>CM060415.1:114581321-123584548 GCA_030545235.1 Helianthus tuberosus | reverse complement strand
TTATTTCAGCATTAATATTCAAAACCGGCTGTTTTCGGACATTTAAATAAAATAGTTAGATTATTCCAAAAATTCCCAAATTTTTGTAGAATGTCATAAACATTCCATATTTTATTTTGTAAAAATATCGGGGTCCGGTTCATTACCCACATTTTATAAAAATTCATATTTGGGACCGAACTCAGATTTATGTATTTCTGACCACAGTCCACGAAACAATTTATTAAAAATTCATCGAGTGTCCGATTTACGAAATTCCAGTGGGGTAATTACAAATACATCGGTTGTCATTTACTGTACAAATTTCATGGTTCGATTCATCACAAAACTCAGGTTATGACTGAAAATACGACACCCATTTATTGCTGTCAAAAATTCAGCTTAAGTTGCTGTTACAAATTAACACTTTAAAAATAGTAAACGGAGTCCAAAAATTACGATTCCGGTGCCATTAGAACCGTATTTCATAATAACATATTTTAGATTCAAAATATCGATTTTTCGTTGAGTTTAAGACCTGTTTACAGCCAACTGAAGTTGGCTGTAAAGTATGGACAGATTGCTGTTTTTAGTTTCTAGCTTACTAGTTTGTGTTCGGTTGATCCCGTTAATCATGTTTAGTGGCCGCAACAATATCAAACATCAATATTAACCAATAGATCAGCAAGTAATCAGCAATATAATCGCAACAACACAAGATTTACATCATTTACCCAAATAACTTCTCTTTATCCATCTTTAACACATTATGTTCTAGACTAGTTCATGAGCCTTAGAGTTTCTTACCTTTTTATCATTCTAACATCTATTAACCACTAAAATAACATAAAGAATGAACGGATCTAAGTTCTTACCACTAGCTCAAGGCTAGGGAAGTTCGAGTGAAGAAAAGTGGTGGTTAAAAGAAAACGAGAGAGGTCCTTCAACTTCCGAACACACCGAGCTTCGTTGTCGACCTTCTAACACCTTTGTGTGCTTGTAAAATGCTCGAAAGTGATCAAGTAATGGTGGTGGTGTGGTGATGATGGGGCTGCCGTGAATGAAGAAGGAAGGGAGAGAGAATGATGGTGTTGTTGGTGTGGTGATTATGATGGAAGTTAGGAGCTCTTGGTACATACTTATATCCATGTTCTAGTATTAACTCTTGTATATAATGTTCCTCATGTGCCAACATAATCCAATATTATAATCAATTAAAATCTTGATGTGGGCCCTTGGTGTTGGCCGATCCTAGGTGGGGGGGGGGGGGGTAGTAGACTAGGTTAAACTAAATAGTTACAATCTAGTTTAATCTTAAGTATTAGTTACATATATTAGTTAGTAGATATTTGTAAGAGATGTCACGTTGTTCGGAAACCATGACTAGCTCAATAAGAGTGAAACGATGTGTTTGACAATATTTTTGTGTTCCGGGTAAAGTCCGGTTGTTCGGTTTGACGCTGTTCCGTTGAAGTGCTTAATTATTCCGTTAAGTGTCCTACATATATATTTTTGCAACGTTTTTAATTTTTAACACTCAGGAAAGCACACAGGACTTTTTAGTAACTCTTCTGTATACTACTAGTATGTTAACAAATACGCGTAAGCATAACACAGATATCAGAAAGCAGTTAAGTAATTCCACACAGTCGTCAAGCACATTTATTATTATTAATAAACTGTACGGTTACATGTAAATTCGAGGGTTGTCACATTTTGGGTTTTAAATAATGTGAACACGTGCAAACTGGAAGGGTGAATGCCTGTATTCTGGGTTTTCTGTCTAGGCAAGCACTTCGTATACATCTCATCAGACGCGAGACCAGTTGTGCTTACCTGGGAATTCTTGGGATGAGTGTTCACTTATAGGCGAGCATGTCTTCGCGATACATTATTTTTGACCCATTTACTTCGATTTGTCACTGTCTCATTTGTTTGCCTTAGATAACAAACAAATGATCGCAAATTCTTATGCATTACCATTCTGCATTATTTACCCGATGACGTTTCACTTGTTTCTTCCTATGTCTTTCATTTTCTTCTAGAATGTCTCTTCCTCTCAGCAACGGTCAAATGTCCGAGCAAACAGCCAAATTTGCCCAGCAAATAGGCGAAGTGATTCTGAAGACTATGGAATTGGGAATTGCCATGTCTCGTCTCCACAATGAAGCCACTCAGGAGCCACCAAAGGAAGCAGAAGCCAAGCCTTCACCTAAACCAAAGAAACGTAAGGCTTCAAGGAAACCCGCAGCGGTGGCACCAAAACAGGCAAGACCTAGCCAAATGACAGCACCACCAGCCAAGAAACTAATTAAGGAATCAAAGACCATGGATGAACAATCCCCTAAGAAGTCAAAGAAGCGAAAGGCTTCTCAGAACTTCGCCGTGGTCGCACACAGTGGTCAAGCCATCCCCAACCAACCAGCTCAACCCCCTGCTAGGAAGCGATACAACGGAACTGCACCCTTGTGCAACCAATGTAGCCTTCATCACCAGGCTAGTGTGAAGTGCCGCAAATGCCAAATCTGTGGACTTATAGGTCATACGGCAAGGGTTTGCCCAACTACAGCAGTACCAAATCAACCAGGACCCATCCGGGTGGCAACACCACCTGCTAAGAAGCAGTACAAGGGAACGGCACCAATATGCGACAGATGTAATGGGCATCACCAAGCTCACTTACCGTGTCGTCTGTGTGTATCATGTGGGCGAGTTGGTCACCTGGCAAGTGCTTGTCGATGTAACCCGAACCAAGGAGGTCCAGATCAACCACAAGCCGACTCTGCTCAAGTTCATTTCTCATCAGGGTCTTGCTACAACTGTGGTGAGACGGGCCATTTCCTAAGGGATTGCCCAAAGCTTGCTAATGCAAATCCAACCCACGGATGAGCAGTTGGCTGACTAGAAGATGTTGCTGTCTTATGCTTTTATTCTCTTGTTTTCTTGTAATGTGAAACAATCTGTTTTGTTTATAAATAAATTCTTGTTCACAATTCTGATATACAAGTGTAGTTACATGTGTGTATGACTTTTCCTATGATACCTACATCAAGAAACTATGTACCTTGCAAACTACTCATGTGATTTCTCTCTTTCAAATGATCGCTCATGATTCCCTCAAAAATTTTAAGTACTCGTTTCACTCTAAGAAACAAAGTACGGAAAATAAAGTGACTTTATGAGTAATCGTGCTTCTGCACATCTGTGCCTTTGAATCCTTGGTTAGATAACTAAGGGTATTTTCAAATCTCATACTCATTACGTTTTGATTTTTAACATACACAGTACAAGTATTTCAAAAACAATTTTCATGATCTCAAAACACTTCATATAGTTTGAAAACAATTTTTTTCAAATGCATTGTCTATGTTATTTCAAAAACATTGGCTATGTTTTCAAAAACAACCTTCATAATTTCAAAATGTTTCATATAGTCTGAAGACAATATTAACACAGTACATTCTCTTATCAAGTGCATGATTTCGAAAAGCATCATTCATGTTTTTCAAAAACCTTATACATAATTTCAAAATTCATCTCGCATGATTTTAAAACATTTTTATAAATATACTTACCTAGTACACCTACTTTATGATTTCAAAAGTATTATATATAAGGTTTCAAAAACGTTAAACACATTTTTCTTAAAAGAACCCCATGCATAGTTTTCAAAAATATTTTCCTCATACATTGACTTAACCTTCAAATTCTGCTTCATATGTCGCCTTGACATATCTAGCATCTCAACTTCATAAGCATTTTTACTTCATGTTTTGACTTAAGCACATCCAGTGCAAGGTTTCAAAACATCTTCAACTTCTAAAATCCATATGGGATCTTTTATCTTCACATTTAGATCCTTGTGGATGATTATCATTCAAATCAGAGTCCTTAATTGGATTCCTTATGTACCTAAATTCGAACATTTCGGTTCCTCATAATCGAAATCGAATTTTTCTTTTAAAGATCTTTCTATCTTTATAGTTAGATTCTTGATAACGTTTAAAGTACCAGATGAAATCCACGGAATGGATTCCTAGTGTGCTTTAAATACATGTACGCAATTAACAAGACAAATTAACAAACAATTTTGTGGTTATGTGACTATGTGTTAATTCATCTTATGTTTTCTTTTATGCATTTTGTGTTTTTGTATACTCTGGATATTCGTTATCCAAATTCTCATAGAATCTTTCATATCTTCATATGATGGGTTCGTAGTAGGATATTCAAAAAGGTACTACCTTAAATCCTTAATGGGCTTCTATGTAACAGTTAAGACCCTTCGATTATATAGTACTACTCCATGATTCATAAGAGACCCTTTAGTGGTCTAGTCAAAAAGATTGATTCACAATTTGGTTAAAGAACGACATCTAGTGATGTAGCTGAACAGACTCCTTGATAGTCTATTTAGATCATTTATTGATTTAATTAAAAGGACTCTATGGTGGTCTAGTCACACTCATCACAGGTTTGTTCATTTGGTTTTCCCTTACACATTATAAAATAAACTGTGTGAACTATGCAAGGAATTGTCTAATTATGGACGCGTACATAATTATGAAATTTAGTGCACAGAAACCCAGTAAGATTTATTATGTGTAAGAACCGATAGTGACAACAATAACAAAATGAGAACGATGTAATGGAGGTACGGTGGACGCACCAATGACGCTTCATATACTTGTATATAAGTATCCCTCTTACATTGCAAGCATGATGTTATTAAAGTTACTAGAAGTTTAGAACCCTAACCAATGTTGTTCGATCTTTTCAACTTCATGTTTTAAACTCTCACAAGTTTCCTCTAAATAAATTTCGGGACGAAATTTCCTAAAGTAGGGGAGACTGTAACACCTGTGCCTCCACGGCCATCAAACAAATACCAAACCAATGAAATATTATATTTCATACTTGGGATTTGTAAAAATATGTGTATCATTTGCACATATCAATTTTTGTTCAATTCCAAACTCTAAATCGCTTTCTGGAAGGTTATACGCGCACCGATGCGTAAATATAACCAGTTTAATGCAACAAACACTCCGGAATAGTGTCATGGGCTTAACATACCTTAAATAACCTTTACATAACTTAGAAATAAGTTTTGAAGGCTTTGGTATGGCAAAAACAAGTTAATTCGCTTACAGGGACTAAACTTGACAAACTACGAAAGTATGCCAATTTGAACTGTAACAGACATTCCGGAACATGACCATAAGTTAAACACACCTTAAATATCCTCTACATATCTTAGAAATAGGCTTTAAGGGGTTCGGTGTGCTAAAATAAACTTTTGGGTCATTCAGGGACTAAAAGTGTCAAAAAGTGCACAAGTTTGCATTTTTCGCGCATACCTTACGTTCTGAATACATCTGGACATCCAAAAATTTATGTAAGCACTAAAATATTTTATTTTAGTGTTTGGCATAAGAAAAATCCATTCATTGCGTCATTTGGATTGTTTTTCGCGCTTATGCGTATTCCGTCGTAATTAAGCGAACATCGCGTTCGTACGACCAAACGAACCAACATCCGACATATTTTTGAGCATGTTTCATGTCCACAATGTTTAGGCATCATTTTAGGGCCTTAAAGTTGGCTTTACGGGCCTTAGAAGTGTCAGAAATGGCCCTAAACACCAACAGGGACTGAAACTGCCATTTTGTAAACTTGTTTCTGATCTGTGCAAGCCAGGCGGCCCGCGTAAGATCCTTGTGTTCTTTAAGCGGCCCGCGTCAGGCTCCCAGAACAGATAAGAATGATTAGTCAGCAGATTCCAGCTGTTTAATCCACAACCACATACCCACAATTGCCCATTCTGATCATTAAGGGTCATTTTTAGTCACCATAACTTTCCAACAAGTGTACGCACAAGATTCGAGCACGGTTTCCATGAAACGATCTTAACGGTTCGAAGAACACTATAAATACCCAACCCATTTCATAGCAAAACCCACTAGAATCTGATCTTAGAAGCTCTAAGTTGAAACCATTGTTTCATACCTGAGCTACTTGGATCACGATTAGCATTCGGGGACCCTTCGTAAGTATTCTTTCGTTCTTTTCTTTCTTTTATTGCTTTTCGAGTCCGAAAGTCAAACTTTGTTTGACTTTCTGCATTGATCAGCTTATGGTCAATGCGAAGTTCGTTTGAACTTCGCAACGTGATTGTAATCACGATGGTTATAGTCCCTTGGGACTATGCCTACTGATTACCACGTTGTCTAGGGTCGTAAGGGTAAGCGATCTAATAAATCGCTTATACCTTCGAACCCGACCCATTTGGCCGATCATTAGGATCCGACCAAATACCTTAGGTGACCATAGTATATAGGGAATAACCTTCCGAGGTTATACCCTATGGTCACATCGTTTGAGTAGTTGTATGATAGGTAGTTTATATGCCTTAGGTAAATTACCAGAATACCCTTTTCATGTATAATTGGTAATTAAGCATATGTAACCTAAACTTTTGTCACATAACTTATTATGTAACATGTTTAGGCATATAACACTTGTCATAGGACTAGTTAGGCGGTCCGAACGCGTTTCATGCGAACGACGCGTTAAAGCAGCATAAGCTACCTAAACGGGTCGTAATGGGTCGTAAGCACTTATGTTAGGTTTCTTTTAGTATGTAGGTTTTGTTAAACCATATGACACGAGTCTCTATACTCGTTTGGTTTACGAACCCTCATTCTATCTAAATCCTCCGATTTAGGTCCGGTTTATTAACATAGTTACCTATACTAGGTGCCGTTTGATATCCGCGATCTCTAGCATTGTTTGGTTGTTACTCAAGGACTACTAAGCAATCTCAAGTGAGTACATAAACCCCTCTTTTACTGTTTTCCAAACATTTTGGGGTGGAACACATGTGCCTACTTGTTACTTTCATGCTTTCCTGTTTTCACATCATATACTTGCTATGTTTATTAGTACATTTATAGTACATGATTTCATTGTGTTTTATGCTACGTACGCCCATTGTGTGCATACTTAGTACATTGTTTTACATCACATCACATCACATGCTATGTATGTCCATTTAGTACATGCTTAGTACATTATTTTACATTGCATCTCTGTTGCATATGTTCCAGTAACATATGGACACATTGTTTTACAGCTCTACCTTGTATGTTTACTCTAGCATACTAGGTACATTATCTTCATAAAACATGCTTACATTTTGGTATGACATTTGGTTTGTTTAAACTATACTATACATTCATTAACACCGATAATGCCGCTCGGTAGTAGGTAGTGGTACCATAGGACTTGACAAATCCCATTCCTGAAATCTCGGGTTTGTTTGGACGTAAGGAATGACCGAATCCGAATATATATTCTTTTGATAACCCATTTTTACATGGTTATCCGACTGTCGCAAGGCTTGGATGTATGAATTTTCGCAATACCGCATAAATGTTCATATTCAGTATAGCATGCATATATTTTACAAAACATAACTTTTGATTTACTCAAAATACTTTGTTTTGTACATTTTTACTTATGGTTTAAGTAGTCTTATTTTACTTACCATTCATAACATTTGTTACACATTACTTGACTACATTTGGACTCTTTAACATTTGATATGGTTTATACAAGGACTTTTTGACAATTGGTTTAAACATAGACATCTTACATTGTTGGTTTGGTTTGAGTAAGTGATTAAGTAACGAGGCCTGTGTAATATGATACAAGCATGGTGGATACGCCGCTGGTACTTCCTATATATAAGTGTTTGTATGGTATTACATGTCGTAGCGTTATTTGAATCATTTCAGTTTGAGACATATAACATTTTACACAAATAACATACTTTTCACAAGACATTGTTTTACAAACAACATATCTTATACAAACTCATTTTACATGGTTATTCATTTAACCTTACATTTATTTATACATATCATCTGATCTTATCGTTTTTCAATTGATTTACAAAACAAAGCAAATTACAAGGTTCATGACTAAACATTTTCTTAAACATAAGTCATGAATTCTATTTTCACAAAACCTATGTATCTCACAGGCATTTTTATGCTGACGTACCTATTTTCACATGTGTTTCAGGAGATGATGCATAGGATTGATCAAGATACACTTAGGCGGACTTGGGCCTTAGAGACAATAAAAGATGCAAGACTAGTTATTTATGTTATGTTTCTTTGATTGTCAAGACATTGTAACTACTTTAATCAATAAAACAATATTTCAATTTCCATGTGTTATGAAACAATGATTCTGTTACAACACTCCCCGATGTTTCCGCCACGTTTTGTTGTTTTACGTGGTCGGGGTGTGACAAGAAACTCACAGCCTATTTATGTGTATTCTCAAACTCAAAGACTCTCTCACAAATTGCTCTCTCAAATGTCTAAACTGGCTAACCTAAAACATGTAGCAAAAGGTTGTTTATATAGCACAACCATGCCATACGAATTTGGCTCTGGCCCGTGTACAATTACATATAGATTCGGGCCTAACAGTAACAGACTAATACAAACTTGGACTAAATTGGGCTTCATAATTAAACTCAAAATCCTTAAGCTCTTCACGATCCAATCCTGTTTAATATCCCAAGACCAATCCCGAGCTGTTTTCACATAACATGCACCAACAAAAGACTCGCTCTATATTGTTGGGAGAAAGACGTTGAAGGCGGAAGAGTAGGTCTACAACAGTCAAGAGGGAATATCCGAAAGTATCCCAAGATTATAGGATAGTTTGTTTCTTGTTATAACTATAAATATGGAAGTGCCAGATAGTAGGGCACACACACTTCGAGCTCTCTTACTCATTCACTCTCTTTTCTAGCAGCGATTGCACTCTAACACTCACTACTTGCAATCATTGTAACACTTAGTATCGATCTGAGCATTATCATGCATTGTATCCTGGTTATTCAAGCAATAAGAAGAACAAGGCAGTCGATGATTGTCAGTTCCCGAGGTTTTATGCCGAAGATCTAGATTGATTAAGGGCTTTCCTCGTACATCTCGTGTCAACCTTTACATTTACTGCTCATTGTTTAATTATTGATATAGTTTGATATCCTCAGGCTATATCCTGAAACTATTTTTCATAAACAATATTTTTAACATATCTTTTGCAAACACCATTAGCACACTACCTCACAAACTAATTTGATCACTTAATTGCTTCTGTAATTTTTGACCAAAACAATTTGGCGCCCACCGTGGGGCAGGTGGTTCTATTTCTACTAAAAGCCTTGTTAAAATCATTACTTGGTTTTCTATTTTCAAAACTTTTTACTCAACTATTTTCAATGGCCTCTCAATCAAACATGAGATCTTCTTCGATGCCTCCTTCAACCTCTACTACAACTGGTTCGGTGCTTCCTCCACCTCCACAAGTTCAAGCTCCTCCAAGGAGAAGTGAAAGCCAAATACCCCGAGACACTCCTACTGCTCAGAATGTCTACAGATCTAGTGTTCCAGGGAGAACTCCTATTATAGCTTCAAATGAAGAAATTTTGTCTTTGTTTGGTAATATACAAGATCAAATGAAGAAAGAACAGGAAACTAACCAGCTCATAATGAAGGAAATACAACTCTTGAAGTCTAACTCCAAGAGACCTGCTGAGGATACTGTTACGCCTTTGCAACCCAGGATGCTGAACTTTAGATCAGCAGTATATACTGAGGATAATCAGGGCAATATCATACCAAGCCGTTCCCAGATTAATGCTCCGGAGATACCGCCAACGGCCAGGATGTCGACTGTGAGGGATCCAGGATATGCTCCAGGATATGGCTAAAATCACCAAGCTGGTAACTTGTCTATTAACACTAATATTCCTTCTACTAACAACCTTGGATCTTCGCAGGATGCAGGTGTAACATCGGCATTGTCCAGAGAACTCTAGAAACTGAAGGATATGATATCAAGTTTGCCTGGGGTAGTGCAGCCTATACCGGAAGTATCCCAGGATAGTCACAGGATATCTCGGTTCGCTTATCCTATTTGTGATGCTGAAATCCTGAAGAGATTCCAGACTCCCAACATGAAGCTTTATGATGGGACGACGGATCCTGAAGAGCATATTGCCCAGTAAAGGGAAAGGATGCAGATAAATCCTATCCCGCCAGATCCTAAAGAAGCTTGCTTGTGCAAAGGCTTTGGTTCCACCTTAACAGGATCAGGCTTGAAATGGCTTTTAAATGTTCCACCTCATTCAATCACATCCTTTGCTCATTTAGTTAATATGTTTAATAGTTAGTTTTCTTGCAGTAGACGCTTTGAAAAACTAACAAGTGACCTTTACAGGATAACACAGGGACCTCAATAATCCTTAAGGGATTATGTTAATAAATTCAGTAGGGAATCCTTTGATATCCCACACCTTGATGTTGCTACGGCAGTACAAGCATTCAAGATGGGATTACAAAAGGATTCCCAGTTTTATCAGGATCGTGTGATGAATCCTTGCAGGAACTTAGATGAAGCTCGGAACAGGGCCTTGAGATACATAAGGCTCGAGGATGACAAGAAAATGCAAGAGAGGATGAATGCATCCTCAACATATGAGTCAACGAACAGGAAGTCGGAATCTTCGTATAAACCATACCACTCTAAGTCGTATGGCAAAAGTGACAATAAAAGAGTGAACGATGTTGAAGATGAGGATGGAGAAGAATATCCTGAATTATCAGAATATTGTTTTTTGGTTAATATTCCTGAACTAATGTATGCCATGCAGGGTTTAGGAGATAAAGCAAGATGGCCAAGAAAGAATCAACAAAAGGCTGATTGGAAGGACAAGTCAAAATGGTGTGCCTTTCACGAAGACTTTGGGCACGTAACAGAGGATTGCATAGCCTTAAGAAAGAAAATAAGTTACTTGCTGAGCAAAGGCTATTTGAAAGATCTTCTCGGCAGGAAGAAGAATAAAGGCCAGGATACTGACAAGAATCCCGAGCGAGCAGCATCCCCTCCACCAGATGCCAAGATAATCATTTTTATATCTGGGGGATCCGATATACGCGGAACTTCTTATTCTCCAGCTAAAAGGCATGCCAAGGAAGCTAAGGCAGAGAGAGGAGACAAACCAACAAGGTTGACGATGCTCACAGATGACAAAGTTATAACATTCGACAGTGACGACCGTGATAACATTTAGGATCCTCACCATGATGGTCTGGTAATTACTTTATATATTTCTAACCATTTTGTACATAGGATATTGGTAGATAATGGCAGCTCGATCAACATAATCCAATTAGAAACCTTGAAGTTCCTGTGCTTGTAGGGTTCAGTGGAGAAGCAAAGAATACTGTCAGAGAGATAAAGCTGCATGTGTATGTTGAGGGGGTGAACTCGACGCAACGATTTTGTGTCATGGATTCATTACCCTGTTATGAGTCCATACATGATTGATAATATCGCTTGATTCACTTGGTCAGCTCCTCCTATCTTTGATGTGAGGCATTTGTTCAAGACTTCCATCATGACTTGCTAGAATGCTGGCATTTCATTTCTTCTGAGTTCACCGATTTGCTGACCTTCTTATTTTTATATCCTAGCTCGATGAGGAAACTTATCAGATCCTCTTTTCTTGGTGCTTCAATATAATTGCAAAAAACAGGAAGTTCAAGCCATTCTCTTACTCTTGCAAGAGTTAATGTTACAGAGACATTTCCCCAAACATGAGCAGAGACTTGATTTTCTCCATCTTCACTGAAAGTGTGAATGAATTGTTGCAATAGTCTTTCTGGTACTTCTCTTCCTTTAGTCAATGCTCTTGAGATTGGACATCTCAAGAGAAATTCTATCAGAAGTTGACATCTATCATCGTATTCGGAATGCTCTGTATTCATCAACAAGTTATTCTCCTTCATTGGAAAAAATTCTTCGTCTTCAATGAATGGTACATCATGTTGAATGATTGGAATGTTGAGATTAACTTTTGCCATTGCTGAATTTTGAGAGTTAGGGTTTGAGGTTTGGGAATTTTGGCTTTTGAAAAATAGAGGGTTTCAGGGTTTAAGGTTTTTGTGAGGAAGAAGGTGAGTGATTTGAGAGTTTCTGCTAAGGTTAGGTTTTATAGTGAGGGTTTTAGCAGAGGTGAGTGGTTATGGGAGTTGAGGGGGCATGGAACGTGGCTTGTAAGAGCGGTTAATAGGTCATTAATTACCTTTATTACCGCTGGATCGTATGATGTGAAATTAGTTCAGAAAGTAACCGTTGGATCATGGGTATCAAGGTAAATTTATTGGGTTTTAATTTGTGTAAACATGGGTCTTATCATGTCTTCTCAACTTGCATTTTCTCCAATCATTCTTTTTGTTTGGAAATATCTGAATTTAATTGGAGAACACTACCGGCCACAAGACACCTTTCCTTTTGTGTGGGACCCATTTTTTGAGAAATGGTCCAATAATCTGCCTTTGTATTCTTCCCCCTTTTTCAAAGTCAAAATTCAATTCTGATGATGTCATCAGAAATAAACCCATTTTCTGATGAATATAAAGTCTTGATTGGAATGTATTCTGATGACTTGTCAACAGAAGTCAACAAAATTCCATAAATGAAGTTCCCCCTTGACTTGTAAACATTTGTTTAACATATTTAGAAGTTTCCCTTTGATAGAGTAAAGGATGTTCTAGTGCATCAATATTTTTTTTGAGATGAGAGGGAATGAGTAAAGGATCAGAATTATGACTTACATATGGTTTTCTGGTAGTATTCACGTCTCTTGTTCTTTCTTCAATGAATTTTTGTGAAAAAGTTTAAAAGTGAGGATTTACTGTGTTGAGGTTTTCTAAAATTTTCACACTGTTTTTGTCTCAATTTATTGTTTTTATTCCTTTTGATGTTCAACAGTTCAGAAAAAATTTTATCAAAATTTGAAGTTATGTTACCAGATCTTTCCAGATTTCAACTTTATGTTATCATAAACTTATGTTTTGTGACAAATGTTTTGTTTCTGATGGACATAGGTTGTTTTGTGGTTTTTAACTTCTTCATTTTAGCATATGACTTTACCCATTTTTGTTTTTACTTCCCCCCAATCAATGAACCAGAAAACAAAAAATTTAAAAGCATAATATATTAACAAACACAAAAAAAAAAAAACAAACCAAACTAAGCTTAAAACGACCTAATCAAGGTCCATTCATTCTCCATAGATGATCTCCATGAATAGCCAGAGAGTAGTCACCAGGCCAGTGTTCTAGTCAGTTGGTATGAGCATGTTGAAGTTCATATTTTGTTGGTGCCTCATCTCAGCTCTGGGGTACCATGCAGGAACACCTCCAAAGTCCAGCTGACTTGTGATTATGCTCATCAGAAAACGAGGATATACCAAGAAGGGCCTGCCAGACCATAGGTTGCTTGCAAAATCTTTCATTATATATTGAGAGAAATTGTAAGGGATATCCTGTACAAGTGCATGTATAGCATCCATCAACCTGTAGGAGACTTCATGATGGTTGACAATTTTCTTTGAAAAGCATGCCCCCATTTGTGTGACCAGATACTACTGCCATGGCTTGATAAAGGCTGTTTTAGTGATTGGCCCAAGCGGGTTTCTAGGATTATACCCCATTTGCTCCAGAGTATCATTTATTTGATCTTTTGTAAAAAGAACAACATCATTATCATCATCAAGGTTTAAGACCCTTCTGATGATGTCTTTAGTCACCACTATTCGTCGGTTGAGCACTACACTTCCAATGGAAGTCAAACCTCTACCCTCATGCAACAACAATGTTGCATTTCTCTAGAACATTTGTAAGATGTCTGGGTAGACCATGATGTGAGCTGAGATGGCATATGCCAAACGCCTTGCCATAAGCATGTTTAGGATTATTTGGCATCCCTCCTATTGAGGACCCTTAAAGTTGGTCCTCAGTCTGAGGTTATGATATTGGTGGGATGGAACTGGAAAGCGATCGACACTGATGATTGTCATTGTTATTTGAGAGAAGTGGAGAAGATGAAAGAGTTTTCTCTAGGGTTTATCTTGGTTGATAGTGACTGACTAAGCTTGAAGTGGTGATCATTTATAGTAAAATTGAAGTTTGCCATTAATGATATCTACCTACTTTAGATTGTGTATCTCCATTTTCTTTGTAATTAAATTTTCTGTCAGATTGCAAAGAGAATAAATGAGATAAAATCTCCTGCATTAATGGTTTAGGCGACCATTTTCTGATAATTTATCATGATTATCTGCCTATATGTCACTTCTATCTCCTTAGTATTGATGAAATGTAATGAATGAAGGAGAGAGAGTTAACTACCATTAACAAGTTCCCAGAAGCTTTCTGTCCATGATGTTATCAGCCCTATGCTAAAGAGATAAAAAAATTTGATTACCCTAGTCTTAGGAGATAAAACTTTGCAATATAAAGGAATAAACAATTGTAGAGAATACTGGAAATTAGATTAAAAAAAACGAATAAAATATATAAATTCAATGAGAAATGATGATTACAAATGGACTTTTGTGCATGCATGTGAAAAGATAAAGAAAATATGATAACTTATGTTTTATCAGAAATTCTGTTGACTTAGTCAACTTCTGGTGATTTACCAGATTTTCTGGCAGATTTTGAATTTTCTGATGGATTATCAGAATTTTCACCAGAAATCTGATCAGACATATGTGTATCAAATTTTTCTTTATTTTGTGACTCAGATCCCTTTTGTTCAATTACCATGTTGACCATTCCTAATTTGCTGATCAGAAAATTATGTATGTTTTCATCTAATGGTTTAGTGAAAATATCAGCAAATTGTTTTTCTGTTGGAACAAAATACATTTCTATGATACCTTTTTCAACATGATCTTTTATGAAGTGATATCTGACATCTATGTGTTTGGTTCTAGAGTGATGCACAGGATTTGAGGTTATTGCAATGCCACTCATAGAATCACATAAAATTGGAATTTTTGTCAGATTTACTACATAAACTTTTAGTTGAGTTTGCATCCATAGAACTTGTGAACAACAGCTTGCTGCTACTATATATTCTGACTATGCTGTGGATTTTCAGTTTTTCTGATGAAATTAATGACCAGATCTGGGGTTTCACTTTTCTTTCTTAAAAATTCAACCACTGTGTACCTTGAATAGTCATCTACAATGACCAGAATGTATTTCTTACCAGAAAAGCTGGCAGTTTGTACAGGTCCACAAAGGTCCATGTGCAAAAGTTTCAAGTTTTCTGAAATTGAAGATTCTGAAATTGTTTTATGTGAGCCCCTTTTTGATTTGCCAAGCTCACATGCTTCACATATCTTATCCTTTTTGGATGATATGATGGTAAACATTTTACTAGATTCTTGTTTGCCAGTTGGTTTATGGTTTTAAAATTTAAATGAGCAAGTCTTTTACGCTAAAACGAACTATTACCTTTGTTTTTAGTAGAAAATAAGCACAATTGTGGATGATCAATTTCTTCTCTGAAATCAAAGTAGTAGATGGAGCTTCTAATCCTTTTCCCACTTAAATATATTTTGTTATCATCCAAACCAACTAACAAACATTTTTCAGGTAAAAAGGTTACCTGGAATCCTTTATCACAAAACTGCCCATAGCTAAGTAGATTGTATTTTAAACCTTCTACATAGGCAACCTTTTCAATGGTTAATGCTCCATATTATATGGTGCCATATCCCATTGTTCTTCGCTTCACCCCATTTCCAAAATTTACAAATTTACCCAGTTTTTCTTGATAATTACTGAGTAAGCTCCTATCCCCAGTCATGTGCTTGGAGCTTCCTGAATCGAAGTACCAGATCTGCTGCACATGATGGTCCTGAAATTATGAGGTTAGAGATTTTTTTGTACCCAAACTTGTTTGGGTACTTTTTCTGATGAAAATGTGCTTGAGATTTCTTCATCAAAGGAGAAATTCTCATCAAATTCTCTGCTTAATGTTGAGCCATTAGCAGGATGATTTTCTTTTGAGAGATGTTGTTGAATTAGCTTCAGTATTTCAACACAAATACAATTTGATTTGTCTAATGTTTTAGACAACGATGTTTGTGATGAATGTTTTTGCCTTTATGAAATTTAGGATGAATTTTTAGCTTTTTCATTCATTTTGAAGGTTTCATCCCTTTTCAAACAGATTTTGGGTGACAAAAACAGTTTATCAAAAATGCCAGATTTGCATGATTCAGCATCAGAATCTGATGTTTTCTTATCAGAATTGTTTTCAGATGACTTTACAAAGATGGCGGGAGTTTTAATATTAGTTTTAACATATCCCAGCCCCTCACCTTTGTTCTTTGGTGTTGCTTCAATAATTTGTATAAACTCTTTTGCTTGTTGAAAACCTTTCACATTGATTTCATTATCTTGAATTTTCTTGTAAAGATTCTTTCTTTCTTTCTCATAAAATTCAATTTTTGAATCCTTTATCTAAATTTGATCAATAAGTGATTGGTTTTCAGCTTTGGTTTTGTTGAGAAACTTTTGCAGATCATCAGATTTTGTGCTTTCTGATGAGGTTTTGTTTTGTAAAAGCATAAAAATCCTGCATAAGTTTGTTCAATTGTTTTTCCGAATCAAGATTGTCTGAACTTACTTTTTGTTCTGATGATATGGAGCATTCATCAGAAGTTATGGCCATCAAACAGAAATTAGCCATTTCCTCCTCTTCTTCATCAGATGAATCATCGGTTAGCTAGGTATCAGTACCTGCTATTCGGCTAACTTCCTGTTGTTGTTTCTTAGCTTCTTCAAGCTTCTTTTCATAGTAAGCCACATCCTTCAGCTTCTTATTCTTGCACTCAGAAGCACAGTGCCCATTTTGTCTGCATTTGTAGCAAACAACTTATGTCTTCCCCTTTTCCCTTGATTTTCCTTTCATCCTCCCCCTATCACTTTTCTGGAATTTACCACTTCATCCTCAGCCTTTGCTCAAATGTATTTGTGAGCAAGGCTATAGCCTCAGCAAAGGCTGAAAAATCTGATGAAGCATCAGAAATTTCTGTATTCTGGCAGTGAGAGGGTTGTGGATCTAAAACTGGTGTTCTTTGTGTGTGTTGGGTGTGTGAAACAAGAGCTATATGTCCCCCTTTTTGGTTTGAGTCCTCATAAATTTCTTCCTCTCTAGGGACTAAGAGGCTATAAAGATCATGCAAGTTCATATTCCCTAATTCAAGGGTTGATGACGAGGTCATAGTGAGACTACACCACTCTCTTGGCAGTGCATCTATGAACTTAACATTCTTTTCATCGTTAGATTTTTCAACACCAAACTTTTTAAGTTCATTTAAAAGTTTGGTGAACCTGTTATATGTCTCTGAAAGAGTCTCATTTTGGAGACTTTTAAATCTTTCATAAGAAGAGACATAATTTGTCCTCTTATTTCTTTTCAGTTTTTCACATCCATAACATAAATTTTCCAGTTGATCCCATATTTCCTTAGCAGATGCACATGCATCTACTTTTGAAAATATGTCATTTGGAAGTGCCATAATCAGAAGTGATTTGGCCCTTTCATCAGCTGCCACCAGTTCCTTGTCTTCTTGACTCCACTGAACTTCACTTTTTGGAACCAAGGAGGCAAGGATAGCTTGGGTTTACTCAGTTTCTGGAACAGCTTTATTTCAGTAGTTGGTATATGTGGACCCCTCACAATGGATGAAAACAGAGCTCGTTCATGTCCATTACGGAAGTTGATCATCCTGATTTTCCATTGTGGGTATTCCTCTCTGACCAAGGTCGGAGGTTTAGACGTAGAACCAATATTGAAAGCATTATTCCATGTTCGAAAGTTTGCCATATTTGGTTTAAGAGTTGGATATCAAGAAAAATAAGCAGTTGATCTTTTGAAAATAATTTATTCAATCTGCTGTGATACCAATTGTTGATCCCAGATAGAGACACCCAAATACTTAATATGGCAAGTGATTCCAACTAATAGGAAAATATAGTGCGAACTAGAAATAAAACTTTCAAGAAACAAGTTATAGAATTTTTCAAGTTTATTAAATGAATTTGTAAAAACAAAGTTATTGGATATTACCAAACGAATACTCAAAGAATTCTAAGTGGAGGGCAATGGAGTGAGCTAGCTGGTTCTCCCCGAAATGCGTTGAGGCGCAGCAGTTGACTGGACATCTATAGTGTGTGTATTGAATGTTAAGCACAACTCATTTAACCTCCGGGTTTGACATCTCTATTTTTAGAGAGTCCATATCTGAATAAACATTTGTTTATTCACTACTTGCTCTGCACAAAGGGACTTTTTGGCATATTCATTGAATCGGTTATTGCCAACTTTTTCCTTTTTGGGTTTGTGTCAGGGCTTATCTCAAAGACAAGTGGGTCTACCAGAATTTCTGGTGACTGCTTACCAGAATTCTGATGAACTTGATCATCAGATTTCTAGTGATCAGACTTTACAAGATTCTAATGATAAATACAAGATTTATCATCAGACTTCATCAGAAAGGTCTTATCTGATAGTCTTCTTTGTTTTGATCTTTTCCTCATGCTTAGTTGAAGATGTATCTTTCTTTTCTTCTTGTCAAGATATCATGTAGGCGCCTTTTTAATAATACTCCTTGACTGTATCTCCAGCTGATGATCAGGATGATCATCTTTTTCTTCAATACTTATACTTAAAGTTTTCTAACATTGACCCCCTCTCGGAAGGAAATCATAGACTGTTCTTGATCAAGCTGGGTAGCGGCCAGCTTTACTTCAGCATCCTAGGTGACCTTCTTAAGTTTGTCCTCGTAATACTGGGTATTGGCATTGGTGATTTTTCCCTGATCTGAGATGGTGATCTCAACCTTCTTGATCCTGGCTTCAAGGACCTTCACCGCCTCACAGGATTCAGTATAGAGGTTCAGCAGATGTTGCAGACCCTACAAAGCAAAGCACAGGTATCAATTGGTATTAACTAACCAGGATATCTACTTAATATGTACATACAAGATACAGGGTCAGAATATTTACCTTGTGGAGGAAGGAAGTCGTGGGCTCAAAGGAGTCGGTGAAGCTAAGGTCCTCATAAGAAAAACCTTCAGGAGCAGTAGTGGCAGTTTCAGAACCCTTTCTCTTTTTGGACGAGGAGGCACGGGCTCTGGGCTGAGGAGTAGGCTTGGGAATAGTGGTTGGTTTCGAGCTTGTGGTGGCTGGTGTCTCCTTCTTGACTTGAATAGGGGTGGGGTAGCTGTCCAGTTCTTCGAGATCCAAGAAAACAGGCATCTTGCTGGTGTCTGCACAAACAAGGGAGTTATTCTAAACTTTATCACACAATATCTTAAATAACAGAAGTTATGCAGGATGTTGAACAAATCCTTACCAGACATGTTAGAGCTTGAGTGTTGGCTTGAGGTGCTGGATTTGGAACAAAACTTCTTTAGATTTCTGGTAGCTTGTAGATGCCTTTAATCCTCTCCTCTGAGTTAGCAAGGGAGGTGCTAGTTTTTTTTAATTCCGTGCACAAAAGAAAGATATCAGTATAGGATATTAAACAAGATATTGAACAGGATATTTTTTGGAATAATCCTAATCCCCTAACTCCTACCCCTTGTTAACCATTTCACCGTAAAATTCTCTCCACCAGGAATCGAACTTCTTTTTACAAAGAAAAATTTTGTTTTCCATTCATCTTCGTTCCTAGTGGCCCGAAGGATGAGAGGGTTGGCAGAGGTAGAGTAAAACACGAATCTAATAGACCCGTGGGATCTTAGCCAATAAGCTATAATTAATAATGTGTTATAATAAAAATTATAATGACCATTTTACCCCTGAGGAAAAGGACAAAATACCAGGAATTTATTAGACAAATATGGCGGCAACTCGCGACCGTCAGAAAAGCTATGCTGATAAGCATAAGAAACCATTGGAACTTCAAGTGGGTGACATGGTTTTATTGAAAGTTTGACGACGCATCTGATCGGACGTCCCGATCATATGGCCGGAATATTGTTCTGTCCGGGAAGATACCGGAGGTATGAAGGGCTGACAGGTAGGCATTATCGAACGTACATATTTCCTTCTCCGGACATTGGAGCAAATTCTGGAGAATAAGTAGGGACTGAGTCGCCGGAGGAGGATCGTGTTTGTCTTGCCATGACCGATCGAAAACAAAGAAGTATAGAGGAAGATGAAGGAGAAAAAGATTAGGGATAAGAAAGAGTTACCTTTTTGATTTTCTTGATGACGGTTAAAAGGAAGAAAGGATGAGAAGATATAGGTGCAGTAATGAGTGATTATAGCTTGGGAAGTTGCACCATGTCAAATCAAGTCATCTTATCACTTAAAGGCCTCGGTTAGATTAAAAAATATTACCGTTAGAATCGAATTATCCCCAACGGAAACATTTTTTGGGACAATTGTTATGGGTGAAATTCTGAGCCCATATCCTGACAATGTATCTTGATTTTTGTTAGCTGTTTATGATCAGGATACCGAACCAGGATATTGGTAACATCCTGAGACAGTATCTTGGCTATTACTAACGAATTGCTTGTAGCCTATGGATGAAGGATTACAACGTTCACAAGGACTTATTCCCCTAAAGACTCACTCAATATTGTTGGGAGAAAGACGTTGAAGGCGGAAGAATAGGTCTGCAACGGTCAGGAGGGAATATCCAAAAGTATCCCAAGGTTATAGGATAGTTTGTTTCTTGTTGTAACTATAAATATGGAAGTGCCAGATCATAGGACACACACACTTCGAGCTCTCTTACTCATTCACTCTCTTTTCTAGCAGCAATTACACTCTAACACTCACTACTTGCAATCATTGTAACACTTAGTATCGATCTGAGCATTATCCTGCACTATATCCAGGTTATTCAAGCAATAAAAAGAACAAGGCAGCCGACGATTGTCAGCTCCCGAGGTTTTATGGCGGAGATCTAGATTAATCAAGGGCTTTCCTCGTACATCTCGTGTCAACCTTTACATTTACTGCTTATTGTTTGATTATTGATATAGTTTGATATCCACAGGCTATATCCTGAAACTGCAATCATCTTAACATATCTTTTGCAAACACCATTAGCACACTACCTCACAAACTAATTTGATCACTTAATTGCTTCGGTAATTTTTGACCAAAATAGAAAGTAAACTAGCTCTATGGTGTCGGGTCAAGTTACTTGAATGACGACGCAGATAGAAGGGGGAAGGCCTTGAAGGTATTTCCTAATCGCACGCTTGGGCGTGATAACTAGGTGATGGACGATGATGCTAAGTTGTTTGCAGCGGGTGGTGTTATGGGTGATTTTCTGCTTATATATCCTGAATAATATTCTGACTATGTTCCTTTTGTTGTGATCAGGATACCGGATCAGGATATTGGTAACATCCTGATACAGTATCCTTGTAGTGACTAATTAATTCACGTTCAGATTGATAAAGCAAGTTTATAATGTTCAAGTGGACTTTTTCTCCCAAAGACTCGGGCCAATCTGTTGGAATATGAACGTTGAAGCTGGAAGACGTGGACTACAACGTTCACAAAGGGAATATTCGTTATATCCCAGAATTGTAGGCTAGTTAGTTAGCTTTCTTTTACTATAAATAGGATTGATCGGATCAGATAAGAACACACACAATCTTTCGCACACTCTTGCTCTCTAGCTGCAATCACTCACAAACACTCACACTTGTATTCAAATCGCATTGTAACACCTAGTCTATCCATATCATATCCTGCACTGTATCCTGATATTTGAAGTAATAAGAAGAACAAGGCAGTTGCGATTGTCAGCTCCTGAGGTTTTGTGCCGGTGATCTAGATTGATCAAGGGCTTTCCTCGTACATCCCGTGTCACCCTTTACATTTTTGCTCATTGTTTGATTGTAGATACAGCTCGATATCCTGAGCCGTATCCTGAAACTGTTTTTGCCAACAACTAAATCAGCATATTTTCGATACACATTCTTAGCACACTACCTCACTTAACTAATTTGATCACTTAATTGCTTCGGTATTTTTTTACCAAAACAATCTGGCACCCACCATGGGGCAAGTGGTGCTATTTCTACTCAAAGCTTTTGCAAAATAATTACTTGGTTTTCTATTTTCAAAACTTTTTGCTACACTATTTTCAATGGCCTTGAGATCAAACATGAGCTCTTCTACCGTGTCTGCTACAACCTCAGCAACAATTGGTTCGGTGCTTCCACCACCTCCTCCGAGGATGCAAGCCTCTTCACAGCCTCAGGATGTTATCCCCGCTTGAAATATTCAGGGATCTGCTCCTGTTCCAGCCTCTAATGATGAAATTCTAACTTTGTTTGGTAGTATATAGGATCAGATGAAGCAACAGCAGGAGACTAACCAAATGCTGATGAGAGAGATACAACTCTTGAAATCCAGCTCAAGCAGGCCCGCTGAGGATATTGTCACTCCCTTGCAGCCCAGAGCTTTGAACTTCAGTTCTGTAGTATATACTGAGGATAACAGGGGGAATATTGTGCCTAGCCATTCTCAGATTCATACTCCTGATATACCCTGTTCGGTTAGGGTGTCAACTGTGAGAAGCTCAGGATATGCTTCAGGATATGGCCAGAATCCTCAGACTGGTAACGTGTCTAATAATAATAATACTCTTGCTACTAATGGTATTGGGTCTTTGCAGGATGTAGGTATGACATCGGCATTTTCTAGGGAGCTTCAGAAATTGAAGGACATGATATCCAGTGTACCTGGGGTGGTCCAACCAATTCCAGAAGTGTCCCAAGACAGCCACAGGATATCCCGGTTTGCATATCCTATTTGTGATGCTGAAATCCCAAAAAGATTTCAAACCCCCAACATGAAGCTCTATGACGGAACTACGGATCCCGAAGAGCATATTACCTAGTATAGGGAAAGGATGGAAATCAACCCTACCCTTCGGATCTCAAGGAAGCATGCCTCTGCAAGGGTTTTGGTTCTACCTTAACAGGATCAGCCTTAAAATGGCCCTTAAACGTTCCTCCTCATTTGATTACATCATTTGCTCATTTAGTCAATTTATTTAATAGTCAATTTTCTTGCAGTCGAAGTTTTGAAAACTAACCAGTGATCTCTACAGGATAACTCAAGGACCTCAGGAATCCTTGAGAGATTATGTGAACAAGTTTAGCAGGGAATCTCTTGATATCCCACATCTTGATGCTGCAACAGCTGTGCAGGCTTTCAAAATGGGATTGCAAAAAGATTCTCAATTTTACCTGGATCTTGTAATGAATCCCTGCAGGAACCTGGATGAAGCTTGGAACAGAGCTTTAAGATATATTCGACTGGGGGATGACAAAAAGATGCAAGAAAGGATGAATTCATCCACAACCTATGAATCAACCAACCGGAAGTCAGAATCCTCGTACAAACCATACCGCTCTAAGCCATATGGCAGGAATGACAGCAAGAAAGTGAATGCTGTAGAAGACGAGGATCCTGAGGAGTATCCTGAGCTGTCAGAATATTGTTTTTCTGTTAATATACCTGAACTGATGTATGCTATGCATGGTTTAGGAGACAAAGTGAGGTGGCCTAGGAAGAACCAACAGAAAGCTGATTGGAAGGATAAGTCCAAGTGGTGTGCCTTCCATAAAGATTTTGGACATGTTACAGAGGATTGCATTGCTCTGAGGAAGGAAATAAGTTATCTCCTAAGCAAAGGATATCTGAAGGATCTTCTGGGAAGAAAGAAGAATAAGGGTCAGATACTGAGAAGGATCCTGAACGTGCAGCATCACCTCCTGCAGATGCCAAGATAATTAACTTTATTTCAGGAGGATCCGACATTTGTGGAACTTCATACTCTGCTACAAAAAGACATGCGAAAGAGGCTAAGGCAGAAAGGGGAGATAAGCCAACCAGGATGCCAACCCTCACGACTGATAAAGTGATCACGTTCGACAGTGATGACAGGGATACTGTCCAGGATCCTCACCATGATGCTTTGGTAATAACTTTATATGTTGCTAATCACTTTGTGCGCAGGATACTGGTGGATAATGGCAGCTCCGTCAACATAATTCAACTGGAAACTTTGAAGAGGATGAATGTATCCCCGATGGATATCACTTCAAAATCCACTGTGCTTGTTGGGTTCAGTGGAGAGGCCAGGAATACTGTGGGAGAAATAAAGTTGCATGTGTATGTTGAAGGGGTTAACTCAATGCAACGCTTCTGTGTCATGGACTACTTATCCTGCTACAATATTATATTGGGTAGGCCATGGATCCATGATATGAAAACTGTGCCATCTACCTATCACCAGTGCATCAAGATACCTACCCCTTGGGGGGTTGTCAAAGTGGAAAGTGATCAACAAGAAGCTAAGGAGTGTTATTCTTCTTCGATGAAATCCTCAACAAAGCCCAATGCAGCATAGCAATTAAAGATGCGGGCTCAGGATTTCTTGGAGGCTTCAGAGCAGGATGTTAAGAAAATTATCCTGGATCAGGACAATCCAGATATCTCGGTGCTCGTAGGGACCAATATCCCGCAGGGTATTGAGAATCAATTGACTAACTTTTTGAAATGCAGGATGTCCACATTCGCATGGAAACATGAGGATATGACAGGTATTTCCAAGGATATCATAACTCACAAGCTCGGAATTGACAGGTCTTTCAAGCCTGTCCAACAGAAACGAAGGAAGTTTGCTCCAGAACGGAACGCGATCATTCAGGAAGAGGTTGAAAGATTATTAAAGAGCAAGATGATTAGGGAAGTTAAATTTCCCAAATGGCTAGCAAATGTAGTTGTGGTGCAAAAGAAAAATGGGAAATGGAGGGTTTGTGTAGATTACACAGACTTGAACAAAGCGTGTCCAAAAGACCCATTTCCTCTACCTCATATAGACTCAATGGTGGATGCTAGATGTTAACCTTCATGGATGCGTCCTCAGGATTCCAGCAGATCCAAATGGAACCTTCGGACCAGGAGGATACTGCTTTCATGACACCAACAGGTATTTATTGTTATACTGCTATGCCTTTTGGTTTGAAAAATGCAGGTGCAACATACCAAAGATTGGTGAACATGATGTTCAAAGACAAACTGGGGGACACCATGGAGGTATACATTGATGATAAGGTGGTAAAGTCCAAGAAAGCTGAGGATCATCTCCGGGATATTGAAGGAGCATTCGATATCCTGGACCAGTACAACATGAAACTAAATCCTGCCAAATACCATTTCAGAGTAGGGGCAGGAAAGTTTTTAGGATACATGGTGACTAAAAGGGGGATCGAAGCAAGCCCGGAACAGATTAAAGCTATCCTAGATATCAAGTCACCTTCAAACATGAAAGATGTACAAAGACTAACAGGGCGAGTAATAGCACTAAACAGGTTTATATCAAGATCCTCGGAAAGATGCAAGGAATTCTACGATATCTTGAAGAAGAATAAGAAGTTCGAATGGGGAGAGAAGCATGAAGTAGCCTTGCAGGAATTAAAGCAGTATCTTTCAACTGCACCACTATTGATGAAGCCCGAGGATGGTGAACCATTATCCCTATATCCTGCAGTATCAGGGAATGCAGTAAGTGTTGTCCTGGTAAAGGATCACGAAGGTCAGCAGTATCCTGTCTATTATGTTAGCAAAAGTTTATTAGATGTTGAAACTTGATATTCTCATTTAGAAAAATTTATATTGGCTCTAGTTATGGCATCGAAAAAACTTAGACATTATTTTGAGACACATAGGATTCATGTTAAAACTAATTATCCTGTTAAAAATGTGCTTAGGAAACCTGAGATGTCAGGCAGGATGGCTAAGTGGTCAGTAAAATTAAATGCCTTCGATCTAGTATATGAACCTAGAAATGCCATAAAGTCTCAGTCTCTAGCTGACTTTGTGGCTGATTTTAGTAGTGATATTCAAAATGAAGTAGACCTAGAAGTACAACAACTAGGGGAAACCTTAGAATCCTGGACATTATATACTGATGGTGCATCTAATGTTAGAGGTGTAGGATTGGGTATACTACTAAAATCACCACAGGGGGACATAATACCCCAGACTATTAGGTGTGAATTTCCTGCCACTAATAATGAAGCAGAATATGAAGCTTTGATTGAAGGATTAGAGTTGGCCAGGAATATGAATATTAAAAGTTTACAAGTGTTTATCGATTCCCTATTAATTACTAATCATTTTAATGGATCCTATGCAGTTAAAGGTGAGAAGTTAATCTAGTATCTTGAAATTCTCAAAAAATTAGCAGGGTATTTCAATATTTTTACACTTGAACAGGTACCAAGAGAGGATAATGCTGAAGCAGATGCCTTGGCAAATCTAGGATCATCAGTCAGGATACCGGAGGGAAACCAAATACCAATACTACATATCCTGTATCCCTCGATGAATCTTCTCAAATCTCGGGATAAGGAAGTAGTAAGTATCCAGGATCCTGATGATGAGTCTCCCGAGGAGGATCCTAAGTCCTGGACGGCTCCAATCATGAGATATCTCAAGGAAGGACACATCCCAAAGGATGAGAATCCTAAGGCCTTTAGGATGAAGGTATCACGATTCACTATTATAAATGATGTTTTGTATAAGAAATCTCTTGCAGGACCATACCTGAGGTGCTTGGAGGATCCCGAAACCAAAGAAGTGCTTCAGGATATACACGGAGGGGATTGTGGTAACCATACTGGGGGCAGATTGTTATTCTCAAAGGTATTAAGAACATGATACTATTGGCCGACGATGAGGAAAGATGCAGCAGAATATGCTCGAAGATGTGATGCATGTCAAAAGCACAGTAATATATTACATCAGCCTGTTGAACCACTATATCCTATTGCTTCCCCTTGGCCATTCATGAAGTGGGGAATTGATATAGTAGGAAAATTGCCAAAGGCTCCAGGAGGAAAAGTCTTTATGCTGGCAATGACTGATTATTTCTCTAAATGGGTTGAAGCTGAAGCATTTGTTCAAGTCAGAGACCAAGAAGTAGTATCCTTCATAAAAAGGAATATCCTGACTAGGTTTGGGGTACCAGCTGAGATAATTTATGACAATGGTTCTCAGTTTATAAGTAAGAGGACAACCGATTTTTGTAAGAGTTGGGGAATTAAAATGATTACATCCACACCAGTGCATCCTCAAGCCAACGGACAAGCAGAATCCTCGAACAAGATAATTGTCAACAATTTGAAGAAGAGACTAGGAGCTAAGAAAGGAAGGTGGGCAGAAGAATTACCCTTCGTTTTATGGGCCGATAGGACAACAGTGAAAAGTGCAACTGGGCAAACCCCATTTTCCTTAGTATTTGGAGTAAAGCAGTAATCCCGACGGAGATGGTAATACCTACAGCAAGATCCAACTTTCGGGATCCTGAGCAGAATCCTGAAGCCCTATGCCAAGAATTGGATACTATTGATGAAACCAGAGATGCGGCAAAGCTAAGGATGGCAGCATATCAATAGAGGATATCCAGAGCATATAACAAGAATATAAGGACTAGGAGGTTTTAAGTTGGGGATTGGGTATTAAGGAAGGCTTTTCAGAATACTACTAATCCCGTTGATGGAAAGTTAGCTCCTAAGTGGGAAGGACCTTATGAGATTGAATCGGAATCTGGGAAAGCAGCATACCGGCTTAAGAATATGGAGGGGGATATATTACCAAGATCCTGGAATGCTATACATCTCAAAGCCTATTTCAAGTGAGTTTAGAAATTAATTTCTAACTCAGGATGGTATGAATTCTATCTATTTTAAATATGATTCTATTTTATTTTGAACCCAGTACTGACTTAAGCATCGGAGGGGTGTTAGCCAGGCTAACACCCATCTTAGTTTAAGGTTGTTTTGAAGAATATACTTCGGGATATGACTCCAGGATATAAACTCAGGATAATTCGGAAGATTAGAGGATTGGCCCCCTCTCTCATGTTTAAGGGATCCTGATCCCTTCACAGGTTTAAAGGTATTCACCTTTCTCTCGAATTGGGTTTAAACACCCGCGCATGGAGCGCAAGTTATCCAGGAATAGTTCAAGATGGCGGGACCAGTCCATGTAAAAGTGGCTGACAATTTAGTTATCATTGGCTATATCCTGGATCCTTAAGGTATATGAGGATTGATCACCCTCTCTCGCGAAAGGGTATTTCCATACTCTCTTAGGTTTAAAGGTTTTCACTTTTCTAAGTCTAGGAGTTTATACACTCCCGCCTGTAGCGCACGAAAACTTGGGATTTTCCCTAGAATACCTATGGGATTATCCCCAGAACACTAAGGATATATCTCCAGGATATTTTAGGGTTTATCCCCTGTAACAAAAAAAATTTATACAAACAGTTGCAGTTGAAGTCCAGAAAATTTCTAAGTATTCAAAAACATAATGCACAGGGGACATTCCTACTAAGGCATTATGGAGAACTCAGGGGATCAAGTTTGGGCTTAGTTCACTAAGTGTCCCAGACTAGGGACATCTCCGATGGAAAAGTTGCAAAAGGATTGAAGTTTGAGGATAGTGTTATACTCTGTATCTGGTATGATCTTTCCTTTTTGTTCCTTTAAAAGCCTTATCTAAATTGTCTAAATTTCTGGAACTATATTTGACGAAAGTTTGATTAAAACATTTATGAGTATAATACTTAGATTGAAGATATTCTGATCAAGATATATTCTCAGGATATATTTTCAGGATATATCCTTAAGATATATTTCAGGATATATTTTCAGGATATATTTCAGGGAATTTGCTCAGAATGTTTAAGGCATGGTAATTAGATTGAAAAATTGAAACTATACTTGAGTCAAACATCTATTATCGAAACAAGCTTTGTAAAATAAAAGTGAACTATCCTTTTTCTTTAAAAACGTTATCTAAATTGTTTGAGTTGTAAAAACCCTATTTGACAAAAGTCTTAATAGGATATTTGCGAATATCCTGATCAATATATTTTCATGATATTTGGTTAGGACATTTAAAATATTACACTAAGTTTGGAACATTGAAATTGTATTCAAACTAAGCAATGCATAACAAGAATTGAAAAAGGACAATGATAGATAAGGTCATAAAAAGGTTATATTATTAAGATATCAAAAGATTGTGCTTTTGGTTTCATCTCAAACTGAGACCCATCCACCAAAAGCACAGTTAGTTTTCTACCATATTTACTTAACAGCTGAAGGTTTCATCTCAAACCGAGACCCATCCGCCTCCAACTATTATATTGTTCAAAATAAACGGTACTAACTGATGACCAAGGGCTTCATCCTGAAACTCAGGATCCCTCCACCTTTGGTCACCATATTGTCTAAGTGCAGGAAATATAAATTGTTTGAAAGACAGGAAATAGAAATTGTTCAACAAACCACAACCAACAAACTTTAAAAAATGGGCTCCGGCCTCGGCATCAACATCCATCATCGGCCATTTTACTGCTTTCAAGGGGCAGCACCCTCTTCCATTATGGCTTCATCAGCACCAGCACCAGCATCCGGTCCAGCATCCTTCCCAGCATCCCCACCAGCATCCTTTGTAGCATCAGCATCACCCACCTTCTGGACCACCTTAGCAGGCTCCTCCGCAACAGACTTCGCAGGAGGCTCCACGGGGTTACCACCAAGATCTTTCAACTTCACCTCCCAAGCCTCAACGCTCCATGAAGGGCATTCGAAACCCAGAGCCTTAGCCTCGTAGGCCATTTTCAATCTAGCCTGGAGGAGGGAGATGATGACAGAGTTCTTGAGGCCTTCCCGGTATGAAGCCATATCCTGCTCGTGTTGGACCTGGGCAGCATCGGACTTGGCTTGGGCCTCATGGCTGATCTTCTTGATGGCAGACTGATGGTCTTGGGTCATTGCCTTGTACTTGGCTTTGTAGTGCTCTAATTTGGCGGTGGAAATCGCTGCTTGGTCCGCAATGGTAGCTTTAGCCTTTTTCAACTTGCTCTCTAGCATCGAGTTTAAACCACATGCGTCTTCATAGAGGAACACTAGGCGTTCCAGACCCTGTGATCAAGGGACAGGTATCAATATATAGATATGTATATTGAGTATGTCTGTGCAGGATATAGGATAAGAATACTAACCTGATTAAGGAAGCCGGTCATGAATTTGCTGGGATCGGTAAACCCGTGATTCTCAAAGGGGAACACGTCGGATGAAGCTAGAGGATCTGCTTCCTTCCTCTTACGAGAGCTGGAGGTTCAAGACTTGGATGCTGGGGGAGCTTTGGGTGCAGTAGCGGTTTTGGAACCGGTAGGCTTTGACGTGACTGCTGGCTTAGGGTTGATTTCCTGGTTAACAGGCATAAGGCCAGAGTAACTGTCCAACTCATCAAGCTAGAAGCCTTCAAGATTGATAACCGGCACTGCAAAGAAGGGAGAAATACTTAACTCTTAATACTTATATTCTGTAATTAGTCTAATAACATACTTACCAGACATTTCTGAACTTGATTTTTAACTTGAACTTATGAGAGACATGGAGAAGGTTCTTTCACTATCAGGAAGTTGATAGATGTCTTTGATCCTGAGCTTCGATTCTGCACTTGGAGGGGCTAGATCTTTGAAGTTTGCTGCACAAAAAATGAAGATGTCAGTTAAGGATATAGTTTTAAGATATATTTGGGGATATTCCTAAAACCCTAAATCCTACCCGAAGTCAACCATTCAACTGGCAGGTCAAAACCTTTGACGATAGAATCCTTTGTACGAAAAAGAACTTTCTTTGCCACTGATCTTCGTTCTTAGTGGCCTTGAGGATTAGGGGGTTCTTAGAAGTGGAAAATAGGAGAAAACGGCTATTTCCATGGGACCTTAGTCGATATGCTATAGGAGATCTTCAACACAAAGATCAGGGACATGACGAGATTTAATTTGGTCTAACACCATTAAAACTCTCTAAACCATTGGCATGGTCAGAGCATAACTGAGGCTGGTGAGTTTTAAAAAGTAGGAAATGAAGGCTGGAAAAGGATACCGGAGTCCCAAGGAGAAAGGATAGGCTAAGAAACACACCCACTCGTTTGATACTGCGTCTGAACGAACCTCCCGATCGAAGGGACGAATGATCACCCCGGCAGGAAAGGCACCGGAATCTTTTAAGGCGGCGATGTCGGCGTTGTTAAAAGAGCAAATCTCCTTTTCGGGTTCTCGAACAAGATTTTGACTTTCAAGGGTTGGGGTTTGCTCGTTTGTACGAGATCTTGTTCATGTGGCCATGGAAGATTTCAACTAAGAAACGAGAGATTTAAACGAAGAAAAACAGAGAAGAGAAAGAGGGAGAATACCTGAAAAATTGCTTGAAGTGTGATGATCATAATGCAGAATAGTCCAGCTAAATATAGGCTGGATGTGGGGGGTATTGAGTAAATATCGCATGGGGAGTTTTAGCGTGTCACTTCAACCGTCGTTTCAACTTAATAACCTCGATTCACGAGATAAGTTTTAAAATATATCCATTGGAATTGGTATACCAACAGATATATTTTGGGGACAATTGTTATGGGTGATTTTCCGCTTATATATCCTGAATAATATTCTGACTATGTTCCTTTTATTGTGATCAAGATACCGGATCAGGATATTGGTAACATCCTGATGCAGTATCCTGGTAGTGACTAATTAATTCATGTGCAGACTGATGAAGCAAGTTTATAACGTTCAAGTGGACTTTATCTCCCAAAGACTCGGGACAATCTGTTGGAATATGTACGTTGAAGCCGGAAGACGTGGACTACAGCGTTGACAAAGGGAATATTCGTTATATCCCGAAATTGTAGGCTAGTTCGTTAGCTTTCTTTTACTATAAATAGGATTGATCAGATCAGATAAGAACACACACAATCTTTCGCACACTCTTTCTCTCTAGCTGCAATCACTCACAAACACTCACACTTGTATTCAAATCTCATTGTAACACCTAGTCGATCCGTATCATATCCTGCACTGTACCCTGATATTTGAAGTAATAAGAAGAACAAGGCAGCTGTGATTGTCAGCTCCCGAGGTTTTGTGCCGATGATCTAGATTGATCAAGGGCTTTTCTCGTACATCCCGTGTCACCCTTTTGCATTTTGCTCATTGTTTGATTGTAGATACAGCTCGATATCCTGAGCCGTATCCTGAAACTGTTTTTTTAAACAACTAAATTAGCATATTTTCGATACACATTCTTAGCACTCTACCTCACTTAACTAATTTGATCACTTAATTGCTTCGGTAATTTTTGACCAAAACAGGTGGTGTACACAAGGTTGTCATCACCCACTTGTTTGAGGTGCCAGAATTCTTCCTCGAGCTTTTGTTGCTCGTGTGGAGGACAGAATTCCGCAAGCATAATTGTTTAACCTTTACCCACGGTAGGGCCTAGGATTCTTCGTTTCCATGAATGTTACACTCGTTTGTCCACCAGTCGAGGGCTCTCGAAGACTCTGGTTGCGCTTTGGGTTTTTAGGTGTTCGGGATATTCACTGTTAATGAATGTCACCTCAATGCTATTAAACCACTTGAGTATTTTGGTGGCACCATCATTACTTGTGAATGTCTTTCGGTGACAAGTGGCGAAGTGCTTGTAGTTAAACGAGGTTTTGGGTAGGTCAACCATAGAGTCAACCGAGGCATGAGGGGAATTGGCATTGATTTTTCTCACAATGTCGGGAACACTTGGGCCATTTGCTTGGCCATGAATTAGATCATCTTCTTGCTCGAGCTTGACTTGGAGCTTTTCTTGGAGTTGGAGAATCGGTTAGAATACATCTATAAGATCTAGTAAAGGATGAGACTTGATCATATGGACTTTAAAAACGTTTTGCATAATTAACATGGTAACGGGCCACTTAGCATGTAGGTTTCAAGTTGATCACATAAGCATGGAATGCATTCATTTTGAATATAAACAAATAATGACGAAAAGACTGTAAATTTAGTTTGTTCTTGACGATTGATATTGTTTTAGAATGCGATTAAAGTGTGTTTCGGGTCTTCGACTTTCAAAATGAAAAAGGTATCAAATGTAAAACACATTAAAATTAATATGACATAAAAGAGATTCAATGTAAAATCTTGGAGTGTCTCAGAACAAAACTAAGACTATTCCAAAGTGATCGAAAATCCTTTTGAGTTAGGGAAACATGCTTTGGCCTAATAGGTAGAATACTCTCACCGAAATTTTGGTTAACGGTATTCACCCTTCCGGTTACTACGTGTCCCTAGTCAATTGAAAATTCAAGACTTTGGCGGGATTGAAAAATGAAGAGTGATCAAGATGCGGGTTTCATCTCTAACTTGACAACGTCGTTCCCTAAGTGTGGTTAGTACTTACCGAAAAAGTTAAGGAACTAATTCAGCTCGTTGCTAAGGTTCCATTAGATTGAGAATGGGAAATTCCCCATCAGGGTATGGAATTCACTCCTAACTTGATGGTACAATTTCGTGATAAATTAGTAATGCGGATTGAGGGATGTCACCAAAGTGAACAAGTTTAATCATGAGTATGTGATTTGTAATATTGTGTACATGTTGCACCCAAAGTGAGTAAAAAGGAAAATGGGATTGAGTATACTCACGGTTTGCATAGAAAGTCCACGAACGTGAGGTTGTCAAGTCTTGAGTTTGGAACACCAAAGTTACCCTAAGATGGGGAAATGAAGGTGTGTAAGTTGCGGATTCGATTGTTGGATTGGATTCGAAATTTATGGGTTATAGTCAATGTAAAGTAAAGGTACCATGAGAATGGTCATGCAAGGAGGTAGGATGATTAACATCCATTAAACCTCATTATATGATTCACCAAAGCACAAAATCATCAACTTAGTTGCTGATTTCGGTTGGTTATGAATATAGACTAAAAATGAAAGTAAATAATTTACTAAGTAGCCAAATGAGGATAACCCGGATGTGTGCATACCCAACATGGTAAGTGTTGGAGACGTGGTGGGGTTGGTTCATTTTGGTTCTTGAAAGCTACTTTGAATATTGTAATATCAAAGTCACCAAATAACCAAGTGATCTCAAACTAGACTAGTGCATTCCAATCATGGCAAATGTTTGGAGACTTGGTGTAGTTTGGTCACTTTGTTACAAGTAAATTTACTTGGTAACCTAGATCTAAGATTGATCATCAAATCAAAAAGTGAAGTAGTTTGAATCCTAAGCTCCATTGTTCACACTTTACCCAAGTACAAGTTTCACAACGTGGAAGGTTATGAGCTTGGTGGGTTTCAACACTTGTAGGTTGCTTGGAACCTTGTTAAAACAAAAAGTTTAGGAGGTATTTGGACTTCTAAACTTACAGGAACCAACCATACTCAAGCCCCACAACAATGAGTTTGATTGAGAACATGGTTGGTAGAAGATTCTCATAAGAAGTACAAGTTTATGAAAAGTTTGTGAAAGATAACTTAAAACAGAAAGTTTGGACCTCAAAATAGTGATGTTCCAAGCTTCCAAGAAGAAGAATAAGTGAAGAAAACATGAAGGAAAGTAAGATGAGAGCTCACTTTTGAGCTTCATAGAATTCTACCTCAACCTTGTAATTTCAGTAATCTAAGAGTGTTTTGAGAGAGTTTAGAGTGTTGGAAAAGTGGAATGAAGGTGTAGGAGGCTTGTTTATATAGTTTTTATTAGGTTTAGTGTTTTAATGGAAAAATAAGGTGATTGGGGAAGAATAGAGGTGGAAAAGGTGACCAACCCGTAACCAAGAATAACATTTTGTAGATTCTCCCTCCACGCGTCGTGCGGCGGAGAAGGATTAAAGGAACGCACGACGCGGCGTGTTAAATTTTTAAACCTGGTAGATTTTGTTCAAGTTTAGCCCCTGAAGATTCATATGTGACATTTTATTCAATAAACTTCCATTTTGACATTTTTCTAAGTATGGAGGATGTATGTAAGTATGTGATGAGTATCGTGTATATATAATTTATAACTCGAGTGTATTATGAGTCTCGGTTCTTGCATGTAAACACGTATTTGATGATTGATTGCATAAAGTATAAGTATGAGTTTTATAAGATTGATGTAAACATGAATTTCCATTTTGATCGAAGTCTCGGATTAAAAGTTTGGAAACAAAACACGAATACAAGTTTCTAATAATGAAATGCGAATACAACTTTCTAAATATGGAAAGTACGGAAAAGCAAAGTGCTAAAGTGATATTCACCAAAATACACATACTTTATTCCCCCATTTTACCCCCATTTTATGCGTTTTCGGCCGTAAAACCGTGAATCGGATACTTAATCAGGTATACTTTTGTTTACAGGCCTAAAACAGCATGCCAAACAAGAAGATGATGAAAACGAGGACTTTCCTGGCGAAACGGCAGAGCTGCGAAGTTTCTGTGAAAAATTCTGATCTGGGCGAGTCGCACGGTCGTGCGACTCGTGGCACCACCGTGCGGATCCGACAAGGCTTATCCCAGCATTGCACAACCAGTGCGATCAGGAGTGCAAAGGATCCCAGTAACGAACGACCATGCTATTAAACGCACCCCGTGCGGATACGATGACCAAGCCCCAGCCCGGCATTGCACCCTAGTGCAGTTGGTCGTGCCATAGGAACAACGTAGATGTACAATCGTGCAATCATTGGAACGGTCGTGCGACTACAAAGACCGGTCAAGATCGGCTAATGTCACAAAGTATAGTGAACAGGATTTTAAAAGTGAATGGTCGTGCACTTTAATGGCACGACCGTGCGATATGAAAAAGTTATAAAAAACAGACAGCAGCTTTCGTTTCGCATTTCTAGACTTTTGGGAGCTTCACAGGCGATTTCACAGGCTCCGGAGGCATTAGCTTTCACCCGGATTCAAGCCCCATTGTGCTGTTTAGCTCCGTTACTATCCGGATACTCAATCTTGTGCTTGTTTATGGTTTGATTCTCTAATCTTTCCATGATTTTATCATGTTTCAAACATTTAGATTGAAGATTATGTATTATTGTAAGCCTTTGGGCAAAAACACTAGTATCCCTTGCTTAATTACAACCATTAGTATGTTGATTAAGTTTGTAATGACACTTTGAAGCATTTTCTATGTTAATCTTTGATGATTAGTTTGCAACCTTGTTTATTGATGTTCAATTCTTGATTATAAGTAATTATCTTGGATGATTGGTATGTGGTTAGTTGGGATATTTGCAAGAAGATGCTTAATTAATCATGTATTAGTAGACTTTGAAGTTGGTTAACTTGTTTAACTTGTTTAATATGTTTGCACCATGATACTAGAAATGGTTAGTGGGTTAATAAGGGATAATTATTGTTAATCAAGAAGGCTTTCCCTCACGGAAGGACCTTAACGGGTTAAATGGTGTTGTTATGAATTCTTGACATAAATTGTTAGCTTAGTTAGTAGTTTAGGCCAAAATTGCTATCTTGGTGAATTTATGTTCAAGATTTGTAAAATGAACTCGGTTGTGATTTAATCTAGTTTATGCTTGTCTCGGTGGTAGCATTGTGTTTATCGGTGTCACTTTCCTTGATTAAGTGAGGTTAGAAAAACTCTTAACGGATGACTAACTTATCTTTAGGGGATTTTCATAGACATTTGTCATTTGAGCATTAAAGAACAATTTTAGGTGGTTAAAGTGTGTTTATCGTTTTAGCTTTCCGAATGATTGGCATGTTAGGATTCCCGAAAGGGATACTAATTGTCTTGAAAATGGATTATTGACCAAATGTTTTAAGTGACAAAACCGACTTAGTTTATATACTTTGGTTGTGTATAAAGCAAGGCTATATATCAATTTTCTTATTTGGAGTCTATTATGTTTTTATGAATATTTGTTTATGCTTATTTTAGTTTTTAGAAAATCACACTCTTATCTTCCTACCGGTAATTTAATGACAAAGGTTTAGTATTATTCCTCCGCCCACTTCCTTGGATCGACACTTGGTTCTTACCGATACTTTACTACATATGTGACGGGGTACACTTGCCCTTTCGTGTGTGTTTAAATGTTGAAGTATAAATCACTTTTATAAATTTAAAACCGAATCATGTGTAAGATTCATTGCAAAAACATGTATATACGCGCACACGTCATAAACTCTCCCTACTTTAGGAAATTTCGTCCCAAAATTAATTCAAGAGGAAGACTCGGTGATTAAGTGTCGATACTTGGTCTTCATATCACTTTCATGTTCCCAAGTAAATTCAGCGTGCCACGTTTTCCTTCCCATCGAATCTTGACTATGGGAATGCGACTGCACCATAGTTGCTTGGTTCCTCGGTCCATGATTTCGACCGGCTTTTCGACGAAATTTAAAGACTTGTTGATTTTTATGTCGTTGAGTGGAACGTGATGTCCTTCTTTAGCTAAGCACTTCCTGTGGTTTGAAATGTGAAACGTTGGATGGACATTGTTAAGTTCTTGAGGTAAGTCTAGACGATACACCACCTTGCCAATCCTTTCGAGAATCTTGAAAGGACCTACAAAACGTGGAGTGAGTTTGCCTTTTATACCAAATCAGACGACTCCCTTCCAAGGGGATACCTTGAGGGGTACGTGGTCACCCACGTTAAATTCCAAGGGTTTGCGACGCTTGTCGATGTAGCTCTTTTGTCGGCTTCTAGCCTTGAGGAGATTTTCACGGGTTTGTAGGATCTTGTCCGGCATCTCTTGTATGAGCTCGGGACCGGTGATTTATTCTTTGCCGATCTCGTGCCAACAAATAGGCTAACGGAACTTTCGACCTTACAAGGCATTGAATGGAGCCATTTAAATACTGGAGTGATAGTTGTTATTGTACGAGAATTCTACCAAGGTTAAATGTACATCCCAATTTCCACCAAAATCAATTACGCACGAACGAAGCATGTCCTCGACAGTTTGGATAGTACGTTGGGTGTGACCAGCCGATTGATGATGTAAAGTCGTACTAAGATTTAGTTGTGTACCCATTGCGGTTTGAAACATTTTCCAAAGGCGAGAAGTGAAATGACCATCGCAGTCTGAAATGATGTTGATTGGAATATCGTGACGGCAGATGATTTCTTCAGTATAGATACGAGCCAATTTCTCGACTCGATAATCTTCCTGAATGGGGAGGAAGTAAGTGGATTTGGTCAAACGGTCGATGATCACCCAAATACTATCATGACAGGAAGAGGTTAAAGGAAGTTTGGTTATGAAGTCCATGGCTATACTCTCCCATTTCCACCTGGGAATTTCAGGGTTTTCTAGTAGACCAGAAGTACGTTGAAGTTCGGCTTTTACTTTAGAACACGTGAGACATTTGGATATGAAAGTGGTGATGTCTTTCTTCATGCCAGGCCACCAATAAGTTTGACGAAGATGTTAGTACATTTTTCCGGCACCTAGGTGAATAGAGTATCAGATTTGTGTGCCTCTTTCATCAAGAGGTCGAGAATGTTGTCACGTTTCAACACGCAAATGCGATCTGGATAGCAAAGGATGCCATTGGGTTTGGTTAAGAGTTGGCTTTCGGCACCCTAGTTTATCTCGTCGTACAAATTATTTTCATTGACGGATGAGTATTGTACCTCACGAATATGAGTTGAATGTTATCTTGGAGTTGAAAGAAACAAATATCTTGGATTTAATGTCGCTTTTTTTACTAAGAGTATCAGCCACGACATTCTCTTACCGAGGTGGTAACAAATCTCGCAATCGTAGTCGTTAAGCAACTCCACCCATTTTATTTGATGCATGTGGAGTTCTTATTGGTTTAAGGTATGTTGAAGGCTCTTATGGTTGGTGAAGACCACACACTTAGTACCATAAAGGTAGTTTCGCCAAATCTTTAACGTAAAAACAATCACACCAAGTTTAAGATCATGGGTGGTGTAGTTCTTCTCGTGTATTTTGAGTTGCCTTGATGCGTAAGCCTCACCTAGTCTCGTTGCATAAGAACACAACCGAGGACTTGGTTAGTGTAGGACTCTGTATGCCCAAGACACATATTAAATTGATGTGGCTAGTACGTTATGATCCAAGTCGAGTCATACCCAATAACAAGCTAGACAAACACTTATATTATTTATTTGTGATATGATCAAACAAATAAATATTAACACTTACAATATTTAGAAATTGGTTTTCTAAATAATTACACTTGAGAAACCAATAAATTATGTGGATAATTTATTTTGAGAGAATATTTTATTTTGTTATTTAATAGGTTAAATAACATTATATAAGGTCTTGCAAATATAGTGTTATATTTATAAAAGTTATAAATATATATGTACCAAGACTTAATTTTATAAAGGAAATTTATTTTTTTTTATAAAACCCACATGCCCCCCCCCCCCTTTTTGTCTCTATCCAAAGTCTTGTTCCAATCACATTTCATGCATATGCATGGATTTAGATTGGGTGGTCTATCCAAAGACTTTGGTCCAATGCATGTACATGCTTTTGCATGAGTTAGAGATGATTCCATTGGGTGAAAAAGGAGGTGGACTTTTCTCTCAAATTATATATAAACTTTATGGATGACCAAATGAATATAGAGCTGAATTTTTGCTCTAAAATTTCGGCCATAAGAAGTTCTTTCAAGTGTTCATTCTTTGATCTTCAAGTGTTGAATCCTAGCTAAACTTGTGGTGTTTGTTGGAAGCTTGGGGTATACAAGCTTGAGGTCTTCTACTCTTGAAGACAACCATTTCAAGAAGCATCATCCGTTTCATAATCCTTGCACTTCAAGGAGGTAGTTTTCTAAACATCCTATGGTTGTGTTTGATAGTATACATCTCATATATGGATCCGGGTTTTGGGATTTTGCATATAAATGGTTTTATATCTTATAAAAGTAACATGTTTTAACCTATTTTCCGCTGCGTTTTTATTTCATATGGATGAAATTACTTTGATGAACATGTTAAAATCCCATCAATGGCATCTAGAGCCGCTTATATGAGTGCATACTTCAATAGATTAAAAATTTCGGGTTTCGGGTTTGTGGAAAACCCTATGGCCGAAAATTTTAACATGGTTAACCCTTTGTTTTTCAAGATTATTTTCTTACATGCATAAGAGAATCTTGAAAAATTTATTTCATATGGATGATTTGTTTGTTTGGACAAAACTTAACTTTTCGGTTTTTTGAAAATAGCCGAAAATGTTTTTAAAAGGGAACCATTTTTTTTATGCTTCTTGAAATTAATATATATATATTTGGATATATATTTTGGTGCATATGACCTAGCCATGACCTTGTGTTGAATGATTGTGTTGTGATTTATTATTTCAATGGGTTGTAATAATTATTATTTTGTTCTTCCATTAGAAGATATGTAATTTATTTATTTTCATTTGGCATGTAAAATAAATAGATTAGGTGCATGTTATTTTTACTAGAAAAATGTATTAGGATATATTTTGTAAAAGAAGATGCACACAAAAATGCGGTTTTTGGTTTGGACCATAATATTCGGTCCAAAGAACTTCATCGTTCTCAACGGGATTTTAACCCGATAACCAAAAACACATTTTTTGAAGTCCAAAAGAGTTTGGAGCTGAATATAAAAGACTTTTGGAAGCTCAAAGAAGGTGGAGAAATCACAACACAAGAAGGAGACTTGAAGCAATTTGGATGCGGGATCAAGTGGGAGTTCAACGACACATTGCTTGTGTCATTTTTCACCCTTTAGGAAGGACCTTTTGGCACACTTGTTTCGGCTAACAAGTGTTGTCAAAATAGTTGGCTATGGTTATGCACCTATTGTTATGCTTGTGTGGTTGTTTATTTTGTTGTTTAGATGATATGTAGATATGCATGACTTAACAAACTAATAATCAACAACAAGCGTAAAATTGGTTCTTGAAAAAGTCATTAAAATGTTTAATAAAGGTTTTATTAAAAATTAATGATTTTATAATAAAATGGGTTTTATTAAATAGAACCTTGAAAATTTGTTTTCACCAAAGTACCATTGATTTGAATGCATGCAAATGTATGGTACATAATATTTTCTAAACTAGAATTTTGAAATATTGAAAACCCTTTTTATAAAACAAGTCAAACACCATCCTTTTATACAACACTTGAAACACTTGGGAACTCTTATTGTGGGATAAAGGTCACCTAACCACATTTGAGGGAACTTGTATGTTCGAGGTGGGTTTACCATGTTTGTGGGATAAAGGTCACCTAACCACTTATGTGTATAAACTCACACGTGTGTGTAAGTTGGACGACTTGATTTGGAAACCATGAACTTAGGGTCACCAAAGCATGGGGAACAAAGGTGTTGATGGGATTAAACATGCCAACTAAACATAAAGATGTTTAACTGATCCCATATGTCTAGAAGTTGCAAAGAGTTGCAATTGTCAAACGTTGACTACCTTGTTAATTTAAATAGAGGGATAAAGGTCACCTAACCAATATTTAAATGTAACGTTGGATTCTAGATTTTAATTATTAATTGTCTTTAAGACACAAAAGGGTATTAATGATTAAAATATAATAATATCGAAAATACTAAAATTGAACTTGTTAAATTTTGTAGATGGCCGCTAACAATGCAAACCCGATTAACCAAACCATCCGAAACCTGTCACTAAGAACCATCCTTGAAAAGGATCGTCTCAACCATAACAACTTCATGGATTGGTTTCGAAACTTGAGAATCGTTCTCAAGCAAGAGAAAATATCCTATGTGTTGGACGATCCTATTCCCGATGAACCTAACGTGGAAGATGTGGAAGCCTACAACGATTGGGTTAAGTATACCGAGGACTCCATGCAAGCCTCGTGCCTCATGTTGGGAACTATGATTCCCGAAATTCAAAAGGATTTTGAACACCACGGGGCATACGACATGATTACCCAGTTAAAGGAAATGTTCCTACAACAAGCAAGGGTAGAACGCTTCGAAACTGTTCGGGCGCTTCATGCATGTCGAATGGAGGAAACCCAATCGGTATCATCTTATGTTCTCAAGATGAAAAGCCACATTGATCGCCTCGAACGGCTAAATTGTCCCGTCTCTAAAGAGTTGGCTACGGATTTGATCCTCAACTCTTTAACAAAGAAATTTGAGAGTTTTGTAATGAATTACAACATGAATGGATGGGACAAGAGCATTGGTGAACTTCATGCAATGCTCAAAATGGCCGAAGCAAGTATGGGCAAAAAGGCTTTACCCGTCCTAGCGATCAATGAAGGAGGCAACAAGAAGAGGCCCCACCCCGACTCTAAAGCAACCTATGCTAAAAGAAAGGGACAAGTCAAAGGAAAAGGGAAGGGAAAAGCTAAAGTAGAACCCACCAAACCGAAGGAGAAGAAGCAAAAGGTTGCTACAAATGACCCATGTTTTGAATGTGGTGAGATAGGACATTGGAAGAGAAATTGTCCAACCTATCTCAAGGAGTTGAAAAACAAGAGGGATGCAGGGCAAACCTCAGGTACTATCTTTATGATACATGTTGAGCTTAATGTTATTTCTTCTAACACATGGGTACTAGATACCGGATGTGGAACTCATATTTGCAATTCGTTGCAGGGGTTCAGAAGAAGTAGACATTACAAGAAGGGAGACAGTAGTCTCTTTATGGGCAACGGAGCAAAAGTTGAAGTCGAAGCTCAAGGAGACTACGTTTTAAAGCTTCCAAGTGGTTTGGAAGTGATTTTGAAGAATGTTTTATATGCTCCTAGTTTGACTAGGAACATAATTTCTGTTTCCCTTTTAAAACAATCTGGTTTCAATTTCGAATTTGTTAACTATGATATTTATGTTTCTAAGAATGATGTGTTTTATTTTAAAGCTATGTCTTTAAATGGTATTTATGAATTAGATCATGATAACGCATCATATGATAGCTCAATGTACCAAGTAACCAACAAGAAACTCAAAATGGATTTGAGTGATTCCTATCTTTGGCATTGTCGCCTTGGACATATAAGCAAGAATCGCATGCATACACTTCAGAAAAATGGTCTTCTGAATACAAATGAAGATAATTCATTTGATGTATGCGAATCTTGTTTACAAGGCAAAATGACCAAGACACCCTTTAGTGGAACTTTTGAAAGGGCAAAAGACTTACTAGGCATCATACATTCAGATGTATGTGGTCCTTTTAAGCCGATAACTAGGAATGGTGAAAGATACTTCATTACCTTTACCGACGACTATAGTCGTTATGGATATGTGTACTTACTAAGACACAAGGATGAAGCATTTGAAATGTTCAAAGACTTCAAAAGTGAAGTAGAAAATCAACTCAAGAAAACAATTAAAGTCCTTCGTACCGATAGAGGAGGCGAATACCTAAGTGGTGCTTTTCAAGATCATCTTAGAAGTTGTGGAATCATTTCACAACTTACTCCACCTGGAACACCACAACACAATGGTGTGTCCGAAAGGAGAAATCGAACTCTATTAGATATGGTTCGATCTATGATGGCTAGAAGCACATTACCTCTATCATTTTGGGGTTACGCCTTGCTCTCCGCAGTCCGTATACTAAATATGGCCCCAACCAAGAAAGTAGAAAGGACACCTTTTGAAATATGGCATGGAAACCCTCCATCATTATCATTCTTAAGGGTTTGGGGTTGTGAAGCTTATGTTAAGCAATACACTCCAAATAAATTGGAAGTCCGATCTACTAAGTGTATCTTTGTAGGATATCCTAAAGATGATATAGGATATTATTTCTACGATCCAACCGAGCAAAAGGTATTTGTTGCTCGAAAGGGTAAGTTCTTAGAAGCTAAATTCCTTATGGAAGGAACTAGTAGTAGAACAGTGGAACTTGAAGAGGATCAAGAACCACAAGACGATACACGTTTGGTTGATACTAGCACTCAACAAGAGGTTGTTGAAAACGATCATGAGGTTGATCAGAACACACAAAATGTTCGCAGATCTGGTAGAATTAGTAATCCACCTGAAAGATATGGATTTTTCATGGATGGATGCTACGTGGTAGATTCAGATGAACCAACCACATACCATGATGCAATGTCAAAATCCGATTGTGACAAATGGCTTGAAGCCATGAACATAGAGATGTAATCCATGTATGACAACCAAGTTTGGGAATTGGTTGTACCACCACTCAACTCCAAAGTAGTTGGAAGTAAGTGGGTCTTCAAGAAGAAAACAGATATGCATGGTAACTTGGATACTTACAAAGCAAGACTTGTAGCAAAAGGTTTCACTCAAACTCAAGGGATTGATTATGATGAGACCTTCTCGCCTGTGGCGATGCTAAAGTCAATCAGGATATTATTTGCCATAGCTGCATATTATGACTATGAGATCTGGCAATTGGATGTCAAAACGGATTTTCTTAATGGATATCTTGATGAAGATGTCTATATGGTTCAGCCTGAAGGTTTTGTCGATCCAAAACATCCTGACAAAGTATGCAAGTTAAAGAAATCAATCTATGGATTGAAACAAGCATCTAGAAGTTGGAATCATCGTTTTGATGAAGAAATTAAGAATTTTGGATTCATCAAGAATGGTGATGAAGCTTGTGTGTATAAGAAAGCTAGTGGGAGCATCATCACTTTCTTAGTACTGTATGTCGATGACATTCTACTATTTGGGAATGACATTCCAACCATGGAAAGTGTAAAAGCTTGGCTTGGAAGTTGTTTTTCCATTAAGGATCTTGGTGAAGTCGCCTACATTCTGGGAATAAAGGTCTATACGGATAGATCAAGGCGCTTGATAGGTTTAAACCAAAGTGCATACATTGACAAAGTCTTGAATAGGTTCCAAATGGAGAACTCTAAGAGAGGTTTTGTACCTATTCAAAAGGGGACAATATTGAATACATCTCAATGTCCAAGCTCAAAGGATGAGCAAGAGAAAATGAAAAGAATCCCATATGCGTCAGCTATAGGATCCATCATGTATGCAACGATATGCACCAGACCGGATGTCTCATGCGCCTTGAGCATGACGAGTAGATACCAGCAAAATCCAGGTAACAGTCATTGGATGGCTGTTAAAAGCATATTGAAATATCTTAGGAGGACTAAGGATATGTTATTAATATATGGATCTGGTGAGGAGGAACTCGTTGTAAAAGGTTACACGGACGCGAGTTTCCAAAATGATCGAAGTGATTCTCGATCACAATCGGGGTACGTCTTCATTTTAAATGGAGGATCAGTCTCTTGGAAGAGCTCAAAACAAGACGTGGTAGCATTGTCCACTACAGAATCAGAATACATCGCCGCTTCATTGGCAGCCCAGGAAGCTGCATGGCTGAAGAAATTTATAGCCGACCTAGGGGTGGTCCCTACCATTCAAGACCCCCTAGAGATCTTTTGTGACAACGAGGGTGCGATTGCTCAAATCAAGGAACCTCGTGCGCACCAAAAGACTAGACATATCGAGCGGAGATTCAACTACATAAGGGATGAAGTTGAAAAAGGAAAGATATGTATCCGCCAAGTTCACACCGATCAAAACATTGCGGATCCACTCACGAAGCTCCTTGACAGGGGAAAACATGAGGGTCACACATGTTCCTTAGGACTTCGATATTCTAGTGATTGGATTTGATCTAATTTTGTATTTGGATATTGAAACAGTTGTTATTTTAACTCTTTTATGGTATTTTGAGTTATGTTTCATATTAGCATGTTTAAATCCGTGAATAAGTTAATTATTCTAAATGTCCATAGTCGATCATAATTGTGGGAACAAATATGAATGTAAGACTATTATGAACTTGGATTGGTGGATATTCATTTAGAATGAATATAGAGCAAAGTGTTGCTACCAAAGTTCATAGATATTTGTGGGATACAAATATTGGACTGGCTCGCTCTCAAATATTACTGCATGGAATCATTTGTGATTGATCATAAGTAAATTTTGAGTAAAGGCGAATATCATAGTATCCTCTGACCTGAGATACATTTTGGGTCTTGATATTCACCAAATATTATACCTTGACTTTTTCTTCACTATTAGTAATATGCCAGTACATAAGGCTAAGCTCAGGTGTGGTACAAGGTGATTGTGAGAGACGTATGTAGTCAAGATGGGATTTGTTCCTCTTATTCGTTGAGAGTAAGATGTCTAAGGCCTGCTAAAGTTAAATCAAACAGAGAGTGATCACTCTATGTCTCTGGATTTAACATGACATCTGTAACGAAAGGATAAATGATAGATTCACCTAAATCATGTTCAAGTAAGGGACTTGAAAGGGATGATGTTATTGAATGGCAAATATAGTCATACGTATTGGGGGTAGTAAACCGTAGTTAGGCGTCATTTACTACTTGCATCAATCTTCTATGTATCTTGTGCAAGTGGGAGATTGTAGGACTCTGTATGCCCAAGACACATATTAAATTGATGTGGCTAGTACGTTATGATCCAAGTCGAGTCATACCCAATAACAAGCTAGACAAACACTTATATTATTTATTTGTGATATGATCAAACAAATAAATATTAACACTTACAATATTTAGAAATTGGTTTTCTAAATAATTACACTTGAGAAACCAATAAATTATGTGGATAATTTATTTTGAGAGAATATTTTATTTTGTTATTTAATAGGTTAAATAACATTATATAAGGTCTTGCAAATATAGTGTTATATTTATAAAAGTTATAAATATATATGTACCAAGACTTAATTTTATAAAGGAAATTTTTTTTTTTTTTATAAAACCCACATGCCCCCCCCCCCCCTTTTTGTCTCTATCCAAAGTCTTGTTCCAATCACATTTCATGCATATGCATGGATTTAGATTGGGTGGTCTATCCAAAGACTTTGGTCCAATGCATGTACATGCTTTTGCATGAGTTAGAGATGATTCCATTGGGTGAAAAAGGAGGTGGACTTTTCTCTCAAATTATATATAAACTTTATGGATGACCAAATGAATATAGAGCTGAATTTTTGCTCTAAAATTTCGGCCATAAGAAGTTCGTTCAAGTGTTCATTCTTTGATCTTCAAGTGTTGAATCCTAGCTAAACTTGTGGTGTTTGTTGGAAGCTTGGGGTATACAAGCTTGAGGTCTTCTACTCTTGAAGACAACCATTTCAAGAAGCATCATCCGTTTCATAATCCTTGCACTTCAAGGAGGTAGTTTTCTAAACATCCTATGGTTGTGTTTGATAGTATACATCTCATATATGGATCCGGGTTTTGGGATTTTGCATATAAATGGTTTTATATCTTATAAAAGTAACATGTTTTAAACCTATTTTCCGCTGCGTTTTTATTTCATATGGATGAAATTACTTTGATGAACATGTTAAAATCCCATCAGTTAGAAACATCACAGTAGACAACGAAGTCATTGTTTCCATTAGGAAGAGCATAAATAGGAGCGTTGCTAAGCAACTCCTTGAGAGTTTTAAAGGACTCCTCTTGTTCGGAACCCCAAACAAAAGGTTGATCTTTTTGAGTCAACGAAGTGAGCGAAACGACGATTTTGGAGAAATTGGAAAGGAATCGGCGGTAGTAACCAGCCAATCCAAGGAATGAATGAATTGAGACTTTGATGTAATCCAATTTTTGACGGCTTAGATTTTGGCGGGATGAACATGAATGCCTTTTTCGTGCACAACATGACGCCATGGTTATTAATGATGAGGAGGATGATGAGCATGAAGAAGCTTATATTCAAAGGGTTGCAAATGATTTCGAGAGCCAAAACAGAATGTTTGAGGTATCGGCATCAGGAAATCATGCTCTATACACAGTCCTAACACCACATGATCAAGAAGAAGCTGGTGAAAAACATGACAACATTGGTGCAAAAAAACATGTATAAATCTAAATAGGTATGTTATACAATTAAAAATTTCACACACACAAACAATTAAAAACAAATGCCATGCTTAATTATCGTTTTCTCATTTGACAGGAAATGGCTGAAAAGTTAGATTGTGCCTACAAAGAGTTAGAGGAATCTTACAACAAGATCAAGGCTTTATTAAACCAATCAAAGGTTTAATATCCAAATAGCCTGTTAGTATATATCAAATATTCAAAAAACGCCATGGCTTGCAGTTGAAAGTATAAAAAAAATGCTATAAAAAACCTGCATGGTCAATAACCTAAAAATGCCATTATTTTATGGTTGCATGACTGTGAAAACACCATTTTTAGCCTAAGATAGCATGCAAGTTAAATAACGATAATAAAACACCGTAGTCTGATAATAAAACGCCATTAATGTAACATTCTTAGAAATGTAATACTAAAACTTAAACACCATATGGTATTTTTCAGGGATATAGTGTTTAGGATTACAGGTCAGCAGGATCTCCCGAGGATTATATTTGAGAGCATGAGGCCAGGATTATATGCACACAACAGTTGTATCCAATCTTAGGGGCACATACTAAACTATGAAGAAAGATTTAAGTCCATTGAATCACCCTCAAGATTATTCTGCACTCAAATAATGATTGTAAGTGATTATCTGAATAACTTAATACCGTAAAATTATCGAAATGTTTTATTTTAATAAAATGTTCACGTAAAAAGTTGCAGAATGTAACACCCCGACCCCGTAAAACAACAAACCATGGCGGAAACGTCGGTGAGTCATGTCACAGAACTATTGTTACACAACACATGGTATTTAAAATTGTGTATTATTTCATTGATAATTGTTTACATTGTCTTGGAATAAACAGAAACAAAGTTCAAACATATTGTCTTTCAAATTTTAAAGTCACTAAAGCTCGCGTCCATCCTATGTGAAGTATGCAATTAAAACATCAAACATTGGCTCCTTAAACATATGTGAAAAGAGGGTCAGCATAAAAAGTTGGCGAGTACATAGGTTTTGTAAGTGTGTCAAATTCATGGCTTTGTATACATATTGCAATACCTCGTCAGACTATGAGAGTCGTTAAGTGAAAACCTTGTATCAAAAAGTGTTTGATATTGCAATATAATTAACCAACTAAAACATGTTGTTTTGAGTTTGTGAAAACCTTGTAACCATGAATCTTGACCAAAACATTTCTTTCGTAAAACCGAGTAGTAAATAGATTTAAAAGAAAACTTCGTATGGTTTATATCTTTAAATGAAAATCATTGCATGACATCGTTTGAAAACATTTGTCCAAGTGATTCGGATAAGGCTACGAAAGTACCAACGGCGTATCCACCATGTTTTTATCATATTACACCCGTCTCGTTATCTAAATCACTTACCATAAACCAATCGTCCATTTGTATGTGTCATAAACCATTTGTTCGTGTCATAAACCATTGTACGTGTCATAAATCATTGTACGTGTTATAAACCATTTTACGGGTCATAAACCATTTGTTCGTGTCATAAACCAATTGTTTGTGTCATCAATCAATTGTCCGTGTCATAAATCAATCGTCCGTGTTTTAATTGTGAAAACTTTTGGCCGTTCTTTAAAGAACACATTCAAACCTGTGTTGACTATACCACCAAAGGGTATCTTTAATAGACCACCAAAGGATATCTTTAACTAGACTAACAAATCAACAAATGATTTGTTAATCAGAAATAGTTTCTATCGTTACCCAAACTTCCATCAAATCCAGTGGACAGTCCGATAACGGGATTGTCAGTCCTATAGTACCATAACATACTATTGGTCGGGTTGGCCAAAGCTAATGAATGCCATTCGTGTCATGGATAACGCACCAACAAGTTGATCACATTATTGAAATCGTAGTGTTTATATAAACCATCGACTTTGTTTTTGAAAAGTTAAAAAAATGATTTGGCACATATGAGTCGCCCCAAAACATTTGCAAAAACGTAAAAGAGGGTAGCTATATACTCAATGGAATTAAACAAAGCTCAAGTTTCCTAGAAATAAGGATTTGTTCATCAAAATTTTGTTGTGATAATGTTTGTGGATGAATGTGGGTTATGGAAATATCATAACTTTGAAGAAGGACAGTATGAAACTTCCTTATTCTTTTGATAAATTTTAAAACACATCCTGATACATCCTTAATTATTTCTTAACCCATACTGACTCATTCTCAATTTTAAAATGACCCAAAATAAATTAAATAACCCAAATAGGTTTTTATTGCCAGACCACTTTTATGTGTGCTGAGATAAATGTATGTGTGAAGAGGTATGGTCCCAATTCTTTGCCCACATGGCAAGGACCACACCACTTTTTCATCCTACATGGCGCCTACATCAGCAAGCGAATCCAGAAGCTTCTGGAAGACGTCAAGGGGGAACCAAAGATGCTCCCTCCGACAGAAAGGACAAAACGTGTCACCATTCATCAAGCGCCATGTAGGCCTGCAGCAAATCCAGGAACAGACCGACAGCAGCAGTACGATGTTTCCAGATTGGACGAATATAGGCGTGCCATGTGTACCACCACCCTGACCACAGCAGAGGGGACCAAGAGGATATTCCCCTTGGTCTGACAGCTGGCGCCCTATAGCAGCTGGCAAGGTTGTTCCTCCCTCTTTCACCCTCCTGCTATAAATAAGACCCTTCATCATTCAGGTTGATGCCATTTGACTCTCAACACTCTCACTCTTAACACACACTGTTTTATTTCCTCAGAACAGTACTTACTCTCAAACCGGAACCCGGTTAAGAGGGAAACCCCCATATTCCCCTCTTAACGAGCTAACGGTGTTGCTGTTTTGCAGGACCTTAGTCTTTTGGCGAGTAAAGAAGGAGATTGAACCCACAGAAGAGAGGACCCAGCTAGTTCACCATAGGTGTTAACCAGTGTTTCATCATTGGCGCCCACCGCAATTTCTGCAAACCACTTTCATCTCCTTTTTGTTCAAAAAACTCTTCAAAATGACTGAACCAAACCCTTCCGACCAAGTGGATGGAGAAGTTTCTTCCTTTGAACTCATTTCGGACACCGCGCACGTCCAAAGAGGCCAGAGGAACGAAACCGTCCAGGAAGGGCAGATGAACAACGATTTCCCTGATATCTTTGGAAGCGCATCCAGAGTTGTCAGTCAAACTACAAATGGAGCCACTTTCCAGCCTCCACCTAGGGCCATCACCCAAACCACAAACGGAGCCACTTTCCAACCTCCACCCGGGGTAGTCCATCAAATACCCCCATTAGTGCAGACATCAAGCCATGGAGCTGGCCCTTCAGCTCCATCGGACCAAACACAACTGAACTTCTCTGCACTTTTAGGGCTACCCGAAGGAAAAACTCTGGCTTCCTGGTATGCCGAAAAAATGGCGTCCATAAACCTTGTTTATACACAACAAGCTTTGCTGCAAGCACAAGCCAACCAGTCCGCCTTTGTTACCCCACCGCAAAGGCCTCCGAGCACCCACATGCCTCAGTAGGCTAATGCGAGGAATTTAAATCATGAAAAAGCACCCATACCAAACGTAAGGAGGCAAAGCACGTACGAAACACGCGATACCTACGATGAAACGGAAAGCAATTATGTGCAGTACTCTCACCAACAAAGAAAACCAGTGCAAATTTGTTTAGGCCCGCGCAATATAAACGATGAATGGGACAGTTATAAGGAAGAGGACGATCCGTCGTACAAAGAAAGCACGGTATTCAATAGATTACCACCAGAACACGAGGCGTACGTACCCCGCAAGCGCGCGGGGTACAATCCGAAACCAGAACATGATTACACACTGAGCTATCGCCCAGATGGCATAGCTGAAAACTCAAAGTTCATCAAAGAGATTGCAACAGCCGATATCGACAAGACAAAATTGCCACACAATGTAGGCAAATACAACGGCTTAACAGATCCCGACGACCACCTCCAAGTCTTCAACGGCGCAGGACTAACAGGTGGCTGGAACTTACCAACTTGGTGTCATCTTTTCGCACAAACCTTTTTCGGCGCGGCGCGCGTCTGGTTTGACAGCCTGCCAGCAGGAAGAATTAAGTCATGGATCGATTTTCGAGACAAGTTCCTCGCACACTTCTCTCAACAGCGCAGGCACACGAGAGATCCGGCCGATTGTCTGAATATATGGAGGAGAGACCATGAAAGCGTGGAAGATTTCATCACCAGGTATAACAAAGAATGTCTGGAAATCGGTGATGTAGGCGAGAAGATGATGCGTGCACATTTTATGAGGGCAGTAAAGTGCGACGACCTGATCAAACGATTGAAAGGAAGAGATGGAGGCCCCAAAGATTGGGAACCCTTCATTGAGGCAGCTAAAACAAATGCGCGCACTGACAAACAATTGACCGGTGATGACAACCGTCAGTACAGTTACAACCACAACGATCGGCGCAACAAGAAAGGCAAAGGCCCATCATGGAAAACATCTGGTTACAGAGAAAGAAGCCTAGTAAGAGAAGACGTGCGCAATACAATTAACCAGATTGCTCATCGCAAGGAGGTCAAAAGGGAGAACAGAGAAAAACAGTGGACACCCTTAACAAAGACCCCTTCCCAGGTCTTGTCAACGGAAAATCACCATTTCAAACCTCCTTTACAAATGAGAAACAAAAGGGGACAAGACCCTAATCTTTTCTGCGAATTCCACAAAGACACAGGTCACTTGACCGATGATTGTTTCAGCTTAAAGCAAGAGATAGAAAGAGCCCTAAGAGATGGAAGACTCACTCATCTGGTGAAAGGTGGAAAGCGCGTTAACCGCCAAATTCAGCGAAGAGAAGAAGGGCCAGAAAACAAGAAACTTCGAAAATTAGAAATTCACATGGTCCAAGGAGGTCCACGAAGGCCAAGAAAGAACTATAACAAATGCACACAGGACGACTCTTGGCGCGAGAGACAAGTTGTTTTCCCCATAGTGAGAGGAGGTCCAAGAGAAAGAAGACCAATAGTCATATCTGGTGTAATCGGTCATTACCAAACCGACTACATTTCCATTGACCCAGGGAGCACCGCAGATATCATCTACGAACAATGCTTCAATCAATTCGACCAAGAGGACAAAGCGCGCTTGGAACCGGTAGATTACCCACTGATCGGTTTCTGCAACGAAGCCGTTTTTCCTCAAGGCCAGATATCGTTCCCGGTGCTACTCTCAGACGGAAGAAATTCAAGAATGGAGGAAGTCACGTTCATGGTACTACCCGCACATTCAAGACATGATATCCTGTTGGGAAGGGAATCCCAGGGAGATTTTAGCATGATTTGCTCTGCACCACATTCAGCTGTGGGATTCCCAACAGAGACAGGGGTAGCAATAATCTACGCAAGCAAAGAAGTCTTGGCAACTAATGACATCAGGCCAGCAAAGGCTAGCAAATCAACGCCGCAGAAGCAGAAAAATGGGTGCTGAACAACAAATACCCAGAGCAAACGGTCACTCTGGGACCTGCAATGTCCGATCTCACGCGCGCGGCGCTGAAGAAGCTGTTATTTAAAAACATGGACGTGTTCGCCTGGACACCAGCCGACATGGTGGGTGTCCCACGGCACATAGCAGAACACAGATTAAACGTCTCAGAGAGTGCCAAACCGGTGGTACATGCCAAGCGTCATCTGGGAGACATAAAGCACGAGGCGATGCAAGAGCAAGTAACAGAGTTGTTAAATGTTGGTATCATCCGAGAAGTCCGGTATCAAACCTGGGTGGCAAGCCCAGTCATGGTCCCCAAAGGAAATGGCGGATGGGGATGTGTGTGGATTACAAGGACTTAAATAAAGCATGCCCGCGCGATTGTTATGCTTTACCAGAGATTAACGAAAAGATTGACTCCTTAGCGACGTTTAGGTGGAAATGCTTCCTTGATTGTTATAAGGGATACTACCAAGTGCAGATGGCTGTGTAAGATGAAGACAAGACTGCATTTCGCACACCAACAGGGCTATACTGCTATACAAAAATGCCTTTTGGTCTGAAGAATGCAGGTGCAACTTATCAAAGACTAATGAATGAAACATTCAGCGATGTCATCGGCAAATACATCGAGGTGTACATGGATGACTTGGTCATCATGAGCAAAGAGGAAAGTACGATGCTGATGAACATCCAAAAAACGTTCGAGACACTGCGTGGTGTAAGTATCAAGTTAAACCCAGTGAAATGTTCCTTCGGCATGGAAGAAGGAAAGTTCCTAGGTTTCATCGTCACAAAGGATGGGTTTAAAGTCAATCCTGAAAAGGTGCAAGCGATCGAGAGAATGACTTCACCGTCGACCATCAAAGACATGCAGAAATTGGCTGGACGGTTAGCAGCGCTCAACCGTTTCCTGGCCAACCACCCAGCCAAATCTTTCCCATTTATCAAGACACTCCGCAATTGCATGAAGAAAAGTCAGTTCCAGTGGACTCCGGAAGCCAAACAGACGTTCCGTGAAATGAAAGACTGCCTCATATGTCACACCCCTTTCTAAGGCGGAAGCACGAGGTGTGATCATGAAAGGTTCTCATTGCATACGAATGGTAAACATACTACATGCTCGTAAAAATGACTCCAAATGCCAACATTACATAACTGAAAACATAGTTTAAGTGTTTACATCACAAGACAGCATATTGTCTGAAAAGTTTACAACTTTATTCAAAGGTAAACATAAACAACATCCAAGAGCAAGAGTAAGACCGCGCGCACATCCACTTTAGTTACCTGAAATACATGTGAGTTTTTGGAAAATCGTCAACATAATGTTGGTGTGAATTCATGCAGTTTTTGTATTGAACGTTTGTATACTTTGTATGAAAACATGGTATGTAATTTGTATGTATCAAGTATTTCTGTAAATATAAGGAAATCGATATCGCTAATGGTTTGCAAGGCCATTAACATGTGTCACGACATAGGAAGCATCCAAACCATAGGCATTTTTCTAGTAGTTGATTCACGACTGAGACACAAAAGCACTGCTTGGTACTAGCTATCACCAAGAGTGTGTGTAACACCTGTGCCTTCACGGCCATCAAACAAATACCAAACCAATGAAATATTATAATTCATACTTGGGATTTGTAAAAATATGTGTATCATTTGCACATATCAATTCTCGTACAATTTCAAACTCTAAATCGCTTTCTGGAAGGTTATACGCGCACCGATGCGTAAATATAACCAGTTTAATGCAACAAACACTCCGGAATAGTGAAATAGGCTTAACATACCTTAAATAACCTTTACATAACTTAGAAATAAGTTTTGGAAGGTTTGGTATGCCGAAAACAAGTTAATTCGCTTACAGGGACTAAAGTTGACAAACTGTGAAAGTATGCCAATTTGAACTGTAACAGACATTCCGGAACATGACCATAAGTTAAACATACCATAAATATCCTTTATATAGCTTAGAAATAGGCTTTGAGGGGTTCGGTGTGCTAAAATAAACTTTTGTGTCATTCAGGGACTAAAAGTGTCAAAAAAGTGCACAAGTTTGCATTTTCGCGCATAACTTACGTTCTGAATACATTCGGACATCCAAAAATTTATATAAGCATGACTATATTATATTTTAGTGTTCGCCATAAGAAAAATCCATTCGTCGCGTCATTTGGATCGTTTTTCGCGCTTATGCGCATTCCGTCGTAATTAAGCGAACATCGCGTTCGTACGACCAAACGAACCATCATCCGGCATATTTTTGAGTATGTTTTGAGTTCCCTATACTTTAACTTCATTTTAGAGCCTTGAAATGAGGTTAACGGGGTTCAAACGCATCGAAAATCGCTTAAACACGTGCAGGGACCATTTCTGCCAAGTTTGAAACAATTCTGGAACTGAGGGGGCAGTGGCGTAGCGCCACTGCATGTGGCCTTACCCGTCGCGCTACGCGACTGCCTATCTGATCAGATTCAATGTTTTTAATCACAAGTTGCACATGTTTGATCCACCACCACATGTTCTAACTTGCTTAGTCACTAGATAAGGATGGAATTTAGCTTCCATAACCTTTCAACAAGTGTACGGGTTGGATCAAGGCACGGTTTCCTTGAAACGATCCTAACGGTTACCCAAAAACTATATATACCCCATGCCCCCCATTGCATAACTTACTAGAATTCTGATTTTAGAAACTCTAAGTTGAAACCATTGTTTCATACCTGAGATTCTTGAATCGGGATTAGCATTCGGGGACCCTGGGTAAGTATTCTTTCGTTCTTTTCCTTATTTTACTGCTTTTCGAGTCAGAAAGTCAAACTTTGTTTGACTTTCAGCGTTGACCAGTAATGGTCAATGCGAAGTTCGTTTGAACTTCGCAACGTGAGTGTAATCACGTTGGTTATAGTCCCTTGGGACTATGCCCACTGATTACCACGTTGTCTAGGGTCGTAGGGTAGGCGATCTAATAAATCGCCTATACCTTCGAACCCGACCCAGTTTGGTCGATCATTAGGATCCGACCAAATACATTAGGTGACCCTAGTATAGGGCATAACCTTCCGAGGTTATACCCTATGGTCACATCGTTTAAGTAGTTGTATGATAGGTAGTTTATATGCCTTAGGTAAATTACCAGAATACCCTTTTCATGTATAATTGGTAATTAAGCATATGTAACCTAAACTTTTATCACATAACTGATTATGTAACATGTTTAGGCATATAACACTTGTCATAGGACTAGTTAGGCGGTCCGAACGCGTTTCACGCGAACGACGCGTTAAAGTAGCATAAGCTACCTAAACGGGTCGTAATGGGTCGTAAACACTTAGGTTAAGTTTCATTTAGTATATAGGCTTTGTTAAACCATATGACACGAGTCTCTACACTCGTTTGGTTTACAAACCCTAATGCTACCCGATCTTCCGATTTAGGTCCGGTTTATTAATGTAGTTATCTATAGTAGGTGCCGTTTGATTCCGTGATCTCTAGCTTTGCTTGGTGGTTATCCTAGGACTTCTGAGCAATCTCAAGTGAGTACATAGACCCCTCTTTTACTGTTTTCCAAACTGTTTTGGGGTGGAACACATGTGCCTACTTGTTACTTTCATGCTTTCCTGTTTTCACATCATATACATGCTATGTTCGTTAGTACATTATAGTACATGATTTCATTTCATCTTATGCTAGGTGTGCCCATTGTGTGCATTACTTAGTACATTGTTTTACATGACATTTCCTGCTAGGTGTGCCCATTGTGTGCATTACTTAGTACATTGTTTTACATGACTTTTCTACTTTGTATGATGACTTTGCATACTTAGTACATTGTTTTATACTGCATCTCTGTTGCATATGTTCCAGTAACATATGGACACATTGTTTTACAGCTCTACCCTGTATGTTTACTCTAGCATACTAGGTACATTATCTTCATAAAACATGCTTACATTTTGGTATGACATTTGGTTTGTTTAAACTATACTATACATTCATTAACACCGATCATGCCGTTCGTTAGTAGGTAGTGGTACCATAGGACTTGACAAATCCCATTCCGGACATCCCAGGGAAAGGGGATGAAAGGAATGACCGAATCCGAATACATATTCTCTTGATAACTCACTTTTACATAGTTATCCGTCTGTCTCAAGGCTTGGATGTATGAATTTTCACAATACCGCATAAATGTTCATATTCAGTATAGCATGCATATATCTTACAAAACATAACTTTGATTTAAACCAAGTTTTACTTCAATACTTTGTTTTGTACATTTTTACTTATGGTTTAAGTAGTCTAAATTTTTCTTACCATACATATCATTTTGGTTATACATTACTTGACTACTTCTGGACTATAAACATTTGACATGGATATTTGACATAGACATTTGACATGGATATTTGACATAGACATTTGACATGGATATTTGACATAGACATTTGACATGGATATTTGACATAGACATTTTGACATGATTTACATCTTGACATGAACATTTTACATTGTTTGGTTTGGTTTGATTATGTGATTAAGTAACGATGCGTGTGTAATATGATACAAGCATGGTGGATACGCCGCTGGTACTTCCTATATATAAGTGTTTGTATGGTATTACATGTCGTAACGTTATTTGAATCATTTCAGTTTGAGACATAGAACATTTCATACAAATAACATACTTTTCACAAGACATTGATTTATAAACAACTTATCTTATGCAAACATATTTTACTTGGTTATTCATTTAACCTTACATTTATTTATACTTATCATCTGATCTTATCGTTTTTCAAATGATTTAAAAGACAAAGCAAATAACAAGGTTCATGACTAAACATTTTCTCAAACATAAGTCATGAATCCTATTTTCACAAAACCTATGTATCTCACAGGCATTTTTATGCTGACATACCTATTTTCACATGTGTTTTTCAGGAACTGTTGCATAAGATGATCAAGATACACATAGGCAGACTTGGGCTTTAGTGACAATAAAAGATGCAAGACTAGTTAATTATGTTGTATTTCCTTGTTTAATTAAGACATTGTAACACTTTTAATCTATAAAACGAAACTTAAATTTCCATGGTTGTGAAACATTAATTCTGTTACAACACTCCCCGATGTTTCCGCCACGTTTTGTATGTTCTACGTGGTCGGGGTGTGACAGAAAAGATGGTATCAGAGCCAATGGTTATAGGGAATTAGGTTATTAGTAATGCTTTGACCTAGTCTATAACCTTCTTAGGACCCTAACGCGAGTTTGCTTGCGTTTAGTCATAAAACAATATTGTCGCCTATCCTTAGGCGACAACCGCAACAAGAACACAATTTTCGAAACCGCTTTGAAAACTAATCATCTGTTCTAGGATGATTGATTACAAGGTTTTGAACTCTCTGTTATATGGTTTTGAACCCCTTTGAATTTTCAAAATCTCGGCAAAGTTTTGGGTTTTAAATAATGTGAACACGTGCAAACTGGAAGGGTGAATGCCTGTATTCTGAGTTTTCTGTCTAGGCAAGCACTTCGTATACATCTCATCAGACGCGAGAACCAGATAGAGACTGCCGAACTGGCAGAAATTATTGCGCAGCAGATGGCTGCCCAATTTCCAAATCTCTTTGCTCAATGGCAACAAGCCAACAACAACAACCATGCCCCATGCAAATACAAGGACTTTAATCAGGCTAAACCACTCAAGTTTAGTGGCTCTGAGGGAGCAACCGGGCTTCTTCAGTGGTTCGAGAGCATTGAGAATACTTTCCGCCACGTTCAGTGTCCGGATAATCGCAAGGTCGAGTTTTCTTCAAGTGTGTTCCAGAAGAGGGCTCTCACATGGTGGAACGGGGTTATGAGGGACCGAAGTGCAGAAGTTGCTCTAGCACAGACATGGGCTGAACTTAGGGCTCTCATGATGAGGGAATTCTGTCCTCGTCATGAGCAGCGAGCTTTGGAGAAGGAATTTGATGAGTTGAAGCAAGATAGTGGTGAGCACAGGGCGTATACTGATAGGTTTGAGGAGTTGAGTCTGCTTTGCCCGACAATGGTTACCCCACTTGACATAGCTATCGAAAGGTACATCGACGGCCTACCTGACTCGGTACAAGACATCCTTACTGGTAGTAACCCTGCCACACTCCGTCAGGCGATCGAGTTATCAGCGATATTGACTGAGTCGCAGATTCGGAAGAATAAATTACACAGGAAGGGTGACAAGGGCGAGAAACAGTCGTCTGACAAGGAGGATAGCAAGAAAGGTCAAAACAAGAATGGGAAGGATTCTAGTTCATCCAAGAGGGCAAGGAAGCGTAAGGTTTCCCAAAACAATGCCATTACTACACAGGCCCAAGCTGCACCAAATCAGCCTGCGCAACCACTAGCCAAGAAGCCTTATTTTGGCAATGCACCTTTGTGCAACAGGTGTAACGGCCATCATCAACCACACCTCCAGTGTCGTCAGTGCACCAACTGCGGAAGATCCGGTCATCTTGCTAACACCTGCCGCATCCCTGCTAATCCGAATCGCCCAGTTCAGAACCCGGCTCAACAAGTTGCTCAGCCTCTTGCTCAGCAACAGGGTCAAGCTGCACGACCACACTACCCACCTGGTGCCTGTTACAATTGTGGGGATCTGACCCACTACAGAAACCGATGCCCAAAGCTTGCTAATGCAAATCCGACCCACGGATGAGCATTCAGCTGAACAAAGGATGTTGCTGTCTTACGCTTTTGTTCTTTTGTTTTCGTGTATTGTGAAACAATATGTCTCGTTCATAAATAAAAGTTGTTGTTCACAAGTCTGATATACAAGTATAATTACATGTGTGTATGACTCTTCCTATGATACCTACATCAAGGAACTATGTTCCTTACAAACTACTCTTGTGATTCTCTCTTTTAAATGATCGCTCATGATTCCTTCGAAAATTTTAAAGTACTCGTTTCACTCTAAGAAACAAAGTACAGAAAATAAAGTGACATTATGAGTAATCATGCTTCTGCACGTCTGTGCCATTAAATCCTTGGTTAGATAACTAAGGGTATTTTAAAATCTCATACCCATTACATTTTGATTTTTCAACATACACAGTACAGGTATTTCAAAACAATCTTCATGATCTCAAAACATTTCATATAGTTTGAAAACAATTTTTCTAGATGCATTGTCTATGTTATTTCAAAAACATTGGCCATGTTATCAAAACCAACCTTTCTAATTTCAAAATATTTCATATAGTCTGAAGACAATATTAACACAATACATTTTCTGATCAAGTGCATGATTTCGAAAAGCATCATTCATGTCTTTCAAAAACCTTATACATAATTTCAAAATTCATCTCGCATGATTTTAAAACATTTTTGTAAATATATCTACCTAATACACCTACTTTATGATTTCAAAAGTATTATATATAAGGTTTCAAAAACGTTAAACACATTTTTCTTAAAAGAACCCCATGCATAGTTTTCAAAAATATTTTCCTCATACATTGACTTAACCTTCAAAATTCCGCTTCATATGTCGCCTTGACATATCAGGCATCTCAACTTCATAAGCATTTTACATCATGTTTTGACCTAAGCACATCCAGTGCAAGGTTTCAAAACATCTGCAACTTCTAAAATCCATATGGGATCTTTTTATCTTCATATTTAGACCCTTGTGGATAATCATCATTCAAATCAGAGTCCTTAATTGGATTCCTTATGTACCTTAATTCGAACATTTCGATTCTTTATAATCGAAATCGAATTTTCTTTTTGAATCTTTCTATCTTTATAGTCAGATTCTTGATAATGTTTAAAGTGCCAAATGAAATCCACGAGATGGATTCCTAGTGTGCTTTAAATACATGTACTCTGTTAGCAAAACAAACTTCTAGTTAAATAATTTTGTGGTTATGTGACTATGTGTTAATTCATCTTATGTTTTCTTTTATACATTTTTGTGTTTTTAATACTCTGGATATTCGTTATCCAAATCCTCGCAGAATCTTTCATATCTTCATATGAGGGATTCGTAGCAGGATATTCAAAAGGTACTACCTTCAATCCTCAATGGGCTTCTATGTAATAGTTAAGACCCTTGGATTATATAAGTACCGCTCCATGATTCATAGGAGACCCTTAAGTGGTCTAGTCAAAAAGATTGATTCACAATTTGGTTAAAAGACGACATCTAGTGATGTAGCTGGACAGACTCCTTGATAGTCTATTTAGATCATTTATTGATTTAGTCAAAAGGACTCTATGGCGGTCTAGTCACACTCATCACAGGATTGTTCATTTGGTTTTCCCCCTACACATTATAAAATAGACTGTGTGAACTGTGCAAGGAATTGTCTGATTATGGACGCGTACATAATTATGAAATTTAGTGCACAGAAACCTAGTAAGGTTTATTATGTGTAAGAACCGATAGTGACAACAATAACAAAATGATAACGATGTAATGGAGGCATGGTGGACGCACCAATGACGCTTCATATACTTGTATATAAGTGTCCCTCTTACATTGAAAGCATAATGTTATTAAGGTTACTAGAAGTTCAGAACCTTAACCAATGTTGTTCGATCTTTTCAACTTCATGCTTTCAAGCTCTCACAAGTTTCCTCTAAATAAATTTCGGGATGAAATTTCCTAAAGTAGGGGAGACTGTAACACCTGTGCCTTCACGGCCATCAAACAAATACCAAACCAATGAAATATTATAATTCATACTTGGGATTTGTAAAAATATGTGTATCATTTGCACATATCAATTCTCGTACAATTTCAAACTCTAAATCGCTTTCTGGAAGGTTATACGCGCACCGATGCGTAAATATAACCAGTTTAATGCAACAAACACTCCGGAATAGTGAAATAGGCTTAACATACCTTAAATAACCTTTACATAACTTAGAAATAAGTTTTGGAAGGTTTGGTATGCCGAAAACAAGTTAATTCGCTTACAGGGACTAAAGTTGACAAACTGTGAAAGTATGCCAATTTGAACTGTAACAGACATTCCGGAACATGACCATAAGTTAAACATACCATAAATATCCTTTATATAGCTTAGAAATAGGCTTTGAGGGGTTCGGTGTGCTAAAATAAACTTTTGTGTCATTCAGGGACTAAAAGTGTCAAAAAAGTGCACAAGTTTGCATTTTCGCGCATAACTTACGTTCTGAATACATTCGGACATCCAAAAATTTATATAAGCATGACTATATTATATTTTAGTGTTCGCCATAAGAAAAATCCATTCGTCGCGTCATTTGGATCGTTTTTCGCGCTTATGCGCATTCCGTCGTAATTAAGCGAACATCGCGTTCGTACGACCAAACGAACCATCATCCGGCATATTTTTGAGTATGTTTTGAGTTCCCTATACTTTAACTTCATTTTAGAGCCTTGAAATGAGGTTAACGGGGTTCAAACGCATCGAAAATCGCTTAAACACGTGCAGGGACCATTTCTGCCAAGTTTGAAACAATTCTGGAACTGAGGGGGCAGTGGCGTAGCGCCACTGCATGTGGCCTTACCCGTCGCGCTACGCGACTGCCTATCTGATCAGATTCAATGTTTTTAATCACAAGTTGCACATGTTTGATCCACCACCACATGTTCTAACTTGCTTAGTCACTAGATAAGGATGGAATTTAGCTTCCATAACCTTTCAACAAGTGTACGGGTTGGATCAAGGCACGGTTTCCTTGAAACGATCCTAACGGTTACCCGAAAACTATATATACCCCATGCCCCCCATTGCATAACTTACTAGAATTCTGATTTTAGAAACTCTAAGTTGAAACCATTGTTTCATACCTGAGATTCTTGAATCGGGATTAGCATTCGGGGACCCTGGGTAAGTATTCTTTCGTTCTTTTCCTTATTTTACTGCTTTTCGAGTCAGAAAGTCAAACTTTGTTTGACTTTCAGCGTTGACCAGTAATGGTCAATGCGAAGTTCGTTTGAACTTCGCAACGTGAGTGTAATCACGTTGGTTATAGTCCCTTGGGACTATGCCCACTGATTACCACGTTGTCTAGGGTCGTAGGGTAGGCGATCTAATAAATCGCCTATACCTTCGAACCCGACCCAGTTTGGTCGATCATTAGGATCCGACCAAATACATTAGGTGACCCTAGTATAGGGCATAACCTTCCGAGGTTATACCCTATGGTCACATCGTTTAAGTAGTTGTATGATAGGTAGTTTATATGCCTTAGGTAAATTACCAGAATACCCTTTTCATGTATAATTGGTAATTAAGCATATGTAACCTAAACTTTTATCACATAACTGATTATGTAACATGTTTAGGCATATAACACTTGTCATAGGACTAGTTAGGCGGTCCGAATGCGTTTCACGCGAACGACGCGTTAAAGTAGCATAAGCTACCTAAACGGGTCGTAATGGGTCGTAAACACTTAGGTTAAGTTTCATTTAGTATATAGGCTTTGTTAAACCATATGACACGAGTCTCTACACTCGTTTGGTTTACAAACCCTAATGCTACCCGATCTTCCGATTTAGGTCCGGTTTATTAATGTAGTTATCTATAGTAGGTGCCGTTTGATTCCGTGATCTCTAGCTTTGCTTGGTGGTTATCCTAGGACTTCTGAGCAATCTCAAGTGAGTACATAGACCCCTCTTTTACTGTTTTCCAAACTGTTTTGGGGTGGAACACATGTGCCTACTTGTTACTTTCATGCTTTCCTGTTTTCACATCATATACATGCTATGTTCGTTAGTACATTATAGTACATGATTTCATTTCATCTTATGCTAGGTGTGCCCATTGTGTGCATTACTTAGTACATTGTTTTACATGACATTTCCTGCTAGGTGTGCCCATTGTGTGCATTACTTAGTACATTGTTTTACATGACTTTTCTACTTTGTATGATGACTTTGCATACTTAGTACATTGTTTTATACTGCATCTCTGTTGCATATGTTCCAGTAACATATGGACACATTGTTTTACAGCTCTACCCTGTATGTTTACTCTAGCATACTAGGTACATTATCTTCATAAAACATGCTTACATTTTGGTATGACATTTGGTTTGTTTAAACTATACTATACATTCATTAACACCGATCATGCCGTTCGTTAGTAGGTAGTGGTACCATAGGACTTGACAAATCCCATTCCGGACATCCCAGGGAAAGGGGATGAAAGGAATGACCGAATCCGAATACATATTCTCTTGATAACTCACTTTTACATAGTTATCCGTCTGTCTCAAGGCTTGGATGTATGAATTTTCACAATACCGCATAAATGTTCATATTCAGTATAGCATGCATATATCTTACAAAACATAACTTTGATTTAAACCAAGTTTTACTTCAATACTTTGTTTTGTACATTTTTACTTATGGTTTAAGTAGTCTAAATTTTTCTTACCATACATATCATTTTGGTTATACATTACTTGACTACTTCTGGACTATAAACATTTGACATGGATATTTGACATAGACATTTGACATGGATATTTGACATAGACATTTGACATGGATATTTGACATAGACATTTGACATGGATATTTGACATAGACATTTTGACATGATTTACATCTTGACATGAACATTTTACATTGTTTGGTTTGGTTTGATTATGTGATTAAGTAACGATGCGTGTGTAATATGATACAAGCATGGTGGATACGCCGCTGGTACTTCCTATATATAAGTGTTTGTATGGTATTACATGTCGTAACGTTATTTGAATCATTTCAGTTTGAGACATAGAACATTTCATACAAATAACATACTTTTCACAAGACATTGATTTATAAACAACTTATCTTATGCAAACATATTTTACTTGGTTATTCATTTAACCTTACATTTATTTATACTTATCATCTGATCTTATCGTTTTTCAAATGATTTAAAAGACAAAGCAAATAACAAGGTTCATGACTAAACATTTTCTCAAACATAAGTCATGAATCCTATTTTCACAAAACCTATGTATCTCACAGGCATTTTTATGCTGACATACCTATTTTCACATGTGTTTTTCAGGAACTGTTGCATAAGATGATCAAGATACACATAGGCAGACTTGGGCTTTAGTGACAATAAAAGATGCAAGACTAGTTAATTATGTTGTATTTCCTTGTTTAATTAAGACATTGTAACACTTTTAATCTATAAAACGAAACTTAAATTTCCATGGTTGTGAAACATTAATTCTGTTACAACACTCCCCGATGTTTCCGCCACGTTTTGTATGTTCTACGTGGTCGGGGTGTGACAGTGTGGCTGCCCGAAAACCCATTAGATCTAACCTTTTGTTCTGCGGTCTTAGTATGTACATGATTAATGGTGCTTCTGGTACCCTATTCGTGACATGATCTAAAGTATCATTCCTTTGTTTTTGTATCCATCATACCATAACACATGTATTTTCCCCAAGCTTAAAAAGCATGTAAAAGTTTAAAAGTGGGGACATGAACTCACAACTTTGCGTTTCTTGCGCCGTAAACTTCACCAGGTTTTCTTATATAGCGTCGTGACCTATACGTGTTTTATTAACGTTAGTCACTAGACTTGTATCGCACAAGTACAAGTCACCATCTTTTATGTATTTGTTCTTTGTTGTTAAAAATAACTTATATTTTTAACTATGTATCTTACTTATATTATTTTCTCAAAAATAAATATAAGTATCTTGTATTTTTCACCCGAGTTATGTATTTTGTCCAAAACTTCATTTCATGTTCATAACTTGTCCAAGTTATTTAATCTATTAAGAAATATATTTTCATAAATATATTCTCTTGTATTTGTCTATGCATGTTGTATGTGTATTTTGTATTTCTACTCCCTGGGAGTACTTAGTGTATTTTCAAGTCCTAATACACTATCACGTATATAATACATACTACATACACTTAGCACAAAATTTGGTGATCAATAAATATATATATTTTCCTCAAAAATATACATACTTAATATCAATTTTTATCTTGAAGAAATCATCATTTCTTAACTTGAAGTTTACATAAAAACTAGGGAAACCTTGGTAAATATTTTTAGGTGAATTTTTAGGGAATAAGTTTCACCAAAACTTATATTTTTCTAAGTGTCAAAATTTTATAGAAATTTTGACATTGTTTCCCCTAAATATGGAGGTTTCCCATGTTTTCAAAACATGTGTTTATTTTCTTTTAAAATCATCACAAACAATCATCAACTCATTCAACACTTACCAAGTGTCAAAATCAAGTAATTTACACTACATCATGAACTTGAAGTTTTTGTAAAAACTTGTAGTAACTTACCATGTTATTTAGTAGGTTTAGTTACCCTTAAAAAACATGGTTATTTGTTTGTAAATCACATTCTTGAAAGATTTAGTCATTTACAACTTGTAAGATGATTTTTCTAAAAATATTTCTTTTGTATTTTTCTTGTTACAATCATGTCCCTAGTCTTGTTTAAACACTAAAAATATGATTAGTTTACTTAGAAACCATGACTTGTAAATCTCATAAATAAACTTGGTTTCTTGAGAAAATTATTTTTGTAATCATCTACTTACAAGATTTGTATTTTGTTTAAATCACCTTTACATATGAAAATCAATTTCATCATTCAAGTTCATGAAGACATAAAGCATGGTGATCTTGGTCTTTCACAAGATCACCACTTTAACTTACTAGATCATGTGTTTAATCACAATCTAGTAGGTTTCTTATGATGTCTAACATCACTAACACAAATCATCATTCATCAAGAAGCAAATCATCATCATTTACACGTATTCTTATGTATTTAAGCTTATGTTAAAGTATCATGATCATGTTCTTTAGTGTTCTTGTGATTAACAATATTCATCATCTTTTAACCATCAAAATATGAAGTAACAACAAGTGATAAGAAGCTTACAACTAGCACAAGGGCTAGGGAAGAACACAAGAGGTTGAAGATGACAAATGGGTTGGATAAAAGCAAATGGAGAAGGTCCTTCAAGATCCACAAGCTCTAAACCTCCTTAAACACCTTCTAGCACCTTGTGATAACTTGGGATTGGATGAAGATTGGATGAAAGTGGTGGTGGTGTTGATGGTGGTTTCGGCCGTGAGCCAAGGAGAGGGAGAGAAGAAAGTGGTGGGTGTTTAGTGTATGAGGGAATGAGGGAGATGAAGTGTTCTTATAGTACAAGACAAGATCACTAGTAAATCTTCATAAGATCTCATAATATCTAAATGAATCCAAGGAAAATCAAATGGGATCTTGGTGAATCAAGGGAAAGATTACACAAGATCAAAGGTGGGGCCTCCCATGACCGTCCACTTTAAAGGGGGGGGGGGTAAAGTGTAAATTTCAATCACTAATTTCATAAATAAGTTAGTTTTCAAGTATAAAGTTTAGGGATTTAATGTGTTATTATGTTATAAGAGGTCTTATGGTGTTTGGGAATCATAACTAGCTCAGAAATAATAAAATAATGCTTCTAGTATAATTTTGGTGTTTCGGGTAATGTCCGGTTGTTCGGTTAGATACCGGTTCGTTAAAGTGCTAAATTGCACCGTTTAGTGTCCTTTATGTATCTTTTTGTGACACTTTCAATTCCCGACACTTAGGAAAGCATTCAGGACTAATTAGTCATATTTTTACATGTTACTAACTCATTACAATGCTGAATTTTGCTGAAATATATGAAATTCAGCATTTAAAGTGTGTTTCGGGTACTTTTTAGTGCATATTCTAGCTTCCGGAAAGTCTATATCCATTCTTGGGTTTTAACGTATTTTAGACTTTGGACCTACGCCTAGGCCCCAATTCTATTGTCTGACTGCTTTCTGCAGAATTGTTGACACAGTGTGTCTTACTGGTGAGTTTACTAGTATTTCTAACGCAACGCTATCATTAATGCATAAAGCAATATTTCTAGTATAAAACGTGCATGAATTCACAAGTATAGCATGTAATCAGACAATGTTGACATTTAAGCACATAATTGCAGTTATCAAGTATTAATTAAATTGTACGGAAATTACCGGTTTTGTGCCAGTTGTCACATCATAAGACTGCCAATACTGACGGCGCCAGTGAAAGGAGAACCCTTAGTGATGTACCTGTCAGCATCTGATAAAGCAGTGGGAGCAGTTCTACTCGTAGACCGACAAGGCATACAAACACCAGTTTATTATGTGTCTCGCACTCTTAATGATCCGGAAACGAGGTATGCTATAATGGAAAAACTAGTGCTGGCACTAATTCATGCATCAAGGTGGTTGCGCAGATATTTCGCCAATCATGTCATTCATGTCTTAACAAATTACAACATCGGTAACATCCTTGCGAGACCCGAGATTTCTGGAAGATTAGCGAAGTGGGCTATAGAACTGGATCAACAATGAAGAAGAAAGGAGGTTGGACCTTGTAACAACTGTGCTTGTAATCACTATGAACAGTTCTATTATCAATAAAACAATGTTATTTGATCCCAATGTTTGTTTGATTGTGTTTTACATTTTTCATGTTTTGACTTTTATGTAATTTCAAACTCTACATCACTTTATGGAGAATTATACGCAAACTAGTGCGTAAACGTACTTAGTTTAATGCGAGAAATACTCTGGAACATCAACATATACTCAACATACCTTAAATGACCTTTACATAACTTAGAAATAAGTTTTGAAGGCTTTGGTATGGCAAAAACAAGTTAATTCGCTTACAGGGTCTAAAATTGACAAACTGCGAAAGTATGCCAATCTGAACTGTAACGAACATTCCGGAACATGACCATAAGTTAAACACACCTTAAATATCCTTTACATATCTTAGAAATAGGCTTTGAGGGGTTTGGTGTGCTAAAATAAACTTTTGGGACATTCAGGGACTAAAAGTGTCAAAAAGTGCACAAGTTTGCATTTTCGCGCATAACTTACGTTCTGAATACATCCGGACATCCAAAATTTTATGAAAGCATGACTACATTATATTTTAGTGTTCGCCTTAAGAAAAATCCATTCGTCGCGTCATTTGGATCGTTTTTCGCGCTTGTGCGCATTCCGTCGTAATTAAGCGAACATCGCGTTCGTACGACCAAACGAACCATCACCCGGCATATTTTTGAGCATGTTTCATGTCCACAATGTTTAGGCAACATTTTAGGGCCTTAAAGTTGGCTTTACGGGCCTTAGAAGTGTCGGGAATGGCCTTAAACACGTGCAGGGGCTGAAACTGTCATTTCTGAAACATATATGCAGATCAGAAGCCTCAGGCGGCCCGCATTGTGTTTGGCTGATCCTAAAGCGGGCCGCTTCCCACCTTCTGACCAGATTAAATGTTTCTAATCACAAGTTGCAGCCATTTAATCCTCCTCCACATGTTCTAAACTTGCTTAGTCACTAGATAAGGATCATATTTAGCTTCCACAACATTGTGACAAGTGTACGGACTAGATCTTTTCCCCTTTTCCAAGAAACGATCCTAACGGTTCACCGAAAACTATAAATACCCCATTACCCCCAACCTCATTTCTTACAAGAATCTGATCTATTTGACTCTAAGTTGGAACCATTGTTTCATACCTGAGTTATTGTGATCACGATTAGCATTCGGGGACCCTTCGTAAGTATTCTTTCGTTCTTTTCCTTATTTTTACTGCTTTTCGAGTCAGAAAGTCAAACTTTGTTTGACTTTCAGCGTTGACCAGTAATGGTCAATGCGAAGTTCGTTTGAACTTCGCAACGTGATTGTAATCACGATGGTCATAGTCCCTTGGGACTATGCCTACTGATTACCACGTTGTCTAGGGTCGTAGGGTAGGCGATCTAATAAATCGCCTATACCTTCGAACCCGACCCAGTTTGGTCGATCATTAGGATCCGACCAAACACATTAGGTGACCATAGTAGGTAGGGAATAACCTTCTGAGGTTATACCCTATGGTCACATCGTTTAAGTAGTTGTATGATAGGTAGTTTATATGCCTTAGGTAAATTACCAGAATACCCTTTTCATGTATAATTGGTAATTAAGCATATGTAACCTAAAATTTTGTCACATAACTGATTATGTAACATATTTAGGCATATAACACTTGTCATAGGGCTAGTTAGGCGGTCCAAACGCGTTTCACGCGCACGACACGTTAAAGTAGCATAAGCTACCTAAACGGATCATAATGGGTCAATAAGACTTAGGTTAAGTTTCATTTAGCATGTAGGCTTTGTTAAACCATATCACGTGAGTTCCTACACTCATTTGGTTTACAAACCCTAATGCTACCCAATCTTCCAAGATAGGTTCGGTTATTAACATAGTTACCTATATTAGGTGCCGTTTGATTCCGAGATCTCTAGCATTACTTGGTGATTTTCTTTATACATCTGAGCAATCTCAAGTGAGTACATAGACCCCTCTTTTACTGTTTTCTAAACTGTTTTGGGGTGGAACACATGTGCCTACTTGTTACTTTCATGCTTTCCTGTTTTAACATCATATGCTGCTATGTTCGTTAGTACATTATAGTACATGATTTTATGACATCTTATGCTAGGTGTGCCCATTGTGTGCATTACTTGGTACATTGTTTTACATTACATTTCATGCTAGGTGTGCCCATTGTGTGCATTACTTAGTACATTGTTTTACATGACATTTCATGCTAGGGGTGCCCATTGTGTGCATTACTTAGTACATCGTTTTACATGACATTTCACGCTATGTATGTTCATTGATTACATACTTAGTGCATTATTTCACATGCTTACATTTTGGTATGACATTTGGTTTGTTTACATGGGACAATACATTCATTAACACCGATCATGCCGTTCGTTAGTAGGTAGTGGTACCATAGGAATTGACAACTCCCGTTCCGGACATCCCAGGGAAAGGGGACAGAAAGGAATGACCGAATTCGTTGATATAAGACAGATAGACCTTTAATTTGTTTAAAGGGTTTATCACCACAGTCACAAGGCTTGGATGTATGCATTTTCACAATACCGCATAAATGTTCATATTAAATAGTTGCATGCATTTACACAAAACATAGCTTTGATTTAAACCAAGTTTTACTTCAATACTTTGTTTTTGTGCATATGGTTTAGTTTGAGACATTTCACTTGCCATACATGACATTTTGACATAGACATTTGACATGGATATTTGACATAGACATTTGACATGGATATTTGACATAGACATTTGACATGGATATTTGACATAGACATTTGACATGGATATTTGACATAGACATTTGACATGATTTACATTTGACATATAACATGTTTGACAATTGGTTTAAACATAGACTTCTTACATTGGTTGGTTTGGTTTGGTTAAGTGATTAAGTAACGATGCGTGTGTAATATGATACAAGCATGGTGGATACGCCGCTGGTACTTCCTATATATAAGTGTTTGTATGGTATTATATGTCGTAACGTTATTTGAATCATTTCAGTTTGAGACATAGAACATTTTATACAAATAACATAATTTTCACAAGACATTGATTTACAAACAACTTATCTTATACAAACACATTTTTACATGGTTATTTATTTAACCTGACATTTACTTATACATATCATCTGATCTTATTGTTATTCAAATGATTTACAAGACAAAGCAAATTACAAGGTTCATGACTAAACATTTTCTCAAATACAAGTCATGAATCCTATTTTCACAAACCTATGTATCTCACAGGCATTTTTATGCTGACGTACCTATTTTCACATGTGTTTTCAGGTGCTTTTCCATAGGATGTTGATCATGATACTAGGGCGGACCTATGCCTTAGAGACTTTCAAATAAGATAGACTATGTTTAATTATGTTCTGAACTCTTTAATTTCCTGTTTGAAACAATGGAATACCTTTGTTTATAAATAAAAGTCAACTTTGTATGCCATGGTTATGAAACAATTTATTCTGTTGCAACACGCCCCGATGTTTCCGCCGCGATTTGTTGTTTTACGCGGTCGGGGTGTGACAGAAGAGTTGGTATCAGAGCCAATGGTTATAGGGAATTAGGTTATTAGTAATGCTTTGACCTAGACTATAACTTTTCTAGGAACCTAACACAAGTTATCTTGTGTTTAGATCTTAAAACATGTACATCACCTATCCTTAGGTGATTATCAAAACAAGGAACCAAAATTTTTCCGAAACGATTTTTGAAAAACAATCATCTGTTTTTGAATAAATTTTTACAAGGTTTTGAACCCTCAATTGTAAGGTTTTGAACCCTCTGTTATATGGTTTTGAACCCTTTTCAGTTTGGTTTTTGGCCTTGTGCCTTCTAATTTTCAAAATCTCATCAAAAGTTTTGGGTTTTAAATAATGTGAACACGTGCAAACTGGAAGGGTGAATGCCTGTATTCTGAGTTTTCTGTCTAGGCAAGCACTTCGTATACATCTCAACCAGACGCGAGACCAGTTGTGCTTACCTGGGAATTCTTGGGATGAGTGTTCACTTATAGGCGAGCATGTCTTCGATAATACATTATTTTTGACCCATTTACTTTGATTAGTCACTGTGTGTCGTTTGTTTGCTATGTGATACGGACGAATGACCACCATCTATGCTGTTTGCAATTCTTGTTTTTATCATCTCATTCTTTTCATCCCATCATCTCACTCGTTTCTTTTCATATTTTCCTCTTTTAGAATGCCTCCTCGACGCGAGAACCAGATAGCTACTGCCGAACTGGCAGAAATTATTGCGCAGCAGATGGCTGCTCAGTTTCCAAATCTCTTTGCTCAATGGAACCAAGCCAACAACAACAATGTTCCATGCAAATACAAGGATTTTAATCAGGCTAAACCACTCAAGTTTAGTGGTTCTGAAGGAGCGACTGGGCTTCTTCAGTGGTTCGAGAGCATAGAGAATACTTTTCGCCATGTGCAGTGTCCGGATAATCGCAAAGTCGAGTTTGCTTCGAGCGTATTTCAGAAGAGGGCTTTGACATGGTGGAACGGGGTTATGAGGGATAGGGGTGCAGAAGTTGCTCTTGCACAGACCTGGGCTGAACTTAGAGCCCTGATGATGAGGGAATTCTGTCCTCGTCATGAGCAACGAGCGTTGGAGAAAGAGTTTGATGTTTTGAAGCAAGATAGTGGTGAGCACAGGGCTTATACTGATCGGTTTGAAGAGCTGAGTTTGCTTTGCCCGACTATGGTTACCCCACTTGACAAGGCTATCGAAAGATATATCGACGGCCTACCTGACTCGGTACAAGACATTCTTACTGGTAGTGAACCTGCCACACTCCGTCAGGCGATCGAGTTATCTGCGACATTGACTGAGTCGCAGATCCGGAAGAACAAGTTACACCGGAAGGGTGACAAGGGCAAGGAACAATCGGCTGACAAAGTGGATAGCAAGAAAGGTCAAAACTTGAATGGAAAGAACTCTGGTTCTTCGAAAAGGGCAAAGAAGCGTAAGGCTTCCCAAAACTATGTTGTCACTGCCCAAGCTAACCAGGCAGCTCCCAACCAACCCGCACAGCTTCCAGCAAAGAAACCCTATACAGGGAATGCACCTTTGTGCAATAGATGCAACAGTCACCACCAGCCGCAACTTCCATGCCGTTTCTGTACTAACTGTGGGAAATCAGGCCATCTTGCCAATGTTTGTCGGTCTGCTCAGAATCCCGCGGTTCAGAACCCGGCTCAACAAGTTGCTCAGCCTCCTGCTCCGCAACAGGGTCAAGCTGCACGACCACAATACCCACCGGGTGCTTGTTATAATTGTGGGGACCTGACCCACTATAGGAATCGGTGCCCAAGACTGGCGAACCAGAACCAGAACCAGAATCAGGTTCCGGCTCGAGGCCGAGTTTTTAACATGAATGCCCAAGAGGCACAGGCTGACGATAATGTGGTGAACGGTACGTTCTTTATTAACAATCAGCCTGCATCTGTTCTTTTCGATTCTGGTGCCGATAAGAGTTTCGTGTCTTTGTCTTTTGAGCAAATGCTTCGTGTGTCTAGAACGAAACTAGGCAAATCTTTGACAGTAGAGGTTGCTAGTGGTGAACCCATTATTCTTGATTCTGTTCTTCGCAACTGCCAGTTGAATCTTAACGACCATCTTTTTCCTATTGACCTCGCGCCTATGCAACTTGGAAGCTTCCACGTTATTGTGGGAATGGATTGGTTATCCAAGCATCACGCAGAGATAGTTTGTTCTAAGAAGATTGTTCGTGTGCCGCTTTCGACAGGCGAGATCCTGCAGGTTCAAGGTGAGAAGCCTACCGGTGGTCTCAAACTCATGTCTTGTTTTAAAGCTCGGAAGTATCTGCAGAAGAACTATGTGGCTTTCTTAGCACATGTTATAGAAGATAAAGGCAAGGGTAAGTCTATTTCAGATATTCCTGTCGTTCGGGATTATTCTGAAGTTTTCCCTGAAGATTTACCTGGTCTACCTCCAGCACGCCAAGTCGAGTTCCGCATTGATCTCGTACCTGGTGCAAATCCGATTGCCAGAGCTCCATATCGTCTTGCACCATCTGAGATGCAAGAGTTGTCTAAACAGCTTCAGGAGCTCTCTGACAAAGGTTTTATACGTCCTAGTTTTTCACCTTGGGGTGCTCCCGTTCTTTTTGTAAAAAAGAAGGATGGATCCTTTAGGATGTGTATCGATTATCGTGAGCTTAACAAGCTTACCATCAAGAATCGATATCCTCTACCTCGCATAGACGACCTCTTTGACCAGTTACAAGGCGCTTCTTATTTTTCGAAGATTGATCTACGTTCCGGGTATCATCAACTTCGCGTGCAAGAAGAAGATATTCCGAAGACAGCGTTCCGTACTCGATATGGGCATTATGAGTTCACAGTCATGCCATTCGGTGTGACTAATGCTCCTGCTGTTTTCATGGACTTAATGAATAGGGTCTGTAAACCTTATTTGGATCAGTTCGTCATTGTTTTTATTGACGATATCTTGATTTACTCTAAGACGCGAGCTGATCACGAGCAGCATCTTCGTCTTACTCTGGAACTCCTGAAGAAAGAGCAACTTTTCGCCAAATTCTCCAAGTGTGAATTTTGGCTTAAAGAAGTTCAATTCTTGGGGCATGTTATCAACGAACGGGGTATTCATGTAGATCCCTCCAAGATCAGTGCGATTAAGGATTGGGATACACCTACTACTCCTACTGAAGTTCGTTCTTTTCTTGGTCTAGCGGGTTATTATCGCCGCTTCATAGAAAACTTCTCAAAGATTGCAGTTCCTCTAACTGCTTTAACTCAGAAGAAAATGCCCTTTTACTGGGGATTCAAACAAGAGGAAGCTTTTCAACACTTGAAGCAGAAGCTTTGCGATGCGCCTGTTCTATCATTGCCTGAGGGTGATGATGATTTTGTTGTGTATTGTGATGCATCAAAATTGGGTCTTGGCTGTGTTCTAATGCAAAGGAACAAAGTCATAGCCTATGCATCGAGGCAGTTGAAGATACATGAGAAGAACTACACCACTCATGATCTTGAGTTGGGTGCAGTTGTCTTTGCTCTCAAGATCTGGAGACACTATTTGTACGGTACAAAATGTGTGGTTTTCACTGACCACAAAAGTCTTCAGCATATCTTCAACCAGAAAGAACTCAACATGAGACAACGACGTTGGGTTGAGCTTTTAAACGACTACGACTGCGAAATTCGCTACCATCCTGGTAAGGCGAATGTCGTAGCTGATGCATTGAGTCGTAAGGAACGTACTAAGCTTCATTGTGTACGTGTTCAATCTGTTATTCAAGCTCGATCCGATATCCAAGCACGCATTTCTCAGTCTCAACAATCTTGTGTTTCACAAGGTTTGATGGATAAGGAATTTCCTTATCACATAACACCTGCACTGGAACTGAAGGACAATGGATCATATTACTTCATGGACCGTTTGTGGGTCCCAAGCCAGGATGATCTTCGTACCTTGCTTATGGATGAAGCCCATAAGTCTCGTTATTCTATTCATCCGGGCTCAGATAAGATGTATAAGGATCTTCGTATTCACTATTGGTGGCCTGGTATGAAGAAAGACATTGCCTTATACGTGTCAAAATGCCTTACTTGTCTTAAGGTTAAGGCTGAACATCAACGTCCTTCTGGTTTATTAGAGCAACCAGATATCCCAGTTTGGAAATGGGAAAACATTACTATGGATCTTGTTACCAAACTCCCGCGCACAAAGAAAGGTCATGATGCCATCTGGGTAGTCGTTGATCGTCTTACAAAGTCAGCACATTTCTTGCCAATCCGTGAGGATTTTCCTGCTGACAGACTTGCACAAATCTATGTGGATGAAATTGTAGCTCGACATGGTGTTCCTTTGAACATCATTTCTGACAGAGATGCTCGTTTCACTTCTCACTTTTGGAGAACCATGCAATCTGCTATGGGGACCCAACTTAATCTGAGCACAGCTTATCATCCGCAAACGGATGGTCAATCTGAGAGAACAATCCAGACTCTGGAGGATATGCTAAGAGCTTGTGTGATCGATTTTGGTGGTAGCTGGGATTCACATCTTAAATTGATTGAATTCTCCTACAACAACAGTTATCACACTAGCATCAAAATGGCTCCTTTCGAGGCTCTCTATGGTCGAAAATGTCGTTCACCGGTCTGCTGGAATGATATTGGCGAGGCTCAACTTACTGGACCTGCCCTCATTTTAGAGACAACTGACAAGGTCAAGAAAGTTCGTGATAACCTTCAGGCAGCTAGAAGCCGTCAGAAGATTTACGCGGATCCAAAACGCAAAGCCTTGGAATTTCAAGTCGGTGATCGAGTATTACTTAAGGTCTCACCTTGGAAAGGTGTGATCAGATTTGGAAAGAAAGGAAAACTTGCACCTAGATACGTTGGACCATTCAAGATCGTCGAAAGAATCGGAAAGGTAGCCTACAGACTTGAGTTACCTCCTGAACTGGGAAATGTTCATCCAACTTTTCACGTGTCCAATCTCAAGAAGTGTACAGCTGATGAGAACTTCTCCATACCGCTTGACGAAATTCGTGTTGGCAAAACACTGAAATTTGTTGAGAAACCAGTGGAAATCATGGAACGTGAAGTCAAGTGGCTTAAACGCAAGCGCATTCCTTTGGTCAAAGTTCGCTGGGAAGCTAAGCGTGGACCTGAGTTTACTTGGGAACGCGAAGATCAAATGAAGGCGAAATATCCACATCTTTTTCCACGAGTTTCCTCTAAATAAATTTCGGGACGAAATTTCCACAAGTAGGGGAGACTGTAACAACTGTGCTTGTAATCACTATGAACAGTTCTATTATCAATAAAACAATGTTATTTGATCCCAATGTTTGTTTGATTGTGTTTTACATTTTTCATGTTTTGACTTTTATGTAATTTCAAACTCTACATCACTTTCTGGAGAATTATACGCAAACTAGTGCGTAAACGTACTTAGTTTAATGCAAGAAATACTCTGGAACATCAACATATACTCAACATACCTTAAATGACCTTTACATAACTTAGAAATAAGTTTTGAAGGCTTTGGTATGGCAAAAACAAGTTAATTCGCTTACAGGGTCTAAAATTGACAAACTGCGAAAGTATGCCAATCTGAACTGTAACGAACATTCCGGAACATGACCATAAGTTAAACACACCTTAAATATCCTTTACATAGCTTAGAAATAGGCTTTGAGGGGTTTGGTGTGCTAAAATAAACTTTTGGGACATTCAGGGACTAAAAGTGTCAAAAAGTGCACAAGTTTGCATTTTCGCGCATAACTTACGTTCTGAATACATCCGGACATCCAAAATTTTATGAAAGCATGACTACATTATATTTTAGTGTTCGCCTTAAGAAAAATCCATTCGTCGCGTCATTTGGATCGTTTTTCGCGCTTGTGCGCATTCCGTCGTAATTAAGCGAACATCGCGTTCGTACGACCAAACGAACCATCACCCGGCATATTTTTGAGCATGTTTCATGTCCACAATGTTTAGGCAACATTTTAGGGCCTTAAAGTTGGCTTTACGGGCCTTATAAGTGTCGGGAATGGCCTTAAACACGTGCAGGGGCTGAAACTGTCATTTCTGAAACACATATGCAGATCAGAAGCCTCAGGCGGCCCGCATTGTGTTTGGCTGATCCTAAAGCGGGCCGCTTCCCACCTTCTGACCAGATTAAATGTTTCTAATCACAAGTTGCAGCCATTTAATCCTCCTCCACATGTTCTAAACTTGCTTAGTCACTAGATAAGGATCATATTTAGCTTCCACAACATTGTGACAAGTGTACGGACTAGATCTTTTCCCCTTTTCCAAGAAACGATCCTAACGGTTCACCGAAAACTATAAATACCCCATTACCCCCAACCTCATTTCTTACAAGAATCTGATCTATTTGACTCTAAGTTGGAACCATTGTTTCATACCTGAGTTATTGTGATCACGATTAGCATTCGGGGACCCTTCGTAAGTATTCTTTCGTTCTTTTCCTTATTTTTACTGCTTTTCGAGTCAGAAAGTCAAACTTTGTTTGACTTTCAGCGTTGACCAGTAATGGTCAATGCGAAGTTCGTTTGAACTTCGCAACGTGATTGTAATCACGATGGTCATAGTCCCTTGGGACTATGCCTACTGATTACCACGTTGTCTAGGGTCGTAGGGTAGGCGATCTAATAAATCGCCTATACCTTCGAACCCGACCCAGTTTGGTCGATCATTAGGATCCGACCAAACACATTAGGTGACCATAGTAGGTAGGGAATAACCTTCCGAGGTTATACCCTATGGTCACATCGTTTAAGTAGTTGTATGATAGGTAGTTTATATGCCTTAGGTAAATTACCAGAATACCCTTTTCATGTATAATTGGTAATTAAGCATATGTAACCTAAACTTTTGTCACATAACTGATTATGTAACATATTTAGGCATATAACACTTGTCATAGGGCTAGTTAGGCGGTCCAAAAGCGTTTCACGCGCACGACACGTTAAAGTAGCATAAGCTACCTAAACGGATCATAATGGGTCAATAAGACTTAGGTTAAGTTTCATTTAGCATGTAGGCTTTGTTAAACCATATCACGTGAGTTCCTACACTCATTTGGTTTACAAACCCTAATGCTACCCAATCTTCCGAGATAGGTCCGGTTATTAACATAGTTACCTATATTAGGTGCCGTTTGATTCCGAGATCTCTAGCATTACTTGGTGATTTTCTTTATACATCTGAGCAATCTCAAGTGAGTACATAGACCCCTCTTTTACTGTTTTCTAAACTGTTTTGGGGTGGAACACATGTGCCTACTTGTTACTTTCATGCTTTCCTGTTTTAACATCATATGCTGCTATGTTCGTTAGTACATTATAGTACATGATTTTATGACATCTTATGCTAGGTATGCCCATTGTGTGCATTACTTGGTACATTGTTTTACATTACATTTCATGCTAGGTGTGCCCATTGTGTGCATTACTTAGTACATTGTTTTACATGACATTTCATGCTAGGGGTGCCCATTGTGTGCATTACTTAGTACATCGTTTTACATGACATTTCACGCTATGTATGTTCATTGATTACATACTTAGTGCATTATTTCACATGCTTACATTTTGGTATGACATTTGGTTTGTTTACATGGGACAATACATTCATTAACACCGATCATGTCGTTCGTTAGTAGGTAGTGGTACCATAGGAATTGACAACTCCCGTTCCGAACATCCCAGGGAAAGGGGACAGAAAGGAATGACCGAATTCGTTGATATAAGACAGATAGACCTTTAATTTGTTTAAAGGGTTTATCACCACAGTCACAAGGCTTGGATGTATGCATTTTCACAATACCGCATAAATGTTCATATTAAATAGTTGCATGCATTTACACAAAACATAGCTTTGATTTAAACCAAGTTTTACTTCAATACTTTGTTTTTGTGCATATGGTTTAGTTTGAGACATTTCACTTGCCATACATGACATTTTGACATAGACATTTGACATGGATATTTGACATAGACATTTGACATGGATATTTGACATAGACATTTGACATGGATATTTGACATAGACATTTGACATGATTTACATTTGACATATAACATGTTTGACAATTGGTTTAAACATAGACTTCTTACATTGGTTGGTTTGGTTTGGTTAAGTGATTAAGTAACGATGCGTGTGTAATATGATACAAGCATGGTGGATACGCCGCTGGTACTTCCTATATATAAGTGTTTGTATGGTATTATATGTCGTAACGTTATTTGAATCATTTCAGTTTGAGACATAGAACATTTTATACAAATAACATAATTTTCACAAGACATTGATTTACAAACAACTTATCTTATACAAACACATTTTTACATGGTTATTTATTTAACCTGACATTTACTTATACATATCATCTGATCTTATTGTTATTCAAATGATTTACAAGACAAAGCAAATTACAAGGTTCATGACTAAACATTTTCTCAAATACAAGTCATGAATCCTATTTTCACAAACCTATGTATCTCACAGGCATTTTTATGCTGACGTACCTATTTTCACATGTGTTTTCAGGTGCTTTTCCATAGGATGTTGATCATGATACTAGGGCGGACCTATGCCTTAGAGACTTTCAAATAAAATAGACTATGTTTAATTATGTTCTGAACTCTTTAATTTCCTGTTTGAAACAATGGAATACCTTTGTTTATAAATAAAAGTCAACTTTGTATGCCATGGTTATGAAACAATTTATTCTGTTGCAACACGCCCCGATGTTTCCGCCGCGATTTGTTGTTTTACGCGGTCGGGGTGTGACAGACCTTGACCTCCTAGAAGAAAGAAGAGAGATGGCGGCAATTAATGAAGCGAAATACAAAACCAAACTGGAGAAGTATTATAACTCCAAGGTCCGAATTTGCACGTTCAACCCCGGAGATTACGTCCTAAGGGACAATGAGGCGTCCAACGTCGAAAAACCCAGAAAATTAGCTCCCAAATGGGAAGGGCCTTATGTAGTAGATGAAGTCCTTGGAAAAGGGGCGTATAAACAACGCACCCTGGACAACAAAAAGGTCCCAAGAACCTAGAATGCTCAGCAGTTAAGAAGATGCTACATGCAAACAGTCAAAGTTTTTTCTATGTACTTGTAATGGCTGCGCGCCAACACATTTTGCACTAATATAAGAAGTGTTTGGCTATCTCTCCTCATGCGAATTTTTTGTCACAACTGCATATATTACTTTGGGCATACACGAAAACATCAATGGCTCGAACTTAGGAAACGTTGTAGACCTCCAAGGCTTGTCACAACCAAGTGCACAGCCGGGTCAAAAACACAACCAAATCCTAAAAAACGCCAGATAAATACTTCTTGCCCACATAAACACGAAAGCATCGAATACATGGTAAACAAACATTGTAAGACCCCCAAAGCTGAAGACAGCTGGGTCAACACAATAACCTGTAACTCGATCACTTCGTATACACGAATCAACCTAAGCGCTTAAACGGCAGAATATACGTTGTAATTAACACAACACAACCTGTCAGTGACATCATTCATTCGTGATACCTAATCAAAGTAATTACACATGCACATATTGTAACGGTAGAAAAATTCAAGGCAAACAAGAAACAAAACCGAAAGACAACGTAGAATATATCACATGTACCATAGTTACCAACAGACATAACAACTGAGAATAAATTGTTCTGAAAGCAAAGTAAATTATCCAACGAAAACTGCCAGGAAATTACAAGGCCATCAGGCCCATACACGGCATGCAAGCCGGAAATAGTCAGTCTTGACGACTAGGACCTGTTTCACCACCATCAGGCCCCGAGTCACCAAGAGCCTTCTTCAAGACTTCAATGGCATTGCCCCTCCGGGATAACTTTTCAACGGCCTTAACAATGCCAAACTTAACGAATTCGTAGTCACGACACTTGGCGGCATACTTACCAGTGCAGTCTTCCTTGAATAATTCAAAATGATAATCTTTCTCATTATTCATAGCAGTCGCCTTACCTTCACCGTAACCATCTTTTCGGCCACTGTTGTACGCCGACTGACCCAATTCGAACATATACTTCGCAAGCTCATCAGATTTTACAATACGTTCAGAAATCTGCAAGAAGTATACAGAAACATAAGAAGAATAGTAAACACAAATCGAAAGAAAAACATATACAAAGGAAGTTACCAGAGGCACCGCACGTGAAAGCAACCACTTGCAATGTGACAACCCTCACCAAACCAGGTATCCGTACGACTTAATTAATAATTAATTACTGCTTAATTACTGTGCTTACTTGAAACTGTGGATAAACTGCTACTTGAATGCTGATACATGTACTTACTTGCATCATACTTTACTTGCTGACACCCCATGTTTTGCTTACAGCACCTTTGTGACAACCTCGATGCACCAAACGCACAGTAGCACAATGAACGGATAACCTATTAAACGTGCTGTCATAACCAGCACCAGGCAGACACTGCCTCTAAGGCCTGTAAGAGCCAGAGATAGATTACTACACTAATAGAAAGTGTAGGGATATAAGGGTTGTAGAACTGCGTCACTAGGAATGAGATTGCAGTGACCGGATGTGCCTAAAACATACTTTAAGTACAAAATTCAGCACTTTAATTAAAATATAAACACGAAATGTATTAAATTCGTGTTACAGGTTTGAGTGCTTCCTAGGCCATTTCACTTATTAATGTATTAGCTACACGTTAATTGATCTCTTTTTCCTTATTGCTACATACTAGGAATTTTCATACATACAGACATTTTACAAAGGTTTTACTTACCCACTTACACATGAACTCGCTCAACATTATTGTTGATTTTTCAACTTACATGTATTTCAGGGAATTAAAGGATCTGGCGCGGTATGACACGTTTTCCCGCTGCACTAGTTTCGAGGTCATCCGAGTTTAAGGGATGTGACTTTTTCCTGGACGAGTCACAGTTCTTAAACTGTGTTTATTTCTTGTTGGTGTTGTGTCTTTTGAACACTGTTTATGTTTGTTAGGATGTGATATCCGTTAAGTCAATGTTGTGGTTCTTTACTCTTCAAACTTATTTTATTGGATGATCTTGCATGGTTTTATTTTCATATAGCTTTGTTATGATTAAGCTATGGTATTAAGAAGTCACACCAAATTAACCACGCTTTCGCAAAGCCAGGGTGTGACAGCTTGGTATCAGAGCTCTGATCATAGCGAACTAGGATTCTTTCTCGAGTCTAGACTATGATCACTAGGGCTCTCACGAAAACATTTTTACATTGCATACCACTTAAGTCCAGATCCAAAACGTTTTTACAAACAAATGTTGAGCACATTTTATTTATTATTTAAAGAGCAGTCTGAGAGGCTGGGAGAATTTGGCTAGTGGGACTAGGAAGAGCAGTCTGAGAGGCTGGGAGAATTTGGCTAGTGGGACTAGGAAGAGCAGTCTGAGAGGCTGGGAGAATTTGGCTAGTGGGACTAGGAAGAGCAGTCTGAGAGGCTGGGAGGCTAGTGGGACTAGGAGAATTGTTTGATTGCTTACTTGGTGACTAATGTGCTTGTCTGATTATATGATTGATTATTTGTGCATATTTGTGCTTATGATACAGACACCATGGATTCATCAGGCACTGGTGAATCGGACACCACGGACCCTAGACCCATAGTATCAGACAACTTAGAGTCTTCAGAGCACGAGGTCCACACATCAGATGTTACCAGCACAGACGAGGATGACTTTCAGCCCTTTGCGCTACCCGACGCTGTCGAGGAGCCCGCTAATGGTCCTTTTGCTGGGTACCTACCACTCGTAGAGATCCCTGCTCCCATACCTTTGGCCGTTTATCCTGCTTATGATATGCTCCTCGACGCCGACGCTGACGACGACGTCGATCGGTTTGATGATGAGCCCCTGGAGGACGATGTTGAGGGCGAGGCCCTTCTAGCTGACGGTGGTCTTTTGTTACTCGCAGACGCTCCAGCTGAGGAGTCACCTGCACACTTACCCGCTCCAGACTCCTTCGAGTCTGTGGCCTCCGCACCGTCACACACTCGGAGCGCACAGCACTATTCACACGGTTTAGGTCCTGACAGGGCATCATCTGCTGTCTCTGCTCCTAGATTTGATTTCGATCACGACCTCGATGAGGATTCAGACCCTGTTTTTCCCCCTGGATTTGACCGGACCAGGAGATAGAGTTCATCCACTTGGATCAGCCTATGGTTGACCCAGTAGACCCAGTTGACCCTGCATTCGCTGATCATGCAGATTTTGATATGGAGTTCATTGATCCCGAGCCTGCCATGGCCCTTGAGCCAGTAGCTGCTCTTGACCCAGTGTTGAGCATGACCCTGTTCAGGCTGGCATGCCCATTGATCCTGTGATTGCTGACCTACCCATTGATGATCACCCTGCTGATGCACCACTACTGGAGGGTGACCATGTTATTGCTGCTGATCATGTTGATCCCCCACTTATCGCTGTTATACCTGCTGACTCTCTTGTTGCACCCCACCCTGACCCTGTGCCTGTACAGTTCGATCATGCGCCTTTTGCAACCCAAGTTGATCCTCGATACGCGCACACCCGAAATGGGTGGATAGACGATGACAATGGTTACCCACCTTTCAAGTTTCCTGTGACGCTCTCTTGTGGCCCCTGTTTCAGCCCCTGTTCCAGTTCCTATGGATGCACCTTTGTTACCCACACTTACCGCTAATGTCCTCCACACCGTTACATGACCCGGAGCCTGCACTTGAACCAGCTACTACACCATTTGGGTTAGCTTGATGTTGCGCCTGCTGAACCTACACCTTTACGTGGTCGCGATCCTGTTTCTTTTTTTGTCTGCCGGACGTTGCACCCCTTACATCTACCTGCATCAGACAACCTCCTCATCTGTGGAGAGGTTCGTTTTCCCTTGTGAAGATCGACGCCCGTGCACCATCGTACCTAACACTTTCTGTCTGGACATACCCGCGCCTAGTAGAGATGCTCCAGGCTGCACCGCTTGCTATAGTCACCTCTACAACGCTCGATAAGCCGATTTGATGGTCCCTATAAACGCACTATGCTAACAATAAGCCCTCACCATTTCTCGCATTATGAAAACCACGCAAGTTGCTCCTGTAACAACAACTGCAGTTAAGGATATGAGTCGCGGAACGTTGAAGCTTGAACTGACACCACAAAGGGCAACTTAAAACACAAAACATTACGTGCCTACATCACAAGACAGCATGTTGTCTGAAAATTTTAAGTAAAACACCACGTCCTCCACCAGCATGCCACGATCCGCCACGTACATCAGGACCCCTTTTATGCTCTTGACCTCTGAAATTTCACCGTCCCCAGGATCTCGATACTCGTTCCTTTTTACCATTAAGCGGCAAATCAGTTGACTACCTCAAGGAATATACAAGCTCGCGGATGAATTCAAGCATGTCGACAGTTTACTTTTCTTTCCTCCTCCACCTCGGTCACCAGCATAGTTGATTTCTGGATTAAGCGGATTACTTTACGCTTGGGAAAAGACGCTAATGATAAGCGGGGATTTCGGAGACTTTTGAGGATCATTTCTGACCACGTAGTTGTGGTGCACTGATATACTTGTTGGACAAGGGTAGGGTGACCCTGAGTCCCTTCTGATGTGATGCATTTTGGTAAGACGCAATGATTGTGGCCGGTGGATAATGAAAGCCCGATCATCTTTAAACACGCGAAAATACTTATGACTGACGACCGACGAAAAATATCGTCGCTATGCTCTCACTAAGCACGTTGATGATCTACATATTTGTGCTATAACTATAATACCACATGTTTACTTGCTACGTTCCTATTTGCAAGCTGTCCTATAACCGTGAGGATATGTGATTAATTGTTAAACAACTGCGTATTTACGTAAATGTAATATACCTATGAGGTCTTATTCGTTAAATAGAGACTTAGGTGCTCGTGTCCTTACTAAGACCCGACCTAACCGACTTTCTTCTCAGAAGATGTCGACTCGAGGGAACACCGATACCAACAACCCTCTGCCAACGACAGAGGCGGAATTTCAAGAACGCCTCTTGCAGTTTATCGCACATTACGAGGCCCATCGCTCCAAACGCAACGGAGGTACTTCAGGAAATAACCCACCCAACGGCTGCACCTACAAGCAGTTCTTAGGCTGCCAGCCCCTACATTTCGACAGCACTGGGGGTGCCGTAGCCTTCGTACGCTGGATTGAGAAGACGGACACTGTTTTGCGTGCGAGCAAATGCACCCCAGAAGATCAGGTCACGTACATTTCCGGGCTGTTCCGAGATGGGGCTCTGTCATGGTGGAAACTTCAGGTTCAGACAATGGGCGAGGCCGCTACATATGCTTTATCATGGGACGAGCTGAAAGAACTAATGCATAAAAAGTACTGTTCGAGAACAGAAAGCCAGAAGGTAGAAACTGAGTTCTGGAACTTGAAGATGGAAGGTCCAAAAATAGCTGAGTATGTGGAGAAGTTCCAAGTTCTGTCGCGTATCGTTCCTTACATGGTAGATCCGGAGTTTAAGAGGATTGAGCGTTTCATTTGGGGATTGGCACCCCAAATCATGAGCTTGGTGACGACGTCAAAGCCTGCAACGATCACTGAGGCCATCAATCTAAGTGTAGCCTTGACTGAAGAAGCAATTAGGACGAACAAATTTTCAACCTCTGAGGAGAAGAAGGAGACTCATGTAGAGTCATCTGGGGACAACAAGAGAAAGTTGGCAAATTTCAAACAGGGTACCCAGTCGAGTAGCAACGACAAGGCCAAAAAGAGAAAAGAGTACAAGGGTAAGCTACCTAAATGCGAAAGGTGCCGACGTCATCATACCGGGCGATGTAAAAATGGGAAGTGTGACAACTGTGGCAAAGTGGGACACAACAGGGAAACGTGTTGGCGTGAGATGAAGCGTGGAAAGAAAGGAAAGGGGAAAGATAAGGGATGTTATACCTGCGGGGATATGAGGCACTTCAGGAAAGATTGCCCAAGGGAGATTAAGCAAAATGATGGGAAAGATGTCTAACACCGGAGCCAGGGAAGCACGCCAGGAATCCAAGCATGAATATCGGTACGTCCCATACTACCCGATGTTATGCATCTGTATTGCCAAATATGTTGTAAATGTTACGCTTCGCACCCCTAGAGTTCGAGAGTATAATTGGTTTAAGCAGCGAGTAAGTAGATATTCCAGTACCCTTTAGAACTAGCTTAGGGGAAGCTAGTGAAAGCCAACACAATAACTGGAATCGGCAAGATAGAACCCGGGAAGCATAAGATTACACTCGATCTACTGCTAGTGAATTGGGAGACTTCAACAAGGTAGTTGGAGGGATTGGTTGACAAATGATCAATAGGAGATCGATATCCACACCATGATGACGAATGAAGGAACGATCTCGACTCACAAGGCAGGATACGCCTCCTCATATCACGAATTGCTTAAAAGCACGAAGGTTGTTATGGGAAGAATGTGTTGTTTTCTTGGCTTATGTCGGGGACAGGAGGAGCCGAAGAACCAAAGCACAGAGAGGTTCCTATGATAAGGAAATATCCTGCAGTCTTCCTCGAAGACTTACCGGAATCACCTCCTCAACGATTAGTCGAGTCTCGCATCGATTTAATCCCAGGCACCGCACCTGTAGTCGATGCATCGTAGCGACTTACATTTTCGGAGATGCAAGGATTGACAGTGAAGTTTTAACAGTGGATAGAGAAGGAAGATAACAGACCAAAACTTTTGTTTTGGATAACCTCAATTCTGCTCACCAAAAGAAAGGACGAATGACTTTCAAATGACCGGGAGTCGGACGAGCTAGCCAACCAGAGTCGGTGGCTCTTGCTGAGGACTAACGAACTTCTTATATAACTAACTATGAGGACCCAACAACTATTACACGACTGGTCCACAATCGAGCGTCGTTAACAGTAAATTCAAGAAGGAAGTTTACCGGTGAAAGTTGTGGGACAATGACTAGTTCTTAGACGTACACAAAAACGGTGTTTCCTACATAATGTATTAACCAGATCCACACGAAGTGCGGAATCTAGAAAAACTAGAAGCCTTACATCTAGGAACCATATCTGTCAACTTAATCAAACACCATTAACTTGACCAACTTGTCATTGCAGCTAACGAACCCGAAAGTACTTAAATTTTCTTCCGTTGAAGCCTTCACTTTCACTTCTAACAAGTAGAAATTTGCATTTCTACTCCCCTCAAGTAGTTGCATCACGTTGTTTTCCTTCGCTGAGAGCGAACGCCCGTTTGCTTCGTATACTTGGTCACTTCTTCGTTTTGGTAAGAACGCATCACTTCATCACTTGAAAACCTATATATAACCCATGCACCATTTGCTACGCATGTGGTTTCATTTCGAATAAACGCTTCATGAATGTTCAGATATTACGTTGTCAAATTCTAATTACTAGTTGTGATTCGAATGACCTACATTTTTGTCATTGTTGACTCTTTTGTTATCAAGTCAACACACTTATTGAAACTACCTTCTTTCAAGTTACATGTTTGCTATCATGTCAAGATTTCCTTGTTGATATGTACGTTTATTGTTTGGTTACGTTGAAACTAAGTTCAACTGCTTGAACTTATCCAGTTCACCTGCTTAATTTGAGACGCCATATGATGCATTGAGAGCATCGTATTCTAATACTTTGGCACAGATTCTTTTGTTTCGGGTCGTGGTAGACTTATTTGGTCTAAGACTCCACTAAATCATGGATAGATTTCGACACCTTACAGTGATACTTTCACAGAACAGAAGCTTGCGCTTATTTAACTACTCACTTCGTACACGGATTTAATTGATTATTTGACAACTTGCCCTAAATCCGTTTCTTTATCACAATTAAATCACTCTCAACACACGTGTGTGCTGAGTCAAAGGTACATAAATTCATTTCATATCATGATGTACCCCCCTAACGATTCTTTCATTGTAAATCAAATGCCTTGCGATACTTATTACATTTCATCTTCGATTGGAAACAGTGGATCTTTGATGTTCCGTATTTAACTGAAAACTCTGTAACATGGTATAAATCAAATCTTCAGATTGCTTCAGTACACTTTCATTTGATTTCAAACGCGGTGAACTTGTTCAGTCACCACTATTATTGGGAAATGCCATTACGACACCTTGTGGTGTCATCATAAACTTGTAGCTTGTGCTAATCGTGGTAACCGTTTTACACGAGACCACACATACTTCTGTTTGATTTATCATTTAAACATTTCTGATGCAACTACGAATCAAGACAATGATACACCAGATTCACTTGTATTCCATTCGGTGTATATCCACTATTCAAAAATGTCGACACACTAAACCTTACCAGACATTTATTCAAGAATTGACAGATCATTTTATTATTACGTTGAGTTGTTGCTTTTGAGTTCATATAGCGGGTGCTATGGTTTGTAAAAAAAAAAAACCCGTTTGCATATTGTAACCAATCGTTTAAAAGAATCTTATTAGTCAAAACTCCATTTTTGTGGAACCCCTGCTAGCTGGTTTACACTAGATTATACGTCAAGTACGTCTTGTACCGTTGACATCCAATGCTAGTAGCACACACCTTTCAACCCTAGGATTCGGGTTGTTATATATTCTGGGACTCAGCTAATGTGAGTAAGTTTTGTTTCGATTTGATGATTATCTACTTCGATATTATCCATATACATACGTGTGTGACTTAACCATAAGTAGTAGGGTAGTACAAATTTCGAGGACGAAATTTATTTAACGGGGGGAGAATGTGAGAACCCTCACTAAACCAGGTATCCGTACGACTTAATTAATAATTAATTACTGCTTAATTACTGTGCTTACTTGAAACTGTGGATAAACTGCTACTTGAATGCTGATACATGTACTTACTTGCATCATACTTTACTTGCTGACACCCCATGTTTTGCTTACAGCACCTTTGTGACAACCTCGATGCACCAAACGCACAGTAGCACAATGAACGGATAACCTATTAAACGTGCTGTCATAACCACCACCAGGCAGACACTGCCTCTAAGGCCTGTAAGAGCCAGAGATAGATTACTACACTAATAGAAAGTGTAGGGATATAAGGGTTGTAGAACTGTGTCACTAGGAATGAGATTGCAGTGACCGGATGTGCCTAAAACATACTTTAAGTACAAAATTCAGCACTTTAATTAAAATTCAGCATTAAGCTACCTAATAAAGTGCCAAAACATGGGAAAATATTACTAGACACTTTCCAAAGTGTTGGGAATAAGTTGTGTCACTAAAAATAATAATAACGACACTTTAAAGCTTTGTTAAGCACTTTAGCGGATCTCTATCCAACCGAACAACCGGACCTTACCCGGAACATAAATATATTGCCAATAACATTGTTTCTCTTTTTCTGAGCCGGTTAGGGTCCCCGAATGCCCTAACACCCGTCACAACGCACTACATGCTAGTAAATGGTTTAACCTCCTAATCATCTAACTAATACTTAACACTTAGTTGGAAATGAACTAGATTACCCCCCCCCCCCTAACCGAACTCGTCCCCTAGGGGGACACCCTTGTCCTTTGTTGATTATAATAATCATATGTGCTTCATATCTAGAAGACATGTTAACCAATGGGTAAGAAGATTGTTTAGTCTAATTATATAACTCATGGTCCATCATTCTCCACTAAACCACACTTAACAAATTCACACTACTCTCTCCCTCCTTGCTCCCTCTCGGCCGAGAGCACACCACCACCATCCATCCATTTTCGGTTTTGATCTTGCCATTCCAAGGGTACACAAGTGTTAAGGATCTCACACAAGGAAGCTCGGTGCATTCGGAACGCGAAGGACCTCACCCTATTGCTTTTATCCACTCATTCTTCGACTAGATTCTTCCCTAGCCTCGAGCTAGTAGTAAGTTGCTTGAAACACACTCTCGATCTATTCTAAAGTGGTTAATATGAACATTGTCGGTTAAAAATCACGAACATACAAGATTACATGCTAAAAGTCTACTAAAAATGCTAAAAATGTTGGTTAAAAGCTAAGTTGTTGTGTAAATCTTGTAAGATTTGTTGTGTGTAATTATTTAGTGCCGACCTATGTTGTGGTAGCTCGGATCATCGTTTAACCCGGATTGGTCATGATCATGGATCATGACATAGAGCTTGTTTAAGTATAACAAGGGTTAAGTGATGAAACCCTACCACACACTAAACATGAACTTGTGTAAAATCGATTTTTCTTACGAAATAGTGTTTTAAACTAGTAGATCTATGGATCTACAAATGGTATTTTCAAAGGACAAGGTGTCAAAGAAATCATATTTTCTAAAACCGGATCTTACTCGAACAAGAATGATTTTAAACACACAAGTGTGTAGACACTTGTGTAACACTAAATTCGACAAGGAACTAGTTTTGTCAAATTTTACTAGAAGTTGTAAAGATGGAATTTCGTTAAAAACGAGACTTTTACGAAACCGGATTGATTTATACAAAAGATCCACTAAAAGTAATGGGATTTACTTCATATTTTAGATAAACCACAAGTTTATGCATTTTTGCGATTTGCATCTATTTTGGCTAGTTTGATGGTTTGAATATGGTTTATTGTTGATTGAGAAAATTGTTGATTTGAATTTTAAAAGAAAATGATACGCTTAAAAGTGTGGCCACCTCTAGTTACAGGGGAAACTCTTGCGAAATTTTTCCAAAAACCTAACACTTAGAAATATTTTCACCACAAGTGTTAGCAATACATTTTTACTTGTTTTCAAATTATAGATTTCGCCACGACTTATTTACAAAATATCGAAGGTGGGATTTCACAAAATAAAACCTGAAATATATATATTTAGAATATATGTTTTTCATAGCGTCACTTGTAAAATGTTTATGATTATTTTGTGAACTATACGAATATTATTTTTAGGGTAAAAATAATATTACCGAATGTTAACGATTCCAAAAAGATACGAACGCCTTCACAATAAATAATAAGTTACAACGGTATAATTATTACCACCCGATCTTTAAAACGTAACTTACGCATTTTAAGAAAATATTTATGAACGCGTATTTGTCAAGAATATTATTTTGGAAATTTGTATGAAATAAAATATAATATTTTTGGGAAGAATGATTATATTTTGAAGTAAGAAATAAAATATATTAAGTGAGACTTAATAATGTATTTCGAATGTTACGAACACACATGTATTAAATCCCCCATCCTTGGGAAGGAGAATAATTACCAAGTATCTACAAAAATATAAACACGAAATAGTTGACTAACTATTTCCCAAAAACTTAAACCTTAAGCTAAGGCACGGTCGTCCGTCTAATAGAGTTAGTACGTGTAGGTCGTCGCACAGCTGCTTGAGCAGGAGATATACTTGGTAGAGACGCACCACTGTGAGTTCATGTCCCCCCTTTTTCTCTTAACTGTTTTCAGTTTTCTAAACTGCGGGGGTGAAATACATGTTACTATGATTACGAACTTTTACTTACACGGTATGATTAGCTAAGGAATTTATTACCTAGATCATGTGAATGGGTAGGCTATTATCGTAAGACCATTAATCCTTGTATAAGGACCGAGAGGCATGAGTGATAGATCTATCGGGTGTTGCGAGCCCCACACATGAGCCAGCGTGTGGCTGCATGTGGTGACTATGTCGTTCCGCCGGAAGGACCGGTATGAAATTCGTGTTACAGGTTTGAGTGCTTCCTAGGCCATTTCACTTATTAATGTATTAGCTACACGTTAATTGATCTCTTTTTCCTTATTGCTACATACCAGGAATTTTCATACATACAGACATTTTACAAAGGTTTTACTTACCCACTTACACATGAACTCGCTCAACATTATTGTTGATTTTTCAACTTACATGTTTTTCAGGGAATTAAAGGATCTGGCGCGGTATGACACGTTTTCCCGCTGCACTAGTTTCGAGGTCATCCGAGTTTAAGGGATGTGACTTTTTCCTGGACGAGTCACAGTTCTTAAACTGTGTTTATTTCTTGTTGGTGTTGTGTCTTTTGAACACTGTTTATGTTTGTTAGGATGTGATATCCGTTAAGTCAATGTTGTGGTTCTTTACTCTTCAAACTTATTTTATTGGATGATCTTGCATGGTTTTATTTTCATATAGCTTTGTTATGATTAAGCTATGGTATTAAGAAGTCACACCAAATTAACCACGCTTCCGCAAAGCCAGGGTGTGACATGCAATCGGCAGACACCTCCTCTGCAAGAAGTTCAGAAGCCTTGCACTCAGCAACCTTTTGCTCAGTAAACTTTTCCAACTTAGCTATGAGTTGGAGATATTCTTCTTCCCTTTTCGGAGACGCAACACGCTCCTGCTCAGATTCTTCACTGATCTTGCGTTTCTCACCAGACATCCTGACAATCGCTTCACGCTGTGCTTGTAACTCCTTATTGGTACGTTCACAAGCGGCCTCCCAAACTTTCTGCTTGTCAGAGTTAACTTGTTTCTCTTGAACAAGTTTTTGCTCAGCATCAGACACCCTCCATAACAAACCCTTCCTCTCGGCATTGAACTTCTCCCTTTCTTCAGCAAATGCTTTTTTTCCATTCTCAAACTCAAGAGTCTCCTCCCCCATCAGCTTCCATTCCCGAACAATCTCCTGGGAGGTAGCAAAAAAGTTGACCCCGGCATGAATATGATCGTCCAAGAGATCAAACCGGTTGCGCCTTTTCTGAAATAACCTCTCAGCAGGGGGGAGGGACAAGGAGAAGAACTCTCGGCAGTTATCATGATCATTCATCCGGGAGCCCTGAGTTAAATTCCAGCGAGGAGCATGCAACAGATCATCACATGCTGGGTTATGAGTATCCCAGGATCCAGCTTGGATATTTTCAAACTCGCGACTCCGGGGTACTCCCGAAGTAGCACCACCTCCAGAACCTGGTGGACGTCTGGTATAGATGGTATGGGGAGGTGTAGCTTCACTAGACTCTGCCTCGGTCTCAACACCTTTACCTCGGCCATCACCACCAACACCACCCGCACCACCAACACCACCTTCACCAACCAACCTCGACTTCATCCTGTTTTTTCTTCTCACCCAAATCATCATGAGGGGGGATAAGTCAATAGCCCTAGAAGGTGGAGAAGCGGGAGGAGTAATCTTTGAAACATCAACCTTGCGCGAAGTCTTACCCGGCTTAGCACCTGTTCCAAAACAAACAAGATAGTCAGAAAGAAGTAAGGAAAATGGCAACTAGAACAGACAAATGAAAAAATCTTGTACCACGGGAACCAGAAGCCACGAATATTTTTTCCAGCAAGTTCCCATGCTTCGCAGTGAAAACTCCCATATCAATCTCAGATTCCGAAGGAGCAGGAGGAGCTCCCTTCTGGAGTTTAGCTCTTTTCGATGCAAGCATAGCAGCAGCCTGCTCATCAAGTTTTCGTTTCTTATCTTCAAGAGCTTTCTTCTTCATCATCTCTGTTAAGGTGGCGCCGTCGTCAGGATCGGGCCCACTGCGTTTCTCTCCGGCCCCTAAACCAGATAGTGTATCAGAAACGACAACATAATCTAGGATAGGAAGGGTAGAGGGTCGCTTACGAGGAGTTTCAGTGGCTTTTTCCTCAGCCCTCTTCTCCTTCCCCTCTGACTTGTCCACCTTGGTCTTTCTCCGGGTTTCCAACTGTTCAACAGTCTCAACCGGAACTTCAACATCAACATCAACTGGTTCATTAACGGGCTCATGCGCAACCCCTTGCTCCGAACCTGCACGCGGGGAATGAGGGGTTAGGCCTTCAAGAGATCGGTCAGAACCCTCACTCGAAAGGACAATAACTTCCTCCCGAGTGGGGTCAGTAGCGTCATCAACATCATCTTCACCATCTTCACCTAAAATAGCGTTGGCATAAGCGGCAAAGCTCTCGCTAGTAGGGTGCAAAAAACGGTTGCGGATTTGGTCCAGCCATGTCGGTTTCCCCTCCGCTTGAACCGCTTCAACCATGGCACCACCGGCCTTCAGGTCAAGAACGTTCAACAAACTGTATCCAACTGCGAAATACAAAGACATGAGGAAGAACACAACAAAACAAGAGGAAAACACAAACAAATAAGAAACATTACACACGTTTGCCTTGATAACCATAAACAGGAACACCCAGAGGGTTCTTCGGGACCCACAGCATGCTCATACCGGCACCAACCAACGCTCTCTCCTCAAGTTGAGAAATAGAAGTGGCTTTGTGCGTCAACTTCTTGTACCACTCTTGCTGAGCAAAATCCACAGTCACATCTACCTTAGGGATCCCTTCACCCTCTGCTCGATAATGCATGTCTACCGGAATGACACCACGGCGAATGTAAAAGAACTTCTGTTTCCAATCATGTAGGCTTTTTAGGGGGTTGGAACTACAAGGGATAACACCACCGGTCCGGGAGTTAAAGGAGTAAAAACCACCAGTGTAGGTCACGCTGTAAAAAACATTGAACATCTCAAAGGTCAGCTCAACACGGTTGGCCCTGCAGATTAATTCAAAATGGGTAACACGAGGAAGTCCCAACGCGTTGATTTGAGAAATATGAAGCCCATAATTCGTCAAGACATCGGCAGTAAACTTCGTCATAGGGAGCCGGAAATTACCCTCCCGGAAGAAGGCCGCATATAACGCAATATAACCTGGGGGTGAATCTAAGGCGATAGAGTTTGGGGTCGGAAACTGAGCACCCCACTCAGAAAGAAAACCCATATCCCTAACCAAATTTTGGAACTCTTCTTCTTTCCAATTTCGCTCGATCTGGACCGGGAGGATTCCTACCCTTATACTTCCTCTTCCGAACCAGAGGATTGGCTCCAGAAGACATATTGCAAGAAGAGGAAGAGAGGAAATATGAATGATCTTAGAAGAAGAAGAAAGTAGAGAAGTACGGGAAGAAACTGGTGTTCAAATTTTGAAAAGTGAAGAAAAATGAGAGAACCGTCATATATTTATACCCATCGCATTTAATGCGATGGGTAGTGGGCCGTCAGGAACTCAAAACGTCACCCAACAGGAGAAGGACACGTCAGCAGAGAGAGAAACCGTCACCTCCTTTTTCGGGAGTGGGGACGGCACACGTCTGACACCACGATGGAAAGTAACTGACAATACTGAAAAGGCGCCTGTTCACCTCCGACAAGACAGGGACATGAGACAGTCACATCAGTTGTCTTCATCCCAAGAAAGGAAACTTCTTTCAGAAGGAAGTAGCTAGTTCGCCATGCGCCACGCGTCCAGTTGGCTCAACTTTGCAACGTTACCAACACGCCATGCGCCACGCTTCCAGTTGGCTCAACTTTGTAAAGTTACCAACACGCCATGCGCCACGCTTCCAGTTGGCTCTACTTTGTAAAGTTACCAACACGCCATGCGCCACGCACCCAGTTGGCTCAACTTTGTAAAGTTACCAACACGCCATGCGCCATGCGTCCAGTTGGCTCAACTTTGTAAAGTTACCAACACGCCATGCGCCATGCGTCCAGTTGGCTCAACTTTGTAAAGCTACCAACACGCCATGCACCACGCACCCAGTTGGCTCAACTTTGTAAAGTTGCCAACACGCCATGCGCCACGCACCCAGTTGGCTCAACCTTGTAAAGTTACAAACACGCCATGCGCCACGCACCCAGTTGGCTCAACTTTGTAAAGTTACCGACACGCCACGCGCCACGCGTTCAGTTGGCCCAACTTTACAAAATCCCCATTGGTACGCCATGCGCCACGCATCCACTTTGCTCAACCGCGCAAAGTAACAAACACGCATTTCAAAAAGGCCAACAACCATTACCCTTATAAGTCCAGAATCCCTCCTAGACGATCAACTCAACTAGAAGGCACACTGGACTAGGGGGACTTGAAGAGGTATGGTCCCAATTCTTTGCCCACATGGCAAGGACCACACCACTTTTTCATCCTACATGGCGCCTACATCAGCAAGCGAATCCAGAAGCTTCTGGAAGACGTCAAGGGGGCACCAAAGATGCTCCCTCCGACAGAAAGGACAAAACGTGTCACCATTCATCAAGCGCCATGTAGGCCTGCAGCAAATCCAGGAGCAGACCGACAGCAGCAGTACGATGTTTCCAGCATGGACGAATATAGGCGAGCTACGTGTACCACCACCCTGACCACAGCAAAGGGGACCAAGAGGATATTCCCCTTGGTCGGACAGTTGGCGCCCTATAGCAGCTGGCAAGGTTGCTCCTCCCTCTTTCACCCTCCGGCTATAAATAGGACCCTTCATCATTCAGGTTGATGCCATTCGACTCTCTACACTCTCACTCTTAACACACACTGTTTTATTTCCTTAGAACAGTACTTATTCTCACGCCGGAGCCCGGTTAAGAGGGAAACCCCCATATTTCTCTATTGATGAGCTAACGGTGTTGCTGTTTTGCAGGACCTTAGTCTTTTGGCGAGTAAAGAAGGAGACTGAACCCACAGAAGAGACGACCCAGCTAGTTCACCATGGTGTTAACCAGTGTTTCATCAATGTGTCATATTAAAGTTTATCAATTTAATATTCGTAAACTCAACACGGTTTCCACCCATGTATGAGTACAATAGCATATTCATAATTAATGTAAAAACATATTTTATTCGCTATTAAATAAAAGAGTTAATTGCCAAAATCGTCCCTGAGGTTTGGGCATGTTTGCCATTTTCGTCCAAAATGACTTTTTTGTACCAAATAGCCCCCCACGTTTGTAAGTTTTTGCCATTTTCATCCAAATGCCTAACTGGGTTAGAAAGTGCCGTTTAATGAGAGTTTTTTTTTATATTTTATTATATTAAATCATCTGTCACTCCCTTCTATCTCTCTTTACTCTTGAATCACGTTTGATACCCAACCCTATCTTTAAGACACACTTAATTAGGCATCATAAACTGAACCTTACACAAAAGAACAATACTCACAACCACCTGATTCATTTCTTCTTCTTCTTCTCGTCCCTTTTTGATCGTATAGACCTCAGGCACGAACGATTCACCAACATCATATGATCGACTACATGGAACCCAATGCAGCTCATAAACCTTACTCGAAGCGCCAATCTTAACCTTATCCCCCTCTTTAAGTACCACATTAACCCCTGGTTCAATCCTCTTCCCCGAAACCCATGTCCCGTGAACTACACCATTAACAAAACAGATTAAACACTATATAATCAATCAATTTCAATTCCCCCAAATTAACAATACTCGAACATAACCTAACCTACACCTATCACAGCTGATACAACATACACAATTAAAACTATATTATCAACAGATAAAGGCGTGTTTATCGAATTTTACCAGATGATAGATAGATTACCGAAATCATATGTGCAGACGGATTCGAGTGGATACGCAGATGGTAGCGGCTGATGCTTGGGTGCTCAAGAGTGATGTGGCACTCTAGATGTCGTCCAACAAGTAAGATCTCTTCATCAGTTTCTCGATTTTGTGAAGATTTACCGACGGTAGACTATTTGCTTAAGAGCAATATGTTCTTGAGAATGGAACCGTTCTTTATTACAGTGAATTGCGGTATTTTGTTCATGATTTGCTGACCGCCATTGTTGTCTGCCATTGTTGTGAGCTTGAAATCAGAGAACAGTAGAGAGAGATAGAAGAGAGTGACAGATGATTTAATATAATAAAATATAAAAAAACTCTCATTAAACGGCACTTTCTAACCCAGTTAGGCATTTGAATGAAAATGGCAAAAACTTACAAACATAGGGGGCTATTTGGTACAAAAAAAGTCATTTTGGACGAAAATGACAAACATGCCCAAACCTTAGGGACGATTTTGGCAATTAACTCTAAATAAAATGTACTTAAACATTTAGTTTATTTACCGGATAATATAAGAAAATAACCACTTGATACAATATGCATTTATATTTATATTTATATTTATATTTATATATATACTACAAAACTAATATAGGGGAATAGTGTCTGGCTGCTGTCTGGCACTCTCCTATTGGTCTACGTATATCACGATTTTACTCTCCAGCTTACAATTACGAATTTCCCCGTTTTCAAAGTTACGATTTTGCTCCCGGTTAAAAATTACAACATTGCCATCGCTTTAGCTTTTGGCAAATTACGATTTTACACAATCCCAAAATTACAATTGTGCCCCTAGTTAAAAATTACAGTATTGCCATCATTTTAATACTTTTTAAAGGTGTGTGGGGGATTAGTGCCAGGCTGTTTCCCCGTATTCAAAGTTACGATTTGCCTCTGGTTAAAAATTACAGCATTGCCATCGCTTTAGCGTTTGGCAAATTACGATTTTACCCTATCCCAAAATTACAATTGTGCCCCCATTTAAAAATTACAGTATTGCGATCGTTTTAATTTATTTTTAAAGGTGTGTGGGAGATTAGTGACAGGTTGTCGCCTGGCAATCCCGGTATGATACGCTTTTACCCTAGTTAAAAATTATGAATTTGCCCCTGTTCTAAGTTATGATTTTGCCCCTGGTTAAAAATTAAAGTATTGTCATCGTTTTAGCTTTTGACAAATTGCGATCTTACCACTCAACCAAAAATTACAATTTTGCCCTCAAAATTACAGTATTGCCATTGTTTTAGTTATTTAGCAAAACTATAGAAGTATTTTATTTTAAGTGGTTGACTTGATATAATTTTTTATTCGTGTCAAGGTTAAGCAACTGTCTAACACTTGCTTATTAGTCCTGACAAATTACAGTTTTGTCCCGAGTCCAAAATTACGGTCTTGACATCGTTTTAGTTTTTTTTTTTTTCTAACAAAGCTATGATAGTATTTTTTTTAATAGGTTGAGAAATTTCAACGCAGGCGGGACATCAACTAGTTAATTGGCAAATACAAGTATTCACCAGTAAATACGTTTTACATTGTGTATATAACGTATATAAACATTAAGGAAGGATTACCTATATTTACCAATGTATATTCTTCATCGTTATTAATTTAATTACAGAAGTATCACTACGTAAGAAAAAAAATATTCATCAAGCAAATGAAACAGAATAAAAAAGATTCTCTAGTTTTATTATTCAGGGATCCCTTATGAAATTCACCTATATATTAAAAATTCACCTATATATATAAATATATATATATATATATATATTAAAAACAGAATAGTAATAAAATATATATTAAAAACATAATGGAATTAACAGTAATAAAAATAGAATTGAATGAATGGTATCGGGTACCGGTGCCGGTATTAAATTTATCAAACCGGGTGTATTTTCGGTACTGGTTCGGCACCGGTATTCATCGGTTTTTACCCTCAAATACCGGTGTCGTACCAGTACCGACCGGTACCGTACCAGGTATATTCGGTACCGGTACCCACTTTTGGGATTTCGGTAACGGTATTTTCGATACCGGTTGGTACCGAGCTCATCAAATCCTGTAGCAACGTAGCAATGCAAGTAATTGCACCGTTTAGATTACTTTTCATACACACAGTAAGTAAACTGTATTTCGTTTAAATGAGGTTTTATATACACAACAACTTATTTTGCTTTATTTTTTGTCTTTTTCTGTAATGAATGCATTGTAGCATATAAAATTAACTTAGATATTTAGATTATTGATAAGCAATCGTATCAAATCCTGTAATCAAACCGGTATCGTATCGGTACCAAATTTACTATACCAAATCATTTTCGGTACCAATTTGGTACCCACCTTTTGGCGTTTCCAGAATCGTTACTTTCGGTTCGACCCCGGTCTTGCACCATGCCTGTATTTATTGAGTTTTACCATCAAATACCATACCGTATTGTACCGAGCATTTTCGGTGCCGGTACCTAATTTCGATGATTTTCTGGATTGGTACTTTCATTGCAGTTATCGGTACCGAGCTTATCCATATTTTAACGTGTTAGCACCGTAATAACTGAACTGAAAACAACCGAATTTCCAACGTGTAGGACGTGTGAGTCCTATTATTATATATTAGGTTATTTAAAATCACTTTTTTAGGACGGAGTGACTATCCTTTTCACGACATTTTTATTTATGTTTTGATATTCGGTATCTGATTGCCATTACTGACACGCGTTTTACAGTCATTGGGTCCCCGCCGCAACGTGCGGGCGGAAAATCAACTAGTTTGGATTTAAAAACTAATTGGGCCAAGGCATCATGCAATTCCAACTGTCCAACCCAATCACCAATCAATACACACCTTTTATTTTCTTTATAGAGTTAATTACTGTTTTCGTCCCTGTGGTTTGTCAAAACTCACTATTTCAGTCCATTAGTTTAAAAATTGCGATTTCAGTCCCTGTGGTTTCACTTTCGTAACCATTTTAGTCCACCTCCGTTAACCTCATCCATTTATTCTGTTAAGTACACGTGAATTGACCATAATGCCCTTATTAATAAAAAAACAAAAAGATGTCTAAATGAGTTAATTACTGTTTTCGTCCCTATGGTTTGTCAAAAATCACTATTTCAGTCCCTGTGGTTTTACTTTCATAACCATTTCAGTCCAGTCTCCTAATACCGTCTATATTACCGTTAAGTTTTGAATGAAATACCTAAATTACCCTTGTGTTAATTAAATTGGATTGTAGGGTTCGACCCACCATGGCTTCAGTAGAAGTAGAAGTCTGGCACTATTTTTACATATACAACAACAACAACAACAACAACCACCATACCCAGTAAATCCCACAAATAGCAAAGCTACTTATAGGGTCTGGGGAGGGTGGGATGTAGGCAGACCTTGCCTCTATCCATAGGGATAGACTATTTTTACATATATGGTTCCAAAATTTTAATTTTGGATTTTAGAATGAGAAAATATCCAGATAAGCATTATTTTTTAAAGTTATTATTAGGGCTGCAAACGAACCAAACAAACGAGAACAAGAACTTGTTCGTGTTCGTTTGTTAAGAAATATATGTGTTCGTGAACCGTTCACGAACACTTATCGAACGAGATTTTATGTTCGTGTTTGTTTGTTAAGGAAATGAACATGTTTGTATTCGTTTGTGTTTGTTTGTTAATTTTAGGCAACGAACAAAAACAAACGTTGAGGAACACAAATGATCACAAACTAATGTTAATGAACACAAATGGAGAGAAACGGACACAAATAATCGTTCATGTACAGAATATATAATACACTGACACTTATTAGATATTTAATTTGTCAGAATTTTGAAGTATTTAAATAAATATAAAAACTAAAAACACTAATGAACTATCGAACACAAACGAACATGTTACCGCACGTTCACGAACATAAACGAACGAACACGGCCTCTGTTCATGTTTCGAACTTCCCGACGAACGGTTCACGAATTGTTCGCCAAACGTTTGGTTCGTTTGCGGCCCTAGTTATTATGTTAATTGATGCTGCTAGGAAGATATTAATTGGGGTGGGGTAATGGGTTGCCGGACATTAAGAGGGTGGGGTTGTGATGCAGGAGAAGATGACCGGAAACTTTTGCCGGAAATGAGAGCAGGGATGGAGTGGGGTGGGGTGGGGTGGGGTAGCGTGGGGTTGTGTTTTAACAAGTGGGTCCTAGAATACGATCTTTTAAATTTCCATGGTTTTTTTATTTAATTAACACAAGGGTAATTAAGGTATTTCATTAAAAACTTAACGGTAAAATAGATGATGTTAGGAGACTGGACTAAAATGGTTACGAAAGTGAAACCACATGGACTGAAATAGTGATTTTTGACAAACCACAAGGACGGAAACAATAATTAACTCATTTAGATGTCTTTTTGTTTTTTATTAATAAGGGCATTATGGTCAATTCACGTGTACTTAACTGAATAAATGGATGGGGTTAACGGAGGTGGACTGAAATGGTTACGAAAGTGAAACCACAGGGACTGAAATCGCAATTTTTATACTAATGGACTGAAATAGTGATTTTTGACAAACCATAGGGACGAAAACAGTAATTAACTCTTCTTTATATTTAATTTCCTTTAGGTCATTCATATATTTATTTGGGTGGTAATGAGTGGACAAGAGAGAAAATATTACTTTTCATCGGTAATTATTACTTTTCATCAGTAATTTTAAAGAGTCACTACTCATCCTCTATTAGGCTGGAGGGTGTGGTATAAAGCCCCTAGGGGCTTTATCACGCCACCTCAGCGCCACCTCATCACCACGTCACACAGGGGCTTTAAAGCCTCTGCCTTTAACTTGCAAGGTGTGGTTTAAAGCCCCCCTTTAAGCTATAGAGCCCCCTCTAACCAATCTCAGCCTTCATCCCCTCAATTCTGCTCGTTAACACAATGGCGAGGACATGATGGCGCCCCCTTTAATTCCGTCGGTATCGTCGATGGCGCCCCAGGGGCGCTATGGTGGCTGAGGTGGCGGGGTGGCATTAAGCCACATCCACCGGCCTTATGTTTTAGTATTTTTTAAAAATGGTTGTTAGTAGATGAGAGAAAAAGGTAATGATAAAAGTATATAAAAATATATTTTATTAAAAAGAAGAGAGAAAATATAGTATTTATTAGTGTAACTATAAAGATGGAACAGAGAATCGATTGTGATATGTAAATGACATAAAAAAAGAATCTAGATGACTTCATGCTTGTTGGAGATTTTAGATGCTTAAGAAATAATCATCAGTTCCTTGTTCTTTAAAATAATTTTATAAAATTCTTTTGAGATAAAAGGAATAACGTCATGTTTTAATACATAACTAGTGAGATTCTCCCGTGCTTCGCGACGGGTGCTGCTATCATACCAAATCATACCGAAACCGACTAAACATCTATATTGATATCTGCGTTTATTTTTATTGCTTTTGATTTGGATAAACTGACATCATATCACTATTGTACTAAACAACACACATACCAGTACTTGTATTCATTTTTATGGTTTCCAAATTTAAAAAAAAAAATCATTTATACAACTCTGTCTGCAACAATACATGAATATCGGTACAACTGTACAAGAATCGCGATAATCTGACTCGATCGATCCATCAGTGTTGGTACCAATGTTCGTCTTTATTGTTTTCGGCTGAAATAAATCATGTGTTGATTTCTATACCGAGTGCATGTATCGTTTCGGTACTATAACGAACCGAATCGATATAATGCTCGCGATAACTTACCGTCACAACGCGTGGCCAAATAACTTGGAATATTAAAAAATAAATAAAAATAGATACGGATTTAGATTTTTTTTAAAATATAAAAAACGCAAGTTATTACTAAAAGATTAAATTGAATAATTAAAAAAAAACTAAAAAGCAAATTCTTAAATATTGTCAAGTACTATTTATCACTTAAAACAAATTATATAATAAAGATCATTACGAAAAAATAAAAATCAATACCAAAAAATTACAAAATACTATTCATCAAAGGTTTGTTTTCATATGTATATATTACAAAATACTATTCGTCAAAAGTTTGTTTTCATATGTATATATATATATGTATAATATAATAATAATAATTACAGAACCTCTCATGTAATATAATTCTCTCTAATGGACCGCCGGAAACCTATTCCGGAGGCCATCCAACGTCGATTAACGAAGCTTTTTGTTACCAACCTTCCGGAGGGTGGTAGTGGGAATGATCTTGCAAATCATGTTCGATTGTTTGGGCAGATTTTTGATATTTACATTGCAAGGAAGAAAGATAATGTGACAACCCTCACTAAACCAGGTACCGTACAACTTAATTAATAATTAATTACTGCTTAATTACTGTGCTTACTTGAACTTGTGGATAAACTGCTACTTGATTACTGATACATGTACTTACCTGCATCATACTTTACTTATCGTCACTACATTATTTACATGTTGAACCCTAGTGACAAACATGATGCACAAAAGCACAGTAGCACATGAACGGATAACCTATTGAACATGCTGATAAGCCAGCATCAGGCAGACACTGCCTCTAAGGCCTGTAAGAGCCTGAAATATTTTGCTACACTAGTGGTGAGTGTAGGGATATAAGGGTTGTAGAACTGCGTCTCTAGGAATAAGTTTCAATGACTGGATGTGCCTAAAACGTACTCTAAGTACAAAAAACTCAGCACTTTACATAATAATTCAGCTTTTAGCTAACTAATTAAGTGCCAAAACATGGGAAAAATATTACTAGACACTTTCCAAAGTGTCAGAAATAAGTTGTGTCACTAAAAGGGGTATTAACGACACTTTAAGCTTTGTTAAGCACTTTAACGGATTACTATCCAACCGAACAACCGGACTATACCCGGAACATGAAAATATTGTTATTTTCATTATTTATCTTTTTCTGAGCCAGTTAGGGTCCTTGATTACCCTAACACCCTTTGTAACGCGTGACACACCACTAACCGGGTTAAGCACTTAATTAACTATACTTAACCTAACTATTTAACCTAACTACTAGTTGGTTTTGGACTAGTACCCCCCCCCCCCTCTCTAACCGTCCCCATTAGAGGGTGACACCTCATGTACTTGTAAGATTATCATAATCTTCCATGTCTAATATCTAGTGGACATATGGACCATTGGGTAATTAACTTGTTAATTGTCTATAAGTAACTTGAGTATGCACATTAGTTCATTTGTCACAACAACACAAGAACACACATCTCTCTCTCTTGCTCTACAACTTACGGCCAAGCACCCCCCATATACACCATCCATTTTTGATTTTGTTCTTCACATTTCAAGAACATACAAGCTTCAAGGGTCGCATATTAGGAAGCTTGGTGCGACCGGAAGGCGAAGGACCTCTTTATCTTGCTTTTATCCACCTCATTCGCGCTTAGATTCTTCCTTAGCCTCGAGCTAGTGGTATGTCACTTAAAACACCTTCTTGAACTAATCTAAAGTGGTTAAAACGATTTGTAATGGTTAAAACTAGTAATCTTACAAGATGATACATTAAAGTCTACTAAAAACATGAATAATGTTGGATAAAAGCTCATATGTTGTGTAAATGTTGTAGTAATTGAAATTTGTGATTAATTAGACCCGATCTATGTTGTGGTAGCTCGGATCACCACTTAACCCGGTTTGGTCATGATCACGAATCATGACATATGGTTGTTTTGAATAGAACAAGGGTTAAAGGGTGAAACTCTACCACACACGAGTCATGAACTTGTGTAAAAATGTTTTACTTGTGGAATAGTGTTTAAAACTAGCAGATCTACGTATCTGCAAGTGGTATTTTCAAAGGACCAAGCGTTAAAGAAATCATGCTTTCTAAAAATGGATCTTACACTGACAAGAATGGTTTTTAGAACACACAAGTGTGTAAACACTTGTGTAACACAAAGTTTCGACAAAATAACTATTTTTGTAAAAGTTGACGAGAAGTTGTAAAGACGGAACTTCCATAAAAACGAGGTTTTCACAGAATCGGATTATTTTATATAAAGGTCCACTAAAAGTAATGAGATTTACTTCACAATTTGGATAAATCACAAGTTCATGAAATTTATGCGATTATAGACATATTTTGACTAGTTTGTGATTTGAACGTTGTTTTGGTTGATTGAGAAAATTGTTGGTTGATTTATAAAAGAAAATGATACGCTTGAAAGCGTGGCCACCTCCAGTTACAGAGGAAACTCTGGCGAAATTTTTCCAAAAACCTAACACTTAGAAATATTTTCACTATAAGTATTAGAAATACATTTTGACTTGTTTTCAAAATATAAGTTTCGCCACGACTATATTTACAAAACATCGGAGGTGGGATTTCACAAAATAAAACGTGATACATATATATATATTTAGTATATATTTTTCACAACATCACTTGTATAAGTGTTTATGATTATTTTGTGAACTACGAAACTATTATTTTTAGAGTAAAAATAATATTACTAAGTATTATTTTGGGAAAATCACATGTATTAAAATATAATATTTTTGGGAAGAATATTTATATTTTGGAGTTGGAAATAAAATATATTAAGTGAGACTTAATAGTGAATTCTGAATGTTACGAACACACATGTATTAAATCCCCCATCCTTGGGAAGGAGAATAACTACCAAGTATATACAAAACGTAAACACGAAATAGTTGCCTAACTATTTCCCAAAAACTTAAACCATAAAGCTAAGGCACGGCCGTCCGTCTAATAGAGTTAGCACGTGTAGGTCGTCATACAGCTGATCGATTTGGAGGCATACTTGGTAGAGACGCACCACTGTGAGTTCATGTCCCCCTTTTCTCTAACTGTTTTCAGGTTTCTTAACTGCGGGGGTGAAATACATGTTACTTTGATTACAAGTACTTATACATGGTATGGTTAGCGTAAGGAGGTTTACTACTTAGATCATGTGAGTGGGTAGGCGGGAACTGGAGACCATTAATCCTCATTGTAGGAACCGAGGGACGTAAGCGGTAGATCTATCTGGGTGTAGCGAGCCCAACCCCTGAGCCCGCATAATGGACCAGGTGGTGACTTTGTACCCATCACCAAATACGCTAGGTTTGAGTCTTCCTACTTGCACTTCACACATATCATTGGCTTTGCAACTCAATGACGATCTCTTTTTCCTTATCTGCTACATACCAGGAATTTTCATACGAACAGACATCTTTACAAAGGTTTTACTAACTCACTTACACATGAACTCGCTCAACATTATTGTTGATTTTTCAACTTACATGTATTTCAGGAAACTAAAGATCTGGCGCGGTATGTTATGTTTTCCCGCTGCATAAGGGTTCCAAGGTCATCCCAGTTTAGGAAATGTGACTCTTTCCTGGACAAGTCACAAATCTTAAACTGCGTTTATTTCATGTCGGTGTTTATGTTATTCAAGACAATGTTTTATGTTAAGAGGTTGTAAGTCTCTAAGACAATGTTGTGTTACTCTGGTTTTTAAAACTTAATCGAATGGATGATCTTGCATGATTTTATTTCATATAGCTTTGTTATGGTTAAGCTATGGTATTAAGAAGTCACACCAAATTAACCACGCTTCCGCAAAGCCAGGCTGTGACAGCTTGGTATCAGAGCCCTGATCATAGCGAACTAGGATTCTTTCTCGAGTCTAGACTATGATCACTAGGGCTCTCACGAAAACATTTTTACTGCATACCACTTAAGTCCAGATCCAAAACTTTTTACAAACAAATGTTGAGCACATTTTATTATTTATAGGCTCAGTCTAGAAGGGCTGAGGCTCGGTCTGAGAGGCCGAGGCTCGGTCTGAGAGATCGAGGTAGTTGGCTAGTTGGACTAGGAAGAGTAGGCTCAGTCTTGGGGGCTGAGGCTCGGTATTGGAGACCGAGGCTCGGTCTGAGAGATCGAGGCAGTTGGCTAGATTGGAGTAGGAAGAGTAGGCTCAGTCTTGGAGGCTGAGGCTCGGTATTGGAGACCGAGGCTCGATCTAAGAGGTCGAGGTAGATGATAGAGCAGTCTTAGAGACTGGGAAGAATTTGGCTAGTGGGACTAGGAGAATTATTTGATTGGCTAACATGTTTATATGATTATATGATTGATTATCATACGTATATGTGTTTGTGTTACAAACGTCATGCTTTCATCATGTACTAGAAAGATGGACACTACGAATCCCATGGCCATAGTATCAGACGACATAGTTTCATCGAAGCACGAGGTGTACATTTCCGATACTACCGGCACAGACAATGACGACTTTCAGCCCTTTGTGCGCTGCCTGAAGTCGTAGCAGAGCCTACTAATGGCCATCTTGTTGGGAAATTGCCACTCGCGGTGATCCCTGCTCCTGTGCCCTTGCCGCTTATCCCGTTGTCGATATGCCCCCCGACGTGGTCTCTGACGACGATAACGATCTATTGGAGGAGGACCCATTTGAGGGCGAGGCCCTATTGCTGCTGGTATTAGACTACTGCATGCGGACGCTCCTGTAGGGGAAACTCATGACCATTCCCCTATCCCAGACTCATTTGAGTTCCTGACATCCGCATCTTTGCATATACAGGGAGTGCAACACTACTCACACGACGCCGACCCTGATATGGCATCATCAGCTGCACCGGTTCCCGCACACAGCTTTGAAGTTTGATCACAGTATTGAGGGTGATCTTGTTCTTCCACCTGGTTTTGATCCAGACCATGACCTTTAGTTCATACACTTAGACCAGCCCTTGGAGGATCCTGTAACCCCCTGTGGTTGTTGATCCAGCTGATCTTGAGATGGAGTTTTCGATCCGGAGCCGGCCGTGGCCCCTGAGCCAGGCGCTGCTCCTGACCCCGCATTGGAGCATGACCCTGTTCATGCCAATGCACCTACTGTTGCTCCTTGATTGATCATCTGCTTGGACGAGAGAAAATTTGGGGTAACTGTGCAAGACAATTTATTATTACGGGGGCCCACGTAATAACGATTTGTAGTGGACAGGAATCCTGGTGGACTCTGCGGGTCAAGCTAATGATAACCAATGCAGCAGGAAATAACTTAAACACGAATGACCAAGGCGATGTAGCCTCGAGTTCATTCTATTACGAGCAACAAGCCAAATTGGCAAGCCTATGTGAAGGCTCAGAAATTTACTTCCCCACTCATACAGTGAGTATATTTGCGTGTGAAATTGGGTGATTACATGATGGCTTATGTTGCTATATACACCTCATAGACAATTGAAACGTTGTCTAGCCCGCTTCACACCACTTCGACAAAAGGGAATGTCCCCCAGACGTGACACAAACACCAGTACGTTGCCAAGGACAGAAGCCGAGCTGCAAGAACGCATCTCACAGACAAATGCGCGACATGAAGCCCCCCGCTCTAAGTACAACGATGGCATTACTGGAAATAACCCTCCAACTGGCTGCACCTATAAACAGTTCCTGAACTGCAAGCCTTTGAACTTTGACGGAACAGGAGGCGCCGTTGCATTTGTTCGTTGGTCCGAAAAGACCGACTCCATTCTAAGAATGAGTAACTGTTCGCCCCAACAGAGTGTTACCTATATCTCGGGGATATTTCTAGATGGCACACTCTCTTAATGGAACCTCCAGGTTCAGACCCTTGGCACAGACGCTACTTATGCACTGAGCTGGGACGAGCTCAAGGAAACGATTGAGAAGAAATGTTGTTTTAGGACTGGAATTTAGAAGCTTGAGGTGGAGTTCAGGAATTTGAAAATGGACGAACCAGAAATTCCTGAACTTGTCCAGCGATCGCACGACTTATCTAGGGTCGCCCCCCTACTTAGTCAAACCGGAGTTCAAAAGGATTGAACGATTCATTTGGACACTTGCACCCCAGATCAGGGGTATGGTTACTACCTCAAAGCCCTCAACCATTGCAGAGGCTATCAATACGGGTGATCTATTTATAACATGAGATGTTATGTGATTGATAACATGAGATGTTATGTGTTGATATTGTTGTATACTTACGTACACTCTACTTATTATGACCTGACCGACGTAAACACATCTTTTAGAAGATGCCGCCAAGACGTCAAACGCCGTTGCCTACCAATGAGGCAGAACTCCAGCAAGTCATCGCTGTTGCCATCGCACAATACGCCGCTTCGCAAGGAGGACCCAGTGGAAGCAACTCTGGCAACACTGGCAACAACAATAATCCACCTCATGGATGCACCTACAAGCAGTTTCTAGACTGCAAACCGGTCAACTTTGATGGCACAGGAGGTGCTGTCGCCTTTGTTCGTTGGGCCGAGAAAACTGAATCCGTTCTTCACATGAGTAAATGCGCACTAGATCAGCAAGTCACCTATATCTCAGGGCTATTCTTGGATGGAGCCCTATCCTGGTGGAATCTGCAAGTACAGACACTTGGTGAAGCTACTGCCTACGCGCTAACCTGAACCGAACTGAAGGAACTTATGCGCAAGAAGTACTGCTCTCGCGCTGAAATCCAAAGATTGGAAACCGAGTTCTGGCATTTGAAAATGGACGATCCAAAGATTGCAGAATATGTTCAAAGGTTCCATGACTTATCACATGTGGTACCCTACATGGTCACTCCGGAGTTCAAGCGGATTGAACGTTTCATTTGGGGATTAGCTCCTCAAATCATAAGCATGGTAACCTCATCCAAGCCTGCGACCATTACTGAAGCGATCGATTTGAGCGTGGCTCTCACAGAGGAGGCTATTCGCCTGAACAAGTTTGATGAGATCAAGACGAAGAAGGCAGAGACTCACGTCGAGTCATCAGGAGGTAACAAACGGAAGTTCTCGAACTTCAAGCAGGGCGCCAGTGTGGTTGTTAAGAAAGGAGGATCAGACACGCCAGCTCAGGTTACAGCTGGTAGAGGGAAGAAAGGAAAGGGATACATGGGCACCCAACCCAAGTGCAACGACTGCCAACGCCACCATTCTGGTCGTTGCGGGCCAAAAGTATGCGAAGCATGTGGGAAACGTGGCCACTCGAAGGACACTTGTTGGGCCACTGCTGGTCAGGGAGGCCAGGGAGGATTCGGAAACAGAAATTACAACCGGGGTGGGAATGGAAATCGCCCACAAGGAAACTATGGAGGTAACGAGAATCGAGGCAACAATGCTAACCAAGCGGGTGCCGTGAATCGTAATCAGAGGAATGATCAAGCTGGTGGAAACGGGCAAAGACTTGGATGCTTTAACTGCGGTGATATCGGGCATTTTAAGAAGAACTGCCCAGAGTTAAACCAAGCCCGTGGAAGAGTGTTCCAAATCGAAGCAAGGGAAGCGCGCCAGGACCCCAATGTCGTTACTGGTACGTTCCCTGTAAATCAACGCTATGCATCCGTTTTATTTGATACTGGTGCCGATTATAGCTTCGTGTCATTAGAATTTAAGAATATGCTTGGTTTAGCCGCTAATAAGTTAGATATTCCCTACTCGATCGAATTGGCCAATGGGAAGTTAGTGGAAGCCAATGAAGTAATCAGAGGTTGTGTGATCGAATTGGGAGAGCGTGAGTTTGCTTTGGATCTACTACCAGTCCAGTTGGGAAGCTTTGACGTAGTGGTAGGAATGGATTGGTTATCAGGAAACAAGGCTGAGATAGTTTGTCACGAAAAGATCGTTCGTATCCCCACCGAAGATGGCGAAACAATTGTGGTTCACGGAGAGAAGCGTGATACGCCGTTAAGAATTATCAGCAGCCTGAAAGCGCGAAAGTGTTTGCAGAAGGGATGTGTTGCCTTCCTGGCACACATTGTGGATAAGAAGGCTGCTGAGCCAAGAATCGAAGACCTCCCTGTCGTGAGGGAATATCCAGAAGTCTTCCCAGAGGACTTACCTGGACTGCCACCTCAGAGACAAATAGAGTTCCGCATTGATTTAGTTCCAGGCGCCGCGCCTGTGGCTAAGGCACCTTATAGAATTGCTCCGTCTGAGATGCAGGAACTATCGACACAACTTCAAGAGTTGTTAGACAAGGGATTTATCCGACCAAGCTTCTCGCCTTGGTGAGCTCCGGTCCTGTTTGTCAAGAAGAAGGACGGTAGTTTTCGTATGTGTATCAACTACCGGGAGCTGAACAAGCTGACGATCAAGAATAGGTATCCTCTGCCAAGAATCGATGATCTATTCGATCAACTGCAAGGCTCAAGCTTTTATTCAAAGATCGACCTTCGATCTGGATACCATCAGTTAAGGATACAGGAGGAGAGTATCCCAAAGACAGCCTTCAGAATTCGTTATGGACACTACGAGTTCCTTGTTATGCCGTTTGGTTTGACAAACGCACCTGCAGTCTTTATGGACTTAATGAATAGAGTTTGCAAGCTGTACTTGGACAAGTTCGTGATTGTGTTTATCGACGACATCTTGATCTATTCAAGAACAAAGGCTGAGCACGAGCAGCATCTAAGAGCTATTTTGGAGCTGCTGAAGAAAGAACAGCTGTATGCCAAGTTCTCTAAGTGCGAGTTTTGGCTACGTAAAGTCCAATTCCTTGGACATGTGGTGAATGGAGATGGAATCCACGTGGATCCAACAAAGATCGAAGCGATCAAGAATTGGGAAACGCCAAAGACGCCAACCGAGATTCGACAATTCTTGGGTTTGGCTGGCTACTATCGAAGGTTCATTGAGGATTTTTCGAAGATCGCTCAACCATTGACGCTCCTCACCCAGAAAGATAAGAAGTTTGATTGGGGAATCAAACAGGAAGAAGCGTTCCAGATATTGAAGGATAAGCTCTGCAATGCGCCAATCTTAGCACTACCGGAAGGTACAGATGATTTGGTGGTATACTGCGACGCTTCGCGTCAAGGATTGGGTTGTGTGTTGATGCAACGCCAAAAGGTTATTGCTTACGCATCGCGTCAACTGGAAGTGCATGAAAAGAACTATACCACACATGATTTGGAACTTGGCGCAGTGGTTCTTGCACTAAAGATCTGGAGACACTACCTTTATGGTACAAAGTGTACAATCTTTACAGATCACAAGAGCCTACATCACATATTCAACCAGAAGGAGCTGAATATGAGGCAAAGACGTTGGGTTGAGTTGCTGAACGATTATGACTGCGAGATAAAGTATCATCCAGGGAAGGCGAATGTGGTCGCCGATGCCCTAAGTCGAAAGGAGAGGATCAAGCCCATAAGGGTTAGGGCTTTAGAAATGATTATCCAGACCGATCTTTCCTTGCGCATTTGTGCCGCGCAGAAAGAAGCTCTCAAGGAAGGAAACCTTGGAGAAGAATATCTCCGTGGGATGGAGAAGCTTTTGGTACCAAACGAGGAAGGAACGTTATGTTTTGAGAAAAGGATTTGGGTTCCTTTGTTTGGAGGTTTAAGGAAGGTTATTTTCGATGAAGCTCACAAGTCGCGGTACTCTATCCATCCTGGAGCGGATAAGATGTACCAGGATCTCAAAGATTATTATTGGTGGCCTAGGATGAAAGGCGATGTTGCTGTTTATGTAAGCAAGTGTTTAACATGCGCCAAGGTTAAGGCCGAATACCAGAAGCCTTCAGGACTTCTGCAACAACCCGAGATCCCCAAGTGGAAATGGGAACAAATCTCCATGGATTTTATTACGAAATTGCCAAGAACGCCGAGAGGCCATGACACTATTTGGGTAATAGTGGATCGATTAACGAAGTCAGCACACTTCTTACCTATCAGAGAGAAGGATAATACGAGCAAATTGGCTGAAATATACATGAGAGAGATCGTCGCGCGCCATGGAGTACCTCTCTCAATCATCTCTGATAGAGACAGAAGGTTTGTGTCAAGGACATGGCAATCCTTCCAAGAAGCCTTTGGCTCACAATTGAATCTGAGCACTGCGTTTCATCCGCAAACTGACGGTCAGAGCGAGCGAATGATACAGACTTTGGAAGACATGCTGAGAGCGTGTGTTATGGATTTGGGCGGTAGCTGGGACAAACATTTGCCTTTGGTCGAATTTTCATACAACAACAGCTACCACACCAGTATTGGTGTCGCGCCATTTGAAGCCCTTTACGGACGCAAGTGCCGATCACCCCTAGGTTGGGCTGACGCAGGAGATAGACAACTTGTTGGTCCCGAAATCGTCCAAGAGACGACAGACAAGACGGCGCAGATTCTAAAACGCATCGAAGCAGCTCGCCATAGGCAGAAAGCCTATGCAGATCCAAACCGGAAACATATGGAACTCCAAGTTGGAGATATGGTTTTATTGAAAGTATCATCCTAGAAGGGTGTGGCATGCTTCGGAAAGCGTGGGAAGTTAAATCCGCGCTACATCGGTCCTTTTAGAATTTTGGAAAGAATAGGACTAGTAGCATACAAGCTGGACTTACCTGCTGAACTCCATTCAGCTCACGATACATTTCATGTATCCAACCTGAAGAAAAGTCCAATTCAAGATACCATTGCCATTCCCACCGACGAGATTCACGTTGACGACACGCTCCACTTCACAGAAGAACCTGTTGAGGTCACGGATTGGAAGATAAACAAGACCCGCCGGAGCAGTGTCAAGCTCGTCAAAATTCGTTGGAATGCCAAGCATGGTCCTGAATACACCTGGGAACGTGAGGACCGAATGAAAGAGAAGTACCCCCACTTACTTCCTAAGAACCCTGCATCTAGTAACAGAACTTAAAATTTCGGGACGAAATTTATTTAACGGGGGGAGAATGTGACAACCCTCACTAAACCAGGTATCCGTACAACTTAATTAATAATTAATTACTGCTTAATTACTGTGCTTACTTGAACTTGTGGATAAACTGCTACTTGATTACTGATACATGTATTTACCTGCATCATACTTTACTTATCGTCACTACATTATTTACATGTTGAACCCTAGTGACAAACATGATGCACAAAAGCACAGTAGCACATGAACGGATAACCTATTGAACATGCTGATAAGCCAGCATCAGGCAGACACTGCCTCTAAGGCCTGTAAGAGCCTGAAATATTTTGCTACACTAGTGGTGAGTGTAGGGATATAAGGGTTGTAGAACTGCGTCTCTAGGAATAAGTTTCAATGACTGGATGTGCCTAAAACGTACTCTAAGTACAAAAAACTCAGCACTTTACATAATAATTCAGCTTTTAGCTAACTAATTAAGTGCCAAAACATGGGAAAAATATTACTAGACACTTTCCAAAGTGTCAGAAATAAGTTGTGTCACTAAAAGGGGTATTAACGACACTTTAAGCTTTGTTAAGCACTTTAACGGATTACTATCCAACCGAACAACCGGACTATACCCGGAACATGAAAATATTGTTATTTTCATTATTTATCTTTTTCTGAGCCAGTTAGGGTCCTTGATTACCCTAACACCCTTTGTAACGCGTGACACACCACTAACCGGGTTAAGCACTTAATTAACTATACTTAACCTAACTATTTAACCTAACTACTAGTTGGTTTTGGACTAGTACCCCCCCCCCCCTCTCTAACCGTCCCCATTAGAGGGTGACACCTCATGTACTTGTAAGATTATCATAATCTTCCATGTCTAATATCTAGTGGACATATGGACCATTAGGTAATTAACTTGTTAATTGTCTATAAGTAACTTGAGTATGCACATTAGTTCATTTGTCACAACAACACAAGAACACACATCTCTCTCTCTTGCTCTACAACTTACGGCCAAGCACCCCCCATATACACCATCCATTTTCGATTTTGTTCTTCACATTTCAAGAACATACAAGCTTCAAGGGTCGCATATTAGGAAGCTTGGTGCGACTGGAAGGCGAAGGACCTCTTTATCTTGCTTTTATCCACCTCATTCGCGCTTAGATTCTTCCCTAGCCTCGAGCTAGTGGTATGTCACTTAAAACACCTTCTTGAACTAATCTAAAGTGGTTAAAACGATTTGTAATGGTTAAAACTAGTAATCTTACAAGATGATACATTAAAGTCTACTAAAAACATGAATAATGTTGGATAAAAGCTCATATGTTGTGTAAATGTTGTAGTAATTGAAATTTGTGATTAATTAGACCCGATCTATGTTGTGGTAGCTTGGATCACCACTTAACCCGGTTTGGTCATGATCACGAATCATGACATATGGTTGTTTTGAATAGAACAAGGGTTAAAGGGTGAAACTCTACCACACACGAGTCATGAACTTGTGTAAAAATGTTTTACTTGTGGAATAGTGTTTAAAACTAGCAGATCTACGTATCTGCAAGTGGTATTTTCAAAGGACCAAGCGTTAAAGAAATCATGCTTTCTAAAAATGGATCTTACACTGACAAGAATGGTTTTTAGAACACACAAGTGTGTAAACACTTGTGTAACACAAAGTTTCGACAAAATAACTATTTTTGTAAAAGTTGACGAGAAGTTGTAAAGACGGAACTTCCATAAAAACGAGGTTTTCACAGAATCGGATTATTTTATATAAAGGTCCACTAAAAGTAATGAGATTTACTTCACAATTTGGATAAATCACAAGTTCATGAAATTTATGCGATTATAGACATATTTTGACTAGTTTGTGATTTGAACGTTGTTTTGGTTGATTGAGAAAATTGTTGGTTGATTTATAAAAGAAAATGATACGCTTGAAAGCGTGGCCACCTCCAGTTACAGAGGAAACTCTGGCGAAATTTTTCCAAAAACCTAACACTTAGAAATATTTTCACTATAAGTATTAGAAATACATTTTGACTTGTTTTCAAAATATAAGTTTCGCCACAACTATATTTACAAAACATCGGAGGTGGGATTTCACAAAATAAAACGTGATACATATATATATATTTAGTATATATTTTTCACAACATCACTTGTATAAGTGTTTATGATTATTTTGTGAACTACGAAACTATTATTTTTAGAGTAAAAATAATATTACTAAGTATTATTTTGGGAAAATCACATGTATTAAAATATAATATTTTTGGGAAGAATATTTATATTTTGGAGTTGGAAATAAAATATATTAAGTGAGACTTAATAGTGAATTCTGAATGTTACGAACACACATGTATTAAATCCCCCATCCTTGGGAAGGAGAATAACTACCAAGTATATACAGAACGTAAACACGAAATAGTTGCCTAACTATTTCCCAAAAACTTAAACCATAAAGCTAAGGCACGGCCGTCCGTCTAATAGAGTTAGCACGTGTAGGTCGTCATACAGCTGATCGATTTGGAGGCATACTTGGTAGAGACGCACCACTGTGAGTTCATGTCCCCCCTTTTCTCTAACTGTTTTCAGTTTTCTTAACTGCGGGGGTGAAATACATGTTACTTTGATTACAAGTACTTATACATGGTATGGTTAGCGTAAGGAGGTTTACTACTTAGATCATGTGAGTGGGTAGGCGGGAACTGGAGACCATTAATCCTCATTGTAGGAACCGAGGGACGTAAGCGGTAGATCTATCTGGGTGTAGCGAGCCCAACCCCTGAGCCCGCATAATGGACCAGGTGGTGACTTTGTACCCATCGCCAAATACGCTAGGTTTGAGTCTTCCTACTTGCACTTCACACATATCATTGGCTTTGCAACCCAATGATGATCTCTTTTTCCTTATCTGCTACATACCAGGAATTTTCATACGAACAGACATATTTACAAAGGTTTTACTAACTCACTTACACATGAACTCGCTCAACATTATTGTTGATTTTTCAACTTACATGTATTTCAGGAAACTAAAGATCTGGCGCGGTATGTTATGTTTTCCCGCTGCATAAGGGTTCCAAGGTCATCCCAGTTTAGGAAATGTGACTCTTTCCTGGACAAGTCACAAATCTTAAACTGCGTTTATTTCATGTCGGTGTTTATGTTATTCAAGACAATGTTTTATGTTAAGAGGTTGTAAGTCTCTAAGACAATGTTGTGTTACTCTGGTTTTTAAAACTTAATCGAATGGATGATCTTGCATGATTTTATTTCATATAGCTTTGTTATGGTTAAGCTATGGTATTAAGAAGTCACACCAAATTAACCACGCTTCCGCAAAGCCAGGGTGTGACAGATAAAGGGGGTAATCGTTTTGGTTTCATTTCAATGTTAGATGTTCGAGATCGTGCAGACTTGATTAAAAATTTGAGAAATATCCGTATTGGGGATAACAAACTGTGGTTCAATATTGCGCGTTTCGTTTTGGAAGATGGAGAAATCAACGGCCCTAGAGAAGACATGAAATCGATGAAGGCAAGTAAACCATATGGGACGGATCAAACAGGGACAAAGTTTGATAAGGGAGATAGATTGTTTAGAGACATGCTTGCTGGGAAAACTATTAACGTTGACGATATGGTGAATGGCTTCTCCACGTTGCATGGGAAAGCTATAGTTGGTAGAATGAAGGATGTGGATGCCTTAAAGAGTATTTTCGTTTTTCTGAACAAGATTTGCCCAGGTTATGGTAAGGTCCAGTATCTAGGTGGTTTAGATCTTCTGATTTTGTTTGAAGATCCAGATTTGGCATCGATTGTTCTTGAGGCTGCAAATAATGATAGTGAGAAGTTTTTGGCTGCGTGTTTATGGAATGGTCAATCCTTAAGCTGTGAGAGGTTAGCCTGGGTTAAGGTGCAAGGTATTCCTTTACACCTATTTACTCATGATGTGATCAATCTTGTTGGAGGTTCGTTTGGCAAAGTTGTTCATAAAGCCGTGAAGTTAGATTCAGATCCGGATTTGTCGTATGATTATGTTGGTATACTCGTAGGCGATGGTAAAAGATTGTCTGAAGAAATCATCCTGGAATGGAAGAATCGTAAGTTTAGAGTATGGATTAATGAAGAGTTGGGTGATTGGATCCCAGAGTACTATCCGGTTAAGGAGAATACAGAAATCCCAGCTCCGAACAATGAACCGATTAATTTGAACACTGCTTCGGTTATAGATGAAGATCGTAATGTTGTCGATGATGACATTGAGATGCCGGAATTACAACCGGAGCAAATTGCGGATGAAACGGACAAGACTAAGGAAAGGAATGTGAATTTGGAAAGTAATGAATGCAGTCATGATGAGGCCAATGATTGCCAATCAACCCCTATTAATGTCCAAGGTTTGTATAAGGAGATTGTTTCGGAATTTGTGCCAGCAGTAACTTTTGACTTTGAAAAGCCTATTACGGAAGATTCTGTGGAAGATGTTCACCCGAAAATTAGCAAAAGGAAAAAAGGCAAAAAAATGAAATGGGCCGGCCCAGCAATTCATATGTGAGTAGTAATGAAAGTTTACGGACTGGTAAAAAGCCCAGACAAAAAAATAGTGATATTTTTGGGCTCAATAGTCTTTTGGGCATTAGTGATAGTCCATCTACAGATTCAGAGGATTCAGATACTGAAGAAGATAATTCGTTTGATCTTAATAGCAATCCTGTTGATCCTTCTCATGGTGATAGAACGGGTGACGAACATCTTGACTCCGAAGCCGATGATATTGTTAATATGCAGACTCAAGAGGTTGCGGCTACCAAAGCTTTGGGGTCTAAATTGGGGGTTAATTTGGAGGTGCAAGACAAGCTTATTATGGACTCGATTGTCACAGAAGGGTTACAAACAGGTAATAAATGAATTGTTTGTCCATTAATGTGAGGGGTTTGGGAGGTGATAGTAAAGCTGGCTGGATTAATAGTTTAAAGTCCGAATTGGGTGTTTCTTTCATTGGGTTAAAAGAGACTATGTCTAGCAACATAGACTCTGGGGTGGTTTCCAGAATTTGGGGTGGTAATGGTTTTGAGTTTGAGAAGGTTGATTCTATTGGGAATTCAGGGGGTTTGCTTAGTATATGGGATCCAAAATTTTTTACGAAGGATATGGTACTGAAAGATGATAACTTCTTGCTTGTTTCTGGTTTAATTAAGGATGGTTTGACTAGCCTTAATATGGTTAATGTTTATGCTCCTCAAACTAATGGGGGTAAAAGAGATCTCTGGGCTAAAATTGATCAAGTTTTACGAGAGGGTCAAGGTTGGTGGATTGTTCTTGGGGATTTTAACGCGGTTAGGGAATCAAATGAAAGAAAAAATTCCTGTTTTGATCCCGTCTGTGCTAGAGACTTTAATGATTTTCTGGACAACACAGGTCTTCGTGAATATAGTTTAAAAGGCTCGAGGTTTACTTATTTGGTTAATAGACAGGGAGTTTGCAAGATGAGCAGAATTGATAGAATTTTCGTGTGTGATGGTATCTTCAACAAATGGCCAAGTGCTTGTGTGAGAGCGCTCAGAAGAGTACACTCTGATCATGCTCCGTTATGTTTAGCTTTGATTGATACCAATTTTGGGCCAAAACCATTTAGGTGGTTTGACTCTTGGTTGGAAAGAACAGGTTGTGAAGAGTTGATCAAGTCGGTCTTACTTGATTGGTCTGATATGGATCCGCCTGATGTGAACTTTATTAAAAAGTTAGAAATGCTTCGGAATAAATTAAAAGGGTGGATTACGAAATGTAGAAACAAAGAAAAAGAAGATGAAAGCCGATTGATTAAAGAAAAGGAAGACATGGAAAGACTTATGGAAGAGAAAGAGTTGGATGAGGCAGAGCTATGGGTTTAGGCAGAATGTAAAAAAAGTATTCAAGAGATTGAGAATTTTAGAACTCGTGACATGAGACAAAAGTCACGAGTGAAATGGGCTGCTCTTGGAGACGAGAACACAAGTTTTTTTCCATAGTGTTGTAAATGGCCGCAAAGCTAGAAATGCGATACATGGGTTGGAGATTATAGGTGAATGGATTTCCAAGCCGGCTTTAGTGAAGAAGGAGGTTTTAAAATTCTTTCGATCCCATTTTCAGGAGAATATCCCGGTTCGGCCTACCATTGCTTGTGACGGGTTGCAAAGTCTTAGCGCACAAGATGGGAATGATCTGACTGCCTTTTTTTCACTACAGGAAATCAAAGAAGCAGTCTTTGGTTGTGGTTCTAATAAGGCCCCTGGGCCTGACGGTTTCAATTTCAGCTTTTTTAAACATTTTTGGGATGTTTTTGCAGGAGATTTCCACCACATTTTGTCTTATTTTCATGCCACAGGATCATTAAATGTGGGTTACGGGTCGGCTTTCATTACTTTGATTCCTAAGGTTAAATCGCCTGTAGGTCTTAAAGACTACAGGCCTATTACTCTGATTGGGGCTGTTAGTAAGGTTGTTTCTAAAGTCCTTGCTAACCGTCTCAAGAAGGTAATGGGAAAGTTAATCTCGGTGAATCAATCGGCTTTCCTTTCTGATCGCTTTATCTTGGATGGTTCGTTGGTAGTCAATGAAGTGGTAGAGTGGTTAAAAAGAAAGAAGAAAAAGGCGTTTATCCTAAAGATTGATTTTGAGAAGGCATACGACAACGTTAATTGGCGTTTTTTATTGTCTTTGATGTCTCAAATGGGATTTCCTGAGTTATGGTGCAAGTGGATAAAAGGCGTCCTTGAGTCGGCCTTTGCCTCGGTTCTTGTCAATGGCTCCCCTACTTTCCAATTCAAAAGTGAAAAAGGTCTTCGTCAAGGTGACCCGATTTCCCCATTCTTATTTCTTATCGTTATGGAGTGCCTTTCTTGAATGTTGAAAAAGGCAAGTAATATGGGAATTCTTAAAGGTATTATTTTTTCGGATGACAATGTGGGTTTTAACCATCTTTTCTTTGCGGACGATGCCTTAATTATTGGGGAATGGTCCAAAGAAAATCTCCAAAACACGGCTCGTGTCCTTAGAATTTTCTATCTCTGCTCGGGCCTCCGTATCAATATTCATAAGTCTAACTTATTCGGGATTGGTACGGAAGATGGGGAAGTGGATAGTATGCTTGATGTTTTGGGTTGTCGAAGAGGGGTTTTTCCTTTTGTGTATTTGGGGATTAAAGTTGGAGCAAAAATGACTAGAATCAACAATTGGAGTTTGGTGTTGGATGTCATCAAGAGTCGTTTAACCGGATGGCAAGCGAAACACCTTTCCATGGGTGGTCGATTGATTCTTATTAAGTCCGTTTTGGAGAACTTACCCATTTATTACCTTTCTCTCTATAAAGCCCCTAAGGCGGTCATAGAGAGTATTGAGGCGATTATGAGACGTTTTCTTTGGGCGGGTTGTAATGTGGATAAAAAGATCAATTGGGTGGCATGGGACCTTATAACGACATCTAAGAAAACGGGCGGTCTAGGCTTATCAAAATTGGAAGACGTTAATGATGCGCTCCTCCTTAAATGGGCGTGGCGATTTAAGTCGGGAGGGAATTGTTTATGGAAGAAAGTTATTATTGGTTGTCATGGTCTTGGTAGATCGTGGTTTTCTCTTCCTTGTACCACTTCTGCTAGTGGGTGCTGGAAACAAATAACTAAAATTTGTGGGAAAAAGTTTTGGAACGGTAATACTTTGGAGAGTTATTTCGAAGGTATTGTGGGAGACGGTTCATCGATCAGATTTTGGGTCGATTCGTGGCTTTTTGAAGACCCTCTTCGATTATTGTATCCACAGTTATATAGACTTAAGAAGCACAAGTGGGTTCTGATCGCGGATAGGCTGAAGGTTGTGGATGGCGTTAAAAATCTGCATTGGCAGTGGCGTTCGAACCCAACAACCGCTGCAGAAGTTGCAGAGTTATTCGATCTTATGGAGGCCATTTATGAGTTCGAATGGAAAGGTGGTATAGATAAATGGAAATGGAAAGCTTGTTCATCCGGTGAGTTCTCTGTTTCCAGCGTTAAAAAGCTGCTCGCTGCTGCCCCTCGTCCTATCAGTCAGGTAAAGATGCATTGGAAGGTTTGGGCTCCTCTGAAATGTAAGCTGTTGGTGTGGAGATCTCTTATTAACCGGTTGCCGACCAAAGATGAGTTGTCTAAACGTGGGGTTATCTTGCAAAGCCATTTATGCGATCTGTGTGATATGGATGTTGAAACGAATACGCACTTATTCACAGGGTGCTTTTTTACCGCTGAAGTTTGGAACCGGGTGGAGGCTTGGTGTCGATTGCAACCTCTGGTTATCTTTGATGTAGCTGGTTTATTGCAGATCACGAGCTCCCAGCCATTCTCTAAAAAAGCTAAATATATCCTTCGTGGCATTATCTATTCTACTATGTGGACCATTTGGATTGAGCGTAACGATCGTATTTGGAAGGGCAAACGGCGGCGGGCGATTGAAGTCGTTGAGAGTATCAAGATGTCGTCGTATTTTTGGTTTAAACATAGATCTAAGTTGAAAAGTTTACATTGGGTTGATTGGTGTAAATATCCGTTAGACATGGTGTAATTTCGGTTTGTGGCCCGTGGGTCCTTTCTTTAAGGACGCTCGTGGTTGTTTTTATTGAAATTTACCTTCCAAAAAAAATCAACATTACGAATTGGTTCTAATGCTAAAATATCAAAAGTAGCCGACATTTGTTTCCTTTTTAGGGATGGAACCCCACTACAAATTGTCCAATGTTTTTGCTTAATTTTGTACCAACAAATGTCAAACAAGCATATAATTAAAATCAATGCTCCTCAATATACTTAAACCATGTGGTTTAGAGAGATATGAAGCGTCACGTGGCAGTCATGTTAGTAGGGGGACATGATAAAAAAAGCATAGGGTGGAAGACGCTTGTAAGGGGTGCTTAAAAAATTAAATTAACAAATAAAATCCAACCAACCAATCAAAACAAACCTAAACATCACCCACCAATCGCATGCCTCCATGTCACTTTCCTCCTTTCCCTCCACACCGGTGAAAAAGTCAACGCCACCCCCTCCACACCACAACCACTATGGGCCACAAGGTGGTGTGCCGGCGTGGTTGAACTTGAAGCCTCCATGCTGCAACACTGTCTAGTCTTAGGGTTGTTTGTTTTTTAACTTTTTTCCCTATATGTTGGGAGTAAAGCATAAAAACGGAGTTCAATAAAAAGAATTAGAGTTAATTACTGTTTTCGTCCTTGTGTTTTGTCAAAAATCACTATTTTAGTCCACTAGTTTAAAATTTGCGATTTCAGTCCCTGTGGTTTCACTTTCGTAACCATTTCAGTCCCTGTGGTTTCACTTTCGTAACAATTTCAATCCATTATTCTGTTAAGTACAGGGACTGAAATGGTTACGATGTGGACTGAAATGGTTACGAAAGTGAAACCATAGGGACTGAAATCGCAATTTTTAAACTAATGGACTGAAATAGTGATTCTTGACAAACAATAGGGACGAAAATAGTAATTAACTCAAAGAATTAACTGTAAGCAAATAACAATAAGAAATGCATTAACATCTTTATCTTTTAATTTAACTATTTTATTTTAACTATGATATATTATATGACCGTTATATCACTGCTTATTCTAGTCTCTCTCTAATTCCCATTGTATCTACCAAGCACTTTGTATAATTGTATGAGTGAAAAATTCAGTTTACGCAACTCTCTATAATCGACGCCCCTCTACCATTTAAAAATCATATATTAACACTACCGGGTACAGGGGCGGACCTACCTCTTTGGTAGGGGTAACCCCCGCTACCCCTTGGTCGGAAAAAATTTGAAAAAATTAGTGTAAATTTTGGAAAAATTTAAGGTTTTTTCGATTTCGTTACGGCTTATTTATATAACGTTACCCCTTGGTCGGAATCCTAGATCCGCCACTGACGGGGTAATATATGGAATCTTGCTATGGAACAATTAAGAGTGTTCATTTATAGACGAAATAAACATATGAACTCGCGCTAGGTTTTCTTTCTCTTTTTGAATGTTAATGTTGTTTTCAAAAACCTATCAAGCAAAGCTGTTTGTTTGTTGGTTACGAGATTTACCAGACTTAAATTTTTTACTTTAAAAGAGTGAACTGTTAAGGCTAGAGGGTATGGTGATGGTCCTCCAAGGGACGCTGATCCGTCACGTATGCGTCACATCATAGTTCTCCCAGGGATGGTCCATCCCACAAAACTAGAGGGTATCGAGGATGGTCCTAGATGATCCTACCCCACCACTTTTATGTTTTTTATTTTTTTAATCTTCTACTTTTTTTTAACATTTAACAAATAAAATAACAAAAAATTTTCATTAATATTAAAAAACATTACATAAACTTAAAAAAGAGTTAATTACTGTTTTCGTCCCTGTGGTTTGTCAAAAATCACCATTTCAGTCCATTAGTTTAATAATTGCGATTTCAGTCCCTGTGGTTTCACTTTTGTAACCATTTCAGTCCACCTCCGTTAACCCCATCCATTTATTCTGTTAAGTACACGTGAATTGACCATAATGCCCTTATTAATAAAAAACAAAAAGATATCTAAATGAGTTAATTGCTGTTTTCGTCCCTGTGGTTTGTCAAAAATCACTATTTCAGTCCATTAGTTTAAACATTGTGATTTCAGTCCCTGTGGTTTCACTTTCGTAACCATTTCAGTCTAGTCTCCTAACACCGTCTATTTTACCGTTATGTTTTTAATGAAATACCTAAATTACCCTTGTGTTAATTAAATATGGACTTATATGATTTTATTATTGGATTTATATGATTTTATTGTTGTATGACATATGGACTTAAATTGGATTGTAGGGTTTGACCCACCATGGCTTCAGTAGAAGTAGAAGTCTGACACTATTTTTACATATATGGTTCCAAAATTTTAATTTTGGATTTTAGAATGAAAAAATGTCTAGGTAAGCATTATTTTTTAAAGTTATTATGTTAATTGATGCTGCTAGGAAGATATTAATTGGGGTGGGGTAATGGGTCGCCGGACATTAAGAGGGTGGGGTTGTGATCCCGGAGAAGATGACCGGAAACTTTTGCCGGAAATGAGAGCAGGGATGGAGTGGGGTGAGGTAGCACGGGGTTTTGTTTTAACAAGTGGGTCCTAGAAAATTTTTGACAAACCACGGGGACGAAAACAATAATTAACTCATTTAGATATCTTTTTGTTTTTTATTAATAAGGGCATTATGGTCAATTCACGTGTACTTAACAGAATAAATGGATGAGGTTAACGGAGGTGGACTGAAATGGTTACGAAAGTGAAACCACAGGGACTGAAATCGCAATATTTAAAAAATAAACTTAAAAAAAAACATAAACTTAAAAAAAATCCTAATATATTAAAATAAGCTACTACTCTTCGTCCTCCATGTCGTCATCGGGTTCGTTTTGAGCGTTGTTCCAAATGTACTCCACCAAGTCCGCTTGTAGGTTATGATGTGTGTACTCGTTACGTAGAGCGAACATGTTCAAATCTTGTTGTTCCCCACTAACTGGAACAGAATTTCCAGTAGACGCATTTTCGTCGTACTCGCATATCACTTTACCTTCGTCTTCAATGATCATGTTATGAAGGATGATACAAGCGTACATAATGTGTCGTAACCTCTTTGGTGTGGCCGAACGTGCTGGATGTTCAATGATTCGCCATTTTTTTTGTAGAACACCAAAAGCCCGTTCAATATCTTTTCTCGCACCCTCTTGATACTTCGCAATTTTTTTTCTTTTTTCGTCTGTCGGGTGCGGAATAGTTTTAACGATTGTCGAGTACGTTGGGTATATTCCATCGGCTAGGTAGTAACCTCGCCTGTATTCCACCCCCGAAACCGTAAAACTTGTGTCTGGACCTGTACCCGCCACTACATCGTCAAATATCTGTGACTGGTATATGATGTTAAGGTCATTGAGCGAACCACGTAGACCAAAAAAAGCATGCCAGATCCAGAGATCCTGTGACGCAACAACCTCTAGAATAATAGTCGGATGTCCATGATCTCCCCTAGTACACTGACCTTGCCAGGCAACTGGGCAGTTCTGCCACGGCCAGTGCATGCAATCAATGCTCCCGAGCATTCCTGGGAAACCATGTCTCTGTTCGTGTGCTTGATATAATTTTTTAACGTCGTTTGCGTTCGGTCTCCGCAGGTATCTCTTGCTATACAATTTAACAACCCATTCGCAAAACTTGTGCAAACATAGACGTGCGGTTCTTTCAGACATCCTTATATACTCGTCTAATGCATCGGGTGCGTAACCGTATGCCAGTTGGTGAATGGCCGACGTAAATTTTTGTAAATTACTGAAACTCCTTTGCCCCCTAGCGTCATTTCGCAGTGTAAAAAACGGATCAGACTGGGCCATGTCGCCTGCGATACGTAAAAAAAGTGCACGACTCATGCGGATCCGACGTCGAAAAATCTCGGGTGTGTATACGGGTTCGTCGGCAAAATAATCGGCTACTAGTTTATCGTGGGCGGCTATAAATTTAAAACGAAACATAAATGAAATTAATTATAAAATACATTTTCAAATCTATATAAAACATAAGGAAAAAATAGTAAAGTACCTTCTTGGTCTGGGTTTAATTTTGCTCGTCTACTTAGCCGTTGGGACGACGCTTCATCACCCGCCATGAAGACCTTAGCCGCATTCATAATCATGTTGTGCATAATTGCATCCTCTTCCGAATATGATGAATAGCACGTAGACGAAGAAGATGAAGAAATGGAAGAATGTGAAGCCATGATAATTTTTGAGAGAGAGATGGGGTGGTAGCGGGTAAAAAATGGTATAAAAATTGATGAGTTTTTATAAAAAGGGAAGAGCGGTTATAAAATGTGAGAGAGATATGAGATTGTAGTGGGTGAAAAGTTGTGAAAAATGGTGTAAAAGAGGTGAGTATTTATAAAAGTGGGAGTGAATTGGGTATAAATTTGAATTATAGCCGTTATTTAATAAATCAAAATTCTGAATTTGAATTTTTTTTAAACGGTCATATTGTCAAATCGTCCCCACATTTTTTGGCATTTAGTGCCTGTCGCCAACGTCAAGTGCAAGCCGGAGAGGACGGGGACCGGGGGGGGGGATAGTGTTCATGTCGGCGCCGGTCCAAGACGTATGGGGGACGAACCCCATACCCGCCAGCCTAAGTGTCACACCTCGATCCATATAAAGTCCAATATTCAAATTCATCAAATATAAAATAAAATCCAATTTATTAATCTAAGGCATGTCCTACGTGTCTTTATCTTCAACTCTATCTCATACTTGTGTACCTATATCATGCGTAAAAAAGTTTTTGGGTCAACATAAAGTTGATGAATACATCTAAATTTAAATAAAAATAATTTGCGTTATTACTTGATTTATTTCATTTTTAAAAACAATATATAAAAATAATTTAATATGCAACTTTAAGTGTAGTAGAAACATCCATATCATCTTACAACAACAACAACAACCACATCAACAATCATGAAACAATAGAAACAATGATATCCAAGCCCCGAAGGGCGAATCTACTGCTGGCGATACTAAGTTCAAACCATGACCGTGGTGAACCCGGTTAGCCGTGGATTCACATTAACTTGTGATACAAAGCAAGTAAACACATAGATAAAAGTATAGGAAACGATGGATACTAGGAACAATAGAAACACAACTACGAAACACGTAGCGCCACATTTATTTTGCATGTTATTTATTTAAATAGAAAAGAATAGAAGCAAGATACATGATACACCTCAAAAATATTTAATGATCAAATAGAGGAGAGAAATATATCTACTCACAAGTTGCGAAGCGATCCACAAATAAAAATAATACCGCACGAGAAAGGAATACCCAAACGACCAAATTACCCATATATATATATTCTAAATAATCAAAACAATATAGATAACAAAACCAGCGATTTGGGTTCTTGATTTGGGGACTTTGGGGTAAAGGCAATGTTAAATATATATGATTGTCCTAATCCAAAAGTATTCCTTTCTCGTGCGATATTATTTAAAATAAATTATATATTTTCAAACTATCTTTGATTAGTGATAATATTATTTATATTAACACTATTATAAATTTCATATTTTCTACAACAATAACTTTGATTAATGATGATATTCTTGATATTAATACTTTGGCAAAACGTGTATTTTAATAATAATGGATATCCTACAATATTACTAACCAATTATACATGTCTAATTTACTAGTATCATAACTCCATATCATGTCAAAACAAAGTGAAACAACATACGTTTGATAGAATTTGTCTAAGAAATAATAACACTAAATATATATAAGTTCTATTTATCCGTCACCCTCCATGTAACACCCATCTCATTTATATAAGAATTTAATATAAAATAAACAATTTTGAACCAAAAACTTCGATTAACATTTCAAACCAAACGGAAGTTTTCATAAAGTTAACATTCTAGGTTACTACTACTAGTTTTAACATCCCCAAAACAAATATTTAAGTGTCTACAATATAAACATTGTCTTTAACAAAGTTAACAAATCGCGGAAGCTTCAAAAGTTCGTGTTCGGTTCTTGAAAAGATGCTTAATCGCCATCCGGAAAAGACCCCATCATCACCTAGAGTCAAAACCACTTAAAAGTTAGTTTTGACATTGGTAAAATATGCATAAACAAGCCCTAGCATCAAACCATCAAAAACAAAATAAAATTTCAGATTTATGTCTGTCGCGTGTCGCGCCAAACCCAATTAAATCCGTCGCGTGTCGCGAGGTCTCTCGCGTGTCGCGCCAGGTTCACTAGATCCTGTCGCGTGGCGCGGGGGAAACGGTTTTCTAGCAGGTGCAGGTTAAAATCCTGCATCTGCTGCCCAGCACCAAATTTCACAATTTCAACTTTAAAAGCTCATAACTTTTGATCCGAATGTCCGTTTTAGGTGATTCTTTTTCCTACACGCCTGTAATTAAATTACCGTCGTGCCTATTAAAATTGTTATACCGAAAATTTGGTTTACAGACCGAATGACTAAAATCACTATACAATTGTTCAACTCATTATATTTACACCCATTTTGCTACCATTGCCATAGTAACCTTAAGGCGCTTTTACCCAACATCCGGGGCTTAATATCACCGGCATTTCTTTACCAATCCTATGGCTTCATGCTCTTGTGATTGTCAACGCCAAATGCTAACTATCAAACACTAACACTACTCATTACACAATTATTCGACCCGTTTGGCTCATTTATGGAATCCTCCATTATAATGACTACCAAACGCTTCCTAGTCAATTCTTAACCTATTGATTCAAGTAGTGAACAACTCTGTGCACAGACTGCTCTTCCCACTCAGTCATGAAGACCTGCATCTCACACACGAGTACCATCTGTGCCTCATGCTTCCCACCATGAAGCACCATCACGAATTCAGCTAGAAGACACAGAAGTCTACTCTAGATCACCCGGAAGATATGAGTCTACTCATTTCGAAAATCGACGAAGAGAGTATCACGATGAATCTCATTCTCACCGAAGGCAATCGATTCACTCCCGATTGGGTCCGCGTTCCTACCAGAGGCGGGACACCCACACCAACGAGTATGACATAACATACCACGAGGGAGATAGTACAAGTGTCTTCAGCCGGTTGCAACCAGATCACAAAAGTTATAAACCTCGCGTGGTTTATAATCCAGAAGCAGAACACGATTACAATTTAATCTACCACCCGGCGGAGGTAGCGAAGAATTCCAAGTTTATCAGTGAGATCGCTTTAGCTCCTTTGGAAAAAGCAAAACTCCCATCCAACGTTGGCAAATTCAATGGCATGACAGATCCGGATGATCACCTTCGTGTTTTCACTAGTGCAGGTCTGGTAGGAGGATGGACCTTGCCAATGTGGTGTCATCTATTCATCCAAACTCTCACAGGTGCCGCACGGCTATGGTTCGATAACCTACCTGTCGGGAAGATAACATCATGGGTAGATCTGAGAGAAAAATTCCTAGTGCATTTTAGCCAACAGCAAAGGTCTATCAGAGACACGGTGGACGTGATGAATATTTGGAGGTGTGATGACGAGAGCCTAGAAGATTTTATCACACGCTACAACAAGGAGGTGCTAGAGATCGGGGATGTCCATGAACACTTGGTTAGAGCACAGTTCAAGTATGTTGTCCGCTGCAATGACATGATCAAGGTTCTGTCCGGAACAGAAGGGCTACCAAAGAGCTGGGAGAAGCTGATGGCTGTGGCCAAAGTATACGCCCAGATAGAGCGAAACCTCAGCACGAACAGACCACCGCCACTGCACAGTCGCCCACAAGATATGAGCGTGAGCAGCGGAAAAAAGTTCAAAAAGAATTGGCGCGACTCAAACTCTGGAACGTACTCATCTGAAGACGTGCGAACTACCATAAACAAGCTAGCAGCGCAGAGGGAAACAAAGCAAGAGAATAGAGAGTGGCAGTGGACCCCCTAACGAAAACTCCGGCGGAGGTGCTCAGCACAGAAGACTATCAGTTTAAAACCCCTCCGCCAATGAAGAACAAGAGGGGTCAAGATCCGAACCAATATTGTGACTACCACAAAGATAATGGTCACACTAGGAACAACTGCATATCCCTCCGCACCGAGATCGAAAAAGAGCTCAAAAGTGGTGAACTCACCCACTTATTACAGAACGTGCGGAAGGATATAAAGCAAATTACTCGAGCCGATGAAGGCCCAAGTAAGAAAGCAAAGAACTAGGTGGCGGAAGATGCAAGTAGCATACGATAGTCTCTTCACATGTTGGTCAAGTTCTTTAACTTACCAATCCATGGCGTAGGACTATAGTATGAGTAAGTTAAGTTCCATTTAATTATCCTAAATAGACGACTTTGTACTACGGCCTCTGCGCCATATCATTAATCAAAGCAAAGTTAGTTCTATTATTTATATGTTTATTACAAAGTGCATGCAATTCCTTTTGGTAAGCGCAAAAACATTATGGTAAATACAACACAAGTCTCATGAGCGGTTAGCGATCACACACATCGCGCAAGGCCCAGCCTTACGTTCACACATGAGCTTTATACCACCTTTATTCGCCTTACCTAATCAAAGCAATTGTAGTCATGCAAAATATTGTAAGTCAAAACACACTTCATACTAGTTACTGGTGCACCACACGCCTTAACAAAAAACTATAAACATACACGGCAGTGTATTAACTAAAGTTACTTGCGCAACAGCCCATTAACAAACCGGGATCCATGCCCCAAAACCTATAGTTAATTATCAATTGTTCATACAAAGGAAGGAAAACCTAGGCTAGGTCTTCATCCTCATCTTCTTCTCTGTCTGGGAAGATCTCTTTCAACTGCGCCACATGTTCTTCAGACTGCAACGCGACATTAATAAGATCTATATCTGGAAGCTGTAAATTATTAAATTGCATCTTCGCAGCAGCAAGAGCAGCTTCAGTATTAATACCATGGGTAGCAGACTTGCTAGTGTCCTAGTCAACCTTTAAAGCGTTAACCACATGGTGAGAACACTCCGCATACCCTTGGCCATAACCATCTTTCCGCGCAGCAACCAACAGATGCGCAACCGTCTTGTCTAGTTCTTCAGAATTAAGAACTGATTCAACAAACTGTACAAAAAAAGGAAAAGCAAAATAAGAAGACGCGCAAAACATCTCCAAATGTTATCAAAGAGAGGTAAACTTACGCTTGCTATTCCGCGTTCTTTCAACCAAAACATATCGCTTTTCAGCGTCTCAAGCTCACTCTCCGCCGTTACCCGCGTAGTCTCAGAATTTTCTAACTTTTCTTCAGTTTCGGCAAGACGACGGGAAGTCTCAACCTTCTCAGTCCGCTCAAGCTCCAAATCTTTTTTAGCGGATTCAACTTCCGCCTTAAGTTGTTCCTGCTAAGATAATAAAACAATAAGTTCTTCTATCTCCTCATCTCTAAGAGCAAGAGTAGCGCAGGTATGTAGCTCTCTCTGTTCACTTCTTTCCCTATGGGAGCGCGCCTCATCACGCGCTGCTTCGGTATCAGCCTTCTCTTGTTTTAATCTCTCAATCTCTACACCCTTTCACCTGCCAAAAAAGTCAAGATTTTCAAAAATCAAAATCATGAGCAAGAGTATCTTCCCTAAAAAGATTCTCTACTTTCACCCTAAAAACTCTACAACAAAAGCACCCATCTCTCATAGTCCAGTGCTCCACTTATTTGCATAAGAGCAACACTAGACTGGGGGGACTTGAAGGGGTAAGGTCCCAAAAACCTTGCTTCAGGTACTTGAGACCATACCACAACCTCGTCAAAAAGCCCTCTTTAGACCTTGCGCGGCTGCGCACTGGTCCTACAAAGAGAACTTAGAAAGAAAAACGGTGTTCAACATCTGCGCGCCAAAAGGAAACTAACAAATCCTTGCGCCAGCTTCCACAGACAGACAAGATCAAATCCTAGCAACACTTCCGCATAAATAATATCCAGACTTGGATAAAAGTAACTTCTCTGTTACCATACAATTAACATAAAGAAGAGCCACACAGGATTACAGTTGTATCCTTCTAGAAGGCTCCATCGTGCATCACCATTCGGTTATAACCGAATGGCCACGTGGCATCATCCCATGCTCCCTCAAAGTCACGATGATGGCACGAAATTGAAGGAAGATTTACACTTGCCCACTTTCCACGAGGCATCACCCCAGCCGTTGATCAAAATCACGATCCGTGTGCATACACACTCGTTAAGGATTAACGGAAGGAGAAAATAAATGCTTACGGAAAAAGCACTTTCCGTCAAGTTTTCATCAACAGATTTTCCTGCCCAAACTTCGGCTATAAATAGAAGGATAATTCAGGTATAATTTTCAAGTTACATTCACTTCACTTTCACTTCTTGTTCTTCATCAAACCCTGTACTTATTCTCACGCCGGAGGGTGGTCACGGAGAGAACCTCCATTCTCCCCATGACGAGTCTAACGGCTGTTTGTTTTGTAGTGATTGTGAGAGGAAGAAGATCATTCACCCCCGAATCGAACGAGAAGATTTAACCCCTTTTATGCAGATTCAAACCCCCTGGTTCAGTTGATTTTGGTCAATTAAACTAGTGTTTCTTCAGGCTGTTTTTAAACTATCAGAGGACAGCCAACAGTGATTGAAACAATGACTTTTGGTCAGTCAGTGGTCAACATGAAGAATGAAGAAACAGAGGTTGTCTTTCAGCAGTGGATAACTTTTATAAATCAGATGTTTGAACCAAAACAGTGGTTGTAACAGACTTTTAAGGATTAATGAAAACTATCATTTTTAACTATTTTCAAGAGTGTTAAAATATGAGAAGACAGTGGATCTGGTTAAACATCTGTTTAGACTTAAACAGATGTTGGGGCTTAAACAGATGTTTGCCTTCTATATCAGTTGTTTGGACTTAAACAGATGTTTAACCTTAAACAGATGTTTGCCCATAAACATCTGTTTGCAAAAAAAAGGCTAATTTCAAGAATACTATACCCAAACAATCAAAATGCGGAGCTTAATAATCATCCAAGTGTACTTCATTTTTATTTATTAGTATAAAGATCAAACCACTGTTGTAATTATAGTACAGATCAAACCACTGAGGTGATGTGATAAATACTGTTACATATAAACGTTGTTGTGATAAATACAGTTACATATAAACACCGATGTGATAAATACTGTTACATATAAACATAAACACTGTTAACATAAACAAAGGTAGAATATCTGCTGTTGATGCTGAACTACTGCTGTTACTGAGCAGTGGTTTTCCTTTGGTTGATCAGGACTTAGGTACATAAGTGCTTGTCTTTAACAGGACTTTGTCTTCAACAGTGGATAGGTCTCATCAATCTTTAAGTCCATCAGTCTTTACGTCCATCAGTCTTTATAAGGAGCAGTGGTTAGTTATAACAGTCCTTAGCATGATCAGCTGTTATAACCACTCCATAACCCTTTGAGAGGAAGCAAGTGTCCGTCTATTCAATTGAGAGGAATCATTGCGTTACATCCTTGTTGAAAAACAGAATCGATAAATTTAGGGAAAATGGGTTTGAAAGATGATAACCCAACAGTGGAGGATCTCATTCTACATCTCTGATAAATTCAGGGGTATTCTCAAATAATGGTTCCTAGATGTTTGAAGACCGACAAAGACCGACAAATGTCCACAGTGCTGCTTCTTTGTACATTTTTCGGTCTTCAAACATCTAGGAAGCATTATTTAAGAATACCCCTGAATTTATCGAAGCTGTAGAATAAGATCCTCAACTGTTGGGTTATCATCTTTCAACCCCATTTTCCCTAAATTTATCAATTCTGTTTTTTAGACCTCCCAAAGCCACCTATTGTCACACCCCGACCGCGTAAAACAACAAACCGCGGCGGAAACATCGGGAAGTGGAGTGACAGAATTATTGCTTCACAACCGTGGTATTTAAAGTTTGGTTTTATTCACTAAACTTGATTACATTGTCTTGGGAAATTAAAAGAAACACAACATAAGTTAAACTATTCTTGCTGCTTTTAAGTCACTAAATCCCGAGTCCGCCTAAGTGTGTCATGATCCATATCATGCATTAGCTCCTAAAAACACATGTGAAAATAGGTACGTTAGCATAAAAATGCCTGTGAGATACATAGGTTTAGTTGATGCAGATTTCATGACTTGTAGTTAAAAGAAGATGTTTAACAAAGGTAGTCATGAACCTAATGAAAATGTTTTCTTTTATAAATCATACGAAAATCGATAAGAAAATCAGATGATATAAAAGAATATTGCATGGTTAAATAAATAACCAAGTGAAAATGAATTTGTATAAATTATGTCGTTTGTAAAACAATGTCATGTGAAAATATGTCATTTGTATAAAATGTAACATGTCTTTGTCGAAATGATTTAGATAACGCTATGATTTGTAATATCCTAAAAGCACTTATATATAGGAAGTACCAACGGCGTATCCACCATGCTTTTATCATATTACACACAACTCGTTATTTAAATCACTTACCAAATAACCACCAAAATGTCTTGTTTAAACCAATGTCAAAATGTTTATGTGTAAACAATGTCTAATGTCAAATGTAAATCATGTCTTGTATAATCAAATGTTATGTATGGCAAGCAAAAAGTATCTACTCAAACCATAGGTAAAATGTACAAAACAATGTATTTGAATAAATCATAGTTTAAGTCAAAAGTTATGTTTTGCAAAATCAATGCTTTACTGATACAAACATTTATGCGGAAATGTTTTCGCATACATTCAAGCCTTGAGACTGTCGGATAAACCCTTAAACAAATCAAAGGGTTATAAAAAATGTTTTCGGATTCTGCCATTTCTTACGTCCAAACAAACCTAGGATTCCAGGAATGGGAGTTGTCAATTCCTATGGTACCACTACATACTACCGAGCGGCGTGATCAGTGTTAATGAACGTATTTTAGTCCCGTTAAACATACCAAATGTCATACCAAATTTAAGCATGTTATGTGAAAACAATGTGCTAAGTATGATAAGTAAACATACGAAGCAGAAATGTAATGTAAATCAATGTGCTAGCATGCTCAGTAAACATACATAGCAGAAATGTAATATAAATCAATGTGCTCATATGCTAAGTAAACATATATAACAAAAATGTTTATGAAATCAATGTGCTAGCATGCTCAGTCAACATACATAGCAAAGCATAATGGAAATCATGTACTATATGCGTACTAATGAACATAGCATGTATATGTCATGAAAGAACGAAAAGCACGAAAGTAGCAATTAGGCACATGTGTATCACCCCAAAATATTTGAAAACGGTAAAAGAGGGGACTATGTACTCACTTGATATTGCTTAGTAGTCTTGAAATAACAACTAAGTAATGCTTGAAGGATCACGGAATCAAACGGCACCTAATATAGGTAACTACGTTAATAAACCGGACCTAAATCGGAAGATCGGATAAAATGAGGTCTCGTAAACCAAATGAGTGTTGGAACTCATATGATATGGTTTAACAAAACCTACATTCTAAGTCGAAACCTACCCTAAGTGCTTATGACATGTTACGACTCGTTAAGGTAGTTTACGCTACTTTAACGTGTCGTTCGTGCAAAAGCACGTTCGGACCGCCTAACTAGTCCTATGACAAGCATTATATGCCTTATCATGTCTAATAACATTGCATAATCAGTTTAGATGTCAAAATTTAGGTTACATATGCTTAAAATGAAATTATGCGTAAAAGGGCAGTTTGGTCATTTTTCTAAGGCATATTAACTACCTATCATACAACTAACTAAACGAAGTGATAATAAGGTGTAACCTCGGAAGGTTATTCCCTATACAACTATGGTCACAAAATATGTTTGGTCGGATCCTAATGATCGACCAAACGGGTCGGGTTTGAAAGTCTAAGCGGTTGTTTAGACCGTTTAGCTTTCGACCCTATATAAGCACTAGACTAAGAGTGACGAGTTAAACATGCTAAAACATGTTTAACTAAGTTAGAAAACAGGTTTGATATCAAAACAAAGTGTTTTGATACCCGAAAATAGCTTTGTCGCAAAATACGCATAAATACGTATTTTGTCCAAAACTTTGACTCGTCACTACGCCTAATCAACGTGGTAATCAGTAGGTATAGTCACAAGGGACTATAACCATCGTGATTACGCTCACGTTGCAAAGTTCAAACGAACTTTGTGTTGACCAAACATGGTCAAAGCAGAAAGTCAAACACTGTTTGACTTTCATGCTTGAAATGCATAACCAAGCATGAAGGAGACTTACAAAGGGTCCAAGCTTGGATCAAGAACAAAGAATACTGAAGATTGAAGCCTTTAACCAAGAGGGATAGCTTCAAGTGAGCAAATTTGAGAGGAAATTTGAAATGAGCATGTTGAAATGTGAAAAATTGGTGGGTATTTATAGAGAATCAACACCATTAGGATCATTCCATGTGTTTTTGAGTGGATCAAAGCTTGATCCTAGCCCTACACATGTTGCCCATTGTCTTAAATACTCAAAACAAGCTCCATGTATTGAAAAACCATGTTATAAAAACCAAGGAAACAGCTGCTGAAATGAAAAAAAATGGTTTCTGCCCAGCATCAATTGTCGCAGGCCACAAAGACAGGAACTTCAGGCTTTGCCCCAGGCGAGGGAGTCTGATCAGCAACTTTCACAAATTGGCAGAACAGGCCCCTATAGCTTAAAACTTGATTTTCAACGCGTTTAAGCCCCTTTAACCCAATTTCAAGGCTCTACAAGAATGTTAAAGTATAGGAGGCATGAAATATACTTGAAAATATCATGGATGTCGGTTCATTTGGTCGTACGATCACGTTGTTCGGTTAATTACGACGAAACACGAACGGACGCGAAAAACGATCCAAATTGCGCGACGAATGGTATTTTAGCATTCCAATCACTAAAATAAAATATTTTAATTATTACAAAATTTTTTGGATGTCCGGATATCTTCAGAACGTAAGATATGCGCGTAATTGCAAACTTATGCACTTTTTGATGCTTTTAGTCCCTTTTTGATCAAATAAGCATATTTTCGCATACCGAACCCCTCAAAGCCTATTTCTAAGATATGTAAAGGATATTTATGGTATATTTAACTTATGATCATGTTCCAGAGTGTACGTTACTATACGAATCGGCAGACTTTCGCAGTTTGTCGTAAATAGTCCCAATGAGCGAATAAACTTGTTTTTCCCATACCAAACCCTTTAAAACTTATTTCTAAGTTATGTAAAGGTTATTTAAGGTATGTTAAGCATATGTTGATGTTCTGGAGTGTTTGTCGTGTTAAACTGATTACGTTTACGCATCAGTTTGCGTATAACTTTCCAGAAAACGATATAGAGTTTGAGATCGAACAAAAATCATAACGTGCAAAATGTCAAACATAAATAAACAAATATTGGGATTAAATCACATTGTTTTATTGATAATTGAACTGTTCAGAGTTATACAATGATTACAAGCACAGATGTCACAGTCTCCCCTACTTTAGGAAATTTCGTCCCGAAATTTATTTAGAGGAAACTTGTGAGAATAAATGTGGATATTTCGCCTTCATTTGATCTTCACGTTCCCAAGTAAATTCTGGTGCACGTTTAGATTCCTAGCGAACTTTGACGATAGGTATGCCCTTGCGTTTGAGTTTCTTGACATCACGGTCCATGATTTCCACAGGTTTCTCAACGAAGTGCATCCTGTCATCAACATGAATATCATCAAGTGGTATGTGGAGGTTCTCATCAGCTAAACACTTTTTAAGATTGGACACGTGGAAGGTTGGATGAACATTTCCAAGTTCCGGAGGTAATTCTAGTCTGTAGGCCATTTTTTCGATCCTTTCAATGATCTTGAATGGTCCAACATATCTGGGTGCAAATTTTCCTTTCTTTCCAAATCTAATCACACCTTTCCAAGGTGAAACCTTGAGTAGAACGTGATCACCGACTTGAAATTCTAAGGGCTTGCATCATCTATCCGCGTAACTCTTTTGACGGCTTCTAGCTGTCTGAAGGTTATCGCGAACTTTCTTGACCTTATCTGTAGTCTCTAGAAGGAGCTCAGGTCCAGTAAGCCGAGCTTCACCGATCTCATTCCAGCAGACTGGTGAACGACATTTTCGACCGTATAAAGCTTCGAAAGGAGCCATGTTTATGCTGGAGTGATAACTATTATTGTAGGAGAATTCAATCAACGGTAGATACGAATCCCAACTACCACCAAAATCGATCACACAAGCTCTAAGCATATCCTCCAATGTTTGGATTGTTCTTTCAGATTGACCATCTGATTGCGGATGATAAGCTGTGCTCAAATTAAGTTAGGTTACCATAGCAGATTGCATGGTTCTCCAAAAGTGAGACGAGAATCGAGCATCTCTGTCAGAAATAATGTTTAAAGGAACACCAAGTCGGGATACAATATCATCCACATAGATTTTGGCAAGTTTTTCAGCAGATAGATCCTCACGGATCGGCAAGAAATGTGCTGACTTTGTAAGACGATCAACAACTACCCAAATGGCGTCATGACCTTTCTTAGTGCGTGGCAACTTGGTAATGAGATCCATAGCAATGTTTTCCCATTTCCAAACTGGTATCTCTGGTTGCTCCAATAATCCAGAGCGATGTTGATGTTCAACCTTAACCTTGAGACAAGTAAGGCATTTGGACACGTACAAGGCAATGTCTTTCTTCATACCTGGCCACCAGTACTGGGTTCGAAGATCCTTATACATTTTATCTGCACCAGGATGAATAGAATAATGAGACTTGTGAGCTTCATCCAATAACAAGGTGCAGAGATTGTCTTGACTTGGGACCCACAGACGGTCCATGAAATAATACAATCCATCGTCTTTCAGTTCAAGATCAGGCTTAATATGATACGGTAATTCCTTACCCATTAAGTCTTGTGTAACACAAGTATGTTGAGCCTGAGAAATGCAGGTTTGAATATCAGATCGAACCTGAACACAGTGAAGCTTGACAAACTCTTTACGACTCAATGCGTAAGCCACAACATTCGCCTTACCAGGATGGTAGCGAATTTCGCAATTGTAGTCGTTTAGAAGTTCAACCCAACGTTGTTGCCTCATGTTAAGTTCTTTCTGATAAAAAATATGCTGGAGGCTTTTGTGGTCAGTAAAAACAACACATTTTGTACCATAAAGGTAGTGTCTCCAGATTTTGAGAGCAAAAACTACTGCACCTAACTTAAGATCATGAGTCGTGTAGTTCTTCTCGTGTATCTTCAACTGTCTTGATGCATAAGCTATGACTTTGTTTCTTTGCATGAGAACACAGCCAAGGTAAAGATAGAATAGGTGCATCACAAAGTTTCTGTTTCAAGGTCTGAAATGCTTCTTCCTGTTTGGATCCCCACTCAAAAGGTTTATCTTCTGAGTTAATGCAGTGAGAGGAACTGAAATCTTGGAGAAGTTTTCAATAAAGCGGCGGTAATAACCCGCGAGACCAAGAAATGAACGAACTTCAGTTGGAGTGGTAGGTGTATCCCAATCCTTAATCGCACTGATTTTGGCGGGATCTATCACACCCCCAAAATACCACATGCGGAAACACCGCGGGACGTGTGACGTACCAGGATCTTAGCCACCAATCATATTGAACTCATAAATATAGTTAAATAAAACTTTCATTAATTAACATAAGGCATTACAAAACCTTAAATATATTTCAACATATACAACGGAAGCATAAATCGTTTGTTTAGTGTTTCATAAACCACATGTACAAAAACCATTAGACTTGACTTGCGATTCCAAGTATCTCGACCCATGACCACTCCAGCATCCCAGACAGTAAGTTCCAAATGATATCAACCTATAGACCTGCAAGCATGCAGACAAGTGTGTCAGACGACGCTAGTGAGTTCAAAGTTTTATTAACGTGTTTAGATACCAGTTACCAGATTAAAACGTTTCACAGATTCGATGATTTGATGTTGTAATAACTCGTTTACCGCTGATGGCTTAAAGTTGTTTTGCCCAAACCCCTTTGCCTCTATCAAAGCAATGGTCAAGACTGGGATCATTAGTTCACTCCCGACCTCCCCGGTGCGGTGTGAGGTTGCCAAGCCTAAATAGCGCTATTAACTAATATCCCGTTGCCTCCCCGACAACGATCGGTATATGGGACTTAGGTGATAGATATGCGAGTATTAACAAACATCCAAATAACCCAGCATTCCTCCCCGGAACGTTTATCAGTTGTCCCTCCCCGGGACGCATGCTTGAAAAAAAAGCAGTGAACTCACCTTGGTTTGCTCGGTATGACTAGTTACTCACACACACTAAATCAGTCAAAGCCTATAATGTTCATGCATAAGAAGTCAGTTTACGTTCACGTTGTTCGCATATAAGTTGTAATCGTAGTGTGCGTTCAAGCAGTGATCTCCGAATAGCACATAGCAGTTATACAAACTCAGTAAAACCCACAATTCACATGCAAACAATAATGACTTATCAAGCAGTTTGTCAATGGCCGACATACTAAATATAATCACACATGAGCCTGACACTTGATGTCATGAATTGACATAATAAGGAACAAATCGTTTGACAATAAATGCATTCAGATAACCCTTATAATCATGGCCGACAACTATATCCAAATATTATCTTATTGGACCGATTCACTTAGTGTGCTGACAAATGTATTGGGCCGCTAACTATATGTTGATTAATGATCCTAACTAAACCATGTGATGGTCTATCACAACATTAAACTTCACACTTAAATGCACAAGGAATATGAAATCGGTGGCCGACAAGGATCAATATGTATAGTAGATTGATAAGACTTAATCAATTAACAAGATGACAAATTCAAATCACATGAAATATATATCAAATATAGCCAGCAACCATTATCAGGTGGGTCGAGATGTGGTGCGACGAAAGACCAGGTTTCGTTGACAACTCCTGTGACGAAAGATCCCCGAAGAATGACTAAGTTTCGTCGACGCCCATCATGATGAAAGGCTCCTACGTAAATCATGTTTCATCATCACTTGCCTTGACGAAACACTGAGTTTCGCCGGATCAAGGTGTGTGACGAAATACTAAGTTTCGTCGAACCAACACAGTTACCCTTTCATGTTTTCCAAGAACCCTAATCCATATTTAAGCAATTAGCATCAACATCATTAACAATACCCCATCATATATATGAATATTAATCATCAGGCTTAACAGCTCGTATTTAAGCATAAGATCAATTAAATCGGATCAATCATGTTATATTACATAACCATCTGTTACATCAAACATTTATCATCAACATCAGAGATCGAACATTCAAACTCATAAGCCTTAACCTCCTTTCTAACCATTTATATCAGATTCATAACCATTAAACACACCATCAAGTTTTTCACGTTTTATAACACATATGCACCCTATTTTACTAATCAAATTCACACACTACAAGTCCAATTAATTGAGGATTAATACGAAGACAAAAATCACTAACCAGTAGTCCGATCAAATAGAATGACGCCTCGACAATATGAGGTTGCTTCAATTAGGGGGGGGGGTCGTCTGCCGTCTCAAAACAAGTGGGAGGGAGTAGGGTTGTTTAGGGTTTTAGGCAAGATATAATACATATTCTACATACATATGCATGCGACAGGGGCTTGGGCCGGTTTGGGTTCAAGTTGACAAGAACTGGGCCAAAGGTTCTCAAGGCTTTAAGTGAATTAAGTATGTGTGTGGGCTCAAACCACTCGGCCGGACCATGCCTACAAAACTAAAATATGTGTGAGTGTTTGTGTGTGGCCCAACACACTCGCAGCCCAAGGCACAAACGGTGGCCCAGTATCGTGTGCGGCTCCTAAATGTAAACTCAACACTTAAATGAATCTAATCACGCCAAATTATAATCAAGTAAAATTCACATTCGACAAGTTTATCATAGTAAGAAGTTAGATGAAAAGTTTAACCTAACAAGAGCGTGAAAGGAGAGAATTATGAGAAGCTAGAATCACAAGATCAAACGGTACAAACTTTGAAAGTTCGGGTTGTCACATCATCCCCAACTTGAAAGAAATTTCATCCCGAAATTTGATAAGCAATCCAAAACAACCAGATGTTAACTCAGGATGATTGTGGATTTTCCGCGGGTACCACATCATCCCCAACTCGAAAGGGATTTGATACAACCGTTAGAACAACTGAGGATGTTTACTCCGATCATCGCGTTCCCACGTGAACTCCGGTCCACGTCTTGAGTTCCAACGAACTCTCACGATTGAAATTCGACTGTGTTAACAGTGGGTTCCTCAACAAGGGTATCACAAGTGTTGTGTCGAACAGACGCTTCTTTAGGTTCGAGACATAAATGACATCGTGCACGTTACCTAATTCGACAGGTAACTCGAGTTTGTGAGTCATATCACCGATCCATTCCAGAAATCCGAATGTCCCAACGTACCGCAAACTAAGCCTGCCACGTTTCCCATAGCGTACCGCACCCTCCCAAGGTGAGGATTTTGATTATGAGACGTTTGCCCACAGCGACTCCCAGTGTTTCCTAAGCTTATCAGCTTCCCTGACGGTCACGCGTTGCCGCCAACCGATTCCCGATCTAAACAATATTCCCAAGAGTTTCGAGTACAAGTCCTAGACCCATGATTAGGTTGTCATCCACCCCAATCCAACAAAGAGATTAACGTTACTGCCCATGCAATGCCTCAAGCAGAGCTGTCTGAATACTAGAATGGTAACTACTGCAGTAGAACTCAACCGAGGATAAATGTCCTTCTAATTCTTACTAAAGTCAATTACACACATGCTCGCAGTATTTCTTCGAGTGTCTAGACGTGCGTCGAGGGTGTTGTGTTTTGTCTGCCATAAATCAGGTATAGACTAAAATCAAAGGTATCAAGAGTTGGCACCTCGTGCCTAAAAGTCGCCTCTCTTAGAGGGACATTCACAAGCTGTGAAGACTTGTCAGTTTCCCTGATTGCAAGAAGGTGTACTGGTTACATGAGATAATCAACGATTACCCAGGTGATATTATTTCCGTTCTGAGTTTCAAGTAGTCCAGTGACAAAATTTCGTGGCAGTCTGTTCCCATTTCCATATGGGTGATTCCGGTTGCTGATACTTCCCCTTGACTTTCCCACAAGTCAAACATCATTCACATGCATAGCTAGGTGGGCTTTCATGCCCGATTACCAGTGCAAGATTTATAGATTCTAATATCTCTCATCAAAACTCAGACGACTAGGATATCGGGGCCGGTGTGCTTTGCTCAACACAAATTCCCTACAGTTGCCGTATAATGAGATCCACGTTCGCTCCTTGAGGTAGCGAATATCGTCCGACCTACCAAAGGTTGCTTCTCTATGCCCCGCATGGGTTTAACTTGAAAATCCTCTTCCTTCAGTTCTTCAGTTTGAACAAATCGAGTCTGATCAGGTGTGTTAGAGTCGATAGCGAGCTGTAAAGCTCGCGCACATTCAAGTTTCACAGTCGTAATCATCCAAAAGTTACATCCAGTGGTGCCATTAACTAATTTAGCTCTCTCGAAACCAGGATACACGGGAGGCCCTTGTGATCGGTTTAAGTAGTGCGTTTGGTACCATCCAAGTAATGCCTCCAGCTTAAATCCAAAGACCACGGTTTCCACCGCAGGTTGTGTCTCATGCAATCTACTTCGTAAATCCACTACGTGCGTCATCGTCTCCTCGTGTTGTATCGGCGTGTAACTGGGTATCCGACTTGAACCATCATGGTATACCGCTAGATCACCCGTACCCTCGGGTAAAGGCGTTGCTCAGTGCATTGTAGAGTCAGATTTCAAAAGCTGGAAAGACGTTCTCCTGTTTTGTCTCCCACGAATACACAGCACCCTGCTGTGCCAAAGAGGTTAAAGCTGCGCACTCCTCGAAAATCCCATGGTGAGTCTGCGATAGTCTCTAGCGAAACCTAGAAACTGCTTTATCCCTGAAGGACTCTTTGGTGTCGATTAGTTTCCAACCAAAACGGGTATTAGCAAGATCCACGTTCATTCCCACTTCGTTGATTATATGACCAAAAAGGTACCCCTCGAATCCAGAAGTTACATTTATCAAGGCTTCGCGCGGTGTGGCTCCTCCCTCAGGAGCTCTCAAATAAGATACAAAGCTGCCCATGAGGTTCTTTTCTCCTGGAAATGATTCAAAACGTCATCCAATAGCAGGGTTGGTTCACGTGATCCATAATGCTGCCAGTGTGTTGGTTAACCCAAGGGTCATGGATTACTACGTCGTAATGGCCACACTGCGTTTGATATGCCGTTGTAGGAACATTCTCCCCTTAGACTTCCATCCGACAATAGTTCGTTCGATAATCAATCCTCGAATGGGGGCTTGACCCTCGCTACTGGTCGACAGGCTGGCAATACATGGTCGAGGCAAACGGTTCTTGACTGTCACCTTGTGGAGTTCTCGATAATCAGTACACATGTCCAACGATAAGGCTTATCTTTACGGATATAACTGGGGCTCCCCAAATTAAAACTAGGTCCGATAAAACTCCTGTCCAACAGTTCTTGTAGTAGCTTAGACAGTTCTTGCAATCCTCCGGGTGCAAGACGGTAAGAGTACGAGTATTCAGAGCTGCCTCTAGCGTGAGATCAACTGAGATTCCGACTAACAGTTGTGGAAGTAAACCTGAAAGTTCCTCGAATAGCACACTGAGATGAGTCACAAACAGTTAGTGGGTCCTTGATCCTATTATCCTTAGCCTTATCATCAGAAACGGTTGCTAACATAGCGGGGTCATCCCTCCGTAGACACTTCTGGGCCTTCATAGCTGGAATGGCGCTAACCCTTGCACCCCTCTGATGCTTTAGAACAGACAACGGTCCTCCACTAGGGGAAAGGATACGCAAAATCTTCTCCTCACAGGGTATATCTACGCGATCTCTGGATGACCAACCCACACTAACTACTGTATCAAAACTATCAAGGGTAGTAGAAAGAAGGTCGAACACTTGTCCCACAAGGTCGAGTTTGCATCCCAGCGAACATATGATGTGTCAATCAACTTGCCATCAGCCGATCCCGTAACAAATTCAGTTTCAAGAAGTATCATGGTTGGACAGAACAGGAACAAGACGATTAGTTACCAAAAACATGCAGGCCACCATGTTGCTAAAACCCTGGCGTCATCCACGCTAATCCTGAATACCCTTCCATGAGTGTCATATCCAGTGTTGTTGTTTTCGTTACGAGTATTTCTGGTTCTGCTATCGTTCCCTTAGTTGTTGTCGTCTTGATTTATCAACGCCCATTCCTGGTCGAAGTCACCTTTGTTTCCATACTGTAAGCTATGATCACTAGTACCTTACTGTCGCCGTGTCTGTTGCTTCTAATGCCGTTGCTTGTAACAGAGTCCTGCGATCTTTCACCAACCAAGTCCATCTTTTCTCATTTTGTGCCACATCTTATCGCGCTGCTCACGGTGCTGGTAGTCATACATTCCACTCTATAATCTGTTGTCATCGCTTATGTCTCGATTGATTCGTAAGTGTTGACTCCCATGAGTCGCTGACTAGGGTTAAGAATTCGATTGAAGTTAATTTGCTGGTGTTCGTTGCCGGTAATCAGGGTCATTCTAATACTGAGGTTGATAAGGCACTACGCTCATCCCCTTGTCCATTGTTCTTGTATATTGACTGTGTAATACACGGTACGTTTCCAGAGTGTTGCAGAAGTGATCGCACTTCGGGGTCTTAAGACATCAGTATGTTGAGTTCTAACAGATGAAGAGGAGTGAGAAAGATATAGACCAATCATTGTCGTTGTAACATCCAACTCAGGGATGTTCGTACAAGCACCTAACATTCTACACAGTTCACTAGGCGTTCAGATGGGTGTTCAGGTAATGCTCGATAGCATCGAGATTCGCAAGGATTCAGTGAGAAGTATAAAGATCATGTTCAAGTAGGAGACAATCACTGCTACGACTCCTATAGGCTGTTGTGTTTCACATCAACCAAATAACGGAACGAAACCCCTTTTTTCACTTGTTAAGCCTCACTGGGACTCACATGCATCCCACATTATTATTATGTGTGCACCCACAATAGTATTGCGATTTGCATGCTCATCTCAGTTTCTCCTAACTCATGTCAAATGGTTCCCTAAACTCGAATGCCAAACAGAGGTTATCAAAACGATAAGATCACATAAATCCCAAAACTATGACATACTACCAATGCATCATAATGTAAGCAAGCTATTCATGTAATCATACTATAATGACAAGTGTGTGTTCGTATGTTGCGTCATAAACAAATGTGTACTAGTCATGTAATGTATGCAACAAGTGAGATAGACGAACCTTGCAATCTGGAGTTGAGTGTCATGGTCGTATTCACGTATTCAGAACTGTTCGGTTATAGTCTGGTTTTACAAAAACGTTTTAAAGCCAAGTTCACTATAACCAGTGGCTCTGATGCTAAACTGTCACACCCCCAAAATACCACATGCGGAAATACCGCGGGACGTGTGACGTACCAGGATCTTAGCCACCAATCACATTGAACTCATAAATATAGTTAAATAAAACTTTCATTAATTAACATAAGGCATTACAAAACGTTAAAAATATTTCAACATATACAGCGGAAGCATAAATCGTTTGTTTAGTGTTTCATAAACCACATGTACAAAAACCATTAGACTTGAGTTGCGATTCCAAGTATCTCGACCCATGACCACTCCAGCATCCCAGACAGCAAATTCCAAATGATATCAACCTATAGACCTGCAAGCATGCAGACAAGTGTGTCAGACAACGCTGGTGAGTTCAAAGTTTTATTAACGTGTTTAGATACCAGTTACCAGATTAAAACGTTTCACAGATTCGATGATTTGATGTTGTAATAACTCGTTTACCGCTGATGGCTTAAAGTTGTTTTGCCTAAACCCCATTGCCTCTATCAAAGCAATGGTCAAGACTGGGATCATTAGTTCACTCCCGACCTCCCCGGTGCGGTGTGAGGTTGCCAAGCCTAAATAGCGCTATTCACTAATATCTCGTTGCCTCCCCGGCAACGATCGGTAGATGGGACTTAGGTGATAAATATGCGAGTATTAACAAACATCCCAATAACCCAGCTTTCCTCCCCGGAACGTTTACCAGTTGTCCCTCCCCGGGACGCATGCTTGGAAAAAGAGCAGTGAACTCACCTTGGTTTGCTCGGTATGACTAATTACTCGCACACACTAAATCAGTCAAAGCCTATAATGTTCATGCATACGAAGTCAGTTTACGTTCACGTTGTTTGCATATAAGTTGTAATCATAGTGTGCGTTCAAGCAGTGATCTCCGAATAGCACATAGCAGTTATATAAACTCATTAAAACCCACAATTCACATGCAAACAATAATGACTTCTCAAGCAGTTTGTCAATGGCCGACATACTAAATATAGTCACACATGAGCCTGACACTTGATGTCATGAATTGACATAATAAGGAACAAATCGTTTGACAATAAATGCATTCAGATAACCCTTATAATGATGGCCGACAACTATATCCAAATATTATCTTATTGGACAGATTCACTTAGTGGGCTGACAAATGTATTGGGCCGCTAACTATATGTTGATTAATGATCCTAACTAAGCCACATGATGGTCTATCACAACATTAAACTTCACACTTAAATGCACAAGGAATATGAAATCGGTGGCCGACAAGGATCAGTGTGTATAGTAGATTGATAAGACTTAATCAATTAACAAGACGACAAATTCAAATCACATGCAATATATATCAAATATAGCCGGCAACTATTATCAGGTGGGTCGAGATGTGGTGCGACGAAAGACCAGGTTTCGTCGACAACTCCTGTGACGAAAGATCCCCGACGAATGACTAAGTTTCGTCGACGCCCATCATGACGAAAGGCTCCTACGTAAATCATGTTTCGTCATCACTTTCCTTGACGAAACACTGAGTTTCACCGGATCAAGGTGTATGATGAAATACTAAGTTTCGTCGAACCAACACAGTTACCCTTTCATGTTTTCCTAGAACCCTAATCCATATTTAAGCAGTTAACATCAACATCATTAACAATATCCCATCATATATATGAATATTAATCATCAGGCTTAACAGCTCGTATTTAAGCATAAGATCAATTAAATCGGATCAATCATGTTATATTACATAACCATCTGTTACATCAAACATTTATCATCAACATTAGAGATCAAACATTCAAACTCATAAGCCTTAACCTCCTTTCTAACCATTTATATCAGATTCATAACCATTAAACACAACATCAAGTTTTTCACGTTTTATAACACATATGCACCCTATTTTTCTAATCAAATTCACACATTACAAGTCCAATTAATTGAGGATTAATACGAATACAAAAATCACTAACCAGTAGTCCGATCAAATAGAATGACGCCTCGACAATATGAGGTTGCTTCAATGGGGGGGGGGGTCGTCGGCCGTCTCAAAATGAGTGGGAGGGAGTAGGGTTGTTTGGGGGTTTTAGGCAAGATATAATACATATTCTGCATACATATGCATGCGACAGGGGCTTGGGCCGGTTTGGGTTCAAGTTGATGAGAACTGGGCCAAAGGTTCTCAAGGCTTTAATTGAATTAAAGTATGTGTGGGTTCAAACCACTCGGCCGGACCATGCCTACAAAACTAAAATGTGTGTGAGTGTGTGTGTGTGTGGCCCAACACACTCGCAGCCCAAGGCACAAACGGTGGCCCAGTATCGTGTGCGGCTCCTAAACGTAAACTCAACACTTAAATGAATCTAATCACGCCAAATTATAATCAAGTAAAATTCACATTCAACAAGTTTATCATAGTAAGAAGTTAGATGAAAAGTTTAACCTAACGAGAGTGTGAAAGAAGAGAATTACGAGAAGCTAGAATCACAAGATCAAACGATACAAACCTTATCTACATGAATACCTTATTCGTTAACAATATGTCCCAAAAAATTGAACTTCCTTAAGCCAAAATTCGCAGTTGGAGAACTTGGCGAAAAGTTGTTCTTTCTTCAGGAGTTCCATAGTAAGACGGAGATGTTGTTCATGATCGGCTCGTGTCTTGGAATAGATCAAAATGTTATCAATGAAAACGATGATGAACTTGTCCAAATAAGGCTTACAAACCCTTCATCAAGTCCATGAAAACAACAGGAGCATTAGTTAAACCGAAGGGCATAACAGTGAACTCATAATGACCATATCTTGTGCGAAAAGCTGTCTTGGGAATATCTTCCTCGAGTACACGAAGCTGATGATACCCAAAACGTAGATCAATCTTTGAAAAGTAAGTAGCACCCTGTAACTGATCGAAAAGATCATCAATGCGAGGTAGGGGATATCGATTCTTGATGGTAAGCTTGTTGAGCTCACGATAATTGATACATATCCTGAAAGATCCATCTTTCTTTTTAACGAATAAAATGGGAGCACCCCATGGTGAAAAGCTAGGACGAATGAAACCCTTGTTAGAAAGCTCCTGAAGCTGTTTAGATAATTCTTGCATCTCAGACGGTGCAAGACAATACGGAGATTTAGCAATAGGATTAGCACCAGGTACAAGATCAATATGAAACTCAACTTGGCATACAGGGGGTAAACCAGGTAACTCTTCAGGAAATACTTCAGGATAATCCCGAACAACAGGGATATCTTGAATAGACTTACCTTTGCCTTTCTCCTCTACGAAATGTGCAAAGAAGGCAACATAGTTCTTACGCAGGTACTCTTGAGCTTGAATACACGTGATGAGTTTAAGACTACTAGCAGGTTTCTCACCACGAACCTCTAAGATCTCACCAGTCGAAAGTGGCACACGAACAATCTTCTCAAAACAAACTACCTTTGCGTGGTACTTGGCTAATCAATCCATTCCCACTATAATGTCGAAACTTCCAAGTTGCATTGGTGTGAGGGGTCGATAGGAAAAAGATGGTTATTAAGGTTCAACTAGCAATTTCGAAGAACAAAATCGAGTACAATGGGTTCACCACTAGCTACCTCTACTGTCAAGGGCTTTCCTAGTTTTGTTCTAGTCATGCAAAGCAAAGGCTCAAAAGATAATGACACAAAACTCTTATCGGCACCCGAATAAAAAAGAACAGAAGCAGGCTGATTGTTAACAAAGAACGTACCATTCACCACCTCATTGTCTGCGCGCGCTTCATTAGCATTCATATTAAAGACTCGACCACGAGCCTGCGCCTGATTTGCATTCGCCAACCTTGGACATTGGTTTCTGTAGTGGGTCAGATCCCCACAATTGTAGCAAGAACCCGGCAGGTAGTGGGGTCGTGCAGCTTGTGCTGATTGTTGAGCAGGTTGTTGTGCAGGTTGCTGAGCAGGGTTTTGGGCTGCTTGATTCTAGTTAGGAGCAAGACAACATGTGTTGGCAAGATAACCAGATCTCCCACAGTTGGTACAATAACGACACTGAACATGTGGTTGATGGTGGCTGTTACACCTGTTGCACAGAGGTGCATTGCCAATGTACTATTTCTTGGTAGGTGGTTGAGCGGGCTGATTGGGAGCTGCCTGGTTGGCTTATGCTGTAACAGCGAAATTCTTGGAAGCCTTGCGCTTCCTAGACCTCCTTGAAGACTCTCAGATTTCTTACCCTTCTGTTTCTCACTCTTGTCAGACGATTTCTTATCACCCTTTTTGTGGAGTTTACCCTTCCTGATCTGGGACTCAGTCAGGGTTGCAGCTAGCTCAATGGCCTGAAGAACGGTGGTAAGGTTGCTACCAGTAACGATATCTTGCACAGGGTCAGGCAGACCATCGACATACCTTTCAATGGCTTTATCCAGCGGGGTAACCATTGTGGGACAAAGTAAACTCAACTCCTCAAATCTGTCGGTATACGCACGGCGTTCACCACTGTCTTGTTTCAAATCATCAAACTCTCTTTCTAAAGCCCTGAGCTCATGACGAGGACAGAATTCCCTCATCATTAGAGCCCTAAGCTCTGCCCAGGTCTGTGCTAAAGCAAGATCAGCACCACGATCTCTCATACTCTATTCCACCAAGTAAGAGCCCTCTTTTGAAATACACTGGAAGCAAACTCAACTTTACGATTATCAGGACACTGAACATGGCGAAAAGTACTCTCAATGCTCTCAAACCACTGTAGGAGCCCAGTTGCTCCTTCGGAACCACTGAACTTGAGTGGTTTAGCCGAGTTAAAACTTTTGAAGTTGCATGGAGCAGGTGCATTATTGTTGTTGTTGGCTTGGTTAATTTGAGCGATGAGATTTGGGAGTGCAGCAGCCATTTGCTGCGCAATGATAGCCGCCAGTTCGGTGTTAGGTTATGGTTGTGCATCATGTCGAGGAGGCATTCTAAAAGAGGAAAACATGAGAGAAAACGAGTGAGATGATATGATGAAAAATGAGATGTTACAAATATCCACAAAAAGTAAGGATGGTGGTCATTCGTTCGTTACCATAAAGCAAACAAACGACACACAGTGACTAATCAAAGTAAATGGGTTATAATAATGTATCGCGAAGACATGCTTTAGCCTATAAGTGGACACTCACCCCAATAGTTCCCAGGTAAGAGTGACTGGTCCGATTATGTGGATTTGTACGAACACTCTAGCCTAGACAGAAAACTCGAGATACAGGCATCCACCCTTCCAGATTGCATGTGTTCACATTATTTAGACCCAAACTTTGACGAGATTTTGAAAAATTGGATGGCATAAGGCCAAAGGAATCATTCAAGAATGGATGATTGATTTTCAAAATCATTTTGGAAATTTGTATTCTTGTTTTGGTAATCACCTAAAGATAAGTGACGTTTATGTTTTAAGATCTAAACACAAGATAACTTGTGTTAGGGTCCTAGAAAGGTTATAGTCTAGGTCAAAGCATTACTAATAACCTAATTCCCTATAACCATGAGCTCTGATACCAACTCTTCTATCATACCCCGACCGTGTAAAACAACAAACCGCAGCAGAAACGTCAGGGAGTGGAGTGACAGAATTATTGTTTCACAACCATGGTATTTAAAGTTTGGTTTTATTCATTAAAGTTGATTACATTGTCTTGAGAAATTAAAAGAAACACAACATAAGTTAAACTATTCTTGCTGCTTTTAAGTCACTAAGGCCCGAGTCCGCCTAAGTGTGTCACGATCCATATCATGCATTAGCTCCTGAAAACACATGTGAAAATAGGTACGTCAGCATAAAAATGCCTGTGAGATACATAGGTTTAGTTGATGCAGATTTCATGACTTGTAGTTAAAAGAAGATGTTTAACAAAAGTAGTAATGAACCTTATGAAAATGTTTTCTTTTATAAATCATACGAAAATCGATAAGAAAATCAGATGATATAAAAGAATATTGCATGGTTAAATAAATAACCAAGTGAAAATGAATTTGTATAAATTATGTCGTTTGTAAAACAATGTCTTGTGAAAATATGTCATTTGTATAAAATGTAACATGTCTTTGTCGGAATGATTTAGATAATGCTACGATACGTAATATCATAAAAGCACTTATATATAGGAAGTACCAGCGGCGTATCCACCATGCTTTTATCATGTTACACAAGCCTCGTTATTTAAATCACTTACCAAATAACCACCAAAATGTCTTGTTTAAACCAATGTCAAAATGTTTATGTGTAAACAATGTCTAATGTCAAATGTAAATCATGTCTTGTATAATCAAATGTTATGTATGGCAAGCAAAAAGTATCTACTCAAACCACAGGTAAAATGTACAAAACAATGTATTTGAATAAATCATAGTTTAAGTCAAAAGTTATGTTTTGCAAAATCAATGCTTTACTGAAACAAACATTTATGCGGTAATGTTTATCGCATACATTCAAGCCTTGAGACTGTCGGATAAACCCTTAAACAAATCAAAGGTTTATCAAAAAGGTTTTCGGATTCCATCATTCCTTACGTCCAAGCAAACCTAGGAAGTACCAGCGGCGTATCCACCATGCTTTTTGTCACACCCTGACTTTTGCGGAAGCGTGATTATGTGTGACTTGCTTAATATCATTGTATTCAACCATAACAAAAAAACTATATGACAAAACCCAAGATGTTCATCCATAGATTAAGTTTGAAAACATCACAAACAACATTGTTCAAATCCCAACACAGACTTCAAATCCAAAATACAAACCATTCAAATTGTTTTAGAGTTCCATAAGGACTCGACAAAAGACACTAATGAAAACTAGGTTTTGGACTATGTATCTTATCCAGGATGAGATACACAACCCCAAACCCTTAGACATCGGATGACATCTTTTATTCCAAACAACCCTTGAAAACTTCCAACGCCCGCCAAATCCATACTTAGTTTCCTGAAATACATGTAGTTTGAAAACATCAACAAAAGTTTAGCGAGTTCATGTGTTTTGTATGTGTGCACGAATAAACCTTTGAAATCATTCTAAGTATGTATGTTTTGTAAACTAGGTATGAAAGCAAACAATGAAACAGATCAATTAATGGTTTGCAAGGCCATTAACATGTGTGCAACGGAGTAGGAAGGCTCAAACGTAGCAGATTTTGTACCGGGCCTCCGGCTGTAAGACAGAGTCACCTCATGGGCCAAACCCCGGTCCACATGGGTGTGGGCTCGCTACACCCAAATAGATCTATCACTCATGTCCCTCGGTCCTAATACGAGGATTAAATGGTCTTAAGAGTGCGCCTACCCATTCACATGATCTAACAGTACATTCCTTAGCTAACCATACCAATTATAATCGTTTGTAAACATTTTGTAACATTTACTTCATCCCCGAAGTTATAAAACAAAAACATTTAAAAGAAAAGGGGGATATGAACTCACGGTTTTGCGTTCTTCAATCCGACGTAACTCAAGCTGCTACTAGTGTGCACGACTACCTACAACGTACTACGATCTATTAGACGAGCGGGTCTTGCCTTGACTTAGTATTAATTAGTGTCTTTGAGTTACGTTTCATTGTGTCTTTAATATTATTCCAAGTTATATAATTATTTGTTAAAATAATAAATATTTTAACTTAAATTATATTTACTTCATTTTGGAATATTAGTTAAAATAATATATTTTAACTTGTCACACTTATGTATTTGTTATTTCCCCAAGGATGGGTGTATTCATACTCATAACTTAACTTGTATATTTTTGCAAAGTATCGGTGGCGTATTTCGGTGTGTATTTATACGTATGAGAATACCTATTTTTATTGTGTTTATTAAGTATCCTTATACTTAATTTTTGTATTAACTTTTCCGGAATAATATTTCTAATAAAAATCCATCAATATATTTTCCCAAAATATCTTTTAAGAAATATTACATAGAAAAATTATTTATAATTTTTTTCCCTTGGCAAAATAATTGTATTTTCATTTAAACCTCAAAAATAATATATTTTCAAGTCTAACTTAGAAAATATATATAAACCCATTTTTCATCCAAAAATAATATATTTCAAGTTTATTTAAGAAAATACAATTTCTCTCAAAAATAATATATCTTCTAATAATTTCAAGAAAACATATATATGTTTATTTACCAAAAAATAATATATTTTTCTCCTTGTCAAAAATATTATATATTTTTGTAATAATTGTAAAAATCACATTTTCATTTCCCTTGGTGTCCAAAATACCAATTTCCATAATATACTTATGAATTAAATTCCTGAATATTTTTGTGAGTTATATTCCTTGTTCGGTTTGTCCAATATTTTGGGTATGAATTGTATATTTATTTTTTGGAATTTTGGTAATATTTTGGATTGTAATTTCTTGGTATTTTGATGAGTTATATTATTTCAAGTCCTAAAATAATATATAACCAATACACATAATATACAAATAATCACACACATGGTGACATCTAAATATATTTCCTAAATACATATTTAGTCACTTTTATTTACAAAAACCAACCTTCAATATTTATAATTTTTGTAACAAAATTTATTGCAAATTTTATATGAAAATCCTTTGTTTAAAATATACTTGTAAATATTTGTTTAAAAATATTTTTTTAAGTGTTTAATTATTAGAAAAATTTTGCCATAGTTTCCACTTAAAAATGGAGGTTTTCATGCTTTCAAAGCATATCATTTTCTTTTATAAATCACCACAATAAACCAATCAACACTTACCAATTTGCCAAAATCAAGCATAAATTACTACTTCATGAACTTGAATATTTACAAAAATTTGTATTAACTTACTAGTGTATTTAGTAGGCTTAGTTACCCTTTAAAGTGTGATTGTTTATTTAAAAGCATCATTTTTTTAAGAAATTAGTCCTTTACAACTTGTAAATCATTTTTCTAAAAATGTTTCTTCTTGAGTTTTTCTTGTTACATATATATTTCTATACTTGTTTAACCACTAAAAATGTGGTAAATTCCTTTAAGAACCAAGATTAAGTAAACTTTGTATTTTTAACTTGATTTCTTGAAAAATCATTCTTGAAATCATAGATTTACAAGACTTTACACTCACTTTGATCATCACTTTACAAGAAAAACAATTTAAACTTTCAAGTTCATGATTTACATGAGGATGATCTATTGATTCTTAACATAATCATCCTCTCATCTTGCTAGATCATGTCTTTAATCACCATCTAGCAAGAATTATATGATGTTTAACATCATAAACATGACCAATCAACAATCAACAAGCATAACAACACTTAAACAACTTGTTTTCTTATGATTTTAGTCTTATGTTATAGTCATGTTCAAGATTCATAGTGTTCTTCATGATTAACAACTTGTATCTTCTTTTAACCACCAAAACAAGATGTAAAATGAAGAGTAGAATGATCTTACTACTAGCTCAAGGCTAGGGATGATCACTAGATGAAAATGAGATGGATAAAAGCTTGTGTGAGAGGTCCTTTAGCTTCCAAGAGTTCCAAGCTTCCTTGTATGGCTTCTAGCACCCTTGTATATGTGTAGATTGGATGAGAAGTGAAAGATGATGTTGATGGTGTGTGGGGGTGCTCTCGGCCGAGAATGAGGGAGAGGGGAAGGAGAAGTTCAAGTGTTGTGGTGTTGATGAAAATGATGAGTTTAAGTCTCATGGTTAACTCTTATAACTCACCAACACATAATTTCCATTGGTTTTTATGTTTTTAAAAGTGAGACACAATCCATTATAATATTCATATGAAATCAAAGAGTGGGTGCCACAAGTGACCGTCCACAAAGGGGGGGGGGTGTTTAGTTGTGATGTAATGGCAAGTTAGATTTCTTGGTTACAATCCAATGTTATAGTTAGGTGATTTAGTTATTAGATGTTTATATAGTGTGTTATGATGTTCGGGGACCATAACTAGCTTGGTAATGTTAAAACAATGATTCTAGAGAAAATTTGGTGTTTCGGGTAGTGTCCGGTTGTTCGGTTGGTTACCGGTTCGTTAAGGTGCTAAACTATGCAGTTTAGTGTGCTTTATGTTACCTTTTGTGACAGTTTTGATTCCCGACACTTAGGAAAGCATTCAGGACCATTTAACCATATTTCTGAATGATATTAGAGTGTTTAAATGCTGAATTTTGCTGATATCTGCAGAATTCTGCAGTTTGTGTGAGTTTTAGGCACTTTCCGGCACTTAAACTATCACTAGGAAGGCAGTTTTGTGATCCTTACTTTCCTACACACTATAGTAGTGTAACTCTTGGTTTCTTACACATTCTGTGTCTCAATACAATGTCTGTCTATGTACTGAACTCCGTAGCATTTTTCTGATTTGTCTGATAACTGTGCTAACTGTGTTTCGTGCATCATTTGAGTCACTAAAGTTTGCATGCAATAATGATATGTCATTTGTAATATTGGATGCACGTGTATGTATGATAACAATATTCAGAAAGCAATTCAAGTTATTAATTGTAATTCAGCACAGTCATTAAACACTAATAATTGTTTAATAATTGTACGGATACCTGGAATTTTGACAGTTGTCACATTCTCCCCCTGTTAAGAAAATTTCGTCCCAAAATTTTAAGCTTTACTATTAGATGCAGGGGAGTTGGGGAACAAATGCGGGTATTTTGCTTTCATGCGGTCTTCACGCTCCCAAGTGAACTCTGGGTCGTGACGTGCATTCCATCGAACCTTGACAAGCTTAACACTACTCCTCCGAGTCTTGTTAACCTTCCAATCTGTAACCTCAATGGGTTCTTCGGTAAAGTGGAGTGTGTCGTCAATGTGAACTTCATCCGCAGGGATGACCACTGTCTCTTGAGTTGGACTTTTCTTCAGGTTAGATACATGGAATGTATCATGAACACCATTAAGTTTTGCTGGTAACTCCAACTTGTATGCTACAGAACCAACCCTTTCCAATATTCTGAACGGTCCGATAAATCATGGATTTAACTTACCACGCTTCCCAAAGCGTGCCACGCCCTTCCAAGGTGCAACTTTTAACAGAACCATATCACCCACTTCAAATTCCAACGGTTTTCGTCTTTGGTCCGCATAACTCTTCTGTCGATCACGAGCCGCCTTGATGCGCTCTCGGATCTGCATTATCTTATCAGTTGTCTCTTGAACCAGTTCGGGACCAACCAGCTGTCTGTCGCCTGCATCTGCCTAGCATAACGGCGATCGACACTTGCGTTCGTAGAGAGCCTCGAACGGTGCAGCTTAAATGCTTTTATGATAGCTGTTGTTATAGGAGAACTCAACCAAAGGCAGATGAGTATCCCAACTGCCACCTAAATCCATTACATAAGCACGTAGCATGTCTTCTAGTGTTTGAATCGTTCTCTCGCTTTGACCGTCCGTCTGCGGGTGAAAAGCAGTACTCAGATTCAACTGAGAACCAAAAGCTTCTTGAAAGGATTGCCAAATCCTTGACACAAACCGTCCATCTCTATCCGATATAATCGAGATAGGCACTCCATGACGTGCTACTATCTCCATTAGGTACAGCTCAGCTAGCTTACCAGTGTTATCCTTTTCTCTGATCGGCAAGAAGTGCGCAGACTTTGTCAATCGGTCCACGATTACCCAAATCGTATCATGACCTCTGGGAGTCTTGGGCAACTTCGTTATGAAGTCCATAGAAATCTGCTCCCATTTCCACATGGGTATTTCTGGCTGTTGTAGAAGACCTGAAGGCTTCTGATACTCAGCCTTCACCTTGGCACAAGTCTAACACTTTCCAACGTAAGTAGCAACATCACCCTTAAGCCTTGGCCACCAATAATAATCCTTCAAATCTTGGTACATCTTGTCCGATCCTGGATGTGTCACACCCCGACCACGTAGAACATACAAAACGTGGCGGAAACATCGGGGAGTGTTGTAACAGAATTAATGTTTCACAACCATGGAAAATTTAAGTTTCGTTTTATTAATCAAACATGAGAGTTTACATTGTTTAAACAAGAAACAAAGGGTACATAACATAAAGTAGCTAGTTCTTGTCTCGTTTTAAGTCACTAAGGCACAGGTCCGCCTAAGTATGTCTTGGTAAGTCCTATACATCATCACCTGAAAACACATGTGAAAATAGGTACGTCAGCATAAAAATGCCTGTGAGATACATAGGTTTTGTGAAAATAGGATTCATGACTTATGTTTAAAAAAAATGTTTAGTCATGAACCTTGTAATTTGCTTTGTCTTGTAAATCATTTGAAAAACGACAAGATCAGATGATATGTATAAATAAGAGAATAATGTATGGTCAAATGAATAACCATGTAAAATGAGTTTGTATAAGATAAGTTGTTTGTAAAACAATGTCTTGTGAAAAGTATGTTATTTGTATAAAATGTCATGTGTCATAAACTGAAATGATTCAAATAACGCTACGATATGTAATACCATACAAACACTTATATATAGGAAGTACCAGCGGCGTATCCACCATGCTTGTATCATATTACACACGCCTCGTTACTTAATCACTTACTCAAACCAAACTATCAAGATGAAATGTTTAACAAGTGTAGAAATGTTCATGTATAGTCAAATACGGTTCACACGGTTCACAGATACAAACGGTTCACAGATACAAACGGTTCACTGATACAAACGGTTCACAGATACAAACGGTTCACAGATATCAACGGTTCACATAGTCAAATGATTACAACGGTTCAAAATGTAGTATAATGTGTTCATATGCTGGATGAGCATATGCAACAGAAAGGCAATGTAAAACAATGTACTAAGTATGCACACAATGGACATACATAGCATGAAATGTAATGAAATCATGTACTATAATGTACTAACAAACATAGCCGGTATATGATGTGAAAACAGGAAAGCATGAAAGTAACAAGTAGGCACATGTGTTTCACCCCAAAACAGTTTGGAAAACAGTAAAAGAGGGGTCTATGTACTCACTTGATATTGCTCAGTAGTCCTTGAGTAACAACCAAACAATGCTAGAGATCGCGGATATCAAACGGCACCTAATATAGGTAACTATGTTAATAAACCGGACCTAAATCGGAAGATCGGGTAGCATGAGGGTTCGTAAACCAAACGAGTGTGGAGACTCGTATAATATGGTTTAACAAAGCCTACATACTAAATGAAACCTAACATAATTGTTTACGACCCATTACGACCCGTTTAGGTAGCTTTTGCTACTTTAACGCGTCGTTCGCGTGAAACGCGTTCGGACCGCCTAACTAGCCCTATGACAAGTGTTATATGCCTAAACATGTTACATAATCAGTTATGTGACAAAAGTTTAGGTTACATATGCTTAATTACCAATTATACATGAAAAGGGTATTCTGGTAATTTACCTAAGGCATATAAACTACCTATCATACAACTACTTAAACGATGTGACCATAGGGTATAACCTCGGAAGGTTATTCCCTATATACTATGGTCACCTAATGTATTTGGTCGGATCCTAATGATCAACCAAACTGGGTCGGGTTTGAAGGTATAAGCGATTTATTAGATCGCTTACTCTACGACCCTAGACAACGTGGTAATCAGTAGGCATTGTCCCAAGGGACTATAACCAACGTGATTACACTCACGTTGCGAAGTTCAAACGAACTTCGCATTGACCATAAACTGGTCAACGCAGAAAGTCAAACAAAGTTTGACTTTCAGACTCGAAAAGACTCGAAAAGCAATAAAAGAACGAAAGAATACTTACGAAGGGTCCCCGAATGCTAATCTCGATTCAAAAATCTCAGGTATGAAACAATAGTTTCAACTTAGAGTTTCTCAAATCAAAATTCTAGTGATTTTGAAGTAATGGGGGTGGGGTATTTATAGGTTTCGGGTAACCGTTAAGATCGTTTCATGGAAAACGTGCTTTAATCGTATCCGTACAAGTGTCGGAAAGTTGTGGTGGCTAAAAATGGGTCTAAATGAGCTGAATGTGCAGTTGAGAATGTGTGGATGTGAATAAAACAGCTGGAATCTGCTGACTGTTCGATATTATCTGATCAGAGAGGCTGACGCGGGCCGCCTAAGATTTAAGCTTGGGCTCACGCGGGCCGCCTAGCTCTTCAGATCAGAAAACAAGTTTCAAATGTTGCAGTTTCAGTCCCTGTTATGTGTTTAAGCCATTTCCGACATGTTTAAGGCCCGTTAAGCCAACTTTAAGGCCCTAACATGATGTCTAAACATTTTGGACATGAAACATGCTCAAAAATATGTCGGATGTTGGTTCGTTTGGTCGTACGAACGCGATGTTCGCTTAATTACGACGGAATGCGCACAAGCGCGAAAAACGATTCAAAAGACGCGACGAATGGATTTTTCTTATGCCGAACACTAAAATAAAATATTTTAGTGCTTACATAAATTTTTGGATGTCCGGATGTATTCAGAACGCAAGTTATGCGCGAAAATGCAAACTTGTGCACTTTTTGACGCTTTTAGTCCCTGAATGACCCAAAAGTTTATTTTAGCACACCGAACCCCTCAAAGCCTATTTCTAAGCTATGAAAAGGATATTTAAGGTTTGTTTAACTTATGGTCATGTTCCGGAATGTCTGTTACAGTTCAAATTGGCATACTTTCGCAGTTTGTCAACTTTAGTCCCTGTAAGCGATTTAACTTGTTTTTGCAATACCAAAGCCTTCAAAACTTATTTCTAAGTTATTTAAAGGTTATCTAAGGTATGTTAAGTATATGTCACTATTCCGGAGCATTCGTTGCATTAAACTGGTTATATTTACGCATCAGTGCGCGTATAACCTTCCAGAAAGCGATATAGAGTTTGAAATCGAACAAGAATTGATATGTGTAAACGATACACATATTTTTACAAATCCCAAGTATGAAATACAATATTTCATTGGTTGGGAATTTGTTTGATGGTCTCAGTGACACAGGTGTCACAGTCTCCCCTACTTTAGGAAATTTCGTCCCGAAATTAATTCGTAGGAGTCTATTTGTGACTTTGTGTTAGATAACCACCAGAGATATGTAAAGCATAATCCTGTCATTTCCTTAACGGACATTCTTCAGAACAAAAATGAACAGACGGAGTCATTTTCCTCAACGAGTATTCTTCAGAAGCGGAAATGAAGGAATAAACAAACGGGGATTCATTTCCTTAACGGACAATCTTCAGAAACGAAAATGAACAAACGGAGTCATTTTCAACGGATGCTTCCTCAGAAACGGAAATGAAAATGATAGACAAACGGATATTCATTTCCTCAACGGACAAATCTTCAGAAACGAAAATGAACAAACGGAGTCATTTTCAACGGTTGCTTCCTCAGAAACGGAAATGAAAAAGGATAGACAAACGGATATTCATTTCCTCAACGGACAAATCTTCAGAAACGAAAATGAACAAACGGAATCATTTTCAACGGTTGCTTCCTCAGAAACGGAAATGAAAAAGGATAGTCAAACAGATATTCATTTCCTCAACGGACAAATCTTTAGAAACGAAAATGATCAAACAGAGTCATTTTCAACGGTTGTTTCCTCAGGTTCGGAAATGAAAGATTAAGCAACGGATATTCCTTTCCTCAACGGATAATCTTCAGAAACGAAAATGAACTAACGGAGTCATTTTCAACGGTTGTTTCCTCAGGTTCGGAAATGAAGGATTTAATAAACGGATATTCATTTCCCTCGACGGATACTCTTCAGAACGAAAATGAACAAACGGAGTCATTTTCCTCAACGGGTATTCTTCAGAATTGGAAATGAAGGACAAACGGATATTCAGTTCCTCAACGGATATTCTTCAGAAGTGAAAAATGAATAGCTAGTTCATTTTTCCTCAACGGATACTTCATCAGAATTGGAAATGAATAGGGTTAACTCTAGATACATGATAGAACTTGCTGTGATTTCCGTGCACTAAATTCCATAATTATGTATGCATCCATAATTACGTAATTCCTTGCACAGTCCGCACAGTTTGTTTTGAAATGTTGTGGGGAAGGATGTCGAACTTGTGATGACGGTGACTAGACTACCATAGGATCCTTTTAATTAGATCCACAGAGGATCTTCTTAATTAGGCCTCCCAGGAGTCCTTTCAGCTATATCAATCAGTTTAACTAGACCACTCGAGGAGTCTAATTATAAAGCAGTACTTTATAATCCAAGGGGCTTATCTACAACATAGAAGTCCATTAAGGATTTTAGGTAGTGCCTTAGGGTATCCTACTATGAATCTCTTGCACAAGGATATGTAAGATTCTACGAGGATTTGAATAACATAATTTGGATCACATGACACATAAAGGATAACACATAAGCACATAACCACATAATTGTTTAATTATTATTATTTTGTTATTGATTGCTATTAACTTGGCACCTCGTACTTCGTTTCTCTTGGAAGAAACAGGTACTTAGGATTTTCGTGAAAAACACAAGAGATCATACAATGGAAGAAATTTGGAAGTAGTCTGTTCTTCAAGGAATGCGGTTCCTTGATTGTCGGTATTGTAGGGGATATGTTGTTTATACATACAATCACATAAATACATTGCAATGTAAATAAAAGATTTATTTATAAACAATGATAACAACAACTGTTTCATGGATCGTGACAACAAAAGAAAATAATACAAAAGACGTAATTATTTCTAAACGATGTTGTCTTCTGGTTGGTCATATGCTCATCCCTGAGCTGGATTTGCATTAGCAAGCCTTGGGCAATTCCTACGAAAATGGCCCATCTCGCCACAGTTGTAGTAAGATCCCGGTGGAAAACGAGCTTGAGTAGGATTGTTGCCAGCTTGGTTTGGTGCAGCTGCAGCTGGGCAGACTCTTGCTGTATGGCCTATAAGCCCACAAGTTTGACATTTGCGGCACTTTACATTGGCATGATGATGGAGGCTACATTGGTTGCACAAGGGTGCAGTTCCGTTGTAGGGTTTCCTGGCAGGGGGTTGAGCTGGTTGGTTGGGGACGGCTTGATCATAGTGAGCGACCACAGCGTAGTTCTGAGAAGCTTTTCGCTTCTTTGACCTCTTAGGGGATCCAGTCTGTTCATCCATGGTCTTTGATTCCTCGATTGGTTTTGATTCCTCGACCGGCTTCTTGTCCCCTTTTCGGAAAAGTTTACCTTTCCTGATCTTTGATTCAGTCAAGGTTGCAGAGAGCTCAATGGCCTGTCTAACTGTAGTAGGGTTGCTGCCAGTCACAATGTCTTGTATTGAGTCAGGGAGGCCATCAATGTACTTTTCGATTGCCTTATCCAAAGGCATGACCATGTTTGGGCATAACAGACTCAACTCCTCATAACGGTCCGTGTAGGCTCGATGCTCACCGCTGTCTTGCTCAAGATTGTCGAATTCCCTTTCCAAAGCCCTGATCTCGTGTCGAGGACAGAATTCCTTCATCATAAGGGCTCTAAGTTCAGCCCATGTCTGTGCTAGAGCAACTTCTGCACCACGATCTCTCATAACCCCGTTCCATCACGTAAGGGCTCTCTTCTGGAACACACTCGAAGCAAACTCGACCTTGCGATTGTCAGGACACTGCACGTGGCGGAAAGTATTCTCAATGCTCTCGAACCATTGAAGAAGCCCAGTCGCTCCCTCAGAACCACTAAACTTGAGTGGTTTCGCCGAGTTAAAACTCTTGAAATTGCATGGACCATTGTTGTTGTTGTTGGCTTGATTCCATTGAGCAAAGAGGTTTGGGAATTGAGCAGCCATTTGCTGTGCAATAATTTCTGCCAGTTCGGCAGTCGCTATCTGGTTCTCGCGTCGAGGAGGCATTCTAAAAGAGGAAACATGAAAGGAAACGAGTGAGAGGATTAGACGAAAAGAATGAGATGAAACAAATCTGATGAAAGCAAGGATAGTGGTCATTTGTTCGTTACTACAAAGCAAACAAACGACACACAATGAATAATCAAAGTAAATGGGTCAAAAATAATGTATCGCGAAGACATGCTCGCCTATAAGTGAACACTCATCCCAAGAATTCCCAGGTAAGCACAACTGGTCTCGCGTCTGATGAGATATATACGAAGTGCTTGCCTAGCCAAAAAACCCAGAATACAGGCATTCACCCTTCCAGTTTGCACGTGTTCACATTATTAAAAACCCAAAACCTTGACGAGATTTTGAAAACTCAAAGGGGTTCAAAACCATATAACAGAGGGTTCAAAACCTTACAATAGAGGGTTCAAAACCTAGTAATCAATCATCCTAGAACAGATGATTAGTTTTCGAAGCGGTTTTGAAATTTATGTTCTTGTTGTGGTCGTCGCCTAAGGATAGGTGACGGTATTATTTTATGACTAAACGCAAGTAAACTCGCGTTAGGGTCCTAAGAAGGTTATAGACTAGGTCAAAGCATTACTAATAACCTAATTCCCTATAACCATTGGCTCTGATACCATCTATTCTGTCACACCCCGACCACGTAGAACATACAAAACGTGGCGGAAACATCGGGGAGTGTTGTAACAGAATTAATGTTTCACAACCATGGAAAATTTAAGTTTCGTTTTATTAATCAAACATGAGAGTTTACATTGTTTAAACAAGAAACAAAGGGTACATAACATAAAGTAGCTAGTTCTTGTCTCGTTTTAAGTCACTAAGGCACAGGTCCGCCTAAGTATGTCTTGGTAAGTCCTATACATCATCACCTGAAAACACATGTGAAAATAGGTACGTCAGCATAAAAATGCCTGTGAGATACATAGGTTTTGTGAAAATAGGATTCATGACTTATGTTTAAAAAAAATGTTTAGTCATGAACCTTGTAATTTGCTTTGTCTTGTAAATCATTTGAAAAACGACAAGATCAGATGATATGTATAAATAAGAGAATAATGTATGGTTAAATGAATAACCATGTAAAATGAGTTTGTATAAGATAAGTTGTTTGTAAAACAATGTCTTGTGAAAAGTATGTTATTTGTATAAAATGTCATATGTCATAAACTGAAATGATTCAAATAACGCTACGATATGTAATACCATACAAACACTTATATATAGGACGTACCAGCGGCGTATCCACCATGCTTGTATCATATTACACACGCCTCGTTACTTAATCACTTACTCAAACCAAACTATCAAGATGAAATGTTTAACAAGTGTAGAAATGTTCATGTATAGTCAAATACGGTTCACACGGTTCACAGATACAAACGGTTCACAGATACAAACGGTTCACTGATACAAACGGTTCACAGATACAAACGGTTCACAGATATCAACGGTTCACATAGTCAAATGATTACAACGGTTCAAAATGTAGTATAATGTGTTCATATGCTGGATGAGCATATGCAACAGAAAGGCAATGTAAAACAATGTACTAAGTATGCACACAATGGACATACATAGCATGAAATGTAATGAAATCATGTACTATAATGTACTAACAAACATAGCCGGTATATGATGTGAAAACAGGAAAGCATGAAAGTAACAAGTAGGCACATGTGTTTCACCCCAAAACAGTTTGGAAAACAGTAAAAGAGGGGTCTATGTACTCACTTGATATTGCTCAGTAGTCCTTGAGTAACAACCAAACAATGCTAGAGATCGCGGATATCAAACGGCACCTAATATAGGTAACTATGTTAATAAACCGGACCTAAATCGGAAGATCGGGTAGCATGAGGGTTCGTAAACCAAACGAGTGTGGAGACTCGTATAATATGGTTTAACAAAGCCTACATACTAAATGAAACCTAACATAATTGTTTACGACCCATTACGACCCGTTTAGGTAGCTTATGCTACTTTAACGCGTCGTTCGCGTGAAACGCGTTCGGACCGCCTAACTAGCCCTATGACAAGTGTTATATGCCTAAACATGTTACATAATCAGTTATGTGACAAAAGTTTAGGTTACATATGCTTAATTACCAATTATACATGAAAAGGGTATTCTGGTAATTTACCTAAGGCATATAAACTACCTATCATACAACTACTTAAACGATGTGACCATAGGGTATAACCTTGGAAGGTTATTCCCTATATACTATGGTCACCTAATGTATTTGGTCGGATCCTAATGATCAACCAAACTGGGTCGGGTTTGAAGGTATAAGCGATTTATTAGATCGCTTACCCTACGACCCTAGACAACGTGGTAATCAGTAGGCATAGTCCCAAGGGACTATAACCAACGTGATTACACTCACGTTGCGAAGTTCAAACGAACTTCGCATTGACCATAAACTGGTCAACGCAGAAAGTCAAACAAAGTTTGACTTTCAGACTCGAAAAGACTCGAAAAGCAATAAAAGAACGAAAGAATACTTACGAAGGGTCCCCGAATGCTAATCTCGATTCAAAAATCTCAGGTATGAAACAATAGTTTCAACTTAGAGTTTCTCAAATCAAAATTCTAGTGATTTTGAAGTAATGGGGGTGGGGTATTTATAGATTTCGGGTAACCGTTAAGATCGTTTCATGGAAAACGTGCTTTAATCGTATCCGTACAAGTGTCGGAAAGTTGTGGTGGCTAAAAATGGGTCTAAATGAGCTGAATGTGCAGTTGAGAATGTGTGGATGTGAATAAAACAGCTGGAATCTGCTGACTGTTCGATATTATCTGATCAGAGAGGCTGACGCGGGCCGCCTAAGATTTAAGCTTGGGCTCACGCGGGCCGCCTAGCTCTTCAGATCAGAAAACAAGTTTCAAATGTTGCAGTTTCAGTCCCTGTTATGTGTTTAAGCCATTTCCGACATGTTTAAGGCCCGTTAAGCCAAATTTAAGGCCCTAACATGATGTCTAAACATTTTGGACATGAAACATGCTCAAAAATATGTCGGATGTTGGTTCGTTTGGTCGTACGAACGCGATGTTCGATTAATTACGACGGAATGCGCACAAGCGCGAAAAACGATCCAAAAGACGCGACGAATGGATTTTTCTTATGCCGAACACTCTAATAAAATATTTTAGTGCTTACATAAATTTTTGGATGTCCGGATGTATTCAGAACGTAAGTTATGCGCGAAAATGCAAACTTGTGCACTTTTTGACGCTTTTAGTCCCTGAATGACCCAAAAGTTTATTTTAGCACACCGAACCCCTCAAAGCCTATTTATAAGCTATGAAAAGGATATTTAAGGTTTGTTTAACTTATGGTCATGTTCCGGAATGTCTGTTACAGTTCAAATTGGCATACTTTCGCAGTTTGTCAACTTTAGTCCCTGTAAGCGATTTAACTTGTTTTTGCAATACCAAAGCCTTCAAAACTTATTTCTAAGTTATTTAAAGGTTATTTAAGGTATGTTAAGTATATGTCACTATTCCGGAGCGTTCATTGCATTAAACTGGTTATATTTACGCATCAGTGCGCGTATAACCTTCCAGAAAGCGATATAGAGTTTGAAATCGAACAAGAATTGATATGTGTAAACGATACACATATTTTTACAAATCCCAAGTATGAAATACAATATTTCATTGGTTGGGCATTTTTTTGATGGTCTCAGTGACACAGGTGTCACAGGATGGATCGAGTACCTCGATTTACGAGCTTCATAAAAAATAACCTCCCTAAGACCTCCAAAAAGCGGAACCCAAATTCGTCCCATAAAATCCAAGGTTCCTTCCTCGTTGGGTACCAACTTTTTCTCCATCCCACGGAGATATTCAGCCTTAAGATTCTCTTTCTTAAGAGCTTCTCTTTGTGCAGCATGAATACGCAATGAGAGGTAGTCTATATAATCATCCTTAAAGCCCTAACCCATATGGGCTTAATCCTTTCTTTTCGACTTAAGGCGTCTGCCACTACATTCGCCTTCCCTGGATGATATTTAATCTCGCAGTCATAATCATTTAACAACTCAACCCAACGTCGCTATCTCATGTTAAGCTCTTTCTGATCGAATATGAGCTGAAGGCTCTTGTGATCTGTAAAAATCGTACATCGAGTACCATACAGATAATGTCGCCAAATCTTCAAAGCAAACATCACTGCGCCTTACTCCAAATCATGCGTAGTGTAGTTCTTCTCATGAACCTTTAATTGGCGCGAAGCACAAGCGATAACCTTCTGTCACTGCATTAGCACACAGCCCAATCCCTGATGCGAGGCATCGCAGTATACCACAAAGTCATCGGTGCCTTCTGGTAGGGATAAAATAGGTGCATCGCAAAGCTTGTTCTTGAGCAGCTGAAAAGCTTCTTCTTGTTTATCTCCCCATTCATACTTCTTATCCTTCTGAGTAAGGGAGGTCAGCGGTTGAGCGATCTTGGAGAAATCCTCTATGAATCTGTGATAGTACCCTGCTAAACCCAAAAACTATCGGATCTCGGTTGGCGTCTTTGGAGTTTCCCAATTCTTAATTGCCTCGATCTTGGTGGGATCCACATGAATTCCATCTTCGTTTACCACGTGACCGAGGAACTGCACTTCGTGTAACCAAAACTCGCACTTCGAGAACTTGGCATAGAGCTTCTCCTTTTTAGCAGCTCTAAGATGGCTCTGAGGTGCTGCTCATGATCTTCCTTCGTCCGCGAATAGATTAAAATATCATCGACAAATACGATCACGAATTTATCAAGATATGGCTTGCAAACCCGATTCATCAAATCCATAAACACTGCCGGTGCATTTGTCAATCCAAACGGCATCACGAGAAACTCGTAATGTCCATAATGAGTTCTGAAGGCAGTCTTCGGTATACTCTCTTCTTGAATCCGCAGCTGGTGATAACCTGATCGAAGATCGATCTTGGAGTAGTAACTTGAACCCTGAAGTTGATCGAGCAAATCATCAATCCTCGGCAGGGGATACCGATTCTTGATGGTTAGCTTATTCTGGTCTCGGTAGTCAATGCACATACGAAAACTATCGTCCTTCTTTTTGACGAACAGAACTGGGGCTCCCCAAGGCGAGACGCTTGGTCTAATAAATCCCTTGTCCAGTAGCTCCTGAAGCTACGCTGACAACTCTTGCATCTCTGAAGGCGCAAGTCGATAAGGTGCTTTGGCGACAGGCGCGGCGCCTGGGACCAAGTCAATGCGGAACTCGACTTGTCGTTGAGGAGGTAATCCTGGCAAGTCTTCGGGGAAAACTTCAGGATATTCCCTTACTACAGGGATATCTTCGAGCTTCGGTTCTTCGGCCTCTTTGGTCACAACATGAGTTAAGAAGGCAACACATCCTTTATGCAAAAACTTCCATGCCTTCAAACAACTAATAATCCGTAGACGCGTATCCTGCTTCTCCCCATGAATCACGATCATCTCTTCATTCGCCATCGGGATGCGGATAACCTTCTCATGGCATACAATCTCAACTCGATTACTCAACAACCAGTCCATCCCAACTACTATGTTGAAACTTCGCAATTCAACTGGCATAAGATCTATCGAAAACTCACGCTCTCCGAGCTCTATCATACAGCCTCTAATCACTTCGTTGGCTTCCACTAGCTTCCCATTAGCTAGTTCTACCGAGTACGGGATATCTAACTTACTTGCAACTAACCCAAGTATATTCTTAAATTCTAGAGATACGAAGCTATAGTCGGCACCGGTATCAAATAGCATAGATGCAAAATGTTGATTAATAGGGAACGTACCAGTGACTAAGTTCGGATCCTGGCGAGCTTCCCTAGCTCCAATGTTGAATACTCTTCCCTGAACTTGGTTATTCTTTGGGCAGTCCCGCTTGAAGTGCCCTACATCACCGCAACCAAAACAACCTTGGCCGCGTCCATTTCCATTTCCACCTTGATTGTTGTTATTATTCCCTCCGCGGTTTCCATTTCCCACCTGATTCCCGTTTCCATTCCGGTTTCTATTACCTCCCTGGTTATTATTTCCTCCCTGATTATTTCTATTCCCATTACCGTTTCCACCACGGTTGCCATTGCCATTACCATTTCCATTTCCTCTTTGACCACCATTTCCACGACCGATTCCATACCAGCATGTCTCCTTAGAATGACCAACTTTTCCACAAGTTTCACACTTTCCAACTCCGCATCGACCAGTATGATGAAACTGACATACATCACATTTGGGCAGGTGCCCATATACCCTTTTCCTCTGTTCTCAGTACCGGTAGCACCAGCTCGTGCCTCAGCTGGTGGGTTAGCGTCTCTACGCTTGTTGGCATTGTTATTTGCACGAGTACCCTTCTTGAAGTTTGAAAACTTCCTTTTGTTTTCTCTAAACGACTCCACGTGAGTCTCCTTCTTCTTGGTCTCAGAAATTGAGAACTTTCCCAAACGAATCGCTTCTTCAGTCAGTGCCACACTCAAGTCAATGGCTTCAGTAATTGTTGGCGGCTTGGAAGCAGTTACCGTGCTCAGTATTTGGGGTGCCAATCCCCAAATGAAACATTCGACTCGCTTGAACTCTGGTTCTACCATGTAAGGGACAACACGAGACAAATCATGGAATTTTTGCACGTACTCAACTACTTTGGGACCTTCCATTTTCAGATTCCAAAATTCAGTTTCCAATTTCTGAATTTCTGCCCTCGAACAGTACTTCTTACGCATCAGCTCTTTCAACTCGTCCCATGAAAACGCATACACTGCAGCTTCCCCCAAAGTTTGAACCTGGAGGTTCCACCATGACAGAGCTCCATCGAGGAATAGTCCAGAAATGTAAGTGACTTGATGCTCTGGCGCACACTTACTCATCCGCAGTACGATATCTGTCTTCTCAACCCATCTCACGAAAGCTACGGCACCTCCAGTGCCGTCAAAGTTCAGAGGCTTGCAGTCCAGAAACTGCTTGTAAGTACAGCCTGTACAAGCAACATCATTCACAGAAGGTATTAGCAAAACGCACTTGGAAATGTCCAAACGTATTGTAATGTGTCTTAAGTGACTTAAACATTACCGTTGGGTGGGTTATTCCCTGAGGTGCCTCTGCTATGTTCGGAGCGAAGGGCCTCATGTTGTGCGATTGCCTGTGAAATGCGTTCCTGTAGTTCTGCCTCGGTTGTGGGCAACTGAGTGTTCCTTCGAGGAGGCATCTTCTAAGAAGAAGATTTTATAGGTTAGGTCTTATTTTCTAAATAAATATATAGTACTTATATATATATATATAATAGCATTTATCATAACAAGCAAGCATGTAACAATATAGTCATGGCACAAACATGTAAATCAACAACATGTTTAATGAGAACATGACGATTGAGCTTTCATTAATCATCGACCACGGTTACACTGTTTACAAAGTGTATCACATCAAAAGGGACACAGGGTCACACTACCGTTGTCCAATAAGTCTATCAATATACAAAAGTCATACGATCAAAAGGTGGTATCCAAAAGGCTTCACAAGCTCGGCTCAATGGTGGTGCTCTCACTAAAAGTAATACAACCTACATAAAACCAAAAACCAATATGCTGATGGTGGGGGTGGAGGAGGAAAGAAAAGCAAGCTGTGCACATGCACAAGCTCCTCCTCAAGCTTGTATACATGACGCAGTAAGTAAATGATCTGCTGCTCGACAGTAAGGATTCGAGTATCAAACTCTGGAAAAGGAGTAAGAGGAGCAGGTGGATGAGAAAAAGGAGACGGTGATGAACGTGGGAGAACAAAAGCAGGCTGACAAGGACACGGTAAAGGATGCGGAGTCAGCTCAAGCTCCAAAATCCTGCGACTCATAATCTCAAACTGGAGCTGAAGTGATAAAAGTAACTCATCCCGTGTGTAACCAACAAAATGAAAGGGATGATAGGGGTCTGAAATCGGCATGGAGTATGGTGGGAACCATCGGAATGGCTCATCAAGTGGTGAAGAAGTAAAAGGAGCAAACGGTGCAGACTGAGGGATCTGTGGAAAAGCTGCTGAAACAAAAGGATCATCACGCGGGGGCTGACTAGAAGTACCTTCCTCTGGACGGGGTGTAGGAATGTCCAGAAGGAAAATGATATACAAGTCAGTGCGATGGACGTCGGACTCCACAAGAGGAAAAGGAGCAACATCAGCGGGTGCAGGTGGAGGAATAAGTGGCTCAACAACAGGAGGGTCAACAGGTGCAGGAACTGGGTCAGGTATAAGGGGTGCAATGTCTGGTAAACCAAAAGGTACAGGGTCAGGTATCGGCTCAGGATCAGCAGGTGCAACATCAGGCTGATCAACGGGAGCAAAATCTGGCTCAGGACCAGGCTCGGGGTCGTCAAGAGGAGATGGTGCAGCTGACATAGCAGTGTCATCATCAGAATCAGTAGCATAACGCCGTAATCCGACCGCCTGTAAAGCTGAAGACGTCACAGACTCAAAGGAATCTGAGACAGAGTACAAACTAGAATAAGAGGATAACTCAATAACAGGAATCTCAAGAGGTGGAATAGCAACAACATCCTCATCTAACTCTCCATCACCCTGGGCATCAACAGGAGGACCATCAACAAACAAATCAATGTCATCATCAAACAGATCGTCAGAAGGCCAATCCTCAGGAGGGATGACCACGAGAGGAACAGGAGTGAGGATCGGAGCCACGATATGCTCACCATCGGGATGACCAATGATGAGATGATCATGGACTGGAATGGGAACAACAAAAGGATCCTCGTCTGGAATACCATCAGCAAGGGGTAAGTCATCTCCAAAGCCAGGAAACGCGAACGGCTGAAAGTCGTCCTCGCCGTCTGATAGCATGTCTGGGTCGCTCTCAGTATCTGATGTAAAGATCTCCGGCTCTGGTGCAATCTCGTCATCGGAGACAATAGCCATAGGGTCATCGGTATCTGATAGTCCGCTCTCGAAAGAAGACATAATGCCTGTAACATAACTATCATAACATGTGCACACATATTAACTACTACTACTTAGTATGCAATCAAAGACAGTGTATCATGAAATCATGTATCCTCATTATTCCTCACGAATCTTTCTATCCATCCTAGTCTATCCCAGACTAAACCACAAATGTGACCTTGCAATCGTGTTTCTAGTCGTTCCATTTGTAAAAATGTTTGTTCCATGGATCTGGGTGTTTCGTGTATGCAATGAAAACATGTTGTAAAAATATTTTCGTGAGAGCCCTAATGATTGTAGTCTAGACTCGAGAAGGAATCCTAGTTTGCTACAATCGAATCTCTGATACCAAACTGTCACACCCTGACTTTTACGAAAGCGTGATTATGTGTGGCTTGCTTAATATCATTACATTCAACCATAACAAACAAACTATATGATAAAACCCAAGATGTTCATCCATAGATTAAGTTTAAAAACATCACAAACAACATTGTTCAAATCCCAACACAGACTTCAAATCCAAAATACAAACCATTCAAATTGTTTTAGAGTTCCATAAGGACTCGACAAAAGACACTAATGAAAACTAGGTTTTGGACTATGTATCTAATCTAGGATGAGATACACAACCCCAAACCCTTAGACATCAGATGACATCTTATATTCCAAACAACCCTTGAAAACTTCCAACGCCCGCCAGATCCATGCTTAGTTTCCTGAAATACATGTAGTTTGAAAACATCAACAAAAGTTGAGCGAGTTCATGTGTTTTGTATGTGTGCACGAATAAACCTTTGAAATCATTGTCAGTATGTATGTTTTGTAAACCCGGTATGAAAGCAAACAAGGAAACAGAACAATTAATGGTTTGCAAGGCCATTAACATGTGTGCAACGGCGTAGGAAGGCTCAAACCTAGCAGATTTTGTACCGGGCCTCCAGCTGTAAGAGATAGCCACCTCATGGGCCAAACCCCGGTCCACATGGGTGTGGGATCGCTACACCCAAATAGATCTATCACTCATGTCCCTCGGTCCTAATACGAGGATTAATGGTCTTAAGAGTGCGCCTACCCATTCACACGATCTAACAGTACATTCCTTAGCTAACCATACCAATTGTAATCGTTTGTAAACATTTTGTAACATGTACTTCACCCCCGAAGTTATAAAACAAAAACAGTTAAAAGAAAAGGGGGACATGAACTCACGGTTTTTCGTTCTTCAATCCGACGTAACTCAATCTGCTACTAGTGTGCACGACTACCTACAACGTACTACGATCTATTAGACGAGTGGGTCGTGCCTTGACTTAGTATTAATTAGTGTCTTTGAGTTACGTTTCATTGTGTCTTTGATATTATTCCAAGTTATATTATTATTTGTTAAAATAATAAATATTTTAAATTAAATTATATTTACTTCATTTTGGAATATTAGTTAAAATAATATATTTTAACTTGTCACACTTATGTATTTGTTATTTCCCCAAGGATGGGTGTATTCATACTCATAACTTAACTTGTATATTTTTGCCAAGTATCGGTGGCATATTCCGGTGTGTATTTATACGTACGAGAATACGTATTTTTATTGTGTTTACTAAGTATCCTTATACTTAATTTTTTTATTAACTTTTCCGGAATAATATTTCTAATAAAAATCCATCAATATATTTTCCCAAAATATCTTTTAAGAAATATTACATAGAAAAATCATTTATAATTTTTTCCCTTGGCAAAATAATTGTATTTTCATTTAAACCTCAAAAATAATATATTTTCAAGTCTAACTTAGAAAATATATATAAACCCATTTTTCATCCATAAATAATATATTTCAAGTTTATTTAAGAAAATACATTTTCTCCCAAAAATAACATATCTTCTAATAATTTCAAGTAAACATATATATTTTTATTTACCAAAAAATAATATATTTTCTCCTTGTCAAAAATATGATATATTTTTGCAATAATTATAAAAATCACATTTTCTTTTCCCTTGGTGTCTAAAATACCAATTTCCATAATATACTTATGATTTAATTTCCGAAATATTTTTGTGAGTTATATTCCTTGTTTGGTTTGTCCAATATTTTGGGTATGAATTGTATATTTATTTCTTGGGATTTTGGTAATATTTTGAATTGTAATTTCTTGGTATTTTGGTGAGTTATATTATTTCAAGTCCTAAAATAATATAACGAATACACATAATATACAAATAATCACACACATGGTGACATCTAAATATATTTTCTAAATACATATTTAGTCACTTTTATTTACAAAAACCAACCTCCAATATTTATAATTTTTGTAACAAAATTTATGGCAAATTTTATATGAAAATCCTTTGTTTAAAATATACTTGTAAATATTTGTTTAAAAATATTTTTCTAAGTGTTTAATTTTTAGAAAAAATTTTCCATAGTTTCCCTTAAAAATGGAGGTTTCCATGCTTTCAAAGCATATCATTTTCTTTTATAAATCACCACAATCAACAATAAACTAATCAACACTTACCAATTTGCCAAAATCAAGCATAAATTACTACTTCATGAACTTGAATATTTACAAAAATTTGTAGTAATTAATAGTGTATTTAGTAGGCTTAGTTACCCTTTAAAGTGTGATTGTTTATTTAAAAGCATCATTTTTAAAGAAATTAGTCCTTTACAACTTGTAAATCATTTTTCTGAAAATGTTTCTTCTTGAGTTTTTCTTGTTATCATATATATTTCTATACTTGTTAAACCACTAAAAATGTGGTTAATTCCTTTAAGAACCAAGATTAACTAAACTTTGTATTTTTATCTTGATTTCTTGGAAAATCATTCTTGAAATCATAGATTTACAAGAAATATGTAAATCATGTATTGTCGTTTAAAACCTAAACACATGTCATTAAAACGTGTTGCATGGTTATGTATTAGTATACGTGTAGAAATATGTGAGCACAAACTAACTAAAACGGTAACCATATCAAGGACAGTGTATCATGAAATCATGTATCCTCATTATTCCTCACGAATCTTTCTATCCTTCCTAGTCTATCCCAGACTAAACCACAAATGTGACCTTGCAATCGTGTTTCTTGTCGTTCCGTTTGTAAAAATGTTTATTCCATGGATCTGGGCGTTTCGTGTATGCAATGAAAACATGTTGTAAAAATATTTTCGTGAGAGCCCTAATGATTGTAGTCTAGACTCGAGAAGGAATTCTAGTTCGCTACAATCGAAGCTCTGATACCAAACTGTCACACCCTAACTTTTGCGGAAGCGTGATTTTGTGTGACTTGCTTAATATCATTGCATTCAACCATAACAAACAAACTATATGATAAAACCCAAGATGTTCATCCATAGATTAAGTTTAAAAACATCACAAACAACATTGTTCAAATCCCAACACAGACTTCAAATCCAAAATACAAACCATTCAAATTGTTTTAGAGTTCCATAAGGACTCGACAAAAGACACTAATGAAAACTAGGTTTTGGACTATGTATCTTATCCAGGATGAGATACACAACCCCAAACCCTTAGACATCGGATGACATCTTTTATTCCAAACAACCCTTGAAAACTTCCAACGCCCGCCAGATCCATACTTAGTTTCCTGAAATACATGTAGTTTGAAAACATCAACAAAAGTTGAGCGAGTTCATGTGTTTTGTATGTATGCACGAATAAACCTTTGAAATCATTGTAAGTATGTATGTTTTGTAAACCCGGTATGAAAGCAAACAAGGAAACAGATCAATTAATGGTTTGCAAGGCCATTAACATGTGTGCAACGGCGTAGGAAGGCTCAAACCTAGCAGATTTTGTACCGGGCCTCCGGCTGTAAGACATAGTCACCTCATGGGCCAAACCCCGGTCCACATGGGTTTGGGCTCGCTACACCCAAATAGATCTATCACTCATGTCCCTCGGTCCTAATACTAGGATTAATGGTCTTAAGAGTGATCCTACCCATTCACACGATCTAACAGTACATTCCTTAGCTAACCATACCAATTGTAATCGTTTGTAAACATTTTGTAACATGTACTTCACCCCCGAAGTTATAAAACAAAAACAGTTAAAAGAAAAGGGGGACATGAACTCACGGTTTTGCGTTCTTCAATCCGACGTAACTCAAGCTGCTACTAGTGTGCATGACTACCTACAACGTACTACGATCTATTAGACGAGCGGGTCGTGCCTTGACTTAGTATTAATTAGTGTCTTTGAGTTACGTTTCATTGTGTCTTTAATATTATTCCAAGTTGTATAATTATTTGTTAAAATAATAAATATTTTAACTTAAATTATATTTACTTCATTTTGGAATATTAGTTAAAATAATATATTTTAACTTGTCACACTTATGTATTTGTTATTTCCCCAAGGATGGGTGTATTTATACTCATAACTTAAGTTGTATATTTTTGCCAAGTTTCGGTGGCGTATTCCGGTGTGTATTTATACGTACGAGAATACATATTTTTATTGTGTTTATTAAGTATCCTTATACTTAATTTTTGTATTAACTTTTCCGGAATAATATTTCTAATAAAAATCCATCAATATATTTTCCCAAAATATCTTTTAAGAAATATTACATAGGAAAATTATTTATAATTTTTTTCCCTTGGCAAAATAATTGTATTTTCATTTAAACCTCAAAAATAATATATTTTCAAGTCTAACTTAGAAAATATATATAAACCCATTTTTCATCCACAAATAATATATTTCAAGTTTATTTAAGAAAATACATTTTCTCCCAAAAATAATATATCTTCTAATAATTTCAAGAAAACATATATATTTTTATTTACCCAAAAATAATATATTTTCTCCTTGTCAAAAATATGATATATTTTTGTAATAATTGTAAAAATCACATTTTCATTTCCCTTGGTGTCCAATATACCAATTTCCATAATATACTTATGAATTAAATATCGAAATATTTTTGTGAGTTATATTCCTTGTTCGGTTTGTCCAATATTTTGGGTATGAATTGTATATTTATTTCTTGGAATTTTGGTAATATTTTGGATTGTAATTTCTTGGTATTTTGGTGAGTTATATTATTTTAAGTCCTAAAATAATTTAACTAATACACATAATATAAAAATAATCACACACATGGTGACATCTAAATATATTTCCTAAATACATATTTAGTCACTTTTATTTACAAAAACCAACCTCCAATATTTATAATTTTTGTAACAAAATTTATTGCAAATTTTATATGAAAAATCCTTTGTTTAAAATATGCTTGTAAATATTTGTTTAAAAATATTTTTCTAAGTGTTTAATTTTTAGAAAAATTTTGCCATAGTTTCCCCTTAAAAATGGAGGTTTCCATGCTTTCAAAGCATATCATTTTCTTTTATAAATAACCACAATCAACAATAAACCAATCAACACTTACCAATTTGCCAAAATCAAGCATAAATTACTACTTCATGAACTTGAATATTTACAAAAATTTATAGTAACTTACTAGTGTATTTTGTAGGCTTAGTTACCCTTTAAACTGTGATTGTTTATTTAAAACATCATTTTTAAAGAAATTAGTCCTTTACAACTTGTAAATCATTTTCCTAAAAATGTTTCTTCTTGAGTTTTTCTTGTTACATATATATTTATATACTTGTTTAACCACTAAAAATATGGTTAATTCCTTTAAGAACCAAGATTAAGTAAACTTTGTATTTTTAACTTGATTTCTTGAAATCATAGATTTACAAGACTTTACACTCACTTTGATCATCACTTTACAAGAAAAACAATTTACACTTTCAAGTTCATGATTTACATGAGGATGATCTATTGATTCTTAACATAATCATCCTCTCATCTTGCTAGATTATGTCTTTAATCACCATCTAGCAAGAATTGTTAGTGCATACGTCTGTCGATTTCGTCTTGTATCGAGTCTTGTATTGTATTAGATAGATCAGGGCACGCAAAACGAGAAAATGTGTGTTTATAGGTATTTCGCACGAAATTACACCTAGGTAATTTCGTACGAAATTAGATGGTGATTTCGCACGAAATTAGATTTCGTGTGAAACTAATTTCGCTTGGGCAGGTCCGTGCGAAATTAGCTTGCCTATAAATACCTTTGATGCCTTGTCATTTGTAACTTTCCGGATTCAGTACCGAAGTGTCGACTCGCTGTAAAACTTTGTCAAATCAATCAAAAGACAGTTTAAAGTGTATATCTAGCTGAATTGAACTTGATACGTTTGTTTCCGCCTCTCGTATTGAGAAAAACTCTTCTGATCGACTCGTTCGGGTCAGAAACGATCCTACAAGTGGTATCAGAGCTCAGGAGGAAGAGTTCATACCAATTCAGTTGAAAATTCCGATTTCTACACCTTCTTTTCAAAATTAAACTTGTTTTCACGGTTAAAATGTCTTGAATTTCACACATTATACGCGCAATAGTGTTTTAACAAACCCTTGAAAGTTTCAGACTTAAAATCGGACTAAAACCTAATCTTTTTGTCAAAAACAGCTCGAGATGATGACATCAGCAGTATTTCGCACGTAATAAAGCTTATTTCGCTTGAGTAGTTCCACACGAAATTAGCTATTTCGCATCAAGCTGGTATTTCGTTTGAGAGGTTCACACGAAATCACCTATTTCGTTTGAAAGGGTGTTATTTCGCACGAAATTAGTGATTTCGCACAGGATTGGTATTTCGTTTGAACAGGGTAATTTCGCACCAAAGAGTATTTCGTTTGAAATTGACTGTTTGTGATTTCTTGAAAACCGAATCATGGAAGAGGAATTTTACAATGCCTTTGCTACTCCGATCAGTATTGTACAAAACACAATGTTAGAAAATGAAACGGGTACTATGCAAAAACCGCCAAAGCTCATGAACATCGAGGAGTATAAAGGATGGGAAGAACGATTTGAAAATTGGGTACAAGCAAATTATTTGGATGCTTGGGAATGTGTGGAAACGAAATATGTTAGACCAATGACTGATGATGAGGAGATTATTGCATTTAAAGATCTTAGTGCTGAAGAAAAAAACAAATACAAAGATGAAAAAATGATGACAAGTCTTTTGCATCAAGCTGTGAAAGAAGATATCTTGGTTTTATTGCAACATAATGGAACAGCATACTCTATCTGGAAAGCATTAAAATCAAAGTTTGTCGGTAGTAAAGAGATGATTAAAAACAAAAAATCACTTCTGAAGAAAGAGTTTGATCTATTTCGTGGTTTGAGAACGAAGAACGATTTGAAAATTGGGTACAAGCAAATTATTTGGATGCTTGGGAATGTGTGGAAACGAAATATGTTAGACCAATGACTGATGATGAGGAGATTATTGCATTTAAAGATCTTAGTGCTGAAGAAAAAAACAAATACAAAGATGAAAAAATGATGACAAGTCTTTTGCATCAAGCTGTGAAAGAAGATATCTTGGTTTTATTGCAACATAATGGAACAGCATACTCTATCTGGAAAGCATTAAAATCGAAGTTTGTCGGTAGTAAAGAGATGATTAAAAACAAAAAATCACTTCGGAAGAAAGAGTTTGATCTATTTCGTGGTTTGAGAACTGAAACCACAAAGCAGATTATTGAAAGATATTGCAATCTGTTAGTCCAAATGAAGAGAGTGAGCATCACTAAATATAATGAAGAGTTGATAGAAAAGTTGGCTGATGCATTGCCACATGAAACTTGGGGCACATATCTTATGATGTTGAGAAATAAGAAAGATTTTGGGAATTTGACACTGGGAAAGTTCATTGAAAAACTTGAAGCTCAAGAGATGGAACAAAGAAAGATCTCAAGAATGAAAGATTTTGATGGAGAACAAGATATTAGTCTTTATTACAAAGGAGGTATTAGTGATAAGACAAACATGTCACCAAAGGTTGAAACTGCATTCAATGCTAAGAGTTCGTCTGGAGGTTCATCTAAAGGATCAAACAGCAAAACAAGTTTTTCTTCATATCCATCATTTGATCCAAACTTGTCAACAACAAAGAATGGCAAGATGCTTCAATGCAACATTGTATTAAACCTTGAAAATGATCAAAATTTTTCGGAAGAGGTTGCAAAAAGTCACATGTCATTGTTGGGAACTGTGCTGGATCATATGGAAGTCTAGTAGCAGGAAAGATCGGGAATCCAATGTTAACAAAAGAGGATTACGATCAGATTGATGCTGAGGAGATGGAATTGATGGATATAAAGTGGTGTTTGGCAAGTGTGTTGAGGAGAGCTGAAAAGTTTAAACAAATTACGGGAAGAGATGATTCCGTGATGCAAATGTTTCTACTTTAGGATTTGATAAATCTAAAGTTACTTATTTTCGTTGCAGGGGAAAATGACACTTCAAGAGAGAGTGCACAAATCGTGAAGCAAGTGGAGCTCAAAATCCGTTCAACAACAATGATTACTATCGGAAAGCAATTTATCATCAAGTTGCTCTATAACCACATCAACAACAACCACAAACTGCTCATGCCAGGAAGGAGATTGAAGAATCATCAAAGAGAGCTTGTATGGTGAATCAAGAAGATATAAAGTCAACAAAAGGATTCAGTTGGGATAAATATGTTTCAGCTGGTAGTAAAGCATGTCTGATAAACCAAGATGATGAAAAATTTCCAGAAGGGTTTAGCTGGGCAAATTTCAGTTGGGATGATTATGATCCTAACAAAACTTCAAAACACAAAGCTTTTGTTGCTAGAGTTGCTGAAGACAGTGATAATGATGATGATTATTATGCAAGGAGAATGGAAGAGCATTTAAAATTGATGGAGGAGAGTGACAATGATGATGGAAAAGTTAAAAAGAAAAAGAAGAAAGTTAAAAAAACCGTCAGCAGTGATGATGAAGAAGTTCGAGTGATAAGGAAAAAGGTCAAAGACATTCCAGTTTTTACAGTTGAAGCTGAAGTTGATGCACAAAAGATTCCGCTGATATGTGAAAATTATGAAGCAGTGAAAAAGCAAAACTGTACTTTGATTCACAACATGAACAGATTAAAAGAATCCTAAGTCAATGAATATGTACAATCAAACAAGCAGTGAACAAGCAACAGCTATGAAGACAGTTCAAGGAGCTTTCATGACAAAGCAGAAAGTGGTCAACAATTATATTGAGAAATGTGATGTGCTTAAACAGAAATTGGAAACCCAAAGAATTGACACAGAAAGAGTAAATAGATTGCTAAAAAGTTACTCATGTACTTCTTATGTTATTGACAGGATTTATCCAACAGTGGAAGGCATGAAGGCATTTGATGAAGAGGAAATATCTGAAGAGAAGACTTCGGAAAAGAAGAAGGATACTGAAGTGAATGATTCTGGTAAGAAAAAAGTTTTCAGTTATACAAAGTGTCCGCCTCCGCTTGAAAATGGATATTCTCCACGAAATCCAAATTCAGAAAGAGTAAAAAAGGCAACCAATTTACAGTGGGAGTCTGAGTCTTCAGAAAATTTTCCAGACAACATCGATGTCACTTTCACATTATCTGACACTAATCATGAGTCCGAAATAATAAAGAAAGTGGTCGATCAGGTGTTGGATAACGATGAAAACGAGGAGTCAAAGTCAGAGTCAAACTCAGAGTCAAAGTCTGACAAGTCAAAGCCAACAGTCAAAAAGGAGAAATGGGTTTACAATAAAGAGTTTTTGTTATCAAAATCTAATTTGAATGATGAAACAGTCAAAGTAGCATATACTTTGAATGATTCTGACAAATTATATTTTGATGGAGAATTTCCAATAAGAGGTGTTAAACCAGAAATGATTAAAAAGGTTTTCAAATTAACAGAAATTAATATTTCTGAAATAAAAGATGTAAATCTTTCTGAAAAACCTAAAAAGTACACCTCAAGAGATCAACAAAGAGAAAACAAGAAAAAAGGTTACAGTTCTGGTTCAGGTTTTCAAAAGAAACCAAACCATAACGGTAATTTCAAAAGGAAATGTCTTGGATTTATTCCACCGAAAAATCATAAAAATGAGAAAACTTATAAATCAAAAACTGTTTTTGTTTTAGGAATATCATCTGAAGAAGAAAAAGAGTAATTGTTCAGAAAGCAGACAAACAAAGAATTCCTTGCTAAGAAGCAAGAAGAAATGAAGAAGGAAGTTGCTCAGAAAAAGGAAACGAGAACATGTTTTCAATGCAAAATAGTTGGTCATATTGCCAGGAATTGTCCTAAGGCAATCCAAACAAAACATGGAGTTTCTCTTAAACAGAAAGAAAAGATGGTTGAAAATGAACCACCAATCAAACCTTTTACAGTTTTCAAAAATTCGAAGTTTGAGATTGGTGAATGTTCAAAAAGGTTTTAAAAGAGAAAAGCGAATCTTGATAACCACAAGTGGGTTGTTAAGAAATCTGATAATAGTTCTAGCAATGATTCTAATTCATCAAAATCAGAGGAGCTATTTTCAGGCGATGAATCTGATTCCATAAAGTCAGAGGAGCCACGTGTTGAGTTAAAATTGGAAACATCAGTTCCGCCAATGGATGATGTCAATTTTCCACCATTGAGGGCTGAGAATTTTAAACAAAAAGTTGGTAAAATTGAGATTTCAAATCATTTTTTCTCAGAAAAGAAAGAATTTGATATTGAAAAAGCCTTTAACTCCAAAGTGCAACATATTTTTGGTAAAATGGTTGATGGGAAGGTCAAAGGGGTGAAGGAATTTTATGAAAAGAAAATGAAGAAACCAGGTAAAGATGGTTCATCCCAGGTTTGTGACTGGGATGGAACCTATTATGATATGTAAAAGCAGGACTTGCCGGAGCTTCCAGGTTGGTAAGAGTGAAGCAGGAATCGGCATCTTTCTTGAGAAATTCACTTCGGTGATATTTCGACTTTTAAGTGGTAAATCAGGGACATTAAGTTGTACTTGATTTTCTACAAGTGGTTTATGAAAATCAACAAAACTAATTTTCCGGAAAAACCATTTGATTAAAACAAACTTAAGTGTTTTGAAATCACAATGGGAAAATTGTTTGTTGTTAGGGGGAGTTCTGATTGTTTATGCCAAGTGGATGGCGATTTGAAGCAATTCACAACAGTTGTCACTTTACTTGTACAGTTTGTTTTCAAATTTCTTTAAATGGTTTTGCATTTTAGGGGGAGTAAGAAATTTCAGAAAATCCAAAAACATTAGAAAATTTGAAAAAGTCAAAAACATGATAAAATTCAAAATGAGTCTTGTTGTGAAAAAGAGGAAATGATAGTACATCAGTGGACTATCACAGCACGCTAAAGAATTGGAAAGTCAAATGTGATAAACGGTCTCACTGATGATATGCCAGTAGGTTTTTACACATTTAGTAGATTGTGACGAGATATAAACCTAAATTTCAAACTTACTTATATTGTGGGGAACATTTCTTGGATATATGGGTAACCCCCGAAATCTTGTTTGAAAGGTCCCTCTTTCTGAGATACTAGGTCTTTATACTCAGTGATATCTGGGGTATTATCCCGGGACTTCTGATTTTGCGGAAGCAATGGCCTAGTCCCCGTATAATACTTTACGCTTGCTTGAAATATAGCACCACCCTCAGTACAAAAAATGATGAAACATTGAAAAAATGCTAATCATGTGCTGTTGAAGAAAAGATTCTCTAAAGGGAACACACCAAAAGTCGAAGCCATCATCTCTCTGATTTTGCGGAAGCAATAGCCTGAGCTCTCATGGCCCTCACATTTAACCCTTTACAGATATCATCTAGGTATACTCACTTGTAAGACTGAATATTGGGATCTGGATACGGGAGTATATTCTGAGGTGGGACACGCGAATAAGTTTAAGTCTCTAAAACATTAATCTCGTATCTCGAAACAGTTGAACTTTGTGTGAGAATTTAAGTGGATCACTATACTGACAATCTAAGTGAATCGTTTAGAACTTAAAATGTTTAAAGCTTAACGGTGTTGGTGATTTGTCTCAGAAACTGATATGATCCTCTTACATAAACTCGAAAAAATATTGTATGTAAATATTTCTTTATTGCATTTCATTAAAATCAAAAACTCAAATAGATTTTAGTGTGTTTTAGCATAAAAGTTTTGAAAAATGCAAAAAGATTTTCGACAACTGATGTTGAAGAGCTGATTTTCAAAATTCCAAGTGCTAAACATGATGACAATCAGTGAGGGGGGAGTCTGTTTGAAATAAAAAATTGTTTGAAAATGAAAATGATATTTCTACAAGTGGTTCATCAGAGTTTAAAATTGTAAAATCATTTATGGATTTGTTTAATACCTGCAAATGATGGATAAATTTGTGAAATTTATTGTGAGGTAGAGATGTGTGCAGGTTAGCCAGGTTCTTGATCCTAAGCAGAATGTAAGCCAGGTCACAATCCTGATTCTGTAAGAGCCAAGTTTTGATCCTGGACCTGATGTTTATGCAAGCTGATGATGCTGATGAACTTAAGGAATCAAGAGACCTGATCAAGAAGAGCACAGAGCCAGGTTGAGACTCTGAAGATAAAGAGAAGAGAAAGATTGAGGATGTTTTACATTGTTAGATATTTCGGGAGAAGTCGAGAAGACTGATAAAGACTGAAGATGTTGAAGACATGTATTGAAGACTCGTCGACATCCGAGGGGGAGTCTGTTAGTGCATACGTCTGTCGATTTCGTCTTGTATCGAGTCTTGTATTATATTAGATAGATCAGGGCACGCAAAACGAGAAAATGTGTGTTTGTAGGTATTTCGCACGAAATTACACCTAGGTAATTTCGTACGAAATTAGATGGTGATTTCGCACGAAATTAGATTTCGTGTGAAACTAATTCCGCTTGGGCAGGTCCGTGCGAAATTAGCTTGCCTATAAATACCTTTGATGATTTGTCATTTGTAACTTTCCGGATTCAGTACCGAAGTGTTGCCGAAGTGTTGACTCGCTGTAAAACTTTGTCAAATCAATCAAAAGACAGTTTAAAGTGTATATCTAGCTGAATTGAACTTGATACGTTTGTTTCCGCCTCTCGTATTGAGAAAAACTCTTCTGATCGACTCGTTCGGGTCAGAAAACGATCCTACAAGAATCATATGATGTTTAACATCGTAAACATGAGCAATCAATAATCAACAAGCATAACAACACTTAAACAACTTGTTTTCTTATGATTTTAGTCTTATGTTATAGTTTCATGTTCAAGATTCATAGTGTTCTTCATGATTAACAACTTGTATCTTCTTTTAACCACCAAAACAAGATGTAAAATGAAGAGTAGAATGATCTTACTACTAGCTCAAGGCTAGGGATGATCACTAGATGAAAATGAGATGGATAAAAGCTTGTGTGAGAGGCCTTTTAGCTTCCAAGAGTTCCAAGCTTCCTTGTATGGCTTCTAGCACCCTTGTATATGTGTAGATTGGATGAGAAGTGAAAGATGATGTTGATGGTGTGTGGGGGTGCTCTCGGCCGAGAATGAGGGAGAGGGGAAGGAGAAGTTCAAGTGTTGTGGTGTTGATGAAAATGATGAGTTTAAGTCTCATGGTTAACTCTTATAACTCACCAACACATAATTTCCATTGGTTTTTATGTTTTTAAAAGTGAGACACAATCTATTATAATATTCAAATGAAATCAAAGAGTGGGGGCCATAAGTGACCGTCCACAAAGGGGGGGGGGGGGTGTTTAGTTGTGATGTAATGGCAAGTTAGATTTCTTTGTTACAATCCAATGTTATAGTTAGGTGATTTAGTTATTAGATGTTTATATAGTGTGTTATGATGTTCGGGGACCATAAACTAGCTTGGTAATGTTAAAACAATGCTTCTAGTGAAAATTTGGTGTTTCGGGTTGTGTCCGGTTGTTCGGTTGGTTACCGGTTCGTTAAGGTGCTAAACTATGCAGTTTAGTGTGCTTTATGTTACCTTTTGTGACAGTTTTGATTCCCGACACATAGGAAAGCATTCAGGACCATTTAACCATATTTCTGCATGATATTAGAGTGTTTAAATGCTGAATTTTGCTGATTTCTGCAGAATTATGCAGTGTGTGTGAGTTTTAGGCACTTTCTTGCACTTAAACTATCACTAGGAAGGCAGTTTTGTGATCCTTACTTTCCTACACACTATAGTAGTGTAACTCTTGGTTTCTGGCACATTCTGTGTCTCAATACAATGTCTGTCTATGTACTGAACTCCGTCAGCATTTTTCTGATTTGTCTGATAACTGTGCTAACTGTGTTTCATGCATCATTTGAGTCAATAAAGTTTGCATGCAATAATGATATGTCATTTGTAATATTGGATGCATGTGTATGTATGATAACAATAATCAGAAAGCAATTCAAGTTATTAATTCTAATTCAACACAGTCATTAAGCACTAATAATTGTTTAATAATTGTACGGATACCTGAAATTTTGACAGTTGTCACACTTTTATCATATTATACATGCCTCGTTATTTAAATCACTTACCAAATAACCACCAAAATGTCTTGTTTAAACCAATGTCAAAATGTTTATGTGTAAACAATGTCTAATGTCAAATGTAAATCATGTCTTGTATAATCAAATGTTGTGTATGGCAAGCAAAAAGTATCTACTCAAACCATAGGTAAAATGTACAAAACAATGTATTTGAATAAATCATAGTTTAAGTCAAAAGTTTTGTTTTGCAAAATCAATGCTTTACTGATACAAACATTTATGCGGTAATGTTTATCGCATACATTCAAGCCTTGAGACTGTCGGATAAACCCTTAAACAAATCAAAGGTTTATCAAAAATGTTTTCGGATTCTGCCATTCCTTACGTCCAAACAAACCTAGGATTCCAGGAATGGGAGTTGTCAATTCCTATGGTACCACTGCATACTACCGAGCGGCGTGGTCAGTGTTAATGAACGTATTTTAGTCCCGTTAAACATACCAAATGTTATACCAAATGTAAGCATGTTATGTGAAAACAATGTACTAAGTATGCTAAGTAAACATACAAAGCAGAAATGTAATGTAAATCAATGTGCTAGCATGTTCAGTAAACATACATAGCAGAAATGTAATGTAAATCAATGTGTTCATATGCTAAGTAAACATATGTAACAAAAATGTTTATGAAATCAATGTGCTAGCATGATCAGTCAACATACATAGCAAAGCATAATGGAAATAATGTACTATATGCGTACTAATGAACATAGCAAGTATATGTCATGAAAGTAACAATTAGGCACATGTGTATCACCCCAAAATATTTGAAAAGGGTAAAAGAGGGGACTATGTACTCACTTGATATTGCTTAGTAGTCTTGAAATAACAACCAAGTAACGCTTGAAGGATCACGGAATCAAACGACACCTAATATAGGTAACTACGTTAATAAACTGGACCTAAATCGGAAGATAGGATAAAATGAGGTCTTGTAAACCAAATGAGTGTTGAAACTCATATGATATGGTTTAACAAAGCCTACATTCTAAGTCGGAACCTATCCTAAGTGCTTATGACCCGTTACGACTCGTTAAGGTAGCTTACGCTACGTTAACGTGTCGTTCACACAAAAGCGCGTTCGGACCGCCTAACTAGTCCTATGACAAGTATTATATGCCTTAACATGTTTAATAACATTGCATAATCAGTTTAGATGTCAAAATTTAGGTTACATATGCTTAAAATGAAATTATGCGTAAAAAGGGCATTTTGGTCATTTTCCTAAGGCATATAAACTACCTATCATACAACTAACTAAACGAAGTGACCATAAGGTATAACCTCGGAAGGTTATTCCCTATACAACTATGGTCACAAAATATGTTTGGTCGGATCCTAATGATCGACCCAACGGGTCAGGTTCGAAAGTCTAAGCGGTTGTTTAGACCGCTTAGCTTACGACCCTATAAAAGCACTAGACTAAGAGTGACGAGTTAAACATGTTAAAACATGTTTAACTAAGTTAGAAAACAGGTTTGATATCAAAACAAAGTGTTTTGATACCCGAAAATAGCTTCGTCGCAAAATACGCATAAATACATATTTTGACCAAAACTTTGACTCGTCACTACGCCTAATCAACGTGGTAATCAGTAGGTACAAGGGACTATAACCATCGTGATTACGCTCACGTTGTAAAGTTCAAACGAACTTTGTGTTGACCAAACATGGTCAAAGCAGAAAGTCAAACACTGTTTGACTTTCATGCTTGAAATGCATAACCAAGCATGAAGAAGACTTACAAAGGGTCCAGGCTTGGATCAAGAACAAAGAATACTGAAGATTGAAGCCTTCAACCAAGAGGGATAGCTTTAAGTGAGCAGATTTGAGAGGAAATTTGAAATGAGCAAGTTGAAATGTGAAAAATTGGTGGGTATTTATAGAGAATCAAGCACCATTAGGATCATTCCATGTGTTTTTGAGTGGATCAAAGCTTAATCCTAGCCCTACACATGTTGCCCATTGTTTTAAATACTCAAAACAAGCTCCATGTATTGAAAAACCATGTTAAAAAACCAAGGAAACAACTGCTGAAATGAAAAAAAATGGTTTCTGCCCAGCATCAGTTGTCGCCGGCCGCGAAGACAGGAGTTTCAGGCTTCGCCCCAGGCGAGGGAGCCTGATCAGCAACTTTCACAAATTGACAGAACAGGCCCCTGTAGCTTAAAACTTGATTTTCGACGTTTTTAAGCCCCGTTAACCCAATTTCAAGGCTCTACAAGAATGTTAAAGTATAGGGGGCATGAAATATGATTGAAAATATCATGCATGTCGGTTCATTTGGTCGTACGATCACGTTGTTCGGTTAATTACGACGAAACACGAACGGACGCGAAAAACGATCCAAATTGCGCGACGAATCGTATTTTAGCATTCCAATCACTAAAATAAAATATTTTAATGATTACAAAAATTTTTGGATGTCCGGATATGTTCAGAACGTAAGATATGCGCGTAATTGCAAACTTGTGCACTTTTTGACGCTTTTAGTCCCTGTTTGATCAAATAAGCATATTTTCGCATACCGAACCCCTCAAAGCCTATTTCTAAGCTATGTAAAGGATATTTATGGTATGTTTAACTTATGATCATGTTCCGGAGTGTACGTTACTATACGAATCGGCAGACTTTCACAGTTTGTCGCAAATAGTCCCTGTGAGCGAATAAACTTGTTTTTGCCATACCAAACCCTTTAAAACTTATTTATAAGTTATGTAAAGGTTATTTAAGGTATGTTAAGCATATCTTGATGTTCTGGAGTGTTTGTCGCGTTAAACTGATTACGTTTATGCATCAGTTTGAGTATAACTTTCCAGAAAACGATATATAGTTTGAGATCGAACAAAAATCATAACGTACAAAATGTCAAACATAAATAAACAAATATTGGGATTAAATCACATTGTTTTATTGATAATTGAATTGTTCAGAGTTATACAATGATTACAAGCACAGATGTTACACCTATCGACCTCCAAAGAGATCGAGACAGCTTGAAGCATGACATGGACTTGCTGTAATTCCACCAGTTCAGTATTTAATCCCAATATACCAACTCAATACAAATAACAAATATTTAGGGTGCTACAATTGTAAATAATTCAGGAAACAGATTTGAAACCATAAATATGGATTATAGAGATCTATGAATGAAACATGGGTGAATAAACTAACAAAACAGATTGTGAAAAACAAAAACTACAAACATATCAAAATCAATCTACTCATAATCACATGGTACACCAAAGTAAGCATATGAATAAACAATAACAAATCAAAGACAGAATCAAAAGCTACAAACATATCAAACAAATTTCATAGAATCATGAAAGAAATTAGGTCCGGATTGTTACCAGATTTAGCGAGAGAAGAATCGATGGAAGCATTGGAGAAAATGACGATTTGAAGAAACTTCAATCTGGAAAAGATGTAACAAAGCTCAAGAAATAACGAAGAAGAAGAAGAACTGATTACAAAGTGTATTAACAATTAGCAAAAGAATAACAATTACCTGATTTATGTGCGGCTCTTAACAAATGGATCAACAATTTACCGATACTTACCGAAACCATAACTGGTGAGATTTATGTGCGGCTCATAACTACATTCTGTAGAATATGTACATCTAACAAATAATCAAAGAACAAAGAGACAAACCAAAAAACTTGTTGGGCGATTAAAATTAAAAGGATATCATACGCAGTCTTTAGGTAATTAGAATGGCCATGTTTACCTTATTTCACAAATTTCATAATATGAAAATAAGTAAAACATAGAAAAAATGAAACCAAACACCTGATATTTGTCGTTCAAATCTTTGAGTTGGTCGTCATAGTCCTACAACCTTTCGATGTCATTGGAGTCGGTCGGTGATGTCAACAGCCTAATTAACAAACAACAGCAAACAACAATAGCAAGTCACCAATCAATCGACCTCAAAATCATATAGAAGCCCAAAAATAAAACAAACCCTAACCTAAAACTCAAGATGGAAAAATGAAAAAATATATTTATAACTAACCCTAACCTCAAATCCATTACAGCATAACCATTCAATCGACCTCAAAATCATATAGAAGTCTAAAAATAAAATGAAAATTAGATAAGTGAACATCAAAACTGAACAACAAACCTGACCAAAAATTAACCAAGAGAACTGCAGGCCGTAGAGCCGACAATGTCCGATCATCTCCGTCATCAAGTTCCCAGCGGAACCCTAGCCGAAGCACAACCCTAGGTAAAGACGCATGAAGATTGAATGAGTGAACAATGAAAACAAAGATTGACACTTATAGAATGATAAAAACAGTATGCTTAATGGAAGTTATTGATAATCTAACCTTGATTCGGAGCGTTGATCTGAACATCTCTTAAGATCGGAATAGAGCAGAGCTCAAGAAAGAAAGTGGGGAAGCCCTAAATGAGAGATGAGATAGATAAAAGAGGGGAGTGGTACTGTTGGGCGGGAAAAGGGAAAAAAGGTAGCCCTCATCTACTGACACGTGGCCCAAATAACTTTCATTTATTATATATAATAGATACGTTAGAAACTTATGTGTTACATGTGTTGAATCCATGAAATATTAGATAGTTATTAATAAGCAAAAACAACGAAAGAAATAGTTAAAAAAGAAATATTAAATAAATAAGAGATAAGCAAAAAAAGAAAATAAAATAATTATATAGCAACAATCATTGAAAATAATATTAATAAATAACCCGTTATACTAAACAATATATATTTATTCTACTATATGACACAATGATCCATTGTATTTGTATTTATCATATGGATATATTTGTAAGGTCTCCTAACTTCTCTAAACAGGATCTATCGAATCACGTATAACTTGCAAAAACTATTATACGTTCACACTATGTAAGTAATCAATCAGAAATAGTAGAAACAGAAGATTTCATAAAAAATGCACTTGTATATTAACATAGAGAAAACATAAAGTTTTCTCATATTTACAAATGCCCAAAAGTCCTATCGAATACAAGTTACACAATGTGTTTATACCTAACTTTGATACTACGGAACTAACACATGTTCCGTAGTATCCATTCTAATAATGCGGAACTAAACAAACCAAAGACTATTCCGAATTACATAAAGTAATTCGGAACTTACATAAATTCGGACTACTAAAATATATTGACATCTTATACAAAAGTTACAACTAAGACCCTTTCACTTCTTAGGTTTGTCAAATCCAGCACTTTATCACTTTTAGTGCACTTGCAGCCCCTTGATGAATGCTCGGATTTTCAAGAACTTTTTACACCACCACCAGTTTATTTAAGAATTCTGCATACGTTAAAAACAAACAGCTTTCTTCTTGGAGACTGCAAAGGTTGGTTCACCTTTTCTTCTACATGTGTCTGTAGATGTGCTCCACAGATTGCATACATTTACCTCTTAAAAACAAACTGCACCTTATTTTAACAACTTTTTACATCTGAATACTATCTAATCTTACACTTGCAAGAATTTGAACTCTTACCGTTTTATGAAGAGAACACTATATCACTAGACTACTATGTTACATGTTCTTATTAATTCTTGTCGATACATGATTTTTATTCGTTTCCTGATCGAAGTTTTCTTTTGGAATTTACCAACGTACAACATTGCATTGTGATCGTGTTCAATTAACGATGATAATGGCTCAAATTAACAGAAAAAAGAAGAAAATAGGTCATTATATATTTTATACAGACACATATTTTCGTAATTCTATCATCATAAAAAAATAATTATATGTATTTCTAATTATTATTCGCTTCATTTGTAATTATACTTTATGCATCCGTTTATAAAAACAAATATTTTTGAAGATTGACAACGGAAAAGTTCAATTGACAAACCCACAAGGTCACAAGAGACCCGCCCTAAGCGTGGCCCAAAAATCCTTGCCTCTTTGTTGATAGGCCAGTGCCCTGTAGGTTGCAGTTGAGCTCTATTATTCGAATAAAAAGCCCAATTAGGTTGGAACTTTGTTTTTTGTTTCAAACTAGTTTTATACCCTGCTCATGCTACTGTGCGCTAAATCCAATATTTCCCAGTTTCATAATATATACACATGTGTTTCAGTTACTTACATACTACTGAAAACATGCATCTCAATAAAAATGACATCGAGTCAACCAATCAAAAAAAAAAAAAAAAATACTATCATAGTTTTGCATAAAGCTAAAATGATGGCAAAAGTGTAATTTTTAACCGCGGGCAAAATTGTAATTTGTCAGGACCAATGAGCGAGTGCTGGACAACTAAGAAAATTACATCAAGTCAAACAATTAAAACAAAACATTACCATAGTTTTGCCAAAAAAAAACCTAAAACGATAGCAACACTGTAATTTTGAATTGGGGGGCAAAATCGTAGTTTGTGAGGGCCATTGAGGAAGTGTCAGAGGCTAAACACGTATGTTAGCAAAGTTAAATGTTTAAAATTAGAATACAAAAGGTCACGACCAATGAGGGGGTGTCAAGCAGTTGTCTGACACTATTCCCCGTCGTGGTGATTGTAGTATATAGAAATATGTTTTTATTCATCATGAAACCATTAAAAACCGGTTTCGTATTTTTTTCCAGTTCTAGGTATGGGTCTTTTGTGCACCACTAATTGGAGTCTTACGTTTTGGTTTATTTGTTTAACCTTAAAAAAATGTATTAAAAAAAGAGTAAACTTCCGTTTTGTTCCCTGTGGTTTGGTCATTTTAACGGTTTTGCTCCAGTAGTTTAAAAATAGTTATTTTCCTTCCTGATTTTTCTAACTTATCTTCATTTTGCTCCCAGCCTCTAACTCCATCAAGGAGGAAACTGGCGACAAACTCGAAAGATTAGGGAGCAAACTGGCGACAAACTCGAAAGATCAGGGAGGAAAGTGACTATTTTTAAACTATTGGAGCAAAACCGTTAAAATGACCAAATCACAGGGAGCAAAACGGAATTTTACTCTTAAAAAAATGTAGGAATTAGGCTCTTCCAAACTAGTTGGGAGCTTGAACTACCCGAGCGAAGATCCTAGTTATAAGTTATTGTTGAAACTGGTAAACTAAACCACACCATACATATACCGTTTGGTTTGGCTCCTCATTGAAATACGATTATATATTCTCTATTTAAATAGTGACAAATAATGAGTTTTTCTTCAAAAATGTAAGTTCATATGAAACTATTTATAAGAATTATGAAATATTAGAAAAGCTGTGTTGGAACACGATAAATGAAAACCAAAAACAAACAAAAATAAACAACATTGTCTTGCTATTTCTAAAATAATTCAGAAAGTATAACCATACAAACATACAAATATTTTAGCCTAATCTTGTATAAACTACTTAAATACTCACCACCCCGCAATTGTTTTACTAAAATTTAAATAATTATTTAAATAATATTTTTCATTATTTATTATGCAAATTTAGTTATTTACCAAAAACAATTATTGATGGGTCAGCTCAACTCACTATAATTACCCAACCCGACTCGTTTTGACCCAACTTAAGACCCACTGCCTGAGTGAACAATCTTGAAAATGCTTGATGTTAGTAACACAAACCTTATTCTTTCTGCTTCATTTCAAGGTCCTTGAGCTTCGATTCAAGTTCATCGAATTCGTCCCCACGAGGATCATTCTCATCGAGCGGTCCAAGCATACGAGGGAAATCCTTAAATATCTCTCTAACACCCTGAATGCCTTTAGAAGATAAAAAGTTGCCATTAATGTTTAGCAGCCTAAATCCCGGCTTCCCCACAACCGCTTTAGCCAATGCCATAGCTCCACCTGTTTCAATCCCATTGGTGCTCAGATCAACCACACACAATCGCTCAAATGCGTCTTCAAGTTCTTTGGCAATCACTACAGCGCCCGCATCTTTTATTTCATTTTCAGACAAGTTTATTCGGGTCAGAGAATGTTTGTTTGAGATGATGCAGTCAGCCAATGCTTTGGCTGCTGCTTCTGAAGTGATGTTGTTTGCACCCATCTCTATGATCTCGAGGGCAGATTTGGATTGTTTTAGTGCATTTGCAAGGGTTATGCTTCCTTCATTTTCCAAGTTCAAGTAACTGAGGTAGATTTCTGTAAGATTTGCGTGAAGAGCGTTACCCAATGAAACCCCCGGTTTTGGTCCAAACATGTTGTCGCGTAAGTCCAGTTTCTTCAGAAGGGTACATGTTTTAAGTGCTTCAGCTAGTGCAACCCCCCCTGCTGACCCAATTCTTGTGGAGGAACACCTGAAATTGCAATTGTTTTATTTTTTACAACTTTTTTACCTAAATTTCGTATATTAAAGATCCTAAACATGTAAAAGTCCCGGAACCCAATTTGGATATTGCGTTAAAGAAATGAAAATTTTACCTGAAATCCTCTAGATTTGGAGATCCTTTGACAAGTTGAGCAATGGCGATCGCACCTTCATCTCCCATCATGTTATGATGAAACTGAAGAATCTTAAGTTTACTTGTCGAAGGAATCAACTCGCAAACCGCCTTTGCAGCTTCATGTGAGATCCCAGCATTCATAAAACTTAGCTCAACAAGACTACCTTGAGACTTCAAAAGAGCCCCAAAAGCCCGAACCCCCTTCTCGCCCAAAGCATTATTCGATAAATTTAAAGCACTCAACTGAGCACCCTCAAGTGCTGATGAAAACATCTGCATAACCCCAATAGCCTCAGGCTCAGGCCTCCTAGAAACAATATCCGATAAGTCAACTTCGGTCAACTGATCTTTAACAGATGACAAGACCGTTGCAGCAACATGGGCTGCCGGTAGCCCGAAACTTCTATTGCTAAAGCGAATTTTTGTGAATTTGTTTCCCGGCTCTTTTAATGGTTTTAGCAGCTCTTTAGCCTCTTCTGCATCAATGAAGGCTCGACGCCCTCCAGAAATATCAAACACGTGTTCATGGTTTGATGTAGTTAACCCTGGTAAAGTGTCTCGGTCTTCTTTGTGTTTGGGCCCGGTTTTGAGAAACTCTACCATTAGTTTACTGGATTCTTTCGCATAAACTTGGACTGCAGATCCTCCATCACTCTCGGGCTCTTTTTCAAAGTGTTGGGTTGCAGCCACAAAGGCTGCAGATTCAATTTGTTTGGCATCTTCCTCTGCTTCTTCTTTACTTAAAAGCCCGTATTTTCGTGATATAATGGACGGAGTTGAAAGGTTTTTTATGATTCGCTCCACGAGTATTAGCCTCGTGCTGTGGCTAGGAGGCCATAGCTTAACTGAATCCATATCCATATCAAACTATCCTGCAAATACAATTTTTGTAACATCATATGATAGAGACCCTTTGAGCGGGTTAGACTCCAAAATAGACCCTTAAGCAGGTTAGACTCCAAGAATTAGAGATAGAAACAAGACTTTACTAATTTTTCTTCTTCTTTCATTTACTAAATGAAGGGATATAAATACAATCATGCAAACAACACTAAAAGAAACGTGGGTTGTTGGTTACTACTAAACATGCAAACTATAATGTAAACTTAAGACTATTTTAGATCAACTAGATAACTACGTGGGAGAACATGCAGAACATGGGACCAATCATGCAAAGAACAAATATTAAACGTGGGTTGCTCCACACAGTTGACGGCAACTCGGATCGTATCGGTTCGGACCGTATCAACTCCTCGCCCCTTCAAATCATCCTTGTCCTCAAGGATGGGATGTGCGGTCCATGGCGGTCGCCACTCGCATCGTACAACAGCATTAGGATCGGTCTCAACATAGTGACACGGTGGCAACCATGGTGGTCTCCATTCCCTTCTGCCGATGGCATTTGGGTCTGCATCACTGAAATTGGAGCACCGGTTTTCGAATGAGACATGGCCATCGAGCAAGGCGAATGTATATAGCACCGGTATGGCGGTCTTGTTGGTGAGAACGGTAGCTTGAGGGTTGATGGAATCTGATGGTGACTGTTGTGGCGATGATGTCGGAATCGGTAGTGAAGCGTCCCTTCCAAAGGACGATGTCGGTGGTATTGGCGGTTCTTGGCATGGAAGTGACGGTGGTGGTACGGGGTTAAGCGGTGGTGGTCGGAAACGATGAAGCATTGCAATAGTGAAAGACTTCCATGTAAGGCGTTCCGGTCCTCGATACCATGAATTGAACCAAGAAAAAGGTTCATCATCGAACGACTCAACAACATAAGGAAACCGTTCTTCCTCATAAATTGCATAAAAGGAAAAGAACCGTTCCGCATCACAAATCCACCAGGCAGGATTGTAACCGGTGAAGCGAGAGAGATACGTGGCATCCTCGAGTTCTTCCAAAGCCATGGAGGCTAAGGCTCAATGAAAGCACCAAATGATAGGTTTACGGAGAAAACCTACAAACTCCCAAGATAGATAACCCTTAGAGGGGGTTAAGCTCCAAGAAATTTAGAGATGAAAGACAAGAGTTTTCTGTAATTTTTCTTCTTCTTTCATTTACTAAATGAAGGGATATAAATACAATCATGCAAACAACACTAAAAGAAATGTGGGTTGTTGGTTACTACTAAACATGCAAACTATAATGTAAACTTAAGACTATTCTAGATCAACTAGATAACTACGTGGGAGAACATGCAGAACATGGGACCAATCATGCAAAGAACAAATATTAAACGTGGGTTGCTTCACACAGTTGACGGCAACTCGGACCGTATCATCATATATCAATGTTTTTTTTTTTAAGTTTTAAGCAAACTCATAATAATGGTAAAACTATACACTGAGATCACTGTATTGACATCAAAGTTGTGTCATTTTTGCAAAAAAATGAACAAGCATGCTTCAAAGCCGATACGCAAAGCGCGTGCATCAAGTATGTATCAATAATATCGTAACTTGTTAACTTTTAAACACTAAAATATATATAATCATCATCATCTCTTGTAAGGTCTAATTTGTTCAAATACTGGTCAATTGCATAAGGCGCATCATGCCCAAGATCACATTATCTTCAATCAATCCCTAATTAATTAATTAATGTGAAGATCTTCCTATGTGAAATTAAATTGAATAAACACAAACGATTCAATATCGTTATGTTCAATCCAATTATAATATGAATTCAAATCACTAATCAACAAAAACAAAAGAATAATTCCACATATCAACAAACAATATCATCTTCAATGCTAAACAAAACCGCGCTAAATTATGAAATATGCGAGGAAGGGAAATAAATAATCATGTGGACGACGATTAGAAATATGAAAAAGTGGACAAAGATCATAAACACATAAACGATGATTTAATAGATGCGATTTTGATCGTACAGGTGATGACGGCGACGGAGAATAACCTCCGGTTGATAAACGTTCGATGCTGATAATCTAGTTTTCCGTCGGGAAAAGGTGACCGGTGTTAGCTTGAAATTTAGTGAGAGAAAACTAGAGAGAGAAGTTTAACCAAATGAGCATCTTTTATTTCTTCAACCGTTAACTAACATTTCAAATGTTTGTTACAATGTTTACAAACTAACCCTTTTACTTTCACAACGGACATTTAAAGCACTAACTATTTATACATGTTTACAAACTAACTCTTTTTTCTATATTATATAGAATAATTTACAGAAACCATCCAAAACACTACTCCATATCCCACACTCTATACATTTTAGAGAAAGCAAAAACAAGCCTCTATATCTAGAGGCTTAATCCAAGCCTTTATAATTATTTTGAGTGTATAAGAGAGAGAAAATAATAACTCTTTTTTAAGATTTTTTTTGAACGGTCAACGAATTTTTCAAATGGTCTACAGGCGAAATTCATCACATCGGAATACACTCGCCTCTGAACCGGGGAAAACCCTCACCTAGGGCCGAAGCCCGTGAACACTCGCCCGAAGGCACGACAGTGCGGTGAGGTAAAACCCGCTCAGTTAAAGGATCAAACTAGCGATCTCCACCTATTCGCCTAGTCTCCCATCATCACCAGGTGCCGCGGAAAATAATGAAGAGGGCAGGAATCGAACCTGAGTCCCTTAGAACATTAAGTCTCTCCTTTAAGATTAATTTAATAGATTTATTATGGGTTTAGTCCAAGAGTTTGCTGAGTAACATGTTAATTTTTTTGAGATTAACGATCATTAACTTTTGGTATCAGCTCAATCCTTGCGACTAGGGTTAGTCTTGTATAACCTGTTTTTATTTTTCTTTTTTTTTTTTTTTTTATTAGGTTAATGGATTAATATGGCATTTCACATTTGAGTGGGCTTTATGGATCATTATTACCAATAAGTTTTTAGGTTTAAATTTTAGGCATTGGCCAATAAGTTTTTAGAATTTATTTTTAATTTTTAAGTATTCAGGTAACAAGTTTTTAGGTTTTATATTTGAATATGCTAGCAAGGTGCCTACACAATTTGGCGGGGCGACATTTTGCATTGTGGTACTTGTTTCTGGTAGTTTTTTTATTCGTATTATAGTTATTGTAGTATTAAAGTGCTGGATATACGTCATAAGCAAAGTCATGGGTTAGCCCATTTTATGCATGGTTCGATCGGTTAAGTTATTATCCTAAACCGAAGTCATTGGTTAATCTATTTTATTAATCAATCGGTTTTCGGTTAATCAGTTCGGCTTATTCGGTTAGATTGATGGTTTTTTATTCGATTCGTTTAATTTCAGTTAATAGCAAACTAACTTGGGCTAAAATTGTGCTTATAAATACATGAAACTAAGGAGTAAGAATACATGAAATGGATATAGAAATAAGTTAAATAGAAATATAAATACATGAAATGGAAGGTATAAAATATGAAATATATGAAATACATGAACTAGAGGTATAAAAGCAAGAAATATATTAAAATATGGATAATCGGTCTGCTTTAGTTAATTTTGGTTAAATGAGGCTACAAAAAACTGATAACCGGTTTTTGGGTAATTAGGTTTTCAACTAATCATTTTCAGTTAATTCCGTTTTTGGTTGACTCCAGTTCAGTTTCATCTGTTTTCGGTTAACGATTCAGTTATTACTCACTCATAAACATCGTAATCACGTAACATATCATTTTTTTAATAAAAACACTATACCTATACTATACTCAAAGTAAATATAATAAAATGATTATTTTTGTGGTGTAACTTTTTAAAAATAATATTAATGTACGGATAAGTTATGGCCATTTAAAAATCGTAGAGGTAGTTAGTTTCTTATAAGGGGATAAAATGTAAATATTAACTTATCCATAATTTGGTCAAGGATGAGAGAATTAAAGTGTACCTAAAATGAGGGTATTAAAGTGTAATTAGCGTTTGAAAGACTAATTTACCCTCAATTTTGGGTTGTACCTTATGCATTAAACAAAGACGAAATCTTAACTTTTAGGTATCTTGAAATGTCTTCACTCATATATTATAATATAGTATACTGTGTGTGTATGGGAAAGTTCAATTGAAAACTCATAGTTAGTGAGAAAACTCAAAAACTCCTCATTAATGAAGGGAATGAGACTTTTAATGAAATATATTACTTTTCAAACCTTTCTATCTTCTTCATATATTATTCTATTAAAAAAATACACCATACGATGTCACACCCTCAAATTCCACATGCGGAGTTTTACCGCGAGACGTTCGACTGACCATGATCCAGCCACTAATCATGTTGAACCAATTATTAAAGTTATAAAATCATCACAATCAACACGATTAGTGATCGAAGTTTTAAAAGTTAAAAAAAGTTTAAGTTAACAGCGGAAGCAAGTTTAAAAATTCAGACACAAATAAAAAACCACAAGTTCATAGCTGACCGTGGTGGAGTGTGAGTATAAATTTTAGTATATTTTTATCAATTTTACTCGTTTATCAAGCTTTAAATATATTTTAGCACTTTTACTAGTGTATCGAGGTTTAAATTTATAAAACACAATATAACATTATCACTCTCTACAACACGTTAGGGCAAGCGCACCCATCGTTGGCGTAGTATAGTGATGGCAAGTTACCGAGGTCGTCTAAGGAGACAAGAGCTTTTAATACCGAAATGTTGTCAACGTATAATCTAACAAAATTTTTGAGAAAAGATGTCTAGTAAATAAACATTAAAAGAAAAGAAATCAAAATATTAAAAAGAAACAATAGACAATATGGAATCACTTGGTTCAGATTCTTCTTTTACGTATCCTTTGATTATTTCTGCACTTTAGGTTTTTCAAGAGATTATCTTAGTTACAGTGACATGTCCCTCTTTTGGAGTCAAAGCTACCCTCAGCCATATTGGTCTGACTCAGTAGGGATACGGTCCCGCAAGGCCGGAATATTGAAAGATAATTAAGTAAGTTATTAATGCAAAATGTGGCGTGTCCCTCTCAGTAGGGATGCAGTCCCACAAGGCCGGTTTAAAGTTTTAATAATAGTTTATTTATAAGGGATTCAAGGCGTTCTTACTTCTCCTGATTTGATGCTATCAGCCTCAAGAGAAGTCCTAATAAGCTTGAATCAAGTCCTTGCAGGATCTATACACTAAACGAGGCAAAAACTTTACCCAAACCACCCTTCTAACCCCCTTCTAGGAAGTTAACGTGTTTTATATAGACCGTAAAGACACGAATGAGTGAATCAACAAAATATGAAGAGATGATAGAATAAAGTTCACTTTCAATATAAATAACTAGTTATTAAAGTGATTAATACATACCCAATTAAAAAGTTAACCAACGCTTGGAAATCAAAAGTAATACATAAAAGTAATACATACCCAATTAAGAGATTAGCCAAGCATGACCATTGTTTGACGAGAACTCTTACAATCAATCTTGGATCCCGTGACTACTACACACTCTAAACTCGAACAGATGTGGTGGATGATGGTGTTGGAGTGGTGGTGAAGTGAGAGAGATGGCTGCCAAGGGATGGTTTGCAAATGAACCAAACACCCCTATTTATAGCTGAAAACAAGCCTTTTACACGGTCCCGTGCACAAGGGCACAACCCCGTGTCTTCTTCTTCTCTGTCTTCATTTAATGAGCTGTGTCAGTCCGTATGCTCACACGACCCATGTGTCAGAGGGAATGGCCCCGTGGCCTTGTACTTGTTGTACTATAGGAGATTTTGCATATCTGAGAGTTGACCACGGCCCGTGTCCATGGGACACGGCCCCGTGTCTCTTGTCTGCTTTTGTTTGTCTTTTTCTTTATGGACTCTAGAGTGGGGCATGACCCCATGCCTTGGTGGCACGACCCCATGCTTGTCTTCTGATTTGTCGTTTTGGTCTTGGAGTGAAGCTTGGATGGTAGGTATGATGTGTCAACTTCTCTTCTTTTGTATTTATGTTGGTTTTTGCCGTTAATTTGTTCCTTTTGTACATTTAAGCCCTTTTAATCCTGAAAATCAAAAGTTGGCGAGTTCACAGTTTTTGTTAAGCGTAAAGTATGACTAGGGTAGATAACCCTCATCAAGCAACTAAACTGTGTGTGAAATGCTGACGTTATAGTTTTTGTGCCCTTATCAATTTCTATCCGCACTGATGCAATGAGAAGGTCATAGTTCATGTGACATCTGTGTATTTTTAATCCTTGTACTATTCTGAACAACTTTGTATTTAATAAAATATGGTGTTTTAATTTCAATATTCGTTTAATTATTTGTGACATTAGTACGTTTTCAATCATTGTTCAATTCCGAACTCTCAAACCTGTTCTGGAAGTGAAATCATAAACCGTTACGTAAACATAATCAGTTTAACGCGACATACACTCCGGAACTGTGACATAAGCCAAACATACCCTAAATACCCTTTACATAACTTAGAAATAAGTTTCGAAGGATTCGGTATTGCGACAAAGCTGCGAAACGAACGTTGGTGACCGCCCGGATAATATTTAAATCCTAAAAATATTCTGTTATGATTAAAATTTTATTTTTAATCATGTTCGTGTTGAAAAATAAATTAAAACACTTAAAAACGTTGTTTTTCAAAGTTTAAGCGCGTACCGCGTGTTACTGCGCAACACAGTGCTTATAATGCGAAACGCGGACAACGCAGCCAGTCTCGGCAACTGATATTTATTTCAGTAATATTTTGGCGAGTTTATTTTCATAGAATAATAAAAATAATTTAAAACACCATAAACCGGGATTAAAACGCTAGATAAAATACCCGGTATCCAGTTAAATACCTGTTTTTATCTATTTTTACCATTCAAAAATTACACTTACCCCCCCCCCCTTGATTTTCACGGTCACAAGGACCCACCAAGATCACAATATATCTCAAAGATTTTATTTTTATTATATTTTAGATCTTACTTGATCTCTTTGGATTGCATATAATCTTGCTAGATTTTTTCTTGGATTCTTTGAGATATGAAAATCTTGCAAGCACTATATAAGATCATCATACTCCCTTACACTCCATCTTCATCTCTCTCTCTCCCCCATGACCGTAGACACCCATCACCACCTCCATTTCCAATTTTGCAACTTTCTTCTTCAAGATCAAACCCCATTCCAAGCTAATTTCAAGTTGGTGTGAAGATCCAAAGGAGTTTCCAAGGTGTTTTCAAGTGATTTCAAGCTCCATATCATCAAAATCTCACCAAAAACTTACTTGAATCTTGAAGGTATAAAGTTTATGTTTAAATCATACACTTGATTCTTGGTTGTTCTTGATGATTGGAAGTTTCTCTTGAATCTTGGAATTTTTCACAAACTTGAAATCTAAAAAGAAATGGGTCTTGATACAAAATAAAAATGGTGGTATATATGGGTGTACATATAACCGTATATATATATAGGGAGAAGATCATGCGAGAACCACCTCTTATTGCGAGAACTGCGAGAACCGCGAGAACACAACCAAAAATGCCTAAAAATAGCTAAAAATCACATAAAATTTTTTTTTTTTGAATTTTTTAATATTTTTTATAAAAAAATCGCTACTTTTCGAAGCAAAAAAAAAAATTTTTTTTTTTTGGCTTCGAAAAGTAGCGATTTTTTTATAAAAAATATTAAAAAATTCAAAAAAAAAAATTTAGATTTTTTTTAGGTTTTTTGGGGGTTTAGTTTTTAGCATTTTAGCTTGGGGGGGGGGTTTAGGTTTTGGGTGGGGGGGGGGGGTGGGGGTTAGGTTGTTTTATCTATTTTAGGTTGTGTTCACATTGGTTCTCGCGGTTCTCACAATAAAGGTGGTTCTCGCATGAGCTCCTCCCTATATATATATATATGTGTGTGTGTGTGTGTGTGTGTGTGTGTGTGTGTGTGTGTGTGTGTGTGTGAGATTTGAGTTTGATTTTTTTTTAATACTTGTTTAGGATGTTTGCTTGCATGAACAAGATTATGTGTAAATATGTTAGAAATATAAAGGAGTGATTGAATCATAAGTTGTAATTTGAAATAATGTTAGTATTTTGACATGTAAATGGCCAAAAATTTATTAGACATAGTTGAGAATTTTTAAGTTCTTGCTTGTTCTTGAATGATAGTTAAAATGCAAGTGTTTGATGATTTGTGCATGATATGATGAATGTTCAATTAAATCAGTAAATAAACATGAATAAATTACATGTTTGATGCATATAAATTCATATGAAATGATGATAATATGATAGTGTGCTTTAGACACTTGTACATGAGAATACATGTTGATTTAAAGCTCAATAAATGATAAAAAAATGATTGTATGACAAAAATGTTTTAGAACATATTATAAACACTAAAAATAACATTATTTGGTATATTATAATGGCATGAAACTTTGTCATAGGTTTGATAGCTTTGCATGTTGTACATATAGCTTAGAAAGTGGTAAAATATGTGAAATTTGCATGATTTATTTGCTTTATGTGAGACCTGCACTATCATGAGTATAACCACTATTTTATTCAGTAAATAACATAGGTTATGTTAAAATATCAATTCGTTACGATTTGGGATGGTTAGGGTAACGTTTGATGCAAAACTATGCAGTAAAACGGTTAAAAATCGGCTTTTCGGAGGATTTTTTATAAAACTGTTTTAGATCAGTAAGTAAACTGATATTTTTGATATAAAAATAAGTATTTTAACTTATATTAAGTCTACTTGGTGTTTGGTTAGTCATACGTGACTTCCGACGCCCAAAAACGTTACCGAATCGCTAAAATACGCGTTTTTCAATGTACACTAGAATGGGTTGTTCATGGGTAAGTTTTATGTGTTACAAGATGTTATGTGATTTATAATATGTGTATGATGACATGTTTATAGTTGACAAGATTATGTGTGTTACGATATTTATTTTATGTCACAATAAGTATATATATTACGACGCGCAAATCGTAGATACATTGCTTATAACATGATGAGGGTCACCAATAAAATCGTTCAAGTCGCAAAGTTTTTTTAAAATATATATATATGAACTCATATATATATAAATACACCAATATAATCAAAAATAATAACTTTTCGAGAAAATCTCAAAGTTATGTGAAAATTCTAAGTATCGGAGAAACTTAGGTATTTTGTGAGTTTTTTATTATTAAATCGTTCTTATTTAATTTAGGACAAATAAACAAATTGAGGGATTGTGTTAACATATAAAAACGCACCCAAAGGTGAGTATATAGTTCCCCTATTTTACGTTTTCAAATGTTTTGGGGTGAAGCATATGTGCATAACTTTACTTTCCGTTTTCATGACATTATACATTTTGTTACGTATTATATATAATACATTATTTCAAAGACATTTTTATGGTATATTGACTTAGTATACCTAACATTTGGTTTCAAAGACATTTTACTTGGCATATTGACTTAGTATGCCTATTACATGGTTTTACAAAGACATTTTCATGACATGCTTACATTGAAAAAGACATTTGGTATGTTTAACAGAGTAGTACATTCATTAACATTGATCACGCCGCTCGGTAGTATGTAATAGCGCTATATGACTTGACAAATCCCGTTCCCGCTTTCTAGGTATTTCGGAAGGGGAATGACAGAATCCGAATACATTTTTTTGATAAACCTTGATCCTGATAAGGGTTTATCCGACAGTCTCAAGGCTTGAGTGTATGCGATAGACAAACCATATAAATGTTCATATCAATAAAAGCAATGGTTTTCAAAACATAACTTTTGTTTTAAACTTTTGTTTATTCAAAAACCTTGTTTTGTACATGACATTTTGATTACATAAGACATTTGTTTATACATGACATTATGCATTTGGCTTGAGTAAATACTATTTATTCGCCATACATGACATGGTTTATACTTGACTTTAGACATTGTTTACACATGACATTTGACATTGAACATTGACATTTAAACAAGACATTATTTCATGGTAATTAATAAGTGAATTAAGTAACGAGAATTGTGTAATATGATAAAAGCATGGAGGATACGCCGCTGGTATTTCCTATATATAAGTGCTTTTATTGCATTGCATATCGTGGCGTTATCTAAACCACTTCAACAAAGACAAGACATAACATATTTTATACATATTATTTTCATTTGGTTATTTACTTAACCATACATCATTCTTTTATATCATTTGATTTTTCATATGATTTTATAAAAGAAAATATTTTATAAGGTTCATGACTACTTTTCAATAAACATTTCTTTTAACCTTCAAAGTCACGAATCTTCAACACTAAACCTATGTTACTCACAGGCATTTTTATGCTGACGTATTTACTTTCACATATGTTTCAGGAGCAATTGTTTGATGTGAGCAAGCTTCACTTAGGGCGACTTGGGCCTTAGCAATCTAAAATCAAGAAAGTTATCATCTTTTATGTTATGTGTTTTGTTTGAACTAAGACAATGTAATAATTTAAGCTTGTGAAACTTAACTTTAATTATCATGTGTTTTTGAAACAATAATTCTGCCACACGACTCCCCGACGTTTCCGCCGCGGTTTGTTGTTTTACGCGGTCGGGGTGTGACAGAAGAGTTGGTATCAGAGCTCATGGTTATAGGGAATTAGGTTATTAGTAAAATTTTGACCTAGACTATAACCTTTCTAGGACCCTAACACAAGTTACCTTGTGTTTAGATCTTAAAACAATACTATCACCTATCCTTAGGTGACTACCAAAACAAGTACACAAATCTCAATTCCATTTGAAAATCAATCATCTATCCTTAGATGATTAGGCTTTACGTCTTTAAAGTTTTCAAATATCGTCAAAGTTTGGGTCTTAATAATGTGAACACGTGCAATCCGGAAGGGTGGGTGCCTGTACCCTGAGTTTTCTGTCTAAGGCTAGAGTGTTCGTACAAATCCACATAATCGGACCAGTCACTCTTACCTGGGAGCTCTTGGGGTGAGTGTCCACTTATAGGCTAAAGCATGTCTTCATTATGCATTATATAGACCTATTTACTTTGATTAGTCACTGTGTGTTGTTTGTTTGTTTTAAGTAACGAACAAATGACCACCTTCCTTTGTTTTGACGATATTTTCAATACTCCTTTTGATTGTCTTATGTCAATCTCACACATTTCCTTGTGTTCCTTTTCTTTTAGATGCCTCCTCGACGTGATCAAACTCAAGACGCCGCAATGGCAGCCTTGATCGCTCAGCAAATTGATGCTGTACTCCCAAACCTAGTAACTCAGTTAAACCAAGCAAACAACAATAACAACGCCCTGTTCCGTGCAACTTTAAGACTTTCGATTCGGCTAAACCACTTCAGTTTTCTGGGTCAGAAGGAGCAACTGGGCTCCTACAGTGGTTCGAGAGTCTCGAGAGTACGTTTCGTCACGTTCAATGCCCGAATGAGCGAAAGGTTGAGTTTGCGTCAAGTGTGTTTCAGAAAAGGGCGCTTACTTGGTGGAGTGGTGTGATGAGGGACAGAGGTGCCAACATGGAAATGGCTCAAACATGGGAAGAGCTTCGCGCACTTATGATGAAGGAGTTTTATCCTCGTCATGAACTGCGGGCCTTGGAAAATGAATTCCACGATCTCAAGCAAGATAGTGGAGAGCACCGTGCCTACACAGACCGATACAAAGAACTGAGCCTGCTGTGTCCCACCATGGTCACGCCTTTGGACAAGGCGATTGAGAAGTACATAGATGGTCTGCCTGATCCTGTTCAGGATATTGTCACCGGCAGCAACCCTACCACGGTGAGACAAGCCATTGAGCTAGCTGCAACTTTGACTGAGTCTCAAGTCAAGAAGGGTAAACTCCACCGCAAGGGTGACAAGAAACCATCTGACAAGACAGAGAAGAAGAAGGGAAAGAAAGCTGAAACCTCGAAGAAATCTAGGAAGCATCAGGCTTCCAAGAACTTTGCCGTTGTTGCACAGACCAATCAAGCTGCTCCTACCCAGCCAGCACAACCACCTGCCAAGAAACAGTATGTTGGTACTGCACCTCTTTGTAACAAGTGCAATTGTCATCATCAACCACATCTTCAGTATCGTCTTTGCATGATATACAAGAACTTTCAGCTATTTCGGTTCAACATCCAAATCTAAGCTATTTTGCGGAGTTTATTTCCAATACCAAATGGACTCGAAAAATTATGATATTTTTACAAGACATGTCATATAGTCCACTGTGACTTGTGTAATTTTCTCATGGCCTAATTATTCATAGAAAAAAAAATGATAAAAATCATTTAGCATGCGTAGGTCTGATTCATCACATTCTAGCGACAGTTTATGGAAAAATTTATTTAAAAATCCTTATTAACTCTTTTAAGGAAATTCCAGTTGGAGAGTATCTTAATCTCATGGGACTACCTACTGTAAATATTCCAAACATTAACTCCAACCACGGAACAAGTTATAACATTCGTAATAGGCTGCAGATTTTGTAGGAAAACGCAGCCTTAAACTTGTCGAACAATTACGAAACCAGTGAAGTTAGAAAGATATTTCAAAATAATACATTTTAGACTTAAGAAATAGTAAATTTCGTTTTGGCCCCGTTATAGCCAACACAAGTCGGCTGTAAATTTCCGACAGAACGTATTTGCTTTCAGCTTTTTTCCACAAACATGTTTATGATATTGGTTAACCCAAATCCGACCCGTACATCATTCATAACTTCAAATAAATCAGATTCAACAATCAAATATCATCAACATCAAGTTACAATCAAAACCCTAGCATACATGTAAACAAATACGTGATCATTCATCGCAATAACCGTATAAACTCATTAAAACTCAATACCAATAAACCCTAGCATTCAAAGTCCTATCATCATGTAATCATATCAACAAAACGCAGCCAAGAACGTACACACACGTACAATAAGAAAAAACTATAAATACGGTAGATGTAGGTTACTAAGTGAGTGAGGAGGATCGAGAGGCTTGGAGAATCGAAAGGGATGAAACCTTTGTGCCTGAGTTTTCGTCGATCAATAGAGAGGTAGAGATACTTCTGTTTTTCATAGATTAGGGTTTAGGATTACATGTGCATGTATATTTATAATATGATAGTTCAGTGGGTTAAAGCTCGTAACAACTAGGCCACATAATGGGGCGAAGGTACCGTAAAAACTATAAATACGGTATATGTAGGTTACTAACAAAACCTATGTTACTCACCAGCATTCATTTGTTGACCGTCTTTTTCATATATGTTTCAGGTGCTAATGTGTGATGACTAGGAATGCATGCTACATGTAGGATGGACTCGGGCCTTAGTTTACTTTAAAAACATAAGGACAATTGTTGTGTTTTGTTTGTTTTTGCCCCAAGACAATGTAATTTATTAATTCAATAAAATAAAACCTTATGTACCATGTGTTATGTGTTGTGAAACAGTTTCCTGTAACGTGACTCCCCGATGTTTCCACCGCGGTTTGTTGTATTACACGATCGGGGTGTTACACCAAACTTGTAAATTTATATATAAAATGTATAAAATTAACTCTATATTTATATAAATTTGTAAAATTCTACATAAAAAGTACAATCCAATTTATCTCTGCAGTACCTCACCGCCTGACTGGCGCCTAGCGATTACAAAAACACACATACACACACACATAAAAAAACATAGGTTCTTGAGTCATGGGTCTTGTTAGAAGCAAATGAGCAAACTCACTATCTTCTAGGATAGAACTACGGTTTACCTTCATCTCATCCTCACCAAACTCTACTTTATAACTGGGATTTTAATAGATACATTTGTTTGTTTATAAGAAGCAATACACTGGGTTTTTGTAATGCCTACAAAAAAACACTCACAAACCAAGTGGTTAATGAGTGATCATGTATCCGATGAGGATGAGACTAGACATTAGATACGAGTTTACGTTATATAGAACAACAAAACCTATCTCTCTAGCATCTCACTTTCAAGGTTAACCAAGCTAAATTAAAGAACTTTTTTTCCTCATATAAAAGATGGGAAATGAGAGAACAATAAGACAAGTGACAATCGACACAAGAAATGATACTTCCAACAACAAAAACTGCCACCAAATTGTGAAACATTCTAACCATTAGACAAATCAAATCTAAACCACTTTATGTACAAGAACATTCATTTTGCTATTTCGAGGTTGGTTAATCAGCTAATAAAAATATTAACCTTCACTGTATATTGTTCCTTGTCAGCTTCAGCTAGCCTTGCGAGTGTCCTCACAAAGTAACTACGCATCTCTGGCAATACACGCTTGATCAGACGACTGTACCTGGAAATTTGATGATCACAAGAACCGGATCTTTTAAAATTTCTATGACTTGGAAAAAATGGTAATTTCTTAAAAAGACGTAAACGGTAAACTTACCATGATTTTTCATGTAATTTGTCGAAGTTCTTGAGAATGAATATAATGCAAGCATTCTTTAGTGACATGGCATTGAAGGCCTCTGATAAGTCATACATAAGTGATACATTGTCCACTAGTATATCCTAACGCAAGAATGGAGCATCTTCATTACATGCAAAGTTAGTCTTACGAAGTGTTTGGATGTGTGTTTTGAAACTGATTATTTGAAAATAGTGTTTAAATATGCTTATGGTGATTGAAATGTAACAATTAGATAACAACATGTTTTAACTAATAGATAGAATGACAAAAATCACATTTTTGTGAAACAAAATAATTGATCTCGACTCACTTGTGCAATGTTGTACTCACAGAGACGCTTTAGCCCCTCGAGAAGATATTGATCTGCGGCTGTAAGAAGATCTAGAGCATTTTCCATATTCACATCTATGGACCCAGTGTATATATATCTGTAGTTAAATACCATATTAGTATTAGATATATACATGAGTGTATATATATATATATATAAGATAGTTAATAAGCTAGATTATGTGACATATTATTATTTTTTGTATTATTCTCTTAACCTAGTTAGTAGGCACTTACAGCAAACATAAACATATATATATATATATATATATATAGGGTAGGGTTCTAGAGTGAACAACCTCCCAAGAGTGAACTGTGTGAACTCATCTGGACCCTTGATTTCCCTTTTAGTTGTTAAGGGTAGGATTGTAATTTTATAAAAAATTATATTTAAATCATTATCTTAATAATTGAAACCAGTTACATGTTTCCTATTTTAATTCCTTATCCATAGTATATTTCCTATTTTAAATTCATTATCCACAATATCTTTTATTTCAATTTTATTTTTCAGATTTCATCACCAGAATTCAAATTTTGATTTTTAAGATCCACGTAACCTTCATATTTCAACGGTATACATATGTGTACTTAGATATAAATAGAACAGTACGTATGTGTACTCAGCATCGTACATATGTGTACAGTAATTCACAAGTGTACATCAAAATTCAATACAAAAAAAATTTGAGATATCACAAAAACAGACGATATACACATGTGCACATCGCATTAAAAACAGGGCAAAATCAGAATACACATGTGTACATCACATTTAAACAAAGCAAGAATAATGAATTTAAAATAGGAAAGATATTATGGATAAGGAATTAAAATGGGAAATATGTAACTGATTTCAATTATTAAGATAATGATTTAAATCTAATTTTTTATAAAATTAATTTCCTATTTAATTTATGAGAGAGAACATGATTTATGCAATCAATTTAAGATGAAAATTACACATATACCCTTTTTGTATTTAATTAAATGGAAAAAATTAACCATATAATTACCATCATGCCACTCATCTAAATCTCAAGATCATAGAAATCAAGGGCCAAGATGAGTTCACACAGTTCACAACTTAGGGGGTGTTCACTCTTGAACCTAATCCTATATATATATATATATATATAGAAAGTATAATGTACAAAAGCCCTTATCATACTTCACGTACGCGACAAGCCTGTCCGTCAGATATATGTGATTATCACGCATGGAACACATTATCACGCATGGAACTGAATTATCACGCATGGAAAGATTATCACGCATGGAATAAGATGCTGAAAATAATCACGCGTGTGTTAAATAATCACGCATACAATTAATCATGCTTTTAATCCACGGCCAGGATTGTCGCGTACGTGAAGTATGATAAGGGCTTTTGTATGTTAACCGCTCTCTCTCTCTCTCTATATATATATATATATATATATATATAGGATTAGGTTCAAGAGTGAACACTAGTGTATCTTGCGAACTGAGTGAACTAATCCTGGCTATACACGTGTGTAAATCAATGGCCAGGATTTGATGATGAAATCCTAGCCATACATGTGTGTAAATCAATGACCAGGATTTGTTCACTCAGTTCGCAAATACACTGGTGTTCACTCTAGAACCCCACCCTATATATATATATATATAGTGAAAGTGTAAAATACAATATTTCTTAACGTACGATGGTATGTTATAAAACTCAAAACCCTAATTAGACATGAACAAAAAACCATAATCACACATGAAGAAAAACCATAATCACACATGGTTATGATTTTTGTTCTTGCGTTATTTATGATTTTGTTCATGCATGATAATGGTTTTGTTCATGCGTGATTAGGGTTTTGAGTTTTATAACATGCGTAATTTCATATCGTACCATCGCACGTCAAGGAATATTGTATGTTAACATTCCCCTATATATATATACATGTATTTTATGTAAACAATCCTTATCAATTCAATCACGAACATTATTCATTCAATATGCAAATTCCACTTTTTTTATGATATCATATTCCAATATAGCGGCTTCAGAGCCAGGTTGATCAAATCATTCAATCAAGAATTAACAAATTCAATATCCGTAAACCCTAATATTCAACAAAGAAGACAATGAATTCAAGCAGAAAATTACTATCACTGGCACATTCAAATAAAAGTATTACTGGAATCACAAGATCTATGGAGTTTTGTCGAAGATGGATATCAAGAATTAGCCATAGATTCTTCACAGAGTGCAATATCAGACTTTCGTGATGTGAAAAGGATAAATGGGCCTTATACATTATCTTTCAAGTCGTAACTGAAATAGTGTCAAACGCATTGCCACTGCAAAATCATCAAAAGATGCATGGGAGATTCTACATAAGTCATACAGGGGTGAAAATCGTGTGAAAACGGTAAAACTTCAAACACTAAGATGTGAATTCAATGCTCTTAATATGAAAGAAGGGGAAACTGTAGAAGATTACTTTAATAGAAGAAAGTTAATTGTTAGTCAATTAAGACTGAATGAAGAAAAGGTTAAGGAACAAAGAATAGTAGAAAAAATACTGAGAAGTCTAACAAGGAAGTTCGAATCTGTGGTGGTTTGTTGTAGAAGAATCAAAAGATCTGGATACAGTATCCACCGAAGAGTTAATGGGAATTCTACAATCCCATGAATTAAGGTTGAGACAATATGAAGATGTTCCAATGGAACATGCCTTTCAAGTTCAGAATACTAACTATGAAAGATTCAGATAAGGAAGAAGCGATACAGGAGGAAAAGGATACGGTAGAGGAAGAGGAAGATATATTGGTCCCATAAGATGTTATAACTGTCGGAAACTAGGTCAGACGGCTAGATTCTGTCCACAGAATGATGAAAATGAACGACCAGGAAGTGTATTATTACACAAAGACGATGACAATGAAGAGCAAGAAAATACCATGTTCATGATCTTCAACATGGAAGAGACAATTAAAAATGATTGTTGGTATTTAGATAGTGGATGTAGCAATCCTATGGCAGGGGATAAGAGTCAATTCATCGTACTTGATGAATCCTAGAAAAAAGAAGTGGGAACCGATGATGACAAGAAATTAGAAGTATTAAGATGTGGAGATGTCATCATAATCTAAAAGGATAAACTAAGAAGGTACTAAATGTGTTTTATGTGGAAAGACTGAAGCATAATCTGTTAAATGTGGGTCAACTCATACAAAACGGATACGAAGTGAAATTCCAAAATGGACAGTGAACAATCAAGGATGCTTCGAATAAGATTATGTGTACCATTAAGATGACCATCAACAAAATGTTCCCTCTGAACCCGAACAACGACTTAACCTTGTCTCTAAGCATGACTACAAATGATACCTCAATCCTATGGCATAAACACTTTGGACACATCAACTTTGATACATTAATCGACATGGGAAACAAAGAGTTAGTAAATGGTCTACCTAAAATCACAAAATGAGAAACTGTGTGTGAATGATGTGTATCTGGAAAACATGCAAAAAAAAGTTTTCAAAGAAAACCTCATGGCATGCCGATAAGCCTCTGCAACTTGTTCATTCACACATCTGTGGTTTAATGAAAACATCATCAATTGGAGGTTGCAGGTATTTCATTACACATTTATAGACGATTATTCTAAGAAAACCTAGGTATACTTCTTAAAGATTATGTCCGAAGCCTTGAGTTATTTCAAGAATTCAAGATTATGGTAGAAAATCAATAATACCACAATATAAAAACCTTAAAAACCGACTGTGGTGGAGAATATTGTAGCAATACATTTCAAGAGTATTTTGAATTAAACGGAATACACCACCAACTTACCACAAGCTGTGAGTGCATAATGTCTATCACCTCCGTCAATCGTACATCATAGCAGAAATAGAACAAGATAAGCTTTGAAGAATATTAAATATAGGGAAAAGTCCGTCCGGATGGATGGAGGTGAGCCCATCCGGACAGATGGAGTTAATAAGTCAAGAGCCTTCATTTAAGTCAACCCTATAAATAGGAATGTTATGTTTCATTTCAAGAACTTCTGCCACTTTGAATCTGGAGAGCTTTGAAATCTAGAGAGAGAAAGTAGCAAAGAAGGTGATTCAAGGTGTAAAACATTGTAATATCTCTAATCGAATCATTGTTAATTACGTTCTTGTGTTCGGTCCACACACGTGCACGGATTCCGCACGTCGTACGTGTTATTCACAATCGTTCGGGAGTCAAATTCGATCCTACAACGCGTTCTCAAGTGGTAGCAGAGCGGGATATCAATAGCACGGATAAAATATGCAAGAATCTACGTGATTTCATCAGATTCAGAGTGAAAATCAGATCGGATTTGTCAAAATTCTTCTTCATCTCATTTTTCTCACTTTTTGAGTTTAAAACACAAATTAACAATGATTTCATGGATAAAATTGGCTGAAATTTTGATATTGTGTGCGAAATCATAGTTTCATAACCCTACAAAATTGTAGATTTCAATTCAAAGTTTAGAGGTGCCAATTTTGTGAAAAAGTGATCGAAAAAGATGAATATTACTGCTGACATTGTTCATCCGAGCCAAATAGTTGGTCCATCCGAGCGGATGTGGGCAAAATAGTCCATCCGAACGAGCTTACTGTCCATCCGAACCAAAAGAAACATCCATCCGCTCGGAAGAGGTTTTTTTTTTAATTGTCCATCCGTAAAAAGTATAATCTCATCCGGACCAATCTTTCATTTGTTACAATTTTGAAATCACTAAGTGGGTTATATGGTCCAATAAGAATCAAGCTTAGTAAATGAAAAGTGGTTGTTCGGTCCAATTATAAATAATGTATTCTACGGCCCAATAAGATTCAATGTCATTTGTTTGACAAAGTGATTACTTGTTTTGATAATTTTCAATTTCTGTCAGTTGTTGGTCCAATAAAAGATTAAAGTGATTACTTGGTTCAATGACATTAAATGAAGATCAGAGATAGTCACGTGAGATGAGAAATTCTATTGGATAATGGATTGGTTCAATCAAAATTTTACCTGGTGAAGAATATTATTCATCCGAAAGTTTATTCAATAATTGTTGATTGGCTCATCCGAACATTAAAAAAAAGGGTCCATCCGAAGTTACAATATTGATGATAAGTCCATCCGGTTTGTTAAGCTCTATTTGTTACATTTGTTCATCTGGATGCTCATCCGGACAATAACACATTCAATAGTCCATCCAGACTTAGTTAGACATTTGTTAAAATTGGTTATGAAGTCCAACTGCTCGACTCAAGCTTATTTGGAACATCATCAGTCCATATCAGATCCAAACAATTGTATTGGTTCATCAAAACATTGATTCATTTGGAGCCCATTTGATCGATTGAGGCCTAATTATGATTTGTATATTCTCTAGGTTGTTAATTCGTGGTATAATTCTGTTAGACCCTTAATAGGTTTATGGATTAGAAGCAAAGTGGATTAGTAGGCTTTGTGGGTTAATGTTTTGTAGAATGGGCTATTTTGGGTAAATGGGCCTAGGGTTTAGGGAGCCTCCTCCCTAAACACTTACTATAAATAGAAATGTCATGTATTAGGTCAAGTTGTTGGTGACATTAGCAAATCTTGTATTAGACAATTCAATCATTGTATGCAAGACATCATCAATCAATCAAAGAACTTTCTATTTTATCTCCTTTCTTGTATCGTTTACTCGTTTGTGTGATTCTGCCACCATTCGAGTTTGTGTGATATCGTTGTGATCTCCTTACGGGACTTAAAATTGGTATCAGAGCCTATCGAACTTGTTTCCAGGCTCGGATCTGATATCACGTCGCATCTGATCTCGGACTGTTGCTATTTCTGCTGTGTTTCTAGTCATCTCGGACCTGTTTCTGCTGATCTCGGATAATCTTCATCGCATTTCGGACCATCTCGGATAAACACCATTCAAGATTGCCTTCATCTTGGAACTTCATCATATCATCTCGGATCATCATTAACCCATCTCGGACCATCATCATAGCATCTTGGATCAACATCAACCCATCTCGGACCATCATCAACCATCTCGAATTATCATCAAGTGATCTCGGATCGTCATCATCTGATCTCGGATTATCATCATCTGATCTCGGATTGTCATCAAGTGATCTTGGATACTCATTAAATCATCTCAGATCATTGTTTGAAGATTGCCTTTGACTTTCATCCCGGATACACATCTCATCTCGGATAACTCACCATCTCTGACCACTGTTCATCTCTAACCTTTCATCTAGGACCAACCATCCCGGACAAGTCATCTCGGATTACTGTTTAGACATCAGAATCATCATCTCAGACACTATGTTGAACCCAAACGGTATTATGAATGGCATTATAACCACTGCTGATCTTGCCAATGCTACCCTTGCAGCAATTCAGACTCAGTCTTTGGCTTTCCATCAAGAACTTGACCAAGTTATTGGCACGTCTACCAAGGTTCCAAGGTTTTTGTACGGAGACGACTACTATGAGTGGAAGTTAGGTTTGAGCAATACTGTAAGGCGAAGGAACCTCATGTTGGACCACTCACTATCATGTACTCTACTGAAGATGACCCTCAGACTCAGATTCCAAAACCCGAAGGCATTTTTACTAAAGAAGACAGAAAGGTTGTAGCTGAGGATGAATCTGCTTTTAGAACTCTATCAATGGCTCTTGGTACAGACATTTTGATTGCTGTCCGAAACTGCAAGAGTGCAAAGTAAATTTGGGATCAGATGACACACTTGTTTGAGGGAAATGCTTATATGAAGGCGAGCAGAGTAAACATGATGAATCAACAGTTCAGCTCTTTTAATCACATCTATGGAGAAACTGTTGAGAATCAGATAAGGAGGTTCGTCAAACTTGTGTCACAGATGGTTAGTGCTGGAATCAACATCTCAAATAGTGGAATGAATCGTTAGTTGCTGAATTCACTACCAAAGGGTTGGGATGCCAAGGTTTCTATGATCAAGCGTACGAAGGATCTAAATGAAATGACACTTACGGAGTTGATTTCCACTATCAAGTCTTGTGAGATCGACAATCTGCAGAGAGAGATAAATCATAAGAACTCACTGATGGCTGCTGGCATGACTAGCCCCAACAATGCAGCTTTGATGTCTCAAGCTCATCCAAATCTGTTTTTCAGTCCTGTTCATGGAGTTATGAACAACATCCTAAACATTGTGTTTAGTCCTATTGCAGCACCAAAATCCAACTATGTTTACGGAATGTCTCTTCCTACTTCTCAAGCACCTGCCGTTAATACCACCAATGTTCAACAGCAACCCCAGCCTCAGCCACATCATGCAAATGTTGCCTTTGGTTCTACCACCCAGTCTGCAACTCAAGGTGTTCCATCCTCACCTTCAATGGAACATATGGCCTTCTTGACTAAGCAGAATGAAGAAAAACTAGCTCTCGCAGCTTCTATGATCTCCAGTTTGAATGCTTTCTTAGCCGGTGATCTCATGCCCTCAAGTGAGATAACTCCATATATGAATCAGGTGGTTGAAGAAGACTTGGATGAACTACATGTGGCTTGGAATCTTTCTATGTCAGCATTTAAGGCAGACAATTGGCTAAGAGGTATGGGCGTCGTCCAATGAATGCTCGTCCTAGAGTGCTGAAAGACAGGCTAAGGTGCTACAGACGTTATGAGGCGAGACACTTTGCTAGGGATTGCAAGAGGGCACCAGTGGGATATGAAGCTACTTAAGCAGCTGCAGCTCAGAACAAGGAAAGGTCAATGGTTCCTGTCACACCTGTTGAGACTTCAACTTCAACTGGACAAGGAAACTCTAGAGCTGGAAAGGGCTTTGATTGCACAGGAACAACGTGGTTTCAATTGGGCTGATGCAGTTGCACAAGTGGAATCAATGAAGCTGTCTGAAACTGCTGCTGTTGAAAAAGTTCATCAATGATTGATGGCATTAACCGAGGAACCGAAATCACTCTCCAAGACAGTAAATTCCCTTTTATGTATTGTACATTGTAGAAAGAAAGTTGCATTTCTGAGATCTCAAAACTCAGCATTGATCACTGATTACAATAGTGCAATGGGAAAGTGCATCAGTCTTCGAGAGAACAATAAAATTCTCTATGAAAAGATTGAAGTACTTAAGAAGGATATAACTCAACTTCACAGAGACGTGAATCAACAGCAATGTTGGGTTCACGACTACAAACATAGACTCAGAGTAAAAACCCTTGAATGCGACTCTGTGAAGGTTGAGCTGGAACTTCTCATTGGAAAGAATAAACAAAATGAGTTAAAAATTAAAAAGTTTGATACCTCCAGTGATACTGTTTGTAATCTGTGCAATGTGCAACTTGCTTTTAAAGAAAACAAGGGAAAGGGTTTGGGATATATATGGGTTCCACCACCATATAATCATAATTACTCCAGACTGCCCACTACTGAGCAAGAGATGGGGAATTATGATTAAATGATTTACGGTAAACCCAGTGATTATGTTCCATGGGAACCGTCAAAATCTAAAAATGGTCAACCAGCTGATTTCAAGAAACCAATGAATTTTGTCAAAAACGAAAATGAAAATTGTCCAAATAAATCAGCAGATAAATCCGAACACGTAAATGAAACAGTAACAAAAACAGAACCAGTTAAAACATCCATAGAGGAGATAGAGGAAAGTTCACTAAATTTTGATTCTGTTGACAACACTAACTGTTCTACTTCATGTGCAGAGTCAGTAAGAACAGAAGAGAAGTCTAAAGAGGATGATGAATCACATCAACGTGTTGCTGATAATGTTATTTCTGATAAAAATGACCTTTATGCTTGGAACTATGTTTTTTCTTGGTTTGCTGAGACTTGGGGTGTTCCCACTAAAACTGATGAAACTGGTGCTATTATTTTAGACTGTGATTGGATAAAAATGTTTGTGTTGAAAATGTTGATGATGTTTTGACAGGAGAGCCTGATGTGTCGACTGATGAACTTGAGACATCTGTTTCGAGTGACTCAGAAATCAATTCTGATGATTCAGGCAACTGTTCTGGTACGCCTGAAACATCGAATGATACATCAGAAACTCCCAATAATGATGAAAAACTTGATGTTTTTTATTGTGATAATGAAGAAATTGTTGAACAGGGGTCATCTAACGAACCTATCAATCAAACAGAAGATTCGGGAACATCAGATAATGAGCATAAATCTTCTAAAGATTCCGATTGTGGTGAACAATCAGAATCTAGTAGCGTTGCAACAGAAGAAAGTCAAACTGTCTTAGACATAGACTGCTCATCATCTGACAAACCAGAATCATCTAATGTCAAGGACTCAGAGGTTGATGAAACTGAAGAAGAGATATCCTTATAGTCCAATTCTGAAGATGCTCATAGGAACACGGAGACTATAGAGAAGGAATCCATGGAAATTAACTCATTAATTGAGTCAGATGATGAAACTGTAGAAGAAATTTTTGTGGAAACCCTCTCTACAGAAACTCCTTAGAACATGGTCTCTGAGGAAAGGGAATCTGCGAAAGTCACTTCAACAGATAACTCAACTCTTGACCCTAAAGGATCAGATTCTGAAGAAAGTGTTTTTGATAAAGCAAAATCTACTGAATTGGTCCCTTCTAAGAAGAAACGATCACGTAAAAACAGAAGGCCACAGAAAAAGAAAGTTCAAAAGGAAAACCCAACTCTCAAACAAACAGAACCAAAACTTAAGGGTAAAGTTGCGGATACTTACTCTTGTGCTGATAACTGTGAGCAGGGTTCATCCAAGATCAAACATGCACGCAAGCAATCAACGTCAAATGAAAGGAAAAGACGTGATCAGTTCTCGAGAATAACACAAGCAGAACTGAATGTCTTTTTCTCAAAAAGGCAAACGTGTTTTAATTATGGAATTCCGGGACACATTGCAAGAAACTGTGTTCATCGTCCCTACTACTCTGGGAACATGTATCATCAGAAGGCTATGCATTCTCATTTTGTCAAAAATCGACCTCCTAAAGCCAAGCCTTCTGATAGAGACTAGAATCTAGCAAAAAGAGAAAACCAAAGATTTGCAAATATGAACAGGTTTCAAAGTAAGTCAAAAGTTACACCATTAAAAGGAAAAGTTTCAGACACCAAGAATTGGAAACCTAAAGTTCCTGCTAGATCCCAGTCTCAGTGTTGCAACCGTCAACATCTACCTTATCGCCAAAAACCACAAGCGATGTTAAGGGTCATATGATCTGTCACGAAGTCACTTACACAGATAGCGATGGTCAACTCAGGTCCACTATGGCCTGGGTTCCAGTCTCTAACTGATTCCGCTAAATGTGCAGGAACGACTGTGGAGGGCTATCTTTAGACTTTGGTTTATTGATAGTGGTTGTTCTAGGCACATGACGAGAGACATAACCCAGTTGAATGATATCATAATATTCGACGGAGGATATGTCAACTTCGTAGGAGGAGAATCGGGAAGAATTACCATGAATTATCATACCCGAATACTGGTTTCTGATTGAAGCTGAATGCAGGGGAAACACTTATGTGATTGACATGAACAAAGCACCCACTTATCAAGTTACTTGTCTGTTTTCAGAAATAGCTGAACATGATGCTATGCTGTGGCATCGTCGATTGGGTCATCTGAACACGAAAAAATTAAATCGATTAGCAAAAGGAGGTCTCGTCAGGAATTTACCAGTCAAGGATTTTATGCAGATAGAAAAATATGAAGCATGCACTCTAGGAAAGCAGCATCGTAGGCCTCATAAGTCTAAACCTATGCACACGACCTCAAAAGTTCTGGAGCTGCTACATATGGATTTATTTGTCCCTGTCAATGTACTTAGTATTGGAGGAAAGGCTTACTGTTTGGTCATTACCAATGATTTTTCTAGTTTCACTTGGGTGTTTTTCCTGGAGCAGAAAAGTGAGACAACTGGCTTAATCAATAAATTTGTGACTCTTATGGAGAATCAAGCAAATGAGCGAGTAAAGATTATTCGTTCTGACAATGGGACAGAATTCAAGAATGCCAAGCTAAATGAATTTTGTGCCTTAAAGGGAATCAATCGTCAGTATAGTACAGCTAGATCGCCTCAACAGAATGGAGTAGCAGAAAGATGCAATCGAACTCTCATTGAAGCTGCTCGCACAATGCTGATAGATTCAGGTCATCCACTGATATTTTGGGCAGAAGCAGTGAATACGGCCTGCTATGTTCAGAATCATGCCTTGATCAACAAACGTCACATGAAGACTCCTTATGAAATAGTAGAAGGTCAAAAACCCTCGGTGCAACACTTTCGCACTTTTGGCTATCCGTGTGTGCTTCTTCTCATGGATTCCAAAGGAAAATTTGAAGCTCGAGGAGATCCTTGCTATTTTATTGGATATGCTAAGAACACCTCTTATCGTGTGTACAACAAGGTCAAGAAGCAGATTGTGGAAGCATATCATGTGGATTGGTTGGAAGAAAATCCAAAAGATGCTCGCATGGGACCTGATTGGCTATATGATTATTCTTCCCTATTTAAATTGTTTCCTATTTTGTCTGATGAAATTGTTAATGCAGGAGCTTCAAGTGCAGAGATGACTATTCCCATTGAAGATGAAGATGAGAATGTGCCTTCGCAAAACATGCTCAAGAAACTCACTGTGGATCCATCGGGATTTCACAAGGGTACTTCAGCACAACTTCACTCTTCGACTGTTCAGGAACCGATTTCTGAACCTGTTACAGCTATCCCTGATGGTGCAGTCCTTAACATTGAAGCCTCCACAGGACCTTCAAATGTTCAAGTAACTTCTTTGTTTCCAGGAGCAATTCCATCAGATTGCACTGTAGATCCTCTTGTGATCAACAACGCTACTGCACCAAATGAAAGGGAGCAATCTAGAATAGCATCAAGAATCTTTTCAAACCTGCAATCCAATTTGCAAGCCACTGCTGCAACAATTCCACAGCATGTTCAGAGAAGCCACCCAATCACGAATATCATTGGCCCAGTATCTGCTGGTGTCCAGACCCACAGCAAATCGGAAGACATCAACTCATGCCTATACTCTTGCTTCATTTCACAGATTGAGCCTAAAAACATTAATGTTGCTTTGCAAGAACCTAGATGGGTTGATGCAATGCATGAAGAGCTCAATCAGTTCGAAAGACTTGGAGTATGGAAGCTTGAGAAGATGCCTCAAGGAAAGCGCGCTCTTGGCACATGATGGGTGTTTCGCAACAAACAAGATGATACTGGAGTGATTGTAAGGAACAAGGCTCGATTAACAGTTCAAGGTTTCAGTCAGGTTGAGGGTTTAGATTATGATGAAGTGTATGCTCTAGTAGCACGTCTTGAAGCCATCCGCATTTTCTTGGCATATGCATCGTTCAAGGGCTTTACAGTCGATCAGATGGATGTCAAGACAGAATTCCTATATGGAAAGGTCAGGGAGGAGATTTACGTTGCTCAACCCCTGGGTTTCGTTGATAAAGAGAAGGAAGTATATGCCTACAAGTTAGAAAAGACTCTATACGGTTTCCATCAAGCACCCCGTGCATGGTATGCTACCCTAACAGAACATTTGCTTGCTCATGGGTACACTCAAGGGACAATCGATCAAACGCTGTTCATCAAACGTGTTGACAAGGACATCATCCTTGTTCAAATATACGTTGACAACATCATCTTCGGGTCCACAAATGATGTGCTTTGCAAGGAGTTTGAAGAGGTAATGAAGAGGAAGTTCGAGATTAGTTCTTTAGGAGAAATGACGATGTTTTTGGGCCAGCAAGTTCATCAGAACAATCAAGGAATCTTGATTCATCAGAGTAAATACGTTCACGGCGTTCTTGCAAAATTCAGCATGACAGACTCAAAGTCGATAGACTTCCCAATTGCAGAGCGGTCGTTGTTGACTGAGGATCCTGAAGGAAGCCCTGTTAACCAGACATTGTATCGATCTATGATCGATTCTCTGATGTACTTAACTGCAAGCCGGCCAGACATCATGTTTGTCGTCTGTCAGTGTGCTCGTTATCAGGCTAATCCTAAACTCTCTCATCTAATTGTTGTTAAAAGAATTTTTAGATATCTGAAGGGAGCTCCTAAACTCGGACTCTGGTATCCCAGAGATTCAAACTTTGATCTGTTTGTTTTTTCAGACAACAACTTTGGAGGGACAGACAGGGATAGAAAATCTACATCAGCTGGATGCCAATTCTTGGGAGATAAACTTATCTCTTGGCAGTGCAAGAAGCAGCAAACTGTATCTCTTTCCACCGCGGAAGTAGAGTATGTTGTAGCATCTACCTCCTGCTCCCAGGTTCTTTGGATGCAACATCAGTTGGAGGATTACAGTTTGACTTATCTTGATACAACTATTTATTATGATAATGATGCCACTATCCAGATCACTAAAAACCATGTTTTTCACTCCAAAACCAAGCACATTGATATGAAAGTCCACTTTATTCGAGATTGCTTTGATAGAGGTTTAATTAAACTTGAACAGATCTATACTGATGCTAATACAACGGATCTTTTTAAAAAAACCTGTCAGCATCTCGAGGTTCAATGTGCTTGTAGACCTTTTGAAAATGATGCGCTTCACCGACTGAGCACGTATTTCAAAAAAGGGGGGTTTAAGAATAACGGTATCTCATCTAATAAATTTGGGCATAAAGTATTCTACTTTTGCACAAATTTAGGGGGAGAAATAGTTGCTGGGAAATGAAATAAATTTTCGTGCTAAAGAACTTTATTAACACATGTAAGGTTTCGATGCTGAACAGGCTAGGATCCACTACGATGTGTTGATAGGTCTAACGCTCGAAAAGTAAAAAAATACCAAGTGATATAAACATAATGGTCTGGATATCTCCAGGGTAACAGACCAACGGTGTATGATTTCATGGTCTTAAATCCTGCGTTGATAGATAGCCAACATCTAAAGTTTCGGGTCTTTATACTGATGAGTCATCTAGGATATCAGGACTGTCCTTCTGTTGCATCCAGATTATATGCAGACCTAGGCACAGTCAGGATATCTTGAAAAAGAGCCACTAAAAGGTCCAAAACCTGAAAAACGGAAGAAAATCTCAAAAAGAGAATTCCGTGCGCTTATAAAAGCAAAATCCGTACTGTTAAAGGTGTGACAACCCTCACCAAACCAGGTATCCGTACGAATTAATTAATATTTAATTACTGCTTAATTACTGTGCTTGCTTACAACTATGATTAAACTGCTTACTGATTTCTGATACATACATGCTCATGCATCACATTTTATACTATCACTCTATTATTTATACACAAACATCAGTGACAACCTTGATGCACAACAAGCACAGTGAGCACACTACGGGATACCCATTAAACATGCTGACATAGCCAGCATCAGACAGTTACTGTCTCTGAGGCCAGTACGAGCCGGGAATAGATTACTACACTAGTAGTGAGTGTAGGGAGGTGAGGATTGTAGAACTGCGTCACTAGGTAAAGTTTATAGTGACCGGATGTGCCTAAAACGTACTTTAAGTACAAAATTCTGCGCTTTAATATAAAACTCAGCATTTTAAATTACTAATAAAATGCAAATACATTGCAGAACGGTCCCGTATATTTTCCTAAGTACCGGGAATAATTTATGTTACAAAAATATACATAAAGGACTTTTTCGGCATAATTAAACATTTTAACGGAACGGTATTTAATCGTATAACCGGACATTACCCGGGACACTATATTTTTGTCAAATACCTTGTTCTATTATTTATGGCTAGTCATGATCCCCGTATGCCATAACACCCGCTAAAAATAAACCAACTAACTTATGTCACCACATTACTTACATCTAACTATTACTTGCATTTAGTTACATTTTTACCTTATACCCCCCCCCCCCCCCCCCCCTTGTCCGATTTTTTGTCCATGTGGACCCACCATATCACCAACTCAATATTTACACCATTCTTCTTAGATTACATCCTAATATTTTAGTAGATTAGTTGCTTGTTTCATTGAACATAATATGTGGTGAATCAATATAAGTATGGCACCAATCTCACAACATCATTTCACCAAGATTACTCTCCATTTCACTCTCTCTCCCTCTTGTCTCGGCTGCCCAAACCGAAAACACCATCACCACCCCTAAACATCATCATCTTCTTCATTTTTCACATTCCATTCAAGCTTTGAAGTACAACCATGGAAGGTGCATCTTGAAGAACCCTCAAAGGAGCTTTGTTCTAGCCGTTTACACCATCTTTTCTTCACGTTTCTTCATTAGATTCTTCCCTAGCTAGAGGCTAGTAGTAAGCTTCCTTACACTTGATTTCATCTTGTTCGAAATTATGACATGTAGTATGTTGTATTGTTGTTTAAATTACTAAAGTACAAGAATACTAGAAAATATGAAACATGAGTTATGAACATAAAAGCTACATAAAAGTTTACTTGTGGCTGGATTATGAAGCGGAATCTTGTTGGTTTGAGGGTTGGTTAAATCATACTTGATGTTTAAAAGTTGTTTTCTTGTTAAACCCGTTAATCGGACACTTGTAACACGATTTATAACATTTAAACTTTAAAATAACATGCTGATGTACTTTTCCAGCCGCCTTCAACAGGCTGTAAACGGACTTTAAAAACTCGAAAAACGGAATTTCTGAAGCCTAAATTGTGTCTTTTCGAAAAACCAAGAAAATGGCGCTGGAATCGTATTTTTCTGATGTCGGTTACTATTTTAAAAGTCTGTTTTCGTGACAGCAGCTAAGGCTGATTTTAACTGCAGAAAAATGGGTCATACGTTTTCAGTCACAACATGAAACTTAAACCGAACCAGCCCCTGAAACTTTTATCAAAGATGGTCACGGATGTATTTGTGACCCTCGAACTGGAATTTCGATAAACGGACTTACGAGGAATTTTTGACGAATTTTTCCGTTAACTGTGATCAGAATGTAACAAATCTGACCACAGTTCGGTAAACGATTTTCTATAAATTATTGATAATGAACTAGACCCCGAAATTTTTACACAATAATTTGTGGATCGATTAAGACGTTCCAAAAAAATTTGGGAATTTTTGGAATAAGTTAGGTATTTTATTTACACGTCCGAAAACAGTCCAGTTTTTCACATATTGAAACTGAAACGACAAGGGTAGTATTTTGCGTGTTAAAACGTAAGGGTTGATTGTTGATGATCATGGGTTGATTTCAAAAAGAAAAAGATGTGCGTATTAGCACGGACACTCCCGTTTTTAGGGGAAGTTCTGGCGAATTTTTCTAAAAATACCAAGACTTAAAAAAACTATTTTTCTAACAAGTATGTTTAACTTTATTTCTCGGAATTAAACCTCGCCATGAGTTTTGACATAAAACTTTAAAGTGTTGGATATGAAAACTTGTAAATGTATTTTGTCAATACTTTAAGTCACCAAATACATAATACATGTACGAATACCCCATCCTTGGGAAGGAATCTATTTATACGATTACCAAGAAATATAAACACGAAATAGTTGTCTAACTATTTCCCCAAGAACGTTAAAACTCTAAGCTAAGGCACGGCCGTTCGTCTAATAGATATTAGCACGTTGTAGGTTGTCGTGCTGCAGACCGAGTTTGAGTTGCTGTTATCAAGGACGCATTACTGTGAGTTCATGTCCCCCTTTTCTCTTAACTGTTTTCAGTTTTCTAAACTGCGGGGGTGAAATACATGTTTCTATGATACGAGTACTTTATACATGGTATGGTTAGCGTAAGGAGGGTTACTACTTAGATCATGTGAGTGGGTAGGCGGGAACTGGAGGCCATTAATCCTCATTGTAGGACCGAGGGATACAATGCGGTAGATCTATTTGGGTGTAGCGAGCCCAGCTCCAGGCCCACAGTACGGACCTTGGAGTGACTATGTACCCGACGCACAAATCCGCTAGGTTTGAGTCTTCCTACTTGCACTTCACACATACCAATGGCCTTGCAAACCATTGGTGATCTCTATTTCCTTATTTGCTACATACCAGGGTTTTTATACTTACAAGGGTTTTACATACTCACTTACACATGAACTCGCTCAACATTATGTTGATTTTTCCAACTTACATGTATTTCAGGGAACTAAGGATCTGGCACGGTATGCTACGTTTTCCCGCTGTGTTAGAGTTACGGGATCATCCACGTTTAGGGGTCGCGACTTTTACCTGGACGAGTCGCAAGTCTTAAACAGTGTTTATGTTATATTGGTGGTTGCGTTTTAAGAACAAAGTTTTTATATTATCAGGTTGTAATTTCCGTTGCATGCGTCAACGCCTTAAGACAATGTTGTGGTACTTTACTTTTCAAACTTAAATCAATGGATGATCTGCATGTTTTATTTTCATATAGCTTTGTTGTGATTAAGCTATGGTATTAAGAAGTCACACCAAATTAACCCACGCTTCCGCAAAGCCAGGGTGTGACAGCTTGGTATCAGAGCTCTGATCATAGCGAACTAGGATTCCTTCTCGAGTCTAGTCTATGATCACTAGGGCTCTCACGAAAACATTTTTACACTGCATACCACTTGAAGTCCAGATCCAAAATGTTTTTACCAACAAATGTTGAGCACATTTTATTTGATAGTTATAGGCTCAGTCTGGGAGGCTGAGGCTCGGTCTGGGAGGCTGAGGTAGTTGTCTAGTGGGACTAGGGAGTCAGTCTGGGAGGCTGGGAGGCTAGTGGGACTAGGGAGTCAGTCTGGGAGGCTGGGAGGCTAGTGGGACTAGGGAGAGCAGTCTGGGAGGCTGGGAGGCTAGTGGGACTAGGGAGAGCAGTCTGAGAGGCTGGGAGGCTAGTGGGACTAGGAGAACTAATTGATTGCTTATTGGTGACTAATGTGTTTACTTGATTATATGATTGATATATGTGCATATCTGTGGTTGTATTACAGACACTATGTCTTCATCGAGCGGGGTTTCAGACCCAGTGGCAGTAGACTCTGACGACCCGATGTACACTGATTCAGAGGTTCATACATCAGATACAGACAGCACTGAAGAGGATGCATTCCAGCCTTTTGCTATACCCGATTTTGGGGATGATATACCTCATGCTGATGGTGTTCCTGCCGGGGATCTACCTCTTGTGGAGATCCCTGCTCCTGTTCCACCCGCTGCATTTCCTGCAGAGGATTTGCCACACAATATTGAGTCCGATGACGACCTCCATCTATTCGAGGGTCCCCCTGAGGATCACCATGAGGGCAGGGCCCCGATTACAGACGATGTCGCTCTTCCGATAGCTGAGATTCCTGTTGAGGAGGCCCATTCTGATTCGTCGATTCCTGATTCTCTTGAGTCGGTAGCTTCCTTTGTTCCACCACTTATCCATGTTGATATACCCGCTGAGCCTGATGTTGTTGCTCCTATTCCTGACCCGGTGCCTCTAGAGCCCGACCATGCTCTCTTTGCGGCTCATGTCGACCCTCAGTATGCTGACACCCGGAATGGGTGGATAGAGGCCGATGATGATATTCCACCTTTTGTTGTACCAGTTGCACCAGCTTTACCTCCTTTTGATGCACCCTTGTTCCCCACACACACTGCTGATGCGCATCGCGCGGATCTGCCCATCATATTTCGCCAGGAGATCCCTCCGCCGCATCCTGGAGAGGGCCCCTCTCATCAGCCTCTTGGCCAGGCACCTTTTCTGACCGGAGGGGATCAGTTTGCACCTTTTCTAACCGGAGGGGATCAGTTTGCCCCACAGATCCCTCACCATACTGCTGTTCCCCCTGTTCCACCGTTCGCTGTACCACCTTTTACTCCATCCAGCGAGCCTTTTCTCTGGACATCATCATCCGTCGTGCCGCCGACAGATCCATATCATCCCTTTTATGTCGGGCCTTCCACGGAGGATGTCCTCGTTTCATTCATGCTACAGCATGACACGCTGACGCGTCGTGTTCAGGCCTTGGAGCAGCAGATAGAGTGTCTATCGCGTTCTCACCACGCCATGGAGGAGGACTGGCTCCTCATGCGCAGTTTGTTCTATTTTCATTTTCCTCCTCCACCACCAGCGGCATGAGGGCTCTTTTGGTTTGATGCAGGTACCACCACTTTTGATGAGAAGACGGCGATTAAGTCGGCTACATAGCTTTTTGAAAACCACCTGACGATTATGACTTTTGATGTTTAGTATTTGTATATGTTTAGACGTTTCGGACAAGGGCGTTGTGACCCTTGGTCCCTTTTTGGATGTATGTTACATTTGTGGAACTTGTAAACATTGTAATCGTGGTCTTGGTTATATAAAAGCTTAATCGCAGTATTCTCATTACAGGCATGGCTGATTTATTGATATATTTATAACATGGGATGTTGTGTGATTGATTGTTTATAACATGAGATGTTATGTGTTTGGTTTATTTTAACATGAGATGTTATATATTACTACTATCGTTTTATACGCACTCTTTACCTACCATGACCTGACTCGCGTAAACCATCTTTTAGAAGATGCCACCGAGACGTGATCCACGCATGCCTGCCAACGAGGCAGAACTCCAACAAATCATCGCTGCCGCCATCGCGCAATACGCCACCTCTCAAGGAGGACCCAGCGGGGGCAGTTCAAACAATAACGGCAACAACAATCCGCCTCATGGTAATACTAAGTCATTAAGGCATACCATGATACGTTGGATATCTATAGCAAGTTTGCTAATGCCATTCATATATTGTAACGTATGTGCAGGGTGCACCTACAAGCAGTTTTTAGACTGCAAACCTGTAAACTTTGATGGCACCGGAGGTGCTGTTGCTTTTGTTCGTTGGGCCGAAAAGACTGAATCAGTTCTCCGCATGAGCAAATGCGCTCCAGATCAGCAGGTTACTTACATCTCTGGGCTATTCTTGAACGGAGCCCTGTCATGGTGGAATTTACAAGTCCAAACACTTGGTGAAGCCGCAGCCTACGCATTGACGTGGAACGAGCTGAAAGAGCTCATGCGCAAAAAGTATTGCTCTCGCGCTGAAATTCAAAAGTTGGAAACTGAGTTTTGGCATCTGAAGATGGAAGGACCGAAAATTGCGGAATATGTTCAGAGGTTTCACGACCTGTCACAGGTAGTACCTTATATGGTCACGCCAGAGTTCAAGCGGATTGAGCGCTTCATTTGGGGTTTAGCTCCTCAAATCATTAGTATGGTGACGTCTTCAAAACCGGCAACAATCACTGAGGCGATCGATCTAAGCGTAGCTCTCACTAAGGAGGCAATCTGCCTAAACAAGTTTTCTGAGGTTGAGCAAAAGAAGAAGGAGACTCATGTAGAGTCGTCCGGGGATAAAAAAAGAAAATTCTCGAATTTCAAACAAGGCACAAGCAGTGATGGCAAGAAAGGAGAGTCAAGCACGCAGACCCGAGCTACGACTGGTACTGGTAGGAAAGGAAGGGGATATATGGGCACTCTGCCCAAGTGTAACACATGCCAGCGCCATCATACCGGCCAGTGCAGACTAAGAACATGTGAAACTTGTGGGAGAAATGGACATTTGAAGGATACTTGCTGGGTTAATACTGGCCGGGGTGGCCAGGGAGGTTTCGGTAGTAGAAACAACAATCGTGATGGAAATGGAAATCGTGCACAAGGAAATAACGGAGGGAATGGAAATCGAGGCAACAACGCGAATCAAGCTGGTACTGTAAACCGAAACCAAAACAACAATCAAGCTGGGAATGGAGGTGGAAACGGGCAAAGACCAGGATGTTTTAACTGCGGTGACATTGGGCATTTTAAGCGGAACTGCCGAGAATTGAACCAAGCACGGGGAAGGGTTTTCAATATCGAAGCGAGGGAAGCGCGCCAGGATCCCAATGTTGTTACTGGTACGTTCCCTGTAAACCAACGCTTTGCATCCGTTTTATTTGATACTGGTGCCGATTATAGCTTCGTATCGTTAGAGTTTAGGAATATGCTTGGATTAGCCGCTAGTAAATTAGATATTCCTTACTCAATTGAATTGGCTAATGGAAAGTTAGTAGAAGCCAATGAAGTGGTCAGAGGTTGTGTAATCGAGTTGGGAGAGCGTGAATTTGCCTTGGATCTACTACCAGTCCAGCTGGGAAGCTTCGACGTGGTAGTAGGAATGGATTGGTTATCAAGCAACAAGGCTGAGATTGTTTGTCACGATAAGGTAGTTCGTATCCCAACCGAAGATGGAGAAACAATTGTGGTTCATGGGGAGAAGCGGGATACGGCTTTAAGATTTATCAGTTGCCTGAAAGCTCGTAAGTGTTTACAAAAGGGATGTGCTGCCTTCCTGGCACACATCGTGGATAAGAAAGCTGCTGAACCGAAAATCGAAGACATCCCTGTCGTGAGGGAATATCCTGAAGTCTTTCCAGAGGACTTGCCAGGATTGCCACCCCAAAGGAAAGTGGAATTTCACATTGACTTAGTTCCAGGCGCCGCGCCTGTAGCTAGGGCACCTTATAGACTTGCACCGTCAGAGATGCAGGAGTTGTCGACACAACTCCAGGAGTTACTTGACAAAGGATTCATCCGACCAAGCTTCTCACCTTGGGGAGCTCCAGTTTTATTTGTTAAAAAGAAAGACGGTAGTTTTTGTATGTGTATTGACTACCGGGAGTTGAATAAGCTGACGATCAAGAATAGATACCCTCTGCCAAGAATCGATGATCTATTCGATCAACTCCAGGGTTCAAGTTTTTACTCTAAGATTGATCTTCGATCTGGGTACCATCAGCTAAGAATACAAGAAGAAAGCATCCTGAAGACAGCCTTCAGAACTCGTTATGGACACTACGAGTTCCTAGTCATGCCGTTTGGGTTAACAAACGCGCCTGCTGTTTTTATGGACCTAATGAACCGAGTCTGCAAGCCGTATCTAGATAAGTTCGTGATTGTATTCATCGACGATATTTTGATTTATTCAAAGACAAAGGCTGAACACGAACAGCACTTAAGAGCTATTCTGGAGTTGTTGAAAAAGGAACAGTTGTATGCCAATTTCTCTAAGTGCGAGTTTTGGCTATGTGAACTCCAATTCCTTGGACACGTGGTTAATGGAAATGGAATCCATGCCGATCCCACCAAGATTGAAGCAATCAAAAATTGGGAAACTCCAAAGACGCCAACCGAGATTCGACGATTCTTAGGCTTGGCTGGTTACTATCGAAGGTTCATTGAGGATTTTTCAAAAATCGCTCAATCACTGACACTCCTCACACAGAAGGATAAGAAGTTTGATTGGGGAATCAAACAGGAAGAAGCATTTCAGTTGTTAAAGGATAAGCTCTGCAATGCGCCGATCTTAGCTCTACCGGAAGGTACAGATGATTTCGTGGTATACTGTGACGCCTCACGTCAAGGATTGGGTTGTGTTTTGATGCAACGCCAGAAAGTTATAGCTTACGCGTCACGTCAGTTGAAAGTACATGAAAGGAACTATACCACGCATGATTTGGAGCTAGGCGCAGTGATATTTGCATTAAAGATCTGGAGACACTACCTATATGGTACGAAGTGTACAATCTTCACAGACCACAAGAGTTTACAACACATATTCAACCAGAAATAGCTGAACATGAGACAAAGACGTTGGGTCGAATTGTTGAACGATTACGACTGCGAGATAAAGTACCATCCAGGGAAGGCAAATGTGGTCGCCGATGCCCTAAGTCGTAAAGAAAGGATCAAGCCCATAAGGGTTAGGGCTTTGGAGATGATTATCCAGACAGATCTTTCCCTGCGCATTCGTGCCGCGCAGAAAGAAGCTCTTAAGGAAAGGAACCTCGAAGAAGAATATCTCCGTGGGATGGAGAAGCAATTAGCGCCAAACGAGGAAGGAACGATATGTTTTATGAAAAGGATTTGGGTTCCTCTGTTTGGTGGTTTGAGGAAAGTTATTTTTGATGAGGCACACAAATCACGGTACTCTATACATCCCGGTGCGGATAAGATGTACCAGGATCTTAAGGATTATTATTGGTGGCCCAGGATGAAGGGCGACGTTGCTGTTTATGTTAGCAAATGTTTAACGTGCGCCAAGGTTAAAGCTGAATATCAGAAGCCTTCGGGACTTCTGCAACAACCTGAAATTCCCAAGTGGAAATGGGAACAGATTTCAATGGATTTTATAACGAAACTGCCCAAGACACCCAGGGGCCATGATACTATTTGGGTGACAGTTGACCGCCTAACAAAGTCCGCGCATTTCTTGCCAATCAAAGAGAAAGACAATACGAGTAAACTTGCGGAAATTTACATGAGAGAAATCGTTGCACGTCATGGAGTGCCACTCTCAATCATCTCTGATAGAGATGGACGTTTCATATCAAGGATTTGGCAATCCTTCCAAGAAGCTTTTGGCTCACAATTGAATTTGAGTACTGCATTCCATCCGCAAACTGATGGCCAAAGTGAAAGAACTATTCAGACATTGGAGGATATGCTGAGAGCATGTGTAATGGATCTTGGTGGTAGCTGGGATAAGCATTTACCACTGGCCGAATTCTCATACAACAACAGCTACCACACTAGTATTGGAGCCGCGCCATTTGAAGCTCTTTACGGACGCAAGTGTCGATCACCACTATGTTGGGCTGACGCGGGTGATAGACAGCTTGTTGGTCCCGAAATCGTCCAAGAGACGACAGACAAGATTGCGCAGATTCGAAAACGTATCGAAGCGGCTCGCGAATGACAGAAAGCCTATGCAGATCCAAACCGGAAACACTTGGAATTCCAAGTTGGAGATATGGTTTTATTGAAAGTTTCACCCTGGAAGGGTGTGGCACGCTTCGGAAAGCGTGGGAAGTTGAATCCGCGTTACATTGGCCCTTTCAGAATTCTGCAAAGGATTGGGCTTGTAGCCTACAAGTTGGACCTACCTGCTGAACTCCATGGTGTTCACGATACATTCCATGTATCCAATTTGAGAAAAAGTCCAACACAAGATACAGTGATCATTCCTGCTGACGAAGTTCATATCGACAACACGCTCCACTTTACTGAAGAACCTGTTGAGGTCACGGATTGGAAAGTTAATAAAACTCGCAGGAGCAGTGTCAAACTCGTCAAAGTTCGTTGGAATGCTAGGCATGGACCTGAATTCACGTGGGAACGTGAGGATCGAATGAAAGAGAAATACCCCCATTTGTTTCCTAAGAACCCTGCATCTTGTAGCAGAACTCAAATTTCGGGACGAAATTTCTTTAACGGGGGGAGAATGTGACAACCCTCACCAAACCAGGTATCCGTACGAATTAATTAATATTTAATTACTGCTTAATTACTGTGCTTGCTTACAACTGTGATTAAACTGCTTACTGATTTCTGATATATACATGCTCATGCATCACATTTTATACTGTCACTCTATTATTTATACACAAACATCAGTGACAACCTTGATGCACAACAAGCACAGTGAGCACACTACGGGATACCCATTAAACATGCTGACATAGCCAACATCAGACAGTTACTGTCTCTGAGGCCAGTACGAGCCGGGAATAGATTACTACACTAGTAGTGAGTGTAGGGAGGTGAGGATTGTAGAACTGCGTCACTAGGTAAAGTTTATAGTGACCGGATGTGCCTAAAACGTACTTTAAGTACAAAATTCTGCGCTTTAATATAAAACTCAGCATTTTAAATTACTAATAAAATGCAAATACATTGCAGAACGGTCCCGTATATTTTCCTAAGTACCGGGAATAATTTATGTTACAAAAATATACATAAAGGACTTTTTCGGCATAATTAAACATTTTAACGGAACGGTATTTAATCGTATAACCGGACATTACCCGGGACACTAAATTTTTGTCAAATACCTTGTTCTATTATTTATGGCTAGTCATGATCCCCGTATGCCATAACACCCGCTAAAAATAAACCAACTAACTTATGTCACCACATTACTTACATCTAACTATTACTTGCATTTAGTTACATTTTTACCTTATACCCCCCCCCCCCTTGTCCGATTTTTTGTCCATGTGGACCCACCATATCACCAACTCAATATTTACACCATGCTTCTTAGATTACATCCTAATATTTTAGTAGATTAGTTGCTTGTTTCATTGAACATAATATGTGGTGAATCAATATAAGTATGGCACCAATCTCACAACATCATTTCACCAAGATTACTCTCCATTTCACTCTCTCTCCCTCTTGTCTCGGCTGCCCAAACCGAAAACACCATCACCGCCCCTAAACATCATCATCTTCTTCATTTTTCACATTCCATTCAAGCTTTGAAGTGCAACCATGGAAGGTGCATCTTGAAGAACCCTCAAAGGAGCTTTGTTCTAGCCGTTTACACCATCTTTTCTTCACGTTTCTTCATTAGATTCTTCCCTAGCTAGAGGCTAGTAGTAAGTTTCCTTACACTTGATTTCATCTTGTTCGAAATTATGACATGTAGTATGTTGTATTGTTGTTTAAATTACTAAAGTACAAGAATACTAGAAAATATGAAACATGAGTTATGAACATAAAAGCTACATAAAAGTTTACTTGTGGCTGGATTATGAAGCGGAATCTTGTTGGTTTGAGGGTTGGTTAAATCATACTTGATGTTTAAAAGTTGTTTTCTTGTTAAACCCGTTAATCGGACACTTGTAACACGATTTATAACATTTAAACTTTAAAATAACATGCTGATGTACTTTTCCAGCCGCCTTCAACAGGCTGTAAACGGACTTTAAAAACTCGAAAAACGGAATTTCTGAAGCCTAAATTGTGTCTTTTCGAAAAACCAAGAAAATGGCGCTAGAATCGTATTTTTCTGATGTCGGTTACTATTTTAAAAGTCTGTTTTCGTGACAGCAGCTAAGGCTGATTTTAACTGCAGAAAAATGGGTCATACATTTTCAGTCACAACATGAAACCTAAACCGAACCAGCCCCTGAAACTTTTATCAAAGATGGTCACGGATGTATTTGTGACCCTCGAACTGGAATTTCGATAAACGGACTTACGAGGAATTTTTGACGAATTTTTATGTAAACTGTGATCAGAATGTAACAAATCTGACCACAGTTCGGTAAACGATTTTCTATAAATTATTGATAATGAACTAGACCCCGAAATTTTTACACAATAATTTGTGGATCGATTAAGACGTTCCACAAAAATTTGGGAATTTTTGGAATAAGTTAGGTATTTTATTTACACGTCCGAAAACAGTCCAGTTTTTCACATATTGAAACTGAAACGACAAGGGTAGTATTTTGCGTGTTAAAACATAAGGGTTGATTGTTGATGATCATGGGTTGATTTCAAAAAGAAAAAGATGTGCGTATTAGCACGGACACTCCTGTTTTTAGGGGAAGTTCTGGCGAATTTTTCTAAAAATACCAAGACTTAGAAAAACTATTTTTCTAACAAGTATGTTTAACTTTATTTCTCGGAATTAAACCTCGCCATGAGTTTTGACATAAAACTTTAAAGTGTTGGATATGAAAACTTGTAAATGTATTTTGTCAATACTTTAAGTCACCAAATACATAATACATGTACGAATACCCCATCCTTGGGAAGGAATCTATTTATACGATTACCAAGAAATATAAACACGAAATAGTTGTCTAACTATTTACCCAAGAACGTTAAAACTCTAAGCTAAGGCACGGCCGTTCGTCTAATAGATATTAGCACGTTGTAGGTTGTCATGCTGCAGACCGAGTTTAAGTTGCTGTTATCGAGGACGCATTACTGTGAGTTCATGTCCCCCTTTTCTCTTAACTGTTTTCAGTTTTCTAAACTGCGGGGGTGAAATACATGTTTCTATGATACGAGTACTTTATACATGGTATGGTTAGCGTAAGGAGGGTTACTACTTAGATCATGTGAGTGGGTAGGCGGGAACTGGAGGCCATTAATCCTCATTGTAGGACCGAGGGACACAATGCGGTAGATCTATTTGGGTGTAGCGAGCCCAGCTCCAGGCCCACAGTACGGACCTTGGAGTGACTATGTACCCGACGCACAAATCCGCTAGGTTTGAGTCTTCCTACTTGCACTTCACACATACCAATGGCCTTGCAAACCATTGGTGATCTCTATTTCCTTATTTGCTACATACCAGGGTTTTTATACTTACAAGGGTTTTACATACTCACTTACACATGAACTCGCTCAACATTATGTTGATTTTTCCAACTTACATGTATTTCAGGGAACTAAGGATCTGGCACGGTATGCTACGTTTTCCCGCTGTGTTAGAGTTACGGGATCATCCACGTTTAGGGGTCGCGACTTTTACCTGGACGAGTCGCAAGTCTTAAACAGTGTTTATGTTATATTGGTGGTTGCGTTTTAAGAACAAAGTTTCTATATTATCAGGTTGTAATTTCCGTTGCATGCGTCAACGCCTTAAGACAATGTTGTGGTACTTTACTTTTCAAACTTAAATCAATGGATGATCTGCATGTTTTATTTTCATATAGCTTTGTTGTGATTAAGCTATGGTATTAAGAAGTCACACCAAATTAACCCACGCTTCCGCAAAGCCAGGGTGTGACAAAAGGTATCTGCCCAACCCTCGTCAGACTTCTCTAGTCTCTCTGTTGTACGAAAGTACTAACCTATTAACTAGAAAGTCTGGAATTGTAAAATCTAAGGATGGACTCTGTATACTCACTTGCTACGATGAACGGTTGTGCTTGCCTTAATCGCGGGGGTATACCTTGGACTGGGACACACGGATGTCACAATAAAAATCTACCCTAAGCGTATCACAAGGTTGAAAGTTGAAGGTTGAGCATTAGATTTAAGAGGACAAGTATATTAACAATCGTGTGGACCAGTTCAAGTAAGTGAGAGCTAAAAAGTGTTCCTTAATCAGTTCGAAAACGATTTGATCCCGTGGCAGTCTTCCCAAAATACCCTAGCATTAGTATTATAATATTAATATAATAGTAATAGCTAATAGTTGCTTGGTGGGTTATTTCACTGATTTTGAAGGAGGTATATTCTGTCTTGAAGAGTTTTATTAGAATAATATTAAAATAATGATCTGGAAAGGCCCACCATCTCGGATGGGGCCCATCAGCTTTGACTAAGTCAAAGTCTGAACAGTGTAAAACAGGCCCATCATCTCAGATTGGTAATCCGAGATGGGCCAGGCCCAATGGCCCATTCGAGACATATATATACTATCTGACATGGTTCGAGATACATATCTCGAACCAAGTCTGAACAGCATCTCGAAGGAATTCTCTCTCACAAACATCATCTCGAACGATCTCGGACTCATCTCGAATAGAAGGTACATCATCCCGGATAAAGAGACCACCATCTTGGGTCATCTCGAACAAGAATGTTCCATCTCGGATGAAGAAATCTCATCTCGAACAAGCAGATTACTTCATCTCGGATATGAAGAATCATCCGAGATGAACCCTAATTATCTCGAACCCTGAACTGGACATTTAACCTGGACCTTTTTGACATGCTGACCTGGACTGCTTGTTGACCTCTTGTTTGACCTGTTGACTGTCATTTGAGCTGATTGAAGTGTTGACTTTGTTGACTAGTCAACACTTCAAATGTAAGTTAACACTTAATAAAAGGATTTAACACTTGGTCATTTGTTGCAGATTATGGCGCAAGTTATGATGCAGGAACAAAACCAAAGACAGTTGGAGGTGGAACTCTTCCATAACCAGGCTGGATATCTCTTGGATCCTCCTGCAGAGCACATGGAAATGTTTGGATCGCTGATTAGAGGCCTAAACAATTACCCAATTACTCATGCACTACGAGTCGAATCGGTGTTCTACAACAGCTGCATCAATACTTTCTGGAATACGGCCAAAGCAGAAGGAGCTGGAACTACCAAAGCCACTGTTCAAAAAAAGAAGATTATTATTTTTGAAGCCATTATTCGGGAGGTATAGAGACTCTGAGATCAACCGCAACATCCAACTTCATACGATCAAAACAGAGTTCTTGCTGCCCTCAGAAGAATGAGCTATGAAGGAGCGTATCCCACAGTTTTGAAGAAGCTGTTCCCGCCTTATTGGAGGCTGTTGGTGCATTTCTTCTTACAATGTATCACAGAGAACAAGGGTGGATATGATCAGCTAAACAAGACGCAGACCTATGCGCTTGTGGCATTGGTGAATGAATGGGATTTCAACTTCTCAGCTTTCATATTCGACAACATGAAGAAGATGCTCGAAGATCCGAAAAAGAAGATCTTTATGTTATACCCAAGATTCCTCCAGATGATCTTTGATGAGAAACACCCAGAATTAGTCAAGGGCCCGAATTACATTAACTTGAAGACGATGGGACCAAGTTGCTTCGAGAACGCATATAGATTCAAAAGGGCCAAACATCACAACTTTGTTGGAAAGTTTGACCTTGAGAAGCATGGAAAATTCAGTGATGTTGTGCCTGCAGTTCCTATTGCACCAGCGCCTCAGTAGACAAATGCATAAATCACTGAAGAACATGACGTGCAGGAAGTTCAGCAAGTGGCTGCCAATGAAGCTGAAATTGAAATAGAAGTACTTGATACTGATTCTGAAATAGACTCTAGTGAAGAAGAAACCGACTCTGAAAGCAAAGTGGAAGTAGTTATGTCTGAGAAGGAAGAGGAAGCTGTTAGACAGCCAGTTCCAATGTCTGCTGAGAACTTAGCTGCCTTACTTATAAGCTTGCAGGGTGGTGATGGAAACCCTCCATCCATCTCTACCTCTGCTGTTCAAGATGATGCTGCAACTACATCAGAAATTCAAGCATAAATTGAAGCAATTACTGATGATGCTGAAGAAGCAGCTAGAAAGAAACAAAGAACTGACATTGCCCCTGATCATGACCTTTCTGGCCTAATATCTAATCCAGAGCCCGTTACATCTATCGATCCATAGCCTGATCCACAATCTGATGATGCGTCAAAGAAAACCAGTATAAAGGAACCTGATTTGTATGATTTCAACTTTGATTTTGAATCTACACCCTCACAACCAGGCAGCTCGAGCGGTGTTAGAGTTGAAGCAGGAAGTTCTAGTGGAACAGCATATACTGAGCATGATGAAGCAGCATTCCGTTATGCAACCAAGAAAAGACAAATTATCGAACAAAGTGACAGCGACTGTGATGAAGATGCAAACGTCGTGAGATTGAAAAGACGAATGGTTGTATTGGAACAGGATGCAGAATTAAAGAACGCTCAGATTTCATCGCTTCAGCAACATTCCGCCCTGAAAGAAGCACATATCTCATCTCTTCAAGCCCAAATCTCTAGCAGAGATCAAACAATAGATCAATTGCAAGGTGATGTGGGAATGTTGATGTCTGTTGTATACGATCTGAAGGCGAAGCTAGAGAAAAAGTTTAGAAATGAGTTTGTTGATAAGGAAGATGAACAATTTCATGTTGGCCTCCCTGAACAAACTCCAGAGGAGAGAGCGGCAGTTCATGCAGCAGCTGAAGTCGAACGTGAAGCCGCTTTGAATGCATATCTTGCTGCAGAGCCAAGAAAGAGAAGCAGCAAGCCAAAGAAAAGGAAACAGAGCAACAAACAGTTGTTGGTGATGAAAAAACAGGATCTGAACCCTCTTGATGAAAACTTTCAGTTAAAGGATCCAACAAAAAGGCCTGACAGACTTGTGATGGAATTGGGGTCTTCACATTATGATGAAGTGGGAAACAAATCTGAAGTCACTTGCTGGAGGTTCGAACATGACAAAGACATGTGGTTGATCACACGTAAGAGCAGTCATCGAGAATATTATGCAAAGGAAGCTCAATTCGAGTCATGGACAAAGATTGATTTGAAGAGCCTTTTGCGTGCCCCATACTACGATCCAGAGCCGAATCAAAGAGGTAGAGGTTGGGCATTCCACTCAAGACTCGAGAAGGAAGTAAAGACTAACTTTGCAACAATGAAGACAGCTGAGCCCAAAGTTAGGAGAAATCCTAGAGTTCGTGACCCTCATACTAAACGTACTATCAAGTCTGTGATCTGGCCCGTAAATGATAAAGAGAAGATCATTCCAATTGTTAAGAAGTTCGAAAAGGGAATTCTTAAGAGTTTTAAGTTCTGGGCTTATGATCCAAGAATGGCCGAAGCTGTTATTGTTACTGAAGAACAATCTATCAGGATTCCTAACTCTTATGAACTGATGAGCTTTCATGAGGAAGACATTCTGATTCTCACCAATCATCAAATCCGTACGAATGAAAAGTATGAAGAATGTGCGAAGGCTTGGACAAGCGCTGCTGCCAACATACTGAATCATCATCTCTTTGCTCCTGATCCAGAGACTGAACAAGGCGGACCACAAGTTTGATGTAGCTACTGATCCAGTAAACCTAGGGGGAGATTGTTAGACCCTTAATAGGTTTATGGATTTGTAGCAAAGTGGATTAGTTGGCTTTGTGGGCACATGTTTTGTAGAATGGGCTATTTTGGGTAAATGGGCCTAGGGTTTAGGGAGCCTCCTCCCTAAACACTTACTATAAATTGAAATGTTATGTATTAGGTCAAGTTGTTGGTGACATTAGCAAATCTTGTATTAGACAATTCAATCATTGTATGCAAGACATCATCAATCAATCAAAGAACTTTCTATTTCAACTCCTTTCTTATACCGATTACTCGTTTGTGTGATTCTGCCACCATTCGAGTTTGTGTGATATCGTTGTGATCTCGTTATGGGACTTACAAATTCTTACCTAGTCTAAGTTCATTCGGAAGCTTATACAAGTTCATCTAGGGTTTCAATCATTCGGATAAAAGAAGAAAAGCTTTGGTTTTAAAGAGTTCATTTGGAATATTTTGCCATCCGTTAATTTGTCATCCGGGTGAAATCTTTTAACGGTTCAACTACAAGTCCTTCATATTATCGAAAATTTGCATAGTTCATCAGTTACACATGATAAGTGGTTTAATTGTTTGATTTAAAAACTTTTTCTAAATCATTTATTTTGACTGTTTGCAGGTGATAAAATCAAGGTGCGACAATCAAGACGTGAATCGAAGATGTCAAGCATGGACGAAGAGTTTTACAATACCTTTTACAACGCTTTCACAGCCGAAACAACAACTGAAGTAATACCCGGAACAAAATCAGTTTCAAAGGTTATTTCAGAGAGTTTAAATCATGATAATGTTTACGGAAATCATCAAAAGCCACCGAAACTAATGAATATTGAAGATTATCACTGGTGGAGTACAAGATTTGAAAATTGGGAGAAAGCGTATGCATATGATAATTGGATCATATTAACATTTGGATATGAAAAACCATGAAATGATCAAAATGTATTACTAACAATTAAACAATTTTCAGAAACTGATAAAAAGGACCACTCTAACGAACTAAAAATTGTAACATTATTACAACAATCTGTTAGAGAGGATATTTTGTTTTTACTTCAACATGGTGAAACTTCCAAATCGATGCGGGAAGCATTGAAGCTGAAAGCCGAAGGTGGTAAAGATATCAAGAAAAACAAAATTTCTCTGTTGAAAAAGGAATTCGATCTGTTCGGATGTATGAAAGGAGAAACTGTTCGACAAATGATTGAAAGATTTTGTCATCTGAAGATCGAGTTATAGAGGTTTGGAATTCACAAAGACAGAGAAGAGATTGTTGACAAACTTGTCGAGGCGTTACCGTAAGTTGATGATTGGAAAACGTTTGTGATTGTTCTATAGAATGATGCTAAGTTTGATGAAATAACGTTGGATGCTTTGATCGAGAAACTAGAAGGACATGATCTAGAGTTACAAAAACAAAATAAAATGTCTAGTTCCAGTTACCAGCAGAATGTTGATCTGTACAACCGACGAAGTATGCTGCTGAATAACCAGTCCTCAAGTTATGATTCGGGATATCACTCATCATCTTCATCATCCAAATCCAATCAGAGTTAAAACTAGAAAGATTCTCCAAATCTAAACACTGATTTCGCTAAACAACACATGAGCTTCTTAGCCTCCGTTCTGGAATCTTATGAAGGTTTAATCGTAGGAAAGATCGGCAATCCGAATATGACAAAGGAGGATTACGATCAAGTAGATCTAGAAGTAATGGAGCTTATGGATATCAGGTGGTGTATGGCTAGCATTATCAGAAGAGCTCAACGGTTCATGGAGATTACTGGGAGAAAGTGTCTGGAAGGTCCCGATATGAAGCTTGGATTCGACAAAGCAAAAGTCACTTGCTTCAAGTGCAAACAAAAGGGGCACTTCAGAAGAGAATGTACCAACAACAAAGCTGATGATAGCGTGAATCCTTTTCATGAGGATTACTACAAAAAGGCTATCTATCATCACAACAATGAGCAACCATCAAGAATAAATCAAAAGCAGATTGAAGAAGGACCATCAAAAGAGATAAAACATGCTGCTCATGTTACAATTCATGATGATGAAGGTTTTGACTGGGAAAAATATATTAAAGATGAGAAAGCAGGGAAAAGGCTTTAGTAGCTGTGTTTGAAGAGAGTCGAGAAGAACGTCATGCGCGAATGTATTTGAGTGAAGCAGGCAAGGCTTTTACAGAAGCTCGGCGTGCAAACAGATGGAGTATAGAGAAAGAATGCTTTGTTGATCCGAACGGAAACCCAACAGTTGATCCTGACAAGGTAGACATTGAAGCATTAGTTGCTGCAATTCCAACTGTAGGCGTTTGGTGTAGAGGTCTCGAAGAGATTCCGAGATACAGAGAAAAGGTATAAGAAGGCATAAGGAAGGTGATATATACCAGCCTAGAGAGAAGAAGACGGTAGAAGAAATTGTTGATGAGAGTAAGAAGATGGTGGATGAGGTGAAAAAAGCTGATGAGAAAGCTGAGGAAGTTGTTATTGAGGAACAGCAAGTGCTGGAGGAAGATCAGATGCAAGAGATGAAAGAAGCCACAGTGTCAAACACTGAGGTAATAACTCAAACTGAATCTTCTGAAATATTAAATAACACTGATCATAAAATTGCTGAACAGTGCAAGAAATGCATGGAAACGTGGAGTGCTTGTATTGAAGAAGATAACCATCTGAGATCCAGAGACATTGAATTGACTAAAATAGAAAGAATTTTTAAATAAAAATGTAATGAAATGATTGAAAATGAAAAGTTTTTGAAAGAAAAACAAAAAGAGTTAACACAGAAATGTGAAAATCTTGAAAACGAAAACAAAATTTTGAAACAATAGTGTTTAGCTGATTGCAACGAATGTGTTTAAAAGGACAAAACTATTCAAGAGTTGCAAAAAGAATATGATCTAATGAAATTGTCATATCACACTGTAAAAGAAGCTTATGAAACTTTGAAAAGTAGAGTGAAAAGTCTGGATGATAGATTGTCTGCATGCCAGAAAACAACCAGATTTCTTGAAGCCAGTTATGAAGGAAAACAAATGGTTTTAAATAATTATATTGATGATGTTGCCAAACTTAAACAAGAACTGGCTGAAAAGGAAAAATTGGTTAATAAACTTCAAAGTTATCATGCTTCGTCATACATTTTAGAAAAAATTTTCAACATCACACCTGATGGTAAAGAGTCAGAAAAGAACCAAAAGGGAATTGGATCAGAATACCATCACGTTCCACCACCGTTGGAGAATAATTATACATTCTATGATGGCCAAAAGGTGGAAAAAGCAATGAACTTGGTTGACCAATTACCTGACAACATCGATGTGACTTGCACCAAATCTGATGATCTTGATGATTCAGAGGTGGTAGGTAAGGTTGTTGAAAGTGTTCTCACAGAGGAGTCTACCAACACAGATAAGTCCGAATCACATAATGAAAATGAGGGAAGTTTTCATGAAAGTTATTTGAAAAATTCAAAATCTGAGAAATTTGTGAATGATGATTCAAAAGGATTGGTTTATACCATGATTGGATCGGACAAACTATTCTTGGATGATGAATTTCCAATTCAAAATGTGATTTCAGATAAAATCAACAAAGTTTTCAAACTGGTAGAAATTGAGAAAACTGAAATATCAAAACTTGCTGGTAAGAGCAAGAAAACTCTTATAACAAACCTAGCTACAAAAAGAAAAACATGAACTCTGGGTTGGGTTATAAAAACAAACAAAACCAAAAGAAACAATATGAAAAGAAAAATTCTCAGAAAAAGACGAACTTTGTTCACGGAACAAGTTCTAAAGAAGAGAAGGAACTCAAATTTGGACGACAGTCTAATGAAGAATTCTATGCTTAGAAAAAGTAACAACACAGGTTAAAGATGTTTCCAAGAGAACATGCTTTAAGTGTGGTCAAAGTGGACATCTTGGTCACAAATGTCTAAATCTGAAACCTGTTGATGTTGACAAGAAAAGGAAAGTTGAGGATAAGACACAGAAGTCAAAGAATTTTAGATCAAAACAAACTTGGAAACCAAAACCAACGACACCCAAAGTTGTGCCACAACATATTTGGAAACATAAAGTAAATGTTTCAGAAACAAAACAAATCTGGAAACCTAAAATTGATTTGTCAAAACAAAACATTCAAAATCATTCAAGATTTTATCGAAGGAATGTTTTAAAAGGACAAACTTGGGTGGTCAAGAAACAAACTTTTGTGAGTGATAGTCGAATTGAAGAAGATTTTGAGAAGAATGAACGAAACTATCCAGTTCTACGTGGAAAGATTTATGTTCAGCTACCTGAGTCTAAACAGGCTTAGGTTGCTTTATTCAAGTAATTGAATTGGTTGTATGTGCAGGTGCTCCAGATGATGGTCGAGTATCAAACTGAGGAGAGGAGCAGCCTGGCACAGGAGGCTGCAAGTCCCTGCATCTGAGAAACAGGGAGTTTGTTCGTTTCTTTACATAAATAAACCATATTTTAAAAATCCTAAAATTTGAAAAATTTAAAAACCAAAAATAGGTTTTTATTGTGTCAAAAAGTAGAAAATGAAAAATATGTTTGTTTTTAAATTTGTCAAAAATAAAAAATTTTCAAAAATGTTGATTGAATATGCCGAAACCCTCACGGCTGATCAAACATGATTATTTCACAAATGATTAAATGGTTGCGCAGAGAACCAGCATGTTTTTGTCCCTTTTGCCTTTGACACATTTGGCTCCCTAGCGCCAGAAGCTATCCAACTCCTGACCAGGGTCCAACGGGTCATCCACAACAATTGCTCAGCCTCAGGGGATGGGATTTTGTCTTTGGTAGATTAGGGTTTGCAATTCAGAAAGGGGTGGCGGCGCAGCTTGTTGCCCGTCTACCTTCTGTTTTGATGTAACTTGACAAGTATGAATGAGATTTATATTGATTTCATTAAATGGTTTTAACATTGTTAAAAATCAATGTGTTGTAAATCATGGGGGTACTTTATGTAACACAGAGCTTGTGAAGTAGAAAATGGATGGCGAGATGAAGCTATTTGCATCGGGTTGTCAAATTTTCTTAAATGTTTTGAATTTTAGGGGGAGTAAAAATTTTAGAAAATACAAAAACATTTGAAAATTTGAAAAAGCCAAAAACAATAGAAAATTCAAAATGAGTTTCTGTGTAAAAAGAGGATATGATAGCACATCAGTAGACAATCACAGTACGCTAAAGAAATGGAAAGTCAAATGTGATAAACGGTCTCACTGATGATATGCCAGTAGGTTTTTACATATTTAGTAGATTGATTTCGAGATATAAACCTAAATATCAATAACTTTCTTATCTCGTGGGGAACATCTCTCGGATATATGGGTAACCCCCGAAATCTTGTTTGAGAGATTGCCTGATTCTGAGATACTAGGTTTTTATACTGTTTGATATCTGGGGTATTATACCTGGTCTTCTGATTTTGCGTCAGCAATGGCCTAGACCTCGTATAATACATTATGCGCTTTAAAAGCTTACCCTCTGCATAAAAATTGAGAAAATATCGAAAGATATATATCAAAGTGCAGTTGTAAAGAAGATCCCTAAATGGGACACACCTCAAAGTCGAGCCTTCATCTCTTTGACTGAACGGTAGTTCATACCTGAGCTCTCAAGGTCTCGCACTAACCTAGAGTACAGATATCAATATAGTATATTCACCTGTAAGACTAAATCTAGGGAATCTTGATACGGGAGTATATTCTGAGGTGGGACACGCAAATAAGTTAAGTTTCTAAAACACTAAATCTCGTATCTTGAAAAAGTTGAACTTTGTGTGAAAATTTAAGTGGATTAGTATACTGACAATCTAAGTGAAAAGTTTAGAACTTAAAGTGTTTATAGCTCAACGGTGATAGTGATTTGTCATAAACTGATATGATCCTCTGATACAAACTTAAACAAAAATATTGTTTGTAAATATTTCTTTACTGCTTTATGTTTCAGGAAAATACAAAAAGATTTTGTTTCTACTTTATTTTCGACAACAGATGTCTGAGAGTTAAGTTTCAAAATCTAAGTATGTTGAACATGTTTCTGAAAATAAACAAGTTCATTAATTTGAAACTTGAAGTTTTTACATTGAAAAACAAAAACAGTTTGTGAAATCTCCAAGGTCATTAATTTGGACTTGGAAGATTATCTGTGAGGTTTTGGATATTTTCACTGTCAGATAAAAAGCCATTTGATTGGGGGGGGGTAGAGTCGGGTAATCCTAGATGATTACATATTGTTACATTTATGCTTAGAGTCAGGTTTCCAATTCCGGATTATTCAAAAAGCTTTCAATGTCACGTATTTGAAATGCTCCAGCTTATTCATGATAAGTGTTTAGAGCTAGGTTTTCAATCTTAGAATTGTCAAAAATCTTACAAACAGTTTGAGATTTACAGATATTAAGCCAGATTACGATTCCGATAACTGAGACTAAGGGGGAGTCTGAAGACGAGCTCGACGCAAGGGGGGCTTGTAATTGAAGAAACAGGTGTCGATCCTATAAGCATGGAAGCTTAACGAAAGGGGGAGCCTGAAGAAAGAGTCAACCGAAAGGGGGAGCTGATTCTAAACGCAGAATCAAGAGGAGCTTGAAGAGGGAGTCTGTGGTTGCTGATATTGTCAAAGCTTCGTGAAGACTTAGAAAGAGAGAGAGAGAGAGAGAGAGAGAGAGAGAGAGAGAGAAGACAAAATACGGTAGTGGAGAGTTCAAATGAGAAGAATTTTTTTGTAAGAAGAAAAAAGAAGAAGTTTCAACCAATAAGAATGTTTCATTTTACTTCATTTAATATTTGCATTTAGTTTTAATATAAGGGTATATTGATAAACTTACATAAATCATTAATTTGTATTCTTCCCCTTTAATAACTAACTAAATTAAATTTATAACTTCTTTTCAAAATATATACTTTTTCCAAATTTAAAAAACAACTTAATTTAAAGTGTAGAATAAATTACTAGTTGTGTAGGATAAATTACGAGTTGTGTAGGATATATTACGAGGTGTGTAGGATAAATTTCGACTGTGTAGGATAAAATTCTATAATGTATTGGGTATATGTAGGGAAATTTTGATATGTGTGGTTTTGTAGATTATATGTAGGATAATTAATGATTAGTTGACTAATTAATTAAAGAGAGAAAAAATAATGATATGAGTTATAAATAAAATAGTATTTTACTAATATGTCATTTCTTCTTTTTCTTCTCACATTAAATTTCTTCTCAAATGAACCTTCCCCAACTACGGTAATATCCAAGGGGGAGTCTGTGAGTGCATAATGTCCATCACCTCCGTCAATCGTACAACGTAGCAGAAACAGAACAAGACAAGCTTTGAAGAATATTAAATATAGGAAAAAGTCCATCCGGATGGATGGAGGTGAGTCCATCCGGACGGATGGAGTTAATAAGTCAAGAACCTTCATTTAAGTCCTTCCCTATAAATAGGCCTTGTTATGTTTCTTTTTAGAACTTTTGCCACTTTATATTTTGGAGAGCTTTGAAATCTAGAGAGAGAAAGTAGAAAAGAAGGTGATTCAAGGTGTAAAACATTGTCATATCTCTAATCGAATCATTGTTAATTACGTTCTTGTGTTCGGTCTACACACGTGCATGGATTCCGCAAGTCGTACGTGTTATTCGCAATCGTTCGGGAGTCAAATTCGATCCTACAACGCGTTCTCACAAGCTACACTCCTCAACAAAATGGAGTAGCCGAGAGGAAAAATAGAACTCTAATGGAACTGAGTAGAAGCATGATGAATATGAAAGACATGCCAAACTATTATTGGGCTGAAGTTGTCTCTTGCGCTACATACCTATTAAATCGTGCATTGACTAAAAGAAGACCTAACATAACTCCCCATGAAGCATGAAATGAAAGAAATCCCAATGTAGAACATCTAAAAGTATTTAGGAGTCTAGCTTATGTACACATCCCCAACCAACACTGAAGAAAGTTAGACAATAAAACAGAAAAGGTAATCTTTGTCTGCTACAGTAAAAATAGCAAGGGCTATAAATTAGATAATCCCTTAACCGGGAAAATTGTTGTAAGCAAAGACGTCATATTTGACGAAAGCAAGGGGCGAATTAGAGACGTCATATTTAACGAAAGCAAGGGGCGGATTACGAAAGATGAATGCTCCACAGTTCCGTCCGTTTTACCTGAAGTTGTTGATCAAAGTCATCCTAAAGAGGCAGCAAGTGAGCCGAGCCTATCTGGCACACCTCCTCAAAATGATGACGTTATAAATGATGAAGAAACAGAAGTCCATGCTATGGAATCTGATACCAATTCTCAACACAATTATGATGAAGAAACCTCATCTACATCATCCGAAAATAAAGCCCTGAATACAAGAAGCATTAACAGCATATACCGAAACACTCGGATACTCACCGATGAAGAAGTGTCAGAAAAGTTTAAAGATCATCAAACCATTTCATAGGAAGTAGTTAATTTTGTGTTGTATGCCAACACTGATCCGACCACATATGAGGAGGCCAGCAAGGATTTAAAATGGAAGGAAGCTATGAACAAGGAAATGGAGTCCATACTAAAGAACCAAACCTGGGAATTAGTAGATCCTCCAAAAGGTCAAAAGCTAGGAGTGAAATGGATCTACAAAACAAAATATGATGAAAACGGGAATGTCAACACATACAAGGCGAAACTAGTGGTAAAACGGTACAAACAGAAGTATGGGGTTGAATATCATGATGTATTTGCTTTGGTGATTAGATTCGAAATGGTCCGATTGGTGTTAGTACTGGCTACATAATGTAGTTGGCATTCACACCAAATGGAGGTAAGAATAACTTTCTTAAATGGAAATCTGAAAGAACAAGTTTATGTCAAACAAACTAAAGGATACACAAAGAAAGGAGAAGAAGGAAATGTATGTCATCCCAAACGAGCATTGTATGGACTCAAACAAGCCCCAAGGGCTTTGTATAGTCGGTTGATAGTAATTTCATGCAACATGGATTTAAGAAATGCACATATGAACATACATTATTCATCGAGGACTATATTCAAGGATATGATCACTAAATTCAAGGATACAATGAAAAAGGAATTTGAGATGAATGATATGGGAAGGTTACATTATTTTCTGGGGATGGAAGTATTATATGAAAACGGGAATATAATTCTATCACAATGGAAGTAAATGAAGAACTTGCTCGAGAAACTCAGAATGACTCAATGCAACACGGTTTCTACACCCATGGAGTATGGCTTAAAGTTATCTAAAGAAGACTTCGAAGAAAACGTTGATGAGAATCTATACAGAAGCTTAGTTGGAAGTCTCATGTATCTAACAAACACTAGACCTGATATTATGTTTTGCAGTAAGCAAAATAAGCAGGTTCATGGAACATCCCAAAAGAAGTCACTAGGAAAACATATACTATAATACATCAAAGGAACTTAGGAACAAGGTATAACATATTCCAAAGGTAGCAATGGTATATTGGTAGGATTTGGTGATAGTGATTATGTTGGAAATGTCAACGATGGCTAGAGTACATCAAGATACATATTTCACTTAGGCTCTAGTCCAATCTCATGACAGTCTAAGAAACAAAAGGTAGTGGCATTCTCATCAATGAAAGCAGAATATATCAATCTATCATTAACGGGTTGTCAAGCTCTATGAATGAAAGGGATTACGGATGAATTACAAGGCAGGAAAGCATATCCAATAACCATTTATTGTGATAACAAATCTACTTTTTGTCTAGCAAAGGATCCAGTTTATCATGGAAAAGCAAGCATATTCGAGTAATATCATTTCTTTCGAGATTTAATGAAGAAGCAAGATATGGAAGTCAAGTTCTGTGCAACAAAAGATCAAGGAGCAGACATCATGACTAAAGATTTACAACCAAAGGACTTTTATCGACTGAAAACTCAACTTCATATGAGTTTAATCTAGCTTACAGGAGGGTATTAGATATATACATGAGTATATATCTAATATAGTTAATAAGCTAGATTATGCAACATTACTATTATTATTATTATTATTATTATTATTATTATTATTATTATTATTATTATTATTATTATTATTATTTGTATGATTCGAGTTAGTAGGCGGTTACCGAAAACATATATATATATATATATATATATATATATATATATATATATATATATATATATATATATATATAAAGAGAGAGAGGGGAGCCAGTTAACGTACAATAATTCTTAACGTACGAGCGTACGCTGTGAAATTATGCATGTTGTAAAACTCAAAACCCTAATCACGCATGTTGAAAAACCATAATCACGCCCTATTTTTCGTTATAGGGAAGTTATAGATGCGATACCTCATCATCAACTCAAAGACATCCCATCTAATATTTGGAATCTCAATGTCTTTAGCATCCTTCTCCTTCAAATCACACATTCAAAGAGTAAAATAAAAACACAATTTCCAAAAATCCAGTTGGCCGGGGACAAGAAGAAATATAGAACAGACAGATAGTTTGATTAACTTACCTTGTACCCGCCATCAAACATCGCCCCAAACGCATCGGATGAAGCGTGGAGACAAATTCTATGAGCGTAGAAGCGTTTGCCTAAGACCCAAATATGTGATGTTTAAGGTTCAACAGACATTATAAGAAACATGGGGAAATTTTACTAGCAAGAAGAAAGGTGGAACCTTCAATTAAGAAAGTTACATCAGAAAATGTAGGGTTGTTTACATATTGCTTGCCCAAATATACCTGCAATAGAAAGTATCACTTGCATCATAACTACAAAGACAGTGTTTCATATAATCATATTTGTACAACTTATTTAGGTATTACAAGTAGAATAATATGCAGGTTTTATTTGAGATAATTATTTGTTGCATGACCCAGCCCAACCCAACCCGCCAGGCTTACACAAACTTGGCTAAGAAGGTATATAAACAACATCTTGCATTTTTTGTTCGGACTTTCAAAAACGTAAGGAAAAACCTGAGATGTTTGAGATGGTGGTCCTGCATCAACGGGAGAGAGTGAACTCGCTTTTTCAGCTAACTTGCACAAGGCTACACAACTATATCGTTGGTGATTCAAATTTCTTGATTCCAAAAGCTCTAAGAGTATCGATAATCCTGCAAATTTCCAAACAATATTAAAGCAAAATATGAGATTTATATACAAAGGTGATTAATTAAAATTAGCATACACAATTACCATTGGCATCAACTAAGATTGTTAAGTCTGGTATAGTTTCTCGGTCTTCTTTGTGTTTGGGCCCGGCTTTGACAAACTCTACCATTAGTTCACTGGATTTTCTAGCGTAAACTTGGGCTGCAGATCCTCCATTTCTTTCGGGCTCTTTTCTAAAGTGTTGGGTTGCAGCCACAAAGGCTGCATATTCAATTTGTTTAGCATCTTCCTCTGCTTCTTCTTTACTTAAAAGTCCGTATTTTTGTGATAAAATGGATGGGGTTGTGAGGTTTTTTACGATTTGCTCCACGAGTATTCGCCTCATGCTATGGCTAAGAGGCCATAGTTTAACTGAATGCATGGTTATATCCTGCAAAGTGCAAATACAGCATATTTCAATGGTTATTTTAACTTTTAAGCATAAAGTAATCCTCAGAATATTGGAAGAACTATGCATTAAAATCATTGTATTGACATCAAAATTGTGCTATTGTTGCAGAAAAAATGAACAACAATGCTTTTGCGAGGTGTTTATTAATTAAAAAAATACTAAAAAACTATTCACAGATAATATTTTAACTTGTTAACTTATATGCAATAATACATAAAATATTCTCATCATCTCTAGTCAGATTTGTTCAATCGATGGTCTTATTTGTTCAGTTACTCAAACGTATTGCTTAATTGATAGTCAGATTTGTTCAATCGACTGTCTAATTTGTTCAAGTAATGGTCAACTGCATAAGGGGCACATTAGACGATTCGGTTACCACATCATGTAGCGAGCGTATATTTAAACCAACCTTCGAAAACAATCACAAGCCAACGAGGACGATTGATTACAAGGTCAGACATTCATTCAATGTGAAATCTTCCTATTTTAAATTGAATAAACACAACATTGCAAGATCATAATGATGAATCACGTAAATAGACGATTAATAGTACGCTATAATCACTAATAAACGAAAATAAGAGAACAATTCCACCAATTAACCTGAAGAAAATTGCGCTATATAATCAAATCCGTAGAGAAAATTTGAAGGGAGGTAATCACGTAGACGAAGATCATTAACACATAAATGATGATTTGATAAATGAGATTGTAATTTTAAAAAGTAGAGAGAGGATTTTAATTTAACCAGAGCATCTGTTTATTTTTTCAACGGTATTAATAACATTTCAAATGTTAGTTAAGGTGTTTATAAAGTTTACAAACTAACCCTTTTACTTTCACAATTGACATTTAAAGCACTAACTATTTATATTACATGTAGGAAATAGGTGGCGACCAGAGTGGTGGGTGGTAGGCGGGAATTACGGTGGTGGTGATCAGTCAGTCAAAAGCTCAAAACAAGTCTTGAGTCTATATTGGAGTTAATGAAGGAACTCAAGTTCGAGCTTGATATAACGAGTTTGATTAGGCTTGCATACCAAACCAAACTTATTACTTGTATAAACCAAGCACAATAAAGGACGATTATTGCGGTTTTGATAATTGCTTTTTAATAACTATAATTTTAGTCCAAGAGTTTGTCGCGTAATATGTTTAGTTCTTTAAGTGGGCGTTATATGCTTTTGGTATTAAGACCGGTGGGTGTGGCTTAGCGCCAACCGTCACCTCAGCCTCCATAGCGCCCCTGGGGGCTGGGGCGCCATCGTCCATACCGAGCAAATGAAAGGAGGGCGCCATCCTTCTCCTCGCCATTGTGTTAACGGAAGAAAAGAGGGGTGCAGGTGGGGCCCACCTCTTTTCAACCAATAAATTTTAATTTTTTTTATTTTGTTTAATAGGCTGCAAGTTAAAGGAAGGGGCTTTAAAGCCCCTTGTGTGACTTGGCGTTGACGTGACGCTAACGTGACGTGATAAAGCCCCTAGAGGCTTTATACCACACCCTTCAGCCTAAGTCAACCATTTGACTTCCACGTGAGGGTATTGTGTGTCCTTTGTCAAGTAATGCATGTTTAGAAACCGGTTAAAACTTCGCTCATGATCCCTAAATGTTAGTTTTATTGATTTCTTTGTATTCCTACATCATTGTTTTGATAATCAGCATGGTTACCATCAAGAATCCCTGTACAATAACGATAACCAAAACACAATACTTTCAAGTATCGACTATGAAGCCCTTGTCCAACAAAAACGTTCCAACCCAGAAAATCCAAAACAACAAACACCCTCACAACATTATGTTTTAACCCGTTACACTTCATTCACTTTACTGCACACCTTCAGTTAGGTTATTACAGATCACGATTTTTAAACAGAGAAAAAAAATCTCATTTTAAGCAGATGTAATTGTTTAAAAAATCTATGTTCTTGGATTGGTTAAAGAAAATAAAAATCACGTAACCCAAACACTAATTTTTTTAGACTTAAAAGGTGTGAGTAGCGTCAAACGACAAACACTATTTGAAATTTAGCTCACTTTTATAGTTTATAATAATATATAATATTGAAATTTATAATATTATACTCAAGTAATCAATATCTGTAAATCAATGTTTAAGTGGGTTTATACGTTTAAGCCTATCTCAAAATGTGTTTATAATTAGGATGACAATGGATCCCATATCTGAGTATAAAAAAATGTGTTTCATACCTCCTATACTTGACGAGTACCTACTACTCAATATCCATCAAGTTCGAGGATGTCCATAGGTATTGGGTTTGCACGTTTAAGTCCATCTTTCATTTGCGCGAAGCATAGGGCGAAAGAAGCGATTTTGGAGTGGCAAGGTTTAATACAAGTGAGTAGGCGCCTTAATGTAACAAAGTCTAGGTGAAATTATGGGTGTCTATGTATGATGCCTTTTTGGTTTAGTATGAGGTTTAATATTACCCAAGCATTGTACGTATAATTTGGTGATGAATAAAATATCCTTTCCCATCCAAAAAAATGGTCCGTCTCAAAAACCATCTTGAAATATAAAGATAATTAACTGTAGTTCTAACATTGGTCTCACACGGTGAAAACTTCTAAAACTAATCGCATAGCCTATCCGTCTTAGCTTTGTCTTGATGAATTGGTTTGTCATACCATTTTGTTTGTCTTTCTTTCTTGATTGATGTTGTTGCTAGTTACTTTCTATATGCTTTATCTTCCTTTCTATGGCATCCCCTTTTTCTCTCGTCTACCACTATTATTAGTATTTCGGTTTTGTCATTCTCTTTTTCTGATGGCACTTGTATTTTTTATACATTTACAAAAAAAAAAAAAAAAAAAAAAAGAGCGTCTTGAGTATGAGGACGAGCAACCTCTCTATCTTCTCGTATAGAGGTAAGGTTTGGCTTGATCTTACCTCCCCGACCCTACTTTATGATTGAAATTTATACTAGGAACATCAAAACCTACAAAAAACTGGACGGTTAATGAGTATCATATTAATGATGGGAATGGAGAGAAGAATAAGACAAGCGACACTTTTGACACAAGCATTGATACTTCCACAACAACAAAAAAAAAAAAAAAAAAAACATTCTAACCGTTGGACAAATCAAACCTAACCCACTTTCTGTACAGCATTCGTTCTGCTCTTCTATTGATACTTCCACAACAACAACAAAAAAAAAAACATTCTAACCGTTGGACAAATCAAACCTAACCCACTTTCTGTACAGCATTCGTTCTGCTCTTCAAAGTTGGCTAAATCAGTTGATAAAAAATAAAACTACGCCACATGTTGTCCCACGTCACTTTCCGCTGGCCTCGAGAGTGTCCTCACAAAGTAACTGCGCATTTCCGGCAATACACGCTTGATCAAATCACCGTACCTGAAAATTTGATGATCACAAGAATCCAAGTTTTTAGTTTTTTTATAACTTGAAGAAAATTGGTGATTTGTTAAAAAAAATATATATAAACATACCATGATTTTGAATGTAATTTGTCAAAGTTCTCCAGGACGAATAAAATGCAAGCATTCTTTAGTGACACAGCATTGAAGGCCTCCGATAAGTCATACAAAAGTGATACGTTGTCCACCCGTATATCCTAACGCAGCAACGAAACATCATTGTTACAGACAAACCAAACTAAAAAGGTGTTTGGATGTGTGGTTTAAAACTGATTATTTGATAGTAAGGCTTATGGTGCTTAAAATGTAACAATCAGATGATAATATGTTTATAACTTTTTTGTAAAATACAACAAAAAAAAAATCGTGACTCACTTGTGCAATGGTATACTCACAAAGACGCTTTAGCCCCTCAAGTAGATACTGATCTGCAGCTCTAAGAAGATCCTGAGCAATTTCCAGATTCACATCTACTGACCCGGTATACATATATCTGTATTTAAATAACATATTAGTTGTATGAGTTTTCTTTAAGAGTGTAAACGAGCCCAAACCGCTCATGCGCTACTCGAGAGCGGCTTGCTAAAAGCTAAAATCGAGCCTACCATAAACAAGCCCGAATTTCAGCCTAAGAATTAGCATGTTTGATACGGAACTTCATATACTGAGCTTGGCTAGAGCCTATCATATATATAAATATATTTTAATATTTATATATAAATATATCATATATACCAAATAGAGCTTGGCTACTCGAGAGCGGCTTGCTAAAAGCTAAAATCGAGCCTATCATAAACAAGCCCGAATTTCAGCCTAAGAATTAGCATGTTTGATACGGAATTTCAGCAAAAGAGAGAAGCTTGTTTAATATCTCGGTTTGTGTTAGTGGTGATGTTCATGGATATTTTAGAGGTAAACGTGGGCTAAGGCAAGGGGATCCACTTTCTCCTTACCTTTTTACGCTTGTTATGGAGATTTTAACGGGTATTCTGCATCATGAAACAAGGTTGGATTCCTCGTTTAGATTTCATAACAGGTGCGAGAAACAGCAGATTGTAAACCTTTGCTTCGCGGATGATCTATTCTTGTTTGCTAGAGGAGATGTTAGCTCTGCAAGGTGCATTATGGCGTCTCTCTCTAAATTCACGAATATGTCAGGTTTGGTACCTAGCATTCAAAAGAGTACGATATTTTTTTGCAATGTCCCTCAGCACGTGAAAACTGATATTCTAAATGTTATGCCTTTTGTGGAAGGCTCCCTCCCGGTAAGGTATTTGGGGGTTCCGCTTATTTCCACAAGGCTGCTTTATAAAGATTGTAGTGTGCTGGTAGAAAAATTAGATAAGCGTATTTCAAATTGGAAGAACAAGCTTCTCTCTTTTGCTGGTCGATTACAGCTTATTGTGTCGGTTTTATCCTCTATGCATATATATTGGTCTTCAGTATTTATTTTATCGGCTCGGGTGATTCATGACTTAGAAGCTAGAATGAGGAATTTTCTTTGGAGTCAAGATAACTCATTTCAAAAAGGGAGGGCTAAGGTGTCTTAGAGATCGGTTTGCACCCCGAAGTATGAAGGGGGATTGGGTATTAGACGTATTGGTGATTTTAATAAAGCGCTCATGGCAAACCATGTTTCGGGTATTATTACTAAACGAAAATCTCTTTGGGTGGAATGGGTGCAAGACTACAAGTTAAAAGGCAAAAGTTTCTGGATGGTTAGGGTTCCAACGAATTGTTGCTGGAGCTGGCGTAAAATTCTTCAACTTCGGCCAATAATAAGGAACTATATATGGACATCTCTTGGGGATGGTAGTTCAACATCTGCTTGGTATGACACCTGGAGTGCTTTAGGGCCGCTAGGTACCTTTCTATCTCCTAGAACTATAACGAATGCGGGATTCAGATTGGATAGTTCAGTGGCCGATATTAATGTAGAGGGTGTTTGGCAATGGCCTACGGCCTGGAGGGATGTATATCCCGTTCTTAACCAATTGGATCAAGTCCAACTGAGTGTTTCTAAGCGTGACAGTGTGAAATGGCGAGTTGGTGATGTTATACATGAGGTTTCGTCTTCGTGCATCTGGGATTCTCTTAAGCACAGCGAACCGGAGGTTAACTGGACGAAAATAGTTTGGTTTGCGCAATGCATACCAAGGCATTCTTTTTTGATGTGGTTAATCATGAGGAAGAAATTACTTACACAAGATATTATTCTTCAATGGGATATTTCGAGGAGGAAGAACATGAATATGTTATGCTGCTTGCTTTGCTATGAAAATCATGATTCGCATAAACACTTATTTTTTGAATGCAAATACTCGACGCAGGTGTGGGATATGGTTCGTTTCAAAGCTGGCATGGATACTATTGATTCGAAGTGGGAGGATATCGTCGGTTGGCTGCTGCTCAAATGCCACTCGAAGCTGGCGGCTGATTATATTAGTAAAATTGTAGTGGCAGCTTCTGCTTATTTCATATGGCAGGAACGTAATGCGAGGATTTTCAAGAACCAATTGCGACCTCCGGAGAAACTCTATGATGTGATAATCGAGACTGTTCGGTATAAGCTTATGGGAGTCAAGTTGAAGCGGAATGAAAGAGTTCGAAGACTCTTAGGAGAATGGGGGATACCTGATGCGGATACTAATGGTGTTGGCGATTGAGTAGGCGTTTGGTTCGATTTTCAGTTTCTAGATTGTAGTCTAGTTGTGTTTTCTATTGTCTTTTACTTCTGTTGGTTGGCTTTGGTTACTTTCATGGGGCATGTCCCATGTTTGAACTAGTGTAGACTCTCTACACTACTTGTTTTGTTTTGGTTGTGAATATATAGAATCACCGGGGTAACCCCTTTACCCAAAAAAAAAAAAACACACACACACACACACACATATATATATATAGAGTGGGGTTCTAGAGTGAACACTAATGTATTTGCGAACTGAGTGAACAAATCCTGGCCATTGATCTACACACGTGTATAGCCAGGATCTCATCATCAAATCTTAAAATACACTAGTGTATTTCAACATCAAATCCTGTTCATTGATCTACACACGTGTATGGCCAGGATTAGTTCACAAGCTACACTAGTGTTCACTCTTGAACCTAATCCTATATATATATATATATATATATAGGAAGGTTAACGTACATTACGGCTTAACGTACATCACGTACGACAGGTAATTACGCACGTTCATTTTAAAATCACGCACGTTATAACTCAAAAATCCAAAATCACGCATGTTGAAACACAATAATCACGCATATTGAAAACATTAATCACGCATGTTATATAACAAATCACGCACGTTGTTGTACGTGAAGTACGTTAAGCCGTAATGTACGATATACTTTTTCTATATATATATATATTACATAATAAAATAACTAAATATATTAATATGATAGAAATAAATAAGTATTAACTATACAACACATAGATATATACATAATAAATAGTATATGTAACAAATAATAAACAAGCCGGGCTCGAGCTTGAAAATTTTCTCATGAGCCAGGGTCGGGCTTTGGATATAGACTTATAGAGCTCGATCTTAGGCCATCTCGGCTCGACTACACCCCTATTTTTCGTTATAGGGAAGTTATAGATGCCATACCTCATCATCAACTCAAAGACATCCCATCTAATATTTGGAATCTCAATGTCTTTAGCATCCTTCTCCTGCACATTCAAAAAGAAAAATAAAATAAAGATAGAAACACAGTTTCCAAAAATCCAGTTGGGGACAAGAAGAAATATAGAACACATGGTTTGACTTACCTTGTACCCGCCATCAAACATTGCCCGAAACGCATCAGAAGAAGCAAGAAGACAAATCCTGTGAGCGTAGAAGCGTTTGCCTGGAACTCATAAATATGACATTTTAGGTTCAACAAACATTAAAAGAAATGGGGGAAAAATTTCTGGCAAATAGAAAGGTGGAACCTTCAATTAAGAAAGTAATATCAGATAGTGTAGGGTTGTTTACGAACTGCTCACCCAAATATACCTGCAAAAGAAGGTATTACTTGCATCATAAAAACAAAGACTTACTGTTTCATATGTGTCAACTTATTTAGGTGTTACAACTACACCTGTCATTTGTGTCAACTTATTTAGGCCTATGACAGTGTGCCACGTAGACTTAATTAGGGATATGTATGTTAGGACTGAGACTACTGTCCGAGCGCCTGTAGGGGATACTGCTTCTTTCCCGGTGGAGGTAGGACTTCACCAAGCGTCTGCTTTGAGCCCTTTTCTATTTGCAGTTATCCTAGATGAGTTGACAAAGTTAATTCAGGAGGCTCTTCCGTGGTGCCTGCTTTTCGCAGATGATATTGTGTTAGTTGCTGATAGTAAACAAAGCCTTAGAAGAGTGGCGAGCAGCTTTAGAGAGCAGAGGTTTAAGGATTAGTCGATCTAAGACTGAGTGATTGTGACTTTAGTGGAGTAGACAACGATGAGGACATTCAGATCACCATTGACGGGCAAGTGGTTCCGCAGGTCAATAAGTTCAAGTATCTAGGATCGTTTGTTCAGAGGGATGGGGAGATAGATAGTGACGTTGCCCACCGCATCCAGGTTGGATGGTGTAGGTGGAGAGCTGCCACTGGGGTATTGTGCGATAGGTGGTTCCCAACAAAATTGAAAGGGAAATTTTATAGGGTTGCAATTAGACCTGCTATGTTATACTGAACCGGTTGTTGGGCCATTAAGGAAGTACAAACACGCAAGATGGAGGTGACAGAGATGAGAATGCTAAGATGGATGTGTGGGCACACAAGGTTAGACCGGATAAGAAAGGATGTTTTTAGGGAGAGGTTAAAAGTAGCTAGTATATCAGATAAGATAAAGGAGGGAAGATTAAGATGGTTTGGGCATGTAAAGAGGAGGCAGACGATTCTTGGTTTTAAAAAGCGAGAGGCGCACAAAAGCGACGAGGTCTAAAACCGAGGCGCGAAGCGCAAAGCGCAAAAGCGGCGGGCTTTTCGTACCCGAGGCGCAAGCTAATTATATATATATTTTTATATATTTCCCAAAGGTTTCTAGTATCATTTACCTAAATTTGTGACACAAGTAACCTCTATATATGCTTTAATATTTAAATAACCCATATATACAACCTAAGAAGCACAAAATCTCTACTATACACTCAAAATACAACTAATGAAGTTGTATGACAATCAATAAAACTCCATAAAAACCAAAAAAAAAAAAAAAACTAGGTTAGAAAAAGTTTTGGGTAAAAAATTTAAAATAACATTAAGGATGAAAATTGTAATTTTATGAAAACAAAAGATAAAAAGTAAAAAGGGTGTAAACCCTAAAAAAGTTCAGTCACTCTCTATTTCATATCTAGCCATCACTCTTACGTCTCCTTCTCTGAAAAGCACTTCAAATCGGGGCAATATTATCTCCATTTTTATGAATAGCCAGGTGTTTCGTCGTCACAGGTATGGTTGCTTCTACACAGAACGTGTAATTTTCGTATAAGGTCCTTAAAGCGCACGCTTTAGTGCCTCATCGCCTAACAAAAAAAGCGCTCAAGCGCACCGCTTCTTGGGTTTACTCTAGGCGCTAAGCAAAAAAGCGAGGGACCCTGAGCCTTGATGAGCCTCGCGCCTAGGCGCGCCTAAGGCGCGCTTTTTAAAACCAAACGATAGAGCCAGATAGAGTGGTTGAAACTCTCGAGGTGGAGGGGAGGAGGAGTAGAGGCAGACCCAAAATTACTTAGGATGAGCGGATTAGGCAGGATTTGCAAAAATTGCATCTCTCTGAAAACATGGTCCATGATAGGAGCTCGTGGAGACGTAGGATTAAGGTTAAGGATTTCTAGGAGAGGGTACAATTGTGTTTTTAGGTGTAGTGTATGGTGTTATATTTGTATAGGTTGTTTGTGTTATATTTGTCTTGTTTACCATGCACTCTTTCACCACTCATGCTATATTGGTAGCTCCATACACACACATACACCTCATGTTCTATTTATTTCTTTCCAGAGTGTTTTGGAACCGAGGGTCTCATTGGAAGCAGAGGTAAGGTGTGCCTACATCCCACCCTCCCCAGACCCTACCAATAGCTTTTGCTATTTGTGGGATTTTACTAGGTATGATTGATTGATTGATTGATGTTTCCTAAACGGGTTGAGGTGGGTAAATTTTTATTTGCTAAATGGATTCATTTGGGTAATTTTTATTTACCAAACGGGTTGCTTTAGGTAAATTTCATTTGCTAAATGGGTCGACTTGGGTAATTTTATTTGCTGAATGGACTCGTTCTAGGTGATTTTGTTTGCCACATGGGTTAAATTTGGTTATCTTTTTTTTGCTACATGGGTTAACTTGGGTAATTTTTGTTTGCTAAACAGAATGATTCGTGTCTTCTCAGGATATACAATGGATCAAATGGGCCACCCTTATGAAACTTGCTAATTTATAACAAGCCCAAATGGACCATCGCCACTCAGTGCCACTGTCAACCGCCACTAACAACCATTTTCGTAGCCGCCATAGAAACATATATAGTGGGTGAACCTGTTTTGATACTCCTTTTTGTTTCCTAAAATAACCACCACTTTCAACACAACACATTTTTGTCAGAACCCGTTTTGACCCAATTAACCGTTTTGACCCAACTTTAATTGACACTCTCTTTTAATGACTTGTTGCATGACCCGACCCGGTTATACACAACTCAAACTTGGCTAAGCAAATATACAAGTAAATTGATAATCTCTTGCATTAATTGTTTGACTTCCAAATATGCAAAGAAAAATAAACCTGAGATATTGGAGATGGTGGTCCTGCATTGACAGGAGAGAGTGAACTCGCTTTTTCAGCCAACTTGCACAAGGCTACACAACTATCTCGTTGGTGATTCAAATTGCTTGATTCCAATAGCTCTAAGAGTATCGATAGTCCTGCAAATTTCCATAAAATATTAAAGCAAAAAAAAAAGTAAAATATGAGATTTATACAAAGGTGATTAAACCAAATCAGCATACACGATTACCATTGGCGTCAACGAATATTGTTTTCTGGTCATCTGGTGAACAAAGATGCGCGAGAGCCATGGTAACTCGTCTTTGAACAGATTCTTCAGAAATCCGCATTAGGTACAACAAATGACTCAATACCTGATGCAATACATCACAAGATTCAGTCAATGTTTGCAAAATTAAATAGTTACTTACAATTATAAATTTATAACTGCTTCTAATAAAACAACTATCACCTCCAAGAAGCACTATTTATTAGAAGAAAATCTATTCATGTAACAGAAGATTATGACAAGTAGAATAATATGAAGGTTTTATTTGAGATAATTACCCGTCCATGAATCTTTTCCTCAAGCCTTTTCAATGTCTTTGCTACACAATCCCGAGTTGGCTGCAAAACAAAATTACAAGCTTACAATGTCAAACAAGTACTTACCCCAACTAGTCAGGTCACTATCTTGTGAAACTAGAGTCAACAATTTAGACTATTTATTTATTAGCAACTCAATTTGGGTTATGCTTTATTTCTAATTTCTAACAGGTCAGAAGATGGATAAAATAAAAATATACTGATAGAGAACAGGTAAAATGGGTCAAAAAAAAAAAACCGAAGTGTATTTTTAATACATATAAATAATCATAAAGTTAAAGAGTTTCAGAACATTAAGTAAAGTTCCCTTATAATAATATAATTTTTGTAATCATATTTACCATACAAAGTAACTACAACAATTTAACAAAAAATTGGTTTGGGTCAACTTGACGCGGCCTGTTTCGAATCGGTTCCAAAATTTTCCACTTTGAAGTTTGAATAGACCCAGTTTTTAGCCGTTATCCAATTCACTCATTTGGCCATTTCTATTTGAAACATATAATATATAAGGCAAGAACCGCAAGAATAAGCTAGCACGTAACAATTTAAAGTGAAGGACTTCAAGGAATGCACTGGCAAAAGTAGGGCTACTTACTTGGACACTGAATTCACCATCCTGCAGCTTTCGGACCCCACCAACTCTTATAAGATCAGCAATATTATCCTAGATGGAAAAAAAAATTGAACTATGGTTTATTACACACATATAAAACAAAAATAATGATGTAACTATTGTTATGATAAGCGTTCACAATACCTCATTATCAGCAAGACCATATAATGCAAACGCAGCATTGTGTTGGAGAGAACCGTTTCTAGAATCAAGAAGTTTCAACAACGGAGTTATACCACCACCCTGTGCAATACCGGCTTGGTTATGAGTATCCTGTTAGATGAGAAGTATTTAGGAAACCGAATCATGAATGTATGGCATGATCGTTTTCTAGAAAGACCAACCAACCACAATGTGCAAGAAATCTATGATTTGCTGAACATAATTTATTGCTCATAACACAATGATGACATGTTACTAGTAAAACAATCATAAAGATCATTCTATATGCAACCTAAACAGAAAATATATTATATACATGTTCTAAAAGAGATACTTTTAGCATGGAAGGATATCATTATTTATTAGGAGACATGCGTAAATGTAATTGACTAATTGCCATTATTAAAACTTCCTAATTAAAACAGCATGACCTCACGACGCCCAAGGATAACGTGAAGTCATCCTCTCACATACAGAAACTAAACTTTACAGGTATTATATATCGTGCATACCCGTGCCGCCGTGCGTGTGTGTGTCGGTGTATATTCAGGTAGATTCGCTCAATTACATGTACTTTTGGAAAGGGAAACAACACGCAAAGCCTCCACAAACCCTAAATACAATCCTGTGATGTTAAATGTCTTAAGGCAACATGAACAACCTATGATATCGAGACATCAAAATTTAAATAAATGAATTACTAGATAATTGACTACCTGTGCCAACCTTCCTAAAGCAAAAGCTGACATCTCCCTTAGTTGAGCATCCGGAGACTGCAACATCTCAACTAGTGGACCAACAGCACCTCTTTGGACTATGTGAACCTACAAAATATTTCTTTTAAAGGGTTAATAATAAACAGCCAAAAAAATATAAAAATGAACAAAAACATAATACATGAATTTTACATTTAGGCCAACCTTGCAATCCGTATCGCCGGCAGCAAACTGTCCAAGCAATAATGCAGCTTCCCTTTGGCTCTCTGAACAGCTTGAGCTGTTATAGGTACATGAGGGTTTAAGAAGGCTCGTCGAGTATATAAACGAGATTACAAGGAACAAAACCATAATGTTGAGTAAAAAAGAACTTCTTTTGCATTTGTTGACTTAACTTATTTAGAGGGTAGAGTGGTACACTATTCAAATTGTTCTTGTTACACTAAAGAGTAGTGATACATCTTTTAGAAGCCGAACATAAGAAAATTACAGTTTCCAAAAATTATTACTTTTTATCAGTAAAATCAAACAACTTCATATAGAACAGCTTTTAGGTACCAGCCAAATAAGCCACTTTCATTTATTACTTGAAAGATCAAAGATATAGATGATGACAGGAGTTGCAATTAGATACAACTTATACAACCCTCTAGAGACTCTAATCATGCAAATCAAGTAACTTATATTCCATAAATAGTTGGTGTTATTTTAACAATTAATGGCAAACCTGGTAAATAACGCCATCAATTAGAGTTATATCTATCGCCACAATAGTATAAGCACATATCTTACCTAAGCAATCCTATTACAGGTTGCAGTGCTCCAGCAAGAAGAACTTCCTTCTTTATGTTGGGGGAAGAGTGGACGAGATTCCCAATCACACCGACCTGAGATGTCATTCAGAAATAATTTTAGCTATAAGCAATCTATGAGCTATATTATGTGTGAAATACTGAGATTTGATCATTCATGATATCGAACAAGAACTAACTGCTTCATAGTGTATTGCTGCATCTTCAGACCGGAGCATTAGAACAAGAGTAGGTAAAGCATTGTAGTCCACTATCTGCAGATATGAAAGGACTCTAATCTTAAGAGAAATTGGCAATAGATACATTAACATATTCTGTTAATCTAGATAGTATCAACCTGAAATTTGTTTTCATCATTTTTAAAAGCTAGGGTACGCAGGGCCCCTGCAGCAGCTCTCTGCACCTTTGCGTCGGTGTGTTCAAGCAATTCAACAAGAGGAGGGATTCCACCTTCAACCCTGAACACGAAAATGTGATGTCAAACAAACTGTAACACACAATTGTTAATGGTAAATCGTAAATGGTGAATTAAAGTGACCTGACACGGGTCTTGATGCTGCTATTCTCATGTGCAAGGTTTGTGATTGCATCTGCTGCTCTTCTTATAACCCCGTTTAATGCTCGAGACTTCTGGCCCTCCCTGTGACGCTTAAGCAGAACAACCAGATGAGGTAGGGCTCCAGCATCGACAATGAGTTGTTGATGCTCAGGCTGTCGAACAAAAGGAATCACCAAAAGTATACCTTTAATGATGGTGTATAATGATTACAATATATAAAACCCTGATATAGTTTTTTTCAAATGTTATGTAGATCAACACTATATGTTGCAATCAGACCAAAAAAAAAGAACTCTTGTAATTATATTATACTATGCTATATAACTTCGAATAGAATATACTACTAGTTGAGCTTAACACAACCAATATCATACACGCCACAACGATGAAGAGCCTAGCATTAATGGACAATTACCTTTATGGCAAGAAGTCCAAGAGTAAAAGCACATCCCTTCTCCACTTCATGCTCATACGCCCCCGGTACCGTAACTTCTTTCACCTGTGGCGCTTGAAGACGCCGCACTAGCGCTGGAACCGCACCGGATACAACAATTAAGTTAACAATATCCTCTACAATCGTATAAAAAATCATATTAAAACTCCAGCCAACAATTGAAACAAACAGAACTCCTATGCATTATCATAATCATCAACAACTACTTGCTCAAGTACATAATTTCACCTGTAACAACTAAATTAACAAAGTTCATTTAACCCAATACCTATATTCACCAAACGAGTAATGAAAATCAACAGCAAATACTACTAAAACCTGGAAAAATTAGCCTCAGCATTATCACAATCATGAAATCATCTACAACTACTCGCTCAAAAACATGATTCTACCAGTAACTAAATTAACAAAACTCAACTAACCTAAAACCTAAGTTAACCAAACAGATAACAAAATTCAACAACAAACACTACTTCAAACACTGAACTACCCGTAAAATCATGCCGCAATTCCAAAAAAAAAAAGCAGGATATGAAGGTATGAACTGAGAAACATGAAACTAAAATAACAAAACAAATTGATCGTAGATTCATACCATTTTGAACTCTTACGCATTATCAAAATCATCAACAGCTACTAGCTAAAAAACATGATTTCACTGGTAACAACAAAACTAACAAAATTCAACAACAAATACGACTGAAAACACTGAACTACCAGTAAAATCATGTCGTAACTCAAACAAAAAAAGGATGTGTCATCTAACATGAAATTGAAATAACAAAACGAATTGATAGTAGATTCATACCGTTTTAAACTCCTACGCCTTATCATATAATCAACAACTACTTGCTCAAAAACATGATTTCACCAGTAACAACAAAATAACAAAATTCAACTAACCGAAAACCTAAATTCAACAACAAACACAACTAAAACACTGAACTACCAGTAAAATCATGCTGTAATTAACGAAAAAAACAGGTTGTGTCATCTAACATGAAATTGAACTAACAAAATGAACTGATCATAGATTCATAGCGTTTAAAACTCTTACGCATTATCATAATCATCAACAACTACTCGCTCAAATACATGATTCTACCAGTAACAACAAAATTAACAAAATTCAATCAACCGAAAACCCAAATTCACCGATGAAAACCTAAATTCAACAACAAATACTACTAGAAACACTGAACTACCAGTAATTTTTTTCAAAAAAACAGGATGTGAATGGAGAAACATGAAATTGAACTACTCGCTCAAATACATAATTTCACCAGTAACAACAAATATAACAAAAATTCAACTAACCGAAAACATAAATTTCACCAAACGAATAACAAAATTCAACAACAAACACTACTTAAAACTCTGAACTACCAGTAAAATCATGCAGTAACTCAAAAAAAAGCAGAATATGAACGGAGAAACATGATCCTGCAGTATTTCACCGGTAACAACTAAATTAATGAAATTCAACTAACCGAAAACCTAAATTCAGCAACAAACACTACTTAAAACACTAAAATAGCAGTAAAATCATGCCGCAATTCAAAAAAAAAAAAGTAGAATATGTGGGAATAAAGACGAAATTGAACTAACAAAACAAACTGATGATAGATTCGTACCGTTTTTCGCGAGCTCGGAGAGGATACGAACAGAGCGTTTAACTAACGCACGATCTGCTTCATCGGATGAGAAATTAGAGTCGATGATTTGAACCTGAGCGAGAACTTGAGAGGCGAGAGTGACGTCGATGAGTGATGTGATGTTCCGATCTGCGGTGAGTTGGTCCTCTAGCTTCCTCTTCAAGCTTCTTCTGGCGGAGGTTGAAGGTTGTTCATGGCGGTTCTGGTTCTCCATGAGGGGAGTGAAATGGTGAAGATGAAAGGGGAGAGAGTGGGACTGTTTTGTATTTAAAGGTGGGAATGGTTGTGGATTTTTTTAAGTGACGAGCCGACCACTATACTACAATTTCAAAATTTTATAAAGTATCTAGAAAATTTAAAAAAAAAATTATTATCTTTACTAATCATAGCTATAAAACGTTAATTATTAATTTATTATTGGTGATATATATATACTAGGTTATACATCCGTGTATTAAACATACTTTTATAATAGAAACGATATAATTATATAATCTGTAAAAAAAACTTTGTATTATTATTGTCATATGACAGTTCACACAACTGACTTGAATTTATCATAAAAATCGACCTATGTTAATCATCAATACTAAAAATCATAATAGCTCGTGTATTCAGTAGAATACTGAAAAACGTTTTTAGTTTGAATTAGAATCATGGGTTTAGTACTTTAGGTATCAACCAAAAATTGTATTTATTGTTTTGTGCTATTCTATGATTTGTTGTATTTATTTATTAATATGGTGATTTTAATATTATTTTAATGTTATTTCAAATATTTTCAAATTCAAACGGGTTTATATTGGATAAAAATAATATAGTTATATATAATAGATAAAACCATAATAAATAAGCATAATCCTGTAAAAAATTCATAAACACGTTTGTTAATGGAAATCAATTAACGAACAACAAATAAAAGGAAAGTGATTTTTTTAAAGTTAATATAAAAAATATAACTTGTAGGATTTCAAAGTTGTTTAAGGCTTTCACATGAGTTACATTGGTACATTCTTTATGTAGTTACTATTTTGTGTATTTGTTAAGTCATGATTGGAATTTTTATGATACGACCTTATTAAAAATAATCTTCCTATACTAATAAACAAAAATCTTTTTGTACACGTGTCAATCTCTGGTGTCTCCTCCCTTTTAATAATAGTATTACATATTAATTTTTATACACAAAATATAATATAATATTAATTAATATAGTTAGGGATAAACGTATAAATTCAAATTTAATTAATAATTATCTATAACAAATATAAATGTATCAAACAATATAATAAGTATAATATTATTTAATACATTTACGCAACTAAAGACATTATCATCATGCTAAATAAAGACATTATATAATATAATAAAAATTTTAATTTGAATATTTAATGTCAACTACTAATTAAAAAAGTTGTTGTAGACGCTCAAATTTATAGTTTAAAAAACTTTAGTCCTACTTTTTTAAACGTATACTTTATTTTTAATATGATTTTTTAATATGTTATATTTTCTATATAATGATGATATTCGTATCTTGTCTCATGATCCGTATATCTAAAAGTAGTATTTATATCAAAGTATTTATTATATCATTAATATACATAGTAGAATTTAATTACAATTCATTTACCATAACCTCATAACTTATAATTATTTTTAAAAATACTTACAATTTTATGATCATTATTTTTTTATTTTTTAGTGTTACTTCTTTTGAAGACATAATAAAATGGATTGTAGTATCTCAAAAGAGAAGTGAAAACTTAGAAAATTATTTTGAATAGAGAAAATAAAACTGTTCTTTTGTTTTACTATTTTATCTAAATAAGTCATTTCATTAATAAGGATTATATACAAGTTTATAATTTATATTTTTTCGTCATTTAACCCGTGTAATACACGGGGTTGTAATCTAGTTATTGAACATACTGAAATATAATGACAAGATAAACGAATTTTGAAATCCTACGGTGATCACATCATACCAATGTAATTTAAGTTAGTATATAATAGTAAAATTTAAATAAAAGGTTTATATATAATATTAATATTAGGAGAAGAGATTTGATGAAGAACAAGGATAATTGAGACTCATACATTAATTATTAAAATTAAAAAAATATAAATAAAAATTACAAGATTGAAGAAGAAAATGTCATGTGTCATTATTTAGAATCTTTTATTATAAGTTAGATATATATGAGGCGTTCTTGTAAAGTAGTTGTGATCATGTACGGACTGATTTTATCGACGGTTAATGTTAAGGGGGGATCAAACTATAACGCACACACCCGCCACCAAACTTGACCACGCGTGGACTTTATAACGCGTGATAACTTGAAAAAATTGTCGAATGTTGGAGAGAATGTGAGGGAAATTGTTGGGTGTGGTGAGTGATATGCATTTTCACTAAAATCCACCACTAGTGATGGAATAAAGCTCGATGATATGGCGGAAATTGATTGGATGTTGTGAGTGATGAGTGAGTGGTGAGTGATGGGCGCCCCTACCCCCATGGTATAATATGTTTATACAAATTGGTTTTAGAATGAAACCTAGGGTAAATCAAACTTTTTATTGCTTTATGAACAAGGGATTCCCAAATTACTATTACTTAAAGATCGCACGCAATTAATTACTCCGCATGTGATTCTTGTTATGACTTGAAGTTCCAAGTTTCATCGGTGTTTTCGTGTATGTTTCTTCGTTAAAAGCTTGACGATATTATATTTATCATCCAATTCCACCTCAAGCTCCATCAATGAGACTATTGAACGGTGTGATATTGACGTTGTTGTGGATGCACCATAGGTTTCTCATGAGCATATAATAGCATACTATCAATTACTCTTTATGTGATTTATATTATGTATTGAAGTTCCATTTTTGTCACACATGTTTGTATGGTGTTTTCATGTACGTTTATTCATTATAAGCTTGAAAATATTATTTTTGTCATCCAATTCCACCTCAAGCTCCATCGATGAGACTATTGAATGGTGTGATATTGTTGTTGTGGCACATATGGCTTTTCTTTTACAATGTCATGAGCATATAATAGCGCACTATCAATTACTCTTCATGTGATATGTACTATGTATTGAAGTTCCATGTTTCGTCAGAGATGCTTGTTTGGTGTTTTCGTGTAGGTATATTTATTAAAATCTTGAATATATTAATTTTATCATCTAGTTACACCTCAAGTTCCATCAATGAGACTATTAAATGGTGTGATATTCTTGGTGTCGATGCACCATAGGGTTTTCTCTTCTTTTTTTTTTACAGTGTAATGAGCATATAATAGCTAAGAATGAAAAGTAAGGTATGCTAGTCGACACAACTTTAAGATATCATCTTTCGTGTGTATAAATGGTAAATTAATTAAACCTGCCATAAGAAAGGCCACCGGTTAGGGCTGGCAATTTTACACGAATATACGACACGAACCTACACGAAGTCAACAGGTATCGTGTATGGCCTTAACAGGTATCGTGTACCAAACAGGTAGACACGAGATTACCTGTTAAATTTTCGTGTATAAACAGGTTAAATACCTGTTTACCTGTTAATACCCGTTAGTACACGATAAAAAATTAAATTAAATAAAACTCAACAGCCATGTGCATGTGGGTTCCTTAATTCCTTTCTATTTTCATTCCTCATTCAATTCAAAAAAAATTAAAACCCTAAACTCCCTTTGTAACTCTCAGATAGCATGTCGTGTTCGTGTTTTTGTTCGTGTTAACAGGTATTAACAGGTAATTTTCGTGTATAACAGTCGAACACTCGTGTTAACAGGTAATTTTCGTGTATATCGTGTCGTGTTCGTGTTTGAAAAAAAGGACACGATAAGTTAGCGTGTCGTGTTTGTGTATAGGATTTCGTGTATCGTGTATCGTGTCGTGTCTTATCATGTACGGGTATACACGATATGCCAGCCCTACCACCGGTTGTTATGTTATTTACCATTATAACATGGTCCTGTTTTATTTTTTAACCTATAAAGATGTAAATGCACTAATCCATATTTTTAAATTCAGCATTCGGTGTAGTTGGTGTTAGGAATCTCATGTTTACAATGCTATTTTGTGTTGTCTCTTCTATTATGACATTTAGTAATACAAGGAAGTTCAATTTGTGATAAACACCACTAAATCAGGTTGACTTTGATTTTAGCCTTGACATTGACATTACTTGATGCATTATTTGAATCTAGAACATGATGCCTTGGTCTATCGCTAAACATGACTACTAGATTTAATGGAAATGGTAATCTAAATCCATCAAAATCTTCAAGTTTTCAACAACCCAAGGTCATCTATGGTATTAAACTTTTCTTTGATTCCATTGTAACTCTTTAAACCATTTAATCAGATCTGGATTCTAACAAATACTATCCATGATCCTCTGATTTCGTCTATTATAAGAAACAAGCTTGTGTGGATGATCATCAAGCAACTACAACCTTCGGTTAACGTCTTGGTATGAGCTTTACTACTTTCTTTGATTCTAGAATTTACACACACAATAAAACCCTAAAAATCACAGCTTTATCGTCTAATGATGTTTAACCATGTAAATAATGTTTACTAGCCTTCAACATTGTGCTTGAACTCGAAAAGTTGATAAAAATCGTGATAAGATTGTAAACTATGAAAACACGGACATGGACAGAACCTATAACCCGACCTTGGAAGGCCATGTAACAACCATGATATTGTTGGAAGTTTAGTGTGAATGAAAGTCTCAAGTTGGTAATTCACCTTGTCCCACATTGGTGTGGGAACAAAAAGATAGGCTATTTATAAGGTGAAACCTTAATGAAGCCTTTGAAGTCTTATGACATGTTTTACCACAAGTCCTACCCCCGCGCGCGCAGGGGGGTGCAAAAAATGGAACCGGAATTAGTTGAACTCGCGTATGCCCGCACGTCCTGCGGACACGAATGCAGTTTTTGCACTCGAGACTGACTAATTTTGTTTTTAACTGAAATGATTTTCAGTTTTAATGAGAATCATTATATTATTCAGTTTCGAAACCGCTGAGCCATTATGTGAGGTAATTCTCTGCAATGATGAGTCATAAGTTTCGAAACCGATTAGCCATTAATTCTCTGCAATGATGAGGCCATAATCAGTTATGATCTGTGCCTATAAAACCTAATGCAGACAACCTGTTTAGACACCTCAACAACTTCTCCTCTCTCAATCTCAGTTTCTGCAACACAGCTTCTTTTCGTTTCAGGCAAGTGCTCAAGTCCGGCAGTGCGCGGTGCTGCTTAGAACCGGCGTACTCTAGGAACAGACGACGAATCTGTTTAAGGGAATTGTGTCAAACACAAGCCCGGTTCACTCGTTTACTGTTTCTTCAATTTTATTACATTCTGTCCAGTTTCTGTTCAATTCTTTTATACAGGTTTCCTAACATATATTATATATATATATATAGGGTAAGGTTCATTTGAGAACCACCTTTATTGTGACAACGATAGTACTATAGTTTGGACTCAGCACCTGTCGTGGATAGGGGTTGTTAAGGGCTTTACTTCACGTGTCCCAGTGGGGATATGTGTTGCGCATTCTACAACTCGCAGTCACGTCTGTGCATATTTCATTGTCGATAACCTACATGTTTCACTTTGCTACATGTTACATGCTGGTTATGCGAAAAACGTTTTCGCTATCTATTATACTATCAAACTTGTATGCTCACCTTTACACTATGCGTATTGACCTCTATTTTAACGTATGTGACAGGTGTTTGAGATACTAGGATGTTGCTTGCTTTCATGGAATCGAGTAGGAGAGTCTAGAAACAAAGACAATTTATTTATTTATTTGAGTTGTCAGAACAATGATTTGTCTAGAGATATCTATGTCTGTAATAATTGATTTACTTGATGGGTTATGGTATGGGACATAATATTAACTATCCGGTAATTTAGTTGTTATGGAATTTCTCTTGGACAATCTGTTTCGCTCAGTGCCTCACCCCGATGTTTCCGCCATCGGTTGGGGTGTGACAGATTGGTATCAGAGCCATAACTATAGGGAATTAGGCAAGACTCGACCTAGTCCGGGTCGATGTCTTAGAAACGACCTAGTCTATAGTCTAAGTACCAACAGACTGCCTTGTGCGAACCCGGTAGGGGTTCCACACAAGCTTAATTCTGTTATCCGATCGACTCACAATCATGCTATACTATCACTCTGCCTTTCCTAAGGTAGGCACTACGCACCATTTTCAAAAATGACCGAGTGATCAGATCGAGACTAGGTGTGAAAACCGCAAACTCTCGATCAGATTGCTTGTTCAACCTGCATTTTTACTATAAACAAGAGAATTTGCGTTGAATCAGGAGTGAAATCCGTACTTCGACGCAATTTCCTTCCCCTATCTCATGATTCCATCACACAAACAGGAATGTAGTCGCTAAGTTAGGGGTGAAACCCGAACCTTGATGACTAGTTCTGCTCTCAAATCTGGTTTTACAAAGCTCTCACCAAAGTCTTGATGGATTCCAACGACTCGAGTTGCGTGAATAACCGAAAGGACGCGTGCCATTCACCGTATGCCGGTGATAGAGCATAGTCTATTAGGCCAAAACGTATACTTACAGTCCTTGAGAATAGTCGAATCACTTTGGGTAGTCGACGTATGTCAAGCCAAGACACTCTATTTCTCGATTTCAAGTTCGCAATCACCGATTTTATGTGTTTTGATTATGAGCCGCAACCGCTGGCTCTGTGTTTTATTATGATTTATCGCTTTTATGTGGATTTTATGTGATTTATGTGGTTTTATATGTTGTTTGTTAGCGTTTTGAGATACTGATGGTTTCAATCTAACGCTTCTTGATCCGCTCATCGCACACAACACACTACACAACGTTAACAAATCGCATGCTATGTTACTCACTTATGCTATAGTACTCGCTGTGTATTCGCTAATCGCAATCGCTATTCTTGAACGCGTGGAACTTGAATGATAAAGGAACACGAATTTCACATATAGGCGAATATGTGCAATAGATGTAGGTGAATACGTGCAAAATATAGTGTGTTTTATGTGTTTTTACGTGCTTCTGTGCTCTACGTGCTTATATGTTTTATGGTTATGTGCCTACGTGAATACGTGCTTATATAAATAAATGTGTTCCTGAGCTTTATTTAGTAGTAGTGCGTGTGAGGTGAGATTAGATTATATAGTGTTTGAGTCCTATGGCGATGTCTGTTGCTGTCATAACCCCCGCCCCCTTATCTGTCCTGGGAACGGGCGGCCGCGAACATTCGTTTGTGGTGGTATCAGTTATTAATTTGGCAGCAGAAGTTACATCAGGACCGTAGTTAGGAAATATTTTATCAGAGTAAAACCACCATATTTTTAAATTAATTACCACATGGGTAAAACCCAAGTTTCTTATTACGACATGTTTATAGGGATAAACCCTACTTTATTGAATTTAAAACATCGTATTTTAGATAACTTTTATAGCCACATTTTTTCCAAGCCGTCAGTGCTCTCGAGCTGGCTTTTTACTAATTGGCTTTCACATTGTGTTACCTGAAACACGTGTTTAAAAACATTTGTCAGTGGGAAATACTGGTGAGTGAATCCCAGTTTAATCAAGAAACATTTTATCCATTAAAACAGTATTGAGAGCGATCACATTGTTTATTTCTACACAATTACTCATTCAGAACTGTCAATCCTGACTTGCGGGTCATATTACACATTGGCTAACTCATTGTCCAATGGTAACGTACTGTCATCCTGACTTACTACTCGCAGTAGTAAATTTTGTATACAAAACCCCAACATACCGGCAGTAATTGAAGAACTACAAAGACTCAATCACCGCTTAATCACATTGTAAAACAATTAAGGTTTTGTAAAATATTACAAAAAGGTTAACAAAAAGGGGATAAACTCACATTGTTATCTTAAACTTTGCGTAAGGGTTTCCTGGGAATAATCTATAATTTACACAAATGTACATAGGTTAGTATCATAACCCTTTGAAAATATTAATGATACCCTCCCCGAGACGGTATTCCAACAACTACGTCGAGCAGAACCACGACAGTTGTTACGGAACCCTAAATCAATCGGGCAGCGTATCTATTATGAAACTGGGGTTATAATACTTACAACGGAGCCGAACCTCGCTAATTAGGGGGGTATAATATCCGAGTATTATGCCTTCTATTCAGAAATTTGCTTAAGAAAGAAAGAAATGAATGAATTCAACTAAGATCCGATGCGTTCTATTTATAGGTGCTGAGTTTGGATTTGTCGCGGCCCGCGTAACATAGAGGCAGGGCTTACGCGGCCCGCGTTGACCTCCAGTCAACGTATAGCTGGGCTGATCAGCTTATAGACTTGCCGGGTGTTGGGCCACGTGGCCGCACCGGGCTGCGCCACCTTTTTAGCCTCTAGCGGCCCACGTAAGGGTTATGGGTTACCTTACGTGGCCCGCCTCAACTTTACTTTTCTTGTTTTTCATTTATTTTTAATGTTATATTGTATATCGGGCTCGGTTTTCACATACGGGGTGTATTTAAAAACATATAGGGGTATTCTAAATATATTAGGGGTGTCAGAAATATTTTGGAGGGTTGATATATCTTGGTACAACTCCTGGATTATTTAATAGAATATATACACTTAAGTATAGTAACCCAATTCGACTTTATCCCTACGTCACGAGACAGAACCCCAACGAATTTAGGCAGAGCCTTGACATACGTTACGGGGCCCTACGTCACTTGGACAGGGTATTAGTGATCAGGGGTTACAATACTTAAAACGGAGCAGGGCTTTGTAGTATTATAGGTAAAATACTAAATCAAAAATGGAGTATATTGAGTGTTCAGAGAGAACGACATGAAGGAAGGGACAGATTGAAGATTGAACTACATGTTTCTATTTATACTACCACTAATATCTTAGAGAGCACGTATGTTGATTCCTTCTGCATCCTAGCTTTCCACGTACATATGCATATTAGCCTTCCACGTACGCACTCATGTAAGCCTTTTACATATGCATGTTTAGTTTAAATTTTCAAATCTAATTCATGCAACGTAAATTTACAATTTAAAATCTCATGCATGCATTTTGATATGTTAGGTTTATATTTTAATATCATTATTTTATTTAATATATATATATATATATATATATTATAATTAATTCAGCTGCTTCACTCAATGGCACCTATAATTTTCAAAATATGACGTTTTATAAAATAATAAATATGCCATTAGAACGAGAATAATTTTATCTATATTTTGAACCAAGTTTCATTAAAAACAGAGTAGGTTCAAATATAATGTATTTTTATAATTTAATTATTAAATGGTTCCTACGCTTGCCCAAAATACCTCATATTTCCATTGGTCAACTTACCCATGATGCATCCTTTTAATAAGTTTTTATATATTTTATATAAATAAAAATTTTGGGAATGTTACATTCTCCCCACCTTGTTTTAAATCTCGCCTCGAGATTTCCTGAAATATGGATGAATATTTAGTTAGTTTAGTTTCTAGGTATATTCTGGTCCTTGTTTTGAATTTCACTTTACTTTGACCAGAACTATTATCTATGAGATTCTTATCCTTGACTGAAATATGTTTTGTATTTTAACACAACTTTTAGTTACAGGTTTCCTAATGCGTTAATAATTTGCAAAGGAAATTCTTATACTTTCGATGGCGTTCCAACTTATAGAGTTCCTGTTGTTTATCTTGTCGCACGAACTACGAGACGGATGATCAAACGAAATAATGTTTGATATCGAAATTATAGACGTATACGGGAGATTCCTGATAAATAAGTCTAAAATTATCATTGACACACTTGTTCGTGATTTATTCCTAATAATCAATATGGTCTTTGGATTTCCTCATAGACATATATATCTATATAATATTTCATATACTGTAATATGCACACTATCCATAATGTCAATGTATTTAACAAATTCACAAGTCAGACATCAGGTCATGGTACTAATTAGGGAATTTCATAACACATACCCCATCTTATTCGGTCTTGCCGGAGAGGTAACCCCATCTCACCCGGACAAGCTGGAGAGTCTACCGCACCATACCCAGTTTTGCCGGAGAGGTAACCACATCTTACCCGGACAAGCTGGAGAGTCTACCGCACCATGCCCAGTTTTACCGGAGAGGTAATTATCATGGTATTTCCCATAAATAAACTTCTCTCAAATCAGGATTTTGAAAGTACATTGTTTATTATAGTTTGCATCAAGAAACAAGGAAATCAGTATTCTCATGATGGATCATATTCTAGAACCGAGTAGTACTAATAAACAAGAAATAACAGTGGCCAAGTGTTATTGCTTATTTATCATACTTGCACTTTTCTAGTTATTATCCTCACGGAATACCAATAACCATCACACTTTATCTATGCAAGTAATTGGCTTATCTCAAAGCTTTATACTAAGGCATTTTCCTTAGGTTCAAGTCTAAATACTGTCCTGGTTGTTACCAGTGAATATTAATAGCCTAACTCTTTCATTTAAGCATAGATATTATTATGGTTGTGGTTTTTCTTTTGCTTGGAAAATGAAGTTTTGACAAAAATATAATTGTCTCCATTGACACTATAGTTAGGTTAAATGTGAAGAGTATGCTTACAGCTAATTTTATTAGATTCCGTCACAAGGAATATTTTATTGATACAGATGGCATTTTACAACATAGTAGATTTCATGGTTTATAATGACTTCATGTTTTCATATGAATCACCAATGATATTTTCTCTTATGTTTATCTCACAGAAGATATTATATTGGGTATACCATCAAGAAATTCTATTGGTTATATGCATATATGTGTATAAAATTTCAAATCTCTAGTTAATATTAAACTTACGGAATATATACACACATATATAAAATAATAACTATACATCCGATGGTACCAATCATTAAGCTTATTTCCATGACTTTATTTTATCCTTTTATAAAAGTAGTATATTGAAATAAACTTCATAATATTTTAGAATTTAAGGATGGATAAATAAAAGTTTAAAGAAATAAATTAATCAAAATATAAACTTTTTGGATTCATGGGAATAAATTTATTTTTAACTAGTGGGTTGAACCATATGGGTTCAAAATATCAAAACTTAACTCTCAATTTATTGTATATTATATTATTTATTCAAAGAAGTACTTATGGTAAGTATTACAGAGTTTGACGTTTCTAAAATTGATTCTAAATATATTTGAGTAATATACATGTAGGGGAAGGTTCATTGGGGAACACTAAAAAAGTGGGGAACAGCGGGGAACCGACTCAAACGAACTCCGATTGGCCTCATTCCAGCAGCGTTGGAACCGGCTCGTCGAACCCTAACTAAGATCTTTTAACCCTAAACCCTAAATCCTAACTCCTAAACTCTAAACCCTAAAGCTAAAAAATACGCCTAAAACCTAAGCTAAACCGTAAAATCTAAACTATAAACCCTAAAAGCTAAACCCTAAAGGCTAAACCCTAAAGCTAAACCCTAAATCTAAACCCTAACCCCTAAAGCTAAACCCTAAAGCCTAAAGCTAAACCCTAAAAGCCAAACCCTAATATATTTAGGGTTTAGAGGTTATGATTTAGGGCTTAGGGTTAAGAGATCTTAGTTAGGGTTCGACGAGCCGGTTCCAACGCCGCTGGAATGAGTACAATCGGAGTTCGTTTGAGCCCTGTTCCCCACTTTTTTAGTGTTCCCCAATGAACTTCACACTATACATGTATTAGAATATGTATGTATATCCCACACAATAATAATTTATTTAAAGATATTACAATATTAAAATTGTAATCTGAATTTTTTTTATAAAGTTTTATAAAGGGCAAACGTACTAAACAAACATTTGATTCAAATATTTTTATGTGGGGCATCTATTTTAATTCTACTTTGAAAGATGAATTTTAACGTGCTAGGTAAAATAAATAAATAGATGCTAAATTATTGATTTAAGTAGGATAAGAAAAGATGTTTTCATTGTTGCACTATTTTTACTTTAAAAAAAATTAATTATTCAATCTCTTTTATATGTATTGATTGTTCAAACCATCATACCCATCTTTTCTCTCCTTTTAGTATACGTCATAAAAATTTTATTACTTCTTTTTAAATATAATATTCTAAATGATAGAGAATGAAAATCTGATTATTTATATATGATTATCATGATATATACAATGACCCTTTTGATCATACCCTCTCTTTATAGTTTTAAATGTATAATTTTTACATCTATCCTAATATATATATATATATATATATATATTTATATTATATACACGTATATATTTTATTTAAATGTATTATAGTGTATATACATTTCAAATATAATAGAATTGTATTATTTAACTATTATACATTAGCAAGCTGACTCGAATATTTATAATTTGAGAGACACAATCCTATGACTGGTTAATCTTATAATCTTATATTAACTATCTCTATGCATAAGACCTATTCTGTACATACCTTAATATTAAAGATCTGTAAAAACGCTTTCAACGTTTAGTTAGACCTTTCTACGTAGTCCAACCAACCCAAATTTCTAAAAAATTTAAATGATTTTATTTAATCATGAATAACCATCATATTCATTTAACCATCTATTTTATTACTAAGTATTTTAATAGAAACCTTTGCAAGTAATCCCAACATTAGTTATTTCATAAAACTATGAAAGTATGAAGTATTATGGTCAACTAGTTATAAACCAGAAGGGATAAAATAAAGTGGGAAATTGGTACACATGGGTTTCAAAACTTGCTTTGGCTCGATCTACTAAAGCAATCTTTTATTTTATTTTATTAATTCTTAAAATCCTTTCAGTTAATTTAATAGCTTTGGTTTTATTTATTTAAATATAAATTATTTTGAAATAATATTATTAAAACTACAAAGTTTTAAAGCTTTATACCATATATTTCAATATGTATTTTAAACCAAAGTAAATAATTGGTTCCAAAAGAGAGTCATAAATATGACTGTTTTGTTAATAACCAACTTAGTTTGATGTATATTATGATATTATTTGAGTAGGTGGTATTAATTATCACAGACAAATTTCTAGTACAAATATTTGGGTACAATCATAAAAATAGATTGATTAAAAACGGCGAACATTGCGACTCATATATATATATATATATATATATATATATATATGTATTTATTACAAACTACAACTGGAATTCAAAATATACTAGTGATTATGCATCCGTAACTTATTTTAGTCTATCTAGGTTATAGGAGTATTAGGCTCAACATGCTTTTATATAAAGTTTATTCCATCTACTGTCTCTACTAAGTTGTTATTTAATGGACAAAGTTCTTTTAAAGTTTCTAACTCATAGGTGGCATGGGTGCTGGTACTGGTTTGGTGGTTCAACTATTTAATATAAGTTAGCATTTACTGCTGTAGTGGCTAACATATAGAGATTTACCCATTGTTCATCTAATTCATCTTCCCCTAGTAAGTTATTGCCTGTTTCCTGAGTTTGTGTATTCATTTCCTTATTGATTATCGCTCCCTTTGGTTGTGATTTCTTTATTTTCTCTTGACTTTTGCTAATAATCCTACTTCTCTTCTTGGTGGTAAATGGTTTCTCAGACTGTGCCTTACGAATAAATATTCCTTCCTCAGTATCTGCTGAGTATCCTGAGGGATTTGGTTGAAATGAGGTTCCCTTATCTTTTGGTGAACTATCTAATTGACGATAGATGTCCGAAATTCTTTGCTTACCCATACTGTAGACTAACAATTAGTCAAATAATATAAAACACATAATTACATAAATTATTTCCTAACACAGAATTTAAAATTTAAGTGTCAGCAGAACACTTCTTTGGCTTGAACCAGTGGCATGGCTCTGATACCACCTTTTGTCACAACCTCCGCCCCCTTATCTGTCCCGGGAACGGGCGGCCGCGAACATTCGTTTGTGGTGGTATCAGTTATTAATTTGGCAGCGGAAGTTACATCAGGACCGTAGTTAGGAAATATTTTATCAGAGTAAAACCACCATATTTTTAAATTAATTACCACATGGGTAAAACCCAAGTTTCTTATTACGACATGTTTATAGGGATAAACCCTACTTTATTGAATTTAAAACATCGTATTTTAGATAACTTTTATAGCCACATTTTTTCCAAGCCGTCAGTGCTCTCGAGCTGGCTTTTTACTAATTGGCTTTCACATTGTGTTACCTGAAACACGTGTTTAATAAAAACATTTGTCAGTGGGAAATACTGGTGAGTGAATCCCAGTTTAATCAAGAAACATTTTATCCATTAAAACAGTATTGAGAGCGATCACATTGTTTATTTCTACACAATTACTCATTCAGTACTGTCAATCCTGACTTGCGGGTCATATTACACATTGGCTAACTCATTGTCCAATGGTAACGTACTGTCATCCTGACTTACTACTCGCAGTAGTAAATTTTGTATACAAAACCCCAACATACTGGCAGTAATTGAAGAACTACAAAGACTCAATCACCGCTTAATCACATTGTAAAACAATTAAGGTTTGTAAAATATTACAAAAAGGTTAACAAAAAGAGGATCAACTCACATTGCTATCTTAGAATTTGCGTAAGGGTTTTCTGGGAATAATCTATAATTTACACAAATGTACATAGGTTAGTATCATAACCATTTGAAAATATTAATGATACCCTCCCCGAGACGGTATTCCAACAACTACGTCGGGCAGAACTACGACAGTTGTTACGGAACCCTAAATCAATCGGGCAGCGTATCTATTACGAAACTGGGGTTATAATACTTACAACGGAGCAGAACCTCGCTAATTAGGGGGGTATAATATCCGAGTATTATGCCTTCTATTCAGAAATTTGCTTAAGAAAGAAAGAAATGAACGAATTCAACTGAGATCCGATGCGTTCTATTTATAGGTGCTGAGTTTGGATTTGTCGCGGCCCGCGTAACATAGAGGCAGGGCTTACGCGGCCCGCGTTGACCTCCAGTCAACGTATAGCTGGGCTGGGTCAGCTTATAGACTTGCCGGGTGTTGGGCCACGTGGCCGCACCGGGCTGTGCCACCTTTTTAGCCTCTAGCGGCCCGCGTAAGGGTTATGGGTTACCTTACGCGGCCCGCCTCAACTTAACTTTTCTTGTTTTTCATTTATTTTTAATGTTATATTGTATTTCGGGCTCGGTTTTCACATACGGGGTGTATTTAAAAACATATAGGGGTATTCTAAATATATTAGGGGTGTCAGAAATATTTTGGAGGGTTGATATATCTTGGTACAACTCCTGGATTATTTAATAGAATATATAGTGCACTCACACTTAAGTATAGTAACCCAATTCCACTTTATCCCTACGTCACGAGACAGAACCCCAACGAATTTAGGCAGAGCCTTGACATACGTTACGGGGCCCTACGTCACTTGGACAGGGTATTAGTGATCAGGGGTTACAATACTTAAACAGAGCAGGGCTTTGTAGTATTATAGGTAAAATACTAAATCAAAAAATGGAGTATATGGAGTGTTCAGAGAGAACGACATAAAGGAAGGGACAGATTGAAGATTGAACTACATGTTTCTATTTATACTACCACTAATATCTTAGAGAGCACGTATGTTGATTCCTTCTGCATCCTAGCCTTCCACGTACATATGCATATTAGCCTTCCACGTACGTACTCATGTAAGCCTTTTACATATGCATGTTTAGTTTAAATTTTCAAATCTAATTCATGCAACGTAAATTTACAATTTAAAATCTCATGCATGCATTTTGATATGTTAGGTTTATATTTTAATATCATTATTTTATTTAATATATATATATATATATTATAATTAATTCAGCTGCTTCACTCAATGGCACCTATAATTTTCAAAATATGACGTTTTATAAAATAATAAATATGCCATTAGAACGAGAATAATTTTATCTATATTTTGAACCAAGTTTCATTAAAAACAGAGTAGGTTCAAATATAATGTATTTTTATAATTTAATTATTAAATGGTTCCTACGCTTGCCCAAAATACCTCATATTTCCATTGGTCAACTTACCCATGATGCATCCTTTTAATAAGTTTTTATATATTTTATATAAATAAAAATTTTGGGAATGTTACAGTTGCAGACAATGTCTTCATTTGGATCGTTTCACTCCCGCACCACTCGCCGCAATCACGAAGACAAACGCATTGCTGCCCTCGTCGCTAAGCAAATGGCGAAAGTTATCCCCCAGATCGTCAGTGAGCTGAACGAAAACGCCAGCAAGTCCTCTGAGGAATCAAGGACTGACTCACCTAAGGGTTCATTCAGCTTTAAGCAGTTTAAGGCATGCGGCCCGAAAGACTTCACGGGAGAAGACGGACCTACTGGGATGTTTCAATGGTTCGATTCGATCATGGTCACGCTCCATCAGAGCGGATGTCCGAAACACCTACGAACTATCAACGCTACCGGCGTCTTCCAGTCCAGGGCTCTGGAGTGGTGGACGGCCGAAAGGAACAAACGTGGGAATGATGCAGCCTTTGGGCTCACTTGGGAGGAGCTGAAATACCTCATGATGAAGGAATTTTGCCTACCTCATAAGCTTCAAAAGTTGGAGAATGAGTTCTGGCATATCAAACAAGACGGTGGCGATAACGCTGGTCTTACTGCGCGCTTCAAACAGCTGAGTATCATCTGCCCAGGCCAAGTGGCAACACCTGACATGACGATCAAGAAGTACATTCGAGCTCTACCGGACTGTGTTGCTGACTTCGTGTAAGCCGCGAAGACAACAACAATTGAAGAAACCTACCTACTCACTGCTGAGATAAACGACAAGCGAGTTCTCGCTGGGTACTTCAAGAATACTCCAAAGAGCCTTCATCAAGCAACCGCCGCTCCCACCGCTGAAACCGCCGCTTCACCGCAACCTTCAAAGTCCTCCCGCCGCAAGAGAAAGAACAACAACAACAATAGCAAAAATTGTGCTGTCACAACTGCCACTCCGCTCCAAGCAGTACCTGCTCAACCGCAACCCCAAAACCGCCAAGTAGCGGCGCCGGTGACCCATGCACTGCCGGCCAAGCGTGCATATACTGGTCCTCACCCACTCTGCCCTACCTGTACTTATCATCATCCCGTGGGGATTGCTTACAGATACTGTGTTCACTACAACATGTACGGCCACTTTACTGCTAATTGTCATACCGACCCACGTCAAGCTCCAGCTCAAGGTCAAGCTCCTGCAGCACAAGCTCTCCTTCCTGTTCCTCAAGGCCAACAAGTTCTTGCACCCGCGATCCATGCTAGAGCTTTCTTTGCATGTGGTGATCCCAACCACTTTGCAAACATGTGCCCCAGTAGAGTGGTGAAGCAAGAGCCACAGCATCTGCAGCCTCAACATCAACAGCAGCAGCCTCAGCAGCAGCCAGCAGCCCGCGGATGTGCTTTCAACATCAACGCCCGCCAGGCTCAGGCAGATAACAATGTGGTTAATGGTACGTTTCTCGTAAATGGTGTATATGCTTTGTGTTTATTTGATATTGGAGCCAATAACTATTTGTGTCGTTAGAATTCGAAAAGCTCCTTAATCGTAAGCGCGTCCATCTCCCCTCGACGTTCGATGTTGAAGTTGCCACTGGAAGAACCGTTACTGTCCGTTCTGTCCTACGTGATTGTACTCTTGAACTCAACAATCACATTTTCCCTATCGATCTTATCTCGATGTAGCTTGGTAGCTTCGATATCATAGTAGGCATGGATTTTCTTCGTGAAAATCGTGCTGAAGTCGTTTGCTTTGATAAAATGATTCGTTTCTCGCTCGCTAATGGTGATCAACTTTGTGTTTATGGTGAAGTTGCATCGAAGAAGCTTTAACTCATGTCGTGTGTTCAAGCGAGCAAGTATCTCCGCAAGGAATACCAAGCTTTCTTGGCGCACGTTGTGGTAGCGTAGAAAAAGGAAGTTAAGGCAATAGACAAGGTGCCTGTGGTTCGTGATTTTCCTAAGGTCTTTCCTAATGATTTGTCTGGTTTACCCCCGAGTCGTGATATTGATTTTCGTATTGACCTCCTTCTTGGAGCCAATCCTGTTGCTAAATCTCCTTATCGCCTCGCTCCGTCCGAAATGCGTGAACTCTCGAGTCAACTCCAGGAATTACTTGACAGAGGCTTCATTCGCCCTAGCACCTCTCCATGGGGCGCACCAATTCTTTTCGTTAAAAAGGACGGGTCGTTCCGGATGTGCATCGATTATAGGGAGTTGAATAAGCTGACTATCAAGAATCGCTATCCCCTGCCCCGAATCGATGATTTGTTTGACCAATTGCATGGTGCTACGTGTTTCTCGAAGATTAATTTTGTTGGTGCATATGTCTGTCGACTTTGTCTTGTATCGAGTCTTGTATTAGGTTGGTTAGATCAGGGCCTGTAATATGAGAAAATGTTGAAATCGTGTAGGTTGGACCATTTCGCACGAAATGGAATATGTCCATTTCGTACGAAATGGAGAAGCCAGTTCGTGTGAAACTTTTCGTGCGAAATGGAGAGCCTATATATATAGGTGCCTTGAGTCTTTCATTTGTAAGGTTCTGATTACGGTAGCGAAGCTCTGCCGAAGTGTCTCCAGCATTGTTAAACGATCTGATATCAATACAGAGACAGTTTAAAGTAATTCTAAGTGTAATTCAGCTGAAATAACTCTGATACATCTGATTCCGCCTTTCGTATTGGATAGAACTCTTCTGAACGACTCGTTTTGGTCGTACGAACGATCCTACAAGTGGTATCAGAGCTCAGGAGGAAGAGTTCTTACCATTTCAGCTGTTTTTCATCAAAAATTCTGATTTCTACACCTTCTTTTCAAAATTAACTGAGTTTTCACGGATAAAATGGATTAATTTTCACATATTACACGTGAAATACTGTTTTAACAAATCCTTGAAAGAATCAGACCTTAAATCGGCTTAAAAACTTGATCAATTTTAACAAAAACTGTCCGAAAGTGTGAAGTCATCATCATTTCGCACGAAATGGGATATCAGTTCGTTTGAACATTGCTTCCATTTCGCACGAAATAGCCTCTATTTCGCACCAAGATCCATTCCGTTTGAACTTGCATCCATTTCGCACGAAACAGACACTCATTTCGCTTGAAGGGTCCATTTCGTTTGAAAGGTCCATTTCGCGTGAAAGGTTCATTCCGCTTGAAAAGTGTATTTCATTTGAAAGGTCCATTTCGCGTGAAAGGTTCATTCCGCTTGAAAAGTGTATTTCACTTGAAAGGTCCATTTCGCTTGAAAAGTCCATTCCGCTTGAAGAGGTCATTTCGTTTGAAAGACTGAATTTGTGAACTTTTGATAACCGAATCATGGAGAACGAGTTCTATAATGCCTTTTCTAGTCCGATTACTATTACTCAGAATACGATGTTAGAGAATGAAACAGGCACAACGCAAAAACCGCCTAAGCTTATGAGTATTGAGGAATATAGTGGATGGGCCAAACGTTTTGAAAATTGGGTTCAAGCATATTACCTAGATGCATGGGATTATACTGAATTTCGATATATTAGACCGGTTAAGGACAATGGACAGAAAGTTGACATTAGAGATCTAGATGTTGATGAGAAAAAGAAATACAAAAATGAAAAGTTGATGGTTAGCCTCTTGCAGCAAGCTATTAAGGAAGAAATCTTGATTTTACTTCAACACAGTGGAAGTGCTCATTCGATATGGAAAGAATTAAAATCAAAGTTTGTTGGAAGTAAAGAAATGATCAAGAACAAAATGTCGCTTCTGAAGAAAGAATTTGATTTATTTCGTGGATTAAGAACTGAAAACACCAAGCAGATTATAGAAAGATATTGCAATTTGGTGAAGAATATGCAAAGATTGAACATCAATAAAGATAAAGAAGAATTGATTGAAAAGTTGGCCGATGCGTTGCCATGCAAAGATTGAACATCAATAAAGATAAAGAAGAATTGATTGAAAAGTTGGCCGATGCGTTGCCACATGATGTTTGGGGCACGTATCTTATGATGTTGAAAAATAAACCTGAATTTGATAATCTAACGTTGAGCGATTTTATAGAACAACTTGAAGCTCAAGAGATGGAACAACGAAAGATAGCAAGAATGAAGAACTATGATGGTGAACAAGATATTGGTCTATATTACAAAGGTGGTGTTAGTGATAAGACCAACATTGCACCGAAGATTGAAACTGCTTTCAATACCAAAGGTTCTTCTGAAGGTTCATCTCAAGGATCAAATAGCAAAACATGATTCTCTTCATATCCATCGTTCGATCCAAATTTTTCAGCAACAAAGAGTGGCAAAGTTCTACAATGCAACATTGCACTAAATCTTGAGAATGATCAAAATTACTCTGAAGAAGTAGCCAAAAGTCATATGTCTTTGCTGGTAACTGTGTTAGAGTCTTATGGGAGTTTAGTTACAGGAAGGATCGGAAATCCGATGTTGACAAAAGAGGATTACGATCAGATTGATGCTGAGGAGATGGAGTTGATGGATATAAAGTGGTGTTTGGCTAGTGTGTTAAAAAGAGCTGCAAAGTTTAAACAGATTACGGGAAGAGATGATTTTCGTGATGCAAATGTTTCTACTTTAGGATTTGATAAATCTAAAGTTACTTGTTTTCGTTGCAGGGAAAAAGGGCATTTCAAACGCGAATGCACAAACCGCGAAGCAAGTGGAGCTCAAAATCCTTTCAACAACAATGATTATTATCGGAAAGCGATTTATCATCAAGTTGCTCAACAGCCATATCAACAACAACCACAAACTGCTCATGCTAAAAAGGCGATCGAGGAGTCATCAAGAAAAGCTTGTTATGGTATAATAAATCAAGAGGATGAAAGATTGCCAGAATGTTTTAGCTGGGACAAATATTGTCCGGATGAAGAGATCTTAAAGGCTAAAGCTTTTGTTGCTCAAGTCGTTAAAGACAGTGATGATGATAATTCATATTGGGTAGATAGCATGAAAGAGCATTTAAAATATCTAGCCGAAAGAGATGCTGAAAGGGCTGCCGAAAGAGATGCTGAAAGGGCTCGAATGGCAAAGAAGAAGGTTGAAAAACAAGATGATGGTGAAGATGATTATTGGGCAGATAGAATGAAAGAGCTTTTAAAATTTCAAGCTGAGAGAGATGCAGAAAGAAGGAAAGGTAAGAATGATGAAGAAGAGGTCCGAGTGATAAAGGTTAAAGAAGTTCCAGCTTTCGAGATTAAAAAGGAGGCTGCTGCAGAAAAGGTGTCTGAGAATTGTGAAAATTGTGAGACTATGAAAAAGCACAATAATGAGTTGATTCCCAACATGAACAGGTTGAAAGAATCGTATAATGTCTTAAACAAAGCCATGAATCAATACAACGAGTCAAGTAGTGAACAAGCAACAGCAATGAAGACACTTAATGGAGCATACATGATAAAGCAGGACATGGTCAATTATTACATTGGGATGTATGCTGAGCTTGAACAAAAATTGGAAACTCAGAGAATAGAAACTGAAAGAGTAAACAAATTGTTAAAAAGTTACTTATGTTCTTCTTATGTGATTGACAGGATTTACCCCACAGTTGAAGGCATGAAGGCATTTGAAAAAGAAAAATCTGAAGAGAAGAATTCCGAAACAAAAGAGGATACTGAGGTGAAGAATTCTGGTAAGAAACAAAGTTTTGGCTATAACAAGTGTCCACCCCTCTTGAAAATGGATATTCTCCACGAAATCCAAATTCAGAAAGAGTCAAAAAGGCAACCAACTTACAATGGGAATCTGAGTCTTCAGATAACTTGCCAGACAACATTGATGTCACTTTCACATCATCCGACACTGATCATGAGTCTGAGTTAATAAAGAAAGTGGTCGATCAAGTGTTGGATAAAGATGAAATGAAGGAGTCAAAATCAGAGTCAAAGTCTGAGTCCGACACGTCAAGTCCATCAGTCAAAAAGGGCAAACGGGTTTACAATAAAGATTTTCTGTTATCGCAAAATAATTTGAATGATGAAACATTCAAAGTGGCATATACTTTGAATGATTCTGACAAATTATATTCTGATGAAGAATTTCCAATAAGAGGTGTTAAAACTGAAATGATCAAAAAGGTTTTCAAACTAACAGAAATTAATATTTCTGAAATAAAAGATGTAAATCTTTTTGAAAAACCTAAAACTTACACCTCAAGAGTTCAACAAAGGTTAAACAAGAAAAAAAGGTTATAGTTCTGGTTCTAGTTTTCAAAAGAAACCAAACCATAATGGTAATTTCAAAAAGAAGGGATTAGGTTTTATTCCACCAAAAAATCATAAAAATGAGAAAACTTATAAACCAAAAACTGTTTTTGTTTCAGGAACATCATCTGAAGAAGAAAAAGAGCAATTGTTCAGAAAGCAGACAAACAAAGAATTCCTTGCTAAGAAGCAAGAAGGAATGAAGAAGGATGTTGCTCAGAAAAAGGAAACGAGAACCTGTTTTCAATGCAAAACAGTTGGTCATATTGCCAGGAAGTGTCCAAAGGCAATCCAAACAAAACAGGGAGTTTCTCTTAAACTGAAAGAAAATATGGTTGAGAATGAATCACCAACCAAACAATTCAAAGTTTTCAAAAATTCGAAGTTTGAGGTTGGTGAATGTTCAAGGAGTTTTTACAGAAGAAAAGTGAAGCTTAACAACCAAAAGTGGGTTGTTAAGAATTTAGATGCTAGATCTGGCGATGAATCTGACTCGTCAAAGTCAGAGGAGCCACAAGTTGTGATAAAAGAAGTAAAGTCAGTTCCACCATTTGATGATGCAAATTTTCCACCATTGCGGGCTGAAAATTTAAGATCAAAAATTGGAAAAGTTGAGATTTCAAATCAATTCTTTTCTGAAAAGAAAGAATTTGATGTTGAAAAAGCCTTTAGCCCCAAAGTTCAAAATATTTTTGGAAAAATGATTGACGGGAAGGTCAAAGGGGTAAAGGAATTTTATGAGAAGAAAACGAAGAAACCAGATGAAGATGGTTCATCCCAGGTTATTAACTGGGATAGAATCTATCATGATTAAACTCTGGACTTGCCGGAGCTCCCAAGTTGGTAATCGTGGAGCAGGAATCGGCATCATTCTTGAAAATGTTTGTTTGATAAACCTACATGTGATAATATTTCTGAAAATTGTCATATTTTGATTTTCTGATGGTTTGGTTGATTAAGTGAACCTACAAGAGGTTTTCACCTACAAGTGGTTAATCAAGGTCATTAAGTTGAACTTGATTTAACTGTCATTCAAATGGTTGAGAAAACAAAGTGATGAGTTTAATCCCTATCCTACAAGTGGTTTGTGAATTTCTACAAAACTAATTTTCCGGAAAAACTATTTTGATTAAAACAAACTTAAGTGTTTTGAAATCATAATGGGAAAATAGTTTGTTGTCAGGGGGAGTTCTGATTGTTTATGCCAAGTGAATGGCGAATTGAAGCAATTCACAACAATTGTCACTTTACTTGTACAGTTTGTTTTTTCAAAATTTCCTTGAAAATCAAAAATTGAAATATATTTTATATTTTAGGGGGAGTAAAAATTTTAGAAATTTCGAAAATTTGAAAAAATAACCAAAAACATGATAAAATCTATAAAAGCCAAAAACATTGAGAAAATGAAAAAGAGTTTTGTTGTGAAAAAGAGGAAATGATAGTACATCAGTGGACATTCACAGCACGTTAAAGAATTGGAAAGTTAAATGTGATAAACGGTCTCACTGATGATATGCCAGTAGGTTTTTACACGCTTAGTAGATTGTGTTCGAGATACAAACCTAAATATCAAACTTGCTTATTTCGTGGGGAACATCTCTCGGATATATAGGTAACCCCTGAAACCTTGTTTGAAGGGCTTTCTATTTCTGACATACTAGGTCTTTGTGCGTGGTGATATCTGGGGTATTATACCTGGACTTCTGATTTTGCGGGAGCAATAGCCTAGTCCTCGTATAATACTTTGCATTGCTTTAATCTTAAAGCTCGCCCTCAGCATAAAAAATGATGAAACATTGAAAAATGTTAATCATGTGCTGTTGAAGAAAAGATTCTCTAAAGGGAACACACCGAAAGTCGAACCATCATCTCTCTGATTTTGCAGAAGCAATAGCCTGAGATCTCATGGTCTCGCATTTAACCCTTTACAGATATCACTAGTGTACATTCACCTGTAAGACTGAATATAGGAGTCTGGATACGGGAGTATACTCTGAGGTGGGACACGCGAATAAGTTTAAGTGCCTAAAACACTAAATTCGTATATCGAAATAGTTGAACTTTGTGTGAAAATTTAAGTGGATCAGTATACTACTGACAATCTAAGTGAATCGTTTAGAACTTAAAATGTTTAAAGCTTGATGGTGTTGGTGATTTGTCTCATAAACTGATATGATTCTCTTACACAAACTCACAAAAATATTGTTTGTAAATATTTCTTTACAGCTTTTCATTAAAAACAAAAATCCAAAAAGATTTTCAGAGTGTTTTAGCATAAAGTTTGAAAAACCAAAAATATTTTCGACAACTGATGTTGAAAAGCTGATTTTCAAAATTTCAAGTTCTAAACATGATGAATAGTGGGTTGGGAGAGTCTGTTTTGAAAAAAAAAATTGTTATAAATAAATCTTCCTCACAGTAAGAGTAATGTTGTTGAATAATATCTACCAGTGATTTCTAAATTTGTCAAATTTTAAATTTGTGAAATTCATTTCTGGGTAGAGTTTGTGCAGGTTAGAGCCAGGTTACGATTTTAGAACCTGTGAAGAGTTATAAAAGCCAGGTTTTCGATCCAAAGCCTGTAGATTGTGAATTCCAGACTGCGATCTCAGCTTATCGAAAGGGGGAGTCTGAAGACATCAAGAGGGAGTCTGAAGATGTAAGAGCCAAGTTCGATCCTGAGATTCTCGCAAGCTGCTGATACTGAAGAACTTAAGGAATCAAGAGATCTGATCAAGAGAAGATAGAGACAGGTTGAGATTCTGGAGGAGAAGAGAAAGAGATTGATTGAGGATGCTTACAATGGAGAATTCTTTGGAGAGAGCGAGAAGACTGATAAAGACTGAAGATGTGACATACCGAAGACTCGATACCAAAGACTTCGTCAACATCTAAGGGGGAGTCTGTTGGTGCATATGTCTGTCGACTTTGTCTTGTATCGAGTCTTGTATTAGGTTGGTTAGATCAGGGCACGTAATACGAGAAAATGTTGAAATCATGTAGGTTGGACCATTTCGCACGAAATGGAGAAGCCATTTCGTGTGAACCTTTTCGTGCGAAATGGAGAGCCTATATATATAGGTGCCTTGAGTCTTTCATTTGTAAGGTTCTGATTCCGGTAGCGAAGCTCTGCCGAAGTGTGTCCAGCATTGTAAAACGATCTGATATCAATACAAAGACAGTTTAAAATGATTCTAAGTGTAATTCAGCTGAAATAACTCCGATACGTCTGATTCCGCCTTTCGTATTGGATAGAACTCTTCTGAACGATTCGTTTTGGTCGTGCGAACGATCCTACAGATTTACGCTCAGGCTATCACCAGTTACGCATTCAGGAGGAAGATATACCGAAAACTGCTTTCCGGACCTGATATGGCCATTATGAATTCATCGTAATGCCCTTTGGTTTAACCAAAGCCCCTGCGGTTTTCATGGATTTGATGAACCGCATGTGCAAACCATTTCTTGACCGCTTCGTCATCGTATTCATCGACGACATCCTTATCTATTCGAGGTCGAAAACCGAACACGTGCAGCATCTACGTTTGGTTCTCGAATTACTCCAAGGGAATCGACTCTATGCCAAGTTCTCCAAGTGTGAATTCTGGTTAGAGGAGGTTCAATTCCTCGGTCACATTGTCAATAGTCAAGGTATTCACGTCGACCTTGCGAAGATTGAAGTTGTTAAGAGCTGGGTTCTTCCAAAATCACCATCCGATGTTCATTCATTCCTTGGATTGGCGGGCTATTACCGTCGATTTATCGCTGACTTCTCGAAATCGTCGTCCCGCTTACTTCTTTGACACATAAAGACAAGCCTTTTGTTTGGGGGACCAAACAAGAGACTGCCTTTCAAACTCTAAAGCATATGCTCTGCAATGCTCCTGTTCTCGCTCTGCCTGACGGAAACGATGACTTCGTTGTCTATTGTGATGCCTCGAACCTTGGTCTTGGTTGTGTTCTCATGCAACTGGACAAGGTTATCGCTTACGCCTCTCGTCAGCTCAAGGTCCATGAGAAGAACTACACGACCCATGACCTTGAGCTAGGCGCAGTTTTTTTTGCGTTGAAGATTTGGCGACACTACCTATACGGTACTAAGTGTATGGTCTTCACCGACCATAAGATCCTACAACACATCCTCGGCCAAAAGGAACTGAATATGCGCCAAAGCCGATGGCTTGAACTTCTCAACGATTATGACTGTGAGATTCATTACCACCCTGGCAAAGCAAATGTTGTGGCCGATGCTCTAAGCAGACGAAGCTATTTGCATAGCATTCGTAATATTCATGCCCAACACAACCTCGAAGCCTTGATTCGTGATGCCCAACACGCCTGTTTCGTAGAAGATACCATGCGAGAGGAAATGAAAAAGTGTGGAGGTGATTCACACTTTGTCACCAAATCGAACGGTTTTCTCTACTATTTAGATCGCATCTGGATTCCAAGTCGCAATAACCTTCGAGATATATTGTTGACTGAAGCGCACAAGTCTCAATATTCCATTCATCCTGGTGCCGACAAGATGTACCACAACCTTCGTCTACGGTATTGGTGGCCCGGAATGAAGAAAGATATCGCAATCTATGTTTCGAAGTGCCTGACTTGTTCGAAAGTCAAGGCCGAGCAACAAATACCCTCCGGCTTGCTTGTGCAACCCGAGATCCCTATGTGGAAATGGGAGAGCATAGCCATGGACTTTATAACGAAACTTCCGCGTACACCCTCAGGTCACGATAGCATCTGGGTTATCGTTGACCGTTTGACTAAATCTGCTCATTTTCTGCCGATACGGGAAGACTACAAGGTAGAACGATTAGCCCGAATCTACACCGACGAGATTATCTGTCGACACGGGACGCCTCGTGATATCATCTCTGACCGCGATGGTCGGTTTACCTCGCGTCTTTGGGAAACATTCCAATCTGCTCTCGGTACTACTCTTAATCTAAGTACTGCTTTCCATCCCCAAACCGATGGTCAGACTGAAAGAACGATTCGCACCCTTGAAGACATGCTTCGCTCGTGTGTCATAGATTTCGGTGGTAATTGGGACGCGCACTTACCTTTGGTCGAATTCTCGTACAATAACAGTTATCATTCTAGCATACAAATGGCACTATTTGAGGCATTATACGGAATAAAATGTCGATCGCTGATTGTGTGGCATGAGATCGGAGATGCGCAAATAACCGGTCCTGAGCTGTTGCAAGAAACGACTAACAAGATCCTCCAAATTCGAGACAATCTGCAGAAAGCTCGGAGTCGTCAGAAAAGTTACGCCGATAGAGACGCCGCAAGCCCCTTGAATTTGACGTTGGCGATCACGTACTCCTAAAGGTTTCACCTTGGAAGGGTGTGATCAGATTCGGCAAGAAAGGAAAGCTCGCGCCTCGATATGTTGGACCCTTTAAAATTATGGAAAGGATTGGAAAAGTGGCCTACAGACTCGAACTACCGGAGGAACTTAACAACGTTCACCCGACTTTCCATGTATCGAACCTTAGAAAGTGCCTGGCCGAGCAGAATTTACAAGTTCCACTTGAGGATCTACAAGTGGACGAAACATTACACTTCGTGGAGAAGCCTGTCGAGATCATGGATCGAGAAACCAAGAAGCTTAGACGCTCACTGATGTGTGCAAAATGCAACATATAAATTACATCAGTTGTGGCATAAAACTAACCCTTTTTTAGTACTAATGTTGGAAAAAATGTGTTTTTGTCTTCCTTTTGTATTTTCAGGATTAAATGAGCTCAAATGAACAAAAGAAGCAAAAAGACAGCTAAATCTAACATAAATACAAGAAAAGGAACAAACGTGGTATGCCCGACCCCCCGACAGCATCTTCCCAAGCAAAAACAAGAGATCAGAAGGCTGAACACGCCCCGTGCTCAATGAGCACGGGGGCGTGCCCAAGTGTCTGCAGAAAAGACAAAGTTGTAGAAGCTTCTATTACCCACCACGGGGGCGTGCGCACCGGACACGGGGCCGTGGTCAACTCTAAGATTCGCAGAATCTGGGGAAATCTTGATAGTACAAATACGCTTCTGCACACGGGGTCGTGCCCAGCGGACACGGGGGCGTGGTCAACTAATGCAGACAAACTGCAATTAATGAAGAAAGAGAAGGAGGATGGACACGGGGCCATGCCCAATGGACACAAGGCCGTGCCCGAGCTTCTGTTCAGGCTATAAATAGGGGTGCTTGGCTCATTTGCAAACCATCCCTTGGCAAACCACCTCTCTCACACTTCACCCACACTCCACCACCACCACCACAACACCATCATCCACCACCATCATCCATCATCCATCATAGAGTGTGTGAGTAGTCTGGGGATCCAAGATTGATCGTAAGAGTTCTTGGCAATCAAAGGCCATGTTTGCCTAAGTCTCTTACTTCACTTGGTAAAGACAAGTGTCTAGTGTAATACTTTTTATTTTTAATCTTTTCGCACTTTTTATTTGGTTATGTATTAATGACTTTAATAACTAGTTTCTTATGTTGAAGGTGATTCTTCCTTATCATTTGTCCGTGGTGTCTTGGCCTTATTTTACAGTCTATATAAAATAAAAGATTTTCACCATTCATATCTCCACGGTCTATATGGAGATATGTTGGCTACCTGGTCGGGGGTTAAGGGAATGGTTTGGTAAGAATCTTGCCTTGTTCAGTGTATCGATCCTGCAAAAACCCGGGTCAAATTTAGTAGGACCTCCTTCAATACCCACCGGTATTGGATGGCGGGGGTCCAAACTCTTTGATCCCCTCATATGTAAGCTACTATTAAAACTTTAACCCGGCTACTTAGGACTATATCCCTGCTGACTCAGACTACTTAGCCGAGGGTAACGTCACCTTCAAAAGAGGGGCCTACCACATTATGCATTAATAACTTAATTAATTATCTTTCAATAATCCAACCCTTTAGGATTGTATCCTTGCTGACTCAAACTACTGGGTTGAGGGTAACGTCACCTTCAAAGGAGGGGCCTACTACAATAACTAAGATAATCTCTTAAAAAGTGCAAAAGTGCGGAAATAATCAAAGGTTACACTAAACACGAGTCGGATCCAAGTGATTCATCTTGTCTATCTGTTTTACTTTTATTTTTATTTTTCAGCATTTTTAGTTTTTATTTTCTAGTTTAAAACATTTTTCTAATCTTTTGATTTGATTAGATGTTGAGGATAAACCGGTATTAAAAGCTCTTGTGTCCTTGGACGACCTCGGTATCTTACCAACACTATACTACGCTCACGATGGGTGCACTTGCCCATATGTGTCTTTGGTGTTAGTAAAATATCGTGTTTTATAAATTTAAAACTTGACTAACGTGTAAAAAGGGCTAAAAATATATATATAAATCTATAACTCCACACGCGCATCACTCACGCATTCCCATTGTGAAAGTTCGCTGGGAAGGCAAACGAGGCGCAGAGTTCACCTGGGAACTAGAAAGTGACATGAAGGAGAAGTACCCGCAGTTATTTGTTACGCCTACGGCCTAATTTCGGGACGAAATTCCCTAAAGTAGGGGAGGCTGTAACAATCCGCGTTTTGGAAGTCAAAGTACAAGTCAAAGTCAAACTCAAAGGAAGAAAAGATTGCTAATTGCGATCTGTCACTCCTTGCTTAATTATTGACTGCACTTTCTTGACTTGTAATCGAATCCTATTATTTACTTACTTTAGTTGTATTATGTGGAGTATCTATGATAATCGAGGTTTAATCGCATGTTAATCGCTAATCTATTTATCGCTTTATCGCTAAACGCATCGCAATCGCATTCGTAACTTGACTGATAGGTTCTGTATATTGTTTTACGTGTGTGTGCTATTTATATGTTACTTGTGCATGTTTACTTTATGTTTGTGGTGATTAATCGAAATGCAATCGCAACGCAATCGAATCGCAAGCGCTAAACGCAAATTATTTATGTTGATTGTATGTTAGATATAGGATTTGTATGTGACTAGTATTAACTATCGCATCACTTAATCGATACTCGCTTAAATGCATCGCAACGCTCAAAACGCAAAACGAAACGCCGAAACTCAACTCCCCGGATCACTTCGATCGAATGACCATTCGATCGAAGGATGACCATCCGATCGGAAGTGACATCCGATCCGTCACATGTGCTCCTCTTTCCTCTTTTGGCAACCTATAAATACCCTTGTCACATCACCAACAGTGATGTGACAGCTCTCTCTTCCGACCAGCATGCTCAAGCTCTCTTTTCTCTCGATTTCTCACGATTCTTGTAAGTTTTCAACTCAAATCCTGTACATCTATCATCTACACACACTTCTTTATCATTTTCTCCTTTGAATCTTAACTTTTATCCGTGAAATCAGCGGATTTGAGGTGTTCAAGGATGATGTCATCATGGAGTTCTTATGAACTTCAAGTCTTGGCCTCATTCCACCAAGAACAACTCAGATCCAAAGGATTTCCACATGATTAAACACTATTTTCACCTAGATCTAAACATTTCCAAGGTTAAAAGGATTGAAAGATGTTTTGTAACTTTCTTTCAACTCTTTTACACTCAATGCACTCAAAACCGATAGAATCGGAGCTCGTTCAGGCCTTCTACTCGTTTCTAGTAAAGTGTCGGTGCGAGATCTGATTCCTATCAAAGAGAGAACCAATTTTGGGTTGAACATGAACAACCGTCACGAACAGTAAACTGATCGAACTGGGGTGATTCCCACTTCGATTGGACGACTTGGACTTGACGAGGTTCCGTTATTTAACACGTGGTCATACCGTCTCGACCAAACCGCAAACTTTCAAAACTTAACAAATTTTTCAAGTTTCAAAACGATCAGGACATCAAATGGATTGCCGTCTGATCGGATTGCACATGAACTTCCACACTTAAACATTTTCAAAACTTACAAACGATCTGAATGTCGAACGGATTGCCGTCCGGTCGGATTACCATCTGATCGAACGACAATCCGATCGGTTGACGTTTGGATCTCCAACACTTAAACTTTTTTTTAATTTTCAAAGATCAACAGTTTCTAACGAATTGCCATCCGATCGGAAGACCATCCGATCAAATGACCATCCTGCTGTGAACTTGTTCCCATTGGAAATGTCTCGTCGATCGGATCGCCATCCGATCGAACGACCGTTCGATCGAACGACTTGAAAGGTAGAGATACTTCTCTGATTTTAAAATGCTACAACGAAAACTTCAAAGCCATCATACACAAACACATCCATCCCAAACGAATGTCAATTCGACTGGATGACCATCCGAATGGATTGACATCCGATCGAATGACCATCCGTTCGGATTGTCATCCGATCGGATGACCATTCGTCACTCAGTCACTTCGCACCGTTTACCGCGCTGTTCAATTGCTTATGCCATCGTTCTGTAATTAGGCTAACTTCCCAGCGCTCCCTTCAAACCAAGAGAGTGTTTATTTACTAAACACAATCTGTGAGTATACTCGAACCCTTTTTGGTTTACGCACTTTTGGGTGTTACATACGTTACTTATTCAAATCACAATCGACACAACGCAAACACTATTTATACGCTGACCGTTATTGCATGTTACGTGTTATTCGATGAACGCTTGTATGTTATGTTTACATAGTGATTGTTTCCTGACACCTTAGCAACGATAGTACTATAGTTTGGACTCAGCACCTGTCGTGGATAGGGGTTGTTAAGGGCTTTACTTCACGTGTCCCAGTGGGGATATGTGTTACGCATTCTACAACTCGCAGTCACGTCTGTGCATATTTCATTGTCGATAACCTACATGCTTCACTTTGCTACATGTTACATGCTGGTTATGCGTAAAACGTTTTCACTATCTATTAACTTGTATGCTCACCTTTACACTAGGTGTATTGACCTCTATTTTAATGTATGTGACAGGTGTTTGAGATACTAGGATGTTGCTTGCTTTCATGGAATCGAGTAGGAGAGTCTAGAAACAAAGACAATTTATTTATTTATTTATTTATTTGAGTTGTCGGAACAATGATTTGCCTAGAGATATTTATGTCTTTAATAATTGATTTACTTGATGGGTTATGGTATGGGACATAATATTAACTATCCGGTAATTTAGTTGTTATGGAATTTCTCTTGGACAATCTGTTTCGCTCAGTGCCTCACCCCTATGTTTCCGCCATCGGTTGGGGTGTGACATTTTTAACTTTGTATTTCTCTAGCGTGTTGTGATAGTCCACGGATGTACTATCATTTCCTCTTTTTTACACTAAAACTCTTTTGACTTTTTCATGTTTTTGTACATTTTTGAATTTTTAAATGTTTTAAATTTTTCACCTCATATTTTCTCCCCCTAAAATTCAAAACATTTAAAAAAATTGACAAACCGATGAGAACAACTTCATCTTGCCATTCGTTTCTACCTCACATTCTTTGTTTATCCTTTACCCCTCATGATTACAAAATATCAATACTTCTGAGTTTAGTAAACCATTTTTAATTCTTGTTTTATCATGTTTTGCTTATTCAACAATGAGGGTTCTGTGAGTCAGTTTTTAAAAATTTTCAGAAATTTTTCAAAAATTATGATAAATTGTTCAATCAAACCAAACATAGCCTTTTTCTGAACACTCATGCTACTTTTTCTTAATGTGACAAGCTGCTTCAATGTCCATGATTCACTTTGGTTGACCTTGGAAACACCTGCACATACACAAATTCAATTACTTGAACAATGCAACCCAAGCCTTACCCTTGGGTAAAACTATGGGTTTTGGCTCATAAAAGCTTACATTCTTTGAAACAGCTTTTTCAACTTTCTCAGTTGAAGAAGTTAATTTCTCATCATCAGAAGCTTCTTTTCTTTTAACCACCCATATTTGACTTTTTTTGAAATATTTTTCTTCACATAAAATTTTGAATCTTTTTGATCATATTTTTTCGAAGATTCACCAGTGTGTTTTGTAGAAGCATTTTGTTTTACTGGTTTATCTTTAAAATCAGATTCATTTGTTCTTTTCTAAATTTGTTTTGGTGCAAACATGGGTGATTTCAATTTGACATCTTCTCCTTCTTCTCAACATGAACAGGTTTAGGATTTTGTTGTGGACGTCGTCGAGCGATGTGTCCAACATGACTGCATCTGAAGCATGTCCGACTGTCTTGTTTACCAGTGGATCCTTCAGCCTGTTATTGCTGATTCTTTTGTGCAAAGAATTCCTCATTAGTTTGTCGACTAAATTAGGATTCTTTGTCACTTTCTGAACTTGTTCCATGAACAAAGTTCGTCTTTTTCACAAAATTTGACTTTTTAAACTTTTTGTTTCGATTGTTCATAATATATCTGTAGGATCGTTTTGTGACCCAAACGAGTCATTCAGAAGAGATTTTATCAGTTTCAGATGCGGAAAATAAGAAACTAACGATGAAACAGCTTGAATATCACTTTTAACAACTTGTGTATTGATCTAACAGCGATTACAATCAAAAGTAATACCAGCAGCACTTCGGTACACTCTCTAAGACCTCTGGTCTGTTCACTTGAAATGAAATGACATGAAGCCTATATATAGTGGTCAGGCTTTCGCTTGAAACCACTCAAACTAGTTCAAGCGAAACCCCTTTTTGACCTTTCAAGCGAAACTTATACAAATCTACACATTCAAGCGAAACCTATAAAGTTTTGTCTTATATGAACATTTTAATCCGTTGCATGTGCTGATGTAGGATATGATGTCATATATGTGATGTCACTTGTGATGTCACATATATGATGTCATGCTTGTTCAGATCCGCTACGCAACCGAGACTCGATATAAGACGAAGACGACAGATGTGTGCACCAACAATATCCTAAACCTGCTCTCTCATTGTAATGATTTGTCTTTTGAAAGTAAGAGTTTCTTGGTTTGGAATAATAAGATTTATCTTTCTTAAAGTTCAAATATCTTGCAGTTGTTGCAAAATTCTCAATTTTAGAAACTTCAATTTCCACCAGTTTAAACACTTTTTCGAGCTTTTTCAAATTCACGTTTTGAATCGGAAATTCATCATCTGAAAATAATTTATCAGATCCAAACATCTTGTACATCATCATATTTGGATCATTATTCAAATTAAAATCAGATTTCAGAATGTAATTTTTGTGAAAACTTTCCTCATCTTCAAAATGCGAGTTTGAACTTTCAAACTGGGTAGTATCACTTTCTTTTTTATCTTCAAAAACCTTTTCAACCACATTTTTAACTAAATCCGACTCACAAGCATCATCAGATTTAGTTTATGTCACATTAATATCATCAGGCAACTGATCGATTTAATCTGTTTGAACAGTTTTTAGCTTTAAATTCATTGCCTTTTCCACCCCCTCTGGCTTTTTTCGACAGTATCCTTCCCTCATGGGAGGTGGAACACGATGATATCTTGACCCTTTGTTCCCATACCCATCGACCATCAACTCTTTCTCTAGATTCATTCTCTTTAGTCTGCTTTGGAAAAATGTGATCAAGCACATATGAAGAAGTTTTCAAGAACATCACATTCATCTGACCAGGTGGGTTTAAATTCATATTTTTGTTTTTCAGTCTGAAGGGAACCTTGTGGCTTTTCAAGAATGATCTTTTTGCCACAAGGTTCAGTGATCTTGGTTTCTTCACTAGTTGAGTTGGTTGGTATGATTTCAACGATTTCTAAGTTAATGGAAGTGTTGGTAAGTTGTTCTTGATCATATTTTCTGAACCCAACACCAAACTTCACATTGCTTTTTCTTTGTTTTTGCAAAAGCATCTCATAACCGTTACAAGATTCAACCCATTTTTCACAGGTGATCTGTGTGGATTCCAACTCCTTTTTGCGACTTTGATACTTCTCTATCATTGTTTAGAGTTTGTCCTTGGTTATAGTTGCTTCATGTTTGAGACTGCTTATTTCAAGGTCTTTTGTCAGCAATTCTTGTTTTAAAATATGTTTTTAATTTTTCAAGAATTATTTCACTGATTTGAGCCTTTTCTCTTAGGTTTTCATTTACCTTTTTAATATTAGAAAATGTTATGATACATTTTTCAGAACATAACTCTTTGAGAGTTTGAGGTGATACCTAGAGGCAGCCATTTGAACTTGATCCACACTAATGTATTCAATGGAACTTTTTGGGATAGTCTTCTTCAATCCTTTCTGTATTCTCTTGGTCATAAACAAATTTTTGACTAGAGCTATCACCAGTTTTCACAACAATACTTTCACCAACAGATGTTTAAACTTGATCTTCTTCTCCTGAGATATGTTCAAGTGCCATGAAACAAAAGTTTGTATGTTCATCACAATCATTTTCCATTGAAGCAAACTTTTCATCAGTTAGGTTTTCTGGCAAGCTACTCCAATCAACATAGCCTTGAGTGAAAAAGATTTGTTAATTAAGCTTTGTAGGTGCAGGAGCAGGAGCAACTTGTGGTGCTTAAATATGTGCAACTGGCATCTGAACATACTAAACCTGAGGAACTGGAGTTTCTTGAACATAATGCACATGCACAGGGTTCATGCTTTGTGCAAAGTGGGTTGTGTTTGTACACTTGATCTAGGGGTAGTTTGGGTATTTTGATAAATCTGTGATTGTGCATTAGATTGAGGTCCTTGATTAGGATATGTGATTATTGGTGCAGAGTTGTTTGATTGACTCTTACATTCTCTTGGAAAGTGACCTAATCTCTTATACTTGAAACATTTAATTTTAGATTTATCCAACCCTACTTTTGACCTCCCACTTAACCCTGGATATGTCATACCAGTCCTTTTGTAAAAGTAATTTGCTCGACTTAGTAGTGCTACTTGATGCAATATATCCATTTCCTCTAGGTCATTTGGGTCTATGTGCTTAAGGTCATCAAGCACAAACGACAAACTATCAGGTCCATGACCATCATCATTTACAGCAAATGCATAATTTGTGGAATGTTGATCAGAGTTGATTCCAGTTGTTATATCAATAAAATGATCAAAACTCTGATCATTTCCCATTCCAGAAGTTGATCCCTCCTAACTCAGAAGTACCATGTTTCCGAAAACATAATTGTCGGACACTTTTCCAGTTTCCTGTTGCTTTTTTCTAGATAAGCTCCCTTTCAAATGTTAGTAGCTTTCCATGAAGCCGAGTCAGGCTCATATCCTTGAAGTCTGGGGATGTTCTCATCACTATAGCAATAGTGTCCCATTTCTCAGGTAAGGATCTTAAAAATCGGTTACTTAAAGTTGTTTAGAAAACTCTTTGTTAACCGACTTTAGTTCATTGATTAGACATGGAAATCGTTCAAATCGATGGGTTAGGGATTCTCCCTTGAAACGAGTGAAAGTTTCGTATTGCTGGTTGAGGATTTCTCAAGTGTTCTCGATAACGTCCTCTGTTCCACCAAATTGTTCTTTCAATGCATCCCATAACTCTTTGGTGCTATTACAATGTAACAGGCCAACATAGATATCATTCGCCAGAGCCATTGCCACAATACTAAAGGCTTTGGCATCTAGCTTGAAGTTTTGATAATTCTGCTCTGAGTAATTCTCCGGCTTCTTTGGCTCTTGTACCTTTGGGTTTTTGGCACTAGGTACCATTGGAATATGGGGTTCAAATACAACGGACTTCCATCACCCTGTGTTTTGCTGAGAAAGTATGTGACCAATCCTATGTTTACAGATGTTGAATTCAGATCTAACAAGTATAGGTGGTTTATTATTGAAGCCGGTGTTATGGGGATCATTTTATGCCATTATCTTTTGTTCTTTTTGAGAAAAAGAAGAGTATGTGATAAACACTTTTGAGTTCTTCATTTTACAACTCTGAGCTACGAACAATATTGGATCTTTGTGACCTGATATTTGTATGTTAAACTGATTGTAAAATCAAGCTTAACGTGACCAAGCTTACCCAGCCCGATTCGATTGATTGATGATCTGACCCGATCTGAAATTTTTAAATAAATATGTGACCAACCCGATTCGATTGATTGATGATCTGACTATATCCGAAATTTTTGGTTGTGAGAAATTTGACCCAAACCAATTGGAAATTTTAACATTCGATGTTGAGAAATTTGAGTACTGAAAAAAGGGAACCCACAGGAAAAAAATTATGGATCTGCCACTGACTAAAACTAGTCCTTTTACATGATACCCATGTTGTAGCCATTGCGTAGTAAAATTGTTGCAACTTTTGCAACTTTGTATGGATTAACTAGCAACACAATTAGGTGAGTATTGCGGCCCCTTTTTAGTTTTTAAACTTTTAACCGGGAGAAAAGCATGCTACTTGACAACCGCTTTACTTTACTACTTGTTATGTGTGTGCGTGAATGATTAACTTGATATGAACACATGAGCTAGCATCCTTATCACACTTTTAGTCCTCTCAACCTTCACAACCATTTAACTTCTGGAGGGAGCGGATGGACAACATTGAGTAGTACTATTTGGGTTGTCACCTCCGCTTTTGCTGTGATATTGCTAGCTAAAGTCCACGAATGCCATGAAACGACACTTAAGTGAATATATCCAACATTTGTAACCTATTTATGTTCAGTGAACGCCAAGACCATTTGTGGATCTTGAACTTAGTTTTTGGTAAAATCGGGGAGGGGAGGGGGCTTTCAAAAAACAATATTTTAAACTAAAAAAGATTCGAAAAATATTTACAATACGAAGCGGAAAAACAGGGGAGGGCCAGGGACCCGTCTGACAAAAAGTAAGAACAAACCACTAGTTGTACACCCCCTTCAAGTTTACAAATTAAAACAACTCAAACCTTTTAATTTTCTTTTTTATTTTTCGCCTTATAAATTTCACAAAAACTATCTAAAAAAGGACTGGTGGTGGTGAAGGTTCAAATGAACAAGTGAAAGAAACATTATTAAATCATCACTTTTTTATACATGTTGCATAGCATGCTTAATGGGAACTTTTTGAGGGTGTGCATAGTGGTAGACCTAAGATTTATTTTCTAGGGGGCGGTTAAGAGGTTTAACTGAACTTTTAAAGGGGCGATATGGATTTTGCCTACAAATTACACTAAATATTGTTTTGGGGGTGCCCACCCCCTGGATAGTATGTAAGTCCACCATTGTGTGAAAAGTGGGTGATCACACATAGCCCATATCATAAGAGGAGGTTCAATTTGAGGTAGTGTATGTCGATTAAATCATATAAAATTATATAGTTAGTGGGAATTTCTTCGAGAAAAAGTCAAATATCCAAAATGAGAATTTTATACAGGAAAGGTCGGGTGCTATGGGGGTACAGAGGACTGCAACATCAGCGGGGTGTAAAGTGGAAACACTGCCATGGGCGGCCACAGAGAGAGAGGGCGCAAGGGTGTCTCCATGGGCGATTGGAGGGGGGAGGTGACCGTTGGGGTGCCTTAATGGTGGTGCGCAACGTTTGAATGCGACAATAACGATAGGGGTGGGGGCGTGATCCATCACAACACCCCTTACTTGGTGTAGTATGCGAAAACCTCACTGTCTACGTGACATTACGCATGAATGAAAAAAAAATGTGTTTGGTTGATCAAGGTAATGGAATCACCCATTACATAGGGCATTCCATTCCCTAAATTCATTCCATCCATGTGGTGTGTAGTATAGCGTTGGTAAGATACCGAGGTCGTCCAAGAACACAAGAGCTTTTAGTACCGGTTTATCCTCAACATCTAATCAATCTAACATTTTGAGAAAAGGTTTTAAACATGAAAAATAAAAACTAAAAATGCAGAAATAAAAATAAAATTAAAACAGATAGACAAGATGAATCACTTGGATCCGACTCGCCTTTTAAGTATCCTTTGATGATTTTTTCACTTTCGGACTTTTTAAGAGATTATCTTAGTTATAGTAGTAGGCCCCTCTTTTGAAGGTGACGTTACCCTCAACCCAGTGGTTTGAGTCAGCAATGATACAATCCCAAATGGTCGGAATATTGAAAGATAATTAATTAAGTTATTAATGCGAAAAGTGGTAGGCCCCTCTTTTGAAGGTGATGTTACCCTCGGCTAAGTGGTTTGAGTCAGCAGGGATACAATCTCAAGTAGCCGGTTTAATGTATTAATAGTAGTTTACATATGAGGGGATCAAGCCATTCGCACCCCCACCATCTAATACCAGTGGGTATTGAAGGAGATCCTAGTAAGCTTGACCCAGGTCCTTGCAGGATCTATACAGTGAACAAGGTAAGAACCTTACTAAACCATTCCCTTAACCCCCGACCAGGTAGCCAACATACCTCTATATAGACCGTAGCGATATGAATGGTGTAAATCTTTTACTTTATATAGACAGTAAAGTAATGCCAAGACACCACGGACAAATGATAAAGAAAATTCACCTTCAACATAAGAAACTAGTTATTGAAGTCATTAATATAAAACCAAATAAAAAGTGCCGAAAGATTAAAAATCAAAAGTAAAACATAAAAGACTTGTCTTCACCAAGTGATGTAAGAGACTTAGCCAAACAGGGCCTTTGATTGACAAGAACTCTTACTATCAATCTTGGATCCCGAGACTACTACACACTCTAAAGGTGGATGATGGATGATGGTGGTGGGTGTTGGTGGTGTAGTGGTGGTGGAGTGGTGGCAAAGTGAGAGAGTAGTGGTTTGCCAAGGGATGCCTTTGAAGTGAGCCAAGCACCCCTATTTATAGCCTGAACAAAAGCCCGGCCACGGCCCCGTGTCCACTGGACACGCCCCCGTGGCCATCTCTTTCTCTTCCTTCATTAATTGCTTTTGTCAGCATAGGGCTCCACACGGCCCGTGTTCGCTGGGACGGCCCCGTGGGCAGAAGCGTATCTGTACTATCAAGATTTTGCAAGATTCTGTGTATCTTAGCGTTGACCAAGTCCCGTGCTGAGATGAGCACGCCCCTGTGGTAGGCATAGAAGCTTCTACAGCTTTGTCTTTTTTGCAGGCATCTGACCACGCCCCCGTGTCCAGTGGGCACGGCCCGTGGTCAGTCTTCTGTTTCTTGTTTTTGCTCTTGGGGATGCTGTCGAGGGGTCGGGCATGTTACCACTACAAGAAAAATGACCATTTGGGACTAAATTATGAGGGACTGATTTATCAGTCTCGGATACATAGTATCTGTGACTAATTTATTAGTTACTAATTGTATTAGAGACTGATTTTTTTGTGACTGATGTCCGTGACTAATAATCAGTCCTTAATACTTGGACCATTTATCTGGGACTGAATTTTAGTCACAAATATGTTTGTCTAAAAATAATTTTGGGGGGAAACTTATTGGTTACTGAAATTCAGTCCTAAATAACTGCCCCCATTAATAAAAATGGCGCCATTTTATTGGTCACTAATATTCAGTCACTAATATATTGACACCGAGGGACTAAACTATGAGGGACTAATCTATCAGTCTCGGATATGTAGTATCTGGGACTAATTTATTAGTTACTAATTGTATTAGAGGTTGATTTTTTTGTGACTGATGTCCGTGACTAATAATCAGTCCTAAATAACTGCCCCCATTAATAAAAATGGCGCCATTTTATTGGTCACTAATATTCAGTCACTAATATATTGACACCGAGGGACTAAACTATGAGGGACTAATCTATCAGTCTCGGATACGTAGTATCTGGGACTAATTTATTAGTTACTAATTGTATTAGAGGTTGATTTTTTTGTGACTGATGTCCGTGACTAATAATCAGTCCTTAATAACTGCCCCCATTAATAAAAATGGCGCCATTTTATTGGTCACTAATATTCAGTCACTAATATATTGACACCGAGGGACTAAACTATGAGGGACTAATCTATCAGTGTCGGATACGTAGTATCTGGGACTAATTTATTAGTTACTAATTGTATTAGAGGTTGATTTTTTTGTGACTGATGTCCGTGACTAATAATCAGTCCTTAATACTTGGGGGGAAACTTATTGGTTACTAAAATTAGTCACAAATATGTTTGTCTAAAAATAAATTTTGGGGGGAAACTTATTGGTTACTGAAATTCAGTCCTAAATAACTGCCCCCATTAATAAAAATGGCGCCATTTTATTGGTCACTAATATTCAGTCACTAATATATTGACACCGAGGGACTAAACTATGAGGGACTAATCTATCAGTCTCGGATACGTAGTATCTGGGACTAATTTATTAGTTACTAATTGTATTAGAGGTTGATTTTTTTGTGACTGATGTCCGTGACTAATAATTCTCATGCGTCGAACCTCGTAATTAAGTGTGCACCCAAAATTACGTGTTTCGTCGCATGGTCCACATAGCACTTCTAGTTAAGTGAGGAAACAAATAAGATTGAAGCATTGTTTAAATCAAATAAGCATTAATGTAACACAACATTTATTGAAACACCTAATGATTTTGCTAGTCTAGTAATGTAAGACCCTCCCATGAGACTTCTCAAGGGATTTGCTAGTCTAGTAATCTTGACCAAAAGCCTTCCAAATGGGTCAATTTAGGTTGCTTTTAAAATTATATGGATTGGTTTGGATAAGATATTTTAACTAAATTGGTCACAATGGGTCACTTGAAATTCCATCTTGTTATTTTCTGGTCAAAGCGGGTCGACAACATTAAAGAAATGGGTCGATGTGGGTAAGTGTCTTAAAGGAACGGGGCAGGTTTCGGATCGGAATGGGTTCATTTCAAATTGAGTTTCGGGCCGAGACGAGGTTCGTACACACTACAAAAGAACTACACAAACATGGATACTCTTGTTGACCAATCATATTCTTTCTTTATGACGATGTCTCAAACTGGAAGCAATGATTAGTAAGCAGCCATCTTATATATCAATTATGTAATCGGTTTCAATTAATGGTCAATAACACAAATTTGTTACTCCTCAAGTCTATTTTCTTTACATATGGAATATTTATACTTAATCAAATTTGTTACCCAAACCCTTTCTTAGGCCATGTGTAGTCATAACCCCCTTTGTGAGCGCTCCCCAACTTTTTTTGCCTCATAACCCCCTCCGTAGTGGTGTTCGGGGGGTTATGGGAGGTTATGAGGGGGTTATGGCGCCCCACTACGCATACCCTTAGCAAAAATCATAAATCTCTAAAAAAAAAAAGGATTTGTTTTTTGTTAAAATAAAACAAAATGGGTGAATTAAAAAAAGCAATATTCTAGCACTAACTGATTGGTCTATTCAAACTCACACGGATCGCCATGCTATAATAATCATCCATTGATCAAAACCAATCCAACGGTCACAAAACCCACCCATCTCCACACATTAAATTACCAAACACCCTCTTTCTCTTGACTAACACATTCAAACACACCCACAAACAAGATATGCAGACTTATCTTCAACACCCTCTCTCTCTCTCTCTCAATACAAACACACAACACAGACAACACCAAGCACCCTCAGTCTCTCTCTCGACCTGTTAGAACCGGAGCCGGAACCGGCGCTCCGGCGAGCCTTCTGATCGATGATTCGACTTCATCTACAACCGACACCCACCCCCTTTTCTTCGAGCAGCAACGAACCACCACCGACGGTGAGACGGAGAGAAAGCTGAGAGATTGAGAGTGAAAGAGAGACCAGAGGAGGGCGGTGACGGCAGCAGACAGCGCCGTCGTCTGTGGAGGAGCGTCGAAGGAGACAGCGGCGGTGGTTTGGTGTCGATTAACTTATCCGGTAAGCCGTTTCCTTTTTCTTCTTAACCCTTTTTTTTCTTCGAGATTCGTCTATCTCCGGCCACTGTTCGTTCTTTCAGGTGTAAATCTGATGATTGATGATGATGAATGACGATGATGACGGTCACGGCGGCGCTACGGCGGCCGCACCAGCAGCGATTCGGGGTTTGGGTTGTTTCGGCACGACAGTGGTGGTTATGTGGTCACTGGTCAAACTCGGTTCTGATTTGGTTCGGGTATGGGTTCTCAGCTCGGGTGTCAGTTTAGTCTCGGGTTCACATCGGGTTAGTTCGCGCGCAGTGCAGATTCGGTTTGGTTCAGTCTAAGCGGGTCAAAGTTTGAGTTTTGGTCATTTAACTTACTTTGTTGGTGTTTGTTTGATTAATGTTTTGAAGTATTAAAGTTTAGAATTAATATGCTATAATGTTATGGATTAAATTTGTTGAGAATGTCATTGTATTTAAGACTCTTGTTAGTCCTAAAAAGTAAATATATTACCAAATGTGCATGCATACTATCGACTATCAAATGTAGTATCAAAGACTATTTTTTAGTCTTCAAAAAACTCATAACCAGAAACAGTTATAGCATCGGCGACTATTATTTAGTTACGAAATTAACATATTAGGGATTGATTATCAGTCTCTAAAAAAACATATTCGGGATTGAAAAAGTTCTTAAAAGATACAAAATTTCAGTCTCTAAAAAACATATTCGCGACTAAATAATGACATCTAAGATTATTATTTTAGTCCTAAAAGATAAATTGAATATGTTATCAGGGACTAATTCTCAGTCTCCAAAAAGCATATTATTAGGGACTGATTCTTAGTCTCTAAAAGAACATATTCAGGACTGAAAAAGTTCTTAAAAAATATATTAAGGAATGAAATGGCATGTTATCAGGGACTAATTCTCAGTCTCTACAACGTCTATTAGAGACTGAATTGTCATGGAACCCAAATCTAAGTAAATGTATTTGGGACAAAATAGACAAGGTTCAAGTACTGATTTTCAGTCCTGAAAGGCCTAGTATCAAGGACTGATGTTCAGTCACCGACGAAATGTATTCGAGACTGAAATGATGTTGTACCACAACGTATATTGAGGACTGATTTTATATGTATAGCAGACTGAATATCAGTCTCTATTGGTGTCATACAATCGGGACTGAAATTTAGTTACTAATGAAAGTATCTAGGACTAGACAATTAGGACTGGCTCGGGACTGGCGAAATCAGTCCCTAATAACCATTAGGGACTGATTTAGGAGTTTTAGAGACTGATTTTTCAGTCTCAGATTGCGATCTTTTTTGTAGTGTACGTTTATTCCTTTTCTTTGTATTTATGTTTGTTTTTGCTGCATATTTGTTCCTTTTGCTCTTTTAAGCTCATTTGGTCCTGTAAATTCAAAAGGAAGACAAAAACAAACTTTTTCCAACATTAGTACTAAAAAGGGTTAGTTTTATGCCTCATTTGATGTAATTTATATGTTGCATTTTGCACACATCAAATACCCCCACACTTGAATCTTTGCTTGTCCTCAAGCAAAACTCTTTATTATGTGGCTTACACACCCAAATAGAATGGGTAGAAGAGAAGTTTTGGGCTTGTCTTGAGTGTCGGGAATCCAAGATCTTTATTGGGTTTAATTTTTTATTCTATTTACAATCCTATTCATTATGATTTATTTAGAATGTTTCATAAGAGAAATTACTTATTTGGGCATAACATGCCTTTTTAAAATTCCATTTATATACAAGTTCACATACCTTATGGAAGATCACTCAACACTCGGCTGAAGAAGTATTTTTGTGAAACACTCGAGACCGGCATATAACTTACTTCTATCATATGCTTGCCAAGCAATCAATCGTCCTCCTTTCTAACTATAAGCCTTCATAAATATCAAGAGGACTTGGGTAAGGGTTAGGCTTGGGCTAAGGGTAGGTGGTTTTGGTTAGTGGTTAGTAGAAAGGGATAAAAGCATAAAAAGCGTCGGTCGTCGTAAATCTTTTTGTTTTTGTGACTTTTATTCAAACTAAGCGTCATCAAACAAAGTTTCTTTGAGGAACTTGTTTGTTTATTACTAGACTTTCATTTTTTTTATAAAGAAACGTCACAAGATAACCGAGTTTTTTGCTAAAACAAAAGGTTGAAAAGAAAAAGGGTTTTTGGTGGGTAAAAGGGTGTTTGTTTTGTGGGTTTAGAAATGAAAAGGTTTAGGCTCAAAGGGGTTAACTAGGGGGATTTTGGGTAAGTGATAAAGAAAATGAAAAATAATGGTGTTGAAAGGAAAATGGGTTAGTCCTAATGCCTCCATCATTTACTTACTTGGGTTTAAGTTGGTATGGACCGGGAATGTATCATCGTGGCAAGTTCTAGATCGTAAGAACCAAGCGGCTATTCACACAAGAAACGAAAAATGAGCATTTAGTTTAAAGATATATGCTTATATGCTCAATAAAGGCTCAAAACTCACTTGTTGTGGGAATGGGTTTATAATGTGATCAAGTATATATAATCAAATTTTAATTAGATTTGTCATGCCTTTTCGTAATTTTCTTATGTTGGTTCTTTTTATCACGACGCTATCGGTTGTAAATTTGTAAAAATATAACCTTTTTAGAACTCGTTATTCCCAAATTAAACCAAGACAGGTAAAAAAAATGAAAATTTTTGAAAAAAAATTGGGGTGATTAGCGATTGCAATAGAGTTTTGTGTAAGGCTTGTTATTAGGACTTGCAAAATTCAAGGTTTTAGCACCCCCCCCCCCCACACTTAAATTACACATTGTCCTCAATGTGTCCCAAAATAAATTTTTAGGTTGACTGAATGTGTAAAAAGGTGTTGAAAAACAAAATTTTGTGTTACTGGGCGTCTGTCCACGGCCCTGTGGTCAGATTGCCAGTACCAAAATTTAACAGAAGGCTGGGCACAGGGCGTGTTCAGTGAGCACGGCCCCGCGTCCAGTTACCTGAACTGGGCAAATTTCTGCAGAGCTTTGGGCACGGGGCGTGTTGGGCTGAGCACGGTCCCGTGCTGAACTTGCTGTAATGCTGGAAAATTATCGGGAGGCTCTGTTTTTATGCATGGGGTGTGGTTTTAACGTTCCATTGGTAACCTCCACCTTTTCGAGTGTATTCAATCATTACAACATCATCAAAACACCATTCAATAATTAAAAATCACCATTCCTTAAAAACGACAAGTACAAAGATCCTAAAAATTAAAAATAAAGTTGCTAAAAATGAAAAAACTACAAAGATCCTAAGATAGATAGGTCATAAAATGCAGGAAATCACTAAGGAGTTCTACCCTTAATGTTGTAGGAATGAGAAAAACCCAGAAATGACTTTCCGGTACTTAAAGGCCTTGTAGAACTCGGAACCGGGGGATGTCTTTTAAATGTCATTGAGCCATTCCTCTATCTCCCTATGGAGAAAGAAGGCGGGCTCATTCTCCACAATGTCTTGTGGAGGAGGCGCAACGGCTACTGGAACCCCGTGTAGTACGTCTATAGGAGGTTCCGGAGGCATGACATTCCACCCGGCTGGAATAATGACTTCCGACATGCATTCCACCCTCTTTATGCGATGATTGGCACCATGGGAGGAGAAGCAAGAATATTCAACCTTTGGTGCAAAAGGTTGACTTCTTGAAGGCAACCCATCGACAAATGGTTAATACGGTCTGATGTGCGTGAAAGTGTTATATATATTAGGTGTATATTTTAAGCCCCTTTAACACTTATTTTTAGCCAAGTTTTAAATTTATAAAACACGATATTTTACTAACACTAAACACACATATGGGCAAGTGCACCCATCGAGAGCGTAGTATAGTGTTGGCAAGATACCGAGGTCGTCCAAGGACACAAGAGCTTTTAGTACCGGTTTATCCTCAACGTCTAATCAAAATAAAAAGTTTAGAAAAATGTTTTAAACTAAGAAAAATAAAAACTAACTAAAATGCTGAAAATAAAAATAAAAGAAAAACAGATAGACAAGATGAATCACTTGGTTCCGACTCGTATCTAGTGTAACCTTTGATTATTTCCGCACTTTTGCACATAATTAAGAGATTATCTTAGTTATTGTAGTAGGCCCCTCTTTTGAAGGTGACGTTACCCTCACCCCAGTAGTTTGAGTCAGCAAGGATACAATCCTAAAAGGGTGGATTATTGGAAGATAATTAATTAAGTTATTAATGCAATATTATGGTAGGCCCCTCTTTTGGAGGTGACGTTACCCTCGACTAAGTAGTCTGAGTCAGCAGGGATACAGTCCTAAATAGCCGGGTTATAGTATTAATAGTAGTTAACTTATGAGGGGATCAAAGAGTTTGGACCCCCGCCATCCAATACCGTTAAGTATTGAAGGAGGTCCTACTAAATTTGACCCAGGTCCATTGCAGGACCTCTAAACGCTGAACAATGGCAAGACCTTTACCAAACCGTTCCCTTAACCCCCGACCAGGTAGCCAACATACCTCCATATAGACCGTGGAGATATGAATGGTGAAAATCTTTTATTTTATATAGACAGTAAAATAATTTCAAGACACCACGGACAAACGATAAGGAAAGATCACCTTCAACATAGGCAACTGGTTATTAAAGTCATTAATACAAAACCAAATAAAAAGTGCAAAAGATTAGAAATAAAAAGTATTACACTAGACACTTTGTCTTCACCAAGTGATGTAAGAGACTTAGGCAAACATGGCCTTGATTGTCAAGAACTCTTACGATCAATCTTGGATCCCGAGACGACTCACACACTCTACGATGGACAATGGATGATGGTGGTGGATGATGGTGTTATGGTGGTGGTGGGTGCTGGGTGAAGTGTGAGAGAGGTGGTGTGCCAAGGGATGGTTTGAGCTTGAGCCAAACACTTCTATTTATAGGCTGAACAGAAGCTCGGGCACGGCCCCGTGTCCAGTGGGCACGGCCCCGTGTCCACATCCTTCTCTTTCTTCATTTAATGCAGCTTTGTCTTATTAGTTGACCACGCCCCCGTGTCCGCTGAGCACGACCCCGTGTGCAAAAGAATCTTTGTACTATGAAGATTAGCCTGGATTGTGCGAATCTTATAGTTGACCACGGCCTGTGTCCGCTGAACACGGCCCCGTGGTGGGCAATAGAAGCTTCTACCACTTTGTCTTTTCTGCTGACACTTGGGCACGCCCCCGTGCTGGCTGAGCACGGGGCGTGTTCAGGCTTCTGATCTCTTGTTTTGCTTGGGAATATGCTGTTGTGGGGTCGGGCATGTCACGTCTTGTCCTTTTTCTCGTATTTATGTTAGATTTTGATGTCTTTTTGCTTCTTTTGTTAATTTGAGCTCATTTAATCCTGAAAATACAAAAGGAAGACAAAAGCACACTTTTTCCAACATTAGTACTAAAAAAGGGTTAGTTTTATGCCTCATTTGATGAAATTTATATGTTAATATTTGAACACATCAAATACCCCCACACTTGAATCTTTGCTTGTCCTCAAGCAAAACTCTTTAATATGTGGCTATTACACTCCCAAATGGAATGGGTAGAGAAGAAGGTTTTTGGGCTTGTCGTAGAGTGTCGGGATTTCCAAGATTCTTTATTTAATTTTATTTTTATTTTTATTTTTTTACAATCATATTCGTCATGATTTATTTAAAACTTTTCATAAGAGAAATTACTTATTAGGGCATAACATGCCTTTGTAAAATTCTATTTATATACAAGTTCACATACCTCACGGGGATCACTCAACACTCGGCCGAAAATGTATTTTTGTGGATCACTCGAGAGCGGCATGGAACTTACTCCTACCATAGGCTTGCCAAGCAATCAATCCTCCTCCTTTTTAACTTATACACCTTTGTAAATATCAAGAGGACTTTGTGGGTAAAGGGTTAGGCTTGGGTTAAAGGTAGGTGGTTGGGTTGGTGGTTAGTGGTTAGTAAAAAGGGCGAAAAGCGTAACAAGTGTCGGTTTTCGTAAGACTTTCTATTTTTCGTAACTTTTATTTGATGAAGCTATTTATTCAAACAAATTTATTTTTGATGAACTTGTTTGTTTATTTTCTTTTGCTTCATCATCAAAATATATATATATATATATATATATATATATATATATATATATATTTTGAAGCCATACGAAAAATCGAACTTGTTACTAAAACAAAGGGGTAAAAATGAAAAAGGTTTTGGTGGGTAAAAGGGTGTTTGGTTTGGGTTATGAAATGAAAAGGTTTAGGCTCAAAGGGGCTAACTAGGGGGATTTTGGGTAGGTGGTAAAAAAAAAGAAAAATAATGGTGTAGAAAATAAAAAAGGGTTAGTCCTAATGCCTCCATCATTTACTTACTCGGGTTTAAGTTGGTAAGGACCGGGAATGTATTGTCATGGCAAGTTCTAGAGTCGTAAGAACCAAGCGGCTATTCACACAAGAAACGAAAAATGAGCAATTAGTTCTAATGATATGTAATTGTATGCTCAATAAAGGCTCAAAACTCACTTTTGTGGGAATGGGTTTTTATGTGATCAAGTATATATAATCAAATTTTAACTAAGCTTGTCATGCCTTTTCATAATTTTCTTATGTTGGTTCTTTTTATCACGATGCTATCGGTTGTAAATTCGTAAAAATATAACCTTTTTTTGAGAACTTGAATTTCCCGAGTTAAACCTAGACAAGTAAAAAAAAAAGAAATTTTTTTAAAAAATTTGGGGTGATTAGCGGTTCCAATAGAGTTTTGTGTAAGGCTTGTAATTAGGACTTGCAAGATTCAAGGTTTTAGCATCCCCCCCACACTTAAATTACACATTGTCCTCAATGTGTCCCAAAAATAAGTTTTTCGGTTGATTGAATGTGTAAAAGGTGTGAAAAAGCAAAAATTTTGTGTTACTGGGCGCTGAACACGGCCCCGTGTTATCCGGGCACGGCCCCGTGTTCAAGTGCCAGTAACAAATTTAAAACAAGAGAAACAGAAGTCTGGACACGGGGGCGTGTTGGGTGAACACGGCCCGTGTCCAGTTACCTGAACTGGGTCTTTTTCTGCAGACAGTTCAGCACGGGGACGTGTTGGGTGACACGGCCCGTGCCGAGCTTACTGTAAACGAAGAAATTTGTCGGACGGTTCTGTTTTCCTGTATAGAGTGCTGGTTCAAGTTTCCCTTGCATCCTTTGCCATCTCAAGTGTGTTTTATTCATTTCAACACCATTCCACACACCAAAATTACTAAAACCATCATTCATTAATCATAGAGAGAATTACATAATAGTCCTAAAAATTAAAATATTAGCTAGTTAGGTCAAAGGAACACAAGAAATCCAATCCAAGAAGTTTCTAGCCTACTATTTATTCTACTAGCAAAATTTCCGAAAAGATAGATCTCTCGATTAAAAGTGGCTTGACAACTTCTTCCTACGGGTATGGGCTCCTCATACATCGGCGAGCCACTCTTCGATCTCCCTAGGGAGAAGAAAAGCGGGCTCACGAGCATCTGGTTGAGGAGGTGTAACTTCTACCGGAATTTCGTGGAGTTCTTCAAGAGGAGGTTCTGCCGGAATGTCGTCCCAACCGGTAGGATTTTGAATTCCAAGTGCGAGGTTCCAATCTTCTTGAGGGAGGATTGGTTCCATAGGAGGCGTTACCAGAATGTTTAACCTCTGGTGCAAGAGGTTTATTTCCCGAAAACTGTTTTCCAACCCCACCGAGAGATAATTTATACGGTCAATGAGGACCTCCTCCACTGAAGTCATCTCGTCAAGTTCTTCACGTAGTGCCATTACATATCTTACGAGAGTTGCTTCAATCGATGGCCTCCTTTCTCGTCGACTGTTCCTTGAGTGTGCAGAAGAGGTTCCGTTGTTCTGGCTAGACATTCTACGAAAACAAACCAAAAACAGTTCGTTTTAATGAAACAGTACCACGGGCACGGCCCCGTGTTCAACTTTCTGCAGATTTTCAGAACAAGGAATCTTGGGGTTTCAAATTATTTTCTTAACTTATGAAGCTTTTTGAGCAGAAATAACTTAAAACAATGTTGTGTAACTTATTTTTAACAAGATTCCTTGAATAGAAATTCAATAAACATCACATCAAAGCTTGAAATCAAGTTTTAATGGAGTTCTTGTTGTAAGAAAGATGAAGAAGAAGGCAATAGATAAAAGAGGAAAGGACAAGATGCTTGTAGGAACCTTCTTTTAGAACATACCTAGGATGGTAAGTCAGAAAATCCCTCCAAATCTCTGTCCCTGGATGGTCCAAATGTGCAGGGTTCTTGGCTGCATTTATAGAAAACGACAGCGTGCTGGACACGGCCCCGTGTCGGCTGGACACGGCCCCGTGTGTAGACAAGATCCTGACACGTTTTGTCCGTATTCTGACAAAAGTCAGAAGGGAATCTTTTGGTGGATACGGGGGCGTGTTGACCTGGACACGGCCCCGTGTCGGAAGGCTGAGTTATGAAGTGTGTCTATTTTTAAGGAACTTTTCTGGATCGGGTGGTTCCTTACTGGATGGAACAACCCCAAAGTGCCTAAGATACCTCAATTGATCTAGATTAAGATGAGAACGCAAGAGGTTGTCGGTGAGGGTGATTCCTAAGCTATAAGTAGGTGGACAAGTCCAACCCTTTTCCGGGCTCTCGTTAAAGAAGGTGTATGTCGAATCGCTCAGGTCTATGTATGCATCAAACGAAGTTGATGGGGAGTCCTTCACGGCACAATCGACATAGGGACGACTATCGCTCAAATCCTCACTAGAGTTAGAAGTATCATTGGAAACAATGAAGTTGTTTGAATGCGTTTCCAACCTCTCTTCTTGGTTATCGCTTTGGAAAAGATTATTGAGGTCTTCCCTAAGTTCGTTTAACCAATTAAAAATTAGATCTTCTAGTTGAAATAATTCATCGAGAAGCATTTCTCCTAGAATATCCGGTTGGGCGCATCCGAGGGAGCGATAGGGATTATTTTTACTTTCGCCCCTCTTAAGGATACTAGGAAAAGATAGGTCTATATAGTGGGGTTTATAATTTAGAAAAAAACATTCTAATTCTTTATGATTACCAGCACATAATTGACACCACATAGTACCATAAGAGTGCCGAAAGTAAAAAGTATCAGTATCACTCATGTTTGTGTCAGAAATTACCAACCGTCGGGATCTTACGGTTCTGTTTTCAGTAACTGAAACTTGGGCACGGGGGCGTGTTGAGTGGGCACGGCCCAGTGTTCAGCCTACTGTCTGACTTAAAACAGGATTGCCAGTTCCAATGATTGGGCACGGGGCGTGTTCAGCGGGCACGGCCCGTGCTGGGTTCTGCAGAAGCTGAAAAACTAAAAAAAATCCTAAAAAATTGAAAAATAAGAAAAACGATTAGGCCGTTGATTCCTAACTTTCTTAAATTCCTTGTGTCCCCGGCAACGGCGCCAAAAACTTGATGTGCGTGAAAGTGTTATATATATTAGGTGTATATTTTAAGCCCCTTTAACACTTATTTTTAGCCAAGTTTTAAATTTATAAAACACGATATTTTACTAACACTAAACACACATATGGGCAAGTGCACCCATCATGAGCGTAGTATAGTGTTGGCAAGATACCGAGGTCGTCCAAGGACACAAGAGCTTTTAGTACCGGTTTATCCTCAACGTCTAATCAAAATAAAAAGTTTAGAAAAATGTTTTAAACTAAGAAAAATAAAAACTAACTAAAATGCTGAAAATAAAAATAAAAGAAAAACAGATAGACAAGATGAATCACTTGGTTCCGACTCGTATCTAGTGTAACCTTTGATTATTTCCGCACTTTTGCACATAATTAAGAGATTATCTTAGTTATTGTAGTAGGCCCCTCTTTTGAAGGTGACGTTACCCTCACCCCAGTAGTTTGAGTCAGCAAGGATACAATCCTAAAAGGGTGGATTATTGGAAGATAATTAATTAAGTTATTAATGCAATATTATGGTAGGCCCCTCTTTTGGAGGTGACGTTACCCTCGACTAAGTAGTCTGAGTCAGCAGGGATACAGTCCTAAATAGCCGGGTTATAGTATTAATAGTAGTTAACTTATGAGGGGATCAAAGAGTTTGGACCCCCGCCATCCAATACCGTTAAGTATTGAAGGAGGTCCTACTAAATTTGACCCAGGTCCATTGCAGGACCTCTAAACGCTGAACAATGGCAAGACCTTTACCAAACCGTTCCCTTAACCCCCGACCAGGTAGCCAACATACCTCCATATAGACCGTGGAGATATGAATGGTGAAAATCTTTTATTTTATATAGACAGTAAAATAATTTCAAGACACCACGGACAAACGATAAGGAAAGATCACCTTCAACATAAGCAACTAGTTATTAAAGTCATTAATATAAAACCAAATAAAAAGTGCAAAAGATTAGAAATAAAAAGTATTACACTAGACACTTTGTCTTCACCAAGTGATGTAAGAGACTTAGGCAAACATGGCCTTGATTGTCAAGAACTCTTACGTTCAATCTTGGATCCCGAGACGACTCACACACTCTACGATGGACAATGGATGATGGTGGTGGATGATGGTGTTATGGTGGTGGTGGGTGGTGGGTGAAGTGTGAGAGAGGTGGTGTGCCAAGGGATGGTTTGAGCTTGAGCCAAGCACTTCTATTTATAGGCTGAACAGAAGTTCGGGCACGGCCCCGTGTCCACATCCTTCTCTTTCTTCATTTAATGCAACTTTGTCTTATTAGTTGACCACGCCCTCGTGTCCGCTGAGCACGACCCCGTGTGCAGAAGAATCTTTGTACTATGAAGATTAGCCTGGATTGTGCGAATCTTATAGTTGACCACGGCCCGTGTCCGCTGAACACGGCCCCGTGGTGGGCAATAGAAGCTTCTACCACTTTGTCTTTTCTGCTGACACTTGGGCACGCCCCCGTGCTGGCTGAGCACGGGGCGTGTTCAGGCTTCTGATCTCTTGTTTTGCTTGGGAAGATGCTGTTGTGGGGTCGGGCATGTCACGTCTTGTCCTTTTTCTCGTATTTATGTTAGATTTTGATGCCTTTTTGCTTCTTTTGTTAATTTGAGCTCATTTAATCCTGAAAATACAAAAGGAAGTCAAAAGCACACTTTTTCCAACATTAGTACTAAAAAAGGGTTAGTTTTATGCCTCATTTGATGAAATTTATATGTTAATATTTGAACACATCACGGTCAATTAAGGTTTCTTCCACGGATGTCATCTCATCAATGGCTTCTCGCAATGCGTACACATAGTTGACCAAGGAGTCTTCCACCGATGTTCTTCTTCCCCTTCGATCGTTCCTTGAGTGAGCTGAGGATGTTCCGCTATTCCGGCTCGACATTCTAAGAAAACAAGTCGAAAAGTTCAAAGTAATGAAACAATAACTCCGGCCATGACCCCGTGTTCACTGAGCACGGCCCCGTGGCCACCATTCTGCAGATTTTTGAACTTAGGAATCTTATAGTTTTAAATTATTTTCCTGAACTTTTAGACATTTCTGAGCAAAAATAACTTAAAACAGTGTTATAAAACTTATTTTTGATAAGATTCCTTGGTTAAAAACCTAGCAAATATCACAATAAAGCATGAAAACATGGAGGTTTCAAGCTTTAATGGAGGTTTGAGGAGTTTTTGGAGAAGAAAGCAAGAGACGAAAGTGGTAAAGACAAGATGGTTGTTGGGAACCTTCTTTGGAATATACCTTGTAGGGTAAATGTGAAAATCCCAGCAAATCTTGGTCTTTGGAATGGGTCCAAATGTGCAGGAATCATGCTGACTTTATAGAAAATGACAGCACGCTGACCACGGTCCCGTGTCGGCTGGACACGACCCCGTGGTCAGACATGACTCTGACACATTTTGTCCGTATTCTGAACACGGGGAGTGTTGGCCTGGATACGACCCCGTGGTCAAATTTTAGGTGGGCACGGGGCATGTTGACCTGGACACGGCACCGTGGCTAGAGAGTTTTTATGAAGTTTCGTCTTATTTTAAGGAATTTGTCCTGATCGGGCGGTTCCTTGCTGGACGGAACAACACCAAAGTGCCTAAGGTACCTTAATTGCCCTTGCTCTAGACAAGAACGCAAGAGGTTATCGAAAAGGGTAAAACCTAAGCTAAATACCGGTGGGCAAAACTGACCTTTATTCCCCTTATCCGGGCTCTCGTTAAAGAAGGTATATGTCGAATCGCTCAGGTCTATAAACGCATCGGTGGAGACCGATAGAGAGTCCTTCACGGCACAATCGACACAGGGACGACTATCGCTTAAGTCTTCACAAGAGTTAGAGGTGCAATCGGTATCGACGATGTTGTTAGATTCCGAATGCGTCCCCAATAATTCTCCTTGATTGTTGTCTTGCTATGGATAACTTGTATCCATCTCAAATTCTGTAAATAATTGGAGAATTATTTCATCAAACTGACATAATTCTTCTAAAATTATGTCATCCAAAAGAAATGGTTGGGGGCACTCGGGGGAGAGTTAGGGATCGTTTTTACTTTCGCCCATCTTAAGGTTACAGGGAAACGATGGGTCTATATAGTGGGGAGTGTAATTTAGAAAGTAACATTCTAAATCTTTATGAGATCCACCACATATTTGACACCACTCACAATAAGAGGAGCGAAAGTAAAAATAATCAATATCACTCATGTTTGTGTTAAAAATTACCAACCGTCGGGATCTTACGGTTCTGTTTTCAGTAACTGGTGTTTGGACACAGGGGGCGTGTTCAGTGGGCACGACCCCATGTTCAGCTACTGCCTGACTTAAAACATGATTGCTAGTAACAAAGAGTGGGCACGGGGCGTGTTCAGTGGGCACGACCCCGTGCTGAAGTCTGCAGAAGTTGAAAAATTAATAAAAATCCTAAAAAATAGAAAAATAAGAAAAAATGATTAGGCCGTTGATTCCTAACTTTCTTAAAATCCTCGTGTCCCCGGCAACGGTGCCAAAAACTTGGTGTGTGCGAAGCGTGATATGTTTTTATTTATATTTTAATCCCATTTTACACATTAGTCAAGTTTTAAATTTATAAAACACGATATTCTACTAATACTAACACACACTTGGGCAAGTGCACCCATCTTGAGCGTAGTATAGCGTTGGTAAGATACCGAGGTCGTCCAAGAACACAAGAGCTTTTAGTACCGGTTTATCCTCAACGTCTAATCAATCTAACATTTTGAGAAAAGGTTTTAAACAGGAAAAATAAAAACTAAAAATACAGAAATAAAAAAAAATTAAAATAGATAGACAAGATGAATCACTTGGATCCGACTCGCCTTTTAAGTATCCTTTGATGATTTTTGCACTTTCGGACTTTTTAAGACACTAGCCATTTACCCGCGCGATGCAGCGGGAGTGGCGATTTACAATAGTATACTCGTTTAGCGTTAGTTTATCAGTCGTCTCGTAATATATTGTATAGTTCTTAAGTTGGTTTTCTTATTCGTGATATGTTGACACTCGTTTTTCTGTTAGTTTATCAATTCTTTGGCAATATACCTTTGTTCATTTTTTTAGCTGTAGGTTCGGCGTCATCTATCTATGCCTTGAATGTTTTTGGAAATTTTGAAGTGAGTACGAAGAAAATTTGAGTTTGTTAGATACGTTTAGCCGATTTGATAAACAATTAACTAACTTACTGACTTTTAATTAGGGATGGACTTTTTTTCCCCAAATACCCGTACTCGTACCCATACAGCCATACCGTACTCGTACCCATACCGATTTTAGGTATTTGGTACATGTATCGGTACCCAGTTTTATTGATTTTGGTATTCGGTACTTTCGGTATTGGTACGGCCGTACGGGTAAAAACGGGTACTGTTACCGAATTTTATGTAGACCTTTAAAAGTTTTTTTTTTCTAGACTCGGTAATTTGATCAAGTAGCTGATGACGATTATGCCTGAAAAGCAAGCGAAACGGGCCTAAGTGCGAAAGTTCTGTGGTAAGATTTTTACTTATTTAACCACCTGTAAACTATCGACACACTTTCTTGAATCTTTGGATTCCGAGGTTCATTCGACACGTGAAAGTCAATTTGGTAAAGCTTTTCTTGATTTGGGTTTTGCTTAAGATTTCATCTTTGTTATGTGTACAACTTTTGGGGGTCGTTCTTTTGAAGATGCAACAGCTTATGATACTACAACTTCAAGAAATTTTGTTGGGAAGGCTTCTATTGAGTGGCATATGGAGTGATGTAGGTTTTCATTTGTGTTTGTATCACAAGAAACTTAGAACCAATGTTTGCACTGGCTTTAGTTTATTTGTTTTTTCAATATATTTCAGCACATTTACTTATAACATTGTTTCGATGTATGAATCAGTTTCTCAAACTCAGTCTACCTATTAAGATTTATTGGTTTCGGTAGTTTGTAGTTTTTGTTGCTGATTTGATCTCTATGTCTTGCCACAAGTTTTCGTTATTGTTAATTGAACGTGAACATGGATGAGCATTTGGTATCAAATATCGTATCGATCCCGAAAATATCGTACTGAATTTTTTCGGTATCTACTTTTTGGCATTTTCGGTATCGGTACTTTCGGGATCGGTACGGTAGCGGTAAAATACTGAATTTTACCTTCAAATAACAACACCATACCGTACCGATACCATACCGTACCATACCGGATATTTCAGTATCGATATCCAGTTTTGACGAAATTCGGTATCGGTACGGTATCGGTATTTTGCTCTCCCTAAGTTGAAGCATGCATGTTGGCTAGGTGAAGAAATCAGATTACAAGGAAAAGAGAACAAGGACTTTGGTAAAACTCAAAAGTTAAACAAAAACTATCACAAATGTTCACCCTATTAACCCAAAAACTTTAAAGATACCATAATTACATATATTTGAATTGGAAATCCTCCAGATGTTTTTCAGATAATGTTTAGCTCCATAATTTTAGCAACTGGACCTGGATTACATTCTGCATCAATTTTAGCTTCTGGCTCATCGAGTCTTGATTGGATTTAGCACAGGTCCTATTCCGCATCGGTTTTAGCTCTTGGTTTGTCGCGTCCCCAATTTGGTTGTCACCCGTCTCTGCATATTGTAGGCTTATCGCTTCTTGTCTGCGTAAATTATATAAATTATACTTGTAATATAGTCATCTATATAGATAAAATATTGTTGAATTTTTATTATTTTTAAGATAAGAAGGACTCGTACCATGTTACAAACCGAAATCAAGTTTTAGAAAGTTTATAACGTGTAAAAGCTTAAATTCTCCTAAACTCATTTACCCCCGTAATACCGGCTTTTTTTATTTCACAAAGAACTCATTTACCCTTTAATAGAGGCTTTTTATGTCACAATGATGAATGCATGTGAACGTGAAGTTATGAGTTCAAACGAGGTTAATTAGATCTCATTTTTTTAATAATGTTGAACGAAAATTGGGCAAACGTGTTTGTTATGTCTGCATCTCCAGATTGTTTAAGTAACCTTTTAAGGATCACCTTATTGAACCCAAATGAAACACTTAAGTTAAAACTTCCGGTTAGATGTCACATGTAACCCTTTGGGTATAAGCTGACTTATTCTCTTTAAGGATCACCTTATTTATCCTACAAATGAGAATAAATCATAAGATATAGAATTGCTTTATCGACAAAGAAAAATAATTAACATGAAACTGTATTTTTGCAAGTAACTTTCTTATAATAATTCAAACTAAATAAATTGTATCATAAAGAACAGGAGAATAGAAAAGCCCAAATTATTCATTTGTTTTGCTGAAAATAATTTGGGGGAATTTATGCATTAAAAATACACTTTTGACCATTTGGTGACCCCCTCGTACCAAATATTAAAAATGGACAAACCACGTACCTGTTTTCGTTCTGTGTACCGGAGCGTACCTCAACCCAGGTGACTATGATCCCAGCCGCTCTGCCTCTTAGTTTCATATTTTTTACCCGTTTGGGATATACCCTGCATTTATGTGAAGTTTGAGCATATTAGTGGTTGTTTTTGTTCAAATAAACTTATATTTTATAACTATACTTATTTAATTTATAAACATAATCTGGTTTGCTTACCTACTTTTTGTTTCAACTATCCCCATTCCCATTTGGCTTCTGACAGACTCGGGTAGAGAAGATACAACAGAAGAAGTTGCTGATAAACTACAATCCTGGCATTTAAAACGAAATATTATTAGTTTTTTGATAATTGATAGTCAAACACTTGGTTTTAAAAAGCGTAAGGTGCAAGGCATTACAACAAAAACTGACTGGGACCGGCTTGGGGTCAATACATAATAACAACATCAGATATGCACTACCAATATCAAACCAGTCAGTTAACAATACAGGTCAATGAACAATCAACCTTACAAAAACATTTCTGAATCATATCAAATGATTTATCACCTATTTAGATTAAAATATTCAATCACGACAGTAAGAATAACCGAATAAACTCAAAATTTACCTATGAAGATAAGGAGGCATAATTTAATCCTTTAAGGTGTTATCATTATTGGTATGATACACACATTCAAATCGAAAGCCAATGACATTTAATTGCTGAAGACAACACCAGCAGAAATCTAAACGGCAAAGGGTTTGCTTTAGCAGCCATGTCATCAAATTCTTCTGCATTTGCAAAATTAGTTTATCTTCAGAAAATTGTACTCGAATTTGAAGTTCGTCTTGATTCTTTGGCACCTAATAGATATTGGCAACAGAATGTTAGGCAATAGGTTTTTTAACCTTTTCTTTTTATTTTGCTCCTACATTCATCTTGATAATAAAAAAATGGTATTACCTTTCAATTATCTCATGTCTAAATTGACTTCTCTTTTGTGACAAAATGCATAACTATTATTTAGTGATGAGATGCTTACCGCCACGGGACATCCCCAACAACAAGCATCCGGTCTCCTTCATTGTCCTCATACACTATAGTAACAAATGAATAACTAAAGGGCTGCCTCCAAGCCTTCTAGAAGAATCTGTCGCCTCTGCCTTGTCTGAGAACCGCTATCTTGTGGCTGAGTTGATTGTAGGAGATGGTTAATGTCATCTACATCAAGTAGCACACAAAGGTTGTCTTCAATCATCATTCTAGTTGCACACCGGTTCTCATTCCCTGTTTTAAAACACCTCGATTCTTCTAGAAGGCAAACCTGCAAGGTTAATGATCTTATAGTTCATTTTCCTAATTCATTCAATTAAGAACAAACAATTTCACATACATACAAAGCAACATTAGATTACTTACCGGAGGAAGTTAAATACTATTCCGAGCCAGGAGTGTCACACCCCGACCACGTATATCATACAAGACGTGGCGGAAAACGTCGGGGAGTGTTGTAACAGAATTAATTGTTTCATAACCATGGCATACAAAGTTGTATTTATTTATCAACATATGAGTTTCATTGTCTTAAACAGGAAATACAGAGTTTATAACATAATTAAACAAAGTCTATCTTCATTTTAAGTATCTAAGGCACAGGTCCGCCCTAGTGTCATGATCGTCATCCTACGGAAAAGCACCTGAAAACACATGTGAAAGTAGGTACGTCAGCATAAAAATGCCTGTGAGATACATAGGTTTTGTGAAAATAGGATTCATGACTTAAGTTTAAGAAAATGTTTAGTCATGAACCTTGTAATTTGATTTGTTTTGTAAATCGCTTGAAAAACAATAAGTCCAGATGATATGTATAGATAAGTGAATTATGTATGGTTAAATGAATAACCATGCAAAATGAGTTGTATAAAATAAACTGTATTGTAAACCAAAGTCTTGTAAAAACATGTCACTTGTGTAAAATGTATAAGTCCAAAATGAATGATTTAAATAACGCTATGATATGTAATATAATACAATCACTTATGTATAGGAAGTACCAGCGGCGTATCCACCATGATTGTATCATATTACTCACATCTCGTTACTTAAGTCACTTAAACCAACCAACAAAGTATAATGTCTATGTTTAAACCAATAGTCAATAGTCCTTGTATAAACCATGTCAAATGTTGATAGTCCAAAAGTAGTCAAGTAATGTGTAACAAATGTTATGTATGGTAAGTAAAATAAGACTACTTAAACCATAAGTAAAATGTACAAAACAAAGTATTTTGAATATATCAAAAAGTTATGTTTTGCAAAGTGATGCATGATACACTGATACGAACATTTATGTGGTAAGTTAACGCATACATTCAAGCCTTGAGACAGTCGGATAACCCTTTCAGTCAAGGTTATCAAAAGAATTGTATTCGGATTCAGTCATTCCTTACATCCAAACAAACCCGGGATGTCAGGAATGGGATTTGTCAAGTCCTATGGTACCACTACTTACTACCGAGCGGCGTAGCAAATGTTAATGAACGTAATAAAGACCCGTTTGTGCAAACCAAATGTCATAGAAGTTGTATACATGTCATATGAAAACAATGTACTAAGTATGCTAAGTTAACATACAAAGTAGAAAAGTCTTGTAAATCAATGTGCTAGCATGCTATCAGTCAACATACATAGCAGAAATGTAATGTAAAACAATGTACTAAGTATGCACACAATGGACATACATAGCATGAAAAGTAATGAAATCATGTACTATAATGTACTAACAAACATAGTCGGTATATGATATGAAAACAGGAAAGCATGAAAGTAACAAGTAGGCACATGTGTTCCACCCCAAAACAGTTTAGAAAACAGTAAAAGAGGGGTCTATGTACTCACTTGATATTGCTCAGATGTCTAAAGATAACCACCAAGTAATGCTAGAGATCTCGGAATCAAACGGCACCTAATATAGGTAACTATGTTAATAACCGGACCTTAATCGGATGATTTGATAGAATGAGGTTTCGTAAACCAAACGAGTGTAGAGACTCGTGTCATTTGGTTTAACAAAGCCTACATACTAAATGAAACCTAACATAATTGTTTACGACCCATTACAACCCGTTTAGGAAGCTTATGCTACTTTAACGCGTCGTGCGCGTGAAACGCGTTCGGACCGCCTAACTAGTCCTATGACAAGTGTTATATGCCTAAACATGTTACATAATCAGTTATGTGACAAAAGTTTAGGTTACATATGCTTAATTACCAATTATACATGAAAAGGGTATTCTGGTAATTTACCTAAGGCATATAAACTACCTATCATACAACTACTTAAACGATGTGACCATAGGGTATAACCTCGGAAGGTTATTCCCTACCTACTATGGTCACCTAATGTATTTGGTCGGATCCTAATGATCGACCAAACTGGGTCGGGTTCGAGGTATAAGCGATTTATTAGATCGCTTACCCTACGACCCTAGACAACGTGGTAATCAGTAGGCATAGTCCCGAGGGACTATGACCATCGTGATTACAATCACGTTGCGAAGTTCAATCGAACTTCGCATTGACCATTACTGGTCAACGCTGAAAGTCAAACAAAGTTTGACTTTCTGACTCGAAAAGCAGTAAAAATAAGGAAAAGAACGAAAGAATACTTACGAAGGGTCCCCGAATGCTAAACTCGATTCAAAAATCTCAGGTATGAAACAAATGTTTCAACTTAGAGTTTCTCAAATCAAATTTCTAGTGATTTTGAAGCATGGGGGGTGGGGTATTTATAGTTTTCGAGTAACCGTTAAGATCGTTCGTTGAATATCGTGCCTTAATCCAAGCCGTACAAGTGTCGGAAACTCATGGTGGCTAAAAATGATGTTTATCAACAGATTAGGCAAGTTGCAAGCATGTGGTTGTGGTTAAAACAGCTGGATCGTGCTGACTGTTCGTTCTAATCTGATCAGACAGGCTGACGCGGCCCGCGTGAGAAAGATCAGAAACTGAGGCGGGCCGCCTGACAGTTGCAGATCAGAAATTACATTTTTGGTCCCTGTTGTGTATTCAGCCCATTTCCGGCACTTCTAAGGCCCGTAAAGCCAACTTTAAGGCCCTAAAATGTTGCCTAAACATTGTGGACATGAAACATGTTCAAAAATATGTCTGATGTTGGTTCGTTTGGCCGTACGAACGCGATGTTCGCTTAATTACGACGAAATGCGCACAAGCGCGAAAAACGATCCAAATGACGCAACGAATGGATTTTTCTTAAGGCGAACACTAAAATATAATGTATTCATGCTTTCATAAAATTTTGGATGTCCGGATGTATTCAGAACGTAAGTTATGCGCGAAAATGCAAACTTGTGCACTTTTTGACACTTTTAGTCCCTGAATGTCCCAAAAGTTTATTTTAGCACACCAAACCCCTCAAAGCCTATTTCTAAGCTATGTAAAGGATATTTAAGGTGTGTTTAACTTATGGTCATGTTCTGGAATGTTCGTTACAGTTCAAATTGACATACTTTCGCAGTTTGTCATATTTAGTCCCTGTAAGCGAATTAACTTGTTTTTGCCATACCAATGCCTTCAAAACTTATTTCTAAGTTATTTAAAGGTTATTTAAGGTATGTTGAGTATATGTTGATGTTCCAGAGTATTTCTCGCATTAAACTGAGTACGTTTACGCACTAGTTTGCGTATAACTCTCCAGAAAGCGATGTAGAGTTTGGAATTGGATAAAAGTCAAAACATGAAAAATGTAAAACATAACAAAAAAAACATTGTGATCAAATAACATTGTTTTATTGATAACAGAACTGTTCATAGCGATTACAAGCACAGTTGTTACAGTCTCCCCTACTTGTGGAAATTTCGTCCCGAAATTTATTTAGAGGAAACTCGTGGAAAAAGATGTGGATATTTCGCCTTCATTTGATCTTCGCGTTCCCAAGTAAACTCAGGTCCACGCTTAGCTTCCCAGCGAACTTTGACCAAAGGAATGCGCTTGCGTTTAAGCCACTTGACTTCACGTTCCATGATTTCCACTGGTTTCTCAACAAATTTCAGTGTTTTGCCAACACGAATTTCGTCAAGCGGTATGGAGAAGTTCTCATCAGCTGAACACCTCTTGAGATTTGACACGTGAAAAGTTGGATGAACATTTCCAAGTTCAGGAGGTAACTCAAGTCTGTAGGCTACCTTTCCGATTCTTTCGACGATCTTGAATGGTCCAACGTATCTAGGTGCAAGTTTTCCTTTCTTTCCAAATCTGATCACACCTTTCCAAGGTGAGACCTTAAGTAATACTCGATCACCGACTTGAAATTCCAAGGGTTTGTGTTTTGGATCCGCGTAAATCTTCTGACGGCTTCTAGCTGCCTGAAGGTTATCACGAACTTTCTTGACCTTGTCAGTTGTCTCTAAAATGAGGGCAGGTCCAGTAAGTTGAGCCTCGCCAATCTCATTCCAGCAGACTGGTGAACGACATTTTCGACCATAGAGAGCCTCGAAAGGAGCCATTTTGATGCTAGTGTGATAACTGTTGTTGTAGGAGAATTCAATCAATTTAAGATGTGAATCCCAGCTACCACCAAAATCGATCACACAAGCTCTTAGCATATCCTCCAGAGTCTGGATTGTTCTCTCAGATTAACCATCCGTTTGCGGATGATAAGCTGTGCTCAGATTAAGTTGGGTCCCCATAGCAGATTGCATGGTTCTCCAAAAATGAGAAGTGAAACGAGCATCTCTGTCAGAAATGATGTTCAAAGGAACACCATGTCGAGCTACAATCTCATCCACATAGATTTGAGCAAGTCTGTCAGCAGGAAAATCCTCACGGATTGGCAAGAAATGTGCTGACTTTGTAAGACGATCAACGACTACCCAGATGGCATCATGACCCTTCTTTGTGCGCGGGAGTTTGGTAACAAGATCCATAGTAATGTTTTCCCATTTCCAAACTGGGATCTCTGGTTGCTCCAATAAACCAGAAGGATGCTGATGTTCAGCCTTAACCTTAAGACAAGTAAGGCATTTGGATACGTATAAGGCAATGTCTTTCTTCATACCAGGCCACCAATAGTGAATACGAAGATCCTTATACATCTTATCTGAGCCCGGATGAATAGAATAACGAGACTTATGGGCTTCATCCATAAGCAAGGCACGAAGATCATCCTGGCTTGGGACCCACAAATGGTCCATGAAGTAATACGATCCATTGTCCTTCAGTTCAAGAGCAGGCGTCATGTGATAGGGAAATTCCTTATCCATTAAACCTTGTGAAACACAAGATTGTTGAGCCTGAGAAATGCGTGCTTGGATATCGGATCGAGCTTGAATAACAGATTGAACACGTACACAATGAAGCTTAGTACGTTCCTTACGACTCAATGCATCAGCTACGACATTCGCCTTACCAGGATGGTAGCGAATTTCGCAGTCATAGTCGTTTAAAAGCTCAACCCAACGTCGCTGTCTCATGTTGAGTTCTTTCTGATTGAAGATATGCTGAAGACTTTTGTGGTCAGTGAAAACCACACATTTTGTACCGTACAAATAGTGTCTCCAGATCTTGAGAGCAAAGACAACTGCACCCAACTCAAGATCATGAGTGGTGTAGTTCTTCTCATGTATCTTCAACTGCCTCGATGCATAAGCTATGACTTTGTTCCTTTGCATAAGAACACAGCCAAGACCCAATTTCGATGCATCACAATACACAACAAAATCATCATCACCCTCAGGCAATGATAGAACAGGCGCATCGCAAAGCTTCTGCTTCAGGTGTTGAAAAGCTTCCTCTTGTTTGAATCCCCAATAAAAGGGCATTTTCTTCTGAGTTAGAGCAGTTAGAGGAACTGCAATCTTCGAGAAATTTTCTATGAAGCGGCGATAATAACCCGCTAGACCAAGAAAAGAACGAACTTCAGTAGGAGTAGTAGGCGTATCCCAATCCTTAATCGCACTGATTTTGGAGGGATCTACATGGATACCTTGTTCGTTGATAACATGCCCCAAAAATTGAACTTCTTTAAGCCAAAATTCGCACTTGGAGAATTTGGCGAAAAGTTGCTCTTTCTTTAGGAGTTCTAGGGTAAGACGAAGATGTTGCTCGTGATCAGCTCGCGTCTTAGAGTAAATCAAGATGTCGTCAATAAAAACAATGACGAACTGATCCAAATAAGGTTTGCAGACCCTATTCATTAAGTCCATGAAAACAGCAGGAGCATTAGTCACACCGAATGGCATGACTGTGAACTCATAATGCCCATATCGAGTACGGAACGCTGTCTTGGGAATATCTTCTTCTTGCACGCGAAGTTGATGATATCCGGAACGTAGATCAATCTTCGAAAAATAAGAAGCGCCCTGTAACTGATCAAAGAGGTCGTCTATGCGAGGTAGAGGATATCGATTCTTGATGGTAAGCTTGTTAAGCTCACGATAATCGATACACATCCTAAAGGATCCATCCTTCTTCTTGACAAAAAGAATGGGAGCACCCCAAGGTGAAAAGCTAGGACGGATAAAACCTTTGTCAGAGAGCTCCTGAAGCTGTTTAGACAACTCTTGCATCTCAGACGGTGCAAGACGATATGGAGCTCTGGCAATGGGATTTGCACCAGGTACGAGATCAATGCGGAACTCGACTTGGCGTGCTGGAGGTAGACCAGGTAAATCTTCAGGGAATACTTCAGAATAATCCCGAACGACAGGAATATCTGAAATAGACTTACCCTTGCCTTTATCTTCTGTAACATGTACTAAGAAAGCCACATAATTCTTCTGCAGATACTTCCGAGCTTTAAAACAAGACATGAGTTTGAGACCACCGGTAGGCTTCTCACCTTGAACCTGCAGAATCTCGCCTGTCGAAATCGGCACACGAACAATCTTCTCAGAACAAATTATCTCTGCGTGATGCTTGGATAACCAATCCATTCCCACAATAACGTCGAAGCTTCCAAGTTGCATAGGCGCGAGGTCAATAGGAAAAAGATGGTCGTTAAGGTTCAACTGGCAGTTGCGAAGAACAGAATCAAGAATAATGGGTTCACCACTAGCAACTTCTACTGTCAAAGATTTGCCTAGTTTCGTTCTAGACACGCGAAGCATTTGCTCAAAAGACAAAGACACGAAACTCTTATCGGCACCAGAATCGAAAAGAACAGATGCAGGCTGATTATTAATAAAGAACGTACCGTTCACCACATTATCATCCACCTGCGCCTCTTGGGCATTCATGTTAAAGGCTCGGCCTTGAGCCGGAGCTTGATTCTGATTCTGGTTCTGGTTGACTAGCCTTGGGCACCGGTTCCTGTAGTGGGTCAGATCCCCACAATTGTAGCACGAACCAGGAGGAAAATGAGGTCGTGCAGCTTGGCCCTGTTGCGGGGCAGGAGGCTGAGCAACCTGTTGAGCTTGGTTATGAACTACCTGGTTCTGATTGACAGGAATGCGGCAGTTGACAGCAAGATGACCAGATCTTCCGCAGTTGGTGCACTGACGACACTGGAGGTGTGGTTGATGATGGCCGTTACACCTGTTGCACAAAGGTGCATTGCCAAAATAAGGCTTCTTGGCTAGTGGCTGCGTAGGCTGATTTGGTGCAGCCTGAGCCTGTGCAGTAACGGCAAAATTTTGGGAAGCCTTTCGCTTCCTAGAATTCCTTGAGGAGCCAGAATTCTTCCCATTCTTGCTTTCACCCTTCTTACCATCCCCTTTGCCAGATGCCTGCTTTTTACCCTTGTCACCCTTCTTATGCAGCTTTCCCTTACGAACCTGCGACTCAGTCAGTGTCGCTGATAACTCTATCGCCTGACGGAGTGTGGCAGGGTCACTACCAGTAAGGATGTCCTGCACTGAGTCAGGTAGGCCGTCGATGTACCTTTCGATGGCCTTGTCGAGTGGGGTAACCATAGTCGGGCAAAGCAGACTCAACTCTTCAAACCTGTCAGTATATGCCATGTGCTCTCCACTATCTTGCTTCAAAATATCAAACTCTTTCTCCAAGGCTCGCTGCTCATGACGAGGACAGAATTCCCTCATCATAAGGGCTCTAAGCTCAGCCCATGTCTGTGCGAGAGCAACTTCTGCACCTTGGTCCCTCATAACCCCGTTCCACCATGTCAAAGCCCTCTTCTGAAATACGCTCGAAGCAAACTCGACTTTGCGATTTTCGAGACACTGCACGTGGCGAAAAGTATTCTCTATGCTCTCAAACCACTGAAGAAGCCCAGTCGCTCCCTCAGAACCACTAAACTTGAGTGGTTTAGCCGAATTGAAATCCTTGTATTTGCATGGAGCATTATTGTTGTTGTTGGCTTGTTGCCATTGAGCAAAGAGATTTGGGAATTGAGCAGCCATCTGCTGCGCAATAATTTCTGCCAACTCGGCAGTAGCTATCTGGTTCTCGCGTCGAGGAGGCATTCTAAAAGAGGAAAACATGAAAGAAAACGAGTAAGATGATTGGATGAAAAGAATGAGATGATAAAAACAAGAATTGCAAACAGCATAGATGGTGGTCATTCGTCCGTATCACAAAGCAAACAAACGACACACAGTGACTAATCAAAGTAAATGGGTCAAAAATAATGTATAATGAAGACATGCTCGCCTATAAGTGAACACTCATCCCAAGAATTCCCAGGTAAGCACAACTGGTCTCGCGTCTGGTTGAGATGTATACGAAGTGCTTGCCTAGACAGAAAACTCAGAATACAGGCATTCACCCTTCCAGTTTGCACGTGTTCACACTATTTATAACCCAAAACGTTGATGAGATTTTGAAAATTTGAAGGCACAAGGCCAAAAATTTAATCAAACTGAAAAGGGTTCAAAACCATATAAAAGAGGGTTCAAAACCTTACAATAGAGGGTTCAAAACCTTGTAATAATTTATTCAAAAACAGATGATTGTTTTTCAAAAATCGCTTCGGAAAAATTTTGGTTCCTTGTTTTGATAATCACCTAAGGATAGGTGATGTACATGTTTTAAGATCTAAGCACAAATAATAATTTGTGTTAGGGTCCTAGAAAAGTTATAGTCTAGGTCAAAGCATTACTAATAACCTAATTCCCTATAACCATTGGCTCTGATACCAACTCTTCTGTCACACCCCGACCACGTATATCATACAAGACGTGGCGGAAAACGTCGGGGAGTGTTGTAACAGAATTAATTGTTTCATAACCATGGCATACAAAGTTGTATTTATTTATCAACATATGAGTTTCATTGTCTTAAACAGGAAATACAGAGTTTATAACATAATTAAACAAAGTCTATCTTCATTTTAAGTATCTAAGGCACAGGTCCGCCCTAGTGTCATGATCGTCATCCTACGGAAAAGCACCTGAAAACACATGTGAAAGTAGGTACGTCAGCATAAAAATGCCTATGAGATACATAGGTTTTGTGAAAATAGGATTCATGACTTAAGTTTAAGAAAATGTTTAGTCATGAACCTTGTAATTTGATTTGTTTTGTAAATCGCTTGAAAAACAATAAGTCCAGATGATATGTATAGATAAGTGAATTATGTATGGTTAAATGAATAACCATGCAAAATGAGTTGTATAAAATAAACTGTATTGTAAACCAAAGTCTTGTAAAAACATGTCACTTGTGTAAAATGTATAAGTCCAAAATGAATGATTTAAATAACGCTATGATATGTAATATAATACAATCACTTATGTATAGGAAGTACCAGCGGCGTATCCACCATGATTGTATCATATTACTCACATCTCGTTACTTAAGTCACTTAAACCAACCAACAAAGTATAATGTCTATGTTTAAACCAATAGTCAATAGTCCTTGTATAAACCATGTCAAATGTTGATAGTCCAAAAGTAGTCAAGTAATGTGTAACAAATGTTATGTATGGTAAGTAAAATAAGACTACTTAAACCATAAGTAAAATGTACAAAACAAAGTATTTTGAATATATCAAAAAGTTATGTTTTGCAAAGTGATGCATGATACACTGATACGAACATTTATGTGGTAAGTTAACGCATACATTCAAGCCTTGAGACAGTCGGATAACCCTTTCAGTCAAGGTTATCAAAAGAATTGTATTCGGATTCAGTCATTCCTTACATCCAAACAAACCCGGGATGTCAGGAATGGGATTTGTCAAGTCCTATGGTACCACTACTTACTACCGAGCGGCGTAGCAAATGTTAATGAACGTAATAAAGACCCGTTTGTGCAAACCAAATGTCATAGAAGTTGTATACATGTCATATGAAAACAATGTACTAAGTATGCTAAGTTAACATACAAAGTAGAAAAGTCTTGTAAATCAATGTGCTAGCATGCTATCAGTCAACATACATAGCAGAAATGTAATGTAAAACAATGTACTAAGTATGCACACAATGGACATACATAGCATGAAAAGTAATGAAATCATGTACTATAATGTACTAACAAACATAGTCGGTATATGATATGAAAACAGGAAAGCATGAAAGTAACAAGTAGGCACATGTGTTCCACCCCAAAACAGTTTAGAAAACAGTAAAAGAGGGGTCTATGTACTCACTTGATATTGCTCAGATGTCTAAAGATAACCACCAAGTAATGCTAGAGATCTCGGAATCAAACGGCACCTAATATAGGTAACTATGTTAATAACCGGACCTTAATCGGATGATTTGATAGAATGAGGTTTCGTAAACCAAACGAGTGTAGAGACTCGTGTCATTTGGTTTAACAAAGCCTACATACTAAATGAAACCTAACATAATTGTTTACGACCCATTACAACCCGTTTAGGAAGCTTATGCTACTTTAACGCGTCGTGCGCGTGAAACGCGTTCGGACCGCCTAACTAGTCATATGACAAGTGTTATATGCCTAAACATGTTACATAATCAGTTATGTGACAAAAGTTTAGGTTACATATGCTTAATTACCAATTATACATGAAAAGGGTATTCTGGTAATTTACCTAAGGCATATAAACTACCTATCATACAACTACTTAAACGATGTGACCATAGGGTATAACCTCGGAAGGTTATTCCCTACCTACTATGGTCACCTAATGTATTTGGTCGGATCCTAATGATCGACCAAACTGGGTCGGGTTCGAGGTATAAGCGATTTATTAGATCGCTTACCCTACGACCCTAGACAACGTGGTAATCAGTAGGCATAGTCCCGAGGGACTATGACCATCGTGATTACAATCACGTTGCGAAGTTCAATCGAACTTCGCATTGACCATTACTGGTCAACGCTGAAAGTCAAACAAAGTTTGACTTTCTGACTCGAAAAGCAGTAAAAATAAGGAAAAGAACGAAAGAATACTTACGAAGGGTCCCCGAATGCTAAACTCGATTCAAAAATCTCAGGTATGAAACAAATGTTTCAACTTAGAGTTTCTCAAATCAAATTTCTAGTGATTTTGAAGCATGGGGGGTGGGGTATTTATAGTTTTCGAGTAACCGTTAAGATCGTTCGTTGAATATCGTGCCTTAATCCAAGCCGTACAAGTGTCGGAAACTCATGGTGGCTAAAAATGATGTTTATCAACAGATTAGGCAAGTTGCAAGCATGTGGTTGTGGTTAAAACAGCTGGATCGTGCTGACTGTTCGTTCTAATCTAATCAGACAGGCTGACGCGGCCCGCGTGAGAAAGATCAGAAACTGAGGCGGGCCGCCTGACAGTTGCAGATCAGAAATTACATTTTTGGTCCCTGTTGTGTATTCAGCCCATTTCCGACACTTCTAAGGCCCGTAAAGCCAACTTTAAGGCCCTAAAATGTTGCCTAAACATTGTGGACATGAAACATGTTCAAAAATATGTCTGATGTTGGTTCGTTTGGCCGTACGAACGCGATGTTCGCTTAATTACGACGAAATGCGCACAAGCGCGAAAAACGATCCAAATGACGCAACGAATGGATTTTTCTTAAGGCGAACACTAAAATATAATGTAGTCATGCTTTCATAAAATTTTGGATGTCCGGATGTATTCAGAACGTAAGTTATGCGCGAAAATGCAAACTTGTGCACTTTTTGACACTTTTAGTCCCTGAATATCCCAAAAGTTTATTTTAGCACACCAAACCCCTCAAAGCCTATTTCTAAGCTATGTAAAGGATATTTAAGGTGTTTTTAACTTATGGTCATGTTCCGGAATGTTCGTTACAGTTCAAATTGACATACTTTCGCAGTTTGTCATATTTAGTCCCTGTAAGCGAATTAACTTGTTTTTGCCATACCAATGCCTTCAAAACTTATTTCTAAGTTATTTAAAGGTTATTTAAGGTATGTTGAGTATATGTTGATGTTCCAGAGTATTTCTCGCATTAAACTGAGTACGTTTACGCACTAGTTTGCGTATAACTCTCCAGAAAGCGATGTAGAGTTTGGAATTGGATAAAAGTCAAAACATGAAAAATGTAAAACATAACAAAACAAACATTGTGATCAAATAACATTGTTTTATTGATAACAGAACTGTTCATAGCGATTACAAGCACAGTTGTTACAAGGAGCATGCGGCGGCGCCGACGAGGACAACAGCTACTTCAATCGGACCAGTTATAGCACCAAAATGCACCATTGAACCCTAATCACCGCCATCACCATCAATCTTCAAAGTCCAAAGGTTCCACCACACCGATATTGTAGTTTCTTGAGCTTTTGTCGCTTCTAATTCAGTCTACATATAGTTACATTGCAATTTTAATTTAAAAAAAGATAATGCAGACGACGGAGCTGAAGAAAGAGGAAAAAATGTCCAATATTAAAACCTCGGCCATGCATAAATACATCTCCATTTCACTAACCAAGACATTGAATATACTTGATGTTTTATATCATTATCAAGTGAATGAACATATAGACTTGATTGATTACCAGAAACATACCAGTAATTCAAGAGTTATGATATCCTTCATCAAGAGCTTAGCAAGTGCATCTAAACTTGCACCCTTAAATCAACAATTAATCCATTCAAAACGAAACTAACGACAAATAAAGATGGGCATATGAAGTTAACAGACCTGCTAAAACGGAGATCTGGATCATCATAGCCTTCAACATAGAAGAAATCATATCTCAGGTGAACCTAATGCCACAATCATCACTGAACAACTGAAAAAAATAAAAAAAAAATCCGTACACAAATCAGAAGATTCATAAAAAATATATAGGGTTTACAACCATGAGTTCAGAATTACGGTAGCCATCAACATAATCCAGATCTGGAATCATGTAAACCACAGAAACCATACCTGAAGAAGCTTAGAGCCGCACTTGAATATAACACCATCAGAGGTCCTGCAAACCTTCTAAACAAATATTAAAAAACCTAACTAAAATCAGAAAGTGTACCTGTAGCAGACATCGGCCTCGAATTAGAGCTTCATTCGAGCCATTAAGCAAAAGAACACTTAAAAACTTAACCTTGAAACTCCTATTAAAACCAAGTTCATCACTGCCCTTCATCCTTCTTTCGATTATGGGAAAACTAATACCTCTCAGCCTCTTGTTCGTTTGATTGTAGCCCCCTAACAGTGATTTCAGGTCGAAAATCCATCAACATCTGACTAATTTTGCCTTTAGGGTTTCTCTGGGAGAATGATGAAAGAACCCGGAATGAAACATAAACCCACCTTGAAGATGCCAGAAACCCTAGATCTACAAAATTGCCTCGAGAGAGAGAGAACAAAAATTTCATTTGGATCTGGATTTGAGAGAGAGAGAACGAAAATGAAAAGAGCTCTCAATTTGAAATTTGAAAAGAAATTGGGGTTTTGTTTATCCCGCCCGTGTTTTGAAAAGGTGTTAAAAAGACTTTCAACACATTTGTGCTTAAAATGCTTGTACAATGTGCTTGAAATTCTTGTACAATGGCAAATGACCATTCTTGCCCTTCCTATATGCTTATTAAAGTAGTATAGATTATCTTAGTTATAGTAGTAGGCCCTCTTCTGAAGGTGACGTTACCCTCAACCCAGTGGTTTGAGTCAGCAATGATACAATCCCAAAGGGTCGGGATATTGAAAGATAATTAATTAAGTTATTAATGCGAAAAGTGGTAGGCCCCTCTTTTGAAGGTGACGTTACCCTTGGCTAAGTGGTTTGAGTCAGCAGGGATACAATCCCAAGTAGTCGGTTTAATGTATTAATAGTAGTTTACATATGAGGGGATCAAGCCATTCGCACCCCCGTCATCCAATACCAGTGGGTATTGAAGGAGATCCTAGCAAGCTTGACCCAGGTCCTTGCAGGATCTATATACTGAACAAGGCAAGAACCTTACTAAACCATTCCCTTAACTCCCGACCAGGTAGCCAACATACCTCTATATAGACCGTAGCAATATGAATGGTGTAAATCTTTTACTTTATATAGACAGTTAAGTAATGCTAAGACACCACGGACAAATGATAAAGAAAATTCACCTTCAACATAAGATACTAGTTATTAAAGTCATTAATACAAAACCAAATAAAAAGTGCCGAAAAATTAAAAATCAAAAGTAATACATAAAAGACTTGTCTTCATTAAGTGATGTAAGAGACTTAGCCAAACATGGCCTTTGATTGACAAGAACTCTTACTATCAATCTTGGATCCCGAGACTACTACACACTCTAAAGGTGGATGATGGATGATGGTGGTGGGTGTTGGTGGTGTAGTGGTGGTGGAGTGGTGGCAAAGTGAGAGAGTAGTGGTTTGCCAAGGGATGCCTTTGAAGTGAGCCAAACACCCCTATTTATAGCCTGAACAGAAGCCAGGCCATGGCCCCGTGTCCACCGGACACGCCCCCGTGGCCATCTCTTTCTCTTCCTTCATTAATTGCTTTTGTCAGCATAGGGCTCCACACAGCCCGTGTTCGCTGGGCACTGCTCCGTGGGCAGAAGCGTATCTGTACTATCAAGATTTTGCAAGATTCTGCGTATCTTAGCGTTGACCACGCCCCGTGCTGAGATGGGCACGCCCCCGTGGTAGGCATAGAAGCTTCTACAGCTTTGTCTTTTCTGCAGGCATCTGACTACGCCCCCATGTCCAGTGGGCATGGCCCGTGGTCAGTCTTCTGTTTCTTGTTTTTGCTCTTGGGGATGCTGTCGAGGGGTCGGGCATGTCACGTTTATTCCTTTTCTTTGTATTTATGTTAGTTTTTGCTGCATATTTGTTCCTTTTGCTCGTTTAAGCTCATTTGGTCCTGTAAATTCAAAAGGAAGACAAAAACACACTTTTTCCAACATTAGTACTAAAAAGGGTTAGTTTTATGACTCATTTGATGTAATTTATATGTTGCATTTTGCACACATCACCATGCCCCATGTTTTTTTATTTCATTCCCTCCCACTTCATCACCATCACCTCCCACCACTTCCACCACTAGCAACCCGCCACCCTACACCGTCGACCACTTGCGCCACTGTCGACCACCATTACTGGCCCAGCCGACCATGTCGACGCCACCAGTTGTCTCCACCCGCCATTGCCGACCACCACCACACTCCGCCCCGGAACACCGGCGTCGTCGCCGCCACCACCACCACCCGTGATCGCCACCACCTGCCGCCACCGAACACCGGTGCCACTGCCGCCACCTCCACCACCACTGACACCACCCGCCGCCAGGCGCTACCGTTGATCACCGACACTGAACAACGACGTCGTCACTACCATCACCCGTTGCCGCCGCTGCCACCCACCGTCACCGACCACCGCCGCCATCAACCACCGCCACCACCCATAACCGCCACCCATCGTTGATTTTATTCCTTCCTACCTACCAAACAACACAAGGTAATGATTCATTTCATTCTCACATGGTAACCAAACAAGACCATGAAATGATACTGATCCATTCTATTACCCCGTCTATTCTATTCTCTCGTCTATTCCATTAACTCATACCTAACAGATCCATAGTTTAATTATTTTACTACTATTTAACATATATTTAGAATAAAAAAATATATTCTACATAGGTTTTAGATGGAAAGCCCAATTGTTTTTGGGGCCTGTAAACTGGACCTGCCCATTTATAAATAAAAAACACTATATAACCCACAGTTAACCTGCATCAGCTAGGGTTTACAGAGCTGTCATCGATTTTGAGCATTTCAGTAGCCGCTTGAACAACAGCAAACTCAAATCGCAGCTATGGTAAATCATCAAATCCTTCCGATTTTTCAGCATATGTGTACTCGTGTTTGTTTTTTAATGATTATACGCAGCTAAAGACGTGATCTCTTTTGTAGAGTTTGGTAGCGAATGAAGATTTCCAGCATATTCTTCGTGTCCAGAACACGAATGTTGATGGAAAACAGAAGATCATGTTTGCTATGACCTCTATTAAAGGTATTGGTCGTCGGTTTGCCAATATTGTCTGCAAAAAGGCCGATGTTGATATGAACAAGAGGTACTTTTTTTTTTATTCACTGGTTTTTGTCTTACATTTTTTTTTTTTTTTTTTGTGATTTTTAGGTCTGATCTAGAGTTAGGAAAGAGTGTTTCTTTGTAAGAAGATTGGATTTGTGACTTACTGTTATGATTTTGCCTAGAACTCGTGTTATTTTGCTTATCTGAAGTTAGTTGTGTAAATAGAATTATGTTATTTTACAGTGGAATGGATAAATTCATATAATATGATTCAGTTGGAATTAGTTATAAGTTAGGGAAGAGTATTCTGTTTTAGTGTCACCATTATAAGAAGATTAGATTTGTGCTTAACTTTTGGCTGTCTGAGTATTATGAATTCTAGGGTTTGAACTTTGAAGTCACTCAATAATCTAAAGCTAGTTGCCTTAACAGAATTAATAATGTTATCAACTGAACATGATGAATGACATGGGTGGGGGGTTTAGGTTTTTGGGGGGTGGGGGTGGGTGTTTAGGTTTTGGGTGGTGGTGTAGTGGGTTTAGGTTTTAGCTTATTGGACACTTGTCACTCTATAAATCCTTCTTACACTTCTTACAATTAGGAGTCTTTGTAGAATAACTTAACCCATTATCACAATTACTTCAGTCTGCAACAGTGGGTAAAAGTTGTAAAGAAGATTAGGTGCACAGGGAGTAAATAAGCAATGAATGAATGTTAAGTTTTGACAAACATCTGAAGTCTGATGCCATTAGTGTCTTATTCTAGTTAAAAGGCGAAAGCATTGTCATACAACTTTTAGGTTTTTTAAGCAATTGTATTAGAAGTTTTAGTTAAACCAATGTCAGTTGTCAACAGGCAATCAGAATCTTGATGAATATAAACAACTTGCCAAAGAACTAGTAAACATGCAAGTTTTTGTGTTTCTATAATTTTTATTCAACAATTTAAACACCACTAAGAAAAACATAAAGTTCATAGGAGTCTTGGTAATTGAAGACCACAACATGTTTGTTATTTTTAAAACCTAAATTTTTTCCCTTTGTTAATTCTTTTATGTATGAACTTAAATTTGTAGGGCAGGAGAGCTTTCAAGTGCTGAGATCGATAATCTCATGACAATTGTTGCTAATCCCCGACAGTTTAAAATCCCAGACTGGTTTCTTAACAGAAAGAAGGATTACAAAGATGGCAAGTACTCTCAAGTCACATCTAATGCACTTGACATGAAGCTTAGGGATGATCTTGAGAGATTGAAGAAGATCAGGTCTACATCCTTTATATTTTCCATATAATACCCCAACTATATGCTGCACAACCTTTTAGAGGTGTAATCTCAAGAAGTTTTTTGGGTCCACCTGCACTTAAGAACGGGTTACAATTGACTGATCTATCAATTAAAAATTTGCTATATGTTTTATGACAGGAACCATCGTGGTCTTCGTCATTACTGGGGTCTGCGAGTGCGTGGACAACACACCAAGACTACTGGTCGTAGGGGTAAGACTGTTGGTGTGTCGAAGAAGCGATAAGCTGGTATGCTTCTTATTTAGAACGTGGGGGTTTTGTTTTGTTATGTTTGTACTTGTTTTTGGTGTTGGTTGGTGTAGGATTGTTTAATTATGAGAAGTTGCATATTTGCGGATTATGGTATAAGTTTTGTGCTTTAAAACTCAGAGCAGACTAATGGTTTTGGTTTAAAGTAACATGAAACTAGTTGGGTGTTTATGAAGTTGTGTTGTATCGGTTTTAAAACATATAACCATAATCATTGTCCATTATTAGTAACTCTTACTCAGGGCGTTCAGTTTGTTGGTACACGTTCTATAATAGGCGTTAAAATAAACTTCCTGGCACTCGTTACCCGAAACCGATCTTAAACTTGTCTCGAAATCAACTTAAGTAAATAAAAGATACTTAAATAAATATAGTAGCCCTTCCCATGAACAATTATATCCTTTTTAGTAATTTCAAGTTTCTAACAACCTTAAATCTTCAACAAAAACTAGATATATTTGTAATGGTTGGTTTTGCTTTGGCTAAAAGGTTTTCGTTAATCAGGGGTATTTGTCAGTTATAGGGAGCAGGGATTGGGTTTGGGCGTGGGAACCCAACCCACGCTTAGTACACCATCCCATTAGGGGCTTGGGTTTGAGCGTTCCTTTGGCGTGGGATTTTGGCCGGGCTTGGGGTGTGGTATGTATTGGTTGGTTTGTTTTTGACCGTTGACAATGGTTAGTCATAAAAAAAGAAAAAAAATTATTATATACAACACATATACACCAATCAACAAAACATTTACCGCTCAAAATTCAAAAGAAAAACAAAATGCAATCATCCAGTTCGTCAGATTTGTATGACCAATTTGTTTTGCATCCTCATCCGACAATGGCGCAGAACTGGTATTATCAGCTGTTCAGTAAGTAGTATAACTGTATAAGCTATTGTTGAAGATGAAGATGAAGGGAGTTCCCAACCAAAACGGAGAAAATATATAATTCACGAACGACAAGCCCCCCATGATTTATTGGTACGCGATTACTTCTCACCCGAACCAACATATGATGAAAAAAAATTCAAGCGACGTTTTAGTATGAGTCGAAATTTATTTTTAAGAATATCAAATGATTTTGAGAATAAATATGAATATTTCGAACAAAACCCCAGTGCACGTGGTAATTTGGGTTTCTCCACATTGCAAAAGGTTACGACCGCGCTTAGACAATTGGCATATGGCCCTAGTTCCGACATAATGGACGACTATTTAAAGATGTCGGCATCAATGGCTAAGGAAACTCTTCACAATTTTTGTGAGTATGTCATTGAACTATATATAGAAAATATTTGAGAAAACCTACGTACAGTGACATATACAACAAATCTTGGAGTTGCATGACAAAGACGTGGTTTCCCTGGGATGTTTGGTAGTTTAAATTGTATAAAATGAGAGTGGGAACTTTGTCCAACCGCATGGCAAAGCCAATACACGAGTGGGTATCATAGAAAACCGGCTATGATGCTTCAAGCGGTTGCACCATAAGATCTTGGGATCTGACATGCATTTTTTTGGTGTGCCCGGTTTGAGTAACGATATAAATATTCTTAATCAATCGCCCATTTTCAACGATCTTATAAACGATGTTGGACCGAAAGGATTTTTTTTTTTTTTTTTTTTTTTTTTGTAAACGGGGTCGAATACAAGTACGAGTATTATCTAACGGATGGAATTTACCCTGTGTATGTTGTGTTCGTAAAATCATTTTCACGGGGACAACATTAGATGAAAAGAGAACAAAGTTTAACATAGCTCAAATGGCGGCACACCAAGACATCGAGCGAGCTTTTGGTGTTATACAGAAAAGATGGAGCATTTTGAGCATGCCATGTCGATTGTGAGACAAAGAAAAAAAATAAGAAATGTGATGTACGCATGCGTTATTTTACACAACATGATTTTAGAGAATGAAGGACGCGCAATTTGCGAATACTATGAGGAGGAGAGACAATCAAATAACGAAGATATTAGTTGTAACACCCTGTTTTGTAAACAAACAAAATATATGAAATTTGTATTTCATATATGGTTAAACGAGTAAGTCACGTTAGAATGACTAACTGAAATATGAGATATTTGGACAAATAATTAGTATTATAAGAGACCGTTTAATAATAACAATAAAATATATTATATTTGACCCTGCTTTGTTCTAAATGAAACTTAGGTTAATACGTAGATGAAAATGAGCTCGTCCCAATGGCATATCTATAAATTTATAAGACACTATAGTTCAAAAGTTACAAGAGAAAAACAAACGAAGCAACTGAATTAATTATAAAAATATAATAATATATAATGAGTGGGAGTTGGCTAGAAAGCCTAAGTTTTCTAGAAAGTCCATGAAGCAATAGGGAAGTGATATGTGGCTTTTAGTTTTTTTATTCAAAAGGGCATGATGGTAATTTGATTATTAATTTAATTTTGGAATATTATATATCCTAAACTAACTATCCTGATATTTATGGAAACGTATATATTTTTGACAATTTCAAATCATTACAATTTCAAAAGGGCAGTTACTTCAAATCACTAACAATAGCTTCACATTGTGTTTTATCAGTTACTGGGTTCATCACAATGTGTTTTAGCAGTTACTGGTTTCAATTACTGTTTCATCACAATGTGTTTTATCGGTTATTGGTTGATATGATTTTTGGCATTCTTGATGTTGTGTTTTATCAGTTACTGGTTCACGTTGTGTTTTATCAGTTACTGGTTTCAGTTACTGTTTCATCACAATGTATTCTATCATTTACTGGTTGATGTGATTTTGGCATTCTTGATGTTGTGTTTTATCAATTACTGGTTTATCACAATGTGTTTTAGCAGTTACTGGTTTCAGTTACTGTTTCATCACAATGTGTTTTATCAGTTACTGGTTGATATGATTTTTGGCATTCTTGATGTTGTGTTTTATCAATTACCGGTTTCATCACAATGTGTTATACCAGTTATGATTCATGAATGGCATGTTCTTTTGTATTTTATCTACTGTTTCATCACAAAGTGTTTTATTAGTTACTGGTTGATGTGATTTTGGCATTCTTTACGTTGTGTTTTATCAGTTACTGGTTTCATCACAATGTGTTTTATCAGTTACCGGTTCCAGTTACTGATTCATCACAATGTGTTTTATCAGTTACTGGTTGGTATGATTTTGACATTCTTGATGTTGTGTTTTATCAGTTAATGGTTCACGTTGTGTTTTATCAGTTGACTTTCTTGATGTTATGTTTTAGCAGTCAGTCACTAGTTCACCACTTTGTGTTTTATCGCTAAAAACACTACTATGAACACATCTAGACCTGATTTATCATTATTTTTTGTATGATTTGGTGTTTTCAAATGTGAGGGATTAGAGAGAGAGAAAAAAAATTGCGACATTTTTGGAGGTGGTTTTATGATTGGTAGTTATTTCCTTATTTAAAACAACTTAAATGACACATTTACCCCTAATCAATTAAATTAGCCTATTTTAAAGACACATATATTACCAAAATGCCACCAAAATGATCTCAACCATTAAACACACTCATCTGATGGCCAGATCGCTTCTTACACTTTCTAGGAAAAACACACTTTCCGCAGGATCCCCACTCAATATATAATAATATTATCATCTAATAATCTATACTTTCTATAAAAGGGCAAATGGGCATGACATCACAATGCTGAGGTGACAATCAGATAGGCTGTCCAACAATGCCTATTTGATGTCATTGCATCATAAATCTTAATTTAAAATATTTTAAAATACATTTTATCTATACAAAATTCAAACCTCTGCCCACCATTCAAAATTCAAAACCTCTGGCCACATTCAAAATTCAAAATTCTGGCTCCACATATATAACATACATGATTCAGGCTCCACATTCAAAATTCAAACCATACTTTTAATCCATCTCTCTCTCTCTCAAATCCAGAGCTCCCATGATTTAGCCGGTTAATCTCCGATTAAACATCATCGTTAGAACATTTTCGTTGCTCGATTCTTCAAAATCACTGTAAAGAGATATGTTTTACTGATTCCGTTTACACATCACCGTTCCAACGAAGCTTCCAATTATATAACATCGTTCCAACATCATCGTTCCAAGGAAGCCTCGAAATCGCCGGTTAATCTCCGATTACACATCATCGTTCTAAAGAAGCTTCCAATTCGTTGATATAGATAGTTGTTTTGTGATTTTGTAGGTTGCTCTGATCAACTCTAACTCTCCCTTTATATTTCAGTCTGTATTCTCTATTGGAACTCTGTAACTCTAATAGCCCTGACCGTCAAAGATAACCACAAAAACAACCATCTGTGGTTGACCATGTGCTAGCTTCTTTGATGGGAGAGTTGCATGTTAGGTTTGTAGCTTATTTTTATTACTGTAGTTATACTTATTTAAGTTTATTATGAAGAAACAAGTGTTGATAATTTTTATTAACACTCAAATTTAAGAATATGCTAATATGGATATTGATTCTATTAAATTAAATATAAAGAAAGATTAAAGACTGAAATATGCATAAAATATTACACACCACAATTAACACTTTATAGGATTTCGACGACTCTCGCCTTCTTCCACGCGATTTCATTCTTTCTTTTGTTTTGCAGATCGGCTAGCATATCGCATATTTTTTGATCTTGTTTCAGCAGTTGTGTGATAAACTCTTCTGTGTTGTTCTTGAAATCTGATGGAGGAGAGTGGAGGACTTCATCAAAGCAATCCGATGCTGCTCCAGGTTTGCTTGTAATTGTTTTCACTGATGATGCCGAATTTTCTTTTTAGTTCTTCATTTGCTCTCTTTTCTTCGAGCGACTATCTAGAGAATTGCGTTTTAACAACGATGGTGTCTGACCAATGGTAGAAGCATCTATTTGCCATCTAGAGTATTGTTGGTGTTACTGGTTTTGGTTTGTTTTTTGACTAACAGTTTTTGAAAAGTTAATTGCTGATGTTTTCAATCAAACTAATCATCAGCCTTTTATAGTGTTTAAAATGGGTCTTATGGTAAATGAAGAGGTTAATCATAATTATGATAACCTGTCTTTTTTAAGGTTTAAATGTTGTCCTTTGGGTTTCTTGATATTTAATTTTATTAGCTTTGCCGTGAAAACTTATTTTTGAAAGGTGTTGCATTAAAAGCACGTTTTTTTTAAATATAAATGTATATGTTTATATTAAATGTACACGTTTTTCCCTCCTAGATTATTAAATGTACAGGGAATTTAAATCTGGCCTTTGGGTTGTTAGATATTTCACTATATAATATCATTGCCAATTCACCTGTTTTCCATCACGTTTTACTACCAAGATACCCTTCTTTCACATCAGTTGAGTAATATAACATAAAACGACGTCATACACTTCTGCAGAGTCTGATTATTTAAAGCAGCACTTTATCAAGCAAGTTGAGGAGCAAGTATATGCGGATAGGGCTACTCTTCAAGAGCGGAAGAGGTGTTTCGATGGACTGCACCTTGGTCTGTTCACGAGAGACCAGGTTTCAAGAAACCTGATGGTGATGCCTTCGACTTCCATTCGTGAAATTTGTGATGTCAGTAATATAGAGTGCCGTGATAGAGACGTGGAGTTCATGGCGATGCTCAAGGATATACATCGAGAGGTTCAGCACTCGATGGAGTTGAAGCTAATATTTCTTAATTCTTGCTGTTAGATTTTTAATTTTTTGACTGTTATTGTTAGATTTGAAAGTTTCTTAGTTCAGTACTCGATGTAGTTGTTACTATTTTAATGCCATAAATTTTAATCGTATTAATCTTTCTTGTCACATTTTACTTTTACTTATTTTAGCAAGCATAAGCATTATTATATAGTATAGATATAGAATCTGAGGATTGCAGATCGATATTGATGTTGATGTTAAATTGTGTCTGAATTTGATTTAGTTTATATTGATGTTAAATTGTGCCTGAATATATAATACCAAACATGAAAGCACTGTTGAAGAAGAAGAAAAGTCCCTTCAAAGGGCAACACCCTGTTAGAGACAAGTCACTGATATAGAATTCCAAACATATGTTTAAGCTTGAACAGATGTTTGGTAAGTCAACAGAGGTTTAAATCCCTCAGGTTGGTTTAAGCCTGAATAGATGTTCAAAGGGTTGCTAAAGATCTAAAGCTAGATATAAGGCCAGTAGTATTACTTGTGTGGGTTCCAGTGGACCCTACAAAAGAACAGATGATTGCAAATCCAAAATAGTCTAGAATATCTGATCATGAATAACAGTGCTTTGAAGAATCTGTTCCTCCCAATGACAAAGACTCAACATCTGCTACTCCAAAGGTCTGCCAAAGCCAAAGTCTGCCAAAAGAGAACATCTGCTTGAAGATAAAGTCTGCTGATCAAAAGGTCTACTAAGTGATACTCTTCTGATGAAGACAAAGTCTGAAGAAGCAAAGGTCTGCTATGGCTCAACAGATGTTAAAGATCAACAGATGATATTCAACAGATGATGCTCAACAGAGGTTATCAATGTAACAGTTCTTAGGCTAATAGCAGATGTTAGGAGTTTGTTAGGCTTTTAGATGTCGCTGTCTAGGTGATGTCTGCTTAGATGCTTCAGATGTTTGATTTGTACTATAAAAAGAACAGTGTATGTACTGTTCTATTTATCACTTTCCTCTTGACATTTTGTACGAACAGGCTGAGGGGGAGTTTGTAATTCTCATGCACACGTAAACATTGTAAATGCAATCTTTATAAAAGCATGATGATTAAAGCATTCTTCTCATTGTTATGAGAAAAAGTATATTATTCTGCTGCATATTTCCATTTCTGTTTTATCTTCTTCCATTGTTATCATCTTAACTGTCACAACAATCAAAATTAGATCCTAACAATTGGTATCAGAGCTTGGTCAATCAAATTCGATCCCAGCGAATCCTGCTAAATTGGTCAATCAAAAGCATTAAAATGTATTTAGAAAATCAAAAATCCATCCTTAAAAATAGCTTTAATTGAAAAAATTACAAAGTCCTTAAAAGTCTGTTCAGACCCACTGTTTTTAAACCTCTGATTGGCTAAAAATTCATCTACTGCTGAAAGGTATCCTCTGTTCTCATAACCTCTGTTTCTCCTAACGACTGTTGACTTACCACTGTTCCCAACCTCTGTTGCTTTCCAACATAGGTTTCCTAACAACTGTCATCCATTATCCCCAACAGAGGTTGCCACGTGGACAGATGTTAGCCATCAGATCTTTGAAACAAATGCCACATCAACTTTCACTTTTTCACCCTATAAAAACCCCTGTTCCATCCCCAAAAAGAGCTTACATTGCCGCCTCGAATTCAAAATTCCTATCAAAGCGGTTTCAACTATCATCTTCTTCAATCGTACTTATTTTTCTTCTCCGATCATGGCTCTGCAATACACCCCCCAACTACCTTCCTAACTTCGAGAAAACCAACAAAAATACGTCTTTCCACTCAATAATTGACGTTCTAACGTCATCAAAATATAAAACAATCCTAATTGTCGATGCACCCATTCATGTGGATACCCTTCGACAATTTTGGGCTAATGCTGAAGTTGTCACACCCCCAAATTCCACAAGCGGAGTATCACCGCAGGAGGCGCGACTGACCAGGATCAAGCCACCAATCATATTGAACAATATAATAAAGTAAATAAAAGTCCAATCACACAATATAATTGGTGTTAAAAAACAGTTTAACAAGTCTAAGTAATCAACGGAAGCAAGTAGTTCAAAACCCAAATCATAAGTTAAAAGTGTTTAAGTTCATCATGAACATTCAATGTCCATGCTCCACAACGACACCTCCCATGCAAGCTCCTGCTAAGTACCTATCGACCTACAAGGCATGTAACAACGAGTCAACAACAAAGTTAAGCGAGTTCACAGTTGGTTGTCCAGTTTAAAGTTGTTTTCAAAAACCATAAGTTCATTCGAAAACCAGTAGTTAATTAGTTCCTTGTTTCCCAAACCATAACCAGTGGGGGCTACCCCATGTAGTAAACCACTAGACCATTACCATATCGACAATTGACTGAGGAGGTTGTGCCCTACTTCAATGTCTATCATCATTGACTAAGTGCCCAGATCCATTAGTACACGCCCGTCCTACCGGCACGGTGTGAGGCTTGTCAACCCTAATAGCGCTATTAACTAATGACCCGCTCGCCATTGGCCCGACGATTAAGTCGATATAAAAATGAGGGACATCATGATAGAGTTTTGTCTAGTAAGTTATATGTTGTCGTCCTTCCCAACCGAGGACGGAGGTACGTACTCTACCCAACCGAGAATACGCATATTAAATGTAGTCGTCCTTCCCAACCGAGGACAGAGGTACATATTCTGTTAGAGGTGAATATGTAGGTTTCGTTTTAGCTTCTTAACCCATTCCCAACCCACCGGGAATCCCATGCCTTATAAAAGTGTGAACTCACCTCGGTTTGCTCGGTATGGTTAACTACTTGTTCACAAATAATTTCAGTCAAAGCCTATAGTAATCATACACACATAATCAGTTGACATCCACATTGTTCGTGCATAATTCATGTTCATAATGTGTATTTAGGCAACACTATCACACAGCACTTAACAGTCATTCTAGTTCATATCAATTCACCGTTCACATTTGTGTTTTGCATCCAAACTCATATTTCCTTAATCATGATCAACACCACAAACAGTCAATTAGTGAGCATTCAGGTTTCATACACAAGATAGACACAATCAGCTGTGAATCAAACCCTGGGCAGCGAAACTCCAACGACGAAACACATAGGGTTTCGTCAAGATGTAACGTGGCGAAACCTATAGGGTTTCGTCGAGGTGCAATGTGGCGAAACCTCTAGGGTTTCGTCACTCATCATGTTTCGTCACACCTGAAGTTTCGTCGCCTCTCAATAGTTGGTGAATCAGTTACAGATTTACGTTGTTTCAGTTTTTCATTCTCCAGAACCCTATTCATCAGCGACGGTTTCACCACTACCATCAATCATACAGTTATCGTCCAAACACAATAAACATTAACGTTGCTTATCATCATTCCAGATACATCTAGCATGAACCCTAGGTTACTGGATTATCATTATCACCTATTCATACACCGATTCTTTAAGTACACATGAACAACGGATAACATACTATGTAAACATCAAACAGGAAACATAAGTTCTGGGCAGTAAATAATGGATGAATACAATCACAACATTAGATCTAGTCCAATAGTTTAGCAACAGGATATCAAACCCTAACTGATACAAAAGAGAGGACAGCTTCTAGCAATCCCCTAGGTTCACAACAGATTACAATTATTGCATAATAATCATCAACAAGGAATCAAGCAGATTTAGTCGATTAATCTAACCGCATACTAACCGGCTGTAAGACGAGACTAGCAAGAATTCGGGGAAGATGATGGTTGCCGTCGCTTGCAAGGAGAGAAAAGGAATGCTCTAGGGTTTGCCGATTATGATTTCTAATTAAGGTTTCACGTATAAGAGGTTTATAACTGATTCTAGTGTGGGCCACTCCTGGGCCGAAAGTCCATATCCACGAAACCTCAAAGGGGGCGACGAAACCCCATGTTTCATCGTGATGGGCTTGACGAAACTCTTGGGTTTCGTGGTCAGGTTTAGTGGTCACAGTGGTGAGAACCAAATGTGTTAAGTATATTAACTCTTAGCCAAATTTTTAGTAGGTTTTCATTAGTTAACCAAACAATATAACAATAACTCAAACATATAATAATCATGCACAATTATAAAGCAAACAAGTTATTCAAACACAATTGTGAACAAATAACGTGTAGAGGAAAGACCTTGAAAACTCGGGTTGTCACAGAAGTTCAGTCACAAAAGAAGAATCCTTTTGGTATCACGTCTTAGGTCAGAGGGAAGGGTGTGAAAAACCAGAAATTCATACAGAGCTCGTTGAGAGAAGGGTGTGAGGGTCAACTGACAGGAGTTACAATTTTCAAACCAAAATTTCCTGCTGAAATGAAATTCTTTTTCCATACCCTCCTGATTTGTCTCTCTACCAAGACCACCTCATTCAATGAGATACCACTAGAAGTTCAGTACTTGGGATATGCCGTTTTGACAAAATCTGATTATAATCTATCCCAGGCACTGTTCTCGGACTTGGTGGCAAATGTGAATAATGTTAAAAGGGGTTCAAATAATGCTTTTCTCATGTACCCAAGACTTTTATCCTATTATCTTCAAAAGCAAGTGTCTCAAAAGGATTTTAAATAAGGTGTACCTTTTCAAATAAATAGTCTTACAAGTGAAACTTTTACAAGAATGATAGACAAAGAGTCAAAAGTTTCAAAAACAGAAACAAAGGGGGATGAGCCTGTTTTAGATGCGTCCATATCTGTTGCTCAAACCTCTGTTGTTGAGCTCACTACTCCTGGTGATCATGACACGACAACCGGTGTTGTGAAACCCACACCAGCAAAACCCAAAAGAAAACCTCCTACTTCCAAAAAGCCCACCAAAACAAAACAACATAAAAAGGGACCTCTGGAAGATGAGATCCCAGAGGATAACCATGTGACAACATAAAAGTCACTTGAAACCACTGTTGCTACTTCCTCACAACAGTTGGTAAGATCTCCACCCAACCAAACTCCTCTTGAATCCTCACAAAAGGATCAATTTGTAAGCACAGGAACACCACATCAAGAAGCAGACATTTCACTTGAAAGTCTGATTCGAAGTCCCTCTCCTAGGGCTATGTCTCTTTCCACTCCACAACCCTCTACTCCAATTCCACCTACATTTATACCTTTGCTTGATGCAATTGAGACTCGGATACAACTCAGTTCTTCTCATTCACCTGTTATAGAGAGCACACTTCCACATGTGACTGAGTCTGAACAAACTCAAATTGCTAACCTCCAAGCAACTAAGGAAGCTACACCCCTTGAGTTTCAAGAAACTATTGGTGGTAGTTCAAGTGAAGCAGCCATTACAACTGGTGAACCAATTGGTTTTCAGTTGGATAGTGGTTTCATTTATAAGACTTTCTTGAAGGCAACAACTGCTGAGGCTACAATTCTAACCTTTGATCCAGTTGGACGTCCTTAGTACCAAGACAAAGGGGCATTTGGTTTTGATGATTTGGAGAATTCTCCTGTTATCAAACCAAATACAACTACCTCTAGTAGGGATTCAGATGATCCTATTAAATTAGGTGATGAATTAAAATATAAGGAATTGACGGAGAGAATGTCTTCCATGGAGTCTTCAATGATTGAAATGAAAGATATGATGAAGCAAATGATGGAACATTCTAAAAATCAGCCTACCACTCAGCAAATTACCAATGAGTTGTGGAAATCTGTGCAACCAATCATACAAGCTCAAAGGAATTTGGCTGACATCAATCATAACACTCACATGGAATTGATCAGAAATATGGTTGAGGCTAGATATAAAGGACTCAAGCAGATAACAAGGCCATAAGGGAACATTTGGTCAAAACTACTAGCTCTGCCCCTTCAACAGTCCTTCAAGATGAAGATGAGGATGATGCCAAAAAGGGGGAGAATGATAAGTTTAGAAAGTTGCAGCCTTCTTCCCAAGCAAAATCAAAGGTGCAACAACAAAAGCCAGAGTCTGCTTCAACAAAAACTTCTGCAAAGGCATCAGATGCAGGAAAGCAAAAAGGGATTGATGAGACCCTTAATAAGAAGGCTGAAGAGATTGCCTTGGAAAAGCAGAAGAGGCAAGATACAAAAGAAGCCAAAGCTTCCAGCCTAATTGAGCAAGAACAGGCTGAGCAGATGAAAAAGGAGAATATTGGCACTTCAAAAAGGAGGAAGTCTACAAGAAATGTTAGACAACCAATCATCACCCCTCCTAAAACCTCTGCTGGACCTACCAAAACTGTATCCTCTGCTAAACCCAATACCAAACCTTCACCACAAAAACCACCACTCAAAAAGCAAAAGAAACCATCACCACCACCATCACCAATACACCCAACAGATGCTGGTACAATAGATGTATCAGCAGATGTTCCACAAACCACTGCTAGTACAACTGTTGTATCGGCAGATGTTACTGAAACCACTGCTATGATCATTTTTCGACACTACCAACAACTGAACCACTGCCTACACGACCAATAATTCCATTAAGCCCACCATCACCTAAACTCAAATTCACACGTAAAAGAAAAACTATTGTTGTGTAAGAAGATGATGAGGAGATTCAACCACCAGTCTCCTTATCATCTGCCCCTATTCAAGCACCATCACCACTCTCACCATTTCCATTTAAATCCAAGTACTTCCACTCATTGAATCAGAACCATCAATCATCCCACTGGCTGCTCAGTATCCTCAGGAGATTCATGTAATCAAAGGAAAAACTGAATCATTTTATACAATAGAGGATACATCATAACTTACCTTCCCATCTCTGATTGGTTATAGAAAGCCTAGAAACTTGGATAAGTACTTGAAGCTAAAAGGTAGATAGGCTGAATATTTTGGAACGGAGAAGTGTAAAGGGTTGGATGATAGGACTGCTCAGGGTATCCTGCAACATGAGTTTAGCAAAGTTAGCAAGATTGAAGATTATTCTAAGGACCTGAGCAAGTCTATGCTAGAGAAGCCAATCAATGCTGAGCTTGACAAGGAACTAAAGCAGGATAACATTGAACTTATCATGACACACAAACCATACAAGGCAACCAGAGCTCAATTTAAAGACTGGTCATCAGATGCTCTCAAGGAAAAATTGAAAGAATAACAAAGATGCTCAATGATCCTTCACTAAAGCCACCTCCACCAGACTGGAAGAAAAGCAAACAAATTGATCAAAATAAGGCATTGAAGCTGAAAAGAATGAGAGCAGAGCTGGTTGCTGCTAATTATGGTAATGCAAGGTCTGTTGCAAGATGGTCTGAATCCAAGATTATTAAAACATACAAGAGACTGGAACAACTAAAAGCAAAGGATCCTACAGTTCCTCAAAAGCCAGTATATCAAACAGTGGTTGTTCCCAACAAACCCTTTCATCTAAAAAGCTGCCCTCAGCATCTGGCCTATCCATAGCTACCTTGAATCAAACAAAAAGGCAGAAGCAGATTGCTGAGGCTGATGAACAGATGTTTGAGTATTACAGGAAATAGGGGATCCAACACCAACTACTATACCACACAGATCCTGCAAGTGACAAATTGAGAGAAACAGTTGCAAAACTTGTCAGCAGGCCTCAATCACCCAACTCATCAAGAATAACTCTTTACCCAAGAAAACCATATGATCCAAAAATTCTAAAGTGGAACTCATCTTCAGACACCCACGAATTGACTCTACTTAGATCCGATGGTAGTGTTCAAAGGCTGAAAATGGATGATGCATATGGTCTGGATGCAGGTGACCTCCAAGATCTGTTGAACCTTGAACTGGAAAGGGATTTTGAAGATATGGTCTCCATGAACTTTGAGTTACAGTTCAAAGGCCAAATTAGGGAGATGTTGATGAGGAATAAAGATCAGAAATAAAGAAGTGTTTTGGCATGGTACAATTGTTTCCAGCAGCATATGTATTCAGGACACAATATTTTCAAAACCAAGCAGTACCAGCAAAAACAATTGCAGCTGGAGGTTTAAGAGTAGTTCCAACAGCAGTTGCGGGTGGAGATGTTGCTGGATCAGCAGCCGCGACATTGTTTCCAGCAGCATATGTAGCTAGGAGACAACGTGTAGCAAATGAGATGTTGCTAGGTAAGAGACTCTTGATTGGGCTTTGGTGAAAGTTGTTGAGGCAGGTGATCGTAGTTATTGTTTGTTGAAAGTCAAGTTGTATTGCATGTATTGATTTTTTTCAAAGTAAAGATTTTAAGTTTGTTAGTATATTCGTTTGATGTTTTACAGCTTCTGTATCGAAATTTAATAAGCACATTTCTAACAGATATGAACATTTAGGAAAGTAATTCCCTTCTAAAACATATATAGTGATTCATTGTTTAATAAAATGTGGTATGAATGGTTTTCTAAAAACAACCTGTGTTTACACATACTTTCAACCAGATATCACTATTTAAAATAGTAGTTCTCGCTTTTTATGATGAAAGGTAGTGACTACTTTTGATTATTTGTTTAGGCTAATTATTTATTTAGTTGTAAATCAGAGTTCAAATGAATTAACATGTAAGATTTGTGAGAAAAACTCATGACTAATTTAATATTAATAAAATGAAAAAACTAAACTAAAACTTGCAATATCTATACACCTATCTGTACTTTCTGTTAAAATGTGGTATGCATGAATTTCTAAAAACCACCCGTGTTTGTGCACGGGTATCAATACTAGTAATAAGTAATAATAAAACTTAGAAAAGGTGCACGTGTGGTGTAACAGATGTTTATGAAAGTGAAGTTCAATTAGTGTCAAAATTTACAGACATCGTAAGTCGACCGATCTAAAGTCGGTCTAAACTTTCTCCTTTAAATACCTATGTTACTTCCATTTAACATTCACATTCAACATTCTCCTCTATGTAAGTTTTAATATATTAATTAATTATTTATATAATATAATATAAGTAGGGTTTAGCAATTTGACTCTAGTTTAGGGATGGACCTTGTACACTTTAATAAGATTGTTGTGGTACATGTTCATGGTTAAAGTTCTGATCAATTAATTATCATATCGCCTAAAGCTAAGGTGGGTTTTACGAATGCTTTCCAAATGTGAGCATGCTTGTCCTAAACTGTAACTGTTATAAATATGTCAAACTCATGATTGGTTGTATGCATGTGATATATCATGGATAACTCTCAGACATTCATACACATGCTTATATATACGTGCAGCTACGGTGGGAATGATTGGCGAATTACACCAGTACGGTGTAGTTTAATCTGATTGTATGTGGGGCTAAACACCGATGGTCCCGTAGTTATTTATGGTGTAGAGAAACATCGTGAATATTGCATGGGCGGGTACAAGTCATGAATGTGTTAATGTGACCATTATAAGCTACTGATATTCGTGAATAAAATGGGACAACAATGTGGAGACAAGACGTGCAAACCCTAGACAACTATTTAAGAAACAACAGTGACCCATACCTAAGTGTCAAACATGTGGGAAGGAACATCCAGGTGTATGTCAGCAATTGGTATGTAGAAATTGTAAGAAACTAGGACATATACTCCAAGAATGTAAGGAACCGTGTAGGTGTTTTGAATGTGGTGAGTAGGCCACTATATTAGTGACTGCCCTAGGAAGAAGAAAATGGAAGAACCAAATAAAGCTAGGGGACGGGCTTTTATGTTAAATGCAGAAGAAGCTCGAAGAAACTTCGACATCATTACGGGTACCTTCCTTATCAACAACTTTTATGCCAAGATCCTATTTGACATTGGTGTTGATAAAAGTTTTATGTCTGAGCCTTTTAAAATATTGATAAATCAAATCCCTAGTAAGTTAGACAAACCATTCATAGTGTAACTAGCAGATGGACACGAAGAAGAAATTAAGGATGTGATTAAAGATTATACCATACGAATCCGTAATGTCTTCATACCTCAAGATTTAGTGCCATTGAAACTTGGGGAATTTGATGTAGTGATAGGCATGGACTGGTTATCCAACCATCAGGCGTAGATTCTATGTGATACAAAACAAATTCTGATTAAGGATCTGAAAGGAAGATTGTAAACCATAAATGGAGAGAAACCTAGTAAACCAATTAGCTTAATCAATATAATGAAAGCCACTAAGTCTATATAAAAATGGCACGTAGCTTACCTAGTGTGTGCCATAGAAAGTAAGGAAGAGAAAAGTTTGGAAGATATACCCGTGGTATCCGAAGTCCCTGAGGTTTTCCCTAAAGATTTTCTTGGGTTACCACCTGACCGACTGATTGAGTATCGGATTGACTTAATCCCTGGAGCAACTCCGATTGTCAAAGCTCGGTATCGTCTCGCTCCGAATGAAATGAAGGAGTTGAAGGAGCAACTTCATGATTTGTTAGGAAAAGGATTTATACGCCCGAGAATGTCACCATGGGGAGCACCCATTCTCTTTGTTAAGAAGAAAGACAACTCAATGAGAATGCGCATAGACTATAGGGGTCTGATGTGTTTAAAATAAAACATATAAATTATATCAAATACGACGTAAACACAACCCTTTTTTAGTACTAATGTTGGAAAAAGCTTGTGTTTTTGTTCCTTTTTAATAAACAGGGTTAAAAGAGCTTAAAATAATAGAAGAAGCAAAAAGGCAACAAAAACCAACAAAAAATGCAATAAAGAAGGATTGACCAACTTGCCGAGCCCCCATCCACATCCAAACCCAAGAAATAACAAAAAACAGAAGCTCTGGCATGGGGCCGTGCTCACCTAGCACGGGCCGTGCTTGGTGGGAATTCACTACAGCAGAAAGAGACAACAACAAAAGACAAATTTAAAGCTCAACACGAGGCCGTGCTAAAGTAACATGGGGCATGGTCAACTCTTGGATTTTCAGAATCTGAAGAAGTACAACAAGTACATTGGCCACGGGCCGTGCCATTGACACACAGGGACGTGTTAGTATAAGTCCGACACTGGAGTTAATGTAGAAGAGAGAGACTGATGGCCACGGGGTCGTGCCAGGCGGGCAAGGCCTGTGGTGGACGTTCTGTTTTCAGCTACAAATAGGGATGCTTGGTTTCACTTCAACTCATCCCTTAACAAACCACTTCTCTCTCACTTGCCACCACTCCACCACCACTACAACACCATCATCCAGCACCATCATCCATTTTCCATCTTTTAGAGTGTGTAGTTTCGGGATCCAAGATTGATAGTAAGAATCTTTGTCAAACAAAGGTCACGCTTGGCTAAATTCTAACATCACTTGGTGAAAACATGTCTTTTATGTATTTCTTTTATGATTTCCAATCTTTTGCAACTTTTCAATTGGGTATGTATTAATGACTTTAATAATTAGTTTTTATATTGAAGGCGAATTTACTCAACCATTCTTCATATGTCGTTTATTCACATATTCATGTCTTTACGGTCTATATAAAGCATGTTAACTACTTGGAAGGGGGTTAGAAGGGTGGTTGGGTAATTCTATGTCTCGTTCAGTTTATAGATCCTGCGAGAACCTGGTTCAAGGTTAGTACTACTCTATGGATTGGCCGGCCCGACTGAGAGTAAGAAACCGCTTGAACCCCTTATTCATAAACTACTATTGAAACTTTAAACCAACCCCACGAGGACTGTATCCTTGCTGACTTAGACCAACGGGTTGAGGGTGATCACTGCCTGGAAGGGGGCCCACCACATTTTGTATTAATAACTTACTTAATTATCTTTCAATATTCTGACCTAGTGGGATTGTATCCTTGCTGACTCAAACCACTAAGTTGAGGGTAACGTCGCCTTCACAAGAGAGGCCTACTACTATAACTAAGATAATCTCTTAAAATGCCCAAAGTGCGGAAATCATCAACAGGGTACATGAAAGATAAGTCGGATCCAAGTGATTCTTTCTTGTCTATCTGTTTTTATTTTATTTTCTGTTTTTATCTTTTTATTAGTTAAAAAAAATCTTTTCTCAAAGTTTGGTTCGATTAGACGTTGACGATAAGCCGGTATTAAAAGCTCTTGTGTCCTTGGACGACCTCGGTATCTTGCCATCACTATGCTACGTCCGTGATGGGTATACTTGCCCTAGCGTGTGTGTAGAGTGATAGTAGAATATTGTGTTTTATAAATTTAAAACTTGAAATAGGCGAGTAAAAAGAGCTAAAAATATACTAAAAAATATATACACCCGCACGCACGTCAAGTTTTTGGCGCCGTTGTCGGACACAAGGATTTTAAGAAAGCTTAAAATTAGCGGCCTAATCAAATTCTAACATTTTTTTCAAAACTACGAGCTCGTTTTTAATTTTTTTTTCTGTTTACAGTAGGTTAACACGGGGCCTTGCTGCTGGGACATGCCCCCGTGCTGCAATTTTTTCTAAAAACTTTTTAAAACGCCCAGATACAGAGCTGCCCACGGGGCCGTGCCAGTTCAGCACGGGGCCGTGGTCAATCTTCTGTTAAATTTTAAATTCTGTTTTTGATCCCGAGGCTCGTTATTCTTCTTGGTATCTTCCAATACAATGGATTACTACTCAGAAGACTACACCTATTACATTGAGGATGATTATGATGAACCCTATTGTACCATTTGCGGAAAATCCCATTCGGTACAATATTGTGACCTTTTTAGACCATCAACATCATACACCACACCAAGTTCTTCATACACCACTTATGAAGAACCAATGGTTGAGTTCCCAAAGTCAGACTTTGATTGGGATGCCAATCCGTTTGAAACTTACGACACACCACCCACAATCATTCCCGAAGCCGAAAGACTCATACAAAGTATCAAAAATCTAGAACTCTTACTTAAGAGATCTAGAGAAAAAAAGAGGTTATTTGCACTAAAGAGGTGTCACACCCCGACCGCGTAATACAACAAACCACGGCGGAAATGTCGGGGAGTGGAGTAACAGAATCATTGTTTCACAACACATGGTAATTGAAGTTTTGTTTTATTGAATTAATAATTGTTTGACATAGTCTTAAAGTGAAATAAACGAGTTTAAACATATTGTCTTTCTTGTTTTATGTCACTAAGTGTCACACCCCGACCACGTAAAACAACAAAACGTGGCGGAAACGTCGGTGAGTGTTGTAACAGAATCATTATTTCACAACCATGGATTAAACAATTTCGTTTTATTTAATTAAATGTATTGCATTACATTGGAATTAGAAACAAAACATGAACAAATAGACTTTTATTGTTATTAAGTCCCTAAAGCCTCGTCCGTTCCTATGTGAGCATGCATCAATATCATCATCAAATATCATCAACTATGGTACCTGAAACACATGTGAAAATACGTCAGCATAAAAATGCCGGCGAGTACATAGGTTTTATGTGAGTGTCAGATTCATGGCTCGTTTTACATGTTGCAATACTTATTTAAAAACCTTATTTTGAAAAGTATAGTATTGCGACATAATTAACCAACTCAAATCAAGTTGGATATGATTTATAAAATCTCGTAGCCATGATTCTTAACTCCAAAAAATTTTGTTTTATTAAATCAAATCGTAAAACATCTCATAGAAACTGGTTAATAAGACTCGTATGGTTTATATTATTCAGAAAACATAATTGTGTGACATTGTTTCAAAATCGTTTACCCAAGTGATGTAGATAACGGAACGATATATAATGTGTTAAAAGCACTTATATATAGGAAGTACCAGCGGCGTATCCACCATGCTTTTAACACATTACACCCACCCCGTTACCTAATCACTTCCCTAACCCAATGGTTCAAACAGTTACAAATGGTTCACATAAATCAAATGGTTACGAACGGTTCACATAAATCCAACGATTACAAATGGTTCACATACATCCAATGATTACAAATGGTTCACATACATCCAACGATTACAAATGGTTCAAAACGTAAAACAATTGTGCTAGCATGTTAAGTGAACATACATAGCAAAACATAATGAAATCATGTACTAATAGTGTACTAATGAACATAGCAAGTATATGATATGAAAACATGGAAAACACGAAAGTAACAAGTAGGCACATGTGTTTCACCCCAAAATGTTTGAAAAACAGTAAAAGAGGGGACTATGTAATCACTTGAGGGTGCTTAGAAGTCTTGAACAACAACCAAGCAAAGCTAGAGGGATCACAGAATCAAACGGCACCTAATATAGGTAACTATGTAAATAAACGGACCTAAATCGGAGGATCGGATAAAATGAGGTTTCGTAAACCAAATGAGTGTAGGGACTCATGTAATATGGTTTAACAAAGCCTACATTCTAAAACGAAACCTAACCTAAGTGCTTACGACCCATTACGACTCGTTAAGGTAGCTTATGCCACTTTAACGCGTCGTTCGCGTAAAACGCGTTCGGACCGCCTAACTAGTCCTATGATAAGTAAAATATGCCTTAACATGTCTAATATTGTTTCCAAATCAGTTTAGATATAAAAAATTATGTTACATATGCTTAAAATGAGTTTTGGCGTAAAAAGGGCATTTTGGTCATTTACCTAAGGCATATAAACTACCTATCATACAACTACTTAAACGACGTGACCATAAGGTATAACCTCGGAAGGTTATTCCCTATGCAACTATGGTCACCTAACGTGTTTGGTCGGATCCTAAAGATCGACCAAACGGGTCGGGTTCGAAAGTATAAGCGGTTGTTTAGACCGCTTACCTTACGACCCTACATAAGCACTAAACCTAAAGTGCCGAGCTAAACATGTTAAAACATGCTAAACGAGGTTTGAAAACAGGTTTGGTATCAAAACAAACGGTTTTGATACCTAAAAGTAGTTTGGTTACAAAATACGCAAGAATACGCATTTTGGCCGAAACTACGACTCGCCACTATGGCTAGATAACGTGGTAATCAGTAGATATATGTCACACCCCCAAAATACCACGTGCGGAAACCCCCGTGAGGTGTGTGACATACCAGGATCCAGGCCACCAATCACATTGAACTCATAATTATAATTAAATAAAACTTTCATTTATTAACATAAAGCGTTACAAACGTTACATATCATTCATTGTACACAGCGGAAGCATAAATCATTTGTTAAGTGTTTAGTAAACCAAGAGTACATAAATCATTAAGCTTGTATTGAGATTCCATGTATCTCGACCCATGACCACTCCAGCTTCCCAGAGAGCAAGTTCCAAATAATATAAGCATAACGACCTGCAAGGCATGTAACAACGAGTCAACAACAAAGTTGAGCGAGTTCACAATTGATTGTTCAGTTATTGAGTTTGTTTCAGAAATCGTAAGTTTGTTTTATAACCATGTTTTAACCAGTATCCTTGTTTCCCAAACCTTTACGATATTTAGTGGGGGCTTCCCATGTGCGTTACCAGACCGTACCATATCGACTACTACGAAAATAAGTTGTGCCCTAAGTCAATGTCTATCATCATTGACCCTTTGCCTTTAGTCCATTAGTACACGCCCGTTCGAACGACACGGTGTGAGGTTTGTTAAACCTAATAGTGCTATCAACTAATGACCCGCTCGCCATCGGCCTCGACGATTAAGTCGATATAAAATGAGGGACTTCATGATAGAGTTTTGGTCCAGTGTGTTTAATCTTGTTATCCTACCCAAGGAGGACGAACGTACGTATTACGCGAGGTTTAATCTTGGCATCCTACCCATGGAGGATGGCGGTACATATCCTACCCAAGGAGGATATGTAGGTTCCGTTTTAATTCTTTAACCCATTCCCAACCACCGGGAATCCCATGCCTTAGAAAGTGTGTGAACTCACCTTGGTTTGCTCGGTATGATTTGTTTCTTGTTATACAGTTGACCAAACACGTCCTAAAAGAGTTACCGATAACAATCAGTGTCACACAGGCTTTGGTCACATATTTCTTATTCATATCACACAAATTGCACCCATGTATTTCACGTACGTCATACAAGCATCAGGGTGATAGTATATTTACAAAACACGTTCATGTCACAAATTCACACGTCACATGTTTCATATCCACTAACATCTCATTGTACTATTCATACGGTGCACCACAAAATGGTATACATACATAAATATAACTACATTACTTAAACAGTTTTGCCATCTAATATAATTATCATAGGGTCCTAAGCACTTGCTGCATTTATATACGATACACCTACAATACATCGGCTCAGGTTACAAGAACTCATCAGCCCATTAAATCAATTAAATTAAGTTTATATTTGAGTCCCAAACCCTTAAAGCCCAGCCGTGTTTTCTGGACTAAGTGTACCGCCCATTTACAATTTACAAACATCACAAACAAACACCAAGAACCCCCTTGTATCTGATCATGTCATGTTATATATATATGTACTGATTCAGTTCGGCCCAATCTAACAAGTGATTACATTTAACCTGCAGCCCAATGTCTAGTTTTACACCCACTTATCCAACCTACTGTTACACTTCGGCCCAAATAAAATCTATAAACCCATCTTAATTGTTAGTCGTTATGAACTTGTTCACATCATGTAACATGGATCAACAGTTTATCAAAATTCATATCCTATGCACTTAACAATTAGCCAAACAATTACAATATTATGCAATTCAAGCTAGCAAGAAATAAGGTCTAGGAATATAGATCATACACTAACCGGCCCATCATACAAGTGGGCGGCTGGGCACACATGCTTGGCCCAATCACACCACACATGTCGGCCACTTTAACTTTGAAATTGTCACAATTCATGCAATTGTTTAAGAGGCTCACGTGAATCATCACTAAATTCAAGTAGAAATCATTTTGTGTCAGTGTATTCAGGATCCATTACATGTGTTAATTACATGTGTTATAACAACTAAAGTCAAGTGGAAATCATTTTGTCACCATACATACAAACCGACGGTTGAATGAGATAACAATTAGAGGCCTAATCAATTAAGAGGTCCAATTATATAACAAAGTCTTGGCCCACATTACCAACCCTTGTGGCCGCCCCACTAACAGATCGGAATTTCCAGATTATGAATCCAATGCACATAACAATTTCTAATGAGCAATTAGTCATAAATTCTTAGTTTCAAACAATAACAAGTCATCAAATTATCAAACTCACGTACGTCTGAAACAAGTGTTAACCCCTACTTCACAGCTAACTGGATCCTTACCAATCCCTATTCACTTATCGAATCACTATTGAACCATAATCATTATCATAACAAAATTATTAACAATTATAGGATACCCTAACAAGATACCATACACCGATTACTTATAACATACCAGAACATGCATACGTACACATACTATCAAATATTCACACAACCAAGATCAAATAAATATGATTAATAAGAACATGAATCACTAACCACCAACCAAAACTGGAACGATGTCTCGCGGGGGGGGGGGGGGGTCTCGATGTCCGCCGACGTGTTCCAAGAACGAGAGGGGAAAGGTGTTTAGGGTTTGTTGCTTTCTAAAGATCACGTAATCCTATAACAATCCCTCATATATACGTATAATACCCTAGTTGGGCTTCAGCCTGATCTAGTGTGTGGGCCGAGAGGCCGAGATGAATGTGTGTGTGCATCAAGTAAGTTCGCAGCCCCATAAAGCTAATAACAGATTCCTAATTTAACTAACCGACACGTAAAAACCTTTAACAGTTTCATGTACAATCAATTAGTGTCCACACGTAAACATTTAGTGGTGCACGAGTGTAAATAAGTAAGTCTTTACATGGTCGTAACAAATAGATAATTAAACGTAAAAACACACGCCAAGGGTTGTGGAATTAAAGTACTGCTAACCTCAAATATTCAGGTTGTCACATCATCCCCAACTTGAAAGAAATTTCGTCCCGAAATTTAGCACGTAGTTACTGAGGAAGCTTGATAGGTTGCGTGGTTTCCTGGGGTGTCACATCATCCCCCCGTTGGTTTGGAATTTCGTCTCGAAATTCCATAGTAGCTTCAGCCTCAGTAGTGGTTTCATTGTTCTTGCACAACTGGGGATACTTGAGTTTCATTTGGTCTTCTCGTTCCCAGGTAAACTCTGGGCCACGACGGGAGTTCCAACGAACTCGAATAAGAGGTATTCTGGTGCGCTTGAGAATCTTGACCTCCCGGTCCAAGATTTCCACTGGTTCTTCGATAAATTGCCACTGATCGTCGATGGTGAGCTCCTTGAGAGGAACTGTGAGGGTTTCTTCTGACAGACACCTCTTCAGATTCGACCCATGGAATACGTTGTGAACTCCACTGAGTTCTTTGGGTAGGTTCAATCTGTAGGCCACCTTGCCAATTCTCTCCGTGATTTCGAAAGGTTCAACATATCACGGTTTGAGTTTTGTCTCGTATACCAAAACGAAGTACACCTTCCCAAGGTGAGACTTTAGGTAGTACTCGATCCCCAACTTGGAATCTCGAGTGGTTTCCTGCGCTTATCAGCATAGCTTTTCTGACGGTCACGAACTGCCGCCATTCGTTGTCGTATCTGAGCAATCTTCTCTGAGATTTCAGTATAAATCCTGGACCTGTGATTAGAATGTCACCCGCCTTAGTCCGACAAGGGGATCGGCATTATCGTCCATGCAATACCTCAAACAGAGCTATCAGAATACTAGAGTGGCATAGATAAAAAAATCAGAGGTAATAGAAGTTGTCACCTCGTGTCTAAAAGCCGCCTCTCTCAGAGGAACATTCACAGCTGTGAAGACTCGTCAGCCTACTTGCTTGTAAGAAAGTGTGCTGGCAACGTGAGACCAGCAACGATTAGCCAGGTGATATTGTTTCCGTTTCGAGTTGTAAGTAGCCCAGTGGTAAAATCCATGGCAGTCCATTCTCATTCCCATATAGGTGTTTCTGGTTGCTAATACTTCACCTTGACTTCCCCACAAGTCAAACATTATTCACGTACATAGCTAGGTGGGCCTTCATGCCCGAACACCAGCGCAAGGTTTATAGATCCTAATATCTCTCATCAAAACTCAGACGACTAGAATATCGAGGCCGGTGTACTTTGCTCAACAAGAGTTCCCTACAGTTGCCGTATAACGAGAACCACATTCGTTTTATGAGGTAGCGAATATCTTCCGACCGGTCAAAGGTTGCTTCTCCATGCCCCGCATGGGTTCGACTTGAACATCCTCTTCCTTCAGTTCTCCAGTTTGAGCAGAGCGAGTCTGACCAGGTATGTTAGAGTCGATAGCGAGCTGCAGAGCTCGTGTGTGTTTAAGTTTCACAGTCGTACTCATTCAGAAGTTCCATCCAGCGATGTCATTGCATGCTTTAGCTCTTTTGAACATCGATACACGGGAGGCCCTTGTGATCGGTCTAAATCCCAAGGCCACGGTTTTCACTGCCAGTCGTGTGTGTCGCGCAGTTCCTCTTTGTAACTCCATCACGTATGTCATCACTCTCTCGTGTTGCGTCGATGTGCAACTGGGACTCTGATTCAGACCTTAAGGATATACAACTGAATCACCCGCACCCTCGGGTAAAAACGATGCTCAGCGCATTGTAGAGTTGGGATTCGAAAGCTGAAAAGACGTCCTCCTGTTCTGTCTTTCACGAACACAACACCCTGCTGTGCTAGAGAGATTTAAGCTGCGCGACCTTCGAAAATCCCATGATTTATCTGCGATAGTATCGAGTGAGACCAAGAAATTGCTGTATCCTCGAAGGACTCTTTGGTGTCGATCAGTTTCCAACCAAGACGGATCTTAGCGAGATCCACGTGCATTCCCACTTCGCTGATTATATATCTAAAAGGTACCTCTCGAACCTAGAAATTACATTTAACAAGACTTAGCGTGGAGTGGCTCCTCCCTCAGGAGTTCTAAAATAAGATACAAATGCCACCCATGGCGTTCCATTCTCCTGGTCAGGATTCAGAACGTTGTCAACAAATGCGGTCGATTCATGTGATCCCTGAAGCTGCTGGTGTGTTGGTCAACTCAATGATCATGGTGTACAAAGTTGAAAATGGCTGCATTGTGTTCGACATGCTGTTCTAAGAGCATTCTCCTCTTGGACTTCCATCTGATGATAGTTCGTTCGCTAGCCAATCTTCGAATGGAAGCTTGTTCCTCGCAACTGGTAGACGGGTTGTCAATACGTGGTTGAGGTAAACGGTTCTTGACTGTCACGTTGTTGAGTTCTCGATAGTCAGTACACCTACGAAAAGGCTTCTCTTCATGGGTATAGCGAGGGCTCCTTAAAGCGAAAACTCCTGTCCGACAGTTTTCTGTAGTTGGTTAAACAGCTCCTGCAACCTTCCTGGTGCAAGACGGTAACGAGTATGAGTAGTTAGAACTGCCTCCGGCTCGAGGTCAAACTGAGTTCCTACCTAACAGTTGTAGAGATGATCCTGGAAGTTCCTCGGGCAGCACATGGAGGGTAATCACGAACAACTGGTGGATCCTCGATCCCCTTTTCCTTAGCCTTGATATCAATAACGGGTGCTATCATGGCGGGGTAATCATTCCGTGGACACTTCTAGCCTTCACTGCTGAATTGATGCTAACCTCTGCACCACTTGGATACTTTATGATAGACGGCAACTTTCCCCTCACGGGGTATAAATGCGCGATGTTTGGTTAACCAATCCTCATTGACTAGTGCATCAACACCATCATGGATAGTGGAAGGAAGATCGATGTCGAAAACTTGTCCCACACGGTTGAATTTGCATACCTATAGACATACGAGGCTTCAATTGTCTTGCCATCAGCCGATTCCACAACTGGTCTGGTCTCAGGAAGTATCAGGGTTGAACAGAACAGGAACGAAACGATTAGCTTCCACAAACGTGCTGGCCACCATGTTGTTGTAATCCTGGCGTTGCCCACGCCAGCCCTAAATGCCCTTCCATGAGCATCATTTCCAGTGTTGCTGTTTTCATTACAAGGGTTTCAAGTACTGCCGTTGTTCCTTGGGTCGTTGTCTTCTTAACTTAATCACGGCCAATCCATGTTGTAGGCACCTTTATTTCCATACTGTAGGATAGAGTTACGAATACCTTGTTGTCGCTGTGATTGCTGCTCCCAATGTCGTTGCTCGAAACGAAGCCCTACGATTCTTCACCATCAAGGTCCATCTTTTCACATTCTGAGCCACATCCTAAAGTGCTACTCACTGTGCTGGCAGTTACACATTCCACATTATAGTCGATTGTCATTGCTTATGTCCTGATTGATTCGTAAGGGTTGACTCCCATGAGTCGCTGACAAGGGTTAAGGATTCGATTGAAATCAATCCACTGACATTCATTGCCGGTAGTTGGGGTCGTCCAAATACTGAGGTTGGTAAAGTACTACGCTCATTCGCTTGTTCATCGATGTTGAAAGTTGTTTGGGTAATACACGGTCTGTTATGAGAGTGTTGCAGAAGTGATCACACTTCAGGATCCAAGACGTCAATACATGAGTTCCATCAAACGAAGAGGAGTAAGAAAGGTATCGATTAATCATTTGGCGCTGCGATATCCAACTCGGGGACGTTCGTATAAGCACCTAACATTCTACACGGTCCGCTAGGTGTTCAGATGGGTGTTCAGGTAACACTCGATAGCATCGAGATTCGAAAGGATCCAGAGATGAATGAAAAGTTCACGTTCGAGTAGGGGACAATCACTGCTATGACCCCTATAGGTTTGTTATGTTTCACATCAGTCAAATAATGAAACGGAACCCCTTTTCCACTTGTTAAGGCTTACTGGGACTCGTATGCACCCCACATTATTATTATGTGTGCACCCACAATAACATTGTGATTTGCATGCTCATCTCAGCTCCTTTTAACTCATGTCAAATGGTTCCTCAAACTTGAGTAGCAAACAAAGAGCATCACGAAGCGTAAGTCATGAATGCTTAGGGAAATACCACCCTATCAGTCACATAACACAGACAAGTAATACATGAATTCATACTGTTATGCTAAACGTGCAATCTCATGCAATATCATATGTAAGTGTTCACTAGTTATGCAGTACAATGAGTATACGAGAGACGAACCTTGCAATCTGTAGCTGAGTGTCATGGTCGTATTCACGTTTTTAGAACTGTTCGGTTATAGTCTGGTTTTACAAAAACGTTTTTTCCCTTTTTTAAAAACCAAGTTCACTATAACCAATGGCTCTGATACCAATCTATCACACCCCCAAAATACCACGTGCGGAAACCCCCGCGGGCGTGTGACATACCAGGATCCAAGCCACCAATCACATTGAACTCATAATTATAATTAAATAAAACTTTCATTTATTAACATAAAGCGTTACAAACGTTACATATCATTCATTGTACACAGCGGAAGCATAAATCATTTGTTAAGTGTTTAGTAAACCAAGAGTACATAAATCATTAAGCTTGTGTTGATATTCCATGTATCTCGACCCATGACCACTCCAGCTTCCCAGAGAGCAAGTTCCAAATAATATAAGCATAACGACCTGCAAGGCATGTAACAACGAGTCAACAACAAAGTTGAGCGAGTTCACAGTTGATTGTTCAGTTATTGAGTTCGTTTCAGAAATCGTAAGTTTGTTTCATAACCATGTTTTAACCAGTATCCTTGTTTCCCAAACCTTTACGATATTTAGTGGGGGCTTCCCATGTGCGTTACCAAACCATACCATATCGACTACTATGAAAATAAGTTGTGCCCTACAAGTGTTTGGACAAGAATTAAAGCCTTGGAGGATACACAAAATACCCACAAGATCTCAAAAACCAGATTAGAAAACTGCAGGAATGAGCTGGAAGCTGTTTTAGAAATTGCTAGAAACTTGGTTCCGTAGCATGGCGCGCCAGGGACACTCTGGGCTAGCACGTGGCGCGAGCCAGGTCAGGCAGAATTTCAAGTTTGGCAGAACAGGTCCCTCCCTGCTTAAAACTTGTTTTTCGACGCCTTTAACCCCCGTTAACCCAAATTCAAGGCTCTACAAGGATGTTAAAGTATAGGGGACTTGAAATATGCTTGAAAATATCAGGGATGTCGGTTCGTTTGGTCGTACGTTCACGTTATTCGATTAATTACGACGAAACTCGAACAGACGTGAAAAACAATCCAAATTACGTGACGAATGGTATTTTAGCATTCCAATCACTAAAATAAAATATTTTAATGATTACAAAAATTTTTGGATGTCCGGATATGTTTAGAACGTAAGATATGCGCGTAAATGGAAACTTATGCACTTTTTGACGCTTTTAGTCCCTATTGAGCAAATAAGCGCATTTTCGCATACTGAACCCTTCAAAGCTTATTTCTAAGCTATATAAAGGTTATTTAAGGTATGTTAAGCTTATGATCATGTTCCGGAATGTACGTTTCCATACGAAACGGCAGACTTTTGCAGTTTGACGCAAATAGTCCCTGTAGTCGAATAAACTTGCTTTTTACCATACCAAACCCTTTAAAACTTATTTCTAAGTTATGTAAAGGTTATTTAAGGTATGTTAAGCTTATGATCATGTTCCAAAATGTACGTTGCCATATGAAATGGCAGACTTTTGCAGTTTGACGCAAATAGTCCCAGTAGTCGAATAAACTTGCTTTTTACCATACCAAACCCTTTAAAACTTATTTCTAAGTTATATAAAGGTTATTTAAGGTATTCTAAGCATAAGTCACTATTCCAGAGTGTTTGTCGCGTTAAACTGATTACATTTACGTATCAGTTTGCGTATAACTCTCTAGAAAGTGTTTAAGGGTTTGAATTTGAACAAGGATTGTTATTGTGCAAGTATCATAGAAAATTACACAATCCAGAAGTAAAACACAAGGTTTTATTTCTTATGAAATTGTCCAGGATTGGTTAGTGATAACTGTAGGCACAGTTGTCACAAGAGGTAATAATCAAAGAGGTAAAAATAGAAGAACAAAATGAAAAACTCTCGCAGGAACCAACCCAAGAAGAAGGTAAGTCTAAAACTAATGATTCTAAAATAGATTAAACTTTTTCAGAAATTCACATTTTACAACGTTCTTTTGAAAATCATTGTTTGGTTTCTTCACATGCTAAGTTTTTAAAAGAGTTGAACACTTCTACTAAAATCGAAGAATTAGTAAGCGTCACGTTAACAAATGATCAAACTTCGCTAATAAAAGATGAATATCATGAAATGAACATAAAACCAGTACAATGTTTTTTTTCAAAACATCTTTGTTAGTAATGTGCTAATTGATAAAGATCTTTGGGTTAACATAATGCCAAACTATATTTTCAAAAAATTGGGTACTAGTGATTTTTCTCGTCTTAAAGTTCCAGTTTTTCTCTCAAATCGCAAAACGATTAATACCACGGGAATGGTCGGAAATGTATTAATTCAAACAAGTCAAGAGGTAGTCCCAACCGATTTTGTCATCTTAGATGATGCCCCCTCGTGTTGGGACAACCATTTCTAAAATCCCATCAAGCCTTGACCCAACGGAAGCAAAACAACCTCCCACTTCAATTAGGGGCTGGCAAAAGGTACGTCGATCTTGACCAATCAATGAAATATCCAATTCATGATGACGACCCCCTAATTGAAGATGAAGCGGAACCACCCAATACGGAAGAAGAAGAAGAATTCGTCGAAGAGGAAATCTCCATGGAACAAACCTTTTCGGCCATCGACCTTAATAAAGAAGATAAGAGGTCTCTCGAAGACCCACCGCCACTTGAACTTAAGGAACTACCTAAAGGTCTAGAATACGCATTTTTAGACGAACATGGTAAGTTCCCCGTAATCATTTTTTCTAAACTAACACTTTTTGAAAAAGAAAAATTAATAAAGCTTTTGAGAAAACATAAAAATGCAATCGCATGGAGGCTCATAGATATCAAAGGCATCAACCCATCCATGTGCACCCACAAAATTTTAATGGAAGATGACTATAAAACGGTAATACAACCACAACGTAGAGTAAATCCAAATGTTCAAGAAGTGGTTAAAAATGAAGTCATCAAGCTACTAGACGTCGTACTTATCTATCCCATTTTCGATAGTCCATGGGTAAGTCCCGTCCAAGTAGTTCCAAAGAAAGGAGGTTTGGCGGTAATAACAAATGATAAAAATGAATTAATCCAACAAGAACTGTCACCGGATGGATAGTTTGTATCGATTATCATAAGTTAAATGAAGCAACAAGGAAAGACCACTTTCCTCTACCATTCATTGACCAAATGTTAGAAAGACTACCCGGTCAAAAAATTTATTGTTTTCTCGATGGTTTCTCCGGTTATTTTCAAATTCCGAGAGCACCAAAGGACCAAGAAAAAAACAACTTTTACATGTACCTATTGAAATTTTGCTTATCGACGCATGCCTTTTGGTCTATGCAGTGCCCCGGCTACGTTTCAGCGTTGCATGGTGGCGATCTTCCACGATATGATAGAAAAAACTATGGAAGTTTTCATGGATGATTTTTCTATCTTTGGAGATACATATGACCAATGCCTCGATAAACTTGAACGAATGCTATCCCGATGTGAGGAAAGTAACCTCGCCCTTAATTGGGAAAGATACCATTTCATGGTAACTAAAGGAATAGTACTCGGTCATAAGATCTCAAGCGAAGGAATGGAAGTGGATCGGGCCAAAAAAGACATTATTTCCCGATTACCTCCACCTTCCTCCATTCGAGCCATTCGAAGTTTCCTAGGGCATGCCAGATTTTATAGGCGATTTATCAAAGACTTTTCAAAAATCTCTAGAACTTTAACAAAATTACTTGAAAAAGATGCACCATTTCTCTTTGACGAGAAATGCAACAAAGCATTTCTAACCCTAAAAGAAATGTTAGTCAATGCACCAATCATGATAGCGCCCGATTGGAAATTACCTTTCGAAATCATGTGCGATGCAAGTGACTTTACAGTTGGAGCCGTTCTAGGATAACGAAAAGAAAACATTTTCACCCAATATACTATGCAAGTAAAACTCTTAATGATGCTCAAGAAAATTATACAACAACCGAAAAAGAGTTACTTGCCTTAGTATTTGATTTTGATAAATTTCGTTCCTATCTTGTTCTTTCTAAAACATTAGTCTATACGGATCACGCCGCCATTCGATACCTCTTCAAGAAACAAGATGCCAAACCACGTTTGATCCGGTGGATTCTTCTCCTCCAAGAATTCGGCATTGAAGTAAAAGATAAACAAGGAGCCAAAAATACCGCCGCCGACCATTTGTCATGCTTAGAAGATCCCGCTTTGAAGTCGACTCGAGAAGAGCTCATCAATGAAAAGTTCCCCACTGAATCTTTGGAAATGGTTGAATACCAAGAAGAACCATGGTACGCAGACTATGCTAACTACCTCGCTAGTGCCATTTTAGTCAAAGGTTGGTCACATCAACAAAGAAAAAATTCTTTGCCAATGTAAGACACTATTTTTGGGAAGACCCATATCTTTTTAAAATGTGTGCTGATCAACTTATTCGAAGATGCGTCCATGGTCAAGAAGCAAGACAAATTCTTCACCATTGTCATGAAGGATCGTATGGAGGACATCATGGAGTCGCAAGCACCGCACGAAATGTACTCGATTCAGGATTTTATTGGCCAACCATCCATAAGGATGCATACAATTTCATTCAAACTTGCGATGCATGCCAACGAACAGTTGATTAAGTGTCCAAATGGGCCGAGGCCGAAGCTCTTCCAACCAACGATGGTAGAGTTGTGATAAGATTCTTAAAACGACTATTTTCTCGTTTTGGTGCTCCAAAAGCACTAACTAGTGATAGAGGCACCCATTTTTGCAATCATCAATTATACAAAATTTTTGCAAAATATGGGGTGTATCACCACATTTCAACCGCCTACCATCCTAAAACCAACGGTCAAGCTGAAGTAACCAATCGAGGGCTAAAAAGAATTCTAGAGAAAACCGTAGGTCAAAACAAGAAAGATTGGGCGGATAAATTAGACGGCGGTTTATGGGCCTTTCGAACCTCCTACAAAACACCAATAGGCACCACCCTATATAAGCTCGTCTATGGGAAAAATTATCACCTCCCGATAGAATTTGCTCACAAGGCCTATTGGGCGTTAAAAAACGTAAACCTAGACCAAGAACTTGCCGGTAAAATCCGATTCTATCAATTAAACGAATTAAGAAATCTAGCATATTCTAATTCCGAAATTTATAAGGAACGCATGAAAAATATACATGATAAAATAAGCAAACCTAATGAATTTAGGTAGGGGGATCAAGTGCTATTGTTTAATTCGAGGCTTCGATTATTTCCATGTGAACTTAAGTCAAGGTGGACAGGACCTTTTTCCATCACTCAAATCTTTCCACATGGGGCGGTAGAAATTAAGCCTCCAAACGGTGTACCCTTCAAGGTAAACGGACAAAGGCTTAAACCCTATCGAGGCTTCATCGAGGAGGAGGAAATTGAAATGGATCTTCAAGAGGTAGACACATGATTGGTAAAACGATCAAATGTTTATTTATTTATTTTGCATATTTTTCTTTTTAATCACCTTGTAGGTACAATTAGAAAGTATCAACTAAGAAGATTTGAAGAAAAACAGGTAAGTACCAAAGGAACCACGGAAAAATGGTCAAACACACGTGCACGAATAAAAAAAATAATGTTACCAGTAGTCTAAACACGGGGCCGCACCCACTTGACACGCCCCCGTGCCCAAACACCCAGATCCAAAAATTAATAAGAACACAGCACCGGGTCGTGCTGCATCAGCACAGGGCCGTGGCCGATTGATTGTTGGGATATAAAACCCTCAGTCTTCACTTTTTTAAACACAACACGACCTGTTTTCTCTGCCATACCGGTTACTGCCTGTTTTCTGATAGTTTTCGATGTTCGACCACTCCAATCCGACTACAAGGTATGATTCTAACATCATGATAGTTAGTTTAACGATTTGCATGTAGTTTAACACCAAAAATTCGGGTTTAATCTAGGGTTCTTGAACTAGACCCGTGCCAATCTTGAATTTTTGTTTAGATTTTGTTAGTCGTAGTTAGTATTAGTGATTTTGAAAGTAAATATCTGAACATTGTTGAGGAAATCGATTTATTCACACTATTTCAACCAAACCCTTCTTCTTGACGGAAAATGTTAAAATCGGAAGCGTAAACGGGCGTTTTTGGTAAAAATGATTATTGGGGTTTCTTAATCGGGGTAAACCGTTGCTAACGAACCAAAAATTTTGAATTTTTTGAAAGCCGACTAAAAAACCTTAAATTTTGGAGAAACAGACTGTTCGACACGGGGCCGTGCTGTCTCAGCACGGGACCGTGCCCAACCTTAAACCCCAGACACGGGGTCGTATCATACAGACACGGGGCCGTGTCCAGACCCTCGGATGTCATATTTTTACATATTTTTTGAACGTATCAACCGTCTTATTGGTTCCTTCTGTAGGATGGCTCCATACAAATTTCTGAGGTTCAAATCTTCTGAGTTGGAGTTCCAAACACGATTCGAAACCTTGCAAGCATGTCATGAAAAGCCCCCGAGGCAGGTTTGTTACGACATGCTCGAGACAGTGGGACAAAGGGAGAGATATTTTGCGCTAGTGACTGGTCCACTCTGACTCTTTCTAGAAACTCGGCTCCGGTCCATACATCAATACAATATGGAGTTCTTAAGAACACTAAAGTTCAAAAGGACCGAACCAGATTTGTTTGAATCAGATGCTGTGGAGTTTAGATGCGGGGCAGAATGGTACAGCATTTTAGTCGCCCAATTCGGTATCAACATCGGCCTATATACCAAAGAGGACACGACTGAACCAGAGTTTACCGAACCCATCCGTGAACTACCGGACAACCTCCGCCAGCTGCATGGGCATTGATTGGGGATGTACCATATAACTCGAGTTCAACCAAGAGCACAAAGATAAGGGACCCTCTCATACGCTACATTCATAGAGTCCTCAGTGGTTCTTTGTGCCAAAGGGATAACAGTGGTGGGGTGGTGAATTTATGGGAACTTACTCTCCTCTATTGTCTCGTGACTCACCAACCCATCAATGTCGCCCACATCTTGCTTAGGAACATGGCTGCCAATGCCACCGCGGACACCCGAACGCCGATCTTTTTCGGGGGATGGATAGCTAAGTTATTCAAGCACGTCATTCAGCGAACCCCATCATCGTTCAACAAGGGTTTTGGTACTACCAAGGTTGATCTCGCGGTTTGCCGTAGCATGAATCTCATCATTGATTGCCCCAATGGTACCATGCACTTTAAGGATGCAAAAGGTCGTGCTTGGAATCCAAACGAGCCGGACATGATCTTGACGATCGATGGTATACCAAACCGTCGTCGTCCCGGACAACTCCCGGGGTCCTCATCTCAAGGAGGAGCTGATTTTCCTAACCTTATGAATTTGTATAACATCATGCAGGAAACCCTCCAAGTCTCGAAAAATGCTTTAGGTCAAAGCTCAAGCACCCGGATAGGCGACATGGAACGCAACATCCTCTCCATGCAACATCATATCACCTACATCCGGGATCATATGGTGGTTCGAGACGACAATGAGGAGGAGGACGAAGGGCAGCGGATGGATTCTGACTAGGTAGCGTTGGTGGTAGGCGACATAGTTATCGTGCAGGTTAAATCTCTCACCCTTTGAACAATTTGACATTTCCTCGGGCTGCGACCCATTAAGACAATTTACTTTCTGTTAGACAATTTTTATTTTCTACATTTTGTTTTATGTTTGGATGATGTGGTGGTGGTTAGACTTAAACACTCGTAATTTAGGTTTTATGATGGTTTTGTTGTATTATGTTGTGTTGTGGTAGTATTGTAGAATGCAGGTACCATGGGAGGCTTGGACACACTAAGCATAGTGGTCCCCAAGCCCGGAAACCAGGAGCTAAACGTTAAAAACCTGCATTTTTAACTGAAACAGACAAATAGCACGGGGCTATGTTCACCCAACACGCCCCCGTGCCCAGTCCACTGATGTCAAAAATTTTTTCTCCAAAAAGTGACACGGGCCGTGCCCACTAGGCACAACCCCGTGCTCACTCCACTGTAAGTTTTCTAAAAACCCAGTAACTAGCACTTTGAGCACGGGCCGTGTTCATCCAACACGCCCCCGTGTCCAGTGCCCAATAACTGTGAAATTTTGCTATTTTTTCGCACTTTTTACGCATTCAACCTAAATAAATCCTATTTGGGACAAATTGGGGACAATGTGTAATTTAAGTGTGTGTGTGTGGGGGGGGGGGGGGGGTTAAAACCTTAAATCATTTGCCCTAAAACAAGCCTTACACAAAACTCGTTCGGAACCGTTAAACACCCCAAACTTCTTCAAAAACTTTATTTTCTTTCTTTTTCTTATCTTGGTTTAAGTTGGGAAAATAAGTTCTAAGAATGATGTTTTTATTACTTTACACCTAAAAACGTCATGATAAAAAAAACCAATTAAGAGAATTACAAAAATGGGCCTAATAAATCTTTGTAAAAATTTGATTTGTTTATATATAAGTTTTTACACTAACAACCCTTTCCCACAAAAAGTGAGTTTTGAGCCTTTATTGAGCATAAATACACATATATACTAATCGCTCAAATTTTTGTTTCTTGTGTGATTAGCCTATTTGGTTCTTACAACTCTAGAACTTGCCAAAGCAATACATCCCAAGTCCTTACCGACGCTAATCTAAGTAAATGATAGAGGCATTAGGATCAAACTCGTTTTTCATCCAAAAACTTTATTTTTCCTCGCTTTTTCCAAAAAAAAAAAATAAAAAATACTCTCCCTAGACAAACCAATTTTGAGCCTTAAAACCTTTCGTTTCTTAAACCCGCAAATTTTTTGCAAAAATAACAACCCATCACCCCAAAATCCAACCTTTTTATCTTTACACCCTTTATTTTCAGTAAATGCGGCACTTTTGAAAATTACAAAATAAGTGACTTAGTTAAATTATTAAAAAAAAAACTATATAGCTACTTAGAATAAAATAAAGCAAAAACAATATTGCTTATAATTATGTAGTTTTAACTAAGTCACAACAAAATAAAATTTTCAAAAGAAAAGCCGACATTTTACTATTTTAGCCACTTCCAAATAAAACACACCTACCCGAGCCTTAGCCTACCCTTTAAAAGTCCTCTCGATACCTACAAAGATTAAAATGTCAAAAAGGAGGATGTTTGATTACTTGCCAAGCCTATAGAAGGAGTAATTTCCAAACCGGGTGCGAGTGTTCTCACTTATACATTTTCGGCCGAGTGTTGAGTGATTACTTGTGAGGTGTGTAAAACATGTATATAACCAAAAAGAATTTTATAAAGGCATGCTATGCCCAAAAATAAATAATTTTTCTTAAATTGTGTTGTAAATAAATCATGACAAAATAAGAATGTAAATTAAATAAAAACAAAATAAATTGAAACTTGGATTCCCGACACTCTAAAGATAGGTCCAAAACTTTCTCTTCTACCCATTCTGTTTGGGTGTGTAAGCCACAATAAAGAGTTTTGCTTGAGGACAAGCAAAGATTCAAGTGTGGGGGTATTTGATGTGTTTAAAATACAACATATAAATTATATCAAATACGGCGTAAAAGCAACCTTTTTTTAGTACTAATGTTGGAAAAATCTTGTGTTTTTGTTCCTTTTTAATAAACAGTGTTAAAAGAACTTAAAAGAACAAAAGAAGTAAAAAGGCAGCAAAAACCAACATAAAATGCAATAAAGAAGGCTTAACCAACTTGCCGAGCCCCCATCCACATCCAAACCCAAGAAAAAACAAAAAACAGAAGCTTTGGCATGGGGCCGTGCTCAACTAGCACGGGCCGTGCCCGGTGGGAATTCACTGCAGTAGAAAGAGACAACAACAAAAGACAAATTCAAAGCTCAACACGGGGCCGTGCTAAAGTAACACAGGGCATGGTCAACTCTTGGATTTCCAAAATCTGAAGAAGTACAACAAGTACATTGGCCACGGGTCGTGCCATTGACGCACGAGGCCGTGTTAGTACAAGTCTAACACTACAGTTAATGTAGAAGAGAGAGACTGATGGCCACGGGGCCGTGCCAGGCGGGCACGATCCGTGGTTGACGTTCTGTTTTCAGCTATAAATAGGGATGCTTGGTTTCACTTCAACTCATCCCTTGACAAACCACTTCTCTCTCACTCGCCACCTCTCCACCACCACTACAACACCATCATCCACCACCATCATACATTTTCCATATTTTAGAGTGTGTGTGTAGTCTCGGGATCCAAGATTGATAGCAAGAATCTTTGTCAAACAAAGGCCATGCTTGACTAAATTCTTACATCACTTGGTGAAGACAAATCTTTTATGTATTTCTTTTATAATTTCCAATCTTTGGAAACTTTTTAATTGGGTATTTATTAATGACTTTAATAATTAGCTTTTTATATTAAAGGCGATTTTTTCAACCATTCTTCATATGTCGTTTATTCACATATTCATGTCTTTACATTCTATATAAAGCATGTTAACTACTTGGAAGGGGGTTAGAAGGGTGGTTGGGTAATTCTATGTCTCGTTCAGTGTATAGATCCTGCGAGTACCTAGTTCAAGCTTAGTACTACTCCATGGATTGGCTGGGAATGACTGGCCCGACTGAGAGTAAGAAACCGCTTCAACCCCTTATTCATAAACTACTATTGAAACTTTAAACCAACCCCGCGAGGACTGTATCCCTGCTGACTCAGACCTACGCGTTGAGGGTGATCGCTGCATGGAAGGGGGCCCACCACATTTTGCATAAATAACTTACTTAATTATCTTTCAATATTTACATACTTTTCCCTCTTTTCCTGGGGTGGAAAAACCCCCAGGTTGTTCCATGCAAATTTCTTCTTCTAAATCTCCATTTAGAAATGCGGTCTTTACATCCATTTGGTGAACTTCCAAATTTCTTAGAGCCGCACGAACCAATCGTATAGAGGTTATTCGTGTCATAGGCGAGTAAGTATCAAAGTAGTCTAGACCTTCTTTTTGTCTAAACCCTTTTATTACTAACCTCGCCTTGTATTTATCAATACTTCTGTCTGCTTTCATCTTCCTTTTGAATATCCAATGATATCCAAGTGGTTTACAACCGGGTGGAAGATCTACTAACTCCCAAGTTTGATATTGCAATATAGAATCAATTTCATTCTTAATTGCTTCTTGCCATTGAGGTCCTTCTGTGGAGGTAACCACCTCGCGGTAAGTATTGGGCTCACCCTCAACCATATAACTTATGAAGTCTGGACCAAAAGATTTTTCAACCCTTTCTTGTTTACTTCGTCTAACTTCACCCTCATCAACCTCGGGCCGTTCATGTCTTTCATCTACCCATGTAGATGAACTTGGACCTGGTTCATCAACTGTTGTTAATGAAGTTGCGTGTGTTTGTCGTAGCATAGGAAACATATTTTGAAAATATGAGATAATGTTAGGATTTGCCTCCATGATAGTGTGTTTGTGTACATATGGATTCTTGGACTCATGTACAAGAAAACAATGTGCACTATTTGATGCACATATCCTATGAAATGCAATCAATAGTTTTGGGTCCTATCCTAAGAGCCTTAGGAGGTGGTACAATCACCTTTGCTAGGCACCCCCACATTTTCAAGTATTTGTATGAAGGCTTTCTCCCTCTCCATAACTCATATGGAGTTTCGTCCCTATTTTTTAATGGTATCTTGTTCAAAAGATAGTTTGCTGAGAGAATGGCGCCCCCCACATTTCTCGGTTCACTCCCAAACTGATCAACATGGCATTCATCATTTCTTACAATGTGCGGTTCTTTCATTCCGCAACACCATTTCATTGTGGAGAATAAGAAGGTGTACATTCATGTATAATGCCACTTTTTGCGCATAAATCCACAAAAGGTGCAACATATTCACCTCCTCGATCGCTTCTAACAGCTATCTTCTTTTTAAGTTGATTCTCAACTTCGTTTTTGTACAAGATAAACTTTTCTATTGCTTCATCTTTACTCTTAAGTAAATACACATAGAAATATTTAGTACAATCATCAATAAACGTGATAAAGTACTTATTTCCTCCACGTGTGGGAATCGCTTTTAGATCACATGCATCGGTATGAATTAAATCAAGGGGTTCGATTATTCGTTCAACCGATTTAAACGATGATCTTGTAAGTTTGGATTCTACACATGACTCGCATTTGTTATTGGACTCGATATGGAATGTTGGTATCATATTTAATTTAATCAAACGTCGTAAAGAATTAAAATTTACATGTCCTAGTCTACCATGCCAAACATTAGAAGACTCGATCATAGAAGAAGAAGTTTCATTCATAGTTTTGTTGCTGTTCACAACCATTACATCCATTTTAAACATTCCATTAAGGGCATAGCCCTTTCCGATAAATGTTCCACGTCTAGAAAGAACAAACTTGTCCGATTCAAACACTAGACGAAAACCAAACTTGTTGAGCATCCATCCGGAAACGAGATTCTTTCGTATCTCTAGGACATAAAGCACTTTTGTCAAGGTAAGTTCCTTTCCAGAAGTCATCTTCAAGAGCACAGTGCCTTCACCCTTGATGCTGGCGGTAGCTTTATTCCCCATATAAAGCTTTTCTTCACCCGTAGCTACCTTGATTGTCGAGAAAAGAGCCTTATCTCCACAAACATGGCGGGTTGTACCCGTGTCAACGAACCATCCTTTTGGGTTTTCACCCATCACATTAACTTCTTCAATCATAGCCGCTTCTTCGGTTATCATTGCAATCAGAGGCATTCCATCCTCGTCAACCATATGCGCACGCTCACGCTTAGGTTTCTTGCATTGGTTAGCACGGTGTCCCGTCTCGTTACAGTTGTAACAAGTACCTTGGAAAGGCGCATACTTCTTTTTCACAGCCCCCTTTTTCGGTCCAAGGTTGTTAACCTTTGCTTTCCCCTTGTTGTCCTTCTTACCCCCTTTGCCCTTATTGCCCTTTGAGGATTTCCCAATTTCCACCATGTTTGCTTTAGCCGAAGCTTGCAAACTGGTGCCTTTTTTTGCCACCTTATTGTCCTCTTCGATACAAAGATGGACGATAAGTTCCTCCATGGTAATTTCCTTTCGCTTGTGTTTTAGGTAGTTTTTAAATTCTACCCATGAAGGAGGCAATTTCTCAATCATGGCTGCCACTTGAAAAGTCTCGCTAAGTACCATGCCCTCAGCATGGATGTCATGAAGTATAATTTGTAACTCTTGGACTTGGTTCATAACAGTCTTGTTATAAACCATTTTGTAGTCCAAGAAACGGGCGACAACAAATTTCTTTGTTCCCGCATCCTCCGTTTTGTACTTTTTATCCAAATACTCCCATAATTCTTTTGAAGTCTTGATATTGTAGTACACATTAAACAGTGCATCCGAAAGGCCGTTTAGTACATAGCCTCGACAAATGATATCCGAATGCTTCCAAGCATCTATTGCGCATTGAGCCTGAGCGTCGGTCTCCCCTTCCGTAGGTTGGGGAGCTTTTTTAGTAAGGAACCTCGCAAGGTTCATGGTGGTCAAGTAGAACAACATCTTCTGTTGCCACCTTTTAAAGTGGAGACCCGAGAACTTCTCGGGTCGTTCATCATGGTTTGCCACTGTGGACGCTCCCACAGTGTTAGAAGGGGTTCCGACAACAACATTAGTGTTGGTATTCATGTTTTCAGTCGACATTCTGAAAATTTTCAAGAAAACAAGTTAAAAGTTATGTTTTCAAAAAAATAAATGTGCTAATTTATTATTATTTTAAACAGAATCGAGGAGAACAAAAAACTAGCTGTGTAGCTTCTAAGTCCAACTTTGAAGACTACAACTGTGACAACTGGCACAAAACCGGTAATTTCCGTACTATTTTAATAATTATTTATTTCCTGCATTTATGTGTTTACACGTCAACATTATGTGCTTACTTGTTATGCAATTGAATTCATGCATGTTTTGATATATTAACTGTCACATTATACGATACTTTAAGCATTGTGTCGAAATGGTTAGTAAGCTCACCGGTTAGACAAGCTGCGTCAGCATGACTGTAGAATAGAGTTAAACAATAGATTTAGGACGTAGAAGTAGGTCCAATACCAAAAATACATTGAACACTAAGTAGGTGAACAAAGGTTAACATAAACACTTTCCGGAAGCTAAAACAAGCACTAAAAAGTACCCAAAACGCACTTTAAATGCCGAATTCTGCAGAAATTAAGCAAAAACAGCAATTTAACACCAAAATAACATGCAGAATTAAGGTTTAAATGTCTAGAATAACCTGTAAAGTGTCAGGAATGAAAAATGTCACAAAAGGTACTTCATACCTTGTAAAATTCACAATTTAACACTTTAACGAACCGATAACCGAACGATTAACCGGACACTACCCAAAACACCAAAAATAGACTAGAAGCATTGTTTTTATGTTTTAAAGCTAGTTGTGGTGATAGAACACCTTAAAAATCATCAAAACACTTAAACATACTTAACCTTACATTTAACCTCTAATTTACATCTTCTACCCTTAACTTCCAAAAAGTTAAATATTACCCCCCTTGCTTCCAAGCGGCCCCAAGGTGGCCCACAAGCATCCCCCATTAAAATATTTCACTTGATGTTTAGATATGGGACATGTAATCTAATAGATAATAAAATGTTGGATGATTATAAGACTTAACCACAAGTTCATTTTCTCATAACTTCATTCAAAATTTTCACTTCATCTTTCCCTTCTTCTCTCCTTCCCTCTCGGCCACAACCACCTACACTATCACCACCATTTTCTTGCCACTTTCAAGCTATTCTAAGGTGTTACAAAGGTGTAAGAAGGTGATCTAAGGGAGCTAGGAGCAAAGGAAGTTGAAGGACCATCTTGTGGAGCTTTTATCCAACTATTTTCTTCATTCTTCATCATCTTCTTGTTCTTGCCACATCCCTAGCCACAAGAGCTAGTTGTAAGCTTCATAATCCATCTTTTACTTCATGTTAAGCTTATGTACAAGTTACACCTTCAAAGAACATAAACTTTAAAAGATGGTAACATGAAGATCTAACATAATCTAAGTGAAAACAAGTTGTTTTGAAGTTGTTTGGTGTATGTGATGAAGATGTGAATGTTGAATCTTGTGTTTTTAGTTAGATCCATCATGTGTTAGCTTGTCAGAAGCTTAGATCTAACAAGTTTAAGCATGGATCTTGAAAGATGCATGATAAAACTTGATGATGAACTTGAAGATCTTCAAAATGAGTATGAAAATGGTTTTAGAATATGTTTCTAATGGTTTTAAAAACCCTAAAACTTATGGATGATTTATTTAGTAAAATAAAGTTTCATAAAAGTTTGTTAAAATTTAACAAGAACACTTATTTTTGGAAGATTCAAGTATGTAAAGTGTAGATCTAAAAGACTACACATTTCTAACAAAAATCAAGTTCATCATAAGGTTTATCATGATGATTTTAGTGTATGTTACTTGTGAAATTGTTGAAGATTGAATTTTTGATGATGAAAAGAAAATAAACACATGTTTTGAAAACATGTGAAACCTTCATTTTTAGGGGAAACTATGTCAAAATTTTTATAAAAATATAAGTTTTGGTGAAACTTATTCCCCAAAAATTCACCTAAAAATATTTATCAAGGTTTCCTAATTTTTATACGAAAATTACAAGTTAAGAAATAACGTTTTCTTTAAGTATAAAATCAATATTAGGTGTGTATATATTTTAGGGAAAATATATATATTTAGTGGTCAAAAAATTATGTGCTAAGTGTATATTATGTGTATTAGTGTATATTAGGAACTTGAAAAATACACTAAATACTCCAAAGGAGTATACTACCAAAATACACATACAAATACATAAGAAATACTCAATTATGCAAGAATACAAATCTACCTATAAAAGGATATATGGACAAATACAAAAATATATATTATTATAAATATATTTCCTACAAATTATGGACTTGGACAAATTAATGGACTTATTGGACAATCTTACATATTTATGGACATATATAAAATTACTACAAGTAATGAAAAATAATAAAAATTGGACAACAGACAAATATATATATATATATATATATATATATATATATATATAACAAGTAAACCTTAAAAATATTATTATTTTTAAGAAATAAAATTCCGGAAAGTATTAAAAATGAAAGGAATGATTTTTGGTAAGCAATACAAAATACACAAGTATTTACACTTAAATACAATTATACTTTCCTAAGTATACTTATACCAAAAATAATATTAGAAATATTATTTAACAAATTACGTATATTTATTTTTGAAAAACAATATAAGTAACATATAACATTTTTAAATTCTACTTATACAAATATATATTTTTTGGGGATAAAAATATATATAACAAATATAACATTAATTATATGGTAAAATATATACACTAATAATACAAGAACATATACATGTAAGACACAATAAGACACATTAAATCCAAATGGTAACTTGTACTTAGGGATTTACAAGTTAGGTGTTTAACATACTTAGAACGTCTATAGGTTACGACATTCAAGTAGCGAACGCCGGTGAAGCTTGACGCACGAGACGCAAAACAGTGAGTTCATGTCCCCACTTTTAAACATTTTTACTGTTTTCTAAACTTTGGGGAAAATACATGTACAATTGGTATGTTCAAAACAAAGGAATCATACATAGATCATGTCAAGAATAGGGTATACGTAAACACCGTCAATCTTGTTTAGACCTAAAGAACAAGGTGTCACACCCTGACCGCGTTAAAATAACAAAACCGCGGCGGAAACGTCGAGGAGTGGAGTAACAGAATCATTGTTTCACAACACATGGATTGAAGTTTCGTTTTATTGAATTAAGTTTATTACATTGTCTTGAAATTAAAAGCAAAACACAAACATATTGTCTATCATTTTTATTTAGTCACTAAGGCCTCGTCCGATCCTATGTGAGCATGCATCATAATCATCATCAACATCATCAAACAACAGCACCTGAAACATATGTGAAAATAAAGTCAGCATAAAAATGCCGACTAGCACATAGGTTTTGTGAGTGTGTCAAATTCATGGCTTGTATAAGTATTGCAATACCTCGTACGACTACTAGAGTCGATAATTGAAAACCTTGTTTGGAAAAGTGTATTGTATTGCAATATGATTAACCAACTTAAAACAATTTGGTTATAGTTTAAAAAACCTCGTTGCCATGAATCTTGACTAAAACATTTGTTTTTGTAAACCAAATTGTAAATCGTTCTTGTAATAAAACTCGTATGGTTTATATCATTTAGTAAACGTCGTTGCATGTCATCGTTCGACATCATTCGTTCAAGTGAACTAAATAACGCTACAGAATGCAATATGATAAAAGCACTTATATATAAGAAGTACCAGCAGCGTATCTACCATGCTTTTATCACATTACACCCGTCCCGTTATCTATTCACATACCAAAAACCAATCGTTCAATTGTACTTGTTCTCAATCGTTTGTGTTATCAAAACCAATCATTCAGTTCGTTTAACTCGTTCAAATCGTTCAATCGTTCGTGTTTTAATTGTGAAAAATAACTTTTGGTCGTCTCGTTGAACACAATCAAACCTGTGTGAATCATCCATTGTTCAATCGTATTAACAAACCACCAAGGGTTTGTTAAAATTCACCAGGTTCTGTCGTTACCCACATTACCCCATAACCATGGCGATAGTCCGATAACGGGATTTGTCAGATCCTATGGTACCATAACATACTACTGGTCGTTTTGATCATAGTTAATGAATGTCATTCGATTGTCTTTCGACAAATGCACCAACAAGTTCGTTCACATTATTGAAATCGTTGTGTTTAATATAAATCATAGCATTTGTTTTAGAAAACTCGAAATCGTTTAGCACATATGAATCACCCCAAAACAATTGAAAACAGTAAGATAGGGGAACTATGTACTCACTTGAGATTGTAATGTATCCTTGATTAAGTGAATTAACAAGCTCGGGCAATCAAGGAATCAAGTGGCACCTAGTATCAGATCACTATGTTAATAAATCGACACCTAAATCGGGAGATCGGGTAGAATGAGATCTCGTAAACCAAATGAGTATTGGAACTCACGTGATATGGTTTAACAAAGCCTACATTCTGATTTGGAACCTATCCTAAGTGCTTATGACCCGTTACGGTAGTTTACGCTACTTTAACGCGTCATTTGCGCAAAAGCTCATTCGAATAGTCTAACTAGCCCTATGACAAGTATTATATGCCCTAACATGTTTAATAACATTGCATAATCAGTTTAAGTGTCAAAATTTAAGTTACACATACTTAAATTCAAATTATGTGTAAAAGGGCATTTGTTCATTTTCCTAAGGCATATAAACTACCTATCATACAACTAATTAAACTAAGTGACCATAAGGTATAACATCGGAAGGTTATTCCCTATATAACTATGGTCACAAAAATATGTTTGGCTGGATCCTAATGATCAACCAAACGGGTCGGGTTCGAAAGTCTAAGCGGTTGTCGAGACCGCTTGACTTACGACCCTAAATTAGCACTAAACTAAAAGTGACGAGTTAAACATGTTAAAACATGTTTAACTAAGTTAGAAAACTGATTTGATATCAAAACAAAGTGTTTTGAAACCCGAAAATAGTTTCGTCGCAAAATGCACATAATCGTGCATTTTGACCAACTCTTTGACTCGTCACTTCGACTAGTCAACGTGGTAATCAGTAGGTATAGTCGCAAGGGACTATAACCATCGTGATTACGCTCATGTTGCAAAGTTCAAACGAACTTTGTCTTGACCAAGTTATGGTTCATAGCTGAAAGTCAAATACTGTTTGAATTTCTTGCTTGAAATAAATAAACAAGCATGAAAGAAGACTTACAAGAGTCCTAAGCTTGGAAAGAAGACTAAGAAAACTCAGATTTGAGGCCTCCAACCAAGTGTGGTAGCCTCAATAGAGCAGATGATGAAGAAGAGAGCAAATGAGCAATTTGAAGTGTTGAATGGCCTTGCTATTTATAGGAATACATGAACCTTTAGGATGATTACATGTGTAAATGAGTTGTTCAAGGCATGATCATCACCACACACTTGTTATGCTCTGATTGGGGGACTTGGAGAACACATAAACCAGCCCACAAGATCAAGAAACCAAGATTAAAACAGGTTGCAACAAACAGGTTTGAAAAAAATGGTTTCTGTTTTGCTGGCACAGGCTTACGGACTGTAAGCTCTTCCCCATATGGTCCGTATGGGACCGCAGGGCACCTACTTTTGCAAATTGACAGTTTTAGTCCCTGTGCTTGGTTTGTCGCGTTTCGGCACTTCTAACACCCGTTAAGCCCATTTTCAAGCTCCATAATAAAGTTAAAGTATATTTAATTTGAATTATACTAAAAAATGTCATGGATGTCAGTTCGTTTGGCTGTACGGTTGCGTTTTTCGGTTAATTACGACGGAAATCGTAATGGACGCGAAAACGACCCAAATTGCGAAACGAATGAAGTTTTTGCATTCCCATCACTAAAATATAATATTTTAATGATTACAAAATTTTTGGATGTTCGGATATGGTCAGAACGCAAGATATGCACGTATATGCATACTTTCATTGTTTTGACGCTTTTGGTCCCTGTGACCAAATAAGCGTATTTTCGCATACCGAACCACTCAAAACTTATTTATAAGCTATGTAAAGGATATTTAGGGTATGTTTAGCTTATGATATTGTTCCGGAGTGCACTTGTTATACGAATTGGCAGACTTTTGTAGTTTGTCGCAAATAGTCCCTGTGATCGAATAAACTTGTTTTTGACATGCCAGACCCTTCAAAACTTATTTCTAAGTTATGTAAAGGTTATTTAAGGTATGTTAAGCTTATGTCACTGTTTTGGAGTGTTTGTCGCGTTAAACTGACTACATTTACGTAACAGTTTGCGTATAACTTTCCAGAAAGTGATTTAAAGCTTGAAATCGAACGAGAATCAAAACGTGAAATTGTCATACACAAACAAACAAAAATTGAGATCAAAACACATTGTTTCATTGATAATTGATATTGTTTTACATCGTACAGTGTTTACAGAGCACAAATGTCACAGTCTCCCCTAGTTTAGGAAATTTCGTCCCGAAATTTTACCTAGAGGAAACTTATGAAAACAAATGTGGATATTTCGCCTTCATTTGGTCCTCACGTTCCCAATTAAACTTTGGGCAACGTTTGGACTCCCAGCGAACTTTGATTATCGGTATTCGCTTGTTCTTTAGTCTCTGGACTTCACGATCCATTATCTCCACTGGTTTCTCGACAAAGTGCATTGTGTCGGTATCGGCTAAACACTTTCGTAAATTGGACACGTGGAATGTTGGGTGAATATTCCCAAGTTCAGGAGGTAGCTCAAGTCAATAGGAAACCTTTCCGATTCTTTCAACAATCTTAAATGGTCCAACATATTGTGGTGCAAGTTTTCCTTTCTTTCCAAATCTCACCACTCCCTTCCAAGGGGATACCTTGAGTAGGACATGGTCTCCAACTTGAAATTCCAAGGGCTTGCGTTGCATGTCCGCATAACTCTTTTGACGGCTTCTAGTTATCAGAAGATTATCGTGAATTTTCTTGACTTTGTCCGTTGTTTCAAGAATGAGTTCAGGTCTAGTAAGCTAAGCCTCACCGATCTCATTCCAACAGACAGGTGAACGACATTTTTGACCGTATAAAGCTTCAAAAGGTGCCATATTGATGCTAGCATGATAACTATTGTTGAAAGAGAACTCGATCAACGGTATATGCGAATCCCAATTACCACCAAAGTCTATCACACATGTTCTAAGCATATCCTCCAATGTTTGTATCGTCCTCTCGGATTATCCATCCATTTGGGGATGACAGGCAGTGGTTAGATTTAGTTGGGTTCCCATAGCAGATTGCATGGTCTTCCAAAAGTGAGATGAGAATCGAGCATCACGGTGAGACATGATATCCAAAGGAACACCATGTCGAGATACAATCTCATCACAATAAATCTTGGCGAGTTTACCAACAGATATATCCTCGCGAATCGGCAAAAAGTGTGTTGATTTTGTAAGACGATTAATGACTACCCAAATTGATGGGATTTTAACATGTTTATCAAAGCAATTTCATCCATATGAAATAAAAACGCAGCGGAAAATAAGTTTAAAACATGTTACTTTTATAAGATATAAAACCATTTATATGCAAAATCCCAAAACCCGGATCCATATATGAGATGTATACTATCAAACACAACCATAGGATGTTTAGAAAACTACCTTCTTGAAGTACAAGGAGTAATGGATATGAAGAAGGTGATGCTTCTTGAACGGTTGCCTTCAAGTGTAGAAGACCTCAAGCTTGTATACCCCAAGCTTCCAACAAACACCTCATGTTTAGCTAGGATTTCTACACTTATGAACTCACTAGAAAACCCTCTTGTTAACCATCTCATGGCCGAAAATATGAGAGGAGTTTTGGAGTTCTTGCACTTGTTATATGAACTTGAAACTCACCAATAGATCAACCATACATGACCCGATTTATTTAGAGTCTAACACTTGATTTTTCCAAATAAAAATCAACTCTTGGATGATCATCTTGGGGCCGAAAATATGCAGCCATTTTTACCTATCTTCTTCAAGTTCTTCTCTATCAAAATTCATCTAAATGAATATAAAAGACAAGAGAGATTTTGCCACCCATATTGCCCAATAGGAGATCAACTAACACATGCATTTGCATGCAATATGATTGGCCAAAGAACTTAGGGAAGACCATCCAATCAAAATGCTTCTAACTTATGACAACATGCATGGAACCTTATTGGACAAGAATATTTTGGGAAGACCCCATGGGGGGGGGGGTGGCGGCCAAGCTTTTATATAAAAAAAAAACAATTTCTTTTATAAAATATAAGTCTTACACATATATATATTTTATAACTTTTATAAAATATAACATCATATGTTATAAGACTTATGCTATTTTTATTATGTTATTTAACCAATTAAATAACAAAATAAAATATTCTCTCAAAATAAATTATCCATATAATTTATTAGTTTGTCAAGTACAATTATTTAGAAAACCAATTTCTAAATATTCTAAGTGTTGATATTTATTTATTTGATCATATCATAAATAAATATTGTAAGTGTTTGTCTAGCTTGTTATTGGGTATGACTCGACTTGGATCATAACGTACTAGCCACATCAATTTAATATGTGTCTTGGGCATACAGAGTCCAACAATCTCCCACTTGCACAAGATACATAGAAGATTGATGCAAGTAGTAAATGACGCCTAACTACGGTTTACTACCCCTAATACGTATGACTATATGTGCCATTCAATAACATCATCCCCTTCAAGTCCCTTACTTGAACATGATTTACGTGAATCTATCATTTATCCTTTCGTTACAGATGTCATGTTAAATCCAGAGACACAGAGTGATCACTCTCTGTTGATTTAACTTTAGCAGGCCTTAGACATCTTACTCTCAACGAATAAGAGGAACAAATCCCATCTTGATTACATACGTCTCTCACAATCACCTTGTACCACACCTGAGCTTAGCCTTATGTACTGTCATATTACTGACAGCGAAGAAAAAGTCAAGGTATAATATTTGGTGAATATCAAGACCCAATATGTATCTCAGGTCTGAGGATACTATGATATTCTCCTTTACTCAAATTTACTTATGATCAATCACAGATGATTCCATGCAGTAATATTTGAGAGCGAGTCAGTCCAATATTTGTATCCCACAAATATCTATGAACCTTGGTAGCAACACTTTGCTCTATATTCATATCTAATGAATATCCACCAATCCAAATTCATAATAGTCTTACATTCATATTTGTTCCCATAAGTATGATCGACTACGGACATTTAGAATAAGTAACTTATTCACGGATTTAAACATGCTAATATGGAACATAACTCAACATACCATAAAGAGTTATAATAACAATTGTTCCAATATCCAAATATAAAATAGATCAAATCCAATCACTAGAATATCGAAGTCCTAAGGCACAAGTATGACCCTTTCATGCTTTGCCCATTCAAAGAGCTTCGTGAGTGGATCCGCAATATTTTGATCAGTGTGAACTTTGCGAATACATATCTTTCTCTTTTTCAACTTCATCCCTTATGTAGTTGAAACTCTGCTCAATGTGCCTAGTCTTTTGATGTACACGAGGTTCCGTGATTTAAGCAATCACACCATCGTTATCACAAAGATCTCTAGGGGTCCTGAATGGTAGGGACTACCCCTAGATTGGTAATAATTCAAGTGGCAGATCCATATGAATTATCTCGATCAATGAAGCGGCGATGTATTCTGATTCTGTAGTGGACAATGCTACCCTGATTGTGATCGAGAACCATCTCGATTAGTTTGGAAACTCGCATCTATGTAACCCTTTACAACGAATTCCGAGACTCGCATCCTTGTAACCCTTTTACAACGAGTTCTTTTTAACCAGATCCATATATTAGAAACATATCCTTAGTCCTTCTAAGGTATTTCAATATATATATATATATAACAGTCACCAAATGACCGTTTCTTGCTGGTTTCTTCTTGTTATGCTTAAAGCGCATAACTTGTCCAGTCTAGTGCATATCATTACGTACATAATGAATCCTATAGCTGATGCATATGGGATTCCTTTGATTCTTTCTTGCTCATCTTTTGAGCTTGGACATTGAGATGCACTCAATATTGTCCTCTCTTGAATAGGTACCAAACCTTTCATAGAGTTCTCAATCTTGAACCTTTTCAAGACTTTGTCAATGTATGCACTTTGGTTTAAACCTATCTAGCGCCTTGACCTATCCTTATAGATCTTTATTCCTAAATATAGGCGACTTCACCAAAATCCTTAATGGAAAAACAACTTTCAAGCCAGGCTTTTACACCCTCCAAGGTTGGAATGTTATTTCCAAATAGTAGAATGTCATCGACATATAATACAAAGAAAGTAATAATGCTCCCACTAACCTTCTTATTCACACAAGCTTTATCAACCTTTTTGATGAATCCATATTCCCTAATCTCTTCATCAAAACGGTGATTCCAACTTTTAGATGCTTGTTTCAATCCATAGATTGATTTCTTTAACTTGCACACTTTGTTAGGATGTTTTGGATCGACAAAACCTTCAGGCTGAACCATATAGACATCTTCATCAAGATATCCATTGAGGAAATCCGTTTTGACATCCATTTTCCAAATCTCATAGTCATAATATGCAGCTATGGCAAATATTATCCTAATCGACTTTAGCATTGCCACTGGCGAGAAGGTCTCATCATAATCAACCCCTTGAGTTTGAGTGAAACCTTTTGCTACAAGTCTCTCTTTATAAGTATCCAAGTTACCATGCATATCGGTTTCCTTCCTGAAAACCCACTTACTTCCAACTACTTTGGAGTTAAGAGGTGCTACAACCAATTCCCATACTTGGTTGTTATACATGGACTGCATCTTTACGTTCATGGCTTCAAGTCAATTGTCACAATCGAATTTTGACATTGCATCATGGTATGTGGTAGGTTCACCCGAATCTACCACGTAGCATCCATCCATGAAAAATCCATATCCTTCAGGTGGAGTACTTATTCTACCAGATCTGCAAACGTTTTGTGTGTGATGATCAACCACTTGATCGTTTTCAACAACCTCTTGTTGAGCGCTAGTATCAACCAACCGTGTATTGGGATGTGGTTCTTGATCCTCATCTAGTTCCACTGTTCTACTAGCTCCTTCCATAAGGAACTTAGCTTCCAAGAACTTTGCCTTTCGAGCAACAAATACCTTTTGCTCTGTTGGATCGCATAATAATATCCTATATCATCTTTAGGATATCCTACAAAGATACACTTAGTGGATCGTACTTCCAACTTGTTTGGGGTGTATTGCTTCACATAAGCTTCACAACCCATACTTTTAAATATGATAATGATGGAACCTTTCCATGTCATATTTCAAAAGACGTCGTATCTACTTTCTTGGTTGGGGCCATATGGGCCACGGAGAGCAAAGCGTAACCCCAAAGTGATAGAGATGATGCGCTCCTAGCCATCATAGATCGAACCATATCTAATAGAGTTCGACTCCTCCTCTATCGAAACGAAGAACTTTAAAAGAGTTGATTTTGTACTTCACCTTTTGAAGATTCTGAACGTTTCAAAACTTCTTCTTTGTGTCAAGTACACATAACCATAACTACTATAGTTGTCGGTTAAAGTAATGAAGTATCTTTCACCATTCCTAGTCATTGGCTTAAAAGGATCATATACATCGGAATGTATGATACCTAATAAATCTTTTACCCTTTCCCACTAAGGGATTACTTGGTCATTTTCTTTGTAAACAAGATTCACATGTATCAAATGAACCAATTTCATTTGTTTCCAAAAGATCATTCTTTCGAAGTGTTTACATGCGACATCTGTTTATATGACCAAGGCGATAATGCCAAAGATAAGTCTCACTCAAATCCATTTTGAGTTTGTTGGTGATTGCTTGGTACATTGAACTATCAAATGATGTATTATTATGAACCAATTCATAACTACCATTTGAAGGCATAGTTTTTTTAAAGTAAAACATGTCATTCATCGAAATATAAATGTCATTGTTTACAAACTTTAAATCAAAACATATTGTCTCAAAAGGGAAACTTAAATAATGTTCCTAGTCAAACTAGGAGCATTCAAAAACATTTTAAAACAATTTCCAAACCATTTGGAAGTTTCAAAACATAGTCTCCTTTCTTGTAATGTTTATTTCTTTTGAACCTTTTGCAACGAATTGCAAACATGAGTTCCACATCCGGTATCTAATACCCATGTGTTAGAAGAGATAACATTAAGGTCAATATGTATTATTAAGATTGTACCTGAGGTTTGCCTAGCATCCCTCTTGTTTTTCAACTCTTTGAGATAGATTGGACAATTCCTATTTAAATGCCCTATCTCACCACACTCAAAGCATGGATCGTTCATGGAAACCTTTGCCTTCTTTGCTTTTGGTTTCGGTGGTTTCGCTTTAGTCTTTCTGATTCTTTCCCTTTGATGTGCCCCTTTCCTTTGGCAACATTTGCTTTGGTGTCGGGGTGATGCCCTTTCCTTGTTACCACCCTCATTGATCGTTAGAAAAATCCTTTTATCCATATTGAGCCTTTCGAGGTGATCAATGTGGCTTTTCATCTTAAAACATAAGATGAGTCCGATTGGGTTTCCTCCATTCGACATATATGAAGTGCTCGAACCGTTTCGAAGCGTTCTACCCATAGGAACATTTCCTACAATTGGTTAATCATGTCGTATGCTCATGATGTTCAAAACCCTTTTGAATCTCGGAAATCATAATTCCTAACATGAGGCAAGAGGCTTGCATAGTATTCTCGATATACTTAATCCAATCGTTATAGGCATCCTTATCTTCCATAAGATATTCATCGGGATTAGGATCGTTTTCTAGTGATAGGTTACGAACGGTTTGGGTAATATTGTTAGCGGCCATCTACAAAATTTAACAAGGTTTAATTTTAGTATTTTCGATATTATTATATTTTAATCATTAATACCCTTTTGTGTCTCATAGACAATTAATAATTAAAATCTAGAATCCAACGTTACATTTAAATATTGGTTAGGTGACCTTTATCCCTCTATTTAAATTAACAAGGTAGTCAACGTTTGACAATCGCAACTCTTTGCAACTTCTAGTCATATGGGATCGCTTAAACATCTTTATGTTTAGTTGGCATGTTTAATCCCATCAACACCGTTTGTTCGCCATGCTTCGGTGACCCTAAGTTCATGGTTTCCAAATCAAGTCGTCCAACTTACACACACGTGTGAGTTTATACACATAAGTAGTTAGGTGACCTTTATCCCACAAACATGGTAAACCCACCTCAAATATACAAGTTCCCTCAAATATGGTTAGGTGACCTTTATCCCACAAAAGAGTTCCCAAGTGTTTCGAGTGTTGTATAAAAGGATGGTGTTTGACTTGTTTTATAAAAGGGATTTTTGAGTTTTCAAAAAATCTAGTTTAGAAAACTTTATGTACCATACATTTGCATGCATTCAAATCCTTGGTACTTTTGTGAAAATCAATTTTCAAGGTTCTTTTTAATAAAACACATTTTATTATAAAATCATTAATTTTTAATAACCTTTTATTAACCAATTTTAATGATCTTGTAAAGAACCAATTTTATGCTTGTTGTTGATTATTAGTTTGTTGAGCATGCATATCCAAATATCATCAAAACAATATAAATAAGCAACCACACAAGCACAACACATATATCATTAGGTGCATAACCATAGCCAACTATTTTGACCACACTTGTTAGCCGAAACAAGTGTGCCAAAAGGTCCTTCCTAAAGGGTGAATATGACACAAGCGATGTGTCGTTGAACTCCCACTTGATCCCGCATCCAAACGCTTCAAGTCTCCCTTTTGTGTTGTGATTTCTCCACTTTCTTTGAGCTTCCAAAATGTACTTTAATTCAGCTCCAAACTCCTTTGGGCTCCGAAAATGTGTTTTGGTTTTCGGGCTAAAATCCCGTTAAGAACTATGAAGTCCTTTATGCCCGAAATTGGCAAAAACCAAAACCGCATTTTTGTGTGCATCTTCTTTTACAAAATATATCCTAATACATTTTTCTAGTAAAATAAAATGCACCTAATCTATTTATTTTACATACCAAATGAAAAATAAATAAATTACATATCTTTACAAATGGAAGAACAAAAAATAATAATTATTACAACCCATTGAATAATTAATAAATCACAACACAATCATTCAATCACAAGGTCATGGCTAGGACATATGCACCAAAATATATATCCAAATATATATTTATATTAATTTCAAGAAGCATAAAAAAATGGTTCCCTTTTATAAACATTTTCGGCTATTTTCAAAAAACCGAAAAGTTAAGTTTTGTCCAAACAAACAAATCATCCATATGAAATAATTTTTCAAGATTCATTTATGCATGTAAGAATATAATCTTGAAAAACAAAGGGATAACCATACTTAAAATTTCGGCCATAGGGTTTTCACCAAACCCGAAACCCGAAAATTTTAAGTCTATTGAAGCATGCACTCATATAAGCGGCTCTGATACCATTGATGGGATTTTAACATGTTTATCAAGGCAATTTCATCCATATGAAATAAAAACGCAGCGGAAAATAAGTTTAAAACATGTTACTTTTATAAGATATAAAACCATTTATATGCAAAATCCCAAAACCCGGATCCATATATGAGATGTATACTATCAAACACAACTATAGGATGTTTAGAAAACTACCTTCTTGAAGTACAAGGAGTAATGGATATGAAGAAGGTGATGCTTCTTGAACGGTTGCCTTCAAGTGTAGAAGACCTCAAGCTTGTATACCCCAAGCTTCCAACAAACACCTCATGTTTAGCTAGGATTTCTACACTTATGAACTCACTAGAAAACCCTCTTGTTAACCATCTCATGGCCGAAAATATGAGAGGAGTTTTGGAGTTCTTGCACTTGTTATATGAACTTGAAACTCACCAATAGATCAACCATACATGACCCGATTTATTTAGAGTCTAACACTTGATTTTTCCAAATAAAAATCAACTCTTGGATGATCATCTTGGGGCCGAAAATATGCAGCCATTTTTACCTATCTTCTTCAAGTTCTTCTCTATCAAAATTCATCTAAATGAATATAAAAGACATGAGAGATTTTGCCACCCACATTGCCCAATAGGAGATCAACTAACACATGCATTTGCATGCAATATGATTGGCCAAAGAACTTAGGGAAGACCATCCAATCAAAATGCTTCTAACTTATGACAACATGCATGGAACCTTATTGGACAAGAATATTTTGGGAAGACCCCATGGGGGGGGGGGGGGTGGCGGCCAAGCTTTTATATAAAAAAAAAACAATTTCTTTTATAAAATATAAGTCTTACACATATATATATTTTATAACTTTTATAAAATATAACATCATATGTTATAAGACTTATGCTATTTTTATTATGTTATTTAACCAATTAAATAACAAAATAAAATATTCTCTCAAAATAAATTATCCATATAATTTATTAGTTTGTCAAGTACAATTATTTAGAAAACCAATTTCTAAATATTCTAAGTGTTGATATTTATTTATTTGATCATATCATAAATAAATATTGTAAGTGTTTGTCTAGCTTGTTATTGGGTATGACTCGACTTGGATCATAACGTACTAGCCACATCAATTTAATATGTGTCTTGGGCATACAGAGTCCAACACAAATGGCATCATGACCTCTAGATGTGCGCGGTAACTTAGTGACGAGATCCATTGTAATGTTCTCCCACTTCCATACCGGTATTTCTAGTTGTACAAGCAAACCAGATGGACGTTGATGTTCAGCCATGACTTGGAGACAAGTTATGCATTTAGACACATACAAGGCAACATCCTTCTTCATACCAGGCCACCAGTACTGAGTATGAAGATCCTTGTACATTTTTTCAGCACCAGGATGGATAGAATAACGAGACTTATGAGATTCGTCCATCACTAAAGTGCAAAGATTGTCTTGTTTTAGAATCCACAAACGATCCTTTAAATAAAGTAACCCATTGTCTTTTGTTTCGAGTTTAAGCTCTAGTTGACATGGTAATTCTTTACCCATCAAGTCTTGTGTAACACAAGTATATTGAGCTTGAGAGATGCGAGTTTGAATATCGGATTGAGTTCGAACACAATGAAGCTTGACTCGTTCCTTTCGACTTAGTGCGTCGGCTACAACATTTGCTTTACCAGGATGGTAGCGAATCTCGCAGTCGTAATCGTCCAAGAGTTCAACCCAGCGTCGTTGTCTCATGTTTAGCTCCTTCTGATTGAAAATGTGTTGGAGACTTTTGTGGTCTGTGAAAACCACACATTTCATTCCATAAAGATAGTGTCTCCAGATTTCGAGAGCAAAAACCACATCGCCCAACTCAAGATCATGAGTTGTATAGTTCTTCTCGTGTATTCTCAATTATCTTGACGCATAAGCTTTAACTTTTCCTCGTTGCATGAGGACACAACCAAGGCCTAGATTTGATGCGTTACAATAGACAACGAAATCATCATTGCCATCGGGTAAAGATAAGATAGGTGCATCACAGAGTTTTCGTTTCAGTGTTTGGAAAGCTTCCTCTTGTTTGGGTCCCCGCTCAAAAGGCTTATTCTTTTGAGTTAAAGCAGTGAGAGGAACCGCATTCTTCGAGAAGTTCGCAATGAATCAACGGTAGTATCCAGCAAGACCAAGAAAAGAGCGAACTTCTGTAGGTGTAGTAGGTGTGTTCCAATCCTTAATCGCGGTGATTTTGGAAGGATCCACATGAATACCCTGCTCGTTGATAATATGACCCAAAAACTGAACTTCCTTAAGCCAGAATTCACACTTGGAGAATTTGGCAAAGAGTTGTTCCTTCTTTAGGAGTTCCATTGTCCGACGAAGGTGTTGTTCGTGATCGGCTCAAGACTTAGAATAAATAAGAATATCGTCAATGAACACAATGATGAACTTGTCTAAATAAGGTTTACAAACCCTATTCATTAAGTCCATGAAGATAGCTGGAGAATTCGTCAAACCAAAAGGCATGGCAGTGAACTCGTAATGACCATATCTCGTGCGGAAAGCAGTTTTGGGAATATCTTCTTCGAGTACACGAAGCTGATGATACCCAGAACGCAAATCAATCTTGGAAAAACATGTAGCACCTTGCAGCTGATCAAAGAGATCATCTATTCATGGTAGGGGATTCTTGATGGTGAGCTTATTGAGCTCACGATAATCGATACGCATATGGAAAGATCCATCTTTCTTTTTCACAAATAGGACTGGAGCGCCCCAAGGTGAATAACTCAGACGGATGAATCCTTTGTCAGATAACTCTTGAAGCTGTTTCGACAACTCTTGTATCTCAGACGGTGCAAGACAGCAAGGTACTTTAGCAATCAGGTTAGCATTAGGTACAAGATCAGTATGAAACTTGACTTGATGAACTGGAGGCAAACCAGGCAGTTCATCAGGAAATACCTCTGGGTAATCTCGAACAATCGGAATATCTTGAATACTTTTGCTCTTGACTTTCTCCTCTACGACATGTGCCAGAAAGGCCACATTGTGACAACTGTGCTATGTAAATGATGAACGATGTAAAACAATATCAATTATCAATGAAACGATGTGTTTTGCTGTTAATATTTGTGTATTTGGTTTGACGATTTTACGATTTGATTCGAGTTCGATTTCAAGCTTTAAATCGCTTTCTAGAAAGTTATACGCAAACTGATGCATAAACGTAATCAGTTTAATGCGAAAAACACTCTGGAATAGTGACATAGGCTTAACATACCTTAAATAACCTTTACATAACTTAGAAATAAGTTTTGGAGGGTTTGGTGTGTCGAAAACAAGTTTATTCGATCGCAGGGACTATTTGTGTCAAACTGCGAAACTATGCCGATTCGTATAGTAATGAACATTCCGGAACATGATCATAAGCTAAACATACCCTAAATATCCTTTACATAGCTTAGAAATAGGCTTTGAAGGGTTCGGTATGCGAAAATACGCTTATTTGATCAATAGGGACTAAAAGCATAAAAAAATGCATAAGTTTGCATTTACGCGCATATCTTACGTTCTGAATATATCCGGACATCCAAAAATTTTTGTAATCATTAAAATATTTTATTTTAGTGATTAGAATGCAAAAATACCACTCGTCGCGTAATTTGGGTCGTTTTCGCGTCCGTTCGAGTTTTCATCATAATTAACCGAATAACCCAATCGTACGACCAAACGAACCGACATCCGAGATGTTTTCAAGCATATTTCATGTTCCCTATGCTTTAAATTCATTGTAGAGCCTTGAAATGGGATTAACGGGGCTTTAAAACATCAAAAACTGAGTTTTACACATTCAGGGACCAAAATGGTCATTCTATCAAAGTTGCCCTCGCGAGCCGCGTAAGCTGAGAACCATATTACGCGGGGCGTGACAGACTACCAGGTCCAGAAGCATTGAATCTGCAATGTGCAGTTGATTTCTTTGATTTTTCCATGGTTTTAAGCATACAATGGACTTGTTTTAAGCTCCCATTGTATTCTAATCTATGTGCCACAAGTGTATGGCTTGGATCAAGCTTTGATTCTTGCAAAAACACTTGTAAAGATCTTGATGGGTCATGACTTTCTATAAATACCCACCATGATCAAGCTTCATTCCTCACACATTGATCTAAATCTGCTCTAAGTTGAAGCTAAGGCTTCATACCTGAGTGTTTTGGATCAATTCTTCCTAGCTTGGACCTTTTGTAAGCTTCTTTCATGCTTGTTTATGCTTTTTAAGCATGAAAGTCAAACAGTGTTTGACTTTCTGCTTTGACCATGAATTGGTCAACACAAAGTTCGCTTGAACTTTGCAACGTGAGTGTAATCATGATGATTATAGTCCTTTGTGACTATACCTTCTGATTACCACGTTGATTAGTCGAAGTGACGAGTCAAAGTTTCGGTCAAAATACGTGTTTATGCATATTTTGCGACGAAACTATTTTCAGGTATCAAAACACTTTGTTTTGATATCAAACTTGTTTTGTAACTTAGTTAAACATGTTTTCACATGTTTAACTCGTCACTTTTAGTCTAGTACTTGTTTAGGGTCATAAGTCAAGCGGTCTTGACAACCGCTTAGACTATCGAACCCGACCCGTTTGGTCGGTCGTTAGGATCCGACCAAGCATGTTTTGTGACCATAGTTGTATAGGGAATAACCTTTCGAGGTTATACCTTATGGTCACTTAGTTTAATTAGTTGTATGATAGGTAGTTTATATGCCTTAGGAAAATGACCAAAATGCCCTTTTCATGCATAATTTGATTTTAAGCATATGTAACTTAACTTTTGTCACTTAAACTGATTATGCAACATATTTAAACATGTTAGGGCATATAATACTTGTCATAGGACTAGTCAGGCGTCTCAAATGTGCATTTGTGTGAACGACGCGTTAAAGTAGCGTAAGCTACCTTAATGGGTCATAACGGGTCGTAAGTACTTAGGATAGGTTCCGATTTAGAATGTAGGCTTTGTTAAACCATATCACATGAGTTCCAATACTCCTTTGGTTTACAAGACCTCATTCTACCCGATCTTCCGAGTTAGGTGTCGATTTATTAACTTAGCGATCCGATTACTAGGTGCTATTTGATTTCCGTGGTTTGCTCAAGCTTTGTTAGTTCACTTAATCAAGGATACTTTGCACTATGATGTGAGTACATAGTTCCCCTATTTTATTGTTTTCGAATGTTATGGGGTGATTCATATGTGTTAAATGATTTCGATGCTTTCAACGATGATTTCAAAAACGCATACTATGGTTAATATTAAACAATAACGATTTCGATAATGTGTACAAACTTGTTGGGACGTATTTACATAACGAATAACATTCATTAACAATGATCAAGCCGACCATTATTAGGTTATGGTACCATAGGATCTGACAAATCCTGTTATCGGACTGCCACCATGGTTATGTATGGGGGTTATGTGGGTAACGACTGAACCTGTTGATTTTTAACTTACCCTTTGGTGGTCTGTTAATACGAGTTGAACGATGGACGAGTTACGAAGGTTTAAATGTATTCCACGAGACGACCAAAAGTAGTTTTCACAATTAAAGCGAGAACGATTTGAACGATTGAACGATTTTGAACGATTGAAACGATGGAACGATTTAAATGATTTGAACGAGTTAAACGAAAAGAACGAACGATTGGTTTTTGTGTTGTGATTAGATAACGGGACGGGTGTAATGTGATAAAAGCATGGTAGATACGCCGCTGGTACTTCTTATATATAAGTGCTTTTATCGTATTATATTCTGTGGCGTTATTTAGTTCACAGGGACGAACGATTCTAAACAATGTCACGCAACGATGTTTACTGTACGATATAAACCATACGAGTTTTATTACGAGAACGATTTACAATTTGGTTTACAATAAACAAATGTTTTGGGTTAAGATTCATGGCAATGAGATTTTATAAACTATAACCAACTTATTTTGAGCTGGTTATTCATATTGCAATGCTAAACTCTTTTCAAAACAAGGTTTTCAATTATCGAATCTTGTACTGAAACGAGGTATTGCAACATGTAAACGAGGCATGAATCCGACACTCTCACAAAACCTATGTGCTCGCTGGCATTTCTTTGCTAACTTTATTTTTTTCAGGTATGTTTCAGGTGGTGTTGAATGTTGTTGATTGTGACTAGGATGCATGTTCACTTAGGACTGGACGAGGCCTTAGTGACTAAATAACAATGATAGACGATGTGGTTGTGTTTTAACTTTAATTTCAAGACAATGTAAATGGTTAAATATTTAAATAAAACGAAACTTTTGAATCCATGGCTGTGAAACAATAATTCTGTCGCTCCACTCCCCGACGTTTCCGTCGCGGTTTCGTTGTTTTACGCGGTCGGGGTGTGATAGAAGAGTTGGTATCAGAGCTCATGGTTATAGGGAATTAGGTTATTAGTAATGCTTTGACCTAGACTATAACTTTTCTAGAACCCTAACGTGAGTTTTCTTGCGTTTAGATTTAAAAGAAAAACAATAGCGTCACCTATCTTTAGGTGATAACCACAACGAGAACACAATAACAAATCTGTTTTGAAAATCAATCATCTATTCCTAGATGATTTGTTATAAGGTTTTGAACCTTCAAAGTTTTCAAAATCTCGTCAAAGTTTGGGTCTTATAATGTGAACACGTGCAATCTGGAAGGGTGGATGCCTGTATCTTGAGTTTTCTGTCTAAGGCTAGAGTGTTCATACAAATCCACATAATCAGACCAGTCACTCTTACCTAGGAACTCTTGGGGTGAGTGTCCACTTATAGGCTAAAGCATGTCTTCGCAATACATTATATTAACCCATTTACTTTGATTAGTCACTGTGTATCGTTTGTTTGTTCAAGGTAACGGACGAATGATCACCTTCCGTGCATTTTGTCGATGTTTTCAATACCTCTTTTGTTTATCCATTTGTCAATCTCACTCGTTTCTCATGTTTCCTTGTTCTTTTTAGAATATGCCTCCTCGACGTGATGCACAACCACAATCTAACGCCAAAATCGCAGCCCTTGTCGCTCAGCAAATGGCTGCCATGATTCCGAACCTAATAAATCAGATTAACCAAGCGAACAACAACAATAACAATGCTCAGTGTAGTTTCAAAACATTTAGTTCGGCTAAACCACTAAAGTTTTCTGGGTCTCAAGGAGCAACTGTGCTCCAAACATGGTTCGAGAGTCTGGAGAGCACATTTAGACATGTTCAGTGTCTGAATGAACGAAAGGTTGAGTTTGCATCCAGTGTTCTCGAGAAGCGTGCTCTTACATGGTGGAACGGTGTGATGCATGATAGGGGTGCCGATGTGGCGATGGCACAAACTTGGGAAGAGCTTCGGGCTCTCATGATGAAAGAGTTCTGTCCCCGTCACGAGATAAGGGCTTTGGAATGAGAATTCGACGATCTGAAACAAGATGGGGGATAACACCATGCGTATACGGATCGTTATGAGGAGCTGAGTTTCTTGTGTCCTACTATGGTTACCCTGTTGGAGAAAGCGATTGAGAGGTATATCGATGGTCTGCCTGATTCCGTGCAAGACATTGTAACTGGTAGTAACCCTACCACTGTTTGTCAGGCAATCAAACTGGCTGCAACTCTGACTGAGTCACAAGTCAGAAAAGGAAAACTAACCCGCAAGGGTGATAGAAGCAGTCAACCGACACCGCTCAAGACAAGGGTAAGGGTAAGAAGAAGGGTGAGTCATCTAGGAGGTCGAGGAAGTGCAAGGCTTCCCAAAATTTTGCTGTTACCAATCAGAATGTTCAGAACCCACCAGCACAACCTCCTGCCAAGAAACAGTATGCCGGTACCGCACCTCACTGCAATAGGTGCAATGGTCATCATGCGACCCAACATGCTTATAAACAATGTGCCACTTGTGGTAAACTTGGGCATACAGCCAACATTTGTCGTTTGGGTTAAAATAAAGCTGCTCAAAATCAAGCTCTAATTCAGGGAAACGCTGCTAGATTTCCACCTGGCTCGTGTTATAACTGCGGAGAGATGGGTCATTTCCGCAACAATTGTCCGAAGCTGGCGAATCTGAATGCCAATGCTAATGCAAACCCTGCTCGTGGACGAGCATACAACTTGAACGTCAACGAGGATCGTGCTGACAACGAGGTTGTTAATGGTACATTCCTTGTTAACCATCAACCTGCATCTGTTCTTTTCGATTCTGGTGCCGATAGAAGTTTTGTTTCGTTATCATTTGAGCCCTTACTTGCGATACCTAGAACTAAACTGTGGAAACCCTTATCTGTTGAAGTTGCTACTGGTAAACCTCTTGTACTCAATTCTGTTATTCGCGATTGTCAATTGAACCTCGATAACCAACTTTTTCCTATTGACCTCACACCGATGCAACTTGGGAGTTTCGACATTATTGTAGGGATGGATTGGTTAACTAAGTTTCATGCTGAGGTGGTTTGTTTCAATAATATTGTTCGTATTCCTCTTTCATCTGGTGACGTTCTAGAAGTTCGTGGTGAGAAACCTTCGAAAGGTTTGAAACTCATGTCGTGTACGAAAGCCCAAATTTATTTACGAAAAGGATACATATTCTTTCTGGCAGACGTCACAGAGGAGAAAGGTAAGAGCAAGTGTATTCAAGATATTCCGATTGTTCGCGAGTATCCAGAGGTGTTTCCTAATGAACTGCCTGGTTTGCCTCCAGTTCATCAAGTTAAATTTCATATTGATCTTGTACCCAATGCCAACCCGATTGCTAAAGCACCTTATCGTCTTGCACCGTCTGAGATGCAAGAGTTTCAAAATAGCTTCAAGAGTTATTTGACAAAGGATTCATCCGATCGAGTTATTCACCTTGGGGCGCTCCAGTCCTGTTTGTGAAAAAGAAAGATTTTCGAATGTGTATTGATTATCGTGAACTTAATAAGCTTACCATATCGATATCCCCTACCACGAATCGATGATCTTTTTGATCAGCTGCAAGGTGCTTCATGTTTTCCCAAGATCGATCTACGTTCTAGGTATCATCAGCTTCGTGTACTCGTAGAAGATATTCCCAAAACTGCATTCCACACGAGATATGGTCACTACGAGTTCACAGTCATGCCTTTCGGTTTGATGAATGCCCCAGCTATCTTCATGGACTTAATGAATAGGGTTTGTAAGCCTTATTTAGACAAGTTCATCATTGTGTTCATTGACGACATTCTCATTTACTCAAAGTCTCAAGCCGATCATGAACAACACCTTCGTCTGACGATGGAACTTCTGAAGAAGGAACAACTTTTCGCCAAGTTCTCCAAGTGTGAATTTTGGCTTAAGGAAGTTCAATTTTTGGGTCATATTGTTAACGAGCAGGGTATTCATGTGGATCCTTCCAAAATAGCTGCTAATAAGGATTGGAATACACCTACGACACCTACAGAAGTTCGCTCTTTTCTTGGTCTTGCTGGTTATTGTCGACAGTTTATTTCGAACTTCTCGAAGATCGCGGTTCCTCTCACTTCTTTGACTCAAAAGAATAAGCCTTTTGAGTGGGGACCCAAACAAGAAGAAGCGTTCCAAACTTTGAAATGAAAACTCTGTGATGCTCCTGTTTTATCTTTGCTCGATGGAAACGATGATTTTGTTGTCTATTGTGACGCGTCGAATCTAGGCCTTGGTTGTGTTCTTATGCAACGAGGTAAAGTCTTAGCATATGCGTCAAGACAGTTGAAAATACACGAGAAGAACTACACAACTCATGATCTTGAGTTGGGAGCTGTGGTTTTTGCTCTCAAAATCTGGAGACACTACCATTATGGCACGAAATGTGTGATTTTCATAGACCACAAGAGTCTCCAGCACATTCTCAATCAGAAGGAGCTGAACATGAGGCAACGATGCTGGGTTGAGCTATTAAACGATTACGACTGCGAAATTCGCTACCATCCTGGTAAGGCGAATCATGTAGCCGATGAACTAAGCAGAAAGGAACGAGTCAAGCTTAATTTTGTTCGCACTCTATCCGATATCCAATCACGTGTCTCTCAAGCTTAACGTGTGTGTGTTACACAAGATCTGATAGGTAAGGAATTACCACGTCAACTTGAGCTTAAACTCGAAACGAAAGACGATGGGTTACTCTATTTCAAGGATCGTTTGTGAATTCCGAAACAAGACGATCTTCGCACTTTAGTGATGGACGAATCTCACAAGTCTCGATACTATATCCATCCTGGTGCTGACAAAATGTACAAGGATCTTCGTACTCAGTACTGGTGGCCTGGTATGAAGAAGGATATTGCCTTGTATGTATCGAAATGCCTAACTTGTCTCAAGGTCAAGGCTGAACACCAACGACCATCTGGTTTTCTTGTACAACCAGAGATACCGGTTGGAAGTGGGAGAACATTGCGATGGATCTCATCACTAAGTTACCGCGCACATCTAGAGGTCACAATCTCATCAACATAAATCTTGGCAAGTGTATCAGCAGATAGATCCTCGCGAATCGGTATAAAGTGAGCTGACTTTGTTAATTAATCAATGATAGAGGCATTATACACCCGTCCTTACCAACTTAAACCCAAGTAAGTAAATGATAGAGGCATTAGGACTAACCCATTTTTCTTTCAACACCATTATTTTTCATTTTTTTTCTTTCCAAATCTCACCACTCCCTTCCAAGGGGATACCTTGAGTAGGATACGGTCTCCGACTTGAAATTCCAAGGGCTTGCGTCACATATCCGCATAACTCTTTTGACGGTTTCTAGCTGTCAGAAGATTATCTCGAATTTTCTTGATCTTATCTGTTGTTTCCAGAATGAGCTCAGGTCCAGTAAGCTGAGATTCACTGATCTCATTCCATCAGAGAGGTGAACGACATTTTCGACCGTATAAAGCTTCGAACGGTGCCATATTAATGCTAGCATGATAACTGTTGTTATAAGAGAACTCGATCAATGGTAGATGAGAATCCCAATTACCACCAAAGTCTATCACGCATGCTCTAAGCATATCCTCCAATGTTTGTATCGTCCTCTCAGATTGCCCATCTGTTTGGGGATGATAAGCAGTGCTTAGATTTAGTTGGGTTCCCATAGCAGATTGCATGGTCTTCCAAAAGTGAGTTGAAAATCGAGCATCCCGATCGGATATGATATCCAAAGGAACACCATGTCGAGACACAATCTCATCAACATAAATCTTGGCAAGTTTATCAGCAGATAGATCCTCACGAATCGGTATAAAGTGAGCTGACTTCATTAATCGATCAATGATAGAGGCATTATACACCCGTCCTTACCAACTTAAACCCAAGTAAGTAAACGATAGAGGCATTAGGACTAACCCATTTTTCTTTCAACACCATTATTTTTCATTTTTTTATCACCTACCCAAAATCCCCCTAGTTAACCCATTTGAGCCTAAACCTTTTCGTTTCTAAACCTACAAAACAAACACCCTTTACCCACCAAAACCTTTTTCATTTAAACCCTTTATTTTAGTAAAAAGCTCGGTTTTCTTGTGACGTTCTTTATCAAAAAAAAAAGAGAAGCCTTGCAATAAACAAACAAGTTCCTCAGAGAAACTTTGTTTAAAAATGCTTAGTTTGAATAAAAGTCACAAAAACAAAAGGTTTTACGACGACCGACGCTTTTTACGATTTTAGCCCTTTTTACTAACCACTAACCCAAAACCACCTACCTTTAACCCAAGCCTAACCCTTCCCCAAGTCCTCTTGATATTTACAAAGGTTTATAGTTAAAAAGGAGGATGATTGATTGCTTGGCAAGCATATGGTAGAAGTTAGTTCCATGCCGGTCTCGAGTGTTTCACAAAAATACATCTTCGGCCGAGTGTTGAGTGATCTCCCATGAGGTATGTGAACTTGTATATAAATGGAATTTTAAAGAGGCATGTTATTCCCAAATAAGTAATTTCTCTTATGAAACGTTCTAAATAAATCATAACGAATAGAATTGTAAATAGTATAAAAATAAAACCCAATAAAGATCTTGGATTCCCGACACTCAAGACAAGCCCAAAACTTCTCTTCTACCCATTCAATTTGGGTGTGTAAGCCACATAATAAAGAGTTTTGCTTGAGGATAAGCAAAGATTCAAGTGTGGGGGTATTTGATGTGTGTAAAATGCAACATATAAATTACATCAAATGAGGCATAAAACTAACCATTTTTAGTGCTAATGTTGGAAAAAGTGTGCTTTTGTCTTCCTTTTGTATTTTCAGGGCCAAAAGAGCTTAAATGAACAAAAGGAACAAATATGCAGCAAAAACTAATATAAATACAAAGAAAAGGAATAAACGTGGCATGCCCGACCCCTCGACAGTATCTTCCCAAGCAAAAACAAGAAACAGAAGGCTGACCACGGCCCCGTGCCCAGCGGACACAGGGGCGTGGCCAGGTGTCTGCAGAAAATGACAAAATTGTAAAAGCTTCTATTCCCAGCACGGGGGCGTACCCAGCTCAGCACGGGGCGTGGTTAACGCTAAGATTCGCAGAATCTTGTAAATCTTGATAGTACAGATACGCTTCTGCACACGGGGCCGTGCCCAGCGAACACGGGGGCGTGTGGAGCCTAATGCAGACAATTGCAATTATTGAAGAAAGAGAAAGATGATGGCCACGGGGCTGTGTCCAGCGGACACGGGGCCATTCTCGGGCTTCTATTCAGGCTATAAATAGGGGTGCTTGGCTCACTTCAAAGGCATCCCTTGGCAAACCACCTCTCTCCCACTTCACCACCACTCCACCACCATTACAACACCCACATCCACCACCATCATCCATCATACACCTTAGAGAGTGTGTAGTAGTCTCGGGATCCAAGATTGATAGTAAGAGTTCTTGTCAATCAAAGGCCATGTTTGGCTAAGACTCTTACATCACTTGGTGAAGACAAGCATTTAATGTAATACTTTTGATTTTTAATCTTTTCGCACTTTTTATTTGGTTTTGTATTAATGACTTTAATAACTAGTTTCTTATGTTGAAGGTGGAACTTCTTTATCATTTGTTCGTGGCGTCTTGGCATTACTTTACTGTCTATATAAAGTAAAAGATTTTCACCATTCTTATCTCTACGGTCTATATAGAGATATGTTGGCTACCTAGTCGGGGGTTAAGGGAATGGTTTAGTAACGTTCTTGCCTTGTTTAGTGTATAGATCCTGCAAGGATCTGGGTCAAGCTTACTAGGACCTCCTTCAATACCCACTGGTATTGGATGGCAGGGGTGCGAATGGCTTGATCCCCTCATATGTAAACTACTATTAATACATTAACCCGGATACTTGGGATTGTATCCCTGCTGACTCAGAATTTTCCAGCGAAAACAAGCTAAATGGTAAGAACTCTTCCTCCTGAGCTCTGATACCACTTGTAGGATCGTGTTCTGACCCAATGAGTCGATCAGAAGAGTTCTTAGACATAATCAGAGGCGGAATTCATTGATTCAGTCTTCGTTTAGCTTGTATAACACTAGAATCACTATTAACTGTCTTGTTTATTGATCAAATAACAGATTACAGGCCAGAGACACTTCAACAACACTTCGGCGTCGGAACCAAGAAGCATTACAAACGAGATCACATCATGGGTATATATAGGCTGCTGATTTCGCTTGAACATGCTCAAGCGAAATCACATTTCAAGCGAAATCACTTTCAAGCGGAATCACTTTCAATGATTTCGTGTGAAATGACAATGTAATTTCGTTTGAAATGGTTTGGTGATTTCATGCGGAATTACAACTTGTAATTCCGTGTGAAATTACCTCTCAACCTATTTTTGACCCTTTTCTCGTACTACGTGTTCTGATCTAATAGTTACAATACAAGACAAGACTCGATACAAGACGAAGTCGATAGACGTATGCACTAACAGACTCCCCCTCGGATGTTGACGAGTCTGAAGTATCGAGTCTTCTCATTCTTCAGTCTTTATCGGTCTTCTCAACTTTAGGAACTTCTCCTGGCTTTCCATAGCAACAGGATTAGGAACCTGGCTTCTTTGTCTTCAGACTCCCCCTTTCACTCAGCTGGGATCACAGTCTGGAATTCTTTATCTTGTAGCATAGTAACGAAAGCCTGGAATTCAACATCAGGAATCAAAACTTTGCTTTGTTCAACATTTCCTGCACAAACTTTCTCACAACCACATAAGTTTTTACAATAGTTACATCAAGTTCAAATTAATGATCTTGATTAACTAATTAAACTTTCTTTTTCAAAATACATTTCTTCATTTAAACACACACTCCCAACCCTGTTCATCATGTTCAGCACTTGGAATTTTGAAATTCAACTCTTCAACATCAGTTGTCGAAAATCTTTTTGAATTTTCAAATAAAGACTAAACTTCTAGATAGAACAAAATTGAAATGCAGTAAAGAAATATTTACAAACACAATTTTTGTGAGTTTGTGTAAGAGGATCATATCAGTTTATGTGACCAATCACTAGCATCGTTAAGCTTTAAACATTTTCAGTTCTTAAACGATTCACATAGATTGACAATATTGTTGTCCACTTAAACCCAATCTAAAAACTTTCGAAATGCTTACCGATACATTAAGGTATATTAATTTTGCACTAAATTCTTATGGACCCCAGGATCTCAGCATATCCCCTCATCATGCAATACACTATCTCAAGTAATGCCTTTAAACTTTCATCAACTGTGATTTGTGCGAAAACAAAGCAGAATGTTTAAACATTAACAATCAGTTCGATACTTCCGTATACGCAGAGAAAGTCCAATGTTTAAACAAAATAAGAAAAATAAAAACAAGTTGAAGTTGTTTAGGCTTTAACCACCAGGTCGATACTCCCGTATACGCAAAGGTGATCCAAAGCTTAAACGAAACACCAAAGAAAATAAAGCAGAACGTTTAGGCACTAACATCCAGGTCGATACTCACGTATATGCAGAAGATGTCCAATGCTTAAACAAAATAAAGAAATAAAACAAGTTTAAATCTTTGCAAAATGAAATGGACAATCACAGCGACTTTTTCAGTAAAGTTGTGAAAGTTCACAGACTTAACCGGTCTTATGTCCTAAGACAATCAGCGATTACCGAGTAGGTACACAGTCATGAAGGACAAAACTAAGTACTATGCTTTCAATCATGTTTCCCACTAGAACTAGGCTTTTTCATTTAAGTTTGTATCGTTATCACAAATCTACTAGTTTAGCTGAGCCTACCGTCACATCCTTAGTGAGACAGTTTATCACATTTTATCTCTCCATTTCTTTAGCATGCTGTGATAGTCTAACTGATCTACTATCATTTCCTCTTTTTGCAACAAAACTCATTTTTGCATTTTTCAATGTTTTTAACATTTTCAAATTTTCAATTTTTTTTTTTTTAAATTTTACTCCCCCTAAAATCAAAATATGTTTCAATTTTGATTTTCTGAGAAAAATTGAAACCAAACTGTACAAGGTAAAGTGACAACATGATGAGAATTACTTCAATTCTCCATCCACTTGGCATAAACAATCAGAACTCCCCCTGACAACAAACTATTTTCCCATTGTGATTTCAAAACACTTAAGTTTATTTTAATCAAATGGTTTTTTTGGAAAATAAGTTTTGTTGATTTTATAAAACCACTTGTAGGTTCGGGGATGAATTCATCACTTTATTCATTTAACCACTTGAAAAATGTAACAGTTTTAAATTCAAACACCAAACATCACTTGTAGAAAATCAAGTACAACTTAATGTCCCTGATTTACCACTTGTAAGTCGAAATATCACCAGAGTGAATTTCTCAAGAAAGATGCCGATACCTGCTCCACTCTTACCAACCTGGGAGCTCCGGCAAGTCAGGTTTTTCATTTAAACAGATCCACCCAAGCCTGACGAACCTTGGGTGTTTTCGAATGATCATCACTTGGTTTCTTTCCAATTTCTTGTTTTAAATTCCTATCAGACAATGATGGAAAATATGCATCATCTATTGTCTTAACGGAATTATCACTTTTTAGATCAACAGATGGCTCTTCTGGTTTTGACGAACCAGATTCATCGCCCGAACGTGGCTTATCTGACTTTGATAAGTCAGATTCATTGCCAACACATGGCTCTTTTGTTTCCAAGGAAACAAACTCATCGCCAGAAAGTGAAAATTTCACTTTCTTTGATTTGTTAATCTCTTGATTAACCAATTTTTCTTTCTTTAAAATCCCTTTCGTCTTCAGATTTGTATCTGATGAATTCGTTTTGCTTGATTTGTCATTCTTTGGCGAGCAAGATGATTTATCAGAACTACTATCTGATTTTCCTGTTGTATCCGAGGACAAAATCCTTTCGAGATACTCTCGTGCTTTCTTCCTTTTCTTCCTCAGTCTGCCTTTCTACCCTTGTGAAAGTTTCACTTTCTTTTCTAGAACTTTTTGTTCTTTGGGCTTTTCTTCGACTTTGACTGGTTTCTTTTCCATTTTCTGAGATTCAGACCTCGATCTTTCCTTTGATCTCATTGGGCAATCTCTGGCAATGTGACCTTTGATATGGCATTCAAAGCATCTTCTAGTCTCAAAACTCCGACTTTGGCAGTTAACAACAATGTGTCCTCTAAAACCACATTTATAGCACACTCTGTTATCATACCATTCACCACTTTCATACCAAACATTCAAATCATAACACTGTTTGGCCTTGTGGTAGTCTTGTCGTCTTGTGTCAAATTGATTTGGCTTTTGAGCACTGTGGTCAAACCTACACCACTTATTACCAACTGTTTTTGAGTTTTGATTTTCAAATTTTTGTGATTTTTTATCACGATTGGATGATTGAACTGAAGACCTTTTATTTTCTTTTTGAAAATTTTTCAAATTTTTACCTTTTTGTTTTTGTTCTACATTCTTCTTTACATGTTTTTGCGTTGAGCATTCACCTTTTTCAGTAGAATGTAAAACAGCTTCTTGAAAATTTTCTTTTAATTTCAAAAATGTATTCTTTCTTTCATTTTCATCATCAGTTTTATCATCACAATCTTCAATTTTGACTTTGTCAAAATTTGTGACATTGTCACTTATTGGAACTGAATTGATCGGTTTTGGACAAATATAATCTGGTATTGATGACGAAGGCACAAAACCTTTCAATTTATTCTCTAACTCCTTGATTTTATTTCTATCAATTTCAGCTTCATTTTCAAGCCGAATGATTTTCTGGAGATGAGAATTTATTGCAATCTGTTTTTCAATATTATTTTTAAAAATAACAGACTTTTCATCTTCTAAAATCTTCATTTGACTTTGAAAATCTTTTTCAATTTTTAATTTTTCATTTTCAAAATCTTTTTCTTTTTCTTTCAAAATTTTGTTTTCCAATGTCAAACTCTCCACTTCTTTTAAGAGTTTGACATTTTCTGCTTCAGATATATCACATTTTGAACATTTCCCAGGCATTTTTTCAGCATCAACTTTCTTCTCGATCTTGAAAGCTGGAATTTCTTCAACATGTTCTTTTATCACTTGAACCTTTTCTCTAGATTTAACGTCATCATTTTGTGACAACCCAGTTATCTCATCTTGTTCAGATGTTTCTTGATGAACACTGTCAACCTGGTTCTTCTCAGATTTTACAATTTCTTCCACATTTGCTGCTTCATGATTCTTCTTTTTCGAAGCTTTTTTATTTTTGAGCTTTCCAATTTGTTCTGCAAAGGATTCATTAAACATTTCAGACGAAAATAACCTCTTATAAAATTCAAGTTTTTCAAGTTCTCTACTATTATCATCACACTCTTCATCAGATGAGTATGAATGATCAAAAACTGGAGCTCTTTCTGAAACAACTTCGGAATTTTTATCATTCTTTTCTGAAACATCAACTAAATCCTTTTCAACTTTTTCTAAAACAATTTCTGAATCATTTTTAGATATTTCAGAATCAACTTCTGAACCCTTTTCAGCTTTATCTAACACAATTTCTGATTCCTTTGTTATTGAAACTGGTTCTCTTGAAATTGATTCTTTTAAAACTGGTTTTTCTTCAATCTTCTAAAGTATCCATGTTTTGGTAACAAATATCACAAAATCAGTTCCTGCAATCAAAATATCTCTTCAAGTGAAATACCTATTTCACACGGAATACCTTATTCAAACGAAATAGCAGTTGAAGCGAAATCACCTGTACTACAATCTCAAGCGAAATTACAATCTCAAACGGAATCACACTTTTCACACGAAATAGGTGATTTCGTGTGAAATACTCAAACGAGATTACCCTTTGGCGCGGAATTAGTGATTTCAAACGAAATTAACAGCAATTTCAAGCGAGATTATAATTCCGTGCGAAATTAGGTGCAATTTCAAACGAAATTATGCTGATGTCATCATATCGATATGTTTTTGGCAAAATTGATCAAGTTCTAGGCCGATTTTAGGTCTGATTCTTTCAAGGATTTGTTAAAACTATGTTTCGCATGTTATGTGTGAAAATCAGTCCATTTTAACCGTTAAATCTTGATTAATTTTGAAAAGAAGGTGTAGAAATCAGAATTTTCCAGCGAAAACAAGCTAAATGGTAAGAACTCTTCCTCCTGAGCTCTGATACCACTTGTAGGATCGTTTTCTGACCCAATGAGTCGATCAGAAGATTTCTTAGACAGAATCAGAGGCGGAATTCATTGATTTAGTCTTCGTTTAGCTTGTATAACACTAGAATCACTATTAACTGTCTTGTTTATTGATCAAATAACAGATTACAGGCCAGAGACACTTCGACAGCATTTCAGCGTCGGAACCAAGAAGCATTACAAACGAGATCACATCATGAGTATATATAGGCTGCTGATTTCGCTTGAACATGCTCAAGCGAAATCACATTTCAAGCGGAATCAGTTTCAAGCGGAATCACTTTCAATGATTTCGTGTGAAATGACAATGTAATTTCGTTTGAAATGGTTTGGTGATTTCATGCGGAATTACAACTTGTAATTCCGTGCGAAATTACCTCTCAACCTATTTTTGACCCTTTTCTCGTACTACGTGTTCTGATCCAACAGTTACAATACAAGACAAGACTCGATACAAGACGAAGTCGACAGACGTATGCACTAACACAGCATTTTAATTTTTACTTTTCATGTTTAAAACCTTTTCTAAAAATTTTGATTTTATTAGACGTTGAGGATAAACCGGTACTAAAAGATCTTGTGTCCTTGGACGACCTCGGTATCTTACCAACGCTATACTACGCTCACGATGGGTGCACTTGCCCATATGTGTGTTTAGTGTTAGTAAAATATTGTGTTTTATAAATTTAAAACTTGACTAACGTGTAAAATGGGCTTAAAATATCAATAAAAACATAACACATCTAAAGCACATCAAGTGACTCCTGGAACCAAGTCAATATAGAATTCGACAAGTCTCTATGGAGGTAATCCCGGTAACTCTTCGGGGAAGACTTCAGGGAAATCCTTCACTACTGGGATGTCTTCAAGCTTTGATTCCTCGGCCTTCTTATCTACCACATGCGCCAAAAAGGCAACACATCCTTTCCGCAAGCATTTCTGGGCCTTCATGCAGTTAATGATTCGCAAGGGCGTGTCGCGTTTCTCCCCGTGCACTATGAGTGTTTCATCATTCGCAAGAGGGATGCGAATGATCTTTTCATGACAAACGACTTTGGCTCTATTCTTGGACAACCAATCTATGCCGACTACAACATCAAAACTACCCAACTGGATGGGCAACAGATCAATATCAAATTTCCGTTCTCCAAGTTCCAACGAACATCCTTTAACAACTTCACCCGACTCGACAAGTTTACCATCGGCTAGTTCTATGGAATAAGGAATATCTAATCTACTAGATTCAACTCCAAGCATACGTTTAAATTCCACAGACATGAAACTAAAATTGGAACCAGTGTCAAATAGTATGGATGCCAAGTGATTGTTAACGAGAAACGTACCGGTGACCATGTTAGGGTCTTCGCGGGCGTTCCTTGCTCCAATGACGAATGCTCGACCTTGAGCGTTGTTCTCCTTCGGGCAATCTTTCTTGTAGTGTCCCTTACTACCACACCCATAACATCCTTGGTTACGTCCATTCACGTTTCCGTTCCGATTACCAGTGCCATTACCATTTCCATTATCGTTCCTATTTCCATTACCAGCACCGTTATCGTTGCGATTCCCATTTCCATTACCATTACCATTACCATTTCCACCTCCGTTTCCTTTTCTGTCACACCCCCAAAATCCACGAGCGGAGTATCACCGCTGGAGGCGTGACATGACCAGGATCCAGCCACCAATCATATTGAACAATGTAAGTAAATAAATAAAAGTCCAACCACACAATATAATTGGTGTTCAAAATAAGTTAATCAAATTCAAGTTATCAGCGGAAGCATAAAGTTTAAAACCCAAGTACAAGTTTAAAAGTTAAAAGTTCAAATGTCTAACATGGAACTCAACAGTCCATGTCCCACAACGACTCCTGCTCCCCTGCAAGCTCCAGCTAAACATCTAACGACCTGCAAGGCATGTAACAACGAGTCAACAAAAAAGTTGAGCGAGTTCACAGTTGGTTGTCCATTTTAAAGTTGTTCCAAAAAAACCAAGAGTTCATTAAAAAACCATGAGTTATCCAATTCATTGTTTCCCAAACCATAACCAGTGGGGGCTACCCCATGTTGTAAACCACTAGACTAGTTATGTGTATTGGCATCCTTCCCAACCGAGGACGGAGGTACGTATTCTACCCAACCGAGGATGGAGGTACGTATTCTACCCAACCGAGAATACGCAGGTTAAATGTAGGCGTCCTTCCCAATCCGAGGACGAGAATACGCAGGTTAAATGTAGGCGCCTTCCCAATCCGAGGACGGAGGTACGTATTCTTCCCAATCCGAGAATACGCAGGTTAAATGTAGGCGTCCTTGCCAATCCGAGGACGGAGGTATGTATTCTTCCCAATCCGAGAATACGCAGGATTAAATGTAGTCTATTAGTGGTGAATATACAGGTTTCATCTTAGCTTCTTAATCCCATTCCCAACCCACCGGGAATCCCATGCCTTAAGAGTGTAAACTCACCTTTGGTTGCTCGGTTAAACTCTTAAAATAGCTAACGGTCGGGGTTGGTCAATCACGTCCTAATATGATTACCAATTAGTTTATTAATAATTTCAATTAAAGCACAAAGTTACTACACGTATCTATCACATAACATGCACTCACTTTAACTGTTCACACCCATACATACATCCCTCCTATAACTACTCAAGAGCAAGCATACGAGATTTCACATAACACGTTCATTGACATACAACAAGTTGGATCATTATCGGACAACATAACCGACATTTAGACACGCAAATCACCACATACATTGTTTCAGCTTTAACATCTAAAACTGGACTGTTTTCGAGTAATTTAATAAAATAGTTAACTTATTCCAAAAATTCCCAAAATTTTATAGAATGTTTTAAACGATCCAATTATTATTGTGTAAAAATATAGGGATCCAATTCATTACCAATTATTTTATAAAAATCATTTACCTGGCTGCGATCAGATTCTTCACTTTCTGACTGCAGTCCACGGAAAAATTCATCTAAAATTCATCGTAAGTCCGATTGATGAAATTCTAGTTGGAGAATTACAACGACATCAGTGGCTATCTACAGTAGAAATTTCGTGACCTGAATCTATACAGATTTCCAGCTATGATGAAAAACATAACACACATTTTCTGCAGAAAAAACGTAGCTTTTGCTGCTGTAAAAAACGGACCTTTAAAAATAGGAAACGACCTTAAAAAAATATGATTCCAGCGCCATTTGAAGCGTTTTTTGAAATAACACATTATAGACTAGAGAAAATCCAGTTTTCGTTAAATTATGACCCCGTTACAGCCAACTGAAGTTGGCTGAAACCGTTGGGCATATTCTGTTTTCACATATACTTTACTAAAACGAATTTCCGGGTTTCTCTATCATGTTTTACCGTTATATAAACATCTCTACATTATCATGGCAGGTTGTAGGTTGTCTTATATCAGATTCATCATGCCAAAGTATCAATATCATCAAGAATCTCAACCCTAAACAACTTACAAGTATCTAAGCATAACTATGCAATAATACGAATTCATCATAAGCGATCTTCATACATTCAAAACCACAAATATCGATCATCATCAATGACACATTAAAACTCAGCCTTAAACACAGAACTTTAACCATCAAAGTCATGTATAAACACTTGTATTTATAACAAAAAGCACAAACTAGTTACCTAGCAAAGAAAGGAGTAACGTCGAGCCTTGAACTGAATTGGGGAGGAGCTCTTGGGTCTAGCTTTGCATCGGCAGAAGAGAGAAGAGGGATTTCAGGTTTCAAAATAGGTTAGGGTTTGTGTGGTGTTGGAGTTTGTTATGAACACAACATAAGTTACGTAAACTATTAAAGGAGTTTAGAGCTACACATGGGCCGAAGGAAAAAAAAAACAAGTAATTGGGCTGGATGCGGGGCCGTTAAAGGCTGCTCAACAATCAAATTGTTGAGGGGGTGTGGCTGCTTATAATCCTATAACATAAAATTAATGTATGTTGATGCAACAAATATCAGACCGAAGATGGTAGCTAGGTTGGTTAGGCAAAAGGGTTGAAGGGTTCAACTTTGCCTAACGCAGGTCGTGGGGCCCCCCCACGTTTGCAAAACGTGGAAGGAGGTTCACTAGTTAATTTTTGTTATTTGCTGAAGATCCTCCTCCGAAGTATATTCGGATTCGGATGTGAGAGCAAATAGAATGTGTGTGGTGGATGTGAAAGAGAGTAACTCGCATGTAAGCAAGTACTCAATATGAATGACCAGAGATTAGAGAATCAGAGCTGGCCAGGGGATGTTTTCTGAAGTAAATGAAGTGTCAATTTATAAGAGAAGACATCTCCCGAAGTGGAATGCATTTGACTAGTGACCTTGCTTGCAGTGAGGGGCTTGCCCTTTCGGGGGTTAAAGCCTTTTGACCCCTGGATAATAGCGTGTGCTCTGCGGACCTGCGCTGCTTTTGCGGCTGGTGGGTTGGTGGGGCTGTTCGGAGATGTGACTTGTTTACTGTTCTCGTATCGCTTTACTCCATCTCCTCAGCTTTTCAACCATTGAACCTTTTAACCTTTTGGACGTTCATATATTTAGTCATTTTATTTAGTCTTGGGCTACCCCCGTCATCAGCCCCCCAAGTCAGGGGTTTTTGAGGAAGGAGCTCAAAGACTTCTGACTTTTTTACGTGTTTTTTATTGCCCAAAGGCTTCGAAGGTTCAAGGGTCGGAAGGTTGGAACGGTTTTTGAATTTTGGAATTTGACAAGACAGTTGACAAGACTTGTGGCAGTTTGTCAGGCGGCGGTTTTTAAATTTTTTGTCTCTTCATAATTATCCCTAATCTCATTTATTTTCTCATTTTATTTTTGAAGAACATAACTTGCTCTTTTATTTCTCTCAAGTTTCCCCTTTTCATTCAAAATCAGGTCAGTTCCATTTCTCTCATTTTCTCTTTAATTGTTCATAGTCATGGGTGCTCGGAAGGATATGGCAAAATCCTTCTCTCGACTGACCCAAGAGGAAGTCGATTTATTCTGTATGGAATGGGGTATAGGAACAAAGTATAAACCGGTTGCACCGGCTTGCGATAAATCTATCAATGCCTGTCCCTCTGGTATGATCGCTTTGTATTGTCGACATTTTGAGTTTTCCAATCTTCGTTATCCTTTTTCAAACTTTGTGTTGAATATTTTGGAATATTACCGAGTGTCTTTTGGTCAGATTCACCCTTTAGGTATGGCTAGGGTTTTGCATTTTGAGATTCTGTGTCGGGCTTGTGGGTATGATCCTGCTAAGAATGGCGATTGGTTCACCTTTGAAACCAGTCAAGTTGATACTTGTTTGATTTCCTCCATGGTTTCTACACTTGGGGTTTGGAAAGATCGGTTTTTCTGGGTGTCGGAGGAAATTGTTCCTTTCAAACTTGTTTGGAGACACCCGGATGCCGTTCTGAACGAGCCGGAGCCCTCCGATTCCGAGATAAACACCCGTTTTTTAGAAATTCTTAGGGAGTGCCCTTCGAGGCTTCGTCCCTTCCCTGAGCATCTGTTGGTGTTATTGGGTATAAGTAAAGTGTGGGAAAATGCTAACCGGGATCCGGTGCTTATTAGAGATGGGAAGGGTATGCCTTTATTCCTTTCTTGCTTTTTCATTCCTTTTTCATTGTCCGTTTATGTGTTTTTATATTTTGTATTGCAGTTATGTCTGCCTTGGATTTTATTAAGAGTGATGATACCTCTGACGTTGTTTTTGATGATGCTGCTGCTACCCCTGGTGAGAATGCGGTTGTTAAGGGTGCCGATTATAGGTTTGAGGGTTCTGGTTATGTCAATGTTCCGAATGTCAAAGGCTTCACCAAGGTTACTGCGTCCAAAGGTTCTACTCGTCGTTCTCAACGTCATCTGAAGGGTGTTGATCAGCCCTCTGGCTCAGAGCCTATTGACGTTAGTGATGATATCGAGGCATCAGAGGATCAAGCTGTGGACGTTGGTAAAGGCAAGGAAAAGGAGTTGATTGTTTCGAGCAAGAAGAAGAAATTGGTTAAGAGGGGTACTATTTCTGCTATTGAAGGTTCGTCGGCCAAAAGTGTTGAAAGCTTCGAGGGTTCAGAGGACATTTATGTGCCCAATTGGAAGGTTAAGGTTGGTGACAATTTTAAGGATCCTGCTGTTTGTGCTGAAGCCTTGGCTCATTTTGCTCCTCCCGGTGTTCGAGATGCCATATCTGAGATGGAGGGTGATCATCTTATTTCTAGGATGATGCTCAGTTCCTGCAACCTTTCTGCCTTTTTGGCTGAAGGTGTCACTCGCTTTGCTAAAGGGATGCGGGAATATGAGGAGGCCTCTAAGAAGAAGGAGAAAATGAAAGCTTCAATTGCTTCCATGAAGAAGGAAATCGAGATTTTTTCTGAGAAAGAACTGGCTTGGATTAAGAAAGAGGAGGAGTTGACGAAGAGGCACGAAATTGAGATGGGTGATCTCAAGAAGAGCTTTGAAGCAAGCCTTTTGAAACTGAAAGCTGACCGGGAGACCTTGGCTGTGCAAAAGAAAGCTTTTGATAAGGAGAAGGATTGTTTGAAAACCTTGGTTGCCCAAGCTACCGGAGATAACCAATGGCTCATTGAGCAGGGTTTTCATCAGGTGGTTACCTATCTCTTGCACTCTAAGGAATTTAACTCCGCTCTTGGTGATGTCTACACTAAATTGCTCAATCTTGGAAAACACCAAGGTCTTATTGTGGGTTATAAGCTTCACGAGTCTGGTCATCCCTTAGAGAAATCTTCCCTGTACCGTCCCGAGGCTTCGGATGTTTTTAAGAGTTCCGTTGAGCAAATGGAGAGGTTGTCATACCCGTATGTGAGTCAGGTTGCTTCTTGTTATGGTAAGCCTCTCTCTGTTTTGCAGGAACTGAAGCCGGATGGTTTGAATGAAAAGTTATGTGCTGAAATGCTCAGTTCTCTTTCGAGAAAACGCTCCTACTCGGGAGATAGTGAAGATACTTTACCTGGGGAATCTGATGCTCCAAAGGATGTTAGCTTGGAGGTTTCGGCTGTTGAGGATCTGGGTTCAAAAGCTAAAAAGGCTAAGAAGACTAAGAAGACCAAAGGTAGCAGTTCTGGGGCTTCTAAGCCTTCTACTGATGCATGAATTCGTAGCTTTCTTAGCATGCTTAAAACAATTTGTGGTGTGTAACTTTTAAACAATGTTAGGTTTTCAGGAACCCTTAAGGTTCCTGTTGGTTGTGTTAAAGGCCTGTATGGCCATTTGAACAATAGTTGAATTTGCAAGTTACTAGGACTTGCCTTAACTTGTATTCGAAAGTCTTTTAGGGCTTTCTTTGATATGGTATGGTGCTTAGCTATTTTCTGTGTGTTATATTTTTACATTTGTGCCTATTTCGTTAAGGCAGTCTGTTTGGCTTTAACCTTCCAAGCCTTTTGGCTGTCTGTTAGTAGGTTGAAGCCTTTAAGGTTTCGAGATATTACCCGGGTGGCTTGAAGCCTTGAAGGCTTCTTAGTCTTGTGACCTGACTTGGTTTGTACCTTTATAATTTTCTGTCTTTTTGTAACTTTGCCTTTGTCGAGTTTGTGCTGCCCTTATGTTTTTTATACCTTAAAGGGTTCAGTGCTGCAGACACTTATCCTTGGTATTTTTAACAAGAAGACATAGCACCTATCCTTTTTATCATTTCTTTGTTTTTCACTCTATAAGCCTGTTTGTTGGTCATATTTTTAAGGCTTAGGGAACATTTAGTGTAGGCTGTTCAAACCCGTCTATGAGACAATTTTTGTTATCTTCTTGACAAGTCTCATGGAGTTGTATTGATTTAGGAACTCACCCCTTATATAGGCTCATTCAACCCTTGAACCTATTGAGCGATGTGGCCTGGGAGCTCATCCCCTTACATGGCCCTTGCCATGGAGTTTTTTGCTAGGTTCTCAACCTGATCTTAGGATAGAAAGACAAGTTTAATAAAACAACTTCATTCATTCAAGCAATACTTGCTTTTACAAAAGGTATTCATAACGTTGTTTTTCAGATACACTTTGATGCAAACTATTCTTTTTTAAACGTGGAACCTTTTTAGGGTTTTGCCGTTCCAATGCCTTGGAAGCCTTTTGCCTTCTGAATCTGCCAACTTGTAGGATACACCCTTGTGTGCTTCAAGGATGGTGTATGGACCCTCCCATTTTGGGCCAAGCTTTCCTTGATTTTCTTTCTTGCTGGCTTCGTTGTTTCTGAGGACCAGGTCCCCTGGCTTGAAACGTTCGTTCTTGACTTTTTTGTTGTAGTAAGCCTCCATCTGTTGCTTGTATTTGGCCTCTTGAATTGCGGCTTGATCTCTTGCTTCCTCTAGGAGTTGTAAATTCAACATGGTCTCTTTTTGGTTTGTTTCGGGATCCATGTTGACAATTCTTTGGGTTACAACTCCTATCTCAGTGGGGATCACAGCTTCGGATCCAAATACCAAGCTATAAGGTGTTTTCTTATGGCTTGTTTTTTCGGTTGTTCTAATTGCCCATAGGACACTAGGCAATTCTTCAAGCCAGTTGCTTTCGTATCTTCCCAATCTTGTCTTGATGCCTTCCACTATGCTTCTATTTGTTCTTTCAACCTGACAGTTTGATTGCGGATAAGCCACTGAGCTAAAAACCTGATCGATTTTGTATTCTTTGCACCAAACGCTGAAAGGCTTCTCAGCAAATTGCCTTCCGTTATCGGTGACAAGTACTCCCGGCAATCCATAACGGCAAATGATGTTTTCCCAAACAAAGTCAATGACCTGTTTTCCCGTGATCTTAGCAAGTGGCTTGACCTCGGGCCACTTGGTGAAATAATCTACTGCCACCAGTAAGAATTTCACTCCCCCTTTGCTTGGGGGAAATGGACCAACAATGTCCATCCCCCATTTATGGAATGACCATGCCGAGGTTATCGGGACTAAGTCATGCTTGGGACTTTTTGGAATTGGTGCATGAATTTGACAAGCATCACATTTCTTCAATTCTTCGGTTGTATCACGATGCATTGAGGGCCAGAAATATCCAAGGTTCATGAGCTTTGCAACTACCGACCTAGCTCCAAAGTGAGCTCCACATACACCTTCATGAATTTCTTTGATCAGATACTTACTTTGCTCGGGACCGACACATCTTAGCAAGGGATCAAGGTAACCCTTTTTGTAAAGGGTTTCTCCTTGTAGTATGTATTGCCTTGCTTTGATTTCAACCCTTTTAGCTTCCACTTGATCATTGGGTAATTCACCATTTTTGAGGAACTTTTTTATGGGAGTCATCCAGTTTGGATCTTCTTCGGTAACCACGTCTTGAACCTCCAATTCATTAATGGATGGGGCCTTCAACACTTCTACCAGTACCTTCTTGGTAAGGTGGGCGAAAGTGAGAGATGCAAGCTTACTTAGGGTATCAGCCTTTTTGTTTTGAGATCTGGGGATCTGTTTGATGTTACATGCTTGGAAGGTACTCATCAGTTCCTTAGATTTTTCTCTGTATTTTTTCATGTTGGCTTCTTTAGCTATGTAGCTATCATTCACTTGGCTTGAGACCAGCAACTAATCTGTGAACACTTCAAGCTTTTCAACCTTCATTTCTTTAGCCAGCCTTAGGCCGGCTATTAGTGCTTCGTATTCAGCCTCGTTATTGGTGGTCTGAAAATCAAAACGGAGAACATATGTGAATTCCAACCCTTCTGGGTTGATCAAAATTAGCCCAGCCCCTGACCCTTCAACGCTTGAAGCCCCGTCGGTAAAAAGCTTCCAGGCTTCAGGGTTGGAAGGTTCAGTGGTGGTAGCGTTTACTTCAGTGGTCGTTTGGTTTGGGACTTCCACAATGAAATCAGCCAAGACTTGGGCCTTGATAGCTTTTCTTGGGACATAGGTGATGTTGTGTTCACCCAGTTCTATGGCCCATTTGGCTAATCGCCCCGAGTTTTCAGGTTTTTCAAGCACAATCTTAATAGGTTGGTCGGTGACCACTTGTAAGGGGTGTGCTTGGAAATACCTTCGAAGCCTTCTAGCTGTCTGAACTAGGGCTAGGGCAAGTTTTTCAAGGGGAGGATATTTCGTTTCAGCTAATTTTAAAGTCTTGCTGAAAAATAAACGGGTACCTGGGCCTTGTCTCGCTCAATGGTGAGGACTGCACTGATGGCCTCGTCAGCAATTGAGAGGTACACCGATATTAACTCCCCAGTTTTTGGTGCCGCAATATCTGGTAGGGAAGCTAGATGTTGCTTCATCTGGTTGAAAGCTTCTTCAGCTTCTTCAGTCCATTTGAAATCCTTCTTATCTGAGCAGTTCTTGAGCGTTTTGTAGAAGGGCAGAGATCTTTCGGCCAACTTTGAGGTAAAACGCTTCAAGGCTGCAAGCTTCCCGTTCAAGCTTTCAACTTCCTTCTTGGTCTTTGGTGGCTTGGTTTCGAGGACGGCTTTCACTTTGTTTGGGTTGGCTTTGATGCTTTGTTTTCCAACAATGTGACCCAAGAATTTTCCTTCCTCGAATCCGAATGAGCATTTTTCCGGATTGAGTTTCATGTTAACCTTTCTGAGGTTCTTGAAAGTTTCTTGAATATCGTCGAGCATTTGATATTCCGTCTTGCTTTTAATCACCAAGTCGTCGACATATGCCTCCATGTTTTTACCAATTTGGTTTTCGAAGGCATTGTCAACAAGCCGTTGGTAGGTTGCTCCGGCATTTTTGAGGCCAAAAGGCATCTTTTGATAACAAAAGGTCCCCTTGTCCGTGTGAAAGGCTGTTTTTTTCTCATCGTCTTCCTTCATGAGGATTTGGTGATAACCTTTGTATGCATCAAGAAAGTATTTAAACGAATAACCGGTGAGGGAGTCAACTTTGAGATCAATTTCCGGTAGTGGATAGCAGTCCTTAGGACAAGCCTTGTTAAGATCCTTGAAATCTATGCACATCCTCCAAGAGTTGTCGGGTTTTTTTGACCATAACCGGGTTTGCAACCCATGATTGGTACTTGACTTCTCAGAGAATGCCGGCTAATACAAGCTTTTCAACTTCTTGGCAGGCTGCCAGACTCCTCTCGGGTGCCAGGCTTCTTTTCTTTTGGACCACAGGCTTGACATCCAGTGGTATTCTTAACTCGTGTTCGGCAATGTCCCGGGGGATCCCTGTCATATCTTCTGGACACCAAGCGAAAACATCGCTGTAATGCGTTAGCAGTTTTTCGAGATACGAGAGGGTCTCTGGAGAAAGGTTTGGGTTGACCCTTACTCTCTGTTCAGGGTACTTGGGGTTTATGACCAACTTTTGCCTGTCTTCTTCGCTGTTTGAGCTTTCACCCTCAACCATTTAAGCTTCTTGAGAAGGTTGAAGGGTTGCTATGCCCCTCTCGGTAGGAAATTTGACTGTGCCATGGCCAACAGACACGACCATGTAGAATGCACACTGCCCCGGTCTTCCAATGATCACGTCATAGCTTGAGGGGATGTTGATAACTACAAAGGTGAGCTGTTGGGTTCTTTCCTTCAAACCTTCGCTGAAACGGAAATTAAGTGTTAGCTGCCCTAAAGGCTTGAGGGGTATATCGGCGTTACCTTTTATGGAGGTTCCAGAGGGTTGAAGCCTTGAACGTTCTTCATTACTCAAACGGTTGAAGAATTTCTCGAACATGATTTCAGTAGCTGCCCCAGTGTCTATGTATGCCATGCATGTTTGCAACGTCCCCACGGTAGCTTCTACCACAAGAGGGCTAGAGAGAGGGTCTTTCTCCGTTGGGGGGAAACAGACACACTGAAGCTCCCAAGCTTCCAACCGTTGTCTTTTATGAGGAACCTTTCCATCAAAATCCACCATATTGACTTCCTTGCCTTTCCCTTCAGCCATTTTGTCCCGGACTACCTTTACCAAATGAGCGAGTTCTCCGGACTTAACAGCTTCTTCAATTCTTTTCTTGAGTTGGAAGCAATCATTGGTGTGGTGACCCTTTTCTTTATGAAACTCACAGTACTGTGTGGAGTTCTCATTTTTTCTGCTTTTGGGGAGAGGCCTAGGAGGCCGAAAGTTTTGCTTAACTTCCTCTGTTGCAAGGATTTCTTGAGGGGTTTTTGTGAGGGGTGTGAAACTTATGCCTTTTTCCCTGCTTGAAGGGTTCCGACCTTCAGACCTTCAAGGGTCTGAACCCTTTGACCGCCTGTCATAGGAGTTGAAGTTCCCCCTTTTTCTAGCTGGACTATTGCTTCGCCAGCCGGATCCTCTTTTCCTTTGTTCTTTAATGTCTACCGCCTCCTCTCCCCGGATGTGGGCTTCAGCCTTTTCGAGGGCTTCTTCCAAGGTCTTGGGTAGGGATTTGTTGAAATCTCTTGTGAGATACTTAGAGGTGATGGCATTCATGAAACCAGCCACTCTCATTTTCTCGTCGGCCCCTACATAAGTCAGACCTTCCTTCTTGTATCGTTCAATGAAAGCACGAAGGCTTTCATCATCACGTTGTTTTATCTGAAAGATCACTGTTGCGTCTTTGACATATCGCCTTTGTTGGGAGAAATTGGCCAGGAAACCCTTGCTAAGATCGTCAAAGCTTCGAACGCTTTGAGCAGGTAAGTCGTTGAACCAGATTCTGGCGGATCCAACAAGAGTTTGCATGAACATTAAGCAACATTCAGCGTTTGACCATTTCTCTATCCTTGCCGCACCGGTGAAGATCTGAAGATGGTCCTCAGGATCTTCAGTCCCATCATATGTCCTGATGTGGGATGGCATCTTAATCTTTGACTGGAAATCATAATCGGCTATCTGTCTTGAAAAGCGCGAGAGGTTACTTGGCTTGTATGGTTTAGCCAAGTCTTCTTCAGCCCTTGCATCCACGTTATTGCCATTGCCGTTATTTCCCTGAGTGGCTAGCACCTGATTAATAAAGTGTTGCCACGGGAAGTTGGCCATCATCTGGGTCATCATGTTGGGCATGAGGTTGAAGCCTTGAAGGCTTCCTGGGGCAACTGAGCAGTTTATTCCAAGGGGAGTGCTCATAACAGCACTTCGTGCCAAAGGGAGCACTGATAGAGCTTGCTCCCACGTGGTTGTTGTGGATGCTGGAAAGCTTGTTGCTGGGGATTGTAGGAGCTGGTCAAGAGTTAGCTCATGTCCCAAAGGAGCACCACTAGTAATTGGTTGGGACGAGAAGAAAGGATGTACCATGGGATTCGTCATTGTGGACAGGTACGGGTGAGGGTTAGGAGGATTGCTGGGACCAACCTCATTTCTAGTTGTGAAAGGAAGGGGAGGTGGCCCAGGAGACAACGTTGGTTCTGGCTCGTCGTAATCTAGGCGGATTCTTACCCCCTTTTCTCTTTCTTTATTCACATGTTGGTTGAGGAGAGACCTCAATTCTAAGAAGTTGTTGGCAACCCCCTCGGGGGTAAGTTCAACACGTGTCGGGGTGTCAGAGACATCGACATTGGGGGAAGGAACTCCGGATCTGGACGGAGTTGGTGTGTTGAAGGTGAGGAACTCGGGTGTGCTCCCCGGAGTTGAAAAAGAAGTTGGTATAGCCACATGAGCTTGGCTACTACCCGGAGTAGAAGTGTTTGGGATCTGATTTACTTCTCCCGGGGATCCACTTTCAGACATGGTGGTTTTAAGTGAAGAGAGCTACACTACTAGGTCCTTTTTGAGAAGAGATAGCGGCGTAGCCCCACGGTGGGCGCCAACTTGTTGATGCAACAAATATCAGACCGAAGATGGTAGCTGGGTTGGTTAGGCAAAAGGGTTGAAGGGTTCAACTTTGCCTAACGCAGGTCGTGGGGTCCCCCCACGTTTGCAAAACGTGGAAGGAGGTTCACTAGTTATTTTTTGTTATTTGCTGAAGATCCTCCTCCGAAGTATATTCGGATTCGGATGTGAGAGCAAATAGAATGTGTGTGGTGGATGTGAAAGAGAGTAACTCGCATGTAAGCAAGTACTCAATATGAATGACCAGAGATTAGAGAATCAGAGCTGGCCAGGGGATGTTTTCTGAAGTAAATGAAGTGTCAATTTATAAGAGAAGACATCTCCCGAAGTGGAATGCATTTGACTAGTGACCTTGCTTGCAGTGAGGGGCTTGCCCTTTCGGGGGTTAAAGCCTTTTGACCCCTGGATAATAGCGTGTGCTCTGCGGACCTGCGCTGCTTTTGCGGCTGGTGGGTTGGTGGGGCTGTTCGGAGATGTGACTTGTTTACTGTTCTCGTATTGCTTTACTCCATCTCCTCAGCTTTTCAACCATTGAACCTTTTAACCTTTTGGACGTTCATATATTTAGTCATTTTATTTAGTCTTGGGCTACCCCCGTCATCAATGTACATATAGAATTAAATGGGGGTGTGGGCGGTGAACATGCAGGTGCCGAAAAACAATAAAATGGTGTGAGTTTGAATCAATTAATTCAAGGTTATGATATTTAATTCTTTTTTTTTTCCTTTTGAGTTCGTAAGCACAGCAACTAGATTGCATTGTTAAAATAAGTTTATTTATAACATAGTTTACTAGCTTTACTAATATTGTTATATATTTATTAGTTTAGGATCTAGATCACTTATCATATATAAGTTGATAAATGTTTAAACATGAAATATGCAACTTGATTGTAATGTCATAGCGTTGTAGTGTAACTATTAACTATATCGTAGTTTTTTTTAAACAAAGGCTTCGGGTTGGGCCGCAACTGAGAGCGGGTCGTGCTTTGGTTAAAACAGTTCGGGTCAGTTCAACACGACATGGATTTGGTTTCGACTACACGTTTTAACACTATAAATTAAACAAGTATAAATTTAATTCGCCGAATAAGATAAGTATATAATTATTTTGTAAAAACGAAACGAGCAGTTTTTACCTCTAAGTTACGGGTTGTCACATCATCCCCAAGTTGAAAGAAATTTCGTCCCGAAATTTAGCAAATAGTCACTAAGGAAGCTAGTTTTGTTGAGCGTTTTCGTGGGGTGTCACATCATTCCCCCGTTGGTTTGGAATTTCGTCCCGAAATTCCGAAGTAGCTTCATTACTGGACTCACTTTTATTAAACAACTGGGGGTACTTGCGTTTCATCTGGTCCTGTCGTTCCCAAGTGAACTCTGGGCCACGACGGGAGTTCCATCAAACTCAAACAATAGGTATTTTGGTTCGTTTAAGAGTCTTGATTTCCCCATCCATAAATTCCACCGGTTCCTCGACGAAGCGCAACTGGTCGTCGATAGTGAGTTCCTTGAAAGGAACAATGAAGGTCTCATCTGATAAACACTTCTTCAGATTCGACACGTGGAAGACGTTATGAACACCACTGACTTCTTCGGGTAAATTTAATCTGTCGGCCACCTTGCCGATTTCAGAAGGTCCGACATATCGCGGATTAAGTTTGCCTTGTTTGCCAAAACGATCCACACCTTTCCGTGGTGAGACTTTAAGTAGCACACGATCCCCAACCTGGAACTCTAGAGGTTTCCTACGCGTATCCGCGTAGCTTTTCTGATTGTCACGAGTAGCCGCCATTCGTTGTCTGATTTGGGCAATCCTTTCCGTTATGTCGATAACGAGTTCTGGGCCAGTAATTTGGCTATCGCCAACTTCTGTCCAGCATAAAGGTGATTGTCATTTCCACCCGTACAAAGCCTCGAACGGAGCATCCTTGATGCTGGTGTGGTAACTATTGTGGTATAAGAGCTCCACTAAGGGTGGATGTCCCTCCCAGCCGTTACCAAAGTCGATAACACATGCTCAAAGCATCTCTTCTAGAGTCTGGATGGTGCGTTCAGTCTGCCCATCCGTCTGAGGGCGATAAGCTATGCTTATGTCTAGACGTGAGCCAAAGGATTTGTGCATTGCCTACCACAAATCGGATGCAAAGCGTGGGTCTCGATAAAATATGATGGAAGTTGGCACTCCATGCCTGGCGACTACCTCTTTCGGATAGATGTCTGCGAGTGTAGAAAACTTGTCAGTTTCCTGGATTGCCAAAAAGTGTGCAGACTTGGTTAGTCGATCCACGATCACCCAGATGGTGTCGTTTCCTCGCTGAGATCTAGGTAAGCCAGTAACAAGGTCCATGGAAATTTGCTCCCATTTCCATGTCGGGATTTCTGGTTGCTGAACTAGACCTGATGGCTTCTAATATTCGACCTTGACCCTAGCACAGGTCAAACATTTACTACCATAGGTTGCTATGTTAGCTTTCATGTGGGGCCACCAGTACAGAGTCTTGAGATCTTGGTACATCTTGTCAGAATCAAAATGCACTGAGTAACGAGACTTTTGTGCTTCGTCCATCACAAGCTCTTGTAGGTTCCCATAAGATGGAACCCATTTACGTTCCATGAAGTGGTGAGTACCGTCTTCCCTAGGTTCAAGTCGCTTTTCCATGCCCCGCATGGACTCAGCAAAAAGGTTCCCTTCTTCCAATGCTTCGACCTGGGTGTTGCGGATTCTGGGTAGGAAGACTGGAGTGAATGGTAAGCCGTAACGCACGTACAAGCTTAGGTTTGGTTTCCTCACGACAGAGGGTGCCAGCCACCACAGTGGCTCTGCCTGGATGGTACTTGATTACGCATTCGCAGTCGTTAAGGAGTCCGACCCATCGACGCGGTCGCATGTTCAACTCCTTCTGATCGAAGATATGCTGGAGACTCTTGTGATTGGTGTAAATGGTGCACTTGGTACCATCCAAGTAATGTCTCCATATCTTGAGTGCAAACACTACTGCTCCCAACTCCCAGTCAGGGGTAGTGTAGCCCTTTTCGTGAACCTTGAGTTGGCGTGATGCGCATGCGATGACCTTCTCAACTAAGTCCCTGGATGGACGCGTCACAATAAACAACGAAATCATCTGTACCTCCTGGTAACGAAAGAATGGGTGTACTATAGGGTTTCACCTTCAACCGTTAGAATGCGGATTCCTGAGCAAGCTTTAGAGTTACGAGGGTTTGTGCATTTGATCGAGAAAACGGGTTTTACAACGCCAAAAGTCGTTCACTGGAAACTAACATAAGGTTGTTTGTGTCGTAGGAGCTCCATGGTAAGGTGTGGGTGTCACCCGGATCCCTACTAGCTCTTCAAGTAGATTAGGATGTCGTCGGAGAAAACAAGTGGCATATTCGTCAGGTTAGACTAAATTCGAATGTCGTGTCAGAGGAGTTATATCGGTCGTATCCAGATCACAGGACAGTACTTGTGGTATCATCATATTTATGGCCCAATGCTCAGCGAGTAACGTTCGGGGAGTGTAACCTGTCCAAGCGAGTGTCCACAGTCGTAGGGTTCAGAAGTATATCGCGTATGGATGTGGAAACATGAGAAAGGGTAGTCGCAAACGATGAGTAAGCGTTTAAGAACCCATAACAGAGTTTACCTGATGTCGATGGTACAGCTGGTCGTGCGCATGTTGTATATGGTTAAGATAAAGTATGTCATTGATCAAAAGAGATGTCACGAAGTTAAATCAATCGGAACAAGGATTTGCCATAGCAGCATGATTGTCGTACAAGTTTGTAGTGTTAAGATTCACTGAGACTTCCATCAAAAGTCGTTGGACTCACCCACATGCGAAGGAGGAATAGTTCACCTGGATCCATGAACTTAGGTGTGTTTGTGATTCATCGAGTCGGTAAGCAACCAAATTCGGGGTAGTTCCTTAGGCCGTGCGAATAGATCCAAAATACGTCTGTGTAGTCATGAGGTTCCAAAGAAAGGACACATGTTCAAGAGAGTATAATCGTATCAACAACACATCATCATCCTCAAGGTTTCAAGGAGTGATCACCAAGGATCGAGAGTCGAGCCTTCCAAACTCTCTATGCTAGAGGGTGTTCGTTTCGGTGTCTTTGCATGGAGAAGCGAGAACGAAATGTCACTGTGGTAAGAGAATGACGGTTTGGTCTAAAGCAAATGGTAGAAATTAGACATAACATAAATCAACAATCATGTGTCGGTACAAAAGCTAGTGCAAAGATTCCGCATATTTAAGAAGACTATCATGGAATAAAAAAAAATACGACTCTTGTAGTGTAAGGTGGGTCAGGTAAGCGTATAGATTATCGTGTTCGCCTGTAGGTTGAGTGATCCATATCTCCATCCTCGAATGTCCTGAAGACTATCCCATCAGTAAGGGCATCCATTCGCTAAGTCGGGTTTACGAAGGAGTAAATCAAGTAGAATAAGCATTAACCACCCAACAAGGTAATGGGGGGGGGGGTAATCATGTGATCGGTGGAAATCATGGTATGGTAGTTAGCGTTTCGTTATATTGGTTGCCAATCGAAGAAACAAGGGATTGGTGAGTTTCATACGAAGAATTTAGTGAAAACAAGAGTCCAACAATAACCGAAGAATTCAACCAACTAATATGTTGTCTAGAAGCAATTCCAGTAGTCGTGTATGGCGGCATGGCACGAAAGGGAAGTTCGTTGCGTCATGGTCGCGGAAGTATATCACTTGTCCAAAACAAAATTTGGTTGGTAGGTTTTCGAGTTGCAAAACGACGAACGCGTGTAACTATGACTGCTTCGTTTCTGGTAACGATGACCAGTGGAGATGATAAGGTTCGTCAACAGAGATGCGTGGATATAGTTCTCCTAATCCCGAGTTCGTTTGAGTCAGGTCTGGTCTTCATGAACATTGACGTGCAAACCGAATGTACAGAGGGTCAGATGGCGACGTCATGTCGAGATAAGCGTATGAATAGATATAACGCATAAAACAGTTGTCGTAGTGGGGTGAGGAGAAAACAGGAAAATAATTTGATCACCACACGTCAAATTTCAAGTAAATAGTTGGGTGTCATAAAGAGCACATTCGGGCTAATGGATAACATGCTGCTACTCTAACTAAGCATACCATAAGCAACACATCATGCAGAAGTAAACTAGCAAGTAAGCTACATAACATAATTCATACCATCTATAGTGTTGAGCCTTGCACGTAGAGCGAAGTGTCGTTGTGGATCGTTGAGCACTAAACAAGTTATAGTCTGGTTTTTGTCAAAAATATTTTTCCACTTTTTAAAACCAAGTTCACTATAACCAATGGCTCTGATACCAATCTGTCACACCCCCAAAATCCACGAGCGGAGTATCACCGCTGGAGGCGTGACATGACCAGGATCCAGCCACCAATCATATTGAACAATGTAAGTAAATAAATAAAAGTCCAACCACACAATATAATTTGGTGTTCAAAATAAGTTAATCAAATTCAAGTTATCAGCGGAAGCATAAAGTTTAAAACCCAAGTACAAGTTTAAAAGTTAAAAGTTCAAATGTCTAACATGGAACTCAACAGTCCATGTCCCACAATGACTCCTGCTCTCCTGCAAGCTCCAGCTAAACATCTAACGACCTGCAAGGCATGTAACAACGAGTCAACAACAAAGTTGAGCGAGTTTACAGTTGGTTGTCCATTTTAAAGTTGTTCTAAAAAAACCACGAGTTCATTAAAAAACCATGAGTTATCCAATTCATTGTTTCCCAAACCATAACCAGTGGGGGCTACCCCATGTTGTAAACCACTAGACTAGTTATGTGTATTGGCGTCCTTCCCAACTGAGGACGGAGGTACGTATTCTACCAAACCGAGAATACGCAGGTTAAATGTAGGCGTCCTTCCCAATCCGAGGACGGAGGTACGTATTCTACCCTACCGAGAATACGCAGGTTAAATGTAGGCGTCCTTCCCAATCCGAGGACGGAGGTACGTATTCTTCCCAATCTGAGAATACGCAGGTTAAATGTAGGCGTCCTTCCCAATCCGAGGACGGAGGTACATATTCTTCCCAATCCGAGAATATGCAGGATTAAATGTAGTCTATTAGTGGTGAATATACAGGTTTCATCTTAGCTTCTTAATCCCATTCCCAACCCACCGGGAATCCCATGCCTTAAGAGTGTAAACTCACCTTTGGTTGCTCGGTTGAACTCTTAAAATAGCTAACGGTTGGGGTTGATCAATCACATCCTAATATGATTACCAATTAGTTTATTAATAATTTCAATTAAAGCACAAAGTTACTACACGTATCTATCACATAACATGCACTCACTTTAACTGTTCACGCCCATACGTACATCCCTCCTATAACTACTCAAGAGCAAGCATACGAGATTTCACATAACACTTTCATTGACATACAACAAGTTGGATCATTATCGGACAACATAACCGACATTTAGACACGCAAATCACCACATACATTGTTTTAGCTTTAACATCTAAAACTGGGCTGTTTTTGAGTAATTTAATAAAATAGTTAACTTATTCCAAAAATTCCCAAAATTTTAAAAAATGTTTTAAATGATCCAAGTATTATTGTGTAAAAATATCGTGATCCAATTCATTACCAATTATTTTATAAAAATCATTTACCGGGCTGAAATCAGATTCGTCACTTTCTGACTGCAGTCCACGGAAAAATTCATCTAAAATTCATCGTAAGTACGATTGACGAAATTCCAGTTGGAAAATTACAACGACATCAGTGGACATCTACAGTACAAATTTCGTGACCTGACTCCATACAGATTTCAAGCTATTATGAAAAACATAACACACATTTTCTGCAGAAAAAATGTAGCTTTTGCTGCTGTAAAAAACGGACCTTTAAAAATAGCAAACAACCTCAAAAAATATGATTCTAGCGCCATTTGAAGCGTTTTTCAAAATAACACATTATAGACTCGAGAAAATCCAGTTTTCGTTAAATTATGACCCCGTTACAGCCAACTGAAGTTGGCTGAAACCGCTGGGCATATTCTGTTTTCACATATACTTTACTAAAACGAATTTCCGGGTTTCTCTATCATGTTTTACCGTTATATAAACATCTCTACATTATCATGGCAGGTTGTAGGTTGTCTTATATCAGATTCATCTTGCTAAAGTATCAATATCATCAAGAATCTCAACCCTAAACAACTTACAAGTATCTAAGCATAACTACGCAATAATACGGATTCATCATAACCGATCTTCATGCATTCAAAACCACAAATATCGATCATCATCAATGACACATTAAAACTCAGCCTTAAACACAGAACTTTAACCATCAAAGTCATGTATAAACACTTGTATTTATAACAAAAAGCACAAACTAGTTACCTAGCAAAGAAAGGAGTAACGTCGAGCCTTGAACTGAATTGGGGAGGAGCTCTTGGGTCTAGCTTTGCGTCGGCAGAAGAGAGAAGAGGGATTTCAGGTTTCAAAATAGGTTAGGGTTTGTGTGGCATTGGAGTTTGTTATGAACACAACATAAGTTACGTAAACTATTAAAGGAGTTTGGAGCTACACATGGGCCGAAGGAAAAAAAACAAGTAATTGGGCTGGATGCGGGGCCGTTAAAGGCTGCTCAACAATCGAATTGTTGAGGGGGTGTGGCTGCTTATAATCCTATAACATAAAATTAATGTACATACAGAATTAAATGGGGGTGTGGGCGGTGAACATGCAGGTGCCGAAAAACAATAAAATGGTGTGAGTTTGAATCAATTAATTCAAGGTTATGATATTTAATTCTTTTTTTTTTTCCTTTTGAGTTCGTAAGCACAGCAACTAGATTGCATTGTTAAAATAAGTTTATTTATAACATAGTTTACTAGCTTTACTAATATTGTTATATATTTATTAGTTTAGGATCTAGATCACTTATCATATATAAGTTGATAAATGTTTAAACATGAAATATGCAACTTGATTGTAATGTCATAGCGTTGTAGTGTAACTATTAACTATATCGTAGTTTTTTTTAAACAAAGTCTTCGGGTTGGGCCGCAACTGAGAGCGGGCCGTGCTTTGGTTAAAACAGTTCGGGTCAGTTCAACACAACATGGATTTGGTTTCGACTACACGTTTTAACACTATAAATTAAACAAATATAAATTTAATTCGCCGAATAAGATAAGTATATAATTATTTTGTAAAAAGGAAACGAGCAGTTTTTACCTCTAAGTTACGGGTTGTCACATCATCCCCAAGTTGAAAGAAATTTCGTCCTGAAATTTAGCAAACAGTCACTGAGGAAGCTAGTTTTGTTGAGCGTTTTCGCGGGGTGTCACATTTTCCCCAACAATCTTCCATATGATGACCCAGTTTAGCACATTTCTTACACTTCGGTCAACGACAAGCACTTAGATGGTGATCCTTGCACATATCACACTTGGGCAGGTTGCCCAGATACTTCTTAACTCTAGTTTCGTTTGTAGTAGCAAACGTCTTCGCCTCTCGAGGTGGATTTGAGTCACGTTTCTTGTTGTTATTGGAGTTCTTGTTGTTGTTGTTGTTGTGGGTTGCTTGATTAAGGCTCGAGTGTTTCCTCTTCTTGTCCCAGATGACTCAGCATGAGTTTCCGATTTCTCAGTTATCTTCATTGATAACTTCTTCATCCAAACAACATCTTTAGTAAGGCTGGCAGCCAGAGTTACAGCCTGAGTAATGGTTGCAGGGTTTGCTGCCGTCACCATGCTACGAATCTCTGGAGCCAATCCCCAAATATAGCGCTCTATGCGCTTAAATTCCGGAGTCAAAAAATAGGGGATTATTCTCGAGAGATCATGGAACCTTTGGGTGTATCTACAATATCTGCACCAAACATAGACAAATTCCAAAATTCGGTTTCTAACTTCTGAAGTTCGGCACGTGAACAGTACTTCTCCCTCATTCTTTCCTTCAAGTCATCCTAAGACATACCATAAGCTGCGTCATCACCCAAAGTTTGAACTTGTAAGTTCCACCAAATCAGGCCTTCATCAACAAACAGCCCGGTAACGAAAGTAACTTGTTGATCCATGGTAAACTTGCTCATTCGGATCGTGGAATCAGACTTTTCCGTCCAGCGCACGAAAGCCACTGCACCTCTGGTGTCGTCATAATTTAGTGGCTTGCAGTCAAGAAACTGCTTATAGGTGCAACCTGGAATTTATACAACCGATTCATGAATGAGCAAGTAATGAAACAATGATCATTCATAAGTTTCATAAATTGTAGCAAATCAACTCGACGTTACCTTGGTTAAGGTTTCCTCCAGATGAGTCACCATGACCATTTCGGCCAGTACCTCCTGTACCGCCACTGTGTTCAGCAAGGTTCGCCTCGTACTGGGTGATGGCTTCAGAAATCCATTCTTCCAGAAAAGAGTTCAATTCTTCAACAGTCCTTGGCATCGGTGGGGGTGGGGGTTGATCTGAACCTCAGGTATTCACCATTCTCCTGGGGGCCATGTTTCTTTCAAAACACCACACAAAATGGTTAGGCGTTTATCAGATACTACCATACTTTTATTAACTATATAATAAAAGAATATATATATATATATATATACACACATATATACACAACCAAACAATCCACCAAACATATAAATCAATTTATACAAGCAATCAAGCATGCATAAACACATAAATAATAATGTGTCACAAAGATAATCACCGAGTTTTTATATATATCAGGACAACTTGTTACATAATTGTTTGTGAAGAAAACAAAAATGCATATGGGTTACATCACCCAATCATTACAAGTTCAATACATATAAAGGCAAAATATTTTTCATCACATTGGCGATCATTTGTCTTCAAGTTGTACCCAAAACTTGGCTTTAGTCTTCAGATCTAAAAATAATGCTCCAAGCAAGGTGCAAGAAAAACCTAATGGGCTGGTGGAGAGGGTGGGGGTGTAGGAAGAACTAAGCTATGGAGATGAGCTACCTCCTCCTCGAGCTCGTGGACTCGACGAATCAGGAAGCTCACCTGCTGCTCAAGCGTTAGAACTCGAGCAGCATAACCATCAACTGGTGCATAAACAAGTGGTGATGGTGTTGCTGGTGGGGGTGAAGATGGTGGTGAAGGTCGTCTAGCATTAGACTCCCTCTCTAGTTGATAGATCCTCCTACATAGGATCTCAACCTGAAGATGAAGGGACAATAGGAGATCATCTCTGGTATACCCAGAGTGGTGATACGGATCAGATGATGGCATAACATGTGGAGGGGATGGTGGAAAAGGTCGGGATGTCTGTTAGCGTGGGCTCAACTCAGGTGGGGGTACGTGTGGATGTCCTGAGGGCTCTCCCTCATGAGTAGGGGGTGTATGTGGGAAGGCTGACACAAAACGAATGTGTCGTATCCAGCTAGAAGGACCAACTGAGGTGGGTGGCTGTGATAAGTTGTCACTACTAACATGAGTGGGGGTACGAGGGGGTGTATCAGTAGGTGTGGGAGCAAGAGTAGGTGTAGTAGGTGCAGCTGACATGGCATCATCGTCATATGTAGGGTAAGCCTCTAGACCTGCGGCCCGGAGTGCGGAAGAGGTCACTGACTCCCATGAGTCAGCATCAAAATCGGGATCAGAATCAGATGAAATGTCAAAAACGAAGACTACAGGTGATGCTACCTCCAAGATAGCGATGTCGAAAACCTCGCCATCTCCAAGATCCTCATCAGGGTGATCGACCTCGAACATTGGGACCTCAGCGTCGTCATCTAAATTAACAACAAAGGGCCAATCCTCAGCAGGGATGGTAGCAAGTGGAATGGCATGGATAGGAATAGGCTCGACGACATGCTCGCCATCGGGATGCCCAATAATGTGCTGGTCGTGAATAGGTAAGGGGAGGGCTAGAACATCGCCTACAAAAGGTATATCATCTCCAAAATTAGGTAAGGCAAAAGGCTGAAAATCATCTAAGTCCTCGTCATCAGACATCATCTCAGGATCAGACTCAGAGTCGGAAGTAGAGATCTCCGAAACTAGGGCAATCTCGTCATCAGAGACGATCGCCATCGGGTCATGCTCCCCGAAAAACCTGCTACTCTCTAAAGAGGACATGAGTACCTGTAACATATAAATCGTGGCATATATACATATATTAATTATTACTTAATGTACATATAGTTACACACAAGGATACAAGTAGTTCCTAGTTGAGTATACATGCTACTTTTGTGCACCCTAAGTCACGTAAGTGTCCTTGCCTTTTTTTTTAAATGACTTTATGTAGTGGACCTCGCGGAAAGTTTTATGCAATGAAATTTTTTTGTAAAAACTGTTTGTATGAGAGGATCCTAAGGATTGTAGACTAAACTCGAGAAAGAATCCTGGTTCTCTACAATTGAAGCTCTGATACCAATTTGTCACACCCCTTTTAGAGGCGGAAGCACGAGGTGTGATCTGAGTGGTTCTCATTGCATACGATAAGTAAACATGCTACATGATATAAAACAAACTCCATCTTGCCATTCAAAGTTTAATTATCAAAATACAGAATTTAGTTTAAAGTTTACATCATAAACAAAAGATAATTGTTTGAAAGTTTACAACACCATTTCGAAACAAAGATCAAGGTTTTGCTTCCTATATCACCGCAATAAGGCGGGATATAGTAAACAAATCCAGCAAAAGATGGCAAAGTAGGATGGATACTAAACATCTTGAAATAAGACACTACATCTTGACAAAAGAACCCGCGAAATGTAAGTTTAAAAATCATCAAAACATGTGAGTTTGTAAGTTGTAATGAAATGCAATCGAGATCGCTAATGTTTAGCTAGGACATTAACATATGTGACGACATAGGAAGCATCCAAACCTCGGAGATTTTTAACATCATTTACCCTACAACTGTGACCCAAAGCACTCCATAACTATGTGTTGTCAAGACAGTGAGGCTGCCCAGACCTGTTAGATCTAACCCTTGTGTGAAATTTGTGCTCTGTAAACATTGTAGGATGTAAAACAATATCAATTATCAACGAAACAATGTGTTTTGATCTCAATGTTTGTTTGTTTGTGTATAACAATTTCACGTTTTGATTCTCGTTCGATCAAGCTTTAAATCACTTTCTGGAAAGTTATACGCAAACTGTTACGTAAACGTAGTCAGTTTAACGTGACAAAACACTCCGGGATAGTGACATAAGCTTAACATACCTTAAATAACCTTTACATAACTTAGAAATAAGTTTTGAAGGGTTTGGTATGTCAAAAACAAGTTTATTCGATCACAGGGACTATTTGCGACAAACTACAAAAGTCTGCCAATTCGTATAACAACGTACACTATGGAACAATATCATAAGCTAAACATACCCTAAATACCCTTTAAATAGCTTAGAAATAAGTTTTGAGGGGTTCAGTATGCGAAAAAACGCTTATTTGATCACAGGGACTAAAAGCGTCAAAATGGCGAAAGTATGCATATACGTGCATATCTTGCTTTCTGACCATATCCGGGCATCCAAAAATTTTTGTAATCATTAAAATATTATATTTTAGTGATGGGAATGCAAAAACTTCATTCGTTTCTCAATTTGGGTCGTTTTCGCGTCCGTTACGATTTCCGTTGTAATTAACCGAAAAACGCAACCGTACAGCCAAATGAACCGACATCCGTGACATTTTTTGAGCATAATTCAAGTTAAATATACTTTAACTTTATTATGGAGCTTGAAAATGGGGTTAACGGGTGTTAGAAGTGCCGAAACGCGACAAACCAAGCACAGGGACTAAAACTGTCAATTTGCAAAAGTAGCTGCCCTGTAGGTCCCATACGGACCGTATGGGGAAGAGCTTATGGTCCGTAAGCCAGTGCCAGCACAACAGAAACCAGTTTCTTCAAACCTAGCTGTTGCATCCTGTTTTAATCTTGGTTTCTTGATCTTGTGGGCTGGTTTATGTGTTCTCCAAGTCCCCCAATCAGAGCATAACAAGTGTGTGGTGATGATCATGCCTTGAACAACTCATTTACACATGTAATCATCCTAAAGGTTCATGTATTCCTATAAATAGTAAGGCCATTCAACACTTCAAATTGCTCATTTGCTCTCTTCTTCATCATCTGCTCTATTGAGGCTACCACACTTGGTTGGAGGCCTCAAATCTGCGTTTTCTTAGTCTTCTTTCCAAGCTTAGGAGTCTTGTAAGTGTTCTTTCATGCTTGTTTATTTATTTCAAGCAAGAAAGTCAAACAGTGTTTGACCTACAGCTTTGACCATAATTTGGTCAAGACAAAGTTCGTTTGAACTTTGCAACGTGAGCGTAATCATGATGGTTATTGTCCCTTGCAACTATACCTACTGATTACCACGTTGACTAGTGAAAGTGACGAGTCAAAGTTTCGGTCAAAATGCACGATTATGTGCATTTTGCGACGAAACTATTTTTGGGTATCAAAACACTTTGTTTTGATATCAAATCAGTTTTCTAACTTAGTTAATCATGTTTTAACATGTTTAACTCGTCACTTTTAGTTTAGTGCTTATTTAGGGTCGTAAGTCAAGCGGTCTCGACAACCGCTTAGACTTTCGAACCCGACCCATTTGGTCGATCATTAGGATCTGACCAAACATATTTTTGTGACCATAGTTGTATAGGGAATAACCTTCCGAGGTTATACCTTATGGTCACTTAGTTTAATTAGTTGTATGATAGGTAGTTGATATGCCTTAGGAAAATGACCAAAATGCCCTATTTACGCATAATTTGAATTTAAGCATATGTAACTTAAACTTTGACACTTAAACTGATTATGCAATGTTATTAAACATGTTAGGGCATATATTACTTGTCATAGGGCTAGTTAGACTATTCGAATGCGCTTTTGCGCAAATGACGCGTTAAAGTAGCGTAGACTACCTTAACGGGTCATAACGGGTCATAAGCACTTAGGATAGGTTCCAAATCAGAATGTAGGCTTTGTTAAACCATATCACATGAGTTCCAATACTCATTTGGTTTACGAGACCTCATTCTACCTGATCTCCCGATTTAGGTGTCGATTTATTAACATAGTGATCTGATACTAGGTGCCACTTGATTCCTTGATTGCCCGAGCTTGTTAGTTCACTTAATCAAGGATACATTACAATCTCAAGTGAGTACATAGTTCCCCTATTTTACTGCTTTCAATTGTTTTGGGGTGATTCATACGTGCTAAACGATTTCAAGTTTTCTAAAACAAATGCTATGGTTGATATTAAACACAACGATTTCAATAATGTGAACGAACTTGTTGGGGCGTTGGTCGAAAGACAATCGAATGACATTCATTAACTATGATCAAGCTGACCAGTAGTATGTTATGGTACCATAGGATCTGACAAATCCCGTTATCAGACTATCGCCATGGTTTTTGTAACACCCTAACACGTTTGACCTTAAAACGACGCAGCGGAATTTCGAGTTTGAAAATTTCTTTCATGACATACATCTTGACATTCTAAAACTTCATATTATAATATAAGAACATAACTTATCGACACTAAATTACATATTTAAACATTTCCGTACAATCTGTCGTGTGACTCGATCTTCGATCTCTACTCCTTGGTAACCCTCATGTCTTGTACTACCTGCGCTCACCACATAAAATTCATAACGTTAGTACGTATCATATACATACAAGAATTGTACACGTTTACTTTTCATTCCATTAACTCTTTACATTCCGGCTTTCTTACTGATCATACGATCCGTAGTGAGACTTCCTTGGTATCCTGCGTTACACTTCATCACCAGGCACGATATTATTATCGTTAGTACTCAATTTCATTGAATGCATGCGTACATACTTTCATACAACCTATACGTACACTTACGATCACACATAGCAACATACATACCTGTGTACCTACATACATACATACGTGCATACCTAAACACATCCATTCATACATACATACCTACATACTTACATGCCTTCATACATACATACATACCTACCTACATACATACTTACAAACCTACATACATACTTACATACAAACATACATACATACTTACATACATACGTACCTACTTATTCCATGCCTTCCCACAACTTCATACGTACATACCTTCGTACATACTCACTTGACTACATATACATACCATCTGTATACATCCTTACGTACAAACACTTATACTTATACAACATACATACGTATATACCTACATACCTACCCATAATTATATCTTCAATCACCCATTGCAATATATCCGACTTATACTTGCCTACTCATATACGTCTGCATATATATATATATATCCTTATGTACTCGCTTACACACTATAAACTTACATACATTCGCGCATACACGCTTACATACCTTCTACATACGTGTAAAGAGATACACAACATCCATACATACATATCCACACATACGCTTACCATAAAGGTCATAAAACATGAGTTAAACTAATCATACGCAACTTAAAACGCGTTTAGACGAGTTCCCGAGCCAAAACGGAGCACGAAAACAATTTCTGGAGAAACTGGACCCGTCGCGCGACGCGACGGGCCGTCGCGCTACGCGACCCCCTCAAAACATCAGACGGTTGCTGCTGCTGTGCTGCATATTTTCAGCGCGATCCCGTTTCACGGAAACGAGCATAACTCACTCGTTTTTTATCCGTTTTACCCGATTCTTTTTCCTACGCATCCGTAATTTAATTCTCCATCTAATGGAACTAAAATCCAACATCCGACTTAATATAATTTCCGACTTTTAACTCTTCGGCTTATTACCCTTTTACCACTTTTCGACCCGTTCATGCATACGTCAACATAACTTGTTCTTTTTACCAAAACCTCTTATAAACATAATAATATAAGTGACGTCTATCATAAATTACCAAATTCTTGGATGTCTTGCATCCTCTTAACGCCTTATCGTTCACATGCTTATTTTTGACCCGTTAAGGGTATTCGTGCATTAATTGGTCTACGACTAACCAAACCATAATCCCCACCTCCATGCTTGTCCAAAACCTTACACTAATCGAATAACTTGCTTCAAAACTACTTTTAAGCTCGTTTACCCCAAAATACCCATCAAGGGCATTTTGGTCAACCTTAAACCCATCATTTACTACGAAGGACTTTAACACATATTTGGCCTCAAACGTCTTGTTTAATTCATTACAACACTTTATTACTTACTAGTACTAAGAAGTGATTACGGAAATCACTTACCTTATGCGTCCGTGCTCGTATCCGATTTCTCGCCTTTTCTTGACCCGTTATCCTTTCAAGCGTGAGTCCGTCTTGACATGCTTCCTATACTCTCTTTTCATCAAGATCACGCTCCTATTAGCATATGCATTCGTACATGTTAACAATCATATCAATCGCATATTTCACCCTTAACTTTCATTAGTCCTTTCTAGCATACATAACTCATATGATTATATTCATATCCGTTTAACTCTTGTAATTCATCATACAATCACAAATAACGCATATTGACATAACATGTACCATCCGACTTATCATCATATACCCGTAACATCATAATCGACTATACGGACGACAATATATACATTTCATCATACACTTGATGCGAGTACTACCCTTTAAGCATAACATACAACTATTTCATGCACAATTCTTTTAAACTCATACATAATCCATCAAAACCAACTACTAATCATCATGTATCATTCCAAATGAACATTAAGCATAACATCATCATATTCCTATACTTTCATCTAACAATAATTCATCATACCCTCATAATACATCAATCATTCAACAAGACTTGAACATAAGAGGTGATTCTAGTCATCATCTTCACCCTAACTAACGGGTGTCACCCCTAAACATCAAATTAACGCAAACCTTTCATAACCCATGTTCTACACAAGGATTCTAACCCTTATACATGATTAATTTCATAATAACTCACGGATTTGAACATAACCCACTTCACCCATGATCACAAATCTTAGATTTAAGACATACCTTATGATCCCCTCGTGATGGTGATCATTAATCCATGCTCGGTTATGGATTTACGCTTCATCTTGCCTTTCAATTTGAGTGAAAGGATGAAATTAGGGTTTGAGGCTCCATGGGAGCCTTCTGCTCCTTCTCGAACACACGCATGTGTGTGTGTGTTTGTGTGTGATAAGTTATTTAATAACTTAACTTTCATCTTTCCCACTTTAGCCCCTCGGGTTTGTTTTTAAAACATAACTAACACTACCTTCATCATTTAATACTTTTGACCATACTCTTAACTAGGTTAAATAGCCTAGTTATTTATTTCATGACGTGTCATATCGGAACACACGACAATTATTAACATTAGATTTTGGGGCGTTACAAGTCTACCACCCTTAAACAAGGTTTCGTCCCCGAAACCTTTCTCACTTTCATCAAACACACATTATCTTTTCTTCTAGTCAATCCATACGACTACTAACCCATACTTTCCTGATCATTCTTTCTTATATCATTTTCATTTTCATTTACTTGACCTGACAATAACTGGTCAATACACATACTCTTCCGTCCTTTAATATGATCCTTTCTTAATGGATCTAATATCTCCATCTCACCTTTAAAATTTACATTCTCTACATACTCTGCACAACATTTAACTTTTGTTTTGTCATCACAACAAAACTATTATTACATAATCACACCTACGTGCTTAATTCTAACGTTAACCTCATTCTACATTTCTACAGTTACATATACCTTGCATACCTTTGTTTTATCTTTAAATCATTTCGTTCGTTTCACATTACTATTGCTTTCACTTCATGCATTTCTTAATTTACACATATACAGGTGTCATACTAGTTCGTATCTATCCAATCATGAGTTAAATATTCTTACTAACCTCTTTTTCATTTCCCAAACCACGATCTGCAACCCAGATCGATTCATCTTTTCCTCGAGTACTAGCCATAATAGGCCAGATTTCATTCATCCGTGTCATGAGTTTCCACTCATGCATATCCTTTCCCCAATACGATTGGTTTCGTCACATCAATAATTCTAACATTATCATCAACATCGTCGGCGGTTAGCATATATCATTTAAACATTCATTAAACTAGGTGATTGTCCACCTATAACTTTTCTACAATTTCCTACGTACCTGCCATAACATACCGCACATTCTATTTCTTACATGCAATCTTTTCATTAAATTAATCATTTTGCCAACGGAAGTACACGCTCGTACTTCCTTCCATTCGTACTTACTTGTAAAGACCTTATTACATCGTTTCAACATTTCTTACTGAGCTTACCATTTCCGCCCATACTCAAGTTATTGTCCGGGTCACAGCCCGTCATCATTCCGACTTCTAAGAGTCAATTACTAACACATCTAACACGTAACTTATATAAAACTTCGTTTATTATACTATCGCTTTTTACTTTATACTTATTTCTATGACCCGTTCGACTCAATCATGGTCAAACTGTCGACATCTTCTTAGGCGGATTAATTTCATCTTCTTATATTTTTGAATCCGTCTCACGGGTCCAAATGCATCATTCATATTTTTTTTTCATTCATTGAATCCGTCTTACGGATTCAAACATTTCATTCATGCCTTTTATCCTTGAACCCGCCTCGCGGATTCAAACATTACATTCGTACCTTCCCTCCTTGAATCCGTCTCACGGATTCAATCATTACGTTCATACCTTTCCTCCTTGAATCCGTCTCGCGGATTCAAACATTTATTCTTACTTTTCATCCTTGAATCCGTCCTGCGGATTCAAACATTCATTCGTACCTTTCATCCTTGAATCCGTCTCACGGATTCAAACATTCATTCTTACCTTTCATCCTTGAATCCGTCTTGCGGATTCGAACATTTCATTCATACCTTTCATCCTTGAATCCGTCTCACGGATTCAAACATTTATTCTTACCTTTCATCCTTGAATCCGTCTTGCGGATTCAAACATTTCATTCATACCTTTCATCCTTGAATCCGTCTTGCGGATTCAAACATTGCATGCTTATCTTGTTGATCCGTACTTAATCACGGATTCAACATTCTTCATTCTTATCCGGCATGTTCTTCATTCTTACATAGTACTCTCAATTTCCCGAGAGTCTTACTTCCCATTTCACCCACACGCCCGCCTGCTACCCAACTCTACCGGACATACCTGTAACAATTATCATGATCTCACGAACGTCATATGCTTCTCGTGTACTGGCCAGGCACACAAATCCACATAGTAGTTTCGTGCTTTCATGTAATTGTCACCTTATGTCAATAGACTTAGGTTTCGGCGCGTGTATTGCTTCCAATACTTCATTACTATACTATCATTGTCTTTCATCTTAAAATTTTCCTTCCCTTAATGAACTTTACCATTACCTACATCCACATATTAAATTCACATACCTGGGCTCATTTGCCTACTTGTCTTATTACCTCTTTGCCTGCCTTAGTATTCATTCTAGGCTGCATTCACGGATCATCCTCTTCCAACACTTATGCTTACCTTGCACATACAAAACCGTCAGTTTCTTTATACGTATACATAAATACATACTTTCATCATCCCTTACCTTTGGATCTTGATCGAGTCTTAGATTGTACGGATTTATTATCTCAAGAGCACACAAGTTTGAGTTCAAGTACTTACCTTCTCGTACTTGATTCCCTCAAACCAGGGCTCTGATACCAACTTGTAACACCCTAACACGTTTGACCTTAAAACGATGCAGCGGAATTTCGAGTTTGAAAATTTCTTTCATGACATACATCTTGACATTCTAAAACTTCATATTATAATATAAGAACATAACTTATCGACACTAAATTACATATTTAAACATTTCCGTACAATCTGTCTTGTGACTCGATCTTCGATCTCTACTCCTTGGTAACCCTCATGTCTTGTACTACCTGCGCTCACCACATAAAATTCATAACGTTAGTACGTATCATATACATACAAGAATTGTACACGTTTACTTTTCATTCCATTAACTCTTTACATTCCGGCTTTCTTACTGATCATACGATCCGTAGTGAGACTTCCTTGGTATCCTGCGTTACACTTCATCACCAGGCACGATATTATTATCGTTAGTACTCAATTTCATTGAATGCATGCATGCATACTTTCATACAACCTATACGTACACTTACGATCACACATAGCAACATACATACCTGTGTACCTACATACATACATACGTGCATACCTAAACACATCCATTCATACATACATACCTACATACTTACATGCCTTCATACATACATACATACCTACCTACATACATACTTACAAACCTACATACATACTTACATACAAACATACATACATACTTACATACATACGTACCTACTTATTCCATGCCTTCCCACAACTTCATACGTACATACCTTCGTACATACTCACTTGACTACATATACATACCATCTGTATACATCCTTACGTACAAACACTTATACTTATACAACATACATACGTATATACCTACATACCTACCCACAATTATATCTTCAATCACCCATTGCAATATATCCGACTTAAACTTGCCTACTCATATACGTCTGCATATATATATATATCCTTATGTACTCGCTTACACACTATAAACTTACATACATTCGCGCATACACGCTTACATACCTTCTACATACGTGTAAAGAGATACACAACATCCATACATACATATCCACACATACGCTTACCATAAAGGTCATAAAACATGAGTTAAACTAATCATACGCAACTTAAAACGCGTTTAGACGAGTTCCCGAGCCAAAACGGAGCACGAAAACAATTTCCGGAGAAACTGGACCCGTCGCGCGACGCGACGGGCCGTCGCGCTACGCGACCCCCTCAAAACATCAGACGGTTGCTGCTGCTGTGCTGCATATTTTCAGCGCGATCCCGTTTCACGGAAACGAGCATAACTCACTCGTTTTTGATCCGTTTTACCCGATTCTTTTTCCTACGCATCCATAATTTAATTCTCCATCTAATGGAACTAAAATCCAACATCCGACTTAATATAATTTCCGACTTTTAAATCTTCGGCTTATTACCCTTTTACCACTTTTCGACCCGTTCATGCATACGTCAACATAACTTGTTCTTTTTACCAAAACCTCTTATAAACATAATAATATAAGTGACGTCTATCATAAATTACCAAATTATTGGATGTCTTGCATCCTCTTAACGCCTTATCGTTCACATGCTTATTTTTGACCCGTTAAGGGTATTCGTGCATTAATTGGTCTACGACTAACCAAACCATAATCCCCACCTCCATGCTTGTCCAAAACCTTACACTAATCGAATAACTTGCTTCAAAACTACTTTTAAGCTCGTTTACCCCAAAATACCCATCAAGGGCATTTTGGTCAACCTTAAACCCATCATTTACTACGAAGGACTTTAACACATATTTGGCCTCAAACGTCTTGTTTAATTCATTACAACACTTTATTACTTACTAGTACTAAGAAGTGATTACGGAAATCACTTACCTTATGCGTCCGTGCTCGTATCCGATTTCTCGCCTTTTCTTGACCCGTTATCCTTTCAAGTGTGAGTCCGTCTTGACATGCTTCCTATACTCTCTTTTCATCAAGATCACGCTCCTATTAGCATATGCATTCGTACATGTTAACAATCATATCAATGGCATATTTCACCCTTAACTTTCATTAGTCCTTTCTAGCATACATAACTCATATGATTATATTCATATCCGTTTAACTCTTGTAATTCATCATACAATCACAAATAACGCATACTGACATAACATGTACCATCCGACTTATCATCATATACCCGTAACATCATAATCGACTATACGGACGACAATATATATATATTTCATCATACACTTGATGCGAGTACTACCCTTTAAGCATAACATACAACTATTTCATGCACAATTCTTCTAAACTCATACATAATCCATCAAAACCAACTACTAATCATCATGTATCATTCCAAATGAACATTAAGCATAACATCATCATATTCCTATACTTTCATCTAACAATAATTCATCATACCCACATAATACATCAATCATTCAACAAGACTTGAACATAAGAGGTGATTCTAGTCATCATCTTCACCCTAACTAACGGGTGTCACCCCTAAACATCAAATTAACGCAAACCTTTCATAACCCATGTTCTACACAAGGATTCTAACCCTTATACATGATTAATTTCATAATAACTCATGGATTTGAACATAACCCACTTCACCCATGATCACAAATCTTAGATTTAAGACATACCTTATGATCCCCTCGTGATGGTGATCATTAATCCATGCTCGGTTATGGATTTACGCTTCATCTTGCCTTTCAATTTGAGTGAAAGGATGAAATTAGGGTTTGAGGCTCCATGGGAGCCTCCTGCTCCTTCTCGAACACACGCATGTGTGTGTGTGTTTGTGTGTGATAAGTTATTTAATAACTTAACTTTCATCTTTCCCACTTTAGCCCCTCGGGTTTGTTTTTAAAACATAACTAACACTACCTTCATCATTTAATACTTTTGACCATACTCTTAACTAGGTTAAATAGCCTAGTTATTTATTTCATGACGTGTCATATCGGAACACACGACAATTATTAACATTAGATTTTGGGGCGTTACAGTTTTGGGGGTAATGTGGGTAACGACAAAACCTGATGAATTTTAACAAACCCTTGGTGGTTTGTTAACATGATTAAATGATGGACGAGTCACACAGGTTTGAATGTGTTCAACGAGACGACCAAAAGTTAGTTTTCACAATTAAAACACGAACGATTTGAACGAGTTAAACGAACTGAACGATTGGTTTTGATAACATGAACGATTGAGAACAAGTACAATTGAATGATTGGGTTTTGGTATGTGAATAGATAACGGGATGGGTGTAATGTGATAAAAGCATGGTAGATACGGCGCTAGTACTTCTTATATATAAGTGCTTTTATTATATCGCATTCTGTGGCGTTATTTAGTTCACTTGAATGAATGATGTCGAACAACAACACGCAACGAGGTTTACTAAATGATATAAACCATACGAGTTTTATTACAAGAACAAATTACAATTTGGTTTACAAAAACAAATGTTTTAGTCAAGATTCATGGCAACGGGGTTTTATAAACTATAACCAACTTGTTTTAAGTTGGTTAATCATATTGCAATACAATACACTTTTCCAAACAAGGTTTTCAATTATCGACTCTAGTAGTCCTACGAGGTATTGCAATACTTATACAAGCCATGAATTTGACACACTCACAAAACCTATGTGCTCGCCGGCATTTTTGTGCTGACTTTATTTTCACATATTTTTCAGGTGCTGTTGTTTGATGATGTTGATGATGATTATGATGCATGCTCACATAGGATCGGACGAGGCCTTAGTGACTTAATAACAATGATAGACAATATGTTTGTGTTTTTCTTTTAATTTCAAGACAATGTAATAAACTTAATTCAATAAAACGAAACTTTAATCCATGTGTTGTGAAACAATGATTCTGTTACTCCACTCCTCGACGTTTCCGCCGTGGTTTTGTTGTTTTAACGCGGTCGGGGTGTGACAGAAGAGTTGGTATCAGAGCTCATAGTTATAGGGAATTAGGTTATTAGTAATGCTTTGACCTAGACTATAACTTTTCTAGGACCCCAACACAAGTTATCTTGTGTTTAGATCTTAAAACAATACCGTCGCCTATCTTTAGGTGACTACCACAAAAAGAACACAAATTACAAATCCGTTTTGAAAATCAATCATCTATTCTTAAATGATTTGTTTTAAGGCTTCAAGCCTTCAAGTTTTCAAAATCTCGTCAAAGTTTGGCTCTTATAATGTGAACACGTGCAATCTGGAAGGGTGGGTGCCTGTACCTCGAGTTTTCTGTCTAAGGCTAGAGTGTTCGTACAAATCCACATAATCAGACCAGTCACTCTTACCTGGGAACTCTTGGGGTGAGTGTCCACTTATAGGCTAAAACATGTCTTCGCGATACGTTATTTTAACCCATTTAATTTGATAAGTCACTGTGTGTCATTTGCTTGTTCGAGGTAACGAACGAATGACCACCTTCCTTATATTTCGTCGATGTTTCCAATACCTCTTTTGTTTATCCAATTGTCAATCTCACTCGTTTCTCATGTTTCCTTGTTCTTTTTAGAATATGCCCTCCTAGACGCAATCAAACACAGGATGCTGCACTCGCAGCCCTAGTCGCTTAGTAGATTGCTACTGTGATTCTGAACCTCATAACTCAGATAAATCAAGCGAATAACAACAATAACAATGCTCAGTGCAGTTTCAACACGTTCAATTCGGCTATACCACTGAAATTTTCTGGGTCTCAAGGAGCAACTGCGCTCCTACAATGGTTCAAGAGTCTTGAAAGCACATTTAGACATGTTCAATGTCCAAATGAGCGAAAGGTTGAGTTCGCATCTAGTGTTTTCAAAAAACGTGCTTTAACATGGTGGAACGGTGTGATGAGGGATAGGGGTACCGATGTGGCTATGGCACAAACTTGGGAAGAGCTTTGGGCTCTCATGATGAGAGATTTCTACCCCCGACACGAATTAAGGGCATTGGAAAGGGAGTTCGATGATCTGAAACAGGATGGGGGAGAACACCGTGCTTACACAGATCGTTATGAGGAGCTGAATTTACTGTGTCCTACTATGGTTACCCCGTTGGAGAAAGCGATTGAGAGGTATATTGATGGTTTGCCTGACACTGTGCAAGACATGGTTACTGGTAGTAACCCTACCACTGTGCGTCAGGCCATCGAGTTGGCTGCAACCATGACTGAGTCTCAGGTCAGAAAGGGTAAACTAACCCGCAAGGGTGACAAGAAACAGTCAGCCGACACCACTCAAGACAAGGGAAAAGGCAAAAAGAAAGGTGAGTCATCGAGGAGGTCAAGGAAGTGTAAGGCATATGCTGGTACTGCACCTCATTGTAATCGATGCAATGGTCATCATCCGGCTCAGCATGTATGTAAACAGTGTACATCATGTGGGAAGCTTGGCCACACGACCAACATTTGTACATCTGTTCCTAATCAAGCTGCTCAGAACCCAGATCAAGCTCAAGTGAACGCTGCTAGACCTCCATTCCCACCTGGTTCATGTTATAACTACGGAGGGATGGGTCACTTCAGAAACAATTGTCCGAAGCTTGCAAATGCGAACACCAATGCAAATCCCGCTCGTGGACGAGCATACAACATAAACGCTAACGAGGCCAGTGCTGATAACGAAGTTGTTAACGGTACGTTCCTTGTTAACCATCAACCTGCATCTGTTCTTTTCGATTCTGGTGCTGATAGAAGTTTCGTATCGTTAGCTTTTGAGCCTTTACTTGCGATGCCTAGAGCTAAACTAAGGAAGCCCTTATCTGTCGAAATTGCTACTGGTGAACCTCTTGTACTCGATTCTGTCATTCGCGATTGCCAATTGAACCTTGATAACCATCTTTTTCCTATTGACCTCACGCCGATGCACCTTGGAAGTTTCGATATTATCGTAGGAATGGATTGGTTAACCAAACATCATGCTGAGGTGGTTTATTTCGATAATATTGTTCGTATTCCTCTTTCGTCTAGTGAAGTCTTAGAAGTTTGTGGTGAGAAACCTTAGAATGGTTTGAAACTCATGTCGTGTACAAAAGCCCAAAAATACCTATGAAAATGTTATGTGTGACACACCCCGACCGCGTAAAACAACGAAACCGCGGCGGAAACGTCGGGGAGTGGTGCGACAGAATTATTGTTTCACAACCATGGATTCAAAAGTTTTGTTTTATTTAAATATTTAACCATTTACATTGTCTTGAAATTAAAGTTAAAACACAACCACATCGTCTATCATTGTTATTTAGTCACTAAGGCCTCGTCCAGTCCTGAGTGAGCATGCATCCTAGTAACAATCAACATCATTCAACACCACCGAAAACATACGTGAAAAAATAAAAGTCAGCAAAGAAATGCCGGTGAGCACATAGGTTTTGTGAGAGTGTCGGATTCATGGCTCATTTACATGTTGCAATATCTCGTTTGACTACAAGAGTCGATAATTGAAAACCTTGTTTTGAAAAGAGTTTAGCATTGCAATATGAATAACCTGCTCAAAATAAGTTGGTTATAGTTTATAAAATCTCGTTGCCATGAATCTTAACCCAAAACATTTGTTTATTGTAAACCAAATTGTAAATCGTTCTCGTAATAAAACTCGTATGGTTTATATCATACAGTAAACATCGTTGCATGACATCGTTTAAAATCGTTCGTCCCAGTGAACTAAATAACGCCACAGAATATAATACGATAAAAGCACTTATATATAAGAAGTACCAGCGGCGTATCTACCATGCTTTTATCACATTACACCCGTCCCGTTATCTAATCACAACCCAAAAACCAATCATTCGTTCTATTCGTTTAACTAGTTCAAATCGTTTAAATCGTCCCATCGTTTCAATCGTTCAATCGTTCAAAATCGTTCAATCGTTCAAATCGTTCTCGTTTTAATTGTGAAAACTACTTTTGGTCGTCTCGTGGAATACATTCAAACCTTTGTAACTCGTCTATCGTTCAACTCGTATTAACAGACCACCAAAGGGTAAGTTAACAATCATCAGGTTCAGTCATTACCCACATAACCCCCATACATAACCATGGTGGCAGTCCGATAATGGGATTTGTCAGATCCTATGGTACCATAACCTAATACTGGTCGGCATGATCATTGTTAATGAATGTTATTCGTTATGTAAATACGTCCCAACAAGTTCGTTCACATTATCAAAATCGTTATTGTTTAATATAAACCATAGTATTCGTTTTTGAAATCATCATTGAAAGCATCGAAATCGTTTAACACATATGAATCACCCCAAAACATTCGAAAACAATAAAATAGGGGAACTATGTACTCACATCATAGTGCAAAGTATCCTTGATTAAGTGAACTAATAAAGCTCGAGCAAACCACGGAAATCAAATAACACCTAGTAATCGGACCGCTAAGTTAATAAATCGACACCTAACTCGGAAGATCGGGTAGAATGAGGTCTTGTAAACCAAATGAGTATTGGAACTCATGTGATATGGTTTAACAAATCTACATTCTAAATCGGAACCTATCCTAAGTGCTTACGACCCTTTACGACCCATTAAGGTAGCTTGTGCTACTTTAACGCGTCGTTCGCGCAAATGCGCGTTCGAGACGCCTAACTAGTCCTATGAAAAGTATTATATGCCCTAACATGTTTAAATATGTTGCATAATCAGTTTAAGTGACAAAAATTAAGTTACATATGCTTAAAATCAAATTATGCATGAAAAGGGCATTTTGGTCATTTTCCTAAGGCATATAAACTACCTATCATACAACTAATTAGGTATAACCTCGGAAGGTTATTCCCTATACAACTATGGTCACAAAACATGCTTGGTCGGATCCTAACGATCGACCAAACGAGTCGGGTTCGATAGTCTAAGCGGCTGTCAAGACCGCTTGACTTATGACCCTAAACAAGCACAAGACTAAAAGTGACGAGTTAAACATGTCAAAACATGTTTAACTAAGTTAGAAAACAAGTTTGATATCAAAACAAAGTGTTTTGTTACCTAAAAATAGTTTCGTCGCAAAATACGCATAAACACGTATTTTGACCAAAACTTTGACTCGTCACTTCGACTAATCAACGTGGTAATCAGTAGGTATAGTCACAAAGGACTATAATCATCGTGATTACGCTCATGTTGCAAAATTCAAACGAACATTGTGTTGACCAATTCATGGTCAAAGTAGAAAGTCAAACACTGTTTGATTTTCATGCTTGAAAAGCATAAACAAGCATGAAAGAAGCTTACAAAAGGTCCAAGCTAGGAAGAATTGATCCAAAATACTCAGGTTTGAAGCCTTAGCTTCAACTTAGAGCAGATTTAGATCAATGTGTGAGGAATGAAGCTTGATCATGGTGGGTATTTATAGAAAATCATGACCCATCAAGATTTTTACAAGTGTTTTTGCAAGAATCAAAGCTTGATCCAAGCCATACACTTGTGGCACATAGATTAGAATACAATGGGAGCTTAAAACAAGTCCATTGTATGCTTAAAACCATGGAAAAATCAAAGAAATCAGATGCACATTGCAGATTCAATGTTTCTGGACCTGGTAGTCTGTCACACCCCGCGTAATATGGTTCTCAGCTTACGCGGCCCGTGAGGGCAACTTTGACAGAATGACCGTTTTGGTCCCTGAATGTGTAAAACTCAGTTTTTGATGTTTTAAAACCCCGTTGATCCCATTTCTAGGCTCTACAATGAAGTTAAAGCATAGGGAACATGAAATATGCTTGAAAACATCTCAGATGTTGGTTTGTTTGGTCGTACAGTTGCATTATTCGGTTAATTACGATGAAAACTCGAACGGATGGGAAAACGATCCAAATTAAGCGATGAGTGGTATTTTTTCATTCTAATCACTAAAATAAAATATTTTAATGATTACAAAAATTTTTGGATGTTCGGATATGTTCAGAACGTAAGATATTTGCGTAAATGCAAACTTATACACTTTTTGACGCTTTTAGTCCCTATTGATCAAATAAGCGTATTTTCGCATACCGAACCCTTCAAAGCCTATTTCTAAGCTATGTAAAAGATATTTATGGTATGTTTAGCTTATGATCATGTTCCAGAATGTTCGTTACTATATGAATCAGCATAGTTTCGCAATTTGACACAAATAGTCCCTGCGATCGAATAAACTTGTTTTCGACACACCAAACCCTCCAAACCTTATTTCTAAGTTATGTAAAGGTTATTTAAGATATGTTAAGCCTATGTGTAACATCCCGTGTTTCGAAAGTCAAAGTCAAGATTGAAGTCAAAGGGAGACAAGATTGCTAATTGCGATCTGCCACTCCTTGCTCAATTCCTGTTTTGACTTCTTTGACTCGTAGATAGTCTATTTTATGCGTTACGTTAGTTGTATTATGTGGAGTACTTATTAATAATCGAGGTTTATTCGATATTTATCACATATTTTATCGCTTATCGGTATCGCAATCGCACTCGCAACTCGAATTACGCGTTCTGGATATTGTTTTATGTGTGTGTGTGCCTTATGTGTTACTTGTGCATGTTTATTTATGTTATGTTGTGGTGGATAATTGAAACGCAATCGAAACTCGAATCGCAAACGCTAAACGCAAGCCAATTAAGGATGATTGTATGTTGATATAGTAGTTGGGATTAAAAGTAATTTGACTAGGAAACTCTATCACATCGCAATGCTCGCATTCGCAATCGAAACAGCAAAAAAAATCTCGTCACACCGAACACTCGAACCAAGTGACTGATCGACCAGGTAACCAGCCGATCGACAAGCCGATCGATCGAGCTGCCGCTCGATCGGCCAGCCACTCGATCGGGCTGCCACCCAATCGACCAACTCTTTCCACTTTGGGAAACCCTATAAATACCCCTGTCACCATCAAACTTACTACTTTTGGCACTCTCCTGTCCGACCAGCGCTCCAATCTCACTTTCCCTTCGATTTCTCGCGATTCCGGTAAGATTTCAACCTAAATCTTGTACTTCTTTGATCTACACTTGATTCTACACCTTTCTATCTTTTAAATCTTAACTTTTAACCGAGAAATCACTAGGTTTGAGGTGTTCTAGGATGATGTCATCATGGTGTTCTTGAGAACTTCATGTTTTGGCCTCAATCCATCGAGAACAACTTAGATCTAACCGATTTCCATAGAAACAAACAAAGATCTTTCATAGATCTAAACATATTCACAATGAAAAGGATTGAAAGATGGTTTTCCAACTTTCTTTCAACTCTTTTACACTCAATGCATTCAAAACCGATAGAATCGGAGCTTGTACCGACTTCCTACTCATTCTTGTGGTGGTGTTGGTTCAAGATCTGAATTCTATCCACGAGGACACCGATTTCGGGTTAAACATGGAACACCGTCTCGAACAGTTTACTGGTCGGATTTGGGTGATTCCTGTCCGATCAGGAGTACCAAGTAATGACGAGGTTTCTGTTGCTTAACACGTTATCAAAACATCTCGATAAATTGACAGATAATCAAAACAACCAAGTGTAAGAAGAAACGGAACGACCAGGATGGAATGTCGTCCGATCGGACTACCCTCTGATCGGACTGTCATCCGATCGGGTTGTCACCCGATCGACTTGCACCTTGGGTCCCACACTTGAACTGTTTACCAACATTTGAAGTCTGAACGTTGAACGAATTGTTGTCCGATCGGACTACCATCCGATCGAATTACCGCTCGATCATGAGACATTTAAACTTCAACACTTCAATAATTTTCAACACGATTCAATATCAACGGATTGCCACCCGAACGGACTACCATCCGATCGAGTGACAAACTGCTGTGAATTTGTTCTCACTAAAGTATTCAACCAATCGGGTTATCGTCCGATCGAACGTCCATCCGATCGACTGACCTGAAAGGTAGGGATACTTCTGTGTTTTCAAATGCTACAACAAAAACTTCAAAAGTCAAACCATCATACACAAACACATCCTTCCCAAAGGAAGAAACAATCCACTCGAAAGGTTACCCGATCGGATGACCATCCGAGCGGACTGTCACTCGAACGACCGGCTGTCCGATCGGACTACCATCCGATCGAACTGCTGTCCGACCCACTAACACTTGTATCGTTTTACGCGTCGCTTATCGTTATGCTATCATTCTGATCAGGCTAACCCTACTCTCTAGGGCTCCCTTCAATCCATCAATCGATGTGAGTATACTCGATCCCTTTTTGCTTTACGCACTTTTGGGTGTTACATACGTTACTTATTCTAAATCACATCAAATACACTACGCAATACTTTAATCGCTACCCAATTACCGCATGTTATACGTGACTTAATGAATGCTTGTTTGTTATGTTTACACATGGAATGTTGTCAACCTGCCTTAGCAACGATAGTACTATAGTTTGGACTTAGGACCTGTTCACTCAGGGGTTGTTAAGGACAATTAGTTACATGGCTCACAGAGGTGAGTGTGTATCGCGAACTGCCTTGGGCAGTCAACCCGCAGTCATTGGTATCGATAGGTTCATGTCGATAACTAACATGCCTCATTTTACACTGTGTACGTGCTGGTTATGCGTAATCGATTTCGAACTCTATTATATGTATTAAACTTGTATGCTCACCTTTACACTATGTGTATCGACTTTTACTTTAACGTATGTGACAGGTTCTTAGGATGCTTATTTGCTTACTTTGCTGTGAAATCGAGGCTAGGAAAGACCTAGGTCAACAATAAACAATTGTCTGTAATAAAAATCTGAGTTGTCGGAATAGAACAAATTGACTAGATCTTTCTGTAATAATTGTACTATCTTTTATGACATGGTATGGGACGTGTCGCTTTAAATAAATGGTAATTATAGTTGTTATGGAAACTTCTGGACAATCTGTTTCGCTCAGTGCCATGCCCCGATGTTTCTGCCATCGGTTGGGGTGTGACAGATTGGTATCAGAGACATAACTATAGGGAATTAGGCAAGACTCGACCTAGTCCGGGTCGATGTCTTAGAGATGACCTAGTCTATAGTTAGGAACCAACAGACCGACTTGTGCATATCCGGTAGGGATTATGTATGAGCTTACTGCTATTTCTCGCCATTCTCGCCTACGTTACACTATCACTGCACTTTAGTTTTCAAAAAAATGGACGAGCGATTAGGCTGAGATTAGGTGTGAAAACCGCAAACTCTCGACCAAATTGCTTGTTCGCCTCGCATTTTCATCTATATACACGAGAAATTTGCGTTGAACCAGGAGTGAAATCCATACTTTAACGCATAATTCTCTTTCATTTCATCAAAACAGGAACGGCGTTGTTAAGACAGGGGTGAAACCTGAACCTTGGCGACTTGTTCCGACCTTTATTTGGTTTTACAAAACTCTCACCAAAATCTTGATGGACGCCAACGACTTGAAGTCACGATATGACTGGAAGGATGCGTGTTGATCGCCCAGATTCGAGGCAAAAGCACAGTCCTGAAGGTCAAAGTGTGTACCAAGAGTCTTTGTGAATAGTCGAATCACTTTGGTTAGTCGATGTCTAAATAGCCACTGACAATCTATTCTCGATTTTTATGTGTTTCGATTCTAAGCTCGCTACTGCCGACTATGATAATTCGACGTTTTATGAGAATTTTACGTGTTTTATGTGGTTTATGCTTTGTTAGCGTTTTGAGGTACTAATGATTTCGATCTAACACCTTGTTGCTTCCGCTAAACACACAACACACCGCACAACCACTGACCAATCGCTACTATACTATTCGCTATGATATTCGATCGCTATTTTCAAACGATCACGAACCTTGAATGATAGGTTTCTGTATTATGACCGCCTCTGTGTGCTTCTAGACAAATTACATGCTTATATGCTTCTGTGTTTCTGTGCCTTACGTGCTTATGTGTTTCTTTGCTTACGTGAATATGTGATAATGTGCCTGTCTGTTTACATGATTATACGTGTTCCTGAGCTTTAGTAGTATTAGGCGTGTGAGGTGAGATTCGATTATATTGTGTTGAGTCCTGTGGCGATGTCTGATGCAGACAATGTCGTCATCTGGATCTCGCGCTACCCGAGATGCTCGCCGAAAGCAAGCAGACAAACGCCTCGCTACCATGATTACCAAGAAATGGCAAAAGTTGTACCCCAAGTCGTCAGTGAACTGTACGAAAACATGAGCAAATTGTCTGAAGAATCCAGGACCGAGACTCCCAAAGCTGCTTTCAGCTTTAAACAGTTGAAGGCATGTGGACCGAAAGAGTTCACCGGCGAAGAAGGCCCTACGACTTTTTTTCAATGGTTTGACTCAATCGAAGTCACCCCGCAACAGAGCGGATGTCCTGATAATCTCCACACACTGAACGCGACCGGAGTCTTCTAGTCCCACGCTCTAGATTGGTGGACGGCCGAAAGAAACAAGCGCGGAAATGATGCAGCCTATGGTCTGTCATGGGATGAGTTGAAGAACGTTATGCTCGAGGAGTTCTGCCCTCCCCACGAGCGCCAGAAGTTGGAGGATGAGTTCTGGCACATTAAGCAGAAAGAAGGTGACAACGCTGCCCTGACTGCTTGCTTCAAGCAACTCAGCATTATCTGTCCTGATCAAGTGAAGACGCCCAAGATGACAATCAAGAAGTACATTCGAGCTCTGCCAGACTGTGTTGCAGATTTTGTGCATGCCGCAAAGCCAGCAATGATCGAACAGACTTACTTGCTTGCCGCTGAAATCAACGACAAGCGAGTAAAAGCTGGTTTTTGGGATAAAGCTTCAAAGAACCTGCACCAAGCTACCACCACACCAACTGCCGACACCACCGCCACCGCATCGCTGACATCAAAGTCCTCTCAACGCAAGAAGAGGAACAACAACAGCAGCTCCAGCAACAAGAACTGTGCTGTCACTACCGCTGCTCTACTTCAAGTGGTACCAGCTCAGCAACAACAACACCGATCAGCTCCAATCACCTATAGGCCGCCCGCAAAGCATGCGTATACTGGTCCCCACCCTGCCTGCCCGACATGCACTTATCATCACCCGGTGGGGATCGCCTACCGTTTTTGCGTGCACTGCAATATGTATGGTCACTTCACTGCTAACTGCAGTACTAGTCCCCGTCAAGGACCCGCTCAAGCCACTGCTCATCAGGCTCTGCTTCCAGCTCCTTAAGGCCAACAAGCAGCTCAGACACCCGCGGTCAACGCCATAGTCTGCTTCACGTGTGGTGATCCCAGCCACTTTGCGAACATGTGCCCGAACAGGGTTGTGAAACAAGAGCCCCAGCAGCAGCCTCAGCAACAGCAACAGCAACAAGCCGCCCACGCCAGAACCTTCAACATCAATGCGCGCCAAGCCCAGGCTGACAACAACGTGGTTAATGGTACGTTCCTTGTGAATGGTATTTACGCTTCGTGTTTGTTTGATACTGGAGCCGATAACTGCTTTGTGTCATTTGAATTCGAGAAGCTTCTTAGTCGTAAACGCCGATGGGTAGAACTTCTCAACGATTACGACTGTGAGATTCGTTATCACCCAGGCAAAGCAAATGTCGTTGCCGACGCTTTCAGCAAACGAATCTATCTGCTCAGCATTCGTGATACCCAAGCCCAATACGACCTCGAGACCCTCATCCGTGAAGCCCAGCATGCATGTTTTAATGAACGCACTCTGAAGAAGGAAAGAATCTATCACGATGGAGCCCAGCTTATGAATAAGTCGAATGGGATATTCCACTTTTTGGACCGAATTTGGATCCCTAAACGGACCAAATTGCGACAGATATTGATGGACGAAGCCCACAAATCCCGGTATTCTATTCATCCCGGTGCCGGTAAAATGTACCCGGACCTTCGCTACAAGTACCGGTGGCCGGGCATGAAGAGGGATATCACTCTCTACGTTGGGAAGTGCCTGACTTACTCGAAGGTCAAGGCTGAACACCAAAGGCCCTCTAGCTTACTCGAACAACCCCCGATCCCTATGTGGAAGTGGGAGAGTATAGCTATGGACTTCATAACAAAACTCCCGTGCACGCCATCAGGTCACGACAGCATATGGGTTGTTGTTGATCGTTTGACCAAATCAGCTCACTTTTTGCCAATACGGGAAGACTACAAGGTAGAACGATTAGCTCGAATCTACACCCATGAGATCATTTATCGACATGGGACGCCTCGCGACATCATCTCTGATCGTGACGCCCGGTTTACCTCGCGACTGTGGGAAATGTTTCAAGCGGCTCTTGGTACTACGCTTAATCTGAGTACTGCATTCCACCCTCAAACCGACGGTCAGACTGAGAGAACGATCCGTACTCTTGAAGACATGCTCCGTTCGTGTGTCATAGATTTCGGTGGTAATTGGGATGCTTACATGCCATTAGTCAAATTTTCGTATAATAACAGTTATCATTCCAGCATACAAATGGCACCATTTGAGGCTTTATACGGAAGAAAATGTCGATCGCCTATTGTGTGGCACGAGATTGGGCACTCGTAATTAACCGGTCCTGAGCTACTGCAAGAGACGACTGACAAAGTCCTCCAAATTCAAGACAATCTGCTGAAAGCTTGAAGTTGACAGAAAAGTTACGCCGATAGACGATGCAAGCCCCTTGAATTTGACGTTGGCGACTACGTACTCCTAAAGGTATCAACTTGGAAGGGTGTGGTCATATTCGGCAAGAAAGGGAAACTAGCGCCTCGATATGTTGGACCTTTTAAGATTCTGGAAAGGATCAGCAAAGTCGCCTATAGACTCGAACTACCAGAGGAACTTAGTAACGTTCACCAGACTTTCCATGTTTCGAACCTCCGAAAGTGCCTGGCTGAGCATGATTTAATTGTGCCTCTTGACGATCTCCAAATAAACGAAAACTACACTTCGTGGAGAAGCCTGTCGAAATCATGGACTGCCAAACCAAGCAGCTCAGACGCTCGCGCATTCCTATTGTGAAAGTCCGATGGGAAGGCAAACGAGGCGAAAAGTTCACCTGGGAACTCGAAAGCGACATGAAGGCGAAGTACCTGCAGTTATTCGTTACGGCTTCGGCCTAATTTCAGGAGGAAATTCCCTCAACTAGGGGATGATGTAACACCCCGTGTTTCGAAAGTCAAAGTCAAGATTGAAGTCAAAGGGAGACAAGATTGCTAATTGCGATCTGTCACTCCTTACTCAATTCCTGTTTTGACTTCTTTGACTCGTAGATAGTCTATTTTATGCGTTACGTTAGTTGTATTATGTGGAGTACTTATTAATAATAGAGGTTTATTCGATATTTATCACATATTTTATCGCTTATCGCTATCGCAATCGCACTCGCAACTCGAATTACGCGTTCTGGATATTGTTTTATGTGTGTGTGTGCCTTATGTGTTACTTGTGCATGTTTATTTATGTTATGTTGTGGTGGATAATCGAAACTCAATTGAAACTTGAATCGCAATTGAATCGCAAACGCTAAACGCAAGTCAATTAACGATGATTGTATGTTGATATAGTAGTTGGGATTAAAAGTAATTTGACTAGGAAACTCTATCGCATCGTAACGCTCGCATTCGCAATCGAAACGGCAACAAAACTCATCGCACCGAACACTCAAACCAAGTGACTGATCTACCAGGTAACCAGCCGATCGATCGAGCTGCCGCTCGATCGGCCAGCCACTCGATCGGGCTGCCCCCCGATCGACTAACTCTTTCCACTTTGGGAAACCCTATAAATACCCCCTGTCACCATCAAACTTACTACTTTTGGCACTCTCCTGTCCGACCAGTGCTCCAATCTCACTTTCCCTTCGATTTCTCGCGATTCTGGTAAGATTTCAACCTAAATCTTGTACTTCTTTGATCTACACTTGATTCTACACCTTTCTATCTTTTAAATCTTAACTTTTAACCGAGAAATCACTAGATTTGAGGTGTTCTAGGATGATGTCATCATGGTGTTCTTGAGAACTTCATGTTATGGCCTCAAACCACCGAGAACAACTTAGATCTAACCGATTTCCATAGAAACAAACAAAGATCTTTCATAGATCTAAACATATTCACAATGAAAAGGATTGAAAGATGGGTTTCCAACTTTCTTTCAACTCTTTTACACTCAATGCATTCAAAACCGATAGAATCGGAGCTTGTACCGACTTCCTACTCATTCTTGTGGTTGTGTTGGTTCAAGATCTGAATTCTATCCACGAGGATACCGATTTCGGGATAAACATGGAACACCGTCTCGAACAGTTTATTGGTCGGATTTGGGTGATTCCTGTCCGATCAGGAGTACCAAGTATTGACGAGGTTTCTGTTGCTTAACACGTTATCAAAACATCTCGATAAATCGACAAACAATCAAAACAACCAAGTGTAAGAAGAAACGGAACGACCAGGGCGGAATACCGTCCGATCGGACATCCGATCGGGTTGTCACCTGATCGACCTGCACCTTGGGTCCCACACTTGAACTGTTTACCAACATTTGAAGTCTGAACGTTGAACGAATTGTTGTCCGATCGGACTACCATCCGATTGGATTACCGCTCGATCATGAGACATTTAAACTTCAACACTTCAATAATTTTCAACACGATTCAATATCAACGGATTGCCACCTGAACGGACTACCATCCGATCGACTGACAAACTGCTGTGAATTTGTTCTCACTAAAGTATTCGACCTCTCGGGTTATCGTCCGATCGAACGTCCGTCCGATCGACTGACCTGAAAGGTAGGGATACTTCTGTGTTTTCAAATGCTACAACAAAAACTTCAAAAGTCAAACCATCATACACAAACACATCCTTCCCCAAGGAAGAAACAATCCACTCGAAAGGTCACCCGATCGGATGACCATCCGAGCGGACTGTCACTCGAACGACCGGCTGTCCGATCGGACTACCATCCGATCGAACTGGTGTCCGACCCAATAACACTTGTATCATTTTACGCGTTGCTTATCGTTATGCTATCGTTATGATCAGGCTAACCCTACTCTCTAGCGCTCCCTTCAATCCATCAATTGATGTGAGTATACTCGATCCCTTTTTTCTTTACGCACTTTTGGGTGTTACATACGTTACTTATTCTAAATCACATCAAACACACTACGCAATACTTTAATCGCTAACCAATTACCGCATGTTATACGTGACTTAATGAATGCTTGTTTGTTATGTTTACACATGGAATGTTGTCTACCTGCCTTAGCAACGATAGTACTATAGTTTGGACCCAGCACCTGTTCACTCAGGGGTTGTTAAGGACAATTAGTTACATGGCTCACAGAGGTGAGCGTGTATCGCGAACTGCCTTGGCAGTCAACCCGCAGTCATTGGTATCGATAGGTTCATGTCGATAACTAACATGCCTTATTTTACACTGTGTACGTGCTGGTTATGCGTAATCGATTTCGAACTCTATTATATGTATTAAACTTGTATGCTCACCTTTACACTATGTGTATTAACTTTTACTTTAACGTATGTGACAGGTGCTTAGGATGCTTATTTGCTTACTTTGCTATGAAATCGAGGCTAGGAAAGACCTAGGTCAACAATAAACAATTGTCTGTAATAAAAATCTGAGTTGTCGGAACAGAACAAATTGACTAGATCTTTCTGTAATAATTGTACTATCTTTTATGACATGGTATGGGACATGTCGCTTTAAATAAATGGTAATTATAGTTGTTATTGAAACTTCTAGACAATCTGTTTCGCTCAGTGCCATGCCCCGATGTTTCCGCCATCGGTTGGGGTGTGACACTATGTCACTGTTCCGGAGTGTTTTTCGCGTTAAACTGATTACGTTTACGCATCAGTTTGTAGATAAACTTTCCAGAAAGTGATTTAAAGCTTGAAATCGAACTCGAATCAAATCGTAAAATCGTCAACACAAATACACAAATATTAACAGCAAAACACATCGTTTCATTGATAATTGATATTGTTTTATATCGTTCATCGTTTACAGAGCACAATTGTCACAGTCTCCCCTACTTTAGGAAATTTCATCCCGAAATTTTAACTAGAGGAAACTTGTGAAAACAAATGTGGATATTTCGCTTTCATTTGGTCCTTACGTTCCCAAGTAAACTCTAGGCCACGTTTGGATTCCCAGCAAACCTTGACTATTCATATTCGCTTATTCTTCAATCGCTTGATTTCACAGTCCATTATCTCCACAGGTTTCTCGACAAAGTGCATCATTTCATGAACTTGAATTTCGTCGAGTGGAATATGAAGATCAGTATTGGCTAAAAACTTTCGTAAATTGGACACATGGAATGTTGGGTGAATATTCCCAAGTTTAGGAGGTAGCTCTAGTCGATAGGCAACCTTTCTGATCCTTTCAACAATCTTAAATGGTCCAACATATCGTGGTGCAAGTTTTCCTTTCTTTCCAAATCTCACCACTCCCTTCCAAGGGGATACCTTGAGTAGGACACGGTCTCCGACTTGAAATTCCAAGGGCTTGCGTCGCATATCCGCATAACTCTTTTGATGGTTTCTAGCTGTCAGAAGATTATCGCGAATTTTCTTGATCTTATCTGTTGTTTCCAGAATGAGCTCAGGTCCAGTAAGTTGAGCTTCACCAATCTCATTCCAACAGACAGGTGAACGACATTTTCGACCGTATAAAGCTTCGAACGGTGCCATATTAATGCTAGCATGATAACTGTTGTTATAAGAGAACTCGATCAACAGTAGATGAGAATCCCAATTACCACCAAAGTCTATCACGCATGCTCTAAGCATATCCTCCAATGTTTGTATCGTCCTCTCAGATTGTCCATCTGTTTGGGGATGATAAGCAGTGTTTAGATTTAGCTGGGTTCCCATAGCAGATTGCATGGTCTTCCAAAAGTGAGATGAAAATCGAGCATCTCGATCGGATATGATATCCAAAGGAACACCATGTCGAGACACAATCTCATCAACATAAATCTTGGCAAGTTTATCAGCAGATAGATCCTCACGAATCGGTATAAAGTGAGCTGACTTCGTTAATCGATCAATGATAGAGGCATTATACAGCCGTCCTTACCAACTTAAACCCAAGTAAGTAAATGATAGAGGCATTAGGACTAACCCATTTTTATTTCAACACCATTATTTTTCACTTTTTTATCACCTACCCAAAATCCCCCTAGTTAACCCATTTGAGCCTAAACCTTTTCGTTTCTAAACCTACAAAACAAACACCCTTTACCCACCAAAACCTTTTTCTTTTAAACCCTTTATTTTAGTAAGTTTATCAGCAGATAGATCCTCGTGAATCGGTATAAAGTGAGCTGACTTCGTTAATCGATCAATGATAGAGGCATTAGGACTAACCCAAGTAAGTAAATGATAGAGGCATAAAACCCAAGCGGATTAGATATCTATATCAATTTCATGGTTTAGATTGTGAAGTTAAAACTCAGATCAATATTTTGTTGCAGCTTCAATGTTTAAATTTTCAATACCCTAAATGTTGAATCTGTAAATAATTGTTGCATATGAATTAGGTTGTTTTGAACATTTGATTTTCACTTCAATTTGTTAAACTAAAGGATAGAAGATGGTTACCAGGTTCATGGTTGAGATTGGTAGTAACCGAAGAACAGTAGGCGCAATCGATCTGAAAGGAGTAGCTCGGAGTCACCCTTGTATGTATTCTATAATTTACTATTTATTTTTTTTTATTTTAATTGTTATACATATTGCATAGATATAAAATGATGTAGCTGGTATTTCATAACCCATAAAGAATTTTGTTTCAGTTGACATATATGCAATTTTGTTTCAGATAGAGTAAATATGCAATTGTACACACTCAATCAATAATGGTTGTATATGATGGCTTGCATTGTACACATTTAATCAATAATTCACAGTAGATTTTTTAAACATACCTCATATTATCTATACTTTTTAAGAAGACAAAACAAAATTACAAATTTAGGTTTATAGACTCAAAAAAAACGCATATTTCATAGTATGTATCCATATACACAGAAAGCATTCGACGCTATCTGCCGGAACAATACACATACGCCGGAATGCACAACATATAGATTACATGGTTAATGAACATTCAATATGCACGAGCTAAACTATGGGCAAACTCTTAACCTTGCTTTTATTTTGCATGCAACCAGGGACTTGTAACCTACTGGCGAGTCTCGGCTTGCCATTCAGTTTAACCTTGGACCCTGATCACCAATGTGCTATCAACCACAATCCGAGTCACTGGAACCCTTCTTCGAGCTGATAGAGCATCATTTATTAGATCTGTTTGGAGCTGAAGTTGTTTTTATTTTCTGCAAAATAGATTGGTAAACTCATTAATTGTAAGTTACTAGGAAGCACATGAAGGAAATTAGAAAACATATATATTGATTTCACTAAAAGACACCTTGCAAAGATATCTCCAAACCCTAGAACAGGTAATGGAACTTGGTAAACTTTATATTATTTTGTTATACAGCCATTATTCATTAAATGGTTACAATTATTGATTTTTGTTATGCAGTTCCTTGATTGGCAAACTTTATTTTATTTTGCTCTAATTGTCAAAGTTAGAAAATCATATATTGATATTTTTTTTTTGTTAAAGGGGTTGGTTTTAGGTGCACAATGTCGGAGCTATCAAATGTGTTTACAAAAACATTATGAGCTTTGTGCACATCCGACAACCATTTCATCGGTTGTGGTTTGTGGTTCTAAAGTACCCACTGTTGTTGGTGTGTAGAAGGGAGATTATAAAAGGGTTGTACTGAGTGCCGTTCGTTGTCTGCTATTTGTCTTATTGTGTCACACCCCAACCAATGGCGGAATCATCGGAGTGGGACTAGTTCGAGATTGCAAGAGACTTCATAACATTATTTGTGACGATATTTAATTCAACCAATTTCATTTCATAATCAAATTGTCAAAACATTACAAGGAAATTCAAATAACAACATTGTTCATAACATAAACATAACAAAATTGATACCACACTTTAAACCTAAGCGTCTAAGTGAGTATCTAGGCATCATTGCTAATCCGTTTCATAGCATCATCAATCCTCAACCTGTAACATGTTTAAAGTACAATTCAATGCAAAAGCAAAGGCGAGTATACAAGTTTAAGAATAAGTATAAGTATAAGTTTGAAAGTTTAAAACGAATCCACATGGCAACTTAGTTTATACATGCGCATCATACAAGGCATGCAATATTTCAAGTCAATCATCTGTTTACGCAGGATATAATTCAACATGACCTCTCATTCACGGATGGTGCATTACTCCTATAGCGCTATACATGTTAAATGGAGGCTCGTATATAGCTAATGACTATTGTATCACATAAGAATCACCCAAGTATAAGCATCAAGTATAAAAAACACAGCGAATCATGTATTTGGATTGTTTTGTGCATGCATAAAGATTAAAGTTTAAGTGTAGTTTAGTAATTTAACATGTTACACCCCAAAAGTGGTAAACATAAAAACGGGGTTACAAGTATACTCACGGTTTTGCAAGTCTTCAACTTGTGCCCCGTGAGTGAGTTGTTGGAGGTAGGAACACCAGGTCCTTCTACACGAAGAAACAAAGTGTGTGAGTTTTGGAGGATAACGGTAGATCAAAGATTTGGAGGTTAAAACATAAGAACATAAGCATATGAAAGTAATCATCTTTTAAACACAAAATACTTGTTTGACACTATGAAACCCCAAGGGTTATAATGTTTTCATGAGTAGGACACCCATTAGAATCAAAACAACTTTTAGGTCTTAGATGATGTTAATCTAGTACTTTGACGAATGAACGCAAATTCACCATCAAAGTTTCGAATGTTGGACAATATATGTAAGTATTATATAGGTTATGTATTATACATTAATAAGTCCAATAGTTCAATAATTCAAGCATGAGGTAGGAGGATGAATCCTCCATTTAGGAACCTCTTTAAGTGTCATAGAAATCATGTAGGAGGTAGGAAGAAAAGTCTTCCATTTAGGAACCTCTAAGTGTTCACCACTACACTTGATGTTATGAACATACAAGGAGGGTCGTGAACTTACAAGTAATACACGAATATGAACAACTAATCTATGAGAAATCATCAAGCAATGTGTGGATTTTTAAGTAGGATAACCCTAGTTAATCCTAAATCACACAAACATCAAGTCTTGAACTTGAACATCACTTGTGGGTTAAACCCTTGAACAAAACAGAAAGTTTGTGAGGTTATACCTCTGATTTTGAATGTCTCAACCTTGTTTTTAAGCCTAACTAACCATAGAAGTGCTTATAAGCATAAGGACATAGGTTTGAGATGAGTTAGACTCAAGTTAAATCATGTTTAGTAAAGTTTAAATCAAAACAAGAACAAACAGTGAACTTTGGAGCCCTTTTGGCGATGTTCCAGGGACTGGTTTCCTGTGACAAACCCATGTAATCGAAGCACATAGGAAAAAGAATGGAGCAAATCGGACAAGAATTGAGTGAGTTATGCTCACTTTAGTGAAGAGGTATGCTTCTGCTCGAACACTGATTTGCAGCTGCGATTTAGATAGTTTTAGAGTGATTTGGAAGTGTTTGCAAAGTGAAAATGGCTTGGAGTATGCTTGGTATTTATAGGGGAAGGTTGTGGTTGGGTTAGTTGGGGTTTAAATGCAAGAAACACAAGTTAAACCAATTGAAACTCACCAAAATCGCGACCAACCAGCGGATGTTTAGAGCTAGTTCTGGATTACACTGGCTTGCGGGGCGCGAAGCCAAAGGCTTGGACCGTTCGCGGCCCACCACAAGGTGGCTGATACGAGTCAAGTTTCCATTAATTACAAATTGGCCCCCGAAGTTCATTATTTGGGGTTTTTAAGTTATTAAGGGGTTGTTTTTGACATTTAAGCAAAGTTTAAGGACAAGTCAAGTATGGAGAACATAAACCAAGTATAATCAAGCGTAAGAATGTCGTATTTAAGTATCATATTCGCTCAGAAGATGTATTATGCATAAGTTTCACGTATTTGCAAGTTTAACACATAGTTTCCAAGAATTACGAATATGAATCAATTGTTTCACAAAATCAAATGTATGAATATGTATGAAGCATGTATAACACAAATTTAAAGAAATACGAGTTTTATTTATGATCCAAGTCTCGGAGTTTACAACGGTTACAAAGAAAGAACGATTACAAGAACACAAGGCTTCCAAAAATAGAAATACACACGACTTTCTATTTATGGAAAGTACGAAAAAGCAGGGCGTTACAGTCTCCCCTCCTTTAGGGAATTTAGTCCCGAAATTTAGGAAGATGTAGCGAAAAGATGCAGATACTTCGTCTTCATGTCACTCTTGAGTTCCCAAGTAAATTCAGCGCCATGTTTTCCTTACCATCGAACCTTGACGACAGGAATTTTACTGCGCCTCAATACCTTGACTCCTTGATCCATGATTTCAACGGGTTTTTCCACAAAGTGCAAGGTCTAGTTGACTTGGAGGTCCTCGAGTGGGAGTTGAAGTCCTTCGTCAGCTAGGCACTTCTTTAGATTGGATACGTGAAAGACAGGGTGTACATTGTAGAGTTCTTCAGGCATGTCCTGTCTATACGCAACCTTGCCAATCCTTTCGAGGATCTTGAAAGGACCAACGTAGTGGGGTGCGAGTTTCCCTTTCTTGCAAAATCGAACCACGCCTTTCCAAGGGGATACCCTGAGAAATACGAAGTCACCTGTCTCGACTTCCAAGGGTTTGCGATGCTTGTCGGCGTAACTCTTTTGTCGGCTCCTGGCTTTCAGCAAGTTGTCTCGAACCTGTAAAATCTTGTCCGTTCCTTCCTGTATGAGCTCGGGACAGTGATTTAAGATTCATCAGTCTCATGCCAACAAATAGGCGAATGGCACTTGCGACCATACAATGCTTCGAAAGGTGCCATTTGAATACTCGCATGATAACTGTTATTGTATGAGAATTCAACCAGAGGCAAGTGTGAATCCCAGTTGCCACCAAAATCTATTACGCATGAACGAAGCATATCCTCTAATGTTTGGATAGTACGCTCGGTTTTACCGTCTGATTGAGGGTGAAAAGCGGTGCTAAGGTTAAGAACAATACCCATAGCAGATTGAAAAGTTTGCCAAAGAGGAGACGTAAAACGAGTATCACGATCGGAAATGATGTCAATGGGGATACCATGACGATAGATGATCTCATCAGTGTAGATTCTAGCTAATTTCTCGACTTTGAAATCTTCACGAATGGGGAGAAAATGAGCTGATTTGGTCAATCGATTGACGATCACCCAAATACTGTCATGACCAGAGGAGGTACGAGGGAGTTTGGTGTTGAAATCCATGGCAATGCTCTCCCATTTCCAGACATGAATCTCTGGTGACTGGTTGTTCAAGTAAGCCAGAGAGACGTTGATGTTCAGGTTTTACCTTCGAACAAGTGAGACATTTTGCAACGTAAGAGGCGATATCCCTCTTCATCCTAGGCCACCAGTGTGACATACGCATATCCTGGCACATCTTGTCAGCGCCAGGATGAACGAAATACTTCAATTTGTGTGCCTCCTTCATCAAAAAGTCTCGAAGGTTTTCACGATTAGGAATCCAGATACGAATGAGATAGTATAGAATACCATCGGATTTGGCCACGAGATCTTGCTCCACAGCACCTCGTATCTCAACAGAGAGACTACCTTCATTAATAGGGGCATATAGGGCATCGTGAATACGGTTTTGAAGATCGTTAACAAGTTGGAGACAACGAATACTCTTCACAAGACTTTTACGATTAAGAGCGTCGACTACTACATTCGCTTTACCTGGATGGTAGCGAATTTCGCAGTCGTAGTCGTTTAATAGTTCCACCCAACGACGTTGACGCATGTTCAGTTCCTTTTGGTTGAAGATATGTTGAAGGCTCTTATGGTCGGTGAAGCCACACACTTAGTACCATAAAGGTAGTGTCGCCAAATCTTTAACGCAAAAACAACTGCGCCAAGTTCAAGGTCATGAGTAGTATAGTTTTTCTCATGTATTTTGAGTTTCCTTAACGCGTAAGTAATAACCTTGTCGCGTTGCATAAGGACACAACCAAGTCCAAGGTTTGAAGCATCCCAATACACGACGAAGTCGTCGTTACCATCAGGAAGCGCGAGGATAGGAGCATTACATAGCATGTCCTTAAGCGTTTGAAAAGATTCCTCTTGTTCGGGACCCCAGACAAAAGGTTTCTCTTTTTGAGTCAAAGAGGTCAAAGGAACAACGATCTTCGAGAAGTTAGAGATAAAATGACGATAATAACCAGCAAGACCAAGAAACGAACGAATTTCAGATGGATATTTAGGTGTGATCCAGTTCTTCACAGCTTCGATTTAGCGGGGTCAACATGAATACCAAGTTCATTGACAGTATGACCAAGGAATTGAACCTCTTTTAACCAAAATTCGCACTTGGAGAATTTGGCGTATAGACGTTCAGTACGAAGAAGTTGAAGGATAAGACGCAAGTGTCGCTCATGCTCTCCTTGTGTCTTGGAATAAATGAGGATATCGTCGATGAAGACGATCACAAAACGGTCCAAGTACGCTTTGCACACGCAGTTCATCAAATCTATGAAGACAGCAGATGCGTTAGTCAACCCAAAGGGCATGACCACGAACTCGTAGTGACCATATCGCGTACGAAAAGCGGTCTTAGGTATATCTTCTTCGAGGACTCGAAGTTGATGATACCCAAAACGAAGATCAATCTTTGAAAAGTAGGTCGCGCCTTGCAATTGATTGAAGAGGTCATCGATGTGAGGAAGAGGGTATCGGTTCTTGACAGTAAGCTTGTTGAGCTCACGATAGTCAATACACATACGGAATGACCCATCTTTCTTTTTGACGAACAAAACGGGAGCACCCCAAGGAGAAGTACTAGGGCGTATAAAACCTTTATCAAGAAGCTCTTGAAGTTGACTCGAGAGCTCTTGCATCTCAGAGGGTGCTAAATGGTAGGGAGACTTAGTGACAGGCATAGCACCAGGAACTAAATCGATGCGAAAATCAATAGAACGAGCAGGAGGCGGACCAGGAAGATCGTCAGGAAACACATCGGGAAAATCATGTACGACGGGAACGTCGCTTATGCTTGGGCCTTTGTCCTTCTTTTCCACAATATGGGCAAGAAAGGTGAAGGTACCCTTGCGTAAGCATTTGTTCGCTTGGATACACGACATAAGCTTGAGACCTAGAGAAGGTTTCTCACCATACACGTATAGAGAATCACCATTTGGAAGAGGAAGGCGGATGAACTTTTTAGAACAAACAACTTCAGCACGAACTCGCCTAAGCCAGTCCATGCCTACTATGATGTCAAAGCTACCCATTTGCATAGGTATAAGATTGATTGAGAACATATGATCATTGAGAATCAAGGAACACTGGGAAAGGACGTAATCGATAATGACGGTTTTACCATCAGCGACTTCGACAGCGAAAGATCTTGGCAACTTAGAGCGTTTACACTTAAGCAAAGGTTCGAATTCTAATGACACAAAACTTTTATCGGCGCCAGTATCAAATAGACAAGAAGCATAAACATGGTTTACAAGAAACGTCCCAGTAATGACGTCGTTCACATTTTGAGCCTGAGCAGTAGTGAGGAGGAGTGCTCGGCCTCTAGCGGGTTATTGAGCTTGTTGCTGTTGTTGTTGCTGCTGCTGCTGAGGTTGATTACGCTGAGGACACACGTTGGGTAAATGATTAAGATCACCACACTTGAAGCATGCTCGCACAGGAGCAGCTTGAGGTTCAACCTGGTTAGGAGCAGGGTTGGCAACAATAGCTTGAGGTTGGTTGTTTTGGGGTTGAGGGATGTTGCGGCATCGGTCGGCAAAATGCCCAAGCTTATGATAGCGGGCGCATTTGCGGCACGGTGTGTTGGTAGGATGATGGTACAAATAGGTAGTAAACTTGGGATGAGATCCAATGTAGGCTCGTTTTGGTAGTTCAGTGTTTGCGGGGGTATCGACGGCTACTGTTTGTAAAGGTTGAGGGTTTAGCGGAGTGACGACCGCACAATTTTGGCTTGAAGCCTTCCGCTTCTTGCCTCGCTTTTTCTTGTATGGTTGAGAAGGTGAGGGTTCAACAATGGTGGTGGTATCAGTTGTGGCTTGGTGCGCACTCTTCGTTGCAACCTTGTCATAGGTTCCATGAAGAACGCAATTGTTGTTAAGTTCGGTGGCTAAGCTAAAGGCATCCTCTATGGTTTTGGGGCAAGCAGAGGCAACATGGTTTACCAAGGAAGGTGCAAGACAACGGATAAACTTGGCTATGGACTTGGGAACGGTGTCGATTTATCCAGTACAGAGGACACTTAGTTGCTTAAAATGGGTAATCAGACCATCATTGTCGCTCCCCTTTTGTGTTAGGTGCCAGAACTCGTTCTCCAACTTTTGGAGTTCATGGGGAGGGTAGAATTGGTCCTTCATGAGTTGTTTAAGTTCATCCCAAGGTAACGCATGTGCAACATCATTTCCCTTCTTGTTGCGTTCGGTGGTCCACCACCCGAGTGCCCTCGAGCGGAAAACTCCAGTCGCGTTCAAGGTTTGTAGCTCATCAGGAGAATCACTTTGCAAGAAAGTAAGCTCAATCACGTCAAACCAATTCATCATGGTGGTAGCGGCATCTTTGCCAGTAAACTCCAAGGGTTTACAAGCCATAAATTGCTTGAATTGGAAGGTCGGTTTGGGTGTTTCTACTTTCGAATCAACGGAACCATGTGGAGAGTCGGGATTAGGCTGAAGCTTGCTCACAATGTCGGGTATAACCTTTGCCATTTGCTTGGCCATGAATTTCATAAAATCCTTTTTCGACATCGTGTCAGAGTTAGCGGGGGATGTCGATCCTTTCTTTGATTTAGAGTCGGAGGTGGATTCCTTCTAGTTTTTCTTTGTCAATTTCTTTGACACGGCGTTGGACGACATCTAAGAATTTGAAAGAGAAGGAACGGATGAGACTTGATCATAAATTGAAAATAAGTTTTGCATGTATAAGCATGTAAGCATGATGTATCACGTATAGTTCATATAATTAGCATGAGTTCAACAAGCATTTACAAAGCATAAACATGTATGAATGCGTAAAAGAGTATAAATTTAGTTTGTTCATGAGAATTATTATTGTTTTTTATTGCGCGAGACTTGCGAATTGTGTAACGGTTTTTGAAACGAACGAGGTAACAAGAATAAAATCACATATAAATTGAATCACATAAAAGGGAGGCTTATAAAAGATAGGATTGTTTCGGGTAGAGAAACGTCGACTATTCTAAAGTGAATCAAAAGTCCTTTCAAATTAGAGAAACGTGTTTTGGCCTATAGGTAAGATACTCTCGTCGAGAAGCGATTAATGGTATCTTACCCATCCAGTTACTACACGTCTCTAATCGATTGAAACAATTGAAACTTTGGCGAGATTGAAAATCGAGGAATGGGACTTAATCGACAAGGTGCGGGATTCACCCCTAACTTGACAATTTCGTACCCTAATGTGGTAGGTACTTGTCGGGTCAAAATAAAATTTTGACACTTTGACAAGGGTCCACTAGAGTTTGAATTGGAAATTTACCATTAAGATGTGGATTTCACTCCTAGCTTAATGGCGTAATTTCGTGCAAAATAAGAATAAGCGGAATGAGAGTCATTCACCAAATTGTGGGTTTCACGCCTATTTTGGAAAACTCGTCTCTTTTGTATAAAGAGTGTCTTCAAGTCTTCAAGTGTATTGTGTAAAATGTCTTAGGGAAGACATTATGTAAATATTAAGACCAAAAGAAGAGAAAGAAGCAAAGTAGGAAAAATAACATTTTAAGCACAAATCAAGAATGGTCAAAAACATGGTTCCTACTATAGACTAGGTTGAACATGGCAATTCTACCTAATTCCCTATAGTTATGGCTCTGATACCAATCTGTGACACCCCAACCAATGGCAGAATCATCGGAGTGTGACTAGTTCGAGATTGCAAGAGACTTCATAACACTATTTGTGACGATAATTAATTCAACCGATTTCATTTCATAATTAAATCGTCAAAACATTACAAGGAAATTCAAATAACAACATTGTTCATAACATAAACATAACAAAATTGATACAACACTTTAAACCTAAACGTCTAACTGAGTATCTAGGCATCATTGCTAATCCATTTCATAGCATCATCAATCCTCAACCTGTAACATGTTTAAAATACAATTCAATGCAAAAGCAAAGGCGAGTATACAAGTTTAAGAATAAGTATAAGTATAAGTTTAAAAGTTTAAAACGAATCCACATGGCAACTTAGTTTATACATGAGCATCATACAAGGCATGCAATATTTCTAGTCAACCCTCTGTTTATGCAAAAATGATATAATTCAACATGACCTCTCGTTCATGGGTGGTACGTTACTCCTATAGCGCTATACATGTTAAATGGAGGCTCGTATAAAGCTAATGACTATTGTATCACATAAGAATGATCCAAGTATAAGCATCAAGTATAACAAACAAAGCATTCATGTATTTGGATTGTTTTGTGCATGCATAAAGATTAAAGTTTAAGTGTAGTATAATAATTTAACATGTTACACCCCAAAAGTGGTAAACATAAAAAGGGGGTTACAAGTATACTCACGGTTTTGCAAGTCTTCAACTTGTGAATCCGCGAGTGAGTTGTTGTTGGAGGTAGGAACACCAAGTCCTTCTACACGAAGAAACAAAGTGTGTGAGTTTTGGAGGATAACGGTAGATCAAAGATTTGGAGGTTAAAACATAAGAACATAAGCATATGAAAGTAATCATCTTTTGAACACAAAATACTTGTTTGACACTATGAACCCCAAGGGTTATAATTGTCACACCCCAACCGATGGCGGAATCATCGGGGCGCGGCACTGAGCGAAACAGATTGTTCAGGAGAATCCATAACAACTATTTGTTGTAATATATTAAAGGTTCATGTCCCATACCACAAACATATAAAATAAAAACCGTTATTACAGACATTGATCTCAAAGACAAATATCCATTCCGACAACTCAGATTTTATTTAGTTTGTTTCTAAACTCCATCCTAGCTCGATTTCATCAAACAGCAAGCAAACATCCTAAGCACCTGTCACATACGTTAAAATAGAGGTCAATACACATAGTGTAAAGGTGAGCATACAAGTTTAATAGTAATAGTAGAGTTCGAAAGCGTTTACGCATATCCAGCATGTAACAAGCATAGTGTGAAGCTAGTAGATTATCGACAATGAAATATGCACAGACTAGACTGCGAGTTGTAGAATGCGCAACACACATCACCACTGTGACATGTGAAGAGGTAACCTTAACAACCCCTGTCCATAACATGTGCTGAGTCCAAACAAATAGTACTATCGTTGCTAAGGCGTCAGGCAACAATCACTGTGTTAACATAACATACAAGCATTCATCGAGTAACAAGTAACATGCAATGACGGTCAGCGTATAAATAGTGTTTGCGTTGTGTGTCGATGTGATTGGAATAAGTAACGTATGTAACACCCAAAAGTGCATAAAGCAAAAAGGGATCGAGTATACTCACAGCGATGAAAGTAATGGATTGAAGGGAGCGCTAGAGTGGTTAGCCTGAACAGTTAATGATAGCATAAGCGAAGAGCGGTGCGTAAATCGGTGAAAAGTGACCAAGTGTCGAACGGTAATCCGATCGGATGGTCATTCGATCGATGGCTTGTGTATGATGGCTTTGAAGTTTTCGTTGTAGCATTTTGAAAATAGAGAAGTATCTATACCCTTCAGGTCGATCGATCGAATGGTCGTTCGATCGGATAGTGATCTGATTGGCGAGGCTTCTCAGTTGAGAACAAGTTCACAGCAGGATGGTCACTTGATCAGATAACAATCCGATCGAATGGCATTCCGTTAGAACTGATGTTCTTTGGAAATCATGAAATTGATTAAGTATTGAAGCTCAAGTGCAATCCGATCGGATTGCGGTTCGATCGGGTGGCAATCCGATCGGATGGCAATCCGATCGGACGGCAATCCATCCCAATGATCCTGATCGTCTTGAACTTGATTATTTTGAAAACTTTTACGGTTTGCTCGACACGGTATGACAACGTGTCAAACAACGGAAACTGCATCAGACCCAGGCTATCCGATCGAATGGGAATCACCCCAATCTGATCAGTTAACTGTTCGTGATGGGTGGTTTCATGTTCAACCAGGAATCAGTTGTCTCGTTGATAAGATTCAGATCTCAAACCGGCACATCACTAGAGAAGAGTAGAAGGCATGAATGAGCTCTGATTCTATCGGTTTTGAGTGCATTGAGTGTAAAAGAATGAGAAAACTTGTGTATATTTCTTTCAACTATTTTATTCTTTTGAAAATGTTTAGATCTATGCGAAATTGTTCTGAAATCATGTGTAAATCCTTGAGATCTGAGTTGTTCTTGGTGGAATGAAGCCAAATCTTGAAGTTCACAAGAACTCCATGATGACGTCATCCTAGAACACCTCAAATTCATCGATTTCACAGTTAAAAGTTAAGATTAGCACACACATAAAAGCACACACACGTAAAACAATATCCAGAACACATAATTCGAGTTGCGAATGTGATAGCGATTAGCGCTAAGTCAATTAGCGATAAACATGCGATTCAACCTTGATTATTAATAGATACTCCACATAATACAAATAAAGCGATTAAATAAAAAGATTCGATTACAAGTCATTAACCTACAGAAAATAGTTAAGCAAGGAGTGACAGATCGCAATTAGCAATCTTTTCTTCTTTTGACTTTGACTTATACTTTGACTTTCCAAAAAGCGGGTTGTTACAGCCTCCCCTACTTTAGGAAATTTCGTCCCGAAATTTAAGAAGTAGGCGTAACAAACAGTTGTGGGTACTTTGCCTTCATGTCGCTTTCGAGTTCCCAGGTGAACTCGGCGCCTCGTTTGCCTTCCCAGCGAACCTTCACAATGGGAATGCGTCAGCGTCTGAGCACCTTGGTTTCTCGTCCCATGATCTTGACAGGCTTTTCCACGAAGTGTAATGTTTCGTCCACTAGTAAATCCTCAAGAGGGACATGTAACTCCTGGTCGGTTAAGCACTTTCTGAGGTTCGAAACGTGGAAAGTCGGGTGGACATTACTAAGTTCCTCTGGTAGTTCGAGTCTTTAGGCCACCTTTCCAATCCTTTCCAGAATTTTAAAGGGTCCAACATATCGAGGCGCGAGCTTTCCTTTCTTGTCGAATCTGATCACTCCCTTCCAAGGTGCAACCTTTAGGAGTACGTGATCACCAACATCAAATTCAAGGGGCTTGCGGCGTCTATCAGCGTAACTTTTCTGTCTGCTCCGAGCTTTCATTAGATTGTCTCAAATTTAGAGGATTTTGTCAGTCGTCTCTTGCAACAGCTCAGGACCGGTAATTTGCGCATCTCCGATCTCATGCCATACAATTGGCGATCGACATTTCCTTCCATATAATGCCTCAAATGGTGCCATTAGGATGCTAGAATCATAACTGTTATTGTACAAGAATTCGACCAAAGGTAAGTGCGCGTCCCAATTACCACCAAAATCTATGACACACGAGCGAAGCATGTCTTCAAGGGTATGAATCGTTCTCTCAGTCTGACCATCGGTTTAGGGATGGAAAGCGTTACTTAGATTAAGAGTAGTACCAAGAGCAGATTGAAATGTTTCCCAAAGACGCGAGGTAAACCGACCATCGCGGTCAGAGATGATGTCACAAGGCGTCCCGTGTCGACAAATGATCTCATCGGTGTAGATTCGGGCTAATTTTTCTACCTTAAAGTCTTCTCGTATCGGTAGGAAATGGGCTGATTTAGTCAAATGGTCAACTACAACCCAGATGCTATCGTGACCTGAGGTCGTGAGCGGAAGTTTCGTTATGAAGTCCATAGCTATACTCTCCCATTTCCACATAGGGATCTCAAGTTGAACGAGTAAGCCAGAGGGTCTTTGATGCTCAACCTTGACCTTCGAACAAGTCAGGCACTTTGAAACATAAAGAGCGATATCCTTCTTCATGCCTGGCCACCAGTACTTGTAGCGTATGTCCTGGTACATCTTGTCAGCACCGGGATGAATAGAATACCGAGATTTGTGGGCTTCGTCCATCAGAAGTTGTCGCATATTGGTACGCTTGGGAATCCAAATTCAGTCTAGATAATGAAAAATACCATTCGATTTATTCTCGAGTTGGGCGCCATCGTTAAGAATTCTTTCCTTCTTCAAAGTACGTTCAGTAAAACAAGCATGTTGGGCATCGCGGATAAGAGTTTCGAGATTAGCTGGGCTTGGATATTACGAACGCTATGCAAATAGCTTCGTCGACTGAGAGCGTCGGCGACAACGTTTGCTTTGCCTGGATGGTAACGGATCTCACAGTCGTAATCGTTGAGGAGTTCTACCCACCGGCGTTGGCGCAATATTCAGCTCTTTCTGGTCAAAGATGTGTTGTAGGCTCCTATGATCGGTGAAGATCGTACACTTGGTACCGTAAAAGTAGTGTCGCCAAATCTTTAACGCAAAAACAACTGCTCCAAGCTCGAGGTCGTGCGTGGTGTAGTTCTTCTCGAGGATCTTGAGCTGTCGAGACGTGTACGCGATAACCTTATCTCGTTGCATGAGAACATAACCAAGACCAAGGTTAGAGGCATCGTAGTAGACCACGAAATCGTCGTTTCTGTCGGGCAGTGAGAGCACGGGAGCATTACAAAGCATAACTTTGAGAGTTTGAAAGGCTTCCTCTTGTTTAGTTCCCCAAACAAAAGGTTTGTCCTTATGCGTAAGCGAGGTAAGCGGCACAGCGATCTTAGAGAAACCTTCGATAAATCGGCGATAATGGCCTGCCAGTCCGAGAAAAGAACGGACTTCGGACGGGTTCTTGGGTGTAACCCAACTCTTAACGGCCTCGATCTTCGCGGGATCGACATGAATACCTTGACTATTGACAATGTGACCCAAGAATTGAACCTCCTCCAGCCAAAATTGACACTTGGAGAACTTGGCATAGAGACGGTTTCCCTGGAGTAACTCAAGAACCAAACGTAGATGCTGTGAGTGTTCGGCTTTTGATTTGGAATAGATCAGGATATCATCGATGAACATGATGACGAAGTGGTCAAGAAAGGGTTTGCATACATGATTCATTAGATCCATGAAAACTGCGAGAGCGTTGGTCAAACCAAAAGGCATGACAACAAATTCGTAATGACCAAAGCGGGTTCGAAATGCGGTTTTAGGAATATCCTCCTCTTGGATGCGTAGTTGATAGTAGCCTGAGCGTAGACCGATCTTTGAGAAACACGTAGCACCTTGTAACTGATCAAACAAATCATCGATTTGAGGCAAGGGATAGCGATTCTTGATAGTTAGTTTATTCAACTTCCTATAGTCGATGCACATCCGGAACGATCCATCCTTCTTTTTGACGAAAAGGACAGGCGCGCCCCATGGAGAGGTGCTAGGGCAAATAAAGCCTTTATCAAGAAGTTCCTAGAGCTGACTGTTGGGGCCTTTGGATCAGGATCTGTTCCTACGGAACGTGGATGAATCGACCTCGATCAATGTGCGGAATCCATGGATCAAGTCACAGAATCACAATAACGTATTCAACGATTAAATCCGTCTGATCTTTCTATTAGAATGATATGAAAGTACAAGAACCGGTAGAGAGTATCAGACTTGACAGAAGTTCTCAAAGTGCAAAAGTTCTAAATGACATAACCAAGCTAGGTATTTATAGGCAAACACAGGGAAGAGATAGATGCTGTCCGAGCGGATGGCAGTCCGGTCGGATGATCATCCGGTCGAATGGCCATCCGATCGGATGGCCATCCGATCGGATGACACTTGTCAACCATCGGACATCATCTTTACAATTTAACGCCATTCCCTGGTCTGTCGTTCTACACACATACATACATTAACATACAAGTACACAAAAGACATATACAATACAAAATACGACTCAATGCTGACGGAAGCTGCAGACATATGAACTAACAGACTCCCCCTTGGATGTAGCTGCAGTTCCTTCCAGTATAGTCTTCATTCCTTTCTTTTACGTTTTCTTTCCTTGGCTCTCTGTCTCCTCTGTACGGCTTTTTCCTCTAACATTTTGCATCTCAGAAGCCTTCCTTCCTCAATCCACCATTTCCTGTACACCGGATCTCCATCACGCTTTCTATCCCACTTGGGAATCTTGTTCTCTTCTTTTTCAATCGGCGTTTGATCTATAGGTGGTGGTCTCATCAACTTAAACCTCCCAAGCTTTGCTGCTTTCTCAGATATAGCCTTGAATCTCTGTTCTCTCTTGTACTTCTTTAGAAACTCATCAATCTCCAAGTCTCTCCATTTAGACTTCCAATACCTGCCGGAGTTGATGTCTTGAGCAAAGCACACATCCACAATCTTTTGATACTGCATTGCTTGCACTTTGTCTTGCTTTTCGTACACAATCTTATTATAGAACAAGCAATCAATGTCTTTCTTCGAGCAGTTGAATAGCCACATCGGGTCTAGTATACAAATCCTTCTTGATTCACCCTTCGACTTATCAAACAATGATATCACTGCTTCTGCTGTGGTTTCATTATATAGCCACCCTTGAAAATCCTCATAAAAATCTTGTTCCATAGCTCCTAGAGGCATGTTCTTTAAGCATCTAGGCGGCTTGAAATCCAAGGTAATATCCTTTTCGCCATTCTCCAAGAAAGTCACAATCTGCTTAGGATATTGAGGCTGCCAATCAGGATATCTTGCTTTAGATTGCTGCTTCACATAATCCCACAGATGTTGGTCGTGTTGCTTTACATCCAAGCCATGATAAAACTGCTTGATGTTCTTCGTTTGTACCAACTAATCAACGTCCCACCACGGGAGGGTTTTGATATCAGCCAAAAATTCGAAGTACTGAACACCCTGCTCCCGTCTAATGGCGTAAACCTGCAAATCTTCAAGATAACCCCACGAAAGAATGTCTCCCCATGAGATATCTTTGTTATGTGTGAAGAACTGAAGTGGCCTTATGTATTTTCTCTCATTTGGCATAACTTTGAACCATTTCTTTCTTTCTTCAGCGAGATTTTCTCTTGGAATGGTCTTTGGCACACCTTCAGTAGTTATCTTCTCTACAATCTTTCTCCTGATTTCATCTTCGTTTTGATCTTTGAACATTTCGGCCAATGAAGGAAACGTCTCATCAACACCAGAGTAGTGAAAATCTGTTTCTTCATCAGATGAATCAAATGCACTTTCCACAATCACATCGTTGTATTTATCAGCTTCTTGGGCATATACAAACTCATATTCTTTCTCTGGAGATGCAGGAATTTCATCCTCAATATCAAACTTGAATCTTCCATCATCTAATCTCAACTCCTCCAACATTTCTTCCCTAGACCTTGGTACCTCAAGCTCCCCCTCATACTGAGCATGTAAATAAATGACAGTTGGTTGTGTGAGGAATACCTGGTCTGTATTTTGTTTCCCAGACGAAGAAGACCCTTGTTGTTGATCATCCCCTTGCTCATTGATTTCGTCGTTCATCATTTCATCAATCTTTTCTTGAACATTTGGATTCATAATAAGTAACCCAGTAGAGCCTTGGTCTTTGTCTTCGTCATCGTCTATGAATTTATCCCAAGATGGATCATAATTCTCGACTGCATCAAGAATATCATCTATGTTTTCTCCCTCTTCTTCTTCTTCTTCTTCTTCTTCTTCTTCTTCTACTTCAATTATAGTTTTGTCAGTTAGTGCCTTAGCAATCGTGCTTCCCCTCAAAAAATTTGCTACATATTCAATTATAGTTTTGTCTGTATAATGCGTTTCTAACAGACAGTAGATGTTATGCGTTTTCTCCCAGTCCTGCAAAAATATTTATTATTAACAATTGCACAGTATTCGAGACAAATATGACAAGAAATGAAAATTTTGAAAAACTCAAAATTTTTCTAACACTGGAACCCTCTCTATGTGCAGTATTGTGAAACGGATGGCTGTCCGACCAGATTGTCACACGATCGGATTGCCACTCGAGTGCAATAAGAAGTCAACAAAAGTCAACAGCATGTGAGTCGGATGACCACTCGGTCGGATTGCCACTCGAGTCATGTGACAAGAAAGAATACCTTTTGACTCAGTCAACTTTGAGAATGAATGCCTTGGATTGGATGACCACCCAGTCGAGTTGCCACTCGGTCGAGTTGTCACTCGTTCCTTGACATGGTAGAATAATATCAAGACAAAGTGATATGAATCGGATGACCATCCGGTCAAGTTGCCACTCGACCGAGTTGTCACTCAATTCTTGGTAAGTTTGAAACAGTTGAAACATTTTGTCTTTTAGTTAAGAGAGTCGGATGGCTGTCCGACCGGATTGCTGTCCGACTGGATTGCCACTCGAGTCATAACATGTGTGCACAATATTCAAGACATATAAATGTGGATAGGATGGTTGTCCGGTTGGATTGCCACTCTACCCATGACAAGTGATGAGCATTGAAAGAATGAATTTGGAACGAGTTGCCACTCGGTCGGATTGCCGTCCAACCGGGTTGCCAAACTTTCCAAGCTCATTGATAATTAAGAACACAGTTTCCAAGGTAACAATTTCAAAACACTTAGCACAGATTTCAATGCATCAGATACTTAGAAAAATTCTAACAAGTAATCATGCAATGAGTCGGATGGTCACTCGGTCGGATTGCCACTCTACCCAAGAACAGTGAAGAACAACTTGAATATGAACATCAAAATTTTCTAAGTCTAAACATCAAATTGAACATAGATCTACGTAGAGAATCTAAGCACGATCAAAACCCTATGTTTATCATGTTCTAATTCGGCCTAATCAGCCACTAATTTGACAAAAAACCTCCGTAAGCCGCTCATTCAAACCTCAGATCTACCCAATTTAAACATGTTTTGGCACAAATTGAATCGGTAAACATGTAGATCTAATCATTCCGATCAAAACTTAGTGCTCAGATTTCATCAAAACATCCTAAATCTGCCTAGATTTAACATTAAAGCTCCGAACAGTTACGTCATCAAGAACAGTCATCGAAACATCAATTTCTAACAAATTTAAACAAGAAATCTTACCTTTGCCATTGAGAAGGTTGTGCAAACCAACAATCTAATGTCTTGTGCAAAGAAAAAGTGAAGAAATCAGATCAAAAGTGAAAGTATGTGAGAGAGAGAGTAGGATGGCCGGTCGGTCGAGTGAAAAGTTTAACTGAATGATTGACCATCTATTTATAGTGTAGCCTTGAGTTGGATTGTTGTCCGACCGGATTGCCACTCGGTCGGATTGCCGCCCGAGCCAAACACACCTCTTTGACTCTAAACTTTGACCTTTTGACATTTTGACATTATTCTCAGATTTTATCAGTTTTAAGAATCCACTTAAATATCTAGGTCCAAGTTAATGACCCTAGGCACTTAATTTTTCCGATCAAGTCCAACTTAATGACCTTGCTTGACCCGAAACAAACCATACTGACATTTTGTTCAATCTTTTTCAAACATTTTTCTGAAAATTAAAAGTTTAAACTTAATGAACTTGCATTGACTTTGTATTTTACCAGATTTTTCATAATAAGCTCCCAACTCGTCTGTCCAGCTCAGAAACTTCCTGCATCTGCTTCAAAACTGCGAGTCTGAAGATCAGCTTTCCACTTTGGTTTGTCGATAAAACAAAGAAGAAATGTAAAATCTTTTTGTGATTTTAAGAAAGTTTAAGACTAGAAAGCTATGAAATCTTTTTTTTTTTTTTTTTGGTTTTGAAAGCTAAACTGAAATAAAATGAAATGCAGTAAACGTAAACTATTTACAAGCATATTTTTGGTGAGCGTGTTAGGGGATCATATTAGCTACCGACAAGTTACAAGTACCGTTAAGCTTTGATGACATACTAAGAATTAAACAATTCGCTTAAATTGCCGATATACTAATCCATCTTAAATTTTCACACAAATTTCAATTAACCATGATACGAATTTAGTGATTTGAGATCTTAACTTATACGTGTGTCCCACCTCAGAATATACTCCCGTATCCAGACTCCTATGTTTAGTCTTATAGGTGAATGTACACTAATGATATCTGTAAACGGGTAATGCGAGACCATGAGAGCTCAGGTTAGAACTTCCGTTCAGACAGAGAGATGATGGCTCGACTTTAGGTGTGTCCCGTTTGGGGATCTTTTCTTCAACAGCACATGATTAGCATTTTTCAATGTTTCATCATTTTTTTATACTGAGGGGAGGCTTTATGAATAAAGCAGTGCGGAGTATTATACGAGGACTAGGCTATTGCTCCCGCAAAATCAGAAGTCCTGGTATAATACCCCAGATATCATCACGTACAAAGACCTAGTATGTCAGAAATAGAACGCCCTTCAAACAAGATTTCAGGGGTTACCTATATATCCGAGAGATGTTCCCCACGTAAAAGCAAGTTATGATTTAGGTTTATATCCCGAAAAATCTACTAAGTGTGCAAAAACCTATCGGCATATCATCAGCGAGACTGCTTAAAGCTTTTAAAAAACATTACATTTCTTTAGCGTACTGCAACTGTCTAGCTGGTGTACTATCATTTCCCCTTTTTTTTACACAAACTCTTTTTCGGTTTTTCTATTGTTTTTGGATTTTGAAAATATCTCATGTTTTTTGGATTTTTGAATTTTTATTGTTTTTGTATTTTCTGAAAATATTACCTATCTCCCCCTAAATACCAAAATAAGTAAAAAATCGACAAACCATTGCAGATTGCTTTTCAACATCATCTACAGTGGTACCTTCATCTACGCCAAGAATCCCATCCGCAACCGATAATAACTTCATACCATTAAGTTTTAAAAGATATTGAAAGCGTGTTCTGTCAAATGCTTTGGTATGTAAGTCAGCTTTTTGTTCATCGGTGTGGATTTTCTCTATTCGTATCAACTTCTTCTTGAAACAGTCTCGGATGAAGTGATGACGAATTTCAATGTGTTTGGTTTTAGCGTAATGAACAGGATTTTTTGTTATGTTAATAGCTGCCTCATTATCAACAAAGATAGGGGAGTTAAGAAATTGCAAACCGTAATCGCGCATCTGTTGCTGTATCCATAAGATCTAGGAGCAGCTGCTGCTAGCAGATACATACTCGGCTTCACATGTGGATAAAACAACAGAGGTCTGCTTCTTACATTGCCAGGTGACCAACCAGGGTCCGAAAAATTGGCATCCCGCAGTTGTTGACTTAGCATTGACTTTGCAGCATCCGAAATCCGAATCAGAGTACCCCTCAAGCGTGAAATCGCCTTCTTTTGGATACCACAACCCCAGCGATGGAGTTCCTTTCAGGTAGCGTAATATCCTTTTGACGATTATCATATGAGAAGCTCTGGGCTTGATTGAAATTGGGCTGGGAGGCAGGTCGGATACATAATATCAGGTCTCGATGCCGTCAAATACATCAGCGATCCGATCATGGAGCGATACAAAGTTTCATCCACCTTTTCTCTGGTGAGATCAGGGTTTATTCCATGGTTCGTCACTAACGGGGTGGAAGTTGGAGCAGTCCCGGACATCCCAAATTTCTCTAAGACGTCATGAACATATTTCGTCTGATGTATGAACGTTCCCTTGGGCAGTTGATCAACTTGAAGCCCTAAGAAGAACTTCATCTCACCCATTGATGACATTTCAAACTTCTGCTTCATAACTTTTTCAAAATCTTTGCAAAGTTCTTCATTTGTTGACCCGAAAATTATGTCATTCACGTAAATCTGGACTATCAGAAGATGGCCGTCGACTTCTTTTGTGAAGAGGGTGGCGTCTACCTTGCCTCGGATGAAGTTGTTGGCGAGAAAATGTTGCGAGAGTGTCTCGTACCAGGCTCTCGGGGCCTGATGTAAGCCGTATAACGCCTTATCCAAGAGATAAACTTTATCTTTGTGAATTGGGTCGGTGAAGCCCGGTGGCTGTCCGACATATACCTCCTCTTTCACCTTGCCATAGAGAAATGCCGACTTCACATCTAGCTGATACACTTTAAATCCTTTCCAAGATGCAAATGCTAGGAAGATTCTGATCGCTTCAAGTCGAGCAACCGGAGCATACACTTCAGTGGAATCTATCCCCTCCTGCTGACTGAAACCTTGGACAATGAGTCGAGCTTTGTTGCGAACAATAACCCCTCGATCATCCCATTTTCACTTAAACACCCACTTAGTGTTTATCTTCCTATGACCATCAGGTAAGTCCACCAGTTTCCATACACCCAACTTCTCAAACTAACTCAGCTCCTCCTGTATCGCGTTGACCCAGGAATCTTCAGTTAGTGCTTCCTTGTACGTTCGTGGCTCAATCTGTGAAATGAAACAACTAAGTGAAAACTCTGTTTGTAAAGGAGCAACTTTTGTATAAAAGCACGTAAGGCCCTGGTCAATCTGTCATCTTGTGCGGACGCCTGATTGTAGCTCTCCTATGATCAACTCTTCTGGATGGTATGAAAGAGTCCTTCGCATCACCTCGCCTGAAACATCTACCTCGCCTTCCAAATTTGTAACGTTCTGATCTGCGACTTCTTCATTGACAGGAATTGTCTGATATGGAGACTGGATTTACTCCCCCTCAGACTCTGAATCACCACGATCGAATGTTGGTCTTTCATCAGAATCTGAATTAACATCATTAATAGTCGTCTGATTATCAGGAGCATGTTCTCGTTCTGAAGATGTCGGAGTTTGCAGAATATCATCATTCTCTCCAGCGTTACTTGGACCGGCTTCATCATCGTTTGAAGTTTGACGTTGACGTCTAGGAGATTCTGCTGGAAATCTTTCCTGTACTGCTTCATATTCTCTTAGAATATCCAACTCATCAAAGAACTCTGGTTCTTCTTCTGGCTCGAATGAATCCCATGGATTATCATAATTGAAGCACCATGAGTCAGCGGGTTTCTGTGGTGGCATTGTATAACCTTGACATTCAACGTGTTGTGCTTTGATGATCCTTTTCATGCTTGGAACAAAGACTCTTCTTAATGGACTAGCATAACCCACAAAGATTCCTTCAAAGCTCTTTGGACCAAATTTTCCATCGGGATCCAGAACTATGCAGGGAGACCCGAACAGTTCCAAATACTCAAGATTAGGCTTTCTTTTGTTGATCAATTCGAAACAAGTCTTGTTAAACTTTTTCACATTGAGAACCCTATTGAGAGTATAGCAAGCGGCTGCAACGGCTTCTACCCAGAAATTTATTGGTAACTTAGAATCAGCAAGCATCGTCCTCACCATTTCAATCAGTGTTCTATTCTTTCTTTCTGCCACTCTGTTCTGTTGTGGATATGGCACGCTGAATTCTTGCAGAATACCTCTTCGATCACAAAATTCTTCCATTTTTTTATTCTTGAATTTTGTACCATTGTCATTTCTTATTCTTCGAATTCTGGTTCGGTACAAATTTTCAATCTTTCTGAATAGTCTCGGCAAACTCTCGAATGTTTCGTCTTTCATCTTCAAGAACGTCACCCATGAAAACCTTGAATAGTCGTTAGTAACCACCAGACAATAAAGATCTCCTGTTATACTTTTGACATTTACGGGACCAAAGAGATCCATGTGTAGTCTCTCCAGTGGTCTAGTGACTGAGTTCATTTTCTTGCCAGGATGGGATTTCTTTCGTTGTTTACCTTTGACACAACTAATACACTCCCCCTCAAGATGAAAACTTTTTAAGTGAACACCATTTACCAAATTGTTATGCACCAAGTGATTCATCTTTCTTAGGTGAATGTGACCCATTTTCCTGTGCCACAACTGCGACTCTTTTTCAGTAGCCCTTGACATGAACCAGTGGGTCTGACCCGTGGTAGTAGTGGCTACGCTCATGTCCAACACGTACAGATCATTGACTCTCGGTGCTCTCATGATGATCCACTCCTCGGGGATGACAAACCCTGGTTTCAAGATCAGACATTCTTTATCCGTGAAGTGTGTCGAATACATTCGGTCACAGATTTGAGATATGCTCAGAAGATTGTTCTCTAGCTCGGCGATGTAGTTGACTCTTTCAAATGTGACAATACCATTCGATAAAGTTCCCTCTCCAATGACACGACCTCCCTGATTACCAACAAAACCAACGTAACCTCCGTTAAACCCTCTAACGTCATAAAGTAGGGTTTTATCCCCGTCATGTGCCTCGAAGCTCCACTATCCATTATCCAACGTGAGATAGATCTCGAAGGCTCCAGCACAATTCACAATTATTTAGTGAGATTTTGAAGCAACCCAAGCCTCTTTTGACTCAGGTAGCTTGACATTAATGCTTGTGGTTTTGGTGTATAATGGTGGGAAATTCTTGTCATTCATCTTTAAATTTTCTTCAGACCCAATCTCAACCTCTTTGTATAAAACGAAATCATTTTTAGGAGGTTGACCAGATGATTGGTCTTTCTTTGCAACATACTTCTTCCCTGATGAGGTAGAAGTTTGTTTCTCAAGTTTCTCATAGTAATCCAAAGGAACATTCATCTTTACCGGTGTGGTAGAAGATGATTGTTTTGTAGACTCAGAAACCTTTGGTTTTGGAGAACTTGCTTTCTTATCATCAGATTTTGGCTTCCATGTTTGTTGAGACGAAGCGACCCGTTTGTAAAATTTATCAGTTTTAGTTACCATCTTCTTTACGGGTTCAGTTTTCTTTACTGACTCTTTTACAGATTCAGCTTTGACTTTGACATTTTCTTTCTTCAAAACCTTTTTCTCAATAAACATTGGAGCTTTTCCTTTTACATCGTCTTTCTTTTTCGAACTCTCGACAACCACAGACTTAGGCTTCGAGTTGGTGCACTTTCGTGCAATGTGTCCAACTTGATTGCATTTGAAGCATGTTCGGGTGTCAACTACCCGACTTGTGCCTTCGGTCTGCGACTGTGAGGCCTTCTTCTCAAAAAATTCTTCGTTTGATTTTGAAAAAATTTCAGATTCTTGCTCGGAATGTGAACTCGAGCTTTTCACAAAAACCTTTTTCTCACCAAACTTCTTGTTTTGAAAGTTTCTTCTTTGATTATTCTTACCACCTTGATAATCACCCGACCATTTGTTTTGGTTGTTGTTTGAAAAACGTGGTGATACAACAACTCTGATACCACTTGTTGGGGCCTTTGGATCAGGATCTGTTCCTACGGAACGTGGATGAATCGACCTCGATCAATGTGCGGAATCCATGGATCAAGTCACAGAATCACAACAACGTATTCAACGATTAAATCCGTCTGATCTTTCTATTAGAACGATATGAAAGTACAAGAACCGGTAGAGAGTATCAGACTTGACAGAAGTTCTCAAAGTGCAAAAGTTCTAAATGACATACCCAAGCTGGGTATTTATAGGCAAACACAGGGAAGAGATAGATGTTGTCCGAGCGGATGGCAGTCCGGTCGGATGGTCATCCGGTCGGATGGCCATCCGATCGGATGACACTTGTCAACCATCGGACATCATCTTTACAGTTTAACGCCATTCCCTGGTCTGTCGTTTTACACACATACATACATTAACATACAAGTACACAAAAGACATATACAATACAAAATACGACTCAATGCTGACGGAAGCTACAGACATATAAACTAACACTGACTCGAGAGTTCACGCATTTCAGAGGAAGCGAGACGATAAGGTGCTTTAGCAACAGGGTTTGCTCCAGGAATGAGGTCGATTCGGAAATCGATATCATGGGTGGGAGGTAAACCAGGTAAATCCTCAGGAAATACGTTAGGGAATTCGCAAACAACGGGGACGTCTTTCACTTCTGGGTTTCCTTTCTTTTCCTTCTCCGCTACTACAATGTTAGCCAAGAAAGCGTTGTATTCCTTGCGGAGATACTTGCTTGCTTGGACACATGACATAAGTTTGAGGCCTTTCGAATGAGTTTCACCATACACACAAAGTTGATCACCATTTGCTAGCGAGAAACGAATCATCTTATCGAAGCAAACAACTTCAGTATGATTTTTGCGAAGAAAATCCATGCCTACTATGATGTCAAAACTACCGAGCTGCATCAGAATAAGGTCGATAGGGAAAACGTGATTGTTGAGTTCAAGCGTACAATCACGTAGAACGGAATTGACAGCGACGGTTCTTCCGGTGGCAACTTCAACATCGAACGTCGAGGGGAGATAAGTGCGCTTACGATTAAGGAGCTTTTCAAATTCAAACGATACAAAACAGTTATCGGCTCCAGTATCAAATAAACACGAAGCATATATACCATTCACAAGGAACGTATCATTAACCACATTGTTGTCTGCTTGAGCCTGGCGGGCGTTAATGTTGAAGGCACATCCGCGGGTTGCTGGCTGCTACTGTTGCTGTTGTTGCTGTTGGGGCTGCTGTTGTTGTGGCTCTTGCTTCACCACTCGATTGGGGCACATGTTTGCGAAGTGGTTGGGATCACCACACGCAAAGCAAGCTCTAGCATGGATCGCGGGTGCAGGAGTCGCTTGTTGGCATTGGGGAGCAGGAAGTAGAGCTTGTTGAGCAGGAGCTTGACCTTAAGCTGGAGCTGGGGCTTGACGTGGACCTGTACGGCAGTTTGCGGTGAAGTGGCCGTACATACTGCAGTGAACACAGAATTGGCATGCGATACCCACCGGGTGATGATAAGTACAAGTAGGGTAAAGCGGGTGTGGGCCAGTGTATGCACGCTTGGCAGGTGGTACATTGACCACAGGTGCCGCTACTTGGCGGTGTTGAAGTTGTGGTTGGGCAGGTACTGTTTGGAGCGGGGCAGCAGTAACTGCACAGTTCTTGTTGTTGGAACTGCTGTTGTTCTTCCTCTTGCGGCGTGAGAGCTTTGAAGACTGCGGTGCGGTAGCGGTTTCAGCGGTAGCAGCGACTGTGACTTGATGCAGATTCTTGGAGGCTTTGTCAAAATAACCAGCCCTGACTCGCTTATCGTTAATCTCAGTGGCGAGCAGGTAGGTTTCCTCAATTGTCGTTGTCTTTGTAGCCTAAACGAAATCTGCGACACAATCCGGCAGAGCACGGATATACTTCTTGATTGTAATCTCCGGAGTAGTAACCTGAACGGGACAGATAATACTCAACTGCTTGAAGTGAGCAGTTAGACCAGCGTTATCTCCGCCATCCTGCTTTATGTGCCAGAATTCATCCTCAAGCTTTTAGAGTTCATGGGGAGGGCAGAACTTTTGCATCATAATGTTCTTCAACTCATCCGACGACAATCCGAAAGCTACATCGTTTCCTCGTTTGTTCCTCTCGGCCGTCCACCAATCAAGAACGCGGGATTGGAAGCCGCCGGTAGCATTGACAGTGCGTACGTTTTCTGGACAGCCACTCTGGCGCAGGGTGACTTCGATAGAATCAAACCATTGAAACATGGCCGTAGGACCATCTTCACCGGTAAACTCTTTTGGTCCGCTGGCCTTGAACTGCTTGAAGCTAAAAGCGGCCTTAGGAGCATCGGTCCTGGACTCCTCCAAGGACTTGCTAGCATTCTCGTTCAGTTCACTGACGATTTGCGGGATGACTTTCGCCATTTGCTTAGAGACCAGAGCGGCGATTCGTTTCTCATCATGGTTTCGTCTAGCGGCTCTGGAGTGGTGTGTACCGAATGACGACATTGTCTGCAACAGACATCGTCAGAGGACTCAAACACAATTTCGATTGACCTTAGTATAGACTAGCGATTCACCATAAAGCTTAGGAACACGTTCACAAAATTTACATAGGCATATAAACATATAAGCACATAAGCACGTAAGCACGTATTCCACGTAAGCACAGTATCACATAGGCACATAGTCTACCCTAGGCACATATTTTGCACGTATTCCCTATCCTTCTCAGCAGCGTATAACGATTAGGTATAGCGATTGCGAATAGCGAGTAGCGATTGCGAATATAGACCAGCGGTTTGTTAGTGTGTTGAGGTATATGTGCAGTGCGAGTCGTGCATGTTGTTCGAAGTGAATAGCGTAAAGCGAACAAATCACCAAAAAACGAAACACGTAAACACATAAAATCACATAAAACCACATAAAATCGATAAATCACAGAGCTAGCGGTGGTAAATCCAGAATCGTAACACATAAAATCGAAGAGAGATTGTCCTGGCTAGATAGACTTCGAATACCCAAAGTGATTCGACTATTCACAAGGACCTTTGGTGCACGCTTTGGCCTTCGGGACTGTGCTCTCACTTCAATTTGAGCGATCGAGGCACATCCTTCCAGTTACAGCGTGACCCAAGTCATTGGAGTCCGTCGAGACTTTGGTGAGAGTTTTGCAAAAATCAAAATTATGGAGCGGAATGAGTTATCAATGTCACACCCCGACCGCGTAAAACAAAAAACCGTGGCGGAAACGTCGGGGAGTCGAGCAACAGAATTATTGTTTCACAACCATGGTAATTAAAGTTTAATTTTATTTATAAACAAAGGGGTTACATTGTCTTCAAACAAAAGAAACAAAGAGTACATAACATAATTAAACTATTCTAGCTTCATTTTATGTCACTAAGGCACAGGTCCGCCTAAGTGTATCTTGATCATTCCTATGCATCAGCTCCTGAAACACATGTGAAAATAGGTACGTCAGCATAAAAATGCCTGTGAGATACATAGGTTTATTGATTTAGGATTCATGACTTATAAGTTTAAAGAAAAATGTTTAACAAAAGTTAGTCATGAATCTTATTAATGTAGGATCGTTTTCAGACCCGAACGAGTCGATCAGAAGAGTTTTTCTCAATACATAAGGCGGAAACAGATGTATCGAGTTCAATTCAGCAAGATATTCACTTTAAACTGTCTTTTGATTAATAACAGATCGATTACAATGCTGTAGACACTTCGGCAGAGCTTCGCTACCGGAATCACACATACAAGACTAACTCAAACGAAATCAGAAAGCACATATATATAGGCAAGGTGATTCCGCTTGAACATGCTCAAACGAAATCACATTTCAAGCAGAATTAGTAATTTTGTTTGAAATGGTCTTGCTGATTTCGTGTGGAATTACAAATGTTAATTCCGTGCGAAATTACCTCTTAACCTAATTTTGACATTTTTCTCGAACAACGTGCCCTGATCTATCTAAAACAATACACGACTCGATACAAGAAGAAGTCGACAGACGCATGCACCAACAGACTCCCCCTCGAATGTTGACGAGTCTTCAGTGTCGAGTCTTCAACATCTTCAGTCTTTATCAGTCTTCTAGACTTCTCTCGAAATATCTAACAATGTAAAGTATCCTCAATCTCTGTCTTCTCTTCTTCTCCAGGATTTCGACCTGTCTCTTATCTCACTATCATCCAAGATCTGTAACTAACTCTTACACACTCTTGATCAGATCTCTTGATTTCTGGCTCTATACAACTTCAGACTCCCCCTTAAGCTGTGCTTGGGATCGCAGTCTGGTTTTCACAGGTTCAGGATCATGTCCTGGCTCATATCCTACTCAGTATCAAAACCTGACTAACCTGCACAATCTTAACCCAGAAATAAATTTCACAAATTTTAAAATTTTACAAATTTATTCTCTGCTTATCACTTGTATACACAAATCAATAAATGATTTTACAATGTTAACCACTGATGAACCACTTGTAAAAATAACACTTTCATTTCAAAATCTTTTTCATCTCAAACATCTCAAACAAATTCTCCCAAACCTTTTGTTCAGCATGCTTAGCACTCAGAATTTTGAAAATCAGCTTTCCAACATCAGTTGTCGAAAATCTTTTTGAATTTTTCAAAATTTATGCTAAAACACACTTAAAATCTTTTTGGATTTTTGAACTTAGAATGAAATGCAGTAAAGAGATATTTACACACAATATTTTTGTGAGCTTGTGTAAGAGGATCATATCAGTTTTTTAGACAAATCACCAACACCATTAAAGAAATATTTACAGACAATATTTTTGTGAGTTTGTGTAAGAGGATCATATCAGTTTTTGAGACAAATCACCAACACCATTAAGCTTTATACATTTTAAGTTCTAAACGATTCACTTAATTTGTCAGTATACTGATCCACTTAAATTCTCACACAAAGTTCAACTGTTTCGAGATACGAGATTAATGTTTTAGATACTTAAACTTATTCACGTGTCCCACCTCAGAATATACTCCCGTATCCAGATCCCAATATTTAGTCTTACAGGTGAGTATACCACAGATGATATCTGTAAAGGGTTATATGCGAGGGCCGTGAGAGCTCAGGCTATTGCTTCCGCAAAATCAGAGAGATGACGGCTTCGACTTTTGGTATGTTCCCTTTAGAGAATCTTTTTTTCAACAGCACATAATTAGCATTTTTCAATGTTTTATCATTTTTTTTGTACTGAGGGCGATGCTATATTTCAAGCAAGCAGAAAGTATTATACAGGGACTAGGCCATTGCTTCCGCAAAATCAGAAGTCCCGGGATAATACCCCAGATATCACTGAGTATAAAGACCTAGTATCTCAGAAAAAGGGACCTTTCAAACAAGATTTCGGGGGTTACCCATATATCCGAGAGATGTTCCCCACGATATAAGTAAGTTTAAAATTTAGGTTTATATCTCTTCACAATCTACTAAATGTGCAAAAACCTACTGGCACATCATCAGTGAGACCGTTTATCACATTTTGACTTTCCAATTCTTTAGCATGCTGTGATAGTCCACTGATGTACTATCATTTCCTCTTTTTCACAACAAAACTCAATTGTTGATTTTATCATGTTTTTGGCTTTTCCAAAATTTCTAATGTTTTTGGATTTTCTGAAATTCTTACTCCCCCTAAAATTCAAAATCATTTAAAAGAAATTTGAAAAAAACTGTACAAGTAAAATGACAAATGATATCAAATCACTTCAATTCTCCATCCACTTGGCATAAACAATCAGAACTCCCTCTTACAACAAACTATTTTCCCATTATGATTTCAAAACACTTAAGTTTGTTTTAATCAAATGGTTTTTCTGGAAAATAAGTTGTGTTGATTTCATAAAACCACTTGTAGGTTAGGGGATTCATTCATCACCTTGTTCTTTTTCAACCTCTTGAAAAATTATAACAGTTTAAATTCAAATAACAAACACCACATGTAGAAAATCAAGTACAACTTAATGTCCCTGATTTACCACTTGTATGTTAAAACCCTTCTTCAACCATTTGTAGATCGAAATATCACCAGAGTGAATTTTTCAAGAAAGATGCCGATTCCTGCTCCACTCTTACCAACCTGGGAGCTCCGGCAAGTCATACTTTTCACTCATCATAATATGTTCCATCCCAGTCACAAACCTGAGATGAAACACCTTTACCTGGTTTCTTCATTTTTTTCTCATAAAATTCTTTAATCCCTTTGACCTTCCCGTCAACCATTTTTCCAAAAATATGTTGTACTTTGGGGTTAAAAGCTTTTTCAATATCAAATTCTTTCTTATCAGAGAAAAATTGACATCATCCATTGGCTGTACTGACGTTTCCAACTTCAACTCAACATGTGGCTCCTCTGACTTTGTGGAATCAGATTCATCGCCTGAAAATAGCTCCTCTGATTTTGACGAATCAGAATCATTGCATGAACTATCATCAGATTTCTTAACAACCCACTTTTGGTTGTCAAGATTTGCTTTCCTTTTGTAAAACCTCTTTGAACACTCACCAACTTCAAACTTCGAATTTTTGAAAACTTTGAATTGTTTGATTGGTGATTCATTTTCAACCATCTTTTCTTTGAGTTTATCGGAGACTCCCTGTTTTGATTGAATTGCTTTTGGACAATTCCTAGCAATATGACCAACTGTTTTGCATTGAAAACAGATTCTTGTCTCCTTTCTTTGAGCAACTTCATTCTTCATTTCCTCTTGCTTCTTAGCAAGGAATTTTTTGTTTGATTGATTCCTGAACAACTGCTCCTTTTCCTCTTCAGTTGATGTTCCTGAAACAAATACAGTTTTTCGTTTATATTTTTTCTCATTTTTATGGTTTTTTGGTGGAATAAATCCAAGACCTTTTCTTTTGAAATTACCGTTATGGTTTGGTTTTTTTTGAAAACCAAAACCAGAACTGTAACCCTTTTTCTTGTTTAAACGTTGTTGAACTCTTGGGGTGTAAGGTTTAGGTTTTTCAGAAAAATTTACATCTTTTATTTCAGAAATATTAATTTCTGTTAGTTTGAAAACCTTTTTTTGATCAATTCAGTTTTAACACCTCTTATTGGAAATTATTCTTCAGAATATAATTTGTCAGAATCATTCAAAGTATAAGCCACTTTGACTGGTTCGTCATTCAAATTAGATTTTGATAATAAAAACTCTTTATTATAAACCCGTTTCTCCTTTTTGACTATTGACTTTGACTGATCTGACTTTGACTCCGAGTTTGACTCCAACTTTGACTCCTCGGTTTCATCGTTATCCAACACCTGATCGACCACCTTTTTTATTAATTCAGACTCATGATCAGTGTCAGACGATGTGTAAGTAACATCAATGTTGTCTGGCAAATTTTTTGTAGACTCTGACTCCCATTGTAAATTTGTTGCCTTTTTGACTATTTCTGAATTTGGATTTCGTGGAGAATATCCATTTTCAAGCGGGGGTGGTCACTTTGTATAACTGGCACTTTGTTTCTTACCAGAAATCTTCACTTCAGTATCCTTTTTCTTCTTAGAACTCTTGTCTTCAGATATTTCATCTTCATCAAATGCCTTCATGCCTTCAACAGTTGGATAAACCCTGTCAATAACATAAGAAGTACATGAGTAACTTTTTAACAATCTATTAACTCTTTCTGTTTCAATCCTTTGTGTTTCCAGTTTCTGTTCAAGTACAACACATTTTTCAATGTAACTGTTAACACTTTTCTGCTTTGTCATGAAAGCTCCTTGCAGTGTCTTCATTGCTGTTGCGTGTTCACTGCTTGATTGATTGTATTAATTCATTGCTTTATTCAGAACATCATACGATTCTTTCAATCTGTTCATGTTATGAATCAAAGTACAGTTTAGCTTCTTCACTGCTTCACAGTTTTCACATATCACCGAAATCTTTTGTGCATCAGCTTCTGCATCAACTTTGAAAACTGGAATATCTTTCATTTTCTTCCTTATCACAGGAACTTCTTCATCATCACTGCTAACAGGTTTTTTAACTTTTTTGTTTTTCTTTTTAGCTTTTTCATCATCACTATCACTCTCTTCCATCATTTTTAAATGCTTTTCCATTCTCCTTGCATAATAATCATTATCATTATCACTTTCTTCAGCAACTCTAGCAACAAAAGCTTTGTGACTTGAAGTTTTGTTAGGATCATAATCATCCCAACTAAAATTTGCCCAGCTAAACCCTTCTGGTAATTTTTCATCATCTTGGTTTATCAGACATGCTTTACTGTCAGCTGAAACATATTTGTCCCAACTGAAATCACTTGTGGATTTTTTACCATCTTGATTCACCATGCAGGATCTCTTTGATGATTCCTCAATTACTTTCCTGGCATGTGCAGTTTGTGGCTCTTGTTGATGTGATTGTTGAGCAACTTGATGATAAATTGCTTTCCGATAGTAATCATTGTTGTTAAATGGATTTTGAGCTCCACTTGCTTCACGATTTGTGCACTCCCTCTTGAAGTGTCCTTTTTCCCCGCAACGAAAACATGTAACTTTAGATTTATCAAAACCCAAAGTAGAAACATTTGCATCACGGAAATCATCTCTTCCCGTAATTTGTTTAAACTTTTCAGCTCTTCTCAAAACACTTGCCAAACACCACTTTATATCCATCAATTCCATTTCCTCAGCATCAATCTGATCGTAATCCTCTTTTGTCAACATTGGATTCCCGATCCGACCTGCCACTAAACTCTCATATGATTGTAACACAGTCACCAACAAAGACATGTGACTTTTTGCAACCTCCTCAGTGTAATTTTGACCATTTTCAAGATCTAATACCATGTTGCACTATAATTTCTTTCCATTCTTTGTTGTTGAAAAGTTTGGATCATATGATGGATATGAAGAAAATTCAGTTTTGCTATTTGATACTTTTGATGACCCTCCTGATGAACTCTTAGCATTGAATGCAGTCTCAACCTTTGGTGACATATTCGTTTTATCACTGATACCTCCTTTGTAATAAAGACCGATATCTTGTTCACCATCAAAATATTTCATTCTCGAGATCTTCCTCTGTTCCATCTCTTGAGCTTCAAGCTTTTCGATGAACTTATTCAGTGTTAGATTACTAAAATCTTTCTTGTTCCCTAACATCATGAGATACGTGCCCCAAGTTTCATGTGGCAATGCATTAGCCAACTTTTCTATCAACTCTGCATTATCTTTATTGATGCTCACTCTCTTCATTTGAACTAACAGATTGCAGTATCTTTCGATGATCTGCTTGGTACTCTCAGTTCTCAAACCATGAAATAAATCAAATTCTTTCTTCAAAAGTGACTTTTTGTTCTTAATCATCTCTTTACTTCCAACAAATTTTGATTTTAATGCTTTCCAGATAGAGTATGCACTTCCAGTGTGTTGCAGTAAAACCAAGATATCTTCCTTCACAGCTTGATGCAATAAACTAATCATCATCTTTTCATTTTTGTATTTCTTTCTATCATCAACACTTAAATCTTTAATTGCAATTTCCTCTTCCTCATCATTAAAAGGTCTAACATATTTCGTTTCCACGCATTCCCATGCATCCAAATAATTTGCTTGAACCCAGTTCTCAAAACGTTCTTCCCATCCTTTATCCTCCTCGATATTCATGAGCTTTGGCGGTTTTTTGCATGGTGCCCGTTTCATTTTCCATGGTCAAGTTCTGAGTAACACTAGCCGGAGTAGTCAGGGTAGTAGCAAATGCGTTATAAAATTCCTCTTCCATGATTCGGTTTTCAAGAATTCACAAACAATCTTGTTCAAACGAAATTAACTTTCAAACGGAATCCCAATCTCACACGGAATTACCTGTTCAAGCGAAATACCAGCTTCACACGGAATTACCTGATTTCGTGTGAAACAACTCTCTTTCAAACGGAATTACAAACGGAAGCGAAATTAGTGATTTCGAACGGAATCACTCAAGCGAAATACTGATTTCAAGCGAAATTAACAGCAACTTCAAGCGAAATTACTCTGATGTCATCATTCTTGATCTGTTTTTAAAGCGAAATTACAAATTTTACCAATTTTAGATCGAATTAAGGTCCAATACTTTCAAGGATTCGTTAAAACACTGTTTTACACAATATGTGAGAAAATTAGCTGATTTTAACCGTGAAAAGTTGTTTAATTTTGAAAAGAAGGTGTAGAAATCAGAATTTGCAGCTGGATTGGTAAGAACTCTTCCTCCTGAGCTCTGATACCACTTATAGGATCGTTTTCAGACCCGAATGAGTCGATCAGAAGAGTTTTTCTCAATACAAAAGGCAGAAACAGATGTATCGAGTTCAATTCAGCAAGATATTCACTTTAAACTGTCTTTTGATTAATAACAGATCGATTACAATGCTGTAGACACTTCGGCAGAGCTTCGCTACCGGAATCACACATACAAGACTAACTCAAACGAAATCAGAAAGCACATATATATAGGCAAGGTGATTCCGCTTGAACATGCTCAAACGAAATCACATTTCAAGCGGAATTAGTAATTTCGTTTGAAATGGTCTTGTTGATTTCGTGCGGAATTACAAATGTTAATTCCGTACGAAATTACCTCTTAACCTAATTTTGACATTTTTCTCGAACAACGTGCCTTGATCTATTTAAAACAATACACGACTCGATACAAGACGAAGTCGACAGACGCATGCACCAACAATTAAAAAGTTTTCTTTTATAAATCATACGAAAATCGATAAGTAATTGGATGATATATAAAAGAAAGATGTGTGGTTAAATGAATAACCAAGTAAAAGAACTTGTATAAAATAAGTTGTTTGTAAAACAATGTTTTTGAGAAGATATGTTATTTGTGTAATATGTAATGTGTCTAAATAGAAATGGTTTAAATAACGCTACGATATGTAATATCATAAAAGCACTTATATATAGGAAGTACCAGCGGCATATCCACCATGCTTTTATCATATTACACACACCTCGTTATCTAAATCACTTACCCAAACAAACCACCAAAATGTAATGTCTAAACAAATGTTAAAATGTTCATGTATAATCAAATGTTATGTATGACAAGTGAAAATATCAACTTAAATCACAAGTAAAATGTACAAAACAATGTATTTGATATAAATCATAGTTTAAGTCAAAGATATGTTTTGCAAAAATCCATGCTTTACTGATACAAATACTTATGTGGTAATGTTAAACGTATACATTCAAGCCTTGAGACTGTAGGATAAACCTTAGAACAAATCAAAGGTTATCAAAAATGTTTTCGGATTCAGTCATTCCTTACATCCAAACAAACCTAGGATTTCAGGAATGGGAGTTGTCAAGTCCTATGGTACCACTACTTACTACCGAGCGGCGTGATCAATGTTAATGAACGTATTTCAGTTTCGTTAAACAAACCAAATGTCATACCAAATGTAAGCATGTTATGTGAAAATAATGTACCTAGTATGCTAAGTGAACATACAAAGTAGAAATGTAAAACAATGTGTCCATATGCTGAGTGAACATATGCGACAGAAATGCAATGTAAATCAATGTGTCCATATGCTGAGTGAACATATGCAACAAAAGTATTTATTAAAATCAATGTGCTAGCATGCTAAGTGATCATACATAGCAAAACAATATGAAATCATGTACCATATGCGTACTAATGAACATAGCAAGTATATGTTATGAAAGCATGAAAAGCACGAAAGTAACAAGTAGGCACATGTGTTTCACCCCAAAATATTTGAAAACAGTAAAAGAAGGGATTATGTACTCACTTGAGAATGCTTAGAAGTCCTTGAATAACAACCAAGCAAAGCTAGAGGAATCACGGAATCAAACGGCACCTAATATAGGTAACTACGATAATAAACCGGACCTAAATCGGAAGATCGGATAGAATGAGGTTTCGTAAACCAAATGAGTATTGGAACTCATGTGACATGGTTCAACAAAGCCTACATTCTAAAACGAAACCTAACCTAAGTGCTTACGTGTGACAACCCTCATAACTACATGTATCCGTACGATTAATTAATATTAAATTGTGCTTAATGATTGTGCAGAAAATTGACTAAATGGTCCTGAATGTTTTCTTAAGTGTTGGGAATTAAAAGTGTTACAAATAGTTACAAAAAAGACACTATACGGTATAACTTAACACTTTAACGAACCAGTATCTAACCAAACAACCGGACATTACCCGGGACACCAAAATTTTGTCAGAAACATTGTTTCAGTATTTTTGGATTAGTTATGGTCCCCGAATACCCCAACACTTTATATAATGCACCATACGCATATAACACTAGACATAGCACTTAACTTCCACTATTTACCTACTTATCACAAAAAAAATTTACACATAACACGCCCCCCCCCCCCCCAATCAAAACTTACGGCCCCATGTGGGGGATCCCACTCAAAGATTTTGTTTCATATTATATTAGATTGTTGCTTGTGTATCTTGCCATAATATTGTATAAGATCTTTTAAGTATGGCTCCTAGATTTACAATATCATCTCATATCTTCATCATCACTTCACAAGTTCATCCAACTCCCTCATCTCTCTCTCTCCCCTCTCGGCTCCATCAAGAACCACCACCACCACCACCTTAACTCAACCATATCCATCCATTCTCAAGCTTATTCAAGTACTAGGAGGTGCTTTGTGAAGTTTGAAGCTTGTGGATCATCAAGGGGCCTCATTATTTGCTTTCATGATCCATTTTCACCATCTTTTCTCTTGAAGTTCTTCCCTTGCTTTGAGCTAGTTGTAAATCCTTGTTTAACCTTTGTTCACTTCTATTTTGAGTAGTTAAAAGATGTAGTATGATGTATATCACAAGAACACTAAAAGGTTTAAACAAGAAACATGAACATAAAGCTTTACATAAAGATGAAACATGATGAATTGTTGATAGTATGATGTTGTTTGGTATATGTTGATGCTTGCTTGTTGATTACTAGAAATGTTGTTGTTGATCACTAAGCATGTTAACGGAACAAATAGAACTTGCGTTAGAGCGCTATAAGCTGAAAATAGGAAACTGTCAAACTATTACAGCCGCCTTCAGTCGGCTGTAACCGGGTCGTAATTTAACGAAAAATTGATTTTCTTGAGTCTATTACGTGTTATTTCAAAATACGGTTCTAATGGCACTGTAATCATAATTTTTGGACTTCGTTTACTATTTCTAAAGGGGTCATTTTTCAAAGAAGCAAAAGCTGCGTTTTTACTGCTGAAAATGTGTGTTATGTTTTTTGTCATAACTTGAAATATGGGTAGAATTAGCTCATGAAATTTGTACTGTAGATGACCACTGATGTTGTTGTAATGCTCCAACTGGAATTTCATAAATTGGATTTACGATGAATTTTAAATGAATTATTCCGTGGACTGCAGTCAGAAAGTGATGAATCTGATTGCAGTCCGGTAAATGATTTTTTATAAAATATTGGTAATGAATTGGATCCCGATATATGTAACACCTGTGCCTCCACGGCCATCAAACAAATACCGAACCAATGAAATATTATATTTCATACTTGGGATTTGTAAAAATATGTGTATCGGTTGCACATATCAACTCTTGTTCGATTTCAAGCTCTGGATCGCTTTCTGGAAGGTTATACGCGCACTGATGCGTAGATATAACCAGTTTAATGCAACGAACACTCCAGAATAGTGAAATAGGCTTAACATACCTTAAATAACCTTTACATAACTTATATATAAGTTTTGGAAGGTTTGGTGTGGTGAAATCAAGTTTAATCGCTTACAGGGACTAAAGTTGACAAACTGCGAAAGTATGCCAATTTGAACTGTAACAGACATTCCGGAACATGACCATAAGTTAAACACACCATAAATATCCTTTACATAGCTTATAAATAGGCTTTAATGGGTTCGGTGTGCTAAAATAAACTTTTGGGTCATTCAGGGACTAAAAGTGTCAAAAAGTGCACAAGTTTGCATTTTCGCGCATAACTTACGTTCTGAATACATCCGGACATCCAAAAATTTATGTAAGCACTAAAATATTTTATTTTAGTGTTCGCCATAAGAAAAATCCATTCGTCACGTCATTTGGTTCGTTTTTCGCATTCGGGACCAGATTCGATGTATTAGCCGTTGTTTAATTCACAACCACACATTCTAACAAATGCTTAGTCAACACATGTGTGGATGGAATTTAAACACCTAAACACCATGACATTTCAACACATGTGTGGATGGAATTTAAACACCTAAACACCATGACATTTCAACACATGTGTGGATGGAATTTAAACACCTAAACACCATGACATTTCAACACATGTGTGGATGGAATTTAAACACCTAAACACCATGACATTTCAACACATGTGTGGATGGAATTTAAACACCTAAACACCATAACATTTCAACACATGTACGGATGGGATTAAGGCACGTTTTCCATGAAACGATCTCAACGGTTCACCGAAAACTATATATACCCCATGCCTTTCATTGTTTTAAAGCATTAGAATCTTATTAGTTGTGTTCTAAGTTGAAACCTTGTTTCATACCTGAACTATACTGATCTAGATTAGCATTCGGGGACCCTTCGTAAGTATTCTTTCGTTCTTTTCCTTATTTTACTGCTTTTCGAGTCAGAAAGTCAAACTTTGTTTGACTTTCAGCGTTGACCAGTAATGGTCAATGCGAAGTTCGTTTGAACTTCGCAACGTGAGTGTAATCACGTTGGTCATAGTCCCTTGGGACTATGCCCACTGATTACCACGTTGTCTAGGGTCGTAGGGTAAGCGATCTAATGAATCGCTTATACCTCGAACCCGACCCAGTTTGGTCGATCATTAGGATCCGACCAAACACATTAGGTGACCATAGTAGGTAGGGAATAACCTTCTGAGGTTATACCTTATGGTCACATCGTTTAAGTAGTTGTATGATAGGTAGTTTATATGCCTTAGGTAAATTACCAGAATACCCTTTTCATGTATAATTGGTAATTAAGCATATGTAACCTAAACCTTTGTCACATAATTGATTATGTAATATGTTTAGGCATATAACACTTGTCATAGGGCTAGTTAGGCGGTCCGAACGCGTTTCACGCGAACGACGCGTTAAAGTAGCATAAGCTACCTAAACGGGTCGTAATGGGTCGAAATCACTCAGGTTAAGTTTCATTTAGTATGTAGGCTTTGTTAAACCAAATGACACGAGTCTCTACACTCGTTTGGTTTACAAACCCTAATGCTACCCAATCTTCCGATCTAGGTCCGGTTTATTAACATAGTTACCTATACTAGGTGCCGTTTGATATCCGCGATCTCTAGCATTGTTTAGTTGTTACTCAAGGACTACTGAGCAATCTCAAGTGAGTACATAGACCCCTCTTTTACTGTTTTCCAAACTGTTTTGGGGTGGAACACATGTGCCTACTTGTTACTTTCATGCTTTCCTGTTTTCACATCATATACCTGCTATGTTCGTTAGTACATTATAGTACATGATTTTTGACACTTCTACATAGACATTTGACATAGACATTTGGCATAGACATTTCGGCATAGACATTTTAACATGATTGACATTTGATCATGCATTTCCCACAAAACATAACTTTGATTTAAACCAAGTTTTACTTCAATACTTTGTTTTTGTGCATATGGTTTAGTTGAGACATTTCACTTGCCATACATGACATTTTGACATAGACATTTGACATGGATATTTGACATAGACATTTGACATGGATATTTGACATAGACATTTTGACATGATTTACATCTTGACATGAACATTTTACATTGTTTGGTTTGGTTTGATTAAGTGATTAAGTAACGATGCGTGTGTAATATGATACAAGCATGGTGGATACGCCGCTGGTACTTCCTATATATAAGTGTTTGTATGGTATTACATGTCGTAGCGTTATTTGAATCATTTCAGTTTGAGACATAGAACATTTTATACAAATAACCTATTTTTCACAAGACATTGTTTTACAAAACAACTTATCTTTTACAAACTCATTTTACTTGGTTATTCATTTAACCATGCATTATTCTCTTATTTATACGTATCATCTGAACTTATTGTTTTTCAAACGATTTACAAAGACAAAGCAAATTACAAGGTTCATGACTAAACATTTTCTCAAACATAAGTCATGAATCTTATTTTCACAAAACCTATGTATCTCACAGGCATTTTTATGCTGACGTACCTATTTTCACATGTGTTTTTCAGGAACTGTTGCATAAGATGATCAAGATACACATAGGCAGACTTGGGCTTTAGTGACAATAAAAGATGCAAGACTAGTTAATTATGTTGTATTTCTTTGTTTGTTAAGACATTGTAACACTTTTAATCAATAAAACGAAACTTCAATTGCCATGGATTTGAAACAATTAATTCTGTTACAACACTCCCCGACGTTTCCGCCACGTTTTGTATGTTCCACGTGGTCGGGGTGTGACAATATATTTACACAGTAATATTTTGATTGTTTAAAACATTCTGTAAAAGTTTAGGAATTTTTTAAGTAAGTTAACTATTTTATTAAAATACCTGAATACAGTCCAGTTTTGGATGTTCAAGCTGAAACAATATAACTAGTGATTTGCATGTCTAAATGTCGGTTATGTTATCCGATAATGATCTAACGTGTTATATGTCAATGAAAGTGTTATGTGCAATATCGTATGCTTGCTCTTTAGTAGCTATAGGTGGAATGTTATATGGGCGTGAACTATTAAAGTGAGTGCATGTTATGTAGTAGATACGTGTAGGAACTTTGTGCTCTATTTGAAAACCACTAAATGACTAACTGGTAATCATATTAGGACGTGATTGACCGACCTTGACTGTTAGCTATTTTTGAGAGTCAAACTGAGAAACCGAGGTGAGTTCACACTCTTAAGGCATGGGATTCCCGGTGGGTTGGGAATGGGATTAAATAGCTAAGACGGAACTTGTACTTTCACCACTACTAGACTACTTACCTCCGTCCTCGGATTGGGAAGGAAGCCAGCGCTAAACCTACGTATTCACTACGTACCTCCGTCCTCGGATTTGGAAGGACACCAGCGCTAAACCTACATATTCACTACGTACCACTGTCCTCGGATTGGGAAGGGTACCAGCGCTAAACCTACGTATTCTTATACGTAACCTCTGTCCTCGGATTGGGAATGGCACCTACGCTAAACCTACGTATTCAATACGTACCTCTGTCCTCGGATTGGGAAGGACACCTATATATACATCTAGTCTAGTGGTTTTACAACATGGGGTAGCCCCCACCGTTCATGTTTTGGAAAACAAGGAAAGCTGATTTAACTTGTAGTTGCAAACAAACTAATAGTTCTTGAAAAACTACTTTGTAACGAACACCTACTGTGAACTCGCTCAACTTTGTTGTTGACTTGTTGTTACATGCCTTGCAGGTCGTTAGATGCATATGGAGCTTGCACGAGGAGGAGGTCGTTGTGGGATATGGACTCTCGAGTCCCATGTTAAACATTTAAACTTATGAACTTATTAAACTTATGTTTTGGTTTCACGTCTTATGCTTCCGCTGTTTAATTTGAACTTGGTTAACTAGTTGTTTAAACACCAATTATATTGTGGTTGATTTTATTTACTTAACTACGTTGTTCAATAAGATTGGTGGATTGATCCTGGTCATGTCACGCCTCCAAGCGGTGATACTCCGCGTGTGGATTTTGGGGGTGTAACAGATTGGTATCAGAGCCATTGGTTATAGTGAACTTGGTTTTAAAAAGGGAAAAGCTTTTTGACAAAACCAGACTATAACCTGTACAGTGCTCAACAATCCACAACGACACTTCGCTCCACGTGCAAGACTCAACACTATAGGTAATATGGTTTATGTTTGTATTGCCTGCCTGTTAGACTAAGTAGTGCAATGTTTATGGTATGCTTAGTTAAAGTAGCAACTGTTGTTTGAACTATGTGTGCTTACTCTTTTCTGTCACTCCACACATACACACTTTCGCGACACCTTTCTCACTTATGCCCTCTTTGATGTGAAGATCATGAGTGGACGCTTGAACTTGACTCAAGCCCAGCTGACGGCTCTAATCAACGAACGAGTAGTTGAGGCACTCGCAGCTGTCCCTGCAGGAGGTATAACCTGCCATTTCAACCCATCTTAGGATGTTTAGATCCTACCCTCGCGAACCAACTTTCGTACTTAATCTTGTCTATCCTTTCTTACACAACAGGTCAACCTGCTCAACCTGCTGTGTGTACGTTCAAAACCTTCATGGATTGCCGACCCAGTACCTTTAGCGGCATGGAAGGAGCGGTAGGTCTCCTTCACTGGTTCGAGAAGCTCGAGTCTGTTTTCGAAATGTGTGAATGCCCTGAGGCTCATAGGGTGAAGTTTGCTACTGGAACACTCGAAGGTGCTGCGTTAACCTGGTGGAAAGCACAGGTTCAACTGCTAGGGCTGGCGGTTGCTAATGCCACCCCATGGAACGACTTCAAAAATTTGATCAAAGAAGAGTACTGTAGTCGTGATGACAACCACAAGCTAGAGGTGGAATTTTTCAATTTGAAGATGACGGGGTCTGAAATCGAGGCATACACAAAGAGATCGAACAAGTTAGCTATCTTGTGTCCTACTATGGTGGATCCTCCTATCAAGCGTATCGAGCTGTACCTTAAGGGTTTAGTGTCAGAAATTCAGAGCCACGTGACTTCAGCTAATCTTGGCACCATTCAGCAAATCATCCAGTTGGCCCACCGTCTCACTGATCAGGCAGTTGAGCAGAACAAGCTGCCCAAGCGTATTAACGCTACTACTACTGATGCTCCCAGTGATAACAAGCGCAAGTGGGATGGAAATTCGGGCAAGGGTTCTACTTCAGTTCAGTCTCAGTCCTAGCAGTGAAAGACAGATGAACACAGTAGCCCCAGTCAGCAGAGTTCTGGAAATCAAGGTCAGGGTGGATACAGGGGAAATCACCCTAAGTGCAATCGATATAGTTTGCACCACATTGGGCCATGCAACAAGGGTCGTTGTCAGAGATGTAACAAGCCTGGACATGAAGCCAAAGATTGCAGGAGCTCACGTCCTGCGAATCAGAATCAACAACAGCAGCCACAAGCTCCCCAGAACCAACAGCAACACCAGCAGGGTAATAAGGGATGCTTCCAGTGCGGTGCTGAGGGTCACTTTAAGAGGCACTGTCCACAGCTGAATCAGAATCGGAATTAGAACAACAACCAAGGAAACGGGAACAACAATGGAGGCAACAATGGGGGTAACAATAATGGCAATGGCGCCCGAGGTCGTGCCTTCGTGATTGGACAGGGTGATGCTAGGAATGATCCCAACGTTGTGATGGGTAAGTTCCTACTGGATGACTTTTATGTTACTGTTTTATTTGATTCGGGTGTCGATACTAGCTATGTGTCCTTAAAAGTTAGTCAAATGCTTAAGCGTACCCCAACACTTTTGACCACCAAACACATGGTAGAGCTAGCAAACGGTAAAAGTCTTGAAGCCACACACATAGTTAAGGGTTGTAACCTCATCTTAGCTGGTCAGACCTTCTCTATCGATCTTATTCCTATCGTACTTGGTAGTTTCGATGTCGTTATTGGGATGGATTGGCTATCTCAACATCAAGCGGAGATTTTCTGCAAAGAGAAAGTCGTCCGTATTCCTCGTTCTGGTGAAGAACCACTCGTAATTCGCGGCGACAAGAGTGGTGCTGTTGTGGGCATCATCTCTTTCCTTAAGGCCCAGAAGTGTTTGCAAAAGGGCCACACTGCTATCCTAGCCCTCGTTTCTGATACATCCTCGGAAGAAAGGAAGATAGAAGACATACCTATTGTACGTGATTTTCCTGAGGTATTTCCTGAGGAATTACCTGGTCTTCCGCCTCATCGTCAAGTTGAATTTCAAATCGAGCTCGCTCCTGGAGCAGCGCCCATAGCTCGAGCACCTTATCGTCTAGCTCCATCAGAACTTGAAGAACTGTCCACACAACTATAAGAACTCTTGGAAAAGGGTTTCATACGTCCTAGCTCTTCACCTTGGGGAGCTCCAGTGTTATTCGTGAAGAAGAAAGACGGTACCTTCAGAATGTGTATTGACTATCGCGAACTCAACAAGGTGACCGTGAAGAATCGTTATCCTCTTCCACGCATTGATGACATATTCGACCAGTTGCAAGGGTCGAGTTTCTATTCCAAGATTGACCTGATCAGGCTATCATCAACTGAGAGTCCGAGACGAGGATATCTCTAAAACAGCATTCAGGACTCGTTATGGGCATTACGAGTTTCTGGTCATGCCTTTCGGATTATCAAACACACCTGCGGTCTTCATGGATCTCATGAACCGAGTGTGCAAACCTTACCTGGATAAGTTTGTCATAGTTTTCATTGACGACATCCTGATCTATTCGAAGAGTCAGGAAGAACACGAGCAACACCTGAGGCTTGTTTTGGAACTTCTTTGAACAAAGCAGTTGTATGCCAAATTTTTGAAATGTGACTTCTGGCTTCGTGAAGTCCACTTTCTAGGCCACGTGGTAAGCAAGGATGGGATTCATGTTGATCCATCCAAGGTTGACTCGATCAAGAACTGGCCTGCACCCCGTACACCAACAGAAAACCGCAAATTCTTGGGTTTGGCTGGCTACTATAGACGATTTATCAAGGATTCCTCTAAGATTGCGCAACCTCTCACCTCGCTAACTCAGAAGGGTGTCACCTATCGTTGGGGTGATGCACAGGAATCTGCATTTCAGCACCTGAAAGATAGACTTTGTAGCGCGCCTATCCTCTCATTGCCTGAGAGCACAGATAATTTTGTGGTTTATTGCGACGCTTCCATCCAAGGACTTGGTTGCGTGTTGATGCAACGTGACAAGGTCATTGCCTACGCATCGTGATGCGTAGTCGAGTGTTATATATATTAGGTGTATATTTTAAGCCCCGTTAACACTTTTTAGTAAAGTTTTAAATTTATAAAACACGATATTTACTAACACTAGACACACATATGGGCAAGTGCACCCATCGTGAGCGTAGTATAGTGTTGGTAAGATACCGAGGTCGTCCAAGGACACAAGAGCTTTTAGTACCGGTTTATCATCAACGTCTAATCAAAATAAAAAGTTTAGAAAAGAGGTTTAAACTAAGAAAAATAAAAACTAACTAAAATGCTGAAAATAAAAATAAAAATAAAAACAGATAGACAAGATGAATCACTTGGTTCCGACTCGTATCTAGTGTAACCTTTGATTATTTCCGCACTTTTGCACATAATTAAGAGATTATCTTAGTTATTGTAGTAGGCCCCTCTTTTGAAGGTGACGTTACCCTCACCCCAGTAGTTTGAGTCAGCAAGGATACAATCCTAAAAGGGTGGATTATTGGAAGATAATTAATTAAGTTATTAATGCAATATTATGGTAGGCCCCTCTTTTGGAGGTGACGTTACCCTCGACTAAGTAGTCTGAGTCAGCAGGGATACAGTCCTAAATAGCCGGGTTATAGTATTAATAGTAGTTAACTTATGAGGGGATCAAAGAGTTTGGACCCCCGCCATCCAATACCGTTAAGTATTGAAGGAGGTCCTACTAAATTTGACCCAGGTCCATTGCAGGACCTCTAAACGCTGAACAATGGCAAGACCTTTACCAAACCGTTCCCTTAACCCCCGACCAGGTAGCCAACATACCTCCATATAGACCGTTGAGATATGAATGGTGAAAATCTTTTATTTTATATAGACTGTAAAATAATTTCAAGACACCACGGACAAACGATAAGGAAAGATCACCTTCAACATAAGCAACTAGTTATTAAAGTCATTAATGCAAAACCAAATAAAAAGTGCAAAAGATTAGAAATAAAAAGTATTACACTAGACACTTTGTCTTCACCAAGTGATGTAAGAGACTTAGGCAAACATGGCCTTGATTGTCAAGAACTCTTACGATCAATCTTGGATCCCGAGACGACTCACACACTCTACGATGGACAATGGATGATGGTGGTGGATGATGGTGTTATGGTGGTGGTGGGTGGTGGGTGAAGTGTGAGAGAGGTGGTGTGCCAAGGGATGGTTTGAGCTTGAGCCAAGCACTTCTATTTATAGGCTGAACAGAAGCTCGGGCACGGCCCCGTGTCCAGTGGGCACGGCCACGTGTCCACATCCTCTCTTTCTTCATTAAATGCAGCTTTGTCTTATTGGTTGACCACGCCCCCGTGTCCGCTGAGCACGACCCCGTGTGCAGAAGAATCTTTGTACTATGAAGATTTGCCTGGATTGTGCGAATCTTATAGTTGACCATGGCCCCGTGTCCGCTGAGCACGGCCCCGTGGTGGGCAATAGAAGCTTCTACCACTTTGTCTTTTCTGCTGACACTTGGGCACGCCCCCGTGCTGGCTGAGCACGGGGCGTGTTCATGCTTCTGATCTCTAGTACGTTTTGCTTGGGAAGATGCTGTTGTGGGGTCGGGCATGTCACGACTTGTCCTTTTTCTCGTATTTATGTTAGATTTTGATGTCTTTTTGCTTCTTTTGTTAATTTGAGCTCATTTAATCCTGAAAATACAAAAGGAAGACAAAAGCACACTTTTTCCAACATTAGTACTAAAAAGGGGTTAGTTTTATGCCTCATTTGATGAAATTTATGTGTTAATATTTGAACACATCAAATACCCCCACACTTGAATCTTTGCTTGTCCTCAAGCAAAACTCTTTAATTTGTGGCTATTACATTCCCAAATGGAATGGGTAGAGAAGAAGGTTTTTGGGCTTGTCGTAGAGTGTCGGGATTTCCAAGATTCTTGATTCAATTTTATTTTTATTTATTTACAATCCTATTCGTCATGATTTATTTAAAACTTTTCATAAGAGAAATTACTTATTAGGGCATAACATGCCTTTGAAAAATTCTATTTATATACAAGTTCACATACATCACGGGGATCACTCAACACTCGGCCGAAAATGTATTTTTGTGGATCACTCGAGAGCGGCATGGAACTTACTCCTACCATAGGCTTGCCAAGCAATCAATCCTCCTCCTTTTTAACTTATATACCTTTGTAAATATCAAGAGGACTTTGTGGGTAAAGGGTTAGGCTTGGGTTAAAGGTAGGTGGTTGGGTTGGTGGTTAGTGGTTAGTAGAAAAAGGGCGAAAAGCGTAACAAGTGTCGGTTTTCGTAAGACTTTCTAAATTTTTTTTTTGAAACTTTTATTTGATGAAGCTATTCATTCAAACAAAGTTATTTTTGATGAACTTGTTTGTTTATTTTATTTTTTTTTTTTTTTTTTTGCTTCATCATCAAATTTTTTTTTTTTTTTTTTTTTTTGAAGTCATCCGAAGAATCGAACTTGTTACTAAAACAAAGGGGTAAAAATGAAAAAGGTTTTGGTGGGTAAAAGGGTGTTTGGTTTGGGTTATGAAATGAAAAGGTTTAGGCTCAAAGGGGCTAACTAGGGGGATTTTGGGTAAGTGGTAAAAAAAAAGAAAAATAATGGTGTAGAAATAAAAAGGGTTAGTCCTAATGCCTCTATCATTTACTTACTCGGGTTTAAGTTGGTAAGGACCGGGAATGTATCGTCATGGCAAGTTCTAGAGTCGTAAGAACCAAGCGGCTATTCACACAAGAAACGAAAATGAGCATTTAGTTCTAATGATATGTAATTGTATGCTCAATAAAGGCTCAAAACTCACTTTTGTGGGAATGGGTTTTTATGTGATCAAGTATACATAATCAAATTTTAACTAAGCTTGTCATGCATTTTCATAATTTTCTTATGTTGGTTCCTTTTATCACGACGCTATCGGTTGTAAATTCGTAAAAATATAACTTTTTTAGAACTTGAATTTCCCGAGTTAAACCTAGACAAGTAAAAAAAATGAAAATTTTTGAAAAAAATTTGGGGTGATTAGCGGTTCCAATAGAGTTTTGTGTAAGGCTTGTATTTAGGACTTGAAAGATTCAAAGTTTTAGCATCCCCCCCACACTTAAATTACACATTGTCCTCAATGTGTCCCAAAAATAAGTTTTTCGGTTGATTGAATGTGTAAAAGGTGTGAAAAAGCAAAAATTTTGTGTTACTGGGCGCTGAACACGGCCCCGTGTTCAAGGGCCAGTAACAAATTTAAAACAAGAGAAACAGAAGTCTGGACACGGGGGCGTGTTGGGTGAACACGGCCCGTGTCCAGTTACCTGAACTGGGTCTTTTTCTGCAGACAGTGCAGCACGGGGCCGTGTTGGGTGGACACGGCCCGTGCCGAGCTTACTGTAAACGAAGAAATTTGGCGGACGGTTCTGTTTTCCTGTATAGAGTGCTGGTTCAAGTTTCCCTTGCATCCTTTGCCATCTCAAGTGTGTTTTATTCCTGAAAATTAAAACTAACTAGAAAACAAGAAAATTAATCTAAACTAAGGATAGTTCCGCGGAATGCCTCCGAGGTGCGCCACGTTTATAAGGGTCCTTGGCTAGACCCAAAGCCTGGTCACATATTACCCAAGTGGGATGAATTGCATCCCATGTTACACCGTCGGAGAGCGTCATCCAAGCTTGAGTCTATGACCTTCATGTATTTGACCGGGTCTTCTTTCTCTACTTTCTTTCCACATTCAAACTTCACTTCCTCATCCCCAAACTTCAATGTTAACATTCCATCATTCATATTCACCACTGCTTGGGCGGTGGCTAGAAATGGCCTCCCGAGGATGAGAGGGACATCGGTGTCTTCTTCCATGTCTAGGATGACAAAGTCGGTCGGAAAAACGAAGTTGTCTACCTTGACCAGCAGATTTTCAGCGACACCTTGTGGAAATTTGACGGACCTGTCGGCGAGTTGTATGCTCATCTTTGTAGGGCTTGTTGTTCCTAGGCCGAGTTGTTTGAACATTGACGTGGGCATGAGGTTAATGCTAGCCCCAAGATCGGCTAATGCATTACGAACGGGAGACTTCCCAATCGAGCAAGGAATTGTGAAGCTCCCGGGATCGATTTTCTTTTGTGGAAGTTTGTTGAGTACTAAAGCGGAGCATTCTTCCCCTAAGTTAACTAATTGCAACGATTCAATTTTCCTTTTGTGAGTGAGGAAATCCCTCATAAATTTTGCATATTTAGGCATTTGGGTTAGGACCTCAATAAAAGGAATATTGACATGCAATTGTTTTAGTAAGCTTTCAAACTTTGCGAATTGTTTATCGGTCTTTTGACGATTTAACCTACCGGGGTATGGAATTGGAGGAGTCTTGGTGGGCTCCTGATTTGGTGAAGAAGCCGTTTCTGGTTGAGGTGTAGGTGAAGTCGTTTTTTGACTTCCTTCAACTGGTGGTAACGGGGCATCCTCGGGACCCACGGTTCGGTTTCTCAAAGTGATGAGGTGTACTTGCGCCTTTGGGTTGGTTTCGGTATTACTTGGTAACGCGCCTTGTGGTCTCTCGGAGAAATTTTGAGCTAGTTGATTTAATTGTTTTTCAATGTTTTGAATGCTAGCTTGTTGATTTCTAAAATTCGATTCTAATTGTTGAAATCGATCCGAGTTTTTCTTTTCGGTGTCGGAGATGAGGCGAGATACGGTATCTTCAAGCCTTTCTCTTCCACCTTGTTGTTGAGAGAAATTTTGTGGTTGTTGAAAGTTAGTACGTTGGATTTGTTGGTTACTACTATTGCCGGGATCTCTCCAACCAAGATTTGGGTGGTTACGCCATCCTTGGTTGTAGGTACCCGTTGGAGGACCCGACGGCCTAGGTCTATTATCAATGTAGTTTACCGTTTCTGATTGTTCATCTAATTCTTTCATACAACTCCAATTTTCATGTGACCCACCACACCCTTCGCAAGCCATAACCGAGGCCGTTTTTGTCATTTCTAACTTTTTGATTTTCGAAGAGAGGGCCTCGATTTGGGCTTGTAAAAAAGTGCTTTCGTCAACCTTATGGGAGCCCGGGGCAATAGATTTATTACCTCGGGGGGTGTGCCATTGAAAATTGGTTTGAGCAATTTCCTCAATTTGATTATATATTTCGTTTGGGCGACGATTACCTAAAAGTCCCCCGGAGCTTGAATCAAGTGTCTGTCTTGTGTGTGGCAACAACCCATTGTAGAAAGTGGATACTTGTTGCCACACCGCTAGACCGTGATGAGGACACTTTCTTAGAAGCTCCTTGAACCTTTCCCAAGTTTCATATAAGGATTCCCCATCTTCTTATGAGTATGTATTAATTTCAGTCATTAGTTTAGCCGTTTTAGCAGGAGGGAAATACTTATATAGAAACTTTTGGGCTAGTTCATCCCAGGTGTTTACCGAGCCAACTGGGAGGGTGTTAAGCCAAGCCTTAGCTCGGTCCTTTAGTGAAAATGGAAACATCCTAAGGCGGATGGCGTCGTTTGATGCCCCATTGATCCGAAAAGTATCACATATTTCCAAGAAATTAGTAATATGTAGATGGGGATCCTCGTCCGCAAGCCCATGGAAGGTTGCGGAGTTTTGGAGCATTTGTATCAAATGCGGCCGAATTTCGAAGTTGTTGGCTTCGACATTCGGTGCATTGATAGCGGCGCCGAGATTGCCTACGGTGGGCCGTAGGTAATCCATGAGGGTACGTTGGTCCGCCATTGGAAGTGGGTCCCCCGAAACTTTCTCTTGATTTTTAGCTTTAAGTCTTTTTCTGAGAAAGCGTTCGGGTTCTTCTAGAGGTTCTTTTATGTCTCTACTAGAACTGGAGCTCATGCACTACGTAGGAGGTTCAAATGTGGCACCTGGGTTCCAAGTCCTGCAATAAAAACAGAAAAGAACGTTGGTCAGAAGGTTCACCACGGCCCCGTGCTCAGTGAACACGGCCCGTGGTCAGAGATACAGTAATTGTTTCCCGGATCCCTGTTACTGGGAGTTGGACACGGCCCCGTGTTGCACCGACACGGCCCCGTGCTCAGCTCTCTGTAACTCAGAAAATAAAAACTGCCAGTGATGATGCTGGGCACGGCCCGTGTCCGACCAGGCACGGCCCGTGCTGAGCTCTGCAGAAGCTGAAAAATTAAAAAAAAATCCTAAAAAATGAAAAATAAGAAAAAACGATTAGGCCGTTGATTCCTAACTTTCTTAAAATCCTTGTGTCCCCGGCAACGGCGCCAAAAACTTGATGCGTAGTCGAGTGTTATATATATTATGTGTATATTTTAAGCCCCTTTAACACTTTTTAGTCAAGTTTTAAATTTATAAAACACGATATTTACTAACACTAGACACACATATGGGCAAGTGCACCCATCGTGAGCGTAGTATAGTGTTGGTAAGATACCGAGGTCGTCCAAGGACACAAGAGCTTTTAGTACCGGTTTATCCTCAACGTCTAATCAAAATAAAACGTTTAGAAAAAAGGTTTAAACTAAGAAAAATAAAAACTAACTAAAATGCTGAAAATAAAAATAAAAAAAAAACAGATAGACAAGATGAATCACTTGGTTCCGACTCGTATCTAGTGTAACCTTTGATTATTTCCGCACTTTTGCACATAATTAAGAGATTATCTTAGTTATTGTAGTAGGCCCCTCTTTTGAAGGTGACGTTACCCTCACCCCAGTAGTTTGAGTCAGCAAGGATACAATCCTAAAAGGGTGGATTATTGGAAGATAATTAATTAAGTTATTAATGCAATATTATGGTAGGCCCCTCTTTTGGAGGTGACGTTACCCTCGACTAAGTAGTCTGAGTCAACAGGGATACAGTCCTAAATAGCCGGGTTATAGTATTAATAGTAGTTAACTTATGAGGGGATCAAAGAGTTTGGACCCCCGCCATCCAATACCGTTAAGTATTGAAGGAGGTCCTACTAAATTTGACCCAGGTCCATTGCAGGACCTCTGAACGCTGAACAATAGCAAGACCTTTACCAAACCGTTCCTTTAACCCCCGACCAGGTAGCCAACATACCTCCATATAGACCGTGGAGATATGAATGGTGAAAATCTATTATTTTATATAGACAGTAAAATAATTTCAAGACACCACGGACAAACGATAAGGAAAGATCACCTTCAACATAAGCAACTAGTTATTAAAGTCATTAATACAAAACCAAATAAAAAGTGCAAAAGATTAGAAATAAAATGTATTACACTAGACACTTTGTCTTTACCAAGTGATGTAAGAGACTTAGGCAAACATGGCCTTGATTGTCAAGAACTCTTACGATCAATCTTGGATCCCGGGATAACTCACACACTCTACGATGGACAATGGATGATGGTGGTGGATGATGGTGTTATGGTGGTGGTGGGTGGTGGGTGAAGTGTGAGAGAGGTGGTGTGCCAAGGGATGGTTTGAGCTTGAGCCAAGCACTTCTATTTATAGGCTGAACAGAAGCTCGGGCACGGCCCCGTGTCCAGTGGGCACGGCCCTGTGTCCACATCCTCTCTTTCTTCATTAAATGCAGCTTTGTCTTATTGGTTGACCACGCCCCCGTGTCCGCTGAGCACGACCCCGTGTGCAGAAGAATCTTTGTACTATGAAGATTTGCCTGGATTGTGCGAATCTTATAGTTGACCACGGCCCCGTGTCTGCTGAGCACGGCCCCGTGGTGGGCAATAGAAGCTTCTACCACTTTGTCTTTTCTGCTGACACTTGGGCACGCCCCCGTGCTGGCTGAGCACGGGGCGTGTTTAGGCTTCTGATCTCTTGTTTTGCTTGGGAAGATGCTGTTGTGGGGTCGGGCATGTCACGTCTTGTCCTTTTTCTCGTATTTATGTTAGATTTTGATGTCTTTTTGCTTCTTTTGTTAATTTGAGCTCATCTAATCCTGAAAATACAAAAGGAAGACAAAAGCACACTTTTTCCAACATTAGTACTAAAAAGGGGTTAGTTTTATGCCTCATTTGATGAAATTTATATGTTAATATTTGAACACATCACATCGCGCCAACTTAAAGTTCACGAAAGGAACTACACTATGCACGACCTGGAATTAGGAGCTGTCGTTTTCGCACTTAAGATATGGAGACATTACCTGTACGGTACCAAGTGCACCATTTACACCGATCGCAGGAGTCTCGAGCATATCTTCAAGCAAAAGGAGTTAAACATGCGACAACGCCGATGGGTCGAGCTCTTGAATGATTATGAATGCACTATCAAATACCATCCAGGCAAGGCCAATGTTGTGGCCGACGCCCTCAGTCGAAAGGATACTATACCTAAACGTGTGCGAGCATTACAACTTACCATCCAATCTAGTCTTCCTACCCAGATACGAGATGCTCAGGTCGAAGCATTGAAAGCAGAGAACATCAGGGCTGAGTCCTTACGAGGATCGAGGAACCGGTTAGAATAAAAGGAAGACGGCGCCAACTATGTAACAGGGCGTATCTGGGTTCCACTCTATGGTAATCTACGTGAGCTTGTGATGGATGAGGCACACAAGTCTCGTTATTCAGTACATCCTGGTTAGGATAAGATGTACCACGATCTCAAGACTATGTATTGGTGGCCTAGTATGAAAGCCAACATAGCAACCTACGTCAGTAAATGTTTGACTTGTGCGAGAGTCAAGATTGAATATCAGAAACCATCAGGCCTACTCCAACAACCAGAGATCCCGACATGGAAATGGGAGCAAATTTCCATGGATTTCGTTACTGGCCTGCCTAGATCTCAACGCGGAAATGATACCATTTGGGTGATCATGGATCGACTGACTAAGTCTGCACATTTTCTGGCTATCAAGGAAACGGATAAGTTTTCAACTCTAGCAGACATCTACCTAAAAGAAGTAGTATCAAGGCACGGAGTGCCAACCTCCATCATTTCTGATCGTGACTCACATTTTACATCTGAATTGTAAAAGTCCTTTGGCTCTCGATTAGACATGAGCACGGCATATCATCCACAGATGGATGGGCAATCTGAACGCACCATCCAAACCCTTGAAGACATGCTTAGGGCATGTGTAATCGACTTTGGTAATGGCTGGGAAAAACACCTCCCGTTAGTGGAGTTTTCGTATAACAACAGTTACCACACCAGTATCCAGGCTGCTCCGTTCGAGGCATTGTACGGACGGAAGTGTCGATCACCTCTTTGTTGGGCAGAGGTTAGCGACAGTCAAATCACTGGCCCAGAACTTGTAGTAGATACGACTGAGAAGATTGCTCAGATATGACAACGAATGACGGCAGCTCGTGACCGTCAGAAAAGCTATGCTGATAAGCGCAGGAAACCACTCGAGTTCCGGGTTGGGGATCGAGTGCTACTCAAAGTCTCACCTTGGAAAGGTGTAGTTCGTTTTGGCAAACGAGGTAAACTAAATCCGCGTTATGTCAGACCGTTCGAAATCATTGAGAAAATTGGAAAAGTCGCTTACAAGTTGAATCTACCTGAAGAACTCAGCGGAGTTCACAACGTATTCCACGTGTCAAATCTGAAAAAGTGTCTTTCAGATGAGACCCTCATAGTTCCCTTAAAGGAGCTCACAATCGACGACCAGTTGCGATTCGTCGAGAAACCAGTTGAAATCACAGACCGAGACGTTAAGATTCTCAAGCGTACCAGAATACCCCTTGTTCGAGTTCGTTGGAACTCTCGTCGTGGCCCAGAGTATACCTGGGAACGAGAAGACCAAATGAAACACAAGTATCCCCAGTTGTTTAAGAAAAGTGCAACCACTACTGAGGTAGAAGCTACTGCAGAATTTCGGGATGAAATTCCAAACCAACGGGGGGATGATGTGACACCCCAGGAAAACCAGGAAACCACGCAACTTAACTAGCTTCCTCATTAACCTTGTGCTAAATTTCAGGACGAAATTTTCTTAACAGGGGGAGAATGTGACAACCCTCATAACTACATGTATCCGTACGATTAATTAATATTAAATTGTGCTTAATGATTGTGCAGAAAATTGACTAAATGGTCCTGAATATTTTCCTAATTGTTGGGAATTAAAAGTGTTACAAATAGTTACATAAAAGACACTATACGGTATAACTTAACACTTTAATGAACCAGTATCTAACCGAACAACCGGACATTACCCGGGACACCAAAATTTTGTCAGAAACATTGTTTCATTATTTTTGGACTAGTTATGGTCCCCGAATACCCCAACACTTTATATAATGCACCATACGAATATAACACTAGACATAGCACTTAACTTCCACTAGTTACCTACTTATCACAAAAAAAAAAAATTACACATAACCCCCCCCCCAATCAAAACTTACGGCCCCATGTGGGGGATCCCACTCAAAGATTTTGTTTCATATTATATTAGATTGTTGCTTGTGTATCTTGCCATAATATTGTGTAAGATCTTTTAAGTATGGCTCCTAGATTTACAATATCATCTCATATCTTCATCATCACTTCACAAGTTCATCCAACTCCCTCATCTCTCTCTCTCCCCTCTCGGCTCCATCAAGAACCGCCACCACCACCACCTTAACTCAACCATATCCATCCATTCTCAAGCTTATTCAAGTACTAGGAGGTGCTTTGTGAAGTTTGAAGCTTGTGGATCATCAAGGGGCTTCATTATTTGCTTTCATCATCCATTTTCACCATCTTTTCTCTTGAAGTTCTTCCCTCGCTTTGAGCTAGTTGTAAGTCCTTGTTTAACCTTTGTTCACTTCTATTTTGAGTAGTTAAAAGATGTAGTATGATGTATATCACAAGAACACTAAAAGGTTTAAACAAGAAACATGAACATAAAGCTTTACATAAAGATGAAACATGATGAAGTGTTGATAGTATGATGTTGTTTGGTATATATTGATGCTTGCTTGTTGATTACTAGAAATGTTGTTGTTGATTACTAAGCATGTTAACGGAACAAATAGAACTTGCGTTAGAGCGCTATAAGCTGAAAACAGGAAACTGTCAAACTGTTACAGCCGCCTTCAGCCGGCTGTAACTGGGTCGTAGCTTAACGAAAAATTGATTTTCTCGATTCAATAACATGTTATTTCGAAATACGGTTCTAATGGCACTGGAATCATAATTTTTGGACTTCGTTTACTATTTCTAAAGGGGTCGTTTTTCACAGCAGCAAAAGCTGCATTTTTACTACTGAAAATATGTGTTATATTTTTCGTCATAACTTGAAATCTGTGTAGAATTAGCTCATGAAATTTATACTGTAGATGACCACTGATGTTGTTGTAATGCTTCAACTGGAATTTCATAAATCGGACTTACGATGCATTTTAAATTAATTATTCCGTGGACTGCAGTCAGAAAGTGATGAATCTGATTGCTGTCCGGTAAATGATTTTTTTATAAAATATTGGTAATGAATTGGATCCCGATATTTTTAAACAGTAAAATTTGGATTGTTTAAAATATTCTGTATAAGTTTGGGAATATTTGGAGTAAGTTAACTATTTTATTAAAATACCCGAAAACAGTCCAGTTTTGGATGTTCAAGCTGAAACAATATAACTAGTGATTTGCATGTCTAAATGTCGGTTATGTTATCCGATAATGATCTAACGTGTTATATGTCAATGAAAGTGTTATGTGCAATATCGTATGTTTGCTCTTGAGTAGCTATAGGTGGAATGTTATATGGGCATGAACTATTAAAGTGAGTGCATGTTATGTAGTAGATACGTGTAGGAACTTTGTGCTCTATTTGAAAACCACTAAATGACTAACTGGTAATCATATTAGGACCTGATTGACCGACCTTGACTGTTAGCTATTTTTGAGAGTCAAACCGAGCAACCGAGGTGAGTTCACACTCTTAAGGCATGGGATTCCCGGTGGGTTGGGAATGGGAATAAATAGCTAAGACGGAACTTGTACTTTCACCACTACTAGACTACTTACCTCCGTCCTCGGATTGGGAAGGACACCAGCGCTAAACCTACGTATTCACTACGTACCTCCGTCCTCAGATTGGGAAGGACGCCAGCGCTAAACCTACGTATTAACTACGTACCACTGTCCTCGGATTGGGAAGGGCACCAGCGCTAAACCTACGTATTCTTATACATACCTCTGTCCTCGGATTGGGAAGGGCACCTACGCTAAACCTACGTATTCAATACGTCCCTCTGTCCTCGGATTGGGAATGACACCCATATATACATCTAGTCTAGTGGTTTTACAACAACGGGTAGCCCCCACCGTTCATGTTTTGGAAAACAAGGAAAGCTGATTTAACTTGTAGTTGCAAAAAAACTCATTGTTCTTGAAAAACTACTTTGTAACAAACACCTACTGTGAACTCGCTCAACTTTGTTGTTGACTTGTTGTTACATGCCTTGCAGGTCGTTAGATGCTTATAGAGCTTGCACGAGGAGGAGGTCGTTGTGGGATATGGACTGTCGAGTCCCATGTTAAACATTTAAACTTATAAACTTATTAAACTTATGTTTTGGTTTCACGTCTTATGCTTCCGCTGTTTAATTTGAACTTGGTTAACTAGTTGGTTGAACACCAATTATACTGTGGTTGATTTTATTTACTTAATTACGTTGTTCAATATGATTGGTGGTTTGATCCTAGTCATGTCACGCCTCCAAGTGGTGATACTCCGCGTGTGGATTTTGGGGGTGTGACATTACGACCCGTTTAGGTAGCGTACGCTACTTTAACGCGTCGTTCGCGTAAAACGCGTTCGGACCGCCTAACTAGTCCTATGACAAGTAGTATATGCCTTAACAAGTCTAATAATATTGCCTAATCAGTTTAGATGTCAAAATTGAGGTTACATATACTTAAAATGAATTTATGCGTAAAAAGGGCATTTTGGTCATTTTCCTAAGGCATATAAACTACCTATCATACAACTAACTAAACGAAGTGACCATAAGGTATAACCTTGGAAGGTTATTTCCTATACAACTATGGTCACAAAATATGTTTGGTCGGATCCTAAAGATCGACCAAACGGGTCGGGTTCGAAAGTCTAAGCGGTTGTTTAGACCGCTTATCTTTACGACCCTATATAAGCACTAAAATAAAAGTGACGAGTTAAACATGTTAGAACATGTTTAACGAAGTTTGAAAACAAGATTGATATCAAAACAAAGGGTTTTGATACCTAAGAATAGTTTGGTTGTAAAATACGCATAAACGCGCATTTTGACCGAAACTATGACTCGTCACTAAGCCTAAATAACGTGGTAATCAGTAGGTATAGTCACAAAGGACTATGACCATCGTGATTACACTCACGTTGCGAAGTTCAAACAAACTTTGTGTTGACCATTGACTGGTCAATGCAGAAAGTCAAACACTGTTTGACTTTCGTGCTTGAAAACGCATAAAAGAACGAAAGAAACTTACAAGAGGTCCAAGCAATGGAGATTTGATTCAAGTTGCTCAGGTATGAAGTGTGGAAACTCCAACTTGGAGAAGAAATTAATCAAGATGTGAGGATTGAAGTGAAATATGTTGGGTATTTATAGATTTCGGACAACCGTTACGATCGTTTCTCGATTTATGAGCTTCAATCTTGGCCTTACAAGTGTGCCCACTGATTTGTAATACTATGGGTGTCAAAACAAGCCCCAAGTATGAAGAAACCATGTATAAAAACCTAGAAACCAGCTGTTGTTTGCAAAAACATTGAATCTGCCCAGATCAGTCTCTGGCGCCCCGCCAGAGACTAAAATCTCAGAATTGCCAGAAATGGTCCCTACATGCATAATACTTGGTTTTTGACACGTTTAAGCCTTGTTAACCCATTTTCAAGGCTCAATAATAATGTAAAAGTATAGGGGACATGAAATATTCTTGAAAATATCACGGATGTCGGTTCGTTTGGCCGTACGGTTGCGTTGTTCGGTTAATTACGACGAAACACGAACGTACGCGAAAAACGATCCAAATTACGCGACGAATGGAATTTTATCATGCCAATCACTAAAATAAATATTTTAATGATTACAAAAATTTTTGGATGTCCGGATATATTCAAAACGTAAGATATGCGCGAAAATGTAAACTTATGCACTTTTTGACGCTTTTAGTCCCTGATTGACCAAAAAGTTTATTTTTGCACACCGAACCCATCAAAGCCTATTTCTAAGCTATGAAAAGGATATTTATGGTATGTTTAACTTATGGTCATGTTCCAGAATGTTCGTTACTACACGAATCGGCATACTTTCACATTTTGACACAAATAGTCCCTGCGATCGAATAAACTTGATTTTGCCATACCAAAGCCTTCAAAACTTATTTCTAAGTTATGTAAAAGTTATTTAAGGTATGTTAAGCATATATTGATGTTCCGGAGTGTTTTTCGTGTTAAACTAATTACGTTTATGCATCAGTTTGCGTATAACTTTCTAGAAAACGATATAGAGTTTGAAATTGAACAAAAATCAAAACGTGTAAAATGTCAAACATAAATAAACAAACATTGGGGTCAAATCACATTATTTTATTGATAATTGAAAAATTCAGAGTTTATAAAATGATTACAAGCACAGATGTCCCTACTTGTGGAAATTTCGTCCCGAAATTTATTTAGAGGAAACTTGTGAGAATAGATGCGGATATTTTGCTTTCATCTGATCTTCATGTTCCCAGGTAAATTCTGGTCCACGTTTAGATTCCCAGCGAACTTTGACAAGTGGAATGTGCTTGCGTTTGAGCCACTTGACTTCACGTTCCATGATTTCCACAGGTTTCTCAACAAAATGCATCGTGTCATCAACACGAATTTCATCAAGAGGTATGTGGAGATTTTCATCAAATAAGCACTTCTTGAGATTGGACACGTGAAAAGTCGGATGAAATTTTCCAAGTTCAAGAGGTAACTCAAGTCTGTAGGCTACCTTTCCGATTCTTTAGACGATCTTGAATGGTCCAACATATCCAGGTGCAAGTTTTCCAGTCTTTCCAAATCTGATCACACCTTTCTAAGGTGAAACCTTAAGTAGAACGCGATTACCAACTTGAAATTCCAAGGGCTTGTGTCGTCGATCCGCGTAACTCTTTTGACGGCTTAGAGCTGTCTGAAGGTTATCGCGAATTCTCTTGATTTTATCTGTAGTCTCTAGAATGAGCTCAGGTCCAGTGAGCTGAGCATCACCGATCTCATTCCAGCAGACTGGTGAATGACATTTTTGTGACACCCCAAGAAAACCAGGAAAACACGCAACATAACTAGCTTCCTCAGTAACCACGTGCTAAATTTCGGGATGAAATTTCTTTCAAGTTGGGGATGATGTGACAACCCGAGTTTTCAAGGTCTTTCCTCTACACGTTATTTGTTCACAATTGTGTTTGCATAACTTGTTTACTTTATAATTGTGCATGATTGTTATATGTTTAAGTTATTGTTATATGTTTGAGTTATTGTTATGAAAACCTACTAAAAGTTTGGCTAAGAGTTAATATACTTAACACATTTGGTTCTCACCACTGTGACCACGAAACCTAACCACGAAACCCAGGAGTTTCGTCAAGCCCATCACGACAAAACATGGGGTTTCGTCGCCCCCTTTGAGGTTTCGTGGATATGGGCTTTCGGCCCAGGAGTGGCCCGAACTAGAATTAGTTATAAACCTCTTATACGTGAAACCTTAATTAGAAATCATAATCGGCAAACCCTAGAGCATTCCTTTTCTCTCCCTGCAAGCGACGGCAACCATCATCTTCCCCGAATTCTTGCTAGTCTCGTCTTACAACCGGTTAGTATGCGTTTAGATTAATCGACTAAATCTGCTTGATTCATTGTTGATGATTATTATGCAATAATTGTAATCTGTTGTGAACCTAGGGGATTGCTAGAAGCTGTGCTCTCTTTTGTATCAGTTAGGGTTTGATATCCTGTTGCTAAACTATTGGACTAGATCTAATGTTGTGATTGTATTCATCCATGATTTACTGCCCAGAACTTATGTTTCCTGTTTGATGTTTACAAAGTATGTTATCCGTTGTTCATGTGTACTTAAAGAATCGGTGTATGAATAGGTGATAATGATAATCCAGTAACCTAGGGTTCATGCTAGATGTATCTGGAATAATGATAAGCACCATTAATGTTTATTGTGTTTGGACGATAACTGTATGATTGATGGTAGTGGTGAAACCGTCCCTGATGATTAGGGTTCTGGAGAATGAAAAACTAAAACAACGTAAATCTGTAACTGATTCACCAACTATTGAGAGGCGACGAAACTTCAAGTGTGACGAAACATGTGAGTGACGAAACCCTAGAGGTTTCGCCACATTGCACCTCGACGAAACCCTATAGGTTTCGCCACGTTACATCTTGACGAAACCCTATGTGTTTCGTCGTTGGAGTTTTGCCGCCCAGGGTTTGATTCACAGCTGATTGTGTCAATCTTGTGTATGAAACCTGAGTGCTCACTAATTGACTGTTTGTGGTGTTGATCATGATTAAGGAAATATGAGTTTGCATGCAAAACACAAATGTGAACGGTGAATTGATATGAACTAGAATGACAGTTAAGTGCTGTGAGATAGTGTTGCCTAAATACACATTATGAACATGAATTATGCGCGAACAATGTGGATGTAAACTGATTATGTGTGTATGATTACTATAGGCTTTGACTGAAATTATTTGTGAACAAGTAGTTATCCATACCGAGCAAACCGAGGTGAGTTCACACTTTTATAAGGCATGGGATTCCCGATGGGTTGGGAATGGGTTAAGAAGCTAAAACGAAACCTACATATTCACCTCTAACAGAATATGTACCTCCGTCCTCGGTTGGGAAGGACGACTACATTTAATTTGCGTATTCTCGGTTGGGTAGAGTACGTACCTCCTTCCTCGGTTGGGAAGGACGACAACATATAACTTACTAGACAAAACTCTATCATGAAGTCCCTCATTTTTATATCGACTTAATCATCGGACCAATGGCGAGCGGGTCATTAGTTAATAGCGCTATTAGGGTTGACAAGCCTCACACTGTGCCGGTAGGATGGGCGTGTACTAATGGATCTGGGCACTTAGTCAATGATGATAGACATTGACGTAGGGCACAACTTTCTCAGTCAGTTGTCGATATGGTAACCGTCTAGTGGTTTACTACATGGGGTAGCCCCCACTGGTTATGGTTTGGGAAACAAGGAACTAATTAACTAATAGTTTTCGAATGAACTTATGGTTTTTGAAAACAACTTTAAACTAGACAACCAACTATGAACTCGCTCAACTTTGTTGTTGACTCGTTGTTACATGCCTTGCAGGTCGATAGGTACTTAGCAGGAGCTTGCATGGGAGGTGTCATTGTGGAGCATGGACATTGAGTGTTCATGATGAACTTAAACACTTTTAACTTATGATTTGGGTTTTGAACTACTTGCTTTCGCTGATTACTTAGACTTGTTAAACTGTTTTTGAACACCAATTATATTGTGTGGTTGGACTTTTATTTACTTTATTATATTGTTCAATATGATTGGTGGCTTGATCCTGGTCAGTCGCGCCTCCTGCGGTGATACTCCGCTTGTAGAATTTGGGGGTGTGACAGATTGATATCAGAGCCAGTGGTTACAGTGAACTTGGTTTTAAAAAGGGAAAAGCTTTTTGACAAAACCAGACTATAACCTGTACAGTGCTCAACGATCTACAACGACGCTTCACTCCACGTGCAAGACTCAACATTATAGGTGATATGGTTTGTGTTTATGTTGCCTATCTGGTAGTTTACATAGTGCGTTGATCATGGTATGCTTAGTTAGCATAACAATTGATGTTTGAAAACCTGGGTGCTTACTCTCTTCTGTCATCACACACTTATGCACTTTCACGACACTTCTCTCACCTGTGCTTTCTTTGATGTGAAGATCATGAGTGGACGTTTGAACTTGACTCAAGCCCAGCTGACGGCTCTTATCAATGAACGAGTTGCTTAGGCACTCGCAGCAGCCCCTGCAGGAGGTATAACCTGCCATTCCGCCCTATCCTAGGATGTTTAGATCCTACTCTCGCGAACCAACTCCTGTGCTTAACTTTGTCTTTTCTTTCTCGCGCAACAGGTCAATATGCTCAGCCTCCTGTATGTACCTTCAAAACTTTCATGGATTGCCGACCCAGTACCTTCAACGGCATAGAAGGAGCTGTAGGTCTTCTTCACTGGTTCGAGAAGATCGAGTCTGTCTTTGAGATGTGTGAATGCCCTGAGGCTCGTAGGGTAAAATTTGCTACTGGAACACTCGAAGGTGTCTCGTTGACATGGTGGAACGCGCAAGTACAAATGCTGGGGTTGGCAGCTGCTAATGCCACCCCATAGAACGATTTCAAGGATCTGATCAAAGAGGAGTACTGTCATCGCGATGACATCCACAAGCTAGAGGTGGAGTTTTACAATTTAAAGATGACGGGGTCTGAAATCGAGGCGTATACGAAGAGATCAAATGAGCTAGCTATCTTGTGCCCTACTATGGTGGATCCTCCTATCAAGCGTATCAAGCTGTACCTCAAGGGTCTAGTGCCAGAGATTCAGAGCCATGTGACTGCGGCTAACCTTGGTACTATCCAGCAGGTCATACGACTAGCCCACCATCTCATTGATCAGGCAGTTGAGCAAAACAGGCTGCCCAAACGTATTAGTGCTACAGCTACTTTGGATGCTCCAAGCGACAACAAGCACAAGTGGGATGGAAATTCGAGCAAGAGTTCTACTTCGGTTCAGTCTCAGTCTCAACAGCGAAGGACTGACGACTTCCAGAGCCCTGGTCAGCAATCTTCAGGTAATCAGAATCAGGGTCAGGGTGGATACAGGGGAAATCACCCTAAGTGCAATTGATGTAATTTGCACCATAGTGGGCCGTGCAACAAGAGTCATTGTCAGAGATGTAACAAGCTTGGTTATGAAGACAAGGATTGCAGGAGCTCACGTCCTGTGAATCGAAATCGTCAACAGCAGCCACAAGCTCCACAGAACCAGCAGCAGCAACAGCAGGGTAATAAGGGATGTTTTCAGTGTGGTGCTGAGGGTCATTTCAAGAGACACTGTCCACAGTTGAATCAGAATCAGAACAACAACAACAACCAAGGAAATGGGAACAACAATGGGGGTAACAACGACAGAAATGGTGCCAGGGGACGTGTCTTCGTGATTGGTCAGGGGGATGCAAGGAACGATCCCAATGTTGTGACGGGTAAGTTCCTACTAGACGACTTTTATGTTACTGTTTTATTTGATTCGGGTGCCGATACTAGCTACGTGTCCTTAAAAGTTAGTCAGATGCTTAAACGCACTCCAACACTTTTGAACACCAAGCACATTGTAGAACTAGCAAATGGTAAAAGTTTAGAGGCCACACACATAGTTAAGGGTTGTAATCTTGTTCTTGCTGATCAGACCTTCTCTACCGACCTCATTCCTATCGTTCTTGGTAGTTTCGACGTTGTCATTGGGATGGATTGGTTATCTCAACATCAAGCAGAAATTCTTTGCAAGGAGAAAATTGTCCGCATCCCTCGTTCTGGTGAAGAACCCCTCGTGATTCGTGGTGACAAGAGTGGTGCAGTCGTAGGTATCATCTCTTTCCTTAAGGCCCACAAGTGTTTGCAAAAGGGCCATACTGCTATTCTAGCCCTCGTTACTGACACCTCCATGAAAGAGAAGAAGATGGAAGACATTCCTATTGTACGTGATTTTCCTGAGGTATTTCCCGAGGAATTACCTAGTCTTCCGCCTCATCGTCAGGTTGAATTTCAAATCGAGCAAGCTCCTGGAGTAGCACCAATAGCTCGTGCACCTAATCGCTTAGCTCCATCAGAATTAGAGGAATTGTCCACCCAACTACAAGAGCTATTAGACAATGGTTTCATTCGTCCTAGCTCTTCGCCCTGGGGAGCTCCAGTTTTGTTTGTGAAGAAGAAAGACGGTACCTTCCGAATGTGTATTGACTATCGCGAACTTAACAAGGTGACCGTGAAGAATCGTTATCCTCTCCCGCGTATCGACGACTTATTCGATCAGTTGCAAGGGTCGAGCTATTACTTAAAGATTGATCTGAGATCGGGATACCACCAGCTGGGAGTCCGAGATAAGGACATCTCCAAAACAGCATTCAGGACTCGTTACGGGCACTACGATTTTCTGGTTATGCCTTTCAGGCTGACAAACGCACCTGCGGTCTTCATGGATCTTATGAACCGAGTGTGCAAACCTTATCTGGATAAGTTCATTATTGTTTTTATCGACGACATCCTGATCTATTCTAAGAGTCAGGAGGAACACGAGCAGCATCTACGACTTATCCTGGAACTTCTTCGAACAGAGCAGCTTTATGCTAAGTTCTCGAAATGCGACTTTTGGCTTCATGAAGTCCATTTCCTAGGCCATGTGGTAAATGAGGATGGGATTCATGTGGATCCATCCAAGGTTGACTCGATCAAGAACTGGCCTGCACCCCGTACACCAACTGAAATCCGCCAATTCTTGGGTTTCGCGGGTTACTACAGAAGGTTTATCAAGGATTTCTTAAAAATTGCGCAACCACTCACTTCGCTAACTCAGAAGGGTGTCACCGATCATTGGGGTGATACACAAGAATCTGCGTTTCAGCACTTAAAGGAGAGACTTTGTAGCTCACCTATTCTCTCGTTACCTGAAGGCACCGACGATTTTTTGGTTTATTGCGATGCGTCAATCCAAGGAACGGGTTGTGTGTTGATGCAACGTGAGAAAATCATTGCTTATGCATCATGCCAACTGAAGGTCCACGAAAGGAACTACACTACCCACGATCTGGAGCTGGGAGCTGTTGTTTTTGCACTCAAGATATGGAGGCATTACCTGTACGGTACCAAGTGCACCATTTACACCGATCACAGGAGTCTCCAGCATATCCTCGAACAGAAGGAGTTGAACATGCGACAACGTCGATGGGTCGAACTCCTGAATGATTACGAATGCGCGATCAAGTACCATCCTGGCAAAGCCAATGTTGTGGCCGACGCTCTTAGTCGAAAGGAGACTAAACCTAAGCGCGTACGTGCGTTACAGCTTACCATCCACTTTAGTATTCCCTCTCAGATACGAGATGCTCAGATTGAAGCATTGAAAGCAGAAAACATCAGAGCTGAGTCTTTGCGAGGATCGAGGAAACGGTTAGAGCAAAAGGAGGACGGCGCTTACTACGTGACAGGGCGCATCTGGGTTCCATTGTATGGAAATCTACGTGAGCTTGTGATGGATGAAGCACACAAGTCTCGTTACTCGGTACATCCTGGTTCAGATAAGATGTATCACGATCTCAAGACTACGTATTGGTGGCCTAGTATGAAAGCCAACATAGCAACCTACGTCAATAAATGCTTGACTTGTACGAGAGTCAAAATCGAGTACCAGTAACCATCAGGCCTACTTCAACAACCAGAGATACCGACATGGAAATGGGAGCAAATTTCCATGGATTTCGTTACTGGCCTGCCTAGATCTCAACGCGGAAATGATACCATTTGGGTGATCGTGGATTGACTGACCAAGTCTGCACATTTTCTGGCTATCAAGGAAACGGATAACTTTTCTACTCTAGCAGACATATACCTAAAGGAAGTAGTATCAAGGAACGGGGTGCCAACCTCCATCAATTCTGATCGTGACTCACGTTTTACATCTGAATTATGGCGAGCTATGCACAAGTCCTTTGGCTCTCGATTAGACATGTGCATGGCGTATCATCCACAGACGGATGGGCAGTCTGAACGCACCATCCAAACCCTTGAAGACATGCTTCGAGCATGTGTAATCGACTTTGGTAACGGGTGGGAAAGACACCTCCCGTTAGTGGAGTTTTCGTATAACAACAGTTACCACACCAGCATCCAGGCTGCTCCGTTTGAGGCGTTGTACGGACGAAAATGCCGATCACCTCTTTGTTGGGCAGAGGTTGGTGACAGCCAAATCACTGGCCCAGAACTCGTAGTGGATACAACAGAGAAGATTGCTCAGATACGACAACGAATGGTGGCAACCCGTGACCGTCAGAAAAGCTACGCTGATAAGCAAAGGAAACCACTCGAGTTCCAGGTTGGGGATCGAGTACTACTTAAAGTCTCACCTTGGAAAGGGGTAGTTCGTTTTGGTAAACGAGGCAAACTCAACCCGCGATATGTTGGACCATTCGAAATCACTGAGAAGATTGGAAAAGTGGCCTATAGACTGAACCTACCCGAAGAACTCAGCGGAGTTCACAACGTATTCCACGTGTCAAATCTGAAGAAGTGCCTGTCAGATGAGACCCTCATAGTTCCTCTCAAGGAGCTCACTATCGACGATCAGCTGCGATTCGTCGAGGAACCAGTAGAGATTACTGACCGAGACGTTAAGGTTCTCAAGCGCACCAGAATACCTCTTGTTCGAGTTCGTTGGAACTCTCGTCGTGGCCCAGAGTTTACCTGGGAACGAGAAGATCAAATGAAACTCAAGTATCCCCAGTTGTTCGAGAAAAGTGCAACCACTACTGAGGCTGAAGCTACTGCGGAATTTCGGGATGAAATTCCAAACCAACGGGGGGATTGTGACAACCCACATAATTCCATGTATTCGTACAATTTATTAATGATAATTAAAGTGCTTGACGACTGTGTGGAATTACTTAACTGCTCTCTGATTACTGTATTATACTTACATATGCTTGTTAACATACTAGTAGTATACATAAAAGTTACTAAATGGTCCGGTATGCTTTCCTGAGTGTTGAGAATTAAAAATGCTACAAAAATATATATATAGGACACTTTACGGATTAATTAAACACTTTAACGAAACAGTATCCGACCGAACAACCGGACATTACCCGGGACACCAAATTTTTGTCAAATACATTACTTTATTATTTTTGGCTAGTCATGGTCCCCGTACACCATAACACCCTCTAAATTCCTTACTAACTAATATATGGAAATATATACTTAGAATTTAACTAACACTTACCAACTTGTTATAAGATTTTACATCCAACCCCCCCCCCCCATACCCGAACTCGGTCACCAAGGGACCCACCCCCCATGCCCATGAGATTTTATCCATTATTTTAGTAGATTGTTTCTTGTGGCTTTGAACAAAATATAGTGAAAGATCTATATAAGTATGGCAAGGAGATCCTCCATATCCACTCATATCTTTCACTAGATTCACCCTACTTCTTTACTCTCCTCTCTCTCCCTCTCTCGGCCTCCCACAACCGCCACCATCACCACCACTAAACCACCACCTTCATCCATTTTCAAGTCTCATTCAAGTGTAGAAGAAGGGTTATAGGAGGTTGCAACTTGTGGAAGCTTCAAAGGACCTTGTTTCTTGCTCATTCTTCATCATCTTCTACACTAGATTCTACCCTAGCCTTGTGCTAGTAGTAAGCTCTTGACAAACCCTTGTTCATCTTGTTTTTATGGCTAAATGATGTAGTATGACACTTATGTTTAAAACACTAAAAGAACAAGAACTCAAAAATAGAAACATGAAGCTTTACATATAAAAGTAACATGAAGATGAAATGTGGTAGTAGAATGTTGTAGTGAACATGTTGTTGATTTCTTGATGATTTACTTGTTAATATTGATGTTAAAGGTCGTTGTTGATCACTAGACATGTTAACAGAACAAATAGAACATGCGTTAGAACACCACAAGCTGAAAACAGCTTCTGTCCAAATATTGCAGCCAACTTCAGTTGGCTGTAACCACATCGTAACTTAACAAAAAAAATTGATTTTCTTGAGCCTATAACCTGTTATTATGAAATACGGTTCTAAGAGCACTGGAATCATAATTTTTGGACTTCGTTTGCTATTTTTAAAGAGTCGTTTCGTAACAACAGCAAGAGCTGCATTTTTACTGCTGAAAATAGGTGTTATGTTTTTCATCATAACATGAAACCTGAGTAGAACTAGGTCATGAAATTCGTACTGTAGATGACCACTGATGTATTTGTAATCCTCCAGCTGGAATTTCATAAATCGGACTTACGATGAATTTTAAATAAATTATTCCGTGGACTGCGGTCAGAAAAAGATGAATCTGATTTCAGTCCTGAAAATGAATTTTTATAAAATATGGGTGACGAATTGGATCCCGAGATTCTTACACAATAATATTTGGATCGTTTAAGACCTTCTGTAAAAAGTTGGAAATTTTTGGAAGAAGTTAACTATTTTATTAAAATCCCCGAAAACAGCCCTGTTTCTAATGTGAAAGTTGAAACGAAATAAGTAGTAATTTGCGTGTCTAAATGTCGGGTAGGTTACCCGAGAATAATCTAACATGTTATATGTCAATGAAAGTAATATGTGCAATATCGTATGCTTGTTCTTGAGTAGTTATAGGTGGAATGTTTATATGAGCGTAAACTATTAAAGTGAATGCATGTTATGTAGTAGATACGTGTAGGAACTTTGTGCTCTATTTGAAACCACTAAATGACTAACTGGTAATCATATTAGGACGTGATTGACCGACCTTGACTGTTAGCTATTTATGAGAGCCTAACCGAGCAAACCGAGGTGAGTTCACACTTTTCTACAAAGCATGGTAATTCCCGGTGGGAATGGGAATGGGTTCAGGAATAGGGATTCCTCGTCCTTTGGGACGTGTTCAGGAATGTAAATTCCTCGTCCTGTTGGGGCGGATTAGACTTACTGGACTAGAACTCTATCAGCGAAGTCCCTCCCTTTTTGTATCGACTTAATCGCCGAGGCTATGGCGAGCGGGTCATTAATTAATAGCGCTATTAGGTTTAACAAACCTCACACCGTGCCAGTCGGACGGGTGTGTACTAATGGACTATGGCACGTCGGTGATGATAGACACCGACGCTAGGTCACAATTGATTTTCGTTAGTAGTCGATATGATAAACGAGTCTGGTAGTTTAAATAATGGGGTAGCCCCCACGGCCGGAGTACCGGGCTGGATAGCCAGGGAAGGTGGACATGGGATGGTTAACTGATAAACGTTTTCGAACTGTGGGGTAACCCCCACGGCTGGATAGCTGAATGAGATTAAACTACGTTTTTGGAAACAACTCTAAAATGGATAACCAACCGTGAACTCACTCAACTTTGTTGTTGACTCGTTGTTACATGCTTTGCAGGTCGCTAGATGCTATGGGACTTGCACATGGAGGTGGTCGTTATGGGATGCGAACTTTTATGTTCCGTACTTAATAAATAAACCTTATGAACTTATGAAACTTATGTTTTGAGTCTTTAAAACTTATGAACTACGAAATTATGTTTTGGTTTAACGTCTTATGCTTCCGCTGTTTAAATTGAACCTGGTTAACTTCATTTTGGTCACCAATTGTATTGTGGTTGGTTTTATTTACTTAATTATGTTGTTCAATATGATTGTTGGCTCGATCCTGGTCATGTCACGCCTCCAAGCGGTGATGCTACGCATGGTGGATTTTGGTGGTGTGACAGATTGGTATCAGTGCCATTGGTTATAGTGAACTTGGTTTTAAAAAGGGAAAAGCTTTTTGACAAAACCAGACTATAACCTGTACAGTGCTCAACCATCCACAACGACGCTACACTCCATGTGCAAGACTCGACACAATAGGTGGTATGATTTATGCTATATTGTCTGTTCGATAGTTCACTAGTTAACGTGATAACTGCTATTTGAGCCTTGTGTGCTTACTCTCTTCTGTCATCCCACGCTTACACATTTTCGTGACACTTTTCTCACTCACGTTACTTCGTTTTGAAGATCATGAGCGGACGCGGAGGATGTATCAACCTAACTCAGGCCCAGTTGACAGCTTTGATCAATGAACGAGTTGCCGAGGCACTCGCAGCTATCCCGGCAGGAGGTATAACCTGCCATATCAACCCATCTTAGGACGTTTAGATCCTACCGTTGCAAACCAACCCTCGTGCTTAACCTTGTCTTTTATTCTCGCGCAACAGGTCAACATGCTCAGCCTCCCGTATGTACGTTCAAAACCTTCATGGATTGCCGACCCAGTACCTTCAGCAGCACAGAAGGAGTGGTAGGCCTTCTTCACTGGTTCGAGAAGCTCGAATCTGTCTTCAAAATGTGTGAATGCCCTGAAGATCGTAGGGTGAAATATGCTACCGGAACACTTGAAGGTGCTGTGTTAACCTGGTGGAAAGCGCAGGTTCAACTACTTGGGTTGGCGGTTGCTAATGCCACCCCATGGAATGACTTCAAGGAACTGATCAAGGAAGAGTACTGCAGTCGTGACGACATCCACAAGCTGGAAGTGGAATTCTTCAATCTGAAGATGACGGGGTCTGAGATTGAGGCGTATACGAAAAGGTCAAACGAGCTGGCCATCTTGTGCCCTACTATGGTAGACCCTCCCATTAAACGTATTGAGCTGTACCTCAAGGGTCTTGTACCAGAGATTCAGAGTCACGTGACTTCAGCTAACCTGGGTACCATTCAGCAAATCATTAAGTTGGCCCACCGTCTCACCGATCAAGCAGTGGAACAAAACAAACTGCCCAAGCGTATTGGTACTGCTACTACTGACGCTCCCAATGATAACAAGCGAAAATGGGATGGAAATTCCAGTAAAGGTTCTACTTCAGTTCAGTCCCAGCAGTGAAAGACAGATGAGTACAGGATCCCCAGTCAGCAGTCTTCTGGGAATCAAGGTCAGGGTGGGTACAAGGGAAATCACCCCAAATGTAATCGCTGTAACTTGTACCACAGTGGGCCATGTGGTAAAGGCAACTGTCATCGATGCAACAAGCCTGGTCACATTGCAAGGGATTGCAGGAGTCAGCGTCTGGCGAATCAGAACCGGCAGCAACAGCAAGCCCCACCAAATCAACACCAGCAGCAGCAACAACAAGGTAACAACAAAGGGTGCTTTCAATGTGGTGCTGAGGGCCATTTCAAGAAAGACTGCCCCCAGCTAAATCAGAACCAGAACAACAACAATCAGGGGAATGGAAACGGCAATGGGGGAAACAACAATGGTAATGGGGCAAGGGGTCGTGTGTTCGTGATTGGTCAGGGTGATGCAAGGGACGATCCCAACGTTGTGATGGGTAAGTTTCTTCTGGATGATTTCTTTGTTACTGTTTTATTTGATTCGGGTGCCGATACTAGTTATGTGTCCTTAAAAGTTAGTCAAATGCTTAAGCGCACTCTAACACTTTTGAACACCAAACACACGATAGAACTAGCAAACGGTAAAAGTCTTGAAGCCACACACGTAGTTAAAGGTTGTAACCTCGTCTTAGCTGGTCAAACTTTCTCTATCGATCTTATTCCTATCACACTTGGTAGTTTCGACGTCGTTATTGGGATGGATTGGTTATCTCATCATCAAGCGGAGATTGTTTGCAAGGAGAAAATCGTCCGCATTCCTCGTTCTGGTAAAGAACCCCTCGCGATTCATGGCGACAAGAGTGGTGCTGTTGTAGGCATTATCTCTTTCCTTAAGGCCCAGAAGTGTTTGCGAAAGGGCCACACTGCCATTCTGGCACTCGTTACTGACACATCAACGGAAGAGAAGAGAATTGAAGACATTCCTATTGTGCGCGATTTTCCTGAGGTATTCCCTGAGGAATTACCTGGTCTCCCGCCTCATTGACAAGTCGAGTTTCAAATCGAGCTAGCTCCTGGAGCAGCACCAATAGCTCGTGCACCTTATCGACTTGCTCCGTCAGAACTTGAAGAACTGTCCACGCAACTACAAGAACTCTTGGAAAAAGGGTTTTATACGTCCTAGCTCTTCGCCCTGGGGAGCTCCAGTCTTGTTTGTGAAGAAGAAGAAGAAGGACGGTACTTTTAGAATGTGTATTGACTATCGCGAACTTAACAAGGTGACCGTGAAGAATCGTTATCCTCTTCCACGCATTGATGACCTATTCGACCAGTTTCAAGGGTCGAGTTTCTACTCCAAGATTGACCTGAGGTCAGGCTACCATAAACTGAGAGTCCGGGAGGAGGACGTCTCCAAAACAGCATTCAGAACTCGTTACGGCCATTACGAGTTTCTGGTTATGCCTTTCGGATTAACGAATGCACCAGTGGTCTTCATGGATCTCATGAACCGAGTATGCAAACCTTACCTGGATAAGTTCGTTATTGTTTTTATCGACGATATCCTGATCTATTCTTAGAGTCAGGAGGAACACGAGCAGCATCGACGACTTATGTTGAAACTTCTTCGAGTAGAGCAACTGTATGCCAAATTTTCGAAATGTGACTTCTGGCTTCGCGAAGCACACTTTCTAGGCCATGTGGTAAACAAGGATGGGATTCATGTTGATCCATCCACGGTTGACTCGATCAAGAACTGGCCTGCACCCCGTACACCAACAGAAATCCGCCAATTCTTGGGTTTGGCAGGATATTATAGAAGGTTTATCAAGGATTTCTCAAGGATTGCGCAACCTCTCACTTCACTAACACAAAAGGGTGTCACCTATCGTTGGGGTGATGCATAGGAATCTGCATTTCAGCACTTAAAAGATAGACTTTGTAGCGCGCCTATCCTCTCATTGCCTGAAGGCACAGATGATTTTGTGGTTTATTGCGACGCTTCCATCCAAGGACAGGGTTGCGTGTTGATGCAAGATGACAAGGTCATTGCCTACGTATCACGCCAACTTAAGATTCACGAAAGAAACTACACTACGCATGACTTGGAACTGGGAGCAGTTGTTTTCGCGCTTAAGATATGGAGACATTACCTGTACGGTACCAAGTGCACCATTTACACCGATCACAGGAGTCTCGAGCATATCTTCAAGCAAAAGGAGTTAAACATGCGTCAACATCGATGGGTTGAGCTCTTGAATGATTACGAATGTGCAATCAAGTATCACCCGGGCAAAGCCAATGTTGTGACCGACGCCCTCAGTCGGAAGGATACTATACCAAAATGTGTACGTGCGTTACAGCTTACCATTCACTCTAACCTCCCCGCTCAAATTCGTGATGCTCAGATTGAAGCATTGAAAGTAGAAAACATCAGGGCTGAGTCCCTACGAGGATCGAGGCAACGGCTAGAACAAAAGGAAACGGCACCTACTACGTTAACGGGCGCATCTGGGTTCCACTTTATGGAAACTTACGTGAGCTTGTGATGGATGAAGCACATAAGTCTTGTTATTCGGTACATCCTGGTTCGGACAAGATGTAACACGACCTCAACACTACGTATTGGTGGCCTGGTATGAAAGCCCACATAGCAACCTACGTTAGCAAATGTTTGACTTGTGCGAGAGTCAAGACTGAGTACCAGAAACCATCAGGCCTGCTTCAACAACCAGAGATCCCAACATGGAAATGGGAGCAAATTTCCATGGATTTCGTTACTGGCCTACCCAGATCTCAACGCGGAAACGATACCATTTGGGTGATCGTGGATCGACTGACGAAGTCTGCACATTTTCTAGCTATCAAGGAAACGGATAAGTTTTCTACTCTAGCAGACATTTACCTAAAGGAAGTAGTATCAAGGCATGGAGTGCCAACCTCCATCATTTCTGATCGTGACGCGCGTTTTACTTCGGAAATGTGGCAAGCTATGCACAGGTCTTTTGGCTCACGTTTAGATATGAGCACCGCTTATCACCCATAGACGGATGGGCAATCTGAACGCACCATCCAGACCCTGGAAGACATGCTTAGGGCGTGTGTAATCGATTTTGGTAATGGCTGGGAAAAGCACCTCCCGCTAGTGGAGTTTTCGTATAACAACAGCTAACACACCAGCATCCAGGCCGCTCCGTTTCAGGCATTGTACGGACGTAAATGCCGATCACCTCTCTGTTGGGCAGAAGTTGGTGACAGTCCAATCACTGGCCCAGAACTCATAGTAGATACAACAGAAAGGATTGCTCAGATACGACAGCGAATGGAGGCAGCTCGGGACCGTCAGAAAAGCTATGCAGATCAGCGAAGGAAACCACTCGAGTTCCAGGTTGGGGATCGAGTGCTACTTAAAGTCTCACCTTGGAAAGGTGTAGTTCGTTTTGGCAAACGAGGCAAACTCAATCCGTGTTATGTCGGACCGTTCGAAATCATTGAGAAAATTGGCAAGGTCGCTTACAAGTTAAATCTACCTGAAGAACTCAGCGGAGTTCACAATGTTTTCCATGTGTCGAATCTGAAGAAGTGTCTGTCAGATGAGACCCTCATAGTTCCTCTCAAGGAGCTCACTATCGACGACCAGCTGCGATTCGTCGAAGAACCAGTAGAGATTACGGATCGAGATGTTAAGATCCTCAAGCGTACGAGAATACTTCTTGTTCGAGTTCGTTGGAACTCCCGTCGTGGCCCAGAGTATACCTGGGAACGAGAAGACCAAATGAAACTCAAGTACCCCCAGCTGTTTAAGAAAAACGCAACCTCTACTGAGGCTGAAGCTACTGCAGAATTTCGAGACGAAATTCCAAACCAACGGGGGAATGATGTGACACCCTAGGAAAACCAGGAAACCAACGCAACATAACTAGCTTCCTCAGTAACCACGAGCTAAATTTCGGGACAAAATTTTCTTAACAGGGGGAGAATGTGACAACTCACATAATTCCATGTATCCGTACAATTTATTAATGATAATTAAAGTGCTTGACGACTGTGTGGAATTACTTAACTGCTCTCTGCTTACTGTATTATACTTACATATGCTTGTTAACATACTAGTAGTATACAGAAAAGTTACTAAATGGTCCGGTATGCTTTCCTGAGTGTTGAGAATTAAAAATGCTACAAAAATATATATATATATATATAGGACACTTTACAGATTAATTAAACACTTTAACGGAACAGTATCCGACCGAACAACCGGACAATACCCGGGACACCAAATTTTTGTCAAATACATTGCTTTATTATTATTGGCTAGTCATGGTCCCCGTACACCATAACACCCACTAAATTCCTTACTAACTAATATATGGAAATATATACTTAGAATTTAACTAACACTTACCAACTTGTTACAAGATTTTACATCCAACCCCCCCCCCCATACCCGAACTCGGTCACCAAGGGACCCACCCCCCATGCCCATGAGATTTTATCCATTATTTTAGTAGATTGTTTCTTGTGGCTTTGAACAAAATATAGTGAAAGATCTATATAAGTATGGCAAGGAGATCCTCCATATCCACTCATATCTTTCACTAGATTCACCCTACTCCTTTACTCTCCTCTCTCTCCCTCTCTCGGCCTCCCACAACCGCCACCATTACCACCACTAAACCACCACCTTCATCCATTTTCAAGTCTCATTCAAGTGTAGAAGAAGGGTTATAGGAGGTTGCAACTTGTGGAAGCTTCAAAGGACCTTGTTTCTTGCTCATTCTTCATCATCTTCTACACTAGATTCTACCCTAGCCTTGTGCTAGTAGTAAGCTCTTGACAAACCCTTGTTCATCTTGTTTTTATGGCTAAATGATGTAGTATGATACTTATGTTTAAAACACTAAAAGAACAAGAACTCAAAAATAAAAACATGAAGCTTTACATATAAAAGTAACATGAAGATGAAATGTGGTAGTAGAATGTTGTAGTGAACATGTTGTTGATTTCTTGATGATTTACTTGTTAATATTGATGTTAAAGGTCGTTGTTGATCACTAGACATGTTAACGGAACAAATAGAACATGCGTTAGAACACCACAAGCTGAAAACAGCTTCTGTCCAAATATTGCAGCCAACTTCAGTTGGCTGTAACCACATCGTAACTTAAAAAAAACTTGATTTTCTTGAGTCTATAACGTGTTATTATGAAATATGGTTCTAAGGGCACTGGAATCATAATTTTTGGACTTCGTTTGCTATTTTTAAAGAGTCGTTTCATAACAACAGCAAGAGCTGCATTTTTACTGCTGAAAATAGGTGTTATGTTTTTCATTATAACTTGAAACCTGAGTAGAACTAGGTCATGATATTCGTACTGTAGATGACCACTGATGTATTTGTAATCCTCCCGCTGGAATTTCGTAAATCGGACTTACGATGAATTTTAAATAAATTATCCCGTGGACTGCGGTCAGAAAAAGATGAATCTGATTTCAGTCCTGAAAATGAATTTTTATAAAATATGGGTAATGAATTGGATCCCGAGATTCTTACACAGTAATATTTGGATCGTTTAAGACCTTTTTTAAAAAGTTGGGAATTTTTGGAACAAGTTAACTATTTTATTAAAATCCCCGAAAACAGCCCAGTTTTTAATGTGAAAGCTGAAACGACATAAGTAGTAATTTGCGTGTCTAAATGTCGGGTAGGTTACCCGAGAATAATCTAACATGTTATATGTCAATGAAAGTAATATGTGCAATATCGTATGCTTGTTCTTGAGTAGTTATAGGTGGAATGTTTATATGAGCGTAAACTATTAAAGTGAATGCATGTTATGTAGTAGATACGTGTAGGAACTTTGTGCTCTATTTGAAACCACTAAATGACTAACTGGTAATCATATTAGGACGTGATTGACTGACCTTGACTGTTAGCTATTTATGAGAGCCTAACCGAGCAAACCGAGGTGAGTTCACACTTTTCTACAAAGCATGGTAATTCCCGGTGGGAATGGGAATGGGTTCAGGAATAGGGATTCCTCGTCCTTTGGGACGTGTTCAGGAATGTAAATTCCTCATCCTGTTGGGACGGATTAGACTTACTGGACTAGAACTCTATCAGCGAAGTCCCTCCCTTTTTGTATCGACTTAATCGCCGAGGCTATGGCGAGCGGGTCATTAGTTAATAGCGCTATTAGGTTTAACAAACCTCACACCGTGCCAGTCGGACGGGTGTGTACTAATGGACTATGGCACGTCGGTGATGATAGACACCGACGCTAGGGCACAATTGATTTTCGTTAGTAGTCGATATGATAAACGAGTCTGGTAGTTTAAATAATGGGGTAGCCCCCACGGCCGGAGTGCCGGGCTGGATAGCCAGGGAAGGTGGACATGGGATGGTTAACTGATAAATGTTTTCGAACTGTGGGGTAACCCCCACGGCTGGATAGCTGAATGAGATTAAACTACGTTTTTGGAAACAACTCTAAAATGGACAACCAACCGTGAACTCACTCAACTTTGTTGTTGACTCGTTGTTACATGCTTTGCAGGTCGCTAGATGCTATGGGACTTGCACATGGAGGTGGTCGTTGTGGGATGCGAACTGTTATGTTCCGTACTTAATAAATAAACCTTATGAACTTATGAAACTTATGTTTTGAGTCTTTAAAACTTATGAACTACGAACTTATGTTTTGGTTTAACGTCTTATGCTTCCGCTGTTTAAATTGAACCTGGTTAACTTCCTTTTGGTCACCAATTGTATTGTGGTTGGTTTTATTTACTTAACTATGTTGTTCAATATGATTGGTGGCTCGATCCTGGTCATGTCACGCCTCCAAGCGGTGATGCTCCGCATGGTGGATTTTGGGGGTGTGACAGGGATGATGTGACACCCCAGGAAAACCAGGAAAACACGCAACATAACTAGCTTCCTCAGTAACCACGTGCTAAATTTCGGGACGAAATTTCTTTCAAGTTGGGGATGATGTGACAACCCGAGTTTTCAAGGTCTTTCCTCTACACGTTATTTGTTCACAATTGTGTTTGCATAACTTGTTTGCTTTATAATTGTGCATGATTGTTATATGTTTGAGTTATTGTTATATTGTTTGGTTAACTAATGAAAACCTACTAAAAGTTTGGCTTAGAGTTAATATACTTAACACATTTGGTTCTCACCACTGTGAGCACGAAACCTGACCACGAAACCCAGGAGTTTCGTCAAGCCCATCACGACAAAACATGGGGTTTCGTCGCCCCCTTTGAGGTTTCGTGGATATGGGGTTTCGGCCCCGGAGTGGCCCACACTAGAATCAGTTATAAACCTCTTATACGTGAAACCTTAATTAGAAATCATAATCAGCAAACCCTAGAGCATTCCTTTTCTCTCCCTACAAGCGACGGCAACCATCATCTTCCCCGAATTCTTGCTAGTCTCATCTTACAACCGGTTAGTATGCGGTTAGATTAATCGACTAAATCTGCTTGATTCCTTGTTGATGATTATTATGCAAAAATTGTAATCTGTTGTGAACCTAGGGGATTGCTAGAAGCTGTGCTCTCTTTTTTATCAGTTAGGGTTTGATATCCTGTTGCTAAACTATTGGACTAGATCTAATGTTGTGATTGTATTCATCCATGATTTACTGCCCAGAACTTATGTTTCCTGTTTGATGTTTACATAGTATGTTATCCATTGTTCATGTGTACTTAAAGAATCGGTGTATGAATAGGTGATAATGATAATCCAGTAACCTAGGGTTCATGCTAGATGTATCTGGAATGATGATAAGCAGCGTTAATGTTTATTGTGTTTGGACGATAACTGTATGATTGATGGTAGTGGTGAAACCGTCGCTGATGATTAGGGTTCTGGAGAATGAAAAACTGAAACAACGTAAATATATAACTGATTCACCAACTATTGAGAGGCAATGAAACTTCAGGTGTGACGAAACATGATGAGTGACGAAACCCTAGAGGTTTCGCGCCACATTGCACCTCGACGAAACCATATAGGTTTCGCCACGTTATATATCGACGAAACCCTATGTGTTTCGTCGTTGGAGTTTCGCCGCCCAGGGTTTGATTCACAGCTGATTGTGTCTATCTTGTGTATGAAACCTGAATGCTCACTAATTGACTGTTTGTGGTGTTGATCATGATTAAGGAAATATGAGTTTGCATGCAAAACACAAATGTGAACGGTGAATTGATATGAACTAGAATACTGTTAAGTGTTGTGTGACACCTGGGTCACTGCGACCATCAAACAATTACCAAACCAATGAAATATTGTATTTCATACTTGGGATTTGTAAAAATATGTGTATCATTTGCACATATCAATTTTTGTTCAATTTCAAACTCTAAATCGCTTTCTGGAAGGTTATACGCGCACCGATGCGTAAATATAACCAGTTTAATGCAACAAACACTCTGGAATAGTGACATAAGCTTCACATACCTTAAATAACCTTTACATAACTTAGAAATAAGTTTTGCAAGGTTTGGTATGCCGAAATCAAGTTAATTCGCTTACAGGGACTAAATTTGACAAACTGCGAAAGTATGCCAATTTGAACTGTAACAGACATTCCGGAACATGACCATAAGTTAAACATACCATAAATATCCTTTACATAGCTTAGAAATAGGATTTGAGGGGTTCGGTATGCTAAAATAAACTTTTGGGTCATTCAGGGACTAAAAGCGTCAAAAAGTGCATAAGTTTGCACTTTCGCGCATAACTTACGTTCTGAATACATCCGGACATCCAAAAATTTATGTAAGCACTAAAATATTTTATTTTAGTGTTTGGCATAAGAAAAATCCATTCGTCGCGTCATTTGGATCGTTTTTCGCGCTTATGTGCATTCCGTCGTAATTAAGCGATCACCGCGATCGTACGACCAAACGAACCAACATCCGGCATATTTTTAAGCATGTTTCATGACCACAATGTTTAGGCATCATTTTAGGGCCTTAAATTTGGCTTGACGGGCCTTAGAAGTGTCGAAAATGAGCTTAAACACCAACATGGACCAAAACTGTCATTTTGGAAACTTGTTTTCTGATCAGAAGCTCCAGGCGGCCCGCGTAAGACCTGGGCTGATCCTTACACGGCCCGCGTCAGTCTCCCAGACTAGATTCAATGTTTAACAGCCTGTTTCCAGCTGTTGTGCACTCCCAAACCCTTTTCCACCTGTTGATTCCTTATGGTGGGAGGCCAAATGAGGTACCACAACTTTCCAACAAGTGTACGGATTAGATTCGACCACGGTTTTCAAGAAACGATCCTAATGGTGGTCCTAATCCTATAAATACCCAACCCATTCAACCCCAAAAACCCACCAAATCTGATCTAAATGCTCTAAGTTGAGGCTTTTGCTTCATACCTGAGCTATTCGATCACGATTTGCTTGCGGGGACCCTTTGTAAGTGTTCCTTCGTTCTTTTATTGCTTTTTGAGTCCGAAAGTCAAACTATGTTTGACTTTCGGCGTTGACCAGTCAATGGTCAACGCGAAGTTCGTTTGAACTTCATAACGTGATTGTAATCACGATGGTTATAGTCCCTAGTGGCTATACCTACTGATTACCACGTTATTAAGGCTCAGTGACGAGCCGTAGTTTGGGTCAAAATGTGCATTTACGCGTATTTTGTACCCAAACTACTCTAGGATATCAAAACCATTTGTTTTGATATCAAAACCTATTTTCTAAACATGTTCTAGCATGTTTAGCTCGTCGCTTTTTAGTTTAGTGCTTGTGTAGAGTCGTAAGTCAAGCGGACTAAACACCCGCTTAGACTTTCGAACACGACCCGTTTGGTCGATCTTAGGATCCGACCAAACATGTTTAGTAGCATAGGGAATAACCTTCCGAGGTTATACCATATGGTCGCCTAGTTTAGGTAGTCGTATGATAAGTAGTTTATATGTCTTAGGTAAATTACCAGAATACCCTTTTCATGTATAATTGGTAATTAATCATATGTAACCTAAACTTTTGTCACATAACTGATTTTGTAACATGTTTAGGCATATAATACTTGTCATAGGACTAGTTAGACGTCTCGAACGCGCTTTGCGCGCACGACGCGTTAAAGTAGCATAAGCTACCTTAATGGGTCGCGATGGGTCGAAAGCACTTAGGTTAGGTTTCATTTTAGTATGTAGGCTTGTTAAACCATATTACACGAGTCTCCATACTCGTTTGGTTTACGAACCCTCATTCTATCCGATCCTCCGATCTAGGTCCGGTTTATTAACATAGTTACCTATATTAGGTGCCGTTTGATATCCGTGATCTCTAGCATTGTTTGGTTGTTACTCAAGGACTACTAAGCAATCTCAAGTGAGTACATAGACCCCTCTTTTACTATTTTCCAAACTGTTTTGGGGTGGAACACATGTGCCTACTTGTTACTTTCATGCTTTCCTGTTTTCACATCATATACATGCTATGTTCAATAGTACACTTATAGTACATTGTTTTACATTACATTTTATGCTATGTGTGCCCATTGTGTGCATACTTAGTACATTGTTTTACATTACATTTCATGCTATGTATGCCCATTGTGTGCATATTTAGTACAGTTGTTTCACGTCGCATGCTATGTATGTCTATTGTTGCATATTTAGTACAGTTGTTTCACGTCACATGCTATGTATGTCTATTGTTGCATACTTAGTACAGTTGTTTCACGTCACATGCTATGTATGTCTATTGTTGCATATTTAGTACAGTTCACATGCTATGTATGTCCATTTGTTGCATACTTAGTACAGTTGTTTTCATCACATGCTTACATTTTGGTATGACATTTGGTTTGTTTTGATGGATCAATATACATTCATTAACACCGATCACGCCGTTCGTTAGTAGGTAGTGGTACCATAGGAATTGACAACTCCCGTTCCTGAAATCCTGGGTTTGTTTGGATTGGAAGGAATGACCGAATTCGATATACATAACTTAGATAAACCTTTAATTTGTTTAAGGGTTTATCGCCACAGTCTCAAGGCTTGGATGTATGCATTCTCACAATACCGCATAGATGTTTATATCAGTATAGCATGCATTTGTTCCACAAAACATAGCTTTGATTTAAACCATGTTTTACTTCAATACTTTGTTTTTGTGCATATGGTTTAGTTGATATATTTCACTAGCCATACATATCATTTTGGTTACACATTACATGATTTACATTTGATACATAAACATTATTGACATTGGTTACACATTTCATGATTTACATTTGACACATAAACATTATTGACATTGGTTATACATTACATGAATTACATCTTGACATAAACATTTTGACATATTATTCAATACGTTTGGCAATTGGTTTAAACATAGACATCTTACATTGTTGGTTTGGTTTGAGTAAGTGATTTAAGTAACGAGGCGTGTGTAATATGATACAAGCATGGTGGATACGCCGCGGGTACTTCCTATATATAAGTGATTGTATGGTATTACATATCGTAGCGTTATTTGAATCATTTCTATTTGGACATATAACATTTTATACAAATAACATACTTTTCACAATACATTGTTTTACAAACAACTTAATTTATACAAACTCATTTCACATGGTTATCCACTTAACCATGTATTATTCTTTTAACATATATATCATTTGGTTTATTTATCACTTTTCAAATGATTTACAAGACAAAGCAAATTACAAGGTTCATGACTAAACATTTTCTTAAACAATAAGTCATGAATCCTATTTTCATAAACCTATGTATCTCACAGGCATTTTTATGCTGACGTACCTATTTTCACATGTGTTTCAGGATATGATGCATAGGATTTATCAAGATACACTTAGGCGGACTTGGGCCTTAGCAACAATAAAAGATGCAAGACTAGTTATTTATGTTATGTTTCTTTGATTGTCAAGACATTGTAACTACTTTAATCAATAAAACAATATTTCAATTTCCATGTGTTATGAAACAATGATTCTGTTACTACACTCCCCGACGTTTTCCGCCACGTTTTGTTGTCCTACGTGGTCGGGGTGTGACAGAAAAGTTGGTATCAGAGCTCATGGTTATAGGGAAGTAGGTTGTTAGTAATACTTTGACCTAGTCTGTAACCTTCCTAGGACCCTAACGCGAGTTTACTTGCGTTTAGTCATAAAACAATACTGTCACCTATCCTTAGGCGACAACCACAACAAGAACATAAATTTCAAAACCGCTTTGAAAACTAATCATCTGTTCTAGGATGATTGATTACTAGGTTTTGAACCCTCTATTGTAAGGTTTTGAACCCTCTGTTGTAAGGTTTTGAACCCTCTGTTATAAGGTTTTGAACCCTCTAAGTTTTCAAATCTCGTCAAAGTTTGGGTCGTATAATGTGAACACGTGCAAACTGGAAGAGTGAATGCCTGTACCCTGAGTTTTCTGTCGAAGGCTAGAGTGTTCGTACAAATCCGCAGTATCGGACCAGTCACTCTTACCTGGGAACTCTTGGGGTGAGTGTTCACTTATAGGCGAGCATGTCTTCAGTGATACATTAATATGACCTGTTTACTTTGATTAGTCACCGTCTCATTTGTTTACCTTAAGTAACAAACAAATGATCGCAATTTTCATGCGTTACCATTCTGTTTTGATTGTCCAATAACCTTTCACTTGTTTCTTCCTATGTCTTTCATTTCCTTCTAGAATGTCTCTTCCTCTCAGCAATGGTCAAATATCCGAGCAGACTGCCAAATTCGCTCAGCGAATAGGCGAAGTTGCCCAGAAGACTGTGGAATTAGGAATTGCCATGTATCGTCTCCAGGATGAAGCCACTCAAGAGTCACCAAGACAGGCAGGACCTAGTCAGGTGACAGCACCACCAGCCAAGAAACCAATCGAGGAATCAAAGACCATGGATGAACGATCCCCTAAGAAGTCAAAGAAGCGAAAGGCCTCTCAGAACTTCGCCGTGGTCGCTCACAATGGTCAAGCCGTCCCCAACCAACCAGCTCAACCCCCTGCTAGGAAGCCATACAATGGAACTGCACCCTTGTGCAACCAATGTAACCTTCATCATCATGCTAGGGTGAGGTGCCGCAAATGCCAGATTTGTGGACTTATAGGTCATACAGCAAGGGTTTGCCCAACTGCAGCAGTACCAAATCAAGCTGGTGACAATCCTGCTCAAGCTCGTTTCTCACGAGGGTCTTGCTACAACTGTGGCGAGATGGGCCATTTCCAAAGGGATTGCCCAAAGCTTGCTAATGCAAATCTGACCCACGGATGAGCAGTTGGCTGAGTAGAAGATGTTGCTGTCTTATGCTTTTGTTTCTTTCGTTTTCTAGTAATGTGAAACAATATATCTTGTTCATAAATAAAAGTTGTTGTTCGCAATTCTGATATACAAGTATAGTTACATGTGTGTATGACTTTTCCTATGATACCTACATTAAGGAACTATGTTCCTTACAAACTGCTCTTGCGAAATTCCCATTCTTGCGTTTGCTCATGATTCCCTTGGAAAATTTTAAGTACTCGTTTCATTCTAAGAAACGAAGTACATGAAATAAAGTGACATTATGAGTAATCGTGCTTTTGCACATCTGTGCCTTTGAATCCTTGGTTAGATAACCAAGGATATTTTCAAATCTCATACCCATTACGTTCAGATTTTTTTTCAACATGCATAACATAAGTTTTCAAAACAACCTTCATGGTTTCAAAAACATTTTCGAAAACATTTTTAATATAGTGTATTTACATAACATAACAAATGCACGATTTCAAAAGCATCATTCATGTTTTCAAAAACCTTATACATAATTTCAAAATTCATCTCGCATGATTCTAAAATATTTTTTTTATAAATATACTTACCTAGTACACCTGCTTTATGATTTCAAAAGTATTATATATAAGGTTTCAAGAACATTTTTTTGAACCCCATGCATAGTTTTCCAAAAATATTTTTCCACATGCATTGACTTAACCCTCAAATTCTGCTTCATATGTCACCTTAACATATCTAGCATCTCAACTTCATAAACATTTTTTACTTCATGTTTTGACTTAAGCACATCCAGTGCAAGGTTTTAAACATCTTCAACTTCTAAAAATCCATATGGGATCTTTTTATCTTCACATTTAGATCCTTGTGGATGATTATCATTCAAATCAGAATCCTTAATTGGATTCCTTTTGTACCTAAATTCGAACATTTCGGTTCCTTATAATTGAAATCGAATTTTTCTTTTAAAAATCTTTCTATCTTTATAGTTAGATTCTTGATAATGTTTAAAGTACCAAATGAAATCCAAGGAATGGATTCCTAGTGTGCTTTAAATACATGTGCTCTGTTAGCAGAACAAACTTCTAGTTAAACAATTTTGTGGTTATGTGACTATGTGTTTATTCATCTTATGTTTTCTTTTATGCATTTTTGTGTTTTTGTATACTCTGGATATTCGTTATCCAAATCCTCGCAGAATCTTTCATATCTTCATATGAGGGATTCGTAGCAGGATATTCAAAAGGTACTGCCTTAAATCCTTAATGGGCTTCTATGTAATAGTTAAGACCCTTGGATTATATAGTACCGCTCCATGATTCATAAGAGACCCTTTTAGTGGTGTAGTCAAAAAGATTGATTCACAATTTGGTTAAAGAATGACATCTAGTGATGTAGCTGAACAGACTCCTTGATAGTCTATTTAGATCATTTATTGATTTAATTAAAAGGACTCTATGGCGGTCTAGTCACACTCATCACAGGATTGTTCATTTGGTTTTACCCTACACATTATAAAATAGACTGTGTGAACTGTGCAAGGAATTATCTGATTATGGACGCGTACATAATTATGAAATTTAGTGCACAGAAACCCAGTAAGATTTATTATGTGTAAGAACCGATAGTGACAACAATAACAAAATGAGAACGATGTAATGGAGGTACGGTGGACGCACCAATGACGCTTCATATACTTGTATATAAGTATCCCTCTTACATTGCAAGCATGATGTTATTAAAGTTACTAGAAGTTCAGAACCCTAACCAACGTTGTTTGATCTTTTCAACTTCATGTTTTCAAGCTCTCACAAGTTTCCTCTGATTAAATTTCTGGACGAAATTTCCTAAAGTATGGGAGACTGTGACACCTGGGTCACTGCGACCATCAAACAAATACCAAACCAATGAAATATTGTATTTCATACTTGGGATTTGTATAAATATGTGTATCATTTGCACATATCAATTTTTGTTCAATTTCAAACTGTAAATCGCTTTCTGGAAGGTTATACGCGCACCGATGCGTAAATATAACCAGTTTAATGCAAAAAACACTCTGGAATAGTGACATAAGCTTAACATACCTTAAATAACCTTTACATAACTTAGAAATAAGTTTTGGAAGGTTTGGTATGCCGAAATCAACTTAATTCGCTTACAGGGACTAAATTTGACAAACTGCGAAAGTATGCCAATTTGAACTGTAACAGACATTCCAGAACATGACCATAAGTTAAAAATACCATAAATATCCTTTACATAGCTTAGAAATAGGCTTTGAGGGATTCGGTATGCTAAAATAAACTTTTGGGTCATTCAGGGACTAAAAGCGTCAAAAAGTGCATAAGTTTGCACTTTCGCGCATAACTTACGTTCTGAATACATCCGGACATCCAAAAATTTATGTAAGCACTAAAATATTTTATTTTAGTGTTTGGCATAAGAAAAATCCATTCGTCGCGTCATTTGGATCGTTTTTCGCGCTTATGCGCATTCCGTCGTAATTAAGCGATCACCGCGATCGTACGACCAAATGAACCAACATCTGGCATATTTTTAAGCATGTTTCATGACCACAATGTTTAGGCATCATTTTAGGGCCTTAAAGTTGCCTTGACGGGCCTTAGAAGTGTCGAAAATGAGCTTAAACACCAACAGGGACCAAAACTGTCATTTTGGAAACTTGTTTTCTGATCAGAAGCTCCAGGCGGCCCGCGTAAGACCTGGGCTGATCCTTACGCGGCCCGCGTCAGTCTCCCATACCAGATTCGATGTTTAACAGCCTGTTTCCAGCTGTTGTGCACTCCCAAACCCTTTTCCACCTGTTGATTCCTTATGGTGGGAGGCCAAATGAGGTACCACAACTTTCCAACAAGTGTACGGATTAGATTCGACCATGGTTTTCAAGAAACAATCCTAACGGTGGTCCTAATCCTATAAATACCCAACCCATTCAACCCCAAAAACCCACCAAATCTGATCTAAATGCTCTAAGTTAAGGCTTTTGCTTCATACCTGAGCTATTCGATCACGATTTGCTTGCGGGGACCCTTTGTAAGTTTTCCTTCGTTCTTTTATTGCTTTTCGAGTCCAAAAGTCAAACTATGTTTGACTTTCGGCGTTGACCAGTCAATGGTCAACGCGAAGTTCGTTTGAACTTCATAACGTGATTGTAATCACGATGGTTATAGTCCCTAGTGGCTATACCTACTGATTACCACGTTATCAAGGCTCAGTGACGAGCCGTAGTTTGGGTCAAAATGCGCATTTACGCGTATTTTGTAACCAAACTACTCTAGGATATCAAAACCGTTTGTTTTGATATCAAAACCTATTTTCTAAACATGTTCTAGCATGCTTAGCTCGTCGCTTTTTAGTTTAGTGCTTGTGTAGAGTCGTAAGTCAAGCGGACTAAACACCCACTTAGACTTTCGAACACGACCCGTTTGGTCGATCTTAGGATCCGACCAAACATGTTTAGTAGCATAGGGAATAACCTTCCGAGGTTATACCTTATGGTCGCCTAGTTTAGGTAGTCGTATGATAAGTAGTTTATATGCCTTAGGTAAATTACCAGAATACCCTTTTCATGTATAATTGGTAATTAAGCATATGTAACCTAAACTTTTGTCACATAACTGATTTTGTAACATGTTTAGGCATATAATACTTGTCATAGGACTAGTTAGACGTCTCGAACGCGCTTTGCGCGCACGACGCGTTAAAGTAGCATAAGCTACCTTAATGGGTCGCGATGGGTCGAAAGCACTTAGGTTAGGTTTCATTTTAGTATGTAGGCTTGTTAAACCATATTACACGAGTCTCCATACTCGTTTGGTTTACGAACCCTCATTCTATCCGATCCTCCGATCTAGGTCCGGTTTATTAACATAGTTACCTATATTAGGTGTTGTTTAATATCCGTGATCTCTAGCATTGTTTGGTTGTTACTCAAGGACTGCTAAGCAATCTCAAGTGAGTACATAGACCCCTCTTTTACTGTTTTCCAAATTGTTTTGGGGTGGAACACATGTGCCTACTTGTTACTTTCATGCTTTCCTGTTTTCACATCATATACATGCTATGTTCAATAGTACACTTATAGTACATTGTTTTACATTACATTTTATGCTATGTGTGCCCATTGTGTGCATACTTAGTACATTTTTTTACATTACATTTCATGCTATGTATGCCCATTGTGTGCATATTTAGTACAGTTGTTTCACGTCACATGCTATGTATGTCTATTGTTGCATATTTAGTACAGTTGTTTCACGTCACATGCTATGTATGTCTATTGTTGCATACTTAGTACAGTTGTTTCACATCACATGCTATGTATGTCTATTGTTGCATACTTAGTACAGTTCACATGCTATGTATGTCCATTTGTTGCATACTTAGTACAGTTGTTTTCATCACATGCTTACATTTTGGTATGACATTTGGTTTGTTTTGATGGATCAATATACATTCATTAACACCGATCACGCCGTTCGTTAGTAGGTAGTGGTACCATAGGAATTGACAACTCCCGTTCCTGAAATCCTGGGTTTGTTTAGATTAGAAGGAATGACCGAATTCGATATACATAACTTAGATAAACCTTTAATTTGTTTAAGGGTTTATCGCCACAGTCTCAAGGCTTGGATGTATGCATTCTCACAATACCGCATAGATGTTTATATCAGTATAGCATGCATTTTTTCCACAAAACATAGCTTTGATTTAAACCATGTTTTACTTCAATACTTTGTTTTTGTGCATATGGTTTAGTTGATATATTTCACTAGCCATACATATCATTTTGGTTACACATTACATGATTTACATTTGACACATAAACATTATTGACATTGGTTACACATTTCATGATTTACATTTGACACATAAACATTATTGACATTGGTTATACATTACATGAATTACATCTTGACATAAACATTTTGAACATATTATTCAATACGTTTGGCAATTGGTTTAAACATAGACATCTTACATTGTTGGTTTGGTTTGAGTAAGTGATTTAAGTAAAGAGGCGTGTGTAATATGATACAAGCATGGTGGATACGCCGCGGGTACTTCCTATATATAAGTGATTGTATGGTATTACATATCGTAGCGTTATTTGAATCATTTCAATTTGGACATATAACATTTTATACAAATAACATACTTTTCACAATACATTGTTTTACAAACAACTTAATTTATACAAACTCATTTCACATGGTTATCCACTTAACCATGTATTATTCTTTTAACATATATATCATTTGGTTTATTTATCACTTTTCAAATGATTTACAAGACAAAGCAAATTACAAGGTTCATGACTAAACATTTTCTTAAACAATAAGTCATGAATCCTATTTTCATAAACCTATGTATCTCACAGGAATTTTTATGCTGACGTACCTATTTTCACATGTGTTTCAGGATATGATGCATAGGATTTATCAAGATACACTTAGGCGGACTTGGGCCTTAGCGACAATAAAAGATGCAAGACTAGTTATTTATGTTATGTTTCTTTGATTGTCAAGACATTGTAACTACTTTAATCAATAAAACAATATTTCAATTTCCATGTGTTATGAAACAATGATTCTGTTACTACACTCCCCGACGTTTTCCGCCACGTTTTGTTGTCCTACGTGGTCGGGGTGTGACATGTTGTGTGATAGTGTTGCCTAAATACACATTATGAACATGAATTATGCGCGAACAATGTGGATGTCAACTGATTATGTGTGTATGATTACTATAGGCTTTGACTGAAATTATTTGTGAACAAGTAATTAACCATACCGAGCAAACCGAGGTAAGTTCACACTTTTATAAGGCATGGGATTCCCGGTGGGTTGGGAATGGGTTAAGAAGCTAAAATGAAACCTACATATTCACCTCTAACAGAATATGTACCTCCGTCCTCGGTTGGGAAGGACGACTACATTTAATCTGCGTATTCTCGGTTGGATAGAGTACGTACCTCCGTCCTCGGTTGAGAAGGACGACAACATATAACTTACTAGACAAAACTCTATCATGAAGTCCCTCATTTTTATATCGACTTAATCGCTGGGCCAATGGCGAGCGGGTCATTAGTTAATAGCGCTATTAGGGTTGACAAGCCTCACATCGTGCCGGTAGGACGGGCGTGTACTAATGGATCTGGGCACTTAGTCAATGATGATAGACATTAACGTAGGGCACAACTTCCTCAGTCGGTTGTCGATATGGTAACGGTCTAGTGGTTTACTACATGGGGTAGCCCCCACTGGTTATGGTTTGGGAAACAAGGAACTAATTAACTACTAGTTTTCGAATGAACTTATGGTTTTTGAAAACAACTTTAAACTGGACAACCAACTGTGAACTCGCTCAACTTTGTTGTTAACTCGTTGTTACATGCCTTGCAGGTCGATAGGTACTTAGCAGGAGCTTGCATGGGAGGTGTCGTTGTGGAGCATGGACATTGAGTGTCCATGATGAACTTAAACACTTTTAACTTATGATTTGTGTTTTGAACTACTTGCTTCCGCTGATTACTTAGACTTGTTAAACTGTTTTTTAACACCAATTATATTGAGTGGTTGGACTTTTATTTACTTTATTATATTGTTCAATATGATTGGTGGCTTGATCCTGGTCAGTCACGCCTCCTGCGGTGATACTCCGCTTGTGGAATTTGGGGGTGTGACAATTTTCGACCATGGAGAGTTCGAAAGGAGCCATGTTGATGCTGGAGTGATAACTATTGTTGTAGGAGAATTCAATCAATGGAAGATACGAATCCCAACTACCACCAAAATCGATCACACAAGCTCTAAGCATATCCTCCAGTGTTTGGATTGTTCTTTCAGATTGACCATCAGATTGCGGATGATAAGTTGTGCTCAAATTGAGTTGGGTCCCCATAGCAGATTGCATGGTTCTTCAAAAACGAGATGAGAATCAAGAATCTCTATCTGATATAATGTTCAAAGGAACGCCATGACGAGATACAATTTCATCCACATAGATTTTGGCAAGCTTGTCGGCAGATAAATCCTCACGGATTGGCAAGAAATGCGCTGACTTGGTAAGACGATCAACAACTACCCAGATGGCATCATGACCTTTCTTAGTGCGCGGAAGTTTGGTGATAAGATCCATAGCAATGTTTTCCCATTTCCAAACTGGAATCTCTGGTTGCTCCAATAATCCAGAGGGATGTTGATGTTCAGCCTTAACCTTAAGACAAGTAAGGCATTTTGATACGTATAAGGCAATGTCTTTCTTCATACCAGGCCACCAATACTGAGTACGAAGATCCTTATACATTTTATCTGCACCAGGATGAATAGAATAACTAGACTTATGAGCTTCATCCATAAGCAAGGTGCGGAGATCGTCTTGATTTGGGACCCACAAACGGTCCGTGAAATAATATGATCCATCGTCTTTTAGCTCAAGATCAGGCTTAATATGAAATGGTAATTCCTTACCTATCAAATCTTGTGAAACACAAGTATGTTGAGCCTGAGAAATGCGAGCTTGAATATTAGATCGAACTCGAACACAATGAAGCTTAACATGCTCTTTACCACTCAACACATCGGCTACGACATTCGCCTTACCAGGATGGTAGCGAATTTCGCAGTCATAGTCGTTTAGAAGTTCAACCCAACGTTGTTGCCTCATGTTAACTTCTTTCTGATTGAAAATATGTTGAAGACTTTTGTGGTCAGTAAAAACCACACATTTTGTACCATACAAATAGTGTCTCCAGATTTTGAGAGCGAATACAACTGCACCTAACTCAAGATCATGAGTCGTGTAGTTCTTCTCGTGAACCTTCAAATGTCTTGATGCGTAAGCTATGACTTTGTTCCTTTGCATGAGAACACAGCCAAGACCTAATTTGGATGCATCACAGTATACGACAAAATCATCATTGCCCTCAGGTAAAGATAGAATATGTGCATCACAAAGTTTCTGTTTCAAGGTCTGAAACGATTCTTCCTGTTTGGATCCCCATTCAAAGGGTTTGTTCTTCTGAGTTAAAGCAGTTAGAGGAACTGCAATCTTTGAGAAGTTTTCAATGAAGCGGCGGTAATAACCCGCGAGACCAAGAAAAGAACGAACTTCTGTAGGAGGGGTAGGCGTATCCCAATCCTTAATCGCACTGATCTTGGAGGGATCTACATTAATACCTTGTTCATTAACGATATGACCCAAAAATTGAACTTCCTTAAGCCAAAATTCACACTTGGAGAATTTGGCAAAAAGTTGCTCTTTCTTCAGGAGTTCCAGGGTAAGACGAAGATGTTGTTCATGATCAGCTTGCGTCTTAGAATAAATCAAGATGTCATCAATGAAAACAATGATGAACTTGTCCAAATAAGGTTTGCAGACCCTATTCATCAAGTCCATGAAAACAACAGGAGCATTAGTCAAACCAAATGGCATAACAGTGAACTCATAATGCCCATATCGAGTGCGGTAAGCAGTCTTGGGAATGTCTTCTTCAAGCACCCGAAGCTGATGATACCCAGAACATAAATCAATCTTTGAAAAACAAGTAGCACCCTGTAACTGATCAAAGAGATCATCAATGCGAGGTAGGGGATATCGATTCTTGATGGTAAGCTTATTAAGCTCGCGATAATCGATACACATCCTGAAAGAGCCATCTTTCTTCTTCACAAAAAGAACGGGAGCACCCCAAGGTGAAAAGCTAGGATGGATAAAACCTTTTTCAGAAAGCTCCTGAAGCTGCTTATATAACTCATGCATCTCAGATGGTGCAAGATGATACGGAGATCGAGCAATAGGATTAGCACCAGGTACAAGATCGATACGAAACTCGACTTGGATGCTGGGGGTAAACCAGGTAATTCTTCAGGAAACACTTCAGGATAATCCTGAACGACAGGGATATCTTGAATAGACTTACCTTTGCCTTTATCCGCTACAACATGTGCTAAGAAAGCAACATAGTTCTTGCACAGATACTTTCGAGCTTGAGTACAAGACATGAGTTTGAGACTGCTAGCAGGTTTCTCACCACGAACCTCTAGGATCTCACCTGATAAAAGAGGCATACGAGCAATCTTCTCAAAACAAACTACCTCTGCATGATACTCGGCTAACCAATCCATTCCCACTATAATGTCGAAGCTTCCAAGTTGCATAGGCGTGAGGTCGATAGGAAAAAGATGGTTATTAAGGTTCAACTGGCAATTTCGAAGAACAAAATCAAGAACAATGGGTTCACCACTAGCTACCTCTACTGTCAAGGGCTTTCCTAATTTTGTTCTAGACATGTGAAGAAAAGGATCGAATAATAAAGACACAAAACTCTTATTGGCACTCGAATAAAAAAGAACAGATGCAGGCTGATTATTAAAAAGGAACGTACCGTTCACCACCTCGTTGTCTGCTCGCACCTCGTTAGCATTCATGTTGAAGACTCGACCACGAGCCTGAGCCTGATTTGCATTGGCCAATCTTGGACACTGGTTTCGATAGTGGGTCAAATCCCCACAATTATAGCACGAACCAGGAGGATAGTGAGGTCGTGCAGCCTGTGCTTGTTGTTGAGCAGGTGGTTGAGCAGCTTGCTGAGCAGGGTTTCGAGCTGCTTGATTCTGATTAGCAGGAAGACGACATGTGGCGACAAGATGACCAAATCTTCCACAATTGGTACAATATCGACACTGAATGTGCGGCTGGTGATGGCCGTTACACCTGTTGCACAGAGGTGCATTGCCAAGGTATGGTTTCTTGGCAGGTGTTTGCGCGGCCTGGTTTGGAGCAGCTTGGTTGGCCTGCGCTGTGACAGCGAAGTTTTGGGAAGCCTTGTGCTTCCTAGATCTCCTCGAAGGCCCAGCTTTCTTGCCCTTCATACTCCCACCCTTATTAGATGACTGTTTCTTATCCTTGTCACCTTTCCTATGTAGCTTGCTCGTTCTGATCTACGACTCAGTCAAAGTCGCAGCTAACTCGATTGCCTGACGAACTGTGGTAGGGTTGCTACCAGTGATGATATCTTGCACTGGGTCAGGCAGACCATCGACATACCTTTCAATGGCTTTCTCGAGTGGGGTAACCATTGTAGGGCATAACAAACTCAGCTCCTCGTATCTGTCGGTATAAGCCCGGGGTTCACCACTATCCTGCTTCAGGTTATCAAACTCTCTTTCTAACGCCCTCTGTTCATGACGGGGACAAAATTCCCTCATCATAAGAGCCCTAAGCTCTTCCCATGTCTGACCCAAAGCGACATCAGCACCACGATCCCTCATGAGTCCATTCCACTAAGTAAGAGCCTTCTTTTGAAACACACTAGAAGCGAACTTGACCTTGTGATTATCAGGACATTGAACGTGACGAAATGTACTCTCAATGCTTTAAAACCACTGTAGGAGCCCAGTTGCTCCCTCGGAACCACTAAACTTGAGCGGTTTGGCCGAATTGAAACTTTTGAAGTTGCATGGAGCATTATGTTTATTATTGGCTTGGTTTACTTGAGCAACGATGTTTGGGAGTACAGCAGCCATTTGTTGAGAGACAAGGGCTGCGATTTCTTCGTTGGATAGAGGTTGTGCATCTCGTCGAGTAGGCATTTTCTAGAAGGAACAAGGAGACATGAGAAACGAGTGAGATCGATAATTGGATAAACAAAAGAGGTATTGAAAATATCGACAAAACAATAGGAAGGTGATCATTTGTTCGTTACCTCGAACAAACAGATGACATGCAGTGACTAATCAAAGTAAATGGGTCAGTATAATGTACCGCGAAGACATGCTTTAGCCTATATGTGGACACTCACCCCAAGAGTTCCTAGGTAAGAGTGACTGGTCCGATTATGTGGATATGTACGGACACTCTAGCCTAGACAGAAAACCCGAGATACAGGCATCCACCCTACCAGATTGCACGTGTTCACATTATTTAGACCCAAAACTTTGACGAGATTTTGAAAACTTTAGAAGGCACAAGGCCAAAAGAATCATTCAAGAATGGATTATTGAATTTTCAAAATAGATTTTAGAAAATTGGAGGGTTCAAAACCTTATAACAAATCATTTAAGAATAGATGATTGATTTTCAAAAATCATTTTGGAAAATTGTGTTCTTGTTTTGGTAATCACCTAAGGATATGTGAAGTGCATGTTTTAAGATCTAAACACAAGATAACTTGTGTTAGGGTCCTAGAAAAGTTATAGTCTAGGTCAAAGCATTACTAATAACCTAATTCCCTATAAGCATTGGCTCTGATACCAACTCTTCTGTCACACCCCGACAGCGTAAAACAACAAACCACGGCGGAAACGTCGGGGAGTCGAGCAACAGAATTATTGTTTCACAACCATGGTAATTAAAGTTTTATTTTATTTATAAACAAATGGGTTAAATTGTCTTAAAACAACAGAAACAAAGAGTACATAACATAATTAGACTATTCTAGCTTCATTTTATGTCACTAAGGCACAGGTCCGCCTAAGTGTATCTTGATCATTCCTATGCATCAGCTCCTGAAAACACATGTGAAAATAGGTACGTCAGCATAAAAATGCCTGTGAAATACATAGGTTTATTGATTTAGAATTCATGACTTGTAAGTTTAAAGAAAAATGTTTAACAAAAGTTAGTCATGAATCTTATTAAAAAGTTTTCTTTTATAAATCATAGAGTTAAATGCTTGGTTGGTCCCTGTGGTTTTTAAAAATTGCAGACTTGGTCCCAGTGGTTTACTAATTACACGTGTGGTCCTAAAACTTGTCAAAAATGCACTCGGTTGGTCCCCAGCTCTAACATCAGTTAAATTTCTCAGTTAGGTCCATGTTAAATGACCAAAATACCCTTGCTTATTAACTCTCTTTATAATTTTTTTTAGTTTTACTTCCATCATCATCTTCATCAGTAGAACCAAGTCATCTTCATCACCATCATCTTCATCACCATTATCATCTTCATAACCCGTTATCATTGAAGCATAAGAAACCGTGTTTTTCTCAGGTGACATCAAAAACAATTCACACGCCTTCTCAACTCCATTCTTGCTACACATATAACCACTAATCATTGCATTCCAAGACGCAACATTTCGTTCAGGCATTTCATCGAACAGTTTACGGGCATTATTAATTTGGCCATTTTTTGCATATGCAGTGAGCATAGCTGTCCAAGATACGACATTCTTGATGGGCATGCGATAAAATATGGTCTCTGTATTCTTAATGTTACCAGTTCGACCATGTTTGCTGATCTGGGAGTTCAAATGGATGAGGGGTTTGATTGCTCTGTCATTAAGGTTTATGGAAATTGATGAATATGAAGTTGATTGACTAAATTTGACTGAATTATAAGCAATCAATTTGTGAAGAAGGATGCAAGCTTCTTTTACTAACATGGCGGATTGCAACCCATGAGAAAGAAGAGGGGTTTAGATTTCAAATCTGCAGATGATGATGGTGATGAAGATGATGATGGTGATGAAGATGATGGTGATGAAGATGACTTGGTCCTACTGATGAAGATGATGATGAAAGTAAAACTAAACAAAAATTATAAAGAGAGTTAATAAGCAAGGGTATTTTGGTCATTTAACATGGACTTAACTGAGAAATTTAACTGATGTTAGGGCTGGGGACCAACCGAGTGCATTTTTGACAAGTTTTAGGACCACGCGTGTAATTAGTAAACCACTGGGACCAAGTCTGCAATTTTTTAAAACCACAGGGACCAACCAAGCATTTAACTCTAAATCATATGAAAATCGATAAGTAATTAGATGATATATAAAAGAAAGATGTGTGGTTAAATGAATAACCAAGTAAAAGAACTTGTATAAAATAAGTTGTTTGTAAAACAATGTTTTTGAGAAGATATGTTATTTGTGTAATATGTCTAAATTGAAATGGTTTAAATAACGCTACGATATGTAATATCATAAAAGCACTTATATATAGGAAGCACCAGCGGCGTATCCACCATGCTTTTATCATATTACACACGCCTCGTTATCTAAATCACTTACCCAAACAAACCACCAAAATGTAATGTCTAAACAAACGTTAAAATGTTCATGTATAATCAAATGTTATGTATGACAAGTGAAAATATCAATTTAAATCATAAGTAAAATGTACAAAACAATGTATTTGATATAAATCATAGTTTAAGTCAAAGATATGTTTTGCAAAAATCCATGCTTTACTGATACAAACACTTATGTGGTAATGTTAAACGTATACATTCAAGCCTTGAGACTGTAGGATAAACCTTAGAACAAATCAAAGGTTATCAAAAATGTTTTCGGATTCAGTCATTCCTTATGTCCAAACAAACCTAGGATTTCAGGAATGGGAGTTGTCAAGTCCTATGGTACCACTACTTACTACCGAGCAGCGTGATCAATGTTAATGAATGTATTTCAGTTTCGTTAAACAAACCAAATGTCATACCAAATGTAAGCATGTTATGTGAAAATAGTGTACCTAGTATGCTAAGTGAACATACAAAGTAGAAATGTAAAACAATGTGTCCATATACTGAGTGAACATATGCGACAGAAATGCAATGTAAATCAATGTGTCCATATGCTGAGTGAACATATGCAACAAAAGTATTTATGAAAATCAATGTGCTAGCATGCTAAGTTGTTGGATCGTTCCGGTGACCCTAAACAGTCAAGTTGAGTAGTTCATCATCATTTACAAAGGCGGAATCAATGCAAACAATGTCAAACAGCTTGTTTCCTTTCAATTCTTTTCTATTACTGATTTTCTGAGCCTTTACAAAGATTTCTGACAAAAATCCGGCAGCACCTCGACTCAATACACAAGACTAGGTTCGCTTGGAATGACACGGCACAACCCTATTTATAGACTTGGAGATTTCACTTGAGGATGTCACATCCCTGTTCAAGCGAAATTACCTGTAATGATTTCGCTTGAACTAGTCTGAGTCACCTTCAAGCGGAATCACCCACTTAAACACATAAAACCCTAAATTCTAACCCTGTTGTGTGCTCGTTCACCCTATCTAGACATAAGACTCAATTAAGACGAAGTTAACAGACACTAGATGCACTAACATAAGTGATCATACATAGCAAAACAATATGAAATCATGTACTATATGCGTACTAATGAACATAGCAAGTATATGTTATGAAAGCATGAAAAGCACGAAAGTAACAAGTAGGCACATGTGTTTCACCCCAAAATATTTGAAAACAGTAAAAGAGGGGACTATGTACTCACTTGAGAATGCTTAGAAGTCCTTGAATAACAACCAAGCAAAGCTAGAGGAATCACGGAATCAAACGGCACCTAATATAGGTAACTATCTTAATAAACCGGACCTAAATCGGAAGATCGGAAAGAATGAGGTTTCATAAAACAAATGAGTATTGGAACTCATGTGACATGGTTCAACAAAGCCTACATTCTAAAACAAAACCTAACCTAAGTGCTTACGACCCATTACGACCCGTTTAGGTAGCTTACGCTACGTTAACGCGTCGTTCGCGTAAAACGCGTTCGGACCGCCTAACTAGTCCTATTGCAAGTAGCATATGCCTTAACAAGTCTAATAATGTTGCCTAATCAGTTTAGATGTCAAAATTTAGGTTACATATACTTAAAATGAATTTATGCGTAAAAAGGGCATTTTGGTCATTTTCCTAAGGCATACAAACTACCTATCATACAACTAACTAAACGAAGTGACCATAAGGTATAACCTTGGAAGGTTATTCCCTATACAGCTATGGTCACAAAATATGTTTGGTCGGATCCTAAAGATCGACCAAATGGGTCGGGTTCGAAAGTCTAAATGGTTGTTTAGACCGCTTATCTTTACGACCATATATAAGCACTAAACTAAATGTGACGAGTTAAACATGTTAGAACATGTTTAACGAAGTTTGAAAACAAGTTTGATATCAAAACAAAGGGTTTTGATACCTAAGAATAGTTTGGTTGCAAAATACGCATAAACGCGCATTTTGACCGAAACTATGACTCGTCACTAAGCCTAAATAATGTGGTAATCAGTAGGTATAGTCACAAAGGACTATGACCATCGTGATTACGCTCACGTTGCGAAGTTCAAACGAACTTCGTGTTGACCATTGACTGGTCAATGCAGAAAGTCAAACACTGTTTGACTTTCGTGCTTGAAAACGCATAAAAGAACGAAAGAAACTTACAAGAGGTCCAAGCAATGGAGATTTGATTCAAGTTGCTCAGGTATGAAGTGTGGAAACTCCAACTTAGAGCAGAAATGAATCAAGGTGTGAGGATTGAAGTGAAACATGTTGGGTATTTATAGATTTCGTACAACCGTTAGGATCGTTTCTCGATTTACGAGCTTCAATCTTGGCATTACAAGTGTGCCCACTGATTTGTAATACCATGGGTGTCCAAAACAAGCCCCAGGTATGAAGAAACCATGAATAAAAACCCAAAAACCAGCTGCTGTTTGAAAAAAAACATTGAATCTGCCCAGATCAGTCTCTGGCATCGCGCCAGAGGCCTGTCGCGCCCCGCCAGAGACCAAAATCTCATAATTGCCAGAAATGGTCCCTGCATGCATAATACTTGGTTTTTGACACGTTTAAGCCTTGTTAACCCATTTTCAAGGCTCAATAATAATTTAAAAGTATAGGGGACATGAAATATGCTTGAAAATATCACGGATGTCAGTACGGTTGCCTTGTTCGGTTAATTACGACGAAACACGAACGAACACGAAAAACGATCCAAACTACGCCGCGAATGGAATTTTATCATGCCAATCACTAAAATAAAATATTTTAATGATTACAAAAATTTTTTGATGTCCGGATATATTCAGAACGTAAGATATGCGCGAAAATGCAAACTTATGCACTTTTTGACGCTTTTAGTCCCTGATTGACCAAAAAGTTTATTTTTGCACACCGAACCCCTCAAAGCCTATTTCTAAGCTATGTAAAGGATATTTATGGTATGTTTAACTTATGGTCATGTTCTGGAATGTTCGTTACAACACGAATCGGCATACTTTCGTTGTTTGACATAAATAGTCCATGTGATCGAATAAACTTGATTTTGCCATACCAAAGCCTTCAAAACTTATTTCTAAGTTATGTAAAGGTTATTTAAGGTATGTTAAGCATATATTGATGTTCTGGAGTGTTTTTCGCGTTAAACTAATTGCGTTTATGCGTCTGTTTGTGTATAACTTTCCAGAAAACTATATAGAGTTTGAAATTGAACAAAAATCGAAACGTGTAAAATGTCAAACATAAATAAACAAACATTGGGGTCAAATCACATTATTTTATTGATAATTGAACAATTCAGAGTTTATACAATGATTACAAGCACAGATGTCACAATCAAGGTTCGGGTTTCACCCCTGTCTTAACGACTACATCCCTGGTTGTATGATAAAATCATGAGATAGATGAGGAGAATCGCATCGAAATATGGATTTCACTCCTAATTCAACACAAATTCTCTTGTTTATAGTAAAAATAGTGAATCGAATGAATGATTTAGTCGAGAGTTTGCGGTTTTCACCCCTAATCTTGACCAGATCATCCGTTTGTCTGTGTAATCAGCCTTAGGAAAGGCTGAACTTGCGCCGAACTGTAGTATGCGATGTTCACGCAAGTGTGTAGTGTCCAGCAAGTTCGAGCGAGAAATAGCGAGTAAGCTCGTACAAACCCTACCGAGCATGCACAAGTCGGTCTGTTGGTACTTAAACTATAGACTAGGTCGTTTCTAAGACATCAGCCCTGACTAGGTCGAGTCTTGCCTAATTCTCTATAGTTATGGCTCTGATACCAATCTGTCACACCCCAACCGATGGCGAAATCATCGGGGCGCGGCACTGAGCGAAACAAATTGTCCAGGAGAATCCATAATAACTATTTGTTGTAATATATTAAAGGTTCATGTCCCATACCACAAACCCATATAAAATAAAAATAGTTATTACAGACATTGATCTCAAAGACAAATATCCATTCCGATAACTCAGATTTTATTTAGTTTGTTTCTAGACTCCATCCTAGCTCGATTTCATCAAACAGCAAGCAAACATCCTAAGCACCTGTTACATACGTTAAAATAGAGGTCAATACACATAGTGTAAAGGTGAGCATACAAGTTTAATAGTAATAGTAGAGTTCAAAAGCGCTTACGCATAACCAGCATGTAACAAGCATAGTGTGAAGCTAGTAGGTTATCGACAATGAAATATGCATAGACTAGACTACGAGTTGTAGAATGCACAACACACATCACCACTGTGACATGTGAAGAGGTAACCTTAACAACCCCTGTCCATGACAGGTGCTGAGTCCAAACAAATAGTACTATCGTTGCTAAGGCGTCAGGCAACAATCACTGTGTTAACATAACATACAAGCATTCATCGAGTAACAAGTAACATGCAATGACGGTCAGCGTATAAATAGTGTTTGTGTTGTGTGTCGATGTGATTGGAATAAGTAACGTATGTAACACCCAAAAGTGCATAAAGCAAAAAGGGATCGAGTATATTCACAACGATGAAAGTAATGGATTGAAGAGAGCGCTAGAGTGATTAGCCTGAATAGTTAACGATAGCATAAGCGAAGAGCGGTGCGTAAATCGGTGAAAAGTGACCAAGTGTCGAACGGTAATCCGATCGGATGGTCATACGATCGGATGTCAATCCATTCGGATGGTCATCCGATCGGATGGCCATTCGGTCGGATTGACATTCGTTTTGGTACAGATGTGTTTGTGTATGATGGCTTTGAAGTTTTCGTTGTAGCATTTTGAAAAAAGAGAAGTATCTCTACCCATCAGGTCGATCGATCAAACGGTCGTTCGATTGGATAGTGATCCGATTGGTGAGGCTTCTCAGTTGATAAAAAGTTCACAGCAGGTCGGTCACTTGATCGGATAACAATCCGATCGGATGGCATTCTGTTAGAACTGATGCTCTTTGGAAATCATGAAATTGATTAAGTGTTGAAGCTCAAGTGCAATCCGATAGGATTGCTGTTTGATCGGGTGGCAATCCGATCGGATGGCAATCCGATCGGACGACAATCCGATCGGACGGCAATCCGTTCCAACGATCCTGATCGTCTTGAACTTGATTATTTTGAAAAGTTTTGCGGTTTGCTCGAGACGGTATGAAAACGTGTCAAACAACAGAAACTCCATCAGACCCAGGCTATCCGATCGAACGGGAATCACCCCAATCCGATCAGTTAACTGTTCGTGACGGGTGGTTTCATGTTCAACCAGGAATCAGTTGTCTCGTTGATAAGATTCAGATCTCAAACCGGCACATCACTAGAGAATAGTAGAAGGCATGAATGAGCTCCGATTCTATCGGTTTTGAGTGCATTGAGTGTAAAAGAATGAGAAAACTTGTGTATATTTCTTTCAACTCTTTTATTCTTTTGAAAATGTTTAGATCTATGCTAAATTGTTGTGAAATCATGTGGAAATCCTTCAGATCTGAGTTATTCTTGGTGGAATGAAGCCAAATCTTGAAGTTCATAAGAACTCCATGATTACGTCATCCTAGAACACCTCAAATCCGTCGATTTCACGGTTAAAAGTTAAGATTCAAAGGTGGAAATGATGAAGGAGTGTGTGTAGATCATAGAAGTACAAGATTTGAGTTGAAAACTTACAAGAATCGTGAGAAATCGAGAGAAAGAAGGCTTGAGTGTGCTGGTCGACTGAGATGGAGCTGTCACATCACAAATGATGTGACAGGATGGGTATTTATATGTTGCCAAATATAGAAAGGAGGTGCAAGGGTCGGATAGGATGGTACCGATAGGATGGTGCCTCGATCGGATGGCAATCCGATCGGATGGAAACTCGATCGGATGGCAACCCGATCGGATGGCAACCCGATCGATTGGCAACCCGATCGATTGGCCATTCGATCGAACAGCCATTCGATCGAGTGGCTCCGACGAGTTGCGTTTTGATGTTTCGTTTCGCGTGTTGAGCATTGCGTTGCGATGCGATTCGAGTGAGCGATGTGATAGATTACACATTAGTTACACAATTAACCTAACTACTATATCTAACATACAATCACTATAAATAACTTGCATTTAGCGTTGTAATTAAATTATGATGTGATAGAATTGCGATTGTGATTGCGATTAACACCTCAACATATGCACAAGTAACACATAAAAGCACACACACGTAAAAAAATATCCATAACACATAATTCGAGTTGCGAATGCGATAGCGATTAGCGATAAGTCGATTAGCGATAAACATGCGATTAAACCTCGATTATTAATAGATACTCCACATAATACAACTAAAGCGATTAAATAAAAAGATTCGATTACAAGTCATTAACGTACAGACAATAGTTAAGCAAGGAGTTACAGATCGCAATTAGCAATCTTTTCTTCTTTTGACTTTGACTTGTACTTTGACTTTCCAAAAAGCGGGTTGTTACAATAATGTTTTCATGAGTAGCACACCCATTAGAATCAAAACAAGTTTTAGGTCTTAGATGATGTTAGTCTAGTACTTTGACGAATGAACACAAATTCACCATCAAAGGTTCGAATCTTGGATAGTATATGTAAGTATTATATAGGTTATGTATTATACATTAATAAGTCCAATAGTTCAATAGTTCAAGCATGAGGTAGGAGGATGAATCCTCCATTTAGGAACCTCTTTAAGTGTCATAGAAATCATGTATGAGGTAGAAAGAAAAGTCTTCCATTTAGGCACCTCTAAGTGTTCACCACTACACTTGATGTTATGAACATACAAGGAGGGCAATGAACTTACAAGTAATACAAGAATATGAACAACTAATATATGAGAAATCATCAAGTAATGTGTGGATTTTAAGTAGGATAACCCAAGTTAATCCTAAATCACACAAACATCAAGTCTTGAACTTGAACATCACTTGTGGGTTAAACCCTTGAACAAAACAGAAAGTTTGTGAGGTTATACCTCTGATTTTGAATGTCTCAACCTTGTTTTTAAGCCTAACTAACCATAGAAGTGGTTATAAGCATAAGGACATAGGTTTGAGATGAGTTAGACTCAAGTTAAATCATGTTTAGTAAAGTTTAAATCAAAACAAGAACAAACAGTGAACTTTGGAGCCCTTTTGGCGATGTTCCAGGGACTGGTTTCCTGTGACAAACCCATGGAATCGGAGCTAAGGTTAATCCAAGTACACAGGAAAAAGAATGGAGCAAATCGGACAAGAATTGAGTGAGTTATGCTCACTTTAGTGAAGAGGTATGCTTCTGCTCGAACACTGATTTGCAGCTGCGATTTAGAGATTTTTAGAGTGATTTGGAAGTGTTTGCAAAGTGAAAATGGCTTGGAGTATGCTTGGTATTTATAGGAGGAGGTTGTGGTTGGGTTAGTTGGGGGTTAAATGCAAGAAACACAAGTTAAACCAATGAAAACTCACCAAAATCGAGACCAACCAACGGCTGTTTAGAGTTGGTTCCGGATTACACTGGCTCGCGGGGTACGAAGCCAAAGGCTTGGCCTGTTCGTGGCCCTCCACAAGGTGGCTGATGCTAGTCAAGTTTCCATTAATTACAAATTGGCCCCTGAAGTTCATTATTTAGGGTTTTTAAGTTATTAAGGGGTTGTTTTTTGACATTTAAGCAAAGTTTAAGGACAAATCAAGTGTGGAGAACATAAACCAAGTATAATCAAGCGTAAGAATGTCGTATTTAAGTATCATATTCGCTCAGAAGACGTATTATGCATAAGTATCACGTATTTGCAAGTTTAACACATAGTTTCCAAGAATTACGAATATGAATCAATTGTTTCACAAAATCAAATGTATGAATATGTATGAAGCATGTATAACACAAATTTAAAGTAATACGAGTTTTATTTATAATCCAAGTCTCGGATTTTACAACGGTTACAAAGAAAGAACGATTACAAGAACACAAGGCTTCCAAAAATAGAAATACACACAAGACTTTCTAATTTTGGAAAGTACGAAAAAGCAGGGCGTTACATATTGCCCCTTTTAAGGATGGTGGGTTGTACACACGATAACTTCCATTGCCACTTTTTATGCCGGTATGATCAGTTTTCTGTAAATTTTGGCTTTAGATGTTGTATATTCAGCTTTTTCCATTATCATTCATAACCTTTTGGCGTGTTTGTACTTACTTAATGCCCATTGACTTTTTCCAAACACAAGGTTGTGATGATCGAATAGATTCGACTGAAAATTGCTAAACATCAACCTATGGCGTGGCAAAATTAAAGGATGGCGTGGGCTCAATTTGGTCAAACGATGGGCATTAGTGTTGATATCGGTGGAAGCAGTCGTCAACTCCGGTGAGTATACTGTTCTGGGAAGGGCGTCGACGGTGTGGTGGTCTTATCATATCAGAGCAGCCATGAGGCACTCAGGTGGAAACGCCGCCAGCAGGGCGGCTGGGGTTTCTATGTGATGTCGACGGCGACACGACCCTCTCTCAATCTTTCAGCAGGTTTTGATTTATGCAAAATCGAGTTTTAGTTTGACTCTTGATTCAATATGTTTTCCATGTTTAGTTTTATTTTTTTCGATCAGTTTTAGAATTTGAAATTTAGCTCCACATCCGATATCAGATGTATTCATCTTCAATATTTGGTTCAGGGTACGCACCAGTTAGCTGGGTAGTTTAATTTATATGTGGTTTTACTCTCTAGACAGTTTGTTATTTAGCATTTCATCTACATGATAGTACTACGAATGCACATAGCATGTTTCATTGACCCTGATTATTGGATTTGCATCCATTTTATTCATATTTGTATGTAGATAACTATGCTACAAACAAGCTTATAGTGAGAGGTGCCCCTATTTAGATACATAAACTTTTCTTTTAAAATGCATTAGTTATGACTTAAAGTCCTCAATTTTTTCTTCCTTATTTTTTGATTATTCACCTCTTATGTATGTTTGGATCTTCATAGGATTGATAGAATGATTTGCTGCTCATTTCAGTCACATGGTTGGTGTTTTAAGATGTTTATGTTTGGTGCAAGAGTATGTGTGTGCGTTTGATGAGATTTATTAGTTATGTGTGTGATGAATCATGCCTGACTCCGGCTTTCATAGAGCCAGTGCTCTAGGTTTTTGTGTCAATCGAGGAAGATAGAAGAAAGGTGGAAAATGGGCTTTAAGGCTATTTCAAATGGGAAGTTAGTTGTTCTTCTTTTATCAGGTGGACAAGTATGTCTTATGTTATATTAAGTTCATTTTTAACTATTTTCATCATGATTCACAATTTTTAGTGTTGATTTGATCTTAATTATTTTAAGTTTATATATTCCAAACTTTGCTTTGTGAAAGGAAATATTTTGATTGAATGATATATGTAAGAATTGTTTTGACTTCTACCTTCCTCATAATTTTGGAATTGTTTTGTTAGTGTACTAAGACCCGTGAGTTGAGTCAAACGTAGGACGAACCATTCAACCTTGATCGTACTTGGCGGAATGTAACAAACAGTTTGCTTCTACTTTATGTGAAACCGAACGTCGCAATCTGATTTTGTTTGCTGCATATACAAAACTGTAGCATGATAAATTAATGACAAGTCGCTATTGACGTAAGGAATACTTGCATCCGTAACTAAACGAATCTAACATGTAATGTCACGCAACGCGCGGCAACAAATACAACTAGTTATTTTAAAATTGTAAATAAAAAATACATTCAAAATTGTTATAATTTGTAAATAGGATAAAAAAATTAATCAAAAAATGTTATATTTTTTATAAAATTAATTAAATTTGTTATATTTTTTAAACATAATAAAAAATACATTAAAAATTGTTATATTTTTTTAAATTATATGTTATGTTTTTAGGATTTTATTTCCCGCGATCATTTGGAATGTTGGGTAAAACGAAGGGGTTTAGCCAACGGGTACGTTATTGTTGCCAGACGGTCCAAGGATCACTGGATATGGCTCCAATGTTGCCGTAGTGGCGAGCATGAGAGTAAGGCCATGGTTAGGAAAACCGGCAGCAAAAATGCGCGTGCCCTTTTATGGTGATAGGTCGTCTCAACCAAAGTCGTCAAGCTTGGCAGATAGATTAATAGCACAAAAATTTTAACGAGACCCACAACCACGGCCCTGCTGAACATCTGGAGGGTTACACGTATGCCATGAGACTTACTCCTAATGAGTTTAGACTGGTGCAAGAGCTGACAGATCAAGATATACAACCCCATACAATCTGGAAGGCCGTAACCGAACAGAACCCTGAAAACAAATGTGTTCCGAAAGACATACACAACGCTCGCCAAAAAATGAGGGCCACAAAGTTCGAGAAAAAACGACTCCCATGCAAAGGCTGGAACAAATCCTCCAGGGAAAAAAAGATGACCTATTACATGCAGGAAGAACCTTCCACCGATGTTGTTCAGAACATATTTTTCTGTCACAACAAGTCTTTTGAAATGTGGAGGGCATTCCCGCATGTGCTTATAGTCGAAGCTACCTACAAGACTAACATGTACAATCTTCCATTTTTGCAAGTTGTGGGTATGACGTTGTAACAACCCGCACGTTTGTGCGTTGTTACTACTCGTTACACTCGTTATGCCTAGCACCAGAGATTCGGATCATAATGTAGCTATATCGCATACATCGCTATTTCGCAGTATTTTCGCATATTACGCATACTTTATCGCTATCATATCACATTGCACTTGCTGACAACCATGAAGATGACAAGTGCGGACCAATTCTACCCTCCTTGATAGCCGTGATGTGTCGCAGTGCAACTCAATACTCAAGAAAACCCACTCGCAGGCACGCGTAACTCGATTATCGCAGGATTTGAGATATGGATATGTATATACGACCCTATGTGACTAATTATAATAAATATATGAATATGGGTATGAAAACGTGTAACCAACAATCGCGACGTTTAACGAACAAAACGAAACATCGAAACGCCATTCGCCGGAGACCACCGATCGAGTGACCACCCGATCAGACAGCCATCCGACCCGTTGCACTTCTTCCCCTTCACTCCACTTCACCTATAAATAGCACTTGTCACATCACTTGAACAGTGATGTGACAGCTCTCACTCGACCAGCAAGCTTTTGGGGCTTTTCCTCTCGATTCCTCGCGATTCTTGTAAGTTTACAACTCAAATCTTGTACTTCTTTGATCCACGCACACTTCTTCATCTTTTACACCTTTGAATCTTAACTTTTAACCATGAAATCAATGGATTTGAGGTGTTCTAGGGTGAGGTCATCATGGAATTATTATGAACTTCAAATGTTTGCCTCATTCCACCAAGAATAACTCAGATCTGAAGGATTTCCACATGATTTCACTACGATTTCGCATAGATCTAAACACCTTCAATGATAAAAGGATTGAAATAAACTTTTCAACTTTCTTTCAACTCTTTTACACTCAATGCACTCAAAACCAATGGAATATGGGCTCGTTCTGATCTTCTACTCATTCTAAGTGAAGTGTTGGTTCCAGATCTGATTCTGTCAAAAGAGACAACTGGTTTCGGGTTAAGCATGAACAACCGTTATGGACAGTTAACTGATCGGATCAGGGTGATTCCTGTTTAATCGGATGACTTGGTTCATGATGGAGTTTCTGTTGTTTAGCACGTTATCACATCGTCTCGATCAAAACCACAAAACTTCCAAAACGAACAAGTGTCAAGACAATCTAGGCCACCGGGACGGATTGCCGTCCGATCAGATTGCCATCCGATCGGATTGCCACCCGATCGGACAGCCGTCCGATCAGCTTGCACTTGGTTCCTCACTTAAACTATCATTTCAACTTTTCAAAGTCTTGAACGTCGAACGGATTGTCGTCCGATCGGATTGCCACCTGATCGAACGACCATCCGACCATGTGATTTTTGGGACTTCGACACTTAAACAATTCAATACATAGTCAGTTCCAAACGGATTGCCACCCGATCGGATTGCAATCCGATCGAGTGACAAACTGCTGTGAACTTGTTCTCACTAAGCACTCGACTGGTGGACAGCCGAACGTAACAAACGTGGGATCTCCGCAACTTACGCTCTCTCTTGGGATGAGCTAAAAGAGCTCATGAAGAAAGAGTACTGCCCTTCCCACGAAGTCCAGAAGCTAGAAGACGAATTTTGGGAAATCAAGCAAGTCGAAAGTGACAATGCTGGCTACACCGCAAGGTTTAAACAGCTTAGCATAATCTGCCCAAGTCAACACATCAGAGAAAGCCATCACGAAGTACATTCGTGGCTTGCCTGAATGTGTGGGCGATTTTGTTGAAGCTGCCAGACCTGCTACCATCGAAGAAACCTACCGCTTGGCCACAGAGATCAACGACAAATAAGTCTTGGACGGATTTTTCTCTCAGAATCCTGTCAAACAAGCTCATCAAGCAATCGTCATCAATTCATCCGGCGATTCCTCCAATGATTCTACCGACAATTTTTCTGAAGATTACTCCGACGATGCCTCCAGCGAATCATCATACGAATCAGCCAACGACACTGCATTATCTTAGGAAGCTCAGCCCAGCCGTAAACGAAAGACCATGAGCTCAGACTCTTCAACAACTGGACTGTCGTAACCCGAACCTCTCCAAGTAGCTCCAGTTCACTTGAAACGCGCCTACAACGGAGCTCATCCCCTGTGTTTCACGTGTACGTATCATCACCCGCCAGAAGCTAACTGTCGCTATTGCACAAATTGTAACTGGTATGGTCATCTTACGCAGCACTGTCGCACAGGACCGCATCCTTGAGGAATTTCAGCAACAACCGCAGTCTCCGCAGAAGTACTCCACAGCAACGTTACTTTGCTTCTAATGTTGTTGTAATAATACGACTTATCGCCGTCAATTTCTTTATGTGTGGAAACGTATTCTATCTCTCGACGCATATGGATTCTATTTCTCCCTTATACTCGCACACAACCTATAGGCTAGCACTATGCACTATATAATGTATTTTACCCTACTATGCGTTCTTGAGATAAGGTACGATAAACGTGCAAGAATCAAATTAATCACGGGTGCACACGGGATTATTTTGGTTAGTGCACGGAGATCGTAGTAAGTTTCAATGATGCCTCAACGTTCAGGGCATGGTTAAGCATGGTGGATACGCCGCTGGTACTTCCTATATATAAGCGTCTTGACAATGTCTGACGACGTGTGAAACCTATTCACGGAACGAAGGCGTATGGTTTAAACATGACGGTGTTTCGCCATACTAACCGAAGTTTTGTGAAGAAAGTGCCATGTGGAGTTGGAACGTAGACCTATTATACTATTGTGGATTATGTTCGACACATTACACTACATCGCAAGGCGTAACAATCTCAATCGCAACTCAAAGCGTGTAATCGCCAGACTTTTCGTAAGTCAACACGCTTTCAATCGCATTATCGCTAGAATCTATCTCGCAATCTCAATCGCTTATTGTGTATTCACTCAATCGCTTATTACGTGCATCGCGCTATCGCATATCGTGGGTATCACTATATCGCTTGTATGTCGCTCTGTCGCTTGTATATTGCCACATCGCTCATCGTGTATCGCTTAACGTAATCGCTATCGCTATCGCTTACCAATACCCGTGTTGTCTTTGTTAAGTTAGCACACCTGACCTCGCTTCACGGGACGAAACTCATATGGTTAAAGCATGGTGGATACGCCGCTGGTACTTCCTATATATAAGTGTTTTAGCCATATCAGCAGAACTTCATGGAAAAAGGCCATGTGGGTCTAATGTTAGTTAAAACTTGTGGTGTCGTGTAATCTAATCAAAATCACATATTTCCTATCATTTGCAATGCATTCATCGTCGCCTATCGCTAGACGGTTGTCGCTATCGCTCGTCGCTTATCGCTTTACCCTTATCGCCGCCGTCTTCGCTTATTATGTTTGTGTTGTACCATCGAATTTTTTGCATCCCTCTTACGGCCTATCGCACTCGCTCGTGTCACTAAACTGAGTTGAAAACGACTCATCACTCGGTTCGCCTTTCAAGACTTGATCCAACCCTTTCTCGTTTGGATCGAGTCATCGCAAATCAGACTGTACTATGTTGACATGTATGACACTGCCTCACGAGACAGAAGCCATATGTTTAAAACGTGGTGGATACGCCGCTGGTACTTCCTATATATAAGCGTTTTAGCCATATTGTCGAACTTTCGTGGAAAAGTGCCATGCGGGGCCGGCCTTAAAAATTTAAATTCTTGATATTATTAAAAAGCCTTGTTTACCAAAAGTTTAAACCGACCTTTTCTTACAAATTTTTTCTAAAATTTTGATCAAAACCGTTGTACTAAACGAGATTATCTTGTAACGATGGGGTGACAATCGACTCAAGTTACTGCTTCGTGACGAGAAAATCTCGTAAAACGAGTTTTTACACCCTAAAATCTTTTAGTAACCTAATAAAACCCCACTCATAACGCTGGTGTGAACATCGAAACAGTTTAACGCCGCACTATGGGAAGATTTTTCATAAACATGTTTCTTCAAACCTTTTCGAGTTAATCAAATTTTTCGAGAATCCAGGACGTTTTTGGATCGCTTTTTGTGTGTTGCCATCTTTTGTATACGAACCGCTTTACTCGCTGCCATCGCTAGTCATCGCAACACTCTCGCTTGTCGAATTTCAATCGATCGCTCGCTTATTTTGACGCTCTTAATCGCTACTCCCACTCGCATCGATCCTCGCAACCCTTCTGGTGGATTAATTTCGGGACGAAATTTCCTAAAGCAGGGGAGACTGTAACAACCCGCACGTTCGTGCGTTGTTACTAATCGTTACACTCGTTACGCCTAGCACCAAAGATTCGGATTATAAAGTAGCTATATCGCATACATCGCTATTTTGCAGTATTTTCACATATTACGCATACTTTATCGCTATCACATCACATTGCACTTGCTGACAACCACGAAGATGACAAGTGAGGACCAATTCTACCCTCCTTGATAGCCGTGATGTGTCGTAGTGCAACTCAATACTCAAGAAAACGCACTCGCAGGCACGCGTAACTCGATTATTGTCACACCCCGACCGCGTAAAACAACAAATCGCGGCGGAAACATCGGGGCGTGTTGCAACAGAATTAATGTTTCATAACCATGGATACCAAAAGTGTTTCGTTTTATTAAACATTGAATAATTACATCGTCTGGAAATCTAAATACACAATTTAAACATAATCTATCATTGTTATTGAGTCACTAAGGCCTTGTCCAGTCCTATGTGAGCATGCATCTTATCAATCGATATCATTTAACAATACCTGAAACATATGTGAAAACGAGGTCAGCAAAGAAATGCTGGCGAGTACATAGGTTTTGTGAAAATAAGATTCATGACTTCTGTTTAAGAAAATGTTTAGTCATGAACCTTGTAATTTGCTTTGTCTTTGTAAATCATTTGAAAAATAATAAGTTTAGGTGATATGTATAAATAAGAGAATAATGCATGATTAAATGAATAACCATGTAAAATGAGTTTGTATAAGATAAGTTGTTTGTAAATAAATGTCTTATGAAAAGTATGTTACTTGTATAAAATGTTCTATGTCTCAAACTGAAATGATTCAAATAACGCTACAATATGTAATACCATACAAACACTTATATATAGGAAGTACCAGCGGCGTATCCACCATGCTTGTATCATATTCCACACGCATTGTTACTTAATCACTTAATCCAAACCAAACCACCAAAGTAATGTTCATGCCCAAATGTAAATCATGTAATATGTATAACCAATGTCAAAAGTGTTTATGTGTCAATGTAAACCATGTAATATGTAACCAAAATAATATCGTATATCGCTTTGAAGCCAATCGTTTACCCAATCGTTAAAACATCGTTTTAGGTCGTGAAACTACTTATATGATCGTCTCGCTAATAACATTCAAACCTTCGTGACTCATCACTCGTCGCTTCTCGTTTTCGTATTAACAAACCTCCATAGGGTAAGTTAACAATTACAGATTCAGTCGCTACCTACCATACCCACACATAACCACGGGTGTAGTAAATAACGGGATTTGTCAGATCCTATGGTACCATAACCTAATACTGGTCGGCTTGATCATTGCTAATGAATGTCATTTGTTATGTAACTACAACCAACAAGTTTGTTCACTTTATGAAATCGTTATTAGTTTTGTATAAATCGCCTTAATTGTTTTTGAAACCATCGTTATAACATCGAAAACATTTAGCACATATGAGTCACCCCAAAACAATTGAAAACAGTAAAATAGGGGAAAATGTACTCGCCTGATAATGCTTGGAGGTCTTGAACAACAACCAAACAAAGCTAGAGGGAGCACGGAATCAGTCGGCAATCTAAAACTATATAAATAAACCGGACTTAAATCGGGAGATCGGATAGGATGAGGCTTGGCAACCCAAATGAATATTGGAACTCATATGATATGGTTTAACAAGGCCTACATACTACAATGAGACTAACCTAAGTGCTTTCGACCCATCGCGACTCATTAAGGTAACTTATGCTACTTTAACGCGTCGTGCGCGTGAAACGCGTTCGGACCGCCTAACTAGTCCTATGACAAGTGTTATATGCCTAAACATTTTACATAATCAGTTATGTGACAAAAGTTTAGGTTACATATGCTTAATTACCAATTATACATGAAAAGGGTATTCTGGTAATTTACCTAAGGCATATAAACTACCTATCATACAACTACTTAAACGATGTGACCATAAGGTATAACCTCGGAAGGTTATTCCCTACACTATGGTCACCTAATGTATTTGGTCGGATCCTAATGATCGACCAAACTGGGTCGGGTTCGAAGGTATAAGCGATTTATTAGATCGCTTACCCTACGACCCTAGACAACGTGGTAATCAGTGGGCATAGTCCCAAGGGACTATGACCAACGTGATTACACTCACGTTGCGAAGTTCAAAAGAACTTCGCATTGACCATTACTGGTCAACGCTGAAAGTCAAACAAAGTTTGACTTTCTGACTCGAAAAGCAGTAAAATAAGGAAAAGAACGAAAGAATACTTACGAAGGGTCCCCGAATGCTAAACTCGATTCGAAAATCTCAGGTATGAAACTAATGTTTCAACTTAGAGTTTCTCAAATCAAATTTCTAGTGATTTTAGCAATGGGGGTGGTTGGGTATTTATAGGAATACCCGAACCGTTAAGATCGTTTCATGGAAAACGTGCCTTAATCCCATCTGTACATGTGTTGAAATGTCATGGTGTTTAGGTGTTTAAATTCCATCCATACATGTGTTGAAATGTCATGGTGTTTAGGTGTTTAAATTCCATCCATACATGTGTTGAAATGTCATGGTGCCAAAATTCCATCCTTATCCGCTGACTAAGCAAGTTTAGAATGTGTGGTTGTGAATTAAACAACGGCTAATACATCGAATCTGGTCCCGAATGCGAAAAACGATCCAAATGACGTGACGAATGGATTTTTCTTATGGCGAACACTAAAATAAAATATTTTAGTGCTTACATAAATTTTTGGATGTCCAGATGTATTCAGAACGTAAGTTATGCGCGAAAATGCAATCTTGTGCACTTTTTGACACTTTTAGTCCCTGAATGACACAAAAGTTTATTTTAGCACACCGAACCCCTCAAAGCCTATTTCTAAGCTATGTAAAGGATATTTATGGTATGTTTAACTTATGGTCATGTTCCGGAATGTCTGTTACAGTTCAAATTGGCATACTTTCGCAGTTTGTCATATTTAGTCCCTGTAAGCGAGTTAACTTGTTTTTGCCATACCAAAGCCTTCAAAACTTATTTCTAAGTTATGTAAAGGTTATTTAAGGTATGTTAAGCCTATGTCACTATTCCGGAGTGTTCGTTGCATTAAACTGGTTATATTTACGCATCGGTGCGCGTATAACCTTCCAGAAAGCGATTTAGAGTTTGAATTTGAACGAGAATTGATATGTGCAAATGATACACATATTTTTACAAATCCCAAGTATGAAATATAATATTTCATTGGTTTGGTATTTGTTTGATGGCCGTGAAGGCACAGGTGTTACAGTCTCCCCTACTTTAGGAAATTTCGTCCCGAAATTTATTTTAGAGGAAACTTGTGAGAGTTTAAAACATGAAGTTGAAAAGATCAAACAACATTGGTTAGGGTTCTTGAACTTCTAGTAACCTTAATAACATTATGTTTGCAATGTAAGAGGGACACTTATATACAAGTATATGAAGCGTCATTGGTGCGTCCACCATGCCTCCATTACATCGTTCTCATTTTGTTATTGTTGTCACTATCGGTTCTTTCACATAATAAACCTTACTAGGTTTCTGTGCACTAAATTTCATAATTATGTACGCGTCCATAATCAGACAATTCCTTGCACAGTTCACACAGTCTATTTTATAATGTGTAGGGTAAAACCAAATGAACAATCCTGTGATGAGTGTGACTAGACCGCCATAGAGTCCTTTTTTACTAAATCAATAAATGATCTAAATAGACTATCAAGGAGTCTGTCCAGCTACATCACTAGATGTCGTTCTTTAACCAAATTGTGAATCAATCTTTTAGCTAGACCACTCAAGGGTCTCTCATCGAATCATGGAATGGTACCATATAATCCCAAGGGTCTTTAACTACAACGTAGAAGCCCATTAAGGATTTAAAGTAGTACCTTTTGAATATCCTACTATGAATCTCTCATATAAAGATACGAAAGATTCTATGAGGATTTGAAAATTGGATCACACAAAAACATAGAGGAGAACACATAACACATAAACACATAATCGCATAGTTGTATAATCGTTTAATCGCAAAATCGTTTAATCGCAAAATCGTTTAATCGTATAATCGTTTAATTTGTTATCTTTGGACATGGGTATTTAAAGCATACTAGGAATCCAATCCGTGGATTTCACTTGGCACTTTAAATATTTTCAAGAATCTAACTATAAAAATAGGAAGATCTAAAAAGGAATTCGGCTTGTCCTAATTGAGTTGTAATGTACATATTAAGGTGTACAAGGAATCCAATCAGGCTCCGAAATCAACGAAGGTGTTGATCGTGGTCGGCTCGGGACTTTGAATAGATCAAGATGTCATCAATAAAAACAATGACGAACTGATCCAAATAAGGCTTGCAGACCCTATTTATTAAGTCCATGAAGATGGCTGGAGCATTTGTCAAACCAAAAGGTATGACTGTAAACTCGTAATGGCCATACTTCGTGCAGAAAACCGTTTTGGGAACATCTTCTTCGAGAATACGAAGTTGATGATACCAAGAACGCAAATCGATCTTGGAAAAGCATGAAGTACCCTGCAGATGATCGGATCATTGATTTAAGGTAGGGAATATCGATTCTTGATGGTAAGCTTACTAGGCTTACGTTAATCGATATACATTTGAAAAGATCCATTTTTTCTTTTCACAAAGAGAACAGGAGTTTCTCCAAGGTGAAAAGTTCGGACGGATGAATCCTTTATCAGACAACTCTTGAAACTGTTTTGATAATTCTTGCATCTCGAACGGTACAAGGCGATAAGATACTCTTAGATTTAAAAGAAACAAGTGTTTGAGGTTCTTAGGGAGATCACAAGTGATCATAAAAATGACAGAACCACACGAGTAGTTTTGTCTTTGTGTTAACATCATAAGGTTGGATCAAACATTCATACAATTGCATTAGTTAAAAATAAAAACCACAAATTTTTATTTATATAGCAACCGCATTGTCTTTAAATGTTATAAGATAACAACCAGAGGAAATACAAAATACTAAAAGTTCACTTCTTCATCATCGATTGCCTCATTGATGTTAAACACTCGACCACGTGCTGGATTCACATTGACGTGAACGTTCGCATTCGGGTTTGCGTGAGCATTTGCATTCACCAGTCTCGGACAGTTGGGGCGGAAATGACCAAACTCTCCGCAGTTGAAACATGAACCCAGTGGGAATCTCGCAGCATTCCCTTGAACCGGAGCTTGAACCTGAGCAGCCTGATTTTGTCTCAGACGACAAGTATTGGCCAAATGCCCAAGTCTACCACACGTTGTGCATTTCTTGCAATCTTGTTGTGCAACGTGATGACCGTTGCAACGGGCACAATGTGGTGCGGTACCAGCATATGCCTTCTTTGCATGTGGCTGAGCCGGTGGATTCTGCAGGTTCTGAGCAGTCTGTGCTGTAACAGCAAAATTTTGGGCACCCTTCCGCTTCTTCGATTTCTTCGACGTCTCACCTTCCTTACCCTTCCCCTTATCCTTCTTCTTGTCCTTTCCAGAATCGGTTGCCTTCTTTTTATCACCCTTGCGGGTGAGTTTACCCTTTCTGACTTGAGACTCAGTCAGGGTAGCTGACAACTCGATTGCTTGACGAAGGGTGGTAGGATTAACACCGATCAAAATATCCATAATAGAATCGGGTAAACCATCTATGTATCTCTCGATCGCTTTTTCCAGAGGGGTAACCATGGTGGGACACAATAGACTGAGTTCTTCAAAACGATCCGTGTACGCACGGTGTTCATGTGACAACTCGTATTTTTCGAACTTATCAACGTACTTGATGTAACGTAATTGAACTTGGTGTAATTAGTTGATATGTTGAATTAATGAGATTATGTGTGACTTGGTGATTGATTAAATGTATGTGGTTATGATTACGTGATGATATGTATTGTATAGTATTAATCCGATCGCACAACACAACCCACTCGCACAAGTCTTTTTGGGCTACACTTTGTATTCGGATCAATGGGCAGCCCATTGAGGGTTCGGCCCACTCTTCTCTTTGTCGCATAACACTAAGGGGTTAGGGTAAAACTCCTCATTTGTTACTAAACACCCACACACACAAACCCTAGCTCTTTTCTCTCTCCCTCACGAACCGAAGGCAGCCAAACATCTTCCTCATCGAAGTTTATAGTTCTCGGATCAATTCTTGTTCCTTCTTTATTCGGTTAGTATGTCATCTATTGTTTGATGGTTCCATGATGTGTGTTATATATATTCGACATGATGGATGATGATTTGTTATGATATGATTGTTCGAATAATATATGATTGAGTATGAATGTATGTAATCGGCTGCCATGATGTTACGTGTATGATGATTTAACATGACATGCTAATTGATGGGTAATGGTTATCATGGTTGGTCCAATAGAAACAAGACCAGGGGCTTGGTGGTCGGCTACTTTAGATAACCCTCTTTGACTATCTTGTTGTAGACATGTGCAGCCGAACATATAGAAAACATAAACACAATCGGTTGCACATGAATTGTCAGTATGCTTTGTGGTTGTAATTGAATGGATCTTGGTGCATGTTTAAATTAATAGATGATAATGCTGAATTGTATGTAAGAAATCGGCTGGACACTTAGGAGATAGGAACATATGATAATATTTAATAAGTTGTCAGCCATTTGTTGTTTAATTCGATGATGATCATGTGCGAATTTTTGTATTGACAAAAGCAAAGCATGTGCAAAGTAAAGGTGATTGTCAGAATAAGATTATCACATGATGATAGTAAACATTTATCCAATTACATAATTACTATATAAAAATCGGTCCAATGGTATCAAGAGGTGTTGTAGATTGTCGGCCATTGTTGAGTTATTTAATGATGATGATGATCTTGATATGTTGATGAACACAAGATAGGGTTCATAAGAAGTTTGTGATAAAAAGTCTTGGTTGATCGATATATGTCTTAGTTGGAAGTTGTTAATTGATAATCTATAAACATGGAAATTGAATAACTGTTGCCATAAATTAGGAATGTAACTGATATGCATAAAATTAGGAGATCTTAACTGATTACTCAAATAAGCCGATCGCACAAGACCCCTAGTCGTATAAGGGGGTCCATTCGCACAAGCCTTGTTAATCGTACAAGACACCTCCACTCGCACAAGGCTTGCTGGATCGCACATGTTGAATTGTTTGTGTAACTGCTGGGCCTCCAAGCCCAAACCTAGTCGCACAACCTTAATCAGATCGCACAAGAACTTGTGTGACTAGTTGGGCCGATATATGTTATAACTATTATGTTACTTGTTGGGCCGTGGACTTGGGCTGGGTTGGATCGCACAAGGTGATCCGGGCTGCACAAGAGTATTTACATGTTTGTTTGGGCCGTGTTATGTTTACGGATTTGTTTGGGTTTCATGCTATTGGGCCGGGTAGTAATGGGCATCAACGAATGACTCGCACAAGGTCATTAGACTTGTGCGAGCCCAATCACTTAATGTCACAAGTTGAATATGTCTTAACTGTTGAACGTGTTGATGTATGATGCCATGATCCGTATGCGTTTCTTATGTGCTATCTTACGTGATACTTATGTGCACTCTGTGAAACCTAAACCTGACTTGTATGATAACCATATTAGGACGTGGTTGACCCCTAGCTGCTAGAATTGACTTTTCTGTGTAATCTGTCGAGCAAACCAAGGTGAGTTCACACTCCGTTACAAAGCATGGGGTTCCCAGGGGTTGGGAATGGGTTAAGGAATATAGATTCCTCGTCCTGTTGAGACGTAATCAGGAACATAGATTCCTCGTCCTGTATGAGACGGATTTAACTATACTAGACTAGAACTCTATCAACGAAGTCCCTCCATTTTTATATCGACTTAATCGCCGAGGCCAATGGCGAACGGGTCATTAGTTAAATAGCGCTATTAGGTTTAACAAACCTCACACCGTGCCGCAGAGGACGGGCGTGGACTAATGGACTATGGCACGTCAGTGATGATAGACACAGACGTTAGGGCACTTAAACATGACGAACGTTAGTAGTCGATATGGTAACGAGTCTGGTGAATTAAACATGGGGTAGCCCCCACGGCCATAGAGCCGGGCTGGAATAGCCAACGTAAGAACGGGTAACTAATAAACGTTTTTCGAACTATGGGGTAACCCCCACGGCTGGATAGCTGGTAAAGGACAACTGTGTTTTCGGAATAACTATAAACTGGACAACCAAACGTGAACTCACTCAACTAGTTGTTGACTCGTTACTACATGCTTTGCAGGTCTATAGGTACTTAGCTGGAGCTTGCACAAGGAAGGGTCGTTGTGGGACATGGACAGTTGTGTGCCACGTTAAACATTTGGATAATTAAACTATGGATTTGGATTTGAACATTTTGCTTCCGCTCATAACTTAACTATGTTTGTTTTGGATATTAATCGTGTTGGTTGAGCTTTTACATTAAATATTTACTTGTTCAATATGATTAGTGGTTTGATCCTGGTCAGTCACGCCTCCAAGCGGTGATACTCCGCAGGTGGATTTTGGGGTTGTGACAGATTGGTATCAGAGCCATTGGTTATAGAGAACTTGGTTTTAATAAAGGAAAACGTTTTTGTTAAAACCAGACTATAACCTGTACAGTGCTCTACGATCCACAACGACGCTTCACTCCACGTGCAAGGCTCGACATTCTAGGTGATATGGTTTGTGTTTTATTGCCTACTTGTTAGATTACGTAGAACCTTGCTCATGGTATGTTTAGCTAGTATAGCTACTGTTGCTTGAACACGTGTGTGCTTACTCTCTTCTGTCATCGCACTTTCGCGAACCCATCTCACACATGTTTCCCTTAAAATGAAGATCATGTCTGGACGCATTAACATGACTCAAGCCCAGTTGACGGCTCTGATCAACGAACAGGTTGCTGCGGCACTTGCAGCAGCACAGGCAGGAGGTATACCCTGCAGTTTATAACTCATTCTAGGATCTTTAGATCCTACTCTCGTAAATCTATCCTTGTGTTAAACCTTGTCCTTTCTTATACCCACAACAGGTCAACATGCTCAACCACCTGTTTGCACCTTCAAAACTTTCATGGACTGCCGACCCACGACTTTTAGTGGCACTGAAGGAGCAGTAGGTCTCCTCCACTGGTTTGAAAAATTAGAGTCTGTATTCGAGATGTGCGAATGCCCTGAGGCACGCAGGGTGAAATATGCTACCGGCACTCTTGAGGGTTTAGCCCTCACATGGTGGAATGCTCAGGTCCAAATGCTGGGGTTGGTTGCTGCTAACGCCACCCCATGGAACAATTTTAAAGAAATGATCAGAGAGGAATACTGCACACGTGACGACATTCATAAGCTGGAAGTCGAGTTCTTCAATCTCAAGATGACGGGGTCAGAAATTGAGGCGTTTACTAAGAGATCGAATGAGCTTGCACTACTGTGTCCTACTATGGTGGACCCTCCAATTAAGCGTATCGAACTATATCTTAAGGGCCTAAAGCCGGAGATCCAAAGTCATGTGACTTCAGCAAATCTCGCTACTTATCAGCAGGTTGTTCAGCTGGCTCACCGTCTCACTGATCAGGCGGTGGAGCAAAACAGGTTACCAAAACGCATTAGTGCTACAGCTACTTCTGAACCTCCCAGTGATAACAAACGTAAATGGGATGGAGCTTCAAGCAGAGGTTCGACTTCTGTTCAATCCCAGTCGCAGCAGAGAAGAACAGAAGAGTTTAAGAGTCCGAGCCAGCAATCGTCAGGTAGCCAAAGTCAGGGTGGATACAAAGGAAATCACCCCAAATGTAATCGTTGTAACTTACATCACAATGGGCCATGCACCAGAAGTAACTGTCATCGATGCAACAAGCCTGGTCATATTGCAAGAGAATGTAGGAGTCAGTTTCCCGCGAACCAAAATCGGCAACAACAGCGAGCCCCACCAAATCAACGTCAGCAGCAGCAACAACAGGGTAACAACAGGGGGTGCTTTCAGTGTGGAGCTGAGGGCCACTTCAAGAAAGACTGTCCCCAGCTGAACCAGAACAACAACAATAACAACAACAATCAAGGGAATGGGAACAATGGGGGCAACAATGGCAACGGGGCAAGGGGTCGTATGTTCGTTATTGGTAATGGAGAAGCAAGGAATGATCCCAATGTTGTGACGGGTAAGTTCCTTCTCGACGACTTTTACGTTACTGTCTTATTTGATTCGGGTGCTGATACTAGTTATGTGTCCCAAAAAGTTAGTCAACTGCTTAAGCGTACCCCAACACCTTTGAACCCCAAACACGATGTAGAGTTAGCTAATGGTAAGAATTTAGAGGTCACACACGTAGTCAAGGGTTGTAATCTCGTTCTTGCTGATCACACTTTCTTAATCGACCTCCTTCCTATCACTCTGGGTAGTTTCGACGTTGTCATTGGGATGGACTGGTTATCCCAACACCAAGCTGAGATTCTTTGCAACGAAAAGATTGTCCGTATTCCGCGCCAAGGTGAGGAACCTCTTATGATTCGTGGCGACAAGAGTGGTGCTGTTACGAGCATCATTTCTTCCCTTAAGGCTCAAAAGTGTTTACGTAAGGGCCACACTGCCTTTCTGGCTCTTGTTACTGACACCTCGAAGAAAGAGAAAAAGATAGAAGACTTTCCAGTTGTACGCAATTATCCTGAGGTATTTCCTGAGGAACTACCTAGCCTTCCGCCTCATCGTCAGGTCGAGTTCCAAATCGAGTTAGCTCCTGGAGCGGCGCCTATAGCTCGTGCACCGTATCGTTTAGCTCCATCAGAGTTGAAAGAGCTATCTACGCAATTACAAGAACTCTTAGATAAGGGTTTTATTCGTCCTAGTTCTTCGCCCTGGGGAGCTCCAGTGCTATTTGTAAAGAAGAAAGACGGTACATTCAGAATGTGCATTGACTACCGTGAGTTGAACAAGGTGACTGTGAAGAACCGCTACCCTCTTCCACGCATTGACGATTTGTTCGACCAGCTACAAGGGTCGAGCTACTATTCGAAGATTGATTTGAGATCGGGATATCACCAGCTGAGAGTCCGAGAAGAGGACGTCTCTAAAACAGCCTTTAGAACCCGTTATGGCCATTATGAGTTTTTGGTCATGCCTTTTGGGATGACAAACGCACCAGCAGTCTTCATGGACTTGATGAATAGAGTGTGCAAGCCCTACTTAGACAAATTCGTCATTGTCTTCATCGACGACATCCTGATTTATTCGAAGAGTCAGGAGGAACATGAGCAACACTTACGGCTTATTTTGGAACTCCTTCGAAAGGAACAGCTGTACGCCAAGTTTTCAAAATGTGACTTCTGGCTTCGTGAAGTCCATTTCTTAGGCCATGTAGTGAACAAGGATGGGATTCACGTTGATCCATCCAAGGTAGAGTCAATCAAGAGCTGGCCTGCACCTCGCACGCCAACGGAAATTCGCCAATTCTTGGGATTGGCAGGTTACTACAGGAGATTTATCAAGGATTTTTCTAAGATTGCTCAGCCTCTTACTTCACTAACGCAGAAGGGCGTGGTTTATCGTTGGGGAAACGCACAGGAGATAGCGTTTCAGCACTTAAAGAATAGACTTTGTAGTGCACCTATCCTTTCATTGCCAGAGGGCACAGACGACTTCGTGGTTTATTGCGACGCATCCATTCAGGGTCTTGGTTGCGTATTGATGCAGCGGGATAAAGTTATAGCCTACGCCTCACGTCAACTCAAGGTACATGAAAAGAACTACACTACACACGATCTAGAGCTGGGAGCGGTTGTTTTTGCGCTAAAGATACGGCGACACTACTTGTATGGCACCAAGTGTGCTATCTACACTGACCACAGAAGCCTCGAGCACATCTTCAAACAGAAGGAACTCAACATGCGACAGCGACGATGGGTCGAACTGCTGAATGATTACGAATGCTCAATCAGATATCACCCGGGCAAAGCCAATGTTGTGGCTGACGCCCTCAGTCGAAAGGACACTGCGCCCAAGCGCGTACGAGCTTTACAACTTACTATACAGTCTAGCCTTCCTTCTCAAATACGAAATGCTCAGGTAGAAGCATTGAAACCAGAGAATGTCAAGGCTGAAGCCCTACGCGGCTCGAGGCAACGTTTAGAACAAAAGGAAGACGGTGCCTACTACGTAACAGGACGCATTTGGGTCCCACTTTATGGAAACCTACGAGAGCTTGTGATGGATGAGGCACACAAGTCTCGCTACTCAGTGCACCCTGGTTCGGATAAAATGTACCACGATATCAAAACCACATATTGGTGGCCTAGCATGAAGGCCCACATAGCAACATACGTTAGCAAGTGCTTGACTTGTGCAAGAGTCAAGGCGGAATATCAGAAACCTTCAGGCCCACTTCAACAACCAGAGATACCACAATGGAAATGGGAGCAAATTTCCATGGATTTTGTTACTGGCCTGCCTAGATCGCAACGTGGTAACGATACTATTTGGGTGATCGTGGATCGACTCACAAAGTCTGCTCACTTCTTGGCCATCAAAGAAACAGATAAGTTCTCCACCCTAGCAGAAGTATATCTTAAGGAAGTTGTCTCGAGGCACGGGGTGCCCACCTCTATCATCTCGGATCGAGATGCACGTTTTACTTCAGAACTATGGCAAGCAATGCACAAGTCCTTTGGCTCAAGGCTAGACATGAGCACAGCTTATCACCCGCAAACGGATGGGCAGTCGGAACGTACCATCCAGACCCTCAAAGACATGCTTAGGGCATGTGTAATTGACTTTGGCAACGGCTGGGAAAAGCATCTGCCACTTGTGGAATTTTCGTACAACAATAGCTACCACACCAGCATTAAAGCTGCTCCGTTTGAGGCATTGTACGGGCGTAAATGCCGGTCACCTCTTTGTTGGGCAGAGGTGGGGGATAGTCAGATTATTGGTCCAGAATATGTAGTTGACACAACAGAGAAAATTGCTCAGATACGACAACGAATGGCGGCAGCTCGTGAGCGTCAGAAAGTCTACGCCGATAAAGACAGGAAACTACTCGAATTCCAAGTTGGGGATCGAGCGCTACTCAAAGTTTCGCCCTGGAAGGGTGTGGTTCGTTTTGGGAAACGAGGCAAACTTAATCCACGATACGTTGGACCTTTCGAAGTCATTGAGAAAATAGGCAAGGTGGCCTACAGACTGAATTTACCAGCAGAACTCAGTGCAGTTCACAATGTTTTCCACGTGTCAAACCTGAAGAAGTGTTTATCAGATGAGTCCCACGTAGTTCCTTTGAAGGAGCTCACGATCGACGAGCAGTTACGATTCGTCGAGGAACCTGTGGAGATCACGGACCGGGATGTGAAGGTCCTCAAACATACCAGAATACCTCTCGTTCGAGTTCGTTGGAACTCACGTCGCAGCCCAGAGTTCACCTGGGAGCGCGAAGATCAGATGAAACAAAAGTATCCCCAACTGTTCGCAACCGGTACAACCACTACTGAGACTGAAGCTACGGAATTTCGGGACGAAATTCCAGATCAACGGGGGGAGGATGTGACACCCCAGGAAAACCAGGAAAACCATGCAACTTAACTAGCTTCCTCAGTGAGTACGTGCTAAATTTCGGGACGAAATTTCTTTCAACTTGGGGATAATGTGACAACTCGTATTTTTCGAACTTATCAACGTACTTGATGTAACGTAATTGAACTTGGTGTAATTAGTTGATATGTTGAATTAATGAGATTATGTGTGACTTGGTGATTGATTAAATGTATGTGGTTATGATTACGTGATGATGTGTATTGTATAGTATTAATCCGATCGCACAACACAACCCACTCGCACAAGTCTTTTTGGGCTACACTTTGTATTCGGATCAATAGGCAGCCCATTGAGGGTTCGGCCCACTCTTCTCTTTGTCGCATAACACTAAGGGGTTAGGGTAAAACTCCTCATTTGTTACTAAACACCCACACACACAAACCCTAGCTCTTTTCTCTCTCCCTCACGAACCGAAGGCAGCCAAACATCTTCCTCATCGAAGTTTATAGTTCTCGGATCAATTCTTGTTCCTTCTTTATTCGGTTAGTATGTCATCTATTGTTTGATGGTTCCATGATGTGTGTTATATATATTCGACATGATGGATGATGATTTGTTATGATATGATTGTTCGAATAATATATGATTGAGTATGAATGTATGTAATCGGCTGCCATGATGTTACGTGTATGATGATTTAACATGACATGCTAATTGATGGGTAATGGTTATCATGGTTGGTCCAATAGAAACAAGACCAGGGGCTTGGTGGTCGGCTACTTTAGATAACCCTCTTTGACTATCTTGTTGTAGACATGTGCAGCCGAACATATAGAAAACATAAACACAATCGGTTGCACATGAATTGTCAGTATGCTTTGTGGTTGTAATTGAATGGATCTTGGTGCATGTTTAAATTAATAGATGATAATGCTGAATTGTATGTAAGAAATCGGCTGGACACTTAGGAGATAGGAACATATGATAATATTTAATAAGTTGTCAGCCATTTGTTGTTTAATTCGATGATGATCATGTGCGAATTTTTGTATTGACAAAAGCAAAGCATGTGCAAAGTAAAGGTGATTGTCAGAATAAGATTATCACATGATGATAGTAAACATTTATCCAATTACATAATTACTATATAAAAATCGGTCCAATGGTATCAAGAGGTGTTGTAGATTGTCGGCCATTGTTGAGTTATTTAATGATGATGATGATCTTGATATGTTGATGAACACAAGATAGGGTTCATAAGAAGTTTGTGATAAAAAGTCTTGGTTGATCGATATATGTCTTAGTTGGAAGTTGTTAATTGATAATCTATAAACATGGAAATTGAATAACTGTTGCCATAAATTAGGAATGTAACTGATATGCATAAAATTAGGAGATCTTAACTGATTACTCAAATAAGCCGATCGCACAAGACCCCTAGTCGTATAAGGGGGTCCATTCGCACAAGCCTTGTTAATCGTACAAGACACCTCCACTCGCACAAGGCTTGCTGGATCGCACATGTTGAATTGTTTGTGTAACTGCTGGGCCTCCAAGCCCAAACCTAGTCGCACAACCTTAATCAGATCGCACAAGAACTTGTGTGACTAGTTGGGCCGATATATGTTATAACTATTATGTTACTTGTTGGGCCGTGGACTTGGGCTGGGTTGGATCGCACAAGGTGATCCGGGCTGCACAAGAGTATTTACATGTTTGTTTGGGCCGTGTTATGTTTACGGATTTGTTTGGGTTTCATGCTATTGGGCCGGGTAGTAATGGGCATCAACGAATGACTCGCACAAGGTCATTAGACTTGTGCGAGCCCAATCACTTAATGTCACAAGTTGAATATGTCTTAACTGTTGAACGTGTTGATGTATGATGCCATGATCCGTATGCGTTTCTTATGTGCTATCTTACGTGATACTTATGTGCACTCTGTGAAACCTAAACCTGACTTGTATGATAACCATATTAGGACGTGGTTGACCCCTAGCTGCTAGAATTGACTTTTCTGTGTAATCTGCCGAGCAAACCAAGGTGAGTTCACACTCCGTTACAAAGCATGGGGTTCCCAGGGGTTGGGAATGGGTTAAGGAATATAGATTCCTCGTCCTGTTGAGACGTAATCAGGAACATAGATTCCTCGTCCTGTATGAGACGGATTTAACTATACTAGACTAGAACTCTATCAACGAAGTCCCTCCATTTTTATATCGACTTAATCGCCGAGGCCAATGGCGAACGGGTCATTAGTTAAATAGCGCTATTAGGTTTAACAAACCTCACACCGTGCCGCAGAGGACGGGCGTGGACTAATGGACTATGGCACGTCAGTGATGATAGACACAGACGTTAGGGCACTTAAACATGACGAACGTTAGTAGTCGATATGGTAACGAGTCTGGTGAATTAAACATGGGGTAGCCCCCACGGCCATAGAGCCGGGCTGGAATAGCCAACGTAAGAACGGGTAACTAATAAACGTTTTTCGAACTATGGGGTAACCCCCACGGCTGGATAGCTGGTAAAGGACAACTGTGTTTTCGGAATAACTATAAACTGGACAACCAAACGTGAACTCACTCAACTAGTTGTTGACTCGTTACTACATGCTTTGCAGGTCTATAGGTACTTAGCTGGAGCTTGCACAAGGAAGGGTCGTTGTGGGACATGGACAGTTGTGTGCCGCGTTAAACATTTGGATAATTAAACTATGGATTTGGATTTGAACATTTTGCTTCCGCTCATAACTTAACTATGTTTGTTTTGGATATTAATCGTGTTGGTTGAGCTTTTACATTAAATATTTACTTGTTCAATATGATTAGTGGTTTGATCCTGGTCAGTCACGCCTCCAAGCGGTGATACTCCGCAGGTGGATTTTGGGGTTGTGACAGTTCAGCCCCATCTTGCTTTAAGTCGTCAAACTCTCGTTCCAAAACTCGAATCTCGTGACGGGGACAAAACTCCTTCATCATGAGAGCCCGAAGCTCTGCCCATGTTTGTGCCAACGCCACTTCGGCACCCCTATCTCGCATAACACCATTCCACCAAGTAAGCGCTCGCTTTTCAAACACACTCGAAGCAAATTCCACCTTACGCGCATCCTGACACTGCACATGTCTGAATGTGCTCTCGATACTCTCAAACCACTGCAGGAGTGCAGTTGCTCCTTGAGACCCAGAAAACTTAAGTGGCTTCGCAGAATTGAAGTTCTTGAAATTACACGGTGCATTATTGTTGTTGTTGTTGCCGTTGTTGTACATCTCGTGGACTTGGGTTACAACCCCGGGAACCACAGCAGCCACCTGTTGAGAGATCAGGGCTGCGAGTTCTTCAATAGTAAAAGTCCGAGTATCGGTTCGGGTATCGCGTCGAGGAGGCATTGTCTGACAAGGAAACGAGTGAGAGAATTAGACGAAAAGAATGAGATGAAACAAATCTGATGAAAGCAAGGATAGTGGTCATTTGTTTGTTACTACAAAGCAACAAACGACCTCGGTGATTTAATCAAAGTAAATAGGTCAAAAATAATGTATCGCGAAGACATGCTCGCCTATAAGTGAACACTCATCCCAAGAATTCCCAGGTAAGCACAACTGGTCTCGCGTCTGATGAGATGTATACGAAGTGCTTGCCTAGACAGAAAACCCAGAATACAGGCATTCACCCTTCCAGTTTGCACGTGTTCACATTATTTAAGACCCAAAACCTTGACGAGATTTTTGAAAACTCAAAGGGGTTCAAAACCTTATAACAGAGGGTTCAAAACCTAGTAATTAATCATCCTAGAACAGATGATTAGTTTTCAAAGCGGTTTTGAAATTTATGTTCTCGTTGTGGTAGTCACCTAAGGATAGGTGACGGTATTGTTTTATGACTAAACGCAAGTAAACTCGCGTTAGGGTCCTAAGAAGGTTATAGACTAGGTCAAAGCATTACTAATAACCTAATTCCCTATAACCATTGGCTCTGATACCATCTTTTCTGTCACACCCCGACCGCGTAAAACAACAAATCGCGGCGGAAACATCGGGGCGTGTTGCAACAGAATTAATGTTTCATAACCATGGATACCAAAAGTGTTTCGTTTTATTAAACATTGAATAATTACATCGTCTGGAAATCTAAATACACAATTTAAACATAATCTATCATTGTTATTGAGTCACTAAGGCCTTGTCCAGTCCTATGTGAGCATGCATCTTATCAATCGATATCATTTAACAATACCTGAAACATATGTGAAAACGAGGTCAGCAAAGAAATGCTGGCGAGTACATAGGTTTTGTGAAAATAAGATTCATGACTTCTGTTTAAGAAAATGTTTAGTCATGAACCTTGTAATTTGCTTTGTCTTTGTAAATCATTTGAAAAATAATAAGTTTAGGTGATATGTATAAATAAGAGAATAATGCATGATTAAATGAATAACCATGTAAAATGAGTTTGTATAAGATAAGTTGTTTGTAAATAAATGTCTTATGAAAAGTATGTTACTTGTATAAAATGTTCTATGTCTCAAACTGAAATGATTCAAATAACACTACAATATGTAATACCATACAAACACTTATATATAGGAAGTACCAGCGGCGTATCCACCATGCTTGTATCATATTCCACACGCATTGTTACTTAATCACTTAATCCAAACCAAACCACCAAAGTAATGTTCATGCCCAAATGTAAATCATGTAATATGTATAACCAATGTCAAAAGTGTTTATGTGTCAATGTAAACCATGTAATATGTAACCAAAATAATATCGTATATCGCTTTGAAGCCAATCGTTTACCCAATCGTTAAAACATCGTTTTAGGTCGTGAAACTACTTATATGATCGTCTCGCTAATAACATTCAAACCTTCGTGACTCATCACTCGTCGCTTCTCGTTTTCGTATTAACAAACCTCCATAGGGTAAGTTAACAATTACAGATTCAGTCGCTACCTACCATACCCACACATAACCACGGGTGTAGTAAATAACGGGATTTGTCAGATCCTATGGTACCATAACCTAATACTGGTCGGCTTGATCATTGCTAATGAATGTCATTTGTTATGTAACTACAACCAACAAGTTTGTTCACTTTATGAAATCGTTATTAGTTTTGTATAAATCGCCTTAATTGTTTTTGAAACCATCGTTATAACATCGAAAACATTTAGCACATATGAGTCACCCCAAAACAATTGAAAACAGTAAAATAGGGGAAAATGTACTCGCCTGATAATGCTTGGAGGTCTTGAACAACAACCAAACAAAGCTAGAGGGAGCACGGAATCAGTCGGCAATCTAAAACTATATAAATAAACCGGACTTAAATCGGGAGATCGGATAGGATGAGGCTTGGCAACCCAAATGAGTATTGGAACTCATATGATATGGTTTAACAAGGCCTACATACTACAATGAGACTAACCTAAGTGCTTTCGACCCATCGCGACTCATTAAGGTAACTTATGCTACTTTAACGCGTCGTGCGCGTGAAACGCGTTCGGACCGCCTAACTAGTCCTATGACAAGTGTTATATGCCTAAACATGTTACATAATCAGTTATGTGACAAAAGTTTAGGTTACATATGCTTAATTACCAATTATACATGAAAAGGGTATTCTGGTAATTTACCTAAGGCATATAAACTACCTATCATACAACTACTTAAACGATGTGACCATAAGGTATAACCTCGGAAGGTTATTCCCTACACTATGGTCACCTAATGTATTTGGTCGGATCCTAATGATCGACCAAACTGGGTCGGGTTCGAAGGTATAAGCGATTTATTAGATCGCTTACCCTACGACCCTAGACAACGTGGTAATCAGTGGGCATAGTCCCAAGGGACTATGACCAACGTGATTACACTCACGTTGCGAAGTTCAAAAGAACTTCGCATTGACCATTACTGGTCAACGCTGAAAGTCAAACAAAGTTTGACTTTCTGACTCGAAAAGCAGTAAAATAAGGAAAAGAACGAAAGAATACTTACGAAGGGTCCCCGAATGCTAAACTCGATTCGAAAATCTCAGGTATGAAACTAATGTTTCAACTTAGAGTTTCTCAAATCAAATTTCTAGTGATTTTAGCAATGGGGGTGGTTGGGTATTTATAGGAATACCCGAACCGTTAAGATCGTTTCATGGAAAACGTGCCTTAATCCCATCCGTACATGTGTTGAAATGTCATGGTGTTTAGGTGTTTAAATTCCATCCATACATGTGTTGAAATGTCATGGTGTTTAGGTGTTTAAATTCCATCCATACATGTGTTGAAATGTCATGGTGCCAAAATTCCATCCTTATCCGCTGACTAAGCAAGTTTAGAATGTGTGGTTGTGAATTAAACAACGGCTAATACATCGAATCTGGTCCCGAATGCGAAAAACGATCCAAATGACGTGACGAATGGATTTTTCTTATGGCGAACACTAAAATAAAATATTTTAGTGCTTACATAAATTTTTGGATGTCCAGATGTATTCAGAACGTAAGTTATGCGCGAAAATGCAATCTTGTGCACTTTTTGACACTTTTAGTCCCTGAATGACACAAAAGTTTATTTTAGCACACCGAACCCCTCAAAGCCTATTTCTAAGCTATGTAAAGGATATTTATGGTATGTTTAACTTATGGTCATGTTCCGGAATGTCTGTTACAGTTCAAATTGGCATACTTTCGCAGTTTGTCATATTTAGTCCCTGTAAGCGAGTTAACTTGTTTTTGCCATACCAAAGCCTTCAAAACTTATTTCTAAGTTATGTAAAGGTTATTTAAGGTATGTTAAGCCTATGTCACTATTCCGGAGTGTTCGTTGCATTAAACTGGTTATATTTACGCATCGGTGCGCGTATAACCTTCCAGAAAGCGATTTAGAGTTTGAATTTGAACGAGAATTGATATGTGCAAATGATACACATATTTTTACAAATCCCAAGTATGAAATATAATATTTCATTGGTTTGGTATTTGTTTGATGGCCGTGAAGGCACAGGTGTTACAATTATCGCAGGATTTGAGATATGGATATGTATATACGACCCTATGTGACTAATTATAATAAATATATGAATATGGGTATGAAAATGTGTAACCCAACAATCGCGACACTTAACGAACAAAATGAAACATCTAAACGCCATTCGCCGGAGAGCACCAATCGAGTAACCACTCGATCGGGTGGCCATCCGATCGGATTACCACCCGATCGGACAGCCACCCGATCCGACGGCCACCCGATCGGATAGCCATCCGACCCGTTGCACTTCTTCCCCTTCACTCCACTTCACCTATAAATAGCACTTGTCACATCACTTGAACAGTGATGTGACAGCTCTCACTCGACCAGCAAGCTTTTGGGGCTTTTCCTCTCGATTCCTCGCGATTCTTGTAAGTTTACAACTCAAATCTTGTACTTCTTTGATCCGCGCACACTTCTTCATCTTTAACACCTTTGAATCTTAACTTTTAACCATGAAATCAATGGATTTGAGGTGTTCTAGGGTGAGGTCATCATGGAATTCTTATGAACTTCAAATGTTTGCCTCATTCCACCAAGAATAACTCAGATCTGAAGGATTTCCATATGATTTCACTACGATTTCGCATAGATCTAAACACCTTCAATGATAAAAGGATTGAAAGAAACTTTTCAACTTTCTTTCAACTCTTTTACACTCAATGCACTCAAAACCAATGGAATCTGAGCTCGTTCTGATCTTCTACTCATTCTAAGTGAAGTGTTGGTTCCAGATCTGATTCTGTCTAAAGAGACAACCGATTTCGTGTTAAGCATGAACAACCGTTATGGACAGTTAACTGATCGGATCAGGGTGATTCCTGTTCAATCGGATGACTTGGTTTATGATGGAGTTTATGTTGTTTAGCACGTTATCACATTGTCTCGATCAAAACCACAAAACTTCCAAAACAAACAAGTGTCAAGACAATCTAGGCCACCGGGACGGATTGCCGTCCGATCATATTGCCATCCGATCGGATTGCCACCCGATCGGACAGCCGTCCGATCGGCTTGCGCTTGGTTCCTCACTTAAACTATCATTTCAACTTTTCAAAGTCTTGAACGTCGAACGGATTGCCGTCCGATCGGATTGCCATCCGATCGAACGACCATCCGACCATGTGATGTTTGGGAGTTCGACACTTAAACAATTCAATACATAGTTAGTTCCAAACGGATTGCCACCCGATCGGATTGCAATCTGATCGAGTGACAAACTGCTGTGAACTTGTTCTCACTAAGTGTCCTACTAATCGGATCGTCACCCGATCGAGCCGCCGGTCGATCGATCGACCTGAAGGGTAGAGATACTTCTCTGTTTTCAAAATGCTACAACGGAAACTTCAAAATTCAAACCATCATACACAAACACATCTTCACCAAACGAGGTGACAATCCAATCAAATGGCCATCCGATCGGATTACCATTCGACACTTGTTTCCCCGCCACCGTTTAACGCATTGTTCGACGCTTACGCTATCAATCTGTAATCAGGCTAATCTCAGACGCGCTCCCTTCAATCCAACTAAGTTGTGTTTACTTGCCGAACACCGACTGTGAGTATACTCGAACCCTTTTTATCGCATTTTGGGTGTAACATACGTTCCTATTAAATCGAATTTATCAAAACGAATTATTCAATCAAACTGCTTATCACTTGCGAATAACTGTTATGCATATTTACACGTGATGCTAGTTACATATGTGTTAGGACTTATACTCGCGAGGTCCCGCCTTAACTAGTATAGTACTATAGCACCCGACGGGGTCTACTTAGGATGAATAGCAATCACAATCGCAGCTCGAGTGACTTAGCTGGTAGTATCGGTCTTATATGCATGTATGTTGAGGTATCTCGTTTATGTATTTGGTAATTCGCAGCACTTTTTATCTACTTTTCGCTACTATCAAAACTTGTAAACTCGCCAATACTTTTGAATTGACGTTGTTTTAACGTATGTTGCATGTTTAGTCGCAGTCTACATCAAATCAAGCTAGGAAGTCTAGAAACTCACCTAAAATCTAGGTTGTCGAATTTGTATTGTTCGAGAGGACAAGAAATATGTGATAACTTATGTGATTGTTGGATCGTCGTGTGACCCTAATGAGTCGTTCAGAAGAGTTTTGAGTCAAAATCAAAGGCGGAATCAATGATTCTAACTTAATACAGCTTGATTCTCTCTAATTGTCTTCTTATTTATGATTTCAAAGCTTTACAGATCGTTTGACAAATGGACAGCACCTCGGCTCTGAAATCTCGAACCTTACAAATGAATAACCAGCTCAGGTATATATAGGGGTGGTGGTTTCGTACGAAATAGCAAAGGCCTATTTCGTGCGAAATACCTGTGTGTTATTTCGTACGAAATAGTCCTTGCTATTTCGTGCGAAATACCCCTTTAACATATAAAACCTATTTTCTAACCTGCTGAGCACTGGTTTATCCTATCTAGATACAAGACTCTATAAAGACGAAGTTAACAGACATCTATGCACCAACAGACTCCCCCTTGGATGTTGACGAAGTCTTTAGTATCAAATCTTCAGTCTTTAGTCTTTATCTATCTTTCCACTTTGCCCAAAATGTCTGACACTGTAAGCATCCTTCAACTTATGTCTTCAAACTCCCCTTTGAATGTTGATCCAGAATGTAAACTCCCCCTTTTAATATGCTGGAGCTCGAATTCTGGTTCAAACTTTTCACAAACTTTGCCATGGGGATCTTGTTTCCAGCTTCTCAAGAATATAACATTACAATGTATTCTCCTTTTTTACTACATTTGATGTTTTTATCAGTTTTTAAAAATCCACTTAAGCATCTAGGTCCAAGTTAATGACCCTAGGCACTTAATTAGACTACCAAGTCCAACTTAATGACCTTGGTTGATCTGAACGAAACAAAACTGACTTTTGTTCAACATTTTTCAAACTTTATTCTGAAAATTACAAGTTTCAACTTAATGAACTTGTTATGACTTTTCATTTTTTACAAGTTTAACAAGATAACCTTACAACTCTTATGTCCAGCTCAGAAACTTCCTGCATCTGCTTCAAACTGCGAATCTGAAGATCAGCTTTCCACTTTGGTTTGTCGGAAAATAAAGCAGAAATGTAAAATCTTTTTGGATTTATAATAAAGTTTCTATATTAGAATGCTAAACAGAAATGAAATGCAGTAAATTTAAACTATTTACAAACGTATTTTTGGTGAGCGCGTTAGGGAATCATATCAGCTATAGACAAGTCACAAATACCGTTAAGCTTTAATTTCATACACAGAATTAAACAATTCGCTTAGATTGTCGATATACTGATCCACTTAAATTCTCACACAAATTTCAATCTGTCCAGGATACGAATTAGGTGAATTAAGAACTTAAACTCATTCATGTGTCCCACCTCTTGAATATACTCCCGTATCCAAATCCCAATATTCAGTCTTATAGGTGAATATACCACAGATGATATCTGTAAAGGGTTAAATGCGAGGGCCATGAGAGCCCAGGCTATTGCTTCCGCAAAATCAGAGAGATGATGGCTTCGACTTTAGGTATGTTCCCTTTAGAGAATCTTTTCTTCAACAGCACATGATTAACATTTTGCAATGTTTCATCATTTTTTATGCTAAGGGTGAAGCTATTATTTTAAGCAAGCAAAAAGTATTATACGGGGACTAGGCCATTGCTTCCGCAAAATCAGAAGTCCCGGGATAATTCCCCAGATATCACTGAGTATAAAGACCTAGTATTTCAGAAAGAGGGATCTTTCAAATGAAATTTCAGGGATTACCTATATATCCAAGTAGTGTTCCCCACAAAATAAGCAAGTAAAGATTTAGGTTTATATCCCGAACAAACCTACTAAATGTGTAAAAACCTATCGGCATATCATCAGCGAGACTGCTTAAGACTTTTAAACTTTACATTTCTTTTGTATACCGTAACTGTCAAGCAGATGTACTATCATTTTCCCTTTTTACACAAGCCTTTTCCTGTTTTCTATTGTTTTTGGATTTTGAAATATCTCATGTTTTTTTTTATTTTTGAAAATTTTTTACTGTTTTTGTATTTTCTAAAAATATAAACTACCTCCCCCTAAATACCAAAACAAGTAAAAAATCGATAAACCATTGCAGATTGCTTCTCAACATCATCTACAGTGGTACCTTCATCTACGCCAAGAATCTCCTCCGACACCAATAAAAGCTTCATACCATTCAATTTTAAAAGATATTGAAAACGAGTTTTATCAAACGCTTTGGTATGTAAATCTGCTTTTTGTTCGTCAGTGTGGATTTTCTCAATTCGTATCAACTTCTTCTCGAAACAGTCTCGGATGAAGTGATGACGAATTTCAATGTGTTTTGTTTTAGCGTGATGAACAGGATTTTTTGTTATGTTTATCGCTGCCTCATTATCAACAAAGATAGGGGTGTTAAGAAATTGCAAATCGTAGTCTCTCATCTGTTGCTGGATCCAAAAGATCTGAGAGCAGCAGCTGCTAGCAGATACATACTCGGCTTCACATGTGGATAAAGCTACAGAGGTCTGCTTCTTGCATTGCCAGGTGACCAATCGTGATCCGAAAAACTGGCACCCCGCTGTTGTTGATTTAGCATTAACTTTGCAGCATCCGAAATCGGAATCGGAATACCCTTCGAGCGTGAAATCGCCTTCTCTTGGATACCACAATGCCAATGATGGAGTTCCTTTCAAATAGCGTAATATCCTTTTCACAATCACCATATGCGAAGCTCTGGGGTTAGACTGAAATCTTGTTGCGAGGCACGTTGGATACATGATATCGGGTCTTGAAGCTGTCAAGTACATCAGCGATCCGATCATGGAACGATACATCGTTTCATCTACCTTATCTCCGGTGAGATCAGGGTTTATCCCATGGTTCATCGCTAATGGGGTGGAAGCTGGAGTAGAACCTGACATCCCAAATTTCTCCAAGACATCATGAACATACTTCGTCTGATGTATGAAAATTCCCTTAGGCAGTTGATCAACTTGAAGTCCCAAGAAGAATTTCATCTCACCCATCGATGACATTTCAAATTTTTGCTTCATAACTCTTTCGAAATCTTTGCACAAATTTTCATTTGTTGACCCAAATATGATGTCGTCCACGTATATTTGAACTATCAGCAGATGTCCGTCGACTTCTTTGGTGAAGAGAGTGGCATCCACTTTTCCACGGATGAAGCTGTTGGCAAGTAGGTGTTGAGACAATGTCTCGTACTAGGCTCTCGGGGCCTGGTGTAAACCATACAGCGCTTTATCCAGTAAATAGACCTTGTCTTTGTGGATTGGATCGGTGAAGCCCGGTGGCTGTCCGACATATACCTCCTCTTTTACCTTCCCATAAAGAAACTGTGACAACCCGCACTAAACCAGGTATCCGTACAACTTAATTAATGAATAATTACTGCTTAATTACTGTGCTTGATTGAAACTAGCTGATAAACTGCTACCTGCATACTGATACATGCACATACTTGCATCATACTTTATTTGCTGTCACTACATTACCTGCATGTTGAACCCTAGTGACAAACATGATGCACAAAAAGCACAGTAGCACTAAACGGATACACAATAAACATGCTGATATAACCAGCATCAGGCAGACACTGCCTCAAGGCCTGTTAAGAGCCTCAAATATTTTGGCTACACTGGTAGTGAGTGTAGGATATAAGGGTTGTGGTACCGCGTCTCTAGGAATAAGATACACTGATTCGGATGTGCCTAAAACGTACTTTAAGTACCAAACACAGCACTTTAATAAACAAACCAGCTTCTAGCTGACTAGTAAAGTGCCAGACATGAGAAAATATTACTAGACACTTTCTAAAGTGTCGGGAAAACAAATTGTGTCACTAAAAATGTAATAACGACACTTTAAAGTTTTTGTAACACTTTAACGGATTACTATCCAACCGAACAACCGGACTATACCCGGGACATGAAAATATTAGTATTTTCACTATTATTATTTTTCTGAACCAGTTAGGGTCCCTGATTACCCTAACACCCGTCATAACACGCTTTATACAACTAACTAAGTTAAATACTTAGTTAACCTAATTAACTAAACTAAACCCCTAACTAAACAAGCTTGGATCGAACTAGCCCCACCCCATGCCATAACCGGCCCCATGAATCAAGAGGACACAAATGGTACTTGTGATTAGTTAAAGATTGCTTTGTCTAATATCATCATGACATAAAACCCAAGGGATAAAAGGGACTTGAATTTGGCTATAAATAACACACTAAACATAAGATAATCACACTTAACTTTCACCAACAAATCACTTCTCTCTTGCTCTCTCCCAACTCTCGGCCGAACACCCCTCTCCCACACCCACCATTTTCGGTTCTTGCCTCATCATTCCAAGATCATACATACGTCAAAGGTCGCATATAAGGAGCTTTGGTGCACTCGGAACACGAAGGACCTCAACCGTTGGCTTTTATCCACGCGTTTTTCGTCACGATTCTTCCCTAGCCCCGAGCTAGAGGTATATTGTTTAAAACTTGTTTTTACACTCATCTAAAGTGGTTAAAAGGATTATTGTCGGTTGAATCTCGTTATATTGAAAGATGATGCATTAAAGTCTAGTAAAATCATAAAAATGGTGGATAATAGCACATGTCTTGTGTAAAAGTCGTAGGACTTGAAATTTGTGTTTATCTAGACCCGATCTATAATGTGGTAGCTCGAATCTTCGTTTAACCCGACTTTGTAAAATCACGTATCATCACATAAGCTTGTTTTTGAAAGATACAAGGGTTAAAGGTGAAACACTACCACATTTTAGAGACATGAACTTGTGTGAAAATATTTTACATGTATAAAAGTGGTTTAACCGGTAAAATGGTGTTTAAAACTAGCGGATCTACGTATCCTCAAGTGGTATTTTTGAAAGACCACACTTTAAAGAAATCATGTTTTTCTAAAGATGGATCTTACACTAATAAATATGATTTTATAAACCACAAGTGTGTAGACACTTGTGAAATGAAAAGATCCGACAAATAACTATTTTTGGGAAAAATGACTAGAAGTTGTAAAGACGGATTTCGTTAGTCACAAGGTTTTTACGAGGTTAAAGTTACTTTATATAAAGATCCACGAAATATAATGGGATTTACAATATAGATTCGGAAAAACTACAAGTTCATGCGATTATGTGACTTACATACTTGTCGACTAGTTTGATGTGTCGGAAATTGTTTGATTGAGTAAAGAAGTTGATGAATTGATTTGTTAAAAGAAAATGATACGCTTGAAAGCGTGGCCACCTCCAGTTACAGAGGAAACTCTGGCGAAATTTTCTAAAAACCTAACACTTAGACTTTTTACACAACAAGTGTTAGAACTATTTTTGAACATACTTTCAAAACATAAATTTCGCCAGCACTATATTTTACTAAATATTCGGAGGTGGGATTTTCACAAAGATTAACGTGATAAATATATTTGTCACAACACTGTTTATGATTATTTTGTGAAAATACATAAATATTATTTTAGAATGAAAATAATATTTACAAGCGTTAACGATTCCAAAACTTTACGAACGCTTCCACAAACATATAAGTTACACCGGTAATTACATTACCACAAGATTGATAAAACGTAACTTACGCACATGTATTGTATCCCCCATCCTTGGGAAGAAGTATAACTACCAAGTGTATACGGAACATAAACACGAAATAGTTGTCTAACTATTTCCCAAAGACATAAACTATAAAGCTAAGGCACGGCCGTCCGTCTAATAGAATTAGCACTTGTAGGTCGTTGCACAGCTTACTGTATTGGAGACACTTGGTAGAGACGCGCATTCACTGTGAGTTCATGTCCCCCTTTTCTCTAACTGTTTTCAGTTTACTTAACTGCGGGGGTGAAATACATGTTACTTTGTTTACAAGTACTTTATACACGGTATGATTTACGTAAGGAGGTTTAGATCATGTGAATGGGTAGTTAGAACACCGAGGGACTCGAGCGGTAGATCTATTTGGGTGTAGCGAGCCCAGCTCTAGGCCAAACGGACCTCTCTGAGGCTAACCACAACGGACCTGGAGTGACTTGGTTGCCCAACGCAAAAAAATCAGCTAGGGTTGTGTCTTCCTACTTGCATTTCACGACATGCTAATGGCCTTGCAAACCATTGGTGATCACAAGTCCTCTTACACTGCTACATACCAGGAAACTTTTATACTTACAAGTGTTTTTACTTACTCACTTGCACATGAACTCGCTCAACATTATTGTTGATTTTTCAACTCACATGTATTTCAGGAAATTAAACGGATCTGGCACGGTATGGAACGTTTTCCGCTGCACTTGTCATGGAGTCATCAGGGTTTAGGGGATGTGTCTCTTTCCTGGACAAGACACAGTCCTTAAACCACGTTTATGTTATGTTATAAGTTGTAATGTTGTTGAACAAGGTTATGGTTGCATGTTAAAAACAATGGTACTGTATTTTGTTTTCAAAACTTAATGGATGACTTGCATGGTTTTTAAATTCATATAGCTAGTTATGGTTAAGCTATGGTATTAAGAAGTCACACCAAAATTAACCACGCTTCCGCAAAGCCAGGGTGTGACAGCTTGGTATCAGAGCTCTGATCATAGCGAACTAGGATTCTGTCTCGAGTCTAGACTATGATCACTAGGGCTCTCACGAAAACATTTTTCTGCATACCACTTAAGTCCAGATCCACACTTTTTACAAACAAATGTTGAGCACATTTTATTTATTTATAGGCTCAGCTTGGAGGGCTGAGGATCGGTCTGGAGGATCGAGGTGGTTAAGGTAGTTGAGCACGTTGGTTTGTTATAGGATCGATCTGGAGGATCGTGGCTTGGTCTAGGTGACCAAGGTAGTGGGCTAGCAAGGCTAGGAAGAAAAGGCTCAGCTTGGAGGGCTGAGGATCGATCTGGAGGATCAAGGTTTGGTTTAAATAAAGGATAGAGCAGTCTGGTAGACTGGATGGTATTGGCTAGTAAGACTAGGAGGATTATGTGATGCCTTACTTGATGACTTATGTGATTACTTGATTTATGATTGACTATTTGTGCATGTTTGTGTATATGTTACAGACACATGGATCCGGCTGATTCAGGTGGTTCAGACATCACCGACCCCAGGCGTATTGTGTCGGACGACCTGGAGTCGTCAGAGCATGAGGTTTTTACGTCAGACTTCACCAGCACGGATGACGATGACTTTCAGCCATTCGCCTTACCCGACGGCGTTGATGAGCTCCCAGTTGATCTTCCAGCAGGGGATCTACCCTTGGCACTGATCCCTGCTCCCATACCGCTGGCTGCGTACCCAGCTTATGATTTACCCATCGACGATGAGGAGGATGATATCGATATGTTTGAGGAGGAGCCTTTGGAGGATGCTCAGGGCGAGGCCCTACCTGCTGTTGCTCCCTTACTGATCGCAGATGCTCCGGCTGCGGAGTCACCTGCTCATTCCCCAGTCGCGGACTCCTTTGAGTCTGTGGCTTCTGTACCCACACATGCTCATAGTGCGCAGCACTTCTCCCATGGGTCCGATTCTGACCAGGATTTTTCTGTTGCTTCCATACCTGGACTTGTTTTTGACCATGACGTCGAGGAGGATTCAGATCCTATGTTCCCACCAGGATTTGATCCTGACCGTGATTTAGAGTATGTCCCGATGGACGAGTTGATGGAGGATCCAGCAGATCCTATTGACCTTTTTGATCCGATTGATCCCGATGTTGATTTTGACATGGCGTTTGATGATTTTGAGCCTGCCATTGCACCTGAGCAGGCAGCTGCCCTTGACCCTTTACCAGAGCATGACCCTGTGCATGCTGATGTACCTTTTGAGCCCATTGCTGATGATCACCACATAGATGTTCCTGTTGATCCCATTGATCCATTACCCATTGTTGCTGTACCAGTTGACCCCCCTTTTGAGCACTTGGCACCCGACCACCCTGTTGTTGCTCCCTTATTTGATCCCGTTCCCATAGAGCCCGGACATGCACCGTTCGCGGCTCATATGGATCCACCGGACGAGTCTGCCCAGCATGGCTGGATACCGGCAGACGAGGATGTTCCCCCATTCCCTCCACAGATTCCTGTTGCACCACATACTGATTTTTCGCTTCAGGTTCCTATGTTTATACCTCCAGCAGGGCCTGGAGAGGGCTCTTCAGCACACCCTGATGGGCATGTACCGATGCCCATGCCCTTCATGCCTCAGACTTCCTTTGTTCCACCCACTACAGCTCCTTTTGGGGTGGCACCCTTTGACCCCACACGTGAGCCACTGCTGTGGTCACCATTTTCCCCTATGCCACCCACTGATCCATACCACAGGTTCCACGTGGGACACACCATCGAGGATGTATTGATGTCATTTGTATACCAGCATGAGTCGCATGAGCAGCGACTACAGGAGTTGGAGAGAGCCCATCTGCAGCCATGTCAGTGCCATGGCCGGGTACCCTCTCCGTTGCAGCCATCACGACCATTACCCCCTGACTATGCTGCTCGTCTTACTACTTTGGAGCAGCAGATTGCTTCCATTATTCGCACACAGCAGGCGATGGAGGCGGACTGGTTACAGTTGCGCCGTTTGTTTTATACCCATTTTCCTCCTCCACCACCATCTACTTAGAGCTCATTGGTGCCACTTGGGTAGGCGAGGTGATAAGGCGGCGATTGCTTTTTGACTGCACAGCATTTTGGAGAGACTACGTTATGATTTGACTTTTGTTATGTACTTGATGTTGTATTGATACTGATGTAGCTTTTGACAGGGGTGATGTAGCCCCTAGTGATTGATGATTGTATGTATACACTTACGATGTGGTCTCATTTATATGGCAATCGCAGTTTTCTCACCATATTTGGATTCGCTTGATTACTTGTTTGTACTTTATGTCATTGGATGTTGTGTGATTGACATTGTGATATGTGATAACATGAGTGTTATGTGATTATACTATTACTACCGTTATATGCGTACACTATATTACTAACTGAATTACGTATTATAACAACGGAGCCTTACTATGGCCTAACCAATTTAAACCATCTTTTAGAAGATGCCGCCAAAACGCCCAACACCAATGCCTACTAACGAGGCAGAGCTACAGCAAGTCATTGCAGCTGCCATAGCACAGTACGCAGCATCTCAGCCTGGAGGAAGCGGAAGTGTTAACCAAGGCAATAACAATCCACCTCACGGATGCACCTACAAGCAGTTCTTAGACTGCAAACCAGTTAACTTCAATGGCACAGGAGGTGCAGTTGCCTTTACCCGCTGGGCTGAGAAAACCGATTCTGTTTTACGCATGAGTAAGTGTGCAGAGAATCAGCAAGTCACATACATTTCAGGGCTGTTTCTAGATGGAGCCCTGTCCTGGTGGAACCTACAAGTACAAACACTAGGCGAAGCTGCCGCCTACGCCCTGACTTGGGCCGAATTGAAAGAACTGATGCGCAAAAAAGTACTGTTCACGCGCAGAAATTCAAAGGTTGGAGACTGAATTTTGGCACCTAAAGATGGATGGGCCAAAGGTTGCAGAATACGTCCAGAGGTTTCACGACTTATCTCAAGTGGTTCCTTACATGGTTACGCCTGAATACAAGCGAATCGAGCGCTTCATTTGGGGTTTGGCTCCCCAAATCATAAGTATGGTAACCTCCTCCAAACCAGCAACTATCACTGAAGCCATCGATTTGAGCGTGGCTCTCACCGAGGAGGCGATTCGTCTAAACAAATTTGGTGATGTTAAGGCAAAGGAGAAAGAGACTCAGGTTGAGTCGTCTGGAAGTAACAAAAGGAAGTTTTCGAACTTCAAACAAAGTGTTAGTGGTGATTGTAAGAGAGGAGCACCAAGCACGCCAGCTCAGGGAGCAGCTGGCAGTGGAAGGAGAGGAAGAGGATATATGGGCACTCTGCCTAAGTGTAGTGCCTGCCAGCGTCACCATTCGGGTCAATGTAGGCTAAAAGTATGCGAAGTATGTGGGAAACGTGGTCATTTGAAGGACACCTGTTGGGTTGGTACTGGCCGGGGAGGCCAGGGAGGATATGGAAATAGAAATGATAACCGCGGTGGAAACGGAAACCGCCCGCAAGGAAATTTTGGAGGTAACAGAAATCAGGGCAACAACGCTAACCAAGCGGGCGCAGTAAATCGTAATCAGGGAAATGATCAAGCTGGTGGTAATGGACAGAGGCTCGGATGCTATAACTGCGGGGAAATCGGGCATTTTAAGAAGAATTGCCCAACATTGAATCAAGCCCGTGGTAGAGTGTTCCAACTCGAAGCTAGGGATGCACGCCAGGATCCAAATGTTGTTACGGGTACGTTCCCTATCAATCAGCGCTATGCATCTGTTTTATTTGATACTGGTGCCGACTATAGCTTCGTATCATTAGAATTTAAGAATATGCTTGGGTTAGCTGCTAATAAGTTAGACATTCCCTACTCGATCGAATTAGCTAATGGAAAGTTAGTTGAGGCCGACGAAGTAATCAGAGGCTGTGCGATAGAACTGGGAGAACGTGAGTTTACTTTGGATCTACTACCAGTCGAATTGGGAAGTTTTGACGTGGTGGTAGGAATGGATTGGTTATCCGGAAACAAGGCTGAGATAGTATGTCACGAGAAAGTTGTTCGTATCCCAACTGATGATGGTGAGACAATTGTGGTTCACGAAGAGAAGCGTGACACGCCACTAAGATTTATCAGCTGCTTGAAAGCAAGGAAGTGTTTACAGAAAGGATGTGTTGCTTTCCTGGCACACATCGTGGATAAGAAGGTTGCCGAACCAAGGATCGAAGACATCCCTGTCGTAAGGGAATATCCAGAAGTCTTCCCAGAAGACTTACCCGGACTGCCACCTCAGAGGCAAGTGGAGTTTCACATCGACTTAGTTCCAGGTGCAGCGCCTGTGGCTAAGGCACCTTACAGACTTGCTCCGTCTGAGATGCAGGAATTGTCGACACAACTTCAAGAGTTGTTAGACAAGGGTTTTATCCGACCAAGCTTCTCGCCTTGGGGAGCTCCGGTCTTGTTTGTCAAGAAGAAAGACGGAAGTTTTCGTATGTGTATTGACTACAGAGAATTGAACAAGCTGACGATCAAGAACAGGTATCCACTGCCAAGAATTGATGATCTGTTCGACCAACTTCAAGGTTCAAGCTGTTACTCTAAGATCGATCTTCGATCTGGATACCATCAACTAAGGATACAGGAGGAAAGTATCCCGAAAACAGCCTTCCGAACTCGTTATGGACACTACGAGTTCCTCGTTATGCCATTTGGTTTGACAAACGCACCTGCGGTATTCATGGATCTAATGAATAGAGTTTGCAAGCCATACTTAGACAAGTTCGTGATTGTATTCATCGACGACATCCTGATTTACTCAAAGACGAAGGCTGAACACGAACAACATCTTAGAACCATACTAGAGCTGCTAAAGAAGGAACAGCTGTACGCCAAATTCTCCAAGTGCGAGTTTTGGCTACGCGAAGTCCAGTTTCTTGGACATGTGGTTAATGGAAATGGAATTCATGTTGATCCCACAAAGATCGAGGCAATCAAGAATTGGGAAACGCCTACAACGCCAACCGAGATTCGACAATTCTTGGGTTTGGCTGGCTACTATAGAAGGTTCATCGAGGATTTCTCGAAAATCGCTCAACCGTTGACGCTCCTGACCCAGAAGGATAAGACGTTTGATTGGGGAATCAAACAGGAGGAAGCATTCCAGATATTGAAGAATAAGCTTTGTAACGCGCCAATCTTAGCTCTACCAGAAGGTACTGACGATTTTGTGGTATACTGCGACGCATCGCGTCAGGGATTGGGTTGTGTGTTGATGCAACGCCAAAAGGTCATTGCTTACGCATCACGCCAACTGAAAGTGCACGAAAAGAACTATACCACCCACGATTTAGAGCTTGGCGCAGTGGTTTTCGCTTTAAAGATCTGGAGACACTACCTGTATGGTACGAAATGCACAATCTTCACAGATCACAAAAGCCTACAACATATATTTAACCAGAAGGAGTTAAATATGAGGCAAAGACGATGGGTTGAGTTATTGAACGATTACGACTGCGAGATAAAGTATCACCCAGGGAAGGCGAATGTAGTCGCCGATGCCCTAAGTCGTAAGGAAAGAATCAAGCCCATAAGGGTTAGAGCTTTGGAAATGATCATTCGAACCGATCTCTCCTTGCGCATTCGCGCTGCACAAAAGAAAGCTCTCAAGGAGGGAAACCTTGAGGAAGAATATCTCCGTGGAATGGAGAAGCTTTTGGTACCAAACGAGGAAGGAACGTTATGTTTTGAGAAAAGGATTTGGGTTCCTCTGTTTGGTGGATTAAGGGAAGTTATTTTCGACGAAGCGCACAAGTCACGGTACTCTATCCACCCTGGATCGGATAAGATGTACCAAGATCTCAAAAATTACTATTGGTGGCCTAGGATGAAAGGCGACGTTGCTGTTTACGTGAGCAAATGTTTAACGTGCGCTAAAGTCAAGGCAGAATACCAGAAGCCTTCGGGACTTCTGCAACAACCTGAGATTCCCAAGTGGAAATGGGAACAAATCTCAATGGATTTTGTTACGAAACTGCCAAGAACGCCAAGAGGCCATGATATGATTTGGGTGATTGTTGACCGCCTAACAAAATCCGCACACTTTCTGCCAATCAAGGAGAAAGACAGTACTAGCAAACTTGCGGAAATTTACTTGAGAGAGATCGTAGCACGTCATGGAGTACCTCTCTCGATCATCTCTGATAGAGACGGAAGATTTGTGTCAAGAATATGGCAATCTTTCCAAGAATCTTTTGGCTCACAATTGAATCTGAGCACTGCATTCCATCCGCAAACTGATGGCCAGAGCGAGCGAACGATACAAACGTTGGAAGACATGCTGAGGGCATGTGTTATGGATTTAGGCGGTAGCTGGGATAAACACTTACCTTTGGTCGAATTTTCATACAACAACAGCTACCACACCAGCATTGGTGTCGCGCCATTTGAGGCCCTATACGGACGCAAGTGCCGATCACCACTATGTTGGTCTGACGCGGGTGATAGGCAGCTTGCTGGTCCCGAAATCGTCCAAGAGACGACAGACAAAATTGCGCAAATACTTAAACGCATAGAAGCCGCTCGCCACAGACAAAAGGCCTACGCGGATCCAAACCGGAAGCATGTGGACTTCCAAGTCGGGGAAATGGTGTTGTTAAAGGTTTCACCCTGGAAAGGGGTAGCGCGCTTTGGAAAGCGTGGAAAGTTAAATCCACGCTACATTGGTCCTTTCAGAATTCTGGAAAGAATTGGGACAGTAGCATACAAGTTGGACCTACCCGCTGAACTAAATGGTGTTCACGATACATTTCATGTATCCAATTTAAAGAAAAGTCCAACTCAAATTGACGTTGCCATTCCTATCGACGAGATTCACATTGACGACACGCTCCACTTCGCTGAAGAACCTGTCGAGGTCACGGATTGGAAAGTTAACAAGACCCGCCGGAGCAGTGTCAAACTCGTCAAAGTACGTTGGAATGCCAGACATGGTCCTGAATTTACCTGGGAACGTGAGGACCGGATGAAAGAGAAATACCCCCACTTATTTCCCAAGAACCCTGCTTCTACAAGCAGAACTTAAATTTCGGGACAAAATTTATTTAACGGGGGGAGAATGTGACAACCCGCACTAAACCAGGTATCCGTACAACTTAATTAATGAATAATTACTGCTTAATTACTGTGCTTGATTGAAACTAGCTGATAAACTGCTACCTGCATACTGATACATGCACATACTTGCATCATACTTTATTTGCTGTCACTACATTACCTGCATGTTGAACCCTAGTGACAAACATGATGCACAAAAAGCACAGTAGCACTAAACGGATACACAATAAACATGCTGATATAACCAGCATCAGGCAGACACTGCCTCAAGGCCTGTTAAGAGCCTCAAATATTTTGGCTACACTGGTAGTGAGTGTAGGATATAAGGGTTGTGGTACCGCGTCTCTAGGAATAAGATACACTGATTCGGATGTGCCTAAAACGTACTTTAAGTACCAAACACAGCACTTTAATAAACAAACCAGCTTCTAGCTGACTAGTAAAGTGCCAGACATGAGAAAATATTACTAGACACTTTCTAAAGTGTCGGGAAAACAAATTGTGTCACTAAAAATGTAATAACGACACTTTAAAGTTTTTGTAACACTTTAACGGATTACTATCCAACCGAACAACCGGACTATACCCGGGACATGAAAATATTAGTATTTTCACTATTATTATTTTTCTGAACCAGTTAGGGTCCCTGATTACCCTAACACCCGTCATAACACGCTTTATACAACTAACTAAGTTAAATACTTAGTTAACCTAATTAACTAAACTAAACCCCTAACTAAACAAGCTTGGATCGAACTAGCCCCACCCCATGCCATAACCGGCCCCATGAATCAAGAGGACACAAATGGTACTTGTGATTAGTTAAAGATTGCTTTGTCTAATATCATCATGACATAAAACCCAAGGGATAAAAGGGACTTGAATTTGGCTATAAATAACACACTAAACATAAGATAATCACACTTAACTTTCACCAACAAATCACTTCTCTCTTGCTCTCTCCCAACTCTCGGCCGAACACCCCTCTCCCACACCCACCATTTTCGGTTCTTGCCTCATCATTCCAAGATCATACATACGTCAAAGGTCGCATATAAGGAGCTTTGGTGCACTCGGAACACGAAGGACCTCAACCGTTGGCTTTTATCCACGCGTTTTTCGTCACGATTCTTCCCTAGCCCCGAGCTAGAGGTATATTGTTTAAAACTTGTTTTTACACTCATCTAAAGTGGTTAAAAGGATTATTGTCGGTTGAATCTCGTTATATTGAAAGATGATGCATTAAAGTCTAGTAAAATCATAAAAATGGTGGATAATAGCACATGTCTTGTGTAAAAGTCGTAGGACTTGAAATTTGTGTTTATCTAGACCCGATCTATAATGTGGTAGCTCGAATCTTCGTTTAACCCGACTTTGTAAAATCACGTATCATCACATAAGCTTGTTTTTGAAAGATACAAGGGTTAAAGGTGAAACACTACCACATTTTAGAGACATGAACTTGTGTGAAAATATTTTACATGTATAAAAGTGGTTTAACCGGTAAAATGGTGTTTAAAACTAGCGGATCTACGTATCCTCAAGTGGTATTTTTGAAAGACCACACTTTAAAGAAATCATGTTTTTCTAAAGATGGATCTTACACTAATAAATATGATTTTATAAACCACAAGTGTGTAGACACTTGTGAAATGAAAAGATCCGACAAATAACTATTTTTGGGAAAAATGACTAGAAGTTGTAAAGACGGATTTCGTTAGTCACAAGGTTTTTACGAGGTTAAAGTTACTTTATATAAAGATCCACGAAATATAATGGGATTTACAATATAGATTCGGAAAAACTACAAGTTCATGCGATTATGTGACTTACATACTTGTCGACTAGTTTGATGTGTCGGAAATTGTTTGATTGAGTAAAGAAGTTGATGAATTGATTTGTTAAAAGAAAATGATACGCTTGAAAGCGTGGCCACCTCCAGTTACAGAGGAAACTCTGGCGAAATTTTCTAAAAACCTAACACTTAGACTTTTTACACAACAAGTGTTAGAACTATTTTTGAACATACTTTCAAAACATAAATTTCGCCAGCACTATATTTTACTAAATATTCGGAGGTGGGATTTTCACAAAGATTAACGTGATAAATATATTTGTCACAACACTGTTTATGATTATTTTGTGAAAATACATAAATATTATTTTAGAATGAAAATAATATTTACAAGCGTTAACGATTCCAAAACTTTACGAACGCTTCCACAAACATATAAGTTACACCGGTAATTACATTACCACAAGATTGATAAAACGTAACTTACGCACATGTATTGTATCCCCCATCCTTGGGAAGAAGTATAACTACCAAGTGTATACGGAACATAAACACGAAATAGTTGTCTAACTATTTCCCAAAGACATAAACTATAAAGCTAAGGCACGGCCGTCCGTCTAATAGAATTAGCACTTGTAGGTCGTTGCACAGCTTACTGTATTGGAGACACTTGGTAGAGACGCGCATTCACTGTGAGTTCATGTCCCCCTTTTCTCTAACTGTTTTCAGTTTACTTAACTGCGGGGGTGAAATACATGTTACTTTGTTTACAAGTACTTTATACACGGTATGATTTACGTAAGGAGGTTTAGATCATGTGAATGGGTAGTTAGAACACCGAGGGACTCGAGCGGTAGATCTATTTGGGTGTAGCGAGCCCAGCTCTAGGCCAAACGGACCTCTCTGAGGCTAACCACAACGGACCTGGAGTGACTTGGTTGCCCAACGCAAAAAAATCAGCTAGGGTTGTGTCTTCCTACTTGCATTTCACGACATGCTAATGGCCTTGCAAACCATTGGTGATCACAAGTCCTCTTACACTGCTACATACCAGGAAACTTTTATACTTACAAGTGTTTTTACTTACTCACTTGCACATGAACTCGCTCAACATTATTGTTGATTTTTCAACTCACATGTATTTCAGGAAATTAAACGGATCTGGCACGGTATGGAACGTTTTCCGCTGCACTTGTCATGGAGTCATCAGGGTTTAGGGGATGTGTCTCTTTCCTGGACAAGACACAGTCCTTAAACCACGTTTATGTTATGTTATAAGTTGTAATGTTGTTGAACAAGGTTATGGTTGCATGTTAAAAACAATGGTACTGTATTTTGTTTTCAAAACTTAATGGATGACTTGCATGGTTTTTAAATTCATATAGCTAGTTATGGTTAAGCTATGGTATTAAGAAGTCACACCAAAATTAACCACGCTTCCGCAAAGCCAGGGTGTGACAGAAACGCCGATTTAACATCTAGCTGATAAACTTTAAAACCTTTCCAAGATGCAAATGCTAAGAAGATTCTGATCGCTTCAAGTCTAGCAACTGGAGCATATACTTTAGTGAAATCTATACCCTCCTGCTGACTAAAGCCCTGGACTACGAGTCGAGCTTTGTTACGAATAATAACCCCTCGATCGTCTCTCTTACACTTGAACACCCACTTGGTGTTTATCTTCCTGTGACCATCAGGCAAGTCTACCAATTTCAACACTCCTAATTTCTCAAACTGACTCAGCTCCTCTTGCATCGCGTTAACCCAAGAATCTTCAGTTAGTGCTTCCTTGTACGTTCGGGGTTCAATCTGCGAAATAAAACAACTAAGTGAAAACTCAGTTTGTAACAGAGCAACTGTAGAATAAAAACAAGTAAGGCCTTGGTCAATTTGTCGCCTAGTGTGAACGCCTGATTGTAATTCTCCAATAATCAGCTCTTCTGGATGGTATGAAAGAGTTCTCGGCATCACCTCGCCTTGAACATCTACCTCGCCTTCCAAATTTGTGACATTTTGATTTGCACCTTGTTCACTGACTGGAATTGTTTGACTTGATATCTGGACTTGCTCTCCCTCAAAATCTGAATCACCACGATCGAATATAGGTCTATCTTCAGATTCTAGATTATCGTTGACTACCGTTTGATTGTCAAGAGTTTGCTGAATATCATCATGTTCTCCAGCATTACTTGGACCAGCTTCATCGTCATTGGAAGCTCGATACTGATTTCTAGATGACTCAGATGGGAAACTTTCTTGCGATTCTTCATATTCTCTCAGAATATCCAACTCGTCAAAGAAATCTGGTTCTTCTTCTATGTCAAACGAATCCCATAAAGTATCGTAATTAAAACGCCATGAGTCGTCGGGATTCTGAGGTGGCATTGTATAACCTTGACACTCAACATTATGTGATTCGATGATCCGCTTCAAACTTGGAACAAAGACTCGTTTCAATGGACTTGCATAACCCACGAAAAATCCCTCAATGCTCTTTGCACCAAATTTACCATAAGGTTCTAGAACTGTACAGGGAGACCCAAACGGTTCCAGATACTTCAGGTTAGGTTTGCGGTTGTTGATCAGCTCGAAACATGTCTTGTTGAATTTCTTCACTGTAAGAACCCGGTTGAGTGTATAACAAGCGGCTGATACTGCTTCTGCCCAAAAGTTGACTGGTAATTTCGAATCAGCAAGCATCGTCGTCCTAGCCGTTTCAATTAGCGTCCTGTTCTTTCTTTCAGCTACTCCATTTTGCTGTGGAGTGTAAGGAGCACTAAATTCTTGCAATATACCTCTCTCATCACAATACTCTTCCATCTTGTTGTTCTTGAACTCTGTACCGTTGTCACTCCTGATTCTTCTGATTCGAGTTTGGTACAAGTTTTCAATTTTCCTGAACAACGTCATCAAACTTTCAAATGTCTCATCTTTTGTCTTCAGAAATGATACCCATGAAAATCTCGAATAGTCATCTGTTACTACTAGACAGTAAAGATCACCAGTTATGCTTTTGATGTTCACTGGACCAAAAAGATCCATATGAAGTCTCTCTAACGGTCTCGAGACTGAGTTAACATTCTTCTTAGGGTGAGATTTCTTCTTTTGCTTTCCTTTGATACAGCTAATGCACTCCCCCTCAAGATGAAAACCTTTCACATGAACACCAATTACTAAGTCGTTATGCACCAGATGATTCATTTTTCACAAGTGAATATGGCCCATCTTTCGATGCCACAATTGCGATTCTTTTTCCGTTGCTCTTGACATAAAGCAGTGAGCCTGACCCGTGGTAGTAGTTGCTACACTCATGTCCAACACGTACAGATCATTCACTCTAGGTGCTCTCATAATAATCCATTCTTCGGGAACAACAAATCCTGGTTTCAATATCAAACATTCCTTATCTGTAAAGTGCGTTGTATACATACGATCACATATCTGAGAAATACTCAGAAGATTGTTTTCAAGCTCGGTGATGTAGTTTACTCTTTCAAACGTGACAATTCCATTTGATAAAGTTCCTTCACCAACTATTCGACCACCTTGATTACCTGCAAATCCCACATATCCTCCATTAAATCCTCTAACATCGTACAGTAGGGTCTTCTTCCCCGTCATGTGCCGAGAAGCTCCACTATCCATAATCCAACGTGAAACGGATCTTGGAAGCTCCTGCACATATCATACACACTTAGTTAGATTTTGATGCCACCCAAGCCTCTTTTGACTCAGGTAGCTTGACTTTAATGTGAGTTTTAGCAGTGTAAAGTGGCGGAAAATTTTTGTCATTCATCTTTAAGCTTTCTTCAGACCCAATCTCAACCTCTTTGTATAAAAAGAAATCATTTTTAGGAGGTTGACCAGATGATTGGTCTTTCTTTGGTACATACTTCTTCTCAGAAGTAGTAGACTTTTGTTCTTCAAGTTTCTCATAGTAATCCACAGGAACATTCATCTTTACCGGAGTGGTAGAGGATGATTGTTTTTCCGTCTCAGAAACATTAGGTTTAGGACAACTTGGTTTCTTTTCAACTGATTTTGGTTTCCATGCTTGTTGAGGCGAAGCAACCCGCTTGTAAAATTTGTCAGTTTTAATTACCTCATTCTGTACGGATTCAGTTTTGATTTTGATATTTTCATTTTTCAAAACTTTCTTCTCAACAACCATTGGAGCTTTACCTTTTGCATCAGCTTTATTTTTCTGACTCTCAGCAAACTTCAGACTTAGGCTTTAAGCTGGTGCACTTTCATGCAATGTGTCCAGCTTTGTTGCACTTAAAGCATGTACGAGTATCAACTACCCGACTTGTTCCTTCGGTCTGAGGCTGTGAGGCCTTTTCTTCAAAAAACTCCTCATTTGTTTTTGAAAAAATCTCAGATTCTTGCTCGGAATGAGAACTTGAGCTTTTTACAAACACCTTTTTCTCAATAAACTTCTTGTTTTGAAAATTCCTTCTTTGATAATTCTTACCACCCTTATAACCACCCGACCAATTGTTTTGAATGTTGTTAAAAAAACGCGGCGGTACAACGGGTTTTTTGTAGTAAGCTTTATCTTTTTCAAAATTTAATTGCCTTTTAGAACGTTTCAAACCTTCGATTTCAGATACATCAATCTCAACCAGTTTAAAAACATTTTTCAATTTTTTGACATTCACATTTTCCAATGGAAATTCAAGATCCGAATACAACTTATCCGATCCCGACATCTTGTACATCACAAGATTAAGTTCTTCACTTAAGTTGTTTTTGGATGTTGATTTCGGAATATATTTGTCCAAGAAACATTCTTCATCCTCAGTTGAATCACTCTCAGATTTTAAAACATTTTCAGCCATGCTTTTAATAATTTCAGACTGAACACTGTCCTCATCGGATGATGAATTGAATGTGACATCAATTGATTCTGGAAGTTTAACCTCATTTGTGTCTTCATCATTAACCAACCCGGACTTTTTCTTTGAAAAATTATTTAACACTGGTGGTGGAACCTGATGATACCCAACCCCAGTTCCGTCCGAATAAACATCTTCGCCAGCTTTGTTCTTCCCGATTGGTTTAGGAATGATATGTTGAAGAACAAAACTTGCGGAGTTGTAACTATTGAGTTTCAGATTGATGCGTTCATTCTCAATCTTAGCTTCCTGAAACTGAAGCTTCAGCTTAGCAATCTCATCCAACTGTTGGTTGATTTGCTCTTCTTTAACCCTAAGAACTCCTGACAGTTGCACATTTTCTTTGTTTGTTTTACCATTTCTTTCATCAGAATCTTTTACCGTTCGTTTTAGCTTCTCAAAGTTTTCTGAGAGTTGACAATTTTCATGAATTAACTTTTCGTTTTCTTTCCTAATTCTTTCTACATCAATTTTATCATTTTCGATTTTCTCAGTTAATTCTTTTAATCTTTCATTTGAAGCTTTTAACATTTTGTCACGGTTTAAGATCTAATCTTAAATATCTCTGACTCTTCCTATCAGTTCTTCGGTCTTTTTACCGCTGAGGTAAGCAATTGTACTACAAACCTTGCAGTCTTTCATGTAATTTTTGCAGTCACTATCAATTTTGGCTTTCTTACCTGACTCTTTGGTTGAATCATTTGAACTGACCTTGCTTTTAGACTCGGTTCCAGACTCAGAAACTACCTCTAGCTCTTTTGCTGCAAGCACTTTGTCAGCCATTTGCTTCAGGTTTTCTGTGGTGAATTCTTTTGACGTGTCAATAATCCCGTCATCAACTTTCTTTGGCTGCGATTCTTTCTCTTTTTCTTTTTCTTTTTCTTCAGCTTCTCCTCCTCCCCACCACATTCTTTGTCTTGCTTCTTCTTGTTCTGCAATTTGCTGGGTAAGAGTTTCAACACTGACAGAATCTGGATCAACAGCTATGTTTCCTTTGGGATCTAGGTAACATTCTCTATCAGCATCCCATCTATTCGCCCTTTTTGCTTCTTTCCATGTTTGATAGATTTTACTCTTCATGTTTTGGGCTGACATCTTTCTGTTGATGTATTTCACTTCTTCAGTTCTGGAATCTTTAAAAGGAACAATCTTTGCTGTGAAAGCATATCCCACTGCGTCTTCTTCTGGTAACACTTCACTCCAATCATATCCCTCATCGTCATGGATAACAGCAAGTGCTCTGGATTTTTCTTTGGGATTTTCTTCTATTTGCTTCATTCTAGGGGATTCAGATTTGTTTTGATGATATATGGCTCTTTTGTAATAATCTTCACGGAACGGATTTGCCGTATCATCAGCATATGCATTTCGACATTCTCTTTTAAAATGTCCCTTTTGTTTACATTTAAAGCAAGTGACCTTCGACTTATCAAACCCTAGCTTGGTTGAAGGTCCACCAATAGAATGTCTACTGGTAATCTCCATGAATCTTTGCGCTCTCCTAACCGCACTCGACATACACCACCTGATATCAATCAACTCCATCTCCTCGGGGTCTATCTGATCATAATCTTCCTTGGTGAGGTTAGTGTTTCCAATCTTGCCTGCAACAAGGCTCTCATAAGATTCTAAGACAGATGCTAAAAACACCATTTGCTGCTTTGCGGATTCTTCACTGAAATTCTGTGCATTCTTGAGATCCACAGCAATGTTGCACTGAAACAGATTCTTCAGAACTGATTGACTTTGAGCAGTTGAAGAAGAACCTCCATGATAACCACTGCTTGAACTTTCTTGATTTGACGTGTTAGAACTTTCTGCTGAGAAAGCTGTCTTTGGAGACACAGTCTTCGGGATCATACTTCCTCGATAATACAGCTCAACATTCTGTTGATATGAAGAGTTGTTGACTTTGTTTGATTTCCTGATCTCCAACTCATGACTTTCCAATCTTTCGATTAACAGATCAACCGTCAGTTTAGTTGGTTCCACTGTGTTTTTCAGCATCAAAGCAAAATACTGCCAGTCTTTCTCATCAGGCAGTGAGTCAAACAGTTTGGCAACCAATTCTTCTTGAGTATACACTATTCCGTGTCTTGCAAGTTCCATCTTCAAATGTCCGAATCTTTCAATCATCTTTGATACAGATTCATTTTTCAAACATCCAAACAAATCAAATTCTTTTCTTAACAATTTCTTTTTGTTTTTAACAATCTCAGCACTACCTACACATTTTACTTTCAGTTTCTCCCATAGATCTTTCGAATTCGTGTGTTCAATCAATGATATTATGTCATCCCTCACGGACTGATGAAGTAAAGCAATGCATTTTTGTTCAGCAACAAAACTTTCAACTTCATTATCTGCTATATTTTCATAATCCGTTCTTCCCATATCAAAACCATTCTTCATGTTCTTCCAACTGAGATATGCAAAAGCTTTTAGCCATTCTTCAAACCTTTTAGCCCATCTGTTGTATTCTTCAATCGCCATTAGCTTGGGCGGTTTGTTGTAGGTACCATAGGCACTATCAACACTCAAAGAATCAGCAATGGTTTTCTTTACACTCGGATTTGGAGCATTTTCATTTGTGTTAATTGATGTAACACCTTCTGTGCTACACGTGAAAGCAAAAACGTCACTGAACGGATTCAAAAAATCATCCATCTTCAAGTACCTGAGACAATCAACAAATACTTAGAAAAATTTTTGGATTTTAAAAACAATTTCAAACGAAATAGTTCACGCTAAATGAGCTTTCAAACGAAATGACTATTTCGTGTGGAATAGCCAAACAAAATCACCCTCTTCAAACGAAATAGCAGTTTTGGTGCGAAATAGCGACTTTCGTACGAAATGAATGTGTATTTCGTGCGAAATAAGATCCAAACTTTTGATTACGTGCCAAATGAATGTGTATTTCGTGCGAAATGAGATCCAAACTTTTGATTCCGTGCGAAATGAAGATCCTGATGTTGATTTCGTGCGAAATCAAATGTTGATTTCGTGCGGAATGATGATGACGTCACACTGTCGGCCAAAATTTTGTCAAATTGATCCGGTTTTACGTCGAATTAAGGTCCAATTCTTTCAAGGATTAGTTAAAACTATGTTTTACGTGATATATGTGAAATTTAAGCGATTTTAACCGTAAAATCTCGTTTAATTTTGAAAAGAATGAGTAGAAGTGAGAAAATCTGATGAAAACAAGCTGAATTGGTATGAACTCTTCGTCCTGAGCTCTAATACCACTTGTTGGATCATCGTGTGACCCTAATGAGTCGTTTAGAAGAGTTTTGAGTCAAAATCAAAGGCGGAATCAATGATTCTAACTTAATACAGCTTGATTCTCTCTAATTATCTTCTTATTTATGATTTCAAAGCTTTACAGATCGTTTGACAAACGGACAGCACCTCGGCTCTGAAATCTCGAACCTTACAAATGAATAACCAGCTCAGGTATATATAGGGGTGGTGGTTTCGTACGAAATAGCAAAGGCCTATTTCGTGCGAAATACCTGTGTGTTATTTCATACGAAATAGTCCTTGCTATTTCGTGCGAAATACCCCTTTAACATATAAAACCTATTTTCTAACCTGTTGAGCACTGGTTTATCCTATCTAGATACAAGACTCTATAAAGACTAAGTTAACAGACATCTATGCACCAACAGTGATTGTATTGTTTGTTAATATGGGATAACAAATGTAATCAATATTGTCGCTTTATAGTTGTTATGGATTCTCTTGAGCAATCTGATTCGCCTAGTGCTGTGCCCCGATGATTCCGCCATCGGTTGGGGTGTGACAGACGTTGACAAACCAAACCTTCTGTGTTGCGCATGCAATTCTTTCAAACAAGCAGGAGATAACGTACGTCTGTGACTCCATGGAAGATGTGATTAAGGTAAGCATGCCGTAAAGTTACATCTTTTAGAGAGAGACCTTTAAGTACGGGTCCTACAGCTGCATTTGGAACAAGAAGTTCAACAATTCGGTCATTATCTGTTGTTTTCTCAACAATATGTATGCACACAACGAATTTGAAAACTGTGACAGCTTATTAAAAGTTCCTCAGGCTCACGGCAACCGCACTGGTAACAAACTGGTACTGCTGGTGGCTCTTCTAGAAATTGAAGGAAAAGGACTGTGATTCTGTTTTTCAATGGGGACTCTCAATTGAATAGACAGGCACTTGCTTCATAGGACTCACTTGAATCGTCTCAGATGTAATAACAGTATGGTTAGTGGATCTAATTGATGGGGTGTGACTGTTCAAACAATATGAATGCACACAACGAATTTGACAACTATGACAACTTATTAAAAGTTCCCCAGGGTCACGACAGTCGCACTGGTAACAAACTGGTACTGCTGGTGGTCTTCATTCATGTTTCCCAAAATAATTTGAAGGCTCACAAATTTCAATATTATTTTGGTGATTTTCTAAGTGTTTGTAACCTTCTTCTGATTCTGAAGACTATAACTCGTTATATGTATTTTTATATATTAGCTTGTGATTTCTTTTGGAAACCGCCATTTGCACAAACTGTGGAGAACTTGTTTGCGTTATCCTTCTTGGTGAAAGATGGTCGGTTTTTAATATTATCATTCAACACTTGACCCAGATCGATTTCGGAGAACGTGTAATCCAGAGGCCGGTCTCGGGTGGGCATAAGATCTGTGGGCCCTATTATCGGATCTGTGACTCCATGGAAGATGTGATTAAGGTAAGCGTGCCGTAAAGTTGCATCTTTTAGAGAGAGACCTTTAAGTATGGATCCTACAGCTGCATTTGGAACAAGAAGTCCAACAATTCGTTCATTATCTATTGTTGTCTCAATGCCCACAACACGCAGTCGTTGATGGGCATTGCGGGCATGTATTCAATATAAAGTTTAAACTTATCATTATATAACTACCGAATCACACCAATTCGTTGAAACCACATTCGTGTGTTGCAGTTTGGAAAGATGTGTGACAACTGTCAAAATTTCAGATGTCCGTACAATTATTAAACAACGATTAGTGCTTAATGACTGTGCTGAATTACAATTAATTACTTGAACTGCTTTCTAATTATTACCATATACATACATGTGCATCGTACATTGCAAATGACATATCATTATTGCATGCAAACCTTGTTGATTCAAATGATGCACGAAACACAGTTAGCACAGTTATCAGACAAATCAGAAAAATGCTGACAGAGTTCAGTACATAGACAGATATGAAATTGAGGTACAGAATGGGCCAGAAACCAAGTCTTACACTAGTATAGTGTGTAGGAAAGTAAGGATCATAAAACTGCCTTCCTAGAGATAGTTTAAGTGCCGGAAAGTGCCTAAAACTCACACAAACTGCAGAATTCAGCATAAATTAGCACAATTCAGCTATTTAACACAATAATATCATGCAAAATTTATGTTTTGTTGTCCAAAATAACTTACAAAGTGTCGGGAATTGAAACTTCCATAAAAGGTGCTTCATACCTCGTGAAACTGCGCAATTCAGCACTTTAACGAACCGTAACGAACCGAACAACCGGACAATAACCGGGACATCAAAATTTGTCTAGAAGTAATGTTTTTATGATATTAAGCTAGTATTGGTGGTAGAACACCTTAAAAATCATAAAAACACCTAAACACACTTAAACATACTTAATCCTTCTAGTTTGCACTTTAAACCCCTAACTTCCAAAAATTTACATTTTACCCCCCCCCCCCCCACCAAATCCGGCCCCTATGGGCCCCACTTACCTTTTATTATTTTATTACCTCTTGTCCCCTTAATCTTATGCAAAAATCTTAATAAAGATTACTATGTTGGAAACTCCTTTTATAAGAACCTTATGGTAGTAACTATTGTCCATTATCACAAAAATTCTCCATCTTCTTCATCCTCTTTCTCTTTGGTCCCGGCTCAAACACCTCCACATACAACCATAATTTCCACTTCATTACAAGGCAATCCAAGGTGATCTAGAGGTGTATGGAGGCCATTTAAGAAGGTGTATGGTGCTAGAACTTGAAGGACCACCTTGTGAAGCTTTTAACCTCTCATTTTCTTCCTTGTTCATCATCTTCATCTTTGTGCCACTTCCCTAGCCATTAGAGCTAGTAGTAAGCTTCTTGGTCACTAATTTAAGTCATGTTTATGTTATGTACAAGTTTCACCATCTAAACAACTTAACTTCTAATGTTAAAAATGAAAAGATCTAACATATTCATGAAGAAAATAAGTGATTACATGGATTTTTGGTGTATGTAATGATGTTGTTGGTGTTATATCTTGTGTTTATGATAAGATCAAGTATGTTAAAGCTTGGATCTACCAAGTTTAAGCATGGATCTTGAAGGATCCATGGTTAAACTTGAAGATGAACATATGAAGCATAATGTGAACTTGAAATATGAATTTTTATGCATAAACTTGTAATCTTGAAGTAATAAAGTGTGTGTAGAACAAATTTTTGAAACTAAAATTCATGGAAGGTTTGTTAAAAATTTAACATAAAGCTTGTTTTTGAAAGATCTAAAGATATTAAGCATGGATCTTGAAAGATCCATGGTTAAACATGATGTTAAAAATTATGATCTTTCTAATAAACATAAAAGTGGTTTTAGAACATGATTTACAAACTTTAAAGACCATTAAACTCATGGAAGAGTTGGTTAGTAAAATAAAGTTTCATAAAAGTTTGTTAAAATACTCAAGAACACTTACTTTTGGAAAGATCATCTTATGTAAAGTGTAGATCTAGAAGACTACACATTTTTAACAAGAGTCAAGTTCACCATGATGTTCATATGGAAAAATTAGTGTATGTTGTTGATGATTGTTGTTGGAAAATTGTTTTGATGTTGAAAAGAAAATAAACACATGTTTTGAAAACATGGGAAACCTCCATTTTTAGGGGAAACTATGGCAAAATTTTTCTAAAAATTAAACACTTAGAAAAATATTTCTAAACAAATATTTACAAGTATATTTTCAAACCATAGATTTTCACAAAAAGTTTGCCATAAATTTTGTTACAAAAATTATAAATATTGGAGGTTGGTTTTTATAAATAAAAGTGACTAAATATGTATTTAGGAAAATATATATTTAGAAGTCACCATGTGTGTGATTATTTGTATATTATGTGTATTAGTTATATTATTTTAGGACTTGAAATAATATAACTCACCAAAATACCAAGAAGTTACAATCCAAAATATTACCAAAATACCAAGAGAATGAACATATGAATTATACCCAAAATATTAAAGATACCGAACTAAGGAATATAACTCACAAAATATTCTGGAAAGATTATTCATATGTATATTTTGGTAAATAATATTTTGGACATCAAGGGAATGAAAATGGGATTTTCATGATTACTACAAAATATTTCATATTTTTTACAAGAAGGAAATGTATTATCTTTGGGCAAGTAAAAATATACATATTTTTCTTGGAATTATTAGAAGATATATTATTTTTGGAAGAAAATATATATTTTCTCAAACAAACATCAAATACATTATTTTTGGGAGAAAATGTACTCTCTTAAATAAACTTGAAATATATTAATTGTGGAAGAAAAATAAGTTCACATATATTTTCAAGTTAGACTTGAAAATATATTATTTTTGAGACTTATATGGAAATACAAATATTTTTGCCAAAGGAAAAAATTATAAATAATATTCCTTAAAATGTATATTTTAAAAATATATATTGATGAATTTTTATTAAAAATAATATTCCGGAAAAGTTAAGTGTAAGAATACTTAATAAACACAATATGGATACGTATTCTCATACGTATAAATACCCTCCGGGATACGATGCCAATACATGGCAAAAATATACAAGTATAAGGATACGAATACAAATACACCCATCCTTGGGAAGGATATACATATACAATACAAAAGTGTGTCAAGTTAAAATATATTATTTTAACTAATATTCCAAAATGTAATAAATATAATATTTATTATTTTGACAAATAATTATATTCTTGGAATAACATTGATGACACAAACTAACGTAACTCAAGACACTAATCAAGACGAAGGTTAAGGCACGACCTACCCGTCTAATGGACCGTAGTACGCATGTAGGTATTCGTGCGTTCTAGAGGAAGCTTTGAGTTACATTGGATATGAGGAACGCAAAACAGTGAGTTCATATTCCCCCTTTTCTTTTAACTGTTTTCAGTTTTATAACTTCGGGGGTGAAGTACATGTTACATACTGTTTACAAACAATTACAAATGGTATGATTAACTAAGGAATATACTGCTAGATCATGTGAATGGATAGGCGATTGACTTGAGACCATTAATCCTTGTATAAGGATCGAGGGGCATGAGTGATAGATCTATTGGGTGTTGCGAGCCCCACCCATGGGCCTGCGAGTTGGCCGCATGTGGTGACTATGTCGTTCCGCCGGAGGGGCCGGTACGAAATACGCTTACAGGGTTGTGTGCTTCCTATACCATGTCACTTATATTAATGTATTAGCTACACATTAATTGATCTGTTTTCCTTGTTGCTTCATACCAGTTTACAAATACATACATACATACTTACAAATTTTTTCAAGGATACTCGTGCACACATACAAAACACATGAATTCGCTCAACTTTTGTTGATGTTTTCAAACTACATGTATTTCAGGAAATTAAGTATGGATCTGGCGGGCATTGGAGTTTACAAGTCATGTCTCTAATAAAAGGTGTCATTCGAAGTTGAAGGGTTTGGGTTATGTATTTTATCTTGGATAAGATACCTGGCTCGAAACCTAGTTTGGTTGTGTCTTTTGTGAAGTCCAGTATGGAACTTTAAGCTTTGGTGGTCTTGTGATCTAAACTTAAAGTCTTAGTTTGATGTTAAACAATGACGGTTGTATTATTTTGAAAACTATCTATGGATGAACATCTTGGTTTTATCATATAGTCGTTTGTTATGGTTGAATACAATGATATTAAGCAAGTCATACCAAATCACGCTTCCGCAAAAGTCAAGGTGTGACAAGATGACCGAATAGAAACTAAATGAATTATGCAACATTTCCGCATTTTTTGCACTTGCTTTCATTGCAAGATCTTTATCTATCATGTCATCGATTAACTGCTCGAAATCCCTTTCATTTCTCGGGCTCGCATTCGAAGATCCTTGCATTGGACACAACATACCAAAAAATAAACTTCAAAAATTTTAAAAATAATACGATACACCACGATATGCTATAATACGATACTTAACGATAAAAAAATAAAGATTTTAAAACTCATTAAAACAAAAATAACCAATAATAAACACCAATAACAAACCCAAAACACCCAAAACCAAACACAACACACCAAAAAATAAACTTCAAAAATTCAGTGCCTTAATACGCATCGTATAGGCCTGTACGATGCGTATTAGACCAGCCGCCAGACAACACCTGCACCTACCAGTCTGCCATGTCTTTTACTTTATTCGATTCGCATCGTATATGCCTATACGATGCATATTGAAAAAGTAAAATGTCCGGATAGACAGGTCCTGTGCAATATAATTTCCCTATGCGATTTGTTACAAGGACCAAAAAGGTGACGGTTGAGCAATTTAAAAAAAAATATGAACTAGAAGTTAAATTCAGTCTTATCTGATAAATAATCTATGTGTTATGAATGCACCATAATGTGGTGACTCTCCACATATATAACCACCATCTCTTCATGTCCTTTGTATTAATGTAAGAATTCTATATATAGAGTTCTTTGTATTGTATGTTGATATCTCAATGAAAAAGAATTCCTATTCACTTATTCTCTATAGTCTTGTTCTCTCATGTTTAGTATAGTTGTATATGGATTGCTAATAGACCATTGTTTTACAACACGTTATCAGCACGAATTGCTGCAAGATCTTCATATCCATGATTTGGTTTTTCTTTCATCCATTCAGGTAACAATACACAAAGCTCATATTTCTACTTAGTAATTGTTTTATTATTTTAGACATCTTGAATAATGTTATCGTATCCATGAAAAGTGAAATTAAGAGTAGAAACAATTGACCTGCAGCCTTTCACCTTGGACTTCATGGCCCCATGTTTTGTCCTCATTTTATTGTTTTTGTATATAATCATAACTAGAAAATTTGGATTTAGTTTTGTGAATATTTTGATGGCATGAAAGTAACTGAGGAGAAAACGACTGAAAAAATAAATTATATTTGATTTGTTTTCAAAAAATAAATAAATAACAACGTTTACAGCTTTTGAAGATTATTTTTTTTCATGCAATTGCTTACGTTCTTCATTAGCATCAAATCAAAAATGTGTGACTTCTACTTTATAAAATCGGACTCTTTCATGCCATTTACTACATTTTAGATTTGTAGTATTTCAGATTTCCCCCAATATCATCATTAAGTCATCATGACTCGTGACCTCATTATTTTTTTTTTTATGTATATTTTTTCTTTTGGTTGTTCTTATATGGGCTCGATGAAAATCTTGCCTAGGTTAACTAGTCATAATCTATTATTCATCCATTATAAATGTATGAAAGTTTAAATGTTATATATAGTATTTACATTTGCTAGTAACGGGTCAATATGATCATCAACATGCACATAAATTATTTGTTTGTATTAAGAATTATTTTGACATTTTGATTTCAACTAAGAAATTATATTTAAGATGATGAGCCTAATAAACTTTGTTTGAAAACAAGTTAATTTGCATATATCTAATTAATATTTTGCCGAAGAAACCTGATTTTCTATGTATTTAATCGGCCATATACTTCACCGGTTGAAATCTCGTTGGAATTGATAATTTGATATACATGATCTAGAATTATGCTTTTGTGTTTGGCCGATTGCTTTCTAAAACCACCAAAGAAATTTAAGGGGGTTAAGAAGAAACGGGATGGTAACTAATTACTATAATTCAATTTTTAAATTAGCTATAAAGAGCTATAAAGAAATCATTTAAATTAGCCATAAAGAGCTATAAAGAAATCATTTAAAGTGGCAGTTAACATTCCCTATTAGTTTATATAATTAATAAAAAGTTTGTTAGCAATTTAGATAAGTTTTACATCTTTGCCACTTCATTATATTCTTTCAACACTTTTATATATTATTTTCATTTACGTTTTTCATCATAACACATGTTTTAAAGGTAAAATAACTCTTGCATGTATGATTAGTTACACTAAGCATCAATCATCTTTATTATTATTATGATTATTCATTCTGATATTCAAAAAGTAAAAGTGTGACACTTTGTTGCCTTTCTAGTTCATAAAGTAATAGCCTATAATAATATTAAATTTCTACATATAGTGACAAACTCTTTAGTAGAGTTATTTATGTCACTTGTTTAATTTTATATTAATATAATAAACTTTTCATGAGATGTATTGATGTCTTTTATGACAATTGATTAGAGATTTTATGGCAAAATTAAGTATTTTTCATGAGGTGTATTGATGTCTTTTATGAAAATTCATTAGAGATTTTATGGCAAAATTAAGTACTTTTCATGTGGTGTATTGATGTCTTTTATGACAATTGATTAGAGATTTTATGGCAAAATTAAGTACTTTTCATGTGGTGTATTGATGTCTTTTATGACAATTGATTAGAGATTTTATGACAAAATTATGTCTCTAATTATGTTAGACTTTTCACCACCCATGACTCTTGCATACTTAGTAGTTTATGTGCCTCTTTTGATGGGGCTAGTTGAGGTTATGTGATGAAAAGATTATTTATATTGGTTGAATAAAACAATTTCCATTTATCAAACCTCAAATATGCTTATAAAGTAGTAATATTAATATATATATATATATATATATATATATAAGGTTTGAAACAACCAGAATGAAGGTTGTGTGGCTCTAAGCCATTCCTTAAGGTAAATGCAATGATAGATTAGTGAAAGGTCGAGTTCATGTACATAACAAAAGCAATTGTAATGATAGCACTATGAAAGTTGTGTGGTTATAATCCATTCCCTAAAAGTGAACGTGATGATATAATGATCGTTATAAAGGTCATGATCATGGTAAATGATGAGGGAAATATTTTTCTTATGTTTGTTCTCTTGTTCATAAGTAAACTACTCTGATGTTAGTTACTTAAATTGATAGATAATAATTCATTTGAGTTAGTGTTGATGCTCATTTATACTGAATTTCACATGAATCCTAAATCAATGTTGAGAACCCGAAGTTCTCCCAAATGTATACAAAGTCCCGTTTGTTTTAATAATGATTTTTCAAGTTCAACCCAAACTTTAGTTCATCGCACTTGGCGTTTTTGGCTAACATATAGCCTAGTGATGGAAAACCTTATGAATAGTACATGTTTTCCCTTTAAACAAAGGCTAAAACTATAATATTTCACGTGGTAGACACGCTATTGATACTATTACTCGTGTTAATAGCATATTAAATGCTCCAGAAGAGCATCGATAGCTTACCCGCTGATATCGAATTTTGTAATTCATAATGCATCATATTCTAATGTATACCGAAGAAATTTATTAAGTTTCCACTATGTTTGAATGAAAAGTCATCACCTTTGAATGGTGAAAAAGAAAATGTACTAAATATCTAAAATATATCATATAGTAAATATGGCCAAGAAGACTATATTAGAAGTTACTAGAAATGATACTAATTTTCCACAATATTCCATTAAATCAAATATGGTGAGTAACCAGAAGTTACTAGAATATTTATACGTTCACCACATGGCATGACCAAATAGGTCATCAAGATAGCATCATGATATGCTAAACAATCAAATATGCTAACCAGTACCTTAGCACCTCTAAGTAATCTAAAAACATTGCTCCCAAAATGCCTTATCATATGTCTAGTTAGTTTTTTTGTGGCAAATAATTTTTATGCCCTTCCAAACAATAAACTCCTACAAACATTCCCTCTTATATGGGACCATTGAAATGTACAGTTGTGTGGATTGTGGCATTCATACATGGTTACATGTGAGTTTTTAGCTACCCATATGTAGCATATGCCCAACACTATGGAACGTTGTTTTTTTGACATGGTTTAACACGGTTCTTTGACAACCCAATTGTAGGGACCATTGTTGGGCACAATGTGAAATATAGTGAGAGGCATACGTAGTCAAGACGGAATTCGTCGATTGATTATATCAATTCAAAACCAACTGCTTATCACAAATACTCCCCATTCAAACTGGTCTCCTGAAGAGAACCAAGTTTCCATTTTTTTTTATATATTTTGTTGTGCAGCCTATGTACCAATAGCACCACCATAACATATAAAATGGGATATGTACATCGTATTCCCAGTCTAAGGGGGAGACAAGAAAATGAAAGACTGGTAACATAAAAAAAATGCATCATATTATATATCGACCCCTGAAGTGGTCAATGCAAATCTGAAGTCCAAAAGAAAGAGCGTGTATTTGCAAATAATAACAAATGAAATACAAGATGCATTCACTAACACAAATAAGGTGACAAAGTCACATATACCAGCTTAAACTTATCTGCTCGAATGGAAGTACTCACAAAATGATTATCATATTAATAAATTGTGAGAGATAAATCGGTTCCAAAAAGATAAAACCTACAAAACACAAAAAGAGCAGAGTAACGCAGTTGGTGTAACCCCAAAAGAGGTGGCACATAAAACACCATAAGTGGTTACATACAAAACCCCAGAAGTGGTTGCATACTAAACCTTAAAAAAGGTTGTTGTCAAAACACCAAAAGAGGCTAATGGAGTTCTAAAAGAAACTCTAGTACCAAACAAATATGAGATCGCGATGAATTATGTACAAAATAAGTACAATATGGAACCGTAATGAAACACGTGTAAAATGATATATTTGATTATGCTATAGCAATAGATGTAATCGATGAAAAAAAAAGATTACGTATATAGAAAGTGTGCAAGAGTGTACGCACACAAATAGCCAAAATGGCTACATAACTTAAGGTTGAACTAAATTTGCTCGACAAACTAAACGTTTTCGAACCAGCAGTTCAAACACCCATAGACGTCAAACCAGTAGGTTATAAATGGATGTTTTTAAATAAAAGGAAACGTAAATAATAAGTTTTTGCGATGTAAGGCACGCATTTTAACATAAAGATTTTTTCTAAATCCCAGCAGTTGATTACGAGGAAACGTATACCCCTGTAGTGGATGCGATAATCTTTAAATGTTTAAGCGGCCTCGCAATCTCAGAATAACTTCAGATAAAACAACTTATGGATGTCATCACCGTATACATGTACGAGACAATTGCAAATGACATCTGTATGAAAACCTCCTGAAGGATTAAAAATGCTCAAAGCATTATGAAACAATAACCCCATAGGTGTTATATATATGAATCTTAAAGGAAACTACTCGTATATGGTACAGTCGACTATACTCTGAAAAGAGAGGTATAATTTTGATAAAATGAGCTACATCTATTTAACAAGATTTCACTCTTACAGTGATAATGTAAACATCATCGAGAGGGAACTCTCAAACTAAAGAGGAAAATTTTGAATGACCTTTACAAAGTGTAGTTATTCTCGACGTGGTAGTTCGAGTATATATGTACTATTTTTGCTCATCAATCTGACTACATCTAGAAGATGTTACATAGAAAAAGCTCATTCGTTGAGTACATGAACGATTGTCTGATCGCTTGACATAGAAAAAATATTCTTATCAACCCCAAGAAAGGGATGTTGAACTACTTAGTCAAGAAGTACCATACTTAATTGCGATCAGAGCATTGACGTATCTTGCAAACAAGACGACATCTGATATTACGTTCTTGCTAGATGTATTGGTAAGATTACAGTTCTAATCTCAAATGTTGCACTCTTTTTCCCTTCACTAAGTTTTTCCCATTGGGTTTTCTTGGTAAGGTTTTTAACGAGACAACATAACTGATCCAGTAGTATCAGTTTATCTTATAGGTCCCGAAGTACTAATTTAACATCATCATAAATCATGTTGTTAATTATGTATAATGCGTAGTGTACTATTTTTCCCTTGACTAAGTTTTTCCCATTGGGTTTTCTTAGTAAGGTTTTTTTTAATGAGGTAACATATCTGATCCAAAAGTATCAGGAGGAGAAAATACGCGCTGCACTCTTTTTTCCTTAGCTATGGTTTTATCCCACTAGGTTTTCCTAGCAAAGTTTTTAACGAGACAGCATCACCTAGCGTATTAAAAGAATAGTAGACTATTATATTTCATCATGTGGATAGTCAAGGGGGAGTGTTATGAATGCACCATAATGTGGTGACTCTCCACATATGTAACCACCATCTCTTCATGTCCTTTGTATTAATGTAAGAACACTATATATAGAGTTCTTTGTATTGTATGTTGATATCTCAATGAAAAAGAATTCCTATTCACTTATTCTCTATAGTCTTGTTCTCTCATGTTTAGTATAGTTGTATATGGATTGCTAATAGACCATTGTTTTACAACACTATGCAATTTATTAATCTAGAAGTTAAATTCAGTCTTATCTGATAAATAATCTATGTAATTTATTAAACTATTTTACCTCTCTTTCTTTTTCCTTTTTCTCTCTCTATCTAGAAGTTAAATTCAGTCTTATCTGATAAATAATCTATGTAATTTATTAAACTATTTTACCTCTCTTTCTTTTTCCTTTTTCTCTCTCTATATATAACACTACGTTAGAATCTTGTCTACTACTTCTATGGAAAATGTCAATACATAAACTTTAATCTTTATGTACATCATATAGGTGGAAAATCTATACTATATAATAAAAGAAACCGATATGAGGACACATGTCATTCATTGAAGCCATCTATTTTTTTTATAGATAATTAATATCAATTAAAAGATAATTATAAAATTTAATTTAATATAAATTTAAATAATTCATATAGGAGATAATATAATATTTAAAATATTATATAAATGATTTATTTATTTTATTAAACTAAAGTAGTTAAGGGTAGAACCTATTTCAAAAAATGCTTATAAGCGGTAAACAAAAATATTAATCAATGTTTATTGGTTCTATACTTTTATTTTCGTGTTCAACTCTCAACTCAAATATGGTAATCACTATGTTTACGTGATATTTATAAGAACCATCACCGCAATCACCCCATCCATCGTATATCGAGTATATCCGTTAGTTTTTTTTAAGATATAAATTTTTATTAGATTCATTCAACCCGCGTAATAAACGAGGTTTTTTTTTATAGATATAACATTTTTATTTTTTACTATACAAAATTACATTTATGCAACTCGTGTAATACACTGGGTTTTTTTTTAAAAAAAAAAACTTTTTTTTTGTTATGTACTATATAAATTAGATTTATTCAATCCATATAATACATAGGGTTTATAAATATATAACTTTTTATTGTTTGGTATATGAAATTACATGTGCTTAACACGTATAACACATGAGGTTCTTAAAAATGTAACTTTTTTCATTATTTAATATATAGAATTAAATTTACTTAACCCGTACAATACACGGGATTCTTAAAAATACAACTTTTTTATTATTTAATATATAAAATTAATTTATTCAACCCATGTAATAAACAAGATTTTTAAATATATATTGTTTTATTATTTGGTATATAAAATTACATTTATTCAACCCGTCTAATAAACGAGATTTTTAAAGATATATTTTTTATTATTTGATATATAAAATTACATTTATTCAACCCGTGTAATACACGGGGTTCTAACCTAGTTTATTACATATACTAATGATTTTACTAAAGGGCCAAAAGCGTGATAGTTGAGCAAGAGTCTGGGGACCAAAAAGGTAAATTTTATAAAATATGAACTGGAAGTTCAATTTTGTCTTATCATATAAACAATCGGTGTAATTAACAAATTAATTTTGCTTTCTCGATCTCGTTCTCTTTCTTTTTCTCATTCTCATTCTCTTTCTATATCTCTTTCTATATGTAACACTATGTTATAATCCCGTGTATTACACGGATGTAAAAGATTATGTTCATATTATAGATGGAAAATGTATTACATATACTAATATGCTAACGATTTTACAAAAGAGTTCAAAAATATGTGGAAGTTAATATACAATTGGGTTTCAAATACATTTATTACTATAGATTGAAAACAAAAGTTACATAATAAGATTTCAAAGTTTTTAAATAAGTGATAATTTTTAAAAAAATGTGCTTTATTAGCACAATTAGCATTTTCTTCAAAAATATGTTATTATTATTATTATAAAAAGAGAGGTGTCTTGCCCATGATTTATTGGTTTAGTGGTTTGGTATCCCTCTTAAAAATGTGAGGTAATGTGTTCAAATCCCTATAAACACAAAATAAAGGTAGTATCAAGGTGTGAAAAAAATTGTCGTTAAAAATGTGTATTTAATAAAAGAGATAGGTGGGAAAAGATGATGAGAAGGGATATGGAGGCAACGCGTGACATGAGAGAACATACTTTATTATATTGTACTAGGTTATGGATCCCGCGTGTTATATGGGTTGAATAAAAAAATATCACACGTAAGTAAAAGATTATAAATACTATAAGAAAATTGCGTAAGCCCACTCATAATCAGAAAAATGACAATGTCTTTAGAATTTGAAGAAAAATAAAACAAATTAGCAAAATTTTAGATACTAATATATCATAGATAATTATTGCTATTTTATTAATATATACATAAGTTAAACTTACAGTTTAGACAACTTGAATTATGAATAATTTAAAATTGAAAGCTACACATGATAAATCTGCTGGTGTACCTAAATCTTAATATAACCTAGAGCACATATTATATATATATATATATATATATATATATATATATATATATATATATATATATATATAGCGTGAGGTTCATTGGGGAACCGGGGAACACTCTTAAAAATTTAACTTAACATGTTAAAAATTAATTTTTTAAACATCTTTTTCGGCGTTTCTCCTTATATATACTTGTAGAAGCATTTTTAATAAAAAAAAATCAAAAAACTAAAAATATTAAAAAAAACAATTAAAAAAAGTCTAAAATTTTTTTTTTAGAAAAATTATTTTTTTACTCGACTAGATTCTCCTCCTTTTTATAAAGAAAAGCGCTGAAAAAAATTTTAAAAAAATTTATTTTTAACATGTTAAGTTAATTCTATAAGATATAACTGTTTTTAAACATTTTTTTATATTTTTAGTTTTTGATTTTTTTTATCAAAAATGTTTCTACTTGTATTTATAAGAAAAAGCGCCGAAAAAAAATTAGAAAAATATTTTTTTTAACATGTTAAGTATAATTTTTAAAAGTGTTCCCCTGTTCCCCACTTTTTTAGTGTTCCCCAATGAACCCTCCCCTATATATATATATATATATATATATATATATATATATATTAATAAAATAATATTAGAATTAGATTAGACCCATACAAATTATATCAATATACTTATGTTATATATTAATTAATTTATTTATAATATTAGAATTATTAGATCAATATCCTTTATGTTATTATATTATATTAATAATAATTAATAACAAAAGACCTACATTAAAGGTGAAAATGTCATATGACATTTTGTGGAATCTTTTATTAGTATAGATATACTAGGTTAAAAACTCGTGTATTGCACAAGTTGAATAAATGTAAGGTTATATGCTTAGTAATAAAACAAGGTATTGCATGGTCGAATAAAATATAATTTAATCCGTTAAAACATACAGTTGCCATGATATGTCTTTAACAAAATGAACCTTGACGTGAAAGTTATAAATTTTGTTAAGTCAGTTTTTCAAACATTTTTTTAACTGGGTATATATTAATTATTGGGATAAATTACACTTTTCGTCCTTTATGTTTATACCTAGTTGCAATGGATGTCCTTTACCTTTAGTATTTACAGCCACAGTCCTTTATTTTGAAAACATGTTACAGCTTTCGTCCTTTAGTGCTAACCAGGTTAAAAATTTAAGTTAAATCTGATCACATGAGGGTATTATGGTCATTTCATGTTTTTTATGTTATTAATAAAGAAAACAAAAACATTAACATATATATATACACACTACAGCAGTACAGCTTCAGTCCACTCAACCACATACACTTTCTCTGATAAAACCACCACCCAACCACCGCCAAAGTCCACCACCGCCATCGCCCCGCCTTCGCCACCGCCTGTAACATTACCACCACCATCATCGAAGCTACACGACCACCACTCACTCTCTCTCTAAATCATAACACCACCGTCGGATCGGAGCCCTAGATGTTGCTGTTGATTGTTGATGATCGGAGGTGTTTTTCCTCTGTTTTTCTCCCTCGTTAGATACCCTAGATCATTGAAGTGGACTAAAGTCTCCGGATCTTGTTATCGCCGCCGTCACAACCGGCACCACCGTCATCGTTGTGAGTCTCCGACGATTCATAGTGGATCTGGAAGTAGTCGATTCATAGTGGAAGCATCAGTTTTGGTTTGAAACCTATGAAGTATAAACCCTAGATGGAGCTGATTTGGGGGATTTGGTTTGCAAGATTTGGGGGTTTTGGATTAGGTTAGTGGGTATTGTCGTGAAGAAGATGAAGGGAGAGAGAGCGTGGGAGAGAGAAAGAAAATGGTGGCAGTGGTGAATCGGTGGCGGATCGGTGGTGCTGGCACACATCGGTGAGTGGGGTTTTGATCGGTGGTGCTGGCATACGTCGGTGGTGGTGTTGTGGCTCGATTTGATGGCGGCGGCTGAGATAAGGTATAAATTTTTAACTGGGTTTAGGGTTACTTAGAGAAGTGTGTAGATTCGGTTGTGGTGGTTGGCTAGATTAGGATGTTGCTGGTGCCTGGTGGTGATGGCAGGTAGATTGTGGAAGATGAATTAGGGATTTTTATCTCTTTCTCTCTAACAGGGGTGTGCATCGATCTATATACAGAGGGTTTTTCTGGGTTTTAAATAGCTCCGATGATGGTGGTGGTGATGTTACAGGCGGTGGCGGACTTAGGTGGTGGTTGAGTAGATACAAGAGAGATTCAGATGTACAGATATAGGGGCTGTTTGGCTAAGCTGTATTATGTATATATACAAGAAATGATTAAATGTATATATGTTATGTTTTAATTTTATTATTAAATAAAAACATGAAATGACCATAATACCCTCATGTGATCAGATTTAACTTAAATTTTTAACCTGGTTAGCACTAAAGGACGAAAGCTGTAACATGTTTTCAAAATAAAGGACTGTGGCTGTAAATACTAAAGGTAAAGGACATCCATTGCAACTAGGTATAAACATAAAGGACGAAAAGTGTAATTTATCCTAATTATTGAGTTAATTGCCCGGATGGTCTCTGTGGTTTGCCATTTTTCACCTTTGGTCTCCACCTTTTCAAAATAGCATGTTTGCTCCATGTGGTGTATGAAGATTAGTTTGTCCAGTTAAATCAATGTAAAATGACTATAACTAGTGGGTGACACCGCGCTTCGCGGCGGGACGACCCGATTTTTGATCCGATATAGCAGTCGAAAGAGAAAACTTACAAAATAAATCGTGGGTAAGTACAAAAGTATGTCGACTTGTGTTTACATCGCGGCGATTTTTCACTTGTCATGCGCCTTCTTGGCGCTATGGCTTGATCCTGTACAGATTAGACAACAGTAGTATGACATATATCAGTTTGTGCAATAGGCTAGTTTGAACTCATTGTTATCTGCCATAGATGTTTAGTAACATACCTACTGAGCCGACATGAGGACGCTTCGTATTCAAATTAGGAAAGATCTTTTAGCTGTGCATAGTTTTCTGCTAGATGGTAATCACCAAATATTCGAACCATGTCAGCAAGTTACCCAAAATGATGAATGCAAGCGGCAGAACCCATATTATCACATAGATACACTTCAAAGCAAATCTCACATGTTAACTTCCACAAATAAGAGAATTATTAAGAATCATGAAAGAAGATTCAGGTCTCAAAATGATTGGTCACAACAGAAACTCATTATGATTATAATATTTTATAAATAACCTGTTCAGCCATCATTGAAGAGATGTATTTTGGGACCAAGACCATGATTTTAAATATCATTGTTCCATGTTCAGTAGAGATTCCCCAACTTTTAATCGCTCTACAATAACAAATCACAGAAATATAAAAGAGAGATGTTATTTATGAAGGAATAAAACAATCTTCAAGAGACGGTCGTCGTTGCACACTAAAATTGTATGACTATCGAGTGTCTCGTTAGCCGTAAGAACAAAGCAAAACAACTCATTCAATACTTTACCAATAGAGTTGGTGCCCTATTGGCAAAAACAAATTTTACAAAGCAAAACAACTCATTCACTTGGCTAAAGGAAGAAGACAGTGAGTTAACATGGCTGAAGGATAGAGAGACTTATGATAAAGAAAGGCACGGAGCTTACATTTTAAGAAAAAGCTAAATGCACTTGGTTAGCAATATTAGCTTACAAATCATGTTCTTGTATAGTATCTCATTTATTGTTGGACATATAAAAGATATATCCCATATATATGCAGATACTATATATGCACTTAACTATCTCAAATTTGCTAAAACTTATTACCTCAATCTCATTGACATCAGTAGCAGTTATACCAGGTTTAGACATTCCACCCAAAACTATATCTACAAATGCAAAACAGGTGCAAATCCTCCTATGGTTATGTAGATATTTTGACCATCAATTTTTAATGAATAAACAAATAAACAAACTCCTTAAAGCAGGTGTCAGCTCTTTTAACTCATGATTCTTTGGAAACCATTCTTTGATTGAGATCCATTTCTGAAATCAAATGTGCTATCACATGAAATACTCCCATTTATAATCGTCATGATTATCCATCATTAATGTTAATTCAAAGCTATGAATTGTTTCTCAGAGTTAAAGTTAAGGAAGTCTTATGAATATACTGATGCCTTTAAATATCATAACTTTTCATATATATTAAAGAAACTCAAGAGATTACCTGACTGTATCCTCCACCACCGCCGCCGCCACCATAACCTCCACCTCCACCTCCGCCATAGTTTCCGCCGTAAGATCCGCCTCCGCCACCACTACTTCAGTAACCGCCACCACTTCATCTGTATCCACCACCGTCCTCCACCACCGCCGCCGCCACCTCCACCATAACCTCCACCTCCGCCATAGTTTCCGCCGTAAGATCTGCCTCCGCCACCACTGCTTCCGTAACCGCCACCACTTCATCCATCTCCACCATCGTAGCCACCGCCACCTCCATGGTGGTGGTTGTTGTCTAACCCTAGACAGAGAAAGAAGACACTGTTGTGTTTTTGTGAAGAATAATTTGCAAGCAGGGCATTTATGTAAGTCTATTGCTACAAACATCACCACCATCCTCTGTATTCGTCGCTTGGGTTAACAGAGCACACCACGAACGCCGTTGTCACACCGGATCAGCCGACGGGAGGACATCCGCATCTTCGTACCCATAGCGGCTCCTCTTTCATCGCTCTCTCTCTAGAGACTTCCCCTCCTCTCTGTATGTCTTAGTCAATCTGCTTTCGAGGTCTGACTCTGTTGAAGCTTTTTATGAATTAGAAAGACTTAGAAGTTGGTAAAGTTTGGTGGCAAAACAAAAAAAAACCAAACATGACTGGTGTGTGTTTTAATATATATAATAATAACCTTATAATTAAAAAAACACGTACTAGTTGGTCCCACTTAACTCCCACCCTACTCCATCCCACCCCACCCCATCCTCACCTTTTCTTCTCCGACAAACCTTACCACACCTGGTCTTTTTCCGGCATTGTTTCAACTGAACAGTCACCGGTTTTCCAGAAGATCAAACCACCTTAATTTTTAGCGGCGCAGCTTGTTGCCCGCTTACCGGCTATCTTGGTGTAATTTGTTTGAGCTTATATATATATAAATTATAAACCAAAAAAAACACAACCAGCCAAAGTCTCTGTAAAACTGATTCAAAATAACAAAAGAACAAACGAAAGTCTTTGTTTGTTTTAAAAAAATATGAAACAATCAATTTATTATATAATGAATCAAACTTCCTTATTCTATGTCATCAAAATCCAGCAATAATCCCTCATAAGTGGAATAATTTCATTTCTCCATGAAATTTTGTCATCTCTCCACAACTTACACATAAGTATGAACAGAAACATGAAACATGAAATCTGATTTCAATCAAGGCGCACAATCACATTTGTTTATGATGAGGGAGAGTGTTCTAAATGTGAAGTGAAGTAATGGCTCACGTATGTTTCTCCAATCAGACGGCCTTGTTAATTTTAGAGTAAGTTGAACATGTACTCGATTGGCGGTGGCGGTGACGAATGTTGGGTTTTAGAGGAAAGCGGTTTGTTGAGGATTCGGGAGGAATTAAACTCGTGATTGGACCATTCGTTGTCTGCTATTTCGATTGACTACAACCCTCGCTCATTAGAGGAGGAGGAGGAGGAAGATGAAGGGCTGAGAATGTTCGGAAAAAGACCAGGTGTGGGAAGGTTTGTCGGAGAAGAAAAGGGGGGGATGGGGTGGGGTGGCGTAGGGCAGGAGTTAAGTGGGACCCACTAGTACTTGTTTTTTGTTTTTTTAATTATAAGGGCATTTTAGTCATTTTGCATTGATTTAACTGGACAAGCTAACCTTCATCCAGTGCAGGGACTACTCGAGTAACAAGTGAGCAAACATGCTATTTTAAAAAGGTGAGGACTAAATGTGAAAAAAAGTCAAACCACAAGAACCATCCGAGCAATTAACTCTTAATTATTTTATGTAATTGATAAGTAGTAATTAATATTAGTAGTTTTTAGTTAGTACTTTAAACCTGGGTTGGATCCTTGAGCCAAACGGGTTTTACCGATAATTTCACTGTCGTGCTTACGGGCGGGTGGGGTTACCGGGTTTTCCCCGGAATTGGTGGTGGACTCGGGTTACTCTCGGAGTACTCCGTTTGTCCAGTGGGTGCCCCAAGAGTACTCGGAATTGAGTTTGTTGGCCGTTCAAAAAAAATATCTTTTTAGCACATTTAAGTTAACTGTATTGCAATTATAAATACATAAATACATACAAATAATTAAGAACGGAAACTTGGATTTTCCTTATACCACCTTTTTTTTTCATTTGACATAGAGTAAATTGTCATTTTAGTTCTTAAGGTCTGTCCCAAATTGTCATTTTAGTTTAAATAGTTTTTTTCTCCTCCAAGTCTCCAAGTTTTATATTTTTTGTCATTTTGATCGCACTGCCCAACTGCGTCTAAAAAACTCAATTAAGTCAGGGGCAGTTTTGTCAGTTCAGTAAATAGTTTAATATTTGTCATTTTCATTCATATATATAAAAAACATTTAATTAAAGAAAACTCTTTAATTAAATAAAAATAAAATACATATTATAAATTATAAATTAGCAACAAAACTATGCAACACAAGTTGTAACTTGTGCTGTGGGAGTTTTTCAAAAAAAAAAAAAAACTTGATGGTGTGCATATACCTTCTCTCCCTTTGAGTCCACAACCACCGCCACTCATCTCATCCGGTTTCAACATCAGTACCAACCACCGCCGGCGAAGGCACTCCTTAAACGTTTAAACCCTAAAATCAAACCTCTCGAAATACGGTGAGCAAACAAGTTGTCAAGGTTTATGTTAAACCCTAAGAAAAGGCGATACCCCTGTTTCTTCGTGTGTTTCTCAGGTACGTTTTTTTATCAGAGTTTTTTGTTTTCTGGTGGTTTTGCTTGCTTGATTCATGGCGGTGGCTTTTGTTCCGCCGGCGGTTGTGGGTATTGTTGCCTTGATGATGGTGGTTGATCTTTATGTAAACCCTACCCTTTTTGTATGATCTGTGATGTTGATGTTGACACTTGAGTTGCGATTAAGGGATTTAGGAAGCCGTTGCCGGAGACCTATGGCGGTTACGATGAACGACGTCATCAAGCCGTTTCCGGCGTCTGTTCTGCGACGTGCGCCTCCGGCGACGACGGTTATATAAGCGCTTATACATGTTTCTTTGCCCTATGTTTCCCTCTGTTTTACGCTTGATTGCCATTCCGATTGTGTCCAATGCGATGTTTAAGTATCTATTGGTTTTGTTTCACCAGGTGATTGGATTTCAATCTCGGTTGGCGCTAGCGTTATGCTTCATATCATCAATGTGCACACAGCCCCACAGGAGCGGTAAAATTTAGTGTTTTTAAGCTTTTGAAATCATTTAGAGTCGAACTGAATGTAAGTTTTCTTTTTCGGTATCTATTGGTTTTGTTTCATCAGGTGATTGGATTTCAATCTCGGTTGGCGCTAGCGTTATGCTTCATATCATCAATGTGCACACAGCCCCACATGAGCGATAAAATTTAGTGTTTTTAAGCTTTTGAAATCATTTAGAGTCGAACTGAATGTAAGTTTTCTTTTTCGGTATCTATTGGTTTTGTTTCATCAGGTGATTGGATTTCAATCTCGGTTGGCACTAGCGTTATGCTTCATATCATCAATGTGCACACAGCCCCACATGAGCGGTAAAATTTAGTGTTTTTAAGCTTTTGAAATCATTTAGAGTCGAACTGAATGTAAGTTTTCTTTTTCGCTGAGAAATATATATTTTGGGTTCTGTTAGGGCTTGACTATGAAGGTTATATCGATCTCTCAACAAGGACCTGGTGTGATTTGCATCAACTTCCAGTCTTACCCTTAGGTAACCCGACTCATCGGGTGGTACATTGACTTACAAGGTAACATATTGACCTGTTTTGATCGTTTATCACTTGATATTTTAATGGTCTCCTTTGTAGGGTATAAGAAAAATTAAATGTGATGGGTGTTTTCTCAAAATTTTGACAAAGGAATCAGGATTAAACTAAGAAATAGTTTACTGTTTGAGGGTTAAGGATAATTTATTTCATAGTCATTAGTTTTATTAAAATATTGGTATCTTTATGTAAGGTTGTCATGATTGAATGGTATTTTAGTAAAAAATGGGTTAATATCTAAGATTTGAATGACATTATCAAAGGTCGCCGAGTTGTGAGGGAACCTGAAATCCAGAAGGGATGATAATCTATTTTTTGAAAAGAATAATGGCCCAGTTTTGAGGATTACTCGAGTTCTTTTATACTACAAAGTTTCTCTCTCTACTATCTGATATAGTTTGTGAATTCTATAGGGACGTTTTATTCTTCATGATGGCCCTCCATATGCTAATGGTGATTTACACATTGGACATGCATTAATCAGAATATAAAGGACATTATTAACCAGTATAAGGCATAGTTGCAACACTCACTTTGTTCTTTTATATATGAGATAGGGTGACAAAAGGATCTGCTTCATTTGATCCATGTGTATAGAGGTATAAATACTGTGAATTTGATGAATGTGTCACTTAACTTTTATTACTTTTCCCCTTTTTTATGTTTATGGCAGCTTTTACATAATTGCAAAGTCCGTTTGATATCATAAGTTATAATGCATATTCGCGATGCTTCAGCTTTGTAGCCCGCGCCGCAACGCGCGCGGGTCTAATATCTAGTTAATATATAAAAACCATAATTTAAAAAAAATAAAAATACATAAATATATATAAAAAAAACTTTTAAAACCCACAGATCCCCTCCTCCCCCCCCCCCCTTATCTCCTCCTCCTCCTCCTTCACCATAACCACCAATTTCACCTCCATCGTCACTCACCATCGCCTAGCCCCACCACACACTACCACCCACCTTCACCTCCATAGTCACCCAGCTCCGCCACACACCGCCACCCACCTCCATTGTCACCCTAATGCTGCCACCACCCCGTCACACCTACCTCGACCGTCACAGCCACCTCGACAACGTCTTGGAGAAGTCCACCGCATCCTCCTCCTTCGCCGTCGTCGCCATCATCTTCTTTTATTGTTAGATTTGAACATCCAGATTGCATCCTCTGTTGTTAGATTTGAAGATCTATCATATGCAGGTGATTCTGGAACAGTGGCGAAAAATATGGTGGTTAGTGGTGGTTATAGATGGTGAGTGGTGGCATTTACGATGGTTATGGACAATGGTTGTGCGAGATTATGGTGGTGATGGTCGGTTGTGGTGAATGGTGGTGTGGCTGGTGGTGGACAGTGGTGTTTTTGAAAAGGGAGACGTGACGGTGGTGGGGAATGGTTGTGGCAGTGGTGGTGGTTATGCACGGTGGTGGCAATTGGGCTTGTGGGTGGTGGTAGTGGGGGTTGTGTGTGGTAGTGGCGGTTGTTTACGGTGGTGGCAGTAGGGGTTGTGGGTGGTTGATATGTGTGTGTATTTTTAAAAAAATACGTTTATTTGTTTCTTCTAAAAAATAATAATGTACATATAATTTATTATTTATATATTGAAGGGGGGGGGGGGGAGTTTTTGGATGAAAATGGCAAGTACCAAACTGATTAATGTGAGTTAACTGACATTTTTTAACTGAGTTACTGGGTTGGTCCACAATGAAAAAAATTGGACTAAAATGACAATTTGAAGCAAATCTCAAGAACTAAAATTACAATTTACTCTTTGACATATTATAAGTTTACCAATCAAAGCATCTAATCATATTAAATAGTGTAAATTACGTTTTTGGCCCCTGTGGTTATGTCAGTTTTACTATATTAGCCCAAAATAAGAATTTTTAACGTATCTGCCCCCATGGTCCCTATATCTAACCATTTTGGCCCCTGAGTCTAACTCAACCCCTAACCCTGGTTAATTAATTGTCACATGATGGGCATATTTGTAATTTTGCCTCCCCTTCTACTTACTTTATGAAAAATAAAACAATAATTAAATTTGATGGATGAGAAATTAAAACGTTTGACTTTTTCTGCAACTTTCTTATTCCCTTAAATTACAAAGATGAACCTCAATAACCTACAACTTTCAGTAAATCAAAACGTACCAATTCACCACACCAAATCAAAACCTCATTAATTTCAGTAATACTTTTGAACACAGAAGCGATCAAAATGGCCGGAATCATGAACAAGATCGGAGAAGCACGACTCTGACCACAAATCCGATGACAAGAAGCACGACTCTGACCACAAATCCGATGACAAGAAGCACGAAGGTGATCAATCGAAGTCTGAACACAAGGAGGGGATAATTGATAAGATAAAGGATAAGATCCACTGAGAAGATGGAGGAAGTAAGGAACACAGCGGTGAAGGTGAGAAGAAGAATAAGAAGGAAAAGAAGAATAAGGAAGGTGATCATCACGGCGGCGGTAGCAGCAGCAGCAGCGATAGTGATTAGATCTGCAATCGGTATGTGTATGTTTTGATTATTTTCAGATCTGTTAGTTACTTCTTACACTTGTTTTAGATCTGTTAGCACTTACAGTTGTCACATCGTAGACTTTACACGATCGAGCATTGAAAGATGATGATGAATTCTTGAAGGAAATTATCTCAGGTGTTTGTGTTTTGTTAGGGTTTGATTAAGTATGTTTTTGATTTCTTGTAGATAGTGATACTTGTTATAATGATATTCTTGTTCTGGGTTATGCACCTTGGGATATCAGACTTTATTTTGTAAGATTTGTATTCATCTTCAGGTTTGTATTTTGTTATGTTTTTTTTGACAATTTTGTGTTAGGAATTTAGGGGGTGTTTGGATGTTGTTTATGTGGGGATGATGATGATGATGATCTGGGTTAGATTTTGTGTTTGAAGTTTATGTGGGGATGATGATGATGGTTGAAGATGATGATGTTCGTTAAAGATCTGGGTTAGATTATGTGGGGATGATGATGATGTTTGAAGTTTATGTGGGGATGATGATGATGTTCGTTAAAGATCATCATTCCCTGAGTTTATGTGGGGCCACCGCTGTGCACCACCGTGCTCCGCCACCGCTGTGCACCACCGTGCGCCGCCACCTGCGGCTGCCATACAGATGAAGATGATGATGTTTGGTTGAAGATGATGATGTTTGGTTGAAGATCTGGGATTTTTTTGGTTGAAGATAAAGTCATTAAAAGGGGGAGGTAAAATTACCATATTACCCATCATGTGCAACCCATGTGACCAAGAAGTTAACCAGAGTTGGGGTTTGGTTAGAATTAGGGGCCAAAATGGTTAGATATAGGGACCATGGGGGCAGATACGTTAAAAATTCTTATTTTGGGCTAATATAGTAAAACTGACATAACCACAGGGGCCAAAAACATAATTTACTCTATTAAATATTTTAAAAACATTACCAAACACTCATAAAACACAATCATAATAATTATTCTTCTTTTTTGAAATACTTTAACGAACATAATTTTGAACTTATTGATATCTGGAGACTTTAATAAAAACTTTTAATAAGTATTCAAAATTTGATAATTTAATTTAAAAATATCATTATCATTATAAATCATATAATTTTTTTCATATAAATAAGTTTTTGATAAGGTTTAATTCAAAAATATTATTATCATTATAAATTAAAGATACATTTAAAGTAAACGTAAATTTTGTGAGAAATTTTAGCAAACTTCAAATAATAAAAAATATTGATTAGTTTAAAAATATATTTTGAAAAGTAAAGATTTTAAAATAAGTAATGTTATCATTCTTGACATATGAAATATGTTTATTAAATTAGCTCTGTTTTAAACTCAAAAATGATTGAGTTGATTAAAGATTTTCTTTAAATGATCCACGACCACGTCACATGCAATTCAAATACGTTTTTTTTTAAATTGTTAACGAATCATTTAAATAGGCTAATGGTGAAATTTACCACATCAGTATATATTCGTCTCTGAATCGGGAAAAACCCTCACTTTGGGCCAAAGCCCGTGAACACTCGCCTGAAGGCACGACAGTGCTGTGAGATAAAACCTGCTCAGTTCAAGGGTCAAACTAGCGATCGCCGCCTACTCGTCTAGTCTCCCATCATCACCAGATGCTGCCGAAACTAAATGGTAGAGTGAATCAAAATTGGGTCTCTTGAAACAATAGGTCTTTCCGTTACCACTCTACGACCAACTCATTAGCGCTATTCAAATAAACTAAGAGCCGATAACTATTTTTTTTTCATTTTTCAATAGGGTAAATTAATTTTTGAGTCCCTGTGTTTTATAGATTTTAACCACTTGAGTCCAAAATCAAAATGTTTAACGTCCTGAGTCCCTATAACCACTTTTCTTAACCATTTGAGTTCAATTTTCTAACCCTGTTTGAATTTTCTGTTAGCTTTTTATTAAAAGACTAAAATGCCCCTGCATATTATTATTATTATTATTATTATTATTAATTGTTAATAATACATAAATACTCACACACACTCACACAATAGTTGATGACTCTGTATCTCTCTTCCTCATGTCTCTCCCCCTTCTCTTTCAACCACACCACCATCACCACCACCATCCTATAATATCATAATCCATAAAAAACCAAAATTCATAATCCATAAAAAACCAAAATTCCCGCATATCAAACACTAGGTTAGATTTTATCGTCCAAGTGACAAAAAGTAAAGGTAAGAATATAGAAAGGGAATTGGGGGTAAAATTAGGTTTACATTTACAGAAGTTGGATCAAAGGATGAGGCTGAGAAGTGCGGTTTCTGAGGGTGGTTGCCCCTTGTTGGTGCTGAATTGGAAATGCTTAATCTGTGATACAGTTTAACCATCTCTTAAATAATAATAATTTATTTAACATTGTTGAAAAATTCTTATGGTTTCTCGAGATGTTTGTTTTATAGTATACTGATTGAAGCAGTGTGTTGCTGAGAAGTTGACGTGTTGAGAAGATGAGTCTGATTGGATGCATGGTAGAACCTCCTTTCTACATTGCAAACAAAGTTGAAGAGTTTGAGGATTGCTATGCAAATGCTGAACTGGAGTTTACTCAAGTGCTAATGTTTTTGAAGATTTGGTGATTGGATGTATCAGCTTAAGGGGAGTTTGTTGCTGACAGACACTATTAAAGCTGAAGCTATCTAAAGACCAAAGACAATGCAAGATTACATGAAGAATGCAAGATGGATGAAGATAAAGTTGTTTTATGAAGCTGTTTTCAAGGGGGAGTTCGTTGGTGCATATTTGTGACAACAGCTTTTAGATTTGGTCTTTGGATATCTTATAATTCGTGATATGATAAACGGTTAGCAGGTTTAGCTTTGTATTAGTTAATTAAGAGTGATTGGGCCAAACCAAACCCACATTGGGGGAATGGTAGGCGAATTGGGCATGTCCAATTCGCAGCCCATGACCTAGCCCAAGTTGCAAGCTTCTCCTATATAAACAAAGCTTTGCATTAGGGTTTAGGTTAATCACCTTAAGCACTTCTAGAGAGGAAATTCGTAATTGCAAGGGGCTTGGACCAATTTGGAGGTCTTGATTGATTGTAATCGGTTGATAGATAATCAAAAGAGATCTGTTTGTTGGTGATTTCTGTTTCTACTTATTTTCTGTGTAAATCTGATCTAGAGGATTCCGCACTCTAGGTTGGATAGACGATTCTGTGAAGATCCATAGGATTAAGAGGACTTACACCCTTCCACCGGCCGGTGATTACCCCCAAAACAAATCAACAACCTTCCTCTATTTTCAGATAGAGATAGAGATAGAGAGAGCTATAGAAACTAGAAGCGAAACAATTCGTCTTCATCATCATCATCATCATCATCAATATCATCTTTGTCATCGTCCTCTTCTTCTTATTCATCTTGTGTTTCTGAAACAACTTTTAAGAGGCTGTGATGATAATATTGTGATCCAACTTCTTCAAAATGGGACAAGACAAAAGAGATGATCTGTAGCTTGGTAAGGCAAAATCTAAGGAAGGTGAAGTGCTTTTCTTCTTAATTTGTTAAAAAAGAACAGGAACCTAGAAATTGTAGGTTTTTGAGCATTATTTGAATGGGATTTACATGAACTTTGGGGCTTTTTCTCTCTCTAACATCTGCCATGAAAGAAGGAGAAGAAGCTGAGATTGACCGTCTCCCGATGGACCTGCTTGCTCACATATTCGTATTCATCACTTGTTTCAAGGATTTAGCTCAGTAAGATGTTTATGAATTTATAATCGTTTATTGAAATTTTGTTTTTGGTTTGTTGGTTTTGTGCGTTGACTGTGTGTGTGAATTTTGAAGGACGAGTAGTGTGTGGAAGGTGTGAAGCAATCGATGGGGAGAAGAGAGAAATTGAGTTTTGCGGGTTGGAAAATGGACGTTGAGTTGACTTCTCGTCTCGTTCGTTATGCTTATGGTCTCAAGGAGCTTGATATGTATGTTTTTTAACTACAAGTGTATTTTGGTTATTTAATAATATTTAACCAAAAAATTATAACAATATTAGAAAATTAGACTCAAATGGTTAAAAAAAGGGGCTGTAAACATTTTGATTTTAAAATTAAATGGTTAAAACTCCTAAAACACAGTGACTCAAAGCTACAAATGTTTAAATGGTTAAAACTTCTAAAACACAATGACTCAAAGCTAGAGATAGTTAAAACTCCTAAATATTTAAGTTTGTGGTTATTTCATTCGTTTCATGACTAGTGTTTTTCCTTTAGTGGGACATATTTGATCTATTTCTGATGATACTCCATGACTATGACACATTACCAAAAAATCAAGAAAAATTCTTGAATGCTGTCTTTTCATGTTTTCTATTGGTTATTATAATTTTTTAGTTTAGGGACTAATAATTTAGAAGAAAAAAAATGATATTTGTGATTACAATAAAGTAAAATAAGGATGTATTTAATTGCAAAAATACTAATTTCAACGACAACACGTTAATAAAAAATTGTGTTTAATATGTAATTTTCAGAATTCCTTTTCATTTGAAAAATAAAAGCTGATGTTTTACTTTATAGGTACAAATTTAAAGATTACATCTTTTCTAGAAACTTGCGATCAATAAAGATTATATCTTTTCTAGAAACTTGCGGTCGATATAGTAAAAGCCATCAGCCTAAACGGCTGCGATAATAGTATCACATGCTATAGTTATAGTATTCGTTGATATGTATGGGGCGGGGTTGGGGCGTGGGTTGGGTACAAACGCCCACGTCACCACCCCGTGTGGACTTAGGTTTCGGCGTGGCCCTTTGGGCGGGGGTTTCAGCCCAGGTGTTGGGTGGGGCTACGAACATGACATGGCGGAACATCGTTGGCCAAGAGCACTAGCCCTTTGAAATTGGTTTTTTTCCACGCCACCACAGCCACGCCCCACCATACCCCTTTGAAATTGGCTTTTGGTCTTGGGTGCCCCATACTCCATGTGTCGCATCATGCCCCCAACCCACGCCCCACCATACCCCACGGTCCAAGATCACCCAATATGAGCAAAATTGTGAGTGTTCGAAATTAGGTGGCAAATAAACATGTCTGAAGGGGTATGGTCCCAAAAATGCCGCGCAAACCATTCAGATCGCGCGTTGAACCAAACTCCTTAATCACTTTGGTGATCAATTTTTAGACCCGCGCGGGATGCTCCAGCAGAGCTTGATCTCGCGCGAGGTCCAAACAAGAGATAACATCAATTCCTATACTTAGCGTTCTGAATAAGAGCCTTCACCTCCTGTAAACTTGCGTGCTCAGCAAAGATCGCGCAGAAGACAAAGCGCAAGGCCACTTCAGAAAGTACCAAAGGTACAAGTGGCAGAGGAATAAGCCAATCAGCGTCCTCCAGGCTGTGCCCAATCGTGCTCCACGATCGTCTGACGTGCATGAGACAGAAAGTACACAAGGACGCCTACGTGGCACCAATCAGGGGGCAGCGACACCTGCCCCATGATCTCCACTTACCTGCTGATGGAAGAGGGAAAACAAGGCCGACAACTGAGACACGTGGCTCCAATCACGGTGCGCCAGCACCTGAGATCTTCTAGAAGACACTAACGGTCGATACCAGCGAGACAAAGAGCATATTCTCTGGTTGTCGCCTTCCGGCCCAAGGCCCATCAGCCCACATCCTCTTACACCTCTTCGGCTATAAATAGAGACCTCCATGCACATGTTAAACATTCCGTTCTCTCTACTCTCACTCTTAACACATAATTATCTCCTCAAAGCAGATACTTATTCTCACGCCGGAGTCTGGTTAAGAGGGAAACCCCCATATTCCCCTCTTAACGAGCTAACGGTGTTCTGTTTTGCAGGAATATCGGACCAAATTGGAGCTCAGAAAGTTTAAGAAGATTAACCTTTATGAAAGGAACATAAGCCAAACTAATTAACTCTAAAATTAGTTCCGTGTTTCTTCATTGGCGCCCACCGATTTTCACAATCACTTCCATCTTCTTTTTCTGAGTTTTTTCTAAGTTTTTGTTCCTTGGATCATGGCTGGTCAAGGAATCATTCCTGATTTCGGTTTTGGCACGAACTCTAATGTAGGATTGGGGGAGGACAATTCGAATGTCCAAGTCCAACCTGCCGAAGAGATAGGTGAAATTGAAGTAACGAACACTGGGGGACCCCGCGCGAGCTTCACTTGCATCACCCAAACGGGAACCCCAGAAGTCATGTCGCTGGTCCTTCAAACCCAGCTCCAAATCCGAACATTTCGGCGCTACTGGGGCTACCAGAAGGCGAAACTTTAGCTTCCTGGTACGCCAAACAAATTGCCACCATAAATACTGCGTATCAGTCATTGAGCGCACAACAAGCAATCTTACAAGCAGAGCCATCCTTGGTTACTCCTCCGGGTCCAACTCAGGGGGTACGCCAGACGCCCCCACAGCAGAACTTTCAAGGAAGAATCAACAGACCTCCTCCTCTGAGAAGGCCAAGCGTACACGACACACGCGACACATACGGAGAAACAGACATGTACGGTGATCACCCATCCTATGTGTAGCAAAAACGTCCAGTTCATAGCCGGCTAGGGCCACGCAACATGAACAACGAATGGGATGACACAGATCTGAATGATCCCACTTGGCAAGATGACGAAGGTTCGTCAGTCTTCAACTGTCTGCAGAAAAATCACGAGTCTTACAAGCCAAGGCAGCGCATTGCATACAGCGAAGAGGCAGAACGAGATTTCAGCCTCGCCTATAGGCCAGCTGAAGCTGCTAAACACTCACAGTTTATTCCAAAGATTGCTCTAGCCCCGCTCTCAAGAGAAAAACTACCCCCAACAGTGGGAAAGTTCAACGGTCTCACCGACCCTGACGATCATTTTCGAGTATTTACAAGCGTTGGTGTTATGGGAGGATGGAACATGCCAATGTGGTACCATCTGTTTATCCAGACTTTCACAAGGGCTGCTCGCGCCTGGATCGACAGCCTTCAACCTGGAAAAATCAGTTCATGGGTCGATTTCAGAACACAATTTGTAAACCACTTCAGCAAGCAAAGACGTTATCAACGCGATACGTCTGAAGTAACAGATATCTGGCGCAGAGAAAACGAAGGTTTAGAAGACTTCATCACTCGCTTCAATAAGGAGTGTTTGGAAATTGGTGGTGTAAGCGAACAACTCATGCGTGCTCACTTCAAGAAAGCTATTCGATGTGATAGTCTCATCAGAACTATCACTGGAAAAGACGGTATGCCCAAGGAATGGGACAAGCTCATGGAAGCCGCAAAGATAGTAGCGCAAACTGAAGAGTCGCTAGCTGGAGCCAAGAACTCCTACACCGAAGACCGTTTTTCCAAGAGAAGCTCGCGTGACTATGGCAAGCGCAATAAGAGCAGAAATCATGAATGGAAGACTGGACAATCCAGCGGTTATGAGGAGAGACCGCGCTACAAAGAGGACGCACGAGAAACGATTGACAGAATCGAATATCGAAAGGCAGTCAGGAACGAGAATCGAGAAAAGCACTGGACTCCGCTCATTAAGACACCAAAAGAGGTGCTCATGACGGAGAATCATGATTTCAAGGCTCCAAAGCCTATGACAAACAAGAAGGGGCAAGACCCGAACCTGTACTGCGATTTTCACAAGGATACAGGTAATCTGACAGATGACTGTATCAGTCTAAGGCAGGAAATCGAGAGAGCGCTGAAAAGCGGAAAGTTAAGCCATCTGGTCAAGAATGTGCGCAAGGAGACGCGCCAGATTCAGCGCAATGATGAGGGAAACCAGAAGAAGGTCAGGTGCCTAGAAACACACATGGTCAATGGACCAAGGTACAGCGCGAGAGACAAAGGCAAGCGCCCATTCGAACCTGCATGGCAAGAGCACCAGGTCATCTTTCCGGTAGTACACGGGGGACCACGCGCCACGCGCCCCGTCGTCATTACCGGTATTATCGGTTATTACGAAATAGAATACATATTCATTTATCCGGGAAGTACTGCTGATATCATCTACGAGCAATGCTTCAATCAGTTCGATGATGAAGATAAAGCGAGACTCGAGCCGATTGATTATCCTCTATCGGGATTCTGTAACGAAATGGTCTTCCCACTAGGCCAGATCAGTTTCCCCGTCACGCTATCTGACGGGAAACATTCAAGAACTACAAATGTCAATTTCATGGTGATGCCGGTCAAATCAAGGCATGATGTTTTAATTGGGAGAGAAACCTAAGGAGAATTGAACATGGTAACCTCCACACCCCACTCAGCCATCGGGTTCCCAACTGAGACGGGGGTGGCGATTATCTACGCAAAGAAAGAAGTGATGTCAGCAGAGGATGCACGCCCAGTCAAGGCAGCAAAAATTTCAACGACCGAACCAGAGAAATGGGTTTTGAACTGCAAATACCCAGAACAGACCGTGACGATAGGCCACGCAATCTCACCAAACATCAGAACGCACCTCAAGCAACTTTTGTTCAGGAACATGGACATTTTCGCCTGGACTCCGGCCGACATGACCGGTGTCCCGTGCGACGTCACTGAACATTTTTGAACACTTATCCCTCCGTCGAGCCAAAAGTGCAAAGAAGGCGCAACCTAGGGGCGGATAAGACTAAAGCTATGAATGAGCAAGTTTATGAGCTGCTAAAAGCAGGGATTCTGAGGGAGGTGCGCTATCAAAGTTGGGTTGCAAACCCTGTTATGGTCGAGAAGTCTAATGGAGGATGGCGCATGTGTGTTGATTATACTGATCTTAATAAGGCATGCCCCAAGGATTGTTATTCGCTGCCTGAGATCGACAAGAAGATAGACTCTCTCGCGCCATACAGGTGGAAATGTTTCTTGGACTGTTACAAGGGGTATCATCAAGTCCAGATGGCGTTGGAAGATGAAGACAAGACAGCTTTTCGTACCGACATCGGAATCTTCTGTTACACAAAGATGCCATTCGGGCTCAAAAATGTTGGCGCAACCTACCAGCGTCTGATGGATACGATATTTGCTGATGACATCGGAAAGCATATCGAAGTATACATCGACGATCTTGTGATTAAAAGTCCCGAGGAGGACCAGATGTTAAAGGACATAGAGAAGATGTTTAACTCTTTGAGAAGCGTGAACATGAAGCTGAATCCAGCGAAGTGTTCTTTTGGTATGGAGGAAGGCAAGTTTTTAGGCTTCGTGGTTACAAACGGCGGTTTCAAGGTTAACCCCAAAAAATTTCAAGCCATAGAGCGGATGCCGTCATCGCGCACGATCAAAGAAATGCAAAGATTAGCCTGCCGCCTAGCCGCGCTTAATCGATTTCTATCAAACCACACTGCAAAATCGTACCCTTTCATCAGTACTTTGCGCAACTATGTGAAAAAGCAAGAGTTCAAATGGACGCCAGAAGCAGAAGCTGCCTTCCAGCAAATGAAAGAGTGTTTGATCAAACTCCCTATACTAACCGCGCCATTCGAGAAGGAACCACTCATTCTGTACTTGTCTTCTTCGGACAAGGCAGTTGGGTCGGTATTGTTAGTAGAAAGAGACGGAGTTCAACTCCAATCTACTATGTTAGTAGGGTGCTCACGGATCCAGAAACACGATATTCAACAATGGAAAAGTTAGTGCTCGCGCTGCTACACGCCTCCTGGAGGCTGCGCAGGTATTTTACTGGGCATGTAATCACTGTACTCACTAACTTCCATATTGGCACAATCCTGCAAAAACCAGAGACGTCAGGATGTTTAGAAAAGTGGGCAATAGAGCTGGGGGGCCACAACATTTTGTATAGGCCGCGCCCAGCCATTAAAGGCCAAGTGTTAGCGGACTTCATCAGTGAAGTTCCAGAAGATAAGATCAAAGATTGTGAAGTTGTTGATACTCCCATCAAAGACACATCAGATGGGTTATGGTTGTTATACACTGACGGCGCCTCGAACGAAGACGGCGCAGGAGCTGGACTGCGCCTTGTTAGCCCAGAGAAGCATGAGTTCACATATGCCATCAAGTTGGATTTCAAAAACACCAATAACGAAGCGGAATATGAAGCGTTTTTGGCAGGCCTACGCCTAGCCATCAAGATGGGAGCTCAAAACTTACAAGCGCATGTCGACTCTCTCCTGATCGCGAGTCAAATTAATGGGTTGTATGATGCGAAAGGCGAAGTTATGGCTTTGTACTTAGACCAGGCGAAGGAGTTGCTTTAGCAGTTCAAATCATACAAGGTTGTTCATATCAATCGATCTGAGAACAAGCCAGCGGAAGCTTTAAGCAAGCTCGCTTCAACAGCTTTTCAACATCTCGCCAAAGATGTAAGAATCGAAGTCTTAAAAAACCCGTCGGTTTTGTTGCGCCAAGTGAATGTGATTGAGATAGGGCAACCATCTTGGATGACCCCTATCATCCAGTATCTGCAAGAAGGAATTATCCCTGAAAACAAAGCAGAGGCAAGGAAGATACAGAACAAAGCCTTGTTCTACGAGATGAATGGTGTAATTTTGTATAGAAGATCCTTCTTAGGGCCACTATTGCGCTGTGTGGACCCCCAAGATGCAACTTACCTGATCAGGGAGATTCACGAAGGCATCTGCGGCATTCATGCGGGCCCACGCATGGTCGTAGCAAAGATAATGAACACTGGTTATTATTGGCCAGGGATGCACGTTGACGCTCTAAAGGAATTGCTCAGATGCGACTCCTGTCAAAGGCACGCCCCAAAAACCCTGCGCCCAAAAAATGATCTCATCCCTGTGTCCACTGCCTGGCCTTTCCGGCAGTGGGGGATTGATATGGTGGGACCTTTCCCTGAAGCTCCTGGAGCTGTGAAGTTCATAATTGTTGCCGTTGATTATTTCACCAAATGGGTGGAGGCCAAAGCACTCGCTTCAACTACTGCAATGATGGTACGTAAGTTCATATGGGAACACATCATTTGCAGGTTTGGCCTCCCACTCAAGATTGTAACCGATAATGGCACCAATTTTGCTTCTGAAGACCTTCAAGAATGGATGAAAGAGATGAATATCGAGCACACTTTCTCTTCCGTTGCGCATCCTAAGGGCAACGGCCAACTAGAAAGTGTCAACAAAAATATCGTTGAAGGGATAAAGTCCCGCCTGGGCACTAAGAGAAGAGGCAAGGTAGATGAGCTCCCGAGCATCCTGTGGGCTCATCAAACCATGCCGAAAACGAGCACTGGCGAAACCCCCTTTAGCCTAGTCTACGGCTCAGAGGCGGTTATTCCAGCTGAAATTGGCCTCCCCTCCCCTCGCCGCGCTTGACAGCGGTCAACAAAATCGATAACGAGGCAGAGCGCCGTCTAGACTTGGACCTACTCGAAGAGAGGCGCGAAATAGCGCGAATCAAAGAGGCCAAGTACAAGACACAGTTGGAGAGGTACTACAATGCAGGAGTGCGCATTTGTACCTTCACTCCAGGAGAGTACGTCTTCAGAGACAATGAAGCCTCCAATGCTGAATGCCCCAGGAAGCTAGCACCCAAGTGGGAAGGCCCATACTTAATACATGAGGTGCTAGGAAAAGGGGCATACAAGCTGCGCACACTGGATGGATACATCATCCCGCGCATGTGGAACACGCAACAATTGCGCAAGTGTTACATGTGACTACTCTCGGCCATGTGCCTTTATCCGCTTATGTTGGCCACGTGCCTTTTTAATTACTTAAGTTGGCTTTACGATGTGACTACTCTCGGCCATGTGCCTTTATCGATTATGTATGTTGGCTCTGTGCCTGTTTCTAAACTACTGAATGAAAGCATTGACTATGCCTTTTGTTTTCAGCATCATGACTTCTACGTTACAAATGCATGTTAAACTTTTGATTAGCACGAAAACACTTCAGTAAATTACGAGCTCTTGAGTTACGCCTCCAAGGTTCTCCGCGATCATAGCGCGAGACCAGGCTGTTATACTCATACACGAGCCACACTTACATTTATTCGGGCTAACTTAACCAAAGTTTCTAACAACAATGCAATAATTGTAACTTGACATAAAAAACAAGTGTAAATGTCACATTCCAAAAAGCGCGTCCGCGCAATAATCAGATACAAAGTAGCTAAACATCAACAATTTCCATTCAAAAAGCGCAAGTGCGCGATAAGTTACACTTTTAACATCTAAAAAGAAAAGTACAAGGAACAAAGCCTATCAACACTATTTTCTACTCATAACCATCACCATCATCGCCGTCATCATTGCCATCGCCATCGCCATCACCACCGACTGTTTCTTCCTCATCAGATAACTCCACAGTCTGTGGAGGGTTTAGGATAGTCTTTAGCTGCGAACACCAGTCGTCATGCTTCAGCGCTTCTGCGACCAAATCCATCACAGGTAATGATAAATGGTCATAAACCCCTTCAGCGCGGGCTAATGCAGCATCAGCCTGATCGCTCACTGAGAAATGACTGACATCAAACTCCTGCCCTAATGCCTCTTCAACATGTTGTGCAAACTCTAGATAACCTCCACGATGACCAACCGCGCGTGAGGCATCTATGAGAGCGGCAATAGCCGCATCCAGTTCAGAAGCATTCAGAATGGAGTTAGCCATCTACAAGAAAGGCAATGGATAAGAACCAAGGCAACAAGAAATAAAGCCTAAATTAAAGAAAGAGGGACCTTACCAGAACTACCCCTCTACCACGCAACCATTCAGAGTCGGAAACTAGAGTGTCCACGATTGATTGAGCTTCGGCATAATTGTTTTGGGCTACATTAAGAGCAGAGGTGCTAATATCCCGCGCCTCATCGGCTTTCTGTTTCGCTTCTTCGGCGGTAGCAGCCTTAACCCTTTCAGCCTCCAAATCAATCTCCAAGGATTCACTCTTATCAGTTTGCTCATGCAATCTACGCCTTAACTCTGCAATCTCCACATCCTTGGCATGCAAGTCCTTGTCCTTGCTGGCCACCTGCGAGGGGTGAAATAATGACTTAGTAATATTTTGACAAGTAAGAAACAACATAATGAAGAAAAGGCTAAGGTTGTTGTACCTCAACGCGCTCTTTGTCCGCTTCAACATCCTCAACCTTCTTTGTTAATGAGGCAATTTGAGCCTCAAGGTTGGTAATCCTGGTGCGAGCAGCAAACATGTGCTGATTATCTTTTTTGCATATTTCTTTCCAGTCAGCACGCTCTTTTGGCAAGAGCTCTTCAGCAGCACGTAGCTTGCTCTTTAGGCCATTGCGCCCCCACTCTTCAGATTTTTTCTCCGCATCGAAGGCGGCCTTCTCTTCAGCAAATGTAGCCTTCATCTTCTCAAAGTCCTTAACCTGCCTCACCAGACGCTCATGGTATTTTTCCCAATCACCCCACTCTTTAACCATCGTATGCCACTCGCGCACGATTTGGTGGTTAGCGGCGCGGGTATTGGCTTCTCCAACAATGTAGGCATGGTATAACGCATCATGGGATCGCGCCCTCTGCCGGTTAACTTCCCCAGGAGGGAAGGAATTCAAGAACCAATCACGGCAAGGAGCAAACTCCAAGAAGGTATCCTTCTGCTTTAAACCCCATGGAGCTTGGTGGGGAGCATCACCGCGAACTTTCTCGGTATAAGTTTTGTAATAAATATCGCCTAGGGTATCCTTAGGACCGATAGGAGTCTGTGGCATGGACCCTCCAGCACCACTAGCCGGACCTGCACCACCTGCAGTAGTGGTAGCCTCTTTATGCGCAGCAGCAGCTGATCCCCCAGCAGCTGAAGTCACCTGAACAGTTTGGGTGGGGGCATCGACCTGCGCAGGCTCAGTTTGCTTGACAACCTTAGGCCCTTTGCCACGAGTAGCTCTTTGCTCCTTTTCATGAAGGGGCTGGTCAAGCCCCGTGATATGAGTGACCTCCGGACCCTGTGTCTTCTCCTGCGCGGTAGTAGCAGCGGTCTCGGTCTCTTTGGATTTATCACTGACAGGCTTCTCACCCGCCTTCTTCTTCCTCTCCTCTTTTTCCTTCTCTTTTTGTTTCTCCTTTTCTTTCTCCCTCTCTTTCTCAGCCTCCAACCCAGCAGACTTAAGAGGCTTGATCACAACCCTGGTTCTCTTCTGCGTCAGTTCTTGGGGGTCCTTAAACTCAACACCCTTCTTTTCAGGGGTCTTCTTCTTAGCTTCTGCAGAAGCCAAGTGTTAAAAAGAAATTTCATTAAAGAAAGCATGGAGGAAGTCATAAAACTAACCTGGAGAGAATTTGTAGAGAGAGCACAGACTGCTCTGTTTGCCTATTACTGGACCCCCCAGGCTTCGGCGCCACCTGCGCGCCCAGAACAGTCTCTTCTCTGCTTCTCTTTCGGCTTATCAACTTGACAGCAGGCTCTTCTTCTTCTTCTTCTTCTTCATCCAGTGTGATGGACGAAGGAGTAGCGCCAGCATCTGGGTTCCTTGAACCCACGCTCCTCGAGCTCTTTGAACCAGCGGCGCTGGTCTTCTTCTCGCCTATACGTGACAAACCCTCAAATGAGTCACTTGCAACAACGTAATCCTCCAAGTTACTCTGACGAAATCGTAGAGTACCTGTATCAAAAGCACCAGCAGTCACTCGGCTACTCCCGCCCTTCTTGCTGGTCACTTCAGCATCAATGGTGATCACTTTCTTCTTCTTCTTCTTCTTGTTTGGCTTCTTCTTCTTCTCCTCCGAATCAATGCCAAGGTCGCGCAACACACCTGCAGAGATGTTAGACCAGGAACTTAGTTCCCCATTTGAAGACCCTACAGACTCCTCGCTGGAAAGATAAAGGATCTCTTTCCCAGCGGAAGTCACAGTTCACAAGGGTCTGGGGTTGGGTAGATGCGCTCCTTCGGTTGCAGTGGGTGGATTGCCGAAAGCTCCAGCAGGAGGAAAAAGAAAACGGCCCTTGATGCGCTCGTACCAATAGGGCTCTCCTGATTCCAGCGGGCGCACGCCCATAGATCCAACAAAGGTGGGGAAAGCAACCTGGTAAAGATGCGCTTCTGCAAGGAAATCAAATACTTAAGCGCAAATTAAGCAAGAGGAAAGGGGAATAATCAAAGAAGTAACCAACCTCTATCTTGAAACTTCAACACGGGCACCTCAGTGCTAACTTCCGGCCATTGGTCGCTCATCTGCGCCGCAACTAAAACATTTTCACCAAAAATCCGGTTTGGCGTCGCAGTCAGTTTTAAATACCAATCAGCTCCCTTTGGAATCGGCAGTTCCTCCTTCTTGATCACATCCGGCGCACGGAAGCTCATCGCAATCGGAATAACTTCCTCTCTGATGAAGAAGAACTTCTGTTTACAGTCATGGAAACTCTTCGGAGGATTCAGAAGGATCTTCTTGGCAGACCGCCGGTTGCCAAAGGAGTAGAATCCCATGTTCCTAATCAACTGATAGAATACCCTAAATTTCTCCAATGTAGGCTCTATATCATGGGATCGGCATAAAAATTCAAAGTGTCTCACCCTCACCATGCCGGGTGGACTCATCTGGGATAGGTGAAAGCCATAATAATGGAGGATATGTGATAGGAACTCTGTCGCCGGCAACCGGAAGTTGCCTTGTAGAAAGAAGTCTTCAAAGAGGGTAATATACCCCGGCGGCGCATCGGCGGCTGTTTGATTTTGACCGGGATATTGAGCATCCCATTCCGGTGGAAACCGGAAACCCCTAGTGATTTCTCGAATAACCCCTGATCCCACTTGAGGACGGGGAGGGGACCTTTTTCAAGATGAGACTCTTCTTCAGCCATAGATATTCAGATAGAAGATTTGAATATTTTCTGGAAAACTTGAATATTCAAAGAACAACTTGAAGATCTGCTAGTGTTTCTTTGAAGGTTTGAAGATTCAAAGAAGATTCAAAGACGAATAGAGAGAAAAGAGAGAAACAGAAGAAAGGTTTGTGATCTCCTCTCTCCTCTCGTCGACTATATATACTCATCGCATTTAATGCGATGAGTAGACGTGCCGGATTCACCGCGCGCGTATCCAGTCAGCAGCTGCCACGTACGTCAGAATTCCTGGAGTGACAATTACCACGCGTGCGTGGGCCTCACTCGACTGACGGAAAGCCGAACCGTCAGTGACAACTTGATGACGGCTGTGTCAGCAGTCAACTCAAACGTCGCCATCAACGACATTTCCCACCAACCTGTCAGAATTCAAAATTAGAGGTTTTTTCCCGCTCAAATTTACTACAAACTTCTTGCAGAAGTTACCAGGCCACGCAACATTCACAATTCTCCAATGAACCTGCGCGCTTACACTCACAAGCAGAGGATTTCCAACAGCCAAATCTGGTAGTCGCGCCGTAGTAACTGACAGACATTTACACGCGCGTGACTCACCAAGATCTAGCAGGCATTTTTCTAACCCAACACATCCTTTTTTCTAAGTCCAGAGCTCCAACCACTCACTTCGCGTGTGATGTAGCACTGGACTGGGGGACTTGAAGGGGTATGGTCCCAAAAATGCCGCGCAGACCATTCAGGTCGCGCGTTGAGCCATACTCCTTAATCACTTTGGTGATCAATCTTTACACCCGCGCGGGATGCTCCAGCAGAGCCTGATCTCGTGCGAGGTCCAAACAAGAGATAACATTAATTTCTATACTTAGCATTCTAAATAAGAGCCTTCACCTCCTGTAACCTTGCGCGGACTACTTACGTGCTCAGCAAAGATTGCGCAGGAGACAAAAAGCAAGGCCACTTCAGAAAGTACCAAAGGTACAAGTGGCAGAGGAATAAGCCAATCAGCGTCCTCCAGGATGTGCCCTATCATGCTCCACGATCGTCTGACGTGCAGGAGACAGAAAGTACACAAGGACGCCTACGTGGCACCAATCAGGGGGCGGCGACACCTGCCCCATGATCTCCACTTACCTGCTGATGGCAGAGGGACAACAAGGCCGACAACTAAGACACGTGGCTCCAATCATGGTGTGCCAGCACCGAAGATCTTCTAGAAGTCACTAACGGTCGATACCAGCGAGACAAAGAGCATATTCTCTGGTTGTCGCCTTTCGGCCCAAGGCCCATCAGCCCACCTCCTCTTACACCTCTCCGGCTATAAATAGAGACCTCCATGCACAGGTTAAACATTCCGTTCTCTACTCTCACTCTTAACACACAATTATGTCCTCAAAGCAGATACTTATTCTCACGCCGGAGTCTGGTTAAGAGGGAAACCTCCATATTCCCCTCTTAACGAGATAACGGTGTTCTGTTTTGCAGGAATATCGGATCAAATCGGAGCTCAGAAAGTTTAAGAAGATTAACCCTTATGAAAGGAACATAAACCAAACTAATTAACTCTAAAATTAGTTCCGTGTTTCTTCAATGTCACACTGTAAAGTTCATTGTAACCTAAAAAAAAACCATATTATAAAAATCTGACTCAACTATAAATCAGATCCAAAACAAAACTAAATGATAATGCAAATTTTATCGTTATTTACAAATTATATTAATTTCGTTTATAAACGAGTTGAAAATTTTAAGTTTATAGATAACCTCAACCGACACTATATGTTAAACGACATTAGTCCAAAACCCAAACAATATCACTACCACACCACCTTCAAACGACAACAACTAAACAACACCATACCACCTCCCTCAAACGACAGTACCATCTCCAGTTTCACCACCCAAACGATATCCCCACCCCTAGGCTAAACGCCACCCTTACCTCTACGAATAACATCTCCAAACGACATCAATTGATGTCCAAACGACACCATGTATCGTTTGTGTAGGAAATTTGTGAAAATATCATTTTTTCACAAATATAGGAAACGCATTTTTCCTATTTTTGGACTAGAAATAAATATAAGAAACTGAGGGTTTTTTATATATTTATTTGTGGGTTAGTGTTTTATGTTGGAAGAGTTTCGCAACGAACTAAACCACGTCCAAAACGGAGCTAAGATGAATGAGATATCGATGCTCAAAGTTTGGTGTTTCAAATATAGAATGCTGAAATAATGGGAAAGTGGCACCTTGTCCCACATATGAGGAGTGATGAAACTTAAAGGGGTATTTAAGTGAGAGCACTCCTTTCTTATTGTTACATAGAAGCACACACTAGTGTACTCGCGAAGGGTAATCCGCACTCGCCCACGCACGTGGCGTGGGCGATGGGCGCAACGTGGTGCTTTGATGACGCACTTTGCACTTCGCAGTGGCGCATGACGTGGCAGGCCTGTACAGTGGCGTGTGGACGAGGCACACTAAAGTGAGCTAATACGGCACGATTGTGTGACGTGATTGTATGGGTTCACTGGTGATGTGGCGCATGCGCGCCTGAGTGGTGCAGACTTGCAAGCGCATGAAAGTGAGCCAAAATGGCGTGCGCGCCGTCACACCTTGACTATTGCGGAAGCGTGGTTATTGGTGTGACTTCTTAATACCATAGCATTCAATCATAACAATGCTATATGATAAAACCATAAGATGTTCATCCATAAATTAAGTTTAGAAAATACCACAACATACTTGTCTGAAACATTGACACCGAATTCAAATTACAAACCATAACATGTTTTAAGGAGTTCATCAAGACTCAACAAAAGACCATAAACAAACCCGAGTTTAGAAACATGTATCTCGTCCAGGAGTAAGATACATCTCCTAAACTCTAAAGACTTGGATGACATCTTTTATTTAAACGCAGCTTGAAACACATACATACACCTGCCAGATCCACTTAGTTCCCTGAAATACATGTAGTTTAAAAATATCAACAAAAGTTGAGCGAGTTCATGTGTTCGTGAGTATGTATAAAACCTTTGTAAACAGTGTAAGTATGAATGTCCCGGTATGATAGCAAACAAGGAAAAGATCACCAATGGTTTGCAAGGCCACTGATATGTGTGACGGTGTAGGAAGACTCAAACCTAGCAAAGTTGCACCGGGCTTCCGGCTGGAAGACATAGTCACCCTATGGGCCACCCTAGTCCTCATGGGTGTGGGCTCGCTACACCCAAATAGATCTATCACTCATGCCCCTCGGTCCTTATACGAGGATTAATGGTCCCAAGTATCCGCCTACCCAATCACATGATCTATGGTTCTTTCCTAGGCTAACCATACCAATAGTATCTGTATGTAATCCTTTTGTAACATGTATTTCACCCCGAAGTAAATAAACAAAACCGTTTAAAGAAAAGGGGGACATAAACTCACAGTATTGCGTCTTCAGAACTGATAACTCAAATCTCCTCAGCAAACACGACTACCTACAGTGTACTAACGTCTATTAGACGAACGGGTCGTGCCTTTGCTTAGTATTTACGTTTTGAGTTACGTTTCTTATGTTCCCAATATTATTCCAAGTTATAATTACTTGTTAGAATAATATTTATTTTAACCTTAAATTATATTTATTTTTGGAATAATTGTCAAACAACATTTCTGTAACAACACTTCCCAAGTATTTATTTTCGTAGTTCCTTCTCAAGGATGGGGGGTATTTCATACAAGTATTTTCGTATTATTGTATTTGTAGTTCCAAATTAATATATTTTCAAGTCTCACATTAGAAAATATATATAATAACTTATTTTGTCCCAAAAATAATGTATTGTCCAGAAAATATATATTTTTCCCAAAAATCATATATCTTCTAAATATTACAAGAAAATATATTTTAACTTCCCAAAAATAATATTTTCCCTTTTTTCAAAGTATGATATAACTTGCAATAATAATAAAAATCACACTTTCATTTCTTTTGTATCCAAAATAGTATTTACCAAAAATATATTTGTAACGGTATTTTCCGGAATATTTTGTAAGTTACATTCTATCGTTCGGTTCCACAATATTATGTGTGTAACTTAAATATTTATTCCTTGGTATTCTTGGTATTATTTTGGATTGTAAATTTCATGGTATTTTGTTAAGTTATATTATTCTACCCTAAAATAATATAACTATTTCACCAAGTATACAAATATTCACACAAGTGTCTTTAATGTAAATATATATTCTAAATACATATTTATTCATTTTTATTTATAAAAACCAACCTCCAATACTTGTATTTTTGTAACAAATTCTATGGCAAAGTTTATATTGAAAACCATAGTTAAATACACTTGTAAATACTTGTTAGAAAATATTTTTCTAAGTGTTTATATTTTTAGAAAATTTTGCCATAGTTTCCCCAAAAAATGGAGGTGTCCATGCTATCAAAGCATATCATTTTCTTTTCAAAAATCATCACAACAATCAACAATTGATCCCTAAACAACTTACACTTACCAAGTGCAAAAACTATACAATTTTCATTACAACATGAACTTGATCTTTCACAAAAACTTGTAGTAACTTGGTAGTGTTTTTAGTAGGTTTAGTTACCCCTCAAAGTGTGTTTACTTCTTTAAAAATCTCATTCTTGAAAGACTTGGATGTTTACAACTTGTAAACATGTTTTACAAAAATGTTTCTTTGTGAGATCTTCTTGTTTCAAGAGTGTTTATACACTTGTTTTACCACTAAAAATAGTGTGTATTTAAGTAAAAACCAAGATCTTCTAAGAATCACATTTTAAACTTGGTTCTTTTGGAAAACCATTCATAAATCTTAGATTCATAAGATTACTAGCTTACTTTGTTTATTATTTTTCAAGAAATCATCTTATTATTCAAGTTCATGCTTATATATGAGGATGATCTTCTTGTGTTATCACATAATCATCCTCTAACTTGCTAGATCATGTGTTTAATCACAATCTAGCAAGCTCCTTATGATGATCAACATCATAATCTCAAGTAAACAACAACAAGTATCATACATATACTAAACAACATTGTTTCATCATGATCTCATCATATTTCAAGTTTATGTTCATGCTTCTTGATTATGTTTCTTTAGTGTTCTTATGATTAACAACATACTATATCTTTTAACCAACCAAAATTAGAAGTAACAAAGGTTATGAGAGTCTTACTACTAGCTCTAAGCTAGGGAAGAACACAAGATGATGGTGGTGACAAAAGTGATGGATAAAAGCAAACAAAAGAGGTCCTTGATGATCCACAAGCTTCACACCTCGTTAGATACCTTCTTACACCCTTGGATGGTCTTGGAATGGTTGGATGATGAATAAAAAAATGGTGGTGGTGGTGGCACTTTGCTCGGCCGAGAGCAAGAAGGAAGGAGAGAGGGAGAGAGTTGAGGTGATGAAGATGAAGATGCTCTAATCCTACTTATAATCCTCCAATCCTTTGTCCAATGGTTCTTGTGTTGGATAAGTACACAACAAATCTTCTTACTAGATCTTTAGAGATCATACATGATCTTAATAAGATTTAAGAGATCAAGGTGGTGGGACCACCTTGTAACCGTCCCAAGGGGGGGGGGTATCTAGTGTAAATTTGAATGATAAGTTGGATTAAGGTTCAAATCCAAGTGTTTAGTTACAAGTGTTATTTACTAGATATTTTAGTGGGGTGTTATGATGTTTCGGGATCATACTAGCTCAAAAATAATAAAACAATGCTTCTAGCAATATTTTGGTGTTTCGGGTAGTGTCCGATTGTTCGGTTAGATACCGGTTCGTTAAAGTGTCAAACTTTACCGTTTAGTGTTCTTTAAGTACCCTTTTGTGACACTTTTAATTCCCGACACTTAGGAAAGCATTCAGGACCATATGTTTGCATGTTACTAATTTATTAAAATGCTGAATTTTGCTGAAATATGCAGAATTCTGCACTTTTAGTGGGTTTTAGGCACTTTCCGACACTTAAACTATCACCTAGTGACACAGTTTTATGGTCCTTACTTCCCTACACACCATACTAGTGTAGTACATTGTCTCTGGCCCTTACGGGGTCTCAAAACACAGTCTGTCTATGTACTGAACATCGTCAGCATTTTTCTGAGTTATCCGCTAACTGTGTTAACTGTGCTTTGTGCATCATTTATGTCACTAAAGTCTGTATGTGAAATGATGTGACAGTATGTAATATGTGATGCACGTGTATGTATGTTACAGAAATCAGAGAGCAGTTTAAGTCATCAGTTGTAATTCAGCACAGTCATTAAGCACTAATCAATATTAATTAAATTTTACGGATACCAGGATTTTTTGACGGTTGTCACATTCTCCCCCCGTTAAGAAAATTTCGTCCCGAAATTTTAGTTCTGCTACTAGCTGCAGGGGTCTTGGGGAACAAATGTGGGTATTTTGCTTTCATGCGATCCTCACGCTCCCAAGTAAATTCTGGGCCGTGTCGCGCGTTCCAACGAACCTTGACGAGTTTAACACTACTCCGTAGCGTCTTGTTAACCTTCCAATCAGTAACCTCAACAGGTTCTTCAGTAAAGTGGAGTGTGTCATCAATGTGGACTTCATCGGCAGGAATGACAACTGTTTCTTGAGTTGGACTCTTTTTCAGGTTAGATACATGAAACGTATCATGAACGCCATTCAGTTCTGCGGGTAAATCCAACTTGTAAGCTACAAGACCAATCCTCTCCGGGATTTTGAATGGTCCAATGTATCGCGGGTTCAACTTCCCACGCTTCCCAAAGCGTGCTACACCCTTCCAGGGTGAAACTTTTAACAAAACCATATCTCCTACCTCAAACTCCAGAGGTTTCCTCCTTTGGTCCGCGTAACTCTTTTGTCGATCACGAGCAACCTTTATGCGCTCTCAGATCTGTGTAATCTTATCAGTCATCTCTTGAACTAATTCAGGACCAACAAGCTTTCTATCACCCGTGTCTGCCCAGCATAACGGTGATCGACACTTGCGTCCATAGAGAGCTTCAAATGGTGCAGCTTGGATACTCGCATGGTAGCTGTTGTTGTACGAGAATTCTACCAAGGGTAAGTGAGTGTCCTAACTACCACCCAAATCCATCACGCAAGCTCGTAACATATCTTCCAACGTTTGAATCGTTCGTTCGCTCTGGCCATCAGTCTGTGGATGGAATGCAGTACTCAGATTCAACTGAGAACCAAAAGCTTCTTGGAAGGATTGCCAAATCCTTGACACGAACCTTTCGTCTCTATCAGAGATAATCGAGAGAGGCACTCCATGCCGTGCAACTATCTCTCTCAGGTATAGCTCAGCAAGTTTGCTAGTGTTGTCTTTCTCCTTGATTGGTAAAAAGTGTGCAGATTTGGTCAGACGGTCCACTATTACCCAAATCGTATCGTGACCTCTGGGTGTCCTCGGTAACTTCGTTATAAAGTCCATTGAAATCTGCTCCCAATTCCACACGGGTATTTCAGGTTGTTGCAGAAGACCTGAAGGCTTCTGATATTCGACATTTACCTTGGCACAAGTTAAGCATTTGGCAACATACGTTGCAACATCGCCTTTTAATCTCGGCCACCAGTAAAAATCCTTTAAATCCTGGTACATTTTATCCAATCCTGGATGGATCGAGTACCGTGACTTGTGAGCTTCATCAAAAATAACGTCTCGTAGACCACCGAAGAGAGGAACCCAAATTCGTTTCATGAAACACAACGTTCCTTCATCATTGGGTACTAGCTGCTTCTCCATCCCATGGAGATATTCATTCTCAAGATTCTCTTCCTTAAGTGCTTCTCACTGCGCGGCATGAATGCACAACGAGAGGTCTGTTTGGATAATCATTTCCAATGCCCTAACCCTTATGGGCTTGATTCTTTCTTTCCGACTCAAGGCATCGGCGACCACATTCGCCTTCCCTGGGTGATACTTGATTTCACAATCATAATCATTTAAGAACTCAACCCATCATCTCTGTCTCATGTTAAGCTCTTTCTGATTGAATATATGCTGTAAGCTCTTGTGATCAGTAAAGATTGTGCATCGCGTGCCATATAAATAATGTCGCCAGATCTTTAATGCAAACACCACTGCGCCTAATTCCAAATCATGCATGGTGTAGTTCTTCTCGTGAATCTTCAACTGGCGTGAAGCATAAGCTAAACCTTCTGTCGCTGCATCAGCACGCAGCCTAAACCTTGATGCGAGGCGTCGCAATATACCACGAAGTCGTCAGTGCCTTCGGGTAGGGATAAGATCGGTGCATCGCAAAGCTTGTTTTTCAACAACTGAAATGCTTCTTCTTGCTTGTCTCCCCATTCATACTTCTTGTCTTTCTGTGTGAGGGAGGTCAAAGGTTGGGCGATTTTTGAGAAATCCTCAATAAATCTGTGATAATACCCAGCCAAACCTAAGAACTGACGGATCTCGGTTGGCGTCTTTGGAGTCTCCCAATTCTTGATTGCCTCGATCTTTGTGGGATCCACATGAATTCCATTTCCATTAACCACGTGACCAAGGAACTGAACCTCGCACAACCAAAATTCGCACTTCGAGAATTTCGCGTACAATTTCTCTTCCTTGAGTAGCTCTAAGATAGCTCTTAGATGTTGCTCATGTTCTTCCTTCGTCTTTGAGTAGATTAAAATATCATCGATAAATACGATTACAAACTTATCGAGGTACGGCTTACAAACTCTATTCATCAAGTCCATGAAAACTGCCTGTGCGTTCATCAGACCAAACGGCATAACCAGAAACTCGTAATGTCCATATCGAGTCCTAAAGGCCGTCTTTAGAATACTCTCCTCTTGAATTCTCAACTGGTGATAACCTGATCGAAGATCGATCTTGGAGTAAAAACTCAAACCTTATAGTTGATCGAACAGGTCATCAATCCTTGGCAAAGGATATCTATTCTTGATAGTCAACTTGTTAAGCTCGCGGTAGTCGATACACATGCGGAAACTACCATCTTTCTTCTTAACGAACAAAACTGGAGCTCCCCAAGGCGAGAAGCTTGGCCTGATAAAACCTTTGTCTAATAGCTCCTGGAGTTGCGTTGACAGCTCTTGCATCTCGGAGGGCGCAAGTCGATAAGGTGCCTTAGCCACAGGCGCAGCGCCTGGAACTAAGTCAATGTGGAACTCGACTTGCCTTTGCGGCGGCAATCCTGGCAAGTCTTCGGGAAAGACTTCAGGATATTCCTTCACGACTGGAATGTCTTCTAGCTTTGGCTCAGTGGCTTCTTTATCCACAATGTGTGCCAAGAAGGCGACGCATCCTTTTTGTAAACACTTTCGAGCCTTCAAACAACTGATGATCCTTAAGGGCGTATCGTGCTTCTCTCCATGTACCACAATTGTTTCTCCATTCGCCATCGGAATGCGAATGACCTTCTCATGACATACAATCTCTGCTCGGTTGCTTGACAACCAATCCATCCCCACTACCACGTCGAAGCTTCCCAACTCGACCGACAGCAGATCAAGTGTAAACTCGTGCTCCCCAAGCTCTATTACGCAACCCCTAATAACTTCATTTGCTTCTACTAGCTTTCCATTATCTAGTTCTATTGAATACGGAATGTCCAGCTTACTGGCTACCAACCCAAGTATATTCTTAAATTCTAGTGATACAAAACTATAATCGGCACCAGTATCAAACAGTACAGATGCATAGCGTTGGTTGATAGGGAACGTACCAGTGACCACATTTGGATCTTGGCGTGCTTCCCTCGCACCGATGTTGAAAACCCTTCCATGAGCTTGATTGAGCTTTGGGCACTCTCTCTTGAAATGCCCCACGTCTCCACAATTAAAACAACCTGGTCCTTGACCATTACCGTTCCCATTACCACCTTGATTGTTATTCGCTCCACGGTTTCCATTACCAGCTTGATTCCCAAAATTACCACGATTTCCGTTACAGCCAATTCCACCCTGAGGGCGGTTTCCGTATCCATTTCCACCACGGTTGTTGTTGCCATAACCTCTCTGACCATTGTTACCACGCCCAGTACCAACCCAACATGTTTCCTTTGAGTGACCAACTCTTCCACAAGACTCGCATCTTCCAGCTCGGCACCGTCCATTGTGATGCAACTGACACGCTTCGCATTTGGGCAAGGTGCCCATGTACCCTTTTCCTTTGTTTTCAGCACCACTTTTGGCCCTGGCTGGTGCGTTTGCCTCTTCCTTCTTGTTAGCACTGCTGGTACCTTTCTTCAAGTTTGAGAACTTCCTTTTGTTCTCACCCGATGACTCAACGTGAGTCTCTTTCTTCTTCTGGTCAGAGATCGAAAACTTGTTTAATCTGATTGCTTCTTCAGTTAGTGCTACACTCAGGTCGATAGCCTCGGTGATCGTAGCAGGTTTTGACGTCGTCACCATACTCATAATCTGAGGTGCCAACCCCCAAATGAAACGCTCAATGCGCTTGAATTCCGGACTAACCATGTATGGTACCACGTGAGATAGATCGTGAAATCTTTGCACATACTCCGAAATTTTGGGGCCATCCATCTTGAGGTTCCAAAATTCAGTTTCCAACTTTTAGATTTCAGCCCTGGAGCAGTATTTCTATCGCATGAGTTCCTTTATTTCATTCCAAGTCAAAGCGTATGCTGCTGCCTCTCCCAGAGTCTGGACTTGGAGATTCCACCATGAAAGCGCTCCATCTAAGAACAATCCGAAGATGTAGGTGACTTGGTGTTCTGGTGCGCATTTGCTCATTCTTATCACTGAATCAGTCTTCTCTGTCCATCGAACAAAAGCTACAGAACCCCCGGTGCCGTCGAAATTCAGCGGTTTACAGTCTAAGAACTGCTTATAGGTACAGCCTATACAAGTAACGTCATTCACAGAAAGCATTAGCAAACGCACATGGAATATCCAAATGTAACGTAATGTGTCTCAAGCGACTTAAACATTACCATGAGGTGGGTTGTTTCTCGAGGTACCCCCGCTAGTTTCAGCGCGTGAGGCCTCGTGCTCTGCTATCGCTCGTGAAATCGTTCTTGTAACCCGGCCTCAGTAGTGGGCAATCGAGTTTCTCTTCGTGGAGGCATCTTCTATAAGAAGATTGTATAGGTCAGGTCTTATGCATATAAGTATGTAGTTTGCGTATGTAATAACATTTATCAACGCAAGTAAACACATAACATCCCATGTCATAACATAAACACGTAATCCAATCAACGTATATAATGAGAATGTTGCGATTGAGCTTTCATATATCAAATGACCACGTATACAGTTTTACAAGTTTGTCAAATGTATCATATCACAACCAAAAAGGACTACAGCGTCACATCACCCTTGTCCATAATATCCATCAAACTACTACAATCAAAAGTAAAAAGAAATGTGGTCTTCAAAAAGCTGTGCAATCTGGGCTCAATAGCTGCACTCTCACCAAAAGTATGCTACCTGCATAAAACCAAAAACTGCTATGCTGATGGTGGAGGAGGAGGTGGTGGAGGAACGAATAGCAAACTGCGCAGACGCGCTAGCTCCTCCTCGAGGGCATGAACGATACGTAACAGGTAACTAACCTGCTGCTCCATAGTAAGAAAACGGACATCAAAATCTGGGTATGGTAAGAGAGGAGCGGGTGGTGTCGCGAATGGTGACTGACAAGTGCAAGGTGGAGGTCACGGAATCCTCTCAAGATCCATGACTCTGCGACACAACATATCCTGCTGGAGCTGTAAGGACAAAAGCAAATCATCCCTCGTATAACCAATGTGGAAGGGATGGTATGGATCAGAAACAGGCATCGTGTTGGGCGGAAACCATATAAGTGGCTCACCCGATGGTGCAGAAGCAGAAGGTGCAGTATGTGTAGCAGGTGCAAACGGTGGTATGAAAGGAAAGGCTACTGACACAAGTGGTATGTGACTGGGCTGCTGACTCGATGGACCTTCCCCTGGACGGGGAGGATGGATATCCTGTAGGAACATGACCGGTAGATCTGTGCGATGAATGTTAGACACATGTGGGTGAAACGGGGTGATATCAGCTGGTACATGTGTAGGTGCAGGTGGGGGAGTAACAGGTCTAACAAAAGGAGGTAAGTCATCATCGTCCTCTATCCACCCATCGTGGGTGAATGCATAACTGGGATCTATATGGTCAGCAAAAGGAGCATGATCAACGGCTGCAGGTAAAGGGTCAGGTAACAGTGGTGCAACAACTGGTACATCAGCAGGTGCAGGGTCATGCTCAGGTAGAGGATCGTGAGCAGGTATGGGCTCGGGTGCAATCCAAGGCTCAGGGTCAGCTGGAGCAAGCTCAAGATCAGCGGGTATATCAAAGAGCTGATCGTCAGGAACGACAGGTGCCTCAAAAGGCTGATCATCGGGGACAAACTCAATCTCATGCTCAGGGTTAAATTCGTGTGGAAAGACAGGATCCAACTCATCATCAAACTCAAAATCATGATCATCACCGTGTGGAATATCAGGTGCAACAGACATAGCTGTGTCAGAATCAGTATCGGTGGGATAACGCTGTAATCCCAGTACGTGTAGAGTAGTAGATGACACAGACTCGAACGAATCAGGACCAGAATGGTCAGAAGAAGCCTCGACAACAGGAATCTCATCATGTGGAACAACAATGACAACGTCGACTGGAACTCCATCATCCTGGGCACCCTCTGGGGGACCCTCAATAAAAAGATCGATGTCATCGTCAGACATAGCGTCAAGAGGCAGATCCTCGAGAGGAAATGCAACAAGAGGAAAAGGAGCAGGGATCTGAACAAGAAGTAGATCCTCGCCAGGAAGACCATCAGCTAGCGGTATATCATCGCCAAAATCTGGTAAAGCAAACGGCTGGAAATCATCATCGTCGCTACTCGTAGTGTCAGATGTAAAAACCTCAGGGTCTGTGGCTATCTCGTCGTCTGAAACTATGGCCATAGGGTCTACTGTATCAGATACTCCACTCTCAGAGGAGGACATGATGTCTGTAACAAATCAATCACAAGTATGCACATATATCAACAATCATCAAATAAGCATGTAAGCAGTAACAATGTAAGCATGTATGCATCCTAGCCTTCCCAAGACTATCCCACCCAGCCTCTCAGACTGAATTACTTAGTCTCTCAGACTAAACCTCCCAGTTTCTCAAACTGAACTACCCAGCCTCTCAGGCTAAACCTCCCAGTTTCTCAAACTGAACTACCCAGCCTCTCAGGCTAAACCTCCCAGTCTCTCAGACTGCCCCAACTAGTCTCTCAGACTACTCAGTCTCTCAGACTGAACTACCCAGTTAGTGTCTCTGACCAACTCCCAAGTCTCTCAGACTGAATTACCCAGCTAGTCTCTCAGACTAACTCCCTAGTCTCTCAGACTGCACTACCCAGCTAATCTCTCAGACTAACTCCCCAGTCTCTCAGACTGAAATATAAATGAATTCTTTGAAATGTATTTTGTGTCTTTTATTTGTAAAAATGTTTGATTCCTGGATCTGGACATTTTGTGTATGCAATGAAAACATGTTTGTGAAAACATTTCGTGAGAGCCCTAATGATCATAGTCTAGACTCGAGAAAGAATCCCAGTTTGCTACGATCGAAGCTCTGATACCAAGCTGTCACACCCTGACTATTACGGAAGCGTGGTTATTGGTGTGACTTCTTAATACCATAGCATTCAATCATAACAATGCTATATGATAAAACCATAAGATGTTCATCCATAAATTAAGTTTAGAAAATACCACAACATACTTGTCTGAAACGTTGACACTGAATTCAAATTACAAACCATAACATGTTTTAAGGAGTTCACCAAGACTCAACAAAAGACCATAAACAAACCCGAGTTTAGAAACATGTATCTCGTCCAGGAGTAAGATACATCTCCTAAACTCTAAAGACTTGGATGACATCTTTTATTTAAACGCAGCTTGAAACACATGCATACACCTGCCAGATCCACTTAGTTCCCTGAAATACATGTAGTTTAAAAATATCAACAAAAGTTGAGCGAGTTCATGTGTTCGTGAGTATGTATAAAACCTTTGTAAACAGTGTAAGTATGGATGTCCCGGTATGATAGCAAACAAGGAAAAGATCACCAATGGTTTGCAAGGCCACTGATATGTGTGACGGTGTAGGAAGACTCAAACCTAGCAAAGTTGCACCGGGCTTCCGGCTGGAAGACATAGTCACCCTATGGGCTACCCTGGTCCTCATGGGTGTGGGCTCGCTACACCCAAATAGATCTATCACTCATGCCCCTCGGTCCTTATACGAGGATTAATGGTCCCAAGTATCCGCCTACCCAATCACATGATCTATGGTTCTTTCCTAGGCTAACCATACCAATAGTATCTGTATGTAATCCTTTTGTAACATGTATTTCACCCCCGAAGTAAATAAACAAAACAGTTTAAAGAAAAGGGGGACATGAACTCACAGTATTGCGTCTTCAGAATTGGTAACTCAAATCTCCTCAGCAAACACGACTACCTACAGTGTACTAACGTCTATTAGACGAACGGGTCGTGCCTTTGCTTATTATTTACGTTTTGAGTTACGTTTCTTATGTTCCCAATATTATTCCAAGTTATAATTACTTGTTAGATTAATATTTATTTTAACCTTAAATTATATTTAATTTTGGAATAATTGTCAAACAACATTTCTGTAACAACACTTCCCAAGTATTTATTTTCGTAGTTCCTTCCCAAGGATGGGGGGGTATTTCATACAAGTATTTTCGTATTATTGTATTTGTAGTTCCAAATTAATATTTTTTCAAGTCTCACATTAGAAAATATATATAATAACTTATTTTGTCCCAAAAATAATGTATTGTCCAGAAAATATATATTTTTCCCAAAAATCATATATCTTCTAAATATTACAAGAAAATATATTTTAACTTCCCAAAAATAATATTTTCCCTTTTGTCAAAGTATGATATAACTTGCAATAATAATAAAAATCATACTTTCATTTCTTTTGTATCCAAAATAGTATTTACCAAAAATATATTTGTAACGGTATTTTTCGGAATATTTTGTAAGTTACGTTCTATCGTTCGGTACCACAATATTATGTGTGTAACTTAAATATTTATTCCTTGATATTCTTGGTATTATTTTGGATTGTAAATTTCATGGTATTTTGTTAAGTTATATTATTCTACCCTAAAATAATATAACTATTTCACCAAGTATACAAATATTCACACAAGTGTCTTTAATGTAAATATATATTCTAAATACATATTTATTCATTTTTATTGATAAAAACCAACCTCCAATACTTGTATTTTTGTAACAAATTCTATGGCAAAGTTTATATTGAAAACCATAGTTAAATACACTTGTAAATACTTGTTAGAAATATTTTTCTAAGTGTTTATATTTTCAGAAAATTTTGCCATAGTTTCTCCTAAAAATGGAGGTGTCCATGCTATCAAAGCATATCATTTTCTTTTCAAAAATCATCACAACAATCAACAATTGATCCCTAAACAACTTACACTTACCAAGTGCAAAAACTATACAATTTTCATTACAACATGAACTTGATCTTTCACAAAAACTTGTAGTAACTTGGTAGTGTTTTTAGTAGGTTTAGTTACCCCTCAAAGTGTGTTTACTTCTTTAAAAATCTCATTCTTGAAAGACTTGGATGTTTACAACTTGTAAACATGTTTTACAAAAATGTTTCTTTATGAGATCTTCTTGTTTCAAGAGTGTTTATACACTTGTTTTACCACTAAAAATAGTGTGTATTTAAGTAAAAACCAAGATCTTCTAAGAATAACATTTTAAACTTGGTTCTTTTGGAAAACCATTCATAAATCTTAGATTCATAAGATTACTAGCTTACTTTGTTTATTATTTTTCAAGAAATCATCTTATTATTCAAGTTCATGCTTATATATGAGGATGATCTTCTTGTGTTATCACATAATCATCCTCTAACTTGCTAGATCATGTGTTTAATCACAATCTAGTAAGCTCCTTATGATGATCAACATCATAATCTCAAGTAAACAACAACAAGTATCATACATATACAAAACAACATTGTTTCATCATGATCTCATTATATTTCAAGTTTATATTCATGCTTCTTGATTATGTTTCTTTAGTGTTCTTATGATTAACAACATACTATATCTTTTAACCAACCAAAATTAGAAGTAACAAAGGTTATGAGAGTCTTACTACTAGCTCTAAGCTAGGGAAGAACACAAGATGATGGTGGTGACAAACGTGATGGATAAAAGCAAACAAAAGAGGTCCTGATGATCCACAAGCTTCACACCTCGTTAGACACCTTCTTACACCCTTGGATGGTCTTGGAATGGTTGGATGATGAATAAAAAAATGGTGGTGGTGGTGGCACTATGCTCGGCCGAGAGCAAGAAGGAAGGAGAGAGGGAGAGAGTTGAGGTGATGAAGATGAAGATGCTCTAATCCTACTTATAATCCTCCAATCCTTTGTCCAATGGTTCTTGTGTTGGATAAGTACACAACAAATCTTCTTACTAGATCTTTAGAGATCATACATGATCTTAATAAGATTTAAGAGATCAAGGTGGTGGGACCACCTTGTAACCGTCCCAAGGGGGGGGGGTATCTAGTGTAAATTTGAATGATAAGTTGGATTAAGGTTCAAATCCAAGTGTTTAGTTAGAAGTGTTATTTACTAGATATTTTAGTGGGGTGTTATGATGTTTCGGGATCATATGTCACACCCCCAAAATCCACCTGCGGAGTACTACCGCTTGGAGGCGTGACTGACCAGGATCCAGCCACCAATCATATTGAACAAGCATATAAGTAGTTATAAAAATCCACCCAATACAATTGGTGTTCAAACCAAACATAGATAAGTTGCAAGCGGAAGCATAAGTCTTAAAACAAAGCATAAGTTTAATTATTTCAAAGTTTAACATGGCACACATTCGTCCATGTTCCACAACGATCCTCCTCCATGCAAGCCCCAGCTAAGAACCTAAGGACCTGCAAAGCATGTAGTAACGAGTCAACAACAAGTTGAGTGAGTTCACGGTTGGGTGTTCGTTTTAAGTTGTTTCGAAAACAGTTTCCTTTAGCTGGCATCCTGCCGTGGGGGTTACCCCATAGTTAAAAACGTGACTTGTTTATTCCCGGTTACTCTGGCAATCCAGCCGTGGGGGCTACCCCGTGTTAGTTATCTGGCATTTCGGCCGTGGGGGCTACCCCATGTATACACTAGACTCGTTACCATATCGACTGCTGACTGTAGTCATGTTTAAGTGCCCTGAAACTGTCAATGTCTATCATCATTGACGTGCCCCAGATCCATTAGTTCACGCCCGTCCTCTGCGGCACGGTGTGAGGTTTGTCAGACCTAAATAGCGCTATCTAACTAATGACCCGCTCGCCATTGGCCCGACGATTAAGTCGATACAAAAATGGGGGACTTCGTGATAGAGTTTTGGTCTAGTACGAGTTATCTGTCCGTGAGGACGAGGAATTACCTTCCTAAACCTTTGCTGTCCTACCCAAGGAGGACGAGGAACCCATGTTCCTTAACCCCAATTCCCGACCCCTGGGAATCCCATGCTTTGTAGAGGGTGTGAACTCACCTTGGTTTGCTCGGTAGATACACAGAAAAGTCAAACAAGCAATATTGTGGTCACTCGCGTCCTAACATAGTTGTACCATACAAGTCAGGTTCGTATCCAAGTTGTGCACGTATGTTCTACACGTATACTAGCAAGTAGCATGCAGGTATAATTTATGGCATACACGCATAAACATAACGGTTCACAAAGACACCTATGAGTTCAAGTATACAAGCGAACAAAGCCCAATAGTCCGGCCCAAGCACTTCGGCCCGTAACAGTGAGAGTCCAAACAGTGTGTACATGCACATGGTCTTGAGTCACAACTGATGCAGGTTCTGGTCTCGAGTCGCAACCGGACTCGCAATCATGGTCTCGGTTCATGCTGTTTTGGTCTCGAGTCGCAACCGGACTCGTAACTGTGGTTTCGAGTCATAAGGTTGGTGTGCTGATTAAGTGTGGTCTCGAGTCGCAACCAGGAGATTTCGACTCATCATGCGGTGGTTTCGAGTCGCAACTGGAGGTTTCGGTTGGACAAGTGCTGATTCGGTACAGTGTACTATCCAATGGAAATTTGGTTTCATGAAACAGTTTGTACTACCCACTTAAACATGTTTATTTGTCTAGCAATTTACCAAATTGGATCAAACATATCAGATTTCAAATATTCAAGCATGTTCATATCACATTCAAGTTGTTCATCATACATTCAAATAGTTCATCATGATTATTCAAACTTGTTCATCATATTTTAGAGTTTTCGGCATCAATCACAAACATAATCATGAACAACAATCAAACACTCGAACATACTCATTTAATGGTTTCAAGTCATCACATAACATCTCCAAATCTACCCTAATCCGATTAACATGATGCCCTCTATACACATATGCAAGCCGGTTTCATGAACATCAATATTCAATGGTTTGAATCACATTTAGACATAAGATATTGTGTGTTCATTATGTAACATATCCGAAATCACAACATGTCATCCGATTATCAACAACATACATTTCCGATTCACAAAAACCTCATCAAGCATACCACTACACTAGTTTAATCATATCGTTTATACTATCATTTAACAACACCAAACATCATAAAGATACTAACCGGTTGATGGGTTTCAAAGGTGAGTATGAAGTTTGAATCCGAGAGCTCTTGTGGTCACCGGTTTGGTCCGAGAGTGAGGGAGGAGAGTGTTGTGGCTTAGGGTTTTAGTGAAGAGGGTGGAGTGTGTGTGTGGGTGAGTGTGTTGTCCAAAAAATGGCAAGATTAGCATCACTAGGGGTTATATAGTTGTTCCACATGGGTGCACCCTAATGGGTTTCGGACGGATCAAGTGGGATCAAGTGGCCCAATCCGGCCCAAACCGATATACTATTTACTCGAGACCGCATGGTCTCGAGTCGTGTCCTTGTGTCTCGGTTCACATAATCACACTCATACATACAAGTATAACACATAATAATCACATAGTCACATAGAGGTTCGCTTATCATTAATCACACAAGTTAACTAGTCACACGTTCATGTTACATTGGGATACAAGAAAGGTTCGAAATTTCGAGTTGTCACATCATCCCCAAGTTGAAAGAAATTTTGTCCCGAAATTTGGTAGGCACTCACTGAGGAAGCTAGTTAGGTTGTATGGTTTTCCCGGTTTTCCTGGGGTGTCACATCCACCCCCCGTTGATCTGGAATTTCGTCCCGAAATTCCGTAGCTTCGGCCTCAGTAGTGGGTGTACTGTTTGCGAACAGTTGGGGATACTTTTGTTTCATCTGATCTTCGCGCTCCCAGGTGAACTCTGGGCCGCGACGTGAGTTCCAACGAACTCGAACGAGAGGTATTCTGGTGCTCTTGAGGACCTTAACATCCCGGTCCGTGATTTCGACTGGTTCCTCGACGAATCGTAACTGCTCGTCGATAGTGAGTTCCTTCAAAGGAACTACGTGGGTCTCATCTGACGGACACTTCTTCAGATTTGACACGTGAAAAACGTTGTGAACTGCACCGAGTTCTGCTGGTAAGTTCAGTCTGTAGGCCACCCTGCCTATTTTCTCAATGACTTCGAAAGGTCCAACGTATCGTGGGTTAAGTTTACCGCGTTTACCAAAACGAACCACACCCTTCCAGGGTGAAACTTTGAGTAGTACCCGCTCCCCAACCTGGAGCTCAAGTGGTTTCCTGCCCATGTCGGCGTAAACTTTCTGACGTTCGCGGGCTGCCGTCATGCGTTTTCGTATCTGAGCGATTTGTTCGGTTGTATCTACCACATATTCTGGACCAGTGATCTGACTATCACCCACCTCTGCCCAACAAAGAGGTGACCGGCATTTACGTCCGTACAATGCCTCAAACGGAGCAGCTTTAATGCTGGTGTGGTAGCTGTTGTTGTACGAGAATTCCACAAGTGGCAGATGCTTTTCCCAGCGGTTGCCAAAGTCGATTACACATGCACGAAGCATGTCTTCTAAGGTTTGAATGGTGCGCTCGGACTGCCCGTCCGTCTGAGGGTGATACGCTGTGCTCATGTCTAATCGTGAGCCGAAGGATTTGTGCATTGCTTGCCATAGCTCTGAAGTAAAACGTGCATCTCGATCCGAGATAATGGAGGTGGGCACCCCGTGCCTCGAAACGACTTCCTTAAGGTATATTTCTGCAAGAGTGGAGAACTTATCCGTCTCCTTGATAGCCAAGAAGTGTGCAGATTTTGTGAGTCGATCCACGATCACCCAAATAGTATCGTTCCCGCGCTGGGATCTAGGCAGGCCAGTAACAAAATCCATGGAAATTTGCTCCCATTTCCATTGAGGTATCTCTGGTTGTTGGAGTAGGCCTGATGGTTTCTGGTATTCCGACTTGACTCTCGCACAAGTCAAACACTTGCTGACGTAGGTCGCTATGTGGGCCTTCATGCTAGGCCACCAGTACGTAGTTTTGATGTCGTGGTACATTTTATCCGATCCAGGATGTACCGAGTAGCGAGACTTGTGTGCTTCGTCCATCACAAGCTCTCGTAGGTTGCCGTAGAGTGGGACCCAAACGCGTCCCGTCACATAGTAAGCACCATCTTCCTTCTGTTCTAATCGTTGCCTTGATCCGCGTAGGGCTTCAGCCCTGACGTTTTCTGGTTTCAGTGCTTCTATCTGAGCAGCTCGTATTTGGGGAGGCAGACTAGAATGGATCGTGAGTTGCAAAGCTCGCACGCGCTTAGGCGCAGTGTCCTTCCGACTGAGGGCGTCAGCCACAACATTGGCCTTGCCCGGGTGATACCTGATTGAGCACTCGTAGTCATTTAGTAGTTCAACCCACCGTCGTTGTCGCATATTCAGTTCCTTCTGCTTGAAGATATGCTCGAGGCTCCTGTGGTCGGTGTAGATCGCGCACTTGGTACCATACAGGTAATGCCGCCATAACTTAAGTGCAAAAACAACAGCTCCCAGCTCTAAGTCGTGCGTAGTGTAGTTCTTTTCATGAACCTTGAGTTGGCGTGAGGCGTAGGCTATAACTTTATCTCGTTGCATCAATACACAACCAAGACCTTGAATTGATGCGTCGCAGTAGACCACAAAGTCGTCTGTGCCCTCCGGCAAGGAAAGGATAGGTGCACTGCAAAGTCTATCCTTTAAGTGCTGAAATGCTGACTCCTGTGCATTCCCCCAGCGATAAACAACGCCCTTCTGCGTTAGTGAGGTGAGAGGCTGTGCAATCTTAGAAAAATCCTTAATGAATCTCCGGTAGTATCCCGCCAAACCGAAGAATTGGCGAATTTCCTTTGGGGTACGAGGTGCAGGCCAGTTCTTAATCGAGTCTATCTTGGATGGATCAACGTGAATCCCATCCTTGTTTACCACATGGCCTAGGAAATGGACTTCTCGAAGCCAGAAGTCGCATTTCGAGAACTTTGCATAAAGCTGTTCTGTTTGAAGGAGTTCCAGAATTAGTCGCAGATGCTGCTCGTGTTCCTCCCGACTCTTAGAATAGATCAGGATGTCATCGATGAAGACTATAACGAACTTGTCCAGGTAAGGCTTGCACACTCGGTTCATCAAGTCCATGAAAACCGCAGGTGCGTTTGTCATCCCAAAAGGCATGACCAAAAACTCATAGTGTCCGTATCGAGTTCTGAAAGCTGTTTTGGAGACGTCCTCTTCTCGGACTCTCAGCTGGTGATATCCTGATCTCAAATCAATCTTTGAATAGTAGCTCGACCCCTGCAATTGGTCGAACAAGTCGTCAATCCGCGGTAGAGGATAACGATTCTTCACCGTCACCTTGTTGAGTTCCCGGTAGTCGATGCACATTCTGAAGGTACCGTCCTTCTTCTTTACAAATAATACTGGAGCTCCCCAGGGCGATGAGCTAGGACGAATGAAACCCTTATCCAAGAGTTCTTGTAGTTGCGTGGAGAGTTCTTTCAACTCTGATGGGGCTAAACGATAAGGTGCACGGGCTATGGGCGCAGCTCCAGGAGCTAGTTCAATCTGAAACTCGACTTGGCGATGAGGCGGAAGACCAGGTAATTCCTCAGGAAATACCTCTGGATAATCGCGTACAACTGGAAAATCTTCTATCTTCTTCTCTTTTTCTGAGGTGTCAGTAACGAGAGCCAAAATGGCAGTGTGGCCCTTTCGCAAGCACTTTTGGGCCTTAAGGAGAGAAATGACGTTCTCAACAGCACTCCTCTTGTCGCCATGAATCATGAGAGGTTCACCACCGGGACCTGGAATACGGACAACCTTCTCGTTGCAAAGAATCTCTGCTTGGTGTCGGGATAACCAATCCATCCCAATGACAACGTCGAAACTACCCAAGACAATAGGAATGAGGTCGATAGAGAAGGTCTGGTCAGCGAGAATAAGTTTACAATCCTTGACTATGTGTGTGGCTTCTAAACTCTTACCATTTGCTAGTTCTACGGTGTGCTTGTTGTTCAAAGAGGTTGGAATACGCTTAAGCATTCGACTAACTTCTAGTGACATGTAGCTAGTATCGGCACCCGAATCAAATAAAACTGAAACATAAAAGTCGTCGAGAAGGAACTTACCCGCCACAACATTGGGGTCATTCCTTGCTTCACCTTGGCCAATCACAAACACCCGCCCCCTGGCGCCATTGTTGTTGTTGTTCCCATTGTTACCATTCCCCTGATTGTTGTTATTGTTGTTGTTGTTGTTCTGGTTCCTGTTCAGTTGGGGACAATCTCTCTTGAAGTGGCCCTCAGCTCCACACTGAAAGCACCCTTTGTTATCACCTTGCTGCTGCTGCTGGCGCTGGTTCTGTTGAGCTTGCTGACGATTCTGATTGGCGGGGTATAAGCTCCTGCAATCCTTTGCAGCGTGACCAGGCTTGTTGCACCGATGACAGTTGCCCCTGGTGCATGGTCCGCTGTGGTGCAGGCTGCAGCGATTGCACTTGGGGTGATTTCCTTTGTACCCACCATGGCTTTGACCACCAGACGATTGCTGATTAGGGCTCTTGTAGTCATCAGTCTTTCTCTGCTGAGACTGGGATTGAACAGAAGTCGAACCCTTACTTGAAGTTCCATCCCATTTCCGTTTGTTGTCACCAGAGGTACCGGAAGTAGTCGCAGCACCTATGCGTTTTGGTAACTTGTTCTGCTCCACCGCCTGATCCGTGAGACGGTGAGCCAACTGAACAGCTTGCTGGTAGGTGGCGAGGTTCGCTGAAGTCACATGACTTTGGATTTCTGGCACTAAGCCCTGAAGAAATAGTTCGATGCGTTTGATGGGAGGATCCACCATAGTAGGACACAGAATTGCCAGTTCGTTCGACCTTTTCACATAAGCTTCAATTTCAGACCCCGTCATCTTGAGGTTGAAGAACTCCACTTCCAGTTTGTGAATCTCATCACGACTGCAGTATTCCTCCTTAATCATTTCCTTAAAATTCTCCCATGGGGTGGCGTTGGCAGCAACCAACCCTAGCATCTGAACCTGAGCGTTCCACCATGTGAGGGCTAAACCCTCGAGAGTACCGGTAGCATACTTCACCCTGCGCGCCTCAGGGCATTCGCACATTTCGAACACAGATTCTAGCTTCTCAAACCAATGTAGGAGACCTACTGCTCCTTCAGTGCCGCTAAAAGTAGTTGGTCGGCAGTTCATGAAAGTCTTAAAAGTGCACACGGGTGGCTGAACATGCTGACCTATCGTAGGTGAAAGAAAAGACAGAGTTTAACACAAAGGTTGGTTCACGAGAGTAGGATCCTAAAGATCCTAGAATGAGTTCGGACTGCAGGATATACCTCCTGCGTGTGCAGCTGCAAGTGCTGCGGCAACTCGTTCGTTGATCAGAGCCGTCAACTGGGCTTGTGTCAGGTTAACGCGTCCAGACATGATCTTCATATCAAGAATAACGTGAGTGAGAGGGGTTCGCGAAAGTACGACGATAAAATAGAGTAAGCACGCACGTGTCCAAGCAACAGTAGTTATACCAACCAAGCATACCATAAGCAATGTACTATGTAACTAACAGGTAGGTAATATATATATACACAGATCATATCACCTAGAATGTCGAGCCTTGCATGTGGAGTGAAGCATCGTTGTGGACCGTTGAGCACTGTACAGGTTATAGTCTGGTTTTAACAAAAACGTTTTCCCCTTTATTAAAACCAAGTTCTCTATAACCAATGGCTCTGATACCAATCTGTCACACCCCCAAAATCCACCTGCGGAGTACTACCGCTTGGAGGCGTGACTGACCAGGATCCAGCCACCAATCATATTGAACAAGCATATAAGTAGTTATAAAAATCCACCCAATACAATTGGTGTTCAAACCAAACATAGATAAGTTGCAAGCGGAAGCATAAGTCTTAAAACAAAGCATAAGTTTAATTATTTCAAAGTTTAACATGGCACACATTCGTCCATGTTCCACAACGATCCTCCTCCATGCAAGCCCCAGCTAAGAACCTAAGGACCTGCAAAGCATGTAGTAACGAGTCAACAACAAGTTGAGTGAGTTCACGGTTGGGTGTTCGTTTTAAGTTGTTTCGAAAACAGTTTCCTTTAGCTGGCATCCTGCCGTGGGGGTTACCCCATAGTTAAAAACGTGACTTGTTTATTCCCGGTTACTCTGGCAATCCAGCCGTGGGGGCTACCCCGTGTTAGTTATCTGGCATTTCGGCCGTGGGGGCTACCCCATGTATACACTAGACTCGTTACCATATCGACTGCTGACTGTAGTCATGTTTAAGTGCCCTGAAACTGTCAATGTCTATCATCATTGACGTGCCCCAGATCCATTAGTTCACGCCCGTCCTCTGCGGCACGGTGTGAGGTTTGTCAGACCTAAATAGCGCTATCTAACTAATGACCCGCTCGCCATTGGCCCGGCGATTAAGTCGATACAAAAATGAGGGACTTCGTGATAGAGTTTTGGTCTAGTACGAGTTATCTGTCCGTGAGGACGAGGAATTACCTTCCTGAACCTTTGCTGTCCTACCCAAGGAGGACGAGGAACCCATGTTCCTTAACCCCAATTCCCGACCCCTGGGAATCCCATGCTTTGTAGAGGGTGTGAACTCACCTTGGTTTGCTCGGTAGATACACAGAAAAGTCAAACAAGCAATATTGTGGTCACTCGCGTCCTAACATAGTTGTACCATACAAGTCAGGTTCGTATCCAAGTTGTGCACGTATGTTCTACACGTATACTAGCAAGTAGCATGCAGGTATAATTTATGGCATACACGCATAAACATAACGGTTCACAAAGACACCTATGAGTTCAAGTATACAAGCGAACAAAGCCCAATAGTCCGGCCCAAGCACTTCGGCCCGTAACAGTGAGAGTCCAAACAGTGTGTACATGCACATGGTCTTGAGTCGCAACTGATGCAGGTTCTGGTCTCGAGTCGCAACCGGACTCGCAATCATGGTCTCGGTTCATGCTGTTTTGGTCTCGAGTCGCAACCGGACTCGTAACTGTGGTTTCGAGTCATAAGGTTGGTGTGCTGATTAAGTGTGGTCTCGAGTCGCAACCAGGAGATTTCGACTCATCATGCGGTGGTTTCGAGTCGCAACTGGAGGTTTCGGTTGGACAAGTGCTGATTCGGTACAGTGTACTATCCAATGGAAATTTGGTTTCATGAAACAGTTTGTACTACCCACTTAAACATGTTTATTTGTCTAGCAATTTACCAAATTGGATCAAACATATCAGATTTCAAATATTCAAGCATGTTCATATCACATTCAAGTTGTTCATCATACATTCAAATAGTTCATCATGATTATTCAAACTTGTTCATCATATTTTAGAGTTTTCGGCATCAATCACAAACATAATCATGAACAACAATCAAACACTCGAACATACTCATTTAATGGTTTCAAGTCATCACATAACATCTCCAAATCTACCCTAATCCGATTAACATGATGCCCTCTATACACATATGCAAGCCGGTTTCATGAACATCAATATTCAATGGTTTGAATCACATTTAGACATAAGATATTGTGTGTTCATTATGTAACATATCCGAAATCACAACATGTCATTCGATTATCAACAACATACATTTCCGATTCACAAAAACCTCATCAAGCATACCACTACACTAGTTTAATCATATCGTTTATACTATCATTTAACAACACCAAACATCATAAAGATACTAACCGGTTGATGGGTTTCAAAGGTGAGTATGAAGTTTGAATCCGAGAGCTCTTGTGGTCACCGGTTTGGTCCGAGAGTGAGGGAGGAGAGTGTTGTGGCTTAGGGTTTTAGTGAAGAGGGTGGAGTGTGTGTGTGGGTGAGTGTGTTGTCCAAAAAATGGCAAGATTAGCATCACTAGGGGTTATATAGTTGTTCCACATGGGTGCACCCTAATGGGTTTCGGACGGATCAAGTGGGATCAAGTGGCCCAATCCGGCCCAAACCGATATACTATTTACTCGAGACCGCATGGTCTCGAGTCGTGTCCTTGTGTCTCGGTTCACATAATCACACTCATACATACAAGTATAACACATAATAATCACATAGTCACATAGAGGTTCGCTTATCATTAATCACACAAGTTAACTAGTCACACGTTCATGTTACATTGGGATACAAGAAAGGTTTGAAATTTCTAGTTGTCACATCATACTAGCTCAAAAATAATAAAACAATGCTTCTAGCAATATTTTGGTGTTTTGGGTAGTGTCCGATTGTTCGGTTAGATACCGGTTCGTTAAAGTGTCAAACTTTACCGTTTAGTGTTCTTTAAGTACCCTTTTGTGACACTTTTAATTCCCGACACTTAGGAAAGCATTCAGGACCATTTTACCATATTTTTGCATGTTACTAGTTTTTTAAAATGCTGAATTTTGCTGAAATATGCAGAATTCTGCACTTTTAGTGGGTTTTAGGCACTTTTCGACACTTAAACTATCACCTAGTGACGCAGTTTTATGGTCCTTACTTCCCTACACACCATACTAGTGTAGTACCTTGTCTTTGGCCCTTACGGGGTCTCAAAACACTGTCTGTCTATGTACTGAACATCGTCAGCATTTTTTTGAGTTATCCGCTAACTGTGCTTTGTGCATCATTTATGTCATAAAGTCTGTATGTGAAATGATGGGACAATATGTAATATGTGATGCACATGTATGTATGTTACAGAAATCAAAGAGCAGTTTAAGTCATCAGTTGTAATTCAGCACAGTCATTAAGCACTAATCAATATTAATTAATCTGTACGGATACCTGGATTTTTTGACGGTTGTCACACGCGCACCAGTCATCTTGCGCGCGTGCGTGTAGAAGCTTCCAGACTTTAAATGCCAGAGCAGTTTCATTTCAGCATTTGAAACAGACCAATCAACGGTTTTGACTGAGAATTAAATGACGAATTAAAGTGCATTAAAAACGTTTAATGCAATTTAATTCTCCTATTTAATTCATTCTTTCTGTTTCATCCAGACCTGAAATATAAATAGGAGGCCACCCTGCTGCAGAAGATACACCGAAATTCACTGCTTATGTAACTTTCTCTCCACAGAATCTTCATCTTTTTCCTTCTTGTTTCGAGGTACACCTTCGGGTTTCTTCAAGTCCGGCAGTACAACTATTGAGGCTGTTGTATCCTGAAAACAAACGAGTTCTTCTCCGAGACTTGAAATTTGTTTTAAGGGACCCGTGTCTAGCATGATCCTCAGCTAAGAACTTCTTTCTGTTTGTAATTTGTTCTTGTTTTTTCATTTTATTTTAGTTGTAACTTGTATTATAATTTACTGCTTTCCTTATTTCAGTTGTAATTAAAGTTAATAAAAGGTTTTTATTTATTTTATTTATGTCACACCCCGACCACGTAAAGCAACCAAACGTGGCGGAAACGTCGGGGAGTGTTGTAACAGAATTATTGTTTCATAACCATGGCATAAATAAATTCTGTTTTATTGAATAAATGAACTCATTGTTTTAATACAATCAAAAGTACAACTATGATCTTCCAAGTTTTAAAGTTGCTAAGGCACGAGTCCATCCTATATGTAGCATGTATCAACAATCATTGCAAAGCAGTACCTGAAACATGTGTAAAAATAGGTACGTCAGCATAAAAATGCCTGTGAGATACATAGGTTTTGTGAAATAAGATTCATGACTTATGTTTAAGAAAATGTTTAGTCATGAACCTTGTAGTTTGCTTTGTTTTGTAAATCATTTGAAAAGCAATAAGATCAGATGATATTGTATAAATAAGAGAATAATGTATGGTTAAAGGAATAACCATGTAAAATGAATTTGTATAAGATACGTTGTTTGTAAATCAATGTCTTGTGAAAAGTATGTTATTTGTATAAAATGTTATATGTCTCAAATTGAAATGATTCAAATAACGCTACGACATGTAATACTATACAAACACTTATATATAGGAAGTACCAGCGGCGTATCCACCATGCTTGTATCATATTACACACGCTTCGTTACTTAATCACTTACTCAAACCAAACCAAACAATGTAAGATGTCTATGTTTAAACATATTGTCAAATGTATTGAATAATATGTCAAAATGTTTATGTGTCCAATATAAATCATGTAATGTGTAACCAATGTGATTTGTATAAATAAATGTAAGATTAAACAAATAACCTTATAGTAGCATATTAAAAGTATACTTTGGATTTGGTAGTAACATATTAAACTATGTTTTTGGTTTCATAAATAACATATCAAAATATGCTTTAGATGTGATAAATAACATATTAAACTATGTTTTGGTTTTGTAAATAACATATCAAAATATGCTTTGGATGATTAACAAAATATATGTTGGTTTTGTACAATACCACACATGAGATTATATCAAACTATACTTTAATAGTGTGATTTGAGAATTCATTCAGACCTGGTGCATCAAAATACACCTTTGAGACTATAGAAATACCACAAAGGCAATCCCTATTTGGATGAAGCAACAAATTGGTTTCAGACATTCCATGACAACAGGAATGGGGTGTCAAATCCTATAGCGCTATATCATACTAACAATCAGTCTGGTGAACATAAAATAAGTACAATTCAACATTTTATTTTATGTTCTTTGAGAAATAAATGCTTAAATCTTAGATAGTCATTCAATTTGTCAATAGATAAGTAATAACATGTATAATCAATTATACTTTTGGAAAACACGAAAGTAACAGATAGGTACACATGCTTCACCCCAAAACAGTTTGGAAAACAGTAAAATAGGGGAACTATGTACTCACTTGAGAGTGCTTAGGAGTCCTTGTATATCAACCAAACAATGCTAGAGATCACGGAATCAAACGACACCTAATATAGGTAGCTATGTTAATAAACCGGACCTAAATCGGAGGATTTAGATAGAATGAGGGTTCGTAAACCAAACGAGTATAGGGACTCGTGTCATATGGTTTAACAAAGCCTACATACTAAAAGAAACCTATCCTATGTGTTTTCGACCCATCGCGACCCGTTTAGGTAGCTTATGCTACTTTAACGTGTCGTGCGCGTGAAACGCGTTCGGATCGCCTAACTAGTCCTATGACAAGTGTTATATGCCTAAACATGTTACATAATCAGTTATGTGACAAACGTTTAGGTTACATATGCTTAATTACCAATTATACATGAAAAGGGTATTCTGGTAATTTACCTAAGGCATATAAACTACCTATCATACAACTACTTAAACGATGTGACCATAAGGTATAACCTCGGAAGGTTATCCCCTACACTATGGTCACCTAATGTATTTGGTCGGATCCTAATGATCGACCAAACTGGGTCGGGTTCGAAGGTATAAGCGATTTATTAGATCGCTTACCCTACGACCCTAGATAACGTGGTAATCAGTAGGCATAGTCCCAAGGGACTATGACCATCGTGATTACAATCACGTTGCGAAGTTCAAACGAACTTCGCATTGACCATTACTGGTCAACGCTGAAAGTCAAACAAAGTTTGACTTTCGGACTCGAAAAGCAGTAAAAATAAGGAAAAGAACGAAAGAATACTTACGAAGGGTCCCCGAATGCTAATCGTGATCAAAATAACTCAGGTATGAAACAATGGTTTCAACTTAGAGTCAAATAGATCAGATTCTAGTGGGTTTTGAGGTAATGGGGGTGGGGTATTTATAGTATTCGGTCCACCGTTAAGATCGTTTGTCGAATATCGTGCCTTAATCGAAACCGTACAAGTGTCGGAAAGTTGTGGTGCCTAAAAATGATGTTTATCAGCTGAATATGCAAGTTGCAAGTGTGTGGTTGTGGTTAAAACAGCTGGTACACGCTGACTGTTCGTTCTGATCTGTTCTGGGAGTCTGACGCGGGCCGCCTAAGAATGTTAAGAAACTGAGGCGGGCCGCCTAGCTGTCTGATCAGCAAACTTCTTGCAGAATTGACATTTTTGGTCCCTGCACGTGTTTAAGGCCATTTCCGACACTTCTAAGGCCCGTAAAGCCAACTTTAAGGCCCTAAAATGTTTCCTAAACATTGTGGACATGAAACATGCTCAAAAATATGCCGGGTGTTGGTTCGTTTGGCCGTACGAACGCGATGTTCGCTTAATTACGACGGAATGCGCACAAGCGCGAAAAACGATCCAAATGACGAAACGAATGGATTTTTGGCAAGCCAAACACTAAAGCATAATATAGTCATGCTTACATAAATTTTTGGATGTCCGGATGTATTCAGAACATAAGTTATGCGCGAAAATGAAAACTTGTGCACTTTTTGACACTTTTAGTCCCTGAATGACCCAAAAGTTTATTTTAGCATACCGAACCCCTCAAAGCCTATTTCTAAGCTATGTGAAGGATATTTATGGTATGTTTAACTTATGGTCATGTTCCGGAATGTCTGTTACAGTTCAAATTGGCATACTTTCGCAGTTTGTCAAATTTAGTCCCTGTAAGCGAATTAACTTGTTTTTGCCATACCAAAGCCTTCAAAACTTATTTCTAAGTTATGTAAAGGTTATTTAAGGTATGTTAAGCCTATTTCACTATTCCGGAGTGTTCGTTGGATTAAACTGGTTATATTTACGCATCAGAGCGCGTATAACCCTCCAGAAAGCGATTTAAAGCTTAAAATCAAACAAGAGTTGATATGTGTAAAAGATACACATATTTTTACAAATCCCAAGTATGAAATACAATATTTCATTGGTTTGGAATTTGTTTGATTGTTGAAGTGACACAGGTGTTACAGTCTCCCCTACTTTAGGAAATTTCGTCCCGAAATTTAATTCTAGAGGAAACTTGTGAAGACAGCTGTGACGATTTCGCCTTCTAATAGATCCATTGAACCCTTAAGTAAAACTCTAGGCCATGTAAGGACTCTTAGCGAATTTGTTAACCCTCAAAGTGAATTCCTTGTAGTAATAGAACATGGAATTTTGAACCACTGACAGAAGAACGTTTCTTATGAAGACTTATCATAGGAAACTTGGTGTGTGATTGAGATCAGTATTGGGGAGTGTGAGAATAAATGACATCGGTCAAAGTCCGAGACTTCTCCCGTATCATTATTCTTGTCACTTTAGGTCTTAACACATGACAAAACTTCTTGTGGTTTCTGTGCACTGACTTCCATAATTATGTCGGCCTCCATAATTACGTAATCCCTTGCACAGTCCGCACAGTTCATTTCATAATGTGTAGTGGAAAATCAATTGAATAAGCATGAAGCGACCTGTCTAGACCACCAAAGGATCTTTTCAACTAGATCAGCGAACGATCTTTTTAACTAGATCAACGCATGATCTTCTTAACTAGACCGTCGTACGATCTTCTTGAATAGATCACTTAAGGGATCTTTTTAATTATATCATCACATGATATTTCTAATCAGATTTTCAAAATCAATCTGTTTAACTAGACCACCCAAGGGTCCAATTATAGAATAGTACTTTAAAACCCAAGGGACTTGACTACAACGTAGAAGTCCATTAAGGATTTAAGATAGTACTTTGGATATCCTATTATAAATCCCTCATATGAGATATGAAAGATTTTACGAGGATTTGGATGGATCACATACAACCACAAAACATGTAAGAAAACACATAAGCACATAATTAGTTAACTTGATTCTTTAATTTGTTGTCTTTGGGCATGGATATTTAAAGCAGACTAGAAATCCAATCCATGAATTTCATTTGGTACTTTAATCATTTCCAAGGATTCATCTAAAAAGATAGAAGGATTCTCAATAAAAGTTTGGCTTTGTTTCTTAAAAGAAACAAGTGTTTAAGGTTCTTGGAGAGATCACAAGTGATCATAAAATGACAGAACCATACGAGTAGTTTGTCTTTGGGTTGACATCATAAGATTGTATCCAACGTTCACACAATCGTTATCAGTTTTGCAAAAATAAAAACGACGAATTTTTATTTATATAACAACTGACTTGTCTTTAAACATCAAAGATAACAACCAAGGGAAATAACAAAACACTTAATTGTTCACTGCTGCATCATTGTTCATGTTTGCCCCATTGATGTTAAACACTCGTCCACGCGCTGGAGGTATGTTAACAAGTCTTGGGCAATTGTTCCTGTAGTGGGTAAGGTCACCACAGTTATAACATGACCCCGGAGGGAACCGTGCTTGAACAGCAGCAGGGTTTGCAGCAGCTTGATTTGCATAACGACACACATTGATCAAATGTCCCAACCGCCCACAGTGGGTACATTTGTGACACTGCTCTTGCACTAGATGATGACGGTTGCACTTGTTGCACAAAGGTGCGGTACCAACATAGTTTTGCCTTTTGCGAGGTTGTGCTGGTTGGTTTGCTGCAACCTGTTTATCTTGAGCAGTTACAGCGCAGTTTTGAGAGACTTTGCGCTTCTTCTTCTTGGACACCTCAGCATTTTCTTCCTTTGGTTCCACATGAGCAGTCTTGTCAGATGGTCTTGGGTCGCCCTTCCGAAACAGCTTTTTCTTTCTGATGTGGGATTCAGTTAGGGTGGCAGACAGTTCAATGGCTTGTCTGACAGTAGTAGGGTTACTGCCAGTAACGATATCCTGAACTAGATCAGGAAGACCATCAGTATATTTCTCGATCGCCTTATCCACAGGAGTAACCATAGCAGGACACAACAGGCTCAATTCTTCAAAACGGTCAGTATAGGCTCGATGCTCGCCACTGTCTTGCTTCAGATCATCAAACTCCCTCTCCAAAGCCCGCAATTCATGACGAGGGCAAAACTCCTTCATCATAAGAGCCCTAAGCTCAGCCCAAGTCTGTGCTAATGCAACCTCAGCACCGCGGTCTCTCATCACCCCGTTCCACCATGTGAGAGCCCTCTTCTGAAACACACTTGAAGAAAACTCGACCTTGCGATTTTCAGGACACTGAACGTGACGGAAGGTATTCTCAATGCTCTCGAACCATTGAAGAAGCCTAGTTGCTCCCTCAGAACCACTAAACTTGAGTGGTTTAGCCGAGTTGAAACTCTTGAAATTGCATGGAGCATTGTTGTTGTTGATGGCTTGCATCATTTGAGCATAAAGATTTGGGAAGGCAACAGCCATTTGCTGCGCGATGATTTCCGCCAGTTCGGCATTCGCCATCTGATTTTCACGTCGAGGAGGCATTCTAAAAGAGGAAACATGAAAGGAAACGAGTGAGAGAATTAGACGAAAAGAATGAGATGAAACAAATTTGATGAAAGCAAGGATAGTGGTCATTTGTTCGCATTACAAAGCAAACAAACTACACACAGTGACTAATCAAAGTAAATGGGTCAAAAATAATGTATCGCGAAGACATGCTCGCCTATAAGTGAACACTCATCCCAAGAATTCCCAGGTAAGCACAACTGGTCTCGCGTCTGATGAGATATATACGAAGTGCTTGCCTAGACAGAAAACCCAGAATACAGGCATTCACCCTTCCAGTTTGCACGTGTTCACATTATTTAAAACCCAAAACCTTGACGAGATTTTTGAAAACTCAAAGGGGTTCAAAACCTTACAATAGAGGGTTCAAAACCTTATAATAGAGGATTCAAAACCTAGTAATCAATCATCCTAGAACAGATGATTAGTTTTCAAAGCGGTTTTGAAATTTATGTTCTTGTTGTGGTCGTCGCCTAAGGATAGGTGACGGTATCGTTTTATGACTAAACGCAAGTAAACTCGCGTTAGGGTCCTAAGAAGGTTATAGACTAGGTCAAAGCATTACTAATAACCTAATTCCCTATAACCATTGGCTCTGATACCAACTTTTCTGTCACACCCCGACCACGTAAAGCAACCAAACGTGGCGGAAACGTCGGGGAGTGTTGTAACAGAATTATTGTTTCATAACCATGGCATAAATAAATTCTGTTTTATTGAATAAATGAACTCATTGTTTTAATACAATCAAAAGTACAACTATGATCTTCCAAGTTTTAAAGTTGCTAAGGCACGAGTCCATCCTATATGTAGCATGTATCAACAATCATTGCAAAGCAGCACCTGAAACATGTGTAAAAATAGGTACGTCAGCATAAAAATGCCTGTGAGATACATAGGTTTTGTGAAATAAGATTCATGACTTATGTTTAAGAAAATGTTTAGTCATGAACCTTGTAGTTTGCTTTGTTTTGTAAATCATTTGAAAAGCAATAAGATCAGATGATATTGTATAAATAAGAGAATAATGTATGGTTAAAGGAATAACCATGTAAAATGAATTTGTATAAGATACGTTGTTTGTAAATCAATGTCTTGTGAAAAGTATGTTATTTGTATAAAATGTTATATGTCTCAAATTGAAATGATTCAAATAACGCTACGACATGTAATACCATACAAACACTTATATATAGGAAGTACCAGCGGCGTATCCACCATGCTTGTATCATATTACACACGCTTCGTTACTTAATCACTTACTCAAACCAAACCAAACAATGTAAGATGTCTATGTTTAAACATATTGTCAAATGTATTGAATAATATGTCAAAATGTTTATGTGTCCAATATAAATCATGTAATGTGTAACCAATGTGATTTGTATAAATAAATGTAAGATTAAACAAATAACATTATAGTAGCATATTAAAAGTATACTTTGGATTTGGTAGTAACATATTAAACTATGTTTTTGGTTTCATAAATAACATATCAAAATATGCTTTAGATGTGATAAATAACATATTAAACTATGTTTTGGTTTTTTAAATAACATATCAAAATATGCTTTGGATGATTAACAAAATATATGTTGGTTTTGTACAATACCACACATGAGAGTATATCAAACTATACTTTAATAGTGTGATTTGAGAATTCATTCAGACCTGGTGCATCAAAATACACCTTTGAGACTATAGAAATACCACAAAGGCAATCCCTATTTGGATGGAGCAACAAATTGGTTTCAGACATTCCATGACAACAGGAATGGGGTGTCAAATCCTATAGCGCTATATCATACTAACAATCGGTCTGGTGAACATAAAATAAGTACAATTCAACATTTTATTTTATGTTCTTTGAGAAATAAATGCTTAAATCTTAGATAGTCATTCAATTTGTCAATAGATAAGTAATAACATGTATAATCAATTATACTTTTGGAAAACACGAAAGTAACAGATAGGTACACATGCTTCACCCCAAAACAGTTTGGAAAACAGTAAAATAGGGGAACTATGTACTCACTTGAGAGTGCTTAGGAGTCCTTGTATATCAACCAAACAATGCTAGAGATCACGGAATCAAACGGCACCTAATATAGGTAGCTATGTTAATAAACCGGACCTAAATCGGAGGATTTAGATAGAATGAGGGTTCGTAAACCAAACGAGTATAGGGACTCGTGTCATATGGTTTAACAAAGCCTACATACTAAAAGAAACCTATCCTATGTGTTTTCGACCCATCGCGACCCGTTTAGGTAGCTTATGCTACTTTAACGCGTCGTGCGCGTGAAACGCGTTCGGATCGCCTAACTAGTCCTATGACAAGTGTTATATGCCTAAACATGTTACATAATCAGTTATGTGACAAATGTTTAGGTTACATATGCTTAATTACCAATTATACATGAAAAGGGTATTCTGGTAATTTACCTAAGGCATATAAACTACCTATCATACAACTACTTAAACGATGTGACCATAAGGTATAACCTCGGAAGGTTATCCCCTACACTATGGTTACCTAATGTATTTGGTCGGATCCTAATGATCGACCAAACTGGGTCGGGTTCGAAGGTATAAGCGATTTATTAGATCGCTTACCCTACGACCCTAGATAACGTGGTAATCAGTAGGCATAGTCCCAAGGGACTATGACCATCGTGATTACAATCACGTTGCGAAGTTCAAACGAACTTCGCATTGACCATTACTGGTCAACGCTGAAAGTCAAACAAAGTTTGACTTTCGGACTCGAAAAGCAGTAAAAATAAGGAAAAGAACGAAAGAATACTTACGAAGGGTCCCCAAATGCTAATCGTGATCAAAATAACTCAGGTATGAAACAATGGTTTCAACTTAGAGTCAAATAGATCAGATTCTAGTGGGTTTTGAGGTAATGGGGGTGGGGTATTTATAGTATTCGGTCCATCGTTAAGATCGTTTGTCGAATATCGTGCCTTAATCGAAACCGTACAAGTGTCGGAAAGTTGTGGTGCCTAAAAATGATGTTTATCAGCTGAATATGCAAGTTGCAAGTGTGTGGTTGTGGTTAAAACAGCTGGTACACGCTGACTGTTTGTTCTGATCTGTTCTGGGAGTCTGACGCGGGCCGCCTAAGAATGTTAAGAAACTGAGGCGGGCCGCCTAGCTGTCTGATCAGCAAACTTCTTGCAGAATTGACAGTTTTGGTCCCTGCACGTGTTTAAGGCCATTTCCGACACTTCTAAGGCCCGCAAAGCCAACTTTAAGGCCCTAAAATGTTGCCTAAACATTGTGGACATGAAACATGCTCAAAAATATGCCGGGTGTTGGTTCGTTTGGCCGTACGAACGCGATGTTCGCTTAATTACGACGGAATGCGCACAAGCGCGAAAAACGATCCAAATGACGAAACGAATGGATTTTTGGCAAGCCAAACACTAAAGCATAATATAGTCATGCTTACATAAATTTTTGGATGTCCGGATGTATTCAGAACATAAGTTATGCGCGAAAATGAAAACTTGTGCACTTTTTGACACTTTTAGTCCCTGAATGACCCAAAAGTTTATTTTAGCATACCGAACCCCTCAAAGCCTATTTCTAAGCTATGTGAAGGATATTTATGGTATGTTTAACTTATGGTCATGTTCCAGAATGTCTGTTACAGTTCAAATTGGCATACTTTCGCAGTTTGTCAAATTTAGTCCCTGTAAGCGAATTAACTTGTTTTTGCCATACCAAAGCCTTCAAAACTTATTTCTAAGTTATGTAAAGGTTATTTAAGGTATGTTAAGCCTATTTCACTATTCCAGAGTGTTCGTTGGATTAAACTGGTTATATTTACGCATCAGAGCACGTATAACCCTCCAGAAAGCGATTTAAAGCTTAAAATCAAACAAGAGTTGATATGTGTAAAAGATACACATATTTTTACAAATCCCAAGTATGAAATACAATATTTCATTGGTTTGGAATTTGTTTGATTGTTGAAGTGACACAGGTGTTACAATTTATACGAACGAACTCCTACAATTTTAAATTTTTTTTTAAAACACCGTTCGTGTAGAATCATAAACTATTCTTTTGTGATTTCAAACCAGTTTTTACTTCACACAGTTTGTGTTTTAAAAACAATTTTTTTTCTGTTTTGGTTCAAAGCAGCAACTTTATCAAAACAGATTTTGTTTCTTCTGCTCTTTTTCTGTCTTTGAGTCCTAAAATCTTCTGTTGTTGTCACACCCCTTTCAAAGGCTGAAGCACGAGGTGTGATCTGAGTGGTTCTCATTGCATACGATAAGTAAACATGCTACATGATATAAAACAAACTCCATCTTGCTATTCAAAGTTTAATTATCAAAATACAGAATTTAGTTTAAAGTTTACATCATAAACAAAAGATAATTGTTTGAAAGTTTACAACATCATTTCGAAACAAAGATCAAGGTTTTGCTTCCTATATCACCGCAAGAAGGCGGGATATAGTAAACAAATCTAGTAAAAGATGGCAAAGGAGGATGGACACTAAACATCTTGAAATACGACACTACATCTTGACAAAAGAACCCGCGAGCATTTCCACTAATTCCCTGAAATACATGTAAGTTTAAAAATCGTGAACAAAAGTTGGTGTGAATTCATGCAGATTGTGTAAAATATAAGAGTTATAATTGTATAAAACATTGTATGTAATTGTAAAATGTGAGTTTGTAAGTTGTAATGAAACGGAATCGAGATCGCTAATGTTTAGCTAGGACATTAACATATGTGAAGACATAGGAAGCATCCAAACCTAGGCGATTTTTAACATCATTTACCCTACTGCTGTGACCCAAAGCACTCCATGACTATGTGTTGTCAAGAGAGTGATGCTGCCTGGACTTGTTAGATCTAACCCTTGTTCTTTCGGTCTAAACTAAATTGACGGTGCCTACGTATACCCTATTCGTGACAAGATCTATGTATGATTCCTTTGTTTTGAACATACCAATTGTACATGTATTTTCCCCAAAGTTTAGAAAACAATAAAAATGTTTAAAAGTGAGGACATGAACTCACTGTTTTGCGTCTCGTGCGTCAAGCTTCACCGGCGTCCTCTACTTGAATGTCGTAACCTATAGACGTTCTAAGTATGTTAAACACCTAACTTGTAAATCCCTAAGTACAAGTTACCATTTGGATTAAATGTGTCTTATTGTGTCTTACATGTATATGTTCTTGTATTATTAGTTTATATATTTTACCATATAATTAATGTTATATTTGTTATATATATTTTTATCCCCCAAAAAATATATATTTGTATAAGTAGAATTTGAAAATGTTATATGTTAAAAATAATATATTTTTAACCTTTTCAATTATATTTTACTTATATTGTTTTTCAAAAATAAAATAAGTAATTTGTTAATTAATATTTCTAATATTATTTTTGGTATAAGTATACTTAGGAAAATATACTTGTATTTACGTGTAAATACTTGTGTATTTTGTATTACTTACCAAAAATCAATCCTTTGATTTTTAATACTTTCCGGAATTTATTTCTTAAAAATAATAATATTTTTAAGGTTTACTTGTTATATATATATATATATATATATATATAGGGAGAAGATCATGCGAGAACCACCTCTTATTGTGAGAACCGCGAGAACCAATGTGAACACACCAAAAATGCCTAAAAATAGCTAAAAATCACACAAAATTTTTTTTTTTGATTTTTTAAATATTTTTTAGGTTAAAATCGCTACTTTTCGAAGTAAAAAAAAAAAAAATTTTTTTTTTGGCTTCGAAAAGTAGCGATTTTAACCTAAAAAATATTAAAAAATCAAAAAAAAATTTTAGATTTTTTTAGATTTTTTTTAGATTTTTTTAGGTTTTTTGGGGGTTTAGTTTTTAGCATTTTAGCTTGGGGGGGGGGGGGGGGCTTAGGTTTTTGGGGGGTGGGGGAGGGGGGTTTAGGTTTTTTTTGGGGGGGGGGGGGTGGGGTTAGGTTTTTCTTAGGTTTTTTTTAGGTTTTTTTTTTTGGGGGGGGGGGGGGGGGTTAGGTTTTTTTTTGGGGGGTGGGGGTTAGGTTTTTTTAGCTATTTTAGGTTGTGTTCACATTGGTTCTCAAGGTTCTCACAATAAGGGTGGTTCTCGCATGAGCCCCTCCCTATATATATATATATATTGTCCAACTTTTATTATTTGTCATTACTTGTAGTAATTTTATATATGTCCATAAATATGTAAGATTATCCAATAAGTCCATTAATTTGTCCAAGTCCATAATTTGTAGGAAATATATTTATAATAATATATATTTTTGTATTTGTCCATATATTCTTTTATAGGTAATTTTGTATACTTGCATAATTGAGTATTTCTTATGTATTTGTATGTGTATTTTGGTAGTATACTCCTTTGGAGTATTTAGTGTATTTTTCAAGTTACTAATATACACTAATACATATAATACACATAATATACACTTAGCACATAATTTTTGTGACCACTAAATATATATATTTTTTCCCTAAAAATATACACACTTAATATTGATTTTATACTTGAAGAAAACCTTATTTCTTAACTTGTAATTTTTATATAAAAATTAGGAAACCTTGTCCGATCCTGGGTGGATCGAGTATCTTGTTGTGGGCTTCATCAAAGATAACTTCCCGAATGCCGCCCAAGAGCGGAACCCATATACGTCCCATGAAGTATAAGGTTCCCTCCTCGTTTGGCACCAACTGTTTCTCCATACCCCGGAGAAGTTCAGCTTTAAGATTCTCTTCCTTCAATGCTTCTTGTTGGGCGTCGTGAATACGCGTAGTAAGATTCGTCTGAATCGTCATTTCCAAAACTCGAACCCTTAAAGTTTTAACCCGTTCCTTTCGACTCAAGGCGTCTGCTACCATGTTCACCTTTCCAGGGTGGTACTTAATCTCATAGTCATAATCGTTCAGCAACTCAACCCATCATCGTTGAAGCATATTTAATTCATTCTGATTAAATATGTGCTGCAAACTCTTGTGGTCTGTGAAGATAGTACAACGTGTACCATACAGATAATGCCGCCAGATCTTCAAAGCGAATACCACATCTCCTAATTCCAGGTCGTGGGTGGTATAATTGTTTTCATGAACCTTTAACTGCCGCGATGCATATGCGATGACCTTCTGTCGTTGCATAAGCACGCAACCCAAACCTTGACGCGAAGTGTCATAGTACACCACAAAATCTTGGGTACCTTTGGGCAGCGATAAGATCGGTGCATCACATAGCTTGTCTTTAATAAGTTGAAATGCTTCTTCTTGTTTGTCTCCACAATCAAACTTCTTGTCTTTCTGTGTAAGGTAAGTCAGCGGTTGACCAATTTTGAAAAAATTCTCAATAAATTTTCGGTAGTAGCCTGCTAATCCCAGAAACTGCCGTACTTTGGTTGGAGTTTTGGGTGCTTCCCAATTCTTGATTGCTGACGGGTCTACGTGAATACCATTCTTGTTCACAACTTGACCAAGGAACTATACCTCGTGAATCCAAAATTCGCATTTTGATAACTTCGCATAAAGCTTCTCTTTCTTCAGCAGTTCCAGAATGGTTCTCAGATGTTGCTTATGCTCTTCCTTCGTTCGTAAATAGATCAGAATATCATGGATAAATACCACCACAAATTTATCGAGATATGGTTTGCATACGCGATTCATCAAATCCATAAAAACTACCGGTGCGTTCGTCAGTCCAAATGGCATCACAAGGAACTCATAGTGCCCATAACGAGTCCTGAATGTTGTCTTTGGTATGCTCTCTTCCTGAATCCTCAACTGATGATATCCAGATCGAAGGTCGATCTTGGAGTAATAGCTCGATCCTTGCAACTGGTCAAATAAGTCGTCAATCCTCGGTAGTGGATACCGATTCTTAACAGTGAGCTTATTCAACAACTCTGGAGCTTCCCAAGGCGAGAAGCTCAGCCTTATGAATCCCTTATCCAACAACTCCTGGAGTTGCGTGGATAATTCTTGCATTTCGGATGGCGCAAGTCGATACAGTGCCTTGGCTACAGGAGCGGTGATGTGTGTAAAATGCAACATATAAATGACATCAAATGAGGCATAAAACTAACCCTTTTTAGTACTAATATTGGAAAAAGTGTGCTTTTGTCTTCCTTTTGTATTTTCAGGACCAAAAGAGCTTAAATGAACAAAAGGAACAAATATGCAGCAAAAACTAACATAAATACAAAGAAAAGGAATAAATGTGGCATGCCCGACCCCTCGACAACATCTTCCCAAGCAAAAACAAGAAACAGAAGGCTGACCACGGCCCCGTGCCCAGTGGACACAGGGGCGTGGCAAGGTGTCTGTAGAAAATGACAAAATTGTAGAAGCTTCTATTCCTAGCACGGGGGCATGCCCAGCTCAGCACGGGGCGTGGTTAACGCTAAGATTCACAGAATGTTGCAAATCTTGATAGTACAGATACGTTTCTTCACACGGGGCCGTGCCTAGTGAACACGTGGGCGTGTGGAGCCTAATGTAGACAATTGTAATTAATGAAGAAAGAGAAAGATGATGGCCACGGGGCCGTGTCCGGTCTTTTGTTCAGGCTATAAATAGGGGTGCTTGGCTTACTTCAAAGGCATCCCTTGGCAAACCACCTCTCTCCCACTTCACCACCACTACAACACCCACATCCACCACTATCATCCATCATTCACCTTAGAGTGTGTGTAGTAGTCTCGGGATCCAAGATTGATAGTAAGTGTTCTTGTCAATCAAAGGCCATGTTTGGCTAAGTCTCTTACATCACTTGGTGAAGACAAGCATTTAATGTAATACTTTTGATTTTTAATCTTTTTGCACTTTTTATTTGGTTTTGTATTAATGACTTTAATAACTAGTTTCTTATGTTGAAGGTGCAACTTCTTTATCATTTGTCTGTGGTGTCTTGGCATTACTTTACTGTCTATATAAAGTAAAAGATTTTCACCATTCATATCTCTACGGTCTATATAGAGATATGTTGGCTACCTGGTCGGGGGTTAAGGGAATGGTTTAGTAAGGTTCTTGGCTTGTTCAGTGTATAGATCCTGCAAGGACCTGGGTCAAGCTTATTAGGACCTCCTTCAATACCCACTGGTATTGGATGGCAGGGGTGCGAATGGCTTGATCCCCTCATATGTAAACTACTATTAATACATTAACCCGACTACTTGGGATTGTATCCTTCCTGACTCAAACCACTTAGCCGAGGGTAACGTCGCCTTCAAAAGAGGGGCCTACCACTTTACGTATTAATAACTTAATTAATTATCTTCCAATATTCCGACCCTTTAGGATTGTATCATTGCTGACTCAAACCACTGGGTTGAGGGTAACGTTACCTTCAAAAGAGAGGCCTACTACTATAACTAAGATAATCTCTTAAAAAATGCAAAAGTGCGGAAATCATCGAAGGTTACATTAAAGGCGAGTCGGATCCAAGTGATTCATCTTGTTTATCTGTTTTTATTTTATTTTTATTTTCAGCATTTTAGTTTTTACTTTTCATGTTTAAAACCTTTTCTAAAAATTTTGATTTGATTAGACGTTGATGATAAACCGGTACTAAAAGCTCTTGTGTCCTTGGACGACCTCGGTATCTTACCAACGCTATACTACGCTCACGATGGGTGCACTTGCCCATATGTGTGTTTAGTGTTAGTAAAATATCATGTTTTATAAATTTAAAACTTGACTAACGTGTAAAATGGGCTTAAAATATCAATAAAAACATAACACATCTAACGCACCACAAGTTTTTGGCGCCGTTGCCGGGGACACAAGGATTTTAAGAAAGCTTAAAATCGACGACCTAATCGTTTTTCAAAACCATTTTAAAACCGAACGCACATTTTTACATTTTTTAGGTAGTTTTTGCACTACAGTAGTCTGAACACGGGGTCGTGCTCACTAAACACGCCCCCCGTGCTGCACAATTTTTACAAAACTCTCAGATACAGAGTCTGAACTCGGGGTCGTGTTCGCTGAACACGCCCCCGTGCTGCACGAAACTAGTTACATTTTTTAAACGCCCAGATACAGAACCTGACCACGGGGCCGTGCTCACTAAACACGGGGTCGTGCTCAGCCTTCTGTTTCCGTTTTTATTTTTGTTTTCTGGTCCCGAGACTCTGTTGTGATCTGCTGAGTGATTCTTATGGATCAATACTCAGGAGATTACAACTACCACTATGAGGAGGATGATTATATGGAAGAGTATTGTACCATTTGTGGTAATCCTCATTCGGTACAATATTGTGACCTCTTTGAACCATCCCCTTCGTACACATACTATGAGGAGCCCAGGTATGAGCCATCCACTTCATACACATCCTATGAAGAACCAAGGTATGAACCTTCTCCCTCATACTTATATTTTGATGAACCAAGGTATGAGCCTTCATACTCATACTTTGAGGAACCAAGATATGAGCCTTCACCTTCATATACTTACTATGAGGAACCATGGCGTGAACAACCCACCTCATATGAGTATTATGAAGAACCAAGTTACGTCCCTTATCCATCATATACTTACAATGAGGGACAATGGTATGAACCATCTACCTCATATGAGTATTATGAGGAACCAAGGATCGAACTTCCGAATTCAAGCTTTGAGGATACTTATTCCACTCACTTTGACGAACCACCAACTATCTCACCCGTAGCCGAAAAGATAATAGAACACCTTAAAACTATCGAGCGCTATATAAAAGAAGCCCGCGCAAGGGAAGAGGAATCTCGCACAAGGGAAGAGGAATCCCGCACAAGGGAAGAATTAACATGTAATAAAGAAGAGATAGTTGAAGAGGTAAAAATGGAAGAACAAGTAAGTGAAAAACCGACACATGAGTTAAATAACGAAACAGGTGAGTCCGATAACGTTAAAATTCAAGAAGAGTCTAATTTTCAAGAAATTAATCTCTTATCACCTTCTTTCGAAAATAATTGTTTAGTAACCACTCATGCTAAGTTTTTGAAAGAGTTAAACACTAACACTAAAATTGACGAAACGGTAAGCATTAAGTTAACAAATGATCAAACTACGCTGATAAAAGATGACCCATTTGAAATTAACATTACACCGGTTCCATGTTTTTTTCAAAATTCCTTTATTAGTAATATTACAATTGATAAAGATCTTTGTGTTAATATAATGCCCAACTACATTTTAGAAAAATTAAGTATTGGTAATTTTTATCCACTTCAAATACCCATTTTTCTATCTAATCGGATAACAATAAAATCAATGGGATTAGTTGAAGATGTGTTAGTCCAAACAAATCAAATGGTAATCCCAACCGAATTCGTCATCCTTGATGACGCTCCACTAGTGTTGGGAAGAGCTTTTGTAAAAACCCACGAAGCTTTGAAAAATCAGAAGCATAACAATCTACCCATTCAATTAGGGGCATTCAAAAGAAGTGTCGATCTTGAGCGTTCAATGAAATATCCATTCGGCAATGATGACCCCCTAATTGAAGATGAAGATGAGCCACCCGATACAAGAGAAGAAATCGACCACTTTGTTGAAGAAAAGGTCGCCATTGAACAAACCTTTTTGGTTCTTGATCAAAATGAGCAACCAAATAAGGAGTCTCCTAAAGACCCACCACTCGAGCTCAAAGAACTCCCAAAAGGTTTGGAATATGCTTTTCTTGACAAAGATGATAAGTTACCTGTAATTATTTCGTCAAAATTAACTAGTGTAGAAAAAGAAAAAATAATCACACTTTTAAAAAAGCACAAAAACGCGATCACTTGGAAGCTTTTGATAGTAAAGGAATAAGCCCTTCCATGTGCACGCACAAAATTTTAATGAATGATGACTATAAATCGGTAAAACAACCACAACATAGAGTAAATCCAAACGTTCAAGAAGTGGTTAAAAATGAAGTCATCAAATTACTTGACGCCAGACTCATTTACCCAATCTCCGATAGTCCTTGGGTAAGTCCAGTTCAAGTAGTTCCTAAGAAAGGAGGTATGACGGTGGTCACTAATGAAAAAAATGAGTTAATACCAACAAGAACCGTCACAGGATGGGAGTATGTATAGATTATCGTCGATTAAATGAGGCAACAAGGAAAGATCACTTTCCTTTACCTTTTATTGATCAAATGTTAGAAAGATTATCCGGTCACAAATTTTATTGTTTCTTAGATGGTTTTTCAGGTTACTTTCAAATACCGATAGCACCCGAAGACCAAGAAAAGACAACATTCACATGTCCCTACGGAACTTTTGCTTATCGACGCATGCCTTTTGGTCTATGTAATGCCCCTGCAACTTTTCAACGTTGCATGGTGGCCATCTTCCATGATATGATAGAAAAGACTATGGAAGTCTTCATGGATGACTTTTCTATCTTTGGAGATTCATTCGACTAATGCCTCGATAATCTTGAACTAATGCTATCCTGATGTGAGGAAACTAACCTCGCCCTTAATTGGGAAAAATGCCATTTCATGGTAACGGAGGGAATAGTACTCGGTCATAAAATCTCAAGCGAAGGAATGGAGGTTGATCGAGCTAAAATAGACACTATTTCTCGATTACCACCCCATCCTCCGTTAGAGCCATCAGAAGTTTCATAGGGCATGCCGGATTTTATAGACGATTTATCAAGGACTTTTCTAAAATCTCAAGGCCTTTAACAAAATTACTTGAAAAAGATGTTCCTTTCATCTTTGACAAGGATTGCAACCAAGCATTTCTAACACTAAAAGAAATGCTAGTCAATGCACCTATCATGATAGTGTAACATCTGTGCTTGTAATCATTGTGAACAGTTCAGTTATCAATAAAACAATGTTATTTGATCCCAATGTTTTTTTGGTTATGTTTGACATTTTTCATGTTTTGACTTTTATTCAATTTCAAACTCTACATCGCTTTCTGGAGAGTTATACGCAAACTGGTGCGTAAACATAATCAGTCTAATGCGACAAATACTCCGGAACATCAACATATGCTAAACATATCTTAAATAACCTTTACATAACTTAGAAATAAGTTTTGAAGGCTTTGGTAAGGCAAATACAAGTTAATTCGCTTACAGGGACTAAACTTGACAAACTGTGAAAGTATGCCAATTTGAACTGTAATGAACATTCCGGAACATGACCATAAGTTAAACATACAATAAATATCCTTTACATAGCTTAGAAATAGGCTTTAAGGGGTTCGGTGTGCTAAAATAAACTTTTGGGTCATTCAGGGACTAAAAGCGTCAAAAAGTGCACAAGTTTGCACTTTCACGCATAACTTACGTTCTGAATACATCCGGACATCCAAAAATTTATGTAAGCACTAAAATATTTTATTTTAGTGTTTGGCATGAGAAAAATCCATTCGTCACGCAATTTGGATCGTTTTTCGCGCTTATGCGCATTCCGTCGTAATTAACCGAACATCGCGATCGTACGACCAAACGAACCAACATCTGACCTATTTTTGAGCATGCTTCATGTCCACAATGTTTAGGCATCATTTTAGGGCCTTAAAGTTGGCTTAACGGGCCTTAAACATGTCGGAAATGGCCTTAAACACCAACAGGGACCTAAACTGTCAAATCAACAAAGTTGCTTCTGATCAGAAGGGCCAGGCGGCCCGTGTAAACTCCTGGTATCTCCTTACGCGGCCCGCATCAGGCTCCCAGATCAGAATAATCAGTTTTAACAGCTGATTACAGCTGTTAACCACTCAAAACTCATCCACACTTGCCCTTTCCTGATCATGAGGGGCCATTTTGAGTTACCACAAGGTTGCAACAAGTGTAGGGACAAGATCAAAGCACGTTATTCGATAAACGATCCTAACGGTTCTACCACATCTATAAATACCCACCAACATCACTTGCAAAACTCACAAAAATCTGATCTAAAAGCTCTAAGTTGAAGCCATTGCTTCATACCTGAGCTACTTGGATCAAGATTAGCTTTCGGGGACCCTTTGTAAGTGTTCCTTCGTTCTTTTTATTCTTTTAGCGTTAAAAGTCAAACTTTGTTTGACTTTCTGCATTGACCAGTTTATGGTCAATGCGAAGTTCGTTTGAACTTCATAACGTGAGCGTAATCACGATGGTTATAGTCCTTAGTGACTATACCTACTGATTTCCACGTTATCTAGGCTCAGTGACGAGTCGTAGTTTCGGCCAAAATGCGTATTCTTGCGTATTTTATAACCAAACTACTTATAGGTATCAAAACCGTTTGTTTTGATACCAAACCTGTTTTCTAAACTTAGTTAAGCATGTTTTAACATGCTTAGCTCGTCACTTTTAGTTTAGTGCTTATATAGGGTCGTAAGGTAAGCGATCTAAACAATCGCTTATACTTTCGAACCCGACCCGTTTGGTCGATCATTAGGATCCGACCAAACACATTAGGTGACCATAGTTGTATAGGGAATAACCTTCCGAGGTTATACCTTATGATCACGACGTTTAGTTAATTGTATGATAGGTAGTTTATATGCCTTAGGTAAATTACCAAAATGCCCTTTTTACGCCAAAATTCATTTTAAGCATATGTAACATAACTTTTAGTATCTAAACTGATTTGGCAACAATATTAGACATGTTAAGGCATATTTTACTTATCATAGGGCTAGTTAGGCGTTCCGAGCGCGTTTTACGCGAACGACGCGTTAAAGTAGCATAAGCTACCTAAACGGGTCGTAATGGGTCATAAGCACTTAGGTTAGGTTTCATTTTAGTATGTGGGCTTTGTTAAACCATATTGCATGAGTTCCCATACTCATTTGGTTTACGAACCCTTATTCTATCCAATCCTCCGATTTTAGGTCCGGTATATTAACATAGTTACCTATATTAGGTGCCGTTTGATATCCGTGATCTCTAGCATTGTTTGGTTGTTACTCAAGGACTACTAAGCAATCTTAAGTGAGTACATAGACCCCTCTTTTACTGTTTTCCAAACATTTTGGGGTGAAACACATGTGCCTACTTGTTACTTTCGTGCCTTTCATGCTTTCATATCATATGCTTGTTATGTTCATTAGTACATTATAGTACATGATTTCATTACATTTTATGCTATGTATGTCCATTGTGTGCATACTTAGTACGTCATTTTATATTACATTTCATGCTATGTATGTCCATTGTGTGCATACTTGGTACATCGTTTTACATCACATTTCATGCTATGTATGTCCATTTTGTGTGCATACTTAGTACATTGTTTTACATTACATTTCACGCTATGTATGTTCATTTGATTACATACTTAGTGCATTGTTTTCACATGCTTACATTTTTGGTATGACATTTGGTTTGTTCAAATGGGACAATATACATTCATTAACATTAGCTACGCCGTTCGTTAGTAGGTAGTGGTACCATAGGAATTGACAACTCCCGTTCCTGAACCCTAGGTTTGTTTGGGTGGAAGGAATGACCGAATTCGATAAACATAACACAGATAAACCTTTAATTTGTTTAAAGGTCTATCACCACAGTCACAAGGCTTGGATGTATGCATTTTCACAATACCGCATAGATGTTTGTATCAGTATAGCATGCATTTGTTCCACAAAACATAACTTTGATTTAAACTATGTTTAATTCAATACCCTGTTTTTGTGCATTTTACCTATGGTTTAGTTGATATATTTCACATGCCATACATGATATTTTGGGATACACATTATATGATTTACATTAAACATAAACATTTTGACATTGATATACACATTTGGTGATTTATATTAGACATGGACATTTTGATATGGTTTACACAATAGCACTCGACAATTGATTTATACATGAACAATTTACATTGGTGGTTGGTTTGGGTAAATGATTTGAGTAACGAGGCGTGTGTAATATGATACAAGCATGGTGGATACGCCGCTGGTACTTCCTATATATAAGTGTTTGTATGATATTACATGTCGTAGCGTTACTTAAATCATTTCAATATTTGACATATTACATTTTACATAAACAACTTATTTTTCACAAGACATTGTTTTACAAAACAGTTTATTTTATACAACTCATTTTACTTGGTTATTTCATTAACCATACACCTTTCTTTTATATAATCTGATTTCTTATCGAGTTTTCATATGATTTATAAAAGAAAACACTTAACAAGATTCATGACTAATTTTTATTAAACCTTTCTTTTAAAACCCAAGTCATGAATCCTATTTTCACAAAACCTATGTATCTCACAGGCATTTTTATGCTGACGTACCTATTTTCACATGTGTTTTCAGGAGCTGTCGCTTAGGATGATGATTGTGACACTAGGGCGGACCTGTGCCTTAGAGACATAAAACGAAGATAGACTTAGTTTAATTATGTTATGAACTCTTTATTTCCTGTTTTGAGACAATGTAACACTCTTGTTTGATAAATAAAATATAACTTTGTATGCCATGGTTGTGAAACAATAATTCTGTTACAACACTCCCCGACGTTTCCGCCACGTTTGGTTGTTCTACGTGGTCGGGGTGTGACAGATAGTGCCTGATTGGAAATTACCTTTCGAAATCATGTGTGATGCAAGTGACTTTGCAGTTAGAGCCGTCTTGGGACAAAGAAAATATAAGCATTTTCACCCAATATACTACGCTAGTAAAACACTTAACGATGCACAAGAAAATTACACAACAACGGAAAAAGAATTACTAGCTGTAGTATTTGCTTTTGATAAATTTCGTTCTTATCTTGTTCTTTCTAAAACGATAGTTTATACAGGCCATGCAGCCATTCGATATCTCTTTAAGAAACAGGATGCTAAACCACGTTTAATCAGATGGATTCTACTCCTCCAAGAATTCGACATTGAAATAAAAGACAAAAGAGGAGCAGAAAACACCGCTGCAGATCATCTTTCCCGCTTGGAAGATCCAGCTTTGGAGGCAACTAGGGATGAGCTAATCAATGAAAAATTATCAACGGAGTCCCTAGAAATGGTGGAATACCGAGAAGAGCCATGGTATGCCGACTATGCTAACTACTTAGCTAGCTGAATAGTCGCAAAAGGATGACCACATCATCAAAGAAAAAAATTCTTTGCCGATGTAAAGCATTATTTTTGGGAAGATCCTTATCTTTTCAAAATGTGTGCCGACCAACTTATCCGCCGATGCGTACATGGTAGGGAAGCAAGAAGAAATCTCCGCCATTGTCATGAAGGTCCATACGGAGGACATCATGGTGCCGCTAGTACCGCACGAAAGGTATTTGATTCATGATTTTATTGGCCAACCATTTACAAAGACGCCCAAAGTCTTATCAGGACATGTGATGCTTGCCAACAATTAGGTAATATTTCTTTCAAAAACGAAATGCCACAAAATGGCATTCTTGTTTGTGAAATTTTTGATGTGTGGGGACTTGACTTTATGGGACCTTTTCCACCGTTAAAAGGAAACAAATATATACTTATGGCAGTAGATTACTTGTCAAAATGGGTCGAAGCCGAAGCTCTTCCAACAAATGATGGAAGAGTTGTGGTAAAATTCCTGAAACGATTATTTTCTCATTTTGGAACTCCAAAAGCATTAATAAGTGATAGGGGTACCAATTTTTGTAACCATCAATTTGAAATTTTTTTAACAAGATATGGGGTCTATCACCGGATCTCAACTGCATATCACCCTCAAACAAATGGACAAGCTGAAGAGACTAATCGAGGTTTAAAAAGAATACTTGAAAAAACCGTAGGATTAAATAAAAAGGAATGGGTCGATAAATTAGACGACGCTTTATGGGCTTTTCGAACTGCATATAAAACAACAATAGGTACCACCCCATATAAGCTTGTCTATGGAAAAAGTTGTCATTTGCCGGTAGAGATAGCACACAAAGCCTACTGGGCAATTAAAAACGTAAACTTAGACATAGAAATTGCCGGTAAAAATTGATTTTGTCAATTAAATGAATTAGACGAATTAAGAAATCACGCATAATCTAACTCCGAAATTTATAAGGATAGAATGAAAAATTTGCATGATAAACACATTAAACCAAATGAATTTCTGGTAGGATATCAAGTTCTATTGTTTAATTCAAGGCTTCGATTATTTCCCAGTAAATTAAAGTCGAGGTGGTCGGGACCTTTTTCTATCACCCATATTTTTCCTCACGGTGCAATTGAAATTAAATCTCGGAATGGAATTCCATTCAAAGTCAATGGCCAAAGGCTAAAGCTCTATCAAGGATTCATTGAGGATGAAGAGGAGGAGATCTCGCTACAAGCGGCCGACGAATAAACGAAGGTTTGTGCATCAACATCATATCTTGTAAGTAGCGAACGTCGGGAAAGCTTCTAAATCGGTAAGATTTCTAAAACCAAGTTTTGGGAAACAGGTCACTCACATGTGCACTATATAAAAAAATAATAATTTTTACCCGCCCACGGGGCCGTGCCCAGCTGGACACGGGGCCGTGGTCGGCTAACTAACGGGGATAAAACCCCTTTTTCCTTTCATTTCTCACTTCAACACGACCCGTTTCCTCGAAAACTCTCTGGTTCCACCGGAAATTTATGTAGATTTTCACGTTCTTCCACCGTTCAACAACGTCAAGGTATGATTCTATCATCATAGTTAGTTAGATTAATCATTTGCATGAAGTTTAACATCAAAAATTTGGGGAATAATCTAGGGTTCTTCAACTTGAACCGAATCAAACCTCAAATTTTTGCTTAGATCTGTTAGTAGTAGTATAATTGCATGTTATAGGAAGTAAATCAACTTGAATTGTTTGTAGATTTGCCCGATTTCAAACAAAAACCTCAACCCCTTGTTTTTGAACCGAAAAAGATGAAAATGAAGGGGTAAACGGTTTGTTTTTGAAAAAACAACACTTGGGGTTTCATTTTTGGGAAAACCGCCCCTACTCAACCAAAAAATTTTAAGTTTTCGGAATCGGGTCGAAAAATTGGATTTTTGGGAAACAGACGCCTGAGCACGGGGGTGTGTCCAGCAATTTTTCGTCGGACACGGGGCGTGGCCAGTGGCCACGGGGCCGTGTTCAGCTTGCTGTTTTCAGTTTTCTTTGAAAATTTACTGTTTCGTGCTAATTGTTTTGGGTTTTCTTTCAGATGGCCAAGAAATTCACACGCTTCAACCAGAATGAATAGGCTGCTCAAGCCCGATTTGAAGTGCTTCAGACAAGGCCCAAGGAAAACCCAAGACAAGTATGCCTAGACACCCTGGAAGCAGTGGGGCAGATTGACCGCTTTAACACCCTAGTCACTGGTCCACTTAGGGCGGCTCTCTGCACTAGACTCCACTCGGTCCACGAATACAACATGGAGTTCTATAGCACGTTTGCTTTCAAGGGTAAAGCAGAGCCATTTGAGGAAGAGGGGGTTGAGTTTCGTTGTGCTGGAAATGTGCTTTCAATCTCGATTGCACAATTTGGGTCAATCATTGGGTTGTATGCTGAAGAAGATGCCAGAGACGAGGAAAACACGGGTGGTCTCCGTGAACTCCCACAAAACCAGCGTCAATCAGCGTGGGCTCAAATTAGGGAAGGAGCATATAATCCAAGCCAAACCAAAAGCTCACAGTTGCGGGACCCTCTATACTGCTACATTCATAGGGTCCTTAGCAACTCCCTCAACCAAAGGCATGACGGTACTGGTGTTGTTGGGCTACGTGATCTGACGGTCTTATACTGCATTCACAACTGTGGGCCTCTCGTTGTTCCACACCTACTCCTCTGAAACATGAATCTGAACCAGCTAGCCAATCCCCCGACCCCTATCCTCTTTGGCAGATGGATCTACCGCCTTTACAAGAACTTTGTGCAAAGGATGCCAAGAACCTTCTGTAAAGGCCCATGGTCGGGCAAGGTGGACCTCGTCATATGTCGCTCAATGGGAATCATCAACGAAGCGGGTGACGGGACGGTTCAATTTCAAACGGTTTAGGGACATGTTTGGAACCCACAAGAGGCTCTCATCCTTCACTCCCCACAAATCTGTCCTCCTCCCCAGTATCAGTATCAGGGCCATGCGGGCCAATCATCCTCTCTAGGGGGTGGTTTTCCTAACTTTCAAAGTTTACATGATCTCTTGCAGGAAAACCTTTTGTGCACCTGCAACACCTACAACATGGCCAGCAACACCTACACCTGAGTCAGAGAAATAGCGAGGAACATCTCCGACATGCAAGATGACATCAGCAACTTCCGGGAGTACATGGCGAATCAAGGAGGAGATGACGAGGATGAAGACATGGATTGAGGCGGAGGCATTGGAGTTGATGTAACACGGTTGAAGCTCTTACCAGGTTAACCCTTATTCTCACAAACAATTATCTGGCCTGCGTGCCAATGTTGAACAATTTACTTCCCTTTAACACTTTTACTTTCCTGCATTTTTTTTAGTTTGTGATGTGGATGATAAACTTGTGGTATGTTAGGATGTTTGTTATTTGTGTGGTGTGGTATTTAAGCATAAACAGGTACCTAGGAGGCTTGGAAGCACTAAGTATTATTGCTACATAAGCCCGGAAACTAGAACCGAAAGCCAAAACTTGTTTTCAAAGATTGCAGATTGTCACCACGGGGCCGTGCCCAGCCAGCACGCCCCGTGTCCACTACCATGTACCTGCTGATAACCTGAAAATCATCCACCACGGGGCCGTGTCCACCAGGCACGCCCCCGTGGTCACCTTCTGTAACCTTTCGTTACTGGCACTCTGACCACGGGGCCGTGCTCACCCAGCACGAGGCCGTGGCCAGATGCTCAGTAACACCAAAACCTTGTTTTTAACACCTTTTTACACATTCAATCAACCTAAAAACTTATTTTTGGGACACATTGAGGACAATGTGTAATTTAAGTGTGGGGGGAATGCTAAACCTTGAATTTTACAAGTCCTAAAAACAAGCCTTACACAAAACTCGATTGGAACCGCTAATCACCCCAAATTTTTTCAAAAGCTTTTCATTTTTTTTACTTGTCTTGGTTTAATTTCGGAATAACAAGTTCAAAAAAAGGTTATACTTTTACAAATTTACAACCGACAGCGTCGTGATAAAAAAACCAACATAAGAAAATTATGAAAAGGCATGACAAATCTAGTTAAAATTTGATTATATATACTTGATCACATTATAAACCCATTCCCACAAAAAGTGAGTTTTGAGCCTTTATTGAGCATACAAGCATTAGGACTAACCCATTAAAGTTCACCAAGCTACACCCAAACGTCTAATATGTAAATGTTGAATCTCTAGATATAGAAACATGCAAGACCCGATCTAACTAAAAAGGAGATATGCAAACCTGGTTCAGGTCAACGGGGGGTGTGTCAATTTAGACCAAATCAGCCACCGACGGTGGTGGAGTTACTCGCGGAAAAGAAAGGGTTCCAACCCCAGCTAGTTTTCCGAAGACTACAAACGGGGTTGCTTTGTGGCGATGGCGACGAAGGGTTTGCGGAGTGGGTAGCATCGCCGCCGTGTACGGTGGCTAACCACCACCGGAAGTTTCACTCTCTCTTTCTCTCTTTCTCTCTCAGCCATACGTATGTGTGTTGTGTAGTTATTTGGTAAAAAAGCAATTTGGTCCTCTACAGTTTTCAGAATGACCGCATTCAAGGAAATAAGGGAAGAAAAAAAGGCCCCAAAGGAATCGAACCCGAAGTTACGACTTACACATCAAGACAACCTACCAGTTTAAGAGCACCTATAATACATTATAAACTCAATATCAATTCTATACATACACTAAAAAAGAGTAAAGAGTAAAAAGTAAAAGGACGAATCATGGGTTGACACGTGGTGTGAAGTACTATTCCTTAGGTATTATTAATAGATAGTATAATTTAACATTTAACAAAAATATAATTTTTTAACCAACAAATATAACATTTATAATTCTTTTTAAAAAAATATATAACAACGTCATCCATCTCATTCTAATAATATAACAAATATTTTGAAAAAATATAACAATTTTTAATGTATTTTTTGTAATATTTAAAAAATATAACAATTTTAATTAATTTTATAAAAATATTACATATAACATTTATAATTTATTTACAAAAATATAAAACAACGTCATCCATATCAATCTAAAAATATAACAAATAATTTAAAAAAATATAACAATTTTAATGTATTTTTTATTATATTTTGAAAGTATAACAATTTTAATTAATTTTATAAAAAATATAATATTTTTAATTAATTTTATCCTATTTGAAAAATATAACAATTTTTAATGTATTTTTTATTAACAATTTTATAATAATTTTTTTACAGAAAAAATATAACATTTAACAAAAATATATATCATTCGTACCTGATCAGTTTTATACGAAACTCGTGCAGCGGGTTGCTCGTCACCCAATGACTCTTGCGCGTAAGAAGGCTCACCAACGTCTTCTTTTACTCCCGAGGCACCACTAACGAAAAACTTATTGCCATATTCTTCCTGTCTGTACGAGGCACCGTAACCGCCTTCATAATACGGAGATCCATAACCATGATCATAGCTAGACACGACTAACTAAAAAAAAACAATGGTTAAATCATCACGGCACATCTAAAAGCATTCAAAATAGTATGATTATGTTGTAGATCAATGGATCATCCTTATGTTACAACATGAATTTGAAAGATTTAATGTTTTCTTGAAGTATGATGATTAAAGTGAATAAAAAGCCTTGTAAACATATGATTTCAAGAATGATTTTTCAAGAAACCAAGTTAAAAACACAAGATTTACCTAAGCTTGGTTCTTAAAGGAATTAACCACATTTTTAGTGGTTAAACAAGTGTAGAAATATATATGTAACAAGAAAAACTCAAGAAGAAACATTTTTAGAAAAATGATTTACAAGTTGTAAACATCTAACTTCTTTAAAAATGATGTTTTTAAATAAACAATCACACTTTAAAGGGTAACTAAGCTTACTAAACACACTAGTAAGTTACTACAAATTTTTGTAAACTTTTAAGTTCATGAAATAGTAATTTATGCATGATTTTGGCAAATTGGTAAGTGTTGATTTGGTTTATCAATGTTTTAAAAACCGGTTTTTAAATCAAACCGGATTAGGCTAAAATATGGTTCAACCGGTTGAACCAGGTTGTACCGAGCGGTTCAACCGGGTTGACTAGCTAACTCTATAATTTCATAAATTACAACATCAGCTCAAAAGTTAATCCAAAAATGCATGATTACATATTAAAAGATGATCCAAAAGTAAATCCATAATAAAAAATAATCCAAAAAATAAACGAAAATCATTCAATTTTCCAAAAAAATCTTTTAAATGAAAGTGTACGATATGTTTAAGCAATTTGAGTGTTGAATACACCAACTATTTTCGTTTCATACAATATTAAATAAGAACTTTTAGTTGCGAATAATCATAATATATAAAAATTACGTAAGATAAGTAACATATATAATAAAAATAAGTAATAACCCAAACTTAAATAACCCTGGGCCGGTACCGGTATTACGTTTCAAACCGGTATACCGGATTTTACCGCTGGTACAAACCTTATGCCATTCCATTTATTTACCGGGGTGTTTCGTACCGGATTTACATTTAGAAACGGTAATACCGGTATAACCGGCCGGTATTTACCGGTTTTTAAAACATTGTGGTTTATTGTTGATTGTGGTGATTTATTAAAGAAAATGATATGCTTTCAAAGCATGGAAACCTCCATTTTTAAGGGGAAACTATGGCAAATTTTTTCTAGAAATTTAACATTTAGAAAAATATTTTTAAACAAATATTTACAAGTATATCTTAAACTATGAATTTTAATATAAAGTTTGCCATAAATTTTGTTACAAAAATTAAAAATATTGGAGGTTGGTTTTTGTAAATAAAAGTGACTAAATATGTATTTAGGAAAATATATATTTAGATGTCACCATGTGTTGGTGCATAAATGTCTGTTAACTTCGTCTTTATCGAGTCTAATGTCTAGATAGGATAAACCAGTGCTCAGTAGATTAGAAATTAGGTTTTGTTTGTGTAAGAGTCATTTCGCATGAAATGGCAAGAAGCATTTCGTACGAAATGGATCAAGCCCATTTCGCACAAAATGAGTTTTGCTTGTTTCGTACGAAATGAATCCTCTATATATAGGAGAGCATGGTTCATCATTTGTAACGATCCGGATTTCAGAGCCGAGGTGCTGCCAAACTGTCCACTGATCTGTAAAGCTTTGAAATCAATAAAAACAAGATAATTAGGGAGAATCAAGCTGTAATCAAGTTCGTATCATTGATTCCGCCTTTGATATGGATTAAAACTCTTCTGATCGACTCATTCTGGTCGCACAACGATCCTACAAGTGGTATCAGAGCTCAGGAAGAAGAGTTCATACCGATTCAGCTTGTTTTCACCGGAATTTCTAACTTCTACTCATTCTTCTTACAATTTTCAAAATTTAATGGTTAAAATGGCTTGAATTTCACATATATCACGTAAAACACAGTTTTAACGAATCCTTGAAAGAATTGGACCTAAAATCGACCTAAAACCAGATCAATTTGACAAAATTGTGACCGATATGATGATGTCAGCATCATTTCGTACGAACTGAGAAATTCATTTCGCACGGAATCAACATTTTGATCTTCATTTCGCACGGAATCAACATCCTGATCGTCATTTCGCACGGAATCAACCTTGTGGACTTCATTTCGTACGAAATAAACATCCATTTCGTACCAAAGTTGCCATTTCGCACTAAAACTGCCATTTCGTGTGAAAGCTACATCTATTTTGTGTGAAGTTCATTCCGCTTGAGGACTCATTTCGCTTGAGACTCATTCCGCTTGAAGATTGATTCATTTCGCTTGGATCTATTTCGTTTGAAGTTGTTTCTCAAATCACAAAAATTTTTCTAAGTGTTTGTTGATTGTTTCAGGTAGATCAAGATGGAGGACGATTTTCTTAATCCTTTCAATAATGTGTTTGCTTACACTAACAGTTCAGGAGATGGTATGTCACACCCCGACCACGTAGAACATACAAAACGTGGCGGAAACATCGGGGAGTGTTGTAACAGAATTAATGTTTCACAACCATGGAAATTAAGTTTCGTTTTATAGATTAAAAGTGTTACAATGTCTTAATTAAACAAGGAAATACAACATAATTAACTAGTCTTGCATCTTTTATTGTCACTAAAGCCCAAGTCTGCCTATGTGTATCTTGATCATCTTATGCAACAGTTCCTGAAAAACACATGTGAAAATAGGTACGTCAGCATAAAAATGCCTGTGAGATACATAGGTTTTGTGAAAATAGGATTCATGACTTATGTTTGAGAAAATGTTTAGTCATGAACCTTGTTATTTGCTTTGTCTTTTAAATCATTTGAAAAACGATAAGATCAGATGATAAGTATAAATAAATGTAAGGTTAAATGAATAACCAAGTAAAATGTGTTTGCATAAGATAAGTTGTTTATAAATCAATGTCTTGTGAAAAGTATGTTATTTGTATGAAATGTGCTATGTCTCAAACTAAAATGATTCAAATAACGTTACGACATGTAATACCATACAAACACTTATATATAGGAAGTACCAGCGGCGTATCCACCATGCTTGTATCATATTACACACGCATCGTTACTTAATCACTTAATCAAACCAAACCAAACAATGTAAAATGTTCATGTCAAGATGTAAATCATGTCAAAATGTCTATGTCAAATATCCATGTCAAATGTCTATAGTCCAAAAGTAGTCAAGTAATGTATAACCAAAATGATATGTATGGTAAGTAAAATTTAGACTACTTAAACCATAAGTAAAAATGTACAAAACAAAGTATTGAAGTAAAACTTGGTTTAAATCAAAGTTATGTTTTGTAAGATATATGCATGCTATACTGAATATGAACATTTATGCGGTATTGTGAAAATTCATACATCCAAGCCTTGAGACAGACGGATAACTATGTAAAAGTGAGTTATCAAGAGAATATGTATTCGGATTCGGTCATTCCTTTCATCCCCTTTCCCTGGGATGTCCGGAATGGGATTTGTCAAGTCCTATGGTACCACTACCTACTAACGAACGGCATGATCGGTGTTAATGAATGTATAGTATAGTTTAAACAAACCAAATGTCATACCAAAATGTAAGCATGTTTTATGAAGATAATGTACCTAGTATGCTAGAGTAAACATACAGGGTAGAGCTGTAAAACAATGTGTCCATATGTTACTGGAACATATGCAACAGAGATGCAGTATAAAACAATGTACTAAGTATGCAAAGTCATCATACAAAGTAGAAAAGTCATGTAAAACAATGTACTAAGTATGCAAAGTCATCATACAAAGCATAGAACACCATGAAATCATGTACTATAAATGTACTAATGAACATAGCAAGTATATGATGTGAAAACAGGAAAGCACGAAAGTAACAAGTAGGCACATGTGTTTCACCCCAAAACAGTTTGGAAAACAGTAAAAGAGGGGTCTATGTACTCACTTGAGATTGCTCAGAAGTCCTAGGATAACCACCAAGCAAAGCTAGAGATCACGGAATCAAACGGCACCTACTATAGATAACTACATTAATAAACCGGACCTAAATCGGAAGATCGGGTAGCATTAGGGTTTGTAAACCAAACGAGTGTAGAGACTCGTGTCATATGGTTTAACAAAACCTATATACTAAATGAAACTTAACCTAAGTGTTTACGACCCATTACGACCCGTTTAGGTAGCTTATGCTACTTTAACGCGTCGTTCGCGTTAAACGCGTTCGAACCGCCTAACTAGTCCTATGACAAGTGTTATATGCCTAAACATGTTACATAATCAGTCATGTGACAAAAGTTTAGGTTACATATGCTTAATTACCAATTATACATGAAAAGGGTATTCTGGTAATTTACCTAAGGCATATAAACTACCTATCATACAACTACTTAAACGATGTGACCATAGGGTATAACCTCGGAAGGTTATGCCCTATACTAGGGTCACCTAATGTGTTTGGTCGGATCCTAATGATCGACCAAACTGGGTCGGGTTCGAAGGTATAGGCGATTTATCAGATCGCCTACCCTACGACCCTAGACAACGTGGTAATCAGTGGGCATAGTCCCAAGGGACTATGACCAACGTGATTACACTCACGTTGCGAAGTTCAAACGAACTTCGCATTGACCATTACTGGTCAACGCTGAAAGTCAAACAAAGTTTGACTTTCTGACTCGAAAAGCAGTAAAATAAGGAAAAGAACGAAAGAATACTTACCCAGGGTCCCCGAATGCTAATCCCGATTCAAGAATCTCAGGTATGAAACAATGGTTTCAACTTAGAGTTTCTAAAATCAGAATTCTAGTAAGTTATGCAATGGGGGGTATGGGGTATTTATAGTTTTCGGGTAACCGCTAGGATCGTTTCTTGAATATCGTGCCACGATCCAAGCCGAACACTTGTCACAATGTTGTGGTGGCTAAAATGTTGTTCTTATCCGCTGACTAGACGATAGGAAACGTGTGGACACGAATCAATTCAGTTGCAAGTTGCAAAACAAACATTGAATCTGGTCAGAAGGGCTAATGCGGCCCGCTTTAGATTTAGGCAAACACAATGCGGGCCGCTTGGGGCCTCTGATCTGCACATATGTTTCAGAAATGACAGTTTAGGTCCCTGCACGTGTTTAAGCCCATTTCCGGCACTTCCAAGGCCCGTAAAGCCAACTTTAAGGCCCTAAAATGATGCCTAAACATTGTGGACATGAAACATGCTCAAAAATATGCCGGGTGATGGTTCGTTTGGTCGTACGAACGCGATGTTCGCTTAATTACGACGGAATGCGCACAAGCGCGAAAAACGATCCAAATGACGCGACGAATGGATTTTTCTTAAGGCGAACACTAAAATATAATATAGTCATGCTCACATAAATTTTTGGATGTCCGGATGTATTCAGAACGTAAGTTATGCGCGAAAATGCAAACTTGTGCACTTTTTGACACTTTTAGTCCCTGAATGACACAAAAGTTTATTTTAGCACACCGAACCCCTCAAAGCCTATTTCTAAGCTATATAAAGGATATTTATGGTATGTTTAACTTATGGTCATGTTCCGGAATGTCTGTTACAGTTCAAATTGGCATACTTTCACAGTTTGTCAACTTTAGTCCCTGTAAGCGAATTAACTTGTTTTCGGCATACCAAACCTTCCAAAACTTATTTCTAAGTTATGTAAAGGTTATTTAAGGTATGTTAAGCCTATTTCACTATTCCGGAGTGTTTGTTGCATTAAACTGGTTATATTTACGCATCGGTGCGCGTATAACCTTCCAGAAAGCGATTTAGAGTTGAAATTGTACGAGAATTGATATGTGCAAATGATACACATATTTTTACAAATCCCAAGTATGAATTATAATATTTCATTGGTTTGGTATTTGTTTGATGGCCGTGAAGGCACAGGTGTTACAGTCTCCCCTACTTTAGGAAATTTCGTCCCGAAATTTATTTAGAGGAAACTTGTGAAAGCTTGAAAACATGAAGTTGAAAAGATCAATCAACATTGGTTAGGGTTCTTGAACTTCTAGTAACCTTAATAACATTATGTTTGCAATGTAAGAGGGACACTTATATACAAGTATATGAAGCGTCATTGGTGCGTCCACCATGCCTCCATTACATCGTTCTCATTTTGTTATTGTTGTCACTATCGGTTCCTTCACATAGTAAATCTTACTGGATTTCTGTGCACTAAATTTCATAATTATGTGCGCATCCATAATTAGAGAATTCCTTGCACAGTTCACACAGTCTATTTTATAATGTGTAGGGTAAAACCAAATGAACAATCCTGTGATGAGCATGACTTAGACCGCCATAGAGTCCTTTAGACTAAATCAATAAATGATTTAAATAGACTATCAAGGAGTCTGTCCAGCTACATCACTAGATGTCGTTCTTTAACCAAATTGTGGATCAATCTTTTTTATTAGACCTCTAAAGGGTCTCTAATGAATCATGGAGCAGTACTATATAATCCAAGGGTCTTAACTATTACATAGAAGCCCATTTAGGATTTAAGGTAGTACCTTTTGAATATCCTGCTACGAATCTCTCATATGAAGATATGAAAGATCCTGCGAGGATTTGGATAACGAATATCCAGAGTATTAAAAACACCAAAAATGCATAAAAGAAAACATAGAATGAGTAAACACATAGTCACATAACCACAAAATTGTTTGTTAATTTGTCTTGTAAATTGCGTACATGCATTTAAAGCACACTAGGAATCCATTCCGTGGATTTCATTTGGTACTTTAAACGTTTGTCAAGAATCCAACTATAAAGATAGAAAGATTCAAAAAGAAAATTCGATTTCGATTATTAGGAACCGAAGTGTTCGAATTTAGGTACATAAGGAATCCAATTAAGGACTCTGATTTGAATGATGATTATCCACAAGGGTCTAATTGTGGAGATAAAAAGATCCCATATGGATTTTAGAAGTTGAAGATGTTTCGATACCTTGCACTGGACGTGCTTATGTCAAAACATGAAGTAAAAAAATGCTTATGAAATTGAGATGCCTGATATGTCAAGGCGACATATGAAGCGGAATTTTGAAGGTTAAGTCAATGTATGAGGAAAATATTTTTGAAAACTATGCATGGGGTTCTTTTAAGAAAAATGTGTTTAACGTTTTTGAAACCTTATATATAATACTTTTGAAATCATAAAGTAGGTGTATTAGATAGATATATTTAAAAATGTTTTAAAATCATGCGAGATGAAATTTTGAAATTATGTATAAGGTTTTTGAAAGACATGAATGATGCTTTTCGAAATCATGCACTTGATAATAAAATGTATTGTGTTAATATTGTCTTCAGACTATATGAAATATTTTGAAATTAGAAAGGTTGGTTTTGATAACATGGCCAATGTTTTTGAAATAACATAGACAATGCATCTAGAAAAATTGTTTTCAAACTATATGAAATGTTTTGAAATCATGAAGATTGTTTTGAAATACCTGTACTGTGTATGTTGAAAAATCAAAATGTAATGGGTATGAGATTTGAAAATACCCTTAGTTATCTAACCAAGGATTTAATGGCACAGACGTGCAGAAACATGATTACTCATAATGTCACTTTATTTTCTGTACTTTGTTTCTTAGAGTGAAACGAGTACTTTAAAATTTTCGAAGGAATCATGAGCGATCATTTGAAAGAGAGAATCACAAGAGTAGTTTGTAAGGAACATAGTTCCTTGATGTAGGTATCATAGGAAGAGTCATACACACATGTAATTATACTTGTATATCAGACTTGTGAACAACAACTTTTATTTATGAACGAGACATATTGTTTCACAATACACGAAAACAAAAGAACAAAAGCGTAAGACAGCAACATCCTTTGTTCAGCTGAATGCTCATCCGTGGGTCGGATTTGCATTAGCAAGCTTTGGGCATCGGTTTCTGTAGTGGGTCAGATCCCCACAATTGTAACAGGCACCAGGTGGGTAGTGTGGTCGTGCAGCTTGACCCTGTTGCTGAGCAAGAGGCTGAGCAACTTGTTGAGCCGGGTTCTGAACTGGGCGATTCGGATTAGCAGGGATGCGGCAGGTGTTAGCAAGATGACCGGATCTTCCGCAGTTGGTGCACTGACGACACTGGAGGTGTGGTTGATGATGGCCGTTACACCTGTTGCACAAAGGTGCATTGCCAAAATAAGGCTTCTTGGCTAGTGGTTGCGCAGGCTGATTTGGTGCAGCTTGGGCCTGTGCAGTAATGGCATTGTTTTGGGAAACCTTACGCTTCCTTGCCCTCTTGGATGAACTAGAATCCTTCCCATTCTTGTTTTGACCTTTCTTGCTATCCTCCTTGTCAGACGACTGTTTCTTGCCCTTGTCACCCTTCCTGTGTAATTTATTCTTCCGAATCTGCGACTCAGTCAATGTCGCTGATAACTCGATCGCTTGACGGAGTGTGGCAGGGTTACTACCAGTAAGGATGTCTTGTACCGAGTCAGGTAGGCCGTCGATGTACCTTTCGATAGCTATGTCAAGTGGGGTAACCATTGTCGGGCAAAGCAGACTCAACTCTTCAAACCTGTCAGTATATGCCCTGTGCTCACCACTATCTTGCTTCAACCCATCAAATTCCTTCTCCAAAGCTCGCTGCTCATGACGAGGACAGAATTCCCTCATCATGAGAGCCCTAAGTTCAGCCCATGTCTGAGCTAGAGCAACTTCTGCACCTTGGTCCATCATAACCCCGTTCCACCATGTCAAAGCCCTCTTCTGAAATACGCTCGAAGCAAACTCGACTTTGCGATTTTCGAGACACTGCACATGGCGAAAAGTATTCTCTATGCTCTCAAACCACTGAAGAAGCCCAGTTGCTCCCTCAGAGCCACTAAACTTGAGTGGTTTAGCCTGATTAAAGTCCTTGTATTTGCATAGGGCATGGTTGTTGTTGTTGGCTTGTTGCCATTGAGCAAAGAGATTTGGAAATTGGGCAGCCATCTGCTGCGCAATAATTTCTGCCAGTTCGGCAGTCTCTATCTGGTTCTCGCGTCGAGGAGGCATTCTAAAAGAGGAAACATGAAAGGAAACGAGTGAGAGAATTAGACGAAAAGAATGAGATGAACAAATCTGATGAAAGCAAGGATAGTGGTCATTTGTTTGTTACTACAAAGCAACAAACGACCTCGGTGATTAATCAAAGTAATTAGGTCAAAAATAATGTATCACGAAGACATGCTCACCTATAAGTGAACACTCATCCCAAGAATTCCCAGGTAAGCACAACTGGTCTCGCGTCTGATGAGATGTATACGAAGTGCTTGCCTAGACAGAAAACCCAGAATACAGGCATTCACCCTTCCAGTTTGCACGTGTTCACATTATTTAAAACCCAAAACCTTGACGAAGTTTTGAAAACTCAAAGGGGTTCAAAACCATACACTAGAGAGTTCAAAACCTTACAATAGAGGGTTCAAAACCTAGTAATCAATCATCCTAGAACAGATGATTAGTTTTCAAAGCGGTTTTGAAATTTATGTTCTTGTTGTGGTTGTCGCCTAAGGATAGGTGACAGTATTGTTTTATGACTAAACGCAAGTAAACTCGCGTTAGGGTCCTAGAAAGGTTATAGACTAGGTCAAAGCATTACTAATACCCTAATTCCCTATAACCATTAGCTCTGATACCATCTTTTCTGTCACACCCCGACCACGTAGAACATACAAAACGTGGCGGAAACATCGGGGAGTGTTGTAACAGAATTAATGTTTCACAACCATGGAAATTAAGTTTCGTTTTATAGATTAAAAGTGTTACAATGTCTTAATTAAACAAGGAAATACAACATAATTAACTAGTCTTGCATCTTTTATTGTCACTAAAGCCCAAGTCTGCCTATGTGTATCTTGATCATCTTATGCAACAGTTCCTGAAAAACACATGTGAAAATAGGTACGTCAGCATAAAAATGCCTGTGAGATACATAGGTTTTGTGAAAATAGGATTCATGACTTATGTTTGAGAAAATGTTTAGTCATGAACCTTGTTATTTGCTTTGTCTTTTAAATCATTTGAAAAACGATAAGATCAGATGATAAGTATAAATAAATGTAAGGTTAAATGAATAACCAAGTAAAATGTGTTTGCATAAGATAAGTTGTTTATAAATCAATGTCTTGTGAAAAGTATGTTATTTGTATGAAATGTGCTATGTCTCAAACTAAAATGATTCAAATAACGTTACGACATGTAATACCATACAAACACTTATATATAGGAAGTACCAGCGGCGTATCCACCATGCTTGTATCATATTACACACGCATCGTTACTTAATCACTTAATCAAACCAAACCAAACAATGTAAAATGTTCATGTCAAGATGTAAATCATGTCAAAATGTCTATGTCAAATATCCATGTCAAATGTCTATAGTCCAAAAGTAGTCAAGTAATGTATAACCAAAATGATATGTATGGTAAGTAAAATTTAGACTACTTAAACCATAAGTAAAAATGTACAAAACAAAGTATTGAAGTAAAACTTGGTTTAAATCAAAGTTATGTTTTGTAAGATATATGCATGCTATACTGAATATGAACATTTATGCGGTATTGTGAAAATTCATACATCCAAGCCTTGAGACAGACGGATAACTATGTAAAAGTGAGTTATCAAGAGAATATGTATTCGGATTCGGTCATTCCTTTCATCCCCTTTCCCTGGGATGTCCGGAATGGGATTTGTCAAGTCCTATGGTACCACTACCTACTAACGAACGGCATGATCGGTGTTAATGAATGTATAGTATAGTTTAAACAAACCAAATGTCATACCAAAATGTAAGCATGTTTTATGAAGATAATGTACCTAGTATGCTAGAGTAAACATACAGGGTAGAGCTGTAAAACAATGTGTCCATATGTTACTGGAACATATGCAACAGAGATGCAGTATAAAACAATGTACTAAGTATGCAAAGTCATCATACAAAGTAGAAAAGTCATGTAAAACAATGTACTAAGTATGCAAAGTCATCATACAAAGCATAGAACACCATGAAATCATGTACTATAAATGTACTAATGAACATAGCAAGTATATGATGTGAAAACAGGAAAGCACGAAAGTAACAAGTAGGCACATGTGTTTCACCCCAAAACAGTTTGGAAAACAGTAAAAGAGGGGTCTATGTACTCACTTAAGATTGCTCAGAAGTCCTAGGATAACCACCAAGCAAAGCTAGAGATCACGGAATCAAACGGCACCTACTATAGATAACTACATTAATAAACCGGACCTAAATCGGAAGATCGGGTAGCATTAGGGTTTGTAAACCAAACGAGTGTAGAGACTCGTGTCATATGGTTTAACAAAGCCTATATACTAAATGAAACTTAACCTAAGTGTTTACGACCCATTACGACCCGTTTAGGTAGCTTATGCTACTTTAACGCGTCGTTCGCGTTAAACGCGTTCGAACCGCCTAACTAGTCCTATGACAAGTGTTATATGCCTAAACATGTTACATAATCAGTCATGTGACAAAAGTTTAGGTTACATATGCTTAATTACCAATTATACATGAAAAGGGTATTCTGGTAATTTACCTAAGGCATATAAACTACCTATCATACAACTACTTAAACGATGTGACCATAGGGTATAACCTCGGAAGGTTATGCCCTATACTAGGGTCACCTAATGTGTTTGGTCGGATCCTAATGATCGACCAAACTGGGTCGGGTTCGAAGGTATAGGCGATTTATCAGATCGCCTACCCTACGACCCTAGACAACGTGGTAATCAGTGGGCATAGTCCCAAGGGACTATGACCAACGTGATTACACTCACGTTGCGAAGTTCAAACGAACTTCGCATTGACCATTACTGGTCAACGCTGAAAGTCAAACAAAGTTTGACTTTCTGACTCGAAAAGCAGTAAAATAAGGAAAAGAACGAAAGAATACTTACCCAGGGTCCCCGAATGCTAATCCCGATTCAAGAATCTCAGGTATGAAACAATGGTTTCAACTTAGAGTTTCTAAAATCAGAATTCTAGTAAGTTATGCAATGGGGGGTATGGGGTATTTATAGTTTTTGGGTAACCGCTAGGATCGTTTCTTGAATATCGTGCCACGATCCAAGCCGAACACTTGTCACAATGTTGTGGTGGCTAAAATGTTGTTCTTATCCGCTGACTAGACGATAGGAAACGTGTGGACACGAATCAATTCAGTTGCAAGTTGCAAAACAAACATTGAATCTGGTCAGAAGGGCTAATGCGGCCCGCTTTAGATTTAGGCAAACACAATGCGGGCCGCTTGGGGCCTCTGATCTGCACATATGTTTCAGAAATGACAGTTTAGGTCCCTGCACGTGTTTAAGCCCATTTCCGGCACTTCCAAGGCCCGTAAAGCCAACTTTAAGGCCCTAAAATGATGCCTAAACATTGTGGACATGAAACATGCTCAAAAATATGCCGGGTGATGGTTCGTTTGGTCGTACGAACGCGATGTTCGCTTAATTACGACGGAATGCGCACAAGCGCGAAAAACGATCCAAATGACGCGACGAATGGATTTTTCTTAAGGCGAACACTAAAATATAATATAGTCATGCTCACATAAATTTTTGGATGTCCGGATGTATTCAGAACGTAAGTTATGCGCGAAAATGCAAACTTGTGCACTTTTTGACACTTTTAGTCCCTGAATGACACAAAAGTTTATTTTAGCACACCGAACCCCTCAAAGCCTATTTCTAAGCTATATAAAGGATATTTATGGTATGTTTAACTTATGGTCATGTTCCGGAATGTCTGTTACAGTTCAAATTGGCATACTTTCACAGTTTGTTAACTTTAGTCCCTGTAAGCGAATTAACTTGTTTTCGGCATACCAAACCTTCCAAAACTTATTTCTAAGTTATGTAAAGGTTATTTAAGGTATGTTAAGCCTATTTCACTATTCCGGAGTGTTTGTTGCATTAAACTGGTTATATTTACGCATCGGTGCGCGTATAACCTTCCAGAAAGCGATTTAGAGTTGAAATTGTACGAGAATTGATATGTGCAAATGATACACATATTTTTAAAAATCCCAAGTATGAATTATAATATTTCATTGGTTTGGTATTTGTTTGATGGCCGTGAAGGCACAGGTGTTACATGGTACAACCAGCAACACAAATGAAAATGCACCAAACCCGAGTCTGAAGAAAACTATTGCTGATTCTTTGAGTGTTGATAATGCCTATGGCACCTACAACAAACCGCCCAAGCTAATGTCCATAGAGGATTACAATAGATGGGCTAGTAGATTTGAAGAATGGCTACAGGCATTTGCATACCTAAGTTGGAAGAGTTTGAAAAATGGTTTTGACATTGGAAGAACTGATTTTGAAAACTTAGCTGATACTGAACAAGATAGGTTCATTGCGGAACAGAAATGCATCGCTTTACTACATCAATCAGTGAGGGATGAAATTATATCATTGATTGAATACAAAGATTCCAGAGATCTATGGGAGAAATTAAAGATGAAATGTGTGGGTGGTGCTGAGATTATTAAAAATAAGAAAAAATTGTTGAGAAAAGAATTCGATTTGTTTGGATGTCTAAAAAATGAGTCTGTATCAAAGATGATAGAAAGATTTGGTCACTATAAGATGGAACTTGCAAGATATGGAATTGTGTATACTCAGGAAGAATTGGTTGACAAGTTGTTTGACTCACTACCTGATGAGAAAGATTGGCAGTATTTTGCTTTAATGTTGAAGAACACAGTGAAGTCGGCTGATCTGACAGTTGATTTGCTAATTGAAAGGTTGGAAAGTCATGAATTGGAGATCAGGGAAACGAACAAAGTCAACAACTCCTCGTATCAACAAAATGTTGACTTATATTATCGAGGAAGTATGATTCCTAAAACTGTGTCCCCGAAAACTGCCTTTTCAGCAGAAAATTCAAACATGTCAAATCAAGAAAGTCCAAGCAGTGGTTATCATGGAGGATCATCTTCAAATTCTCCAAGTCAATCAGTTCCGAAAAATTTGTTCCAGTGCAATATTGCTGTTGATCTCAAAAATGCACAAAACTTCAGTGAAGAATCCGCCAAGAAACAAATGGTGTTTTTGGCATCTGTCTTGGAATCATATGAAAGTCTTGTTGCTGGAAAGATCGGAAACACAAATCTCACCAAGGAAGATTATGATCAAATTGACCCTGAAGAGATGGAGTTGATAGATATAAGATGGTGTATGGCAAGTGCGGTCAGAAGGGCTCAGAGATTCATGGAGATAACAGGCAGACACTCCATCGGCGGACATTCAACAAAGCTAGGTTTTGATAAATCAAAGGTTACATGCTTTAAATGCAAACAAAAGGGGCATTTTAAAAGAGAGTGTCGAAATGCAGCCGCTGATGAAACAGCCAACCCTTTCCGTGAAGATTATTACAAAAGAGCCATCTATCATCAAAACAGAGCAGAATCTACCAGAATGAAGCAGATAAAAGATGCTCCTAAAGAAAAGTCGAGAGCATTAGCTGTTATCCATGACGATGAGGGATATGATTGGAGTGACGTGTTGTCGGAAGAAGATGCAGTGGGATATGCCTTCATGGCAAACATTGTTCCTTTCAAAGATACATGAATAGAAGAAGTAAAATATGTCAACAGGAAGATGTTAGCTCCAATGATGAAAGACAAACATTATCGTGCATGGAAAGAAGAAAAAAGCGCGAAAAGATGGGATGCAGACAGAGAATGCTATTTGGATCCTAAGGGAAATATACTAGTGGAACCATCAACACTTCTCGTCGAGACTCTGATTGAACAAATCGCAGAAGAGGAAGAAGCAAGACAGAGAATGTGGTGGGGAAGTGATGAAGAAGAGAAAGAAAAGGAGCTACAGTCGAAAAAGATCGATGATGGAATAATTGACACGACGAAAGAATTCACAGCAGAAAATTTGAAGAAAATGGCTGATAAAGTTCTTGCAGCAAAAGAGTTAGAGGTAGACACTAAGTCCAAGACTGAGTCAAAGAGCAAGGTCAGTTGTAATGATTCAGCAAATGAGTTAGGTAAGACTGATAAAGCCAAAAGTGAAAGTGACTGCAAAAATTGCATGAAAGACTGCAAGGTTTGTAGTACACATGCTTACCTCAGTGGTAAAAAGACTGAAGAACTGACAGAAAGAGTCAGAGAAGTTGAAAATCAGATCTTTAGTCGTGACAAATTGGTAAAAGCGTCAAATGATCGAATAAAAGAATTAAATGATAAACTTGAAAATGATAAAATTGACGTAGAACGAATCAGGAAAGAAAATGAAAAATTAATTCATGAAAATCGTAAACTTTCGGAAAATTATGAGAAGCTAAAAAGAACAACAAAAGATTCTGATGAAAGAAATGATAAACCAATCAAAAAAAATCTCCAACTGACAGGAGTACTTCAGTCAAAAGAGAGGCAAATCAACCAACAGTTGGATGAGATTGCTAATCTAAAGCTTCAGGTTCAGGAAGCTAAGATTGAAAATGAACGCATCAATCTGAAACTCAACAGTTACAACTCTGCAAGTTTTATTCTTCAACATATTGTTCCTAAACCAATCGGAAAGAACAAAGCTGGCGAAGATGTTTATTTGGACGGAACTGGGGTTGGGTATCATCAGGTTCCACCGCCACTATTGAATAATTTTTCAAAGAAAAAGTCTGGGTTGGTTAATGATAATGACACAAATGAAGTTAAACTTCTAGAATCAATCGACGTTACATTCACTTCATCATCCAATGAAGACAGTGTTTAGTCCGAAGTTGTTAAAAGCATGATTGAAAATGTTTTGAAATCTGAAAGTGACTCAACTAATGATGAAGAATGTTTTTGGACAAATATATTCCGAAATCAACATCCAAAAACAACTTAAATGAAGAACCTAATCTTGTGATGTACAAGATGTCGGGATCGGATAAGTTGTATTCGGATCTTGAATTTCCTTTGGAAAATGTGAATGTTGAAAAATTGAAAAATGTGTTCAAGTTGGTTGAAATTGATGTGTCTGATATCAAAGGTTTGAAATGCTCTAAAAGGCAATTAAACTTTGAAAAAGATAAAGCTTATTACAAAAAACCTGTTTTATCGCCACGTTTTTCTAACAACAATAAAAACAAATTGTCGGGTGGTTATCAGGGTGGTAAAAATAATCAAAGAAGGAATTTTCAAAACAAGAAGTATGTCGAGAAAAAGGTGTTTGTGAAAAGCTCGAGTTCTCATTCCGAGCAAGAATCTGAGATTTTTTCAAAATCAAATGAAGAGTTATTTGAAAAGAAGGCCTCACAGCCTCAGACTGAAGGCACAAGTCGGGTTGTTGACACCCGAACATGTTTTAAATGCAATCAAGTTGGACACATTGCACGAATGTGTACCAACTTAAAACCTAAGTCTAAAGTTGTTGAGAGTCAGAAAAGGAAAGTTGATGCAAAAGGAAAAACTCCAATGGTTGTTGAGAAGAAAGTTTTGAAAAATGATAACACCAAGTTCAAAACTGAATCCGTAAAGAATGTGGTAACTAAAACTGACAAATTTTACAAACGGGTTGCTTCGTCTCAACAAGCATGGAAGCCAAAATCGGAAGTAAAGAAAGAAAGTTCTTCAAAACCAAAGGTTTCTGAGACGGAAAAACAATCATCCTCTACCACTCCGGTAAAGATGAATGTTCCTTTGGATTACTATGAGAAACTTGATAAACAAAAGACTACTACTTCTTAAAAGAACGATGTTCCAAAGAAAGACCAATCATCTGGTCAACCTCTTAAAAATGATTTCTTTTTATACAAAGAGGTTGAGATTGGGTCTGAGGAGAGCTTAAAGATGAATGACAAGAATTTTCCGCCACTATACACTGCAAAAACTCACCTCAAAGTCAAGCTACCTGAGTCAAAAGAGGCTTGGGTGGCATCAAAATCTAACTAAGTGATTGTGATATGTGCAGGAGCTTCCAAGATTCGTTTCACGTTGGATTATGGAGAGTGGATCTTCTCGATACATGACGGGGAAGAAAACCCTACTGTATGATGTTCGAGGGTTTAATGGAGGATATGTGGGATTTGCAGGCAATCAAGGTGGTCGAATAGTTGGTGAAGGAACTTTATCGAATGGTATTGTTACGTTTGAAAGAGTAAACTATATCGCCAAGCTTGAAAACAATCTTCTGAGCATTTCTCAGATCTGTGATCGTATGTATACAACGCACTTTACGGATAAGGAATGCTTGATTCTGAAACCAGGATTTGTTGTTCCCGAAGAGTGGACTATTATGAGAGCACCTAGAGTCAATATGTAACAACTCTCATCAAAAAGTCTTAATTATTATTTTAATTCTCCAATAGGAAACCCTAATTGAGACACCCAAGTGATTCTGCGCAAACCCTAAAATTTTCAGAACAATCGGAATCAGGATCAGGGCCCCTAAAACTCAGGGGGGGTAAACCCTAGTCACGATTATCTAAATAAAACGTTGTCAAAATTTCAATTTCGAATTATGTCAAGTCAGCAGGCCTAGTCCCACACGTGGCAACACTATGAGCATGAGGTGTCCCTTACGGACCGTAAGGGATAAGTCTTACGGTCCGTAAGCAATGTGAAATTTCGACTATAAATAGCAGACATTGGCACTTGATATTCTGTGTAAGTTCGACGAAGAAATTCGTTTTAGGCACCGAGTTACGTTCTGTTTACCACAATTAACACACACGGATCACTAATCGACGCTGCAATCAGGGTATTAACTCGATCGCTATTACGATTTATTGTCCGATCGATCAATATATCCAATGGATGTTTAAGTGCTGCCCACATTAGGGTTATGCTTTGTCATTCGTCGTTAATTCGATGGATGTTTAAGTATCGCACTTTGTCATTCGTTGTGAGAGTTTGATCTCGTGAGTTATCGTAAATGCTGTATTGATTACTAACCCAGAATTGTGTGCCTATTATTAAATTTAGGTTAAAAGGCTAATCAGTAGGCTAGACTCTGCTCAAATGAAATCTGCAATGTGAGTCATTCTCTTTTTATCAACTATTTTACAATACCTCAAATTATTTTCAAAAGTTATAATTACAGGGACTAAGTCGTGGATATCTTGAATCACTGGCTAGTGGGGTATTGTGCACATTACTAATTTTCTCCCAGTTAGGTTCATTGACCTACTAGGGATAATCATCACTATTTAGGTTCATTGACCTAATAGTGGTATGACCATCGTCACCATTGTGACATGTCACCATTGTGACAGGGCACCAGATAAAAATAAGATAGAAGCCATTGTAATCGCTCTTATGCTATGATTAATAACTAAGCATCATTTTATGTAAATAGAATGATTCACTCAGTATTTCCCGCTGACAAAACATTTTTCAAACATGTTTCAGGTGATCTGTTATGATCCAGGAAAAGTGCTGTGAAGCACTACAAGCTTAAGGAAGTGGCTCAGTATAAAATAAAGAAACATGTTTTGTAAAATAAAAGATTTCTCCGTGAAATCTCAAGATTGTAAATTACTGGGTTTTATCCCGAGTTGTGAAATAAAATAATCGGGAAATATTTCAGTTTTTTAAAGATCCTGAAGAAAACTTCCGCTGTTAAACTCAATTAAATAAATACAACGGGATTTCTGTCCCGCGGCTCCTGAAACGGGTCAAACCGGGTCGGGGGCCGTGACAGAAAAAGGTGGTATCAGAGCCACTGATTTAAGCCAATTAAGTATTTAGAAAATACTTAATTTTTATTAATTGCTATTTTGTGATTATGTGTTTTATTATCTGACTAATTTTATACAGTATGGGCAGATCTTTATATGCTAGTCAATGTAGCAATTAATGCAAATCCTTAAATAATTTAACCCAAGTTTTAGCACCTTTATTATCTACAATCTAGAAACCTTATTCAGTAAATAAATAAATTTACAAATATGTAAACCTTAGTATGTTTTAATTTTCAGTTATTTTGATAGTTACCCAGTATGAAATACTATTTAAAAAGTTTTTCTATAAAATTTTGTTATGATTTCTAAACTTAGTAAATTGTGTGTATTTTGCTAAAACAGCATGAGTAACTTGTATGACGCCCTTCAGAATTTAAATCTATATCCAGTAAGAATAGAGGTTTCCAGAGATTTTAATAGGTATATACCAGACATAGAAGAACCTATAGAATTCAACGCTTTACCTCTCAAGAAACCCAAGCCTAAGAAAATGGAAATTGGGGAAATCTCTAGGCAAATTGAGGGGTTACCATCTCAGGAAGAATTAGATTTTATATTGGCAAGCTATAATACTATTAAGCCTGTTAATGAAAATGTTTTTATTCACTCTCTTGAAACACAACTATCAAGGAACTTAGAACCAGCTATTCCAAAACCTTCAATCCACTCGCAAATAGACGAATGGTTGACTAATGAAATACAGTTACAAAACTATCCCTATAAACTTTTTCCTCAGTTCAATCTAGAACCTTTACCAAATCCACCAATGAGTAACGAGAATATGGTTGAACTCCGCCACTTTGGCGAAGAACTAATGGATGCTGAGAATAGGATCCAAGAGATTGGGGGACAGATCTCCTGGAAATACGATGAAAGGGAACGCCGTTACTAGAATATCATCTGACAGAGGATAGGGGATTATGGAACTGTGGTTGTGTAATAGTAATAGTAAAAATCAGTCTGTAAAATAACTACCAATAAAACTCTGTAAGATAATAGTGTGTATTGATGCATACTATTAAATATAAATGGAAATTGAGAAATCGATAGTTTTGGGCTATATTGGTGTTATGAACTTTGTATAATTATGTTGTGTAATTGTTATTTATTTGATACTAATATATATATATATATATTAATTATCAGATGGAAAACGTGAATAATGAACCAGTTAATGAGGTTAATCAACCTGAGCAACAACCGGGGGATCAATATATGACTAGGCAGGATATAGAAAATATCGTTGCTCAAGGGATAGCCAACGCTATTCCAGCAATAGTTGCTCAAGGGATAGCCAACGCTATTCCAGCAATCGTTGCTGCTGTTAAAAATCCAATCGAACCGCAACAAATCGTTCCTAGCAAACGTATTTCTGAAGATAACTTCAGTAATAGCATAAACGGAGGCAATAATCATGTTAATCATGATAATGAACTACAGCAAGCTCCGCACCCTAAGAAAATGAAAGCTGCAACGCCTGGTTGCACTTACAAAGAATTTCTTGCTTGTAAACCATCTGAGTTTGCAGGCAATGAAGGAGCGACTGCGGCACTGCGTTGGTTAGAGAAAACCGAGGCAGTAATTGCCATAAGTAAATGTGCTCAGGATGATCAGGTCATGTATGCGTCAAACCTTTTCAAAGAAGGGGCGCTAGAATGGTGGAATACGGTGTTACAAGCAAAAGGAAGAAGAATGGCATATGCTATGAACTGGGAAGAATTTAAGAGCTTTGTAGAAAGAAAATTCTGTCCCGAGTATGAAAAGGAACAAATGACAAATAAGTTTCTAACCCATCGGATGGTGGATGTAGATTGTCGAGGGTATACTTCGACATTCTTCGAGTATGCTCGAGTGGTACCAACCATGGCTTCGCCAGAGCCGGTACTTATTTCTCGTTATATTTGGGGATTGATTGCCGAAATCCGTAATATCGTCAAGGCTGCGAAACCTCGCACGATTGATGATGCGGTGGATTTAGCCAATACTCTGACTGACGAACTAGTACGGACAAGAGAAGAAAATAGAAGGAAGTAGCCCAAAAGATTACCCAAGGATTCCGTCTGGGTAACCATAACAATTTCAAGAAAGGAGGGAATGGGCAATCTTCCACTAGTCCATTTTGCAATTCTTGCAAAAGGAAGCATTTTGGAAGATGCAAAGGATATTGCAATTTTTGCAAAATTCCGGGGCATCAAGAAGAAGACTGCAGGAGGAAGAAATTTTCAGTCTGCTACAACTGTGGAGAAGCTGGACATCTTAGGCCAGATTGTCCAAAACTGAACAAACCATCTGACAATAAAGCCAAACCTGCAGAAGGAGCAAAAAGGAATGTAAGAGCCTTCCAACTGACTGCTCAGGAAGCAGAGCTCATTCCAGATGTGATAGCGGGTACGTTATTAGTTCACAACGTTTACGCAAAAGTATTATTTGACTCTGGTGCAAACCAAAGTATTATAAATACTTCATTCTGTCAAACTCTTAACTTACCTTTAACCAGCATTAGGCAAATTTCTACAGTAGAAACGACAGATGGGAATTCAGTTAAAATAAATAAGGTTCTGCAAAACGTAGAAATAGAACTTTTAAGTTATAAATTTTCTGCAACCCTATTATCTATAAAATTAGTTGAATTCGATGTTGTGTTAGGAATGGATTGGTTAGTAAACAACCATGCTTGAATTATCTGTGATAAGAATTCCATAGAAATTTGTGCACCCAATGGAGAAGTAATAATGATTACAGGAGATAAGCTATGTAAACCCATAAAGTTCATATCAGTAATGAAAATTGCTAATTATGAACGAAAGCAAGGAATAGTATATATGATTTCAGTAATCATTAATACTAAAGATAAAGAACTTAAGGAAATTTCTGTAGTTTCAGAATACCTAGATGTATTCCCAGAAGAGTTACCAGGGTTACCACCAGATAGGGAGGTAGAATTTAGGATTCATCTAATTCCAGGAACTATACCGATAGCCAAGGCACCTTATCGGTTAGCACCCACAGAAATATTAAAACTGAAAAAGCAATTAGATGAATTACTAAGTAAAGGATTCATACAACCTAGTTTATCCCCGTGGGGAGCACCAGTGTTGTTTGTAAAGAAAAAGGATGGTTCAATGAGAATGTGTATTGATTATAGAGAATTGAATAAGGTTACAATTAAGAATCGATACCCATTACCTAGAATTGATGATCTGTTTGATCAACTCCAAGGAGCTAGGTATTTCTCTAAGATTGACTTACGTTCCGGATATCATCAATTGAAAGTACAAGAGGAAGACATACCTAAAACTGCTTTCAGGACTAGGTATGGTCATTGCGAGTTTACAATCATGCCCTTCGGATTAACAAATGCTCCTGCTGTATTTATGGACATGATGAATAGAATCTGTAAACCGTATTTGGATAAATTTGTAATTGTTTTTATAGACGATATACTTATTTATTCCAAAAGTCAGGACGAACATTGTCAGCACTTGCATGCACTCTTAACTTTGTTAAGAAAAGAAAAGCTTTACGCCAAATTCTCGAAGTGTGAATTTTGGTTACAAGAAGTGCAATTCTTAGGACACATGGTGAATCATGAAGGTATTCATGTAGATCCTGCTAAGATCGAGGCAATTACCAATTGGAAGGTTCCATAAACTGCAATGGAAATTAGGAGTTTTGAAGGTTTAGCCGGATACTATAGACGGTTTATTAAGGATTTTTCCAAAATAGCTGTACCATTAACTAAGCTAACCTATAAAACAATTAAGTTTGAATGGGAACCTAAACAAGAAGAAGCCTTTAGGATCTTAAAGCATAAATTAATAAATGCCCCAATCCTAGCCTTACCAGAAGGAACAGAAGAGTTATACAAATAATAGACGAAAGCCGTTGGAGTTTCAAGTTGGAAACAAAATGCTATTGAAAGTATCTCCTTAGGAAAGGAGTTGTTAATTTTGGTAAGAAAAGAAAGTTAAGTCCAAGGTACGTAGGACCATTTCCAGTGATCCAACGTATAGGACCAGTTGTTTATCGTTTAAAACTACCAGAGGAATTAGCTGGAGTACATGATGCATTTCATGTATCCAATCTCAAGAAATGTCTAGCAGACGAATATTTGGTAGTACCTCTATAAGATATAAAGGTAAACGAAAAATTAAAATTTGTAGAAAAACCTCTTCAGATAGAAGATAGAAAGATCAAAATTCTCAAAACACAAACAATTAGTGTTAGTTCAAGTAAAGTGGGATTCAAAGATAGGACCTGAATACACTTGGGAGCTGGAATCCGAAATGAAGTGAAAGTATCCTCAATTATTCCAGTAAATCTCGAGGACGAGATTTTTATTAAGGTGGGGAGAATGTAACAACTCTCATCAAAAAGTCTTAATTATTATTTTAATTGTCCAATAGGAAACCCTAATTGAGACACCCAAGTGATTCTACGCAAACCCTAAAATTTTCAGAACAATCGGAATCAGGATCAGGGCCCCTAAAACTCAGGGGGGGTAAACCCTAGTCACGATTATCTAAATAAAACGTTGTCAAAATTTCAATTTCGAATTCTGTCAAGTCAGCAGGCCTAGTCCCACACGTGGCAACACTATGAGCATGAGGTGTCCCTTACGGACCGTAAGGGATAAGTCTTACGGTCCGTAAGCAATGTGAAATTTCGACTATAAATAGCAGACATTGGCACTTGATATTCTGCGTAAGTTCGACGAATAAATTTGTTTTAGGCACCGAGTTACGTTCTGTTTACCACAATTAACACACACGGATCACTAATCGACGCTGCAATCAGGGTATTAACTCGATCGCTATTACGATTCATTGTCCGATCGATCAATATATCCAATGGAATGTTTAAGTGCTGCCCACATTAGGGTTATGCTTTGTCATTCGTCGTTAATTCGATGGATGTTTAAGTATCGCACTTTGTCATTCGTTGTGAGAGTTTGATCTCGTGAGTTATCGTAAATGCTGTATTGATTACTAACCCAGAATTGTGTGCCTATTATTAAATTTAGGTTAAAAGGCTAATCAGTAGGCTAGACTCTGCTCAAATGAAATCTGCAATGTGAGTCATTCTCTTTTTATCAACTATTTTACAATACCTCAAATTATTTTCAAAAGTTATAATTACAGGGACTAAGTCGTGGATATCTTGAATCACTGGCTAGTGGGGTATTGTGCACATTACTAATTTTCTCCCAGTTAGGTTCATTGACCTACTAGGGATAATCATCACTATTTAGGTTCATTGACCTAATAGTGGTATGACCATCGTCACCATTGTGACAGGGCGCCAGATAAAAATAAGATAGAAGCCATTGTAATCGCTCTTATGCTATGATTAATAACTATGCATCATTTTATGTAAATAGAATGATTCACTCAGTATTTCCCGCTGACAAAACCTTTTTCAAACATGTTTCAGGTGATCTGTTATGATCCAGGAAAAGTGCCATGAAGCACTACAAGCTTAAGGAAGTGGCTCAGTATAAAATAAAGAAACATGTTTTGTAAAATAAAAGATTTCTCCGTGAAATATCAAGATTGTAAATTACCGGGTTTTATCCCGAGTTGTGAAATAAAATAATCGGGAAATATTTCAGTTTTTAAAAGATCCTGAAGAAAACTTCCGCTGTTAAACTCAATTAAATAAATACCACAGGATTTCTGTCCCGCGGCTCCTGAAACGAGTCAAACCGGGTCGGGGGCCGTGACACAATGATCTGTACGTGTTGGACATGAGTGTAGCAACTACTACCACGGGTCAGGCTCACTGCTTTATGTCAAGAGCAACGGAAAAAGAATCGCAATTGTGGCATCGAAAGATGGGTCACATTCACCTGTGAAAAATGAATCACCTAGTGCATTACGACTTAGTAATTGGTGTTCATGTGAAAGGTTTTCATCTGGAAGGGGAGTGCGTTAGTTGCGTCAAAGGCAAGCAAAAGAAGAAATCACATCCTCAAAAGAAGGTTAACTCAGTCTCAAGACCGTTAGAGAGACTTCATATGGATCTTTTTGGTCCAGTGAACATCAAAAGTATAACTGGTGATCTCTACTGTCTAGTAGTAACAGATGATTACTCGAGATTTTCGTGGGTATCATTTCTAAAGTCAAAGGATGAGACATTTGAAAGTTTGATGACGTTGTTCAGAAAAATTGAAAACTTGTACCAAACTCGAATCAAAAGAATCAGGAGTGACAACGGTACAGAGTTCAAGAACAACAAGATGGAAGAGTATTGTGATGAGAGAGGTATATTTCAAGAATTTAGTGCTCCATACACTCCACAACAAAATGGAGTAGCTGAAAGAAAGAACAGGACGTTAATTGAAATGGCCAGGACGATGCTTGCTGATTCCAAACTACCAGTTAACTTCTGGGCAGAAGCAGTGTCAGCCGCTTGCTATACACTCAACCGGGTTCTTACAGTGAAGAAATTCAACAAGACATGTTTCGAGCTGATCAACAACCGCAAACCTAACCTGAAGTATCTGGAACCGTTTGGGTCTCCCTGCACAGTTCTAGAACCTTATGGTAAATTTGGTCCAAAGAGCATGGAAGGAATTTTCATGGGTTATGCAAGTCCATTGAAAAGAGTCTTTGTTCCAAGCTTGAAGCGGATCATCGAAGCACATAATGTTGAGTGTCAAGGTTATACCATGCCACCTCAGAATCCTGGCGACTCATGGCGTTTTAATTACGATACTCTGTGGGATTCATTCGACATAGAAGAAGAACCAAATTTCTTTGACGAGTTGGATATTCTGAGAGAATATGAAGCATCACAAGAAAGATTCCCAGCTGAGTCATCTAGACGTCAATATCAAGCTTCCAATGACAATGAAGCTGGTCCAAGTAATGCTAGAGAACATAATGATATTCAATAAACTCTTGATAATCAGAGGGCAGTAAACGATAATCTAGAATCTGATTATAGGCCTGTATTTGATCGTGGTGATTCAGATTCTGAGGGGGAGCAGATCCAGATTTCAAGTCAAACAATTCTAGTCAGTGAACAAGGTGCAAATCAGAATGTTACAAATTTGGAAGGCGAGGTAGATGTTCCAGGCGAGGTGATGCCGAGAACTCTTTCGTATCATCCAGAAGAGCTGATTATTGGAGAATTACAATCAGGAGTCCGCACTAGACGACAAATTGACCAAGGCCTTACTTGTTTTTATTCTACAGTTGCTTCTTTACAAACTGAGTTTTCACTTAGTTGTTTTATTTCACAGATTGAACCGCGAACATACAAGGAAGCACTAACTGAAGATTCTTGGGTCAATGCAATGCAAGAGGAGCTGAGTCAGTTTGAGAAGTTAGGAGTGTGGAAATTGGAAGACTTGCCTGATGGTCACAGGAAGATAAACACCAAGTGGGTATTTAAGTGTACGAGAGACGATCGAGGGTTTATTATTCGTAACAAAGCTCGACTCGTAGTCCAAGGCTTTAGTCAGCAGGAGGGTATAGATTTCACTGAAGTATATGCTCCGGTTGCTAGACTTGAAGCGATCAGAATCTTCTTAGCATTTGCATCTTGGAAAGATTTTAAAGTTTATCAGCTAGATGTTAAATCGGCTTTTCTCTACGGGAAGGTAAAAGAGGAGGTATATGTCGGACAGCCACCGGGTTTCACCGATCCAATCCACAAAGACAAGGTCTATTTACTGGATAAAGTGCTGTATGGTTTACACCAGGCCCCGAGAGCCTGGTATGAGACATTGTCTCAACATTTGATTGCCAACAGCTTCATCAGTGGAAAAGTGGATGCCACTCTCTTCACCAAAGAAGTCGACGGACATCTTCTGATAGTTCAAATATACGTGGATGATATCATATTTGGGTCGACAAATGAAAATTTGTGCAAAGACTTTGAAAGAGTCATGAAGAAAAAATTTGGAATGTCATCGATGGGTGAGAAGAAATTCTTCTTGGGACTTCAGGTTGATCAACTACCCGAGGGAATATTCATACATCAGACGAAGTATGTTCATGATATCTTAGAGAAATTTGGGATGTCCGGGACTACTCCAGCTTCCACTCCATTAGCGACGAACAATGGGATAAACCCTGATCTCACCGGAGAAAATGTAGATGAAACAATGTATCATTCCATGATCGGATCGCTGATGTATTTGACAGCTTCAAGACCCGATATCATGTATCCAACCTGCCTCGCAACGCGGTTTCAGTCAAGCCCTAGAGCTTCGCATATGGTGATTGTGAAACGGATATTGCGCTACCTGAAAGGAACTCCATCATTGGGGTTGTGGTATCCAAGAAAAGGTGATTTCACACTCGAAGGGTATTCTGATTCTGATTTCGGATGCTGCAAAGTTAATGCTAAGTCAACAACAGCGGGGTGCCAGTTTTTTGGACCACGATTGGTCACCTGGCAATGCAAGAAGCAGACCTCTGTCGCTTTATCCACATGTGAAGCCGAGTATGTATCTGCTAGCAGCTGCTGCTCTCAGATCTTGTGGATCCAACAACAGATGCGAGACTACGGTTTGCAATTTCTTAATACCCCTATCTTTGTTGATAATGAGGCAGCTATAAACATAACAAAAAATCATGTTCATCACGCTAAAACGAAACACATTGAAATTCATCATCACTTCATCCGACACTATTTAGAGAAGAAGTCGATACGAATTGAGAAAATCCACACTGACGAACAAAAATCTGATTTACATACCAAAGCGTTTGATAAAAATCGTTTTCAATATCTTTTAAAACTGAACGGTATGAAGCTTTTATCGGTGTCGGAGGAGATTCTTGGCGTAGATGAAGGTACCACTGTAGATGATGTTGAGAAGCAATCTGCAATGGTTTGTCGATTTTTTACTTGTTTTGGTATTTAGGGGGAGGTAGGTTATATTTTCAGAAAATACAAAAACAGTAAAAAAATTTCAAAAATTCAAAAACATGAGATATTTCAAAATCCAAAAACAATAGAAAACGGTAAAAGAGCTTGTGTAAAAAGGGAAAATGATAGTACATCAGCTTGACAGTTGCAGTATGCTAAAGATATGGATAGTTTAAAAGGGTTAAGCAATCTCGCTGATGATATGCCGATAGGTTTTTACACATTTAGTAGGTTTGTTCGGGATATAAACCTAAATCATTACTTGTTTTTACGTGGGGAACATCTCTTGGATATATGGGTAACCCCCGAAATCTTGTTTGAAAGGCTCTATTTCTAACATACTAGGTCTTTGTACGTGGTAATATCTGGGGTATTATACCTAGACTTCTGATTTTGCTGGAGCAATAGCCTAGTCCTCGTATAATACTTTCCACAGCTTTAATCATAAAGCCCCCCCCCCCCTCAGCATAAAAAATGATGAAACATTGAAAAATGCTAATCATGTGCTGTTGTAAAAGAAGATCCCCAAAGGGGACCCACCTATAGTTGAGCCATCATCTCTCTGATTTTGCGGAAGCAATAGCCTGAGCTCTCATGGCCTCAACACTTAACCCCTAACAGATATTACTAGTGTGCACTCACCTGTAAGACTGAATATAGTGGTCTGGATACGAGAGTATATTCTGAGGTGGTACACGCGTATAAGCTAAGTTTCTTAAAACACTAAATTCGTATCCTGGATAGATTGAAATTTGTGTGAGAATTTAAGTGGATCAGTATATCGACAATCTAAGTGAATTGTTTAATTCTGAGTATGAAATCAAAGCTTAACGGTACTTGTGACTTGTCGACAGTTGATATGATTCCCTAACACGCTTACCAAAAATATGTTTGTAAATAGTTTATGTTTACTGCATTTCATTTCTGTTTAGCATTTTAGTTTAGAAACTTTATTCAAAATCCAAAAAGATTTTACATTTCTGCTTTATTTTTTCCGACAAACCAAAGTGGAAAGCTGATATTCAGACTCGCAGTTTGAAGTAGATGCAGGAAGTTTCTGAGCTGGACAGATGAGTTGGGAGCTTATCATGTTAATCCTGTGAAAATGTAAAGTCAAAATAAGTTCATTAAATTGAAACTTGTAAATTTTCAGAATAATGTTTTGAAAAATGTTGAACAAAAGTCAGTTTTGTTTCATTTTAGGTCATCCAAGGTCATTAAGTTGGACTTGGTAGACAAATTAAGTGCCTAGGGTCATTAACTTGGACCTAGATACTTAAGTGGATTATTAATGACTGATAAAAACAACAAATGAAGTCAAAAAGGAGAATAGATTATAACGTCAAATTTCTGAGAAGCAGGGAACAGGTTTGATCCTGTGAAAGCAGCAAAGTGAGATCCTCATGGCTAAGTCTGAACAAAGTTTGAACCAGAATATGATTCCTACTTATTAAAAGGGGGAGTCTAACAGTTTCTGGATCAACATTCAAGGGGGAGTTTGTAGATTGTCAAAGTCAGGTTCGAGTGCTAGCTGTTGATGCTGATAAGAGATTGAAGGATGCTTTCAGTGTCAAATAGTTTGGTTAGAATGAAAAGACTGATCAAGATTGAAGACTTGATGCCGAAGACTTCGTCAACATCCAAGGGGGAGTCTGTTGGTGCATAAATGTCTGTTAACTTCGTCTTTATCGAGTCTAATGTCTAGATAGGATAAACCAGTGCTCAGTAGATTAGAAATTAGGTTTTGTTTGTGTAAGAGTCATTTCGTACGAAATGATTTTTGCTTGTTTCGTACGAAATGAATCCTCTATATATAGGAGAGCATGGTTCATCATTTGTAACGATCTGGATTTCAGAGCCGAGGTGCTGCCAAACTGTCAACTGATCTGTAAAGCTTTGAAATCAATAAAAACAAGATAATTAGGGAGAATCAAGCTGTAATCAAGTTCGTGTCTTTGATTCCGCCTTTAATATGGATTAAAACTCTTCCGATCGACTCATTCTGGTCGCACAACGATCCTACACCATGTGTGTCATTATTTGTATATTATGTGTATTAGTTATATTATTTTAGGACTTGAAATAATATAACTCATCAAAATACCAAAAAATTACAATCCAAAATATTACCAAAATCCCAATAAATGAATACATAACTTATATCCAAAATATTGGAGGAACCGAACAAAGGAATATAACTCACAAAAATATTTCGGAATTTAATTCATAAGCGTATTTTGGTAAATGGTATTTTGGACACCAAGAAAACAAAATATGATTTTTACAATTATTACAAAGATGTATCATATTTTTGACAAGAGGAAAATATATTATTTTTGGTAAATAAAAATATATATTTTCTTGTAATTATTTGAAGATATATTATTTTTGGAAGAAAATATATTTTATTGAATAAACATGAAATACATTATTTTTGGCCGAAAAATAAGTTTATATATATTTTCCAAGTCAAACTTGAAAATATATTATTTTGGGACTTATATGAAAATATAAATACTTTTGCCAAGGGAAAAATTATAAATATTTTTTCTATTTAATACTTCTTAAAATATATATTTTGAGAATATATATTGATGGATTTTTATTAGAAATATTATTCCGGAAAAATTAATACAAAAATTAAGTATAAGAATACTTAATAAACACAAGAAAATACGTATCCTCGTACGTATAGACATACCGGAATATGTCACCGATATTTGGCAAAATACACAAGGTTGAGAATACAAATATACATACCCCCCATCCTTGGGAAATTATACATGTACAAACACATAAGTGTATCAAGTTAAAATATATTATTTTAACTGTTACTCCATAATTTAATAAATGTAATTTAAGTTAAAATATTTATTATTTTAACAAATAATTATATAACTTGGAATAATTTTGACGACACAATGAAACGTAACTCAAAGACACTAAATAATACTAAGTCTAGGCACGGCCCGCTCGTCTAATAAATCGTAGTACGTATGTACGCAGTCGTGCGATCTAGAGGAAGTGTTGAGTTACATTGGACACGAAGAATGCAAGATTGTGAGTTCATGTCCCCCTTTTCTCTTAATTGTTTTCGGTTTTATAACTTCGGGGGTGAAGTACATGTTACAAATTGTTTACAAACGTTTACATATGGTATGGTTAGCTAAGGAAAGGTACTGTTAAATCATGTGAGTGGTGGGTACAACGCTTAAGACCATTAATCCTCGTAGTAGGACCGAGGGACATGAGTGATAGATCTATTTGGGTGTAGCGAGCCCCACCCATGTGGACCGTGATTTGGCCCATGAAGTGACTATGTCTTACAGCCGGAAGCCCGGTGCAAAATCTGCTAGGATTGAGCCTTCCTGCATCACGTCACACATATTAATGGCCTTGCAAACCATTAATGATATGTTTCCTTGTTTGCTTTCATACCAGGGTTTACAAATACATACTTACTTAATATGATTACCATGTTTATTCGAGCTCACACACTAAACATGTGAACTCGCTCAACTTTTGTTGATGTTTTCAATCTACAAGTATTTCAGGAAACTAAGTATGGATCTGGCGAGCGTTGAAGTTTTCAAGTTATGTCTATAATAAAAGATGTCATCCGAAGTCAAAAGGGATTGGGTTATGTATTTTATCTTGGATAAGATACATGGCGCAAAAACCTAGTTTAATAATGTCTTTTGCGAAGTCCTTATGGAACTTAAAACTTGTTGGTGTTGTATTTTGAACGCGAAGTCTATGCTTTGGGATTTAAAACAATGTTGCATGTAATGTTTTAAAACTTATCTTTGGATGAACATCTTGGTTTTATCATATAGTTGTTTGTTGTGGTTGATTGCAATGATATTAAGCAAGTCACACATAATCACGCTTCCGTAAAAGTCAGGGTGTGACAGTTTGGTATCAGAGCTTCGATTGTAGCGAACTAGGATTCTTTCTCAAGTCTAGACTACAATCATTAGGGCTCTCATGAAAATGTTTTCACAAAGTGTTTTTCATTGCATATACAAAACGCCCAGTTCCATGGAACAAACGTTTTACAAAAAGAAAGACACGAAACACAATGCAAGGTCACATTGGTAGTCCAGTCTGCATGGAGTAGACTAGGAAAGCTAGAGAAGATTCGTGAGGAATAATGAGGATACATGACTTCATGATACACTGTCTTTGATTGCATACTAAGTAATAGTGGTTGATATATGTGCGTATGTTATGATTGTTCTGTTACAGGCATTATGTCCTCATCCGAGAGCGGATTGTCCGAAACCGATGACCCTATGGCTATCGTCTCAGATGACGAGATCACACCAGAGCCGGAGATCTTTACATCAGATACTGAGAGCGACCCAGACATGCTATCAGATGACGAGGACGACTTTCAGCCGTTCGCGTTGCCTGACTTTGGAGATGAGTTACCCCTTGCTGATGGTATTCCCGATGAGGATCCTTTTGTTGTTCCCGTTCCAGTCCATGATCATCTCATCATTGGTCATCCCGATGGTGAGCATATCGTGGCTCTGATCCTCGCTCATGTTCCTCTCGTGGTCATCCCTCCTGAGGATTGGCCTTTTGATGATTTGTTTGATGATGACATTGATCTGTTTGTTGATGGTCCTCCTGATGACGCCCATGGTGATGGAGAGATAGATGAGGACGTTGTTGCTGTCCCACCTCCTGAGATTCCTGTCATTGAGTTATCCTCTGATTCTAGTTTACACTCCGTTTCAGACTCCTTTGAGTCTGTGACGTCTTCAGCTTTGCAGGCGGTTGGATTACAGCGTTACGCTACTGATTCTGACGTTGATACTGCGATGTCAGCTGCACCATCTCCTTCACATGATCCCGAGCCTGGTCCTGAGCCAGATTTTGCTCCTTTTGACTATCCTGACGTTGCACCTGCTGATCCTGAGCCGATACCTGATCATGACCCTATTCCTTTTGGTCTATCAGACATTGCACCCCTTATTCCTGATCCAGTTCCTGCACCTGTTGACCCTCCTTTTGTTGAGCCATTTATTCCCGCACCCGCTGATGTTGCTCCTCTTCCTCCTGTGGAGTTCGATGTCCATCGCACTGACTTACCTATCGTTTTCCTTCAGGACATCCCTGCACTCCGTCCAGGGGAAGGTACTTCAGGCCAGCACCCGCGTGACAATCATTTTGCTTCAGCAGCTTTTTCTCAGATCCCTCAGTCTTCACCGTTTGCTCCTTTCACTTCTTCACCACTCGATGAGCCATTCCGATGGTTCCCACCGTATTCTATGCCGATTTCAGATCCCTATCATCCCTCCCACTTCGTTGGCTACACACAGGATGAGTTACTTTATTCGCTTCAGCTTCGATTTGAGATTATGAGTCGCAGGATTTTGAAGCTTGAGTTAACTCCACGTCCCCTACCGTGTCCTTGTCAGCCTGCTTTTGTTCCCCCAGGCTCATTATAACAACCCTCCTAAATAATTTTTGACACCCCTAAAAATATTTAAAATATCCCTATTCGTCCTAAAATACACCTCGTATACGAAAACGGGCCCCGAATATCTTTATTTTTATTAAATTTAATTAAAAACCAAGATTTTAGGGCTGTCACAGGCCGCGTAGGATCCCTCATTAGTCTACGTGGGGCACGAGTGAAGGGACATGAGTCGCAGCCCGGTGCTGCCACGTGTCATGATCATGTCGAGTCTAGTTCGATGACCGGTCAGGGCTAAAGCCTACTCCCCTTATGTCGCGGGCCGTGAAGGATTAACCTTCGGGCTACGCGGGCCGCGAGGAAGTGTCGATCAGACACTATAAATAGAAGCCATCGGCCTTCAGTCTCAAATCATTCACAATCTTTCTCTCTCTCAAATTTTTGCATAGCAATAGTAATTTTCGGGCATAATACCTCCCTAATTAACGAAGTTTTGCCCCGTTGTAAGTATTATAACCCCCGGTTACGTATTAGATACGTTGCCCGATTGATCCAGGGTTCCATAACGGCTGTCAGGTTCTGCCCGACGTAATCGTTGGAATGCCGTCTCGGGGAGGGTATTACTAGTGTAAATATTGGGTTATTATACTAACGCGTGTGCATTTGTGTAATTAATAGATAATCACCAGGAAATCCTTAAAGAAAACCCTAAGACAGCAATGTGAGTAATCTCCTTTTTGTAAACTGTTTTTACAAAACCTTAAATATTTTACAATGTGATTAGCAGTGATTGAGTCTTTGTAGTTCTTCAATTACTGCAGGTATGTTGGGGTTTTGTATACAAAATGTGGAACACGTTACCATTGGACAAAGAGTTAGCCAATGGGTAATATGACCCACCAGTCAGGATTGACAGTACTGAATGAGTAATTGTGTAGAAATAAACATTGTAATCGCTCTCAATACTGTTAGAAGATAAAACTCTTCTTGATTAAACTAGGATTCTCTCACCAGTATTTCCCACTGACAAAATGTTTTTAAACGCGTTTCAGGTAACAAAATGTGAAAGCCAAATAGAAGTCAGCTTGATAACACTGAAGGCTTGGAAAAAGTGGCTATAAAAGTTACCTGAATAAAGAGTTGTTTTTATTAAATAAAATAGGGTTTATCCCTATAAAAATGTGTGTACTGAAAACTTGGGAATATCCCACGTGTTTAATATTATAAAAGTGTGGTATTTACTCTGATAAAATATTTCCTAACTACGGTCCTGATGAAATTTCCGCTGCCAAAATAATGAAAACCGATACCACTAAATCTGGTCTCGCGGCCGCCCGTTCTTAGGACAGATACGGGACGGGGGTTGCGACAGAAGGTGGTATCAGAGCTAAGCCACTGATTCAGCCACAGAAGTGTTCTGCTGACACCAAAATATTATATGTTAGGAAATTAATTACGGAAATACGTGCATATCTGTATTTTATTATTGTGTATTATTTGACTATTTGTTAGTTTACAGTATGAGCGACTAAGGACCCTCCGATGCCTATCGTCAATTGTCTAGCTCACCTCAAAACGAAGGTACTTCTTCACAGCCTACCCTCTCAGGGTATTCAGCTGACAATGAAGATGGGATATTCGTGTTCAAGGCTCAGTTTGAAGAGCCATTCCCTCCTAAAAAGAGAGGATGGTTCAGTAGGGGAGCGCACGAACGTAGGAAGAGGATGAAAAAGTTACAACAACAACGAGTGTTAGCAGCCGCTAAGAGAGAAACAGTTGCTCACACCCAAGACATGCTCAATAGGAGTCTAGCAAACTTCCATATTCTAGCAACTACAGCTGCAGACCCTAACTTAGAGCGACTCATAGCCCCTCAACCATTACCCTTGTTTCCCACACAACCAATGGAGATTGAAGTCAACCCAGAAAACGAAATCCCAGCACCAGCCTTTGACCCAACTGAGATACCTAGAGTACCAGCACCTAATCCCTTAGACCCAGACTACGACCCGTGGTTTGATGACCATAGGGATTATCAGCAACGCTACCCCATATCAGAAGAACCCATGCCAAACCTAGCAGCTTACCCAGGTCTGGACCCTCTAGATCCTTATTATGATAATGATGAATACATTAGGGAAATCCTAAAGAATCCATATCCTCAGGAAGAACCCATGCCACAGTACCCAGATCCAGTACCAGCACCTGCACCCCTAATGAGTGCAGAGAATGTACAAGAACTCTGAACCTTTGGTGAGGAGATTTTAGGAGAGAGTGAAAGGATGAGACAAATCAGAGAACGACTCGTCTGGAAGTACGACGAGCGTAATATGGAGTTCTGGATGAACCCATATCAGTAATGGTGATAGTGGTAATAATAATAATAATAAAATAATAATAATAATAATATGTGTGTATGAAAATATATATATATATATAATAATAATTATAATAATAATAATATATCTATCGTAGTATAGACCACTTTGTGGTTAGTGATGCATATTAGTATTATATTTTATTTCAGATGTATTGTAATAATTATAGATGCATACTATAAGAAAGAGTAAGTCGTAATGTTCGACGCTTTTGATCAATATGTGTTGTGTGATTGTTTGCATTAAATATTATTTTGTGATATTAATAATTGGCGAATGTTTAAGATTCAGATGGACAATGAAGTTGTAACACCTGTGCCTCCACGGCCATCAAACAAATACCGAGCCAATGAAATATTATATTTCATACTTGGGATTGGTGAAAATATGTGTATCATTTGCACATATCAATTCTTGTTCAAATTCCAAACTCTAAATCGCTTTCTGGAAGGTTATACGCGCACCGATGCGTAAATATAACCAGTTTAATGCAACAAACACTCCGGAATAGTGACATAGGCTTAACATACCTTAAATAACCTTTACATAACTTAGAAATAAGTTTTGAAGGCTTTGGTATGGCAAAATCTAGTTAATTCGCTTACAGGGACTAAACTTGACAAACTGCGAATGTATGCCAATTTGAACTGTAACAGACATTCCGGAACATGGCCATAAGTTAAACATACCTTAAATATCCTTTACATAGCTTAGAAATAGGCTTTGAGGGGTTCGGTGTGCTAAAATAAACTTTTGGGTCATTCAGGGACTAAAAGCGTCAAAAAGTGCACAAGTTTGCATTTTCGAGCATAACTTACGTTCTGAATACATCCGGACATCCAAAAATTTATGTAAGCATGACTATATTATGCTTTAGTGTTTGGCTTAAGAAAAATCCATTCGTTTCGTCATTTGGATCGTTTTTCGCGCTTATGCGCATTCCGTCGTAATTAAGCGAACATCGCGTTCGTACGACCAAACGAACCATCACCCGGCATATTTTTGAGCATGTTTCATGTCCACAATGTTTAGGCATCATTTTAGGGCCTTAAAGTTGGCTTTACGGGCCTTGGAAGTGCCGGAAATGGGCTTAAACACGTGAAGGGACCTAAACTGTCATTTTTGAAAGTTGTTTCTGATCTGACATGCTCAGGCGGCCCGCATTAGTTTAAGGACATCCTGAAGCGGGCCGCATGGCACCTTCTGACCAGATTCAATGTTTTAAACAGCAGGTTGCAGCTGTTTAATCCTCCACCACACATTCTAATTTGTCTAGTCAGCTGATAAACATCAAATTCTAGCCACCATAAGGTCCCGACACTTGTACGGTTGCGATTAAAGCACGGTTTACATGAAACGATCTTAACGGTGGACCGAAAACTATAAATACCCCATACCCCCCATTGCTAAACTCACTAGAATTCTGATTTTAGGAGCTCTAAGTTGAAACCATTGTTTCATACCTGAGATTCTTGAATCGGGATTAGCATTCGGGGACCCTGGGTTAGTATTCTTTCGTTCTTTTCCTTATTTTACTGCTTTTCGAGTCAGAAAGTCAAACAAAAGTTTGACTTTCAGCGTTGACCAGTAATGGTCAATGCGAAGTTCGTTTGAACTTCGCAACGTGAGTGTAATCACGTTGGTCATAGTCCCTTGGGACTATGCCCACTGATTACCACGTTGTCTAGGGTCGTAGGGTAAGCGATCTAATAAATCGCTTATACCTCGAACCCGACCCAGTTTGGTCGATCATTAGGATCCGACCAAATACATTGGGTGACCATAGTAGGTAGGGAATAACCTTCCGAGGTTATACCCTATGGTCACATCGTTTGAGTAGTTGTATGATAGGTAGTTTATATGCCTTAGGTAAATTACCAGAATACCCTTTTCATGTATAATTGGTAATTAAGCATATGTAACCTAAACTTTTGTCACATAACTGATTATGTAACATGTTTAGGCATATAACACTTGTCATAGGACTAGTTAGGCGGTCTGAACGCGTTTCACGCGAACGACGCGTTAAAGTAGCATAAGCTACCTTAATGGGTCGCGATGGGTCGATAATACTTAGGTTAAGTTTCATTTAGTATGTAGGGTTTGTTAAACCATATCATATGAGTTCCTACACTCATTTGGTTTACAAACCCTCCTGCTACCCAGTCTTCCGATTTAGGTCCGGGTTATTTATGTAGTTACCTATATTAGGTACCATTTGTTTTCCGGGACTCCTCTAGCTTACTTGGTAGTTGTTCAAGACTCCTAAGCACTCTCAGGCGAGCACATTATTCCCCTCTTTTACTGTTTTCAACTGTTTTGGGGTGACTCATATGTGCTAAATGTTTTATCAATGGTTTCAAGAACAATTACAATGTGGTTTCAAGAACAATAACAATTATTTCAAGAACAATAACAATTATTTCAAGAACGCTAACAATGATTTCAAGAACGAATACAATGATTTCAAGAACGAATACAATGATTTCAAAAACTAATAACAAATTTCAAAAAGTGAACAAACTTGTTGGTTGTAGTTTACATGACCGATGACATTCATTAGCAATGATCAAGCCGACCAGTATTAGGTTATGGTACCATAGGATCTGACAAATCCCGTTATTTACTGCACCCATTGTTATGTGTGGGGGTTGTGGGTAGCGACTGAATCTGTAATTATTAACTTATCCTTTGGTAAGGGTTTGTTAAGAACGAGAACGAGAGCGAGTTGGAACGAGGAACGCGTCAAGAAGGTTTGAATGTTATTAGAGAATCGACCATAAAGTAGTTTCACAATTAAAATATTAACTTACCCTTTGGTAAGGGTTTGTTAAAACAAGAACGATTTGAACGATTAAAACAAGATGGTTTAACGATTGGGTAAACATTTGTACATGATTGACATTTGATCATGTATTTTCCACAAAACATAACTTTGATTTAAACCAAGTTTTACTTCAATACTTTGTTTTTGTGCATATGGTTTAGTTGAGACATTTCACTTGCCATACATGGATATTTGACATAGACATTTGACATGGATATTTGACATAGACATTTGACATGGATATTTGACATAGACATTTGATATTGATATTTAAACATAGACATTTTACATTGTTTGGTTTGGTTTGGTTAAGTGATTAAGTAACGATGCGTGTGTAATATGATACAAACATGGTGGATACGCCGCTGGTACTTCCTATATATAAGTGTTTGTATGGTATTACATATTGTAGCGTTATTTGAATCATTTCAGTTTGAGACATAGAACATTTTATACAAGTAACATACTTTTCACAAGACATTTATTTACAAACAACTCATCTTATAAAGACTCATTTTACATGGTTATTCATTTAATCATGCATTATTCTCTTATTTATACATATCACCTGAAGTTGTTATTTTTCAAATGATTTACAAAGACAAAGCAAATTACAAGGTTCATGACTAAACATTTTCTTAAACAGAAGTCATGAATCTTATTTTCACAAAACCTATGTACTCGCCAGCATTTCTTTGCTGACCTCGTTTTCACATATGTTTCAGGTATTGTTGGATGATATCGATTGATAAGATGCATGCTCACATAGGACTGGACAAGGCCTTAGTGACTCAATAACAATGATAGACTATGTTTAAATAGTGTAATTAGATTTCCAGACGATGTAATTACTCAATGTTTAATAAAACGAAACACTTTTGATATCCATGGTTATGAAACATTAATTCTGTTGCAACACGCCCCGATGTTTCCGCCGCGATTTGTTGTTTTACGCGGTCGGGGTGTGACAGAAGTGAACTAGGAAAATTAGAATAACGATAACCAGAGTAACAATAACCCGGATAACGATAACCCGAACAACAATAATGGAAACCAAGTGGATAACAGTGCCATCCAACACATAGTGGCACAAGGGATAATAGATGCGATGGAATATATTATCAAAACGGTTAAGGAAGCAGAAAATAAAAGTAACCGTGATAGTAAACGACCCACTGAACCAGAACACAGCGTAAACAATGGACCCATACTTCAAGTGCCCCTTCCCAAAAGAAGAAGAACCATGTCTTATGGTTGTTCTTATAAAGAATTATGGTCTTGTAAACCAATGGAATTCTCGGGCAATGAAGGGGCCGTTGCAGCTCTACGCTGGATAGAAAAGACTGAAGCAGTCTTAAAAATAAACAAGTGCGCGGAAGAGGATAAGATAATGTTTGCTTCCAATCTATTTAAGAATTCAGCACTAGAATGGTGGAACACTATCCTCCAGTCTAGGGGAAGTGATAGAATTTACAATATGGAATGGGAAGAATTTAAAAATATGGTAGAAAGAAAATTTTGTCCTCCCAATGAAAAAGAACAGATAGCAAATAAGTTCCTAAACCTTAGGATGACTGGAGTGGATAGTAAGGGATACACTACTTTATTCTTTGAATATGCTAGAATAGTACCAACCCTTGCATCACCTGAACCAGTATTAATCTCCCGTTATATCTGGGGATTAATCAGTGAGATAAGGCACTTAGTCAAGGCAGCTAGACCTCAAACTATAGAAGAAGCTGTAGAACTAGCAAACACCTTGACAGATGAATTAGTGCGTAACCGAGAAGAAGACCAGAGGAGGAACCTAGCTCAAAGACTTACCCAGGAATTCCGTTCTGGAAATTCCAACCGTGGGAAAAATATAGGTTCTACTTCTGCACCCTACTGCAAGTATTGCAAAAGGAAGCATTCTGGAAGATGTTCCATATATTGCAATTTTTGCAAAATATCTGGACACAAAGAGGAAGACTGCAGGAAGAAGCCTAACAACAGGATATGCTATAATTGTGGAGAACAAGGTCATATCAAGCCAAACTGTCCAAAACTAGCTCCAACCACGAACAACAAGACTACTAAAAATGCTAGAGCATTTGTTCTGACTATAGAAGAAGCAAAAATGATCCCGGATGTGATAGCCGGTACGTTTTTAGTTAATGATGTTTTTGCTAAAGTATTATTTGACTCTGGTGCAAACCAAAGTTTTATTAATACTTCATTTTGCAAACTTCTCAATCGACCATTAACTAAACTTCCACAAGAATGTCTAGTAGAGACAGCAAACGGAGAAACCATTAAGATTTCTGAAATCTTGCAGGAAGCAAGAATAGAATTTTTAAATAAAAAATTTATTGCAAATCTTTACCCAATGAATCTGGCAGGATTTGATGTGGTATTAGGAATGGATTTGTTAATAGCCAATAAAGCCAGTATTTTATGTGATCAAAAGTCAATCCAAGTAAATTCACCAAAGGGTGAAAAGATCACAATTAAAGGAGATAAGCCCTCTAAATCCACGAAATTCATCTCTGTAATGAAAACAGCCAATTATGTTAGGAAAGGATCATTAGTGTATATGATTTCTATAATCATTAACACTAAAGGAAAGAAATTAAAGGATATTCCAGTAGTATCCCAGTTTTCAGATGTATTTCCAGAAGAGTTACCAGGGCAACCTCCAGACAGAGAAGTTGAATTCAGAATCCACTTGCTACCAGGAACAACACCAATTGCCAAAACACCTTACCGTTTGGCACCCGCAGAAATGCAGGAATTGAAGAAACAGTTAGATGAATTGTTGGAAAAAGGATTCTTACAGCCAAGCTCATCGCCATGGGGAGCACCAATCTTATTCGTCAAAAAGAAGGATGGATCAATGCGTATGTGCATTGATTACCGCGAATTGAACAAAGTCACGATCAAAAATCAGTACCCATTACCAAGAATCGATGATCTGTTCGACCAGCTACAAGGAGCTTGCTCTAAAATCGACTTACGATCAGGATATCATCAATTAAAGGTACAGGAAGAGGACATTCCTAAGACCGCTTTCAGAACAAGGTATGGCCATTATGAATTTACTGTCATGCCATTTGGTCTAACCAATGCCCCAGCTGCATTTATGGACATGATGAACCGAATATGTAAGCCATATTTGGATAAATTCATAATTGTCTTTATCGATGATATTCTCATTTATTCTAAGAGCAAAGAGGAACATGCAGCGTATCTGCACGCGCTTCTAAGTTTATTGAGAAAAGAAAAGCTCTATGCTAAGTTTTTGAAGTGTGAATTTTGGTTAGAACAGGTACAGTTTCTTGGGCATTTAGTCAATCATGAAGGAATTCATGTGGATCCCACAAAGATCGAGGCGATTACCAAATGGAAAACCCCTGAGTCACCAACCGAGGTTAGAAGTTTCTTTGGATTGGCTGGTTATTATAGAAGGTTTATTCGAGATTTTTCTAGAATAGCCATTCCCTTAACTAAGCTAACCTGTAAAACTGTTAAGTTTGAATGGGGACCAAAACAAGAAGAAGCCTTTAGAATCCTTAAGCAAAGATTGACCAATGCACCCATATTAGCATTACCCGAAGGAACTGAAGATTTTGTAATTTATTGTGATGTTTCTAAATTAGGTTATGGATGTGTGTTGATGCAACGTCAAAAGGTTATAGCCTACGCCTCTAGACAACTTAAGAATCATGAAGAGAATTATTCAACCCATGATTTAGAATTTGAAGCTATAATTTTTGCCCTTAAAATTTGGAGACATTACCTTTACGGTAGTAAGTTTACTATTTTTACCGACCATAAGAGTTTAAGTTATGTCTTCGGAAAAAAGGAGTTGAATATGAGACAAAGACGCTGGATGGAGATACTTAGTGATTATGATTGCAATATCCAGTACCATGCAGGAAAAGCAAACATAGTAGCGGATGCTTTAAGTCGAAAGTATCACGAAGACCAAAAAGAGTACGTTCACTTAACTAAATTTGCAAGTAGATTTAAATGAACAGATTAGAAAAGCACAAGAATCAGTAATCAAGGATGATACTGAAAAATTGAAAGGAATGATTAAAGAACTAGAACAAGGAACAGATGGAATTTGGAGATTCCATAAGAAAAGAATGTGGATACCTAAATTAGGAAACCTACGCCACCGTATATTAGAAGAAGCCCATAAGTCTAAGTATACGATGCATCCTAGAAATGATAAGATGTATCATGACTTAAGAAAGAATTTATGGTGGATAAGAATGAAAAAGGATATAGCAGCATATGTTGCAAAGTGTTTAACCTGTTCACAAGTTAAAGCTGAACATCAGAAACCCTCAGGTTTGTTACAACTATTAGAAATGCCAGTTTGGAAATGGGAATTAATAACAATGGATTTTGTTACTAAATTACCCAAAACAAGAAAAGGTAATGATACAATCTGGGTGACTGTAGACAGGCTAACCAAGTCAGCACATTTCCTACCAATGAAAGAAACTTTCGGTATGGAACAACTAGCTAAATTATATGTAAATGAAATAGTTTCATTACATGGAATTCTTTTATCAATTGTTTCTGACAGAGATAGCCGTTTTACCTCTCATTTTTGGAAAAGTTTCCAAAAAGCAATGGAAACCAAGTTAAATCTAAGCACCGCTTATCATCCTCAAACGGACGGATGAAGCGAAAGGACAACTCAGACAATGGAAGATATGCTTAGAGCTTGTGTAATTGATTTCGGAGGTAATTGGGACGATCACTTACCATTAATAGAATTTTCTTATAATAACAGCTATCACACAAGTATCAATGCTGCACCATTCGAAGCACTTTACGGACGAAAGTGTCGAACTCCAGTCAGTTAGGCATAAATTGGAGAAAAGCAACTATCCGGACCTGAGATAGTACAAGAAACAACCGACAAAATTATCCAAGTCAAGGAGCGACTAAAAGCAGCACGTGATCGACAAAAGAGTTATGCTGATAACAGACGGAAGCCATTGGAATTTCAGGTAGGAGACAAAGTGTTTTTGAAAGTCTCTCCTTGGAAAGGAGTGGTAAGATTCATCAAAAGAGGAAAGCTAAGCCCTAGGTATGTTGGACCTTTTGAGATTATTAAAAGAATAGGACATGTAGCCTACCAGCTACAACTGCCAGAGGAAATGGCAGGAATACATGATGTATTTCATATATCTAATCTCAAGAAATGCTTAGCTGATGAATCATTGATAATGCCTCTTAAGGATATAGAGGTAAATGAACAGTTAAAATTTGTAGAAAGACCTCTACAGATTGAAGACAGGAAAGTTAAGAATCTCAAACACAAGAGATTCGTTCTAGTCAAAGTAAAATAGGACTCCAAAAGAGGACCAAAATACACTTGGGAGCTTGAATTAGAAATGTAAAGGAAATATCCACACCTATTCCAGTAGATCTCAAGGACGAGCTCTAAAACAAGGTGGGGAGGATATAACAACCCTCCTAAATAATTTTTGACACCCCTAAAAATATTTAAAATATCCCTATACGTCCTAAAATACTCCCCGTATACGAAAACGGGCCCCAAATATCTTTATTTTTATTAAATTTAATTAAAAACCAAGATTTTAGGGCTGTCGCGGGCCGCGTAGGATCCCTCCTTGGTCTACGCGGGGCGCGAGCGAAGGGACATGAGTTGCAGCCCGGTGCTGCCATGTGTCATGATCGTGTCGAGTTTAGTTCGATGACCGGTCAGGGCTAAAGCCTACTCCCCCTATGTCGCGGGCTGCGAAGGATTAACCTTCGGGCTACGCGGGCCGCGAGGAAGTGTCGATCAGACACTATAAATAGAATGCATCGGCCTTCAGTACCAAATCGTTCACAATCTTTCTCTCTCTCGAATTTCTGCATAGCAATAGTAATTTTCGGGCATAATACCTCCCTAATTAACGAAGTTCTGCCCCGTTGTAAGTATTATAACCCCCGGTTACGTATTACATACGCTGCTCGATTGATCCAGGGTTCCGTAACGGCTGTCGAGGTTCTGCCCAACGTAGTCGTTGGAATGCCGTCTCGGGGAGGGTATTACTAATGTAAATATTGGGTTATTATACTAACGCGTATGCATTTGTGTAATTAATAAATAATCACCAGGAAATCCTTAAAGAAAACCCTAAGACAGCAATGTGAGTAATCTCCTTTTTGTAAACTGTTTTTACAAAACCTTAAATATTTTACAATGTGATTAGCAGTGATTGAGTCTTTGTAGTTCTTCAATTACTGCCGTTATGTTGGGGTTTTGTATACAAAATGTGGAACACGTTACCATTGGACAAAGAGTTAGCCAATGGGTAATATGACCCACCAGTCAGGATTAACAGTACTGAATGAGTAATTGTGTAGAAATAAACATTATAATCGCTCTCAATACTGTTAGAAGATAAAACTCTTCTTGATTAAACTGGGATTCTCTCACCAGTATTTCCCGCTGACAAAATGTTTTTAAACGCATTTCAAGTAACAAAATGTGAAAGCCAAATAGAAGCCAGCTGGACAGCACTGAAGGCTTGGAAAAAGTGGCTATAAAAGTTACCTCAATAAAGAGATGTTTTTATTAAATAAAATAGGGTTTATCCCTATAAAAATGTGTGTACTGAAAACTTGGGAATATCCCACGTGTTTAATATATAAAAGTGTGGTATTTACTCTGATAAAATATTTCCTAACTACGGTCCTGATGAAATTTCCGCTGCCAAAATAATTAAAACTGATACCACTAAATCTAATCTCGCGGCCGCCCGTTCCCGGGACAGATAGGGGACGGGGGTTGCGACACTCATCATCGTCTCCTTTTGCACATCCACCTGCTCTTCTCACTCCTTTTCCAGAGTTTGATGCTCGATTTCTTATTGTCGAGCAGCAGATCCGTTATTTGCTTCGTCGTGTATACGAGCTCAAGGAGGAGCTTGCACATATTCTCAGTTTGCTTTTCCTCCCTCCTCCACCTCCGCCATTAGTACAGTAGGTTTTTGGTTTTATGCAGATTGCATTACTTTTAGTGAGAGCACCACTATTGAGCAGAGATTGTGAAGCCTTTTGGAGACCACTTTTTTGATCATGTGACTTTTGTATTGATAGACTTAATGGACAAGGGTAGTGTGACCCTATGTCCCTTTTGATGGGATACACCTTGTAAACAATGTAACTATGGTCGATAATTAATGAAAGCTCAATCGTCATGTTCTCACTAAACACATTGTTGGGTTACTTGCTTATGTTATGATTGTGTTGTTGCATGATTGCTTGATATGATGATTATGTGTATGCACATATGACTTCTAGACAACTATATACATTTACTTAACGAATAAGACCTGACCTATACAATCTTCTTCTTAGAAGATGCCTCCTCGAAGGAACAATCAACTGCCCACGACTGAGGTAGAATTACAAGCGCGCATCACACAGGCCAATGCACAACACGAGGTACTTCGCTACAGACACAGCGGAGGTACCTCAGTGAATAACCCATCTAATGGTAATGTTTAAGTCACCTAAGACACATTACAATACGTTTGGACATTTCCAAGTGTGCTTTGTTAATGTTTTCTGTGAATGATGCTGCTTGGGTTACTGGCTGTACCTACAAGCAGTTTTTGGACTGCAAGCCTCCGAACTTTGACGGTACTGGAGGTGCCGTAGCTTTTATGAGATGGGTCGAGAATATGGATTCTGTTTTGCGAATGAGCAATTTTACTCCAGAGCAACAAGTCACGTATATTTCTGGATTGTTTCTAGATGGGGCTCTGTCATGGTGGAACCTTCAGGTTCAGACGTTGGGCGAGGCTGCTGCCTATGCTTTGATATGGAATGAGCTGAAAGAATTGATGCGTAGGAAGTATTGTTCTCAGGCGGAAATCCAGAAGCCGGAAATTGAATTCTGGACGCTGAAGGTGGAAGGTCCAAAGGTGGCGGAATATGTGCAGAGACTTCATGATTTGTCGTGAGTTGTTCCATATCTGGTGGAAACAGAGTTTAAGAGGATAGAATGATTCGTCTGGGGATTGGCGCCTCAGATTCTGAGCTTGATGACGGCATCAACGCCTCCAACAACCATCGATGCGATTGACTTAAGTATGGCGCTCACTAAAGAAGCGATTAGATTGGAAAAATTTTCAACCCCTGAAGAGAAGAAGGAGACTCATGTGGAGTCATCTGGGGACAACAAAAGAAAGCTCACTGATTTCCAAAAGGGTGCTCGGGTGAATAACAACAAAAATGCCAAAAAGGGAAAAGGGTACATGGGTAACCTACCTAAGTGCGACAATTGTCGGCGTCATCATACCGGGCGATGTAGATATGGAAAGTGTGATAACTGTGGCAAAGTGGGGCATGCCAAGGAGACGTATTGGTACGGTGCTGGACATGGAAATGAAGGTCAAGATGGTAGCGAAAATCGCGGAGGAAACGACAACAACAACTATCAAGGCGGTAATGGTGATGATTAAGGACGTGGCCAAGGTTGTTTTAACTGCAGTGATGTGGGGCATTTCAGGAAATATTGCCCTAAAAACGATCAGGCACGAGGAAGAGCGTACAACACCGAAGCTAGAGAAGCACGTCAGGATCCAGACGTGGTTACTGGTACATTCCCTATCAATCAATGCTTTGCATCTGTGCTATTTGATACCGGTGCCGACTATAGCTTCGTATCTCTAGAGTTTAAGAATATACTTGGTTTAGTAGCAAGCAAGTTAGATACCCCGTACTCAATAGAACTAGCTAGTGGGAAGCTAGTGGAAGCCAACGAAGTGATTAGAGGCTGTGTTATAGAGCTTAGAGAGCGTGAGTTTTCATTAGAACTTCTGCCAGTGGAATTGGGAAGCTTCGACGTTGAAATTGGGATGGATTGGTTGTCAAATAATCGAGCTGAGATTGTATGCCATGAGAAGATTATCCATAACCCGATGGCGAATGAAGAGACGATTGTGATTCATGGGGAGAAGCAGGATGCGCTTCTACGGATTATTAGTTGTTTGAAGGCACGAAAGTTTTTGCGTAAAGGATGTGTTGCCTTCTTAGCTCATGTCGTGGGCAAAGAAGCCGAAGAACCAAAGCTCGAAGATATTCCTGTGGTAAGGGAATATCCGGAAGTCTTCCCCGAAGACTTGCAAGGACTACCTCCTCAATGACAAGTCGAATTCCACATTGACTTGGTTCCAGACGCCGCGCCTGTAGCTAAGGCACCTTATCGACTTGCGCCTTCAGAAGTGCAAGAGTTATCAGCGCAGCTTTAGGAACAACTAGATAAGGGATTTATAAGACCAAGCTTCTCGCCTTGGGGAGCTCCAGTTCTGTTCGTCAAGAAGAAGGGTGGTAGTTTTCGTACGTGCATCGACTACCGAGAGTTGAACAAGTTAACCATCAGGAATCGGTATCCCCTGCCGAGGATTAATGATTTATTCGACCAACTACAAGGATCCAACTACTATCTCCAGATCGATCTTCGATCAGGTTATCGCCAGCTGCAGATTCAGGAAGAAAGTATACCAAAGAACAGTGACTCAACAATTTGTTTTAAACATACGCCAAAATTGTGTTTTATACACGGTACACAGAACAATTATGCACATAATACAAAACTTGGAGAATCTAGGAGACATGTACTTAGGACCTTCGGGAACTTAGGTCAAAACTCGTTAAAGGTTATCACTTAGGAACCACGTCCATTAACTCGAGCAAACACAATTCATCTGTCATATATGCTATTTTAGTTAACCGAACAGGTGAAGTACTCAAATTTCTTTTATTGAAATTCCCACTTTTGCTTCTAGCGAGTAGATTTTTACATCTCTACTTCTCTTAATGGTAGTTGCATCACGACAATTTTCTTCATTAGAGCGAACGCTCATTTGCTTTGGTACTTGCTCATTTCATATGTTACACATGCATCGTTTGTTACACATGTGGCTTCCCTTCTAATGATCATTTTCATCAAAGTTACAAATATCATCTCGCTATATCCAGTTATTGCCTTGAGTCTCGAATAATCAGCATTATTGTAAGTATCGACTCCTTGATATTGAGTCAACAAAACCTTCTTGAAATTTCTTTTCCTTCGAGTTACATACATGGTTTATCTTTGTAACCATGCCGAAATTCCCTTGTCGATACATGTATTTATTGTCGGATTGCGCTGAAACCAAGTTCAATTGCTTGAACTTGTCCATTTCACATATTCAATTCAAGACACCATATGATGTATTGAAAGCATCATATTCAGATTCATTTTATCAAGTGTTTCATTTGTTCCGAGTCACAGTAGACTTGTTTGGTCTACGGCTCCATTAAGTCGTCTGTTGATTCCAACACCTTGTGGTGATGCTTTCACTAAATTGAAGCTTGCTCTGATCTCGTTTACGCATCTCATACACGGGTTTAATTGTTTATTTATTGACTTGCTCAAAATCCGCTATGTTTTAATCATTATTAAAGCAGTCTTAACACGATCGTGTGTTAAGACAATGGTACATAAATTCATTTTATATTCCAGTGTACCTCCTAACGGTTCTTTCATTATCGATCAAATGCCTTGTGGTATTTATTGCTTTTTCATCCTCGATCGAAAACAGTAGTTCTTTGATGTTCCATATTCAATTGAAAACCCTATGACGTTGTTTAAATCAAATCTTCAGAATTGCTTCAGTGCGCTTTCATTTTATTTCAAACACGGTGAACTTGTTCGGTCACCGCTATTATTGAATTATGTCATTCACTACGACACCTTGTGGCGTCGGTGTAAACTTGTAGCTTGTGCTAATCATGGTCAACCGTTTCACACGAAACTACACATACTTTTGTTTGACTTGTCATTTAAACATTCTTAATGCAACTACGAATTAAGACAATGATACACCAGATTCGGTTGTATTTCATTTTGGTGTATTCTCGCAATTCAATAATGTCAACGCGCTATTTTATCCGTGTATTCATTTGAAAGTTGACGGATCATTTTCATGTTACTATTAAATTTAAGCATGAGGATTCTATATTCATCTAGCGGATGCTATTGTTCCTATAACTCATTTGCATATTGAGAAAGGTGGTTGGAAATTGTAATGACTGAAACTCCTCTGATTGAACCCCTGTTAACAAAGTCACACTAGTTGATACATCTATACGACTCGTTTCCGTTGATATCGAATTCTGAAACACATACCTCTTAACCGTTGAGTTTTTATTGTTGTAATATGTCCTTGGATTCACCTGATATGAGTAAGTCTTGATTTGGTTTCGTGATTATTCACTTTGGTATTATTCATTTCCATACACGCATAACGTAACCCTAAGGAGTTAGTGTAGATTAAATTTCGAGGACGAATTTTTCTTAACTGGGGGAGAATGTGCCAATTGTCAAATTTGCATACATCCGTACAATTATTAAACAGTAATTAGTGCTTAATGACTGTGTTGATTTAACATTTATGACGTGAATGCTTTCTGATTATCGTTATCGTATATACATGTGCATCATATATTGCAAATGTCATATCATTATTTCATGCAACACTTTATTGATTCAAATGATGCACGAAACAAAGCTAGCTCAGTTATCAGACAAATCAGAAAAATGCTTACGGAATTCAGTACATAGACAGACATGGTATTGCGATACAGAATGAGCCAGAAACCAAGAGTTACACTAGTATAGTGTGTAGGAAAGTAGGGATCATGAAACTGCCTTCCTAGTGACGGAATTCAGTACATAGACAGACATGGTATTACGATACAGAATGAGCCAGAAACCAAGAGTTACACTAGTATAGTGTGTAGGAAAGTAGGGATCATGAAACTGCCTTCCTAGTGATAGTTTAAGTGCCGGAAAGTGCCTAAAACTCACACAAACTGCAGAATTCTGCAGAATTCAGCAAAATTCAGCAATTAAACAACTTAATATCAGGCAGAAATTTGGTTAAATGGTCCAGAATACTTTCCTAAGTATCGGGAATCAAAACTGTCGCAAAAGGTAACATAAAGCACACTAAACTGCATAGTTAGCACCTTAACAAACCGGTAACCAACCGAACAACTGGACACCACCCGAAACACCAAATTCTCACTAGAAGCTTTGTTTTGACATTTTCGAGCTAGTTATGGTCCCCGAACATCATAACACACTATATAACATACTAGTAACTAAACACCCTAACTAGACACTTGGATTTCAACTAACAAAACTAAGTATTACAACCTAGTCTAGACCCCCTCCCCCCCACTATTTATGGTTTCATGGTGGCCCCCACAAGTGATTTTATTTGAATTCTTTATTAGATTATGTTTCCTACTTATTTAACACAAAAACCTTTGGACTTTAACTTGTTGGTGAATATTATAAGTAACCATAAGACTTAAACGCATCATTCTCATTCCTCACAACACCCACCATCTTTCTCTTCCTCTCCCCTTGGCTTCAGCCGTGAACAACCACCCACACAACCACCATCATCTTTCACTCCTCATCCATTCTACACATATACAAAGGAGTAAGGAGCCATACAAGGAAGCTAGGAACTATTGGAAGTTGAAGGACCTCTCACACAAGCTTTTATCCACCTCATTTTCATCTTGTGATCATCCCTAGCCTTGAGCTAGTAGTAAGATCATCTACACCTTATTTTACATCTTGTTTTGGTGGTTAAAGAATGATACAAGTTGTTAATCATGAAGAACACTATGAATCTTGAACATGAAACTTAAACATAAGACTAAAATCATAAGAAATCATGTTATTTAAGTGTTGTTATGCTTGTTGATTGTTGATTGCTCATGTTATTGATGTAAATCATCATGTGATCTTGCTAGATAGTGATTAAAGACATAATCTAGCAAGATGAGAGGATGATTATGTTGTAGATCAATGGATCATCCTTATGTTACAACATGAACTTGAAAGATTTAATGTTTTCTTGAAGTATGATGATTAAAATGAATAAAAAGTCTTGTAAACATATGATTTTAAGAATGATTTTTCAAGAAACCAAGTTAAAAATACAAGATTTACCTAAGCTTGGTTCTTAAAGGAATTAACCACATTTTTAGTGGTTAAACAAGTGTAGAAATATATATGTAACAATAAAAACTCAAGAAAAAACATTTTTAGAAAAATGATTTACAAGTTGTAAACATCTAACTTCTTTGAAAATGATGTTTTTAAATAAACAATCACACTTTAAAGGGTAACTAAGCTTACTAAACACACTAGTAAGTTACTACACATTTTTGTAAACTTTCAAGTTCATGAAGTAGTAATTTATGCATGATTTTGGCAAATTGGTAAGTGTTGATTTGGTTTATTGTTGATTGTGGTGATTTATAAAAGAAAATGATATGCTTTGAAAGCATGAAAACCTCCATTTTTAAGGGGAAACTATGGCAAATTTTTTCTAGAAATTTAACACTTAGAAAAATATTTTTAAACAAATACTTACAAGTATATTTTAAACTATGAATTTTAATATAAAGTTTGCCATAAATTTTGTTACAAAAATTATAAATATTGGAGGTTGGTTTTTGTAAATAAAAGTGACTAAATATGTATTTAGGAAAATATATATTTAGATGTCACCATGTGTGTGATTATTTGTATGTGTATTAGTTATATTATTTTAGAACTTAAAATAATATAACTCATCAAAATACCAAGAAATTATAATCCAAAATATTACCAAAATCCCAAGAAATGAATACATAACTTATATCCAAAATATTGGAGGAACCGAACAAATGAATATAACTCACGAAAGTTTTCCGGAATTTAATTCATAAGCGTATTTTGGTAAATGGTATTTTGGACACCAAGAAAACAAAATATGATTTTTACAATTATTACAAAGATATATCATATTTTTGACAAGAGGAATACATATTATTTTTGGTAAATAAAAATATATATTTTCTTGAAATTATTAGAAGATATATTATTTTTGTAAGAAAATATATTTTCTTGAATAAACATGAAATACATTATTTTTGGGTGAAAAATAAGTTTATATATATTTTCCAAGTTAAACTTGAAAATATATTATTTTGTGACTTATATGAAAATATAAATACTTTTGCCAAGGGAAAAATTATAAATAATTTTTCTATGTAATACTTCTTAAAATATATATTTTGAGAATATATATTGATGGATTTTTATTAGAAATGTTATTCCGGAAAAATTAATACAAAAATTAAGTAGAAGAATACTTAATAAACACAAGAAAATACATATCCTCGTACGTATAGATATACCGGAATACGCCACCGATACTTGGCAAAATACACAAGGTTGAGAATACAAATATACATACCCCCCATCCTTGGGAAATTATACATGTACAAACACATAAGTGTGTCCAGTTAAAATATATTATTTTAACTGTTACTCCATAATTTAATAAATGTAATTTAAGTTAAAATATTTATTATTTTAACAAATAATTATATAACTTGGAATAATTTTGACGACACAATGAAACGTAACTCAAAGACACTAAATAATACTAAGTCAAGGCACGACCCGCTCATCTAATAAATCGTAGTACTTATGTAGGTAATCGTGCAATCTATAGGAAGCGTTGAGTTACATTGGATACGAAGAAGGCAAGATTGTGAGTTCATGTCCTCCTTTTCTCTTAACTGTTTTCGGTTTTATAACTTCGGGGGTGAAGTACATGTTTCAAATTGTTTACAAACGTTTACATATGGTATGGTTAGCCAAGGAAAGGTACTATTAGATCATGTGAGTGGTGGGTACAACGCTTAAGTCCATTAATCCTCGTAGTAGGACCGAGGGACATGAGTGATAGATCTATTTGGGTGTAGCGAGCCCCACCCATGTGGACTGGGAATGAGGTGGCTATGTCTTACAGCCGGAAGCCCGATGCAAAATCTGCTAGGATTGAGCCTTCCTGCATCACGTCACACATATTAATGGCCTTCCAAACCATTAATGATATGTTTCCTTGTTTGCTTTCATACCAGGGTTTACAAATACATACTTACTTAATATGATTACCATGTTTATTCGAGCTCACACACTAAACACATAAACTCGCTCAACTTTTGTTGATGTTTTCAAACTACAAGTATTTCAGGAAACTAATATGAATCTGGCGGGCGTTGAAGTTTTCAAGTCATGTATATAATAAAAGAGGTCATCCGAAGTCAAAAGGGATTGGGTTATGTATTTTATCTTGGATAAGATACATGGTGCAAAAACCTAGTTTAATAATGTCTTTTGCGAAGTCCTTATGGAACTTAAAACTTGTTGGTGTTGTATTCTGAACGCGAAGTCTATGCTTTGGGATTTAAAACAATGTTTGTAATGTTTTAAAACTTATCTATGGATGAACATCTTGGTTTTATCATATAGTTGTTTGTTATGGTTGATTGCAATGATATTAAGCAAGTCACACATAATCACGCTTCCGCAAAAGTCAGGGTGTGACACATTTGCACTTGATGGTAACCCTTATAGCAGTCTAAGAAACACTTCCAGCGGAAGGATGCTAAAGAATCGACTTTCTTGTCTATTTCTGGGAGGGAGTAACAGTCCTTTGGGCAGGCCTTGTTGAGATCTTTGAAATCGACACACATGCGCCACCCGCCGTTGTGCTTCTGCACCATTACTGGGTTGGCTACCCAGGTTTGATATTGCACTTCGCGTAGGATCCCGGCTTGAAGTAATTCGGTTACTTATTCGTTCATTGCGTCTGCTTTTTCTGCGCTGAGGCTGCGCCTTCCTTGCGCGACTGGTTCCGTAGAAGGTCGGATATTTAAGCAGTGTTGTGCTATGTCTCTTGGTACTCCAGTCATGTCCGTCGGGGACCAAGCGAAGATATCCATGTTGTTAGATAAGAGTTCTTTTAACTTTATACGGATATTCCTCGTTGAGGACCCATTTCTCTGGTTCGTTTGATGGTGAAGGTTTGGCAACTTTTGCTGGTGGCTCATCGTCCACATACATAACCTCTTTGCTGGAATATAAAACTGCTACCCCGGTTTCCGTCGGAAAACCACAAGTGGCGTGTGGTATGGAGGTAATCATGCTGAACTCTCTCTGAGACCGTCTCCCAAGTAATACATCATGACGCGATGTTGCTGGCATGACCATAAAATTGACTGTGACAGTGCGCGAATGCTCATCGTCTGAGAGGGTTATAGGAAAAGCGATTTGACCCAGCGGAAAGACAGCTTCGTTATAGAAACCAGTGAGAGGAAAATCGACTGGTTTTAAGCGTGCCTTATCCTCTGGGTCTAGTTGCTTAAAACATTGCTCGTAAATTATATCCATGGAACTTCCTGGATCTATAAACATATAATCAGTGCGATAGTGGCCGAAGATACCAGTGATGATTACCGGGCGTTCTTCTTGAGGACCTCCTGGAACGATATGTAAGACTACTTGCTGCTCTCGCCAGTGCTGATTGTGGTTCCGTTTAGGTCTTTGTGACGGTCCTCCTTGTACCATACTTATCTGTTGCACCTTGATTTCCCGGTGGTTGTTATCTTTTGGAATATGTTGTATATATCTGAGTGGTTCCGAGTATCCTTGGCTGCTAAGTTGGATGTCCCACTGATGTGTTGATTGTGGGTCCAACATTATGGTGCCAGATGTTCTTCTGAATATACACTCTTCTTGATCATTAGATCTGTTGTGTAATGACTCAGATCTGGAGTTTGGTACAAAAGTTTGGTTCATGGTGTTCTGGAATCTGGTGAACCAGTATTCTGTAGTTTCCTCCGGGATCAGATATGGGTGATTACGAGTTTTAGGTTTCATTGCTGATGTAACAGGGTCTGTCACCTGGTGGCAATTGTTGTTACTGTCTTGTTTGCCCATGATTCCGTCGATCTGAGTAACTTGGGCTGGGCTTCCCTTGTTTCCAGATCGAGGACTTGATGAGCTCTCTGCCATTAGATAACAGAGTTTGAAGAAAAATTAAAACGAGAAGATATGAATAAAAACTGAGAATCGGTGGGCGCCAATGAAGAAACATTGGTTTAATAGATCGGAATCAATTGAAGCAGGGGGTTTGAATCTGCATAAAAGGGTTAGATCTTCTCGTTTGATTCGGGGGTAATGGTCTGCTTCTTCTAATAACAACTGCAAAACAAACAGCCGTTAGACTCGCCACAGGGAGAATGGGGGTTCTCCCCGTGACCACCCTCCGGCGTGAGAATAAGTACAGGGTTTGATGAAGAAGAAAAAGTAGCTGAAAGTGAAGTGAGAGTAACTTGGGAAATTGAACCTGAATTATCCTTTATTTATAGCCGAAGTTTGGGCGGGAAAGTTTGTTGATGGAGAACTTAACGGAATGTAATTTCCGTAAGCGGTTATTTTCCCCACCGTTAATCACTAACGGGCGTGTGTGCACATGGATCGTGGTTATGATCAACGACTGGGGTGATGCCACGTGGAAAGTGGGCAAGTGTGGATCTTCCTTTAATTTGGTGCCATCATTGTGACTTTGAGGAGTGCCTAAGATAATGCCACGTGGCCATTCGGTTATAACCGAATGGTTGTGCACGATAAAGCCTTTCTAGAAGGATTACAACTGTAATCCTATGTGGCTCTTCCTCATGGTAATTCTGTTATGACAGAATGGTTATTTTTATCCAAGTCTGGGTGACTTTCGCGTTGAGATATTGTTAGGATTTTATCCTATCTGTTGTATGAGAGCTTGCGCAAGAATATGTTATATCTTTCTTGGTGCGCGGATGTTGGAGATTGCTTTCTTTTAGACTCTCTTTTTCTTGGAACGAGTGCGCTGCAGCGCAAGGTTCTTTAAAAGAGGTTAATTGTTGGTGAAGTTTGTGGTATGGTCCTGAACACATGTGCAGGGTTTTTGGGACCTTACCCCTTCACCTCCTAATACAAACGGTGTGCTAAGTATTTCATAAACAAAAAAAAACAAAACAAGTTAAAAAAAAAATGCTATACCACACTGCTTTCCGGAATAAACGTGCTCGTGTTTGTGTCGGACGACTCGCCGAAAATGTGGTTGAACCAAGACATGTTTGTTAGCGAATGTGAATATATAACGAAGACGAAATATATCATTGTCTTCTTGATCGTTTAAATAGGGGAAGGAGAATGCAAATTTAGAATTCAATGCTGACCCGTATATGGGTTACGTCAATCACTTTATGTCACTTTTGAGTGACAAAAAGCAACCTCGTACCTTCAATAAAAAGTAATATGGATCGTATAGGCCTATATGATGCGTATTAGGGTTGCATGTGAACCCTAGATGTCAGCTTTGACGTACAACCTAATACTAATACGCATCGTATAGGCCTATACGATGCGTATTACTTTTTATAGTGGGGACATTGTCAGCCTTTGACTGACCTTGAAGTTTGAATAATCCCTAATACGGATCGTATAAGCCTGTACGATGCGTATTGAAGGTATCGATTTAATATTCCAAGGTGTGCCCATAATACGACCCATCGCATATGTCAATAAAAAGTTTATGTTAAATCTATGTAAAATTACATTTTTACCCCTAATCTTAAAAACAAATGCAAAAACAAAAATTAAATGTTAAAAAAAAAAAACCCTCTCACTTCTTTGTTGACCTGACTTTCATCTTTTTGTCTGACCCCAAATTTGCTTTAAAAAGTTTAAAAATTGGTGATGGCACAAGGGTCTATATTAAGTTAACGGTATCTCTCAACCTTTTTCCTTCTCTTTTTTTCTTCAATTTGTTTTAGTTTTTTCTCTAATAACATGTAACAATTATAGATTTTTAAAAATGTCTCTACCGGTGTAAGAGATTTGTGTTTTTGAAATATGTTATCAAGGTGGGAAGCGAGGTCATAAGAGGATTGTTCGAGAACTGAGTAGAACCAACAGGTGAGAGTTGTTAGCTTCGAATGGAATGGATTCTCAAGAGATATGGAAAAGACAAGGGATTGAGATAACCGCAAGAGCTCTAATCAGGTGTGCTAATTAATTGCTAGAGAAGAAGTAGGTGTCAAGAAAAATCGACGGCGAAGACAACCACCACCGAACATAGTAGTTTTTTTTTTCTTTCTAACGGCTAATTTTTTAATCCACTGTCGTCTGTGAAACTTGAACTCAAGACCTTGCCTATGCCAATAGACCACCGCCCCATTAATACCGAACATGGTAGTTTTTTTTTTCTTCTAACGGCTAATTTTTTAATCCACTATCGTCTGTGGGACTTGAACTCAAGACCTTGCCTATGCCAATAGACCACCGCCCCATTAATACCGAACATGGTAGTGATCGACGTTTTGTACTTCTACCAGTTACGCATGACCACGTTAGGGGGGGGGGGGGGGGGAGGGGGAGGGGGAAGAGGAAGGGTTGGTTATGTGGGATTTAGTGTCTGTTTGGTATGGGGTAATGGAATGGACGAAGGAATGGAATGGACGAGGTAATGGAATTGACGAGGGAATACCATTACCATTTCATGTCTTGTTTGGTTACTATGTGAATGGAATGAATTATTATTGTGTATTGTTCGGTAGGCAAGAAAAACAAAGTAATAAAATTAGCGGTGAGTGGTGGTGGTGGTCGGTGGTAGTGATTGTGGGTGGTTATAGGTGGCGGTGGTGGGTTTCGGCGACGGCGAATGGCGGTGCGACGGTGATGACGAGTGGTGGTGGCGACAAAGTGGCCGTTGGTGGTGGGTGGCAGCAAAGGTGGCGGCGGCGGCGGTGGCGGTTAGTGGTGGCGGTGGTGGTGGCGGGTGGCGGCGATGGCGTCGGTGGGTTGTGGCGAAGGTCGTGGGTTGTGGTGTTGATGAATGATGCAAGAAGGGATGGAATGGAAAAAAACATGGAGGGTGGAAGGAAAATGATTTTGAGGAAATATAATGCCTTTTGAAATTGGTGATTCCATTCCATTGATCAACCAAACATCTTTTCTTCATTCTCTTGTAATCACTCATTCCATTCTATCTCTCATTTCTGCATACCAAACACTACCTTAGTTCTTTATCAAATGGTAATGGTATTTAAGTTGTTTTACGAAAATTTAATATGTACGTTGGTGTAGGTTAATCTTAAGTACCATCTGTGTTACGGACCTAAGGGTGTAGGGAGTGGTTAAACACTTTGGAGTGGCAAACCAAAAAACGACCAATCAGAGCACGCCATGTCAATCAGTCAAAAGTGTTTAAACTTTAGTGAAAAATGTTGGCAATGGTTTAGACACTTGGTGAAGTGGTAAACTTTAAAAAAAAAAAAGGAAAATGTGTGATTGGTTGAGAGATGGCATGGACCCCACCCACACACCCCCTCTCTCTCTCTCCTTCCTCCCCTCACCGAATCGTCAAGCCACCACCGATTTGGTAAACTTTGAGTGGCAAACTAGTGTTGGCGGCGGTGTTTACCGAGTGGTAAACTAGTTTGCCGCATGTTGCCGATCACCACACCGTACACCCTAACTAGGATGATTATTGTAATATTACGTCATCTAACTTTAATCATTGTTTACCCTACTTATTAAGAGTTTATTAAATGCATATCACATGGATTGAAAATTCGATATATGTTTGTTTAAGTCTATTATCCATTAAATTTAGTTTTATTTATAATTTTATATTAAATTCTGAAAAAGACATGCTAGTGCTAGGTAATAAAAAACAATATGGAAACGATAAAATTACTTTTACTTAATTTGTTAATATCAAACCTTGTAACACTTTAAAAGATATTGTTTTAATTTATCATGTAATTAATCAGATTTAATGAACATCAATTAGTGGTTTAGTAGTGTGGTGTCTGATCATTCATAAAACTGATATAAGTTCGACTAGATGGTATTTTGGATTTTATTATATATATAATTTATTACATATACATTCTTTTTTATTTATACAAACTATTAAATAGTGTGGTCATCAGAATTTAATATACATATAATCTGTTACATACATTTTTTAATTTATACAAACTATTTATACAGACTATTAAATAGTGTGCTCATCAGAATTTAATATACATATAATCTGTTACATTTTTTTTAATTTATACAAACTATTAAATAGTGTGGTCCTTATACATCATTTCTTATGTCGTTTTAGAGTTAATAACATAACTGGCTGATATTGTTTGACCAAAGTCACATATTTACGTGTTCTATAAGTCATTGTTACAGGGGCGGACTTATGTAGAAAGTACGGGTTCCCGGGAACCCAGTCGGTTTTTAATTTTTAGTGTAAATATATATAAGAAACTGAAAAGGAACCCATAAGTAAATTATAAAGGGAACCCATAAACAAAAGAAGCCTTGGTTCCACTGTTTATGTCCGTGCTTTTCTTCCTAACTCACCCGAGTTCGAATCCCGTATCAACTCGTTTTTGTTCCGTTTTTTTTATTTCTCTTTTATTTTTTTTTTCTTTAATGACCCATTTAGGGTTATATCACAAAACATACGCCGCACAAGCCACAGAACAAGTAACGAACAGTCGAACAGAGTGAAACAAGTCGGACAACATCAGCAGCTCCACCTCTCCGCCGACTCGCCGATTGCTGCCGTCTGCCGCCGCGACGTCCATCCTCTCCGCTGCTTGGCTGCTCCGCCTCCGCCGATTGCTTCCGACACTTTGTTTTTCTTATACGAATCAGGCTATTAAGGTTAGAATTTTGATTACATCAGTGATTTATGATTACAGTTTGTTATACACTTATACATCTGTTTGTTTTAAGTTAATATTGGTGCTGAAAGTTTCAGTTTGTTATACATCTGAATTTGTCAATTTGGTAGTTAATTTTGGTAGTTAAACTTGAATTGGGGTTTTTAAACTTGAATTGGGGTTTTTAAACCTGAATTTGTCAGTTTGTTATACACTTATACATCTGTTTGTTTTATTTAAGTTAATATTGCTGCTGAAATTGGGTTTTTGAGTTGAGAATAAACAGGTTTTGATGTATGTTTTAAACTTGAATTTGTATTTTATTTGTAAAGACTATCGTATTTTATATTATGTGTTTTTAAATTTCTAATGACGATTTTCTTTTCATCATTGTATCTTACTTTTATTATGTGGTGAACCTTACTCGATCCGAACTATCGAACCGACCCGAAATTCTTTATGTTCAGTCACATGAAATTGGAGTATCTAAAAAAGTGAACCCAGAGAAAAATATTCCTGGATCCGCCACTGCATTGTTGGATCTGAGAGTATGTGATAGTGTGTTTTTGATAAAACAGTTTTAATCAATTCAGAAAATCAATCAAAGTGGATTTAAGAGTAATTACAGAATGATTTCAATATATTCAAATGCTTTAATACAATTAATCAGTACAAAGTACTCCCCTTCACCAAGTGCATTCGCTCTCTAGGTTCTTTACTTTTTTGGCTCTTAGAGTTAACTATTACATTTGCAGAATAAACTATACACGGAGGAGAGAACTACTAGTGATGTCACTGTGAAAACGACTCTAAACAACGCATTTATGATGTAATTGCCAGCAGTTGTGCAAAATTGCTTGACAGTTAGAAAATAAGCATTGCTACATAAAAGTATTGCTAAAACAATGAAATTAAACTACTTGCATTTCAAAACAGCTGGAAGGATTCCATCACTTTTGGAATCCAGTACTTCTGGTCTTGTTTGACTTGTTGACTTGGTCTTTTGGTCTTCAGCTTTGACTTAGTTGACTTGGTTGTTGACCCTACACTTTAGCAATCCAACACTTTGTACTTGTCTTTCATGTTTTGGTTAATGCAACAGTTTTGTTCCAGTAATCTGGGTGGTTGTTTGGGAAGCCTTCAATGGGGGGGGGGGGACTTATGGACTATTGTTTGTACTTCAACTTATTTCATGAGGCATGGAAGATGGTTCCCATGGGTTTTGGCTTTCATTATCAGCAGATCTTACATAACCCAACAATCTCCCCTATATTTGTTGATGCCAAAATCACACTTATTATAGCATGTATTTTATTCTATTATTTGCTTATACCCAACAATTTTTCCCTGATCATGCATTTGATTCCAAGTTCCAGATTCAGAGCTTGAACATCTTCACTTTTTCCATTTCGTCATCAAGGCTAAGACTCAAGACATCATACCCATCCACCTGGATTCTAGAGCCATCTTCTCTAAAGATCCCCACATCATTGGAGTCCTTCATTGCTTTCGTCTCACAATCCTTGGGTTAGGGAGGATTGGAGGTAACTAGTCTTGAAGGCACTGTTACCTCTTGGTGTGCCACTGATTGATGTGGTAGATCTTGTGGATCTCCATTTGGAGACTCCTCCCAAGCAATTGTGTAAGTGCATGTAGATTGATTTTGGTTCATGAAAACATGAGTAGTTTCAGGCATGCAACATACTAGCAGAGTCTTCTCTTCTTCATCTAGATCTACAATCCATCTAGCATAACCATGTTTTTCTTTTAAATTATTCATGTAATTCACCATGATTTTTGGATTGTAAGAGAAGATTTCTTGTGGCTTGAATTGAACAACAATAAACTCCTTCTTCTTTTCAACAAGGTAGATCTCTGTGCTCTCCCAAGTTAGTCTTGGTGGATACTTTTAAGGATTTTTCTTTCTTGCACTAAGATAATCGATATATTCTTTTGAAAGTGTTGAGTCGTTCCACCTTGAAATTGAGCTCTTAGGAGCCTAGTTGACATATATCAACTCTTGTTTCATTTTAATGGTCTTTGTTGCCTCTTTTGGAGTTGGCTTTCTTTTACTGCCAAGCTTCTAATTTGGAGGGGTGATCTTGATGTTTGGATTTGCTAGCATCTTCTTTACCCTTGCAACCTCTGCCAATAGGTTTTGGGTATCCCAGTTTTGGAAAACATAAAAGTTCTTGACAGGATAAGGCACAATCTTTTTAAGCCAGACAATATTTTCCTATTTTGAAATCATGGCAACTTAGGGATTCTTGAATAGAGGCATTTTAGAGAGTCTCTAAGATTCCTGGTACATGTATTGTTCATAATTCTTGATCTCTCTCATTCTCCTATCCATGATGTATTGGGTATTTCTGTAAGTCATCCTGCCCTGATTTGTTGTAAACTCTTTCATTGCTTCCTCCTCCATTCTTCTTGAATTTTCATCATGATTAAGCTTGTTATCAATCTTCAATGGTTGTAGCTTTTGACATGACTGAATGAAGTTTGGAGAGGGAGGAGGATCTTTAGTAGTTTTAGAAACTTCTGGATTTGTCATGAAGTGTTGGGATTGAACCCTACCAAAGGAACAGATAATTAAAGCCAAAACTGGATCAGAGCAGTGGATCCAGAATAAGCAGATGTTACATACAAGTCTCTCCCCTTGAAAGTGATTTCAACATCTGCTGACCTCCTATCTACTGATCGTGCAAACTGCTGACCTACAACTGCTGATCAAGTAAAGGCCTGTTGGAAGACTAAAGCTCTGCTGCTCAATCTACTGTCCTGAGTCAAGCACTGCTGATCCGGACAAGTGCTGCTGGGTTCACAGCGGTGGAAGGATGCAGCAGTTATTTAACATGTCTTCTATGTAATGAAATGTAATAGCAGTAGTTAGCATAGCAGTGTTTTGTATTGATCAGAGGTTAGAGTTTGTTAGGAGGTTAGATGTCACTTTCATGGTGACGTCAGCTTAGATGCTCAGTGGTTTGCTAGTGCCTATAAATAGAACAGTGCTCTGTACTTTTCTATTAGCTCTTTACAACAATCGTCTTCTCTGCAAGAACAAACACTGAGCTCTGGCTGAGGGGGAGTTTGTATTAAGCATTGCATTGTAATCGTTGTTGAAATTAAATTCAATCTTTCGGTTCTCTGTGAAAAGTGTTTAATCAAAGCAACACTCTCGTTTGATTGTATGCAAAGTTTGTTTCCATATTAATTCCGCTGCACAACTCATCCATTTTCATTCTAATTCAAACACAAAATACAATCAAAACCAAACTCAGATCCAACAATTGGTATCAGAGCTTGGACAGTCAAATTTGATTTAAAAATCATTTTGACATAAATAGTTCAGCTCAAAATCATTGATATCGATAGTTTGTTCGGTTTGTTGAAAAACAGAGTAAGGTTTAATCACCATCAAAGTTGATTAATCAGTGCCTGTAAAACAACCAGGATGACGTCACAATCACAAGATGATAAGAATAACATTGGCTCTCTTTTTAAACCACCTATGCTTAAACGTAATGAATACAACATCTGGGAGAGAAGGATGGGTCATATCCTTGCTCAACAGAACACTGGATGTTGGAGGTCTGTTGTTTTTGGTCCCCATGTTCCTATGGTGCCAAGTGCTGAGGATCCAAAGAAGTTTGTTCCTAAACCAACTGATAACTATACCGAAATTGATTTTCAAAAGTTCGAACTCGATGCCAAAGCATTTAGCATCATAGCATCTGCATTACCAAATGAGATCTATGCTGGACTGTTACATTGTAACAGTGCCAAAGAGCTATGGGATGCATTGAAGGAACAGTTTGGGGGAACCGAAGAGGTCATTGAAAACAATAGGGAAATACTGAACCAGCAGTATGAAAAATTTTGTCACATCAAGGGTGAATCACTGACTCAACAATTTGAGCGGTTCAGTTATCTCATCAGTGAACTAAGGCTTGTTAAAGTAACTTTTCCAAATTCAACTCAAAATAGCAGGTTCCTTAGGTCACTACCAGAAAAATGGGACACCATAGCTTTTGTCACCAGAAACTCTGCTGAGTTCAAAGATCTGACCCTGACCCAACTTCATGGTAGACTCCTTACCTATAAAAGGGAGTTAAACCAGAAAAGGAAGTTGCAAGAGTCTGGCAAAGTTGCTGATGATTATTCATTTGGCAGCACAGCTCTTTTGGGTCAGGAAGAATCTGATAGCAGTGGTAAGGATCAGGGTTATGATCACTTCATTGATATAACTGCTGGTGCAAATTTTAACAACCCTGATCCTCACTCTGCAAACTATGCGTTTACTGCTAATGAAAACCAGATGTCAGATAATTTGTGTTTTGAACTCAATGATTTACAACATTTTGATCCCACTGACTTAGAAGAAATGGACATTTTGCATCAGTTGGCTTTGCTTAGTGTAAGAACAAGCAAATTCTACAAAAGAACAGGGAGAAAATTCCCAGGGTTACATGGGAATCTAAGGGTTGGGTTGGATAAATCGAAAATCAAGTGTTACAAGTGCAATAGGCTAGGTCATTTTGCTAGGGAATGCAGAAGTCAAACTACTGGTCCTATAATCACTCATCCTAGCTCAAATCCTAGACCTCAAAATCAAAGTACTGTGCACTATACCCAATATACCCCTGCAGCTCATGTTAACACTGCTCACTATGCTGCAACCCCTGTGCCTGTGCATTATGTCCAAACTACTGTTCCATAAATTCAGTATGTTCAAACCCCTGTCCCCCAGGCACAAGTGCAACCTGTTGCACCTCAAACAGCTGCTCCAGCAGTGGTACAACCAGATCAGCAAAGCTTTTTCACTAAAGGCTTTGTTGACTGGAGCAGCATGCCTGATGAACTTGGTGATGAAAATTTTGCACTCTATGCTTTTAATGAAACTTATAATGATGAATTTTGTTTGATGGCATTAGAGTCAATACCAGAGGGGGTTGAAACTGAAGGTGAACAGCTAAGTGCTGAAACAGTGGATGAGGTGACTGAAGCAGTGGTTACTGCTGTGGCTGGTGAACTACTGCTGGGAGAAAGTTCAGGAACCCTGATTGAACCACTGACAGATCCATGGTCCAAAGAGGACAAAGAAGAAGAGAAAGAGAAAAGAGCAGGTGAGAAAGAAGCAAGAGCTGATGATGAAGAGGATCATCAATGTGATTGTGCAATGATGGCTGCTGCCAAGGTATCTCCTCAAGTTCTTGAAAAACTGTATTCTGACAAATACATTATTGCATTTGCTAACATCAAAGAGGTAAATGAAAACCTTAGGGACAAAGTCTTGTCTGATGAAGTCAAATTTGAAAAGTCTTTAAAAGAACTTAGAAACAAGTTGACTGAAAAAGATAAAGAAATCAGCAGTCTCAAAGAAGAGCAAAGCATAACCAAAACTCAACTCCAAACTATGGTAGAAAAATAACAAGTTTGCAAAAAGGAGTTAGAGTCCACCCAAATCACATGTGAGAAATGGGTGGAATCCTGCAAAGGATATGAGTTATTGCTTGAAAAACAGATTAAAAGCAATGTGAAGTTTGGTATTGGTTATAAAAAACATGATGATGCAAACACTGCTGTTGAAAAATCTGTTCAAACCACTGATGTAACCACTGAGTTCATCCCCGCAAACAAGAATGGCCAAGAAGTGAAAATCACTGATAAACTTGGTAACAAAATCACACTTGACAGACCAATGGGATCCTCTACTTTTGAGGAGCTTGAAAAATATCAGTTTAAACCAACATGGTCTGATGAGTGTGATATTCTTGAAAATTTCAAGCCCATGGACTTTACATCCACTGATGGTGTTAAAGCTCCAAAAGCTAAAGTCATTCCTCTCAAGGACGTCCCAACAGAGGTTAAAACCTCTGTTGCAAAGGAGTCCAAAAAGAGAAAGAAGAAAGAAAAGATCAATAACTTGTTTTGTGAATTTTGTGAGAAAAAGAATCATCTAACAAAAGACTGCTTTCTTTTAAAAGCTTATGATTTAAACAAAACAAGTGTCATTGTTCCTGCTGAAAGCTGCATCGTCTGTGGTAAAACAAACCACAAAACTCAAGCATGTGTGTATCTCAAAAACTTTGATGTGAAAAAGAATGAGTACATTGCTAAAACATCCTTGAGTCCATCAACATCATCTGTCAAATTCACTAAAAACCAACCACTGTTTGTGCCAGTTCAAACAGCTGTCACAAAACAGCTGAACCAAACCTCTATTAAAAGAGATGTTCAGGTTACTGATGCACCCCCCGCCAATCAATATAGAAGAGGTAAGGGACAACCACCATACTCTAGGGTTCCACACGTTTATGAGGCCTACAAAAGGCCCTCTAAACCCAAAGTGAACAGGCATCCTTTTGGGTACCAACAGGTGATTGGTCAAGACCCTCAACAGTGGTTAGCTAGAAACAGTCCTAAAACTGTCCAAACCCCTGACCTAACCACTGTCCATCAATCTGCATCCATCCCAGACACTGTTGAGACCCCATCCAAAGCTTTATTGGCTTTGGAAACCCTAATGAACTAACCCTTTTACTTCATGTGCAGGGAGCTTCTGCCTGCTTAGATAGTCTCTGGTATGTTGATAGTGGAGGCTCCAGGCACATGACTGGATGTAAAGCCCTACTCAAAGATTTCAAAATTCATGGAGGGGGCGATATATCCTTTGGGAATAACAGTAAAGGAAAAGTTCTGGGGTCTGGTACAGTACAGTCTGGAAATGTAAAATTTGAAAATGTCAATCAAATAGACAGTCTGAAATTCAACCTCCTGAGTGTTTCACAAATGAGTGACAAGGGGTATGGGTCATTCTTCACAAAGGAGTGTTGTAGGATTGTTGGGCCAGAAATGGTCAAAAAGATTGAAGCAATAATAAAAACTCGTCAAACAAAACTTGTTGCTCAAAGAAGTGGCAATGTTTATGTTTATGTTGTTGATATGCCAAAAGAGTGTCCCAGAGCTGATGCCTGTCTGTTCTCAGCTGCCTCTAACAAAGAGACAGAACTTTGGCACAGAAGACTGGGGCACACAAATCTTAAGACAATCACTGAAATTTCAAAAAATAGTTTGGTAAGAGGCCTACCACAAAAATTGTTTTCATGTTCTGAGCATTGTGTTTCCTGTTTAAAAGGAAAGCAACATAAAAGCTCCTTTAAGTCCATTGAAGAGTCCAAAACAACCCAGTGTTTGCAAATGCTGCACATGGATTTGTTTGGCCCAGTTCAAGTCATGAGTCTCAAGAAAAAGAGATATTGTTTGGTTATTATTGATGACTTTTCTAGGTTTACATGGACTTTCTTTTTACACTCAAAAGATGAGACTGCAGGCATTTTGCAAGACTTTGTTATACAGGTTGAAAAGCAATTTGACCTTCCAGTGAAAGTCTTCAGGAGTGACAATGGCACAGAATTCAAGAATAAGGAGTTGGATGCCTTCTGTGTGAAGAAAGGGATTGTAAGGCAGTACAGCATCCCTAGAACACCAGAGCAAAATGGGGTTGTGGAGAGAAAGAATAGAACACTGATTGAAGCTGCTAGGACTATGCTTGTTGATTCAGGTTTGCCTTTGACTTTTTGGGCAGAGGCAGTAAACACTGCTTGCTATGTCCAAAACAGAGTTTTAATTAACCCCAGGCACAAAAAGACTGCCTATGAAATTCTGTACAAAATCAAACCACTGATATCATATTTCAAAGTCTTTGGCTGCCCATGTTTCATCTTGAACTTAAAAGATTCCATCTCAAAATTTGCAGCCAAAGTTGATTGTGGTTATCATTTGGGATACTCAACCACTGCCAAGGCCTACAAAGTGTTTAATACACGGACCAAGGCAGTGGAGGAAACCTTGAATGTGAAGTTCAATGAACTCTCATCAATGAAAATCCCAGCAAATCCTGCTGATCTGTTTGACCTTGAAAAATTTACTTTTGAAAATACTGCTGTCAAGACTAACAGTGCAGGTACATCAGTGGATGCAACACCAGACTATGGGTATGAAATCATCGTCCCTCAAAAGTCTGCCACAATGGGAAAAGTATCAGTCGTTCAAAACAGCTGTCAAATCTCAACCACTGCTACCTCAACAGTTGTTGACCAAAGTAGCCCATCAACCACTGCTTCCACATCAACAAACACTACTGACAAAAGTCCCCAAACAGTGGATAAAAGTCAGCATGTGTCCTCACCATTACCACCAATTCCACCACCTTTTGAAGCCACTGCTGGGTCATCAAAGTCACCAGCAGTGGTTAGCTCAGATGATACACATTTGCAGCCTTCACCAACAAATGCCATCATACCATACCAAGGAGATTTAATCTTCTTGAGATCTCATCCACCTGATCAAATCATTGGCAACATCAATGAAGGGGTGCTCACAAGAAGCCAAACCCAAAATATTTATCTTTTTGCTGGTTTTCTATCACTCCATCAGCCAGTCAAGTACCAAGAGGCACTGAAAGACAACAGCTAGGTAGAAGCCATGCAAGAAGAGCTCCAACAGTTCAAAAGACAACAAGTATGGGAGCTTGTACCACTGCTAAAAGATGTCAGTCCCATCGGCACAAAGTGGGTCTTTAAAAACAAAACTGATGAAAGGGGCATTGTTGTCAAGAATAAAGCCAGGCTTGTGGTTCAAGGTTACAGACAGGAAGAGGGGATTGATTATGATGAAACATTTGCCCCTGTAGCAAGATTGGAAGCTATCAGACTGTTCATGGCCTTTGCTGTCAACCACAACATGAAGGTGTTCCAAATGGATATCAAAAGTGCTTTCCTCTATGGTACAATTCAAGAAGAGGTGTATGTTTGTCAACCTCCAGGTTTTGAGGATCCATTTTATCCAGATCATGTCTACAGGCTAAACAAAGCCTTGTATGGCTTGAAACAAGCACCTAGGGCCTGGTATGAAACTCTTTCCAACTTCCTACTCTCAAATGGTTTCAAAAGAGGTACCATTGATAAAACATTGTTTCTAAAATGGAGAGGGAAGGATTTAATGATTGTCCAAATTTATGTGGATGACATTATTTTTGGAAGCACATGTAACAAAATGTGTGAAGAGTTTAGAGAACTCATGACAGCTGAGTTTGAGATGAGTGCAATGGGTGAGCTGCAATGCTTTCTTGGTCTCCAAGTTCAGCAAATGCAAAATGGAACTTTCATTCATCAAAGAAAATATGCTAAAGAACTTTTGAATAAATTTGATATGAATGATTGTAAACCATGCAGCACACCCATGGCAACAAATAAGCTTGTCATGTCTGATGAAAAGGATGAGCTGATTGACCAAACACTTTATAGAAGCATGATTGGGTCTTTACTGTACCTAATTGCATCTAGACCAGACATCATGTTTGCAACATGTGTCTGTGCAAGAAGCCAATCAGCTCCCAGAAAATCAAACCTCATTGCTGTAAAAAGGATCTTCAGATACATAAAAGGTGCTCCCACACTTGGTATCTGGTATCCAGCTAATGGGAATATCAAGCTTTTAGGTTTTTCAGACAGTGACTTTGCTGGATGTCACACCACAAGGAAGTCCACTTCAGGAGGGTGCCAGTTTCTAGGTGATTGCTTAGTTTCTTGGCAAAGCAAAAAGCAAGCAGCTGTTTCAACATCCACTGCTGAAGTTGAATACATTGCTGCTGCAAGCTGTACAGCCCAACTTCTGTGGCTTCAAAACCAGTTGCTGGATTTTGGTATCACTGCCTTAAAGACACCACTCATGTTGGATAGCCAGGCAGTAGAAAATATCATCAAAAATCCAGTTTCCCATTCAACCACCAAACACATCGACATCAGACATCACTTTGTGAGGGATTGCTATGAAAAAGGTTTGATTTCTCTGCATCATGTCCCAACTAAAGACCAGCTGGCAGATGTGCTCACAAAAGCACTTGATACAGCCACCTTTGAAAGCTTGGTCTCTAGAATTGGGATGCTAAACATGGAATAACAAGCAACATCTTGTTTTCTATGAATAAAAGCATTAAAATGTTTTCAGAAAATCAAAAATCCATCCTTAAAAATAGCTAAAAATGAAATTTTCATTAAAATCCTTAAAAGTCTGCCATAACCACTGCTTGTTCAAAAGTCTGCTCTGCTTCAAAGTTTGTCCACTGCTGAAAGTCATCCCCTGTTCCTTCATTTCTTTGATATACACTGTTGGTCAAAAGCAGTGTCTTATCCACTGATATGCTATCCACTGATAGTGAAAATCATCCACTGTTTCCATAACCACTGCCTTCACCAGTAACTTTCATAAAAGTACTGTCCTTCATTTCATCAGGGTTTGTCACGTGGGCAGTACATTGTGGTCAGACCTTTTGTAACCGCTGCCACGTCAGCCTTCACTTTTTCCTCTATAAAACCCCCCACTCACCACTAAAACAGGGTTTTACTGTCGAATTGAATTCTCAAAAATTCTCTTCTCAAAGCAGATTTTCCATCTCATTTCTTCACAAATTTCTTCGATCATCATCCTCAAAATGACAAAATCGAAGCAATCTACAAAACCCACCTCCAAATCATCGTCAAAAGCGGCCTCTCAAAAGGTCAATACCACTGAAATTCCACACAAACCATCTCACAATCTTCTGGGTCTTCTCACAAAACCCGGCACCACAGATGCTTTCGACTCCATCATCGACAAAATGGCTAAATCAAAGTACAAAACTTTGTTAACAGCCGATGCACCAATTTACTTAGCAACCCAACGAGAGTTTTGGAAAAACGCAACCCTTGACAAACAAGGTGAAAATGTGGTAGCCATTAACTCCTCTTTAAAGGGTAAAGCTGTTCAAATCACGCCACAATCTATTTCAGAAGTCTTTAAACTCGAGGATCAGCAAGGTAAAACTTCTTTCCCTAAAAACGAGTTAAAAATTGACTTCATTGAGAGAGGGTATGCAGACACAATGATGAAGAAAGCTACCTTACAAAAAGGTTACTTTCCTTCTGCAACAAGGTTTTTATTCCATACCCTCCTAATGTGTGTTTCAAACAAAACCACTTCTTTTAATGAAATACCATTAAAGATTCAAAATCTAGGATATGCTATTCTTCAAGAAGAAAATTTTAATTTTTCTCAGGAAATCTTTAATGATTTGGTTAACAATGTTGAAACAAAATCATTCTTACTGTTTCCAAGGTTTTTAAGTTATTATTTTGAAAAGAAATTCAGTAAGGATGATATTACTGCAATAAACCAAGGTGAAAATTTTCAAATGCACAGCTTAACTGCTGAAACTTTTACAAGAATGTTAACACCTTGCAAAACACAAGCAGAGGTACCTGAGCAGAATTTAGCAGCTACCACTGCTCCTCAGGTATCTGCTGCTGAGCCCACTGCTCAAGGTGATCAAAGCAGCAGAACAACTGTTTTGAAACCCACACCTACAATCCACAAAAAGCCACACAAAAAGAACAATCAAAAACCCCCCAAACCCATCAAAAAGGCAACTCTGGAGGATGAGATACCAGAGCAACTGCCAGTGACAAAACAAAAGTCACACAAAACCACTGCTGCTACTTCCTCACAGCAGTTGGTCAAAATATCTCAACCCATAACCGAAACTCCTCCTGCTTCTTCACAAAAAGAACATGTTGTACAAATTGGGACACCACAATATGATGCTCTGGAATCACTCGTTTCCATCATCCACGGCCCAATTCCCGGGGCAAATTCTGTTTCTAAACCAAACATCACATCCATAATTCCCCTACAAACAAAATTTTTGTTGGATGCAATTGATTTGAACCAGGCACAAACCAGTCCTTCTCAATCACCTATTAATGAGAACATGCCTCAACAAATGACTGGGTCTGTTGTATCAATCTTTGCTAACCCACCAACACAACCTGAGGAGGTTACACCCCTTGAGTTACATGTAACTCTTGGTGGTAATCCAAGTGAAGCAACCACTACAACTGTTGAACCCATTGGTTTGCAGTTGGACAGTGGTTACATTAATAAGACTTCCTTAGAGGCAATTCCTTCCATAGCACCTCTGACATCTACCAGTGGCCTTTTCTTGACCTCTGGCAACATCAAAAGACTGTCAAGTATTGAAGGGAGAAGACCCCAGTACCAAGAAAAAGGGGCATCAGTGGTTAATGTTTGGAGTAAACTCCCTACCTCAACCACTGATAAAACCACTGCTAGTGGGAAATCAGATGATCCCATTAAATTGGGTAATGGTTTAAAGTACCAGAAATTGACGGATCGTGTTGAAAAACTTGATAACTCTGTAGCAGAACTCAAAGATATGCTGCAACAGTTGTTACAAGTACAAAAGGTGCAATCCACTGCTGTTCCACCTCAAGCACCTGCTCCACCACAAGCACCTGCTACAAATGAGCTCTGGAATCTATTTCAACCTTTTCTCCATCAACAAGCACAAATGGCAGATCAGCAACATGAAAAACATGTACTAATGCTGAGAAATACAATGGAGTCTAGGTTCAAGAACACCCAGGCTGATCTCAAGGCTCTAAAAGCTCAGATCCTGCATACCACTGGCAATGCTTCTCCAGCTGTCCTCTTTATTGATCAACTCCCTACAGATAATGCCAAAAAGGGGGAGAAAATTCAGGAGTGGAAGAAAAAGGGAATAGATGATGGTCTTTACCTTGAACCAGAAAGAGAAAACATGACTAAAAATATCCCTTTGCCAGATGGTAGCAAGAAAATTGATGAGACCACAAATGCACTGGCAGAAGCAGTTGCAAGTGTCAAAAAGGATAGAGAGGCCAAGAAGAAAGCTAGGGTGGATTATCCAGATCAGGGTACTTCTGGGTCAAAGGATGATGAAAATTCTGTTGATGAAAAGAAGAAGCCTACTAGAAAAGTAAGGCAACCCAAATCCATCCCAACCAGACGTTCAAAGTCTGCTCCAAAACCACCATCCAAAACAGCTGTTGTAACTCCTGTTGTATCAACTACTGCTGGTACTTCAGTGGTTTCAACATCTGTTCTCACTTCAACACACACCGCATCTACTGCTTTACCACCATCACCACCAAAAACAACATCACCTGCTGACAAAAAGCAGAAGACAACAGATGTTATAACATCTGTTGTAATGACAACAGTGGTTGAAACACCAGTTGTTTCAACAGCTGTTAGTCAATCACAAACCACTGCCACCCAATCTACCACCACTGTTTCACCCAAAGCATCATCAGTCCCTCCTCAAACAAAAAGGAGAAGGCTAATCCTCAAAGATGATGACACATCTCCACTACCAACATCTTCAAAATCTTTGTCACTTATCACAATTCCAAAATCCATACCTCTCTCTTCAGCTCAAACTCTAAAGCCACTACCTCCTGCTGGTGTCTCATTTCCTCTGGAACTCATTGCAGTTAGGGAAGAAATCAAATCCTTCTACTATGAAGACGACCCAGCTAAAAGGAGTTTACCATCAGTTGAAGGATATCCCAGGCCTAACAATATTGAAGAATATTTGAAACTCAAGGGCAAGCAAGCAGAGGATATCTCAATCAAAAACAGACAAGGGAAATCTGATAGAGAATTTCAGCAAAACTATCAGTTTCTACTCACACAGGTCAGTGCTATGGAGAAATTTTCCAAAAATGTATGTCTGCAACTCTCAGAAAGGGCAGATGAGTCCTTGAGAAAAGACTACATTGAGAACATCATGACCTACAAGAAATACAAGGGGGAGAAACATATGTACAAAAACTGGACCATTCCTGAGCTTGAAAAAGAGGCAGCCAGGATTCAAGAAATGATCAAAAATAAGGTCAAGCAGAGTCCTCCTGAAAAATTCAAACAGATTGAAGCTGATAAGGTTTTAGAGTTGAAGAGAATGAAAGAAGAGCTGATAGCAGCTGATTATGGGTCAAAGAATTCTGTGATAAAGTGGGGAGAACATAGGGTCAGGGCTACCTACAAAAGGTTGGAAGAACTTAGAAAGAAAGATCCAACAGTTCCACAAAAGCCTGACTATTCCAAAGCAGAGGTCTCAAAAAGACCACCAAAGCTGCAAGTCAAAAGAACTACTACTCCAGCTGGTGCTGCCATCTACAAAAGAAGGAGCCAAAACCAGTCAGATGCTGAAACAGTTCAAGATCTCAATGCTGGAAATGCCATTGTAAAAGAGGGCATTAGATTAATGATGAAAGAAGATCCTGAATTCGAACAATCTGCAAGTACTGCTCAGCCAGTCATGAATAGGCCAGCATCTCCAAACTCCTCATCAAATAAAAATCTCCCAAGAAACCCATCAGGCTCAAAAGTACTAAAGTGGGAAACTGACAAACAGACCCGTGTACTGACTATGTTCAGGTCTGATGGAGAAGTGAAGAAAATATCAAGGGAATAAGCACTTGGCCTAAGTCTTGAAGATTTGAGGATCTCCTTGATCTTCCACTTAGCAGGGATGATGATGACACAGATGCCTTAACCTTTGAACTACAACTTAAAGGGCAAATAAGGGAACTGTTGATGAGGCAATAAAAATTCCACAATAATGAAGAGTTTTGGCATTATCTGTTCCAGGGGGAGATTGTTGGGATTGAACCCTACCAGAGGAACAGATAATTAAAGCCAAAACTGGATCAGAGCAGTGGATCCAGAATAAGCAGATGTTACATACAAGTCTCTCCCCTTGAAAGTGATTTCAACATCTGCTGACCTCCTATCTACTGATCGTGCAAACTGCTGACCTACAACTGCTGATCAAGTAAAGGCCTGATGGAAGACTAAAGCTCTGCTGCTCAATCTACTGTCCTGAGTCAAGCACTGCTGATCCAGACAAGTGCTGCTGGGTTCACAGCAGTGGACGGATGCAGCAGTTATTTAACATGTCTTCTATGTAATGAAATGTAATAGCAGTAGTTAGCATAGCAGTGTTTTGTATTGATCAGAGGTTAGAGTTTGTTAGGAGGTTAGATGTCACTTTCATGGTGACGTCAGCTTAGATGCTCAGTGGTTTGCTAGTGCCTATAAATAGAACAGTGCTCTGTACTTTTCTATTAGCTCTTTACAACAATCGTCTTCTCTGCACGAACAAACACTGAGCTCTGGCTGAGGGGGAGTTTGTATTAAGCATTGCATTGTAATCGTTGTTGAAATTAAATTCAATCTTTCGGTTCTCTGTGAAAAGTGTTTAATCAAAGCAACACTCTCGTTTGATTGTATGCAAAGTTTGTTTCCATATTAATTCCGCTGCACAACTCATCCATTTTCATTCTAATTCAAACACAAAATACAATCAAAACCAAACGCAGATCCAACATGAAGCTTCCAGTGAATGTTGTTATAGATACTAGAGTTGTTGTTGGTGGTGGTGGTGCTAAATCCTTAGTGTCATCTTGTAGGAACAGCTTCCTTTTTCTTGAAAATTGCACAGTTGGCTTCTTAGGAAGTGTTGGTTTTGTAAAAACAGTTTGTTTGTTCTGAACTGCTGGTTTTGTGACAACTGCTGGTTTTGCACCATGTTGTTTACTATCAGTTTAAGTACCAGGTTGTGCTTTTGAAGATCTTGTAGTGGGAGGCTGAGATGGTAATGGAGTACTAGTAGTTTTGTTTGGTCCAGGTGTTTAAATTTTCACTCTAGCTGTTTGATCTGGAACTGTTGTTTAGAGCTTTACTCTAGCTATTTGTCCTTGGGCAATAGAAACTACTGGTTGAGTTGAGGAGGTTGTCTCTTCTTGGCTTCAAGGTTTGCAAGTGTTTTAGCCTTTTGAATGAAAGTTGGATGCCTCATATCAACTTTGACTGTCTTGGTGATATTTCTGTCTGTTCTTGCAACTTTTTCCTCAGCTCTTTGTCCTATAATTGGCCCTTAACTAGTGCAACACTTAATCCTCTTTAATATCTTTTAAATTCTTCTATTCTTGCAGCATGTTCAATATCACCAACATATAGGCCCTTTTATTTTTCCACCATAGCCAGTGCCCTTGCCTCATCAGCCTTTTTCTTTGCAGCTGCTGCTCCTGTAATTATCATATCTGGTTTGTCATTTTTCTCCCCCTCTTTAGCGTCAAGAGCTTCCTGTCTGTGCATAAAGTTGGTGTGCACCCATGGTCTTGGGGTAGAGTTCCAAACACTTTGGCATCAAAGTTGTTAAGATAGCATTGGAACATGGGTTCAAGAATATGTTTGAAGGCATTTTGGAGCTCCCCTGCTGGCTATGATGAGGTGGCTATAGCCTTACCAGCAGTTTGGCTTTCTGTGGCTGTGCTGGCTTTTAATGAGTGAGAGTTTGTAATATGGAATTTGAGCTCCTTTTGTGAGGAGGCCGGCTTTTGGGTACATTGTTGGTTTAGCTGGACTTTAGCTTGGGGCATTTTGGTGACCAACTCTCTGAGTTTGGATACTACAACACCCAGTTGTTCTGTCAACTCCTTAAACTACTAGTTTTGGGCATCATCCAAATTAATGGACTCATCTGCTCCCCCACCAAATGTGGCTGTATCAGTTGGTATTTGTGGCTTTTCAGACACAGGGACACTTCCTGATGCCCCTTGTTCTTGGTACTAGGGACTTCCAGCACTTTTTCCTTCCAATACATTAGAGGCATAGTGGATTTCAGTAGTTGTTGCCTGTAGGGTGGTCTTAAGAATGTTTCCACTGTCTTCTTATAAACCGATGGGTTTACCAAAAATAGTGAAAGACACCTCTGTAATCATGTGGGTGAGTTTTATAATTCTTTTGTACCATAGCTTCATTCTGTGTCTACATTTCTGTAATGTGTGGTTGAGATGTGCCCTTTTCATGGTATAAAGGAAGTTTTGCTTCCACGATCGTCTATCGAAACTACTGGTTAGGCTTGTTTAGCTGGTTGGAGGTTTTAGAGACTATGGTGAAGAAGTAACCACAATCCCTGGCTGATTTTGTGTTTCAACCTGACTCTTAGGGACCTCCTCTGCCCGAGTAGTTCTTTTCTTGGCTCTTTTTGAGGGAATGGCTTTGAGTTAGGATTTAGAGGATTTAGAAGTCTTTTGTGCAGAAGACTTCTTCCTGTTTTTGGTAATTTTCGCTGTAGGTTCCACATGGATGGGTTTATGTGCTTGGTCAGCAGGAGCAGTGGGCTCAGGAAAATGTATCTCAACAGTTGGCTATGTAGGATTATTGCCTTGCATAGGCTCATCTTCCTCTATAGTTACATTAGGCTCATTTATTTGGTTGTTTACATTCTTGTAAAGGTTTGAGCTAAAGAGATTTTATGGGTAGAACCTGACCCCTTTGTAAACTTCATCAGGTAATTCTTGTTGTAATATTGCCATGATGAGCCTGGGGTACATTAAAAACATGGTTATAGATGTGACATTTGGACAAAGTTTTTCAAAAATTTGATTTGATAATTTAAAAACAGATTCAGTCAAAACTGAATAAGCAATGTTTTGAGTTGACTGAGGAACTTCATTCCATGTACCTAGTTTACCTGAGAGACACTACATGAGAGTGTGAAATAAGTATTTGAGACCAGCATAATAGTGTTTCTTCTCATAGGTGGCATATTTTGTTGAGCCATGGTACCCTGCTCAATAAACTCCACATCCATCACAAGTTTAGAAAAAGTTACCCAATCATCATCTCCAAGTTGGAGTTTGATTGTTAGTACTTCTTGGGTGATGGCTATAGCTTTCTTTCCAACTGTTGCAGTAATGGCCAACACTTTATTTTTGTCATCATGGGTGGGCTTTGTAGTGGACCAGAACTCAACAAGAGTGGTTTTGTAGATGGGTGGGTTAGTTATGAGTACATGGTGAAATGGTGACTTTGTAATAAGATCTATGATATTGTGGTATAGAGGATGATCATTCTCCTTGGTAAGATAATGAAGAAGGTTATAGGTTGGACGGAAAGCTAGGTTAGCCATGATTGGTGAAATTGAAAGATGAGAGCTCAAAGAGTAAAATTGAGAGTTAAGGATTGCAATTGATCTTCAGATGACTTTATGAATGGTAAAATTTATCCTTATCCCTAAGAGAGTATTTATAGGATTTATGTAACGGTTAGGAGAAACTGATGGATTTTAGCAAACTGCTGGAATATCCTAGCCGTTTTAGGTCAAATGATGAATAATCAGCAGTTTCCTTCATTTTTTACTTTTTCAATTTTTTATTGAAAAAGACTTATCGTTTGTATGATCTTGGAACCCAGGCCTGTGAACTTGCAAGCCTGCTTCCATTTGAGCTTGACTGGTCACTTTGACCACTATTTTGACTCATTGACAACTTTTGTACCATAATCAATAGTTATATTTGGTTCTCTATCAGTGCCTTTAATTCAGCACTTTGATCATACTTCCTATGTTTGTACTGCTAAGGGGTAGATTTGTGAATTTTCTGTTTTGGACATTTGTTGGAAGGTGATGCATCAGTTACTTGAACTGATCTAGTGAATTTTCTATGATTCAGGGTCCTTGTGACTTTAGTATCAACTGCGTTGAATACTTCAAAAGGTCTTGTTGATTCACAATAGTTGGATTAACTACAAGGATAGAATACTGTCATTTCTTGAAAGTTTTCCATATTTTTCCTTTTACTATTCTCATAGGCAATGACAGTGTGGCACTCTTATGTGTTGTGATTTGTTCTTTCACAAACAATATAAAACAAGGTGCCTTTTGTGTTTTTACCCCTTTATTAGCTAATCTTTGATTTGATTTTAGAATTTTAGCTTGGGTCAGTGTAACACCTCATAAAATCGTGTCCGATGATGTGTTGACACGTGTCCTTAACCCTAATTATGTTAAACGTTGACTAGGAAGGACTATTGTTGCCAAACAATGAAAAGATATATGTGGAGGGACTAAAGTGTTTCACATGCATAACCTATGCCTATGAATGACCTTTAACGGTATTCGTATTCTTAATTGAGCCACATGTTGGACATACGAAGCCGTTTGTGATTTAAATCATAAGTTCATGAATTTAAAGGTTAAAAGCGTTAACATGTTTAATTATACCTCTGAGTGACCTTTTAATGACTCGAAGCTTAACGATGTTCAGTTATACTCCCTGGAATATCTACAACCTAACTTGAAGGATCAAAGTGCCAAATATGAAACTATGGCTTGGAGGGGCTAAATGTGTTAGAAATGAAAGAAAATATAAGTTTTAAGGACCAGGGACTAAAATTGACAACTTCTAAAACTTGGTGGAGCCTTGGCGTCGCGTGACCAGACCCCCCCCCCCCCCTTTGTCGTCGTGTGATGCGACGATGCCTTTTGCGCAGAAAGAAAAGGACAGCTGCATGTTTGCAGCCTTGGTCACCACTCAGACCACCATGCACTCTTAAACTCGAAACCATGGATCCAATCCCTGTTTTTAAAACCTGCTATGACACCTGGGGTGATCTTGGAACTCCTCTAACACCTGCCATGATCCAAGGAATTCATCTTCAACTATAAATAGAGGTCCTTGGTGGCCATTGTTCCTTGCACCTCTCAAAAATATCTCTTCTCATTTCTCTTGCTCTCTTGGAGATTCCTAATCTGAAAGGAGACTCCACCTCAGTCAAAATTTCGAGCTAGGACCCTTTGTAAGTGTCCCTAGCCTCTACTTTTCGTTTTATAGGCTTTTAAAAGCCGAAAGTCAAAGTTTTTTTCGATAAACGCTTTGACTTTCGGTTTAGACCATTTTGGTCCAGCCATTGTTCGAGGCGAACGTGGCTACGTGATCGTAATTAGGTAGGTGTTAATCCCTAAAAGGGCACCTTCTAATAATCAAGTTTGCTTGGTCAATTGACGGGTCAAAGTTATTAATTTAAAAAGTCAAACGAGTCAGTTTTTAAAATAACTCAAATCTGATAATGTAGGTGTTATAAAATATGCTTTTTCACTTTAATAACTTGGTAATAATTATTAGAACATGTGTAAACATGTTCAACCCGTTAATTCCAGGTTTATAGTCGGTTCGCAACCGAAAGTCGCGAGTTTGACTTCTGCTTTGACTTTCAGTTCTGACCCGAATTAGATTAGTTTCATTATGTTTTAAGGTTCCATTATGACCATATTTTATTGTAGTATAACCCTCTGAGGTTATATTACATGGTCATATAGTAATCTGAGTTTATATTGCAAGTTTCGTTATTATGCTTAATGTTGACTAAAATGCCCTTTTGTTTAAAAATAAGGTTTTTAATATAAATGAGCATGCAAATAAGTTATGTACTGATAAGTAAACATATTTAGCATATTTTGATGTTAACCTTCTGGTCATAATCTGAGTTTACTTAAATAATCGTAAATCATGCTTATAAAAGGACTAAAATGCCCTTTTACATGTAAAATGAGTTTTAAACATAATTTCTTGGCAAGACTCATTACATACTGATGTAATATCATATTTAGGGTTATTTGGGATGTTAAGTCAGTTTATATTCTGAGTTTAACTTCAAGTTCTTGTTAAATGTTCTTAAATGACGATAATGCCCTTATGACACTTAAAATGGGTTTTAAACATGATATGCATACAAAACCTTTTGCTTACTGATATGTTATGATAAATAACATATTTTGATTATTCAAAGCTGGTCATAACATCAGATTTCTTAAACCATCATAATTATCGTCATTTAACGACTTTAACGCCATTTAGGCGCATAGTATGGTTTTAAACCATAATTATGAACCAAGATTTGTTTCCTACTGATTTTATAAATCATTTTAAATATTTTTAAAATAGATATAAGTCATGAACTCAGAATCCTAAATAAGTTCTCAAAACTATGTGTGAAATGACCAAAATGCCCCTACGGTGCATAGTTTGGTCTTAAAGCATAAACCACACATATATTTGATATCATACTGATATTATATCATAAATTAACTATTTTTCCAGAATTTTTATGACCGTAACATCAGTTTACTTGCAAGCACCTTTTATAAGTCATAAAATGACCAAAACGCCCTTACGGGACTTAATTCAATTTTAAAACCTTAACGGGCATACATGTTGATATCCTACGATATTATAACATGTTTTAAGTATAATAACATATGGAACTTATATATGACTCATTCGGTTACCCGTTAATGCTTATACGCGTTCGGTTCGACTTATGTAACTAGTTTACATAAGTTTGCCGAAACAGGTTTAACCTTATCATTTTTACTTCAATTTCCAGGATGTAATTAGTTTACCCATATTATACAAGTCTTCATACTTGTTGGGCTTAAACTACATTCTATTCCGGTCATCGCTTAATCGAGCGTATCGTACCGTATTACATTTTCTAAGCTAGCCGGTTTAACTCTATGACTTAAATAGGACCCGTTAGCATTCTAATTGGTTAATATTACCATCATTCTAGACTAGAGCCTTCCAGTAAAAGCTACCTACACTTGTCTAGTGAATTATACGACTGAGTTATTTAAATCTTGCATTGAATCGAATAGTAGCTCAGGTAAATACTTTTAACTTATTTTCCCTATACGGGCTTGGGATACGGTGAATTATTACCGCTTGGTCGGGTATGGGATCACTTAGCCGGATTGTGGTTATCAAATATGCATAACCCGTTTTAACATGTTTTGTTTGATAACTTAAACATTGTGGGTTAACGCGACCGTGTCCTGGATATCCTCAGCTCATTTAAGTTACTAATGGCCACGACCTAAGCACAGGGTGTAGGCATACACCTGGCAGATGCAAATGCTAAAATATAATTTACCCACAAGTTGGGGATAACTCCTTCATGGGTTTTATATGTGGTGTGTGGTTTAATCATGTCTCGGTTTCTATACCAGGCCCCATATGTATTGACAAACATGTAAAATTGTGTACAAGATTAAAATTTTTAATTGTCCCAATTTATAAAAGATTTTCATGTGCCATGTGCACTTAAATCAATTTTGGAAATGTTTTCAAAATGTGTCAGTTAATTGTATTTACCAGTGTAAACTGATGTATTTTCAAAAGACTAAGTTACAGGTACTATACGAAATAGGCTGGAAGCTGCTCGGTATTAATAAGAGGATCTTGCACATCCTTAGAATGCCTAAAGTTTGTTGAACATCATTTTGTACATTTATTTGATCCGCCAGTGGATCTTTTTATTACAACCGTCTGTATTTATTATTTTGAACTTTGAACACTCGGTTTGTAATAGTAATTTTGTTCCAAGACTTCCGCTATGCTATTTTGTGTTTTATTGACTGTGATGATATCAACTACGTCACGATACTCCCCACCAGGCCCACCAGTTTGTGGTTGAAATATCGGGGTTTGACAAGTTGGTATCAGAGCTAATGTTTGAGTGAATTAAACACTAGCCTTTTGTGTTTAAACATAAATGACACAGTAGCACATTCCTTAGACTTCCTGAGTCTAGACTTGACATAGGAATGCTCTCATCCCTATTAAGTAAACATTGTTTTTGATTTTATGTATTTCAGGAATACGTCGCCAAGCAAAGCAGCCGTTGATGGAAACTCTATTAACTCGAAGCCAAGGAATACCAAGTTTCGTACCACGGCCCGAATGAGCGTGCAACCAGTGTGGAGAAAGGACCTTTTTGGACCTATTCCCAAAGTAAGACCTGTTGAAACCATTAACCAGACTTCGGAGTCCATACCTAAGGTCCCTGAAACTCCAGTTGTGAAGTCTACATCAGTGGAGTCCATACCAAAAGTCCCTGAGGCTCCCACTCCAAAAATGATACCAGTGGACGCTAATGATCCATATTTCTTACATTCAAGTTTTTGGAATCCTAGACTTGAATTATACTAGTCTTAACCCAATCCGTAATCCGTATTATTCTTTAACTATTGAATCCTTGGATTCTACTTTTACAACGGGTCCCAATTTGGAAGACTTAGACTATCCACTGAAACCTTCAGTGTCAATATCACAAACAAGGAACCTAGAAGAGGAGCAATAGGAATGAAGCAAAGAAGGAATTAGAGAATCCTTCTTCTATTTATTCATTTTTCTTTAAGTCCCTGCATGGACATGTCTCTTCTGTTTAGTCCCTACGTGGACATTTGTTTCTTATAATCCCTATGTGGACATATTTTTCTTTTAGTCCCTGCGTGGACGTGTTTTCCTTTCAGTCCCTGCGTGGACAAGTTAGTTATTTTATTCAAGTCCTGTTTAAGGCACTATTGTAATTTCCTAAAGTTTAATGGAAAGAATTTTGGAATTTTTTATATATGTATTTCATTACATCCTTTGTTCAAGCGATCGTCTTGATTTTAATTCAAACTTTATCGATTTGCTCAATAATTCCAAAAGATATTCTTAATGGTTTAAGCCTGCCTATATGTCAATGCAAGCATGGCTATATTGGTAAACCCTCTTAAGACAATTAATCTTTGTTAGCATTCATAAAATGTTAACACTCCTGGTAGAGTGGCTTGAGTAACCACATTAGCCGTCAAGGTATTTGGACCACGTCCAAGCCTTATTGTAACAACCCGACTTTTCAGATCGTTACCTAATGCTTGTACTCTTCGGATTCGATTACCGCAATTTGGTTTAAAACTATATTTTTGACGTATGTCACAATACTTATTTAATCACAGCTATCGCATTTAAACGCTATTTTAATGTCACACCCCTTTCTAAGGCGGAAGCACGAGGTGTGATCATGAAAGGTTTTCATTGCATATGATTGGTAAACATACTACATGCTCGTAAAAATAACTCCAAATGCCAATAACACTACGTAATCGAAAACATAGGTTGAGTGTTTACATCACAAGACAGCATAAGACATTGTCTGAAGAGTTTACAACATTATTCAAAGATAAACATAAACAACATCCAGAGCAAGAGTATGACCGCGCGCACATCCACTTTAGTTACCTGAAATGCATGTGAGTTTTCGGAAAATCGTCAACATAATGTTGGTGTGAATTCATGCAGTTTTTGTATTGAACGTTTGTATACTTTGTATGAAAACATGGTATGTAATTTGTATAAATCAAGTATTTCTGTAAGTATCGAGATTGTTAATGGGTTGCAAGGCCATTAATGTGTGACACGACATAGGAAGCATCCAAACCATAGGCATTTTTCTAGTTGTCGATTCACGACTAAGACACAAAAGCACTACTTGGTACTAGTTATCACCAAGAGTCTGGCTGCCCGAAAACCCATTAGATCTAACCTTTTGTTCTGCGGTCTTAGTATGTACACGATTAATGGTGCTTCTGGTACCCTATTCATGACACGATTTTAAGTATCATTCCTTAGTCTTTGTATCCAGCATACCATAACACATGTATTTTCCCCAAGTTTAAAAAGTATGTAAAAGGTTAAAAGTGGGGAGATGAACTCACAACTTTGCGTTTCTTGCGCCGTAAACCTCACCGGGTTTGCTTATATAGCGTCGTGACCTATACGTGTTTTATTAACGTTAGTCACTAGACTTGTATCGCACAAGTACAAGTCACCATCTTTCATGTATTTGTTCTTTGTTGTTAAAAATAATTTATATTTTTAACTATGTATCTTACTTATATTATTTTCTCAAAAATAAATATAAGTATATTGTATTTTTCACCCGAGTTATGTACTTTTGTCCAAAACTTCATTTCATGTTCATAACTTGTCCAAGTTATTTAATCTATTAAGAAATATATTTTCCATAAATATATTTTCTTGTATTTGTCTAAGCATGTTGTATGTGTATTTTTGTATTTTCACTCCTTAGGAGTATTTAGTGTATTTTCAAGTCCTAATACACTATTTACATATGATACATGGTGATCAATAAATATATATATTTTCCTCAAAAATATACATACTTAATATCAATTTTTATCTTGAAGACATCATCATTTCTTAACTTGAAGTTTACATAAAAATTAGGGAAACCTTGGTAAATATTTTTAGGTGAATTTTTAGGGAATAAGTTTCACCAAAACTTATATTTTTTTTCTAAGTGTCAAAATTCTATAGAAATTTTGACATAGTTTCCCCTAAAAATGGAGGTTTCCCATGTTTTCAAAACATGTGTTTATTTTCTTTTGAAATCATCATCAATCATCAATAACACAATCAAGACTTACCATAAGCCAAGATCATGTAATTCACACTACACAATGAACTTGAAGTTTTTGTAAAAACTTGTAGTAACTTACCATGTTATTTAGTAGGTTTAGTTACCTTTTAAAACATATTTATTTGTTTGTAAATCACATTATTAAAAGATTTGGTCATTTACAACTTGTAAGATGATTTTTCTAACAATATTTCTTTTGTATTTTTCTTGTTACAAACATGTTTCTAGTCTTGTTTAAACACTAAAAATATGACTAGTTTATTTAGAAACCATGACTTTGTAAATCTCATAAATAAACTTGGTTTCTTGAGAAAATTATTTTTGTAATCATCTATTTACAAGATTTGTATTTTGTTTAAATCACCTTTACATATGAAAATCAATTTCATCATTCAAGTTCATGAAGACATAAAGCATGATGATCTTGGTCTTTCACAAGATCACCACTTTAACTTACTAGATCATGTGTTTAATCACAATCTAGTAGGTTTCTTATGATGTCTAACATCACTAACACAAATCATCATTCATCAAGAAGCAAATCATCATCATTTACATGTATTCTTATGTATTTAAGCTTACGTTAAAGTATCATAATCATGTTCTTTAGTGTTCTTGTGATTAACATCATTCATCATCTTTTAACCATCAAAATATGAAGTAACAACAAGTGATAAGAAGCTTACAACTAGCACAAGGGCTAGGGAAGAGCACAAGAAGTTAAGGATGACAAAAGTGTCGGATAAAAGCAAATGAAGGAGGTCCTTCAAGATCCACAAGCTCCACACTTCTCAATCTAGCTTCTAACACCGTGTGAGGGCTTGAGATTGCATGGAAGTGAGATGAAGGTGGTGGTGGCTCACGGCCGTGGGTAAGGGAGAGAGGAGGAGGTGAATGTGGTGTGAAGTGTGATGAGCTCTAACCTTCTTATAATCCTCTAATTCTTTTAACCAATGTATATTGTGTCTACATAGTACATAGCATATCCAAGATTGTGATCTTAAGAGATTCTATAAGATCAAAAGGAATCAAGAAAGATTAAGGAGAGATTTTGTTGGTGGGGTCACCCATGACCGTCCACTTTAAAGGGGGGGGGGGGTGTAAAGTGTAAGTTTGATGGGTAGTTAAGTAATCTAATTGGATTTCAAGAGATTTAGTTAGTGTTTGAGTGTATGATGTGTTATATAGTGTGTTAGGGTGTTTGAGGATCATAACTAGCTCAGAAATAATAATACAATGCTTCTAGTATATACTTGGTGTTTCGGGTAGTGTCCGGTTGTTCGGTTATATACCAGTTCGTTAAAGTGTCAAAATATTCCGTTTAGTGATCTTTAAGTATCCTTTTGTGACCCTTTTCAATTCCCGACACTTAGGAGGGTATTCTAGATAATAACACATGAATTCTGCATGATATTTATGTGTTAAAAAGCTGATTATAGCTGATTTGTGCAGAATTCTGCATTTAAAGTGCGTTTCGGGTGCTTTTTAGTGCATATTCTAGCTTCCGGAAAGTCTATATGTTAACCCTTGTATACATTCTTGGGTTTTAATGTATTTTTGACGTTGGGCCTACTCCTGGGCCCCAATTCTATTGTCTGACTACTTTCTGCAGAATTGTTGACACAATGTGTCTTACCGGTGAGTTTACTAGTATTTCTGACGCAACGCTATCATTAATGCATAAAGCAATATTTGTAGTATAAAACGTGCATGAATTCTCATGTAATCAGACAATGTTGACATTTAAGCACATAATTGCAGTTATTAAGTATTAATTAAATTGTACGGAAATTACCGGTTTTGTGCCAGTTGTCACATTTAACGCTTACTACTTAAACACATTTTATCGCTTGATTACATCGCTTACTTAGACTAAATGCTAACGCAACGCAAACTCGAAAAGCAGATTTAATTACATTAAGTGTGTTATTTGTGTGATTATTTATTGAATGTTATGTGGTTATCAACGCAACGCTTTTACTCTCAAATGCTCACTCGCAACTCGATTAAACGCAACGCTTAACAAAAGAAACAAAAGTTGGAAAACTAGCAAACGCAACACGGCCGTCCGAATGGAAATCCTTTCGGATGACCATCCGCTCGGATGACCATTCGTCCGGATGACCATCCGACCGAACGCTGTCTTTCACCACCGACTTAAACCTTCGCCTCTCCCTATAAATACTACCCGTACACCTCCATTCTCTGACTTTGACACTCTCATCCGCTACCCAAGACTCTGTCACAATTCAAGGCCACTTTGTAAGCTTTTTCCCTCAAATCTTCGCTAATCTTCATTTCTGATCACTTCTACATCATCTTCTTCATCAAAATCACACACAAACACTAACTTTTTCCTCAAAATCGACTGATTTGGACCTCTTGAAGGTGGATTCTGCTTGGTTCGCTCATGTAACTGTTGTGGAAGCATCGTTCAATCAAGATTGGTTCTAGATCTAAAGGATTTCACACTTTTCAACTAAGTTATGAAAGGTCTCAATATTTTTTCATCTGTTTTCGACTTTTCTTCAATTTTCTACACAAAATTGATGGAATCTGGAATTAATTAGACTCTCTACTCGTTCCTTAGTCGAGAGCCGGTATTGATCCTTATCCCGTATCCTGCATATATATGTTAAACCGATATCTTGGTTAATATACAACAATACCTGCGTTTTTTGTTGTAGGGCCTCGAACGTTTAGTTCACTTGTACGAAGAATCCTGCAGGCTTAACAAGATACTCGAGTCCAAATTGAAGAGAGCCGAGGTCACTATTTCTGACCAAGGAATGATCGCCGCTGCTAAATCTCAACATTACGAGGACAAGTTCAAGGCTATGACCCAGGAACACCAGGCTGTCATCAAGAAAGTAACTCACGAAGCCCAAGCCCATATTGACGCCGCCCAATTGCAACATGAACAGGATATGGCCTCTTACAGGGAAGGCCTTAAGAGCTCCGTCGTCATCTCCCTTCTTCAGGCTAGGCTAAAAATGGCCCATGAAGCCAAGGCCCTGGGCTTTGAATGCCCTTTTTGGAATGTCGATGCCTGGGAAACAAAGCTAAGAGGTCTTGGCGGTAATCCTGTGGAGCATCCTGCTAAACCCGTAGTTGAGGGGTCTTCCAAGGTGACTGAGAAGCTAACTGAGGCTGGTGGCGAGGCTGAGAAGGATGTTCGAGCTGATCCTGAACCGGATGCTGGTGAAGACGTAATGGATGAAGAGGGTGCTGCCCCCTGAATGCAGCGAAGTGGGCAATGATGGATGTTCGTGCCTAGGCCGGAGCCCACTTTTTTAAGTTTGATGGTTGTAGTTGTTTGAACAATTTCGTTTCCTGTCCTTTAAACAATTTACTTTCCTGCACTTCAAACAATATGATGGCCAAAGGTGGATGGGTCCTGAGTTTCAGGATGAAACCCTTGGTCATCAATTAGTATGGTTTGTTTTGAATGATATAACAGTTGGAGGTAGATGGGTCTCGGTTTGAGATGAAACCTTCAACTGTTAAGTAAATATGGTTAGAAACTAATTGTGCTATTGGTGGATGGATCTCGGTTTGAGATGAAACCAAAAGCACAACTTTTGCTATGTTAATAATATAACCTTCTTTTGACCTTATCTATCATTGTCCTTTTTCAATTCTTATTATGCATTGCTTAGTTTGAATATAATTTCAATGTTCCAAACTTAGTGCAATATTTCAAATGTCTTATCCAAATATCATGAAAATATCTTGATCAGGATACTCGCAAATATCCTATTAAGACTTTCATCAAATAGGGTTTTTATAATTCAAACAATTTAGATAAAGTTTCCAAAGAAAAAGGATAGTTCACTTTTATTTTACAAAGCTTGTTTTGATAATAGATGTTTGACTCAAGTATAGTTTCAATTTTTCAATCTAATTACCATGCCTTAAACATTCTGAGTAAATTCCCTGAAATATATCCTAAGGATATATCCTGAAAATATATCCTGAGAATATATCTTGATCAAAATATCTTCAATCTAAGTATCATACTTATAAAGGTTTTAATCAAACTTTTGTTGATTGCAATTCCAGAAATTTAAACAATTTAGATAAGGCTTCTGAAAGAATAAAAAGGAAAGATCATACCAGATATAGAGTATAACCCTATCCTCATACTTTAATCTTTTTGCAACTTCTCCACCGGAGATGTCCCCGGTCTGGGACACTTAGTGAACTAAGCCCATGCTTGATTCCTTGAGTTCTTCATAATGCCTTAGTAGAAATGTTCCCTGTGCATTATGTTTTTGAATACATAGAAATATTCTGGACTTCAGTTGCAACTGTTTGTATAATTTTTATGTTACAGGGGATAAACCCTAAAATATCCTGGAGATAAATCCTTAGCGTTCTGGGGATAAACCCATAGGTTTTCTGGGGAAAATCCCAAGTTTTCATGCGCTACAGGCGGGAGTGTCTAAACTCCAAGACTTAGAAAGGTGAAAACCTTTAAACCTTAGAGAGTATGAAAATACCCTTTCGCGAGAGAGGGTGATCAATCCTCGTATACCTTTAGGATCCAGGATATAGCCAACAATAGCGAAATTGTCAGCCACTTTTACATGGACTGGTCCCGCTATCTTGAACTATCCCTAGATGACTTGCGCTCCAGGTGGGGTGTTTAAACCCAATTCGAGAGAAAGGTGAATACCTTTAAACCTGTGAAGGGATCAGGATCCCTTAAACGTGAGAGAGGGGGCCAATCCTCTAATCTCTCGAATTATCCTGAGTGTATATCCTGGAGCTATATCTCGAAGCATAGTCTGTAAAACGACTGTAAACTAAGGTGGGTGTTAGCCTAGCTAACACCCCTCTGATGCTTAAGTCAGTAATGGGTTCAAAAGAATAAATAATATCAAATATATTAAAAGAGATAGAATTCATACCATCCTGAGTTAGAAACTAAATTCTAAACTCACTTGAAATAGAGCTTTAGGTGTATAGCATTCCGGGATCTTGGTAGCATATCCCCTTCCATATTCTTGAGTCGGTATGCTCCTTTCCCAGATTCCGATTCAATCTCGTAAGGTCCTTCCCACTTCGGAGCTAATTTTCCATCAGCAGGATTGGCAGTGTTCTGAAAAGCCTTCCTTAATACCCAATCTCCAACTTAAAACCTTCTAGTCCTTATATTCCTGTTATATGCTCTGGATATCCTCTGTTGATATGATGTCATCCTTAGCTTTGCCGCATCTCTTGTCTCATCAATAGTATCCAATTCTTGGCATAGGGCTTCAGGATTCTGCCCAGGATCCCAGAGGTTAGATCTTGCTGTAGGTATTACCATTTCTGTTGGGATCACTGCTTCTGCTCCAAATACTAAGGAGAATGGGGTTTGGCCAGTTGCACTCTTTATTGTTGTTCTATCAGCCCATAAAACAAAGGGTAATTCTTCTGCCCATCTTCCTTTCTTAGCTCCCAGTCTCTTCTTCAAATTGTTGACAATTATCTTGTTCGAGGATTCTGCTTGTCCGTTTGCTTGAGGATGTACTGGAGTAGATGTAATCATTTTAATTCCCCAACTCTTACAAAAATCAGTTGTCCTCTTACTGATAAACTGAGAGCCATTGTCACAAATTATCTCGGCCGGTACTCCAAACCTGGTCAGGATATTCCTTTTTATGAAGGATACTACTTCTTGGTCTCTAACTTGAACAAATGCCTCAGCTTCAACCCATTTAGAGAAATAATCAGTCATTGCCAGCATAAAGACTTTTCTTCCTGGAGCCTTGGGCAATTTTCCCACTATGTCCATCCCCCACTTCATGAATGGCCAAGGGGAAGCAATAGGATATAGTGGTTCAGCAGGTTGATGCAGTATATTACTATGCCTTTGACATGCATCACACCTTCGGGCATATTCTGCAGCATCTTTCCTCATCGTCGGCCAATAGTATCCTGTTCTTAGTACCTTTGAGAATAATGATCTGCCCCCAGTATGGTTACCACAATCCCCTTCGTGTATATCCTGAAGCACTTCTTTGGTTTCGGGATCCTCCAAGCACCTCAGGTATGGTCCTGTAAGAGATTTCTTATACAAAACATCATTTATAATAGTGAATCGTGATACCTTCATCCTAAAAGCCTTAGGATTTTCATCCTTTGGGATGTGTCCTTCCTTGAGATATCTCATGATTGGAGCCATCCAGGACTTAGGATCCTCCTCGGGATACTCATCATCAGGATCCTGGATACTTACTACTTCCTTATCTTGAGATTTGAGAAGATCCATCGCAGGATACAGGATATGTAGTATTGGTATTTGGGTTCCCTCCGGTATCCTGACTGATGATCCTAGATTTGCCAAGGCATCTGCTTCAGCATTATCCTCTCTTGGTACCTGTTCAAGTGTAAAAACATCGAAATATCCTGCTAATTTTTTGAGAATTTCGAGATACTCGATTAACTTCTCACCTTTAACTACATAGGATCCATTAAAATGATTAGTAATTAACAAGGAATCAACAAATACTCGTAAACTTTTAATATTCATATTCCTGGCCAACTCTAATCCTGCGATCAAAGCTTCGTATTCTGCTTCATTATTAGTGGCAGGAAATTCACACCTAATAGCCTGGGGTATTATGTCCCCCTGTGACGATTTTAGTAATATACCTAAACCTACACCTCTTACATTAGATGCACCATCAGTATATAATGTCCAGGATTCTGAGGTTTCTCCTAGTTGTTGTACTTCTAGGTCTACTTCATTTTGAATATCACTACTGAAATCAACCACAAAGTCAGCTAGAGCCTGAGACTTTATAGCATTTCTAGGTTCATATACTAGATCATAGGCATTTAATTTTACCGACCATTTAGCCATTCTTCCCGACATCTCAGGTTTCCTAAGCACATTTTTAACAGGATAATTAGTTTTAACATGAATCCTATGTATCTTAAAATAATGTCTAAGCTTTGTCGATGCCGTTACTATGGCCAATATCAATTTTTCTAAATGAGAATATCTAGTTTCAGCATCTAATAAACTTTTGCTAACATAATATACAGGATATTGCTGACCTTCGTGATCCTTTACCAAGACAGCGCTTACCGCATTTCCTGATACTGAAAGATACAGGGATAATGGTTCACCATCCTCAGGCTTCATCAATAGGGGTGCAGTTGAGAGATACTGCTTTAGTTCCTGCAAGGCTGCTTCATGCTTCTCTCCCCACTCGAATTTCTTATTCTTCTTTAGGATATCGTAGAATTCCTTGCATTTTTCCGAGGATCTTGATATAAACTTGTTTAATGCTGCTACTCGCCCTGTTAATCTTTGTACATCTTTCATGTTTGAAAGTGACTTGATATCCAATATAGCTTTAATCTGTTCTGGGCTTGCTTCGATCCCCCTTTTAGTCACCATGTATCCCAAAAACTTTCCTGCCCCCACTCCGAAATGGCATTTGGCAGGATTTAGCTTCATATTGTACTGGTCCAGGATATCGAATGCTTCTTCAATATCCCGGAGATGATCCTCAGCCTTCTTAGATTTTACCACCATATCATCGATGTATACCTCCATGGTGTCCTGGTATATTGCACCTGCATTTTTTAAACCAAAAGGCATAGCAGTATAACAATAAATACCTGTCGGTGTCATGAAAGCAGTATCCTCCTGATTCGAGGGTTCCATTTGGATCTGCTGGAATCCTGAGGAGGCATCCATGAAGGTTAACATCTCGTGGTCGGCAGTAGCATCCACCATTGAATCAATATGAGGTAGAGGAAATGGGTCTTTGGGACAAGCTTTGTTCAAGTCCGTGTAATCTACACAAACTCTCCATTTCCCATTTTTCTTTTGCACCACAACTACATTTGCTAGCCATTTGGGAAATTTCACTTCCCTAATCATCTTGCTCTTTAATAATCTTTCAACTTCTTCCTGAATGATAGTGTTCCGTTCTGGAGCAAACTTCCTTCGTTTCTGTTGGACAGGCTTGAAAGACCTATCAATTCCGAGCTTGTGAGTTATAATATCCTTAGAAATACCTGTCATATCCTCATGTTTCCATGCGAATGTTGACATCCTGCATTTAAAAAAGTTAGTTAATTGATTCTCAATATCCTGAGGGATATTGGTTCCTACGAGCACCGAGATATCTGGATTATCCTGATCCATGATAATTTTATTTACATCCTGCTCTGAAGCCTCCACGATATCCTGGGCTCGCATCTTTAATTGCTATGCTGCATTGGGCTTTGTCGAGGATTTCATCAAAGAAGAATAACACTCCTTCCCTTCTTGCTGATCACTTTCCACCTTGACTACTCCCCAAGGGGTAGGGATCTTGATGCATTGATGATAGGTTGACGGCACAGCTTTCATATCATGGATCCACGGCATACCCAATATAATATTATAGCAGGATAAGGAGTCCATGACACAAAAGCGTTGCATTGAGTTGACCCCTTCAACATACACAGGCAACTTTATCTCTCCCACGGTATTCCTGGCTTCTCCACTGAACCCAACAAGCACAGTGGATTTTGAAGTAATATCCATTGGGGATACATTCATCCTCTTCAGTGTTTCCAGCTGAATTATGTTGACGGAGCTGCCATTATCCACCAGTATCCTGCACACAAAATGATTAGCAACATATAAAGTTATTACCAAAGCATCATGGTGAGGATCTTGGACAGTATCCCTATCATCACTATCGAACGTGATCACTTTATCAGTCGTGAGGGTCGACATCCTGGTTGGCTTATCTCCCCTCTCTGCCTTAGCCTCCTTTGCATGTCTTTTTGCTGCAGAATAAGAGGTCCCACAGATATCGGATCCTCCTGAAATAAAGTTAATTATCTTGGCATCCGCAGGAAGTGACGTCGCTCGTTCAGGATCCTTCTCAGTATCCTGATCCTTATTCTTCTTTCTTCCCAGGAGATCCTTCAGGTATCCTTTGCTCAGCAGATAGCTTATTTCTTTCCTCAGGGCAATGCAATCTTCTGTAACATGTCCAAAATCCTCATGGAAGGCACACCACTTGGATTTATCCTTCCAATCAGCTTTCTGTTGGTTCTTCCTAGGCCACCTTGTTTGTCTCCTAAACCCTGCATAGCATACATCAGTTCAGGTATGTTAACAGAAAAACAATATTCTGACAACTCAGGATACTCCTCAGGATCCTCGTCTTCAACAGCATTCACTTTCTTGCTGTCATTCCTGCCATATGGCTTAGAGCGATATGGTTTACACGAGGATTCTGATTTCCTGTTGGTTAACTCATAAGTTGTGGATGAATTCATCCTCTCTTGCATCTTTTTGTCATCCTCCAGTCGAATATATCTTAAAGCCCTGTTCCGAGCTTCATCCAGGTTCCTGCAGGGATTCATTACAAGATCCTGATAAAATTGAGAATCTTTTTGCAATCCCATCTTGAAAGCCTGCACAACTGTTGCAACATCAAGATGTGGGATATCTAAGGATTCCCGGCTAAACTTGTTCACATAATCTCTGAAGGATTCCTGTGGTCCTTGAGTTATCTTGTAGAGATCACTGGTTAGTTTTTCAAAACTTCGACTGCAAGAAAATTGACTAAATGGGCAAATGATGTAATCGAATGAGGAGGAACGTTTAAGAGCCATTTTAAGGCTGATCCTATTAAGGTAGAACCAAAACCCTTGCAGAGGCATGCTTCCTTGAGATCTGGAGGGATAGGGTTGATTTCCATCATTTCCCTATACTGGGCAATATGCTCTTCAGGATCCGTAGTTCCGTCATAGAGCTTCATGTTGGGGGTTTGAAATCTCTTTGGGATTTCAGCATCACATATAGGATATGCAAACTGAGATATCTTGTGGCTATCCTAGGATACTTCTGGGATTGGCTGAACTACTCCAGGTACACTGGATATCATGTCCTTTAACTTCTTAAGCTCCCTGGAAAGTGCTGATGTCATACCTGCATCCTGCAAAGATCCAATACCATTAGTAGCAAGAGTATTATTATTATTAGACACGTTACCAGTCTGAGGATTCTGGCCATATCCTGAAGCATATCCTGAACTTCTCACAGTTGACACTCTAACTGAAGAGGGTATCTCAGGAGTATGATTCTGGGAATGACTAGGCACAATATTGCCCCTGTTATCCTCAGTATATACTGCAGAACTGAAGTTCAAAGCTCTGGGCTGCAAAGGAGTGACAGTATCCTCAGCGGGCCTGCTTGAGCTGGATTTTAAGAGTTGTATCTCTCTCATCAGCATTTGGTTGGTCTCCTGCTGCTGCCTCATCTGTTCATGTACACTACCAAATAAAGTCAGAATTTCATCATTAGAGGCCAAAACAGGAGCAGATCCCTGAATATTCCGAGTGGGGATAATATCCTGAGGCTGTGAAGAAGCTTGCGTCCTTGGAGGAGGTGGTGGAAGCACCGAACCAATCGTTGCAGATGTTGTAGCAGATACGGTAGAAGAGCTCATGTTTGATCTTGAGGCCATTGAAAATAGTGTAGCAAAAAGTTTTGAAAATAGAAAACCAAGTAATGATTTTGCAAAAGCTTTTAGTAGAAATAGCACCACTTGCCCCACGGTGGGCGCCAAATTGTTTTGGTCAAAAATTACCGAAGCAATTAAGTGATCAAATTAGTTAAGTGAGGTAGTGTGCTAAGAATGTGTATCAAAAATATGTTAATTTAGTTGTTTGCAAAAACAGTTTTCAGGATACGGCTCAGGATATCGAGCTGTATCTACAATCAAACAATGAGCAGAAATGTAAAGGGTGACACGGGATGTACGAGGAAAACCCTTGATCAATCTAGATCGCTGGCATAAAACCTCGGGAGCTGACAATCGCAGCTGCCTTGTTCTTCTTATTACTTCAAATGTCAGGATACAGTGCAGGATATGATGCGGATCAACTAAGTGTTACAATGCGATTTGAATACAAGTGTAAGTGTGTTGTGAGTGTTTGCAGCTAGAGAGAAAGAAAGTTCGAGAGATTTTGTCCTTATCTGATCCGATCACTCCTATTTATAGTAAAACAAAACTAACTAACTAGCCTATAAATCCGGGATATAATGAATATTCCCTTTGTTAACGTTGCAGTCCACGTCTTCCGGCTTCAACGTTCATATTCCAACAGATTTGCCCGAGTCTTTGGGAGACAAAGTCCACTTGAACGTTATAGACTTGTACCGTTAATCTGCACGTGAATTAATTAGTCACTACCAGGATACTGCATCAGGATGTTACCAATATCCTGATCCGGTATCCTGATCACAACAAAAGAAACATAGTCAGAATATTATTCAGGATATACGAGCAGAAAACCACCCATAACATGAACCATGACTTGTTTCCTATTGATTTTATAAATAATTTTAAATATTTTTATTGTAGATATAAGTCATGAACTCAGGATCCCAAATAAGTTCTCAAAACTATGTGTGAAATGACCAAAATGCCCATACGATGCATAGTTTGGTCTTAAAGCATAAACCATACATATATTTGATATCCTACTAATATTATATCATAAATTAACTATTTTTCTAGAATGTTTATAACCATAACATCAGTTTACTTGCAAGCTCCTTTTCTAAGTCATAAAATGACCAAAACACCCTTACGGGGCTTAATTCAATTTTAAAACCTTAACGGGTATACATGTTGATATCCTACTGATAGTATAACATGTTTTAAGTATAATAACATATGGAACTTGTATATGACTCATCCGGTTACCCGTTAATGCTTATACGCGTTCGGTTCGACTTATGTAACTAGTTTACATTAGTTTGCCGAAACGGGTTTAACCTTATCATTTTTACTTCAATTTCCAGAATGTAATTAGTTTACCAATGTTATACAAGTCTTCATACTTGTTGGGCTTAAACTACATTCTATTCCGGTCATCGCTTAATTGAGCGTATTGTACCGTATCACATTCTTTAAGCTAGCCGGTCTAAGTCTATGACTTAAATAGGACCCGTTAGCATTCTAGTTGGTTAATATTACCATCATTCCAGCCTAGAGCCTTCCGGTAAAATCTACCTACACTTGTCTAGTGAATTATACGACTGAGTTATTTAAATCTTGCATTGAATCGAGTAGTAGCTTAGGTAAATACTTTTAACTTATTTTCCCTATACGGGCTTGGGATACGGTAAATTATTACCGCTTGGTCGGTTATGGGATCACTTAACAGATTGTGGCTATCAAATCTGCATAACTCGTTTTAACCTGTTTTGTTTGATAACTTAAACATTGGAGGTTAACGCGATCGTGTCCTGGATATCCTCGTCTCATTTAAGTTACTAATGGCCACGACCTAAGCACGAGGTGTAGGCATACACCTGACATATGCAAATGCTAAAATATAATTTACCCATAAGTTAGGGATAACTCCTTCGTGGGTTTTATAAGTGGTGTATCGGTTAATCATGTCTCGGTTTCTATACTGGGCCCCATATGTATTGACAAACTTGTAAAACTGTGTACAAGATTAAAATTCTTAATTATCCCAAGTTATAAAAGATTTTCATGTGCCATGTGCACTTAAATCAATTTTGGAAATGTTTTCAAAATGTGTCAGTTAATTGTACTTACTAGTGTAAACTGACGTATTTTCAAAAGACTAAGTTACAGGTACTATACGAAATAGGCTGGAAGCTGCTTGGTATCAATAAGAGGATATTGCAAATCCTTAGAATCCCTAAAGTCTGTTGAACATCATTTTGTACATTTACTTGATCTGCATGTGGATCTTTTTATTACAACCGTCTGTATTTATTATTTTGAACTTTGAACACTCGGTTTGTAATAGTAATTTTGTTCCAAGACTTTCGCTGTACTATTCTGTGTTTTCTTGACTATGATGATATCAACTACGTCACGTTACTCCCCACTGGGCCCACCGGTTTGTAGTTGAAATATCGGGGTGTGACAGTCAGTAATTTTAGATGAACCTGCTAGAGGGATAATAGTTGGTGTTATTTTCCCTTTTAAAGTCAGAAAGGTTATTGGCTTGAATCACTTATCAACACATGTCTCATCAGACCGTTTGGAATTGTGTTGATTATGAATTTGTGTGAGGGACCCAAATCTGTGCTTACAAACTCTTTTGAAGAGATGAACCTAATTTCACTTTGAGTTTTGGGAGTGTAATCACTAGGTCCTTGTGTGTGATTGTATCCAAAGCCAAATTTGACATTGCTTTGTGTCTGCTGGTTTAGCAAAATTTCAAACCCTTTGCATGATTCTACCAATTTTTGACAATTTACTTGGGTAGATTCAAGCTCTTTCTGACATGTTTGATATTTTGATAAAAGTGACCCAATCAGACCATTTAGAATTGTGTTGATCATGAAATTTGTGTGAGGAACCCAAATCTGTGCTTACAAACTATTTTGAAGAGATGAACCCAATTTCACTTTAAGTTTTGGGAGTGTAATCACTTGGTCCTTGTGTGTGATTGTATTCTAAGCCAAATTTGACATTGCTTTGTGTCTGCTGGTTTAGCAAAATGTCAAACCCTTTGCATGATTCTACCACTTTTGACAATTTACTTAGGTAGATTCAAGCTCTTTCTGACATGTTTGATATTTTGATAAAAGTGAACCAATTTGTGCATTATGAATGGTGGCTTCATGTTTTAGGTTTGAAATGGTTTGGCCCTTTTCATCAAGAGCTTCTTTGTGAGATTTGACAGTTTGATTTAAAAGTTTTTCAGATTTTTCACAATTTGGTCTTAGCATTATCTTCACTGCTTTGATATCCTCAACTGTGAAGAACCAACAGTTGTTGAATTAGCATGAGGTATAATATGCATAAACCAACAGTTTCACCAGTACTTTGGTCAGGTCTCACTTAGGGTTTCTAAAGCAACTAGTGCCAAGTTCATGGTGTCATGATCCATAACAATTATGCCAAACTGCTCATCATTCAAATCTCAGGCAGACTACCCCAATCTACAAAGCTATAAGTGAAAAAACTTTGTTGAGTAGTTTCTAGTGTAGGGGAACAAATGGGTTCGGAAACTACTTGTAATTATGCTTGGGATTGAATTTATAAGTGTGAGAGGGTATTTGGACATGTGCTTGTGGTATATGAACTTATGCAAATTGATATTGAGGTGGCCCGTTAGCATATTGGTATGCCATTTACACAGGTCCATGTGCAAGATGTGCAGTGTACTGTGTGGATGGACTAGGGGCAATCTGGGAAGAATGTTGATATGCATTTGAAAAACTTGAATGTTGACCAGTGGTTGAGTCAGATTGATTCATTTGACCTGGGTATGTCACATATGATATGGGATTCTGTGTAGAACCTCTCTACATCTCCTAGCAAAATGTCATAGTTTATGGCACTTGTAACATTCAACCTTAGATTTATCTTTTTCAAATTTACCCTTACCCTCCAAACCAGGGAATTGTCTACCAGTTTTGTTGTAAAAATTGTATGTTTTGATGCTTAAAAGTGCAAGCTGGTCAAGAAGATCAAACTCCTCTTGGTCTGTTGGATCCATGGGTAAATAAATCCACTAGTTATGTCAACTAAGTGATCATAACTGTGATCACTTACATTGTTGGTCGATGATGATCCATCATAACTTTTCAGGGCTGTGTTGCCAAACATGTAATCATCAGCAACCTTACTGATTAACATCCACTTCTGTTTTTTTTTTTTTTTTTTTTTTTTGTCAAGTTCTCTCTCAAATGTGAGAAGTTTGCCATGAAATTGTGTTAGAGTCATATCATTGAATCCAACAGAGTTCCTTAAGACAATTACTATTGTATTCCATTTGTCAGGAAGAGATCTCAAAAATCTATGACTCGGAGCACCATTTGTGTAAGTTTGATCAGCAAGCCTTAGCTCACTTATTAAGTAATTAAATCACTCAAACTGTTGAGTCCGAGATTCCCCCTTGACAAGTGTGAATGTCTCATACTGTTGATTCAAAATCTCTCTATTCTCCTGCACTTCCTCTGTGCCACCAAATTGTTCGCTCAAAGCATCCCACAATTCTTTGGCAATATCACAGGAGCAACCCAACACAGATTTCATTGTGTAAGGCCATGGACAGTATCTCGAATGCCTTAGCATCGGGCTCCAATTTATGGAAATCTTGCTCATAATAGTTAGTGGGTTTCTTAGGAACGCTAACATTTGGTTGGTCATCACTTGGTGTAGAAGGAACATACGGATCAAAAACCACAGACCTCCAGCAACCTGTGTTCTCCTAGGATAAGGGTGACACATCCTTCGTTGCCAAATTTTGAATTTATGGCGAACGAGCATCAGAGGCTTGTTTGCCGATCCAGTATTGTGAGAATCATAAGTGATTGACATCTCTATAAGTTCTACTAAGAATTACTTAGAAACAAAGTAACAGAATAATTTAATGCTCTGATTGGTCTAGTTCTTCTCAAGTCCTTTTGATCACTCAATTAGTTATCAGTATGAGCTAGTTTATCTTCCGAATCAACGTTTAAGTCAATTCAGTGTAACCTGTTCTGATACCAATTGTTGGATCTAAGAGTGTGTGATAGTGTGTGTTATTGATAAACAGTTTTAATCAATTTAGAAAAGCAATCAAACAGTGACAATAAACATATCATCATAAACACAACTGGATTTGAGAATCATTGTAGAATGATTTCAATATTTTCAAATGCTTCAATACAATCAATCAGTACAAACCACTCCCCTTCACCAGGTGCACTCTCTCTCTAAGTTCTTCTGCCTTTTTAGCTTTTGGAGTAAACTATTACATATACAGAATGAACAATATATAGAGGAGAGAATTACTGATGATGTCACCATGAAAACGACCCTAAACAACGCATTAATGATGTAACTGCCAGCAATTATGCAAAACAGTTGGACAGTTAGAAAATAAGCACCGTTACATAAAACTATTGCTAAAACAATGAAAACGACTGGGATTCCAAAACCACTGGAAGGATTCCATCACTTTTGGAATCCAGTACTTCTGGTCTTGTTTGACATGTTGACTTGGTCTTTTTGTCTTCAGCTTTGACTTAGTTGACTTTGCTGCTGACCCAACGTGTACTTGTCTTCATGTTTTGGTTGATGCAACAGTTTTGTAGCAGTAGTTTGGGTGGTTGTTTGGAAAGCCTTCAAGGGGGGAAACTTTTGGACAGTTGTTTGTACTTCAACTTATTTCATGAGGCAGGAATGATGGCTTCCTTGGGTTTTGGCTTTTATCATCAGTAGATCTTACATAACCCAACAGTCATATGTTTAGATTTCATGATTTCGATGTTGTAACAAGTTTGAGGTATAAGGCAAACTATCACTAATTTTCTCTGTTAAATTTAGATCATCTTGTGGAATCGACATATATCGAAACTAAGAGTGGCCGCTGACTTCTTGGAAAAGCAAAATGAAATTAAGCTTGGGCATTTGTAATTAACATAATAACAATCTATGTTTAACTCTTTATTAGTTTAACAAAAATGCTAATTTCAATCCAAAGACCTAGGTGTTATAATTTTTGTAATTATTTAATTAAAGAGTCTTTTGGCATAACGGTACCAGTGCACATAAAATAATGTCTCTTCTCGAGGCCATGGGTTTGATTTATGCAGTGGACAATGATATATAAAGCCATGAATAGATTATATTATTGTTAAAAAGCAAAAATGGTATTTTAGTATAGTCTACCATCAAAAACTTGCTACAAAATAAAAATCACAAAACCTAAACTTTCAACTTCTAAAATAAAACTTAGTATTTAAAGAAACTTTAACTAAATTAAAGGGACTATTCTATACTTAGAGCATTCACATCCAGCTCCCTAAAAATATACATATATTCCACTAAAAAACAACTCCTATATCAATATATTTCCACTAAAAACAAATACTTTTTCTCTCTCATTTTCAATTAAATAATATTTTTTTACCTTTATCATTACATTTTTCTCTCTCCTTCACTCACAACCACTTTCAATATATGTTAAAAATTATAGTGGGTGAATAGTGTTCCTCCAAATATACAGATGAACACTAACATTTTCTCTCTTCTCCACTCACAATCACATTTTATACTCTTTATATTTTAAAAACCCCAAGAGCATTCACATCCAACCCACTAAAATCTGTGAGTGGAGTTTTTATAATATAAAGAGTATAAAAATTGGTTGTGAGTGGAGGAGAAAGAAAATGTTACTGTTCATCTGTATATTTGAGGGGACACTGTTCACCCCCTATAATTTTTTAATATATTTAAAAGTGATTGTGAGTGGAGGAGATAGAAAATGTAATGATAAAGGTATAAAAGAATATTATTTAATTGAAAAGGAGAGAGAAGATGTAGTGTTTTTTAGACTGCCTCCAATGCTTCTTGTTGGGGGTTGCACTTGATGATGTGGAGGATGCATTTGTAAAGGAAGCATTGGGGTAGATGACATTTAAGGGGGTTTGCATGTAGGGAAGTACACCTACATGCAGGAGAGAGAAGGTGAATGTGGGCCCTTTAAATGTTTTTAAGATAGAAAAAGAAATGGTGATGTGAAAGAGAGAGGATGCATGTGAGAATGATGAGTTGGAGTTAAAAAGAGGAGAGAGAATGCATGTGGGAAGAATGAGTTAAAAGTTGATGTGACAGTGATGACTATGATGCATCTAGTAAATGCAGGCCGTTGCATTGCGGAGGGTGAAAAAATGAGGAATGGATGTGAATGCTTAGCTTTATTTTTTAGATAGGATTCCTTAATTCATCATTTTTATCGTGGTTTCAGTTTTGCCACTTTTGTCCAAATTTGAAACCTTTTGCATCTGGGTCCCTGTGGTTTCAGTTTTATTGCCATTTTGGTCCAAAAATGAAATTAGGTCATATTTCTCAAATTAAATCATGGTATTTTGTTCTTTTCCTCAAGGGCAAAATAGTCATTTGTTTTTTTATTTTATTTAAACTTTTATTAAAACAATAATATTTTGTGGGTTCCACCACACTCCCATTTCTCCTTCTTCTACCCCACTCCTCTGTATTATTTTCCAAACAACATTCATCAAAGATTTAACTTTGTTCATCAAGTTATATCCTAAATAACCCATCAAGGTTCACAGTTTCGAATTCACTGCAACTATCGTCCTACTCCGACAACCACCACTCCGTCACCGTAATCAACTACCTTCATCATTCCATCCATCATACAACCTCCGGCCACCATCATTGTTGCAACAACATTTCATCGTCTTCTCCGGCCACCATAAGCGAGTGTTCAGGTTGCCGCCGGTTTCGAGTTCACAACCACCACCACACTGATTTCAAGTTCTCGAGTTAGATTGCGAGTCTTGAAAGTTTTCGAGTTACATCTTGATTTCGAGTGGAAAGAGCTTTCGACATAACTGAGGTTTCGAGTCCCATAGTTACCAACTGTTTATCACCATTCGTTTCGAAACCTCCGAGTCGCAACCACACATCATCATTTTTACCAACTGTTTATCACCATTCGACACCCTCTGTTTTAAATAAGAAGGAGGTAGGAAAAGGAGGTAGAAGAAGAAGAAGTAGGGTGTGGTGGGACCTATTATTGTTTTAATAAAAGTTTTAAATAAAATAAAAATGAAATGACTATTTTGCCCCTTAGGAAAAGGATAAAATACCATGATTTAATTTGAGAAATATGACCTAATTTCATTTTTGGACCAAAATGACAATAAAAATGAAACCACAGAGACCTAGATGCAAAAGATTTCAAATTTGGACTAAAGTGGCAAAAGTGACCAAACCTCAGGGACCAAAATGACAGTTTACTCATAAATATTTATTCTCTCTCTTCTTTTATAAAGCCTTCAAACTCCAAAACCTATTCAACCAAAACTAGACACCTCTTCTCAGTCTCTCTAACATCTCTCTCATCCTCTCTCTATCATGTTCATCGTGTCATCATCCCCAAAGAACACACATGTTGCTCCATAAATCCAACAAATCAACATTTTCATGTAAATTCACTAAACCAAACCCCCCCAAACAACTAAATGGGCAGACTAAACCACAAAAAATCCAACTTTAACTTTGTCACAAACACTTGGGTTCTAATAAGAATCACTTCTTGTTTCTCTTGAACAACAACAATAGTAATAGCAACCCTTCATGGAAGTCTCAGAAAATCTTTCTTTTCTCTACGTCTCTTTCTAACCCTGAAAGCATCCCGACCCATCATGTCCGACCCAAACCCGACTCGACCCGTTTCATCCTTCCTCCCTTCACCAAAATTCTTCAACACCCTATTCTCCCAATCATCACCTACTTCAACCCTCAATAACCCATTTGAAAAAACCCCAAAAGACCCGACCCGAAGCCCGGTTGAAAAACTTGACCCGGAAGGCATAGCTCTAGCACTAATTGAAACCCGACCCGGTCAACTCACGGGTCAACCCAACACAATAAGTAGAAAAGTGTTATTTGCATCAAATTTAAAGATCCAGATTCCTGAATTTTGTGGTGATTATGGAATCAAGACACGTAGTCCACATTTTTCAGGGGGGTCGGTGGGAACCGGGTCCGGGTTCGGGTCGCCCCGGAGTTTTGCTGGGCCTTTGTCTTTGAAGGAGATGGAGAGTTCAGAAGAGTATACACGAGTTGTTTGTCATGGGCCGAACCCGAAAACGACCCATATATTTGATAATTGTGTTGTGGAGAATTGTTGTGGGTCGCCCGAATTGAAGAAGCCTGGTCCGAAACTGAGGTGTGAGAGTTTTTTGAGCTTTTGTCATACATGCAACAGGAGTCTTGAAGAGGGTAGTGATATCCTTATTTATGGGTTAGTACGATTATTATATGTTTAAATGATTTTGATTGCTTTATTATTATTATTTAGTTTAATTTATTTGTTTGTAAACCTAGAATAATAATATTGGGTTGTGGTAAACGTACTGTTCTCTTCTCTTCTCTTCTCTTCTCTGGTGTTTATTGAATGTACCCTTACTAAATCGGTCATATCGTATTTTTACTTTTTCTTAGATCACCCGTAGTGGGAGTTTGGGCGTTTTATCCCTGAAAGAAAAACGCCCGGATGACCGCTCCCGGGGTGGTGTTTTAAAAAAGAGTTAAATGTCATTCAGTCCCTGCGGTTTGAGTCATTTTGCTAGTGTAGTCCAAATGTTTCATTTTTCGTATGTGGGTCCAAAAAGGTTTCAACGTTGTCATTTTAGTCCACTTGGTTAGCTTTATCCATTTTTTCTGTTAACGAGAAGGGCAGTTCAGTCATTTTATATGTAATTCTGTTAACTAGAAGGGTAATTTGGCTATAAAATGACAGATTTGCTCTTCTCGTTAACAGAAAAATGGATGAAGTTAACCTATTGGACTAAAATGGCAACGGTGAAACCTTTTTGGACCCACATGCGAAAAATGAAACTTTTGAACTAAAATGACACAAATCACAGGGACTAAAATGGCATTTAACTCTTTAAAAAAAATGCGAGGAGCATCCTTTATTCCACGCCTCTTCTTGAATTGTTTGGCTAATCACATGTATTCTACTTTTTTGTTGGCCAATACCCTTTTTTTGATGATTTTTTTATTTAATTTTTTACAATCCTTCTAGCATAATGCCTCACAGTACTCACATCCCCACTACACCCGTTTTTGGGCGTTTTTGAGCGTTTATTTTCAATTTTTTTTTTTAAATACCGCCCCACTACGGGTGGTCTAACTAGGGCTATCTTTAGTTTCATTCATAAACTAATATTATTAGCCACAAATTATTGGTTTACATTTTACACTTTACAGACCAAGTGGCATATCTATGAGTCTATGTCTATGGTTGATTAAGTATAGAATAATATTTATTAGCTACAAGTTATTGGCTTACATTTTACAAACCTAGTGGCATATCTATGAGTGTATGATTGATTAGACATCACGTAGCTCGAAACTCACTCAGGTGTTTTTAATTAGCTTGTTAAAAGCTCCAATTGATATGATATTGTAAGACTGAAGGGAGTGGGGCGTCCTCAAAAGAGGGCGTCTTGCGACACGTGGCGTTTGGGGGCGGCTTGCGGCTTGGCGCGTCCTCAGAAAAGGGGGCGTGGTGTTCATGGCAACTCAAGATGCCACCAAGACCTCTGATTGGTTGATTTGTTTGAAAGGGGGGGGGGGTGGGGGGGGAGTTCTTGGAATTTTGTGCCAAAAGGTTGTTGTGTGAGAGGGAGGAGGCGACGAGAAGAGGACGGGCTCATGGGGGACGCCCCCTAGAACGCCTCTGGGGGCGGTGTTCATGGCAACCTTGGGCGACTTGGGGGTGGGAGTCGCCCCACTCCCTTCAGTCTAATTGTTTGTTTAAAGGAGTTAATATTTACACATCTATATATATATAGAGAGAGAGAGAGAGAGAGATAAAGTAAAAAGGGATGTGAAAATAAGATTTAGGGGTGTGAGAATAGTGGAAGCCTTGTTTAAATGTCAAGTTGAAGTTGAAGGTTCTTTTTCTTGTTTTGGTAGTTTAAAAAAAGGATGCTACTTTCTACACCCCCTAATTACTTTTTACGTGAGTCAAGGTTGTCGCGTGATGAGATGACTCAAGTTACATCAAGCCGAGATAACTTGTATTGTCACCGGTTCAGGTCTGAGTTAACGATTGCTCGGCATGACTCAAAATCTTTTTGGCTTTTCATTATTTATTGATTTGTTTTTAAAGTTATTTCATATAATAAAACATTTAATGATCAATATTTAACAATTTAAAAGTATTTAATATTATACAGGGGTGACAAGGCTTTTTGCAGTGAAGAATGCAGATGCCAAGAAATGATTTTGGATGGATTGATGATGAACTAAATCCTGAAGTGACTATTTTGCCCCTTGGTTAGTTGGTTTCCGGTGTTAAACTTTCTACTGTCTTCATAATCATGAGGACAAGATGGGAATTTGGTTAGAGTTTTGTTTGATTTGAGTGTAATTTTAGCAAAGCTAGCGTGTGGATGATTTACTCTGGTGTTTTTATTTAATTTACTTTTGTTTAAACTTTCTTTATATCAGCTTCCGTTTTACCATTCCACTATCCCTGTAATGATTTTGTAGAAAAAGAAAAGATATGTTGTAATTGATGTTATTTTGGACTTATCTGATTAATGATTGATGTGATTTATAACAATATTAAAATGTTAATTATTTCTATAAATGGCCCACTTGGACATTTATAGTCCAAAGCCTCTTAATATCAAATACTGTTTAGAATTTATTAATATATCGTAAAATGTGTAGTTTTTTTTGGGCTACTGTTATACACACCCCTAAATCTTATTTTCACATCACTAGTGTATACGGGTCATAGAATAGGGTGTTGGACGATTTGGAGAACGAGAAATGAAGCGAGGTTCAAGAATAAAGAGGTAAAATTAGAGTATATTTTTGGGCAAGTCAAGAAGATGGGTTTTTTGTGGTATAAGACTAGGAATAAAGGAATTGATACGTCCTGGGCTGACTGGTGTAAGTTTGTAAATTTGTAATGTTGTGATGCTGTTTTCGGTTGCCTCGGTTTGAGGCAGGTTGAGTTTTTTTAATGAAGTTTACATTTCAAAAAACAAAAAAAGTGTATACGGGTCTTATAAATTACTCATATAATCTTATTTTCACATCCTAGTGTATACAGGTCGTATAAACTTATACGGCCGGTAAAGAATGCTGTTGCACATAAATAAATGTAGTGGAATGTTTTTTTGGTTTTACATGTATACGAGCCGAATACAATTGTATACGAGCAATATAATGTTATACGGCCAAATGTGTTTATTTTTGTGAGGTTTTGGGTTTTTAAGATCTATATACGAGCCGTATAATGTTATACGACTCGTATATATATATATATATATATATATATATATATTTTTGTGTAAAAACCGAACAACCGTTAATAAGTTTTAGTAATTCTTTAGATAGCGTTTTCAGTATCCGGAGTTTGTTGGGTGGCGACGACGGTGGGTTGTGAGAGTACTGAGAGTATGATTGCTGAAGGTTTTTAGTATCTGGAGTTTGTTGGTCACATATTCGTGTGTTGTAGCTTGGAAAGATGATCGAATAGAGATCATAGCCAACCTAAAACCACAAATTCCTGCGTCTTGTATTTATACGATGTTGTTATATCGAGTTATACGTTCCTTGTAAAAGTTTCCCAGCTCGCTACCAATGTATAACCTTCACAGCAACTCGTTTTTTCTTCACTATGCTTCACAAGAACAAATTGCAAGTATCTGTATACACTGCAAAAATATCGAAAAACCATAAGAAATTTTCAACACAAGTTAACAAATTATTTTTAATCGAGAGATGTGAAAACTGTATTACAGGTTAAGCAATTTTTCAACTTAACACCAAACTCTCAAAAACTTTTTCCAACACACTAGAACCGGCAATGAGTAAAAATTTTGAACTCAATTTCTACCACCAGCTCCCCCTATCGGTAACAATTCCTCCATGAACAACCATTTTCCGTACGCTAAGAATTTTTAAAGAAAAAGACAATCTTTTTGGATTTTTATATTTTTCTGAAAGCAAATACAAAACAAAAGCAGTAAACACTTTATTTTTGTGAGAATCACTGGTAAAAAGATCATATAAGCAAAATCAAACTGTTTTCACACTATTAGATAATTCTTTATATAATTTTCGTGAAAAGCAGTCCAAAATGCATGAACATTTCAAGTTCCATTACCGTATGATACGTTAAGGTAATATTACACTGATATACTAGTGTGTCCCACTTCAGGACATACCCCCGCGATCAAGTATGCGCAAAGGTTCCTCATAATGGGTGAGTATACTGAATTCATCCATTTTGTTTACAAGGTTAGATAAGTGGTGATCAGGTCAGTACTTCCGTACAGCAAAGAGACCAAAATCTAACGAGGGCTAAGACAAATACCAACTTTGGTACGATTTATGCATTTTGCACATTTGAATGACTCTCTAGGAGAGCTTCTTCAATTTCTAGGTTTTGGCATTTTTAGCTCTTTTAAGATATCATGGTTGTGCCTAGGTCAGCATGTATCTGGATGCAGCAGAAGGATAACCCCGGATGAAATAACAGTATAAAGACCCAAAACCTCAGATTTTGGCAATCTATCTACGCAAGATTTAATGTCATTAAACCATACGCCATTGATGTGTTACCCACTTTTACTCAGTTTGTTAGGTTTATATCACATTGGTAAGCTGATTATTTCATACTTTTTGGCTACCAGTACATCATATGATGAAGCTGCTGTCACACTTAAGCAATTTAAGTTCAATATCAGTGTGACAGTCTAACTTGCCGATGTACTATCATTTCTTCTCTTTCACACAGTGATAACTCATTTTTTATTTTATAATTTTTTTATGTTTTTCCTTTTTCAATGTTTTTGGATTTTAATGGTTTTCTATTTTTTTAATTTTTGATTTTTAAGAAAACAATAAAATATTTACAAAATTCTTATGAAAAACTGGTTATTCAGGATTCCTCATCCCGTTGAGTTTGACTAAATGTTCAAAACGAGCCCTGTCAAACGCTTTTGTGTAAAGATCTGCCAGGTTATCTAGTGTGTCGACTCGATGAAGTTCAATCAGTTTCTTTTCAGCACAATCCCATATAAAATGATGACGAATGTCAATATGTTTAGTTTTACTGTGCTTTACGGGATTGTTTGTGATTGAAATAGTGGCAATATTGTCTATCATTATAGTAGTGCGAGTGAAATCCAAACCGTAATCGCGCATCTGCTGTTGTATCCAGAGAACCTGTGAGAAACAACTACCCACATCAATATATTCAGCTTCACACGTAGAAGTAGATACGCAAGATTGCTTCTTGCATTGCCAAGACACAATCCGCCCTCCTAAGAATTGACAACCACTTGTGGTAGACTTTCTGGTAGACTTTCATCGTCCAAAGTCTGAGTCAATGTATGTAACAAACTTTAAATCACTATCACCTGGAGACCACAACAGGTCTCCCCTTCAAGTAACGAAGAACACGCTTCACCGTTTTCATGTGTGACTCTTTTGGATTTGCCCGATATCTGGCACACAGACATACAGCAAACATGATGTCTGGTCTTGTAGCAGTCAAGTACATTAGAGAACCAATCATTTCCCTATACTGAGTTGGATCAACATCTTCCATAGTTTCATGATTTGGGCCAAGATTGTGATTCTCGCAGATAGGTGTGTTGAAAGTAGCGCAATCCTCCATTTTGAACCGAGACAAAATGTCTGACACATACTTTGTTTGATGTATAAACATCTCATCCTTCTTCTGGTCAACTTGTAGTCCCAGAAAGTAGGACAACTCACCCATAGCACTCATTTCAAACTTGCTCTTCATCACCTGCTCGAATTCATGACACATGTTTTCATCAGATGACCTAAAAATGATGTCATCCATGTATACCTGGACTAGCAAAAAATATTCCTTCTTTCGCTTAATGAACAGTGTACTGTCAGTCTTGTCACACCCTGCTAGTTGCGGAAGCGTGTTGCGTGTGACGTAAGAAAGGTAATCATTGCATCCAATCGTATAAACAAATATAAGTCAACAACGATGTATCCAATCGTATAAACAAATATAAGTCAACAACGATGTCGTATGTATTGATTTGCAACAAAAGTATACAATGTTATCCAAAATATAGTTATTGAGTTTCATTACAATTCGAACAAAAGATTGTTTTTGTTATAAAAGGCATTCGTTGTCATGTCATTCCCATTTCCCGTGGTCTATCACCGGCTCATGTCTTGTTTCCTGAAATACATGTAATTTTTAAAAGTCAACAAAAGTTGAGCGAGTTCATGTAGTTATTGTTATCGTATGAAATCTGATGTTTGAAATCCTGAAATGACATCATATTTGTAATCCAGTAAATGAAATCATGTTTGTAATCCAGTAATGTAATCCTGGTATGTTATTAGCATTCATGGAGTTTAAGTATCTATCAGTGTGTAGCTTGCACCCTGACATAAGTGCCATAAGTATGTAACCAACCCGAGACAACTTTGACATCATTGGGATCACAAAAGCAATCCTAAGGGTATACCAACCTAGAGTGGAGCGTGCCTCAAGCTCGATAGATCTAATACCTTTTGCACCTTGGTCACTAAGTGATTAATGATTACCAATGTCATCATCCTACTTACGCACATTGATCATGTTATCATCTAAACCCATAGCTAACATACCGTTTGTTATGATATGTATTTCCCCTCGATTGTTTTAAAAACAAAACATTGAAATCATTGAAAGGAGGGACATGAACTCACAGATTTGCGTTCCGTGTATTGTACTACTGAAAGTGAGCGTCCGTACGCGTGAGTAACCTACATGTGTACTAACTTTATTAGACACTTAGGTCTTATCGGACCTCGTACAAGTTGTTCATCTTGAATTCTTATTATGTTTTCACTTGTCATATTTGGAACAACTTTGTATTTTAGAGTGTTGGTAGTTTGTTCGTTCGATTGTCATATGTATTTATTTCATAAGTGTATACATATATTTTGTATGTATTGAATCATGTGTGAACAGGCTTCGCCCTTCACATGTCCTCATGCCTTGCACACATGTCGTTGGGCCTTGTCAATGTCATTGGGCCTAGCCCATGTCATTGGGCCTAGCCCATGTCATTGGGCCTAGCCCATGTCATTGGGCCTAGCCCATGTCATTTATGTTATTGGGTCCTTCCCATGTCTTTTATGTCATTGGGCCTTACCCATGTTTTAATGCTATTAGGCCTTGCCCATGTTCTAATGTCATTGGGCCATGCCCATGTTTTAATGTTATTGGGCCATTGCCCATGCTTTAATGCCATTGGGCCTTGCCCATGTTTTAATGTTATTGGGCCATTGCCCATGTTTTTTTTTTGTTATTGGGCCCTTGCCCATAATTTATTGATATTGGGCCCTTGCCCATGATTTATTGTTATTGGGCCATGCCCATGTATTCAAGTAATTTGGGCCTAGCCCAGTTTTGATTTTTAGGAGTCCATGAGAATTATTCTTGCAGTTTTATAAAAATTCACCACGTATAGAAATTTTAGGATGTTCCATTCCTTATAAAATACTTAGTAATTTTTATAGATTTTCAACTTTCCGGATTTTATTATCGGGAATATATATATATATGAATTCGTTAAGCATCTAAAAATATCTTATTTTTAGACGTGTCGTCGTAGTCGTTTTGTAGGTATATTTCCGCGTCGAAGAATCACCCAAATGTCGTAGTAACCTCTCGTGATGGCGATACGCCCGTTTTGTCATCGTCGAATGTTATAAATTCCTTTATTGACTGTTTCAGTTATATGTCATGTTTGGTTGGTCGAAATGTATTTATTTCTTAGGAATATATATTCTTGTAATTTTTGTCCGTCGCCTGTATTATCCGCTCGTCCGTTGAGTCCGTTTAGGGACATCATATAAGTGAGTTTTATGTATTCTATTATTTAGCATTTCTTGGTTATATGAGGATATTGTGTATATGTATTTATGTCGTATTTATACTTGTTATCTTACAAGTATTTTCTTGGGATACTTTGTGTATTATTTAGATAATCCTAATATATCTAAATACATACACTTAACACATAATTTATACACCTTGATGGTTTCTCTAAATATATATATATTTCCCTAGAATATATATATTTATAAGTTTCTTCTTTTAACTTACAAAAACCATTATAAGTAATCTAGAAACTTATTTAGGTGTTTGATACTTAAACTTTTCAGCAAAAAGTTCGTTTAACCATGATTAAATCCTCAAGTGTGATTATCCATTTTAATCACACTTTAACCCCCGTTTAATCATGATTGTGATTTTAGAAAATTTCGCCATAGTTTCCCCTAAACTATGACGTTTCCCACGTTTTCAAAACGCGTTTAATCATCAAATCAGTTTTCCAAAATCACCACAATTTACCATATATCACAAAAATCATATTTATTGCACTAATCACACTTATTCCTTCAAAGTCTCTCATGAGCATTTCTTTTGGTTAATCTTTCAAGACTTAATGTAATCCATTCTTCAAGTTAATTATTTACATAAACTTAATTACACTTGTTTTTCACTTTTAAAAATTCCCAAGTCTTTATGTAAAATTTTCAATACTTTTATACCACACTTTTTATAAATAATATTACATAAACTTGTTTTATGTTAAAAATCAAGTTCACAAGTGTTTTTAAAAGCCTTGATTCATGATCATTCTAGGTTTTATCTTTCAAAAAACACTAATCAAAGTTCACATACAAGATGCTCCTGATCTTTGAAGCTGATGATCTTGTGTGATTTAAACATACATATGTTTAAATCACCTTTTTAAGTGTAACATGGCAAGATTAACACTAATCTAAAATACTACATGATATAAACCATAAGATCATCAATAATCTAGCCTTTAAACCACTAATCTTTACAAAATCAACATAATCATCAAGATTACACCAACTAACTACACTAATCTACAAAAATAATCACTTAATAAGTTATGATTAGTAGATTATTAAGTTTGAGATTAGGGTTTTTGATTATATTTTTATTAATCTTCAAGATAATCAACTTGTACTTCTTAAAACTACACATAATAAGAAGCTTAAAAATGGTAAAAGATGGCTTACAACTTTGCACAAGCTAAACATGTGACACCTGGGTCACTGCGACCATCAAACAAATACCAAGCCAATGAAATATTGTATTTCATACTTGGGATCTGTATAAATATGTGTATCTTTTGCACATATCAACTCTTGTTCGATTTAAAGTTCTAAATCGCTTTCTAGAAGGTTATACGCGCGCTGATGCGTAAATCTAACCAGTTTAATGCAACAATCACTCTGGAATAGTGAAATAGGCTTAACATACCTAAAATAACCTTTACATAACTTAGAAATAAGTTTTGAAGGCTTTGGTATGGCAAAATCAAGTTAAATCGCTTATAGGGACTAAAGTTGACAAACTGCGAAAGTATGCCAATTTGAACTGTAACAGACTTTCCGGAACATGACCATAAGTTAAAAACGCCTTAAATATCCTTTATATAGCTTAGAAATAGGCTTTGAGGGGTTCGGTGTGCTAAAATAAACTTTTGGGTCATTCAAGGACTAAAAGTGTCAAAAAGTGCACAAGTTTGCACTTTCGCGCATAACTTACGTTCTGAATACATCTGGACATCCAAAAATTTATGTAAGCACTATAATATTTTATTTTAGTGTTTGGCATGAGAAAAATCCATTCGTTGCGTCATTTGGATCGTTTTTCGCGCTTGTGCGCATTCCGTCGTAATTAAGCGAACATCGCGTTCGTACGACCAAACGAACTGACATCCGACATATTTTTGAACATGTTTCATGTCCACAATGTTTAGTCATCATTTTAGGGCCTTAAAGTTTGCTTTACGGGCCTTAGAAGTGTCGGAAATGGCTTAAACACGTGCAGGGACTGAAACTGTCATTTCTGAAAAGTTTGTTCTGATCAGACAAGGCCAGGCGGCCCGCCTGAGCTTGTGTGTATCCTGAAGCGGGCCGCATCAGGCTTCCAAAACAGATAAGATCATCTAATCAGCAGATTTCAGCTGATTAACTCACAACCACATATTCTCACTTGCCCTTTCAGCTCATGAGGAACCATTTTTAGTTACCACAACATTTTGACAAGTGTACGCACAAGATTAAATCACGTTATTCAAGAAACGATCTTAACGGTTCGGGAAATACTATAAATACCCCACCCCCATTTGCTTCAAACTCACAAGAATCTGATCAAAAAGACTCTAAGTTGGAACCATTGTTTCATACCTGAGTTATTTTGATCTAGATTAGCATTCAGGGACCCTTCGTAAGTATTCTTTCGTTCTTTTATTGCTTTTCGAGTCCGAGAGTCAAACTTTGTTTGACTTTCTGCGTTGACCAGTTTATGGTCAATGCGAAGTTCGTTTGAACTTCGCAACATGATTGTAATCACGATGGTTATAGTCCCTAGTGACTATGCCTACTGATTACCACGTTGTCTAGGGTCGTAAGGGTAAGCGATCTGATAAATCGCTTATACCTTTGAACCCGACCCATTTGGTCGATCATTAGGATCCGACCAAATACGTTAGGTGACCATTGTATATAGGGAATAACCTTCCAAGGTTATACCTTATGGTCGCTTCGTTTAAGTAGTTGTATGATAGGTAGTTTATATGCCTTAGGTAAATTACCAAAATACCCCTATGATGCCAAAATTCATTTTAAACATATGTAACATAACTTTTGACATCTAAACTGATTTGACAACAATATTAGACATGTTAAGGCATATTCTACTTGTCATAGGACTAGTTAGGCGGTCCGAACGCGTTTCACGCGAATGACGCGTTAAAGTAGCATAAGCTACCTAAACGGGTCGTAATGGGTCGTAAGCAATTATGTTAGGTTTCATTTAGTATGAAGGCTTTGTTAAACCATGTTACATGAGTTCCTACACTCATTTGGTTTACAAACCCTCATGCTACCCGATCTTCCGATTTAGGTCCAGGTTATTAACATAGTTACCTATATTAGGTGCCGTTTGATTCCGTGATCTCTAGCATTGTTTGGTTGTTACTCAAGGACTACTAAGCAATCTCAAGTGAGTACATAGACCCCTCTTTTACTGTTTTCCAAACTGTTTTGGGGTGAAACACATGTGCCTACTTGTTACATTCATGCTTTCCTGTTTTCACATCATATACCTGCTATGTTCGTTAGTACATTATAGTACATGATTTCATTACATTTCATGCTATGTATGCCCATTGTGTGCGTACTTAGTACATCGTTTTACATTACATTTCATGCTATGTATGCCCATTGTGTGCATTACTTAGTACATTGTTTTACATTGCATTTTGTTGCATATGCTCATCCAGCATATGAACACATTATACTACATTTTGAACCGTTGTAACCATTTGACTATGTAAACCGTCGTAACCATTTGATTATATGAACCGTTTGTAACTGTTGAACCGTGTGAACCGTTTGTGACTGTTGAATCGTGTGAACCGTTTGTATCTGTTGACATGATTTACATTTGACAATAGACATTTGACTATACATAAACATTTCTACAATTGTTAAACATTACATCTTGGTGGTTTGGTTTGAGTAAGTGATTTAAGTAACGAGGCGTGTGTAATATGATACAAGCATGGTGGATACGCCGCTGGTACTTCCTATATATAAGTGTTTGTATGATATTACATATCGTAGCGTTATTTGAAATCATTTCAATTTGAGACATATAACATTTTATATAAATAACATACTTTTCACAAGACATTGTTTACAAACAACTTATCTTATACAAACTCATTTTACATGGTTATTCATTTAACCATACATTATTCTTTTATCTATACACATCATCTGAACTTATTGTTTTTCAAACGCTTTACAAGACAAAGCAAATTACAAGGTTCATGACTAAACATTTTCTCAAACATAAGTCATGAATCCTATTTTCACAAAACCTATGTATCTCACAGGCATTTTTATGCTGACGTACCTATTTTCACATGTGTTTTCAGGAGATGATGCATAGGACTTATCAAGACATACTTAGGCGGACCTGTGCCTTAGTGACTTAAAACGAGACAAGAACTAGTTAATTTATGTCATGTACTCTTTATTTCTTGTTTAAAGACAATGTAACTCGCTTGTTTGATGAATAAAACGAAACTTTAATTTCCATGGTGGTGAAACATTAATTCTGTTACAACACTCCCCGATGTTTCCGCCACGTTTTGTATGTTCTACGTGGTCGGGGTGTGACAAAACAAGGTGATTAAGAAGTGATTTAGCTCCAAAGAAAGTCCTTAATGAAGCTCCATGCTTAACCCCATTAATGACCTTAAAATGCCTTGAATGTAGGTAATTTATGGTGTTTAATGGTGATTTATGGTGGTGTAAATGGTGGTGTCTTTGAGCCGCGAATAAGGAAGCATGGATGGAGGTTTTGAAGCTTGAAAGTTATGGTGAAAAGTTGTGGAAATGGTGTTGGTTACTTGTTAATTTTTAATGTCCATCATATTTTCCAAGACCATGCTTCACATATTCAACACCATACTTGAAATCTTGCAGTTTTCAACAAAAATTAAAGTGGGTGGGACCCACTTGACCGATTTCATTTAAAGGGGGGGGGGGTAAAGTGTAACTTTTTTAAAAGTTATTAAAAATATAGATATTTTGATAATTAACCAAAGTACGGTGATTATGGGTTTAATTGCACCATTAAGGGGTAATTAGGGATTCAGAATGATAATCGACATTAACTAGTTCACTAATTGCACCGTTCAGTCGTCGGCTAGTTTACGACACTTTTGCGTCGTACCGATGAAGGTTTGTGGCAAGTTGTTATTCCGCCATCAACCGATGCATGAAGTGATTTCGAGTCCCAAAATAAGCTTAACTAGTTCGCCATGTCTTCCGTTTAGTTGTTTTGGCGTCAGAAATGTCATTTACTAGCTAGTCGGTTCGAAAACGGACAAGTTGTGAGGGTTGCAACGTAGCAACGAAAGTTTATGTTTCGGATACCCCATTAATATCCTCATATTGTTTTCATGTATTTGTCATCATTTGTGTCACACCCCGACCACGTAGAACATACAAAACGTGGCGGAAACATCGGGGAGTGTTGTAACAGAATTAATGTTTCACAACCATGGAAATTTAAGTTTTGATTTATTGATTAAAAGTGTTACAATGTCTTAACAAACAAGGAAATACAACATAATTAACTAGTCTTGCATCTTTTATTGTCACTAAAGCCCAAGTCTGCCTATGTGTATCTTGATCGTCTTATGCAACAGCTCCTGAAAAACACATGTGAAAATAGGTACGTCAGCATAAAAATGCCTGTGAGATACATAGGTTTTGTGAAAATAAGATTCATGACTTATGTTTGAGAAAATGTTTAGTCATGAACCTTGTTATTTGCTTTGTCTTTTAAATCATTTGAAAAACGATAAGATCAGATGATAAGTATAAATAAATGTAAGGTTAAATGAATAACCAAGTAAAATATGTTTGCATAAGATAAGTTGTTTATAAATCAATGTCTTGTGAAAAGTATGTTATTTGTATGAAATGTTCTATGTCTCAAACTGAAATGATTCAAATAACGTTACGACATGTAATACCATACAAACACTTATATATAGGAAGTACCAGCGGCGTATCCACCATGCTTGTATCATATTACACACGCATCGTTACTTAATCACTTAATCAAACCAAACCAAACAATGAAAAATGTTCATGTCAAGATGTAAATCATGTCAAAATGTCTATGTCAAATATCCATGTCAAATGTCTATGTCAAATATCCATGTCAAATGTCTATGTCAAATATCCATGTCAAATGTCTATGTCAAATATCCATGTCAAATGTCTATGTCAAATATCCATGTCAAATGTCTATGTCAAATATCCATGTCAAATGTCTATGTCAAAATGTCATGTATGGCAAGTGAAATGTCTCAACTAAACCATATGCACAAAAACAAAGTATTGAAGTAAAACTTGGTTTAAATCAAAGCTATGTTTTGTGTAAATGCATGCAAATATTTAATATGAACATTTATGCGGTATTGTGAATATGCATACATCCAAGCCTGGCGACTGAGGTGATAAACCCTTTAAACAAATTAAAGGTCTATCTGTCTTATATCATCGAATTCGGTCATTCCTTTCATCCCCTTTCCCTGGGACGTCCGGAACGGGAGTTGTCAATTCCTATGGTACCACTACCTACTAACGAACGGGATGATCGGTGTTAATGAATGTATTGTCCCATGTAAACAAACCAAATGTCATACCAAAATGTAAGCATGTGATGAAAACAATGTACTAAGTATGCACGCAATGGACATACATAGCATAAAATGTAAATGTAAAACGATGTACTAAGTATGAACTAAATGGACATACATAGCATAAAACACAATGAGATCATGTACTATAATGTACTAATGAACATAGCAGGTATATGATGTGAAAACATGTAAAGCATGAAAGTAACAAGTAGGCACATGTGTTCCACCCCAAAACAGTTTGGAAAACAGTAAAAGAGGGGTCTATGTACTCACTTGAGATTGCTCAGTTGTCTAAAGATAACCACCAAGCAGTGCTAGAGATCTCGGAATCAAACGGCACCTAATATAGGTAACTATGTTAATAAACCGGACCTAAATCGGAAGACTGGGTAGCATTAGGGTTTGTAAACCAAACGAGTGTAGAGACTCGTATTATTTGGTTTTAACAAAGCCCACATGCTAAATGAAACTTAACATAACTGTTTACGACCCATTACGACCCGTTTAGGTAGCTTATGCTACTTTAACGCGTCGTTCGCGTGAAACGCGTTCGGACCGCCTAACTAGTCCTATGACAAGTGTTATATGCCTAAACATGTTACATAATCAGTTATGTGACAAAAGTTTAGGTTACATATGCTTAATTACCAATTATACATGAAAAGGGTATTCTGGTAATTTACCTAAGGCATATAAACTACCTATCATACAACTACTTAAACGATGTGACCATAGGGTATAACCTCGGAAGGTTATGCCCTATACTAGGGTCACCTAATGTATTTGGTCGGATCCTAATGATCGACCAAACTGGGTCGGGTTCGAAGGTATAGGCGATTTATTAGATCGCCTACCCTACGACCCTATACAATGTGGTAATCAGTGGGCATAGTCCCAAGGGACTATAACCAACGTGATTACACTCACGTTGCGAAGTTCAAACGAACTTCGCATTGACCATAACTGGTCAATGTAGAAAGTCAAACAAAGTTTGACTTTCAGACTCGAAAGACTCGAAAAGCAATAAAAGAACGAAAGAATACTTACGAAGGGTCCCCGAATGCTAATCCCGATCCAAGAACTCAGGTATGAAACAATGGTTTCAACTTAGAGCTCTCAAAATCAGAATTCTAGTGAGAAATGCAATGGGGGTGGATGGGTATTTATAGGAATACCCGAACCGTTAAGATCGTTTGTCGAATATCGTGCCTTAATCACATCCGTACACTTGTCGGAATGTTATGGTGCCTAAATTCCATCCTTATCCGCTGACTAAGCAAGTTAGAATGTGTGGTTGTGAATTAAACAACGGCTAATACATCGAATCTGGTCCCGAAAATGCAAAACTGATGTTTCTGCATGTTTTCTGTCCAGAATAGGCAGTCGCGTAGCGCGACTGCATAGGCCCTTAGGGCTCGCGCTACGCCACTGCCCCCATGTTTCAGAAATGTTTCAAAATTGGCAGAAATGGTCCCTGCACGTGTTTAAGGCCTTTTTCGATGCGTTTGAACCCCGTTAACCTCATTTCAAGGCTCTAAAATGAAGTTAAAGTATAGGGAACTCAAAACATGCTCAAAAATATGCCGGATGATGGTTCGTTTGGTCGTACGAACGCGATGTTCGCTTAATTACGACGGAATGCGCACAAGCGCGTAAAACGATCCAAATGACGAAACGAATGGATTTTTCTCATGGCGAACACTAAAATATAATGTAGTCATGCTTACATAAATTTTTGGATGTCCAGATGTATTCAGAACGTAAGTTATGCGCGAAAATGCAAACTTGTGCACTTTTTGACACTTTTAGTCCCTGAATGACCCAAAAGTTTATTTTAGCACACCAAACACCTCAAAGCCTATTTCTAAGCTATGTAAAGGATATTTATGGTATGTTTAACTTATGGTCATGTTCCGGAATGTCTGTTACAGTTCAAATTGGCATACTTTCGCAGTTTGTCAACTTTAGTCCCTGTAAGGGATTTAACTTTGATTTCACCACACCAAACCTTCCAAAACTTATATCTAAGTTATGTATAGGTTATTTAAGGTATGTTAAGACTATTTCACTATTCTGGAGTGTTCGTTGCATTAAACTGGTTATATTTACGCATCAGTGCGCGTATAACCTTCCAGAAAGCGATTTAGAGCTTGAAATCGAACAAGAATTGATATGTGCAAATGATACACATATTTTTACAAATACCAAGTATGAAATATAATATTTCATTGGTTTGGTATTTGTTTGATGGCCGTGGAGGCACAGGTGTTACAGTCTCCCCTACTTTAGGAAATTTCGTCCCGAAATTTATTTAGAGGAAACTTGTGAGAGTTTAAAACATGAAGTTGAAAAGATCGAACAACATTGGTTAGGGTTCTTGAACTTCTAGTAACCTTAATAACATTATGTTTGCAATGTAAGAGGGACACTTATATACAAGTATATGAAGCGTCATTGGTGCGTCCACCATGCCTCCATTACATCGTTCTCATTTTGTTATTGTTGTCACTATCGGTTCTTACACATAATAAACCTTACTAGGTTTCTGTGCACTAAATTTCATAATTATGTACGCGTCCATAATCAGACAATTCCTTGCACAGTTCACACAGTCTATTTTATAATGTGTAGGGGAAAACCAAATGAACAATCCTGTGATGAGTGTGACTAGACCGCCATAGAGTCCTTTTGACTAAATCAATAAATGATCTAAATAGACTATCAAGGAGTCTGTCCAGCTACATCACTAGATGTCGTCTTTTAACCAAATTGTGAATCAATCTTTTTTACTAGACCACTTAAGGGTCTCCTATGAATCATGGAGCGGTACTTATATAATCCAAGGGTCTTAACTATTACATAGAAGCCCATTAAGGATTGAAGGTAGTACCTTTTGAATATCCTGCTACGAATCTCTCATATGAAGATATGAAAGATCCTGCGAGGATTTGGATAACGAATATCCAGAGTATTAAAACACAAAAAAATGCATAAAAGAAAACATAAGATGAATAAACACATATCACATAACCACAAAATTGTTTAACTAGAAGTTTGTTCTGCTAACAGAGTACATGTATTTAAAGCACACTAGGAATCCATCTCGTGGATTTCATTTGGCACTTTAAACATTATCAAGAATCTAACTATAAAGATAGAAAGATTCAAAAAGAAAATTCGATTTCGATTGTAAAGAACCGAAATGTTCGAATTTAGGTACATACGGAATCCAATTAAGGACTCTGATTTGAATGATGATCATCCACAAGGGTCTAATAAAAAGATCCCATATGGATTTTTAGGAGTTGAAGATGTTTTGAAACCTTGCACTGATGTGCTTATGTCAAAACATGAAGTAAAAATGCTTATGAAATTGAGATGCTAGATATGTCAAGGTGACATATGAAGCGGAATTTGAAGGTTAAGTAAATGTACGAGGAAAATATTTTTGAAAACTATGCATGGGGTTCTTTTAAGAAAAATGTGCTTAACGTTTTTGAAACCTTATATATAATACTTTTTGAAATCATAAAGTAGGTGTATTAGGTAGATATATTTACAAAAATGTTTTAAAATCATGCGAGATGAATTTTGAAATTATGTATAAGGTTTTTGAAAGACATGAATGATGCTTTTCGAAATCATGCACTTGATAAGAAAATGTATTGTGTTAATATTGTCTTCAGACTATATAAAATATTTTGAAATTAGGAAGGTTGGTTTTGATAACATGGCCAATGTTTTTGAAATAACATAGACAATGCATCTAGAAAAATTGTTTTCAAACTATATGAAATGTTTTGAAATCATGAAGATTGTTTTGAAATACTTGTACTGTGAATGTTGAAAAATCAAAACGTAATGGGTATGAGATTTGAAAATATCCTTAGTTATCCAACCAAGGATTCAAAAATACAGATGTGTCAAAAGCACGATTACTCATAATTTCACTTTATTTCCTGTACTTCGTTTCTTAGAATGAAACGAGTACTTAGAACTTTCGAGGAAATTATGAGCGATCACTTGAAAGTGAGAATCACAAGAGTAGTTTGTAAGGAACATAGTTCCTTAATGCAGGTATCATAGGAAAATCATACACACATGTAACTATACTTGTATATCAGAATTTGTGAACAACGATTTTTATTTATGAACAAGACATATTGTTTCACAATACACGAAAACAAAAGAAACAAAGGCATAAGACAGCAACATCCTTTGTTCAGCCAAATGCTCATCCGAGGGTTGGATTTGCACTGACTATCTTCGGGCAGTTGTTCCTGAAATGGCTCGTATCGCCACAGTTGTAGCAAGTACCACGCGGGAAACGAGCTTGAGTAGGGTTGACTTGGAGTTGGGTAGTAGCAAGATTTGCAACAGCTTTGTTCTGGATAGCAAAGCGGCATGTGTTGACCAAATGTCCCCGCCGTCCACAGTAGGTACATTTCCAGCAGGGTATGAGGTTTGAATGATGACCGTTGCATCGCTTGCACCTAGGAGCAGTTCCTAAGTACGGCTTCCTAGCTGGTGGCCTTGCCACTTGGCTAGGTCCAGCTTGATTAGGTGTAACAGCTGCGGGTTTCCTTGAAGCCTTACGCTTTCTTGATGTTGGTGCAAGCCTGACTTCTGCTTCCTTTGGTGGCTCTTGAGTGGCTTCATTGTCGAGACGAGAGGCTTCATTGTTAAGACGAGCCATGGCAATACCTAAATCCACAGTCCTCTGAATCACTTCGCCAATTTGCTGAACAAATTTGGCTGTTCGCTCGGGCATTTGACCAGTGCCAAGAGGAATAGACATTCTAGAAGAAAATGAAAGACAGAGGAAGAAACGAGTGAAAGGTTATTGGATAATCAATACAGAATGGTAACGAATGAAAATTGTGATCATTTGTTTGTTACCTAAGGCAAACAAATGAGATGGTGACAAATCAAAGTAAATGGGTTAAAAATAATGTATCGCGAAGACATGCTCGCCTATAAGTGAACACTCATCCCAAGAATTCCCAGGTAAGCACAACTGGTCTCGCGTCTGATGAGATGTATACGAAGTGCTTGCCTAGACAGAAAACCCAGAATACAGGCATTCACCCTTCCAGTTTGCACGTGTTCACATTATTTAAAACCCAAAACCTTGACGAGATTTTGAAAACTCAAAGGGGTTCAAAACCATATAATAGAGAGTTCAAAACCTTACAATAGAGGGTTCAAAACCTAGTAATCAATCATCCTAGAACAGATGATTAGTTTTCAAAGCGGTTTTGAAATTTATGTTCTTGTTGTGGTTGTCGCCTAAGGATAGGTGACAGTATTGTTTTATGACTAAACGCAAGTAAACTCGCGTTAGGGTCCTAAGAAAGGTTATAGACTAGGTTAAAGCATTACTAATAACCTAATTCCCTATAACCATTGGCTCTGATACCATCTTTTCTGTCACACCCCGACCACGTAGAACATACAAAACGTGGCGGAAACATCGGGGAGTGTTGTAACAGAATTAATGTTTCACAACCATGGAAATTTAAGTTTTGATTTATTGATTAAAAGTGTTACAATGTCTTAACAAACAAGGAAATACAACATAATTAACTAGTCTTGCATCTTTTATTGTCACTAAAGCCCAAGTCTGCCTATGTGTATCTTGATCGTCTTATGCAACAGCTCCTGAAAAACACATGTGAAAATAGGTACGTCAGCATAAAAATGCCTGTGAGATACATAGGTTTTGTGAAAATAAGATTCATGACTTATGTTTGAGAAAATGTTTAGTCATGAACCTTGTTATTTGCTTTGTCTTTTAAATCATTTGAAAAACGATAAGATCAGATGATAAGTATAAATAAATGTAAGGTTAAATGAATAACCAAGTAAAATATGTTTGCATAAGATAAGTTGTTTATAAATCAATGTCTTGTGAAAAGTATGTTATTTGTATGAAATGTTCTATGTCTCAAACTGAAATGATTCAAATAACGTTACGACATGTAATACCATACAAACACTTATATATAGGAAGTACCAGCGGCGTATCCACCATGCTTGTATCATATTACACACGCATCGTTACTTAATCACTTAATCAAACCAAACCAAACAATGAAAAATGTTCATGTCAAGATGTAAATCATGTCAAAATGTCTATGTCAAATATCCATTTCAAATGTCTATGTCAAATATCCATGTCAAATGTCTATGTCAAATATCCATGTCAAATGTCTATGTCAAATATCCATGTCAAATGTCTATGTCAAATATCCATGTCAAATGTCTATGTCAAATATCCATGTCAAATGTCTATGTCAAAATGTCATGTATGGCAAGTGAAATGTCTCAACTAAACCATATGCACAAAAACAAAGTATTGAAGTAAAACTTGGTTTAAATCAAAGCTATGTTTTGTGTAAATGCATGCAAATATTTAATATGAACATTTATGCGGTATTGTGAATATGCATACATCCAAGCCTGGCGACTGAGGTGATAAACCCTTTAAACAAATTAAAGGTCTATCTGTCTTATATCATCGAATTCGGTCATTCCTTTCATCCCCTTTCCCTGGGACGTCCGGAACGGGAGTTGTCAATTCCTATGGTACCACTACCTACTAACGAACGGCATGATCGGTGTTAATGAATGTATTGTCCCATGTAAACAAACCAAATGTCATACCAAAATGTAAGCATGTGATGAAAACAATGTACTAAGTATGCACGCAATGGACATACATAGCATAAAATGTAAATGTAAAACGATGTACTAAGTATGAACTAAATGGACATACATAGCATAAAACACAATGAGATCATGTACTATAATGTACTAACGAACATAGCAGGTATATGATGTGAAAACATGTAAAGCATGAAAGTAACAAGTAGGCACATGTGTTCCACCCCAAAACAGTTTGGAAAACAGTAAAAGAGGGGTCTATGTACTCACTTGAGATTGCTCAGTTGTCTAAAGATAACCACCAAGCAGTGCTAGAGATCTCGGAATCAAACGGCACCTAATATAGGTAACTATGTTAATAAACCGGACCTAAATCGGAAGACTGGGTAGCATTAGGGTTTGTAAACCAAACGAGTGTAGAGACTCGTATTATTTGGTTTTAACAAAGCCCACATGCTAAATGAAACTTAACATAACTGTTTACGACCCATTACGACCCGTTTAGGTAGCTTATGCTACTTTAACGCGTCGTTCGCGTGAAACGCGTTCGGACCGCCTAACTAGTCCTATGACAAGTGTTATATGCCTAAACATGTTACATAATCAGTTATGTGACAAAAGTTTAGGTTACATATGCTTAATTACCAATTATACATGAAAAGGGTATTCTGGTAATTTACCTAAGGCATATAAACTACCTATCATACAACTACTTAAACGATGTGACCATAGGGTATAACCTCGGAAGGTTATGCCCTATACTAGGGTCACCTAATGTATTTGGTCGGATCCTAATGATCGACCAAACTGGGTCGGGTTCGAAGGTATAGGCGATTTATTAGATCGCCTACCCTACGACCCTATACAATGTGGTAATCAGTGGGCATAGTCCCAAGGGACTATAACCAACGTGATTACACTCACGTTGCGAAGTTCAAACGAACTTCGCATTGACCATAACTGGTCAATGTAGAAAGTCAAACAAAGTTTGACTTTCAGACTCGAAAGACTCGAAAAGCAATAAAAGAACGAAAGAATACTTACGAAGGGTCCCCGAATGCTAATCCCGATCCAAGAACTCAGGTATGAAACAATGGTTTCAACTTAGAGCTCTCAAAATCAGAATTCTAGTGAGAAATGCAATGGGGGTGGATGGGTATTTATAGGAATACCCGAACCGTTAAGATCGTTTGTCGAATATCGTGCCTTAATCACATCCGTACACTTGTCGGAATGTTATGGTGCCTAAATTCCATCCTTATCCGCTGACTAAGCAAGTTAGAATGTGTGGTTGTGAATTAAACAACGGCTAATACATCGAATCTGGTCCCGAAAATGCAAAACTGATGTTTCTGCATGTTTTCTGTCCAGAATAGGCAGTCGCGTAGCGCGACTGCATAGGCCCTTAGGGCTCGCGCTACGCCACTGCCCCCATGTTTCAGAAATGTTTCAAAATTGGCAGAAATGGTCCCTGCACGTGTTTAAGGCCTTTTTCGATGCGTTTGAACCCCGTTAACCTCATTTCAAGGCTCTAAAATGAAGTTAAAGTATAGGGAACTCAAAACATGCTCAAAAATATGCCGGATGATGGTTCGTTTGGTCGTACGAACGCGATGTTCGCTTAATTACGACGGAATGCGCACAAGCGCGTAAAACGATCCAAATGACGAAACGAATGGATTTTTCTCATGGCGAACACTAAAATATAATGTAGTCATGCTTACATAAATTTTTGGATGTCCAGATGTATTCAGAACGTAAGTTATGCGCGAAAATGCAAACTTGTGCACTTTTTGACACTTTTAGTCCCTGAATGACCCAAAAGTTTATTTTAGCACACCAAACACCTCAAAGCCTATTTCTAAGCTATGTAAAGGATATTTATGGTATGTTTAACTTATGGTCATGTTCCAGAATGTCTGTTACAGTTCAAATTGGCATACTTTCGCAGTTTGTCAACTTTAGTCCCTGTAAGGGATTTAACTTTGATTTCACCACACCAAACCTTCCAAAACTTATATCTAAGTTATGTATAGGTTATTTAAGGTATGTTAAGACTATTTCACTATTCTGGAGTGTTCGTTGCATTAAACTGGTTATATTTACGCATCAGTGCGCGTATAACCTTCCAGAAAGCGATTTAGAGCTTGAAATCGAACAAGAATTGATATGTGCAAATGATACACATATTTTTACAAATCCCAAGTATGAAATATAATATTTCATTGGTTTGGTATTTGTTTGATGGCCGTGGAGGCACAGGTGTTACAATTTGTCATAATTTTGGAGTCTCGGAAATGCTAAATTATTAGTTCGGACAAGTTAGAATTGTTTTATTTTTAGCGAAACGGACGATTTTGTATTTAGGGCGTTGTACCGTAAAGTCTTGTATTATTGCAAGATGTGTTTTCATATTTGTGTTTTCATATATATATGGACTCAGTTATGTTATTCGTGTGTCGTTTTTCATCCTTTCGTTTTGTTTCAGCAATTTTGCTGGCATGAATAGTGTAACCGTGAATAATGCGCGCAACACTTTCTACCAACACTTTTAGGACATAGTTTAATTGGTTTCGCGACACGACGAAAACCAACATGCATTATAGTATTGTTCTCTTGTCCTAACACGGTTGTCTAACGTACGGTCCAGTCACGTAATTAAATTACGCTAAATGCATGAGATTATGTACTAAAAATAGTGATTAGATTGTAAGGAATTTCTGGTTAATTGCCATTTGTCACAAATCTGACCTCTTTCAAAACCATTCTTTAGCAAACGTGTTGACAGTGTTTCATACCAAGCCCTGGGTGCTTGATGCAATCCATATAAAGACTTATCCAGTTTGTACACTCGATCTAGATAGTCTGGATCAACGAACCCATCTGGTTGTGGGACATACACCACTTCTTGGACTTTCCCGTAAAGAAACGCACTCTTCACGTCAAGTTGGTAAACTTTGAATCCCTTGAATGATGCGAAGGCTAGGAACAAACTAATTGCTTCCAACCTTGCCACTGGTGCAAACACTTCATTGTAATCAATCCCTTCTTGCTGATTCAACCCCTTAACTACTAACCGAGCCTTATTCCTTGTCACAATTCCTCTTGACTTTTGAAATGCTAGTGGGCTTGTAGTAGTGAAGTTAGACAAGTGGGCTTGTAGCAGCGAAGTTAGACAAGTCGGGTTGTTATAACAACCCGGATAATGTGTTGTTGGATTAGTATAAAAGAAGGAGTCTTGTGCTCTCAGCCATTCATTCACTTTGTTCATATCTCTAGAAACTTCTTTATCTCTTTAAGCGAATTAGGGTTTGTATACTGTAAATGCTTTGATTCTCTATTAATCAAAGCTTATAGCATAGATCTGGTTGTAGTTCGTTCGAGATCATCACTTTGATAATCTCTCTGAGTGAGAGTGATTAGTTTGGTAGATTTATTCTTGTTTCTTGTACAAACAATCTTGTTCCAGATTTGTTCTTGGGTTAATAAACTTAGGGTTGGGTTCGGTGTTCGATGGTTTGAGATACCAATTTAATTGACAGAAACGAAAAATTCATGGGGTGCGCCCGCCCCCAGGGACCTCTAGGTTCGCCCCTGGTTGCAGTAGGTATTAAGTGATATATATGGAGTTGGTTTTTTTAAGTATTAAGATTAATATTAATTCCTTCTCTTGCATGGACACCAAGTATCCGTCAACACCCAAATAAACAAAACCTTTTCTCTTTTTTTCTTTTCCGTGAGCTGCCTATATCCTTCTTTTCTTTGTAACCCCAATTTTGTTGTATTACTTGATATTAATTAATATTAATATAAGTACTTTTAATTCTTTAGTTCGCCTATTTTTTTAGTTGCACTCACATCGTTATTACGGCTGAAGTTTAGAATGTCTTCGAATGCTTCATAATATTTGACTTATGACTTTAACATGCTTGGATGTCCATAATTTTACTTACAAAAGGAACCTAATTTGTATCGTTTTAGCTCGTTTTCTTTTAACACCTGCAAATTTTAAATATAAACTAATTAAGTGTAAGAACTAATAGAAACAATCCTAAAGTTACTCAAAAGTGTAGGAAATATTATATAAAAATATGTATAATTTAGACCACATCACATATGGTAAATAAATTTGCGAAACTTGTTGTTAACGAATCTGAACTTGATTTTCAGGTGAAAAACTCATCAAACACCTCAAATCAGCTAGTTTTTTCATCCTGAAGAAACACAGAACTAATCTAGTGATTAGTTTGGGATTATGTTTCGACCATAAAGGTTAATCTTCTTAATGCTTCCTGAGCCGACGCCTTGAACTTCCTGCAAAACACTAAACACCCTGTTAAGCTCGTTAAGAGGAGGGGAATAGGGGAGTTCTCCTCTTAACCACTCTCTAACGTGAGAATAAGTATGCGTATTGAGGAAATAAGTGTGTGATTAGTAGTGAGAGAGCAGAGAACATAATAGAATTAACCTGTACATGAAGGTCCCTATTTATAGCCGGAGTAGTGTAGAAGGAGATGGGCTGATGGGCCTTGGGTGTAACGCCCTGCGTCCCTAAACTTTCACCTATTGGCAAGTCTAGTACCTATACTATGTGAAACTTTTCTTAATATGAAACTTTGTGATGCTTGACTCTTATGATACTTGAACCTTGTGATACTTTGAAACTTGACTCTTGATACTTTGAAACTTGACTCTTGATGCTTGATACTTATGAATCTTGATTCTTGGTGAAACTTGCTACTCGATACTAGATACTTGATACTAGATACTTGAGACTTGATTCTTGAAACTTATTTAACGAGACTCTTGATACTTATGGAAAGAGAAAATTGAATTGAATGAGAAACTTGATACTTTGCTAAACAAGAAACTTGAAACTTGACACTTACTAGCTAGCTTATGTAGACTTGAAACATGGAAACTTTTGTGTTAATTATACAATCTTATCATGAGATGATATCATACAATAATACACAATGCAACACTTAATCTAGCTCGCAATCGAAATCAGAAAACTAGCAAACGGGTCTCGACTGTCCGGATGGTCATCCGATCGGATGACCATTCAACCGAATAGCCGTCCGACCCAGCACACTTGGACCGCCTTACTGTCATTCTCACACTATAAATACCCGCTCTCACATCATTATTTACTGATGTGACAGCCTCCTCCGACCACACACACTCTTTCTCATTCCAAGGCACTTTTCTTCGATTTTCACGCGAAACTTGTAAGTTTTCTCTGTAATTCCTGTACAACTTTCATCTTTACACACTTTCTCACTAGATTCTTCATCAAATCATGCATTTTCACCACGAAATTACCCGATTTCGACTACTTGAAGGTGACATCATCATGGCTATTTGTACAAATGGCTAAGTAATGTCATCCCGTCGAGATTTAGTCAGATCTAAGGGATTTCTACACGATTTACTATGAATCTATACAAAATCTGATCATTTTCGGTTGATTACATGCTTTCTTAACTTATCTACTCAAGCACGATGAAATCTGGAGCCAAAACAGGCCTAGGACTTGTTCCTTAGTCTGGAGTCAGCTCGATAACGGATTTCCACCGAAGAGATGACCAAATTACGGATCAGACATGAAACTTCGTCAAGAACAGTCATCCGATCGAACAAGGTGATTCCCATTCGATCAGACAAGCTGAACCTTGGCAGGTTTCCATTGTCTTGGTACGTTACCACGTCGTCTCCGTTAAACTCAAACTTAGAAATTTTACGAAGGTTTCAAAGGAACAAGGTCACAACAGCCGAATGATCGTCTGATCGGATGATCCTCCAATTGAACGGCCATCCGACCAAATGGCCTGTTCCCTGTAGCCTTCAAACACTTAAACTATTTTGAATCAGAACTTGTAACTATTAAAATTTTACTCGAACAGTCGTCCGACCGAACGGTCATCTGACCGGATGACCATCTGATCGAATGACTTAAACTTATACTACAACGAAAACTTCAAAAGTTTGAAACATTTTTGCAACACACTACTGATCATCTGTCTGGACGACCGTCTGATCGAATGGGTTCCATCTGGGTCGAATGGTCATCCGACCGGATGACCATCTGAACAGGAAACATACACTTTATTCGATGTTCGCATGACTCGGCATTCTGTTCAAAGCTTACACTGTTATACTATAATCAGGATAACTCCAGTGCTCCCTTCGATCCAAATAGTTGGTGTTGGTACTTAGCACCCACTGTGAGTATACTCGATCCCTTGGTCTTTATTACAAGGGAAGCTTACCGTCAACAATTGAGTCACCAAAGATTGGTACAACTTTCAGTGTTGAACAGTCAAAAGACTTATCAAAAGGTAGCTCATCAAGTTATAATCCAGGGTATCACTCTTCCTCAACAGCATCAAATACCGAAGAACCCAAAGAGATTCATTGCAACATTGCATTAAAGTTGAAAAATTCTCCGAAAATGATCATCAATGCTGCTACACAACAGATGAGTTTCTTAGCATCGATTCTGGAGTCGTATGAGAGTCTGGTGGCGGGGAGAATTGGAAACCCCGAAATGACAAAAGAAGATTATGACCAAATAGACCCAGAGGAGATGGAGCTTATTAACATTAGATGGTGTTTAGCTAGTGGCATTCGAAGAGCACAATGGTTCATGGAGATAACAGACATGCAATGTCTTGAAGGTTCAAATACAAAGCTGGGATTTAATAAGTCAAAGGTTACATGCTTTCGATGCAAGCAGAAAGGTCATTTCAAAAGAGAGTGTGTCAACCGGGAAGTTGCTGATCATGCTAATCCGTTTCATGATGACTACTATAAGAAAGCCATTTATCATCGTAACAGTGATCAATCGTCAAAGTCGGATCTAAAATAGATTGCTGAAGGGTCATCTAAAGAGAAGAAACAAGCAATGTTGACAATTAGAGAAAGTAGTAGACCCAGGGTGTTTCATGAAGATGAAGGATTCGACTGGAGCAAATATATACCGGAAGATGATAAAAAGGCATTCGTTGCTGAGGTGAAAGAGAGAACAAAAGAAGAAATCCTGCAAGAAAAAACATACAGAGAACGGTATTTCACAGATTGCAGAATACAAGAAATGCAGGATGAGTATGAAGATGCGAGAAGCTACAAAAGATGGGATAAGAAAAGAGAATGTTTATCAATCGAAAAGGAGATCCGATTGTTGATAGACGTGAAGTGGTGTATAATGATGTGCTTGCAGTTATCCCTATGTCCGGCGAATTCTACTCAAAGAAGCATCAGATAAAGATTATCTCAAGAAGTTGGACAAGATAATCAGGGGGTGATGACAGCAAGTGTGAAACAAAGAGAAGAAGAAAGAATGAAAAAAAGTGTTGAGAATCTGGTAGAATAGTTGAAGATGAATGCAGAAAAAGGCAGTGGTGAAGAGAAAGTTGAAGTTGTGAAGAAAGAAGAAGTGGATGAAGATGAAAGTCAGAAAACAGCTGATGATAGTTTGAAGAAGTCAACAGAAGAAAAAGTTGTTACTGAAAAATAGCAAGATGATGAGAGCTTGGAAAAGAAAGAAAAAGAATCGGGTGAATATGATCAGGAGAAAGTTGATGTAAAGGAGAAAGAGTCGGTTGGTGAAGATGATGTTGGTAAAGATGTTGTTGAAGAACAACAGGAGAAGGAAGCTGATCAAAATCAGACGGCAGAAAAAGCCGAGGTGCCAACTTCTGAGGTAAATACTTCAACTAAATCTTCTGAAGTTTTAAGTAAAACTGTTGAACAGTGCAAGAAATGCATGGAAACGTGTAGTGCTTGTACTGAAAAAGATGAAAAATTCAGAACAAGAGACATAGAGTTTACTAAAATTGAACAGAGTTTTCAAAGATAAATGTAAAGAAGTGTTTGAAAAAGAAAAGGTGTTGATAGATAATGATGAAAGCTGACACAAAAATGCAAGGTTTTAGAAAAAGAAAATGAGAGTTTGAAAGAAAAGTGTTCAGCAATGACTGGAGAGTTATTACAAAAAGAAATGCTTTTCAAGAAATGTAAACAGAACATGATTCAATTAAAATTGCATATCACATTACAAAAGAGTCATATGGAGCAGTGAAAAGTCAGATGAAACGTATTCAATCTAGACTTGTACAATGTTCTGAAACATCTAAAACGCTTAAGCGACAATACTTAGGAAAGCAAAAAGTTGTAAATTCTTATATTGAAGAAGTTGTTGAGCTTAAACATAAAATGGCTGAATTAGAACAAGATAATAACAAGTTGAAAAGTTATCACGCTTCATCATATGTTCTTGAACGTATTTTCAACATAAAACCAAATGATAACGATTATGAGAGAAACAAGAAAGCAATTGGCTCAAAATATCATCAGGTTCCGCCACCGTTTGAGAAAAAGTTCACATTCTATGATGACGAGAAGGTGGAAAAAGCTTTCAACATGGTTGATCAATTGCCAGATAATATTGACGTAACCTATTCCAAATCTGATGATACGAGTGATTCATAGGTGGTAGGTAAGGTCGTTGAAAGTGTGTTGCAAGACGATTCTATCAAAACAGATAAGTCTGGATCACAAGATGAAAAATGAGGGAAGTTTTCATGAGGGTTGTCTTAGAAATTCAAAATCTGAGAAAAATGCGAATGATGATTCGATAGGATTGGCTTATACTATGATTGGATCGGACAAATTATTCTCAGATATTGAAGTCCCGATTCAGAATGTGATTTCGGAAAAGATTGACAAGGTTTTCAAATTGGTAGAAATCGAGAAATTTGAAATTGAATTTGCTGGAAGGAGCAAGAAAACTTTTTATAACAAACATGGTTTCAAAAAGAGGAACATGAAGGCTGGGTTGGGTTATAAAAAGAAACAAAATAAAAGGAAACAATTTGAAAAAGCCAAAAACAATAGAAAAGTAAAATATGAGTTTTTGTGTAAAAAGAGGAAATGATAGTACATCAGTAGACAATCACAGTACGCTAAAGAAATGGAAAGTTAAAATGTGATAAACGATCTCACTGATGATATGCCAGTAGGTTTTTACACGCTTAGTAGATTGATTTTGAGATATAAACCTAAATATCAATAACTTACTTATCTCGTGGGGAACATCTCTCGGATATATGGGTAACCCCCGAAATCTTGTTTGAAAGATTGCCTGATTCTGAGATACTAGGTTTTTATACTGTTTGATATCTGGGGTATTATACCTGGTCTTCTGATATTGCGGAAGCAATGGCCTAGACTTCGTATAATACTTTATGCGCTTTAATAAAAGCTTTCCCTCTGCATAAAAATTGAGAAAATATCAAAAGATATATATCAAATGCAGTTGTAAAGAAGATCCCTAAGTGGGACATACCTCAAAGTCGAGCCTTCATCTCTTTGACTAAACGGTAGTTCATACCTGAGCTCTCAAGGTCTCACACTAACCCAGAGTACAAATATCAATATAGTATATTCACCTGTAAGACTGAATCTAGGGAATTTTGATACGGGAGTATATTCTGAGGTGGGACACGTGAATAAGTTTAAGCTCTTAAAACATTAAATCTCTGAAGGGGTATGGTCCTAAAAACCTCGCGCAGGCACTTTGGACCATACCACATCTTCATCCCAATAAACCTCTTTAAAGGGAACCTTGCGCGGCAACACACTGGTTCTAAAGAAGAAATTTAAAAGAGAACAGCCTTCAACATACGCACGTCGAGAAAACCAATAACATGTTCTTGCGCAAGTGCTTGTGTCAGGATAGTTAATAACATCTCCGAGCAGATATTACCCAGACTTGAACAGAAAGTAACCTTTCTGTTACAACAGAAGTTGCGTAAGGCAGAGCCACATAGGATTACAGCTGTAAACCTTCTAGAAGGCCCTATCGTGCAAAACCATTAAGTTATAACCAAATGGCCAAGTGGCATCATCCTGAGCACCCCTCAAGGTCACGATGATGGCACCAAATTGAAGACGGATCCACACTTGCCCATTTTCCACGTGGCACCTCCCCAGCCGTTGATCATGCACACGATCCGTGTGCATATACATCACGTTAGTGATTAACGATGGAGAAAATAACCACTCACGGAAAATGCTTTCCGTTACTTCCTCCGTCAACAAACTTTCCCGCCCAAAATTCGGTTATAAATAAGACAACTCAGGTATCATTTCTCAAGTTACTCTCACTTCACTTTCACCATTACTTCTTCTTCTTCTTCATTGAAACCTGTACTTATTCTCACGCTGGAGGGTGGTCACGGAGAGAACCCCCATTCTCCACGTGGCGAGTCTAAAGGCTGTTCGTTTTGCTGTTATCATTTGAAGGAGGAGCTTAGCCAAACCCTGAATCAAACGAGAGGATCTAACCCTTTTATGCAGAACTAAACCCCTGGTTCAATCGATTCCGATCCTTTGAACTAGTGTTTCTTCATTGGCGCCCACCGATTTCTCAATTTTTATTCACATCTTCTCGTTTTGATTTACTCTTCCATCTCTGTTTTTCAAAGGAAGAGACTCCGACAAACCGCCAATCAAGCCCTCGGCCAACAAATTTCACACACAATACCCAAGTCGAAAGGAATGTGGAAGAAGCTTCCGATGATAACGAGGTCCAGTACAATGTTAATCATACGAATGACCCTGTTACTCCAGGAGCACAACCCGAGATCCCTATAAGTTCAATTTTACCTCCCGGTGAAACTCCCATCTCGTGGTACGTCAGATCTCAAGGTGCATTAAACGCAGTATACGCACAACTTTGTGCACAGACTGCTCCTCCTGTAACACAGTCACGAAGACATGCATCTCATGTACGAGCACCGTCTACACCACGTACATCACCCTATGACGCACCATCGCGAGTACATGTAGACGACACAGAAGTATACTCCAGAACTCCTACTAGGTATGAATCTACTCACTCTGAGACACGACGAAGGGATTACCGTGATGAGCCATATTCTCATAGAAGGCAGTCAGTCCATTCTCGGTTGGGCCCGCGTTCTTACCAAAAGCGGGACACCCAACCGACGAATATGACAAAACATATCAGGAAGGTGATAATACAAGTGTGTTCAGCCGGCTGCAGCGGGACCATGCAAATTATAAACCTCGCGCGGTTTATAATCAGGAGGCAGAACAAGATTATAATTTAATCTACCGCCCGGCAGAAGCAGCTGAGAACTTGAAATTCGTCAGTGAAATCGCTCTAGCTCCCCTCAAAAGGGAGAAGCTACCATCAAACGTCAGAAAATTCAATGGGATGTCAGATCCAGATGATCATCTTCGTGTATTTACCAGCGCAGGCCTGGTAGGGGGTTGGACATTGCCTATATGGTGTCACTTATTCGTTCAAACCTTAACAAGTGCGGCACGGTTAAGGTTCGATAACTTACCAGTAGGGAAGTTAACGTCATGGGTGGATTTAAAAGAAAAATTCCTGGTACACTTTAGCCAACAACGCAGATCCATCAGAGATACCGCCGATGTAATGAATATCTAGAGGCGTGATGATGAAAGTCTGGAGGACTTCATAATGAGATACAAGACGGAGGTGCTAGAGATTGGAGACGTCCACGAACATCTGATACGAGCACAATTCAAGTATATTGTGCGCTGTGATGACATGATTAAAGTTCTGTCAGGAACAGAGGGCTTACCCAATAGCTGGGAGAAACTAATGGCTGCAACAAAGGTCTATGCGCAAACCGAGCGCAACTTAAGCTCTAACAGACCACCGCCACCACACAATCGTCCGCAGGACATGAGTGGGAGCAGCGGAAAGAAATTCAAGAAGAACTGGCGAGACTCAACCTCTGGAACATACTCGTCTGACGACGCTTGTGCAACAATAAACAAACTCGCAGCGCAGAAAGAAGCTAAGCAGGAGAACCGAGAGTGGCAGTGGACCCCTCTCACAAAAACACCGGCGGAGGTACTCAACACAGAGGATTATCAATTTAAAACTCCTTCGCCGATGAAAAACAAGAGGGGACAAGATCCAAATCAGTATTGCGAATACCACAAGGATAATGGCCATACCATGAATAATTGTATAAGCCTCCGCACCGAAATTAAGAAGGCACTAAAAAGTGGCGAACTCACCCACTTACTTCAAAATGTGCCGAAGGACATCAAACAGATTACTCGAGGGGATGAGGGGCAGAGTAAAAAAGCTAAAACTTAAGCCGTGCAAGAGCAACAAGCATACAATAGTTCCCCTTCATATTGGTTAGGTTCTTCAACATACCAATTCATGACACAGGGCTATTAGTATGAGTAAATTAAGTCTCAATTAATTATCCTAAGTAACAACTTTGTAACCATGGCCTCTGAGCCTTATCCTTAATCAATGCAAAGTTTGTTATATTATTTTTGTGTTTATTACAAAGTGCATGCAATTCCTTTTGGTAAGCGCAAAAACACTATGGTAACTTTGTCACACCCTGACTTTTGTTGTAACGACTCTCATCAAAAGTCATAATTATTAAAATAATTTGACCAATAGGAAACCCTAATTGAGACACCCAAGTGATTCTGCGCAAATCCTAAAATTTTCAGAACAATTTGAATCAGGATCAGGGCCCCTAAAACTTAGGGGGGGTATTTCCTAGTTAACGATTATCTAAAAATACTCGTTGTCAAAATTCAAAATTTAGAAACTGTCAACTCAGCAAAGCTAGTCCCAACCGTGGCTACCCTATAGCCTATTTTCACACCATACGCATCGTAGGGGTTTAAAGCCTACGATGCGCAGGCTTGTTAAAGTCCCCTACGCATCGTAAGGGTTCTAGGCCTACGATGCGTAGGGCTGACCAAAATTCGGGTATAAATAGAGGACATTGGCACTTGATTCTGGGCGCTTGAACGACGAACAAAGTCGAAAATTACACGGAGTTATGCTCTGTTTACCACAATTAACACACACGGATCACTAATCGACGCCACAATCAGGGTATTAGCTCGATCGCTATTACGATTCATTGTCCGATCGATCAATATATCCAATGGATGTTTAAGTGCCGCCCACATTAGGGTTATACTTTGTCATTCGTCGTTAAATCGATGGATGTTTAAGTATCATACTTTGTCGTTCGTCGTTAATTCGATGGATGTTTAAGTATCGCACTTTGTCATTCGTTGTGAGAATTTGATCTCGTGAGTTATCGTAAATGCTGTATTGATTACTAACCCGAATTGTGTGCCTGTTATTAAATTTAGGTTAAAAAGGCTAATCAGTAAGCTTAAACTCTGCTCAAATTAAATCTGCAATGTGAGTCATTCTCTTTTTATCAAACTATTTTACAATACCTCAAATTATTTTCAAGGTTATAATTACAGGGACTAAGTCGTGGATATCTTGAATTACTGGTTAGTGGGGTATTGTGCACATTACTAATTTTCTCCCGGTTAAGTTCATTGACATAACCGGGATAATCCCCGTTAGGTTCATTGACCTACTAGGGATAATCATCACTATTTAGGTTCATTGATCTAATAGTGGTATGACCATCGTCACCATTGTGACATGTCACCATTGTGACATAGAGCCAGATAAAGATAAGATAGAAGCCATTGTAATCGCTCTTATGCTGTAATTAATAACTATGCATCATTATGCAAAATAGAATAATTCACTCAGTATTTCCCGCTGACAAAACATTTTTCAAACATGTTTCAGGTAATCTATTATGATCCAGGAAAAGTGCCATATAGCACTACAAGCTCAAAGAAGTGGCTCAGTATAAAATAAAGAAACATGTTTTGTAAAATAAAAGATTTCTCCGTGAAATCTCAGTATTGTAAATTACCGGGTTTTATCCCGCGTTGTGAAATAAAATAATCGGGAAATATTTCAGTTTTAAAAAGATCCTGATGTTAAACTTCCGCTGTTAAACTCAATTAAATAAATACCACGGGATTTCTGTCCCGCGGCTCCTGAAACGGGTCAAACCGAGTCGGGGGCATTGACAGAAAAAGGTGGTATCAGAGCCATGGATCGAGCCACTGATTTAAGCCAATTAAGCATTTAGAGAATACTTAATTTTTTATTAAATGCTATTCTGTGATTATGTGTTTCATTATCTGACTAATTGTATACAGTATTGGCAGATCTTTATATGCTAACCAATGTAGCAATTAATGCAAATCCTTAATTAATTTGACCTAAGTTTAGCATCTTTATTATCTACAGTCCAGAAACCTTATTCAGTAAATAAATAAAACCTAGTATGTTTTAATTTTCAGTTGTTCTGGTAGTTACCCAGTATGAAATACTATTTAAAAGTTTTTCTATAAAATTTTGTCATAATTTTTAAACTTAATAATTGTGTATATTTTGCATAAACAGCATGAGTGATCTGTCGGAAGCCCTTCAGAATTTAAATCTCTATCCAGTAAGAATAGAGGTTTCCAGAGATTTCAATAGATATATAGCAGACATAGAAGAACCTATAGAATTCAATGCTTTACCTCTCGAGAAACCCAAGCCTAAGAAAATGGAAATTGGGGAAAGCTCTAGGCAAATTGAGGGGTTACCATCTCAAGAAGAACTAGATTTTATAATAGCAAACGATGATACTATTGAGCATATTAATGAAAATGATTTTATTCATTCTCTTGAAACACAACTACCAATAAATTTAGAACCAGCTATTCCAAACCCTTCAATCCACTCGCAGATAGACGAATGGTTGAATAATGAAATACTGTTACAAAACCATCCCTATAAGCTTTTTCCTAAGTTCAAACCAGAACCTTTCCCAAATCCACCAATGAGTAACGAGAATATGGCTGAACTCCGTTATTTTAACAAAGAATTAATGGATGCTGGGAATAGGATCCAAGAGATTTTGGGACAGATCTCCTGGAATTACGATAAGAAGGAACGCCGTTACTAGAATATCCTCTGACAAAGGCTAAGGGATTTATGGAACTATGGTTGTGTAATAGTAATAGAAAAATCAGTATGTGTAAAATAAATAATAAAACGGTTGTATATAGAGGCATGATATAATCTATAAAACAAATAAAGTTTTAGAAGATTTACAATTTTGTTTGTATATTCGTTTACGCGATTATATGCAATTAATTGTGACATTAGATTATTTCTTCTATACTAATTATTTATCTATAAATTAGATATCAGATGGAAAACGCGAATAATGAACCAGTTAATGAGGTTAATCAACCTGAGCAACAACCGGGGAATCAATATATGACTAGGCAGGATATAGAAAATATTGTTGCTCAAGGGATAGCCAACGCTATTCCAACAATAGTTGCTCAAGGGATAGCCAACGCTATTCCAGCAATCGTTGCTGCTGTTAAAAATCCAATCGAACCACAACAAATCGTTCCTAGCAAACGTATTTCTGAAGATAACTTCAGTAATAGCATAAACGGAGGCAATGATCATGTTGATCATGATAATGAACCACGGCAAGCTCCGCTCCCTAAGAAAAGGAAAGCTGCAACGCCTGGTTGCACTTACAAAGAATTTCTTGCTTGTAAACCCACTGAGTTTGCAGGCAATGAAGGAGCGACTGCGGCACTGCGTTGGTTAGAGAAAACCGAGGCAGTAATTGCCATAAGTAAATGTGCTCAGTATGATCAGGTCATGTACGCATCAAATCTTTTCAAAGAAGTGGCGCTAGAATGGTGGAATACGGTGTTACAAGCAAAAGGAAGAAGGATAGCATATGCTATGAACTGGGAAGAATTTAAGAGTCTTGTAGAAAGAAAATTCTGTCCCGAGTATGAAAAAGAACAAATGACAAATAAGTTTCTAAACCACCGGATGGTGGATGTAGATTGTCGAGGGTATACTTCGACATTCTTTGAATATGCTCGAGTGGTACTAACCCTGGCTTCGCCAGAGCCGGTACTTATTTCTCGTTATATTTGGGGATTGATTTCCGAAATCCGTAATATCGTCAAGGCTGCGAAACCTCGCATGATTGATGATGCGGTGGAATTAGCCAATACTCTGACTGACGAACTAGTACGGACAAGAGAAGAAAATAGAAGGAAGGAGGTAGCCCAAAAGATTACCCAAGAATTCCGTTCGGGTAACCATTACAATTTCAAGAAAGGAGGGAATGGGCAATCTTCTACTAGCCCATTTTGCAATTTTTGCAAAAGGAAGCATTTTGGAAGATGCAAAGGATATTGCAATTTTTGCAAAATTCCAGGGCATCAAGAAGAAGACTGCAGGAGGAAGAAATTTTCAGTCTGCTACAACTGTGGAGAAGCTGGACATCTTAGGCCAGATTGTCCAACACTGAATAAACCATTTGACAATAAAGCCAAACCTACAGAAGGAGCAAAAAGGAATGTAAGAACCTTCCAGCTGACTACTCAAGAAGACGAGATGATTCCAGGTGTGATAGCCGGTACGTTCTTAGTTCACAACGTTTACACAAAAGTATTATTTGACTCTGGTGCAAACCAAAGTTTTATAAATACTTTACTCTGCCAAAATCTTAATTTACCGTTAACCAGCATTAGATAAATTTCTACAGTAGAAACGGCAGATGGGAATTTAGTTAAAATAAATAAGGTTCTGCAAAACGTAGAAATAGAACTTTTAAGTCATAACTTTCATGCAACCATATTGGTTGAATTCAATGTTATGTTAGGAATAAATTGATTAGTAAACAACCATGTTTGCATTATCTGTAATAAGAATTTCATAGAAACTTGTGTACCACTGGAGAAGTAATAATGATTACAGGAGATAAGCTATGTAAAACCCTAACGTTCATATCAGTAATGAAAGTTGCTAATTATGAACGAAAGCAAGGAATAGTATATATATGATTTCAGTAATCATTAATACTAAGGGAAAAGAACTTAAGGAAATTCCTGTAGTCCCAGAATACCCAGAAGTATTCCCAGAAGAGTTACCGGGATTACCATCAGATAGAGAGGTAGAGTTTAGGATTCATCTAAATTCCAGGAACTATACCGATAACCAAGGTACCTTATCGGTTAGCACCCACAGAAATATTAAAACTGGAAAAGCAATTAGATGAATTATTAAGTAAAGGTTTATCCCCATGGGGGGGGGGGGTACTAGTGTTGTTGTTAAGAAAAAGGATGGTTCGATGAGAATGTGTATTGATTATAGGAAATTGAATAAGGTTACAATTAAGAATCGATACTCATTACCTAGAATTGATGATCTATTCGATCAATTCCAGGGAGATAGATATTTTTCTAAGATCGACATACGTTCCGGATATTATCAGTCAAAAGTACAAGAGGAAGACATACCTAAAACTGCTTTCAGGACTAGGTATGATCATTACAAGTTTACAGTCATGCTCTTTAGATTAACGAATGCATCTGCAGCATTCATGGACATGATGAATAGGATCTGTAAACTGTATTTGGATAAATTTGTAATTGTCTTCATCGATGATATACTTATTTATTCCAAAAGTCAGGAAGAACATTATCAGCATTTGCATATACTCTTAACTTTGTTAAGAAAAGAAAAGTTGTACACCAAATTCTCAAAGTATGAATTTTAGTCGCCAGAAGTGCAAATTCTAGGTCATATGGTGAATCATGAAAGTATTCACAGCAATTACCAAATGGAAGGTTCCTCAATCCGCAATGGAAATTAGGAGTTTTGTAGGTTTAGCCGGATACTATAGACGGGTTACTAAGGATTTTTCCAAGATAGCTATACCATTAACTAAGCTAACCTGTAAAACAGTTAAGTTTGAAGGGGAACCTAAACAAGAAGAAGCCTTTAGGATCTTAAAAGCATAAATTAACAGATGCCCCAATCCTAGCCTTACCAGAAGGAACAGAAGATTTAAAGCATATGGTAATGCTTCAAAGCTAGGATTTGGAAGTATGTTAATGCAATGCAAAAAGGTAATTGCATATGCATCAAAGCAATTGAAAAAGCATAAAGAAAACTATACCACTCATGATTTAGAATTAGGAGCCATAATTTTGCCCTTAAAATTTGGAGACATTATCTGTATAGAAGTAAGTTTACTATCTATACGGATCATAAGAATTTAAGATATATATATTTGGGCAAAAAGAATTAAACATGAAGCAAAGGAGATGGATGAAAATCCTAAGTGACTACGACTGTGATATTCAGTATCACGAAGGAAAAGACTGAAAAATGGCTAGAGATAGCCAGAAGAGTTATACAGATAATAGACAAAAGCCGATTAGAATTTCAAGTTGGAGACAAAATGTTATTAAAGGTATCTCCTTGGAAAGGAGTTGTTAAATTCGGTAAGAAAAGAAAGTTAAATCCAAGGTACGTAGAACCATTTCCAGTGATCCAACGTATAAGACCAGTTGCTTATCGTTTACAAATACCAGGAGAGTTAGCTGGAGTACATGATGTATTTCATATATCCAATCTCAAGAAATGTCTATCAGATGAATCTTTGGTAGTACCTTTCCAAGATATAAAGGTAAACAAATAGTGTTAGTTTAAGTAAAGTGGGATTCAAAGATAGGACCCTAATATACTTGGGAACTGGAATCCGAAATGAAGAGAAAGTATCCTCAATTATTCCAGTAAATCTCGAGGACGAGATTTTTATTAAGGTAGGGAGAATGTAACGACTCTCATCAAAAGTCATAATTATTAAAATAATTTGACCAATAGGAAACCCTAATTGAGACACCCAAGTGATTCTGCGCAAATCCTAAAATTTTCAGAACAATTTGAATCAGGATCAGGGCCCCTAAAACTTAGGGGGGGTATTTCCTAGTTAACGATTATCTAAAAATACTCGTTGTCAAAATTCAAAATTTAGAAACAGTCAACTCAGCAAAGCTAGTCCCAACCGTGGCTACCCTATAGCCTATTTTCACACCATACGCATCGTAGGGGTTTAAAGCCTACGATGCGCAGGCTTGTTAAAGTCCCCTACGCATCGTAAGGGTTCTAGGCCTACGATGCGTAGGGCTGACCAAAATTCGGGTATAAATAGAGGACATTGGCACTTGATTCTGGGCGCTTGAACGACGAACAAAGTCGAAAATTACACGGAGTTATGCTCTGTTTACCACAATTAACACACACGGATCACTAATCGACGCCACAATCAGGGTATTAGCTCGATCGCTATTACGATTCATTGTCCGATCGATCAATATATCCAATGGATGTTTAAGTGCCGCCCACATTAGGGTTATACTTTGTCATTCGTCGTTAAATCGATGGATGTTTAAGTATCATACTTTGTCGTTCGTCGTTAATTCGATGGATGTTTAAGTATCGCACTTTGTCATTCGTTGTGAGAATTTGATCTCGTGAGTTATCGTAAATGCTGTATTGATTACTAACCCGAATTGTGTGCCTGTTATTAAATTTAGGTTAAAAAGGCTAATCAGTAGGCTTAAACTCTGCTCAAATTAAATCTGCAATGTGAGTCATTCTCTTTTTATCAAACTATTTTACAATACCTCAAATTATTTTCAAGGTTATAATTACAGGGACTAAGTCGTGGATATCTTGAATTACTGGTTAGTGGGGTATTGTGCACATTACTAATTTTCTCCCGGTTAAGTTCATTGACATAACCGGGATAATCCCAGTTAGGTTCATTGACCTACTAGGGATAATCATCACTATTTAGGTTCATTGATCTAATAGTGGTATGACCATCGTCACCATTGTGACATGTCACCATTGTGACATAGAGCCAGATAAAGATAAGATAGAAGCCATTGTAATCGCTCTTATGCTGTAATTAATAACTATGCATCATTATGCAAAATAGAATGATTCACTCAGTATTTCCCCCTGACAAAACCTTTTTCAAACATGTTTCAGGTAATCTATTATGATCCAGGAAAAGTGCCATATAGCACTACAAGCTCAAAGAAGTGGCTCAGTATAAAATAAAGAAACATGTTTTGTAAAATAAAAGATTTCTCCGTGAAATCTCAGTATTGTAAATTACTGGGTTTTATCCCGCGTTGTGAAATAAAATAATCGGGAAATATTTCAGTTTTAAAAAGATCCTGATGTTAAACTTCCGCTGTTAAACTCAATTAAATAAATACCACGGGATTTCTGTCCCGCGGCTCCTGAAACGGGTCAAACCGGGTCGGGGGCCGTGACATTTGTGGAAGCGTGATTATGTGTGACTTGCTTAATATCATTGCATTCAACCATAACAAACAATTATATGGTAAAAACAAGATGTTCATCCATAGATAGTTTTAAAAACATTACATGCAACATTGTTTTAAAGCCCAAAACACAGACTTCGCGTTCAGAATACAACACCAAGAAGTTTTAAGTTCCATAAGGACTTCACAAAAGACACTAATAAACTAGGTTTTGCGCCATGTATCTTATCCAAGATAAAATACATAACCCAAACCCCTTTGACTTCGGATGATATCTTTTATTATAGACATGACTTGAAAACTTCAACGCACGCCAGATCCATACTTAGTTTCCTAAAATACATGTAGTTTGAAAACATCAACCAAAAGTTGAGCGAGTTCATGTGTTTAGTGTGTGAGCTCGAATAAACTTTGTAATCATTATAGGTAAGTATGTATTTGTAAACCCTGGTATGAAAGCAAACAAGGAAAACATATCAATTAATGGTTTGCAAGGCCATTAATATGTGTGACGTGATACAGGAAGGCTCAAACCTAGCAGATTTTGCACCGGGCCTCCGGCTATAAGACATAGTCACCTCATGGGCCAAACCCCGGTCCACATGGGTGGGGCTCGCTACACCCAAATAGATCTATCACTCATGTCACTCGGTCGTACTACGAGGATTAATGGTCTTAAGCGTTGTACCCACCACTCACATGATCTAGCAGTACATTCCTTAGCTAACCATACCATATGTAAACGTTTGTAAACAATTTGTAACATGTACTTCACCCCCGAGAGTTATAAATCTGAAAACAGTAAAAGAAAAGGGGGACATGAACTCACAATCTTGCGTTCTTCGTATCCAACGTAACCCAAAGCTGCTACTGGTGTGCACGACTACCTACAACGTACTACAGTTTATTAGACAGGTGGGTCGTGCATTGACTTTAGTCTTAATTAGTGTCTTTGAGTTACGTTTCATTGTATCTTTATTATTATTTCAAGTAATATAATTACTTGTTAAAATAATAAATGTTTTAACTTAAATTATATTTATTACATTTTGGAATATTAGTTAAAATAATATATTTTATCTTGTCACATTGATGTATTTGTACATGTATAACTTCCCAAGGATGGGTGTATTCATACTCATATTCCAAAACTTGTATATATTTGCCAAGTATCGGTGGCGTATTTCGGTGTGTGTTTATACGTACGAGAATACGTATTTCTATTGTGTTTATTAAGTATCTTATACTTAATTTGTGTATTTATTTTCCGGAATAATATTTCTAAAAAAAATTCACCAATATATATTCTAAAAATATATATTTTAAGAAAGTTTACATAGAAAAATTATTTATAATTTTTCCCTTGGCAAATATATTTATATTTTCATATAAACCTCAAAAATAATATATTTTCAAGTTTAACTTAGAAAATATGTATAAATCTATTTTTCACCCAAAAATAATATGTTCCAAGTTTATTTAAGAAAATATATATTTTCTCCCAAAAATAATATATTTCCTTCTTGTAAAAAATATGATATATCTTTGTAGTAATTGTAAAAATCATATTTTTGTTCTTTTGGTGTCCAAAATACTAATTACCAAAATACTTATGAATTTTATTTTCGGAATATTTATGTAAGTTATATTCCTTGTTCGGTTTGTCCAATACGTAGGGTATAAATTATATATTTATTTCTTGGGATTTTGGTAACATTTTGGATTGTAATTTCTTGGTATTTTGGTGAGTTATATTATTTCAAGTCCTAAAATAATATAACTAATACACATAATATACAAATAATCACACACATGGTGACATCAAAATATATATTTTCCCAAATACATATTTAGTCACTTTTATTAACAAAAACCAACCTCCAATATTTATAATTTTTTTGTAACAAAAATTATGGCAAATTTTATATGAAAAATCATGGTTTAAAATATACTTGTAAATATTTGTTTAAAAATATTCTTCTAAGTGTTTAATTTTTAGAAAAATTTTGCCATAGTTTCCCCTTAAAAATGGAGGTTTCCATGCTTTTAAAGCATATCATTTTCTTTTATAAATCAACACAATCAACAACAAATCAAACTACACTTACCAATTTGCCAAAATCAAGCTATAATCACTACTTCATGAACTTGAAAATTTACAAAAATTTGTAGTAACTTACTAGTGTGTTTAGTAGGCTTAGCTACCCTTTAAAGTGTGGTTATTTATTTAAAAACATCATTATTGAAGAAGTTAGATGTTTACAACTTGTAAATAAATTTTCTAAAAATATTTCTTCTTGAGTTTTTCTTGTTAAATATATATTTCTACACTTGATTAACCACTAAAAATGTGGTTAACTTCTTTAAGAACCAAGTTTATATAAATCTTGTATTTTTAACTTAGTTTCTTGAAAAATATTTCTTGAAATCTTATGTTTACAAGACTTTATATTCACTTTGATCATCATACTTCATTAAAACATTAAATCTTTCAAGTTCATGTTGTAACATAAGGATGATCTCTTGATCTCTAACATAATCATCCTCTTATCTTGCTAGATTATGTCTTTAATCACCATCTAGCAAGATCACATGATGTTTAACATCATAAACACAAACAATCATCAATCAAGAAGCATAACAACACTTAACAACATGATTTCTTATGATTTTTAAGCTTATGTTTAAGTTTCATGTTCTTGATTCATAGTGTTCTTCATGATTATCAACTTGTATAATCTTTTAACCAACTTAATAAGATGTAAAATGGAGTGTAGATGATCTTACTACTAGCTCAAGGCTAGGGATGATCACAAGATGAAGAAGAGGTGGATAAAAGCTTGTATGAGAGGTCCTTCAACTTCCAAGAGCTCCTAGCTTCCTTGTTATGCTTCTTACCCCTTAATATCACTAGAGAATGGGTGGAAGTGAAGTGAAAATGGTGGTGATGATCTTGGATGTGACCAAGAGAGGGAGAAGAAGGAAGGGTGGTGTTGTGGAGTTTGTGAAAAATGAGTAGGTTATGATACTTGTGGTCTTAAGTAATGCCTTCCAACATTTAAGTGTCCAATGGTCCTCATGTCTCTAAAGTATTAGGCAAGATCAAATAAAATATGTAAACAAAATCAAATAATGGGGGCCACCTAGTGACTGTAAGTATGGGGGGGGGGGGGTATAGAGTTGGAATGTAATGCTTAGTTTGTTATACTAGTTAGAATCCAAGTGTTTAGTTAGGGTGATTAGTTATTAGGATGTTATATAGTGTGTTATGATGTTCGGGGACCATAACTAGCTTGGTAATGTTAAAACAATGCTTCTTGTAAAAATTTGGTGTTTCAGGTAGTGTCCGGTTGTTCGGTTGGTGACCGGTTCGTTAAGGTGCTACACTATGCATTTTAGTGTGCTTTATGTTACCTTTTGTGACAGTTTTGATTCCCGACACTTTGGAAAGCATTTAGGACCATTTAACCATATTTCTGCATGATATTAAGTTGTTTAAATGCTGAATTTTGCTGAATTCTGCAGAATTCTGTAGTTGATGTGAGTTTTAGGCACTTTTCGGCACTTAAACTATCACTAGGAAGGCAGTTTTGTGATCCTTACTTTCCTACACACTATACTAGTGTAACTCTTGGTTTCTGGCTCATTCTGTGTCTCAATACCATGTCTGTCTATGTACTGAACTCCGTCAGCATTTTTCTGATTTGTCTGATAACTGTGCTAGCTTTGTTTCGTGCATCATTTGAATAAATAAAGTGTTGCATGCAATAATGATATGACATTTGCAATATATGATGCCCATGTATATATGATAACAATAATCAGAAAGTATTCATGTCATAAATGTTAAATCAGCACAGTCATTAAGCACTAATTTCTGTTTAATAATTGTACGGATACATGCAAATTTGACAATTGTCACATTCTCCCCCTGTTAAGAAAATTTCGTCCTCGAAATTTAAACTACATTAACTCCTTAGGGTTACGTTGTACGTGTATGGATATGAATAATACCGAAGTGATTAACCACGAAACCGAATAAAGACTTATTCGAATCAGGTGAATCCGGGGACATATTACAATAATAAGAATCCAGCGGTTAAAATGTATGTGTTTCAGAATTTGATGTTAAAGGATACGAGACGTATAGATGTATAACCTAGTGTAACTTAGTTAACAGGGGTTCAACAAAAGAGGAGTTTCGACCGATAGAATTCCAAATGATCGCTTACCATATGCAAATGAGTTCTAGAAACAATAGCATCCACTAAATGGACTTAGAATCAGCAAGCTCAAATGTGATAGTGACATGAAAATGATTCGTCAACTTTCGAACAAATAAATGAATAAAATTAGTGTGTTGACATTATTGAATTGCGAGAATACACCGAAATTAAATACAACCGAATCTGGTGTATCATTGACATAGTTCGTAGTTGCATTAAGAATGTTTAAATGACAAATCAAATGAAAGTATGTGTAGTTCGTGTGAAACGGTTGACCATGATTAGCACAAGCTACAAGTTTGTACCGACACCACAAGGTGTCGTAATGACATAATTCAATAATAGCGGTGACCAAACAAGTTCACCGTGTTTGAAATCAAATGAAAGTGTAATGAAGCAAACCTGAAAACTTGATTCAAACGACATCGTAGGATTCTTCAATTGAATATAGAACACCAAAGAACTACTATTTTGGACCGAATATGACCAAACAATAAATATCGCAAGGTATTCGATTGATAATGAATGAATCGTTAAGAGGTACACTGAAATATAAAATGAATTTATGTACCATTGTCTTAACACACAATTGCGTTAAGGCTGCGTTAACATGATAAATCAGAGCGAATTTAAAGCAAGCCAATGAATAAATAATTAAATCCGTGCATGAAATGCGTAAACGTGATTAGCGCAGGCTTCAAATTAACGAGACACCACCACAAGGTGTTGGAACCAACATACGACTTAATGGAGCCGTAGACCAAACAAGTCTATTACGACTCGGAACAAAAGAAACGCTTGCAAAAATGAATTTGAATATGATGCTCTCAATACATCATATGGTGTCTTGAATTGAATATGGGTAACGGACAAGCTCAAACAATCGAATTTGGTTTCGGCGCAATCCGACAATAATTACACGTATCGACCAGGAAATTTCGGCAATGTTACAAAGATGAACCAAGTATGTAACTTGAAAGAAAAGAACTTCGAGAAGGTTTTGTTGACTCAATATCAAGGAGTCGATACTTACAATAATTTTGATTATCCGAGACACAAGGCAATAACTGAATAAAGAGAAATGATATTGGTAACTTTGATGAAAACGATCATTAGAAGGGAAGCCACATGCATAACAAATGATTGCATGTGTATCATATGAAATGATCAAGTACCGAAGCAACTGAGTGTTCGATCTAATGAAGAAAATTGTCATGATGCAACAACCATTAAGAGGAGTAGAGATGTAAAAATCTACTTGCTAGATGCAAACGTGGAAATTTCAATATAAGAATTTCGACTACTTCACCTGTTCGGTTAACTAAAATAGCATATACGACAGAATAATGGTGTTTGCCTGAGTTACTAGACGTGGTTCCTAAGTGATAACCTTTAATGAGTTTTGACCTAAGTTCCCGAAGGTCCTAAGTACATGTCTCCTAGATTCTCAAAGTTTTGTATTCTGTGTATAACTGTTTTGTGTACCGTGTAATAAACACAATATTAGCGTATGTTTAAAACGAATTGTTGACTCCCTGTTCTTCGGTATACTTTCTTCCTAAATCCGTAGCTGGCGATAACCTGATTGAAGATCAATCTTGGAATAGTGGTTGGATCCTTGAAGTTGGTCAAATAAATCATTAATCCTCGGCAAGGGATACTGATTCTGGATGGTTAGCCTGTTCAGCTCCCGGTAGTCGATACACATGTGGAAACTACCGTCCTTCTTCTTAATGAATAGTACTGGAGCTCCCCAAGGCGAGAAGCTTGGTCTTATAAATCGTTTATCCAGCAACTCCTGAAGCTGCGTTAACAACTCTTGCATCTCTGAAGGTGCAAGTCGATAAGGTGTCTTGGCTACAGGCACGGCGCCTGGAACCGAGTCAATGCGGAACTCGACTTGTCGTTGAGGAGGTAATCCTGGCAATTCTTCGGGGAAGACTTCAGGATATTCCCTTACCACAGGGATATCTTCGAGCTTCGGTTCTTCGGCTTCTTTGTCCATGACATAAGCTATGAAGGCAACACATCCTTTTCGCAAAAACTTCCATGCCTTCAAACAACTAATAATCCGTAGAGGCGTATCCTGTTTCTTCCCATGAATCACGATCATCTCTTCATTCGCCATCGGGATATGGATAACCTTCTCATGGCATACAATCTCAGCTCGATTACTCGACAACCAATCCATCCCAACTACTACGTCGAAGCTTCCCAATTCCACTGGCAGAAGATCTAACAAAAACTCACGCTCTCCAAGCTCTATAACACAACCTCTAATCACTTCATTAGCTTCCACTAGCTTCCCATTAGCTAGTTCTATCGAGTACGGGATATCTAACTTACTTGCTACTAAACCAAGTATATTCCTAAACTCAAGGGATACGAAGCTATAGTCGGCACCGGTATCAAATAGCACAGATGCAAAGTGTTGATTAATAGGGAACGTACCAATAACCAGGTTTGGATCCTGGCGTGCTTCCCTAGCTCCGATGTTGTACGCTTTTCCATGTGTCTGATTGTTTTCAGGGTAATCCTTCCTGAAATGCCCTATGCCACCATAGTTAAAACAACTTTGACCTTGTTCTCGATCATTACTGTTTCCTCCCTAATAGCCGTTGTTGTTGTTTCCTCCGCGATTTCCGCTACCATCTTGACCTTCATTTCCATGTCCAGCACCGTACCAACACGTCTCCTTGGCATGCCCCACTTTGCCACAGATGTCACATTTTTCATATCTGCATCGCCCGGTATAATGACGCCGACAATTGTCGCACTTAGGTAGGTTACCCATGTACCCTTTTCCCTTTTTGGAATTGTTGTTGTTATTCGCCTAAGTATCCTTTTGGAAATCAGTGAGCTTCTTTTTGTTCTTCCCAGATGGCTTCGCATGAGTCTCCTTCTTCTCTTCAGAGGTTGAAAATTTTCCCAATCAAATCGCTTCTTTAGTGAGCGCCACACTTAAGTCAATCGCATCGGTAATTGCTGGAGGCTTTGATGCTGTTATCAAGCTCAAAATCTGAGGCGCCAACCCCCAGATGACTCATTCTATCCTCTTAAACTCTGGTTCCACCATATATGGAATAATTCACGACAAATGATGAAGTCTCTACACATAATCCACCACCTTTGGACCTTCCATCTTCAGGTTTGCAGAATTCAGCTTTCAACTTCTGGATTTCCGCCTGAGAACAATACTTACTACACATCAATTCTTTCAGCTCATTCCATGTCAAAGCATACGCAGCAGCCTCGCCCAACGTCTGAACCTGAAGGTTCCACCATGACAGAGCCCCATCTTGAAACAGTCCAGAAATGTACGTGACTTGTTGCTCTGGAGTACATTTGCCCATTCGCAAAACAGAATCCGTATTCTCGACCCATCTCACAAAACCTACGGCACCTCCAGTGTCGTCGAGGTTCAGAGGCTTGCAGTCCAAGAACTGCTTGTAGGTACAGCCTGTACACAAGCAACATCATTCACAAAAAGCAATAACAAAGCACACTCGGAAATGTCCAAACATATTGTAATGTGTCTTAGGTGACTTAAACATTACCGTTAGGTGGGTTATTCCCTGAGGTACCTTCGCTGTGTTTGGAGCGAAGGGCCTCGTGCTGTGCGATGGCCTGTGAGATGCGCTCTTGTAATTCTGCCTCGGTCGTGGGCAGTTGATTGTTCCTTCGAGGAGGCATTCTCCTTCTAATAAGAAGATTGGATTGGTCAGGTCTTATTTGCTAAGTGAATAAGTAACTGTCTAGAGGTCGTATGTACATATATATATATATATATATATATATATATATATATATAAAAACAATCATGCAACAACACAATCATAGCATAAATTTGTAACCTAACAATGTGTTTAGTCAGAACATGACGATTGAGCTTTCATTAATTACCAATCATAGTTACATTGTTTACGAGTGTATCACATCAAAAGGGACACAGGGTCACACTACCCTTGTCCAATAAGTCTGTCAATATACAAAAATCACATGGTCAAATATGGTCTTCAAAAGTCTTCACAATCTCGGCTCCATAGTAGTGCTCTCACCAAAAGTAATGCATCTGCATAAGACCAAAAACCTACTGTACTGATGGCAGGGGAGGAGGAGGGAGGAAGAGCAAACTGAGAACACGTGCAAGCTCCTCCTCGAGCTTGCACATATGACAAAGTAAGTAACTGATCTGCTGCTCGACAGTAAGGAAACGAGCATCAAACTCTTGAAAAGGAGTAAGACGTTCAGGTGGATGTGCAAAAGGAGACGGTGATGAACATGGGAGAATAAAGGCAGGCTGACAAGGACACGGTAGGGGACGCGGAGTCAGCTCAAGCTCCAAAACTCTGCGACTCATAATCTCAAACTGAAGCTGAAGTAAAGCAACTCATCCATGTATAGCCAACAAAATGAGAGGGATCTGAGATCGGCATAGAGTATGGTGGGAACCATCGGAATGGCTCCTCAAGTGGTGAAGAAGTGAAAGGAGTGAAAGGAGCAGACTGAGGAACCTGAGGAAAAGCTGCTGAAGCAAAAGGATCGTCGCGCGGGTGCTGACCTGAAGTACCTTCCCCTGGACAGGGTGCAGGGATGTCCCGAAGGAAAACAATCGGTAAGTCGGTGCGATGGACATCGGACTTTACAGGAGGGAGAGGAGCAACATCAGCGGGTGCGGGTGGAGGAATAAATGGCTCAACAACTGGAGGATCGACAGGTGCAGGAACTGGGTCAGGAATAAGAGGTGCAATGTCTGGTAAACCAAAAGGAACATGGTCAGGCTCAGGTATCGGCTCGGGATCAGCAGGTGCAACATCAGGCTGATCAAAAGGATCAAGCTCGGGGTCGTGTGGAGGAGATGGTGCAGCAGACATGGCCGTGTCATCATCAGAATCAGTAGCGTAACGTTGTAATCCGACCGCCCGTAAAGCTGAGGACGTCACAGACTCAAAGGAATCTGAAACGGAGTGTAAGCTAGAATCAGAGGATAACTCAATGACAGGAATCTCAGGAGGTGGGATAACAACAACATCCTCGTCTATTTCTCCATCACCCTGGGCGTCGGCAGGAGGACCATCAACAAATAAATCAACGTCATCATCAAACAGATCGTCAAAAGGCCAATCCTCGGGAGGAATGACCACGAGAGGAACAGGATCGAGGATCGGAGCCACGATGTGCTCACAATCGGGATGCCCAATGATGAGATGATCATGGACTGGAACAGGAATGAGAAAAGGATCCTCGTCTGGAATACCATCAGTAAGGGGTAGATCATCGCCAAAGTCAGGCAATGCGAACGGCTGGAAATCATCCTCGTCATCTGATAGCATGTTGGGGTCGCTCTCAGTGTCTAACGTAAGTATCTCCGGCTCGGGTGCACTCTCATCATCGGAGACGAGGGCCATAGGGTCACCAATGTCAGATAATCCGCTCTCTGAAGAAGACATGATGCCTGTAACATAACAATCATAACATATGCACATATATTAACCACTAACACTTAGTATGCAATCAAGACACAATGCCTCTAAAATAACAATCCACGCGTTTTGAGTGATAACTGTCTTGAATACATGCTTGTCTTTCCTAGTCTATCCGAGACTAAACCACAAATGTGACCTTGCATTCGTTTTCCTTTTGTAAAAATGTTTGTTTCATGGATCTGGGCGTTTTGTGTATGCAATGAAAACATATTGTAAAAATATTTTCGTGAGAGCCCTAATGATTGTAGTCTAGACTCGAGAAAGAATCCTAGTTCGCTACAATCGAAGATTTTATACCAATCTGTCACACCCTGACTTTTGCGGAAGTGTGATTATGTGTGACTTGCTTAATATCATTGCATTCAACCATAACAAACAACTATATGGTAAAACCAAGATGTTCATCCATATATAGTTTTAAAAACATTACATGCAACATTGTTTTAAAGCCCAAAACACAGACTTCGCGTTCAGAATACAACACTAACAAGTTTTAAGTTCCATAAGGACTTCACAAAAGACACTAATAAACTAGGTTTTGCCCCATGTATCTTATCCAGGATAAAATACATACCCAAACCCCTTTGACTTCGGATGACATCTTTTACTATAGACATGACTTGAAAACTTCAACGCCCGCCAGATCCATACTTAGTTTCCTGAAATACATGTAGTTTGAAAACATCAACCAAAAGTTGAGCAAGTTCATGTGTTTAGTGTGTGAGCTCGAATAAACTTTGTAATCATTATAAGTAAGTATGTATTTGTAAACCCTGATATGAAAGCAAACAAGGAAAACAGATCAATTAATGGTTTGCAAGGCCATTAATATGTGTGACGTGATGCAGGAAGGCCCAAACCTAGCAGATTTTGCACCGGGCCTGCGGCTGTAAGACATAGTCACCTCATGGGCCAAACACCGGTCCACATGGGTGGGGCTCGCTACACCCAAATAGATCTATCACTCATGTCCCTCGGTCGTACTACGAGGATTAATGGTCTTAAGCGTTGTACCCACCACTCACATGATCTAGCAGTACATTCCTTAGCTAACCATACCATATGTAAACGTTTGTAAACAATTTGTAACATGTACTTCACCCCCGAGAGTTATAAATCCGAAAACAGTAAAAGAAAATGGGGACATGAACTCACAATCTTGCGTTCTTCGTATCCAACGTAACCCAAAGCTGCTACTTGTGTGCACGACTACCTACAACATACTACAGTTTATTAGACGGGTGGGTCGTGCCTTGACTTTAGTCTTAATTAGTGTCTTTGAGTTACGTTTCATTGTGTCTTTATTATGATTCCAAGTTATATAATTACTTGTTAAAATAATAAATATTTTAACTTAAATTATATTTATTACATTTTGGAATGTTAGTTAAAATAATATATTTTATCTTGTCACATTTATGTATTTGTACATGTATAACTTCCCAAGGATGGGTGTATTCATACTCATATTCCAAAACTTGTATATTTTTGCCAAGTATCGGTGGCGTATTCCGGTGTGTGTTTATATGTACGAGAATACGTATTTCTATTGTGTTTATTAAGTATCTTATACTTAATTTGTGTATTTATTTTCCGGAATAATATTTCTAAAAAAAATTCGCCAATATATATTCTAAAAATATATTTTAAGAAAGCTTACATAGAAAAAATATTTATAATTTTCATATAAACCTCAAAAATAATATATTTTCAAGTTTAACTTAGATAATATGTATAAATCTATTTTTCACCCAAAAATAATATGTTCAAAGTTTATTTAAGAAAATATATATTTTCTCCCAAAAATAATATCTTCTAATAATTTCAAGAAAATATATATTTTATTTACCCAAAAATAATATATTTCCTTCTTGTAAAAAATATGATATATCTTTGTAGTAATTGTAAAAATCATATTTTTGTTCTTTTGGTGTCCAAAATACTAATTACCAAAATACTTATGAATTTTATTTCTGGAATATTTATGTAAGTTATATTCCTTGTTCGGTTTGTCCAATACTTTGGGTATAAATTATATATTTCTTGGGATTTTGGTAACATTTTGGATTGTAATTTCTTGGTATTTTGGTCAGTTATATTATTTCAAGTCCTAAAATAATATAACTAATACACATAATATACAAATAATCACACACATGGTGACATCTAAATATATATTTTCCTAAATACATATTTAGTCACTTTTATTAACAAAAACCAACCTCCAATATTTATAATTTTTTTTGTAACAAAAAGTATGGCCAATTTTATATGAAAATTCATGGTTTAAAATATACTTGTAAATATTTGTTTAAAAGTATTCTTCTAAGTGTTTAATTTTTGGAAAAAAATTTGCCATAGTTTCCCCTTAAAAATGGAGGTTTTCATGCTTTCAAAGCATATCATTTTCTTTTATAAATCAACACAATCAACAACAAATCAAACTACACTTACCAATTTGCCAAAATCAAGCTATAATCACTACTTCATGAACTTGAAAATTTCTCCGAATAAGTTCTGTAGTAATAATCCCCCACAGTTTCATCTGGGCGGAGAGGATCATTTTCTTCATCATGAGCAGAAGCACCCTGATCCCCAGCCGGGCTCCTCTCAATATTTACAGGAGCAGTAGCAATAGTAGAGAACGTTGTCACAGGGTCTTCTCGAGCAGATTTTTCCTTTCTCCGGGTCACGCGTCACAACTTCAGGAGACTTGGGATTAGCGGCATCAAGATCCGCAGTCTCCGAATCCACAACTTTCTTCGATTCCACCTCAACAGGCTCCTCTACTTCAGGATTCTCCGCTCATTCTCAGCGGCTTTAGTATTTTCTAGCTGTTCACTTACCGGCGCGCGAGGGGGTGAAGGCGGGAGGTCCTCATTAACTGCGGATGATGGCTCTGCATGAACGTGAGAAACTGGTTGTTCTGCAAGAACAAAAATTCATGTTACAAACATATACCGCGCATGAGAAATAAACAAAGAAGGAACTCACCTGGGGGAGGTTTCGCAATAAAGGCATCAAGATTGCCCCTTCTGCTAATCTTTCTTCTCTGAACCTTCTTGGGAGGCTATGCCTCAGCCTCAACGTCAGCTTGTTTTCTCTTCCCCTCCTTCGTCTTCAATAAAGGTTCTGGACTTGACTCTAAGTCAATTGGGTCATCAGGATTCGAGGCAGGAATGTCAGCAATATCCCGGGGCTCCGCTTTCGGCTTCTTCACAACTGCAGGCGCAAGACCTTCCAACGAATCAGAAACCACTACATAGTCACACCAGGAGTCAGAGGAATGACGCGTACCTTTCTTCTCTCCCTTAACATTTTTGGCTTTTGACAACTGGGTTTTCACCGCGTTAGTCTTTTTTGATGCAATATGAGCAGCCGGCGCACGTTTCTTCTTATCAAGGCCTATGCCCAGGTTAGTCAGCTTACCTACTTAAAGAAGAAAAATATTGCAATATTACCCCACGCGCAAAGACAGCAAAGAGTAATATTGCAATATCAACCAAAACTCTAGAGTTAACTTACCAGCACCAGTTGGGGGTTGCGCGGCCAGATCTTCATCTCACGGAAGGGCAAAATTCTTAACTATTTATAGATACCAAAGCTCCTCATCAGCCCTTTTTGGGATAGTAGCCATCGCTCCACCCTCTCTCTCAAACGCGACAACGTATAGAGAGACAACTGCAAAAGGGAAAACAAGAGCAAATTCAAAAAAAAAAGAGAGAGAGAGAGAGAAAGAGGCAAAAAGGAAAGAAAATCCCAAATCTTACTTTTTCCCTCTTCCATATATACTAGCTTATCTTCTCGATCCATTCGCCAGAAGAGACTCATGCCAGCACCAACTAGGCCTTTCTTCGGGAGCTCAATCGATGGAACGTCCTTCAAATCCTGGTACCAAGCCTCCGAAAAAGGAGTTTGTGTGGTCTCTGTTGCAACGTTTTCTTTACCTCTGAAGGTCATCTTCATCGGAATTACACCGGCTTTAATAAAAAAGAATTTCGGTTGCCAGTCATGAAAAGATTTCGGAGGGTGCAACAAAATCTTTTTTGCCGAAGCACGTTGGACAAAGGAGTAAAAACCCTGGGAACAGTGCATTTGGTGAAACACTCGGAAGCGGTTAACCGTCGGATCAATATGCATCACCGGCAAACGAACTCAAAATGACGAACCCGAACCATTCCAATAGGATGCATTTGAGAAATATGAAATTTATAATACGAAAGGATTTCAAGGAAAAACTTTGTTACAGGCAATCGAAAATTGCCTGCAGCAAAAAAATCCCAAAACAGAGTAATGTACCCGGCCGCAGCATCTGCCGCCGTCTGACCCTCATCAGAGTATCGAGCATCCCAACTATCAGGGAACTTAAAATTACGAACCATGCTATCGAATGTTTCCCTAGGCCACTTCAATGGTGGAAGACCAGCAGACATTTCTTCGGAAGAATCTTCGTGGCATTCTCCGGTAGACATAGGGCAAGAAAATTGCAGTTTTCTTCAAAGGGATATCGAAGAAGAAGAGTGGAATCGAAGAGTAATATTATCAGAAAAGAAGCACTAAACGAGCTTTATATACCCACCGCCATCAATGACCTAGAAAACCGTAATAGCACCTTTTTCGGAAAAACACGGTTATCTAAAGTCAGGAGCGAGTGGTAAAAACCAAGACACGAGTTCACGCGCGCGTGTAAGCCACGATTGACGACGTGCAGCTGACAAGTGACAGCCTGTCACTCAAACTGTCACACGTCAACAGTCGTCACTATACCTTTCACCTGCCAAAGGCCAAGTTTTTCAAAATTTGAAATCATGAGCAATTCAATATCTTCTCCAAGAAGATTTCCAACATTTCACGTCAAAACTCCACATAGCAAAAAACACCCGTCTCTTATGTAGTTCAGTACTCCACTTATTTGCATAAGAGCAACACTGGACTGGGGGGACTTGAAGGGGTATGGTCCCAAAAACCTCGGGCAGGCACTTTGAACCATACCACATCTTCATCCCAATAAACCTCTTTAAAGGGAACCTTACGCGGCAGCACACTGGTTCTAAAGAAGAAACTTAAAAGAGAACAGCCTTCAACATACGCGCGCCGAGAAAACCAATAATGTCACAACCCCCGTCCCCTAACAACCCAGGAACGGGCGGCCGTGGCCAGTGTCGGTGGAATACAGGTTTTTATCATTTTGGCAGCGAAATTTCATCAGGACCGTAGTTAGGAAATATTTTATCAGAGTAAATACCACACTTTTATAATATTAAACTCGTCGGAAAAATCCCAAGTTTTAAGTACACTCATTTTCATAGGGATATACCCTATTTTATTTAATAAAAACATCTCTTTATATTAGGTAACTTTATAGCCACTTTTCCAAGCCTTCAGTGCTGTCCAGCTGGCTTCTATTTGGCTTTCACATTTTGTTACCTGAAACGCGTTTAAAAACATTTTGTCAGAGGGAAATACTGGTGAGTGAATCCTAGTTTAATCAAGTTAAGTAAAACCATTGTACAGTATTGAGGGCGGTCGCGCAATTACATTTGTTTCCATCTACTTTAATTACCACCCACGGTATTTGTTAGGATCGGAGGCTCTTAGGATTGTGTTTGTTTGTATAATTTGAACGATTAAAGAATATGAAAACGTGTAAAGTGCAGCGGAAATGAATAACAAACTTTGTAAACACAATCAAAGGAAAACATAGTATGACAAACGATTGCTTCTCATAGAGTCGAATGATTTACAAATCAAAGCAAAAGATTACAGATATGCTTACATACTAAGCTCCCCCTCAGCCTGATGCCCCAAGGTTGGTTGCACACAAGGTGAAAGGATTAGACTAGAGGAGAAGAACTCGCTCAGTCAATCAAATGTAACAGTACAGGGTACTGTTACATTTATAGGCAAACCAAACCACTGAGGTATCTCAGCTGACGTCACCATGAAAGTGACATCTAACAACCTAACAACCTTTATCTACTGTCCTTACACAAACTACTGATGTCTAACAACTGATTATAAATAAAATACAAAACATGAGGAAACAACTGCTTCACGTTCCACTGTTGTAGCCTAAGCACTGATGCTCAACAACAACATCAGTGCTTTCTTCAAAGGTGATCAGTCCTTGAATGAGCAGTGTTTGTGTCTTCAGCAGCACTTAAGAGACAGCAGTAGATAGAGCAACAGAGTTTGTCTTCAGCAGTCTTTAGGATTACATCAGCATTTGGATCATCAGTTGTTCTTTTGAGCAGTACTTAAGGTTCATCAGCTAATAGATAACCACTGTCAAGGGGAGAGCAAAGTGTAAACTACTGCTTATTGTGAGTCCACTGATGTGACCTGGTTTTGGCTTTACATTATCTGTTCCTCTGTTAGGGTTCAATCCCAACAATCTCCCCCTGGAACAGATAATGCCAAAACCTTTCATTATTCAGGACCTTTATTACTCATCAAGAGTGCCTTAGCTTGTTCTTTGAATTCAGCTTCAAATTCCTTTGCACTCTGGTCATCCTCATCCCTACACAGTGAAAGCCCAAGGAGATCCTGCAAATCTTGAACACTAAGGCCTAGTGCTTCTTTCCTTGATATGTGCTTCACATCGCCATTGGCTCTGACCAAGGTCAATACGTGAGTCTTTTGATCAGACATCCACTTTAGTATTTTTAAGCCAAGTGGGTTTGGGAGAGACTTATTTGAGGATGAGTTGAGGGATAATGGCCTTGAAAACAACTGCAGACTTTCAGACATTCTTTTGAAAGCTTCTTCAAAGACTTTGTCAGCTGTAGCTATATTTTCTACAGTTTCTTGTTCAATCAGTTCTTGTCTTTCAGCTTCTGTCTTGTCTTTAGCAGTGTTTGGAGACGCAGGTTTGTTTAATGCCTTAAAAAGGCTTTGAAGCTTTGTTGAAGTTTCTTCTTTTAGACCCATTTTCGTGATGGTATCTTTGAAGTACTCTGCTTCCTTCTCTATTACCTCTTCTTCAGTCAGCTGTTCACCCTCTTCTTGATTTGTTGCAAAAGTAGACCGGAACAGTGTGTCGAGGTTTCCCATCTTCTGTTCAAGCTTCATCATTTGTTCTTGCTTTTTAGAAGTGCCTGAAACATTTGTCTTTCTTTTCTTCAGCCTTTTGTAGGCTTCATCAGTCTGCTGTCTTGACCACTTTGATATGGCTTCAGCAGAATCTATTTTTGCATCCACCAGCTCCTCTTTCTTTCTTTTATACTCAGCAGTGAAATCAGCAATGAGCTTTTTGAATTTGTTCCAGTTTGGAGGATTTTTCTTCTTTGTAGAATCATTCTTGATTCTGTCAATCCTCTCAGCCTCATGCTTTAGAGCGATTATTGGCCATTCTTCAAACTGTTTTTCTTCAGCAGGATAGAATTTTTCTTTCATAATGTAGGCAAGATATTGTTTTCTTAGCTCTTTGCGTTGTTCAGCCTTTTCTTTGATTAGTTCCTGTGCAAATTCTTCCATCTGCTTTACCTTTTCAAGGAAGAAATCCAGTCTTTTAGTAATGCCTTCTTCGCTTAGATTTTCACGTTCTCTTTCAAATTTAGCTCTTGCTTTAGCCTGCCTTGCCTTGAGTTTAAGGTAATCATCCATATCCTCTGGTGGCATGTAGCCTATGAGTGAGGAGAATCTGAAGGATCCTTTTCTGTATAGAATTGTCTCATCTCATTTTTGATGGCTTCAAGCTCTAGTGGATACTTAGCAGCATTAGGATCATATGTACCCTCATCGGCAGGTATTGGCTTTCTTATTCTGTTGAAAAGCCTTGGCTGTGAAGTAGAAGAGGTGAGAGCAGTGGTGGATGGCTGACTAACAGCTGTTGAAACAACTGGTGTCTCAACATCTGTTGTCATTACAACTGCTGATATGTCAGCAGTTGTCTTCTGCTTTTGAGCAGGTGATGGAAGTGATGGTGGTGGTGAATCATCATCTGATATGAGATTCCTTCTCCTTTTTAATGAAGAAGGAGCAGATGATGTTTTGGGTGGATCAGTGGTTGTAGATTGTATGGCAGTGGATTGTGGTTGACTGACAGTGGTTGAAACAACTGGTGCTTCAACCGCTGCTGTCATTACAACAGATGTTGTAACATCTGTTGTCTTCTGTTTTATAACAGGAAGCAGTGGTGATTGTGTGATTGTAGATGATGATGATGGTGGAACAGTGGTTGTAGTGGTGTGTGGTAGAGTGGTGTGTGTTGATGTCATAGCAGCTGTTTGGCTACTGACAGCAGTTTTTGTAACTACTGCTGTATCAGCTGTTTGGCTAACAGGTTTTGAGACCTGCTTTTCTTTTTCTTTTGCTTTTTCAGGTTCAATATGAAGGCCATGCTCAATTCCCTTCGTATTCAGTTTTCTCAACAGCTTGATATTCTCCCCCTTTTTGGCATTATCTGAAGGGGGGTTATCAAGGAATGATATGGAAAAAGGAGCTTTGCCAGAGACACTTTGAATGCTTGCCTTTATGGCCTTGATATCTGCTTGAGTGTCCTTGAACCTTGATTCAACCATGTTGGTCAGCATTTGTACTTGAATAGCATGCTTTTTGTCAGCCATAAGTTGCTGTGCTTCAAGCATGGGTTGAAAAATATTCCAAAGCTCATTTTCAGCAAATGCATGTTGTGCAGGTGCCTGAGCAGGAATAGCAGAGGCTTGTGCTTTCTGAGCTTTTAAAATCTCATGCACCATCTCTTTTATTTCAGAAACTGATTCTTCAAGTTTTTCCACTCTGCCCGTCAATTCCTGATATCTTGAATCATCACCCATTTTACTGGGATCATCTGAATCCCCACTTGTAGTGGTTATATCAATGTTTGACTTAGGAACTGAGTCCCAAAAATCACCCATTGATGCCCCTGTTTCTTGGTACTGGGGACTTCTCTCTTCAGCACTCGATAAACCTTTGATGGTACCAGTGGTTAGATCCAACTCACTGGTGGTTATCGAAGTTGCCATGGAAGAAATTGCCTTCAAGGGAGTCTTACTTATGAAACAACTGTCCAACTGAGGATCTGTTGATCCACCAGTTGTAGTTGCTGCTCCACTTGAACTACTGACAAGAGTTACTTGTAACTCCTGCAGTGTAACCTCCTCAACTGTTGCTGGGATAGCAGGAGTAGTAGCATCAGACCCAGTCCCTTGTGGATGTATACTCTCAGTGATAGGTGATAGAGAGGAACTGGTTTGTGTCTGTGCAATAGCAGCTGCATGCAACAGAGGTAGCATGGATTGTGGCATTATTATTGGTGAGGGGATGGGAGTTGAAAGAGACATGTCCTTGGGATCAGGACTGAGGAAGATGGATCCAAGTGGATTCAGAGCTTCATATTGTGGTGTCCCTGTGCTTACAACCTGATCCTTTTGTGAGGATGCAGGATGAGTTTTAGGCATGGGTTGAGATCTTTCTTCCAACTGCTGTGAGGAAGTAGCACCAGTGGTTTGTGGTGACTTTTGTGTTGTCACAGGCATTTCCTCTGGGATCTCATCTTCCAGAGTTGCCTTTGTTTTGGGTTTGGTGGGTTTTCTGGATGTTTTCTTTTTGGTCTTTTTAGTGGTGGCAGGTGTGGGTTTCAAAGCAGTGGGAGTGCTGCTATGATCACCTGGAGCAGTGGGCTCAGCAGCTGATACCTGAGGAGCAGTTGTAACCGCTAAAATCTGCTCAGGTACCTCTGCTTTTGTTTTTATTGGTGCCATCATCTTTGAAAATGTTTCTTTTGTTAAACTTTTTATTTGACAATGGACACCCTGTTTTAGCAAATTTAAATTTTTCTTTTCAAATTTTTGTTCAACATAGTAGCTCAAAAATCTTGGAAAAAGTAAAAATGCTTTACTTTCAACGTTTTTCACCATGTCATTGAAAATCTCCTGGGAGTAGTTGTAGTCCTGATTATTCAAAATAGCATAACCCAGGCATTGAATTTTTAATGGTATTTCGTTGAAAGATGTTGTTTTATTCGAAGCACACATCAGAAGTGTGTGAAATAAAAATCTGGGTGCAGATGGAAAATAACCCTTTTGTAGGGTATCTACCTTTGATTCTTCTGCATATCCCCTTTTTACGAAATCAGTTTTCATCTCAGCTTTCTCAAAAGAGAGTTTACCTTTCTGATCATTGAGATTAAAGACTTCGGAGATCGACTGTGGGGTTATTTGAACTGCTTTACCCTGTATCAAGGAGTTAATGGCTATGACTTTTCCGTCTTGTTTTTCAAGCGACGCCTTTTTCCAAAACTCTCTCTGGGTTTGCAGATAGATGGGAGCATTTGCTGTTAACAAAGTTTTGTACTTTGATGCAGATAATGACTCAATGATGGTGTCAAAGGTGTGATTATCAGTAGGTTTTGTGAGTAAACCCAGATAGTTGTGAGATTGTTTGAATGGTATTTCGATGGGTTCTTCGGCCGTTTGAGCGGCTTCAGTTGAAGGTGGTGGTGATGTGGGTTTTGATTTTGATTTTCCTTTTGACTTCGTCATTTTGATGAAGAAGAATCGGAGAATGATTTTGGAGGTTTTGAGAAGAAAGGTTGGAAACTGCTATGTGAAGAGAATTTTGGAATTCAATTCGACAGTGTAAAACCCTGTTTGGGGTTTAGGGCAGGGTTTTATTTAAAAATGATCACTGATGTGGCAGCGGTTATTAAGATCTGAGGGCTAAAAACTAACCACGTGTCAAACACTGATGAGACGGATGAAGTATGGAGAACAGTTGTTTTAAGAGCCACTGACGTATCAAGCATCAGTGGTTACAACGGTAAAAATTATGGGCAGTGGATGATTTTTACTATCAGTGGATAGCATATCAGTGGATAAGACACTAATTTTGAGCATCAGTGTTTTTCAAGGAAATGAGGGATCAGTGGTTAACTTTCAGCAGTGGACAGTGTTTAGAGATCAGATGTTGAAACAAAACAATGGTTAGGGTAAATGGTACAGATCTGAAGAGCAGGTGTTTCAGCAACAGTTTTGAAGATTTTCATTCAAGGTTTTGCCACATGTCAATTTTGAAAGACAGTGGTTCAGTACCCCAGATGATGGAAACTTTTTGCTAAGGCAACTCATTTTCGTTTCATGTTCAATTAAAACATGAGTACCCTAGTAATTCAAGCACAGTTAGTAATCAACATTTGAGCAAACCTGAGTATGACATGATCTTGACAAATTTACCATTTCCTTTTGACTCATTTCTGAGGAAGATAATACCAACAAAAATAAGGTATTACATCCTAACAGGAACTGAAACTCTTGCCAACAAAAACAAGCAAAAGTTCCAAATATATTATTCCAAAAAAAATGAACAATATATCCTGGTTATTGTGACAATCCTTTGAACAACAAAAATGGTTAAAGGATTTTCTGAAAACAGTATCAGAAAGGATCTGGTGTATTTTCCATAGAAAACATAATCATATCATACTCAAGTTTTATGAAAATGATCAGTGGTTTTGACAATAGTGGTTAGGAAAATTTTGATCATATTTTGTCCACTGTTTGGTACCATTTTCTTTGTCAGTTGATTGCAAACATGATTATCTGTGTAATTCATTTCCTGGAATCAAAACCCTTTTCTGAACCGGTGAATGCACACCGTTGCTTTATGACCATTATTACCCTACACTTTGACTCTTCAGTGTTTTATGTTTATTCTCTTTTCTTCTGACTTCAGAAGTTTTGAGATGAACACACTTCGGAGTTTTTGTGAATTTTATTAATGTATTTTAACATAGTTGATTTTGTCCTTTTGAAGAACTCAACCTGTTTTCAACACATAAGATCTGGATAACTAAAGTTTTAATTTCCCTCTTTTCATGTTAACAAAACATAGATGTTTTTATGAACATGTGTTTTGTTAATCTGAGGTTCATACTTTAGCATTTAAAAGTTTGACATCACACTTTACATAACAACAGTTGAAATCAATTTAGAAAATAAGAAATAATCTCATAATTTGACAGATATACTTTCAGATCTAGAAATCATGAGTGTATTATGCATGAAATCACTTGTTGTATGAAATTTGCATGTCATATGACATCTTGGTTGATTTACAGAGTTTTTTTTGAATAACCATTTTGAACATGATTTACTCGATACTCTGTTTTTTTCAACAAAATACAACCAACCTTAGTATCAATGGATTTTGAGCCGAACTGTTATGTCAATTTGACTGTTAAATCGAAATTGACTGTCCAGGCTTTGATACCAATTGTTAGGATCGGAGGCTCTTAGGATTGTGTTTGTTTGTATAATTTGAACGATTAAAGAATATGAAAACATGTAAAGTGCAGCGGAAATGAATAACAAACTTTGTAAACACAATCAAAGGAAAACATAGTATGACAAACAATTGCTTCTCATAGAGTCGAATGATTTACAAATCAAAGCAAAAGATTACAGATATGCTTACATACTAAGCTCCCCCTCAGCCTGATGCCCCAAGGTTGGTTGCACACAAGATGAAAGGATTAGACTAGAGGAGAAGAACTCGCTCAGTCAATCAAATGTAACAGTACAGGGTACTGTTACATTTATAGGCAAACCAAACCACTGAGGTATCTCAGCTGACGTCACCATGAAAGTGACATCTAACAACCTAACAACCTTTATCTACTGTCCTTACACAAACTACTGATGTCTAACAACTGATTATAAATAAAATACAAAACATGAGGAAACAACTGCTTCACGTTCCACTGTTGTAGCCTAAGCACTGATGCTCAACAACAACATCAGTGCTTTCTTCAAAGGTGATCAGTCCTTGAATGAGCAGTGTTTGTGTCTTCAGCAGCACTTAAGAGACAGCAGTAGATAGAGCAACAGAGTTTGTCTTCAGCAGTCTTTAGGATTACATTAGCATTTGGATCATCAGTTGTTCTTTTGAGCAGTACTTAAGGTTCATCAGCTAATAGATAACCACTGTCAAGGGGAGAGCAAAGTGTAAACTACTGCTTATTGTGAGTCCACTGATGTGACCTGGTTTTGGCTTTACATTATCTGTTCCTCTGTTAGGGTTCAATCCCAACAGTATTGTTAACCCGACTTGTGGTCATGTTACTCCTCGCAAGGTAGTAACAAATTTTGTATACAAAACCCCAACATACCGACGATAATTGTAGAATATAAATACTCAATCACTGTTTAATATAGTATTAATTAAGTAAGGTTTTGTAAAAACAATTTGCAAAAAGGAGATTACTCACATTGCTGTCTTAGGTTTTCCTTAAGGATTTCCTAGTGATTATCTATTAAATACACAAATGCACACGCGTTAGTGTAATAACCCAATATTTACATTAGTAATACCCTCCCCGAGACGGCATTCCAACGACTACGTCGGGCAGAACCACGACAGCCGTTACGGAACCCTGGATCAATCGGGCAGCTTATCTAATACGTAACCGGGGTTATGATACTTACAACGGGGCAGAACTTCGTTAATTAGGGGGGTATTATACCCGGAAATTATGTTAATTCTTAAGAAGTTCGAGAGAGAAAGATTTGTGGTGCGAGTTGAGACTGAAGCCGATGCCCTCAATTTATAGGGCTGCATTTGGACTTCATCGCGCCCCGCGTAAGATGAGGCGGGGGCTTACGCGGCCCGCGAGGGTGGCTTGGGTAGGCCCTAGCCTTGCTGAGTTGACACGTAGCTTCGATACAAGTCTGACACGTGGCGGCACTGGGTTAAGCCTGGTGGCCAGGTTGTCACGGCCCGCGACTAAGGTAGCCAAGGGCTACGCGCCCCGCGATGGCCCTTTAAAATTTTTTTATTTTTTTTTATTAAATTAAAGGTATTCAGGGCTATTATACGTATACGGGTTGTATTTTAGGACGTATTGGGATATTCTAATTATATTAGAGATGTCGAATATTATTTAGGAGGGTTGTTATATCCTCCCCACCTTGTATTAGAGCTCGTCCTCGAGATCTATTGGAACTGGTGTGGATATTTCCTTTGCATTTCTGATTCAAGCTCCCAAGTGTATTCTGGTCCTCTTTTGGAGTCCCATTTTACTTTGACTAGGACTAATCTCTTGTGCTTGAGGTTCTTGATTTTCCTGTCTTCGATCTGTAGAGGCCTTTCTACAAATTTTAATTGCTCATTTACCTCTATATCCTTAAGAGGTACTACGAGTTATTCATCAGCTAAGCATTTCTTGAGATTAGATACATGAAATACATCATGTATTTCTGCCATTTCCTCTGGCAGTTGTAGCTGATAGGCTACAGGTCCTATTTTTCTAATAATCTCAAAAGGTCCAACATACCTGGGGCTTAGCTTTCCCCTTTTGATGAATCTCACCACTCCTTTCCAAGGAGAGAATTTCAACAACACTTTGTCTCCTACTTGAAATTCCAATGGCTTTCGTCTGTTATCAGCATAACTCTTTTGTCGATCACGTGCTGCTTTCAGTTGTTCCTTGACTTGAATGATTTTGTCTGTCGTTTCTTGTACTATCTCTGGTCCAGATAATTGCTTTTCCCCAATCTCTGCCCAACAGACTGGATTTCGGCACTTTCATCCATAAAGTGCTTCAAATGGTGCAGCATTGATACTTGTGTGATAACTATTATTGTAAGAAAATTCTATCAATGGTAAGTGATCATCCCAATTACCTCCGAAATCAATTACACAAGCTCTAAGCATATCCTCCATTGTTTGAATTGTTCTTTCGCTTTGTCCATCCGTTTGAGGATGATAAGCGGTGCTTAGATTCAACTTGGTTCCCATTGCTTTTTGGAAACTTGTCCAAAAATGAGAGGTAAAACGACTATCTCTGTCAGAAACAATTGATAAAGGAATTCCATGTAATGAAACTATTTCATTTACATATAGTTTAGCTAATTGTTCCATACTGAAGGTTTCTTTCATTGGTAGAAAATGAGCCGACTTAGTTAGCCTGTCTACAATCACCCAGATTGTATCATTACCTTTCCAAAGCTAGGGAGCGAAGAAGACGAGATCTAGGAGTAGTAAAGTTTATTAAAGGAGAGGATGGACGTGTTTTGGTCAAGGCACATGACATTAAGTCCAAATGGCAAACTTACTTCCATAGTCTTTTCAACGACGGTAGGGCATACCAACAGGATAGCAGCAATCCCAGGACTGAAATGCGACAACAGAATAATTGCTACTGCAGGAGGATCACACATGAAGAAGTGAGCATGGCACTTAGGAAGATGGGAAGAGGCAAGGCAGTGGGTTTGGACAACATACCGATTGAGGTGTGGAAGTGTTTGGGGGAAGAAGGAGTCCGATGGTTAACACTTTTGTTCAATCGTATTTTCAAGACTGGAAAAATGCCAGATCAGTGGAGGAGTAGTGTTGTGGTGCCTTTATACAAGAATAAAGGAGACGCTCAATGTTGTGGGAACTACAGAGGAATCAAACTGCTAAGTCATACTATGAAGCTCTGGGAGAGGGTAATTGAAACTAGAATTAGAAGAGAAACTCAGGTTTCAGTAAACCAATTTGGATTCATGAAAGGGAGGTCAACTACCGAAGCGATACATATTCTAAGGAGAGTGATGGAAAAATATAGAGCGAAGAAGCAAGATTTACATATGGTGTTCATCGACCTTGAAAAGGCATATGACACTGTCCCACGGCAACTGATTTGGGATAGTTTGGAGGGTCGAGGACTACCTAGGAAGTATATAGACATAATTAAGGATACCTACGATAGAACGGAAACTAGTGTCCGCACGCCTGTAGGGGATACAAACTTCTTTCCTGTGGAGGTAGGACTCCACCAAGGGTCTGCGTTGAGCCCTTTTCTTTTTGCGGTTGTCTTGGATGAGTTGTCCAAAGTGATTCAGGAGACAGTTCCGTGGTGCATGCTTTTTGCAGACGATATTGTGTTGATTGCAGAGACTAAACAGTGCCTGAACGCGAGGGTAGAGGAGTGGCGAGTAGCTCTAGAGATCAAGGGCCTAAGGATTAGTCGAACTAAGACCGAGTATCTACACTGTGATTTCAGTGGTGTAGCAGATGACGATGACACCCAAATCACCATTGAGGATCAATTGGTCCCGCAGGCAACTAAATTTAAGTATTTGGGGTCGTTTGTACAAAGGGATGGCGACATAGATAGTGATGTAAACCATCGCATACAGGCTGGCTGGTGTAGATGGAAGGCAGCCAGCGGGGTATTGTGCGATAGGAGGTTCCCAACTAAACTAAAGGGGAAATTTTACAGGGTAGCAGTTAGGCCCGCTATGCTATATGGAACAGACTGTTGGGCTATCAAGAAGACACAAGCGCGCAAGATGGAAGTAGCAGAGATGAGGATGCTGAGGTGGATGTGTGGACACACGAGGTTAGATCGGATAAGAAATGAGGTTTTTAGGAAAAGATTAGGAGTGGCTAGTATATCGGATAAGATTAGGGAGGGGAGATTGAGATGGTTTGGGCACGTAAAGCGGAGGCAAACGACGGCACCAGTTAGAGTAGTGGAAACTCTTACTGTGGAGGGGAGGAGAGGAAGAGGCAGACCCAAGCTGACATGGGATGAGCAGATTAGGCATGATTTACTAGAGTTGCATCTGTCTGAGGACATGGTCCAAGATAGGACTTCGTGGAGGCATAGGATTAGGGTTAAGGACTTCTAGAGGTTATTGCAGTAAGGTCTTAGGTGTATTTTAGGGACGTAGGTTTTTCTTATTCTTTAAGGGACTTTAACGGTGAGTGACCTCTTATGTTTATGCCCAAATGTTGTTGTATGCCATTATACATGATTTACATTATACTGTGCCACTCTGATCACTTTCTTGATATAGGTGGCTTCTTTTTCTATATTCTTTGACTTGATGTTTTGGTATGTTGTTCGTTTTGGAGCCAGGGGTCTCTCTGGAAGCAGCCTCTCTATCCCTAGGGATAGAGGAAAGGTCTGTCTACATCCACCCTCCCCAGACCCTATAAGTAGCTTTGCTATTTGTGGGATTTACTGGGTATGATTGATTGATTGATTGGTAACAAAATCCATTGTTATCAATTCCCATTTCCATACTGCCATTTCTAACTGCTGCAATAAACCTAGGGGTTTCTGATGTTCAGCTTTAACTTGTTAACAGGTTAAACACTTTGCAACATATGTTGCTATATCCTTTTTCATTCCTATCCACCAAAAATTCTTTCTCAAGTCCTGATACATCTTATCACTTCCAGGATGCATCGTATACTTAGACTTATGGGCTTCTTCTAATATAAAGTGGCGTAGGTTTCCTAATTTAGGTATCCACATTCTTTTCTTATGGAATCTCCAAATTCCATCTGTTCCTTGTTCTAATTCCTTAATCATTCCTTTTAACTTTTCAGTATCATCCTTGATTACTGATTCTTGCACTTCTCTAATTTGCTAATTTAAATCTACTTGTAGATTCAATTTAAGAGAACGTACTCTTTTTGGCTTTTCATGATACTTTTGACTTAAAGCATCAGCTACTACATTTGCCTTTCCTGCATGGTACTGGATATTGCAATCATAATCACTAAGTATTTCCATCCAACGTCTTTGTCTCATATTCAATTCCTTTTGCCCGAAGACATACCTTAAACTCTTATGATCGGTGAAAATGGTAAACTTACTACCGTATAGGTAATGTCTCCAAATCCTAAGGGCAAAAATTATAGCTCATAGTTCTAAATCATGGGTTGAATAATTTTCTTCATGATTCTTAAGTTGTCTAGAGGTGTATGCTATAACCTTTTGACGTTGCATCAATACACATCCATAACCTAACTTAGAAGCATCACACTAGACTATAAAGTCTTCAGTTCCTTCTGGTAACGCTAGTATGGGTGCATTGGTTAATCTTTGCTTAAGAATTCTAAAGGCTTCTTCTTGTTTTGGTCCCCATTCAAACTTGACAGATTTACAGGTTAGCTTAGTTAAGGGAATGGCTATTCTAGAAAAATCTCGAATAAATCTTCTATAATAACCGGCCAATCCTAAGAAACTTCTAACCTCGGTTGGTGACTCAGGGGTTTTCCACTTGGTAATCGCCTCGATCTTGGTGGGATCCACATGAATTCCTTCGTGATTGACTAAATGTCCCATAAACTGTACCTGTTCTAACCAAAACTCGCATTTTGAAAATTTTGCATAAAGCTTTTCTTTCCTTAATAAACTTAGAAGTGCATGCAAATGTTTTGCATGTTCCTTTTTAGTCTTAGAGTAAATAAGAATATCATCTATAAAAACAATTATGAATTTATCCAAATATGGCTTACATATTCGGGTCATCATGTCCATAAATGCGGCTGGGGCATTGGTTAATCCAAATGGCATGACAGTAAATTCATAATGGTCATACCTGGTTCTAAAAACGGTCTCAGGAATGTCCTCTTCCTGTACCTTTAATTGATGATATCCTGATCGTAAATCGATTTTAGAGAAAAATCGAGCTCCTTGCAACTGAACGAACAGATTATCGATTCTCGGTAATGGATACCGATTCTTAATCATGACCTTGTTCAATTCACGATAGTCAATGCACATACGCATTGATCCGTTTTTCTTCTTAACAAATAAAATCGGTGCTCCCCATGGCGATGAACTTGGCTGTATGAATCCCTTCTCCAATAATTCGTCTAACTGTTTCTTCAGTTCCTGCATTTCTGTGGGTGCCAAAAGGTAAGGTGCTTTGGCAATTGGTGTTGTTCCTGGTAGCAGGTGGATTCTGAATTCAACTTCCCTGTCCGGAGGTAGTCCTGGTAATTCTTCTGGAAACACATCTGAAAATTGAGATACTACATGGATATCTTTTAATTCTTTTCCTTTAGTGTTAATGATTATGGAAATTAGATACACTAAAGATCCTTTTCTTATAGAACTTGTTGTTTTCATCACAGAGATGAATTTTGTGGATCTAGATGGCTTATCTCCTTTAATTGTGATCTTTTCACCTCTTGGTGAATTTACTTGGATTGACTTTTGATCACATAAAATACTGGCTTTATTGGTTACTAACCAATCCATTCCTAATACAACATCAAATCCTGCCAGATTCATTGGGTAAAGATTTGCGATAAACTTTTGGTTTAGGAATTCTATTCTTGCTCCCTGCAGGATTTCAGAAATCTTAATGGTTTCCCCATTTGCTGTCTCTACTAGACATTCTTGTGGGAGTTTAGTTAATGGTTGTTTGAGAAGTTTGCAAAATGAAGTATTAATAAAACTTTGGTTCGCACCAGAGTCAAATAATACTTTAGCAAAAACATCATTAACTAAAAACGTACCGGCGATCACATCCGGGATCATCTTTGCTTCTTCTGCAGTCAGAACAAATGCCCTAGCATTTTTAGTATTCTTGGTGTTCGTAGCTGGAGCTAGTTTTGGACAGTTCGGCTTGATGTGACCTTTTTCTCCACCGTTGAAGCACATCCCATTATTAGGTTTCTTCCTGCAATCTTCTTCCTTGTGTCCTGGTATCTTGCAGAAATTACAGTAAGTGGAGCATTTTCCTGAATGCTTCTTCTTGCAAGCCTTGCAGTAGGAATATCTAGCTTACTAGATACTAATCCAAGTATATTCCTAAATTCTAGGGATACGAAGCTATAATCGGCACCGGTATCAAACAGTACAGATGCAAAGTGTTGGTTGATAGGGAACGTACCCGTGACTACGTTCGGGTCTTGACGTGCTTCTCTAGCCCCAATGTTGAAAACTCTTCCTTGGGCTTGGTTGTTCTTTGGGCAATCCCGCTTAAAATGCCCAACATCTCCGCAACTAAAGCATCCTTGCTTGTTTCCAGTACCACCCTGATTGTTTTGGTGGCGATTTCCATTACCGGCTTGGTTTCCAGTACCACCACGATTACCATTACCGCCATTTCCTCCTTGATTGCGGTTTTCGTAACCGTTTCCACCACGGTTTCCATTTCCTCTACCATTTCCTCTCTGACCACCATTTCCATGGCCAGTACCGACCCAGCATGTCTCCTTCGAATGACCATTCTTCCCACAAGATTCACACTTCCTATACCTACATGGGCCGGCATGATGGAACTGGCATACATCACACTTAGGCAAGGTGCCCATGTATCCTTTCCCCTTATTCTCAGAACTCGCAGCACCAGTCTTGACCTCGGCTGGTGGGTTCGCATCTCTTTTCTTGTTACCACTGTTGTTTCCTTGAGTACTCTTCTTGAAGTTGGAGAACTTCCGCTTGTTCTTTCCAGACGACTCGACATGAGTCTCCTTCTTCTTTCCATCAGAAATTGAGAACTTGTTTAGCCTAATCGCTTCTTCAGTTAATGCCACACTCAAATCAATGGCCTCAGTGATTGTTGGAGGCTTCGATGTCGTCACCATGCTCATAATTTGGGGTGCCAATCCCCAGATGAAACGCTCAATTCGCTTGAACTCTGGTTCGACCATGTAGGGGACAACGCGAGATAGGTCATGAAATCTTTGCACGTATTCAGCAATCTTAGGTCCATCCATCTTAAGATTCCAAAACTCGGTTTCCAACTTCTGAATCTCAGCCCTTGAACACTACTTCTTGCGCATCAGTTCCTTCATCTCATCCCAAGTCATAGTATACGCAGCCTCTTCTCCCAGATTCTGAACCTGGAGGTTCCACCATGACAGAGCCCCGTCTAGAAAAAGTCCAGAAATGTAGGTGACCTGGTGCTCTGGCGCACACTTGCTCATTCGCAGCACAGAATCGGTTTTCTCAGCCCATCTAACGTAAGCTACAGCACTTCCAGTGCCGTCAAAGTTCAGAGGCTTGTAGTCTAGGAACTGCTTGTAAGTACAGCCTGTACAAGCAACATCATTCACAGAAAGTGTTAGCAAACGCACATGGAATGTCCAAACGTAACGTAATGTGTCTTAAGTGACTTAAACATTACCATGAGGTGGGTTATTTCCTGAGGTACCTCCGCTGTGTTCAGAGCGCAAGGCCTCATGTTGTGCGATTGCTTGTGAAATCCGTTCTTGCAATTCTGCCTCTGTTGTGGGCAACTGATTGTTTCTTCGTGGAGGCATCTTCTATAAAGAAGATTGTATTGGTCAGGTTTTAATTAGTATGTTAAGTATGTAGCACGTGTATGTAATAGCATTTATCAACGCAAGTAAGCATATAACATCACATTCATATCACCAATGTGTAATTCAACAACGTATATAATGAGAACATTACGATTGAGCTTTCATTAATCATCTACCACAAATACAGTTACATGTTCTACAAATGTATCGTATCACATCAAAAGGGGACTACAGGGTCACACCACCCTTGTCCAATATGTCTATCAGTCTACAACAGTCATATAATCAAAAAGTGGTCTCCAAAAGGCTTCGCAAGCTAGGCTCAATAACGGTGCTCTCATCAAAAGTCAGCTACCTACATAAAATCAAAAACCGGCTATGCTGATGGTGGTGGAGGAGGAGGTGGAGGAAAGAAAAGCAAGCTGCGCACATGCGCAAGCTCCTCCTCAAGATCATAAACGTGCCGCAATAGATAGCTGATCTGCTGCTCCATGGTGAGAAATCGAACATCAAAATCTGGATAAGGCAAAAGAGGAGCAGGTGGAGTCGCAAAAGGTTACGGACATGAACAAGGTGGAAGACGTGGAGTCCTCTCAAGCTCCATAACTCTACGACACAGGATCTCATACTGAAGCTATAATGACAAGAGTAACTCATCCCGTGTATAACCAGTGAAGTGCGAGGGATGGTAGGGATCAGAAGTTGACATGATGTTCGGTGGAAACCATATGAGTGGCTCATCTAGCGGTGAAGAAGTAAAATGAGTAGTAGGTGTATACTGAGGCATGTGAGAAAAAGCTGCTGTCACATGTGGGTCATGGCCAGGCTGCTGGCTAAAAGGGCCTTCCCCTGGATGGGGTGCGGGTATGTCCTGCAAGAAGGTGATAGGTAAGTCGGCATGGTGTACATCTGACTCAACCGGATGAAAAGGAGCAACATCAACAGGTGCATGTGCATGTGGGGGAGTAACAGGCTCAATAACAGGAGGGTCAGCGGGTGCAGGAACTGGATCCGGTATAAGTGGTGCAACATCAGGTATGCCAAATGGGATAGGATCAAAATCAGGCAGAGGCTCAGGAGCAGGTGCCATCTCAGGATCAGCAGGTATCAGCTCAGGATCAGCGGGTGCATCAACAGGCTGATCAATAGGGATAAAATCAAGCTCAAGTCCAGGCTCAATGTCATGTGGAGGAATCGGTGCAGCTGACATGGCTGTATTGTCATCAGTATCAGTGGTGTAACGTCACAGTCCCACTGCATGCAAGGCGGAGGATGACACAGACTCAAAGGAATCTGGAACAGAGTGATAAGAGGAAACCTCAAAGAGTGGAACAACAATGACATCCTCAGCTAAAACTCCATCACCCTGGGCATCATCAGGGGGACCATCAATAAAAAGATCGACATCATCATCAGACAAGTCATCAAAAGGTAAATCCTCGAAAGGAAAGGCCGCAAGAGGCAAAGGGGCGAGGATCGGTGCCACGACATACTCACCATTGGGATGTCCGAGGATGAGATGGTCCTGAACAGTAATAGGAATAAGAATGGGATCCTCGTCGGGGATACCATCAGTATGCGGTAAATCATCGCCAAAGTCGGGCAGCGCAAAAGGCTAAATCGTCGTCGTCGTCCGACATCATCTCCGGGTCACTCTCGGTATCAGAGGTAAAGATCTCCGGCTCTGGGACGATCTCATCGTCAGAAACAATGGCCATGGGGTCGACAGTATCAGACAGTCCACTCTCAGACGAAGACATAGTGTCTGTAACAAAACAATCACAACATATGCACATATATCAACAACCATCATTAAGCATGTAATTAATAACAATGTATTCACGTATCCGTCCTAGTCTTCCCAGACTATCCCACTCAGTCTCCCAGGCTGAACTACCCAGTCTCCCAGACTAAACCGCCTAGTCTCTCAGACTAAACCTCTCAGTTTCTCAAACTGAACTACCCAGTCTCTCAGACTGAACCACCCAGTCTCTCAGACTGAACCATCCAGTCTCTCAAACTGAACCATCCAGTCTCTCAGACTGAACCATAAACATAAACTTTGAAGTGTATTTTGTGTCTTTTGTTTGTAAAAAAAATGTTTGTTTCCTGGATCTGGGCGTTTCGTGTATACAATGAAAACATGTTGTAAAAATATTTTCGTGAGAGCCCTAATGATTGTAGTCTAGACTCGAGAAGGAATCCTAGTTCGCTACAATCGAAGCTCTTATACCAAGCTGTCCCACCCTGACTTTTGCGGAAGCGTGATTATGGTGTGACTTCCTTAATACCATTGCATTCAATCATAACAACAACTATATGATAAAACCATAGATTTGTCATCCATTAAATAAGTTTGAAAACCTCAGAACATCATTGTTTAAACATAGACTTCAAATTCAAGTTTTACAAACCATACGAATTGCTTATGAGTTCACTAAGGACTCATCAAAAGATATTAAATAAAACCAAGGTTTGGAAGACGTGTCTCGTCCAGGAATAAGACACACTGACCAAACCCAAGGACCATGGATGACATCTTTATTCCTAACGCAGCATGAAACTTCCAACGCCCGCCAGATCCACTTACTAATTCCCTGAAATACATGTATTTTGAAAACATCAACAAAAGTTGAGCGAGTTCGTGTGTTTGTTTGTGTGTATGAATAAACCTTTGAAATCATTGTAAGTATGTATGTAAGTTTATAAATCCCGGTATGAAAGCAACAAGGAAAAACAGATCACCAATGGTTTGTAAGGCCATTGATATGTGTGACGTGATGCAGGAAAGCTCAAACCTAGCAGATTTTGCACCGGGCTTCCGGCTGTAAGACATAGTCTACCCATGGGCCAACCCTGGTCCAACATGGGCGGGGCTCACTACACCCAAATAGATCTATCCCTCATGTCCCTCGGTCCTACAACGAGGATTGATGGCCTTAAGCGTTATACCCACCACTCACATGATCTAGGTGTACCCTTCCTTAGCTAACCATACCAAATTGGTAATGTTTGTAAATAGTTGTAACATGTACTTCACCCCCGAAGTTATAAAACTGAAAACAGTTAAAGAAAAGGGGGAACACGAAACTCACAATCTTGCGTCTTCAACAATCGTAACTCGAGCTTCTCCGGTGAACACGACTACCTACAACGTACTAATGTCTATTAGACGAACGGGCCGTGCCTTGACTTAGTATTAATGTCCTTGAGTTACGTTTCTTTTGTGTCTTCGATATTATTCCAAGTTATATAATTATTTGTTAAAATAATTAATATTTTAACTTAAATTATATTTATAAATTTTTGGAATAATTGTTAAACAATATTATTGTAATAATACTTCCCAAGTATTTATACTTGTATTTCCTTTCCAAGGATGGGGGTATCTTATACATGTGTATTTTGCCATGTTTTGGGGTCGTATTTTGGTGTTCATTAATACGTACGAGAATACGTATTTTTATTGTATTTATTAAGTATCCTTTTACTTAATTTCACCTTAATTATTCCGGAATATTATCATTAATAAGGATCCAATATATATATTTTAAGGAATATTACTTAAGAAAAATTATTTATAATTTTTTTTGGCAAAAATATTTGTATTCTCTTATAAGTTCCAAAAATCAATATATTTTCAAGTCCAGTTGGAAAATATATATAAACTCATTTTTCCCAAAAATGATATATTTCATATTTATTTGATAAAATATATATTTCTCCCAAAAGTATTGTATTTCATGTTTGTGTAAGAAAATATATATTTAAAAAAAATAATATATCTTCTAAAAATTTCAAGAAAAATATATATTTCACCCTTGCCAAAAATAATATATTTTCCTCTTGTCAAAATATGATATATTCTTGTAGTAATTGTAAAAATCATATTTTTACTTCCTTGGTGTCCAAAATATTATTTACCAAAATATTCTTTGTGGATATATTTTCCGGAATATTTCGTAAGTCTCATATTTCATAGTTCGATATCTATTCCTTGGAATATTTGGTAATATTTTGGATGGTAATTCTTGGTATTTTTGTGTGTTATATTATTTCAAGCCTTAAAATAATATAACTAATACACAAGGTATGCACATAATCACACATGTGTGTCTTCAATGTATATATATTCTAAATATATATATTTAGCCACCTTTATTTATAAAAACCAACCTCCAACACTTATATTTTTGTAACAAAAATTATGGCAAAGTTTATATGGAAAACTCATGGTTAAAATACACTTGTAAATATTTGTTTAAAATATTTTTCTAAGTGTTAATATTTTTAGAAAATTTTGCCATAGTTTCCCCTAAAAATGGAGGTATTCATGCTTTCAAGCATATCATTTTCTTTTGTAAAAATCATCACAATCAATTTACAATTATCAACAAACAACCTTTACTTACCAATCTTGCCAAAATCATGCATATTTCACTACTTCATGAACTTGAATATTTGTAAATATTTGTAGTAACTTACTAGTATTCTTAGTAAGTCTTGTTACCCTTTAAAATGTGATTACTTCTTTAAAAACTTCATTTTTAAGGAAGTTGGATGTTTACAACTTCAAAACATATTTTCTAAAAATATTTATTTATGCATTCTTTTTGTTACACAAGTGTTTCTACACTTGGTTAATCACTAAAAACAAGTCTTGTTTATGTAAGAACCAAGATTATACGAAACTTATGTTTTTAACTTGGTTTCTTTGAAATACCATTTATAAATCTTTAGATCTATATGTTTAACAACTTACTTTGATCATGGTTTTTCAAGAAAACAACTTTATTCTTTCAAGTTCATGATTTTCATAAGGATGATTCATTCACTTTCATCAAGTTCATCCTCTCATCTTGCTAGACTATGTTTTTAATCATGATCTAGCAAGATCATATGATGATCAACATCATTTCTACAAACATTCAATGATCAACAAGCTTAACAACTCATATTCATCAAGATTACTTCATTTAACAAGCTTATGTTCATGTTTCATGCTTATGATCTTTAGTGTTCTTCAAGTTTTTGATCAAGATTCATCTTTAACCACTTAAAATAGGTGTGAAATAGAGTGTACAAGGTTCTTACCACTAGCTCAAGGCTAGGGATGATTCAAGTGAAGAAAATGAGTGGATAAAAGCACATAAGAGAGGTTCTTCAAGATCCAAAGCCACCAAGCTCCTTAATCTTTCTTCTAGCACCTTTGTATGTATATGGAATGAATGAAGAAAGTTGAATGATGATGATGATAATGATGGTTGTGGTGGGTTTCGGCTAAGAACAAGAGCAAGGGAGGAAGAGAGTAGTGTGTGTTTAGTGTGTGGAAGATTATGAGCTCTAAATCCTTCAAGTTCTACTTATAACCATTTAACCAAATTATCCCTTGAATAATATGCTACAAAAAGCAAATACAAGATCCATTAATTTATTAAAACAAATCTTCATGTGGGGGCCATGTATGGGGCCGTAAGATAGGTAGGGGGTCTAGCATAGGTTTCAACTTAGTTGGTTATATTCTAGTTCAAATCCAAGTATTCATTACGTGTTCTAGTTATTAGATATTTTTAGGAGGGGTTTTGGTGTTCGGGGACCATAACTAGCTTGGAAATATTAAAACAGTGCTTCTAGTGTAAATTTGATGTTTCGGGTAGTGTCCGGTTGTTCGGTTGGATACTGTTTCATTAAAATGCCAAACTATGCAGTTTAGTGTGTTTTATGTACCCTTTTGTGACACTTTTAATTCCCGACACTTAGGAAAGCATTCAGGACCATTTAAGCATATTTCTGCATGAAATTAGATTGTTAGAATGTTGATTGTTGCTGAATTTTGCTGAATTCAGCACTTCGGGTGAGTTTTAGGCACTTTTCGGCACTTAAAATATCACCTAGAAAAGCAGTTTTGTGATCCTTACTTTCCTACACACTATACTAGTGTAGTACTTGGTTTCTGGCTCATTCTGTGCCTCAATGCACTGTCTGTCTATGTGCTGAGTTCCATAAGCATCTTCCTGATTTATGGGATAATTGTGCTAACTGTACTTAATGCATCATTGGAGGCAATATCGCTTTCATGCAGTATTGGTTGGACATTAAACAATGTATGATGCACATGTATGTGTATGGCAGTAATCAGAAAGCAGTTAATTGTAATTCAACACAGTCATTAAGCACTAATTATGATTAATTAATTGTACGGATACCTGGATTTTTGACAGTTGTCACAGTTTACTATCACGGTTACTTTTATTATCTGCTTCCTTAACCGTTTTGATAATATATGGCATTGCATCTATTATCCCTTGTGCCACTATGTGTTGGATGGCACTGTTATCCACTTGGTTTCCATTATTATTGTTGTTCGGGTTATCATTATCCGGGTTATTGTTACTCTGGTTATCGTTATTCTGGTTTTCCTGGTTCACTTCGTTGTCCATCTGAATTTTAAACATTCGCCAATTATTAATATCACAAAATAATATTTAATGCAAACATTCACTTAACACGCATATTGATCAAAATCGTCGAGCATTGCGACTTACTCTTTCTTATATATAGTATGCATCTAATACAAACTGATACTGGAATTTAAAATTACAATACTACTATGCATCATTAACCACAAAGTGGCCTATACTACGATAGATATATTATCATTATATATATATTATAAAAAAAATTCATACACACATATTATATTATTACTACCTCCACCATCACTGATATGGGTTCATCCAGAACTCCATATTACGCTCATCATACTTCCAGACGAGTCGTTCTCCAACCTGCCTCATCCTCTCGCTACTTTCTAAAATCTCCTCACTGAAGGTTCGGAGTTCTTGCACATTCTCTGGACTCATTGGGGGTGCAAGTGCTGGTACTGGATTTGGGTACTGTGGCATGGGTTCTTCCTGAGGATATGGATTCTCTAGGATTTCCCTAATGTATTCATCATTATCATAATAGGGATCTAGAGGGTCCAGACCTGGGTAAGCAGCTAGGTTTGGCATGGGTTCTTCTGATATGTGGTAGCGTTGTTGATAATCCCTATGATCATCAAACCACGGGTCGTAGTCTGGGTCTAAGGGATTGGGTGCTGGTATCCTAGGTATCTCTTCTGGGTTAAAGTCATGCATTTGGATTTGTTTTTTTGGGTTGTTTTCTATTTCCATTGGCTGAGTGGGAAACAAGGGTAATGGTTGAGGTGCTATGAGTTCCTCCAGGTTTGGGTCGGCAGCTGTGGTTGCTAAGATATGGAAATTTGCTAGACTCCTATTAAGCATATCTTGGGTGTGGGCATTTGTTTCTCTCTTAGCGGCGGCTAGAACTCGTTGTTGGTGTAACTTTTTCATTCTCTTCCTACGCTCATGTTGTGACACCCCGTTGAAACGTTCTCACTTACACTAGCTTGACAGTGACTGCCTTAACTTTCGGGACGAAAGTTCTTAAAACTTGGGGATAATGTGACACTTCGGGTTTTCCCGAGCAACCTCATTGTTCAACTTTGTGTGTACATATACTATTAAATGAAGATTTGCGAATTATCTGGAAGTATTATGTGATGCTTGTATTAAACTATGTGTATGTAATATATATATATATATGTACGTATAAGTGAACCGAGACCATGAACCCGACTCGAGACCACTCGGTCTCGAGTAAACGACTGGGCCGGTTGGGCCGTGCACTTCTAAAAAGCCCACCCGAACCCATTAGGGTGTACCGACCTTAGATCGAGTATAAAACCCATGCCAAAGCCCACCTTCTCTCATTTTGACATTCCCATCATTCACACACTCTCCTACATTCCTTCAAATCACTAAAACCCTAAAGCTCCACCAACACTCTCCTCCTTCTTCTCGGAACAACCGTCGGCCAAGGAAAGGAGCTCTCGGATCTCGGTGAATCCCCACACACCTCCACGCTTTGGAACCGGTTAGTGTTTTAAATGTGTGATTAGAAATCTATGTGTGTGCTTAATGAATAAGATGCATGGTTAGTTTAGAGGTCTTGTTGTATGATTCTTGTATGTTTTGAGAGTTTGCAATATGATGATTAATGTGTGTGAGCAAATGTATGATAATGTCTTGCTAAGGTGTCTTGAAGGATAAATGACTAATAGCCTAGGATGATCTTGTTATCCGATTCATGTTAGGTATTTTAGGACAAATGTGTGTTTGATAGATGATGCAAGATTTGCTTGACCTTTGATCATAATATTTCATGCTTGAATGATCTCATGAAGAACATTATGAATATGTAGTAAATATGGTATGAACATATGATGAACAATGTTGAATGTGAGATAAACATTTGAATATGTGATGTTTGATCTGATTTAATTAGGATTTAGACAAGAAAACATGTTTATGAAATCCTATTGGTTAGTACATAGTTTCATGAAAACACAATTCTATTGGATAGTACTATTAGACAAGTTCTAGAAGGTTTTCGGTCATCAGATGTGCGAGTCGAGACCCCCCTGTCTCGACTCGAGACCAGCAAACTACAACTCGAGACCGCATGATTGCGACTCGAGACCATACGTGACAGCTCGAGACCAGACAAAGCAGACAGCAGGAACTTGAATCAGCAAGGTCTCGACTCGAGATCTCATGATCCCGACTCGAGACTGGACTCGAGACCTCCGAGATTGCGACTCGTACCGGCATTACTCGAGATCTCATGGTTGCGACTCGAGACCGCACATTCTCAAGTCGAGACCACCTTGTCTCGAATGGGCTGCTTGTCTTCGTTATTGGGCCAAAAATGTGTGGACTGTGCATACCGTTTTAATTGGATTCTGTGATGCTGTTAACTGTTAGTATGATCGGATAGGCCCAATAACACTTATGATTTGTGTGATAGGTGCTGACGTTTACTATTTAACTGCTACGTATTAGAATAGGCTCGATAACTTGCTGGATAATCATATGTTATGCATTCAATGTGTTAGCTATGTGTAGATATACGTGATTACTTGTGTCCGAGCCTGACCTATACTGGTAACCATTTAGGACGTGGTGACCAGCATACTTAACCAAGTAAACTAACCTGCCGAGCAACCCAAGGTGAGTTCACAACTAATAAAGCATGCGTTCCCGGTGGTTGGGAAACGGAAACTTGAACAACGCTATCCCCTCGTAAGGGATACAAACCTACTTCTCTCCCCTCAAATGGGACTTTTAGTTAATTACTGTTTATACTGGATGCAACAAGCAACACTAAACAAAACTCTATCACTCAAGTCCTCACTTCTTAATACCGATTAGTCGCCGGGGTCAGGCGAACGGGTTATTAGTTGATAGCGCTATTTAGGTCTCACCAACCTCACACCGTGCCCGTGTATGGGATCGGGCGTGAACTAATGTACTCTGGCAACCGTCAATGATGATAGAACATTGACAAACGGGGCACTCTACGGAAACGTACAGATGAATAGTATTCGGTATTGTAAAAAAAACAGTTTAGTCGCTTACTTATGGGGTAGTGTAACACCTGTGCCTCCACGGCCATCAAACAAATACCGAACCAATGAAATATTATATTTCATACTTGGGATTTGTAAAAATATGTGTATCATTTGCACATATCAATTTTTGTTCAATTCCAAACTCTAAATCGCTTTCTGGAAGGTTATACGCGCACCAATGCATAAATATAACCAGTTTAATGCAACAAACACTCCGGAATAGTGACATAGGCTTAACATACCTTAAATAACCTTTACATAACTTAGAAATAAGTTTTGAAGGCTTTGGTATGGCAAAAACAAGTTAATTCGCTTACAGGGACTAAACTTGACAAACTACGAAAGTATGCCAATTTGAACTGTAACAGACATTCCGGAACATGACCATAAGTTAAACATACCATAAATATCCTTTACATAGCTTAGAAATAGGCTTTGAGGGGTTCGGTATGCTAAAATAAACTTTTGGGGTCATTCAGGGACAAAAAGCGTCAAAAAGTGCACAAGTTTGCATTTTCGCGCATAACTTACGTTCTGAATACATCCGGACATCCAAAAATTTATGTAAGCACTAAAATATTTTATTTTAGTGTTTGGCATAAGAAAAATCCATTCGTCACGCCATTTGGATAATTTTTCGCGCTTATGCGCATTCCGTCGTAATTAACCGAACAACGTAACCGTACGGCTAAACGAACCGACACCCAAGATATTTTTGAACACATTTTAAGTTCCCTATACTTTAACTTCATTTTAGAGCTTCGAAATGGGGTTAACGGGTCTTAAACGTGTCAAAAAAACGCATCGAAAACCAAGTTTTGAGGTTGCAGGGACTGAAACTGTAAATCTGCCAAACTAGGTCCGAAAACAGGGGCCAGATGCAGCAAAACATTTTTTTTTCAGCTTTTAACAGCCCTTAACACTCTCCAAAGGCCAAGTGCCAAGTGTCAAACTCTTATGGTGGATGGCAAATGAGTTACCACAACTTTCCAACAAGTGTACGGCTTAGATCGTGCCCCCTTTTCCAAGAAATGATCCTAACGGTTGTCCATTTACTATAAATACCCACATACCCCAACTTCATTTCTCACTAGAATCTGATCATTTGTGCTCTAAGTTGAAACCTTTGTTTCATACCTGAGCTATTTTGATCTAGATTAGCATTCGGGGACCCTTCGTAAGTGTTCCTTCGTTCTTTTATTGCTTTTCGAGTCCGAAAGTCGAACTTTGTTTGACTTTCTGCATTGACCAGTTTATGGTCGATGCGAAGTTCGTTTGAACTTCATAACGTGAGCGTGATCACGATGGTTATAGTCCCTAGTGACTATACCTACTGATTACCACGTTATCTAGGCTCAGTGACGAGCCGTAGTTTCGGTCAGAATACGTATTCTTGCGTATTTTGTAACCAAACTACCTGTGGGTATCAAAACCGTTTGTTTTGATACCAAACCTGTTTTTCTAAACTTAGTTAAGCATGTTTTAACATGCTTAGCTCGTCACTTTTAGTTTAGTGCTTATATAGGGTCGTAAGGTAAGCGATCTAAACAATCGCTTATACTTTCGAACCCGACCCAATTGGTCGATCTTTAGGATCCGACCAAACACATTAGGTGACCATAGTAGGTAGGGAATAACCTTCCGAGGTTATACCCTATGGTCACATCGTTAGAGTAGTTGTATGATAGGTAGTTTATATGCCTTAGGTAAATTACCAAAATACCCTTATGATGCCAAAATTCATTTTAAACATATGTAACATAACTTTTGACATCTAAACTGATTTGACAACCATATTAGACATGTTAAGGCATATATTACTTGTCATAGGACTAGTTAGGCGGTCCGAACGCGTTTCACGCGAACGACGCGTTAAAGTAGCATAAGCTACCTAAACGGGTCGTAATGGGTCACAAGCACTTAGATTAAGGTTTCATTTAGTATGTAGGCTTTGTTAAACCATATGACACGAGTCTCTATACTCGTTTGGATTACGAACCCTCATTCTATCAGATCTTCCGATTTAGGTCCGGTTTATTAACATAGTTACCTATATTAGGTGCCGTTTGAAATTCCGAGATCTCTAGCATTGCTTGGTGGTTATCTTAGTACTTCTGAGCAATCTCAAGTGAGTACATAGACCCCTCTTTTACTGTTTTCCAAACATTTTGGGGTGGAACACATGTGCCTACTTGCTACTTTCGTGCTTTCCATGTTTTCATATCATATGCTTGCTATGTTCATTAGTACACTTATAGTACATGATTTACATTACATTTTATGCTATGTATGTCCATTTAGTTCATACTTAGTACATCGTTTCACATCACACCACATGCTATGTATGTCCTTTGTTGCATACTTAGTACATCGTTTCACATCACATCACATGCTATGTATGTCCTTTGTTGCATACTTAGTACATCGTTTTACATTACATTTTATGCTATGTATGTCCATTTAGTTCATACTTAGTACATTTGTTTTCATCACATGCTTACATTTTGTTATGACATTTGGTTTGTTTAAATGATACAATGTACATTCATTAACACCGATCATGCCACTCGGTAGTAGGTAGTGGTACCATAGGACTTGACAAATCCCATTCCTGAAATCTCGGGTTTGTTTGGATGTAAGGAATGACCGAATCCGAATACATATTCTTTTGATAACTCATTATTACATAGTTATCCGACTGTCGCAAGGCTTGGATGTATGAATTTTCACAATACCGCATAAATGTTTATATCAGTATAGCATGCATTTTCACAGAACATAACTTTGATTTAAACCAAGTTTTACTTCAATACTATGTTCTTGTGCATATGGTTTAGTTGATACATTTCACTAGCCATACATATTATTTTGGTTACATATTACATGATTTACATTGATCATGCATTTACTACACAGAACATAACTTTGATTTAAACCAAGTTTTACTTCAATACTATGTTCTTGTGCATATGGTTTAGTTGATGCATTTCACTAGCCATACATATCATTTTTGGTTACACATTACATGGTTTACATTTGACACATAAACACTTTTGACATTGGTTATACATTACATGATTTACATATTGACATAAACATTTTAACATATTATTTCAATACATTTGGAAGTTGGTTTAAACATAGACATCTTACATTGTTGGTTTGGTTTGAGTAAGTGATTTAATTAACGAGGCGTGTGTAATACGATACAAGCATGGTGGATACGCCGCTGGTACTTCCTATATATAAATGATTGTATGGTATTACATATCGTTGCGTTATTTGAAATCATTTCAATTTAGACATATAACATTTTACACAAATAACATACTTTTCACAATACATTGTTTTACAAACAACTTAACTTATACAAACTCATTTTACATGGTTATTCATTTAACCATGCATTATTCTCTTATTTATACGTATCATCTGAACTTATTGTTTTTCAAATGATTTACAAAGACAAAGCAAATTACAAGGTTCATGACTAAACATTTTCTTAAACAGAAGTCATGAATCTTATTTTCACAAAACCTATGTACTCGCCGGCATTTTTATGCTGACGTACCTATTTTCACATGTGTTTCAGGAAATGAAGCATAGGATTGATCAAGATACACTTAGGCGGACATGGGCCTTAGTGACAATAAAAGATGCAAGACTAGTTATTTATGTTATGTTTCTTTGATTGTCAAGACATTGTAACTCGTGTACTTAATAAAACAATATTTAAATTTCCATGTGTTATAAAACAATGATTCTGTTACAACACTCCCCGATGTTTCCGCCACGTTTTGTTGTTTTACGTGGTCGGGGTGTGACAGAAAAGTTGGTATCAGAGCTCATGGTTATAGGGAATTAGGTTATTAGTAATACTTTGACCTAGTCTATAACCTTCCTAGGACCCTAACGCGAGTTTACTTGCGTTTAGATAAAACAATACTGTCACCTATCCTTAGGCGACAACCACAACAAGAACATAAATTTCAAAACCGCTTTGAAAACTAATCATCTGTTCTAGGATGATTGATTACTAGGTTTTGAACCCTCTATTGTAAGGTTTTGAACCCCTTTGAGTTTTCAAAACCTCGTCAAGGTTTTGGGTTTTAAATAATGTGAACACGTGCAAACTGGAAGGGTGAATGCCTGTATTCTGGGTTTTCTGTCTAGGCAAGCACTTCGTATACATCTCATCAGACGCGAGACCAGTTGTGCTTACCTGGGAATTCTTGGGATGAGTGTTCACTTATAGGCGAGCATTTCTTCGCGATACATTATTTTTGACCCATTTACTTTGATTTGTCACCATCTCATTTGTTTGCCTTAGGTAACAAACAAATGATCACAATTTTCATTCGATACCATTCTGTATTGATTATCCAATAAACCTTTCACTTGTTTCTTCCTTTGTCTTTCATTTTCTTCTAGAATGTCTATTCCTCTCAGCACTGGTCAAATGTCTGAGCGAACAGCCAAATTTGCCCATCAAATAGGCGAAGTGATTCAGAAGACTGTGGATTTAGTCATTGCCATGGCTCGTCTTAACAATGAAGCCTCTCGTCTCGACAATGAAGTCATTCAAGAGCCACTAAAGGAAGCAGAAGTCAAGCCTGCACCAAGATCAAGGAAGCGTAAGGCTTCAAGGAAGCCCGCAGCAGTTATACCAAATCAAGCAGGACCTAGCCAGAAGGCAACACCACCTGCTAAGAAGCAATACAAGGGAACGGCACCATTATGCAACAAATGTAAGGGGCATCACCTAGCTCACTTACAGTGCCGTCGGTGTGTATCATGTGGACGAGTTGGTCACCTGGCAAGTACTTGTCGATGTAACCCAAACCAAGGTGGTCTAAATCAACCCCAAGTCAACCCTACTCAAGCTCGTTTTCCGCGTGGTACTTGCTACAACTGTGGCGAGACGAGCCATTACAGGAACAACTGCCCGAAGATTGTCAGTGAAAATCCAACCCGTGGATGAGCAATTGGCTGAACAAAGGATGTTGCTGTCTTATGCCTTTGTTTCTTTTGTTTTCATGTATTGTGAAACAATATGTCTCGTTCATAAATAAATTGTTGTTCACAATTCGGATATGCAAGTGTAGTTACCTGTGTGTATGACTTTTCCTATGATACCTACATCAAGAAACTATGTACCTTACAAACTACTCTTGTGATTTCTCTCTTTCAAATGATCGCTCATGATTCCCTCGAAAATTTTAAGTACTTGTTTCACTCTAGGAAACAAAGTACAGAAAATGAAGTGACATTATGAGTAATCATGCTTCTGCACATCTGTACCTTTGAATCCTTGGTTAGATAACTAAGGGTATTTTCAAATCTCATACCCATTACGTTTTGATTTTTCAACATACACAGTACAAGTATTTCAAAACAATCTTCATGATCTCAAAACATTTCATATAGTTTGAAAACAATTTTTCTAGATGCATTGTCTATGTTATTTCAAAAACATTGGCCATGTTATCAAAACCAACCTTCCTAATTTCAAAATATTTCATATAGTCTGAAGACAATATTAACACAATACATTTTCTTATCAAGTGCATGATTTCGAAAAGCATCATTCATGTCTTTCAAAAACCTTATACATAATTTCAAAATTTTTCTTGCATGAATTTAAAACATTTTTGTAAATATATCTACCTAATACACCTACTTCATGATTTCAAAAGTATTATATATAAGGTTTCAAAAACGTTAAACACATTTTTCTTAAAAGAACCCCATGCATGGTTTTCAAAAATATTTTCCTCATACATTGACTTAACCTTCAAATTCTGCTTCATATGTCGCCTTGACATATCAAGCATCTCAACTTCACAAGCATTCTTACTTCATGTTTTGACATAAGCACATCCAGTGCAAGGTTTCAAAACATCTTCAACTTCTAAAATCCATATGGGATCTTTTTATCTTCACAATTAGATCCTTGTGGATGATTATCATTCAAATCAGAGTCCTTAATTGGATTCCTTATGTACCTTAATTCGAACACTTCGGTTCCTAATAATCGAAACCGAATTTTCTTTAAAAAAAAATCTTTCTATCTTTATAGTTAGATTCTTGATAACGTTTAAAGTACCAAATGAAATCCACGGAATGGATTCCTAGTGTGCTTTAAATGCATGTACGCAATTAACAAGACAAATTAACAAAACAATTTTGTGGTTATGTGACTATGTGTTTATTCATCTTATGTTTTCTTTTATGCATTTTTGTGTTTACTCTGGATATTCGTTATCCAAATCCTCGCAGAATCTTTCATATCTACATATGAGGGATTCGTAGCAGGATATTCAAAAGGTACTACCTTAAATCCTTAATGGGCTTCTATGTAATAGTTAAGACCCTTGGATTTTATAGTATCACTCCATGTTTCATAAGAGACCCTTTTAGAGGTCTAGTCAAAAAGATTGATTCACAATTTGGTTAAAGAACGACATCTAGTGATACAGCTGAACAGACTCCTTGATAGTCTAATTAGATCATTTATTGATATAATTAAAAGGACTCTATGGCGGTCTAGTCACACTCATCACAGGTTTGTTCATTTGGTTTTCCCCTACACATTATAAAATAGACTGTATGAACTATGCAAGGAATTGTCTAATTATGGACGCGTACATAATTATGAGATTCAGTGCACGGTAACCACAGTAAGATTTATTATGTGTAAGAACCGATAGTGACAACAATAACGAAATGAGAACGATGTAATGGAGGTACGGTGGACGCACCAATGACGCTTTATATACTTGTATATAAGTATCCCTCTTACATTGCAATCATGATGTTATTAATGTTACTAGAAGTTCAGAACCCTAACCAATGTTGTTCGATCTTTTCAACTTCATGTTTTAAACTCTCACAAGTTTCCTCTAAATAAATTTCGGGACGAAATTTCCAAAAGTAGGGGAGACTGTAACACCTGTGCCTCCACGGCCATCAAACAAATACCGAACCAATGAAATATTATATTTCATACTTGGGATTTGTAAAAATATGTGTATCATTTGCACATATCAATTTTTGTTCAATTCCAAACTCTAAATCGCTTTCTGGAAGGTTATACGCGCACCAATGCATAAATATAACCAGTTTAATGCAACAAACACTCCGGAATAGTGACATAGGCTTAACATACCTTAAATAACCTTTACATAACTTAGAAATAAGTTTTGAAGGCTTTGGTATGGCAAAAACAAGTTAATTCGCTTACAGGGACTAAACTTGACAAACTACGAAAGTATGCCAATTTGAACTGTAACAGACATTCCGGAACATGACCATAAGTTAAACATACCATAAATATCCTTTACATAGCTTAGAAATAGGCTTTGAGGGGTTCGGTATGCTAAAATAAACTTTTGGGGTCATTCAGGGACAAAAAGCGTCAAAAAGTGCACAAGTTTGCATTTTCGCACATAACTTACGTTCTGAATACATCCGGACATCCAAAAATTTATGTAAGCACTAAAATATTTTATTTTAGTGTTTGGCATAAGAAAAATCCATTCGTCACGCCATTTGGATAATTTTTCGCGCTTATGCGCATTCCGTCGTAATTAACCGAACAACGTAACCGTACGGCTAAACGAACCGACACCCGAGATTTTTTTAACACATTTTAAGTTCCCTATACTTTAACTTCATTTTAGAGCTTCGAAATGGGGTTAACGGGTCTTAAACGTGTCAAAAAAACGCATCGAAAACCAAGTTTTGAGGTTGCAGGGACTGAAACTGTAAATCTGCCAAACTAGGTCCGTAAACAGGGGCCAGATGCAGCAAAACGTTTTTTTTCAGCTTTTAACAGCCCTTAACACTCTCCAAAGGCCAAGTGCCAAGTGTCAAACTCTTATGGTGGATGGCAAATGAGTTACCACAACTTTCCAACAAGTGTACGGCTTAGATCGTGCCCCCTTTTCCAAGAAATGATCCTAACGGTTGTCCATTTACTATAAATACCCACATACCCCAACTTCATTTCTCACTAGAATCTGATCATTTGTGCTCTAAGTTGAAACCTTTGTTTCATACCTGAGCTATTTTGATCTAGATTAGCATTCGGGGACCCTTCGTAAGTGTTCCTTCGTTCTTTTATTGCTTTTCGAGTCCGAAAGTCGAACTTTGTTTGACTTTCTGCATTGACCAGTTTATGGTCGATGCGAAGTTCGTTTGAACTTCATAACGTGAGCGTGATCACGATGGTTATAGTCCCTAGTGACTATACCTACTGATTACCACGTTATCTAGGCTCAGTGACGAGCCGTAGTTTCGGTCAGAATACGTATTCTTGCGTATTTTGTAACCAAACTACCTGTGGGTATCAAAACCGTTTGTTTTGATACCAAACCTGTTTTTCTAAACTTAGTTAAGCATGTTTTAACATGCTTAGCTCGTCACTTTTAGTTTAGTGCTTATATAGGGTCGTAAGGTAAGCGATCTAAACAATCGCTTATACTTTCGAACCCGACCCAATTGGTCGATCTTTAGGATCCGACCAAACACATTAGGTGACCATAGTAGGTAGGGAATAACCTTCCGAGGTTATACCCTATGGTCACATCGTTAGAGTAGTTGTATGATAGGTAGTTTATATGCCTTAGGTAAATTACCAAAATACCCTTATGATGCCAAAATTCATTTTAAACATATGTAACATAACTTTTGACATCTAAACTGATTTGACAACCATATTAGACATGTTAAGGCATATATTACTTGTCATAGGACTAGTTAGGCGGTCCGAACGCGTTTCACGCGAACGACGCGTTAAAGTAGCATAAGCTACCTAAACGGGTCGTAATGGGTCACAAGCACTTAGATTAAGGTTTCATTTAGTATGTAGGCTTTGTTAAACCATATGACACGAGTCTCTATACTCGTTTGGATTACGAACCCTCATTCTATCAGATCTTCCGATTTAGGTCCGGTTTATTAACATAGTTACCTATATTAGGTGCCGTTTGAAATTCCGAGATCTCTAGCATTGCTTGGTGGTTATCTTAGTACTTCTGAGCAATCTCAAGTGAGTACATAGACCCCTCTTTTACTGTTTTCCAAACATTTTGGGGTGGAACACATGTGCCTACTTGCTACTTTCGTGCTTTCCATGTTTTCATATCATATGCTTGCTATGTTCATTAGTACACTTATAGTACATGATTTACATTACATTTTATGCTATGTATGTCCATTTAGTTCATACTTAGTACATCGTTTCACATCACACCACATGCTATGTATGTCCTTTGTTGCATACTTAGTACATCGTTTCACATCACATCACATGCTATGTATGTCCTTTGTTGCATACTTAGTACATCGTTTTACATTACATTTTATGCTATGTATGTCCATTTAGTTCATACTTAGTACATTTGTTTTCATCACATGCTTACATTTTGTTATGACATTTGGTTTGTTTAAATGATACAATGTACATTCATTAACACCGATCATGCCACTCGGTAGTAGGTAGTGGTACCATAGGACTTGACAAATCCCATTCCTGAAATCTCGGGTTTGTTTGGATGTAAGGAATGACCGAATCCGAATACATATTCTTTTGATAACTCATTATTACATAGTTATCCGACTGTCGCAAGGCTTGGATGTATGAATTTTCACAATACCGCATAAATGTTTATATCAGTATAGCATGCATTTTCACAGAACATAACTTTGATTTAAACCAAGTTTTACTTCAATACTATGTTCTTGTGCATATGGTTTAGTTGATACATTTCACTAGCCATACATATTATTTTGGTTACATATTACATGATTTACATTGATCATGCATTTACTACACAGAACATAACTTTGATTTAAACCAAGTTTTACTTCAATACTATGTTCTTGTGCATATGGTTTAGTTGATGCATTTCACTAGCCATACATATCATTTTTGGTTACACATTACATGGTTTACATTTGACACATAAACACTTTTGACATTGGTTATACATTACATGATTTACATATTGACATAAACATTTTAACATATTATTTCAATACATTTGGAAGTTGGTTTAAACATAGACATCTTACATTGTTGGTTTGGTTTGAGTAAGTGATTTAATTAACGAGGCGTGTGTAATACGATACAAGCATGGTGGATACGCCGCTGGTACTTCCTATATATAAATGATTGTATGGTATTACATATCGTTGCGTTATTTGAAATCATTTCAATTTAGACATATAACATTTTATACAAATAACATACTTTTCACAATACATTGTTTTACAAACAACTTAACTTATACAAACTCATTTTACATGGTTATTCATTTAACCATGCATTATTCTCTTATTTATACGTATCATCTGAACTTATTGTTTTTCAAATGATTTACAAAGACAAAGCAAATTACAAGGTTCATGACTAAACATTTTCTTAAACAGAAGTCATGAATCTTATTTTCACAAAACCTATGTACTCGCCGGCATTTTTATGCTGACGTACCTATTTTCACATGTGTTTCAGGAAATGAAGCATAGGATTGATCAAGATACACTTAGGCGGACATGGGCCTTAGTGACAATAAAAGATGCAAGACTAGTTATTTATGTTATGTTTCTTTGATTGTCAAGACATTGTAACTCGTGTACTTAATAAAACAATATTTAAATTTCCATGTGTTATGAAACAATGATTCTGTTACAACACTCCCCGATGTTTCCGCCACGTTTTGTTGTTTTACGTGGTCGGGGTGTGACAGGTAGCTCCCCATCGCATGTATAAACGGATAAATTAACTGGTGAAACAAGTTTTTGGTAACTAAAACTGGACAACTCGTGGACTCGCCAACATCTTTGTTGATACCCTTCTGCATGCTTTGCAGGTACCCAGTGACTCAGGAGCTTGCAGCTTGGGAATGTGTAGTGGTCGTTTAGCCCGTGTGTGGGTTTTAAATAATCTGAACTATAAACCTTGTTTTGAGACTGTTTGGTTTATGCTTCCGCTGTTTGTTTAAACTGTTATTCGAACTTAAACTTTTAGAACTTTAAAATATGGTGTTTACTAACTACTGCGGTTGGTGAATACCTTTACTATTAATCAATGCTCAGTATAATTGGTGGCTGGATCCTGGTCAGTCACGCCTCCAAGCGGTAGTACTCCGCATGTGGATTTTGGGGGTGTGACACATGTGCTCCCCTACTGAACCATCCTCTCTTTTTAGGAGGGAATGGCTCTTCAGACTGAGCCTTGAACACGAATATCCCATCTTCATTGTCAGCTGAATACCCTGAGAGGGCAGGCTGTGAAGAGGTGCCTTCGCTCCTAGGTGAGCCGGACAACTGACGATAAGCGTCGGAGGGTCCTTGATCGCTCATACTGTAAACTAACAAATAGTCAAATAACACACTACAATAAAATACAGATATGCACGTATTTCCGTAATTAATTTCCTAACACATAATATTTTGGTGTCAGCAGAGCACTTCTGTGGCTGAATTTGTGGCTTAGCTCTGATACCACCTTCTGTCGCAACCCCCGTCCCCTAACAACCCGGGAACGGGCGGCCGCGGCCAGTTTCGGTGGTATCCAGGTTTTTATCATTTTGGCAGCGGAAATTTCATCAGGACCGTAGTTAGGAAATATTTTATCAGAATAAATACCACACTTTTATAATATTAAACTCGTGGGAAAAATCCCAGGTTTTAAGTACACACATTTTCATAGGGATACACCCTATTTTGTTTAATTAAAACATCTCTTTATTTTAGGTAACTTTATAGCCACTTTTCCAAGCCTTCAGTGCTGTCCAGCTGGCTTCTATTTGGCTTTCACATTTTGTTACCTGAAACACGTTTAAAAACATTTTGTCAGTGGGAAATACTAGTGAGTGAATCCCAGTTTAATCAAGTTAAGTAAAACCATTGTACAGTATTGAGGGCGGTCGCGCAATTACATTTGTTTCCATCTACTTTAATTACCACCCACGGTACTGTCAACCCGACTTGTGGTCATGTTATTCCTCGCAAGGTAGTAACAAATTTTGTATACAAAACCCCAACATACCGACGATAATTGTAGAATACAAATACTCAATCATTGTTTAATATAGTATTAATTAAGTGAGGTTTTGTAAAAACAATTTGCAAAAAGGAAATTACTCACATTGCTGTCTTAGGGTTTTCCTAAAGGATTTCCTGGTGATTATCTATTAAATACACAAATGCACACGCTTTAGTATAATAACCCAATATTTACATTAGTAATACCCTCCCCGAGACGGCATTCCAACGACTACGTCGGGCAGAACCACGACAGCCATAACGGAACCCTGGATCAATCGGGCAGCGTATCTAATACGTATCCGGGGTTATGATACTTACAACGGGGCAGAATTTCATTAATTAGGGGGGTATTATACCCGAAAATTATGTTAATTCTTCAGAATTTCGAGAGAGAAAGATTTGTGGTGCGAGTTGAGACTGAAGCCGATGCCCTCAATTTATAGGGTTGCATTTGGACTTCATCGCGCCCCGCGTAAGATGAGACGGGGGCTTACGCGGTCCGCGAGGGTGGCTAGGGTAGGCCCTAGCCTTGCTGAGTTGACAGGTAGCTTCGACACGAGTCCGACACGTGGCGGCACCGGGTTAAGCCTGGTGGCCAGGTTGTCGCGGCCCGCGAGTGAGGTAGCCAAGGTCTACGCGCCCCGCGACGGCCCTTTAAATTTTGTTTTTATTTTTATTTTATTAAATTAAAGGTATTCAGGGCTATTATACGTATACGGGTTGTATTTTAGGATGTATTGGGATATTCTAATTTTATTAGAGATGTCGAATATTATTTAGGAGGGTTGTTATAAATAACATGTTCTTGCGCAAGTTCATGTGTCAGGATAGTTAATAACATCTCCGCGCAGATATTACCCAGACTTGAACAGAAAGTAACCTTTCTGTTACAACAGAAGTTGCATAAGGCAGAGCCACATAGGATTACAGCTGTAAACCTTCTAGAAGGCCCTATCGTGCACAACCATTCGGTTATAACCAAATGGCCACGTGGCATCATCCTGAGCACCCCTCAAGGTCACGATGATGGCACCAAATTGAAGAAGGATCCACACTTGCCCACTTTCCACGTGGCACCTCCCCAGTCGTTGATCATGCACACGATCTGTGTGCATATACATCACGTTAGTGATTAACGGTGGAGAAAATAACCGCTCACAGAAAATGCTTTTCGTTACTTCCTCCGTCAATAAACTTTCCTGCCCAAAATTCGGTTATAAATAAGACAACTTAGGTATTATTTCTCAAGTTACTCTCACTTCACTTTCACCATTACTTCTTCTTCTTCATTGAAACCTGTACTTATTCTCACGCCGGAGGGTGGTCACGGAGAGAACCCCCATTCTCCCCGTTGCGAGTCTAACGGCTGTTCGTTTTGCAGTTATCATTTGAAGGAGGAGCTTAGCCAAACCCTGAATCAAACGAGAGGATCTAACCCTTTCATGCAGAACTAAACCCCTGGTTCAATCGATTTCGGTCCTTTGAACTAGTGTTTCTTAAATCTCGTATCTCGAATCAGTTGAATTTTGTGTGAAAATTTAAGTGGATCAGTATACTGACAATCTAAGTGAATCGTTTAGAACTTAAAGTGTTAATAGCTCAACGGTGCTAGTGATTTGTCATAAAATGATATGATCCTCTAACGCGAATTCAAACAAAAATCTTGTCTGTAAATATTTCTTTACTGTTTTATATTTCAGAAAATTCCGAAAAGATTTTGTTTCTACTTTATTTTCGACAACCGATGTCTGAAAGCTGAGTTTCAAAACCTAAGTATGCTAAACGTGTGTCTGAAAATAAACAAGTTCATTAATTTGAAACTTGAAATTTTACATGAAAATCAAAAATAGTTTATGAAATCTCCAATGTCATTAAATTGGACTTGGAAGATAAATCGTGAGGTTTGGATTCTTTAAATGTCATCTATAAAGTTATTAGATAGGGGGAGTGGAGTCGGGCAATCCTGGATAAATTCATAGTTACATGTGTGCAATAGAGCCAGGTTCTCGATCCAGAGCATATTTTAAGAGCCAGGTCATCATTTCTGGGAAAACCTAAAAAGCTTTCACTGTCACATATTTGAAATGCTCCAGTTTATATTTAGAGCTAGGTTTTCGATCTTAAAATTGTCAAATTTCTTACAAATGGTTGAGATTTGCATATGAAAGAGCCAGATTACGATTCTGATAGCTGAACTTAAGGGGGAGTCTGAAGACAAGCATGAATTCAAAGAGTCAGATAACAATTCTGGAGGAGCTTGTAGAGCCAGGTGTTGATCCTAGTAGCTGAAAGCACGAAAGCTTAAAGCAAGGGGGAGCCTGAGCAGAACGAAAGGGGGAGCAGTTAGTGCCTATTAGAGAAAAGGCGAGTCTATGGTTGCTGACAATGTCAAAGACTTATAGAAGACTCAGAGAGAAGATAGGAAGCTACGAGATTGATTGCAGCAATATCCAAGGGGGAGTCTGTGAGTGCATATGTCTATCGCTTGCGTCAATCATGTATTGTAGCTGAATGAGATGTTTTCAAGACCAGTGCTGAAATGGGAAAAAGACAAAGTTGATGCATGTTGGAGCCCATCCGAACGGATGGACAATATGTCCATTCGGACGGATGGAGGATATGCTCATCCGGATCATGAAGTTTAGTTGTTTTAGTCCATCCGTCCGGATGGAGGCCCATCCGTCCGGATGGTGTCCATCCGCTAGTTGAGCCATCCGGATGGAGGCTGCCTATAAATAGAGGTTTAGGGTCTTGACTTTTAAGAACTTTTGGGTATTCTTGAGGTGAAGCTCTGCCTGTTTGATTTCGCGTTGTATACACTATCAAATCAGTTAATAGAAATCATTAGTAATTACATCCTCGTGTTATATCCACGAACGTGATTGGATTCCGCACATTTCACGTGTGGGTTAGCATTCAACGGTCAAGGAATTCATCCAGATCCTGAATTCACAGTCCCATTCATTGTTGATATTGCGCGACCCAAGCTGGCTGTGCAACGGACGCCTATGTTGCACATTGGACGGATGATCGTGGTAGCTGTCTGTCTCCTCATGAGTATCGCGCGTGTCATGCACGCTTTGTCTTCTCTGAGAGGCAGGTCTCTCATACTGTCTTTGCACGTTCTGCTGAGGAGTTGTCTGGCGCGCCCCCTGTGTTGGTGCAGGAGTTTCCACCAGAGATGGCTCCGCCTGCAACATTGCCTGTTGCGCGCTTAGCGATTGGTATACAACGTTCAAAGTAGCTTACTGCTTGGCATACCAGGAGGCTAGGGTTTCACCCTCTGGTAAGCCTAGCAACGTGGATATGTTCGAAGGTGCTGGAGGTGACGGACCAGCAGCGTGACTTGTTGGGGTAGCCCTTTAGGCGATGCGAACACCACTTGCGCGGGGTCCCCCAACGTTTGTTGCTTCGCCTTCGGCTAACTCGTCAATGGGAAGGTTTTGGACGTGCGAGGTGTCCTCTCCCATTCCCATTTGAGAGCGTGTACTGAAACCGAAATCTGGTATTCCTTGACCAGCCATGGATCGAGAGAACAAAAAAGTTTAGAAAAAGAAGATGAAAGTGATTGTAAAAAATCGGTGGGCGCCAATGAAGAAACACAGAACTAATCTAGTGATTAGTTTGGGCTTATGTTTCGACCATAAAGGTTAATCTTCTTAATGCTTCCTGAGCCGACACCTTGAACTTCCTGCAAAACACTAAACACCTCGTTAAGCTCGTTAAGATGAGGGGAATAGGGGAGTTCTCCTCTTAACCACACTCCGGCGTGAGAATAAGTATGCGTATTGAGGAAATTAGTAGTGAGAGAGCAGAGAACAAAATAGAATTAACCTGTACATGAAGGTCCCTATTTATAGCCGGAGTAGTGTAGAAGGAGATGGGCTGATGGGCCTTAGGCCTGGAGTCGACAACAAGGAATATCCTTCTTGTCCCTTCTGTCATGGCTGTTAGCGCTTCTAGAAGGAAATGGAGCTGGTGCACCCTGAGTAGAGCCACGTGTCCTGGTTGTAGTCCTTGTTGTCTCCCTGACATTAGCAGGTGAGTGGAGATCATGGAGCAGAAGTCGCCGCACAGTGATTGGTTCCACGTAGGCGTCCTTATGTACCTTCTTGTCTCCTGCACGATTGCTAATCATTGAGCACGATAGGATACAACCTGTTGGACGCTGATTGGCCCATTTCTCTGCCACTTGTACCTTTAGTATTGTCCAGGATGGACCCGCGCTTCTGTCCCCGCGCGGCCTCTGGGGCAAACCCATATAGCCGGCGTAGGGTCCAGGGAGTGAGGGTTTCCATCCAGGATGCTAAGTGTAGAATCTAAGTTTTAACTTTGCTTGGATTCGCGCGCGACCTAGGTTTTACCTATTTAGTCGGCGCGGGATCTAGTAAGTTTGTCAAATTGGTGTAGTAGGAGTATGGTCTTGCGTGCGACCTAATTGGTCAGCGCGACTTTTTGGGACCATACCCTTCATATCCAGTATCAATAAACAAGCTTCAATTTCGCAAAATCACACTGAAACTTTATGTCTCTAAGGTGTTTGGCGGAAACAAACACCTAATCAAGAGCAATGGTGATCTGGAAGGCAGTTAGTCCATTCCGAATCAATCACCATACTTTGATACCACTTGAAAATCCCTTAGACCCCTAGGATCAATGAAAAACAACATACATCGTAACAAATTACAAACTTCTTTTTGGTCTTCATTCATATCAAATTAAGTAGAACTTGAAGGTACATTTACTTTTTTTAAACATGTTCAATCACAATAGCACCTAATCTAATTAGTAATCTGTTTCTCTACTATTGTTCTTGCCCCAATTATTGATGGTACATTTCACTCTGAACAAAGTATCCTATCATTTTAAGACTTGGTGGGTGTGAGCGTGGCCAAGGGGCGTTGCTGGCCCTTTAACACCGGGTACACCACCCCGGGTTGGCGTTTTGGTGGGCGTTGCCCGCTTGGCGTGGCAATAGTGCTTGGCGTGGGGCGCTGGCCTGGGCTGACGTGCCTGACAATGGTTGGCTGGGTGTTGTTGACTGTTTGGCTAGCTGTTAAGCATAGCCGGTGGCCAACGGCTATTTAAAAAAAATCTTTCAATTTTTTCCTATATAAACCCTTCATTTCTTACTCATTTTTACCATCCAAATTTTGAAAAAACACTATCAAACTCCAAAAAATATATATATAATGCTTTCTTCAAGTTCAAGCGATTTGATTCGTATGAGAAATTTGCTTTGTCATCCTCATTGGACGATGGGGCGGAATTATTATTATCAACCGTGTCGATGGTGGTGAAAGCTATTGTTGACGATGCAAATGAAGGGACTTCCCAACCCAAACGGAGGAACTATATTGTTCGTGAATGTGAAACCGCAAAATGTGTTTTTCAAATTACTTTACTAAATTCTATGATTAATATAAAGAAAAAAAATAGGTGTCACATGGCATCCCAATGCCAGCCTGGCCACACCCTTTCCACACCCCACTTTTTTGGGTGTGGACTGGTGAAGCCCACAACTGCCACATGTCGAGCAATGCCTCCAACCCAAACCCTTCCACACCCCATAGTCTGTTTGTTATATTCTTGTTTAAGTGTGTGTGTTTTTGCTTATTTTTTGCAGATGATTGGCTACATTTTACCTGAGGTGCAATCAATTTCTTTATTGATGTGCAACAAACTCTCTTGTAAATTTGTACATATGAACTAAAGAGTATCGAGTACTGACTGATTTTATAATCAAATTAATGATTAATGAGGTTTGTTTCTCCATAACCATATCCCACAATTCTAAAGAATTAGACAATTTGTGTTGTTTATGGTTATTTACATTGTTTGTTATTATGCAATAATCAGGTAACTACTGTGCAAGAGGCAACCCAACTGCAACCTAAACTTTTTTTCTTGGTAAGTTTATAATTTTTACCCTTTTACTATAGCTATATATAGTTAGTATGGTAATCTCACCATCTTACATATGAGTTTACATTTGATTTGATTTTTAAATGTCAAATGGTGAGCCTAGAAAAAAGAACAATTTTTAATATTGAAAACCGGAAAGGCCCCAAATTTTTATTTCACTTTAGGCCTCCGAAAGGATTGAAACCGACCCTTCGACAAACTATATTTCGCTTTTGGATCAATGAAAAACAACGTACATCATAACAAATTACATACTTCTTTTTGGTCTCCTGTTTATCACAAATAAGTAGAGTGTAAATTGCCATTTTAGTCCCTAACGTTAGGTCTAAATTGCCATTTTAGTCCAAATAGTTTTTTTTTCTCCTCAGGGTCCCTGACTTTTCCATTTTCTTGCCATTTGATCACATTGCCTAACTCAGTCTAAAAATCTGGTTATAACCAGGGCTATTTTTGGCATAACTGATGTGTAGTGATAAACAGGGGTAGTTTACAACATAATTTATAAACCTCATAATAATTTAATGCCAAAAATACCCTTGATTATAACCTGGTTTTTATACTAAGTTAGACAATGTGATCAAAATGGCAAGAAAAAGGAAAAGTCAGGGACCCATAGGAGAAAAAAAAAACTATTTGGACTAAAATGACAATTTAGAGAAAAACTCAGGGACTAAAATGGCAATTATATATATATATATGGATCCCATTAAATCTAACCAACTCTTAAATCAACCTTGACCATTGGATTTGGCTGAGATTTAAACTCACATTTTTAACTGCTATTTCAGCAGTTATTAGCAGTAGTTACTTGGAACCCTGTTTTCACTCCCCACGTCGCCTATAACCTCCGTTTACGTTGTTATATACACATAAATAAACACAAAGTTCCCTCATGTTTCTGATTTGGTCTACGAGAACCCCAAGAGCCCACCGCCTGCTGCAGCCATGCGTTCTTCAATCGCGACACAGTAAGCATTTAGATTGAAATTAGGGGTTCTTCTGATTGCAATTTTTATGCTCTCAAGCTTCCATCAGATGGTGCAGTTTATCACCAGGACGTCTTCCTTCTCCTGCGAGTTCAAGGTTAGTGAGTCCTTAGCCTGAAATTAATTTTTTTTGCCTACTGGTTCATTCCTGTTGTTTCCAATCACCGCCGTTTAACTTCCCCGTTTCAGGAAACCATCATCTTCATCATCGCAGGACAATGCCAGGCCACTCAGTAAAGCTAGAGAAACTTCATTGGCTCTAGGTTAGGCTAAATGTCAGATTTTGAGACGTATTTATTCGGTTCATATGTTTTACTTCATATTTCTATGACATTGTGCACTATTGTTTTAATTCATTAGTGTAATTTAGGATTTAGGGGCATTTGCAGATGAATCAGCACTCGCCAATATCGGCTCCACTGTAAATCCTATTTCATACATTAAATGATTTTTTTTATGTACATATATATCAACTAAAGATGAGGCAACATTCACCATCAGTGGTGTTGGAACATAGCGTGCATGGACGTCCTTGAGAAGAGGATCAGACGAATCACCAGTGATGTTTGTGTGTCTAATCACTAATTGAATCTGGAGTTGCGCATATGTTTTTAATCAAAAGAAAAGTTGAAGAGATAATGAATGATTCTAACTATGGAATCATCGAGAAGAAAGATACACTCCTATCAGCCTTATCCGAACCCAATTCCGACACGATTCCGATCCTACAGGTACATAATTCTGATCAATTGATTTTTTTTGCACAGTAAGAATATTAGGGATTTAGGGTTTTTTCGTCTGTGTATTCTCAGTTATACCTAATTTGGAGATGCAGGTAGATAAAATGGCGGAAGGGCGTCAAAATGGTGAAAATTCAAACCCTCCACCTTCCTCGAAGTGGACAAGAGCATCGTAGATCCATAATATGTTTGAGAAGGTTCGTATTTTGTTATGAGTTTATATTAACTGCTACTGTGTTGGATGTTGTGTATTGATATAGGCCTGAAAATGTATGTTTATCTACACTTTAGCAACTGGATTTGTTGATACACAACTTTCCAAGCCTATTGGCCCAATACAAAATCTGATTTGTGATTCTTATGTTTAAGTTTTGTGTATGACCTTTCTTTTTCATGCATTTTTATAGGATTGCCCTCTTGGTACCTACAAAAAATTTGTGATATCAAAGATTAATGAACAAAATTAATATTTGGAATATCAACTCTTGAATATGTATCATGAGTTATGTTGTGATCTTAGAGGTGGCAATTTTAACCCCTCAGGGTTATGTATTATCTGCGAGGTGCCAAACAAAAAAAAAAGGCGTTACTTATTTCTTAGAAGTGCAAAACGGGCGGGCTTGGGTTAAGGGCCAAAACAAAAAAATTTGTATGGGTCGAAACACTTATTAAGTTTCTATATTGGTAATTAGCGTGTCAAATACAAATACATAGATTATATTGTTTAACGTATGAATCTATTCTTTTGAATAACATGTTTTATGCTTTAAAAATTCACTCTAGGCTATTTTCGGCATATTTGACTCATTTCTTTTTAGATAATTTTTTAATTTACCTGGTAGAGATAAAACCCAACCAAATTGACCCATTTAGCATTTTCCCTATAAAGAAACCTACATTTAAACAAATTATTCATATTTTTGCAATTCCTCGCCGTTAACTATAGACTTTTTACTCTTTTTTTGTGCTTCCAGGCATGAAGATATGGATACCAGTGAAAATGAAAAGCTCACTGCAAAGCTCGAGCTACTTGAGGTAATATAATAAATGATTTCTAAAAAAGTGAAGATAGTTCATAAAAACTTGTGTTCAAATTGGCAATGTTTTCTTGTCAAGGCATGGTATAGTAATGTTCATAACCATGAAAAAAGTGAAGATAGTTTGATTCACAATTTTAAAAATAACACATCTCTGGAGTCCATGTTCCATACAACGTGGCAATTTTGACCCATTTAGTTATGAACGGGTCAATGCCATCCTGTATTACCTCATAGAGGGAAAGTAATTAAGAAACGAACTAGCCAAAAAGGAAATGGGTCAAAAGTTGCCTAAAGTGTATGTTTCATGCATAAAACCTTCTAAATCATCTTAGAATTCAAAGAATTAAATAAGTACTTGTATGTTTCATGCGTAAATCCCCTTTTCAAATGGAAGATATTGTAGTGGTGGGGATCTCGGAGCTGTTGCTACATCTAAAAAAGTTGCAGGTACATTTTCACAACTTCTTCACCTTTAGGAAATGTAAAAAATTAGCCCCTAGATATCGACCCAGATTCACGCTCAACTGTTTTGGTAATCATTGGCATCCTATGGTGAAGTCAATGTGAAGGTAAGTCCACAACACATCTGTTGTTATGTGTATAACACTACAATTTTTGGGGAAGTTAATAATCTTTGTTTTGTGGTCAGGTTGGGAACAACAATCACATGTTTTGCTGGGCATGTGTCGGACGCTATTATTATTTGTGTAGAAAGATGTTTAAGCGCTACTCAAGACATTTCGGTCCAAAGGGTTGCAAACAAAATACGGTTGGATAGTTACATTTTCTTTAATGAGTTGCATTTCATTTGTAGTGTTCTTGGGCTGCATAAATCAGCGGAAGGGCGATACATGGTGCCCACTTAGAGCAGTGACTGTTGTATACCAATCAACAACAGTAGGTGATCTGGATTGTACAAAGGAGCAGGTGGTTGAGGGACGATGTAACTGATAGCGAATGATGGAGGTGAGTAGAAGACGTATGATGCGAAGGTTTGGGTGACGTCATGGATGACTTTAAGGAATTGCAGGGTTTCGGGGTTATTCATGCATACTTTCACCTGGTAATTTTTGTTTAATCTTTTAAAAAAATTAAATAAGTTGAGGTGAACCTGTTCAAGTTTGTCAACATTGTGATGCCCAGTTTTGGACGGGGACGTGTTTTTAGTTCTTCCACACAGTAAAGGCCCATCTATAATCAGTGTTGCAAAGTTTCGCGAGTTGGACAACACCTTTCAAATGAGCATTATATCATAAGCTTCTGTTCGAAATAGTCAACTTCATTGACAACATCCGGGTATGTAACTCAATGTTCTTGATGACCTTATGACCGTACGTTTTTAGAGTTAAAGACCAAATTTGTCACTGGCTAGGTTCTTTATGTTTTCATGCACATGAAAATCCTAATTCTTGCAAGTCAGTGTTCTTAATCGCTAATGGTTTTTTTTTATTAGATGTGTACGCGATTTGTTCTTAATTGAACGTTTCATCGATCTGATGTTGCAATGTGTAAAAACGGACGTGAGTTCTGGTGCTACTTTGATTACTAAGGAGAAATCAGCTGAGAAGATTTAATCAGTTTCAGCATCGACGTGATTTGACTAATGTTAAGGTAACGATACAACTTATTTATCGTTTTCTTAATGTATAATTGTAATTACATGACTCTTTTAGCTTTAATTATTAAGTTATGATATGCAGAAATGCCCATTAGATGACGATGATCCATTTTATGTTTTTGGGTATGTTTAGAATTTAGTTAACAACAATGACATGAACTATTGAGGATTTTATGATTCTGTTGGTTGTTACATATATTATCATAGTAAATTGAGAACAATTTTCCAAGAAGAATGTTTGTGACATTTAGATAGATATAACATTGTTATGTACTATTCACATAAGATATCATGGGTCAAATAACCAATGCGTTTTAGACGCGTTGAATGTGGAAGAGTTAAATTTGTTACAAGTAGCATCGATCCATGTTGGTGACTTTTCAGAATCAGACATGTTGAATGCGTCAGAAAGAACTATCCAGTTAAAACATACTTGAGTGGAATTAATCCAAAATGGGTGACTTTGAAAAATTTTCACCTGTCCGATCGAAAAAATACCCGTAATCCTGGAATTGGTCGTATATTCTTGCAATTAGTCGGAAAAAAAGCTTGAAAAAATGCAAAAGAAATGTTTTCATATTTAAAATGTAGGAATTTTCAAAGATTAAGTTTTAAAACCTTGCTCGAGTGGCTAATATATCTTAAAACATGTGAACAACCAATATATTAAGGAGCAACACTTTATGGCATGTTGAAATAGTTTGGTTGTAGGGTCATGGGTGGTAAAATGGGCGGGTATTAAACTAGTTTACTCAATAAGTAGAAGTAGGACTGTTTAATTGGTTTGATTATTTGAAGAAAGGAAGCAGCCAATTCAATCTACTCATTCAATGTCAAAAGCATAAAGAAACTGTACAAGCAGTTATTGTACAGAATATAAATAAGTAATCACTGCATAAAGTTTGCAAAGCAAACCAAATAGGGGAATGAACCATCCAACATGCTTGCCAACCATTTGAATGACAGTTGACCAAAATTTGCGAATGACCGACAGTTTACATCCTCGTAAACTTATGCAAAATATTTAGACGTTCGTGACATTCATTACAGGTCACGGGCCCCGTTTCGTGTTGAAACAAAGACAACCAGTTGCTTGGCCTTCGGGTATCATCCCGCCACCTTTACTTGTATCTATCGCCTCTAACAACCTCACCACCTCATCCATCTCGGGTCTCTTGTCAGGATTTGCATCCCAGCATTTTCTCAAAATGTTTGCAAATGAACTCGGGCAACATTTGGGGATGTCGGGGCGTAAATTCTGGAACGTTAGAACAAAAAATTGTTAGCCTAAATATCAATTACATAGAGGGGTAGTAATCATGTCAACTCATTTACATACAAATAGACCTGCTTCTGTTGTGTTTCTTTATCTCAAAAGGGGTCAAAATTCAATTGCATTCAATTTTCAATAATATTTATATCAACATGTAGACTGAAAATTTGAAGAAAACTTAATAATTTTTTTAACCAATACGAGTGTTTTAAACATTACAATATTTTTCTTTTGATTGTTTTTATACATTATGATCAACTCGAATTAAAGCCGCGGGTAATCTATATCATGATCAACTAATAACTTAATGAGTGATATTTTTTAAACAATGTTACGGCTATAAATAGGACAAGGTTAGTTATATATGATAGCCGAACCTGTCGAACAACTGCGGAAGATACTTCTGCAAAACTGAGATCAGCATAAGGCATGTCACAACAATATATTTCCCATAAGCATATGCCAAAACTATAGACATCACATTTCCGATTGTAAGGCTTTCCATCGAGAACCTACAAAATTCAAATTAATTGTGACTTATTGTTATTGAAATATATATATCGTAATCGTATTTGACTCACTAAATAGTTATAAAACATGAAGAAGGTCCACATACGTACGTACCTCTGGCGCCATGTAACCAAGAGTTCCTGTTTCACCGGTCATGTCTCTAGGATTTTGAGCTTCAACACGAGCAACACCAAAATCAGCAATCTTTAGGGTTCTATTTGAATCTAAGAGCATATTTTCCGTTTTAACGTCACGATGCACAATCTTCTTAGAGTGAAGGTAACTTAAACTACAAGTAACCACCACCCAAAACAACTATAGTTAAGATATGCATGAAAAAGCAAAAAAAAATGATTTATTTATTTATTTTTTTTTAAAAGGATAGAATTAAGCTCACCCTCTAGAGAGATCTAAAGCAAGTTGAACAACAACCTTGAAAGACAGTTTTTTCCTACTATTCCGGATTAAATATTTCTTGAGGGTCCCACCTGGAAGATACTCTACTACAACACAACAAGCCCTAGAAGGTAGAGAGTTATGACCGGAATTTGAGGCATTGTTTAACGGGATCTTAAGATCCGAGGTTCCCATTGAAGCTCCAACAAACTACATACAATATCATAAGATAAAACACATCATGCATGATTGTGAAACCGTATAAGTTTTTTTTTTTTTTATCTCATTTGCCTACAATCAGAGTGGTATTTTTATCCCCAACGGTCCGACAACATCAAACAAAAGTTTCTAAACAACTTTATATTATTATTTTAGAAATGCAGTTTACTTTGTACAATCTTATATAATATAAGGTATTTATGAAGTTTTATAAAATGGATTTTTGTTTTTTGTTTTGACCCAAACTCATTCCGACAATCTGACGTGTTGCCCAACTCGCATGTTAGACCACCTCTAGCAGTCTAGCACAAATAGCTAGTAACCTAAGGACATCATAATAATAGGCTCATTCTATTTACACCCCCCCCCCCCCCCATTCTCCTGATTATACCCCCCTTGTGAGAGGAAAACTGCCGGTCCCACGCAGGCCCCACCTGTAAGTATGTGAGAGGAGGGGGGTGTAAAAAGTAATAGGGGGGGGGGGGGGGGGGGTGTAGAAAGTAGCACAGCTATTTGTGCTAGACTGCTAGAGGTGGTCAATCTTTAAAATGTTAGTAGTTCTTCTAAGTTTGTATTGACCTTGGTGACATTTGGGTGATCAAGCTTATGCCACACAGCAACCTCTTGTCGAAAAGACGTACGAAGATTTGCAGTCTCAGCCACAGTGGCAAGACCATCCTCTCCCCAATCCAGCACCTTCACTGCAAGAATTAAAATTGCTCAAGTTGAAAAGAATATATCAAACAGTTTCTAATAAAGGTTTTTAACTTAGTACTTGATCCAAATCAGGGAAAGAAATGCATTCATATACAAATGGAGCAAATTAATTCTCAATTTTAAGGTAAAAATAATCAGATTTAATAAATAGGGATGTTGAAAATAAATAGAACTAGTTTTTCCCCCGCCCGTGTTGCAGGGCAATAAGCCGAATGTTTCTCTCTCATAACATGTATGTCTGTACAGAGGGCAAAATCGTAAATATATTTTGAACTATAGGCGAAATTATAATTTTAAACTGAGAGCAAAATCATAATTTTGAGCTAGGGGGGAAAACATAATTTTATTTTGAACTGTGGGAAAAAACGTAATTTTGAGCTGAGAGCAGATTCGTAATTTTTAGCTAGAGGAAAAAACAACATTTTATTTTGAACTGGGGGCAAAAACGTAATTTTAAACGGAGAGCGAAACCGTAATTTTAAACTGGGAACAAAATTAAAAATGAGTTTTTGAACCGAGGGCAAAAGTGTAATTTTGAGCTAGGGGCAAAATTATAATTTTATTTTGAGCTGGGGGCAAAAACGAAATTTTAAACGATAGACGAAAGCGTAATTTTAAACTGGGAACAAAATTAAATTAAAAATAGGCTGGTCCAACAGGGAAGTGCCAGGCATGCTGACACTATTCCTTCAACTTATAAATGTATATGTAGTAAATAAATATAAATTAATCCTTTTTTTAATATGAATAACACACACATCTAAATAATCAACCAAAAACTCAGTAGTCACCTTCACTCTCTTTCTATAACACACCCAAATCCTAACTTTGAAGGTCAGCCGCCACCTCTATCTTATCTCACTCTGTCTTCTCTATTTCACCATGAACAACAGCAAACAAATCTTCTTCTCACTCAAACTTCAATTCTACAACACAATTTTTTTTTTACTCTTTCTCTCTCTAAGCCCAGCAAACCGTGGTGGTTAACGGTGAATTTGTGGCGGTGATATGTAAAGTAAGAGGTGGTGGTCGTGGGTTGCGGTTTCAGCGGTGGTTGGGGCTCGAGTGGGTGGTTGTCGGAGTTTTACGGTAAGGGGTCCGGAGGTATTGTAGGTTGTAGAGTTGGGATTAGTCTCACCCGCCTCATGCGTTAATCTGCCTAAACCTTCAATGCCGATGAATCAACTGATTGAAATCTTCACAATCCAGGAACTGGTGGCGTTATCCAACGCTCACACAATCGGACTCAGTCATTGTACGGAAATCAGATCTGATATCTACAACTACAGCCAGACGTCACCGATCGATCCGTCGTTGAACCGGCGGAGGTGGTGGTTGTACGGTTCTAAAGAAGTTAGGTGCTTCTTTGTGGTGAATTGACTCCGTTGTTAAATGATGTTTTTTTTTTTGGTAGCTTGAATGATTTGTTTGTGTTTCTTAAGATAATCAAACAACAAATTTAAAAACAATAAAAAAGCACACAGTAGGATTCGAACTCGGGTATCTACTCTTAGTTGTGCACAGGAAAGCCAATTTACAAAGTTGAGTTTTTGTTCAATGAAATAAAGTTTGTTGTATTTAAGATGAAGTCAAAAATGGAGGGTGGGCCATGTGGCTTGAGTTACTATTCACAACGTTTGTTTTTTAATATATATATATATATAGGATAGGAGTTGGCCAGAAAGTCTAAATTTCCTAAAAAGTGTAAAAAGTCATAAAACACTATAATGTCAACCATAAAACACACCAAAAACCCACAAATAATATGATGAAGATTACTAAAACATCATGTATGTGGGTTTTGTGTTGTGTTTTAGATGTTAAGGCTCTGATTGTGGAATGACAAATATTATTGTGTTTTATGTTGTTTAGCATTGTGTGTTTTATATTCATAGTTCTACGATGGTGTGTTTAAAGTTTTTATGGACTATTAGAGTTTGAATATGGTGTTTTAGTAATATTCATTCTATTATTTATGAGTTTTAGGTGTGTTTTATGCCTGAAATTATTGTGTTTTATGACTTTATACACTTTTTAGGAAAAACACACTTTCCGTAGGATCCCCACTCTATATATATATATATATATATATATATATATATATATATAATATAATTGCCGGTCGATATAAAATTACTAAAATATCCCTACTTTGATAATCTAAGCTTGAATCTTGAAATCATGATAATCGCCATGGAAACACACATCCAAACACCCCCATGATCTTATTTATTGAGATTATCTATAACATTAATCACCTGGTACAAAGTACAAACGTGTATGATATACATAGGGGCGTTCAATACAGATCCAACTAGAAAACTGTGAGAACCGTATAAACACCTATACCTAGTGCCATAACTATTATACATAAGGCCATGGGCGGACCCAAGTGACGGGTGAGGTAGGCGGGCACACCCCTTAAAAAATTGTGTATTTTATAGGCTAAAATCCTGATCGCACCCCTTGAAATTTTAGTTGTACCCCTCGTTCGCGCCCCCATAATATAATTCATGGTCCGGCCACAGCATAAGGCGGTTATGTAACCGCACAACTGCTCCATCATCTCTCTCCAATTTCATCTAACAAGCATAACGTACAAGTGCTTATGCAGTTACGTGGTTCTCGTAGTTCTTTACTACCATTTATCATAAGGTTTGCCCTCATTCCATCCTCCCTAGAACCTACCAAAGGTGAGATTTTACTAGGTACGTTTGTTTGTTATTCTTAAAGAATGTGATCCTTAACCATATATTCCACTACTTTGACGATAATTATACAAAAAAAGTGATCAATTCATATAATAAAAATGAAAATTAGATTTTAGTAATCTCAACTTTGGCGGGCAACAGTCCCAACTACGGAAATGTTTTTGTGACAGTTCCAACTTTTAACCTATTTTCTTCGACGATCCCATATTAATTAAAAGTTAACCCAGTTAGTTTTTGTTGACGTGGCCTGCCACATAAGCAGTCCACGTCATCAAAACTTTGACTTATTTGCCACATTAGCAGGCCATGTCAGCAAAACATTGACTTTTTGCCACATAAGCAATCCACGTTAGCAAAAACTTATTAGGTTAACTTTTAGTTAGTATGAGATCGCTAAGGGAAAAGAGGTTAAAAGTTGGGATTGTCACAAAACATTTCCGTAGTTGGGACGGTTGTCTGCCAATATGTAAAAGTTTGAATTATTAAAATCCAATTCTCCTAATAAAAATCACAAAAAATAAACTAAAAAACTATCCCACATAACAAACAACTCTATCAATTGAATCAAACCCATAAAGATTGAAACTTGAAGATAGCAAACAACAATAAATCCAAAACAACTATAAAAAAAAATTGTTTACCTGCAACATCTTGACCATCATAAACACCTCTATAAACAGTGCCATAAGTACCATGAGCAATCACATTTCTTATATCCAATTTTGCTAAATCAATTTCCCACTCTTCTTTTTTGGTATTAACCTCTTTATCTCTATCTCTAGACCAAACCTTACTCAAATGTTTATCCAACTGAACATCCCAGCTCTTGAAATCAATCATATCTGCCCTCAAAAATGTATCTTTATTACTGATATTACCCCCCAATTCCTTTGAACTAAATGCTAGTTGACCACTGCCTCTTTTTGGGGATGAACCCATGCTTCTTGATTCTGATTTCTTCACTGTAGTTTCACCATCAACCCCTTCTTCAAATTTCTTCAGATCCATTGCTTATTTAGTGAAAATAATAATATTAAAGTGAAATATCTAAGATTTTTACAGCATGGAGTTCAAGATTTCTTGAAAATCACTACTTTTTTTTTAAAGAATTCTTGAATACTACAATCCAATACCAAAATTGAAGAAACCTGAAGTTGAAGTGAAACAAAACAAAACAAGAACAAAAACCAAATAAACCCAGATGGAAAAGGTGGGATTTTAAAGTTTTTTTATGAAAAATTATAGCTTTTTTATAGAATTCTTGAATATTATAATTCAAAAAAACAAAACCCTTTATGGAGAAAGAACAAGCTATCACAAAATTGAAGAAAACTGAAACAAAACAACAAAACCAATTAAACCGATATGGAGAAAGTGGGATTTTTATAAAATTCTTGAAGAAATATAGCTTTTTTTAGAGGATTCTTGAATATTATAACACAAAAAATAAATAAAACCCTTTAAATGGAGAAAGAACAGACCATCACAAAACAAGAAAACCAGTTAAACCCAGATGGAAAAGGTGGGATTTTTTTTTTTTTTTTTAAGATTCGAATGATGTGAACACAGCTTAGACAGAATTTAAATGCTTTTGAAGCATGTATTTATAGTGAGAATTAAGACCCACAAAAATCATGGATTGTGGTGGTGGAGAATTTTGTGGTGGAAGGAAGAATCAACGAAAACAAAAGGGAGAAAAATACATTAATTAATAATTTAATATTGCTTCTTTGATCCCACCAAAAAAAAAACATTGAAAATACGCATCAGTTGAATTATATAGACGGTGTGGGGAGCGGTCTAGGGTCGGCGACGTCCCAGCACATCGTCCCTAGGTCTGTGATGAAACAATGGTTAACCAGGTGGGTTAACTCACTGGTCTCGTCAAGAGGGTTAATCCATTCTTTCCGAGGATCGCCGGCTGGATCGTCAGGGGGAGAGTTTCCTACACAAGGAAACAAGCCGTGACTCGCAACAAGGAGGATGGGGTGGGGGGGTGCTCCTTGTTACTACTCTCCGGCGTGAGAATCAGTAGTTTGCTTGGGAAGCAAAGAGTGATAGTAGTAGTATTGAGAGAGTTGAGAAGTGATACCTCAAACCTGGTTTGGGGTCAGTATTTATAGCCGAGGAGTGGAGGAGGGTAATTGAGTAGCTAGCCTGACATCGCACAGCTATTTGCAGGTGTGTCAGACCTGTCGGTTACTGTGGTGATGCCACGTCCTGCTGTGGTGTCAGACTGTTGTATACACGTGGGCCGGTAGGCGACTGTTCCCAGTGACACTTGCACTGTGGTGTCAGACCCACTTGCCTTGTAGGCAGGATGCGGTGCCAAGCTGCATCGCTGCTTGCGGTCATTGATGTTGTTCCCGCGTTGGTTGTTCCATCCATGATTTACGCGGGATGCGGTGTTATGCCGCATTGCCTGCTGAGTGACTGTTACTGTTGTCCAGATCCCTTGTCGTGACGAAAATGTTCATAGGATGCGGTGCGGGGCCGCATCGCTATGCGTAACATTAGTTTCCGTCCTTAAGGTAAGTCTTCTCATCACTGGAGAGATTGGACCGCTGTATTCGCGTGTGCCCACGCGGACACATGTGAGTTTATTGCTGTTGGAGGTTTTTGATGAGGGTAATGGTCGTTCACGGTCATGCTGACGACCATACCCCTTCAAGTCCCCCCAGTCTAGTGTTCCTTCCGTATGCAAGTTGCATGTGGGAGGGATACTGGACTATGTTGTCTAGAAGGTTAAATATGGGCCATGCAGATGGCTCCTTCTTTCAGTAAGTAGTAGGCCTTTCGAGTGGATTGTTCCTTCCTTCGAGAAGGGTGTCTGGTGAGCAAGTTCCGTCTGATGCGGAATTCTCAGCCAAGGACTTGACTCTTAGTCTACCTTTTCTTGATGTCATCAGCCACATGTTGGTGTTTCGAACCAACCTTTGAGACGGTGACTGAAGGTGTTAGCAGGGTTCGAACCAACCTCTGAGATCGTGACTGAAGATGTACGTCTTCGTCAGTCTAGTTGTAACCTCTGCGTCAGCTAGTGCAAAGTTGTAAGTACTTTGCTCAAGCTCTATGTTCAGCAACTGGACATGCAATGATGATCCCTGTTTTGTGGGGTATTCGTGTTCTCCAGTTAAGCTTTCTAGTAACCGCACGTCCTCTGCGGTTTATCTCTCAAGTAACCGCACGTCCTCTGAGGCTTAGCTCTCTAGTAACCGCACGTCCTTTGCGGTTACCTCGTTGCCGCACCTTGTTGGCCATGTTTGTTTGAGGAACGTGGGGTAGTTGCGCCATTGTTGGCCGTGTTTGGTCGAACAATGTGAATCTGAACTATGGGCAGATAAACATGGTCATTGGCAGGGTTGTGCCCACCATTGTTTATTCTATGCGGTCCATAGGTGGGTAACTAGTCATAAGCAGACTTGTTACCACTGTTCTGGAGCTACTTTCCTTCACGCTTTGGTGGAAAGTAACTTTTCTTTAAGTAGTGTTTACCGGAGGAGATCACCTTAGATACTTGGGAAGTTGGTTGAAACTCTTCCGCATTCGTTTTGTAGCCACTTTCCTTAATGCTTAGTTGAAAAGCAGTTTTCCTTGAAGTAGCTTTGCTCCTCCGCATGGTGCTTTAGTTGTGGCTCTTCCGTAGCTACCGTTCGCATAGTTGCGGTTTGTAGTAACTACTCACGAGTGGTTGCGGTTTGCAGCAAAGAACTCGCTTCTAGAAGTCTTGTAGCCTGGACGTAGCTCTTGAAGGTTCAGGAGACAGGGTTGCTGATGTGCGGTTGCTCAGCACACTTGTCCTTTTCCTTAAGGAGAAGCTGTTTGCGTTCCCTCCGTGGTTGTGAACCGGAAATGAGGGTTTTGAAGCTTGAAGAAGCTTACATGGAGTGCGGTTTACCGCATCCTGAGAAGCGGTTTTCGCAGTCCAAAGAACCATGCTGGTTCTGAGTATCTGACGCACCTGTGCGGGTTGGTGTGTGTCCTCTCCGCATATACCACGTGTGCGCGTGGGTATGTGCGGTTATTGCTTATACCCCCTTATATAATTTAAAGATATATATTTTTGCCTTTTTTGAGGGGTATGTAAAAAACGACATGCGGTATGGGTTATGGTGCGGTAAACCAGAAAAACCGCATGCCGCTTAAGTTTGGATAATGTTTGTCGCTTTTGTTTATCTACGTGGCTGATGGCACGTGTGGGTTGTTGAAAGTTGGTAGGGCTCTGACATGTGATGATCTGAAAGGACGTTTGTACTGACCGAGGTCATAACTGCACTGTAGCAAGTAGTGTAAAGGTCTCTTCTGTCAGGCGCGTGGGCGGCCACGCGCGCGTGATAACCGTCAGCTGAAAAACCGCTGAACACGTGGCGATACGTCAGTGGCCCTTTTTGAACGTGGTAAGTCGGTTTACTGCATCGCATTAATTGCGATGAGTATATAAGGGGAAACCGTTTGGTTTCTCCTCACTTTGTTCAAATTTCAAAAATTTCTCCGGTGAAAACGAGTGTTATCTTTGTCTTCTCTGATCAAACTGTCTGTATTTCCGGCGATTTTCCGAGTTTTTGTGCAACTCAATCCTTCTCTTCTTCATATTTCTGATGGCTGAACCATCTAACCCACACAATGTGGAGGGTGAAAACCCTGAAACTTCTTCTCCGGTGGGCGGTGAAGACGAAGATGATGGTGGTAGTGCCCCTGGTGGTGGCTTACCACCCTTGAAGTGGTCGAAAGCGTCGTTCGATCAACTGATGATTAGTACACAGATGCCCTCCGAGTTTGGGGCTGTTTATCCCCAAGACGGTGACACCGGTGCTTGTGCTCCAGCCGGTCACGTGACCATGTGGGCCGATTCTTTCATCGATGGTAACCTTCGTTTGCCATTGACCGTTTTTGTTGCTGAGTTGTTGGAGTATTACAAGGTCCATATCTCCCAGATGAGTCCTTTTGGGTTTATTCGTATTAGACACTTTGAATCAACTTTTCGTGCCCTTGGTTTGCCGGTTACCGTTGATAATTTCCGGGGGTTTTATCAGTTGACGGTGAACACTGGGTTCTTCTCTTTCCGAGAACGGTACGGAAGTACCAAGTTGATGACCCCTCCCAAGGGTATTACAAAGTGGAAGAGCAAGTTCTTTTATGTTAAAGCTGTCGCGGTTGTTCTCAACATGACTTTGCGGAATGTTAATGAGCCTATCCCTGCGGAGGATATTGCCATTCCTAATGCGGAGAATGCGGAGTGGTTCCCACGGTTGAGGACTATTGAGCATAGGCTGTTGAAGAACACTGAATTGTGGATGCTGCGGATGTTATTGACTAGGGCCGATAAGCATGCAAGGCCCGTTGTGCGGGAGAAAACTGGTGGTAAGTGTTCTTACTCTTGTGTGGTTTCATTATTCCCTTGTTTGTTATTAATTTGAACGTGTATTATCAGAAGTTGTTGTTGAGCTGTGGAAGATATTTGATCCAACCTTTACTGGCAAGGTTGATATTGTCAAGACTGCTGAAGGTGCAGGTTTTAATTTGACCATTCTCCATAACTTCCGCGTTCCTACACGCGAGGCAATGAATGCACCCCTGCCGCAGGGCAAAGGTATAATTCATAGCCTTCTTTTCTTGCCTTATAAGTTTCATGTTGCTGATATTCTACATGCAGGTACTCTTGGGGCCCTTGGTAAGTTTGAGTCAAAGGGTGCTCCCAAAAAGCATGCAGAGAAGAAGCAAGTAGATAAACCCGCGCGGGGTCGTGGCAAGAAGAAAACCGAAGCTCCTGTTGTTCCGCCTTTGGTTCCGCATGCAGCAGGTATCTCTCGATCTCATTTCCGCAGATATACCGATTACGTGGTAGTATCTGACACCCTTGAGGGCTTGGGTGTTCCAGGTGCTGGTGTGGCCACTGGTGGAACCACTGCGGGTTCTATGGCTGCTGATGAGAAGAAGAGGAAAGCAGGGAAAGCGGTTGATGCTGGTGAGAAAAAGAAGCCGAAAATTCAGACCAGACGCGGGGCTTTTGTAGGACAAAAGAAACCTGTGGTTGTTCCTGGTACGTAATGCGTAACTTGGACAAGTATTTTGTGTTTGTACTTGTAGTTTAACGTATTTCTGCTTTGATTGCAGAACCCCAAGATGAAGGGTTCTCCATCTTTGATGCTCCTCCTCCTCCCCCGCATGACACTGCTGCGGATGTGGGGGTTCATAAGGTTGTTACTCCTGAGCCCTCTGCGCGGGAGGAGGATACTGGGAAGGGGCCTGCGGCCCAGATCCATGACACGGTGGATTCCCATGATAATGTCATTACCCCAGAGGATGCTGATGATATGAACCTGAAATTTGCTTATACTGAAAGGCCAAAGACTCCTGCTGCTGAGAAGGCTTCTGGTTCCGTTTCTGGGGGTGCGGGTTTTGTAGAGACTCCCATTCAGCCTGAAGAGTCTGAATTGGAGTATTATTACCGCACCTATACGGAAGATCGGGCCATGGCTTACCACCGCCCCCCTGGACCGTACTGCAAGGGGATGATATTACTGCTGATCCCTCCGCAAGTAGGGAGATTTTGGTTGGTTTGGGCACCCCTTTTGAAGTCAACCGGGCCCGTTCTTTGTCAAGTGAGGCCCAGATTAACCAACTCTCCTCCATGCTTGTTGGGAGTTCCGTAATGGCCAATGCCATTATGGAAAAGTATAAGGTGTTGGGGCGTAGGGAGGAGGAGAATGTGCGCTTGCGTGCCGAGGCTGAGGAGTTGGTGAAGGCTGCACGTGAGGGTGCCGAGCAGCTTGAAAGGGATAGGGCTGCGTTTGAAAAGCGTAAGCAAACTGAAGAGTGGGCTGCAACTGCTGAGCTTAAACAGGTTCGTACCCTTGCAAAACTGATTTCCACTGAGCGCAAGAGTTGGAAAGAATCTCTTTCTAATGAGCGCGAGACACTTTCTAATGAGCGCAAGGCTTGGAAAGACTCTTGGGCCAAACAGAATGAAACTCTCTTTCGTGTTCGCCAGGAGCTTGTCAATGCTAAGGCAGCAAATGCTGCGCTGGTTAAAGAGAAAACAACAGCTGTTGCGGCTGCCCAAGAGGCCAAAGAGGCCGAAGCTCGCCTTGCAAAGGCTCTTGAAGAGGCCAAAGAGGTGGGGGCCCGCGCCGCAAGGGCTCTTGAAGAGGCGAAGGAGGCGGGGGCCCGCACTGCAAAGGCTCTTGAAGGGGCAAATGTTGATCGTACCAACTTATCGAAAACTATCTTGGGCCTCCAGGTATAAGTCTTTTTTGCCTTTGAATTTGCGTATGTCTCACAAGTATGTTTGACAAAATTTGTATACTTGTATTCTTCTTGAAAAAAGGATGAAGTGCGGACCCGGGGGGCCGCAATTAAGGAAGTCTCTGCCCGTGCTGCTGAAGCCGAAGCGCGGGCAAGAGAGGCTGAGGAGGCTAGAGATAGCCTTGCTTCGTCACTTGAGCTGCTCAAGGCTGACCGTGAATGGATGCGTATGCGCGGGATCGGGCATGTAAGTATCCGTTGCCTTTGTTATTTAATTGTAGGTTTGCCTTTGATAACCTTTGTATTCTTGTTTCGCAGATTGTTACGGCCATCCTTGACGCACCTGAGAATGTATCAGGTGTTAATGAGATTAAGGAGCGTGCCCGGGATGCTGGTTTTAAAGCTGGCTATAATCGCTGTATTGGCCATCTGAATGTTATAGCCCAGGGCGGATATACTGATGAGTGATCCGGGTTCCACGGTGTGGATACTGAAGCGCTTCTTGATGCTGCGGTTGCGGCGTATAACGACACAACCCTTTCCGGTCTTGAGGATCTTGAAAAGTGTCTAGAAGCGGAGGACTATGTGGACCGCTTGCGAGTGTTATACGCTGATGAAGAAGATGAGGAAAAACCTACTATGGTGAGCAAGGATGGTGAGGGTTCCAGCGGCACAAAGAAAGACTAGGCTGACCTGCGTGCCTTTTTTGTTTCCTCATGTAAATGTTAACAGACTTTATGTAAATTCCCTGTGCACCGCGTAGGTGTAGGAATTTTTTGAATATAAAGAATTGTTTTGTTCAATTTGTACAAGTGTTTTTACTACTTGTATGTTTGAATTTGTATGAGTTTATTGTTACTGTGAGTAGCACTAAATCTGTAATTGCCTTTTGCATATCTAGGTGATAAGCAAGTATGAAGAACTGTGTTTGGTCGGACAACAGTGTTGTCATTGCTGGCCTATTATAATAGTTGCGTGTGGTTACCACTCTGTGTGGGTATCACGAATGAAGATTTTGCTAATCTGTTTTTGTGTATACCTCAGAGTGGAACACGCATTTGTAATAGAAATAAATAAACAATATTGCATTGAATCGTCTATTTATTTATTTGCAAATGGCCCGTGGCCTGATAGGTTACATGGTGCATGTAAAAAACATGGCTTACATATAACAGCGTCGAAGCTGTTGTGCATTCCATGTGCGTGCGATAGTTTCGCCTTCTAATGTTTGAAGTTTATACGCGCCTTTGCCCAGGACCTCTTGGATGAGGTAGGGTCCTTCCCACTTGGGGGCAAGTTTCCCTGGGCGTTCCGCGTTAGATGCTTCATTGTCACGAAGGACGTAGTCTCCCGGGTTGAAAGTACAAATGCGAACGCGTGCATTGTAGTACTTTTCAAGTTTGGTTTTGTATTTGGCCTCGTTGATGGCAGCGTTTTCGCGCCTTTCTTCCAAGAGGTCCAAGTCAACCCTGCGTTCCTCATTGTTGTCTATCTTGTTGATAGCCAACATTCTAGGTGAGGGGAGGCCTACTTCCGCGGGGATCATCGCTTCAGTGCCATAGACCAGGCTGAAGGGTGTCTCACCGTTGCTTGTTTTTGGGCTAGTCCTGTGAGCCCATAAAATACTTGGGAATTCATCAACCCAGCCGCGTCTGGCTGTTCCCAACCGTGCTTTGATGCCTTCCACTAAGCTTTTATTGATACTTTCGACTTGGCCGTTCCCTTGCGGATGCGCCACTGAGGAGAATATATGTTCAATGTTTAGCTCTTTTAGCCATTTTTGAAAGTCATCGGCGGCGAAGTTGGTACCGTTATCGGTGACGATGCACATTGGTAGACCGAAACGGCAGATGATATGTTCCCACACGAATTTCCTTGTTATCATAGTGGTGGTTGATGCAAATGGCTTTGCCTCTACCCATTTTGTAAAGTAATCAACAGCCACTATGATAAATTTCACTGCACCGGGTGCGTCTGGAAATGGTCCCACCACATCGATTGCCCATTTTTGGAATGGCCATGCGGTTGTGACGGGGATCAGGTTGTTCTTGGGACGCAAGGTCTTGGGAGCATGTCGCTGACAATTGAAACACTTGCGTAAGACTTTGACTGCGTCCAGGTGCATGCCGGGCCAATAGTACCCGGCGTTCATGATTTTGGCTACGACCATGCGTGGGCCTGCGTGTATGCCACATATTCCCTCGTGAATTTCTTTGATAAGGTATATGGCATCTTGGGGGTTGACGCATCGTAGGAGTGGCCCCATGTATGATTTACGGTATAAGATACCGTCTCCCATTTGGTAATGACACGCTTTGTATTGTAGCTTGCGTGCTTCTGCCTTGCTTTCGGGAGTAACACCTGATTGTAAGTATGCAATTATCGGTGTCATCCAGGATGTTGTACCGTACTGGATGACATTGACTTGGCGCAAGGGTACTGAAGGATTTTGCAGAATCTCGATGCGTACCTCTTTTGCCAGGTGCTGGAAGCTGGTGGATGCAAGTTTTGATAATGCATCCGCAGGTTTGTTATCACTCCTGTTGATATGGCGAATATTGAAGGAGGTGAACCTTGATTTCAGTTGCAAGGCTTGTTCGAGGTAGAGGATCATGATATCCCCTTTTGCGGCATAGTCACCGCGTATCTGCCCTGCAACCAGTAGTGAGTCGACATGTGCTTCCAAATGTTTGACGTTGAGTTTGACTGCCAAACGCAGCCCTGCCAGTAGAGCCTCATACTCCGCTTCGTTATTCGTGCTTTTGAAATCGAGGCGGATTGCGTAGGTTAGCTCTTGGCCATCGGGGCTGACAAGTCGCAGACCTGCGCCAGCACCATCTTCGTTGGATGCACCATCTGTATATAGTGCCCAGGTTTCTACGGAGGATGGTGGTGATGTAGGGTTTTGTTCTTCTTCGCATTCTTGAATGCGGTTTGCTGGTACTTCAGCAACGAAATCAGCCAAGACCTGGCCTTTGATTGCGGGGCACGGCTTATAGTTCAGTGAAAGTGCGCCCAGCTCGATTGCCCATTTTGCTAACCTCCCAGAGATGTCGGTTTTGGATAGGATCGGGCCGATCCTGTAGTTGGTTAACACTGTGATGACGTGGTTTGCGAAGTAACATCGTAAGCGTCTCGATGCGTGCACTAGTGCCAGTACCAATTTCTCCATGATGGAGTACCTTGTCTCTGGGTCGTTGAGCATTTTGCTGATGTAGTAGATGGGTGTTTGGACTCCTTCCCGCTCCACTATGAGTATCGCGCCTACCGCGTTGTCCGCGGCAGACAGGTATAGAATAAGTGGCTCATCTTTTCGTGGTGCGGTTAAAGTTGGGAGCTGGATCAAACACTCTTTCATCTCCCGGAAAGCTTTTTCGGCCTCTGCGGTCCATTGGAATTGTTCCTTTTTTAGGCAGCTCCGCAGGGTCTTGATGAAAGGGTATGATTTAGCTGCGTGGTTGGCTAAGAATCTGTTTAGTGCGGCTAGCCTGCCAGCTAGTCGTTGCATTTCTTTCATCGTAGAGGGCGATGGCATGCGTTCGATCGCTTGAACCTTTTCCGGGTTTACCTTGAATCCATCTTTGGTTACGATGAATCTAAGGAATTTGCCTTCTTCCATTCCAAACGAGCATTTCCCTGGATTAAGCTTCATGTTGACGCTTCGCAGAGTTTGGAATGTTCTTTCAATATCGTTGAGCATGGTGTCTTCCTCCATGCTCATGACGACCAGGTCGTCCATATAGATTTCGACACTTTTGCTGATTTGACCGCGAAAAGTCTCGTTCATCAACTTTTGATAGGTTGCGCCCGCGTTGCGCAACCCGAACGGCATTTTGGTGTAGCAGTAGTTCCCGGTAGGAGTGCGGAATTCCGTTTTGTCTTCATCTTCGATTGCCATCTGTACCTGGTGGTAGCCTTTGTAACAATCGAGGAAGCACTTCCATCGAAATGGTGCGAGGTTATCGACCTTCTCGTCGATCTCTGGAAGTGCGTAACAATCCTTGGGGCAGGCCTTATTGAGGTCTTTGTAATCGACACACATGCGCCAGCCCCCGCTTGGTTTTTCTACCATGACTGGGTTGGACAGCCAAGTCTGGTATTTGACTTCCCGCAGGATGCCTGCGGAGACTGTACCTGCTCTTCCATCGCCGCGTTTTTTGCTGATCCAAGGTGGCGTTGGCCTTAGATCACCGGCTTGATACCTGGCATGGTATTCAAGAAATGTTGCGGTATTTCGCGTGGCACCCATGTCATGTCTGCGGGTGTCCATGCAAAAATATCTTGGTTCCTGAAGAGGAGTTGCTTCAGGCGCGCTCTGATGGTAGGTGTCAAGGCACGGCCCAACATGACCGTTTGCTCTGGGTGTCTTGCGTTAAGCACCCATTTTTCTGGTTGCGTGTTGGGGGTGGGCCTTGCTACCTTGGCTGGACGCAGGTCGTCCGTAGTCATAACTTCTCTTCGGGCGTATATTACCGCGACCCCCATCTCGGTTGGGAAACCAATGGCAGAGTGAGGGACGGATGTGATCATGTTGAAGTCGCCCTGGGACTCTCTCCCGATTGTAGCCCTTGCGTCGGGCTGGTTGCTTCGTGGGACATATGGTCTGGAATCGCTGCCACGATTCCATGTGTCCCGGTTGCGCTTATTGCTGCGCTTGGGCTCTTGGCGGGAAGACTGGCCTTCCGCCTGGGGTTGTGCCTTTGACATGTGCGGTCTTAGGGACCGCTGAGTCTGGGCGTATGTCTTGACCGCAGCCATGACATCTTCCCACTTCTTAGGTAAACCATCTTTGCCAGAGATATTCATAACCATTTGCTCGTCTTTAACGGCAACAATGAAATGGTTACGTGCCATTTGGTCGGCGACATCGCCTATCTCTAGGCATTCTTTATTGTAACGGACAACGAACGCTTCAAGCGATTCGTTATCCCTGCGCCAGATGTTCATGACGTCCACGGCGTCGTTGCTAGCTAAAGTGCGCGAGGAACTTTTCTTGTAAGTCCTCGAATGAGGTCAGTGACCCTGGTGGTAATGAATCGAACCATGCCCTGGCCAGACCTGTTAGGGTCTGTAGGAAAAAATGGCACCAGGTGGGTTCATCCCATCTACCGTTGCACCCGGCACCGACGAAAATGTTGTTGTGATCATCTGGGTCGGTTGAACCGTTGTATTTCCCAATGTTTAATGGGAATTTTGTGGTGGTGACATCGGCGTGGGCGATTTCTGGGACGAACTTGGAGTTTTCGGCCACAGATTTCGGTCTGTAGGGTTGGCCGCGGTGATGCTTTGCAGCGCGGAGGTACGTAGTGCGGGGGTGAGTGGGAGGAACGTAGTTGCGTCCTCCTGGTCTGCTGCTGGTGGCATGGGATTCCGCACGGTATATACCATCGTCCGGATCGGTATAGCCTTGCCCTTCACGGTGGGACTGGGGTCCCAGTCGGCTGTGAATGCCTAGGCCGTGGTGGGCTGTAGACTGTCGCCTAGTTTCGCCATGTGGGCCTAGGCGACTCTGTATATGGCTCCTGTGGCGGGACCCATATGTGGAGTCGTCCTCATCAAGTGTGCGGACGTCGCAGTAAGAGGAACCGCGATCTTCGTGCCTGCTTCTGGAGGCCGGATGTGTTGGGGCCCTGCCTTCGTACTTTAAAGTACGACCTGCAGGGGTGTGTGGTGCTGGGGTGGGTCCCACAGATACTTGCGCTTCTGCGCAAGCTCTGTTGTATGTTGCAGCCAACATAGCTGCTTGTTGGTCGTACCAGGCATGAAGGTTCATGCCTGTAGGTATCACAGGAGCGTACTGTGATAAATCGTGTCCAAACGTAAGGGATGCGCCCCCTTGCGTTGATGTGCCAATGTGTTCAGCATTTGGGGCTAGGGGAATGGTTCCCGCGGGCCCTTGGTTTGCGGAGTTTAGGTTATCCCCGGTGGTGTTGTTTTGACGATCAGACATGATCTTTGGAGAGAAAGGGATGGTCGGAAAAAAGTGCTAAAAGTAGCGGTGGGCGCCAATGATGAAACAATGGTTAACCAGGTGGGTTAACTCATTGGTCTCGTCAAGAGGGTTAATCCCTTCTTTTCGAGGATCGCCGGCTGGATCGTCAGGGGGAGGGTTTCCTGCACAAGGAAACAAGCCGTGACTCGCAACAAGGAGGATGGGGTGGGGGGTGCTCCTTGTTACCACTCTCCGGCGTGAGAATCAGTAGTTTGCTTGGGAAGCAAAGAGTGATAGTAGTAGTATTGAGAGAGTTGAGAAGTGATAACTCAAACCTGGTTTGGGGTCAGTATTTATAGCCGAGGAGTGGAGGAGGGTAATTGAGTAGCTAGCCTGACATCGCACAGCTATTTGCAGGTGTGTCAGACCTGTCGGTTACTGTGGTGATGCCACGTCCTGCTGTGGTGTCAGACTGTTGTATACACGTGGGCCGGTAGGCGACTGTTCCCAGTGACACTTGCACTGTGGTGTCAGACCCACTTGCCTTGTAGGCAGGATGCGGTGCCAAGCCGCATCGCTGCTTGCGGTCATTGATGTTGTTTCCGCGTTGGTTGTTCCATCCATGATTTACGCGGGATGCGGTGTTATGCCGCATTGCCTGCTGAGTGACTGTTACTATTGTCCAGATCCCTTGTCGTGACGAAAATGTTCATAGGATGCGGTGCGGGGCCGCATCGCTATGCATAACATTAGTTGCCGTCCTTAAGGTAAGTCTTCTCATCACTGGACAGATTGGACCGCTGTGTTCGCGTGTGCCCACGCGGACACAGGTGAGTTTATTGTTGTTGGAGGTTTTTGATGAGGGTAATGGTCGTTCGCGGTCATGCTGACGCGAGATCTGGGGCCATACCCCTTCAGTCTGTCTCCGTCTTTGGCGTCCTCCTGAAAACGTTCTCGTCGGGCCCCTCTCTCTCTTCTTCTTTATACACATATATATATATATATATATATTTAGGTTCATTCTTCACAACCTAGGTCCATCCCTTTAAACCCATACTCACATCCTCTTACGTGTATGCCTACGTGGCGGAGCATCCTTTGAGAACTACTCTCCTCCGCACCGAGTAGCCTAATATACGACCATTTCAACTTTTTTGGGATTTTCAATAAAGACAGAATTCATAAATACAAATATCCAAAAATATTTAGACGAGGGTTTGAAACTAAGTTTTTTTCTCTGTAAACCATCTTTCTTGGTCCCTATTAACAGTTTGTTGTTTATAGAATAGAATTTACTTAGTATAATCGTTGTTGTTGTAAATATACTGAAAAATAAAGTTCTGCCCTAAAGTGTTGTCACTTGTGTATATTTAAATTTTTGAAGATGTAATGCTATGTGGTATTTATATATAAAAAGTTGTTAACAAATCATATCCCAATTTAAAAACTTAAACTTGTTTAATCACTTTAGTGACAAATTCTTTTTCAATTATAGTATTATTTTAATTCATCTCCAATTCGTCACTCGTCTTGAGTTCACCCGCTTCGACCAATTTATCTACTTCTTCATCCAATTTGGTATATAGACTATTGTTTCAATCACTCTTTAATATTGATTTAAAAAGTTACTGAAAGTATGTTGTTGTAAGTACGAGCAAAATCATTTATTTAAGAACCCGTCAATTTAGACACACTAGCTATATTCCGTAACCTAGACGAGGTTAAAAATTGCTATTTAACACCAATGTGAAAGTTCAATCATATATACTTACTTAAGTACGTAAAAAGTTTTTCGATTACTTGGGTTTTGACAATGATAGAAACTTATTATTCAACATCACATTTTCTTCTTATTTTTTGACATTTGGTTCTAGTATTTTTAACATTTACTTTTCTTATTCAAATTAAATTTAACTAACACAATTTTAATAATTTTTTAAATAGTGTTTCCTTTTTTAATCTAACGTTATATTTTTTGTGTTTTCTTTTTCGTTTGCTATAAAGAGTATACCAAAACCGACCGAATTTCTGCTAACGTATAGGGTTATTTCTACTATTTTTAATGAAATATAATACATATGTATGTTACACGTCTTTTATCGGTGTCGGTAGGTATTATGAGAAAGTGTCGGTATGCATTATGAGAAACTAGTCTCGTAGTGTATCGCTAATATGCAAAGCTACAGGTTATTGAAGGCATGGTTGAGTTATAGTACAAAGGTGTTTAAAATAAGAATGGTAAGAAGCCACTAGAAAGTGACAAGTGTCCAAAGGGGGAATCAAGTGGGAAGGGTAATTTTGTCCAAGAGAAAAACACATGCAAGTCACATGCCTAGAAACATACACATGCAACTCACATGCTATCCCCCATATTTTTTAAAAGTCTGTAACTTTTTATACTGTTGATGCAGATTTTGTGTCCAATGCTTGTCGAATAGATTAGATTTGTATTTTATGATGATTATGTAATAGTTAGTGAAACGGTCAAACAAATGTGTATTGACCCGCTCGTTTGAAGTGGTCAAACGAGAGGGTTATGGGTTTGACCGTGTGTGTGTGCAAGTGATGTGGGTGTGGGTATAAATACCACCCTTTGTCTTTCATTTGCACTAGAGAAAATTAGAGAGTGTAGGTGAGCTCAATGTGAGAGTTCCCTGTGAGTTCTATGGTTTTGGGGGAGAGATCACCACTTGGTCTCTCCCCGGATGTATACTCCTTTGGTATTAGTTCGGTTAGCTAGTAATCAGGCCGATTTGTAATGTTTTACTACCGATTAATACAAAGAAGTGTTTGTTTATCCATCTCTAATCTCTCCCGTCTTGAACTAATCTCACACTAATCACGGTTTCGGTCCCGAAACACGGTCCTACAATTGGTATCAGAGCCATGGTACCCGATTTAGTAAATCTAACCGTTTGCTAAATCACATGTGCTCTAGATCTGTGATTTTTATGATTTTTGTTCAAGATGTAAAGTTGGGTGAAAATGAGAAAAACCCAGATCTGGACCGAAATCTTCGGGTCTAGATGAAACAGAACATGTACGAGTGTTGGGTTTTATGTTTTACACCATAATCAAGTTTTCATCATCAAATATCACTTTTGAAGTGATTTTCGTCAAATCTGCAAAAGAAACAGTGGCTGTGTTCTTGAAGGTGTGTGGCGACTGTTGAAAGAAAGCTAGGGTTTCTTCATATCTGCTCCCACGAAACTCCCCCCTGTGGCGAAACCCCACCTCCACGAAACTCCCCCTGTGGCGAAACCCCACCCCCACGAAACTTCCCCTGTGACGAAACCCCACCCCCACGAAACTTCCCCTGTGACGAAACCCCTTGTTTCGTCAGACATGAAGTTTCGTCGGACATCTTGAAGTTTTATCGGCCCCTTCATTGTTCGACGGCTGAAGGTAGTTGCTGATGTTTTATAGCAGTCATGGTGGTGGCCGTACCTGCATAATCGGCGGCTAACTTAAATGATGACTCTGGTTGGAGATGACTGGAGGTAACAGAATTTGTTTCTCCGATTAAAATTTGCCGAGGTGAAGGTGATGACAGCGGTGAAGAGGGTGGAGAGGAGGAGTGTGGCCATTGAATGGGGATGTTGTCGGCTGGATAACAGTGGTTGTCGGGTGCACAAAATTCTGTTTTGGATGTGGATATCGCAGAGAGAGGGAGAGAGATTTGAAAGATGATGATGGTTACTGTTTTTCATTAGATATGAGGATGAAGGTTTTTGGTTGTTGTGTATCGAAGAGAGTGGGTACTGATATTGTTCATCGCAGAGAGATGAAGATGAAAGAGGGTTTGCAAAACAAAAAAAAAAACAATTAAAGGTGGACGATGACCAGGATGATGGCAGGTGTTGTTGGGAATGTAAAAGTGTCTCATAGGGTTTTGTAAGTTTTAGTTGTTTGACTTTTGAGTTTTATTAGCTGGCATCAAATGAAATGGGCCGTGAATTCATAAAGACTATTTTTATTTGGGCCAAAATTGAAAAGTTGTTATTAGAATTTGGTGGGCCAAATGTTTTGGTAAAACAATAGCTGTTACATTCAGCTTTGGGCCATGGACTATAGTAGTTCTAATTGGCTATACGTTCGAACCGGGTCTAGAGTACAAGAATATTTTTCAGCTCGGGGGCGTGCCAGATTAGTTTGGGGATGATGAAAATAGATGATGATATTTATGAATGTGGGGTAGTCACGGTTACCGACGCAAACGTCAAATTTTGGTGACTTGACTACTATGGGCCAAAAACCAAAAACGGTATGTTCACTTCCGCACGTCAATGTTTATGATTGTTATCGGTTATTCGTAAATGTTCGAAAGCATTTTGTTTATTGTCGTATTCTCGCATTTGGAAATGAACGTATGAACCTGGAATGTCAATACCGGTCCTAACGAGTTCACAAAGTCTTTGGAGGGATACAAGTCGGATCAAACGGGGTACTAGGCGAAATTTCTTTATCAACTAGAATATGCAAAGAAGAAAGCTTTTTGTTTATTGTCATATTCTCGCATTTGGTAACGAATGAATGAACCTGGAATGTCAATACCGGTCCTAACGAGTTCACAAAGTCTTTAGAGGGACACAAGTCCGATCCTACGGGGTACTAGGGGACGTTCTTATTCAACTAGAATATGCAAAGAAGAAAGTCGTTTTCGTGATTTTTCGAACAACCGAGAACAGTCAATGAAGATTGACGACAGTTCCGCTCAGTGGAGGGAATTGGTGAACATTTGAAGATAAATTCTACTCAGTGGAGAGAATTTGTTCTGTGAAACTGACGACAGTTTCTTTGAAGTGGATAGAATCTGTTAAGGTTTAGAGATCTTACCAAAGAAATGGGGGAATAAAAATTTTCGTATGTTGAATTTCTTCGGTAAATTTCTAAACGCAATCATAGGTGGTAGAGTTTGTCTTATGACAGATCAAGACTTGATGCAGTTTTTAAAGAATGGAACCCTTATCAAATGCCGGTTGGAGTATTGGAAGATCAACGGAAGATCGGTCAATTGAGCCTTGTGAGGAAATTGCACAACACCCAACACGGATACGTGTACTTTGAGGGGGAAATATTATACAAGGAGCGTCAAGATACTACTTACCTGGATCATCGGTCAAGGGGGAATTTGTTAACACAGAGAAGATAAATACTTGACTGAAGATCGATTGCAGTTGCATTTTCAGCATTCGACAGCAACGGACAAGGGGGAATTTGTTGATGCAGATTTTGTGTCCGATGCTTGTCGAATAGATTAGATTTGTATTTTATGCTGATTATGTAATAGTTAGTGAAACGGTCAAACAAATGTGTATTGACCTGCTCGTTTGAAGTGGTCAAACGAGAGGGTTATGGGTTTGACCGTGTGTGTGTGCAAGTGAAGTGGGTGTGGGTATAAATACCACCCTTGTCTTTCATTTGCACTAGAGAAAATTAGAGAGTGTAGGTGAGCTCATTTGAGAGTTCACAGTGAGTTCCATTGTATGGGGGAGAGATCACCACTTGGTCTCTCCCCGGATTATACTCCTTTGGTATTAGTTCGGTTATCTTGTAATTGGGCCGATTTGTAATGTTTTATTACCGATTAATACAAAGAAGTTATGTTTGTCCATCTCGAATCTCTCCCGTCTTGAACTAATCTCACACGAATCACGGTTTCGGTCCCGAGACACGGTCCTACATATACGTCATTATACCATAAAATCGAGCGTCTTTTTATCTTTAATATGAGTATTCTATTGTTATACTTTAAAAAATGAAAACTCTATTACGTATTACACATGTCACATGCCTAGAAACATACACATGCAAGTCACATGCTATCCCCCTTCTTTAATCACTTTAGTGACAGATTTAGTGGATCTGTGTGTAACTATCTTGAAAATAATTTGAATTTTTGAAAAGAAAAGTTTGGATCGTGATAAGCGAAAAAATGATATTGGTAAAATGGGAGTTTGATTAAAACTTGGATTGTTCCAAAATGGAACTTTGACTAAACCAAAGTGGTCAAAAGTTCTTTTGAGTTTGGGAAGCATGCTTTGGCCTAATAGGTGGATTACTCTCGCCGAAGTTTCAGTTAACGATATTCACCCTTCCGGTTACTACATGTCCCTAATCAATCGAAAGTTCGAGACTTGGCGGGATTTTGAAAATCGAGGAGTGGGACTAGTTGACAAGGTGCGGGTTTCACCCTAACTTGACAACGTCGTACCCCAAGTGTGGTTAGTACTTGTCGGGTCAAGAAAGTTAATTCCGACACGTTGACGAGAGTCCACTAGATTTGAAATGGAAATTCTCCATTAAGGTGAGGAGTTCACTCCTAACTTGATGGTGAATTTTGTACAAAAGAATAAGTGGATTGAGAGTCGTTCACCAAATTGTGGGTTTCATGCCTATTTTGGTGAAGTCGTCTCGTTTGTATAATATGAGTGGTTTCGAGTTTAACATAATCGTGTAAAATGACCTTAGGAAAGGCGTATGTTTTGAAATAGTGAAATAGACATGAGCACATAAAAGATGTTTCAAGAAATTAGCACATAAATCAAGTATGGTGCTTAACTATAGACTAGGTCAAAAGCATGGCAATTTTCCTAATTCCATATAGTTATGGCTCTGATACCAATCTGTCACACCCCAACCGATGGCGGAAACATCAGAGTGAGATGAAATACATTGCTCATTACTCATAACACTACATAGTGACAAGTATTTAATAATAAATTTCATTTCATTGCTAAAAGAATCAATTACATTGTTTGAAATCGAATACAATATTGAAACAAATGAATTACATTATAAAAAGCATTTAAAGTTTAAAATGCGTTTCTAGGCATCCTACTAAGTTCTGCATCAAAATCATCATCATCATCATCATCATAATCCTGCAACATGTTTTATAGTATAGTTCAATACAAAAATATTGGCGAGTATACAAGTTTGGAATACTAGCATATAAGTATAAAAGATTTTCTCAAATCCAACATGGCAATTTATATACAAAGTTGTAGCTAGCATGCATAACTATAGACCAAACCCGAGTGTCCACGAGAATAATGTGCATCCCCCGTCACCGAAGTGAATGAGACTGTAAAGTATAATAACTTAACAATACCCTGACGGGCGGTGTGCTACTCCTATAGCGCTATAATCGTTAAGGTGGGCTAGCTAAGTTAATGACAAATAGAGTGCATGGAAGTATTCTAGCATAAACAACCTAAGCATAACAAATAGCATGTTTGGCGGATTTAGTGATTGAATATGTTTGATTATGTGTATTGTGAATTTTGATATTTGAAACATGTTACACCCAAAAGTGCATTAAAGCGTAAAAAGGGTCAAGTATACATTAATAGCGCTATAGGAGTTTCCACTTAGTGAGTTTGACGAGTCTTGAGTTGTTGGAACACCGAAGTTACCAATTTTGGTTCTTGAACTTTTTGCCCAAAGTTGAAAATCTTGGAGATTTGAGAGAGTTTGGAAGTAATTTGGAGGTGGTGCAAGTATTTGGAAGGTGTTAGAGTTGGTATTTATAAGAGGGTTAAGTGGTTGAGGTTTAAATGAAGGTGGTTTGGGTTTAAATGAAAGTGATTAGGAGTTATGAGGGGGTATTAAATGAGTTTGTTGGAGGTTAGGTCATTAAAGAAAGTGGTTTGGATGATGAAAATTTTCATTTTTAGTCCTTGCACTTGTATTGTTGGTTATTTTATGCTATAAACTTGCATTTTAATCCGTTTTTAGGTATTCAAAGTGTAATAAATTATAGTATGAGTGTATGCAAGTATAATTTGAGTGTCGTGATTCGTGAATGTATGTATGAGTATTAGTACATATAACAAGTGACGGTTTGCATGTAAACATGTATTTAAACAATCGATTGAACAAAAAACTAGTATGTATAAAATATGAATTTTGTTACGATCAAGGTCTCAAATTACGGAATTGGAAGTAGAGTATTGATATACATTAAATTTTACACGTTTTTATCCCACAATTTACTTCCGTTTTAAGCGTTTTTGACCAAAACTGCGATGTTTAGGTACCAAAACAGGTACTTTTCTATTTTCATGTCTTATACAAAGGGTAAAAGACAAATTTGATGAAAACGGGGCAATTCTTATGCAATTTTGATGAAATTGGCAAAATTCTATGAACTGCCAGGTATTGCACGGCCGTGCGATCCAACCGCACAACCGTGCGTGACCTACGACCCCGGAAGCACTGCCAGTGCAGGAGCGTGTGCCACTAATTACTCGGTACGCATGGCCGTGCATCTCAACCGCACCCTTGTGCAAGCCAACGACACTCCCATGCGAGCCAACCGCACCCCCTGTGCACCACCTGGACCATACTTTCTGATCACGATTTTGATGATCTCGCACTACCGTGCGACCATTGGCATGACCGTGCCAATTTGGTGACCGAGACAACATGTCCACTAGTCCACTTGTCTAACCCCGAATCGGAGAAATGACGTCACCTGACAACGTGCTAGTGCACGGCCGTGCGATCCAACGGCACGATCGTGCAGAACTGAAAATTGCCTATAAATAGCAGCATTCGCTACTGATCAAAATGTTGGGTTTTTCTCCATCTTTCTGGGCGATTTCTGGGTTCCGAAACAGTCCTGATCAGACCACTTTGAAGCTTCAAGACCGAATGGAAGCATAACTGATCCAACCCATCAATTCCTTGCTTGTTTATGGTTCGATTCCTTGTTTCTTAAACATGTATTCTGATCATTATTCAAGTATTGTGCTGATGTTAGTTATGTAATATTAGTAATGAACCTGTTTCTTGAATAATCTTTATGTTGTAATCTTGTTAGTAAGAATCTTTAGTACTTTTTCATGTTTGAATCTTCATGATTATATAATGAATGTTTCATTGATGTTGAGTTCTTGATTATGTTTGATTGTCTTGGATAATGAATCTGTGGTTAGTGGGATGGTAACTATTTCTTGATTAATCACTTGTTTGTAAACTTGTTTACTCCATGAGACTCGAGAGGGTATTGGTTTTATCTAAGATATATCGGATTTTGATTAAGAATGCTTTCTTGCACGTAAGGGTTCTAACGAATTACATGATGTTGATCACATGTTCTTGACGTGGTTTATGATCTTTGTTTAGTAGTTTTGGTATGAAATTGCTAACATGGTAGATTTGTGCTCAAGACTTGTAAAGGTGAAATACTTTGTATATGATCTACTTAAATGCTTATCCTCGTGGCTGTATTGTGACCATCGGTATTGCTTTCTTTGATAAGTGAGGTTAGAAAACTCCTAGGGGATGACTAATCTATCTTTAAAGGTTCACATGAATACATATCAATAGCTCGCTAAAGAATGATTTTAGGTGGTTAACGTGCGTTTATCGCGTTAAGTTTCCGAAGAAGCATCATGTTAGAAAACTCCTAGCGGATGACTAACTGTCTCGAAATTGGAAAATTGATTAAGTACTTTTGTGACAGATCTAGATGACATGTTTAGGTTGTTTGTGAGACAAGATAATATTTATTTTTCATATTTGGAGTCTATTATGTTTTAGATATAATTTTAGATAATTTTAGTTAAATACCCATTCACTTATCCTTTTATCTGGTAATCTAATGACAAAGATTTGGTACTTAATAACGCCCGTGTTCCATGGATCGATATCTGGCTCTTACCAATACTTTGCTACATATATCACGGGATACACTTGTCCTTTGTTGTGTGTGTTTTAATGTTAAGGTATAAACCATTTTTATAAATATTAAAAGCCACGTGAGTGCGAAGTTCACTGTAAATAAATATGTGCGCCTCGCACGTCATCAAGTATGAATATGATACTAGTACAAGCTGTGACAACTGGCAATTTTCCATGTATTCCGTACAATAATGAACAGTAATATGTGCTTTAATGACTGTGCATGATTGAATTAACAAGACGAATGATTTTCTGATTACTGTCATATATATACAATGGCATTTCATGTTGCAAGATTTTTATCATTATTACATGCAACACAGCATGGTTCAATTAATGCACACTAAACTGCGCAATTTAGCATCTTAACGAACCGGTAACCAACCGAATAACCGGACACTACCTGAAACACCAAATTTTCACTAGAAGCATTGTTTTAGTGTATTGGAGCTAGTTATGGTCACCAAACATCATAACACACTCTAAAACGTTATAACATCTAAAACCCTAACCATTACACTTAACTTCCAACTAAATAAATTAACTAAGTTGAAATCTAACTAACACACCCCTCCCCCACTTACTGTAACACCTCGCAAAAATCATGTCCAATGTGGTAACGACACGTGTCATGAACTTTAAACGTGTAACGAATTAATTCCGAGGGACTAAAAGTGACAAACAATGTAAATATGTATGTAAAAGGATCCAAAGTGTCAACATGCGTTATTTGTGCCTCTGATTGACCTTATGCGATGTTCGTATTCCCTAATGAATAAATTGTCGGACATAAGAAGACGTTTGTGCTTAAAATATAAAATATACAAAGCACATGGGTTAAATGTGTGACACCTGTGTCCCTTCAACCATCAAACAAATGCCAAACCAATGAAATATTGTGTTTCATACTTGGGATTTGTAAAAATATGTGTATCAATTGCACATATCAAATTTTGTTCGATTTCAAGCTTTAAATCACTTTCTGGAAGGTTATACGCGCACTGATGCGTAAATATAACCAGTTTAATGCAACGAACACTCCGGAATAGTGAAATAGGCTTAACATACTTTAAATAACCTTTACGTAACTTATAAATAAGTTTCGAAGGCTTTGGTATGGCAAAATCAAGTTAAATCGCTTACAGGGACTAAATTTGACAAACTGCGAAAGTATGCCAATTTGAACTGTAACAGACATTCCAGAACATGAACATAAGTTAAACATACCATAAATATCCTTTACATAGCTTAGAAATAGGCTTTGAGGGGTTCGGTGTGCTAAAATAAACTTTTGTGTCATTCAGGGACTAAAAGCGTCAAAAAGTGCATAAGTTTGCATTTTTGCGCATATCTTTCGTTCTGAATACATCCGGACATCCAAAAATTTATGTAAGCACTAAAATATTTTATTTTGGTGTTTGGCATAAGAAAAATCCATTCGTCACGCAATTTGGATCGTTTTTCGCGCTTATGCGCATTCCGTCGTAATTAAGCGAACATCGTGATCGTACGGCCAAACGAACCGATATCTGAGATATTTTTGAGCACATTTTAAGTTCCCTATACTTTAACTTCATTTTAGAGCTTTGAAATGGGGTTAACGGGCCTTAAACGTGTCGGAAATGGCTTTAATACATGACAGGGACTAAAACTATAATTCTGCCAAAGTTGATGGCTTACGGACCGTAAGCCGTCACCCTTACGGTCCGTAAGGGGTCCCCAGATCATCAAAAGCTTCTTCCAGCCTGTTTCCAGCTGTTACCCACTCCTAAACCCAATTCCACTTGTTGATTACTAATAATGGGGGGCCAATTGAAGCATCCATAACATTCCAACACATGTACGGATGAGATTCAATCACGGTTTTCAAGAAACGATCCTAACGGTGGTCCAAATCCTATAAATACCCCCACCCTTCACTTGCAAAACCCACTTGAAATCTGAGTTTTTCTCTAAGTGGTGGTGTTTATACACTTCCTACCTGAGATTACTTGGAAATCAAACTTGCGGGGACCCTTTGTAAGTATTCCTTCGTTCTTTTATCGCTTTTCGAGTCTGAAAGTCAAAATTTGTTTGACTTTCTGCATGGACCAGTTTATGGTCAATGCGAAGTTCGTTTGAACTTCATAATGTGAGCGTAATCACGATGGTTATAGTCCCTAGTGACTATACCTACTGATTACCACGTTATCTAGGCTCATTGACGAGTCGTAGTTTCGGCCAAAATGCGTATTCTTGCGTATTTTGTAACCAAACTACTCTTAGGTATCAAAACCGTTTGTTTTGATACCAAACCTGTTTTCTAAACTTAGTTAAGCATGTTTTAACATGCTTAGCTCGTCACTTTTAGTTTTGTGCTTTTCTAGGGTCGTAAAGGTAAGCGATCTAATCAATCGCTTATACTTTCGAACCCGACCCATTTGGTCGATCATTAGGATCCGACCAAATACATTAGGTGACCATAGTATATAGGGAATAACCTTCCGAGGTTATACCTTATGGTCACGACGTTTAGTTAGTTGTATGATAGGTAGTTTATATGCCTTAGGTAAATTACCAAAATACTCCTTTGACACCAAAATTCATTTTAAGCATATGTAATATAAATTTCGACATCTAAACTGATTCGGCAACAATATTAGACATGTTAAGGCATATTTTACTTATCATAGGACTAGTTAGGCGGACCGAACGCGTTTCACGCGAACGACGCGTTATAGTAGCATAAGCTACCTAAACGGGTCGTAATGGGTCGTAAGCACTTAGGTTAGGTTTCATTTTAGTATGTAGGCTTTGTTAAACCATATTACATGAGTTCCCATACTCATTTGGTTTACGAGCCTTCATTCTATCCAATCCTCCGATATAGGTCCGGTTTATTAATGTAGATACCTATATTAGGTGCCGTTTGATTCTGTGATCTTCTAGCTTGCTTGGTGGTTATCCTAGGACTTCTAAGCAATCTCAAGTGAGTACATAGACCCCTCTTTTACTGTTTTCAAACTGTTTTGGGGTGAAACACATGTGCCTACTTGTTACTTTCATGTTTCCATGTTTTCATATCACATACTTGCTATATTCATTAGTACATTGTTTTACATTACATTTACATTGTTTTACATTACATTTCATGCTATGTATGTCCATTGTGTGCATACTTAGTACATTGTTTTACATTACATTACATTTCATGCTATGTATGTCCATTGTGTGCATACTTAGTACATTGTTTTACATTACAATTCATGCTATGTATGTCCATTGTGTGCATACTTAGTACATTGTTTTACATTACATTTCATGCTATGTATGTCCATTATGTGCATACTTAGTACATTGTTTTACATTACATTTTGTTGCATATGCTCATCCAGCATATGAACACATTATATTACATTATGTGAACCATTTGTATCTATTGAACCATGTGAACCATTTGACAATAGACATTTGACTATACCTAAACATTTCTACAATTGCTAAACATTACATCTTGATGGTTTGGTTTGAGTAAGTGATTTAAGTAACGAGGCGTGTGTAATATGATACAAGCATGGTGGATACGCCGCTGGTACTTCCTATATATAAGTGTTTGTATGGTATTACATATCGTAGCGTTATTTGAATCATTTCAATTTAAGACATATAACATTTTATACAAATAACATACTTTTCACAAGACATTGTTTTACAAACAACTTATCTTATACAAACTCATTTTACATGGTTATTCATTTAACCATACATTATTCTCTTATTTATACATATCATCTGAACTTATTGTTTTTCAAATGATTTACAAAACAAATCAATTTACAAGGTTCATGACTAAACTTTATTAAACAACTCTTTCTAAACTTACAAGTTATGAAACCTATTTTCACAAAACCTATGTATCTCACAGGCATTTTTATGCTGACGTACCTATTTTCACATGTGTTTTCAGGAGTTGATGCATAGGACTTATCGAGACATACTTAGGCGGACCTGTGCCTTAGTGACTTAAAACGAGACAAGAACTAGTTAATTTATGTTATGTACTCTTTATTTCTTGTTTAAAGACAATGTAACTCGCTTGTTTGAAGAATAAAACGAAACTTTAATTTCCATGGTTGTTAAACAATTAATTCTGTTACAACACTCCCCGACGTTTCCGCCATGTTTCGTTGTCTCACGTGGTCGGGGTGTGACAAAATGTGTCAACATGTTAAATGTTACATCTGAGTGACATTTTAAATATCCCAAAAACATTGTAATATTTGTATTTTTGCTCTCACGAATATCGGATAGTAATCTCATGGAATTTCGATGTAAACAAGACTTTTCGGGTGATCTTACGACTAACCGGGAGCTTAACGGAGTTAATTTGTGACACAAGACTCTTAAAAGTTAACTATGGGGGTCAATAGTGCAATAAAAGAGAGTTATTTAATCTTAAAATGGTCCAGGGACTGAAAATGCAAAGTTTACAAACTTTTAACCGGAATTAACCATTGTCGCGGGCCGCGTAGGCCATCTCCAATTCTTACGCGGGCCGCGTAGAAGGTGCCAGCGACCAAAAAATGGATAGCTGCATGTTGCAGCCTGTCCACCGCCTTTGCATGAGTTCTGAGAAATACCTGGGGCTTGTAAATGGTTTTTACTGCCCTAGGGACACTTGGGAACATCTGATAACCTCCTAGGTACAGCTGCAATGATCCTAAAGACTCCAAATTTCTATATAAGGGCCATGCATTGTTTCATTAGAACTTGCATATTTGAAATTTTCACTCAAACTCACTCTCTGAAGCCTCCGGCTATTCAAGGAAGCTTTATCTAGTTCAAATTTCGTGCTAAGGACTCTTGTAAGTGTTCTTAGCTTTTATAGTTAAGTTTTTATTAACTTAATGACCGAAAGTCAAAGATATCGTAATTAAGCTTTGACTTGGTGATTAATCACTAACGGTCCAACCATTATTCAAATTAAAAGTGGCTATGTGTTGGTATTATGTAGGTGTTAAACGCTTAAAAGGGCATCTCCTAATTATCACGTTATCTCAGTCAATTGTCGGGTCAAACTTCTTAACAAAAAGTCAAACGAGTCAGTTTTTGCAAAATAATTCATATCTGATAATGCTGAAGTTATGAAACATGTTTTAACACTTAAATAACTTGGTAAATAATATAAGAACATGTTTAGGCATGTTAAACCCGACAATTCTGAGTTTAGGCTCGGTTCGCAACCGAAAGTCACAAAAATAGACTTTTGCTTTGACTTTCAGTTCTGACCCGATTTAGCTTAGTTTAGTTATGCCTTAGGGTTCCTTTAGGACCATATTATATGTTAGTATAACCCTCTGAGGTTATACAACATGGTTCCATAGAAATCCTAGTTCATTGCATGTTTCCGTTAAATGCTTAAAAGTTGACCGTTATGCCCTTTTGATATAAAAACGAGATTTTTGAAAATGTGAGATGACAAAAATCTTTATTACTGATTTATAATCATGTCCTAAAATTTTGACATCAGTTTATGGTCTAAAATAGAAGTTATGCACGATATCGTAAAAATGAAAGCTTTTTGTTAATTTAATGGTATTTTCAGCATAAATCATATTTAAACCCAATTTTTGACACCAAAATTTCTACCCACTGTTATGAAATAATATTTAGGGATTTTTGGAAAAATTTTTCAAATTTTATACTGACCATAACATAGAGTTCTAGTGTAAATTCGGTATTGACGAAATTACCCTTTTCATTGATAAAAATGAGTTTTACATATCATTTTGATACCAAACCTTTTCCTACTGATTTCATATGTTAAATAAAATATTTTAAGCTTTAGAGACTGTTCAAAACTTTAAAAATTTTATAAACATTTCAAATATCGTCAAATACCGACTTTTACGCTTATTAAGCGCATAGAATGGTTTAAAACCATATTTAACACCTAAGACTTATTACCTACTGATTTTAAAATAATTTTTTATACTTTAACAGTAAGTTTGTCTTGAACTCAGATTTCCAAATTTGACCCTTAAAGCATATGTGAAATGACCAAAATGCCCATACGGTGCATAGTTTGGCCATAAATGATAAATTTCACATATGTATGATATCTTACTGATGTAACTTGTTAAAATAAATATTTTTAGTGATTAATTTAGACCAGAACCTCAGATTGCTATCTAACCTCTTTTATACTTTAAAATGACCAAAATACCCTTACGGGGCTTAAATTGATTTTAAATTCGTTTTGGGCATAATGGAAGATATCATACTGATATCACAACATAATTTAAGCATAATAACTTAGGGAACTTGTACATGATTCATTCGGTTACCTGTTATGCATATACGCGTCCGGTACGGTTTATGTAACTAGTTTGCATAAATTAGCCAAAACTTATCATTTTTACTTCAAAATCCAGAATGTATTTAGTTTACCCATTTATTACAAGTCTTCATACTTTTTGGGTCTAAATCACATTCTAATCCGGTCTTCGCTTAATCTTGCGTTTTGAACCGTAAACCTTTCATTAAAACTAACCGGTCTAAGTTAAAACTTAAATAAGACCCGTTAGGAATCTAATAGGTTATTAAAACCTTCGTTCCAGATTAGGAGCCTAGTAAAAGCTACTTGTACTTACTGATTTGATATACGGCTGAGAATAAAAATTACTTTTAGCTCAGGTAAATACTTTTAACTTATTTTTCGTTATACGGGCTTGGGATACTGTATTATAATAATACCGCTTGGTCGGGTATGAAATCAATTAATCGGATTGTGATTAATAAATTTACATAACCTGTTTTAATCTGTTTTGTTTGATACAATGCCTTTGGGGGGTTAATGACCGTGTCCTGGATATCCTCGGCTCATTCATTTGAAATGGCCACGGCTTAAGCACGGGGTGTAGGCATACACCTGACAGTTGCGTATGTATAAACGGTATCTCACTCGTGAGGAAACTCCTTGTGGACCTATACGTGTGGTGTGTCTATTAATCTTGTACCGGCTCTTCTATTCCGGTCCTGAACGGACGACAAACATATAAATCTGTATACAAGATTATTTTAAGATAATTGTTCCAAGTTATAAAAGATTTTATGCCTTGTGCATCCAAACCAATTTTATAAATGCTTTTTAAAAGAGTCAGTTAATTGTATTTACTAGTGTAAACTGACGTATTTTTCCAAAAGACTAAGTGCAGGTACTACGCGTAATGGGCTGGAAACTCCCGAGTATTAAAAAAAGAGTCTTGCAAGCTTTTAATACTTTAAGTCTGTTGAACAACATTTTCTTTCCGTTTTAGATCCGTCTGTGGATCCACTTACAACCGTTGTGTAATATTTTATTATACTTTCAATTCGGTTTGTATTATTTACTTTAGACTTCCGCTATGCATTAAACTGTGATTATTTGACTATGATTATATCAACTACGTCACGATACTCCCCACCGGGCACACCGGTAATACGTGGAAATATCGGGGTGTGACAGGTTGGTATCAGAGCCAACTGTTAGTGCAGTATGTCTATCGCCTCCGTCAATCAGAACCGTAGCAGAATTAGAAGAGAACTAGAATTTATGTTAAGTGATGTAGTTATAAAGGCAAGGTGGCAATCTTGTAAATAAGGAGAAATCCTTATAAGCATTGGCCTATAAATAGATGCCTTAGGGTTTAGTTTTAGAACTTTTTGCACTTTTGGCATTTTGGAGAGCTTTGGAGATCTAGACCTAGAGAGAGAAAGTCTAAGAGAGAGAAAGTGCTCCACATGATTCAGGTGCTGTACGATTTTCAGATCATTGAATAGAATCACTGATTATATTACGTCTCGTGTGTTCGGTCACATTCGTGTATGGATTCCGCACGTCACACGTTCGGTTCGCAATCGTTTCAGAGTCTAAACCGGTCCTAACACCAACATTGAGTGAATTAAACACTAGCCTTTTGTGTTTAATCTCGATGACACAGTTTGCACAATTCCTCGACTTCCGAGTCTAGGCAAAGGACTTAGGATTAATCCTAATCTTAATTGATTTTTATCTTTGGTTATTTTCTTTTTTTTTGACAGGACCGAAGTACAAAATGCCGCCACGTGCAAGAAGTAGAGGTGGAAGAGGAAAGGCACCAATGACTGCAAGAAATGACCATGAAGCCGGGCCAACTCACTGGCGTACTCCATCAGCGAACCTTAGCTCTAGTCTTCACGAAGATTGGAGAACTTATTTAGAGCCCGCGAGACGCTCTGTCTCGCTAAGTTCCTCACCATCCTATCATGATTCATTCGGGCTGCATCAAAACAACGAGTCCGACCACTCTTACCATTCCTTTATACCTTTGCATCGGTCGAGTTCCCACCGTGCCTTCCAGGACCCAACCCCTTACTTCCAGAGCCGGTTCAACCCAATGAACCAGGTACAAGAACCAGAGGGTCCAAACCCTTTGGGACCAGCTGATCATTATCCTGAAATACAGGATATGGAGATGGACAAGGATCCAGATCCCGAGCTACCACTGACTGGTACGCTGACGCATCCCATTGATATATCCAGCGGATCATCCTTTCATGGTTCGCCTTACAGGGGCCCAGACATTTTCGCTGAGAGATGGGATACATATAAGTGGGAGTACACTCCCCCTCACCACTACTCTCCTCCACACCAACAGGTCCCTTCTGAGGACCCGCATTTTCAGGCGGTTACGCCACCGCCACCACTAGAGCAGCAACTGCCTCCGGAACCACCGAGGTGAAGAAGAACAGGTGCACGGATGTCCGTGCATGGGGGATTCCATTTCAGCACCCCAACACTACAGCAACAGCAACTACCCGCCGTTGTACGAAGACCCGCAAATGGATGGGCCTTCAAACCTAGTTTCTGAAGTCAACTTTGCTCCAGTCGCGCCACCACAACCGCCCATGGGTTATGAAAACCCAATTCCTTCTTACCCCGGTGCAGCAGCGTATAACCCGTTTGAGCAGCAGGCTTATTCGGGTTACAATTACAACAATGCCCCTGCCGTCGACCCGTACCTTGAAGCGGCAAACTACAACGCTCTCTACCCTGGACCCTTTCCAGCTACGTACCCAACTGGGTACCCAGCATATGGGTATCAATCCCACCACTTCCTCAACCTCAGCAGCAGCAGCCGCCACAGATTCAACCACCGCAGCCGCAGGAAATCCTTCAAAGGTTGCACGAGGTGGAGCAACAGGTACAAGAGGAGCGTAGTAGCCGCCGAGGTCTACTTAAGGGTTTGGAAAACCTAATAAAGGGGAAGAAGAAGAGGGATTATTGAAATTCCTTATTTATTTGTTTTGTAATTTTTATTTTCAATTAAGTCGTTGTGTGGACATTTTATTTATGTACTTGGTCCCTGCGTGGACTTATCTTTCTTATTTTTGTCCCTGCGGGGACAATGTTATTTGTTTAAAAGTCCCGTTTAGGGCAGCTAAGTACTTCTTTCAATTTATGAAATGTTTCATTTAAAAATTTATTTGTCTTTACATGTATAAATATATCATATGAAATAAATCAAAATATCATTCCAATTTACAGTTGATCTGCCATTCAATATTAACGGAAATCTTGAAGGTGTAACCTAGCCCATATGTCATTTTAGACATGGCCCTAATGGTAAAAACCTTTTTAAGATTCAAATCCTTGTTAACATCTGAAAACATGTTAGCACTCCTGACAAATGTGATTCGATAAAATCACACTAGTCATCCTTGTATTGGATTTTTCCAATTCCTTATTCTTACCTAAATTAAATATCCATTAGTGATAAAGTGCCTGCGGGCCATATTCATTGTCCAATAAGACAAAAGGCAGTGTAGTCTATGACTCCCTATCAAGAAAAGGTGATGAACTATGTTCAAACCTTAATGCCTTGATCTTATGAGATCATGACTTATAATTTAAAACTGTCCTTGTGACTAGGCCTTTTGTGCCAACATCAATATCCTTAAAAGTTTATAACTGGGATAAATTATAAGGTAAATTTTAAAATAACCTGATAACAAATTAACCAATATGGCTTAAGTTTACCATGGTTAATGAATCGTCAAAAATGATGATTCCATAATAAACCTCTGAATAAAGTATTGTCAACTGTTTCATAGAAATCAAGCTTCAGCATGTCCGAATCAGAAGAGGTTAACATGTGACAACTATCAAAAATTCAGGTATCCGTACAATTAATTAACCATGATTAGTGCTTAATGAATGTGCTAAATTTGCAATTAACTGTTTTCTGATTACTGTCTTATACATACATGTGCATCATACATTGTTTAATGCCATACCAATATTGCATGAAAGCTGTATTGCCTCAAATGATGCATTAGGTAGAGTTAGCACAATTATCTGGTAAATAAGGAAATTGCTGACAGAACTCAGCACATAGATAGACAGTGTACTGAGACACAGAATGAGCCTGAAACTAAGTACTACACTAGTATAGTGTGTAGGAAAGTAAGGATCACAAAACTGCCTTTCTAGTGATAATTTAAGTGCCGGAAAGTGCCTAAAACTCACCCAAAGTGCTGAATTCAGCAAAAATCAGCATTTTAACACACTAATATAATGCAGAAATATGATTAAATGGTCCTGAATGCTTTCCTAAGTGTCGGGAATCAAAAGTGTCACAAAAAAGATACATAAAGCACACTAAACTGCAAAGTTTAGCACTTTAACGAACCAGTAACCAACCGAACAACCTGACACTATCCGAAACACCAAATTTACACTAGAAGCACTGTTTTAACATTACTGAGCTAGTTATGGTCCCCGAACATCATAACACCTCCTAAAAATATCTAATAACTAGAACATGTAACTAATACTTGAATTTAAACTAGATTGTAACTAAACAAGTTAAAACCTAATCTAGACCCCCCACCTAGTTCACGGCCAACATGGCCCCCACTTGAAGGATTTTATTTCAATATTTAATTGGATTTGCTATTGCTTTATTAAACATATTATACAAAGGTTAGAAGATTAAAATGGTTATAAGTAAGACATGAAAGGAACTTGATCTCATTCTCACACACACTAAAACACACACAAGCTCTCATCTCTCTCTCCTTGTTCTCGGTCGTGAGCCACCACAACCATCACCACCATCATCCAACCTTCTTCATACATTCTACACACTTACAAGGGTGTTAAAGATCATACAAAGAAGCTAGGAGCTTGTGGAAGTGGAAGGACCTCTCTTGTTTACTTTTATCCATCTCATATCTTCATTTGAATCATCCCTAGCCTTGTGCTAGTAGTAAGAACCTTGTACACTCCATTTCACTTCTATTCTAAGTGGTTAAAGTAGAAACATAATGTTAATCATCAAGAGCACTAAAGATCAAAAGAAGTAAACATGAACATAAGCTTGTTTAATGAAGTAACCTTGATGAATATGAGTTGTTATGCTTGTTGATCATTGATTGTTTGTAGAAATGATGTTGATCATCATAAGATCTTTCTAGATCATGATTAAAAACATAATCTAGCAAGATGAGAAAGTAGAAATGTTGTAGGATGATAGATCATCCACACATAAATCATGAACTTGAATGAATAAATGGTTTTCTTGAAAAATAAAGATCAAAGTAATTTGTTAATCATGTAGATCTAAAGATCCATGGATGGTTTTTTCAAAGGAACCAAGTTAAAAATATAAGTTTTATTAAATCTTGGTTCTTACATAAACAAACCCTATTTTTGGTGGTTAAACAAGTGTAGAAACACTTGTGTAACAAGAAGATTTCATTAGGAAACATTTTTAGAAAATGTGACAAGAAGTTGTAAACATCTAACTTCTTTAAAAATGAAGTTTTTAAAGAACTAATCACATTTTAAAGGGTAACAAGACTTACTAAGAACACTAGTAAGTTACTACAAATTTTTACAAATATTCAAGTTCATGAAGTAGTAGAAAATACATGATTTTGGCAAAATTGGTAAGTAAAGGTTGTTTGTTGATGATTATGAATTCATTGTGATGATTTTTGCAAAAGAAAATGATATGCTTGAAAGCATGGAAACCTCCATTTTTAGGGGAAACTATGACAAAATTTTCTAGAAATATAAACACTTAGAAAAATATTTTTAAACAAATATTTACAAGTGTATTTTGAACCATGAATTTCCTACATAAACTTTGCCATAATTTTTGTTGCAAAAACATAAGTATTGGAGGTTGGTTTTCATAAATAAAAATGACTAAATATGTATTTTGGAAATATATATTTAGAAGACACCAAGTGTGTGATTATTTGTATACTTTGTGTATTAGTTATATTAATTTAGGACTTGAAATAATATAACTCACAAAAATGCCAAGAATTACCATCCAAAATATTACCAAAATTCCAAGGAATAAATATACAAGTTATACACAAAATATTGGTGAAACCAAACCAAAGAATAAGAATTACAAAAATATTTCGGAAATTATATTCACAAGTATATTTTGGTAAATAATATTTTGGACACCAAGAGACAAAATATGATTTTTATGAATATTACAAGAGTATATCATATTTTCGACAAGGAAAAATATATTATTTTTGGCAAGTATGAAATATATATTTTTCTTGAAATTTTTAGAAGATATGTTATTTTTAAGAAATATATATTTTCTTACACAAACATGAAATACAATATTTTTGGGAGAAAAATATATTTTCTCAAATAAATATGAAACATATCATTTTTGGAAGAAAAATGAGTTTAAATATATTTTACAAGTTGGACTTGAAAAATATATTATTTTTGAACTTATGAGAAAATACAAATATTTTTGTCAAAGAAAAATTATAAATAATTTTTCAAAGTAATATTCCATAAAATATATATTTTGGAAATATATATTGAATCTTTATTAAAGATAATACTCCAGAGTAATTAATGAGAAATTAAGTATAAGGAATACTAACTGAATACAATAAAAATACGTATTCTCGTACGTATAATAACACACCGGAATACGACCCCGATACATGGCAAAATATACAAGTGAAAGATACCCCCATCCTTGGGAAGGAAATACAAGTATAAATACTTGGGAAGCATTGAGTTAATATATATTGTCTTAACAATTATTCCAGAATTTATAAATATAATTTAAGTTAAGATATTAATTATTTTAACAAATAATTATATAACTTGGAATAATACTGAAGACACAAAAGAAACGTAACTCAAAGACATTAATACTAAGTCAAGGCACGACCCGCTCGTCTAATAGATCATAGTACGTTGTAGGTAGTCGTGTTCACCCGAAGGAGCTTGAGTTACGATTGTTGAAGACGCAAGACTGTGAGTTCATGTCCCCCTTTTCTTTAAACTGTTTTGTTTTATAACTTCGGGGGTGAAGTACATGCTACAAAATGATTACAAAAACAATTACATTTGGTATGGTTAGCTTTGGAAAGTGCAGTAGATCATGTGAATGGGTAGGCGCACTCTTAAGACCATTAATACTCGTGTAGGACCGAGGGGTATGAGTGATAGATCTATTTGGGTGTAGCGAGCCCACGCCCATGTGGACCAGGGTGGCCCATGAGGTGACTATGCCTTACAGCCGGAGGCCCGGTACAAATCTGCTAGGTTTGAGCCTTCCTACACCGTTGCACGCATGTTAATGGCTTTGCAAACCATTAATCGATCTGTTTCCTTATTTTTCTTTCATACCGGGATTTACAAAACATACATACAAACAATGTTTACAAGGTTTTATTCATACACACAAACAAGCACATGAACTCGCTCAACTTTTGTTGATGTTTTCAAAATACATGTATTTCAGGGAATTAATAGTGGATCTGGTGGGCGTTGGATGTTTTCAAGCTGCGATTAGAATAAATGATATCAACCGTTATTCTAGGGTTTGGTCAGTGTGTCTTACTCCTGGACGAGACACATCTACCAAAACCTGATTTTATTTTAAGTCTTTTGATGAGTCCTTAGGGAACTCTAAACAATTCATGTGGTTTGAAAAACTTAAACTTAGAGTCTATGTTTCAAGCAATGATGTTGTGATGTTTTTAACTTAATTAATGGATGACCATTTATGGTTTTTATCATATAGCTGTTGTTATGATTGAATGCAATGGTATTAAGAAAGTCACACCATAATCACGCTTCCGTAAAAGTCAGGGTGTGACAGCTTGGTATCAGAGCTTCGATTGTAGCGAACTAGGATTCTTTCTCGAGTCTAGACTACAATCATTAGGACTCTCACGAAAATGATTTTACAACATGTTTTCATTGCATACACGAAACGCCCAGGTCCAGGAAAAACAAACATTTTTTTTACAAACAAAAGACACAAAACACATTTCAAGGTTTATGTTTATGGTTCAGTCTGAGAGACTGGGTGGTTCAGTCTGAGAGACTGGGAGGCTAGGTAGTTCAGTCTGGGAGTCTGTGTGAGTTAGTCTGGGAGACTAGGTAGTTTAGTCTGAGAGACTAGGTGGCTTAGTCTGGGAGACTAAGAAGGATACGTGATTACATTGTTATTGATTGCATGTTTAATGTTAGATGTTGATATATGTGCATATGTTGTGATTGTTTTGTTAGATGTTAGATGTTTAATGTTAGATGTTGATATATGTGCATATGTTGATGTTGTACCTTTTCACCTGATTGAGTCCGATGTTCACCGCACTGACTTACCTATCACTTTCTTACAGGACATTCCCCCACCCCGTCCAAGGGAAGGCCCTTCTGGCCAGCAGCCTGACCGTAATCCTCCTGTATCAGCAGCTTTCCCTCACATGCCTCAGTATACACCTACTGCTCATTTTACTTTTTCACCACTAGATGAGCCACTAAGATGGTTCCCACCTTACACCATGCCGATTTCTGATCCCTACCATCCCCCGCACTTTACTGGTTATACCCGGGATGAGTTACTTCTATCATTGCAGCTTCAGTTTGAGATCATGATTCGCAGGATTCTAGAGCTTGAGATGACATCGCGACCTTTGCCATGTCCGTGTCAGCCATCTTTTGTTCCCCCTAGTACATCACCATCCCCATTTTCGCATCCTCCTGCACCGCTTACTCCGTTTCCCGAGTTTGACACTCGATTTCTTACTGTTGAGCAGCAGATCAGTTATCTGTTGCATCATGTTTATGATCTTGAGGAGGAGCTAGCGCATGTGCGCAACTTACTTTTTGTTCCTCCACCTCCTCCTCCACCACCATCAGCATAGACGGTTTTTGGTTTTATGTAGGTAGCCTTCTTTTGATGAGAGCACCGCTATTGAACTGAGCTAGTACAGACTTTTGGAGACCACCTTTTGACTGTATGACTTATGGTAGATTGATAGACATTTTGGACAAGGGTAGTGTGACCCTGTGTTCCGTTTTGATACAATATTTATGTAAAACATGTAACTGTATTTGTGGTCGATGGTTAATGAAAGCTCAATCGTAATGTTCTCATTAAATACATTGTTAACTTACTTGTTTACGCTATGATTGCCTGCTTACTTGTTATAGCAAATGCTATTATGTACGTAATAGTTACTATATACATAAGACCTGACCTATACAATCTTCTTATAGAAGATGCCTCCTCGAAGGAACAATCAATTGCCCACAACAGAGGCATAACTGCATGAACAGATTTCACAAGCAATCGCACAACATGAGGCCTTACGCTCTGAATACAGCAGAGGTACCTCAGGAAATAACCCACCTCACGGTAATGTTTAAGTCATTAAGGACACATTACGATACGTTTGGACATTCCATGTGCGTTTGCTAATGCTTCTGTGAATGATGTTGCTTGTACAAGTTGTACTTACAAGCAGTTCCTTGACTATAAACCTCTGAACTTTGACGGCACTGGAGGTGCTGTAGCTTTCGTAAGATGGGCTGAGAAGACAGACTCTGTGCTGCGAATGAGCAAGTGCGCGCCAGAGCACCTACATTTCTGGACTATTCCTAGACGGAGCTCTATCATGGTGGAACCTTCAGGTTCAGACTCTGGGAGAGGAAGCTGCATACGCTATGACTTGGGATGAGATAAAAGAGCTGCTGCGCAAGAAGTACTGCTCGAGAGCTGAGATTCAGAAGCTGGAAACTGAGTTCTGGAATCTAAAGATGGATAGTCCGAAGATTGCTGAGTATGTGCAGAGATTCCATGACCTGTCTCGTGTTGTCCCCTACATGGTAGAATCAGAATTCAAGCGAGTTGAACGCTTCATCTGGGGATTGGCACCCCAAATTATGAGCATGGTGACTACTTCGAAGCCTCCAACGATCACTGAAGCCATTGATTTGAGTGTGGCATTGACTGAAGAAGCGATTAAGCTGAACAAGTTTTCGATCTCTGATGGGAAGAAGAAGGAGACTCATGTCGAGTCATCAGGAGAGAACAAAAGGAAGTTTTCCAATTTCAAGAAGGGTACCCAAGGAAGTAACAGTGGTAACAAGAAGAGGGATACGAATCCACCAGCCGAGGTTAAGACTAGTGCTGCTACTTCTGGTGTTGAAGTTAGAGGAAAAGGATATATGGGCACCCTGCCCAAGTGTGATGTATGCCAGTTTTATCACGCTGGACGTTGCCGAGCTAGAAAATGTGAGACGTGCGGAAAAGTTGGCCATGCCAAGGAGACATGCTGGTATGGTGCCGGTCGTGGGAATAATGGTAAAAAAGGTAATGGTAACGGAAATGGAAATGGTAACTGTGGTGGAAATGGTTATGGAAACCGCAATCAAGGAGGAAATGGCGGTAATGTGAATCGTGGTGGTTCTGGAAACCAAGCCGGTAATGGAAACCGCAACCAAAACAACAACCAGGGTGGTACTGGAAACAAGCAAGGATGCTTTAGTTGCAGAGATGTCAGGCATTTCAAGAGAGATTGCCCAAAGAACAACCAAGCCCAGGGGAGAGTCTTTAACATTGGAGCTAGGGAAGCTCGCCAGGATTCGAACGTAGTTACGGGTACGTTCCCTATCAACCAACACTTTGCATCTGTGTTATTTGATACTGGTGCCGATTATAGCTTCGTATCCCTAGAATTTAAAAATATACTTAGGCTAGTGGCCAGTAAGTTAGATATTCCGTACTCGATAGAACTAGCTAATGGAAAGCTAGTGGAGGCAAACGAAGTGATTAGAGATTGTGTAATGGAGCTCGGAGAGCATGAGTTTACGCTTGATCTTCTGCCAGTCGAGCTGGGAAGCTTTGACGTAGTAGTTGGAATGGATTGGTTGTCGAGCAACCGAGCTGAGATCGTATGCCATGAGAAGATCATTCGCATCCCGATGGCGAATGGAGAGACGATTGTAGTGCATGGAGAGAAACATGAAACTCCTCTAAGGATTATCAGCTGTTTGAAGGCCTGAAAGTTTTTGCAGAAAGGATGTGTTGCCTTCTTGGCTCACATTGTTGACAAGGAAGCTGAAGAGCCGAAGCTGGAAAATATCCCGGTGGTGAGGGAATATCCTGAAGTCTTCCCCGAAGACTTGCCAGGATTGCCGCCGCAATGACAAGTCGAGTTCCATATTGACTTGGTTCCAGGCGCCGCGCCTATAGCCAAGGCACCTTATCAACTTGCGCCTTCCGAAATGCAAGAGTTGTCGACGCAACTTCAAGAGCTTTTGGACAAGGGATTTATTAGACCAAGCTTCTCGCCTTGGGAAGCTCCAGTACTGGTTGTCAAAAAGAAGGACGGTAGTTTTCGCATGTGCATTGACTACCAAGAGTTGAACAAGTTGACTATCAAGAATCGGTACCCCTTGCCGAGGATTAATGATCTCTTTGATCAACTTCAAGGTTCGAGTTATTACTCCAAGATCGACCTTCGATCCGGTTATCATCAGCTAAGGATCCAGGAAGAGAGTATTCCGAAAACTGCTTTTAGAACTCGTTACGGACATTATGAGTTTCTAGTGATGCCGTTTGGTCTAACAAACGCGCCGGCAGTATTTATGGATTTGATGAATCGAGTTTGCAAGACATATCTCGATAAATTCGTGATTGTATTTATCGATGATATTTTGATTTATTCAAGGATGAAGGAAGAGCATGAACAACACCTTAGAGCCATTTTAGAGCTGCTTAAGAAAGAGAAATTGTACGCAAAGTTCTCAAAGTGTGAGTTCTGGTTGCGTGAGGTACAATTCCTTGGTCATGTAGTGAATGAAGATGGCATCCATGTAGATCCCACCAAGGTCGAGGCGATTAAGGATTGGGAAACTTCGAAGACGCCGATCGAGATCCGTCAGTTTCTAGGTTTAGCAGTGTATTATCGCCGATTCATTGAGGATTTTTCAAAAATCGCTCAACCGCTGACCTCCCTTACTCAAAAGGATAAGAAGTATGAATGGGGAGATAAACAAGAAGAAGCTTTTCAGTTGCTCAAGAACAAGCTTTGCGATGCACCTATTCTATCCCTACCCGAAGGCACTGACGACTTCATGGTATACTGTGACGCCTCGCGTCAGGGATTAGGTTGTGTGCTGATGCAGCGACAGAAGGTTATCGCTTATGCTTCGTGCCAGTTAAAAGTTCATGAGAAGAACTACACCACGAATGACTTAGAGATAGGTGCAGTGGTGTTCGCTTTGAAGATGTGGCGACATTATTTGTGTGGCACCCGATGCACGATTTTTACCGATCACAAGAGCCTCCGGCACATATTCGATCAGAAAGGGCTCAATATGAGACAGCGCCGATGGGTGGAGTTGTTAAATGATTATGATTGCGAAATCAAATATCACCCAGGAAAGGCGAATGTGGTGGCAGATGCCTTGAGTCGAAAAGAGAGGATTAAGCCCATAAGGGTTAGGGCTTTGGAGATGATTATACAAACAGACCTCTCGTTGCGCATTCGTGCTGCGAAGAGAGAAGCTCTTAAGAAGGAGAATCTTTAGGATGAATATCTCCGTGGGATGGAGAAGAAGTTGGTACCCAATGAGGAAGGAACCTTGTGTTTCATGGGATGAATTTGGGTTCCCCTCCTTGGTAATCTTAGAGATGTGATCTTCGATGAAGCTCGTAAATCAAGGTACTCGATCCACCCAGGATCGGACAAGATGTACCAAGATTTGAAGGATTTCTATTGGTGGCCGAGATTGAAAGGTGATGTTGCAACCTATGTTGGAAAATGCTTGACTTGTGCCAAGGTGAAGGCCGAGTATCAGAAGCCTTCAGGCCTCCTCCAACAACCCGAGATACCCATGTGGAAGTGGGAGCAGATCTAGATGGACTTCATAACCAAGTTGCCAAAGATTCCCAGAGGTAATCGTAGACCGTCTGACAAAATCTGCGCACTTTTTGCCAATCAGGGAGAAGGATAACACATGTAAGCTAGCTGAGCTGTACCTAAGGGAGATAGTTGCACGCCATGGAGTGCCTATCTCAATTATATCTGACAGAGACGGAAGATTTGTGTCAAGGATTTGGCAATCCTTCCAAGAAGTGTTTGGTTCACAGCTGAATTTGAGCACAGCATTTCATCCACAGACAGACGGCCAAAGTGAGAGAACGATTCAGACATTAGAGGATATGTGGCGAGCTTGCGTAATGGAATTGGGTGGCAGTTGGGACACTCACCTGCCTTTGTTTGAGTTCTCCTATAATAACAGCTACCATACAAGCATTCAAGTTGCACCGTTCGAAGCTCTCTACGGACGAAAGTGTCGATCACCGTTATGCTGGCAGATGCAGGCGATAGACAGCTAGTTGGTCCCGAATTGGTTCAAGAGACGACATATAAGATTATACAGATCCGGGAGCGCATCAAAGTGGCTCGCGATCGACAAAAGAGCTATGCGGACCAAAGAAGGAAACCTTTGGAATTTGAAGTGGGAGATATGGTTTTGTTAAAAGTCTCACCTTGGAAAGGTGTGGCATGTCACAACCAAAAAACGTCGCAGCGGAATATAAAACGAAGTGGTGACGGAAGTTGGTGCCCATTTATACCTTGTCGGACGATGCCCTCTTTTGTTGGACATTTTGACATATTTTAAAACATAAATATTAAACATTACATTTTTAAAAGTCAAGACACAACCACATAAGTTAAGTTGTTTTGATCCTCGCGGATCTTATTACAAACGTCGCAGAAAGTTTTAAAGATGTCCAACATATTTAAATGAAACTAAACGCATCATCATACACAAGATACGCCATGATTTCCCGAAGCCGAACTCAGGTACCTGTAGAACACGTTAAAATCAAGTGTCAACACAAAGGAAGGTGAGTTCACTTATTCGTTTACTAACAGATTTTATTCCAAGGAAACCTTTCCATTTAGGTGTTTATTTAAAACATCTATTTAATTCTTAGAAAGTCCATTTTACTTTCTTAATAAAATTCATGGGCCTTCCGTCGCAGTTTCTCAAACCCGACAATATTGTTACTGCCCAAGTTTTGTACACTACTAGAAAATGAGGCTAATGCAACTTTTTAAATGCAACCTTTTTTAAGTGTGTTGCATTTGACTCTAATGCAACTCCGTTCAACATAAAGGTTGCATTAAAAGATCTAATGCAACCTTTTAAATAAAAAGTTGCAAAATTTATAGATATTGCAACCTTTTTATTTAAAAGTTGCAAATTTTCCTAAAAAATGCAGCTTTTTTCTTGAAACGTTGCATTTTTATGGATATTTAACTTTTGTTAGAAATGTTGCGTAGTTAAAACTTAGATGCAATTGTTATGTTAAAAGGTTACGTAATTCAATGAATATGACAAAAATAATATAGTTAGTTTTGATTTGTAAATAATAAAAAACTTTCATCGTTTTGGTGATATTAAATGTTAAAATAATACCTTTTGTTATGAAATATATGACAATGATAAATTGTTGACGGATCTCACGAAATATATAATACATTTTAATCTTTTTAGAAAAAAAGTAGTTTTTAAATTGACACGCTAAAATTGATAAAAAAAAATTGTTTGAACTACTTTTGATAAACCCACAAACCCCCCCCCCCCCCCCCCCAAAAAAAACTTGTTATCATAATCTTTTTTCTTTTTTTTTTCAAACGGAAAAGTTTATCATGTGGTTTTATCAATTTCAAAATAGATTATATATCTTTTTGTATAAGTTTATCATGTGGTTTTATTTTCCCTCCCCACATATCAAACAAACGCCCCTTCCCCAAAACTTTTTTGATTTCCCTCTCATTCTTATCGGCGGTTTCTTCCATGCGACGGCGTCGATATGTGTAGGGGTCCGTTTTACTTGCCTACTCCGGCCAATTTCTTTCTTCAATCGTATCTCATTCGCTTTACATTCTCCTTCCGGTCTATGGGTGAATCAGTTACTTTCTTGACTTTCAAAATTCATAAACTTTAGAGGTATGCCTGATTCTCGTTTCTTCTATCTTGAGATACTTACAGATTTGTCTTATATTGTCTGTTAACCGAGTAGATTGTTGTTTATATATGTTGAATTTAAGAGAGCATTTTTGGTGTGTTTTCAGTTGCATCTTTATCATACCATGGAATTTCATTGGGTTGATTTTTAGATATGTGTTGTGAATCTCTATGAACTCGTTGCTCAGATCAGTTTTCTATGAATTGATTTGGCACAAAGCTATTAAATTTTGCTCATATCATATCAACTGCTAAAAATTTAGCTAGGGTTTTATATGAATTTGTATTTCAGAAAGGCGGTTTCTATTGCAAGTAAGGTGTTTGTAGAAATGACTGAATGATTTTCTGTCTGTTAATTTTGAGGTAAAAAAACCATGCCATTAAAATTTCCCAACTCAAACCTGTAGTACATGTTCAGGTGTATCTTGATCTACCATCAGGGATGATGTCTACAAACATTTGGAATGATAGCTGGTTCTTTTTTATTTATTTATAGATTACAAGCATTTAGACTTGTGGCCTTAGTTGTTTGATTCGAGTTTATGGTTCTTGAATCAAAACAAACAGAAACCAGCTTGCATATTGAAGATCTATTTTGCACATATTGATATAATGCCCTTATATACATATGTGCGTGTATGCTGAAACAAAAGAAATCTCTATAATTTATTTTGCATATGAGGAATCGAGGGATGCTATGAAAGGCGCCACAAATTGGTGTATCAGTCTGCTAGATAGATGTAAGAATGGTGAATCTTGGTGACAATTAACAACCCTGAATCAGATGAAGAAAGTGGTTGAAAAGGAAAAAAGCAGATTTTCAAATGTTTTGTTAAATGTTAGTGGCAATTCTTGAAAGAAACTAGTGAAGGTAAAGCCATTATATCTTTAGTTATCTGCCCGGTGCTTGTTATATTGATTATTTTATTGGCATTATGTGATAAAAAAATTCGTGAGTGAAAGTGTGCCTATATCATTTGTAGCCAGGTGCATATGAGAAAGCTATTTCAATTGGTTAATTTAATCCTACCTTCAATGTAAAATTGTGACTATTCACCAAATCATGTTTGTTAAAAATCATACATTTCTAATAGTTAGTAGCTTGAAGCCAACCGCCCTCTTAGGCCATATGCAGTCGTCATGCAAGCTTAAAAACTTAGTAAATTGAATTTCTTCTTGTTGTTCATTGTTTGAGTTGGTTTGGTCAGTATAGATGTTTTAGATGTATTAGCTTTTTTTGTTTAATATTGCGATTACTTTTGACACACTTATCGAATAAATTATATATAAGGGCCCATTTTTTTGTTGTGCTAGTGGAAAAAAATATATAATTTTATGATCCCATTTTTACTAGTCGCATAGTGCATTCGATTTTCAGGGACGGCTCGGGTTCCTTGGTATCATTTCAACTCTTCTTTTGTAAATATATGCTATTTGGTAACTTAATTTTGTTTAATCATGCATAGGATTAATATGGTTTTGTTGAGAGCTCTAGTCACCCACTTATAGAGTTATAGGAAAACAAACCTGCTTTTTTTAACATTCACCCATAACATGGTTTCAGATATATAAAACTGTTTTGACAATATTTTCTTAACAATATTGCAGGAACAAACAGAGAACTACAAGCCTATAGAGGATGGGAGCACTACTATGAATACTTTTCTGGTTCTAATAAACCAAGAGAACTATGAATATTGGCGAATTTTTTTGTACAGGCGTTAAAAATGCATTGATAAAAAAAGTAGATTGTTTATGCACATCATACATTACATTATTCGGAGGGTCTGGTGAAATCATTCAAAGCAAACATATATGTTTAGAGAAACTAGTTGCTGGAAATGCGGAAATGAGCTTGAAGTTATGCAAAAGATAGCGATAACTGGGGACAACCTAGAATTTATGAAGCGGGAGGTTATGAAAGAACTATTCATTGAAGATAGAGACGAATAGGGTGTTTTTAATCCTCTTGGTATAGATTGACAATTTGTGGCGACTATATTTTTATTTGAGTTTAGACAAGTATGTTAAACTATACTATTTGACTATTAATGATATATGTGTTACTATTGTTTTGGCGTAATTGTTATTGAATGCATACTAATTAATAGCAACTGAATTTATATTACAAAGTTGCATTTGAGTGTTAAAAAGGTTGCATTCGATGTGATTAAAATTCATAAAAATGTTGCATTTGCCATAAAAAAGGTTGCATATTTGTAGCCAAACAATACTAAAGGTTGCATTTAAGTATACAAAAAGTTGCAGTTGGGTGTAGAAAAAGTTGCATTTTGTAACTAAATTATAATAAAAGTTGCATTTGAGTATTACAAAAGTTGCATATTAAAAAGGTTGCATTTGAATAGTAAATGCAACACTTTAAAAAAAAGTTGCATTAGGCATTGAAAAGGTTGCGTTAGGTCTAATGCAACTGCTTCTAATGCAGCTTTCGATAAAAGGTTGCATTAGGCCTAATGCAACCTTTTTAAGTCCTAATGCAACATTTTATTGGGGTTGCATTAGCTTCATTTTCTTGTAGTGGTATATTAATTTATTGCGTCAACTTTCAGACTCGTATGTTAGCTAGACGATACGAACTATATATTAACCATGCAGGGATAATCAATGCTAGACAATAAACAGAATCAAAATTCATCGCTTGACTTGACACGGGGCGACCGGTCACGACGGGGTTGTCAACCCGATAGATCTACCAAAAATTCCTCGCGTACATTACTTAAAGAGAAAATTGCCATTTTAGTCCCCGAGTTTTGTCCAAATATGCCAGTTTAGTCCAAATAGTTTTTTTTGTGCATCTGGGTCCCTGACTTTTACATTTTGCTGCCATTTTGATCACAATGCCTAACTCCATCCATAAACCCCATCTGTAACCAGGGGTATTTTGGGGATTAACTTAAAAAATGTTTTCAGTTGCCATTTTGATCCAATTCAAAAAAATAAAAAAAAATTCCAAAAAATCAAAAAAATCAAAAAAAATTCCAAAAAATCAAAAAAATTCCAAAAAATATAAAAATAAAAAAAATTCTAAAAAATCATAAAAATTCTAAAAAATTCAAAAAAATCAAAAAAATTCTAAAAAATTCAAAAAAATCTAAAAACCAAAAAAATTCTAAAAAATCCAAAAATCATTAAATGTTTCGGCACGAACCGTTTCGACCCGTACCGTTTCGAACCCGAACCGTTTCGAGCCGAACCGTTTCGACGCGAACCGTTTCGACGCGAACCGTTCGACGCGAACCGTTTCGACCCGTACCGTTTCGAACCGTACCGTTTCGACGCGAACCGTTTCGAACCGAACCGTTTGGACCCGTACCGTATCGAACCGAACCGTTTCGACCCGTACCGTTTCGACGCGAACCGTTTCGAACCGTACCGTTTCGACGCGAACCGTTTGGACCCGTACCGTATCGAACCGTACCGTTTCGACGCGAAGCGTTTCGACCCGTACCGTTTCGAACCGTACCGTTTCGACCCGTACCGTACCGTTTCTGTCACACCCCCAAAATCCACACGCGGAGTATCACCGCTTGGAGGCGTGACTGACCAGGATCAAGCCACCAATCATATTGAACATATAGGTAAATAGTAAAAGTCATTCATCAATACGAAAGGTGTTTTCAAAACCAAACATCAATAAGTGTGTAGCGGAAGCATAAGTATGTAAACCCAAAGTAAATCATAAATTCAAATGTTTAGATAGTTAACATGGCATCATCGATCCATGTCCCACAACGACCTGCTCCTCCCTGCGCAAGCTCCAATTGTACCTAAGGTCCTGCAAGGCATGCAGCAGAGAGTCAACAACTAGTTGAGCGAGTTCACAGTTAATAAGTTCGTTATAACAAATCATATATGCATTTAGTGGGGGCTTCCCATGGTCATATGTATTACTAGTGGGGGTTTCCCACGTTTATCTTTACTAATGGGGGCTTCCCATGTTTGTACTTACTAGACTATTTGCAACCATGTGTTCTTCTAAATCCGAGAACAGGAATACGTACAAGGTCACGTAGGATTTACGTGAGTGCCCTTCCCCGAGGACAGTGGTACGTGTGGGGTTTTACGTAGGTTTTACGTAAGTGTCCTTCCGACCCGGAAGACAGTAGTGGGTATTAGTTTACGTAGGTTTTACGTAAGTGTCCTCCCGACCCGGGAGACAATGGTAGATACTAGGTTACGTAGGTTTTACGTAAGTGTCCTGACTATCCTGAGGACGATGGTCTATAGTCTAGCGATAGCGTAAGTACGAGTAGTTATCCATTTCAAATAATCCAACCCAATTCCCAACCCGGGAATCCCATGCCTTGGCTGTGTGAACTCACCTTGGTTTGCTCGGTATGCTAAATGTATGCTCGCAAGTAATCAATCACGCCCTAAAGTATGCACGTATGTGAAATCAGTTTGTGTTCAAGTTGTGCACGTATAAACATGTAGCACGTAATCACAATCATATACAAGATGGTTACACTTAATCAGCAGTTAAATATTCCAGTTAACATTTAATAGAATTAACTCAAGTTCCTGCACAGATCAGCTATTCGGCGAAACACACATGTTGGCGAAACACAGATATTGGCGAAACACAGATATATTGACGAAACACATATTCTGTTTCGTCGTGGTCTTGTTTGGCGAAACAGGATTCTATTTCGTCGACAGTCCTTGGCGAAACACTTCTGTTTCGTTAAGAGGTCTGTTTCGTCGAGCAGTCAGTTACGTCATAACAGTTACGAATCATGCAGAAACCCTAATCATTCTAACAACCGTCATCAATATCATCAATCATCAACAACACAGAAAACGTTCAAATCCTCATACAGAAATCATTACCCAGAAGTCATACGGTATTCAGAAATCATTGGTTATCAAACATCACATAACATTGTATCTCATAATCATGTGCTAACCCTAATTCCTCTATGCTGGCCTTTCCCATTCAGCAAAAATCATCAACAGCAAATGAATCATAAATCTCATAACACAAGAATCGAAATCCATATTATATGTTCAAGTAATATCAATTTATCAAGTAATATGAGCGTAAACATTACATAACATCAAGCCTTATCGTTTTCAAGCAAAACAGTCATCAATGGATATAAACCAAACAACACGCATAGTTTAAACACTAACCACGAAGAATGAGATAATAACTTGATCGATTTGAGGCTTCGGGAATGCTAGATCGCCGTCAACAGGGAAGGAGAGACTCTAGGGTTTCGGTTGTGATGATAGCAGGTGTAAAACTGATGATGTTTCACGTTTTAAAACTCGAAATAACATTCTGGGCCCGAACTGGGCTTCGTGAATTACTGGGCCGGCGAAACAGACTTCTGTTTCGTCGAGAGGTACATGGCGAAACAGCCTGTTTCGTCGGGATGGGTTATGGCGAAACACTCTTGTGTTTCGTCGGGTTGTTCAAAACTTAAACAGCTTATGTTTCTTAACAAGTTCCACATTATACAATCAAACACATAACCATGCAACATAATACGTCTCATCATATCACAAGGTGTACAGTTACAAAAATCAGGCAAGTCAAACAACTAAACAGTCAACGTCAACGTGCATTAAATGCGAATAGAGAATGTCGGAAATTCGAGTTGTCACATTATCCCCAACTTGAAAGAAATTTCGTCCCGAAATTTAGCATGCAGTTACTGAGGAAGCTAGTAGTGTGACGTTGTTTACCTGTATCGTATCGCGGCTCCCCGAGCAGGTTTGCGAAGATTACTGGTTTTCTTGGGGTGTCACATTATCCCCCCGTTGATTTGGAATTTCGTCCCGAAATTCTGCACTGGTAGCTTCAGCCTCAGCAGTAGTTGCTTGGTTTCCGAATAACTGGGGATATTTGAGTTCCATTTGATCTTCACGCTCCCAGGTGAACTCTGGGCCGCGGCGGGAGTTCCAACGAACTCGTACGAGAGGGATTCTCGTGTTCTTGAGGACCTTAACATCCCGGTCCGTGATTTCAACAGGTTCCACGACAAAGAGCAATCGGTCGTCGATAGTGAGTTCCTTTAAGGGAACTATGTGGGTCTCATCTGACGTACATTTCTTCAGATTCGACACGTGGAAAACATCGTGAACTGCACTGAGTTCCGCTGGTAAGTTCAATCTGTAGGCCACCTTGCCTATCTTCTCAATGACTTCGGAGGGTCCAACGTATCGTGGGTTAAGTTTGCCCCGTTTACCAAAACAAACCACACCCCTCCAGGGTGAAACTTTGAGTAGTACACGCTCCCCAACCTGGAGCTCGAGTGATTTCCTGCCCTTATCGGCGTAAACTTTCTGACGGTCACGAGCTGCCGCCGTTCGTTGTCGTATCTGAGCAATTCGTTCTGTTGTGTCTACCACAAGTTCTGGACCAGAAATCTGACTATCCCCCACCTCTGCCCAACAAAGAGGTGACCGGCATTTACGCCCGTACAATGCCTCAAACGGAGCAACTTTAATGCTGGTGTGGTAGCTGTTATAGTATGAAAATTCCACAAGTGGCAGATGTTTCTCCCAACCATTGCCAAGGTCAATTACGCACGCCCGAAGCATGTCTTCTAAAGTTTGAATAGTGCGCTCAGACTGCCCATCCGTCTGAGGATAATAAGCTGTGCTCATGTCTAAACGAGAGCCAAAAGATTTATGCATTGCTTGCCACAGTTCTTTCAAGTAGATGTCTGCTAGCGTAGAGAACTTGTCTGTTTCTTTAATGGCCAGGAAGTGAGCAGACTTTGTGAGTCGATCCACGATCACCCAATTAGTATCATTTCCGCGCTGAGATCTAGGTAAGCCTGTAACAAAATCCATGGAAATTTGCTCCCATTTCCATTGTAATATCTCAGGTTGTTGGAGTGGTCCTGACGGTTTCTGATATTCCGCCTTGACTCTCGCACAATTCAAGCACTTGCTGACGTAAGTAGCTATGTGGGCCTTCATGCTAGGCCACCAATATGTAGTTTTGATATCGTGGTACATTTTATCTGAACCTGGATGTACCGAGTAGCGAGACTTATTAGCTTCATCCATTACAAGCTCGCGTAGGTTGCCATAAAGTGGGACCCAAGTGCGTCCTGTTACGTAATAAGCACCATTTTCCTTCTGTTCTAAGCGTTGCCTTGAGCCGCGTAGGGCTTCAGCCCTGATGTTGTCTGGTTTTAATGCTTCTACCTGGGCATTTCGTATCTGGGAAGGAAGACTAGACTGTATAGTGAGTTGTAAAGCTCGCACGCGCTTAGGCGCGGTGTCCTTTCGACTGAGGGCGTCAGCCACAACATTGGCTTTGCCTGGGTGGTACCTGATTGAGCATTCGTAGTCATTTAACAGTTAAACCCCTCGTCGCTGTCGCATATTCAGTTCTTTCTGTTTGAAGATATGTTCGAGGCTTCTGTGTTCAGTGTAGATTGCGCACTTGGTACCATACAAATAGTGTCGCCATATCTTAAGTGCAAAACAACCGCTCCCAGCTCTAGGTCGTGCGTAGTGTAATTTCGTTCGTGAATCTTAAGTTGACGCGAAACATAAGCAATAATTTTTATCCCGCTGCATCAACACACATCCAAGACCCTGGATAGATGCGTCGCAGTAGACTACAAAATCGTCCGTGCCTTCAGGCAGTGCGAGGATAGGTGCGCTACAAAGTCTATCCTTTAAGTGCTGAAACGCTGTTTCCTGTGCATTACCCCAGCGATAAACAACACCCTTCTGCGTCAGTCGTGTAAGTGGCTGAGCAATTTTTTTAGAAGTCTTTGATGAACCTTCTGTAATAACCCGCCAAACCTAAGAATTGGCGTATTTCTGTTGGTGTACGAGGCGCAGGCCAGTTCTTAACTGAATCTACCTTGGATGGATCTACATGAATCCCATCTTTGTTCACCACGTGGCCTAAGAAGTGGACTTCACGAAGCCAGAAGTCGCATTTTGAAAACTTAGCGTATAGCTGTTCCGTTCGTAGAAGTTCCAAAATAAGTCGTAAATGATGCTCGTGCTCCTCCTGACTCTTCGAGTAGATCAGAATGTCTTTGATGAAGACAATGACGAACTTGTCAAGATAAGGTTTGCACACTCCGTTCATAAGATCCATGAAAACCGCAGGCGCGTTCGTCAACCCGAAAGGCATGACCAGAAACTCGTAGTGGCCGTAGCGTGTTCTGAACGCTGTTTTGGAGACGTCCTCATCCCGGACTCTCAGTTGATGATACCCTGACCTTACATCAATCTTCGAGTAATAGTTCGACCCTTGCAACTGGTCGAATAGGTCGTCAATGCGTGGAAGAGGATAGCGATTCTTCACGGTCACCTTGTTTAGTTTGCGGTAATCTATGTACATGCGGAACGTACCGTCTTTCTTCTTCACAACAATACTGGAGCACCCCAGAACAAAGAGCTAGGACGTATGAAACCCTTTTCCAAGAGTTCTTGCAATTGCTTAGACAGTTCTTCCAGTTCGGTTAGAGCTAAGCGATAAGGTGCTCGAGCTATGGGTGCTGCTCCTGGAGCTTGTTACTATGAGTTACCAAAGGTTCTTAACCAGCACGAGGAATGCGGATGATCTTTTCTTCGCAAAGAGTCTCTGCTCGTTGTTGATGTAGCCAATCCCTACCAATATCGATGTCGAAACCATCACAACGTTGGGGTCATTCCTAGTATCACCCTGACCAATCATGAACACTCGACCCCTGGCACCATTGCCGTCGTTATTACCCCCATTGTTGCCCCCATTATTGTTCCTGTTTCCTTGGTTGTGGTTCTAATTCTGGTTCTGGTCCAACTGTGGGCAGTGTCTTTTGAAGTGACCTTCAGCACCACACTGATAATATCCCTTGTTACCCTGCTATTGCTGCTGATTCTATAGATCTTGTGGCTGTTGTTGTTGGTTCTGGTTTGCAGGACGTGAGTTTCTACCATCTTTGGCTCCATGACCAAGCTTGTTGCATCATTGTCAATGATTTCGGTTGCCCTGCCCGCTGTGGTGCAAGTTACATCGTTTGCACTTAGGGTGGTTTCCCCTGTATTCACCCTGCCCTTGACTACTAAAAGATTGCTGTCCAGAACTTTGGTTGTCATTGATCTTTCGCTGCTGTGCCTGGGACGGATTCGTAGTCGAACCCTTGCTAGAGGTTCCATCCCACTTTCATCCATTGTTACTGAGGGTAGCAGAAGTAGCTGAAGTAGTAGTGGTAGTAGTATCGCTGATACGTTGAGGCAGCTTGTTCTGTCCCACTGCCTGGTCTGTGAGACGATGAGCAAGATGAGTAACATTTTGAATAGTAGCAAGTTTAGCCATCTTCACATGGTTTTGAATTCCTGGTACTAAGCCTTTGAGGTACAGCTCAAAGCTCTTTATGGGAGGATCCACCATAGTTGGACACAAAATTGTCAGTTTGTTGGATCGTTATCGTGCACGCTTCTATCTCTGACCCCGTCATCTTCATGTTAAAGGACTCCACTTCCAACTTGTGGATGGCATCATAACTACTGTATTCACGTTTGATAGGTTCCTTAAAATCATTCCATGGGGTGGCATTAGCAGCCGCCAGCTCCAACATCGTAACTTGCGCGTTCCACCAAGTTTGCGCAGTGCCTTCGAGAATATCAGTGGCATATTTCACCTTACGAGCCTCAGGTCATTCGCACATTTGAAGGCCGATTCGAGTTCCTCGAACTAATGGAGGAGTCCAACAGCTCCTTCAGTGTCGCTGAAAGTAGTAGGACGACAGTCCATAAAAGTCGTGTATGTGCACACAGGTGGCTGAGCGTGTTGACTTGTCGTGTGCGTAAGAGTAATCAAAATTAAGCACAAGTGTTGAGTTACAAGAGTAGGATCTAAAAATCCTAGAGTAAGTGGTGATGGCAGGTTGCACCTCCTGCCTGGGCAGCTGCGAGTGCTGCAGTAACTTGTTCAGTGATCGAAGCCGCCAACTGGGCTTGAGTTAGGTTAACACGTCCACTCATGATCTTGACATCAAGGAGGACATGTGTAAGAGAGGTTCGCGAATAGTGCGAAAAGAGTGAGCACACAAGTATTCTCAAGCAATAACGTATAGTAGGTTCTGTAATCTGAGCATACCACGAGCAAAGTTCTATGTAATTCTAGCAAGTAGGTAAAGTAACATGAATAGTAGTACCTATGATGTTGAGCCTTGCACGTGGAGCGAAGCGTCCTTGTGGATCGTTGAGAGCACTGTTCTGGTTATAGTCTGGTTTTAACAAAATCGTTTTCCCTTTATTAAAACCGAGTTCTCTATAACCAATGGCTCTGATACCAATCTGTCACACCCCCAAAATCCACACGCGGAGTATCACCGCTTGGAGGCGTGACTGACCAGGATCAAGCCACCAATCATATTGAACATATAGGTAAATAGTAAAAGTCATTCATCAATACGAAAGGTGTTTTCAAAACCAAACATCAATAAGTGTGTAGCGGAAGCATAAGTATGTAAACCCAAAGTAAATCATAAATTCAAATGTTTAGATAGTTAACATGGCATCATCGATCCATGTCCCACAACGACCTGCTCCTCCCTGCGCAAGCTCCAATTGTACCTAAGGTCCTGCAAGGCATGCAGCAGAGAGTCAACAACTAGTTGAGCGAGTTCACAGTTAATAAGTTCGTTATAACAAATCATATATGCATTTAGTGGGGGCTTCCCATGGTCATATGTATTACTAGTGGGGGTTTCCCACGTTTATCTTTACTAATGGGGGCTTCCCATGTTTGTACTTACTAGACTATTTGCAACCATGTGTTCTTCTAAATCCGAGAACAGGAATACGTACAAGGTCACGTAGGATTTACGTGAGTGCCCTTCCCCGAGGACAGTGGTACGTGTGGGGTTTTACGTAGGTTTTACGTAAGTGTCCTTCCGACCCGGAAGACAGTAGTGGGTATTAGTTTACGTAGGTTTTACGTAAGTGTCCTCCCGACCCGGGAGACAATGGTAGATACTAGGTTACGTAGGTTTTACGTAAGTGTCCTGACTATCCTGAGGACGATGGTCTATAGTCTAACGATAGCGTAAGTACGAGTAGTTATCCATTTCAAATAATCCAACCCAATTCCCAACTCGGGAATCCCATGCCTTGGCTGTGTGAACTCACCTTGGTTTGCTCGGTATGCTAAATGTATGCTCGCAAGTAATCAATCACGCCCTAAAGTATGCACGTATGTGAAATCAGTTTGTGTTCAAGTTGTGCACGTATAAACATGTAGCACGTAATCACAATCATATACAAGATGGTTACACTTAATCAGCAGTTAAATATTCCAGTTAACATTTAACAGAATTAACTCAAGTTCCTGCACAAATCAGCTATTCGGCGAAACACACATGTTGGCGAAACACAGATATTGGCGAAACACAGATATATTGACGAAACACATATTCTGTTTCGTCGTGGTCTTGTTTGGCGAAACAGGATTCTATTTCGTCGACAGTCCTTGGCGAAACACTTCTGTTTCGTTAAGAGGTCTGTTTCGTCGAGCAGTCAGTTACGTCATAACAGTTACGAATCATGCAGAAACCCTAATCATTCTAACAACCGTCATCAATATCATCAATCATCAACAACACAGAAAACGTTCAAATCCTCATACAGAAATCATTACCCAGAAGTCATACGGTATTCAGAAATCATTGGTTATCAAACATCACATAACATTGTATCTCATAATCATGTGCTAACCCTAATTCCTCTATGCTGGCCTTTCCCATTCAGCAAAAATCATCAACAGCAAATGAATCATAAATCTCATAACACAAGAATCGAAATCCATATTATATGTTCAAGTAATATCAATTTATCAAGTAATATGAGCGTAAACATTACATAACATCAAGCCTTATCGTTTTCAAGCAAAACAGTCATCAATGGATATAAACCAAACAACACGCATAGTTTAAACACTAACCACGAAGAATGAGATAATAACTTGATCGATTTGAGGCTTCGGGAATGCTAGATCGCCGTCAACAGGGAAGGAGAGACTCTAGGGTTTCGGTTGTGATGATAGCAGGTGTAAAACTGATGATGTTTCACGTTTTAAAACTCGAAATAACATTCTGGGCCCGAACTGGGCTTCGTGAATTACTGGGCCGGCGAAACAGACTTCTGTTTCGTCGAGAGGTACATGGCGAAACAGCCTGTTTCGTCGGGATGGGTTATGGCGAAACACTCTTGTGTTTCGTCGGGTTGTTCAAAACTTAAACAGCTTATGTTTCTTAACAAGTTCCACATTATACAATCAAACACATAACCATGCAACATAATACGTCTCATCATATCACAAGGTGTACAGTTACAAAAATCAGGCAAGTCAAACAACTAAACAGTCAACGTCAACGTGCATTAAATGCGAATAGAGAATGTCGGAAATTCGAGTTGTCACAGTTTCGAACCGTACCGTTTCGACCCGTACCGTTTCGAACCGTACCGTTTCGGCTCGAAACGGTTCGGGTTCGATACGGTACGGGCTCGAAACGGTTCGTGTGGAAACGGTACGGTACGGGTCCAAACGGTTCGGTTCGAAACGGTAGGGCTCGAAACGGTTCGGGTTCGAAACGGTTCGCGTTCGAAACGGTTCGCGTTCGAAACGGTTCGCGTCGAAACGGTACGCGTCGAAACGGTTCGCGTCGAAACGGTACGGTACCGGTCGAAACGGTTCGGTTCGATACGGTACGGGTCCAAACGGTTCGGTTCGAAACGGTTCGCGTCGAAACGGTACGGTTCGAAACGGTACGGGTCGAAACGGTTCGCGTCGAAACGGTTCGCGTCGAAACGGTTCGGCTCGAAACGGTTCGGGTTCGAAACGGTACGGGTCGAAACGGTTCGTGCCGAAACATTTAATGATTTTTGGATTTTTTAGAATTTTTTTTATTTTTAGATTTTTTTGAATTTTTTAGAATTTTTATGATTTTTTAGAATTTTTTAGAATTTTTATGATTTTTTAGAATTTTTTTGATTTTTAGATTTTTTTGGATTTTTTTTGGATTTTTTTTTGATTTTTTTGATTTTTTGGAATTTTTTTGATTTATTGGAATTGGACCAAAATGGCAACTGAAAACATTTTTTAAGTTAATCCCCAAAATACCCCTGGTTACAGATGGGGTTTATGGATGGAGTTAGGCATTGTGATCAAAATGGCAGCAAAATGTAAAAGTCAGGGACCCAGATGCACAAAAAAAAACTATTTGGACTAAACTGGCATATTTGGACAAAACTCAGGGACTAAAATGGCAATTTACTCTTACTTAAATGATTAAACGACATCATGGGCGCATGGTTCTTTCTCGAAGAACAATATGATGTCTGCCTCACGTACAATATATATATCCTACTAATATGACAATTTAATACACGACGATTTACGAATTCCCCTGTCACTAAAATGTTGAGACCCAGTCCGGAATTCATCCCCAATCCGTACGGTCTTGTTTTACTTAAGAAATACCGCACATACAATATTAATTCATAAAAAAACGTTTTACTTCAAAACGTATAACTTATCAAAATCATATATTTTCAGCGAAAATATATATTTTATATTAAAAGGTATGTTTTATTTCGAAAACATTATTAAACCCTTTTAACGACGTGTTCCACCCCCAAAATATATACAAAACAGTAAAAAGAGGGGTTTAGTGACACTCACCTTTGGGTGCGTATTTTAAATATCGCAATCCCCGAGATTGATTTTCTACACGTCCTAATATAGGAACGATTCTAAATCAATATACATAACACAAAAATCCTAAGTTTCTCCGTTTCTTAGAATTATCACATAACTTTGAGATTTTCTCGAAAAGTTGTCATTTTTTATTATGTTGTCACGTTAATATATATATATGGGTCCATATACATATATATATATTTATGATTTTTGCGACTTGAACGATTTTATTGGTGACCATTATTGTGTAAATCCTGTTAACTCTCCCGTTTATACGCAATATATCTACGATTTGTGCGTCGTAATATATGTACATAAACGTTCATATAATTTAACACCGAAACAAGCGAAATATTACTAACTTATCTATTTTTGTCATTTTTAAAGCAAACATACATAATATATCATATATGTATCAAATTTCATGCTCGACAAACAAGTTACACATTTAACGCAATTTTACCGTTTCTACCGCACAAAACGTATATGCATACATGCATAGTCTAAATTTCTCACTATCAAATTGACACTTAACATATTATCACATTTATGTGTTTAAATCACTTAACACATTTTATCACACAAGGTTCACTCAAAATTTACCCATACTAGTGTTCATTAAAAATGCGTATTTTAGCGATTCGGTAATGTTTTCGGGCGTCGGAAGTCACGTATGACCAACCAAACACCGAGTAAACTTAAAATTAGTTAAAATACTTATTTTTAGACTAAAAACATCAGTTTATTTACTGACTTAATTCAGTTTTACAAAAATCACTCGAAAAGCCGATTTTTGACCGTTTTAACGCATAGTTTTGCGTTAAACTTTACCATAACCATCCCAACTCGAAACGACTTGATATTTTAACACAATACATGTTATTTACTGATTAAAATAGTGGTTATAATCAGATTAGTGCAGTTTTTGTGTAAGTCACATAAATCATGCGATTTCACGTATTTTACAACTTTTAATGCACCAAGTACAACATGCAAAGCTAGCAAACAATATGACAAAGTTATATATATCATTAAACACTTCAAAATACTCTTATTTTAGTGTTTATATTCTGATTAGATCTAATTTTTATGAAATCATAAACATATGATCATTTCATGCCTTCACATCATCATGTAAATTCACATATGTGCATCTAATGCACTCACACATTATCATCATCATCACTCATGATCTTATCATGCTCAAAACTTCACTAACATAATATTCTTACAAATATTACACATAACACAATAATCTTTCAAATCATTCATGTTCACTCATGCTTAGATCTTTCACTTTTATAACAATTTTCACATGCATGCATACATATACACACACACATATACACGAAATTTATACGCACATATACATCCAAAATTTCACTTTTCAACACATCACTTTCAAATCTTGGATCTCTTAGAACCTTCTTGCATGATATCTAAAAATTCCTTTAATCATCATATTTTTCAAGAAAGAAAATAACCAAGAACTTTTTCATCAAAAATCAAAATACAACTTATACATATGTATATATACACAATCGGCCATACACACATACATGCACACACTCATTTTTATTTTATTAAAAACTCATTTGTTTGAAATTTTCAAGTTTATGTTTAGATTCAAGAATCAAGAGAAACTTTCATTATCTTCTTTGTTACTATAAATCAAGAACAATATTTAAGAAAATAGTTTATACCTTCAAGATTTTAGTTGGGTTTTTGATAGAAGATGGTGATATGAGACTTGATTTTGCTTGATACTTACTTGAAATCACTTCCAAACCTTCTTACAAGCTTCAAATCACCAATTAAAGACCTTGATTCTTCATGTTTTGATTTTGAAAATGGTATGGTAGTGTGATATGGGGGTGTTCGGCCGAGAGTTGTTCAAGAGAGGAGAGAGAGAGAGAGTGAATTTGAATTGTGATCTTGGAATTGGAAGTTTATGGTGCATGAATCAAGATAAGTCATCATCACCATCTTTTATGTTAGAACATGTGTCAAATTTGCAACAATCTAGACAATGTGGGCAGCCCACATTGTCGCCCCCATGCCACTCTCACACACCAATTACATATATATATACATATTGTATGTAAATTAGCTCAAAAACAGGTATTTTACTGGATAACGGGTATTTTATCTAGCATTTTAATCCCGTTTTAGTGCGTTTTAAATTATTTTTATCGTTTTATAAAAATAATCACTCAAAATTATTACTGAATTAATTACCAGTTGCCTTGACTGGCTGCGTTGACAGTATTTTGTTTAATTCGCGTAGTATCGCGCGGTACGCGCTCAAACTCGAAAAATAGAGTTTCTTAGCGTTTTAAATTATTTTTCCACATGGATATGATTAAAATTATTATTCTAATCATAACAGACTATTTTTAGGATTTTAACACTGATCGGGTGGTCACCGGCGTTCGTTTCACATTTTAAACGTTACACGATAAGCGTTAGTTTTATCGTTGCCAACATAATTTTTATACACATCTAAATTTACCAACACATCAAACATCATATTTTAACATCACATTTAATCAAAAATAGTCACGTTACATATTCACTACACATTTGGCCCTGTCACTCCCAGATGAACTCGGGTCCACGCTTAGAATTCCAACGGACCTTGACCAACTCAATTTTACTCCTCCTGAGTTTCTGGGTTTTCCGATCCAGAACCTCCACTGGTTCTTCGATAAATCTTAGTTTATCGTCCACTCGAACCTCTCCAGGGGGTATAATTAGTGTCTCATCAGACAGACACTTTTTCAGGTTAGAGACATGAAATACATCATGGACTCCAATCAACTCCTGTGGCAACTTGAGCCTATACGCGACCGGTCCAACTCGAGAGACGACTTCGAAGGGACCTATTTAGCGCGAGCTCAACTTTCCCCCTCTTCCAAACCTCACAACGCCCTTCCATGGCGATACCTTCAGCATAACTCTATCACCAACTTGAAACTCCAGCGGTTTCCTTCGGTGTTGGAACCTGAAGGTTTATTCATGTAGGTTAGCATAGTTTAAGGGTTGATTATGTATTTGTTTAGTTTACATGTTTGGGTCGATTTTGTAAGTGTTTGGGCTAGTCTACTTGATGTCGCAATGGGCCTAGGGTTAGCCCGGTTGTTTTGTATTTAAACAAACCTCAACCTTATGGTTGAGGTTGTTCGTTACTTTGAAGGTTGCGACTCAAGGGAACCGTGTTTAGTCAAGAATCTTGTATCAGTCATTGTTTAACTTTGAATGCAAGATATCTGGTTTGTGTTTTATTCATATCATTGTTCGTTTATTGTTATTTGTTCTTGAATCAACTTGTGATTGAATTCCGCACCTTCACAAGTTAAGATCGATATCATTGAAAGATCCTGAACGGGTTTTACAATTGGTATCAGAGCCAAGAAACCATTCTTGGTTCGGTTTTGATATCAATCAGATTCAAGAACATCAGTTGTTACTAATACGATTTTGGTGTCTGTTTTGCAGTGAAAAGTGTCACATATTCAAACTGTTCTTGGTGAAATTGTTAAAAAAAATATTACTGATTTTGGATTGTGTGATTTCAGAAAATCTGTTAGCTGATTTCTCGGAGTTGGTGATCAAAGAAAATTCAAAGATTTCGATATCTTTGAATTTTGAAAGTGCTGAAAATCAGGGATTACGAGTCAACAGTGTTTATCTCATATCTGTTTTGCAGGTTCCGACTCGCAATCAACAGAGGTCTCGACTTGTGCTGTTTTGGTTTCGACTCGCAATCTTCAACAGTTTCGATTTGTTTTTGCTCCGGTCTCGACTCGCAACTTTTGTGGTCTCGACTTGTGTTGCATTGGTCTCGACTCGCAATCAATAGAGGTCTCGGTTTGTATTGTTCCAGTCTCGACTCGCAACCATCAACAGTTTTTGATTTGTTCTGCTCTTGTCTTGACTCGCAACTGTCGCTGTCTCGGCTTGTGTGGATTTAGTCTCGACTCGCAATTGTGATCTCGACTCGCAACGTCATTTCACAACGTTACTTGGACCTGGACTTTTGAACTGTTTGGACTTGAAAAATTAATTAATTAATCACCTAATTAATTAATTACCTTTAAGAAAACATGTCTTCTGGTAATCAAGTTAATGACTTAGCTGTCACAAATGCTCAGCAAGAATTGGACTCCAAAATCGGAACTAGTTCTCGCATTCCAAGGTTGTTGGATGCTAATGATTTTCCAGAATGGAAGTGGCGTTTTGAGCAGCGTGTAAAGTTTAAGGAACCTAAACTTTGGAGGTGTATTGAAAGAGGTCCTAGAGAAATTATGTATGAGAAGGAAACAAACCCTGGAGTCAAGGTCAAGAAACCTCGTGCTGAATATACTGATGAAGACTATGCTATTGAAGAGGAAGATAATCAGGCAACATCATACTTGACCATGGGACTAGGGTCAGATATTGCTATGGGATTTCGTACTTGCAAATCAGCCAAAGAAATGTGGGACGCACTGATTGATGTTTACGAAGGGAATGAAGACATGAGGGAAAGCAGAAGGAATTTGTTGAGGCAGAATTTTAATAATTTCAATTACATTTATGGAGAAACTATTGAGAATCAGATTCAGCGTTTCTCAAAAATTGTCACTCAAATGGATCTAGAAGAAATTCTTCCTTCTAAAGCTGCGCAAAATCGACAACTTTTGAATGCTTTGCCAAAGAGCTGGGACAATCATGTTGCAATGATTAAGCGGACCAAAGATCTTGCAAGATGTACCTTGACTGAAATGATTTCTCATATCAAGGCATGTGAACTGGATGACAAGCAAAGGGAAAATAATCATAAGTCCAGCATGCTGGCAGCAGGTATCTCTGTTTCTTCTACCAATTCGAGCAACGACAACGCTGCACTGATTTCTCAAAATGGAGCGAAAAAGACCTCTTCTGGTTCTACAACAACTGTGCATTACTCTAGCTCAAGTCCTTCGTCGACAGCAACAAAAATTGCCACAACTCCTTCAGCTAAAGCCGAGCTGATTGCTTTCTTTACTCAGCAATCCAAAGAAAATCTGGAGATCGCCGCTTCCGTTGTCAATTGTTTAAATGCTTTTGTCGCAGGTAAAATACAACCCCCTAGCTGGTCGTTGAATGATCTATATCAGTATCATCCTGATGATGTGGAGGAGATGGATATCACATGGCAAATGGCAATGGCAGCGTTCAGAGCACACAAATTTGCTAATAAGACTGGCAGAAATAGATGGGGTTCTGCTTATTCAAACTCTGCAACTGTTCCGTTTAAACTACGCTGCTACAACTGCCATGAACCAGGACATTTGGCACGGAACTGTACTAATCCAAAGAACAACAAAGATCAAACACCAGCGCATCCTGCTCCTCAAAATTCTGAAAGGGCTCTTGTAAAGACAAATGATTCTTCAACTGTTGCTGGTGAAGGCACTCAGAGTTCAGCCCTTGTCGTTCAACAAAGTGCTGATTTTAATTGGGATGACGAAATTCAACGCTTGAACATCTCTCCACCAGAAATCAAGAGTGTCGCTGAAAACATAGCTTTCATGACGTCAGATAACAAAGACTCTTTGCCTGATGTTGAGCCTCCAGCTGAGAATCTGGCCTTTATGACCAAAATCTTGTCAGCTCCTGTTCATGGACTTACTGCTGAAGAGGTACGTTCTATTTTCTGTACTGATGAATGCAGAGAGAGAGTTGAGGCTTATAGGATACATAATGCTGAGCTTATTCAAGATTACCAAGATCTTAAAAATAAAAACTTTACTTTGGCCAAAAATGAAAAACTTCAGAAAGAAAAAAATTGAGGCCCAAAGAAAAGATATTGTTCAGTTAAAAGAAGACCTTAGTGCCAAAAATTTTAATTTTTTAGATGCTCTAGCTACAATCAGTGATCTGACCAAAGAACTAGAAGATTTAAAGGTCAGATATCAGGTAAATGAAATAAACATTAAAAAATTTGACACTTCTAGTAATTTGGTCAAGAACATATGTGATATACAACTGGAGTACAAAGAAAAGAAAGGGGCTGGTTTGGGATACACAAAAGCTCCTCCTCCTTACAATCACAATTATACTTATTTGCCTTTCACGGAAGAGGAGCTAATTAATGAGGGAAAAATGACTTATGGACCAAAAATTGATAAGTCATCTGTCAAGAATGAATCTGCTAGCAATAAAAAATCAGCCCCATCAATGAACTTTGTTTCTAAAGGCAATGTTGATCCTAACCAGTCGTTTGCATGTGCAGAAAAGGTTGACTTGAAATGTGAAGATACTCTTGGGGGAGAACAAGTTTTAAATTCTGATTTACAAAAACCTTGTTTTGATGAAAATAATCCTGATCTTGTTTTGGGACAAAATATTTTTAGCATGCTTCTTTCTTTAGCTTCTAATGGGCCTGATGTTTTGGGCAAGACTGATGATGTTTGTGTTGAATCTGTGAACATTATTTCTGGTGATGAATTTTCTTCAGTTGATAATTGTGTATGTGATGGTTCTAATCTGTCAGATGATGATAGTGTTGCAGGTGAGGTCCCTCAGGATACATTCAGTGAAACCACTGAAACTACTTCTCAAGAAAATCAAGAATATCCTGATTCTTCTTCTGAATCGGTCTCAGTGGGAGTCCCTAATGTTGAATCTAGTGGGACCCCATTGGAAACCGTTGATGCACATGTTGAAGAAACATGTGTTAGTGAAATTTCAACCATTTCTGAAATTGAAACCGAGTCAAAATCCATTGACAAAGAATTGAATGTTGAAATGAATATAAAATCATCTACAGATGTTTTACCAAATAAAACTGAACTCAAATCATCAACTTTTCAAAATAATGATGATCACGGTAAGAAGGATACGTCTCAATCTCAACCTACATCACATGCTTGTGCAAATTCCAATCAGCTGGATCCAGGTTGCTCAAAACGAAAGCCAGTTAAATTCGCTAAATCTGTAAAGCAAGCCAGGAACGATTTTAAGAAAAACTCGAATCTCCACACATTGAAACGACAAACATGTTTCAACTGTGGAATTGCAGGACACATTACACGAAACTGTGTCCATCTCCCAAGAATGTCATCTAAGCACAAGAGCTTTAACAATCAGAAGACTAAGTCTAATCGAACATGTTGTTCAAAGCCAGTGAAAGTTACAAAGACTGAGGCAATGAAGAATAACAGTCGTAGGACCAAGCCCTCTGATTTTGACTGGAATGCAGCTAAACAAAGAAACCAACAATATCACAGAAATTTTCAAAGACACCAATATAATGTTTTTGATAACTATAATTTCAAGTGGTCAAATCAACATTGGAAACCAAAAATTAATGCTGCTCAGTCAAACATGTGTACGAACTCTTTTGTCAACAAAGACAAATCGAGATTTTTGAATAAAGATAATCTAGTTTGGCAAAAAGTAACGTACATTGATGCACAAGGAAAACCCAGATCCACCATGGGCTGGGTTCCCAAATCTAACTAATCTCGCAAATCGTGCAGGAACAGCTATGGAGGACTACCATGCGCCTCTGGTACATGGATAGTGGCTGTTCCAGGCATATGACGGGAGACTTGTCTCAACTGGTCAATGTAAAAGAATTTGACGGTGGATATGTCTCTTTTGCGGGAGGAGAATCTGGAAGAATCACGTTGAAGGGAACAGTGAAAAACGGCGTGTTAAGTTTCGAAAATGTGAATTATGTCCCAGAATTGAAACACAATCTGCTGAGCATTTCTCAAATTTGTGATCGAGGAAATTCTGTTCATTTTACAAAGAAAGGATGATATGTTTTGAAGCCAGGAATCGTCATTCCTGAAGATTGGTTTTTAATGACTGCTGAGAGACGAGGAAACGCTTATGTCATCGATATGAACAAGAAGCCATGTGAAGAGATCACTTGTCTATTTTCGAAGATATCCGAACATGATGGTCTATTGTGGCATCGTCATCTTGGACATGTAAATATGAAAAATTTAAATCGTCTTGCCAAAGGTCAACTGGTTCGTGATCTGCCAATCAAAGACTTTATGTTGGTAGAAAAATGCGTTGCTTGTGCTAAAGGAAAAGCTCATAGGAAGCCCCATAAATCCAAGCCTACACCCTCAACCAAAGCTGTGCTTGAATTACTTCATATGGATCTATTTGGTCCTGTGAATGTGTTAAGTATTGGCAAGAAGGCATACTGTCTCGTGATAGTCGATGACTATTCACGTTATACCTGGGTGTACTTTCTAAGTCACAAGAGTGAGGCTGCAGGTTTGATAAAACAATTTATCACTTTGGTGGAAAATCAAGCTAGTACGAAAGTGAAGGCTATTCGATCAGATAATGGGACTGAGTTCAAAAATGCTTCCATGAATACTTTCTGTGAAGAAAAGGGAATTGATCAACAGTATAGTGCACCTCGAACTCCACAACAAAATGGAGTAGCTGAAAGGCGAAATCGTACTCTTATAGAGGCTGCGCGTACTATGCTGGCTGACTCAAGGCTTCCTAGTTTCTTCTGGGCTGAAGCTGTTAGCACGACCTGTTATATCCAGAATCATGCTTTAGTTAATAAACGTCATATGAAAACTCCTTATGAGATTCTGGAAGGACATAAACCTTCGGTTTCACACTTTCGCATCTTTGGTTGTCCATGTGTGTTACTACTTATGGACTCTAATAGAAAGTTTGAGGTCAAAGGGGACGAATGTTACTTTGTTGGATATGCTAAAGGGTCAGCCTATAGAGTATACAACAAGGTAACTAAAAAGGTCGTCGAGTCGTGCAACATTGAATGGCTCGAAGAAAATGCTACGGATGCTAGAGTTGGACCAGATTGGTTATATGATTATGCTGAATTGTTTAAGTCATTTAACATTTTGTCAAGTGATTTTTCAGATGCAGGTGTGTCTATTCCAAAACAACCGCTGTCTTTGGAGGATACTGAAGAAGAAGAACAGACAGAAGGAAGCGTTAGACATTATACCATTGATCCGCCTGGAATGGTGTTTACGCAACATTCTACGTGTCAAAAAATGTCCCATCAATCTCCTGAAGGTGCTTCAAATAATGGTTCTGCTTCTAATGGTTCTGGATCTGCACTATTTCCTGAACCAATTCCTGAAGATTGCATTATTACCACTCCATTCGTTCATAATACTACAACATCTAATGAGGGGGAGTCTAGCAACACTACCACTGAAGACGAGACCGTACCTGACCTGGCAATACCCACAAGTGTTCAACGGAATCATCCTATAGAGAATGTGATTGGTCCTGTAAATGCAGGAGTTTTAACCAGGAGTCAATCGGGAACCATCAATACTTGCTTATATTCTTGCTACATTTCTCAAATCGAACCTAAAACTGTTGATATAGCTTTGCAGGAACCAGGCTGGGTAGATGCTATGCATGAAGAGCTGAACCAGTTTGAGAAGCTTGGAGTATGGAAACTTGTCAAGTTGCCACAGGGAAAGCGCAAACTTGGAACTAGATGGGTTTTTCGAAACAAGCAAGATTCTGCAGGGGTTATTGTTTGAAATAAAGCAAGGCTGGTGGTTCAGGGATTTTGACAAATAGAGGGTCTGGATTATGATGAAGTATATGCTCCAGTTGCTCGACTTGAAGCCATCCGGATCTTCTTAGCTTACGCGTCATATATGGGATTCACTGTATATCAGATGGACGTCAAGACAGCGTTTCTATATGGAGATGTGAAGGAAGAAATCTTTGTTGAGCAGCCTCCTGGTTTCATGCATCCAGATCATCCAGAATATGCCTACAAGCTCGATAAGGCATTGTATGGATTACATCAAGCACCACGAGCTTGGTATGCCACACTAACTGAACATCTTCTGGCTCATGGGTATACACGTGGCACGATAGACCAGACTCTTTTTATCAAGAAAGTGGGCAAGGATCAGCTTTTGGTTCAAATCTATGTTGATGATATTATTTTCGGATCTACAAGTGAGGAACTTTGCAAGGAATTTGAGAGAGTAATGAAGAAGAAATTTGAAATGAGTGCTCTTGGGGAAATGACACTGTTTTTGGGTTTACAAGTCAAGCAGAATTCTCAAGGGATTCTTATCCATCAAGGGAAGTATGTGGATGACGTGCTCGCAAAATTCAAGTTTATGGACGCAAAGCCTGCTGAAACACCAATGGTAGAGAGACCGTTATTGACTGAAGATGAAGAAGGATCTCCTGTGGATCAACGTCAGTATAGGTCTATGATCGGGTCGTTGATGTATCTAACAGCTAGCCGTCCGGATATCATGTTTGCTGTCTGCAACTGTGCACGATATCAGGCTAATCCTAAAACTTCTCATCTTATTGCTGTTAAAAGAATCTTTCGGTACCTTAAAGGCCGACCTCGGTTTGGTCTGTGGTATCCGAGGGATTCCAATTTTGACTTGTTTGCATTCTCTGACAGCAACTTTGGAGGTACTGACAGTGACAGGAAATCTACATCTGCGGGATGTCAATTTTTGGGCGACAGGCTCATTTCTTGGCAATGCAAGAAACAACAAACAGTGGCGATATCTACAGCTGAAGCTGAGTACATTGCTGCTTCTGCATCTTGCTCTCAAGTGGTGTGGATGCAACATCAATTGCAGGACTATGGTTTGACTTATCTTAACACTACTATTTACTGCGATAATGATGCTGCCATTCAAATTGTTCGAAATCCTGTTTTTCACTCCAAAACCAAGCATATTGACATAAAAGTTCATTTTATTCGAGACTGCTTTGACAGAGGTCTTATTACTCTTGAACAAATCAACACAGATGCAAATGCTGCCGATTTGTTCACTAAACCTGTCAGCAGCTCCAAATTCAAAGTGCTTGTGGATTTTCTGAAAATGATCCGTTTCACTGACTGAGCATGTTTGTGTTTCGTAGGTAAATTTGTTCATAAAGTTTTCTATTATTAGGTAGTTTTTATTTATGTACAAATTTAGGGGGAGAAAAATAAAAAAAAAAATAAAAAAATAAAAAATAAAAAATAAAAAAAAATAATAAATTTTTTTTTTTGAAAAATACAAAAAGAGGCATTGTATGACTGGGAAATGAAATAAATTTTCACATTATGGTTGAGGGCTGACTCATGTAAGACCAGTATCGAAATGGTTTGACTCTAGTATGATGTGTTGGTAGGCTCTATCCTTTAGGCTGGAAACATTGGCTGTTTCTGTTCAGAACTAAAATAGTACATGACCTCAGGAAAGAAAATCACTTGGAATTAGCTCATCTCTATTTGAATGTCTGTATGTTGTCCCGATACACACAATTTTGGTCTGACTCTGAAATCTTCTCTGAAAAAGTCGTGTATCTCCTTTGCTACATCCAGATATATGCTGACCTGGAGGTGCTAGGCAACGTCAGCTTCTGCTGCATCCAGATACATGCTGACCTAGCTGTACGTTGTCGCTCTGTAGATCAATTAAACACCCGAAAGAGGCCCTCAAGTGCCCAAAAGAAACCCTAGAAACCTATATCAAATTGAGAAAAACTCATTTGATCTTGTACATTATACCATCTCTGCAAAAGATCTATTCTGTTCTCTTCTCAACCTATTCCCAGTTAAGATTTCAGAGATCTGGATTGGACTTGTGAAATATGTGGTAGGGAAGCTACTTACATGATAGGGTGTGCTGTCTGTAATTCCGAGATTTGATTAGTATTTGTTTGGGTGCTCATTGTTAAGAAATCAAAACATGATAAATTTGTTACAGGCAGTTATATGGAAAAGGTCTAGGGAGATGAGTTTAGATGGACAAATATACTGGCAATCGTCTAGATCATTCGGTAGTAGATCAGTGTCAATAAGTGATGTCAAGCCCAAAACCTCGTGATTTGATCCCTGAGTAATCTCCGTGATTTTCCTAATTTATTTTTGTAAATAATATTTTTATTATTATTTATTTTTGTTTTTTGGTTTTTGTAAATCATGCTCAGAAGGTTTAATGGGTTATAAATGTTAACTGCTTAATGGATTTGATTAAATTTGATTTTCTATAAAATCTTTTCTAAGATAATCCATGTTTATAAGCCTAATCAGTTGATCCGGCCCAAGCCCATTTAATTGGGTATAGGTATAAGTTCAGGGTCTCGAGTCGAGACCTCATTTCTCACTCGAGACCTTCAAGAAATTCTCTCAAAATTCCGGCGAGTTTTCTGTTCTTTGTGTTTCCGACTTATTTCGACTTAAATCTCCGGTTTCAAGTCGTTGATCTTGGTGTTTCCGGTCTCGATTAACTATTGATTCAAGGTATGATGATGATTTTCTTGAAGATTTGCAGGTGTTATGAAGATTTGATGAAATCCTGATGAAGATTTGAAGATGATTAAGAACCCTAATCTTGAATATATTTTGGTCTTCAAATAAATCTGATGATGTTATGGGGTTTTGATCCAAAAAGTTCAGAGGACAAAGTGTTTTTGGGGTTTCGACTCAAAACACACAAGGACTCGAGACCAGCTGATTGCGAGTCGCAACCTCATGATTGTGACTCGAGATCTCTAGGTCTCGACTCAAGGTCTCGACTCGAGATCTCTGTTGTTATCCTTGATTGCGACTCGAGAACTTATGGTCTCGACTCACGGTTCCGAGTCAACAGTAACTGATCTCGAGTCAAGATTAAAAAATTCTGAATTGTTGAAATCAAACATGTTGACTTTGAAATCTAAGTTATAAGTGTAAATGTTTGTGATGCATTTCTGTTTTGTGCAGATTATGGATTTAAAGTTCATAGCAACACACAATCAGGCTGGATATTTAGCACCTCCTCCCGAGAAGCACAAAAGATTATATGCCTCATTGATGAAAGGTCTCAACAATTGTCGCATCGTTCATGCATTACGAGACAATCCGGTTATCTATGAAAGTCTTGTTCAAGAATTCTGGAAGAAGGCAAAAATTGAAGTTGTTGAGGGAAAGGGAGTTATTGTTTCTGAAGTTCAAAAGAAGACTGTTACTGTGTTAAAGCAGATGATTCGAGAAGTATTGCAGTTCAATGATCAAGAAACAGATTCGATTGAGCTTCCAGCTGGCACAGTTGAAGCAATATTGCCGAGACTGAGTTATGAAGAAAGATATCCACCTCTGATTAAGAAATTTGTGCATCCTTATTGGCGAATTTTGCTGCACATGTTTCTCTTGTGTATATCCGAGAACAGAGGAGGCACAGATCAGCTGAACAGTACACAGGCTGCTGCTTTAGTCTGTGTGATAACTAATGAAGCATTCAACTATTCGAAGTATATTTTGGAAGCTATGAAAAGGAATGTACTAGGAGTCAGGAAAGACAAATTTCTCATGTATCCAAGGTTTCTGCAAATGATTTTTAATGCTCGTTATCCAGAGTTGGAGAGATCTGGTAATACATTGGAGTTGAGGCCCATGGGTCCAGCTTGTTTCAGTGCTCTCACTCCAAAGAAGGGTACTGAGAAGAAATTCGAAGGTTTGATTGATTTAGAGAAATTTGGTCAATTTGCAGAGACTGAAGATGTTGGTGATAATCCAGTCGTTGTGCAACATGTTCCAGTAAATGTTACTCCTGCAAATGCTATAGTTGCTGAAGAGCATGATATCCAAATGGGTACCGAAGATGAGCCTGAGACAGAGATTTTAATAATTGACTCTGACGATGAAGGCATTGAGATTATGTGTGATTCTGGGGAAGATGAAGAGCTTCCTCCTGAAGCTGAAGTTGATACTGCTGTTTCTGCTGTTCCACTTGTGATTACTGCTGAAAGTTTGGCTTTGTTATTAAAATCTGTAACTGATAAGATGGGAAATCCTCCTTCTGATCTTTCAGTGTCAAAAGAAAAGCCTAGTGAAGACCCAAAGGATTCTGATTCCATGCCGTTGAAGCGGAAAAGGAGGGATCCTCGACTTGGAATGTATGTTGAACAAAACCAAAATCAATCCATGACTATTGCTGAAGATGATGAAGGTTTATATGATTTTGATTTTGAGAGAAGTATTGCTGACACTACCACCTCTACTGAAGATATATTTGATTCCAACATTGACTCTCAAAGAAATGGTTTGGCGACCACTGCTGCTGATATTCAGGTTACAAATGTTAATACAGATCCCGTAGTTGATACTATGCCACTTGGTATTTCTGAATCTACAGGTCCTTCTAGAAGTGTTCCTGATGTACCTAGTAGTTCGAGTGGTAAAAGACCTGAAGAGCCATTTAGAATGCCGTTTGATGATGATTCTAGTGATGAAGATGAGTTTATCAGCATGAGAGATATGAAGAAAAGAATGGTTGTCCTTGAGCAAGATTCAATTCATAAAGATGCGAAGATTATTCAACTTGAAGATACAATTGTGAAGAAAGATCAACAGATTGAGCAGCTTCAAGGAGATGTTAGTTTGCTGTTTAACATGGTGTATGACTTACGTGGAAAGTTGGAGAAGAAATTTGGACAGGAGTTCTCAGATCCAACTGATGTTGAAAACAGGAAAAAGGCCTTTGAAAAGGATGATGCTGAAAGAAGTGCTGCTATGGAACAATACTTTAAAAGAGTTATTGATCCTGTCGCAGACAAAGAGAAGGCTGAAAGAATCAAGAAGAAAAGAGAGTTTGTAATTATGAAAAATCGGAATCTAAATCCAGATGATGATGATGCTCATGCAACTCATCATTTAATGGATGTTGGTGAAACTCTCTATGATAAGGTTGGAAATCGTTCTGGTGTAGTTAGCTGGGGTTATGATCATGATCGCAAAAGATGGTGGATAAAAAGAAAAGTTGGACCTGTTGAGTGGTACAAACATCCAGGCCAGTTTCAGTCGTTTACTAAGGTGGACTTGACAAACTTGTCTAAAGCACCTTATGTAGATGATAAGCCTGGAGGAGTTGGATATATGTTTTTCGAGAGGTTGAAGAGGGAGGTTCTTAAGGGTTTTCCTTCAATGCGTACTGCAGAGTCCATTGTTAAACCAGCTAAAGGCATTAGAGATCCATATACGAACAAGCGAATGAAGATTGTGCGCTGGCCTGTAACTGACAAAGAGAAGGTGATTCCATTGGTGAAAAAGATACCACAGGGTGCTCTGAAGTCCTTACATTTTTGGTCTTATGATGAGCGCTTAGGGCAGGCAGTGATTGTTTGTGATGATGATGTGTGTTTTCGCTTGGTGGATCAGATTGATTTACTGAATGTTGCTCATGAAGATTTGGAAGTGTTAGCTCGTCATCAAATTAGAGCTACTGAAAAATATGAAGAAATTGCAAAAGCTTGGACTGCTGCTGTTGCATCATCTATTCATATTCGTACAAAGGGTTTCAGTGGTCTTAAGGATCGGTTGCAAGGTGATCGTGAAAGTTAAAGTGTCAAGAACCTGCATGCATAAACCTAGGGGGAGATTGTTGGAACCTGAAGGTTTATTCATGTAGGTTAGCATAGTTTAAGGGTTGATTATGTATTTGTTTAGTTTACATGTTTGGGTCGATTTTGTAAGTGTTTGGGCTAGTCTACTTGATGTCGCAATGGGCCTAGGGTTAGCCCGGTTGTTTTGTATTTAAACAAACCTCAACCTTATGGTTAAGGTTGTTCGTTACTTTGAAGGTTGCGACTCAAGGGAACCGTGTTTAGTCAAGAATCTTGTATCAGTCATTGTTTAACTTTGAATGCAAGATATCTGGTTTGTGTTTTATTCATATCATTGTTCGTTTATTGTTATTTGTTCTTGAATCAACTTGTGATTGAATTCCGCACCTTCACAAGTTAAGATCGATATCATTGAAAGATCCTGAACGGGTTTTACATTCGGTTATCTGCATAACTCTTCTGTCGATCCGCGGCAGCCTTCAACCTATTCTTAATCTGGACTACCTTATCCGTGGTCTCCTGAATGATCTCGGGTCCGGTCAATGCTTCTCGCCGACTTCAGCCCAACAGAGCGGTGATCGACACTTCCTTCCATACAGGGCTTCAAACAGATCGGCTTTTATGCTGGCGTGGTAACTATTGTTGTAAGAAAACTCTGCCAAGGGCAAATGAGTATCCCAACTTCCACCGAATCAATCACACACGCTCTCAGCATATCCTCTAATGTCTGAATGGTCCTTTCACTCTGACTATCCGTTTGAGGATGATATGCAGTACTCATATCCAAACGAGAACCCAGTGATTTCTGGAGAGATCGCCAAAATCTGGAGTCAAATCGTCCGTCTCTATCCAAAATGATTGACACAGGTACTCCATGACGGGCTACAATCTTGTTAAGGTACAACTGCGATATCTTTTCCGTATTGTCTGTTTCCTTAAGTGCCAGAAAATGAGCAGACTTTGTCAATCAATCCACAACTACCCAGATCATATTGTGTCCACGCGACGTACGGGGTAACTTGGTGATAAAGTCCATCGTAAAATGTTCCCATTTCCACTTAGGAATCTCTAGTTGCTGCAGAAGCCCAGACGGCTTCTGGTGCTCAGCCTTGACCCTAGAGCATGTCAGACATTTACTCACGTAGGCCGCAATGTCTCTCTTCATCTTTGGCCACCAGTAAAACTCCTTAATGTCCTGATACATCTTGGTAGAACCTGGGTGAATGGAATATTTGGATTTATGAGCTTCGTCCATAACCAAATCACGGAGGTTACCTTTAAGCGGAACCCAAACTCGGTTCATGAAGTAAATTACTTCATTCGCTTTTGATATCAGTTTACATTCTAAGCCCTTCAAACCTTCACTTCTCAAATCATCATCCTTCAAAGCTTCCCGCTGTGCATCACGAATTTGATCAGTTAAACTCGTTTGTATGGTCAAACCCAAAGCACGCACACGTAGAGGCTTTTCCCGTTCCTTCCTGCTGAGCACCTCTGCAACAACATTTGCTTTCCCTAGGTGATATCGGATATCACATTCATAATCGTTGAGTAACTCCACCCAACGTCGTTGTCGCATATTGAGCTCCTTCTGATCGAATATGTGCTGGAGGCTCTTATGGTCCGTGTAAATCGTACACTTCGTGCCATACAAGTAGTGTCTCCAGATCTTCAAGGCAAACACAACAACTCCAAGCTCCAAATCATGTGTTGTGTAATTCTTCTCGTGCACTTTCAATTGTCTGGACGCATAGGCTATCACTTTGTCTCTTTGCATTAAAACCCATCCAAGACCCAAACGTGAAGCATCACAGTAAATAATGAAATCATTACTTCCCTCAGGAAGGGAAAGAATAGGTGCACTGCAGAGCTTTTCCTTTAATGACTGGAAAGCTTTCTCCTGCTTCCCCGTCCAGTCAAACTTCCTCTCCTTCTGGGTTAATAGCGTCAATGGCTGCGCTATTCTGGAGAAGTTCTCGATGAATCACCGGTAATACCCAGCAAGCCCTAAGAATTGTTGCACCTCTGACGGAGTCTTTGGCGCTTCCCAATTCTTTATTTCTTCGATCTTAGACGGATCTACATGTATACCTTTCTCATCTATGACATGTCCGAGGAAATGAACTTCCCGAATCCAAAACTCACATTTAGAGAATTTGGCATACAGCTTCTCTACCTTCAGCAACTCCAAAATTAACCTCAAATGATGCTCATGATCTTCTTTGGTTCATGAATAAATAAGTATATCGTCGATCAATACTATCACGAATTTGTCCAAGTAGGGTTTGCATACCCTGTTCATGAGATCCATGAACACAGCTGGCGCATTAGTTAAACCAAAGGGCATGACTAGGAACTCATAATGGCCGTATCGTGTTCGAAAGGCTGTCTTTGGAATGTCATCATCAGCAACCTTCAACTGATGATAGCCTGAACGCAGATCTATCTTCGAGTAGTAGCTGGATCCCTGAAGCTTGTCAAACAGATCATCGATCCTCGGCAAAGGGTACCGATTCTTGATAGTTAACTTGTTCAGTTCCCTGTAATCTATACACATCCTGAAGGATCCATCCTTCTTCTTCACGAACAGAACAGGCGCACCCCAAGGCGAATAACTCGATCGAATGAAACCTTTGTCTAGTAGCTCTTGAAGCTGGTTTGACATTTCTTTCATTTCCGACGGTGCCAAGGCGAATAACTGGTTTGAATGAAACCTTAACGTCTCGGTCAGTAATCTCTACTGGTTCCTCGACAAATCGCAGCTGATCATCGATAGTGAGCTCCTTGAGAGGAACTATGAGGGTCTCATATGACAGACACTTCTTCAGATTTGACACGTGGAAAACGTTGTGAACTCCGCTGAGTTCTTCGGGTAGGTTCAGTTTGTAGGCCACCTTGCCTATTTTCTCTATGATTTCGAAAGGTCCAACATATCGTGGGTTCAGCTTGCCCCGCTTGCCAAAGCGAACTACACCTTTCCAAGGTGAGACTTTAAGTAGTACTCGATCCCCAACCTGGAACTCGAGTGGTTTCCTATGCTTATCAGCATAGCTTTTCTGACGGTCACGCGCTGCCAACATTCGTTGTCGTATCTGAGCAATCTTCTCCATTGTGTCTACTACGAGTTCTGGGCCAGTGATTTGGCTGTCGCCAACCTCTGCCCAACATAGAGGTGATCGGCACTTCCATCCGTACAATGCCTCGAACGGAGCGGCCTGGATACTGGTGTGGTAACTGTTGTTATACGAAAACTCCACTAAAGGGAGGTGTCTTTCCCAGCCGTTACCAAAGTCGATTACACATGCTCGAAGCATGTCTTCAAGAGTTTGAATGGTGCGTTTAGACTGCCCATCCGTCTGTGGATGATACGCCATGCTCATGTCTAAACGCGAGCCAAAGGACTTGTGCATCGCTTGCCACAACTCATAGGTAAAACACGCATCATGATCAGATATGATAGAGGTTGGCACCCCATGCCTTGATACTACTTCCTTTAGGTAAATATCTGCTAGAGTAGAAAACTTATCCATTTCCTTGATAGCCAGAAAATGTGCAGACTTGGTCAGTCGATCCATGATCACCCAAATGGTATCATTTCCGCGTTGAGATCTAGGCAGGCCAGTAACGAAATCCATGGAAATTTGCTCCCATTTCCATGTCGGTATCTCTGGTTGTTGAAGTAGGCCTGACGGTTTCTAGTACTCGATTTTGACTCTCGCATAAGTCAAACATTTACTAACGTAGGTTGCTATGTTGGCTTTCATACTAGGCCACCAGTATGTAGTCTTGAGATCGTGGTACATCTTATCCGAACCAGGATGTACCGAATAACAAGACTTGTGTGCTTCATCCATCACAAGCTCACGTAGATTACCATAGAGTGGAACCCAGATGCGCCCTGTCACGTAATAAGCGCCGTCTTCCTTTTGTTCTAATCGTTTCTTCGATCCTCGCAAGAACTCAGCCCTAATGTTCTCTGGTTTCAATGCTTCAACCTGGGCTTCGCGTATCTGAGTAGGAAGACTAGAGTGAATGGTAAGCTGTAACGCACATACACGCTTAGGTTTAGACTCCTTCCGACTGAGGGCATCGGCCACAACATTGGCTTTGCCTGGATGGTACTTAATTGCACATTCATAATCGTTCAGGAGTTCAACCCATCGACGCTGCCGCATGTTCAACTCCTTCTGTTCGAAGATATGCTGGAGACTCCTGTGATCGGTGTAGATGGTGCATTTGGTACCGTACAGGTAATGCCTCCATATCTTGAGTGCAAAAACAACAGCTCCTAGCTCCAGATCATGAGTAGTGTAGTTCCTTTCGTGAACCTTAAGTTGGCGTGATGCATAAGCAATGACTTTATCCCGTTTCATTAACACACAACCAAGTCCTTGGATGGACGCGTCGCAATATACCACAAAATCGTCTATGCCTTCAGGCAATGAGAGGATAGGTGCACTACAAAGTTTCTCCTTTAAGTGCTGAAATGCGGATTCCTGTGCATCACCCCAACGATAAGTGACACCCTTCTGGGTCAGTGAAGTGAGAGGTTGCGCAATCTTCGAGAAATCCTTGATGAATCTTCTATAGTAACCCGCCAAACCCAAGAATTGGCGAATTTCTGTTGGTGTTCTAGGTGCAGGCCAATTCCTAATTGAGTCAACCTTGGATGGATCAACATGAATCCCATCCTTGTTTACCACGTGGCCTAAGAAATGGACTTCACGAAGCCAAAAGTCGCATTTTGAAAACTTAGCATACAACTGCTCTGCTCGAAGAAGTTCCAAAATAAGTCGTAGGTGCTGCTCGTGTTCCTCCTGACTTTTGGAATAGATTAGGATGTCGTCGATAAACACAATAACAAACCTATCCAAGTAGGGTTTGCACACTCGGTTCATAAGATCCATGAAAACCACAGGTGCGTTCGTCAACCCAAAAGGCATAACCAGGAACTCGTAATGCCCATAACGAGTCCTGAACACTGTCTTGGAGATGTCCTCGTCTCGAACTCTCAGCTGGTGATAACCCGACCTCAGATCAATCTTAGAGTAGAAGCTCGACCCTTGCAGCTGGTCGAATAGGTCATCGATACGTGGGAGAGGATAACGATTCTTCACGGTCACCTTGTTGAGTTCACGATAGTCAATACACATTCGGAAGGTACCGTCTTTCTTTTTCACAAATAAGATTAGAGCTCCCCAGGGTGAAGAGCTAGGACGAATGAAACCCTTGTCCAAGAGCTCTTGCAGTTGCGTAGACAGCTCTTCTAGTTCTGATGGGGCTAAGTGATAAGGTGCACGAGCTATTGGCGCTGCTCCAGGAGCTAGCTCGATTTGAAACTCGACCTGGCGATGAGGCGGAAGACCAGGTAATTCCTCAGGAAATACCTCAGGGAAGTCACGTACAATGGGAAAATCTTCTATCTTCTTCTCCTTTGTCGAAGTATTAGTAACGAGAGCCAGAATAGCAGTGTGGCCCTTTCGCAAACACTTCTGAGCCTTAAGAAAGGAGATGATGCCCACGACAGCACCACTCTTGTCACCACGAATAACGAGAGGTTCCTGTTGGGATTGAACCCTACCAGAGGAGCATATAATTAAAGCTAAAACTGGATCAGAGCAGTGGATCCAGAATAAGCAGACGTTTACAGATGGTTCATACAAGTCTCTCCCCTTGATAGTGATTTCAACATCTGCTGACCTCCTATCTGCTGATCATGCAAACTGCTAACCTACAACTGCTGCTCTTGTATAGACTGATAGAAGACTAAAGCTCTGTTGCTCAATCTACTGTCTTGAGTCAAGTACTGCTGATCCGGACAAGCACTGCTGGATTCACAGCAGTGGAAGGATGCATCAGCTGTTTAAGTGTCTTTTGTATAATGAAATGTAATAGCAGTAGTTAGCATAACAGTGTTTGTATAGATCAGTGGTTAGAGTTTGTTAGGAGGTTAGATGTCACTTTCATGGTGACGTCAGCATTAGATGCTCAGTGGTTTGCTAGTGCCTATAAATAGAACAGTGCTCTGTACTGTTCTATTAGCTCTTTGCAATATCGTCTTCTTTGCACGAACAAACACTGAGCTCTGGCTGAGGGGGAGTTTGTATTCAAGCATTACTTGTAATCGTTGTTGAAATTAAATTCAATCATTCGGTTCCTTGTTGAAAATGTCTTGATCAAAGCAATACTCTCGTTTGATTGTATGCAAAGTTTGTTTCCATATTAATTCCGCTGCACAACTCTTTCATTTTCATCTTAATTTCAAACGTAAAATACAATCAGAAACAAACTCAGATCCAACAGTTCCTCACCAGAACGGGGAATACGGACGATTTTCTCCTTGTAAAGAATCTCTGCTTGATGTTGAGATAACCAATCCATCCCAATAACAATGTCGAAGCTACCCAGAACGATAGGGACAAGATCGATGGAGAAAGTCTGACCAGCAAGAACAATATTACAACCCTTAACTATGTGTGTGGCTTCAAGACTTTTACCATTTGCTAGTTCTACAATGTGCTTGGTGTTCAAAAGTGTTGGGGTACGCTTAAGCATCTGGCTAACTTTTAAAGACACGTAACTAATATGGGTCACATCCTCGCTCAACAAAGCACAGGTTGTTGGAGGTCTGTCGTCTTTGGTCCCCACGTTCCCACAGTGCCAAGCGCTGAAGATGCTAAAAAGTTCGTTCCAAAACCAGTTGAAAACTATAGCGAAACCGACTATCAAAAGTTTGAACTAGATGCTAAAGCGTTTAGCATCATAGCATCAGCGCTGCCCAATGAGATATATGCTGGACTGTTACACTGTAACAGTGCCAAAGAGTTATGGGACGCACTTAAGGAACAGTTTGGGGGAACCGAAGAAGTCATAGAAAACAATAGGGAAATCCTGAACCAACAGTATGAAACATTTTGTCATGTTAGGGGTGAATCACTGACGCAACAATTTGAGCGTTTCAGTTGTCTCATCAGTGAACTGAGGCTTGTTAATACCACTTTTACAAACTCAACTCAAAATAGCAGGTTCCTCAGGTCACTGCCAGAAAAATGGGACACCATAGCTTTTGTCACCCGAAACTCACCTGAGTTCAAGGATCTGACCTTGACCCAACTCCATGGTCGACTCCTGACCTACGAAAGGGAGTTGAACCAGAAAAGGAAGTTACAAGAGTCAGGAAAAGCCGTTGTTGATTATACATTCGGTAACACTGCTCTTCTGGGTCAAGAAGAATCTGGGAGCAGTGGTAAGGATCAGGGTTATGATCATTTCATTGACATAACTGCTGGAGCAAATTTTAACAACCCTGATCCTCACTCTGCAAGTTATGCATTCACTGCAAACGAAAACCAGATGTCAGACAATCTAAGCTTTGAACTCAATGATTTACAACATTTTGATCCCACTGACTTAGAAGAGATGGATATTCTGCACCAGTTGGCTTTGCTCAGTGTTAGAACTAGCAAATTCTATAAAAGAACAGGGAGAAAATTCCCAGGACTTCATGGGAATTTGAGGGTTGGGTTGGATAAATCGAAAATCAAGTGTTACAAGTGCAATAGGTTAGGGCACTTTGCTAGGGAATGCAGAAGTCAAAACACTGGACCAATAGTTACTCACCCTAGCTCTAACCCTAGACCACAAAGTCAAAACACTGTGCACTATACCCAATATACCCCTGCAGCTCAAGTGAACACTGCTCACTATGCTGCTGCCCCTGTGCCTGTGCATTATGTCCAAACTACTGTCCCACAAATTCAGTACGTTCAAACCCCTGCTCCACAGGTACAAGTGCAACCTGTTGCACCCCAAACCACTGCTCCAGCACCAGTACAACCAGATCAACAAAGCTTTTTCACTCAAGGGTTTGTTGACTGGAGCAGTATGCCTGATGACCTTAGTGATGAAAATTTTGCACTCTATGCTTTTAATGAACCTTCTAATGATGAATTTTGTTTGATGGCATTAGAGTCAATAACAGAGGGGGTTGAAACTGAAGGTGAACAGCTAAGTGATGAAACAGTGGGTGAGGTGACTGAAGCAGTGGTTACTGTTGTGGCTGGTGAAATATTGTTGGGAGAAAGTTCAGGTACCCTGATTGAACCACTGACAGACCCATGGTCCGAAGAGAACAAGGAAGAAAAGAAAGAAGAAAAAGCAGGTGAGAAAGAAGAAAGAGCTGATGATGAAGAAAATCCTCAATGTGATTGTGCAATGATGGCTGCTGCCAAGGTATCACCTCAAGTTCTTGAAAAACTGTGTTCTGACAATTGCATTATTGCTTTTGCTAACATCAAAGAGGTAAATGAAAACCTTCGGGATAAAATCTTAACTGATGAAGTCAAATTTGAAAGATCTTTAAAAGAACTTAAAAATAAATTGACTGAAAAGGAAAAAGAGATCAGCAGTCTGAAAGAAGAACAAAGCATAACCAAAACTCAACTCCAAACTATGGTAGAAAAATACCAAGTTTGCAAAAAGGAGTTGGAGTCCACCCAGATCACATGTGAAAGATAGGTGGAATCATGCAAAGGGTATGAGGTTATGCTTGAAAAACAGATAAAAAGCAATGTGAAATTTGGGGTTGGTTATAGAAAACATGATGATGAAAACACTGCTTTTGGAAAATCTGTTCAAACCACTGATGTAACCACTGAGTTCATCCCCACAAACAAGAATGGCCAAGAAGTGAAAATCACTGACAAACTTGGTAACAAAATCACATTTGACAGACCAATGGGATCCTCTACTTTTGAGGAGCTTGAAGATTATCAGTTTAAACCAAAATGGTCTGATGAGTGTGACATTCTTGAAAATTTCAAGCCAATGGACTTTACATCAACTGATGGTGTTAAAGCTCCAAAAGCTAAAGTCATTCCTCTCAAGGACATCCCAACAGAGGTTAAAACCTCTGCTGCAAAAGAGTCTGAAAAGAGAAAGAAGAAAGAAAAAATTGATAACTTGTTTTGTGAATTCTGTGAGAAAAGGAATCATCTAACAAAAGACTGTTTCCACTTAAAAGCTTATGATTTAAACAGAACAAGTGTCATTGTTTCAGCTGAAAGTTGCATTGTTTGTGGTAAAACAAACCACAAGACTCAAGCATGTGTGTATCTCAAAAACTTTGATGTGAAAAAGAATGAGTACATTGCTAAAACATCCTTGAGTCCATCATCATCATCATCTGTCAAATTCACCAAGAAACAACCACTGTTTGTGCCAGTTCAAACAGCTGTCACAAAACAGCTGAACCAAACATCTGTCAAAAGAGATGTTCAGGTTACTGATGCACCCCCTGCCAATCAGTTCAGAAAAGGCAAGGAAAAACAGTCTTACCAAAGGATTCCACACGTTTATGAGGCCTACAAAAGGCCCTCTAAACCAAAAGTGAACAGGCATCCTTTTGGGTACCAACAGGTGATTGGTCAAGATCCCCAACAGTGGTTAGCAAGAAACAGTACTAAAACTGTCCAAACCCCTGACTTAACCACTCTCCATCATTCTGCATCCATCCCAGACACTGTTGAGACCCCATCCAAAGCCCTGTTGGCTTTGGAGACCCTAATGAACTAATCCTTTTACTTCATGTGCAGGGAGCTTCTGCATGCTTTGATAGTCTTTGGTATGTAGATAGTGGAGGCTCCAGGCACATGACAGGATGTAAAGCCCTCCTCAAAGACTTTAAAATCCATGGAGGGGGTGATATATCCTTTGGGAATAATAGTAAAGGGAAAGTTCTGGGGTCTGGTACAGTGCAGTCTGGAAATGTAAAATTTGAAAATGTCAATCTGATAGACAATCTAAAATTCAAACTTCTGAGTGTGTCCCAAATGAGTGACAAGGGATTTGGGTCATTCTTCACAAAAGACTGTTGTAGGATTGTTGGACCAGAAATGGAAAAAAAGATTGAAGAAATAATAAAAACTGGTCAAACAAAACTTGTTGCTCAAAGAAGTGGCAATGTTTATGTTGTTGATATGTCAAAAGAGTGTCCCAGAGCTGATGCCTGTCTGTTCTCAGCTGCCTCTAACATAGAGACAGAACTTTGGCACAGAAGGCTGGGACACACAAATCTTAAAACAATCACTGAAATTTCAAAAAATGGGTTGGTGAGAGGCCTACCAGAAAAATTGTTTTCATGTCCTGAACATTGCATTTCCTGTTTAAAAGGAAAACAACATAAAAGTTCTTACAAGTCCATTGAAGAGTCCAAAACAACCCAGTGTTTGCAAATGCTACACATGGATTTGTTTGGCCCAGTTCAAGTCATGAGCCTCAAGAAGAAAAGATATTGTTTGGTTATTGTTGATGACTTTTCTAGGTTTACATGGACTTTATTTTTACACTCAAAAGATGAGACTGCAGGCATTTTGCAAGACTTTGTGACACAGGTTGAAAAGCAATTTGACCTTCCAGTGAAAAGCTTCAGGAGTGACAATGGCACAGAATTCAAAAATAAGGAGTTGGAAGCCTTCTGTGTGAAGAAAGGGATTGTAAGGCAGTACAGTATCCCTAGAACACCAGAGCAGAATGGGGTAGTGGAAAGGAAGAACAGAACTTTGATTGAGGCTGCCAGAACCATGCTTGCTGATTCAGGTTTGCCATTAACTTTCTGGGCAAAGGCAGTAAACACTGCTTGCTATGTCCAGAACAGAGTTTTAGTAAACCCCAGGCACAAAAAGACTGCTTATGAAATTCTGTATAAAATCAAACCACTGATCTCTTACTTTAAGGTGTTTGGCTGCCCATGCTTTATTTTGAACTTAAAAGATTCCATTTCAAAATTTGCAGCCAAAATTGATTGTGGTTATCATCTGGGATACTCAACCACTGCCAAGGCCTACAAAGTGTTCAATACACGGACCAAGGCAGTGGAGGAGACTTTGAATGTAAAGTTCAATGAACTTTCATCAATGAAAATCCCAGCAAATCCTGCAGATCTGTTTGATCTTGAAAAATTCACTTTTGAAAATACTGCTGTCAAGACTAACAGTGCAGGTCCATCAGAGGATTCAACACCAGACTATGGGTATGAAATCATCATCCCTCAAAAGTCAGTCAAAATGGGAAGAGCATCAGATGTTCAAAACAGCTGTCAAAGCTCAACCACTGCTACCTCAACAGTTGTTGACCAAAGTAGCCCATCAACCACTGCTTCCACATCCTCAAACACTGCTGACAAAAGTCCCCAAACAGTGGATAAAAGTCAGCAGATGTCCACTTCATTACCTCCTATTCCACCACCTTTTGAAGCCACTGCTGGATCATCAAAGTTCCCAGCAGTGGTTAGCTCAGATGATATACATTTGCAGCCTTCACCAACAAATGCCATCATACCATACCAAGGAGATTTAATCTTCTTGAGATCTCATCCACCTGATCAAATCATTGGCAACATAAATGAAGGGGTGCTCACAAGAAGCCAAACCCAAAACATTTGTCTTTTTGCTGGTTTTCTATCACTCCATCAGCCAGTCAAGTACCAAGAGGCACTGAAAGATAATAGCTGGGTAGAAGCCATGCAAGAGGAGCTCCAACAGTTTAAAAGACAACAAGTATGGGAGCTTGTACCACTGCCAGAAGAGGTTAGTCCCATTGGCACAAAGTGGGTCTTCAAGAACAAAACTGATGAAAGGGGTATTGTTGTCAAGAATAAAGCCAGGCTTGTGGTTCAAGGTTACAGACAGGAAGAGGGGATTAATTATGATGAAACATTCGCCCCTGTTGCAAGATTGGAAGCCATTAGACTGTTCCTGGCCTTTGCTGTCAACCACAACATGAAGGTGTTTCAAATGGATATCAAAAGTGCTTTCCTCTATGGTACAATTCAAAAAGAGGTATATGTTTGTCAACCTCCAGGTTTTGAGGATCCATTTTATCCAGATCATGTCTACAGGCTAAACAAAGCCTTGTATGGCCTGAAACAAGCACCAAGAGCCTGGTATGAAACTCTTTCCAATTTCCTACTCTCAAATGGTTTCAAAAGAGGTACCATTGATAAAACACTGTTTCTAAAATGGAGAGGGAAGGATTTAATGATTGTCCAGATTTATGTGGATGACATTATTTTTGGAAGCACATGTAACTCAATGTGTGAAGAGTTTAGAGAACTCATGACAGCTGAGTTTGAAATGAGTGCAATGGGTGAGCTGCAATGCTTTCTTGGTCTCCAAGTACAGCAAATGCAAAATGGAACCTTCATTCATCAAAGCAAATATGCTAAAGAACTTTTGACCAAATTTGATATGAATGATTGTAAACCATGCAGCACACCCATGGCAACAAATAAGCTGGTCATGTCTGATGAAAAAGATGAGCTGATTGACCAAACACTTTTTAGAAGCATGATTGGGTCTTTATTGTACCTAACTGCATCTAGACCAGACATCATGTTTGCAACATGTGTCTGTGCAAGAAGTCAATCAGCTCCCAGAAAATCAAACCTCATCGCTGTAAAAAGGATCTTCAGATACATAAAAGGTGCTCCCACACTTGGTATCTGGTATCCAGGTAATGGGAATATCAAGCTTTCAGGCTTTTCAGACAGCGACTTTGCCGGATGTAACACTACAAGGAAGTCCACATCAGGAGGGTGCCGGTTTCAAGGTAATTGCTTAGTTTCATGGCAAAGCAAAAAGCAAGCAGCTGTTTCAACATCCACTGCTGAAGCTGAATACATTGCTGCTGCAAGCTGTACAGCCCAACTCCTGTGGCTTCAAAATCAGTTGCTGGATTTTGGTATCACTGCCTTAAAGACACCACTCATGTTGGATAGCCAGGCAGCAGAAAATATCATCAAAAATCCAGTTTCCCATTCAACCACCAAATCACATCGACATCAGACATCACTTTGTGAGGGATTGCTATGAAAAAGGTTTGATTTCTCTGCATCATGTCCCAACTAAAGACCAGTTGGCAGATGTGCTCACAAAAGCACTTGATACAGCCACCTTTGAAAGCTTGGTCTCTAGAATTGGGATGCTAAACATGGAATAACAAGCAACATCTTGTTTTTCCATAAATAAAAGCACTAAAATGTTTTCAGAAAATCAAAAATCCATCTTTAAAAATAGCTAAAAATGAAATTTTCATTAAAATCCTTAAAAGTCTGCCATTAACCACTGTTTGTTCAAAAGTCTGCTCTGCTTCAAAGTCTGTCCACTGCTGAAAGCCATCCCCTGCTATCTCATTTCCTTGATAAACTCTGTTGTTCAAAAGCAGTGTCTTATCCACTGATAGTGAAAATCATCCACTGCTTCCATTTTACCGTTGTAACCACTGCCTTCATCAGTAGCTTTCATAAAAGTACTGTCCTTCATTTCATCAGAGTTTGGCATGTGGGCAGTACATAGTGGTCAGTACTTTTGTAACCGCTGCCACGTCAGCCTTCACTTTTTCCTTTATAAAACCCCCACTTCACAACAAACACAGGGTTTTACTGTCGAATTGGATTCTTAAAAATTCTCTTCTCAAAACAGTTTCTCTTCAAATTCCTTCACAAATTTCTTTGATAATCATCTCCAAAATGACAAAATCGAAACCATCTGCAAAATCCACCTCCAAATCATCGTCGAAAGCGGCCTCTCAAAAGGTCATACCCACCGAACTTCCATATAAACCATCTCACAATCTCCTGGGTCTTCTCACAAGACCAGGAACCACAAATGTTTTCGATTCCATCATTGACACCATGGCAAAATCAAAGTACAAAACTTTGTTAACCGCCAATGCACAAATCTATTTGGCGACCCAAAGAGAGTTCTGGAAGAATGCAACCCTTGAAAAACAAGGAGACACTGCAACCACCATACACTCTTCTATAAAGGGTAAAGCTGTCCAAATCACGCCACAATCCATTTCAGAGGTCTTTCAACTCGGTGATCAGGAAGGTAAAATTTCTTTCACTAAAAACGAGTTACAAACTGACTTCATTGAGAGAGGGTATGAAGCCACAATGATGAAGAAACTTACCTTACAAAAAGGTTATTTTCCTTCTGCAACCAGATTTTTATTTCATACCCTCCTACTATGTGTTTCAAACAAAACCACTTCTTTCAATGAAATCCCTTTAAAGATTCAAAATCTGGGATATGCAATTCTTCAAAATGAAAATTTTAACTATTCTCGGGAAATCTTTAAAGATTTGGTTAATAATGTTGAAACAAAATCATTCTTACTGTTTCCAAGGTTTTTAAGTTACTATTTTGAAAAGAAATTCAGTAAGGATGATTTAGCTGCAATAAACCAAGGTGATTATACTCAAATAAACAGTTTAACAACTGAAACTTTTTCAAGAATGTTAACACCTTGCAAAACACAAGCAGAGGTGCCTGAGCAGAATTTAGCAGTTACAACTGCTCCTCAGGTATCTGCTGCTGAGCCCACTGCTCAAGGTGATCAAAGCAGCAGACCAACTGTTTTGAAACCCACACCTACAATCCACAAAAAGCCACACAAAAAGAAAAATCAAAAACCTCCCAAACCCATCAAAAAAGCATCTCTGGAGAATGAGATACCAGAGCAAATGCTTGTGATAACACAAAGGTCACTAGAAACCACTGCTGCTACTTCCTTACAGCAGTTGGTACAAATATCTCAACCCATAACCGAAACTCCTCCTGCTTCTTCACAAAAAGAACAGGTTGTACACATAGGGCCACCACATCATGATGCTCTGGAATCACTTGGTTCCATCATCCACAGCTCAATGCCTGGAGCAAATCCGATTTCATGATGCTCTGGAATCACTTGGTTCCATCATCCACACCAAACCTCACATCCAAAATTCCATCCCCAACCAAACTGCTGTTGGATGCAATTGATTTGAACCAGGGACTAACCAGTCCTTCTCAATCACCTATCAATGAGAAAATACCTCAACAAATGACTGGGTCTGATGTATCAATCTTTGCTAACCCACCAACACAACCTGAGGAGGTTAGACCCCTTGAGTTACAAGTAACTCTTGGTGGTAATCCAAGTGAAGCAGCCACTACAACTGTTGAACTCACTGGTTTACAGTTGGACAGTGGTTACATTAATAAGACTTCCTTGGAGGCAATTCCTTACATAGCACCTCTGCCAACCACCAGTGGATTTATTTATCCTACTGGCAACATCAAAAGGTTGTCAAGTGTTGGAGGAAGAAGACCCCAGTACCAAGACAAAGGGGCATCAGTGGTTAGTGTTTGGAGTACACTCCCTACCTCAACCACTGATAAAACCACTGATAGTGGGAAATCAGATGATCCCATTAAATTGGGTGATGATTTAAAATATCAGGATTTGACGGAACGAATTGAAAAGTTGGATACATCTGTTGCAGATCTTAAAAACATGCTACAGCAGGTGTTGAAAACACAAAAAATGCAATCCACTGTTGTTCCATCTCAAGCACCTACTTCACAACAAGCATCTGCTACAAATGAGCTCTGGAATCTCTTCCAACCTTTTCTCCAACAACAAAAAGAAATGGCTGATCAGCAACATGAACTTCATGTCCAAAAGCTGAGAAACATTATGGAGTCTAGGTACAAGAACACTCAAGCAGATATTAAGGCAATCAAGGCCCATTTATTGGAAACCACTGGCACTGCTCCTCCAACAGTACTTTTCATTGATCAACTCCCAGAAGATAATGCCAAAAAGGGGGAGAAAATTCAGGAGTGGAAGAAGAAAGGAATAGATGATGGTCTTTACATTGAACCTGAAAGGGATGCTATGACCAGAAAAATTCCTGTGCCAGATGGTAGTAAAAAGGTTGATGCAACTCAAGAAGCACTTGATGAAGGAGTAGCAAGTGTAAAAAGAGATAGAATGGCAAAGGATATTTCAAGGTGGAATGAGGATAAAAGAGCTTTCATGGAACTGTATGAGCAGGGTTGTTCTGGTTCAAAGGATACTAAAAATCCTAAGACAAAAAGGAAACCTAAGTCCACCTCATCTAGAATTCCAAAGCATATTCCAAAACCACCATCCAAAAGCCATCAGCATCAAACCTCCATCCAAACAGCTGTTGTAACTCCTGTTGTATCAACTACTGCTGGTACTTCAGTGGTTTCAACATTTGTTCTCACTTCAACACACACCACCTCAACACACACCATAAACACTACTTTACCACCACTGTCATCACCAAAAACAATCTCACCACCACTTTCACCTGCTGACAAAAAGCAAAAGACAACAGATGTTATAACATCTGTTGTAATGACAACAGTGGTTGAAACACCAGTTGTTTCAACAGCTGTTAGTCAATCACAAACCACTGCCACTCAATCTACCACCACTGTTCCATCTAAAACATCATCAGTCCCTCCTAAACCAAAAAGGAGAAGGCTAATCTTAAAAGATGATGACACATCACCACCACCAACATCTTCAACATTCATGTCACTTGTTACTATACCCAAACCTATTCCTCTCTCATCAGCACCAGCACAACCAGCAATCTCTGTCATTACTCCTGTAGGTGTCTAATTTCCTCTAGAACTTGAAGCAGTTAGAGAAGAGATAAAATCCTTCTACTATGAGGAAGACCCTGCAAAAAGGAAGTTGCCATCAGTCAAAGGATATCCAAGGCCAAACAACATTGAAGAATACTTAAAAATCAAAGCTAAACAGGCAGAAGATATCTCTAAAAGAAATGCACAAGGAAAATCTGACAGAGAAATACAGCAGAACTACCAATTCCTACTCACACAAGTCAGATCCTTGGAGCAATTTGCAAAGAATGTATGTCAACAAATCTCAGAAAGAGCAGATGAAACTCTAAGAGAAGACTACATTGCAAGCATCATGGCAACAAAGAAATACAAGGGAGATAAGCAGATGTACAAAGAGTGGACCATTCCTGAGCTTGAGCAAGAAACAGCCAGGATTCAAGAAATGACAAAGAATAAGGTCAAACACACTCCTCCAGATTGGTCAAAGTACAAAAGGAATGTGCCTGACAAATCACTTGAGCTGAAGAGAATGAAAGAGGAGTTAGTTGCTGCTGACTATGGGTCTAAACATCAAGTGTCAAGATGGAAAGAAGATGTAGTCAGGGCCACTTATAGAAGATTGGAGGAACTAAGGAAGAAAGATCCTAAAGTTCCCAAAAGGCCTGATTATTCTAAAGCAGAGGTCTCAAAAAGACCACCAAAGCTGCAAATCAAAAGAACCACTGCTCCAGCTGGTGCTACCATCTACAAAAGAAGGAGCCAAAACCAGTCAAGTGCTGAAACCATTCAAGATCTAAAAGCTGGAAATGCTATTGTAAAAGCAGGTCTTAAATTAATGATGAAAGAAGATCTTGAATTGGAACAATCTGCAAGTACTGCTCAGCCAGTCATGAACAGGCCAGCCTCACCAAATACCTATGCAAATAAACATCTCCCAAGAAACCCACCAGGCTCAAAAATACAAAAGTGGGAAACTGACAAACAGACCTGCGGATTGACTTTGCTCAGGTCTGGTGGAGAAGTGAAGAAAATATCAAGGGAACAAGCTCTTGGCCTGAGTCTTGAAGATTTGCAGGATCTCCTTGATCTTCCACTTAGCAGGGATGATGATGATACAGATGCCCTAGACTTTGAACTACAATTTAAAGGTCAGATAAGGGAACTGTTGATGAGGCAATAACCTTCCACAATAATGAAGAGTTTTGGCATTATCTGTTCCAGGGGGAGATTGTTGGGATTGAACCCTACCAGAGGAACAGATAATTAAAGCCAAAACTGGATCAGAGCAGTGGATCCAGAATAAGCAGACGTTTACAGATGGTTCATACAAGTCTCTCCCCTTGATAGTGATTTCAACATCTGCTGACCTCCTATCTGCTGATCATGCAAACTGCTGACCTACAACTGCTGCTCTTGTAAAGACTGATAGAAGACTAAAGCTCTGTTGCTCAATCTACTGTCTTGAGTCAAGTACTGCTGATCCGGACAAGCACTGTTGGATTCACAGCAGTGGAAGGATGCATCAGCTGTTTAAGTGTCTTTTGTATAATGAAATGTAATAGCAGTAGTTAGCATAACAGTGTTTGTATAGATCAGTGGTTAGAGTTTGTTAGGAGGTTAGATGTCACTTTCATGGTGACGTCAGCATTAGATGCTCAGTGGTTTGCTAGTGCCTATAAATAGAACAGTGCTCTGTACTGTTCTATTAGCTCTTTGCAATATCGTCTTCTTTGCACGAACAAACACTGAGCTCTGGCTGAGGGGGAGTTTGTATTCAAGCATTACTTGTAATCGTTGTTGAAATTAAATTCAATCATTCGGTTCCTTGTTGAAAATGTCTTGATCAAAGCAATACTCTCGTTTGATTGTATGCAAAGTTTGTTTCCATATTAATTCCGCTGCACAACTCTTTCATTTTCATCTTAATTTCAAACGTAAAATACAATCAGAAACAAACTCAGATCCAACAGTTCCTCACCAGAACGGGGAATACGGACGATTTTCTCCTTGTAAAGAATCTCTGCTTGATGTTGAGATAACCAATCCATCCCAATAACAATGTCGAAGCTACCCAGAACGATAGGGACAAGATCGATGGAGAAAGTCTGACCAGCAAGAACAATATTACAACCCTTAACTATGTGTGTGGCTTCAAGACTTTTACCATTTGCTAGTTCTACAATGTGCTTGGTGTTCAAAAGTGTTGGGGTACGCTTAAGCATCTGGCTAACTTTTAAAGACACGTAACTAATATCGGCACCCGAATTGAATAAAACAGAAACATAGAAGTCGTCCAGTAGGAACTTACCCGTCACGACGTTGGGATCGTTCCTTGCATCTCCTTGACCAATCACGAAAGCACGACCCCTAGCACCATTGCCACCGTTGTTACCCCCGTTGTTTCCATTCCCCTGGTTGTTATTGTTGTTGTTCTGATTCTGGTTCAGCTGGGGACAGTCTCTCTTGAAGTGGCCTTCAGCACCACATTGAAAGCACTCTTTGTTGTTACCTTGTTGTTGTTGCTGCTGCTGGCGTTGATTCGATGGGGCTTGCTGTTGCTGCCGATTCTGATTCGCGGGGCGCTGACTCCTACAATCCCTTGCAATGTGACCAGGCTTGTTGCACCGATGACAGTTGCCTCTACTACATGGTCCGCTGTGGTGCAAGTTACAGCGATTGCATTTGGGGTGATTCCCCTTGTATCCACCCTGCCCTTGACTCCCAGAAGACTGCTGACTGGGGCTCCTATAGTCCTCAGTCCTTCGTTGCTATGACTGAGACTGAACAGAAGTTGAACCCTTGCTTGAATTTCCATCCCACTTGCGCTTGTTGTCGCTAGGAGCCTCTGAAGTAGCTGTAGCAGTGATACGCTTGGGCAGCTTGTTTTGCTCAACTGCCTGATCCGTGAGATGATGAGCTAGTCGTATGACTTGCTGAATAGTACCAAGGTTAGCCGCAGTCACATGGCTTTGAATTTCTGGCACTAGACCCTTGAGGTACAACTCAATACGCTTGATGGGAGGATCCACCATAGTAGGACACAAGATAGCTAATTCGTTCGATCTCTTTGTGTATGCCTCGATTTCAGACCCCGTCATCTTCAAATTGAAAAATTCTACCTCTAGCTTGTGGATGTCATCCCGACTACAGTACTCCTATTTGATCAGCTCTTTAAAGTCGTTCCATGGGGTGGCATTAGCAACCGCCAGCCCTAGCAGTTGAACCTGTGCCTTCCACCAGGTTAACGCATCACCTTCGTGTGTTCCAGTAGCAAACTTTACCCTACGAGCCTCAGGGCATTCACACATCTCGAAGACAGATTCGAGCTTCTCGAACCAGTGGAGGAGACCTACAGCTCCTTCTGTACCACTGAAGGTACTAGGTCTACAGTCCATAAAGGTCTTGAACGTACACGCGGGAGGCTGAGCATGCTGACCTGTCGCGCGAGAAAGAAAAGACAAGGTTAAGCACGAGGGTTGGTTCGCGAGAGTAGGATCTAAACATCCTAGGATAGGTCGAAATGGCAGGTTATACCTCCTGCAGGGACAACTGCGAGTGCCTCAGCAACTCGTTCATTGATTAGAGCTGCCAGCTGGGCTTGAGTCAAGTTCAGACGTCCACTCATGATCTTCACATCGAAGGAAACACAAGTAAGAAAGGTGTCGTGAAAATGCGTAAGTGTGGAGTGACAGAAAAGAGCAAGCACGTAAGGTTCAAGCAACCATTGTTACACTAACGAAGCATGTCATGATCAATGCACTACTTAAACTAACTGGCAGGTAATACAATTACAAACCATATCACCTATTGTGTTGAGTCTTGCACGTGGAGCGAAGTGTCGTTGTGGATCGTTGAGCACTATACAGGTTATAGTCTGGTTTTGTCAAAAAGCTTTTCCCCTTTTTAAAACCGAGTTCACTATAACCAATGGCTCTGATACCAATCTGTCACACCCCCAAAATCCACACGCGGAGTATCACCGCAGGGAGCGTGACGTGACCAGGATCATGGCACCAATCATATTGAACGATATAGTGAAGTAAATGAATGTCTAACCACACAACATAATTGGTGTTAAAAAACAGTTTAACATATCTAAGTTATCAGTGGAAGCAAATAGTTCAAAACCCAAATCATAAATTAAAAGTGTTTAAGTTCCTCATGAACACTCAATGTCCATTCTCCACAACGACTCTTCCCCAAGCAAGCTCCTGCTAAACCTAGTGACCTGCAAAGCATGTAGTAACGAGTCAACAACAAAGTTGAGCGAGTTCACAGTTGGTTGTCCATTTTAGAGTTGTTCCAAAAACATAGTTTAATCTTAACCGGCTATCCAGCCGTGGGGGTTACCCCATAGTTCGAAAATGCTTATTAGTTAATTTTTACTTCAACCATCTCAGCCGTGGGGGCTACCCCATGTTCTCAATCTTCGGCTATCCAGCCCGGCACTCCGGCCGTGGGGGTTACCCCATGTTTAAACTACCAGACTCGTTACCATATCGACTACTAACGTTCGTCATGTTTATGTGCCCTCGTCAATGTCTATCATCATTGACGTGCCTAGTCCATTAGTCCATACCCGTCCTCTGCGGCACGGTGTGAGGTTTGTTAAACCTAATAGCGCTATTTAACTAATGACCCGTTCACCATTGGCCTCGGTGATTAAGTCGATATAAAAGGATGGACTTCGTTGATAGAGTTCTAGTCTAGTAAATCTAAATCCGTCCCAACAGGACGAGGAATCTACATTCCTGAACAGGTCCCAACAGGACAAGGAAATCCCTATTCCTTAACCTATTCCCAATCCCACCGGGAATTACCATGCTTTGTAGAAAAGTGTGAACTCACCTTAGGTTAGCTCGGCAGATAAGTAAGGGTCGATTGAGCTGCTAGTGGTCAACCACGTCCTAACATGGTTACCATACAAGTCAGGTCTAGGTTCAAGTAGTGCACGTAGGTTTACACAGAACTAACAAGTCAAGAACACGTAATGATCATGGCATACACATTGAACATGTTAAGCAAACCAGTTAAACAAACCCAAAGTTCAACTTGTGTGATCCAAATGGTTTGGGCCGAACCATTTGTGCGATTCACTAATGAAGCCCAAGTTGGGCCAGATGGCCCAATAGCATAACAACTTCAAACATCTATGTGTGTGTGGCCCAAGGCTTGTGCGATCGGCACCAACTTGTGCGATCCACAAGTCTTGTGCGATCATGCATATCTTAGTTGTACTGTGTGCCGTGCTTAGTTGTACCCTACTTGTGCGATTAGCCCTTGTGCGGCCCAAAGTGTCTTGTGCGGTTAAGGGACTTATGCGATCAGATGTGATCTGACCTTGTGCGACCGAGGAAGGACTTGTGCGATCAGTTTTATCATCCATAGATCATGCTAATCAGTTACATCCACAATTTATGGCAATCATTTATCATATTTCCATCTATTAAATTAATTAATCCTAACAGCTTCCATCTTAACAATTACTCGATCAAATCCATATTTTCATACGATTCTCATGAACCCTAACTCAAAGCTAATCGGTTAACATCTAAACACACTAATTTGGATCATCTAAATCAGTGATTCACATACTAGCATGCAACTTTAGTCATGCACATCAAGCAATCATCCGAACATAAATACATCACAACCGATTATCATGCTTTCAGTTTTAGATCATCATTCAAATCATAGCATCATCAAACCCTATATTGATCCGTATATACTACACATGTGCGCCGATTTTTATGAACACCAAACCTTAACAGTTTACATCACAATCAATCACATACCATCCCTAAATCATCATGTAGAACATATAGATCACAACATCATGTAACATACAATCAGTAGTTAAAACACTAACCGGTTAGAGAAGAGAGCAAAGATTGATCCGAACACAAAAGCTTCGATGGAGAGGGGTGTGTTGCCGTCGGCTTTGAGAGGGAGAGAGAGGATAAATTTAGGGTTTGCTAAACTATGTGTGTTTTGGTGAAGTGTAGGATTTATACTAACACCCTAGGTGTTATGCGAGCTAAGGGAGTTGGCCGAACCCTTCATGGGTTGCCCTTGGGTTCCGAGTACAAATAGTGTGGCCCGAATGGGCTTGTGCGATTACATTACATACATTACCCAAAATCACATAACAAGTAGCACTTATTCATTAAAACCAACATATCAACTTGCCACATAGAGTTCATAAACGTTACATTAAACACAAAGATAGGTCCAGAAATACGAGTTGTCACACATTTCGTCCACATCGGTTACATTTCTTCTGTCCATCCTCACGAGTCTTTCTCTCAGATCGGCCTCGGCTATCTCTGGTGCCATCCTTTCTAGTACCACTAGAACTTGCTGCATATGCCTTCTTCGAACCGCGTTTCCTGTCGCGCTTCTCTTCAGTCTCCTTCCTCGAGCTCTCGGACTTGCGCTTCTTCGTAACTTCTGTCTTAGTCTCAGAACGCCCCGACCGTTCAGATTTCGCATCTGCTTTGGCCTTGCCCGATGACTTCCTGACTTCCTCCTTTTTTATCAAGGCTACCTTTGCGAGCAGCGTCATCGGCTAATGATTTTGCCAATGTAGTAGCCTCTAGATAGGTGGTAGGTTTTGCGGATGTAACCATACTGCGAATTCGTGGCGACAATCCCCAGATATACCTCTCTACCTTTACATATTCGGGAGTAACCATTCGTGGAACTAACCTCGCCAAGTCGTTAAAACGAGAAGTGTAAGCTCTGACATCCAGACCTTCCATGGTTAGATTCCAGAAGTCTGTTTCGATTTTCTGAATTTCACTGCGCGCGCAGTACTCCTTCAGGAGCATCTCTTTAAGTTCATTCCAGGTCAGACCGTAGGCAGCGTCTTCACCCAAAATTTGAACTTGCGAGTTCCACCAGGACAGCGCTTCATCAAGAAATGAGCAAGAAGCATATCTCACCCGTTGATCAGCAGCACAACCACTGATTGCCATGACAGACTCCATCTTCTGAATCCATCGGGGTGATATCTAAGGGTCCTTCAGCACCGGTAAATGATCGTGGGTTACATCCCTGGAATGTTTTATATGTACATCCATGTACTGCTCAATAATGTTAATAGAAATTAGGAATTCATTCCAATGATAACATAACACATGAACTACTAAAACTTTCCGATCACATTTTACCTGGAGGATTTCCATTATGTACCCCACCAAAACCTTGCCCACGAGCACCACGTCCACGTCCCTGACCATCATTAGCGTTGAGCTGTTCCATGGCAGTATTAACGTGTTGGGCTATGAGTTGAGCCAACTCCTCCGGTGTGGTAGGTAATCCGGTACCCTGCCTTGCTTTTGGCGGCATTTCGTCGTTTCTATTATCATAACAATAATATCCACATAAGACGATAACAAAAAATAATTCAATCATTAAATGTTAGTGGACCAAACATTGCGCATGTAAAATATCCACATTTTAATGAGAAAATTTTTAAACCAAAAGTATATCATTGGTATTTATTATAGAAATTATTTAAACTCGTTTTTAGTACAAAGACTATTCTCAGCATGCCTACATCGACATCCATAAACAAGTTCATATAAAATTCCCAAATAATATCCAAAAATGAAACTAGCACACAGGCCACAAACACAAAGAACATAAAAAGAATTGTCTAACAGAACAATCCAACAAACAACGGAACAAACGAACAAACAAACAAATGACTAACATCAACGCCTCAAGCCTAGAGACTCTAACATCTCCTGGACAAGCTTCTCCAAATCCACAACCCTCCAATGCATCTCATCTCTCGCGGTGTGATCTATAACCCTCAACTCCTCATGGTCGTCCATCTGTTCCTCGAGGTACTTCGCCTTTTCTTTGGCTATGTCTAGGTCTTTGCGCAATGCGGCGAGCTGTCGATCACAATGGCAATATCGATCTACCCTATCTCCAGCGGGCCTAATCCTCTTCCTATGACGATAATAAACTAACAGCGGCGTCGAAGAAGTGCGTGACTCTAAAACAGGCAAAGAAGACTCAGACAAAACAAGCGGAGGGATCTCAGTAGCAGGCTTGATCACAACAGCAGGTGGGACGACTGATGGCTCTAAGGGTCGAGCCGTGACGATAGTGGGGTCCACTACTGGTGCGATACTATTAGATCCTCCGACAGTAGGGACACTCCTGATCACGTCATCGATAACTGGTACAGTGCCAGATGATCGTCCCGTCTCATGGATTGAGAGAGGTACATCATCATCATCATCATCTATCCACCCGTTGCTAGTGAAAGCGCTGCGGGGGTCTCCCGGGCAGGCAAAAGCAGCAGGGTTGACGTGGAAAGATGAGGTAAGCTCGATAGTACCAACCATCTGTGGAGCCGTGATAGGTGTCTCTGGCAGCGTAGGTCTGGGTGAAGTCTCGAAATCTGGCTCGTAATCTGAGTTGTGGATCTCGATGACCTCGTGTTCGTGCGACATCTGTGACACACATATAACCGTACAAGTAAGTGCGTAATCAACATAAACAGTAACAAATAAAGCCAAATAAACAGAAAATCACGTATGCACATAAAACACATACTGGTTTTCATACATGATAAAATATTTTCTATGTTTATTTAAAAATCTTGGCTTCGAGAATTTTGGGCTTTATATTTCAAAATTCTCCGGTTGAAGTCTAGTGTTTTCCGCGAAAACATCTAGTTTGCTAACAACCAATGGCTCTGATACCAACTTCTGTCACACCCCAAAAACGTCGCAGCGGAATATAAAACGTAGTTGGACGATGCACTCTTTTGTTGGACATTTTGACATATTTTAAAACATAAATATTAAACATTACATTTTTAAAAGTCACGACACAACCACATAAGTTAAGTTGTTTTGATCCTCGCGGATCTTATTACAAACGTCCCAGAAAGTTTAAAAGATGTCCAACATATTTAAACGAAACGACACACATCATCATACACAAGATACGCCATGATTTCCCTAAGCTGAACTCAGGTACCTGTAGAACACGTTAAAATCAAGTGTCAACACAAAGGAAGGTGAGTTCACTTATTCGTTTACTAACAGATTTTATTCCAAGGAAAACTTTCCATTTAGGTGTTTATTTAAAACATCCATTTAATTCTTAGAAAGTCAATTTTACTTTCTCAATAAAATTCATGGGCCTTCCGTCGCAGTTTCTCGAACCCGACAATATTGTTACTGCCCAAGTTTTGTATATTAATTTATTGCATCAACTTTCAGACTCGTATGATAGCTAGACGATACGAACTATATATTAACCATGCAGAGATAATCAATGCTAGACAATAAACATAATCAAAATTCGTCGCTTGACTTGACATGGGGCGACCGGTCACGACGGGGTTGTCAACCCGATAGATCTAACAACAATTCCTCGCGTACATTACTTAAATGATTAAACGACATCATGGGCGCATGGTTCTTTCTCGAAGAACAATATGATGTCTGCCTCACGTACAATATATATATATCCTACTAATATGACAATTTAATACACGACGATTTACGAATTCCCCTGTCACTCAAATGTTGAGACCCAGTCCGGAATTCATCCCCAATCCGTACGGTCTTGTTTCACTGAAGAAATACCGCACATACAATATTCATTCATCAAAAACGTTTTACTTCGAAATGTATAACTTATCAAATTCATATATTTTCAGCGAAAATATATATTTTATATTAAAAGGTATGTTTTATTTCGAAAACATTATTAAACCCTTTTAACGACGTGTTCCACCCCCAAAATATATACAAAACAGTAAAAAGAGGGGTTTAGTGACACTCACCTTTGGGTGCGTATTTTAAATATCGCAATCCCAGAGATTGATTTTCTACACGTCCTAATATAGGAACGATTTTAAATCAATATACATAACACAAAAATTCTAAGTTTCTCCGTTTCTTAGAATTATCTCATAACTTTGAGATTTTCTCGAAAAGTTGTCATTTTTGATTATGTTGGCATGTTAATATATATATATATGGGTCCATATACATATATATATATATATATATATGATTTTTGTGACTTGAACGATTTTATTGGTGACCATTATTGTGTAAATCTTGTTAACTCTCCCGTTTATACGCAATATATCTACGATTTGTGCATCGTAATATATGTACATAAACGTTCATATAATTTAACACCGAAACAAGCGAAATATTACTAACTTATCTATTTTTGTCATTTTTAAAGCAAACATACATAATATATCATATATGTATCAAATTTCATGCTCGACAAACAAGTTACACCTTTAACGCAATTTTACCGTTTCTACCGCACAAAACGTATATGCATACATGCATAGTCTAAATTTCCCACTATCAAATTGACACTTAACATATTATCACATTTATGCATTTAAATCACTTAACATGTTTTATCACACAAGGTTCACTCAAAATTTACCCATACTAGTGTTCATTAAAAATGCGTATTTTAGCGATTCGGTAACGTTTTCGGGCGTCGGAAGTCACGTATGACCAACCAAACACCGAGTAAACTTAAAATTAGTTAAAATACTTATTTTTAGACTAAAAAAATCAGTTTATTTACTGATCTAATTCAGTTTTACAAAAATCACTCGAAAAGCCGATTTTTTACTGTTTTAACGCATAGTTTTGCGTTAAACGTTACCATAACCATCCCAAATCGAAACGACTTGATATTTTAACACAATACATGTTATTTACTTATTAAAATAGTGGTTATAATCAGATTAGTGCAGTTTTTGTGTAAGTCACATAAATCATGCGATTTCACGCATTTTACAACTTTTAATGCACCAAGTACAACATGCAAAGCTAGCAAACAATATGACAAAGTTATATATAATTAAACACTTCAAAATACTATTATTTTAGTGTTTATATTCTGATTAGATCTAATTTTTATGAAATCATAAACATATGATCATTTCATGCCTTCACATCATCATGTAAATTCACATATGTGCATCTAATGCACTCACACATTATCATCATCATCACTCATGATCTAATCATGCTCAAAACTTCACTAACATAATATTCTTACAAATATTACACATAACACAATAATCTTTCAAATCATTCATGTTCACTCATGCTTAGATCTTTCACTTTTATAACAATTTTCACATGCATGCATACATACACACACACACACACATATACACGAAATTTATACGCACATATACATCCAAAATTTCACTTTTCAACACATCACTTTCAAATCTTGGATCTCTTAGAACCTTCTTGCATGATATCTAAAAATTCATTTAATCATCATATTTTTCAAGAAAGCAAATAACCAAGAACTTTTTCATCAAAAATCAAAATACAACTTATACATATGTATATATACACAATCGACCATATACACATACATGCAGACACTCATTTTTATTTTATTAAAAACTCATTTGTTTGAAATTTTCAAGTTTATGTTTAGATTCAAGAATCAAGAGAAACTTTCATTATCTTCTTTGTTACTATAAATCAAGAACAATATTTAAGAAAATAGTTTATACCTTCAAGATTTTAGTTGGGTTTTTGATAGAAGATGGTGATATGAGACTTGATTATGCTTGATACTTGCTTGAAATCACTTCCAAACCTTCTTACAAGCTTCAAATCACCAAGTAAAGACCTTGATTCTTCATGTTTTGATTTTGAAAATGGTATAGTAGTGTGATATGGGGGTGTTCGGTCGAGAGTTGTTCAGGAGAGGAGAGAGACAGAGTGAATTTGAATTGTGATCTTGGAATTGGAAGTTTAGGGTGCATGAATCAAGATTAGTCATCATCACCATCTTTTATGTTAGAACATGTGTCAAATTTGCAACAATCTAGACAATGTGGGCAGCCCATATTGCCGCCCCCATGCCACTCACACACACCAATTACATATATATATATATACATATTGTATGTAAATTAGCTCAAAAACAAGTATTTTACTGGATACCGGGTATTTTATCTAGCGTTTTAATCTCGTTTTAGTGCGTTTTAAATTATTTTTATCATTTTATAAAAATAATCACTCAAAATTATTACTGAATTAATTACCAGTTGCCTTGACTGGCTGCGTTGACAGTATTTTGTTTAATTCGCGTAGTATCGCGCGATACGCACTCAAACTCGAAAAATAGAGTTTCTTAGTGTTTTAAATTATTTTTCCATACGGATATGATTAAAATTATTATTCTAATCATAACAGACTATTTTTAGGATTTTAACACTGATCGGGTGGTCACCGGCGTTCGTTTCACATTTTAAATGTTACACGATAAGCGTTAGTTTTATCGTTGCCAACATAATTTTTATACACATCTAAATTTACCAACACATCAAACATCATATTTTAACATCACATTTAATCAAAAATAGTCACGTTACATATTCACTACACATATTACTATTGTCCGGTACGGCCTGAGAGGCCGGGTGTCACATGGCACACTTTGGGAAGCGTGGTAAGTTAAACCCACGATTCATTGGACCGTTCAAAATCCTGGAAAGGATTGGTCTTGTAGCATACAAGTTGGAACTACTAGCGGAACTGAATGGTGTTCATGATACATTCCATGTATCTAACCTAAAGAAGAGTCCAACGCAGGAAACGGTGGTCATTCCTGCTGACGAAGTTCACATTGATGACACACTCCACTTTACCGAAGAACCTGTTGAGGTCACTGATTGGAAAATTAACAAAACTCGGAGGAGTAGTGTTAAGCTTGTTAAGGTTAGATGGAACGCGCGTCACAGCCAAGAGTTTACGTGGAAACGTGAGGGCCGCATGAAAGCTAAGTACCCGCATTTATTCCCTAACTCCCCTGCTGCTAGTAGTAAAGCTTAAAATTTCGGGAAGAAATTTTCTTAACAGGGGGAGAATGTGACAACTGTCAAAAATCCAGGTATCCGTACAATTAATTAACCATGATTAGTGCTTAATGACTGTGCTAAATTTGCAATTAACTGTTTTCTGATTACTGTCTTATACATACATGTGCATCATACATTGTTTAATGTCATACCAATATTGCATGAAAGCTGTATTGCCTCAAATGATGCATTAGGTACAGTTAGCACAGTTATCTGATAAATCAGGAAATTGCTGACAGAACTCAGCACATAGACAGACAGTGTACTGAGACACAGAATGAGCCTGAAACTAAGTACTACACTAGTATAGTGTGTAGGAAACTAAGGATCACAAAATTGCCTTTCTAGTGATAGTTTAAGTGCCGGAAAGTGCCTAAAACTCACCCAAAGTGCTGAATTCAGCAAAAATCAGCATTTTAACACACTAATATTATGCAGAAACATGATTAAATGGTCCTGAATGCTTTTCTAAGTGTGAATCAAAAGTTTCACAAAAAGATACATAAAGCACACTAAACTGCAAAGTTTAGCACTTTAACGAACCAGTAACCAACCGAACAACCGGATACTACCCGAAACACCAAATTTACACTAGAAGCACTGTTTTAACATTACTGAGCTAGTTATGGTCCCCAAACATCATAACACCTCTTAAAAATATCTAATAACTAGAACATGTAACTAATACTTGAATTTAAACTAGATTGTAACTAAACAAGTTAAAACCTAATCTAGACACCCCCCCACCACCTAGTTCACGTCCAACATGGTCCCCACTTGAAGGATTTTATTTCAATATTTAATTGGATTTGCTATTGCTTTATTAAACATATTATACAAAGGTTAGAAGATTAAAATGGTTATAAGTAAGACATGAAAGGAACTTGATCTCATTCTCACATACACTAAAACACACACAAGCTCTCCTCTCTCCCTCTCCTTGTTCTCGTCCGTGAGCCACCACAACCATCACCCCCATCATCCAACCTTCTTCATACATACTACACACTTACAAGGATGTTAAAGATCATGCAAAGAAGCTAGGAGCTTGTGGAAGTGGAAGGACCTCTTTTGTTTGCTTTTATCCATCTCATATCTTCACTTGAATCATCCCTAGCCTTGTGCTAGTGGTAAGAACCTTGTACACTCCATTTCACTTCTATTCTAAGTGGTTAAAGTAGAAACATAATGTTAATCATCAAGAGCACTAAAGATCAAAAGAAGTAAACATGAACATAAGCTTGTTTAATGAAGTAACCTTGATGAATATGAGTTGTTATGCTTGTTGATCATGGATTGTTTGTAGAAATGATGTTGATCATCATAAGATCTTGCTAGATCATGATTAAAAACATAATCTAGCAAGATGAGAAAGTAGAAATGTTGTAGGATGATAGATCATCCACGAATAAATCATGAACTTGAATGAATAAATGGTTTTCTTGAAAAATAAAGATCAAAGTAAGTTGTTAATCATGTAGATCTAAAGATCCATGGATGGTTTTTCAAAGGAACCAAGTTAAAAATATAAGTTTTATTAAATCTTGGTTCTTACATAAATAAACCCTATTTTTGGTGGTTAAACAAGTGTAGAAACACTTGTGTAACAAGAAAATTTCATAAGGAAACATTTTTAGAAAATGTGACAAGTTGTAAACATCTAACTTCTTTAAAAATGAAGTTTTTGAAGAACTAATCACATTTTAAAGGGTAACAAGACTTACTAAGAACACTAGTAAGTTACTACAAATTTTTACAAATATTCAAGTTCATGAAGTAGTAGAAAATACATGATTTTGGAAAAAATGGTAAGTAAAGGTTGTTTGTTGATGATTATGAATTGATTGTGATGATTTTTACAAAAGAAAATGATATGCTTGAAAGCATGGAAACCTCCATTTTTAGGGGAAACTATGGCAAAATTTTCTAAAAATATAAACACTTAGAAAAATATTTTAAACAAATATTTACAAGTGTATTTTGAACCATGAATTTCCTACATAAACTTTGCCATAATTTTGGTTGCAAAAACATAAGTATTGGAGGTTGGTTTTCATAAATAAAAATGAATAAATATGTATTTAGGAAATATATATTTAGAAGACACCAAGTGTGTGATTATTTGTATACTTTGTGTATTAGTTATATTAATTTAGGACTTGAAATAATATAACTCACAAAAATGCCAAGAATTACCATCCAAAATATTACCAAAATTCCAAGAAATAAATATACAAGTTATACACAAAATATTGGTGAAACCAAACCAAAGAATAAGACTTACAAAAATATTCCGGAAATTATATTCACAAGTATATTTTGGTAAATAATATTTTGGACACCAAGAGACAAAATATGATTTTTATGAATATTACTAGAGTATATCATATTTTTGACAAGGAAAAATATATTATTTTTGGCAAGTATGAAATATATATTTTTCTTGAAATTTTAGAAGATATATTATTTTTAAGAAATATATATTTTCTTACACAAACATGAAATACAATATTTTTGGGAGAAACATATATTTTCTCAAATAAATATGAAACATATCATTTTTGGAAGAAAAATGAGTTTAAATATATTTTACAAGTTGGACTTGAAAATATAATATTTTTGAACTTATGAGAAAATACAAATATTTTTGCCAAAGAAAAATTATAAATAATTTTTCTAAGTAATATTCCATAAAATATATATTTTGGAAATATATATTGAATCTTTATTAAAGATAATACTCCGGAGTAATTAATGAGAAATTAAGTATAAGGAATACTAAATGAATACAATAAAAATACGTATTCTCGTACGTATAATAACACACCGGAATACGACCCCGATACATGGCAAAATATACAAGTGAAAGATACCCCCCATCCTTGGGAAGGAAATACAAGTATAAATACTTGGGAAGCATTGAGTTAATATGTATTGTCTTAACAATCATTCCAAAATTTATAAATATAATTTAAGTTAAGATATTAATTATTTTAACAAATAATTATATAAGTTGGAATAATACTGAAGACACAAAAGAAACGTAACTCAAAGACATTAATACTAAGTCAAGGCACGACCCACTCGTCTAATAGATCATAGTACGTTGTAGGCAGTCGTGTTCACCCGAAGGAGCTTGAGTTACGATTGTTGAAGACGCAAGACTGTGAGTTCATGTCCCCTTTTTCTTTAAACTGTTTTGTTTTATAACTTCAGGGGTGAAGTACATGCTACAAAATGATTACAAAAGCAATTACATTTGGTATGGTTAGCTTTGGAAAGTGCAGTAGATCATGTGAATGGGTAGGTGCACTATTAAGACCATTAATCCTCATGTAGGACCTAGGGGTATGAGTGATAGATCTATTTGGGTGTAACGAGCCCACGCCCATGTGAACCAGGGTGGCCCATGAGGTGACTATGCCTTACAGCCGGAGGCCCGGTACAAATCTGCTAGGTTTGAGCCTTCCTACGTTGTTGCACGCATGTTAATGGCTTTGCAAACCATTAATCGATCTGTTTCCTTATTTTGCTTTCATACCGGGATTTACAAAACATACATATAAACAATGTTTACAAGGTTTTATTCATACACACAAACAAACACATGAACTCGCTCAACTTTTGTTGATGTTCTCAAAATACATGTATTTCAGGGAATTAATAGTGGATCTGGTGGGCGTTGGATGTTTTCAAGCTGCGATTAGAATAAGTGATGTCATCCGTTGTTCTAGGGTTTGGTCAGCGTGTCTTACTCCTGGATGAGACACGTCTACCAAAACCTGATTTTATTTAAAGTCTTTTGATGAGTCCTTAGGGAACTCTAAACAATTCATGTGGTTTGTAAAACTTAAACTTAGAGTCTATGTTTCAAACAATGATGTTGTGATGTTTTTAACTTAATTAATGGATGACCATTTATGGTTTTTATCATATAGTTGTTGTTATGATTGAATGCAATGGTATTAAGAAAGTCACACCATAATCATGCTTCTTCAAAAGTCAGGGTGTGACATAACAGTCATCCAAGGGAGAGAAATGATACCACCAGAATTAATGTAGCTGGTGCAGATTTACAAGAAATGATAGATAATGCTGTCACTCAAGCCATGGACAGACAGTTCAAAGAATCAAGTGGTACTCGTAGCAGGAACCAATCAGTACCTCATACAAAACCACCTTCCAAGACACACGCATCTCATAAGGACGATTCTCATCATTCGTCGAATCAGAGAAGTGTTCCATCCAAGCGAATTGTGCTTAATCAGGAGCCACGTGTTAAGACCTGCTCTTATAAATACTTCGTCTCTTGCAAGCCAAGGGACTTTACAGGAGAAAAAGGAGCCATCGATTGTATGACTTGGCTCGATGAGATGGACACTGTGGTTGATATCAGTGGTTGTGCAGAACAGGATATTGTGAAGTTTGTTTCACAATCATTTAAAGGTGAAGCTTTAGCTTGGTGGAGGTCGTTAATCCAAGCTACAGGAAAGATTCTGTTGTATAATTTATCTTGGGATTAGTTTGTTGCATTGATCAAGGAAACTTTCTGTCCTCAGCATGAGGTGGAAAGGATTGAAACCGACTTCTTGACTCTGGTCATGAAGAACTTGGACTGTCAGGCATACCTTACAAGCTTCAACACCATGTCCCGATTGGTTCCTTATTTGGTCACACCGGAACCGAAGCGCATAGCACGTTTTATTGGAGGTCTGGCTCCAGAAATCAAGGGAAATGTGAAAGCATCCAGACCTACCACCTTTAGGTCAGTGGTTGATCTGTCTTTATCTCTTACACTTGATGCGATCAGGCAAAGGTCGCTTAAGAATTCTGATGAAGGGAAGAGGAAACGTGAGGATGAGAACTCACGTCGCTCTGACAAGAAACGAAAGGGAAACTCAGATCATAGGAAGAGTTCTGGGTTTAAGAAAGATACCCAACATACAAGTGAGAAACCCAAATGTAAAACCTGCCAGAAACACCATTTCGGGAAATGCAGACTCGAATCACGATCACAATCACAGTCGCAGTCAAAGCCTATAGGATGTGGGATCTGCAAGTCCAATGAGCATAAGACTTTGGATTACAAAAAGATGAAAGATGCAACCTGTTATGGTTGCAACGAAAAGGGGCACATTAAGTCTAACTGCCCGAAAAATCCAAAGAAGCCTGAGGAGACTAAGAAGACTAATGCTCGAGTCTTCCAGATGAATGCTCAGGAGGCAGTTCAAAATGACAATGTGATAACATGTACTTTTCTTATCAATGATGTTTATGTTAGAGTGTTGTTTGATTCTGGTGCAGACAAGTCTTTTGTAGACAATAAATTTTGTAAATTATTAAATCTGCCTGTTAAAAATCTAAGCATAAAGTATGAGGTAGAGTTGGCCGATGGTACTATAGAGACTGCTTCAACAGTTCTTGATGGATGTTTTATATCCATTAGGAATCACTCTTTTCCGCTATCCTTGCTTCCATTGAAATTGGCAGGATTCGACATTGTGATAGGCATGGATTGGTTGTCTCACAACCAAGCCCAAATTGTATGTGATAAGAAGCAAGTGGTTATCAAGACTCCTTATGGTGAGCCATTAACAATTCAGGGAGATAAGCAGTACGGATTACCTAAGCAAGTGTCTATGCTTAAGGCATCGAAGTGTTTGAAGAAAGGTTGTGTCATTTACATGGCACAGGTAACCATCGATGAACCAAAGCCCAAGATCGAAGACATTCCTGTTATTTCCGATTATCCAGATGTTTTTCCTGAAGAACTACCTGGATTACCTCCAGATAGGCAAGTGGAATTCAGAATCGATATCATTCCCGGAGCAGCACTAGTTGCAAGAGCACCTTATCGATTGGCACCAACTGAGATGAAAGAATTGAGAACACAGTTGGATGATTTGTTGGAAAAAGGGTTTTATTCAACCTAGCTCATCCCCTTGGGGAGCGCCGATTCTATTTGTGAAGAAAAAGGATGGCTCAATGCTTTTATGCATTGATTATCGCGAGTTAAACAAGGTTACAATCAAGAACAGGTATCCGTTGCCCAGGATCAATGATTTGTTCGATCAGCTTCAAGGAGCAAGTTACTTCTCAAAGATCGATCTAAGGTCAGGATGCCACCAGTTAAAGGTCAGAAACAAAGACGTGCACAAAACCGCATTCAGAACACGCTACGGCCACTACGAGTTCTTGGTGATGCCTTCCGGGCTCACTAATGCACCTGCAGCATTCATGGATCTCATGAATCACGTTTGCAAGCCGTATCTAGACAAGTTTGTCATTGTCTTTATCGATGACATACTTATTTATTCAAAGAATCAAGCCGATCATGAAAGACATCTCTGGTGTATCCTCAAACTCCTGCAGAAAGAGAAACTCTATGCAAAATTTTCTAAATGTGAGTTTTGGCTTTGTGAAGTCCAATTTCTAGGACATGTGGTAAGCGAGCGTGGTATCCAGGTGGATCCCGCTAAGATTTAAGCGATTATGAAATGGCAAGCGCCTAAAACACCTACAGAGATTCATAGCTTCTTGGGTCAGCAGGATACTACAGACGTTTCATTGAAAACTTTTCAAGGATTGCTGCACCTCTAACTTCATTAACTCGCAAGAATATAAAGTTCGTTTGGGGTCCCAAGCAACTAGAATCTTTTGAGATCCTCTAGCAGAAATTAAGCAATGCTCCGGTGTTGACATTGCCTGAAGAGATTGAAGAGTTTGTTGTTTACTGCGACGCATCGCACACAGGTATGGGTTGTGTGCTTATGCAGAAGGGCAAGGTCATTGCCTATGCATCCCGTCAATTAAAGGTGCATGAAAAGAACTACACCACCCATGATTTGGAATTGGGTTCCGTTGTATTTGCACTAAAGCTTTGGAGGCACTATCTACATGGAACCAAGTGCGTGATCTATTCTGATCATAAGAGCCTTCAGCATCTGTTGCATCGGAAGGATCTTAACATGAGGCAGCATCGCTGGATGGAGACTTTGAATGATTATGATTGTGAAATTCGATATCATCTAGGCAAAGCGAATGTAGTCGTTGATGCTTTGAGCAGGAAAGAAAGGATCAAACCTATTAGGATAAATGCCAAAAGAATTGAACTAAAGAACACCTTGAATGAAAGGTTATTAGCCGCTCAAAAGGAAGCTATTTTAGAATCTAACTATCCTAATGAGAGGTTAGGCGTAACTGCTGATCAATTATCATATGGCAAGGATGGAATCCTTAGGTTAAATGGTCGAATCTGGGTCCCTATCCATGGAGGACTTAGAGACGTGATCCTTCAGGAAGCTCATAGATCGAAATACTCAGTCCATCCTGGCAGTGATAAGATGTACCAAGATTTAAAGGCAAATCATTGGTGGATAGGTTTGAAGAAATCTATAGCAACTTATGTGGCTAAATGTCTGACGTGCGCACAAGTTAAAGCAGAGCATCAAAAGCCGTCAGGTTTGTTACAACAGCCTGAACTTCCCACTTGGAAATGGGAAATGGTAACCATGGATTTTATCACTAAGTTACCAAAGACAAAGCATGGAAATGATATAATTTGGGTTATAGTCGACAGGCTGACCAAGTCAGCCCACTTCTTGCCTATTAAAGAAACAAGCTCAGCTATACGTGGATAGGATAGTATCCCTCCACGGAGTGCCAGTATCTATTATCTTTGATAAGGATACTAGATACACGTCTCGTTTTTGGAAAAGCTTTCAGCAATCCCTAGGCACTCGTCTAAATTTCAGCACTGCTTATCATCCTCAGACAGATGGCCAAAGCGAGCGTACAATTCAAACGCTTGAGGATATGCTCAGGGCTTGTGTTATTGATTTGGGTGGAAGTTGGGATGACCATCTTCCTTTGATTGAATTTTCGTACAATAATAGTTATCATTCGAGCATTCAAGCAGCGCCTTTTGAGGCTTTGTATGGAAGAAAATGTAGAACGCCAGTTTGTTGGGCAGAAGTTGGGGAAACCCAACTGTCAGGACTGGATATAGTCCTCGAGATGACGGACAAGACTGTTCAGATCCGCGATCGTCTGAAAGCCGCAAGGGATAGGCAGAAAAGTTACGCGGATAAAAGGCGTAAACCTCTGAAATTTGAGGTAGGTGATAAGGTATTACTCAAAGTGTCACCCTGGAAAGGGGTGATGCGTTTTGGCAAAAAGGGCAAGCTGAGCCCAAGGTACATAGGACCATTCGAGATCATCGAATGTGTCGGAACTGTAGCTTACAAAGTGAACCTAACTGAAGAACTTAGTGGGATACATAATGTATTCCACATATGCAATTTAAAGAAATGTCTAGCCGATGAATCGCTAGCAATATCACATAAGGACGTGCAGATTGACGAGAGCTTGAAGTTCGTTGAAAAACCTTTGTCGATCGAGGATCGACAGGTTAAGAAGCTTCGAAGAAAGCATGTGCCGATTGTGAAGGTAAAATGGGATGCCCGTAGAGGCCCAGAATGCACGTGGGAGGTTGAATCCACGATGAAACAAAAATACCCTCATTTATTTCAGTAAATCTCGAGGTCGAGATTTCTTTTAAGGGGGTGAGGATGTAACACCTAGCAAAAATCATGTCCAATGTGGTAACGACACGTGTCCTGAACTTTAAACGTGTAACAAATTAATTCCGAGGGACTAAAAGTGACAAACAATGTAAATATGTATGTAAAAGGATCCAAAGTGTCAACATGCCTTATTTGTGCCTCTGATTGACCTTATGCGATGTTCATATTCCCTAATGAATAAATTGTCGGACATAAGAAGACGTTTGTGCTTAAAATATAAAATATACAAAGCACAGGGGTTAAATGTGTCAACATGTTAAATGTTACCTCTGAGTGACCTTTTAACGATCCCAAAAGCATTGTAATATTTGTATTTTTGCTCTCACGAATATCGGATAGTAATCTCATGGAATTTCGACTAACCGGGAGCTTAACGGAGTTAATTTGTGACCCAAGACTCTTAAAAGTTAACTATGGGGGTCAATAGTGCAATAAAAGAGAGTTATTTAAACTTAAAATGGACCAAGGACTGAAAATTCAATGTTTGCAAACTTTTAACCAGAATTAACCATTGTCGCGGGCCGCGTAGGCCATCTCCAATTCTTACGCGAGCCGCGTAGAAGGTGCCAGCGACCAAAAAATGGACAGCTGCATGTTGCAGCCTGTCCACCGCCTTTGCATGAGTTCTGAGCAATACCTGGGGCTTGTAAATGGTTTTTACTGCCCTAGGTACACTTGGGAACATCTGATAACCTCCTAGGTACAGCTGCAATGATCCTAAAGACTCCAAATTCCTATATAAGGGCCATGCATTGTTTCATTAGAACTTGCATATTTGAAATTTTAACTCAAACTCACTCTCTGAAGCCTCCTACTGTTCAAGGAAGCTTTCTCTAGTTCAAATTTCATGCTAAGGACTCTTGTAAGTGTTCTTAGCTTTTATAGTTAAGTTTTTATTAGCTTAATGACCGTAAGTCAAAGATATCGTAATTAAGCTTTGACTTGGTGATTAATCACTAACGGTCCAGCCATTATTCGAATTAAAAGTGGCTATGTGTTGGTAATTATGTAGGTGTTAAACCCTTAAAAGGGCATCTCCAAATTATCACGTTATCTCAGTCAATTGTCGGGTCAAACTTCTTAACAAAAAGTCAAACGAGTCAGTTTTTGCAAAATAATTCATATCTGATAATGCTGAAGTTATGGAACATGTTTTAACACTTAAATAACTTGGTAAATAATATAAGAACATGTTTAGGCATGTTAAACCCGATAATTCTGAGTTTAGGCTCGGTTCGCAACCGAAAGTCGCAAAAGTAGACTTTTGCTTTGACTTTCAGTTTTGACCCGATTTAGCTTAGTTTAGTTATGTCTTAGGGTTCCTTTAGGACCATATTATATGTTAGTATAACCCTCTTAGGTTATACAACATGGTTCCATAGAAATCCTAGTTCATTGCATGTTTCCGTTAAATGCTTAAAAGTTGACCGTTATGCCCTTTTAATATAAAAACGAGATTTTTGAAAATGTGAGAGGACCAAAATCTTTATTAATGATTTATAAGCATGTCCTAAAATTTTGACATCATTTTATGGTCTAAAATAGAAATTATGCACAATATCGTAAAAATGAAAGCTTTTTGTTAATTTAATGGTATTTTCAGCATAAATCATATTTAAACCCAATTTTTGACACCAAACTTGCTACCCACTGTTATGAAATAATATTTAGGGATTTTTGGAAATTTTTGTCAAATTTTATACTGACCATAACATAGAGTTCTAGTGTAAATTCGGTATTTACGAAATTACCCTTTTCATTGATAAAATGAGTTTTACATATCATTTTGATACCAAACCTTTTCCTACTGATTTCATATGTTAAATAAAATATTTTAAGATTTAGAGACTGATCAAAACTTCAAAAATTTTATAAACATTTCAAATATCGTCAAATACCGACTTTTACGCTTATTAAGCGCATAGTATGGTTTAAAACCACATTTAACACCTAAGACTTATTACCTACTGATTTTAAAAATAAAATTTTATACTTTAACAGTAAGTTTAAGTCTTGAACTCAGATTTCCAAATTTGACCCTTAAAGCATATGTGAAATGACCAAAATGCCCCTACGGTGCATAGTTTGGCCATAAATGATAAATTTCACATATGTATGATATCTTGCTGATGTAACTTGTTAAAATAAATATTTTTACTGATTTTTTTAGACCAGAACCTCAGATTGCTGTTTAACCTCTTTTATAAACTTTAAAATAACCAAAATACCCTTACGGGGCTTAAATTGGTTTTAAATTCGTTTTGTGCATAATGGAAGATATCATACTGATATCACAACATAATTTAAGCATAATAAATTAGGGAACTTGTACATGATTCATTCGGTTACCCGTTATGCATATACGCGTCCGGTACGGTTTATGTAACTAGTTTGCATAAATTAGCCGAAACGGGTCGAACTTTATCATTTTTACTTCAAAATCCAGAATGTATTTAGTTTACCCATTTATTACAAGTCTTCATACTTGTTGGGTCTAAATCACATTCTAATCCGGTCTTCGCTTAATCTTGCATTTTGAACCGAAAACCTTTCATTAAAACTAACCGATCTAAGTTAAAACTTAAATAAGACCCGTTAGGAATCTAATAGATTATTAAAACCTTCGTTCCAGATTAGGAGCCCAGTAAAAGCTACTTGTACTTGCTGATTTGATATATGGCTGAGAATAAAAATTACTTTTAGCTCAGGTAAATACTTTTAACTTATTTTCCGTTATACGTGCTTCGGATACGGTATTATAATAATACCGCTTGGTCTGGTATGAAATCAATTAATCGGATTGTGATTAATAAATTTACATAACCCGTTTTAATCTGTTTTGTTTGATACAATGCCTTTGGGGGGTTAATGATCGTGTCCTGGATATCCTCGGCTCATTCATTTGAAATGGCCAGGGCTTAAGCACGGGGTGTAGGCATACACCTGACAGTTGCGTATGTATAAACGGTATCTCACTCGTGAGGAAACTCCTTGTGGGCCTATACTTGTGGTGTGTCTGTTAATCTTGTACCGGCTCTTCTATTCCGGTCCTAAACGGACGACAAACATATAAATCTGTATACAAGATTATTTTAAAATAATTGTCCCAAGTTATAAAAGATTTTATGCCTTGTGCATCCAAACCAATTTTATAAATGCTTTTCAAAAGAGTCAGTTAATTGTATTTACTAGTGTAAACTGACGTATTTTTCAAAAGACTAAGTGCAGGTACTACACATAATGGGCTGGAAACTCCTGAGTATTAAAAAAAGACTCTTGCAAGCTTTTAATACTTTAAGTCTGTTGAACAACATTTTCTTTCCGTTTTAGATCCGCCTGTGGATCCACTTACAACCGTTGTGTAATATTTTATTATACTTTCAATTTGGTTTGTGTTATTTACTTTAGACTTCCGCTGTGCATTAAACTGTGATTATTTGACTATGATGATATCAACTATGTCACGATACTCCCCACCGGTAATACGTGGAAATATCGGGGTGTGACACTTATGGTTAGACAAGGTTGCCCCACACCTTGATTTTCCGTAATATTATAATTGATTTGTCAAGTAAGGATGCAACATATTAACCTATAGTCCTTATAATGTTGGAAGTCATTTGTTATAAACCATGAGTTACAACTTCACAAATCATTCATCACCCTTAACTTCACAATTCTTCTTCTTCTCCTCTCAATAAGCTACGGCCAACACCCCTAACATCATCAAATTTTCTAGCAATTTTCCAAGTATTCTAAGGTGATCCTAAGGTGAAACAAGCATAACTAAGAAGGTGGGAGGCAAAGGAAGTTGAAGGACCATCTCCAAGAGCTATTAACCACCTAGTTTATCATCTTCTTCATCGTTGATTCTTCCCTAGCCTTGTGCTAGTAGTAAGACTCTTGTAAACTTGATTTTACTTCTTATCTTGTTGGTTAAAAGATGATATAAGTAACTAATCATGAAGAACACAAAGAATCAAGAACATGATCTCTAACATAAAGCTCTATATCATAATGATCTATGTTGTTTAAGTGTATGTATGCTTCTTAGTTGTTGAATGTTTGTGTTTATGATGTTAAACATCATAAGAGACTTGCTAGATTGTGATTAAACACATGATCTAGCAAGTGAGAGGATGATCTTGTGAGAATTCAAAGTGATCATCCTTTATGTAAACATGAACTTGAAAGATGAAGTTGTTTTGATGTATAATGAAGTATGAAACATGTTATAAGACTTGTAGAATGATGATTTCAAAACTAGTTTTCTCAAGAAACTAAGTTAAATTACAAGATTTACATAAACTTGATTTTTAAAGAAACTAATCACATTTTTAGTGGTTAATCAAGTGTAGAAACATGTTAATGGCAAGAAAAGTTCAAGAAGAAATATTTTTCGAAAATCTTTTTACAAGTTGTGAAGATCTAAAATCTTCAAGAATAATGTTTTTAAACAAATAACCACACTTTAAAGGGTAACTAAGCTTACTAAACACCATACTAAGTTACTACAAATTTTTACAAAATTTCAAGTTTATGAAGTAGTGTAAAATGCATGATTTTGGCACTTGGTAAGTATTGTTTGATTTGATGATGATTTGTGATGATTTTAAAAGAAAATTATATGCTTTGAAAGCATGGAAACCTCCATTTTTAAGGGGAAACTATGGCAAAATTTTTCTAGAAATTAAACAATTAGAAAAATATTTTTAAACAAGTGTATTTTAACCAAGGTTTTTCATATAATTTGCCATAATTTTTGTTACAAAAATTATAAATATTGGAGGTTGGTTTTTGATAATAAAAGTGACTAAATATGTATTTAGAAAAATATATATTTAGATGTCACCATGTGTGTGATTACTTTATATTATGTGTATTAGTTATATTATTTTAGGACTTGAAATAAAATAACTCACCAAAATACCAAAAAATACAATACAAAATATTACCAAAATTCCAAGAAATAAATATATCATTTATATCCAAAGATTGAGCAAACCGAACAAGGAATATAACTTACATAAATATTCCAGAATTAAATTCATAAGTATATTTTGGTAAACGGTATTTTGGAAACCAAAAAAACGAAAATATGATTTTTGTAAATATTACAAAAATATATCATATTTTTTACAAGAAGAAAATATATTATTTTGAGTAAGGAAGAATATATGTTTTTTGAACAATTAGAAAATATGATATTTTTGGAGAAAATATATATTTTCTTAATAAATTTAGAATATATTATTTTTGGAGTGAAAAATGGATTTATAAATACTTTCAAAGTTAATCTTGAAACTATGTTATTTTTGAGATTTATATGAGAATATAAATATTTTTTCCAATGAAGAAATATAAATAATTTTCTATACAAGTTTCTTAAAATATTTATATATTTTAAGAATATATGTTGGTGAATTTTTATTAAAAATATTATTTCGGAAAGTTAATACAAAAATTAAGTATAAGAACACTTAATAAACACAAGAAAATACGTATCCTCGTACCTATAAATACACACCGGAATACGCCACCGATACTTGGCAAAATATACAAGTCTAAGAACACAAGTATAGTTATACCTGTACTTGGGAAATATCCACGAAAAGAATTGCAATATGAACTAAGGCAAAATATATATTATTTTGACAATATTCCAAATATATGGATGAAAGTAATATAAGTTAAAATATTATTATTTTAACTAATAATTATATACTTTGAAATTATACAATGTACATCAAAGATGTAACTCAAAGCATACCAGGACTTCCAAAACAAGTCTTAATGAACAACTAAGACAAAAGAGTCGTTACATGACCTAAACATCTAATAAAACATGGCACGTGTGTAGGTAGTTGTACGACTCATAGAAGGACCTTTGAGCATAGGAGATAGCAGGACGCAAACTTGTGAGTTCATGTCCCCCTTTTCTCTTAACTGTTTTCGGATTTATAACTCTCGGGGGTGAAATACATGTTACATATGTTTCCATGGTATGATTTGACTATGAAATGAACTGTTAGATCATGTGAGCATAGGCTGACAATGAAATGCCAATAACTCTCATAAGAAACATGGACAAAGGTTAGATCTAACGGGTACGACCGAGCCCCACTCATGGTCCTATGTGACCACTTAGAGTGCTTTAGTGTCCCAGTCGAGGTGATTCGACAACGGTCAAGGGGATTTGACACAATCAAGGTGATTTGATACGGTCAAGGGAATTTCACACAGTCAAGGTGAATTTGACACAGTCGAGGGGATTCGACAAAGACAAAAGTCTACTCATAATGAGTACTCCCTATGTCTTCACATACATTAATGTCCTTGCAAAACATTAATTGATCCGTTCATAGACGCTTTTCATACCTGTTTTCAAGGAGTCTCTCAAATGTTTACAAGTTTATCAGTACTCATACAAAACGCATGAACTCGCTCAACTTTTGTTGATGTTTTCAAAATTACATGTATTTCATGGAACAAGTTGGATCTTGGGCGCTAGTGTTGTTCTGGATGTAAAATTTCAAGTTTAGATGTCGTCCACTTTTGTTGGTTTGTAACTGAATCAAAGGTTGTGTTGTTTGAAACCTAAATGACTGGTGTTTGTAATGTTTGAACTTTATGAATGGATGAACATCATTTTGATCATATAGTTGTTTATTATAATCGAATGCAATGAGAACTAATCAAGTAACACGTATACGCTTCCACAAAAGTCAGGGTGTGACAGTTTGGTATCAGAGCTTCGATTGTAGTGAACTAGGATTCCTTCTCGAGTCTAGACTACAATCACTAGGACTCATTCACGGAAACATTTTTACAAAAAGGTTTTCATTGCATTTACGAAAGCGCCAAGATCCAAGAGTCAAACATTTTTCAAAGAAAAGACAAGGCAAGGACATTAGTAGGGAGGAGAATACTCTAAATTAAAGTGCCAATTAAGGCATAATCTACGTGAGATAGACTTGCCAAAGACAAAATGACCCCCCCCCCTGAAAGGACAAACGAGAGTTATATGTGACATGATGCATTTATTTTCCTGTTTATACTAAGTAACAAATTTATTCATTTATATATATGTGTATAAGTGTACGGAATAATTATTGACGTGAACAAGACACCTTCGACTTCGAATTCCATTATTGTTCTTGACTCGCACGATGAGAGTATCGACCTCGCGTTTATTGCAAAGCTCATGGCTGGAGTGATTACCAAACGAGATCCTGAGCTGGTTTCCATAGAAGATGGTTGTTCTTCCCTCTCGAATGTGAAGGTACCTGACTACGGTAGTGACGGCGAGGCGGAGGAGGCAACCTTGGATAACAACCTTACCAGCTGGACGAGGTCGCTGTGGCTTTTGTGAAACAAGATTGGCGACACTCTCGTCCAGTCAAGGAAGTTGAGGTACTCATCTTGAAGGTTCCCCTCCAACTATTAGGGATTCTCCTTATTCCTATTACGCCTAAGCATCGTGCCTATTCGCGCGTAATGATAACGGATGTTAGCGCGTGGACTACCAAAATGGTCCTTTCCAAGTCGGAGGTATAAGTACAGTAGTGTCCCCTCTTTGGTTGATTATCTACTTCGAACGAGGGAAAATTGGGGTGACCATGCAAGACAATTTATTATTACAGGGGCCCACATAATAATGACTTGTAGTGCATGGAAAATCCTGGTGGACTCTGTGGGTCAAGCTAATGATCACCACCCATCCAAAAATTTCTTAAGTGTTCACACCTTCATCTAATAGAACAATACCTAGATAGTTGCTATAGCACTCTACAAAGTAGGAAATCTGTCTTTGCCTACTTCATGTCTGACACTTCTATCCGTATACGAGATGTTTGGGAACCGTTATCTAAGCAAGTGAGGATGGCTAACACTCCGGAAAGATTCAGTAACTTTGCACTCTCTATCACCCCTATATGTGGTAGAAATGCACAACCCCCATCCCTTAGGAAGTATACCCGTCTTTGTGAAACCAGAGACCTAAGAAGACCAATGTAGGAGTAAAATAACTACTACTTTCATATTATGGAACTTGTATGACCGAGGTGATGTAACCTCAAGTTCATTTTATTTTCCTCTGATAAAAACAATAAGTCAAGTTGTCGAGCATATATGAAACCTCAGTAGTTGTTTTCTTACTTATACATTGTTGATTATATATGCATGTGATATTAGGTGATTACATGTTTGCTTGTGGTGGTATATACCTCATGGACAATTATTGAATGTTGTCTAACCTACCCCATACCTTTTGCAAGAAGAAAATGCCTCCCAGACATGACACAGATACCAATACGTTACCAAGGACAGAAGCTGAACTACAGGAGTGCATCTCACAAGCCATCGCTCAGCACGAGGCCCTCTGCTTCGAACATAGCGGTGGTACCTCTGGGAATAACCCCTCGATCGGCTGTACCTATAAACAATTCTTGGACTGCAAGCCCCTAAATTTCGATGGCACTGGGGGTGTTGTCGCCTTCGTACGCTGGGTGGAGAAAACGGACTCCGTGTTGAGAATGAGCAAATGTGTTTCGGAAGAAAGAGTTACATACATTTCTGGGTTGTTTCTTGACGGAGCACTCTCATGGTGGAACCTCCAGGTGCAGACATTGGGTGAAGCTACTGCATACACATTAACATGGGATGAGCTAAAAGAGTTAATGCGCAAGAAGTATTGCTCCCGGGCTGAGATTCAGAAATTGGAAACGGAATTCTGGAACTTAAAGATGGATGATCCGAGAATAGCCGAGTATATCCAGCACTTCCATGATTTATCAAGGGTCGTCCCCTATCTTGTCGAGCCGGAATTCCAGAGAATCGAGCGGTTCATTTGGGACTTGCTCCTCAAATCCTTAGCATGGTTACTGCCGCAAAGCCTCCAACTATCACGGAGGCTATCGATTTGAGTGTTACACTTACTAAAGAAGCTCTTCGTATGGGAAAGTTTTCGGAATCCGAGGCAAACAAGGAGAAGACTCACGTGGAGTCTTCGGGCAATAACAAAAGAAAGTTTTCAAACCTGAAGGTAGGCACCTAAGCCAGTTATGAAAACTCTAATGCAAACAAAAGAAGGGAAGTGAACCCGCCTCGTGGCATGAAAGCTTATGGAGCCACTAATAAGGCTGGTGGTAAAGTTTATTTGGGGACTAAGCCGAGATGCGAGGAATGCAAGTTTCACCATGAAGGTCGATGTCTGAAGCCTAAGTGCGATAGGTGTGGAAAAGAAGGACACAACAAGGATGCCTGTTGGGCAAAGTATCCAAAACAAGGAGGAAATGATGACGGCAACCAAGACAGAAACGATAATGGTAGAGTTCCAGGTTGCTTCAAATGTGGGACGTGGGGCACTTTAGGAAAGATTGCCCTAGGAAGAACCAAGAGAGGAAGGGTCTTCACGATCGGAGCTCGTGAAACACGCCAGGATCCAGATGCGGTTACGGGTATGTTCCCTATTAACCAACACTACGCATCCATTTTGATTGATACTGGCGCTGACTTTAACCTTGTATCCTTAGGAATTAAGAACCTACTTGGCCTAGTTTCAAGTAGGATAGACGCCCCGTAATCTTTAGAATTGGCAAATGGAAGGTTAGTTAAAGCAATGAGATGATTAAGGATTGTATTTTGGAACTTAGAAAGCGGGAACCTTCTATTACCGTTGACTTGGGAAGTCATGATATTGTAGTCAGCATGGATTGGATACCCAAGGATAAAGCTGAAGATGTTCGTCATAAGGAAAATCATTCGCATCCCTTTTGCGAATAATGAGACACTTATAGTACACAACCTTCTTGCAATAGATGCGAGGGCACTAGGCCCCATAAGGCGGTGAATTGGCAACATCTGACATTGGTCTTAGAGACACGGAAACGCCTTCGAATAGGCTGCATAGCCTTCCTTGCTCATGTTGTCGATAAAGAGACCAAGAAGCCAAAGCCAGAAGACATCCCTGTTGTGAAGGAATTTCCAGAAGCCTTCCCGAAGACTTGTTGGGTTACCTCCACAGTGACAAGAGGAGTTTAGGATAAACCAAGTGCTAGGAGCGGCACCAGTGACGGATGGCGCCTTACTGACTAGCTCCGTCCGAGATACAGGAGCCTCCGATGCAACTGCAAGAGCTGCTAGGCAGAGGAAATCTACCAGGTCGAGCTTCTCACCTTGGGAAGCCCCAGTATTATTCGTTAGGAAGAAGGACGACAGTTTTTATACGTGTACACAGCCTAATCTGAGAGGAACTCAGAAGAATTAATGTGAAAAAAGTATTAGGCATAGGTTACAGAGAGATAGACAACTAGCCATCAAGAATCGGTACCCCTTACCGAGAATTGATGACTTGTCGACCAACTACAAGGTCCCAGCTACTATTCCAAGATGGACTTAAGAACAGGATATCACTAGTTGAGGACACGAGAAGAAAGTATCCCTAAAACGACCTTTAGGACTCGATTTGAGCATTACGAGTTCCTTGTCATGCCGTTTGGCTTAACAAATGCACCGGCAGTATTCATGGACCTCATGAATCGGGTGTGTAAGCCGTACCTGGATAAGATCGTGATTATATTTATTGACTACATACCTATATGCTCAAAGACCAAGGAAGGTCGTGAGAAACATCTGCAATTTATCTTGGGACTCTTGGAGAAAGAACAGTTGTGTGCTAGGATGTCGACGTGCGAACCTTGGATTCGCGAGGCAAGATTCTTAGGTCATGTGGTGAATAAGAACGGGATTCATGTCGACCCTGCAATCAAGAACTAAGGAGTCCCAAAGACACAACTAAGAAATTTTGGGGATTGTAGGCTGTATCAGACGAATCCTAGAAAACTTTTCAAGGATTGCTCAACCACTAACAACCCTAACCCAGACGATACCTATCTTGTCTTCACCTGACAGTACCAATAGAATTGCGGATCTTGTGACGCTTCTCGACAAGGTCTCGATTGCGTGCTGATGCAACGAGACCAAGTCATCGCGTACGCGTCGCGTTGATTAAAGGATCATGAGAAGAGATCTTGAACTAGGTGCAGTAATTGCGCGTTGAAGATTTGGCGTCATTACTTGTATGGAAAACGATGTACAATCTTTACTAATCACAAGGGTTGTAGCACATCTTTGATCAGAAGGATTTGAATATGAAACAACATGGATGGGTTGAGCAATGGAATAGTTATGATTGTGAGATTAAGTATCACCTGGACAAGGCGGGCGTTGTAGCAGACGCCTTGAGCCGCAGGGATCGCGCAAAGCCTCTAAGGGTGCGAGCCTTAGAGATGACCATACAGGCAAATCCCGCTACTCGGATTCGTGAAGCTGAGCAAGAGGCGCTCAAGCCAGAAAACCTACAAGCTGAAGCGTTAAGTGGAATGGGAGTGCAATTATTGCCTTAGGTAAACTGAACATTATACTTCATGGAACGACTTTGGGTTTCGTTTCGCGACAATTTACGTACGCTTGTTTTGGGACAAGGCTCATAGGTCAAGGTACTCGATCCATCCTGTATCCGACAAGATGTACCAAGACTTGAAGGATTAGTATGGGTGCCCAAGTCGGAAGTTGATATAGCTACCTATGTGGGTAACTGTCTTACTTGTGCCGAAGTTAAGACAGAATACCAGAAACCATCAGGGCTGCTGCAATAACCTGAGATTCCCATATGGAAGTGGGAACGAACGGATTTCGTTACAAAGCTACCGAGAACCCAAGGAAGGCATGTTATGATTTGGGTGATTATTGATCAACTCACCAAGTCTGCACATTTCCTACCGAACAGTGAGGAAGACAGCACAAGGAAATCAGTAGAGATTTATCTTAGAGAGATTGTGGCACGTTATGGAGTGCCTGTTTCTATCTTATCTGACCGAGATGGTCGTTTTGTGCCAAGGATAATGTCACACCCCAACCAATGGTGGAAACATCGGGGCATGGCACTGAGCGAAATAGATTGTCCATGAGTATCCATAACAACTATTCATTACCAGATAATTAAATGTCATGTCCCATACCACAACATATCCAAATAAAAACTGTTATTACAAATAATTTCCTCATAAACAAATACTGCTCCGACGACTCAGATTAAGCATGACATAACTAGACCCCTAGCTTAATTCATCAAAGTACAACATTCCCTAGCATCTTAAGCACCTGCCACATACGTTAAAATATAGGTCAATACACATAGTGTAAAGGTGAGCATACAAGTTTGTTAATAGCATAATAGAGTTCGAAATCGTTTACGTATAACCAGCATGTACTACGTATAATGTGAAGCATGTAAGTTATCGACAAAGATCCTATCAATACCAATGACTGCAAGTTGACTGCGAGTAGCGAGTGTGCATCACATGTTCACCACTGTGAACACGTGAAGTAATTGTCCTTAACAACCCCTGAGTGAACAGGTGCTGAGTCCAAACTATAGTACTATTGTAGCTAAGGCTGGTAGACAGCAATCAATGTTTTAACATAACAAACAGGCATTCATTGAGTCACGTATAACATGCATTAGAGGTCAGCGTATAAATAGTGTTGCGTTGTGTGTTCGATGTGATTTAGAACAAGTAATGTATGTAACACCCAAAAGTGCATAAAGCAAAAGGGGATCGAGTATACTCACAGATTGTGTTTAACAAGTAAACACTCTCTTGGATTGAAGGGAGCGCTGAGAGAGATTAGCCTAAACAGTTAACGATAGCATAAACGATGAGCGGAGCGTAAAATAATGCAAGAAGTGACCAAGTAACGGATGGCAATCCGATCGGATGGCCAGTCGATCGGATGTCAATCCGTTCGGATGGTCACCCGATCGGATGGCCATTCGATTGGATTGACATCTCGTTTGGTAAAGATGTGTTTGTGTATAATGGTATGTACTTTGAAGTTTTCATTGTAGCATTTTAAAAATAGAGAAGTATCTCTGCCCTTCAGGTCAGTCGATCGAACGGCGGCTCGATCGGACGTCAATCCGATTGGCGAGGCTTCTCAGTTGAGAACAAGTACAAAGCAGGACGGTCACTCGATCGGATGGCTATCCGATCGGGTGGCAATCCGTATGGATTGAACATGTTGAAAATTGATTAAGTATCAAAGTCCCAAACGTCACACGATCGGATGGTCGTTCGATCGGATGGCAATCCGATCGGACGGCAATCCGTTCAACATTCTGATCCTTGAAAACTTTGGAAAAATGTTTAAGTGTGGAACCAAGTGCAACCCGTTCGGATGGCCGGTCGATCGGATGGCAATCCGATCGGACGGCAATCCGTCCCAACGTCCAGATCGTCTTGACACTTGATTTCGTTGAAAACTTTGCAGTTTCGAACGAGACGTTATGATAACTTTCCTAAACAACAGACACCCTATCTCGACCCAAGTGACCCGATCGAATAGGAACCACCCGAAATCGGTCATCTCTCGGATAGAATTCAGTTCTTGAACTAATCCATCACTAAGAACGAGTAGAAGATCAGAACGAGCTCTGATTCTATCGGTTTTGAGTGCATTGAGTGTAAAAGAGTTGAAAGAAAGTTGGAAAACCTTCTTTCAATCTTTCTAACCATGAATTCGTTTAGATCTATGCGAAAACATTGTTTAATGTTGTGGAAATCCTTCAGATCTAAGTTGTTCTTGGTGGAATGAAGCCAAACATTGAAGTTCATAAGAACTCCATGATGACATCATCCTAGAACACCTCAAATCCAGTGATTTCATGGTTAAAAGTTGAGATTCAAAGGTGAAAATGATGAAGAAGTGCGTGTAGATCATAGAAGTACAAGATTTTAGGTTGAAAACTTACGAAATTGATAGAAATCGAGAGAAAAGTGAGCTTGAGAGAGCTGGTCAAGCAGAGGAGCTGTCACATCATAAATGATGTGACAGGTGGCTATTTATAGGGTTTTCCAAAAAGGAAAGTGGTGAAAGTGGCTGGTCGATCGAGTGGCAGTCCGATCGGGTGACTGCCCGATCGGGTGACAACTCGATCGGATGACAATCCAATCGGATGGCAATCGGATCGGATGGCCACTCGATCGGTTGGCCACTCGATCCAAGTGTTCGGCGCGATGAGTTTTGTCATTTCGATTCGCGTGTTGAGCGTTGCGATGCGATTTGGGAGAGCGATGCGATAGTAATTCCCATTAGTTACACAAATAACATAACTACTATATCTAACATACAACCACTATAAATAACTGGCGTTTAGCGTATTCGATTCGATTGTGATGCGATAGATTTGCGATTGCGATTAACACCTCAACATAAACATATCATGCACAAGTAACACATAAATAGCACACACACGTAAAACAATATCCAGAACACATAATTCGAGTTGCGAATGCGATTACGATAAGCGAAAAATTGATTAGCGTTAATATGCGATTAAATAGCGATTAAACTTTGATTATTAATAGATACTCCACATAATACAATCAAAGCGATTAAATAGATAGATTCAATTACAAGCCAAAGAAGTCAAAACAATAGTTGAGCAAGGAGTGACAGATCGCAATTAGCAATCTTTTCTTCCTTTGACTTCAATCTTGACTTTGACTTTGACTTTCGAAACACGGGGTGTTACAGATTTGGCAGACGTTTCAGAAGGCGTTGGGGTCACGGTTGAACCCTAGTACTGCCTCGCACCCTCAGACGGACGGTCCAAGTGATCAGACGATACAGACTTTAGAAGATATGCTACGTGGTTATGTGATGAACCTTGATGAAAAGTTGGAATACTCACTTGTCCTTGGTGGAGTTTCCCTACAATAATATTTATCACATCGCCGTTTAGGCCGCCTCGTGTGAAGCCTTATATGAACGTAAGTATCGGTCCCCTTTGTGTTGGGCGAAGACCGGAGATAAATGATTTACTGGCCCCGAGTTGGTTCAGGAAACTACAGACAAGATCGTTCAGATACGTGGTCGTATCAAGTCAGCACATGATGTACAGAAAGGCTACGCCGATAAGCGGCGGAAAACTGTTGGAATTTGAGATTGGAGGTATGGTTTTTAATGAAAGTCTCGCCTTGGAAAGGCGTGGTACGATTCTGAAAGTGTGGGAGGTTGAGCCCACGGTATATTAGACCTTTCGAGATCCTGGAAGGATCGGAACCATTGCTTACAAGCTGAAATTTCCAGAAGAACTTAGCAGCGTTCCCGACACGTTTCACGCGTCTAGTTATTAGAAGAGTCTGACTCAAGAAACATTCGTTGTTCCTGCAAACAAAATTCATGTCAACGACAAACTCTAAATTACTAAAGGACCTGTTAAGGTTACGGACTGGAAGTCCACAAAGCATGGAGAAGTCGTTTTAAACTTGTTAAAGTTCGTTGGAATTCACATCATGGCCCAGAATTTACTTGGGAACATGCAGACTGAATCAAGTCTAAGTATTCAAATCTATTTCACGACTCCCCTACAACTGATAACACCGCTTGAATTTTGGGACGAAATTCTATTAACGGGGGGAGAATGTGACAACTGGCAATTTTCCATGTATTCCGTACAATAATGAACAGTAATCTATGCTTTAATGACTGTGCATGATTGAATTAACAAGACGAATGATTTTTTTATTACTGTCATATATATACAATGGCATTTCATGTTGCAAGATTTTTATCATTATTACATGCAACACAGCATGGTTCAATTAATGCACAAAACAAAGTTAGCACAGCCATCAGACAAATTATAAGTACTGACGGGAGTTCAGTACTCAGGCAGACATGATATTAAGACACAGAATGAGCCCCGAAACCAAGTGTTACACTAGAATAGTGTGTAGAAAAGTAGGGATTTCAAAACTGCCTTCCTAGTGATGATTTAGGAGCCGGAAAGTGCCAGAAACACACTAAAACTGCAGAATTCTAAAGAAAATTACCAAATTCAGCAATTTTTCAGAATTTTAACAACTAAATATAATGCAGAAATGTGGATTAATGGTCCAGAATACTTTCCTAAGTGTCAGAAATCAAAACTGTCATAAAAGGTAACATAAAGCACACTAAACTGCGCAATTTAGCATCTTAACGAACCGGTAACCAACCGAACAACCGGACACTACCCGAAACACCAAATTTTCACTAGAAGCATTGTTTTAGTGTATCGGAGCTAGTTATGGTCACCAAACATCATAACACACTCTAAAACGTTATAACATCTAAAACCCTAACCATTACACTTAACTTCCAACTAAATAAATTAACTAAGTTGAAACCTAACTAACACCCCCCCCCCCCCCCCACACTTACGGTTAGACAAGGTGGCCCCACACCTTGATTTTCCTTAATATTATAATTGATTTGTCAAGTAAGGATGCAACATATTAACCTATAGTCCTTATGATGTTGGAAGTCATTTGTTATAAACCATGAGTTACAACTTCACAAATCATTCGTCACCCTTAACTTCACAATTCTTCTTCTTCTCCTCTCAATAAGCTATGACCAACACCCCTAACATCATCATCAAATTTTCTAGCAATTTTCCAAGTACTCTAAGGTGATCCTAAGGTGAAACAAGCATAACTAAGAAGGTGGGAGGCAAAGGAAGTTGAAGGACCATCTCCAAGAGCTATTAACCACCTAGTTTATCATCTTCTTCATCATTGATTCTTCCCTAGCCTTGTGCTAGTAGTAAGACTCCTGTAAACTTGATTTTACTTCTTATCTTGTTGGTTAAAAGATGAAATAAGTAACTAATAATGAAGAACACAAAGAATCAAGAACATGATCTCTAACATAAAGCTCTAAATCATAATGATCTATGTTGTTTAAGTGTATGTATGCTTCTTGATTGTTGAATATTTGCGTTTATGATGTTAAACATCATAAGAGACTTGCTAGATTGTGATTAAACACATGATCTAGCAAGTGAGAGGATGATCTTGTGAGAAATCAAAGTGATCATCCTTTATATAACGCATGAACTTGAAAGATGAAGTTGTTTTGATGAATAATGAAGTATGAAACATGTTATAAGACTTGTAGAATGATGATTTCAAAACTAGTTTTCTCAAGAAACTAAGTTAAACTACAAGATTTACATAAACTTGATTTTTAAAGAAACTAATCACATTTTTAGTGGTTAATCAAGTGTAGAAACATGTTAATGGCAAGAAAAGTTCAAGAAGAAATATTTTTGGAAAATCTTTTTACAAGTTGTGAAGATCTAAAATCTTCAAGAATGATGTTTTTAAACAAATAACCACACTTTAAAGCGTACCTAAGCTTACTAAACACCATACTAAGTTACTACAAATTTTTACAAAATTTCAAGTTCATGAAGTAGTGTAAAATGTATGATTTTGGCACTTGGTAAGTATTGTTTGATTTGTTGATGATTTGTGATGATTTTTAAAAGAAAATGATATGCTTTGAAAGCATGGAAACCTCCATTTTTAAGGGGAAACTATGGCAAAATTTTTCTAGAAATTAAACACTTAGAAAAATATTTTTAAACAAGTGTTTACAAGTGTATTTTAACCATGGTTTTTCATATAAAATTTGCCATAATTTTTGTTACAAAAATTACAAATAGTGGAGGTTGGTTTTTGATATAAAATTTGCCTTAATTTTTGTTACAAAATATTACCAAAATTCCAAGAAATAAATATATCATTTATACCCAAAGATTGGGCAAACCGAACAAGGAATATAACTTACATAAGTATTCCGGAATTAAATTCATAAGTATATTTTAGTAAACGGTATTTTGGAAACCAAGAAAACGAAAATATGATTTTTGTAAATATTACAAAAATATATCATATTTTTGACAAGAATAAAATATATTATTTGATTAAGGAAGAATATATGTTTTATTGAACATTTAGAAAATTTGATATTTTTGGAGAAAATATATATTTTCTTAATAAATTTAGAATATATTATTTTTGGGGTGAAAAATGGATTTATAAATACTTTCATAGTTAATCTTGAAAATATGTTATTTTTGAGATTTGTATGAGAATATAAATATTTTTGCCAAGGAAGAAATATAAATAATTTTCTATACAAGTTTCTTAAAATATTTATATATTTTAAGAATATATGTTGGTGAATTTTTATTAAAAATATTATTTCGGAAAATTTAATACAAAAATTAAGTATAAGAACACTTAATAAACACAAGAAAATACGTATCCTCGTACGTATAAATACACACCGGAATACGCCACCGATACTTGGCAAAATATACAAGTCTAAGAACACAAGTATAATTATACATGTACTTGGGAAATATCCACGAAAAGAATTGCAATATGAACTAAGGCAAAATATATATTATTTTGACAATATTCCAAATGTATGGATGAAAATAAGATAAGTTAAAATATTATTATTTTGACTAATAATTATATACTTTGAAATTATACAATGTACATCAAAGATGTAACTCAAAGCATACCAGGACTTCCAAAACAAGTCTTAATGAACAACTAAGACAAAAGAGTCGTTACACGACCTAAACATCTAATAAAACATGGCACGTGTGTAGGTAGTTGTACGACTCATAGAAGGACCTTTGGCATACGAGATAGTAGGACGCAAACTTGTTAGTTCATGTCTAACGTGAGGTCGTAGTCACACGCAAATTTAATCTAAATTTACAACTAATAGATAGTAACAGATGGGTATCGAACACAGAGAGTTTGTGGAAAGTGTGTTGATTCTATAGTTTTGTGAATTAACTACAATTAAACTAATTGGCAGAAATTAAAATTCAAGAGTTTGGATTGTTTGTTTTGAGAACTAAATTACTAACTAATTGTAAATCAAAATTGGTTGTTTAACAGATCAAGAGAAAATGAGCATCTTAGGTTCCGGTTTCCATTAACAATTGTGCATAAATCCAACTAGAAAGAGTTACATAGACATAACTCATGCATAAATGTTTGTTGTGATAAAAGGGAACGAAGTACTCGGATTATATAAACGCGAGGTTGTTACCCGATGATCAATTAATCAATATCCAACCCTAACCTTTCCCGTGATATCTCGATTGTCAACGACACCAAGAATGTATGATTTAGACTAGGATCAAAACACCAATTAACAAGTTACAATCAAACATTCATGCATCATAACAAACATAGCAACAAACCAAGTTCATTATTCTAGAAATAAGATTAAACACACAAAAGTCATAAAGAAACTTTCACCTAAGATGATCACCGAAAGTTTAGCCGGACATTGTTTGGTGGATCATCATAACATCAAGATTGAAGTTAATACGAATCGAAATACAAACCGAAATGTTAGAAATTGTTCACAAACACTTGCCAAAGCTAAAAACCGCCCAAGAACTCCAGAGAAACGTCCCCAATGATGAGATAGGTGAAAAGACACTTGAAAACGGTTTAATAAGGGCAGTTACACATTTTGCGTTACCTACCGTAAATTACGGTAGCTTTCAAAGTGTTACGCTGCTTGGCTACTGGTTTACGGTGGCTTTTTGAGAGTTCAGGGGCTACCGTAAATTACGGTAGCCACCGTAATTCATGATGGACCCCTAAAACTTCCCCTTTGTTCTTATTTCCAATCCTTGTGTAGCCGCTTCGATCCATTCCATCCAAAGCAGCGCTTTCTCTCGTTTTAAGCTCCAAACACACCTGAAACATAAGCAACTGTAGTCATCTAATTCAAGACAATTACATGATTAAATAAGGGATTAGCTCGTCTTTTATCACACTTTAGGGTTGTCCTATGGACCACCCATCACATCCCCATACTTAACAGTTGCTTGCCCCAAGCAACCCATTAAAAACCATTTTCAAATGCACAAGCGATCAACATAAATCAAGCATAAACATGTCATCCTTCTACTAACCCTTTCTTAACACCCAAGCAACACACCCCTCACTAAATCTCTCATCTCGGCTACAAGTAAGCACTAGCAAAGATAAGCTAGACACACAAAAGGCAAACGGGTGATTGCACAACTATATGCTTGTACCTAAATCGGTCCTCCACCTAACAAGTGCCAAACATGAAGGCAAATCAAAGGGACTTCAAGGTTGTAACGTGGCTAGGCATACGGGTAGGAAATGGAAATATATATGTAGTAGCGAATGACTTAACCCGGTCTTTATATTACATACATAAACAAACAAAACAAAACATAAACTTCTATATACAAGACAACTCATACATCATCTTTTTATCATTTTTTTCATTGCTTTTTCACCTTTTTTTTCTTTTTTTTCAAACACATTAACACCGCCAAACTAGCACAACCCAACACATAACATCAAAAACACCTAAAACACCACCCATCCTCCCAACCATGAACATAACAAACATATATTCACAGAAATATACAAGAAAGAGCACAACCTGGCTAGTAGTAACGCGGCTGAGGAGGCCCAAAGATGGAAGTCATCATCTCCGACCATTCTCCAAAAGCAAACGAGCCGCTACCACTCCCACTTCCTCCTTGTTGTGAGGCTCCATGTTATTGATCTTGACGGGGGTCCACCCATTGCGAATGATGTAGCGGCGGTGTCGGATACAAAATACTACCATCATAAGGTGGTAGCGACGCATAATCCACCGGAGGTGGATCCACAACCACCGGCCTCCCCGCATGCCAATCCGCATGCATCCGCCGGTCTTGATCATCGTTGTACCTATTGTTCATCTCTTGCTCAAAGGCATAAGCATGTGTGCGGTTCCATGACTCCTGTCGGTCAAAATTATGCTTCAATCCCGCTCCATACTCGCCCCCATCCATGTTTGATGATCAAAGAATGTGCGCTCGAACCCCGACCATGTATCAAATACCGATGCTGGTGGATGTAGATTTTCAACGATTTCTTGCATGGTTCCATCATACGCCCAATTTGGCTCATAAGAGCGCTCTGTGTAATCAAAGAAACCTCCACCATGCGCATGACCCCAACTTGGACCCCCTTGGTCCACATTCATGTACTCACCATGTGGTACATCGGCGTAGTCTTCATCCCCACTCGGGGGCTCATCCTCACTTTCTGGCTCATCCTCCTCGCCCGGTAATAACGCCCTCGCATCAACCTTCAAAGCACGCCACCTTTGACCTTCCGACTTTAACTTATGATATCGCTCCGACTCATCATAAGTCCATCCAACTCCCATTCTCCGAATGTCAAAAGGATTATGCCTCCCCAAAATCAGAAAGTTCGTGAAATTTTAGCCAAGATAGACCCAAAAATCACTAGATTTGACCAAGATTTGAGAAAGTTAAGGAGGATTGAAGGTTTGAAGGTTATGGGGTTTTGAAAGATCTTGTGGGGTTGATGAGAGTGATGGATGATGTTGTGTGGAAGAGAAGATAGGCAAAAATCGTGTGGTTGGGGTGTAACTCACGTGACTAATTATTATTATTGTTTTTTTATACATGCTGTAACCGGTGCGACCTTTCAATCGCCAGGGGCTACCGTAAATTACGGTAGCCACTGTAATTTATGGTAGGCCTCTGGCAAAAATACCCACCGTATGGCAGTAGCAGCCTTGCAGCATAAAGAAACTACCATAAATTACAGTAGCCACCGTAATTTACGGTGGCACTTGGGGATTTTTACTTCGCCAAAAATTCGTTTTTAGTGTTTTTTTTTTTCAATTTTCTAATTTTTATGCATTTTATATTTTTCAAAAAACATGGAAATTTACCCTACCCCCTCGAAAATCCCGTGTTGTCCTCAACACTATGCTAGAACTATTCATACGAACGTCCCCACACTTGTTTCAAACACGAGCTTCAAGCGGATACGGTAATTGTGCAAACTAAACAAAACAAGACAAACAAACTAAACTAACTATATACACTACCAAACCTGGGCCTCTTATGGTTGTTCCTCATCCACCGGGCGTAAGATGTAGCCCACCTTGTCAAGCACCAAGTTATTGATGGCGTTTCCTTCCAAGTATGGATTTAACCGATGTCCATTCACCGTTTGTTGCTTGTTGGTGTGAATGTCTTGGATATCAACGTCACCAAATCTACCGACTCGCCTAATGACATATGGGCCCATCCATTTGCTTTTTAACTTGCCCGCAAATAATTTCAACCTCGAATTATACAACCAAACTTTCTGACCCACTTCAAAGGTTCGCTTCTTGATTTTCGCGTAATGAACCTTTTTAAGCTTATCCTTGTATGTCGATGCACACTCGTAAGCTTCGTCTCGAATTTCTTCTATCTCACTTAGTTGCAATTTCCGCATCTTCCCCGCTTCATCGTAGTCCGTGTTCACCGTTTTGATTGCCCAATGCACCTGATGAGCTAACTCCATCGGTAAATGACACCCCTTCCCATACACCATCAGGTAGGGAGTGGTACCAATTGGAGTTTTGTAGGCCGTCCGGTATGCCCACAATCCATTATCTAATTTGCTTGACCAATCCTTCCTATCCGTACCAAATCAACAATCAATCATTGCATGCACGGTGCTAAAAAATGGCCGACCCAAAATAACATTTTGTTGTTGTTTTGGGTCCGCAGATGAGTAGTCTAAGACTAAAAAGTCAACCGGGTAATAAAACTCATCGATTTTTACTATAACATCATGAACCATCCCCCGAGGTAGCTTATGAGGCAAATCGGCCAAAACAACCGTTGTCTCTAACCTTGCTAATGGACCAAAATCATATTGGTCGTATAAGCCCCCCGGTAAAATGCTCACTCCGGCTCCAAGATCTAACAACGCCTTTGACATTTGAAAATTACCAACTTGAATATTTATTAATGGCGTGCCTGGATCTTGGAGCTTAGGAGGAAGCTCCCCATTCAATACCGCACTAACTTGCCTAGTTAAGTCGACCCGCTTAGGCATCTTTTTCTTTTGTTGCCTTTTTGTGTGCATAATTCTTTTAAAAATTTAGCGTAAGCAGGTACTTGCTTTATTGCATCAAGTAGTGGGAGATTGACTTTTACTTGTTTAAAAATGTCCCACAACTCTTCTTTTTGGGGACCTCTCGTTGAAATAAAATTTTTCTTTCCCGGGTCAAGTAGAGCCGATGGAAATGGGACTTGACTCGGCTCCCCTTCATCTTTTTTATCTTTTTGAACTTCACCCAACCCCGATTTTTCAACATTAACCTATTTAGACACAATAGGTGGTGAAACTTCATCCTCTTCACTTTCATTACCCGTTATATCTTCAACCACCCCATCTACCAACCCCGGTGACAAATTTGCTTTAAATTCTTTGCCACTTCTTAAAAGACTAACTTGGTTAATATTAACATTACGTGACAAGCTATGGGAAGGATTTACCATAGTGTTGCTAGGAAGTTAACCTTTGCTTTTCTTCAACCCCGCCACATCGGTTGCTAATTGACCCATTTGAGTTGTTAGTGCTTGAATGCTCTTGTCACGAACCTCATCCTTTTGCATCCGGACTTCATCAAGTGAATACCTTTTTTGCATGTCTTGTTGCATTGCCCGAAGTATATCCATAACCTCATTCCCGCTTGATGAAGTTTGACCCGATGAACCACCTTGACCCGATTGTTGAAATTGCCCTGGTAACCAAAATTGCCTCCAAGCCGGTAATTACCTTGATTGTATTGTTGACGAGGTGCAAAGTTTCCTTGAGCTCCTTGGAAATTTGGGTTAGCTTGGTTCGCCGGATTCCCGTAACGGAAGTTAGGATGATTTCTTAACCCGGGTTGGTATGTGTTCGAATTCATGTTAAAGTTTCAACCACCCCCTTGAATAGCATTCACCTCTTCCACCTGCTCTTCAACCGCTCCTACTAAACACACCTCCGCCGTATGGCTTATTTCATTGCAATTAGTGCACACGTTGTACACTTGATTTGTGGTTTGAACACCTCCACTCTCTACCCCATGTACTTGTGGCCTTGTAATAACATGCCTTGCCCGTCTTGAAGATTGAGCCTTCCTCTTTGAAGTAACTGCCATTTGCTCTAAAAATTGCCAATCATCATGCTCAAAATTTGTACCAAATGTACCGTTAGTGATTGACATTAAATCACGAGCATCCTCCGAACTCAACCCCTCGTGAAAAGCATTTAACAACTCCCAAAGTTGTATACCGTGATGAGGACAATTCCTTAACATCATGTTGAACCTTTCAAAAGCCTCATGAAACATTTCCCCCGGTTGTTGTTGGAAGCTTCTCAAACCTCTCCTTGCATCATTTGTCTTTTGAGAAGTGTAGAACTCCTCCAAGAAAATTTGTTGCATGTCGGCCTATGTAAAAATCGACGCGGAGGGCAAAGTATGAAACCATCTTTTTGCTTTATCTTCCGAAGAAAATTGGAAGAGAACCAACTTGACATCGTCCGACGAAAACCCTTGACCTCCAATAGTATTGCAAATGGAGTCATATACTCCAAATGAAAGTAAGGTTCTTCCGTTGCTAACCCCTTAAACTTTGGCAAACTTTGGAGTGCGGTCATTCTAACCTCAAAAGTCCTTCCATCCGCATGATGAGGAATGACTACCGGAGAAGGATTGTTAGTGATAATGGGTCGGAAATGAGCTTCGATTCCCCGTACTACCTCCCGGTGATGTCTTTGAGGGGCACCCAATGGGGCTCTTGGTTGACCCATTTACCCTTGCATAGGCCCTTGAGGTGCAAATGGTGGCTGAAATTGGTATTGTTGCATTGGTGGTTGTTGCATCGGCCCTTGGAATTGAGGTTGTGTATTTTGTGGACGAACTTGATGTAAAGGCGTAGGACGTTGCAATTGTGGCCCTTGTGGCCGAATATGTTGTACCCCAATCGGTAGCCTACCCATGTCTTGAATTTGTTGTAACGGTTGACTTTGTTGACCCGCTCCTCCTTGAGGTCCCAAATTACCTCCATCACCCCCATAGTAAAAACCTTTTTCTTCGTATCCTCTAAAGTCCTCTTCATACCCTTCATCATAACCATCTCCTCCTATACCCGAAGATTGCACAAAAGGAAAAGATGAGTATTGCAAACCCGGTTGGTTTGGTGGTCGGTATGTAGATGTAGTATGAATAACGGTTGAACTTGGTGCTATTGGATAGTTAGAAGATGATTGACCCGTAGTTGGGAAAAAATGTGAGAGTGGTGGAATTGTTGAAGCAGGGCTAAAGGTAAGGGTAGGTTCAACTTGGGTAGTAATAGGTGGTGTAGTGTTGGTTGGTGTAACATCATGTGGTGGAGTAAGATCGGAAGTGGAATTAGGCATGGTGGTATTTGGTGAAGGTTGTGTTGATGTAGGAATGAAAGTTGATGTTGGTTGACCCGTAGTGGGTGGAATTTGTGAGTCAGCCATGATGTTTCTAGGTGTAATGGGTGAACCAATGATCTTGTTTTCGTCTAATAAAACTCGGTTTTGCCGCAAAGTTCTTTCAATTTCCAGATCAAACGATAGTAGTGATGACTTGTGAGAGCCCCTAGTATGCATACACTTGTAGTACCTGCACACTAAACACAACCAGCATAAACCCGAAAATAACAAACAAAACTACTAAATTAACACACGTTGCGCACTACTCCCCGGCAACAGCGCCAAAATTTGACATGAGGTCGAAGTCACACGCAAATTTAATCCAAATTTACAACTAATAGATAGTAGCAAATGGGTATCGAACACAGGGAGTTTGTGGAAAGTGTGTTGATTCTATAGATTTGTGAATTAACTACAATTAAACTAATTTGCAGAAATTAAAATTCAAGAGTTTGGATTGTTTGGTTTTGAGAACTAAATTACTAACTAATTGTAAATCAAAATTGGTTGTTTAATAGATCAAGAGAAAATGACCATCTTAGGTTCCGGTTTCCATTAACAATTGTGCATAAATACAACTAGAAAGAGTTACATAGACATAACTCATGCATAAACGTTTGTTGTGATAAAAGGGAACGAAGTACTCAGATTATATAAATGCGAGGTTGTTACCCGATGATCAATTAATCAATATCCAACCCTAACCCTTCCCGTGATATCTCGATTGTCAATGACACCAAGAATGTACGATTTAGACTAGGATCAAAACACCAATTAACAAGTTACAATCAAACATTCATGTACAATAACAAACATAGCAAAAAACCATGTTCATTATTCTAGAAATAAGATTAAACACACAAAAGTCATAAAGAAACCTTCACCTAAGATGAACACCAAAAGTTTAGCCAGACATTGTTTGGTGGATCATCATAACATCAAGATTGAAGTTCATACGAATTGAAATACAAACCGAAATGTTAGAAATTGTTCACAAACACTTGCGACGTAATTTACGGTGGACCCCTGAAACTTCCCCTTTGTTCTTCTTTCCAATCCTTGTGTAGCCCGCTCCGATCCATTCCATCCAAAGCAGCATTTTCTCTCGTTTTAAGCTCCAAACGCACCTAAAACATAAGTGTAACGCCCGTAATTACGTCTAGTAGAAATGCCATCCAAAAGACGCAAGAAACCCAACTTTTAACATGGACAAATCTTTCGCAATTTAAAAGGTAAAAACCCTATGTCATTAATTCATAATTTTTAACAAAATTTGGTCATGACCCGTCCATAAGACGAGTATATCCCTGTTTTAACCATCAACAAAACAAACAAGTCTACAACCCGTTCAACTAGACACGACTAAGAACCATACATCAAGTGTCAAAAAGTGTAACCACTAACAACGTTATACAAAAACGAGCATTTGACCCAAAACATTAATACGTAATAGCAGAAGCGCTTGATAACCATAAAGTGTGCATATGCTCGCTCCAAATTGCCAAGTCGCCTAAATTGAGGATTTACCTACATTCAACATAATAAATAGATTAGTAATTCGCCACTAACAATTCTAGATAATAAACCCATTCGTTTCATTCTCGGATTATCATCATTTAATCACTTTGCTAACCGTTAAACGGTTCATTACATGCTTACCTCAAATAGAGACTAAGCATACTTTACTTAACATACCCGTTAGGAACGGATACTAGCATCATTACATCGCTTTCATTCGATTTGTACATAATGAACAATCATAGTCATTACATTCTTACATCATACCTCGATCCAAGGAAAAACGGATCGAGTAGCCTTTCGTCCATTACATACATAACTTCCCATACCCGGTTCGACTAAAAGTACCGGATATGATGTGTTAACTTTCGTATTTTAATCATTCCTCAACATCCGTTTATGACGGATCTAACTTTACTTTCAACAATCGGATATCTTCAACATTCACGGTTCCAACATAACAATTCAATACACTAGAGATTATTATACATATGACAACATAATAAAAACATAAGGTGTACACTAACGTACCTCGATCCCGCAAGCCTTCCAATTTCCTAGTATTAGAACCTTCTTCTTTCACGCCTATCATAACACATTCATTCATTCATTTAGTACAACTAACTTTCATTCATTCATCATCCAAATTATACACATTTTTCTCCTAGGCATTTCATCAAACACTTGGTGGTCATCAAATTTACACACATCAATTACAAGCATACAAATCATGAATTTCTACTAGTTCATCCTATAATTCATCAAAATCAATCCAAGTTCATACCTTTCTTTTATCCCATATAATTTTCTAAGATTCAGGCATTACAACATCACCATAATTTCCAAGATTTCGCATGACTAAATTCACTTAAATCATCCTATTCATATCACAAATTCATAAAGTGGGTTTTGCTAAAAATCTTTCAATTAACTAAAATCAAGCATGATTTCTACTCTAGGGAGTAACCCTAACATCTAATTAACACAAATCATACCACAAACTCATGATTGGGTTGAAACCCTTTTTCTCCAATTCACCAAATCAAGAAATTCGACTTACCACTTCACTAGGTGTGCTTAGATGATCGAGAATTTAAGACATGCAGCCGATTAACATTGAATTCCCTTGCCAATTGATGAGTTTTGCAAGAACAAGGGTAAACCCTTGTTTCTCCTGCTCTTGTTCGATCCCAGAAACGCACCAGGGGGTGTGTTTTGGGTTTAAACCTTATTACCCCTTTTTAGTTACAATTTATCATATTAACCCCTCCTAAATTGAAAGGTATATAATTTAGGCATTTTCCCATGATTTCAATTATGTTTTATTACAATTCAACCCCTCTAATTCTTTTATTGTCATTTTACATTTTATTTGTTCCTTTTTAAATCTTTCCTTATTTTTAAACAATTTATCTTGAAATTTTTGGGGTGTTACAAGTCTACCCCCCTTAAAAGAGGTTTCGTCCCCGAAACCTTTCTCATTCCAACTAGACCAATTCTACATTACTTTTTCATCTATTCATTCACGATGCTTACTACGACCTAGATACATTTGGGATCTTGGCAAAAAGTTTCCTTTATGCACACATATTTGTACGCATTGTCCATCCGTTCTTAAATTAAGTAAATTACTTTCATAATCGCATATAAGTCAGAATCTGATCCAGAGCTCTTATTAGTGTCGTTTTCACCTTAAAATGCTAGTTCCTAGCATACATCATCACTAGCGGTTCGTTCATTGAAATTTATTTCAAGTGTATACTATTGGTCGTACAAGCCTATGTTTACGGCTTGTTTCTATCTTTCTAACTCAGCATAACATATTCATACATTTGCTAACATAAATAAATTGATTTATTTCATTCCACTTACGTATCATACACGATATAATTCATTATTGTAACCATGAGAAAACCCTATCATCCCATTACTAATATTCTTCTAATTATTTTCTTATTCATATGAGGGCTTAGCATATCATTATACGCATATTATAAACATTTAATGACTTAGTAGTATTAAAACAAAACTACCCTCTTCCTAATTACTTTTTCATGCTTACTATGAGCATAAAGTATCGTTCTATGGTTACTACTGTTACTTGAACTAATTAAAACTTTTGAGTTTAGCCTCAAATTTAATCCTTCGCAACACTTTACTATTAGCTCTTTGCATGAACTACTTATTATAATAACCAGGACTTCATTGCATAAATCAGTTATCCGTGAGCCGAATCGATCCACTTCTTTATATGTACCTTCCGTACCAGAATTGGTCTCATTCATTCATGAAATATGCTCTCACTCGTGAGCATCCTTCCACTAGCTTTATTACTATTACCTCACTAAGAATTCCTTCATATTTATCTATAAATAAATAGTTAGCCCATAACCTTTCATAATTGCGTCCTACATGGTGTTTGTTCGCCTATTGTCTCTTTCACAATTTTCTCACGTACATGCTAAAATATATCATACATTCCATTTCTTATATACTATCCCTTCATTTTATTGGTAATTTCGCCAACTTTTGCAGTTTGACCTTTCAAGGTCAGACTAACACCCCTTACTTATTGTGGTCGTATCGAGGTACACGTTCGTACTTTATACTTGCATACTTGCAAGGACTTCATTCATTTCGTTTGACTTTTTGGAAGTCTAACTGTAAATACATTCTTACTTATGTGAATCAGTTATCCTATTCCGACACGTCATTCTCTAGTTGAGCCCTAAGCTCCTATTAATAATATGATATTTTATACATACCTGTCGCGGGTCAAATCCCTTGACTCGTTATTCATATTTTGCGACGGTTAATACTTTCCAATTTGCGACAATGCATGCCCATACATTATGCTCACCTACTAGTAACAAACTTGACAAATTGAACATTTAATACCGGGTTCAAATGGCGATCGCCATTTGACCCGTATGACTCATTTGAGTTTCGTTTTTTTTTTTAGTTTCTATTCTTATTTGTTTAATCCGTCTTCATTTACGGATTCGAACTTTTAATTCATTACCTTTCTCTCTTACTGGTTTGACCTGTGCTTGCTTATGGATCCAACCTTTCATTCCTTACATGGTCGAATCCATTTCTCAGATTCAAACATTTTCCTCTGTACCTTCCTTTCTTCTGCCGTATCATTTACCATGTCATTTCTTACGAAACGTTTTCATATTAATCTTCTACATTCAACTTCGAGTGTTGGGTCCTAACACTTAATTCCATGTCCTATTTCATGTAGCGCGTCTCGACGCGACACTTTACATCCTATTTCTAGTGGTGTTCCCACCCTTCTTTCTTAAGTTTGTCTTACATTCAATCGTAGGCTTATACTTTTCATTCTTATCTTTCTTTCTTTCTTATATTGATCCGTTCCTTTAAGAATCGTTAGACCCCTTTTTGCTAGCTTGACCGGACATAAGTGAGATGATTCTCATGTTTTTCTCGAGCTTCAGTCAATACATGACCATCCCTTAATATACCATTTCCATTTGTTTGTTCACCGTATTAGGTGTTAATTCACCTACGTTCTCTAACATGTCTTTTACTAATGAGTATTCTACTTTACACGTTGTATTTCTTACGTAATACTTCCAGTATTTGTAAGTAATTATTATTCACTGACTTCTACAATATAACCTTTTAAGGTCAACCACCACCCAGTACCTTTGTATATAAGTATTGTAGTACGGGTTGTTCTTACTTTCAATTCGAACACACTTACAAAACGCCTTTAGCTAACATCTGAACTATTATCCTTTCCATACCTTTCATTAACATTACCATGTTCTCATTTATTTATACGTTCCACTTAATTTCAATTCCACACAACTAAACTATCATCAATCATAACACATAATTCATCTAGTACGTAACACATTAACTCTTTACTTAAACAATTGTGTCTAATGGCCATCCCATGATATCCCTATACTGTTGACTCTCAGAAAGTCAACTGTCTCGTTTACACACTTCAAACTTTTGAACATGTATTCATCTAAATATGGTAGGCCATAATAATATTATCCTACGTATTTCATACTTGTATAGTGCAAGATGTACAATTTACGTGATCCTCTAAACAATACACATATACATTCACATACACGTACTTTCACATGCTAATGCTCCATGATTTTACAATTAGCAAATTTCATTCGAAGCAACTATATAGCATAATTTCAACATATCCTTTACTAATTAGCTCGTATGATTCACATTTAGCACATATTCGCCTCTTAATCATACTAAAGCAAATCATTAAATACACATAAGCATCACACCATTCATGTACAAGGTACAAGCCTCTAATGCATAATTCTATCAAAGCATACATTCATCCGAATTTTCATACGAATTCCATCTAACTCACATTCTTCAAATTATTTTCACCACTAATCTCATCATTTTTATATTTATTTATTAACAATTCCGGTTCCTTCACATATCCAAGTACTTTAGTCTATATTTACTTACTTCATTATTCATTATCATACGTTTCCAACTCCACTTTATACATTCGTCATTCATTTCACGCCATTCATACGTTACATTCGACTTTTATAAATTTTACTTTATCGCCGACGATCTACATAACTTATTATATCTTCTAATACCTTGACAGGAACATAAAACGGGTATTTCTGAGAAGTATGGGAACTTAAATCATAATTTTCAAGTTTCAATACATCATAATTCATTAGTCCGTAATTACTTCATTCGCATTCTTATATTTTAAACTTTACTTACTTTTTAAACTTTCAGCGTTCATTCGTGTCATTCAACACATTACCTTCGACCTTTACAAATTTCTTTCCTTCGTAACCATCATTTGTGATTACATATGTCTTATTAGGCCTTACGTGAACCCTACATAATCATTAGACAAGCTTTCAGACAACTCGGGAACTCGAAACGTGAAAATAATTCAAAAATAAAAATTTTCAGCGGATTGAGATTCCGCTGGCCGTCGGCGACGGCCTTACACCCCGTCGGCGACGGGCTTCGTAAATGGGCGTCGCCCACAATGTCCGTAGGCAGACAGTTAGGCCGTCGGCAAGTATGAGGGCGTCGGCGACGGCCCTTCCTTTGCTGAAACGCTGAAAAACCTTGTTTTGGATAGCTTGTTGGTGATTCGTTGCGGAAAACTCAAGAAAAATATGAAGTTTGTGGAAAAAAAAATTTTCCCAGACACAGCTGTGTTGATTATCTGAGTACAATGTCACACAGCTGTGTCACTTAACGACACAACTGTGTGCGGCGCCAGATCTGATATAACCTAATGTTTAACTCCCATTATTACTACTCCACATACTTAACTTAAATATTTATCATAAACACACTATACATACTTGTATTAAGCAAAAACTTAAAATTTTACCTCATTGGCGATCTTGGAGCGAGCACACTTTTGCACGAGCCGTCGGTTTGAGTTCAAGCACTATTACTCTTGCTCGAATCCCTCAAACCTAGGCTCTGATACCAACTTGTAACGCCCGTAATTACGTCTAGTAGAAATGCCATCCAAAAGACGCAAGAAACCCAACTTTTAACATGGACAAATCTTTCGCAATTTAAAAGGTAAAAACCCTATGTCATTAATTCATAATTTTTAACAAAATTTGGGCATGACCCGTCCATAAGACGAGTATATCCCTGTTTTAACCATCAACAAAACAAACAAGTCTACAACCCGTTCAACTAGACACGACTAAGAACCATACATCAAGTGTCAAAAAGTGTAACCACTAACAACGTTATACAAAAACGAGCATTTGACCCAAAACATTAATACGTAATAGCAGAAGCGCTTGATAACCATAAAGTGTGCATATGCTCGCTCCAAATTGCCAAGTCGCCTAAATTGAGGATTTACCTACATTCAACATAATAAATAGATTAGTAATTCGCCACTAACAATTCTAGATAATAAACCCATTCGTTTCATTCTCGGATTATCATCATTTAATCACTTTGCTAACCGTTAAACGGTTCATTACATGCTTACCTCAAATAGAGACTAAGCATACTTTACTTAACATACCCGTTAGGAACGGATACTAGCATCATTACATTGCTTTCATTCGATTTGTTCATAATGAACAATCATAGTCATTACATTCTTACATCATACCTCGATCCGAGGAAAAACGGATCGAGTAGGCTTTCGTCCATTACATACATAACTTCCCATACCCGGTTCGACTAAAAGTACCGGATATGATGTGTTAACTTTCGTATTTTAATCATTCCTCAACATCCGTTTATGACGGATCTAACTTTACTTTCAACAATCGGATATCTTCAACATTCACGGTTCCAACATAACAATTCAATACACTAGAGATTATTATACATATGACAACATAATAAAAACATAAGGTGTACACTAACGTACCTCGATCCCGCAAGCCTTCCAATTTCCTAGTATTAGAACCTTCTTCTTTCACGCCTATCATAACACATTCATTCATTCATTTAGTACAACTAACTTTCATTCATTCATCATCCAAATTATACACATTTTTCTCCTAGGCATTTCATCAAACACTTGGTGGTCATCAAATTTACACACATCAATTACAAGCATACAAATCATGAATTTCTACTAGTTCATCCTATAATTCATCAAAATCAATCCAAGTTCATACCTTTCTTTTATCCCATATAATTTTCTAAGATTCAGGCATTACAACATCACCATAATTTCCAAGATTTCGCATGACTAAATTCACTTAAATCATCCTATTCATATCACAAATTCATAAAGTGGGTTTTGCTAAAAATCTTTCAATTAACTAAAATCAAGCATGATTTCTACTCTAGGGAGTAACCCTAACATCTAATTAACACAAATCATACCACAAACTCATGATTGGGTTGAAACCCTTTTTCTCCAATTCACCAAATCAAGAAATTCGACTTACCACTTCACTAGGTGTGCTTAGATGATCGAGAATTTAAGACATGCAGCCGATTAACATTGAATTCCCTTGCCAATTGATGAGTTTTGCAAGAACAAGGGTAAACCCTTGTTTCTCCTGCTCTTGTTCGATCCCAGAAACGCACCAGGGGGTGTGTTTTGGGTTTAAACCTTATTACCCCTTTTTAGTTACAATTTATCATATTAACCCCTCCTAAATTGAAAGGTATATAATTTAGGCATTTTCCCATGATTTCAATTATGTTTTATTACAATTCAACCCCTCTAATTCTTTTATTGTCATTTTACATTTTATTTGTTCCTTTTTAAATCTTTCCTTATTTTTAAACAATTTATCTTGAAATTTTTGGGGTGTTACAATAAGCAACTGTAGTCATCTAATTCAAGATAATTACCTGATTAAATGAGGGATTAGCTCGTCTTTTATCACACTTAAGGGTTGTCCTATGGACCACCCGTCAATGTCCCCCTTTTCTCTTAATTGTTTTCGGATTTATAACTCTCGGGGGTGAAATACATGTTACAATTGTTTCCGTGGTATGATTTGACTATGAAATGAACTGTTAGATCATGTGAGTATAGGCTGACAATGAAATGCCAATAACTCTCATAAGAAACATGGACAAAGGTTTAACGGGTACGACCGAGCCCCACGCATGGTCCTATGTGACCACTTAGAGTGCTTTAGTGTCCCAGTCGAGGTGATTCGACAACGGTCAAGGGGATTTAACACAATCAAGGTGATTTGATACAGTCAAGGGAATTTGACACAGTCAAGGTGAATTTGACACAGTCGAGGGGAATTTGACACAGTCGAGAGGATTGGACAAAGACAAAAGTATACTAATAATGAGTACTCCCTATGTCTTCACATACATTAATGTCCTTGCAAAACATTAATTGGTCCGTTCATAGACGCTTTTCATACCTGTTTTCAAGGAGTCTCTCAAATGTTTACAAGTTTATCAGTACTCATACAAAACGCATGAACTCGCTCAACTTTTGTTGATGTTTTCAAAATTACATGTATTTCAGGGAACAAGTTGGATCTTGGGCGCTGGTGTTGTTCTGGATGTAAAATTTCAAGTTTAGATGTCGTCCACTTTTGTTGGTTTGTAACTTAATCAAAGGTTGTGTTGTTTGAAACCTAAATGACCGGTGTTTGTAATGTTTTGAACTTTATGAATGGATGAACATCATTTTGATCATATAGTTGTTTATTATAATCGAATGCAATGAGAACCAATCAAGTCACACGCATACGCTTCCGCAAAAGTCAGGGTGTGACACAAGTTTCCAAAAATAGAAACTCAGTAATCTTTCTAAAAGTTATGACTATTTAAAAATCGTTGGGGTAGTTAGTTTTTTTTTTTATAACAGGATAAAGTATAACTACTAACAAATTATTTATAATTTTGTTAAAGATGGGGGAATTTAAATAAGTAAAATCAGAAACTTATTTGTGCATATAAGTGTACATTATATTTGGGGAGTTTTTCAAAAAAAAAACTTGATTGTTTACTTTTAGTCCAAATTATTTCATAAATTATTTTTAACCCAAAACTATTTGAGTTTTTACTTTTTACCCAAAACATTTCATCTTTTCAATTTAACCTCATAATTTTTTTACTTTTAAGTTTGGCCCCTTATATTTTTCATCTTTCGCAATTTTTTTCGTTTTACGCTTCGTTCTAAATTTTGCGAGTTAACACGACGCAACGTGTGTGTGTGTGTGTGTGATTTAATGTTTTTACACTTCGTTCTAATTTTTGCAAGTTAACACGACACAACGTGCGTGTGTAGTTTAATGTTTTTACGTTGGCTACTTTTTCCTGTTTAACAGGTTCGTCATAACTTGTTTTTATTTTATACGTTTTACGTTTTAGTCTAATTTCTTCGTCGCAAATTCAGTGTAGGTGATTGCTCGCGGTGGTGTGACATTGATGCTATTTGGCATGGTTTTACGCTCTCGCCGCAACGCGGAGAGTGCTTAATACTAGTTAAAGTGTAATTAAGATGAGTAGATTATAGTGTAATTAGTGTTTAAAAGAATAATTTACCCTCACTTTAGGTTGTACCCTTATTCATTAAAACAAAAAAAATGTTCGTAACTTTTGAATATTTTAAAATATCCTTATCTTATACATTATATATAGTGTGTACAAACACTTAATACTTAATGCTAGTATTAAAAGTTAGGGAGAGGATCAAATAGGAAGTTTATTTTGGCTAGGAATGATAGGAAGCAATAGGATTATGACATGTGGCAAATTTTAAAATAAAGAGGAAGAGTATTTTAGTCAATTTTATCCAATATTCTCCCTTATTCTCCCTGTAACTTCAAAACCCATCATTTTAAAAACCCACCATCTTCAACCTTTTCATTACTTTCTATCTCAATAATCACTACATTATTGTAACACCCCGTGTTTCGAAAGTCAAAGTCAAAGTCAAGATTGAAGTCAAAAGAATAAAAGATTGCTAATTGCGATCTGTCACTCCTTACTCAACTTCTGTTTTGACTTCTTTGACTTGTAGATAATCTATTTATGTTATCGTGTTAGTTGTATTAGGTGGAGTACTTGCTAATAATCGAGGTTTAATCGCATATAATCGCATGTTAAATCGATTTATCGCTTATCGCTATCGCATTCGCAACTCGAATTATGTGTTCTGAATATTCCTTTACGTGTGTGTGATATTTATGTGTTACTTGTGCATGTTATGTTACGTTGAGGTGTTAATCGAAATCGCAATCTATCACATCGCAATCGAATCAAAATTCAAACGCAAGTTATTTTATAGTGATTGTATGTTAGATGTAGTAGTTGGGATTAAAAGTAATTTGATGGGTAATTCTATCGCATCGCTCTCTCGAATCGCATCGCAACGCTCAACACTCGAATCTAAACGACAAAACTCATCGCACTGGACAAGTGGATCGAGTGGCCAACCGACCGAGTGGCCATCCGATCGGATTGCCATCCGATTGGGTTGTCACCCGACCGAGTTGCCACCCGATCGGCCAGCCTCTTTCCCCCTTTCCATTTTAGGAAACCCTATAAATACCCCTCATTTGTCACATCACTTGATGTGACAACTCTCACTCGAACCCAACTTGCTCCAGCCTTCATTTCTCGTGATTTCTTCCGATTCTTGTAAGTTTTCAACCTAAATGTTGTACTTTCTTAATCTACACGCACTCCTACACCTTTCTATCTTTCAAATCTTAACTTTTAACCATGAAGTCAGTGGATTTGAGGTGTTCTAGGATGATGTCATCATGGTGTTCTTATGAACTTCATGTTTTGGCTTCAATCCACCAAGAACAACTTAGATCTGAATGATTTCCACATAAATAAACCAAGATCTTGCATAGATCTGAACATATTCATGGTGAAAAGGATTGAAAGATGGTTCTCAAACTTTCTTTCAACCCTTTTACACTCAATGCACTCAAAACCGATAGAATAAGGACTAGCTCCGATCTTCTACTCATTTTTAGTGAAGTGTTGGTCCTAGATCTGGTTCTATCGAAGAGACAACCGGTTTCGGGTTAAGCATGAACCACCGGCTCGAACCACTGACTGACCGGACTAGGGTGATTCCTGTCCGATCGGATCGTTTGGGGCTTGACGAGGTTCTGTTGCTCAGCACGTACCACACCGTCTCGATCAGAAACTACAAACTATCGAAATGACTAAGTGACAAGATGATCAGTCTGTGGACGGAATGTCGTCCGATCAGATTGCCATCCGATCGGATTGCCACCCGATCGGGCAGCCATTCGATCGGCTTGCACTTTGGTCCCACACTTAGAATATTTTCAAAATTTTCAAGATCTGAACGTTAAAACGGATTACCACCCAATCGGATTACCATCCGATCGAGTGACCGTCCGATCGTGTGATGCTTGGGACTTGGATACTTAAATAAATTTCAACATGTTCAGCACGTACGGATTACCACCCGATCGGGTAGCCACCCGATCGAGTGACCGTCCTGCTATGAACTTGTTCTCAACTAAGAAGCCTCGCTAATCGGATTGCTGTCCGATCGAACGACCGTTCGATTGATCGACCGACCTGAAAGGTAGAGATACTTCTCTATTTTTAAAATGCTACAATGAAAACTTCAAAGTACAATCCATCATACACAAACACATCACTCACCAACTGAGGTGACAATCCAATCGAATGGCCACCCGATCGGGTGACCATCCGATCGGATTGCCACCCGATCGGATTACCATCAGATCCTTGGTACACCTTCACCGTTTTACGCGCTGACTTTCGCTTATGCTATCGTTAACTGTTCAGGCTAATTTCCGCTCTAGCGCTCCCTTCAATCCATTAACTCAATCGCAGTGAGTATACTCGAACCCTTTTTGCTTTATGCACTTTTGGGTGTTACATACGTTACTTATACTAAATCACATCAATCACACTATGCAATACTTTAACGCTAACCGTTATCGCATGTTATACATGACTCGATGAATGCTTGGTTGTTATGTTTACACATAGATTGATGTCTACCTGCCTTAGCAACGGTAGTACTATTTGTTTGGACTCAGCACCTGTTCACTCAGGGGTTGTTAAGGACTATTAATCACATGATTCGCAGTGGTGAATATGTGTTACAAACTGCCTTGGGCAGTCAACCCACAGTCATTGGTATTAATAGGATCATGTCGATAACTTACATGCTTCGCATTACACGTTGTACGTGCTGGTTATGCATAATGATTTCGAACTCTATATGCGTAATCAAACTTGTACGCTCACCTTTACACTATGTGTATTGACTTTTACTTTAACGGTGTGATGAAATCGAGGCTAGGAAAGAGTCTAGAAACAAATACAATTTATTTGAAAATCTGAGTTGTCGGAACATGTTTTATTTGTTTGAAGAATATCTCTGTCTGTAATAACTAGATTATCTTATGGGTTAAGGTATGGGACATAATATTTAAACTATTTGGTAATTAATCGTTATGGAATTTCTTTGAACAATCTGTTTCGCTCAGTGCCGCGCCCCGATGTTTCCGCCATCGTTTGGGGTGTGACAGATTGGTATCAGAGCCATAACTATAGGGAATTAGGCAAGACTCGACCTAGTTCAGGTCGATGTCTTAGAAATGACCTAGTCTATAGTCTAAGTACCAACAGACCGACTTGTGCATGCCCAGTAGGGATTTTGCACGAGCTTAGTTGCTATTCTCGCTATTTCTCGCTATCACTCGCTGTACACTACACACTTGCGCGAACATCGCATACTACAATTCCGCGCAAGATCAGCCTTTCCTAAGGCTGATTACTCACACAAATGAATAATCTGGTTAAGATTAGGTGTGAAAACTGCAAACTCTCGACCAAATTACTCGTTCGAATTGCTATTTTCCTACAAAACAAGAGAATTTGTGTTGAATTAGGGGTGAAATCCATACTTCGACGCAAATCTTCTCATCTATCTCGTGGTTTTACCACACAAGCAGGAACGTGGTCGCTAAGTTAGGGGTGAAACCCGAACCTTGATGACTCGTTCTACTCTCTAATGTGGTTTTATAAAACTCTCACCAAAGTCTGGACAGACTCCAACGACTCGAAGTCACACTAAACTGGAAGGATGCGTGCCGTTCGCCCAAACTCGAGGTGAGAGCACAGTCCAGAAGGCCAAAGTGTGCACTTAAAGTCCTTGTGAATAGTCGAATCACTTTGGGTGGTCGACGTCTATCTAGCCAAAGACAACCTATTCTCGATTTATATGTGTTTCGATTCTGAGCCCGCAACTGCTGACTCTGATATTTGTCAAATTTTTGTGGATTTTTATGTTATTAAATGTTTTGATTTTGGTGATTTATTCGCTTTCGCTGTCCATTTCGATCAACACACACAACCCGCACTGCACATCTAACCCAATACGCTAACAAATCGTTGGTCATTATTCGCAATCGCTGCTCGATGCTCTCAATCGCTGTAATTAATCGCTATACGCGCTGTGAAGGATAGGGAATACGTGCAACATATAGCTAGGTTTCTGTATTCTGAATGCCTCATGTGCTTATGTGCCTTACAAGCTCAGAGTCGTCAAAAGAGTTACACCGATAGACGACGCAAGCCCCTCGAATTTGACGTTGGCGACCATGTACTCCTAAATGTATCACCTTGGAAGGGTGTGGTCAGATTCGGCAAGAGAGGAAAGCTCGCGCCTCGATATGTGGGACCCTTTAAGATTCTGGAAAGGATCAGAAAAGTGGCTTACAGACTCGAACTACCGGAGGAACTTAACAACGTCCACCCGACTTTCCACGTTTCGAACCTCAGAAGGTGCCTGGCTGATGATGATTTGCATGTACCGCTCGAGGATCTTCAAGTAAACGAAACACTACACTTCGTGGAGAAGCTAGTCGAAATCATGGATCGCCAAACCAAGCAGCTCTGTCGCTCACACATTCCCATTGTGAAAGTCCGATGGGAAGGCAAATGAGGCGCAGAGTTCACTTGGGAACTCGAAAGCGACATGAAGGCGAAGTACCCGCAGCTATTTGTTATGGCTTCAGCCTGATTTCGGGATGAAATTCTCTTAAGAAGGGGAGGCTGTAACACCCCGTGTTTCGAAAGTCAAAGTCAAAGTCAAGATTAAAGTCAAAGGAAGAAAAGATTGCTAATTGTGATCTGTCACTCCTTGCTGAACTCCTGTTTGGACTTCTTTGATTTGTAGATAATCTATTTATGTTATCGCCTTAATTGTATTATGTGGAGTACTTGCTAATAATCGAGGTTTAATCGCATATTAATCGCATGTTTAATCGATTTATTGCTTATCGTTATCGCAATCGCAACTCGAATTATGTGTTCTGAATATTCCTTTACGTGTGTGTGATATTTATGTGTTACTTGTGCATGTTATGTTTACGATGAGGAGTTAATCGAAATCGCAATCTATTGCATCGCAATCGAATCAAAACGCTAAACGCAAGTTATTTATAGTCATTGTATGTTAGATGTAGTAGTTGGGATTAAAAGTAATTTGATGGATAATTCTATCGCATCGCTCTCTCGAATCACATCGTAACGCTCAACACTCGAATCTAAACGACAAAACTCATCGCACTGGACAAGTGGATCGAGTGGCCAACCGACCGAGTGGCCATCCGATCGGATTACCATCCGATCGGGTTGTCACCTGACCGAGTTGCCACCCGATCGGCCAGCCTCTTTCCCCCTTGACCTTTTAGGAAACCCTATAAATACCCCTCATTTGTCACATCACTTGATGAGACAGCTCTCACTCGAACCCAACTCGCTCCAGCCTTCATTTCTCGTGATTTCTTTAGATTCTTGTAAGTTTTCAACCTAAATCTTGTACTTTCTTAATCTACACGCACTCCTACACCTTTCTATCTTTCAAATCTTAACTTTTAACCGTGAAATCAGTGGATTTGAGGTGTTCTAGGATGATGTCATCATGGTGTTCTTATGAACTTCATGTCTTGGCTTCAATCCACCAAGAACAACTTAGATCTGGACGATTTCCACATAAATAAACCAAGATCTTGCATAGATCTGAACATATTCATGGTGAAAAGGATTGAAAGATGGTTCTCAAACTTTCTTTCAACTCTTTTACACTCAATGCACTCAAAACCGATAGAATAAGGACTAGCTCTGATCTTCAACTCATTCTTAGTGAATTGTTGGTCCTAGATCTGGTTTTATCGAAGAGACAACCGGTTTCGGGTTAAGCATGAACCACTGGCTCGAACCACTGACTGACCAGACTAGGGTGATTCCAGTCCGATCGGATCGTTTGGGGCTTGACGAGGTTCTGTTGCTCAGCACGTACCACACCGTCTCGATCAGAAACTACAAACTATCGAAATGAATAAGTGAGAAGACGATCAGGCTCTGGACGGAATGACGTTCGATCGGATTACCATCCGATCGGATTGCCACCCGATCGGGCAGCCACCCGATCGTCTTGCACTTTGGTCCCACACTTAGACTATTTTCAAAATATTCAAGATCTGAACGTTGAAACGGATTACCACCCGATCGGATTACCATCCGATCGAGTGACCGTCTGATCGTGTGACGCTTGGGACTTGGATACTTAAACAAATTTCAACATGTTCAGCACGTACGGATTGCCACCCGATCGGGTAGCCACCCGATCGAGTGACCGTCCTGCTGTGAACTTGTTCTCAACTGAGAAACCTCGCCAATCGGATTGCTGTCCGATCGAACGACCATTCGATCGACCGACCTGAAAGGTAGAGATACTTCTCTAATTTTAAAATGATACAACGAAAACTTCAAAGTACAAACCATCATACACAAACACATCACTCACCAACTGAGGTGACAATCCAATCGAATGGCCACCCGATCGGGTGACCATCCGAACGGATTGCCACCCGATCGACTGGTCATCCGATCGGATTGCCACCCGATCATATTACCATCCGATCCTTGGTACACCTTCACTGTTTTACGCGCCGACTGTCGCTTATGCTATCGTTAACTGTTCAGGCTAATTTCCGCTCTAGCGTTCCCTTCAATCCATTAACTCAATCGCTGTGAGTATATTCGAACCCTTTCTGCTTTATGCACTTTTGGGTGTTACATACGTTACTTATACTAAATCACATCAATCACACTACGCAATACTTTAACGCTAATCGTTACCGCATATTATACGTGACTCGATGAATGCTTGTTTGTTATGTTTACACATAGATTGCTGTCTACCTGCCTTAACAACGGTAGTACTATTTGTTTGGACTCAGCACCAGTTCACTCAGGGGTTGTTAAGGACTATTAATCACATGATTTGCAGTGGTGAATATGTGTTACGAACTGCCTTGGGCAGTCAACCCGCAGTCATTGGTATTGATAGGATCATGTCGATAACTTACATGCTTCGCATTACACGTTGTACGTGCTGGTTATGCGTAATGATTTCGAACTCTATATGCTATTATCAAACTTGTATAGTCACCTTTACACTATGTGTATTGACTTTTACTTTAACGTATGTGACAGGTGCTTAAGATGCTAGGATGCCTTGTTTGCTGTGTGATGAAATCGAGGCTAGGAAAGAGTCTAGAAACAAAGACAATTTATTTGAAAATCTGAGTTGTCGGAACATGTTTTATTTGTTTGAAGAAAATCTATGTCTGTAATAACTAGATTACCTTATGGGTTATGGTATGGGACATAATATTTAAACTATTTGGTAATTTAGTCGTTATGGAATTTCTTTGAACAATCTGTTTCGCTCAGTGCCGCGCCCCGATGTTTCCGCCATCGGTTGGGGTGTGACAATTATAGTGCGATTTTCGTCACCAATCAATGATTCAAACATCCAATCAACGTGTTCTTCAACTTTTTTTTTTGAAGAAACACAGTTTAATTTCATACAATATCTCATTTTTTCCCGTGATTTTGAAGCGAATCACTCGATTCGTTCGATTCGATTGCTGATAAGTGTTTCTAACATTCAAATTTCGTAAATCGTTAAAGAAATATGAAGAAATCGGCTTCGATCTATGTAAGAAATTTTTAATTGCATTTTTACGATCTGGGTTTTTGAATTGAGTTATTGCGTTTTACAAAGTAATGAAAAAACACTGTTTTTTTGTATTTTCAGTCCATTGGGTTTTAGAAACAACACATTTTATGGTGTTTTTAGTCATTGCGTTTTAGAGAAAAACACTTTCCTTTGTGTTTTTATCTATTACATTTTAGGAAAACACATTTTTATGTGTTTTTTGGTCCAATGCGTTTTAGAAAAATACATTTTGAAGTGTTTTTACTCCATTGCGTTTTAAGTAAAACACATTTTTATGTGTTTTTAGTCCATTGCGTTTTAGAAAGAACATTTTCTTTTGTATTTTTAGGCTATTGCGTTTTAGAAAAAAGGCATTTTTATGTGTTTTCTGGTCCATTGCGTTTTAGAAAAAACATATTTTGAAGTGTTTTTAGTCCATTGCGTTTTAGGTCAAACACATTTTTATGTGTTTACAGTCCATTGCGTTTTAGAAAAAAAAACACTTTCTTTTGTGTTTCTAGGTCATTGCATTTTAGAAAAAAGACATTTTTATGTGTTTTTTTGTCCATTGCGTTTTAGAAAAACACATTTTGAAGTGTTTTTAGTCCATTGCGTTTTAGGTAAAACACATTTTTATGTGTTTTCAGTCCATTGCGTTTTAGAAAGAACACTTTCTTTTGTGTTTTTAAGCCATTGCGTTTTAGAAAAAAAAAACATTTCTATATGTTTTCTAGCCATTGCGTTTTAGAAATAAGACATTTCTTTGTTTTTTCTGGCCATTGCGTTTTAGAAAGAAGACATTTCTTTGTGTTTTTTGTCCATTGCGCTTTAGAAAAAAAGTCTTTTTTTACGCTTTTTGTCCATTCTGTTTTACGCAACTGGGTTTTCAAAAAAATTTCGAAAATATAGCAATAGTATACTCGTTTTAAAGATTAAAAAACGTTCATTTTTTGGTGCATTTTTATAAAAAAATAATAATGTCGTATGAAAGAGATATTAACGTTTAAAAAACGGGGGGGGGGGGATTGGAGGAGAGAGAAACTATTGCCTTGTATTGACTAGAATGCCCCTACACAAACTCACGCGCCTCCTTTTTTTTCTTTAGCTTCACTCATTTAGTCTTAGCCCTTGATTAACAAAATAGATGGTTAAGATTAGTTTCTAGCCTTCCTACTCAAATAAATTTTTTATTATATCCTGACCCATAAAAATTATACTAATATTAATGTTTAGAATTGATTTTAATAATATTACTAATAATAATTATGTGTATATAAAATATTTGTAATTAGAAAAGTAATAGTGACTCTATATTTAGTATTTTAGTTATTTAGTAATAATAATAGTAATAATAATCAAAGGGCAAGTTCTATTACTTCTAATACTAAGGCTATAGGGTGTGGTCATGACCCTCATGGTCATCATGATCCTCCATATCAGTGCCATGTTACCCACTTTTAATCCATCATTCAAAACCACTACCCTAATATAACAACCCTCCTAGAACCCTTAACGCAACCCTAAAATGTTCCGTCTATACCCCGTATGCGAGAAACGGACCCGAAATACCCTTGTATTTATAAAAATCAAATAAAAACAAAAATACAAGGCAGTCGCGGGCCGCGACCCAGCCCCTTAAGTCTGTCGCGGGGCGCGACGTAGTGATACCTGGCGACACCCTGGTTCGCCACATGTCCAGTTACGTGTGGAAGCTACTGGTCTGACTCACCAAGCCTACCACCGCCACTAGGGTCCTCGCGGGCCGCGAAGGACTTGGCCAAGTTTGTCGTGGGGCGCGACGGAGGACTGTCAGGCCTATATAAGGAGGCAGATGCCTCATTTGATCGACGTTCAATTCTTTTCTTTCCTCTGACATATAGTAGACATAATACTCAGGTATTATACCCCTATAAAGCGAAGCTCTGGCTCGTTGTAAGTACTATAACCCTGTTGTTACCCTACACGATCGATTAAGGGCTCCGTAACGCATGTCAAGGCTCTGCCTGACTCAGTCGTTGGAGTTCTGTCTCGTATTACACTCGATTGATCTAGGATTCTATAATGCATGCCGGCTCTGCCTGACTCAGTCATTGGAATTCTGTCTCGAGTTGTAGGTTAATGTTATTTGGGTTATTTTACTAACACATGTGCATTGTTTAATTTTAATAGATAATAACCAGGGGATTCCCAGGAAGCTTTAGTTTTACCTAAGTAAACAATGTGAGTACATCTTACTTTTTGTCACCTTTTTGTAAACTGTTTTTACAAAACCTCAAATGTTTTAAAATAGAAATAACCGTGATTTAGTCTATGTATTCTACAATTACTGCTGGTATGTTGGGGTTTTGTATACATAATGTGAAAGACGTTACCATTGAACAAAGAGTTAACCAATGAGTAATATGACCCACAAGTCAGGTGTTGATAGTACTGAATGAGTAATTGTGTAGATATAAACATTTTAATCGCTCTCAATACTGTGAAATTATAAAAGCTGTTTTGATTAAACTAGGATGCACTCTGTGACAACTCGTAATTCAGAACTTTTCTTTGTACTTTGTTGTATTGTGTGTGAACCTTATGTGATTGTTTGACATGCTGATTTTAATGAAATGATTATAAGTTGATTTCTATGTGTTACGTGTGGTGTATTATGAATATAAGTAAATGACAAATCCTCGTCGCACAACACAACCCAATCGCACAGGCCCATGTTGGGCCGAACATCTCATCCTTGTCACACTCTTCGCTCGGCCCACTATGATTAAACTCGAAACCAAAGGGGCAGCCCATGCAAGGGTTCGGCCACTACCCTATTTAAGCCAACACATAACCCTAATGAGGTTTTGTTTCCACATTATTTGCAAGACACTCAAACACACCAAAACCTATTATTTCCCTCTTCTCTTTGAAGAACCGGCGGCAGCCCCTCTCCCTTCTCTCGAAGCTCTTCCGATCCAATCCTACTTTTTGGTTAGTATTTTGATATGCTTGATTGTATGATTGTCGATATACTGATTGCTATGATCACCGTGTGAAAAATAGGATTACATGCTAGTAGTTGTGTTGATGAAATAGGGTTCGGATTCAATATATATATATATGCTTGTTTGTGCGATGAAACTGTTTTAGGTTAATGGTTTATGTAATGATTCATGAGAACCTAGGACCGAATACATGCTAAAAGGATGCGATCTTGATTACATGTTAGTCGATTGTTGATGTTCATGACTTAGGTTGCATGCTAGTGTGTGAAATCGTTATTTTGAGTGATCCGAGTTAATGTGTTTGGATGTTACTAATTGTGTTCTTGACCAGATTGTTAATTGGTAATTAGGGTTCATAAGAAATAATGGAAATCCCTTGGTTAGATCGATTAAAGGAACAATTGGAAACTGTCGAATTGTTAGTAATGGATTTGCATGATTTTAGGAAAGTTGTAACCGATCGCACAAGCTTGTTGACCGCACAAGATCAGGTCAATGAAGCCTGATCGCACAAGGGCAATCGCACAAGCCCTGATCGCACAAGATCGGTGCAACTGTTTAAGCACATTGTACAAATTGGAACTGCGTGATCGCACAAGACCTTGTGGATCGCACAAGGCAGTGTCGATCGCACAAGTCTTGGGCCACACACAAATGTCTGAATCTCATATATGTTTTTGGGCCAATCGACCCAGCCCAGTCGCACAAGTCATAATGGATCGCACAAGCGAAATTGGACCGCACAAGTGAATGTCTGTTATCAGTTTGGGCCGAATAAATCTTGGGTTGCATGTTGGGTCGGGTTTGCATTGGATCGCACAACCGTTGTGAGTCGCAAAAGATTGTGCTGGACGCACAACAGGTTGGGCCGGATGTATTGGGCTTTAATATTGGGTCGCACAAGATGATTGGGCTCGCACAAGCTCAACGGCCCAATCATCTGAGTCACACAAGTTTTGGTATTAGGGGTATTCAACTGTTAACGTGTTAAATGCATTCTACGTGTTTGCCATGATCGTTATCTTAGCTTATGTGTAAACCTACGTGCACTACTTGAACCTAGACCTGACTTGTAAGGTAACCATGTTAGGACATGGTTGACCATTAGCAGCTCGATTGACCTTCTATTTATCTGCCGAGCTAACCTAAGGTGAGTTCACACTTTCTACAAGACATGGGATTCCCGGTGGTTGGGAATGGGTAAAGGATTAAATCGGAAACTGCGTGATCTCCTGGTTGGGAACACGTACTACATCCTCTTTATTGAAGGGTGATAACATTACCAAAATCTCTATCATTAAGTCCTCATTTTTATATCGAATTAATCGTCGGGCCAATGGCGAACGGATCATTAGTTAAATAGCGCTATTAGGTTTAACAAGCCTCACACCATGCCGCAGAGGACGCGCGTGGACTAATGGATATGGGCACGTCAATGATGATAGACATTGACGCTAGGGCACCAACTTACTTCAGTTAGTAGTCGATATGGTAACGGGTCTAGTGGGATATTCATGGGGTATCCCCCACGGCTGGGAGCCAGAGTTAAAAGGAATGGGTTAATTATGTTTTTCAACAATGGGGTTATCCCCACGGCAAGTAAGACAGCTAAAGGAAACCTATGTTTTTGAAACAACTTAAAACGAACACCCAACTGCGAACTCGCTCAACTTGTTGTTGATTCGTTACTATATGCCTTGCAGGTCGTTAGGTGCTTAGATGGAGCTTGCACAGGAGGACGAGGTCGTTGTGGGACATGGACTGTTAAGTTCCATGTTAAACATTTGAACATTTAAACTTATATTTTGGTTTTACACTTTATGCTTCCGCTGATAACTTAAACTTGGTTAATTTCTTTTGGGACACCAATTATATTGTGTTTGGTTTATGTTTACTTTAATACATTGTTCAATATGATTGGTGGCATGATCCTGGTCATGTCACGCTCCATGCGGTGATACTCCGCTTGTGGAATTTGGGGGTGTGACAGATTGGTATCAGAGCCATTGGTTATAGTGAACTTGGTTTTAAAAAGGGAAAAGCTTTTTGACAAAACCAGACTATAACCTGTACAGTGCTCAACGATCCCCAACAACGCTTCGCTCCACGTGCAAGACTCAACACAATAGGTGATATGGTTTATAATTGTATTGCCTGCCTGTTAGTTTCAGTAGTGCATTGATCATGGTATGCTTAGTTAGTGTAACAACTGTTGCTTGAGCCCTGTGTGCTTACTCTCTTCCGTCTTCCCATACTTTCGCACTTTCGCGACACCAATCTCACTTGTGTTTACTTCGATGTGAAGATCATGAGTGGACTCCTGAACTTGACTCAAGCCCAGCAGATGGCTCTAATCAACGAACGAGTTGCTGAGGCACTCGCAGCAGCCCCTGCAAGAGGTATAACCTGCCATTTCGACCTATCCTAGGATGTTTAGATCCTACTCTCACAAACCAACTCTCGTGCTTAATCTGGTCTTTTTCTTTCTCGCGCAACAGGTCAGCATGCTCAGCCTCCCGTGTGTACGTTCAAGACCTATATGGACTGTCGACCTAGTACCTTCAGTGGTACAGAAGGAGCTGTAGGTCTCCTCTACTGGTTCAAGAAGCTCGAGTCTGTCTTCGAAATGTGTGAATGCCCTGTTGTTAGTAGGGTGAAGTTTGCTACGGGAACTCTTGAAGGAGTTGCACTCACTTGGTGGAACGCTCAGGTTCAAATGCTAGGGTTGGCAGCTGCTAATGCCACCCCATGGAATGACTTCAAAGATTTGATCAAGGAAGAGTATTGTCATCGTGATGACATTCACAAGCTTAAAGTGGAGTTCTACAATTTGAAGATGAAGAGGTCTGAGATTGAGACATATACGAAGAGGTCTAATGAACTAGCTGCCTTGTGTCCTACTATGGTGGACCCTCCCTGCAAACGTATCGAGCTTTATATCAAAGGTTTAGTGCCAGAGATTCAGAGTATGGTGACATCAGCTAACCTCCTCATGATTCAGCAGGTCATTCGACTATCCCACCATCTCACTGATCAGGCGGTCGAGCAGAACAGGCTGCCTAAATGTATTAGTGCTACCACTACATCTGATGCTCCAAGCGACAACAAGCGCAAGTGGGATGGAAATTCTAGCAAAGGTTCAACCACTGCTCAGTCTCAGTCGCAGCAGAGAAGGACTGAGGACTACAAGAGCCCAAGCCAACAATCCTTTGGTAGCCAAGGTCAGAATGGATACAAGGGAAATCACCCCAAATGCAATCGTTGTGGCTTTCACCATAGCGGACCATGCACTAAGGGCAACTGTCAGAGATGTAACAAACAGGGCCATGCGGCCAAGGATTGCAGGAGCCTTTATCCTGCGAATCAGTGACGACAGCAACAGCAGCAGACTCCACAGAACCAGCAGCAGCCGCAGCAACAGAGGGGTAACAACAAAGGGTGTTTCCAATGTGGTGCTGAAGGCCACTTCAAAAGAGACTGTCCCCAACTGAACCAGAATCAGAACAACAACAACCAAGGAAACGGAAACAATAATGGGGGTAACAATGATGGCAATGGTGCCAGGGGACATGCTTTCGTGATTGGTCAGGGTGATGCAAGGAACGATCTCAACATTGTGACGAGTAAGTTCCTACTAGACGACTTCTATGTTTCTGTTTTATTCGATTTGGGTGCCGATACTAGTTATGTATCCTTAAAAGTTAGTCAGATGCTTAAGCGTGCCCCAATTCCCTTAAACACCAAGCATATCGTAGAACTAGCAAACGGTAAAAGTCTTGAAGCCACGGACATAGTTAAGGGTTGTAATCTTGTTCTTGCTGGTCAAACCTTCTCTATTGACCTTATTCCTATCGTTCTTGGTAGCTTCGACATCGTCATTGGGATGGATTGGTTATCCCAACATCGAGCAGAGATCCTTTGCAAGGAGAAAATCGTCCGCATACCTCGTTCTGGTGAAGAACCTCTTATTATTCGTGGCGACAAGAGTGGTGCGGTTGTGAGCAGCATCTCTTTCCTTAAGGCCCAGAAGTGTTTGCGAAAGGGCCACACTGCTATTCTAGCTTTTATTACTGACACTTCAATGAAGGAAAAGAAGATAGAAGATATCCTGATTGTACGCGACTTCCTTGAGGTATTCCCTGAGGAATTACCTGGTCTTCCACCTCATCGTCAGGTCGAGTTTCAAATCGAGCTAGCTCCTGGAGCAGCGCCTATAGCTCGTACACCTTATCGCTTAGCCCCATCAGAACTGGAGGAACTATCTACGCAACTACAAGAGCTCTTGGACAAGGGTTTCATTCTTCCTAGCTCTTCGCCTTGGGGAGCTCCAGTCTTGTTTGTGAATAAAAAAGATGGTAGCTTTCGAATGTGTATAGACTATAGCGAACTCAACAAGGTGACCATGAAGAATCGTTATCCTCTTCCTCATATTGATGACTTGTTCGACCAGTTGCAAGGGTCGAGCTTCTACTCTAAGATTGATTTGAGGTCGGGCTATCATCAGCTGAGAGTCCGAGACGAGGACATCTCTAAGACAGCATTCAGGACTCGTTATGGACACTACGAGTTCCTGGTCATGCCTTTTGGGTTGACAAATGCACCTGCGGTCTTCATGGATCTTATGAACCGAGTGTGCAAACCCTACTTGCATAAGTTCGTTATTGTGTTTATCGACGACATCCTAATCTATTTCAAGAGTCAGGAGGAACACGAGCGTCACCTGCGGCTCATTTTGGAACTTCTTCGAACAGAACAACTTTACGCTAAGTTCTCGAAATGTGACTTCTGGCTTCGTGAAGTCCATTTTCTAGGCCACGTGGTTAACGAGGATGGGATTCACGTTGATCCATCCAAGGTTGACTCGATCAAAAATTGGCCTGCACCTAGGACTCCAACTGAAATCCGTCAATTCTTGGGTTTGGCGGGTTACTACAGAAGGTTCATCAAGGACTTCTCCAAGATTGCGCAGCCTCTCACGGTTCTTATTCAGAAGGGTATCACCTACCGTTGGGGTGATGCTCAGGAATCCGCATTTCAGCAGCTGAAGTTGAAGCTTTGTAGCGCACCTATTCTCTCATTGCCTGAGGGCACAAAAGATTTCGTGTTTTATTGTGACGCGTCAATCCAAGGACTTGGTTGTGTGTTGATGCAATGTGAAAAAGACATTGCTTACGCATCACGACAACTTAAAGTTCATGAAAAGAACTACACTACTCATGAATTGGAGTTGGGAGCAGTGGTGTTTGCCCTTAAGAAACGGAAACATTACTTGTACGGTACCAAGTGCACCATTTACACCGATCACAAGAGTCTCCAGCATATCTTCGATCAGAAGGAGTTGAACATGCGACAGCGTCGATGGGTCGAACGTCTTAACGACTATGAATGCGCAATCAAGTACCATCCAGGCAAAGCCAATGTTGTGGCTGACGCCCTCAGTCGAAAGGAAACCAAACCTAAGCATGTACGTGCATTACAGCTTACCATTCACTCTAGTCTCCCTGCCCAAATTCGTGATGCTCAGGTTGAAGCATTGAAAGAAGAGAACATCAGGGCTGAGTCCCTGCGAGGATCGAAGAAATGATTAGAACTAAGGGAAGACGGTGCTTACTATTTGGCGGGGCTTATCTGGGTCCTATTCTATGGTAATCTGCATGCGGTCGTGATGGATGAAGCCTACAAGTCTCGTTACTCAGTACATCCTGGTTCAGATAAGATGTACCACGATCTCAAGACTACGTACTGGTGGCCCCACATGAAAGCTAACATAGCGACCTATGTTAGTAAATGTTTGACCTGTGCTAGGGTCAAGGTCAAATACCAGAAACCATCAGGCCTACTTCAGCAACCAGAGATCCCGACATGGAAGTGGGAGCAAATTTCCATGGATTTTGTTACTGGCTTACCAAGATCTCAAAGAGGAAACGATACCATTTGGGTGATAGTGGATCGACTGACCAAGTCTGCTCACTTCTTAGCTATCAAAGAAACAGATAAATTCTCGACTCTGGCAGACGTCTACCTTAAGAAAGTGGTCTCGAGGCACGGGGTGCCAACTTCCATCATATCTGATCGTGATTCATGTTTTACATCTGAATTGTGGCAAGCGATACACAAATCCTTTGGTTCTCGTCTAGACATGAGTACAGCATATCACCCACAGACGGATGGGCAGTCTGAACGCACCATCCAAACCCTTGAAGACATGCTTCGAGCGTGTGTAATCGACTTTGGAAATGGCTGGGAAAGGCATCTACCTTTGGTAGAATTTTCGTATAACAACAGCTACCACACCAGCATCCAGGCTGCTCTATTTGAGGCATTGTACGGACGAAAATGCCAATCACCACTCTGTTGGGCAGAAGTTGGTGACAGCCAAATCACTGGCCCAGAACTCGTAGTCGACATGACAGAAAAGATTGCCCAAATACGACAACGAATGGCGGCAGCTCATGACCGTCAGAAAAGCTATGCGGATAAGCGCAGGAAACCACTCGAGTTCCAGGTCGGGGATAGAGTGCTACTTAAAGTCTCACCTTGGAAGGGTGTAGTTCGCTTTGGCAAGCGAGGCAAGCTGAATCCATGCTATGTTGGACCTTTCGAGATCATTGAGAAGATAGGCAATGTGGCCTACAAACTGAAACTACCCGAAGAACTCAATGGAGTTCACAATGTATTCCATGTGTCAAATCTGAAGAAGTGTCTATCAGTTGAGACCCTCATAGTTCCTTTTAAGGAACTCACTATCGATGATCAGTTACAATTCTTCGAGGAACCAGTAGAGATTACTGACAGAGACATTAAGGATCTTAAACGTACTAGGATACCCATTGTTTGAGTTCGTTGGAACTCCCGTTATGGCCCAGAGTTTACCTAGGAACGAGAAGACCAAATAAAAGACAAGTATCCCCAGTTGTTCGAGAAAAGTGAATCCACTACTGAGGCTGAAGCTACTGCGGAATTTCGGGACGAAATTCCATACCAACGGGGGAAGGATGTGATACCCCAGGAAACCACGCAACCTAACTAGCTTCCTCAGTGACCACGTGCTAAATTTCGGGACGAAATTTCTTTCAACTTGGGGATGATGTGACAACTCGTAATTCAGAACTTTTCTTTGTACTTTGTTGTATTGTGTGTGAACCTTATGTGATTGTTTGATATGCTGATTTTAATGAAATGATTATAAGTTGATTTCTATATGTTACGTGTGGTGTATTATGAATATAAGTAAATGACAAATCCTCGTCGCACAACACAACCCAATCGCACCAGCCCATGTTGGGCCGAACATCTCATCCTTGTCACACTCTTCACTCGGCCCACTATGATTAAACTCGAAACCAAAGGGGCAGCCCATGCAAGGGTTCGGCCACTACCCTATTTAAGCCAACACATAACCCTAATGAGGTTCTGTTTCCTCATTATTTGCAAGACACTCAAACACACCAAAACCTATTCTTTCCCTCTTCTCTTCGAAGAACCGGCGGCAGCCCCTCTCCCTTCTCTCGAAGCTCTTCCGATCCAATCCTACTTTTCGATTAGTATTTTGATATGCTTGATTGTATGATTGTCGATATATTGATTGCTATGATCACCGTGTGAAAAATAGGATTACATGCTAGTAGTTGTGTTGATGAAATAGGGTTCGGATTCAATATATATATATATATATATACATACTTGTTTGTGTGATGAAACTGTTTTGGGTTAATGGTTTATGTAATGATTCATGAGAACCTAGGACCGAATACATGCTAAAAGGATGCGATCTTGATTACACGTTAGTCGATTGTTGATGTTCATGACTTAGGTTGCATGCTAGTGTGTGAAATCGTTATTTTGAGTGATCCGAGTTAATGTGTTTGGATGTTACTAATTGTGTTCTTGACTAGATTGTTAATTGGTAATTAGGGTTCATAAGAAATAATGGAAATCCCTTGGTTTGATCGATTAAAGGAACAATTGGAAACTGTCGAATTGTTAGTAATGGATTTGCATGATTTTAGGAAAGTTGTAACCGATCACACAAGCTTGTTGACCGCACAAGATCAGGTCAATGAAGCCTGATCGCTCAAGCCCTGGTCGCACAAGATCGGTGCAACTGTTTAAGCACATTGTACAAATTGGAACTGCATGATCGCACAAGACCTTGTGGATCGCACAAGGCAGTGTCGATCGCACAAGTCTTGGGCCTCACACAAATGTCTGAACCTCATATATGTTTTTGGGCCAATCGGCCCAGCCCAGTCGCACAAGTCATAATGGATTGCACAAGCGAAATTGGACCGCACAAGTGAATGTCTGTTATCAGTTTGGGCCGAATGAATCTTGGGTTGCATGTTGGGTCGGGTTTGCATTGGATCACACAACCGTTGTGAGTCGCACAAGATTGTGCTGGACGCACAACAGGTTGGGCCGGATGTATTGGGCTTTAATATTGGGTCGCACAAGATGATTGGGCTCGCACAAGCTCAACGGCCCAATCATCTGAGTCGCACAACTTTGGGTATTAGGGGTATTCAACTGTTAACATGTTAAATGTATTCTACATGTTTGCCATGATTGTTATGTTAGCTTATGTGTAAACCTACGTGCACTACTTGAACCTAGACCTGACTTGTATGGTAACCATGTTAGGACGTGGTTGACCATTAGCAGCTCGATTGACCTTCTGTTTATCTGCCGAGCTAACCTAAGGTGAGTACACACTTTCTACAAGGCATGGGATTCCCGGTGGTTGGGAATGGGTAAAGGATTAAATCGGAAACTGTGTGATCTCCTGGTTTGGAACACGTACTACATCCTCTTTATTGAAGGGTGATAACATTGTTACTAGACCAAAATCTCTATCATTAAGTCCCTCATTTTTATATCGACTTAATCGTCGGGCCAATGGCGAACGGGTCATTAGTTAAATAGCGCTATTAGGTTTGACAAGCCTCACACCGTGCCGTAGAGGACGGGCGTGGACTAATGGATCTGGGCACGTCAATGATGATAGACATTGATGCTAGGGCACCAACTTACTTCTGTCAGTAGTCGATATGGTAACGGGTCTAGTGGGATATTCATGGGGTAGCCCCCACGGCTGGGAGCCAGAGTTAAAAGGAATGGGTTAATTATGTTTTTCAACAATGGGGTAACCCCCACGGCAAGTAAGCCAGCTAAAGGAAACCTATGTTTTTGAAACAACTTAAAACGAACACCCAACTGTGAACTCGCTCAACTTTGTTGTTGATTCGTTGCTATATGCCTTGCAGGTCGTTAGGTGCTTAGATGGAGCTTGCACAGGAGGACGAGGTCGTTGTGGGACATGGACTGTTAAGTTCCATGTTAAACATTTGAACATTTAAACTTATATTTTGGTTTTACACTTTATGCATCCACTGATAACTTAAACTTGGTTAATTTCTTTTGGGACACCAATTATATTGTGTTTGGTTTATGTTTACTTTAATACATTGTTCAATATGATTGGTGGCTTGATCCTGGTCATGTCACGCTCCCTGCGGTGATACTCCGCTTGTGGAATTTGGGGGTGTGACACACTCGGCAGTATTTCTTGCTGATAAAATGTTTTTAAACGCGTTTCAGGTTACAAAATGTGAAAGCCAACAGAAGCCAGCTGGAGAGCACTGAAAGCTTGGAAAAGTGGCTATAAAAGTTACCTATATAAAAAGGAGTTTTTGTTTTCAATAATTAGGGTTTATCCCTACAAATGTATTGTCAAATGAACTTGGGTTTTACCCCAATGATTTATTATTATAAAAAGTCTGGTGTTTAACTCTGATAAAAATATTTTCTAACTACGGTCCTGATGTATTCCGCTGCTAAATTAATAAACACCGATACCACTGATCTGGATGTCCGCAGCTCCCGCTCCCGGGGCAGGGGTCGGGGCTGCGATAGAGAGTGGTATCAGACCTACAGCCACTGGTTTAAGCCAAAGAAGTGTTCTGCTGACACTTAAGTTTTAAATTCTGCGTTAGGAAATAACTTATGTGTAAATATTATTTTGTGTTATTTGACTATTTGTTAGTTTACAGTATGAGTGAGCAAGGAACTTCGGACGCTTATCGTCACTTAGATAGTTCACCAAAAGATGAGGGAACATCATCTCAACCTAATCCCTCAGGATACTCAGCCGATACTGAGGAAGGGATATTTATATTTAAGGCACAGTCTGAGGAACCCTTTATTACTAAAAAGAGAGGTTGGTTTAATAGAGGAGCACATGAGAGAATAAAGAGAATGAAGAAGTTACAACAATAGAGGGCAATAGTCAGGGCTAATAGGGAAGCAAATGCACAGACTCAGGAGACAGTCAATAGGCCACCTTGGGAAGAGGAACTAGATAGACAGCTGGCCGATTTCCATATGTTAGCCACTACAGCAGTAGACACTAACCTAAATCAAATAGCTGAACCACCACTGTCACCTTTATTCCCAGACCAACAAATGCTAGAACCCAACCATGAAAACCAATTCCCAATATGTGCATTTGATCCCAACTAGTTACCTAGAATCCCAACCCCACAGCCTTTACAATATGATCCATGGTTTGACAACAATAGGTCGTACTCGACCCTATATACTCCCAAAGAACCAATGCCTTTAGAACGTGATCCGTGGAGGGATAATGATAGAACATTTTTTGAAATGAATAGCGCAGATCCTTACGAGGAACCCGTACCTCATCCTGATCCAATAGATCCACCAATGAGTCAAAAATGTGTGCAGGAACTCCATCAGTATGGAGAAGATTTAGTAAATGAAGGGAATCGAATTCGAGAGATAGGGGAAAACTAGTCAGGAAATATGATGAGCGAGAATTGCAGTACTGGATAAATGGCACTTAGAAAATGCTTAGATATATGTGTAATTTTGTACTTTGATAAAAAAATCTATAGATAGACTAAAATAGATACGGATGCATAGTATATTTGATTTCCAGTTGTAGTTTGTAATTGACACATATATATTATAGAAAGAGTAAAAGTCGCAATGATCGACGTTTTTGATCAAATTGTTTGTGTGACTGTATATAAATATTTATACCAAATTTATTCTGTGATAATTAATACTTGCTAAATGTTCACAATTCAGATGGACAACGAAGTAAATCAGGAAAACCAGAATAATGAGAATAACGGAAACCAAATAGATAACAGTGTCATCCAACATATAGTAGCACAAGGATTTATAGATGCTATGCCTTATATTATCAAGACTATTAAGGAAGCAGAAAATAATAAATCTGCAAATGGAAGTAAACGCCAACACACTGAACCAAGTCACAGTGTGAACGATAATAGCGGACCTATTATCCAAGCTCCAATTTCTAAAAGAAGAAGAACCATTTCTTACGGTTGTTCTTATAAAGAATTCTTGGCCAGTAAACCAATAGAATTCTCAGGCAATGAAGGAGCCATTGCAGCCTTACGTTGGATAGAAAAGACAGAAGCAGTCACAAAAATAAGTAAAGGTGCAGATGAAGATAAGATTATGTTTGCTTCTAATCTTTTCAAAAATGCAGCCTTAGAATGGTGGAATAGTATTCTCCAGTCTAGGGGAAGTGACAGAGTTTATAATATGGAATGGGTCAACTTTAAGGAAATGGTTGAAAGAAAATTTTGTCCTCCTAATGAAAAGGAACGAATCGCCAATAAGTTCCTAAATCTTAGAATGATTGGAATAGACTGCAAGGGTTACACTACCATATTCATTGAATATGCTAGGATAGTGCCAACCTTAGCCTCACCTAAACCAGCGTTAATCTCCCGTTATATTTGGGGATTAATTAGTGAGATTAGACACGTAGTCAAGGCAGCTAGACCACAAACCATAGAAGAAACAGTAGAACTAGCCAATACCCAGACTGATGAATTGGTGCGTACACAAGAGGAAAACCAGAAAAAGAACCTTGCTCAAAAGCTTACCCAGGAATTTCGCTACGGTAATTCCAACCGTGGGAAAGGTACAGGTTCTTCTGCACCCGACTGTAGGTATTGCAAAAGAAAGCATTCTGGAAGATGCTCCGTATACTGCAACTTTTGAAAAATATCTGGACACATGGAAGAAGACTGTAGGAAGAAACCTAGTAATCGAATATGCTTCAATTGTGGAGAAACTGGGCACATCAAACCGAACTGTCCGAAACTAGCTCCAGTAGCAACCAACAAGGCTAAGACAACTGAAGGACCTAAGAAAAAGTCCAGAGCATTTGTTCTGACAGCTGAGGAAGCCAAGATGATTCCGGATGTGATTGCCGGTACGTTCTTAGTTAATAATATATTTGCCAAAGTATTGTTTGACTCTGGTGCAAACCAAAGTTTTATCAATACTTCTTTCTATAAACTTCTTGACCAACCCTTAGCTAAACTCCAACAAGATTGTCTAGTTGAGACAGCCAACGGAGAATCCGTTAAGATTAGTGAAATCTTACAGGGACCAAGAATAGAAATCCTGAACCATCAATTCTTTGCTAACCTTTACCCAATGAATCTGGCCGGATTTGATATTGTATTAGGAATGGATTGGTTGGTAGCCAATCATGCCAGTATTTTATGTGATCAAAAGTCAGTACAAGTAAGTACACCAAGTGGTAAAAAGATCACAATCAAAAGAGATAAGCCAACCAGGTCGACAAAGTTCATCTCTGTGATGAAAGCCGCAAGTTATGAAAAGAAAGGAGGAATAGTATACATGATTTCCGTAATCATTAATTTAAAGATATTCCTGTAATATCTAAATTCTCAGACGTTTTTCCAGAAGAATTACCTGGATTACCGCCTGATAGAGAGGTTGAATTTAGAATTTACCTAATACCAGGAACGACACCGATTGCCAAGGAACCATATCGATTAGCACCAACAGAGATGCAGGAACTGAAGAAACAATTGGACGAACTTCTTGACAAGTGTTTTATACAACCAAGTTCATCGCCGTGGGGAGCACCAGTATTGTTTGTTAAGAAGAAAGACGGATCGATGCGTAGTGCATTGATTACCGAGACTTGAACAAGGTTACGATTAAGAATCGGTACCCACTACCGAGAATCGATGATCTGTTCGATCAACTTCAAGGAGCTCGATTCTTTTCTAAGATCGATTTACGCTCAATATATCATCAACTAAAAGTATAGGAAGAGGACATTCCTAAAACTGCTTTCAGAACAAGGTACGGTCATTATGAATTTACCGTCATGCCATTTGGTTTAACCGATGCCCCAGCCGCATTTATGGACATGATGAACAGGATATGTAAACCATACCTGGATAAATTCATAGTTGTCTTTATAGATGATATTCTAATTTACTCTAAGAGTAAAGAGGAACATGCAGCGCATCTGCATACTCTTCTAACATTGTTGAGAAAAGAGAAGCTTTATGCTAAATTCTCAAAATGTGAATTTTGGTTACAAGAAGTGCAATTCCTTGGACATCTGGTTAATCATGAAGGAATTCATGTGGATCCCACAAAGATCGAGGCGATTACTAAATGGAAAGTCCCTGAATCACCAACGGAAGTAAGAAGTTTTCTTGGACTGGCAGGATATTATAGACGATTTATCAGAGATTTCTCTAGAATAGCCATTCCATTAACCAAACTGATATGTAAATCAGTTAAGTTTGAATGGGGACCGAAACAGGAAGAAGCTTTTAAGATTCATAAGCAAAGGTTAACCAACGCACCCATACTCACATTGCCAGAAGGAACTAAAGACTTTATAGTCTATTGTGATGCGTCTAAGTTAGGATATGGATGTGTGTTGATGCAACGTCAAAAGGTTATAGCTTATGCCTCTAGACAACTTAAGAAACATGAAGAAAATTATACAACCCATGATCTAGAGTTAGGAGCCATAGTTTTTGCCCTTAAGATTTGGAGACACTATCTATATGGAAATAAATTTGTTGTCTTCACCGATCAGAAGAGTTTAAGGTACATTTTTGGGCAAAAAGAATTAAATATGAGACAGAGACGCTGGATGGAAATTCTTAGTGATTATGATTGTGATATCCAGTACCATGCTGGGAAAGCTAATGTAGTAGCTGATGCTTTAAGTCAAAAGTATCATGAAAAGCCAAAACGAGTACGTTCTCTCAGATTAAATGTGCAAGTAGATTTAAATGAGCAAATTAGAAAGGCATAAGAAACAGCAATCAAGGACGATGCTGAAAATTTAAAACGAATGATTAAGGAGTTAGAACAAGGAACAGATGGAATTGGAAGTTCCATATGAAAAGGATCTGGATACCTAAACAAGGAAACCTACACCACAGAATTCTAGAAAAAGCTCATAAGTCTAAGTATACGATACATCCTGGAAGTGATAAGATGTATCAAGTCTATGTAGCTAAATGTCTAACTTGTGCATAAGTTAAAGCTGAGCATCAGAAACCCTCAGGATTATTGCAACAATTAGAGATGCCAATATGGAAATGGGAATTGATAACAATGGACTTTGTTACCAAATTACCCAAGACAAGAAAAGGAAATGATACAATCTGGGTGATTGTTGACAGATTGACCGAATCTGCTCATTTCTTACCAATGAAGGAAACTTTCAATATGGACAGTTAGCCAAGCTATATGTAAATGAAATAGTTTCATTACATGGAATTCCTCTATCTATCGTATCTGATAGAGATAGCCGTTTTACTTCTCATTTTTGGACAAGTTTCCAAAAAGCAATGGGAACCAGGTTAAATCTAAGCACAACTTATCATCTACAGACAGACGGACAAAGCGAAAGGACAATCCAGACGATGGAAGATATGCTTAGAGCCTGTGTAATTGATTTCGGAGGAAATTGGGACGACCATTTACCATTTATAAAATTTTCCTACAATAACAGCTATTATACGAGCATTAATGCTACACCATTTGAAGAACTTTATGGACGAAAGTGCCGAACTCCTGTCTATTGGGCAGAGATTGGAGAAAAGCAATTATCTGGACCAGAGATAGTGCAAGAAACAACAGATAAGATAATTCAACTCAAGGAAAGACTAAAAGCAGCACGAGATCGTCAAAAGAGTTATGGAGATAATAGACGAAAACCTTTAGAATTTCAAGAAGGAGATAAGGTGTTGTTAAGAGTTTCTCCATGGAAAGGAGTATTCTGATTCGTTAAAAAAGGAAAGCTAAGCCCCAGGTATGTTGGACCTTTTGAGATTATTAGAAGAATAGGACCTGTAGCCTATCAACTACAACTGCCAGAGGAAATGGCAGGAATACATGATGTGTTTCATGTATGTAATCTCAAAAAGTGTTTAGCAGATGAATCATTAGTGATACCTCTTAAGGACATAGAGGTAAATGAGAAACTTAAGTTTATCGAGAAACCCGTTCAGATTGAAGATAGAAAAATCAAGAACCTCAAACACAAGAGACTAGTTCTGGTCAAAGTGAAACGGGATTCCAAGAGAAGACCAGAATACACTTGGGAACTCGAATCAGAAATGCAAAGGAAATACCCACACCTGTTCCAGTAGACCTTGAGGACGAGATCTAAAACAAGGTGGGGAGGATATAACAACCCTCATAGAACCCTTAACGCAACCCTAAAACGTTCCGTATATACCCCATATGCGAGAAACAAACCCGAAATACCCTTATATTTATAAAAATCAAATAAAAACAAAAATACAAGGCTGTCGCGGGCCGCGACCCACCCCTTAAGTCTATCGCAGGCAATGTTGTAGAAGGCGCTAGGCGCTAGTCGGGCGGTGAGGTACAGCCTAGGGATTAATCGGGATTAATCGGGATTAATCGGAATGGGATTTTTATATGTATTTTTTCAAAATTATATATATACCCAATAATATAAAAATAATACTTCAAAATTCACATAAATACTTCAAGTTTCAGATAGTATGGTTCGATTTTGACCGATTTTGACCAATTTTGACCGCCTAGGACCGCCTAGGACCGATTTTGATCGATTTTGACCGACTAATATTGTCCGATTAATCCGATTTTTGACCGCCTAGGACCGATTTTGACCGATTTTTGACCATGACCGATTAATTGACCGCCTAGCTCAAAATTAGGCAGTAGATGACCGCCTAGCGCCTAGGCGCCGATTAATCGGCCGCCTAGGCCGATTTCTGCAACCATGATCGCAGGGCGCGACGTAGTGACACCAGGCGACACCCTGGTTCGCCACGTGTCCAGTTAGGTGTGGAAGCTACTAGTCTGACTCACAAAGCCTACCGCCGCCAATAGGGTCCTCGCGGGCCGCGAAGGACTTAGCCAAGTTTGTCGTGGGGCACGACGGAGTGACTGTCAGGCCTATATAAGGAGGCCGATGCCTCATTTGATCGATGTTCAATTCTTTTCTTTCCTCTGATATATAGTAGACATAATACTCGGGTATTATACCCCTATAAAGTGAAGCTCTGTCTCGCTGTAAGTACTATAACCCTGTTGTTACCCTACGCGATCGATTTAGGGCTCCGTAACGCATGTCAAGGCTCTGCTTGACTCAGTCGTTGGAGTTCTGTCTCGTGTTACACTCGATTGATCTAGGATTCCATAATGCATGTCGGCTCTGTCTAACTCAGTCATTGGAATTCTGTCTCGAGTTGTACGGTTAATGTGATTTAGGTTATTTTACTAACACATGTGCATTGTTTAATTTTAATAGATAATAACCAGGAGATTCCCAGGAAGCTTTAGTTTTACCAAAGTGAACAATGTGAATACATCTTACTTTTTGTCACCTTTTTGTAAACTGTTTTTACAAAACCTCAAATGTTTTAAAATATAATTAACAGTGATTGAGTATATGTATACTACAATTACTGCCGGTATGTTGGGGTTTTGTATACAAACTGTGAAAGACGTTACCATTGGACAAAGAGTTAGCCAATGAGTAATATGACCAACAAGTCAGGTGTTGATAGTACTGAATGAGTAATTGTGTAGATATAAACATTGTAATCGTTCTCAATACTGTGAAATTATAAAAGCTGTTTTGATTAAACTGGGATGCACTCGCCAGTATTTCTTGCTGATAAAATGTTTTTAAACACGTTTCAAGTAACAAAATGTGAAAGCCAATAGAAGCCAGCTGGAGACCTAATTCCCTATAGTTATGGCTCTGATACCAATCTATCACACCCCAACCGATGGCGGAAACATCGGGGCGTGGCACTGAGCGAAACAGATTGTCCAAGAGAATCCATAACAACTATTAATGACAATATATTTAACGTTAATATCCCATACTACTAACATATAAAGTAAAAACAGTCATTACTGATAGTGTATCTCAAAAACAAATACTGTTCCGACAACTCAGATTTATTTAGTGGAGTTTCTAGACTTCCTACTTCATTTCATCACAACATAACATAGCATCCTATCAACCTGTCACATACGTTAAAATAAAGTGAATACATAAAATGTAAAGGTGAGTACACAAGTTTGCGTAGCATATAGTAGAGAAAGCGTGTACGCATAGCCAACATCTATCACGTAATGGGCGAAGCATGTAACTATCAAAACTATGTTCACACTTAACCACGAGACTGCGTTGTAGAGTATGCGCGACACATATTCAGCGAACATGTGAAGTAAAGAGATGTGATCCCTAGCAACCCCTATCCACGACAGGTGCTGAGTCCAAACTATATTACTATCATTGCTAGAGGCGGTATAGTGTAACACTGTATAAGCATAGTACAAGCATTCAAAGTACACGTATAGCATGCGGGGACGGTTAGCGAATGAGTGTGTGTTGATTTGGAAAATTGTTAAAGTTTAATCAAATCGTTTTAAACAAGGATTAGTATAAGTGACAAGTCAACTGGTCGAATAGTCATTCGATCGGATGGCCACTCGAGTGGGCGATCTGTTGTTTTGAAAACTTTTGTAAAATTTTTCTAAGTGATAGTTTTTGAATTTAACGTAGACGGCGTGATGACGTGTCAAACAATAGAAACACACCAAGATACAGCTCATTCGATCGGATGGGAATCACCCCATTCAACCGGATTCACTGTTCTTGGCGAAGTTTCATGTCTAACCCGTTATTCGGTCATCTCTTCGGTGGAAATCCGTTTTCAAGCCGGCTCTCAACCAGAAAATGAGTAGAGAGTCAGAATGAGTCCAGATTCCATCGGTTTTGATAAGAAAAGTGAAGGAACGTTGAAGAAAATTTGAAAACAGTTGAAAAATGTTGAAATCTTGTTGAGATTCATGTTAAAATTGTGGAAATCCTTTAGATCTGAACCAATCATGATGAGATGATGTCACACAACAGTTTTCATAAGCAACTGAGTGAGAACCACCTTCAAGGAGTCCAAATCAGGCGATTTCGAGAAGAAAATGTGTGATTTTGATGGAGAAGATGATGTAGAAGTGTTTGGTGATGATGATTGTACAAGATTTAAGGAGAAATACTTACGAAATGGCCTTGAATCTTGGTGAAAAGTGACTGAGAGCGTCTTGTGTGTGTGGTCGGATGGAGACGTCAAATCAGTGAAAGGGACGTGTACGGGCAGTATTTATAGGGTGAGAGGGGAGTTAAGGCGGTGCGTGTTGGTAGTGGTCAGATGGCCTTTCGATCGGATGGCCATCCGGTCAGATGGTCATCCGGACGGATGTTCATTCGATCGGTTGTCCATTCGATCGGCCGAGTTGTGCGAGTTAGTTTTCCAACTTTCATTTCGTGCGTTAAGCGTTGCGTTGCGTTGCTTTGCGTTTAAACGAGTTTTGAGTAAGCTTTGAGCATATAAGCGTTGCGTTGATAACCACTTAACATTTAAACAAATAGTCACAAAATAACACACATAACACAAGTAAAAGCATAAAGTGAATCCGCATTTCGAGTTTACGTTGAGATTTCGTTTGAGTTTGCATTGCGATAGCGTTTAGTTTAACATGCGATGTAATATGCGATAAAATGCGTTTAAATAGTAAGCGATAACTGCGTTTAGTTGCGACAACTTCGTTTTGAATATGCGTTGTAATAAGCATTTAAAATACGTTGTAAAGTATAGTTTAAAATGTAGTTTAACCAATATATTAATGCAAAGGGTTAATTTTCATCGAATCTCGGAGAGTACAAGCAATTAAGCAAGAAATGACAGATATAAGTAATGACCCGGAAAGTCGGGTTGTTACAGCCTCCCCTACTTTAGGGAAATACTTACGAAATGGCCTTGAATCTTGGTGAAAAGTGACTGAGAGTGTCTTGTGTGTGTGGTCGGATGGAGACGTCAAATCAGTGAAAGGGACGTGTACGGGCAGTATTTATAGGGTGAGAGGGGAGTTAAGGCGGTGCGTGTTGGTAGTGGTCAGATGGCCTTTCGATCGGATGGCCATCCGGTCAAATGGTCATCCGGACGGATGTCCATTCGATCGGTTGTCCATTCGATTGGCCGAGTTGTGCGAGTTATTTTTCCAACTTTCGTTTCGTGTGTTAAGCGTTGCGTTTAAACGAGTTTTGAGTAAGCTTTGAGCATATAAGCGTTGCGTTGATAACCACTTAACATTTAAACAAATAGTCACAAAATAACACACATAACACAAGTAAAAGCATAAAGTGAATCCGCATTTCGAGTTTGCGTTGAGATTTCGTTTGAGTTTGCATTGCAGTAGCATTTAGTCTAACATGCGATGTAATATGCGATAAAATGCGTTTAAATAGTAAGCGAAAACTGCGTTTAGTTACGACAACTTCGTTTTGAATAAGCATTGTAATAAGCATTTAAAATACGTTGTAAAATATAGTTTAAAATGTAGTTTAACCAATATATTAATGCAAAGGGTTAATTTTCATCGAATCTCGGAGAGTACAAGCAATTAAGCAAGAAATGACAGATACAAGTAATGACCCGGAAAGTCGGGTTGTTACAGCCTCCCCTACTTTAGGGAATTTCGTACCGAAATTAAGGCACAGGCGTAACAAAGAGTTGTGGATATTTAGCTTTCATATCACTTTCGAGTTCCCAAGTGAACTCGGCACCGCGTTTGCCTTCCCAGCGAACCTTCACTATAGGAATGCGAGAGCGTCGGAGTTTCTTGGTCTCTCGGTCTATGATATCTACTGGATTTTCCACAAAGTGTAGGGTTTCCTTAACTTGCAAATCCTCGAGAGGGACATGCAGGTTTTCTTCAGCTAGGCACTTTTTGATGTTCGAGACGTGGAAAGTCGGATGTACGTTGCTGAGTTCCTCCGGTAATTCGAGTCGGTAGGCCACTTTGCCAATTCTTTCCAGAATTTTAAAGGGTCCCACGTATCGTGGCGCTAACTTTCCTTTCTTGCCGAATCGGATCACCCCCTTCCAAGGCGAAACCTTTATGAGTACGTGATCACCAATTTCAAACTCAAGGGGCTTGCAGCGTTTATCGGTGTAACTCTTTTGACGACTCCGCGCTTTCAAGACATTTTCTCGTATCTGGAGGATCTTGTCAGTCGTTTCTTGTAATAACTCAGGACCGGTAATTTGCGCGTCTCCGATCTCATGCCATACAATAGGTGATCGATATTTTCTTCCATATAATGTGTCAAAGGGTGCCATTTGGATACTAGCGTGATAACTGTTGTTGTATGAGAATTCGACTAAAGGTAAATGTGAATCCCAATTACCACCAAAATCTATAACGCACGAACGAAGCATGTCTTCAAGGGTGCGGATTGTGCGTTCAGTCTGACCGTCGGTATAGATTCGTGCTAATCGTTCAACCTTATAGTCTTCTCGTATCGGTAGAAAGTGCGCGGATTTCGTAAGATGATCAACGATAACCCAAATGCTATAATGACCTGATGGCGTGCGAGTGAGTTTCGTAATGAAGACCATAGCTATACTCTCCCATTTCCACATCTGGATCTCGGGTTATTCGAGTAAGCCAGATGGTCGTTGGTGTTCAGCCTTAACTTTAGAGCAAGTCAGAAATTTCGAAACATAGAGAGCGGTATCCTTCTTCATTCCTGGCCACCAATAGCTGGCACGGAGGTCCTGGCAGCAAAATTTCTCAGAGATTATTGCGACTAGGTATCCAGATGCGATCGAGATACTGAAAGATACCATTAGGTTTATTCACTAGTTGGTTTTCGGTTCTAAGAATTCTTTCTTCCTTCAAAGTATTCTCGAGAAAACAAGCATGTTGAGCGTCATGAATGAGAGCTTAGAGGTCATGTTGGGCTTGAACATTACGAATACTATGTAAATAGCTTTGTCGGCTAAGAGCGTCAGCAACGACATTTGCTTTGCCTGGGTGGTAGCGTATCTCACAGTCGTAATCGATGAGAAGTTCAACCCATCTGCGTTGGGGCATATTCAGCTCTTTCTGGTTCAAGATGTGTTGTAGGCTCTTATGGTCGGTGAAGACCGTACACTTGGTACCATACAGGTAGTGTCGCCAAATCTTTAACGCAAAAACAACTGCACCGAGTTCGAGATCATGGGTTGTGTAGTTCTTCTCGTGGTCCTTGAGTTGGCGAGACGCGTACGCGATAACCTTGTCTCGTTGCATAAGAACACAACCAAGACCTAGGTTAGAGGCATCGCAATAAACAACAAGGTCATCGTTTCCATCGGGTAACGCGAGTACGGGAGCGTCGCAAAGCATACGCTTGAGAGTCTAAAAGGCATCCTCTTGTTAGGTTCCCCAAACAAAAGTCTTGTCTTTATGCGTTAGAGAGGTGAGAGGAACGGCGATTTTTAAGAAATCAACGATAAATCGACGGTAATAACCCGCCAATCCGAGAAAAGAACGAACTTCGAACGGGGTTTTCGGTGTAATCCAACTCTTAACTACTTCAATCTTCGGGGTATCGATGTGAATACCTTGACTGTTGACGATGTGACCAAGAAACTGAACCTCCTCAAGCCAAAATTCACACTTGGAGAACTTGGCGTAGAGGCAATTCCCTTGGAGAAGCTCGAGAACCAAACGAAGATGTTGTGCATGTTCGGCTTTCGACTTCGAATAGATAAGGATATCATTGACGAACACGATGACAAAGCGATCAAGAAAGGGTTTACACACACGGTTCATCAAATCCATGAAGATCGCGGGTGCGTTGATAAGACCAAAGGGCATAACAACAAATTCATAATGGCCATAGCGAGTTTGAAAAGCGGTTTTTGGAATATCTTCCTCCTGAATTCGCAGTTGATGATAACCAGAGCATAGATCGATCTTAGAGAAACACGTAGCGCCTTGCAATTGATCAAATAAATCGTCGATTCGGGGTAGAGGGTAGCGATTCTTGATTGTAAGCTTATTGAGTGCCCTATAATCGATGCACATTCGGAACGTTCCATCCTTCTTTTTCACGAAAAGAACAGGTGCGCCCCATGGGGATGTGCTAGGGCGTATGAAGCCTTTATCAAGTAGTTCCTGGAGTTGACTAGAATGTTCACGCATTTCGGATGGAGCGAGACGATAAGGGGCTTTAGCGACAGTGTTAGCTCCAGGAATGAGGTCGATACAAAAATCAATATCACGAGTCGGGGGTAGACCGGGTAAATCGTCAGGAAAGACAATAGGAAAATCACGAACCACAAGTACCTTTTCCATCGGCTTATTTTCCTTCTCTGCTACTACAATGTGTACCAAGAAAGCCTTGTATTCCTTTCGGAGATACTTGCTTGCTTGAATGTATGGCATAAGTTTCAGTTCTTTTGAGGATACCTCGCCATAAACACAGAGTTGATCACCGTTTGAAAGAGAGAAACGAATCATTTTTTCGAAACAAACAACTTCAGCATGATTTTCATGAAGAAAATCCATGCCTACTGTGATATCGAAACTACCAAGTTGCATCGGAATGAGATCGATCGGGAAAACGAGATTGTTGAGTTCGAGGGTACAATCACGTAGAACAGAACTAACGGTGATGGTTCTTCCGGTGGAAATTTCTACGTCGAACATCGTTGGGAGGTTAACGCATTTACGGTTTAGGAGCTTTTTGAATTCAAACGACCCAAAACAGTTATCGGCTCCAGTATCAAACAAACACGAAGTATAAATACCGTTAACGAGAAACGCCATTGACAACATTGTTGTCAGTCTGAGCCTGGCGGATGTTAATATTGAAAGTTCTTCCGCGTGCTGCTTGCTGTGGTTATTGCCGCTATTGTTGCTGCTGCTGTTGTTGTGGTTGCTGCTGCGGTGGTTGCTGCTGCGGTTCTTGTTTCACAACTCGATTCGGACAAACGTTAGCAAAGTGGTTTGGGTCACCACAAGAGTAGCTCGCGCATGAGCAGCGGGCGCAGGAGCTGCTTGGTTACCCTGAATAGCAAGGGGTTGAGTCGGTAGTGCTGGAGGAGCTTGAGCTTGTTGACGTGGGCCTGAACGACAATGAGCAGTAAATTCCCATAAATGTTGCAGTTGGCACAGAAACGACAATTCACCCCTGCAGGGTGATGGTAGGTGCAAGTAGGGCAGAGAGGATGAACACCAGTATACGCACGCTTAGTAGGCGGTGCGTTGGTGTAAGGAGTTGCAACTTGACTGTTCTGGTTGGGTTGTACAGGAACAGCGTTGAGAGGAGCGGCGGTTGTAGCGTAGTTCTTGTTGTTGTTACCCTTGCGTTTGCGATTCTGGCGTGAAGACTTTGAACCTTGTGATGCTGCAGTGTCGGGAGTGGGAGTAGCAGTGACTTGATTGAGATTCTTGGTTGAGGTCTTGAAATACCCAGCTAAGACTCGCTTGTCGTTGATCTCAGCTGCGATTTGGTAAGTCTCCTCAATGGTAGCAGGTTTAGCTGCCTGAACAAAGTCAGCTACACAGTCTGGAAGAGCACGGATGTATTTCTTGATCGTTATATCCAGTGTTGTCACTTGGCCAGGACAGATGATACTGAGCTGCTTTAAGCAAGCGGTGAGACCAGCGTTCTCATCTCCTTCTTGTTTGATATGCCAGAATTCATTCTCCAACTTTTGAACCTCATGAGGAGGACAGAACTCCTTCATCATGAGCTTCCTGAGTTCTTCCCAAGAAAGACCATAAGCTGAATCGTTAACGTGCCTGTTGCGCTCAGCAGTCCACCATTCCAGAGCCCTAGACTGAAAAACTCCAGTTGCGTTAACAGTGCGTAGATTTTTTGGGCATCCGCTTTGCCTGAAGGTGACTTCGATTGAGTCAAACCACTGAAACATAGCACTGAGTCCATCTTCACCCGTGAAGTTAGCAGGACCGCAGGCCTTGAATTGCTTAAAGCTGAAAGGAGCTTTTGGAGAGTCGCTCTTCGATTCAACAGAGGACTTGCTACTGACATCATTGATCTCACTGGCGATCTGAGGTATGACCTTAGCCATTTCCTTGGCTACCAATGAAGCGATGCGTTTGTCAGCATGGTTGCGTCGAGCGGCGCGTGAAGTATGCGATCCAAATGACGACATTGTCTACAGCAGACTTCGTCATAGGATTCAGAGGAGATTTGATTATATCGGGTTTTGTAAAGTTTAGCGTTCGTAAAACATCCTTATTATTATTATTATGTAAAGCATCAAGAATACGTCAAACACATAGGCACATAGTCACGTATGCACATAAACCACATAGGCACATAAGCATGTAGTAGCACATAATCCATGTAAGCACATATTTTGCATGTATTCACCTATATTTTGCACGTATTCACCTACATATTTTGCACGTATTCACCTATCTTTCAAGTGCGCGATTCGCGGACTTTAGGCGCGAGGAATAGCGAGTTCGAGAGTTGCGAGCGTTAGAGAGTTGCGTAGCGAGTAGTGTTGCGAGTAGTATAGCGAACATCATAAGCGAGGAGCATTGCGTACGAGAGTTCTTAGTTTGAGTTGTGATTAGTTTTAGCGTTTGAGATTCGATAGCCGTGCGAGTTGTGCGCGTTTAGTAAAGCGAGGAGCGAAAAGCGAATAAAATCTCCAAAAATCAAAAAATTTAAACAGATAAACACTTAAAATCGATAACTCATAAAATCAGTGATTGCGGGCTTAGAATCGAAACAGAATGTCTTGGGTGTTAGACATCGACTACCCAAACTATTCACAACGACCTCGAGTACACGCTTTGGCCTAATAGACTGTGCTCTCGCCAAAGTACGGCGATCGGCACACATCTTTCTGGTTACTGCGTGAATCGGGTCATTGGAATCCATCGAGACTTTGGTGAGAGTTTTGTAAAATCAAAGTAGAGAGTGGAACTAGTTATTAAGATGCAGGTTTCACCCCTAACTTAACAACTTTGTTCCTGAAAATGTGGTAAAACCACAAGATAGAGATGGAGAATTTCGTCAAGTTACGGATGTCACTCCTAACTCAACGAAGTTTCTCGCGCTGAGCGTAAAAATACGCGTAGAGTGAATGATTTTATCGAGAGTTCTTGGTTTTCACACCTAATCTCGATTCAATCACTCGTTTGTGTTATGCGAGTGTTTTCGAAAACGTGTGTATTGTGTCAGCCTTAGGAAAGGCAATAATGCGTTTTCAGCTTTAGGAAGAGCTGTCTTCATGCGAAGCTGTAGTATGCGGTGTTCGCACAAAGATGCAATTTTAGCGAGTTCGAGCGAGAGTATCAAAAGCGGGATTACGCCAAACCCCTACAGGGTTTACACGAAGCTGGTCTGTTGGTACTTAGACTATAGACTAGGTCAATCCTAAGACACGACCTAATTCCCTATAGTTATGGCTCTGATACCAATTTGTCACACCCCAACCGATGGCGGAAACATCGGGGCGTGGCACTGAGCGAAACAGATTGTCCAAGAGAATCCATAACTACTATTAATGACAATATATTTAACGTTAATATCCCATACTACTAACATATAAAGTAAAAACAGTCATTACAGATAGTGTATCTCAAAAACAAATACTGTTTCGACAACTCAGATTTATTTAGTGGAGTTTCTAGACTTTCTACTTCATTTCATCACAGCATAACATAGCATCCTATGAACCTGTCACATACGTTAAAATAAAGTGAATACATAAAATGTAAAGGTGAGTACACAAGTTTGCGTAGCATATAGTAGAGAAAGCGTTTACGCATAACCAACATGTATCACGTAACGGGCGAAGCATGTAACTATCAATACTATGTTCACACTTAACCACAAGACTGCGTTGTAGAGTATGCGCGACACATATTCAGCGAACATGTGAAGTAAAGAGATGTGATCCCTAGCAACCCCTGTCCACGACAGGTGCTGAGTCCAAACTATAGTAATATCGTTGCTAGAGGCGGTATAGTGTAACACTGTATAAGCATAGTACAAGCATTCAAAGTACACGTATAGCATGCGAGGATGGTTAGTGTAACATTCCTATTTTTACATAAGAATTATAGGTTTGGTTAAATTTATTAAACACTAATAACTAGTAACTACTTTATTTTTAATATAAATATTCAACCTACATAGTTTTAAACACTATTTTATATAGTTGGTTGAAATATTATATTAATTAATTGGCTTGTATATGGGTGACCTTTCTATTAAAATAAAAGTCTATAAAAACTTATATTATTAGACAGGTAGATTACGGGTAAGTTGATTGTTAGAAATATGAAGTACCTAGACGGGCATAGGAATCGTATAATAATTAAACTATAAAAAAAACATTATACTTGAACCTACTCCGTTTTTAATAAAACTTAGACCCAAATGTAGACAAAAATATTCTTATTCTAAAGACATATTTATTGTTTTAAAAAACGTCATATTTTATAAGTTATAAGCGCCAAATAAGTAAAATAGTTAAATTAATTATAAAATATATAGTAATAAAATAAAATATATATATTTGAAATATGAAACAGGTTTCGTGTTCCCCTTTCCAATTTCATGTACTATTTATATATATATATATATATATATATATATATATATATATATATATATATAAAATAATCATAACATGAACTTGAGAAGGGTGTACGTGTCCATGGTTTCGAAAATTTCCATATTCTACGTATACATTAAAATAATAAAATACTCACAATGCATTAAATTGAAATGGCTACCTGGATGATTATTGGCTACGTGTAAACTCCAAAAACCTTGGGAATTTCCTATAAATAGGATCACCTCCTATAGACAACAATTGCTCAAAATTCTTTCAATTATTCCTATCGCTAATGTCGCCAACTTTCCATCACTATTCTTTTATTTTCTTTTCTATTTTATTAAATAATAAGGCTCTGCTCCGTTTTAAGTATTTTAACTCCCGATCACCGCTACCCTTTCCGATTGATCTGAGCCTCATAACATATGTCAAGGCTCTGCCTGACTAAGTTCGTTGGGGTTCTGTCTCGTGACATAAGGACAAGGTTAAATGAGAGGTACTATACTTAACACGAGTACATTATATATTTTTAAATAGCTAAGAAGTTATACCCAATATTTTACCAGGAGACTTTCTAGTTGAACCCTAAAGTTACAAAGTGGGTCTATTCTCTTTTCTCACTATTTTATTCCCTTTTTCTTTATGATATAACTATATTCAAAAATGTCCCAAATCGATCCATAAGTAAAAACCCGGACCCCTGAAACCCCAATCCATATCAAAAATAAAGAAATCAAGATTTGTGGTCTTCAGGCGGGCCGCGTAAAGATAAGCTGAGGCTTACGCGGGCCGCGCCAGCAAGGCGGATCTCCGGATAAGCTTGAGGGACATATGGCATCCACCTAGCAGACCTACTGGTGACTCAGCAACCCTACGCGTAGATTAGGCGGCTACGCGGGCCGCGTGAGACCCAAATTCCAGCTATAAATAGAGCAGGCTACGAGCAATTCTCTGGTGTCGAAACAATTTCATAAAAACGAAGTTATACTGCCATAATTCGAATATTACTCTCAAATTAGCGAGGCGCTGATACGATACCGGGTATTAACTCGATCCCTGCTACGATTCAATATCCGATCGATTGAAACTATCCGATCGGATGTTTAAGTGCTATCCTTTGTCATTAGTCGTGATTCCGACAGGATGTTTGAGTACCACCCGAACTCGGGGAATACTCTGTCATTCGTTGTGAATCCGATGGATGTTTAAGTGATTGCACTTTGTCATTTGTCGTGAGGGTTTTAATCTCGTGAGTTATCGTAAATGCTGTATTAGTTAATTACCGAGTTCGTGTGCACTAGGTTACAAGACTAATCAATAGGCTAAGCTCTGCCCATATAAATCTGCATGATTATAATGTGAGTCATTCTCTTTTTATCAAATTACTTTCAAAAGCATGTTTATTTTCAAAGTTATAATTACAGGGATTAAGTCTTTGTAATCACCAAATTACAGCCGGTATGTGGGGTTTTGTATACATTACTTGTTCCCGTCACCATTTGACAACGAGTTAGCCAATGGGTGATCTGACCACAGTCACAGAAACAAGTCAAGTGACAAATACTGTGGGTAGTTGGTTGATATAGAAACAATGTAATCACCCTTAATACTGTAAATTATAACAAACGTGTCGTTTTAGCAAAATGAATGAACTCACCAGTATTTCCCGCTGACAAAACCTTTTTCAAACATGTTTCAGGTAATTACAGTAGATTGGAGTAAGAGATGGATACGGCACTGAAAGGCTTCAAGAAGTGGCTTATTTTATTAATTAAATCAAATTAAGAAATATTGTTTTATGTAATTGGGTTTATCTCTTATTAAAGCTACCTTTGTAAAATATGGGTTTATCCCATCTATTTAATAAATAAAATCCGGTGTTTTCTAAACTCTGATATTTTTCCTAACTCACGGTCCTGATGAAATTTCCGCTGCATTATTTTTCAAAATAATCACCGGTACCACTTGGCTGTTCGCGACTCCCGATTCCGTCCAGGGTGGCTCGGGGGTCGCGACAGAAGGTGGTATCAGAGCCACTGCTTTAAGCCTATAAGTGTTGTGATAATAATACCTAAGCTTAAATAAAAGAGTTAGGAGATTGCTATTAACTGGTAGCACACCTGATAGCATTTAGACTTGAACTTAAGAAAAGATGCCTTAGTATAAGCTAAGCCACTTGTTTAAGCAATTAGGTGTTGTAATAATACCTAAGTTTAAACGGAGAGTTAGGAACTTAATATTATCTAGTAGCACTCAGGATGATATTTAGACTTGAACTTAAGAATTTTGCCTTAATATAAGCTTCAAGATAAATTACTTATATAAGTATAATGTAATGAATATTGGTATGCCATAAGAAGGGTGATTATAAAATTGCAAGGTACGATAAATAAGCAATAGCACTTAATTACTATTAATTCTTGCTTATTGATATTATTTAGTCTAGAATAAAGATATGTTATGGAAATACAAATTTCCTTGATTCTGGATAAAAGCCCTAATAAAAGAGGCACTTTTAAAATCTTGAAAAGATACTATTTATGGGAAATAGAAAATTTTCTCCGGCAAGACTGGGTATGGTGTAGCAGACTCTCCAGCTTGTCCGGATATACTGAGGTTACCTCTCCGGCGCGAACCGGATAAGACGGGGTATATAATATGTCAAACAAGTGACAAGATTTCCCTAAATAGTATCATGACCTGATATCTGATTTGTTTTTGGAAATATGAATCTGTTAAATACATTGACCTTATAGAGGGTATGTATATTACTGCATGTGAAATATATGATTATATAGATGTGTATATCTATAAGAAATTCCAAAAGTCAATTTGGAATAAAGTATAAGTATATGTGTCAATAATAAATCTAGATTTCTTTATCAGGAATCTCTTGCATATATTTATAATTCCGATATCAAACATTATTTCGTTTGATCATCCACCTTGTAACTCGTGCAAAGAGAACCCTTTAAGTTAGGACGCTATCAAAAGTATAAGAATTACCAATGAGTTACCATATACTATTAACGCAAATAAGAAGCATATAAAATTTTGCTAATGCACAAGAAAAACCACATGAAACTTAAATTATACGTCCATAGACGTTAAAATATATCATACACGACTTTCAAGGCAAGACCTTTGGAAAATATGTTTGGGCACTTTGCCACATGATTCTACAAATGACCTGAATCTCGCTGAGGTACGTTGGAACAAAATTTCACAACCATTTGTGCACAGTCTAATCAGAGTCATAATTATTATCACTGCAAAAGGAGTCACATACCTTTGCAATTCCTTATTTCATTTTATTCGAGATTTCCTGGTAATGTCACTTCACAACGATTATTACCCAAAATTCCAGATAAAATTCTTAAATTTCTTTTGTTAAAATTCTGACCTCTGTGAATAGACTTTTGCATTGCTACTCCTCTAATGGTCATCATACCATGAGAATTTCTTTCATGGTAGTGAATATTGATCTATTTCATTTTTGGTAAATCCACACGTTACACATGCACTGTTTGTTACGCATGTGGTTCGTTTGATTTATGAAGACCACTGGAGGGCTTCATTCCGATTTGTTATTTTATCCAAACTCAAATATCATTCCGCTTTTTGCACTGTGAACCGCATTATTGCAAAACGGTGACTCTTTGATATCGAGTCAATGAATTTTGTTAAACCATTGAGGTGAAGAATTTATATTTTATATATATGTATAAAATTATGTTTGAGGTATACTCTCATTTAAATTTATATTTAGTTATTTATTATTGATAATTAATATTAGTTTTATTATTAGTAATAATATATTAATAGTAGTAGTGTTAGTATTATTTTTAGGTACTAGGGTTATTGTCAGGGGCAGGTATTGGATAGCCTAGCCTTAGTTAGGCATGGACTGATCACCTATGCTTAAACAAGGCAGCACTAACCAATGTCTAACCATGATAATGACTAGTTAATATATATAAATTAAGCCATCATACTTATTTAGTAAATTTTAATTATATATAAAAATATTTTTTATATAAAAATATATATACTTTGTACTGTAAGGAGAAGACATATTTTCATAAAACAATTCAAGAATTAGAAGGACGAATAAAAATTATATAAATAATTATGTATCACATGTTTTGTGGTAACTATAACACTCTGGCAAGGAAATGACCATATAAGAATTATATGGTAGTCATCAACTACGTTGGGTTAGGGGAACATTGTACTATATAAGAATAGTCCCCGTTTTCACTTATTTACAACATTTGTAAATACATTCACAACGTTATATGGTTTCAAAATGAAAATAAGTAATCACATAGAATCGACCCATTAAGTGTTATATATTTACAAAATATTTTACAAATACTTTTGTACAATAAATATTTTTACACCTTTATTTACAACTTTCATTTAACGTTATAAATAATAGTGATTTCTTTTACAAAATAATAATACTAAAATATTTTGTAATGTAATAACTTCATTGCGGTGTTTTGTAATATATATTACATAGTATTTATATTTGATATGTAAAATACGGTTCAGACAGGGACACAAATAATATATATTACATTTGCTTTACAAATATAATATAATGGTTGGTCATGCCAAACCAACTTGTTCTTATTATATTTCGATCTCTAGGACATAGTATGAAAAATATGGTCACCAATAGTGTACTATCACATTGTTTCACAATTAAAACAACTTGGAACTCTAAACAATGATACACTAACTCTATTGTCTTTTGGTGTATCTTTACAATTCACTCATCTCAACACTTTGATTTTCTCATATCATAAATATTTGACAAATCATTTTCATGCTTTTATTTCATTTTGAACCTGTCGATTCTAAGTCTTCCTCAGTTTCCAATCAAAGTAAGCTTTATTTTGACAAAGAATTTTATTAATTCTAAAAGTCCTTCACATTCATTTTAAATATCTATTGATCATATATCTTTTGGCTTGAACCTAGTCACCTTGAAAATTTTATCATTTCATCTCATTCGTTTGACATCGATTTCTTGAATTAATTCAGTTAAACCATTGAATCCTACTTATGGTACAACTCGTATTCACAAAATTTAATATTTTAATTCTGTGTCATCTACCTTAATATTGTTTTTATTGACTAAAATATGACATAAGTCTAAAAGAAATATCGTAACCCAAATCTCGAGGACGAGATTTAAAACAAGGTGGGGAGAATGTAACATTCCTATTTTTACATAAGAATTATAGGTTTGGTTAAATTTATTAAACACTAATAACTAGTAACTACTTTATTTTTAATATAAATATTCAACCTACATAGTTTTAAACACTATTTTATATAGTTGGTTGAAATATTATATTAATTAATTGGCTTGTATATGGGTGACATTTCTATTAAAATAAAAGTCTATAAAAACTTATATTATTAGACAGGTAGATTACGGGTAAGTTGATTGTTAGAAATATGAAGTACCTAGACGGGCATAGGAATCGTATAATAATTAAACTATAAAAAAAACATTATACTTGAACCTACTCCGTTTTTAATAAAACTTAGACCCAAACGTAGACAAAAATATTCTTATTCTAAAGACATATTTATTGTTTTATAAAACGTCATATTTTATAAGTTATAAGCGCCAAATAAGTAAAACAGTTAAATTAATTATAGAATATATAATAATAAAATAAAATATATATATTTGAAATATGAAACAGGTTTCGTGTTCCCCTTTCCAATTTCATGTACTATTTTTATATATATATATATAATAATAATATAATAATATTATTTTACTTGTTATGGATATGTACAAATATATATATATATATATAATAATCATAACATGAACTTGAGAAGGGTGTACGTGTCCATGGTTTCGAAAATTTCCATATTCTACGTATACATTAAAATAATAAAATACTCACAATGCATTAAATTGAAATGGCTACCTGGATGATTATTGGCTACGAGTAAACTCTAAAAACCTTGGGAATTTCCTATAAATAGGATCACCTCCTATAGACAACAATTGCTCAAAATTCTTTCAATTATTCCTATCGCTAATGTCGCCAACTTTCCATCACTATTCTTTTATTTTCTTTTCTATTTTATTAAATAATAAGGCTCTGCTCCGTTTTAAGTATTTTAACTCCCGAACACCGCTACCCTTTCCGATTGATCTGAGCCTCATAACATATGTCAAGGCTCTGCCTGACTAAGTTCGTTGGGGTTCTGTCTTGTGACATAAGGACAAGGTTAAATGAGGGGTACTATACTTAACACAAGTGCATTATATATTTTTAAATAGCTCAGAATACCCAATATTTTACCTGGAGACTTTCTAGTTGAACCCTAAAGTTACAAAGTGGGTCTATTCTCTTTTCTCACTATTTTATTCCCTTTTTCTTTATGATATAACTATATTAAAAAATGTCCCAAATCGATCCATAAGTAAAAACCCGGACCCCTGAAACCCCAATCCATATCAAAAATAAAGAAATCAAGATTTGTGGTCTTCAGGCGGGCCGCGTAAAGATAAGCTGAGGCTTACGCGGGCCGCACCAGCAAGGCGGATCTCCGGATAAGCTTGAGGGACACGTGGCATCCACCTGGCAGACCTACTGGTGACTCAGCAACCCTACGCGTAGATTAGGTGGCTACGCGGGCCGCGTAAAGATCGAGCAAGGGCTCACGCGGGCCGCGTGAGACCCAAATTCCAGCTATAAATAGAGCAGGCTACGAGCATTTCTCTGGTGTCGAAACAATTTCATAAAAACGAAGTTATACTGCCATAATTCGAATATTACTCTCAAATTAGCGAGGCGCTGATACGATACCGGGTATTAACTCGATCGCTGCTACGATTCAATATTCGATCGATTGAAACTATCCGACCGGATGTTTAAGTGCTATCCTTTGTCATTATTCGTGATTTCGACAGGATGTTTGAGTACCACCCGAACTCGGGGAATACTCTGTCATTCGTTGTGAATCCGATGGATGTTTAAGTGATTGCACTTTGTCATTTGTCGTGAGGGTTTTAATCTCGTGAGTTATCGTAAATGCTGTATTAGTTAATTACCGAGTTCGTGTGCACTAGGTTACAAGACTAATCAATAGGCTAAGCTCTGCCCATATAAATCTGCATGATTATAATGTGAGTCATTCTCTTTTTATCAAATTACTTTCAAAAGCATGTTTATTTTCAAAGTTATAATTACAGGGATTAAGTCTTTGTAATCACCAAATTACAGCCGGTATGTGGGGTTTTGTATACATTACTTGTTCCCGTCACCATTGGACAACGAGTTAGCCAATGGGTGATCTGACCACAGTCACAGAAACAAGTCAAGTGACAAATACTGTGGGTAGTTGGTTGATATAGAAACAATGTAATCACCCTTAATACTGTAAATTATAACAAACGTGTTGTTTTAGCAAAATGAATGAACTCACCAGTATTTCCCGCTGACAAAACCTTTTTCAAACATGTTTAAGGTAATTACAGTAGATTGGAGTAAGAGATGGATACGACACTGAAAGGCTTCAAGAAGTGGCTTATTTTATTAATTAAATCAAATTAAGAAATATTGTTTTATGTAATTGGGTTTATCTCTTATTAAAGCTACCTTTGTAAAATATGGGTTTATCCCATCTATTTAATAAATAAAATCCGGTGTTTTCTAAACTCTGATATTTTTCCTAACACACGGTCCTGATGAAATTTCCGCTGCAATATTTTTCAAAATAATCACCGGTACCACTTGGCTGTTCGCGACTTCCGATTCCATCCAGGGTGGGTCGGGGGTCGTGACAGTTAGCGTTATAAAGTGTTTGTGTTGTGTGTTGCTGTGTTTTGATAGAGAACGTATGTAACACCCAAAGTGCATTAAAAGAAAATGGGTTTGAGTATACTCACAGTAGGTGTTTAACAAGTAAACACAATTTGATTGGATTGAAGGGAGCGCGTTGGAGTTAGCCTGAGCATAGAACAATAGCGTAAGCATTGAACAGTGTGTAAACAGGATGTCGGATGTGATAAGTGTCGAATGGTGATTCGATCGGATGAGATATCATTCGAGCGGATGGTTATCCAGACGGATGGTCATCCGAGCCAATGACCATTCGAACGGATGGCCATTCGAATGAATGTGTGTTGATTTGGAAAATTGTTGAAGTTTAATCAAATCGTTTTAAACAAGGATTAGTATAAGGGACACGTCAGCTGGTCGAATAGTCATTCGATCGGATGATCATCCGATCGGATTGCCACTCGAGTGGGCGATCTGTTGTTTTGAAAACTTTTGTAAAATTTTTCTAAGTAATAGTTTTTTAATTTAACGGAGACAGCGTGACGACGTGTCAAACAACGGAAACACACCAAGATCCAACTCATTCGATCGGATGGGAATCACCCCATTCGACCGGATTCACTGTTCTTGGCGAAGTTTCATGTCTGACCTGTTATTCGGTCATCTCTCCGGTGGAAATCTGTTTTCAAGCCGGCTCTCAACCAGAAAATGAGTAGAGAGTCAGAATGAGTCCAGATTCCATCGGTTTTGAGTAGAAAAGTGAAGGAAAGTTGAAGAAAGTTGATAACAGTTGAAAAATGTTGAAATCTTGTTGAGATTCATGTTAAAATTGTGGAAATCCTTTAGATCTGAACCAATCTTGATGAGATGATGTCACACAACAGTTTGCATAAGCAACTGAGTGAGAACCACCTTCAAGGAGTCCAAATCAGGCGATTTCGAGAAGAAAATGTGTGATTTTGATGGAGAAGATGATGTAGAAGTGTTTGGTGATGATGATTGTACAAGATTTGAGGAGAAATACTTACGAAATGGCCTTGAATCTTGGTGAAAAGTGACTGAGAGCGTCTTGTGTGTGTGGTCGGATGGAGACGTCAAATCAGTGAAAGGGACGTGTACGGGCAGTATTTATAGGGTGAGAGGAGAGTTAAGGCGGTGCGCGTTGGTAGTGGTCGGATGGCCTTTCGATCGGATGGCCATCCGGTCGGATGGTCATCCGGACGGATGTCCATTCGATCGGTTGTCCATTCGATCGGCCGAGTTGTGCGAGTTAGTTTTCCAACTTTCGTTTCGTGCGTTAAGCGTTGCGTTGCGTTTAAACGAGTTTCGAGTAAGCGTTGAGCGTATAAGCGTTGCGTTGATAACCACTTAACATGTAAACAAATAGTCACACAATAACACACATAATACAAGTAAAAGCATAAAGTGAATCCGCGTTTCGAGTTTGCGTTGAGATTGCGTTGCGATAGCGTTTAGTCTAACATGCGATGTAATATACGATAAAATGCGTTTAAATAGTAAGCAATAACTGCGTTTAGTTGCGACAACTGCGTTTTGAATAAGCATTGTAATAAGCGTTTAAAATACGTTGTAAAGTATAGTTTAAAATGTAGTTTAACCAATATATTAACGCAAAGGGTTAATTTTCATCGAAACTCGGAGAGTACAAGCAATTAAGCAAGAAATGAAAGATACAAGTAATGACCCGGAAAGTCGGGTTGTTGCATTATCCCTACAAATGTATTGTCAAATGAACCTGGGTTTTACCCCAATGATTTATTATTATAAAAAGTCTGGTGTTTAACTCTGATAAAAATATTTCCTAACTACGGTCCTAATGTATTCCGCTGCTAAATTAATAAACACCGATGCCACTGATCTGGATGTTCGCGGCTCCCGCTCCCGGGGCAGGGGTCGGGGGCTGCGACACCTAAAGGTATGGTCATGACTCAAACCACTACTCTCTTATTTTAATTTATTTTTGTAAAAAGAAAGGGAGAAATTAAAAAAGGAAAGGATGTCCATGGTTGTCATGGTTTAATCCATGCCAACCATGGTGGATGAGTTAATGGGGTGGTGTAGCAATCCATTAATAATCCTACGTGACGATTGATGACTCAACCTATGTCTCCAACACCCTTCACCCTTCTAAAAGAATCTATTTAATGTCACATGACATTCTCTCGATCAATATAGTAATAATATTGTCAACAAAAATGCCATGTGGCAATTTCTTTTGCTACCTCAACCATAATAACAAAACTATTATTATTATTATTATTATTATTATTATTATTATTATTATTATTATTATCTCCAATTCAATTATTTATGGATTATTATAACAACTTTATTTATTAATATAATACCTAATTAAGATTAACCATATATATTTCTAAAACCAAATTATTTGAACTATTATTATTGATAAAAATGGTAAAGTTATAAACAAAAAATCAAATCTAATTTAACTTTTAATATTGGATTATTGTCACGTGTGGTTCTCTCCTTCAACCTTACAACTTAGACTTACATTTTATTTTAAAATATTTTTTAATCCTTATCCTTTCTAATATAATAAAATTAATTTAAATACGTTAATAACCAGATTAGGATGCACTATTTAATTAATAGTGTTGGATAAATACAATGTAGTTTATTAAATATTATCGTAAACTAAAAAAATATAATAATTAGATCTTTTTTACTAAACATCCTTATTTTAGTACTAGTCGGAATAACGCAATAATTAGATTATACTAACAATTACATATTTTTTAACTATGTGATCAGGATTATATAGAAGTATGATTTACATATTTTTGATATTCTACGTGTGTCATACACGGGTTTGTAACACTTATAAATTAAAATATTATTCAATATATATTTTTTATATTTAATCCGTGTGATACACAGGTTTATATGCTAGTTAAGTATAAAGTTCATGTATGATACATAAAGTTCGATATTTGTTGTTGTTGTAGAAGTGGATTTGCCTTTGTACCCTGCTCTTGCGTTTGCTGCTTGGGTTTTGTCCCTACCTAGTGGGCATGGCAATTCTTGCGGTTCCTCAAAGTCTAGGTCGAGGTTGGTGTCGTTTAGGTCTAGGTAAGAACAAGAGTCAGATGCACCTGTGGATGAGCGCGGCCCCGGCGTGCCTAAATTACTCTTGGAGCGCTTTGATGATCCACCAGTTTTGACCGATGGCACAAGAGACTACTTTGGCAAATATTTAAGCACCTACCAAAGTTTAACAATGGTAAATGCGCAACCGTATGTTGTGACATGTATTGACCAAACGCGGACGTGTACATGTAAAGACCCGGCATTTGAACGGGTGGATGTGTGTGTCGAGGTTGTGGTAATTACATGTTCCATGTTGGTGAATTGTCGGTGGGAAGCGGTCGGTATTCGTCTTCGCCGGTGTTGGTGTTGGGGTTGACGGTCCATGGTTGTTGTTGAGTTTGTATGAACGCAGGTTGTGTGGCGAGAAAGCCTTGGGGTCGTTATTGAACGGAAACATGAAGAAGTTATGGGTTGTGGGAGATGGTTTTTGTGTTAAAAAGATGAGAGGAATTGGTGAGTTGCGTGTTTAAAAAAATGGGTTGAATGGGTATATTTATAAGGTAAATATTAGATTTTAAAATAAAAAAAATCTTTAAAAAAAGTCGTTGCCAACGGCTAATCAAAGGCATGGGCCCCACATCAATCCTCGTGAATGCTTGCTACCACATTCACGAGCCTACAATAGTGCCTCCTCCCCCCACTGGCACCCAGGGTATGGTTTGGGGGCGCTATTATTTTAATTTTGCTGATGTAGAGGGGTGCATGACGCCCATACCGTACAACCTAATGCATCAAATGCACCTTTTGGTACATCGGTCAATGTGTTAAATGCTCCATATGATATTATAAAATGGTAGTAGTTACATGATGACACATAAATAAAAAAACAAAGATACATAACTTATACAAATTGATTTTTAAGCATTGTCCAATATCCTAAAGTCATCTGGACCTAGTCCCATATGGACCAATTGTGGTTCTACAACAACACAAGACACTAATGTTTTATGTAGGATCACCCACAATTAGTCAGCAAAAAAAGACGAAAGTAGAGCTTCAGATAATGAATTGTGTGATTTTAGCATATAACCAGAGCTACATATCATGAAATACAAAAAAAAAAAAAAAATTCATTACATCCATAACTGAAACACAAATCATACAAGAGCTCGTAAGAGCAACACCTCACATGTGAGGTCATGGGTTTAAGACTTGCCAGCTCCGCTTTCTTTTTCACTCACTTTTCCTCCCCCTAAATGCACCTTTTGGTACATCGGTCAACGTGTTAAACGCTCCATATGATATTATAAAATCATAGTAGTTACATGATGTCACACAAATAAAAAACAAAGATACATCACTTATACAAATTGATTTGCAAGCATTGTCCAATATCCTAAGGTCATCTGGACCTAGTACCATATGGACCAATTGTGGTTTTACAACAATATAAGACTTATGTAGGTTCACCATATGGACCAATTGTGGTTTTACAACAATACAAGACACTAATGTTTTATGTAGGATCACCCACAATTAGTTAGCAAAAAAAGACGAAAGTAGAGCTTTAGATAATGAATTGTGTGATTTTAGCATATAACCAGAACTGCATATCATGAAATACAAAAAAAAAAGTCATTACATCCATAATTGAAACACAAATTATACACGCTCATAAGAGCAACACGTCACATGTGAGTCGTGGGTTAAGACTTGCCAGCTCCGCTTTCTTTTTCACTCACTTTTCCTCCCCCTTTGTTCCATTTGTGAATTGTGATTTACCCATTCAACATCATCTAAACTGAGTAAATTTTCCCATCCCTTCTCCCTATCTATCCATGTCCCACATCACCCAAATAACAAACCTAAGAGATAACTCCTCATTGTAAATTGTGAACGTGGGTACCTTAATAAAGTACTACTTAAACCCGAATTAAAAGAGGTAAACAAATTTAATTAATCCTTGAATCCGAGGAAAAGTGAACCGAGCCTAGGTGACTTGGTTTATAAACGAGCCAAATACAAGCTCAAAATTTCAACTCGGTTTAAAGTTTGAATCCAGTCAAGCTAGATCGGTTACACTTTGAACCAAACCCAAGCTAGCTTTGGCTTGGTTTGGCTGGTGAATAACCTTATTTAATACATATATCGTTTTACCAATGCATTTTGTTTACACGTGTGCACACGCAAATACACACACACACACACACACATATATATATAGGGGACCGCTAAAATGAAAACCATGCCCAGTTGCGAGAACCGCGAGAACTCCCCTCCACCAATCAGACTATGACACGTATGCACTATTATTTTAAAACATAAAGGGTAATATAGTAATTTACTCAACATGTCAAATCTCTTTTAAAGTCTTCTCTCTTTCTCTCTCCATCACACATCAACAACATCAATCAGTTTCTCACTCTTCTCTCATAATTTGTTTTTTTTTTGTCTTATTACATTTATTACTGTTTATTACCTTTTTTGTCTCATGATATTAATTATTTTTTATTAAAAATCAAATTTTTTTATTAAACAAAATTTTAAAATCAGATTTTGTTTACAAATAAACGTTTTTACGAGCGTTTTTTTACGCCCCGTTTTTCCACCCCGTTTTTATTCGCGGTTTTCTTTACGGGCCGTTTTACACCCCGTTTTTGCGTGCCGTTTTTTTGACAAGTTTTTTTACGCGCCATTTTTTATTCCTCGTATTTACGCGCCGTTTTATCACCCGGTTTTTTTACGAGCCTTTTTACGCCCCGTTTTACGCGCCATTTTTTAACGCGTCGTTTTTTACGCCTCGTTTTTACTTTCGTAAAAAAAGTCGTTCGTAAAAAAAGTCGTTCGTAAAAAAAGTCTTTTCGAAAAAAAAGTTGTTCGTAAAAAAAGTTTTTTCGTAAAAAAAAGTTGTCCGTAAAAAAACACGGCGCGTAAAAAAATGGCGATTAAAAAAACACGAGGTGTAAAAAAACACGAGGTGTAAAAAAACACGGTGCGTAAAAAAACGACGAGTAAAAACGGGGCGTAAAAACGCCGCGTAAAAAAAACGCCGCTTAAAAAACGGCGAGTAAAAAAACAGCGCGTTAAAAACGGGGTGTAAAAACGGCGCGTAAAAACGACACGTAAAAAATGGCACGTAAAAACGGGGCGTAAAAAAGAGCGCGTAAAAACGGCGCGTAAAAACGGGGCGTAAAAAAGGGGCGTAAAATGTCGCGTAAAAAACAGGGCGTAAAAAAACAGCTCGTAAAAATGTTTTTTAATAAAAAAAATATGTTTTTAACATAAAACAATTAATATAATGAGACAAAAAAAGTAATAAAAAAATTAAATACAAATAAGACAAAAAAAACAAATTTACTAAACTACCCTTTTGACATTAAAATATTAAAAACATAATAAGACAAAAAGGATTTAATATTAGTTTTAATTACTTTTAATCTCATCTATCCATCTCTAAGATGCAATGGTTGAAAAGTGGTTCTCACGGTTTTCGCAACTGAAGGTGGTGTTCATTTTAGCGGTCCCATATATATATATATATAGGAGACTGCTAAAATGAAAACCAACTCCAGTTGTAAGAACCGAGAGAACCACTTTCTAGCCACTAGATCAACAAGATAGATAGACAAAATTAAAAGTAATTAAAAATAATATTAAATAACTTTTGTCTCATTATGTTTTTAATATTTTAATGCAAAAGGGTAGTTTCGTAAAATTACTCGTTTTTATCTTTTTATATTTATTATTTTTTATTACTTTTTTTGTATTATTATATTAGTTTTTATTTTTTAAACAATTTTTTTTATTAAAAGCTTTTAAATTCATATTTTTTAAATTTTTACGTTTTACGTTAAACTTTTTACGTTTTACGTTAAACTTTTTACGTTTTACGTTAAACTATTTACGTTAAAAGCTTTACGTTTTACATTTTACGTTAAAAGTTTACGGTTTACGTTAAAAAGTTTACGGTTTTAACTTTTACGTTAAAAACTTTACGTTTTACGTTAAAAAATTTAAGTTTTACGTTAAAAAGTTTACGGTTTTACCTTTTTTTTCAAATACTTTTTTACACAAAACGAACAAACCTAGAAATCGCAACTCGGTAGCTCTCTCAGATAGATTGTTATCGTCATCGACTGGGAAAAAAAATAACAAACCAACAACAGAAATCAAAACAATGTTTGGATTCTTGAAAAAAAAACGGGGTTTGGCTCATATTTTTCCGATAATCAGAGGCTGCAAAATGGGGTTGCAGGTTCAAAAACCTACCCTCCACCATCCTTGTTGCGCCATCGTCATAAAAAATATGTGTTTTTTTTTCCATCATCACCGCCCAAATCCAAACATCAAACCTACATAATTCACTGTTCAAACTTCCAAAAAAGACACCCAAAGATCAAGAAAGTCAAAACCACAAGTATGCAACGATACAAAGCAAAAAATCTGAAGATGAACACATGAAGAACACCAAGATCAAACAAGTACTACTAGATCAAAGAAACCACACAACAACCCCCCTTCACCCACCACAACAACACCTTCACCCACCCCTAACCCACCTGGTTTGCCCATTCTAACAGATCAAACAAACCACACAAGATCTAGGGCTCAAACAAAGATTAAAAAAAAATCAAAACATGTCACCGGAGATGGGGTTTTGCAGATCACCCACAGCCTCTCTCCCCGACGCCGTCAGATCACCCACCCCCTTCACCCCATCATTCGCCGCCACCACCGCCGACCAACCACCTCCCACCACCGTCTTCCGCCGCCGACCATCCACCTCCTCACCGCCGATCAAACATCTCTTGGGTTCCTTGGAGGAGATGAGAGATGGGTTGCAGGTCTAAGGGTCGCCGGAGAAGCGAGGGAACGCAGTGACATCATCAGCCACCACCGCTCACACATGAGTGAAACCCCCCTGTGCGGCGGCGGCTACCACCGGAGACGGAGAAGGAGGGGGGTACAACGGGGAGTAGGTGCGGCTGCAGATTAGGTGGGAGGGGGGATCAGAGAAGATGAAGATGAAGCTATGGTTTGGGTTTTGAAGATGAAGCTCTGGTTTATGAACAAATGAGAAGAGAGGCAAATGAAAGGAGACAAAATGAGGAGAGAGACATGGCTGGTAGATTTAAATGAAGAGAGAGCGTGAGATTTGAGATTTGACATTTGGGGTAAATGACCAAGCTACCCCTTTTTCTAATTGGTTGAGAGTGGTTCTCGCGGTTCTTACAACTGGGAATGGTTTCTATTTTAGCGGCTCCCTCTCTCTATATATATATATATAACTTTCTATTTTAAGGGGCAAAGTTTTACTAGTCACACATATTCACTTTCATCACATTTTTGCGGAGCTCCAACATTAGTTGCGTAGATCTTTATAGTCGTGTAAATATCTACCGGTGCAAAGACATACAGTAGATATTTGTATAAAAATGGATTCATGAAAACGATACTATTTATTTGTCTTGTTTGTAGACAATAACAACAAAATGATATAATGTCTCAAAACATAGCAATATACAACCTCCCTAATCAAGTAAGCAAAATCTCCAACCACCAGCAAAGAAGTGCCACTTGTACGGTACCATGGTTGCCCACATGCCCTAGTTTGGAACAACTTATATGTTGCTATCTTCATCAAGTTATTTACAATATCCATAGGAGTTTTTATCTTTTTGGTTTAGATTATTATTATTACAGGATTAATGCATATGTACTTTATGTACTTGTTGACTTATTTTTATATGGATGTTACTTATTCAACTCAAAACATTTGTACTTTAAGTGATTTATTGGAATGATAGTGAGATTTAACTTATCTTTATCTTTATATGGATATTACCAAGTCAAAACGTTTGTACATTAAGTGATAGTGATTTACTGCTTAATCAAGTCAAAACATTTGTACATCAAGTGATTTATTGAAATGATAGTGAGATTTGACTTATTTTTATATGGATATTAGGGTGTAGGGAGTGGTTAAACACTTTGGAGTGGCAAACCAAAAAACGACCAATCAGAGCGCGCCATGTCAATCAGTCAAAAGTGTTTAAACTTTGGTGAAAGGTGTTGACAATGGTTTAGACACTTGGTGAAGTGGTAAACTTTAAAAAAAAAAGGAAAAGGTGTGATTGGTTGACAGATGGCATGGACCCCACCCACACACCCCCTCTCTCTCTCCTTCCTCCCCTCACCGAATCGTCAAGCCACCACCGATTTGGTAAACTTTGAGTGGCAAACTAGTGTTGGCGGTGGTGTTTACCACTCGGTAAAGTGGTTTGCCACCCTTTACCGATTACCACTCCGGACACCCTTAGGGTGTCCGGAGTGGGGGCGGTAAACCCACCCGGCACCGCTTACCATCCCACCGCCAACATGTTGCCGAAAATAGTTTGCCGAAAAGGTGTAGAAAATCGGTGAGGGAACACCGATTCGGGAAGAGGGAGGAGAGGGGAGAGAGTGGGGGTTTGGGGTGGGGTCCATTCCAATCTCAACCAATCACACATTTTTCCTTTTTTTTTTTTAAATGTTTACCACTTCACCAAATGTCTAAATCATTGCCAACACTTTTCACCAAAGTTTAAACATTTTTCACTGATTGACGTGGCGCACTCTGATTGGTCGATTTTTAGTTTGCCACTCTCAAGTGTTTAACCACTCCTTACACCCTTACTTAATCAAGTCAAAACGTTTGTACATTAAGTGATTGATTGAAATGATAGCAAGGTTAATTGATTATGTTTTTTTAACAACGAATTTCATTTAAAAACCAACATAGCCGCACCAGCCAAAGGCCAGACGACCAAAAGCAACCACCACACTAAGGTTGTGTTTGTTTTTGCTTAAAGTGTCTTCAAAGGGCTTATGTCTGCGGGCGGGCAGACATAAGGGGTTAAAGACTGTTTGTTTTTAAAAAAAAAAAGAAGACCTGAAAGGGGCTTTTATTAGCTTAAAAAATAAAGCACACATCTAATATCTTCAAAAACCAACAGATCTTCACATATACGCTCCCTAGACCCAGACGACTCCTTCACTTCCTCCCGTCGCCACAGATCGCCGGCTCCCACCATCACCGATCGAACTTCCACAGGTTCATCTTATCATCTTTTGAATCGTTTAATTTGTTCCGATTGTTTGCGGTTTTCTAGAGTTAGGGTTTCGGTTTGAATCGTTTTCTAGGGTTGGGGTTTCGGTTTGAATCGGTTTAAATCGTTTTCTGCTGTTATATTCATGTGGGTCTTGATATTTTTCTCATGGGTTATGCTTCAATTCGGTTGCTGAAAAATTGAAATTACTTTTTAGGTTTATGACTTATCTGTTCTTGTTTTCATTTGTTTGGTAATCTAGTCTTTGATTTGGTGGAACTGTTGTGGAACAAGTCAACACTAACATCATCATTTGATTTTCTTTTTTATTTATTTTGGTTGTTTAATTCATGTGGGTTTGCAATATGTTACGTTTTCTTTGTTTGGTTAACAAACAAACAATCTTTGATATTAGTTTATTTTGGTTGTTTATAGCACACATCTACGTTTTCTTTAGTATTACCATAACATAATAAGTTTATAACTCAACAGTTCAACACAAGAGCCGTCCCCGAGAACTGTCAAAAAAATTTAGTGGAATCAAGACTTGAACTTATGGCTGTGTTTTTTTTGTAATTTATGGCTGCGTTCTTTGTAAATTATGGCTGCGTTTTTTGTGAATTATGGCTGCGTTTTTTATGGCTACGATTGTATGTTGTTTGTGATTGAATTTTAGATGGAAACTAATGATGGTCGACAACAATGGACACATGAGGCTATCAAATGCATGTTATACGGAAAGAGGGTTTAAGCGATGACCTTTTTGATGAATATGATGCCCCAACTGTACACCTTCAAGATGGAGATGAACATATACAAGATGGTGGTGAAAATAGAGAAGAAGATGTACCACGACATGGAAGTTCAGCGGACCGTGAATTTATGAGTCAACTTCGAGATCAAATAGCACAAGAATTAATGCAAAACAATGTACTTTGAGTTTATTTTATTATTTTTTTAGGTTATTGATACTTGGTGCTATTATGGGTTTTTTATGTAACTTGAATGTTAAATGACTTTTATCAGCTATGATAAGTATGATAGTTAAATAATTTTCAGCTTATACAGATGATATCCAGTTTATAAAACAAACAGTATTATATTTTCAGCTTGCAGACCTTCAGACCATATCTTCAGTTGCAGACATAAAATCAGCTGAAATCAGACTGCAGACAGTTTTTGTCTGAAAAAACAAACAACACCTAAATGAGCACCAGTCGACCCAAGATATCAACTTACATTTTGATCTATTCTTGAACCATAAAAAAACTAAAGCATCTAATATTTACAATAATTTCTTCAAATTTAACCTCTTTTTGCCGAAATTTTCTCTCATTCCTAGCCTTCCAAATACTCTAGCTCGCCACAATGATGATTCCTTGAAGCTCAAACTTCTTAGTGGGGCATAACATGATTATGAAACTCCATAATTTCACGAACAGAGAAACCAAAAATTAGAGGTACCTAGTTTGATTATTTCATGCTTATTAATTTTTTATTTTATACTACCAAAACTTTGTTAAGACACCAATATTTGCCATTAACTTTAAGATGGTCTTTAAATACAAATTACAAAACTAGTTTTAACTACAAAATTGTAGGAACTTATAAACACCTTTAAATGTTGTTTTACTGTGACATATAAGTCGTTCATGGAACAACATAATTCAATATATATCCAGGGGCGGACGTAGAGTGAAAGAAGGGGTAACCTCCGTTGCCCCTTGACGCTCCGGTAACGCTCCGACGGTAGTGTAAATTTTGGAAAAATTTGACATTTTTTTCGATTTCGTTACCTCTTTTTATTAAAACGTTACCCCTATGCGGTTTTTCTAGATCCGCCACTGTATATATCTCTCCCACTTGATATAGGATGAACATACATATACAAATACAAATGCTCATGCGATTTTCACTACTAAGGACAGTATGTATTAATATCACCCAAAAATATTATATCACGAATAATAAGTGTATTAATAATATACACCAAACACCTCCTTGTGTTAAGACCCGAACATTCATGTGTGTAGCAAAAGAAAAATATATATTTCTTTTTGTCTCTTAAGTCTTAACCCTCAAACATTTGGATTTTTAAACAAAAAACCATATTCTCAGTAAGACTAAAGGGTATGGTTTGGCCCATCCCCACGGGGATGAGCCTCCACGTAGGCGCCACGTAGGCGGCTCGTGGGGGATGGGCATCCATGAAATTTGAGGGGATGGAGGATGGGGCCCCACCTCATTATTTTATAATTTCCTAAGTTTTAATTTAATTAGCTAATAAAAACTTTATAAAAATTAAAAAATCCAACATAAAACAACATAAATAATTTCATTTCATAACATAAAAAAAAAATTACATTTCTTAAAAAAAAAAAAATTACATTTCCTAAAAAAAAAAAAATTACATTTCCTAAAAAAAAAATACCGAAAAATAAAAATAAAAAATTACATTTCCTAAAAATGAAAAAAAACCTACGACGTCCACTTTTTCTTCACCTCTTCCTTCATCCTTCGATACACCTCTCGTTCCTCCTCCGGAACCGAGTCGAGATCCAACCTCATTATCCTAAAATCCTCCGCTCGAGAATAGTCGGCCGACACGGTTTTCTTGTGAGTGTATTTTTCGGCCGCGAACTCTTTGAACGAACGGAATTCGTTTATCAACTCGTCCATTTTCGCCGATGCCTTCGGGCCGCCCCCTCCACCCGAGCCGCCCCCTCCACTCGAGCCGGCCGCTTTGCGCTTTGCGGCCGCCTCTTTTTTTGCTTTATCCCTCCCGGTGGGACGTTCCGCCTCGTGAATGGGCAACACGTCCTCGTCATCTTCCGGGTCGTCGTTTATGTCGATTTGACAACGACCGGTGGAGCCTCCCGCACTATAACTTCCGGACTCGGAAGTTTTAGTCCGTGTGGCGGTTGCTACCTCATTTGGAATCGGTGTCCATTTTTGTTGTTTCCTTACTACGTTCCATGCTCGGAAGTGCGGGAAAGGCTTTGCATTTTGAGAGTCCCACTTAGCGATAGCAAGGTTAAGAATGTCCGTCTCGTTAGTCCCGCTAGGAGGATTCATGTAAATTTGGTTATAAATTGCGTTAAAGTTATTGATGATCTTGCTCATTTTACGCCACTTGCCCGAGATGGCTTCTAAATCACGATCCGAGCTATGCTCCATAATCTCATGAAATTTAGCCGTTGCCTTCTTCCAAAAACTATCACCCGTTTGATTGTTTCCTAAATTTTAAAAAATAATGCATTAGTAAAAATAAAAAATTTAAAACTTTTAAAATTTAAATTAAAAATTTAAAGTTTGGTTCATACCGACTATCGGGTTAGTAGAGGACTTAGTAACCGCCATTGCTAGCGCCTCCTCCTCTACTTTCGTCCAAGGTCTCCCCGGTTTTCTCGAACCGCTTTTTGGCGCGGTTTCGGGTACGTTTTCAACCTTCTTCCCCTTGTTTTTTTTCGCTTGAGCTCTTGCGGTGGCGATTCGGGGACGACTTCTTCATCATCATCATCGTCAAGGTTAACCGGTTGGGAAGTTGGCGGTTGCGATTGGAGTTGTTCAAACGAGTTGCGTTGCATGATTTGTTGTAGCGCTTGGTATTGTTGGAGTTGTTGAACTTGAGACATTTGTGAGAATGCGTTGGGTGTTTGTTGGAAACCCGAAAAAGGAAATTGCGGAGCACCCCACGAATGATCCATACTCGGAGTGTAAGCGGGAGTCGAAAAAAAGTTAGGTTGGTTCGGGTTTTGATTATTCGGGTTGGGGTTGTTTGGGTTGAAAGGATGCATGATTAGAGAAAAAGGTATAAAAAATATGGAGTGTTTTTTATAAAAAAGGAAGAGAATTGGAGAAGAATGGGAGTAGAATAGGATAGAATTGTATAAAAATGGATGAGATAGAGGGTTATTTAAATTGAAAAATGATTTTTTTTTTTTTTTTTTTAAGAAAAGAGCCGTTTGAACGGCTAGTTTTTTGAAAGTGGGACCGTTCCATTCGGCGCAGGGGGGCCGTTTGGGCCGAGCCGGGGCTAAGGGGGGCGGTGTGGGGGACCGGCGCCGGTCCTAGCCGGGCCTAGCCGGCCCCCATACCCTTTAGTCTAATGGGCCTGGCCCAATAACTGGCCGAGCAAGAAACGAGAGTTCATGAATCATGGATTATGCTCACAGTTTTTCTCCAAGCATACCTTAAAAAAACAATTGTCTAATTACACATTTAAATAAAGAGACATGATTTATAAATCTGTAACATTTTTCATGTTAGTGTTAAGAATATAAACAACACACTCCATAAATGAGGTATATAATTTATATTTATAAGCACTTGTATATATGATTGCATATTTACAACCGTTTTTTTCCCTTTTCCACCATGTTTGTCTAGCACGATGAAGCGATTATACATTTCTCCATTTAATTATGTTCTATCATAAAAATATCCATCAAGAAAACTAAGACTGTGCCAGTGTTAGTGGCTGGAGAGCGGGCAAGTCGCTCCACGCCCCAAACACCCCATTCTCATCGTTTTAGGTGTTGCCCTTTAGCCGTAAACAATATCTTCACGGGGCGTGAGGGCAAAATGGCTTTGGATGAGTGGCCGACCCGGCTGATTTTAATTATAGCCGTTAACCAACGACTGTTTTTTAAAGATTTTTCCAATAAAAATAATATCTCAATTTCCTTATAAAATAACCCACATTCACACCCTTTTCCGAAACCTCTTCTACTCCTCTCAAAAGTTTATAAAATTTCTTCAAGTTTTATAAAAAAAAATTGCACCCACACAACCGTTCTTTCGACCCAAACAACCAATATAACCGACCCAAAACCCCGAATCCTAGTCCACCTCAAAACCGTAATATACAAATTCCAGTTCATTCACCCGACCTAGCGGCGTACACATCTTTGTTAACCGGCATGTTTTATCCAAGATTTCCTTTTGACAACGTCCATCAACAACGACGTGTTCCTATTTCCGCGTCTCAAATTCCACTACCAAACATCCCTCACCAACAACATGCCATGCTCTTATTCCCCAATGGACCATACACCCGAGTTCTTTCCGGAAACCCAACCGCAAGATAAGGGTGAACTGTCGGCTCCAAAGGTGAAAAAGAGAAGCCACAAGAAGAAAACCCAGCGGAGAAGGTCCGAAGCGGTGAATGAGTTGCTATAAAACGGACAAGCGAAGAAGAACTTGTTTTAACCAAAGCTTAGATACACGTATCGGAGGACCCGATGATCGGTACTTTTATCTCATATTTTTTTTTAAAAAAGTATTTTTTTTTGTTGGTTTTTGTCTTATATATTTATTTTTTAATATGTCATACTTTTTAAATAGGTACTAATCAAAACGAAAACAAATTTTGGGAACGAATTCATGACAATTTTCACGAACGTTGAACCAAGAGATATACCGGATTAATGACACTATGATAGTCTCTCATCAAAATGGTGTGAATTGAATAAAAAGTTCACGACCTTCAAAGATTACTTCCACAACGCCAATAATAATGCAATAAGCAAGGAAAGTGAAGCTGACTTCTTGGCGAGAGCGTTTAGTGATCGTCAAGATAAAGAAAAGCAGTCGTTCCCATTTAGTGATTGTTGGCAAGTGGCGTGTTACCATAGCAAATGGGCGAGAGTACCGCTCGCGACGCATCCTTAAAAAGAACCAAAACAAGCTCGTCTACTCGTTCAGATGTTATTAACGAGATTAATCTCAACTTAAGCAACGATAATGTCGAAGTTGAAGCGAGTGATCTACCCGGTAGAGATAAAAAAAAAAAAGAGGCCATCAAATTCTTCTAGTTCCAGTGTGGACTATATTGAAAGTTTAGTCGAGCTAAATTGGTAGGTTTAATAATATTCAACAAGAAAAGGTCGAGGAAAAAAGAAGTATTCGTGTGCTTTTTCAAAAAAAAAATTTGAATATGAAAAAAGAGAAAGAATTGCAAAAGAAAAACAAGACAATTTAAACCGATTCCATAACCGCACTCGAAAGACAAATGTACGAGTACATGAAAAAACAAATTATGGAAAAAATATAATTTTAGTTAGACTACATGGTTTTTTAATGTCTTTTAATTTTATGTAATGTTATTGTTTTAATTAATATAAATGTCTTTTTTTATTTATTTAGTTGTTTTGTTTACTTAAAAAAGGAATTATAATAAAAAGAGTTAACTGTCATTTTCGTCCCTGTGGTTTGGTCACTTTGGCCATTTCAGTCCATTTTTCAAAAATGCGCCATTTTCCTCCCCGACGTTCTGGAAAGGTGTCATTTCAGTCCAAAAATCATAACCCAGTTAAGTCAGTTAGTAAATAAGGACTGATTGTGTAAATTTGTAACATAAAGGACTGATTGTGTAAATTTGTAACACCACCACCACTAGCCCTGCCACCACCACCACTCCGCTGCCACCACCACCACCACCGCCACCACAGCCACCACCGCCACCACAGCCACAGCCACCACCGCCACCACAGCCACCACCGCCACCACAGCCACTGCCACCACCGCCACCACCGCCACCACAGCCGGTTTCGAATCTGCCTGAATTCGGATGAACGATGATGTTGTAGGTTGTGGAGAAGGAGTTTTCGAATCTGCCGGAACCACCACCATCAACGTCATCACCGACCTTGAAAAACGGCACCCCCACAGTCGAAACTGCACATCGAAATCACAAGCGAATTCAGTCCGAGTTTACCAAAACAGTTAGAATCGAACAAAAATTCGATTTGAATCAGATCGAATCAGCTCAACTCTTGTTCAAAACACATCACCGATCAATCAAAACACATCGAATCAGACCGAAACAAATCGAAACTAGACTGAAACTTGTCGAAATGATACGAAATTCAATTCAATTCTGTTCGAAACTTTAACCAAATCAATCCGGAATTGTAAAAACTTTAACCAAAAATCACTGATTTAGTTCGAAAAAGATTTAACACCAACTGAGATTCGATCAAATCAATCCTGTGTTTGAATGATGCTTCAGATCTGAAATGTATATCAGATCTGGAAGAAAACAGTTCGTAAAAAATCTTTCCAAAAACTTTGAAATTTGATCTTTAACACACTGAATCAGTTCGGAATAGGTGAACGATACATCAAACAGATCCAAAATGTATGATACTTCAACCAGAAATTATCGAAACAAATCGAAATCAATCGAAACAATCCTATCAACACGAATAACAATCAGATAAGCAAACACGAACAACAATCAGCAACACTTAACATTAATCACTAACACAGTTCAAAACAAACAGATAATCATTCAAAACTGTTTGAAATATATGAAAGTTCAATCAAAAATCATCAAATCAGTCATGTTTTCACTGTAAACAGTTCAGAGAGTTCAAACAACACACCGAAACAAATCGAAATTCACCAAAAATAGTCCGAAATTAACCGAAATTCGATTCGATTTCACTGAAACTGACGTTGATGGTGGTGGTTCCGGCAGATTCGAAAACTCCTTCTCCACAACCTACAACATCATCGTTCATCCGAATTCAGGCAGATTCGAAACCGGCTGTGGTGGCGGTGTGGTTGTGGTGGCGGTGGTGGCAGTGGCTGTGGTGGCGGTGGTGGCTGTGGCTGTGGTGGCGGTGGTGGCTGTGGTGGCGGTGGTGGTGGTGGTGGCAGCGGAGTGGTGGTGGTGGCAGGGCTAGTGGTGGTGGTGTTACAAATTTACACAATCAGTCCTTTATGTTACAAATTTACACAATCAGTCCTTATTTACTAACTGACTTAACTGGGTTATGATTTTTGGACTGAAATGGCACCTTTCCAGAACGTCGGGGAGGAAAATGGCGCATTTTTGAAAAATGGACTGAAATGGCCAAAGTGACCAAACCACAGGGACGAAAATGGCAGTTAACTCTAATAAAAAACATTTAATAAATAAATAAAAAACTAGTAAGTTTCCATCTGCACTGCGACGGAGCCGACAGGAGTTCGGTCAGTATCGGTAAGCGAAAGAGAATAACCAAAAAATAAAGTCGTATATGGCCAAAACAATATGTACATGTGTTCGGTCGTTGTAGCGGCTACATTATTAGCATCGAAACGTAAATAAAAAACACATTATTTTGTAACTTAATGATGGATTCTAGCCTCCTAATTTTATTTATTTTTAAAAAGTGAAAAATAATGTAGTATACTTTTCAATAAACAGACCTAATTGTGTCTTATACAAGTGACCTATTGCCAGCCCTATCTTTAAAGGGCACACTTTTGAAGTTACTCAAAACTTTTGTAGCTAATGATTTGTGAATAAGTGTGAATTAGGCGGAATGACTGTGAATCATTAATCAAGTTTATGTAATAGTTAAGACCATGGGTAATGGTTAAGTATGTGGTTTGGTCTTTTTCGACACGTGAAATTTATATCATCTTAACCAAACCACTTGATAAAAACATGTAGTAGTAAGGTATGTGAAACCACTTGGTTTGGAGTTGAAAAAAAAAAAAATAAATAAATAAATAAATAAATAAATAAATAAATAAATAATAATAATAATAATAATAATAATAATAATAATAATAATAATAATAATAATAATAATAATAATAACATAGCCATTGGCTAATTTTTTGAAAAGCAAATTTCTCATCTCGTGCTTCAGACCACGAACCCAGGCCAAAATGTGACAACCACTTGGAGGGTGGGTGGTGTTCTGCTCGTGGTTGGCCAAACCAAGTACAATTACGTTTGGTCTAATAATTTGCTGAAGATCCTAAATAACAAAAGTAAAAGAATAATTAAAAGGATAAAAAATGGAAAATCTTCTGTTGTTGACTCTTTTAAATTAGAACCGGTTTCATCAGTCTTAAAAAATTCAAAAGGATTCTATATCACTGTCATTTTATAAACAATTTTTTATTACCTTTAAAAAATTCAAAAAGATCCTATATCATTGTCATTTTATAAACAATTATAACATAAAAATATAAAATCACAATTTTATTACCTTTAGTTTAAGCATAATTCTACTTTAAAAATAAATAAGTTGATAACTGGGTATAAAGTTGTGTAATAATAAACAATATGATATTGTATAATTATTCATAAACTGATTATAAACTTACATAACTACAAATATATGTGCGCGTGTGTAATTTTACCTTTACGGGCATGTATATCCTTCATCACATGCTTGACTTTGTATGCTTTAGGGTCAAATACACAATGAATTTTCCCTGATAAGTGTAGTTAGCAATACGAGGCTTTGATTTTTTTTCAACAGCAGCTTTCATAAAAAACAGCCATTAGCAAATCACTAGGGCCAACAAAACAAACACGACTTACAAATTAAAGTTACATCAATTCCTTCATGTAATACTCTTATACATCGATCTATTTTTAACCCAAAAATAACTCAACGTCTTGATATTAATATGATCTTTTTTTTTTGAAAAGTAAACTTCATTAAAACGAACTGCTGACCCAAGCCGGGCCGACACAAAACAACAAACTAACTTACATATTTACAAAAGAACACCAATCCCCCCATTCTATCTCTTTATATTTTGATCTATTTACAAACCATAAAAACCCCAAAACCTTAATCTCGCTTATGATTCTTTCTATCTTGATCGGAGTGTTTGAGAATTTAGCGTAGTTCCTACCACGCCACAAACTCCAACAAGCAATCGAAATGATACCTTGAACCGCATCTTTCTTTTTATCGGAGACTCTAAGATCTTAGTGGATAAGAAGGTCTTTAAGAGAAAAAGCAAAGATATTGGGGATCTTGCACCAAGAACTAATAAAATTCCACACGATCGAGGCTGTATGACACGCAATGAAATATGTTCTGATGTTTCTTCATTCGAGTTACAAAACGGGCACGAATCGTCTTCTACCTGAATATTCCTTCTTTTAACGCCTCCGCCGTAGGAATTCTGTCCATCTCCATTCTCCACACATGTATGTTACATTTGGCAGGAATCCACCTACACCATTCCAAAATAAAATCGATTCCCTGTGTATCTTTCGAGAACAACAGTTGTTTAGCTGATTTAACCGAAAAAACCCTAACCGGATCCGCTTACCACAACCACCGATCACTCGCAGCCGATAGTTTTGATATCAATATGATTAGGATTAAGCGAGGCAATTAACTAAAAGTTGGTAACGACGGAAAGGAGTAAAAGAGAGAATTCACTCTTTGCGTCGACCTTATTGTTGAACGGTATTTCAATCAATTTCTTTTTTAAACGTTAATACCTTTTATATACTTTATTATTATGATTTTAACAAAGTTATATCATAAAATGAGAATTTTATGTTCTTTAATATGAGTGAAACTATTACATTCTTCTAAAAATTATATATTTAGTAAAAGATGTAAATTATATTGTGCAATATAACTATGTGGTTATAACATTTACACAGAGCGACTATGTGTCTAATCTATTTACATGGTGCGGATGTGTACCTAGACCTGACATGGTATTTTGATCACCAAAATCATGTTGCGGTTATCCTATATTACATGAGAGCATTCACATCCATTCTATCATATTTTCACCCTAAATTACACTAAAAAACACACATTTTCTCTCTTCTTTTCAATTAAATAATATTTTTTTATACTTTTATCATTATCTTTTCTCTCTCATCCACTCATAACCACACTCATAACCACTTTCAAAATATATTAAAAAGAGTTAATTACTGTTTTCGTCCCTGTGGTTTGTCAAAAATCACTATTTCAGCCCATTAGTTTAAAAATTACGATTTCAATCCCTGTGGTTTCACTTTCATAACCATTTCAGTCCACCTTGTAACCATTTCAGTCCCTGTACTAACATAATAAATAGATTGAAATGTTTACGAAAGTGAAACCACAAGGACTGAAATGGTTACGAAAGTAAAACCACAGGGACTAAAATCGCAATTTTTAAACGAATGGACTAAAATAGTGATTTTTGACAAAACACAGGGACGAAAACAGTAATTAACTCTATTAAAAAATTATAGAGGGTGAACAGTGTCCCCCAAATATACAGATGAACAGTAACATTTTCTCTATCCTCCAATCACAACCACTTTTTATACTCTTCAAATTATAAAAATTCCATACACAAAATTTAATGGAATGGATGTGAATGCTCTGATGCGATTATGTACGTTGAAAGCTATATATAAATGAATGCAAATATGTTCACCCATAATACTCACACCCATCCTCCTCATTGTTTTTTAAGTTTCTTAAATAAAATCCAGTTTGAAGTTCAAATCTCGATCCCGTATATCTTGTTTGCTATTAACATGATTTGTCCCCTCGTATTGGCTGAGAGGGTTACCCACTCAAAATTCTTGTTATCTCAACGGATTTAAAATCTTGATTCAATTTCTAAAATACTGTTTAACAAATATTTGTTAAATTTCCGTAAAAGAAATTTGTTCAATGCAAAAGATGCTAATGCCTTTTTAGGTGGTTGACTTTTATGGTACACCATTATGATGTTATGGAAACTATATGTTTCTCTAGAGATATATTATATATGTAAGACGTGATAGTTTTGCGTCATGTAGCAGTCTAGTTAGTAATGGGATGTTTTTCATAAATGGGTGTAGTGGGGATGTGGGACATTATGTTAAAAGGGGTTTAATAATAGAATTAAATAAAAAAACTATCAAAAAATGTTATCGGACAAAAATCCATCAAAAAATGGTGATTGGTCAACACACAAGGGGCTTAGGCTTTTTATATACGCCATTCAAACTTTTGGTTGAAAAACGCCCAGGGGGCCAGCAATGGGGCGTTGTTGGGCGCGTTTGGGCAAAAGAAACTCCCAAATTTGGGACGACTATGGGTGGTGTAACAATGATGAATAATACCTCTACCGATAAAATTTGCCACATGTGATAAGGATTATATTGCATTTGTTCGAGTTAATCTCTGTAATTATAAACAAAAATAGGAGTACATTTGGCTCATTCCTAAAGTATGCACCTAAAATTATGTCACTTGTCAACTCGATATTATTTTTCACTATTTTTTATTATTTATGGTAAAAAGCTAGAAATCTTTTATTATTTGCTTTTAAAATAGCAAACTAAGCGGGTAGGGGCGCTCCACTAGTGATGGTTTTCCATCCCTCACAACATCCAATTAAGTTCCGCCACGTCATCGAGCTTCATTCCACCACTAGTGATCGATTTTAGTGGAAATTACCCATCAATAATGATGGTTTTTTTTTTAAAATATAAATTAACAATAAAACAATAAAATCATAAATTATAAATTTCATTTAAATAAATCAACATCTAAATTCATCATCAAGATTGAATTTTAGAGTAAAATGCACGAATAGTCCCTATGGTTTTGCAAAAAAACACCTATAGTCCCCAACTTTTGGAAATTACATCGGTGCTCCCTGTGGTTTGACAGTTTGTTACTCGTTTAGTCCCTGGAAATTGAACGGTTAGTTTTCTCCGTTAAGTGGATGTGAAATGACAAATTTACCCTTTATCTTCTCCACTCTATAAAAACACCCCAACCCCACCCATCCCCACCTTTCTCTCTGTTTCCCCGCCACCATTAACCACCAACCACCACCCACCTCCCGCTTACACCACAAGTAACCACCTTCACCGTCTTCTCTCTAAACAGAACCATCATCATCAACCTAATCCAAACATAACCCCATCTTAGAAAAAGTATTCAAGCTCTTCGACAACCCCTTCAACAACTTCATATCTTCTTCATATCCTAGTTATCCGCCCAAAATCAAGCTGCTTCAATTATTGAACCAGATCGATCTTATCAACCACTCCTGCAATGGTGGCCAAATCACCGATTTTGAAGCCTTCTACCGTAGTCAATATTGAACACGAGAGGTAGGTATTATTAATTATCTCACTTAATTTTCATCCGTATTATTAGGGCATTGCACTCGCTTATTTTGTTACCATTGGATCCGTATCATCAACTACTTACTTGCATACAGATTGTTTGTTTGATAGTAGGACTTATGAGAATTTTAAATTTTAAGGATTATTGATGTTACTGAAGGAATCAATGGATTTTAATCTACTAATTTGCTATGAATGTTGATTTTAATTAGAAAAAGTTAAGATGGTGTTGAAAAAGAAGGATATGAAGAAGAAGTTGAAGTTGTTGAAGGGGTTGGTGGTTAATGGTGGAGGGGACAGAGAGAAAGGTGGGGGTGGGTGTCACACCCCAACCGATGGCGGAAACATCAGGGCGCGGCACTGAGCGAAACAGATTGTCCAGGAGAATCCATAACAACTATCTGTTATAATATATTAAAGGTTCATGACCCATACCACAAACATATAAAATAAAAACAGTTATTACAGACATTGTGCTCAAAGACAAATATCCATTCCGACAACTCAAATTTTATTTAGTTTGTTTCTAGACTCCATCCTAGCTTGGTTCATCAAACAGCAAGCAAACATCCTAAGCACCTCTCACATACGTTAAAATAGAGGTCAATACACATAGTGTAAAGGTGAGCATACAAGTTTAATAGTAATTGTAGGGTTTGAAATCGTTTAAGCATAACCAACATGTAACATGTATAATGCGGAGCTAGTAGGTTATCGACAATGAGATATGCACAGACTAGACTGCGAGTTGTAGAATGCGCAACACATATCACCACTGTGACATGTGAAGAGGTAACCTTAACAACCCCGTCCACGACAGGTGCTGAGTCCAAACAAATAGTACTATCGTTGCTAAGGCGTCAGGCAACAATCACTGTGTTAGCATAACATACAAGCATTCATCGAGTAACACGTATCATGCAATAACGGTCAGCGTATAAATAGTGTTTGTGTTGTGTGATCGATTGTGATTTAGAATAAGTAACGTATGTAACACCCAAAAGTGCATAAAGCAAAAAGGGATCGAGTATACTCACAGCGATGAAAGTATGGATTGAAGGGAGCGCTAGTGTGGTTAGCCTGAACAGTTAACGATAGCATGAGCGAAGAGCGGTGCATAAAACGGTGAAATGTGACCAAGTGTCGAACGGTAATCCGATCGGATGGCAATCTGATCGGATGGTCATTCGATCGGATGACAATCCGTTCGGATGGTCATCCGTTTGGTAAGGAAGTGTTTGTGTATGATGGCTTTGCAGTTTTCGTTGTAGCATTTTGAAAACATAGAAGTATCTCTACCCTTCAGGTCGATCGATCGAACGGTCGTTCGATCGGATAACGATCCGATTGGCAAGACACTTAGTGAGAACAAGTTCACAGCAGGATGGCCACTCGATCGGATGGCAATCCGATCGGATAGCAATCCGTTGGAAGCCATTGTTCTTTGGAAATGGTCAAGTACCAAAGTTCCAAATGTCACATGATCGGATGGTCGTTCAATCGGATAGCTATCTGATCGGACGGCAATCCGTTCGACGTTCAGTCCCTTGAAACTTGGAAAAATGATTAAGTGTTTGGAAGCTCAAGTGCAATCCGATCGGACGGCAATCCGTCCCAACGCATCTGATCGTCTTGAACTTGGTTATTTTGAAAGTTTGCGGTTTGTTCGAGACGGTTTGACAAAGTGCTAACCAACAGAAACCCCATCTTGACCCAAGTGACCCGATCAAACAGGAATCACCCTAGTCCGATCAGTTAGCTGTCCGAGATGGTGGTTCATGATTAACCCGAAATCAGTTATCCCTTGGATAGAATTCAGATCTTGGACCAACACATCACTAAGAAGGAGTAGAAGGTCGGAACGAGCTCCGATTCTATCGGTTTTGAGTGCATTGAGTGTAAAAGAGTTGAAAGAAAGTTGGAAAACCATCTTTCAATCCTTTTAACCATGAATATGTGTAGATCTATGCGAAAACATTGCTTAATCTTGTGGAAATCCTTCAGATCTAAGTTGTTCTTGGTGGAATGAAGCCAAACTTTGAAGTTCATAAGAACTCCATGATGACACACCCTAGAACACCTCAAATCCGATGATTTCACGGTTAAAAGTTAAGATTCAAAGGTTAAAATGATGAAGAAGTGTGTGTAGATCATAGAAGTACAAGATTTGAGTTGAAAACTTACAAGAATCGCGAGAAATCGAGAGAAAGGAGAGCTTGAGTGCGGCTAGTCGAGTGAGGAGCTCACCGGAGAGAAGGTAGACGAAACATTGTATCGTTCCATGATCGGATCGCTGATGTACTTGACAGCTTCAAGACCCGATATCATGTACCCAACCTGCCTCGCAGCAAGATTTCAATCTAACCCGAGAGCTTCGCACATGGTAATTATTAAAAGGATATTACGCTACCTGAAAGGAACTCCATCATTGGGGTTGTGGTATCCAAAAGATGGCGAATTCATGCTCGAAGGATATTCCGATTCTGATTTCGGATGCTGCAAAGTTAACGCTAAATCAACAACAGCGGGTTGCCAGTTTTTCGGATCACGATTGGTCACCTGGCAATGCAAAAAGCAAACCTCTGTGGCTTTATCTACATGTGAAGCTGAGTATGTATCTGCTAGCAGTTGCTGCTCTCAAATCTTGTGGATCCAGCAACAGATGCGCGACTACGGTTTGCAATTTCTTAACACCCCTATCTTTGTTGATAATGAGGCAGCGATAAACATTACGAAAAATCCTGTTCATCACGCTAAAACGAAACACATAGAAATTCGTCATCACTTCATCCGAGATTGTTTCGAGAAGAAGTTGATACGAATTGAGAAAATCCACACTGACGAACAAAAAGCTGATTTACATACCAAAGCTTTTGACAAAACTCGTTTTCAATACTTGTTAAAATTGAACGGTATGAAGCTTTTATCGGTGTTGGAGGAGATTCTTGGCGTTGATGAAGGTACCACTGTAGATGATGATGTTGAGAAGCAATCTGTAATGGTTTGTCGATTTTTACTTGTTTTGGTATTTAGGGGGAGAGTATAGGGTAATATTTCAGAAAATACAAAAACAGTAAAAAATTTCAAAAATCCAAAAACATGAGATATTTTCAAAATACAAAAACAATAGAAAATCTAAAAAAGAGCTTGTGTAAAAAGGGAAAATGATAGTACATCGGCTTGACAGTTACGGTATGCTAAAGATATGTAATGTTTAAAAGATTTTAAACAGTCTCGCTGATGATATGCCGATAGGTTTTTGCACATTTAGTAGGTTTGTTCGGGATATAAACTTAAATCTTTACTTGCTTATTTCGTGGGGAACACTACTTGGATATATAGGTAACCCTGAAATCTTGTTTGAAAGATCCCTTTTTCTAAGATACTTGGTCTTTATACTCAGTGATATCTGGGGTATTATTCCGGGACTTCTGATAATGCGGAAGCAATGGCCTAGTCCCCGAATAATACTTTCTGCATTGCTTGAAATATAGCGCCGCCCTCTGCATAAAAAATGATGAAACATTGAAAAATGTTAATCATGTGCTGTTGTAAAAAAGATTCTCTAAAGGGGACACACCTAAAGTCGAACCGTCATCTCTCTGCTGAACGGAAGTTCTGACCTGAGCTCTCACGGTCTTCGCAATTTAACCCCTTACAGATATCATCTGTGGTATACTCACCTGTAAGACTGAATATTGGGATTTGGATATGGGAGTATATTCAAGAGGTGGGACACATGAATGAGTTTAAGTCTTTAATTCACCTAATTCGTATCCTGGACAGATTGAAAATTGTGTGGGAATTTAAGTGGACCAGTATATCGACAATCTAAGTGAATTGTTTAATTCTGAGTATGTAATCAAAGCTTAATGGTACTTGTGACTTGTCGGATAGCTGATATGATTCCCTAACACGCTCATCAAAAATATGTTTGTAAATAGTTTACATTTACTGCATTTTATTTCTGTATTTCATTTCTAGTTTAGAAAATTTATTAAAAATCCAAAAAAAATTTACATTTCTGCTTTATTTTCCGACAAACCAAAGTGGAAAGCTGATCTTCAGATTCGAAATTTGAAGCAGATGCAGGAAGATTCTGGACTGGAGAATGAGGAGAGCTTATCTTGATAAAATCTGTTTGTTGATGAGTCAAAACAAGTTCATTAATTTGAAACTTGTAAATTTCAGAAAATTGATCAACATTTTTACAAAATGTCAGTGGATGTATCTCAGGACAACCAAGGTCATTAAGTTGGACTTGGTAGATAAATTAAGTAATCAGGGTCATTAACTTGGACCTGAATACTTAAGTGGATTTCTAAAACTGATGAAAAGTTAATAGAAGTTTAAGATTGAATAGACTATAATGTTATATGTTTGAGAAAATAGGAAACAAGAGTCAAAATTCCCATGGCAAAGAAAATGTCAAAGTTTGAACCAGAATTTAAGTCCCAGCTTATTGAGAGGGGGAGTCTGTAAAAGGGGGAGTCAGAATTCTGGATCAACAATCAAAGGGGAGATTGAAGTTTAAAGTTTGAAGATAGAAGATTGAAGGATGCTTTACAAGTTCAAGACAATTAAAGGCAGAAAGCGATAAATCAAGACTAAAGACTGAAGACAGGATGCTAAAGACTTCGTCAACATCCAAGGGGGAGTCTGTTGGTGCACTGATGTCTGTTAACTTCGTCTTTATCAAGTCTTGTATTGTACTAAATAGATCAGGGCGCGCAAAACGAGAAATCAAGTTTTATAGGTAATTCCGCTTGAATTATAATTCCGCTTGGAATTATAATTCCGCTTGGAATTATAATTCCGCTTGAATTGCTAATCTCGCTTGAAACGGAATATCGTTTGGACTGTTTCAAACGGAATTAGGTAATTCCGTTTGAAATGTAATCCCGTTTGTATGGTTTCAAGCGGAATTAGTCCGCCTATAAATACCTGATCATGTCTGTCATTTAAAACGGAATTAACAGTGTGTGTTTGAGAGCCGAGGTGCTGCCGAATTGTAATCAGATCTGTAAAAGCTCAGGAAATCAGTAATAGATAAAGATTAGAAAGTATCAAGCTGTGTTAACATCATTTACATTGATTCCGCCTTTGTTTTTGATGATGAACTACTCAGATTGACTCGTTAGGGTCACACGTCGATCCAACAATCTATCCCCTCCTGCTGACTGAAACCCTGGACTACGAGTCGAGCTTTGTTACGAATAATAACCCCTCGATCATCTCTCTTGCACTTGAACACCCACTTGGTGTTGATCTTCCTTTGACCATCAGGCAAGTCTACTAATTTCCACACTCCTAACTTCTCAAACTTACTCAGCTCCTCTTGCATAGCATTGACCCAAGAATCTTCAGTTAACGCCTCTTTGTGTGTTCGCGGTTCGATCTGCGAAATGAAACAACTTAGTGAAAACTCAGTTTGTAAAGGTGCTACTGTAGAATAAAAACAAGTAAGGCCTTGGTCAATTTGACGTCTAGTGCGAACGCCTGATTGTAATTCTCCAATGATCAGCTTCTCTGGATGGTATGAAAGAGTTCTTGGCATCACCTCGCCTGGAACATCTACCTCGCCCTCCAGATTTGTAATATTTTGATTTGCACCTTGTTCACTGACTGAATTTGTTTGACTTGAAATCTGAATTTGCTCCCCCTCAGAATCTGAATCACCACGATCAAATACTGGTCTGTTCTCAGATTCTTGATTATCATTCTGTGCCATCTGATTATCATGAGCAACTTCATTTTGATGGATATCATTATGTTCTCCAGCATTGCTTGGACCTGTTTCATTGTCATTTGAAGTTTGTCGTGGACGATTTGAATACTCAGCTGGGAACCTTTCCTGCGATGACTCATACTCTCTTAGAATATCCAACTCGTCAAAGAAATCTTGTTCTTCTTCTTCTTCTTCCATCTCAAATGAATCCCATAATTTGTCATAGTGAAAACACCATGAATCGCCTGGATTCTGCGGTGGCATTGTGTAACCTTGACACTCAACATTCAATGCTTCAATGATTCGCTTTAAGCTTGGAACAAAGACTCGTTTCAATGGATTTGAGTAATCCACGATAATTCCTTCGATGCTCTTTGGACCAAATTTACCAAAAGGCTCTAGAACTGTGCAGGGAGATCCAAACGGTTCTAAATACTTTAGGTTCAGCTTGCGGTTGTTTATCAGCTCGAAACATGTCTTGTTGAATTTCTTCACAGTGAGAACCCGATTTAGTGTATAGCATGCGGCTGATACTGCTTCTGCCCAAAAATTAACAGGTAATTTGGAATCAGCAAGCATCGTCCTGGCCATTTCAATTAGCGTCCTGTTCTTTCTTTCAGCTACTCCATTCTGTTACGGAGTATAAGGAGCACTAAACTCATGCATTATACCTTTTTCATCACAAAACACTTCCATTTTGCTACTTTTGAACTCTGTACCGTTGTCACTTCTTATTCTTCGAACACGAGTTTGGTACAAGTTTTCAAGCTTTTTGATCAACGTGATTAAACTCCCAAATGTTTGGTCTTTTGATTGCAAAAATGAAACCCATGAAAACCTCGAGTAATCATCTGTAACTACTAGACAATAGAGATCCCCAGTTATGCTTTTGACGTTTACTGGACCAAACAGATCCATGTGGAGTCTCTCTAAAGGTCTCGAGATTGAGTTTTCTTTCTTCCTGGGGTGAGATTTCTTCTTTTGCTTCCCTTTGACGCAGCTAATGCACTCCCCCTCAAGATGAAAACCTTTCAAATGTACACCAGTTACTAAATCATTATGCACCAAGTGATTCATTTTTCTCAGGTGAATATGACCCATTTTTTGGTGCCACAATTGAGATTCCTTTTCTGTTGCTCTTGACATAAAACATTGAGCCTGACCCGTGGTTGTAGTTGCTACACTCATATCCAACACGTACAGATCATCAACTCTTGGTGCTCTCATGATAATCCATTCTTCAGGGATAACAAATCCTGGTTTCAAGATCAAACACTCTTTGTCTGTAAAATGTGTTGTATACATCCTATCACAGATCTGAGAAATACTCAGAAGATTATTCTCAAGCTCAGCAATGTAGTTAACTCTTTCAAACGTGACAATGCCATTGGATAACGTTCCTTCTCCAATTATTTGACCTCCTTGATTGCCTGCGAAACCTACATAACCTCCATTGAAATCTCTAACATCGTACAGCATGATTTTCTTTCCTGTCATGTGCCGAGAAGCTCCACTATCCATAATCCAACGTGAAACGGATCTGGGAAGCTCCTGCACCAAATAGAACATGATTAGTTGAAATAAGCTGCCCAAGCCTCATCAGACTCAGGTAACTTTATTCATCTATACACTTTACAACCGATTTAAGAGGTGGAAAATTTTTATCATTCATTTCCAGTTTGTTATCAATAGCCTCTTTTATGTCAACTTTATCCTTATTTGTCAATGAAACATTCTTCTTAACAAAATCTTCATAAGAAATTGAAATGTTTTCTTTTCTAGTTTCATTTTGAAGAATCTTTTTAGGAACAACCTTCTTCTCTTGTGGAGTTGAAACTTGTTTCTCTGATTTTGGTTTCCATGTTTGTTGAGATGAAGCAACCCGTTTATAAAATTTGTCAATTTTAGTTACCATATTCTTAACAGGTTCAGTTTTGAATTTTGTGTTCTCATTTTTCAAAATTTTCTCAACAACCATTGGTGCTTTTCCCTTCACATCATCTTTCTTCCTTGAATTCATCACAACTTCAGTCTTAGACTTCAAGTTGGTACACTTTCGTGCAATATGTCTAACTTGATTGCATTTAAAGCAAGTTCGAGTATCAACTACCCGACTGGTGCCTTCGGACTGAGACTGTGAAGCCTTTTTCTCAAAGAACTCTTTGTTTGATTTTGAAAAGATCTCAGATTCTTCATCAGAAAGTGAACTTGAACTTGTCACAAACACCTTTTTCTCAACACACTTCTTGTTTTGAACATTCCTTCTCTGATAATTCTTACCACCCTGATTACCACCCGACCATCTGTTTCGATTGTTGTTATAAAAATATGGTGAAACAACAGGCTTCTTGTAGTAAGCTTTATCTTTTTCAAAATTCATTTGCCTTTTTGTCTGATTTAAATTTTTTACTTCAGACAGATCAATTTCAATCAATTTGAACACATTTGTCAATTTAGCAACATTAACATTCTCCAGTGGAAAATCAGAACCCGAATACAACTTATCCGATCCTGACATCTTGTACATGACAAGAGTAGGTTCTTCATTTAAGTTGTTTTTGGATTTTGGTTTCGGAATGTAATTATTCAGAAAACACTCTTCATCCTCAGCTGAATCACTATCATATTTCAAAACACTTTCAACCATGCTTTTAACAATATCAGTTTGAACACTATCATCAGATGATGATGAAGAAAATGTAACATCAATTGACTCTGGAAGTTTTATTTCATTTATTTCCTCTTCATCATTAACCAGCCCAGACTTTTTCTTTGAATAATTGTTTAAAACTGGTGGTGGAACCTGATGATACCCCACCCCTGTTCCATCCGAAAAGACATCTTCGCCTGCTTTGTTTTTCCCGATGGGTTTGGGAACAATGAGTTGTAAAACAAAGCTTGTGGAGTTGTAACTGGTTAATTTCAACTGGATACGTTCATTTTCAATTTTAGCTTCTTGGAATTGAAGCTTCAACTTAGCAATTTCATCCAATTGCTGGTTGATTAACTCCTCTTTCACTCTAAGAACACCGGTCAGCTGAAGATTTTCTTTGTCTGTCTTTCCATTTCTTTCATCAGAATCTTTAACCGTTCGTTTTAGTTTTTCAAAATTTTCTGAGATTTGACGATTTTCAAGAATCAATTTTTCATTTTCTTTCCTAATTCTTTCTACGTCATTTTTATCATTTTCGATTTTCTCAGTTAATTCTTTTAATTTGTCGTTCGAAGCTTTTAACAGCTTATCACGGTTTAAGATCTGATCTTCAACACTTCTGACTCTACTAGTCAGTTCTTCAACCTTCTTACCACTGAGGTAAGCATTAGTACTACAAACTTTGCACTCTTTCATGCAATTTTTGCAGTTGTTCTCAGATTTGACTTTCTTACCTGACTCATGTGTATAATTTGAACTGACCTTGTTTTTGGACTCAGTTCCAGAACCAGAAACTACCTCTAGTTCTTTCGTAGCAAGAACCTTATCAGCCATCTTCTTCAAGTTTTCAGCGGTGAATTCTTGTGATGTATTAATGATTCCATAATCAATCTTCTTTGGCTGCAGTTCTTTTTCTGTCTCTTTCTCTTTCTCATTAGATTCTGCTCCTCCCCACCATTCTCTCTGTCTGGCTTCTTCTTCATCAACAAGTTGTTTGGTGAGAACTTCAATATCAACAGTATCTGGATCCACAGCTATATTTCCATTTTGATCAAGATAACATTCTCTATCAGGATCCCATCGCTTTGCTTTCTTTGCTTCCATCCATGTATGATAGATTTTGCTTTTCATGACACGAGCTGTTTCCTTCCTGTTCACATACTTCACTTCTTCAGATCTTTTATCTTTAAACGGAACAATCTTTGCTGCTGTAAAGGCATAACCAACTGCGTCTTCCTCAGGCAAAACATTACTCCAATCATAACCTTCATCGTTATGAAAAACTGCAAGTGCCCTGGATTTCTCTTTGGGTACCTCCTCTATCTGCTTCATCCTGGGAGGTTCTTAGGGGTGTTCAGGATTCGTTTCGAATTCGAAAAATTCGAAATTCGTTTAAATTCGATTGGAATATCAAGAATTCGTTTCGATTATAAGAATTCGAATTCGATTCAATTCGAGTCAAGTAAATCGAATACGAATCGAATACGAATTTATAATTTCAGATTCGATTCGATTCGAAATTCGAATAAAAATTATACATTTTTATTTGTTATTTTTATATATAATACATATATAAGTTTTATTAAGCTATACCATAAATTATTTTCAAAAATTTTTCTAAGTATGAAAATTACCCATTACCAAACCCACTATGACCCATAAGTAAAGTAACAAATCTATCAATAGATTTCTAACCATAAAATATTAACTTGTAATGTGGAGTGATTATTCCCGACTTCTCGTTTTGAATTTTAGACTTGTGGTACTTTATTTGAAACTTTTTAATGTGATATCGTGCTTTATGGCTGCTTTAAAATTTATGTTTCATTATGATAGTTTTTTACATGTTTAAAAGAATCTGAATTAAATCGAATTTATTCAAATTCGATTCGAATTCAAAATTTTAATCGAATACGAATTGGGTTTTTTTATTCGAATACGAATTCGAATCGAATTCGATAGGTTTTAATCGAATACGAATTCAAGGAAAAATAAAAATTATTCGAACAATTCGATTCGAATAATTCGAAAATTCGATATTCGATTCGATGAACACCCCTAGAGGTTCTGCTTTATTCTGATGATAAATTGCCCTTTTGTAATAATCCTCTTGAAAAGGATTTGCAGTATCATCAGTGTAAGCATTTCTACACTCACGCTTAAAGTGACCTTTCTGTTTACATTTAAAACATGTCACTTTTGACTTGTCAAAGCCTAACTTGGTAGAAGGTCCACCAATAGACTGTCTTCCACTAATCTCCATAAATCGCTGCGCTCTTCTCACTGCACTAGCCATACACCACCGTATATCGATCAATTCCATCTCCTCAGGATCAATCTGATCGTAGTCTTCCTTTGTTAGGTTGGTGTTACCTATCTTTCCTGCAACGAGACTTTCGTACGATTCTAACATAGATGCTAGAAACACCATCTGTTGTTTGGCAGATTCTTCACTGAAATTCTGACCATTCTTCAGATCCACAGCAATGTTGCATTGAAACAGATTCTTTGATGCAGATTGATTTGAAGTATTTGATGATGAACCACCATGATAACCACTACTGGGAGTGTCTTGATTCATTGAGTTTGAGCTTTCTGCTGAAAAGGCTGTCTTAGGAGATGCAGTCTTTGGGATCATACTGCCTCTATAATACAGCTCCACATTCTGCTGATAAGATGAGTTATTGACTTTGCTGGATTTCTTGATCTCCAATTCATGACTTTCCAGTCTTTCAATAAGCAGATCAACCTTCAAATCAGCTGGCTTTATCGTATTCTTCAGCATCAATGCAAAATACTGCCAGTCTTGTTCATTCGGTAGAGCGTCAAACAATTTGTCTACCAGCTCTTCTTGAGTGTAAATGATGTCATGTCTAGCAAGCTCCATCTTCAGATGCCCAAATCTCTCAATCATCTTTGAAACAGACTCGTTCTTTAAACAACCAAACAAATCAAACTCTTTTCGTAACAATTTCTTTTTGTTCTTAACTATTTCAGCACTACCAATACATTTTATTTTTAATTTTTCCCAAAGATCTCTCGAATCTTTGTACTCGATTAGTGCGATAATGTCATCTCGAACAGATTGGTGAAGCAGAGCAATACATTTTTGTTCAGCAACATATCTTTCAATTTGATTTTCTTCCAAGTTCTCATAATCATCTCTCCCCAAATCAAAGCCATTTTTCAAACTTCTCCAACTGGGATACGCAAACGCTTTAAGCCATTCCTCAAATCTTGTAGCCCACCTGTTGTAATCTTCAATTGCCATCAACTTGAGCGGCTTGTTGTATGTTCCATACGCACTGTCTACACTCATAGCATCAGACAGACTTTTCTTTGCACTCGGTGTTGGTGTAGTTTCATTTGTATTACTTGATGTAGCATCTCCAGAACCACCAGTAAAAGCAAACATATCACTGAAAGGATTCATGAAATCATCCATCTTTCAAGTACCTGAAATAATCAACAAACACTTAGAAAATTTTTTGAAATTTTGAAAAATATTTTCAAGCGAAATCAGTTGAAGCGGAATTGCTTCAAACGGAATAAGGCTTTTCAAACGATATTAACTTTCAAACGAGATTACCAGTTCACACGGAATACCAATTCAAACAGAATTAAGGCATTTCAAGCGGAATTAAGCCAACTCAAGCGAAATTAGCTGCTTTGAAACGGTATTAGTAATTTCGTTTGAATGTTTCAAACAAAATTAGATTTCGTTTGAAATGGTCAACACTTTTCACGCGGAATTAAACCCAAAGTGTAATTCCGTTTGTAATTACACTGATATTTTCAAACGGGATTACAATGACGTCAGCAAGTTTGAACAGATTTTCAAATGGAATTAACGAATTTTATCAGAATTTGTTCGAATTTAGGTCCAATACTTTCAAGGATTAGTTAAAACTATGTTTCGCTTGATATGTGTGAGTTTTAAGCCATTTCAACCGTTAAATTTTGTTCAAATCAGAAAAGAAGGAGTAGAAGTGCGAGAATCCGATGAAATCAAGTTGAATTGGTATGAACTCCTCGTCCTGAGCTCTGATACCACTTGTTGGATCGACGTGTGACCCTAACGAGTCAATCTGAGTAGTTCATCATCAAAAACAAAGGCGGAATCAATGTAAATGATGTTAACACAGCTTGATACTTTCTAATCTTTATCTATTACTGATTTCCTGAGCTTTTACAGATCTGATTACAATTCGGCAGCACCTCGGCTCTCAAACACACACTGCTAATTCCGTTTTAAATGACAGACATGATCAGGTATTTATAGGCGGACTAATTCCGCTTGAAACCATACAAACGGGATTACATTTCAAACGGAATTACCTAATTCCGTTTGAAACAGTCCAAACGATATTCCGTTTCAAGCGAGATTAGCAATTCAAGCGGAATTATAATTCCAAGCGGAATTATAATTCAAGCGGAATTACCTATAAAACTTGATTTCTCGTTTTGCGCGCCCTGATCTATTTAGTACAATACAAGACTTGATAAAGACGAAGTTAACAGACATCAGTGCACCAACAGAGCTGTCACATCACAAATGATGTGACAGGAGGGTATTTATAGGGTTTCCATAAAGGGAAAGTGTCAAAGTGTCTGATGGATCACCGATCGGATGGCAGTCCGATCGGATAGCCACTCGATCGGTTGGCCACTCGATTAAGGTGTCTGGCACGCTGAGTTTTGTCGTTTCAATTCGCGTGTGGAGCGTTGTGATGCGATTCGAGTGAGCGATGCAATAGTATTACCCATTAGTCACACAAATAACTTAACTACTATATCTAACATACAATCACTATAAATAACTTGCGTTTAGCGTTTGTGATTAGATTGCGATGCGATAGAATTGCGATTGCGATTAATACCTCAACATAAGCATAACATGCACAAGTAACATATTAAAAGCACACATACGTAAAACAATATCCAGAACACATACTTCGAGTTGCGATTGCGATAGCGATAGCGATTAGCGATAAGTCGATTAGCGATAAATATATGATTTAACCTCGATTATTAATAGATACTCCACATAATACAACTAAAGCGATTAAATAATATAATTCGATTACAAGTCAAATGTACGATTTAGATGTCAAGAAAGGAGTAACAGATCACAATTAGCAAACTTTTCTTCCTTTGACTTTGACTTTGACTTGTACTTTGACTTTCCAAAAGTGGGTTGTTACAGCCTCCCCTACTTTAGGAAATTTCGTCCCTAAATTTATGAAGTAGTCGTAACAAACAGTTGCGGGTACTTCGCCTTCATGTCGCTTTCGAGTTCCCAGGTGAACTCGGCGCCTCGTTTGCCTTCCAAGAGAACCTTCACAATGGGAATGCGTGAGCGTCTGAGCACCTTGGTTTCTCGTCCCACGATCTCGACAGACTTTTCCACGAAGTGTAATGTTTCGTCCACTTGTAAATCCTCAAGAGGGACATGTAATTCCTGGTCGGCCAAGCACTTTCTGAGGTTCGAAACATGGAAAGTCGGGTGGATGTTACTCAGTTCCTCTGGTAGTTCGAGTTTGTAGGCAACTTTTCCAATCCTTTCTAGAATTTTAATGGGTCCAACATATTGAGGCGCGAGCTTTCCTTTCTTACCGAATCTGATCACCCCCTTCCAAGGTGCAACCTTTAGGAGTACGCGATCGCCAACGTTAAATTCAAGGGGCTTGCGGTGTCTATCAGCGTAACTTTTCTGTCGGCTCCGAGCTTTCAATAGATTGTCTCAAATTTGGAGGATTTTGTCAGTCGTTTCTTGCAACAGCTCAGGACCGGTAATTTGCGGGTCTCCGGTCTCGTGCCATACAATAGGCGATCGACATTTTCTTCCGTATAAAGCCTCAAATGGTGCCATTTGTATGCTAGAATGCTAACTGTTATTGTACGATAATTCGACCAAAGGTAAGTGCGCGTTCCAATTACCACCGAAATCTATGACACACGAGCGGAGCATGTCTTCAAGGGTGCAAATCGTTCTTTCAGTCTGACCGTCGGTTTGGGGATGGAAAGCGGTACTTAGATTAAGAGTAGTACCGAGAGCAGATTGAAACGTTTCCCAAAGACGCAAGGTAAACCGACCATCGCGGTCAGAGATGATGTCACGAGGCGTCCCGTGTCGGCAAATGATTTCGTCGGTGTAGATTCGGGCTAATTTCTCTACCTTAAAGTCTTCTCATATTGGCAGGAAGTGAGCTGACTTGGTCAAACGGTCAACTACAACCCAAATCCTATCATTTCCTGACTGAGTACGCGGAAGTTTAGTTATGAAGTCCATAGCTATACTCTCCCATTTCCACATTGGGATCTCGGGTTGAACGAGTAAGCCAGAGGGTCTTTGATGCTCAGCCTTGACCTTGGAATAGGTCAGGCATTCCGAAACATAGAGGGCGATATCCTTTTTCATGCCCGGCCACCAGTACTTGTAGCGCATGTCCTGGTTGTCGGAACTGGGATGAATAGAATACCAAGATTTGTGGGCTTCGTCCATCAGAAGTTGTCGTAAGTGGGTACGCTTGGGAATCCAAATTCGGTCCAAATAATGAAAGATACCATTCGATTTATTCTCGAGTTGGGCGCCATCGTTTAGAATTCTTCCCTTCTTCAAAGTTCATTCGGTAAAACAAGCATGCTGAGCGTCACAGATAAGAGTTTCGAGATGATGCTGGGCTTGAACATTACGAACGCTATGCAGATTGCTTCGTTGGCTGAGAGCGTCGGCAACGACATTTGCTTTGCCTGGATGGTAACGAATCTCACAGTCGTAATCATTGAGCAGTTCTACCCACTGACGTTGACGCATATTCAGTTCTTTCTGGTTAAAGATATGCTGTAGGGTCCTATGATCGGTGAAGATCGTACACTTGGTACCGTAAAGGTAGTGTCGCCAAATCTTTAACGCAAAAAAAATTGTGCCAAGCTCGAGGTCATGTGTGGTGTAGTTCTTCTCGTGAATCTTGAGCTGTCGAGAAGCGTACGCGATAACCTTATCTCGTTGCATGAGAACACAACCAAGACCAAGGTTAGAGGCATCGTAGTAGACTACGAAGTAATCGTTTCCGTCGGGCAGTGAGAGCACGGGAGCATTGCAAAGCATAGCTTTGAGAGTTTGAAAGGCTTCCTCTTGTTTAGTTCCCCAAACAAAAGGTTCGTCCTTATGCGTAAGAGAGGTGAGCTGCATGACGATTTTAGAGAAACCTTCGATAAAACGACGATAATAGCCTGCCAGCCCGAGAAAAGAACGGACTTCAGAAGGATTCTTGGGTGTAACCCAACTCTTAACTGCTTCGATCTTCGCAGGGTCACCGTGGATACCTTGACTATTGACAATGTGACCCAAGAATTGGACCTCCTCTAGCCAGAATTCACACTTGGAGAATTTGGCGTAGAGACGGTTTCCCTGGAGCAACTCAAGAACCAAACGTAGATGTTGCGAGTGTTCGGCTTTTGACTTGTAATAGATCAAGATATCGTCTATGAATACGATTACGAAGCGATCAAGGAAGGGTTTGCACACTCGATTCATTAGATCCATGAAGACTGCGAGGGCGTTAGTCAAACCAAAAGGCTTGACGACGAACTTGTAATGACCATAGCGGGTTCGAAAAGCGGTTTTGGGTATATCCTCCTCTTGAATGCGTAATTAGTGATAGCCTGAGCGTAGATCGATCTTAGAAAAACACGTAGCACCTTGTAACTGATCAAACAAATCATTGATTCGAGGCAAGGGATAGCGATTCTTGATTGTCAACAAATCATTGATGTGAGCCGCATGGAGAGGTGCTAGGGCGAATAAAGCCTTTATCAAGAAGTTCCTGGAGCTGACTCGAGAGTTCGCGCATTTCAGAAGGAGCGAGACAGTAAGGCGCTTTAGCAACAGGATTTGCTCCAGGAATGAGGTCGATTCGGAAATCGAAATCACGAGCGGGTGGCAATCCGGGTAAATCGTCGGGAAAAACGTTAGGAAATTCACAAACAACGGGAATGTCTTTCACTTCTGGGTTTCCTTTCTTTTCCACTCCGCTACTACGATGTGTGCCAAGAAAGCTTGGTATTCCTTGCGGAGATACTTGTTAGCCTGGACACACGACATGAGTTTAAGACCTTTCGAAGGAGTTTCGCCATACACACAAAGTTTATCACCATTAGCGAGCGACAAAAGAATCATCTTATCGAAGCAAACAACTTCAGCACGATTTTCGCGAAGAAAACCCATGCCTACTATGATGTCAAAACTACCAAGCTGCATCGGAATAAGATCGATAGGGAAGACGTGATTGTTGAGTCTGAGCGTACAATCACGTAGAACAGAATTTACTGCGATGGTTCTTCCGATGGCAACTTCAACATCGAACGTTGAGGGGAGATGAGCACGCTTACGATTGAGGAGCTTTTCGAATTCAAATGATACAAAACAGTTATCTTCTCCGGTATCAAACAAACACGAAGCATATATACCATTCACAAGGAACGTACCATTGACCACATTGTTGTCTGCTTGAGTCTGACGGGCGTTAATGTTGAATGCACGTCCGCGGGCTCCTGGCTGTTGTTGCTGTTGCTGAGGCTGCTGCTGGGGCTGCTGTTGTTGTGGCTCTTGCTTGACCACTCGGTTCGGGCACATATTCACGAAGTGGTTGGGATCACCACATGCATAGCAAACTCTAGCATGGATCGCGGGTGCAGGAGCCGCTTGATGGCCTTGAGGAGCAGTAAGCAGAGCTTGTTGAGCAGGAGCTTGCCCTTGTGTTGGAGCTGGGGTTTGGCATGGACCTGTGCGGCAGTTTGTGGTGAAGTGGCCGTACATGTTGCAATGCACACAGTATCTGCAAGCGATTCCCACAGGGTGGTGATAGGTGTAAGTAGGGCAAGCCGGTGAGGACCAGTATTCGCACGCTTTGCCGGCGGTGCATTGGTGACCGGTGCCGCTACTTGGCGGTGTTGAGGTTGCGGTGGTGCTGGTACTGTTTGGAGTGGAGCTGCAGTGATCGCACAGTTCTTGTTGCTGGAACTGCTGTTGTTCTTCCTTTTGCGGCGAGAGAGCTTGGATGACTGAGCTGCGGCAGTGGTTTCAGCAGTTGGAACAACGGTAGCTTGATGCAGATTCTTGGAGGTTTTGTCAAAATAACCTGCCCTGACTCGCTTGTCGTTTATCTCTGCAGCAAGCAGGTAGGTTTCCTCGATCGTTGTCGTCTTTGCAGCCTGAACAAAATATGTGACGTAGTCTGGAAGAGCACATATATATTTCTTGATTGTGACATCTGGGGTGGTAACCTGATCGGGACAGATAATACTCAACTGCTTGAAGCGGGCAGTCAAACCAGCGTTATCTCCGCCCTCCTGCTTTATGTGCCAGAATTCATCCTCAAGCTTTTGGAGTTCATGGGGAGGACAGAACTCTTGCGTCTTTATGTTCTTCAACTCATCCCAAGACAATCCGAAAGCTGCATCGTTTCCTCTTTTGTTTCTCTCGGCCGTCCACCAATCAAGAGCGCGGGATTGGAAGATGCCGGTTGCATTGACGGTGCGTAGGTTCTCTGGACAGCCACTCTGGCGTACGGTGACTTCGATAGAATCAAACCATTGAAACATGGTCGTAGGACCATCTTCGCCGGTAAACTCCTTTGGTCCGCAGGCTTTGAACTGCTTGAAGCTAAAAGCAGACTTAGGAGTATCAGTCTTGGACTCTTCAGAAGACTTGCTAGTGTTTTCATTTAGCTCACTAACAATCTGGGGAATAACTTTCGCCATTTGCTTAGCGACGAGAGCGGCGATGCGTTTGTCATCATGATTGCGGTGAGCTGATCGGGAGTGAAATGATCCAAATGACGACATTATCTGCAATAGACAGCGCCATAGGACTCAAAACACAATTTTGATTAATCGTAGTATAGTCTAGCGATTCACCATAAAGCTCAGGAACACAGTCATTCACAAAATTCACATAGGCACAAAATCACAGATTCACATAAGCACATAGACACATAAACACATAAGCACAGAAGCACACATAGGCTAACCTAACCACATATGTTGCACGTATTCACATATCCTTCACAGCAGCGTATTAAGATTATGTATAGCGATTGCGAATAGCGAGCACACAGCGAATAGCATAGCGAGCATAGACCAGCGATTTGTTAACGTGGTGTGGATTGTGTGTGTTTTGGGTGGAGCGAGAAACATGGAATCAAAACCATCAGTACCACTGTACTGTTTATCACAGAACGCTAACAAATCACCATATAAATAATATAAAATCGATAAGTCACAGAGTTGGCGGGTCTGGCCCGCTGCCGCCAAAAATAGATTGTCAAGGTGTAATAGACGTCGACTATCCAAAGTGGTTCGACTATTCACAAGGACCTTAAGTCCATACTTTGGCTTTCTGGACTGTGCTCTCGCTTCAATTCGAGCGATCGGCACACATCCTTCCGGTCACAGTGTGACCCTAAGTCGTTGGAGTCCGTCAAGACTTTGGTGAGAGTTTTGTAAAACCACATTAGAGAGTAGAACGAGTCATCAAGGTTCGGGTTTCACCCCTAACTTAGCGACTACGTTCCTGTTTGTGCGATGAAATCACGGGATAGATAAGGAGATATGCGTTGAAGTATGGATTTCACTCCTGGTTCAACGCAATTTCTCTTGTTTATAGTAAAAATTAGTAATTCGAACGAGTGATCTGGTTGAGAGTTTGCGGTTCTTCACACCTAATCTTAACCAAATCATCCGTTTGTGTGTATGCCCAGCCTTAGGAAAGGCTGATCTTGCGCAGAACTGTAGCATGCGATTTTCGCGCAAGTGTGTAGTGTACAGTGAGTGCAAGCGTGAAGTAGCGAATAAGCTCGTACAAAACCCACACTAGGTATGTACAAGTCGGTCTGTTGGTACTTAGACTATAGACTAAGTCGTTCCTAAGACATTGACCCAGACTAGGTCGAGTCTTGCCTAATTCCCTATAGTTATGGCTCTGATACCAATCTGTCACACCCCAACTGATGGCGGAAACTTCGAGGCGCGGCACTGAGCGAAACAGATTGTCCAGGAGAATCTATAACAACTATCTGTTATAATATATTAAAGGTTCATGACCCATACCACAAACATATAAAATAAAAACGTGTTATTACAGACATTGTGCTCAAAGACAAATATCCATTCCGACAACTCAGATTTTATTTAGTTTGTTTCTAGACTCCATCCTAGCTTGGTTCATCAAACAGCAAGAAAACATCCTAAGCACCTCTCACATACGTTAAAATAGAGGTCAATACACATAGTGTAAAGGTGAGCATACAAGTTTAATAGTAATTGTAGGGTTTGAAATCGTTTAAGCATAACCAGCATGTAACATGTATAATGCGGAGCTAGTAGGTTATCGACAATGAGATATGCACAGACTAGACTGCGAGTTGTAGAATGCACAACACATATCACCACTGTGACATGTGAAGAGGTAACCTTAACAACCCCCGTCCACGACAGGTGCTGAGTCCAAACAAATAGTACTATCGTTGCTAAGGCGTCAGGCAACAATCACTGTGTTAACATAACATACAAGCATTCATCGAGTAACACGTATCATGCAATAACGGTCAGCGTATAAATAGTGTTTGTGTTGTGTGATCAATTGTGATTTAGAATAAGTAACGTATGTAACACCCAAAAGTGCATAAAGAAAAAAGGATCGAGTATACTCACAGCTATGAAAGTATGGATTGAAGGGAGTGCTAGTGTGATTAGCCTGAACAGTTAACGATAGCATGAGCGAAGAGCGGTGCGTTCAATCGGATGGCTATCTGATCGGACGCACCGCTCTTCGCTCATGCTATCATTAACTGTTCAGGCTAATCACACTAGCGCTCTCTTCAATCCCTACTTTAATCGCTGTGAGTATACTCGATCCCTTTTTGCTTTATGCACTTTTGGAAATCCTTCAGATCTAAGTTTTTCTTGGTGGAATGAAGCCAAACTTTGAAGTTCATAAGAACTCCATGATGACATCACCCTAGAACACCTCAAATCCGGTGATTTCAAAGTTAAAAGTTAAGATTCAAAGGTGAAAATGATGAAGAAGTGTGTGTAGATCATAGAAGTACAACATTTGCTTTTCCTGGGTGATAACGATTCTCACAGTCGTAATCATTGAGAAGTTCTACCCATCGGCGTTGGCGCATATTAAGTTCTTTCTGATCAAAGATATGTTGTAGGCTCCTATGATCGGTGAAGATCGTACACTTGGTACCATACAGGTAGTGTTGCCAAATCTTTAACGCAAAAATAACCACGCCTAGCTTGAGATCATGGGTTGTATAGTTCTTCTCATGGATTTTGAGCTGACGAGATGCGTAAGCTATAACCTTGTCCCGTTGCATGAGAACACAACCAAGACCAAGGTTGGAAGCATCACAATAGACAATGAAGTCGTCGTTTCCGTCGAGTAGAGTGAGAACAGGAGCATTGCAAAGCATGCGCTTGAGGGTTTGGAAGGCAGACTCTTGTTCAGTTCCCCAAACAAAAGGCTTGTCTTTATACGTAAGAGCGGTAAGCGGCACAGCGATCTTTGAGAATCCTTCGATAAATCGTCGATAATAGCCCGCCAATCCGAGGAAAGAACGGACTTCCGAAGGGTTCTTGGGTGTAATCCAACTCTTGACTTCTTCAATTTTTGCGGGATCGACGTGAATACCTTGACTATTGACAATGTGACCCAGAAACTGAACCTCCTCCAGCCAAAATTCACACTTGGAGAACTTGGCATAGAGTCGATTCCCCTGGAGTAACTCGAGAACCAAACGTAGATGTTGCGCGTGTTTGGCTTTCGACTTGGAATAGAACATGACATCGTCGATGAACATGATGACGAAATGGTCGAGATATGGTTTACACACGCGATTCATCAGATGCATGAAAACCGCGGGTGCGTTGGTTAAACCAAAAGGCATAACAACGAATTCATAATGGCCGTAGCGAGTGCGAAACACAGTTTTGGGTATATCCTCCTCTTGAATGCGTAGCTGGTGATAGCCTGAGCGTAGATAGATCATCGAAAAACACGTAGCACCTTGTAGCTGATAAAACAAATCGTTAATACGAGGCAGGGGATAGCGGTTCTTGATAGTCAACTTATTCAGTTCCCGATAGTTGATGCACATCCGGAACGACCCATCTTTCTTTTTGACGAAAAGGACTGGCGCGCCCCAAGGAGAGGTGCTCGGGTGAATGAAGCCTTTCTCAAGTAATTCCTGAAGCTGACTCGAGAGTTCACGCATTTCGGACGGTGCGAGTCGGTAAGGAGCTTTGGCAACAGGGTGGGCTCCAGGAATGAGGTCGATACGAAATTCGATATCACGACTTGGCGGTAGGCCGGGAAGGTCGTCAGGGAACACATTAGGAAATTCACGAACTACATGAACGTCTTTCACTTCTGTCTTTCCTTTCTTTTCCTTCTCCGCTACTACAATGTTAGCCAAGAAAGCTCTGTATTCCTTGCGGAGATACTTGCTAGCTTGGACACATGACATGAGTTTGAGACCTTTCGAAGCAGTTTCACCATAGACACACAATAAATCACCATTCGCGAGCAAGAATCGAATCATCTTATCGAAGCACACAACTTCAGCATAGTTTTCACGAAGAAAGTCCATGCCTACTAAGATGTCAAAACTTCCGAGTTGCATCGGAATGTGGTCGATTGGGAAGATGTGATTGTTGAGCTCAAGAGTACAATTACGAAGAACAGAATTAACGGTGACAGTTCTTCCGGTGGCGACTTCAACATCGAACGTCGAGGGGAGATGGGAGTTCTTACTACTAAGAAGCTTCTCGAATTCAAACGACACAAAGCAGTTATCGGCTCCAGTATCAAACAAACATGAAGCATAAATACCATTCACAAGGAACGTACCATTGACCACGTTGTTGTCAGTCTGGGCTTGGCGCACGTTGATGTTGAAAGTTCTGGCGCGTGCGGCTTGTTGCTGCTGCTGAGGCTGTTGCTGTTGCTGCTGTTGAGGCTGCTGCTGCTGGGGCTCTTGTTTCACAACCCTATTCGGGCACATGTTCGCAAAGTGGTTGGGATCACCACATGCGAAGCAGACTCGGGCGTTGACCACGGGTGCCTGAGCCGCTTGTTGGCCTTGTGGGGCTGGGAGCAGAGCTTGATGAGCAGTGGCTTGAGCTGGTGCTTGACGGGGACCAGTACGGCAGTTAGTAGTGAAGTGACCATACATATTGCAGTGAGTGCAAAAACGGCAGGCGAGACCCACCGGGTGATGATAAGAGCAAGTTGGACAGGTAGGGTGAGGGCCGGTGTATGCACGCTTTGCAGGTGGTGCATAGGTAACTGGTGCTGGTCGATGGTGAGATTGCTGTTGAGCCGGTACGGCTTGAAGTGGAGCCGCATTGGTAGTGGCAGCATAGTTCTTGTTGCTGGAGTTGCTGTTGTTGTTCTTCTTCTTGCGGCGTGAGGGTTTTGATGATTGAGCGGCGGCGATTTCAGCGGTTGGTGCGGTGGTGACTTGATGCAGGTTCTTTGATGTTTTATCCCAAAAACCTGCTTTTACTCGCTTGTCGTTGATTTCGACGGCAAGCAAGTAAGTTTTTTCGATCGTTGCTGTCTTTGCGGCATGCACAAAATCCGCAACACAGTCGGGTAGAGCTCGGATATACTTCTTGATTGCCAAGTCGGGCGTCTTCACTTGATCGGGGCAGATGATGCTGAGCTACTTGAAGCGAGCAGTCAGGGCAGCGTTGTCACCTTCCTTCTGCTTAATGTGCCAGAACTCGTCCTCCAGCTTCTGGCGCTCATGGGGAGGGCAGAACTCTTCGAGCATAACGTTCTTCAACTCGTCCCATGACAGATCGTAAGCTGCATCATTTCCGCGCTTGTTCCTTTCGGTCGTCCACCAGTCTAGAGCGCGGGACTGGAAGACGCCGGTCGCGCTCAGTGTGCGGAGATTATCAGGACATCCGCTCTGTCGCAGAGTGACTTCGATCGAGTCAAACCATTGAAACAAAGCCGTAGGGCCTTCTTCTCCGGTGAACTCTTTCGGTCCACATGCCTTGAACTGTTTGAAGCTGAAAGCAGCTTTGGGAGTCTCGGTCCGGGATTCCTCAGACGATTTGCTCATGTTTTCGTACAGTTCATTGACGACTTGGGGTACAACCTTTGCCATCTGCTTAGTGATCATGGCAGCGAGGCGTTTGTCTGCTTGCTTTCGGCGAGCAACACGGGTAGCGCGAGATCCAGATGATGACATTGTCTGCAACAAACATCGTCACAGGACTCAACACAGTATAATCGAATCTCACCTCACAATCCTAATATTACTAAAGCTCAGGAATACGTACAATCACATAAACACGTAGGCACATAATCACAGATTCACATAAGCACAGAAGCACATAAGCACGCAAGGCACAGAAACACAGAAGCACATAAGCATAGAAGCACATACGCATGTAATCACAAGATGCAGTCAGAATACAAAAATCTATCATTCAAGGTTCGTGAGTGTTCGAACATAGCGGTCGCGAATAACTCATCAAGTAGTATAGTATAAGCGAGTAATATAGCGGGTAGTATAGCATAAGCGTATTGTCAGCGCTTTGAGATAGTAGGGCAGTGCGAGTTGTGCGTGTCGATCAAAGTGAAAGCAAAAATCAAATAAGTCTCCAAAATTTAAACACATAAACAGGTAAACACACTTACAAACACATAAAATCGACGAATCATCAGAGTCAGCAGTTGCGGGCTCAGAATCGAGGCACATAAAAATCGAGAAGTAGATTGTCTGCGGCTATTAGACATTGACTATCCAAGGTGATTCGACTATTCTCAAGTACTTGTCGTACACCTTTTGACTTTCAGGACTGTGCTTTTGCCTCGATTCTTAGGCGTTCAGCACGCATCCCTTTTGTCATACTGTGCCTTCAGGTCATTGGAGTCCGTCGAGACTTTGGTGAGAGTTTTGGAAAACCAAGTAAGAGTCGGAACAAGTCGTCAAGGTTAGGGTTTCACCCCTGGCTTAACAACTTCGTTCCTGTTTTGATAGAATACAGGAGAATTATGCGTCAAAGTATGGATTTCACTACTATTTCAACGCAATTTCTCGTGTTTATAGATAAAAATGTGGGTTGATCAAGCAATTTAGTCGAGAGTTTGCGGTTTTCACACCTAATCTCGCCTTAATCGGTCGATCATATTTGAAAATTCGAGTGTAGTGATAGTGTAGTGTAGGCGAGAATAGTGAGAAATAGCAGTACGCTCACACATAATCCCTACTGGATATGCACGAGTCGGTCTGTTGGTTCCTAACTATAGACTAGGTCTCTAAGACATCGGCCCGGACTAGGTCGAGTCTTGCCTAATTCCCTATAGTTATGGCTCTGATACCAATCTGTCACACCCCAACCGATGGTGGAAACATCGGGGCGTGGCACTGAGCGAAACAGATTGTCCAGAAGTTTCCATAACAACTATATTTACCAAATATTTAAAGCAACACGTCCCATACCATGTCATAAATGATAATACAATTATTACAGAAAATATCAAGTCAAATTGTCCTGTTCCGACAACTCAGATTCTTATTACAGACAATTGTTTATTGTTGACCTAGGTCTTTCCTAGCCTCGATTTCACACCAAAGAAAGCAAATAAGCATCCTAAGCACCTGTCACATACGTTAAAGTAAAAGTCAATACACATAGTGTAAAGGTGAGCATACAAGTTTGATAATAGCATATAGAGTTCGAAAACGTTACGCATAACCAGCACGTACATAGAGTGAAATGAGGCATGTTAGTTATCGACATGAACCTATCGATACCAATGACTGCGGGTTGACTGCCCAAGGCAGTTCGCGATACATACTCACCACTGTGAGCTATGTAGGTAATTGTCCTTAACAACCCCCGAGTGAACGGGTGCTGAGTCCAAACTAATAGTACTACCGTTGCTAAGGCAGGTAGACAGCATTCCATGTGTAAACATAACAAACAAGCATTCATTTAGTCACGTATGCATGAGATAGCGGTTAGCGTTTAAAGTATTGCATAGGGTGTTCGATGTAATTTTGTATAAGTAACGTATGTAACACCCAAAAGTGCGTAAAGCAAAAAGGGATCGAGTATACTCACAGCGGTTGATGGATTGAAGGGAGCGCTAGAGAGTAGGGTTAGCCTGAACAGATTGATAGCATAACGATAAGCGTCGCATAAAAACAGAACAAGTGATAGTTGGGTCGATCAGTAGTTCGATCGGATGGTAGTCCGATCGGACGGCCGATCGTGCGAGTGACAGTCTGTTCGGACGGTTGTCCGGTCGGATGACCGTTCGAGTGGATTGTTTCTTCCTTTGAGAAGCATGTGTTTGTGTATGATGGCTTGACTTTTGAAGTTTTCGTTGTAGCATTTTGAAAACATAGAAATATCTCTACCTCTCAGGTCGGTCGATCGGACGGTCGTTCGATTGGACGACAACCCGATTGGTTGGACACTTTAGTAAGAACAAGTTCACAGCAGGTTGTCACTCGATCGGATGGTGGTTCGATCGGATGGCATTCCTTGTGCATTGAACATGTTGAAAATTGTTTAAGTGTTGAAGTCTGATCATTACATGGTCAAGTTGCATCCCGTTCGGATGGTAATCCGATCGGTCAGCACTTAGTTCAATGTTCCTCCTTCGAGGTTTAAAAATAAAGGTTAAGTGTGGGACCAAGGTGCAAGTCGTTCGGATTGGCCAGTCGTTCGGATTGGCTGTTCAATCGGACAGCAGTCCGATCGGACGGCACCCCGTCCTGGTCGACCTGTTCGTCTTACACTTGGTTGTTTTGATAGTTTGTCAGTTTATCGAGACGTTTCGATAACATGTTAAGAAACAGAAACCTCGTCAATACTTGGTACCCATGATCGGACAGGAATCACCCAAACCCGGTCAGTTAACGGTTCGAGACGGTGTTCTATGTTTAACCCGAAATCGGTAGTCTCGTGGATAGAATCCAGATCTTGAGCCAAGACAACCACAAGGATAAGTAGTAAGTCGGCACAAGCTCCGATTCTATCGGTTTTGAATGCATTGAGTGTAAAAGAGTTGAAAGAAAGTGGGAAAACCATCTTTCAATCTTTTTCATTGTGAACATGTCTAGATATATGAAAGATCTTTGTTTGTTTATGTGGAAATCAGTTAGATCCAAGTTATTCTTGGTGAATTGAGGCCAAAACATGAAGTTCTTCAAGAACACATGATGACGTCATCCTAGAACACCTTGAATCTTGATGATTTCACGGTTAAAAGTTAAGATTCAAAAGATAGGAAGGTGTAGGAGTGCGTGTAGATTAAGGAAGTACAAGATTTAGGACGAGATCTTACCGGAATTGCGAGAAATCGAAGAAAAAGCAAGGTTAGAGCGCTGGTCGGACGTCAGTTGCCAAAAGTGGAAAGTTTGAGAGTGACATGGGGTATTTATAGGGTTACCCAAAGTGGAAAGGAGTGGAGAGGGGCTGGTCGATCGGTTAGGCAGTCCGATCGGTCAGCTATCCAATCGAGCGGCTGCTCGATCGATCGGCTGGTCGATCGACTGGTCGCCTGGTCGATCAGTCACCTTGTTTGAGTGTTTGGTGCGACGAGTTTTGATGTTTCGATTGCGATTGCGAGCATTGCGATGTAATAAAGTTTTCTAGTCAAATTACTTTTAATCCCAACTACTATATCAACATACAAGCATCCTTATTTCGTATTCGTTTAGCGTTTGCGATTCGATTGCGATTGAGTTCGATTGCGTTTCGATTGATTACCACACATACATAAATAAATCATGCACAAGTAACACATAGAGGGCACACACACATAAACAGTATCCCAGACCTGCGATTCGAGTTACGATTGATGTCGATTCGTTTAGTGTTAGATTAACTTTATCGCATTGTTATTTCCTATAGTTCAAAGTCGTAAGGCGATTGTTAGCGATAAACCATTCGATAAAATAGTGATTAAATCTCGATTATTAATAAGTACACCACATAATACAGCTAAAGCAATAAAATCGATAGATTCTCTATAAGTCAAAGAAGTCAAAACAGTCAAACTTGACTTTGACTTTCGAAACATGGGGTGTTACAGCACACACACGTAAAACAATATCCAGAACACATACTTCGAATTGCGATTGTGATAGCGATTAGCGATAAGTCGATTAGCGATAAATATGCGATTTAACCTCGATTATTAATAGATACTCCACATAATACAACTAAAGCGATTAAATAATATAATTCGATTACACGTCAAATGTACGATTTAGATGTCAAGCTAGGAGTAACAGATCGTAATTAGCAATCTTTTCTTCCTTTGACTTTGACTTTGACTTTCCAAAAGCGGGTTGTTACAGTGGGTGGGGTTGGGGTGTTTTTATGGATTGGAGAAGATGAAGGACAAATTTGTCATTTTAATTCTACTTAACGGAGAAAACTAACTGTCATCCACTCCGAGGACTATCCGAGTAACCTACTGTCAAACCACAGGGACCACCGGTGTAATTTTCAAAAGTTGGGGACTATATGTCACACCCCGACCACGTAAAACATCAAATCGTGGCGGAAACGTCGGGGAGTGTTGTAACATAATTATTGTTCCACAACCATGGTAATTAAAATTATATTTTATTCATCAACCAAAGAGTGGAATACATTGTTTCAAAACAAGAACCAAAGAGTACACAACATAATTAAACTAAGTCTATCTTTATTTTAAGTCTCTAAGGCACAGGTCCGCCCTAGTGTCACGATCATCCTAAGCAGCAGCTCCTGAAAACACATGTGAAAGTAGGTACGTCAGCATAAAAATGCCTGTGAGATACATAGGTTTTATAAAAATAGGGTTCATGACTTATAAGTTTAGAAAAAAAGTTGTTTAACAAAATTAGTCATGATCCTTGTAAAATGTTTTGTTTTATAAATCTTTTGAAAAGCGATGATAAAGTAGATGATATGTAAAAGAGTAATGTGAGGTTAAATGAATAACCAAGTAAAATGAGTTTTGTATAAAATAAGTTGTTTATAAAACAATGGCTTGTGAAAAATATGTTATTTGTATAAAATGTTATATGTCTAAATTCAAATAACGCTACGATATGTATTACCATACAAGCACTTATATATAGGAAGTACCAGTGGCGTATCCACCATGCTTGTATCCTATTACACACGCCTCGTTACTCAAATCATTTTACCCAAACAAACCACCAATGTAAATTGCCCATGTCTAAACCATTTGTCAAATGTCTTTGTGTAAACCATGTCAAAATGTCTATGTCAAATATAGTCCATGAAATATGTATATCAATATCAAAAGGTCTATGCCAAATGTCAAATATGTAATGTGTAAACAAAATGTCATGTATGGCAAGTGAAATATATATATATATATATATATATATATATATATATATATATATATATATATATATATATATATATATATATGTCTACTGAGCCACAGATAAAAATGCACAAAACAATGTATTGAAGTAAAACGTGGTTTAAATCAACGTTATGTCTTGTGGAAATGCATGCTGTACTGAATACAAACATTTATGTGGTGTTGTGAAAATGCATACATCCAAGCCTTGTGACTGTGGTGATAATCCCTTAAACAAATTAAAGGTATATCTGTGTTATGTTTTATCGAATTCGGTCATTCCTTCCATCCAAACATACCTAGGATGTTAGGAATGGGAGTTGTCAATTCCTATGGTACCATTACCTACTAACGAGCGGCGTAGCTAATGTTAATGAATGTATATGGTCCCATTTAAACAAACCAAATGTCATATCAAAATGTAAGCATGTGATGAAATGAAAATGTACTAAGTATGATGAACATACATAGCATGAAAAGGTAATGTAAAACAATGCACTAGGTATGCACTAAATAGACATACGTAGCATGAAATGTAATGAAAACAATGTACTAAGTATGCGCTAAATGAACATACATAGCATAAAATGTCATGTGAAACGATGTACTAAGTATGCTACAAAGGACATACATAGCAAAAACACAATGAAATTATGTACTAATAATGTACTAATGAACATAGCAAGTATATGATATGAAAGCATGGAAAGCATGAAAATAACAAGTAGGCACATGTGTTCCACCCCAAAATAGTTTGAAAACAGTAAAAGTGGGGTCTATGTACTCACTTGAGATTGCTCAGAAGTCCTAGGATAACCACCAAGCAAAGCTAGAAGGTCACGGAATCAAACGACACCTAATATAGGTAACTACATTAACAAACGGACCTAAACGGAGGATCGGGTAGCATGAGGGTTCGTAAACCAAATGAGTGTAGGAACTCATGTAATATGGTTTAACAAAGCCTACATACTAAAACGAAACCTAGCCTAAGTGCTTTTGACCCGTTACGACCCGTTTAGGTAGCTTATGCTACTTTAACGCGTCGTCCGCGTAAAACGCGTTTGGACCGCCTAACTAGTCCTATGACAAGTAGAATATGACTCAACATGCTTAATATGGTTGCCAAATCAGTTTAGATGTTAAAAATTATGTTACATATGCTTAAAATGAAATTTGGCGCAAAAAGGGTATTTTGGTAATTTACCTAAGGCATATATACTACCTATCATAAAACTACTCAAACGATGTGACCATAAGGTATAACCTCAGAAGGTTATCACCTATACAACTATAGTCACCTAAAGTGTTTGGTCGGATCCTAATGATCGACCAAATGGGTCGGGTTCGAAAGTATAAGCGATTGATTAGATCGCTTACCTTTACGACCCTAGACAAGCACTAAACTAAAAGTGACGAGCTAAGCATGTCAAAACATGCTTAACTAAGTTAGAAAACAGTTTTGGTATCAAAACAAACGGTTTTGATACCCACAAGTAGTTTGGTTACAAAATACGCGAGAACACGCATTTTGGCCGAAACTACGACTCGTCACTGAGCCTAGATAACGTGGTAATCAGTAGGTATAGTCACTAGGGACTATAACCATCGTGATTACGCTCACGTTATGAAGTTCAAACGAACTTCGCATTGACCATAAACTGGTCAATGCAGAAAGTTAAACGTAGTTTGACTTTAACGCTAATACGAATGAAAAGAACGAAAGAATACTTACAGAGGGTCCCCGCAAGTATTTGACCCGATTCACTCTCAGGTAGGAAGCATATACTTCCACTTAGAGAGCAAGAATCAGATTCAAATGTGGGTTGCAACAAATGGGGTGGAGGGGTATTTATAGTTTTCGTAGAACTGTTAGGATCGTTTCTTGAAAACCGAGATTCAATCCTGACCGTACACATCGAGCCCACTGTTTTAGAAAACCAGGGGAGCCCCTAGATATGCCCCAAAACCATGTGCAAAGGTGTGTAGCAGCTGGATCAAGCTGGGATCAACATTCTGCTGATCTGGGGATACCTTACGGACCGTATGGTCCTCACCCTTACGGACCGTAAGCTTGTCTGCAGACCAGTAACTTTCAAAGTTGACAGTTTTGGTCCCTGTGCGCGTATGGTCGTGTTTTGGCACTTCTAATACCCGTCAAACCCATTTTTAAGCTCCATAAGGATGTTAAAGCATAGGGAACATGAAACATTCTCAAAAATATGTCGGATGTCGGTTTGTTTGGCCGTACGATTGCGTTGTTCGGTTAATTACGACGGAAGTCGTAACGGACGCTTGTACGATCCAAATTGCGCGACGAATGGATTTTTGACAAGTCAATCACTAAAAATAATATTTTAATGATTACATGAATTTTTGGATGTCCGGATGTATTCAGAACGTAAGATATGCGCGTAAATGCAAACTTATGCACTTTTTGACGCTTTTAGTCCCTGAATGAGCATAAAGTTTATTTTAGCACACCGAACTCCTTAAAGCCTATTTCTAAGCTATGTAAAGGGTATTTAAGGTGTGTTTAACTTTTAATCATGTTCCGGAATGTTCGTTACAGTTTAAATTGGTATACTTTCACAGTTTGTCGAATTTAGTCCCTGTAAGCGAATAGACTAGATTTTGCCATACCAAAGCCTTCAAAACTTATTTCTAAGTTATGTAAAGGTTATTTAAGGTATGTTAAGCATATGTTGATGTTCCGGAGTGTTTGTCATGTTAAACTGATTACGTTTACGCACCAGTTTGCGTATAACTCTCTAGAAAGCGATATAGAGTTTGAAATTGAATAAAAGTCAAAACATGAAAAAATATCAAACATAAACAAACAAACATTGGGATCAAATAACTTCATTTCATTGATAACTAAACTGTTTACAATGATTACAAGCACAGATGTCACACTATAGGTGTTATTTTACAAAACCACATGGACTATCCGTGCATTTTACTCTTGAATTTTATTTAGCAATTCAATCTTAAAACTACCCGATCTTGATCACTGAAACCCCATTTCAAAAAACTCTAAAAACTAAAAAAAGATAATTTCTTTGTCGGCAAAACTGAATATTTCCTATATCAAGAAACACCCAGAACCCATAGATCAATAAACCTAAAACCCACATAAATATACAAACAATAAGAAGATCAAACCTTTTGATTGATACTCTGAACTTGAAGAACAAGATGAAACCAAGGAGATGATCACAATGAAGAACAACAGCAACAAAGAATGCTTCTCCATTCTTCAACAACGCGTGAAGATGACAACGCATCATATCCTCCACGCGTGGAACAATGTAGTAGCGGCGGTTTTTCACGGCCCATAACGCGTTGAATTCTTGCCATCACGTGGCGCCCAGGGTGCTCTAATACATCCATATTTTTTGTATCTTAAAAATTTGTGTTACAATTATTTGTAACATCTTTTATATTATTTAAAAAAATCTTTAATTTAAGTATAGTCTTGCTATACATTAAAAATTCAACTATTTATAAAATAAAATAAAGTCGTTGTTGTGTTATGTGTATAACATGTTTAATTATCATTGTTGCGAAATAATTTTTATAAGTTACTTAATTATGTATGTACAATGTACATAACTGTACCATGAGTCGCGTAATTATCATTATAAATTATGTAATTGCGAGATATGAACAAATTATTTTCACGTTATATATATGCTACTCGTGTAGTACACGGGTTGCTAACCTAGTAATACAATACCGGTGGTTAGGTGTGCACCTTTATTGTTGACGATGTGGATTTTGATCTAAGAATATAGGGTGTGGAGGAGGGTAGTTCTCAAAGGATGCTCTGCCACGTAGGCGTCTACGTAAGCGGGTGTGAGGATGGGGCTAAAAAGGATGGACCTAGGGTGTGGGGGATGGGCCTCATATATATATATATATATATATATATATATATATTGGGTGGGGTTTGGCTACAAAGTCTATTTTTCCTACAAAGTGTACAAAGTCATAAAACACCACAATTTCAGCCATAAAACACACTCAAAAACCACAAACAACAGAGTGAAAATCACTAAAACACAATATCTAAACCTTAACAGTCCATAAAAATTTCAAACACATCATCGTAGAACTATGAATATAAAACACAACATAATAATAAACATAAAACACACTAATGTTAATCATTCGATAATCAAAGCCTTATCATCCAAAACACAACACAAAATCCACAAATATGGCTTTTTTGTAATATGTTATTTGTGGGTTTTGAGTGTGTTTTATGACTTTTTACACTTTGTATGAAAAATGGACTTTTTAGCCAACTCCCACCATATATATATATATATATATATATATATAGGGTGGGGTTCTAAAGTGAACACTAATGTATTTGCGAACTGAGTGAACAAATCTTGGCCATTGATTTACATATGTGGATGGCTAGATTTCATCATCAAATCATAAAATACACTAGTGTATTTCATCATCAAATTCTGGCCATTGATCTACACACATGTATGGCCAGGATTAGTTCACTCGGTTCGCAAACTACACTGTTGTTCACTTTTGAACCTAATCCTATATATATATGTCACACCCTGGCTTTGCGGAAGCGTGGTTAATTTGGTGTGACTTCTTAATACCATAGCTTAACCATAACAAAGCTATATGAAATAAAACCATGCAAGATCATCCATTCGATTAAGTTTTAAAAACCAAATACAATAACATTGTCTTAACGGAAACACATCCTAACGACATAAACATTGTTCAACAAACACAACATAACATAAGCATAGTTTAAGGACTGTGACTTGTCCATGAAAGAGTCACATTCCCTAAACCCGGATGACCTCGTAACTAGTGCAGCGGGAAAACGTGTCATACCGCGCCAGATCCTTTAATTCCCTGAAATACATGTAAGTTGAAAAATCAATAATAATGTTGAGCGAGTTCATGTGTAAGTGAGTAAATAAACCTTTGTAAGTATAAAAATCCTGGTATGTAGCACATAAGGGAATTGAGATCACCAATGGTTTGCAAGGCCACTGATATGTGTGAAGTGCAAGTAGGGAGACTCAAACCTAGCAGATTTATGCGTCGGGCACAAAGTCACCCCGAGGTCCGTTTCTAGTTTGGCCTGGGGCTGGGCTCGCTACACCCAGATAGATCTACCGCTCCTGTCCCTCGGTCCTACCATGAGGACTAATGGCCTCATGTTGCTCCTACCCACTCACATGATCTAAGTAGTAAACCTCCTTACACTAACCATACCATGTATATAGTACTTGTAATCAAAGTAACATGTATTTCACCCCCGTAGTTTAGAAAACTGAAAACAGTTAAGAGAAAAGGGGGACATGAACTCACAGTGGTGCGTCTCTACCAAGTATACCTCCAAATCAAGCAGCTGTGTGACGACCTACACGTACTAACTCTATTAGACGGACGGCCGTGCCTTAGCTTTAAGGTTTAAGTTTTCGGGAAATAGTTAGACAACTATTTCGTGTTTACATTTTTGTAAATACTTGGTAATTATTCTCCTTCCCAAGGATGGGGGATTTAATACATGCGTGTTCGTAACATTCGAATTACACTATTAAGTCTCACTTAATATATTTTATTTCTAACTCCAAAATATAAATATTCTTCCCAAAAATATTATATTTTAATACATGTGATTTTCCCAAAATAATACTTAGTAATATTATTTTTCTCTAAAAATAATATTTACGTAGTTCACAAAATAATCATAAACATTTACACAAGTGATGTTGTGAAAAATATATATTTACTAAATACATATATTTATCACATTTTATTTTGTGAAATCCCACCTCCGATATTTTGTAAATAAGTCGTGGCGAAACTTATGTTTTGAAAACAAGTCGAAAAATGTATTTCTAACACTTGTGGTGAAAATATTTCTAAGTGTTAGGTTTTTGGAAAATTTCGCCAGAGTTTCCCCTGTAACTGGAGGTGGCCACGCTTTTAAGCGTATCATTTTCTTTTATAAATCAAACCAACAATCTTCTTATTTAATCAAAACAATGTTCAAAGCATCAACTAGTCAAAATATATATAAATCGCATAAATTACATGAACTTGTGATTTATCCAAAATATGAAGTAAACCCCAATATTTTTAGTGGATCTTTTGTATAAACCAATCCCGGTTTCGTAAAATCCTTGTTTTTAAAGGAATTCCATCTTTACAACTTCTTGTAAAATTTGACAAAACAATTTCCTTGTCGAAACTTAGTGTTACACAAGTGTTTACACACTTGTGTGTTTACTAAAATCATTCTTGTTTATGAAAGATGCGTCTTTAAAAGTATGTTTTCTTTTGACACGTGGTCCTTTGAAAATACCGTTTGTAGATCCATAGATCTACTAGTTTTAAACACTATTTCATAAGTAAAATCATTTTTACACAAGTTCAAGTTTGATGTGTGGTAGAGTTTCATCACTTAACCCTTGTTACACTTAAACAAGCTTTATGTCATAATCCTTGATCATGACCAATCCGGGTTAAACGATGATCCGAGCTACCACAACATAGATCGGGTCCAAATAACTACACAAATCAAATACTACAAGTTTTACACAACAAACAAGCTTTTAACCATCACTTTTAGTGTTTTTAGTAGACTTTCATGTTTCAACTTGCATGTTTACGAGTTTTAACCGTTACAAATCATTTTAACCACTTCAAAATAGTTCGAGAGGGTGATTTAAGCAACTTACTACTAGCTCGAGGCTAGGGAAGAATCTAGACGCAAAATGAGAGGATAAAAGCAATGGGGTGAGGTCCATCGCGTTCCGAATGCACCAAGCTTCCTTGTAGGTGATCCTTAACACTTGTATGAGCTTGGAATGGCTTGAACTAAATTCGAAAAATTGATGGATGTTGAGGGGTGTTCGGCCGAGAGTTATTAGAGAGGGAGAGAGAGCTTGAGTTGAGTGGTGAGATGTGATGAATGTTATGGAGTGTTAAACCTTGATCTTATAGACAATTATCACCACCATTATCCAAGGGTTCTTGTGCTTTCTTGATATGGGACAAGAGAAAATAAAATAATCAAGTTTAGGACAAAAGATGTCCTCATGGGGACGGTTTGGTTAGAGTGGGGGGGGGGGGGGGGTCCCTAGTTCAAATCCAACCATCTAGTTAGTTATAGTTAGGTTAAGCTAGGTTAGTTAAGTGATTAACCCGGTTACTAGTGTGTTGTGCTTTATTGCGGGTGTTAGGGTATTCAGGGACCCTAACTGGCTCAGAAAAAGATAAGTAATGTTATTAACAATATTTTCATGTTCCGGGTATAGTCCGGTTGTTCGGTTGGATAGTAATCCGTTAAAGCGTTAAACAAGCTTTAAAGTGTCGTTATTATTATTTTTAGTGACACAACTTATTCCTCCAAAGTGTCGGGAATATTTTCCTCATGTTTTGGCACTTTATTGAGTAGCTAGATGCTGAATCATTTATTAAAGTGCTGAGTTTTTGTGCTTAGAGCACGTTTTAGGCACATCCAGTCATTGTAACTTATTCCTAGAGACGCAGTTCTACAACCCTTGTATCCCTACACTCACCACTAGTGTAGTAAAATATTTCTGGCTCATACAGGCCTTAGAGGCAGTGTCTGCCTGATGCTGGCTTTATCAGCATGTTCAATAGGTTATCCGTTTATAGTGCTACTGTGCTTTTTGTGCATCATGTTTGTCACTAAGGTTCAGCATGTAAATAATGTAGTGACGGTAAGTAAAGTATGATGCAGGTATATGCATGTATCAGAAATCAAGTAGCAGTTCATTAGTAATTTCAAACAAGCACAGTAATTAAGCAGTAATTAATTGTTAATTAAGTCGTACGGATACCTGGTTTAGTGAGGGTTGTCACATTCTCCCCCCGTTAGAAAAATTTCGTCCCGAAATTTTAAGTTCTGCTTGTAGATGCAGGGTTCTTAGGAAATAGGTGGGGGTATTTCTCTTTCATCCGGTCCTCACGCTCCCAGGTGTATTCAGGACCATGTCTGGCATTCCAACGAACTTTGACGAGCTTGACACTGCTCCGGCGGGTCTTGTTTACTTTCCAATCCGTAACCTCAACCGGTTCTTCAACGAAATGAAGCGTGTCGTCAACATGAATCTCGTCGATGGGAATGGCAATGGTATCTTGAGTTGGACTTTTCTTCAGGTTGGATACATGAAATGTATCGTGAACTCCATTCAGCTAGGCAGGTAAGTCCAGCTTGTATGCTACTAGTCCTATTCTTTCCAAAACTCTGAAAGGACCAATGTAGCGCGGATTTAACTTTCCACGTTTTCCGAAGCGTGCCACACCCTTCTAGGGTGAAACTTTCAATAAAACCATATCTCCAACTTGGAATTCCATGTGTTTCCGGTTTGGATCTGCATAGGCTTTCTGTCTTTCGCGAGCTGCTTCGATGCGTTTTCGGATCTGCGCAATCTTGTCTGTCGTCTCTTGGACGATTTCGGGACCAACAAGCTGTCTATCACCTGCGTCAGCCCAACATAGGGGTGATCGACACTTGCTTCCGTAAAGAGCTTCGAATGGCGCGGCACCAATACTGGTGTGGTAGCTGTTGTTGTATAAAAATTCGACCAAAGGCAAATGCTTATCCCAGCTACCGCCCAAATCCATAACACACGCTCTCAGCATGTCTTCCAAAGTCTGTATCGTCCGCTCGCTTTGCCCGTCAGTCTGCGGGTGAAATGCGGTGCTCATATTCAATTGCGAGCCAAAAGCTTCTTGGAAGGATTTCCAAATCCTTGATATGAACCTTCCGTCTCTATCGGAGATGATCGAGAGAGGTACTCCATGACGTGCGATGATCTCTCTCATGTAAATTTCAGCCAACTTGCTCGTATTATCCTTCTCTCTGATAGGTAAGAAGTGTGCTGACTTTGTTAATCGATCCACTATTACCCAAATAGTGTCATGGCCTCTTGGCGTTCTTGGCAACTTTGTAATAAAATCCATGGAGATTTGTTCCCATTTCCACTTGGGAATCTCGGGTTGTTGCAGAAGTCCTGAAGGCTTCTGATATTCGGCTTTAACCTTAGCGCATGTTAAACATTTGCTCACATAAACAGCAACATCGCCTTTCATCCTAGGCCACCAATAATAATCTTTGAGATCCTGGTACATCTTATCCGCTCCAGGGTGGATAGAGTACCGCGACTTGTGAGCTTCATCGAAAATAACCTTCCTTAAACCTCCAAACAAAGGAACCCAAATCCTTTTCTCAAAACATAACGTTCCTTCCTCGTTTGGTACCAGTAGCTTCTCCATCCCACGGAGATATTCTTCTTCAAGGTTTCCTTCCTTGAGAGCTTCTTTCTGCGCGGCACGAATGCGCAAGGAAAGATCGGTTCGGATAATCATTTCTAAAGCCCTAACCCTTATGGGCTTGATCCTATCCTTTCGACTTAGGGCATCGGCGACCACATTCGCCTTCCCTGGATGATACTTTATCTCGCAATCGTAATCATTTAACAACTCAACCCATCGTCTTTGCCTCATATTCAGCTCCTTCTGGTTGAATATGTGTTGTAGGCTCTTATGATCTATAAAAATTGTACATTTCGTACCATAAAGGTAGTGTCTCCAGATCTTTAATGCAAATACCACTGCGCCAAGTTCCAAATCATGTGTGGTATAGTTCTTTTCGTGCACTTTCAATTGATGTGATGCGTAAGCAATAACCTTTTGGCGTTGCATCAACACACAACCCAATCCTTGACGTGAGGCGTCACAGTATACCACGAAATCATCTGTACCTTCTGGTAGTGCTAAGATTGGCGCATTGCAGAGCTTATCCTTCAATATCTGGAACGCTTCTTCCTGTTTGATTCCCCAATCAAACTTCTTATCTTTCTGCGTGAGGAGCGTCAATGGTTGAGCGATCTTTGAAAAATCCTCAATGAACCTTCGATAGTAGCCAGCCAAACGAAAGAATTGTCGAATCTCGGTTGGCGTCTTAGGCGTTTCCCAATTCTTGATCGCTTCGATCTTTGTGGGATCAACATGGATTCCATTTCCATTAACCACATGTCCAAGAAATTGGACTTCACGTAGCCAAAATTCGCACTTAGAGAATTTGGCATACAGTTGTTCTTTCTTCAGCAGCTCCAAAATAGCTCTTAGATGCTGTTCGTGCTCAGCCTTTGTCCTTGAATAAATCAAGATGTCGTCGATAAACACAATCACGAACTTGTCCAAGTACGGCTTGCAAACTCTATTCATCAAATCCATAAAAACTGCAGGTGCGTTTGTCAACCCAAACGGCATAACTAGGAACTTGTAGTGTCCATAACGAGTTCTGAAGGCTGTCTTCGGGATACTCTCCTCTTGTATCCTTAACTGATGGTATCCAGATCGCAAATCGATCTTTGAGTAAAAGCTTGAACCTTGCAGTTGGTCAAACAGATCATCAATTCTTGGCAGAGGGTATCTATTCTTGATCGTCAGCTTGTTCAGCTCCCGGTAGTCTATGCACATTCGAAAACTACCGTCCTTCTTCTTGACAAACAAAACTGGAGCTCCCCAAGGCGAGAAGCTTGGTCGGATAAATCCCTTGTCTAACAACTCTTGAAGTTGTGTCGACAGTTCCTGCATCTCAGACGGAGCAAGTCTATAAGGTGCCTTAGCCACAGGAGCGGCGCCTGGAACTAAGTCAATGCGGAACTCTACTTGTCTCTGAGGTGGCAGTCCAGGTAAGTCCTCTGGGAAGACTTCTGGATATTCCCTCATGACAGGGATGTCTTCGATCTTCGGTTCTGCAGCTTTCTTGTCTACAATGTGTGCCAGGAAGGCAGCACACCCTTTTTGCTAACACTTCCGTGCTTTCAGGCAGCTGATAATTCTTAACGGCGTATCACGCTTCTCCCCGTGAACCACAATTGTTTCGCCATCTTCGGTTGGGATACGAACGACCTTTTCGTGACAAACAATTTCTGCCTTGTTGCTTGATAACCAATCCATTCCTACTACTACGTCAAAGCTCCCCAGCTGGACTGGTAGTAGATCCAAAGTAAACTCACGTTCTCCCAATTCGATTGCACAACCTCTGATCACTTCATTGGCTTCTACTAACTTCCCATTAGCCAATTCGATTGAGTAGGGAATATCTAATTTACTAGCGGCTAAACCAAGCATATTCTTAAACTCTAACGACACGAAGCTATAGTCGGCACCAATATCAAATAAAACGGATGCATAGCGTTGGTTTACAGGGAACGTACTAGTGACAACATTGGGATCCTGGCGCGCCTCCCTCGCTTCAATATTAAACACTCTTCCACGTGCTTGGTTTAACTCTGGGCAGTTCCTCTTGTAATGCCCAAGATCACCACAGTTGAAGCATCCGGGTCTCTGCCCGTTTCCACCAGCTTGATCATTCCTCTGGTTACGATTCACGGCGCCCGCTTGATTAGCATTGTTGCCTCGATTCCCATTACCTCCATTGTTTCCTTGTGGGCGATTTCCATTCCCACCCCGGTTGTTAGTTCTGTTTCCGAATCCTCCCTGACCTCCCTGGCCAGCAGTGGCCCAACAAGTGTCCTTCAAGTGGCCCGGCTTTCCACATGCTTCGCATACTTTCACACTACAATGGCCAGAATGGTGGCGTTGGCAGGTATTACACTTGGGCTGGGTGCCCATATATCCTTTTCCTTTCTTTCCACTACCAGCTGTAACCTGAGCTGGTGTGCCCGATCCTCCTTTCTTAACCACCACACTGGCGCCCTGCTTGAAGTTCGAGAACTTCCGTTTGTTACCTCCTGATGACTCGACGTGAGTCTCTTTCTTCTTAGGCTCAGCATCATCGAACTTGTTCAGGCGAATAGCCTCCTCTGTGAGAGCCACGCTCAGATCAATTGCCTCAGTAATTGTCGCAGGCTTGGATGAGGTCACCATGCTTATGATTTGAGGAGCTAATCCCCAAATGAAACGTTCAATCCGCTTGAACTCCGGAGTGACCATGTAGGGTACCACATGCGATAAGTCATGGAACCTCTGAACGTATTCTGCGATCATTGGACCTTCCATTTTCAAATGCCAGAACTCAGTTTCCAATCTTTGGATTTCCGCGCGAGAGCAGTACTTTTTGTGCATAAGTTCCTTCAGTTCAGTCCAGGTTAGTGCATAGGCAGCAGCTTCACCAAGTGTCTGTACTTGCAAATTCCACCAAGAGAGGGCTCCATCCAAGAATAGCCCCGAGATATAGGTGACTTGCTGATCTAGTGCGCATTTGCTCATGCGAAGAACAGATTTAGTTTTCTCAGCCCAACGAACAAAGGCGACAGCACCTCCTGTGCCATCAAAGTTGACCGGTTTGCAGTCTAGAAACTGCTTGTAGGTGCACCCTGCACACACATTGTAACATGTGAACGACATTAGCATCTTTGCTATAGATATCCAATTAGGTCATGGTATGTCTTAATGACTTAGTATTACCATGAGGTGGATTGTTGTTGCCATTGTTGTTTGAGCTGCTTCCGCTGGGTCCTCCTTGCGAGGCGGCGTATTGCGCGATGGCAGCAGCGATGACTTGTTGGAGTTCTGCCTCATTGGTGGGCATCGGCGTTTGACGTCTCGGCGGCATCTTCTAAAAGATGGGTTTACGTCGGTCAGGCCATAATAAAGATCCCATGTTATAATACATACGCTTTATTATGATAGTAATAGTACATAACATCTCATGTTATAATCATATCAATCACACAACATCCCATGTCACAAACATCAATCACACAATATCCCATGTCATAGAATATAAATAACCAAATCAAGCATCAAATATGATGAGAATACTGCGATTGCCATATATTGAGACCACATAGTAAGCGTACAAGTACATCACAGTGTCATACAACATCAGTCGACTAGGGGCTACATCACCCTAGTCTAAAAACTATATCAAATCAGTGTCAATACATCAAATACATGTCAACAAAAGTCAGAATCATAATGTAGTCTCTAAAAATGCTGTGCAGTCAAAAGCAATCGCCGTCTTCTCACCAGCGTCTACCCATACGGTACTGAAGAGCTCTACACGGATGGCGGTGGAGGAGGGGGAAAGTGAGTGTAAAACAAACGACGCAACTGGAGCCAGTCCTCCTCCATGGCTCTCTGGGTACACAACCAAGAAGCAACCTGCTGCTCAAGTGCCAAAAGGCGGGCAGCATAGTCAGGTAACAATGGTCGAGAGTGCTGCGAAGAAGCAGGGTGGGTCTGACCCTGACACTGGCACGGCGGCGGCTGAGCTCTCTCAAGCTCCTGGATGCGCCGTGTGAGTGCCTCCTGCTGGACAACAATCGATATCAAAACGTCCTCAATAGTATACCCCATATGGAAAGGATGGTAGGGGTAGGTCAGTGGCATAACAGATGGTGATGACCAGAGAAACGGCTCACTGGTGGGATCAAAAGGTGGCACAAAGAATGGTGGTACAGGGGGAATAGCAGATGAAGACTGTGGCATAACTGGAATAGATGTCGGCATATGTCCAAAAGGATGAGCCGAAGAACCCTCTCCAGGTCGAGCTGGAGGTGTGTACTGTGCAAATGAAAAAGAGAAATCAACGTGACATGCATCAGTGGTATGAGGAGGAATAGGTGGAACCTCATCATCCGCAGGAATCCACCCACACTGGGCATGCTCATCTCGTGGGTCAATCTGTGCCTCAAAAAGTGCTCGATCAAACTGAACTGACATAGGATCATGGTGAGGTGCAACAAGAGGGTCAACTGGTGTATCAGCAATAAGTGGGGGATCAACATGATCAGCAGCAATGACATGATCGCCCTCCAACAATGGAGCATCCACTGGGTGATCATCAATAGGTGGGTCAGCAATGACAGGCTCAATAATAGGTGCGTCAGCATGAACTGGGTCGTGCTCAAACGCAGGGTCTAGAGCGGCTACCTGCTCAGGGGCCATGGCAGGCTCGGGGTCAACGAAGGCCATCCCAAAATCAAACGCGGGATCGATGGGATCAACTGGGTCTACTGGGTCGACTGGATCCTCCATAGGCTGATCCATGGGTATAAACTCTAAATCCTGATCTGGGTCGAATCCTGGGGGAAAGACAGGATCGGAATCCTCCACATCATCGTGGTCGAAAGCAAAACTAGGAATAGGGGCAACAGAGGATGCCTGGTCGGGATCTGATCCATGTGAGAAGTGCTGCGCACTCTGGGTGTGTGAAGGTGCGGAGGCCACAGACTCGAAAGAGTCTGGGACCGGAGAGTGAGCGGGTGATGAGCTCAGGTCAGAACTACCATTCAGCAGAGAGATCATGACTCAACTTTTGGGTGTGTCCCCTTTAGAGGATCTTTTTTACAACAGCATTGCTAAGCAATTTTATTGACTTATCATATATGCTGAGGGTGATGCTATGTTTCAAGCATTGCGAAAAGTATTATTCGAGGACTAGGCCAGAACTTCCATTCAGCAGAAGTCCCGGAATAATACCCCAGATATCACTGAGTATAAAGACCTAGTATATCAGAAAAAGGAATCTTTCAAACAAGATTTCAGGGGTTACCTATATATCCAAGTAGTGTTCCCCATGAAATAAGTAAGTGAAGATTTAGGTTTATATCCTGAACAAACCTACTAAATGTGTAAAAACCTATCGGCACATCATCAGCAAGACTGTTTAACGCATTTAAACATTCCATATCTTTAGCATACCGTAACTGTCAAGCCGATGTACTATCATTTTCCCTTTTACACAAGCTCTTTTCTGGTTTTCTATTGTTTTTGGATTTTGAAAATATCTCATATTTTTGTATTTTTGTCATTTTTATTGTTTTTGTATTTTCTGAAAATATTACCCTATACTCCCCCTAAATACCAAAACAAGTAAAAAATCGACAAACCATTGCAGATTGCTTCTCAACATCATCTACAATGTCTCCTTCATAAACACCAATGATCTCCTCCAACACCGATAAAAGCTTCATACCATTCAATTTTAGCAAATATTGAAAACGTGTTTTGTCAAATGCTTTGGTATGTAAATCAGCTTTTTGATCGTCAGTGTGGATTTTCTCAATTCGAATCAACTTCTTCTCGAAACAATCTCGAATGAAGTGATGACGAATTTCAATGTGTTTGGTTTTAGCGTGATGAACAGGATTTTTAGTAATGTTAATCGCTGCCTCATTATCAACAAAGATAGGGGTGTTTAGAAATTGCAAACCGTAGTCGCGCATCTGTTGCTGGATCCACAAGATCTGTGAGCAGCAACTGCTAGCAGATACATTCTCCGATTCACATGTGGATAAAGCCACAGAGGTTTGCTTTTTGCATTGCCAGGTGACCAATCGTGATCCAATGAACTGACACCCTGCTGTTGTTGATTTAGCGTTAACTTTGCAGCATCCGAAATCGGAATCGGAATACCCTTCGAGCGTGAAATCGCCTTCTCTAGGATACCACAACCCCAATGATGGAGTTCCTTTCAGGTAGCGTAATATCCTTTTGACTATAACCATGTGCAAAGCTCTGATACCACTTGTTGGACCGTTTGCGTGGCCCTAATTAGTCAGTAAAAGTAGTTCATATTTGAATACAGAGGCGGAATCAAAGTATACAAAGTCACAACAGCTTTATCCTTTCAATTTCCTTTCTATTAATGCTTTCTGTGTAGATTTTGATAGCAATTCGACACCTACAGCATGATCTGATTCCGCTCCACTCGTTTAAAATGAACTCAACACTAACCTATTTATAGACGGTCTGATTCCGCTCCAAACAACACGTTTGATTACGAGCGGAATCACCTTGATACACTAGGAGTGGAATTACCTAAAACTTATCACGAGCGGAATTACACAATAATCTGACTTCGCTCCTAATGACATAAATGTCATTTGGAGCGGAATTACACTCTAAGATCCACTTTTTCATTTCCGAACTCCAATGTAACCTATCTAGACCTAAGACTTATTTAAGACGTAGTCATCAGACATTCAGTGCACCAACAGACTCCCCCTTGGATGTTGACGAAGTCTTCGGCATTGAGTCTTCAGTCTTGGTCTCTTTCCAACTTTGTCTTCACTTGAAAAAACTCTTTCTTCACAGGTTCATGATCTTAACCTAGCTCTATCTTCAATCTCCCCTTTGACTGTTAATCCAGAATGTAAACTCCCCCTTTCACAGACTCCCCCTCTCGATAAGCTAGGGCTTTAATTCTGGTTCAAACTTTAACATTTTGCTGCCATGGGGATTCCTGTTACCTGCACAATCTCTACCTAAATATAAGATATATGACAAGAACAGTATCAAACCATACTTACCATACAAAAACAATTTCATAAACTTGTCAGAATTAGAAATCCACTCAAGTATTCAAGTTCAAGTTAATGACCCTGATTACTCAATTTATCTACCAAGTCCAACTTAATGACCTTGGTTGATCAGAGATAATTCACACTGACATTCAGTTCAATCTGTTTCTAAAAATTTACAAGTTTCAATTTAATGAACTTACTTCAACCTTTCAACTTTCTCAAACTTATCATGTTTAGCTCACGACTCATCATCTAGTCCAGAAACCTCCTGCATCTGCTTTCAACTTTCGAATCCGAAGATCAACTCTCCACTTTGGTTTGTCAAAAATAAAGCAGAAATGTAAAATCTTTTTGAATTTTTTAATAAAGTTTCTACACTAGAAATGAAATACAGAACTAAAACGCAATGAAAATAAACTATTTACAAACATATTTTTGTTGAGCGTGTTAGGGAATCATATCAGCTATTAGACAAGTCACACGTACCGTTAAGCTTCAATTACATACTCAGAATTAAACAATTCGCATAGATTGTCGATATACTGATCCACTTAAATTCTTACACAATTTTCAATCTGTCCAGGATACGGAATAAGTGTTTTAGAGACTTAAACTTATACGTGTGTCCCACCTCTTGAATATACTCCCGTATCCAAATCCCAATATTCAGTCTTACAAGTGAGGATACTACAAATGATATCTGTAAGGGTTAATAAATTATGAAGAATCATGAGAGCTCAGGTCAGAACTACCGTTCAGCAGAGAGATCATGACTCAACTTTTGGGTGTGTCCCCCTTAGAGGATTTTTTTACAACAGCATTGCTAAGCAATTTTATTGTCTTATCATATATGCTGAGGGTGATGCTATGTTTCAAGCATTGCGAAAAGTATTATTCGAGGACTAGGTCAGAACTTCCATTCAGCAGAAGTCCCGGAATAATACCCCAGATATCACTGAGTATAAAGACCTAGTATATCAGAAAAAGGAATCTTTCAAACAAGATTTCAGGAGTTACCTATATTTTTGTATTTTTGTCATTTTTATTGTTTTTGTATTTTCTGAAAATATTACCCTATACTCCCCCTAAATACCAAAACAAGTAAAAAATCGACAAACCATTGCATATTGCTTCTCAACATCATCTACAATGTCTCCTTCATCAACGCCAATGATCTCCTCCAACACCGATAAAAGCTTCATACCATTCAGTTTTAGCAAATACTGAAAACGTGTTTTATCAAATGCTTTGGTATGTAAATCAGCTTTTTGATCGTCAGTGTGGATTTTTCTCAATTCGTATCAACTTCTTCTCGAAACAATCGCGAATGAAGTGATGATGAATTTCAATGTGTTTGGTTTTAGCGTGATGAACAGGATTTTTAGTAATGTTAATCGCTGCCTCATTATCAACAAAGATAGGGATGTTTAGAAATTGCAAACCGTAGTCGCGCATCTGTTGCTGGATCCATAAGATCTGAGAGCAGCAACTGCTAGCAGATACATTCTCCACTTCACATGTGGATAAAGCCACAGAGGTTTGCTTTTTACATTGCCAGGTGACCAATCGTGATCCAATGAACTGGCACCCTGCTATTGTTGATTTAGCATTAACTTTGCAGCATCCGAAATCAGAATCGGAATAACCTTCGAGCGTGAAATCGCCTTCTCTTGGATACCACAACCCCAATGATGGAGTTCCTTTCAGGTAGCGTAATATCCTCTTCACAATAACCATATGCGAAGCTCTTGGGTTAGATTGAAATCTTGCTGCGAGGCAGGTTGGGTACATGATATCGGGTCTTGAAGCTGTCAAATACATCAGCGATCCGATCATGGAACGATACTTCGTTTCATCTACCTTCTCTCCGGTGAGATCAGGGTTTATCCCATGATTCGTTGCTAATGGGGTGGCTGCTGGAGTAGAACCTGACATCCCGAATTTCTCCAAGATATCATGAACGTACTTCGTTTGATGTATGAAAATTCCTTTGGGTAGTTGATCAACCTGCAATCCCAAAAAGGATTTCATCTCAACCATTGATGACATTTCGAATTTCTGCTTCATGACTTGTTCAAAATCTTTGCATAGATTCTCATTTGTTGACCCAAATATAATGTCGTCCACATAAATTTGAACTATCAGAAGATGTCCGTCGACCTCTTTAGTGAAGAGAGTGGCATCCACTTTTCCACGGATGAAGCTGTTAGCTAATAGGTGTTGAGACAAAGTCTCGTACCAAGCTCTCGGGGCCTGGTGTAAACCATACAACGCTTTGTCTAGCAAGTAGACCTTGTCTTTGTGGATTGGATCGGTGAAGCCCGGTGGCTGACCGACATATACCTCCTCTTTTACCTTACCATAGAGAAAAGCCGATTTAACATCTAACTGATATACTTTGAAATTTTTCCAAGACGCAAATGCTAGGAAGATTCTGATCGCTTCTAGTCGAGCAACTGGAGCATATACTTCAGTGAAATCTATACCCTCTTGCTGACAGAAACCCTGGACTACGAGTCGAGCTTTGTTACGAACCACAACTCCTCTATCGTCTCTCTTGCACTTGAACACCCACTTGGTGTTGATCTTCCTCTGACCATCAGGCAAATCCACTAACTTCCACACTCCCAACTTCTCGAATTGGCTTATTTCCTCCTGCATTGCATTGATCCAAGAATCTTCAGTAAGTGCCTCTTTATAAGTTCTTGGCTCAATCTGCGAGATAAAACAACTCAATGAGAATTCAGTTTGTAAAGGAGCAACTTTTGAATAAAAACATGTAAGCCCTTTATCAATCTGTCTTCGAGTGCGGACGCCTGTTTGCAATTCTCCAATGATCAACTCCTCGGGATGGTATGAAAGAGTTCGTGGCATCACTTCGCCTGGAACATCTACATCGCCTTCCAGATTAGTTACATTCTGATTTGCACCTTGTTCACTGACTGGGTTTGTTTGACTTGAGATCTGAATTTGCTCCTCCTCAGAATCTGAATCACCATGATCAAATACTGGCATGTTCTCAGATTCTTGATTATCATTCTGTGCCGACTGATTATCTTGAGCAACTTCATTCTGTTGGACATCATCATGTTCACCAGCATTGCTTGGACCTGCTTCATCATCATTTGAAGTTTGTCGTGATCTTCTTGAATACTCAGCTGGGAACCTTTCCTGCGACTCTTCATACGTTCTCAAAATATCCAACTCATCAAAGAAATCTTCTTCTTCTTGTTCTTCCATCATGTCAAACGAATCCCACAATTTATCGTAATTAAAACGCCATGAGTCACTTGGGTTCTGAGGCGGCATAGTATACCCCTGACACTCAACATTTGGAGCTTCAATAATCCTCTTCAAACTTGGAACGAAAACACGTCGTAATGGACTTGCATAACCTATGAATATCCCTTCAATGCTCTTCGGACCAAACTTTCCAAAAGGCTCTAGAACAGTACAGGGTGACCCAAACGGTTCTAAATACTTCAGGTTCGGCTTGCGGTTATTGATCAGCTCGAAACATGTTTTGTTGAATTTCTTGATAGTGAGAACTCTGTTGAGTGTATAGCATGCGGCGGAAACTGCTTCTGCCCAAAAATTAATCGGTAGCTTTGAATCAGCAAGCATTGTTCTGGCCGTTTTGATTAGCGTCCTGTTTTTACGTTCTGCAACTCCATTGTGCTGCGGAGTATACGGAGCACTAAACTCATGCAATATACCTCTTTCATCACAATATTCTTCCATCTTGTTGTTCTTGAATTCAGTACCATTATCACTTCTAATTCTTTTGATACGCCTTTGGTACAGATTTTCAATCTTTCTGAACAACGCCATCAAACTGTCAAACGTTTCATCTTTCGACTTCAAAAATGATACCCACGAAAATCTGGAATAATCATCAGTAACTACAAGACAGTAGAGATCCCCTGTAATACTTTTGACGTTTACTGGACCAAACAGATCCATATGTAGTCTCTCTAACGGTCTGGAAACTGAATTGACTTGCTTTTTAGGGTGTGACTTTTTCTTCTGCTTGCCTTTGATGCAACTAATGCACACCCCTTCCAGATGAAAACCTTTGATATTAACTCCCAGAACTAAATCATTATGCACCAAATGATTCATTTTTCTAAGATGTATATGCCCCATCTTCCGGTGCCACAACTTCGATTCTTTCTCTGTTGCTCTAGACACAAAACAATGAGCCTGACCCATGGTTGTAGTAGCTACGCTCATGTCCAACACATACAGATCATTGACTCTAGGTGCCCGCATGATAATCCATTCTTCAGGGATAACAAATCCTGGCTTCAAGATCAAACATTCTTTGTCTGTGAAGTAAGTGGTATACATCTTGTCACAAATCTACGAGATACTTAGCAGATTATTCTCTAGCTCAGCAATGTAGTTAACTCTCTCAAATGTAACAATCCCATTGGATAACGTTCCTTCACCAACAATTCTACCACCTTGATTTCCTGCAAATCCCACATAACCACCATTGAAATTTCTAACATCATACAACAATGCAGTCTTTCCTGTCATATGTCGAGACGCTCCACTATCCATAATCCATCGTGAAATAGCTCTTGGAAGTTCCTGCACATATCACAAACAATTCAATAAAGATGCCGATTCATGCTTCACAATTACCAACTAGGAAGCTCCGGCAAGTCAAAACTTGATTAGCTGAAATAAGCTGCCCAAGCCTCATCAGACTTAGGTAACTTAATCTCATCAATGCACTTTACACCCGATTTAAGAGGTGGAAAGTTTTTATCATTCATTTCCAATTTGTTATCAACAACCTCTTTAATTTCAACTTGAACCTCATTTTCCAATGAACCATTCTTTTTCACAAAATTTTCATAAGAAATTGGAATGTTTTCTTTTCTGGTTTCATTTTGAATAATCTTTTTAAGAACAACTTTCTTCTCTTGTGGAGTTGAAACTTGTTTCTCTGATTTTGGTTTCCATGTTTGTTGAGATGATGCAACCCGTTTGTAAAACTTGTCATTTTTAGTTACCACATTTTTAATAGGTTCAATTTTGTGTTTTGTGTTCTCATTTTTCAAAATTTTCTCAACAACCATTGGAGCTTTTCCTTTTACATCAACCTTCTTCTTTTGACTCTCAACAACTTCAGTCTTAGGCTTGAAGTTGGTACAATTTCTTGCAATGTGACCAACTTTGTTGCATCTAAAACAAGTACGAGTATCAACTACCCGACTTGTGCCTTCAGACTGAGGTTGTGAGGCCCTCTTCTCAAAGAATTCTTCGTTTGATTTTGAAAAAAATTCATTTTCCTCATCAGAAAGTGAACTTGAACCGATCACAAACACTTTCTTTTCAGCAAACTTCTTGTTCTGAAAATTCTTTCTTTGATAGTTCTTACCACCCTGATAACCACCCGACCATTTGTTTTGATTGTTGTTATAAAAATGCGGTGGAACAACAGGCTTTTTGTAGTAAGCTTTATCTTTCTCAAAATTCATTTGCCTTTTTGTTTGTTTTAAACTCTTTACTTCCGACAAATCAATTTCAACCATTTTGAACACATTTGTCAATTTTTGAAACATTTACATTCTCCAAAGGAAACTCAGAATCTGAATACAACTTATCAGATCCAGCCATCTTGTACATTACAAAACCCGGTTCATCACCTAAGTTGTTTTTGGACTTTTGTTTCGAAATGTATTTGTTCAAGAAACATTCATCATCTTCAGCTGAATCAGATATCAAAACACTTTCAGCTGTGCTTTTAATAATCTCAGTTTGAACACTATCATCAGATGATGATGAAGAAAATGTAACATCAATTGAATCAGGAAGTTTCACTTCATTTTCTTCCTCAAGATTAACCAACCCAGATTGCTTTTTCGAATAATTGTCTAGAACTGGTGGTGGAACTTGATGAAAACCCACCCCTGTTCCATCACAGTATACATCTTCACCTGCTTTGTCTTTCCCAATGGGTTTGGGAATAATGTGTTGCAAACCAAAGCTTGCAGAGTTGTAACTGTTCAATTTCAAATTTATTCGCTCATTCTCAATCTTAGCTTCTTCAAATTGAAGCTTCAATTTAGCAATCTCATCCAATTGTTTATTGATCAATTCTTCTTTAATCCTCAAAACACATTGCAATTGGCAATTTTCTTTGTATGTTTTACCATTTCTATCATCATTATCTTTAACCGTGCTTTTAAGCTTCTCAAAATTTTCAGTAATCTGACGATTTTCAAGAACTAACCTCTCATTTTCTTTCCTAACCTTTTCTTGATCAATTTTATTAGTTTCAATTTTGTTAGTTAATTCTTTTAATCGTTCAGTTGAAGCTTTCACCATTTTGTCACGATCAAGGATTTGATCCTCAACACTTCTGACTTTAGAAGTCAGATCATCAATTTTCTTACCTTTGAGATAAGTGTTTGTACTACAAACCTTGCATTCTTTGATGCAATTTTTGCAGTCAACATCACCACTTACTTTCTTACCTGACTCAGTTGTTGACGTATTTGAACTGACCTGGCTTTTAGACTCAGTGACGGATTTAGAATCTACCTCAAGCGCCTTAGCTGCTAGCACCTTGTCAGCCATCTTTCCCATGTTTTCAGCATTCAACTCCTGTGTCGTGTCAATGATCCCAATGTCAATCTTCTTTGACTTCTCTTTCTCTTCTTTCTCCTTCTTCTCTTTCTCTTCTTCTTCTCCGCTTCCCCACCATTTCTTCTGCCAATAATCATCTTCAACTTTATACTCTTTGATTTTGGTTTCCACATCAAGAGTGTTATGATCAATAGCAATATTTCCATATGGATCAAGATAACATTCTCTGTCTGGATCCCATCTTTTTGCTCTTTTTGCTTCAGAAAAAATACCAGCTATTCTGATCAATTTGTTCGTGGCTAACAGCTTTCTGTGATTATACTTCTGTTCTTCAGTTCTGTTATCTTTCCAAGGAATAGGTTCAGTTTTTGCCATGAAAGCATATCCAACCGCATCCTCTTTAGGTAACAACTCACTCCAGTCGAAACCTTCATCGTCGTGAATCACCGCAAGAGCTCTAGATTTTTCTTTGTTATCTTCAATCTGCTTCATTCTTGGCGGCTCCGATTTGTTCTGATGATATATTGCCTTCTTGTAGTAGTCTTCTCTAAATGGGTTTTTAGACTCATCAGCATACGCGTTTCTGCATTCACGCTTAAAGTGACCTTTCTGCATGCACTTGAAGCACGTCACCTTAGACTTATCAAAGCCCAACTTGGTAGATGGTCCACCAATTGACTTCCTCTCGGTTATCTCCATGAAACGCTGTGCTCGATGAACAGCACTGGCCATACACCACATTTTGTCAATTAGTTCCATTTCTTCAGGATCTATTTGATCATAGTCCTCTTTTGTTAGGTTGGTGTTGCCAATCTTCCCTGCTACAAGGCTTTTATACGATTCCAGTACCGATGCTAGGAAAACCATCTGTTGTTTGGCAGACTCCTCGCTGAAGTTCTGAGCGTTCTTTAAGTCTACAGCGATGTTGCATTGAAATAAGTTCTTTGCATCAGACTGGTTTGAATTTGATGAAGACCCACTGTGAAATCCATTGCTTTGACTTTCTTTGTTTGATGTGTTAACATTTTCTGCAGAAAAAGCTGTCTTGGGAGATGTACTCTTTGGCATCATGCTCTTTGGGTAATACAAATCCAAGTTCTGCTGATAAGACGAATGATTGACTTTGTGTGTCTTCTTTAATTCTAACTCGTGACTTTCTAGTCTCTCAATCAGCAAGTCTACTGTCAACACTTCTGGCGGCTTGATAGTATTTTTCAGCATCAACGCATAATATTGCCAATCCATCTCATCTGGCAACGAATCAAACAATTTGTCGACTAGCTCATCTTGAGTATAAGAAATTCCATGTCTCGCCAGTTCCAGCTTCAGGTGCCCAAACCTCTCAATCATTTTACAAACTGATTCATTCTTTAAACACCCAAACAAATCAAACTCTTTTCTAAGTAGTTTCTTTTTGTTTTTCACAATTTCTGTGCTTCCTAAACATTTAGTTTTCAACTTATCCCAGAGATCTTTAGCACTAGAGTATTCGATCAAAGATATTATATCTTCTCGAACAGATTGAAACAGCAACGCAACACATTTCTGCTCAGCAACAAACGATTCTATCTCCTCAGGTGAAGTTAAGCTTTCGCCATGTTTGCCTCCATCATGGTATCCATTTTTTAGACTCTTCCAGCTAGGAAAAGCAAAGGCCATCAACCAATCCTCAAATTTCTTTGCCCACCGACTGTATTCTTCTATAGCCATCAACTTCGGGGGTTTGTTATAGGTTCCGAAAGCACTTTCAACCTCCAAGGCATCCGATAACTTTTTCTTTGTGTTTGACGGGTTCTCATTTGTGTTGCTAGAAGAAGTATCGTCTCCAGAATTTCCAGCAAAAGCATATATGTCGCTAAACGGGTTCATGAAAATATCATCCATCTTGAACGTACCTGAAAAAATTAGCAAACACTTAGAAAATTTTCGAAATTTTGAAAAACATCAAGTTTTGAGCGAAATCAGCTTATGAGCAAAATCAACAAAATAGGTTCGAGCGAAATCAGAAAGTTTTCTGATTTCGAGCGGAATCAGAATTGTCTCTCGAGCGGAATAAGGACTATTCAACTTCGAGCGAAATCAGAAAGTAGTTTTCGAGCGGAATCTGATTTTAGCTTGATTTCGAGCGAAATTAACAACTAGCTTTCGAGCGGAATTAACTTTTTGGGGCGAAATCAGCGAAGGTCTTTACGAGCGGAATCAGGTTATTAAGCCATTTTTACCATTTTTACTTTGAATTTTAACCTGATTCTTTCTAGGGTTTGTTAATTCAATGTTTTACACAATATACTCGAAATTCAGGCCATTCCAACCGTTGGAACTAGTTCAAATCAGAAAAGTATGAGAAGAAGTGAGTAGAAGTAAGAGAATCTGGTAGAATCAAGCTGCTATGGTATGAACTCCTCGTCCTGAGCTCTGATACCACTTGTTGGACCGTGTGCGTGACACTAAACTGTCAGTAAATGTAGTTCATCATTGTTTACAGAAGCGGAATCAAAGTAAACCATGTCAAAACAGCTCGGATCCTTTTAACTTCTTTCTATAACTGATTACGAGTCTTTACACGTGTTTCTGAATGAATTTTGACAGCAATTCGACACCTACACCAAGACCTGATTTCGCTCCACTCGTTTTTAAATGACAACAGCCGATACCTATTTATAGGCAGCCTGATTTCGCTCCAAACAACACGTTTGATTACGAGCAGAATCACCTTGATACACTAGGAGCGGAATTACCTAGCTTAGACATCTTGGAGCGGAATCACCTAAAACTTATCAGGAGCGGAATTACACAATAATCTGATTTCGCTTCTAATGACACAAGTGTCATTTGGAGCGAAATTACACTCTAAGATCCACTTTTTCATTTCCAAGCTCCAAATTAACCTATCTAAACCTAAGACTCAACTAAAACGTAGTCATCAGACATTCAGTGCACCAACAGTTTTACATTTTAAGTTTTACGTTAAACTTTTTACGTTTTACGTTAAAAAGTTTAGGTTTTACGTTAAATTTTTTGTATTATTATATTAGTTCTTATTTTTTAAACATAATTTTTTTTTTCTTAAAAGCATTTTTAAATTTAGATTTTTTTAATAGATTTTTTAAACTTTTTACGTTTTACATTTTAAGTTAAACTTTTTACGTTTTACGCTAAACTTTTTACGTTTTACGTTAAACTTGCTTAATCAACGATTTGACCGATTCATAATCAACGACAATTCAAACCAACACGACACTAACAACAATTCAAACAACGGAAGACAGAATCACAACCAAATCGTTCTCTTCAAGTTATATGAAACCTTTTCTTCCAACTAACTGAACCGCTTCATAATCTGACCCGAACCGAGTCCGTTGACCGTTGTTGACGGACCCAAAATCTGACTCGTTGACTCGACATCCGAACCGAACATGAACCCGAAGCAAACCCGAACCAGAACTGAGACCCATGGTTGACCGAACCAAACCCGACCTGAGCCGAGACCATAATCTGACCCAAAAGAGCTTTGACTCGAACCCGTGAAAACCCAAACCAAACTCCATTTTAATGCAATCGGCCCGGCCCATTTAATTGGGAATAGGGAAACAACAGAGAAAACACATGCGATAAGGGATTTCTAGGGTTTTAGAGGGTTAACGTTTCACAAAGCTTTCTCCGATACCTATCGATTAGCCGTGTTACCGGTGAATGATCGGAGATCTACTGCCGGAAAATGTCAGGAGCAGCTCAGGCATTCAGCGGCAATCTTAAGGTATATTTTCATCTCGATTTTAAACCCTAAAATTGGTGGAATATTATACTACTACTTGACTGTTGTAGCAAAGGAATGTGAATATTAGATCACTGTTTTATTAGTATCTTTCTGATTCATGAATTGTTAAGGAAATGTTAAAAAAGGCATATTAGGGTGAGTTGTTAGTGTTGAAAGTAGTTGGTTTGCTGTAACTGTGTGTGAGAGAGAGAGAGAGAGGGAGAGAGAGAGAGTTCATAGTAAGTGTGCATATTGTAATCTGCAGCTGCATCTTTAGGATCTGTTTTTTCCGATATGGACCGCGTATTTGTTTGGATGATCACTAGAGGAGTTTGGGTTAGGGATTGAGGGAATGAGAAAGCAGGGAGGGAGGGGTTATATTTTTGAAGAGAGAGAAAGCTGAGAGATTTAAAATATCTTGTGGTAATAAATGGAGAGAGAGAGAGGGAGAGGAGATTTGACATTTGGGGTAAATGACCAAAATACCCTTTATGTTGGCATAATCTGATTGGTTGAGAGTGGTTCTCGCAGTTCTTACAACTGGAGGTGGTTTTCATTTTAGCGCTCCCCTATATCTATACTACTTTAATAAGGATATATGAAGGACAGAATGGTAATTCAACAATGTGTTGAAAACACACTTAATGCACAATGTACAAGATTTAAATCACAAGAAAACACAAACTTTTTACCCTTCAACTGATTCATCATCAACCGTCTAATTTTTTCACTTTTTCACACGGATCACGATCTGGACCGCTGATATTCACTTCACACGGATCGCCCAATCCATTTCCTCCTCTCTCACAACTCACAACTCACATCTCACAAACTTCATCAGACTTTCTCCTCTCTTTCTCTCTCTTTCTCTCAGATCTAGATCTGGAGCAAACATCAATGAAATTGAAAACACGCAGTGATGAACACTGATTTGAAGAAACCCTAACTGAAGGTTTCTTCCGGTCATCTCTGTTGTGGTTTCTTCCGGTCATCTCTGCTGTGGTTTCTTCCGATCTGAAGGGGAAGATAGTGTTCGTCATCAAGAACACCAAAATAGCTAAGTTTTCTTTATACATACATCAGTTTTCTTTAATAAGATAAAGAACACCAAAATACCTAAGTTTTTATTTGTGGTGATTTCAGATTTATGAAGTTGGAGGTGGATCTGGAACTTGTGTAGAGATGAGGTAATCACTATATGATAGCTGATTTGAACTGTCTTTTGTTGTTTTTTGGTAAATTAATGATTGTTTTATAATATGTATAAATGTTCAAAGATGCTGGTATAAAGTAATTAATCGATTGCTTAGTTGATTTTTGTGTCGACCCGTGTTTTAAATTTTGAATTTAAATGTTTTTGATTGAAGGGTTTTGGTTCGATTCATAGTAAGAAAAGGTGTTGGAGGGTAACCAGCCAGAGCCGGTTTTGATGTTTATAACTGGCCTTATAGGATGTTCTTGGCTTTTAAAATCGATAAACAAATCGAAGCTATTAGGATGTTCTGTTTGATTCTGTCCAAGCTGTTGATTTTAAAACATAAGTATGATGTTTTTCCCTAATTTTATCCCCATATGTGTTTTGCTGGCTATTCTTTCACTTTTGTTGATTGTTGATGTTAAAAAGAAAAAAGTGATAAATTAATCTCTTAGCTGTTAATTGATCATGCCCGTTCATACTTGATCTATTTCTATTATGTTGGTTTATATTTACTACCTTTTAGAGTTTTTGACCAAATCTCGATCTAGCCACTGTGGATTTCATATCTTGTAGAGTAATTCGACAGTGAGCTTGTTCTTAAAGAGGTGATTATTTGTTTTACGTAATGCTTTTAGATCAGCTCCTCATGATTCCAATAACTTGCAGCCGGTTGGTGTGGTTGGTGCAATAACTCCATGGAATTTCCCCATCGCAATGATTGCTCGCAAGGTTGGCCCTGCTCTTGCCTGTGGCTGTACTGTGGTCATAAAGCTCTCTGAGCTCACACCATTGACAACCTTAGCAGCAGCTGAGCTGGCCCTTCAATCTGGAATTCCGCCTGTAAACCCACGTCAACCACAACTTTTTTTTATCACTCATCAAATAGTGTCTAATTACATTTTTTTCCTCTGAGAATCGAAAACTTTTAATTTTTTTCCCAAGAACTGAAAATTACCCATGATTTGTCTTTTATTCAGGAATCGTCAACCTAAAATCAAAGCTTTGATCTTGATTTTGTTTTTAGGGCTTTGCTGATTTCTGGCAATCTAGGGTTTTGTAAGTGGAGATTCCGGCGATATAGGGCTTAAACAAGCTTTATTTGGCAACTTGGTAAGAACCGATACCTGTAGAATCATTTCTTTCTTCTGATTTAATGAATATATCTGGCTCTAATATGGCAAGTTATGATGTTTGACGGTAGTTTCTATTTGTTTTTCAGATGTCGAAGGCACCAAACTTTTCTTTATAGCTTTTTACTGTCATTTTTGCTTATGAGGTGCATTTAAATCTAATTTGAACAAGGGATCCACAGATTTGCTGGAGAATGGCCGGAATCAGGTGACTGTCTGTCCATGAATCTCGCTGGAATCATGTTTCAGATGAAGGTAAACACACAAATCGCTCTTTAAGACGACGTTTTACTTACATATTAATTACGTTGTCCTTTGCACAACTTGAATTACTATTCTGAATTCTTAAGAACTTTGACTGATTTAAAGATTTTATTTAATATGTTTTCTTAGTATGCATTTAGTTTTTGTGTAATATGATACTATTATGTTCATACAAGAAAGGGCTAAATGTTTAGAGGTGGTTCAGTATGTTAAAGAATACAAGCACAAAGGGAACTGTGAAGTGGCAGCCATAGGTTGTTATAGATTTCCGATTTTTGAATGGAGTAAATGTTGACTTTGACTGTCTTCAATTGTTATAGAGGATGGAAAATTTGTCGGTGACACTGAAGTTGGAGAATTTTGAAACTTTTTTGGTGGTTATGCTCCGATTCCGAAAGATCAACCCGTGGCTCAACCGCCTCAAACTTTAGATGTCAAATTATTTTGGTGAGTTTTTAATGTTTATTAATTTTAGACGTTTTAAAAGTGACATTATGATTAATGGTTTTCCGTTTTTTTATTCCCTTCATTAGGATAACACTTCAAGGAAAATTTACTCAAAGTGGAAGTGGTCGGTTGAAAAGGTCCATGCTTGAATCAAATAAATGCTACATGTTGGATGGAGATGTTCAAATATTTGTATGGATGGGAAGTATTACGTCTCTAACAGAACGAAAAACTTCTATCTCAGCAGTAGAGGTAGTGTGTGGTATCATAGGTGGCAATGTGGGTGGGTTGGGTAGCGGGTCAAAACGGGTTAGGCTGACGTGTCAGTCTCACCTATATTGTACTTTGGGCAACTTTTACTCTGTTTAATAGTTAAACATTGTTTTGAAAACCAGATCGGACCGACCGATCGGACCGACCTTTAGCAGTATAAACTTAATTTGAACATTTTCACACAAATGGATTCAATTGTCCACCTCTAGCCCGTATCCTGATCATTCATTCATTTACAGGATTTCCTTCGATCTCAAGAAAAACCCGTAAATCAGGTGGCGACAGGTTTGTAACTCGATTCAGGTTTCAAGTTTGTGATTCAGTTCAAGTTTTGGTTCACACGGTTCATTTTTGGTTCGGGTCAGGTTGGTTCAACACCGGTTTCTGTTCGATTCAGTCTTGGTACCGGTTTCACGGTACGATCGGTTCGAGTAGACAAATCAGAGACAGACTGCTTTCGGATAGAAGCATAGTGACCAAAGATATTGACGGTAAGCATCTTGTTTGGTTTATGACAAAAATACTATTGCATTCGGTAAAGTGTTTACCGCTTTCATGTGTTATTACTTACATTATGTGGTTTCTCACAGCTGCAGAAGTGAATAAGCTCATGAGTTCTGAAGAAAGGCATGTAAACATTGAGGTAAGTATATAACATTATGTCATTATGTTTCTTGATACATGTTAATATTGTGTGTTTTGATTTCTGATCCTAAAAGTTCTCACATGTTTTCAGAATGTTATGGAAAGTGAGAAACCGACACATGACATCGTTAAGACAAGTGTGAAGGAACTCATGGAAGAAGAGATGGTCAGTGAGCAAGATTCCATAAACCAAACCAATGGCGATGAAGTCGAAAATACACTCTGTATTAACTGTCAAAATTCATCTCAAAAAGCGTCTCAATATAGTGATCTTGAAGCTCTAATGAAAGAGATCTTGCTGATTTATCAGAGAAGGAACAGCGATGATTTTGTTTTGAACTGTCCGACAACGTTAGGTTTGTATAGAATTGATTCGAAGGTAGAGATTGCTATCAGAAGTCTTAATTACGGTTATTACGGTTAGTGAAGTTTTTGATCGTTTTTAGGTTAGAATTTTACTCATAACTCTTTGTTTTTTTGTTGAATTAAGTTAATATTGGTTGCTGATTATGAATCAAGGTTTGGAGTTAACGTCGTTGTTCGTTCGGTCATCAATGCTGGAGTTATTGTGATGGACTTTTGGTAAGACATAACCGCTGTTTTTGTTGATTATGGTATGATTAACTATTAATATTCAAATTTGTAATTCAAGTTTTGGTTCACACGGTTCATTTTTGGTTCGGGTCAGGTTGGTTCAACACCGGTTTAACCAAACATTATTATTTGAGCATGCAGTCTATTCCGTTTTAGTGGCATTTATCAAGTGGAACCGGGGCGAAATATGGCAATTGGAACTTGGAAGACTTCTGTTGTGAAACCACCTCATCAAGTATGACGATCACTATTTTTAAATCTGATGGCGCAAAATTTTTTTTAGCAGAGGTGCAATTTCGACCTGTATGATTATAAAGGGGGCAATTTGACTTCTTTTCTAATGGGCTGAATAAGTAAAATAAAAAGTTAAACCTGTTCATTTTTTTAACCAAACATTATTATTGTGAGTTAATCAATTATTTAAATTGTCTCTGAATCCACATTTGTTTACTTGCTATATATAAAATTTCAACCTTTCTGCACAAATTAGTGTTATTTAATTCTCAGCTACATAGCCTGGAACATGAGCTTATTTATAACACATTTGAGATGGTGTGTATGTATCACTTGATATAATTTGGTGAGTTCATATGTTAATAACTAGGGCTGCAAATGAATCGAATTAACAGGAACAAGACCTTGCTCATGTTCGTTTGTTAAGAAATATATCCGTTCATGAACAGTTACCAAACAATAATTTATGTTCGTGTTCGTATGTTCAGGAAATGAGCGTGTTCGTTTGTGTTCGTTTGTTAATTTTAGGCAACAAACGTTAATGAACACACACTAATGTTCATGAACATAAGTTGAAACAAACGAACACAAACAAGCGTTAATGAGCATAATATATAAGACACATAACATTTATTGAATATTTTATTTGTCGGGATTTTGAAGTATTTAAATAAAATATATAAACTAAAAACAATAATGAACTATGTGGAGAATAAAGATGCTGATGCTATGAATGAATGAATCTATGAAGATTAGCATACAGGTTAATGTGATTTCTGTTGAATAAGTAAGAAAGTGTGATATCGATCCTATTTTGTTATATCTTAATACATTGTTGGTATTAAAAAAAGTATATCCCTGCTTACTAATGTTTTGCCTTCTTTATTTAGTTGTTTATTTGTTTTTTAATGACTTTGTCATATTGGTTTCTTTAGTTATTTATTTGTTCTTTTTTTTGACAGGTAGTTCGACATGTATTGTTGATTACTATTAGTCATGGTGGTCTATCAGGACGATTCGAGACAAACGGCTCAGTTATAAAACAAGTTGAAGCCCTGATTTGCCAAATGATATATCCTTAAAGGGACCTGGTAGTTTATGTAACACCCAAGCTTTGACAGTTCATCATTCCAACGAGCTATCTTAGCAACCCAGTGTTAAAGGTCTTCCTTTAAAAAGGTCGAAGAACAGTTCAGGCTTGACCATAGATGTGGTCTCACCATCCCATGTCAGATTCAAGAACAGTTCAGGTATGTCACTCGCAACTCGCATGGAAACCTTCTTTTAGGATCTGAATTTAATAAGTAGTTATACCTTGGGTTAACGACTGTCACGATCACTAATATCACAGAATAATCACAATTCGCCAGTGAAGGTGTTAACGCTCTGAGTCATCAAACTTTGCTCGAAATCTATAAATCTCTCTTCAGCGGTGGTGTTTTCGGAGGAGCGTTAGTTCCTTTATTCTCTTTTTTTTATTTTAATTTAATTATTGTAATTATTATTTAGTTATTCTGGTTTTTTGTGTTTATCTTTTGGATTATTGATTAGAAATTTGTGATTTGTAAACGGATCATGGATTTAAATTATAAATCGACTTGTTTAACTGTTATGTGAATGTTGAATTAAAAAAGGCTGGGTTAAAATTTTTGTATGGGTCAAATGGGTGCCTTTAACAGTAGCTTGTTTCATGTGCTAAGTATGAATTACTACAATAAAGTCTTCACCAAAAATGATTTAATAAACCAATTAAATGAGTATGGTGTTGTAAAATGTTGCCCTCGCAGCATCGCGCGGGTATCAGGAATTACAGTCCTTGTGGCCGATCACCGCCACGCCGTAGCGTGTCACCCCCTTGCAAGATTAACTACAACAGGTCACCGTCTTCAATGTTCTCCCGATCTCAAAACCGAACCGCCCCGTACATAACCCTAAAATCACCAACCTAAGTGATATGTTTCCCGCCGCATCGCGAGAGAGATGGAATAGATTAGCTAAAGTTTGTCTAATTGCAAACTTTTTTTATGTTTTACCAGCTGCATGGAAGTGCTGAAGATGCTTTCTTTTGAATTTTTATAAAGCGGATTTAGGCCTTAGGGTTTATATTATATTTTTAAATGTATTTAATTTTGTTAAATTTAAGTAGGGGTAGGGTTAATATTTATTTTATTGTTATTTCATATGTATGGCAAGTAATCATATCATACATTTTATTGGAAGTTGTATCATGTTGAGGGTCATAATTCTAAAAATAAAGTGTATGTTATTGCTATTTTTTTCTATTAGATCACGTTTGTTTCACTTTATTGGCTTTTATTATGTTTGATCAAATAATTATAAGAAATTATTTGAATAAAATTAGAGTTTATTTGAATAAAATCAGAGTTGTTTTAATTAAATATTTAATACCATATGTTTTTTTCTAAACATCAATAACTTCACTGTGGCAATAACATTGGTTTAAGATAAATTGACAGTACTATGTCTCAACACTCAGCGGCTCATGTTCACACGTTTTGTTTTTTTGTGTGTATGTTGAAAACATCATAGATATACTACAATGATGTTAAGAAAAAAAAAACAGATGTACTATAAAGTATATTACGAGAGGGATTGATAAAATAATAGAAAACGAGATCAACATTGTAAATTGTCGCCACTACATTAACGGTCTGGTATGATTTTATATGGCCAGTTTTGATATAAAACCGGAAATCAAACCAGTCGCTACGTTTTGAAGATTTTGAAACCGACAAGCCAAAAGTTAAAGAAAGAAAGTGACCGTGAAACCAAACCGAAGACCGATTTGGGCGGTTTAACAGTTTGAAACCGAACCGTGATCACCCCTACAATATATCACGAGATGACTGATAAACTAACGGTAAACAAGTATCCTATTGTAAATCGCCTCCGCCGTCGCATCGCGCCAACCTAAAAATATGTATGATAAAGGTGAAAAATCATTAGAAACTATTATACCATCTCAACATTATTAGTTGTCGTGTTGTACTGCGTTGTAAATTGTCCTCGCAGCCGATGGACTGCTCACCACCCTATATAGATGGGAGACTGCTCCCCTTTCAAAGTGCAACTATAGTTTTTTTTTCTCGAATTTACTTCATCTGATGGGATATAGATTGCGGGTTGTACATTGCTCATAGCATTCATTGCTAGCTAATGCACTTTTGGCACGCGTGTTCGTTTTTTTTAAATACTATGTTTGTGAGTGATATTTTCTTAATAGCATGTTTGTTATTTTTTAAAAGCCTGTAAGGCTCATGGTATACGCCACACACGGATGCTACAAATAAGAAACTTAACAAACGTATAATACAATGTATCACGAGAAAATTGAAAAACTCACAGTAAACAAAAACCGCGTTGTAAATTGTCGTCCCGCCGCATCGCGCGGGTATACGTCTAGTATATATATATATATATATATATATATATATATATATATATATATATATATATATATATATATATATATATTTGTGTGTGTGTTGTATGTATATGTGTGTGTGAGGAGAGGAGGCACGACAAGAACGTCTTGGGGAAGACGATGACGATGGGATGGGGCTAGGGGTGGTGTGTTGGGGCGGCGCCTGCCCTAGGCCGTGCCCCATACAGTATGGCCTAAGGTTGGCATAATAAATAAGACACGACACGATAACATATAACGACTTAAGATGCTAGATACAAAGTCATTTTTATCATACACGAAAATGTTTAGAAACTGGTTAACACGACACAACCAGTTTAGGACAGGGCCGACTATTGGGCCGGCTAACCCGTGCCATCGCCCGAAGCCTAAATTGTTAAAGAGTCCGAAAGTTTTATAAGCTTTTATGTGTATGTGTGTGTGTGTGTGTGTGTGTATAGGGTTAGGTTCATTTGTGAACAACCCCTTTGATAGTGAACTGTGTGAACTAATCATAGCCCTTGATTATCAATACACAAGTGTAAATCAGTGGCCAAAATTTGATCAGGATTTGATGATGAAAATACACTAGTGTATTTTACGATTGGATGATATAAATCAATGGCCAGGATTTATTCACTCAGTTCACATATACACTAGTGTTCACTTTAGAACCCCCACCATATATATATATATATGGGTTGAGTTATAGTACAAAGGCTTTAAAAATAAGAAGTGTAAGAAGCCACTTGAGAGTGACAAGTGTCCTAGAAAGAATCAAGTGAGAATGATAATTTTGTCCACAAGAGGAAAAAAATATGCACATGCAAGTCACATGCTATCCCCCCCCCCCAATTTTTAAACGTCTATAACTTTTTATACATCATTTGTTTTAAAAAAATCATACCATAAAATCGAGTGTCTTTTTATCTTTAATATGAGTACAATATTGTTATTTTTTTCAACAAAAAAATAAAAATCAAAAACCCAGTTGCGTATTACACAATGGACATGACGTAAAATGCAATGGAAAGTAGATAAAAAAAAACACATCAATGACAACAGATAAAGACACAATGGACAACAAACTAAAACACATTGACCATAACATATAACACAGTGGCCATAACGTATAACACAATAAGTATCAAACTAAATAAAAACACAATTGATGACAATAGATAAAAGACACAATTAATGACAACAGATAAAAGACACAATGGATAGCACATTAAAACATAATGAACAACAAACTAAAAACACAATACACATCAAACTAAAACATAATGATCAAGAGATTAAAACACAATGGACAACATATTAAAACACAATGGATAACAAATTAAAAACAACGAGCGGAATCATTAACACAATGTATAGAAAACCCAGATATAACAGCATCTTCATTGTGTCAAATATAGTGTTTGTGACAACCCGAGATTTCACACGTCACTGACTTCGGAATCCTGTTCGACAATTTGGTTTACGTGGTGTCTGTGCAATTTATCTGATTGATTAATGATTGTGTGTAATGCTCGATTATTATTTGTGTAGTGTTGCTTATAGTTTAATTAGAGTTTAATATCGTTTATTACATCACGTGAACATTGGTGATTGCACATGCATGTGACATATTAATTGAGTACTCAGTTTGCATGTAAAAGAAATTGATAGTTATCATGTTTGTCGGCCATTAACTTAGTGTTGCATGTGATAATTGTTGACTATTTGCAAATTGTTACAACCCATATGCTTGATTGAATCATTGTTTGGCCCAAGATAGTTAATCACAGTTTGCGGCCCAATAGAAGTATATTTTCAAATGTTGTTGTCGGCCACATGATAACAGGGCAACCATGACTCGACAAAACTGGGTGTTTCGTCGAGAAAGGTCTTTCGCCATTAAGGGGCCTCGGCCCAGGTCACTTCGGCCCATAATGGAATGGTTGTGTATAATCTCTATTAGTATAAGTGAAACCCTAAAACCCTATGCTCCCTCACAAACAAACGACGGCAGTAGATCCCCTTCATCTTCAAACCTTTCATTCGTAAATCCTTTATTCCGGTTAGTGTGTTCTTACTGTTTGCAATTAAATCCTCTTGCTATATGTGTTTGTGTTGATACATGATTGTGTATGATCGATTAGGGTGCAACAAACTGTATGTCTAACCTAGAAATATATTTGATGTTAATCCATAACTGTTAGACATAATCTGATGGTGATGTAGTGAGCATAAATCAGTTGTTATCGTGACTCGAATGTGGTATGAGGAAACTAGGATCTGAATAGGGTTAAAGGTGAATATCGAACTGTAAACGATAATTAGGGTTTATGTGTGTTAATGATCATGTTTGATTTTAATTATATGTGGGGAATGGAAACGGGTACGCTTGAATGGTTAATGTTCGTTCATGACTAGGGTAGTATGAGCATGAATAACTGTTGATGATCCGCCGTCCATGTCGATAATGTGTTAACTGCTAGTATGTGTTTGGTGATTTGTAAGTGTACATGATAGTCCGACGAAACCTGTGAACCGACGAAACTTATGGTTCGACGAAAGTGACGGTTCGATGAAAGGTGGATCTTTCGTCAACCGGTTCTTGACGAAACTCCTTGATATTTCGTCGACACCTTCTTGACGAAACTCCTTGATGTTTCGTCGCTTGAGGTTGATCGCTGAGCTTATTCATATATGGTTTGATGTTTCATCCCTTCTGGTTATGATATTAAGCATAATGGTAGTGTAAACTAGTGTGATGATTCAAATATATAGATATACATACTTGTTATACTGATTAGTGCATGCATGTTTCTGAAGTAGGCTAGTTGTCTAACAAGAACTTTGATTTGTAAAATAATGTGCCGCACAATGACATGATAATCTAGACGCACACTTATACTGTAGTCGTACACATTCATGGATCGCGCAAGTATTATGAATCGTACACACGCACCGAGTCACACACTACAATTGGGCTAAACATTGACATTGGGCCTCATTCCTCAATAATGTGTATTATGAACTGTTAAGTATTGTTTGGTATCAAGGATCTGTATTGTGAACTTGCATGAGGCACGAACAACTGTTATATGATTGTGAAACATGAACTTGCATATGAGGTAAATACTTGCTACATAATGATATGGTTTGTTGAATGGTTTCGTGTTACGTCTGGTATAACGACGTATGTTTTGCTTGTATGCAACTTGTGAAACGTGCATGACGAATACGTGATTTATGTGTACATGAAACTAACTGTCTTTGGTAACCACGGTAGGGTTTGGTTGACCAACTTGGAACGGGTAATGTAACGTAATATACCGAGCAATCTAAGGTGAGTTCACTACTCTTGAGCATGCGTCCCGGTGGTTGGGACAGTCAGTGGGTATCCCGGGGAGGGATAAGTCTTTTGGGTAAAACTGGGATGTTGGATAATAATCTCACTCTATCACTCTTAAGTCCCATCTTTTTGCTACCGGAGAGGTAGCGGGGTATTAGTTGGTAGCACTACTTAGGTTTGGCACCCTCACCCCGTACCGGAGAGGACGGGTGTGAACTAATGACCCAGTCATGCCCAGTGCTTTGATAGGAGCACTGGGGAACGGGCAAAACATACATCAGGAGCCGTCTTTTTCAGTATCGAGATATTATCAACATTACTTTCGAATTTGTTAACAAACTGGATTAAACACTTGGTAATCAACGTTTTCGTAAAACTGTGAACTCACCAGCGTTGTCTGATACACGTTTTTCTACATGCTTGCAGGCCGTTAGGTACATGTTGTTGGAACTTGCTGTCTGGGATGCTGGAGTGGTCATGGGTCAAGTTACAAGGAATCACAAGACAAGTTTAATGGCTTTTACACACTTGAGTTACGAATTTGTTAACTATTATATTATGCTTCTGCTGATCAATAAAAATGTTTTATTACGCTTTATCCTAATAAATGAAAGTTTTTATTTAAATCATGTATGAGTTCAATGTGATTGGTGGCTAGATCCTGGTACGTCACACGCCTCGCGGAGGTTTCCGCATGTGGTATTTTGGGGGGTGTGACAGTGTTATAGGTTCTTATAAAAACGCAATGAGTAGAACCCAAATTAACATTGTGTTATATGTTTTGATAATAACACAATGTATAGAAACCCTAGTAAAACGTAATGACTAAAATCCAGTTAAAAGACACAATAATCAGAACCTTTAACACAATGCAACCCCCCCCCCCACTAAAATGAATTTATTTATTTTATTTTTATATGACAATATGATACTCATATTAAAGATAAAAAAACTCTCGTTATTATGGTGAATTGTTTTTTGAAAAAAAAGTCGTATGAAAAAGTTATGGACATTTTAAATTGACGGGGTGATTGGCACGTGCCTTGCATGTGGAGAGAGAAAATCCATAAATGTAGGATTCCTTTTATGCTATTCCATTATCTTATTTCCCTTAAAACTAATCTCAACCCTACAATTCTAAGATCAATGGACTAGAATCCTTCTTACCCTTATTATTTATATAATCCTTTGTATTTGATCCTAATCCATATACATATTCAATTATATATTACACAAAAAAATGTTGGTGATGGATTAGAAAGAAACATTTTTAAGATAATGTAGAGGTCTCAAGTTCAAAGCATGACTCTAGCACCAAGATCTTATTTTTTTAATTCATTTCCTCTTAACCACAATTTTGGACCCGGCTTTTATGTCGCCTAGGTCCTAAATTTTTTTTGAGAGTTCTCGAGGACAATAGTTTAGGGACAAGATAAGTTTCATATATGTAGTGAAACAAAAATTGCCAAAAGTTCATAAAAGTCTTAAATAATACATAATCCATAATAAGTGAAAGGGCCACATATTTTTATTTTTAAATAAATAATATAAACATGTTATTAATAGGTTGACAGGTGCTTGACCTGCATAGGTACGAATTTAATCATGTCTTTATGTGTCGACTGGTTTAAGACCCAAAACATGTTAAGCTCAAATATAAAACATGTTAACTATGTGTCATTTCGTGTCGTGTGAACGTGTCAAAAATTGCTCGTCGTAATTTGATCTCCATTTTAAGTTGATTTTCTTTGTAATATACATTTTCCCCTAGTTACTAGTTAGCTACAATGAACCCTAGCTGCCGGAATTTGACCACCAACAATAGAAACCACGACGGCCTTGGTACCACCATAGCCGCTACCAATGAAAGAGACCTTTTTGTTTTTGGTTTTGATGTAAATAATGGGGTGGAAGAACAATTTGTGAGGCGGTGGAAGGCAGATGTGAAGTGTACACTTTTTAAAAGGGTCGTGATACGTGGAATAATAACAAACCAATTTTCTGAACAAACACAAATTACAAGCAATAATGCATGGACATGTTGCTAATCAGTATTGAGATTCCAGGATCCGGTCGGTTTGATGGAGTTTTGGTCCCGAGATAACCGATTTGGTGGATTATTGTTAATAAGAAAGGAGTAGAAGTAGAATCAACACCGAACAAGTAAATTGAATCTGGTTTCTATTCAATGTTTAAAGTTGCATACCCGTGAAACCAGTTGGACAACATCTCCCCTCAGGGAACCAAAAGCTTGTCCAAAACAAGACCCCAACACCTCTATATATAGACATAGTGCATTTGTACGAACCTGCTCAGTGCATTCGTACGAACCCAGGTGTGAGTCTTGTGCATCTGATGTATGTAAAATGCAACATATAAATTACATCAAATGAGGCATAAAACTAACCCTTTTTAAGTACTAATATTGGAAAAAGAGTGTTTTTGTCTTCCTTTTGTATTTTCAGGATTAAATGAGCTCAAAAACGCAAAAGAAGCAAAAAGACAGCTAAATCCAACATAAATACAAGAAAAGGAATATTAGTGGACTGCCCGACCCCTCAACGGCACCTTCCAAAGCAAAGTAGAGAAATCAGAAGACTGAACACGCCCCGTGCTCAGCCAGCACGGGGCCGTGCCCAAGAAGCAGCAGAAAAGACAAACCTATAGAAGCTTCTATTGCCCACCACGGGCCGTGCTCAGCGGACACGGGGGCGTGTCGAAAGTACATCAGGCGCATTTATTGTAATTGCGAATTACAATTAATGAGGAAAGAGATTGTCAGACGGACACGGGGCCGTGCCCAGCGGACACGGGGCCGTGCCCAGCTCTCTGTTCAGCCTATAAATAGGAGTGCTTGGATTCATTTCATCTCATCCCTTGGCACACCACCTCTCTCACACTTCATCCACCACCCACCACCATCACAACACCATCATCTACCACCATCATCCATTGTCCATCGTAGAGTGTGTGAGTCGTCTCGGGATCCAAGATTGATCGTAAGAGTTCTTGACAATCAAGGCCATGTTTGCCTAAGTCTCTTACATCACTTGGTGAAGACAAAGTGTCTAGTATAATACTTTTTATTTCTAATCTTTTGCACTTTTTATTTGGTTTTGTATTAATGACTTTAATAACTAGTTACTTATGTTGAAGGTGATCTTTCCTTATCGTTTGTCCGTGGTGTCTTGGCATTATTTTACTGTCTATATAAAATAAAGGATTTTCACCATTCATATCTCCACGGTCTATATGGAGATATGTTGGCTACCTGGTAGGGGGTTAAGGGAACGGTTTGGTAAAGGTCTTGCCATTGTTCAGCGTTTAGAGGTCCTGCAATGGACCTGGGTCAAATTTAGTAGGACCTCCTTCAATACTTCACGGTATTGGATGGCGGGGGTCCAAACTCTTTGATCCCCTCATAAGTTAACTACTATTAATACTATAACCCGGCTATTTAGGACTGTATCCCTGCTGACTCAGACTACTTAGCCGAGGGTAACGTCACCGCCAAAAGCGGGGCCTACCACAATACTGCATTAATAACTTAATTCATTATCTTCCAATAATCCACCCTTTTAGGATTGTATCCCTGCTGACTCAAACTACTGGGGTGAGGGTAACGTCACCTTCAAAAGAGGGGCCTACTACAATAACTAAGATAATCTCTTAATTATGTGCAAAAGTGCGGAAATAATCAAAGGTTATACTAGATACGAGTCGGAACCAAGTGATTTATCTTGTCTATCTGTTTTTCTTTTATTTTTATTTTCAGCATTTTAGTTAGTTTTTAATTTTCTTAGTTTAAAACATTTTTCTAACCTTTTATTTTGGTTAGACGTTGAGGATAAACCGGTACTAAAAGCTCTTGTGTCCTTGGACGACCTCGGTATCTTACCAACGCTATACTACACTCAACGATGGGTGCACTTGCCCATATGTGTGTTTAGTGTTAGTGAAATATCCTGTTTTATAAATTTAAAACTTGGCTAAAATAAGTGTTAAAAAGGGCTTAAAATATACACCTAATATATATAACACTTCGCACGCATCAAGTTTTTGGCGCCGTTGCCGGGGACACAAGGATTTTAAGAAAGTTTAAAATCGACGGCCTAATCAGTTTTTTTTCAAAACCTTTTCAAAACGCGCGCACATTTTTCTGCATTTTAGTTTAGTTTGCATTTACAGTAGCCTGAACACGTGGCCGTGCTCACTGAACACGCCCCCGTGCTGCATATTTTTAGTTAGATACCCAGATACAGAGTCTGAACACGGGGCCGTGCTCACTGAACACGCCCCCGTGCTCAACGTGACCAGTAACTTTAATTAAAACGCCCAGATACAGATCCTGTACACGGGGCCGTGTTCACCAGACACGGGGCCGTGTCCAGCCTTCTGTTTCAGTCTTTGTTGTCATTTTCTGGTCCCGAGACTCAGTTGTGGTCTGCTGAGTGATTCTTATGGATCAATACTCAGGAGGTTACAACTACACCTATGATGAGGATGATTATAGGGGTAATTATTGCACTAATTGTCGTAATACACGTTCGATTCAAAATAATCACTCGTATCAACCATCCAATTCATACGCTTACTATGAGGAGCCCAGGTACGAGCCATCAACTTCATACACATCCTATGAAGACCAAAGGTATGAACCTCCTCCCTCATACTCATATTTTGATGAACCAAGGTATGAGCTTTCTTACTCATACTTTGAGGAACCAAGATATGAGCCACCACCTTCATATGCTTATTATGAGGAACCTTGGCGTGAACAACCCACCTCATATGAGTATTATGAAGAACAAAATTACGAACCTTATCCATCATATGCTTACAATGAAGGACAATGGTGTGAACCATCAACTTCATATGGGTATTATGAGGAACAAAGGGTCGAACAACCGGATTCAAGCTTAGAAAATAATGAATCTTTTTCTATAACCGAAGTGACCGATAGGATATTAGAACACATTAGAGTTATCGATCGATGTATAAAAGAAGCTCGCGCAAGGGAAGAGGAGTCCCGCGCAAGAGAAGAATTAAAAAAGGAAGAGATAACTAAAAATGAAAAAATGGAAGAACAAATAAGTGAAAAACCGACACATGAGTTAAACAACGAAAAAGGTGAGTCCAACAACGTTAAAATCCAAGAAGAGTCTAATTTTGAAGAAATTAATCTCTTGACACCTTCTTTCGAAAATCATTGTTTAGTACCCACTCATGCTAAGTTTTTAAAAGAGTTAAACACTACATTGTTTAGTAATGTCACAATCGATAAAGATCTTTGTGTTAACATAATGCCTAACTACATTTTCAAAAAATTAAGTATTAGTGATTTTTCTCCACTTCAAATACCCATTTTTCTATCCAATCGGAAAGTAATAAAATCAATCGGTATAGTTGAAGATGTTTTGGTTCAAACAAATCAAATGGTAATCCCAATCGACTTTGTCATCCTCGATGACGCTCCTCTAGTGTTGGGACGACCATTTGTAAAAACTCACGAAGCTTTGAAAAACCGGAAGTTCAACAATTTACCTCTTCAATTAGGGGCATTTAAAAGAAGTGTCGACCTCGAACGATCAATGAAATATCCATTCGGCAATAATGACCCCCTAATTGAAGATGAAGATGAACCACCCGATACAAGTGAAGAGATTGACCACTTTGTTGAAGAAGAGGTCGCCATAGAACAAACTTTTAAAGTTCTTGATCGAAACGAGCAACCAAATAAGGAGTCTCCTAAAGACCCACCACTTGAGCTCAAAGAACTTCCAAAAGGTTTGGAATATGCTTTTCTAGACAAAGATGGTAAGTTACCTGTAATTATTTCGTCTAAATTAGATAACTTAGAAAAAGAAAAACTAATTAATCTTTTGAAAAAACACAAAAATGCAATAGCTTGGAAACTTGTTGACATAAAAGGAATTAGTCCTTCTATGTGCACACACAAAATTTTGATGAATGATGACTACAAATCGGTCATACAACCACAACGTCGAGTGAATCCAAATGTTCAAGAAGTGGTTAAAAACGAAGTCATCAAATTACTTGACGCCGGACTTATCTATCCTATTTCCGATAGTCCTTGGGTAAGTCCCGTCCAAGTAGTTCCAAAGAAAGGAGGTATGACGGTAATTACTAACGAAAAGAATGAATTAATACCAACGAGAACCGTCACAGGATGGAGAGTATGTATAGATTATAGACGGTTAAATGAAGCAACAAGAAAGGATCATTTTCCTTTACCCTTCATTGATCAAATGTTAGAAAGATTATCCGGTCATAAATTTTACTGTTTCTTGGATGGTTTTTCAGGTTACTTTCAAATCCCGATAGCACCCGAAGACCAAGAAAAGACAACTTTCACATGTCCCTATGGAACTTTTGCTTATCGACGCATGCCGTTTGGTCTATGTAATGCCCCCGCAACATTCCAACGTTGCATGGTAGCCATTTTCCATGACATGATAGAAAAGACAATGGAAGTCTTCATGGACGACTTTTCTATCTTTGGGGATTCATACGACCAATGCCTCGATAACCTTGAACGAATGCTATCCCGATGTGAGGAAACTAACCTCGCCCTTAATTGGGAAAAATGCCATTTCATGGTAACGGAGGGAATAGTACTCGCTCACAAAATCTCAAGCGAAGGAATGGAGGTGGATCGAGCCAAAATAGATACCATTTCTAGATTACCACCTCCATCCTCCGTAAGAGCTATTAGAAGTTTCCTAGGGCATGCCGGATTTTATAGACGGTTTATCAAAGACTTTTCAAAGATCTCAAGGCCTCTAACAAAATTACTTGAAAAAGATGCTCCTTTCATCTTTGACAAGGATTGCAATCAAGCATTTCTAACCCTAAAGGAAATGCTAGTCAATGCACCTATCATGATAGCACCTGATTGGAAATTTCCTTTCGAAATCATGTGTGATGCTAGTGACTTTGCAGTTGGAGCTGTCTTGGGGCAGAGAAAAGAAAAGCATTTCCACCCAATATATTATGCTAGTAAAACACTTAACGATGCACAAGAAAATTACACAACAACTGAAAAAGAGTTACTAGCTGTGGTATTTGCTTTTGATAAATTTCGTTCTTATCTTGTTCTTTCTAAAACTATAGTCTATACAGACCATGCAGCCATTCGATATCTCTTTAAGAAGCAAGACGCAAAACCACGTTTGATTAGGTGGATTCTACTCCTCCAAGAATTTGACATTGAAATCAAGGACAAAAGAGGAGCAGAAAATACCGCAGCAGATCATCTTTCACGCTTAGAAGACCCAGCTTTGGAGGCAACCAGGGACGAGCAAATCAACGAAAAATTTCCAACTGAGTCCCTGGAAATGGTGGAATATAAGGAAGAACCATGGTACGCCGACTTTGCTAACTACCTAGCTAGCGGTATAGTCGCAAAAGGATGGCCACATCATCAAAGAAAAAAATTCTTTGCCAATGTGAAACACTACTTTTGGGAAGATCCATATCTTTTCAAAATGTGTGCCGACCAACTCGTTAGACGATGCGTACATGGTAGTGAAGCACGAAGAATTCTCCGCCATTGTCATGAAGGTCCATACGGAGGACATCATGGTGCTGCCAGTACCGCACGAAAGGTATTCGATTCAGGATTTTATTGGCCAACCATTTACAAAGATGCTCAAAATCTTGTAAAGACATGTGATGCTTGCCAAAGAACAGGTAATATTTCTTCCAAAAACGAAATGCCACAAAATGGCATTCTTGTTTGTGAAATTTTTGATGTATGGGGACTCGACTTTATGGGACCTTTCCCACCATCTAAAGGGAACAAATACATACTTGTGGTAGTAGATTACTTGTCTAAATGGGCCGAGGCCGAGGCACTTCCAACAAATGATGGAAGAGTAGTGGTAAGATTTCTGAAAAAATTATTCTCTCGTTTTGGCACACCTAAAGCTTTAATAAGTGATAGAGGTACCCATTTTTGCAACCATCAACTTGAAAAAATTTTAACAAGATATGGGGTCTATCACCGGGTTTCGACAGCATATCACCCTCAAACAAACGGACAAGCCGAAGTGACTAATAGAGGGTTAAAACGAATACTCGAAAAAACCGTAGGGTTAAATAGAAAGGAATGGGCTGATAAATTAGATGATGCTTTATGGGCTTTTCGAACTGCTTATAAAACAACGATAGGTACAACCCCATATAAGCTAGTCTATGGAAAATGTTGTCATTTGCCAGTAGAAATTGCACACAAAGCCTACTGGGCAATCAAAAATGTAAACTTAGATCTAGAATTTGCTGGTAAAAATCGATTTTGTCAAATAAATGAATTAGACGAACTTAGGAATTATGCATACTCAAACTCCGAGATTTATAAGGAAAGAATGAAAAATTTGCATGACAAACATATTAAACCTAATGAATTTCGGGTAGGAGATTTAGTTCTTTTGTTTAATTCACGACTTCGATTGTTTCCTGGTAAATTAAAGTCTAGGTGGTCAGGACCTTTTTCCGTCACCCATATTTTTCCACACGGTGCAGTAGAAATTAAACCTCGAAATAGGCCACCATTTAAAGTCAATGGCCAACGGCTGAAACTCTATCAAGGATTTATTGAGGATGAGGAAGAAGAGATCTCGCTTCAAACCGTGGAAGAATAAAAACATCATGCCTGGTAAGTTACGAACGATTGAGACGACAAAATAAAGCGGTAAGTTTTGTAAACCATAGCTTATGGGAAAAAGGGGCACTCACACGCGCACATAAAAAAAAAAAAAAGCTGCTCGGCACGAGGCCGTGTCCGCTGGACACGGGGCCGTGTTCGCGCTGCAGACGGGATAAAACCCCTTTTTCAAAACAGTTTCTTCATTCCACACGCCCCGTTTCCCCACAAAAGCTCTGGTTCCAGGCGATTTTTCGCGAAATTTCGACGTCTCTTACCGATCTAACAACGTCAAGGTATGATTCTATCACTCTTAGTAGTTAGATTAGTTACTTGCATGTAGTTAAAACACCACAAATTTGGGGAAAAATCTAGGGTTCTTGATGTTCATCCGGAGCGAACCTAAAATTTTTGCCTAAATCTGTTTGCATTTAGTTAGATTAGTGTTAAGGGAAGTAAATACACTTAGATTGTTCATAGATTCACCCGATTTCTTACAAAAACCCAAAACCCTTGTTCTTGAACCGAAAAAGGTAAAATTGATAAGGTAAACGGGATATTTTGGGAAAAACGGTGTTTAGGGTTTCATTTTCGGGGGAAACCGCACCTATTGGACCAAAAATTTTCAAGTTTTCGAAACCGGGTCGAAAAATGAAGTTTTTGAGTAACAGACCTCTGAACACGGGGCCGTGTCCGCTGGACACGGGGTCGTGTCCAGCCCGCTGTTTGCAGTTTCGTCCGAAAACATTTCTGTTTCGTGCAAATTTTTGGTATATTCTTTCAGATGGCAAAGTTCACAAGGTTCAATGCAAATGAGCTTGATGCAAGGGCAAGGTATGAGGTTCTTCAAACAAGACCCGAAGAGTACCCCAGGAGAGCTTGCACGGATCTGTTAACCTTGGTAAACCAGCTGAACCGATTCAACAACATCGTTACGGGACCACTAGCTGTTGCATTAAACACTAGGCTTCGGTCGGTGCATCAATGCACCATGGAGTTCTACAGTACCTTCAACTTCAATTCAAGGTGTGACCCATTCGACAATGAAGGGGTTGTATTTCGGTGTGGAGGGACAATGTACTCGATCTCCATGGCACAGTTTGGAGCCATAATAGGTCTATACCAAGAAGAGGAATCGGGAAACGAAGAAAATACCGGGGGATTACGAGACTTGGAGGGAAATGAAAGACAAGCCGCATGGGCTCAAATCGGTGAAGGAATCTACGACCCTCGTAGCACCAAGAGTACGAAGCTAAGGGATCCGCTCTATCGCTACATTCACAGGATCCTCACCTACTCTCTAAACCAACGTCACGACAGTAGCGGTGTTGTAGGGTTGAAAGATTTGGTTGTCCTCCACTGTATCCACAACCAAAAGCCTCTCGATGTTCCGTATCTCCTGTTAAGAAACATGCATCTCAACCGCCTTGCTCAAGCTCCAACGCCTATCTTCTTCGGAGGATGGGTGCACCGTCTTTTTAAGCATTACACGCAAATTCCAAGAGCCTTTGAAAGAAGCCCATGGTCGGGACGAGTGGACTACCACATTTGCCGAGCCATGAACTTACTCTATGAGGCGGAAGACGGAACAGTGAGTTTCCAAAGAACGCAAGGCTATGCATGGAACCCACAGGAGGCCCTAGTTCTTCACGCACCACCTCCCCACCACCAGTATCCACCCCATGGTGATCCGGGTCAATCCTCCTCACAAGGAGGCGGTTTTCCTAATTTTCAAAGCTTACATGATCTTATGCAGGAAAACCTCATGTGTACCAGGAACGCCTACAACCTCGCCAACAACACATACCACCGGGTCGGAGCTATTGAACGCAACATCAACGATATACAAGACGATATCGGCAGCATCCGGGAGTACATGGCGGGGCATGGGGATGGAGGTGATGAGAGCGACGAGGATATGGAGTAGAGGGTTTGGAGGAGCAGGAGCGGGTTGATGGCGAGCCCACAGGTTTAAGTCCCTTTATCTATCGAACGATTGGTGGCCTGCGTGCCAGAAGTTGAACAATTTACTTTCCTTAAACACTTTTATTTTCCGTTTTATTTTTCTTTTACTTTATGCTTGGAACAATTAACTGTGGTAATGTAGGATGTTTGTGTTGCTTGGTGTGGTATTAAGTGATGAAACAGGTACAAACCAAGGCTTGGGGTGCTAAGCCTCAGCACTTATAGGGCCAGGATGGAAAAACCGGAGGACGAAACCTGTTTTTCAGGCTTTCAGACTGTCCACACGGGGACGTGTCCAGCCAACATGCCCCCGTGCTCACCTCCCAGACCTGCTGTTTGGCTTCTGTTCTGCAGAATTTTGTCAGACACGTGGCCGTGTCCAGTGGACACGGGGCCGTGTCCACCTTCTGTAAGTTCTTGTTACTGGCACCTGAACACGGGGTCGTGCCCACTCAACACGGGGCCGTGTTCAGTGCCCAGTAACACAAATTTTTGCTTTTTAAACACTATTTTACACATCTAATCAACCTAAAAATTTATTTTTGGGACACATTGAGGACAATGTGTAATTTAAGTGTGGGGGGGATGCTAAAACCTTGAATTTTGCAAGTCCTAAATACAAGCCTTACACAAAACTCTATTGGAACCGCTAATCACCCCAAATTTTTTCAAAAATTTCATTTTTTTTACTTGTCTAGGTTTAACTCGGGAAATTCAAGTTCTCAAAAAGGTTATATTTTTACAAATTTACAACCGATAGCGTAGTGATAAAAAGAACCAACATAAGAAAATTATGAAAAGGCATAGCAAACTTATTTAAAATTTGATTATATATACTTGATCACATAAAAACCCATTCCCACAAATGTGAGTTTTGAGCCTTTATTGAGCACACAATTACATATCATTTGACTAAATGCTCATTTTTCGTTTCTTGTGTGAATAGCCGCTTGGTTCTTACGACTCTAGAACTTGCCATGACAATACATTCCCGGTCCTTATCAACTTAAACCCGAGTAAGTAAATGATGGAGGCATTAGGACTAACCCTTTTTATTTCTACACCATTTTTTTTCTTTTTCTTTTGCCACCTACCCAAAAATCCCCCTAGTTAGCCCCTTTGAGCCTAAACCTTTTCGTTTCATCACCCAAACAAAAACCCTTTTACCCACCAAAACCTTTTTCATTTTTAACCCTTTATTTTAGTAACAAGTTCGGTTCTTCGTAAAAAAAAAAAAAAAAAAAAAGTGTGATAATGATGAAGCAAAAAGAAAATAAACAAACAAGTTAATCAAAAATAACTTAGTTTGAATAAAAGCTTCATCAAAATAAAAAGTTGCAAAAATACGAAAACCGACACTTGTTACGCCTTTAGCCCTTTTTCTACTAACCACTAACCCAACCACCTACCTTTAACCCTAGCCTAACCCTTAACCCACAAAGTCCTCTTGATATCTACAAAGGTATAAAAGTTAAAAAGGAGGAGGATTGATTTCTTGGCAAGCCTATGGTAGGAATAAGTTCCATGCCGCTCTCGAGTGATTCACTAAAAATACACCTTCGGCCGAGTGTGAGTGATTTCCCCGTGAGGTATGTGAACTTGTATATAAATAAAATTTTAAAAAAGGCATGTTATGCCCAAATAAGTAATTTCTTTTATGAAAAGTTCTAAATAAATCATTACGAATAGGAGTGTAAATAAATAAAAATAAAACCCAAAAAGATCTTGGAAATCCCGACACTCTACGACAAGCCCAAAACCTTCTCTTCTACCTATTCCATTTGGGAGTGTAAGCCACATATTAAAGAGTTTTGCTTGAGGACAAGCAAAAGTTCAAGTGTGGGGGTATTTGATGTATGTAAAATGCAACATATAAATTACATCAAATGAGGCATAAAACTAACCCTTTTTAAGTACTAATATTGGAAAAAGAGTGTTTTTGTCTTCCTTTTGTATTTTCAGGATTAAATGAGCTCAAAAACGCAAAAGAAGCAAAAAGACAGCTAAATCCAACATAAATACAAGAAAAGGAATATTAGTGGACTGCTCGACCCCTCAACGGCACCTTCCAAAATAAAGTAGAGAAATCAGAAGACTGAACACGCCCCGTGCTCAGCCAGCACGGGGCCGTGCCCAAGAAGCAGCAGAAAAGACAAACCTATAGAAGCTTCTATTGCCCACCACGGGCCGTGCTCAGCGGACATGGGGGCGTGTCGAAAGTACAGCAGGCGCATTTATTGTAATTGCGAATTACAATTAATGAGGAGAGAGATTGTCAGACGGACACGGGACCGTGCCCAGCGGACACGGGGCCGTGCCCAGCTCTCTGTTCAGCCTATAAATAGGAGTGCTTGGATTCATTTCATCTCATCCCTTGGCACACCACCTCTCTCACACTTCATCCACCACCCACCACCATCACAACACCATCATCCACCACCATCATCCATTGTCCATCGTAGAGTGTGTGAGTCGTCTCGGGATCCAAGATTGATCGTAAGAGTTCTTGACAATCAAGGCCATGTTTGCCTAAGTCTCTTACATCACTTGGTGAAGACAAAGTGTCTAGTATAATACTTTTTATTTCTAATCTTTTGCACTTTTTATTTGGTTTTGTATTAATGACTTTAATAACTAGTTACTTATGTTGAAGGTGATCTTTCCTTATCGTTTGTCCGTGGTGTCTTGGCATTATTTTACTGTCTATATAAAATAAAGGATTTTCACCATTCATATCTCCACGGTCTATATGGAGATATGTTGGCTACCTGGTAGGGGGTTAAGGGAACGGTTTGGTAAAGGTCTTGCCATTGTTCAGCGTTTAGAGGTCCTGCAATGGACCTGGGTCAAATTTAGTAGGACCTCCTTCAATACTTCACGGTATTGGATGGCGGGGTTCCAAACTCTTTGATCCCCTCATAAGTTAACTACTATTAATACTATAACCCGGCTATTTAGGACTGTATCCCTGCTGACTCAGACTACTTAGCCGAGGGTAACGTCACCGCCAAAAGCGGGGCCTACCACAATACTGCATTAATAACTTAATTCATTATCTTCCAATAATCCACCCTTTTAGGATTGTATCCCTGCTGACTCAAACTACTGGGGTGAGGGTAACGTCACCTTCAAAAGAGGGGCCTACTACAATAACTAAGATAATCTCTTAATTATGTGCAAAAGTGCGGAAATAATCAAAGGTTATACTAGATACGAGTCGGAACCAAGTGATTCATCTTGTCTATCTGTTTTTCTTTTATTTTTATTTTCAGCATTTTAGTTAGTTTTTAATTTTCTTAGTTTAAAACATTTTTCTAACCTTTTATTTTGGTTAGACGTTGAGGATAAACTGGTACTAAAAGCTCTTGTGTCCTTGGACGACCTCGGTATCTTACCAACGCTATACTACACTCAACGATGGGTGCACTTGCCCATATGTGTGTTTAGTGTTAGTGAAATATCGTGTTTTATAAATTTAAAACTTGGCTAAAATAAGTGTTAAAAAGGGCTTAAAATATACACCTAATATATATAACACTTCGCACGCATCACATCCATACGAACCAACTCATGTGTCCATTCGTATGAATGGACTCCATTTGTACGAAAGGGCTATTACATCACAAAACCTTTCAGTTCGTACCGGATTTCACACTATTCTATACAATATTCAACACACGCTCTATCTAGCCTATTTGCACAGTGGCAGACATACTAAATAAGCACCAACATATTCCCCCTTGGCCGTCACTGTCAAATCGTCACTTTGAAAACCTAGAACCGTGTTTTGAATATTCTGCAACTTCAATCAGGCATCTTTAAATCTTCAATAGATTCCCCCTTGATTGATGATCTGGGTTTGCTTTGACAATGTTATACACACATTCCCCCTGAAATGAATCTTCAGGTCTTTGTTTGCACAGTTCACTCCTCCTCCTCTGATTTACTCAACTGCAATCTTCACGAATAATCATCCGTGTTCGGTTTTTGATATTTCATTTCAGCACCATCGATCGCACATTCCGCCTGCTTAATCTTTTATTGTACAAAAACCCAACCGACAATTAATAGAAACTTCGAATAGCTCACTGGTTAACTTCAAATCTGTGATTACCCCCGAAAATCTGAAATCCCGTTTTCCGTGATCACTTTTAAGCACCTTCTGAATGATTAATCCGTGTAAATGGTATTCTCCAGAATAAGTAAATCTTCATCGGATAACGAATCATCTGGTAACACATTCAGATCTCAGCAACATTCATCCACAATCAGATTCACATTCTTCCTCTTCAGTCACGATAACAGATGTATAGTCTTCTCTGCTAGTTCTGACATCAACTTAACCAACAAACATCTTCATTCCCCGGCGGTTAGTCCGAAAAACAATTCATCCGCTCGAAGATTAACCATTCTGACACTTAAGACTATCACACGTCTGTGATATCTTATAAGTATCCACAATATAGACGCACCTCCTGATGCTAATCCTAGTGACGGCTTGACGAAGACCCGAGACTCAAACCCTAAGACGTCAATCTGACCCTGATATGTAGATTCTGAACTTCCCATTATCACGAATTCAAAAATCCAGATCCTATTCATCTCTAGACAACTCTGAAATCGGAACCACCCGAATGTTGTTGCATCGTCACGAATTTCAAAAATGTCGAAATTTCATATGAAATTTTTATTCCCCCTCATTTTTGCAAATTCTGACGTCTTATCACCGAATTCCCCCTCAAATTGATCAAGTCAGTCATTTCTGTTCTCTGAAAAACTTGACTATACCAAAAATATGACAATTTTGCCCCAAAACGTCAGTTTTTCATCATTGCGGATTTTACGTTACGACCCATTAATAGTCAGATAACCCAGATGATAAACATTCTGCACCAGTATCATAACTACCCCACTAATTTCTACAATCTGTGATCGCATCATTAAATCTGTTCGCTGAAGCCCCTGGCGGTGTCCCCGAACAACCCAACTTGGTTGTTAAAAACTCGAAAAAAAATTCAATCACCAAATATTTTCTGGAGACTCACCTCATCATTGCGATAAAAAATGCCTTTTTTTAGGCATTTGCTCATTCGGACGAATGGAATAGGTCCATTCGTACGAATGGGCTGACTTGGAATGATTTGCCATTTTGAACCGAATGTCCATTCGTATGAACCCACAAGGTTGATTTGTACGAATCTGGAATGTTGGTTCATACGAACCCATGCATTCGTACAAATCTGTGCATTCGTACCATAGAAACTGATTTCTCAAGAATACTCCCAATCACATTTTTCGATCCAAAATCTTTATTTCTGCGAATTTCATGATGAAACTTCACAGGATTGTACGAAAGTCAATTTTGAATCTAATGATGTCTTCAATTTCAAATTCCATCCATGAATTGACCTTCAATTTGATGTTTATTCGATGTTTAACGTCAAAACCTCCTAAAACTCCAAAATTCTTGAGCGTAGGTGATTCAATCAACTGTTAGATCGCTTGAATCAGTATCGTAGCTCTTACACCAATTGAGATTCCAGGATCCGGTAGGTTTGATGGAGTTTTGGTCCCAAGATAACCGGTTCGATGGATTATTATTAATAAGAAAGGAGTAGAAGTAGAATCGACACCGAACAAGTCAATTTAATCTGGTTTATTCAATGTTTAAAGTTACATACATGTGAAACCAGTTGGACAGCATCTCCCCTCAGGGAACCAAAAGCTTGTCCAAAACAAGACCCCAACACCTTTATATATAGACATAGTGCATTCGTACGAACCTACTCAGTGCATTCGTACAAACCCAGGTGTGAGTCTTGTGCATCCGTACGAACCGACTCATGTGTCCATTTGTACGAATGGAAAAAGGGCAATTACATCATAAAACCTTTTAGTTCGTACTGGATTTCACACTATTCTATACAATATTCAACACACGCTCTATCTAGCCTATTCGCACAGTGGCGGACATACTAAATATGCACCAACAAGTATATATAAAATAATTAAATAGTTATGACTTTTTGATCCTATGATAATTTATAAGGTATATGATATCTTTCTTACTTAAAAACAAAGAACACTTAACTCCCTTGAACATAAACTATGGGGGAAACGAGCTGCAAAACCATTGAAAAACAAAGAGATTCTATGTCACACCCCAAAAACGTCGCAGCGGAAATACAAACGTGGCGGTGATGGAGGTTGGTACCCATAAATATCTCAGTAGACGATGCATAGTTTATTTTGGACATACACTTATTAAAAGCATGACTTTAGAGTTTAAAGTTCGGATACAACCCATAGTTACAACTTAGTGGTCTTAATCCTTATGGATTCAAATACACATGGTCCCATATTAGTTTTTAAAAGTAGTCCAAAACATTTTAAAAGACGACCAGCATCACTACCACAAGATATGCCAAAATCCCAAAGCCGAACTCATGTACCTGAAGAACACGTAAAAATCAAGTGTCAACACAAAGAAGGTGAGTTCAAATATAATTTTCGTAATATTTTATTTAAGGAAAAACTTCCTTATTTGACCCTTAGTGGTCTGAAAACCATTACATATTTAAAAACATTTATATATTTTTTAAAATATAACATTCATTTTAATAAAAATGATGTTATTGTAATGTTAATGAAATCGGCATGTACCAAATTTCATATAAGAATTGTCATGAAAGAATTCATCAGAAATAACTCCGCAACACTATTATTGATGACAACTTATACTCATAATTTTGATTATATAAATATTAAATTTTCGTTATGATTTCGGTTTCGTAAGTTAGCAAGACATTATATATACTACGAATGAGGTTCTAATAAATGCTAGACAATTATCGAATATCAATTCGCCGCTATGTGGACGCGGAGCTACCGGTCACGGTGGGGTTGTCAACCCGATAGATCTATCAACAATTCCACGTGTGCAATACTTAATGATTAAACATTGTGGCATAGATGCCTCCTTATGTGCCTCCTCAATGCATTAATATATATAACCTACTAAATAACTAATTAATATTTGGCGTTGTACAAATTCCCAACATCCGCCACGCAATGTAAGCCAATGGTCGCTACTAACACTCTGGAGATTTGACCAATTTGTCCCAACAACTTAGATTTAAAGAAAACGTTTTTATATCTTTACGATCGTTATACTCATAACATCGTCTATATACCCAGTTTCCTCCCTGAAACCAGTATAATACATTTTAAACTCGTTTTTCTTGAAAACAGTTTAAGTCATTCATCTTTTGAGTTCATAACGCATTATGATACTCTAAAAATCGTATTCTCGATGAAAATACATTATTATATAATTTAAAAGCATATTTTATATGAAACCATATACTTAGCTTTTAATAACATGTTTTTCTCTGAAAATAGTATATAAGATGGTAAAATGACGTTTTAGTGAAATCTCACTAAAATACATTTAATTGAAATCATGTTTTATACGAAAACATATATTCATTCTTTTTAAAGACGTGTTCTTTACCCCGAAAACAGTTAATAAAATAGTAAAAATGGGGTTCTGTGACACTCACTGTAACACATTGACGTGCGTGCGGGTGTCTATCACTCTACACACACGCTAGGGCAGGTGCACCCTTCGCGGACGTAGTATAGTGATGGCAAGATACCAAGGTCGTCCAAGGACACAAGAGCTTTTAGTACAGGCTTATCGTTAACGTCTAATCAAACCAAACTTTTAGAAAAGATTTTTTAAGCTAATAAAAAGATAAAAACAGAAAATAAAAATGAAATAAAAATGATAGACAAGAAAGAATCACTTGGATCCAACTTATCTTTCATGTACTGTTTTGATGATTTCCGCACTTTGGGCATTTTAAGAGATTATCTTAGTTATAGTATTAGGCCCCTCTTTTGGAGGCGCGTTACCCTCAACCTAGTGGTTTGAGTTAGCAAGGATACAATCCCACTAGGTCAGAATATTGAAAGATAATTAAGTAAGTTATTAATGAAAAATGTGGTGGACCCCCCCCCCTACGAGGCGGCGATCACCCTTAACCTGTTGGTCTGAGTCAGCAGGGATACAGTCCTCGCGAGGTTGGTTTAAAGTTTTAATAGTAGTTTATGAATAAGGGGTGCAAGCGTTTTCTTACTCTCAGTCGGGCCAGTAATTCCCGGCCAATCTATGGAGTAGTACTAAACTTGCACCAGGTTCTCGCAGGATCTATACACTGAACGAGACATAAAAATACCCAAACCACCCTTCTAACCTCCCTTTCGAGTTAATTAACATGCTTTATATAGATCGTAAAGACATGAATATGTGAATAAACGACATATGAAGAATGGTTGAATAAATTTGCCTTCAATATAAAAATCTAATTATTAAAGTCATTAATATATACCCAATTAAAAGGTAGCCAAAGCTTGGAAATCATAAAAGAAATATATAAAAGATATGTCTTCACCAAGTGATGTAAGAATTTAGCCAAGCATGGCCTTTGTTTGACAAAGATTCTTACGATCAATCTTGGATCCCGAGACTACACACACACTCTAAATATGGAAAAATGGATGATGGTAGTGGATGATGGTGTTGTAGTGGTGGTGGAGTGGTGGCAAGTGAGAGAGAAGTGGTTTGCCAAGGGATGAGTTGAAGTGAAACCAAACATCCCTATTTATAGCTGAAGACAGAACATCCAACACGGCCCGTGCCCGCCTGGCACGGCCCCGTGGCCATCAGTCTCTCTCTTCTACGTTAACTGCAGTGTTAGACTTGTGCTAACATGACCACGTGTGTCAACAGCACGGCCCGTGGACAACGTACTTGCTGTACTTCTTCATAGATTTTGGAAATCTAAGAGTTGATCACGCCCCGTGTTGGTCTAGCACGACCACATGTTGAGCTTGAAATTTGTCTTTTATTGTTGTCTCTTTCTGCTGTAGTGAATTCCCACCGGGCACGGCCCGTGCTAGGTGAGCACGACCCCGTGCCAGAGTTTCTGTTTTTGTTATTTCTTGGGTTTGGATGTGGATGGGGGATTGGCAAGTTGGTCAATCCTTCTTTATAGCATTTTATGTTGGGTTTTGTTGTCTTTTTGCTTCTTTTGTTCTTTTAAGCTCATTTAACCATGTTTATTCAAAAGGAACAAAAACGCAAGCTTTTTCCAACATTGGTACTAGAAAAGGGTTGATTTTATGCCTCATTTGATGTAATTTATATGTTGTATTGTGAATACATCACACATTTATTCGAAAGAATGTTTCTCACTAAACATTTACTTACCATTTTAACGACGTATTCTTCCCCTAAAACAGTTCATAAAATAGTAAAAAGTGGGGCGTAGTGATACTCACCTTTGGGTGCGTTTTATATTATTGCAATCCCTCAAATTTGTTTATTCGTCCTAAATTAAATAAGAACGACTTAATGACCAATTATTCTACAAACAATTACCCTTCTCCGATACTTAGAATTTTCACATAACTTTGAGATTTTCTCGAAAAGTTTTTATTTTGATTATGTTGGTATTTATATATACGTTCATATATATATAGGGTAGGGTTCATGCGAGAACCACCTTTATTGCGAGAACCGCGAGAACCAATGTGAACAGGGGGAAATTTTGTAAATAATAAACAACTTTTAAAAAAACCCGCATACCTGATTCCCTTTACCATCGGACTTCAAGCATAAAATAAATTACATTTAATAAAAACTTTCACGTCCAACATCTGAACTCTTATCTGAACTGTGATTACATCCAAATATCTCAACACTTCTCAACCTGATTCTCTCAACAATTCATCGATTACAGTCGTTTACATCATCGTCCCGAATACATCATTAGTTCACCATCACCAGTTCAGTTCACCATATCGAAGCATCTGGATTGAGATTGTATATCAGATTTGAGATTTTACCAGCAGATATTTTATATTTCATCATATAATCGAGGTTAATTCCCAAGTTTGGTTCGGTGATTATAAGAATAAATTTGTTTTTGCACTTTCATATGTTAACATGATGCTTAATTGTGGATTCAGATCCTTTATATGTTAATATGACGATTAAATCGTAGTTTCATATCGGCATTACCGAAAATGGTTTGATGTATATGATGTTTGAGGGATTCGGGGTAATTGTGGTGATACACCGACTTGTTATGTGGTAGGTATGTGTGTTTTTTTGTATGTAGGTTTTCCTACTGAATAATTTTAAATATGTTTGGTGGTAGTACAGAATTTGAGTTGGCAATGGTTAGGTTATTCTATTGAAGCAAACATTACCTGTTGATATTGTCGGCCATGTTAATGCACATGTGCACATAGTTATGCACATGTGCATGGTTTATATGGTGGTGATAAAGTTGATGCTTATATTGTTAACAAGGTCGTTTATGTTGATGCACATGAACATAGTTAATACAACGATGATAAAGTTGATGCATATATTGTTAACAAGGTCGTTTATGCTTATGCACATGTGCATAGTGTATATGGTGATGATAAAGTTAACGTTAATGCACATATTTATTGATAATTTATGTTTATTGATCTTATTTTTTATTATTATTTTTTTGTATATTATTGTATATAAACAATAGGAAAAAATCGAAGAAAGTAACTTTTGTTTTGAAGTCAATGGATGAAGGGTAAAAAAATTTCGGATGCAATGGAAGATGATTATGCGACATGCAATGGAAGATGATTACGCGGCAGTAAAACAAAAAGGTAAAAAATCAAAAAAATAACTTTTCTTTTGTCTATTATTTTTTATCGAAGCAAACCTGTTGATAAGCTCAGTCATGTTAATGCACATGTGCATAGTTATACACAAATGCATATTTTGCCAGATTATTTCAATTAGGTCAGTCATATGGATGCAAACGTGCAGTTATGCACATGTGCATAATTTTCCAGAATATGTTAATAAGGTCATTGATGTTGTTGTACATGTGCATAGTTATGCAAATGTGCATAGTTTGCCAGAATTTTGACAGAATATGTTAACAATGTAATTTATGTTGATGCACATGTGCATAGTGTATATGGTAATAATAAAGTAAATGTTAATGCACATATTCATTGAGATTGTATGTTTGTTAATCCTATGTTTTTTTGTTTTGTTTATTATCGTAGATCGATAACGGAAAAAATTCAAAGAAGGTAACTTACGTTTTGAAATCAAGGGATGAAGGGTCAAAAAATAGTCGGATGCAATGGATGATGATTACGCAACGGTTAAACAAAAAGGTAAAAAAGGTTGATTAATATTCGATGATGCAGTTGGGAGTTTATGCACATGTGCATCCCTTTATTACTTTCATGTTAAATGATATCATTTATGTATACACATTAAATATATCACATGTAGGTGCACACGAAGAAAAAAAAAAGCATAAAGAGGAGGACAAGTGAGCGAAATCACAATGAAAAAATCGAACAAGTAAACGAAATCCCTTTATTACTTCACAGTTTGCGGGGTGTTCACTATGCGACATATGAAGATGTATAATGGGAGTGGTGAGAAGTTTGATTGCATATTCAGCAAAGATAAAGAAATTCAAGACTTGCAACTTAAGAACATGAGGATGAAGATATCAACAAAATTGCCAATATCAGAGGCGAATGATCATGTTTGTTAATATATGGTGTATTATGTTGTTTGGTAGAGGGAATGTTGGTACTGCACATGTGCATAGTTTGAAATAGCATACATATTGGAATTGTATAATACATTACAGATGGTTATATTTGTTAATTTAGGATGCAGTATGTTGTTTGGAATAGTATATGTTGGTGGTGCATATGTGCAATTGTCACACCCCAACCGATGACGGAATCATCGGGGCGCGGCACTAGGTGAATCAGATTGCTCAGGAGAATCCATAACAGCTATTAGCGACAATATTTAATGTGTTCATTATCCCATACTAATAAACAATTATAGTCACATAAGTTATCACAGATTTTGTGTTCTCTCGAACAATACAAATCCGGCAACCTAGATTTTTGTTAAATTTCTAGACTTCCTAGCTTGATTTGATGTAGTCTGCGTTTTAAACCTGCAACATACGTTAAAATAAAGTCAATACAAAAGTATTGGCGAGTATACAGGTTTGATATGTAATAGCATAATAGATTTAAAAAGTGTTGCGAATCTCCTACATAAATACACGGGATACACGACATATATACTCACAAAACCGATACTACCAGCTAAGTCCTCGATGCTCGAATACGCGATGGCAAACTAGACCCCGTCGGGCGCAATAGTACTATACTAGTCATGGTGGGACGTCGCGAGTATAAGTCCTAGCACATATGTAACTAGCATCATGTATAACTATGCACGTAAGTCATTCGCAAGTGATAAGTAGTTTAAGCATTTGATATAATTTGATTTGATAGCAACGTATGTTACACCCAAAAGTGCAAAAGCAAAAAGGGTTCAAGTATACTCACAGTGCGTATTTAGTGAGGACACACTTGATTGGATTGATTTAGAGTGCGCCTGAGTTAGCATAAACATGGAACGGTAGAGTAAGCGATGGTGTGTTAAACGGAAACATTATCGTAATGACTAATATCCAGTCGGATGGTGCTCATCCGGTCGGATGACATGTTGTCCTGTCGGATGGAATGTTATCCGGTCGGTTGGCATGCTATCCGGTCGGATGACATGTTGTCCGGTCGGATGGCATGTTGTCCGGTCGGATGACAAGCTATCCGATCGGATGACATGTTGTCCGGTCGGATGGCATGTTGTCCGGTCGGTAGACAGCAGTTCGTTCCAACGTCCCGATCAACTGTTCTTGGTGGTTTTTGGAAGGAATACGTGTGGTTTTACTGAGATGGTGTGATATCGTTTTAAACAAATGAAATTTCATCAGTTCTGACCCGTTCTAACGGTCGGGAACCACCCTGTTCCATCAGATCTGGCCGTTCTTGACGGTTTTTCCATGTTTAACCCGAAATCTCACAATACTTTGATTAGATACATAGATTTTTAGGTGAGATGGTTATAAAAACATGTGGAAATCACTCAGATCTGAGTTGTTTATGGTGAAATGAGGTCACACTTTGAAGTTCATATGAACTCTTGGTGACATCATCTTAGAACACCTCAAATCAGTAGATTTCACGGTTAAAAGTTGAGTTTTAAAAGATAGAAAGGTGTAGAATTAAGGGTAGATCATAGAAGTACAAGATTTACGTTGAAATCTTACCGGAATCGCGAGAAATTGAGAGAAAAAGGGTCCAAGAGCGTGTTGGCCGAGTGGGAGCTGTCACTTCACTGTTCAAGTGAAGTGGCAAGGCTATTTATAGGCAAGAGGAGGAGAGAGGGTGAGTTTGTTGGGGATCAGAGGCCCGTTCGATCGGACAGCACTGTCTGTCTGGTCGGATGGCATGGCTAGTCCGGTCGGATGACATGCCTATCCGGTCGGCTGACATGTCTGTCCGGTCGGATGACATGTCTGTCCGGTCGGATGACATGTCTGTCCGATCGGACACCTCCGGTGAGATGTGTTTCAGCATTTCGATCAGAGTGTTGAGCGTTGCGATAGTTTTGGTCACACATTTTCATATATTTATTCATTATTCAAAAATTCGTATCTACGTATCCATACTTCCAAATATTCGGTGCGATAATCGAGTTACGCGTGGTCGCGGGTGCGTTTTCGAGTTTGCGATGTGTTGTGCCACAATGACTGACGGGGTACTTCTTGCTCGTATTGCCATCATCGTCACGACGGCTGGAGGGATAGTACTCACCCGTGAGTTCTTGTTAGCGTTAGTTGTTTGCGTTGCGACACATCACGGCCATCGAGGAGGGTAGAATAGGTCCTCACTCAATGTCATCGTGAGTGTCAGTGTTTGCGATGTGATGTAGCGATAATGTATTGCGAAAGTATGCGATTATCCTTCGAATAGCGATGTATGCGATATAGTTACATTATGATCCGAATCTCAGGTGCTAGGCGTAACGAGTGTAGCGAGTAGTAACAATGCACGAAAGTGCGGGTTGTTACAGTCTCCCCTGCTTTAGGAAATTTCGTCCCGAAATTAATCCAACAGGTAGACTTTTGAGAGTTGATCCTGTATGAGTAGCGATGCATCGAGTTAATTGACCGAGAGTTAACAAGCGAGAGCGTTTCGAGTAAGAGAGATCGACCGCGATAGCGAGAAGCGACGTAATGACAAAAGTAGCATCCCACGAGTTGGCGTTTCAAAAGTACCTCGAGTCGCGAAGAATTTGCAAGTTCGATGCGATTGAAATTTTAAAGAACTTGAAAGGTTTCTCATAACGTAGGGTTAACTGAGTCGATTGTTAACCAACATTGCAAGAAACGTTCGTTTTTAGATATTTAAAAGAAATTTGGAAGGAAATCTTGAAAAATTTTCTTATAACGTAGGGTCCACTGAGTCGATGTAAACCAACGTTGCAAGAAAGTTTAGGTTTTAAACATTTTAAGGAATTCGAAAATGAAAACTGGGGTTACGGAAACTCTCCTATGACATGGGTTCAAGCTGAACTCGATGTCGAACCAATGTCTTAAGAAGGATTTCGTTTTGTTGTTGCAAAAGTTTTTAAAGAAAACTGGACTTATGAGACTTCCCTTGGGCATGGAGTTAAGCTGATTCGATGTTACCTCCACATTGTGAGGAAATTTCACTTGTCCAATGGTTTTAATAAAAATTTTATAAAAATCAGTTTTTAACAGTTTGAAAAGTTAATTAACATCGAGCCCCACTTGGCACTTTCTCACGAAAGTTTGGTAATATGGTTAAAACACTTATATATAGGAAGTACCAGCGGCGTATCCACCATGTTTCTCCATATTACTTCCGTTTCGTGAGGCGGTGTCATGTGTGCTGATATGACACAGATAGAATTGCGCTACCTCGGTCCAATCGATAGGAAGTTGGACCGAGTTGAAGATAGAATCGAATAGGTTAAACAAGCGAGTTGAATTGTGAACGTAGCTATAACAGCGTGCGCGAGTAGCCTGGTGACACGAAACATTGATGTGCCGTGTCTTGGATAGGCGTCGAGTGATAAGCGATAAGCGAATAGGCGATTAAGCGAATAACACAAACACAACACAAGCGATGACGGCGGTGATAAACGAATTGCGATAAGCGGTACGCGATAGCGACAACCGACGAGCGATAAGAGACGGTTGTTGCGTGGCAAGCGATGGGGATATGCGCGATTTATGCCATTCGATTCCATCGATTAACACCACAGAGTTTAACTAACATTAGACCCCACCTGGCCTTTTTCCACGAAAGCCTGCTGATATGACTAAAACACCTTGCTTTAACCATATGAGCTTCATCTCGTGAAGCGAGGTCATGTGTGCTAACTCAACACAAATATCACAGATAACGGTAGGCGATAGCGATGGAGTGACACCAGCAAGCGATATGGCGATTTGCATAATAAGCGATAGAGATTCACTTAATAAGCGATAGAGATTGTGAGATACACATAATAGACAATGGCGATTGCGAGATAGATTTAAGCGATAATGCGATAGATTCCAACAAAACTGCGATTGAGTTGCGATGTGGACTTACGTCCAGTCTTTCGTCGCTGCAATTGCCCTGCGGGGTAGACCCACCAAGGTCTATCGATGAGGCGATTGCATTGCGTTCGCAGACTTACGAAAAGTCTCGTGGTGATGCGATTCAATTGTTACGCCTTGCGATTGAGTGTAGGGTGTCGAAAATAATAGTAATAGTATGATAGGTCAAATAGCGTTCTGTCACACCCCTTTCTGCGGTGGAAGCACGAGGTGTGATCATGAAAGGTTCTCATTGCATACGAAGAGTAAACATACTATATGCTCAAAAATAACTTCAAATATTACATTACTAAAAACATATGTCAAGTGTTTACAACACGAGATAACATATTGTCTTAAAAGTCACAACTTTATTTAAAGATAAACAAAGCGACATCCACGAGCATGAGCAAGACCGCGCGCACATCCATCCTAATTACCTGAAATACATGTGAGTTTTGGAAAAACGTCAACATAATGTTGGTGTGAATTCATGCAGTTTTTGTGTTTCACGTTCGTACACTTTGTATGAAAACATAGTTTGTGTCATGTATAAATCAAGTGTTCATATATAAATCAATTTTTCTTGAGTACCCCACATACTTCAAGTATAAATTAAGTTTTCTTGAGTACCCCACGTACTTCAAGTATAAATTAAGTTTTCTTGAGTACCCCACGTACTTCAAGTATAAATTAAGTTTTCTTGAGTACCCCACGTACTTCAAGTATAAATCAAGTTCTTCTTGAGTACCCCACGTACTCAAGTATAATTCCCGTTTCCTTGAGTACCCCACGTACTTCAAGTATTAATCAAGTTTTAGTATGGTATGAATTTTATGTAAGTAAAGTATTCCTGTAAGTATCAGGATTGTTAATGGGTTGCAAAGCCATTAACATGTGACACGACATAGGAAGTCACCAAACCTTAGGCATTTAGTTGGCATATTCTGAGACACAAAAGCACTACTCGATTCTCGCCCTCACCGAGAGTGTGGCTGCCCGGCACCCGTTAGATCTAACCTTTTGTTCTGCGGTCTAGGTATATTGTTGATTAATGGTGCTTATGGTACCCTATTCGTGACACGATTTCTCGTATCATTTCTCATAACGCATCATACTTGGTTCTCGTCCTCACCAAGTGCGTTTCTCGTATTCTTATATCTCGTCACACTTGGTTCTCGTCCTCACCAAGTGTGCTTCTTGTTATCATACCATTTATAAACATAGTAATATTTGTACATGTATTTCACCCCCGAAGTTATTAAAACTGAAAACAGTTAAAAGAAAAGGGGGAGCATGAACTCACAACTTTGCGTTCCTTGCGTCGTAAACTTCACCGGATTTGCTTAATTAACGTCGTAACTTATACGCGTTTTCTTAGCGTTAGTCACTAGACTTGTGTCGCACAAGTAGAGTCACTCTCTTTTGTGTATATATTCTTGTGTTAAAAATATTTTATATTTTTAACTAAGTATCTTACTTATATTATTTCTCAAAAATTAATATAAGTATCTCGTGTTTTGACTTTGCACCCGAATTATATATCTTGTATTTTGTATGTGTCTTTTTGTGTTTATACTTCTCATGAGTATTTAGTGCATTTTTAAGTCTTAATACACTAGTACGTATAACACATACTATATACACTTAGCACAAAAGTTGGTGATCAAATAGTATATATTTTTCTCTCAAAAATATACATACTTAACATAATTTTTAATCTTGAAGAAATCACCATTTCTTATCACCAAAAATTAGGGAAACCTTAGTAATATTTTTAAATACATTTTTAGGGAATAAGTTTCTCAAAAACTTATATTTTTCTAAGTGTCAAAATTTATAAAAATTTTGACAGAGTTTCCCCTAAAAATGGAGGTTTCCTATGTTTTCAAAACATGTGTTTATTTTCTTTTAAATCATCAACAATCAATTTCTCAACAACAATCAACAACACCATCTTTATTTTCTAAACTTGTCAAAACAAGCATAAATCACAAACTTATGAACTTGTAAGTTTGTAAAAATATGTAGTAAGTTACTAACATATTTAGTAGGTCTTGTTATCTTTAAAAATAATTTTAGTTTCTTAAAAACTTTATTTTTAAAGAATATGAAGTTTCACAACTTCTAGTCAAGATTCGCAAAAATATTTCTTTGTTGAATTTTTCTTGTGACACAAGTGTTTACTCACTTGTTTATTCACTAAAATGCTTTTATGTAAGGTCCGGGTTTTAACAAAGCTAGCTTTTTCCGTTTGGTTCTTCCGAAAAACCACTTGTAGATCTTTAGATCTACATGTTTAGAGTCTTATTTTACAAGGAAAATTATGTTTACACAAGTTCCAAGTTCATGGTGGATGATTTCATCATCTTTTATATTTCTAACACTTAACATACTACTAGTTCATGTTCTTGAACATGATCTAGTATGCGTAGATGATGATCCATCCCACTTTTAATGACAAACAACATCAAATAATCTCAACTAGACAAGTTTCACAAGATTTACACAACTAGTTTCTCTTTATCCAACTTATTCATCATATGATCAAGACTTTGTGTTATGTTCTTGTGTGTTCTTGCTTTTTAACCAATAAACTTCTTATTAACCACTTTAATCATGAACAAGGAAGTGTTTAGAAGCACTTACTACTAGCTCAAGGCTAGGGAAGAATCAAAGCGAAAACAAGGTGGATAAAAGCAATGTAGTGAGGTCCTTGAGATTCCGAAAGCACCGAGCCTCCTTGTGTGTGACCTTTCACCTTTGTGTGTATGTGAAATAGCAAGAACAAGATTAGAAGATGGTGAGATGGTGGGTGTTGGGTTCGGCCGAGAGTCTCCAAGGGAGGGAGAGAGAACAATTTTGTTAAGTGTTTTGTGAATGATAAGTGTTAATCTTGGATGCAAACTTATAATCCATCTAAGTGTTTTGTCCACCATATAACATGCCCTCTAGATACTAGACAAGAGCAAATAAAATAATCAAAAGTGTGAGGGGTGTGTCCCCCTTAGGGAACCGATCGGTTGGGGGGGGGGGGTTATATGGTTTGATTTCAATTGGATGGTTAGGTTCTAGTTAGATTAGTTAGGACTTTTAATTAGGTAATTAGTGTGTAGTGTAATATAAAGGGTGTTAGGGTGTTCGGGGACCCTAACTAGCTTAGAAAAATAAAAACAATGCTTCTAGCATTATTTTGGTGTTCTGGGTAAAGTCCGGTTGTTCGGTTAGATACCGATTCGTTAAAGTGCTAAATCACACTTTTTAGTGTCTTTTAAGTACCTTTTTGTACCTTTTTCAGTTCCCGACACTTAGGGAAGTATTCTGAATGATAAATTATATTTTCTGCATAATATTCGTGTGCTAAAAGCTGAAATATTGCTGAATTATATAAAATTATGCACTTAAAGTGCTTTTCGGGTGCTTTTTAGTGCTTATTTTCGCTTCCGGAGAGTATATATATTAAACCCCTGTATGTACTCTTGGGTTTTAACGTATTCTTGTCGTTGGACCTACACCTAGGCCTCAATTCTAATGTCTGACTGCTTTCTGCAGTTCTGTTGACACAGTGTGTCTTACCGGTGAGTTTACTAGTATTTCTGACGCAACGCTCTCGTTTATGCATAAAGCAATATTTTGTAGTATACAACGTGCATGAATTTACTTATTTAGCATGTAATCAGTCAATGCTGACATTTAAGCACATAATTGCAGTCATTAAATAATAATTAAAGTGTACGGAAATTACCGGTTTGGTGCCAGTTGTCACAGTCTCCCCCCGTTAAAAGAATTTTGTCTCGAAATTCAGGCTGAACTAACTCTCGCAGGAGTCTTATTGAACAGGTGGGGATACTTTTCTTTGAACTGGTCTTCACGTTCCCATGTGTACTCGGGTCCGTGCTTAGAGCTCCAACGTACTTTGACAACTTTAACAGAGCTCCTCCTGGTCTTGTTGACTTTCCAGTCGGTAACCTCAACGGGTTGTTCTGTAAATCGGAGGGCGTCATCAATATGAACTTCATCCACCGGGATGATCACGTCTTCTTGTGTTGGACTCTTCTTGAGGTTGGATACATGAAACGTATCATGTACTCCATTAAGTTCTTCCGGTAATTCCAACTTGTATGCCACGGTACCAATCCTTTCTAGAATCTTGAATGGTCCGATGTATCGTGGATTCAGCTTTCCACTTTTTCCAAACCTTACTACGCCCTTCCAAGGTGAGACTTTTAACAACACTTTGTCTCCCACCTCGAATTCTACTGGTTTTCTTTTCAGATCAGCGTAGCTCTTTTGTCGATCTCGAGCCGCCTTAATGCGCTCTCAGATCTGCGCAATCTTGTCGGTTGTCTCTTGTACAAGTTCAGGACCAACCATACGTTTATCTCCAGCATCTGCCCAACACAAGGGCGATCGACATTTGCGGCCATACAGAGCTTCGAACGGCGCGGCTTTTATGCTCGCATCATAACTGTTATTGTAGGAAAACTCAACTAAAGGTAGATGAGTATCCCAGCTGCCGCCTAGATCCATGACACATGCGCGAAGCATATCTTCTAACGTTTGTATAGTCCGTTCGCTCTGGTCGTCTGTTTGTGGATGGAATGCCGTGCTTAGATCTAACTGAGATCCAAAGGCTTCCTGAAATGATTGCCAGATTCTTGAGACAAAGCGTCCATCTCTATCTGAAATGATTGAGATAGGCACTCCATGACGTGCCACAATTTCCCTTAAGTATATCTCTGCAAGCTTTCCAGTGCTATCCTTCTCTCGGATCGGTAGGAAATACGCAGATTTCGTTAATCGATCAACTATTACCCATATCATATCGTGCCCTCTCGGGATCCTGGGTAATTTCGTTATGAAGTCCATCGATATTTGTTCCCACTTCCACTTGGGTATCTCTAGTTGCTGTAGTGGGCCGGACGGTTTTTGATATTCTGCCTTAACCTTGGCACAGGTTAGGCATTTTCCAACATAGACAGCAACATCGCTTTTAAGTCTCGGCCACCAGTAGTATTCCTTTAAGTCTTGATACATTTTGTCCGATCCTGGATGGATCGAATATCTCGATTTGTGCGCTTCATCAAGGATGACTTCTCGTAAGCCACCATAGAGTGGAACCCAGATACGCTTCTTGAAGTATAAGGCTCCTTCTTCGTTTGGCACCATGTATTTCAGCATACTCCATAGGTATTCAGCTTTACGGTTCTCTCCTTTAAGAGCTTCTTGTTGTGCATCACGAATGCGTGCAGTGAGGTTCGTTCAAATGGTCATTTCTAACGCTCGAACCCTTAGGGTCTTAACCCTTTCTTTTCGGCTCAGCGCGTCCGCTACAACGTTTGCCTTTTCGGGATGGTATTTAATCTCACAGTCATAATCATTTAGCAACTCGACCCATCGCCGCTGGCGCATATTCAATTCCTTCTGATCAAATATGTGTTGTAAGCTTTTGTGATCTGTGAAAATTGTACATCGAGTACCTTATAAATAATGTCGCCAGATCTTCAAGGAGAATACCACTGCGCCCAGCTCCAGGTCGTGAGTGGTATAGTTTCTTTCATGTACCTTCAGTTGTCTTGAAGCGTAAGCGATGACTCTTTGGCGTTGCATGAGCACGCAACCCAAGCCTTGTCGTGAGGCGTCGCAGTATACCACGAAGTCTTCGGTGCCTTCGGGTGATGATAGTATTGGTGCATCGCAGAGCTTGTTTTTAAGTAACTGGAAGGCTTCTTCTTGTTTGTGACCCCAGTCGTATTTATTGTCTTTCTGTGTAAGGGTCGTTAGCGGTTGAGCTATCTTTGAGAAGTTCTCGATGAAACGTCGGTAATAGCCCGCTAAGCCCAAAAATTGTCGTTCTTCGGTTGGGGTCTTGGGAGTTTCCCAATTCTTTATTGCTTCTATCTTGGACGAGTCTACATGAATGCCCTTCTCATTCACAACGTGACCAAGAAATTGTACTTCGCGAATCCAGAATTCGCATTTCGAGAACTTTGCATAAAGTTTCTCTTTCTTCAGTAGTTCCAAGATGGTTCTGAGATGTTGCTCGTGCTCTTCTTTCGTTCGCGAGTAAATCAGGATATCATCGATAAATACAATCACGAATTTATTGAGATATGGTTTGCATACGCGGTTCATCAGATCCATAAAGACCGCTGGTACATTCGTCAGCCCGAATGGCATCACAAGAAATTCGTAGTGCCCATAGCGTGTTCTGAATGCAGTCTTTGGTACGCTTTCCTCTTGGATTCTCAGCTGATGGTATCCAGATCGAAGGTCAATCTTGGAATAGTAGCTTGATCCTTGCAATTGATCAAATAAATCATCAATCCTTGGTAGCGGGTACCGATTCTTGATAGTGAGCTTGTTCAGTTCCCTGTAATCGATACACATCCGCAGTGTTCCATCCTTCTTCTTCACGAATAATATTGGAGCTCCCAAGGGTGAGAAGCTTGGCCTTATGAATCCTTTATCCAACAACTCCTGGAGCTGTGTAGATAATTCTTGCATTTCGGATGGAGCAAGTCAATAGGGAGCCTTGGCCACAGGAGCGGCTCTTGGAACCAAGTCTATATGAAATTCTACTTGTCGTTGCGGAGGTAGTCCTGGCAGATCTTCGGGAAAAACATCAGGGAATTCCTTCACCACAGGAATGTCTTCGAGTTTTGGCTCCACAGCCTTCTTGTCTATAACGTGTGCTAGGAAAGCGACACATCCTTTCCTCAAGCACTTCTGTGCCTTCATACAACTGATGATTTGAAGAGGCGCGTCTCGTTTTTCTCCATGTACGATGAGAGTTTCATCATTCGCCAGAGGGATGCGAATGATTTTCTCATGACATACAACTTCAGCTTTGTTCTTGGACAGCCAGTCCATTCCGACCACTACATCGAAGCTACCCAGTTGAATAGGTAAGAGGTCGATGTTAAATCTTCGTTCACCAAGTTCTAGTGTGCAGCCTCTAACGACTTCGCTCGATTCAATGAGTTTACCATTGGCTAGCTCTATAGAATAAGGAATTTCTAATCTACTAGATTCTATTCCAAGCATGCGTTTAAATTCCACAGACATGAAGCTATAATCGGCGCCAGTGTCAAATAATATGGATGCAAAGTGATTGTTAATGAGAAACGTACCGGTGACCACGTTAGGGTCCTCGCGTGCGTTCTTTGCTCCAATCACAAATGCTCGAGCCTGAGCATTGTTTCCCTCTGGGCAGTCCTTCATGAAATGATCATTACTTCCACATCTGAAGCATCCTTGGTTCCGCCCTTTCCCGTTACCATTCTTGTTACCAGCACCATTTCCATTCCGGATCTTTCCTTTTCCCCAACAGTCTTCCGTTTGATGACCCAACTTACCACACTTGTCGCACCTTGGAATGCGACAAGCTCCTTCATGATGATGCTTACATTTTTGGCATTTAGGCATGGTGCCTTGGTATCCTTTGGTTGCAAGGGTTTTCGTCTCCTGAGGCGGGTTAGTGTCGCGCTTCTTGTTGGAACCCTTGTTGTTGCTGCGGGTGGCTTGGTTCAGATTCACATGCTTCCTTTTCTTGTCGCCAGACGACTCAGCATGCGTCTTGGTCTTTTCTGTTGGGTTCAATGATAACTTCTTCATACGTACACAATCTTCAGTAAGGCTGACAGCCAGAGTTACAGCCTCGGTGATTGTTTGAGGTTTGGCCGAAGTTACCATGCCACGAAACTCTGGGGCCAGTCCCCAAATGTAGCGTTCAACGCGCTTGAATTCCGGAGTCACCATGTAGGGAAGCACTCTAGACAGATCGTGGAACCTTCGAGTATAGCCATTGATGTCAGCACCTTCCATGGTCAAGTGCCAGAACTCCGTTTCCAGCCTTTGGAGTTCTGCACGAGAGCAGTACTTCTCTCTCATCCTTTCCTTCAGTTCCTCCCAAGTTAGGCCATAAGCGACATCATCACCCTAAGTTTGGGCTTGCAGGTTCCACCAAGTCAGAGCTTCATCGACAAACAATCCGGTAGCAAAAGTGACTTGCTGATCCGCGGTACACTTGCTCATGCGGATAGTAGCTTTAGTCTTCTCCGTCCAGCGCACAAATGCTACTGCACCTCCTGTGCCGTCATAGTTCATCGGCTTGCAGTCGAAGAACTGCTTGAAAGTGCAGCCTGGAATTGATTCAACCAATTCACATGTGAGCAATCGAAGAAATAATGAAACAAGGACCGTTCATAAATTTCTCCATGCTTAGCAAATCGTCTTAAGGTTACCTTGAGCTGCGTTGCCTCCAGATGAATCCCCATGCCCGTTACGTCTAGCGTTGCTTGGTCCACCACTGTCTTGAGTCCGGTTTGCCTCGTATTGGGCAATAGCAGCGGAGATCCGTTCTTCCAGTAGAGCGTTCAGCTCTTCAGCACTTCTTGGCAGTGGGGGAGGAGGAGGTTGATCATCATTGCTAGCATTCACAGCTTTCCTGGGTGCCATGTTCTGACAGAACATAACACAACAGGGTTAAATATTTGTTTGATATCGTCATACTAGACAGTAGTAGTAGTATATAAATTCACAGGTATATACCACATAAGTGACATCAAACAATTATTACTCTAGCAGAGTACTTAGTAGGCTTGCACTGAGGGAATCTACACGTGACAAGACTTGCTGTGGTTTCTGTGCACTAAATTCCATAATTATGTATGAATCCATAATTACGTAACTCCTTGCACAGTCCGTTTCATCCTCGTATTTCTTCCTTCAGATGGGCCATCGCTTTCAGATAAAATCACGTATATTTGTGACATTCTACTTATATGCCAATTATCACACATAATTGCAAGTAATCTCTAGTCAATAACAGGTGCTACTCCAGTGCACTCTAAGTCTCATAATGTCTTTTCTAGACTCTTTGTGGACAGTTTCAGGTAATGGATGTCGCGGGACGTTTTATGCTATGAAAACTCTTTGAAAAATAGTTTTCGTGAAAGGATCCTAGAGATTGTAGACTAGACTCGAGAAGGAATCCTGGTTCACTACAATCGCAGCTTTGATACCAATCTGTCACACCCCTTTCTGCGGCGGAAGCACGAGGTGTGATCATGAAAGGTTCTCATTGCATACGAAGAGTAAACATACTACATGCTCAAAAATAACTTCAAATATTACATTACTAAAAACATATGTCAAGTGTTTACAACACGAGATAACATATTGTCTTAAAAGTCACAACTTTATTTACAGATAAACAAAGCGACATCCACGAGCATGAGCAAGACCGTGCGCACATCCATCCTAATTACCTGAAATACATGTGAGTTTTGGAAAAACGTCAACATAATGTAGGTGTGAATTCATGCAGTTTTTGTGTTTCACGTTTGTATACTTTGTATGAAAACATAGTTTGTGTCATGTATAAATCAAGTTTTCATATATAAATCAAGTTTTCTTGAGTACCCCACGTACTTCAAGTATAAATTAAGTTTTCTTGAGTACCCCACATACTTCAAGTATAAATTAAGTTTTCTTGAGTACCCCACGTACTTCAAGTATAAATTAAGTTTTCTTGAGTACCCCACGTACTTCAAGTATAAATCAAGTTCTTCTTGAGTACCCCACGTACTCAAGTATAATTCCCGTTTCCTTGAGTACCCCACGTACTTCAAGTATTAATCAAGTTTTAGTATGGTATGAATTTTATGTAAGTAAAGTATTCCTGTAAGTATCAGGATTGTTAATGGGTTGCAAAGCCATTAACATGTGACACGACATAGGAAGTCACCAAACCTTAGGCATTTAGTTGGCATATTCTGAGACACAAAAGCACTACTCGATTCTCGCCCTCACCGAGAGTGTGGCTGCCCGGCACCCGTTAGATCTAACCTTTTGTTCTGCGGTCTAGGTATATTGTTGATTAATGGTGCTTATGGTACCCTATTCGTGACACGATTTCTCGTATCATTTCTCATAACGCATCATACTTGGTTCTCGTCCTCACCAAGTGCGTTTCTCGTATTCTTATATCTCGTCACACTTGGTTCTCGTCCTCACCAAGTGTGCTTCTTGTTATCATACCATTTATAAACATAGTAATATTTGTACATGTATTTCACCCCCGAAGTTATTAAAACTGAAAACAGTTAAAAGAAAAGGGGGAGCATGAACTCACAACTTTGCGTTCCTTGCGTCGTAAACTTCACTGGATTTGCTTAATTAACGTCGTAACCTATACACGTTTTCTTAGCGTTAGTCACTAGACTTGTGTCGCACAAGTACAATCACTCTCTTTTGTGTATATATTCTTGTGTTAAAAATATTTTATATTTTTAACTAAGTATCTTACTTATATTATTTCTCAAAAATTAATATAAGTATCTCGTGTTTTGCACTTTGCACCCGAATTATATATCTTGTATTTTGTATGTGTCTTTTTGTGTTTATACTTCTCATGAGTATTTAGTGTATTTTTAAGTCTTAATACACTAGTACGTATAACACATACTATATACACTTAGCACAAAAGTTGGTGATCAAATAGTATATATTTTTCTCTCAAAAATATACATACTTAACATAATTTTTAATCTTGAAGAAATCACCATTTCTTATCACCAAAAATTAGGGAAACCTTAGTAATATTTTTAAATACATTTTTAGGGAATAAGTTTCTCAAAAACTTATATTTTTCTAAGTGCCAAAATTTATAAAAATTTTGACAGAGTTTCCCCTAAAAATGGAGGTTTCCCATGTTTTCAAAACATGTGTTTATTTTCTTTTAAATCATCAACAATCAATTTCTCAACAACAATCAACAACACCATCTTTATTTTCCAAACTTGTCAAAACAAGCATAAATCACAAACTTATGAACTTGTAAGTTTGTAAAAATATGTAGTAAGTTACTAACATATTTAGTAGGTCTTATTATCTTTAAAAATAATTTAGTTTCTTAAAAACTTTATTTTTAAAGAATATGAAGTTTTACAACTTCTAGTCAAGATTCGCAAAAATATTTCTTTGTTAAATTTTTCTTGTGACACAAGTGTTTACTCATTTGTTTATTCACTAAAATGCTTTTATGTAAGGTCCGGGTTTTAACAAAGCTAGCTTTTTTCGTTTGGTTCTTCCGAAAAACCACTTGTAGATCTTTAGATCTACATGTTTAGAGTCTTATTTTACAAGGAAAATTATGTTTACACAAGTTCCAAGTTCATGGTGGATGATTTCATCATCTTTTATATTTCTAACACTTAACATACTACTAGTTCATGTTCTTGAACATGATCTAGTATGCGTAGATGATGATCCATCCCACTTTTAATGACAAACAACATCAAATAATCTCAACTAGACAAGTTTCACAAGATTTACACCACTAGTTTCTCTTTATCCAACTTATTCATCATATGATCAAGACTTTGTGTTATGTTCTTGTGTGTTCTTGCTTTTTAACCAATAAACTTCTTATTAACCACTTTAATCATGAACAAGGAAGTGTTTAGAAGCACTTACTACTAGCTCAAGGCTAGGGAAGAATCAAAGCGAAAACAAGGTGGATAAAAGCAATGTAGTGAGGTCCTTGAGATTCCGAAAGCACCGAGCCTCCTTGTGTGTAACCTTTCACCTTTGTGTGTATGTGAAATAGCAAGAACAAGATTCGAAGATGGTGAGATGGTGGGTGTTGGGTTCGGCCGAGAGTCTCCAAGGGAGGGAGAGAGAACAATTTTGTTAAGTGTTTTGTGAATGATAAGTGTTAATCTTGGATGCAAACTTATAATCCATCTAAGTGTTTTATCCACCATATAACATGCCCTCTAGATACTAGACAAGAGCAAATAAAATAATCAAAAGTGTGAGGGGTGTGTCCCCCTTAGGGAACCGATCGGTTAGGGGGGGGGGGTTATATGGTTTGATTTCAATTGGATGGTTAGGTTCTAGTTAGATTAGTTAGGACTTTTAATTAGGTAATTAGTGTGTAGTGTAATATAAAGGGTGTTAGGGTGTTCGGGGACCCTAACTAGCTTAGAAAAATAAAAACAATGCTTCTAGCATTATTTTGGTGTTCCGGGTAAAGTCCGGTTGTTCGGTTAGATACCGATTCGTTAAAGTGCTAAATCACACTTTTTAGTGTCTTTTAAGTACCTTTTTGTACCCTGTTCAGTTCCCGGCACTTAGGGAAGTATTCTGAATGATAAATTATATTTTCTGCATAATATTCGTGTGCTAAAAGCTGAAATATTGCTGAATTATATAAAATTCTGCACTTAAAGTGCGTTTCGGGTGCTTTTTAGTGCTTATTTTGCTTCCGGAGAGTATATATATTAAACCCATGTATGTACTCTTGGGTTTTAACGTATTCTTGTCGTTGGACCTACACCTAGGCCTCAATTCTAATGTCTGACTGCTTTCTGCAGTTCTGTTAACACAGTGTGTCTTACCGGTGAGTTTACTAGTATTTCTGACCCAACGCTCTCGTTTATGTATAAAGCAATATTTTGTAGTATACAACGTGCATGAATTTACTTATTTAGTATGTAATCAGTCAATGCTGACATTTAAGCACATAATTGCAGTCATTAAATAATAATTAAAGTGTACGGAAATTACCGGTTTGGTGCCAGTTGTCACACGTTCAACTCCACGTGGCACTTTCTTCACGAAACTTCGGTAGTATGATAAAGCACACCTTGCTTGATCCCTACTACTTACATCCCATGATTTGGTGTCACACGTTATCGAGACGCTTATGGCACCTTAGAATTTACTACGGTCTCCGTGCACTGACCCAAATAATCCCGTGTGCACCCGTGATTAGTCGTTCCTTGCACGTTTATCGTACCTTATTCTAAGAGTGTAGTGAGGTTAAAACACGTTATATCGTGATATAGTATATAGTTCGTGTGTGTGAAGGTAGTCTAAGTGTGACGACTAGAGAGTGAAAGCGAGAGTTAACGTTACACATAGTGGCAACATCGAGTAATAGAGTAGGTTCAATACTTAGAAATTAACGTCGAAAATCGTATCATTATAACATTATCCTATGCTTGCTAGATGCTTGGTGTTGAAGACTTTTGCTGGAGCTGTTGTTGTTGTACTCAAGTTCGCGGTTCGGTGTGGCAGTTGCGGGTGAAGTGACCGTAACGGTTGCAGTTTTTGCAATAGCGACAGTCAGCTCCGACCTGGTGATGGTAGGTGCATGAGTAACACTGGGGATGAGCTCCAGTGTAAGCTCGTTTTGGAAACACCGGAACTGCTTGAAGGGGCTTCGGTTGTAGCAGTTAGGTTGTTGATGAGTTCGGGCTTGTAATCTTTCGTTTGCGGCTGGGTTTGTCGGTGTCTTGCGATGAGGTGTCGTTGTTGGGTGATTCGTCTGAGGACTCACTTGTAGAATCTTCGGCCGAGTCGTCGGAAGAACCGTCAGCAGCTTCGTCAGAAGAATCGTCGACAGATTCGTCAGAAGAATCATCGGCAGACTCGTCAGAAGAATCGTCGACAGGATCGTCTGAAGAATTAATGACGATTGCTTGATAAGTTTGCTTGACTGGATTCTTGGAGAAAAACCCTTCCATGAGTCGTTTGTTGTTGATTTCTGTGGCTAAGCGGTATGTTTCTTCGATAGTAGCAGGTCTTGCAGCTTTGAAAAAGTCGCCCACACACTCAGGCAAGCCGCGAATATACTTCGCGATGGCTTTTCCTGAGGTGTCGACTTGACTTGGGCAAACAATACCCAGCTGTTTGAACCTTGCAGTGTAGCCCACGTTGTCTCCTTCGGCTTGTTTGATTTTCCAAAATTCGTCTTCTAGTTTCTGGACTTCGTGGGGAGGGCAGTACTCTTTCTTCATGAGCTCTTTCAACTCATCCCAAGAGAGAGCGTAAGCTGCGGAGATCCCACGTTTGTTGTGTTCGGCGGTCCACCAGTCGAGTGCTCGCGATTGAAATACTCCGGTCGTGCAAGTAGTACGGAAACTATAGGGACACCCACTTTGACGAATGGTAACTTCGATAGAGTCGAACCACTAGAGTAGTTGAGAGACACCTCCTTCACATGTGAACTCCATCGGATCACAGGCTTTGAAGTGTTTGTAAAGAAAAGTAGATTGCGGCTCTTTTGTCTTGACGTCTCCCGAAGCTCGAGAGTTGCTAAGAGAGTGCACTTGAGCGACGATCTGAGGAATCATTTTGGCCACTCCCTTGACCACAAGGGAGGCGATCCTCTTTTCGTCCTTTCGTTTGGCTCGTCTCCTTGCTGACATTCTCGAAGTAGAGTTGTTGGAAGGCATCTAGACAGAAAGAGACTTGGAGTGAGATTCGATCATAATGATTTTTGAGTTTTGCGATGCGATTGAGCGCGTTCAAAACTTGATGCGATAATATAATAGTAATGCGAAATCACATAGGAGCCACATAGGAGACACGAAATCCCTAAGTTCTCACACAATGACTTGTTTGTTTATACGTGTATATATATATATCTTTATAAATGTAATTTATAATCATACACGTATAGGTCGATTTAGAATATGCGAGGACGCGTTGAGGTGAGAAAGTGAGGGCAAAGGCGAGAGATTATGCATTAGTTTTGTTGCGAACATTCGGTTTTCATTTTAGATTGCGATGGCTGTACGAGTTGTGCGTTTTGTAAAACAGGGAGCGAAAATTGATAAATCGAGAAACCGATAAAGCGTAAAGTTTAAATTGTAAACACCTAAGTGTAAATAGATTCCATATAGCGTAGAATCGGCGGGTGGATAGAGTGCCTCGGGTGTTTAGGCGTCGACTGCCCAAGGTAACCCAACTATACCCGATAAGTTCGTGCACGCGCGTTGCCCTAGAAGGCTTATGCTTCCACTGGGATGCAGCTCATGGCATTCGTCCTCCTAGTCATTGCGTGGCTCGAGTTATCGTGATAGTCGAGTCCTTGGTGAGAGCTTTTTGAAAACCATTTTATAGAGAGTGGAACGACTTATTAAGGTACGGGTTTCACCCCTGACTTAACAACTTCGTTCCTAATTGTGGTTATGCTCTTCGAATAAATTCGTGAGTTCCACTAGATTTCGAAATGGAGACTTTCGTCGAGATGTGGATGTCACTCCTAACTCGATGAAAGGTTCTCGTGCTAGAAAAATGCGCTGAGTGAGCGATCTCATCGAGAGTTCTTGGTTTTCACACCTGGTCTCGACTGGATCACTCGGTTTTTTTATGCGAGTATTCTTGAAAACATGTGTATTGTGTCAGCCTTAGGAAAGGCTAAGTAGTATTTCGGCCTTAGGAAAGGCTTCTTCGTGTGAAGCTGTGGTACGCGGTGTTCACACAAAGTTGTAGTTTTTAGCAATTTCGATCGAGAGTATCAAGTAGGCCCGTACAAACCCCACCGGGTTCGCACGAAGTCAGCCCGTTGGTACTTAGACTATAGACTAGGTCATTGCTAAGACTTCAACCCGGACTAGGTCGAGTCTGGCCTAATTCCCTATAGTTATGGCTCTGATACCAATCTGTCACACCCCAACCGATGGCGGAATCATCGGGGCGCGGCACTAGGCGAATCAGATTGCTCAGGAGAATCCATAACAGCTATTAGCGACAATATTTAATGCGTTCATTATCCCATACTAATAAACAATTATAGTCACATAAGTTATCATAGATTTTGTGTTCTCTCGAACAATACAAATCTGACAACCTAGATTTTTGTTAAATTTCTAGACTTCCTAGCTTGATTTGATGTAGTCTGCTTCTAAACCTGCAACATACGTTAAAATAAAGTCAATACAAAAGTATTGGCGAGTATACAGGTTTGATATGTAATAGCATAATAGATTTAAAAAGTGCTGCGAATCTCCTACATACATACACGGGATACACAACATATATATGCATAAAACCGATACTACCAGCTAAGTCCTCGATGCTCGAATACGCGATGGCAAACTAGACCCCGTCGGGCGCAATAGTACTATACTAGTCATGGTGGGACGTCGCGAGTATAAGTCCTAGCACATATGTAACTAGCATCACGTATAACTATGCACGTAAGTCATTCGCAAGTGATAAGTAGTTTAAGCATTTGATATAATTTGATTTGATAGCAACGTATGTTACACCCAAAAGTGCAAAAGCAAAAAGGGTTTAAGTATACTCACAGTGCGTATTTAGCGAGGACACACTTGATTGGATTGATTTAGAGTGCGCCTGAGTTAGCATAAACATGGAACGGTAGAGTAAGCGATGGTGTGTTAAACGGAAACATTATCGTAATGACTGATATCCAGTCGGATGGTGCTCATCCGGTCGGATGACAGTGGTTTGGGTCAGATGACAGACATCCGGTCGGATGACATGTTGTCCGGTCGGATGGTATGTTATCTGGTTGGTTGGCATGCTATCCGGTCGGATGACATGTTGTCCGGTCGGATGGCATGTTGTCCGGTCGGATGACAAGCTATCCGGTCGGATGACATGTTGTCCGGTCGGATGGCATGTTGTCCGGTCGGTTGACAACAGTTTGTTCCAACGTCCCGATCAACTGTTCTTGGTGGTTTTTGGAAGGAATACGTGTGGTTTTACTGAGATGGTGTGATATCGTTTTAAACAAATGAAATTTCATCAGTTCCGACCCGTTCTAACGGCCGGGAACTACCCCGTTCCATCACATCTGGCCGTTCTTGACGGTTTTTCCATGTTTAACCCGAAATCACACAATACTTTGATTAGATACATAGATTTTTAGGTGAGATGATTATAAAAACATGTGGAAATCACTCAGATCTGAGTTGTTTATGGTGAAATGAGGTCACACTTTGAAGTTCATATGAACTCTTGGTGACATCATCTTAGAATACCTCAAATCAGTAGATTTCACGGTTAAAAGCTGAGTTTTAAAAGATAGAAAGGTGTAGAATTAAGGGTAGATCATAGAAGTACAAGATTTAGGTTGAAATCTTACCGGAATCGCGAGAAATCGAGAGAAAAAGGGTCCAAGAGCGTGCTGGCCGAGTGGGAGCTGTCACTTCACTGTTCAAATGAAGTGGCAAGGCTATTTATACGCAAAAGGAGGAGAGAGGGTGAGTTTGGTGGGGATCAAAGGCCCGTTCGATCGGACAGCACTGTCTGTCCGGTCGGATGGCATGGCTTGTCCGGTCGGATGACATGCCTGTCTGGTCGGATGACATGCCTGTCCGGTCGGCTAACATGTCTGTCCGGTCGGATGACATGTCTGTCCGACCAGACACCTCCGGCGAGATGTGTTTCAGCATTTCGATCAGAGTGTTGAGCGTTGCGATAGTTTTGGTCACACATTTTCATATATTTATTCATTATTCAAAAAGTCGTATCTACGTATCCATACTTCCAAATATTAGGTGCGATAATCGAGTTGCGCGTGGTCGCGGGTGCGCTTTCGAGTTTGCGATGTGTTGTGCCACAATGACTGACGGGGTACTACTTGCTCGTTTTGCCATCATCGTCACGATGGCTGGAGGGATAGTACTCACCCGTGAGTTCTTGTTAGCGTTACTTGTTTGCGTTGCGACACATCACGGCCATCGAGGAGGGTAGAATAGGTCCTCACTCAATGTCATCGTGAGTGTCAATGTTTGCGATGTGATGTAGCGATAATGTATTGCGAAAGTATGCGATTATCCTTCGAATAGCGATGTATGCGATATAGTTACATTATGATCCGAATCTCAGGTACTAGGCGTAACGAGTGTAGCGAGTAGTAACAATGCACGAAAGTGCGGGTTGTTACAGCAATAATGATTGTTTATCGGATTATGTGATTCTTATGATAAAGGTGTTATATTTAATTGTTGTAACACAAAATTTGTGTGATAATGTGTTAATGTTGGTAATGCCCATGTGGAGTGAAACGGTAAACATGTATGCACATGTGCATTGTTCGAAACAGTAACCATGTTGGTAATATATGTTAGGTGGTCAATAATAAAATTACATATGATTATTTCTAATAAGTAATTGATAACAAAGTATCATGATCGTAGTCACAATCTATGAATATGAAAACATATATTACAAAAAATGATTGTAAACAAAAAAACCATAAACAAGACAAATAATGCTTAGAAATTGTTTGACATCATATATAGGCTAATAGAGGATCGTCGGTTGATTTACGACACCTGGATGAACGTATAAGATATTGCTCATGTTCATACACATATATATATATGTGTGTATGGGGGGGGGTTCTTCTAGATCATCATCAACATCTTCATCAGTGTCATTGGAATCAACATCATCGGAACAAGAATTAGGTTCATCATCAAGGGGTGTAACACCTGTGCCTCCACGGCCATCAAACAAATGCCAAACCAATGAAATAATGTATTTCATACTTTGGACTTGTATAAATATGTGTATCTTTTGCACATATCGACTCATGTTCGATTTCAAGCTCTAAATCGCTTTCTGGAAGGTTATACGCGCACTAATGCGTAAATATAACCAGTTTAATGCAACGAACACTCCGGAATAGTGAAATAGGCTTAACATACCTTAAATAACCTATACATAACTTAGATATAAGTTTTGGAAGGTTTGGTGTGGTGAAATCAAAGTTAAATCCCTTACAGGGACTAAAGTTGACAAACTGCGAAAGTATGCCAATTTGAACTGTAACAGACATTCCGGAACATGACCATAAGTTAAACATACCATATATATCCTTTACATAGCTTAGAAATAGGCTTTGAGGTGCTCGGTATGCTAAAATAAACTTTTGTGTCATTCAGGGACTAAAAGTGTCAAAAAGTGCACAAGTTTGCATTTTCGCGCATAACTTACGTTCTGAATACATCTGGATATCCAAAAATTTATGTAGGCATGACTACATTATATTTTAGTGTTCGCCTTAAGAAAAATCCATTCGTTTCGTCATTTGGATCGTTTTACGCGCTTGTGCGCATTCCGTCGTAATTAAGCGAACATCGCGTTCGTACGACCAAACGAACCATCATCCGGCATATTTTTGAGTTCCCTATACTTTAACTTCATTTTAGAGCCTTGAAATGAGGTTAACGGGGTTCAAACGCATCGAAAAAGGCCTTAAACACGTGCAGGGACCATTTCTGTCAGTTTTGAAACAATTCTGAAACAGGTGAGGGTGTAGCGTAGCGCGAGCCCTAGAGGCTTGCCAGTCGCGCTACGCGACTGCATGATCTGGACCAGATTAAGTGTTTTAATCACAAGTTGCACATGCTTGATCCTCCTCCACATGTTTTCATTTGCTTAGTCACTAGATAAGGATGGAATTAAGCTTCCATAACCTTGCAACAAGTGTTCGGACGAGATCATTTCCCCTTTTCCAAGAAACGATCTCAACGGTTCACCGAAAACTATATATACCCCAACACCCCCATTGCTAAAATCACTAGAAACTTGTTTTGAGAAACTCTAAGTTGAAACATTTGTTTCATACCTGAGATTTTTGAATCGAGTTTAGCATTCGGGGACCCTTCGTAAGTATTCTTTCGTTCTTTTCCTTATTTTTACTGCTTTTCAAGTCAGAAAGTCAAACTTTGTTTGACTTTCAGGGTTGACCAGTAATGGTCAATGCGAAGTTCGTTTGAACTTCGCAACGTGATTGTAATCACGATGGTCATAGTCCCTTGGGACTATGCCTACTGATTACCACGTTGTCTAGGGTCGTAGGGTAAGCGATCTAATAAATCGCTTATACCTCGAACCCGACCCAGTTTGGTCGATCATTAGGATCCGACCAAATACATTAGGTGACCATAGTAGGTAGGGAATAACCTTCCGAGGTTATACCCTATGGTCACATCGTTTAAGTAGTTGTATGATAAGTAGTTTATATGCCTTAGGTAAATTACCAGAATACCCTTTTCATGTATAATTGGTAATTAAGCATATTTAACCTAAACTTTTGTCACATAACTGATTATGTAACATGTTTAGGCATATAACACTTGTTGTAGAACTAGTTAGGCGGTCCGAACGCGTTTCACGCGCACGACGCGTTAAAGTAGCATAAGCTACCTAAACGGGTCGTAATGGGTCGTAGACAGTTATGTTAGGTTTCGTTTAGTATGTAGGCTTTGTTAAACCATATCACACGAGTCTCCACACTCGTTTGGTTTACAAACCCTAATGCTACCCAGTCTTCCGATTTAGGTCCGGTTATTTAACATAGTTACCTATATTAGGTGCCGTTTGATTTCGAGATCTCTAGCACTGTTTGGTGGTTATCTTTAGACAACTGAGCAATCTCAAGTGAGTACATAGACCCCTCTTTTACTGTTTTCCAAACATTTTGGGGTGGAACACATGTGCCTACTTGTTACTTTCATGCTTTACATGTTTTCACATCATATACCTGCTATGTTCGTTAGTACATTATAGTACATGATCTCATTGTGTTTTATGCTATGTATGTCCATTTAGTTCATACTTAGTACATCGTTTTATATTTACATTTTATGCTATGTATGTCCATTGCGTGCATACTTAGTACATTGTTTTCATCACATGCTTACATTTTGGTATGACATTTGGTTTGTTTACATGGGACAATACATTCATTAACACCGATCATGCCGTTCGTTAGTAGGTAGTGGTACCATAGGAATTGACAACTCCCGTTCCGGACGTCCCAGGGAAAGGGGATGAAAGGAATGACCGAATTCGTTGATATAAGACAGATAGACCTTTAATTTGTTTAAAGGGTTTATCACCACAGTCGCCAGGCTTGGATGTATGCATATTCACAATACCGCATAGATGTTCATATTAAATATTTGCATGCATTCACACAAAACATAGCTTTGATTTAAACCAAGTTTTACTTCAATACTTTGTTTTTGTGCATATGGTTTAGTTGAGACCTTTCACTTGCCATACATGACATTTTGACATAGACATTTGACATGGATATTTGACATAGACATTTGACATGGATATTTGACATAGACATTTGACATGGATATTTGACATAGACATTTGACATGGATATTTGACATAGACATTTTGACATGATTTACATCTTGACATGAACATTTTACATTGTTTGGTTTGGTTTGATTAAGTGATTAAGTAACGATGCGTGTGTAATATGATACAAGCATGGTGGATACGCCGCTGGTACTTCCTATATATAAGTGTTTGTATGGTATTACATGTCGTAACGTTATTTGAATCATTTCAGTTTGAGACATAGAACATTTCATACAAATAACATACTTTTCACAAGACATTGATTTATAAACAACTTATCTTATGCAAACGCATTTTACTTGGTTATTCATTTAACCTTACATTTATTTATACTTATCATCTGATCTTATCGTTTTTCAAATGATTTAAAAGACAAAGCAAATAACAAGGTTCATGACTAAACATTTTCTCAAACATAAGTCATGAATCTTATTTTCACAAAACCTATGTATCTCACAGGCATTTTTATGCTGACGTACCTATTTTCACATGTGTTTTTCAGGAACTGTTGCTTAAGATGGTCAAGATACACATAGACAGACTTGGGCTTTAGTGACAATAAAAGATGCAAGACTAGTTAATTATGTTGTATTTATTTGTTTATTTAGACATTGTAACACTTTTAAATCAATAAAATGAAACTTTAATTTCCATGGTTGTGAAACATTAATTCTGTTGCAACACGCCCCGATGTTTCCGCCGCGAGTTGTTGTTTTACGCGGTCGGGGTGTGACAGAAAAGATGGTATCAGAGCCAATGGTTATAGGGAATTAGGTTATTAGTAATGCTTTGACCTAGTCTATAACCTTTCTTAGGACCCTAACGCGAGTTTACTTGCGTTTAGTCATAAAACAATACCGTCACCTATCCTTAGGCGACGATCACAACAAGAACATAAATTTCAAAACCGCTTTGAAAACTAATCATCTGTTCTAGGATGATTGATTACTAGGTTTTGAACCCTCTATTGTAAGGTTTTGAACTCTCTATTATATGGTTTTGAACCCCTTTGAGTTTTCAAAACTTCGTCAAGGTTTTGGGTTTTAAATAATGTGAACACGTGCAAACTGGAAGGGTGAATGCCTGTATTCTGGGTTTTCTGGCTAGGCAAGCACTTCGTATACATCTCATCAGACGCGAGACCAGTTGTGCTTACCTGGGAATTCTTGGGATGAGTGTTCACTTATAGGCGAGCATGTCTTCGCGATACATTATTTTTAATCCATTTACTTTGATTTGTCACCATCTCATTTGTTTGCCTTAGGTAACAAACAAATGATCACAATTTTCATTCGTTACCATTCTGTATTGATTATCCAATAACCTTTCACTCGTTTCTTCCTCTGTCTTTCATCTTCTTCTAGCATGTCTATTCCTCTCAGCACTGGTCAAATGCCCGAGCGAACAGCCAAATTTGTCCAGCAAATTGGCGAAGTGATTCAGAGGACTGTGGATTTAGGCATTTCCATGGCTCGTCTCAACAATGAAGCCTCTCGTCTCGACAATAAAGCCACTCAAGAGCCACTGAAGGAAGCAGAAGTCAAGACTGCACCAAAGTCAAGGAAGCGTAAGGCTTCAAGGAAACCCGCAACGGTTACACCTAATCAAGCGGGACCTAGCCATGTGGCAAGGCCACCAGCTAGGAAGCCATACAACGGAATTGAACCCTTGTGCAACCAATGTACCCTTCATCATCACCCTAATGTGAAGTGCCGCAAATGCCAAATTTGTGGACTTAAAGGTCATACAGCAAAGGTTTGCGTAGCAGCAGTACCAAATCAAATAGGACCCAATCGGGTGGCAACACCACCTGTTAGGAAGCAATACAAGGGAACAGCCCCAATATGCGACAAATGTAATGCACACCACTTAGCACACCTACAGTGTCGTTTGTGTGCATCATGTGGGCGACTCGGTCACCGGGCAAATGTTTGTCGATTTACCCCAAACCAAAGTGGTCCAAATCAACTCCAAGTCAACCCTACTCAAGCTCGCTTTCCACCAGGTTATTGCTACAAGTGTGGCGAGATGGGACATTTCCGAAGAAATTGCCCAAAGCTTGCTAATGCAAATCTGACCCACGGATGAGCAGTTGACTGAGTAGAAGATGTTGCTGTCTTATGCTTTTGTTCTTTTGTTTCCTTGTAATGTGAAACAATCTGTTTTGTTTATAAATAAAGTTGTTGTTCGCAATTCTGATATACAAGTATCATTACATGTGTTTATGACTTTTCCCTATAATACCTGCACTAAGGAACTATGTTCCTTACAAACTACTCTTGTGATTCTCTCTTTCAAGTGATCGCTCATAATTTCCTCGAAAGTTCTAAGTACTCGTTTCATTCTAAGAAACGAAGTACATGAAATAAAGTGAAACTATGAGTAATCGTGTTTTTGCACATCTGTACCTTTGAATCCTTGGTTGGATAACTAAGGATATTTTCAAATCTCATATCCATTACATTTTGATTTTTTTCAACATACACAGTACCAGTATTTCAAAACAATCTTCATAATTTCAAAATATTTCATATAGTCTGAAGACAATATTAACACAATACATTTTCTGATCAAGTGCATGATTTCGAAAAGCATCATTCATGTCTTTCAAAAACCTTATACATAATTTCAAAATTCATCTCGCATGATTTTAAAAACATTTTTGTAAATATATCTACCTAATACACCTACTTTATTTCAAAAGTATTATATATAAGGTTTCAAAAACGTTAAACACCTTTTTTCTTAAAAAGAACCCCATGCATAGTTTTCAAAAATATTTTCCTCATACATTGACTTAACCTTCAAAATTCTGCTTCATATGTCGCCTTGGCATATCTAGCATCTCAATTTCATAAGCATTTTTTTTACTTCATGTTTTGACATAAGCACGTCCAGTGCAAGGTATCGAAACATCTTCAACTTCTAAAATCCATAAGGGATCTTTTTATCTTCACAATTAGATCCTTGTGGATGATCATCATTCAAATCAGAGTCCTTAATTGGATTCCTTTTGTACCTAAATTCGAACATTTCGGTTCCTTATAATTGAAATCGAATTTTTCTTTTAAAGATCTTTCTATCTTTATAGTTAGATTCTTGATAATGTTTAAAGTGCCAAATGCAATCCACGAGATGGATTCCTAGTGTGCTTTAAATACATGTACTCTGTTAGCAGAACAAACTTCTAGTTAAACAATTTTGTGGTTATGTGACTATGTGTTAATTCATCTTATGTTTTCTTTTATGCATTTTTTTGTGTTTTAATACTCTGGATATTCGTTATCCAAATCCTCGCAGGATCTTTCATATCTTCATATGAGAGATTCGTAGCAGGATATTCAAAAGGTACTACCTTAAATCCTTAATGGACTTCTATGTAATAGTTAAGACCCTTGGATTATATAGTACTGCTCCATGATTCATTAGAGACCCTTTAGTGGTCTAATCAAAAAGATTGATTCACAATTTGGTTAAAGAACGACATCTAGTGATGTAGCTGGACAGACTCCTTGATAGTCTATTTAAATCATTTATTGATTTAGTCTAAAGGACTCTATGGCGGTCTAAGTCACGCTCATCACAGGATTGTTCATTTGGTTTTACCCTACACATTATAAAATAGACTGTGTGAACTGTGCAAGGAATTCTCTAATTATGGATGCGCACATAATTATGAAATTTAGTGCACAGAAATCCAGTAAGATTTATTATGTGAAGGAACCGATAGTGACAACAATAACAAAATGAGAACGATGTAATGGAGGCATGGTGGACGCACCAATGACGCTTCATATACTTGTATATAAGTGTCCCTCTTACATTGAAAGCATAATGTTATTAAGGTTACTAGAAGTTCAAGAACCCTAACCAATGTTATTTGATCTTTTCAACTTCATGTTTTAAACTCTCACAAGTTTCCTCTAAATAAATTTCGGGACGAAATTTCCTAAAGTAGGGGAGACTGTAACACCTGTGCCTCCACGGCCATCAAACAAATGCCAAACCAATGAAATAATGTATTTCATACTTTGGACTTGTATAAATATGTGTATCTTTTGCACATATCGACTCATGTTCGATTTCAAGCTCTAAATCGCTTTCTGGAAGGTTATACGCGCACTAATGCGTAAATATAACCAGTTTAATGCAACGAACACTCCGGAATAGTGAAATAGGCTTAACATACCTTAAATAACCTATACATAACTTAGATATAAGTTTTGGAAGGTTTGGTGTGGTGAAATCAAAGTTAAATCCCTTACAGGGACTAAAGTTGACAAACTGCGAAAGTATGCCAATTTGAACTGTAACAGACATTCCGGAACATGACCATAAGTTAAACATACCATATATATCCTTTACATAGCTTAGAAATAGGCTTTGAGGTGTTCGGTATGCTAAAATAAACTTTTGTGTCATTCAGGGACTAAAAGTGTCAAAAAGTGCACAAGTTTGCATTTTCGCGCATAACTTACATTCTGAATACATCTGGACATCCAAAAATTTATGTAGACATGACTACATTATATTTTAGTGTTCGCCTTAAGAAAAATCCATTCGTTTCGTCATTTGGATCGTTTTACGCGCTTGTGCGCATTCCGTCGTAATTAAGCGAACATCGCGTTCGTACGACCAAACGAACCATCATCCGGCATATTTTTGAGTTCCCTATACTTTAACTTCATTTTAGAGCCTTGAAATGAGGTTAACGGGGTTCAAACGCATCGAAAAAGGCCTTAAACACGTGCAGGGACCATTTCTGTCAGTTTTGAAACAATTCTGAAACAGGTGAGGGTGTAGCGTAGCGCGAGCCCTAGAGGCTTGCCAGTCGCGCTACGCGACTGCATGATCTGGACCAGATTAAGTGTTTTAATCACAAGTTGCACATGCTTGATCCTCCTCCACATGTTTTCATTTGCTTAGTCACTAGATAAGGATGGAATTAAGCTTCCATAACCTTGCAACAAGTGTTCGGACGAGATCATTTCCCCTTTTCCAAGAAACGATCTCAACGGTTCACCGAAAACTATATATACCCCAACACCCCCATTGCTAAAATCACTAGAAACTTGTTTTGAGAAACTCTAAGTTGAAACATTTGTTTCATACCTGAGATTTTTGAATCGAGTTTAGCATTCGGGGACCCTTCGTAAGTATTCTTTCGTTCTTTTCCTTATTTTTACTGCTTTTCGAGTCAGAAAGTCAAACTTTGTTTGACTTTCAGCGTTGACCAGTAACGGTCAATGCGAAGTTCGTTTGAACTTCGCAACGTGATTGTAATCACGATGGTCATAGTCCCTTGGGACTATGCCTACTGATTACCACGTTGTCTAGGGTCGTAGGGTAAGCGATCTAATAAATCGCTTATACCTCGAACCCGACCCAGTTTGGTCGATCATTAGGATCCGACCAAATACATTAGGTGACCATAGTAGGTAGGGAATAACCTTCCGAGGTTATACCCTATGGTCACATCGTTTAAGTAGTTGTATGATAAGTAGTTTATATGCCTTAGGTAAATTACCAGAATACCCTTTTCATGTATAATTGGTAATTAAGCATATGTAACCTAAACTTTTGTCACATAACTGATTATGTAACATGTTTAGGCATATAACACTTGTTGTAGAACTAGTTAGGCGGTCCGAACGCGTTTCACGCGCACGACGCGTTAAAGTAGCATAAGCTACCTAAACGGGTCGTAATGGGTCGTAGACAGTTATGTTAGGTTTCGTTTAGTATGTAGGCTTTGTTAAACTATATCACACGAGTCTCCACACTCGTTTGGTTTACAAACCCTAATGCTACCCAGTCTTCCGATTTAGGTCCGGTTATTTAACATAGTTACCTATATTAGGTGCCGTTTGATTTCGAGATCTCTAGCACTGTTTGGTGGTTATCTTTAGACAACTGAGCAATCTCAAGTGAGTACATAGACCCCTCTTTTACTGTTTTCCAAACATTTTGGGGTGGAACACATGTGCCTACTTGTTACTTTCATGCTTTACATGTTTTCACATCATATACCTGCTATGTTCGTTAGTACATTATAGTACATGATCTCATTGTGTTTTATGCTATGTATGTCCATTTAGTTCATACTTAGTACATCGTTTTATATTTACATTTTATGCTATGTATGTCCATTGCGTGCATACTTAGTACATTGTTTTCATCACATGCTTACATTTTGGTATGACATTTGGTTTGTTTACATGGGACAATACATTCATTAACACCGATCATGCCGTTCGTTAGTAGGTAGTGGTACCATAGGAATTGACAACTCCCGTTCCAGACGTCCCAGGGAAAGGGGATGAAAGGAATGACCGAATTCGTTGATATAAGACAGATAGACCTTTAATTTGTTTAAAGGGTTTATCACCACAGTCGCCAGGCTTGGATGTATGCATATTCACAATACCGCATAGATGTTCATATTAAATATTTGCATGCATTCACACAAAACATAGCTTTGATTTAAACCAAGTTTTACTTCAATACTTTGTTTTTGTGCATATGGTTTAGTTGAGACCTTTCACTTGCCATACATGACATTTTGACATAGACATTTGACATGGATATTTGACATAGACATTTGACATGGATATTTGACATAGACATTTGACATGGATATTTGACATAGACATTTGACATGGATATTTGACATAGACATTTGACATGGATATTTGACATAGACATTTTGACATGATTTACATCTTGACATGAACATTTTACATTGTTTGGTTTGGTTTGATTAAGTGATTAAGTAACGATGCGTGTGTAATATGATACAAGCATGGTGGATACGCCGCTGGTACTTCCTATATATAAGTGTTTGTATGGTATTACATGTCGTAACGTTATTTGAATCATTTCAGTTTGAGACATAGAACATTTCATACAAATAACATACTTTTCACAAGACATTGATTTATAAACAACTTATCTTATGCAAACGCATTTTACTTGGTTATTCATTTAACCTTACATTTATTTATACTTATCATCTGATCTTATCGTTTTTCAAATGATTTAAAAGACAAAGCAAATAACAAGGTTCATGACTAAACATTTTCTCAAACATAAGTCATGAATCTTATTTTCACAAAACCTATGTATCTCACAGGCATTTTTATGCTGACGTACCTATTTTCACATGTGTTTTTCAGGAACTGTTGCTTAAGATGGTCAAGATACACATAGACAGACTTGGGCTTTAGTGACAATAAAAGATGCCAGACTAGTTAATTATGTTGTATTTATTTGTTTATTTAGACATTGTAACACTTTTAAATCAATAAAACGAAACTTTAATTTCCATGGTTGTGAAACATTAATTCTGTTGCAACACGCCCCGATGTTTCCGCCGCGAGTTGTTGTTTTACGCGGTCGGGGTGTGACAAGGGGGATCAGGAGTCCAACAACATATTGTCATTAAATGTATACATAATGTAATTGTCAATATAATGCACGTGTGCATAATGTTATTGTTAACATAATGCACACGAGCATTATCATTTTATATATAACGACATTGTTTTAACATAACGAGATTCCATATATTCTAACCATAACTCTAGCCAGGAACTAGATAAGTATGTTTACAATGAATATATAAACTCCTAATTTTCTATTACATTCACACCACTGGTGTGTACCACTCTTCAGTCACTAAATTCTCCATTAAATACTCCATTTTGGCTATGACTTTCATCCACAACATAGTACACTCATTGACTTGTTCCAGTATTACAGCATTTGAAAACTGCACGGCTTTGAATACCTTCTCATTTCTACTCGACCATATGTTCCATAGTGTGGCCATCACTATGCGGTTGACTGCCTTTTTCTTCTTCTTAGAAATATACAGCTTCCAGGAAAAAGAAAGAATATTTGCCACTGATGAGCAAGAATGTAAATATTTTACTCCCAGCCATGATCCGACCATCCACCATAGCGTTTTCAACATCAAACAAATAAGGAGGATGTGTTCAACAGTTTCTTGGTCGTATCCGCAACCCGGGCACAACGTGTTGCTGATATGAATTCCCCTTTTCTCCAGCCCCGTCTTTGTCGGTAACCTGCCTTCGACGCCTTTCCATGCTAACATATTGGCATTAGGTGTATCCCAGCCATTCCAGATCATTACAAAGCCACTCGACGGGTCCCCGCTTGTGACACACAAGTCCCCTCTAACGGTTTTAACATTGAAAGTCGACTTATTTTTTCTGAGTGCCTACCCCACCCTTCTTGACCCGTCTTCATTCTGGTGTATCTCAGCAGTACCAAAAGTTGCATAAACTCCACCCATGCCTCCCCGGTTGTCGGCTTGTTCTTCCATTCCCAATCTCACACAGTCACCTCCCTTTTTTTGTTGTAGTTGTCCGCCACCCAAGACCCTTTGTTTGCTGTCATTCTGTACATAATTGGATAGTCATACATAAGGCAATTGTTCAGAATACATACATCAACAACATAGTCTAATTTTCAACATAATGCACATGTGCATATAATGTAATACAATATCATTTACAATCAACATAATGCACATGTGCATATAATTTAATACAACATCATTTCGAGTAAATATAATGCACATGTTCATATCATTTAATATAATATGATTTACAAAGTATATACATCATTTACAGTCAAAATAATACCTTTAGTCACAAATCAAAAGAACTGCAACTCTTGATGCTCTGTATTTGTAAGGGTATTGTGACTGTAAACTGTATTATCAACAGATGGACCAACAATGTCACCAACAATGTCAGCATCAGTTGTATGAAGAGGATTATCAGAGAATGTATGAGGAGGAACATCAGATGTGTGAGAATCGACACGTGATGAATCAGAGGATGCCATGTAGAGGGTGTAAATGGTGGGTTGTCGTTGTGAACGCCGCTGGAAACACCGTGACCGGATGCCGCCGCCGTGAACTCCGGTGAGTTACGTGAACGCCGCCGACCACCTTCGTCAATGTATACGATATTCTGAACTGATGAATGAAACATGAATGAAACCCTAATAAGTAAACTGTGGATTGTGAACAGAGTTGTGAAACAGAGGTGAAACAGAGGGGCGCGTGCTTTATAATAAATATCACATAATTACAATTTTGCCATGTGTTCACATTGGTTCTCGCGGTTCTCGCAATAAAGGGTGGTTCCTAACGGATCCTTATCTTTTATATATATATATATATTAAGATTCTTGCGATTTTATATGTGACCCTTTATTATGTCTGCTTATTCACAATATATATCTACGAGTTGCGCTTCGTAATATATATGCATAAGTAATGGACACGTTCGGTGTATACATATATATAAAATATATACATCGTAATTCACATATCACGTTATTTCACACATATATATCATGTTTAAACACTTAATATATATCAAATAACTTGTCAAGTCATTTTAAACATGTTTCTCAGTTATATCACAAATTTTCACACATAGTGCATTTTCTGATCTAGTTTACCATTTTACCGCACAAACGTCTAAACATACCATTATTTCATATCATCATGAAATCACTTAGAAAATCACATTACACATATTCAGAATAACATATCAATCTATATCACACAAAGTTCACTCTTGAACATCTCATTTTTGCGTACGTTGAAATATGCGTATTTTACCGTTTCGGTAGCGTTTTTGGGCGTCGGAAGTCACGTATGACCAACCAAACACCAAAAATATTAATATAAGTTAAAATACTTATATTTATCATATAACATCAGTTTGAAATCAGAATTAAAACAATTTTATAAAAATCACTTAAAAAGCCAATTTTACCGTTTTTAACGCATAATTTTGTACAGAACTTTATCGTAACCATCCCAAATCATCACGACTTGATATTTTAACATAATACATGTTATCTACTGATCAAAACAATAATTTTACTCATGTATATGCAGGTCTCATGAATAGCACAAAAATCATGCAAACATCACCTGACTTACTACTTTTCAAGCCATAAGTACAACATGCAAAGCTACCAAGTTATGACATAATTTTTCTAACTTCAAGATATATCAAATAGCTTTATTTAACATGTTTATTTACTGATGTGAATGAATATTTATCATATCATACACAAATCATCAAACACATGCATTTTAACTATCATTCAAGAACATGCAACAACTTAAAAACTCACAAACACACCTAGTTATTTTCGGCCATATATATGCCTATATACTAACATAATTTCAAATCATAAATCAAGTTTCATTCATTCCTTTGTATCTCTAACACATTGCACATTATCTTGTTCATTCAAGAAATCATCTTGCAAGTATTTTTGTAAATAAAATTCAAAATACAAACATTATACATAAATACAACTTTCGGCCATTATCACACATACATAACCTCACATTTTTATTTTTATAAAAATCATTTGTTTGGTTTGATTTCAAGAATAGTGAAAATCCACGTATCCGAGAATCAAGCTCATCATCATCATCATGTGAGTTTTAAAAGAATAAAATTTTATACCTTTCAAGAACAAAGTGGGTTTTTATGATGAGGATCTTGATGAAAACAAGCTTGTTCCTCTTTGAAATCACCTTGAAATCAACTTTAGCTCTTCAAACCAACCCGAAACTAGCTTGGAATGGCCATGATCTTCATGAAATAAGTTTGAAAAATGAAAATGGGTGGCTGTATGGAGGTTCTCGGCCGTAGGGTGTTGTGGTGAAGAAGATGAAAGTGAATTTTTGAAGATTTGATTCTTGAAATTGTCATAAATTGCATGGAAGGAACCAATGTGACTGGACCAACATTTTATGCATAACACCTGTCATGCAAATGGAGAAAGGTGGCAAGATTCTTTCTTCTTGGTCGACACATGTCACACACATTCACACTTTCATATGCACACATATATATTTAGTATATATCTAGTTAAAGCAGGTATTTAATTGACTACCGGGTATTTTATCTTGCGTTTAAATTGCGTTTTAAGGAGTTTAAAATTATTTTGTAGCTCTATAAAAATAAACTTGCCATAATATTACTGAATAATATTTTATTTGCCTAAACTGGTTGCGTTGTCTGTATTTTGCAGTATAAGCGCGATATTGCTCAGTGTGCGCTTAAACCCGGAAAATAACGTTTTTAAGCGTTTCAATTTATTTTTCTTCACGAATATGATTAAAATAGAATTTTAATCATAACGGAATATTTTTAGAATTTTAACATTATCCAGGTGGTCACCGACGTTCGTTTCGTATTTTGTTCATTACACGATAAGCGTTTATCTAATTATTGCCAACATAATTTTTAACTAAGTTTAGATTTACCATCACATTAAATACCACATAACGACACCCTATTTAATAAAATACTGCCTTTATTTATTCATAACACGCGTCTCACTAGTACGGTACGGACTCGAAATAGCCGGGTGTCACAATCTAGACTTCGAATCGCAAACTCAAAAGTTGAGGAAAACCAATAGGAAACTAAGCAATCTAAGTATGCTAATAAAATGTGTTCACTATTTTATAATTGGTATATAACAAGTAATTCGAATAATTAAACAAACCTGGACCGAATTGAAATTTCAAAGTTATGATAAAACCTGGATTAATCTCTGAATCGTATGAGAACTATCAGATAAACCTATTTGCAGGTTACACGCAATGATTTATCGGATTAGACAGTGATCACTCTTGTTGAAATTGAATTCGATGAATCTGTGAAGTAAAATTGATCGCCATTGTTTGTAACCGTAAGTTTCTTTTTGTACGACTGTTTTGATCGAGAGATGCTGTCACCAAAAAACCAAATTGCCATCATTGGCCAAATGACTTTTAATCCATTTAATGGATCCAAAAGCAAAATGGGCTTTACGTTTTTATTGGTCTTTTCCATGACTAAAACTAATCCAAGATTTTTGGACTATTCTAATGTAATGGACTTTTAACGTTATAATGGAGTTTGTCAATTTAATAGACTTTGTTACAAACAAATAATAATTTTAATTTCCAAAATAATTAAGCCCAAATCATTATTAATATAACAAACCAACTGTTAAATACAAGGCCCATGTAAATTATTTACATAATAAACTTAAATAATATTAGGATTAAATTGAGTCCGCACTTCCGCGTCACCTAACTCGTTTAATCTCTAACATTTTTTCCTCGATCGACAAGTTAATCCAATACCCTAACATCCGTTGATAACAATAAAATTACCAACAATCATCCCCCATTTTAGTGGTATCCATGATTAACTTAACCATCCTCGTAGAAACACAAACGCATGCATAATGAAAATGTCCCAAGGATTGAATTTTCACTTAGTATATTACACGATACAAATATTAGAATAACAGGGTGTCGATTGAACCCATGTTATCCATTTAAATACATGTAGGTAACATACACACACGTTTACAAATCCAAATTACACTGACAATGTTTTCCTAGCCTATGTCCTAATCCTTCAAAGAATATATCAAAGCTCAAGTCCAAAGCTTCTTGAAGCAGCTAAACTTCATATTCTTATAGGTAGTTCATTACTCTTGCACCTAAACTGCAATTTATCAATGAATTATTAAGAAGTTCAACTTCAACCTACTATATCTTGCAGTTTGAACACATAGCTTGGGATGCTTTGCTAATGTGTTCCAATATCGTTACGACAAGCTTTCCGCATTGAATTCTGCATCTAACATTGTATTAGATGGGAATTGAGTGTCTTAACATAAGATATTTAAATGGACTTTAAACCCATTTAAGCTTATTTCTTCACGAGATCTCTTCCTAACCCTTTGGTTAGATGATCAGCTAGATTAAGTTCAGATCTAACAAACTCAGCGTATATCACACCATTCATGATTAGTTCTCTAATCATACTATGTCTAACACCTAAGTGTCTAGACTTCTCATGGTACACTTGACTATATGCCTTAGCCAAGGTAGCTGCACTATCGCACCTAATAGAGATTGGTGATATCGGTTTCGACCATAATGGAATTTCATAGATCAAATTTCTGAGCCATTCAGCTTCTTTACCAGCTGCTGCTAAAGCTACAAATTCAAATTCCATTGTTGAACTTATGATGCAAGTTTGTCTCTTTGAGGCCCAGGAGATAGCACCTCCACCAAGTAAGAATACCCATCCACTTATGGAGGAATGATCTTCCTTATTGTTTATCCAACTTGCATCAGAGTACCCTTCTATAACTAAAGGAAAACCTGAATAGCATAAACCAAAGTGCATGGTTCCTTTTAGGTACTTAAGTAGTCTGTTGACTGCTTGCCAGTGTTGAGCACTAGGATTATTAGTAAATCTGCTCAACTTACCCACAGCATAAGCTATGTTAGGCCTTGTGCTAATCATCGCATACATCAAACATCCACTGACCTTAGAATACTCTAATTGTGAAACTGAATCACCAGAATTGGGCATTAACCAGATGCTAGGATCTAGAGGAGTGCAAACAGGAGAACAATTATAATGATTGAATCTCTTCAACACTTTCTCAATGTAATGAGACTGTGTCATGGTTATACCATTGTTACTCATTTTAATCCTTATTCCAAGGATCATATCCGCCTCCCCCATATCCTTCATTTCAAAATTCGTAGACAACAATTTCTTTGTCTTATCAACCTGATCTTGGTCAGTACCAAAGATCAACATATCATCTACATATAGGCAAACAATCACTCCTTTTCCAGAGGATTCAAACCTATTGTAGACACACTTATCAGCTTGGTTTAGAATAAAACCATGAGATAAGATCACCTCATCAAATTTTTGATGCCACTGCTTAGGTGCTTGTTTCAAACCGTATAATGATTTGACGAGTTTATACACCTTGTGCTCTTGTCCAGGTAATACAAAACCCTCAGGTTGTTTCATGTATACCACTTCATCCAATTCACCATTCAAGAACACAGTCTTGACATCCATTTGGTGAATTACCAAGTTATGAATTGAAGCAAAAGCTAAAAGAAGCCTTATGATGGAAATTCTTGCAACAGGAGCATAGGTATCAAAGAAATATATTCCTTCCTTTTGTCTAAAGCCTAGGATAACCAACCTGGATTTAAACTTATTTATGCTACCATCAACTTTCATCTTTCTTTTAAAAAATCCATTTGCAACCCAACGGTTTACAACCAAGAGGCAAATCAGTCAATTTCCATGTATTATTATGCATGATAGAATCCATCTCATCTTGGATGGATTTTTTCCAGAAAGCAACATCCCAAGATGCCATTGCCTGACTATATGTTTTAGGATCCTCCTCAATATTGATACTGATGTTCAACCCCATTCCTGGTTTCTTCCACCAAATAAAGATGAAAGTCAGAGCCAAAAGACTTGGCTTTCCGACCCTAGTACCTTTCCTGGGTTTAGTACTAGAAGATGGTACATCTTTGGTACCAGCAGAGTTACTACCAAACTCAATTACAACTGATGTTTTCAAACTATAAGGCAAATCCTTTAGTCTAGGCACAGAAGAAAATCTATCCTCATTACCAAAATTAGCAGTTCTTGACTCAATCACCGTATGAATAAAAACATAGTCATTTGGTTCTGTGACAGAACCTATGAACCGGGGAATGCTCACTATACCTAATAAAGATGCAATCAATGCCTCTTTCGCTTACGTTTCTCATTTTTGGTTCAGTAAGCTTTACAACCACAAACTCTAAGATGACTTAAGTTTGGTGCCTTTTTGTACCAGAGTTCATGTGGGGTTACTTTAGGGGGTGTTTGTTTTTTGTGAAAAGCTCTTCAGGACCTCTTATGTCTGCCCCACGCAGACCACGCACAGACATTTGAGTCTGTAGTGTGTTTGTTTTCTCGAAGACCTTTCATTAAAAAAGGTCTGCGTGACCTCTTTGTGGTGCAGACATGGATCAAGGTCTTCTTGGGTCTGCAGACCCTCTTCTCCTCCATAAAACCCTAGCACCTCTCCACCCCTTCTCCTCCACCCCGTTTGCTCAACCGCCGCCACCCACCCTCCCACTGGCGACACCCCCTACCGTCCGCCACCACCTCGTCACCCTCCCCCTGGCGGTACCCCTTCTCAAGATCAAGAAATGGTAGCAAAAACTGATGAGCTTTCATCACATAATGCGTTAAAGAATAGAAAATTAAACTCTAGAGTGATAACCAAGAAATCTCATCATGTCAACCACTGGCTACCAAAGATTCATGAAGACTACTATGGACCGAAACATCACCGGCCAAGACATCATTGAAATCACTATCAACTGGATCATCTTTCAAGAAAACATCATGGAGTAATTCATCTCATCATGTCGACCACTGGCTACCAAATGGTTTAATCTGTTTTTGTACAGAATCACAAGAATGAAGAAAATAAAAATGACCCAGAGATCAAGTTGGTTCATGGAACAGTAGCATACATACAAAGATAATTTCATATTTAAGAACGACATATATAGACTAATGCAGTAAGAAAAATTAAAAGACTAAATAATGAGAAAAAAATAATTAATAAAAGCACATAGATACTAACATATACATAGTAACATAAATTAATTTAATGTTACGGGGAATTAAATTAGACAACATTGCGAAAATGCTGCAGGTGTTTAGGATTATGGAACAAGCTTATGCAAGGTGGTAAAATGGTAATTGTGGTGATAATTTTGGTGTTACTCATGCATATTATGTTGTTTGAGTATGATATTCATTGTGATAAAATGGTAATTAGAATTTGTATTATGTTCAGCAGTTTGCAGAAGTTAAAAAACAAACAGTCTTCTTCTGGCAGACTGCAGAGGTTTGGTCCACCTCTTCTGCTGCAGATGTCTGCAGATGTGGTCCGCAGACTGCAGGCATTTTACCTCTGAAAAAACAAACAACACCTTATACTTTTTATTATGAACTCTATTTAGCAAATAACAGGCTGTTAACATAGCCTCACCCCATAATCCTTCACTTAACCCACAATACGATAACATGGAATTAATCATTTCTTTCAAAGTCCTATTCTTCCTCTCTAATACACCATTTTGTTGTGGTGTATAGGGAGCAGTGGTTTGATGTATTATACCAGTAGACTGAAAGTAAACTGGATCATAATACTCTCCACCTCTATCAATATGAAGGTTCTTTATCAAACAACTTTGATGTCGCTCTACCTCTTGTTTATAAATTTTTAATTTATAAAGAGCTTCATCTTTTGAATGCAACAAATAGACATAACAAAACCTAGAGGCATCATCAATAAAAGTAACCATACTTTTTATTTCCAAGTGAGGGTGTACTAGGAAAGTCACATAAATCGGAATGAATTAATTCTAATACCTTAGAATCCGTTTTAACATCTTTAAATGGTTTCCTAGTAATTTTAGTCAACTTGCAAGTATGGCATTTACTACAGTTTTGTATGTCAAAGGCATGTATTAGCCTCATTTTAGACATATCTTTCATCCTGTAATAAATAACATGACCTAGTCTAGCATGCCATAAACATGAATCATTCTCAACATTGCTAGAAGATGTAGATTCCATACATACAGATTCAATAGCGAACATGACATTAATATTAAGCATAAACATGCCATTACATAAATATCCAAATCCAACAAAGGTTCCTTGTCGAGACAAGATAAACTTATCCGGCTCAATGACTTGTTTATAACCACAACTATTTAGCACAATTCCAGATAAGATATTCTTTCGAATCCCTGGTACATACAACACATTATCTAATAATAGGTGTTTTCCAGAAAAAAATACAAGTCTAACTTTTCCAACTCCTTTGATGGGCTCGGTTGCAACATTTCCCATCCTTGGTACAGATCCATCTTCAAGTGGTTCAAATTCCTCAAACCATTTGAGATCCTTGCAAACGTGATTCGTAGCACCCAAGTCTACCCACCATGCAAGCATATCATCCCGTACATAAAAGGATTCAGAAATAAATGATACACAATTCTCAACCGAATTATGTTTATAACCCATTGGACTTTTTGAGTCCAATAACAAACCTGAAGACTGGGTTTCATTTATTTCACACCCAGAGGGATTTTTTTCGACTTGTACACTTCTAGTAATTTGGCCCAATTGCCCCATGTGTGTACCACCACAGCTAACGGGCTGCACCTTTGTATTAAATTTGTTTGATTTAGAAACACTACCTTTTATTTTTTTATTATTCGAATCACGAGATAAATTTTGTTTCTTTAAATCAGATCCAATTTTTGAGTTTTGTAAATAATTAACATGTCCCGAATGACTAATTGAATCAACTACAAAACTCATAGATTTTGTCAAACTTAAAGTGGAATTAGTTAGCGTACCTTATGGAGGATTTGGATCTTTTGACCCACTTGGACCGGATATGTTAGCTTTGTTTCCATCCACAGGCTTTACGCGACAATCTTTCTTGAAATGACCCGATTTGCCACATCTCAAACAACCCCTCTTTGGTTTCTTGTTGGAATCAATATTACCCCGGTCAAACTTTCTTTTATCACCCTTACCCTTGTTGAACTTCCCATTTTTCTCATCACGTTCAACCATTTTGAAACAACTAATTTTGAAACTTGATAATGATCAAACTAAAATAAAGTACAGTACCCTTCTAACTTAATTTGAAAATCCCACTTTCAATTAAAAGATTTTTCCAACTCTCCAAATTAATCGTTCAACCAAGAAAATTCTTAACTTGAATTAATTTTTCAAATTCATTCACCCCAAAACAAATAATGATTTAATTATTGGAAAGTCAAACATTGCAAATTAGGGTTCCCAGAAAAACCACAAACTAAAAATTCACTGCTAGAAAATCAAAATTTATGAAACTATAGTTCTAAAATTAAAACTTGTGAAATCAAGATAAACAAACCCAAATTAATCACTAGAACATGTGAAGGGTTAATTCACAAACTACAGAACAAAAAAAATTCACTGTACAATATTTTTCAAACTTGAAATCACAACCAATGACCAAATTGAACCCTAAAATAGGTTTATCTTTGTTGTATAATTAGTCTATAACAAGTAATTTGAAGAATTAAACAAAGCTGGAACCGAATTGAAATTGCAAAGTTATGATAAAACCTGGATTAAACTCTGAATCGTATGAGAACTATCAGATAAAGTATTTGCGGGTTACACGCAATGATTTATCGGATTAGACAGATATCACTCTTGTTGAAATTGAATTTGATGAATATGTGAAGTAAAATTGATCGCCACTGTTTGTAACCGTAAGTTTCTTTTTGTGCGACTATTTAATCGAGAGATGTTGTCACCAAAAAACCAAATTGTCATCACTGGCCAAATGACTTTTAATCCATTTAATGGATCCAATCGAAAAATTGAGCTTTACGTTTTTATTGGTCTTTTCCTTGACTAAAACTAATCCAAGATTTTTGGACTATTCTAATGTAATGGACTTTTAACGTTATAAAGGAGGTTGTCAATTTAATGGACTTTGTTACAAACAATATAATAACTTTAATTTCCAAAATAATTAAGCCCAAATCATTATTAATATAACAAACCAATTGTTAAATACAAGGCCCATGTAAATTATTTACATAATAAACTCAAATAATATTAGGATTAAATTGAATCCGCACTCCCGCGTCATCTAACTCGTTTAATCTCTAACATTATTTCCTTGATCAACAAGTTAATCCAATACCCTAAAATCCGTTGATAACACGAAAATTACCAATATTCACTTAGTATTTGCTGAGCCTTGTGGCTTTATAGTCTAGTGACACTTTCGGGGTATGATAAGGCTTTGTGACCAATAGGTCCTGAGTTCTATTCTTACAAGAGGGGATTTTCCCATATTTGTTGGGTTTCCTTTTGAATTGGCGTATTGGCATTATGCCTCCTTGAGATGGATATAATCGAGTGGTTTGCTGTTAAAAAAGTATTCGATGATTCTTATTCAAATTCCAACACTTTATTAAATTTATCTAAATTGTCAATTCAATTAAAGTAGAGGCATTATGCTTACTTGAAATGGATATAATCGAGTGGTTTGCCATTAAAAAGTATTCGATGATTCATATTCGACTTCCAACACTTTATTAAATATATCTAAATTGTTAATTCAATTAAATTAGAGGCATTATGTCTCTTTGAGATGGATATAATCGAGTGGTTTGCCGTTAAAAAAACGTATTCGATGATTCTTATTCAAATTCCCACACTTTAATAAATATATCTAAATAGTTAATTCAATTAAATTAGAGACGTGTGGTAGGAAAGGGAAATAAAAAAAAATATGAAGCAAGAATAGGATGCCTATAGGAGTGTCTCATCCAAGTAATAATGTTATCATGTCTTCCCTTTTATCATATGATACAAATATTTCATCATTTTAGTTTTTAGTTTATTGTACTTGTAATTTTCGGTGATATGACTATGTATGCCGACAAAAGAGAACTTAAAGAAAATGGTTGTTTGTTTTTAATATCAAAACTGGTTTTGTTAAGACTAATGGATGGATACCGAAATCATTTTCGTTAAGATTAATGGTTGGGTATCAAATTGTTTTTGCTAAGATTAATGGTCTGTATATTCGAGATTAATATTAACAATATTTCAGTCCTATCTAAAATTTAGGTTATTGAAGATCTATATGTCTCAATTTGGTTTGTTGACTTGTCAATTTAAAAGGTTTATTTTTGCATTGATCTCCATAACAATTTAAAAGGTTTATTATTTATTGATCTCCATAAACTAGTTCACTAACCGCTATTTGTAGTGGTTCAATCCAAGGTCTGACAACTTGTTGGGTAATTTTAAGTATTAACACAAACCACTCCATAGATATTTTGTATTCACAATTATTTATACATGTTAAACACAACTTCTTCTATAACTCACTCACTAGTGTGATAATCTTGGTGCAACATATCTCTTCAAAAAAATCGTATATCATAACAGAACAAAGCATCTTGAAGTTGACTTTCATTTTGTATGAGAAAATGTTGCACAATGAAAATTACAGGTTCAAATCATATCTTTTTTTGATGGGACCTTCCCTCTAAGAGACATGTGCCTCTACCAAGTGGGCTAGCCCCACATTGACGTCCAACTCATATCTACATAAGATCAAATTGCAAACATTTTTACAAAACCTCTACCTATTCATGGATTTACAATTTTACGATCCAAGCTACAGGTTGTTACTCGGCTTTAGCTTGCGGGGGCAATATCAGTCACAATGTAATTATGATTAGTTAGAGGGGATATTATGTACATATTGTTAGAGGTAGTATTGTGTAAATGTTGGGTATATAGAACCTCTCCTTATTGTGAAACCCTAATTACAACCAATACAATCCAATTACAGTAAACACACATAATGATGTTTTAGCTTGTTATTTGACTTGTCAATCTAAAAGGTTTATTATTGCATTGATAGCCATAAACTAGTTCACCAACTATTATTTGTAGTGGTTCAATCCAAGGTTAGACAACTTGTTGGGTAATATTAACGTGCACTATGCGTGACTACGTCTATGAGGGGTTTTGGTGGATGACATGGGAGGTGCTCGTGTGAACGCATGGTGACAGACTGGTGGGAGTAGCACTGTTTCTTTCTCTTTTTTTCTTTTTATGGTCGATAAGGGACACAATATTATACTGATTAGGGAAAACATAGATGGATTAGAGAGATGAAATGAATTGTGAAACTATGACAAAATTTGAAAAGAGAAAAGAGATGGAGAGGAACTGTAGTATACAAAAAGTGGTCTAAGTTAATTATCATACCTTAACTTCTAAACTATTTAATATATTAGTCAAACCTTTATGAATAATTTGGTTTATTATAATAAGTAGTTCATTAAACTTTTGTAGTATACAAAAATAGTTTACGCTAGTATATAATTTGGTTATTGGAGTAATAAAGGATAGCGAATAGGTTCTTATAATATTGATTAACAATTTTATCCGTAAATTCTTTTTTTCTTATTGAATGATATTTCTTGTTGAAATATCTGTAACAACACCCAAAACACCTTATAAGGACCTCTGATCACAACTCCGGACTTGTACGGCACGAACCAGTACGAAAAACAAAAGATCTTGAAACTGGACCCTCAGGAGACACGCGGGAGGGACCCCTCAAGTTCCCGCGACGCGCGGCAGGTTATCGGGAGACGTGGGACTTGATAAGAACTAGTAACAGGGCTATACATGCAATAAGGCCAGTCTAGGACTAGTGGTCTCGGGTCGCGACATGCGGGAGCAGCCAAAATGGGCTATAAATGGGGTGGCTTGGGACAGAAGCCTACACATCATTTCGCTCAACTTTTGACGAATTCTCTGATCTTATATCCCCGTTTCTTTTAATTACACCCCCTAAACCTGCAAAGCGTTGCCCCGTTGTAAGTGTTTTAACCCCTAATCACTGACTTGATACCCTGTCTGATTGATCCAAAACCCAGCAACAGATGCCAAGGTGCTGCCTGAATAAGGCTACACTTTGTTAACTACGTTGGGGTTTTGATCTTGTGATGTATCGATAAAGTTTGAGTTTGGTTATTACACTAACACGTGTGCATTGTATATTTTATTAGGAACTCCGGAATTATACCAGGAGGCTTTAAGTTAAAACCCTAAGTCTACAATGTGAGTCATTCTTTCTTTTTACTAAATGATTTGCAAATTCCAAAATGTTTTTCAGTTATACTTACAGTGATTAAGTTTTTGTATTCTGCAAATTACTACTGATATATGGGGTTTTGTATACATTACTTGATAATCTTCGCCATTGGACAATGGGTTATCCAATGTGTGATATGACCATAGTCACAGATCCGATCGAGTGACAAATACCGAATGGAGTATTTGTTAGATATAAAAATGTAATCACCATTGATACTGTAAAATATAACAATGTGTCTTTTTATAAAATTGAATGAACTCGCCAGTATTTTTATTGATAAAATGTTTTCAAACGCGTTTAAGGTAACTTACTGTGAAGGTAATAGAAGCCCGCTATGGAGCACTGAAAGCTTAAATAAAGTGGCTATGATTATCTGAATAAAAGAAAAAAAATATGTTTTGTCAATTAGGTTTTATCCCTATAAAAACATTTGAATGTAACATGGGTTTTAGCCCATTTGTTTAATATTAAAAGTTTGATGTTTTACAAACTCTAAAATTATTTCCTAACTACGATCCTGATGTTATATTCTGCTGCAAATTTAATAAATACTGATACCACCTGTAATCTGGCATCACGGCTCCCGCCCACGGTAGGGTCGGGGGCTGTGACAGAAGGTAGTATCAGAGCCACTGGTTTAAGCTATTTAGATGTTCTTTTAATACCTAAACTTAAACATTAATGTTAGGAAATTAATATATTAATTTATATGTTATTTCTGTGAATATAAAAATCATATATGTGCAGATTTTTTATGTTATTTTGACGACTTCTAAGTTCATAGTATGAGTGACCAAGGTGTGTCTGAAACCATTCAACACATTCTTGATTTTGAGATGGATGAAGGACCATCCCGGACTGCATCAGGATATGAAGGAGGCACAGAAGGATCCTTTGTTTCTCAAGATCAACCACTGAAACTTTTCCACCAAAAAAGAGAGGTTGTTTTAACAAAGGAAAGAGAGAGAAAAGAAGGAAAAAGAAAAATCAGGAAGAAACTATAACACTAGTAGAGGGACCCGCTCAAATACCTGTGACCAAACCACTGTGGGAGGAGTTAGATAAAAGACTAGCAAATTGTGATCTTTTCCAACCTACAGGAAGTGAAATAAACTTAAATCTGTTAGCAGAACCGGAACCACAATTGTTACCATTATACCCAGAATAAACTCTAGCACCAATATCATTGTACCCTGAACCTATTCAAGAGAACCCACTACCAAATTTAGCATTTAACCCCGAAGAAATACCCAGGATACTAGCACCAGGTCCACTGGAACAATAGCGCGACAGACTATTGTGTGTCGGACACCCTTTGCTCCACGTTTCAGACACGTGGTAGGACTAGGTTAGTGATCAGGCAACCCTAGCTGTAGCTAGGGTGCCCTCGCGGGCCGCGAGAGGAACAAGGGGGACGGGTCGCGGGGCGCGAGAGACCCCCGAAAAAGCTATAAAAGGAGCCTCAGTTCAGCATTTCAAATTCGTTCATCTCTTTCTTTCTCTCTGTCTCTATAATCTGAAATCTTTAGCAAAAATACCCCCTAAAACACGAAGCTCTGCCCCCGTTGTAAGTATTTTAACCCCGATCACTAATTCGTTACCCTATCCGATTGATCTAGGACCCACCAACGCATGTCAAGGCTCTGCCTGACTAAGTCCGTTGGGGTTATGTCTCGTGTTTTATGGCTAATGTGATTTGGGTTATTTTACTAACACGTGTGCATTGTATGTTTTTAATAGAACCTTAAGAAAATAATTAAGAAATATCACCAGGAAGCCCATAGAAAAACATAAGTTTGCAAAGTGAGTTCATTCTCTTTTTCTCACAGTTTATGAGCCATTTTATTTAAAATGCTTTATAAAACCTCAAATGTTTTCAGTTATGCTTACAGTGATTAACTCTTTGTATTCTACAATTACTGCATGTATGTGGGGTTTTGTATACACTATTAATCAAGCGTTACTATTGGACAAAGTGCTAACCAATTGTAATATGACCACGGTCATTGTAACTGCCAACGTGACAAATACTGAATGAGTAATTGTGTAGATATAAACATTGTAATCACTCTTAGTACTGTAAAGTTATAAAAGCTTATTTTTGTAAACTGGAATGTACTCGCCAGTATTTCTTGCTGATAAAATATTTTTAAACCGCGTTTCAGGTAACTTGATGTGAAAGCTATATGAAGCCTACTATGGAGCACTAAAGGCTTAAAGAAAGTGGCTATAAAGTTACCTAAATAAAAAAGTTTATGTTTTCAACAACTAGGGTTTATCCCTATAAAAATATTATGAATGTGTGAATGCGTATGAGGATCGTATTTGACTCCCGAACGATTACGAATGACACGTACGACATGCGAAATCCGTGCACGTGTGTGGACCGAACACAAGAACGTAATTAATCAAAGATTCGATTAAGATTTGACAATGTTTTACACCTTGAATCTTCTCCTTTACAACTTTCTCTTTCTATGCTTCAAAGCTCCTAAGGATGAACAAGTTGCAAAAGTTCTAAAATGATTACAAGACCTTCCTATTTATAGGCTTCTCTTAAATGAGGCTCCCACCATCCTTCCGGATGGGGTTTCCTCCATCCGTCCGGATGGACTTCTTCCTATAATAAATCTTCATTTAAGTCTCGTCTTGTTCTGTTTCTGCTATGATGTACGATCGACGGAGGTGATAGACATTAATACACTCACAGACTCCCCCTTGGATATTACCACATTCAATCTTGTAGCTTGCTTTCTTTTCTCTCTCTCTAAGTTTTCACGAAGCTTTGACAATATCCGCAACCACAGACTCCCTCTTCAAACTTCTCTTGATTCTGCATTCTGAATCAGGTCCCTCTTTCGGTTGACTCTTTCTTCAGACTCCCCCTTTCGTAAAGATTCTGTGCTTTTCAAGATCGATACCTGGTTCTACAAGCTCCCCCTTGTGATGAGCTCGTCTTTAGAATCCCCCATAGACTCAGCTATCGGGATCGTAATCTGGCTCTATCATCTGCAAATCTCAAACTATTTGTAAGATATATGACAATTTTAAGATCAAAAACCTAGCTCTAAACACTTATCATGAATAAGATGGAGCATTTCAAATATGTGACAGTGAAAGCTTTTTAGGTTTTCTCAGAAATGATGACCTGGCATTTAAAATATTTTTGGATCGAGAACCTGGCTCTATTGCACAAATATAACAATATGTCCAAGTCCAAGTCCAATTTAATGACCTTGGAGATTTCATAAACTGTTTTTGAATTTTTTCACGTAAAATTTCAAGTATCAAATTAATGAACTTGTGTTATTTTCAGAAACATGTTCAGCATACTCAGATTTTGAAACTTAGCATTCAGGCATCGGTTATCAAAACTATAGTAGAAACAAAATCTTTTTGTATTTTTCTGAAACATAAAGCAGTAAACAAATATTTACAGACCATATTTTTGTTTGATTTGTGTCAGAGGATCATATCAGTTTATGACAAATCACTAGCACTGTTGAGCTTTAAACACTTTAAGTTATAAACGATTCACTTAGATTGTAAGTATACTGATCCTCTTAAATTTTCACACAAACTTCAACTGATTCAAGATAGGGAATTTAACGTTTTAAGTACTTAACTTATTCGCGTGTCCCACCTCAGAATATACTCTCGTATCAAGATTCCCTAGATTCAGTCTTACAGGTGAATATACTATATTGATATCTGTTCTCTGGGTTAGTGCGAGACCTTGAGTGCTAATCCAGGAACCGGCAAGTTTGACGGAGCCTCGGTCCCGATACGACGTGTTCGGTTTGTTATTATTACTAAGAAAGCAGTAGAAGATAGATACGACACCGAGCAGTAACTTATAATCTGGCTCTATTGAAATCTTCACAAGTTACAGCACCATGCGACCAGTTGGACAGCATGTCCCCTCTGGGAACCAAAAGCTTGTCCAAATGGGAACCCCACATCCCTATTTATAGGCAAAGCCTATCCGGTCCAAATGAGCTAGTATCCATCCATCCAGATGGACTTTACAATGACAAAACCTATTCGACCGGATGGGGTATGGACTATTCTATTGTCCATCCGTCCAGATGGCCATCCATCCGGATGGACTTTGACAATACTAAAACTTGTCCAACTTTCTCTATTCTATACAATATTCAACATATGCTCTATCTAACTATTCGCACAGTGGCAGACGTACGAAATATGCACCAACAGATTCCCCCTCGGCTGTCACTGTCGAATCGTCTCTAACACTTTGAGAACCTTGAGCCGTGTTTGAATATTCTGCAATCTTCAACTATTATGCAACTTCAATCAGGCATCTTGAAATCTGACAATTGGTTCCCCCTCAATTGATGATTTGGGTTTGCTTTGATAGAGTAAAGCACCAATTCCCCCTGAAATGAATCTTCAGGTCTTTTGCACAGTTTACGGCTCTCCTCTGATTTGCTAAACTGTAACCTTCATGAATAATCACCAATTTGAAACTAGTCAATGCAGCATCCTCCGTTTCAGCTTTAACCGCATCCGAGCTCAGTTTTTGATATAACATGTAAGCACCACGATCTCGCATTCCGCTTGCTCGATCTAAGAATGTATAAAAACTCAACCGGCAATTGATAGAAACTTCAAATACCCCACTGGTTAACTTCAAATCCGTGATTCCCCCTGAAGATCTGATATCCCGTTTTCCGTGATCATCGTTAACACACTGTAAGAATGACAGATCCGTGTAAACGGTATTCTACACAATCAACAAATCTTCATCGGAAAACAAATCATCTGGTAATGTAATCCGATCTCTGAAGCGTTCGTCCACAATCAGATTCATCTCCTCGGATAATCTAGATCTCAGAAGCTATCATCCACGGTCCCTTTCAGATCTCCGATGCTTTCGTCCACGATCAGATATCAACACCTTGGATCATCTTGATCTCGGAAGCTTTCACCCACAATCAGATTCACATTCCCCCTGACAATCTGAAGTCGAAACTACCCGAATACTGCAGCAGTGTCACGAATTTCAAAAATGCCGGAATTTGAACATATGACATTGAAATTTTTATTCCCCCTCATTTTTGCAAATTCTGACATCTCTATTACTGAATTCCCCCTCAAACTGACCAATTCAGTCCTCTTTTATCTGTGAAAAACTCGACTATGCCGAAAATATTATAGTTTTCCTCAAAACGTCAGTTTTTTATCATTGTGGATTTTACGTTTTGGCCTATAAATAGTCAGATAATCTGAATGATAAATATTCTGCACCAATATCATGACTACCCCACTAATTTCCACAATCCGTGATCACATCATCAAATATGTTCACTGAAGCCCAAGACGGTGTCCCCGAACAACCCAGCTTGGTCGTTAAAAACTCGAAAAAAATTTCAATCACCAAAATTTTTCTAGAGACTCTCCTCATCGTTGCGATCAAAAAATGCCTTTTTTTAGGCATTTGATCATCTGTTCGAATGGCATGTTGACGAATGACCATTCGATCGAATGGGTCTTCTTGTCCGGATGGTCATTCGACCGAATGGCAAAAGGGACAAACTTGTGTTTGTGGATCGGATGGTCATCCGATCGAATGATCATTCGAGTGAAAACCAACTAATCAATCAAACACAAGATAATGATATGGCTCGGATGGTCATCCGATCGGATATGTTCTAACAGTTCAAGAACACTTCAAATCACATTTTTCGATCCAGAATCTTTATTTGTGTGAATTTCGTGATGAAACTTCACAGGATTGTGCGCGAATCAATTCCGAACAGAATGATGTCTTCAATTTCAAAATCCATCGGTGAATTGACCTTTATTTTGATGATTTTTCTGTTTTAACGTCAAAACTCCTGTTTAACCCAAAATTGATGAGCTTTGGGTGATTTAACCGACTGTTAGATCGATTAAATCGGTACCGTAGCTCTGATACCACTGCTAATCTAGGAACCGGCAAGTTTGACGGAGCCTCGGTCCCGATACATCGTGTTCGGTTCGTTATTATTACTAAGAAAGGAGTAGAACATAGATACGACACCGAGCAGTCACTTATAATCTGGTCTCTATTGAAATCTTCACAAGTTACAGCACCATGAGACTTGTTGGATAGCATGTCCCCTATGGGAACCAAAAGCTTGTCCAAATGGAAACCCCACATCCCTATTTATAGGCAAAGCCTATTCGGTCCAAATGAGCTAATGTCCATCCGTCCGGATGGACTTTACAATGACAAAACGTATTCGACCGGATGGGGTATGGACTATTCTATTGTCCATCCGTCCGGATAGTCATCCGTCTGGATGGACTTTGACAATACTAAAACATGTCCAACTTTCTCTATTCTATACAATATTCAACACATGCTCTATCTAACTATTCGCATAGTGGGAAACATACGAAATATGCACCAACACTGAGAATTCAGGTATGAACTATTGTTCAGTCAAAGAGATGAAGCCTCGACTTTAGGTGTGTCCCACATAGGGATCTTCATTACAACTGCATTTGATTCATATCTTTCGATATTTTTCATTTTTTTTTTTTTTTTTGCATAGGGTAAGCTTTTAAAGTGCGTAAAGTATTATACGAGGTCTAGGCCATTACTTCCGCAATATCAGAAGACCAGGTATAATACCCTAGATATCAAACAGTATAAAAACCTAGTATCTCAGAATCCGACAATCTCTCAAACAAGATTTCGGGGGTTATCCATATATCCGAGATATGTTCCCCACGAGATAAGCAAGTTATTGATATTTAGGTTTATATTTCCAATACAATCTACTAAGCGTGTAAAAACCTACTGGCATATCATCAGTGAGACCGTTTATAACATTTTACTTTCTATTTCTTTAGCGTACTTTGATTGTCTACTAATGTACTATTATTTCCTCTTTTTACAAAAAAAAACTCATTTTTGAATTTTCAAATGTTTTTGTATTTTCAAAATTCTTACTCCCCCTAAAATTCAAAACATTTAAAGAAAATTTGAAAACCGATGTAGATAGCTTTGTCTCGCCATCAACTTTCTGCGTCACATGCTCTGTTTCGCATAAAGTACCCCCATGATTTACAACACATTGATTTTTAACAATGTTAAGACCATTTTCAACTTTGAAATAATCATGTTTGTTCAGCCGTGAGGGTTTCGGCATATTCAGTTAACATATTTTTAAAATTTTTAATTTTTGACCAAAATTAAAACAAAACATATTTTTGGATTTTAAAATTTTCTATTTTTAGGGTTTTTTTAATATGGTTTATTTATGTACAGAAACAGATAAACTCCCTGATTTTAGATGCAAGGATCTGCAGCCTCCTCTCGTGCAAGGCTGCTCCTCTCCTTGGTTTGACATTTGTTTGTCTTCAGGAGCACCTGCGCATACAACCAACTCAATTACTTGAACAAAGCAACCCAAGCCTGCTTTGACTTAGGTAGCTGAATGTGAATTTTTCCAGGTAAAACTGGATAGTTTCGTTCATTCTTCTCAAACACATTCTCATTCTGATTATCACTCACATAAGTCATTTGTTTCTTTGCCACCCAAGTTTGACCTTATAAAACATTCCTTCGATAAAATTTTGAATCACTTCGAATGTTTTGTTTTGACAAATCGTTTTTAGGTTTCCAGATTTGTTTTGGTTCTGAAACATTTACTTTCTGTTTCCAAATCTGTTGTAGTACAACTTTGGGTGTCGTCGATTTCGGTTTCCAAGTTTGTTTTGATTTAAACTTGTTTGAGTTCTGAGTTTCATCCTCAACTTTCTTTTTCTCAACACCAACAGGTTTAAGATTTGGACATTTGCGACTAAGATGTCCAATTTGATCACACTTAAAGCATGTTCTCTTAGACACATCTTTAACCTGTTGTTGTTGCTTTTTCTTTTGAGCATAGAACTCTTCATTAGACTGTCACCTAAATTGGAGTTCTTTCCCTTCTTCTGAACTTGTTCCGTGAACAAAGTTCATCTGTCTATAAAGATTTGTCTTTCCAAATTGTTTCTTTTGATTTTGTTTCTTTTTATAACCCAACCAGCCTTTATGTTTTTCTTTTTGTAACTAGGTTTGTTATAAAAAGTTTTCTTGCTCTTTCCAGCAAATTTTGAAATTTCATATTTTTCAATTTCTACCAATTTGAAAACTTTATCAATCTTTTCCAGAATCACATTCTGAATCGGTACTACAATATCTGAGAGCAATTTGTCCGATCCAATCATGGTATAAGCCAATCCTTTTGAATCATCATTCACATTTTTCTCAGATTTTGAATTTTTCAGATAACTTTCATGAAAACTTCTCTCATTTTCATCTTGTGACTCAGACTTATTTGTTTTGGTAGAATCATCTTGCAAAACACTTTCAACGACCTTACCTACCACCTCTGAATCACTAGTATCATCAGATTTGGAATAGGTTATGTCTATATTATCTGGCAATTGATCAACCATGTTGAAAGCTTTTTCCACCTTCTCTTCATCATAGAATGTGATTTTTTCCTCAAACGGTGGTGGAACCTGATGATATTCTGAGCCAATTCCTTTCTTGTTTTTCTCAGAATCTTTATCATCAGGTTTTAAGATGAAAATACGTTCAAGAACATATGATGAAGCGTGATAACTATGCAACTTGTTATTATCTTGTTCTAAATCAGCCATTTTACGTTTAAGCTCAGCAACTTCTTCAATATAATAATTTACAACTTATTGTTTTATTTCATACTGTCGCTTAAGTGTTTCTGATGTTTCAGAAAAATATTTCAATCTCGATCGAACAAGTTACATTTGGCTTTTCACATCTTCATATGACTCTTTTGTAATATGGTATGCCAATTTTATTGAATCATATTCCTTTTTCATTTCTTGAACCACATTTTCTTTTGGAAAACATTCTCCAATCATTGTTGAACACTTTTGTTGCAAAATCTCATTTTCTTTTTCCAAAATCTTACATTTTTGTGTCATTTTTCATTGTTATCGATTAAAACCTTTTCTTTTTCAAAAATTTCTTTGCATTTATCTTTGAAGACTCTTTAAATTTTAGTAAATTCTATGTCTCTTGTTCTGAATTTTCATCTTTTCCAGTACACGCACAGCACGTTTCCATGCATTTCTTGCACTGTTCAACAGTTTTATTTAATGCTTTAGAAGTTTCAGGTTTAGTTATTGTCACACCCCCAAAATCCCACATGCGGAATCCCCCGCGAGGCGTGTGACGTACCAGGATCTAGCCACCAATCACATTGAACTCATAATAATATTTCAAATAAACTTTCATTTATTAATACAAAGCGTTAAGTAACATTATTTATAAATCAGCGGAAGCTTAATACAATCGTCATTAAGTTTCGTAACTCATGTGTACAAAAGCCATTAAACTTGTCTTGTGATTCCTTGTAACTCGACCCATGACCACTCCAGCATCCCAGACAGCAAGTCCCAACAACAATGTACCTAAAGACCTGCAAGCATGCAAAAAACGTATGTCAGACAACGCTGGTGAGTTCAAAGTTTTGTTAACGCATTTAGTTACCAGTTTCCAGTTTAAAACATTTCAATGATTCGTTGTTAATCACACGCTTACCGCCGATTGCTCCAGATTATTTGCCCTGACCTCCATTGCCTCTATTGTAGCAATGGTCAAGATTGGGGTCATTAGTTCACTCCCGTCCTCCCCAGTACGGTGTGAGGGTGCCAAACCTAAATAGCGCTATTAACTAATACCCCGTTGCCTCCCCGGCAATAATCGGTAGAAGGGACTTGAGTGATAGATATACGTGTATTAACCAACAACCCAGGTTTAACATTCCAGTTAAACCCATTTACCCGACATTCCTCCCCAAAACTTGTACCAGATGTCCCTCCCCGGGACGCATGCTTGGAAAAAGAGCAGGGAACTCACCTTAGATTTGCTCGGTATGTTACGTTACATTACCCATTCCCGTTAGTCAACCAACCCTATCGTGGTTATCAATAATATCAGTTTCGTAATAGTCAAAGTCGCGTATTTCACACAGAGTGCATTCATCACAAGGTTTACCAAATAACATGCATCAAATATCCAGTTTACATACTTTGCAGCACATAACAGTTGGGTCTACTACTCCCATGAGTGACACCAGATTTCTCATCATATGTAACATATATTTCTAATAAATATTGACATCTATCAGCATGTGTAACATAATTCTTACTGTTGGTTCACACAAAACAGTTTTACATATAGCAGGTATTTAGTTCTCATACAAATCAACACAGGGTCCTCATTCTTAACCAGCATTATCATGTGCTCAGATAACATGCATACACATCAAACTCATTACATGCTATATTAACTGTTCTGCTAATTTGTTCTCAAAAGGCATCCCGACGAAAGATCGTATTTCGTCGTCCACTGCTATGACGAAAGCCCCCCACGAAAGACCATATTTCGTCGACAACCTTGTGACAAAGATCCAATATGTTTCGTCGAGCTTCATGTGATGAAAAACCCCCATCTTTCGTCGGGTTACTCATGACGAAACATCTTTAATGTTTCGTCGACTTCCGTTAACAGATTCTATCCAGGTTGACAGTTTCTAATCAGATCAAATGACAATATATAACCCAGTTCAATAAACCCTAAATGTGTGCTCATCATCAACCAGTAACACCTTAATATCAACATCAATTAAATGCCCAAAATCATAGAATAACCATATCAGATCAGGATTACTAACGTATATATATATATATATATATACACTCAATACTCAGATCAGATCAACAAAAGATACGTGGTTTTATTGCTAATTCATATTAACATACAGTCCTAATTCATAATCGTTACCCACGATTAATAAATATTATACCTCACAAGGTTATCAAAAACCTATTGTCATGCGAGATCATCAACGAGTCATCAGAATACTTAACAACAAACAACACAATCAACCATCGTAATTCAAATCAGTTTATCAGATTCCTAAAATCGTGCAAACAATCCCACAGCATATCATATACATACGGCTGAAATCACAAGGGATTCAAGTCAAAGCAAAACTAAACACTAACCGAGAGTTTGTGTATCTATGAGTGCCAAGACAAGGAAAAGAGATGGCTCCAGAGGAAGAGGGCTACCGTTAAGGTAGATGGGAGGATCTAGGGTTTGCAATACTGCCAAATATGCGACATACTAGAACCCTCTAGGTAATATGTATTTGAGCAAATGGATTGGGCCGTAACTACTTGGGCTGAAGGCCGAAGGCCTTATACGACGAAAGACCTCCTGGCGAAACATATATTTCGTCGGGTTTGGGCCTGTGACGAAAGTCCCATATTTTGTCGGGTTAGTGGGCCATTCATCGTCGAGCCCATATACTATATTTTTCGTCGAAGCCCATATGCCATATTATGTTTCCATTACCCATAAACATTAAGTGATACTAGCTATACTTAGTCAATCAATTATACAAAACATTACATAGACCAATTGTAATCCAAACAGGATTATAAAACAAGTGGTTCGTAGAAAAGGGCCTTGAAATCTCGAGTTGTCACAGTTATTACCTCAACAGTTGGTACCCCGGCTTCTTTTGCCGTCAGCGTCTGATCTTCTTCTTTCTCCTGTTGTTTTTCATCAACAGCTCCATCAACCAGCTTCTCCTGCTTCTCATCAATTTTCTCCTGCTCTTCTTCATCAACTTCTTCTTCTTTCTTCAACTCTTCATCCTTCTGTTCATCACTTCCTTCTTTTGCATTCTTCTTCAACTCATCCACTAGCTTCTCAACATTGTTCTTCATTCTCTCATCGTCTCTCTTTTTTAAACTTGTTGTCATTACATCTCTGATTATCTTATTCAGCTTCTTGAGATAGTCTTTATCTGCTTCTATCTTCGAATAATATTCACCAGACAGAGGAATGACCGCAAGTACGTCATTATAAACCACCAGGCTTGAATTAACAATCGGTTCTCCGTTGTGATTAACATAGAACTCTCTCTTTTTATCCCATCTTCCCATTCTCCTAGCATCATCGTACTCCTTTTGCATCTCATCTATTTTGTAATCTGCAAACCTTCTTTCTCTGTATGTTTTCTCTTTAAGAATTTCCTCTTTTGTTTTCTCTTTCATTACAGCAACCAATGCTCTTTTATCTTCATCCGGTATATATTTACTCCAGTTGAATCCTTTATCATCATGAATCGTAACATGAGCACCATGTTTTCTTACTTTTGGCTTATCTTCAATTTGTTTTTGATTTGTTCTTGATGACTGCTCATTGTTGTGATGATAGATGGCCTTCTTATAGTAGTCATCATGAAATGGATTGGCATGATCAGCTACTTCTCGATTAACACATTCTCTTTTGAAATGAACTTTCTGCTTGCATCGAAAACATGTGACCTTTGACTTATCAAATCCCAGCTTTGTGTTTGGACTCTCAAGACATTCCCTGCCTGTAATCTCCATAAACCGTTGCGCTCGTCTAATGCCACTAGCTAAACACCATCTGATGTCAATGAGCTCCATCTCTTCTCGATCTATCTGATCATAGTCTTCTTTTGTCATTTCGGGGTTTTCGATTCTCCCCGCCACCAGACTCTCATATGATTCCAGAATCGATGCTAAGAAGCTCATCTGTTGTTTAGCAGCATTGATACTCATTTTCGGATAATTTTTCAACTTTAATGCAATGTTGCAATGAATCTCTTCGGGTTCTTCTTCATTTGAAGTTGTTGAAGACGAATAATAACCTGGGTTATAGCTTGATGACCTCTTCTGTGAATCCTTTGATATGTCATCACTAAAAGTTGTACCCGGCTTAGACGCTTGAATGGTCGAAGGCAAACTACCTCTGTAGTAGAGACCTACATTCTGCTAGTAAGTTGAACTGCTGATTTTATTCTGTTTTTGCAATTCCAGCTCATGTCCCTCAATTCTCTCAATCAAGTTATCCAGTGTGAAATCATTAAACCTTGAATTATTTTTCAAAATCATGACAAAAGTCTGCCAATCATCAACACGTGGTAACGCTTCAATCACTTTGTCAATGATTTCTTCCCTAGTTTTTGTACTTCCGAATCGTTGAAGTTCAATCTTTAAATGACAAATTCTTTCGATCATTTGTCTCACATTCTCACCTTTCATACATTCAAACAAATCAAATTCCTTTTTTAATAATAAGATTTTATTTTTCTTGATTTGTTTTCCTTCCTCTGCTTTCACATGTAATGCTTCCCACACAGATTTAGATGAACCGTCATGATTTAGTAAAGCAAAGATATCATCTCTAATTGATTGTTGAATTAAAGCTATCTGTGACAACTGGCACTTTTCCATGAATTCCGTACAATAATAAACAGTAATCTGTGCTTTGATGGCTGTGTGTGATTGAATTAACAAGACGAATGATTTTCTGATTACTATCATATACGTACAAAGGCATTTCATGTTGCAAGATTGTTAATCTTTATTACATGCAACACAGTGTGGTTCACTTAATGCACAGAACAAAGTTAGCACAGTTATCAGACAAGCTAGAAGTATTGACGGGAGTTCAGTACTCAGACAGACATGATATTAAGACACAAAATGAGCCCCGGAACCAAGTGTTACACTAGAATAGTGTGTAGGAAAGTTGGGATTACAAAACTACCTGCCTAGTGATAACTTAGGTGCTGGAAAGTGACAGAAACACACTAAAACTGCAAAATTCTGCAGAAAATAACCGAATTCAGCAATTTTCAGCATTTTAACAACTAAATATAATACAGAAAAGTGGCTTAATGGTCCAGAATACCTTCCTAGGTGTCGGGAATCAAAATTGTCATAAAAGACGACATAAAGCACACTAAACTGTGCAATTTAGCACTTTAACGAACCGGTAACCAACCGAACAACCGCACACTACCCGAAACACCAAATTTACACTAGAAGCACTGTTTTAGTGTTACGAAGCTAGTTATGATCACCGAACATCATAATACATCCTACAAACACTAAACCTAGATAACACTAACTAATTCCATTATAATCTAACTAGAATTCCTAACTACCATTTCAAACCAACTAGTACCCCCCCCCCCCCCAATCTAGTTCATGGCCCAACATGGTGGACCCACACCATGACTTTTCTAGATTTGTTTAATAGATATGTATAACACTTTTGGGGACATTAAAACCAAAGGTTATGGCAATGTTGGAAGCTTATTGTTTTAAAACCACAAGTTGCAAGTTCTTTCCATTATTAACACTTCAAAATAACAAACACTCTTCTCCTCTTCCCCATTGCTTACGACCAAATACCCCTACCCATCATCATCCTTTTTCAACCCATTCCTTCATAATCTAAGTATCCTACAAGGTGTCTTGAGCATATTTAAGGAGGGTGGAGGCATTGGAAGTGGAAGGACCTTCATGGAGAGCTATTAACCACCAATTTTCTTCATCATCTTGCTTCTTGTTCTTCCCTAGCCTTAGTGCTAGTAGTAAGCTCCTTTGATCCTATTTTTATTCATGATTTTAGTGGTTAAAGTATGATGTAAGTTGATAATTTAAAGAATCTCAAAGAACATGAAGATGAACATAAACATAAAGCTAAATAACATGAAGAACAAGTTGTTTTAAGTGTATGTAGTATACTTGATTGTTGATTTCTTGTGTTTATGATGTTAAACATCATAAGAAGCTTGCTAGATTGTGATTAAACACATGATCTAGCAAGTGAGAGGATGAATCTTGTGAAAAACAAGACGATCATCCTTTATGTTTCTCATGAACTTGAAAATGAAGATGATATTGTGTATGATGAAGTATGATACATGTTAAACGTCTTGTAAATGGAGGATTACAAATCTAATTTTCTCAAGAAACCAAGTTTATTTACAAGATTTACAAAGTCATTATTTCTAAGGAAACTAATCATATCTTTAGTGCTAAATCAAGACTAGAAACACGTTTGTAACAAGAAAAATACAAAGGAATTATTTTTAGTTATTTTTAGAAAAATCATTTTATAAGTTGTAAAAGACTAAATTCCTCAAGAAGATGATTTATAAACAAACAACCATGTTTTAAAGGGTAACTAAGCTTACTTAACAACATATTAAGTTGCTACAAATTTTTACAAAAATTCAAGTTCATGTCATAGTGTAAATTTCATATTTTGGCTTATGGTAAGTCTTGTTTATGTTGTTGATGATTGATGATGACTTTTAAAAGAAAATGATATGCTTGTAAAGCATAGAAACCTCCATTTTTAAGGGGAAACTATGGAAAAAATTTCTAGAATTTAAACACTTAGAAAAATGTTTTTAAACAAGTGTTTACAAGTATTAAACAAGTGTTTACAAGTATTTAATCATGGATTTTCATATAAAATTTGCCATAATTTTTGTTACAAAAATTACAAATATTGGAGGTTGGTTTTTGATAAATAAAAGTGACTAAGTATATATTTAGGAAAATATATATTTAGATGTCACAAACTGTGTGATTACTTGTATATTATGTGTATTAGTTATATTATTTTAGGACTTGAAATAATATTACTTACCAAAATACCAAGAATTATAACACAAAATATTACCAAAGTTCCAAGTAAACAAATATATAATCTATACCCAAAATGTTGACAAACCGAACAAGGAATGTGAACTACATAAATATTCCGGAAATTGAGTTCATATATATATATATATATATATAGGAACAGGATCAGGAGAGAACGCCTCAAAGTGTTAGAACGGTGAGAACGATTCTCAGCCACAAGATCTTAGTGGTTTGTGGCTGAGATTGATGCGGTGACATTTTTGTAAATAATAGGGGTCTTGGAACTACCAGGAGGGGTAAAATATGAAGATCCAAACAAAGGTGCACATGATAATCACATGCCATTTTCCCCATCATATTTAAAAGACAATAACTTTTTTATACGTGATTATTTTTCGAAAAAAATTACACCATAAAACTCAGCGTTTTTTTTATCTTTCCAACGAGTATACTATTGATATACTTTTCGAAAAAAAAAATTAACTGGGTTTTATGGCGTTTTTCTGAACGGGGTGTTTTATGGCGTTTTAGACTAAGTATTTTCATTGCGTTTTTCTGAACTAGGTGTTTTTATGGCGTTTTAACTAGGTATTTTCATGGCGTTTTTCTGAACTGAGTGTTTTATGGCGTTTTCAACTGAGTTTTTCATGGCGTTTTTCTGAACTGAGTGTTTTATGGTGTTTTTACAATACAAATTATGATTTTTCTGAGCTCAAAAAATATTAATTTAGGCGGATGGCTCAAAAATATGGTTGTTTTGAGCTGTTGTATTTTATAGCTCAAAAAATAGCTTTTTTTTGTTATGGTGTTTTAACTGGGAGTTGGAGCTGGCTTAAAAAAATGGTTTTTTTGAGCTGTTGTAATTTATAGCTCAAAAAATAGCTGGCTCAAAATAATGGTTTTTTTAAGCTGTTGTAATTTATAGCTCAAAAAATAGGTTTTTTTTTGTTATGGCGTTTTAACTTAGGAGCTAGCTCAAAAAAATGGTTTTTTTTTAGCTGTTGTAATTTATAGCTAAAAAAAATAGCTTTTGAGTCTTTTATGGCGTTAAAAAAATGATTTTTTTGAGCTGTTGTAAATTATAGCTCAAAAAAATAGCTTTTGAGTGTTTTATGGCGTTAAAAAAATGTTTTTTTTGAGCTGTTGTAAATTATAGCTCAAAAAAATAGCTTTTGAGTGTTTGGCGTTTTTGTGAATTGGATGTTTTATGGCGTTTTATTTGAACACCCAGTTCATGTGAGTGAGTTTTTTTGACAATATTATCACTTAGTGTAATTTAACATCAATGCCACATGTCACCACCAAAATCGTTCTCACCGTTCTCACACTTTTCACCGTTCTCTCTAAATCCTGACCATATATATATATATATATATATAGGGGAGGGCTATATAGAAAACCCTTATGTTTTTAGAAAACTCTGGAAACTCAAATCTCCCCCCATTTTTACCCAACCTCCCGACATTTTTTTTTTTTTGAAAAAAAATAACACATGTAATATACTTGTTTTAGAGTGTTTTGGGCCAAAAAAAACAAAAAAACGCCGAAGGGATGTTTTTAAAAAAAATAAACAAATTTCAGCAACTTTCGGTTGACTAACATGTGTTAGGCACAAAAGGTAGAAACTTGCTGAAATTTGTTTTTTTTTTAAAACATTCGTTCAGCGCTTTTTTGTTTTTTTTGGCCCAAAACTCTTAAAAACATGTATATTACATGTGTTATTTTTTTCAAAAAAAAAAATGTCGGGAGGTTGGGTTTTCTCAAAATGGAGGGTTTTCTACCTAGCATTATCCTATATATATATATATATCTTGATCAATAAGTCAAACAGTATTTTGGAAACCGAAAGAACGGAAATTATAATTTTGACAATGTTTTACAAAAATATAACATAATTTTTGTCATGTAGAAAATACATTATTTTTGAGTGGAGAAAAATAAATATATTTTCTTGAACAATTACAAGATATACTATTTTTGGAGAAAATATATATTTTCTTAAATAAATTAAGAATATATTATTCTTGGGGGTGAAAAATGGATTTATAAATATTTTCTAAGTTAATCATGAAAATATATTATTTTTGAGGTTTATATGAAAATATAATTATTTTGCCAAGGAAGAATTACAACTAATTTTCTATAAAAGTCTTCTTAAAATATATATATATATTAAGAATACAAATTGGTGATTTTTATTGGTTAAAAATAATATTCCAGAAAATGTAAATACAAAAATTAAGTATAAGAATACTTAATAAATACAAGAAAATACGTATTCTCGTACGTACAAATATACACCGGAATACACCACAAATACTTGGCAAAGTACACAAGTATAATTATACCCATACTTGGGAAATATCCATGAAAAGAATTACAAAACAAACTAAGGCAAACATATATTGTTTTGACAATATTCCAAATAAATGGATGAAAATAATTTAAGTTAAAATATTATTCTTTTAACTAATAATTATATACTTTGAAATTATACAATATACATCAAAGATGTAACTCAAAGTATACCAAGATTTCCAAAACAAGTCTTAATGACCGACTAAGACAAAGAGTCGTTACATGACCTAAACGTCTAATAAAACATGGCACGTGTGTAGGTAGTTGTACGACTCATAGGAGGACCTTGAGCATACGAGATAGCAGGACGCAAACGTGTGAGTTCATGTCCCCCTTTTCTCTTAACTGTTTCGGATTTATAACTCTCAGGGGTGGAATACATGTTACATATGTTTCAATGGTATAATGTGACTATGAAATGAACTATTAGATCATGTGAGCATAGACTGAAATTGAAATGCCAATAACACTCATAAGAATCATGGACAAAGGTTAGATCTAACGGGTACGGCCGAGCCCCACTCATGGTCCTTATGTGACCACTTAGAGTGTTTTAGTGTCCCAGTCGAGGTGATTCGACAACGGTCAAGGGGATTTGACACAGTCAAGGTGATTTGATACGGTCAAGGGAATTTGACACAGTCAAGGTGAATTTGACACAGTCGAGGGGAATTCGACACAGTCGAGGGGATTCAACAAAGACAAAAGCCAACTCATATTGAGTACTCCCTATGTCTTCACATACATTAATGTCCTTGCAAAACATTAATTGATATGTTCATAGACGCTTTTCATACCTGTTTTCAAAGGAGTCTCTCAAATGTTTACAAGCTTATCAGTACTCATACAAAACGCATGAACTCGCTCGACTTTTGTTGATGTTTTCAAAATTACATGTATTCAGGAAACAAGTTGGATCTTTGGCGCTGGTGTCGTTACTGGATGTAAATTTCAAGTTTAGATGTCATCCACTTTTGTTGGTTTGTAACTTAATCAAAGGTTGTGTTGTTTGAAACTTAAATGACTGGTGTTTGTAATGTTTTGAACTTTATGAATGGATGAACACCATTTTGATCATATAGTTTTTTATTATAATCGAATGCAATGAGAACCAATTAAGTCACACGCATACGCTTCCGCAAAAGTCAGGGTGTGACACTATCATTCTTTGTTCATCAGAAAATGTTTGTTTATCTTCTTTGCTAAAGCCGGTAAATGGAATTTCTTCATTTATGTCGTTTACCGGTCTTTTATATCCAAATTCAAGATAAAACCAACAATCATGTGCGTAAGCTTTTACCCAGTTAATAAACCATTCATTCCACTAGTTATAATCTTCAATGTTATTAAGTTTCGGTGGTTTAGTATGGGTGTCGTAAAAATTTTCATGTTTAAGATTTTCAGAAATCACTTTCGAAACAGTTTTCGGTGCGGCTGTTGTCGTTTCAGATGAATCGGAAGTAAATGCATTGTGAAATGTATTGTAAAACTCTTCAGCCATGATGTTTGGGTTCTTCAATTATCCTTGATTCTCGCACCTTGATTTTCACCTGCAAAAATTTAAACGAACATTTTAGCAAAATTTATAAAAACAAACACTTGAAATATGTGACTGCTGGTCAACGAGAATTTTTGAGAATCGGAATGAACTTTTCACACAAATCAACCTCACCGAATGAATACAAACTTCCGGATGAACTTGATAATTTTATACGAGCGGGTGGCCTTTGCAACACCTTGGATGAATATTTTCAATATTCGGATGGACACACTCCAAATATTGACACAAACTGTTCGTATACACAAATCAAGCGGATGGGTTATCTTCACTTGTCGAGCGGATGGACTAAAAGACTTGGGCTCGGATGAACTTTGACACACAACTGAATATTACTGGTCCGAATGGACTATATGAATTCACTCGGATGGACACAATATCAAAGTTATTCGGATGGACTAAAATCAATCAAAAAAATATTCAGCGGATGGACTAATATTATACTAGCGGATGGATATACTTTTCTTAAAAACCTGAATGAACTTCAATCACTTCAGAATCTTATCATTGGATCACCGACTGAAATGTTTTTAAACTCAATAAAGCTGTAGCAATCATGTTTGTTGCTGAACTCCTTTTAGTTTGACCGATTTACAACTTATAATTAAATGTGATTATCGAACCATCAACCAAATATTGTTGGACCTCCAACTCCCAATATGACTTGATTTGATTGGACCTCAATACTTTTGTTGGCTAAACTTTCTTTTTCAATAAAAGCTTCAAATACTACTGGATCACATTAAACTTTTATTTATTTATTGGGCCGCCAACTATACCTTTTAATTGAATCAAAAGCATATCAACGGTCCGGATGAAAAGGTATTCAGATGGACTATTAGTGAGCCTTAATTCCCATCCGAACGGATGAACGTTTTTTAGTTGGGCCAAGTCCGGATGAACAGAAACAATTTACGGATGGACTCTAAACCATATAATTTTGCTCCGGATGAACATGCTACACCTCCATCCAAGCGGATGGAGTGATAATCTTGGTTCGGATGGACGAGTTTAATTGATACGGATGTTGAAACTGGTCCGGATGGACTAATTCATGTCCATCCGTCCGGATGGGCACCCGGATTAACAAGAACAGCAATGAAATATCATATTTTCGGACACTTTTTCAGCAATTTGAACCCTTTAAACTTTGAATTTTGTTATGAAAATTTGTAGGGTTATAAAACTAAGTATTGCGCATCAGATATAAAAAATTCAGCCATTTTTAGCCGTAAAATCATTGTTAATTTTGAGTTTTTGGTTCAAAATGTGAAGAAAGTGTGTAGAAGAAGAAATTTGATAAATTTGATGTGAAAATAACTCCGAATCTGATGAAATCAAGTAAAATCTTGCATCTCTGATCCGTGCAATCGATCTCCCACTCTGATACCACTTGCGAACACGTATGAGGATCGTATTTAACTCCCGAATGATTGCGAATTATGAGGACCAGGAGTTCGGTTTGATTGAACATGCTCAGGTTAGATCAGCAACAACACGATCGTGCGGAATCCGATAGTGATGTAGGAGAGAGATAGACAGCGTAGACACCATTCAAGGCATTCATTCATTCTCATTGAAGATCAAGATTCATACAAAGTTCCAGAGAGAATTTGCAAGAGCTCCACCAGAGGTGTTAAAACAGATGTCTCAAATGAGAACCAGGAACCTCTATTTATAGGCGCGCTTATCCGGGAGAGACCACTGACCGTCCGGATGATCATCCGTTCGGATGATCATCCATCCGGATGACTATGTCCATCCGATCGGATGGACTCCATCCATCCGGATGGACTTTACAAAACATTCTAACTTCCGTTTTGTCTCGGATTCGATATAAACCTTATACAAAACTATACAAAGACAACAACCAGGTAAATATAGACTAAATACAGACGAAAGCAACAGACATATGCATCTACAGACTCCCCCTTGGATGTAGTTACAGTCTTTCTTCCTGTATAGTCTTCAACGTGCCTTCATGTTGCGTCTTCTATCTCTCGCTTTCCTTCTTCTCTCATCCTTCCGTTCTTCTAGCATTCTCTGCCTCAGAGGTCTTCCAACTTTGTTCCACCATTCGCGGTAAACTGGATCACCATCTCGAGCTTTAGACCACCTCGGGATCTTTTTCTCTTGAGACTTGATTGGTGTTTGATCAGTTTTAGGCCATTTTAACTTCCAGCTTACACGTTGAGCAACTTTATCTCTTATCTCTTTCATCCTTTCACTACGATGTTCTGTCTTCAAGAATTCTTCCAGCTCAAGATCTCTAAACTTTGACTCCCAGTATCGTCTAGAATTAATATCTTTTGCAAATCATACATTCACCAACTTCTGATACTGTTGAGCTTGAACTTTGTCAGCTTCGTTGTAGACGATCTTGTTGAAGAATAAGCATTCAATGTCTCTCTTAGAGCAATTCACCAACCACATAGGATCTAACATGTGAATGTGCCTCCAATCACCTGTCTTTGCATCCAATAATGTAATCACAGCTTCACATGTACTAGGGTTGAAGATCCAGCCTTTGAAGTCTTTGTGGAAATCTTGTTCCATTTCGTGTAGAGGCATGTTCTTCAAACACCTTAGACGTCTGATTTGAAGTGTGATGTCTTTTTCTCCAGTGTTAGGATCTATCTTCACTATCTGCTTCAGTTGGTGTGGTTTCCAATCAGGAAAGTTTAACTTCGCTTGCTGCTTTATGTAATCCCATAACCTCTGCTCGTGACATTTAACTTCAGATCCGTAGTAGTACTGCTTGATATTCTTTGTCTTCATCAGTTCCTCTACATCCCACCAAGGTAGAGTTTTTATATCTGATAAGAATTCAAAGTACCGTACCCCAAAATCTTGCTTGATCGCATACACCTTCGGATCTTCTAAATACCCCCATGATAGAATATCACCAAGAGACTTATTTGGATGTCCCATGAAAAACTGTAACAGCCACTTGAACTTCCTCTCCTCAGGCATCACCTTAAACCATCTCTTCTTTTCTTCCAAAAGATCTTCTTTAGATACTGTTTCAGGAACACCTTCGGTAGCAATCTTTTCAACCACTTTCCTCCTAACTTCCTCTTCGTTATGTGATCGGAACAGTTCATCGAAGGTAGGAAAATCATCATCCAAACCAGAATAATGAAACGAAGTGTCCTGGTCGGAATCTGATCCCTCCTCAATGATAACATCGTTGAAATTATCAACTTCACTCACAAACTTACTCCCGTTCTGGAGTAGGTGGAATCTCTCCCTCAATATCAAACTTAAATCTGTCTTCTAACATGGACTCCCTAGTCCAGTTTTCTACTAACTCCCCCTTCCTCTGTATGATTCAAATAAATAACTTTAGGAAGATTAAGGAATACCTGGTGAATATCAGCATGCTTGGTTCCAGACGACGACTCCCCATGATGTTGATCTTCTTCACGTTGCTCGTTCAGCTCATCATTCAAAAAATCTTCAATAGAACTCGAACCTGATGGCTTTATGATCAACAAACCACTAGCACCATCTTGATCATCATCATCCTTATCATCTTTCTTATCTTTGTCGTCTTTATCATCTTTGTCATCATCATCTTCATCTTCATATCCAAACATTTCATTCAACTCTTTATCGTCAACAACAACTTTATACTTATTTAACTTCGCTTTCAATCGATGACGTTCAACCTCAATTTGTCTAAGACTAGCAAATTCACTGTGAATCACATCCTTCATTTCTCCAACAGGTATAATAGCAAGGTTTACTTCAACATCTGCCTCAACCTCTGCTTCTTTCATTTCAACATCATTAATATTAGCTTCAGCGTTAGAAACATTTACCTCATCAGTTTGTGAAGGTTCAGGTTGACTTGTTGACCCAAGAATCTCTTCAGTATCGATCACAAGACCCTTCCTTTTATCTTTAAGTGCTTCAGCAGCTTCTTCAGCCATTTTTTTCTCTCTTTCTATCCTCCGAGCATTGACTCTTTGGATCTCTATCTCGTCATATGCTGCTTGAAGATTAACTCCAAGTTTGTTTTCTATCATGGTATACAGCATATTGAGTTGTTCATCTTTTATTACCTTATCTGCTCTCAATGCTTCTAATTCTTTCTTCTAAATTTCATTTTCATTTAAAGTATATGTGTGCAGATCACCAACCAACTCTGTTAATGTCTTGTTAGACTCATCCATTGCTTTGTATTGCGCATTGACCTCCATGATCTTTTTTGCAAGCTCTTCAACTACATCTGTCAGCTATTCAACCTCTTTCTTCAAAGCAACATTCTCAGCTTCAACATCTTTAAGCTTTTCTTTTGTAGCTTTGAGCTCTGCTTCAGCTTCAGCTTTTTCAAGTATACTCACTTTCCTCGTCAATGCATTGATCTTTCCATCATTAAACATATCACCAAAGTCAGAAGGAAGATCATAAGTGTCACACCCTGGCTTTTGCGGAAGCGTGGATTATTTTGGTGTGACTTCTTAATACCATAGCAACAATCATAACAATGCTATATGATAAAAATACAAGACGTTCATCCATTCATTAAGTTTTAAAATACTACAACATCAGTGTTTGGAAAAGTCGATACTTAAAATAATTTTACAAACCGTACTTGTCTAAAACGTATTCATAAGACACAACAAAAAACTTTTAATAAAACGAGGTTTAAGACATGCAACCCGTCCAGGTAAGGGTTACACCTCCCAAACCTACTGCCCTGGATGACATCTTATTCAACGCAGCTTGACTTATGCATACTTCGCCAGATCCGCTAATTCCCTGAAATACATGTAGTTTGAAAAATCAACATAAAGTTGAGCGAGTTCATGTGTAAGTGAGTATGTATAAACCTTTGTAATATGTCTGTATGTATGAAAATCCCTGGTATGTAGCAATTAAAGAAAAAGAGATCACCATTGGGTTGCAAAGCCAATGATATGTGTGAAGTGATGCAGGAAGACTCAAACCTAGCAGATTTTGGCGTCGGGCTCATAGTCACCTCATGGTCCACTCAGCGGACTCAGGAGTGGGGCTCGCTACACCCGAATAGATCTATCACTCATGACCCTCGGTCCTACAACGAGGATTAATGGCCTTAAGTTCCACCTACCCACTCACATGATCTGAACGTCCCAAACCCTCCTTAAGCTAACCATACCATGTATAAAAATCTCCCAATATATATTTCCAAAACCATATATTTCAAGTCTCACTAAAATATATATAAACTCATTTTGTTCAATCATGTATTGTCCCAGAAAATATACATTTTTCTCAAAAATTATATATCTTCTAAATATACTAGGAAAAATATATTTTTAACTCCCAAAAATAATATATTTTCTCGTTGTAAAAAATGTGATATACTTGGTAATATTTACGAAATCATATTTTCACTTCTTTCATTCCCAAAATAATATTTACCAAAAAAATATAGTGTAATGGTATATCCCGGAATATTGCATAAGTTACGTTTTTTTGTTCGGTTTCACAATATTATGTGTGTAACTTAAATATTTATTCCTTGTGATTTTTGGTATTATTTTGGAGTTGTAATTTCCATGGTATTTTGTGAGTTATATTATTTTACCCTAAAATAATATAACTAGTTCACAAAATATACAAATAATCACACAAGTGTCTCAGTATATAAAATATATATTCTAAATATATATTTACCCATTTTTATTTGCAAAAACCAATCTCCGATACTTTGTATTTTTGTAATAAAAATCATGGCGAAGTTTATTTTGAAAATAAATTTTAGAAATATATTTGTAAACACTTACTAGAAAAATATTTTCTAAGTGTTGGATTTTTAGGAAAATTTCGCCAGAGTTTCCTTTGTAAATGGAGGCGTCCATGCTTACTAGCGTATCATTTTATTTTGTAAAATCATTCAATCAATTCTCAAACAACAATATACAACCCTTTTTACCAATCTTGTCATAAACAAGCATAAACCATAAACTTATGAACTTGAAGATTTATAAAAACATGTAGTAACTTACTAGCACACTTAGTAAGTCTTGTTATCTTTAAAAATGTGATTGATTCTTTAAAAACTTTACTTTTAAAGAGTTTGAACTTTTACAACTTCTAGTCACATTTTCCGAAAATATTTCTTTGTGAAATTTTCTTGTTACACAAGTGTTTCTACACTTGTTTATCCATTAAAAATGGGTTTAGTTTATGTAAGATCCGAGTTTTAACAAAACTCATACTTTTCACTTGGTTCTTTCAAAAAACCACTCATAGATCTTTAGATCTACAAGTTTATAACTTATTTTGGCCTTTATTTTTCAAGAAAACATGTATTTAATCAAGTTCATAGTTATGTATGGATGATTTCATCATCCTACACATCTTTAACCTTCACATCTTTCTAGTTCATGTCTTTAAACATGATCTAGCAAGTCTATGTGATGAACCATAACATTTTTGCTAACAAACAACATACAATAATCATAACAACACAAGAACAACATCATTTCATCTCTACTTTAACCATACATCATCTCTAGTTAGTTTATACTTCAAGACTTTGATTATGTTCTTTAGAGTTCTCAATATTTCTCCATCCTTTTCACTATTAACCAACAAAAATATGAACAAGATGAAGATCTAAGACACTTACTACTAGCACAAGGCTAGGGGAGTTCAAGTGCGTAAAAGTGATGGATAAAAAAAACGAGAGCGGTCCTTGAGCTTCCGAATACACCAAGCTTACTTGTAGGATCACTTACACCTTTGAGAGTATGGAGATTGCTTGGAATGGACTTGAAGGTGGTGATGGTGGGTGTGTGGGTTCTCGGCCGAGCAAGAGGAGAAGGAGAGAGAGTTGCAAGTTTGTTGATTGTGAAGATGAAGATGAATGTGTAACCCTTGTGCCTTCTTATAATTCCCATCTTCATCTTTAACCAATGTGTCTAATGTTCTATTAACCAACAACATAATCTAATTTAATATTCAAGAAAATCAATGGGGGTGTCCCCACTTACATAACCGGTTGGGGGGGGTTGGTTTCTAGTTGAGTTGTAATGGTGGTTAACTAATTAGTTAGAATATTAAGTAGTTAAGTTAAAGATTTAAGTGTGTTATAAAATATAAAGTGTGTTAGGATGTTCGGGGACCCTAACTAGCTCAGAAAAAATAAAAACAATGTGTTTGGCAATATTTTTGTGTTCCGGGTAAAGTCCGGTTGTTCGATTGGGTGTTGTCCGTTAAAGTGCTAAATTAATCCGTAAAGTGTCTTTTATACTATTTTTATTGACACATTTAATTCCCAACACTTTGAAAAGTATGTAGGACTATTTTGCCAAGTTTTTGCACTTTACTAGCATAGTTAAATGCTGAATTTTTGTTATTAAGTGCAGAATTCTGCATTTAGAGTGTGTTTTAGGCACTTCCCGACACTATAACTATCACCTAGTGACGCAGTTTTATGGTCCTCACTTCCCTACACTCCCTACTAGTGTAGTACCCTATCTCTGGCTCATAGTGGCCTCAAAAACATTGCCTGTCTAGGTGCTAGCATTGTCAGCATGTTTTCTGGGTTATCCGCTCAGTGTGCTAACTGTGCTTTGTGCATCAAGTTTGTCACTAAAGTTTGTGTGAAATAAATGGAGTGACAGTATGAAATGTGATGCATATGTATGTATGTAACAGAAATCAGAAAGCAATTTATTCACAGTTGTCATCAAGCACAGTCATTAAGCACAAATTAAATATTAATTAAACGTACGGATGCATGCAAATTTGACAGTTGTCACATTCTCCCCCTGTTAAGAAAATTTCGTCCTCGAAATTTGTACCACCTTAACTCACATCAGGTGAGTCCAAGAATATATAACAACCCGAACCTTATAGTTAGAAGGTATGTGCTTTTGGCCTTTGATGTCAAAGGTACAAGACGTATTTGACGTATAGTCTAGTGTAATCCAGCTAGCAGGGGGGGTTCCACAAAAGAGGAGTTTTGACTAATAAGATTCTCAAACAATCGATTGTAATATGCAGACGAGTTTTCACAACCCATAGTGTCCGCTATATAAATTCAAAATCAACAACTCAAATGTAATAGTAAAATGATCTGTCATCTCCTGAATAAATGATTGGTAAGGTTTAGTGTGTTGACATGCTTAAATTTCGAAAGTACGCCGAATGAAATACAAGTGAATCTGGTTTATCATTGTCTTGATTCGTAGTTGCATCAGAAATGTTTAAATGACAAGTCAAACGAAAGTATGTGCAGTTCTGTGTGAAACGGTTGACCTTGATTAGCACAAGTTACAAGTTGGTAATGACACCACAAGGTGTCGTAGTGACATAACTCAAGTACAGTGGTGACTGAACAAGTTCACCGTGTTGGAAATCAAATGAACATGTACTGAAACAAGCCAGAAGATTCGATTTACACAATGTCATAGAGTTTTCAGCTGAATACGGAACATCAAAGAGCCACTGTTTTTTGGTCGAAGGTGAGAAAGCAATAAGTACCGCAAGGCATTCGATTGATCATAAAAGAATCGTTAGGAGGTACACTGTGATATGAAATGAATCTATGTACCTTTGCCTCAACATACAACTGTGTTGAGACCGATTTAATTGAAATAAACAAGACGGATTTAGAGCAGATTAGCAAATAATTTGAATCCGTGCATGAAGTGAGTAACCAAATAAGCGCAAGCTTCAATTTTGTGAAAGTATCCCCACAAGGTGTCATAACCAACAAATGATTTAGTGAAGTCGTAGACCAAACAAGCCTACTACGACTCGAAACAAAAGAATCTTTGCTCATTATTTGAATATGATGCTCTCAATACATCATATGACGTCTTTATAATGAATATGTGAAATGAATAAGTTCAAGCAATTGAACTTAGTTTCAGTGTAACCCGACAATAAACGTATGTATCAACAAAGGAAATCTCGACATGGTCGCAAAGATAAACCATGAATGTAACCTGAAATAAATGAAGTTTCAAGAGGGTGTGTTGACTTGATAGCAAAAGAGTCAACAGTCACAATAATGTAGGTCATTCGAATTCACAAATCGGTAATTAGATTTAGCGTCATAATATTTGAACTTAAATGAAGCGTTTAAAACGGAATGAAGTCGCACGCGTAGCAAATGGTGTATGTGTGACAAATAAGTTTCCAAGAAAAGGAATAATGAGTATATGTTAAAATGAAGAAATGACCAAATATCGAAGCAAATGTGTGTTCCCTCTCAGCGAAGAAAATCAACGCGATGCAACTACCATTAAGGGGAGTAGAGATGCAAACGTCTACTCGCTAAAAGTAAAAGAAATTCAAGTACTTTCGGTTTGGTCAACGGAACTGGCATATGTGTCAGGTTGATGGTGTCTGCTTGAGTTAACGGATGTGGTTCCTAAGTAACGACCTTTGTGAGTTTGGACCTAGTTCCCGATGGTCCTAAGTACATGTTTCCTAGATTCCCAGAGTTTCGTATTTGGTGTAGAATTGTTCTGTGCATCGTGTAGGAAACACCATTCTTGTGTACGTTTAAAACAAATTATTGTCCCATAATTTCCCCGGTACACTCTCTTCCTGAATTTACCGCCAATGACACTCGATCGTCGATCAGCCGTGTAATAGTAATAGGATCCTCACAGTTAGTCAAATAAGTAATTCGTCAATCCTTAGCAAGAGTTGCTGGCTCTTGTTGGCTAGCTCGTTCGACTCCTGGTAGCTTGATGTTCATTTGAAAGTCATCGTCCTTTCTCTTGATGAGCAGAACTGGGGTTACCCAAAACGGAAATTTTGGTCTGTTATCTTCCTTCTCTATCCACTACTGAAATTACACTGACAATCCCTGTGTTTCCGAAGGTGTAATCCGTTAGGGTGCGTTGGTTGCAGGCGCGACGCCTGGACTCAAATCGATGCAAAAATTCGACTTGTCGTTGAGGAGATAATTCTGGCAAGTCTTCGAGGAAGACTTCAGGATATTCTCTGATCACGGGAGTATCTTCGAGTTTTAGTTCTTCGGCTCCCTTGTCCCCGACATGAGCCAGAAAACAACACATCCTTTCTACAACAACTTTCATGCCTTTAAGCAATTCGTGATCTGTAGAGGCGTATCCTGCCTCGTGAGTCACGATCATTCCTTCGTTCGTCATCGGGGCGTGGGCATCAATCTCCGCTCGATCGCTCGGCAACTAATCCATCTCAATTACTTCGTCGAAGTTCCCCACTCATCTGGCAGCCGATCAAGCGTAAACTTACGCTCTCTGGGTCCTATCTTGCCGTTTCTAGTTACTTCGTTGGCTTCACTAGCTTTCCATTAGCTAGTACTTTCATGTGTGGATTATCTAACTTACTTGTTACTAAACCAAGCGTACTCTCAAACTTTAGAGAGGGCTAATCGTAAAATTTGCAACAGAATTTGGCAATACAGATGCATAACATTGAGTAATATGGGACGTACCGATGTCCTCGTTTGAATTTCTGGCGTGCCTCCCTAGCTCTGGTGTTGAGCTTTCATTCTTGTGCTTGATTATTTTTAGGGCAATATTTTCTGAAATGCTTTTTGCTCCCACAGTTAAGGCAACCTTGAGCACGTTTTTGTTTGTCACTCATCCTTCCTTGATAGTTGTCGTCGTCGTTGTTTCCTCCGTGATTTTGGCTATCATCCTGGCCTTTATCTCTACGTTCAGTACCTCACCTGCAAGTTTCTCTTGGGTGTCCCCTCTTGCGACAGTTATCACATTTCCCATATTTACATCACCCAACATGATAACGTAGACAATTGTCACACTTAGGCGGGAGACCCATGTAGTCCTTTCCCTTTTTGGCCTTTTTCTTGTTACTCGCCCGAGTAGCCTTTTTGAAATTTGCGAGCTTTCTCTTGTTGTCTCCAGATGACTCTACAGGAGTCTCCTTTTTCTCTTCCATAATAGAAATTTTTCCTAGTCTAACCGCTTCTTCAGTGAGCGCCACGCTTATGTCGATAGCCTCGGTGATCGTTGAAGGTTTAGATGTTGTCACCAGGCTTAGAATCTGAGGTGCCAATCCCCCTATGAAACGTTCAATTCTCTTAAACTCTGGTCCCACCAGGAGCATAGCAACTTGTGATAAATCGTTAAACCTCTACACATACTCAGCTATCTTTGGTCCTTCCATTTTCAAGTTCCACAGTTCAGTTTCCAACTTCTGGACTTCTTCCCTCGAGCAATATCTCTTACGCATCAGATCTTTCAGTTCATCCCACGTCATAGCATACGCAGCGGTCTCGCCCATTGTCTGAACTTGAAGGTTCCACCATGACAGAGCCCCATCTACCAATAGTCCAGCTATATACGTGACCTGATGTTCTGGGGCACATTTGCTCAATCGTAATGCGGAATCCGTCTTCTCAACCCAGCGCACGAAGGCTAAGGCACCCCCGGTGCCGTCGAATTCTCGAGGTTTGTGGTCTAAGAACTGCTTGAAGGTGCAGCCTTCGCTGTGTTCGGAGCGAAGGGCCTCGAGTTGTGCAATAGCCTGTGAGATGCGCTCTTGTAGTTCTGCCGCTGTTGTTGGCGGAGGTTTGTTGGTAGTGATGTTTCCTTGTATCGACATCTTCTGAGAAGAAGATCGGTTAGGTCAGGTCTTATTCGTTCGGGGAGTGCATATAGTTGTTTAGAGATCATATGCACATACACATATTAGGTTATCATACTAACCAATCAAGCAATAGTATAATCATAGTATAATCAAGTAATTTGGTAATTATGTTTAATGAGGGCATAGCAAGTAAGCACGTAGCATTATAATTATAGCACACACATATAGATCAATAACGCGCTTAATGAAGACATAGCGACTGAGCTTTCGTTGGTCATTGGTCATATAGTTTTGTCGCATGTTTAATGATGATTTGGTTCTCATTATTCCCTGACCACAATTGTACTATCTTCCAAAATGTATCGCCTCAACAGGGACACGGGGTCACCCTACCCTTGCCCATTAAATATATTAGTGTATCAAAATTACGTAGTCAGATGTGGTCTTCAAAAGTCTCCACCATCCCGGCTTATCATTAGTGTCTTTACCCAAATGCAATCCGCATAATCCAGAAATCAATTATACTGGTGACTGGGGTGGAGGAGGAAAGAGAGTAGACTGCTAGCATGCGTGAACTCCTCCTCGATTTTGTATATACGTCGAAGTCATTAACTGTTCTGTCGCTCGACAGTAAAGAAACGAGCATCAGAATCCTGGGAACGGTGTAGTAGCAACGGTCAAGAGCGCAAAAGGAACCTTGATGTATGTGGCGGATCAAAGTATGCTGGCAATAAACAGGGTGGAGGACGGGATGTCTTACATAAACTTTTCAGACAATATGCTGTCTTGTGATGTAGACACTTAAATCATGTTTTCGGTTATGTAAGGTTTTGCATTTGAAGTTACCAAATGTGGTGTCAGCTCAAGCTCCAACATTCTGCGACTCATATCCTCAAACTGTAGTTGATGTTACAGGAGCAACTCATCTCGTGTGTGGCCTCCATAACGTGAGGGATGGTAAGGGTCTACAATTAGCATAGTGTATTATAGGAACCATCGAAATGGCTCGTCCAGCGTCGTAGAGGTGAAAGTAGCAAATGGTGCGGCTTGCGAGGTTGTAGAAAATGCTGCTGTAGCAAAGGAATCATTATGCGGGTGCTGACCTGGAGTACTCTTCCGGGGTGCGGGCAAGTCCGGAAAGGAAACGATAAGTATGCCAGTGCAATGGGCGTCGGTCTCCATAGGGGAAAAGGAGCAACATCAGCGGTTATGGGTGCAAAAACAAACGTTTCAACTAATAAGGAGATTGTCAGGTGCTGGCACTGGGTCAGATATTAGGGGTGCAATGTCTAGTAAACCAAAAGAAAGAAGGTCATGACCAAGTAAGGGTGCAGGATCAGTAGGTGCAACATCAAGCTGACCCAAAAGGTGCAGAAGCTAGCTCAGGAGCAGGCCCTGGGTCGTGTAACGGTGTGGTGCCTCGAGCAGGTGTTAGTGCAGCAGTCATAACGGCGTCGTCGTCTGTGTCAGTAGTAGAAAGATGTAATCCAGTCGTCTATAAGGCTGTAAATGTCACAGACTCAAAGGAGTCTGAAATCGGGAGTATACTAGAATCAGAGGGTAGCTTGACAACAGGCGTCTCAAAAGTGAAATGTGTAATAATGTTCTCGTCTAACTTTCTATTATCATGGGCGTCAGCAGGAGGACCATCAATAAACATGTCAACGTCATCGTCAATTGTTCGTCGAGTAGCCAACCGTCGGAAGGAGTGTCCACAGGAGGCGCATTGTCGAGGATCGGAGCCATGGTGTGCTCATCATCGGGATGACCAATGACGAAGGGGTCATGGACTGAAATAAGAGTGACAGAAGGATTCTTGTCAGAGAAACCACCCGCAAAGGTAAAGTATCACCAAAATCTGGTAGCGCGGACTGTTGGAAGTCGTCCTCGTCCTTGGTCGGCATATCTGGATCACCCTCAGTGTCTGACGTAATTATCTCTGACGCAGATGCAGTCTCATCATCTGTGGTGGCGGTCGTAGGGTTATCAATGTCTAATAACTCGCCTTCTAAATAGTGTGACATGTGTGCCGGTACATAATAGTCATAACATGTATATCCATAGTTATTATTAACATTTAGTGGATGCAAATACTCACCACATATGCACGTATATCAATAATCAGCAATTAAGCGTGTAAGTAATGACAATGTAATCATGTAATCATCCTAGTCTTCCCCAGACTATCCCACCCAGCCTCTCAGACTGAACTTCCTAGTCTCTCCGACTAACTCCCTGGTCTCTAAGACCAACTCCCTGGTCTCTCAGACTAACTCCCTGGTCTCTAAGACCAACTCCCTGGTCTCTAAGACTAAATCCCTGGTCTCTAAGACTAAATCCCTGGTCTTTAAGACCAACCTCCCAGTCTCTAAGACCTACCTCCCAGTCTCTAAGACTAAATCCTTAAGCTAACCATACCATGTATAAAAATGTCCTTAATAATTGTAACATGTATTTCACCCCCGAAGTTATAAAACTGAAAACAGTTAAGAGAAAAGGGGGACATGAACTCACAGTATTGCGTCTTCAGTATGTGTAACCCAAGTCTCCTCAGCAGACACGACTACCTACAGTGTACTAACGTCTATTAGACGAATGGGCCGTGCCTTTGCTTAGTATGAAGGTTTTTGAGTTACGTTTCTGATGTTATTCCAAGTTATAATTATTAGTTAATGTTTGGAATAATTGTTAAACAATATTTCGTATTCCTACTTCTCAAGTATTTTAACTTCGTATTTTCCTTCCCAATGATGGGGGTATCTCATACATGTATTTTCGTATTTGTGTTGGTATATATTGCCAAGTAATGGCACCGTATCTCGGTGTATTGTTCCAAATAAAATATGTTAATATATTCCCAATATATATTTCCAAAACCATATATTTCAAGTCTCACTAAAATATATATAAACTCATTTTGTTCAATCATGTATTGTCCCAGAAAATATACATTTTTCTCAAAAATTATATATCTTCTAAATATACTAGGAAAAATATATTTTTAACTCCCAAAAATAATATATTTTCTCGTTGTCAAAAATATGATATACTTGGTAATATTTACGAAATCATATTTTCACTTCTTTCATTCCCAAAATAATATTTACCCAAAAAATATAGTGTAATGGTATATCCCGGAATATTTCATAAGTTACCTTTTTGTGTTCGGTTTCACAATATTATGTGTGTAACTTAAATATTTATTCCTTGTGATTTTTGGTATTATTTTGGAGTTGTAATTTCCATGGTATTTTGTGAGTTATATTATTTTACCCTAAAATAATATAACTAGTTCACAAAATATACAAATAATCACACAAGTGTCTCAGTATATAAAATATATATTCTAAATATATATTTACCCATTTTTATTTGCGAAAACCAATCTCCGATACTTTGTATTTTTGTAATAAAAATCATGGCGAAGTTTATTTTGAAAATAAATTTTAGAAATATATTTGTAAACACTTACTAGAAAAATATTTTCTAAGTGTTGGATTTTTAGGAAAATTTCGCCAGAGTTTCCTTTGTAAATGGAGGCGTCCACGCTTACTAGCGTATCATTTTCTTTTGTAAAATCATTCAATCAATTCTCAAACAACAATATACAACCCTTTTTACCAATCTTGTCATAAACAAGCATAAACCATAAACTTATGAACTTGAAGATTTATAAAAACATGTAGTAACTTACTAGCACACTTAGTAAGTCTTGTTATCTTTAAAAATGTGATTGATTCTTTAAAAACTTTACTTTTAAAGAGTTTGAACTTTTACAACTTCTAGTCACATTTTCCGAAAATATTTCTTTGTGAAATTTTCTTGTTACACAAGTGTTTCTACACTTGTTTATCCATTAAAAATGGGTTTAGTTTATGTAAGATCCGAGTTTTAACAAAACTCATACTTTTCACTTGGTTCTTTCGAAAAACCACTCATAGATCTTTAGATCTACAAGTTTATAACTTATTTTGGCCTTTATTTTTCAAGAAAACATGTATTTAATCAAGTTCATAGTTATGTATGGATGATTTCATCATCCTACACATCTTTAACCTTCACATATTGCTAGTTCATGTCTTTAAACATGATCTAGCAAGTCTATGTGATGAACCATAACATTTTTGCTAACAAACAACATACAATAATCATAACAACACAAGAACAACATCATTTCATCTCTACTTTAACCATACATCATCTCTAGTTAGTTTATACTTCAAGACTTTGATTATGTTCTTTAGAGTTCTCAATATTTCACCATCCTTTTTCACTATTAACCAACAAAAATATGAACAAGATGAAGATCTAAGGCACTTACTACTAGCACAAGGCTAGGGGAGTTCAAGTGCGTAAAAGTGATGGATAAAAGAAAACGAGAGCGGTCCTTGAGCTTCCGAATACACCAAGCTTACTTGTAGGATCACTTACACCTTTGAGAGTATGGAGATTGCTTGGAATGGACTTGAAGGTGGTGATGGTGGGTGTGTGGGTTCTCGGCCGAGCAAGAGGAGAAGGAGAGAGAGTTGCAAGTTTGTTGATTGTGAAGATGAAGATGAATGTGTGACCCTTGTGCCTTCTTATAATTCCCATCTTCATCTTTAACCAATGTGTCTAATGTTCTATTAACCAACAACATAATCTAATTTAATATTCAAGAAAATCAATGGGGGTGTCCCCACTTACATAACCGGTTGGGGGGGGGGGGTTGGTTTCTAGTTGAGTTGTAATGGTGGTTAACTAATTAGTTAGAAGATTAAGTAGTTAAGTTAAAGATTTAAGTGTGTTATAAAATATAAAGTGTGTTAGGATGTTCGGGGACCCTAACTATCTCAGAAAAAACAAAAACAATGTGTTTGGCAATATTTTTGTGTTCCGGGTAAAGTCCGGTTGTTCGGTTGGGTGTTGTCCGTTAAAGTGCTAAATTATTCCGTAAAGTGTCTTTTATACTATTTTTAGAGACACATTTAATTCCCAACACTTTGGAAAGTATCTAGGACTATTTTGCCAAGTTTTTGCACTTTACTAGCATATTTAAATGCTGAATTTTTGTTATTAAGTGCAGAATTCTGCATTTAGAGTGTGTTTTAGGCACTTCCAGGCACTATAACTATCACCTAGTGACGCAGTTTTATGGTCCTCACTTCCCTACACTCCCTACTAGTGTAGTACCCTGTCTCTGGCTCATACTGGCCTCAAAAACATTGCCTGTCTAGGTGCTGGCATTGTCAGCATGTTTTCTGGGTTATCCGCTCAGTGTGCTAACTGTGCTTTGTGCATCAAGTTTGTCACTAAAGTTTGTGTGAAATAAATGGAGTGACAGTATGAAATGTGATGCATATGTATGTATGTAACAGAAATCAGAAAGCAATTTATTCACAGTTGTCATCAAGCACAGTCATTAAGCACAAATAAAATATTAATTAAACGTACGGATGCATGCAAATTTGACAGTTGTCACAATAAGGAACCTTTGGAAAACCGTGACTTGAACTTTGAGAAGTTTGTGGTTTCTTTGTCACTGAAGAGGTTCTTCCACAGTCTTTGGCGGTTTATCTAGAGTCTTTTCACGTTCAACTTCAAGAATAGGAATTGATTAATGAACAGGTATAGGTGGAAGTGTTGCAATTCTAACTCCAGTTATATCCACTTCAACACTTTCAACTTTTTCAGACTCTGGAACTTGTTCTGGAATGGAAGTTGTATCTTTTCTACTTTTCTTTCTCTTTAGTAGCTCACCCGTTGGACGTGCTTTGTGTTTACGAATACCTTTCTTTTCATCTTCTCATTTTCTACTGGTGTTGGCTCATAAGTAGCATCTTCTTCATCAGACGCTTTCTTCTTCTTTAGAGATTTCTTCAGCTTGTACTTTCCACTGATATAAGAAGTAGGTGCTATTTTAATATGATCAATGTCACTTTCTGTTTCGCTCGAATCCGTATGCACCTCTGCTTCAATGAATGTTTCTTTCAAACCTTCTCCACCAGCTTCTGCTTCAACATTCTTAGCAGACTTTTCAGCGTCTTTAGCACCCTGAGCAGTAGATAACTTTTCATAATCTGCAAATGACATCTTGAGAAGATCAACTCATTGATTAATCACTTATGTTGGAGGAATCACAGGCTCATCCACCAAGTGAGTTGGTGATTTCTTCTTCTTTGCATCTTCAACATTAACATTAACACTTTCAGAAAAATATTCAAATGATTTATCTACCAACCTTTCTGTTGATTCCTGCTTCTTTGTTTTACCCTTAATAACAACTTTCGGCGTTGTCACTTTCGGTGTTCTATTCCTCGATCTTTCTTCTTTCACAACCCACCATCCGAATTACTATCATCATGTCTCCACTTGTCGTCCTCTAAAGCTTTGTAATCCGGCTTCTTTATCTTTGCAAACTTCTGTCTATATTTCGGTTCATCTTCCTTTTTCACTCCTCTATAAACATCCAAACGCTTCAATGTTTCATTATCCATATGATCCAATGGTAATGTGACACCTATGTCTGTAATCATTGTAAACAGTTCAGTTATCAATGAAATAATGTTATTTGATCCCAATGTTTATTTGTTTATGTTTGACATTTTTCATATTTTGATTTTCGTTCAATTTCAAACTCTATATCGCTTTCCGGAGAGTTATACGCAAACTGGTGCGTAAACGTAATCAGTTTAACGCGACAAATACTCCGGAATATCATTATCTGCTTAACATACCTTAAATAACCTTTACATAACTTAGAAATAAGTTTTGAAGGCTTTGGTATGGAAAAATCAAGTTTATTCGCTTACAGGGACTAAATTCGATAAACTATGAAAGTATGCCGATTCGTACTGTAACGGACATTCCGGAACATGATCATAAGTTAAACATACCATAAATATCCTTTACATAGCTTAGAAATTGGCTTTGATGGGTTCGGTATGCTAAAATAAACTTTTTGGTCATTCAGGGACTAAAAGCGTCAAAAAGTGCATAAGTTTGCATTTTCGCGCATAACTTACGTTCTGAATACATCCGGACATCCAAAAATTTATGTAATCATTAAAATATTATGTTTTAGTGATTGGCATGATAAAATTCCATTCGTCTCGTAATTTGGATCGTTTTTCGCGTTCGTTCGTGTTTCGTCGTAATTAAGCGAATAACGTGATCATACGGCCAAAAGAACCGAAATCCGACATATTTTTTAGCATGTTTCATGTCCCTTATACTTAGGCATCATTGTAGAGCCTTGAAAATGGTTAATAGGCCTTAAACGTGTCGAAAAAAGGCCTTAAACACATGCAGGGACTGAAACTGCAACTTTTAAAACTTGTTCTGCTGATCTGAACCTCAGGCGGGCCGCGTAGCCTTTGCCTGTCCCTTACGCGGGCCGCGTAGGATCACCAGATCTGCACATAATCAATTTTCTGGCTGTTACCAGCTGTTCCAGCTGTTTTGGACACTTGCAAATGGTTTTTAGGATACCATGGGCCATTTCTAAGGTGCCCATGGTTTTGCAAAACCATGGGTGCACATGTACGGTTGTGATCAAAGCTCGTTTTACGATAAACGATCTTAACGGTTGTGCAAAAACTATAAATACCCCTCCATGTTTCACTCAAAACTCACACCTTTGATCTGATTGCTCTCTAAGTTGGGGTTCTAATACTCCATACCTGAGAATAATTGGATCAAAACTTCCATTCTTGGACCCGTTGTAAGCATTCTTTCGTTCTTTTACGTGTTTTAACACGAAAGTCAAACAGTGTTTGACTTTCTGCATTGACCAGTTTATGGTCAACACGAAGTTCGTTTGAACTTCATAGCGTGAGCGTAATCACGATGGTTTTAGTCTCCCATGACTACACCTACTGATTACCACGTTATTTAGGCATAGTTGCGAGTCGTAGTTTCGGCCAAAATGCGTATTCTTGCGTATTTTGTAACCAAACTACTTTTAGGTATCAAGACCCTTTGTTTTGATACCAAACATGTTTTCAAACCTCGTTAAACATGTTTTAACATGTTTAGGTCGTCACTTTAGGTTTACTGCTTATATAGGGTCGTAAGGTAAGCGATCTAATCAATCGCTTAGACTTTTGAACCCGACCCGTTTGGTCGATCATTAGGATCCAACCAAACACATTAGGTAACCATAGTTGTATAGGGAATAACCTTCCGAGGATATACCTTATGGTCACGTCGTTTAGTTAATTGTATGATAGGTAGTTTATATGCCTTAGGAAAATTACCAAAATGCCCTTTTTACGCCAAAATTCATTTTAAGCATATGTAACATAACTTTTGACATCTAAACTGATTTGGCAACATTATTAAACATGTTAAGGCATATTTTACTTATCATAGGACTAGTTAGGCGGTCCGAACACGTTTTACACGAACGACGCGTTAAAGTAGCATAAGCTACCTAAACGGGTCGTAATGGGTCGTAAGCACTTAGGATAGGTTCCGTTTTAGAATGTAGGCTTTGTTAAACCATATTACATGAGTTCATACACTCATTTGGTTTACGAAACCTCATTTTATCCGATCCTCCGATTTAGGTCCGTTTATTAACATAGTTACCTATATTATGTGCCGTTTGATTCCGTGATCTTTCTAGCATTGCTTGGTGGTTATCTAAAGATTATTAAGCAATCTCAAGTGAGTACATAGTCCCCTCTTTTACTGTTTTTCAAACATTTTGGGGTGAAACACATGTGTCTACTTGTTACTTTCGTGCTTTCCATGTTTTCATATCATATGCTTGTTATGTTCATTAGTACACTTATAGTACATGATTTCATTGTGTTTATGCTATGTATGTCCATTTAGTTCATACTTAGTACATCGTTTTACATTACATTTTATGCTATGTATGTCCATTTAGTTCATAATTAGTACATTATTTTACATTACATTTCACGCTATGTATGTCCATTTAGTGCATACTTAGTGCATTATTTTACATCACGTCACATGCAATGTATGTCCATTGTTGCATACTTAGCACATTTGTTTTACATCACATGCTTATATTTTGGTATAACATTTGGTTTGTTTAAATGGGACAAAAATACATTCATTAACATTGATCACGCCGTTCGTTATTAGGTAGTGGTACCATAGGAATTGACAACTCCCGTTCCTGACATCCTAGGTATGTTTGGATGGAAGGAATGACCGAATTCGATACACATAACTTAGATAAACCTTTAATTTGTTTAAGGGTTTATCGCCCCAGTCTCAAGGCTTGAATGTATGCATTTTTACAATACCGCATAGATGTTTGTATCAGTATAGCATGCATTTCCACAAAACATAACTTTGATTTAAACTATGTTTTACTTCAATACCTTGTTTTTGTGCATTTTACCTATGGTTTAGTTGATACAATTTCACTTGCCATACATGACATTTTGGTTACACATCACATGATTTACATTTGACACATGAACATTTTTGACATTGGTTATACATTACAGGATTTACATTTTGACATAAACATTTTGACATGGTTTACACAATAACATTTAACAATTGGTTTGAACATGAACAATTTACATTGGTGGTTTGTTTGGGTAAGTGATTTAAGTAACGAGGCGTGTGTAATATGATACAAACATGGTGGATACACAGCTGGTACTTCCTATATATAAGTGCTTGTATGATATTACATATTGTAGCGTTATTTAAATCATTTCAATTTAGACATATAACATTTTACATAAATAACATATTGTTCACAAAACATTTACAGAACAGTTTGTTTTATACAACTCATTTTACTTGGTTATTTAATTAACCACACACCTTTCTTTTATATAATCTGATTTCTTATCACATTTTCATATGATTTATAAAAGAAAACACTTAACAAGATTCATGACTAATTTTTATTAAACATTTCTTTAAACTTAAGTCATGAATCCTATTTTCACAAAACCTATGTATCTCACAGGCATTTTTATGCTGACGTACCTATTTTCACATGTGTTACAGGCGCTGGTGCATAGGTTTGATTTCAGGATACACTAGGGTGGACTCGGGCCTTAGTGACATAAAAGAAGCAAGATTAGTTTAAATAATGTTATGTACTCTTGTTTCTTTCGTTTAAAGACAATGTAATCCTCTTGTTTAATAAATAAAACATAACTTTAATCACCATGGTTGTGAAACAATAATTCTGTTACAACACTCCCCGACGTTTCCGCCACATTTTTGTTGTTTTACGTGGTCGGGGTGTGACAGGTAATTCATCACTGACATCTTTCGGCAAATTCTGCACTTGATCATCTATCAGCATCTGCATGAACCTTGGATATAACACGTACTTTTCTCCTTTTGTGTTATTAATCATATGATTGAAAATGACCTGTGAAATATTGTAGGGTCTATTGAGGACTAAGCTCGAAATGATGTTCTTGATATAATCCGAAGCTTCATCATATGCACCCTTCCTATGCCCTAAAGCATGTATCACACAGTGCACTAAGAACTTGTAAGGTCTACAGAACTTCGACTTCGTGAGAGCTTTATCATTGATGAATCCAGAATATCCCATTCTTAACCAAAATCCTTTGCATAGACGCTCAGAACCAATGATAGGATCTTCATCCTTATCCTTCAAATCCAACACTCTTCTAACATCACCTACTGTGATCTTCACAGGAATATCCACATCTTTGTCGTTCTCGTAATTGATTCTCACTGTAGAGTGAATTGCCTTCTCTTCCTCCACGTAATGGGAAGCATTCCAGAAAAATCTAACGTACGAACCGTAACACTTGTGTCTATCTTTTAAAGCCTTATAAATCTTACTATCTTTTAAAAACGGCATTATGTCTTTGAACGGATCGATGTTTGGATAATTCTCATCCAAAACAGAACATATATTATGTTTATAATGGAAATCAGAAGCCTTTTCCTGCAAAAATTTTTATTATCAGAATATGCACGCTTATCGAGACACATAATACACAGTGAAATTTTTCAACACTTGAAAAGATTTTCTAACACTTTTACACTGTGCACTCCATCCGGATGGACTTGGTCCGGATAGGAATGGTCCGAAAGGAAAAAGTTCCGAATGGCATCATCCGAATGACAAATGGTCCGAATGACCATTCGACCGGATGGCAATATAAACAAGATAGAATCATGGTCCGGATGGTTATTCGTCTGGATGACAAAATAACATGATTGTGACATGGTCCGGATGGTCATCCGCCCGGATGATCATCCGTCTGGATGGTCATCCGAATGAAAATGAAGAACAGTTAATAACATTCAAACACATCAATTCAAATTTTTCAATTTTTTGCAAAATTGAATCCAATTTCTCTTAAAAATATCGCCAATAAAGGTTTCCCTATGTTCAATTTTTCCAAAAACTATCTAATGAATCCTAGTTCTAAGAAAAAGCATGTCGACTGTTCAACTTTTCGTATGGATCTAAGTACAAATCTAAGCCTGTTTTGATAAAACTGGAACGGTAAACACTTAAGTCTAAGGCCGATACACCTAGATCTATGATCAATTTCAACAAAATCCACAAACAAGCCTAGATCTAAGCATCTGTATGACGTCGGCAGTGTTCGGCAGTTTCAATCGACAAAAACAATAATTAAGAGATGAAATCAGATAAACTTACTTTCACCATAATGAATGTTGTGCAAACCAACAAGCCTAGGAAAGAAATCCGACAAAATAGCAGCTCAGAAACTCAATATCAGTTGAGAGAAAATTTTGGCAGAATGTCGGATGGGTATTCGATCGAATGAGACTAATGTTGATCGAATGGCCTTACATAGGCATGACATCCATTCGGATGGTTTGTTGTCGAATGGCTATCCGACCGGATGGTCATCCGACCGGATGATCATTCGAACCCAAACTTTTCAAATTTTCAAACTTTCCAATTTTATCAGTTTTAAGCATCCACTCAAGTATCCTAGTCCAAGTTAATGACCCTGGTTACTCGATTTGGCAACTAAGTCCAAGTCAATGACCTTGGTTGACCCGATTCGAACCAACTGTCATTTTTAATCAAAATTTCAACTTTTTCTGAAAATACAAGTTTCAATTTAATGAACTTGTTTGACATTTTAAGCTTCCCAAACCTTCAGATAAGCTCCCAACCCAGTCATTCAGCAAACTTTCTCTGCATCGCATCTGAGATTCTGAAGATCAGCTCTCCACAATGGTTTGTCAACACTAAAGCAGAAATAAAATCTTTTTGCATTTTAGAAAGTTTATGTCAAAACACACTGAAAATCTTTTTGGGTTTAAGCTGAAATGAAATAACAGGAAACTATATACAAACATATTTATGTGAGCTGTGTTAGAGGATCATATCAGCTACCGACGTGTCACTAGAACCGTTGAGCTTATATTTCACATTAGGTTTTAAACGATTCACCTGGATTGTCGATATACTGATCCACTTAAATTCTCACACAAAGTTCAACTGATTCAGGATACAGATTTAATGTTTTAAGAACTTAACTTATGCGTGTGTCCTACCTCAGAATATACTCTCGTATCTGGATTCCCCATATTCAGTCTTACAGGTGAAAATTCTATAATGATATCTGTTTTCTGGGTAGTGCGAGACCATGAGAGCTCAGGTTAGAACTTCCGTTCAGACAGAGAGATGATGGCTCGACTTTAGGTGTATCCCACTTAGGGATCTTCTTTACAACAGCACTTGATTCGTATCTTTCGATATTTATCATTTTTTATGCTGAGGGAAAGCTTTATATTTAAAGCGTATAAAGTATTATACGAGGACTAGGCCATTGCTTCCGTAATATCAGAAGTCCTGGTATAATACCCTAGATATCACTAAGTAAATAGACCTCGTATCTCAGAAACAGGCAACCTTTCAAACAAGATTTCAGGGGTTACCTATATATCCGAGAGATGTTCGCCATGAATTAAGCAAGATATAGAATTTAGGTTTATATCCCGAATACAGCTTACTAAATGTGCAAAAACCTATCGACACATCATCAGTGAGACCGTTTAATGCTTTTAATCTTTACAAATCTTTAGTGTACTGTGACAGTCTAGCTGATGTACTATCATTTCCTATTTTTACACCAACTCTTTTTGGTTTTCTATTGTTTTTTTACATTTTGAAATTTCTATTGTTTTTGTATTTTTTACATTTTCTAATGTTTTTGGATTTTCTGTATAAAAAAATTTCCCCCTAAATACCAAAACATTTAAAAAGGTGACAAACCAGAGCAGATTGCTTCCCAACGTCCTCTGCTTTAGTTTGTTCATCAATGCCAACAATAGCTCCCCCTGACGACAAAAGCTTCATACCGTTTAGTTTTAACAGATAATTAAAACGTGACTTATCAAACCGTTTTGTGTGCAAGTCAGCTTTTTGTTCGTCGGTGTGGATTTTTTCAATTCGAATCAACTTCTTCTCGTAGTAATCACGGATGAAGTGATATCGAATTTCAATATGTTTCGTTTTAGTGTGATGTACCGGGTTTTTAGTTATGTTGATTGCTGCCTCATTATCAACAAAAATAGGAGTAGTAAGAAAGTGCAAACCGTAATCCCTCATTTGTTGTTGGATGCACAGAATTTGGGAACAACAACTGCTTGCTGAAACATACTCTGCTTCACACGTTGAGAGTGTGACGGTAGTTTGCTTCTTACATTTCCAAGTCACCAGACGTGGTCCGAAAAACTGGCATCCTGTTGTTGTAGACTTTGAATTCAGTTTGCAGCATTCGAGATCAGAGTCATAGTAACCTTCCAGTCTGAAATCACCGTCTTTTGGATACCACAACCCCAAACTTGGAGTTCCTCTCAGGTAGCGTAGAATCCGTTTGACAATGACCATATGTGTGGCTCTAGGATTTGACTGATAACGGGCCACGAGGCAGGTCGGGTACATTATATCGGCCCGAGATACAGTGAGGTACATTAACGAACCAATCATTGAGCGGTATATTGTTTCATCGACCTTCTCTCCCGTGAGATCAGGATTGATACCGTGATTAGTTGCTAATGTGCAGTCTCTGACATACCGAATTTCTCCAGAACATCATGGACATACTTTGTTTGATGTATGAAGATCCCCTCCGATAGTTGATCGACTTGTAGCCCAAGTAAAAACTTCATCTCACCAATCGAAGACATCTCGAACTTCTGCTTAATCACGTTCTCGATTTCTTCAGAGTTCGTTGTTTGTGGACCCGAAAATAATATCATCAACATATATTTGCACGATCAGAAGATGTCAATCGACTTCCTTTGTGAAAAGAGTGGAATCTACTTTTCCTCGAATAAAGCCGTTGGATAGCAAGTGTTGAGAGAGTGTCTCATACCAGGCTCTCGGGGCCTAGTGCAATCCGTACAATGCTTTATCCAAGAGGTAGACTTTATCTTTGTGAATCGGATTGGTGAAGCCCGGTGGCTGACCGACGTAGACCTCCTCTTTCACTTTGCCGTATTGGAACGCCGACTTTACATCCAGCTGATAGACTTTAAACCCTTTCCACGAAGTGAATGCGAGAAAGATTCTGATAGCTTCTAGTCTGGCAACTGGGGCATAAAATTCTATGAAGTCTATTCCTTCCTGTTGACTTAAGCCCTGAACAACTAGGCGCGCTTTGTTTCAAACGATCACGCCCCTATCATCCCTCTTGCATTTAAACACCCATTCCGTGTTAATATTTTTGTGACCATCAGGAAGATCCACCAGCTTCCACACACCAAGTTTCTCAAACTGACCTAGCTCTTCTTGCATAGCGTTAACCCATGACTCCTCTGCTAGTGCCTCTTTGTATGTTCTCGGTTCAACCTGTGAAATGAAGCAACTGAGTGAAAAATCATTTTGTAACGGTGTAATTTTAGTATAAAAACAAGCAATGCCTTGGTCGATTTGATGTCTCGTTCTAACTCCTGACTGCAACTCTCCAATAATCAACTCCTCGGGGTGATATGATAGAGTCCTCGACATAACTTCACCAGGAACATTCACCTCGCTTTCCAAATTAGTAACATTTTGATCTGCAACTTGCTCATCGACTTGAGTTGTCTGATCTGATGACTGGATCCGCTCCCCCTCAGGTTCTGAATCACCTCTATCGAAAGTCGGGCTATCCGAGTCAGACTCTGATCCATCAAATACTGCTGTTTGATTTTCTTGAGCAGGCTCTTGTTCTGAAGTTGTCTGAGTTTGCTGCAAATCTGTATCACTGTGACCACTTTGACTAGGACCAGCTTCATGATCATTTGTATTCTGTTGACACTTGGAAGACTTGTTTTGCCATTTGTTCATCTGGGAAGCTTCGTATTCCTGATACAGCTTTATCTGATCAATAAACTCTGGTTCTTCAGGTAGATCGAATGACTCCCACAACATCTCATAGTTGAATCACAATGAGTCAGCAGGTTTTTATGGAGGCATAATATAACCCTGACATTCCACATGTTGAGCTTCAATAATCTTTCCAAGAATCAGAATGAATACTCATTTAAGTGGACTAGAATAACCCACAAAGATTCCTTCCAAACTCGTAGAACCAAACTTTTCATCAGGATCCAAAACCGTGCAGGGTGACCCAAACGACTCTAGATATTCGAGATTAGGCTTTCTTTTGTTGAGCATCTCAAAACACGTTTTGTTATGCTTCTTCACAGTTAAAACCCGATTCAGAGTATAGCAAGCAGCAGATACGGCTTCTCCCCAAAAATTCACAGGAAGCTTTGAGTCGGCCAACATTGTTCGTGCAGTTTCTATCAGTGTCTGATTTTTCCTCTCTGCTACTCCATTCTGTTGCGGAATGTACAGAGCACTGAATTCTTGCAAAATACCCTTTCTGTCACAAAACTCTTCCATCTGAACGTTTTTAAACTCAGCACCATTATCGCTTCGAAGTCGACATATGCGCCTTTGGTACAAATTCTCTATCTTCTTGAATAGATTCAGCAAACTCGTATAGGTTTGATCTTTTGACTTCAAGAACATGAACCACGAATACCTCGAGTAGTCATCTGTAACCACTAAGCAATATAGATCACCGGTTATGCTCTTCACATTCACAGGACCAAAGAGATCCATGTGAAGTCTTTCTAGCGGTCTCGAGATCGAGTTTTCCATCTTCCTGGGGTGAGACTTCTTGGTTTGTCTTCCTTTTTGGCAACTTATACATTCTCCCTCCAAGTTAAAACTTTTCAAATTCACACCTTTGACCAGATCGTTATGCACTAAGTGATTCATCTTTCGCAGGTGTATGTGGCCCATCTTTCGATGCCACAAAATTGACTCTTTCTCGGTAGCTTTGGACCCGAAACACTGAGGATAACCAGAAGTGGTCATCGCTATGCTCATGTCTAGAACGTATAAGTCATCCTCCCTCAGTGCTCGCATGATGATCCACTCTTCGGGGACAACAAATCCCGGCTTCAGAATCAGACACTCTTTGTTGGTACAGTGAGTTTTATACATTCTGTCACATATTTGAGAAATGCTTAGCAAGTTGTTCTCCAGCTCCAGAATGTAGTTGACTCTTTCAAAAGATACAACACCATTCAATAAAGTGTCCTCCCCGATTGTTCTTCCACCTTGGTTTCCAGCAAAACCAACATACCCTCCATTAAAACCTCTTACATCATACAACAGGGTTTTCTTCCACGTCATGTGCCTGGATGCTCCGCTATCGATTATCCACTTTGATATTGATCTCTGGAGCTCCTGCACAATTCAAATGTAGTTAGTTAGATGAAGCAACCCAAGCCTCTTTTGACTCGGGTAGCTTGACGTTTAGGTGAGTTTTCATGGTGTAAAGTGGTGGTAAGTTCTTATCGTTCATTTCCAAGTTTTTCTCTGTTCCAACCTCAATTTCTTTGTACAAGAAAAATTCATCTTTAGCAGGTTGAACAAATGATTGAACCTTTTTGGGAACATACTTCTTGACCTGTGGGGTCGAAGAAGTTTGTTTCTCCAACTTTTGATACAAATCCAAAGGTACAGACTTCTCAACAGATTTGGTTAGAGAAGTTTGTTTTTGTTGTGTAGCACTAACATAAACCTTTGGTTTTGCTTTAGCTGATGCCTTGACTTGAGACTTTGGCATCCATGTTTGTTTTTGTGTGGGAAAACATTTGGAAGATTCGCCAGTTTTCTTAACTGGTTGTTTAACTTGTTTAGAATTGATTTTAAAATTTTCAGTTTTTGGAATCTTCTTCTCAACAAACATAGGCGCCTTGCCTTTTACATCATTCGAATTCTTGGGATTTTCAATAGTCACAGACTTAGGTCATTGATTGTTGCACTTTCGTGCAATGTGTCCAATCTGATTGCATTTAAAGCACGTCCGGGTATCAACAATCCGACTCTGACCTTTAGTTTATGGTTGTGAGACTTTTTTTTTGCGAAAAATTCTTTATTGGATTTTGAAAAAAATCTCAGTCTCTTGTTCGGTCATCGAACTCGAACTTTTCACAAAAGTTGTTTTCTTTACAAACTTTGATTTTTCGAAATTCCTTCTTTGATAATTCTTACCATCATGTTGCCCAGCAAACCCTTTGTTTTGGTTGTTATTGTGAAAACGTGGTGGCACATTGGGTTTATAAGATTTATCTCTTTGGAAATTCAAAAACATTTTCGAACTTGACAATCCATTAACCTCTGAAACATCAATTTCAACCAATTTAAACACTCTTTTCAGCTTATCCACATTAACATTCTCAATCGGAAACTCCTCATCCGAGTACAACCTATCTGAACCATTCATCTTGTACATGACAAGAGTCAGTTCATCCTCTAACTTATTCTTGGACTTTGTTTTCGGGACGCAATTGTTCAGAAAACAATCATCATCTTCGTTTGAAATTGTGGAATCACTGTCTGTTTTTAAAACCTTTTCAACGACATCTTTCACAACCTCAGATTCGATACTCTCTTCATCGGATTGTGAACTAAAGGTGACATCAATGTTATCAGGTAATTTATCAACTTCACTTTTCTCACTCAAATCTGATTCTTTAACCAACCCAGATTGTTTTTTAGTGAAGTTATTGCTCATGGGTGGTGGAACCGTGTGATACCCTACTCCGGTTCCATCTGAGTATACATCTTCACTGCCTTTGTTATTCCCAATGGGTTTTGGAATGATGTGTTGTAGAACAAAGCTGGTAGAAGTGTAACTGTTCAGTTTCAAATTAATTCTTTCATTTTCAATCTTTGCTTCTTGTTACTGAAGCTTGAGATTCGCAATCTCATCCAGCTGAGCATTTATCTGTTTTTCTTGTGCTTGAAGAACACCTGTCAGACTCATGTTTGCTTTACGAGTTTTAGCATTTCTTTCATCTGAGTCTTTAATTGTTCTATTTAACTTGTCAAAATCCTCAGTTATTTTTCTGTTTTCAAGCACAAACTTTTCATTTTCTTTTCTAAAATGTTCAACATCATTTTCATCATTTTTTATTTTCTCATTTAACTCATTAATTCTTTCAGTTGAACTTTTCACAAGTTTGTCTCTATTAACCATGTCCTTTTTTAGAATATTGATTTTATTTGTTAGCTCCTGGATTTGAGATCTCGAAAGATACTCATGTGTATTACAGACTTTGCATTCTTTCATGCAATTTCTGCAATCACTTCCAGTTTTTGCTTTCTCAGCCTTACCTGGTTCAACATTTGAAGCAAACTTGCCCGATGACTCAGACTCAGAGGTGAATTTGGAATCTACATCTAGTGCCTTCGCCATCATAACTTGATTAGCCATCATCTTTAGGTTCTCGGCTATCAATTCTGTATTAACATCAATGATCTTATCTTTCAACTTTTTGGACTTCTCAAATTTCTCACTTCTCTCCTTTTGTAGTCTCTCTCTTTCAGCCCTTTCGCGACATCTATTTCGATCTACCCCTCTTCTGTTGGAATTGACTTTACGAGAGCTTCAAAGTCGATTGATTTTGGATCTGTGCAGACATTCCCTTTCAGATCTAGGTAGCATTCTTTATCAGGATCCTACCTCTTTGCCTTCACTGCTTGTTTGTAGGCTTCACGAATTCTTTTCATTCGAAAATGTGCTAGTTTTCTCTATTTGATTCGTCACTGGTTCTGGTTCAACTTGGGCCATGAAAGTGGATCCAATATAATCTTCTTCGGGAAGAAATCATTCCAGTTAAAACCCTCATCATCTTGAATAACTGCAAGAGCCCTCGATTTCTCTTTTCCTGGGTTATCTTCGATTTGTTTCATCTTCGGTGGCTCTTCTTAGTTTCTGTGGTAAACTGCTTTACAGTAGTAATCATCGTGAAATGGGTTAGCAGTTTCGTCAGCAGCTGAGTTTCTACACTCTCTCTTGAAATGACCCTTTTGTTTACATTTAAAACAGGTCACCTTTGACTTGTCAAAACCCAGTTTCGTCGATGGCCCACCAATAGATTGTCGCCCAGTGATTTTCATAAATTGTTGTGCCCGACGGATCACACTTGCCATACACCATCTGATGTCACTGAGTTCCATCTCCTCGGGGTCGATCTGATCATAGTCTTCTTTTGTAAGATTTGTGTTCTTGATCTTTCCTGCTATAAGGCTCTCATATGACTCTAAGATCGATGCAAGAAAAACCATCTGTTGTTTTGCGGTCTCGTTGTTGAAATTTTGGGCGTTGTTGAGGTTGACGGCGATGTTGCATTGAAAAACATTAGCATTCGGAGAATTTTGATTTTGTTGATTATTTGAAGCAGCCGATGCTGGTGTGCTCGACCCAGAACCATGACAACCATAACCACACGAACCCGACGATCCACTTGCTGAGTTGTCTTTTGCAGTAGTGTTCGAACTTTCAGCACTAAAGGTTATCTTTGGCGATGATGCTTTGGAAATCATGCTTCCCCGGTAGTATAGGTCCACGTTCTGCTGATAATTGGCATTATTCACCTTGCTCTATTTCTTAATCTCCATTTTGTGACCTTCCAGCTTCTCCATCAACGAATTGAGTGGAATTTCCTTCATGGGCTTTATGTTCTTTAGCACTATTGCGAAATAATGCCAGTCGTGCTCATTTGGTAACGCTTTGAACAATTTATCAACTATCTCCTCTTGATTTTTTTAATACCAAATCTTTCCAGTTCAGCTTTCAGGTGGCAAAACCTTTCAATCATTTGTCTAACAGTTTCATTCTTCATACAAACAAACAGCTCAAACTCCTTTTTCAACAACGATTTCTTGCTCTTAATGATCTCTTCACCTCCTCTGCACTTTTTCTCCAAAGCAATCCACATTTCTTTCACATTCTCGTAATTAATTAGGGAAATAATGTCATCCCGTATAGATTGATGTAATAGTGCTATGGCCTTTTGCTCAGCAACGAATTGTTCTTGCTCATCATTTTCTAAATTTTCAAAATCAGTTCTTTTGGTCGTGTATCTAACTTTAATAAGCCTTCAACTCTCAAAAGCAAAAGCTTTTAACCAGTTATTGAATTGTTTAGCCCAACGATTGTAATCTTCAATTGTCATTAGCTTAGGTGGTTTATTATATGTCCCGTAAGCATTGTCCACACTAAGCGAGTCTGAAATCGCTTTTATCGCTGTCTTCGGATTAGCATCAGAAGATGTGGCTCCGGTGCTGTTGAAAGCGAATACGTCACCGAATGGGTTTAGAAATTCGTCACTCATGATTGCAATTTCCTGAAAAAAATCAAACACAGTTAAACTTGATTGAATGTTGAATGAACACAAACACTATTGTCCGAATGACCAATCGTTCGGATGGTCAACAAACACATTCAACCAGATGAAAGTGTTCGGATGAGTGTTTTCTGGATGGGATTTTGTTCGGATGGCTATCCGAATGAAATTTGTCGAATGGTCAAGTGTCGGATGGACAATGAATAACAAATAGTCTTAAATTTCAAACAGTAACAACTCAATCCGGTCGCATGGCTATCCGATCGGATGGGCGATGACGTTAGCACCCTTTGTTCGAAAATTCATGGTTTTTCACAGATTTTGATACGATTTCGTTTTAATTCAGTTTTGAAACTTTGCAGGATTGTTCTCTAGTATATTTGGCACAGTATGTGTGAATTTTAAGCTAGTTTGTCTGTGAAATCTCTGTTAATTTTGGATTTTAAGATGTTTAAGATGAGAACATGTAGAAGTGAGTAGAAATCAGAGAAATAGATGAGATATATGATAGAATCTCATGTAGAAACGGCTGTAAATCTCTGAAAATCGGTTGAATCTCTGGTCAATTTGCTGTAGATCTCCTCTGAATCCAACCTCCAAGATCTGATACCACTTGTGAGGACCAGGAGTTCGGTTTGATTGAACACGCTCGGGTCAGATCAGCAACAACACAATCTTGCGGAATCTGATAGTGATGTAGGAGAGAGATAGACAGCGTAGACACCATTCAATGCATTCATTCTCATTGAAGATCAAGATTCGTACAAAGTTCCAGAGAGAATTTGCAAGAGCTCCGCCAAAGGTGTCAAAACAGATGTCTCAAATGAGAACCAGGAACCTCTATTTATAGGCTCGCTCATCCGGAAGAGACCACTGTGCGTCCGGATGATCATCAGTCCGGATGACTATGTCCATCAGATCGGATGGACTCCATCCGTCCGGATGGACTTTACAAAACATTCTAACTTCCGTTTCGTCCCGGATTTGATATAAACCATATACAAAACTATACAAAGACAACAACCAGGTACATACAGACTAAATACAGACAAAAGCTACAGACATATGCATCTACACGAATGACACGTACGACGTGCGGAATCCGTGCACGTGTGTGGACCGAACACAAGAACGTAATTAATCAAAGATTCGATTAAGATTTGACAATGTTTTACATCTTGAATCTTCTCCTTTACAACTTTCTCTCTCTAGGCTTCAAAGCTCCTAAGGATGAACAAGTTGCAAAAGTTCTAGAATGATTACAAGACCTTCCTATTTATAGGCATCTCTTAAAAGAGGCTCCTTCCATCCGTCCGGATGGGGTTTCCTCCATCCGTCTGGAAAGGCATTCCTCCATCCATCCGGATGGACTTCTGCCTATAACAAATCTTCATTTAAGTCTCGTATGTTTCTGCTACGATGTACGATTGACGGAGGTGATAGACATTAATGCACTCACAGAATAAAATATGGGTTTTATCCCATTTGTTTAATATAAAAGTTTGGTGTTTTGACACTCTGAAAGTTATTTCCTAGCTACGATCCTGATGTCGCATTTTGCTGCTAAATTAATAAACACGGATACCACCGGCTCTTGTGCTCGCGGCTCCCGCTCCCGGGGTAGGGGTCAGGGTTGCGACAGAAGGTGGTATCAGAGCCACTGGTTTAAGCCATTTAGGTGTTCTTTTAAATACCTAAATTTTAACCAATTGTGTTAGGAAATATCCATAACTTCTATGTTATTCTGTGTAAATATGTATATTATTATTTTGTGTTATTTTGACAATTTTCTTAGTTTACAGTATGAGTGATCAGGGTACTTCTGACGCTTATCGTCATCTACCTCATTCTCCAATGGATGAAGGAACTTCCCAGCCAACCTTCGGAAACACAGTAGATTCCGAGGGAATCATTGTTTTTAAAGCCAAATCCGAAGAACCTTTTCCCCCTAATAAGATAGGGTGGTTTAGTAGAGCAAAAGTATAAAGGAGAAAAAGAATGAGAAAAGCCCAACAACAAGCAACAGTGAATAGAACTAAGAGAAATACCCAAAATCCAGAAGCTAGACCTTTATAGGAAGAAGAATTGGATAGGAAACCAGCCAACTTTCATATGTTTGGAAATGTAGAAGGAGAATTTGATCTCAACCAAGTAGCAGTACCAGAACCACAATTACTTCCTTTGTATCCTGACCAACCCATGAACCTAGAACAGAACCAGACCAACCAACTTCCAATCCCAGCCTTTGATCCAAATGAGATACCTAGGATTCCAGCACCGAACCCTTTAGATCAGTGGTGGGCCAACGACCGGGCATTTCAGGAATTACTGAATAACCCATATCCCTACGAAGAACCAGAACCACTTTACCCTGAACCAGCGCCAGCCCCAATGCCCCCAATGAGCCATGAGAATGTAGCAGAACTTCGCTAGTACTGTGAAGAGTTAGCTGAGGAAGGAAACCGGATTTGCCAAATCGGGCAAAGACTCATCTAGAAATACGATGAGAATGAGATGCAAAACTAGAAAACAAGTCGCCTAATATATATGTATATATATATGTATATATATGTATATATATATGTATATATATGTATATATATATGTATATATATGTGTGTATATATATATGTGTGTGTGTGTGTAATTTCTGTTACTTTAATAAAAAAACACTACTAAAATATACATCACCTATATATACATATATTGATGCATAATTACTAAATGTTTAAGTTTCAGTTATAGTTTGTAATAGATGCATATATGAAAAGAGTAAAAGTCGCAATGATTAACGTTTTTGGTTAATATGCTTGAGTGTTTATTGTTTAAATTTATTTTGTGATACTAATACCTGATCATGTTTACAATTCAGATGTCAAACGAAGTAAATTAGGAAGTCCATAATACCAATAATAACGGAAACCAGGTGGATAAAACTACTATCAAACACATAGTAGCCCAAGGAATCATAGATGTCATGCCCTATATTATCGACATTATTAATAAAAAGGCAGAAAATAATAATTCCATAATCGAAAGTAAACATGCACCCACCGAACCAAGTCACAGCGTTAATGGAAATCACGTACTGTTTATCCAAGCTCCAATTCCAAAAAAAAAGGACCATCCCATATGGTTGTTCTTATAAAGAATTCTTATCATGCAAACCACTAGAATTCTCAGACAGTGAAGGAGCCATTTCAGCCTTGCGATGGATAGAAAAGACAAAAGAAGTTTTAAAGATAAGTAAATGTGCAGATGAAGATAAGATCATGTATGCTTCTAATATCTTTAAGAATGCAGCCTTAGAGTGGTGGAATACCATTCTTCAATCAAGAGGAAGTGATATAGTTTATAACATGGAATGGACCAACTTTAAGGAAATAGTTGAAAGGAAATTCTATCCTCCTCATGAAAAGGAATAGATTGCTAATAAGTTCCTAAATCATAGAATGATTGGAATAGATTGCAGGGAATATACTACCATATTCTTTGAATATGCTAGGATAGTACCAACACTAGCCTCACCAGAACCGGTATTAATCTCCCGTTACATCTGGAGATTAATCAGTGAGATCAGACATGTAGTCAAGGCAGCTAGACCACAAACCATAGAAGAAGCAGTAGAACTTGCTAACACCTTGACAGATGAATTGGTACGAACGCAAGAGGAAAACTAGAAAAAGAACCTAGCTCAAAAGATTACCCGGGAACTACGTTAGGAAAGGAATAAGTTCTTCCTCTTCACCCAACTGCAAGTACTGTAAAAGGAAGCACTCAGGAAAATGCTCGATATACTTCAATTTCTGCAAAATATCAGGATATAAGTAAGAAGACTTTAGGAAGAAAGCTAACATTAGAATATGTTACAATTATGGAGAAGCTGGTCATATTAAGCCGAATTGTCCGAAACTAGCTCTAGCGACAAACAACAAAGCAAAGGCAACAGAAGGACCTAAGAAGAATGTCAGAGCATTCGTTCTAACCGCTGAAGAAGCCAAGATGATTCCGGATGTGATTATCGGTACGTTTTTAGTTAATAATGTTATGCTAAAGTATTATTTGACTTGCAAACCAAATTTTTATCAATACTTCTTTCTGCAAACTTCTCAATCAACCATTAACTAAACTTCACCAAGACTGTCTGGTGGAGACGGCAAATGGAAACTCTATCAAGATAAGTGAAATCCTGTAGGAAGCAAAGATAGAAATTTTAAACCATAACTTTACCACTAATTTTTTACCAATGGATCTAGCTGGATTCGACGTCGTATTAGGAATGGATTGGTTGGTAGCCAATCAGGCGCGAATATTATGTGATCGAAAGTATGTAGAAATAAGTACACCAACTGGCGAAAGGATCACAATTAAAGGAGATAAGCCAACAAGGTCGACAAAATTCATCTCTGTGATGAAAGCTGCAAGTTATGCACGGAAAGGAGGAATGGTGTATATGATTTCAGTAATCATTAACACTAAAGGAAAAGAACTAAAAGATATTCCCGTAGAATCTAAATTCTTAGAAGTCTTTCTAGAAGAGTTACCTGGATTACCGCCAGATCGAGAGGTTGAATTTCGAATTCACCTAATACCGGAAACGACACCGATTGCCAAAGCACCTTATCGACTATCACCAATGGAGATGCAGGAATTGAAGAAACAACTTGATGAGAGAAAGGTTTCATACAACCTAGTTCATCGCCATGGGGAGCACCGGTGTTATTTGTCAAGAAGAAAGACGGATCGATGCGTATGTGCATTGATTACCGAGAACTGAATAAGGTTATGATTAAAAATCGGTACCCACAACTGAGAATCGATGATCTGTTCGATCAACTTCAAGGAGCCCGATTCTTTTCCAAGATCGATTTACGCTCGGGATATCATCAATTGAAAGTACAGGAAGAAGATATTCCTAAATCTGCTTTCAGAATGAGATACGGTCATTATGAATTTACAGTCATGCCATTCGGTCTAACCAATGCCCCAGCCGCATTTATGGACATGATGAACAGAATATGTAAACCATACCTGGATAAATTCATAATTGTCTTTATAAATGATATTCTAATTTACTCTAAAAGTAAGGAGGAACATGCGGAGCATTTGCATATACTCTTGACATTGTTGAGAAAAGAAAAGCTTTATGCTAAATTCTCAAAATGTGAATTCTGATTGCAAGAAGTGCAATTCCTTGGACATTTAGTTAATCATGATGGAATTCATGTGGATCCCACAAAGATTGAGGCGATTACCAAATGGAAAGTCCCTGAGTCCCCAACAGAAGTAAGAAGTTTTCTTGGATTGGAAGGATATTATAAACGTTTTATTCAAGATTTTTCCAGAATAGCCTTTCCATTAACCAAACTAACTTGCAAATCAGTTAAGTTTGAATGGGGACCAAAACAAGAGGAAGCATTTAGGATTTTGAAGCAAAAGTTAACCAGTGCACCAATACTCGCTTTGCTAGAAGGAACTGAAGACTTCGTAGTCTATTATGATGTGTCTAATTTGGGATATGGATGTGTGCTGATGCAACGTCAAAAGGTAATTGCTTATGCCTCTAGACAGCTTAAGAAACATGAAGAGAATTATATAACCCATGATCTAGAGTTAGGAGCAATAATTTTTTCCCTTAAGATTTGGAGACACTATCTCTATGGTAGTAAGTTCGTTATATTCACCGACCATAAGAGTTTAAGGTATGTCTTCGAACAAAAGGAATTAAACATGGGGCAAAGACGTTGGATGGAAACTCTTAGTGATTATGATTATGATATCTAGTATCATGCATGAAAAGCTAACGTAGTAGCTGATGCTTTAAGTCGAAAGTATCGTCAAAAGTCAAAAGAGCGTGTGCTCTCAGACTAAACCTTCAGGTGGATTAAATGAGCAAATTAAAAAGATACAGGAAACAGCAATCAAGGATGATTCTAAAAGATTGAAAGGAATGATTAAAGAATTATAAAAAGGAACAGATGGAATTTGGAGATTCCATAAGAATAGCATCTAGATACCTATTCAAGGAAACTTACGAAATGAAATCCTAGAAGAAGCCAATAAGTCTAAGTATACGATACATCCCGGTAATGACAAGATGTATCAAGACTTAAGAAAGAATTTCTGGTGGATAGGAATGAAAAAGGATATATAGCAAATTATGTTGCTAAATGTCTAACCTGTTCACAGGTTAAAGCTGAACATCAAAAACCTTCAGGGTTATTACATCAATTGGAGATGCCAATTTGGAAATGGGAATTGATAACAATGGACTTTGTTACCAAATTACCCAAGACACGAAAAGGTAATGATACAATCTGGGTGATTGTCGACACATTAACCAAATCTGCTCATTTCTTACCAATGAAGGAAACTTTCAGTATGGAACAGTTAGCCAAGTTGTATATAAATGAAAGAGTTTCATTACATGGAATTCCCTTATCTATTGTGTCTGACAGAGACAACTATTTTACTTCTCATTTTTGGACAAGTTTCCAAAAAGCAATGGTAACTAGATTAAATCTAAGTACAACTTATCATCCTCAAACAGACGGTCAAAGTGAAAGGACAATTCAAACAATGGAAGATATGCTTAGAGCTTGTGTGATAGATTTTGGAGGAAATTGGGATGATCACTTACCTTTAATAGATTTTTCCTACAACAACAGCTATCATACCAGCATCAATGCTGCACCATTTGAAGCCCTCTATGGACGAAAATGCCGAACACCAGTATGTTGGGCATAGATCGGAGAAAAACAATTGTCAGGTCCTGAAATTGTACAAGAAACAACTGACAAAATTATTCAAGTCAATGAAAGACTGAAAGCTGCATGAGATCGTCAAAAGAGTTATGCAGATAACAGACGCACCCCGCTAGAATTTCAAGTTAGAGACAAGGTATTGTTAAAAGTTTCTCCATGGAAAGGAGTTATCAGATTCGTTAAAAGAGGAAAGCTAAGACCAAGGTATGTTAGACCTTTTGAAATTATCAAACGAATAGGGCTAGTAGCTTATCAGCTACAATTGCCAGAAGAAATGGCAGGAATACATGACGTATTTCATGTATGTAACCTCAAGAAATGCTTAGCAGATGAATCATTGGTAATACCTCTTCAGGACATAGAGGTAAATGAAAAAAATTAAGTTTGTAGAGAAGCCCATTCAAATTGAAGATAGAAAGATCAAGAATCTTAAGCAGAAGAGATTAGTTATGGTCAAAGTAAAATGGGATTCAAAGAGAGGACCAGAGTACACATGGGAGCTCGAGTCAGAAATGCAAAGGAAGTATCCACACCTATTCCAATGAATCTCGAGGATGAGATTTAAAACAAGGTGGGGAGGATATAACAACCCTCGAAAAAATACCCAAAAATACCACGTATGTCCAAAACCGGACCCGTATAACGTTAAAATTTAACAAAATTGAAAAATCGAGAAATATACAACTGTCGCGGGCCACGACAGGTTTTGTGGAGGTCTGTCGCGGGGCGCAACGGACTATTGTGTGCCGAACACCCTTTACGCCACGTGTCAGACACGTGGCAGGACTAGGTTAGTGATCAGGCAACCCTAGCCGTAGCTACCGCGAGAGGAACAAGGGGGACGAGTCGCGGGGCGCGAGAGACCCCCGGAAAAGCTATAAGAGGAGCCTCAGTTCAGCATTTCTAATTCGCTCATCTCTTTCTTTCTCTTTGTCTCTATAATCCGAAATTTATAGCCAAAATACCACCTAAAACACGAAGCTCTGCCCCGTTGTAAGTATTTTAACCCCCGATCACTAATTCGCTACCCTACCCGATTGATCTAGGACCCACCAACGCATGTCAAGGCTCTGCCTGACTAAGTCCGTTGGGGTTCTGTCTCGTGTTGTATGGCTAATGTGATTTGGGTTATTTTACTAACACGCGTGCATTGTTTGTTTTTAATAGAACCTCAAGAAAATAATCAAGAAATATCACCAGGAATCGCGTAGAAAAACATAAGTTTGCAAAGTGAGTTCATTCTCTTTTTCTCACAGTTTGTGAGCCATTTTATTTAAAATGCTTTATAAAACCTCAAATGTTTTCAGTTATACTTACAGTGATTAAGTCTTTGTATTCTACAATTACTGCTGGTATGTGGGGTTTTGTATACACTACTAATCAAGTGTTACTATCAGACAAAAAGTTAGCCAATAGTAATATGACCAAGGTCATTGTAACTGCCAACGTGACAAATACTGAATGAGTAATTGGGTAGATATAAACATTGTAATCGCTCTTAATACTGTAAAGTTATAAAAGCTTATTTTTGTAAACTGGAATGTACTTCGCCAGTATTTCTTGCTGATAAAATATTTTTAAAACGTGTTTCAGGTAACTTGATGTGAAAGCTATTAGAAGCCAGCTATGGAGCACTGAAGGCTTAAAGAAAGTGGTTATAAAGTTACCTAAAAAAAAGTTTATGTTTTCAACAACTTGGGTTTATCCCTATAAAAATATTATGAATGAAATATGGGTTTTATCCCATTTGTTTAATATAAAAGTTTGGTGTTTTGACACTCTCAAATTTATTTCCTAACTACGATCCTGATGTCTCATTTCCGCTGCCAAATTAATAAACACCGATACCTCCGACTCTCGTGCTCGCGGCTCCCGCTTCCGTGGTAGGGGTCAGGGGTTGTGACATAGGAAGAAAACCAGAAAAAGGATCTAGCCCAAAGGATTACCCAGGAACTGCGTTCGGGTAATTCCTACCGTAAGAAAGGAACATATCCATCCTGCACATCGCCTTTCTATAAGTCCTGTAAAAAGAAGCATTCAAGAAGGTGTCTAGTGTTTTGCAACTTCTGCAAGACACCGGGACATAAGGAAGAAGAGTGTAGCAGAAAAGCTAGCGCTAGAATATGCTACAACTGCGGAGAGGCAGGTCATATCCGACCAAACTGCCCAAAATTAGCTACGGCAACTAACAACAAGGCAAAGACAACCGAAGGACCTAAGAAGAACGCTAGAGCCTTCGTACTGACAGCCAAAGAAGCCGAGTTAATTCCGGATGTGATTACCGGTACGTTTCTCGTTCAAGATGTCTATGCTAAAGTATTATTTGACTCTGGTGCAAACCAAAGTTTTATAAATATTAATTTCTATCAATTAGTCAATCAACCACTAAATAAACTTCACCAAGCTTGTACGGTAGAAATGGAAAATGGAAGTTCTATCAGCATAAGTGAAATCCTTCAAAAAGAAAAGATAGAATTTTTAGGTCATAAGTTCACCGCTAACCTTTTTTCAACGAATCTAGCCGGATTCGATGTTGTGTTAGGAATGGATTGGTTGGTAGCCAGTCATGCGCGAATCTTGAGTAATCAAAATTTAGTAGAAGTTTGTACGCCAATAGGTGACAGGATCACAATTCAAGGAGACAAGCCGATAGCATCCCCAAAGTTCTTCTCTATGATGAAAGCTGCAAGCTACGCATGAAAAGGGGTAAAAGTGTATATGATCTCTGCGATCATTAGCACTAAAGGAAAAGAATTAAAAGATATTTCCGTAGTATCTAATTTCTCAGATGTTTTCCCAGAAGAACTACCTGGACTACCGCTAGATTGTGAGGTTGAATTTAGAATTCACCTAATACCAGGAACTGCACCGATTTCCAAAGCACCATATCACCTAGCGCCAACAGAGATGCTAGAATTAAAGAAGCAATTAGACGAACTATTAGAAAAGGGTTTCATACAACCTAGCTCATCGCCTTGGGGAGCGCCTGTTTTATTCGTCAAAAAGAAAGATGGATCGATGCGCATGTGTATTGACTACAGGGAATTAAATAAAATCATGATTAAAAATCGGTACCCACTACCGAGAATCGATGATCTATTCGATCAACTTCAAGGAGCTCGATTCTTTTCAAAGATTGACTTACGTTCAAGATATCATCAACTGAAGGTACAGGATGAGGACATTCCTAAAATGGCTTTCAGTACTAGATATGGTCACTATGAGTTTACAGTCATGCCATTCGGTTTGACAAATGCACCAGCGGCATTTATGGACATGATGAACCGGATATGTAAATCATACCTGGATAAATTTGCAATTGTATTCATGGACAATATACTTATTTACTCCGAGAGTAAGGAAGAACATGCAGAACATTTACAAGTACTTCTGACATTATTGAGAAAGGAAAAGCTTTATGCTAAATTCTCAAAATGTGAATTCTGGTTGCAAGAAGTACAATTTCTTGGACACTAGTTAATCATGAAGAAATTCATGTGGATCCTACAAAGATCGATGCTATTACCAAATAGGAAGTCCCTAATTCACCAATAGAAGTAAGAAGCTTTCGTGGATTGGCAGGATACTATAGATATTTTATTCATGATTTTTCTAGAATAGCCATTTCATTAACCAAGCTAACATGCAAGTCAGTTAAGTTTGAATGGGGACCAAAACAAGAGGAAGCTTTCAAAATTCTGAAGCAAAGACTAACTAATGCACCAATACTTACTTTACTAGAAGGAACTAAAGATTTCATAGTGTACTGTGATGCATCAAAGATAGGATTTGGATGCGTGCTGATGCAATGTCAGAAAGTGATTGCCTATGCCTCCAGATAACTAAAGAAGCATGAAGAAAATTATAAAACGCATGATCTGGAGTTAGGAGCGATAGTTTTTGCCCTCAGGATTTGGAGACATTATCTTTAAGGTACTAAGTTCACTGTCTTCACATATCATAAAAGTTTAAGGTATGTTTTCGGGAAAAAAGAATTGAACATGCGGCAAGGACGTTGGATGGAAATCCTTAGCGACTATGATTGTGATATCCAATATCATGCAGGAAAAGCTAACGTAGTAGCTGATGCTTTAAACCGAAAGTATCATCAGAAGCCAAAAAGGGTACGTGCTCTCAGATTAAACCTATAGATAGATTTAAATGAACAATTGAAAAAGGTATAGAAAGCAGCAATCAAGATGATGCTGAAGGATTATAAGGAATGATAAAAGAATTAGAAAAAGGAATAGATGGAATTTAAAAATTTCATAAGAAAAGAATTTGGGTACCTATCCAAGGAAATCTACGTGACCGAATTCTAGAAGAAGCTCATAATATGATGCATCCTGGAAGTGACAAGATGTATCAAGATCTAAAGAAAAACTTTTGGTGGATAGGAATGAAAAAGGACATAGCAAGTTATGTTGTTAAATGTTTTACTTACTCACAAGTTAAAGCTGAACATCAGAAACCTTCAGGGTTACTTCAGCAATTGGAGATGCCAATTTGGAAATGGGAATTGATAACAATGGATTTTGTTACCAAACTACCCAATACATGAAAGGGTAACGACACAATTTGGGTGATTTTGTGGATAGGTTAACTAAATCTGCACAGTTCTTACCGTTGAAGGAAACTTTCAGTATGGAACAATTAGCCAAGTTGTATGTGGATGAAATAGTTTCATTACATGGAATCCCTTTATCTATTATGTCCGACAGAGATAGTCGTTTTACTTCTCATTTTTGGACAAGTTTTCAAAAAGCTATGGGAACCCGATTAAATCTAAGTACAGCTTATCATCCTCAAACAGATGGACAAAGTGAAAGGACAATTCAGACTATGGAAGACATGCTCAGAGACTTTGTGATAGACTTTGGAGGAAGTTGGGACAATCACTTGCCATTAATAGAATTTTCTTACAACAATAGTTATCATACAAGCATTAATGCTGCACCATTGGAAGCACTCTATGGACGGAAATGCCGAACACCTGTATATGGGGCTGAAATAGGAGAAAAGCGATTGTCAGGGCCTGAAATTGTACAAGAAACAACTGACAAAATAATTCAAGTCAAGGAAAGACTGAAAACATCACGAGACCATCAAAAGAGTTATGCAGATAATAGGCGTAAACCCATAGAGTTTCAAGTCGGAGACAAAGTACTACTGAAAGTCTCACCATGGAAAGGAGTCGTCAGATTTGGTAAGAAATGAAAGTTAAGCCCAAGATACGTTGGACCTTTTGAAGTTATCAAACGAATAGGACCAGTAGCTTATCAGCTACAATTACCTGAAGAGATGGCAGGAGTGCATGATGTATTTCATGTATGTAACTTGAAGAAATGTTTAGCCGACGAATCATTGGTAGTTGTGAGCGTGCGTGCAGTAGTCGGTTCTCTCTAATATGAAGAACGTGGTGCGAATCGATCAATACAGAGGTACGGAATCCCTCGGCATTGTCAGAGAATCATCAACAACGATATCAGCGATTAACTTATCCAATTTCATTAGCTAATATGAAAGTACAAAAGATCCTGATGCAAACTGGACAGAGCTTCGCTATGACAAAATGGCAAAAGGTTCTAAACTAAGACCCCCACTCACCTATTCATAAAGAATCTTGGGAGAGTTGGTGTCATCCGGTCGGATGGTCATCCGACCGGATCACATATTACATTCAACGTACCGTCTCCCATTACGTTTAGATACAAAATACATACATATACCACTATACAACGACACATTACAGGATAAAATACATAGACTCGATACAGACGAAAGCTACAGACATAATGCAATAACAGACTCCCCCTTGGATGTAGCTGTAGTCTTCCTTCCCGCATAGTCTTTATTTTACCTTCCTGTTGCGTCTCCTAGCTCTGGCTTTCTCTCTCCTCTTTTCTTCTCGTTCAGCAAGCATCTTGCGCCTAAGAGGCCTACCAATCTCATTCCAGTACTTCCTATATTCAGGATCTCCATCTTGCTTTCTATCCCACCTTGGTATCTTGTTCTCCTCAGACTTAATCGGCGTTTGATCTGTCGGAGGAGGTCTTTCGAACTTTCTTCACCCAACAACCGCTGCTCTTTTCCTTATCTTCTTGAACCTTTCACTTTGTTTTTCTCTCTTCAAGAATTCCTCCAACTCTAAGTCTCTAAACTTTGATTCCCAATATCTTCCTGAGTTTATATCCTTTGCAAAGCATAAGTTCACCATCTTCTGATATTGTTGTGCCTGTGCTTTATCTGGCCCATCATATACAATCTTTATGAAACATAAGCACTCAATATCCTTCTTCGAACAATTAACCAACCACATTGGGTCTAACACATTTATGCGCCTTGTTTCTCCAATCTTCTTATCAAATAAAGATATCACCGCTTCCGCTGTGCTTTGGTTGTACAACCAGCCTTGAAAATCTTCATAAAAATCTTGTTCCATTGCACGTAGCGGCATGTTCTTCAAGCATCTTGGCGGCTTTATCTTTATTGTAATGTCTTTCTCTTTCATCACTGGATCAAACTTTATATCTTGTTTTGGAAAGTGCGGCTTCCAATCAGGGAACTTGTTCTTTTCCTGGAGCTTGATGTAGTTCCATAACTTCTGGTCATGTATCTTCACATCTGGACGGTAATAGAACTGTTTGATATTCTTGGTTTGCACTAGCTCCTCCACATCCCACTATGGGAGTGTCTTGATGTCAGACAAAAACTTGAAATGTTATACCCCATGTTCCCTTCGAATAGCATACACATGAAGGTCTTCAAGATATCCCCAAGAAAGTATATCTCCCAAAGATTTATCTGGATGATCCGTAAAGTATTGCAGTGGCCTTTTATACTTCCTCTCCTTAGGCATAACCTTGAACCATCTCTTTCGACCTTCTAATAACTCTTCCTGAGGAACAACTTCAGGAATTCCTATTGTCGATATCCTTTCCACCACTTTCCTCCTAACTTCGTCTTCATTATGTGTCTTAAACATTTCAGCAAAGGTAGGAAAGGTATCATCAACCCCTGAGTAGTGAAAGGATCTATCTTCTTCAGATATATCAGAACCCTCTTCAACTATGACAACATTGAAATTATCTGCCTCATTTGCAAACCTAAACTCATATTCTCTCTCTGACGAATGTGGAATCTCATCTTCTATATCAAATTTCAGATTCCCATCATCTATACCCAATTCCTCTAACATCTCTTCTCTAGTTCTAGGAACCTCTAACTCCCCCTCAAATGCAGAATGCAAGTAAATAACTTTCGGTTGAGTTAGGAATACCTGATCAGCTTGTTGTTTACCAGAAGAAGAAGACTCATGATGCTGCTCCTCCTCTTGTTCATTCAGCTCATCATTAAGAAAATCATCAAGTGTATGTTGAGCTGGAGGCTTTGATAACGACCCTGTGTGACAACCCGCACCAAACCAGGTATCCGTACAACTTAATTAATGATTAATTACTGCTTAATTACTGTGCTTAATTGAAACTAGCTGATAAACTGCTACCTGCATACTGATACATGCACTTACTTGCATCATACTTTATTTGCTGTCACTACATTATTTACATACGGCACCTCAGTGACAAACTTGATGCACAAAAAGCACAGTAGCACTAAACGGATACACGGCAAACATGCTGATATGACCAGCATCAGGCAGACACTGCCTCTAAGGCCTGTTAAGAGCCTCATATATTTTGGCTACACTGGTAGTGAGTGTAGGATATAAGGGTTGTGTTACCGCGTCTCTAGGGATAAGATACACTGATCCGGATGTGCCAAAAACGTACTTTAAGTACCAAACACAGCACTTTAATACACAAACCAGCTTCTAGCTGACTAGTAAAGTGCCAGAACAGGAGAAAATAACACTAGACACTTTCTAAAGTGTCGGGAAAACAAAATGTGTCACTAAAAATGTAATAACGACACTTTAAAGCTTTTGTAACACTTTAACGGATTTCTATCCAACCGGACACCCGGACTTTACCCGGAACACGAAAATATTACTATTTTCACAATTTATATTTTTCTGAGCCAGTTAGGGTCCCTGATTACCCTAACACCCGTCATAACGCGCTTTATACAACTAACGAGGTTAGACACTTAACCTAACCTAATTAACCTAAACTATATCCTAACTAATCTTGTTCTAATCGAACTAACCCAACCCCCCCCCCCATTGTACACGGCCCCAAACTAGGGGGACACCCCTAGTACAACTTTGATTAGTTTAATCACCTTGCATAAAATCTAGAGGACACAAGGTCCTTTGGTTAATACACATCTAATTTTGCCTATAAGTACACACTAACCTACTTGAGTTAACCATCACATAATCACCAACAAGCACACCTCTCTCTTGCTCTCTAAACTCTCGGCCGAACTCCCTCACACCCACCATCATATTTTCGGTTGGTGATCATTGCATTCCAAGATCATTCAAGCTTCACGGGTTGCGTATTAGGAGCTTTGGTGCACTCGGAACACGAAGGACCACTCCCGTTAGCTTTTATCCACCACATTTTCGTCACGATTCTTCCCTAGCCCCGAGCTAGAGGTATATTGTTTAAAACTCGTATTTAAGCATGTCTAAAGTGGTTAAAAGAACTTTCGTCGGTTAAATATCGTAAACATGCGTTTTGAAACTTTAAAGTCTACTAAAATCACAAAAATGGTGGATAATAACATATAACTTGTGTAAAAGTCGTAGGACTTGAAATATGTGATTGTTGAGACCCGATCTATGATGTGGTAGCTCGGATCTTCGTTTAACCCGACTTTGTAAGATCATGTATCTTCACATAGGCTCGTTTTTTACTAAATACAAGGGTTAAAGGCGAAACTCTACCACACAAGATACATGAACTTGTGTAGAAATATTTTACTTGTGTAAAAGTGATTTAACCGGTACAATGGTGTTTAAAACTGGCGGATCTACGTACCCGCAAGTGGTATTTTTGAAAGACCACACTTTAAAGAAATCATATTTTTCAAAAGATGAATCTTACACTAATAAATATGGTTTTATAAACCACAAGTGTGTAAACACTTGTGAAACAAAGAGATCCGACAAAGAAGTAAATTTGTCACTTGTTACTAGAAGTTGTAAAGACGGATTTCTCTAAACACAAGGTTTTTATGGGATTAAAGTTACTTTATATAAAGATCTACATATATAAAGGGTGTTTACAATATAGATTCGGAAAAACTGCAAGTTCATGCGATTATGCGATTTACATACTTGTCGACTAGTTTGATGTGTCGGAAATTGTTTGTTGGAATAAAGAAGTTGTTGAATTGATTTGTTAACAGAAAATGATACGCTTGAAAGCGTGGCCACCTCCAGTTACAGAGGAAACTCTGGCGAAATTTTCCTAAAAACCTAACACTTAGACTCTTTACACAACAAGTGTTAGAACTATCTTTGGACATATTTTCAAAACATAAATTTCGCCAGCACTATATTTTACTAAATATTCGGAGGTGGGATTTTCACAAGGATTAACGTGATAAGTATATTTGTCACAACACTGTTTATGATTATTTTGTGAAAATACATAAATATTATTTTAGAATGAAAATAATATTTACAAGCGTTAATGATTCCAAAACTCTTCGAACGCTTCCTCAAACATATAAGTTACACCGGTAATTACATTACCACACGATTGATAAAACGTAACTTACGCACATGTGTTGTATCCCCCATCCTTGGGAAGAAGAATAACTACCAAGTGTATACGGAACATAAACACGAAATAGTTGTCTAACTATTTCCCAAAAACATAAACTATAAAGCTAAGGCACGGCCGTCCGTCTAATAGAATTAGCACTTGTAGGTCGTTGCACAGCTTACTGTATTGGAGACACTTGGTAGAGACGCGCATTCACTGTGAGTTCATGTCCCCCTTTTCTCTAACTGTTTTCAGTTTACTTAACTGCGGGGGTGAAATACATGTTACTATGGTTTACGAGTACTTTACAACGGTATGTTTAACGTAAGGAGGTGTTATACGATCATGTGAGTGGATAGGAACAACATGGGGCCATTAGTCCTCATGGAGGGACCGAGGGATAGGAGCGGTAGATCTATCTGGGTGTAGCGAGCCCAGCCCCCGGCCAAACTAGAAACGGACCGTGGGGTGACTTTGTCCACATACTTTGCCGTGGCGAAATCTGCTAGGTTTGAGTCTCCCTATTTGCACTTCACATATGTCAGTGGCCTTGCAAACCATTGGTGATCACAAGTCCTCTTACAACTGCTACATACCACAACTATTTTTATACTCACAAGTGTTTTTACATACTCACTTACACATGAACTCGCTCAACATTATTGTTGATTTTTCAACTCACATGTATTTCAGGAAATTAAACGGATCTGGCACGGTATGGAACGTTTTCCGCTGCACTTGTCATGGAGTCATCAGGGTTTAGGGGATGTGTCTCTTTCCTGGACAAGACACAGTCCTTAAACCACGTTTATGTTATGTTATAAGTTGTAATGTCTACTGAACAAGGTTAAGGTTGTATGTTAAAACAATGGTACTGTATGTTGTTTTCAAAACTTAATGGATGACTTGCATGATTTTTAACTCATATAGCTTTGTTATGATTAAGCTATGGTATTAAGAAGTCACACCAAAGTTAACCACGCTTCCGCAAAGCCAGGGTGTGACAGCTTGGTATCAGAGCTCTGATCATAGCGAACTAGGATTCTGTCTCGAGTCTAGACTATGATCACTAGGGCTCTCACGAAAACATTTTTCTGCATACCACTTAAGTCCAGATCCACACTTTTTACAAACAAATGTTGAGCACATTTTATTAATTATAAGTTCAGCTTGGAGGGCTGAGGATCGATCTGGAGGATCGAAGTGATCGAGGTAGTTGAGCACGTTGGTTTGTTATAGGATCGATCTGGAGGATCGAGGTTTGGTTTAAGTGAAGGATAGAGCAGTCTTGTAGACTGGATGAAATTGTGTTTGGTCTGGAGGATCGAGGTTTGGTTTAAGTGAAGGAATGAGCAGTCTTGTAGACTGGATGAAATTGGCTAGTAAGACTAGGAGAAGTATGTGATACCTTACTTGGTGACTTATGTGATTAACTGATTATATGATTGATTATTATACGTATATGTGTTTGTGTTACAAACGTTATGCTTTCATCAAGTACTAGAAAGATGGGCACTACGAACCCCATGACCATAGTATCAGACGACATAGTTCAACGAAGCACGAGGTGTACATTTCTGATACTACCGGCACAGACAATGACGACTTTCAGCCCTTGGTGCACTGCCTGAAGTCGTAGCAGAGCCTACTGATGGCCATCTTGTTGGGATTTTACCACTGGCGGTGATCCCTGCTCCTGTGCCCCTTGCCGCTTATCCTGTTGATGATACGCCCTCCCAACGAGGCCTCTGAAGACGATAACGATCTACTGGAGGAGGACCCATTCGAGGGCAGGGCCTTATTACTGCTAGCATTAGACTACTGCATGCGGACGCTCCTGTAGGGGAAACTCATTCCCCTATCCCAGACTCATTTGAGTCTCTGACATCCGCGTCTCCGCACATACAGGGAATGCAGCGCCACTTACACGACGCCGACCCTAGTAGGGCATCATCAGCTGCACCGGATCCCACACACAGCTTTGAGTTTGATCGCGATTATGAGGACAATTCTGTTTTTCCGCCTAGTGTTGATCCAGACCATGACATTGAGTTCATGCACTTAGACCAGCCCTTGGGGGATCCTGTAACCCCTGTGATTGTTGATCCAGCTAATTTTGAGATGGAGTTTTTGATTCGGAGCTAGCCGTGGCCCCTGAGCCAGGCGTTGCTCCTGACCCCGCATTGGAGTATGACCCTGTTCATGCCAATGCACCGGCTGTTGCTCCTGGATTGATCATCTGCTTGGATGAGAGAAAATTTGGGGTAACTGTGCAAGACAATTTATTATTACGGGGGCCCACGTAATAACGATTTGTAGTGCACAGGAATCCTGGTGGACTCTGCAGGTCAAGCTAATGATAACCAATGCAGCAGGAAATAACTTAAACACAAATGACCTAGGCGATGTAGCCTCGAGTTCATTCTATTACAAGCAACAAGCCAAATTGACAAGCCTATGTGAAGGCTCGGGAATTTACTTCCCCACTTATACAGTGAGTATATTTGCATGTGAAATGGGGTGATTACATGATGGCTTACGTTGCTATATATACCCCATAGACAATTGAAACATTGTCCAACCCGCTTCACACTATTTCGACAAAAAGGGAATGTCACCCAGACGTGACACAAGCACCAGTACGTTACTAAGGACAGAAGACGAGCTGCAAGAACGCATCTCACAGATAAATGCACGACATGAAGCCCTCCACTCTATGTACAACGATGACATTACTGGAGATAACCCTCCAACTGGCTGCACCTATAAACGGTTCCTGAACTGCAAGCCTTTGAACTTTGTCGGAACCGGAGGCACCGTTGCATTTGTTCGTTGGTCCGAAAAGACCGACTCCACTCTAAGAACGAGTAACTGTTCGCCCCAACAGAGTGTTACCTACCTCTCAGGGATATTTCTAGATGACACACTCTCTTAATGGAACCTCCAGGTTCAGACCCTTGGCACATACGCCGCTTATACACTGAGCTGGGACGAGCTCAAGGAAACGATTGAGAAGAAATGTTGTTCTAGGACAGAAATTCAGAAACTTGACGCGGAGTCCTGAAATTTGAATGGACGAACCAGAGACTCCTGAACATGTCCAGCGATCGCACGACTTGTCTAGGGTCGTCCCCTACTACGTCATTGATGTAGTATGATATGGTGGTGTACTCGTGAGCTTTACATTGTGGTCTCGAATTGTGGCAATACAATCGCAATATTCTCATCACATGCGATGTCCAATCAATTGTTTATGTCCTATAACATAAGAAGTTATGTGATTGACTTGTTGATAACATGAGATGTTATGTGTTGGTACACTTCACTTGCTATGACCTAACCTATGTGAAACATCTTTTAGAAGATGCCGCCAAGACGCGAAATGCGCATGCCCACCTCTGAGGCAGAACTTAAAGAGATAATTGCTGCAGCTATAGCACAGCATGAGGCCCTACGCTCCGAACCTATCAGAGGTACCTCAGAAAATAACGGTTGTTCCTACTGGCACTTCCTCAACTACAAGCCTCCGAAGTTCGACGGCACTGGGGGTGCCATAACTTTTGTAAAATGGATTGAAAGTATGGAATCCATCTTTCGAATGAGTGGCTGTACGCCAGAACAACAGGTCCCATACGTTTCTGAGTTGTTTCAAGATGGAGCTCGATTATGGTGGAATCTTCAGGTTCGAATAATGGGCCTAACTACAGCATACGCGTTAACTTGGGATGAGTTGAAAGGAATGATGCATAAGAAGTATTGCCCCCACACGGAAACCCAGAAGTGGGAAGATGAATTTCGGAGCCTAATGATGGAAGGTCCGAAGGTGTTGGAGTACGTGCAACGACTCCATGATCTGTCACAAATTGTTCCATACCTGGTAAAACCAGAACTGAAGAAATTGGAACAATTCATTTGGGAACTGGCGCCTCAAGTCTTGAGCTTGATGACAGCATCTACGCCACCAACAACCATTGTTGCAAGTAAGATGGGTTTGGCACTCGTTACGGAAGCAAATAGACTAGAAAAACTTGCAAACCCTGACAAGAAAACTCAGGTAGAGTCGTCTGGAAAGAACAAAAGGAAGCTTACCGAAGATACCCAAATGAATAACGATGAACAAAGGTCTATTCGAGGTTGCTTTGACTGCGGGGACAAAGGGCATTTCAAGAAAGATTGCCCTAACAACAAACAGGCCAATGATAAGATTTACTTAGAAACCAAACCAAGATGTGCTGAGTGCAAGTGTCACCGTGATGGTGGATGTCAGAAGCCTTGGCACGGGAGGAAAGGACACAACAAGGAAGGTTGTGGGATGAGGAGTTCCATACAAGGAGAAAACAGTAACAACGCTCTAGGTGGAAATGGGAAAGGAAATGGCCGAATGATAGGATGCTACCATTGTAAGGAAGTTGGACATTTTAAGAGGGAATGCCTGAAGTTGAAACAAGACCGTGAGAGAAAATCCAACATCAGAGCTTGTGAGGCATGCCAGGATCCAGGTGTGATTTCTGGTACGTTCTCTAACAACCAAAACTTTTGCAACTATTTTGTTTGATACTGGTGCCGGTTATGGCTTCGTGTCATTAGAATTTAAGAATATACTTGGTTTAACCGCTAGTAAGTTAGATATCCCCTACTCGATCGAATTAGCTAATGGAAAGTTAGTTGAAGCCAACGAAGTAATCAGAGGCTGTGTGATAGAACTGGGAGAACGTGAGTTTACTTTGGATCTACTACCAGTCGAATTGGGAAGCTTCGACGTGGTGGTAGGAATGGATTGGTTATCCGGAAACAAGGCTGAGATAGTATGTCACGAGAAAGCTGTTCGTATTCCAACTGATGATGGTGAGACAATTGTGGTTCACGGAGAGAAGCGTGACACACCACTAAGATTTATCAGCTGCTTGAAAGCAAGGAAGTGTTTACAGAAAAGATGTGTTGCTTTTCTAGCACACATCGTGGATAAAAAGGCTGATGAGCCAAGAATCGAAGACATCCCTGTCGTAAGGGAGTATCCAGAAGTCTTCCCAGAAGACTTGCCTGGATTACCGCCTCTAAGGCAAGTAGAGTTTCACGACGATTCAATTCCAGGCACTGCACCCGTAGTCGATGCATCATAGCGACTTACATTTTCGGGGGTGCAAGGATTGACAGAGAAGTGTTGGTAACGGATGGAGAAGGAAGATCACAGACCAAAAAAATTCCTTTTTGGGGTAATCCCATTGTTACCCATCAAAAAGGAGGATGATGATTTTCAAATAAACATCAACTACAGAGAATTGAACAAGCTGGTGATCAAGAACAGGTATCCTCTGCCAAGAATCGACGATCTGTTTGATCAACTTCAAGGCTCGAACTATTATTCAAAGATCGATCTTCGATCTGGATACCATCAATTAAGGATACAGGAGGAAAGTATCCCGAAAACAGCCTTCCGAACTCGTTATGGACACTATGAGTTCCTCGTTATGCCATTTGGTTTGACAAACGCACCTGCGGTATTCATGGATCTAATGAATAGAGTTTGCAAGCCATACTTGGACAAGTTCGTGATTGTGTTTATCGACGACATCCTGATTTACTCAAAGACGAAGGCTGAACACGAACAACATCTTAGAACCATATTGGAGCTGCTAAAGAAGGAACAACTGTACGCCAAATTCTCCAAGTGCGAATTTTGGCTACGCGAAGTCCAGTTTCTTGGACATGTGGTTAATGGGGATGGAATTCATGTTGATCCCACAAAGATCGAGGCAATCAAAAACTGGGAAACGCCTACAACGCCAACCGAGATTCGACAATTCTTGGGTTTGGCTGGCTACTATAGAAGGTTCATCGAGGATTTTTCGAAAATCGCTCAACCGTTGACGCTCCTGACCCAGAAGGATAAGACGTTTGATTGGGGAATCAAACAGGATGAAGCATTTCGGATATTGAAAGATAAGCTTTGTAACGCGCCAATCTTAGCTCTACCAGAAGGTACCGACGATTTTGTGGTATACTGCGACGCATCGCGTCAGGGATTGGGTTGTGTGTTGATGCAACACCAAAAGGTCATTGCTTACGCATCACGCCAACTGAAAGTGCACGAAAAGAACTATACCACCCACGATTTAGAGCTTGGCGCAGTGGTTTTTGCACTAAAGATCTGGAGACACTACCTGTATGGTACGAAGTGCACAATCTTCACAGACCACAAAAGCCTACAGCATATATTCAACCAGAAGGAGTTGAATATGAGACAAAGACGATGGGTTGAACTGTTGAACGATTACGACTGCGAGATAAAGTATCACCCAGGGAAGGCAAATGTAGTCGCCGATGCCCTAAGTCGTAAAGAAAGAATCAAGCCCATAAGGGTTAGAGCGTTGGAAATGATCATACGAACCGATCTTCCCTCGCGCATTCGTGCTGCACAAAAGGAAGCTCTCAAGGAGGAAAACCTTGAGGAAGAATATCTCCGTGGAATGGAGAAGCTTTTGGTACCAAACGAGGAAGGAACGTTATGTTTTGAGAAAAGGATTTGGGTTCCTCTGTTTGGTGGATTAAGGGAAGTTATTTTCGACGAAGCGCACAAGTCACGGTACTCTATCCACCCTGGATCGGATAAGATGTACCAGGATCTCAAAGACTACTATTGGTGGCCTAGGATGAAAGGCGACGTTGCTGTTTACGTGAGCAAATGTTTAACGTGCGCTAAAGTCAAGGCGGAATACCAGAAGCCTTCGGGACTTCTGCAACAACCTGAGATTCCCAAGTGGAAATGGGAACAAATCTCAATGGATTTTGTTACAAAATTACCAAGAACGCCGAGAGGCCATGATATGATTTGGGTGATTGTTGACCGCCTAACAAAATCCGCACACTTTCTGCCAATCAAGGAGAAAGACAGTACTAGTAAACTTGCGGAAATTTACATGAGAGAGATCGTAGCACGTCATGGAGTACCACTCTCGATCATCTCTGATAGAGACGGAAGATTTGTGTCAAGAATATGGCAATCTTTCCAAGAATCATTTGGCTCACAATTGAATCTGAGCACTGCATTCCATCCGCAAACTGATGGCCAGAGCGAGCGAACAATACAAACTTTGGAAGACATGCTGAGGGCATGTGTTATGGATTTAGGCGGTAGCTGGGATAAACACTTACCTTTGGTCGAATTTTCATACAACAACAGCTACCACACCAGTATTGGTGTCGCGCCATTTGAGGCCCTATACGGACGCAAGTGCCGATCACCACTATGTTGGTCTGACGCGGGTGATAGGCAGCTTGCTGGTCCCGAAATCGTCCAAGAGACGACAGACAAAATTGCGCAAATACTTAAACGCATCGAAGCCGCTCGCCACAGACAAAAGGCCTACGCGGATCCAAACCGAAAACATGTGGACTTCCAAGTTGGAGAGATGGTTTTACTAAAGGTATCGCCCTGGAAAGGGGTGGCGCGCTTTGGAAAGCGTGGAAAGTTAAATCCACGCTACATTGGTCCCTTTAGAATTCTAGAAAGAATTGGGACGGTAGCATACAAGTTGGACCTACCCGCTGAACTAAATGGTGTTCACGATACATTTCATGTATCCAATTTAAAGAAAAGTCCAACTCAAATTGACGTTGCCATTCCTATCGACGAGATTCATATTGATGACACGCTCCACTTCGTTGAAGAACCTGTTGAGGTCACGGATTGGAAAGTTAACAAGACCCGCCGGAGCAGTGTCAAACTCGTCAAAGTTCGTTGGAATGACAGACATGGTCCTGAATTCACATGGGAACGTGAGGACCGGATGAAAGAGAAATACCCCCACTTATTTCCTAAGAACCCTGCTTCTACAAGCAGAACTTAAATTTCGGGACGAAATTTATTTAACGGGGGGAGAATGTGACAACCCGCACCAAACCAGGTATCCGTACAACTTAATTAATGATTAATTACTGCTTAATTACTGTGCTTAATTGAAACTAGCTGATAAACTGCTACCTGCATACTGATACATGCACTTACTTGCATCATACTTTATTTGCTGTCACTACATTATTTACATACGGCACCTCAGTGACAAACTTGATGCACAAAAAGCACAGTAGCACTAAACGGATACACGGCAAACATGCTGATATGACCAGCATCAGGCAGACACTGCCTCTAAGGCCTGTTAAGAGCCTCATATATTTTGGCTACACTGGTAGTGAGTGTAGGATATAAGGGTTGTGTTACCGCGTCTCTAGGGATAAGATACACTGATCCGGATGTGCCAAAAACGTACTTTAAGTACCAAACACAGCACTTTAATACACAAACCAGCTTCTAGCTGACTAGTAAAGTGCCAGAACAGGAGAAAATAACACTAGACACTTTCTAAAGTGTCGGGAAAACAAAATGTGTCACTAAAAATGTAATAACGACACTTTAAAGCTTTTGTAACACTTTAACGGATTTCTATCCAACCGGACACCCGGACTTTACCCGGAACACGAAAATATTACTATTTTCACAATTTATATTTTTCTGAGCCAGTTAGGGTCCCTGATTACCCTAACACCCGTCATAACGCGCTTTATACAACTAACGAGGTTAGACACTTAACCTAACCTAATTAACCTAAACTATATCCTAACTAATCTTGTTCTAATCGAACTAACCCAACCCCCCCCCCCCATTGTACACGGCCCCAAACTATGGGGACACCCCTAGTACAACTTTGATTAGTTTAATCACCTTGCATAAAATCTAGAGGACACAAGGTCCTTTGGTTAATACACATCTAATTTTGCCTATAAGTACACACTAACCTACTTGAGTTAACCATCACATAATCACCAACAAGCACACCTCTCTCTTGCTCTCTAAACTCTCGGCCGAACTCCCTCACACCCACCATCATATTTTCGGTTGGTGATCATTGCATTCCAAGATCATTCAAGCTTCACGGGTTGCGTATTAGGAGCTTTGGTGCACTCGGAACACGAAGGACCACTCCCGTTAGCTTTTATCCACCACATTTTCGTCACGATTCTTCCCTAGCCCCGAGCTAGAGGTATATTGTTTAAAACTCGTATTTAAGCATGTCTAAAGTGGTTAAAAGAACTTTCGTCGGTTAAATATCGTAAACATGCGTTTTGAAACTTTAAAGTCTACTAAAATCATAAAAATGGTGGATAATAACATATAACTTGTGTAAAAGTCGTAGGACTTGAAATATGTGATTGTTGAGACCCGATCTATGATGTGGTAGCTCGGATCTTCGTTTAACCCGACTTTGTAAGATCATGTATCTTCACATAGGCTCGTTTTTGACTAAATACAAGGGTTAAAGGCGAAACTCTACCACACAAGATACATGAACTTGTGTAGAAATATTTTACTTGTGTAAAAGTGATTTAACCGGTACAATGGTGTTTAAAACTGGCGGATCTACGTACCCGCAAGTGGTATTTTTGAAAGACCACACTTTAAAGAAATCATATTTTTCAAAAGATGAATCTTACACTAATAAATATGGTTTTATAAACCACAAGTGTGTAAACACTTGTGAAACAAAGAGATCCGACAAAGAAGTAAATTTGTCACTTGTTACTAGAAGTTGTAAAGACGGATTTCTCTAAACACAAGGTTTTTATGGGATTAAAGTTACTTTATATAAAGATCTACATATATAAAGGGTGTTTACAATATAGATTCGGAAAAACTGCAAGTTCATGCGATTATGCGATTTACATACTTGTCGACTAGTTTGATGTGTCGGAAATTGTTTGTTGGAATAAAGAAGTTGTTGAATTGATTTGTTAACAGAAAATGATACGCTTGAAAGCGTGGCCACCTCCAGTTACAGAGGAAACTCTGGCGAAATTTTCCTAAAAACCTAACACTTAGACTCTTTACACAACAAGTGTTAGAACTATCTTTGGACATATTTTCAAAACATAAATTTCGCCAGCACTATATTTTACTAAATATTCGGAGGTGGGATTTTCACAAGGATTAACGTGATAAGTATATTTGTCACAACACTGTTTATGATTATTTTGTGAAAATACATAAATATTATTTTAGAATGAAAATAATATTTACAAGCGTTAATGATTCCAAAACTCTTCGAACGCTTCCTCAAACATATAAGTTACACCGGTAATTACATTACCACACGATTGATAAAACGTAACTTACGCACATGTATTGTATCCCCCATCCTTGGGAAGAAGAATAACTACCAAGTGTATACGGAACATAAACACGAAATAGTTGTCTAACTATTTCCCAAAAACATAAACTATAAAGCTAAGGCACGGCCGTCCGTCTAATAGAATTAGCACTTGTAGGTCGTTGCACAGCTTACTGTATTGGAGACACTTGGTAGAGACGCGCATTCACTGTGAGTTCATGTCCCCCTTTTCTCTAACTGTTTTCAGTTTACTTAACTGCGGGGGTGAAATACATGTTACTATGGTTTACGAGTACTTTACAACGGTATGTTTAACGTAAGGAGGTGTTATACGATCATGTGAGTGGATAGGAACAACATGGGGCCATTAGTCCTCATGGAGGGACCGAGGGACAGGAGCGGTAGATCTATCTGGGTGTAGCGAGCCCAGCCCCCGGCCAAACTAGAAACGGACCGTGGGGTGACTTTGTCCACATACTTTGCCGTGGCGAAATCTGCTAGGTTTGAGTCTCCCTATTTGCACTTCACATATGTCAGTGGCCTTGCAAACCATTGGTGATCACAAGTCCTTTTACAACTGCTACATACCACAACTATTTTTATACTCACAAGTGTTTTTACATACTCACTTACACATGAACTCGCTCAACATTATTGTTGATTTTTCAACTCACATGTATTTCAGGAAATTAAACGGATCTGGCACGGTATGGAACGTTTTCCGCTGCACTTGTCATGGAGTCATCAGGGTTTAGGGGATGTGTCTCTTTCCTGGACAAGACACAGTCCTTAAACCACGTTTATGTTATGTTATAAGTTGTAATGTCTACTGAACAAGGTTAAGGTTGTATGTTAAAACAATGGTACTGTATGTTGTTTTCAAAACTTAATGGATGACTTGCATGATTTTTAACTCATATAGCTTTGTTATGATTAAGCTATGGTATTAAGAAGTCACACCAAAGTTAACCACGCTTCCGCAAAGCCAGGGTGTGACACCCTGTTGCTCCTTGATCATCATCGTCTTCATAATCATCCCATGAACGATCATAATTATCCACAACATCAAGAATATCTTTTAATTTAGGATCTTCTTCCTCTTCCTCTTCTTCATGATCCTCTTTCTCTTCTTTATAACAAAGCAGCTTTGTATCAGAATCATTTTCACCTTGAGGTTTCCTCGCCTTCCGTTTTCTTTGATCAAATTTCACTAAACGGATAACCTCTTCCATACTATAAGGTAGTGAGAATGATTCGCCAATAAGGGCAAAACCTTGTTGTGGATCAACATCCATGTTTTCCTCTTCATTCACCTCTGCATCTACCATCTCAACATCATTACCTTCAGCTTCAGATCAAATTTGTTGGCTAGAGGATCCAAGTATTTCTTCAATATCAACCACCAACCCTTTGTTCTTTTGAGTTGCTTCCTCAGCCAACTCCTTCTCCCTTTGCACTCTACGTTCTTCAACTCTTTGAATTTCCAAGTCATTATACACAGCTTGGACATTGATTCCAAGCTTGTGTTCCATCACAGCATATAACATATTCAACTGTTCGTGTTTCACAACCTTATCTGCCCTCGGAGCTTCAATCTCTTGCCTTAGAACTTTGCTTTCATTAGAAGAAGATTCATGCAACTCACCGATCATTTGATGCAGTGTCTTGTTGATTTCATTCAAGTTCTCATACTTAGCATTCACTTCTGCAAACTCTATAGTGAGTTGATCAATGACTTTAGTTTGTTCTCCAAGATCATCTGTTAATTCACCAATTCTTTCAGCATGATCATTCACAAATGTCTTCAATTCTTCATTCACTTCCAAAGCCTTTGTAAGCTTCTTTTTCAACTCATCATGCTCGGCTTCAGCTTTTGCTTTTTCCAAACTACTCACTTTCTTTGTAAGAACTTTGATCTTTCCATCATGAAACATATCATGATCACCCTCTGGAAGATCATATGGAAAGTCACCATGAATATCCGGAAAATCATCAAATAAACCAGGAAAAGTATCTTTCTTTGGCTGTGACTACTCTGGATCATCTTCAATGTGTATAGTTGGATTGACTGGTGGTGCAGGTGGTGTAGAATCTCTCTCACCCATAAACTGAACCTCATCATCATCCTTCTTAGCTTCAACATTCTTTTCAACCCTTGTAAAGATAGGACTTTCTGGTGCTTTCTTTTCAACCTCTGGACCCTTGGTAGTTTCATCATGCTTTTCAACCTCTGGAACTTGAACACTTTGAGCTTCAGAAGTTTGAATACTTTGATCTTGTTGAACTTCTGGAACTTTACCACTTTGAATCTCAGGCATTGTTACTGTACCTTTTCTTGCTCTAACATTCCTTGGCATAACACCTGCAGGTCTAGCTTTACGCTTCCTTGTACCTTTCTTTTTCTCTTCAGGTGTTGGAATGTAAGTAGAATCTTCTTTATCTGAACCCTTCTTTCTCTTTGGAGGCTTTACTTTCAGCTTTATCTTTCCAACCCCCAACTTTGAAGTATCAAATTCAGGTTCTGTATCACTTGAAACACTTTCAGTTGCACTTGAATCTCTGTGAGCAACTCCTTCAACCACCTTTTCTTTAACACTTTCAGCTTCAACGTTCTTTGCAGAAGTTTCAGATTCCTCTGTAGCTTTATCACCTTGATCCTTTGCAGCTTTAGCAGCTTCTTCAGCAGTATGCTTGAGATATTGGTCAAATGTCATATTTAGAATATCTGCTCCTTGCTTTATCAACTCTGTTGGATCAACCACTGGTTCATCAACAAGCCTTGGTGGAGACTTCTTCTTTGCTGGCTCCTTAAGAACAATCTTCAGTGTATCAACTTTGGATGATACTTTAGGAGTCCTCTTTCTCTTTCCATCTTTAACAAACCAAAACCTTAGCTTCTTTACATGCATGCCCTTCAACTTATCCGTCTCATCTTCAGAATTGCTATTCCCATGTCTCCATTCATCATTTTCAGGTGCCACATAGTTCTTGTTTACAATCTTTCCAAACATTCTCTTCACCCTTGGCTCCTGATCAACTTTCAAACCTTTGTACTTGTTTAACGTATTCAATGTTTCAGTGTTCATGTGATGCAGTTTCAGCTCATCTGCTGGATCCTTTGGAAGATTTGGCACAAGATCATCTAATATCATCTGTATAAATCTCGGATACATGATGTACTTCTCACCTTTTATATTATCCACCATGTGAGAGAATAACACATGTGAGATGTTATATGGCATGTTGAGTACCAAACATGTGATAATATTCATAATGTAATCAGATGTCTCATCATAGGCTCCTTTCCTATGAGAGAGTGCATGAACAACGCAATGCACTAAGAACTTGTAAGGCCTGCAAAATCTTGACTTTATATAACCTTTATCGTTCACATTCCCTGTATATCCCATCCTAAACCAGAATCCCTTGCTCAATCTTTCTGGAATTATAATAGGATCATCATCACTGTCCTTTAAATCTAGAATCCTTCTCACATCTGCCACTGTAAACTTAATTTCTACATCAATGTCCTTATCTTTCTCGTCCTTCAATCTAACAGCAGAATATATAGTCTTTTCATCTTCATCATATCTTACAGCCTTCCAAAACCTCCTAAGATGTGACTCATAACAAATCGTCTTTTCCGTTAAGGCCTTAGCGATTCTGCTCTCTTTCATAAAAGGTATTATGACTTTAAACGGTTCCATGTTTGGGTAGTTCTCGTCTAAAATGCAATAGATGTTATGATTTGGATGCTAATCAGTAGCTCTTTCCTGCAAAAAAAATATCAACGTTAAATTCTGCACACACTTTGAGACATAATAAGATAAATGAAAATTTTGAAAATCATGAAAATTTTTCTAACACTTTTGCCTCTTATACTCTACTCAGTACTGATGATCGGATGGCCATCCGATCAGATGAGTCTATCCATTAAAGAACAACATCAGTTCAAGAAATGTGCATTTGGATCGGATGGCCCTTCGATCGGATGGTCATCCGGTTGGATTGTCATTCGTTCCAAATGATTAAAATGAGAACATTTGCAAGACATGTGAATGTGTGTTTTGGATCGGATGGCCCTCCGATCGGATGGTCATCCGATCGGATTACCATTCGAAAACAACAACATCAGATAAGCATGAGCATTTATACATGTGAGTTTGAACAACAGTTAAACAAAGACCAAATACTTAGAAAATATTCAAACACATAATGGTGTCATGGATCGGATTGCCATTCGTTCCGTGGCTCATGAAGAATAGTTTGAACTCAATCATGAAGATCAAAAAAATTTCTAACATATTTACAAAATTGAACACATTTTCACGTAGAGAATTGACCGATTAACAAAACCCTATGTTCAGATTTCCTCAAAAGTTAATGAATTGGGTTTAATTTGACTTTATGTCTCTCGGCTGCCGACACCTATTCATCATCCTATGTTCAATTTTAAAGTGTTTTTTGATCAAATTGGCTCGGTGAATCTATAGATCTAAGGCCGATGAACAAAACCCTATGTTCGAATTCTAACAACAATCCCTAACAAAGCCTAGATCTATGATTATAATCATAACAGTCGCCGACACTATGTTCTAACCTCAAATTCATCAAATTTAATGGTGAAAGTTAGTAAACATACCTTTCCCATAGTGAAGGTTGAGTGTGCCAAAAATCCTATGTAACTTGGAAAGCAAGAAATTGAGATCAAGAACAAGTTCAGTTGAGAGAGTTTTGAGTGTGGGACGAAAGGTGGTTCGGTCGAATAAGTTTGACTGAACCATTGACCCTCCTTTTTATAGGCTTTGACCACCACTCGGATGGCCATCCGATCAGATTGCCATCTGATCGGATTGTCATCTGATCCACTCTTCTTCTTTTTCACATTTTCTAAATTTTATCTGGTTTGGTCAGTTCTAGAAATCCACTCAAGTATCCAGGTCCAAGTTAATGACCCTAGGTACTCAATTTGCCTACCAAGTCCAAGTTAATGACCTTGGTTGACCCGAAACGAAACAACTGACATTTTGTTCAAAATTTTTCAACACTTTTACTGAAAAATTACAAGTGTCAACTTAATGAACTTGTTTAAACGTTGAAATTCTCAAACTTTCAAGATTAGCTCCCAACCCAGTTGTTTAGCCCAGAAACGTCCTGATCTGCTTCACTTCTCAGATTCTGAAGATCGGCTTTCCACATTGGTTTATCATAAACTAAAGCAGAAGATAAAATCTTTTTGGGATTTTAAGAAAGTTTTTAAGCTAAAACAAACTAAAATCTTTTTGGGTTTTTATGCTAAAATGAAATGAAATGCAGTAAAATAAACAGTAAACTTTTTACAAACATATTTTTGGTGAGTGTGTTAGAGGATCATATCAGCTGCCGACTAGTTACAGGTACCATTGAGCTTAATTTCACACTAAGTATTAAACAATTCACTTAGATTGCCGATTAACTTATCCTTTTAAATTTTCACACAAATTTCAACTATTCAGGATACGATTTAGGTGTTTTAAGTACTTAACTTATACGCGTGTCCCACCTCAGAATATACTCTCGTATCCAGATCTCTATATTCAGTCTTACCGGTGAACATACAATAATGATATCTGTAAAGGGTAGTGCGATACCATGAGAGCTCAGGTTAGAACTTCCGTTCAGACAAAGAGATGATGGCTCGTCTTTCAGTGTGTCCCTGTTTGGGATCTTTTCTTCAACATCACATGATTCGCATTTTGCAATGTTTATCATTTTTTATGCTGAGGGGAGGCTTTAAAGATTAAAGCTGTGCAGAGTATTATACGAGGACTAGGCTATTGCTTCCGCAAAATCAGAAGTCCTGGTATAATACCCCAGATATCATCAAGTACATAGACCTAGTATGTTAGAAATAGAAAATCTTTCAATCAAGATTTTAGGGGTTACCTATATATCCGAGAGATGTTCCCCATGAAATAAGCAAGAAATGATTTTATGTTTATATCCCGAGAAAGTCTACTAAACGTGTAAAAACCTATCGGCATATCATCAGCGAGACCGTTTAACACTTTTAAACATTACATTTCTTTAGCATACCATAACTGTCTAGCTGATGTACTATCATTTCCTCTTTTTACACAAACTTTTTTTGGTTTTCTATCGTTTTTGGATTTTGAAAAATTTCTAATGTTTTTGTATTTTTGCATTTTTTATTGATTTTGTATTTTATGAAAATACATCTATCTCCCCCTAAATACAAAAACAATTAAAAAGTCAACAAACCAAAGTAGTCTGCTTTTCAACATCCTCTGCTTCGGTTTTCTCATCAATGCCATGTATTTCATCTGCCGCCGACAAAAGCTTCATACCATTCAATTTTAATAGATATTGAAAACGCGATTTATCAAAAGCTTTGGTATGTAAATCTGCCTTTTGTTCGTCGGTGTGGATTTTGTCTATTCGAATCAACTTCTTCTCGAAACAGTCTCGGATGAAGTGATGTCGAATTTCTATATGTCTAGTTTTAGCGTGATGTACCAGATTTTTCGTTATGTTTATTGCAGCCTCATTATCAACAAATATAAGAGAGGTAAGAAATTGCAAACCGTAATCGCACATCTGTTGCTGAATCCACAGGATCTGCGAGCTGCAGCTGCTAGCAGACACGTACTCTACTTCACATGTTAAAAGAGCAACAGAGGTTTGCTTCTTACACTGCCACATGACCAAGTGAGGTCCGAAGAATTGGCATCCCGCAGATGTTGATTTAGCGTTGAGCTTGTAGCAACCGAAATCTTAGTCTGAATATCCTTCGAGCTTGAAATCTCCATCTTTGGGATACCACAACCCCAGGCTTGGGGTTCCTTTCAGGTAGCGTAGGATCCTTTTGACGATAGACATGTGCGAGGCTCTAAGACTCGACTGATATCGGGATGCGAGGCATGTCGGGTACATGATATCGGGTCTGGATGCTGTCAGGTACATCAGCGAACCAATCAGTGAGCAGTATAGCGTCTCGTCGACCTTCTCTCCGGTGAGATCAGGGTTGATACCGTGATTAGTTGCTAATGGGGTGGACATTGGCGCCGTCTCGGACATCCCAAATTTCTCCAGAACGTCGTAAACGTACTTTGTTTGATGTATGAAAGTTCCCTTGGGCATCTGATCGACTTGTAGCCCTAGGAAGAACTTCATCTCACCCATTGACGACATCTCGAACTTCTGCTTCATCACTTTTTCGAAATCTTTGCAGAGTTCTTCATTTGTTGACCCGAAAATAATGTCATCAACATATATATGAATGATCAGTAGATGCCCAGCGACTTCCTTAGTGAAGAGTGTAGCATCCACCTTTCCTCGGATAAAGCCGTTGGCAAGCAAGTGTTGAGAGAGCGTCTCGTACCAGGCTCTCGGGGCCTGATGCAAACTGTTTTGGTCAAAAATTACCAAAGCAATTAAGTGATCAAATTAGTTAAGTGAGGTAGTGTGCTAAGAAAGTGTGTTGAAAATACGCTAATTTAGTTGTTTGCAAAAACAGTTTTCAGGATACGGCTCAGGATATTGAGCTGTATCTGCGATCAAACAATGAGCAAAAAGTAAAGGGGGTGACACGAGATATACGAGGAAAGTCCTTGATCAATCTAGATCGCCGGCACAAAACCTCGAGAGCTGACAATCGCAGCTGCCTTGTTCTTCTTATTACTTTAAACGTCAGGATACAGTGCAGGATATTGATCAGATCACTAAGTGTTACAATGCTTTTTGTGAAAGTGAGAGTTGCGAGAAAGTAAAGTGTTAGAGAGTAGTGAGTGTTGTTGTGTCCTATTCGATCTGATTTATCCATCTATTTATAACTAAGAAATACAAACAAAAATTCCTATAAACGGGGGATGCCTCCGAATATTCCATAGTTAACGTTATGGACCGAGTAAAGCGGCTTCAACGTCTTCCTTCGAACGACTTAGACCGAGTCTTCCAGGGAAAGGGTCCTTATGAACGTTACAAGCTTGGACTCATATTCCTGCACTTAATCCGTTAGTAATCCTCAGGATACCATTCAGGATGTTACCAATATCCTGAATCAGCATCCCGAGCATGAACATATATCATACAACCAAGATATAATTTAAGATATTATCCAGGATATGAGCTCAGAATTTCACCCATAACAATTGTCCCCAAAAAATGTTACCGTTTAGTATCCTGATACTAACGGTTATATTTTTTACGAATAACGAGGCAATTAAGATATTAGACCTTGATGTGACAGCTTGTAACCGCTTAGTCTATAATTACTCATTACCTCCTATAACTTCTCATCCTCATCCTCATCCTCATTTAACCATTACCGAAGAGAAAAAAGGTAAAAACTTTCTCTCTCATCTTCATCCTCTCATTCTGATAAAAAATTTAGGCGACCATATGGCAAGGCAGACAAGATCCAGCTCCGGTGACTCCGCTCCTACATTCTTCCGCCAGAATCTTCTCCAAGAACCGGAGAAAGAGATATGCTCCTTCGATAGTGCCCACTTGTCGGCTCTCAAATCCTCCGGCATCTTCCCGAAAGGGACGGTGTTCCGGCCGTTTGATCGGGAAATCCGGTCGGACATGGTTTCCGACGAGTGGTTGTGCTTTAATGCCTTTCCCTTTACCTTAGGATTGCAGTTTCCCTTTCCGGATTTCATCACTGAGTTCTTTAATACCACGAAAATCTGTTTTAGTCAAACAATGCCGATGCTCTGGTGAGTCTTGTCTGTTCTTGATCAAATCAAGAGGAATTATATTCCTGACCTTTCCGCTCATGACCTCCCCTTAGCATATCGGCTTAGATGCCATGGTTCCTGTAGATTCTTGTTCTATTCTACCTCCGGCGATCCACTGATACTTCGTGCCACCAGGAATGAGGAGAAATGGCAATCCAAATTCTTCTTTGTAAAAAGAGACTCAATCCCTGGTGGAACGGAATATCCAGTGAAGTGGTTGAGAAAGGGTAGGATTTAGGGTTTAAGGATGATCCTGTCTTATATCCTGTTTCATATCTTGTACTATTTTTTTCATTTTCTTGTACACGGCCGATTTCAGGAAGCTTGCACCTCCCCTAGTTGACTCACAGAAGAGAATCGACGCCATCAGACTCCTCCCAGAGGCTGAAAGAAGTTTCAACCCGTTTCCAGCATCTCCAAGTCCACTCTCTAGTTCAAACATGTCTGGTAAGGATCCTGCACAATATCCTGCATACATGTTCTTATTTGATATGTTTAGGAAAGAGTTTTACTCCCTGTATGCAGACTCCAGCAAAGTTCCAATCTTCCTGGACCTTGATGAGCTTGATAGCTACCCCACTCCAGTCGATGTCAAGAAAGAAACTCATGTTATTACTAGCTTCAAACCGCTCCCGGCTCCCAAGCCTACCCCAAGAACCCGTACTTTTACTTCCAAGAAGAGGAAAGGTTCTGAGGTCAGTACCCCAGGTTCTGAAGGGTTCTCATATGAAGAACTCAGCTTCACTGACTCCTTAGAGCCGATGACATCCTTCCTCAACAAGGTAATATCCGGATACTATATCCTGTACACATATCCTGATAGAATATCCTGACAGGATATCCTGGTTAATGTATTTTGACTTATACCTGAATTTTGACGTGCAGGGCCTCCAGCATCTGCTTCATCTTTACACCGATCCTTGCAGCACAAACAAGTTCCAAGAGGCCAGGATCAAACAGCATGAGACCACTATTGCCGACCAAGGCGCCATTGTTGAAGTCAAGACCCGGCATTATGAGGACAAGTTGAAGAAGGTCACTCAGGATGCTGAGATAAAGCTGGCTGCCGTTCAAGTGGAACACGAACAGGCCATGGTCTCTTTCCGAGAAGGGATCAAGAACTCAGTTATTGTCTCTCTGCTACAAGCTCGCATCAAGATGGCTTATGAGGCCAAGGAGACAGGTCTTGAATGCCCAACCTGGCTGGTTGATTCCTGGGTGGCGAAGCTGAAGGAACTTGGAGGCAAAGCTGTGCTGCTTCCTGCTGAGACTGGCGAATCCTCTAAGTCAGCAGAGCCGGTGGACAAGGCTGGAGAAAAGAAGGATGCTGGGACGGATGCTGGTGAGGATGCCGCTCAGGATGCTGAGGCTGAGAAGACGGAGAAGGCTGGTGAAGATGCCGCTGTGTGAGGGCATTCAAGTGGGCGATGACGGATGTTGATGCCTAGGCCGGAGCCCACTTTTTTTAAATTTGAATGTTGGTGTGTAACCCTAAAACAATTTACTTTTCCTGCATTTTACTTTTCCTGCATTTGAACAATATGATGGCCAAAGGTGGAGGGATCCTGAGTTTCAGGACGAAGCCCTTGGTCATCAACGTTAGTATGCTTTACTTTTGGACAATATAACAGTTGGAGGTGGATGGGTCTCGGTTTGAGATGAAACCTTCAACTGTTAAATAAATATGGTAAGGAACTAATCGTGCTTTTGGTGGATGGACCTTGGTTTGAGGTGAAACCAAAAGCACAACTTTTTATATGTTAATAACCTTCTTTTGGCTTTATTTCCGTTGTTACAACTTTACTGCATAAATTTTACTTACGAAAATAGTTTTGTTAGAACATTTTTGGGAACATATTGTAAGAGTATCCTGAGAGATATCCTGCTCAGGATACTGCCACATAACTTATAAAACTCAAGTTATCCAAATAAAAAGGAGAGACCATACCAAAGATTCCTAGAGAGTCAATTCCAATCTTCCAACATAGGAATGTCCCCAGTGTACATTTATAAGTTTGAATCCACCCTTTGAATCGTATGATGTATGTCCCATGTGTTCAGCATATTTGTAGACTTAGAAATGCCAGCATAGTCATACTTTAGCTATTCTGTAGATAAATCCTGAATATCCTGGGGATAAACCCTTAATATCCTAGGGATAAACCCTTAATATCCTGGGGATAAACCCTGATTTTCATGCGCTACAGGAGGGAGTGTATAAACTCCAAGACTTAGAAAGGTGAAAACCTTTAAACCTTATAGAGTATGAAAATACCATTTCGTGAGAGAGGGTGATCAATCCTCATATACCTTTAGGGTTCAGGATATATCCAATAGTAACGAAATTGTCAGCCACTTTTACATGAACTGGTCCCGCTACCTTGAACTATCCCTAGATAACTTGCGCTCCAGGCGGGGTGTTTAAACCCAATTCATAAGAAAGGTGAATACCTTTAAACCTTTGAAGGGATTAGAATCCCTCATACATGAGAGAGGGGGCCAATCCTCTAATCCTTTGAAATATCCTTAGCGTGTATCTTGGAGCTATATCCTGAGACATATTCTGCAAAAATAATCTTAAACTAAGGTGGGTGTTAGCTTGGCTAACACCCCTCCGATGCTTAAGTTAGTATTGGGTTCGAGATAATAAACAAATTCAAATATATTTAAAAGAGGTAGAATACATACCATTCTGAGATAGAAACTGAATTCTAATCTTACTTGAAATAGAACTTTAAGTGTATAGCATTCCAGGATCTTGGTGGCATATCCCCCTCCATACTCTTGAGTCGGTATGCTCCTTTCCCTGATTCTGATTCAACCTCGTATGGTCCTTCCCACTTTGGAGCCAACTTTCCATCGGCAGGATTAGTAGTATTTTGAAAAGCCTTTCTTAATACCCAATCCCCAACTTGAAATCTTCTAGTCCTTATATTCTTGTTATATGCTCTGGATATCCTCTGTTGATATGCTACTATCCTTAGCCTTGCTGCATCTCTTGCTTCGTCTACAGTGTCCAAATCTTGGCACAAAGCTTCAGGATTCTGCTCAGGATCCCGGAGGATAGATCTTGCCGTAGGTATCACCATTTCTGTTGGGATCACTGCTTCTGCTCCAAATACCAAGGAAAACAGGTTTTGGCCAGTTGCATTTTTTACCGTTGTTCTATCAGCCCATAAAACAAAGGGTAGTTCTTCTACCCATCTTCCTTTCTTAGCTCCTAGTCTCTTCTTCAAGTTGTTGACAATTATCTTGTTTGAGGATTCAGCTTGTCCATTTGCTTGAGGATGTACTAGAGTAGATGTGATCATTTTAATTCCCCAACTCTTGCAAAACTCAGTAGTCCTCTTACTTATAAACTGAGATCCATTGTCACAAATGATTTCAGCTGGTACTCTAAACCTGGTCAGGATATTCCTTTTTATGAATGATACTACTTCTTGGTCTCTAACTTGAACAAATGCTTCAGCTTCAACCCATTTGGAAAAATAGTCAGTCATTGCTAGCATAAAGACTTTTCCTCCTGGAGCTTTTGGCAATTTTCCTACTATGTCCATCCCCCATTTCATGAATGGCCAAGGGGAAGTTATAGGATATAGTGGTTCAGCTGGTTGATGTAATATGTTACTGTGCCTTTGACATGCATCACATCTTCGAGCATATTCTGTAGCATCTTTTTTCATTGTCGGCCAATAGTATCCTGTTCTTAATACTTTTGAGAATAATGACATGCCCCCAGTGTGGTTACCACAATCCCCTTCATGTATATCCTGAAGTACTTCCTTAGTTTCAGGATCCTTCAAGCATCTCAGGTATTGTCCTGCAAGAGATTTCTTGTACAAAACATTATTTATAATGGTGAATCGTGATACCTTCATCCTAAATGCCTTAGGGTTTTCCTCTTTAGGGATGTGTCCTTCCTTGAGATATCTTATGATTGGAGTCATCCAGGATTCAGTATCCTCATTAGGATCATGATCAGGATCCTGGATGCTTGTTACCTCCTTATCCTGTGCTTTGAAGGGATCCACAGCAGGGTACAGGATATGAAGTATCAGTATTTGGGTTCCCTCTGGTATCCTGACTGATGATCCTAGGTTTGCCAAGGCATCCGCTTCAGCATTATCTTCTCTTGGTACCTGTTCAAGTGTAAAACCATCAAAATATCCTGCTAATTTTTTGAGAATATCGAGGTACTCGATTAACTTCTCACCTTTAACTGCATAGGATCCATTAAAATGATTAGTGATTAACAAGGAGTCAACATATACTTGCAAATTCTTAATATTCATATTTTAGCCAACTCTAATCCTGCAATTAAAGCCTCATATTCTGCTTCATTATTAGTGGCAGGAAATTCACACCTAATAGCCTGGGGTAATATGTCCCCCTGTGGCGATTTTAGTAGTATTCCTAATCCTACTCCTCTAACATTAGATGCACCATCAGTATATAATGTCCAGGATTCTGAGGTTTCTCCTAATTGTTGGACTTCTTGGTCTACTTCATCCTGAATATCAGTACTGAAATCAGTCACAAAGTCAGCTAGAGCCTGTGATTTTATGGCATTTCTAGGTTCATATACTAAGTCATAAGCACTTAACTTCACTGACCACTTAGCCATTCTGCCTGACATCTCAGGTTTCCTAAGCACATTTTTAACAGGATAATTGGTTTTAACATGAATCCTATGTGTCTCGAAGTAATGTCTAAGCTTTGCCGATGCCATAACTAGAGCCAATATTAATTTTTCTAAATGAGAATATCTAGTTTCAGCATCTAATAAACTTTTACTAACATAATAGACAGGATACTGCTGACCTTCATGATCCTTTACAAGGACGGCACTTACAGCATTCCCTGATACTGCGAGGTATAGGGATAGTGGTTCACCATTTTCAGGCTTCATCAATAGAGGTGCAGTTGAAAGATACTGCTTCAAATCCTGCAGGGCTGCTTCATGCTTCCCTTTCCATTCGAACTTCTTGTTTTTCTTCAGGATATCATAAAGTTCCTTACATTTTTCCGAGGATCTTGAGATAAATCTGTTTAATGCCGCTACTCGTCCCGTCAGTCTTTGAACATCCTTCATATTGGTAGGTGACTTGATACCTAAGATGGCTTTGATCTGTTCTGGGCTTGCTTCTATCCCTCTTTTAGTTACCATATATCCTAAAAACTTTCCTGCTCCAACTCCAAAATAGCACTTGGCAGGATTTAGCTTCATATTATATTTATCCAGGATATTAAATGCTCCCTTAATATCCTGGAGGTGATCCTCAGCCTTCTTAGATTTTACCACCATATCATCAATGTACACCTCCATGGTGTCCCCCAGCTTGTCTTTAAACATCATGTTCACCAATCTCTGGTACGTTGCACCTGCATTTTTTAAACCAAAAGGCATAGCAGTATAACAATAAATACCTGTTGGTGTCATGAAGGCAGTATCCTCCTGGTCTGAAGGTTCCATTTGAATCTGCTGAAATCCTGAGGATGCATCCATGAAGGTTAACATCTCATGGCCGGAAGTAGCGTCCACCATTGCATCAATATGAGGAAGAGGAAATGGGTCTTTGGGACAAGCTTTATTCAAGTCTATGTAATCTACACAAACTCTCCATTTCCCATTTTTCTTCTGTACCACGACTACATTTGCTAGCCATCTTGGAAACTTGACTTCTCTGATCATTTTGGATTTCAATAGCCTCTCTACTTCTTCCTGAATAATCATATTTTGCTCCGGAGCAAATTTCCTTCTCTTTTGTTGGACAGGTTTGAATGATCTGTCAATACCAAGCTTATGTGTTATAATATCTTTGGAAATGCCTGTCATATCCTCGTGCTTCCACGCGAATGTTGACATCCTGCATTTCAAAAAGTTAGTTAACTGTTCTTCAATATCCTGAGGGATATTGGTTCCTACGAGCACCGAGATATCCGGATTATCCTGATCTAGGATAATTTTCTTTACATCCTGCTCTGAAGCCTCCATGATATCCTGGGCCCGCATCTTTAATTGCTATGCTGCATTAGGCTTGGTTGAGGACTTCATTGACGATGAGTAACATTCCTTCGCCTCCTGCTGATCACTATCAACCTTGACAACCCCCCAAGGGGTAGGGATCTTGATGCATTGATGATAAGTTGATGGCACAACTTTCATATCATGGATCCATGGCCTACCCAATATGATATTATAGCAGGATAGGGAGTCCATCACACAGAAGCGTTGTATTGAGTTGACCCCTTCAACATATACTGGTAACTTTATCTCTCCCACTGTGTTCCTAGCCTCTCCACTGAACCCAACAAGCACGGTGGATTTCGAAGTGATATCCATTGGAGATACATTCATTCTCTTCAAAGTCTCTAGTTGGATTATGTTGACGGAGCTGCCATTATCCACCAATATCCTGCGTACAAAATGGTTAGCCACATATAATGTTATTACCAGAGCATCATGGTGAGGATCCTGGACAGTATCCCTGTCATCACTGTCGAAGGTGATCACTTTATCAGTTGTGAGGGTAGTCATCCTGGCTGGTTTATCTCCTCTTTCGGCCTTAGCCTCCTTTGCATGTCTCTTAGCCGCAGAATACGAAGTCCCACAGTTGTGAGGGTAGTCATCCTGGCTGGTTTATCTTGGCATCCGCAGGAGGTGATGCTGCTCGTTCAGGATCCTTCTCAGTATCCTGACCCTTATTCTTCTTTCTTCCTAGGAGATCCTTCAGATATCCCTTGCTTAGGAGATAGCTTATTTCTTTTCTTAGAGCAATGCAATCCTCAGTTACATGTCCAAAATCTTCATGGAAGGCACACCATTTGGACTTATCCTTCCAAGCAGCTTTTTGTTGATTCTTCCGAGGCCACCTGGCTTTGTCTCCTAAACCCTGCATAGCATACATCAGTTCAGGTATGTTAACAGAAAAGCAATATTCAGATAATTCAGGATACTCCTCAGGATCCTCGTCTTCAACAGCATTCACTTTCTTGCTGTCATTTCTGCCATACGACTTAGAGCGATATGGTTTAAACGAGGATTCTGATTTCCTATTGGTTGATTCATAAGTGGTGGACAAATTCATCCTCTCTTGCATCTTTTTGTCATCCTCCAGTCGAATATATCTTAAAGCCCTGTTTCGAGCTTCATCCAAGTTCCTACATGGGTTCATTACAAGATCTTGGTAAAACTGAGAATCTTTTTGCAGCCCCATCTTGAAAGCCTGCACAGCTGTTGCAACATCAAGATGTGGAATATCTAAGGATTCTTGGCTAAACTTGTTCACATAATCTCTTAAGGATTCCTGAGGTCCTTGACTTATCCTGTAGAGGTCACTTGTTAGTTTTTCAAAACTTCGACTGCAAGAAAATTGACTATTAAATAAATTCACTAGGTGAGCAAATGATGTAATCGAATGAGGAGGAACGTTTAAAAGCCATTTTAAGGATGATCATGTTAAGGTAGAACCAAAACCCTTGCATAGGCATGCTTCCTTGAGGTCCGGAGGGATAGGGTTGATCTCCATTCTTTCCCTATACTGGGCAATATGCTCTTCAGGATCCGTAGTTCCGTCATAGAGCTTCATGTTGGAGGTTTGAAATCTTTTTGGGATTTCAGCATCGGAAATAGGATATGCAAACCGGGATATCCTGTGGCTGTCTTGGGATACTTCCGAAATTGGCTGGACCACCCCAGGTACACTGGCTATCATGTCCTTCAATTTCTGAAGATCCCTAGAAAATGCTAACGTCATACCTGCATCCTGCAAAGATCCACTATTATTAGTAGCAAGAATATTATTATTATTTGACACGTTACCAGTCTGAGGATTCTGGCCATATCCTGAAACATATCCTGAGCTCCTCACAGTTGACATCCTGACCGAGGAGGGTATTTCAGGGGTATGATTCTGATAATGGCTAGGCACAATATTTCCCCTGTTATCCTCAGTATATACGGCTGAGCTGAAGTTCAAAGCTCTGGGCAGTAAAGGAGTGACAATATCCTCAGCGGGCCTGCTTGAGCTGGATTTCAAGAGTTGTATTTCTCTCATCAGCATTTGGTTGGTTTCCTGTTGTTGCCTCATCTGTTCCTGTACACTACCAAATAAGGTTAGAATTTCATCATTAGAAGCCAAAACAGGACCAGATCCCTGAGTGTTCCGAGTAGGGATAATATCCTGAGGTTGTGAAGAAGCTTGCATCCTTGGAGGAGGTGGTGGAAGCGCCGAACCAGTAGTAGCAGAGGTTGTAGCAGACACGGTGGAGGAGCTCATGTTTGATCTCGAGGCCATTGTAAATAGTGTGCAAAAAGTTTTAAAAATAGAAAACCAAGTAACGATTTCGCAAAAGCTTTTAGTAGAAATAGCACCACTTGCCCCACGGTGGGCGCCAAATTGTTTTGGTTAAAAATTACCGAAGCAATTAAGTGATCAAATTAGTTAAGTGAGGTAATGTGCTAAGAAAGTGTGTTGAAAATACGCTAATTTAGTTGTTTGCAAAAATAGTTTTCAGGATGCGGCTCAGGATATTGAGTTGTATCTGGGATCAAACAATGAGCAAAAAGTAAAGGGGGTGACACGAGATATACGAGGAAAGCCCTTGATCAATCTAGATCGCCGGCACAAAACCTCGAGAGCTGACAATCGCAGCTGCCTTGTTCTTCTTATTACTTTAAACGTCAGGATACAGTGCAGGATATTGATCAGATCAGTAAGTGTTACAATACTTTTTGTGAAAGTGAGAGTTGCGAGAAAGTAAAGTGTTAGAGAGCAGTGAGTGTTGTTGTGTCCTATTCGATCTGATTTATCCATCTATTTATAGCTAAGAAATATAAACAAAAATTCCTATAAACGGAGGATGCCTCCGAATATTCCATAGTTAACGTTATGGACCGAGTAAAGCGGCTTCAACGTCTTCCTTCGAACGACTTAGACCGAGTCTTCCGGGGAAAGGGTCCTTATGAACGTTACAAGCTTGGACTCATTTCCTGCACTTAATCCGTTAGTAATCCTCATGATACAATTCAGGATGTTACCAATATCCTGAATCAGCATCCCGGGCATGAACATATATCATACAACCAAGATATAATTTAAGATATTATCCAGGATATGAGCTCAGAATTTCACCCATAACACAAAGCATACAGCGCTTTGTCCAGCAGGTAGACATTGTCTTTGTGTATCGGATCGATAATGCCCGGTGGCTGACCGACATATACCTCCCCTTTCACCTTTCCGTAAAGGAACGCCGACTTGACATCTAACTGGTAAACTTTAAAACCTTTCCCTGAAGCGAAAGCAAGAAATATTCTGATGGCCTCGAGTCGAGCAACCGGAGCATAAGCCTCTATGAAGTCTATCCCCTCTTGCTGACTAAAACCCTGAACAACGAGTCGAGCTTTGTTTCTGACTATCACTCCTCAATCGTCTCTCTTGCATTTAAACATCCACTTGGTGTTTATCTTTCTGGGTCAGTCAGGAAGATCGACAAGTTTCCATACTCCAAGCTTCTCAAATTGAGCAAGCTCCTCTTGCATCGCATTCACCCATGATTCTTCTGTCAGTGCTTCTTTATATGTTCGAGGTTTAATATGTGAAATAAAGCAACTGAGTGAGAATTTAGTTTGTAATGGAGCAATTTTAGTATAAAAACAAGTAAGGCCATGATCAATTTGGCTTCTTGTGCGAACTCCTGATTGCAGTTCTCCTATAATCAACTCCTCGGGGTGGTAGGATAGAGTCCTTGGCATAACTTCACCGGGAAGGTTCACCTCGCCTTCCAAATTTGTGACATTCTAGTCCGCAACTTGTTCATCAACATGGACTGTCTGGTCTGAAGATTGGATTAGCTTCCCCTCAGATTCTGAATCACCACGATCAAAGGTCGGGCTATCTGAATCAGACTCTGAATTATCATCATAAACTGTTGTCATCTGATTTTCTGGAGCAGGCTCTAGTTCCGCAGTAGTCGGAGTTTTCTGAACATCGTCATTTTCACCAACATGACTGGGACCAGCTTCATTATCATTGGAAGTGTGTTGATGTTTAGAAGACCTTGCTGGAAATCTCCCCTGGGATGCTTCATAATCCCGTAAGTTATCTAATTCATCAAAGTACTCTGGCTCTTCATATAAGTCAAATGAATCCCATAGGGCATGATAATTGAATCGCCATGAGTCTGCAGGCTTCTGTGGAGGCATTGTGTAGCCTTGAAATTCAACGTGCTGTGCTTCGATGATCCTCCCGAGACTTGGAACAAACACTCATCTAAGTGGACTAGAGTAGCCCACAAAGATACCTTCTAAATTCTTCGAACCAAACTTTCCATCGGGATCTAGAACTGTGCAGGGAGACCCGAGTGGCTCTAGGTATTCAAGATTTGGCTTGCGATTGTTGATCAGCTCAAAAAACGTTTTATTATGCTTCTTCATAGTAAGTACCCGGTTGAGAGTATAGCAAGCGGCAGATACAGCTTCTCCCCAAAAGTTGATAGGTAACTTTAAATCAGCTAGCATCGTTCTTGCCATTTCGATCAACGTTCTGTTCTTTCTTTCTGCAACTCCATTCTGCTGTGGAGTGTATGGTGCGCTGAACTCTTGCAATATACCCTTTTTGTCGCAGAATTCTTCCATTTTGTTGTTTTTGATTTTCGTACCGTTGTCACTTCTTAGTCTGCATATACGGGTCTCGTACAGGTTCTCTATCTTTCTGAAGAGTCTCAGCAAACTCTCAAATGTTTCATCTTTAGACTTCAGGAACATTACCCACGAGATTCTCGAATAATCATCGGTAACCACTAGACAGTAAAGATCTCCAGTAATGCTCTTGACATTCACAGGACCGAAGAGATCCATGTGAAGTCTTTCAAGTGGCTTCGAGACTGAGTTCACCAATTTTCTCGGTTGAGATTTCTTATTTGCTTTCCTTTCAGACAGCTTATACATTCTCCCTCCAGGTGAAAACTTTTTAGATGAACACCTCTAACAAGATCGTTATGTACCAGGTGGTTCATCTTACGAAGGTGAATGTGGCCCATCTTTCGATGCCACAGCACTGACTCCTTTTCAGTAGCTTTTGATACGAAACACTGAGGGTGACCCCTGGTAGTCGTAGCAACGCTCATATCCAACACGTACAGATCGTTTACCCTTGGTGCTCGCATTATGATCCACTTCTTGGGGATGACAAACCCCGGCTTCAGGATTAGACACTCCTTGTCAGTGAAATGTGTTGAGTACATCCTGTCACAAATCTGAGAAATGCTGAGCAAGTTGTTCTCCAGCTCTTCTATGCAACTAACTCTTTCAAATGTAACGACACCGTTTGATAACGGGCCCTCCCCGATAATACGTCCTCCTTGGTTTCCCGCGAAACTGACATAATCACCGTTGAAACCTCTAACGTCGTACAAAAGGGTCTTTCGCCCTGTCATGTGCCAGGACGCTCCACTGTCCATAATCCACTTCGAGATAGACCTTGGGAGCTCCAGTACATTTTACAAGAAATTAGTTAGAAGTTGAAGCAACCCAATTCTCCTTTGACTCAGGTAGCTTTTCATTAAGGTGAGTTGTCTTTGTGTATAGTGGTGGGAAGTTCTTATCATTCATTTTCAAACTTTCTTCTGTTCCAACCTCAACCTCTTTATATAAAAAGAATTCATCCTCTTTAGGTTGACCAGATGGTTGAACCTTCTTTGGAACATACTTCTTCCCTGGTGGGGTCGAAGTTTGTTTCTCAAGCTTTATGAAATAATCCAAAGGTACATCCATCTTAACCTGTTCGGTTGAAGATGGTTGTTTTGACTGAACCATTGGTTTTTCTACATCAGATGTCTTAGCTTGTGATTTTGACTTTGGCTTCCATGTTTGTTGAGGAGAAGCAACTCGTTTGTAAAATTTATCATTTTTCTTTACCGGTTGTAATGTGACCGGTTGTTTAACAGGTTTAACTTCGGTTTTAGCCTTTTCAGATTTTGAGATATTCTTCTCAACATACATTGGAGCTTTACCTTTGACATCATTTTTCTTTTTCGGTCTCTCAACAACCACAGACTTAGGTTTTAAATTGGTACACTTTCGTGCAATGTGACCAACTTGAATGCATTTAAAGCAAGTACGGGTATCAACATCCCGACTTTTACCTTCGGTCTGCGGCTGTGAGGCCTTCTTAGCAAAAAATTCTTCATTTGTCTTTGAAAATATTTTCGATTCTTGTTCGGAAATTGAACTTGAGCTCTTTACAAACACTTTCTTTTCAACAAACTTTTGTTTCTACAAGTTCCTTTTTGGATAACTCTTACCCCCTGGTATCCACCCGACCATTTGTTTTGATTGTTTTTGTTAAAATGTGGTGGCACAACAGGTTTCTTATAGTAAGATTTATCACATTCAAAGTTCAAAAACCTTTTGGAACTCTTTAACCCTTCAATCTCAGAAACATCAATCTCAACAAGTTTGAAAACCTTTTCCAGTTTGTACATGTTCACATTCTCGATCGAAAACTCAATATCCGAGTACAACTTATCAGAACCACACATCTTGTACATGACACGAGTAGGTTCATCACTTGAGTTGTCCTGGGATTTTGGTTTCGGAATGTAGTTGTTTAGAAAACATTCTTCCTCTTCTGTTGAATCACTGACAGATTTTAGCACTTTATCAACAACTTTTTTCACAACTTCAGATTGAATACTATCCTCATCAGACTGTGAAGTGAATGTGACATCAAGGTTCTCTAGAAGTTTTTCAACGTCGGTTTTCTCACTTGTTTCAGATTCATTATCCAACCCAGATTTCTTCTTTGAGAAATTGTTTAGCACAGGTGGTGGAACATCATGATAACCCACCCCTGTTCCATCTGAGTAAATGTCTTCACCAGCTTTGTTCTTCCCGATTGGTTTGGGAACTATGTGTTGAAGCAAAGCTAGCGGAGTTATAACTGTTCAACTTTAGATTGATTTTTTCATTTTCAATCTTAGCTTCTTGGAATTGAAGCTTGAGACTTGCGATCTCATCCAGTTGCTGGTTTATCTGTTTTTCTTTCGCTTGAAGAACTCCTGATAAATGAATGTTTTCTTTGTAAGTTTTACCATTTCGTTTATCTGAATCTTTTACCGTTCTTTTTAACTTGTCAAAATTTTCAGAAATCTTTCTATTTTCAAAAGTTAATTTTTCATTTTCCTTTTGAAAACGTTCAACATCACTTTTATCTTTTTCAATCTTTTCGGTTAATTCTTTGATTCTTTCAGTTGAAGCTTTAACCAGTTTATCTCGATTTAAAACTTCTTTATCAATCATACCAACTCTTTCAACCAGATCCTGGATTCTTTTGTTTGCGAGATACGTGTGTGTGCTGCAGACTTTGCACTCTTTCGTGCAATTTCTGCAAACACTTTCTCTTTAGCACAATCAGTCTTACCTGATTCGGTTTCTGAACCACTACTACTGACCTTTCCTGATGACTCAGAACTAGAAGCAGATAGGGCTGTAAACGAACCGAACGTTCAGCGAACAGTTCATGAACCGTTCGGTGGGAAGTTCGTTTATGTTCATTCGATAAGCTTAATGAACGAACACGAACAAAAAATTTCGTTCGATAAGCTTAACGAACGAACACGAACAAAGGTCTTGTTCGTTCGACTGCGTTCGTGAACGTTCGGTAATATGTTCGTTTATGTTCGTTCGTGTTCGGTTTTTTATGTTTCTTTTTCTAAAAGTTTTTAATGTTTTATTAATTTTTTACTTTTCCCCATATGTATTATTTCCCTCTCTCTGGCCCTCTCCCTCTTTTGATATCACGCTCCTTCATTCAGCTTATCTCCAATCGATTGAACCCAATATTATCCATCCCTTCAATCTTTAAATGGTTATATTTAACTACTTTCGTTGTGTACAATGTTTAAGATTAACGATGCATTTTTTAGTTTTCAAAATTAAAGTTCATTTGTGTTCATTTGCGTTCGTGGTTTGTGTTCACGAACTGTTCGCAAACAACCAAAATTCCTTAACGAGCGAACATGAACACAAAATTCCGTTCGTCATGTGTTATCGAACAGTTCACGAACATCCAAATTTCCTTAACGAACGAACACGAACATAGCCTTGTTCGTGTTCGTTCGATTCGTTTACAGCCTTAGAAGCAGACTTGGAATCTACCTCAAGCGCTTTCGCCATTAGAACTTGGTCTTCCATTTTTGTCAGATTCTCGGCTGTCATTTCCTTTGTAGTGTCGATGATCCCTTCGTCCACCTTCTTTGGCTCTACGGAATTCAGGTATTCTTGATGTCTCTCCTCAATGAGCCTTTCTTTCTCGGCTCTCTTTGCATCATCGATCTTGATCTGTTCTTCAGCTGTCGGAATTGATTTCATGAGAGTTTCGACGTCAACAGATGATGGATCAACGCAAATGTTGCCCTTTGGATCTAAGTAACATTCACGATCCAGATCCCATCATTTTGCCTTTTTGGTTTCTTTCCAAGCTTCATAGATCTTTTTCTTCATATGTTGTTCCATAGCCCTTTCACGGTTGTATGTTGGCTGTGTTGCTGTTGGTTGAGTTGTTTCCATAAATGCGAAACCGACCGCATCTTCGTCTGGCAAGAATTCACTCCAATCAAAGCCCTCATCGTCCTGAATTACTGCCAGTGCTCTTGATTTTTCTTTTGGAGTCTCCTGGATCTGCTTCATCCTTGGTGGCTCCTCTCAGTTTTTATGATAGATCGCCTTTTTGTAATAATCATCGCGAAAAAGGATTTGCTGTATCATCTACTGCCGAGTTTGAGATTCTCGCTTACAATGCCCTTTCTACTTGCATTTCAAGCAAGTCACCTTGGATTTGTCGAAACCGAGTTTCGTCGAAGGACCTCCAATAGAATTTCTTCTGGTAATTTCCATAAATCTTTGAGCTCTGCGAACCACACTCGCCATGCACCAACGAATATCTATCAACTCCATCTCCACTGGATCGATTTGGTCATAGTCCTCTTTGGTGAGATTGGTGTTCCCAATCTTTCCGGCAACTAAGCTTTCATATGACTCCAGAATCGATGCAAGGAATACCATCTGATGCTTTGATGTTTCTTCGTTGAAATTCTGAGCGTTGTTCAGATTAACAGCAATGTTGCACTGGAATACATTCTTTGAAGCATTTTGTGACTGCTGATTATTTGGTACGAATGAAGAAGATGTACCCGAACCAGTTCCGTGATAACCGTTGTTTAGTGAAGAACCGTTGCTGGTCTTCACAGGTGTCACATTATTCGAACTCTCAGCACTGAAGGCAGTTTTCAGTGAAGTAACATTTGGAATCATACTGCCCCGATAGTATAAATCAACATTTTGTTGATATGGCGTGCTGCTCACTTTGTTCATCTTCTTTATCTCCAGCTCATGACCTTCAAGTAGTTCAATCAACCAATCTACTGTCATTTCTGCTGCTGGCTTGGTGTTTTTTAGTACAATACCGAAATATTGCCAGTCTTGCTCATTTGGAAAAGCTTCGAACATTTTGTCAACCATCTCATCTTCGTCTTTCTTGATTCCATATCTGATTAATTCAGCCTTCAGATGACAGAATCTTTCAATCATTTGGCGTACACTCTCGTTTTTCATACATGTAAACAAATCAAATTCCTTTTTCAGCAAACTCTTCTTATTTTTCACTATTTCCTCACCCCCTGTACATTTCTTCTCATTTTTTCCCATAAATCTTTTGAGTTATCATAGTCAATCAGTGATATGATATCATCTCGAACAGATTGATGTAGTAGAGCAATGCATTTCTATTCAGCTATAAACATTTCCTGTTCAGTATCAACCAAATTTTCATGATCATGCCTTGAAGCCGTGAAACCATTTTTCATACATCTCCAGCTATCGTACGCAAACGCCTTTAACCACCCATTGAACCTCTTAGCCCATCTGTTATAATCCTCGATTGCCATTAGCTTTGGGGGCTTGTTGTACGTTCCGTATGCATTATCTACACTTAGCGAGTCTGAGATAGCCTTTGTAGCAGTCTTTGGTTGTGTGTTGGTATTTGTGTTTGAAGATGTATCTCCTGTGTTGTACGCGAAAATATCACTGAAAAGGGTTCATGAATTCGTCTGCCATGATCGTTCTTGAAAAGTCAAAATACTTGGTCAAATATCAAAAAGTCAAACTCAAACACTTGGATCGAATGGCCGTTCGTCCAAATGGCCGTTTGGACGGATGACACAAATGATCTGAGTAGCAAGGAATGCCAAGTGACGAATGGCTATCCCATCGAATGGCAATCTGGTCGGATGGTCGTTCGTAAAATGTGAAACTTGAACTTTTGAATATCTGGTCGGATAGTGATCCGATCGGATGAGTATGACGTCAGCAATGAAAACAAGAACAATATCTAGTGCAATCCGATCAGATGGCAGTCCGATCGGATGAGTGACGTCAGCAAATACGATGAACAGTTCATAGTTTTTGTTCAATTTGAACGTGTTTTAGCTCGAATTTTGGATTGAAACTTTGTAGGATTATGCTATGATAGATTCCAATCAGTTTGATGTCTATTTTAGTCCAATTTGTCCGTAAATTGTCCGTAAATTTTGAGTTTTTCTAAGTTTTAGGTGTGATAATATGAAAACAGATAGAAATGTAGAAGAAGATGAAGAATTGGTCAAAATCTCCGGTGAGATTTGACTGAAAACGGCTGAAAACAGCTGAAATCCTCATGAAATCGTTGTAACTATCTCTGATTCGACCTCCTGTGGCTCTGATACCACTTGTGAGCGTGCGTGCAGAAGTCGGTTCTCTCTAAGATGAAGAATGTGGTGCGAATCGATCAATACAGAGGTGCGGAATCTCTCGGCATCGTCAAAGAATCATCAACAACGATATCAACGATTAACTTGTCTAATTTCATTAGCTGATATGAAAGTACAAAAGATCCTGATGCAAACAGGACAGAGCTTTGCTATGAAAAATGGTAAAAGGTTCTAAACTAAGACCCTACTCACCTATTTATAGGGAATCTTGGGAGAGTTGGTGTCATCCGGTTGGATGGTCATCCGTCCGGATGGCCATCCGTCCGAATGACCTATGTCAACCGACCGGATCACATATTACATTCAACGTGCCGTCTCCCGTTATGTTTAGATACAAAATACATACATATACAACTGTACAACGACACATTACAGGATAAAATACATAGACTCGATACAGACGGAAGCTACAGACATAATGCACTAACAGTAGTACCTCTTCAAGACATATAGGTAAATGAAAAGCTTATGTTTGTGGAAAAGCCAATACAAGTTGAAGATAGAAAGATTAAGAATCTCAAGCACAAGAGCTTAGTGCTAGTCAAAGTAAAATGGGATTCAAAAAGAGGACCAGAATACACATGGGAACTAGAATCAGTGATGAAACGAAAGTATCCTTACATAGTGAATCTCGAGGTCGAGATTCAAAACAAGGTAGGGAGGATTTAACAACACCCAAAACACCTTATAAGGACCTCTAATCACAACCCCGGACTTGTGTGGTGCGAACCGGTGCGAAAAACAAAAGATCTTGAAATTGGACCCTCAGGAGACACGCGGGAGGGACCCCTCAAGCTCCTGCAAAGCGCGGCAGGTGATGTGTGCGGTGTGTTATATGTTTTTATATATATTTTAAGCCCTTTTAACACTTTAGTCAAGTTTTAAATTAATAAAACACGATATTTTACTAACACTAAACACACATATGGGCAAGTGCACCCATCGTGAGCGTAGTATAGCGTTGGTAAGATACCGAAGTCGTCCAAGGACACAAGAGCTTTTAGTACTAGTTTATCCTCAACGTCTAATCAAATAAAAAATTTAGAAAAAGTTTTAAACATGAAAATAAAAACTAAAATGCTGAAAAATAAAAATAAAATTAAAAACAGATAGACAAGATGAATCACTTGGATCCGACTCGCCTTTAGTGTAACCTTTGATGATTTCCGCACTTTTGCACTTTTTAAGAGATTATCTTAGTTATAGTAGTAGGCCCCTTTTTTGAAGGTGACGTTACCCTCAACCCAATAGTTTGAGTCAGGAAGGATACAATCCTAAAGGGTTGGAATATTGGAAGATAATTAATTAAGTTATTAATGCGTAATGTGGTAGGCCCCTCTTTTGAAGGTGACGTTACCCTCGGCTAAGTGGTTTGAGTCAGCAGGGATAAAATCCCAAGTAGTCGGGTTAATGTATTAATAGTAGTTTGCATATGAGGGGATCAAGCCATTCGCACCCCCGCCATCCAATACCAGTGGGTATTGAGGGAGGTCCTAGTAAGCTTGACCTAGGTCCTTGCAGGATCTATACACTGAACAAGGCAAGAACCTTACCAACATTCCCTTAACCCCCGACCAGGTAGCCAACATATCTCTATATAGACCGTAGAGATATGAATGGTGTAAATCTTTTATTTTATATAGACAGTAAAATAACGCCAAGACACCACGGACAAATGATAAGGAAGTTTCACCTTCAACATAAGAAACTAATTATTAAAGTCATTAATACAAAACCAATTAAAAAGTGCGAAAAGATTAAAAAAAAAGTATTACACTAAATGCTTGTCTTCACCAAGTGATGTAAGAGACTTAGGCAAAGATGGCCTTTGATTGTCAAGAACTCTTTCTATCAATCTTAGATCCCGAGACTACTACACACACTCTAAGATGGATGATGGATGATGGTGGTGTATGTGGGTTGTGATGGTGGTGGAGTGTGGGTGAAGTGTGAGAGAGGTGGTTTGCCAAGGGATGCTTTTGGAGTGAACCAAGCACCTCTATTTATAGCCCGCACAGAAGCCCGGACAAGGCCCCGTGTCCGCTAGACACGGCCCCATGTCCATCAACTTTCTCTTTCTTCATTAATTGCATTTTGTCTGCATTAGCTCCACACGCCCCCGTGTCCGCTGGGCACGGCCCCGTGTGCAGAAGTGTATCTGTACTATCAAGATTTGCTTAGATTCTGCGAATCTTAGCATTGACCACAGCCGTGTTGGCTGGGCACGCCCCCATGTTAGGAAATAGAAGCTTCTACAACTTTGTCTTTTCTGCAGACACCTGAGCACGCCCCCGTGTCCGCTGGGCACGGGGCGTGTTCAGCCTTCTATTTGCTTGTTTTTGCTTGGGAAGATGCTGTCGAGGGGTCGGGCATGCCACGTTTATTCCTTTTCTTGTAATTATGTTAGATTTTGCTGCATATTTGCTTCTTTTGTTCATTTACGCTCATTTAGTCCTGAAAATACAAAAGGAAGACAAAAGCACACTTTTTCCAACACTAGTACTAAAAAAGGGTTAGTTTTATGCCTCATTTGATGTAATTTATATGTTGCATTTTACACACATCAAATACCCCCACACATGAATCTTTGTTTGTCCTCAAGCAAAACTCTTTATAATGTGGCTTACACTCCCAAATGGAATGGGTAGAAGAGAAGTTTTGGGCTTGTCTTGAGTGTCGGGAATCCAAGATCTTTATTAGGCTTTATTTTTATGTTATTTACAATCCTATTCGTTATGATTTATTTTGAACATTTCATAAGAGAAATTACTTATTTGGGCATAACATGCCTCTTTAAAATTCCATTTATATACAAGTTCACATACCTCACAGGAGATCACTCAACACTCGGCCGAAGATGTATTTTTGTGAAACACTCGGGACCGGCATGGAACTTACTTCTATCATATGCTTGCCAAGCAATCAATCCTCCACCTTTTTAACTATAGACCTTTGTAAATATCAAGAGGACTTTGGGGAAGGGTTAGGCTTGGGTTAAAGGTAGGCGGTTTGGGTTAGTGGTTAGTAAAAAGGGCGAAAAGCGTAAAAAGCGTCGGTCATCGTAAAACTTTTTGTTTTTTGCGACTTTTATGTAAACGAAGCATTTTCAAACAAAGTTTCTTTTGACGAACTTGTTTATTTATTGCTATACTTCATCATTTTTTTTAGGAATGTCACATGACGACCGAGCTTTTTACTAAAATAAAGGGTTAAAAATAAAAAGGGTTTTGGTGGGTAAAGGGTGTTTGTTTTGTGGGTTTAGAAATGAAAAGGTTTAGGCTCAAAGGGGTTAAGTAGGGGGATTTTGGGTAGGTGGTAAAAAAATGAAAAATAATGGTGTTGAAAAGAAAAAGGGTTAGTCTTAATACCTCCATCATTTACTTACTTGGGCTTAAGTTGGTAAGGATCGGGAATGTATCGTCATGGCAAGTTCTAGAGTTGTAAGAAACCAAGCGGTTATTCACACAAGAAACGAAAAATGAGCATTTAATCTAAAGATGTGTACTTGTATGCTCAATAAAGGCTCAAAGCTCACTTTTTGTGGGAATGGGTTTATTATGTGATCAAATATATATAATCAAATTTTAACTAGATTTATCATGTCGTTTCATAATTTTCTTATGTTGGTCCTTTTTATCACGACGCTATCGGTTGTAAATTTGTAAAAATATAACCTTTTTAGAACTAGTTGTTCCCAAATTAAACCAAGACAAGTAGAAAAAAATGAAAAAAAATTTGAAAAAAATTGGGGTGATTAGCGGTTCCAATAGAGTTTTGTGTAAGGCTTGTTATTAGGACTTGCAAAATTCAAGATTTTAGCATCCCCCCACACTTAAATTAAACATTGTCCTCAATGTGCCCAAAAATGAGTTTTTAGGTTGATTGAATGTATACAAAGGTGTTTAAAAACAAAAATTTATGTTACTTGGCAACTGGACACGGGCCGTGTTGACCGGGCAAGGCCCCGTGTTCAGATTGCCAGTATCATAGTTTACAGAAGGCTGGGCACGGGGGTGTGTTCACCGAGCACGGACCCGTGTCCAGTTACCTGAACTGGGCATTTTCTGCAGATCATCGGGCACAGGGCGTGTTGGCTGAGCACGGCCCCGTGCTGAACTTGCTGTAATGAAGAAAAATTGTCGGGAGGCTCTGTTTTTGTGCATGGGGTGTGGGTTCAAGCTTCCCTTAGTATCCTCCATCATCCCGAGTGTGTTTTATGCCTGAAAATTAAAACTAAACTAGAAAGCATAAAAGTTAACCTAAACTAAAACTAAGGATAGTTTCGCGGAATGCCTCCGTGGTGCGCCACGTTTATAAGGGTCTTTGGCTAGACCCAAAGCCAGTCATATGTTACCCAAGTGGGATGTTTTGCATCCCATGTTGCACCGTCGGAGAGCATCATCCAAACTTGAGTCTATGACTTTCATGTAGTTGACCGGGTCGTCGTCTTCTACTCTTTTCCCAACCCCAAACTTCATTTCCTTGTCTCCGACCCTCAATGTTAGTGTCCCACCATTCATGTCTACCATTGCGTGGGCCGTAGCTAGGAATGGCCTTCCTAATATGAGTGGTACTTCGGTATCTTCCTCCATATCTAGTATGACAAAGTCGGCCGGGAAGACAAAGTCTCCGACTTTTACCAACAAATTTTCGGTGACACCTTGTGGATATTTAATGGACCTATCGGCGAGTTGTATGCTCATTTTAGTAGGGCTTGTTTTCCCTAGTCCGAGTTGGTCGAACATTGATGCAGGCATGAGGTTGATACTAGCGCCGAGATCGGCTAGTGCATTGCGTATGGGTGATCCCCCAATCGAACAAGGGATGGTGAAGCTTCCGGGATCGATCTTCTTTTGTGGGAGTTTGTTGAGTAGTAAGGCGGAGCATTCTTCGCTTAAGTTAACTAATTGCAATTATTCAATTTTCCTTTTGTGAGTGAGAAAGTCCCTCATAAATTTTGAATATTTAGGCATTTGGGTTAGGACTTTGACAAATGGAATATTAACATGCAATTGTTTTAGTAAGTTTACGAATTTTGTGAATTGCTCATCGGTCTTTTGGCGAAGCAACCGACCTGGGTATGGTACCGGGGTATTCTTGGCAGGCTCTTGATTTGGCGGAGGAGTCGTCTCTTGTTGGGGCTTCGGTGAAGTTGCAGTTTGGTTAGACGGACTCTTTTCAGTTGGAGGTAGCAGAGCCTCCTCGGGACCTACGGTACGGTTTCTCAACGTGATGAGATGTACTTGCGCCTTCGGGTTGGTTTTGGTGTTGCTGGGTAATGCGCCTTGCGGTCTCTCGGCAAAATTTTGAGCTAGATGATTTAGTTATTTTTCAACATTTGGAATACTAGCTTGTTGATTTCTAAAGTTCGATTCCATTTGTTGAAATCGATCCGGGTTTTTCTTTCCGGTGTCAGAGATGAGGCGAGAGATAGTATCTTCAAGCCTCTCTCATCCCCCTTGTTGTTGAGAGAAATTTAGTGACTAGTTTCTTGGTTGTTGAAAGTTTGTTCGTTGGTTTTGATTTTGTTGATTACTACTATTGTCGGGTTATCTCCAACCAATGTTAGGGTGGTTAAGCCATCCTTGGTTGTAGGTACCTGTTGGCGGACCTGACGGCCTAGGTTTATTATCAATGTAGTTTACCGTTTCTGTTTGATTATCCATTTCTTTCATACAACTCCAATTTTCATGTGGTCCACCACACTCTTCACAAGCCATAACCGAGGCCGTTTTTGCCATTTCTAACTTTTTGATTTTTGAAGAAAGGGCCTCGATTTGGGCATGCAAAGAGGTGCTTTCGTCAACCTTATGGGCGCCCGGGGCAATAGATTTTGTGCCTCGGGAGTGTGCCACTGAAAATTGGTTTGAGCAATTTCCTCAATTTGATTATAAATTTCATTTGGGCGACGATTACCTAAAAGTCCCCCGGAGCTAGAGTTAAGTGTTTGTCTTGTGTGTGGCAACAATCCATTATAGAAAGTGGATACCTGTTGCCATACCGCAAGACCATGATGAGGACACTTTCTTAGTAGCTTCTTGAACATTTCCCAAGTTTCATATAAGGATTCCCCATCCTCTTGAGAGTATGTATTAATTTCAGTCATTAATTTAGCCGTTTTAGCAGGAGGGAAATACTTATACAAAATCTTTTGGGCTAGTTCATTCCAGGTGTTTACCGAACCAACTGGGAGGGTGTTAAGCCAAGCCTTAGCTCGGTCTTTTAGTGAAAATGGAAATATTCGGAGGCGGATGGCGTCATTTGATGCTCCGTTCATCCGAAAAGTATCACATATTTCCAAAAAGTTGGTAATATGTAAATGGGGATCTTCGTCCGCAAGCCCGTGGAAAGTTGCGGGGTTTTGGAGCATTTGGATCAAATGCGGCCGAAGTTTGAAGTTGTTGGCATCGACATTCGGCGCATTGATAGTGGCGCCAAGATTACGTACAGTGGGTCGAAGGTAATCCATGAGGGTACGTTGATCCGCCATTGGAGGTGGGTCCCCCGAAACTTTCTCTTGGTTTTAGCTTTAAGTCTTTTTCTTAGAAAGCGTTTGGGTTCGTCTAGAGGGTCTTTTATGTCTTTACTAGAACTGGAGCTCATACACTGCGTAGAAAGTTCAGGTGCAGCGCCTAGGTTCCAATGCCTGTGATAAAAACAAAAAAAATGTCGGTCAGAAGTTTCACCACGGCCCCGTGCTCAGATGAACACGGCCCGTGTTCAGAAGTACAGTGATTGTTTTCTGGATCCCTGCTACTAGAGAGTTCAACACGGCCCCGTGCTGCACCGACACGGCCCGTGCTCAACTCTCTGTAACTCGGAAAATAAAAACTACCAGTAACGATGCTAGGCACGGCCCGTGTCCGACCAGGCACGGCCCCGTGCTGAGCTCTGTTGTGACAACCCGTACTTTCAAGATCACTTTCTGTTTATTTTGTTAAACTTATTAAGGATAATTTATTATATGTGATGGGTTATAAGTTGGTGATGGAGAGCATATTATATAAACTATATGAATTATTTATCGAACACTCAATCTGCGATGATGTATATAAGGATCTATGTTGTTTTGCATAAAAAAAATAATGTTCTCCTTTTTAGAATGTGTCAGCCGCCAAAAATAAATAAACCCCACCATTCACGTGATGATGATGATGTTGAGATTTGATGCTTTTCTTAAAACAAACAATGGCCTCCTTTTTAATTGTTTCTTCTCCAAGTCTACGAATTATTTATCAATAGCACATGTTTTTTTGGCGGTCGTACATTCCTCGGTTGGTTTCGGCCCAAACCTAACGAACCCAACTGAGCCCAATCCACTTGCATTAAAATGCATACTCACACCCATGTATACGGATTTCATGATTTGGCAAACAAAAACTCTACAAACCCTAAACACCTCCCCTCCGAAGCTCTCCTGGTCGGCAACCGATTCTTCTTCAAAGATCCTTCTTTCCTCCTCGAATTAAGCACCGTCATCTCTGTACATCTTGCGGGTTTGGTAGACCAACTTGGAATATGTAATTAATTTTACCGAGCAAACCGAGGTGAGTTCACACTATCCACAAGGCATGGGATTCCCAAGGGTTGGGAATGGGTAAAGGATTGAAACGGAAACTGCGTGATCTCCTGGTTTGGAACACGTACACACCCTCTTTATTGAAGGGTGACAACACGTACTAAGAACTTAATTGGAACCTGCTAGTCTCTTGGTTTGGGGATTACGTACACACCCTCTTTATTGAAGGGTGACAACACGGATACTAGACCAAAACTCTCTATCATGAAGTCCCTCCTTTTATATCGACTTAATCGCCGGGCCAATGGCGAACGGGTCATTAGTTAGATAGCGATATTTAGGTTTGACAAGCCTCACACCGTGCCGCAGAGGACGGGCGTGAACTAATGGATCTGGGCACGTCAATGATGATAGACATTCACGCTAGGGCACCAACTTACTTCAGTCAGTGGTCGATATGGTAAACGGGTCTAGTGGTTCACATGGGGAAGCCCCCACTGGTTATGGTTTGGGAAAGAAGGAATTGGTTAATCATATTTTCAACAATGGGGTAACCCCCACGGCAAGTAAGCCAGCTAAAGAAAAACTATGTTTTTGAAACAACTTAAAACGAACACCCAACTGTGAACTCGCTCAACTTTGTTGTTGATTCGTTGTTACATGCCTTGCGGGCCTTTAGGTGCATTTCAATTGGAACTTGCTGTCAGGGAAGTTGGAGTGGTCATGGGTCGAGATACATGGAATCTCAATACAAGCTCAATGGTTTATGTACTCTTGGTTTACTAAACACTTAACAAATGATTTATGCTTCCGCTGTACACAATGAACAATATGTAACGTTTGTAACGCTTTATGTTAATAAATGAAAGTTTTATTATAATTATGAGTTCAATGTGATTGGTGGCTTGGATCCTGGTACGTCACACGCCTAACAGGGACATTCCCTTGGTGGTATTTTGAGGGTGTGACATCTGCAGAAACTGAAAATTTAAGAAAAAATCCTAAAAAAAATAGAAAAATAAGAAAAACGATTAGGCTGTTGATTCCTAACTTTCTTAAAATCCTTGTGTCACCGGCAACAGCGCCAAAAACATGATGTGTGCGGTGTGTTATATGTTTTTATATATATTTTAAGCCCTTTTTAACAATTTAGTCAAGTTTTAAATTTATAAAACACGATATTTTACTAACACTAAACACACATATGGGCAAGTGCACCCATCGTGAGCGTAGTGCGTTGGTAAGATACCGAGGTCGTCCAAGGACACAAGAGCTTTTAGTACCGGTTTATCCTCAACGTCTAATCAAATCAAAAATTTAGAAAAAGTTTTAAACATGAAAATAAAAACTAAAATGCTGAAAAATAAAATTAAAATCAGATAGACAAGATAAATCACTTGGATCCGACTCGCCTTTAGTGTAACCTTTGATGATTTCCGCACTTTTACACTTTTTAAGAGATTATCTTATTTATAGTAGTTGGCCCCTCTTTTGAAGGTGACGTTACCCTCAACCCAGTAGTTTGAGTCAGCAAGGATACAATCCTAAAGGGTTGGAATATTGGAAGATAATTAATTAAGTTGTTAATGCGTAATGTGGTAGGCCCCTCTTTTGAAGGTGACGTTACCCTCGGCTAAGTGGTTTGAGTCAACAGGGATAAAATCCCAAGTAGTCGGGTTAATGTATTAATTGTAGTTTACATATGAGGGGATCAAGCCATTCGCACCCCCGCCATCCAATACCAGTGGGTACTTTAGGAGGTCCTAGTACGCTTGACCCAGGTCCTTGCAGGATCTATACACTGAACAAGGCAAGAACCTTACCAACATTCCCTTAACCCCTGACTAGGTAGCCAACATATCTCTATATAGACCGTAGAGATATGAATGGTGTAAATCTTTTATTTTATATAGATAGTAAAATAACGCCAAGACACCATGGACAAATGATAAGGAAGTTTCACCTTCAACATAAGAAACTAATTATTAAAGTCATTAATACAAAACCAATTAAAAAGTGCGAAAAGATTAAAAAAAACAAAAGTATTACACTAAATGCTTGTCTTCACCAAGTGATGTAAGAGACTTAGGCAAAGATGGCCTTTGATTGTCAAGAACTCTTACTATCAATCTTGGATCCTGAGACTACTACACACACTCTAAGATGGATGATGGATGATGGATGATGGTGGTGGATGTGGGTTGTGATGGTGGTGGAGTGTGGGTGAAGTGTGAGAGAGGTGGTTTGCCAAGGGATGCTTTTGGAGTGAACCAAGCACCTCGTTGTAAGTGTTTTAACCCTTAATCACTGACTCGATACCTTGTCCGATTGATCCAAAACCCAGCAACGGATGCCAAGGTGCTGCCTGAATAAGGCTACACTTTGTTAACTACGTTGGGGTTTTGATCTCGTGATGTATCGATAAAGTTTGAGTTGGGTTATTACACTAACACGTGTGCATTGTATATTTTATTAGGAACTCAGGAATTATACCAGGAGGCTTTAAGTTAAAACCCTAAGTCTACAATGTGAGTTATTCTTTCTTTTTACCAAATGTTATGCAAAACCCTAAATGTTTTTCAGTTATACTTACAGTGATTAAGTTTTTGTATTCTGCAAATTACTACTGGTATGTGGGGTTTTGTATACATTACATGATAATCTTCACCATTGGACTATGGGTTAGCCAATGTGTGATATGACCATAGTTACAGATTCGGTCGAGTGACAAATACCGAATGGAGTATTTGCTAGATATAAACAATGTAATCACCCTTGATACTGTAAAATATAACAATGTGTCTTTTTATAAAATTGAATGAACTCGCCAATATTTTTACTGATAAAATGTTTTCAAACGCGTTTCAGGTAACTTACTGTGAAGGAAATAGAAGCCCGCTATGGAACACTGAAGGCTTAAATAAAGTGGCTATGATTACCTGAATAAAAGAAGAAATTTATGTTTTGTCAATTAGGGATTATCCTTATTGTGACAACTCGAGTTTTCAAGGTCTTTCCTCACAACTGCACCTTCATAATTCATTTCGTTGTAATATGTGCACCGTGCTATTTGATTTATAAACTACTGTAATGTGCTACTTGGTTAAATATTAAACAGTTTGTGATATATGTACTGTGTTGTTATATATGTATTCATGTGACGAAATTTAGGACCACGAAACCTTGGAGTTTCGTCTCCAATCAACTCAACGAAAACCCTTAGGGTTTCGTCATCCCCTCATCGAAGAAACATGGGTTTCGCCGGCCCAGCCTTCCGCCGAAGCCCATTAAGGGCCCAGTACGCTATTGTGGGTATAATTATGAGAAACTGCTTCATTCGGCACACTTTTAGCATAAGTGAAAACCCTAGAGTTCCCTCTTCTGTGTGACGGTAGCTTTGTGTTCTCCAAGCCCTTTCTAGCAATCAATCCATTATTCCTCCTATCTCGGTTAGCTACACTTTTGTTTAATTGATCGCATGATTCTTTGACTGATTGATACATGTTTATATATATGTGTCTGATTGATGAAAAGTTCTGTAAATATAGGTTTTGCCATAGAAATTACGATCATATGTTGCGTTGATTAGGGTTTCATGAATCTTGCATATAATCATTTGTGGTGCATGTTAATGAATGCTAGCGTAGAATCTGATCATACTGTTTAGATCATAACCATATGATGATCCTTTATAATAGAGAACCAACAGATCTGAATGATTATCAATCGTATATATGTAATGATTGTGTAGATCATATGAATGTTTCGCAAACTTTTATGCATAGGGTACAGGTTACATATATGATGATCAAGGATTACTACGTTGTATGATAACTGTTTGTTCGGTGATAGTGTGAAACGGCTGTTAATGAGAATTACGGTTTCTGTGTGATTAACTGATGTCACGACGTAACTTATGAACTCTGACGAAACCTGGATGGCGACGAAACTTGGGAGTTTCGTCAACATAAGCCACGACGAAAACAGGGGGGTTTCGCCAAGGGTAATAACGACGAAACCTTAGGGTTTCGTCAAATGGGAATCATGGCGAAACAGGGAGTTTCGCCAAGGGTAAACTGTGCAGTAACTTAGTTAAGTTGATTAATAGTTAACTGGGTTAGAGTAGACTGAGGAACAGTTATGTGCTGCTATGAATCAATTATGAGACGTATGATTTACATGGACATGAATAACTGCTATGTGCTATGATTTCATCTATACGTGAACCTTGTGAATGAAAACTGATTGTGTATACGTGCATATATTAGGCTTTGATTGATTGAATTGAGCGAGTAATTAATCTTACCGAGCAAACCGAGGTGAGTTCACACACTTTCTAAGGCATGGGATTCCCGGTGGTTGGGAATGGGTTAAAGAATTAAAACAGAACCTACATATCCTCCTTGGGTAGGATATGTACGGCCGTCCTCCATGGGTAGGATGCCAATCTTAATCCAGCGTATTCTCCTTAGGTAGAATACGTACGTTCGTCCTCCTTGGGTAGGACAACAACCTTAAACTTACTAGACAAAACTCTATCATTAAGTCCCTCATTTTATATCGACTTAATCGCCGAGGCCGATGGCGAGCGGGTCATTAGTTAATAGCGCTATTAGGTTCGACAAACCTCACACCGTGCCGTTCGGACGGGCGTGTACTAATGGATCATGGCAAACTGTCAATGATGATAGACATTAACGTAGGGCACAACTATTGTTCGTCAGTTGTCGATATGGTAACGGTCTAGTGGTTCACATGGGGAAGCCCCCACTGATATGGATATGGTTTGGGAAATAAAGGAACTGGTTAACTCGTGGTTTACGAAACAACTTGTGGTTTTCAAAACAAACTGGTACAACTAAACAAACCAACTGTGAACTCGCTCAACTTTGTTGTTGACTCGTTGTTACATGCCTTGCAGGTCGTTAGATGCTTACGGAGCTTGCACGAGGAGGAGGTCATTGTGGGATATGGACTGTTATGTCCCGTACTTAATATTTGAACTTTAAACTATGTTTTGGTTATTTAAACATTACTATGCTTCCGCTGATTGCTTAAACATGTTTGGTTTCTTTTAAACACCAATTATATTGGGTTTGGTTTTATTTACTTAATTGCATAGTTCAATATGATTGGTGGCTGGATCCTGGTCAGTCACTCTTCCAAGCGGTGATACTCCGCATGTGGATTTTGGGGGTGTGACAGATTGGTATCAGAGCCATTGGTTATAGTGAACTTGGTTTTAAAAGGGGGAAAAGCTTTTTGACAAAACCAGACTATAACCTGAACAATGCTCAACGATCCACAACGACGCTTTGCTCCACGTGCAAGACTCAACATCCTAGGTGATATGATTTTTGCTTACATTGCCTACCTGTTAGTTACATAGTACATTGTTCATGATATGCTTAGATGAATGTAGCAACTATTGTTTGAAGCCCATATGTGCTTACTCTCTTCGGTCATCGCACTTTCGCGACACCTTTCTCACTCATGTTTCCTTTGATATGAAGATCATGAGTGGACGTGTCAACCTAACTCAAGCCCAACTGACGGCTTTAATCAATGAACAAGTTACTGCAGCACTCGCAGCCGCTCAGGCAGGAGGTATAACCTGCCATAGCAACTTACTCTAGGATCTTTAGATCCTACACTCGTAAACCAACACTTGTGCTTAACCTTGTCTCTTCTTACTCGCACGATAGGTCAACATGCTCAGCCTCCTGTTTGTACTTTCAAAACTTTTATGGACTGCCGCCTTACTACTTTCAACGGCACTGAGGGAGCTGTAGGCCTCCTTCACTGGTTTGAGAAGCTTGAGTCTGTTTTCGAGATGTGTGAATGCCCTGAGGCACGTAGGGTGAAGTATGCTACTGGTACTCTTGAAGGTGTAGTGCTCACGTGGTGGAACGCTCAGGTTCAGATGCTGGGGTTGGTTGCTGCTAATGCCACCCCATGGAACGATTTCAAGGAATTGATCAAGGAAGAGTACTGCAATCGTGATGACATCCACAAGCTGGAGGTAGAGTTCTTCAACTTAAAGATGACGGGGTCGGAAATTGAAGCGTACACGAAGAGATCGAACGAGCTGGCTATCTTGTGTCCTACTATGGTGGATCCTCCTATCAAACGTATCGAGCTGTACCTTAAAGGTTTAGTGCCAGAGATCCAAAGTCATGTGACTGCAGCAAACCTCGCCACTATCCAGCGAGTTATTCGTTTGGCTCATCGTCTCACTGATCAGGCAGTCGAACAGAACAGGCTGCCCAAGCGCATTGGTACTACTACTACTACTCCTGATGCCCCGAGCGACAACAAGCGCAAATGGGATGGAGTCTCAAGCAAAGGTTCAACATCAGCTCAGTCTCAGTCTCAGCAGCGAAAGACTGATGACTACCAGAGTCCTGGTCAGCAATCTTCTGGTAGTCAAGGGCAGGATTGATACAAGGGAAACCACCCCAAGTGCAACCGATGTAACAATCATCATAGTGGGCAGTGCAATAAGGGTCGTTGTGTGAGGTGTAATAAGTTTGGTCATGAAGCAAAGGATTGCAGGGGCGCACGACCGAAAAATCAGAATCGTCAACAACAGCCACTAGCTTCACAGAATCAGCCGCAGCAACAGCAGGGTAACAGGGGATGCTATCAGTGTGGTGCTGAAGGTCACTTCAAGAGAAACTGCCCCCAGTTGAACCAAAATCAGAACAACAACAATAATCAGGGGAACGGGAACAATAACGGGGGTAACAATGATGGCAATGGTGCCAGGGGACGTGCTTTCGTGCTAGGTCAGGGTGACGCGAGGAACGATCCCAACGTTGTGATGGGTAAGTTTCTTCTGGACGATTTCTTTGTTACTGTTTTATTTGATTCGGGTGCCGATACGAGTTATGTGTCCCTAAAAGTTAGTCAAATGCTTAAGCGCACTCCAACACTTTTGAACACCAAGCATGTCGTATAGTTAGCAAATGGTAAAATTTTAGAGGCCACACACATAGTTAAGGGTTGTAATCTCGTACTCGCTGGTCAGACCTTCTCTATCGACCTCATTCCTATAGTTTTAGGTAGTTTCGACGTCGTTATTGGGATGGATTGGCTGTCTCAACAGCAAGCGGAGATTATTTGCAAGGAGAAAATCGTCCGTATTCCTCGTTCTGGTGAAGAACCTCTCGTGATACATGGCGACAGGAGTGGTGCTGTTGTGGGCATCATCTCTTTCCTTAAGGCCCAAAAGTGTTTGTGAAAGGGCCACACTACTATTTTAGCCCTCATCACAGACACCTCAAAGAAAGAGAAGAAGATAGAAGATATTCCTATCGCACGAGACTTTCCTGAGGTATTTCCTGAGGAATTACCTGGTCTTCCGCCTCATCAACAAGTCGAGTTTCAAATCGAGCTAGCTCCTGGAGCAGCACCAATAGCTCGTGCACCTTATCGTCTAGCTCCATCTGAATTGGAAGAACTATCTGCTCAACTACAAGAACTCTTGGAAAAGGGTTTCATACCTCCTAGCTCTTCGCCCTGGGGAGCTCCAGTGTTATTTGTGAAGAAGAAAGACGGTACCTTCAGAATGTGTATTGACTACCGCAAACTCAACAAGGTGACTGTGAAGAATTGCTATCCTCTTCCACGCATTGATGACTTATTCAACCAGTTGCAAGGGTCGAGTTTCTACTCAAAGATTGACCTGAGGTCAGGCTACCATCAACTGAGAGTCCGAGATGAGGATATCTATAAAACAGCATTCAGGACTCGTTATGGGCATTACGAGTTTCTGGTTATGCCTTTCAGATTGACGAATGCACCTGCGGTCTTCATGGATCTTATGAACAGGGTGTGTAAACCTTACCTGGATAAGTTTGTCATAGTTTTCATCAACGACATCCTGATCTATTCGAAGAGTCAGGAGGAATACGAGCAACACCTGAGACTTATTTTGGAACTCCTTCGAACAGAGCAATTGTATGCCAAATTCTCGAAATGTGACTTCTGGCTTCGCGAAGTCCATTTCCTAGGCCATGTGGTAAACAAGGATGGGATTCATGTTGGTCCATCCAAAGTAGACTCGATCAAGAACTGGCCTGCACCCCGTACACCAACAGAAATCCGCCAATTCTTGGGTTTGGCGGGCTACTACAGAAGGTTCATCAAGGATTTCTCCAAGATTGCACAACCTCTCACTTCACTAACTCAGAAAGGTTTCACCTATCGTTGGGGTGATGCACAGGAATCTGCATTTCAGCACTTAAAGGATAGACTTTGTAGCGCACCAATTCTCTCATTGCCTGAAGGCACAGACGACTTTGTAGTTTATTGCGACGCGTCTATCCAAGGACTTGGTTGCGTGTTGATGCAACGTGACAAGGTCATTGCTTATGCATCGCGGCAACTTAAGGTTCATGAGAATAATTACCCTACTCACGATCTGGAGCTGGGAGCAGTTGTTTTCGCACTTAAGATATGGAGACATTACCTGTACGATACCAAGTGCACCATTTACACCGATCACAGGAGTCTCGAGCATATCTTCAAGCAAACAGAGTTAAACATGAGACAACGTCGTTGGGTCGAACTCTTGAATGATTACGAATGCGCGATCAAGTACCATCCGGGCAAAGCCAATGTTGTGGCCGACGCCCTCAGTCGAAAGGACACTACACCTAAGCGCGTGTGAGCGTTACAGCTTACCATCCAATCTAGTCTTCCTACTCAGATACGAGATGCTCAGGTAGAAGCATTGAAAGCAGAGAATATCAGGGCTGAGTCCTTACGGGGATCGAGGAAACGGTTAGAACAAAAGGAGGACGGTGCCTACTACGTGACAGGGTGCATCCAGGTCCCACTTTACGGAAACTTACGCGAGCTTGTGATGGATGAAGCACATTAGTCTCGTTACTCAGTACATCCTGGTTCAGATAAGATGTACCATGACTTAAAAACTACATACTGGTGGCCTAGCATGAAAGCCAACATAGCGACTTACGTCAGCAAATGTTTGACTTGTGCGAGAGTCAAGATTGAATATCAGAAACCATCAGGCCTACTCCAACAACCAGAGATCCCGACATGGAAATGGGAACAAATTTCCATGGATTTCGTTACTGGACTGCCTAGATCTCAACGCAGAAACGATACCATTTTGGTGATCGTGGATCGACTCACAAAGTCTGCACATTTCTTGGCTATCAAGGAAACGGATAAGTTCTCCACTCTGGCAGACGTTTATCTTAAGGAAGTTGTTTCGAGTCACGGAGTGCCAACCTCTATTATTTCCGATCGTGATGCACGTTTTACTTCAGAACTGTGGCAAACAATGCACAAATCTTTTGGCTCTCGATTAGACAAGAGCACAGCATATCACCCGCAAACGGATGGGCAGTCTGAATGCACCATCCAAACCCTTGAAGACATGCTTCGAGCATGTGTAATCGATTTTGGCAATGGTTGGGAAAAGCACCTCCCTTTAGTGGAGTTTTCGTACAATAACAGCTACCACACCAGTATCCAGGCCGCTCCGTTTGAGGCATTGTACGGGCGTAAATGCCGATCACCTCTTTGTTGGGCAGAAGTTGGTGACAGCCAAATCACTGGCCCAGAACTTGTGGTAGACACAACTGAGAAAATTGCTCAGATACGACAACGCATGGCGGCAGCTCGCGACCGTCAGAAAACCTACGCGGATAAGCGCAGGAAACCACTCGAGTTCCAGGTTGGGGATCGAGTGCTACTCAAAGTCTCACCTTGGAAAGGTGTAGTTCGTTTTGGCAAAAGAGGCAAACTAAATCCGCGATATGTCGGACCGTTCGAAATCATTGAGAAAATTGGTAAAATCGCTTACAAGTTGAATCTACCTGAAGAACTCAGTGGAGTTCACAACGTGCTTCACGTGTCAAATCTGAAGAAGTGTCTGTCAGATGAGACCCTCATAGTTCTTCTTAAGGAGCTCACTATAGACGACCAATTGCGATTCGTCGAAGAACCTGTAGAGATTATAGACCGAGACGTTAAGATTCTCAAGCGTACCAGAATCCCTCTTATTCGAGTTCGTTGGAACTCCCGTCGTGGCCCAGAGTTTACCTGGGAATGAGAAGACCAAATGAAACTCAAGTATCCCCAGTTTTTCAAGAACAGTGCAACCACTACTGAGGCTGAAGCTACTACAGAATTTCGGGACGAAATTCCAAACCAACGGGGGGATGATGTGACACCCCAGGAAAACCAGGAAACCACACAACCTATCTAGCTTCCTCAGTGACCACGTGCTAAATTTCGGGACGAAATTTCTTTCAAGTTGGGGATGATGTGACAACTCGAGTTTTCAAGGTCTTTCCTCACAACTGCACCTTCATAATTCATTTCGTTGTAATATGTGCACCATGCTATTTGATTTATAAACTACTGTAATGTGCTACTTGGTTAAATATTAAACAGTTTGTGATATATGTACTGTGTTGTTATATATGTATTCATGTGACGAAATTTAGGACCACGAAACCTTGGAGTTTCGTCTCCAATCAACTCGACGAAAACCCTTAGGGTTTCGTCATCCCCTCATCGAAGAAACATGGGTTTCGCCGGCCCAGCCTTTCGCCGAAGCCCATTAAGGGCCCAGTACGCTATTGTGGGTATAATTACAAGAAACTGCTTCATTCGGCACACTTTTAGCAGAAGTGAAAACCCTAGAGTTCCCTCTTCTGTGTGACGGCAGCTTTGTGTTCTCCAAGCCCTTTCTAGCAATCAATCCATTATTCCTCCTATCTCGATTAGCTACACTTTTGTTTAATTGATCACATGATTCTTTGACTGATTGATACATGTTTATATATATATGTGTCTGATTGATGAAAAGTTCTGTGAATATAGGTTTTACCATAGAAATTACGATCATATGTTGCATTGATTAGGGTTTCATGAATCTTGCATATAATCATTTGTGGTGCATGTTAATGAATGCTAGCGTAGAATCTGGTCATATTGTTTAGATCATAACCATATGATGATCCTTTATAATAGAGAACCAACAGATCTGAATGATTATCAATCGTATATATGTAATGATTGTGTAGATCGTATGAATGTTTCGCAAACTTTTATGCATAGGGTACAGGTTACATATATGATGATCAAGGATTACTACGTTGTATGATAACTGTTTGTTTGGTGATAGTGTGAAACGGCTGTTAATGAGGATTAGAGTTTCTGTGTGATTAACTGATGTCACGACGTAACTTATGAACTCTGACGAAACCTGGATGGCGACGAAACTTGGGAGTTTCGTCAACATAGGCCACGACGAAAACAGGGGGTTTCGCCAAGGGTAATCATGACGAAACCTTAGGGTTTCGTCAAATGGGAATCATGGCGAAACAGGGAGTTTCGCCAAGGGTAAACTGTACAGTAACTTAGTTAAGTTGATTAATAGTTAACTGGGTTAGAGTAGACTGAGGAACAGTTATGTGCTGCTATGAATCAATTATGAGACGTATGATTTACATGGACATGAATAACTGATATGTGCTATGATTTCATCTATACGTGAACCTTGTGAATGAAAACTGATTGTGTATACGTGCATATATTAGGCTTTGATTGATTGAATTGAGCGAGTAATTAATCTTACCAAGCAAACCGAGGTGAGTTCACACACTTTCTAAGGCATGGGATTCCCGGTGGTTGGGAATGGGTTAAAGAATTAAAACAGAACCTACATATCCTCCTTGGGTAGGATATGTACGGCCATCCTCCATGGGTAGGATGCCAATCTTAATCCTGCATATTCTCCTTAGGTAGAATACGTACGTTTGTCCTCCTTGGGTAGGACAACAACCTTAAACTTACTAGACAAAACTCTATCATTAAGTCCCTCATTTTATATCGACTTATTCGCCGAGGCCGATGGCGAGCGGGTCATTAGTTAATAGCGCTATTAGGTTCGACAAACCTCACACCGTGCCGTTCGGACGGGCGTGTACTAATGGATCATGGCAAACTGTCAATGATGATAGACATTGACGTAGGGCACAACTATTGTTCGTCAGTTGTCGATATGGTAACGGTCTAGTGGTTCACATGGGGAAGCCCCCACTGATATGGATATGGTTTGGGAAATAAAGGAACTGGTTAACTCGTGGTTTATGAAACAACTTGTGGTTTTCAAAACAAACTGGTACAACTAAAAAACCAACTGTGAACTCGCTCAACTTTGTTGTTGACTCGTTGTTACATGCCTTGCAAGTCGTTAGATGCTTACGGAGCTTGCACGAGGAGGAGGTCGTTGTGGGATATGGACTGTTATGTCCCGTACTTAATATTTGAACTTTAAACTATGTTTTGGTTATTTAAACATTACTATGCTTTTTAGGATCGTTTGCACGACCAGGACGAGTCGATCAGAAGAGCTTTTGCTCAATACGAGAGGCGGAAACAAACGTATCAAGTCCAATTCAGCTATATATACACTTTAAACTGTCTATTGATTGATTTGACAAAGATTTACTGCGAGTAGACACTTCGGCTCTCAAACCGGAAAGTTAGAACTGCTTCAAACGAAATCACAAGGCACCTATTTATAGGCTGGCTTATTTCGCATGAACAGGTTCACACGAAATACCTATTTCGTGCGAAATTACCAGTTGATTTTGTGTGAAATCACTAGTTAATTTCGTGCGAAATTACACTCTGTTATTTCGTGCGAAATTACCTTCTAACCTATTTTTGATAGTTTTCTCGAATAACGTGCCCTGATCTATACAAACTAATACAAGACTCGATACAAGACGAAGTCGACAGACGTATGCACCAACAGACTCCCCCTCGAATGTTGACGAAGTCTTCAGTGTCGAGTCTTCAATCTTCAGTATTTTTCAGTCTTCCCGACCACTTCTGAAGTATCTGACAATGTAAAGCATCCTCAATCTCTGTCTTCTTTTCATCTCCAGGATCCCCACCTGGCTCTTTTCTCACTCTAATTCTCTTGATCAGATCTCTTGATTCCTTAAGTTTATCAGCATCATCAGTTTGCTTGAACATCAGGATCTGAACTTGGCTCTATTATCTTTTATCTCAAGATCTGTAACTGGCTATTACACACTACTGTTTCCTGCACAAATCTCTACCTCACAATAAATTTCACAAATTTAAAATTTGACAAATTTATATATCGCTTGCAAGAATTAATCAATTAACAAATGATATTACGATGTTAATCTCTGATGAACCACTTGTAGGAAAAATATTTATTTCAAAACCATTTCTTATATCAAACAGACTCCCCCTTACTTGATATCCATCATGTTTAGCACTCGGAATTTTGAAAATCAGCTCTTCAACATCAGTTGTCGAAAATCTTTTTGAATTTTTCAAAAATTTATGCTAAAACATACTAAAATCTTTTTGGAATATTTGATCTTGAAAGAAAATGCAGTAAAGAAATATTTACATACAATATATTTTTGTGAGTTTGTGTCAGAGGATCATATCAGTTTTTGAGACAAATCACTAACACCGTTAAGCTTTAAACATTTTAAGTTCTAAACAGTTCTCTTAGATTGTCAGTATACTGATCCACTTAAATTTTCACACAAAGTTCAACTATTTCGAGATACGAGATTAGTGTTTTAGAGACCTAAACTTATTCGCGTGTCCCACCTCAGAATATACTCCCGTATCCAGATCCCAATATTCAGTCTTACATGTGAGTATACCTAGATGATATCTGTAAGGGATTATATGCGAGGGCCATGAGAGCTCAGGCTATTGCTTCCGCAAAATCAGAGAGATGATGGCTTCGACTTTTGGTGTGTTCCCTTTAGAGAATCTTTTCTTCAACAGCACATGATTAGCATTTTGCAATGTTTCTTCATTTTTTGTACTGAGGGTGGTGCTATATTTCAAGCAAGCGTAAAGTATTATACAGGGACTAGGCCATTGCTTCCGCAAAATCAGAAGTCCCGGGATAATACCCCAGATATCACTTAGTATAAAGACCTAGTATCTCAGAAAGAGAGACCTTTCAAACAAGATTTCGGGGGTTACCCATATATCCGAGAGATGTTCCCCACGATATAAGTAAGTTTGAAATTTAGGTTTATATCTCGACACAATCTACTAAATGTGTAAAAACCTACTGGCACATCATCAATGAGACCGTTTATCACATTTTGACTTTCCAATTCTTTAGCATGTTGTGATAGTCCACTGATGTACTATCATTTCCTCTTTTTTCAACAAAACTCATTTTTGATTTTATCATGTTTTTGACTTTTTCAAATTTTCTAATGTTTTTGGATTTTCTGAAATTTCTTACTCCCCCTAAAATGCAAAATCATTTAAAAAATTTGAAAACAAACTGTACAAATAAAGTGACAACTAATATCGAATCACTTCAAATCGCCATCCTCTTGGCATAAACAATCAGAACTCCCCCTTTCAACAAACTATTTTCCCATTATGATTTCAAAACACTTAAGTTTGTTTTAATCAAATGATTTTTTCGGAAAATTAGTTTTGCTGAATTTTTAAAACTAATTGTAGGTTAGGGCATCAATTCATCACCTTGTTCTTTCATCCATTTTGAAAAATATAACAATTTTAGATTCAATCACCAAATATCACTTGTAGAAAATTAAGTACAACTTAATGTCCTTGATTTACCACTTGTAGAAACAAACCAATAACCACTTGTAAGTCGAAATCACTTTCGTGAATTTCTCAAGAAAGATGCCGATACCTGCTTCACACTTAACAACCTGGAAGCTCCCGCAAGTCATACTTTTCACATATGAAAAACAGACATCCAAGCCTGACCAAACTTGGATGTGACCTCCTCTTCAGTTTCACTCGGAGTGTAAGTTTCCTTCTTTGTTTCATAAAAATCTTTTACCCCTGTGACTTTCCCATCGACCATCTTCCCAAAAATCTTTTTCACATTTCCATTAAAAACCTTTTCGACATCAAATTCTTTCTTCTCAGAATAGAATTGATTCGAAATCTCAACTTTACCAACTTTTTGTTTAAAATTTTCAGCCCTCAATGGTGGAAAATTTACATCATCCATTGGCGGTACTGAAGTTTCTAATTTTAACTCAACTTGTGGCTCCTCTGACTTTGTGGAATCAGATTCATTGCCAGATTTCACATCAGATTTCTTAACAACCCACTTCTGATTGTCAAGATTCACTCTTCTCTTGTAAAATCTTTTCGAACATTCACCAACCTCATATGTTGAATTTTTAAAAACTTTGAAACAATTTTCGCTTTGAGTTTAGAAACAACTTCATGTTTTGTGTTGGTAGCCATTGGACAATTCCAGGCTATGTGACCAACTTCTTGACATCGGTAACAAGTTCTTGTTTCCTTTCTCTGATAAACTCCATTCTTCTCAAATTTTTGTTTCTCTGCAAAGAACTATTTGTTTGTTTGCTTCTAGATTGAGCTCTTTTGTTCTTCTTCCGAACTTGTTCCTGAAACAAATACAGTTTTTGATTTATAAATTTTCTCATTTTTATGATTTTTTGGTGGAATAAAACCTAAACCATTCTTTTTGAAATTACCGTTATGGTTTGGTTTCTTTCGATAACCTGAACCAGAACTGTAACCTTTTTCTTGTTTATCTCTTGAGGTGTAAGGTCTTGGTTTTTCAGAAAGATTTACATCTTTTATTTCAGAAATATTAATTTATGTTAATTTGAAAACCTTTTTTATCATTTATGGTTTAACACCCCTTATTGGAAATTCCTCATCAGAATATAATTTGTCTGAATCATTCAAAGTATATGCCACTTTGATTGATTCGTCATTCAAATTAGATTTTGATAACAAGAATTCTTTATTGTAAACTCTTTTAACCGATGACTTTGGACTGTCAACTGATGAACTCGAACTCTTGGATTCGGACTTTGACTCTGACTCCTCATCTTTATCCAACACATGATCGACCACTTTCTTTATTAACTCAGACTCATGATCAGTGTCAGACGATGTGAACGTGACATCAATGTTTTCTGGTAAATCATCAGTTGTTTCAGACTTTAACTTTATATTGACTGCCTTTTTTACTTCCTCCTCATTTGGCTTTCTGGGAGAATAACCTTCCCAGATCGGAGGCGGACACTTGTTATAATTTGCAATTTATTTCTTACCAGTATCCTTTTCTTCAGACTTCTTGTCTTGAAATGCTTCAAAACCTGCAACAGTTGGATAAATTCTATTAATCAAGTAATCAGAACTTGAATAACTTTGCAGTAATCGTCTGATTCTTTCATTTTCTATCTTTTCTGTTTCCAACTCCTGCTTCAATTTAGCACATTCTTCAATGTAATGGTTAATGGCCTTTTGCTTTGTCTTCATCACAGCATTCATCATAGTTAACGCATCTTCTCCTTCAGAATTTGTCTTTTGTAGACCAGTTACCGTTTTATTCAACACATCATACGATTCTTTCACATAGTTGAGATTGAACAATAAATTTTCTTTCATCTTATCTTGCTCACTCAACTTCTCCTCTTTCTCTTCACACTGCTTACACGACTCCAAACACTTTAGACAAGGTTTGATAACTTCAACAATCTTTTCCACTTCGATAATCTTATCTACTTCAACAACTTTCTCAACTTCAACTACTTTTTCAGCAACTTCAACTTCATCACTTTGTTCAGACTTCTCTTCTTGAACAACACTCTCACATTTCACCTTTTTCTGTTCCTTTGCTGCTCGTTTTTCCTTTAGCTTTTCCAAACGATCTGCAAAATAAAATTGAAAACTTTCAGGAGATAAATGAATTTTTGCAATATTAATATGCATTTCTTCCTCATCATCACTATCATCAGTTGATGATTGATCAAACACTTGTGTCTGTTCTGAACTATCATCTGAAGAACTAGATTCATCAACTTGATTCTTCTCATCACTTGCAAATACTTTCATCCATTCTTTCATCAAATCTGGCTCTTGAACTATTTGTACAATGAGAGCAACTACTTTTGAATCAGGCGGAATGTATTTGTCCCAACTAAAACCTTCTGCCACTCTTTCATCATTTTGATCAATTATGCCATAATAAGCTTTCTTATTTGTTTCTTCGATCATTTTAGCATGTGCAGTTTGTGGTTCTTTTTGTTGATAAGATTGATGAGCAACTTGTTGATATATGGCTTTTCGATAATAATCATTGCCACCAAATGGATTCTTTGCTCCACTTGCTTCTCGATTAGTACATTCCCTCTTGAAATGTCCTTTCTCCCTTCATCGAAAACAAGTAACTTTAGATTTATCAAAACCCAAAGTAGAAACATTTGCATCCAAAAAATCATCTCTCCCTGTAATCATCTTGAATTTTTCAGCTCTTCTCAAAACACTCGCTAAACACCACTTAATATCCATCAGCTCCATTTCTTCAGCATCGATCTGATCGTAATCCTCTTTTGTCAACATAGGATTTCCGATCCTTCCTACAACCAATCCTTCATATGATTCTAACACTGTAGCTAGCAATGACATATGACTTTTAGCAACTTCTTTAGAAAAATTTTGACCATTCTGAAGATGCAACGCGATGTTGTAGTGTAAAATTTGACCATTACTGCTGTTTGAACTTTGAAATTGATGACTTGAAGTTGATTCCTTCGGATTAACACTTGGATATGAGGAAAATCCACTGCTGCTGTTTGGACTTTGATTGACTGATCCAGATGAATTTTCTGCACTGAAAGCAGTTTGAATTTTCGGACTTGCTTCGACATTCCGAACACTTCCTTTAAAGTACATCTTAACATCTTGTTGTGCATTTGGATTATTCATTCTAGCAATCTTTTGTTGCTCAAGATCTTGTCCTTCAATCTTTTCAATGAACTGAGAAATTGTCAAACCATCATATTCTCCAGTATTCTTTCTGAGGTAAAGCATCAGCTAATTTGTCAACCCATTCTTCACGATCTTTGTTGATACCTAACAATGACATTGACCGTACTAAGTGACAATATCTTTCAATCAATTTCTTTGTATCTTCTCCCGGCAAACTTGTAAATAAATCAAATTCTTTCTTTAACAATGATTTTTTACTCTTGATCATCTTCTCACTTCCCTCAAACTTAATTCGAAGTGCTTCCCAAATTGAACGTGAAGTCTTATCATGTTGAAACAATATGAATATGTCTTATTTAATAGCTTGCTGAAGTAAACTAATCATCATCTTTTCTGCTTTGTACATGTCTCGTTCTTTATCCGTAAATTCAAAAATTTTCTTTTCAACTCCCAAGTCTGTACGTGGTAGTACATACTTTTTCTCAACACACTCCCACGATCTCAAATGATTAGCTTGAACCCAGTTTTCAAACCTATCTTTCCAACCATAATACTCTTCAATGCCCATTAGCTTCGGGGGTTTTTGCAAAGTTCCAGTTTCATTTTCCATGTTCATGTTCAGAGAAATGGCAATAGGAGTAGTCGGGGCAGTAGAAAATGCGTTATAAAATTCCTCTTCCATGATTCGGTAACAAGTTCTACAATATCAGACTTTCAAACGAAATCAAACACTTTCAAACGAATTCCCTCAAGCGAAATACCAACATTCAAACAAAATGACCTCAAACAAAATAACCTCCTCAAGCTAAATGACCTGCAATACAACTTTAAACGAAATACCAACTCAAACGAAATCAGAATTTTCAAACGAAATAGTGATTTCGTGCGAACAACCCAAACGAAATATGACTTCGTGCGAAATCAACTTGGATTCAAACGAAAACAGCCTCTTTGGAACGAAAAAGTAATTTCGTATGAAATATCTCAAACGAAATATGATTTCGTGCGAAATCAAGAGGCTATTCCATGCGAAATATTGCTGATGTCATCATCTCGAGCTGATTTTGTCAAAATTGATCAAGTTTTTGTCCGATTTTAAGTCTAAAACTTTCAAGGGTTTGTTAAAACACTATTGCGCGTATAATATGTGAAACTCAAGACATTTTGACCGTGAAATCAAGTTTAATTTTGAAAAGAAGGTGTAGAAAACAGAATTTGCAGTTGAATTGGTATGAACTCTTCCTCCTGAGCTCTGATACCACTTGTAGGTTCGTTTGCACGACCAGAACGAGTCGATCAGAAGAGTTTTTGCTCAATACGAGAGGCGGAAACAAATGTATCAAGTCCAATTCAGCTAGATATACACTTTAAACTGTCTATTGATTGATTTGACAAAGATTTACAGCGAGTAGACACTTCGGCAGCACTTTGGCTCTCAAACCGGAAAGTTAGAACTGCTTCAAACGAAATCACAAGGCACCTATTTATAGGCTGGCTTATTTCGCATGAACAGGTTCACACGAAATCACTTTCACATGAAATACCTATTTCGTGCGAAATTACCAGTTGATTTCGTGTGAAATCACTAGTTAATTTCGTGCGAAATTACACTCTGTTATTTCATGCGAAATACCTTCTAACCTATTTTTGACAGTTTTCTCGAATAACGTGCCCTGATCTATACAAACTAATACAAGACTCGATACAAGACGAAGTCGACAGACGTATGCACCAACATGCTTCCACTGATTGCTTAAACATGTTTGGTTTCTTTTAAACACCAATTATATTGGGTTTGGTTTTATTTACTTAATTGCATAGTTCAATATGATTGGTGGCTGGATCCTGGTCAGTCACGCCTCCAAGCGGTGATACTCCGCATGTGGATTTTGGGGGTGTGACACTTATAAAAACATTTAAATGTAACATGGGTTTTAGCCCATTTGTTTAATATTAAAAGTTTGGTGTTTTACAAACTCTATAATTATTTCCTAACTACGATCCTGATGTTATATTCCACTGCAAATTTAATAAACACCGATACCACCTGTAATCTGGCATCATGACTCCCGCCCACGGTAGGGTTGGGGACTGTGACAATATATGTTGATTATAAGTTGCTACTAGTAGAATTTGAAGTAGAAAAGTAATCAACACATAAACATTGAATCCAATAAGAGTTATTTTTACTAAAATCTCATTAATCAAGGTAGTAATCACTTTCACAATTGTCTTATTAAGCTAGGTAGTGATAACCTCTTGAATTGTCCTACTAAAAGGTAGTGACCAGCTTTTGAACTTTGCACTGATAGCGATCAGTACTTTAACTTTTTATCAAGATGACAGTGATCACCTTTACAAATTTCTCTTATAGTCTTGGTAGAATTCTACCTCTCTAAACCATGGGTGAATGGAAAAGATATTATAATTAATTTATCAAACACTACTCTTGCTCTTGAATAATGAACTTAAAAATGTATGTTGATCAATTCAATAAACATGCAATGGAAAACAAGTAATGATTGTGTACCTAATTAGCCAGTAACCGCATCAGATAATAAAATAACTACATCAGCGTTATCTTGGTCGAGTTCCCCTTTAGGGTGTACAGTTTTGATGGGATTTATGTGTTATGAAGAACAGTTATGAGAGAGAGAGGGAGATGGGACGAATTTAGAGAGTGATTATGTTATTTTGTTTGTCTAACCCTAATCTCTCTAGTTATCATTCTATATATACACCTGAGGGGAAGCCCTTAATTAGTTAATAAGTATGGTCCATCAAAAATTACCAACTAATATATTATAGGGTATAATTTAATATTTTGATTTGTTATTATATAAATGATTATAATGACCATATATAAATAAATACATCATTTATTTATTCTTACATTCTCCCACTTGGCCGAATAATCATTTATTATGAGCATTAGATAAGCATGATCAGGAGTTAATACTCATTTAGCTTTAAACCAAGAACCATAGTAGGAAAATACGGCCGTTGAGTCATCATTCAACTCAGGACCCCCATTAGTCATACTACAACCTCAATTTAAGACCTAACAATTATGATCAAAATTTACAAGTAATCTCTTTAAACATTTGATTTGTATAATAATTGTTTATATGTCACTATGCACGTAGAACATATCATAGAGACATACAAAATCAAAACTAATGAGGAAAATTAATAGTTAATCATTCATAGTATGATATGCAGTTATACATGATCATTAATAAACTCGTCATTGTTATAAGCGATTACATAATAGTTATGGGCTATAGACCTTTAATTATTGGAACCATTAGCATATCATGAATGTTTTCGATATAAAGATTTAGTTTTCTCAATTCATTCATAAATGAACAACAATTAAGTATAGAAAATTTAGTGCAACACCTCTCGAACTGTTATTGTTCAAGGAAAAAGGGTAGCTGACTTTATCACTATAAGTCTTTAATATATTATTTATATGGAGTTAATAAACTTATGAATCCACTGATAAGTTTGCAACAACATATAGTGACCATTGCTTTGTGATTAGCAACATATTATGTCATTATAACTTAGGTTTTTAATATCAGTTCATTATGGCTCCTCCATGAAATAGAATTTGTCTGCTGACATAAGTGTGACACCTGGGTCACTGCGACCATCAAACAAATACCAAACCAATGAAATATTATATTTCATACTTGGGATCTGTAGAAATATGTGTATCGTTTGCACATATCAATTTTTGTTCAATTTCAAACTCTATATCGCTTTCTGGAGAGTTATACGCCAACTGGTGCATAAACGTAATCAGTTTAATGCGACAAACACTCCGGAACATCAACATATGCTTAACATATCTTAAATAACCTCTACATAACTTAGAAATAAGTTTTGAAGGCTTTGGTATGGCAACATCAAGTTTAATCGCTTACAGGGACTAAATTCGACAAACTGTGAAAGGATGACGATTCGTACTGGAACAGACATTCCGGAACATGACCATAAGTTAAACATACCATAAATATCCTTTACATAGCTTAGAAATAGGCTTTGAGGGGTTCGGTGTGCTAAAATAAACTTTTGGGTCATTCAGGGACTAAAAGCGTCAAAAAGTGCATAAGTTTGCATTTTCGCGCATAACTTACGTTCTGAATACATCCGGACATCCAAAAATTTATGTAAGCACTAAAATATTTTATTTTAGTGTTTGGCATAAGAAAAATACATTCGTCGCGCAATTTGGATCGTTTTTCACGCTTATGCGCATTCCGTCGTAATTAAGAGAACATCGCGATCATACGACCAAACGAACTGACATCCGGCATATTTTTGAGCATGTTTCATGTCCACAATGTTTAGGCATCATTTTAGGGCCTTAAAGATGGCTTAACGGGCCTTAAACATGTCAGAAATAGCTTTAAACACCAACAGGGACTGAAACTGTCATTTTTAAAAGTTATTTGCTGATCAGAAGGCTCAGGCGGCCCGCGTAAGCCCCCATAAAACCTTACGCGGCACGCGTAAGCATGTCAGATATGCAAAACCAGTTTTAACAGCTGTTTACAGCTGTATTACTCACAAAACCCACTTGCAAATGGTATTTCTGAAACTATGGGCCATTACTAGGGGCTCCAATGGTTTTGTAAAACCATGTGCCCAAGTGTATGGATGACATTAAAGCTCGGTTTACGAGGAACGATCCTAACAGTCCTAGAAATCCTATAAATACCCCCATGATCTCAACTCCAAAACCCACACCTTTGAATCTGAATTTGTTCTCTAAGTTGATGTGTTTAACACTTCATACCTGAGAATATTCGGATCAAAACTTCCGTTCTTGGACCCGTTGTAAGTCCTCCTTCATTCTTTTAGCGTTTTCTGCGTTGACCAGTTTATGGTCAACACGAAGTTCGGTTGAACTTCGCAACGTGAGCGTAATCACGATGGTTATAGTCCCTTGTGACTATACCTACTGATTACCACGTTATCTAGGCTCAGTGACGAGTCGTAGTTTCGGCCAAAATACGTATTCTTGCGTATTTTGTAACCAAACTACTTTTAGGTATCGAAACCGTTTGTTTTGATACCAAACTTGTTTTCTAACTTAGGTAAGCATGTTTTAACATGCTTAGCTCGTCACTTTTAGTTTAGTGCTTATATAGGGTCGTAAGGTAAGCGATCTAAACAATCGCTTATACTTTCGAACCCGACCCGTTTGGTCGATCTTTAGGATCCCACCAAATACATTAGGTGACCATAGTTGTATAGGGAATAACCTTCCAAGGTTATACCTTATGGTCACGACGTTTAGTTAGTTGTATGATAGGTAGTATATATGCCTTAGGTAAATTACCAAAATGCCCTTCTTACGCCAAAATTCATTTTAAGCATATGTAACATAACTTTTGACATCTAAACTGATTTGGCAACAATATTAGACGTGTTAAGGCATATTTTACTTATCATAGGACTAGTTAGGAGTTCCGAACGTGTTTTACGCAAACGACGCGTTAAAGTAGCATAAGCTACCTAAACGGGTCGTAAGCACTTAGGTTAGGTTTCATTGTAGTATGTAGGCTTTGTTAAACCATATTACATGAGTTTCCATACTCATTTGGTTTACGAACCCTCATTCTATTCGATCCTCCGATTTAGGTCCGGTTTATTAACATAGTTACCTACATTAGGTGCCGTTGATTTTCCGTGATCTCTAGCATTGCTTGGTTGTTACTCAAAGACTTCTAGGCAATCTCAAGTGAGTACATAGACCCCTCTTTTACTATTTTCCAAACTGTTTTGGGGTGAAACACATGTGCCTACTTGTTACTTTCATGCTTTCCATGTTTTCACATCATATACTTGCTATGTTCATTAGTACATTTATAGTACATGATTTACATTACATTGTTTCGCTATGTATGTTTACTTAGCATACTTAGTACATTGTTTTACTTTACATTTCTGCTATGTATGTTGACTGAGCATGCTAGCACATTGATTTACATTACATTAGTTATATATGTTTACTCAACATATGGACACATTGTTTTACATTGCATTTTGTTGCATATGCTCATCCAGCATATGAACACAATATATTACATTTTGAATCGTTTGTAACTATTTGACTATGTGAACCGTTGTAACTATCTGACTATGTGAACCGTTGTAACTATCTGACTATGTGAACCGTTGTAACTATTTGACTATGTGAACCGTTGTAACCATTTGATTATATGAACCGTTTGTAACTGTTGAACCGTGTGAACCGTATTTGACCATACATAAACATTTCTACAATTGTTAAACATTTCATCTTGGTGGCTGTTTGGGTAAGTGATTTAAGTAACGAGGCGACGTGTAATACGATAAAAACATGGTGGATACGCCGCTGGTACTTCCTATATATAAGTGCTTTTATGGTATTACATATCGTAGCGTTATTTAAACCATTTCAGTTTAGACATAATACATATACAATACAATCTTCACATAAACATCGTTTTACAAATAATTTAACTTATACAAACTCATTTTACATGATTATTTACTTAACCATACATTATTCCTTTATACATATATATCATTTGGTTTATTTATCACTTTTCAAATGATTTATGAAAGGAACCACTCAACAAGATTCATGGCTACTTTTATTAAACAGTTTCTTTAAACGCAAGTCATGAATCCTATTTTCACAAAACCTATGTATCTCACAGGCATTTTTATGCTGACGTACCTATTTTCACATGTGTTTTCAGGAGCTGTAGCATAGAATGATCGAGACACACTTAGGCGGACCTGTGCCTTAGTGACTTAAAACGAAGCAAGAACTAGTTGAATTATGTTATGTACTCCTTGTTTCCTGTTTAAGACAATGTAACTCTCTTGTTTGATAAATAAAACGAAACTTTAATTTCCATGGTTGTGAAACAATTAATTCTGTTACAACACTCCCCGGCGTTTCCGCCACGTTTCGTTGTTTTACGTGGTCGGGGTGTGACAATAAGGATATACCCCGAAATGACGTTTTATCATCTTTGAATCATACAACGTTAGAGTAATCAACCGGTTTGAGTTCTCACTTCTTCTTTAAATTATAGTCTCTTGTTTCCTTTATAGTCTCTCCATAAGATGCTGTACATTAATCTAGACATATCTAGTATGTTGCAATGTGAATAATATCTAAACAAGTATAGACTTAAACCTACATAAGGCTTCTAATTAGTGAAGCATAAGGATATAATCTCAATGATCCTATTATCCTCTAAAGGAAAGCAATATTGTTTGTTACATGTGAAAGGACCCATTTAAGGTAAAAATTATGGAACGAAACTAATGTCCCATTGGGTCTATCTTAGTATGTTATGATATATATTATATAAAAGATATCCCTGAGATCTATTATATCAACGTATATGTTAGCAATGTTTTGACTTATATAACATATACATGTCAAAAGAATGTCATCTATTTAAGGACAAGTTTGTTGTAGTTGCTCCCACTCATTTTGAGGTAGGTAAATTAATCCACTTGATTCTTGATGAAAATAATTGCATTAGATTTTATCACATTTTGATGTTTGCATTTACCCATACATAGATGTTATTGGCTTACAGACAAAGTGTTCTTTGACTTTCAGTTTATAACTTTCAGATTGTATTATGAACATATAAATATGTAAGTCAGTTGTTAGGAAAAGTTGTTTTAATGTTCATCTAATGTACTCTCAATTGTTATAAGATATTAGAACAGTGATGATCCTCAAAGAAACTTTTGTAAGACAGGTAAGAAGATTCTTTGATAATTTATCTCCTCTTGTGTATAACCTTTGAAAATCAATCATGCTTCTTAGTTTCTTAACGTTTATATTAGGATTTAGTTTAGTTATGAACACCCTTAGGTGATTCAACTAACAATATTATAACACTCAGAATCAATTTTGCTAATAATGGCTTTATTCCACTCAGAAGATTAATTGATGCTAATGGTTTAATGAGAGAGACTATAGGATAGTTAAACTTTCCAAAATCCATTTCAACTCCAGTTAGGGAGGTTACATAATCATCAAAGTTAGTAGGTCTTTAAACATAGATGACCTCCTGAGTTGATTATTGAGTTTATTAGGAGTTTTAGTTTTGTGGATTAGCTCTTAGTTGGATTGTTATCATTTTCAGGATTCTAAGTGTGTAAGAGTTGGTGTAGCATGGTGTTCGAGAGGTGTAATCGAAGTTAAATTTGGAGTAAAGTTTAATGACTCTCTTCCTCCTGCCTTTTGTATTCCTTGGAAGTCATGATAAAGACTTTTACTGCTCCCACAGACCTTAGAAGTCTTTAGGAGCTCAACATGCTTAGGGTCAATACTTAAAGACCAACATATTCTAATAGAGAAACACGTTAATGTCGTTAGTCATTGTAGTTTTCTTTTGTTTGAAGATCACTTTACTTTTGGTAAGAAATCTGAGTATCCACATTTAAACAACAATGAAAATTTTATAAGAATAGCATTCTACTTTATTGAGACAAGTTATGATGGAACATTGTTGAGATGGAGCAGTGTCTAATGTGAAGTTTTCACTCCCCCACCTCTTGCAAGTTATTATTAAGACTCCTAATGCTCCCATTGATCTTTAATATCTCTATAAATGCTACAAGAGAAGTTTCAAATATGTGGTAGGAAACTGTCATACATACGTTAGACTTGATTTGATTTCCTTAATAATCGGATGTCATAAGGAACTTAAGGACATATTTAAAATAAATCATGTTAAGTATATATATGAATGGATCTCTTTAAAGCCGTGGACCATAGGAGTCAGATTTAGATAGAAGTAAGTAGTCTTTAAATAATAACTGAGTTATGTCTCAATATTCCATTTTGAACAAGTACCACAAATGTAGTGAAGTATAACTTCTCGTGGACCCATACTTATTCCTTAAGCCAAGTAATGTTTAGGGCATCACACATAAAATCACTGAGAATGAGATTAGATGAAAAAAACCATCCTTAATAAACCTTGTCATGATTTCTCATGATATTTGGTTTTAATGGATGAAATTTGTAGGTCTCATTTGTCTTTTGTTTCTCATTTGCATGATAACCAAAGTTGTGAGAATATGTAATGTCATCTAGTTCCATCTTATAAAGGTTTATATCCAAATGCTGATAACAAATAATATGAGTTATTAAGGTAAGGGTGCTGGCTATGCAAACCTCGCAAGTGTCATAATGTAACTTAAGTATTGATACTAAATTATGATTAATCTCTGGAATTTGTAAGATATCATAAAACGTAATTAGAAGACAACTTATTATGGTTCTTGTAGCCTTAACATTTAATTTTATCACTAACTCTCATGTTAGTTATTTGTTAACTTCTGGTAAGGGAAACGTGTAGAACTAGACTTAACCTATCATGTGTATATTGGAATATTAAGATTAGCAAACTTAAATATCATTAATAGGAAACTACTTAATTTAGGCAGTTGTTCTTTTGAATTATGGATAGCCTCGTTGCTTATGCCTAGTCTAATATCATAATTATGCAATGAGATTCTCCTTTTAAGAACCTTAGAGTTGGAATTAGTACTTGTATTTTCTCTATGGACCTTAGATCTATCCTCTTTTTAGGTTTTAGTGGTAGCGAGGTGAATAACATCTTATTTTCCAGTTTTAGGCATTTCTTTTCTTGTACGTATGTTGCTGATCAACACACTCATTTTCCTTTGGTACTTATGAGTGTTATCAGTTGATTTTAAGACATCAAATTATACTAGTGGAAAACTTAGTATGTAATGCACTAGAAAAATGTACTTAAATCAATGTGTAATCCCTTAATTTTACGGGTCATGGTATTGCACATTATGATGTATTCACAAATGTCATTTAACCTTATAATTTAGAATGTGGAATGAAGGCATGCATCTTAGGAGTTATTTTGATTATTCCACCAAAATAAGATTATTCTTAGGAAAAACTTAATCTGAAAAAAAGCATCCAGTGATAGCATTTATTTAACTGAGTTCTTGATTTTCATAAAAGACATTATGTTTGACTCGTCCCATTTGTCATGCTCTAGTTTTCTTCTGTATGATTCTTATCACAAAAAAAAAAGCTGTGGGAATGCCATATCTTGTCTTGAGGAATAATAAAAAGACGAGATGAGCTAAATTTATTGAAACTCTTTATGAAGCAAAACTTATATTGGGTTTTGAAATTAGAGTGGAAGATTTCAGTGGCGTCTCTGAGAATTCACGTACCCTGTTCGAGCTCGAAAAATATGCCCATATGCTTTAATGATAAACAATATAATTACAAAAATGACAAAAATTGTAGTATTTGATAAACAATGCAATTATGATAGTGACAAAATCATAGTATTCTATTGAGTTATATACCGTAATAAATAATAAGTTAACAGCTAAGTAATGATTCATGGAGCCCTCCTTCAACATCTTCTTGTTGATTTTCAACATTAACTATAGGTGGATTAGGCGCCAAAAACTTTTGTGTAGCACCGACTTGAGACTTCACCAATTCTTCCGCTTGTTTCCTTTTTTTGACGTTTTTGCCATCCGGATGGTTGTTTAGGAGCCATTAACACCTAAAAATAATAATCGATGTTCAATTAACAAGAATTTCATACAACGATTCCTCCACTGATGGCAACTTATACAATGATTCTTCTTTTACGGAGATTAATATTTAATACATTGTTTACAAATTACAACCATTCGCGGATCACAAACACAACTGTCTAGTATGATTAATATATAATTTACATCGTTATTTGTAGATTACCGTGATCTACAAATATAGGACAATACTCAATAGTCAATTCAATATGATACGTCGTATGCGCATACGGGCAACATGGTTCTGATGTTAACAACAATTAACAGACTAACAGTTTAACAATTAACACTAAACCAATGAACGGACCTTTTGAGTTCTGAATCTTCTTATCGATGTTCTTATTCGCGTCTCTGATCGATGTTGTTCTTGTTCACGTCTCTGAATCTTCTGTTCGCAGCAGCCCAGGCCTAGCGATTCAACGAAGTTCTGATGAAGTGATGAAGTTCTACTGTTCGTTATTCTGATGAGTTTGTTCGTCTCGTCCTTTCAGATTTCAGGAGTCCATGAAATTGCCGTCGTGTGTTATCATTTTTATTAAAATCATATTAGTATTGGGCCAATAAACCTAATCTCTAGTGGGCTAAATTATAAACCATTAAAAAGTATTTGATAATGGGCCTATATTGGAATTGGTATGTGTTTACAATTTTAAAAAAAATAACACTCACACACACACACACACACACACACACACACACACACACACATATATATATATATATATATATATATATATATATATATATATATATATATCGATTTCTTTGAAAAAATCTCGTGCCCCTCGAAATCACGGGCCTTGTGCGGAAGTCCTCCCCGCACACCATCATAGCCGGCCCTAAAGATTTAGATGAGATACTTAAAAGAAGAATGTTATAGTCAGTAATGTTATGGGGTATTCAAGTAAGGTAGACTAAAGAATGGTCATAAGTTTAATGAATGATTGTTATTTGACGAAGTTGTAATATGTCTATTATTAACATCAAACAAATAGACTAGGTTAATTAAAAAATTTTACTTAAATGAAAACAAATCATCTTTGGGTAGAAGTGAAATCATTTAAGCATGTCAGCAAAATAATTGTGACAAATCACTTTTGGGCAAAAGTGTGACCATTATCTTAATTAGGCATGAGTTAGTTATGCTAGACATGAATGTAGAACATCACCTTTGGTCAAAAGTGAGACATTCTTGTATATAAGACATAAATAACATAGCTTGAAATTATACTTGGACAATAAAATAGATTTGGCACATCACCTTTGGGCAAAAGTGAAATATCAAAAACTCATTCAAATTAAGTTATCTAGTTTTGTAAAGGAATAATAAATTTTAATAATCCCAACTATTGCCTGTTGGCCGGCAACGGCCCCAACTTTAAAAATTCCCACTGGCGGTCCCATCTTTTCAAATATTTGCCTTCAATGGACCCTGACTAACAGAACCCTAACGCCGTTAGTCTCTGGTCGCCGGAAAAACGTATTTGGTCAGCAAAAGGTTCCTAAATGTCCGATCTATGGTTACAAACAGCTTTGGGACGAAAACTTTGAGTTTTCCGGTCAAAAAGAAGTTTCCGGGCGAAAAATGAGTTTTTTTCCGGTGACCTCTATAATTGGGGCTTTTTACTAGAAAAGGTTCCTCAAGGTGCGTAATAAGGTTACAAAGAGTTTTGAAACGAAAATGTTGAGTTTTCTGGCCAAAACGGACTTTTCCGGCCAAAAACGTTTTTCCGGCGACCGGAGACTAACGGCATTAGGGTTTGGTTAGTCAGGGTCCATTGAATGTCAATATGTGAAAAGATGAGACCGTTAGTGGGAATTTTTGATGTTGGGACCGTTGCCAGCCAACGAGCAGTAGTTGAGGTTATTAAAATCCATTATTCCTTTTGTAAAAGGTTTAGTGTATATAAGTATTTACAAAAATGTTAATTAATAGCGAACCACATGTTTATGGACCCATAAGTGTTAACGGGATTTGAGTTCTCGTTCTCGAGAAATCAAGGTTCTCGAGTAAATAAGGTCTTCTCGAGAAAAAAATTTGTTTTCGAGAAATATGGGTTTCCGAGAAAATTAGTTTATGAGAAATGGTGAGTTCTCGAGATTTAGTATTTTGATAATTTTAGTTCTCGAGTTAAGTTAAGTTCTCAATAAATGAGTTAGTTCTCGAGGTTTAGAGTTCTCTATATTATGAGTTCACGATATTTATGAGTTCTCTAGTTTTCGAATTCTCTACAAATGTGAGTTCTTGATAATTATTGAACTCGCAAGTTCTTGGTAAATTTTTTTCCCGTGAACCTGATCCAGTGAAACCATAAAGTTGATCTGATAAGGCTGGTTCAACTAATTTTATGTGATTTCATGTGTATTTATCCAAGTTTATTATTTGATTATATATTAAAATAATGTTTATTCAACATATAAAGTTACAGAACTTTAGAAATCATAAGCAAAATCAAATCTATCACAAAAATTAGGTAATCTATACTATATAATAAAAAAAACCATTTTAGGGACACTTGTCATTATATTAGGTTATCTCTTACAGATAATCATTATTTTAGTTTAATCTTTTCTAATTAATTATAGATAATCATCCTACTAAATATTATTTAGTTTAATATCTTATATTATAGATAACCCTCCTACTAAATATTATTAGTTTAATATCTTGTGGATAAATATTATTAGTTTAATTTCAGTGAGTTTTATATCTTCATAAATCTTAAGTATAAAACGGCTTATTTCACTCTTCCATATTTAGACCATGCACACTTTACTTTGTTATTTCACTTTACTCCATATTTAGACCATATACTCTACTTTAGTTCAATTTCTTTATAGATTCGGTTAACTTTATACTTGGTATTTCATATCCATCTCCCTTTTTGTAGTGTTGTTTGTCACATTTTTAGCGTTGGTTATTAATCCATGATATGAAAACAAATTATGTTATCGATTGAAACAACCGATGATGTGAACGTCTATATCTATATCTATACTATATAATTAAAGAAAACCAATATGTGACACGTGTCATTCATTGGAGGCACCTATTTTTAGGGTTTTCCGCCTTTCTTTTATATTTATTATTTAGTATATAAATTAGATTTTTTACTATTATTAGTATTTTTATTATTTATCAAATATATTGATTACTTAAAATTTATATATAAGACTTTATCCAAAATTATATTTATTTAATACACCATTAATCCAAAATTATATTTATTTAATATACTATTAATCTAAAATTACATTTATTCAACTCGTGTAAAACATAGAGTTTTTAAAGATTTAAATTTTTTATTATTTGATATATAAATTACAATACACGAGGTTCTTAAAAATATAATATTTTTTTATTATTTAATATATAAAATTACATTTATTCAACCCGTGTAATAAATGATGTTTTTAAAGATATATTGTTTTATTATTTAGTATGTAAAATTACATTTTTTCAACCCGTGTAATACACAGGGTAACATAAACTAAACAAATTAACATAATAACTAATTTAAAATTTAAAAGAAGGATAGCGATAATACAATCCGTTGTTGCCACTTTATTTAAGTAGAATCAATTAATCGATTTATATATTAAAATATAAATCTGACAAAAACCTTCAATTAATTGAACAAAATGAATTGGTTAACTCCAATTAAAATTAAACATTCATAAGAGCAATCGGAAACAATTTATTGCATTGGTTTCAAATTCAAAGCTCAGTTAAATAAAATATAAAGGTAAGAATACTGATTAGATGGTGCCAAAACATCCGCCGCCGTAAGCAAAAGAAAAATAATTTTGATTGATTTAATTTTCAAATCAATTTGCATATCATAAATCGCAAAACACAAATCAATCTTAATATTTTAATTCATATAACTCAATTCATTGAATTTCTTGATTGAATTAATGTAATTAGCATATGCTTTGATACCACATATTGATCAATTCAATAAACATATAATGAAAAACAAGTAATGATTGTTTACTTAATTAGCCACTAACCGCATCAGAGAATAAAGTAGAAGACATTATTATTATCTTGGTCGAGTTCCCCTTTAGGGTGTACATTTCTAATAGGGTTTATGTGTTTTGAAGAACACATTTATGGGACAGAGATGGGATGAATTTAGAGAGTAATGATGTTTGTCTAACCATAATCTCTGTATATATACACCCAACGGAAAACCCTTAGTTAATAAGGATAACCGGTCCATCAACAATTATAATAAAAGAAACCAATTTTGTACTCGTGTCATTCATTGAAGGTATCCTTAAATTTATATTTATCTGAATAAATTAATATTAAATCTTATCATACTTTAATAAAATATTATCCTCAAATCTAAATTGTTAATTTAATATATTTTTAAAACAAATACCTCTCTTATCTACTAATCTTATATTAAATATATAAATAATAAATTAATATTAAATGTTATCCTAATTATTTAAAAACATAACTTTTTTTATTATTTGATATACAAAATTATATTTATTCAACTCGAGTAAAACGCGAGGTTTTTAAGGATATAATTTTTTTTATTATTTGGTAGATTTTTCAACCCGACTATACACATGTTTTTTTAAAGATACGACGTTTTTAGTATTTAATATACAAAATTACATTTATTTAGGATATAATTTTTTTATTATTTGGTAGATTTTTCAACCCGACTATCCACGGGTTTTTTAAAGATACGACGTTTTTAGTATTTAATATGCAAAAATACATTTATTTAATATGTGTAATACACATGGTTTTTAAAGATATAACTCTTTTTTTTATATCTATTCAACACGTGTAATATACTGGGTTTTTAAGGATGTAATTTTTTATTAAGATTTATTCAACCCGATTATACACGGGTTTTTTTAAAGATACGACATTTTTAGTATTTAGTATACAAAATTATATTTATTTAATATGTGTAATACACATGGTTTTTAAAGATATAACTTTTTTTATTATTTGATATATAAAATTACATTTATTTAACCCATAAAATATACAAGGTTCATAAAGATATAAGTTTTTATTATTTAATATATAAAATTACATTTATTCAACCCGTGTAATACACGGGGTTCTAACCTAGTATATTATAAAGTACTAGTAGCATGCCCGCGCGACGCGGCGGGGCGACACTTTGCATTGCGGCACTAGTTTTTGGTAGTTTTCTTATTCGTATAATATTTATGATAACATTATTGTGGTGGATATATGTCATAAGTGTTACACATACGTAAACTTTTGTTTTTTTATAAAAATAATAATCAAAAGACAAAATATATTGTATTTTATAACAATTAATAATCAAATAAAAAATAAAGGATAAGTTGTTATAATTGTAAAGTATGTTTATTTTATTGGTTAAATTATAAAGTATAATTTTATTCTTTGAAGTTCATAACTTTTTTTAAATATCCACATAGTACTCATCCAATAAACTTTAAGTTTAAAATTTTTATTTTTTATAAAAATAAAAAATAGTATTTGAAACGTAAGTATATTTAGAGCTTTAACTTAAATTGTTAAATTTCGGTTTTTTAAATATATAAAAATTATATATTTTTATAAAATTTCAAGAACTGTTTTTATAAAAAAAAAATAGGATGTTAAGAGTTTATATATTTATTAACTTTATATCATACTAAGTTTAGATTTTTAGTTCCTAACTAATCTTATCTATATGAGTCTACTTTTAACTCATAATCCCTAAAAATATGCAACACAATCTACTATGTATCTAGTCAAGTTGGTAAGGAATTATTTTGAAACTAACTAATATTATCTATAACAATATAGCTGAACTTATAATTTCTAAAAATTTGCAACACATTTTAGTATTTATCTAGTAAAGATTATAAATATCTGGAGTATTTTATTTATATTACTTGTTACAAAAAAAAATGTTTATAAAAGAATTTTTTTTATAAAAACAAAATGTTTTATTTATAAATAAAGTAAAAAACTGTTTTATACTGTAAAGTTTCGTTTTTAATAAAAAATAATAATCAAATGACAAAAAAATAAAAGATAAGTTGTTATACTTGTAAAGTAAGTTTATTTTGTTGGTTAAATGATAAAGTTTATAATTTTATTCTTTAAAGTTCATAACTATTTTTAAATATCCACATGGTACTCATCCAATAACCTTTAAGTTTAATTTTTTTTTATAAAAATAAAAAATAGTAGTTGACTCGTAAGTACGTTTTACACCTTTAATTTTAATTGTTAAATTTTGTTTATATATATATATATATATATATATATATAATTTATATTTTTATAAAATTTATAAACAATTTTTATAAAAAAATAGGATGTTAAGAGTTTACATTTTTATTACCTTTATATCATAGTAAGTTCAGTTTTTTAGTTTAGCTTTGAAGTTTATTATTTTTTAATTAAAAAATACAAATTATTAGATTAATATCCAAGAATAACTGCAATATTTTATAATTTCAGCTTGACTATATCTAACTACAATATATTGCAGCTTTATGATATTAACTTATATAAGTTCAGTTGACTTGTAAATTTAGGATACTAACTGTATTTTGAACTTTATTAATATGGTCAATAACTGCATTATATTAACACAAAAAATAAAGTTCAAATATAAAATACACTTTATTCATACGTCTAGATCAAACATAACAAATGAAAATGAAGAAAAAAAACATACAAACACTTGATAGATTTCATATTAGATTGCATGAAATCTGTTCCGCTTCTGAATTGACACTCGAGGTATTTTTAATTGGGTTTTCTGGTTTGTGCTTGAATCAGCAGTATCTCATAATTATTTTTCTTTGTCATTGTCATTAGAATCGTCTAAATTAATAACCTCACTCCATTTTCATTCAGAGAGTCTCTTGGGTCTCTTCATTTGAGTCTCAAACTTCCAATCCTTAAAAAGGACAAAAATTGAATACAAAAGTTAAAAAAAAAAGATTAAATAAACCTTAAAATTAATTACCTCTTCACTAAATTCACGTTGAAGATTAGACTTGTATGGACTAAACATGCACCATAAGAAATAATATCAACACTTTTATCACCATCATCCTGCAATAAAACACACATATAATAACATAACGAACGTGTTAATATGAAAGATATACGTAAAAATAATACTTAAAAGCCAGCAAAATCAATACATTAGAAGCTTGTTCGACAAATGGGTTGTTTAAATTGGACATTTTTAGTTATGTATTGCTTTTGTTAGTAAAGTGTTGGACATTTTAGTTAAGTTAGGATTTGTTTTTGTTGAACGCAGGCTTATAATTCAATAGAACGAAACCGAGCGAAAATGATCCGCTCGATTTTAGTTAGGATTTGATAAAAACCGACAGAAACCGAGCAAAAACGATCCGATAGATTCAAATTCAATCCGAGCATGAGCATCACTTTTGTGCTCGGTTTTGCAAATTCGACCCGATCGGATCAGATCGGTTTTAATTCAATCCGAGCATGAGCAGACCCTCGATCGGATCGGCTCATGAACACCCCTACTTCTAACTTTAATTAGCTTACGAGCAGCTCAATTGTTATCAGCCCATAACACTCAGCCCAATCCAGCCTAATAACATGAAACTATATATATATATATATATAGGGTCAGGATGTAGAGAAAACAGTGAAAAGTGTGAGAACGGTGAGAACGCTTATGGGTCGTCCGATCAAAACAATCCATGGACTAGATTGCGCGGTGGCAAATTCGTAAATAACATCAATTTTATTATGTGGGACGCGTTTCATTAAGGGTAAAAGGGTCTTTTGCCGCTCATATTCAAAACGCCATCAAATGATAACACGCCATTCAAAAAAAATAAAACGTCATTAAAAACAAAACGCCAAAAATTAGTGATAAAACGCGTTGGATATTACAGGAAGATGAAACAACACAGTAACTGAATTTCAGTTATTAACATTTATTAGAAGAAATTCCCTCCTAAATTACGCGCCAAAAACATCATTATATAAACGAGGTAAAACATAGCTTCCATAATCACTTCAATCGATCCATTTCTGCAAAAAAAAAAAAAAAACATCTTTAACCAAAACGTCAACTTAACCAAAACGCCAAAAATGGCAACAATCGTTTCGTGGAGATACACTCTGGCAATCAGGCGATTCGTCCTCCGTTTTGACAACAGAAGGAGGGTGTATATTAAGACGGTCAGGGCAATTTTGAAGATGGAAGAAGAGATACAGAGGGGAATCTTATCCCTTGGCATCGCTCTAGACAACGAATGCCATGAAACACAAATGCTTATGAAAGCATTAACCAGGAAATTTGGACCAATCAAAGCAGATGTGAAGCCGGACGCTGTCATGACATCATGGCGTTTTGATGATGAAACAGACATGGTGACCGTTACATACGACAGCGGAGAGCAGGAAGTCTACTGGCTAGAAAACATCATGACAAAGCAGCGTCTTGGTTTCATGGAAGAATTGCATAACGCCACTTGTACCTACACGGAAATAGAATCAAAATTGGAGTTAATGCAAGACATGTTCAAGTGGAGGCTTCAGAATCTTCAGGAACAAGAAGCTGATGAAGATGAAGGTGATGACATGGATGAAGATCCAGATGAAGACTCAGAGGAAGAAGAAAATGACGCAAGTGATGGATACTTTTCGGATAAAGTACCTTGAAGGCTTTTAATTTTTTTTCCTCTTTTTTTTTCTTCTGTGTAATCTTTTTTTAAGATAATTAAATGATATATTTCTCTCTTTATTAGCAAAACGCCCAAAAAAATACTAAAATGGTTATTCCTTACAAAACGTGAAAAATAACAATAAATATTTTTCCTGCTTAATATTTTATTTACTCCGTTATTGTATTTTGTCATCTTGATCTGCATAACGCCATTTAAAAAAAAACGCCAAACTTAGAAGATAGGATGTCTATCACCTATAAAACTGATAAAAGCTAATCAACACAGTAAATACAAAAACAGTAACTGAAAAGATAGTTACTTCATTACTATCATTTATTACAATAAAAAAGTCCCGCCTAAACTACGCGCCAAAAAACTCCTATAAGAGAGGGGTCTATACACAATGAAATTGATCACACCCAGAAAACACAAACGCCATATCCTCTAGAAACCACTCACTTTAAAACGCCAAAAAATGTCAGTTAAAAAACCACAGATGGCAAAGATTTCACTGAATGGATTCTTCTTCTGAGAGGGTTATCTCAATAATATTTTGCTGAATGAGATGGACAAATATTCAAGAAAAAGAGACTGATGACAGTGATATGCCATCATGTGAGCTTTGTTCTTGATGAATATAGGCATGGAATAAAGGGATCAACACAAGTGTAAAATGCTATTTTGGACTCCATTATTACAAATAGCATCAAGCAAGAGTTGATCTTTAATGACATGCCACCAAACAAGAATATCACACCAAAAAACAGGATGCCACTAAGCAGTTTCGTCTAAAAAAGACGGGGTTTATGTAGGAAAGTTGGCATCTAGCTAAGGTATTCAAAAGGTTCAAAACGCCAAAATAAATTCAAGAAGAAGGAGCTTATGACAGTGAAGATTCGGAAGAGAAATTAGATTACCATTTTTAATTTTTTTCTTTTTCATTTTATATTGTTTTGTTATCAAGTTATATGTTGTTTTGTTATCTAATTCTCTACAAATAAAATACATTATTATATAAAACGCCAAAAACTAAAAACTCCAAAACGCTAGTAGTGTGAAAACTGTGAGAACGAGTGCTGGCAAAGCAGCTAGTCAAATCTATTAAACACCAAAAAATTCATTAAACGCTAAAAAAATATTTGGTCTTATTGTTAACTTATGAAAAATTTAATGACTCGAAATGAATTATTATACAAAACGCCACAAAACGCCAAAAAAATTGATCAGAAAACGCTATAACGCCAAAAAATTATCTATATGACACAAAAACAATTAATTCAACGACAAAAAGTTTAATAAATACAATTAACGCCAAAAAAATCTTAGACGCCAGAAAATGTTATAGCGCGTTAGGATAATAAAAGAAGATTGAAAAGACAAAAAAACCCCTCGGACCCTGATCATGTCCCGCGCCACGTGTTAGGCCAGGATGAGTTCTCACATTTCTCACACTTTTGAGTGTTTTCTCCTGATCCCGTTCCTATATATATATATATATAGGGTCGGGATTTTGGGAAAACGGTAGAAAGTGTGAGAACGGTGAGAACGCTTATGGATCGTCCGATCAAAACAATCTATGGACTAGATTGGCGCGGTGGCGTTTTCGTAAATAACATCAATTTTATTACGTGGACGCGCCTCATTAAGGGTAAAAATGTCTTTACACTTCTATACCAAAATGCCATACTGATGAATAAAACGCCATTACGGAACAAAACACATCCCTATATAAACAAAAAACATCCCAGACATAAAAACACACCCCTAGAAACCTGAAACGCCATATTTTCTACTATATACCATTCAAATTACAAACGCCAAAATCCCCAAAACATCAAACACAACTACTCAAAAAACGCCATATTTTATACTATATACCATTCATCTTAGAAAACGCCAAAACACTCAAACATCAAAAGATTCCAAAAAATCGACGGTTCTTTCAGATACACTATTTCCTCAGTAAAACGCCAAAAATGCCAAATATCGTTTTTTGTATATTCAAATATTGTTCTACGCCAAAGTTTCGGATAATGCATTCTTCCCTGAGGTGCTGTGACTCAAATAACATTTTGCTGCATGAGATGGACAAATCATAAACAAAAAGATGTTGGTGTCAGACTTATGTCATTTTTTGTGTTTTGTTATTAATGAATATTATAATGGCATGAAAAGACGAATGACACTAATGAGTTGTCTGAAGATACATATTCAAAACAAAAAACTCATGTCATTTTGTCTTAGGCCAGGATGAGTTCTCACATTTCTCACACTTTTGAGTGTTTTCTCCTGATCCCGTTCCTATATATATATATATATAGGGTCGGGATTTTGGGAAAACGGTAGAAAGTGTGAGAACGGTGAGAACGCTTATGGATCGTCCGATCAAAACAATCTATGGACTAGATTGGCGCGGTGGCGTTTTCGTAAATAACATCAATTTTATTACGTGGACGCGCCTCATTAAGGGTAAAAATGTCTTTACACTTCTATACCAAAATGCCATACTGATGAATAAAACGCCATTACGGAACAAAACACATCCCTATATAAACAAAAAACATCCCAGACATAAAAACACACCCCTAGAAACCTGAAACGCCATATTTTCTACTATATACCATTCAAATTACAAACGCCAAAATCCCCAAAACATCAAACACAACTACTCAAAAAACGCCATATTTTATACTATATACCATTCATCTTAGAAAACGCCAAAACACTCAAACATCAAAAGATTCCAAAAAATCGACGGTTCTTTCAGATACACTATTTCCTCAGTAAAACGCCAAAAATGCCAAATATCGTTTTTTGTATATTCAAATATTGTTCTACGCCAAAGTTTCGGATAATGCATTCTTCCCTGAGGTGCTGTGACTCAAATAACATTTTGCTGCATGAGATGGACAAATCATAAACAAAAAGATGTTGGTGTCAGACTTATGTCATTTTTTGTGTTTTGTTATTAATGAATATTATAATGGCATGAAAAGACGAATGACACTAATGAGTTGTCTGAAGATACATATTCAAAACAAAAAACTCATGTCATTTTGTCTTAGGCCAGGATGAGTTCTCACATTTCTCACACTTTTGAGTGTTTTCTCCTGATCCCGTTCCTATATATATATATATATATAGGGTCGGGATTTTGGGAAAACGGTAGAAAGTGTGAGAACGGTGAGAACGCTTATGGATCGTCCGATCAAAACAATCTATGGACTAGATTGGCGCGGTGGCGTTTTCGTAAATAACATCAATTTTATTACGTGGACGCGCCTCATTAAGGGTAAAAATGTCTTTACACTTCTATACCAAAATGCCATACTGATGAATAAAACGCCATTACGGAACAAAACACATCCCTATATAAACAAAAAACATCCCAGACATAAAAACACACCCCTAGAAACCTGAAACGCCATATTTTCTACTATATACCATTCAAATTACAAACGCCAAAATCCCCAAAACATCAAACACAACTACTCAAAAAACGCCATATTTTATACTATATACCATTCATCTTAGAAAACGCCAAAACACTCAAACATCAAAAGATTCCAAAAAATCGACGGTTCTTTCAGATACACTATTTCCTCAGTAAAACGCCAAAAATGCCAAATATCGTTTTTTGTATATTCAAATATTGTTCTACGCCAAAGTTTCGGATAATGCATTCTTCCCTGAGGTGCTGTGACTCAAATAACATTTTGCTGCATGAGATGGACAAATCATAAACAAAAAGATGTTGGTGTCAAACTTATGTCATTTTTTGTGTTTTGTTATTAATGAATATTATAATGGCATGAAAAGACGAATGACACTAATGAGTTGTCTGAAGATACATATTCAAAACAAAAAACTCATGTCATTTTGTCTTTCCAAATGGCAACAAAAACACAAGCATGGCTAAGCCAAACCACCAGCGAACATGATTGTCACACCCCGACCACGTAGGACAACCAAACGTGGCGGAAACGTCGGGGAGTGTTGTAACAGAATTATTGCTTCATAACACATGGAAATTGAAATATTGTTCTATTGATTAAAGGAGTTACAATGACTTGACAATCAAAGAAACATAACGTAAATAACTAGTCTTGCATCTTTTATTGTCGCTAAGGCCCAAGTCCGCCTAAGTGTATCTTGACAAGTCCTATGCATCATATCCTGAAAACACATGTGAAAATAGGTACGTCAGCATAAAAATGCCTGTGAGATACATAGGTTTATGAAAATAGGATTCATGACTTATTGTTTAAGAAAATGTTTAGTCATGAACCTTGTAATTTGATTTGTCTTGTAAATCATTTGAAAAACAATAAGATCAGATGATATGTATAAATAAGAGAATAATGTATGGTTAAATGAATAACCATGTAAAATGAGTTTGTATAAGATAAGTTGTTTGTAAAAGAATGTCTTGTGAAAAGTATGTTATTTGTATAAAATGTTATATATCTTAAATTGAAATGATTCAAATAACGCTATGATATGTAACACCATACAAACACTTATATATAGGAAGTACCAGCGGCGTATCCACCATGCTTGTATCATATTACACACGCACCGTTACTCAAATCACTTACCCAAACAAACCACCAATGTAAGATGTCTATGTTTAAACCAATTGCCAAACGTATTGAATAATATGTCAAAAATGTTTATGTGTCAAATGTAAATCATGTGATGTGTAACCAATGTCAATAATGTTCATGTGTTAAATGTAAATCATGTGATGTGTAACCAATGTCAATAATGTTCATGTGTCAAATGTAAATCATGTAATGTGTAACCAAAATGATCTGTATGGCTAGTGAAATGTATCAACTAAACCATATGCACAAAAACAAAGTATTGAAGTAAAACCTGGTTTAAATCAAAGCTATGTTTTGTGGAAATGCATGCTATACTGATACGAACATCTATGCGGTGTTGTGAAAATGCATACATCCAAGCCTTGAGACTGTGGCGATAAACCCTTAAACAATTTAAAGGTTTATCTAACTTATGTATATCGAATTCGGTCATTCCTTCCAATCCACACCAACCCAGGATTTCAGGAACGGGAGTTGTCAATTCCTATGGTACCACTACCTACTAACGAACGGCGTAGCTAATGTTAATGAATGTATTGTTCCATTGTAAACAACCCAAATGTCATAACAAAATGTAAGCATGTGATGAAAACACTGTACTAAGTATGTAACCAACGGACATACATAGCATAAAATGTAAATGTAAAACAATGTACTAAGTATGCACACAAATGGACATACATAGCATAAAATGTAAATGTAAAACAATGTACTAAGTACGCACGCAATGGGCATACATAGCATAAAATGTAATGAAATCATGTACTATAAATGTACTAATGAACATAGGAAGTATATGATGTGAAAACAGGAAAGCATGAAAGTAACAAGTAGGCACATGTGTTTCACCCCAAAACAGTTTGGAAAACAGTAAAAGAGGGGTCTATGTACTCACTTGAGATTGCTCAGAAGTCCTAGGATAACCACCAAGCAATGCTAGAGATCGCGGATATCAAACGGCACCTAATATAGGTAACTATGTTAATAAACCGGACCTATAATCGGAAGATCGGGTAGCATTAGGGTTTGTAAACCAAATGAGTGTAGGAACTCATGTAACATGGTTTAACAAAGCCTACATACTAAATGAAACCTAACATAAGTGCTTTCGACCCATCGCGACCCATTAAGGTAGCTTATGCTACTTTAACGCGTCGTGCGCGCAAAAGCGCACTCGAGACGTCTAACTAGCCCTATGACAAGTGTTATATGCCTAAACATGTTACATAATCAGTTAAGTGATGAAAGTTTAGGTTACATATGCTTAATTACCAATTACACATGAAAAGGGTATTCTGGTAATTTACCTAAGGCATATAAACTACCTATCATACAACTACTTAACGAAGCGACCATAAGGTATAACCTCGAAAGGTTATTCCCTATATACTATGGTTACCTAATGTGTTTGGTCGGATCCTAATGATCGACCAAATGGGTCGGGTTCGAAGGTATAAGCGATTTATTAGATCGCTTACCCTACGACCCTAGACAACGTGGTAATCAGTAGGCATAGTCCCAAAGGACTATAACCAACGTGATTACACTCACGTTGCGAAGTTCAAATGAACTTCGCATTGACCATAAACTGGTCAACGCAGAAAGTCAAACAAAGTTTGACTTTCAGACTCGAAAAGACTCGAAATGCAATAAAAGAACGAAGGAATACTTACGAAGGGTCCCTGAATGCTAACCTCGATCCAAGTAGCTCAGGTATGAAACAATGGTTTCAACTTAGAGCTTCTCAAATCAAGATTCTAGTGGTTTTTGCAAGAAATGGGGTGGGGTATTTATAGTGTTTCCCGAACCGTTAGGATCGTTTCTTGGAAAACGTGATTCGATCTTGGCCATACACTTGCACCCATGGTATTGTAATACCATGTGCATCAAAAACCAGCCCATAGTATTGAGAAAAACCATGTGCAAGGGTGGAACGGACCAGATTCGATGTTTCTGCATGTTTTCTGTCCAGACATGGCAGTCGCGTAGCGCTACTGGTAAGGCCCTTAGGGCTCGCGCTACGCCACTGCCCCCCTGTTTCAGAAATGTTTCAAAACTGACAGTTTTAGTCCCTGCACGTGTTTAAGGCCTTTTTCGATGCGTTTGAGCCCCGTTAACCTCATTTCAAGGCTCTAAAATGAAGTTAAAGTATAGGGAACTCAAAACATGCTCAAAAATATCTCGGATGTCGGTTCGTTTGGCCGTACGATCGCGATGTTCGCTTAATTACGACGGAATGCGCATAAGCGCGAAAAACGATCCAAATTGCGCGACGAATGGATTTTTCTTAAGCCAAACACTAAAATAAAATGTTTTAGTGCTTACATAAATTTTTGGATGTCCGGATGTATTCAGAACGTAAGTTATGCGCGAAAATGCAAACTTGTGCACTTTTTGACACTTTTAGTCCCTGAATGACCCAAAAGTTTATTTTAGCACACCGAACCCCTCAAAGCCTATTTCTAAGATATGTAAAGGATATTTATGGTATGTTTAACTTATGGCCATGTTCCGGAATGTCTGTTACAGTTCAAATTGGCATACTTTCGCAGTTTGTCAAATTTAGTCCCTGTAAGCGATTTAACTTGTTTTTGCCATACCAAAGCCTTCAAAACTTATTTCTAAGTTATGTAAAGGTTATTTAAGGTATGTTAAGCCTATGTCACTATTCCGGAGTGTTCGTTGCATTAAACTGGTTATATTTACGCATCGGTGCGCGTATAACCTTCCAGAAAGCGATTTAGAGTTTGAAATTGAACAAAAATTGATATGTACAAATGATACACATATTTTTACAAATCCCAAGTATGAAATATAATATTTCATTGGTTCGGTATTTGTTTGATGGCCGTGGAGGCACAGGTGTTACAGTCTCCCCTACTTTAGGAAATTTCGTCCCGAAATTTTATCTAGAGGAAACTTGTGTGAGTTTGAAAACATGAAGTTGAAAAGATCGAACAACATTGGTTAGGGTTCTAAACTTCTAGTAACTTTAATAACATCATGATTTCAATGTAAGAGGGATACTTATATACAAGTATATGAAGCGTCATTGGTGCTTCCACCGTACCTCCATTACATCGTTCTCATTTCGTTATTGTTGTCACTATCGGTTCTTACACATAATAAATCTTACTGTGGTTACCGTGCACTGAATCTCATAATTATGTACGCGTCCATAATTTGACAATTCCTTGCATAGTTCACACAGTCTATTTTATACTGTGTAGGGTAAAACCAAATGAACAATCCTGTGATGAGTGTGACTAGACCGCCATAGAGTCCTTTTAATTAAATCAATAAATGATCTAAATAGACTATCAAGGAGTCTGTTCAGCTATATCACTAGATGTCATTCTTTAACCAAATTGTGAATCAATCTTTTTGACTAGACCACTTAAGGGTCTCTTATGAATCATGGAGTAGTACTATATAATCCAAGGGTCTTAACTATTACATAGAAGCCCATTTAGGATTTAAGGTAGTACCTTTTTGAATATCCTACTACGAATCCCTCATATAAAGATATGAAAGATTCTACGAGGATTTGGATAACTAATACCCAGAGTATAAAACACAAAATGCATAAAAGAAAACATAAGATGCATAAACACATAGTCACATAACCACAAAATTGTTTAACTAGAAATTTGTTCTGCTAACAGAGCACATGTATTTAAAGCACACTAGGAATCCATTCCTTGGATTTCATTTGGTACTTTAACACTATCAAGAATCTAACTATAAAGATAGAAAGATTTTTGAAGAGAAAATTCGATTTTGATTATAAGGAACCGAAACGTTCGAATTTAGGTACATAAGGAATCCAATTAAGGACTCTGATTTGAATGATAATCATCCACAAGGGTCTAATTGTGAAGATAAGAAGATCCCATATGGATTTTTAGAAGTTGAAGATGTTTGAAATTTTGCACTGGATGTGCTTACGTCAAAACATGAAGTAAAAATGCTTATGAAGTTGAGATGCTAGATATGTCAAGGCGACATATGAAGCAGAATTTGAAGGTTAAGTCAATGTATGAAGAAAATATTTTTGAAAACTATGCATGGGATTCTTTTAAGAAAAATGTGTTTAATGTTTTTGAAACCTTATATATAATACTTTTGAAATCATAAAGTAGGTGTATTAGGTAGATATTTTTTTTTACAAAATGTTTTAAAATCATGCGAGAGGAATTTTGAAATTATGTATAAGGTTTTTGAAAATATGAATGATGCTTTTCGAAATCATGCACTTGATAAGAAAATGTACTGTGTTAATATTGTTTTCAGACTATATGAAACATTTTGAAATTAGGAAGGTTGGTTTTGATAACATGGCCAATGTTTTTGAAATAACATAAACAATGCATTTAGAAAAATTGTTTTCAAACTATATGAAATGTTTTGAGATCATGAAGATTGTTTTTGAAATACTTGTACTGTGTATGTTGAAAAATCAAAACGTAATGGGTATGAGATTTGAAAATACCCTTAGTTATTTAACCAAGGATTCAAAGGCACAGATGTGCAGAAGCATGATTACTCATAATGTCACTTTATTTTCTGTACTTCGTATCTTAGAATGAGACGAGTACTTAGAATTTTCTATGGGAATCATGAGTAAACACAAGAATGGGAAATATTCACAAGAGTAGTTTGTAAGGAGCATAGTTCCTTAATGTAGGTATCATAGGGGAATGCCATACACACATGTAACTACTCTTGTACATCAGAATTCGTGAACAATAATTTATTTATAAACACAACAGATTGTTTCACATTACAAGAAATCAAAAGAAACAAAGGCATGAGACAGCAACATCCTTTGTTCAGCCAATTGCTCATCCAAGGGTTGGATTTGCACTGACAATCTTCGGGCAGTTGTTCCTGTAATGGCTCGTCTCGCCACAGTTGTAGCAAGTACCAGGCGGAAAACGAGTTTGAGTAGGGTTGACTTGGGGTTGATTTGGACCACCTTGGTTTGGGTTATATCGACATGTACTTGCCAGGTGACCAACTCGTCCACATGATACACACAGATGACACTGTAAGTGAGCTAGGTGATGCCCCTTACATTTGTTGCATAATGGTGCCGTTCCCTTGTATTGCTTCTTAGCAGGTGGTGTTGCCACCCGGATGGGTCCTGCTTGATTTGGTACTGCTGCAACACAAACTTTTGTTGTATGACCTTTACGTCCACAAATTTGGCATTCACGGCACTTCACATTAGCATGATGATAAAGGTTACATTGGTTGCACAAGGGTGAAGTTCCATTGTATGGCTTCCTAGCTGGTGGCCTTGCCACATGGCTAGGTCCCGCTTGATTAGGTGTAACCGCTGCGGGTTTCCTTGAAGCCTTACGTTTCCTTGATGTTGGTGCTGGCTTGACTTCTGCTTCCTTTGGTGGCTCTTGAGTGGCTTCGTTGCCGAGACGGGAGGCTTCATTGTTGAGACGAGCCATGGCAATGCCTAAATCCACAGTCTTCTGAATCACTTCGCCTATTTGCTGGGCAAATTTGGCTGTTTGCTCGGACATTTGACCAGTGCTGAGAGGAATAGACATTCTAGAAGAAAATGAAAGACATAGGAAGTAACAAGTGAAAGGTTATTGGATAATCAATACAGAATGGTAACGAATGAAAATTGTGATCATTTGTTTGTTACCTAAAGCAAACAAATGAGATGGCGACAAATCAAAGTAAATGGGTCAAAAATAATGTATCGCGAAGACATGCTCGCCTATAAGTGAACACTCATCCCAAGAATTCCCAGGTAAGCACAACTGGTCTCGCGTCTGATGAGATGTATACGAAGTGCTTGCCTAGACAGAAAACCCAGAATACAGGCATTCACCCTTCCAGTTTGCACGTGTTCACATTATTTAAAACCCAAAACCTTGACGAGATTTTGAAAGTTCAAAGGGGTTCAAAACCATATAACAGAGGGTTCAAAACCTTACAATAGAGGGTTCAAAACCTAGTAATCAATCATCCTAGAACAGATGATTAGTTTTCAAAGCGGTTTTGAAATTTATGTTCTTGTTGTAATCGTCTCCTAAGGATAGGTGACGGTATTGTTTTATGACTAAACGCAAGTAAACTCGCGTTAGGGTCCTAGAAAGGTTATAGACTAGGTCAAAGTATTACTAATAACCTAATTCCCTATAACCATGAGCTCTGATACCAACTTTTCTGTCACACCCCGACCACGTAGGACAACCAAACGTGGCGGAAACGTCGGGGAGTGTTGTAACAGAATTATTGTTTCATAACACATGGAAATTGAAATATTGTTTTATTGATTAAAGTAGTTACAATGACTTGACAATCAAAGAAACATAACGTAAATAACTAGTCTTGCATCTTTTATTGTCGCTAAGGCCCAAGTCCGCCTAAGTGTATCTTGACAAGTCCTATGCATCATATCCTGAAAACACATGTGAAAATAGGTACGTCAGCATAAAAATGCCTGTGAGATACATAGGATTCATGACTTATTGTTTAAGAAAATGTTTAGTCATGAACCTTGTAATTTGATTTGTCTTGTAAATCATTTGAAAAACAATAAGATCAGATGATATGTATAAATAAGAGAATAATGTATGGTTAAATGAATAACCATGTAAAATGAGTTTGTATAAGATAAGTTGTTTGTAAAAGAATGTCTTGTGAAAAGTATGTTATTTGTATAAAATGTTATATATCTTAAATTGAAATGATTCAAATAACGCTACGATATGTAACACCATACAAACACTTATATATAGGAAGTACCAGCGGCGTATCCACCATGCTTGTATCATATTACACACGCACCGTTACTCAAATCACTTACCCAAACAAACCACCAATGTAAGATGTCTATGTTTAAACCAATTGCCAAACGTATTGAATAATATGTCAAAAATGTTTATGTGTCAAATGTAAATCATGTGATGTGTAACCAATGTCAATAATGTTCATGTGTCAAATGTAAATCATGTGATGTGTAACCAATGTCAATAATGTTCATGTGTCAAATGTAAATCATGTAATGTGTAACCAAAATGATCTGTATGGCTAGTGAAATGTATCAACTAAACCATATGCACAAAAACAAAGTATTGAAGTAAAACATGGTTTAAATCAAAGCTATGTTTTGTGGAAATGCATGCTATACTGATACGAACATCTATGCGGTGTTGTGAAAATGCATACATTGTGACAGCCCTCACTAAACCAGGTATCCGTACGACTTAATTAATGATTAATTACTGCTTAATTACTGTGCTTGTTTGAACTAGCTGATGAACTGCTACTTGATATCTGATACATGTAATTACTTGCATCATACTTTACCTGTCGTCACTACAATACTTACAAACTGAACACTAGTGACAACCATGATGCACAAAAAGCACAGTAGCACAATAACGGATAACCTATTGAACATGCTGATATAACCAGCATCAGGCAAACACTGCCTCCAAGGCCTATAAGAGCCTGAGATATTTGGCTACACTAGTAGTGAGTGTAGGGATACAAGGGTTGTGAAACTGCGTCTCTAGGGATAAGTCACAGTGACTGGATGTGCCTAAAACGTACTTAAAGTACAAAACTCAGCACTTTAATAAACAATTCAGCTTCTAGCTAACTAATAAAGTGCCAAAATATGAGAAAAATAATACTAGACACTTTCCAAAGTGTCAGGAATGAGCGGTGTCACTAAAAATAACAATAACGACACTTTAAAGCTTTGTTAACGCTTTAACGGATTACTATCCAACCGAACAACCGGACTATACCCGGAACATGAAAATATTGTTATTTTCACTATTTGTATTTTTCTGAGCCAGTTAGGGTCCCTGATTACCCTAACACCCGCCATAACGCATAACATACAAGTAACTAAGTTTAACACTTAACACTTAACTAACTTAACTTAGTTACCCTAACTAACCTAGTTGAGATCGAACTAACCCCCCCCCCCCCCCCTTTCTCTAACCGGCCCCAACCATGGGGAAACACAATTTGTACTTCATTGATTTTATAATCTCCTATGTCTAGTATCAACTAGACACTATATCCAAAGGGTAATGCACACTAATTTGTCTATTAAATCTAAGCTTAACACACTAATCACTTCATCACACAAAACTCACCAACACACTTCTCTCCCTCTCCTTTACACTCTCGGCCGAACACCCCTCTTACATCCATCATACTTTCGGTTCTTGATCATCACATTCCATCATCATACAAGTGTTAGAGGTCACGTATTAGGAGTCTTGGAGCAAACGGAACGCAAAGGACCTCTCCACTTTGCTTTTATCCACCCATATTGCGCATAGATTCTTCCCTAGCCTTGAGCTAGAGGTATAACACTTAAAACTCGTTTTTGAACTAGTCTAAAGTGGTTAAAAGGAATTATGTCGGTTAAACCTCGTTAAAATGCAAGATGATGCACAAAAGTCTACTAAAAACACTATTAATGGTGGTTAATAGCTCATGAGTTGTGTAAATGTTGTAGTATTTGAAATGTGTGATTATCTAGACCCGATCTATGTTGTGGTAGCTCGGATCATCGTTTAACCCGGTATAGTCATGTTCTTGAATCATGACACAAAGCTATTTTAGAAGAAACAAGGGTTAAAAGGTGAAACTCTACCACACATGAAACATGAACTTGTGTAAAAATGCTTTACTTGTGTAAAAGTGTCTTAACTTGTACAATAGTGTTTAAAACTAGCGGATCTACGCATCTGCAAGTGGTATTTTCAAAGAACCACATATCAAAGAAATCATGTATTTTTAAAGAAGGATTTTACACTAACAAGCATGATTTTATAAACCACGAGTGTGTAAACACTTGTGAAATGAAAAGATCCGACAAAGAACTAGTTTTGTCAAATGTTACTAGAAGTTGTAAAGATGGATTTTCTCGAAAGACGAGGTTTTTACAAAATCGGATTATTTACACAAAAGATCCATTAAAAGTAAAGAGATTTACTACATATTTTAGACAAACCACAAGTTCGTATATTTTTGCGATTATGTCTATCTTTGACTAGTTAAAATGTTGAAAAGTTGTTTGATAATGTTGAGAACATTGGTTGATTTGATTTGTTAAAAGAAAATGATACGCTTGAAAGCGTGGCCACCTCCAGTTACAGAGGAAACTCTGGCGAAATTTTCCTAAAAACCTAACACTTAGAACCATTTACACTACAAGTGTTAGAATCATTTTTGACATGTTTTCGAAACATAAATTTCGCCATGACTTTATTTACTAAATATTCGGAGGTGGGATTTTCACAAAATTTAACGTGACAAATATATATATTTTTCACACACTGTTTATGATTATTTTGTGAAATACATAAATATTATTTTTAGAGTAAAAATAATATTTACGAACGTTAACGAATCCAAAATAATACGAACGCTTTCACCATAAATATACATAAGTTACACCGGTAATTATATTACCACTCGATTGTTAAAACGTAACTTACGCACTTACAGAAATATTTATGAACGCGTATTTTAACAACGTATTATTGGAGAAAAATTATGTGAAATGAAAATATAATATTTTTGAGAAAAATACTTATATTTTGGAATTGGAAAGGTATATATATTAAGTGAGACTTAATGATTTAATCTGAACGCACATGTATTAAATCCCCCATCCTTGGGAAGGAGATTAACTACCAAGTATATACAGAACGTAAACACGAAATAGTTGTCTAACTATTTCCCCAAAAATTTAGCTATAAAGCTAAGGCACGACCGTCCGTCTAATAATATTAGCACTTGTAGGTCGACGCACAGCTTTCTGATTTGGAGTACTTGGTAGAGACGCACAGACTGTGAGTTCATGTCCCCCTTTTCTCTAACTGTTTTCAGTTTTCTTAACTGCGGGGGTGAAATACATGTTACTTTGTTTACAAGTACTTTATACACGGTATGTTAACGTAAGGAGGTTTACTACTTAGATCATGTGAATGGGTAGGCAGAACACCGAGGGACGTAAGCGGTAGATCTATCTGGGTGTAGCGAGCCCAACTCTAGGCCCAACAGAACGGACCTCTAAGAGGACCAACAGAACGGACCTTGAGTGACTTTGTACCCGACGCAAAAATCTGCTAGGTTGAGTCTTCCTACTTGCATTTCACACATGCTAATGGCCTTGCAAACCATTGGTGATCTCTTTTCCTTACACTGCTACATACCAGGGAACTTTTATACTTACAAGTGTTTTACTTACTCACTTGCACATGAACTCGCTCAACATTATTGTTGATTTTTCAACTTACATGTATTTCAGGAAATTAACGAGATCTGGCACGGTATGGCATGTTTTCCGCTGCACTAGTTTCCGAGATCATCCAGGGTTTAGGGGATGTGTCTCTTTCCTGGACAAGACACAATCCTTAAACCATGTTTATATTATGTTTAAGTTTGTAATGTCTGTTGAACAAGGTTGGTTGTTGGGGTATGTTCCCGTTAAGACAATGGTAATGTATTTGGTTTTCAAAACTTAATGGATGATCTTGCATGTTTTTAACTCATATAGCTTGGTTATGATTAAGCTATGGTATTAAGAAGTCACACCAAATTAACCACGCTTCCGCAAAGCCAGGGTGTGACAGCTTGGTATCAGAGCTCTGATCATAGCGAACTAGGATTCTTTCTCGAGTCTAGACTATGATCACTAGGGCTCTCACGAAAACATTTTTCTGCATACCACTTAAGTCCAGATCCAAAACTTTTTACAAACCAATGTTGAGCACATTTTATTATTTATAGGCTAAGCCTGGAGGGCTGAGGCTCGGTCTGAGAGGCCGAGGCTCGGTCTGAGAGATCGAGGTAGTTGGCTAGTGGGACTAGGAAGAGTAGGCTCAGTTTGGAGACTGAGGCTCGGTGATGGAGACCGAGGCTCGGTCTGAGAGATCGAGGTAGTTAGCTAGTGGGACTAGGAAGAGTAGGCTCAGTTTGGAGACTGAGGCTCGGTGTTGGAGACCGAGGCTCGATCTGAGAGGTCGAGGTAGTTGATAGAGCAGTCTAGGAGACTGGGAGGCTAGTGGGACTAGGAGAAATTATGTGATACCTTGCTTGGTGACTTATGTGATTATCTGATTGTATGACTGATTATTTGAGCATATTTGTGTTTATGTTACAGACTCATGGATTCGGCTGGTACTGACGATTCGGGCACCACAGGACCTATACCCACTGTATCTGATGACCTTACACCCTCCGAGCACGAGGTGTACACGTCCGACTATACCAGCACTGATGAGGACGATTTCCAGCCCTTCGCACTACCCGATGGTGCTGATGAGCTTGCAGATGACCTTCCTGCTGAGTACCTACCTTTAGTGGAGATTCCTGCTCCCGTACCACTTGCTTCATACCCTGCCCATGGTTTGTTTCTCGACGACGGAGATGATGACGACATCGATCTACTCGATGACGAGCCTTTAGAGGAGGATGCTCAGGGCGAGGCCCTTCCTGTTGCTGATGATCTCTTGATGATCGCAGATGCTCCCGCCGCGGAGTCACCTGCTCATTCACCTGTCCCAGACTCCTTCGAGTCTGTGGCATCCGCACCTTCTCATACTTTGAGCGCACATCACCTTGTGCACGATTCTGATCCTGACCAGGCATCCTCTGTTGCACCTATACCCGGCTTGGAGTTTGACCATGATGACATAGAGGATTCTGACCCTATCTTTCCCCCGGGGTACGACCCAGATCATGATATCGAGTTTATACCTATGGATCAGCCCATGGAGGATCCAGCTGACCCAGTAGATCCTATCGACCCAGAGTTTGACTTCGAGATGGCTTTTGATGACCCTGAGCCTGCCGTCGCCCTTGAGCAGGCAGCCGCTCTAGACCCCATGCTTGAGCATGATCCCGTACATGCTGATATACCTTTTGAGCCTGTTATAGCAGACCCACCTGTTGATGATCTCCCCGTGGATGTTCCTTTGTTAGAGGGCGATCATGTTGCTGTTGATCCTGTTGTTCCTTTACCTGTTGTTGATATACCTGTTGACCATCCTGTTGAGCATATTGCACCTGTTTACCCTTTTGTTGCACCTGATCCCATTCCACTAGAGCCCGAGCATGCACTGTTCGCGGCACGCATGGATCCACCAGATGAGCATGCACAGCACGGTTGGATACCTGCTGATGAGGATGTTCCACCTTTCCCTCCTCAGATCCCTGATACACGACATGTTGATTCTTCATTTCAGGTTCCACAGTTTGTACCTCCAGCGAGGGCTGGAGAGGGTTCTTCAGCCCATCCTTTTGGGCATGTACCGATGCCTATCCCTTTCATGCCCCAGATGTCATCAGTTCCACCCTCTGTTGCTCCATTTCATGTGGCACCTTTTGACCTCACCAGTGAGCCGTTCCTTTGGGCACCAGACTCTGGTATGCCACCTACTGACCCCTACCATGCTTTTCACATGGGACACACTATCGAGGACGTCTTGATGTCTTTTGTCGCTCAGCACGAGTCACACACGCAGCGCATCCAGGAGCTCGAGAGAGCTCAGCTGCCACCGTGCCCGTGCCATGGTCAGACACACTCTCCTCTGCAGCCATTTCGACCCTTACCTCCAGATTATGCTGCCCGTCTCTTTACACTAGAGCAGCAGGTTGCCTCTATCATTCGTACTCAGCGAGCCCAGGAGGAGGACTGGCTCCAGTTACGTCGTTTGTTTTATACCCACTTTCCCCCTCCTCCACCACCATCTGTATAGAGCTCATCAGTGCTGTTTGGGTAGACGAGGATGAGAAGACGACGATTGTTGGACTGCACAGCATTTTTGGAGACTACATTTGATCCTGACTTTTGTTGACATGTATTTGACGTATTTGACATTGACATGATATAGTTTTTGGACAGGGGTGATGTAGCCCCTAGTGGATTGATGTTGTATGACACTGTGATGTACTGATACACTTACTATGTGGTCTCGATATATGGCAATCGCAGTATTCTCATCCTATTTGATTCGCTTGATTGCTTACTTGTATTTTTATGACATGGGATGTTGTGTGATTGGTATTTGTGATGTATTGATAACATGAGATGTTATGTGTTTTTACTATTATTATCGTTATATACGTACGCTACACTATGACCTGACCTACGTATTATAACATGGGAGCTTTACTATGGCCTGACCAACTTAAACCATCTTTTAGAAGATGCCGCCAAGACGTGAGACACGCATGCCTACTAATGAGGCAGAGCTACAACAAGTCATTGCTGCTGCCATAGCACAGTATGCAGCTTCTCAGCCAGGAACGAGCGGAAGTATTAACCAAGGCAATAACAATCCACCTCACGGTAATACCTAGTCATTGAGACACACCGTGGCCTAATTGGATATTTCTAGCGAAGACGCTAATGCCATTTATATGTTATAACGTATGTGCAGGGTGCACCTACAAGCAGTTTCTAGACTGCAAACCGGTCAACTTCGATGGCACTGGAGGTGCTGTCGCCTTTGTTCGTTGGGCTGAGAAAACCGAATCTGTTCTTCGCATGAGCAAATGCGCGCTGGATCAGCAAGTCACCTATATCTCAGGGCTGTTTCTAGATGGAGCTCTCTCTTGGTGGAATCTACAAGTTCAGACACTAGGCGAAGCTGCCGCCTACGCACTAACCTGGACCGAACTAAAGGAACTCATGCGCAAAAAGTACTGTTCCCGCGCAGAAATCCAGAGATTGGAAACCGAGTTCTGGCACTTGAAAATGGACGGTCCAAAGGTAGCAGAATACGTTCAAAGATTCCACGACTTATCTCAAGTGGTTCCATACATGGTTACACCAGAATACAAGCGAATCGAGCGCTTCATTTGGGGTTTAGCTCCTCAAATCATAAGTATGGTAACCTCCTCCAAACCAGCAACTATCACTGAAGCCATCGATTTGAGCGTGGCTCTCACCGAGGAGGCAATTCGTTTGAACAAGTTTGATGAGATCAAGACCAAGAAGGCAGAGACTCATGTCGAGTCATCAGGAGGTAACAAACGGAAGTTCTCGAACTTCAAGCAGGGCGCCAGTGTGGTGGTTAAGAAAGGAGGATCAGACACGCCAGCTCAGGTTACAGCTGGTAGAGGAAAGAAAGGAAGAGGATATATGGGAGCCCAGCCTAAGTGCAACACCTGCCAGCGCCACCATTCTGGTCAATGCGGGCTAAGAGTATGCGAAGCATGTGGGAAACGTGGCCACTCGAAGGACACTTGTTAGGCTAGTGCTGGCCGGGGAGGCCAGGGGGGATTTGAGAATAGGAATAATAATCGTGGTGGTAATCGCCCACAAGGAAACTATGGAGGTAACGAGAATCGGGGCAACAATGCTAACCAAGCGGGCGCTGTGAATCGTAATCAGAGGAATGATCAAGTTGGTGGAAACGGGCAAAGACTTGGGTGCTTTCACTGCGGTGATATCGGGCATTTTAAGAAGAACTGCCCAGACCTAAACCAAGCCCGTGGAAGAGTGTTCCAACTCGAAGCAAGGGAAGCACGCCAGGATCCCAATGTCGTTACTGGTACGTTCCCTATGAATCAACGCTATGCATCCGTTTTATTTGATACTGGTGCCGATTATAGCTTCGTATCGTTAGAATTTAAGAATATGCTTGGGTTAGCCGCTAATAAGTTAGATATTCCCTACTCGATCGAATTAGCTAATGGAAAGTTAGTAGAAGCCAATGAAGTTATCAGAGGTTGTGTGATCGAATTAGGTGAACGTGAGTTTGCTCTGGATCTGCTACCAGTCCAGTTGGGAAGCTTCGACGTGGTAGTAGGAATGGATTGGTTATCAGGCAACAAGGCTGAGATAGTATGTCACGAAAAGGTTGTTCGTATCCCAACCGATGATGGTGAGACCATTGTTGTTCATGGAGAGAAGCGTGAGACGCCGTTGAGGATTATCAGCTGCTTGAAAGCAAGGAAATGTTTGCAGAAAGGATGTGTTGCCTTCCTGGCACCCATTGTGGATAAGAAGGCTGCTGAGCCAAGAATCGAAGACATCCCTGTCGTGAGGGAGTATCCAGAAGTCTTCCCAGAAGACTTGCCTGGACTGCCACCTCAGAGGCAAGTAGAGTTTCATATCGACTTAGTTCCAGGCGCCGCGCCTGTGGCTAAGGCACCTTATAGACTTGCTCCGTCTGAGATGCAGGAACTGTCAACACAACTTCAAGAGTTGTTAGACAAGGGTTTTATCCGACCAAGCTTCTCGCCTTGGGGAGCTCCGGTCCTGTTTGTCAAGAAGAAGGACGGTAGTTTCCGCATGTGCATTGACTACCGGGAGTTAAACAAGCTGACGATCAAGAATAGATATCCTCTGCCAAGAATTGATGATCTGTTTGACCAACTGCAAGGTTCAAGCTTTTATTCAAAGATCGATCTTCGATCTGGATACCATCAGTTAAGGATACAAGAGGAAAGCATTCCGAAAACAGCCTTCAGAACTCGCTATGGGCACTACGAGTTCCTAGTTATGCCGTTTGGCTTGACAAACGCACCTGCGGTATTCATGGATCTAATGAATAGAGTTTGCAAACCATACTTAGATAAGTTCGTGATTGTGTTCATCGACGACATTTTAATTTATTCAAAGACGAAGGCTGAACATGAGCAACACCTAAGAGCTATTTTGGAGCTGCTAAGGAAGGAACAGTTGTACGCCAAATTCTCCAAGTGCGAATTTTGGCTACGTGAAGTCCAGTTTCTTGGACATGTGGTTAATGGAAATGGAATCCATGTTGATCCCACAAAGATCGAGGCGATCAAGGATTGGGAAACGCCGAAGACGCCAACAGAGATTCGGCAATTCTTGGGATTGGCTGGCTATTATCGAAGATTCATTGAGAATTTTTCAAAGATCGCTCAACCATTGACGCTCCTCACGCAGAAGGATAAGAAGTTTGATTGGGAAATCAAACAGGAGGAAGCCTTCCAGATATTGAAGGATAAGCTCTGTAACGCGCCAATTTTAGCTCTACCAGAAGGTACAGATGATTTTGTGGTATACTGCGATGCATCGCGCCAAGGATTGGGTTGCGTGTTGATGCAACGCCAAAAGGTTATTGCTTACGCATCGCGTCAATTGAAAGTGCACGAAAAGAACTATACCACACACGATTTGGAGCTCGGCGCAGTGGTTTTTGCTTTAAAGATCTGGAGACACTACCTTTATGGCACGAAGTGTACAATCTTTACAGATCACAAGAGCCTACAGCATATATTCAACCAGAAGGAGTTGAATATGAGGCAAAGACGATGGGTTGAATTGTTGAACGATTACGACTGCGAGATAAAGTATCATCCAGGGAAGGCGAATGTAGTCGCCGATGCCCTAAGTCGTAAAGAGAGAATCAAGCCAATAAGGGTTAGAGCTCTAGAAATGATTATACGAACAGATCTTTCCTTGCGCATTCGTGCCGCACAAAAGGAAGCTCTCAAGGAAAGGAATCTCGAAGAAGAATATCTCCGTGGGATGGAGAAGCTTTTGGTACCAAACGAGGAAGGAACGTTATGTTTTGAGAAAAGGATTTGGGTTCCTCTGTTTGGTGATTTAAGGGAGGTTATTTTTTATGAAGCTCACAAGTCGCGGTACTCTATCCATCCTGGAGCAGATAAGATGTACCAGGATCTCAAAGATTATTATTGGTGGCCTAGGATGAAAGGCGATGTTGCTGTTTACGTGAGCAAATGTTTAACATGCGCTAAGGTTAAAGCGGAATACCAGAAGCCTTCAGGGCTGCTGCAACAACCTGAGGTTCCCAAGTGGAAATGGGAACAAATCTCAATGGATTTTGTTACGAAATTGCCAAGAACGCCAAGAGGCCATGACACTATCTGGGTGATAGTGGATCGATTAACGAAGTCAGCACACTTCTTACCTATCAGAGAGAAGGATAATACGAGCAAATTGGCTGAAATATACATGAGAGAGATCGTCGCGCGCCATGGAGTACCTCTCTCGATCATCTCTGATAGAGACGGAAGATTTGTGTCAAGGATATGGCAATCCTTCCAAGAAGCCTTTGGCTCACAATTGAATCTGAGCACTGCGTTTCATCCGCAAACTGACGGCCAGAGCGAGCGAACGATACAGACTTTGGAAGACATGCTGAGAGCGTGTGTTATGGATTTGGGCGGTAGCTGGGACAAACATTTACCTTTGGTCGAATTTTCGTACAACAACAGCTACCACACCAGTATTGGTGTCGCGCCATTTGAAGCCCTTTACGGATGCAAGTGCCGATCACCACTATGTTGGGCTGACGCAGGTGATAGGCAACTTGCTGGTCCCGAAATCGTCCAAGAGACGACAGGTAAGATTGCGCAGATTCTTAAACGCATCGAAGCAGCTCGCCACAGACAAAAGGCCTATGCGGATCCAAACCGGAAACATGTGGATTTCCAAGTTGGAGAAATGGTGTTATTGAAAGTATCACCCTGGAAGGGGGTGGCACGCTTTGGGAAGCGTGGGAAGTTAAATCCGCGCTACATTGGTCCTTTCAGAATTCTGGAAAGAATAGGACTAGTAGCATACAAGTTGGACCTACCTGCTGAACTGAATGGTGTTCACGATACATTTCATGTATCCAATCTAAAGAAAAGTCCAACTCAAGTTGACGTTGCCATTCCCATCGACAAGATTCATGTTGACGACACGCTCCACTTCGTTGAAGAACCTGTTGAGGTCACAGATTGGAAAGTTAACAAGACCCGCCGGAGCAGTGTCAAACTCGTCAAAGTTCGTTGGAATGCCAGACATGGTCCTGAGTTCACCTGGGAGCGGGAGGACCGGATGAAAGAGAAATACCCCCACCTTTTTCCTAAGAACCCTGCATCTAGTAGCAGAACTTAAATTTCGGGACGAAATTTATTTAACGGGGGGAGAATGTGACAACCCTCACTAAACCAGGTATCCGTACGACTTAATTAATGATTAATTACTGCTTAATTACTGTGCTTGTTTGAACTAGCTGATGAACTGCTACTTGATATCTGATACATGTAATTACTTGCATCATACTTTACCTGTCGTCACTACAATACTTACAAACTGAACACTAGTGACAACCATGATGCACAAAAAGCACAGTAGCACAACAACGGATAACCTATTGAACATGCTGATATAACCAGCATCAGGCAAACACTGCCTCCAAGGCCTATAAGAGCCTGAGATATTTGGCTACACTAGTAGTGAGTGTAGGGATACAAGGGTTGTGAAACTGCGTCTCTAGGGATAAGTCACAGTGACTGGATGTGCCTAAAACGTACTTAAAGTACAAAACTCAGCACTTTAATAAACAATTCAGCTTCTAGCTAACTAATAAAGTGCCAAAATATGAGAAAAATAATACTAGACACTTTCCAAAGTGTCAGGAATGAGCGGTGTCACTAAAAATAACAATAACGACACTTTAAAGCTTTGTTAACGCTTTAACGGATTACTATCCAACCGAACAACCGGACTATACCCGGAACATGAAAATATTGTTATTTTCACTATTTGTATTTTTCTGAGCCAGTTAGGGTCCCTGATTACCCTAACACCCGCCATAACGCATAACATACAAGTAACTAAGTTTAACACTTAACTAACTTAACTTAGTTACCCTAACTAACCTAGTTGAGATCGAACTAACCCCCCCCCCCCTTTCTCTAACCGGCCCCAACCATGGGGAAACACAATTTGTACTTCATTGATTTTATAATCTCCTATGTCTAGTATCAACTAGACACTATATCCAAAGGGTAATGCACACTAATTTGTCTATTAAATCTAAGCTTAACACACTAATCACTTCATCACACAAAACTCACCAACACACTTCTCTCCCTCTCCTTTACACTCTCGGCCGAACACCCCTCTTACATCCATCATACTTTCGGTTCTTGATCATCACATTCCATCATCATACAAGTGTTAGAGGTCACGTATTAGGAGTCTTGGAGCAAACGGAACGCGAAGGACCTCTCCACTTTGCTTTTATCCACCCATATTGCGCATAGATTCTTCCCTAGCCTTGAGCTAGAGGTATAACACTTAAAACTCGTTTTTGAACTAGTCTAAAGTGGTTAAAAGGAATTATGTCGGTTAAACCTCGTTAAAATGCAAGATGATGCACAAAAGTCTACTAAAAACACTATTAATGGTGGTTAATAGCTCATGAGTTGTGTAAATGTTGTAGTATTTGAAATGTGTGATTATCTAGACCCGATCTATGTTGTGGTAGCTCGGATCATCGTTTAACCCGGTATAGTCATGTTCTTGAATCATGACACAAAGCTATTTTAGAAGAAACAAGGGTTAAAAGGTGAAACTCTACCACACATGAAACATGAACTTGTGTAAAAATGCTTTACTTGTGTAAAAGTGTCTTAACTTGTACAATAGTGTTTAAAACTAGCGGATCTACGCATCTGCAAGTGGTATTTTCAAAGAACCACATATCAAAGAAATCATGTATTTTTAAAGAAGGATTTTACACTAACAAGCATGATTTTATAAACCACAAGTGTGTAAACACTTGTGAAATGAAAAGATCCGACAAAGAACTAGTTTTGTCAAATGTTACTAGAAGTTGTAAAGATGGATTTTCTCGAAAGACGAGGTTTTTACAAAATCGGATTATTTACACAAAAGATCCATTAAAAGTAAAGAGATTTACTACATATTTTAGACAAACCACAAGTTCGTATATTTTTGCGATTATGTCTATCTTTGACTAGTTAAAATGTTGAAAAGTTGTTTGATAATGTTGAGAACATTGGTTGATTTGATTTGTTAAAAGAAAATGATACGCTTGAAAGCGTGGCCACCTCCAGTTACAGAGGAAACTCTGGCGAAATTTTCCTAAAAACCTAACACTTAGAACCATTTACACTACAAGTGTTAGAATCATTTTTGACATGTTTTCGAAACATAAATTTCGCCATGACTTTATTTACTAAATATTCGGAGGTGGGATTTTCACAAAATTTAACGTGACAAATATATATATTTTTCACACACTGTTTATGATTATTTTGTGAAATACATAAATATTATTTTTAGAGTAAAAATAATATTTACGAACGTTAACGAATCCAAAATAATACGAACGCTTTCACCATAAATATACATAAGTTACACCGGTAATTATATTACCACTCGATTGTTAAAACGTAACTTACGCACTTACAGAAATATTTATGAACGCGTATTTTAACAACGTATTATTGGAGAAAAATTATGTGAAATGAAAATATAATATTTTTGAGAAAAATACTTATATTTTGGAATTGGAAAGGTATATATATTAAGTGAGACTTAATGATTTAATCTGAACGCACATGTATTAAATCCCCCATCCTTGGGAAGGAGATTAACTACCAAGTATATACAGAACGTAAACACGAAATAGTTGTCTAACTATTTCCCCAAAAATTTAGCTATAAAGCTAAGGCACGACCGTCCGTCTAATAATATTAGCACTTGTAGGTCGACGCACAGCTTTCTGATTTGGAGTACTTGGTAGAGACGCACAGACTGTGAGTTCATGTCCCCCTTTTCTCTAACTGTTTTCAGTTTTCTTAACTGCGGGGGTGAAATACATGTTACTTTGTTTACAAGTACTTTATACACGGTATGTTAACGTAAGGAGGTTTACTACTTAGATCATGTGAATGGGTAGGCAGAACACCGAGGGACGTAAGCGGTAGATCTATCTGGGTGTAGCGAGCCCAACTCTAGGCCCAACAGAACGGACCTCTAAGAGGACCAACAGAACGGACCTTGAGTGACTTTGTACCCGACGCAAAAATCTGCTAGGTTGAGTCTTCCTACTTGCATTTCACACATGCTAATGGCCTTGCAAACCATTGGTGATCTCTTTTCCTTACACTGCTACATACCAGGGAACTTTTATACTTACAAGTGTTTTACTTACTCACTTGCACATGAACTCGCTCAACATTATTGTTGATTTTTCAACTTACATGTATTTCAGGAAATTAACGAGATCTGGCACGGTATGGCATGTTTTCCGCTGCACTAGTTTCCGAGATCATCCGGGGTTTAGGGGATGTGTCTCTTTCCTGGACAAGACACAATCCTTAAACCATGTTTATATTATGTTTAAGTTTGTAATGTCTGTTGAACAAGGTTGGTTGTTGGGGTATGTTCCCGTTAAGACAATGGTAATGTATTTGGTTTTCAAAACTTAATGGATGATCTTGCATGTTTTTAACTCATATAGCTTGGTTATGATTAAGCTATGGTATTAAGAAGTCACACCAAATTAACCACGCTTCCGCAAAGCCAGGGTGTGACAGCTTGGTATCAGAGCTCTGATCATAGCGAACTAGGATTCTTTCTCGAGTCTAGACTATGATCACTAGGGCTCTCACGAAAACATTTTTCTGCATACCACTTAAGTCCAGATCCAAAACTTTTTACAAACCAATGTTGAGCACATTTTATTATTTATAGGCTAAGCCTGGAGGGCTGAGGCTCGGTCTGAGAGGCCGAGGCTCGGTCTGAGAGATCGAGGTAGTTGGCTAGTGGGACTAGGAAGAGTAGGCTCAGTTTGGAGACTGAGGCTCGGTGATGGAGACCGAGGCTCGGTCTGAGAGATCGAGGTAGTTAGCTAGTGGGACTAGGAAGAGTAGGCTCAGTTTGGAGACTGAGGCTCGGTGTTGGAGACCGAGGCTCGATCTGAGAGGTCGAGGTAGTTGATAGAGCAGTCTAGGAGACTGGGAGGCTAGTGGGACTAGGAGAAATTATGTGATACCTTGCTTGGTGACTTATGTGATTATCTGATTGTATGACTGATTATTTGAGCATATTTGTGTTTATGTTACAGACTCATGGATTCGGCTGGTACTGACGATTCGGGCACCACAGGACCTATACCCACTGTATCTGATGACCTTACACCCTCCGAGCACGAGGTGTACACGTCCGACTATACCAGCACTGATGAGGACGATTTCCAGCCCTTCGCACTACCCGATGGTGCTGATGAGCTTGCAGATGACCTTCCTGCTGAGTACCTACCTTTAGTGGAGATTCCTGCTCCCGTACCACTTGCTTCATACCCTGCCCATGGTTTGTTTCTCGACGACGGAGATGATGACGACATCGATCTACTCGATGACGAGCCTTTAGAGGAGGATGCTCAGGGCGAGGCCCTTCCTGTTGCTGATGATCTCTTGATGATCGCAGATGCTCCCGCCGCGGAGTCACCTGCTCATTCACCTGTCCCAGACTCCTTCGAGTCTGTGGCATCCGCACCTTCTCATACTTTGAGCGCACATCACCTTGTGCACGATTCTGATCCTGACCAGGCATCCTCTGTTGCACCTATACCCGGCTTGGAGTTTGACCATGATGACATAGAGGATTCTGACCCTATCTTTCCCCCGGGGTACGACCCAGATCATGATATCGAGTTTATACCTATGGATCAGCCCATGGAGGATCCAGCTGACCCAGTAGATCCTATCGACCCAGAGTTTGACTTCGAGATGGCTTTTGATGACCCTGAGCCTGCCGTCGCCCTTGAGCAGGCAGCCGCTCTAGACCCCATGCTTGAGCATGATCCCGTACATGCTGATATACCTTTTGAGCCTGTTATAGCAGACCCACCTGTTGATGATCTCCCCGTGGATGTTCCTTTGTTAGAGGGCGATCATGTTGCTGTTGATCCTGTTGTTCCTTTACCTGTTGTTGATATACCTGTTGACCATCCTGTTGAGCATATTGCACCTGTTTACCCTTTTGTTGCACCTGATCCCATTCCACTAGAGCCCGAGCATGCACTGTTCGCGGCACGCATGGATCCACCAGATGAGCATGCACAGCACGGTTGGATACCTGCTGATGATACTCACTCTTAAGTTGCAACAATTTTCATTTCGAGACAGCTCATTGTTGTTGTTGTTGTTGTCGATTCTAACTTATTCTTTTTGTTCAGGTTTGAATCTCGAACATCCCCTCTTAATCACATTCAAGAACACGCGCATATGACTTCTGAGGGGGAAAAGACAGTCTAAGGTAAGTACCCTAGCCCTAACTGATCATATCACACACACTTTTAACCTTAAACTCATCAAACAACCCAACCCTCATCCCTTAACCGTATCTAATAGACAAAGCAGCTTAAGAACCCGGTGGAAGGTACCCGCTTTGGTGAAGGTCAAGTTGTGGCACTATAACGAAACCGAGGAGGGTACTCGCATGGTGCCCCATCCCCCCTAAATGAAGTTGTGGTGGCGGCTGTGGTGGTGTTAAACTTTGAAGTAAATTTGAATGAAGTTGTGTAATGGTTTTTTTTTCTCATTATTAATTTATTAGATTTGTAAATAAAAAGTATATAACAGATGTTAGTATTGGCTTTTTTAATTTGATTACTTTATTATATGTATTTTTTTATTTATTTAACATACAGTTGGCTTTAGCATTTTATACAACTTCGTCATAATTTTGTCATAATATAAAAATTATATAGCTAGATAATATCAATTTTTTTCATAAAGTTTAATTTTTTTAACTTCTCATGTAATTAATTTGAATATTATTTAATAAAAAAGGGGAAGGCTTATCTTCTACACCCTAGGCTCATCCCTAAGGGTATACGGGGCACTCTCGGGGAGGGGGATCGGTGACCCAATTCACCGCTCGGGAACACCGCCGCCATCGGTGCGGGGAGGGGGTGCGGGGAGGGGGATCGGGGAGGTTTCACCGAAGAAGAAGCACAAGGATCCATGATGTATACGTTGGGCAACGGTCGTTTTTTTAAAAAAAAAATCAATTTTAACAATATAAATAACCAACTTAATCTAATTTTTTACCACACCCATTCTCAAACTCACTCTAAAAATCTATCAAATACAACACAAAGCCAAACCAATCTTTAAAAAATGATTCCAAGTTCCCGTTTTTTTCTCCCCTACCCGACTTTCCCGACGATGAAGGTTCTCCGTCAAACGATAGTAGTTTAATTTTCTTCCAAAATCTCATCCAACAAGCGGAGCTACTAGACACGGCATCGTCTAGTAAAAAAAATTGTCCGTCGAGATCGTGAGGGTGGCCACGAAACACTCATGGCCGATTATTTTGTAGAAAATCCAAAATTTAATGCCGATATTTTTCGTCAGAGGTTTCGTATGTCCAAGTCTTTGTTCCTAAAAATTGTTAGTGACGTCGAAGCGAATAACGAGTGGTTTCAAGAGGGCTTGGACGGGAGAATGAAGAAAAGTTTCACGCCGTTGCAAAAGGTTACTTCTGCGATTAAACAACTTGCAACCGGTAACCCACCAGACGAAAACGACGAGTATTTAAATATGTCTGAAAGGACCTCTCGTGAGTGCCTTGAATATTTCTGCGAGACGGTCTGTACAATGTATGCCGGTGAATTCTTACGTAGACCAACGAGCCACGACGTTGCGCTATTGTATCAGGCTCATGAGGAGAGACATCACCTACCTGGTATGTTGGGTAGTCTGGATTGTACACACTTCGTCTGGAGAATGTGCCCCACAGAATTGCGTGGACAATATATGAGAGGCGATCATCAATACCCGACGGTTATGTTAGAGGCGGTGGCGTCTCAAGATTTGTGGATTTGGCATGCTTTTTGTGGCCCGGCGGGTTCACAAAACGACATCAACGTGCTCCAACAATCTCCGTTATTTCTTACTCAACGAAACGGAACGGCGCCAAATTGTCCATTTCAGGTGAACGACCACTTATACAAACGCGGGTATTATCTTACTGATGGGATCTACCCTAGCTGGTCCGTGTTTGTGAAGTCTTTTTCATATCCTCACATCCTGAATGAAAAAAAGTTCAAGAGGCAACACGAGGCCGCAAGAAAAGATGTGGAACGGGCGTTTGGTGTGTTAAAGGCGAAGTGGGGAATACTAAATCATCCAATGCGTTCCAAAACGGTGAAAAAGATAAGGTTCATCGTGTATACGTGCATTATTTTACATAACATGATTATAAAAGACGACGGAAGGGCGATAGCACCGGTACACATTCAAGATCCTCCAGTCGAACCCGTATTCGATGATACAGCTTATAGCGAGCTCATTGACGAAGAAACGCATTGGAGACTAAAACACGATCTCGTTGAGCATCTCGGACGTTTAGATCTACCTCACCTTGAAGTGAGTTCCGACGACGAGTAGTTTGTTTTTATATTTTTCTAGTTTGAATGTAATTTTTATTTTTCTAGTTTAAATGTAATTTTTATTTTTAATTTAATGAAATGTCTTTTATTAAATTTTATTAATATTTTTTTAATTTATAAACATGCATAATTACAACAAATAAAAAAACAAAAAAATAAATAAAAAAAAGTCCCCTAAGAGGGGAGTGCCGCCATCAAATTGGGGTATGAGGGGAGTTTAAGAGGGGAGTTGACGTGGCATAACCTGATTGGGTGTGTGTAAGAGAGGGGACTCCCCTAAGAGGGGAGTGCCCCTCTCACCCTAAGATGTGAGAATGACCCCTATGACGTGGTTGCCTAGGTGGAGGGCCATTCTCAAAGGATGAGGCTCCTCCACACTCTTTAGTCTAAGAAACATATGCATCTATCAAGTGGGTTAGCCCTACATTTGCTCGAGACAGCTTATAATAATGTTATATATATATAGTGGAGAGTTCAAATGAGAATAAAAATTTTGTAAGAATAAAAAGAATAAGTTTTAAACCAATAGAAATGCTCTATTTTTTCTTCATTTAATATACGTATTTAATGTTATTAATAAGGGCATATACGTAAATTTCTAATTGTAATTAATGAGCTAACTAATTAAACTTGTAACTCATTTTTAAATATCCTCTTTCAAGATAAAATAATCTAAGGTGAAGGACAATTTTCGCCGTGTGTAGGATAAATTTTAGCATGTGTAGGATAAATTCTTAAATGTGTATGGTAAATTTAGATATAGGTAGGGTAAATTTCGGCAAGTGTAAGATATATGTAGGATAAATTTTGAATTGTGTAGGATAAAACGTTTTTTGCTTTATTAATGAGAGATAACATAATTAATGAGATGAATTATAAACTGTTTAATGTTTTACCATTATGTCATTTATTCCTTTTCTTCTCACATTAAATTTCTTCTCAAATGAATCTTCACCTATATATATATATATATATATATACTAGTGGGAAGGCCCGCGCGTTGCAGCTGGTGTCCCGACTAATATCAGATTCAATTATGTCTATCACGAACCACAACTGATATTCAATACATGAATTTATGTAAGTTTCGTATATTTTCTATTGTGTACCTCAACAACGGCATCAAAGGAAGATAAAAGAATTTGAACTTTTACACATCCATTTTCATCGTAAAATTCTAAATCTCTACTACATCAACTTACATTGAAAGTCAACTGAAGTCTACTAAGATAAAGAATGAACAGACAGATTTGACAAGATCCTCAAAACGTTTCAACTCTTTAACATACTATGAAACTCTCAAATTGATTCGATAAATAAGGTTTAGATCTCAAGCACACTGACATCCATCGAATTGATATTGACCTCAGCTACACATAGAATACTTCTGATTAAGCAAAAATAAAGCATAAAAACCCATATATGAAGTAAATATTAGAATATCATTAAACAGAAATATAAAGCAGTTCAACAAAAATGAATGTCAACCCCAAATGTCAACCAGAACATAAAAATAACCTACAAAAGTTGAAGACAACCATAATCCAAATTGCAGATACTTTGAAAACATATTGTAGACAAAAAACATATCACAGCCTCCTTCCTCTTCTCCCACTCTTTCGACGAGTGCTATCTGTTGGAATTGGTGTCACGTCCTCTGTCATCATCAAAACATACAACTTACTTATCAGCTACTCCTTAAACATAAATAAAAGTTCTTCAAAGAGCAAAAATAACAAATACAAAAATTCGTATATAAAAAATAAAGAATATAAGCATACCAATGTGACCAATCTTCATGCCAGAACGGGCAAGAGCTCTGAGGGCAAACTGTGCACTTATACCGGGTGTCTTTGTCTTGTTGTCTCCAGTTGCCCATAGTGTTATGTGGAGGGCATTGATTCCAAGCTCCAGTTGTTACAACAGAAATTTGTTAGTTGTAATGTATCAAACAAAAACAGACTGCTATGATTACCATATAGCAAGACACTAAAAGAAACAAGTAAAAACCTTGCATCTTGTTGAAACATCTTGTGCAACAAGCATAGCTGCTTATGGAGACGACTCATCTCTATAAGCCTTTACCTTCATTCCACCTAATGAAAAAAATAAAAGGATAGTAGATAAATATTAAGATATAAAAACTATAAACCAAACACTCAATAGCATTTAAATTACAGTAAATATCTTGCGGAAAAAATATTAAAACTACAAACTACTAACCACTTTCGAAAAAAAATATGTTGAGAAAAAGCCTAGACAAATAAACTTAATTCATGTTCTCTTTGCAATGAATCAGAAAAACAATGTGCATGCATGTAATTATATCTCCCAGTATGAACAAAATAAAACATTGCTCGCAAAAAAATTGAACATACAACACATGTTCCTAGCAGAATATATATTATATACACATGAGTGTTTTTAGCATTTACTTAAGGGTTTTAACTTCAATACCAGTTACGACTTTTGGTTTGTATATAGATTAGTGCAAGGCAAAACCCTTCAAATACTAATAGTTAATCTCCTCATCAATTCAATAAATGATGGCCTTGATGATCATTACTTATTAGTACACATAACTTTTTGAATTGTTTTTATTTAAAAAGGTGTCAAAATCCCTAAAATGCCTCTAAAGTGTCTTAAATTTTTTGGACAATGTGCAAGTTTACCCTCTCTAAAATAGCTTGGCTCTCTTGTACATGTTGCTTCAAAATATATACACAATGTAAAAGTACTATTAGGGTAGAAAACCTATTTATAGTCCATATAAATCTATTTATTATATTTATACATACTATTAAGCCCATGGCTTTATAGCCTAGTGGCATCTTGGTGGTGGGATAAAGCTTTGGGACCAATTGGTCCTGGGTTCGATTCCCACAAGGGGGGTTTTCCCATATTTATTGGGTTTCCTCCTGAATTGGTGTGACATTATGCCTAGTGGAGATGGATATGATCGGGTGGTTCCTCTGGTGGCACGATGATACTCCAGTGGTCCGTCAGTGATCCAAATTTGCCGTTCAAAAAAAAAATACATACTATTAAATAATGAAAATCCCAAATGTTGCATGTCTAACATTTAATTTAATCAATTAATTTCTTTAATTATTATAAAAGTTTTATTTAATTCCTTAATTTAATTCAATTAATGGAAGATATACGTGGGCATGGATTCCATGGATAAAATGTCTAGATTGCCCTCAAAGTGTCTTAAAACTTTGGAGAATGTCCAAGTTTTCTCCCTCTAAAATGGCTTGTTTCATTTGTACATGGTGCTACAAGATTTGCATCAGACAACTTTGTGGTCATTCATGAACACTCCTTGACTACGTTGAATTATCATGAAGTAGTCAACGTATCTATTTGGGATTCACTCGGTTATGTAGGTGGACCATTTATTTTGTTAGTTATATGAAACAAAAAACCATAATTCATTTGTATACACACAACCATAGTCCATTTAATTAATACAAAGAAACCACTAAATATTATTTAGATAGATATGTTAATAATATGCCCATCGAGTCGAACACATCGTACAAGATATTCACCAAAACATTGCAGAATGATTGATTTTGTCCATTTGTTTTGTTTTATAATGTATTTAGATAAATATGTTAATGATATGCCCATCGAGCCAAACGCATCGTACACGATATTCACCAAAACATTGTAGAACGATTGATTTGAAATGAAATAATTAACATCAGAATAAAAAAAAACCTTATGAATGGAAGTAAGAAAAGATTAATATAAAACTCCATAAAATAATAAAGTTTATATCTACACAAGATGGTGAAATTTTACACGCTATATCATTGGTAATGTTCGTATCTTTGCAGTCATGCCTCATTCCTTCTGTATATATCATTGGTTACGTTTGTATCTTGGTAGTCACGCGTCATTCCTTCTATACAACCAGTTTCTCCTTTAAATACAACAAGTCACAAAGAGTAAAACAATTTCACAAAAAAATAACAATAAATAATATATTTTAAAATACCAAATTACCGAAGGATTAGTACCATGAGAATGAGATTCAGGGTTTGATGAAGTTTTAGAAATGGTGTCATTCTTCTTCCTCGATGCATCTCCCCTTTTCTTTGGACCATAAGGCATGCTTAATTGCATGTGCTTTACAAATATAAAACTGTAAATAATAAAGATGGAGGATTGAGATAAACAAAGAACAACAATTTATAAGAGTTTGTTATCTCTTCAATTTTGCTCAAGTAATTATTATTTCATTTAATTTTTAAAGGAGTTGCATCTTTTCACATTCTTCTTTTTAATTGCTATGATGTTACAAGTATATAATGATTAATTGCTATGATGTTACAAGTATATCTATAATCTATATCTATATCTATAATCTATATCTATAATACTATATTAAGAGAACTGGGTTTTCTACCCTTTTCGTAATTTTGTCATAGATACAAATCTTGAAGCACCATGTACAAATGAAGTAAGCCATTTTAGAGGGGGGAAACTTGGACATTGTCCAAAGTTTTAAGACACTTTAAGTGCAATCTAGACATTTCAACCATGGAATTCATGCCCACTTATATCTTCCATTAATTGAATTAAATTAAGGAATTAAATAATAGTTTTATAATAATTAAAGAAATTTACTCTATTAAAAAAAATTATGGGTGAGGTTGAAACCGATTTGGAGGAATCAGAACAGTTTACATGAGGTTAAAAGTTAAAACGTAAATCGGTTTGGCTTAATTCAGTAACCGGTTTTGGAAATCCAAAGGCTATTTTTTTGTCCATCTCTAGAAAAGTCTTATAATTCTCAAAAATCTCCAATTATCTTCTTCTATCGCAGGCTCGCAGCCAATTGAAGCTTTCTTCCAATTTCATTTGCAGATATGAAAGTTTATGAGCTATCTGGAACCACTCTATCAGTTGCTCTCTTCACAGATGTCGCTAACTCCAAGTACTATTTCTGCACACTCTTTTTTCGACTAAATTTATGTGTAATTGAGGTATAATTTGTTAAAATTGAACGTGTATATGCATATATTCAATTTATTCAATCAATCATTTACTATTTTTTCATCATAAATAAAAAATTAAGCACATAAGCACCATCTTTAGCTTTTTATTTCCCAACTGTTGTGTTTGTTGTCCTTGACATTTGACCAATTTTATGTAATTTTGACTAGCAAACAACTTTCTGTTTGGCTTTCAAATTTGAATTTTATCTAACTTACATTCTATGAAATTTGAGAATTAACTCATTAAGAAGAAATAATGGTTGCAAATCTAAGCACGTTCTCTTATTTGATTTAGAATACTGTGTGTTCATAAGTTCATTGATTTAGAATATATATGATGACGTTGAATTCATTTGATAATCATTTATTTGGAGCTATTTGATTCAATCTACATTTTTACGTGAATTGAGACGTTACAGGATGGATCTGCATTCATATGAACGTGTGCAACTGTTATAATTGGTTTTAAACAATATACAATTTAACGAACTACGTTACATATACATATAATTATCAACTACTACAAAGCCAAGTTGATTACGTCAGCTTTCAATAGTTCAGCCCCTTTATTGGGCAAAAAGGGCGGCACCTTCAATAGTGCCAGGCAGCTGCCTGGCACTCCCCTATTGGCCCAACAAATTTACGATTTTATCCCTCTTTAAAATTACGATTTTGCCATCAGTTAAAAATTATTTTTTCGCCCCCGCTTAAAAATAAATTTACGCTAATGCTCCCAGCTAAATATTTCAATTTTGCCCCCCGTAAAAAATTACGAATTTGACCCGTTTCAGATTACAGTTTTGCCATTAGTTTTTCACCCTTAAATATACGATTTTGCCATCAGTTCAAAGTTATGTTTTTTCCCACGCTTAAAAATAAATTTACGTTTTTACTCTCGGCTAAAAATTCTAATTTTCCCATCGGCTAAAAATTATGATTTTGCCCCGTATAAATTGATACTTTCGCCATTAGTTTTTTTTTTTCTCACAGCCAGGTTACGATTTTGCCCTCAACTTAAATTTACATTTTTCTCATCGTTTTTGTTTTTTTTTTTTTTTTTTCTGGTTAAATTATGATTTAACCCCCAGTGTAAAATTACTGTCATGCCGGCTGCTTGCTGACACTTCCCCATTGGTCCATTTAGTTTACGATTTATCCCCGAATTAAAATTATGATTTCGCCTGCAGTTAAAAATTACGTTTCTCCCATCGTTTTAGTTTTTTTTTTTTTTTTTGCAAAACTATAAAGGTTTTTTTAATTGGTTTATTCGATTTAATTTTTTTTCGTGTCAAGGAGTTGCCTAACACTGGCTCATTAGTCTAGAAAAAATACAGTTTTGCCTAGATCCCAAAATTACGGTCTTATCATCGTTTTTGTTTTTTTTTTCCTAGCAAAATTATATTAGTCTTTTTTTAATTGGTTGAGAATTATTCGATCATCGCCCCGCAACGCGGGCGGGGCATCTACTAGTTGAAATACAATTATATCTTGTGTGTTTGTTGATTTAGGATATATCAGTGATGTTAATGAACGTTTTTAATTGTTTTTTTTTTTGCTTGTTGTTTGTAGGTAACGGAGAAGGATGTCGCACAGGACGTTTGATTGGAATCGGGTTTCGATGCGTCCAAGTTTCCGACCCGATTCGGAGGTCTAATGATTGTTTGGGGTATGGCATTGTTGCTGATGACCCAAAACCTGTTATTGTACTTTTGTTATATAAATATAATCGCAAACAAGCTCTAAATAACAGTGTTCAATAAGCAAATACAAGTCTCATCAATATCAACTTGACCCGAAGCAGTAACAATGGGAATCAAGCTACTTCGAGTAAGTATGCCCAACCAAGCCGACAACTTAGCCCATATTTAAGTCAAGCCAGCCCTCAACTCGATGACAATTAGCTCGTATTCAACTTAGCATTTCGCAATGAGGTCAACTTCTACCTCAATAGGAATCAAAGGGCGAGTTGGGGGCAACAAGAGGAAGCTTATCGATGTACATGAAGAATCTTTTAAGATTTCCCCATGTTATCGTGGCCATACCCGTCACTTCTTTTCTGTTAAGATACACCCATAGCTCGCCCGGGTCGGTTTTTTAAGGCTGACGCGACAAAACGGACAAGACAAGACAATGATCTTGTTCGCCTGCAAATTGTTCCACAAGAATGTTCAGATTGTAGATTAACGCATAGCGATGCTTTTACCGCATGGTTACAAATGCACTAAGGTGAAGTATCAAGTATCAATAATCGCATCAAGAATCATACCAGTCATTATAGCAACGGGAGCACATGGCATGGGTACATATTGGTAGTACAAGTTTGTCATTGGCTTCAATACAAATACCACATTCTTCTTCTGATTCGATATCAAGATCCGAACCTCGACGTTCTTCATCACCATCGTGGTCGGCTAGTTTTGAATATCTTTTGTCACATATCTTCTTCTGCTTTCTATCTTCGGAATTAGTCACTCCGCTTTGAAGTTGCATTAGTGATGGATATATGAAACCTGTTTTCGACTTCAGTAATGTAAACGATTTTTATAATTTTTTTAAAAAATAAAGTAGAAAACTATGACCAAAAGTCCAAACACCTTTTGGTAACAAGTTTTATACCAAAAAAAATGATAATTAAATTTCAGTTGGGACATACCATAAAATTCTCTAATGCTTGCCTTCTTTTCATGTGTCGACAACGTTGTGGTGCCATCAACATAAACCTGTAGTGCAGCAAACCAAGAAAGCCTTCAAATCACAAGAAAGATACGATATTCAATCGATAAATTATAATTAGTTATATGTTTTTTCTATCAACTACGAAGTATGGATTTTTGACCTTGTAAATCAGGATCCTCAACAGTCCGAGCGCACCTGCCAGGTGGCAATCCGACCATTGAACAAAGAAAAGCAAAAACTGTGCAGCTGCACTGTAAGACATTCGCATCTCCACACATGCACCATCATACTCCCTTCGTAAATCTGATGTTCTGCAAAATATAACGAAAATTCAAGATTTAAGAAAAATAACATGACATAAGTTCAGCCATAAATCAATCCCACGGTCATTTTAGTCCTTTCACATATGAATTAGGAAACACTAATTGTAACACCTGTGCCTCCACGGCCATCAAACAAATGCCAAACCAATGAAATATTGTATTTCATACTTGGGATTTGTAAAAATATGTGTATCATTTGCACATATCAACTCTTGTTTGATATTAAGCTTTAAATCGCTTTCTGGAAGGTTATACGCGCTCTGATGCGTGAATATAACCAGTTTAATCCAACGAACACTCCGGAATAGTGAAATAGGCTTAACATACCTTAAATAACCTTTACATAACTTATATATAAGTTTTGGAAGGTTTGGTGTGGTGAAATCAAGTTTAATCGCTTACAGGGACTAAAGTTGACAAACTGCGAAAGTATGCCAATTTGAACTGTAACAGACATTCTGGAACATGACCATAAGTTAAACATACCATAAATATCCTTTACATAGCTTAGAAATAGGCTTTGAGGTGTTTGGTGTGCTAAAATAAACTTTTGGGTCATTCAGGGACTAAAAGTGTCAAAAAATGCACAAGTTTGCATTTTCGCGCATAACTTACGTTCTGAATACATCCGGACATCCAAAAATTTATGTAAGCACTATAATATTATATTTTAGTGTTCGCCATAAGAAAAATCCATTCGTTTCGTCATTTGGTTCGTTTTTCGCGCTTATGCGCATTCCGTCGTAATTAAGCGAACATCGCGTTCGTACGACCAAACGAACTGACATCAGACATATTTTTGAACATGTTTCAAGTCCACAATGTTTAGGCATCATTTTAGGGCCTTAAAGTTGGCTTTACGGGCCTTAGAAGTGCCGGAAATGGGCTTAAACACGTGCAGGGGCTGAAACTGCCATTTTTGAAAGTTTTATGCGGATCAGAAGGGCCATGCGGCCCGCTTTGTATTTGTCTGATCCTGAAGCGGGCCGCTTCCCACTATCAGACCAGATTAAATGAATTTAATCACAAGTTGCACATGTTTGATCCACCACCACATGTTCTAACTTGCTTAGTCACTAGATAAGGATGGAATTTAGCTTCCATAACCTTTCAACAAGTGTACGGGTTGGATCAAGGCACGGTTTCCTTGAAACGATCCTAACGGTTACCCGAAAACTATATATACCCCATGCCCCCCATTGCATAACTTACTAGAATTCTGATTTTAGAAACTCTAAGTTGAAACCATTGTTTCATACCTGAGATTCTTGAATCGGGATTAGCATTCGGGGACCCTGGGTAAGTATTCTTTCGTTCTTTTCCTTATTTTACTGCTTTTCGAGTCAGAAAGTCAAACTTTGTTTGACTTTCAGCGTTGACCAGTAATGGTCAATGCGAAGTTCGTTTGAACTTCGCAACGTGAGTGTGATCACGTTGGTTATAGTCCCTTGGGACTATGCCCACTGATTACCACGTTGTCTAGGGTCGTAGGGTAGGCGATCTAATAAATCGCCTATACCTTCGAACCCGACCCAGTTTGGTCGATCATTAGGATCCGACCAAATACATTAGGTGACCCTAGTATAGGGCATAACCTTCCGAGGTTATACCCTATGGTCACATCGTTTAAGTAGTTGTATGATAGGTAGTTTATATGCCTTAGGTAAATTACCAGAATACCCTTTTCATGTATAATTGGTAATTAAGCATATGTAACCTAAACCTTTGTCACATAACTAATTATGTAACATGTTTAGGCATATAACACTTGTCATAGGGCTAGTTAGGCGGTCCGAACGCGTTTCACGCGCACGACGCGTTAAAGTAGCATAAGCTTCCTAAACGGGTCGTAATGGGTCGTAAACAGTTATGTTAAGTTTCATTTAGTATGTAGGCTTTGTTAAACCATATCACACGAGTCTCCACACTCGTTTGGTTTACAAACCCTAATGCTACCCAATCTTCCGATCTAGGTCCGGTTTATTAACATAGTTACCTATACTAGGTGCCGTTTGATATCCGCGATCTCTAGCATTGTTTAGTTGTTACTCAAGGACTACTGAGCAATCTCAAGTGAGTACATAGACCCCTCTTTTACTGTTTTCCAAACTGTTTTGGGGTGAAACACATGTGCCTACTTGTTACTTTCATGCTTTCCTGTTTTCGCATCATATACTGCTATGTTCGTTAGTACATTATAGTACATCATTTTACATGACATTTCATGCTAGGTGTGCCCATTTTGTGCATTACTTAGTACATCGTTTTACATGACATTTTGACATAGACATTTGACATAGACATTTCGGCATAGACATTTTAACATGATTGACATTTGATCATGCATTTTCCACAAAACATAACTTTGATTTAAACCAAGTTTTACTTCAATACTTTGTTTTTGTGCATATGGTTTAGTTGAGACATTTCACTTGCCATACATGGATATTTGACATAGACATTTGACATGGATATTTGACATAGACATTTGACATGGATATTTGACATAGACATTTGACATGGATATTTAAACATAGACATTTTACATTGTTTGGTTTGGTTTGATTAAGTGATTAAGTAACGATGCGTGTGTAATATGATACAAACATGGTGGATACGCCGCTGGTACTTCCTATATATAAGTGTTTGTATGGTATTACATACTGTAACGTTATTTGAATCATTTCAGTTTGAGACATAGAACATTTTATACAAATAACATACTTTTCACAAGACATTGATTTACAAACAACTTATCTTATACAAACTCATTTTACATGGTTATTCATTTAACCATACATTATTCATTTATTTATACATATCATCTAAACTCATTGTTTTTCAAATGATTTACAAGACAAAGCAAATTACAAGGTTCATGACTAAACATTTTCTCAAACATAAGTCATGAATCTTATTTTCACAAAACCTATGTATCTCACAGGCATTTTTATGCTGACGTACCTATTTTCACATGTGTTTTCAGGAACTATTGCATAAGATGATCAAGATACACATAGACAGACTTGGGCTTTAGTGACAATAAAAGATGCAAGACTAGTTAATTATGTTGTATTTCCTAGTTTGATAAGACATTGTAACACTTTATTCAATAAAACGAAACTTCAATTGCCATGGATTTGAAACATTTAATTCTGTTACAACACTCCCCGATGTTTCCGCCACGTTTTGTATGTTCTACGTGGTCGGGGTGTGACAGAAAAGATGGTATCAGAGCCAATGGTTATAGGGAATTAGGTTATTAGTAATGCTTTGACCTAGTCTATAACTTTCTTAGGACCCTAACGCGAGTTTACTTGCGTTTAGTCATAAAACAATACCGTCACCTATCCTTAGGCGACGACCACAACAAGAACATAAATTTCAAAACCGCTTTGAAAACTAATCATCTGTTCTAGGATGATTTATTACAAGGTTTTGAACCCTCTATTGTAAGGTTTTGAACCCTCTGTTATATGGTTTTGAACCCCTTTGGGTTTTCAAAATCTCGTCAAGGTTTTGGGTTTTTAAATAATGTGAACACGTGCAAACTGGAAGGGTGAATGCCTGTATTCTGGGTTTTCTGTCTAGGCAAGCACTTCGTATACATCTCAACCAGACGCGAGACCAGTTGTGCTTACCTGGGAATTCTTGGGATGAGTGTTCACTTATAGGCGAGCATGTCTTCGCGATACATTATTTTTGACCTATTTACTTTGATTAGTCACCGTCTCATTTGTTTGCCTTAAGTAACAAACAAATGATCGCAATTTTATGCATTGTTATTCTGTTTTCATTTCCCTTGTTCTCTCCCATATCTCCTATGTTCTTCATGGTGTCTCTTCATCGCAACAAGACTCGAGTGTCCGGACCAGGTGCTACAACTGCCCAACAAATAGGCGTAGTACTCCAGAAGACTGTTGATTTAGCTATCACCATGACTCATCTCAAGGATGAAGCCGTGCAAGGGAACCGCTCCTTGGAGAAATCAATGCAACTGCCATCATCCGAACCAAATACCCTGTTTCAAATGTACCCACGGTGGACGATGGAGACATTTGGTTAACATGTGCCGCTTTGCAATCCAAAGCAAAGTTGTTACAAATCCTGCTGCTGCTCAACCTTCAAACTCTGCTTCATATGTCGCTTGACATATCTAGCGCCTCAACCTCATGAACTTTCTACCTTGTGTGTCGACGTAAGCACGCCTAGTGCAAGGTGTCGGAACACTCTCGTTACACAAACTCCAAAAATCCATGTAGGATCTTTCTATCCTCATAATTAGATCCTTGTGGATGGGTATCATTCATCGGAGTCCTTAATTGAATTCTTTGTATGATTTAATACGTACATTACGATTCAATAAGGACAAAGCCGAATTCTTATTAAGATCTTCCTATCTTCATAGATAGATTCTTGAAATGATTAAAGTGCCAAATGAAATCCACGAATTGGATTCCTGGTGTGCTTTAAGTATCCGCGTCCAAAGATAACAAATTAATAACCAAGTTAAACAACTATGTGATTATGTGCTTATGTGTTTTCTTATGTGTTTTGTGTTTTTGTATACTCTGGATATTCGCTATCCAAATCCTCGTAGAATCTTTCTTATCTTCATATGAAGGATTCGTAGTAGGATATTCAAAAAGGTACTATCTTAATTCCTTAATGGACTTCCACGTTGTAGTTAAGTCCCTTGGATTATAAAGTACTATTCCAAAGTTTAAGGGAAACATGTGTTGAAAAGTTAAATACATCCTACGTCGGTGTAGTTAAATGTTTTTGAGTTAAAGAGATCCTACGTCGATCTAAAGTTAAAGAGATCCTCCGTCGATCTAAAGTTAAATACATCCTACGTCGGTGTAGTTAAATGTTTCTCTTAGATAGTAAAGTTAAAGAGATCCTACGTCGATCTAAAGTTAAATACATCCTACGTCGGTGTAGTTAAATGTTTCTCTTAGATAGTTGAGTTAAAGAGATCCTACGTCGATCTAAAGTTAAATACATCCTACGTCGGTGTAGTTAAATGTTTCTCTTAGATAGTAAAGTTAAAGAGATCCTACGTCGATCTAAAGTTAAATACATCCTACGTCGGTGTAGTTAAATGTTTCTCTTAGATAGTTGAGTTAAAGAGATCCTACGTCGATCTAAAGTTAAATACATCCTACGTCGGTGTAGTTAAATGTTTCTCTTAGATAGTTGAGTTAAAGAGATCCTACGTCGATCTAAAGTTAAATACATCCTACGTCGGTGTAGTTAAATGATTCTCTTAGATAGTTGAGTTAAAGAGATCCTACGTCGATCTAAAGTTAAATACATCCTACGTCGGTGTAGTTAAATGTTTCTCTTAGGTAGCTGAGTTAAAGAGATCCTACGTCGATCTAAATTAAATAGATTGGTCCGACAATCTAGTTAAATACATCCTACGTCGATGTAGTTAAATTTTCCCCGTAGGTAGTTTAGTTAAAGAGATCCTACGTTGATCTAAGTTAAATGGATTGGTTCGACAATCTCGTTAAATATATCATGTGTTTATGTAGTTAAATAGGCCCTCGGGTGGTCTAAATCAAGAGGTTGTTCGTTAATCTAATCCTTTGGTGACCTAGTTAAAGAGACTCTATTGCAGTCAAGTTAATTCACCACAGGATTATTCGTTTGATTTTTTTTTCCCTTACGCATTATGAAATGAACTGTGCGGACTGTGCAAGGAACTAAGTAATTATGGAGGCCTACATAATTATGGAATTCAGTGCACAGAAACCACAGAAAGTTTTGTCATGTGTTAAGACCAACAGTGGCAAGAGTAATGATACGGGAGAAGTCTTGGACTTCGACCAATGTCATTTATTCTCACACTACCAAATTCTGATCTCAATCATACACACAGTTTCCTATGATGAGTCTTCATAAGAAACGTTCTTCTGTCCGTAGTTCAAAACTCCGTGTTTTGTTACTACAATGACTTCACTTTGATGGTTGATATTTTCGCTAAGAATCCGAACATAGCCCAGAGTTCTACTTAGGGTTCAAGGGGTTCATTCAAAGCGAAAACATTCCACAAGTTTCTCCTAAAATTAAATTTCGGGACGAAATTTCCTAAAGTAGGGGAGACTGTAACACCTGTGCCTCCACGGCCATCAAACAAATGCCAAACCAATGAAATATTGTATTTCATACTTGGGATTTGTAAAAATATGTGTATCATTTGCACATATCAACTCTTGTTTGATATTAAGCTTTAAATCGCTTTCTGGAAGGTTATACGCGCTCTGATGCGTGAATATAACCAGTTTAATCCAACGAACACTCCGGAATAGTGAAATAGGCTTAACATACCTTAAATAACCTTTACATAACTTATATATAAGTTTTGGAAGGTTTGGTGTGGTGAAATCAAGTTTAATCGCTTACAGGGACTAAAGTTGACAAACTGCGAAAGTATGCCAATTTGAACTGTAACAGACATTCTGGAACATGACCATAAGTTAAACATACCATAAATATCCTTTACATAGCTTAGAAATAGGCTTTGAGGTGTTTGGTGTGCTAAAATAAACTTTTGGGTCATTCAGGGACTAAAAGTGTCAAAAAATGCACAAGTTTGCATTTTCGCGCATAACTTACGTTCTGAATACATCCGGACATCCAAAAATTTATGTAAGCACTATAATATTATATTTTAGTGTTCGCCATAAGAAAAATCCATTCGTTTCGTCATTTGGTTCGTTTTTCGCGCTTATGCGCATTCCGTCGTAATTAAGCGAACATCGCGTTCGTACGACCAAACGAACTGACATCAGACATATTTTTGAACATGTTTCAAGTCCACAATGTTTAGGCATCATTTTAGGGCCTTAAAGTTGGCTTTACGGGCCTTAGAAGTGCCGGAAATGGGCTTAAACACGTGCAGGGGCTGAAACTGCCATTTTTGAAAGTTTTATGCGGATCAGAAGGGCCATGCGGCCCGCTTTGTATTTGTCTGATCCTGAAGCGGGCCGCTTCCCACTATCAGACCAGATTAAATGAATTTAATCACAAGTTGCACATGTTTGATCCACCACCACATGTTCTAACTTGCTTAGTCACTAGATAAGGATGGAATTTAGCTTCCATAACCTTTCAACAAGTGTACGGGTTGGATCAAGGCACGGTTTCCTTGAAACGATCCTAACGGTTACCCGAAAACTATATATACCCCATGCCCCCCATTGCATAACTTACTAGAATTCTGATTTTAGAAACTCTAAGTTGAAACCATTGTTTCATACCTGAGATTCTTGAATCGGGATTAGCATTCGGGGACCCTGGGTAAGTATTCTTTCGTTCTTTTCCTTATTTTACTGCTTTTCGAGTCAGAAAGTCAAACTTTGTTTGACTTTCAGCGTTGACCAGTAATGGTCAATGCGAAGTTCGTTTGAACTTCGCAACGTGAGTGTAATCACGTTGGTTATAGTCCCTTGGGACTATGCCCACTGATTACCACGTTGTCTAGGGTCGTAGGGTAGGCGATCTAATAAATCGCCTATACCTTCGAACCCGACCCAGTTTGGTCGATCATTAGGATCCGACCAAATACATTAGGTGACCCTAGTATAGGGCATAACCTTCCGAGGTTATACCCTATGGTCACATCGTTTAAGTAGTTGTATGATAGGTAGTTTATATGCCTTAGGTAAATTACCAGAATACCCTTTTCATGTATAATTGGTAATTAAGCATATGTAACCTAAACCTTTGTCACATAACTAATTATGTAACATGTTTAGGCATATAACACTTGTCATAGGGCTAGTTAGGCGGTCCGAACGCGTTTCACGCGCACGACGCGTTAAAGTAGCATAAGCTTCCTAAACGGGTCGTAATGGGTCGTAAACAGTTATGTTAAGTTTCATTTAGTATGTAGGCTTTGTTAAACCATATCACACGAGTCTCCACACTCGTTTGGTTTACAAACCCTAATGCTACCCAATCTTCCGATCTAGGTCCGGTTTATTAACATAGTTACCTATACTAGGTGCCGTTTGATATCCGCGATCTCTAGCATTGTTTAGTTGTTACTCAAGGACTACTGAGCAATCTCAAGTGAGTACATAGACCCCTCTTTTACTGTTTTCCAAACTGTTTTGGGGTGAAACACATGTGCCTACTTGTTACTTTCATGCTTTCCTGTTTTCGCATCATATACTGCTATGTTCGTTAGTACATTATAGTACATCATTTTACATGACATTTCATGCTAGGTGTGCCCATTTTGTGCATTACTTAGTACATCGTTTTACATGACATTTTGACATAGACATTTGACATAGACATTTCGGCATAGACATTTTAACATGATTGACATTTGATCATGCATTTTCCACAAAACATAACTTTGATTTAAACCAAGTTTTACTTCAATACTTTGTTTTTGTGCATATGGTTTAGTTGAGACATTTCACTTGCCATACATGGATATTTGACATAGACATTTGACATGGATATTTGACATAGACATTTGACATGGATATTTGACATAGACATTTGACATGGATATTTAAACATAGACATTTTACATTGTTTGGTTTGGTTTGATTAAGTGATTAAGTAACGATGCGTGTGTAATATGATACAAACATGGTGGATACGCCGCTGGTACTTCCTATATATAAGTGTTTGTATGGTATTACATACTGTAACGTTATTTGAATCATTTCAGTTTGAGACATAGAACATTTTATACAAATAACATACTTTTCACAAGACATTGATTTACAAACAACTTATCTTATACAAACTCATTTTACATGGTTATTCATTTAACCATACATTATTCATTTATTTATACATATCATCTAAACTCATTGTTTTTCAAATGATTTACAAGACAAAGCAAATTACAAGGTTCATGACTAAACATTTTCTCAAACATAAGTCATGAATCTTATTTTCACAAAACCTATGTATCTCACAGGCATTTTTATGCTGACGTACCTATTTTCACATGTGTTTTCAGGAACTATTGCATAAGATGATCAAGATACACATAGACAGACTTGGGCTTTAGTGACAATAAAAGATGCAAGACTAGTTAATTATGTTGTATTTCCTAGTTTGATAAGACATTGTAACACTTTATTCAATAAAACGAAACTTCAATTGCCATGGATTTGAAACATTTAATTCTGTTACAACACTCCCCGATGTTTCCGCCACGTTTTGTATGTTCTACGTGGTCGGGGTGTGACACTAATGAATCTATGAACAGATGAATGATGATTCTAAATACACAAACTTGTATTCCCTCTTAATTAGAAACACTTTGATTAAAATAGGTCAAAACAAAAAGTCAAAAACATATGCCATGTTATTGAATTACGTGAACCCTTCATACTTTTGAGAATATTTTTAACATTGTATCACAAAATACTATATATAAATACTAAATATAATACAAATTCATAGCATATAATACCAACATGTCAAATAAGGGGTTGAGTTATAATACAAAGTATTTAAAAATAAGAAGGGTAAGAAGCCATCAGAGAGTGACAAGTGTCATAAGAGGAATTAAATGGAAAGGGTAATTTTGTTTACAAGAGGAAAGAGAATATGCACATGCAAGTCACATGTTATTTCCCCCCCCCCCCCAATTTTTAAACGTCCGTAACTTTTTTATACATCATTTGTTTTTTTTAAAAATTATACCATAAAATCGAGCGTTTTTTTATCTTTAATATGAGTACAATATTGTTATATTTTTCAAAAAAAAATTCAAAAACCCAGTTGCATATTACACAATGGACATGATGTAAAACACAATGTAAAGTAGATAAAAAACACAATCAATGACAATAGATAAAGACACAATTGACAACATACTAAAACACAATGACCATAACGTATAACACAATGACGATAACATATAACACAATAAGTATCAGACTAAATAAAAACACAATTGATGACAACAGATAAAAGACACAATTAATGACAACAGATAAAAGACACAATGGAGAGCAGATGAAGACACAATGGAAAACAAACTAAAAACATAATACACAACAAACTAAAACACAATGAACAAAGATAATAAAAAAAATTGAACAAATTATTAAAACACAATGAACAACATATTAAAACACAATAAATAACATATTAAACACAATGTCCTGAACTAATAACACAATTTATAGAAAACTCAGATATAACACCATCTTCATTGTGTCATATATTGTGTTATAGGTTCTTATAAAAACGCAATAGATAGAACCCAAATTAACATTGTGTTATAGGTTTTGATAATAACACAATGGACATGATGTAAAACACAATGTAAAGTAGATCAAAAACACAATCAATGACAACAGATAAAGACACAATGGACAACATACTAAAACACAATGAACATAATGTATAACACAATGGCGATAACATATAACACAATAAGTATTAGACTAAATAAAAACACAATTGATGACAACAGATAAAAGACACAATTAATGACAACAGATAAAAGACACAATGGAGAGCAGATGAAGACACAATGGAAAACAAACTAAAAACACAATACACAACAAAATAAAACACAATGAACAAAGATAATAAAAAAATTTGAACAAATTATTAAAACACAATGGACAACATATTAAAACACAATGAATAACATATTAAACACAATGACGTGAACTAATAACACAATTTATAGAAAACCCAGATATAACACCATCTTCATTGTGTCATTTATTGTGTTATAGGTTCTTATAAAAACGCAATGGATAGAACTCAAATTAACATTGTGTTATAGGTTTTGATAATAACACAATGTATAGAAACTCTATTGAACAAAACCCAGTTAAAAGACACAATGACCTGAACCTTTAACACAATGCAAAAAAAAAACCCAGTAAAAATGAAATTTTTTATTTTATTTTTATATGATAATATGGTACTCATATTAAAGATAAAAAAACGCTCGTTATTATGGTGAAATTTTTTTAAAAAAAAAATGTCGTATGAAAAAGTTATGGACGTTTTAAATCGATGGGGGAATTGGCATGTGTCTTGCATGTGGAGAGAGAAAATCCATAAATATAGGATTCCCTTTATGCCCTTCTATTATATTCTTTTCCCTACAACTAATCTCAACCCTCCAAATCTATGATCAATGGACTAGAATCCTTCTTACCCTTCTTATTTATTTTATCCTTTGTATTTGATCCTAAATCTATCAATTTTTTTAACTTAAATCGTAACGATTTGACCAAGAAGGCCAAATGTATAGCTGCTGCCCCTTTAAATCTCAAAGAAGTTGTGATCAAGCAACAACCTATTCATTTTCCAAACAACATAGGTATATGTGGCAAAATGGACACTTCTTTCTTTATGTTCTCAATAAAATTATATAGATCAAATGATATATTAAATTTGATTAGAACTGGTGCAAGAGTTCGTCACCCTTTTTGTGTTTGTAAAGGGAGGTCACAATCTCATATCTCGGTAACACCCTAGGCATATCACACATCAGCCGTGGATTGAGATGTGTCGTTACAAGACATACTCGACCCCAAATTCCATCGCGTTGTTCGCTTGACGCACCAGGAGCTCACAACTTTGTTTTTTTACCCCACCTTGTCACGTTTAACTATGAAATTCTCCCCATTGATTAGAACTGGTGCAAGAGTTCGTCACCCTTTTTGTGTTTGTAAAGGGAGGTCACAATCTCATATCTCGGTATATATATATATATATATATATGTAAATTACCCAAGGATGATGTAAAGAAACATAACCCACAAGCTAAAGTCAACAAATCTTGAGAAAAAAAACTACTTAAATCAACTAAATTTCATCCGGGTATCATAAAATATATGCAAATGACCCATGAATGACGTAAAGAAACAAAACCCTCATACGTTAACAATTCATCAGGAAAAACTACACAAATCAACATAACTTCATCTGGGTATCATTATATATATGCAAATTACCTACAGCTACAGATGATGTAAAAGAAAACAAAACCCACAAGCTAAAGTCAAACAATTCTTAAAAAAAAAAAAAAACTACCCAAATCAGCATACTTCGAGAGTAAGGTCGTACCTGAAACGTACTCCGGCGACCCAGATGTATCAATGCAACCCACTGTCATCGCCTTCGCCCTCGTGTCCTTGAACAAATCCTACATTCCATAATTCAGGTTATACACACTCATATTTAAACACAAAATCATTCATGGAAACACGACAATGGTATATGAGACTATTTAATCATTGAGGACTTTCATCAAACAGGTGGCGCGTTAATATGAAATCTGGTGTGTTTTTTTTGTTTAATTTGTTTCCATTATTAGGTTCTTTATATAGGTTCAAATCGAATACCTATTTGTAGGATTACTCTGAATAGCAATGTAGTCCTGATGGTAGAATCTCATATCTGGCTCAGTTTCATAAGAACGTTCATTTGAAAGTTTAGAAGTCACTGTAAGAAAGTATTTGTGGATGATTTTGCAAAACTAGAATGTAAGTTGGGAGCATCAGATTTTCCAAATGTAATGTTATGATGTAAAATTGTCTTTTTTTAAGAATAAGAATAAAATCTTATATGTAGTTTATGACTGTTGAACTATCGCTTTCAATACTATATGATCTAGAAGTATATACTAATCAATTCATGTTCCCAATCTGGTTAGTTTGGGGATAGATTGAGTGAGCTACAATTTAAGCGGTTATAAGAGAAAAAGAAATCTTTTACCGGAACTGGCCTGAATCTATGCTAATGTCTGACCATCACTGCCAATTTCATTTGTAGCCACCGGAAACCAAGCATGAACCAAACCACCGCTCGTCGAAAACAACATTATTCACCCAAAATGAACCTTCTCCGCCTGAAATTAAATGATAAATTACAGCAATATATGATAAGAACATACAACTTATAGCAAAGTGATAACACATATACATGGAATCCAATTTTAGGGTTTCAGTAGGTTGAGGATGAATCGAACTGAAAAGGGACGAAACTCACCAACAAAAGGTGCCACCAGAGAACCGTGGACGAAACGAATTAGGATAGAGAGCAAAACGGAATATAGAGTTTATGTCTCTGAAAACGATTGGATGACCCGGTATTGATGGCTGATAATTAGCATTTAACAGTGATTCCATCTGTAAGTATTCCACATTCTCTAGTTAAAGCTTTTGCAGTATTTATGTTGTCTCCTGTAACCATACAAACTATTATACCAAGTCCAAATGTGCTAGATACAGAGTTCTAAGAGCCTATTAAATAACTAAGTAGTTCATCATTAAAAGTAACAACTTCACTATTTTAGTTAATTACTTTTGTCACAAGTAGCCAAGATTATCTCTGAAGCACCTTTTGCCATGTGTTGTCACACCACCTTCTGGAAGCTCCAACACCACCCCCATTTGCTTCTTCTTGTAATTAAACAATTCAACTCTGATGACTTTTGTTGACCCGTGTTCGGTTTATAAATCTCTACCAAGTGACAAGCGAACTCCAACACGGCATTTGTGGTCGCCGTTGTTTCTCAAGCTCAACACCACCGCCAATCAGGCGCCCTTCTGTCAACACCCTAGAACTCTTTTGTCGTCACGCGTCTTGGCAGGTTGCGAGCCAAATTAGGTCTCGTTCCGCCGTTCTTTCATTCCACCTGACCCGAGTTATGCCATGTATGATTCGCACACCACTTGAACCTACCCTCACCACACTCATAAATTTAAGATCGTTAGTTACAAAAGGGCTCTGTCTTTGTCGCTTTAATTTGCCAGACTCTAATTGATTCGATGGAATTGAATGCTAAGGCTGGTTGAATGGGATTGAATGCTCAGGCCGGTTGAAGGCCAATTGAATGGGATCTTAGATCGTCACTAAAATTGAGAAGAGTCGGCCAACGTTTTTTACTTTCGTGTTTATTGTCGAAAATTTACAACTTGATCCTTTATTATGTTTTTCATATACATCTATTTGTTACTCTGGCAATTTTTAGATGGTCTCTGTTGAAGATGATGATCTAGCTTGATTGGAAGATGTAAGTTCTGGTGATGATGATGATGATGATGATAATTAAGAAGTGGAATTATCTAACATGGAAAATTCAACTGGAATACCACCTGCAAGAAAGCCTTACGGAAAGACGAACACGAGGTAAATGTTTTAGTTATATTTTAATTTATTTTTTAAGTTGGAAAATATATGAGTAAACTTCCGTTTTGCTCCATATGGTTTGGTCACTTTAACGGTTTTGCCCCAAACCTTTAAAAATAGTCATTTTCCTCTAATAGTTTGCTATGGTTTTTCCATTTTGCTCCCCGCCTCTAACTCCATCCAAATTGTCTGTTTTTCCATTTTGCTCCTCACAGGGAGCAAAATGGAAAAAACCATAGCAAACTATTGGAGGAAAATGGCTATTTTAAAGGTTTGGGGCAAAATCGTTAAAGTGACCAAACCACAGGGAGTAAAACGGAAGTTTACTCTTTATATAATTTTCTCTTAAGGCCATGTGTAGTCATAACGCCCTTTTGGGGGCGTTATGCGACACGTGGCGCGCCACGTCAGCAAGAGCTTTATGGGGCGTTATGCAATTTGAGGCCGTAGTCATAAAGCCCCTTTGTCATCATTACTCAATTATGTTAATATTCATTTTTTTAATTAATTTATAAGTTTTATAAAATTAAAAAACATTCCATTAAATAAAAAACAATACATTAAAATAAAAAAAAGTTAAAGAAAAAAAAATTACACCTAAAAAATAAATTTATTCTTCGGTTTCATTTTCGTTCTCTCCTTCTTCCTCTTCGTTTTCTCCAGCATCCAAACCTACGTCTTCAAAGTTCCCGTCTTCGAATTCCTCAACCTCTTCTTCCTCGGAATCTTCGTCGTTATCACTGTTGAATCGAATTGGGCGAATCGCCCAAGCATGCTCAACCAAATCCGCCTTCAACGTGTTATGTATATCTCTAGATCGCAATAGCTGAGCATTTGCGAGTCTCTCTTCCATTGTTGCTTGGGTTCCTTCGACTAAATCTTCTGGAATATAGTTTTGGCATATCGCTCTTCCATCATCCTCAATGATCATATTATGCAAAATGATGCAAGCATACATGGTCATTCGTATTCTATCCTTATGCCACATGCTATCACACCCTGGCTTTGCGGAAGCGTGGTTAGTTTTGGTGTGACTTCTTAATACCATAGCTTAATCATAACAAAGCTATATGAATTTAAAAACCATGCAAGTCATCATTAAGTTTAGAAATCAACGTACAATACCATTGTTTTAAACATACGACCATAACCTTGTTCAGTAACATTACATCTAGAAACAAAACATAAATGAGGGTTAAGGATTGTGTCTTGTCCAGGTAAGAGAACACAACCCCTAATCCTTGATGACTTCATGAAGATTGCAGCGGAAAACGTTCATACCGTGCCAGAATCCGTTAATTCCCTGAAATACATGTGAGTTGAAAAATCAACAATAATGTTGAGCGAGTTCATGTGCAAGTGAGTAAGTAAAACACTTGTAAGTATAAAAGTTTCCTGGTATGTAGCAGTGTAAGAGGACTTGTGATCACCAATGGTTTGCAAGGCCATTAGCATGTCGTGAAATGCAAGTAAGTAAGATACAACCCTAGCCGATTTTGCGTTGGGTACCAAGTCACTCCGGATCCGTTCTGTTAGTCCTTCGAGAGGCCTGTTCTGTTGGACCGGGAGCTGGGCTCGCTACACCCAAATAGATCTACCGCTCGAGTCCCTCGGGGTTCTAACTACCCATTCACATGATCTAAACCTCCTTACGTTATTCATACCTTGTATAAAGTACTTGTAAACAAAGTAACATGTATTTCACCCCCGCAGTTAAGAAAACTGAAAACAGTTAGAGAAAAGGGGGACATGAACTCACAGTGGATGCGTAAACTCTATCAAGCGTCTCTGAAGCAGTAATCTGTGCAACGACCTACAAGTGCTAATTCTATTAGACGGACGGCCGTGCTTTAGCTTTACAGTTTATGTTTGCGGGAAATAGTTAGACAACTATTTCGTGTTACATTTTGTATATGCTTGATAGTTATTCTTCTTCCCAAGGATGGGGGATACAATACATGTGCGTAAGTTACGTTTTATCAATCTTGTGGTAATGTAATTACCGGTGTAACTTATATGTTTATGGCGAAGGCGTTTGTATTACTTTTGGAGTCGTTAACGTTTGTAAACATTATTTTTACTCTAAAAATAATATTTATGCGTTTCACAAAATAATCATAAACAGTGTGTGAAAATATATATTTATCACGTTAATATTTGTGAAAATCCCACCTCCGAATATTTAGTAAAATATGGTACTGGCGAAATTTTATGTTTCAAAAGTATGTCCAAAAATAGTTGTAACACTTGTTGTGTAAAAAGTCTAAGTGTTAGGTTTTTAGAAAATTTCGCCAGAGTTTCCTCTGTAACTGGAGGTGGCCACGCTTTCAAGCGTATCATTTTCTTTTAACAATCAATTCAACAACCTTCCTTATTTCAATCAAACAATTTCCGACACATCAAACTAGTCAATAAATATGTAAAGTTGCATAATCGCATGAACTTGTAGTTTTTCCGAATCCATATTATAAATCCCATTTATATACGTAGATCTTTATATAAAGTACTTTCAGTCTTGTAAAAACCTCGTTTTTAGAGAAGTCCGACTTTACAACTTCTAGTTATTTTTCTCAAAAATAGTCATTTTGTCGAAATATGCGTCACACAAGTATTTTCACACTCGTGTGTTCTAAATATCATTCTTATCATTGTAAGATCCGTTTCTTTAAAAACATGATTTCTTTAAAGTGTGGTCCTTTGAAGATACCACTTGCGGATACGTAGATCCGCTAGTTTTAAACACCATTTTACCGGTTAAACCACTTTTACACAAGTAAAATATTTCTCTACAAGTTCATGTCTCTAAAATGTGGTAATGTTTCACTTTAACCCTTGTATCTTTCAAAAACAAGCTTATGTGAAGATACATGATTTTACAAAGTCGGGTTAAACGAAGATTTGAGTTACCACATTATAGATCGGGTCACAATAAGCACAAATTTCAAGTCCTACGACTTTTACACAAGTTATACGCTATTAACCACCATTTTTATGATTTTACTAGACTTTAACGCATCATCTTTTAATATAACGAGATTCAACCGACAATAATCCTTTTAACCACTTTAGATGAGTGTAAAAACAAGTTTTAAAGGTTATACCTCTAGCTCAAGGCTAGGGAAGAGTTGTGACGAAAAACGCGTGGATAAAAGCCAACGGTTGAGGTCCTTCGTACTCCGCTTGCACCAAAGCTCCTAAAACGTGACTTGTGAAGTGTGGATGATCTTGGAATGCAATGATCAAACTTGAAATCGGATGTATGTGGGAGGGGGGTTTGGGCCGAGAGCTCTAAGGGAGCAAGAGAGTGAGTGAAATGTGGTTTAGGTAGTGGTGATTATCTCTTGTGTTAATGGTGCTATTTATAATGGATTTAAGTGTGGTTTAACCCTTGGATAAAATGCTAGCTAGATCTTAAACATGGCTCAATTAAATAATCAAGCTTGGTACTTGTTGGTTCCCCCTAGTTGGGGCCGGTTATGGGATGGGGGTTGGGTTAGTTCGATTGTAAGTGTTAGTTGGGGAGTTTAGTTATGTTAATGTAGGTTAGTTTAGCGTTAAACTCCGTTAGTTATAAATAGCGTGTTATGACGGGTGTTAGGGTAACCAGGGACCCTAACTGGCTCAGAAAAATAGTAATAATAAAAATACTAATATTTTCATGTTCTGGGTAAAGTCCGGGTGTCCGGTTGGATAGTAATCCGTTAAAGTGTTACAAAATACTTTAAAGTGTCGTTATTACACTTTAGTGACACATTTTGTTTTCCCCGACACTTTAGAAAGTGTCTAGTAATATTTTCTCATTTTTGGCACTTTACTAGTCAGCTAGAAGCTGGTTAAATTATTTAAAGTGCTGTGTTTGGTACTTAAAGTACGTTCTGGCACATCCGAATCAGTGTATCTTATCCCCTAGAGACGCGGTAACACAACCCTTATATCCTACACTCACTACCAGTGTAGCCAAAATATATGAGGCTCTTAACAGGCCTTGAGGCAGTATTTGCCTGATGCTGGTTATATCAGCATGTTCACTGTGTATCCGTTTAGTGCTACTGTGCTTTTTGTGCATCATGTTTGTCACTAGGGTTCAGCACGTAAATAATGTAGTGACAGCAAATAAAGTATGATGCAAGTAAGTGCATGTATCAGTATGCAGGTAGCAGTTTATCAGCTAGTTTCAATCAAGCACAGTAATCAAGTAGTAATTAATCATTAATTAAGTTGTACGGATACCTGGTTTAGTGCGGGTTGTCACATTCTCCCCCCGTTAAATAAATTTCGTCCCGAAATTTAAGTTCTGCTTGTAGAAGCAGGGTTCTTAGGAAATAAGTGGGGGTATTTCTCTTTCATCCGGTCCTCACGTTCCCAGGTAAATTCAGGACCATGTCTGGCATTCCAACGTACCTTGACGAGCTTGACACTGCTCCGGCGGGTTTTGTTAACTTTCCAATCCGTGACCTCAACAGGTTCCTCAATGAAGTGGAGCGTGTCGTCAATGTGAATCTCGTCGATAGGAATGGCAACGTCAATTTGAGTTGGACTTTTCTTTAAATTGGATACATGAAATGTATCGTGAACGCCATTTAGTTCAGCAGGTAGGTCCAACTTGTATGCTACTGTCCCAATTCTTTCCAGAACTCTGAAAGGACCAATGTAGCGCGGATTTAACTTTCATCGCTTTCCAAAGCGCGCTACCCCTTTCCAGGGTGAAACCTTTAACAACACCATCTCTCCGACTTGGAAGTCCACATGCTTCCGGTTGGGATCCGCGTAGGCCTTTTGTCTGTGGCGAGCGGCTTCGATGCGTTTAAGAATTTGCGCAATCTTGTCTGTCGTCTCTTGGACGATCTCGGGACCCGCAAGCTGCCTATCGCCTGCGTCAGACCAACATAGTGGTGATCGGCACTTGCGTCCGTATAGGGCCTCAAATGGCGCGACACCAATACTGGTGTGGTAGCTGTTGTTGTATGAAAATTCGACCAAAGGTAAGTGTTTATCCCAGCTACCGCCTAAATCCATAACACATGCCCTCAGCATGTCTTCCAACGTTTGTATTGTTCGCTCGCTCTGGCCATCGGTTTGCGGATGGAATGCAGTGCTCAGATTCAATTGTGAGCCAAAAGATTCTTGGAAAGATTGCCATATTCTTGACACAAATCTTCCGTCTCTATCAGAGATGATCGAGAGTGGTACTCCATGTCGTGCTACGATCTCTCTCATGTAAATTTCCGCAAGTTTACTAGTACTGTCTTTCTCCCTGATTGGCAGAAAATGTGCGGACTTTGTTAGGCGGTCAACAATCACCCAAATCATATCATGGCCTCTTGGCGTTCTTGGCAGTTTTGTAACAAAATCCATTGAGATTTGTTCCCATTTCCATTTGGGAATCTCAGGTTGTTGCAGAAGTCCCGAAGGCTTCTGGTATTCTGCCTTGACCTTAGCGCACGTTAAACATTTGCTCACATAGACAGCAACGTCGCCTTTCATCCTAGGCCACCAATAGTAATCTTTAAGATCCTGGTACATCTTATCCGATCCAGGGTGGATAGAGTACCGTGACTTGTGCGCTTCGTCGAAAATAACTTCCCTTAATCCACCAAACAGAGGAACCCAAATTCTTTTCTCAAAATGTAACGTCCCTTCCTCGTTTGGTACCAAAAGCTTCTCCATTCCCCGGAGATATTCTTCCTCAAGGTTTCCCTTCTTGAGAGCTTCCTTTTGTGCAGCACGAATGCGCGAGGGAAGGTCGGTTCGTACAATCATTTCCAAAGCTCTAACCCTTATGGCTTGATTCTTTCTTTACGACTTAGGGCATCGGCTACTACGTTCGCCTTTCCCGGGTGATACTTGATCTCGCAGTCGTAATCGTTTAGTAACTCAACCCATCGTCTTTGCCTCATATTTAACTCCTTCTGGTTAAATATATGTTGTAGGCTCTTGTGATCTGTGAAAATTGTGCACTTCGTACCATACAGGTAGTGCCTCCAGATCTTTAGTGCAAAAACCACTGCGCCAAGCTCTAAATCATGTGTGGTATAATTCTTCTCGTGCACTTTCAGTTGGCGTGATGCGTAAGCAATGACCTTTTGGCGTTGCATCAACACACAACCCAACCCTTGACGCGATGCGTCGCAGTATACCACAAAGTCATCAGTGCCTTCTGGTAGAGCTAAGATTGGCGCGTTGCAGAGCTTATCCTTCAATATCTGAAACGCTTCGTCCTGTTTGATTCCCCAATCAAACGTCTTATCCTTCTGGGTCAGGAGTGTCAAAGGTTGAGCGATTTTCGAAAAATCCTCGATGAACCTTCGATAGTAACCAGCCAAACCCAAGAATTGTCGAATCTCGGTTGGCGTTGTAGGCGTTTCCCAATTCTTGATTGCCTTGATCTTTGTGGGATCAACATGAATCCCATTTCCATTAACCACATGTCCAAGAAACTGGACTTCGCGTAGCCAAAACTCGCACTTAGAGAACTCGGCATGCAACTGTTCCTTCTTTAGCAGCTCCAGAATAGTTCTTAGATGCTGTTCGTGTTCAGCCTTTGTCCTTGAATAAATCGAGATGTCGTCGATAAACACAATCATGAACTTGTCCAAGTATGGCTTGCAAGCTCTATTCATTAGATCCATGAATACCGCAGGTGCGTTTGTCAAACCAAATGGCATAACGAGGAACTCGTAGTGTCCATAACGAGTTCGGAAGGCTGTTTTCGGGATACTTTCCTCCTGTATCCTTAATTGATGGTATCCAGATCGAAGATCGATCTTTGAATAATAGTTTGAGCCTTGCAGTTGATCAAACAGATCGTCGATTCTTGGCAGAGGGTATCTATTCTTGATCGTCAGCTTTTTCAGTTCTCTGTAGTTGATGTTTATTGGAAATCATCGTCCTTCTTTTTGATGGGTAAAAGATGGGGTTACCCCAAAAGGAAATTTTGGTCTGTTATCTTCCTTCTCTAACCATTGCTAACACTTCTCTGTCAGTCCTTGCATCTCCGAAAGTGTAAGTTGCTATGATGCATCGACTACGGGTGCAGTGCCCGGAATTAAGTCGACGCGGGATTTGACAAATCGTGAGGAGATGATTCCAGCAAGTCTTCGAGGAAGACTTCGGGGTATTCTCCAATCACAAGGATACCTTTGAGTTTTGGTTCTTCGACTTCCTTTTCCATAACATGAGCCAAGAATGCAACACATCCTTTGTGCGAGAATTTTTGGGTCTTCTTATAATCCGCAGGAGCGTATCCTGCTCCATGAGTCACGATCATTTCTTCGTTCGTTGTCGGGGCGCGGATGGCAATCTCCGCACGGTTGTTCGTCAACAAGTCCATCACAAACATCACGTCGAAGTCTTTCCAAATTCAACTGGCAATAGACCTGGCGTAAACTTACGCTCTCCGGGTTCTATCGTGCCGATTCCAGTTACCGCGTTGGCTTCCACTAGCTTCCCCTAAGCCAGTTCTAATGGGTACTGGAATAACTACTTACTCGCTACGTAAACCAATTATGTCCTCGAATACTAGAATTGTGAATCGTAAAATTTGCAACAGTAGCTGGCAATACAGATGCATAATGTTGGGTAATGTGGGACGTACCGCTATCCATGCTTGGATCTCTGGCGTGCCTCCCTAGCTCCGACGGGGAGCTTTCATCCTTGCGCCTGATTGTCTTCGGGCAATATCTTCTGAAATGCTTTTTGCTTCCACAGTTTAAACATCCTCGAGCACGCTTCTGTTCATCACTCATTCTGCCTTGACAATTAATGTTGTCGTTGTCCTCTTCGTGATTCTCACTACCATCCTGGCCCCCATTACTAAGTTTAGTATTTTGCCAACAAGTTTCCTTGACATGTCCCACCTTGCCACAGTTACCACAATTTCCATATTTGCATCGCCCGACATGATAACGTAAACAATTGTCGCACTTAGGTAGGATACCCTTGTAATCTTTTCCCTGTGGGCGACTTCCAAAACCGCCACGGTTATTATCTTTATTCCCAAATCCTCCTTGGCCTCCCCGACCGGCAGGGGCCCAACAAGTGTCCTTCAAGTGACCATGTTTCCCACATACTTCGCATGTTTTCAGTCCACATTGGCCAGAATGATGACGCTGGCATGTGTTACACTTGGGCAGAGTGCCCATATAACCCTTTCCTTTGTTCTCATTATTCGTTCGGGTACCTTCAGTGAGCTTCCTTTTGTTCTTTCCGGATGACTCTACCTGAGTCTCCTTGTCAGGGTCTGCGAGTTTCTCTAGTCTAATTGCCTCCGCAGCGAGTGCCAAACCCATCTTACTTGCAGCATCAGTTGTTGGTGGCGTTGATGTTGTCATCAAGCTCAAGACTTGAGGTGCCAGTTCCCAAATGAATTGTTCCAATTTCTTCCGTTCTGGTTTTTCCAGGTATGGAACAATTTGTGACAGATCATGAAGTCGTTGTACGTACTCCAACACCTTCGGACCTTCCATCATTAGGCTCCGAAATTCATCTTCCCACTTCTGGGTTTCCTTGTGGGGGCAATACTTCTTATGCATCATTCCTTTCAACTCATCCCAAGTTAACGCGTATGCTGTAGTTAGGCCCATTATTCGAACCTGAAGATTCCACCATAATCGAGCTCCATCTTGAAACAACTCAGAAACGTATGGGACCTGTTGTTCTGGCGTACAGCCACTCATTCGAAAGATGGATTCAATACTTTCAATCCATTTTACAAAAGTTATGGCACCCCCAGTGCCGTCGAACTTCGGAGGCTTGTAGTTGAGGAAGTGCCAGTAGGAACAACCGTTATTTTCTGAGGTACCTTTGATTGGTTCGGAGCGTAGGGCCTCGTGCTGTGCTATAGCTGCAGCAATTATCTCTTTAAGTTCTGCCTCAGAGGTGGGCATGCGCATTTCGCGTCTTGGCGGCATCTTCTAAAAGATGTTTCACATAGGTTAGGTCATGGCAAGTGAAGTGTACGTATGCATTCAACAATACCAACACATAACATCTCATGACATCAACAAGTCAATCACATAACCTCTTATGCTATAGGGCATAAACAATTGATTGTGCATCGCATGTGATGAGAATACTGCGATTGTATTGTCACAATTCGAGACCACAATGTAAAACTCACAAGTACACCACTATATCATACTACATCAATGACTTAGTAGGGGACGACCCTAGATAAGTCGTGCGATCGCTGGTCATGTTCAGGAGTCTCTGGTTCGTCCTTTCTCAAATTTCAGGACTCCACGTCAAGTTTCTGAATTTCTGTCCTAAAACAACATTTCTTCTCAATCGTTTCCTTGAGCTCGTCCCAGCTCAGTGTATAAGTAGCGTCTGTGCCAAGGGTCTGAACCTGGAGGTTCCATTAAGAGAGTGTGTCATCTAGAAATATCCCTGAGATGTAGGTAACACTCTGTTGGCGATCAGTTACTCATCCTTAGGATGGAGTCGGTCTTTTCGGACCAACGAACAAATGCAACGGTGCCTCCTGTTCCGACAAAGTTCAAAGGCTTGCAGTTCAGGAACTGTTTGTAGGTGCAGCCAGTTGGAGGGTTATCTCCAGTAATGCCATCGTTGTACTTAGAGTGGAGGGCTTCATGTCGTGCATTTATCTGTGAGATGCGTTCTTGCAGCTCGGCTTCTGTCCTTGGCAATGTACTGGTGTTTGTGTCATGCCTGGGTGACATTCCCTTTTCGTCGAAATAGCGTGAAGCGGGTTGGACAATGTTTCAATTGTCTATGGGGTATATATATAGCAACGTAAGCCATCATGTAATCACCCCATTTCACACGCAAATATACTCACTGTATAAGTGGGGAAATAAATTCCTGAGCCTTCACATAGGCTTGTCAATTTGGCTTGTTGCTTGTAATAGAATGAACTCGAGGCTACATCGCCTAGGTCATTTGTGTTTAGGTTATCATTAGCTTGACCTGCAGAGTCCACCAGGATTCCTGTGCACTACAAATCGTTATTACGTGGGCCCCCGTAATAATAAATTGTCTTGCACAGTTACCCCGAATTTTCTCTCATCCAAGCAGATGATCAGTCAAGGAGCAACAGCCGGTGCATTGGCATGAACGGGGTCATACTCCAATGCGGGGTCAGGAGCAACGCCTGGCTCAGGGGCCACGGCTAGCTCCGAATCAAAAACTCCATCTCAAAATCAGCTGGATCAACAATCACAGGGGTTACAGGATCTCCCAAGGGCTTGTCCAAGTGCATGAACTCAATGTCATGGTCTGGATCAACACCAGGCGGAAAAACAGAATTGTCCTCATAATTACGATCAAACTCAAAACTGTGTGCGGGATCCGGTGCAGCTAGTGATGCCGTCTCAGGGTCGGTGTCGTGTAAGTAGTGCAGCATTCCCTGTATGTGCGAAGATGCGGGTGTCAGAAACTCAAATGAGTCTGGGATAGGGGAATGGTCATAAGCTTCCCCTACAGGAGCGTCCGCATGCAGTAGTCTAATACCAGCAGTAATAAGGCCCTGCCCTCGAATGGGTCCTCCTCCAGTAGATCGTTATCGTCTTCAGAGGCCTCGTTGGGAGGGCGTATCATCAACAGGATAAGCGGCAAGGGCACAGGAGCAGGGATCACTGCCAGTGGTAAAATCCCAACAAGATGGCCATCAGTAGGCTCTGCTACGACTTCAGGCAGTGCACAAAGGGCTGAAAGTCGTCATTGTCTGTGCCGGTAGTATCAGAAATGTACACCTCGTGCTTCGTTGAACTATGTCGTCTGATACTATGGTCATGGGGTTCGTAGTGCCCATCCTTCTAGTACTTGATGAAAGCATAACGTTTGTAACATAAACATATATACGTATAATAATCAATCATATAATCAGTTAATCACATAAGTCACCAAGTAGGGTATCACATACTTCTCCTAGTCTTACTAGTCAATTTCATTCAGTCTACATGACTGCTCTATCCTTCACTTAAACCAAACCTCGATCCTCCAGATCGATTCTATAACAACCAACGTGCTCAAATACCTTGACCATCTCGATCCTCCAGATCGATCCTATAACAAACCAACGTGCTCAAATACCTTGACCATCTCGATCCTCCAGATCGATCCTCAGCCCTCCAAGCTGAACTTATAATTAATAAAATGTGCTCAACATTTGTTTGTAAAAAGTGTGGATCTGGACTTAAGTGGTATGCAGAAAAATGTTTTCGTGAGAGCCCTAGTGATCATAGTCTAGACTCGAGACAGAATCCTAGTTCGCTATGATCAGAGCTCTGATACCAAGCTATCACACCCTGGCTTTGCGGAAGCGTGGTTAGTTTTGGTGTGACTTCTTAATACCATAGCTTAATCATAACAAAGCTATATGAATTTAAAAACCATGCAAGTCATCATTAAGTTTAGAAATCAACGTACAATACCATTGTTTTAAACATACGACCATAACCTTGTTCAGTAACATTACATCTAGAAACAAAACATAAATGAGGGTTAAGGATTGTGTCTTGTCCAGGTAAGAGAACACAACCCCTAATCCTTGATGACTTCATGAAGATTGCAGCGGAAAACGTTCATACCGTGCCAGAATCCGTTAATTCCCTGAAATACATGTGAGTTGAAAAATCAACAATAATGTTGAGCGAGTTCATGTGCAAGTGAGTAAGTAAAACACTTTGTAAGTATAAAAGTTTCCTGGTATGTAGCAGTGTAAGAGGACTTGTGATCACCAATGGTTTGCAAGGCCATTAGCATGTCGTGAAATGCAAGTAAGTAAGATACAACCCTAGCCGATTTTGCGTTGGGTACCAAGTCACTCCGGATCCGTTCTGTTAGTCCTTCGAGAGGCCTGTTCTGTTGGACCGGGAGCTGGGCTCGCTACACCCAAATAGATCTACCGCTCGAGTCCCTCGGGGTTCTAACTACCCATTCACATGATCTAAACCTCCTTACGTTATTCATACCTTGTATAAAGTACTTGTAAACAAAGTAACATGTATTTCACCCCCGCAGTTAAGAAAACTGAAAACAGTTAGAGAAAAGGGGGACATGAACTCACAGTGGATGCGTAAACTCTATCAAGCGTCTCTGAAGCAGTAATCTGTGCAACGACCTACAAGTGCTAATTCTATTAGACGGACGGCCGTGCTTTAGCTTTACAGTTTATGTTTGCGGGAAATAGTTAGACAACTATTTCGTGTTACATTTTGTATATGCTTGATAGTTATTCTTCTTCCCAAGGATGGGGGATACAATACATGTGCGTAAGTTACGTTTTATCAATCTTGTGGTAATGTAATTACCGGTGTAACTTATATGTTTATGGCGAAGGCGTTTGTATTACTTTTGGAGTCGTTAACGTTTGTAAACATTATTTTTACTCTAAAAATAATATTTATGCGTTTCACAAAATAATCATAAACAGTGTGTGAAAATATATATTTATCACGTTAATATTTGTGAAAATCCCACCTCCGAATATTTAGTAAAATATGGTACTGGCGAAATTTTATGTTTCAAAAGTATGTCCAAAAATAGTTGTAACACTTGTTGTGTAAAAAGTCTAAGTGTTAGGTTTTTAGAAAATTTCGCCAGAGTTTCCTCTGTAACTGGAGGTGGCCACGCTTTCAAGCGTATCATTTTCTTTTAACAATCAATTCAACAACCTTCCTTATTTCAATCAAACAATTTCCGACACATCAAACTAGTCAATAAATATGTAAAGTTGCATAATCGCATGAACTTGTAGTTTTTCCGAATCCATATTATAAATCCCATTTATATACGTAGATCTTTATATAAAGTACTTTCAGTCTTGTAAAAACCTCGTTTTTAGAGAAGTCCGACTTTACAACTTCTAGTTATTTTTCTCAAAAATAGTCATTTTGTCGAAATATGCGTCACACAAGTATTTTCACACTCGTGTGTTCTAAATATCATTCTTATCATTGTAAGATCCGTTTCTTTAAAAACATGATTTCTTTAAAGTGTGGTCCTTTGAAGATACCACTTGCGGATACGTAGATCCGCTAGTTTTAAACACCATTTTACCGGTTAAACCACTTTTACACAAGTAAAATATTTCTCTACAAGTTCATGTCTCTAAAATGTGGTAATGTTTCACTTTAACCCTTGTATCTTTCAAAAACAAGCTTATGTGAAGATACATGATTTTACAAAGTCGGGTTAAACGAAGATTTGAGTTACCACATTATAGATCGGGTCACAATAAGCACAAATTTCAAGTCCTACGACTTTTACACAAGTTATACGCTATTAACCACCATTTTTATGATTTTACTAGACTTTAACGCATCATCTTTTAATATAACGAGATTCAACCGACAATAATCCTTTTAACCACTTTAGATGAGTGTAAAAACAAGTTTTAAAGGTTATACCTCTAGCTCAAGGCTAGGGAAGAGTTGTGACGAAAAACGCGTGGATAAAAGCCAACGGTTGAGGTCCTTCGTACTCCGCTTGCACCAAAGCTCCTAAAACGTGACTTGTGAAGTGTGGATGATCTTGGAATGCAATGATCAAACTTGAAATCGGATGTATGTGGGAGGGGGGTTTGGGCCGAGAGCTCTAAGGGAGCAAGAGAGTGAGTGAAATGTGGTTTAGGTAGTGGTGATTATCTCTTGTGTTAATGGTGCTATTTATAATGGATTTAAGTGTGGTTTAACCCTTGGATAAAATGCTAGCTAGATCTTAAACATGGCTCAATTAAATAATCAAGCTTGGTACTTGTTGGTTCCCCCTAGTTGGGGCCGGTTATGGGATGGGGGTTGGGTTAGTTCGATTGTAAGTGTTAGTTGGGGAGTTTAGTTATGTTAATGTAGGTTAGTTTAGCGTTAAACTCCGTTAGTTATAAATAGCGTGTTATGACGGGTGTTAGGGTAACCAGGGACCCTAACTGGCTCAGAAAAATAGTAATAATAAAAATACTAATATTTTCATGTTCTGGGTAAAGTCCGGGTGTCCGGTTGGATAGTAATCCGTTAAAGTGTTACAAAATACTTTAAAGTGTCGTTATTACACTTTAGTGACACATTTTGTTTTCCCCGACACTTTAGAAAGTGTCTAGTAATATTTTCTCATTTTTGGCACTTTACTAGTCAGCTAGAAGCTGGTTAAATTATTTAAAGTGCTGTGTTTGGTACTTAAAGTACGTTCTGGCACATCCGAATCAGTGTATCTTATCCCCTAGAGACGCGGTAACACAACCCTTATATCCTACACTCACTACCAGTGTAGCCAAAATATATGAGGCTCTTAACAGGCCTTGAGGCAGTATTTGCCTGATGCTGGTTATATCAGCATGTTCACTGTGTATCCGTTTAGTGCTACTGTGCTTTTTGTGCATCATGTTTGTCACTAGGGTTCAGCACGTAAATAATGTAGTGACAGCAAATAAAGTATGATGCAAGTAAGTGCATGTATCAGTATGCAGGTAGCAGTTTATCAGCTAGTTTCAATCAAGCACAGTAATCAAGTAGTAATTAATCATTAATTAAGTTGTACGGATACCTGGTTTAGTGCGGGTTGTCACACATGCGACAAGGATTTCTGAGAAAATGCCATCGTTGCTGTAGAACCCCAAAACACCTCTCGATATCCTTTCTCGAAGACTCTTGTAATTTTTTAAAATACTTTCTTTTTTCATCGAACGTTTCAGAAAACGTTTTAACAATAATCGAATACTCCGGGTAGATACCATCGGCCAAGTAGTAGCCATGCTCGTAGTCGTTCCCGTTTGCATGAAAACCGGCCTTTGGTATAGTTCCAGAAATGTAGCCCTCTATTAATGGTGAAGCCTCTAACGTATTAATATCGTTAAAACACCCGGCTACACCAAAGAAGGCCGACCAAACCCAAAGGTCGTATGACGCAACAGCTTGTAATACCAAAGTTGGCCCTTTTTGATCACCCCGTGTATGTTGACATCGCCATGCGGTTGGACAATTATACCAACGCCATTGACGACAATCCAAGCTACCAATCATGCCGGGTATTCCATGCTTTTCTAGATGCACCTCATATATTTGTTGAAGGTCGTTCCAAGTGGGATTTCTCAAATAACGTTTTCCATATAACTGGCATATACCTAAAATATAATTTAATATATAAAAGTTTTACTAGTAAGCTACTAAAAAATCAATATATAAAAGTAAGTAAATAAATAAAAGTCAATAAAAAATACCATAGCAAAAATGTTCCAAGCAATCTCGGGTTGTTTTTTCCGCCATCTTCAAGTACTCGTCGTTGATGTCGTACGTGTTTCCGTATGCTAATATGCGTAACGCGGATGTGACCTTTTGAATTGAGGTGAAGCCTAAATATCCTCGCGCGTCCATTCTTTGCTTAAAGAAATCATACGTATTTTCCAAATCATTAGAAATGCGCAAAAATAACCTTTGGCTCATACGAAAACGCCGTCTAAAAACATTGGGTCCGTGAACCGGTGTCGCATCAAAATAGTCTCTCATCAAACGCTCGTTCGCGGCTTCACGATCTCGCAAGATATAGGTGCGCCGCAAGATGGGTCGTGGAGGGGGAGTAGGCCGAACGTGCTCAAGTGCTTGTATCATAAAAGTACACACACTCGTAACCGCTTCTTCCTCCTCCGCGTCTTCTTCGGGCGAAAAAAATCTTCGGTAAATATCGGTGAACGAGTCTTCCGACGGGGAACCCATTTTTTTGAATAAGGTGAGAGTAGCTTCAACACTTTTTAAAAAATATAGAGAGAATGAGAGTTGGAATGTATTGATTTGTAAAAAAAATGGTAGAGTTGGAATGTATTTATAGTGTGAAAATAAAAAAAAATTGAATTTTTTTTTTTTTTAAACATGACCGTTTGACAACGGTCAAAAGTCATAAACATGCATCGAATAGCGCCGCGAAAATTATAGCGCTTTGAATTTTTTTTTTGGGCATAGCGCCCTCCGTGTTGGTGTGGCCGGCGCCATCTCGGCGCTATGGGGGCATTTCGCGCCCCAGTACGCAAGGTCTAAGAGTTGATATCATGAAATGATTTCAAAAAAATCCATTTTGCAATTGACAGTAGGTGAAGGGAGAGCCTTGAGACTACTCGGATTTAATCAAAGTCAACGGGTCCAATTTGTTCAAATCTTGATGAGGTCTTGTTTCTATTAAAGATAATTATTTTTTCAATCTTAATGAATATTAGCTGTGTAGAACTATATTGCAGATTTGGGCTTGGAGACTTCGATTGGGCAGACTTTAGTTCACGCCGGCCTGAAGCAAAAGAGTCGTGAAGAAATTAAAGTGTTAAGTGTCAAAATTCTTTTACTTATTTTATTAACTCAAAATTTATTAGGCTGGAGGGTGTGGGGGGCGCCACCCCTCCAGCTAAGCCAAATATAGCGCCCAACATGTGCCATCTTCCATACCCTCAAATTCAAAGGGGGGCGCCACCCATGGGGCTCCATCATGTTAACTTGAAGAAGGGGGGTTATCAGGTGGGACCCACTTATTTAAACCAATCAAATTTTTTTTTTTTTTTCTCTATAGCGCCCACCACACCCTCCATGTTAAAGGGGGGGGGGGGGGGGGGGTTATAAAGCCCTCTTGGCTGACGTGGCGCCTACGTGGCGCTGATGTGTCCTTATAAAGCCCTAAGGGGGGGTTATCCCACACCCTCTAGCCTTACTGTGATGATAGTTGATTTTAAGTGTTTATATTATGGCCGCTTTTTTCTTTTATTGTTAATAAGAATTATTCAAATTACAGATTATAGTTGATGCATATTAACCATTATAATATATTATATTTAATAAATATTCTGAGACTTTCTATTGAGTTTGATCCACTCAACGGGTTATCTATCAACCGATTGATACATATCATTTTTTATGTCAATTCTTTTTTTATACTCAATTGCTATATTAGTTGTGTTAACAAATTGGTTTTAAAAATAAACTATGTTAACTCGTTGGACAACGTGCGGCAAAAAATTATAAATATCCGCGGCAACGCGCGGGCCTTTCCACTAGTAATGATTAAAGACTATTAGTTTTTTTCTCAATTTATAATGAATTAATATGTATAAAATTAGTTTTTATTTACGTAACTAACATGTATAAAATTTGTTATTATGTAATCATGAGTGTTAATAAAATTGTGGAGATTAATTTACTAATTTATCCTTAAAGTGTCTTAAAAGTTTGGAATTTGTCCCAATTTCCCTCTTCTAAAATGGCTTGCTTTATTTATACATGTAGTTTCAAAACTTGTACATATGGTAAAATTACCAAAAGGGTAAAAAACCCTTTAATAAGGTATTATAGATTATTATTATTATTACATACTATTATTATACATGCTATTAAATCTATTTATTATATTTATACACACTATTAAATTATAAGGTTGCATGTCTAACCTTTAATTTAATCAATTAATTCATTTAATTATTATAAAACTTTTATTTTATTCCTTTATTTAATTCCATTAATGGAAGACATAAGTGGGTGTGGATGAAATGTTTAGATTGCCCTCAAGGTGTCTTAAAACTTTGGACAATGTTCAAGTTTCCCCCCTCTAAAATGGCTTGCTTCATTTGTATATGGTGCTTCAAGATTTGTACCTATGGCAAAATTACCAAAAGGGTAGAAATCCTAGTTCTCTTAATAAGGTAGTATAGATATAGGACAAAGATCCGTTAGGAACCACCCTATATTGCGAGAACCGCGAGAACCAATGTGAACACAACCAAAAATACATAAAAATAATTAAAAAAACACACAAATTTTTTTTTAATATTTTTTTATAGAAAAATCGCTACTTTTAGTAGCAAAAAAAAATTAAATTTTTTTTTTTAAAAAAGATTTTTTTTGGCTACTAAAAGTAGCAATTTTAATGTAAAAAATATTAAAACAAATTATGTGTTTTATTTATTTTTGAGTAAATTACAAGTTTTGTCCTTTATGTTTGTACCAAATTGCAGGCGGTGTCCTTTGTCTTTAAATTTAACGAGTTTTGTCCTTAACGTTTCAAAATTTTGCACGTTATGTCCTTTAGCCCTAACTCAATCAGACATTTTTGTTAAATATGGTTATGTGACTTGCACATGAGGGTATGTTTGTCATTTTATCTTTAAGGGGCTATTTTGCAATAAATTATAATTCAGGGACTATTTATAAACACTAAAAAATAAAAAAAAAATTATAAAAACTCACCCTCTTCTCTCTCTCTCCTCTCTGTTTAACATCAATATCATCTTTAACATAATTGGCAATTTTGGAGCAGAAGAAGGTAGATCAAAGAATGTTGGATTTAGCTGAGGAACATAATGTTTCTTACATATTTTTATCCTTAAATCAAGTTTTTGGATTATCTGTATTTTTAATCTACGATAATAATGACAGAAAGCAAAAGAAAAGTGCATTAGAAAATCATCGAGCTTCAGAAAAAGCTCGACAAAAAGCAACGGTTGGAGCTACAGATCGAGCAAATGAAAGGAGCGTTGGAAGTGATGAAACACATGAGTTACGAACACATCGAAGCGAAGGAAAAGATGGGAGTCGATTCAAGAAAATTTAAAAGAAAAAAGAAGAGGAACTCGAAAGCTTGGAAGAACTTAATCAAGCCTTAATAATCAAAGAACGATCAAGCAACGATGAACTGGTGGAAGCCCGTAAAGAGCTCATTGCAGTGAGTTTACTTTGTTTACTTTCCTTCTGATGTTTATTAAATTAGGAATACTTATTTACAGTTTTATTAAAAAAGGGTCTTATCGAACCAAGGAGAGGATCGATGGCGGTGTGGCCACCTCCAATTTCAGGTGGGGGAGCTTCGAATCTGGGTTTTAGTACCAAAATCATCTTCGTTGTGTTTTTTAGCCCACCAATTCTGGTGGTGGCGGTCGTATGGTGCTGGTGGTAGTGTTTTGCTTCTAGGTTGCGATTTCCCCAGTAATATTATAATCAAAGAAAACAATTTTGGGGGTTCGATTATGGTTTCACCAGGTCCCTCAATATCATCGACCCTATCATCGTCGGGTTCGATTGGAAACCACCACCACTGAATTCTAGGGTTCAATTTTTGTAGTTTTGTACCCTATCAACCACGCTAACTCTAATTCTAGATTTGATGTTAAAGATGATATTGATGAAGAAAATCTTACTTATATTTGATGTTAAAGATGATTTTGATGTTAAAGATGATATTGATGTTAAACGGAGAGGAGAGAGAGAAAGAAGAGGGTGAGTTTTTATATATTTTTTTTATTTTTCAGTGTTTACAAATGGTCCCTGAATTATAATTTATTGCAAAATAGCCCCTTAAAGATAAAATGACAAACATAACCTCATGTGCAAGTCACATGACCATATTTAATAAAAAAAATCTGACTGAGTTAGGGCTAAAGGACATAACGTGCAAGATTTTGAAACGTTAAGGACAAAACTCGTCAAATTTAAAGGCAAAGGACACCGCTTGCAATTTGGTACAAACATAAAGGACAAAACTTGTAATTTACTCTTTATTTTTTTAGTTTTTGGGGGGTTTATTTTTTAGCATTTTAGCTTGTGGGTGGGGGGGGGGGGGTTAGGTTTTTGGGGGGTGGGGGAGGGTGGTTTAGTTTTTTTTTTTTTTTTTTTTTTTTTTTGGGGGGGGGGGGGGGGGGGGTTAGTTTTTAGCATTTAGCTTGGGGGGGGGGGGGGTAGGTTTTTTTTGGGGGGGTTGGGGGTTAGGTTTTTTTAGCTATTTTTGGTTGTGTTCACATTGGTTCTCGCAATAAAGGTGGTTCTCGTATGAACCTTACACTATATATATATATATATATATATATATATATATATATGGTCAGGATTTAGAGAAAATGGTGGAAAGTGTGAGAACGGTGAGAACGCTTATGGGTCGTCCGATCAAAACAATCTATGGACTAGATTGGCGTGGTGGCGTTTTCGTAAATAACACGAATTCTATTAAGTGGACGCGCTTCATTAAGGGTAAAAGGGTCTTTACCCCCCCCCCCCCCCCCCCGAACCTGAAACGCCAAACTAATGAACAAAACGCCATTACAGACCAAAACACATCCCTATATAAACAAAACATCTCAGACATAAAAATACACCCCTCCGAACCTGAAACGCCATATTTTCTACTATATACCATTCATCTTACAAATGCCAAAAACCCCCAAAACATCAAACACACCTACTCAAAAACGTCATATTTTACTATATACCAATCATCTTAGAAAACGCCAAAACACTCAAACATCAAAAAATCGACGTTTCTTTCAAATACACTATTTCCTCAGTAAAACACCAAAAATGGCAAAGATCGTTTCTTGTATATTCAATATTGTTCTACGTGAAGTTTCAAAGAATGCATTCTTCCCTGAGGTGTTGTGACTCAATAACATTTTGCTGCATGAGATGGACAAATCATAAACAAAAAGATGCTGATGTCAGACTTATGTCATTTTTTGTGTTTTGTTATTGATGAAAATGGCATGAAGAGACGAATGACACTGATGAGTGGTCTGAAGGTACATATTCAAACAAAAAACTCACGTCATTTTGTCTTTCCAAACGGCCACAAAAACACAAGCATGACAAAGTCAAACCGCCAGTGAACATGTTTCAAAGAAGAAAGAGACTGATGACAGTGAAGATTTGGAAGATGAATTGTTTCTATTTTTATTTTTTTAATTTTCTTTTTATGTTGTTTGTTATGTATTTTTCAGCTAAGAAATAAAAAAAATACATTATATTAATAAAACACCAAACAGTCATAATGATTGTGAAACGCTATAATGCAGTAAAACGCTAAAAACTCCCAAACTATAATAAAAGTAATTTGGAGAATTATTATTAAAAGCTAAAAATGGAAAAAAAAAAAAAACTACTTAAAGCCATTAAAAAACGCCAAATTTGGAAGATGAACGTCTATCATCATAAAAACTCATAAAAAAGCTTAACAAAAACAGTAAAAATACACAGTAACTGAAAAGACGCCTACTTTATTAATATCATTTATTATAAATAAAATCCCGCCTAAACTACGCTCCAAAAACATCCTATAAGAGAGACGTCTCTGCACAATCAACTGATCACACACCAAAAACAACACCATGTTTCCTAGAAACCATTCACTTTAAAATGCCCAAAAAATAGTTAAAAACCCCACAGATGCGGAACCTCGTTTCTTCTATATTGAGTATTGTTCTTAATTAAGTTTCACTGAATGGATTCTTCTCTGAGTTAGGTATCTCTATAAGCTTTTGCTGAATGAGATGGACAAATATTCATGAAAAAGAGACTGATGGCACTGATATGTCATCATGTCACTTTGTTCTTGATGGATATATGGATGGCATGAAGGGATCAATATATTCGAGCAGGTGTTGATCTTCAACATGTCACCAAACAAGTATATATCAAACCACAATAAAGGATGCCACAAAAAATAAGCATCTTCTAAAGACGGGCGTTATGTAGGAAAATAAGGATCTACATAAGTAATTCAAAACAATTTCAAAACGCCAAAAAGGTTAAAGTAGAAGAGGTTGATAACAGTGAAGATTTGGATGAGAAATTAGATTAGAATTTTTAATTTTTTTTTATTTTCTATTGTTTGTTATCTAATTCTCTGTTGTTTATTATCTTATTCTCTACTAATAAAAAAATTGAGTATAAAACGCCAAAAACTACAAACACCAAAATGTCTGATAGTGTGAAAACTGTGAGAACGGATGCTACCAAAGCACGTTGTTGCTATATAAAACGCCAAAAAAAGCCAAACAAGGTATTACTGGAAAAAGCATCACTAATTGACAGATGAAACTGAACGAAACAATAATTGCAAAATAGTAAAATGAAGAGAAGGTAACATTATTGCAAAACATTTATTATATTAAAAGCCACTACATGGAAAATTGAATTTATTTATCTTTTCAAAACGTTATAATTGTCTGTCACATTATAGGCATGAATCCTACATGGCACAACACTTGAAAGAAAAAAAAAATATACATCAAAAAAATTACTGATCTTTTTTACATTATAGGTCTGCATCCTACTTGGCACAACAATCAAAGCCATACTTAGTTAAAATGCCAAAATATTTACTATGATCCTCATCTAAAAACAATAAAAACGCCGCGTATTTGTTAAACGCCAAAAAATGAAAAGGTGATGTGACACGCGTTTAAAAAAAGAATATAAAAGGACAAAAAAAGCCCCTCCGCCCTTCTCTATGTCGCGTGACACGTGTTGGGTCAGGATGCGTTCTCACCGTTCTCACACTTTTGAGCGTTTTCTCCTGATCCCGTTTCTATATATATATATATATGTATGTAACGCCCCAAAACCCGAATGTTTATATTTGCCGTATGTTCCTATAGGACATGTCATGAAATAAATAACTAGGCTATTTAACCTAGTTAAGGGTATGGTCAAAAGTATTAAATGACGAAAGTTGTGCCAATTATATTTAAGTGGCGAACACGAGGGGCTAAATTGTAAACATGAGAAACTCATGTTTTATAAAACAAAAACATAACACACAACACACGCACATCATGTGTGTGTGCGTGGAATGCTCTGGAGAAGAACAAAGGGGTGTAAACCCTAGTTCTTAAAGAAGCTCCAAATTGAAGGTTGAATCGAGGCTCAAATCTATTAAGGAACATGAATTAGTGATCACCTAGACAAGGGGATCGTGAGGTATGTCTTGAAACTTAGATTGATGAACTTGTATAAAGTGGGTTATGTTCCAATCCGTGAATTGGTATGAAATTGATCATGTATATGTGTTATAATCATCATATAGAACATGGATTATGCATGGTTTGGATTAATTTGATATTTAGAGGTGAAACCCACTTGGTATGGGGAGGAGGATGACTTGAATGATCACCCATGTCCAATTCTTGATTAATATTGATGTATCATGATACGTATGATGGATTCTTGTTAAAGGAATCGAAATAATTGTGATGCTAATATGTTTGATGTTTAGGTATGAATGATTCATGTTGGTTAGAAGGAGGATTTGATGAATTATGTATGAGACTAGAAGTATATGGATGAATTGATTGTACACTGTGCTTAGGAAGTTGTATGCACACTAAGTGTAGGATGAAATGTATATAGAACCGTCCGTATAGCCTATTATGACGATACGAATACATAAGAATAAGCCGAAAGTTCATAGGATGAATTGTTGACTTTTAAAAGTCAACTACGCATAAGGAACATGATTTGAGTGTTGTCGTAAGGGTATGATTATAGGAAGTCGTATGGTACATATTATATTGATACGTGTTTAATGTGATGACATGATGAATTGCATGAGTTAGTAAGGATACAAATTTGGTTGTATGTCTTATGCTTGTTAAAAGTGATCGATGAAGGTCAAATGTGAAATATGCGATTTATATGATCGTTAACATGTATAATCGTGTATGCTAACAAGAATGTAATTTCGATGACATGAAAGTATAGGAATCATGTCGAGATGGAATCAAGCACGGAAGGTTAACGGGTCAAGAAGAAGCAAGGAAGCGGATACGAGCATGGTCGCATAAGGTAAGTGATTTCTGGAATCACTTTTTAGTTGTTTAAGTAAGGTAGCGTTATAGATAATTAAGCATGATGTCTGACGTTAAGTATGGTTTTGGTGGGATGAAATCTATTATTTTCGCTAAGTAGACCGAACGGGTCAAAAATGAAGTTTTGTAGTTATAACGGAATAAAGTGTATGAAATGGCTACGGTATTATAACCGGGTAATGATTAGAATGGCACACACGTACGCTAACCGAGAAATGGTGACGCGGATTAATCAATAAAAGACTCGGTAGTAAGTTAGGGTTAATGGGTAACCAAGTTCGTGAGTGGAACTTGGATTAACTAAGTTGATTGCGTAAAATTGAATAAATGAATGAGTTTAACGCATACCGGGTATTGGGTGCATAAACCCCAAGTACGAAACTCCGGATAATGTAAAAGTATTATGGTTATAAGGTTCATGTAGGTTTTGGGCTAAAACGAATGAGTTGTTTGATGAAAACATGAACGGGTCGAATAATTGTAAATGAATAATAAGCCGATAGCGCGTAAGTTAAGAATTTCCTTAATCCGGATATGGGATTTCAAGTTCACATGATAGAATGTCAAATTACGATCATGTAGGAAGAAACGGGAGGTTAAACGGGTAAACGGTTCAAAAGTTATGCGCGTTTTAGTGCGTACGGACGACGAAACGAACCTGCAGAAAAAGGCAAAATCTAGAGGGCGTCGCCGACGGCCTTAGGGGCGTCGCCGTCGGGGTCGAGAAAGTCAGTTTTCTTCCAACGCTCTATTTACCTGTCTACGCGATGTTTTAGCGACGCGATAAACCAAGGGCCGTTGCCGACGGCCTTAGGGGCGTCGCCGACGCCCTCCCCATGTTCCAAAAGCTAAAAATTGTTATCTAAGTTGATTTATGGGTCGTGGGCTTCGGTATGTTAACCGTGGACTACGGCGGGCCTCCCAAACATGATTCTGATCGTTCCTTTGATGATTATGGGTTATAAATCTACGTCTAAGACCCACATAATTAATGTATGATTATGTAAGAGGTAGGTGAGAGCTTGTATGTGTATATATGGGTATGTACATCTGTAGATGTGTACATATATGTATGTATGAAGGTACGTCTGAGTGTATGTATATACGTGAAGATATGGAGAGGTATGTATGTATGTGGATGTCTACGTATGTAAGCATAAAGGTATGTATGAGTATATAAGGGTTAGGTAAGATCTTGAATGTGTAAATATGGGTATGTACGTATGTAGATGTGTATTTATGTATATATAAAGGTATGTATGTGAGTATGCATGTATGTAGAGACGTAGGGACGTATGTACGTATGTAGAGATGTATGAATGCATGTAAGCATGTAGATGTGTATGTATGAATGTAAGTGTGTATGTATGCATGATTTCGATACGTTGAGGATTAACGTTATTAATAGTGTGCCTGGAGAATGAACATTAATGCAGGTACTTTATTGAAGACTCACCATGGAATGGATATATGGATGTAATGCTTAAAGATAGATATTTAATTGAATGGGAAGTGTACTTATATGAATCTTGTATATATATAATGTGTGCTAATGTTGTGAATGAATGTGGTGAGTGCAGCTTGTACAAATCACGGACGATTATCACGAGGAATAGAGTTCGAAGACCGGGTCACAAGATAGATTGTACGGGAATAATTGATTATGTATCTTAGCAAACAGAAGTTATGCTTATGTTTCGTAAAAGAGTTATTTTAAAAAGTACTTTCAAGTAAGCTAAGATGTTTGTAATGAAAGAAATTTTATGGCACAAATTTCCGCTGCGACTTTTGTCAAATACGTGTTAGGGTCTTACAAGTTGGTATCAGAGCCCTGGTTTGAGGGAAATCAAGTACGATAAGATAAGTACTTGAACTCAGACCTATGTGCTCTTATGATAAGAAACCCGTACAATCTAAGACTCGGTCAAGATCCCAAAGGTAAAAGCGAATGTAAGTAAGCACTTAAGTATGCATATGAAGAAACTAACGGTACATTATGTGCAAGGTAAGCATAAGTGTTTGAAGAGGATGACCCGTGAATGCAGTTTAGGATGAGTACTAAGGCAGACAAAGATGCAAATAGACAAATGGACCCAGGTACACAATGTTAATATGTATGGGTACCAGTGTTAAAAGAAAAAGTAAGAAATCTCCTTGAGAAGGTAAATACTAAACGAAAAATAACAATGTTGCCTCGGTAAAGTTTTAAGGATGTTGCACGAGGCTGAAAACTTTTTTTTCGGACATAAGGCGATGATTACATGAAGGCACGAAACTAGTATGTGGATTGCGCACCTGGCCAGTACGCAAGAAGCATATGACGTTCGTGAGGCCGTGGTAATTATCGCAGGTATGTCCGGGAGAATTGGGTAGCAGGTGAGGCGTGCGGGTAAAATGAGTAGTACGACTCTCAGGAAATTGAGAGTATTATACAAGAATGAAAAAGAAGAAATGATAAGGATGAATGATGTTGTATCCGTAAGTAAGTACGGATCGGCAGGGTATGAATGACGTGTTTGAAATCCGCGAGACGGATTCAACACATGTAAGGAATGAAAGATATGAATGGAATGTTTGAATCCGCGAGACGGATTCAAGGAATGAAAGGCATGAATGGAATGTTTGAATCCGCAAGACGGATTCAAGGAATGAAATGCAGGAATGATATGTTTGAATCTGCGAGACGGATTCAAATCATAGAAGGAAGAAAATGTATGAATGGTAGGTTAGAAACCACTAGACGGATTCAAAATATAGAAGTAATAAAAGGTATGGATGTTACATTTGAATCCGCGGGACGGATTTAAAACATATAAAGGATAAAATTTACTGTCACACCCCAACCGATGGCGGAATCATCGGGGCGCGGCACTAGGCGAATCAGATTGCTCAAGAGAATCCATAACAACTATATTGCGATAGTATTTAATACATTCGTTATCCCATACTAACAAATAATACAATCATATAAGTTATCACAGATTTCTTGTCCTCTCGAACAATACTGTGACAACCCGCACTAAACCAGGTATCCGTACAACTTAATTAATGATTAATTACTACTTGATTACTGTGCTTGATTGAAACTAGCTGATAAACTGCTACCTGCATACTGATACATGCACTTACTTGCATCATACTTTATTTGCTGTCACTACATTATTTACGTGCTGAACCCTAGTGACAAACATGATGCACAAAAAGCACAGTAGCACTAAACGGATACACAGTGAACATGCTGATATAACCAGCATCAGGCAAATACTGCCTCAAGGCCTGTTAAGAGCCTCATATATTTTGGCTACACTGGTAGTGAGTGTAGGATATAAGGGTTGTGTTACCGCGTCTCTAGGGGATAAGATACACTGATTCGGATGTGCCAGAACGTACTTTAAGTACCAAACACAGCACTTTAAATAATTTAACCAGCTTCTAGCTGACTAGTAAAGTGCCAAAAATGAGAAAATATTACTAGACACTTTCTAAAGTGTCGGGGAAAACAAAATGTGTCACTAAAGTGTAATAACGACACTTTAAAGTATTTTGTAACACTTTAACGGATTACTATCCAACCGGACACCCGGACTTTACCCAGAACATGAAAATATTAGTATTTTTATTATTACTATTTTTCTGAGCCAGTTAGGGTCCCTGGTTACCCTAACACCCGTCATAACACGCTATTTATAACTAACGGAGTTTAACGCTAAACTAACCTACATTAACATAACTAAACTCCCCAACTAACACTTACAATCGAACTAACCCAACCCCCATCCCATAACCGGCCCCAACTAGGGGGAACCAACAAGTACCAAGCTTGATTATTTAATTGAGCCATGTTTAAGATCTAGCTAGCATTTTATCCAAGGGTTAAACCACACTTAAATCCATTATAAATAGCACCATTAACACAAGAGATAATCACCACTACCTAAACCACATTTCACTCACTCTCTTGCTCCCTTAGAGCTCTCGGCCCAAACCCCCCTCCCACATACATCCGATTTCAAGTTTGATCATTGCATTCCAAGATCATCCACACTTCACAAGTCACGTTTTAGGAGCTTTGGTGCAAGCGGAGTACGAAGGACCTCAACCGTTGGCTTTTATCCACGCGTTTTTCGTCACAACTCTTCCCTAGCCTTGAGCTAGAGGTATAACCTTTAAAACTTGTTTTTACACTCATCTAAAGTGGTTAAAAGGATTATTGTCGGTTGAATCTCGTTATATTAAAAGATGATGCGTTAAAGTCTAGTAAAATCATAAAAATGGTGGTTAATAGCGTATAACTTGTGTAAAAGTCGTAGGACTTGAAATTTGTGCTTATTGTGACCCGATCTATAATGTGGTAACTCAAATCTTCGTTTAACCCGACTTTGTAAAATCATGTATCTTCACATAAGCTTGTTTTTGAAAGATACAAGGGTTAAAGTGAAACATTACCACATTTTAGAGACATGAACTTGTAGAGAAATATTTTACTTGTGTAAAAGTGGTTTAACCGGTAAAATGGTGTTTAAAACTAGCGGATCTACGTATCCGCAAGTGGTATCTTCAAAGGACCACACTTTAAAGAAATCATGTTTTTAAAGAAACGGATCTTACAATGATAAGAATGATATTTAGAACACACGAGTGTGAAAATACTTGTGTGACGCATATTTCGACAAAATGACTATTTTTGAGAAAAATAACTAGAAGTTGTAAAGTCGGACTTCTCTAAAAACGAGGTTTTTACAAGACTGAAAGTACTTTATATAAAGATCTACGTATATAAATGGGATTTATAATATGGATTCGGAAAAACTACAAGTTCATGCGATTATGCAACTTTACATATTTATTGACTAGTTTGATGTGTCGGAAATTGTTTGATTGAAATAAGGAAGGTTGTTGAATTGATTGTTAAAAGAAAATGATACGCTTGAAAGCGTGGCCACCTCCAGTTACAGAGGAAACTCTGGCGAAATTTTCTAAAAACCTAACACTTAGACTTTTTACACAACAAGTGTTACAACTATTTTTGGACATACTTTTGAAACATAAAATTTCGCCAGTACCATATTTTACTAAATATTCGGAGGTGGGATTTTCACAAATATTAACGTGATAAATATATATTTTCACACACTGTTTATGATTATTTTGTGAAACGCATAAATATTATTTTTAGAGTAAAAATAATGTTTACAAACGTTAACGACTCCAAAAGTAATACAAACGCCTTCGCCATAAACATATAAGTTACACCGGTAATTACATTACCACAAGATTGATAAAACGTAACTTACGCACATGTATTGTATCCCCCATCCTTGGGAAGAAGAATAACTATCAAGCATATACAAAATGTAACACGAAATAGTTGTCTAACTATTTCCCGCAAACATAAACTGTAAAGCTAAAGCACGGCCGTCCGTCTAATAGAATTAGCACTTGTAGGTCGTTGCACAGATTACTGCTTCAGAGACGCTTGATAGAGTTTACGCATCCACTGTGAGTTCATGTCCCCCTTTTCTCTAACTGTTTTCAGTTTTCTTAACTGCGGGGGTGAAATACATGTTACTTTGTTTACAAGTACTTTATACAAGGTATGAATAACGTAAGGAGGTTTAGATCATGTGAATGGGTAGTTAGAACCCCGAGGGACTCGAGCGGTAGATCTATTTGGGTGTAGCGAGCCCAGCTCCCGGTCCAACAGAACAGGCCTCTCGAAGGACTAACAGAACGGATCCGGAGTGACTTGGTACCCAACGCAAAATCGGCTAGGGTTGTATCTTACTTACTTGCATTTCACGACATGCTAATGGCCTTGCAAACCATTGGTGATCACAAGTCCTCTTACACTGCTACATACCAGGAAACTTTTATACTTACAAGTGTTTTACTTACTCACTTGCACATGAACTCGCTCAACATTATTGTTGATTTTTCAACTCACATGTATTTCAGGGAATTAACGGATTCTGGCACGGTATGAACGTTTTCCGCTGCAATCTTCATGAAGTCATCAAGGATTAGGGGTTGTGTTCTCTTACCTGGACAAGACACAATCCTTAACCCTCATTTATGTTTTGTTTCTAGATGTAATGTTACTGAACAAGGTTATGGTCGTATGTTTAAAACAATGGTATTGTACGTTGATTTCTAAACTTAATGATGACTTGCATGGTTTTTAAATTCATATAGCTTTGTTATGATTAAGCTATGGTATTAAGAAGTCACACCAAAACTAACCACGCTTCCGCAAAGCCAGGGTGTGATAGCTTGGTATCAGAGCTCTGATCATAGCGAACTAGGATTCTGTCTCGAGTCTAGACTATGATCACTAGGGCTCTCACGAAAACATTTTTCTGCATACCACTTAAGTCCAGATCCACACTTTTTACAAACAAATGTTGAGCACATTTTATTAATTATAAGTTCAGCTTGGAGGGCTGAGGATCGATCTGGAGGATCGAGATGGTCAAGGTATTTGAGCACGTTGGTTTGTTATAGGATCGATCTGGAGGATCGAGATGGTCAAGGTATTTGAGCACGTTGGTTGTTATAGAATCGATCTGGAGGATCGAGGTTTGGTTTAAGTGAAGGATAGAGCAGTCATGTAGACTGAATGAAATTGACTAGTAAGACTAGGAGAAGTATGTGATACCCTACTTGGTGACTTATGTGATTAACTGATTATATGATTGATTATTATACGTATATATGTTTATGTTACAAACGTTATGCTTTCATCAAGTACTAGAAGGATGGGCACTACGAACCCCATGACCATAGTATCAGACGACATAGTTCAACGAAGCACGAGGTGTACATTTCTGATACTACCGGCACAGACAATGACGACTTTCAGCCCTTTGTGCACTGCCTGAAGTCGTAGCAGAGCCTACTGATGGCCATTTTGTTGGGATTTTACCACTGGCGGTGATCCCTGCTCCTGTGCCCTTGCCGCTTATCCTGTTGATGATACGCCCTCTCAACAAGGCCTCTGAAGACGATAACGATCTACTGGAGGAGGACCCATTCGAGGGCAGGGCCTTATTACTGCTGGTATTAGACTACTACATGCGGACGCTCCTATAGGGGAAACTTATGACCATTCCCCTATCCCAGACTCACTTGAGTTTCTGACACCCGCATCTTCGCACATACAAGGAATGCAGCACTACTTACACGACGCCGACCCTGATACGGCATCACTAGCTGCACCGGACCCCGCACACAGTTCTGAGTATTGATCGTGATTATGAGGACGATTCTGTTTTTCCGCCTGGTGTTGATCCAGACCATGACATTGAGTTCATGCACTTAGACCAGCCCTTGAGGGATCCTGTAACCCCTGTGGTTGTTGATCCAGCTGATTTTGAGATAGAGTTTTTGATTCGGAGCTAGCCGTGGCCCCTGAGCCAGGCATTGCTCCTGACCCTGCATTGGAGTGTGACCCAGTTCATGCCAATGCACCGGCCGTTGCTCCTTGACTGATCATCTGCTTGGATGAGAGAAAATTTGGGGTAACTGTGCAAGACAATTTATTATTACGGGGGCCCACGTAATAACGATTTGTAGTGCACAGGAATCCTGGTGGACTCTGCAGGTCAAGCTAATGATAACCAATAACTTAAACACAAATGACCTAGGCGATGTAGCCTCGAGTTCATTCTATTACAAGCAACAAGCCAAGTTGACAAGCCTGTGTGAAGGCTCAGGAAATTATTTCCCCACTTATACAGTGAGTATATTTGCGTGTGAAATGGGGTGATTACATGATGGCTTACGTTGCTATATATACCCCATGGACAATTGAAACATTGTCCAACCCGCTTCACACTATTTCGACAAAAAGGGAATGTCACCCAGACGTGACACAAGCACCGGTACGTTACTGAGGACAGAAGACGAGCTGCAGGAACGCATCTCATAGATAAATGCACGACATGAAGCCCTCCACTCTAAGTACAACGACGGCATTACTGGAGATAACCCTCCAACTGGCTGCACCTATAAACAGTTCTTGAACTGCAAGCCTTTGAACTTTGTCGGAATCGGAGGCACCGTTGCATTTGTTCGTTGGTCCGAAAAGACCAACTCCATTCTAAGGATAAGTAACTGTCCGCCCCAACAGAGTGTTACCTACATCTCAGGGATATTTCTAGATGGCACACTCTCTTAATGGAACCTCCAGGTTCAGACCCTTGGCACAGACGCTGCTTATACACTGAGCTGGGACGAGCTCAAGGAAACGATTGAGAAGAAATGTTGTTTTAGGACAGAAATTCAGAAAACTTGACGTGGAGTCCTGAAATTTGGGAAAGGACGAACCAGAGACTCCTGAACATGACCAGCGATCGCACGACTTGTCTAGGGTCGTCCCCTACTAAGTCATTGATGTAGTATGGTATAGTGGTGTACTTGTGAGCTTTACATTGTGGTCTCGAATTGTGGCAATACAATCGCAGTATTCTCATCACATGCGATGTTCAATCAACTGTTTATGCCCTATAGCATAAGAGGTTATGTGATTGACTTGTTGATGTCATGAGATGTTATGTGTTGGTATTGTTGAATGCATACGTACACTTCACTTGCCATGACCTAACCTATGTGAAACATCTTTTAGAAGATGCCGCCAAGACGCGAAATGCGCATGCCCACCTCTGAGGCAGAACTTAAAGAGATAATTGCTGCAGCTATAGCACAGCACGAGGCCCTACGCTCCGAACCAATCAAAGGTACCTCAGAAAATAACGGTTGTTCCTACTGGCACTTCCTCAACTACAAGCCTCCGAAGTTCGACGGCACTGGGGGTGCCATAACTTTTGTAAAATGGATTGAAAGTATTGAATCCATCTTTCGAATGAGTGGCTGTACGCCAGAACAACAGGTCCCATACGTTTCTGAGTTGTTTCAAGATGGAGCTCGATTATGGTGGAATCTTCAGGTTCGAATAATGGGCCTAACTACAGCATACGCGTTAACTTGGGATGAGTTGAAAGGAATGATGCATAAGAAGTATTGCCCCCACACGGAAATCCAGAAGTGGGAAGATGAATTTCGGAGCCTAATGATGGAAGGTCCGAAGGTGTTGGAGTACGTGCAACGACTCCATGATCTGTCACAAATTGTTCCATACCTGGTAAAACCAGAACTGAAGGAATTGGAACAATTCATTTGGGAACTGGCGCCTCAAGTCTTGAGCTTGATGACAACATCTACGCCACCAACGACCATTGTTGCAAGTAAGATGGGTTTGGCACTCGTTACGGAGGCAATTAGACTAGAGAAACTCGCAGACCCTGACAAGGAGACTCAGGTAGAGTCATCCGGAAAGAACAAAAGGAAGCTCACTGAAGGTACCCGAACGAATAATGAGAACAAAGGAAAGGGTTATATGGGCACTCTGCCCAAGTGTAACACATGCCAGCGTCATCATTCTGGCCAATGTGGACTGAAAACATGCGAAGTATGTGGGAAACATGGTCACTTGAAGGACACTTGTTGGGCCCCTGCCGGTCGGGGAGGCCAAGGAGGATTTGGGAATAAAGATAATAACCGTGGCGGTTTTGGAAGTCGCCCACAGGGAAAAGATTACAAGGGTATCCTACCTAAGTGCGACAATTGTTTACGTTATCATGTCGGGCGATGCAAATATGGAAATTGTGGTAACTGTGGCAAGGTGGGACATGTCAAGGAAACTTGTTGGCAAAATACTAAACTTAGTAATGGGGGCCAGGATGGTAGTGAGAATCACGAAGAGGACAACGACAACATTAATTGTCAAGGCAGAATGAGTGATGAACAGAAGCGTGCTCGAGGATGTTTAAACTGTGGAAGCAAAAAGCATTTCAGAAGATATTGCCCGAAGACAATCAGGCGCAAGGATGAAAGCTCCCCGTCGGAGCTAGGGAGGCACGCCAGAGATCCAAGCATGGATAGCGGTACGTCCCACATTACCCAACATTATGCATCTGTATTGCCAGCTACTGTTGCAAATTTTACGATTCACAATTCTAGTATTCGAGGACATAATTGGTTTACGTAGCGAGTAAGTAGTTATTCCAGTACCCATTAGAACTGGCTTAGGGGAAGCTAGTGGAAGCCAACGCGGTAACTGGAATCGGCACGATAGAACCCGGAGAGCGTAAGTTTACGCCAGGTCTATTGCCAGTTGAATTTGGAAAGACTTCGACGTGATGTTTGTGATGGACTTGTTGACGAACAACCGTGCGGAGATTGCCATCCGCGCCCCGACAACGAACGAAGAAATGATCGTGACTCATGGAGCAGGATACGCTCCTGCGGATTATAAGAAGACCCAAAAATTCTCGCACAAAGGATGTGTTGCATTCTTGGCTCATGTTATGGAAAAGGAAGTCGAAGAACCAAAACTCAAAGGTATCCTTGTGATTGGAGAATACCCCGAAGTCTTCCTCGAAGACTTGCTGGAATCATCTCCTCACGATTTGTCAAATCCCGCGTCGACTTAATTCCGGGCACTGCACCCGTAGTCGATGCATCATAGCAACTTACACTTTCGGAGATGCAAGGACTGACAGAGAAGTGTTAGCAATGGTTAGAGAAGGAAGATAACAGACCAAAATTTCCTTTTGGGGTAACCCCATCTTTTACCCATCAAAAAGAAGGACGATGATTTCCAATAAACATCAACTACAGAGAACTGAAAAAGCTGACGATCAAGAATAGATACCCTCTGCCAAGAATCGACGATCTGTTTGATCAACTGCAAGGCTCAAACTATTATTCAAAGATCGATCTTCGATCTGGATACCATCAATTAAGGATACAGGAGGAAAGTATCCCGAAAACAGCCTTCCGAACTCGTTATGGACACTACGAGTTCCTCGTTATGCCATTTGGTTTGACAAACGCACCTGCGGTATTCATGGATCTAATGAATAGAGCTTGCAAGCCATACTTGGACAAGTTCATGATTGTGTTTATCGACGACATCTCGATTTATTCAAGGACAAAGGCTGAACACGAACAGCATCTAAGAACTATTCTGGAGCTGCTAAAGAAGGAACAGTTGCATGCCGAGTTCTCTAAGTGCGAGTTTTGGCTACGCGAAGTCCAGTTTCTTGGACATGTGGTTAATGGAAATGGGATTCATGTTGATCCCACAAAGATCAAGGCAATCAAGAATTGGGAAACGCCTACAACGCCAACCGAGATTCGACAATTCTTGGGTTTGGCTGGTTACTATCGAAGGTTCATCGAGGATTTTTCGAAAATCGCTCAACCTTTGACACTCCTGACCCAGAAGGATAAGACGTTTGATTGGGGAATCAAACAGGACGAAGCGTTTCAGATATTGAAGGATAAGCTCTGCAACGCGCCAATCTTAGCTCTACCAGAAGGCACTGATGACTTTGTGGTATACTGCGACGCATCGCGTCAAGGGTTGGGTTGTGTGTTGATGCAACGCCAAAAGGTCATTGCTTACGCATCACGCCAACTGAAAGTGCACGAGAAGAATTATACCACACATGATTTAGAGCTTGGCGCAGTGGTTTTTGCACTAAAGATCTGGAGGCACTACCTGTATGGTACGAAGTGCACAATTTTCACAGATCACAAGAGCCTACAACATATATTTAACCAGAAGGAGTTAAATATGAGGCAAAGACGATGGGTTGAGTTACTAAACGATTACGACTGCGAGATCAAGTATCACCCGGGAAAGGCGAACGTAGTAGCCGATGCCCTAAGTCGTAAAGAAAGAATCAAGCCATAAGGGTTAGAGCTTTGGAAATGATTGTACGAACCGACCTTCCCTCGCGCATTCGTGCTGCACAAAAGGAAGCTCTCAAGAAGGGAAACCTTGAGGAAGAATATCTCCGGGGAATGGAGAAGCTTTTGGTACCAAACGAGGAAGGGACGTTACATTTTGAGAAAAGAATTTGGGTTCCTCTGTTTGGTGGATTAAGGGAAGTTATTTTCGACGAAGCGCACAAGTCACGGTACTCTATCCACCCTGGATCGGATAAGATGTACCAGGATCTTAAAGATTACTATTGGTGGCCTAGGATGAAAGGCGACGTTGCTGTCTATGTGAGCAAATGTTTAACGTGCGCTAAGGTCAAGGCAGAATACCAGAAGCCTTCGGGACTTCTGCAACAACCTGAGATTCCCAAATGGAAATGGGAACAAATCTCAATGGATTTTGTTACAAAACTGCCAAGAACGCCAAGAGGCCATGATATGATTTGGGTGATTGTTGACCGCCTAACAAAGTCCGCACATTTTCTGCCAATCAGGGAGAAAGACAGTACTAGTAAACTTGCGGAAATTTACATGAGAGAGATCGTAGCACGACATGGAGTACCACTCTCGATCATCTCTGATAGAGACGGAAGATTTGTGTCAAGAATATGGCAATCTTTCTAAGAATCTTTTGGCTCACAATTGAATCTGAGCACTGCATTCCATCCGCAAACCGATGGCCAGAGCGAGCGAACAATACAAACGTTGGAAGACATGCTGAGGGCATGTGTTATGGATTTAGGCGGTAGCTGGGATAAACACTTACCTTTGGTCGAATTTTCATACAACAACAGCTACCACACCAGTATTGGTGTCGCGCCATTTGAGGCCCTATACGGACGCAAGTGCCGATCACCACTATGTTGGTCTGACGCAGGCGATAGGCAGCTTGCGGGTCCCGAGATCGTCCAAGAGACGACAGACAAGATTGCGCAAATTCTTAAACGCATCGAAGCCGCTCGCCACAGACAAAAGGCCTACGCGGATCCCAACCGGAAGCATGTGGACTTCCAAGTCGGAGAGATGGTGTTGTTAAAGGTTTCACCCTGGAAAGGGGTAGCGCGCTTTGGAAAGCGATGAAAGTTAAATCCGCGCTACATTGGTCCTTTCAGAGTTCTGGAAAGAATTGGGACAGTAGCATACAAGTTGGACCTACCTGCTGAACTAAATGGCGTTCACGATACATTTCATGTATCCAATTTAAAGAAAAGTCCAACTCAAATTGACGTTGCCATTCCTATCGACGAGATTCACATTGACGACACGCTCCACTTCATTGAGGAACCTGTTGAGGTCACGGATTGGAAAGTTAACAAAACCCGCCGGAGCAGTGTCAAGCTCGTCAAGGTACGTTGGAATGCCAGACATGGTCCTGAATTTACCTGGGAACGTGAGGACCGGATGAAAGAGAAATACCCCCACTTATTTCCTAAGAACCCTGCTTCTACAAGCAGAACTTAAATTTCGGGACGAAATTTATTTAACGGGGGGAGAATGTGACAACCCGCACTAAACCAGGTATCCGTACAACTTAATTAATGATTAATTACTACTTGATTACTGTGCTTGATTGAAACTAGCTGATAAACTGCTACCTGCATACTGATACATGCACTTACTTGCATCATACTTTATTTGCTGTCACTACATTATTTACGTGCTGAACCCTAGTGACAAACATGATGCACAAAAAGCACAGTAGCACTAAACGGATACACAGTGAACATGCTGATATAACCAGCATCAGGCAAATACTGCCTCAAGGCCTGTTAAGAGCCTCATATATTTTGGCTACACTGGTAGTGAGTGTAGGATATAAGGGTTGTGTTACCGCGTCTCTAGGGGATAAGATACACTGATTCGGATGTGCCAGAACGTACTTTAAGTACCAAACACAGCACTTTAAATAATTTAACCAGCTTCTAGCTGACTAGTAAAGTGCCAAAAATGAGAAAATATTACTAGACACTTTCTAAAGTGTCGGGGAAAACAAAATGTGTCACTAAAGTGTAATAACGACACTTTAAAGTATTTTGTAACACTTTAACGGATTACTATCCAACCGGACACCCGGACTTTACCCAGAACATGAAAATATTAGTATTTTTATTATTACTATTTTTCTGAGCCAGTTAGGGTCCCTGGTTACCCTAACACCCGTCATAACACGCTATTTATAACTAACGGAGTTTAACGCTAAACTAACCTACATTAACATAACTAAACTCCCCAACTAACACTTACAATCGAACTAACCCAACCCCCATCCCATAACCGGCCCCAACTAGGGGGAACCAACAAGTACCAAGCTTGATTATTTAATTGAGCCATGTTTAAGATCTAGCTAGCATTTTATCCAAGGGTTAAACCACACTTAAATCCATTATAAATAGCACCATTAACACAAGAGATAATCACCACTACCTAAACCACATTTCACTCACTCTCTTGCTCCCTTAGAGCTCTCGGCCCAAACCCCCCTCCCACATACATCCGATTTCAAGTTTGATCATTGCATTCCAAGATCATCCACACTTCACAAGTCACGTTTTAGGAGCTTTGGTGCAAGCGGAGTACGAAGGACCTCAACCGTTGGCTTTTATCCACGCGTTTTTCGTCACAACTCTTCCCTAGCCTTGAGCTAGAGGTATAACCTTTAAAACTTGTTTTTACACTCATCTAAAGTGGTTAAAAGGATTATTGTCGGTTGAATCTCGTTATATTAAAAGATGATGCGTTAAAGTCTAGTAAAATCATAAAAATGGTGGTTAATAGCGTATAACTTGTGTAAAAGTCGTAGGACTTGAAATTTGTGCTTATTGTGACCCGATCTATAATGTGGTAACTCAAATCTTCGTTTAACCCGACTTTGTAAAATCATGTATCTTCACATAAGCTTGTTTTTGAAAGATACAAGGGTTAAAGTGAAACATTACCACATTTTAGAGACATGAACTTGTAGAGAAATATTTTACTTGTGTAAAAGTGGTTTAACCGGTAAAATGGTGTTTAAAACTAGCGGATCTACGTATCCGCAAGTGGTATCTTCAAAGGACCACACTTTAAAGAAATCATGTTTTTAAAGAAACGGATCTTACAATGATAAGAATGATATTTAGAACACACGAGTGTGAAAATACTTGTGTGACGCATATTTCGACAAAATGACTATTTTTGAGAAAAATAACTAGAAGTTGTAAAGTCGGACTTCTCTAAAAACGAGGTTTTTACAAGACTGAAAGTACTTTATATAAAGATCTACGTATATAAATGGGATTTATAATATGGATTCGGAAAAACTACAAGTTCATGCGATTATGCAACTTTACATATTTATTGACTAGTTTGATGTGTCGGAAATTGTTTGATTGAAATAAGGAAGGTTGTTGAATTGATTGTTAAAAGAAAATGATACGCTTGAAAGCGTGGCCACCTCCAGTTACAGAGGAAACTCTGGCGAAATTTTCTAAAAACCTAACACTTAGACTTTTTACACAACAAGTGTTACAACTATTTTTGGACATACTTTTGAAACATAAAATTTCGCCAGTACCATATTTTACTAAATATTCGGAGGTGGGATTTTCACAAATATTAACGTGATAAATATATATTTTCACACACTGTTTATGATTATTTTGTGAAACGCATAAATATTATTTTTAGAGTAAAAATAATGTTTACAAACGTTAACGACTCCAAAAGTAATACAAACGCCTTCGCCATAAACATATAAGTTACACCGGTAATTACATTACCACAAGATTGATAAAACGTAACTTACGCACATGTATTGTATCCCCCATCCTTGGGAAGAAGAATAACTATCAAGCATATACAAAATGTAACACGAAATAGTTGTCTAACTATTTCCCGCAAACATAAACTGTAAAGCTAAAGCACGGCCGTCCGTCTAATAGAATTAGCACTTGTAGGTCGTTGCACAGATTACTGCTTCAGAGACGCTTGATAGAGTTTACGCATCCACTGTGAGTTCATGTCCCCCTTTTCTCTAACTGTTTTCAGTTTTCTTAACTGCGGGGGTGAAATACATGTTACTTTGTTTACAAGTACTTTATACAAGGTATGAATAACGTAAGGAGGTTTAGATCATGTGAATGGGTAGTTAGAACCCCGAGGGACTCGAGCGGTAGATCTATTTGGGTGTAGCGAGCCCAGCTCCCGGTCCAACAGAACAGGCCTCTCGAAGGACTAACAGAACGGATCCGGAGTGACTTGGTACCCAACGCAAAATCGGCTAGGGTTGTATCTTACTTACTTGCATTTCACGACATGCTAATGGCCTTGCAAACCATTGGTGATCACAAGTCCTCTTACACTGCTACATACCAGGAAACTTTTATACTTACAAGTGTTTTACTTACTCACTTGCACATGAACTCGCTCAACATTATTGTTGATTTTTCAACTCACATGTATTTCAGGGAATTAACGGATTCTGGCACGGTATGAACGTTTTCCGCTGCAATCTTCATGAAGTCATCAAGGATTAGGGGTTGTGTTCTCTTACCTGGACAAGACACAATCCTTAACCCTCATTTATGTTTTGTTTCTAGATGTAATGTTACTGAACAAGGTTATGGTCGTATGTTTAAAACAATGGTATTGTACGTTGATTTCTAAACTTAATGATGACTTGCATGGTTTTTAAATTCATATAGCTTTGTTATGATTAAGCTATGGTATTAAGAAGTCACACCAAAACTAACCACGCTTCCGCAAAGCCAGGGTGTGATAAATACAAATCCGACAACCTAGATTGTAGTTGAGTTTCTAGACTCCCTAGCTTGATTTGATATAGTCTGCGATCTAACCTGCAACATACGTTAAAATATTTGTCAATACAAAAGTATTGGCGAGTATACAGGTTTGAATAGTATAGCATAATAGATTAAAAGTGCTGCGAATTTCCACATGCATAAACGTAATACACGACATATATACTCACAAAACTGATACTACCAACTAAGTCCTCGATGCTCGAATGTACGATGGCATAACTAGACCCCGTCGGGCGCAATAGTACTATACTAGTCGTGGTGGGACGTCGCGAGTATAAGCCCTAGCACATATGCAACTAGCATCACGTATATCTATGCATAACAGTTATTCGCAAGTGATAATTCGATTGATTGAATATTTCGATTGATAAGTTCGATTGTTAGAAACGTATGTTACACCCAAAATTTCGATTAAAAAAAGGGGTCAAGTATACTCACAGTGCGTATTTAGCGAGATTACAACTTGATTGAGTCGGTTGAGAGTATATCTGTAATGATCCTTGAAGAAATAGAGTAAACGATGTACGGTTAAGCGAGATTACCTTGAAAAGTTACAAATTTGGTTGAATTGGGCCTCATCCGTGCGGATGACAAGTCACCCGTCCGGATGACATGTTATCCGTGCGGATAATGTGTCGTCCGGGCGTATGAGTGTGTGCGCGGATGAGTGTACGTGCAGATGACATGTGCGTGCGGGTGACATGTCATCCGTGCGGACTGACATGTCATCCGTGCGGACTTGTGTCATCCGTGCGGACTGACCAGTTGTCCGTGCGGACTGACATGTTGTCCGTGCGGACTGACATGTTGTCCGTGCGGACTGACATGTTTGTTTCGCACTCTGAGCACTGTTTCGAGTGTTTAACGGAAGGAATACGTTCGTTTTTACTAGGGTAGTGAAATTTCGTACTAACACTTGAAGTTCCGTCAACTCCGACTCGTTCTAACGGCCGGGAATCACCCCGTTCCATCAGATCTGGCCGTTCGTGGTGGTTCTTCATGGTTAACTTGAAATCGCACAGATTTAGGTGAGATTTGTCATTAAAACATGTGGAAATCACCTGGATCTGAGTCGTTTATAGTGAAATGAGACCCCAACTTGAAGTTCATAAGAACTCTTGGTGACATCACCTCAAGACGCCTCAAATCCGCAGATTTCACGGTTAGAATTTGAGTTTTGAAAGATAGAATGATGTAGAATCGAGTGTAGATTGAAGAAGTACAAGTTTTAGGTTGAAATCTTACCGGAATCGAGAGGAATCGAGAGAAAAGGGTCTTGGTTCACGTGTGGTTGAACAGGAGCTGTCACATCACTTGAATAGTGGTGTGGCAGGCTATTTATAGGCGAAAGAGGAGAAGAAGAGGGATCAGGCCCGGATAGCCCATCCGCGCGGATGGCCCATCCGTGCGGATGGCCCATGCATGCGGATGGCCATCCGTGCGCATGTCCATCCGTCCGGATGGTCCATCCGTCCGGATAGACATCCTGACGCTTGGAATTTCCTGCTTTTTGATCGTTTTGACCGTTTTCGAAGCGTGTACGTCCATAATTAGTTTATATTACCAATATATTGTTATTATTATATTATTATATTATTATATATATATATATATATATATATATATATCACTAGGGGTCGTATTTACGTATCCATAATCCAAAATTTCGATAAATAGCAGTCGGTTTCTGATTTGAGTATACGATTATTATCGACGTTGCACGGCCATCAATGAGGGTAGTATAGGTCCTTCCTTGATGTCATTGTGAACGTTATTTCGTGTAGTGCCACAAAGACTGACGGGGTACCGTTTACTCGTATTGTCATCATCGTCATGACGACTGGAGCTACAGCACTCACCCGAGGGTCCTTGTTAGCATTCATTGTTTACGTTCGACACAGCACGGCCACCGAGGAGGGTAGAATAGGTCCTCACTCAGTGTCTCCGTGAGTGTTAGTGTGATAATAGTGTAGTATCGTGATATAGTATCTCGAAAATATGCGATTATCCTTCGAATAGCGATTGTATATACGATATTGTTACATTATGATCCGAATCTCCGGTGCTAGGCGTAACGAGTATAACGAGTAGTAACAACGCACAAAAGTGCGGGTTGTTACAGTCTCCCCTACTTTAGGAAATTTCGTCCCGAAATTAATCCAATAGGTAGACTTCTAAGAGTTGATCTTGTATAAGTAGCGATACAGCTAGGGCTGCAAATGAACCAAACGTTTGCCGAACAGTTCGTGAACCGTTCGGCGGGAAGTTCGTTTGTGTTCGTTTGTTTAATAAATGAACGAACACGAACAAGAAATTCCGTTCATTTAGTTAAACAAACAAACATGAACAAATGTCGCGTTCGTTCATTTATGTTCGTGAACGTTCGGTAACGTGTTCTTTTATGTTTGTTTATGTTTGTTTGGGTTCGTTTGTTTGTTGGTTTATTAGGGATATTAAGAATTAATTTTTACTTAACACATCAAAATTAGCACTGATATATTATTTAATAAATAAACTATTGTTCAACGAGCTCGAGTTTATTTTGTTTGGATTAAATGAAGACTTCGAGTTTATTTTGGGTGGATTAAATGAAGACTTCAAGTTTAATATGATATATTTTTGAAACATTATTTTATGGTAATTTTGTGTATCAATCTTATGTCAATTATGTTCGGATAATTGGTTAGTATATCTTGGGTAGATCTATGCCATGTTTATGATGAAATATTTGTGTTAGTTTTTGTTAACGAATGCTTGTTTGTATTCGTTTACGTTCATTAGTGTTCATGAACGTTTGTTTGTGTTTGATTGCGTTCATGAACGTTTGTTTGTGTTCGATTGCGTTCATGAGTGTTCGTTTGTGTTCGTTAGCATTCGCATTTGTCTAACACCTAAAATTCACAAACAAACACAAACAAACACGAACATGTTCATTTCCTTAACAAACAAACACAAACAAAAAAGCTCGTTCAGTAAGTGTCCGTGAACAGTTCGTGAACACCTATTTTCCTTAACAAACAAACACGAACAAGGCCTTGTTCGTGTTTGTTTGGTTCGTTTACAGCCCTAGATACAGCGAGTGATTGACCGTAAGTTGACAGCGCGAACGTTTCGAATAAGAGAGATCGACTGCGATAGTGAGAAGGCGACGTAAAGACGAAAGTATTAATCCCACGAGTTGGCATTCTAAAGTACCTTGTCTTGTGTAGGGTTCGTTAGTTCGATACGATTGTAATTTGAAAGGTTTCTCATGACGTAGAGTTAACTGAGTCGATCGTTAACCAACGTTACAAGAAGCGATCGTTTTAGATATTAAAAAGGGATTTAAGGTGATAATCTTTTTGAAAATTTTCCTTCTTAACGTGCGGTCAACAGAATCGATGTTAACCGATGTTACAAGGAAGTTTAAGCTTCTAACATTTTAAGGAATTCGAAAATGAAAACGAAATTGAACTCAGTGTTGAACCAATATCTCAGGAAAATCTTGTTTTTGATCTTTGAAAAAGGTTTTAAGGAAAATTTGAACTCATGAAGCTCCCTTTGAATATGGAGTTAAGCTGATTCGATGTTAACTCCCCATCGTGAGGAATTTCACTTGTTCCATGGTTTTAATAAAAGTTTTATAAAAATCAGTTTAACCTTTTGAAAAGAAAAATTTGGCATCAAGCCCCACTTGGCACCTTCCCACGGAAGTTCGTTAATATGCTTAAAACACTTATATAGAGGAATTACCAGCGGCGTATCCACCATGTTTTGCCCATATTACTTCCGTTTCGTGGGGCAGTGTCAGGTGTGCCGATATGACTCGGATAGAATTGCGTTTACTCGGCCCAATCGATAGAAAGTCGGACCGAGCATATGATAGGATCGAATAGATTAATCCCGTGAGTTGATAAGCGAGAAGCGAATAGCGCGTTTTCGATTAGATTCCACATTACACCCACATGGCACGTTTCCACGGGGGTTTACTACCATGGCGAAACTCCGTGCTTAACCATGTTAGCTTTGCCTCGTGAAGCGGTGTCATGTGTACTTAATACCATACAGACTGCAATGAACCCCAAGCGAGCGATAAGCGGTAGATTACACACGATAGGCGATCAGCGATTTAGGTGATTAAACGAATAAACACGAAACACTTGTGATGACGGTGATGATAAACGGATTAGGATAATCGATAGTTGTTGTGTTGCAAACGATGGAGGTATGCGGTCCGACTTACGCGGTTCGGTTCGATTGATTAACACCACAGAGTTTGACTAACATTAGACCCCACATGGCCTTTTTCCACGAAAGGTCGCTGATATGACTAAAACGCCCTGCTTTAGTCATATGAGTTTCATCTCGTGAAGCGAGGTCATGCGCGCTAACTTAACACGAATATCACAGCTAACGGTATAGCGATAGATTGATTCACAACAAGCGATATAGTTCTCATATTAAGCGACAGAGATTGCGAGATACATATGATAAGCGATTGGAATTAGTCGAGTTCGATTCCTGTTTCGAATAAGCTTAACGTTTCGTTGCGACGCATCACGGCTATCGAGGAGGGTAGAATAGGTCCTCACCCAACAATACCGTGAGCGTTTATTTGCTTGATGAGATTTGCTCGCTATTGACTTTCGACCAGTCTTGCGTTGATGCAATTGTGCTGCGAGGTAGACTCCCCAGAGTCCATCGATGAGGCGATTGCATTGCGTTTGCAGACTTACGACAAGTCTCGCGATGATACGGTTTGTTACGCCTTGCGATTGAGTGTAGTGTGTTGAAAATAATTACAATAGTATATAGGTCTAATAACGTTCAACTCCATGTGGCACTTTCTTCACGGAACTTCGGTAGTATGGTAAGGCATTCCTCGCCCGACCCCTACTACTTTCATCCCGTGTTTTGGTGTCACCTTTTGTCAGACGCTATGGCACTTTTAGAATTTGCTACGATCACCGTGCACTGACCCAAATAATCCCGTGTGCACCCGCGATTATTTGTTCCTTGCACGTTTATCGTACCTCGTTCTAAGAGTGTAGTGAGGGTAAAACACATTATTTCGTGATATAGTATATAGTATATAGTATGTGTGTGAATTTAGTCTAAATGCGGCGACTAAAGTGGGATGGAGGAAACGAAAACGAGAGTTGTTGTTACACTTAGTGGCAACTTCGAATAAGAGAGTAGGTTCAAAACTTAGAAGTAAACGTCGAAAATCGTATTATTACAACTCTATCCTATGCTTGCTAGGTACTTGATGCTGAAGACTTTTGCTGGAGCTGTTGTTGTTATACTCAGTTCACGGTCCGATGCGGCAGTTGCGGGTGAAGTGACCGTAACGGTTGCAGTTATTGCAATAGCGACAGTCAGCCCCAACTGGATGATGATAGGTACACGAGTAACACTGAGGATGAGCTCCAGTGTAGGCTCGTTTTTGAAACATCAGAACTGTTCGAAGGGGTTCCGGTTGCAGCTGTTCGGTTGTTGATGAGCTCGGGCTTGAAGTCTTTCGCTTGCGGCTGGGTTTGTCGGTGTCTTGCGAAGAAATGTCGTCGTTGGGGGATTCGTCTGAAGACTCGTTTGCGGAGTCTTTGTCTGAATTGTCGGAAGATTCGTCGGCAGATTTGTCAGAAGAATCGGCAGCAGATCCGTCCGAAGAATCGTTAGCAGATTCGTCAGGAGAATCGTTAGCTGATCCATTAGAAGAATCGCCAGCAGATTTGTCTGAAGATTCGTCAGTAGATTCATCAGAAGATTCGTCAACATGTTCGCCTGAAGGATTACTGGTGATTGCTTGATGAGCTTGCTTGACAGGATTCTTGGAGAAAAACCCTTCCACGAGTCATTTGTTGTTGATTTCTGCGGCTAAGCGATAGGCTTCCTCGATGGTAGCAGGTCTTGCAGCTTCGACAAAATCACCCACACACTCAGGCAAGCCACGAATGTACTTCGCGATGGCCTTTTCCGAAGTGTTGACCTGGCCTGGGCAGATTATGCTAAGCTGTTTAAACCTTGCGGTGTAGCCGGCATTGTCACCTTTTGCTTGCTTGATTTCCCAAAACTCGTTTTCTAGCTTTTGGATTTCGTGAGGAGGACAGTACTCTTTCTTCATGAGCTCTTTCAGCTTATCCCAAGAGAGAGCGTAAGCTGCGGAGATTCCGCGCTTATTACGTTCGGTAGTCCACCAGTCGAGTGCTCGTGATTGGAATACTCCGGTAGCGCAAGTAGTACGTAAACTATCGGGACACCCACTTTGACGAAGGGTAACGTCGATAGAATCAAACCACTGGAGTAGTTGAGTCGCACCTCCTTCACCCGTGAACTCCATCGGGTCACAGGCTTTGAAGTGCTTGTAGAGAAAAGTAGATTGCGGCTCTCTTGTCTTAACGTCTTCCGAAGTTCGAGAGTTAATACGAGAGTGCACTCGTGTGACAATCTGAGGAATGACTTTGACCACTTCCCTGGTCACAATCGAAGCACTCCTCTTTTCGCCCCTTCGTTTGGCTCGTCTCTTTGCTAACATTCTCGAAGTAGAGTTTGTCGGAAGGCATCTAGACAGGAAGAGACTTGGAGTGAGATTCGATCATAATGATTTTTGAGTTTTGCGATGCCATTGCGTGTTCAAAACTTGGTGCGATAGTATAGTAGTAATACGAATCACATAGGAGCCACATAGGAGACACGAATTTCCTAAGTTCTCACACAATGACTTGTTGTTTATACGTATATATAGGTATTTATGTAACTGAAATTTGTATTCATACACATACAGGTCGGTTTAGAATATGCGAGGTCGCGTTGAAGTGAGAAAGCGAGAGCGAAGACGATAGATCATGCATTGATTTTGTTGCGAACATTCGGGTTTCGTTTTAGTTTGCGATGGCTGTGCGAATTATGCGTTTATAAAGTAGGGAGTGGAAATCGTTAAATCGAGAATTCGATAACGAGTAAAGTTTCAAAACGTAAATAAGTTCCAGCCAGTTGTAAAACTGGCGGGTCGTATGATAGAGTGCCTTGGGTGTTTTAGGCGTCGACTACCCAAGGTAACCCAACTATACCTAACAAGTTCGAGCATGCGCGTTGACCTAGAGGACTTCATGTTTCCACTGGGATGCAGCTCATGGCATTCGTCTTCCTAGTCATCGCGTGGCTCGAGTTATTGTGATAGTCGAGTCCTTGGTGAGAGCTTTTGAAAACCAGTTTATAGGGAATGGGACGACTTATTAAGGTACGGGTTTCACCCCTGGCTTAACAGTTTTCGTTCCTAATTGTGGCTATGCTCCTCGAATAAAATCGTGAGTTCCACTAGAATTAGAAATGGAGACTTTTGTCGAGATGTTGATGTCACTCCTAACTCGATGAAGAGTTCTCGTGCTAGAAAAATGCGCTGAGTGAGCAATCCTATCGAGAGTTCTTGGTTTTCACACCTGATCTCGACTGGGTCGCTCGGCTTCGTTATGCGAGTATTTTTTCGAAAACGTGTGTATTGTGTCGGCCTTAGGAAAGGCTAAGTAGTATTTCAGCCTTAGGAAAGGCTTCTTCGTGTGAGGTTGTAGTACGCGGGGTTCACACAAAGTTGTATCTTTTAGCAATTTTGATCGAGAGTATCAAGTAAGCCCAATACAAACCCCACCGGGCTTGTATGAGTCGGCCTGTTGGTACTTAAACTATAGACTAGGTTAATTTCTAAGACGTCGACCCGGACTAGGTCGAGTCTGACCTAATTCCCTATAGTTATGGCTCTGATACCAATCTGTCACACCCCAACCGATGGCGGAATCATCGGGGCGCGGCACTAGGCGAATCAGATTGCTCAAGAGAATCCATAACAACTATATTGCGATAGTATTTAATACATTCGTTATCCCATACTAACAAATAATACAATCATATAAGTTATCACAGATTTCTTGTCCTCTCGAACAATACAAATCCGACAACCTAGATTGTAGTTGAGTTTCTAGACTCCCTAGCTTGATTTGATATAGTCTGCGATCTAACCTGCAACATACGTTAAAATATTTGTCAATACAAAAGTATTGGCGAGTATACAGGTTTGAATAGTATAGCATAATAGATTAAAAGTGCTGCGAATTTCCACATGCATAAACGTAATACACGACATATATACTCACAAAACTGATACTACCAACTAAGTCCTCGATGCTCGAATGTACGATGGCATAACTAGACCCCGTCGGGCGCAATAGTACTATAATAGTCGTGGTGGGACGTCGCGAGTATAAGCCCTAGCACATATGCAACTAGCATCACGTATATCTATGCATAACAGTTATTCGCAAGTGATAATTCGATTGATTGAATATTTCGATTGATAAGTTCGATTGTTAGAAACGTATGTTACACCCAAAATTTCGATTAAAAAAAGGGGTCAAGTATACTCACAGTGCGTATTTAGCGAGATTACAACTTGATTGAGTCGGTTGAGAGTATATCTGTAATGATCCTTGAAGAAATAGAGTAAACGATGTACGGTTAAGCGAGATTACCTTGAAAAGTTACAAATTTGGTTGAATTGGGCCTCATCCGTGCGGATGGCAAGTCACCCGTCCGGATGACATGTTATCCGTGCGGATAATGTGTCGTCCGGGCGTATGAGTGTGCGCGCGGATGAGTGTACGTGCGGATGACATGTGCGTGCGGGTGACATGTCATCCGTGCGGACTGACCAGTTGTCCGTGCGGACTGACATGTTGTCCGTGCGGACTGACATGTTGTCCGTGCGGACTGACATGTTGTCCGTGCGGACTGACATGTTTGTTTCGCACTCTGAGCACTGTTTCGAGTGTTTAACGGAAGGAATACGTTCGTTTTTACTAGGGTAGTGAAATTTCGTACTAACACTTGAAGTTCCGTCAACTCCGACTCGTTCTAACGGCCGGGAATCACCCCGTTCCATCAGATCTGGCCGTTCGTGGTGGTTCTTCATGGTTAACTTGAAATCGCACAGATTTAGGTGAGATTTATCATTAAAACATGTGGAAATCACCTGGATCTGAGTCGTTTATAGTGAAATGAGACCCCAACTTGAAGTTCATAAGAACTCTTGGTGACATCACCTCAAGACGCCTCAAATCCGCAGATTTCACGGTTAGAATTTGAGTTTTGAAAGATAGAATGATGTAGAATCGAGTGTAGATTGAAGAAGTACAAGTTTTAGGTTGAAATCTTACCGGAATCGAGAGGAATCGAGAGAAAAGGGTCTTGGTGCACGTGTGGTTGAACAGGAGCTGTCACATCACTTGAATAGTGGTGTGGCAGGCTATTTATAGGCGAAAGAGGAGAAGAAGAGGGATCAGGCCCGGATAGCCCATCCGCGCGGATGGCCCATCCGTGCGGATGGCCCATGCGTGCGGATGGCCATCCGTGCGCATGTCCATCCGTCCGGATGGTCCATCCGTCCGGATAGACATCCTGACGCTTGGAATTTCCTGCTTTTTGATCGTTTTGACCGTTTTCGAAGCGTGTACGTCCATAATTAGTTTATATTACCAATATATTGTTATTATTATATTATTATATATATATATATATATATCACTAGGGGTCGTATTTACGTATCCATAATCCAAAATTTCGATAATTAGCAGTCGGTTTCTGATTTGAGTATACGATTATTATCGACGTTGCACGGCCATCAATGAGGGTAGTATAGGTCCTTCCTTGATGTCATTGTGAACGTTATTTCGTGTAGTGCCACAAAGACTGACGGGGTACCGTTTACTCGTATTGTCATCATCGTCATGACGACTGGAGCTACAGCACTCACCCGAGGGTCCTTGTTAGCGTTCATTGTTTACGTTCGACACAGCACGGCCACCGAGGAGGGTAGAATAGGTCCTCACTCAGTGTCTCCGTGAGTGTTAGTGTGATAATAGTGTAGTATCGTGATATAGTATCTCGAAAATATGCGATTATCCTTCGAATAGCGATTGTATATACGATATTGTTACATTATGATCCGAATCTCCGGTGCTAGGCGTAACGAGTATAACGAGTAGTAACAACGCACAAAAGTGCGGGTTGTTACATTTACCCACATCAGAATTGTGTCAATAGTTGACCGTAGTTATGTCAAACGAGTCCTATGAGTAAATGTAAAGTAAATGAACAAAAGAATGATCATAATGGGCACGCAAACCTAAGTTTTAAAATGAAAGAAAGAAGTTTTAAACCCGTTATGTGTTAGATGTGTTAGTAATCGACTCGTAGGAGTCATAATGTAGGGCGGGCTACGACCCAGACAATAATTTAAGTATGAATGAGAAGGGTAAGCTTGGTCATGAGTACCGAAATAATGTAATGAATGTCTTTGCAAGTAAGCATGAATGGAAAGAAGTACGAACGTGTACCTCGATGCATCTATGATAAGTAAGAAATGTCAGTTGGACTTGAAAAGTCAAACCGCAAAGGTTGACGAAATAAGTAACCAGAGTAAAAGAATTGTATGTAAGGAATGAAGTATGGAATGTGTTATAGCATGTACGTAGGAAGTTGTAGAAGAATTATGGGTGAGTAATCACCTAGTAAAATAAATGTTTGAATGAAATGTGCACGAGCGAAAGCTCATTACAAGGATGAATGAAACATGGCCGGGTACGGTTAGTACTCGTGAAGAGGCGGATCGATCTGGTTTATGGATCGTTGAGTTATGAAATGAAACCGAGGTCAGTAAAATGTTCAACTTATGCTGAATAGGTACGAATTAGAAGATTGGAAAGCGACCTATGAAGTGAAGGATAGGATAGGTATGGTATGGTATGGTATGTGATGTTTGACTTTTAACAGTCAACATAAGAAGAAAAGGGTAATCCCAAAAGTTTTGAGTGAAAATTTCGGGTAATGATTAAACTCCCGTATGATGAACGACATGATACACTTACTTATGTAAATTAAATAATGCATGAAGTGAGAGTAATTGTAAGGTGAAATGAAAAAGATGGTTTGAAAGTAACGTAAAGGTATGCATGGTACAAGTAACTGTAGAAAACGTAGAATGATGTACGACTTTGGAGTCAAGCATGTATGTGAGACTATGAAATAGTAACTTTGTTGTGATAAAAAAACAAGAATTTGACGTTATACATTGTATGTACAGAAAGTAATCTTAAGAGATGAGATGAGGGTATTAGACCCGCCATAAACGGATCATACGAACGTACGCACCAATACAAGTTTGAAGAAGTATGTATATTGACATGTTATGAACGGGTCAAGGAAATGAGGATGTTATGTGAAAGCATGGTATGGAAAGTATGAACTTGTTAAAAAGAAGTCACAAGCGTTTCCGGGTTGGAGAAAACTTTTCGGAGGGATCGATTTACTACAACTAATCTAGTAAAGATAAGAAAGGTTTCGGGGACGAAACCTCATTTAAGGGGGGTAGACTTGTAACGCCCCAAAACCCGAATGTTTATATTTGCCGTATGTTCCTATAGGACATGTCATGAAATAAATAACTAGGCTATTTAACCTAGTTAAGGGTATGGTCAAAAGTATTAAATGATGAAAGTTGTGCCAATTATATTTAAGTGGCGAACACGAGGGGCTAAATTGTAAACATGAGAAACTCATGTTTTATAAAACAAAAACATAACACACAACACACACACATCATGTGTGTGTGCGTGGAATGCTCTGGAGAAGAACAAAGGGGTGTAAACCCTAGTTCTTAAAGAAGCTCCAAATTGAAGGTTGAATCGAGGCTCAAATCTATTAAGGAACATGAATTAGTGATCACCTAGACAAGGGGATCATGAGGTATGTCTTGAAACTTAGATTGATGAACTTGTATGAAGTGGGTTATGTTCCACTCCGCGAATTGGTATGAAATTGATCATGTATATGTGTTATAATCATCATATAGAACATGGATTATGCATGGTTTGGATTAATTTGATGTTTAGAGGTGAAACCCACTTGGTATGGGGAGGAGGATGACTTGAATGATCACCCATGTCCAATTCTTGATTAATATTGATGTATCATGATACGTATGATGGATTCTTGTTAAAGGAATCGAAATAAATGTGATGCTAATATGTTTGATGTTTAGCTATGAATGATTCATGTTGATTAGAAGGAGGATTTGATGAATTATGTATGAGACTAGAAGTATATGCATGAATTGATTGTACAATGTGCTTAGGAAGTTGTATGCACACTAAGTGTAGGATGAAATGTATATAGAACCGTCCGTATAGCCTATTATGACGATACGAATACATAAGAATAAGCCGAAAGTTCATAGGATGAAGTGTTGACTTTTGAAAGTCAACTACGCATAAGGAACATGATTTGAGTGTTGTCGTAAGGGTATGATTATAGGAAGTCGTATGGTACATATTATATTGATACGTGTTTAATGTGATGACATGATGAATTACATGAGTTAGTAAGGATACAAATTTGGTTATATGTCTTATGCTTGTTAAAAGTGACCGATGAAGGTTAAATGTGAAATATGCGATTTATATGATCGTTAACATGTATAATCGTGTATGCTAACAAGAATGTAATTTCGATGACATGAAAGTATAGGAATCATGTCGAGATGGAATCAAGCACGGAAGGTTAACGGGTCAAGAAGAAGCAAGGAAGCGGATACGAGCATGGTCGCATAAGGTAAGTGATTTCCGGAATCACTTTTTAGTTGTTTAAGTAAGGTAGCGTTATAGATAATTAAGCATGATGTCTGACGTTAAGTATGGGTTTGGTGGGATGAAATCTATTATTTTCGCTAAGTAGACCGAACGGGTCAAAAATGAAGTTTTGTAGTTATAACGGAATAAAGTGTATGAAATGGCTACGGTATTATAACCGGATAATAATTAGAATGGCACACACGTACGCTAACCGAGAAATGGTGACGCGGATTAATCAATAAAAGACTCGGTAGTAAGTTAGGATTAATGGGTAACCAAGTTCGTGAGTGGAACTTGGATTAACTAAGTTGATTGAGTAAAATTGAATAAATGAATGAGTTTAACGCATACCGGGTATCGGGTGCGTAAACCCCAAGTACGAAACTCTGGATAATGTAAAATTATTATGGTTATAAGGTTCATGTAGGTTTTGGGCTAAAACGAATGAGATGTTTGATGAAAACATGAACGGGTCGAATAATTGTAAATGAATAATAAGCCGATAGCGCGTAAGTTAAGAATTTCCTTAATCCGGATATGGGATTTCAAGTTCACATGATAGAATGTCAAATTACGATCCTGTAGGAAGAAACAGGAGGTTAAACGGGTAAACGGTTCAAAAGTTATGCGCGTTTTAGTGCGTACGGATGACGAAACGAACCTACAGAAAAAGGCAAAATCTAGAGGGCGTCGCCGACGGGGTCCAGAAAGTCAGTTTTCTTCCGACGCGCTATTCACCTGTCTACGCGATGTTTTAGCGACGCGATAAACCAAGGGTCGTCGCTGATGCCCTCCCCATGTCCCAAAAGCTGAAAATTGTTATCTAAGTTGATTTATGGGTCGTGGGCTTTGGTATGTTAACCGTGGAATACGGCGGGCCTCCCAAACATGATTCTGATCGTTCCTTTGATGATTATGGGTTATATATCTACGTCTAAGACCCACGTAATTAATGTATGATTATGTAAGAGGTATGTGAGAGCTTGTATGTGTATATATGGGTATGTACATCTGTAGATGTGTATATATATGTATGTATGAAGGTACGTCTGAGTGTATGTATATACGTGAAGATATGGGGAGGTATGTATGTATGTGGATGTCTACGTATGTAAGCATAAAGGTATGTATGAGTATATAAGGGTTAGGTAAGATCTTGAATGCGTAAATATGGGTATGTACGTATGTAGATGTGTATTTATGTATATATAAAGGTACGTATGTGAGTATGCATGTATGTAGAGACGTAGGGACGTAGGGACGTATGTACGTATGTAGAGATGTATGAATGCATGTAAGCATGTAGATGTGTATGTATGAATGTAAGTGTGTATGTATGCATGATTTCGATACGTTGAGGATTAATGTTATTAATAGTGTGCCTGGAGAATGAACATTAATGCAGGTACTTTATTGAAGACTCACCATGGAATGGATATGTGGATGTAATGCTTAAAGATAGATATATAATTGAATGAGAAGTGTACTTATATGAATCTTGTATATATATAATGTGTGCTAATGTTGTGAATGAATGTGGTGAGTGCAGGTTGTACAAATCACGGACGATTATCACGAGGAATAGAGATCGAAGACCGGGTCACAAGATAGATTGTACGGGAATAATTGATTATGTACCTTAGCAAACAGAAGTTATGCTTATGTTTCGTAAAAGAGTTATTTTAAAAAGTACTTTCAAGTAAGCTAAGATGTTTGTAATGAAAGAAATTTTATGGCACAAATTTCCGCTGCTACTTTTGTCAAATACGTGTTTGGGTCTTACAATATATATATATATATAGGGGAAGGTTTAAATGAAAACGCTAAATATTGTGAGAACCGTGAGAACAAATGAAAAAACCGCGAGAACTTGGTAAAAAACAATTCAAATTCAAAAAAAAATTCTACATTTATCATTATTATTCGAATACAACGTTAGAAATTACACGTTTAAATTTACGTGAATTCGTAAATAAAGAAAATTTAAACATGTGTAAGTTTGCCATTTACACATGTGTAAATCTGTTATATTTACACATGTGTAAAAAATCTAAAAAGAGTGATTTTGAAAGGAGAAATGAATTGTTTGATGTTGTAAATTCTTTTTTTGATGTTATATGTTAATTACAATGAGGTTTCTATTAAAAAATTGGTTTTGATTGGTTTTTTCATTCGTTCTCACGGTTCTCGCAATATTTTGCGTTTTCAAGATAACCCTCCCCTATATATACATACATACATATATTGGTAAAAATACAAGATTGCCATACAATTGTTTTTTTAATGACCAACAAAGTTCGATCACCCGGGTAAATCCAATGAAAAAAAGGTCACCTACACCCGCGAGCGTACCACCACTATTACAGAGGAAATCCACCGCCCAAAGCCCCACAATGGTAATAACCCCTAGCTCAACTCAGAGATTTTTGCTTCAGACGAGATTCGAACCCATGTCCTCCACTTTGGAAGGTCATGGGCCTAGGGCTATGTAAGGTCACCAAACCTCTCGAATACAAGATCTATAACTAACAACGAATCATGTATAATGTGCGGAATCCGTCATACATGCACACACTGCAAGCAATAGTGATAGAAAGAGTAGAAATAGAAATATCTTCAATAAAACATGTGATTGTATATCCATAACCTTTACACACAGTAGGAATTGTTACAAATGCCTAAAAACTTAACAAACTAACTAACAAACCTATATTTATAGGGAAAACAATCATTTCCGGACAAACATAAGTTGTCAGAAAAACCCATACAAATACAGACAGGTTATGTTCAGGGAAGCACAACATTCCCTGAACAAACCACACACACATGTTATCTATCTTTTTCGGACACACGTTAGTGAAACACAACATTCCCTAATGTTTATACTTGTCATGAATACTTACATTTCCTGACAAACAACTTTGACACTTATACAATTTGCACCTAAATCTTCCAAGTGTTTGATCTTCGAAGCTTCGTCACCAGCAGTTGCACTTATAGGTTACCAATGCGCCAGAAGGTCATTGGCATTGATTGCCATACAGTCGTACTTACACATTAAAAAGTTACTTTTTTTCCGAATTCAATTACAACTCATCAATCTATTTAGTGCTTACACTCTGGTTAATGTGTTTAGATAAATGGGAAATAAAGCGTGCTCGGATTATATGATTTTAATGTAAACAAGTTAGGATTGATATTTTTACATAGATAAATATAAAATTGTGCTCGGGTTGAGTTATAAATTCTTCACCTCAACACAATTCAAACCTTAGTTTTCTATACAAGCTCATCTTTTGCCTTAATTAACACAATACCTTTTTAAAATGTCAAAGTCCCTCGAGCTTATTTTCTCAATTTCATATAATATAAAAGTGGATTTATCTATTTTTTTAATAATATTTCATATAATATATATTCTCAATCTATACATATAATAAAAGAAACCATGTTAGGGACACATGGCGTTCTATAAGGCAGTCTTAATTATTTTTTTAAATATTTATTATGAAAAGTCATTTATTGATAATATTAAATTTAAAATTTGTAGAAGAGATTTTAATGATAAAGAAAAAGATAACTGATAATAATATATTAATTATTATAATCATATATTAATTATTAAAATCTAAAAAATATATTAGCGTTTTAAATATTTATAAAGATAAAGATTTTTTTTAATTGGTAGTTTTAATTGTTTTTATATTTTTATGATAAGAACAAGGATAACTGATAATCCCATATTAAAATAAAAATATTTATTTTAATCAACTGTTTCGTTAAAAGGATTTATTCAATACATGTAGAACATATATATTTTTTATACATGGTATATTTAGAATCCTATAAAATTCATGCCGTGATAAATGGAACATGTGAGTGGGTGTGAGGGTTTATTGTTGGGTGTTGTGAGTGATGGACATTGCCACTAAAACAGGTTGTGAGTGATGGAATAATGGTTGATGACATGACGGAACTTGATTGGATGTTGTGAGTGATAGAATTTTTGCAAGTGATAACCACCCCCTCCCCCCTAATAAAAAATAAAGTGAGATGTTACAATAAGTAAATAGTACCTCAAAGTTCCTTTTACCACATCTTGATGACTAAATGTTTTAACAAATTACATTATTCGTGTAAGACATATGTTTATTCAAATCGTGCAATACACGAGTTTTTAAAAGATGAAACTATTTTATTACTCAGTATATAAGATTATATTTATTCAACCCGTGTAATACACGGGGTTCTAACCTAGTTTCATATAATATAAAAGTGGATTTATCTATTTTTTAATAATATTTCATATAATATAAAAGTGGATTTAGCTTTTTTTTAATAATATATAATTTTACAATGCATTCCTACGTAATAATACTAGGTTATAACCCCGTGTATTACACGGGTTGAATAAATAAATTTTATATACTAAATAATAAAACAAATATCTTTAAAACCCTCCTTTATTGCATGGTTTGAATAAATTTAATTTTATATATATTAAATAGTAAAAAGTTATATCTATAAGAACCATATGTATTGTACGGGTTGAATAAATGTAATTTTATATACCAAATAAAAAAATTTATATCTTTAAAACCATGTGTATTACACAGGTTGAATAAATGTAATATTGTTTACCAAATAATAAAAAAATTATATCTTAAAAAACCCTCGTGTATTACACGGGTTGAATAAATATTATTTTATATACCAAATAATAAGAAAATTATATTTAAAAAAACTAATGGATATACTCGGTACGCCATATATATGGTGATTACGGAGATGATTATTGAAAAGAATATACATGGTCAAACATGTTATTCAAGAAGCAAATAAGCAGCCATTTGAGTGATAAAATATAAAATAGATTATATTTTAAAAACACCCGTAATAAATCAGTTTTATATATAAAGTAATATTAAAAGTTATATACAATTTGTCTAAAAATTATGTAATAAAATCAATATAATAATTTTTTTAATAATGAAAAAAATAAATAATATATTATCACAAAGTTTGGTTTTGTTGATTAAACTAAATAATATTTAGTAGAAGAGTTATCTATAATCAATTAGAATAGATTAAACTAAATAATAATTATCCATAAGAAATTAAACTAAATAATAATTATCCATAAGAGATGGTCTAATATGATGACAAGTGTCCCGAAAATGGTTTCTTTTATTATATAGTACTAGCGGTATGACCCGTGTGCAAACACGGGTCGTTTTAAAGATAAATTTTACATACCACATTTTATTAAACAACGAATCACTATACAACTTTAAAAATAGTTAATTCATCGTTGGTTATACTTGTCGATTTCAGAAAAATCAGTGATTACAAATGTTTCGGATACGCCGCATTTTCCGTTAGTCACTCGATCATCGTGCTACTCATCTTCAGTTTACACATCAACGTCCTCAAGTTCATATCTTCTTCCGGTTGACTTTTCTAACTCAGCAAATGATTTTCTTCTAGAGGAGGTTTGATCTCGATGTTGTAAGGGAAAACCGCCGTAATTCTCTCATCCAATTCTATGTAATCTTTTTCTAAGTCCACAACTTGTGACCCGATAATCAGAACCGGTCCACAAATCTTTTTTAGCATTTTTTGGAACGGGCTGTATAATCATTGTGATCGGCGTAGAAGCTTCTCAACGTCTCTAAGATACAACACCATTAGATATGAAAGTAATAACCTAAAAGTTTAATAAAAAGATTGTTAAATATCTTTTGAATATATAAGAAAGCAACAATTGTGACAAGAGACGGTATAAAATTCACGCATACCTTGTATAAGATTCAGAGGATTTGAGAAGACGCGTTTCTCCTAAGATTCAGAGGATTTGAGAAAGTTTCAGACCGCCTACAAATAAAAGATATAATATATTAAAAAAATTCCAACCAGCAATCACATGTCGATATTTTTATCAGCAGAATTGTGTCACATCTTGATCCAACTGGTTTGCGACTTGAAGGCACACCTGCGACAAGAAAATTTGGTAATTTCCATTATAAAATATAATAAATTGTAATCTCTAGCGTTTAAGAGAAACCAAACTTACATCTAACTAGGAAGCCATTTGTTCAAACCACTGTTTTAACCCAACAGTGGTTTCAAGCCACCGTTTCAATCTAAGAGTGGTTTAACCACTGTTAGGTAAACCACTGTTAGGTTGAAACGGTGGCTTGAAACCACTGTTGGATTAAAACAGTGGTTTATGGAGAAAACAGATGTTTGAAACCATTGTTGGGTTAAAACAGTGGTTTGAACAAATGGCTTCCTAGTTAGATGTAACAACCACTGTTTTTTCTCCACAAACCATTGTTTTAACCCAAAAGTGGTTTTAAACATCTGTTTAGTGCATTTAGAGCATATAATTTCGTGCTTCCATTACTTGTTGAGACTTTCTTTTGAGATTAGGCATCATTTAGTACCAGATTAACCAAGAACTCAATCAAATTCCGATGGCAAAATTAGAACAAAATCTTAAATAACATCAACTTAATGCGATTTACTCATCAATCAACCAATAAACACATGCATCTCACAAAGCTAAACAACAACAATTGATCGACAAATTAGAAGAAAAACCTTGGTAACGAAGATGATCGAGGACTCAGATTTGTTCAACTTACGGCGACTGATCGATCGAAATGGGAGACGATGGTGGTCTTCCTACGATGGATCTGATGCATCTAGAGCATATAATTTTGTGCTTCCATTACTTGTTTAGAACAAAATCTGAAATAACATCAACTTAATGCGATTTACTCATCAATCAACCAATAAACACATGCATCTCACAAAGCTAAACAACAACAATTGATCGACAAATTAGAAGAAAAACCTTGGTAACGAAGATGATCGAGGACTTACATTTGTTCAACTTCCGGCGACTGATCGATCGGAATGGAAGACGGTGGCGGTCTTCCTACGATGGATCTGATGCGATCGGAGCCAAGGCAGTTATCTCGCATCGTTATTCCACTGGAATCTGCTCATCGAACGAACAGTGTCGTATCTCGGAGACCTGGAATCTATACGTATCGTCTGAAGATTAATAACTGAATTAAAAACAGTAATGAAATAAATTGAATAAATAAAATAGTAAATTTGAATTACTGAGAGGTGAAAGCAGTGGAGACGCCGCGAGGGAGGGTTGCAGCCACCGAAAGTCTATAGAAACTAAAAAGTCAACAAAAATCTACCTGTTTCTGAGTCTATAGGCAGGGAAATTTGCTACTATATCATGGTAGAAAATTTACAATTTAAAAGAATAAAATATCGATTAGAATGGCATTTGGCTATCGATCCATTAAAGATCTGCATTTCACCTACACATAGGCATCTAAAATCATAAAGAAAGTAACACATTTTGCAAAAGCAATGTTTTTCTATGTCCCGTAGAATCTGGGCTACCGGAGCCATCGATACGAATCGTATCACGGCTGAGTCGTTCTAGGGTTAGCCAACGACGGATTTCTTCCGAGACGCGTTCTCCGAGATGAAACCTTCTTCATCACCAATATATCATCTATCACACATTCAAAGAAAGACATCATTAAGCTAATACAAATTCACACCGGAGCTCATACCATTTGTTTTCTGGATGCAAGCAGTCAAGAAGTCCAAATTATCCGAAAAATTGAAAGCTCTATCCCATTCAACTTCCCTACACAACCTAAAAAGTTCAGAGTGTCCAATCAGATTCATCCCAAAATACAAACAACAATATTCATCCACTTTATTCCAAATGAATACCTAGAGATTAACTTTACACTTTACAGTTCAAATTGAACCCTACTTTTACCTATAAATTCAAATTAGAGTATTTCTATTTGCCAAATCAATTTGAAATTGCAAACCTAAAAACATTATTTTATCTCGAAAAGCTAACTAACTGCGTATATCTGGTGCAAATTAATAAATTCTTCTAGCATAATTAATAAGATTTAAAGCAAATGTACCGATCTTTAACGTAGAAAGAAGCTCGATTTTCGACATCACTATTAAGAATAGTATAAGTAGTGTTAGAGAGACTGCTGGATTTACAAACAGGACGAGAAGATATTGAAGTATACCTAAAGTAGGACAACACATATTGATGGTTTAATTTATCTCAGTTTCGGCGTCTCCTGGATTTACAAACACTCACACAAAACTCAAATTCAATCAATCAAACCTACACTCAACAAATCAAGCAATACAGATCCAATCTTCAACAAAATCGCAACTAAAACGAATGCAGTTAATCAAAATCACAACAGGACGAGAAGATATTGAAGTATACCTAAAGTAGGATGACACATATTGATGGTTTAATTTATCTCAGTTTCGACGTCTCCTGGATTTACAAACACTCACACAAAACTCAAATACAATCAATCAAACCTACACTCAACAAATCAAGCAATACAAATCCAATCTTCAACAAAATCGCAACTAAAACGAATGTAGTTAATCAAAATCACAACAGGACGAGAAGATATTGAAGTATACCTGAAGTAGGATGACACATATTGATGGTTTAATTTATCTCAGTTTCGGCGTCTCCTGAATTTACAAACACTCACACAAAACTCAAATTAAATCAATCAAACCTGCACTCAACAAATCAAGCATTACAGATCCAATCTTCAACAAAATCGCAACTAAAACGAATGCAGTTAATCAAAATCACAACAGGACGAGAAGATATTGAAGTACACCTGAAGTAGCGTGACAACTATTGGTTCGATCGAGACCTTGAGGAATCCTGCGAACAGCGACGAAGGATCCGCCGTCATCCATTGGTGCAAAAACACAGTAACGCACGTACGAATGGAGGTTTTGTTGTTCGGCCATTAATAGTGGAATACCGACAAATTACATCGTGAATATTGGGAGAAAATATGGAATCAGTGATTAATATTGGTAGACAGATCCGACAAACGTCCTCTTCTCCTTCTGCTACTAATTGTGGAAGTAGGATACTCTCGTTTTGTTGTTTTTTTATTTTTGAAACCCTAATTTTGAGTTTGTTAGGTTTGGATTTGGGTTTGAATTTGATATTTGAGAGAGAGAAGAATTGAAGCTCTGATGACATTAAATGCAAATCTCATATCGCTATAAGTTTTAAATTTCAAATTACTCTCCCATTTTAATGAAACATCAGTGGTTTGAATTTTGAATGAACATTAGTGGTTTGATAATCGAATGTGGGCCAGACCTTTGAAATTTGAAAGCGGTGCAGTGGTTTGATGGCAGATCTTTGAATTATGATATCACTATGCTTCCTCTATGGCTGCCACCTCATCGTTGATGACATAAGAAAAGGATTGTTGGACAGCCTCTTTAGCTGATACATCAACTTTTCTTATGTTATTGAGATTTCTCCTTTTATAGAAAGTATAGATAGATGAGAATCCCTCACTATATTGTTGAATGATAATATATTTAAATAGAATATCACAAAGCATGTTAAATAAATAATTGCATAGCAATTATAATAATCCAGCGAGATAACTTCAACAAACCTATATTTGATTTGTTGCAATTTTAAAAAGTCTCGACTCTCGTGTAGGGATGAGTAAATCAGACCCGGTACCGGTATCGAATTTACCGAACTGGGTGCTTTTTCGGTACCGATTCGGTACCCACTTTTGACATTTTCGGTACCGGTCCGGTACGGTACCGGTTTGATACTGGTATTTACCGATTTTTACCCTCTAATACCGGTACCGTACCGGTACCCACTTTTAGGGATTTTCGGTACCGGTACCGGACGGTACCGAGCTCATCCCTACTCTCGTGTAATCATGTTAATAGTCATGTTTTTCTTTTTTTAAGGTAAACTTCGTTAAAAAAAATCAGCCGGTCTGGCAAAAAAAAAATGCAGGAACATACCGCAGAAATTTTTAGTATGAAAGGTAATCATATTAATAGTCATGTGTATATTCCACAATAATATGTCACTCACCCTTGATTAAACCCTATAAAAAACGACACGGTAGCATTGCTAATATGGTATTACGATGGAACCATTTTAATACAATGCCTATTAGTGGTGTTTAAAAAAATTGTTGAATATGATAGAACCACCCAAACCAAACTAACTTGGCCGGTTTGCAATCCAAATGGTTTTGTTCAAGTCTCGTTTTTTTTACACTCAGGGGCAAGGCTTTGTTTTTAGTAGATTAGGGTTATCTATTCAGAAAGTGATGGTGGCGTAGTTTGTTGCTCGTCTACCCGCTATCTTTATGTAATTTGCCCTGCTGATTTGAATGAAAAACATACAATTGACTATAAAAAATGGTTCAGTTGGTTTGAAACTTAGAATCAATCGTGTAAATCAAACTGGTCATTTTAGAGGCTAATGATTTTAGGAAAAAAATTAATAAACTGGTTCAAACAGTCAAATCGTCTAAACTGAACAGCTAAACTGTCAAACTATTAAAATCATCAACCCAACCTAACCCAACCCAGATTGTATGGGTTGAGGTATCCCGACACGTAGGTATCGACTTGGCCCAAAATTTTCGTCAAAATCGGTAGCACCAAACCATGAGCATCTATGACCCATCTCATTAAAACAATGACATAAAGCTAGTAAAAAGACTGTTTTATTGATTGAGTAGTGTTTCTAACACCTTAAATTCACATAAAATATTCACACTGAACCCCTTGGGTTGGATTGCTTTGGTCCACACATTTCTTAAGGATATGTGATAATAGTCATCATTCTTTCGTTATTTCTCCATCCAATTTAGCTCTAAAATGATCATAATACTCTTTAGCGTGATAATAGTCATCATTCTTTCGTTCTTTCTCCATCCATTTTAGCTCTTAAATGATCATTAGTGTTGGGATTCGGTAGTATCAACTTTACTTTTAATCAAAACGGGTTTGATATATTTTATTAACTAAATATATAATTAATAAAAACGCAGCGGAATATATATAAATAATCAACACCAAAAGTGAACCAAACAGGATCATGGTTACAAACATGCAAATACGGTATATAAAATAATCAATCTACCGATGAGAAAAATTAAACCCTTTTTGGTTAATAATAACCGTGTAAGACACCGAAGTATAACAAATGAGTGCTAGACACAAACACGAACTGAGCGGCGGTGGCTTTGGCTTGGCCGGTCAACTGTCGTAATATGATAGAAAAGGATGGCACCAATTTTGTGAAGGTGGCAATTGTTGCTTTTCTTTTGTGATAGTCTCACGAAAACAAAAGGTGAAATTCCCTTTTGTTTTGATTACGGCAGAACACACATTTTTACATTAAGGATGCTTAAATATATATAGTAATATATTTAGGTTAACATCCCTAATGATCTTTTAGGCCCCGAAGCCCAATATGATAAGTTCAAGCCCAGAGGCGATACAAAGCCCGAAAAACGAAGTTTAATTAAATAAGTAATTAAACGTTATATTATTTATAACCCGTATAAATAATAAATCCCGTTTCTCGTGGATATATAATTATTCTAGATAATTATATATTTTGTTCCGTTAATTGTTCGTGGTCACCAGTTAACCAAGTTAAGTGGATTTAATGTTCGTTGCCCAAGGTGTAACTTTTATGGGTCATAGCTCGGTCAGCATCGTTGACTTATCGAACCCGTACATATAATTCCAAAAATCTCCCACTTGGACGGCTTTCGATAAAATACTCAACGCAGACAGTCAGCGGTGCTCTAGCTGCACATGGCTGCCCCCAACAAGGCATGACACTTTAAAGTCATTAACCAAAACACCTTACCATTAGTAACAACTTACTATTTCAAGACAATAGACTTATGGTAATTGTTGTCATTCATCCTTTCTGTAAAGACATAAATTGAATCAATGAGACATGGATTAAGTTCATTTTCATATGGTGTTCAATTATTATTGTTCTCGATCAAGAGTCAAAGTGGTCCGAACAAACACACAGTAAGTTTGGGTAAGGCCTTACACTTCACCAGTTTGAATCAACGAGGGCGCCACAATGTCTAACTGTTACATATCATGTAAGAGTACAGAATCCCATATCGACTACATACAACTCCCACTGAACTTCAGAACTATTCCCAATTAAAGCCTTTATGACTAGCAGTTACGCGACAGCGGTTGACAGTAATCAAAGAATAATCCTTGGTAAACGGAAGTTCTAATATGTATCTCAGGTCAAAGGATACTAAATGAGTATACCAATATTAAATCATCTTATGACTAAGATCAATGAAGATGACTTGATGCGAGTTACATCCAACGTCATTCATAATGAGGTCTGTGAGTTTGGAAGTCAACTCCTTGAGTCCAAAGTTAGAATAGTCTTAATTCAGAATTGTTCCCACAAGTCTGACCGACTATGGATAGTTTAGAATGCAAGATTCACGGATTGAACGTATTAAAATCGAACACAGTTATAAGATTCAGAATTGCATTTAACTAGTAAATCCAAAATGAATTCAAAAGTACAACTGTTAAAAGTTCGTACATCCAAATACTAAATCAAAACAAACAACTAGCTAATCTAAGCCCGATAGCACCCATGTGCTGATCATGCTTGTCCTGAGTCATGGGCTTAGTAAACGGGTCTGCTAGATTTTGATATGTGTTCACTTTGCTTATCACGATGTCTCCACATTCCACAATTTCCCATATGTAGTGGAACTTTCTTAGAATGTGCTTGGCCCTGTGATGAGACCTGGGCTCTTTGGCTTGAGCAATAGCACATGTGTTATCACAAAATATCTCGATGGGTTTCTTAATGCTTGGAACCACATCGAGGTCGGTTATGAATTTCTTCATCCAAGCAGCCTCCTTTGCAGCATCTGATGCGGCTATATATTCAATATCGGTGGTTGAATCCGCCACCACACTCTGCTTGGAGCTCTTCCATGAGATAGCTCCCCCATTTAGAGTGAATACAAAACCTGATTGAGAGCGAGAGTCATGTTGGTCAGTTTAAAAACTGGCATCAGTGTAACATCTTACAGTGAGCTCTTCTTCTACTCCTCCAAATACTAAGAACATATCTTTAGTTCTTCTCAGATACTTCAGAATGTTCTTAACAGCAGTCCAATGGGCAATGCCAGGAGTTTGCTGATAATGACTAGTCATGCTTAAAGCATGCGAGACGTTAGATCTAGTACATAACATAGTATACATGACAGAACCAATCGCTGAAACATATGGAACTGCTTCCATTCGCTTAATTTCAATGTCCGTTGAAGGAGATTGCGATTTGTTCAACACAGTCCCTTTAGTCATAGGAACACTTCCTTTCTTGGAGTTTTCCATCTTAAAGTGTGTCATCATTTTGTCTATGTATGTACTTTGACTTAGCCCAAGAAGTCGCTTAGATCTATCCCTATAGATCTTGATTCCTAGAATATAAGCTGCTTCTCCAAGATCTTTCATTGCAAAACAAGTTCCCAAATAGTGTTTGTAACATCTGTGCTTGTAATCATTGTGAACAGTTCAATTATCAATAAAATAATGTTATTTGATCCCAATGTTTGTTTGGTTATGTTTTACATTTTTCATGTTTTGACTTTTATTCAATTTCAAACTCTATATCACTTTCTGGAGAGTTATACGCAAACAGGTGCGTAAACGTAATCAGTTTAATGCGAAAAATACTCCGGAATATCAACATATACTTAACATACCTTAAATAACCCTTACATAACTTAGAAATAAGTTTTGAAGGCTTTGGTATGGCAAAAATAAGTTAATTCGCTTACAGGGACTAAACTTGACAAACTGCGAAAGTATGCCAATTTGAATAGTAACGAACATTCCGAAACATGACCATAAGTTAAACATGCCATAAATATCCTCTACATAGCTTAGAAATAGGCTTTGAGGTGTTCGGTGTGCTAAAATAAACTTTTGGGACATTCAGGGACTAAAAGCGTAAAAAAGTGCACAAGTTTACACTTTCGCGCATAACTTACGTTCTGAATACATCCTGACATCCAAAAATTTATGTAAGCACTAAAATATTTTATTTTAGTGTTTAGGCTTGAGAAAAATCCATTCGTCGCGTCATTTGGATCGTTTTTCGCGCTTATGCGCATTCCGTCGTAATTAAGCGAACATCGCGATCGTACGGCCAAACGAACCGACATCTGAGATATTTTTGAGCACATTTTAAGCTCCCTATACTTTAACTTCATTTTAGAGCTTTGAAATGGGGTTAACGGGGCTTAAACGTGTCAAAAAAAACGCATCGAAAACCAGGTTTTGAGGTTGCAGGGACTGAAACTGTAAATCTGTCAAACTAGGTCCGTAAGCAGGGGCCAGATGCAGCAAAACGTTTTTTTCAGCTGATTAACAGCCCTTAACACTCTCCAAAGGCCAAGTGCCAAGTGTCAAACTCTTATGGTGGATGGCAAATGAGTTACCACAACTTTCCAACAAGTGTACGGCTTAGATCGTGCCCCCTTTTCCAAGAAATGATCCTAACGGTGAACCAAAAACTATAAATACCCACCTCCACCCTTCACTTTTCCTCACAAGAATCTGATCTAATGTGCTCTAAGTTGAAACCTTTGTTTCATACCTGAGCTATTTTGATCTAGATTAGCATTCGGGGACCCTTCGTAAGTGTTCCTTCGTTCTTTTATTTCTTTTCGAGTCCGAAAGTCAAACTTTGTTTGACTTTCTGCATTGACCAGTTTATGGTCAATGCGAAGTTCGTTTGAACTTCGCAACGTGATTGTAATCACGATGGTTATAGTCCCTTGTGACTATACCTACTGATTACCACGTTGTTTAGGGTCGTAAGGGTAAGCGATCTGATAAATCGCTTATACCTTCGAACCCGACCCATTTGGTCGATCATTAGGATCCGACCAAACACATTAGGTGACCATAGTATATAGGGAATAACCTTCCGAGGTTATACCTTATGGTCGCTTCGTTTAAGTAGTTGTATGATAGGTAGTTTATATGCCTTAGGTAAATTACCAAAATGCCCTTTTGACGCCAAAATTCATTTTAAGAATATGTAACATAAATTTTGGTATCTAAACTGTTTTGGTAACAATATTAGATATGTTAAGGCATATTTTACTTGTCATAGGACTAGTTAGGCGGTCCGAACGCGTTTCACGCGAGCGACGCGTTAAAGTAGCATAAGCTACCTAAACGGGTCGTAATGGGTCGTAAGCACTTATGTTAGGTTTCATTTAGTATGTAGGCTTTGTTAAACCATATTACACGAGTCTCCATACTCGTTTGGTTTACGAACCCGCATTCTATCCGATCTTCCGATTTAGGTCCGGTATATTAACATAGTTACCTATATTAGGTGCCGTTTGATATCCGTGATCTCTAGCATAGTTTGGTTGTTACTCAAGGACTTCTGAGCAATCCCATGTGAGTACATAGACCCCTCTTTTACTGTTTTCCAAACTGTTTTGGGGTGAAACACATGTGCCTACTTGTTACTTTCGTGCTTTCATGCTTTCACATCATATACTTGCTATGTTCATTAGTACATTTATAGTACATGATTTCATTGTGTTCATGCTATGTATGCCCATTGTGTGCATATTTAGTACATTGTTTTACATTACATTTCATGCTATGTATGCCCATTATGTGCATATTTAGTACATTGTTTTACATTACATTTCATGCTATGTATGCCCATTGGGTGCATATTTAGTACATTGTTTTACATTACATTTCATGCTATGTATGCCCATTGTGTGCATATTTAGTACATTGTTTTACATTACATTTCATGCTATGTATGCCCATTGTGTGCATATTTAGTACATTGTTTTACATTACATTTCATGCTATGTATGCCCATTGTGTGCATATTTAGTATATTGTTTCACATTACATTTCATGCTATGTATGCCCATTGTGTGCATATTTAGTACATTGTTTTACATTACATTTCATGCTATGTATGCCCATTGTGTGCATATTTAGTACATTGTTTCACATTACATTTCATGCTAGGTACGCCCATTGTGTGCATACTTAGTACAGTTGTTTTCATCACATGTTTACATTTTGGTATGACATTTGGGTTGTTTACAATGGAACAATACATTCATTAACATTAGCTACGCCGTTCGTTAGTAGGTAGTGGTACCATAGGAATTGACAACTCCCGTTCCTGAAATCCTGGGTTTGTTTGGATTGGAAGGAATGACCGAATTCGATATACATAACTTAGATAAACCTTTAATTTGTTTAAGGGTTTATCGCCACAGTCTCAAGGCTTGGATGTATGCATTTTCACAATACCGCATAAATGTTTATATCAGTATAACATGCAATTGTTCCACAAAACATAACTTTGATTTAAACCATGTTTTACTTCAATACCTTGTTTTTGTGCATTTTACATATGGTTTAGTTGATATATTTCACTTACCATACATGACATTTTTGGGTACACATTACATGATCCACATTAAACATAAACATCTTGACATTGATATACACATTTGGTGGTTTACATTGGACATAGACATTTCGATATGGTTTACACATTAACACATGACAATTGATTTATACATGAACAATACATTGGTGGTTGGTTTGGGTAAATGATTCGAGTAACGAGGCGTGTGTAATATGATACAAGCATGGTGGATACGCCGCTGGTACTTCCTATATATAAGTGTTTGTATGACATTACATGTCGTAGCGTTATTTAAATCATTTCATTACTTGACATATTACGTTTTACATAAACAACTTATTTTCACAAGACATTAATTTACAAAACAACTTATCTTATACAAACTCATTTTACTTGGTTATTCATTTAACATTACATTACTCTCTTATTTATACATATTATCGTTTTTTCAATGATTTACAAAACAAAACAATTTACAAGGTTCATGACTAAACTTTATTAAACATTTTCTTAAACTTACAAGTCATGGACCCTATTTTCACAAATCCTATGTATCTCACAGGCATTTTTATGCTGACGTACCTATTTTCACATGTGTTTTCAGGAGCTATTGCGTAGGATGATGATCGTGACACTAGGGCGGACCTGTGCCTTAGAGACTAAAACTGAAGATAGACTAGTTTAATTATGTTATGAACTCTTTATTTCCTGTTTAAGACAATGTAACTCTTATGTTGATAAATAAAATACAACATTGTATGCCATGGTTATGAAACAATTAATTCTGTTACAACACTCCCCGACGTTTTCCGCCACGTTTTGTATGTTATACGTGGTCGGGGTGTGACAGAAGAGTTGGTATCAGAGCCAATGGTTATAGGGAATTAGGTTATTAGTAATTATTTGACCTAGACTATAACCTTTCTAGGACCCTAACACAAGTTATCTTGTGTTTAGATCTTAAAACATGCACATCACCTTTCCTTAGGTGATTATCAAAACAAAAACCAAATTTTTCCGAAACGGTTTTTGAAAAAACAATCATTTGTTTTTAAATGATTTATTACAAGGTTTTGAACCCTCTGTTATATGGTTTTGAACCCCTTTGAATTTTCAAAATCTCGTCAAGGTTTTGGGTTTTAAATAATGTGAACACGTGCAAACTGGAAGAGTGAATGCCTGTATTCTGGGTTTTCTGTCTAGGCAAGCACTTCGTATATATCTCATCAGACGCGAGACCAGTTGTGCTTACCTGGGAATTCTTGGGATGAGTGTTCACTTATAGGCGAGCATGTCTTCGCGATACATTATTTTTGATCCATTTACTTTGATTAGTCACTGTGTGTCGTTTGTTTGCTTGGTAATGTGGACAAATGACCACCATCTTTTCTTTTGTTAATTTTGTTTCATCTCATTCTCTTCATCCAATCATCTCACTCGTTTCCTTTCATGTTTTCCTCTTTTAGAATGCCTCCTCGATGCGAAAACCAGATAGCGACTGCCGAACTGGCAGAAATCATTGCGCAGCAGATGGCTGCTCAATTCCCAAATCTCTTTGCTCAATGGCACCAAGCCAAAAACAATAACAATGCTCCATGCAAATACAAGGATTTTAACTCGGCTAAACCACTCAAGTTTAGTGGTTCTGAGGGAGCGACTGGGCTTCTTCAATGGTTCGAGAGCATTGAGAATACTTTTCGCCACGTGCAGTGTCCTGACAATCGCAAGGTCGAGTTTTCTTCGAGCGTGTTTCAGAAGAGGGCTCTTACATCGTGGAATGGGGTAATGAGAGACCGTGGTGCAGAAGTTGCTCTAGCACAGACATGGGCTGAACTTAGAGCTCTTATGATGAGGGAGTTCTGTCCTCGTCATGAACAACGAGCGTTGGAGAAAGAGTTTGATGATTTGAAGCAAGATAGTGGTGAGCACAGGGCGTATACTGATAGGTTTGAGGAGTTGAGTCTGCTTTGCCCGACTATGGTTACCCCACTCGACAAGGCTATCGAAAGGTACATCGACGGCCTACCTGACTCAGTGCAAGACATCATTACTGGTAGTAACCCTGCCACACTCTGTCAGGCGATCGAGTTATCAGCGACATTGACTGAGTCACAGATTCGGAAGAATAAGTTACACAGGAAGGGTGACAAGAGCAAGAAACAGTCGGCTGACAAGGAAGATAGCAAGAAAGGTCAAGACAAGAATGGAAAGAATTCTGGTTCTTCGAGAGGGTCAAGGAAGCGTAAAGCTTCCCAAAATTTTGCTGTCACTGCTCAAGCTAACCAGACAGCTCCCAACCAACCCGCACAGCCTCCAGCGAGGAAACCCTATTCAGGGAATGCACCTTTGTGCAATAGATGCAACAGTCACCATCAGCCGCAACATCAGTGCCGTTTCTGTACTAACTGTGGGAAGTCAGGTCATCTTGCCGATGTTTGTCGACTTGCTCAGAATCCGGCAGTTCAGAACCCGGCTCAACAAGTTGCTCAGCCTCCTGCTCAACAACAGGGTCAAGCTGCACGACCACACTACCCACCAGGTGCTTGTTATAACTATGGGGATCTGACCCACTACCGTAACCAGTGCCCAAGATTGGTGAATGCAAACCAGAATCAGGCTCAGGCTCGAGGGCGAGCTTTTAACTTGAATGCCCAAGAGGCGCAGGCGGACGATAATGTGGTGAATGGTACGTTCTTTATTAATAATCAGCCTGCATCTGTTCTTTTTGATACGGGTGCCGATAAGAGTTTTGTGTCATTGTCTTTTGAGCCAATGCTTCGCGTGTCTAGAACGAAACTAGGAAAACCCTTGACAGTAGAAGTTGCTAGTGGTGAACCCATTGTTCTTGATTCTGTTCTTCACAACTGCCAGTTGAACCTTAACGACCATCTTTTTCCTATTGACCTCACGCCAATGCAACTTGGAAGCTTCGACGTTATAGTGGGTATGGATTGGTTATCTAAGCATCACGCAGAGATAGTTTGTTCTGAGAAGATTGTTCGTGTGCCGCTTTCGACAGGCGAGATCCTACAGGTTCGTGGTGAGAAGCCTGCCGGTGGTCTCAAACTCATGTCTTGTTTTAAAGCTCGGGAATATCTGCGGAAGAACTATGTAGCCTTCTTAGCACATGTTACAGCAGATAAAGGCAAGGGTAAGTCTATTTCAGATATTCCTGTCGTTCGGGATTATTCTGAAGTTTTCCCTGAAGAGTTACCTGGTCTACCCCCAGCACGCCAAGTCGAGTTCCGCATTGATCTCGTACCTGGTGCAAATCCCATTGCCAGAGCTCCATACCGTCTTGCACCGTCTGAGATGCAAGAGTTGTCTAAGCAGCTTCAGGAACTCTCTGACAAAGGTTTTATCCGTCCTAGCTTTTCACCCTGGGGTGCTCCCGTTCTTTTTGTTAAGAAGAAGGATGGATCTTTTAGGATGTGTATCGATTATCGTGAGCTTAACAAGCTTACCATCAAGAATCGATATCCCCTACCTCGCATCGATGATCTCTTTGATCAGTTACAGGGCGCTTCTTATTTTTCGAAGATTGATCTGCGTTCCGGATATCATCAACTTCGTGTGCATGAAGAAGATATTCCCAAGACAGCGTTCTGTACTCGTTATGGGCATTATGAGTTCACAGTCATGCCATTCGGTTTGACTAATGCTCCTGCTGTTTTCATGGACTTAATGAATAGGGTCTGCAAACCTTATTTGGATCAGTTCGTCATTGTTTTTATTGACGACATCTTGATTTATTCTAAGACGCGAGCTGATCACGAGCAACATCTTCGTCTTACTTTGGAACTCCTAAAGAAAGAGCAACTTTTCGCCAAATTCTCCAAGTGTGAATTCTGGCTTAAAGAAGTTCAATTTTTGGGGCATATTATCAACGAACGAGGTATTCATGTAGATCCCTCCAAGATCAGTGCGATTAAGGATTGGGATACGCCTACTACTCCTACTGAAGTTCGTTCTTTTCTTGGTCTAGCGGGTTATTATCACCGCTTCATTGAAAACTTCTCAAAGATTGAAGTTCCCCTAACTGCTCTAACTCAGAAGAACAAACCCTTTGATTGGGGATTCAAACAAGAGGAAGCTTTTCAACACTTGAAGCAGAAACTTTGCGATGCGCCTGTTCTATCATTGCCTGAGGGTGATGATGATTTTGTCGTGTATTGTGATGCATCGAAACTGGGCCTTGGTTGTGTTCTGATGCAAAGGAACAAAGTCATAGCATATGCATCGAGACAGTTGAAGATACATGAGAAAAACTACACCACTCATGATCTTGAGTTGGGTGCAGTTGTCTTCGCTCTTAAGATCTGGAGACACTACTTGTACGGTACAAAATGTGTGGTTTTCACTGACCACAGAAGTCTTCAGCATATCTTCAATCAGAAAGAACTCAACATGAGGCAACGACGTTGGGTTGAGCTTCTAAACGACTATGACTGCGAAATTCGCTACCATCCTGGTAAGGCGAATGTCGTAGCCGATGCATTAAGTCGTAAGGAACGTACTAAGCTTCACTGTGTTCGTGTTCAATTTGTTATTCAAGCTCGATCCGATATCCAAGCCCGCATTTCTCAGGCTCAACAGTCTTGTGTTTCACAAGGTTTAATGGATAAGGAATTTCCTTATCACATAACACCTGCTCTTGAACTGAAGGACAATGGATCGTATTACTTCATGGACCGTTTGTGGGTCCCAAGCCAGGATGATCTTCGTACCTTGCTTATGGATGAAGCCCATAAGTCTCGATATTCTATTCATCCGGGCTCAGATAAGATGTATAAGGATCTTCGTATTCAGTATTGGTGGCCTGGTATGAAGAAAGACATAGCCTTATACGTATCAAAATGCCCTACTTGTCTTAAGGTTAAGGCTGAACATCAACGTCCTTCGGGTTTATTGGTGCAACCAGAGATCCCAGTTTGGAAATGGGAAAACATTACTATGGATCTTGTTACCAAACTTCCACGCACTAAGAAAGTTCATGATGCCATCTGGGTAGTCGTTGATCGTCTTACTAAGTCAGCACATTTCTTGCCAATCCGTGAGGATTTTCCTGCTGACAGACTTGCTAAAATCTATGTGGATGAAATAGTAGCTCGACATGGTGTTCCTTTGAACATCATTTCTGACAGAGATGCTCGTTTCACTTCTCATTTTTGGATAACCATGCAATCTGCTATGGGGACCCAACTTAATCTGAGCACAGCTTATCATCCGCAAACGGATGGTCAATCTGAGAGAACAATCCAGACTCTGGAGGATATGCTTAGAGCTTGTGTGATCGATTTTGGTGGTAGTTGGGATTCACATCTTCAGTTAATTGAATTCTCCTACAACAACAGTTATCACACCAGCATCAAAATGGCTCCTTTCGAGGCTCTCTATGGTCGAAAATGTCGTTCACCAGTCTGCTGGAATGAGATCGGCGAGGCTCAACTTACTGGACCTACCCTCATTTTAGAGACAACAGATAAGGTTAAGAAAGTTCGTGATAACCTTCAGACATCTAGAAGCCGTCAAAAGAGTTACGCGGACCCAAAACGCAAGCCCTTGGAATTTCAAGTCGGTGATCGAGTATTACTTAAGGTTTCACCTTGGAAAGGTGTGATCAGATTTGGAAAGAAAGGAAAACTTGCACCTAGATACGTTGGACCATTCAAGATCGTCGAAAGAATCGGTAAGGTAGCCTACAGACTTGAGTTACCTCCTGAACTTGGAAATGTTCATCCAACTTTTCACGTGTCCAATCTCAAGAGGTGCTTAGCTGATGAGAACCTCCACATACCACTTGACGAAATTCGTGTTGGTAAAACACTGAAATTTGTTGAGAAACCTGTGGAAATCATGGAACGTGAAGTCAAGTGGCTCAAACGCAAGCGTATTCCTTTGGTCAAAGTTCGCTGGGAAGCTAAAAGTGGACCCGAGTTTACTTGGGAATGCGAAGATCAAATGAAGGCGAAGTATCCGCATCTTTTCCCACGAGTTTCCTCTAAATAAATTTCGGGACGAAATTTCCACAAGTAGGGGAGACTGTAACATCTGTGCTTGTAATCATTGTGAACAGTTCAATTATCAATAAAATAATGTTATTTGATCCCAATGTTTGTTTGGTTATGTTTTACATTTTTCATGTTTTGACTTTTATTCAATTTCAAACTCTATATCACTTTCTGGAGAGTTATACGGAAACAGGTGCGTAAACGTAATCAGTTTAATGCGAAAAATACTCCGGAATATCAACATATACTTAACATACCTTAAATAACCCTTACATAACTTAGAAATAAGTTTTGAAGGCTTTGGTATGGCAAAAATAAGTTAATTCGCTTACAGGGACTAAACTTGACAAACTGCGAAAGTATGCCAATTTGAATAGTAACGAACAGTCCGGAACATGACCATAAGTTAAACATGCCATAAATATCCTCTACATAGCTTAGAAATAGGCTTTGAGGTGTTCGGTGTGCTAAAATAAACTTTTGGGACATTCAGGGACTAAAAGCGTCAAAAAGTGCACAAGTTTACACTTTCGCGCATAACTTACGTTCTGAATACATCCGGACATCCAAAAATTTATGTAAGCACTAAAATATTTTATTTTAGTGTTTAGGCTTGAGAAAAATCCATTCGTCGCGTCATTTGGATCGTTTTTCGCGCTTATGCGCATTCCGTCGTAATTAAGCGAATATCGCGATCGTACGGCCAAACGAACCGACATCTGAGATATTTTTGAGCACATTTTAAGTTCCCTATACTTTAACTTCATTTTAGAGCTTTGAAATGGGGTTAACGGGGCTTAAACGTGTCAAAAAAACGCATCGAAAACCAGGTTTTGAGGTTGCAGGGACTGAAACTGTAAATCTGCCAAACTAGGTCCGTAAGCAGGGGCCAGATGCAGCAAAACGTTTTTTTCAGCTGATTAACAGCCCTTAACACTCTCCAAAGGCCAAGTGCCAAGTGTCAAACTCTTATGGTGGATGGCAAATGAGTTACCACAACTTTCCAACAAGTGTACGGCTTAGATCGTGCCCCCTTTTCCAAGAAATGATCCTAACGGTGAACCAAAAACTATAAATACCCACCTCCACCCTTCACTTTTCCTCACAAGAATCTGATCTAATGTGCTCTAAGTTGAAACCTTTGTTTCATACCTGAGCTATTTTGATCTAGATTAGCATTCGGGGACCCTTCGTAAGTGTTCCTTCGTTCTTTTATTTCTTTTCGAGTCCGAAAGTCAAACTTTGTTTGACTTTCTGCATTGACCAGTTTATGGTCAATGCGAAGTTCGTTTGAACTTCGCAACGTGATTGTAATCACGATGGTTATAGTCCCTTGTGACTATGCCTACTGATTACCACGTTGTTTAGGGTCGTAAGGGTAAGCGATCTGATAAATCGCTTATACCTTCGAACCCGACCCATTTGGTCGATCATTAGGATCCGACCAAACACATTAGGTGACCATAGTATATAGGGAATAACCTTCTGAGGTTATACCTTATGGTCGCTTCGTTTAAGTAGTTGTATGATAGGTAGTTTATATGCCTTAGGTAAATTACCAAAATGCCCTTTTGACGCCAAAATTCATTTTAAGAATATGTAACATAAATTTTGGTATCTAAACTGTTTTGGTAACAATATTAGATATGTTAAGGCATATTTTACTTGTCATAGGACTAGTTAGGCGGTCCGAACGCGTTTCACGCGAGCGACGCGTTAAAGTAGCATAAGCTACCTAAACGGGTCGTAATGGGTCGTAAGCACTTATGTTAGGTTTCATTTAGTATGTAGGCTTTGTTAAACCATATTACACGAGTCTCCATACTCGTTTGGTTTACGAACCCGCATTCTATCCGATCTTCCGATTTAGGTCCGGTATATTAACATAGTTACCTATATTAGGTGCCGTTTGATATCCGTGATCTCTAGCATAGTTTGGTTGTTACTCAAGGACTTCTGAGCAATCCCATGTGAGTACATAGACCCCTCTTTTACTGTTTTCCAAACTGTTTTGGGGTGAAACACATGTGCCTACTTGTTACTTTCGTGCTTTCATGCTTTCACATCATATACTTGCTATGTTCATTAGTACATTTATAGTACATGATTTCATTGTGTTCATGCTATGTATGCCCATTGTGTGCATATTTAGTACATTGTTTTACATTACATTTCATGCTATGTATGCCCATTATGTGCATATTTAGTACATTGTTTTACATTACATTTCATGCTATGTATGCCCATTGGGTGCATATTTAGTACATTGTTTTACATTACATTTCATGCTATGTATGCCCATTGTGTGCATATTTAGTACATTGTTTTACATTACATTTCATGCTATGTATGCCCATTGTGTGCATATTTAGTACATTGTTTTACATTACATTTCATGCTATGTATGCCCATTGTGTGCATATTTAGTATATTGTTTCACATTACATTTCATGCTATGTATGCCCATTGTGTGCATATTTAGTACATTGTTTTACATTACATTTCATGCTATGTATGCCCATTGTGTGCATATTTAGTACATTGTTTCACATTACATTTCATGCTAGGTACGCCCATTGTGTGCATACTTAGTACAGTTGTTTTCATCACATGTTTACATTTTGGTATGACATTTGGGTTGTTTACAATGGAACAATACATTCATTAACATTAGCTACGCCGTTCGTTAGTAGGTAGTGGTACCATAGGAATTGACAACTCCCGTTCCTGAAATCCTGGGTTTGTTTGGATTGGAAGGAATGACCGAATTCGATATAAATAACTTAGATAAACCTTTAATTTGTTTAAGGGTTTATCGCCACAGTCTCAATGCTTGGATGTATGCATTTTCACAATACCGCATAAATGTTTATATCAGTATAACATGCAATTGTTCCACAAAATATAACTTTGATTTAAACCATGTTTTACTTCAATACCTTGTTTTTGTGCATTTTACATATGGTTTAGTTGATATATTTCACTTACCATACATGACATTTTTGGTTACACATTACATGATCCACATTAAACATAAACATCTTGACATTGATATACACATTTGGTGGTTTACATTGGACATAGACATTTCGATATGGTTTACACATTAACACATGACAATTGATTTATACATGAACAATACATTGGTGGTTGGTTTGGGTAAATGATTCGAGTAACGAGGCGTGTGTAATATGATACAAGCATGGTGGATACGCCGCTGGTACTTCCTATATATAAGTGTTTGTATGACATTACATGTCGTAGCGTTATTTTAATCATTTCATTACTTGACATATTACGTTTTACATAAACAACTTATTTTCACAAGACATTGATTTACAAAACAACTTATCTTATACAAACTCATTTTACTTGGTTATTCATTTAACATTACATTACTCTCTTATTTATACATATTATCGTTTTTTCAATGATTTACAAAACAAAACAATTTACAAGGTTCATGACTAAACTTTATTAAACATTTTCTTAAACTTACAAGTCATGGACCCTATTTTCACAAATCCTATGTATCTCACAGGCATTTTTATGCTGACGTACCTATTTTCACATGTGTTTTCAGGAGCTATTGTGTAGGATGATGATCGTGACACTAGGGCGGACCTGTGCCTTAGAGACTAAAACTGAAGATAGACTAGTTTAATTATGTTATGAACTCTTTATTTCCTGTTTAAGACAATGTAACTCTTATGTTGATAAATAAAATACAACTTTGTATGCCATGGTTATGAAACAATTAATTCTGTTACAACACTCCCCGACGTTTTCCGCCACATTTTGTATGTTATACGTGGTCAGGGTGTGACAGTGTTTAACTTCGTTAAGCATAGGGACGCTGTTTCCAATTATCAGTATATCATCCACATACAGGATGAGGAATGATACATTGCTCCTACTAGCCTTTCTGTAAACACAAGTCTCATCTTCATTTTTAACAAAACCAAACTCTTTGATCTTTTGGTCAAAACGAAGATTCCAGCTACGAGACGACTGCTTGAGTCCATAAATGGACTTATTCAGCTTGCACACCCTATTAGGATATTTTGGGTCAACAAAACCGTCTGGCTGAACCATATAGACATCTTCAGAGAGATGCCCATTAAAAAAAGCGGTTTTGACATCCATTTGCCATATCTCGTTGTCATAGTACGCGGCTATGGCAAGCAATATCCTGATCGATTTGATCATAGCAACGGGCGAGAAGGTTTCATCATAGTCAATACCCTGAGTTTGAGTGAAACCCTTCGCAACTAGCCGTGCTTTAAAGGTGTGTACATTTCCATGCATATCGGTTTTTCTCTTGAAAACCCATTTGCTCCCTACTGCCCGAGATTCGGGGGGGGGGGGGGTAGCTCAACCAAGTCCCAGACTTGATTATCATGCATAGATTGCATCTCAGCGTTCATGCCTTCCAGCCATTTCGCAGATTCAGGATCTGAGATAGCAGATTTGTAGTTAGTAGGTTCGTCATTAGACTCGTCTACTACCAAGACTTCAGTACCTTCGAGATGCCAAAGGTATCTGTCAGGTTCTTTACGAGTCCTGCTACTTCTGCGAACGCCTGTGTTCATGTCTGATTCATCAGCAACAATTTCTTGTTGTTCAGACGTTCCGACTTCTTCAGCGATTGTTGTTGGTTCTCGAATTTCTTCAAGACGAACCACATTATTTTCAGTTCCTCGATTAAGAAGTTCTTCCTCGAGAAAGTGCCCCTTCCTTTTGATGGAAATAACATTTGCATCAGGATGGTAGAAATAATATCCGCTTCTTTTATAGTATCCGACGAAAACAACCTTTTCGCCTCGAGGAACAACCTTTTCGCCTCGAGGATCGAGCTTATCATCAGCATCACTTGTGATGTATGCATCACATCCCAGTGATGCATACATAAATATATAATCAAAACGGGTTTGATATATTTTATTAACTAAATATATAATTAATAAAAACGCAGCGGAATAAATATAAATAATCAACACCAAAAGTGAACCGAACAGGATCATGGTTACAAACATGCAAATACGATATATAAAATAATTAATCGTGAGAAAAATTATACCTTTTTTGGTTAATAATAACCGTGTGAGACACCGAGGTACAACGAATGAGTGCTAGACATAAACACGAACCGAGCGGCGGTGGCTTTGGCTTGGCCGGTCAACTGTCGTAATATGATAGAAAAGGATGGCACCAATTTTGTGAAGGTGGCAATTGTTGCTTTTCTTATGTGATAGTCTCACGAAAACAAAAGGTGAAATTCCCTTTTGTTTTGATTACGGCAGAACACACATTTTTACATTAAGGATGCTTAAATATATATAGTAATATATTTAGGTTAACATCCCTAATTATCTCTTAGGCCCCGAAGCCCAATATGACAAGTTCAAGTCCAGACGCGATACAAAGCCCGAAAAACGAAGTTTAATTAAATAAGTAATTAAACGTTATATTATTTATAACCCGTATAAATAATAAATCTCGTTTCTCGTGGATATATAATTATTCTAGATAATTATATATTTCGTTCCGTTAATTGTTCGTGGTCACCAGTTAACCAAGTTAAGTGGATTTAATATTCGTTGCCCAAGGTGTAACTCTTACGGGTCATAGCTCGGTCAACAGCGTTGACTTATCGAATCCGTACATATAATTCCAACAATTATAACTTCAATTGTGAATTATACATGACCGCTTTAGTGTTTATTGAATGGCAATTTTCATTGAAAACTAGCAAGGGGCTAGAAACCACACAAATATCAAAAACAAACAATTACAACGGGCATTTAACCCAATCTGACCACACTAGGTCCTCACAAGGAGATCTATTTTTGATCCAAAGAAAACTCTAAGCTTTGATCTCTTCGACAATTTTGGCCACTTCAATCGATTTTGATGTAAAAACCCTTTCGTTCCGAGGCTTCCAAATATACGAACAATAAGAAAGAAGAAGAATGTTTTCATACACAATTTCTGTTTTCTTCTTATATAAACTAGCTGATTTGTACACCACTAATAGGTCCAGAATGGAAAACACGAAGATGGGTGTAATAACACCACACCAAGCCGAAAGTACATGACCGCTTTGGTTAGTTGACTTATAAGATTTTAACTTATATTTTTTTTTCTTTCAAAATGACAATTTGTTTATTTACCTCACAATATTCAACAATTTATCTAATATAGGGTGTTATAACTTTTTGAGGAAATTACTTTTTAACTTTATGTGTTTTAGTGATTTTAATTATTTGAGTCTAAATTCAAAAGTTTAATGTACTGAGTCCTTAGCCACTCATTTTATGACGTTTTGAGTTCCTGTGTTTTAGTAATTTTAAGCACTTGAGTCCAAAATCAAAAGTACAAGTGTTAAAAAAAGTACTCAAAACGTTATAAAATGAGTGGTTAGGGACTCAGGGCGTTAAACTTTTTGGTTTTGGACTCAAGTGGTTAAAAGCACTAAAACACAGGGACTCAAAAAGTAATTTACTCTAACTTTTTATTAAAGATATTAACTTGTGTAGAAGTTTACGGATCTTAAATTTTGGTAATCATAAGACCCGGTTGTTAAAAAATTCCAAGCTCCCATTAGTATTCTGCTAATCAACAGGATCAAGTAACTCACATATTGTGTTGGGACGTTGGGTAGACGACCTTCAAGGGGTTATGGTAGAAAACGAGTTGAAATAAGATTAGAATACAAGACCTCTACTAAAGGGAAATCAAGTGTTTGCCACAACACCACCTCTTGAATGTTCTAATTTCATAGATTTCAGAGTTTAACTTTATGAACCATATCCTAAAACATGACTTGGTCATGTCAATAAGACTAAGGTAGTGTTTGGTATGCAGGAATGAGAGGTGAAATGAAATTGACCATTGTAAGGGAATGAAAAAAAGAGTGTTTGGTTGGCCGATGGAATGAAATCGTTTATTCCAAAATGCATTCCATTCCGTCAAAATCATTCCATCTACCCCCTTGTTTTTTTTTTCCGTTCCATTCTCTCTTCACCCTTCATTAACAACACCACAACCCACCACCATTGCTACCACACACACCACCACCACCGCCACCCACCTCCGTCCTTGCCACCGCCGTCGCCGTCACCCACCGTCGCCATTGCCACCTCCGATCATCGCCACCACCCACCTTCGATCATTAACTCCACCATTGCCACTGCCACCTCCGATCACCGCCGCCACCACCACCGCTACCACCTCCGACCACCGTCGCCGCTGCTACCACCTCCGACCACCCCTGCCACCACCATCGCCACCGCCGCCAACTACCTCCACCGTCATCCACCACCACCGCCAACCACCGCCGCCGCTACAACTGACACCTAGCACCACATCCCATCATCGCCCATCACCGACCACCGCCATCTGATTTTATTCCTTTGTCTTTTTCGCATACCAAACAACAAAAAGTAATTGTTCATTCCATTCACACATGGTAACCAAACAAGACATGGAATGACAATGATCAATTCCATTACCTCATCAATTCCATTACCTCGTCAATTCCATTACCTCATACCAAAAAGACCCTAAAGGGTGTGGAAGAGAGTAGTCCTTGAGGATGATCCGCCATGTAGACGGCCACGTCATCAGGTGTGGTGGATGAGCCCCAAGGGATCGGCTAAGAGTGTGGTGATAACTGATAAGTCTCTTTATATATACATACATATGTATGTATATGTGTGTTGGATAAAGCAAGGAGGCCCGTCAAACCTGGCAAAAGGAAGACGTTGAACTTGAAGACGGGACGATCCGGGTGGGGGCGGTGTGGACGGAGCTCCACGGCTCGGAGCCGATCCTCATCTAAGATAGAAAGTTTGCCACTACCGATAGAAGGAATGCATGTGTTTTGTTCTTACCAATAACGTTACCAACCTTACTTCCATAAACATTCTTTTCGAAGCTTAAACTTCTTTCTAATAGTTTTAGTGTTCACATTTTATCATTGTATTGTATAAAATAATAAATGAACTTAAAATTCAAGTTTAGGTAATAGCAATAAGAGTAAACTGCCATTTTGGTCCCTGTGGTTTGGGCACTTTTGCCATTTTAGTCCAAATCTCAAACTTTTTACATCTGGGTCCCTGTGGTTTGCATTTTGTTGCCATTTTAGTCCAAAACTCAAAATCTCTGATTTTTTACTGTTTTAATGTCCCTTTTTTGTCTTTATCTGAAGGGGTAGTTTGGTCATTTAATTTTCATTAAAGCAATTCATTTATTAAAAAACCCCCCAAATATGAAAAACCCCTGATCATCATCATCTTCAACCTCTGCACCTCAAACAAAAACCCTTGTCTCTCTCTTCTCTCTCTCTCTCTCTCTAACACCCCTGTCTCTCTCTTCCCTCTCTCTCCTCTCTGCCGGTGACGTTACGGTTGCTCATTCAAAAACCCTAAAAACTCATCCTCCCTGGCCATCCCCTCAGTCATACTATTCAATCCATTTAACTCAAACATGGTTGAACAAGAATATGCACCAGAAGGAACCATTCAAAACCCCCAATCATGGCTGAACAAGAATATGCACCAGAAGGAACCATTCAAAACCCCCAATCTGATTGAAACCCCAATCTAATAATAACCATAAAAGATCTGAAATTTTAAAATCCAACCCCATCTTTAAAACCCCCCAATTTAAAATCCAATAACACCATCTTTGAAAGGAAGGAGTAGAAACAGTTTTTAAAGTTTTGTGGTTTATTTTGTTCTTCATCATCAGTTAGCATCTTCATCTCAGAAACCAAAAATCATTCAACAATATACCACTATCTCCGATTAACCCACTCTCAAATCACACACATAATCTAAAAGAAAAGAATAGAGTAGAAAAAGAGAGTTTAAATTTTCTTTTTAGTTTTCTGGATTCAACATTTTTTTTTTCAATCAGATCCAACCGGAGCTTCCGTCACCACCACCTTCTTTGGCCGCCCTCTTCCCCTTTTCTCACCTGTTAAAAACCACCGGTGTGACGTCATCACCACATTTCGCTAACAGTCTCTCCACCACCATAAACCTCTGGTCACGAGCCACCATTTTGATTGTCGGAACCAGACCATCTACCACTCCCCCTTTCTTCAGTACTCTTCTTTCCCCCACCCCACCCACCACTGTCTACATCCACCTTAGAACCACCAACTCCGACGTACACCACCTTCCGACCAACTCTGTCGTACAACTGATTCAACCACAACCACCTCCGCCGTAAAGCTCTTCACAGTCGTCTGTTTCATCTTCTAATGGCTCTAGATCTTCGTTTTCGTTTATTGTTTGTTCAATTGCAGGTGGTTCTTCATTAATTGACATCGTTGAATGGTTCCAATTAGGTTGAGTGCTCGATTGAATGGGTTTGTGAGTATGAACAGAAAGATGAAGAGGATCTGAAAGAAAGTGATGTGTGATCTGCTAGGTGGCGGCTGCAATATTTGATTTAAGTATAATTAATTTAATTATTAATATGTTATAATAAATTGAAATGGACAAAATTGCCCCTGAAGAAAAAGACAAAATAACCAGCTTTCAACAGTCAAATAAGAGATGATTTGAGTTTTGGACTAAAATGGCAACAAAATGCAAACCACAGGGACCCAAATGTAAAAAGTTTGAGATTTGGACTAAAATGGCAAAAGTGCCCAAACCACAGGGACTAAAATCGCAGTTTACTCTAGCAATAAATATATGAAGTTATACGTTATTTTAAGTGGGAAAAAAAACATGTGCATGCTAGGTTGGACAATATGATTGATTATAAGAGAACGTGGGCCTATTGGAGGGTGTAGTATAGAGAAACACGACGGTGGGCCACAGTCCATCCTATCCACCAACTACTTTTTCGACAAACACAATAAAGGGTTCATCGGTTTAGGTTTCTATTTCCTCGAATATCTTGTTTATAAAAATCGTAACTATAATTTGGGAAAACTAGACTAAAAACTGAATTCTAGGACGGGTCAGTTTCGGTTTTAACCCACAAAACCAAATTTTAACAAGATAAGTGTTTATCGGTTTGAATTTTGAATTCTTCAAGTTCCTTGGTTAATCGAATTAAGATTTCTAGAACGAAAACCGCCAACCTAATTTAGTTTCGGTTTAAAACCAAACCGGACACTAATTCGGTTTGATTTTAATATTTTTTCGTTTAATTTGGTTTTTTTGTTTAATCAAATTAAAACACTATAAATAATCAACATGTTTCAGCTTAGGATAATAGTACTCTTGACTTTGGGTGCATTTCAGAAAAAAAAAAAAAAAATTTGGATTAAGTGGTCTGCTTGTCCACACATTATTTTCCTCACCACAGTCAAAAATCCTTCATCATAAAAAATATCCTATGTGTCCCCTGTCTCTGAGCATTCTCTCCAAGTCAGGTCACCACCGCTGCTGATCGTTTCTGCCGTTCCTCACCCACCGACATCCGCCATCGCCGACGCCACGTATAGTGGTCGTTCGTCATCACTGCTATTGTTGAATGATGGTTAAAATGGGTTATGTTGGTGACCACCAGTCACAAAGAAATCGCCAAAACCGAAGCGGTTGATGTCAAGATAGACTGTGATGATTGAGTTTACAATAAAAGGATGAAAGGGTTTTCGATTTGTTACTACTAATAGTCCACCGATTATCCCGACGATGAGGTATTTTCTGTAACATTCCATGTGTCCGACCAAAACCTAAAATTATTGCAGTTTGAAGGTTTATATGAGAAATTGAATGAATGAATGAATGAATGAATGGATGATGATATTTTGTAAATTAACATGTGGTTTGATTTGATTCAGGGGCAAAGCTACTTTATATGCTATCCAAAAAACTGAAAAGAGTGAATTCAGTGACAATAAGGAGCCACCTTTTGCTTTCTTGAATTCTCTGCTCCTTGCAAAGGTAGTGTTTGAAAGCTTACTACTATAATTTATGGTTGTCGATATCGCTTTAAGCTAAAATTGTTCCTTATTGTTATGTTTAAAGTGGGAGGATCGCCTGAAGAGAGGGCAGTTTCACTCGCTATGATGTTACTGCCTACGAAAGTAAGGTATATATCAATTTAATGTCTTTGTTTATAAAAACACGCCTGAGGCATGAGGCACACGCGGTGATATGGAAAACACCTCAGGGTCTTGAGATAGTGTCTCATGCGTACCTGTGTCAAAATAGTCATATAGTAAAACCTTAATTGCATTTTTGACATATGTTACTGTCAATATAGGAGACTATTGTTTAATGAACAGTAATCGGGTGCAATGGATGGGCATGGTGTCACACCCCAAAACGTCGCAGCGGAAATACAAACGTGGGGGTGACGGAGGTTAGCACCCATAAACGTCTTAATGGTCGATGCAATATTTATGTTGGACATTTGGTTTATTTTAAAACATAAGTTTTAAGTTTCCACGTTCATCACAACCACATCATAGTTGTTTGACCCTTAGGGGTCTCATTACACTGTCCCAAAAGTTGTTTAAAAGTGTCCAAACATTATTAAATTACAATGGCATCATACAACCACAAGACAACACAAGCCAAAATCCCCGAAGTCGAACTCATGTACCTGAAGAACACGTAAAATCAAATGTCAACACAATGGAGGGTGAGTTCACATATCCATATTCATAATAAATTGTTCAAGGAAAAACTTTCTTATTATAGATTTTTAATGATAAAATATCCATATATGTTTAAGAAAGTTAATTTTATTTCCTTCGTAAAAAAATCCGAGGGCGATTCATCCGAAATTGTTTAATAAACAAGTCTCCGAAGAAAATTTATACCCATGGTTTTGATATTAAATATTTGTCATTCTTTCAGTTTCGTAAGTTTGCAAGAAGTTACGAGTTATATACTATGATTGAGGCTCTAATCAATACTAGACAATTATAGAATGAAATTCGCTGCTATGTGGACCAGAGCTACCGGTCACGACGGGGTTGTCTACCCGATAGATCTATCAACAATTCCACATGTGCAATACTTAATGATTAAAAATAGCATGTATGCATCCGTTGTGCCCTCCTCAAATGCATCAATATATATAACCTACTAGATAACAATTTAATATCCAATGTTGTACAAATTTCCGCCATCCCCCACGCAATGTAAGCCTCACCCCCGCTTACACTCTTAAGACCCGGTAAATTTGACCCAACCGAAATTCAAAATATCATTAATTTCTCACGACCGCTTTACCCAAAACATTGTAATATTTTCCCGTTTTTTCCCGAAACAATTTATATCAATAAAATCCCGTTTTCCTCGAAAACAATTTATATTATACACATTTCCGAATCCATGTTTTTCCATAAAATATATCATATCATTCAAAAATCATTTTTTCCATGAAAATATACTTTTATATAATTCAAATGCATATTTTGTACAAAAACTTATACTTATCTTTTTTAACGACGTGTTCTTCCCCTAAAACAGTATATAAAATAGTAAAAGAGGGGTTCTCGTGACACTCACTAAAACACATTTATTCAAGAGCATGTTTTATACGAAAACATATATTCATTCTTCTAAAGACGTGTTCTTCCCCCAAAACAATACATAAAATAGTAAAAGTGGGGCTTAGTGATACTCACCTTTAGGTGCGTTTTTATTATCGCAATCCCTCAAATTGAATCTACATATCCTAATTTAAATAGGAATGCTTTAATAACCAATTGTTCTACAAACAACTAAGTTTCTCCAATACTTAGAATTTTCACATAACTTTGAGATTTTCTCAAAAAGTCTTTATTTTGATTATGTTGGCATATATATATGTGTGTGTGTGTGTGTTCATATATATACATATTAAGATTTTCGTGATTTGAATGAGTTTATTGGTGACCCTTTTAAATGTTATACCCGTTATTACGTCCACTTATATACAATATATCTACGATTGGCGCTTCGTAATATATTTACACAAGTATGGACATATTCGACATATATCGTAATTCACGTATTACATCATTTCCTGCATTTTAACATTCTCAAGAACTTAAACACCGAATAACTCATCAATTTAGCGTAGGCATTATTTTCATGCTCAACACAAATTACACACATAACGTGACTTTTGACCTAGTTTACCATTTTCATCGCACAAACGCATAAACATAGTATTAATTCATATCATAATGTATTCATTTAACAGATCACATTATTCATCCTCATATTCACATATCACTTTATAACATATAAAGTTCACCCTTGAATAGTCCATTTTCGCGTACGTCGAAATATGCGTATTTTAACGTTTTCGGGCGTCGGAAATCACGTATGACTAACCAAACACCAAAGATACTTAATATAAGTTAAAATACTTATATTTATTATAAAAATATATGTTTATAAACTGATTTAAAATAATTTTGCAAAAATCACTTTTAAAGCCGATTTTTACCATTTTTAACGCATAGTCTTGTACCGAACTTTACCGTAACCATCCCAAGTCATCACGACTTGATATTTTAACACAACCTGTCACACCCCGACCGCGTAAAACAACAAACCGCGGCAGAAACATCGGGGAGTGGAGCGACAGAATTATTGTTTCAATAACCATGGTAATTAAAGTTTTGTATTATTAAGATTTAAGTTTACATTGTCTTAGAATTTAACAGAAACATAACATAATTAACTGTCTTTTAAGTCACTAAGGCCCAAGTCCGCCTAAGTGTAGCACAAACATCATCATGCATTAGCACCTGAAACACATGCGAAAATATGTACGTCAGCATAAAAATGCCTGTGAGATACATAGGTTTTGTTTATGCAGGATTCATGACTTGTAGTTAAAAAAAGTGTTTAACAAAAAGTAGTCATGAACCTTGTAAAATGTTTTCTTTTATAAAATCATGTGAAAATCGATATGAAAATCAAATGATATAAAAGAACAATGCATGGTTATATAAATAACCAAGTGGAAATGAATTTGTATGAAATATGTGATTTGTAAAACAATGTCGTTTTTGTATAAAATGTATCTTGTCTTTGTTCCTGCCAAAGTGGCTTAGATAACGCTACTACGTGTAATATAATAAAAGCACTTATATATAGGAAGTACCAGCGGCGTATCCACCATGCTTTTATCATATAACACATAGCCTCGTTATATAAGTCACTCACCAATAATCAACCAAAATGTCTTGTTTAAAACCAATGTCAAAAGGTTTATGTGTAAACTATGTTCAATGTCATGTGTAAACTGTGCCATGTATACCCAAATGTAATTTATAGCAAGTAGAAAGTATCTACTCAAACTATATGATAATGTCTATGTGAAAACAATGTCATGTACGGTGAATAAAAGAATTTACTCAACCCCGTAGGAAAATGTACAAAACAAATATTTGAATAAACCTAAGTTTGAATCAAATGTTATGTTTTACAGAAAACGATGCTTCATGATTACAAACATTTATGCAGTAATGTTTGTAACACCCGAAAATTTTAAAAACAAAAATGTAATAACCCTCATTAAAAACTATTATTTCTTATGATTATAGTCCAATAGGAAACCCTAATTAAGACACCCAAGTAATTCTGTACAAACCCTAGAATTTTCAGAATTTTCAGAATCAGGATCAGGGCCCCTAAAACTCAGGGAGGGGTACACCCTAGTTAACGATTATCTAAATAATTCGTTGTCAGTTTAGAATTTTAAGAAAATGTCGACTCAGCTAGGCTAGTCCCAAACGTGGCAAACCTATAGTGTTTAGATGTCCCTTAAGCACCGTAAGGGAATAAGTGTTACGGTGCGCAAGTGTGGTTACGCATCGTAGGGGTTATAGTGCTACGATGCGTAAGGCTTGACAATTTTTGGGTATAAATAGCATACATTGGCACTTGAAATTCTGCGTATGTTCGACGAAGAAATTCGCTCTAGGCATCGAGTTATCGTCTGTTCACTACAATTAACACACACAAAATCACTAATTAGTATAGCGGGGTGCTGCAGAACAGGGTATTAACTCGATCGCTATTACGATTCATTGTCCGATCGATCAATGTACTCAATGGATGTTTAAGTGCTGCCCACATTAGGGTGATGCTTTGTCATTAATCGTGATTTCGACTGGATGTTGAGTGCCACCCGAATTCGGGGAATACTCTGTCCTTCGTTGTGAATCCGATGGATGTTTAAGCATAGCACTTTGTCATTCGTTGTGAGGGTTGATCTCGTGAGTTATCGTAAATGTTGTATTAAGTTACTTACCTAGTTTGTGTGCAAATTAGGTTAAGAGGATAATCAATAGGCTAAACTCTGCCTGTATAAATCTACAATTGAAAACAAGGTAGCATCACTTGGAAATTTTAAGGTACGGATAGAATCCTTTCTTTTGATTTATGTCAATTAGGTACGGATAGAATCCTTTCTTTTGATTTATGTCAATTAGGTACGGATAGAATCCTTTCTTTTGATTTATGTCAATTGGATACAAGTATATCATTCCTGATTTTAAATTCCGTATTAAGATTAAGTTATGAAATATGTGTTGAAAGCTACAAACGTTTTAAAAAGGTTTTGTTTTACATCAGTTATTTAGAAAATAGTTTATTTTATACGAGTTTCATTTCATACTCTAGTGTTTCCTTATTAATGAGTCAAGGTTTTATCTTGTTTCGTTCAATAAACCACAATTTGGGGACGAAATTGTCAAGATAGGATTGATATCCATACCTTGGTGACTGGTTCCACTCTTAGATTTTCAATATCGCCAAAGATTCGTATTTTCAATCAAATTATGGTTTACAAGTTACAAGTAAATAAATTACAAGTTTAATATTATACACAAGTATTAGGTTACCCAAGTTAAATTGTTATAATACCATTAAATTACTATGTCTTTTAAAACTCCTCACGTCTTTGATTATCGATTCATTTGACAGTCCGTTGAATTCCTATTTTAATCATAACTTTGGATTTTGCTTTCATGTCATGCGATAGTATTATGTTAAGTTGTACTCATTATCGCATGTTCCAATATATGTTACGATAAGTTATGTGAATAAGACCATTTGTACTCTGATACCCTGAGTTTTCGCTTCTCGTGGAGTGTCCCACGAGCATGTTGTTGTGGCATCGACATCATGTGCTCCATCCGTGACGGAGAGATCAGTTCACGGCGTCTCTTAAGTACAAGTGTGGTACATATAAGCTATTAGGAGGCGTATGGATCGATCCTAGGATTTAAGTTTAAGGAGGTGGATAACGGGTATGCCAACTCGCCATCTCATGTGATAATTATGCAGGAGTAGCTACCTGTGTATTGTTACGTTTTAAGTTTGGCTCATGGGTACATCCGTATAATATGATTATGAAATTTTGTTACTTTTAAAATAAGCTTTTATTTTCCTCTATTCGCGCACTGGGCAAAACTTTCAAATTTTGCTCAGACGTACGTTTTTTGTGTTTTCTTCTTTACGTCAGGTTATCAAGACAATCTGGAACGGGATTTGGAAGAGTGCTCGAGTGTTTGAAAAAGACGGTAGAAATAATTGTACTGGATTAGATATCCTTCATTAAGTTGTAAAGCCTTGTAATACATTTAAGTATAAATGGAATTATGTTTTTAATCTGACTCCGTAAAAGTGACACGTCAGCCCATCCGGGCTGGGGTGTTACAATGTTTATTCGCATACATTCAAGCCTTGCGACTGTGGCGACAAACACTTAAACAAATTAAAGGTTTATCTAAATTATGTATATCGGATTCTGTCATTCCCAACTTCCAAACAAACCTAGGAAGTCGGAAACGGGATTTGTCAAGTCCTATGGTACCATTACATACTACCGAGCGGCGTGATCAATGTTAATGAATGTATTATTGTCCTGATTAAACATACCAAATGTCATAACCAATGTAGCATGTGAAAACCATGTACTAGGTATGTTAAGTAAACATACATAGTAGAAATGTTCATGAAATCAATGTGCTAGCATGCTAAGTAAACATACATAGCACAAATGTTTATGAAATCAATGTGCTAGCATGCTAAGTAAACATACATAGCAAAACACAATGGGAAATCATGTACTATATGTGTACTAGGTGAAACTAACATGTTTATGTCATAAAAGCAATGAAAAGCACGAAAGTATCAAGTATGCACATGTGTATCACCCCAAAGTATTTGAAAGCGGTAAAAGAGGGGACTATGTACTCACTTAGGATTGCTTATTAGTCTTGAGAATAAGACCAAATAAAGCTCCAAGGATCACGGAATCAACAAGGCACCTAATATAGGTAACTACGTTAATTAACGGATCCTAAATCGGGAGATAGGATAGAATGTGGTTCTATAAATCAAATGAATATTTGAACTCATATGGCATGATTTAATAGAGCCAACATTCTGATTTGAAAGTCTACCTAAGTGCTTTTGACCCGTTTCGACCCGTTATGGTAGTATAAGCTACTATAACGCGTCGGTTGCGTAAAACTAAGGTCGGATGGTTATCAATGAGCTATGTCAAGTCTTACATGCCCAATTATACCTAAACATGTTACTAAATCAAGTTATATGTCAAAACCATGTTCACATATGCATAATATGGATTTATGTTCAAAAAGGGCATTTTGGTCATTTTCTATGGGCATATAATCTACTTAACACATAACTAACCAATCCTATGTGATCATAAGGTATAACCTCACAGGTTATTCCCTATGCAACTATGATCACTAAACATGCTTGGTCGGATCCTAATGATCGACCAAACGGGTCAGGTTCGAAAGTCTAAGCGGTTGTTTAGATCGCTTAACTTACGACCCTAAACAAGCACTAAACTAGTAGTGACGAGTTAAACATTTTAAAACATGTTTAACCAACTTAGAAAACTGATTTGGTATCAAAACAAAGGGTTTTGATACTTGAAAATAGTTTCGTTGCAAAATGCGCGCGAATACGCATTTTGACAGAAACTTTGACTCGTCACTACACCTAGTTAACGTGGTAATCAGTAGGTATAATCGCTAAGGATTATAACCATCGTGATTACAATCACGTTGCAAAGTTCAATTGAACTTTGACTTGACCAATTGATGGTCAAAACCGAAAGTCAAACTTGTTGGTCAAACAGTTTGACTTTCAGCTCTAAAAAGCTGAAAATCACTACATAAGCCATGAAAGAACACATACTTGGTGTTCAAAGGCTAGAAGGATGATCGTAGAACTTAGGTAGATGGTTCCTTTGCAAGGATTCCTCCACTTAGAGTTCCAAAATTGAAATGAGCTGTGACAACCGTCAAATTTCCATGCATCCGTACAATTAATTAATATTGATTAATGCTTAATGACTGTGCTGAACTACAACTAATGATTTAAACTGCTTTCTGATTACTGCATCATACTTACATGTGCATCGCATATTACATAATGTCACCTCATTATCACATGCAAACTTTATTGACATACATGTAGCACAAAGCACAGTTAGCACAGTTAGCGGATAACTCAGAAAAATGCTGACGATTTTTAGTACATAGACAGACAGTGTTTTGAGACCCCGTATGGGCCAGGGACAAGGTACTACACTAGTATGGTGTGTAGGGAAGTAAGGATCGCAAAACTGCGTCACTAGGTGATAGTTTAAGTGCCGGAAAGTGCCTAAAACCCACATAAAGTGCAGAATTCTGCATATTTCAGCAAAATTCAGCAATTTAACAAGTTTGTAACATGCAAAAATATGACTAAATGGTCCTGAATGCTTTCCTAAGTGTCGGGAATTAAAAGTGTCACAAAAGGGAATTAAAAGTATACTGCCACAATGTGTGCGGAGTCGTGGGGTAGAAGCAGCTATGCTAGAGCTCTTATTGAAGTTCAGGCAGGGGTTGAGTTAAAGAAGAGTGTTACTGTTGCAATCCCATCTTTGGATGGTAATGGTCATTCTATGGTGGAGGTAAAAATTGAGTATGATTGGGAGCCTTTAAGATGTTCATCTTGCTGTGTTTTCGGTCATGAAGATAGCTCGTGTCCTAAGAACCCTCAGATAAGTTCGTTGGGGGATGTTGAGAAGAATAATGATGACTTTCAGGTTGTGGGTGCCAAAAAGAAGAAAGCTAATAACCAAGGTCTTCATATGAAAAATCAGAAGCCTAAGTTGGTATATAGACCAGTTGTCAAACCTAAACCAAAATCGTCCTTGAGGAGTCCGCTGATTAACCAGGTTTCAACGTCGAACCCTTTTGACATCCTTAAGGACGATGACGGAAGTCAGGGAGGTGTAAAGGTGGGTCGAGTGGAGAAGAAGGCTACGCAGTCAAGTGATAGGCAGGATTCGGATGAGGAGGAGGTCGTTGAAGTTTATAATGAAACTAGTCGATTTATGACATCGGGTACTCAATCTTCATCTTCGAGAGCAGGGGCAAGCACCTCTTCCACAAAGTTCTCAAATGGATAGGCTTTTGTTGGTTCGTGTGAAGGGGTTGCCTTTGTGTGGTAACTTCATCTTCGATGATGACGGTTGAGGGTTTTATGTTGATTTGTCTTGTCTTGTCTACTAGATATCTTTTCATGATGTATAGTAGGCTAGGTTTTGGGGTGTCATAGGTTTTTTTTGTTTTTGTTTGGCATACATATATGGGGCATGTCCCGTATATGAACTAGTGTGGAACACATCCTCACTACTTGTACTTAATTGCGGTTGTTTTAATAGAATCACCGGGGTAACCCTTTAACCAAAAAAAAAGATTACTAAAGGGAATAGTTTGACACTTTAACGAACCAGTATCTAACCGAACAACCGGACATTACCCGAAACACCAAAATTTTACTAGAAGCATTGTTTTAATAGTTCTGGGCTAGTTATAACCCCCGAACATCCTATTACATGTTTCAAACACTTAACATACTTAACCTTGAATTTTTAACACTTCTAACCTATGTAACTTAACTTAACTATGGTTAAGGCTTAACTAGACCCCCCCCCCATGGTTGTTCACGGCATCAAGGTGGCCTCACCCTTGATCCACCAAGATCTTGCATGATCTTCCCTAATCTTCCTTCGATTACTTAAAGATTATGTAGTGTACTAAGTATACATAAGAACCAATGGATAATGAAGTTATGGAAGTTTATAAATATAACCATTAGCACATAACCTACACTTCTCATAACTCACCAACATCAAACTCTCCTCTTTCCTTCCTTCTTTGAGTTCGGCCGAAACCCACACCACCATCATCCATCTTTCTTTCATTCATTCCAAGTATATACAAAGATGCTAGATGACGTATGATGAAGCTAGGAGCTTTCGAAAGTTGAAGGACCTTCACCATTTGCTATTAACCACCTAGTTAATCATCTTCATCTTCTTGAGTTCATCCCTAGCCTTGTGCTAGTAGTAAGGCTCTTATGATCCCTTGTTACTTCTTATTTAGTGGTTAAAATATGATATATGTTGCAAATACATGAAGAACACTAAAGAACATAATCATGAAACATGAAACATGAACATAAGCTTGAAAATGAAGAAATCTTGATGAACTATGTTGTTTAAGTATTGTTTTGCTTCTTGATGGTTGATTCTTGTGTTTATGATGTTAGACATCATGTGGAACTTACTAGATTGTGATTAAACACATGATCTAGCAAGTAGAGGTGGTGATCTTGTGAAAGACCAAGATCATCATACTTTATGTTTCTCATGAACTTGAAAAATGAAAATGATTTTATGTTACTAGTCATAAACTTGGATGATTTCAAAAGTAGCTTTCTCAAGAAACTAAAATTATACACAAGAATTACTAAAACATTGTTTTTTTTAAAGGAACTAATCATGTATCTAGTGGTGAAACAAGTATAAAAGTACATGGTTAACAAGAAAAATACAAGAAGATTGAATTTTGAAAAATCATCATACAAGTTGTGAAGATCTAAAATCTTCAAGAATGATGTTATTAAATAAATAATCATATTTTTAAAGGTAACTAGGCTTACTAAAAACACTAGTAAGCTACTACAAGTTTTTGTGAAAGTTCAAGTTCATGATGTTAGGAAAATTACATAATTTTGGTACTAGGTAAGTGTTGATGGAATTGTTGATTGAATTGTTGATTGTTGCGATGATTTTAAAAAGAAAATGATATGCTTTAAAAGCATGGACACCTCCATTTTTAGGGGAAACTATGGCAAAATTTTCTAAAAATATAAATACTTAGAAAAATATTTACAAACAAATATTTACAAGTGTATTTTGACCATGAGTTTTCGATATAAACTTTGCCATAATTTTTGTTACAAAAATACAAATATTGGAGGTTGATTTTTGTAAATAAAAATAACTAAATATGTATTTAAAAAGATATATATTTAGAAGACACATGTGTGTGATTACTTATATACTTTGTGTGATAGATATATTATTTTAGGATTCGAAATAATATAACTTAACAAATACCAAGATATTACAATCCAAAATATTACCAAATGTCTCAAGGAATAAATACACAAGTTACACACATTATATTGTGAAACCGAACAAGAAATGTAACTTACCAAATATTCCGGAAAATACATTTATGAGCATATTTTTGGTAAATACTATTTTGGATACAAAAGAAATGAAAATATGATTTTTAGTATTATTACCAAGTTATATCATGTTTTTGACAAGTAGAAAATATATTATTTTGGGAAGTAAAAATATATTTTCTTGGAATTACTAAGAAATATAATATTTTTGGGAAAAATGTATATTTCCTTGAAATACATTATTTTGAATAAAAATAAGTTTATATATATTTTCTAAGTGGGACTTGAAAATATATTGTTTTGGAAATAGATATTGGATATTTATTAAGAAAATACGTACACACTGGAATATGACGCCAACACATGGCAAGATATACCAATACAAGAATGCGGATATACATGTATGAGATACCCCCATCCTTGGGAAGGAAATACGGATATAAATACTTGAGAAGTATTGTTACAAAATATTGTTTAACAATTATTCCGAAATTTAATAAATATAATTTAAGTTAAAATATTAATTATTGTATCCCTGATGGACTATTTGGTGCCGATCAATATCTAATGAAATGGATCTTTAGCGAGATCTGCATGCATCCCCACTTCGTTGCCTACGTGACCAAGAAAGTGTACCTCCCAAATCCTGAAGTCACACTTAGGTAGATTTCGCGTGGAGTTTCTCCTCCCCTAGGAGTTATAGGACAAAATACAGGTGCCGTTCATGGTGTTTCTTTTCCCCTGGTAGTGATTCTAAACATCACAAATAAATGCGGTCGACGAATTTGGCGAAACGAGGTTGACGCATACTACTCATGTGACCCCTGAAGCTGCTGGTGTGTTGGATATCTTAAATAACTTGAACAGGAAATCATAGTGGCTGTACTGGATCTGTAACGTCGTGTTAGGAATCATCCTCCCCATGGTTTTCCATCAGATGACAGTCCGACCTTAAGTCAGTTTCCGGATAGAAGCTTGATCATTGCAACGGATCAAGCAGGTCGTCGATGTGAGATAGTGGATGACGGTCTATGATAGCCACCTTGTGGTAGTCCGTACACGTACGAGAGGTCTCGTTCTTCGTTTCCACAATAGAACTCGGTTTCCCCGAAACGAGAAACTAGATCGATAAAACTCCCATCCCATAGTTCCTGAAGTTGATTGGACAGTTCTTGCAACCTTCCAGGCGCCAGACGATAAGGAGTACTAGTAATCACAGCTGTCTCTGGTCGTGAGATCAAACTGAGTTTCTACCTAATCAGTCCTGGAAGTAAACCTGAAAGTTCCTCGAGTAGCACGCTGAGAAGAATCACGAACAATTGGTGGATCCTCGATCCTCTTTCCTTAACCTTAACATTAGTAACGGTTGCCACCATAGCGGGGTAGTCCCTCCGTAGACACTCCTGGGCTTTCATTGCTGGAATGATACTAACCTTTACACCACTCTGATGCTTTAGAACAGACGCCGATTCGGCACTAGGGAGGGGATACTAAAAATTTTCTCCTCACAAGGTATATTCGCGTGTTATCTGGATAACTAAACCACACTAACTACTACCACAAAACTATCAAGGGTAGATGTCGAACACTTGTCCCACAAGGTTGAGTTTGCATCCCAACGAACATAGGAGGTTTCAATTGAGTTGCCATCAGCCGATTCCACAACAGGTTCGGTTTCAAGAAGCATTAGGGTTAAACAGAATTGGGAAAAGGCGATTAGTTACCAAGAACGTGCAGGCCACCATGCCGCTATACACCTGGCGTCGCCCGCGCCAATCCTATATGCCTTTCCATGAGCATCGTTTCCAGTGTTGTTGTTACGATCACGTGGATTCCCAATACTGTCATTGTTCCCTTGGTTGTTGATATTTTGACTTAACAACAGTTAATCCCTGTCAAAGTCAACTTAGTTTCCATACTATAAGCTACGATTACGAGCACCTCGATGTCACCCTGACTGTTGCCTCTAATGTCGCTGCTTGTAACGGGATCCTGTGACCTTTCTCCAATAGGGTACATCTTTCACATTCCGTGTCACGCACTAAGGCACTACTCACTGCGTGGGAAGTTACACATTCCACTCTGTAGTCAATTGTCATCGTTCATGTCCCGATTGATTCGTAGGAGCTGACTCTCATAAGTCGTTGGCCAGGGTTAAGAATTCGATTGAAGTCAATTTGCTGATGTTCGTTGCCGGTAACCAGAGCCGTTCTAATACTGAGGACGGTGAGATACTACGCTCTTCCTCTTGCCCCTCGATCTTGCAAGTTGATCGAGTCATGCACAGTATGTTGCTAGGGTGTTGCAGAAGTGATCGCTCTTGCGGAATCTAAGGCGTCAATACACCGAGTTCCAACCAATGAAGAGGAGTGAGAAAGGTATCGACCAATCATTCAACGTTGCGACATCCAACTCGGGGACGTTCGTACAAGCACCTAGCATTCTATCCGGCTTGTTAGGCGTTCAGATGGGTGTTCAAGTAATACTCGATAGCATCGAGATTCGTAAGGATTTAGAGAGGAGTGAGAAGATCACGTTCAAGTAGGAGGCAATCATTGCTAGGACTCCTATAGATTTGTTACATTCCTCACTAATTAAATAACAGAACAGAACCCCTTTTTCACTTGTTAAGCCTCCCTGGGACTCACATGCACCCCACATTATTATTATGTGTGCACCCACAATAATATTGTGATTTGCATGCTCATCTCAGTTCCTCCTAACTCGTGTCAAATGGTTCTTTAAACTCAGATATCAAACGGAGGTTGTCAGAGTAATGAGGTCACAAAAATCCAAAGACTATGACATACTATCAACGCATCATAATGTAAGCAAGCAATCCATGCCATCATGCTATAGTGACGAGTGTGTGTTTGTATGTTACGTCATAAACAAATGTGTACTAGTCATGTAATGTATGCAACAAGTGAGAAAGACGAACCTTGCAATCTGGAGATGAGTGTCATGGTCGTATCCACGTATTCAGAACTATTCGGTTATAGTCTGGTTTTACAAAAACGTTTTAAAACCAAGTTCACTATAACCAGTGGCTCTGATACCAAACTGTCACACCCCCAAAATACCACATGCGGAATCCCCCGCGAGGCATGTGACGTACCAAGATCTATCCACTAATCACATTGAACTCATAACAAGATTTCAAATAAAAGCTTTCATTCATTAAGATATGTATTACAAAACATTATTTATAACCCGTTGTGTTCAGCGGAAGCATAATACTAAGTTTAACCAAAACCCAAGTATATGTAATCTACTAGTCTCATTTCAAGTTTCCATGTATCTCGACCCATGACCACTCCAGCATCCCAGACAACAAGTTCCACATCCACACGTATCAATAACCTGTGAGCATGCACACACGTGTATCAGACAACGCTGGTAAGTTCATAGTTTTAAAAAAACATTAGTTACCAAGTGTTTAGTTCGGTTCATTGATTACAATGTTGATAATACCTCGGATACAAGACGTCTCCTAATGTACGTTTTGCCCGTTCCCCAGTGCTCCTATCAAAGCACTAGGCATGGCTGGGTCATTAGTTCACACCCGTCCTCTTCGGTACGGGGTGAGGGTGCCAAACCTAAGTAGCGCTACCAACTAATACCCCGTTACCTCTCCGGTAACAAAAAGATGGGACTTAAAAGTGATAGGACGAGTGTATTATCCAACATTCCTGATTTTACCCACGAGACGTATTCCTCTCAGGAATACCCAATTGATTTACCCAAAACCTATCCCTCTCAGGGATACCCAATGACTGTCCCAACCACCGGGACGCATGCTCAAGAGGAATGAACTCACCTTTGGTTTGCTAGGTTAGATTAGTTTCTTGTTTAACAGTTGATCAAACACTCCCTAACATGGGCACCAGTAACAATCAGTTTCGAATGCACATACACTAGATATTTTATGCATGATTAATTCACATACTAGATGCCACACATACAAAGTTACACTACACATACCAAGTTCCAACTAATCATGTAACATCTCGTATTAATCATTCAAATAGTGTGCGACTCCGTTTATCATTCATGGCCCATAGACCCGATAATACCTAAGGCCCAACGTAAATAGCCCGCCCGAACTGTGGATTTATGGGCTGCTCGCGTCTGAGCCCAGCCCAACTACTTATGCGGCAGCCCAATGTACAGGATGGGCCTTTTTATTCAAGCAGCCTTGTTACCCATGTAAAGCCCAACCCAGATTGTAAGTTATCAACCTACTTAGCAGCCCATAGTGATTGTCTATCATCGGCTAAATTAAATCAAGTTCAGCCAACACTTATGGTTGGGTACAGCCCACTGTTACACTCGGCCCATTACTTTATACCATCATAATCCTTACTATTTCTTTGAATTGCATCAAGTAACGAATCATCAAAACAATGTTTGGCTCAGATTAATCAACATGAGGGTATTCAAAACAACCAGATAGTTCATCGAGTGACCACATATTATCAATTCTAATTCATACATAATCATTAACATGAACTAACCACTATTATCAATATTAACAAAATTCACGGGCACCACATCATATACACTGTTAAATCAATTTTCATCATAAATCATCTTGAGCCACACTATCATGCATTATCATTCTTAAGCAATAATGGTTAACCAACTAGCAATCACATTGTCACGCAAGTCAAGTACCAGCCATATTACTACATATTGTTCATCATCGAATCATATTTTCATAGTTTTGTGGCCCACTAGCAGCCCCTAACTATCGTGATTATGGGCCGAATCTATATATTCAACACATCGAACAAGATTATTATACAACAATACCCACTAATCATACACTAATCAGTAGTATCATCAACACACCACCAATCACTAATCATTAACCCAAATCGGTTTACTAGTATCCATATTAACATAAAATCAATATCCTGTATCGAGATTTAGTCTCGTGTACATAGCATGATAACTCTAGCATGTATTACACATCCTAGATTAACAAGAATATCCAACACTAAACTGGAATCAGTAAACTAACTGGAGAGTAGAGAGTGTGCGAGAAAGCTTCGAGAGGATGGGGGAATTCGCTGCCGACTCGTACGTTTGGGAGGGAGTTAGGGTTTGTTATATTTCCAAGTCACAGTTTACGTATCCCCCTATCCCTCTTGTATACACAACCCATGATGGGTTTGGGCTTAAGTGGTTCGGACCTAAGGTAACATGTGTGGGCCGAAGTGGTTGCTAGAGGGGTGCGTATGAGGTCCACATATACACGGGCCAATTATGTACTCGTGGCCCAACTATACGTTGTGTGTGTGCAGCCCAAACATGAGTGGCCGAAACACACCATCAATCATTCTCGTTTACGTTTAGGTTTAGGTTTAACGAGATTATAATAGCATAAAACATAAAACACGTTTCATCTAAACAAGGAGCATTAAATAGGAATAATGAGAAGTTGGGATTGCGGGGTTAAACGGCACAAACCTTGAAAGTTCAGATTGTCACATCATCCCCAACTTGAAAGAAATTTCGTCCCGAAATTTGACAAGCAAGCACCGAGAAGTGAAATGCTACATCAAGATTGCTGTAAATTTCCCTCAGGTGCCACATCATCCCCAACTTGAAATGGAATTTCATCCCAAAATTCACCAGTGATCCCCGAATTAGCTTGATCACCAGGAAAAAGTTGAGGATACTTGAGCTTCATCTGATCCTCACGCTCTCACGTGAACTCCGATCCACGTCTTGAGTTCCAACGGATCCTCACGATCGGAATTCAACTATGCTTACGAACCTTGACTTCCCAGTCCATAATCTCAATAGGTTCTTCGAAAAACTGCAACTTGTCGTCAATCTTGAGCTCTTGAAACGGCACAACCAGTGTTTCATCAGACAAACACTTCCTTAATTGCGAAACATGGAAGAAATCATGAACATTACCCAACTCAGCAAGTAATTCGAGCTTGTAAGCCACTTTACCGATTTGCTCCAAAATTTTAAATGGCCCAACATAACGCGGATTAAGCTTGCCGCGCTTCCCAAAGCGTACTACGCCCTTCCACGGCGAGACTTTCAACATAAAACGATCGCCCACGGCGAACTCCAAAGGTTTCCTACGCTTGTCAGCGTAGTTCTTCTGACGGTCACGTGCTGCCGCCATACGGTTTCTGATCTGGACTATCTTTTCTGAAGTTTCAATCACAAGTTCAGGACCTGTGATCTGGCTGTCACCTACCTCAGCCCAGCAGAGAGGAGAACGGCACTTTCGCTAGTACAATGCTTCAAATGGAGCTGCCTGAATGCTAGTATGGTAGGTGTTGTCGTACGAGAACTCTATCAACGGTAAATGTTTCTCCCAGCCTTTGCCGAAATCGATCACACATGCACGCAGCATGTCTTCAAGTGTCTGGATGGTTCGCTCGCTCTGACCATCCGTCTGTGGGTGATAAGCAGTACTCATATCGAGACGTGAACCGAATGACTTATGCGTCGATTGATGCGTGCGGTGTGTTATGGTTTTTAATGTATATTTTTAGCCCTTTTTACACGTTAGTCAAGTTTTAAATTTATAAAACACGATATTTTACTAACACCAAACACACATATGGGCAAGTGCACCCATCGTGAGCGTAGTATAGTGTTGGCAAGATACCGAGGTCGTCCAAGGACACACGAGCTTTTAATACCGGTTTATCCTCAACGTTTAATCAAATCAAAAGTTTAGAAAAATGTTTTAAACTAGAAAATAAAAACTAAAAATGCTGAAAATAAAAATAAAAGTAAAAACAGATAGACAAGATGAATCACTTGGATCCGACTCGTGTTTAGATTAACCTTTGATTATTTCCGCACTTTTGCACTTTTTAAGAGATTATCTTAGTTATTGTAGTAGGCCCCTCTTTTGAAGGTGACGTTACCCTCAACCCACTAGTTTGAGTCAGCAAGGATACAATCCTAAAGGGTTGGACTATTGAAAGATAATTAATTAAGTTATTAATGCATAATGTGGCAGGCCCCTCTTTTGAAGGTGACGTTACCCTCGGCTAAGTAGTCCGAGTCAGCAGGGATACAGTCCTAAGTAGCCGGGTTAAAGTTTTAATAGTAGCTTACATATGAGGGGATCAAAGAGTTTGGACCCCCGCCATCCAATACCGATGGGTATTGAAGGAGGTCCTACTAAATTTGACCCAGGTCCTTGCAGGATCTATACACTGAACAAGGCAAGACTCTTACCAAACCATTCCCTTAACCCCCCGACCAGGTAGCCAACATACCTCCATATAGACCGTGGAGATATGAATGGTGAAAATATTTTATTTTATATAGACAGTAAAATAATGCCAAGACACCACGGACAAATGATAAGGAAGAATCACCTTCAACATAAGAAACTAGTTATTAAATTCATTAATACATAACCAAATAAAAAGTGCGAAAAGATTAAAAATAAAAAGTATTACACTAGACACTTGTCTTCACCAAGTGATGTAAGAGACTTAGGCAAACATGGCCTTTGATTGTCAAGAACTCTTACGATCAATCTTGGATCCCGAGACTACTCACACACTCTATGATGGATGATGGATGATGGTGGTGGATGATGGTGTGTGGTGGTGGTGGAGTGTGGGTGAAGTGTGAGAGAGGTGGTTTGCCAAGGGATGGTTTGCAAATGAGCCAAGCACCCCTATTTATAGCCTGAACAGAAGCTCGGGCACGACCCCGTGTCCATCCTCCTTCTCTTTCTTCATTAATTGCAGTTTGTCTGCATTAGTTGACCACGCCCCCGTGTCCCCTGGGCACGAACCCGTGTGCAGAAGCGTATCTGTACTATCAAGATTTCCCCAGATTCTGCGAATCTTAGAGTTGACCACGGCCCCGTGTCCGGTGGGCACGCCCCCATGGTGGGTGATAGAAGCTTCTACAGCTTTGTCTTTTCTGCAGACACTTGGGCACGCCCCCGTGCTCATTGAGCACGGGGCGTGTTCAGTCTTCTGTTCTCTTGTTTTTTGCTTGGGAAGATGCTGTCGGGGGGTCGGGCATGCCACGTTTATTCCTTTTCTTGTATTTATGTTAGATTTAGCTGCCTTTTTGCTTCTTTTGTTCATTTGAGCTCATTTAATCCTGAAAATACAAAAGGAAGACAAAAACATACTTTTTCCAACATTAGTACTAAAAAATGGTTAGTTTTATGCCACATTTGATGTAATTTATATGTTGCATTTTGCACACATCAAATACCCCCACACTTGAATCTTTGCTTGTCCTCAAGCAAAACTCTTTATAATGTGGCTTTACACTCCCAAATGGAATGGGTAGAAGAGAAGGTTTTTGGGCTTGTCATAGAGTGTCGGGATTTCCAAGATTCTTTATTAAGTTTTATTTTTATTTATTTACAATCCTATTCGTCATGATTTATTTAAAACATTACATAAGATAAATTACTTATTAGGGCACAACATCCCTTTTTTTTAAAATTCCATTTATATACAAGTTCACATACCTCACGGGGGATCACTCAACACTCGGCCGAATATGTATTTTAGTGAATCACTCGAGAGCGGCATGGAAATTGCTCCTACCATAAGTTTGCCAAGCAATCAATCCTCCTCCTTTTTAACTATACACCCTTGTAAATATCAAGAGGACTTTTGGATGAAGGGTTAGGCTTGGGTTAAAGGTAGGTGGTTGGGTTAGTGGTTAGTAAAAGGGTGAAAGGCGTAAAAAGCATCGGTTTTCGTAAGACTTTTTATTTTTTTGTAACTTTTTATTTTGATGAAGCCATTATTCAAACAAAGTTATTTTTGATAAACTTGTTTGTTTATTTCTTTTTGCTTCATCATCATTTTTTTATAAGGAAGTCATAAGAAAAACCGAGCTTGTTACTAAAACAAAGGGTTAAAAATAAAAAAAAAGGTTTTGGTGGGTAAAAGGGTGTTTTGTTTTGGGTTAAGAAATGAAAAGGTTTAGGCTCAAAGGGGTTAACTAGGGGGATTTTGGGTAGGTGGTAAAAAAAAAAGAAAAATAATGGTCTAGAAATAAAAAAATGTTAGTCCTAATGCCTCCATCATTTACTTACTCGGGTTTAAATTGGTAAGGGTCGGGAATGTATCGTCGTGGCAAGTTCTAGAGTCATAAGAACCAAGCGGCTATTCACACAAGAAACGAAAAATGAGCATTTAGTTTAAAGATATGTATTTGTATGCTCAATAAAGGCTCAAAACTCACTTTTTGTGGGAATGGTTTTTTTATGTGATCAAGTATATATAATCAAATTTTAACTAAACTTGTCATGCCGTTTCATAATTTTCTTATGTTGGTTCTTTCTATCACGACGCTATCGGTTGTAAATTTGTAAAAATATAACCTTTTTAGAACTTGAAATTCCCAAATTAAACCTAGACAAGTGAAAAGAAAGAAAAATTTTTGAAAAAATTTGGGGTGATTAGCGGTTCCAATAGAGTTTTGTGTAAGGCTTGTAATTAGGACTTGCGAGATTCAAGTTTTTAGCATCCCCCCCCCCCACACTTAATTTACACATTGTCCTCAATGTGTCCAAAAAATAAGTTTTTAGGTTGATTGAATGTGTAAAAAGGTGTGAAAAAGCAAAAATTTATGTTACTGGGCGTCTGGACACGGCCCCGTGGTGTCCGAGCACGGCCCCGTGTTAAGATCGCCAGTAACAGAAATTAGTAAAAAGAAACAGAAGCCTGGGCACGGAGGCATGTTCAGCGAGCACGCCCTATGTCCAGTTACCTGAATTGGGCATTTTCTGCAGATGGTTGGGCACGGGGCGTGTTGGGCGAGCACGACCCCGTGCTGAACTTGCAGTAATGAAGAGAAATTTTCGGGTGGCTCTTTTTTTGTGCATGAGGTGCTGGTTCAAGTTTCCCTTGGTATCCTTCACCATCCCGAGTGTGTTTTATTCCTGAAAATTAAAACTAAACTAGAAAACATAAAAATAATCTAAACTAAACTAAGGATAGTTCCGCGGAATGCCTCCGTGGTGCGCCACGTTTATAAGGGTCCTTGGCTAGACCCAAAGCCTGGTCATATGTTACCCAAGTGGGATGTTTTGCATCCCATGCTACACCGACGGAGAGCATCATCCAAACTTGAGTCTGTGACCTTCATGTAGTTGACCGGGTCGCCGTCTTCTACTCTTTTTCCAACTCCAAACTTCATTTCCTCGTCCCCAATCCTCAATGTTAGTGTTCCATTATTCATGTCTACCACTGCTTGGGCTGTAGCTAGGAATGGCCTCCCTAAGATGAGTGGTACTTCGGTATCTTCCTCCATATCTAGTATGACAAAGTCGGCCGGGAAGACGAATTTTCCGACTTTGACCAATAGATTTTCAGCGACACCTTGTGGGTATTTGACGGACCTATCGGCGAGTTGTATGCTTATTTTTGTAGGGCTTGTTTTCCCTAGGCCGAGTCGGTTGAACATCGATGTGGGCATGAGGTTGATGCTAGCCCCAGGATCGGCTAGTGCATTGCGAATGGGGGATTCCCCAATCGAACAAGGAATCGTGAAGTTTCTAGGGTCAATCTTCTTTTTCGGGAGTTTGTTGAGTAGCAGAGCGGAGCATTCTTCGCCTAGATTAACTAATTGCAATGATTCAATTTTCCTTTTATGAGTGAGGAAGTCCCTCATAAATTTTGAATATTTAGGCATTTGAGTGAGGACTTCGATAAATGGAATATTAACATGCAATTATTTCAGCAAATTTTCGAACTTTGCGAATTGCTCATCGGTCTTTTGGCGAATTAACCGACCGGGGTACGGAATTGGAGGATTTTTGGTGGGTTCTTGATTTGGTGGAGAAGCCTCCTCTCGTTGAGGTGTGGGTGGAGTTGTGGTTTGGCTCGATCGGCTTCTTTCAGTTGGTGGTAATGGAGCCTCCTCGGGACCCACGGTATGGTTTCTTAGCGTGATAAGATGTACTTGTGCGTTTGGGTTGGTTTCGGTATTACTTGGTAACACGCCTTGTGGTCTCTCGGAGAAATTTTGAGCTATTTGATTTAATTGTTTTTCAATGTTTTGAATACTAGCTTGTTGATTTCTAAAATTCGATTTCAATTGTTGAAATCGATCCGAGTTTTTCTTTTCGGTGTCGGAGATGAGGCGAGATACAGTATCTTCAAGCCTTTCTCGTCCACCTTGTTGTTGAGAGAAATTTTGTGACTCGATTCTTGGTTGTTGAAAGTTTGTTCGTTGGTTTAGATTTTGTTGGTTACTACCATTGTCGGGTTCTCTCCAACCAAGGTTAGGGTGGTTACGCCATCCTTGGTTGTAGGTACCTGTTGGAGGACCCGACGGCCTAGGTCTATTATCAATGTAGTTTACCGATTCTGTTTGATCATCTATTTCTTTCATACAACTCCAATTTTCATGTGGCCCACCACACCCCTCACAAGCCATGACCGAGGCTGTTTTTGCCATTTCTAGCTTTTTGATTTTTGAAGAAAGGGCCTCGATTTGGGCTTGTAAAGAAGTGCTTTCATCAACCTTATGGGCGCCCGGGGCAATAGATTTATTGCCTCGGGGAGTGTGCCACTGAAAATTGGTTTGAGCAATTTCCTCAATTTGATTATATATTTCATTTGGGCGACGATTACCTAAAAGTCCCCCGGAGCTAGAGTCAAGTGTTTGTCTTGTGTGTGGCAACAACCCATTATAGAAAGTGGATACTTGTTGCCATACCGCAAGACCGTGATGAGGACACTTTCTTAGTAGCTCCTTGAACCTTTCCCACGTTTCATACAAGGATTCCCCATCCTCTTGTGAATATGTATTAATTTCAGTCATTAATTTAGCCGTTTTAGCAGGAGGGAAATACTTATATAGAAACTTTTGGGCTAGTTCATCCCAGGTGTTTACCGAGCCAACTGGGAGGGTATTAAGCCAAGCCTTAGCTTGGTCTTTTAGTGAAAATGGAAACATTCGAAGGCGGATGGCGTCGTTTGATGCTCCATTGATCCGAAAGGTATCACATATTTCTAAGAAATTAGTAATATGTGGATGGGGATCCTCGTCCGCAAGCCCATGGAAGGTTGCAAAGTTTTGAAGCATTTGTATCAAATGCGGCCGAAGTTCGAAGTTGTTGGCTTCGACATTCGGTGCATTGATAGCGGCGCCGAGATTACCTACGGTGGGTCGTAGGTAATCCATGAGGGTACGTTGGTCCGCCATTGGAAGTGGGTCACCCGAAACTTTCTCTTGGTTTTTAGCTTTTAGTCTTCTTCTTAGAAAGCGTTCGGGTTCGTCTAGGGGTTCTTTTATGTCTCTACTAGAACTGGAGCTCATACACTACGTGGAAAATTCAGATGTGGCACCTGGGTTCCTAATCCTACAATAAAGACAAAGAAGAACGTTGGTCAGAAGCTTCACCACGTCCTCGTGCTCTGGTGAACACGGCCCGTGGTCGGAGATACAGTGATTGTTTTCCGGATACCAGTTACTGGGGAGTTTGACACGGCCCCGTGTTGCACCGACACGGCCCCATGCTCAACTCTCTGTAACTCGGAAAATAAAAACTGCCAGTAACAATGCTGGGCACGGCCCGTGTCCGACCAGGCACGGCCCGTGCTGAGCTCTGCAGAAACTGAAAAATTAAGAAAATCCTAAAAAAAACAGAAAAATTAGAAAAAAACGATTAGGCCGTTGATTCCTAACTTTCTTAAAATCCTTGTGTTCCCGGCAACGGCGCCAAAAACTTGATGCGTGCGGTGTTTTATGGTTTTTAATGTATATTTTAAACCCTTTTTACACGTTAGTCAAGTTTTAAATTTATAAAACACGATATTTTACTAACACCAAACACACATATGGGCAAGTGCACCCATCGTGAGCGTAGTATAGTGTTGGCACGATACTGAGGTCGTCCAAGGACACAAGAGCTTTTAATACCGGTTTATCCTCAACGTCTAATCAAATCAAAAGTTTAGAAAAATGTTTTAAACTAGAAAATAAAAACTAAAAATGCTGAAAATAAAAAAAAAGTAAAAACAGATAGACAAGATGAATCACTTGGATCCGACTCGTGTTTAGTGTAACCTTAGATTATTTCCGCACTTTTGCACTTTTTAAGAGATTATCTTAGTTATTGTAGTAGGCCCCTCTTTTGAAGGTGACGTTACCCTCAGCTAAGTAGTCTGAGTCAGCAGGGATACAGTCCTAAGTAGCCGGGTTAAAGTTTTAATAGTAGGTTACATATGATGGGATCAAAGAGTTTGGACCCCCGCCATCCAATATCGGTGGGTATTGAAGGAGGTTCTACTAAATTTGACCCAGGTCCTTGCAGGATCTATACACTGAACAAGGCAAGACTCTTACCAAACCATTCCCTTAACCCCCGACTAGGTAGCCAACATACCTCCATATAGACCGTGGAGATATGAATGGTGAAAATCTTTTATTTTATATAGACAGTAAAATAATGCCAAGACACCACGGACAAATGATAAGGAAGAATCACCTTCAACATAAGAAACTAGTTATTAAAGTCATTAATACATAACCAAATAAAAAGTGCGAAAAAATTAAAAATAAAAAGTATTACACTAGACACTTCTCCTCACCAAATGATGTAAGAGACTTAGGCAAACATGGCCTTTGATTGTCAAGAACTCTTACGATCAATCTTGGATCCCGAGACTACTCACACACTCTATGATGGATGATGGATGATGGTGGTAGATGATGGTGTGTGGTGGTGGTGGAGTGTGGGTGAAGTGTGAGAGAGGTGGTTTGCCAAGGGATGGTTTGCAAATGAGCCAAACACCCCTATTTATAGCCTGAAAAGAAGCTCGGGCATGGCCCCGTGTCCATCCTCCTTCTCTTTCTTCATTAATTGCAGTTTGTCTGCATTAGTTGACCACGCCCCCGTGTCCGCTGGGCACGACCCCGTGTGCAGAAGCGTATCTGTACTATCAAGATTTCCCCAGATTCTGCGAATCTTAGAGTTGACCACGGCCCCGTGTCCGGTGGGCATGCCCCCGTGGTGGGTGATAGAAGCTTCTACAACTTTGTCTTTTCTGCAGACACTTGGGCACGCCCCGTGCTCATTGAGCACGGGGCGTGTTCAGTCTTCTGTTCTCTTGTTTTTTGCTTGGGAAGATGCTGTCGGGGGGTCGGGCATGCCACGTTTATTCCTTTTCTTGTATTTATGTTAGATTTAGCTGCCTTTTTGCTTCTTTTGTTCATTTGAGCTCATTTAATCCTGAAAATACAAAAGGAAGACAAAAACATACTTTTTCCAACATTAGTACTAAAAAAGGGTTAGTTTTAAGCCACATTTGATGTAATTTATATGTTGCATTTTGCACACATCATCGACTGCCATAAATCGGAAATGAAACGCGGATCACGATTAGAGATGATAGAGGTTGGCACCTCGTGCCTAGAAACCACTTCCTTAAGATAAATCGATGCAGCTGTGAGAATTTATCCGTTTCCTTGATTGCTAGAAAATGCGTTGACTTCGTGATATGGTCAACGATCACCTGAATAGTATCGTTTCCGCCCTGAGTTATTGGCAACCCAGTGATGAAATCCATAGCAATCTGCTCCTATTTCCACGTGGGTATCTCTGGTTGCAGAAGTAGGCCTGAGGGTTTCTGATAATCCACTTTGACTTTAGCACAAGTCAAACATCATTCACATATGTAGCTAGGTGGGCATTCATGCCCGATAACCAGTGCAAGATTTATAGATCCCGATATCTCTCATCAAAACCCAGACGACTAGAATATCGAGGCCGGTGTGCTTCGTTCAACACGGGTTCCCTATAGTTGCCGTATAATGAGACCCACATTCGTTCCATGAGGTAGCGAATATCGTCCATCCCGCCAACGGTTGCTTCTCCATGCCCCACATGGGTTTAACTTGAAAGTTCTCTTCCTTCAGTTCTCCAGTTTGAACAGAGCGAGTCTGATCAAGTAAGTTAGAGTCGATAGTGAGCTGCATAGCTCGTGCACGTTCAGGTCTCACAGTCGTAATCATTCAAAAGTTCCATCCAGCGATGCTATTACATGTTCAGCTCTTCCGAAACAAAGGTACACGGGAGGCCCTTGTGATCGGTCTAAGTAGTGCATTTGGTACCGTCCAAGTAATGGCTCCAGCTCAAATCCGAGATTGTGGCTTCCACCCGAGGTTGTGAGTCGTGCAATTCTTCCTGTTAATCTATAACTGTTGAGAAACGTAAGCTGTCACTTTCTCACGTTGTATCGGCGAGTAGCTGGGTCTCTGATTCGAACCATTATGGTATACCACTAGATCACCCATACCCTCGGGTAGAGACGATGCTCAGTGCATTGTAGCGTTGGGTTTCAAAAGCGGGAAAGATGTCCTCCTGTTTTGTCTCCCACGAATTCACAGCACCCTGCTATGCTAAAGGGATTGAAGCTGCTCGATCTTCAAAAATCCCGCGATGAATCTGTGATAGTATCTAGCTAGACCAAGAAATTACTGTATCCCTGATGGACTATTTGGTGCCGATCAATATCTAATGAAATGGATCTTTAGCGAGATCTGCATGCATCCCCACTTTGTTGCCTACGTGACCAAGAAAGTGTACCTCCAAATCCATAAGTCATACTTAGGTAGATTTCGCGTGGAGTTGCTCCTCCCCTAGGAGTTCTAGGACAAAATACAGGTGTCGTTCATGGTGTTTCTCTTCCCCGGGTAGTGATTCTAAACATCACAGATAAATGCGGTCGACGAATTTGGTGAAACGAGGTTGACGCATACTACTCATGTGACCCCTGAGGCTGCTGGTGTGTTGGATATCTTAAATAACTTGAACAGGAAATCGTAGTGGCCGTACTGGATCTGTAACGCCGTGTTAGGAATCATCCTCCCCATGGTTTTTCATCAGATGACAGTCCGACCTTAAGTCAGTTTCCGAATAGAAGCTTGATCATTGCAACGGATCAAGCAGGTCGTCGATGCGAGATAGTGGATGACGGTCTACGATAGCCACCTAGTGGTAGTCCGTACACGTACGAGAGGTCTCGTTCTTCGTTTCCACAATAGAACTCAATTTCCCCGTAACGAGAAACTAGATCGATAAAACTCCCATCTCGTAGTTCCTGAAGTTGATTGGACAGTTCTTGCAACCTTCCAGGCGCCAGACGATAAGGAGTACTAGTAATCACGGCTGTCTCTGGTCGTGAGATCAAACTGAGTTTCTACCTAATCAGTCCTGGAAGTTATGACATATATGCTTGTAATCATTGTATAATCCCTAATCAGTTCAGTTATCAATAAAACAATGATATTTGATCCCAATATTTGTTTGTTTATGTTTGACATTTTGCATGTTTTGATTTTTGTTCAATTTCAAACTCTATATCGTTTTCTGGAGAGTTATACGAAAACTGGTGCGTAAACGTAATCAGTTTAACGCGAAAAACACTCTGGAACATCAATTTATGCTTAACATACCATAAATAACCTTTACATAACTTAGAAATAAGTTTTGAAGGATTTGGTAAGGCAAAATCAAGTTTATTCGCTTACAGGGACTAATTTCAACAAACTGCGAAAGTATGCCGATTCGTACTGTAACGGACAATCCGGAACTTGATCATAAGTTAAACATACCCTAAATATCCTTTATATATCTTAGAAATAGGCTTTGAGGAGTTCGGTGTGCTAAAATAAACTATTTGGTCATTCAGGGACTAAAAGCGTCAAAAAGTGCATAAGTTTGCATTTTCGAGCATATCTTACGTTCTGAATACATCCGAACATCCAAAAATTTATTTAATCATTAAAATATTTTGTTTTAGTTATTGGCATGATAAAATTCCATTCGTCGCGTAATTTGGCTCGTTTTTCGCGTCCGTTCGTGTTTCGTCGTAATTAACCGAATAGCGTGATCGTACGGCCAAACGAACCGACATCCGACATATTTTTGAGCATGTTTCATGTCCCCTATACTTAGGCATCATTGTAGAGCCTTGAAAATGGCTTAACGGGCCTCAAACGCATCGAAAATGGCCTTAAAAGAATGCAGGGACTGAAACTGCAATTTATGAAACTTGTTTGATGAACAGACATCTCAGGCGGGCAGCGTAAGCCCTCTATTTTCTTCTACGCGGGGCGCGAGAGCTCCCCAGATGTGTAGAAAGTGTGTTACAGCTTGTTCCAGCTGTTTCCAAGTGTTGCAAATGGTTTTTAATCAATCTATGGGCTATTTTGGGGTGCCCATGGTATTCCAAAACCATGGGTGCACTTGTATGGCTCAGATTGAAGCTCGGTTTTCGATGAACGATCTTAACGGTTACCCGAAAACTATAAATACCCAACCCCATTTCCTCCCAAACTCACACCTTGATCTGATTTTGTTCTCTAAGTTGAAGTTATACACTTCATACCTGAGAATTTTCAGATCAAAACTCCATTTCTTGGACTTCTTGTAAGTATTCTTTCGTTCTTTTACGCGTTTTAAGCACGAAAGTCAAACTGGGTTTGACTTTCTGCATTGACCAGTTTATGGTCAACATGAAGTTCGTTTGAACTTCGCAACATGAGCGTAATCACGATGGTCATAGTCCTTGGTGACTATACCTACTGATTACCACGTTATTTTAGGCATAGTGACGAGTTATAGTTTCGGTCAAAATACGTGTTTATGCGTATTTTGCAACCAACCTATTCTTGGTGTGTTTTGATATCAAACCTGTTTTCAAACTTCGTTAAACATGTTTTGACTTGTTTAACTCGTCACTTTAGGTTTAGTGCTTATATAGGGTCGTAAAGGTAAGCGGTCTAAACAACCGCTTAGACTTTCCAACCCGACCCGTTTGGTCGATCATTAGGATCCGACCAAACACATTAGGTGACCATAGTTGTATAGGGAATAACCTTCCGTGGTTATACCTTATGGTCAAGTCGTTTAGTTAGTTGTATGATAGGTAGTTTATATGCCTTAGGAAAATGACCAAAATACCCTTTTTGCGCATAAATTCATTTTAAGCATATGTAACTTAAATTTTGACATCTAAACTGATTAGGCAACATTATTAGACATGTTAAGGCATATATTACTTCTCATAGGACTAGTTAGGCGGTCCGAACGCGTTTTACGCGAACGACGCGTTAAAGTAGCATAAGCTACCTAAATGGGTCGTAATGGGTCGTAAGCACTTAGGTTAAGTTTTGTTTTAGAATGTAGGCTTTGTTAAACCATATCACATGAGTTCCTATGCTCATTTGGTTTACGAAACCTCATTTTATCCGATCCTCCAATTTTGGTCCGGTTTATTAACGTAGTTACCTATATTAGGTGCCGATTGATTCCGTGATCTTTCTAGCATTGCTTGGTTGTTATCCAAAGACTATTGAGCAATCTCAAGTGAGTACATAGACCCTCTTTTACTGTTTTTCAAACATTTTGGGGTGAAACACGTGTGCCTACTTGTTACTTTCGTGCTTTCCATGTTTTTATATCATACTTGCTATGTTCATTAGTACACGTATAGTACATGATTTTATCCGTGTTTCATGCTATGTATGTTCATTTAGTGCATACTTAGTACATTGTTTTACATCACATGCTATGTATGTTCATTTATTGCATACTTAGTACATTATTTTCACACAACATGCTTACATTTTTAAATGACATTTAGTTTGTTTAAATGGGACAAAAATACATTCATTAACATTAGCTACGCCGCTTGGTAGTAAGTAATGGTACCATAGGAATTGACAACTCCCGTTCCTGAAATCCTAGGTTTGTTTGGGTGGAAGGAATGACTGAATCCAATATACATAATTTAGATAAACCTTTAATTTGTTTAAGGGTTTATCGCCACAATCACAAGGCTTGAATGTATGCATTTTAACAATACCGCATAGATGTTTGTATCAGTTTAGCATGCAGTTATTTTATAAAACAAAACTTTGATTTAAACTATGCTTTATTTCAATACCTTGTTTTGTGCATTTTACCTATGGTTCAGTTGATATATTTCATTTGCCATACATGACATTTGATTACACATTACATGATTTACATTTGACAAATAGACATTGTTTACACATAAACATCTTGACATTGGTTTACACATTGCATGGTTTACATTTGACATTAGACATGGTTTACACATAAACATTTTTGACATTTGATTATACATGAGCATTTTTACATTGGTGGTTTGTTTGGTAAATGTTTTAAGTAACGAGGCGTGTGTAATATGATAAAATCATGGTGGATACGCCGCTGCTACTTCATATATATAAGTGCCTTTATGATATTACATATCGTGGCGTTATTTAAACCATTTCAGTTTGGACATATTACATTTTACACAAATAACATATTTTCACAAGACATTGTTTTACAAACAGTTTATTTTATACAACTCATTTTACTTGGTTATTAATTAACCATACACCTTTCCTTTATATAATCCGATTTCTTATCAAATTTTCGTATGATTTATAAAAGAAAAACACAATTAACAAGATTCATGACTAACTTTTATCAAACATTTCTTTAACTTAAGTCATGAATCCTATTTTAACAAAACCTATGTATCTCACAGGCATTTTTATGCTGACGTACCTATTTTCACATGTGTTTTCAGGAGCTGATGCATAGGTTTGGTCAGGATACACTAGGGTGGACTCAGGCCTTAGTGACATAAAAGAAGCAAGATTAGTTTAAATAATTTTGTGTACTCTTGTTTCTTTTGTTTAAAAACAATGTATCCCCTCTTTATTAATATATAAAACAAACTTTAAATTTCCATGGTTATGAAACAATAATTCTGTTGCAACACTCCCCGACGTTTCCCCCGCGGTTTGATGTTTTACGCGGTCGGGGTGTGACAGGAGAGTTGGTATCAGAGCCAATGGTTATAGGGAATTAGGTTATTAGTAATGCTTTGACCTAGACTATAATTTTTCTAGGACCCTAACACAAGTTATCTTGTGTTTAGATCTTAAAACATGCACTTCACCTATCCTTAGGTGATTACCAAAACAAGAACACAATTTTTCGAAACGATTTTTGAAAACCAATCATCTGTTTTTAAAAGATTTATTATAAGCTTTTGAACCCTCCATTTTTCTAAATTAATTTTGAAAATAATCACCCACCCTTCTGGATGATTCTTTTGGCCTCGTGCCATCCGAATTTTTAAAATCTCGTCAAAGTTTTGGGCCTAAATAATGTGAACACGTGCAATCTGGAAGAGTGGATGCCTGTATCTCGGGTTTTCTGTCTAGGCTAGAGTGTTCGTACAAATCCACATAATCGGACCAGTCACTCTTACCTGGTAATTCTTAGGGTGAGTGTCCACTTATAGGCTAAAGCATGTCTTCGCGATGCATAATTTTTGACCCATTTACTTTGATTAGTCACCGTGTATCGTTTGTTTGCTTTGTGGTATGGACGAATGACCACCGTCTTTGCTTTTGTCGATTTTTGTATCATCTCACTTTTCATCTAATCATCTCACTCGTTTTCTCTCATGTTTCCTCTTTTAGCATGCCTCCTCGATGCGAAAATCCTCTACCTAATGCCGAAATGGCAGCTATCATGGCGCAGCATATGGCTGTTGTACTCCCAGACATTATTGCTCAAGTTAACCAAGCCAACAATAACCAAAATGCTCCATGCAACTTCAAGAGTTTCAATTTGGCTAAATCTCTCAAGTTTAGTGGTTCTGAAGGAGCAACTGGGCTCCTCTAGTGGTTCGAGAGCATTGAGAGTATGTTTCGTCATGTTCAGTGTCCTGATAATCGCAAAGTCGAGTTTGCTTCCAGCGTTTTCCAAAAGAGGGCTCTTACTTGGTGGAACAGGGTTATGAGAGACCGTGGTGCTGAGGTTGCTTTAGCACAGACTTGGGCTGAACTTAGGGCTCTTATGATGAGGGAATTCTGTCCTTGTCATGAGCTAAGGGCTTTAGAAAGGGAGTTTGATGATTTGAAGCAGGATAGTGGTGAGCACCGGGCTTACACTGATAGGTATGAAGAGTTGAGTTTGCTATGCCCTACAATGGTTACCCCACTCGAGAAAGCTATCGGGAGGTATGTTGATGGCTTACCTGACTCCGTGTAAGACATCGTCACTGGTAGTAACCCTACCACAGTTCGTCAGGCAATCGAGTTAGCTGCGACTTTGACTGAGTCGCAGATCAGAAAGGGGAAACTTCACAGGAAGGGAGACAAGGATAAGAAACAATCGTCTGGTAAGGGTGAAAACAAGAAGGGTAAGAAATCTGGTTCTTCGAAAGGGTCTAGGAAGCGCAAGGCTTCTCAGAATTTTGTTGTTACTGCTCAAGTCAACCAGGCAGCTCCCAACCAACCTGCACAACCGCCAGCAAAGAAACGGTATGCGGGGAATGCACCGTTGTGCAACAGATATAATAGCCACCATCAACCGCAGGTTCAGTGTCGTTTCTGTACTAACTGCGGGAAGTCGGGTCATCTTGTCGATGTTTGTCGCTTTGCTCCTAATCAGGCCGCATGTAACCCAGCACAACAGGCTGCTCAACTACCTGCTCAACAACAGGCTCAAGCTGCACGAGCTCATTACCCTCCTGGTTCGTGCTATAACTGTGGGGATCTGACCCACTACCGTAATCAGTGTCCAAGGTTGGTGAATGCAAACCAAGCCCTGGCTTGTGGACGAGTCTTCAACATGAATGCTAACGAAGCACGTGTAGACAATGAAGTGGTCAACGGTACGTTCTTTGTTAACAATCAGCCTGCATCCGTTCTTTTTGATTCAGGTGCCGATAAGAGTTTTATGTCTTTATCTTTCGAGCCTTTGCTTCGCATGTCTAGAACGAAACTAGGAAAGCCTTTGACAGTAGAAGTTGCTAGTGGTGAACCCATTGTTCTCGATTTTGTTCTTCGGAATTGTCAGTTAAACCTTAATAACCATCTTTTTCCTATCGACCTCACACCGATGCAACTTGGAAGCTTCGACATTATAGTGGGAATGGATTGGTTAGCCAAGTATCATGCAGAGGTAGTTTGTTTTGAGAAGATTGTTCGTGTGCCACTTTCGTCTGGTAAGATCTTAGAGGTTCGTGGTGAGAAACCTGCTAGTAGCCTCAAACTCATGTCTTGTACCCAAGCTCGGAAGTATCTGCGAAAGAACTATGTGGCTTTTTTGGCACATGTTGTGGCGGATAAAGGCAAAGGTAAGTCGATTCAAGATATCCCTGTTGTTCGGGATTATCCAGAAGTTTTTCCTGAAGAGTTACCTGGTTTACCCCCAGCACGCAAAGTCAAGTTTCGTATTGATCTTGTACCTGGTGCTAATCCAATTGCCAGATCTCCATATCGTCTTGCACCGTCCGAGAAGCAAGAATTATCTAAGCAGCTTCAAGAACTTTCTGACAAAGGTTTTATCCGTCCTAGCTTTTCACCTTGGGATGCTCCCGTTCTTTTTGTCAAGAAGAAGGATAGCTCTTTCAGAATGTGCATCGATTACCGTGAGCTTAACAAGCTTACCATCAAGAATCGATATCCCCTACCTCGCATTGATGATCTCTTTGATCAGTTACATGGTGCTTCTTATTTTTCAAAGATTGATCTACGTTCTGGGTATCATCAACTTCGTGTGCCTGAAGAAGATATTGTGACAACTGTGTTCTGTAATCGATATACAATGTAAAACAATGTTAATTATCAATAAAACAATGTGCTTTGGTGTTATTATATGTGTTTTGGTGTTATTATGTGTGTATATGTGTTTGATGATTTTACAACTTGATTCGATTCCAATTTCAAGCTTTAAATCGCTTTCTGGAAGGTTATACGCAAACTGGTGCGTAAACGCAGTCAGTTTAATGCGAAAAACACTCCAGAATAGTGACATAGGCTTAACATACCTTAAATAACCTCCACATAACTTAGAAATAAGCTTTGGATGGTTTGGTGTGTTGAAATCAAGTTTGTTCTATCGCAGGGACTAGTTGTGTCAAACTGCGAAACTATACCGATTTGTATGGTAACGAACATTCCGGAAATTGAACATAAGTTAAACATACCCTAAATATCCTTTACATAGCTTAGAAATAGGCTTTGAGGGGTTCGGTATGCTAAAATAAACTTTATTGATCAATAGGGACTAAAAGCGTCAAAAAGTGCACAAGTTTGCATTTTCGCGCATATCTTACGTTCTGAATATATCCGGACATCTAAAAATTTATGTAATCATTAAAATATTTCATTTTAGTTATTGGCTTGATAAAATTCCATTCGTCGCGTAAATTGGATCGTTTTTCGCGTTCGTGCGTACTTCGTCGTAATTAAGCGAATAACGCGACCGTACGGCCAAACGAACCGACATCCGAGATATTTTTGAGCATGTTTCATGTTCCCTATACCTAACCTTCATTATTGAGCCTTGAAAATGGGTTAACGGGGTTTAAACGCATCAAAATAGGCCTTAAACATGTGCAGGGACCAAAACTGTAAATATTTGAAACTTTCTGATCTGGGCACATGCTGGCGTCGCGCCACCACTAGTGGGGTTTGCCGTCGCACAACGCGAGCACCCTATCTGGACAGAATTATCAGTTTCAGCAATCTGGTCCAAATTTAGGGGTTTTAATGTAACATTTGCAATACCTGGAGCTGGTTTTCGACCCCCATTGTATTCTAATACCATGTACCCACATGTATGGCCAAGATTACACCCTTAAAACACATGGAATGATCCTATTGATCTTACCTTCCTATAAATTGCAAGCTTCCTCATTTGGGGTTTTTCACACCTTGATTCAACTTCTGCTCTAAGTTGAGGTTTTAACACCTCATACCTGAGTAACTTTGAATCAAAACACCTTCTTAGTCCCTTTGTAAGTCCTCTTCTTGCTTGTTCTTGTATTTCAAGCATGAAAGTCAAACAGAGTTTGACTTTCAGCTTTGACCAGTCAATGGTCAACACAAAGTTCCGTTGAACTTTGCAACGTGAGCGTAATCACGATGGTTATAGTCCCTTGTGACTATGCTTACTGATTACCACGTTGACTAGGCGTAGTGACGAGTCGTAGTTTCAGCCAAAATGCGTATTTGTGCGTATTTTGTAACCAAACTACTCTTGGGTATCAAAACCGTTTGTTTTGATATCAAAACCTGTTTTCTAACTTAACTAAACATGTCTTAACATGTTTAGCTCGTCACTTTTAGTTTAGTGCTTGTGTAGAGTCGTAAGTCAAGCGGACTAAACACCCGCTTAGACTTTCGAACTCGACCCGTTTGGTCGATCATTAGGATCCGACCAAACATGGTTAGTGACCATAGTTGCATAGGGAATAACCTTCCGAGATTATACCTTATGGTCACTTAGGTTTAATTAGTTGTATGATAGGTAGTTTATATGCCTTAGGTAAATGACCAAAATGCCCTTTTCATGCATAATTAATAATTAAGCATATGTAACATAAACTTTTGTCACTTAATTGATTATGCAACATGTTTAGGCATATAACACTTGTCATAGGGCTAGTTAGATGTCTCGAATGCGCTTTGCGCGAACGACGCGTTAAAGTAACATAAGCTACCTTAATGGGTCGAAAGCACTTAGGTCAAGTTCCGATCTAGAATGTAGACTTTGTTAAACCACATCACATGAGTCCCAACACTCATTTGGTTTACAAGACCTCATTCTATCCGATCTTCCGATTGAGGTGCCAATTTATTTACTAGTGATTCGATTACTAGGTGCTGCTTGATTTTTCTGGTTTACTTGAGTTTGTTGAAGTTCTATTGATTGAGGATACTTTGCACTTCAAGTGAGTACATAGTTCCCCTATTTTACTGTTTTCAATTGTTTTGGGGTGATTCATATGTATCAAAACGATTTCGATATTTTAACGATGGTTTCAAAAACGATTAAGATGGTTTATACTAAACTAATAACGATTTCAATAATGTGAACGAACTTGTTGGTTGTAGTTACATAACGAATGACATTCATTAATTTTGGCCGAACTGACCAGTATTAGGTTATGGTACCATAGGATCTGACAAATCCCGTTATCAGACTGCACCCATGGTTATGTGTGGGTTATGTGGGTAACGACTAAATCTGTGATTGTTAACTTACCCTTTTGGTGGTTAGTTAATGCGAGAAGCGAGATAATCGAGTCACGAAGGTTTGAATGTTATTAGCGAGACGACCATAAATAGTTTTCACAATTAAAACGAGGATGATTTAAACGATTTAAACGAGTTAACAATTTGGAAACGATTTAAACAATTTAAACAAATGGGATAAATGATTGGTTTTTGGTTAAGTGTTTAGATAACGGGATGGGTGTAATATGGTGAAAACATGGTAGATACGCCGCTGGTACTTCTTATATATAAGTGTTTTCAACATATTACATACCGTGGCGTTATCTGGTTCACTTGGGTAAACGATTTTGAAACGATGTCACATAACGATGTTTTCAAAAAGATAATCATACGAGATTTATTAACGAGTTAATATGAGATGTTTTATAATTTGGTTTATTAAAACAAATGTTTTTGGGTTAAGAATCATGGCTACGAGGTTTTATAAATTATAACCCGCTTGATTTGAGTTGGTTAATTATGTTGCAATATTATACTCTTTTCAAAACAAAGTTATAATAAAGTATTGCAACATGTAAACTAGCCATGAATCCGACACTCCTATAAAACCTATGTGCTCGCCAGCATTTCTTTGCTGACTTTGTTTTTACATATGTTTCAGGTGTTGTTGCTTGATGTTGATTGCTAGGATGCATGAGTCACATAGGATCTGGACGAGGCCTTAGTGACATAATAACAGTGATAGTCGATATGTAACTTGTTTGTTTCGTGTTAAAACAATGTAAATTACTTAATGAATAAATAAAACTAAACTTTTTGTATTCCATGGTTGTGAAGCAATAATTCTGTTACAACACTCCTCGATGTTTCCGCCACGATTTGTTGTTTTACGTGGTCGGGGTGTGACAGATATTCCCAAGACAGCGTTCCACACTCAATATGGGCATTATGAGTTCACAGTTATGCCATTCGGTTTGACTAATGCTCCTGCTGTATTCATGGACTTGATGAATAGGGTTTGTAAGCCTTATTTAGATAAGTTCATCATCGTTTTCATTGACAACATCTTGATTTATTCTAAGACGCGAGCTGATCATGAGCAACATCTTCGTCTTACTCTGGAACTCCTAAAGAAAGAGCAACTTTTTGCCAAATTCTCCAAGTGCGAATTTTGGCTTAAGGAAGTTCAATTTTTGGGACATATCATCAACGAACAAGGTATTCATGTAGATCCCTCCAAGATCAGTGCGATTAAGGACTGGGATACGCCTACTACTCCAACCGAGGTTCGTTCTTTTCTTGGTCGCTTCATCGAAAACTTCTCCAAGATTGCAGTTCCTCTAACTGCTCTAACTCAGAAGAATAAACCCTTTGAATGGGGTTCTAAACAGGAAGAAGCGTTTCAGACCTTGAAGCAGAAGCTTTGCGATGCGCCTATTCTATCTTTGCCTGAGGGCAATGATGATTTTGTCGTATACTGTGATGCATCCAAATTGGGTCTTGGCTGTGTTCTCATGCAAAGGAACAAAGTCATAGCATATGCATCGAGACAGTTGAAGGTTCACGAAAAGAACTACACGACTCATGATCTTGAGTTAGGTGCAGTTGTTTTCACTCTCAAAATCTGGAGACACTATTTGTGTGGTACAAAATGCGTGGTTTTTACTGACAACAAAAGTCTTCAGCATATCTTCAATCAGAAAGAACTTAACATGAGGCAACGACGTTGGGTTGAACTTCTAAACGACTATGACTGCGAAATTCGTTACCATCCTGGTAAGGTGAATGTCGTAGCCGATGCTTTGAGTCGTAAAGAGCATGTCAAGCTTCATTGTGTTCAAGTTCGATCTGATATTCAAACCCGCATTTCTCAGGTTCAACATACTTGTGTTTCACAAGATTTGATGGGTAAGGAATTACCATTTCATAGTAAGCCTGATCTCGAGCTGAAAGACAATGGATTGTATTATTTCATGGACCGTTTGTGGGTCCCAAGTCAAGACAATCTTCGCACCTTGCTTATGGATGAAGCTCATAAGTTTCGTTACTCTATTCATCCAGGTGCAGATAAAATGTATAAGGACTTGGTACTCAGTATTGGTGGCCTGGTATGAAGAAAGACATTGCCTTATACGTATCAAAATGCCTTACTTGTCTTAAGGTTAAGGCTGAACATCAACATCCTTCTGGTCTATTGGAGCAACCAGAAATTCCAGTTTGGAAATGGGAAAACATTGCTATGGATCTTATTACCAAACTTCCGCGCACTAAGAGAGGTCATGATGCCATTTGGGTAGTTGTTGATCGTCTTACTAAGTCAGCACATTTCTTGCCGATCCGTGAGGATCTATCTGCTGACAAGCTTGCTAAAATCTATGTGGATGAGATTGTATCTAGACATGGTGTTCCTTTGAACATTATTTCTGACAGAGATGCTGATTCTCATCTCGTTTTTGGAGAACCATGCAATCTGCTATGGGAACCCAACTTAATTTGAGCACAGCTTATCATCCGCAATCAGATGGCCAATCTGAAAGAACAATCCAGACTTTGGAGGATATGCTTAGAGCTTGTGTGATCGATTTTGGTGGTAGTTGGGATTTGTATCTTCCGTTGATTGAATTCTTCTACAATAATAGTTATCACTCCAGTATCAACATGGCTCCTTTCGAAGCTCTCTATGGTTGAAAATGTCGTTCACCAGTCGGCTGGAATGAGATTGGTGAGGCTCAGCTTACTGGACCTGAACTCATTCTAGAGACAACCGATAAGGTTAAGAGAGTTCGCGATAACCTTCAGACAGCTCGAAGCCATCAAAAGAGTTACGCGGACTAACGACGCAAGCCCTTGGAATTTCAAGTCGGTGATCGCGTATTACTTAAGGTCTCACCTTGGAAAGGTGTGATCAGATTTGGAAAGACAGGAAAACTTGCACCTAGATATGTTGGACCATTCAAGATCGTCGAAAGAATCGGAAAGGTAGCCTACATACTTGAGTTACCTCCTGAACTTGGAAATGTTCATCCAACCTTTCACGTGTCCAATCTCAAGAAGTGTTTAGCTGATGAGAACCTCCACATACCACTTGATGAAATTCCTGTTGATGACACGATGCATTTTGTTGAGAAGCCTGTGGAAATCATGGAACGTGAAGTCAAGTGGCTCAAACGCAAGCGCATTCCACTTGTCAAAGTTCGCTGGGAATCTAAACGTGGACCATAATTTACTTGGGAACATGAAGATCAAATGAAGGCGAAATATCCACATCTTTTCTCACAAGTTTCCTCTAAATAAATTTCGGGACGAAATTTCCTCAAGTAGGGGAGACTGTGACATCTGTGCTTGTAATCATTGTATAAACCCTAATCAGTTCAGTTATCAATAAAACAATGATATTTGATCCCAATATTTGTTTGTTTATGTTTGACATTTTGCATGTTTTGATTTTTGTTCAATTTCAAACTCTATATCGTTTTCTGGAGAGTTATACGCAAACTGGTGTGTAAACGTAATCAGTTTAATGCAACAAACACTCCGAAACATCAATTTATGCTTAACATACCATAAATAACCTTTACATAACTTAGAAATAAGTTTTGAAGGCTTTGGTATGGCAAAATCAAGTTTATTCGCTTATAGGGACTAATTTCGACAAACTGCGAAAGTATGCCGATTCGTACTGTAACGGACAATCTGGAACTTGATCATAAGTTAAAAATACCCTAAATATCCTTTACTTAGCTTAGAAATAGGCTTTGAGGAGTTCGGTGTGCTAAAATAAACTTTTTGGTCATTCAGGGACTAAAAGCGTCAAAAAGTGCATAAGTTTGCATTTTCGCGCATATCTTACGTTCTGAATACATCCGGACATCCAAAAATTTATGTAATCATTAAAATATTTTGTTTTAGTGATTGGCATGATAAAATTCCATTCGTCGCGTAATTTGGATCGTTTTTCGCGTCCGTTCGTGTTTCGTCGTAATTAACCGAATAGCGTGATCGTACGGCCAAACGAACCGACATCCGACATATTTTTGAGCATGTTTCATGTCCCCTATACTTAGGCATCATTGTAGATCCTTGAAAATGGCTTAACGGGCCTCAAACGCATCGAAAATGGCCTTAAAAGAATGCAGGGACTGAAACTGTAATTTATGAAACTTGTTTGCTGAACAGACATATCAGGCGGGCAGCGTAAGCCCTCTGTTTTCTTCTACACCGGGCGCGAGAGCTCCCCAGATGTGCAGAAAGTGTGTTACAGCTTGTTCCAGCTGTTTCCAAGTGTTGCAAATGGTTTTTAATCAATCTATGGGCTATTTTGGGGTGCCCATGGTATTCCAAAACCATGGGTGCACTTGTAGGGCTCAGATTGAAGCTCGGTTTTCTATGAACGATCTTAACGGTTACCCGAAAACTATAAATACCCAACCCCATTTCCTCCCAAACTCACACCTTGGTCTGATTTTGTTCTCTAAGTTGAAGTTATACACTTCATACCTGAGAATTTTCAGATTAAAACTCCATTTCTTGGACTTCTTGTAAGTATTCTTTCGTTCTTTTACGCGTTTTAAGCACGAAAGTCAAACTGTGTTTGACTTTCTGCATTGACCAGTTTATGGTCAACACGAAGTTCGTTTGAACTTCGTAACGTGAGCGTAATCACGATAGTCATAGTCCTTGGTGACTATACCTACTGATCACCACGTTATTTTAGGCATAGTAACGAGTTATAGTTTCGGTCAAAATGCACGTTTATGTGTATTTTGCAACCAAACTATTCTTGGGTATCAAAACCGTTTGTTTTGATCTCAAACCTGTTTTCAAACTTCGTTAAACATGTTTTGACATGTTTAACTCGTCACTTTAGGTTCAGTGCTTATATAGGGTCGTAAAGGTAAGCGGTATAAACAATCGCTTAGACTTTCGAACCCGACCCGTTTGGTCGATCATTAGGATCCGATCAAACACATTAGGTAACCATAGTTGTATAGGGAATAACCTTCCGAGGTTATACCTTATGGTCACGTCGTTTAGTTAGTTGTATGATAGGTAGTTTATATGCCTTAGGAAAATGACCAAAATACCCTTTTTGCGCATAAATTCATTTTAAGCATATGTAACTTAAATTTTGACATCTAAACTGATTAGGCAACATTATTAGACATGTTAAGGCATATATTACTTTTCATAGGACTAGTTAGGCGGTCCGAACGCGTTTTACGCGAACGACGCGTTAAAGTAGCATAAGCTACCTAAACGGGTCGTAATGGGTCGTAAGCACATAGGTTAAGTTTCGTTTTAGAATGTAGGCTTTGTTAAACCATGTCACATGAGTTCCTATGCTCATTTGGTTTACGAAACCTCATTTTATCCGATCCTCCGATTTAGGTCCGGTTTATTAACGTAGTTACCTATATTAGGTGCCGATTGATTCCATGATCTTTCTAGCATTTCTTGGTTGTTATCCAAAGACTATTGAGCAATCTCAAGTGAGTACATAGACCCCTCTTTTACTGTTTTTCAAACATTTTGGGGTGAAACACGTGTGCCTACTTGTTACTTTCGTGCTTTCCATGTTTTTATATCATACTTGCTGTGTTCATTAGTACACGTATAGTACATGATTTTATCCGTGTTTCATGCTATGTATGTTCATTTAGTGCATACTTAGTACATTGTATTACATCACATTTCTTGCTATGTATGTTCATTTAGTGCATACTTAGTACATTGTTTTACATCACATCCTATGTATGTTCATTTATTGCATACTTAGTACATTGTTTTACATCACATGCTATGTATGTTCATTTATTGCATACTTAGTACATTATTTTCACACAACACGCTTACATTTTGGTATGACATTTTGGTTTGTTTAAATGGGACAAAAATACATTCATTAACATTAACATTAGCTATGCCGCTTGGTAGTAAGTAATGGTACCATAGGAATTGACAACTCCAGTTCCTGAAATCCTAGGTTTGTTTGGGTGGAAGGAATGACACAATCCAATATACATAATTTAGATAAACCTTCAATTTGTTTAAGGGTTTATCGCCACAGTTGCAAGATTCATGACTAAATTTTACCTATGGTTCAATTGATTTATTTCACTTGCCATACATGACATTTGATTACACATTACATGATTTACATTTGACAAATAGATATTGTTTACACATAAACATCTTGACATTGGGTTACACATTACATGGTTTACATTTGACATTAGACATGGTTTACACATAAACATTTTTGACATTTGATTATACATGAACATTTTTACATTGGTGGTTTGTTTGGTAAATGTTTTAAGTAACGAGGCGTGTGTAATATGATAAAAGCATGGTGGATACGCCGCTGGTACTTCCTATATATAAGTGCTTTTATGATATTACATATCGTGGACCATTTTAGTTTGGACATATTACATTTTAAACAAATAACATATTTTCACAAGACATTGTTTTACAAACAGTTTATTTTATACAACTCATTTTACTTGGTTATTAATTAACCATACACCTTTCTTTTATATAATCCAATTTCTTATCAAATTTTTGTATGATTTATAAAAGAAAAACACTTAACAAGATTCATGACTAAATTTTATCAAACATTTCTTTAACTTAAGTCATGAATCCTATTTTAACAAAACCTATGTATCTCACAGGCATTTTTATGCTGACGTACCTATTTTCACACGTGTTTTCAGGAGCTGATGCATAGGTTTGGTCAGGATACACTAGGGTGGACTCGGGCCTTAGTGACATAAAAGAAGCAAGATTAGTTTAAATAATGTTATGTACTCTTGTTTCTTTTGTTTAAAAACAATGTATCCCCTCTTTGTTAATAAATAAAACAAACTTTAAATTTCCATGGTTATGAAACAATAATTCTGTTGCAACACTCCCTGACGTTTCCGCCGCGATTTGATGTTTTACGTGGTCGAGGTGTGATAGAAGTAAACCTGAAAGTTCCTCGAGTAGCACGCTGAGAAGAATCACGAACAATTGGTGGATCCTCGATCCTCTTTCCTTAACCTTGACATTAGTAATGGTTGCCACCATAGCGGGGTAGTCCCTCCGTAGACACTCCTAGGCTTTCATTGCTGGAATGATACTAACCTTTACACCACTCTGATGCTTTAGAACAGACGACGATTCGCCACTAGGGAGGGGATACTCAAAATTTTCTCCTCACAAGGTATATTCGCGTGTTATCTGGATAACCAATCCACACTAACTACTACCACAAAACTATCAAGGGTAGATGTCGAACACTTGTCCCACAAGGACGAGTTTGCATCCCAACGAACATAGGAGGTTTCAATTGAATTGCCATCAGCCGATTCCACAACAGGTTCGGTTTCAAGAAGCATCAGGGTTAAACAGAACAAGGACAAGGCGATTAGTTACCAAGAACGTGCAAGCCACCATGCCGCTATACTCCTGCCGTCGCCCGCGCCAATCCTATATGCCTTTCCATGAGCATCGTTTACAGTGTTGTTGTTACGATCACGTGGATTCCCAATACTGTCATTGTTTCCTTGGTTGTTGATATTTTGACTTAACAACAGTCAATCCCTATCAAAGCCACCTTCGTTTCCATACTGTAAGCTACGATTACGAGCACCTCGATGTCGCCCTGACTGTTGCCTCTAATGTCACTGCTTGTAACGGGATCCTGTGGCCTTTCTCCAATAGGGTACATCTTTCACATTCCGTGTCACGCACTAAGGCACTACTCACTGCGTGGGAAGTTACACATTCCACTCTGTAGTCAATTGTCATCGTTCATGTCCCGATTGATTCGTAGGAGTTGACCCTCATAAGTCGCTGGCCAGGGTTAAGAATTCGATTGAAGTCAATTTGCTGATGTTCGTTGCGGTAACCAGAGCCGTTCTAATACTGAGGACGGTGAGATACTACGCTCTTCCTCTTGCCCCTCGATCTTGCAAGTTGATCGAGTCATGCACAGTATGTTGCTAGGGTGTTGCAGAAGTGATCGCTCTTGCGGAATCTAAGGCGTCAATACACCGAGTTCCAACCAATGAAGAGGAGTGAGAAAGGTATCAACCAATCATTCGATGCTGCGACATCCAACTCGGGGACGTTCGTACAAGCACCTAGCATTCTATCCGGCTTGCTAGGCGTTCAGACGGGTGTTCAAGTAATACTCGATAGCATCGAGATTCGTAAGGATTTAGAGAGGAGTGAGAAGATCACGTTCAAGTAGGAGGCAATCATTGCTAGGACTCCTATAGATTTGTTACATTCCTCACTGATTAAATAACAGAACAGAACCCCTTTTTCACTTGTTAAGCCTCCCTGGGACTCACATGCACCCCACATTATTATTATGTGTGCACCCACAATAATATTGTGATTTGCATGCTCATCTCAGTTCCTCCTAACTCGTGTCAAATGGTTCTTCAAACTCATATATCAAACGGAGGTTGTCAGAGTAATGAGGTCACAGAAATCCAAAGACTATGACATACTATCAACGCATCATAATGTAAGCAAGCAATCCATGCCATCATGCTATAGTGACGAGTGTGTGTTTGTATGTTGCGTCATAAACAAATGTGTACTAGATGCCACACATACAAACTTACACTACACATACCAAGTTCCAACTAATCATGTAACGTCACGTATTAATCATTCAAACAGTGTGCGACTCCATTTATCATTCGTGGCCCATAGACCCGATAATACCTAAGGCCTAACGTAAGTAGCCCGTTCGAACTGTGGATTTTTGGGCTATTTGCGTCTGAGCCCAGCCCAACTACTTATGCGGCAGCCCAATGTACAGGATGGGCCTTTTTATTCAAGCGGCCTTGTTACCCATGTAAAGCCCAACCCAGATTGTAAGTTATCAACCTACTTAGCAGCCCATAGTGATTGTCTATCATCGGCCCAATTAAATCAAGTTCAGCCAACACTTATGGTTGGGTACAGCCCACTGTTACACGCGGCCCATTACTTTATACCATCATAATCCTTACTATTTCTTTGAATTGCATCAAGTAACGAATCATCAAAACAATGTTTGGCTCAGATTAATCAATATGAGGGTATTCAAAACAACCAGATAGTTCATCGAGTGACCACATATTATCAATTCTAATTCATACATAATCATTAACATGAACTAACCACTATTATCAATATTAACAAAATTCACGGGCACCACATCATATACACTGTTACATCAATTTTCATCATAAATCATCTTGAGCGACACTATCATGCATTATCATTCTTCAGCAATAATGGTTAACCAACTAGCAATCACATTGTCACGCAAGTTAAGTACCAGCCATATTACTACATATTGTTCATCATCGAATGATATTTTCACAGTTTTGTGGCCCACTAGCAGCCCCTAACTATCGTGATTATGGGCCGAATCCATATATTCAACACATCGAACAAGATTATTATACAAAAATACCAACTAGTCATACACTAATCAGTAGTATCATCAACACACCACCAATCACTAATCATTAACCCAAATCGGTTTACTAGTATCCATATTAACATAAAATCAATATCCTGTATCAAGATTTAGTCTCGTGTACATAGCATGACAACTCTAGCATGTATTATACATCCAAGATTAACAAGAATATCCAACACTAAACTGGAATCAGTAAACTAACCGGAGAGTAGAGAGTGTGCGAGAAAGCTTCGAGAGGATGGGGGAATTCGCTGCCGACTCGTACGTTTGGGAGGGAGTTAGGGTTTGTTATACTTCCAAGTCACAGTTTACGTATCCCCCCTATCCCTCTTGTATACGCTACCCATGATGGGTTTGGGCTTAAGTGGTTCGGACCTAAGGTAACATGTGTGGGCTGAAGTGGTTGCTAGAGGGGTGCGTATGAGGTCTACATATACACGGCCTAATTATGTACTCGTGGCCCAACTATACGTTGTGTGTATGCAGCCCAAACATGAGTGGCCGAAACACACAATCAATCATTCTCATTTACGTTTAGGTTTAGGTTTAACGAGATTATAATAGCACAAAACATAAAACACGTTTCATCTAAACAAGGAGTATTAAATAGGAATAATGAGAAGTTGGGATTGCGGGGTTAAACGGCACAAACCTTGAAAGTTCAGATTGTCACAGAACCACTCAAAGCTTATTTCTAAGCTATGTTTAGGTTATTTATGGTATGTTTAACTTATGATTATATTCCGGAATGTACGTTGCCATACGAAACGACAGACTTTTGCAGTTTGACGCAAATAGTCCCTGCGAGCGAATAAACTTGTTTTTGTCATACCAAACCCTTTAAAACTTATTTCTAAGTTATGTAAAGGTTATTTAAGGTATGTTAAGCTTATGTTACTGTTCCAGAGTGTTTGTCGCGTTCAACTGATTACGTTTATGCATCAGTTTGGGTATAACTTTCCAGAAAGCGATATAGAGTTTAAAATCAATCAAAAATCAAAACGCGTAAAATGTCAAATATAAATAAACAAATATTGGGATCAAAACACATTGTTTTATTGATATTGAGTTGTTCAGAGTTTGTTCAATGATAACACAAGCACAGATGTCACACATCCCATGTTATTTACTGATTAAAATGGTGATTATACTGATGATAGTCCAAGTCTCATGTAAGACACATAAATCATGCAATTTCACCCATTTTAATCCTTTCTAAGCTACATGTACAACATGGAAAGCTACCAAATCTATGACATGATTTTATATCATCAGAACACATCATATAGCATCATTTTTACAAGCTTATATTCTGATTTATATGTATTTTTATCATACCATAACATTTTCATTTTCTTATGATCGTTAAATCATCATGCAAGCTTATGTACAAATATCTAATGCACATTTACTTCATCATCATCATCATCATCCAAGATTAAATACATTCATCCTACATTTATTATGATTTCTTAACCTATTCAAATCATAATCTTTGTTCAATCATTCATCAATCATTACAACATAAAATACATGTAACATTCTTCATATTTATGAACATGCAAACAAAACCCACATATTCATATACATATATATATTTACATACAGTTCATATATACATACATATAAACTTCCAAAATTACATTTTTCTTATATTCACTTCAAATCATAAGACTTTAACATGACACTTTTCATAAAAACCCTTTTTGATTAATCATGCAATCATTTTTCATAAATCTCATCATACAAGAATCATCATCTTAACAAAATCAAAACACAAACATTACCACACATATACATACACCTATGGCCACATATATACATATTTACTTCCATTTTTATTTTGTATAAAAACTCATTTCAAGTTTGTGACTGATTCCAAGATCAAGAGAAACCTTCCACTATCTTCATCATCACCAAGAATCAAGAACATGATTTTGAAAATAGATTTATACCTTCAAAATTTTGGTGGTTTTTTGACAAAGTTTGATGATTTGGAGCTTGAACCTTCTTGGAATCACCTTGAAATCACCCTTGAATCTTCAAAAAAATCAAAAACTAAAAATATAAAAAACAGTTAAAAAAGGCTTTAATTTTTTTTTTTACAAAAATAATTTTTTTATTGGAATAGTTTCTACTCATTTTTATAAGGAAAAGCGCTGAAATTTTTTTTAAAAAAATTACTTTTAACATGTTAAGTTAATTTTATAAGATATATTTTTTTAAACTGTTTTTTAAATATATTTTTTGTAAGAATGAAGTTCCAAGCCCTTGCTTCTGGATTTCTTGAATTGCAGAAAATTTTGTGAAAATGATTGTGGGATTATGATTAGAGGATTTCAAAATATGATCAAGATGTTTGGTATAGTCTCAATTACGAGTGTGACTAGCCATTTGATTATGTTCGTAAAGTGGGTTTATGGCTTTGATCACAAGAATTGAATTTGGAGTTTCAAGTTGAATTTTACTTGGGAATATACTTGAGATGAAGTCTACGTACATTGGACTTAAGATTGTATCCGAAAATGGAGTATAAAATCGAGTTTAAAAGTGTCGAATGTGAGTCGCTTGACCAGCCTTTCGGCTGACCAAGAAGATCGCGCCAGACGTCTACTTGTGCCATGTGACGGGGGAAACCTAGTCTCTCGCGTGGCGTGACGGCCCGCATTAACTGGTTTGCCCCTATTTCCTCGCGTGTCACGCAGCTGGGAAGGTGCTCCTCCCGTGTGGCATGGGCGAGTGGAAATTCTAGGAAGTTTTTTGATTGTCACGTTTAGTCACTGGACTTGTGTATTCACCAAAAATGCATTGTTTAACCTTATTAGTGAATGTTTCAAGCATATAGGCTCGTGTATAGTATGTGTAAAACTTATGATTTAGCATGTATAATAATATATATCATAAAACAAATAAAATAATATAGTATTTCAAATTTTTATTACATGAATAATAGATTGAGTTATGTCGAATATAAAAACAGATTGGGTTACAAATATGGATAGTTGACGGATGTTGCTACAACAAATGTAAGACCAAGAATAGTGGTAAGACTCGTTAGGCAAAAAGGTTCAAGAGTCTTGATTTGCCTAATGCGGGTCGCGGGGTCACCTTACGTATGCAATACGTAGGGTCGGATCACTCTTCTATCAATTGCCTTCAATTCAGGATTGAAAGAGAGTCAACCCCAAATTAATGCATGCAATGTGATTGTGTTTTGATAAGTGAAGAATAGAACTAGTAAAGTACAAGCTCTAGAGAGATAGTAAGATTTCGGAATGTTTGGTTGAATAACCAAGTGTGGTCATTTATAGAGAAAGAATGTGCCAAGAGAGGAAACCTTTGACTAGTGATCCGCTGATGCAGTGAGGTGGTTGCCCTTTTTGGTAGGTTGAAGGCTTCGGACCTGCGGGTAATAGAATGTAACTTCTCACGTGCCCCTTTTGCGGCTGAGTGGGAGAAGTCACACGTAAAGCGTGATGGGACGTGACACTGTTGCATGCTTTTTGCTGTTCACTACAGCTGGTTGTGTGTTGAACCCTTTAACCTTTCAAACCTTTAAGCTACATTGCACTTAAAGTTACTTTATTAAACTTGAGCTACCCACGTCATCAGCCCCCCAAGTCAGAGGTATTTGTGGTGTAAGCTCAAAGACTTCTGACTTTTGTGCAATCTTTTAAACAGTTTAAAGGCTTCAAGTGTCACACCCCAACCGATGGCGGAAACATCGGGGTATGGCACTGAGCGAAACAGATTGTCCAGAAGTTTCCATAACAATTATCATTACCAATCAATTTAAAGTAACATGTCCCATACCATGTCTCAAAGGTAAACAAATTATTACAGACAAAATCTAGGCAAATAGTTTTATTCCGACAACTCAGATTCAAATAGAGCAATTGTTTAACTGCTTCTAGAGACCCTTGTTTCATTTAGTACAGGCAACTATTTGTTGGCCTCTAGAGCCTTATTCTAGCCTCAACTTCCTAGCAAGTGTGCATCCTAAGCACCTGTCACATACGTTAAAATAAAGTCAATACATATAATGTAAAGGTGAGCATACAAGTTTGATAATAGCATATATAGTTTGAATTTCGTTTACGCATAACCAGCACGTACACATAGAGAAATGAAGCACGTTAGTTATCGACATAGATCCATCGATACCAATGACTGCGAGTTGACTGCCAGAGGCAGTTTGCAATACATGATTACCACCGTAAACCATGCAAGTAATTGTCCTTAACAACCCCTACAAACAGGTGCTGAGTCCAAACTATAGTACTATCGCTGCTAAGGCAGGTAGACAGCATTCCATGTGTAAACATAACAAACAAGCATTCATAAGCCACGTATAACATGCATTAACGGTTAGCGTTCAAATAGTATTGAGTAGTGTGTTTGATGTGATTTGAATAGTTGTAACGTATGTAACACCCAAAAGTGCATAAAGCAAAAAGGGATCGAGTATACTCACAGCGGTTGATGGATTGAAGGGAGCGCTTAGCGAGTAAGGTTAGCCTGATTAGATTGATAGCATAACGATAAGTAACGCGTAAAACGGAAACAGGTATGAGTGGATCGGACAGCTGGTCGATCGGTTGGTAGTCCGATCGGACGGCTGGCCATGCGGTTGATAGTCCGTTCGGACAGTTGTCCGGTCGGACGGTAGTCCGATCGGATGGCTGTTCGAGTGGATTGTTTCTTCCTTTGAGTAGGATGTGTTTGTGTATGATGGCTTGACTTTTGAAGTTTTTAGTGTAGCATTTTGAAAACATTGAAGTACCTTTACTTTTCAGGTCGTTCGATCGGCCGGTAATCCGATCGGTTAGTACTTCGGCGAAGGACAAGTTCTCAGCAAAATGGCACTCGATCGGACAGTAGTTCGATCGGGTGGCATTCCTAGTGCTTTGAACATGTTGAAAATCGATCAAGTATTTAAAGCCAAGTATCTCGTGATCCGAAGAGTAACTCAATCGGACGGTAGTCCGATCGGACAGTAGTTCGTTCAATACTTAAACTTCAAATAAGTTGACTAAGTGTGGGACCCATGTGCTAGCCTTTCGGCTGGCCAGTCGTTCGGCTGTCTGTCCGTTCGGCTGGCTGTCTGTTCGGACAGCAGTCCGATCAGACAGCACCTTGTCCTGGTCGGCCTGTTCGTCTAACACTTGATTGTTTTGTTGGTTTGTCATTTTATCGAAGTATTTTTACAACGAGTCAAACAATAGAGACCTCGTCCTTACTTGGTTCTCCGGATCGGACAGGAATCACCCAAATTCGGTTGGTGAACGGTTCGGGATGGTGTTTAACATTTAACCCGGAATCGGTGAACCTCGTGGATGGAATCCGGATCTTGAGCCATACAACCACCAGAGTGAGTAGTAGGTCGGCACAAGCCCCGTTTCTATCGGTTTTGAAGGTGTTGAGTGTAAAAGAGTTGAAAGAAAGTTGGAAAACCATCTTTCAATCCTTTTCACCGCGAATATGTTTAGATCTACGAAAGATCTTTGTTCGTTTTTGTGGAAATCGGTTAGATTCAAGTTATTCTTGGTGGATTGAGGTTAAAACATGAAGTTCTTCAAGAACACATGATGACGTCATCCTAGAATACCTTGAATCTTGATGATTTCACGCTTAAAAGTTAAGATTTGAAAGATAGAAAGGTGTAGGAGTGTGTGTAGATCAAGAAAGTACAAGATTTAAGATGAAATCTTACCGGGATTGCGAGAAATCGAAGAAAAGGTGAGGAGGGCGTGCGGGTCGATCAGAGGGTTTCCAAAAGTGGAAATGATGACAATGACAGGGGTATTTATAGGCTTCCAAATGAGGAAAGGGTTGGCCGATCGGCCAGGCAGCTCGATCGGTTGGTCGCCTGATCGATCAGTTGCCTGATTCGAGTGTTCGGTGCAACGATTTTCGATATTTCGATTTCGATTGCGATCGATGCGAATGCGGTAGAGTTTCCTATTCAATTACTTTTAATCCCAACTATTCATATCTCGCGCTGTCCCTTCTCCACTAATTATCATAGTTCGATTATGATTCGAGTTCGATGTCGATTGAGTTCGATTGCATTTCGTGTTTCGATTGATTCCCACAACGTAAATAAACATGCACAAGTAACACATAAGGCACACATACACGTATAACATCATTCCAATTCGCGTATTTCGGGTTTCGATTCGATGTCTATTTGATTAGCATAGTTTGATTATCGATTAGTTAACTTTATCGCATTGTTACTTCCTATGGTTCACAGTCGTAAATCGATTAGATTGCGAGCAACATACGTCGATTATTGTAATTATTGACACTTACTCCACATAATACAACTAAGATAAACATACAAAATAAATCTACTACAAGTCAAGTTGCGTGAAATCGGTCGTTGACTTTGACCTTGACTTTGACTTCTCGAAAACACGGGGTGTTACAGCCTCCCCTTGTTTAGGGAATTTCGTCCCGAAATTAGGCTGAAAGATGTACACTACCGTGGATCACGTTGGAGAACTTTCTCTCTCTAGACTTTCACTCTATAGACTTTCACTCTCTAGAACAACTGCGGGTACTTCGCCTTCATGTCGTTTTCGCATTCCCAAGTGAACTCTGCGCCTCGTTTGCCTTCCCATCGGACTTTCACAATAGGAATGCGCGAGTGTCTGAGTTGCTTGGTTTGGCGATCCATGATTTCAACAGGCTTTTCCACGAAGTGTAATGTTTCGTTCACCTAAAGGTCATCGAGTGGAACATGTAAGTCGTGGTCGGCCAGGCACTTTCGGAGGTTTGACACGTGGAAAGTCGGGTGGACGTTACTAATTTCCTCCGGTAGTTCGAGTCTGTAGGCGACTTTTCCGATCCTTTCCAGAATCTTAAAAGGTCCAACATATCGAGGCGTGAGCTTTCCTTTCTTGCCGAATCGGACCACACCCTTCCAAGGTGATACCTTTAGGAGTACGTAGTCACCAACGTCAAATTCAAGGGGCTTGCGTCGTCTATCGGCATAACTTTTCTGTCGATTCCGAGCTTTTACCAGGTTGTCTCGAATTTGGAAAATTTTTTCTGTCGTTTCTTGTAATAGATCAGGACCGGTTAATTACGAATGACCGATCTCGTGCCAAACAATAGGCGATCAACATTTTCTTCCGTATAAAGCCTCGAATGGTGCCATTTGGATGCTGGAATGATAGCTGTTGTTATACGAGAATTCGAGTAATGGCAGGTATTTATCCCAATTACCACCGAAGTGTATGACACACGAACGGAGCATGTCTTCAAGAGTACGAATCGTTCTTTCAGTCTGACTGTCGGTTTGAGGGTGGAAAGCGGTACTTAGATTAAGCGATGTACCGAGTGCCGTTTGAAATGTTTCCCACAGTCGTGAGGTAAACCGAGCATCACGATCAGAGATGATGTCGCGAGGCGTCCCATGATTACAAATGATCTCGTCGGTGTAGATTCGGGCTAATCGTTCTACCTTGTAGTCCTCTCGTATTGGCAAGAAGTGAGCTGATTTAGTCAAACGGTCAACCACAACCCAAATGCTGTCGTGACCTGATGACGTGTGAGGTAGCTTTTGTCACACCCTGGCTTTGCGGAAGCGTGGGTTTATTTGGTGTGACTTCTTAATACCATAGCTTAATCACAACAAAGCTATATGAAAGTAAAACCATGATGTTCATCCATTACTTCAAGTTTTAAAAGTAAAATACGACAACATTGTTTTAGAGTTGACACATGCAACGAGTTTACAACACATCATAATAAAAACCTTGTTCATAAGACACAACCACAAAACATGAAATAGACACAGTTTAGGACTTGTGACTCGTCCAGGCAAAAGTCACAACCCTTAAACTCGGATGACATCACTTCTCCTATGCAGCATGAAGACATAGCATACCTCGCCAGATCCCTAATTCCCTGAAATACATGTGAGTTGAAAAATCAACAAAAGTTGAGCGAGTTCATGTAAAAGTGAGTATGTAAAACCTTTGTAATACATTTGTATGTATGAAAATCCCTGGTATGTAGCAAATAAAGAAAAAAAAGAGATCACCATTGGGTTGCAAAGCTAGCAGATTTTTGCGTCGGGCTCAAAGTCACCCCGAGTCCGTACAGTTGGGCCTGGAGTTGGGCTCGCTACACCCAGATAGATCTACCGCTAATGACCCTCGGTCCTACTATGAGGATTAATGGCCTCTAGTTTCCGCCTACCCACTCACATGATCTAAGTAGTAACCCTCCTTAAGCTAACCATACCATGTATAAAAGTATCTGTAATTACTATAACATGTATTCCACCCCCGAAGTATAAAAACTGAAAACAGTTAAGAGAAAAGGGGGACATGAACTCACTGAAGTGCGTCTCGAAATAGTCAATCCCAAATCAACCTGCTGCGTGACGACCTACACGTACTAACTTCTATTAGACGGACGGCCGTGCCTTGGCTTAAGGTTCAATGTTTTGTTGGAGAAATAGTTAGGTAACTATTCCGTAATCACACTTCTTATTTATTTTATAAGTGTATTCCTTCCCAAGGATGGGGGTTTTAATACATGTGTGTTTTTATAATTCCATAAATATATTTTTAAGTCTCACTTGAAAATATATTTTAAATCACTTTTCTAAAATATTCTAACTCCAAAAATATACATATTTTTCTCAAAAATATTATATTTTACTCCAAACCATTTCCAAAATAATACTTTGTCAAAATACACATTTAAGAGTATTTTCCGAAAATACATAAGTTACGTTTTAAAGTTCGCGTTATAATAACAGTACCGGTGTAACTTAAATATTTATTTGTGATAGCGTTGATATTATTTTGGAGTCGTGATTTCATAATATACTCCAGTTATATTATTTTTGCCCTAAAAATAATATATGTAGTTCACAAAATAATCATATAATCACACAAGCGTTTTATGATGAAATATATATTCTAAATATATATTTAACAAGTTTTATTTACGAAAATCCACCTCCGACTCTTGGTTATTTTGTAATAAAAATCTTGGCGAAGTTTATTTGGAAAAACAAGTTAAAAATATATTTATAAACACTTGTCACAAAATATTTCTAAGTGTTATATTTCTGGAAAAATTTCGCCAGAGTTTCCTCTGTAACTGGAGGTGGCCACGCTTACTAGCGTATCATTTTCTTTTCAAAATCCAATCAAACAATTTATCAACCAACAACATACAACATTTAAGCATCCAACTTGTCAAAATAAGTCTAAATCGCAAACTCATGAACTTGTAAGTTTTGTAAAAATATATAGAAATTTTCTAACGCATTTAGTGGATCTTGTCATCTTTCAAAATAAAATTTGTTTCTTGAAAACTTTATTTTTAAAGAACTTGTAGTTTAACAACTTCTTGTCATAATTTACAAAAATATTTCTTTGTCCAACTTTCTTGTTACACAAGTGTTTACACACTTGCTTTTTCACTAAAATGCTTGTAGTTTATGTAAGATCCGGGTTTTTAACAAGGCTTGTATGTTTCGCTTGGTTCTTCCGAGAAACCACTTGTAGATCTTTAGATCTACTAGTTTAGAACCTTATTTTACAAGAAAAATTTCATTTACACAAGTTCATGTTCATGAGTGGAAGGGCTCATCATCTTACAATTTTTACACTTAACATATTACTAGTTCATGTTCCATGAACATGATCTAGTATGGTTAGATGATGATCCGTCCCACTACTAGCAACTAACAACATAAAATAATCACAACTAGACAAGTTTCACAAGATTTACACCACTAGTTACTCTTTATCCATCTAGTTCATCATTCTTTCAAGACTTTTAGTGGTGATCTTGTGTGTTCTCGATTTTTAACCGTTAAATCTCTTATTAACCACTTTAAACAAGATCAAGAGGATGTTTAGAGGCACTTACTACTAGCTCGAGGCTAGGGAAGAAACAAGACGTAAACGAGGTGGATAAAAGAAATATAGAGAGGTTCTTGAGTTTCCGAAAGCACCGAGCCTCCTTGTATGTCACCTTGTACCTTTGTATGTATGTAATATTGCTAGATCAAGACTTGATGATGATGGTGGTGGCACTAGTGTTCTCGGCCGAACACTAAGGAAGAGGGAGAGAGAGAGCAAATTTTGTGAAGTGTGATTTGTGAATGAAGTCCTTATCTCTTAAGCATTCTTATAATCCATCTTGGTGCTTTTATCCATCATGTATTATGTTCACAAGATATTAGACAACACTAAATAAAATAATCAAAATGGTGGAGTGTGGGTCACCACATGGTGACCGTCAATTGAGGGGGGGGGGGGGGGTTATGGTTGGATTTCAAATGGATAGTTAGTGTCTAGTTAAGTTTAGTTAGGACTTTATGTAGGTTATTAGTGTGTAGTGTAATATAAAGGGTGTTAGGGTGTTTGGGGACCCTAACTAGCTCAGAAAAGTATAAACAATGTCATTGACAATATTTTTATGTTCCGGGTAAAGTCCGGTTGTTCGGTTGGATATTGATCCGTTAAAGTGCTAAATAAGCATTTAAAGTGTCTTTTATAGTGTTTTTAGTGACACAATAAATTCCCGACACTTTGGAAAGTGTCTAGTATTATTTTACCAAATTTTTGCACTTTACTAGTTATGCTAAATGCTGAATTTTTGCATAAAGTGCAGAATTTTGTAATTAAAGTATGTTTTAGGCACATCCGGTCACTATAACTATCACCTAGTGACACAGTTTAATGATTCTCACCTCCCTACACTCCCTACTAGTGTAGTAATCTATTTCCGGCTCATACTGGCCTCAGAACAATGTCTGTTTAGGTGCTGGCAATGTCAGCATGTTTATTGGGTTATCCGTTTAGTGTGCTAACTGTGCTTTTGTGCATCAAGGTTGTCACTGATGTTTGTGTGTAAATAATAGAGTGACAGTATAAAATGTGATGCATGAGTATGTATGTATCAGAAATCAAGAAGCAGTTTAACCATAATTGTAAGCAAGCACAGTAATTAAGCACTAATTGAATATTAATTAAATCGTACGGATACCTGGTTTGGTGAGGGTTGTCACAGCTTTGTTATGAAGTCCATAGCTATACTCTCCCACTTCCACATAGGAATCGGTGGTTGTTCGAGTAAGCCAGAGGGTCTTTGATGTTCAGCCTTGACTCGTGCACAGGTCAGGCACTTTCCAACATAGAGAGCAATATCCCTTTTCATGCCCGGCCACCAGTACTTATAGCAAAGATCCTGGTACATTTTGTCGGCACCGGGATTTGTGGGCTTCGTCCATCAGAATCTGTCGCAAATCGGTCCGTTTAGGGATCCAAATTCGGTCCAGAAAGTGGAATATCCCATTCGACTTGCTCACAAGCTGGGCTCCATCATGGTAGATTCTTTCCTTCTTCAGGGTGCGTTCATTAAAACATGCATGCTGAGCTTCGCGAATGAGGGTTTCGAGATCGTATTGGGCTTGAGCATTACAAGTGCTAATAGCTCCGTCTGCTGAGTGCGTCGGCAACAACATTTGCTTTGCCTGGGTGATAACGAATCTCACAGCCGTAATCGTTGAGAAGTTCTACCCATCGGCGTTGACGCATATTGAGTTCCTTCTGATTAAAGATATGTTGTAGGCTCCTATGATCGGTGAAGATCGTACACTTGGTACCATACAGGTAGTGTCGCCAAATCTTTAACGCAAAAAAAACTGCGCCTAGCTCGAGATCATGGGTTGTATAGTTCTTCTCGTGGATTTTGAGCTGACGAGATGCGTAAGCTATAACGTTGTCCTGTTGCATAAGGATACAACAAAGACCAAGATTGGAAGCATCACAGTAGACAATGAAATCGTCGTTTCCATCGGGTAGTGTGAGAACAGGAGCGTTGCAAAGCATGTGCTTGAGGGTTCGAAAGGCAGACTCTTGTTCAGTGCCCCAAACAAAAGGCTTGTCCTTATGCGTGAGAGCAGTAAGCGGCACAGCGATCTTTGAGAATCCTTCGATAAATCGTTGATAATAGCCCGCTAGTCCGAGAAAAGAACGGACTTCAGATGGGTTCATAGGTGTAATCCAACTCTTAACGGCTTCAATCTTCGCAGGATCGACGTGAATACCTTGACTATTTATGATGTGACCCAGGAACTGAACTTCCTCCAACCAGAATTCACACTTGGAGAACTTGGCATAGAGTTGGTTCCCCTGGAGTAGCTCGAGAACCAAACGTAGATGTTGCGCGTGTTCAGTTTTCGATTTGGAATAGATCAAGACATCGTCAATGAATACGATGACGAAACGGTCGAGATATGGTTTACACACGCGATTCATCAGATCCATGAAAACCGCGGGTGCGTTGGTTAAACCAAAAGGCATAACAACGAATTCGTAGTGGCTGTATCGAGTGCGAAACGCGGTTTTGGGTATATCCTCCTCTTGAATGCGTAGTTGGTGATAACCTGAGCATAGATCGATCTTTGAAAAGCACGTAGCACCTTGTAGCTGATCAAACAAATCGTCGATGCGAGGTAGGGGATAGCGGTTCTTGATAGTTAACTTATTCAATTCCCGATAGTCGATGCACATTCTGAATGACCCATCCTTCTTTTTGACGAAAAGGACTGGTGCGCCCCAAGGAGAGGTGCTTGGGCAAATGAAGCCTTTCTCAAGTAATTCCTGGAGTTGGTTCGAGAGTTCGCGCATTTCAGACGGTGCGAGTCGGTAAGGAGCTTTGGAAATAGGGTTGGCTCCAGGAATGAGGTCGATACGAAATTCGATATCACGACTTGGCGGTAGCCCGGTAAGATCCTCTGGAAAAACATTAGGAAATTCGCGAACCACAGGAACGTCGTTTACTTCCTTCTTCTCTTTCTTTTCCTTCTCCGCTACTACAATGTTGGCCAAGAAAGCTCTGTATTCCTTGCGGAGATACTTGCTAGCTTGGACACAGGACATGAGCTTGAGACCTTTCGAAGCAGTTTTGCCATAAACACACAATAGATCACCATTCGCGAGCGAGAATCGAATCATCTTATCAAAGCACATAACTTCAGCATGGTTTTCGCGAAGAAGTTCATGCCTACTATGACATCAAGACTTCCGAGTTGCATCGGAATGAGGTCGATTGGGAAGACGTGATTGTTGAGCTCAAGGGTACAATCACGAAGTATAGAATTTACGGCGACGGTTCTTCCGGTAGCGACTTCAACATCAAACGTCGAGGAGAGTCGGGAGCGCTTACGACTAAGGAGCTTTTCGAATTCGAACGACACAAAGCAATTATTGGCTCCAGTATCAAATAAACACGAAGCATAAATACCATTCACAAGGAACGTAACATTAACCACGTTGTTGTCGGCTTGGGCTTGACGCACGTTGATGTTGAAAGTTCATGCGCGTGCTGCTTGTTGCTGTTGTTGCTGGTGTTGCTGAGGCTGCTGCTGCTGGGGCTCTTGCTTCACAATCCTGTTTGGGCACATGTTAGCGAAATGGTTAGGATCGCCACATGCGAAGCAGGCTCTGGCGTTGACCGCGGGTGCCGGAGGAGCTTGATGACCCTGAGGGGCGGTGAGTAGAGCTTGATGAGCAGGATAGGAGGATCCACCATAGTAGGACACAATGCAGCCAGTTCGTTCAATCTCTTCGTATACGCCTCTATTTCAGACCCCGTCATCTTCAAGTTATAAAACTCTACTTCCAGTTTGTGGATGTCGTCGCGATGACAGTACTCCTCTTTGATCAGATCCTTGAAGTCGTTCCATGGGGTGGCATTAGCAGCTGCCAACCCTAGCATTTGTACTTGCGCGTTCCACCATGTCAACGCAACACCTTCGAGTGTTCCAGTAGCAAATTTTACCCTACGAGCCTCAGGGCATTCACACATCTCAAAGACATACTCGATCTTCTCGAACCAGTGAAGGAGACCTACAGCTCCTTCTGTACCACTGAAGGTACTAGGTCGACAGTCCATAAAGGTCTTGAAGGTACATACGGGAGGCTGAGCATGTTGACCTCCTGCAGGGGCTGTTGCGAGTGCCTCAGCCACTCGTTCATTGATTAGAGCCGTCAGCTGGGCTTGAGTCAAGTTCAAACATCCACGCATGATCTTCACATCAAAGAAAGCACAAGTGAGAGGGGTGTCGCGAAAGTGCATAAGTATGGGATGACAGAAGAGAGTAAGCACACAGGGTTTCAAACAGCAGTGGTTACGTTGACTAAGCATACCATGAACAATGCATTAAGCAAACTAATAGACAGGTAATATAAACATAAGCCATATCACCTATAGTGTTGAGTCTTGCACGTGAAGCGAAGCGTCGTTGTGGATCGTTAAGCACTGTACAGGTTATAGTCTAGTTTTGTTAAAAGCTTTCCCTTTTTAAAACCAAGTTCACTATAACCAATGGCTCTGATAACAATCTGTCACACCCCCAAAATCCACAAGCGGAGTATCACCGCAGGAGGCGTGACTGACCAGAATCCAGCCACCAATCATATTGAACAATGTAATTTAAAGAAATAAAAGTCCAACCACACAATATAATTGGTGTTCAAACAAGTTTATCCAATTCAAGTTATTAGCGGAAGCAATCAAGTTTAAAACCAAAAACCAAAGCATAAGTTTAAAAGTATAATGTTTAACATGGAACCCAACAGTCCATGTATCACAATGACTTCCGCTCCCCTGCAAGCTCCAGCTAACATCTAACGACCAGCAAGGCATGTAACAACGAGTCAACAACAAAGTTGAGCGAGATCACAGTTGGTTATCCAATTTATAGTTGTTTCAAAAACCACGAGTTCATTAAAAAAAATGAGTTATTGATGTGTGCAAAATGCAACATATAAATTACATCAAATGTGGCATAAAACTAACCCTTTTTTAGTACTAATGTTGGAAAAAGTGTGTTTTTGTCTTCCTTTTGTATTTTCAAGATTAAATGAGCTCAAATGAACAAAAGAAGCAAAAAGGCAGCTAAATCTAACATAAATACAAGAAAAGGATCAAACGTGGCATGCCCGACCCCCCGACAACATCTTCCCAATAAAAAACAAGAGAACAGAAGGCTGAACATGCCCCGTGTTCAGTGAACACGGGGGCGTGCCCAAGTGTCTGCAAAAAAGACAAAGCTGTAGAAGCTTCTATCACCCACCACGGGGGCGTGCCCACCAGACACGGGGCCGTGGTCAACTCTAAGATTCGCAGAATCTGGGGAAATCTTGATAGTACAGATACGCTTCTGCACACCGGGTCGTGCCCAGCGGACACGGGGGCGTGGTCAACTAATGCAGACAAGATGAAATTAATGAAGAAAGAGAAGGAGGGTGGACATGGGGCCGTGCCCGAGCGTCTGTTCAGGCTATAAATAGGGGTGCTTGGCTCATTTGCAAACCATCTCTTGGCACACCACCTCTCTCACACTTCACCCACCACCATCACAACACCATCATCCACCACCATCATCCATCATAGAGTGTGTGAGTCGTCTCGGGATCCAAGATTGATCGTAAGAGTTCTTGACAATCAAAGGCCATGTTTGCCTAAGTCTCTTACATCACTTGGTGAAGACAAGTGTCTAGTGTAATACTTTTTATTTTTAATCTTTTCACACTTTTTATTTGGTTATGTATTAATGAATTTAATAACTAGTTTCTTATGTTGAAGGTGATTCTTCCTTATCGTTTGTCCGTGGTGTCTTGGCATTATTTTACTGTCTATATAAAATAAAAGATTTTCACCATTCATATCTCCACGGTCTATATGGAGATATGTTGGCTACCTGGTCGGGGGTTAAGGGAACGGTTTGGTAAGAGTCTTGCCTTGTTCAGTGTATAGATCCTGCAAGGACCTGGGTCAAATTTAGTAGGACCTCCTTCAATACCCACCGGTATTGGATGGCGGGGGTCCAAACTCTTTGATCCCCTCATATGTAAACTACTATTAAAACTTTAACCCGGCTATTTAGGACTGTATCCCTGCTGACTCGGACTACTTAGCCAAGGCTAACGTCACCTTCAAAAGAGGGGCCTACCACATTATGCATTTATAACTTAATTAATTGTCTTTCAATAATCCGACCCTTTAGGATTGTATCCTTGCTGACTCAAACTACTGGGTAGAGGGTAACGTCACCTTCAAAAGAGGGGCCTACTACAATAACTAAGATAATCTCTTAAAAAGTGCAAAAGTGCGGAAATAATCAAAGGTTACACTAAACACGAGTCGGATCCAAGTGATTCATCTTGTCTATCTGTTTTTATTTTATTTTATTTTTCAGCATTTTAGTTAGTTTTTATTTTTCTAGTTTAAAATCTTTTTCTAAACTTTTGATTTGATTAGACGTTGAAGATAAACCGGTATTAAAAGCTCTTGTGTCCTTGGACGACCTCGGTATCTTACCAACACTATACTACGCTCACGATGGGTGCACTTGCCCATATGTGTGTTTGGTGTTAGTAAAATAACATGTTTTATAAATTAAAAACTTGACTAACGTGTAAAAAGGGCTAAAAATATACGTAAAAACCTATAACACACCGCACGCATCAAGTTTTTGGCACCGTTGCCGGGGACACAAGGATTTTAAGAAAGTTAGGAATCAACGGCCTAATCGTTTTTTCTGTTTTTTCTGTTTTTTTTTAGGATTTTCTTAATTTTTCAGCTTCTACAGAACTCAGCACGGGCCGTGCCCGCTGAACACGCCCCGTGCCCAATCTTTGGAACTGGCAATCCTGTTTTAAGTCAGACAGTAAGCTGAACACGGGACCGTGCCCACTCAACACGCCCCGTGCCCAAGTTTCAGTTACTGAAAACTGAACCGTAAGATCCCAACGGTTGGTAATTTCTGACACAAACATGAGTGATACTGATATTTTTTACTTTCGGCACTCTTATGGTACGTGGTGTCAAATATGTGGTGGCTCCCATAAAGATTTAGAATGTTATTTTCTAAATTATAAGCCCCATTATATAGACCCATTATTTTCCTATAGCCTTAAGAGGGGAGAAAGTAAAAATAATCCCTATCTCTCCCTCGAATGCTCTCAACCGGATCTTCTAGGATAAATGCTTCTTGATGAACTATTTCAATTGGAAGATCTAATTCTTAATTGGTTAAAAGAACTTAAGATGGATTTCAATAATTCATCTCAAGACGATACCCAACAAGAATTGTTGGGATCACATTCGAATAAAAACAACTTCGTTGTTCCCGATATTACCTCTAACTCTAGTGAAGACGTGGGCGATAGTCGTCCCTGTGTCGATTGTGCCATGAAGGACTCTCCATCGACTTCGTTCGGTGCATACATAGACCTGAGCGATTCGGCATACACATTCTTTAACAAGAGCCCGGGAAAGGGTTGGACTTGTCCACCTACATTAGCATAGGAATCACCCTCACCGACAACCTCTTGCGTTCTCGTCTTAATCTAGAGCAATTAAGGTATCTTAGGCACTTTGGGGTTGTTCCATCCAGTAAGGAACCACCCGATCCGGATGAATTCCATAGAAATAGACGAAACTTCATAAACAGCCTCTAGACACGGGGCCGTGTCCAGGTCAACACGCCCCCGTGTCCACCAAAAGATTCCTTTCTGACTTTTTATCAGAATACGGACAAAAAGTGTCAGGACCTCGCCTGCACACGGGGCCGTGTCCAGCCGACACAGGGCCTTGTCCAGCATGCTGTCGTTTTCTATAAATGCAGCCAAGGATCCTGAACATTTGGACCATTCCAGGGACAGAGATTTGAGGGAATCTTCTCACATACCATCCTAGGTATTTTCTAAAAGAAGCTTCTCAACAACCTTCTTGTCCTTTTCTCTTTTGTCAATTACCTTCTTCTCCATTTCTTTTACCTCAACACCTCCATTAGAGCTTGAGATTACCATGATTCCAAGCTTTATTGTGATGTTTGTTAGGATTTTGTTCAAGGAATCTTGTAAAAATAAGTTTTGCAACATTGTTTTAAGTTATTTCTGCTCAAAAATGCTTTAGAAATTGAAAAAATAATTTAAAACTCCGAGATTCCTTGTTCCAAAAATCTGCAGAAAGGTGAACACGGGGCCGTGTTCATTGAGCAAATGGCCGTGTTCATTGAGCACGGGGCCGTGTCGAGGTTACTGTTTCATTAAAATGAACTCTTTTCCGTTTATTTTCGTAGAATGTCAAGCCAAAACAGTGGAACCTCTTCTGTGTACTCCAGAAACAGTCGAAGGGAAGAAGGTCGTCAATTGAAGCAACTCTCGTACGCTACGTGATGGCATTACGTGAGGCTCTTGATGAGATGACATCATTAGAGGAGGTCCTAATTGACCGTATAAATTATCTTACGGTGGGGTTGGAAAACAGTTTTCAAGAAATCAACCTCTTGCACCAGAGGTTGAACATTCTTGTGACACCTCCCATGGAGCCAATCCTCCCTCAAGAGGATTGGAACCCAGCACTTGGAGTCAATAATCCTACCGGATGGGATGACATTCCAGCAGAACATCCTCTTGAAGATCTACAAGAAGTCCCGGTGGAGGTTGCACCCCCTCAAACTAATGCCAATGAGCCCGCCTTACTTCTCCCAAGGGAGATAGAGGAATGGCTCGCCGACGTGTAAGGGACCCATAACCGGAGGAAGAAGTTCTTCGAGCCGCATCCAACCGAGAGAATTATCTTTTTGGAAATTTTGCTAATAGAATAAAATTTAGGCTAGAACTCCTTGGTTTAGACTTCTTATGCTTCTTGGCCTATTTATCTAGAATTTTAACTTTGTTAGGACTATTATGTAATTTTCTCTATTTAATGGAATGCCGGTTTTTAGTTGAATTGGTGTTTGGATGATGTTGTAATGGGTAAAACACACTCGGGATGGTGAAGGATACCAAGGGAACGTGAACCAGCACCCCATGCATAAAAACAGGGCCACCCGACAAATTTTTCTTCATTACAGCAAGTTCAGCACGGGGCCGTGCTCACCCAACACGCCCCGTGCTCAGTCGTCTGCAGAAAATGCCCAGTTCAGGTAACTGGACATGGGGCGTGCTCACCCAACACGCCCCCGTGCCCAGGCTTCTGTTTCTTTTTACTCAATTTTGTTACTGGCGATCTGAACACGGGGCCGTGGCCAGACGCCCAGTAACATAAATATTTGCTTTTTCACACCTTTTTACACATTCAATCAACCTAAAAATTTATTTTTTGGGCACATTGAGGACAATGTGTAATTTAAGTGTGGGGGGGGGGGATGCTAAAACCTTGAATCTTGCAAGTCCTAATTACAAGCCTTACACAAAACTCTATTGGAACCGCTAATCACCCCAAATTTTTTCAAAAGTTTTTTCATTTTTTTTACTTGTCTAGGTTTAACTTGGGAATTTCAAATTCTGAAAAGGTTATATTTTTACAAATTTACAACCGATAGCGTCGTGATAAAAAGAACCAACATAAGAAAATTATGAAACGGCATGACAAGTTTAGTTAAAATTTGATTATATATACTTGATCACATAAAAACTCATTCCCACAAAAAGTGAGTTTTGAGCCTTTATTGAGCATACAATACATATCTTTAAACTAAATGCTCATTTTTCGTTTCTTGTGTGAATAGCCGCTTGGTTCTTACGATTCTAGAACTTGCCACGACGATACATTCCCGGTCCTTACCAACTTAAACCTGAGTAAGTAAATGACAGAGGCATTAGGACTAACCCTTTTTATTTCTACACCATTATTTTTCTTTTTTTTACCACCTACCCAAAATCCCCCTAGTTAACCCCTTTGAGCCTAAACCTTTTCATTTCTTAACCCAAAAACAAACACCCTTTTACCCACCAAAACCCTTTTTATTTTTAACCCTTTGTTTTAGTAACAAGCTCGGTTTTTCTCATGACTTTGAAAAAAAAAATCTTTGAATGATGAGGATGAAGCAAAAAGAAATAAACAAACAAGTTTATCAAAAATAACTTTGTTTGAATAACGAGCTTCATCAAAAAAAATTACAAAAATAGCAAGTCTTATGAAAACCGATGCTTTTACGCATTTCGCCCTTTTCTACTAACCACTAACCCAACCACCTACCTTTAACCCAAGCCTAACCCTTCACCCTAAAAGTCCTCTTGATATTTACAAAGGTGTATAGTTAAAAAGGAGGAGGATTGATTGCTTGGCAAGCTTATGGTAGGAGTAAGTTCCATGCCGCTCTCGAGCGATTCACTAAAATACATCTTCGGCCGAGTGTTGAGTGATCCCCCGTGAGGTATGTGAACTTGTATATAAGTGAAATTTTAAAAAAAGGCATGTTATGCCCTAATAAATAATTTATCTTATGTAATGTTTTAAATAAATCATGACGAATAGGATTGTAAATAAATAAAAATAAAACTTAATAAAGAATCTTGGAAATCCCGACACTCTATGACAAGCCCAAAAACCTTCTCTTCTACCCATCCCATTTGGGAGTGTAAAGCCACATTATAAAGAGTTTTGCTTGAGGACAAGCAAAGATTCAAGTGTGGGGGTATTTGATGTGTGCAAAATGCAACATATAAATTACATCAAATGTGGCATTAAACTAACCTTTTTTTAGTACTAATGTTGGAAAAGTGTGTTTTTGTCTTCCTTTTATATTTTCAGGATTAAATGAGCTCAAATGAACAAAAGAAGCAAAAAGGCAGCTAAATCTAACATAAATACAAGAAAAGGATCAAACGTGGCATGCTCGACCCCCCGACAGCATCTTCCCAAGCAAAAACAAGAGAACAGAAGGCTGAACACGCCCCGTGTTCAGTGAACACGAGGGCGTGCCCAAGTGTCTGCAAAAAAGACAAAGCTGTAGAAGCTTCTATCACCCACCACGGGGGCGTGCCCACCAGACACGGGGCCGTGGTCAACTCTAAGATTCGCAGAATCTGGGGAAATCTTGATAGTACAGATACGCTTCTGCACACGGGGTCGTGCCCAGTGGACACGGGGGCGTGGTCAACTAATGCAGACAAGATGTAATTAATGAAGAAAGAGAATGAGGGTGGACACGGGGACGTGCCCGAGCATCTGTTCAGGCTATAAATAGGGGTGCTTGGCTCATTTGCAAACCATCCCTTGGCACACCACCTCTTTCACACTTCACCCACCACCATCACAACACCATCATCCACCACCATCATCCATCATCCATCATAGAGTGTGTGAGTCATCTCGGGATCCAAGATTGATCGTAAGAGTTCTTGACAATCAAAGGCCATGTTTGCCTAAGTCTCTTACATCACTTGGTAAAGACAAGTGTCTAGTGTAATACTTTTTATTTTTAATCTTTTCGCACTTTTTATTTGGTTATGTATTAATGACTTTAATAACTAGTTTCTTATGTTGAAGGTGATTCTTCCTTATCATTTGTCCGTGGTGTCTTGGCATTATTTTACTGTCTATATAAAATAAAAGATTTTCACCATTCATATCTCCACGGTCTATATGGAGATATGTTGGCTACCTGGTCGGGGGTTAAGGGAACGGTTTGGTAAGAGTCTTGCCTTGTTTAGTGTATAGATCCTGCAAGGACCTGGGTCAAATTTAGTAGGACCTCCTTCAATACCCACCGGTATTGGATGGTGGGGGTCCAAACTCTTTGATCCCCTCATATGTAAGCTACTATTAAAACTTTAACCCGGCTATTTAGGACTGTATCCCTGCTGACTCAGACTACTTAGCCGAGGGTAACGTCACCTTCAAAAGAGGGGCCTACCACATTATGCATTAATAACTTAATTAATTATCTTTCAATAATCCGACCCTTTAGGATTGTATCATTGCTGACTCAAACTACTGGGTTGAGGGTAACGCCACCTTCAAAAGAGGGGCCTACTACAATAACTAAGATAATCTCTTAAAAAGTGCAAAAGTGCGGAAATAAACAAGGTTACACTAAACACGAGTCGGATCCAAGTGATTCATCTTGTCTATCTGTTTTTATTTTATTTTATTTTTCAGCATTTTAGTTAGTTTTTATTTTTCTAGTTTAAATTATTTTTCTAAACTTTTGATTTGATTAGACGTTGAAGATAAACCGGTATTAAAAGCTCTTGTGTCCTTGGACGACCTCGGTATCTTGCCAACACTATACTACGCTCACGATGGGTGCACTTGCCCATATGTGTGTTTGGTGTTAGTAAAATATCGTGTTTTATAAATTTAAAACTTGACTAACGTGTAAAAAGGGCTAAAAATATACGTAAAAACCTATAACACACCGCACGCATCAGTTATCCAATTCATTGTTTCCCAAACCATAACCAGTGGGGGCTACCCCATGTAACCACTAGACCGTTACCATATCGACAACTGACTGAGAAAGTTGTGCCCTACGTCAATGTCTATCATCATTGACTAAGTGCCCAGATCCATTAGTACACGCTCGTCCTCCCGGCATGGTGTGAGGCTTGTCAACCCTAATAGTGCTATTAACTAATGACCCGCTCGCCATTGGCCCGGCGATTAAGTCGATATAAAAATGAGGGACTTAATGATAGAGTTTTGTCTAGTAAGTTATAGGTTGTCGTCCTTCCAACTGAGGACGGAGGTACGTAATCTATCCAAGGAGAATACGCAGGATTAATGTTGTCATCCTTCTCAACGAGGATGGAGGTACATATTCTGTTAAAGGTGAATATGTATGTTTCGTTTTAGCTTCTTAACCCATTCCCAAACCACCGGGAATCCCATGCCTTATAGAAAGTGTGAACTCACCTTGGTTTGCTCGGTATGGTTAACTACTTGTTCACAAATATTCAGTCAAAGCCTATAGTAATCATACATTCATAATCAGTTGACATCCACATTGTTCGTGTATAAATCATGACCATAATGTGTATTCAGGCAACACTATCACATAGCACTTAACAGTTATTCTAGTTCATATCAGTCCACAGTTCACATTTGTGTTTCGCATGCAAACTCATATTTCCTAAATCATGATCAACATCACAAACAGTCAATTAGTGAGCATTCAAGTTTCATACACAAGTTAAACACAGTCTGCTGTGAATCATACTCTGGGCGGCGAAACTCCAGGCGACGAAACCTCAAGGTGACGAAACCTCCCATGTTTTGTCGGCTTGGAGGTGTGACGAAACCTTGCATGTTTCGTTGGCATCGTATGTGACGAAAATCTACAGCGTTTCGTTGTCAATGGTGTTTCGTCGGGTGGGACTTTCATCATTACTGTAACAGTTTGGCATGCTCACACGGCGAAAACCCTAATCATCATCAACTATTTCACCATTATCATCAATCAAACAATTATCGTCCAAATACAATAAACATTACTACTACTTATCATCATTCCAAATAGATCACAGTACTTAACATCTAGCATGAATCCCTAAATCCTAAAGTAACCATATATGATTCAGATTGCATCATGAATGTATTCGATGATCAGTTCCATTCAACACAAGTATAATATCAAATAGAAGCATGGCTCCAATTAGTGAACATGAATACAATTCCATGAGTTACCATCATGCAGTTTCTAAACAAATCGATTTGCACAAGAACATCAAAACCCTAATTACATGATTTTCAATTCAAGCATTAATCGTAGCCAAATCATCTAGCAAACAATCTCACCTATAATGATAGTTATCTACACACACAGTGACACGTAATCGAATCGACCAACGAGACTAACCGGTTGAGAGGTGAGACACAAGAACTTCTAGAGAGATGATGGTTGTCATCGGGTGCCAAAGGGAGAAAGAGAGTCTAAGGTTTCGCGAATTGTGGTGTGTGCAATATATAACGTAACTGCCGATTTAATTGGGCTATACTTGGGCCGAAGCCCATTTTGGCGAAACTCCTAAGTTTCGTCGGGAGTTGAATGATGAAACCCCTAGGTTTCGTCGAGTGAGAGTGGTGGCGAAACCCCTTAGGTTTCGTCGTGGTATGTGTGGCTCACCATGTTTCGTCGATTGAGGAATTATATGCTCAACAGTTAATAACTTTTTATCACTCAACAAACAGTAACACAATATCCCAAGCATAAAATCAAGCATGTACAACTATAAAGCAAATAAGTTATGCAAACACAATTGTGAACAAGTACGTGTAGAGGAAAGACCTTGAAAACTCGGGTTGTCACATACATGACCCTTATCATGGGGTTTTTTACTAGGTTCTCAACCTGATTATAGGATAGAAAGACAAATTTTGATAAGAACTTCATCATTCCTTCATTTCAGTGTTTGGGTTACAAAGGGAACAAAACAACAGTTTGCTATTTTTTTCTAACACGTTGGACTAAACATGGAACCTTCTAAGGTTTTTGCCATTCCAATAACGGGGAAGCTTTTTGCCTTATGGATCTGCCAGCTTGTATGATCCCCTTTTGTGGGCTTCAAGGATAGTGTACGGCCCTTCCCACTTAGGGCCAAGCTTTAATTGGCTTTCTTTTTTGCTGGCCTTGTTGTTTAGAAGGACGAGATCACCAGGCTTGGACAATTTATATTTTACCTGTGCATTGTAGTAAGATTCCATTTTCTGCTTGTATTTCGCTTCTTGTATGGCTGCTTGGTCTCGGGCTTCTTCAAGGAGTTTCAAGCTCAACATCGTCTCTTGCTTGTTTGATTCTGGATCAATGTTGAACGTCATCTTCGTTGTAACTCTTATTTCTGCCAGGAATACAGCTTCTGATCCAAACACTAGGTTGTATGGTGTTTTCTTGTGATTCGTTTTCTCGGTTGTTCTAATTGCCCATAGCACATTGGGAATTTCTTCAAGCCAGTTGTTGTCGTATTTTCCCAAACGAGTTTTAATCCCTTCAACAATGTTGCAGTTTGTTCTTTCAACTTGGTCGTTGGATTGTGGGTAAGCCATCGAGCTGAACACTTGGGTTATTCTGAGCTCTTTGCACCAGGTGCTAAAAGGCTTCTCGGAAAACTGCTTCTCGTTATCCATGACAAGCATCCCTGGCAGCCCAAACTGGCAGATTATGTTTTCCCACACAAAGTCAATGACTTGCTTTCCTGATATTTTTGCCAATGGCTTCACTTCCGGTCACTTAGTGAAGTAGTCCACGGCCACTAATAAGACCTTAACTCATCCTTTGGCCGGTGGGAATGGGCCAAAAATGTCCATTCCCCACTTGTGGAATGGCCAGGCTAAGGAGATGGGCACCAAGTCGTGTTTGGGGCTTTTGGGCACTAGAGCATGTATCTGGCAAGCTTCACACTTTCACAGTTGTTCAGATGTATCCCGATGCATGGAGGGCCAAAAATATCCAAGGTTCATTAGCTTGGAAACCACTAATCTTGGGCTGTAGTGAGCCCCACATATTCCTTCGTGAACTTCCTTGATCAGATACTAGCTTTGCTCTGGGCCAACGCATCGAAGTAGTGGTGCAAGGTATCCTTTTTTGTAGAGGATATCTCATTGTAACACATATTGTCTTGATTTGATCCGAACCCTTTCAGCTTCCGTCTAATCACTTGGAAACTCACCATTTGTTAGGAACTTGACTAAAGGGGTCATCCAATTTGGCCGTTCTTCTGTAATCACATCTTGTACTTCGAGTACTTGAATGGACGATGTCTTTAGCACTTTAACCAACACTTTCTTGGTGAGATGGGCAAAGGTAAGTGATGCAAGCTTGCTTAGTGTATCAGCTTTCTTATTTTGAGACTTGGGACTTGTTTAATGGTGCATGATTGGAATGTGCCCATGAGTTCCTTTGCCTTTTCTCGATACTTCTTCATGTTGGGTTCTTTAGCTATGTAGCTATCGTTCACTTGACTTGAAACGAGCAAAGAGTCTGTGAAGACTTGAAGCTTTTTAATGTCCATCTTTTTGGCTAGCTTGAGTCCTACAATCAGTGCTTCATACTCGGCTTCATTGTTGGTTGTCTGAAATTCAAGGCGGAGAGCATATGTAAATTCCAATTCCTCAGGATTAATCAGGTACCGAACCTAAGTGCTGCTTCATTTGGTTAAAGGCTTCTTCAGCTTCTTCAGTCCACCTGAAGTCTTTCTTATTTGTACACCCTTGAAGGATTTTGAAGAATGGAAGAGACTTCTCAGCCAGCTTGGACGTAAAACACTTCAAGGCTGCAAGCTTCCCATTCAAGCTTTCAGCCTCCTTTTTGCTTTATGGGGATCGTGTATCAAGGATGGCTTTAACCTTGTTGGGGTTAGCCTTTATGCTCTGTTTTCCCACGATATGCCCCAAGAATTTGCCTTCCTCAAAGCCAAATGAGCACTTTACAGGATTAAGCTACATGTTGATCTTTCTGAGATTCCAGAACGTTTCTTGTATATCGTCGAGCATTTGACCTTTAGTTTTGCTCTTGATCACTAAGTCATCGACGTAAGCTTCCATGTTCTTGCCTATTTGCCCAGCAAATGCTTTATGGGAAGTTTCTCCATCAAGGTTCACCATGTTCACCTCTTTACCTTTACCTTCAGCCATCTTGTCTCTTACCCCTTTCACCAAGTGGACAAGTTCCCCAGACTTAACAGCTTCCTCAATTCTTTTCTTGAGCTGGAAATAGTCGCTGGTGTGATGGCCTTTTTCTTCATGGAACTCACAATATTGAGTGGAGTTTTCGTTCCTTTTGCTCTTGGGCAAGGGTCGGGGTGGTCAGAAGTTATGCTTTACCCCTTCAGCGGCAAGGATTTCTTGTGGGGTTTTGGTTAAGGCTGTGAAGTTCATAGTCTTTTCCTTACTTGGAGGGTTCCTGCCTTCAGACATTCTTAGATCTGAACTCCTGGAACATTTGTCATAAGAACCATAATTGCTTCTTTTTCTATCCGGGCTATCACTCCTCCAACTAGGACCCCTCTTTATTTGTTCTTTGATATCTATGACTTCCTCCCCTCGAATGTGAGCTTCAGCCCTTTCAAGGGCCTCTTCAAGGGTCTTAGGTAGGCACTTGTTGAAGTCCCCAGTGAGGTATTTGGAGGTGATTGCATTCATGAAGCCTGCAACCCTCATCTTTTTGTCAGCCCCCACGTATGTTAACCCTTCTTGCTTGTACCTTTTGATGAAATCTCTAAGGCTTTCATCATCCCTTTGCTTGATTTGGAAAATCACTGTTGCATCCTTGACGTACCTCCTTTGCTGCGAAAAGTTAGCCAAGAAACCTTTGCTTAGATCGTCGAAGGTTCGAATGCTTCTGTCAGGCAGGTCATTGGACCAGATTCGGGCAGACCCTACAAGGGTTTGCATGAACATAAGGCAGCACTCGGCATTAGACCACTTTTCAATCCTTGCAGCCCTAGTAAAGATTTGGAAATGGTCTTCGTGATCTTCGGTTCCATCATACGTTCTTATGTGTGATGGCATCTTAATCCGGGTTTGAAAATCATAGTCAGCAATTTGTTGGAAAAAACAAGACAAATTTCTAGGCTTGTACGGTTTGGCAAGATCTTCTTCTGCTCTTGAGGCCGGATTATTGTTTGCATTCCCTTGAGTGGTCAGCACTTGATTGATGAAGTGTTGCCATGGGAAATGTGCCATCATTTGAGCCATCATCTGTGGCATTAGATTGAAGCCTTGAAAGCTTTCGGGTGTAGCCATGTAGTTCATTCCCATGGGGGTACTCATGGCAGCACTTCGAGCCAAAGGAAGGACAGACAAGGCTTGCTCCCATGTAGTGGATATAGGAGCGGGAAGGCTTGAAGCTGGTGACTGCAACAACTGGTCAAAAGTTATCTCACGTCCCAATGGTGCACCGGTTGCAACCGGTTGGGAGGAGAATAAAGGAAAGATGGTTGGATCTGGCCTTGCAACAGCATACGGACTCGAATTCGGTGGAAGGTGACTAGGACCAGCTTCATTTCTGGATGTGGTAGGTTGTGAGATTACAAAAGGAGGCAGAGGTGGCCCAGGTGACAATGAGGGCTCAGGCTCGTTATAATCCAGCCTGATTCTTACTCCGTTATCTCTTTATCGGCTCACGTACTGGTTGAGGAGAGATCTCAACTGTAAAAAGTTGCTTGCTACCCCATCAGGTGTAAGATCGATGCGTGCTGGTGTGCTTGTTGCACCGATTTGAGGGGAATGAACCACTGAACGAGATGGAGTTGGCATCTGAAAGGAAGAGAAATCAGGATACAAGGTTCCTGTTGGAGTGCTTCTCGGAGTTGAGAATGAGGAGGGTATAGCCGGTGGAGTTTGGCTAGCACTAGGTGTCGAAGTATGAGGTACTTGGTTCACCTTACCCGGAGATTCGCTTTCAGACATGATAAATTTAACAAAGTTGAAGCTACACTACTGGTCTTCAAAGATAAACTTAGTGGCGTAGCCCCACGGTGGGCGCCAACTTGTTGCTACAACAAATGTAAGATTAAGAATAGTGGGGAGACTGGTTAGGCAAAAGGGTTGAAGAGTCTTGATTTGCCTAACGCAGGTCGCGGGGTCCCCCTACATATGCAATACGTAGGGTCGGATCACTCTTCTATCAATTGCTTTGAATTCAGGATTGAAAGAGATTCAACCCCGAATTGATGCATGCAATGTGATTGTGTTTTGATAAGTGAAGAATAGAACATGTAAAGTACAAGTTCTAGAGAGAGAGAGGAAACCTTTGACTAGTGATCTGGTGATGCAGTGAGGGGGTTGCCCTTTTTGGTAGGTAGAAGGCTTCGGACTTGCGGGTAAAAGAATGTCACTTCTCACGTGCCCCTTTTGCGGCTGAGTGGGAGAAGTCACACGTAAAGTGTGATAGGACGTGACATTGTTCCATGCTTTTTGCTGTTCACTACAGCTGGTCGTCTGCTGAACCCTTTAACCTTTCAACCCTTTAAGCTACATTGCATTTATAGTTAGTTTATTAAGCTTGAGCTACCCACGTCATCAATGGATATCACAACCATTTGCTGACGTTGTAGACACTTGTCGCTTCACAACCCTTCAAACCCCTTCCACACCGTATATTCTTAGAAAGACACGCTTTGATCTTTTCAATTATGTTTTGGATTTAAAAGCATTTATGTATGTTGGTAAGTCTAGATTCAAATCAATTATTACCCTCAAATGTCTTAGTTTTCCCATTTAATCATAAGTATGCCTAATAAGGTAGTGCCATTATGAATGTCCAGGATGAGTAGGTTTGATGTTGATTTGAATATTGAAATTTGACCTTTTGTATTTATACAAACCTGACTTGTGGGCCGCGGTTGTCGGTGCGATTCATAAGGGTAATAGTGCTTTTATGGGGGGTAGTTTCACTTATTTTTCTGGTCATGAGGAAGTAAAGATGAGCAAGCTAGATAGGTGTTTAGTCAATGATCGTTTTATATCCGCGTGGCCGGAAGCAAGCCTGGTTGTTCATAAAAGGAGTCTATCGGATCACTGCCCTATCTCGTTAGCTTGCATTGCTACTGATTTCGGTCCGATCCCTTTCCGATTCTTTAATTCTTGGTTAGGTGATCAAAAGTTGGTTGAATTGGTGGATAAGGTCTTCGGTTTGGTTCAGAATGGGGTTAAATGGGATTTGGCTCTTGCTGGAAATCTAAAAGTTCTAAAAGCGGAGATTCGTAAGTGGAGAAGGGAAAAAAGACAAATCGACAACAAGGAGTTGGATGGTTTACTAGATGATCTTGATCGTCTGGAACAAAAAGCTGTTCCCAGGTCTCTCTCTTCTGCTGAAAAGAAAAATAGAGCTGAAATCAAATTTAATATAGATAGATTGGAGTCAATTCAGGCCAAGGATATCCAACAAAAAGTGCGGGTCAACTGGTTGAAATATGGCGATGAGAATAGTAGCTTTTTTCATAAAGCTGTGAAGCTGAATATTGCCAGAAATAGAATTAATAGCCTGAAGTTTAACGATGTTATTATTTCGGATCCGGAGATCTTGAAAGAGGAAATTCGTAGTCGGTTCAAAAAGCAGTTTTCGGAGCCGATCAGAAGAAGGCCAGATTTTGAGAACTTTGGGCTGCCTTGTGTCTCGGAGCAAATGGGTATGATTTTATGCGATCGGTTTGAGGAAAGCGAGGTTTTCAGGGCTGTTAAGGGCTGTGATGGAAGTAAATCCCCGGGCCCGGATGGTTTCTCTCTAAAGTTCTTTAAAACGTTCTGGGTTAAGTTAAAGCCTTGGATTTTGGGTTTGATGAACGACTTTTATGACTCGGGTGTTATTAGTAAAGGATGTAATTCCTCCTTCGTCGCTTTAATTCCAAAGATTAGAGACCCCCAAGTTTTGGATAGTTTTCGTCCTATTTTGCTTGTTGGCTCGGTTTATAAAATTATTGCTAAGGTTTTGGCCAATAGGCTCAAATCGGTGATTGCTAATGTTGCGTCTCAAACCCAATCAGCTTTTATAGGTGGTCGGAATATTCTGGATAGCCCGCTTATTGTGGGTGAAATTGTAGCCTGGGCGAAAAAATCCAAATCGAAGTTGCTAATTTTTAAAGTGGATTTTGAAAAAGCTTATGATACCATTAATTGGAAATTTTTATGGAGGATTATGGAGAAGATGAATTTCCCCCTTCAATGGATCAGCTGGATTAAAGGTTGTTTGTCTTCGGGTATGGGTTCTATCCTAGTTAACGGGTCTCCAACTAAAGAATTCAAATACAAGAGAGGGTTAAGACAAGGGGATCCGCTGTCCCCGTTCCTTTTCATATTGGCGATGGAAGTTGTTAATATGTTTATGAAGCGGGCGTGTACCTTGGGTCTTTTTCATGGCTTCAAGCTCCCCAACGATGGCCCGTGTATATCTCATCTATGTTATGCGGACGATGTTCTTTTTATAGGTGAATGGTCGGAGCATAATCTATTGGCGATTATTCGAATGCTAAGATGGTTGAGTTTAGTTACGGGCCTTAAAGTGAATCGAAGCAAAAGCAAGATATATGGGGTAGGAGTTTCTAATTCAGAGGTTTTATCTCTTGCCAGGATGGCAAACTGCGAGGCGGGGACGTTTCCTTTTATTCACCTTGGTATTCCCATCGGAGTTAATATGAAGAGAGCGAAGTTTTGGAAACCGGTGCTCGACAAGTTCTCTTCCCAGCTTTCTAAGTGGAAAGCTAGACATCTTTCTTTTGCGGGTCGGTTGACCCTTGCAAAGTCGGTGCTCGGTAGTCTCCCTTCCTATTTCTTATCTTTATTTGTTGCTCCTAAGTGTATTATTCAGAAGCTGGAGAAGATTAGAAGAGAGTTCGTTTGGGGTAAAAGCGGTTCGGGGCATAAAATGAGATGGATTCGTTGGGAATACTTATTGAAAGCAAAAAAACTCGGCGGTATGGGGCTTGGGGGAATTCTGAATTTTAATCTTGCTATGCTTTCCAAATGGTGGTGGAGATTTTTATCGAACCCAAATGACTTGTGGGCCGCGGTTGTCGGTGCGATTCATAAGGGTAATAGTGCTTTTACTCTGCCTTCAATTCCGGTAAAAAAATCTATTCCCGGTATATGGAAGGATATTGGTTCGGTTGATACAAATTTAGAAAAAGCTGGGGTAGTCTTAAAAGACAAGCTAGCTTTGGAAGGGGGTTCGTGGAAATGGAGGTCGGATCCTAACGGAGCCTTTTCGGTCAAACAGGTGCGCTTGGATATCGAGTCGGCTATGGAGGTCTCCGATAATAACCGTTTTATTTTCAGATGGAATAAGTGGGCCCCGCCAAAGGTTAATTATCTTCTTTGGAGAGCGCAAATTGGGAAGATTGCTTCAAAGACTGGTTTGGTTCGAAGGGGTGTCCCTATTTCGGACTGTTCCTGTTCTCGGTGTGGCTTGGGAGCGGAGGACCCGGACCATATTTTTATTGGCTGTCTTTGGTCGCGAAGTATCTGGTGGAATATTTTGGTCTGGATCAATGTTGTAGAAGGCGCTAGGCGCTAGTCGGGCGGTGAGGTACAGCCTAGGGATTAATCGGGATTAATCGGAATGGGATTTTTATATGTATTTTTTCAAAATTATATATATATACCCAATAATATAAAAATAATACTTCAAAATTCACATAAATACTTCAAGTTTCAGATAGTATGGTTCGATTTTGACCGATTTTGACCAATTTTGACCGCCTAGGACCGCCTAGAACCGCCTAGGACCGATTAGTGGTCAAAAAATGGGTTTAATGGGCTACAAAAGAGTGGACCGATTAGTCCGATTAATTCCGACTAAGACCGATTACGACCGACTTTGACTAAAACCGATTAATGGGACCGACTAGGTTAAAATTAGTCAGTAGACTACCGACTAGCGCCTAGGCGGCGATTAATCGGCCGCCTAGGCCGATTTCTACAACCATGGTCTGGATGCGTATATCTTTCCCGGTCGACATTGTTAACATAAACGAGCTTACGGCTTTTATTCTTAATCAGCCAGGTAGTTCCTCGTGGAAACGGGTGGTCTACACGGTTGCCTCAGCAACGTTTTGGTGGATTTGGAAAGCCAGAAACGAGATGACTTTTGGAGGAAAATTCATTCCCGTCAGTGCTTCGGTAGATCAAATTAAGGAAGATGTCTTCTTATGGCTTAACAATCGGTCTAAACTCAAGCTAAGCTGGGAAAAATGGAGGCTTTTTGATATTGTTTGTATGCTGTAAGTCTTTAGTCTGTGGGTTTGTTTGTGCAGGGTTGTGCCCCCGTTTTTCTTTCTGTTCTGTTTCTGTTGTTTTGTTCTCAGCTTCTTGCTGGCCTTTATATATATATATAAAGAGTTTTTGCTGTTCAAAAAAAAAAAAATTTATACAAACCTGACATGGTTAATCTACGATAATACCTAACATGGTTAATTAATCTAGGCTCATCATCTATGATCACACCTGACAGTTATTTCACTTCCAAATAACTTATATATAAAATTAAATTCACTTAAATTTGACTTCTTCTTAACAAAGTTATGATAATTTTGTGTTTTTTTTTTCTAAAAAACAATGGTATTTTTCATGTAAAATAGGTAAACTTTTTTTCTTTCTTAAACAACTCTATTTTTTATTTTGTTTTTACATTAATTATAACATCTTTTATCTATATTAATAGTAATGCAATCATCAAAAACTTTTCGAACTTTTCATGAGATTAAATACTGTTCTTAACATAATATTAGTTCCTATGTTAGAAAAACGTATTAGTAAATTGTATTGATTGATTGTACATTTAGATTAAAATTCCTACCTAAAATCATGAATTTAAATGCTTGTATAGTTTATATGTAAAAAAAAAGGTATTGCCAAAAATTTATGATTGAATTCTACAATTCTACCTCCCATAAAAAACAGATTACAGGTCCACCACTCATTTTAAATAAATGTTTTTAAAGTTTAACTTCAAATCACTCTACATGACATTATATAGTAATGAAGTTTCACAATTTTTTTTTAATTATTTACCCAATTTGGACTTAGTCATAAAAATTATTTACCATTAGGCTAGGGGGTATGGGGTTCGTCCCCACCCCGTCGAGGAACGGCGACGGCCGTCAAACCGTGCCCCCCCCCCCCCCCGTCCCGTCCTCAACGTCGAGATCTTGCCGTTTGCGACGAACCAATTATGGTGGGCCCCCAGTCAAATGTAGCCGTTTAAAAAAAAAACCCACCACCGCCGGGAACTACAACCACCACCACCACAAATTCGCCGTCGGTTGAGAGAGAGAAACTTTTTATGGTGGTTTTTTTCCAATCTTGCAGATATGGTGAAAGAGATGACTTTTTATGGTGGTTTTTTTCTTCTGGAGATGTACAAGTAGTTGTAAATTTTAGAGAGAGAGTGAAGGGGATGATGGAGATGAAGAAGTAGTTATAAATTTTAGAGAGAGAGAGTGAAGAGGATGATGGAGTGTCGAGTGACGAGGATGATGATGATGTATATGTGGGTTTTGAGTGTCTATTTCTAAGTTTAATTTTTTTTTTAAGTTTATCTTTTTTTTTTTGTTGGTGGAGTACATTTGTTAAATGAAAATATTATTTATAAGTTTAATTTTTTTTAAGTTTATCTTTTTTTTTTAAGTTTATGTAATGTATTTTTAAAATTAATGAAAATATTTTGTTAGTTTATTTGTTAAATGTTAAAAAAAAGTAGAAGATTAAAAAAAACATAAAAGTGGTGGGGTAGGATCATCTAGGACCATCCTCCATACCCTCTAGTTTTGTGGGAAGGACCATATCCTTGGGAGGACTATGACGTGGCGCCTACGTGGCGGATCATTCTCCCTTGGAGGACCATCACCATACCCTCTAACCTTATTGAGTACTTTTGAAGATGAGCTGTTTTTAAGTGTTTGTAACGTTAACAAAAAATTGATTACTGGTCAAAGACGTTTACTAATCAAAGTTAATAAAAAATATTGAAAATTGTATCATAAAGCGAACCATGATTTTGAGCACATGGATGAGTTAATGCTTAGGCTATAGGGTGTGGTCATGACCCTCATGACCACCATGATCCTCCACGTCAGCGTCATGTCATCACTCTCTAATTCACCATCCAAAATCACTATCCTAAGGGTGTGGTCATGACCCAAACCACTATCCACCTTTTTTTTGTGTGAAATATATTTTAAATAAACAACTAACAAAATTAAATAAATTTTAGCAATAAAACTACATAACATTCAAATTAATAAAAAAAAATAACATCCAAATTTAAACTACATATTATAATTATAAATTAAGAAAAAAAAACTACTCGTTATTGTTAACCCGACCAAATTGCCAAACATGTTCAATCAAATCCGAACGAAGATGGTTATGCGTAGTCTCGTTGTATAACGCCCACATGTTAGATTCTTGTTGCCCTTCATCAACTGGTACAACATTTTCATGAATGTCGTTAGGATCATATTCACATATGGCGTTACCTTCGTCTTTGATAATCATGTTATGCAGCAAGATACAAGTATACATACAATATCTCAATGTTTTGAGTTCAAGTGCTCGTGCTGGGTTTGCAACTATGTGTCATTTTTGTTGTAGAACCCCAAATAGACGCTAAACATATTTCCTAGCAGATTCTTGACATTTTGCAAATTTCTTTCTTTTTTCATCTTCTGGATGCCGTATAGTTTTAACAATCGCTATGTATGTTGGGTATATAATGGACACATTGCGACCCATGCAACAAATGAAAACAAAACTGCAGAAGGTATATAATGGACACATTGGGGCCCATGCAACAAATGAAAACAAAACTGCAGAAAAAAGCGTTGACTCTGTATCAGTTTCAGCTGAAACTGATCATGATCATAGGATGAGTTTTGTCACAGAATCTAATAAAATCTATGAGGTTGTTCATGATCAAATAACATTTTAGGCACTTATAAACATCATCTACATGTGCATGAGTGCATCCATGGGACCTACGATACCATATGTGATTTGCTTCTCATAGTCAGCAGGTAAAAAAATTGGTGGTGTTGATGAGTTATGAACAATGCTGTTACTTTCTGATTAATTTATGAACAGTTCTGTTTCTTTCTAACAGAAAACAAACAAATGCGAGCAATAACTTAACTAAAAGTCTAAAATCAACTATTGATTTGATCAAAATCATAAACAGAAATAAACAATTAATCAAGTATAACTAATTACACTTAAGGGCTGATAAATAGTTACGTGCATCTTCTTTATGAGCAATTCAATCAAGATTCTCAAATGTAACAAAGTCTAATAATTTATCTCTCTATAACAACTATGATTGAAAACTTTCAACAGCAGATAATAAACAACAAACCTGGTATACTTGACTTGTTCTTTTTGTCAGTGCTCCTGCTGCTTGTCGTCTTGTTGGAGGAATAGAAAAGAGGGTTAAGGTTTGCTAGTATTGCTGATGTTGTTCTTGTGGTCGGTTGAAGGGTTTAGGGTTCATGTTGATAGGTGGGGATGATGGAAGAATAGAAAATAGGGAAAAAAATTGTTTATATATTTATTGTTGCTAACCCTAGAAAATAGAAAAAGTGGGTCGTGGGTTTCGTGGTTTAATTCACGCTTACCATGACATGAAGCTCCAAGGGGATGGTGTAGGTGTGAATCATGTTCCTATGTGGCAATTAATGATCCAATTCATGACCCCCACACCCTATAGCCTTATAGACCCGAAGTCAAATATTACAAAATATTAGGTTAGTTTCGTCATTAGTACGGCGCCACCTGTTCCTTCTCGAACCACATTGGTCCAAGGAGTCCTATCCCGGCCAATCCGGCTATTCCACGCTTTTGACCTCAATTAGCCAATCAATATCCCTACACTAAAAGTATATTTTTTTTAAACCTACCAAACAGTATTCGGATTACCTTCTCTAGAGGAGATCCTCGGTAGGAGTCTTGTTCATGACAAAATGTCGTGCGTGAGTCAGTGAGTTTACCACAATGGGTTTTCGACAGTGGGCTTCCATTGGAATGGATGATGGGCCGCAATCACTAGTGGCGTCTGCTATCACAAGCATGAGTGGCCTTTTGTTTATGGATGTACCCAGGTAGCCGAGCTTTTGGACGTTAAAAGAAAGTATATCTTTTAAAACCTATTTGTATACTTATAAAATATTATTTTATATCTTTTAGTTGAAACAAAACAAACTATAAAAGTTGATTAGACACAAAAATGAGTTGGCTTACAAAAAAAATGATTTGATAGAAAAATGATATCGACAATAAAAGTCGTTCCACAAACTAAGAAAACCATATAGATATAACTTTTACTAACAAACCATAGCTCCTTGTAATATCAAAAAGTGGACACTACTTATGATACTTCACCCGTGATAACAGTGGCGAAGCTTGACCCTAATGACCGGGGGGTCGAAAACGTATATACACAAAAGTTTTTATACGAAAACTACATATATAACACTACTGAGCGAAAAGTTCGGGGGGTCGGGCGCCCCCTCCCGCCCCTTCTATACTTCGCCCATGCGTGATAATAACATGTCCTTAAGTAGCTTATAAACATCGTATGATGCATTACATCAATGTTTAAATCAAATGGAAGCATATCATATAATTTTCAAAAATTATTTGTGATACGACAATGTCTGTCATCCCCACATCGTGTCCTTGTGTTGAAAAAGAATCCAATAACTAAAATAGCTTTTTTCCAAACACATTTAACATGATTTAACCAACAAGGCTATGAATCCGTCATTTTTACACTAAATCAAAGCTTTCTTTGTTCAAAATTCAGTAAAAACCCAAAATTAGGTCTGTAAACGAACCGAACGTTCATGAACTGTTCGTGAACTTGTTTGGCGGGAAGTTCGTTTATGTTCGTTTATTTAATAAACGAATGAACACGAACAAAAAATTTTGTTCATTTAATTAAATGAACGAACATGAACACACATTGTGTTCGTTCATTTATGTTCGTTTGTTTAAATTCGTGAACAGTCATTTATTTACGTTCGTTTATGTTCGTTTAAATTTTAGTAAATACATAAATAGTTATATTTATATAAATATTAGGTTTTCTAACTACTTATATAAATATAACTAATTAGTAATTGAGTTTTCTAATAATAGAAATGAAATTTTAAAATTTTTATTTGATCGTAACTGGTCACTTACTTAATTTTAGTATTTATGAACCCTAATTTAGATGTGTTTTTGGATGAACTGTAATATATTAGACTTCTTTGTTTGTGTTCACTAATGTTAAATTGTGTTTGTTTATATTTGTTCAGTTACGTTCATTTGTGTTTGTTCGATCATGTTAATTTATTTTTGTTTATGTTTATTCAAATGTGTTCAGTTATTTTTTTTGTTCATGTTCGTTTGTGTTCGTTTATATTCGTGAACTGTTTGTTTAGGCTTTAAACGAACGAGCATAAACGAACACGAACATACCCGATTTCTTAATTACAAACACGAACAAAAATTGTGTTAGATTATATGTTTGTGTTCGTGTTCATGTTCGGTTAAAATTAAATGAACAAACATGAACATGCCTATGTCCGTGTTCGTTCGGTTCGTTTACAGGCCTACCCAAAATTATGATATTATGCATTTCCAATTTCGATTAAGCAGTACTCATGCGTCAAGGAATAGAACTATCTATCATCATCGTGTACCCAAATCTATACCCACACTTGCACCAAATTACTTGTACATTAAAGAATTAATAGCTTTATCTTCCGGTTGTTTTCTTTAATGCAAGGCTTTCAAATCCTTAATCTAAAGTTGGGAATAATCTTCTTCGTATCCTTTGCTTCCTTTTTCTTAGGAGAGACCAAATGGAGGCTTCTCTAGCCATATGTCCCTCTCACAATTTGGTTTTGGACGCAGTTTATTATTTGACATCTAAATAAACAATAACAAAAAAACGAAAATGTCCTTTGACTAAGTACGCATCTCTAATTTGGTAAAGTTGTATCAAACTTTTATAGCATTTATCACTATAATACCATATGGCTGTCGTGAGAAGTCGTCGCAACATGACAATTGCCATCCACCACGGACACTCGCGGTGTGTGGCGCCTTCGATGATCTGTAGAGGACGCGTCTGTGGAGATGAACGACTACGATGAGGCCTTATTTTTTATTTTTTTTGCTGTTATTTTTGGGAGGTCAATCAGAAGCAACTTGTAGACCTTACAAAAAGTCAAAATTAGGGTTTTTTTTAGATACCAGAGAAAGAGAAAAGGGGATTAAGTGTAAATACGCCAAAAACGGATCCTCAAACCCGGCTTGTTTTGAAAATCAGATCCGAACCATAATAATTACAAATGCAAAATTTTAATGATGTTGTGACTTAGATTCAATTACCTTAATGATATTCGAGTTTAAAAACATTAGTTTCGAGTTTTGAACGTTAAATATATAACACACCGGATTCTAAATGACACTTTCGCCTAAAGTATACCATCTAAATGACATCAACATCCTAAGAGACATCTTGATCCAAACAACACCCTACTCCCAAACAACCCCAAACCCCACATTCCCACAACCAAACAACACTCGCCCTTTCCCAAACGCATAATATATTTTCAAAACTCAACCCCAAACACCTTCTTAATCATCTCATAATTAATGGTTAAACTAATTTACCATAACCATAATCATCTTCTTAAACACCAAAACTCTTTAATAAAATTTGATCATTTCAGAGCATAACTCTAAAATCAATTAACAACCCTCTGCATATTATATAAATCCTCACTCCCAAAACCTGCAAATTCTCCCTCTAATCCACGGATTTAAGCAAGATTATTTATAGGGCATAGAACTTGATCTTTGGATATCCCCTTCAATTCCTAACCAAATCAGGTAATTCCAAAGCTTAACTTGTTTAATTTTCATGCTCTACGAAACCCTACTATTCATTTCTGTAATGGAAAGGCACACGAATTCGAATTTAGTTTCTTTATATTTTTAGGGTTCTTAGTCACAGAATTTGGGGCTTTTGATTCTAAGTTGTGTTTTGATGAATTGAAAGTAGGATATTGTTCACTACCATGCTAGAATAGTTTTTTTTTTTTTTTTTGGGTAATTTTTGAGGATTATTGGACATTATTTGGATTTATTGTGAATTTTAATCAAGTTATATTATGCAGGGTAATTAGATAAGTTATGAAACTATCAACATAAAACATCATGAATATTATTGTTCTAAATTTCTATAAAATACATAAGACTTGGAATTTTTCGTAAGTTGATGACTCGTGGTAAAGTACTGGTAATAAAAGGACACATTAGACTATAAATATAAATTTAGTCTTTTTAAATAAATTGAATGACTCTAAATAATAATATGAACTAAAGATGGATTTTTAGACTTATAAAATTATAAGATTAATTTTTATTAATTTAGTTAGAATTGACATTTTCAACATATAATAACATAAATAATTATTATCATGCCTGGCTGACCGGTTCCCCACGACCATGGGTTGAACTAAGTATCGTCAACGTCATTTAGATTCGCTCTTTGGGGCTTGAATCTTGCATTATTACGTTATCGCATTGGCGCCTTATCATATTTGGTTTGGTTGATTGTTGTTATTGCCTAAATGTTACGGTTATATCACTAACACTTGGAATTGCATGTTAAATCATTATAAAAATAATAAAGCAAATTATTTTCTTTAAATATAGATCTATTTACCAACTTTATGTTGACCCTAAAACCATTTTTACGCATGATACAGGTAACGAGGTGTGATGAGTCGATGATGAAGACACATAGAACATGGCTTAGATTAATGAATCGGATGTTATCTTATGTTTTATGACTTTGGATATTGTATAGATTATTTGAGATTTTTATGTTATGTGACATTTTAATTTTGAGATGATTAAATATTGAAATTTATATTAGTTGTCATAAGCATGGTTGTAAAATAAGGTTTCCAAGGCCGAGTACTCCCCTAGTAGTCGCTACAAGGTAGGCTGCCGAGGCGACTTTCTTCGACTCCGCCTAATTACTCGGAGTCGGTCAAACGCGGTCAACCTTGGCCAGAATTGGATCTAGTAGGTCAACTCGGGCCTAGTTTGACTTAAATAATAGTAAAACATAATTTCTATGCCTATCATATTAGGTAATGAATATCATTTTCACATATATTGTTATAAATATTAGTAAATTTATGTTATTTGACATATATTTAATCTCCAAAAAGTAATTTCTTTATAATTTAACATGTCCGAGTACTCCTCGAGTACTCTCCGTCTAGACCGAGTACTCTCAACGCCCCGGTCGACCGACTAGGGAGCGCCTAGCGACTTTTGCAACCATGGTCATAAGTTTGGACAATCATCTCGCTCCGACCGATAATTCGCTGCGGATCGGGGTGTGACATTAAGGGTTTCGTTAAGTTTATGGGCAAACCTCGTTAAGACCATTCGTAATGGTTAATGCCCCTCAAGGGGCATTTTTCGCCACATCAGCATCATAACGCCACTTTAAAAATGTGTAACAGTTAACGTCCCTTAATGCCCTTTCAATAATTAATTTCCATTTCTTTTACTCTCAAATGGGTATTATACTATAAATGTCCATCCCTTTTCATGTCCTTACAATTCCCAAAGGCAGTGTTGGAGACGTTATCAAGCTCCTTCGCGCCCCTATTATGCCCAATTACGCATAGCCTAAAAATATAGTGAATTTTATACCAATTTCTATTTCTATTTTAAATACTAATTTTTAACTATTTATGTATAAAACTTGGTTGTGAAAAATAAACTTGTATAAAACTTGGTTGTGAAAAATAAACTTGTTATAACAAGTAAAGTAGTTATAAAAGATAATTATAGAATTCAGTTTATGATTTGGAAAATAAAATATTTTTTTGTGAAAGATGACGGATTGTGTTTAGGAAATATATGCAGGATACACGTGTTGCTAATGTGACAAGTGACTAATACATTTGTGGACGTTTGTATGTTGTAGATACCCATCAATCTTGTTCATCTACTCATCATCTACAAATAACTTTATATACTATTCTGTAACTAGTTTTATAAATAGCGCCGCGTTGCGGCAGGCTCAACCAGGTCGTTTTTGGTGTGATATCATGTACGTTTTACATTACAACTCATAAATCATATATAAGCATCATTACCAAGATTGTAAAATATCTTAAATAAAACAATGAATGCTAAAAAATGCCACATTTGGTGTTCCGGGACTGAGAAAGTGATCAATATGGCAAATATAATAAAATTTTTAATTAACCGTTTTTTAAGACCAACAAATTTATTCACTGCTAAAACCAAGAATGCAAAGTAGCAAAAAGCTAGCTTGCAAACAATGTACCCCAAGGTTCATAACCAATCACCAAAACAACCATACTACAGCCCAAAGATCAAGCAAAACATAGACCCAGGACCAAAATAACCCAAGACTACACAAATTGAACGCTCTCTAGTCATCCCATGTCATAGTTACAGTCCGCGACCTGTTTCTAATCCGCAAGAAGCCCAACGTTTTAACCTCTTCCACCACCTTAGCAATTGATGGCGCCTTTTGACTAAAAAGAGATTCGTTTCGCATTTTCCAAATGGACCTGAAGACCGTAATGAACACAACATTCAGGACTTTCTTCTTCTTCGACGTAGGGATATAATTCTGCATCTCCAGAATATCACTAATACGGAATGCAAAGACGGATAAAATGTTACACCATAAAGCAATAACCTGCCAGACAGTTTGCGAGAAATGACACGAAACAAATAAATGTTCCGCAATCTCAATATCATCAGCGCACAAAGGATATAGTCGGAAGTCAATATTTATGTTCCTTGCAACCAAAGAGCCCTTGTCTAAAGACGGTCCAGCTCCGCTCGCCATTCCACGATGCACGCCTTTTTGGGCACCCAACTGTTCCAAACAAACGACATATCTTGCTGTACACAATTTCTCACCTCCAACCTCTTTTTCAAACTGCTAACTAAAACGCAATCCGACCCGTCCAGCTCCCAAACCCAGCTATCTTTCCTATCCGACAACACCACCGAACCTACTAAAGGTCCAATCTGAGCTAATTTACCAGTCTGTTGTTGACTTGGTGCTTAACTTGGTGGTGTCGTCACACCTTCTTTCTTTGGCGCACCGCTAACGCGTCGCGTCCGACTGAAGTATACACCAAAATGAAAACAATACTAATAAATTAAGTATACCTAAGGCTAATATGTGAAAATTTCCACCTGTTAAATTATAATTGTGTGAAGATCATGGGATTGGGAAGGCTTCCATACAAAACATCGACACATCTTTTGGTGTTATACAATATTCATTCTTGGTTTGTTAGTGTTATTACATTTATGACACTCGAGTGCATCTAATTTTGTTGCTCTGAATACCTCCACCTCCTCTTACCGAAACTCGGGATATCAAGAATGCAAAACTAGAAGGTCTTTGGTTCTAGGTACATCAGAATTATCCAAACAATACAGTTCCCAAGCCTTCAAAAAGCAAATATTTTAAAGCCAATGCAATCCCTTGTATGCCCATCCAACCAGAATCAATGGCAGTAATAGAAATCAGATCTATATGAAAGAGTTTCATGCAACCTGAAGTCATACCTGAAATCGTCGTCCAGTATCACCGGAACCCTAGTTCTTTTCCCGTCGGAATTCTCATCGAACCACTTTTATCCAGTGACCGTTGGTTACGTGGATCTGAACGCTGTGTTCGCCGCCGCCATTGAGGCTTATGGAACCGCCGCCGCCGCCAACAAAACCTGCTTGAAGTCTTTACCCTCTCCGTCTCCGTCTCCGTCTCTGTTTCGATTTCAACCCTAACCATATGGATTGGTGAGGACTTTATCAAATTCCATGATGTAAAAATTAACAGTAGCTCATCTTCTATATTTCAAAAGCAACTGCAGAATCATATGTATATACTCTTTTTCAACTTACAATTCCTTTTCTTTTTTTTGTTTAGATGCAATATAATTAACAGTTCTCAAAGAAAAGAATTGAATGGATTGTATAGTTGGTTTTTTGTCTTATATGGACATTAGCATTCTTCTCCATTACAATTTACAACCAACCGAACAAACACTGATATGGTTATATTCAAAACTTACTTGTTGCAAGTTATAATTACTTGTAATATGATAAGAGTTTAAATAGGATTAATCTAGAAAGCAAAGGAGGAAGAAGGGTATACCAAGCGATTGGTCTGATCATTCCGGTTTGCGTCCCGGTGCCGTCGTCGGGTTCCGATGTAACGACTTCGTCTCCGATGGTTGCGGCGTCTTGCGGGTTTCTCCGGTGACTGCGATGGTGTTTTTCTGAAACGAGTCATCGCCGCCGCATCCAACCAGCAACACCGCCACCGTGACGCGCGTTTCCGGCCGCCGGGCAGACGGTTCTGCCGTCCCTCTTTCTCCGCTCCGTCTCTCTCTCTCTAATCGTCTATCTCTCTCTCTCTCTACGTCCATGGCGTCGTACGACACCGCCACCACCACAGTGGTGGCCGGCCTTTCGATAGAGCAGAGGTCAGGGATGGGGTTGAAAGCGGAGAGGAGTTGAGGGGGTCTTTCGGCGTGTGTGTGGCCGGAGATGGTCGCCAGAGACCTGGTCGGAATCCGGCTCCGGTGACCGGAATCTGGAGAGGTCGAGGGAGAGGCAGAGAAAATAGGTAAGGGCTAGGGTTTGAATGAGGTGGGTAATTATTAAGATAATAAATTAATATATGTTGAAATCACTATTCATTCAGTTTCTTTTCTATCATTATATAATTATATAATCATATCTTTAGTTTTAAAGCGTTGGATATCCCCAGTAAATAGACTATGTGTAGTGGGTTTATATAAATAGGAGGTTATACAACACGTGACAAATGTGTAAGAAATAGGGGTTATGTAACTTGAGTGTGTGGTGAGGGTTATGTAGATAGGGGGTTATATATGTATGTATATGTTTGTGTGAGAGAAAGTCCCCCATAACACCGCTATATATATCACCCCTTTAATTATAACCCCCATAACGCCCCGGAGGCGGTGTTCCGAGCGCTATGGGTTAGATAACCCATTTTATCACGCTCCACTACACAAGGACTAAATATACATCTTCAAGCATTTCACGCTAATTAATGAGAAAATAATTTACATCAAGTCTTGCAACACTTAAATGTATAGTCCCCAACTTTTGGAAATTACACTGGTGCTCCCTGTGGTTTGACAGTTTGTTACTCGGATAGTCCCTAGAGTAGATGTCCGTTAGTTTTCTCCGTTAAGTGTATGTGAAATGACAAATTACCCTTCATCTTCTTCAATCTATAAAAACAAAACAACCCCACCCACCCCTACCTTTCTCTCTGTTTCCCCCCACCGTGGATCTGATCTTTATATTGTAACCATTTCAAATCATACCTGCAACTTTGGAATAGGTAAACTATTAAAAAAAACGTTGACAAGACATGGACCTCACCACACCCCCCCCCCCCTCTCTCTCTCCCCTCCCCCCCCCCTCTCCCCGATTCGGTGAACTTTCACTGAAAACACCTCCAATTTCGGTAACTTTGATCGGTAAAATTGTTGGGCAATGGTCACCGATCCGGTAAACATAAGTTTACCGCTCCACTCCGTAGGCCCTAAATATACATCTTCAAACATTTCACGCTAATTAATGACAATAATTTACATCAAGTCATGCAACACTTAAATGTGATATAATCTAACTTTCTTACTATTAAAACACAATTAACATAAACCATACCACAAAAAGAAAACCCTAAACATAAATAACCTCAAAAATTGCACATAAGTAAATAAGTATCATCACATCGAGTTCATCCACAAAAGTTCCGTTTTACGTTCAACCATTAAATTTTTTTGAAAGGTGTGAATTATTCGTGAATGTCGGGAGGTCTAACATACATTATCTTAACCGGGTCCGCGCTAGAGAGCCCTCTCGCACAATAGATCCCCAATTTAAACCCCTCAATAAGAAACTCATATCACTCAGACTCTAACTTGAGATCTGGAGGGAAAAACTCATCGAGATCCACCATAGGTGGAACTTAAATACCCGTAACCACCACTAGAGCAATAGTTACGTTCAGCCATTAATGACAACATTTCCGTTTTTCAAACCTTCACACATATTTCTCCATACCTATATGATAAAAGTGGTTAGCAGTTACAGCCAGAAAAATAATTAAACAATCCCTTAATCTAATCACAAACTAAACTTGAAAAGAATTAAATAGAGTCACTAACTTGTCTCATTCATAGTTTTGTGTATATCGGGCCCTACTTGTGTCGCTTTTTTAATAATAATATTTATTCATTCTCGAGCCGACAGCTCGTCCGTCTATACACACACAGCAACAAACAACTACAGTTTGGTCTTGAAAGTAACGCCAACAGATTCACTTGCAATGGGTTGAAATCGATGCATTTCTACTTCGCAATCTTATATGATTCTGTTTATACACCTCCAGAGCTCAATTTCGGTAAAGTTTTTCTACATTTTTTGCACAATTTTGATTTCTTATGCTTCAGTATTCTATGATTGAGCTAGTACGGATGTTGATTATTCTTGAATGATGAAATGAAGTATTGTGTTGTTGATTCTTTATGTGTTTTCAGGTTACTTATGATCGAATGGGTTAGTTAGGGCTTGTAGTTTCTGTGGTTTTAGGTTTGGATCTTGAAATTAGGGCTGAATAATGCTTTTTTTTATATTTTTTTTAGGAGTTAGGTGTTGAAAGTGAAATGTTGCTTTAAAGTTGATGTAATATGAACTCAGCTGAATTTGTTGCAATTTTAAAAAGGTTTAGCTTGCGTATTGTTGTTTCATAGGGCTGTTTATGAGCCAAGCTGAGCTAGAGTCACCTTAGGCTCAGATTGCTTTGTAAATGAGCTGAGTTTAGCTGGCTCGGTTTGTGAACAAGCGTGTTATTCGAACCTATGCAGTTTATATCAGTGATGTATCGGTTATCGGTCCCCATGTAAAATATCGGTGTCAAATAGTGGTACCGATATTATCGGCGACATTAATCGATATAACCCATACATCACAGATATATCACTGAATTGTTACTTTTCAATTGCTATATGTATAAATTCTGCATGATATTAAAATTACCGATATCTCACCGAGATAACCTATATCTCAAATATCGGTCCTTGACCGATATTTGATATTTTACCGCATTAACTGCATAGATTTGAACACCTTATATATAGTAATGGTAAGTGAGCTTGGGCTAAAATTAGGACATAAATTAAAAGGTTAGTAATTATTGCTTTTATGAAGTGACGAGTAGACTGACCAAACGCATCCACGGTCCACCACACAGAACAGTTATATATATATATATAATAAATAAAAAATTAAATAGTTAGAGCCGAGCTAGCTCAATTTGTAAACAAGCCGATTTTGAGTGAGTTCTTCCCAGCTGGCTCTGATTTGTTTTACTTTTTGTTGTGTTTGATCTGCTTTCGTTATGAAATGAAACTTCTGTACTTACTCTCTAGTTATGATAAATCTGTGATGATCTTAAATAGTTACTTACTCCTCAGACTATTCTATGATCATCAAAAGCTGAACTATATCGTACGTGTTTGCTTTATAGGAAGAACACCAGAGCGTTAAGGTTTATCAGTACTGAATCGCGGTGTCCTTTAAATAAGTTGCACATCTGTGTAGAACTTTGGGAGTTGGGACCATGGCTTCTTTATCAAAGGCGGACTCGAGGCGCATGTATTCTTGGTGGTGGAACAGCCACATTAGCCCTAAGAATTCAAAATGGCTTCAAGAAAATCTTACAGGTATAGCTCTTTGACTCCGTGAGTATAAATAAGTGTACTTTCTTTGTATAGTTATTAACTTTTTTTCCTTGTGTGCATAGATGTCGACATTAAAGTGAAAGCAATGATAAAACTCATTGAAGAAGACGCGGACTCATTTGCTAGAAGGGCAGAAATGTACTACAAAAAGCGGCCCGAGCTTATGAAGCTGGTGGAAGAGTTATACAGAGCATATCGGGCCTTAGCAGAAAGATATGATCATGCAACGGGGGCCCTTCGTCAGGCCCACAAAACAATGAGTGAAGCATTTCCAAATCAAGTACCCGCCGGTTGTGACGATTCAACTCCAAATTCCGCATACGATTCCGATCCTCAGACCCCAGAGTCAAAAACCATCGCATGTCTTGACCCTAATGACTCGCAGAAAGACAGGTCGACAGGAACCACAAGAAAAGCCCTCAGTTTCAGTGATTCGGAAGATGCCAGTAATAAACTCGGGTCCCGTAGTCGAAATATATCTCAATCGGAGGATGTAACGGTGAACGACAAAGAAATTGTTTTATTAAAGGAGGCCTTAGCCAAATTAGAAGACGAAAAAGAAGCTGGTATGAAGCAGTACGTCGAGAGTTTGGATAAATTATCGAAACTCGAGTCGGAGATATTAAAATCGCAAGAAGATTCTAAAGAACTTACGGACCGTGCAAGCAAAGCGGAGGATGAATCCCGAAACTTGAAGGAAATGCTGCAAAGGTTAGAAGTGGAAAAGGAAGAAAGTCTCGAGCTTTACCGTCAGGCCGTAAAGAAAATTGAGGAAATCGATGAGCCAAATTTGAAGGAAGAAATTAAACGGTTAAAAGATGAAAGGGACGCTGCGTATGATCGGTACGAACAATCGACGAATATGCAATCAGATTTGGAGAAGAAGTTACGAGAAGCAGAGAACGAAATTGAAACGTTGAAGTTAGCAATCGTTAAATTAACGAAAGAGAAAGAAGCGAAAGATGTTCTATACCAACAATGTATGGAGACTATATCAAGCCTTGAACTTAGACTTGTTTGTGCGGAAGAAGAAACCGAAAGGCTGAAAGCCGAAATCGATAACGGACTTTCACTATTAAAAGCTGCGGAAGAGCAACGACTAATGTTAGAAAAGTCAAACAAGAGTCTTTACGTGGAGATGGAGTCAATGGGGGTCAGAATCAGTACTCAAAATCAAGAAATTACAGAGAAACAAAAGGAACTGGGGAGATTATGGACTTGCATACAAGAAGAACGAATACGGTTTGTGGAAGCCGAAACCGCTTTCCAAACATTACAGCAAATACATGCGCAGTCTCAAGAAGAGTTAAGATCAATGGCGGGCGAGTTACAAAATCGGGCTCAAGTTTTACGGGATATCGAAGCGCGTAACGAAGTTTTAGAGGGAGAGATACAGAAGAAAATTGAGGAGAACAAGAACCTTAGCGAGGTCAACTTGTCGTCTGCAGTTTCTTTGAAAGAAATGCAGTCGGAAATCAGTAGCTTAAAGGAAGCTAGCGGGAAACTCGAGGAAGAGGTTGACCTTCGAGTTGACCAAAGAAATGCTCTTCAGCAAGAGATATATTGTCTAAAAGAGGAACTAAATGAGTTGAACAAGAAACACGGGTCGATTATGCAGCAAATTGCTTATGTCGGGTTGAATCCGGAAAGCTTCGGCTTATCCGTAAAGGAGTTAAAGGATGAGAAATCTAATTTAAACGAAGAATTGCAAAAAGAAAAAACCGCAAAAGCGGCTCTTTTGGAGAAACTGGAAATCATGGGTCAACTTCTTGAGCGAAATGTTGTGTTGGAAAACTCGTTATCGGATTTGGGTGATGAGTTGGAAGGGGTAAGGGGTAAGTTGAAAGCACTCGAAGACGCGTATCGATCTCTTTCAGAAGAAAAATCGAATCTTGCAGTTGAAAAAGCGAATTTGTTGGGTCAGTTACAAGTAACAACTGATAATCTGAGTCAAGTGTCGGAGAAAAACACGGTGCTCGAGAATTCCCTTTTTGATGCTCATGTCAAACTTGAAGTTTTGAAGCAAAAGTCGAAGAGTTTTGAAGATTCGTGTCGATTGCTTGCAGATGAAAAGTCAGTGCTTATAAGCGAAAAGGGTACTCTAGTCTCACAAATGGAAATTACCGACAAAAAGTTAAACAATCTGGAGAGTAAATACGCAGATTTAGAAGATAAATACGCGTTCATGGAGAAAGAGCGAGAATCTACACTTCGAAAAGTACACGAGCTGAATGTATCGCTGGCTTTACGGAACGAAGAACATGTTACGTTTGTCGAAATGAATGATAGACAATTGCAAGCAATGAGAAGCCAAATTCAACTCCTGCAAGAAGAAAGTCGAAATAAAAATGAAGAATACGAACACGAGCTCGATAAATCTTTCGGTTCTGAAATTGAAATCTTAATATTGTTAAACTGTGCTCAAGATCTTGAAGAAAAGAACTTTTCGTTGCTTAACGATTGTCGTAAACTCCAAGAGGCATCGAAATTGTTGGAAAGTCTGATCCGTGTGCTGAAACAAGAGAAAACCGAAAACCGGTTAAAGATTAAGTCTTTATCTGATCAGAACGATAGATTTAAGAACGGAATGCATCAGTTGCTGAAAGCTGCTGGTCTTTCGTTACACCCGGGATGTGAAAACGGGCGAGAACAAACATGTTTCGATAATATCCAGCAAGAAATCGAAGGCAAAAAGCGTGCGCTGATTGAAAATGAAGACGAAAATATGAAGTTGCTTGTTGAGACAACGATTCTAGTCACGCTTTTGAACCAATTCAAAACGAAGTTGGTGGATCTCGAGGCGGAAAAGTGTGTTACCGAACACGAGTTGGGTGTTCGGGCTGAAAAGATTCTCGGGTTGCAAAACGTGGTCTTCAAAATTTCGGAAACAAATGAAGAATTACGATCGAAAGTAATTGACAGAGAGATTAATGAATCGGGTTTAAGAACTCAGCTAGAGAATATACAGTGTGAGTTGTCGGTTGTTCAAGAAGCTTTCCGAATGTTACAAATGGAGAATGTGGATGTTCTTGAAGAAAAGAAACTTTTGTTGAACGATAACGTTCAGATAAAGAACAAGATTTGTGTTCTAGAAGAGGAAAACGAAATCTTTTTAAATGAAATTTTAAGTCAAGGTATCGTTTCTCACACTCTGAAAAGCTACGTTGATGAGAAACACGAAGATCTATCTTCTGTTCAGAAGAAATTGGGAGAGACGGCAAATGAAAACGTTGATCTTAGAAAGACTTTGGAAAAATCCGAGCGTGAATTCAGAGCGGTTCAATCTATTTGTGATAAATTGAGTTCAGATTTAGCGAACGGAAATAATATGTTGCAATTGAAAGAAACTGAATTAACGATTTTAGCGAATGACAAGAAGGAGCTGTTGGAGATTGTAGCTGAGCTGCGGAAAGAAAATGACATCGCTTTTAATGAAGTCTTAAGTCAAGGTATCCTCTCTCAAACCTTGAAGAATTACATTGACGAGAAACACGAAGAACTATCTTCGGTTGCAAAGAAATTGGAAGAGACGGTAAATGAAAACGTTGATCTTAGAAAGACTTTGGAAAATTCCGAGTGCGAATTTAGAACGGTTCAATCTGTTTGTAATAAATTGAATTTGGATTTAGTGAACGGAAATAATTTGTTGCAATTTAAAGAAAAAGAATTAACGATTTTAGCGAACGACAAGAAGGAGCTGACTGAGATTGTAGCTGATCTACGGAGAGAAAATGACATCGTTTATAATGAAGCTTTAAGTCAAGGTATCCTCTCTCAAACTTTGAAGGATTACATTGACGAGAAACACGAAGAACTATCTTCGGTTGCGAAGGAATTGGAAGAGACGGTAAAAGAAAACGTTGATCTTATAAAGACGTTGGAAAAATCCGAGCACGAATTCAGAATGGTGCAGTCCGATTGTGATAAGTTGAATTTGGATTTAGTGAATGGAAATAATTTGTTGCAACTAAAAGAAAAGGAATTAAAGATTATAGAGAACGACAAGAACAAGCTATCTGAGATTGTAGCTGATCTGCGGAGAGAAAACGATACCGTTTATAACGAAGCTTTAAGTCAATGTATCCTCTCTCAAACTCTGAAGAATTACATTGATGAGAAACACGAAGAACTATCTTCGGTTGAGAAGAAATTGGAAGAGACATTAAATGAAAACGTTGATCTTAGAAAGACTTTGGAAAAATCCGAGCGCGAATTCAGAACGATTCAGTCTGTTTGTGATAAACTGAATTTGGACTTAGTGAATGGAAATTCTTTGTTGCAGTTAAAAGAAAAGGAATTAACGATTTTAGAGAATGACAAGAAGGAGCTGTCTGAGATTGTAGCTGATCTGAAGAGAGAGAACAGTGAGGTTAAAACGACTAACGATCAACAACGGAAGCAAATTCTAAAATTTTTAGAAGATAATGATCGTTTGACGAAACAAAGCCAGATGTTGGAGGTTAAAATGCAGCAGTTGACCGAAAAGCAGGAAACTACAGAGGAAAAGTTGCGGTTACTGGAAGCAGAGGGGTCGTTGATCTACGGGGATTTGCAGACTTCAATTATTTCTCAAGTTTTATTGGAACAGAAGATCAGTGAGCTTACTGACGTGTGTTTGAGTCTTCAAGATGAAAAATATTCCAAAGATTTGAATACTGAATTGCTTAAAGAAAGAAGCAACGTTTTAGAATGTGAGAATGCTGATCTTAAAGGTCGTTTGGCTGCATATGGTCCAGCCCTTGATTCTTTGAGGGATAGCATCGTATCGTTGGAAAATCATACCTGTGTCAAAACCAATGTGTCACAGTCCGAAAACGAGAATGAGAAGGTAACGGTTAATGTTCTAGTGAATTCATGCTTGCTAGAGGTGGCAATTGGGTAACAGGTCAAAATGGGTATTTTTGTTGGGTTGACTCGGAACACTATTTGTCAAGAACTGCTAAACAACTATAACCAATTAGCGTATCAAAGATTACAAATAAGTTGTTTCAGTACTTATCTAGATTTTTAAAATATGATTTTGGCGGTTTTCTTCGATAAGATACACATTGGCTGACATTTTGCCCATAATGACATTTTCATTTAAGCTATTAAAAAAAGATTTTAGCGCTTATAGCTAGCCCTATAGCGAATAGCGTAGCGAAGCGCTCGTTCTGTCTGATTTTAGCGCCTCCATAGCGAGTAAATAGCGGAAATTCAGTTTTTTTTTTGGTTTTAATATAAATAACGATAAAATATACGTATACAATAGCTGGATTTTAGGTTCTTTTTTTTAAATATACGCATACATATAAAAAATATTTCCAAAATTGTCTTCTAATGTATTTCTAAACATAAAACAGTGCCCGTTGTTTCATCGCTGTCGTTACGTAGCGTATAGGTTGCTTGTTGCTATCATCTGCTGCTATTAACAACTATGGATTTTAGATATGACATAACCCGAATTGACCCATTAGACTCTAGATTTGTTAACGTGTAGATGTGGCTAATTGGGCGGGTTGTGTAAAGAGTCAAAACTGTTCGGAATGGGTCAGGTCGGGTCCCTAAACACTTCTATTTCTAAAATAAACTACATTAAAAAATAATTATTATTCTTTTACTTTTGTGTGTGAATCTATTTGTTCATATCTCAAGCTTGTAATGGCTACAACTGTTTTATTAAACCAATGAAGTAATTCGGTAACATATATTTTCAGGGTGGTGAATCTGCAACCATGGAACGAGATGCATTTGTCGAGTTGCAGGATCTTCAAAGTAAAGTTAAAGTTATCGAAATGACTGTAGCCGAGATGCAAACGCTCTCAACGCAACAAAAGTTGGATTCAGACGCAAAACTGGAATCCGCAATGATGCAGATCGAAGAACTGAGTCAGCAAAAGAATTCCGGTAGACCAAATGGTAAAACAAAATCAACATCCGAAATCTCAGAAGCAGATCCGAAAGATATCATGCTTGATCAAGCCTCCGAATGTTCGTCATACGGTGTAAGCAAAAGAGGATTAATCGAAGGCGAGATTTGGGAAACCACTGATGATTCCAAAACTATGTTCAAACACCATCCCACTGCTTCAGAGGTGTCTCTCGATAACATACTAGAAGTGTCTAGAAGATTCAAGGAGCCTCAAGAAGACGCGAACAAGAAGAAAGTCCTCGAACGGCTCAATTCTGATGTTCTAAGATTAACAAATCTTCAAATCACAATCGAGGATTTGAAACGGAAAGTTGACATGACATTAAAGAGTAGAAGGGGAAAATCAATGATCGAATGCGAGTCACTAAAGGGACAACTCACGGAAGCTGATTCCGCCATCGAGAAACTATACGAACTCAACGCGAGATTAGTACAACATATCGAAGGTAATGTTGACAAATCATCGACATCGGAATCAGGAGAAACTGAAAGTATGAGAAGAAAAAAGGTGTCGGAACAAGCTAGACGGGTTTCTGAAAACATTGGTCGCATGCAAATAGAGATACAAAAGATACAGTTTAAGTTGTTGAAACTTGACGACGAAAACGAACCGACTGGAAAAAAGAGGTTTCTCGACACCAAAAAACGAGTTGTTTTGAAAGATTATCTATATGCTGGCGGAAGAACAAGAACGACGATCAACAACAGGCGGAAGAAAGGTCACTTTTGTGCTTGTGTCGAGCCTTCGACTAAAGGAGACTAGTCGAGTTTTTATGCGATTGTGGGTTACTTAATGTGTTATTTTTATATAAACTAATGAACAAGTTTTATATATTTGGGACTAGAGAGAATGTAAATATTCCCATATGATCTTAAGAAGCTATTTTTGGAGAGCTTGTTTTTTCTCTTAGAATTGGCCTTAGTGTTTAAATGGGAATAGTGTAAAATGGTTAAATGATCTATTGATCCATCACCATTATGTTCAATAAAATAATCTCTATTCATACTTATTTTGATACCCGGATTACTCGTGAAGTTTGAGTTATGTGTTATTTTGATACCCGGTTTTTTTAATGTGATTTGAGTGTACTATTTTTTTTTTCCATAATTGCTTATCAATCAAAACCTCTATAAAAATAAGCACAAAACCATAATATATTTGACATGATTTGTTTTTAAGAAAAATTACGTCGAAACACAAACCAACTTGAATTTATACCGACACGTATGTAAAAATAAGTACGTAAAACTCGAGGGGATCAAAATGTCATTACGCTGAAACGTAAACCAACTTGAATTTATACTGACACGTACATAAACATCAAAATGTAGGTCAAGTGAAAACGTCAAAAAAGCACTAACACGTGTTACATTTGACATAACTCATGAAAAGTAAAGTAACTCGAATTTATACCGTCTAATGAAAACGTATTACGTTAGACCCGACTCGTTTCCGAACAAAATTTACATTAAAATGTACATCAACTGAATATGTCCATAAAAATAAGCACGAAAATGTATTATATTTGACATAACTCATATTTGAGAAAAAAATACGTCAAAACGAAAAATAATTTGAGTTTGTACCAACATAACACGTAAATTTGAGGGGGTCAAAATGACAATTTACAAAATTTTTAGAGATTAAAGAGGATATAAGTGTCAATGTTTCAGATTAAGAAAAAAAGTTAAACTTAGTGAAGCTAAGAAATCCTCCTATTATACACAGTGTTGCAAAAATCGGCCTAGGCGGCCGATTAATCGGCGCCTAGGCGCTAGGCGGCTACTTACTGACTAATTTTGAGCTAGTCGGTCAATTAATCGGAGTCGGTCAAAGTCGGTCAAAATCGGTCAAAGTCGGTCAAAATCGGTCCTAGGCGGTCAAAAATCGGATTAATCGGACTATATTAATCGGTCAAAAATGGGTCAAAATCGGTCCTAGGCGGTCAAAATTGGTCAGAATCAGTCAAAATCGGTCAAAATCGAACCATACTATCTGAAACTTGAAGTATTTATGTGAATTTTGAAGTATTATTTTAATCTTATTGGGTATATATATATAATTTTGAAAAAATACATATAACAATCCCATTCCAATTAAATTAATCCCGATTAGTTCCGATTAATCCCTAGGCGGTACCTCACCGCCCGACTAGCGCCTAGCGCCTTCTACAACATTGATTATACATACCATTTGGAGAGACCTCGAGTTGTTTACACCTTGTCAACAACTCCTTTATTTTGAAGAGACCTTTAGTTGGGTCTAGAAGTTCCGTTTGAGGACCTGAAGCAGGTTAACTTTGGTTTTGACAAATTCACGGTCGGGCAGGTAGTTTTGACATGAAACCGATATATATAGGTGTGTTTGGCCGTTTGGGTTAGCTTATTTTAGTTTAAGGGCATGTTTGGCTAAGCTTTTTGAAACAATTTATTGACTTATTGGCTTTTTGAAAAGTCATAAGCTCCAAAATGATGTTTGGCAATGAGGGTGTATGTGAGAGGGAAAAATGACTTTTCCAAAAAGTCACTCCATACTGACTTTTCCAAAAAGCCAATAAGTCAATAAGTTGTTAGCCAAACATGCCCTAAAAGGACTTTTGTTAAAATGACTTATTAACTTATGGTTTTTTGAAAAAGAATTTCTAAAAGGTGTTTGAGTTAGCTTGTAAGCCAATAAGTTAATAAGTAGTTTTTTAAAAGGGAAAATCACTCAAATAGCCAAGTTGACGCCGTCATTTCAAGAATAGCTATTTGACACCTCTCAACTAGCCGTTTCCGTTTACTGAAATGGCACAAAAAAAACCCTTCAACGCCAGCCAATCAGAAGACGACACGTGTCCGACAAACCCTGAAACGGCTCTAAGCCCTTTCAGGCGACCAACTTTGATGAAAGATCTCAGCCGAGCCGTTTCCCGTGGCTCCTGGACCCAAGCCGGCTGAGGACCCCAGCTGAGTACCTTCAACGAGCCAAGCCGTTTCAGCAGGTTGGAGCCGGCTTGTCAACTGCGTTTTTTACGTACATACAGGACCCACCACTGCAGCCAAGCCGTTTCAGCGTACTGTTCGAGCCGTCTTAGCCTACTGTTCGAGTCGTTTCAGTTGTTCCAAGCGGTTTCAACAATTGTCGAGTGTATATATGTTTAAAGGTGTTCTTGGGATTTATACAACATCAGATTTTGTAGCAGAAACTTAAAATTATGAAGATTCGTGTGACAACTCGTATTTCAGAACTTTTCTTTATACTTTGATGTGACCAGTGTGGACGTTATGTGATTATGTGATAGGTGATTTTAATGGAATGTATGTTTTACTTTGTTATGTGTATGTGTAACAAATACCGACCGCACAACATGAGCCCGATCGCACAAGCCCATTCGGGCCACACTCCTTGCATTCGAACCAATGGCAGCCCATGATGGGTTCGGCCCACTCCCTTACACGCATAACCTTTGAGGGGGGTGTATACTCCTCATTATTTTGCAAAACACACAACACATTCTTCCTTCTCTCTCGAAGCCGACGGCAACAACATCCCCTCTTCCTCGAAGCTTTCTTGCTCGGATCGATCCTATTCTTCTCTCAACCGGTTAGTGTTTGTAATTATCGGTTGTGTGTTAAATGATGCTATGATCTATATGTATTACATGGTGATTTAGGGATGGTATGTGTTCGATTGTAATGAAAATTGATGAGGTATGATGTTCATGAAAATCGGTTCATATGTGTAGTATATTTAGATCATTGTAGAATTGATAATCGTATGATGTTAAAGAACCGAATACATGATAATCGGCTGTGATATGTTATCATTCGGATGAATGTTGTGATGTTATGATAGGGTACATATTAGTAATCAAGGCCATGAACCTGTTAATGTGTTTGAAGATGTGGTTGATGTTTATGCTATGAATGTAATTAGGGTTCTTATGAATTAGAGGATAAAACCTTAGTTTGATCGATCCACATTCAAGTTGGAAACTGTTTGATTGTTTGACCGATTTGATGCAAAATAGTGTCACACCCCAACCACGTAAAACAACAAAACATGGCGGAAACATCGGGGAGTGTTGTAACAGAATCATTGTTTCATAACACATGGAAATTGAAATACTGTTTTATTGGGTAAAAGAGTTACAATGTCTTGATAATCAAAGAAACATAACATAAATAACTAGTCTGCATCTTTTATTGTCACTAAGGCCCATGTCCGCCTAAGTGTATCTTGATCAATCCTATGCTTCATTTCCTGAAACACATGTGAAAATAGGTACGTCAGCATAAAAATGCCGGTGAGTACATAGGTTTTGTGAAAATAAGATTCATGACTTCTGTTTAATAAAATGTTTAGTCATGAACCTTGTAATTTGCTTTGTCTTTGTAAATCATTTGAAAAACAATAAGTTCAGATGATACGTATAAATAAGAGAATAATGCATGGTTAAATGAATAACCATGTAAAATGAGTTTGTATAAGTTAAGTTGTTTGTAAAACAATGTATTGTGAAATGTATGTTATTTGTATAAAATGTTATATGTCATAAACTGAAATGATTCAAATAACGCTACGATATGTAATACCATACAAACACTTATATATAGGAAGTACCAGCGGCGTATCCACCATGCTTGTATCATATTACACACGCCTCGTTACTTAATCACTTACTCAAACCAAACCAACAATGTAAGATGTCTATGTTTAAACCAACTTCCAAATGTATTGAAATAATATGTTAAAATGTTTATGTCAAAATGTAAATCATGTAATGTATAACAAATGTCAAAAGTGTTTATGTATCAAATGTAAACCATGTAATGTGTAACCAAAATGATATGTATGGCTAGTGAAATGTATCAACTAAACCATATGCACAAGAACATAGTATTGAAGTAAAACTTGGTTTAAATCAAAGCTATGTTTTGTGGAAATGCATGATCAATGTAAATCATGTAATATGTAAACAAAATGATATGTATGACTAGTGAAATGTATCAACTAAACCATATGCACAAGAACATAGTATTGAAGTAAAACTTGGTTTAAATCAAAGCTATGTTTTGTGGAAATGCATGATCAATGTAAATCATGTAATATGTAAACAAAATGATATGTATGGCTAGTGAAATGTATCAACTAAACCATATGCACAAGAACATAGTATTGAAGTAAAACTTGGTTTAAATCAAAGCTATGTTTTGTGGAAATGCATGCTATACTGATACGAACATCTATGCGGTGTTGTGAAAATGCATACATCCAAGCCTTGAGACTGTGGCGATAAACCCTTAAACAAATTAAAGGTTTATCTAAATTATGTATATCGAATTCGGTCATTCCTTTCATCCCCATACCCAGGATGTCCGGAACGGGAGTTGTCAATTCCTATGGTACCACTACCTACTAACGAACGGCATGATCGGTGTTAATGAATGTATTGTTCCATTGTAAACAAACCAAATGTCATACCAAAAATGTAAGCATGTGAAAACGATGCACTAAGTATGTAATCAAATGAACATACGTAGCGTGAAATGTAATGTAAAACGATGTACTAAGTAATGCACACAATGGGCACACCTAGCATAAGATGTAATGAAATCATGTACTATAATGTACTAACGAACATAGCAGGTATATGATGTGAAAACAGGAAAGCATGAAAGTAACAAGTAGGCACATGTGTTCCACCCCAAAATAGTTTGGAAAACAGTAAAAGAGGGGTCTATGTACTCACTTGAGATTTCTCAGTAGTCCTTGAGTAACAACCAAACAATGCTAGAGATCGCGGATATCAAACGGCACCTAATATAGGTAACTATGTTAATAAACCGGACCTAAATCGGAAGATCGGATAGAATGAAGTTTCGTAAACCAAACGAGTATGGAAACTCGTGTAATATGGTTTAACAAACCCTACATACTAAAACGAAACTTAACCTAAGTGTTTACGACCCATTACGACCCGTTTAGGTAGCTTATGCTACTTTAACGTGTCGTTCGCGTGAAACGCGTTCGGACCGCCTAACTAGTCCTATGACAAGTGTTATATGCCTAAACATGTTACATAATCAGTTATGTGACAAAAGTTTAGGTTACATATGCTTAATTACCAATTATACATGAAAAGGGTATTCTGGTAATTTACCTAAGGCATATAAACTACCTATCATACAACTACTCAAACGATGTGACCATAGGGTATAACCTCGGAATGTTATTCCCTACCTACTATGGTCACCTAATGTATTTGGTCGGATCCTAATGATCGACCAAAATGGGTCGGGTTCGAAGGTATAAGCGATTTATCAGATCGCTTACCCTACGACCCTAGACAACGTGGTAATCAGTAGGCATAGTCCCAAGGGACTATAACCAACGTGATTACACTCACGTTGCGAAGTTCAAACGAACTTCGCATTGACCATAACTGGTCAACGCAGAAAGTCAAACAAAGTTTGACTTTCAGACTCGAAAAGACTCGAAAAGCAATAAAAGAACGAAAGAATACTTACGAAGGGTCCCCGAATGCTAATCTAGATCGAAATAACTCAGGTATGAAACAAAGGTTCCAACTTAGAGTCTTTAAGATCAGATTCTAGTGTTTTGAAACAATGGGGGGTGGGGTATTTATAGTTTTCGGGTAACCGTTAAGATCGTTTGTCGAATATTGTGCCTTAATCGCATCCGTACAAGTGTCGGAAAGTTATGGTGACTAAAAATGGGTCTAAATGAGCTGAATGTGCAGTTGAGAATGTGTGGATGTGAGTTAAACAGCTGTGATCTGCTGACTGTTCGAACTTATCTGTTCTGGGAGGTAGACACGGCCCGCGTCAGAATCATGCAAAACGCAGGCGGGCCGCCTGGCCATGTCAGATCAGCAATATGTTTTAGAAGTTACAGTTTTGGTCCCTGCACGTGTTTAAAGCCATATCCGACACTTCTAAGGCCCGTAAAGCCAACTTTAAGGCCCTAAAATGATGCCTAAACATTGTGGACATGAAACATGCTCAAAAATATGTCGGAGGTTGGTTCGTTTGGCCGTACGAACGCGATGTTCGCTTAATTACGACGAAATGCGCACAAGCGCGAAAAACGATCCAAATGACGCGACGAATGGATTTTTCTTATGCCGAACACTAAAATAAAATATTTTAGTTCTTACATAAATTTTTGGATGTCCGGATGTATTCAGAACGTAAGTTATGCGCGAAAATGCAAACTTGTGCACTTTTTGACACTTTTAGTCCCTGAATGAGCCAAAAGTTTATTTTAGCACACCGAACCCCTCAAAGCCTATTTCTAAGCTATATAAAGGATATTTAAGGTGTTTTTAACTTATTTTCATGTTCCGGAATGTTCGTTACAGTTCAAATTGGCATACTTTCGCAGTTTGTCAAGTTTAGTCCCTGTAAGCGAATTAACTTGTTTTTGCCATACCAAAGCCTTCAAAACTTATTTCTAAGTTATTTAAAGGTTATTTAAGGTATGTTAAGCCTATTTCACTATTCCGGAGTGTTTGTTGCATTAAACTGGTTATATTTACGCATCGGTGTGCGTATAACCTTCCAGAAAACGATTTAGAGTTTGGAATCGAACAAGAATTGATATGTGCAAATGATACACATATTTTTACAAATCCCAAGTATGAAATATAATATTTCATTGGTTCGGTATTTGTTTGATGGCCGTGGAGGCACAGGTGTTACAGTCTCCCCTACTTTAGGAAATTTCATCCCGAAATTTATTTAGAGGAAACTTGTGAGAGCTTGAAAACATGAAGTTGAAAAGATCGAACATCATTGGTTAGGGTTCTGAACTTCTAGTAACTTTAATAACATCATGATTGCAATGTAAGAGGGATACTTATATACAAGTATATGAAGCGTCATTGGTGCGTCCACCGTACCTCCATTACACCGTTCTCATTTTGTTATTGTTGTCGCTATCGGTTCTTACACATAATAAATCTTACTGGGTTTCTGTGCACTAAATTTCATAATTATGTACGCGTCCATAATTAGACAATTCCTTGCAAGTTCCCACAGTCTATTTTATAATGTGTAGGGGAAAACCAAATGAACAATCCTGTGATGAGTGTGACTAGACCGCCATAGAGTCCTTTTAATTAAATCAATAAATGATCTAAATAGACTATCAAGGAGTCTATTCAGCTTCATCACTAGATGTCGTTCTTTAACCAAATTGTGAATCAATCTTTTTGACTAGACCACTAAAGGGTCTCTTATGAATCATGGAGTGGTACTATATAATCCAAGGGTCTTAACTATTACATAGAAGCCCATTAAGGATTTAAAGTAGTACCTTTTGAATATCCTGCTACGAATTCCTCATATGAAGATGTGAAAGATTCTGCGAGGATTTGGATAACGAATATCCAGAGTATACAAAAACACAAAAAGCATAAAAGAAAACATAAGATGAATAAACACATAGTCACATAACCACAAAATTGTTTAACTAGAAGTTTGTTCTGCTAACAGAGCACATGTATTTAAAGCACACTAGAAATCCATTCCTTGGATTTCATTTGGTACTTTAAACATTATCAAGAATCTAACTATAAAGATAGAAAGATTTTTAAAAGAAAAATTCGATTTCGATTATAAGGAGCCGAAATGTTCGAATTTAGGTACAAAAGGAATCCAATTAAGGATTCTGATTTGTATGACAATTATCCACAAGGATCTAATTGTGAAAATAAAAAGATCCCATATGGATTTTAGAAGTTGAAGATGTTTTGAAACCTTGCACTGGATGTGCTTATGTCAAAACATGAAGTAAGAATGCTTATGAAGTTGAGATGCTTGATATGTCAAGGCGACATATGAAGCAGAATTTGAAGGTTAAGTCAATGTATGAAGAAAATATTTTTGAAAACTATGCATGGGGTTCTTTTAAGAAAAATTGTGTTTAACGTTCTTGAAACCTTATATATAATACCTTTGAAATCATAAAGTAGGTGTACTAGGTAAGTATATTTATAAAAAATATTTTAAAATCATGCGAGATGAATTTTTTTTTTTTAAATTATGTATAAGGTTTTTGAAAATATGAATGATGCTTTTCGAAATCATACACTTGATAGGAAAATGTACTGTGTTATTGTTGCCTTCAGGCTATATGAAATATTTTGAAATTAGGAAGGTTGGTTTTGATAACATGGCCAATGTTTTTGAAATAACATAGACAATGCATTTTAAAAAAAAAAATGTTTTCAAACTATATGAAATGTTTTGAGATCATGAAGATTGTTTTTGAAATACTTATACTGTATATGTTGAAAAATCAAAACATAATGGGTATGAGATTTGGAAATATCCTTAGTTATCTAACCAAGGATTCAAAGGCACAGATGTGCAGAAGCATGATCACTCATAATGTCTCTTTATTTTCTGTACTTTGTTTCTTAGAATGAAACGAGTACTTAAAATTTTCGAGGGAATCATGAGCGATCATTTGAAAGAGAGAATCACAAGAGTAGTTTGTAAGGAACATAGTTCCTTGATGTAGGTATCATTGGAAAAGTCATACACACGTGTAACTACACTCGTATATCAGAACTGTGAACAACAATTTATTTATAATCAAACAGATTGTTTCACATTACAAGAAATAGAAGAAACAAAAGCATAAGACAACAACATCTTCTAATCCGCCAACTGCTCATCCGTGGGTTGGATTTGCATTAGCAAGCTTTGGGCATTTGTTCCTGAAATGGCTCGTATCGCCACAGTTGTAGCACGATCCAGACGGAAAGCGAGCTTGAGTAGGGTTGACTTGGAGTTGGGTAGCAGCAAGATTTGCAACAGCTTTGTTCTGGATAGCAAAGCGGCATGTGTTAATCAAATGTCCCAACCGTCCACAGTAGGTGCATTTGGAGCAGGGTATGAGGTTTGAATGATGACGGTTGCATCGTTTGCATAAAGGGGCAGTTCCTATGTATGGCTTTCTAGCTGGTGGCCTTGCCACATGGCTAGGTCCCGCTTGATTAGGCGTAACCGCTGCGGGTTTCCTTGAAGCCTTACGCTTCCTTGATTTTGGTGCTGGCTTGACTTCTGCTTCCTTTGATGGCTCTTGAGTGGCTTCATTGTCGAGACGAGAGGCTTCATTGTTGAGACGAGCCATGGCAATGCCTAGATCCACAGTCTTCTGAATTACTTCGCCTATTTGCTGGACAAACTTGGCTGCTCGCTCGGACATTTGACCAGTGCTGAGAGGAATAGACATTCTAGAAGAAAATGAAAGACATAGGAAGAAACGAGTGAAAGGTTATTGGATAATCAATACAGAATGGTAACGAATGAAAATTGTGATCATTTGTTTGTTACCTAAGGCAAGCAAATGAGATGGTGACAAATCAAAGTAAATGGGTCAAAAATAATGTATCGCGAAGACATGCTCGCCTATAAGTGAACACCCATCCCAAGAATTCCCAGGTAAGCACAACTGGTCTCGCGTCTGATGAGATGTATACGAAGTGCTTGCCTAGACAGAAAACCCAGAATACAGGCATTCACCCTTCCAGTTTGCACGTGTTCACATTATTTAAAACCCAAAACCTTGACGAGATTTTGAAAATTCAAAGGGGTTCAAAACCATATTATAGAGAGTTCAAAACCTAGTAATCAATCATCCTAGAACAGATGATTAGTTTTCAAATCGGTTTTGAATTTTATGTTCTTGTTGTGGTTGTCGCCTAAGGATAGGTGACAGTATTGTTTTATGACTAAACGCAAGTAAACTCGCGTTAGGGTCCTAGAAAGGTTATAGACTAGGTCAAAGTATTACTAATAACCTAATTCCCTATAACCATGAGCTCTGATACCAACTTTTCTGTCACACCCCAACCACGTAAAACAACAAAAAATGGCGGAAACATCGGGGAGTGTTGTAACAGAATCATTGTTTCATAACACATGGAAATTGAAATACTGTTTTATTGGGTAAAAGAGTTACAATGTCTTGATAATCAAAGAAACATAACATAAATAACTAGTCTGCATCTTTTATTGTCACTAAGGCCCATGTCCGCCTAAGTGTATCTTGATCAATCCTATGCTTCATTTCCTGAAACACATGTGAAAATAGGTACGTCAGCATAAAAGTGCCGGCGAGTACATAGGTTTTGTGAAAATAAGATTCATGACTTCTGTTTAATAAAATGTTTAGTCATGAACCTTGTAATTTGCTTTGTCTTTGTAAATCATTTGAAAAACAATAAGTTCAGATGATACGTATAAATAAGAGAATAATGCATGGTTAAATGAATAACCATGTAAAATGAGTTTGTATAAGTTAAGTTGTTTGTAAAACAATGTATTGTGAAATGTATGTTATTTGTATAAAATGTTATATGTCATAAACTGAAATGATTCAAATAACGCTACGATATGTAATACCATACAAACACTTATATATAGGAAGTACCAGCGGCGTATCCACCATGCTTGTATCATATTATGTCACACCCTGGCTTTGCGGAAGCGTGGTTAATTTTGGTGTGACTTCTTAATACCATAGCTTAATCATAACAAAGCTATATGAATTTAAAACCATGCAAGTCATCATTAAGTTTAGAAATCAACATACATTACCATTGTTTAACGCGGACATACTCTAGTATCCATAACCTTGTTCAATAACATTACAACTTAAAATAAAACATAAACGTGATTTAGGGATTATGCCTTGTCCAGGAAAGAGGCACAACCCTAAACCCAGATGACTTCATGAAAGGTTGCAGCGGAAAACGTTCATACCGTGCCAGAATCCGTTAATTTCCTGAAATACATGTGAGTTGAAAAATCAACAATAATGTTGAGCGAGTTCATGTGCAAGTGAGTAAGTAAAACACTTGTAAGTATAAAAGTTTCCTGGTATGTAGCAGTGTAAGAGGACTTGTGATCACCAATGGTTTGCAAGGCCATTAGCATGTCGTGAAATGCAAGTAAGTAAGATACAACCCTAGCTGATTTTGCGTTGGGTACCAAGTCACTCCGGATCCGTTCTGTTAGTCCTTCGTGAGGCCTGTTCTGTTGGACCGGGAGCTGGGCTCGCTACACCCAAATAGATCTACCGCTCGAGTCCCTCGGGGTTCTAACTACCCATTCACATGATCTAAACCTCCTTACGTTATTCATACCGTGTATAAAGTACTTGTAAACAAAGTAACATGTATTTCACCCCCGCAGTTAAGAAAACTGAAAACAGTTAGAGAAAAGGGGGACATGAACTCACAGTGGATGCGTAAACTCTATCAAGCGTCTCTGAAGCAGTAAGCTGTGCAACGACCTACAAGTGCTAATTCTATTAGACGGACGGCCGTGCTTTAGCTTTACAGTTTATGTTTGCGAGAAATAGTTAGACAACTATTTCGTGTTACATTTTGTATATGCTTGATAGTTATTTTTCCTTCCCAAGGATGGGGGATACAATACATGTGCGTAAGTTACGTTTTATCAATCTTGTGGTAATGTAATTACCGGTGTAACTTATATGTTTATGGAAGCGTTCGCAAAGTTTTGGAATCATTAACGCTTGTAAATATTATTTTTACCCTAAAATAATATTTATGTATTTCACAAAATAATCATAAACAGTGTTGTGACAAATATATTTATCACGTCAATCTTTGTGAAAATCCCACCTCCGAATGTTTAGTAAAATATAGTACTGGCGAAATTTATGTTTCAAAAGTATGTCCAAAAATAGTTGTAACACTTGTTGTGTAAAAAGTCTAAGTGTTAGGTTTTTAGAAAATTTCGCCAGAGTTTCCTCTGTAACTGGAGGTGGCCACGCTTTCAAGCGTATCATTTTCTTTTAACAAATCAACTCAATCAACTTCTTTATTTCAATCAAACAATTTCCGACACATCAAACTAGTCAACAAGTATGTAAATTTGCATAATCGCATGAACTTGCAGTTTTTCCGCATCAATAATGTAAATCACCTTTATATATGTAGATCTTTATATATAAAGAAACTTTAATCTCGTAAAAGCCTCGTGTTTAGAGAAAACCGTCTTTACAACTTCTAGTAACAAGTGACAAATACACTTCTTTGTCGGATCTCTTTATTTTACAAGTGTCTATACACTTGTGGTTTATAAAATCATATTTATTAGTGCAAGATCCATCTTTTAGAAAAACATGATTTCCTTAAAGTGTGGTCTTTCAAAAATACCACTTGCGGATACGTAGATCCGCTAGTTTTAAACACCATTTTACCGGTTAAAATACTTTTACACAAGTAAAATACTTCTCTACAAGTTCATGTCTCTAGAATGTGGTAGTGTTCTCCTTTAACCCTTGTATCTTTCAAAAACAAGCTTATGTGAAGATACGTGATTTTACAAAGTCGGGTTAAACGAAGATTTGAGCTACCACATTATAGATCGGGTCACAATAAGCACAAATTTCAAGTCCTACGACTTTTACACAAGACATATGCTATTAACCTCCATTTTAGTGATTTTACTAGACTTTAAAGATTCAAAACGCATGTTAACGATATTTAACCGACGAAAGTTCTTTTAACCACTTTAGATGAGTGTAAAATCAAGTTTTAAAGGTTATACCTCTAGCTCAAGGCTAGGGAAGAGTTGTGACGAAAACCGCGTGGATAAAAGCCAACGAGAGTGGTCCTTCGCGTTCCGCTTGCACCAAAGCTCCTTATACGTGTCTTGTGATGTTTGTATGGTCTTGGAATGATGGAAGCTAGAACCGAAAATATGATGGTGGTGTGTGTGGTGTTCGGCCGTGAGCCACCAAGGAAGAAAGAGAGAGAGTTGGTTTGAGTTATGTGATGAACATAATGCCTTAGGTGGACCTTAGTATTTATAGGAAAGTTTGATGGTATTATCTTTTGGATATTATGTTAACTAGATCTTAAACATAGTTAAATTAAATAATCTTGCTTGGTACTTGGTGTCCCCTATGATGGGGCCGATTGTAATGTGAGGGGGGGGGGGTATCCGGTTAGAAATCAACTAGGTAGTTAGTTTAGTTAAGGTTAAATAGGTTAGGTTAAGTATCTAACCTCGTTAGTTACGTGTAACATGTTATGACGGGTGTTAGGGTAACCAGGGACCCTAACTGGCTCAGAAAAAGAGTAATAATAAAAATAGTATAGTTTTCATGTTCCGGGTAAAGTCCGGGTGTCCGGTTGGATAGTAATCCGTTAAAGTGTTACAAAAGACTTTAAAGTGTCGTTATTACATCTTTAGTGACACAATTTGTTTTCCCGACACTTTAGAAAGTGTCTAGTAATATTTTCTCATTTTTGGCACTTTACTAGTCAGCTAGAAGCTGGTTAAATTATTTAAAGTGCTGTGTTTGGTACTTAAAGTACGTTCTGGCACATCCGAATCAGTGTATCTTATCCCCTAGAGACGCGGTAACACAACCCTTATATCCTACACTCACTACCAGTGTAGCCAAAATATATGAGGCTCTTAACAGGCCTTGAGGCAGTATTTGCCTGATGCTGGTTATATCAGCATGTTCACTGTGTATCCGTTTGGTGCTACTGTGCTTTTTGTGCATCATGTTTGTCACTAGGGTTCAGCACGTAAATAATGTAGTGACAGCAAATAAAGTATGATGCAAGTAAGTGCATGTATCAGTATGCAGGTAGCAGTTTATCAGCTAGTTTCAATCAAGCACAGTAATCAAGTAATAATTAATCATTAATTAAGTTGTACGGATACCTGGTTTTGTGCGGGTTGTCACATTCTCCCCCCGTTAAATAAATTTCGTCCCGAAATTTTAAGTTCTGCTTGTAGATGCAGTGTTCTTGGGAAATAAGTGGGGGTACTTTTCCTTCATCCGGTCCTCACGCTCCCATGTGAATTCAGGACCATGTCTGGCATTCCAACGTACCTTGACGAGTTTGACACTGCTCCGGCGAGTCTTGTTAACTTTCCAATCCGTGACCTCGACAGGTTCTTCAATGAAGTGGAGCGTGTCGTCAATATGAATCTCGTCGACAGGAATGGCAACGTCAACTTGAGTTGGACTTTTCTTTAAATTGGATACATGAAATGTATCGTGAACACCATTTAGTTCAGCAGGTAGGTCCAACTTGTATGCTACTGTCCCAATTCTTTCCAGAATTCTAAAGGGACCAATGTAGCGTGGATTCAACTTTCCTCGCTTTCCAAAGCGCGCTACCCCTTTCCAGGGTGAAACCTTCAATAATACCATCTCTCCGACTTGGAAGTCCACATGCTTCCGGTTTGGATCCGCGTAGGCCTTTTTCCTGTGGCGAGCGGCTTCGATGCGTTTAAGAATTTGCGCGATCTTATCTGTCGTCTCTTGGACGATCTCGGGACCAGCAAGCTGCCTATCACCTGCGTCAGACCAACATAGTGGGGATCGGCACTTGCGTCCGTATAGGGCCTCAAAAGGCGCAACACCAATACTGGTGTGGTAGCTGTTGTTGTATGAAAATTCGACCAAGGGTAAGTGTTTATCCCAGCTACCTCCTAAATCCATAACACATGCCCTCAGCATGTCTTCCAATGTTTGTATTGTTCGCTCGCTCTGGCCATCAGTTTGCGGATGGAATGCAGTGCTCAGATTTAATTGTGAGCCAAAAGATTCTTGGAAAGATTGCCATATTCTTGACACAAATCTTCCGTCTCTATCAGAGATGATCGAGAGTGGTACTCCATGTCGTGCTACGATCTCTCTCATGTAAATTTCCGCAAGTTTACTAGTACTGTCTTTCTCCCTGATTGGCAGAAAATGTGCGGACTTTGTTAGGCGGTCAACAATCACCCAAATCATATCATGGCCTCTTGGCGTTCTTGGCAGTTTTGTAACAAAATCCATTGAGATTTGTTCCCATTTCCATTTGGGAATCTCAGGTTGTTGCAGAAGTCCCGAAGGCTTCTGGTATTCTGCCTTGACCTTAGCGCACGTTAAACATTTGCTCACATAGACGGCAACGTCGCCTTTCATCCTAGGCCACCAATAGAAATCTTTAAGATCGTGGTACATCTTATCCGATCCAGGGTGGATAGAGTACCGTGACTTGTGCGCTTCGTCGAAAATAACTTCCCTTAATCCACCAAACAGAGGAACCCAAATCCTTTTCTCAAAATGTAACGTCCCTTCCTCGTTTGGTACCAAAAGCTTCTCCATTCCCCGGAGATATTCTTCCTCAAGGTTTCCCTTCTTGAGAGCTTCCTTTTGTGTAGCACGAATGCGCGAGGGAAGGTCGGTTCGTACAATCATTTCCAAAGCTCTAGCCCTTATGGGCTTGATTCTTTCTTTACGACTTAGGGCATCGGCAACTACATTTGCCTTCCCCGGGTGATACTTGATCTCGCAGTCGTAATCATTCAATAATTCGACCCAACGTCTTTGCCTCATATTTAACTCCTTCTGGTTAAATATATGTTGTAGGCTCTTGTGATCTGTGAAAATTGTGCACTTCGTACCATACAGGTAGTGCCTCCAGATCTTTAGTGCAAAAACCACTGCGCCAAGCTCTAAATCATGTGTGGTATAATTCTTCTCGTGCACTTTCAGCTGGCGTGATGCGTAAGCAATGACCTTTTGGCGTTGCATCAACACACATCCCAATCCCTGACGCGATGCGTCGCAGTATACCACGAAATCGTCGGTACCTTCCGGTAGAGCTAAGATTGGCGCGTTGCAGAGCTTATTTTTCAATATCTGAAACGCTTCGTCCTGTTTGATTCCCCAATCAAACGTCTTATCCTTCTGGGTCAGGAGCGTCAACGGTTGAGCGATTTTCGAAAAATCCTCGATGAACCTTCGATAGTAGCCAGCCAAACCCAAGAATTGTCGAATCTCGGTTGGCGTTGTAGGCGTCTCCCAATTCTTGATTGCCTCGATCTTTGTGGGATCAACATGAATTCCATCTCCATTAACCACATGTCCAAGGAACTGGACTTCGCGTAGCCAAAACTCGCACTTGGAGAATTTGGCGTACAATTGTTCCTTCTTTAGCAGCTCCAAAATGGTTCTAAGATGTTGTTCGTGTTCAGCCTTCGTCTTTGAGTAAATCAGGATGTCGTCGATGAATACAATCACGAACTTGTCTAAGTATGGCTTGCAAACTCTATTCATCAAGTCCATAAACACTGCAGGCGCATTGGTTAAACCAAATGGCATCACGAGGAACTCGTAGTGTCCATAACGAGTTCGGAAGGCTGTTTTCGGGATACTTTCCTCCTGTATCCTTAATTGATGGTATCCAGATCGAAGATCGATCTTAGAGTAACAGCTTGAACCTTGAAGTTGATCGAACAGATCGTCGATCCTTGGCAGTGGATACCTGTTCTTTATCGTCAGCTTGTTCAATTCTCTGTAGTCAATACACATACGGAAACTTCCGTCTTTCTTCTTGACAAACAAGACCGGAGCTCCCCAAGGCGAGAAGCTTGGTCGGATAAAACCTTTATCTAACAGCTCCTGAAGCTGTGTTGACAATTCCTGCATCTCTGATGGAGCAAGTCTGTATGGTGCCTTAGCCACAGGCGCGGCGCCTGGAACTAAGTCAATGTGAAACTCCACTTGCCTCTGAGGTGGCAGTCCAGGTAAGTCTTCTGGGAAGACTTCTGGATACTCCCTTACGACAGGGATGTCTTCGATTGTTGGCTCGGCAGCCTTCTTGTCTACGATGTGTGCCAGAAAAGCAACACATCCTTTCCGTAAACACTTCCTTGCCTTCAAGCAGCTGATGAATCTTAGCGGTGTGTCACGCTTCTCTCCGTGAACCACAATTGTCTCACCATCGTCAGTTGGGATACGAACAACTTTCTCGTGACATACTATCTCCGCCTTGTTCCTGGATAGCCAATCCATTCCTACCACCACGTCGAAGCTTCCCAATTGGACTGGTAGTAGATCCAGAGTAAACTCGCGTTCTCCCAATTCTATCACGCAACCTCTGATTACTTCGTCGGCTCCAACTAACTTTCCATCAGCTAATTCGATCGAGTAGGGTATGTCTAACTTATTAGCAGCTAACCCAAGCATATTCTTAAATTCTAGCGATACGAAGCTATAATCGGCACCAGTATCAAATAAAACGGATGCATAGCGTTGATTGATAGGGAACGTACCGGTAACAACATTTGGATCTTGACGTGCTTCTCTAGCTTCAAGTTGGAACACTCTACCACGGGCTTGATTCAGTGTTGGGCAATTCTTCTTAAAATGCCCAATTTCCCCGCAATTGTAGCATCCGAGCCTTTGCCCATTACCATCCCCATTTCCAGCTGGGGTGTTGTTCTGGTTGGCATTGCCAGCCTGGTTTGCATTGTTGCTTCGGTTTCTGTTTCCTCCAAGATTTCCTTGCTGGCGATTCCCATTTCCACCACGGTTATCATTCCTATTTCCATATCCTCCCTGGCCTCCACGGCCGGCAGAGACCCAACAAGTATCCTTAGAGTGACCACGTTTCCCACATGCTTCACATACTTTTAGCCCACAATGACCAGAATGGTGGCGCTGGCAGGCATTACACCTGGGATGGGTGCCCATATATCCCTTTCCTCTCCTTCCACTGCCAGCTGCACCCTGAGCTGGCGTGCTTGGTGCTCCTCTCTTACCATCACCGCTAACACTTAGCTTGAAGTTCGAAAACTTTCTTTTGTTACTTCCGGACGACTCAACATGCGTCTCTTTCTCCTTTGCCTTTACATTACCAAACTTGTTTAAACGAATCCCCTCCTCGGTGAGAGCCACGCTCAAATCGATGGCTTCAGTGATAGTCGCTGGTTTGGAGGAGGTTACCATGCTTATTATTTGGGGAGCCAAACCCCAAATGAAGCGCTCGATTCGTTTGTATTCAGGCGTAACCATGTAAGGAACCACTTGAGATAGGTCATGAAACCTCTGAACGTACTCTGCTACTTTCGGACCATCCATCTTTAAGTGCCAGAATTCAGTCTCCAACCTCTGAATTTCTGCGCGTGAACAGTACTTCTTGCGCATCAGTTCTTTCAATTCGGCCCAAGTCAGGGCGTAGGCGGCAGCTTCGCCTAAGGTTTGGACTTGTAAGTTCCACCAAGATAGGGCTCCGTCGAGAAATAGCCCTGAGATGTATGTGACTTGTTGATCCTCAGCACACTTGCTCATGCGTATGACGGAGTCGGTTTTCTCAGCCCAGCGGGTAAAGGCAACTGCACCTCCTGTGCCATTGAAGTTAACTGGTTTGCAGTCTAAGAACTGCTTGTAGGTACATCCGTGAGGTGGATTGTTATTGCCTTGATTAACACTTCCGCTCCCTCCTGGCTGAGAAGCTGCGTACTGCGCTATGGCAGCAGCAATGACTTGTTGTAGCTCTTCCTGAGTGGTAGGCATAGGCTGTTGTTGTCGTCTTGGCGGCATCTTTCTAAAAGATGGTTTAAGTTGGTTAGGCCATAGAAGGCTCCGATGTATAATACGTAAATCAGTTCGTAATATGGCGTACGTATATAACGGTAGTAATAGTATAATCACACAGCATCACATGTTATCACATATCACAAATATCAATCACACAACATCCCATACCATAACAATGCAAATAAGTAATCAAGCGAATCCAAAATATGGTGAGAAAACTGCGATTGCCATAATAATGAGACCACATCGTAAGTGTATACATACAATCATGAATCACTGGGGCTACATCACCCCTGTCAAAAGCTACATCAGTATCAATACAACATCAAGTACATAACAAAAGTCAAATCATAACGTAGTCTCCTCAAAAATGCTGTGCAAGTAAAAGCAATCGCCGCCTTCTCACTCGCCTACCCATGTGGCATCGATGAGCTCAAGCAGATGGTGGTGGTGGAGGAGGAAAACGGGTATAAAACAAACGGCGCATCTCTAACCAATCTGCCTCCATTGCCTGCTGCGTGCGAATAACGGAGGCAATCTGCTGCTCCAAAGTAGCAAGACGAGCAGCATAGTCAGGGGGTAATGGTCGAAACGGCTGTAACGGAGAGGGTACCCGGCCATGGCACTGACATGGCTGCAGGCGGGCTCTCTCCAACTCCTGTAGTCGCTGCTCATGCGACTCATGCTGGTGTACAAATGACATCAATACGTCCTCGATAGTGTGTCCCACGTGGAACCTGTGGTATGGATCAGTGGGTGGCATAGGGGAAAATGGTGACCACAGCAGTGGCTCACGTGTGGGGTCAAAGGGTGCCATCCCAAAAGGAGCAGTAATAGGTGGAACAAAAGGCATCTGTGGTAAGAAAGGCATGGGCATCGGTACATGCCCTGATGGGTGGGCTGAAGAGCCCTCTCCAGGCCCTGCTGGAGGTATGTATGTGGGAATCTGAAACGAAAAGTCAGTGTGTCTAGCGTCTGGGATCTGTGGGGGTAGTGGTGGGACGTCCTCATCAGCCGGGATCCACCCGTGCTGTGCGGCCTCGTCCGGTGGATCCATCTGTGCCGCGAACGGTGCATGTCCGGGCTCTATGGGAACGGGATCAAATAAAGGGGCTACAACAGGGTCAACAGGTGCCAAGTACTCAAATGGTGGGTCAACAGGTACAGCAACCATGGGTAGAGGATCAATGGGATCGACAGGGATATGATCGTCTGCAATCAAAGGAACATCTAGGTGGTGATCAACGGCAATGGGCTCAAGGGGTATATCGGCATGCATAGGGTCATGCTCCGGTAACACATCAAGAGCAGCTGTCTGCTCAGGGACAAGGGCAGGCTCCAAGTCATCGAATGCCATATCAAAGTCAAAATCAGGATCAATAGGATCAAAAGGGTCAACAGGATCCGCTGGATCCTCCATAAACTGGTCCATCGGAACAAACTCCAAGTCACGATCAGGGTCGAACCTTGGGGGAAACATAGGGTCGGAATCCTCCACGTCCTCGTGGTCAAAAGTGGGACTGGGGATGGGGGCGACAGAAGATGCATGATCAGAATCTGACTCGTGAGAGTAGTGCTGCGCACTAAGGGTATGTGTCGGTGCAGAAGCCACAGACTCAGAGGAGTCCTGGGCTGGGGAATGTGCAGGTGCCTCCGCAGCCGGAGCATCTGCAATCAGTAGAGGGGCAACAGCGGGTAGGGCCTCGCCCTGAACGTCCTCCATAGGCTCCTCCTCGAACAAGTCGACGTCGTCCTCGTCGCCGTCGAATGGTAACTCCTGAACAGGGTAAGCAGCGAGGGGTATGGGAGCAGGGATCACCGCTAGTGGCAAATCCCCGGCCGGAATATCAATAGGGAGCTCATCGTCGCCATCAGGTAGGGCGAATGGCTGGAAGTCGTCATCGTCGGTACTGGTAAAGTCTGACGTGTACACCTCGTGCTCCGAGGACTCTAAATCATCTGACACAACACGCCTGGGGTTGGTGATGTCTGAACCACCTGAATCAGCCGGATCCATGTATCTGTAACATAAACACAAGTATGCACAAACAGTCAATCGCATAATCAGTTAATCACATAAGTCACCAAGTAGGGCATCACATAATTTCTCCTAGTCTTACTAGCCAAAACCATCTAGTCTACAAGACTGTTCTATCCTTCACTTAAACCAGACCTCGATCCTCCAGATCGAACCTTATAACAAATCAACGTGCTCAACTACCTTATTCACCTCGATCCTCCAGATCGAACCTTATAACAAATCAACGTGCTCAACTACCTTATTCACCTCGATCCTCCAGATCGAACCTTATAACAATCAACGTGCTCAACTACCTTAACCATCTCGATCCTCCAGATCGATCCTCAGCCCTCCAAGCTGACTTATAAGTAATAAAATGTGCTCAACATTTGTTTGTAAAAAGTGTGGATCTGGACTTAAGTGGTATGCAGAAAAATGTTTTCGTGAGAGCCCTAGTGATCATAGTCTAGACTCGAGACAGAATCCTAGTTCGCTATGATCAGAGCTCTGATACCAAGCTGTCACACCCTGGCTTTGCGGAAGCGTGGTTAATTTTGGTGTGACTTCTTAATACCATAGCTTAATCATAACAAAGCTATATGAATTTAAAACCATGCAAGTCATCATTAAGTTTAGAAATCAACATACATTACCATTGTTTAACGCGGACATACTCTAGTATCCATAACCTTGTTCAATAACATTACAACTTAAAATAAAACATAAACGTGATTTAGGGATTATGCCTTGTCCAGGAAAGAGGCACAACCCTAAACCCAGATGACTTCATGAAAGGTTGCAGCGGAAAACGTTCATACCGTGCCAGAATCCGTTAATTTCCTGAAATACATGTGAGTTGAAAAATCAACAATAATGTTGAGCGAGTTCATGTGCAAGTGAGTAAGTAAAACACTTGTAAGTATAAAAGTTTCCTGGTATGTAGCAGTGTAAGAGGACTTGTGATCACCAATGGTTTGCAAGGCCATTAGCATGTCGTGAAATGCAAGTAAGTAAGATACAACCCTAGCTGATTTTGCGTTGGGTACCAAGTCACTCCGGATCCGTTCTGTTAGTCCTTCGTGAGGCCTGTTCTGTTGGACCGGGAGCTGGGCTCGCTACACCCAAATAGATCTACCGCTCGAGTCCCTCGGGGTTCTAACTACCCATTCACATGATCTAAACCTCCTTACGTTATTCATACCGTGTATAAAGTACTTGTAAACAAAGTAACATGTATTTCACCCCCGCAGTTAAGAAAACTGAAAACAGTTAGAGAAAAGGGGGACATGAACTCACAGTGGATGCGTAAACTCTATCAAGCGTCTCTGAAGCAGTAAGCTGTGCAACGACCTACAAGTGCTAATTCTATTAGACGGACGGCCGTGCTTTAGCTTTACAGTTTATGTTTGCGAGAAATAGTTAGACAACTATTTCGTGTTACATTTTGTATATGCTTGATAGTTATTTTTCCTTCCCAAGGATGGGGGATACAATACATGTGCGTAAGTTACGTTTTATCAATCTTGTGGTAATGTAATTACCGGTGTAACTTATATGTTTATGGAAGCGTTCGCAAAGTTTTGGAATCATTAACGCTTGTAAATATTATTTTTACCCTAAAATAATATTTATGTATTTCACAAAATAATCATAAACAGTGTTGTGACAAATATATTTATCACGTCAATCTTTGTGAAAATCCCACCTCCGAATGTTTAGTAAAATATAGTACTGGCGAAATTTATGTTTCAAAAGTATGTCCAAAAATAGTTGTAACACTTGTTGTGTAAAAAGTCTAAGTGTTAGGTTTTTAGAAAATTTCGCCAGAGTTTCCTCTGTAACTGGAGGTGGCCACGCTTTCAAGCGTATCATTTTCTTTTAACAAATCAACTCAATCAACTTCTTTATTTCAATCAAACAATTTCCGACACATCAAACTAGTCAACAAGTATGTAAATTTGCATAATCGCATGAACTTGCAGTTTTTCCGCATCAATAATGTAAATCACCTTTATATATGTAGATCTTTATATATAAAGAAACTTTAATCTCATAAAAGCCTCGTGTTTAGAGAAAACCGTCTTTACAACTTCTAGTAACAAGTGACAAATACACTTCTTTGTCGGATCTCTTTATTTTACAAGTGTCTATACACTTGTGGTTTATAAAATCATATTTATTAGTGCAAGATCCATCTTTTAGAAAAACATGATTTCCTTAAAGTGTGGTCTTTCAAAAATACCACTTGCGGATACGTAGATCCGCTAGTTTTAAACACCATTTTACCGGTTAAAATACTTTTACACAAGTAAAATACTTCTCTACAAGTTCATGTCTCTAGAATGTGGTAGTGTTCTCCTTTAACCCTTGTATCTTTCAAAAACAAGCTTATGTGAAGATACGTGATTTTACAAAGTCGGGTTAAACGAAGATTTGAGCTACCACATTATAGATCGGGTCACAATAAGCACAAATTTCAAGTCCTACGACTTTTACACAAGACATATGCTATTAACCTCCATTTTAGTGATTTTACTAGACTTTAAAGATTCAAAACGCATGTTAACGATATTTAACCGACGAAAGTTCTTTTAACCACTTTAGATGAGTGTAAAATCAAGTTTTAAAGGTTATACCTCTAGCTCAAGGCTAGGGAAGAGTTGTGACGAAAACCGCGTGGATAAAAGCCAACGAGAGTGGTCCTTCGCGTTCCGCTTGCACCAAAGCTCCTTATACGTGTCTTGTGATGTTTGTATGGTCTTGGAATGATGGAAGCTAGAACCGAAAATATGATGGTGGTGTGTGTGGTGTTCGGCCGTGAGCCACCAAGGAAGAAAGAGAGAGAGTTGGTTTGAGTTATGTGATGAACATAATGCCTTAGGTGGACCTTAGTATTTATAGGAAAGTTTGATGGTATTATCTTTTGGATATTATGTTAACTAGATCTTAAACATAGTTAAATTAAATAATCTTGCTTGGTACTTGGTGTCCCCTATGATGGGGCCGATTGTAATGTGAGGGGGGGGGGGGGTATCCGGTTAGAAATCAACTAGGTAGTTAGTTTAGTTAAGGTTAAATAGGTTAGGTTAAGTATCTAACCTCGTTAGTTACGTGTAACATGTTATGACGGGTGTTAGGGTAACCAGGGACCCTAACTGGCTCAGAAAAAGAGTAATAATAAAAATAGTATAGTTTTCATGTTCCGGGTAAAGTCCGGGTGTCCGGTTGGATAGTAATCCGTTAAAGTGTTACAAAAGACTTTAAAGTGTCGTTATTACATCTTTAGTGACACAATTTGTTTTCCCGACACTTTAGAAAGTGTCTAGTAATATTTTCTCATTTTTGGCACTTTACTAGTCAGCTAGAAGCTGGTTAAATTATTTAAAGTGCTGTGTTTGGTACTTAAAGTACGTTCTGGCACATCCGAATCAGTGTATCTTATCCCCTAGAGACGCGGTAACACAACCCTTATATCCTACACTCACTACCAGTGTAGCCAAAATATATGAGGCTCTTAACAGGCCTTGAGGCAGTATTTGCCTGATGCTGGTTATATCAGCATGTTCACTGTGTATCCGTTTGGTGCTACTGTGCTTTTTGTGCATCATGTTTGTCACTAGGGTTCAGCACGTAAATAATGTAGTGACAGCAAATAAAGTATGATGCAAGTAAGTGCATGTATCAGTATGCAGGTAGCAGTTTATCAGCTAGTTTCAATCAAGCACAGTAATCAAGTAATAATTAATCATTAATTAAGTTGTACGGATACCTGGTTTTGTGCGGGTTGTCACATATTACACACGCCTCGTTACTTAATCACTTACTCAAACCAAACCAACAATGTAAGATGTCTATGTTTAAACCAACTTCCAAATGTATTGAAATAATATGTTAAAATGTTTATGTCAAAATGTAAATCATGTAATGTATAACAAATGTCAAAAGTGTTTATGTATCAAATGTAAACCATGTAATGTGTAACCAAAATGATATGTATGGCTAGTGAAATGTATCAACTAAACCATATGCACAAGAACATAGTATTGAAGTAAAACTTGGTTTAAATCAAAGCTATGTTTTGTGGAAATGCATGATCAATGTAAATCATGTAATATGTAAACAAAATGATATGTATGACTAGTGAAATGTATCAACTAAACCATATGCACAAGAACATAGTATTGAAGTAAAACTTGGTTTAAATCAAAGCTATGTTTTGTGGAAATGCATGATCAATGTAAATCATGTAATATGAAATAAAATGATATGTATGGCTAGTGAAATGTATCAACTAAACCATATGCACAAGAACATAGTATTGAAGTAAAACTTGGTTTAAATCAAAGCTATGTTTTGTGGAAATGCATGCTATACTGATACGAACATCTATGCGGTGTTGTGAAAATGCATACATCCAAGCCTTGAGACTGTGGCGATAAACCCTTAAACAAATTAAAGGTTTATCTAAATTATGTATATCGAATTCGGTCATTCCTTTCATCCCCATACCCAGGATGTCCGGAACGGGAGTTGTCAATTCCTATGGTACCACTACCTACTAACGAACGGCATGATCGGTGTTAATGAATGTATTGTTCCATTGTAAACAAACCAAATGTCATACCAAAAATGTAAGCATGTGAAAACGATGCACTAAGTATGTAATCAAATGAACATACGTAGCGTGAAATGTAATGTAAAACGATGTACTAAGTAATGCACACAATGGGCACACCTAGCATAAGATGTAATGAAATCATGTACTATAATGTACTAACGAACATAGCAGGTATATGATGTGAAAACAGGAAAGCATGAAAGTAACAAGTAGGCACATGTGTTCCACCCCAAAACAGTTTGGAAAACAATAAAAGAGGGGTCTATGTACTCACTTGAGATTGCTCAGTAGTCCTTGAGTAACAACCAAACAATGCTAGAGATCGCGGATATCAAACGGCACCTAATATATGTAACTATGTTAATAAACCGGACCTAAATCGGAAGATCGGATAGAATGAGGTTTCGTAAACCAAACGAGTATGGAAACTCGTGTAATATGGTTTAACAAACCCTACATACTAAAACGAAACTTAACCTAAGTGTTTACGACCCATTACGACCCGTTTAGGTAGCTTATGCTACTTTAACGTGTCGTTCGCGTGAAACGCGTTCGGACCGCCTAACTAGTCCTATGACAAGTGTTATATGCCTAAACATGTTACATAATCAGTTATGTGACAAAAGTTTAGGTTACATATGATTAATTACCAATTATACATGAAAAGGGTATTCTGGTAATTTACCTAAGGCATATAAACTACCTATCATACAACTACTCAAATGATGTGACCATAGGGTATAACCTCGGAAGGTTATTCCCTACCTACTATGGTCACCTAATGTATTTGGTCGGATCCTAATGATCGACCAAACTGGGTCGGGTTCGAAGGTATAAGCGATTTATCAGATCGCTTACCCTACGACCCTAGACAACGTGGTAATCAGTAGGCATAGTCCCAAGGGACTATAACTGGTCAACGCAGAAAGTCAAACAAAGTTTGACTTTCAGACTCGAAAAGACTCGAAAAGCAATAAAAGAACGAAAGAATACTTACGAAGGGTCCCCGAATGCTAATCTAGATCGAAATAACTCAGGTATGAAACAAAGGTTCCAACTTAGAGTCTTTAAGATCAGATTCTAGTGATTTTGAAACAATGGGGGGTGGGGTATTTATAGTTTTCGGGTAACCGTTAAGATCGTTTGTCGAATATTGTGCCTTAATCGCATCCGTACAAGTGTCGGAAAGTTATGGTGACTAAAAATGGGTCTAAATGAGCTGAATGTGCAGTTGAGAATGTGTGGATGTGAGTTAAACAGCTGTGATCTGCTGACTGTTCAAACTTATCTGTTCTGGGAGGCGGACACGGCCCGCGTCAGAATCATGCAAAACGCAGGCGGGCCGCCTGGCCATGTCAGATCAGCAATATGTTTCAGAAGTTACAGTTTTGGTCCCTGCACGTGTTTAAAGCCATATCCGACACTTCTAAGGCCCGTAAAGCCAACTTTAAGGCCCTAAAATGATGCCTAAACATTGTGGACATGAAACATGCTCAAAAATATGTCGGAGGTTGGTTCGTTTGGCCGTACGAACGCGATGTTCGCTTAATTACGACGAAATGCGCACAAGCGCGAAAAACGATCCAAATGACGCGACGAATGGATTTTTCTTATGCCGAACACTAAAATAAAATATTTTAGTGCTTACATAAATTTTTGGATGTCCGGATGTATTCAGAACGTAAGTTATGCGCGAAAATGCAAACTTGTGCACTTTTTGACACTTTTAGTCCCTGAATGAGCCAAAAGTTTATTTTAGCACACCGAACCCCTCAAAGCCTATTTCTAAGATATATAAAGGATATTTAAGGTGTTTTTAACTTATGGTCATGTTCCGGAATGTTCGTTACAGTTCAAATTGGCATACTTTCGCAGTTTGTCAAGTTTAGTCCCTGTAAGCGAATTAACTTGTTTTTGCCATACCAAAGCCTTCAAAACTTATTTCTAAGTTATTTAAAGGTTATTTAAGCTATGTTAAGCCTATGTCACTATTCCGGAGTGTTTGTTGCATTAAACTGGTTATATTTACGCATCGGTGCGCGTATAACCTTCCAGAAAGCGATTTAGAGTTTGGAATCGAACAAGAATTGATATGTGCAAATGATACACATATTTTTACAAATCCCAAGTATGAAATATAATATTTCATTGGTTCGGTATTTGTTTGATGGCCGTGGAGGCACAGGTGTTACAAATAGGAAACTATTGAATTATTGAAACCGACTGCATGAAATTAGGGGATTAGACAACTAATCGCACAAGGCCACCCTTGATCACACAAGACCTAATCGGATCGCACAAGGCAGTCACACAAGCTTGGTGCAACTGTTTAAAACTCACAGTACAACTTAGAACTGCATGATCGCACAAGACGTGTGGATCGCACAAGGCAGTGCCGATCGCACAAGTCTTGGGCCACACACACTGTTTGGACTTTATTATATTGATTGGGCCTTAAAGCCCAATACCCAGTCGCACAACTCAACTGGATCGCACAAGTCCATCCGGACCACACAAGATCAATGTCTGTTATTAATTGGGCCGTATATCCACGTTTAGGCTTTTGATTGTTTGGGCCGGGTATTATTGGGCTTCATTTATTGAATCGCACAAGACTATTGGGCTAATGAACTTGTGCGAGCCCAATCATCTAGATCGCACAAGTTTGGGCTTTATGTGTTTAACGGATTTGCTTAACATGTTCAATGTGTATGCCATGATCGTTACGTGTTCTTGACTTGTTAGTTCTGTGTAAACTTACGTGCACTACTTGAACCTAGACCTGACTTGTATGGTAACCATGTTAGGACGTGGTTGATCACATATAGCTCAAGTGACCATTTTGTGTATCTGCCGAGCAAACCAAGGTGAGTTCACACACTTTCTAAGGCATGGGATTCCCGGTGGTTGGGAATGGGTTAAAGAATTAAAACGGAACCTACATATTTTTCCTTGAGTAGGATATGTACGGCCATCCTCCATGGGTAGGATGCCAATATTAATCCTGCGTATTCTCCTTGGGTAGAATACGTACGTTCGTCCTCCTTGGGTAGGACAACAACCTTAAACTACTAGCCAAAACTCTATCACCTAAGTCCCTCATTTTATAAAGACTTAATCGCCGAGGCCGATGGCGAGCGGGTCATTAGTTAATAGCGCTATTAGGTTTGACAAACCTCACACCGTGCCGGTCGGACAGGCGTGTACTAATGGATCATGGCAAACTGTCAATGATGATAGACATTGACGTAGGGCACAACTATTGTTCGTCAGTTGTCGATATGGTAACGGTTTAGTGGTTCACATGGGGAAGCCCCCACTAATTATGGATATGGTTTGGGAAACAAAGGAACTGGTTAACTCGTGGTTTACGAAACAACTTATGGTTTTCAAAACAAACTGGTAAAACTAAACAACCAACTGTGAACTCGCTCAACTTTGTTGTTGACTCGTTGTTACATGCCTTGCAGGTCGTTAGGTGCCTATGGAGCTTGCACAGGGAGGAGTGATCGTTGTGGGACATGGACTGTCGAGTTCCATGTTAAACCTTTAAACCTTATGAACTTATTACTTATGTTTGGGTTTTACATTTTATGCTTCCGCTGTTAACTTAAAGTTGGTTACTTTCTTTTGGACACCAATTATATTGTGTTGGTTTTATTTACTTAATCACGTTGTTCAATATGATTGGTGGCTTGATCCTGGTCAGTCACGCCTCCATGCGGTGATACTCCGCTTGTGGATTTTGGGGGTGTGACAGATTGGTATCAGAGCCAGGTTTTAGTGAACTGGGTTTTAAAAAGGGGAAAAGCTTTTTGATAAAACCAGACTATAACCTGTACAGTGCTCAACGATCCACAACGACGCTTCGCTCCACGTGTAAGACTCAACATCCTAGGTGATATGATTTATGTAATAGTGCATACTTGTTAGTTACATAGTTCATTGTTCATGGTATGCTTTGATTAACGTAGCAACTGTTGATAGACACTCATTGTGTGCTTACCCTTTTCTGTCACTTCACACTTACGTATTGTCACGACACTTTTCTCACCCATGGTCTCTTTATTACTTCTGATGCCCCCAGCGACAGCAAACGCAAATGGGATGGAATCTCCAGCAAGGGTTCAACATCAGTTCAGTCTCAGTCTCAGCAGCGAAAGACTGATGACTACCAGAGTCCTGGTCAGCAATCTTCTGGTGGTCAAGGACAGGGTGGATACTGAGGGAACCACCCCAGGTGCAACCCATGCAACAAGCATCATAGTGGGCAGTGCAATAAGGGTCGTTGCCTGAGGTGTAACAAATTCGGTCATGAAGCAAAGGATTGCAGGGGCGCACGACCAGCAAATCAGAATCATCAACAACAGCCACCAGCTCCACAGAATCAGCAGCAGCAACAGCAGGGTAATAAAGGATGCTATCAGTGTGGTGCTGAAGGTCACTTCAAGAGGAACTGCCCCCAGTTGAACCAGAACCAGAACAACAACAATAATCAGGGGAACGGGAACAATAACGGGGGTAACAATGATGGCAATGGTGCCAGAGGACGCGTTTTCGTGCTGGGTCAGGGTGACGCGAGGAACGATCCCAATGTTGTGATGGGTAAGTTTCTTCTGGATGACTTTTATGTTACTGTTTTATTCGATTCGGGTGCCGATACTAGTTACGTGTCCTTAAAAGTTAGTCAAATGCTTAAACGTACCCCAACACTTTTGAACACCAAACACACGGTAGAGCTAGCAAACGGTAAAAGTCATGAAGCCACACACATAGTTAAGGGCTGTAACCTCGTCTTAGCTGGTCAGACTTTCTCTATCGATCTCATCCCCATCGTTCTTGGTAGTTTCGACATTGTTATTGGGATGGATGGGTTATCTCAACATCGAGCAGATATCCTTTGCAAGGAGAAGATCGTCCGCATTCCTCGTTCTGGTGAAGAACCTTTAATGATTCATGGCGACAAGAGTAGTGCTGTGGTGGGCATCATTTCTTTCCTTAAGGCCCAGAAGTGTTTGCGAAAGGGCCACACTGCTATTTTAGCCCTCGTCACTGACACCTCAAAGAAAGAGAAGAAGATAGAAGATTTTCCGATCGTACGTGACTTTCCTGAGGTATTTCCTGAGGAATTATCTGGTCTTCCGCCTCATCGTCAGGTCGAGTTTCAAATCGAGCTAGCTCCTAGAGCAGCGCCCATAGCTCGAGCACCCTATCGTTTAGCTCCATTAGAACTTGAAGAACTGTCCTCGCAACTACAAGAGCTCTTGGACAAGGGTTTTATTCGCCCTAGCTCTTCGCCCTGGGGAGCTCCAGTTTTGTTTGTGAAGAAGAAAGACGGTACCTTCAGAATGTGTATTGACTATCGTGAGCTCAACAAGGTGACCGTGAAGAATCGTTATCCTCTCCGGCGTATTGATGACCTGTTCGACCAGCTGCATGGGTCGAGCTTCTACTCAAAGATTGATCTGAGATCGGGATATCATCAGTTGAGAGTCCGAGACGAGGACGTCTCCAAAACAGCATTTAGAACTCGTTATGGGCACTACTAGTTTTTGGTCATGCCTTTCGGACTGACAAACGCACCTGCGGTCTTCATGGATCTTATGAACCGAGTGTGCAAACCTTACCTGGACAAGTTCGTCATTGTTTTCATCGACGACATCCTGATCTATTCCAAGAGTCAGGAGGAACACGAGCAACATCTACGACTTATTTTGAAACTTCTTCGAGCAGAGCAGCTTTATGCCAAGTTTCGAAATGTGACTTTTGGCTTCGTGAAGTCCATTTCCTAGGCCACGTGGTAAACAAGGATGGGATTCATGTTGATCCATCCAAGGTCGACTCGATCAAGAACTGGCCTGCACTCCGTACACCAACAGAAATCTGCCAATTCTTGGGTTTGGCGGGCTACTACAGAAGGTTCATCAAGGATTTCTCCAAGATTGCGCAACCTCTCACCTCACTAACTCAGAAAGGTGTCACCTATCGTTGGGGTGATACAAAGGAATCTGCATTTCAGCACTTAAAGGATAGACTTTGTAGCGCAGCAATTCTCTCATTGCCTGAGGGCACAGACGATTTTGTGGTTTATTGCGACGCTTCCATCCAAGGACTTGGTTGCGTGTTGATGCAACGAGACAAGGTCATTGCTTACGCATCACGCCAACTTAAAGTTCACGAAAGGAACTACACTATGCACGACTTGGAGTTGGGAGCAGTTGTTTTTGCTCTTAAGATATGGAGACATTACCTGTACGGTACCAAGTGCACCATTTACACCGATCACAGGAGTCTCGAGCATATCTTCAAGCAAAAGGAGTTAAACATGCGACAACGTCGATGGGTCGAGCTCTTGAATGATTACGAATGCGCGATCAAGTACCATCCGGGCAAAGCCAATGTTGTGGCCGATGCCCTCAGTCGAAAGGATACTACACCTAAGCGAGTACGTGCGTTACAACTGACCATCCAATCTAGTATTCCTACTCAGATACGAGATGCTCAGGTTGAAGCATTGAAAGCAGAGAATATCAGGGCCGAGTCCCTACGAGGATCAAGGAAACGATTAGAACAAAAGGAAGATGGCGCTTACTACGTAACAGGGCGCATCTGGATTCCACTTTATGGAAACTTACGTGAGCTTGTGATGGATGAAGCGCACAAGTCTCATTACTCAGTACATCCTGGTTCGGATAAGATGTACCATGACTTAAAGACTACGTACTGGTGGCCTAGCATGAAAGCCAACATAGCAACCTACGTCAGCAAATGCTTGACTTGTGCGAGAGTCAAGATCGAATATCAGAAACCATCAGGCCTGCTCCAACAACCAGAGATCCCGACATGGAAATGGGAGCAAATTTCCATGGATTTCATTACTGGCCTGCCTAGATCTCAACGCGGAAATGACACTATTTGGGTGATAGTGGATCGATTGACTAAGTCTGCACATTTTTTGGCTATCAAAGAAACAGACAAGTTCTCTACTTTAGCAGACGTTTACTTAAAGGAAGTAGTATCAAGGCACGGAGTGCCAACTTCTATTATTTCCGATCGTGATGCACGTTTTACTTCTGAGTTGTGGCAAGCAATGCACAAGTCCTTTGGCTCACGTCTAGACATGAGCACCGCTTATCATCCACAGACGGATGGGCAGTCTGAACGCACCATCCAAACCCTTGAAGACATGCTTAGGGCATGCGTGATTGATTTTGGCAACGGCTGGGAATGACATCTGCCTTTAGCGGAATTTTCGTATAATAACAGCTACCACATCACTATCCAGGGCACTCCGTTTGAGGCATTGTATGGACGTAAATGCCGATCACCTCTTTGCTGGGCAGAAGTTGGTGACAGTCAAATCACTGGCCCAGAACTTGTAGTAGATACAACCGAGAGGATTGCTCAGATATGACAACGAATGGCGGCATGACCGTCAGAAAAGCTATGCTGATAAGCGCAGGAAGCCACTCGAGTTCCAGGTTGGGGATCGAGTGCTACTCAAAGTCTCACCTTGGAAAGGTGTAGTTCGTTTTGGCAAACGAGGCAAACTCAATCCGCGTTATGTTGGACCGTTCGAGATCATTGAGAAAATTGGCAAAGTGGCCTACAAACTGAACCTACCCGAAGAACTCAGCGGAGTTCACAACGTTTTCCTCGTGTCGAATCTGAAGAAGTGTCTGTCAGATGAGACCCTCATAGTTCCTCTCAAGGAGCTCACTGTCGATGATCAGCTGCGATTTTTCGAGGAACCAGTAGAGATTACTGACCGAGATGTGAAGATTCTCAAGCGTACTAGAATTCCTCTTGTTCGAGTTCGTTGGAACTCCTGTCGTGGCCCAGAGTTTACCTGGGAACGAGAATACCAGATGAAACACAAGTATCCCCAGTTGTTTGAGAAAAGCGAAACCACTACTGAGACTGAAGCTACTGCGGAATTTCGGGACGAAATTCCAAATCAACGGGGGAAGGATGTGACACCCCAGGAAAACCATACAACTTAACTAGCTTCCTCAGTGAGTACGTGCTAAATTTTGGGACAAAATTTCTTTCAACTTGGGGATAATGTGACAACTCGTATTTCAGAACTTTTCTTTATACTTTGATGTGACCAGTGTGGACGTTATGTGATTATGTGATAGGTGATTTTAATGGAATGTATGCTTTACTTTGTTATGTGTATGTGTGTGTGTAACAAATACCGACCGCACAACATGAGCCCGATCGCACAAGCCCATTCGGGCCACACTCCTTGCATTCGAACCAAGGGCAGCCCATGATGGGTTCGGCCCACTCCCTTACACGCATAACCTTTGAGGGGGGTGTATACTCCTCATTATTTTGCAAAACACACAACACACCAAACCCTACTCTTTATTCCTTCTCTCTCGAAGCCGACGGCAACAACATCCCCTCTTCCTCGAAGCTTTCTTGCTCGGATCGATCCTATTCTTCTCTCAACCGGTTAGTGTTTGTAATTATCGGTTGTGTGTTAAATGATGTTATGATCTATATGTATTACATGGTGATTTAGGGATGGTATGTGTTTGATAGTAATGAAAATTGATGAGGTATGATGTTCATGAAAATCGGTTCATATGTGTAGTATATTTAGATCATTTTAGAATTGATAATCGTATGATGTTAAAGAACCGAATACATGATAATCGGTTGTGATATGTTATCATTCGGATGAATGTTGTGATGTTATGATAGGGTACATATTAGTAATCAAGGCCATGAACCTGTTAATGTGTTTGAAGATGTGGTTGATGTTTATGCTATGAATGTAATTAGGGTTCTTATGAATTAGAGGATAAAACCTGAGTTTGATCGATCCACATTCAAGTTGGAAACTGTTTGATTGTTTGACAGATTTGATGCAAAATAGGAAACTATTGAATGATTGAAACCGACTGCATGAAATTAGGGGATTAGAAAACTAATCGCACAAGGCCACCCTTGATCGCACAAGACCTAATCGGATCGCACAAGGGACTGGTCGCACAAGGCAGTCGCACAAGCTTGGTGCAACTGTTTAAAACTCACAGTACAACTTAGAACTACATGATCGCACAAGACGTGTGGATCGCACAAGGCAGTGCCGATCGCACAAGTCTTGGGCCACACACACTGTTTGGACTTTATTATGTTGATTGGGCCTTAAAGCCCAATACCCAGTCGCACAACTCAACTGGATCGCACAAGTCCATACGGACCGCACAAGATCAATGTCTGTTATTAATTGGGCCGTATATCCATGTTTAGGCATTTGATTGTTTGGGCCGGGTATTATTGGGCTTCATTTATTGAATCGCACAAGACTATTGGGCTAATGAACTTGTGCGAGCCCAATCATCTAGATCGCACAAGTTTGGGCTTTATGTGTTTAACGGATTTACTTAGCATGTTCAATGTGTATGCCATGATCATTACGTGTTCTTGACTTGTTAGTTCTGTGTAAACTTACGTGCACTACTTGAACCTAGACCTGACTTGTATGGTAACCATGTTAGGACGTGGTTGATCACATATAGCTCAAGTGACCATTTTGTGTATCTGCCGAGCAAACCAAGGTGAGTTCACACACTTTCTAAGGCATGGGATTCCCGGTGGTTGGGAATGGGTTAAAGAATTAAAACGGAACCTACATATCTGTAACAACCCTCCAGAAAACCGACACCCTCGAATAACTTCCGACATCCTAAATATATTTTACAGACCCCAATATGTCTTATATTACACCCCGTATGTAAAAACCAAGCCCGAATTATATTATAGTTATTAAATAAAAAAAAAAGAAATATAGGGCTGAGGCGGGCCGCGTAGACCCACCCCAACATCTCACGCGGGCCGTATCAATACTGGAGTTGACTCCGCTGACTTCTTTAGTTGAAGCGGGCCGCGTAAGGGTTATGCTTAGTTAACGCGGGCCGCGAGAGATCGTGAAACGCGGGTACACCCAGAGGCCGACACGTGTTGTCATCGTGGCGGTCTAGAGAATGACTGAGCTAAGCTATTAGGTTGACCGTGAATTGACGCGGGCCGCGTAAGGCTTAGCCTTACCTTACGCGGGCCGCGACAGGACCAGATTACACAACTATAAATAGCAGGCTTCGGATTTCACTTTCAATCGTTCATTCTTTCTTTCAATCTCGAAATTCTGTAGTAGAGACATAATCTTCGAGCATAATACCCCTAATTAGCGAGGTTCTGCTCCATTGTAAGTATTAAACCCCAGTTTCGTAATAGATACGCTGCCCGATTGATTTAGGGTTCCGTAACAACTGTCGTGGTTCTGCCTGACGTAGTTGTTGGAATGACGTCTCGGGGAGGGTATCATTTATATTCTTTAAAGGGTTATGATACTAACCAATGTACATTTATATAAATTATAGATTATATCCAGGAAACCCTTACGAGAAGCCTAAGATAGCAATGTGAGTAATCTCCTTTTTGTGTCAATTGTTTTATAAAACCTCAATTGTTTATATCATATTACCAGTATGTGAGTCATGTAATTCTTCAATTATCGCCGGTATTATGGGGTTTTGTATACATTACTTGATAACCTTCACAATTGGACGACGAGTAGCCAATGTGTGATATGACCATAGCCATAGATACGGTCGAGTGGCAAGTACTGAATGGGTAATTGTGTAGATATAAACATTGTAATCGCTCTCAATACTGTGGTAATTGATAAAACTCGTTTTGATTAAATTGGGATTCACTCACCAGTATTTCCTGCTGACAAAATATTTTTAAAACATGTTTCAGGTAACACAATGTGAAAGCCAACTGGGAAAAAGCCAGCTCGAGAGCATTGACGGCTTGGAAAATAAGTGGCTATAAAAGTTATCTAAAACACGATGTTTTAAAATTCAATAAAATAGGGTTTGTCCCTATGAATGTATTGTAATAAGAAACTTGGGTTTTTCCCATGTGTATATTAATATCAAATATGGTGGTTTTACTCTGATAAACATTTCCTAACTACGGTCCTGATGAAAATTCCGCTGCGAGACTAAACAGACTGATACCACCAAACTCTGAGCTCACGGCCGCCCGTTCCCAGGACAGATAAGGGATCGGGGGTTGTGACAGAAGGTGGTATCAGAGCCTAGCCACTGGTCTAAGCCAAAGAAGTGTTCTGCTGACACTTAAAGTTATATTTTGTGTTAGGAAATAAATTATGGAAATACTTGCATAACTGTAATTATTATTATGTGTTATTTGACTATTTGTTAGTTTACAGTATGAGTAAGAAAAGAATTTCGGACATCTATCATAAACTAGATAGTTCACCGAAAGAAAAGGGAAGTTCATCTCAAACAAATTCCTCAAGATACTCATCAGATACTGAGGAAGGAATATTTGTCCGTAAAGCACAGTATGAAAATCCACTTACCCCTAGTAAAAGAAGCTGGATTCTTAGAAAACAGTCAAGAGAATATGAAAAAGTCTCAGGAAACCCAGAAAATAGGCAGTAACCCACCTTGGGAAGATAAATTAGACGAAAAATGGGCAAATCTCTACTTGTTAGCTACTGTAGCAGTAAATGCTAACTTATAAGTTAAATCACAAAACCAGTTTTAGCACCTGCGACACTTACAAGCCGGAAACGTTAAACTAGTAAATAAACCGTTAGTATAATTCGAAAGTTCAGTTGTAATCTAGCAATAGTTGTTTTAAATAAATTTTAGAAAATTTCTAAATTTCCATTTTGTGATTTACAAAATTTTAACTTAGAATGTGGTGTGTTTCTTCATCAATGCACAATTTAGGAGCTTATTCATGTTTGGATTCTCTAGATCCCTATTACTATGATATATACCTTAGGGAAATTTTAGAAGATGCTTATCGATTTCAGGCACCTCCACCCCATATCAGTAAACTGTATCCCAGATTCCGAACCCAGTTCTAAAACCTGCAACCCCAATGAATGAAGAAAACGTACAGAACTTAGGATTGTTGGGGAGGAAATTTTAAAAAGTAGTGAGAAAATGAGACAGATGGGAGAACGACTCGTATGGAAATACGATGAGCGTAATATGAATTTCTGAATAAATCCATATCCATAGATATGATAGCAGAAACGGTAATAGTAATAATAATAATAAAAATAAATGTGTGTACGGATGCCTATTATTATTTATTTCAGTCGGTATTGTAAATTTTAATTTCAGTACTGGTGTGTAATAGATGAATAGAGTAAAATCGCAATGATCGACGCTTTTGACTGAAATTACGTATCATGTGATTTACTATATTAAATATTATTATATGATATTAATATTTGGTAGATGTTTAAAAATTCAGATGGCTGACGAAGTAAATAAAGGAAATCTGAATAATGATAACCAGAGTAACGTTAACTTGGTTAATGAAAATCCTAGCATCAATAACAATGGAAATCAAGTGGATAATAGTGCTATCCAACACATAGTAGCACAAGGAATTATAGATGCAATGCCATTTATTCTTCAAACCGTTAAGGATGCTAATAACAAGAGTAAACATAGTAGCAAGCGACCCATTGAACCAGACCACGGCGTGAACAATGGACCCTTACTTCAAGCGCCCATTCCAAAAAGAAGAAGAACCATGCCTTATGGTTGTTCTTACAAAGAATTCTGGTCCTGCAAACCAATGGAATTCTCGGGCAACGAAGAGGCCATTGCAACCCTACGCTGGATAGAAAAGACTGAGGCAGTCTTAAGAATAAGCAAATGCGCAGAAGAAGATAAAATAATGTTTGCTTCCAATCTGTTTAAGAACTCAGCCTTAGAATGGTGGAACACTATCCTCCAAACTAAGGGAATCGATAGAACTTACAATATGGAATGGGAGGAGTTTAAGGACAAGGTGGAAAGGAAATTCTGCCCACCCAATGAAAAGGAACAGATTGCAAACAAATTCCTAAACCTTAGGATGACTGGTGTAGATAGTAAGGGATACACTAAAATATTCTTTGAATATGCTAGAATAGTGCCAACTCTTGCTTCACCAGAACCGGTGTTAATTTCCCGTTATATCTGGGGATTAATTGGAGAAATAAGACATGTAGTCAAGGCAGCCAGACCTCAAACCATAGAAGAAGCTGTAGAACTAGCGAATACCTTGACCGATGAATTAGTCTGTACCCGAGAAGAAGATCAGAAAAGGAAACTAACCCATAAGCTTACACAAGAATTTCACTCTGGAAATTCTAATCATGAGAAAAATATAGGTTCTACCTCTGCACCCTACTGTAGGGATTGCAAAAGAAAGCACTCGGGAAGATGCTCCATATATTGTAATTTCTGCAAAATATCGGGACACAAGGAAGAAGACTGCAGGAAGAAAAACAACAGGATATGCTATAACTGCGGAGAACAAGGTCACATCAAACCAAACTGTCCAAAATTTGCTCCAGCTACGAATAACAAGAATACTAAAAATGCTAGAGCATTTGTTCTAACAGCAGAAGAAGCAAAGATGATCCCGGATGTGATCACTGGTATGTTTTAGTTAATGATATTTTGCTACAGTATTATTTGACTCCGGTGCAAACTAAAGTTTTATTAATACTTCGTTTTGCAAATCAGTCATTAACTAAACTACCACAAGTATGTCTAGTAGAGACAACCAATGGAGAAACCATTAAGATTTTTAAAATCTTGCAAGAAGCAAGAATAGAAATTCTAAACCATAAGTTTATTACAAATCTTTACCTAATGAATCTGGTAGGATTTGATATTGTTTTAAGAATAGATTGGTTAATAGCCAATAAAGCCAGTACTTTATATGATCAAAAGTCAATCTAAGTAAATTCACCAAAAAGGTCAAACGATCACTTACCTTTCATAAGAATTTTCTTAGTTATCACACAAGTATCAATGCTGCACCATTCGAAGCACTTTATGGACAAAAGTGCCAAACCCCAGTCTATTGGGTAGAAATTGGGGAAAAGCAACTATCTGGACCTAAGATAGTGCAGGAAATAATTGACAAGATCATTCAAGTCAAAAATCTCAAGCACAAGAGATTAGTTCTAGTCAAAGTGATGTGAGACTCCAAAAGAGGACCTGAATACACATGGGAGCTTGAATCTGAAATGAAAAAAAAAAAAGAAATATCCACACTTATTTCAGTAGATCTCGAGGACGAGCTCTAAAATAAGGCGGGGAGAATGTAACAACCCTCCAGAAAACCGACACCCTCGAATAACTTCCGACATCCTAAATATATTTTACAGACCCCAATATGTCTTATATTACACCCCGTATGTAAAAACCGAGCCCGAATTATATTATAGTTATTAAATAAAAAAAAACAAGAAATATAGGGCTGAGGTGGGCCGCGTAGACCCACCCCAACATCTCACGCGGGCCGTATCAATACTGGAGTTGACTCCGCTGACTTCTTTAGTTGAAGCGGGCCGCGTAAAGGTTATGCTTAGTTAACGCGGGCCGCGAGAGATCGTGAAACGCGGATACACCCAGAGGCTGACACGTGTTGTCATCGTGGCGGTCTAGAGAATGACTGAGCTAAGCTATTAGGTTGACCGTGCATTGACGCGGGCCGCGTAAGGCTTAGCCTTACCTTACGCGGGCCGCGACAGGACCAGATTACACAACTATAAATAGCAGGCTTCGGATTTCACTTTCAATCGTTCATTCTTTCTTTCAATCTTGAAATTCTGTAGTAGAGACATAATCTTCGGGCATAATACCCCTAATTAGCGAGGTTCTGCTCCATTGTAAGTATTATAACCCCAGTTTCGTAATAGATACGATGCCCGATTGATTTAGGGTTTCGAAACAACTGTCGTGGTTCTGCCCGACGTAGTTGTTGGAATGCCGTCTCGGGGAGGGTATCATTTATATTCTTTAAAGGGTTATGATACTAACCAATGTACATTTATATAAATTATAGATTATATCCAGGAAACCCTTACAAGAAGCCTAAGATAGCAATGTGAGTAATCTCCTTTTTGTGTCAACTGTTTTATAAAACCTCAATTGTTTATATCATATTACCAGTATGTGAGTCGTGTAATTCTTCAATTATCGCCGGTATTATGGGGTTTTGTATACATTACTTGATAACCTTCACAATTGGACGACGAGTAGCCAATGTGTGATATGACCATAGCCATAGATACGGTCGAGTGGCAAGTACTGAATGGGTAATTGTGTAGATATAAACATTGTAATCGCTCTCAATACTGTGGTAATTGATAAAACTCGTTTTGATTAAATTGGGATTCACTCACCAGTATTTCCCGCTGACAAAATATTTTTAAAACATGTTTCAGGTAACACAATGTGAAAGCCAACTGGGAAAAAGCCAGCTGGAGAGCACTGACGGCTTGGAAAATAAGTGGCTATAAAAGTTATCTAAAACACAATGTTTTAAAATTCAATAAAATAGGGTTTGTCCCTATGAATGTATTGTAATAAGAAACTTGGGTTTTTCCCATGTGTTTATTAATATCAAATATGGCGGTTTTACTCTGATAAACATTTCCTAACTACGGTCCTGATGAAAATTCCGCTGCGAGACTAAACAGACTGATACCACCAAACTCTGAGCTCACAGCCGCCCGTTCCCGGGACAGATAAGGGATCGGGGGTTGTGACAATATCCTCCTTGGGTAGGATATGTACGGCCATCCTCCATGGGTAGGATGCCAATATTAATCCTGCGTATTCTCCTTGGGTAGAATATGTACGTTCGTCCTCCTTGGGTAGGACAACAACCTTAAACTACTAGCCAAAACTCTATCACCTAAGTCCCTCATTTTATATCGACTTAATCGCCGAGGCCGATGGCTAGCGGGTCATTAGTTAATAGCGCTATTAGGTTTGATAAACCTCACACCGTGCCGGTCGGACAGGCGTGTACTAATGGATCATGGCAAACTGTCAATGATGATAGACATTGACGTAGGGCACAACTATTGTTCGTCAGTTGTCGATATGGTAACGGTCTAGTGGTTCACATGGGGAAGCCCCCACTAATTATGGATATGGTTTGGGAAACAAAGGAACTGGTTAACTCGTGGTTTACGAAACAACTTTTGGTTTTCAAAACAAACTGGTAAAACTAAACAACCAACTGTGAACTCGCTCAACTTTGTTGTTGACTCGTTGTTACATGCATTGCAGGTCGTTAGGTGCCTATGGAGCTTGCACAGGGAGGAGTGATTGTTGTGGGACATGGACTGTCGAGTTCCATGTTAAACCTTTAAACCTTATGAACTTATTACTTATGTTTGGGTTTTACATTTTATGCTTCCGCTGTTAACTTAAAGTTGGTTACTTTCTTTTGGACACCAATTATATTGTGTTGGTTTTATTTACTTAATCACGTTGTTCAATATGATTGGTGGCTTGATCCTGGTCAATCACGCCTCCATGCGGTGATACTCCGCTTGTGGATTTTGGGGGTGTGACAATTCGTTTAGTTGTATACAGCGGGGGAAAGTGGCAAATCGTTAACGAAAATTTGGAGTATGTTGCAGATGCTGATGCAAGTAGACGTGGTTTAGAAATTGAACCCAACCTTTCATACATTGGTCTTTTAAGTAAAGTTTCTAAGATGTGTGGTACTACAAACGTTACAAAGTTATCGTACCGGTTGTCTTCGTTTAGTGATCCAATCGATATAATTAATGACGAAGATCTTGTAATTTTTTCATAATTTTGCTACAAAAAAACCTTTTTGAACTATATAAATTATATGTCGTTGAAGAGTTCTGTGCTGGGTCACCTAATTTTTCAACTCCAATTAAATTTGAAGTTCCTGATTTAAATGTTTATGTTAACGAAGGAAATGATGATGTTTTAAACGACCACCAACCAAATCCCGATAATTCATTTGAAAAGTCAATGCCATCTTCATCAATTACTTTTGAGCTAGGATACGTATTTACTTTTGAGCTGAAACGGCTCGAACAGTAGGCTAAGACGGCTCGAACAATATGCTGAAACGGCTTGGCTGCCGTGGTGGGTCCCGTATGTACGTAAACAGCGCAGTTGACAAGCCGGCTCCAACCTGTTGAAACGGCTCGGCTCGTTGAAGGTACTCGGCTGGGGTCCTCAGCCGGCTTGGGTCCAGAAGCCACGAGAAACGGCTCGTCTGAGATCTTTCATCAAAGTTGGTCGCCTGAAACGGCTCAGAGCCGTTTCCGGGTTTATCGGACACGTGTCGTCGTCTGATTGACTCGTGTTGAAGGGTTTTTTTTGTGCCGTTTCAGTAAACAGAAACGGCTCGTTGAGAGGTGTCAAATGGCTATTTTTTAAATGACGGCGTCAACTTGGCTATTTCAGTGATTTTACCTTTTTAAAAAGTGTTTGGTGTAGCTTATTCATGTAAATGACCAAAAAGGACATCCTTTAAAAAGTGTTTAGTTTAGCTTATTTAATTGTGAAGGGGTTTAATGGGGAATTTGCCCCTAAAAGGACTTCTGAGTTTTGAGAAGTAAGAATTTGTGACTTTTCAAAAAGCGTTTTATCACGTGTAAGTAAAAGTCATTATAAAATAGGGGTGTTCATGAGCCGATCCGATCCGATCGAGGGTCTGCTCGTGCTCGGATTGAATTACAACCGATCCGATCCGATCGGATCGAATTTGCAAAACCGAGCACAAAAGTGATGCTCATGCTCGGATTGAATTTGAATCGAGCGGATCATTTTTGCTCGGTTTTGCTCGGTTATTCTCAGCACCGAAATTAAAATATGTGTAGCAAAAAAAAAAAAAAAACTGAAATCAAGACTATTATAAGGTTGTATTCAACAAAAACAAATCATAACTTAATTAAAACATGTACATAACCAAAATCATAATTCTAAAAATGTTCTTAACAATATCAAGAAGCACAAAATAAAGTGCGAAATAAAAATTGTCATTTAGCTCAATCGTGGGGAAATTCGAATAATAGGATATTTAATTAAGAGAATTCACATGAGAATGGACCTGTGGATAAGCGTAAAGTGAAATTGGAAGGATAGGGTAGCTGATTTGAGACGCAATCTACAGGAACGGTGGCGCATTTGAAAAAAAGAAGAATGGGAAATTTAAACAAAATCAGTGATAGATATGATTCTTGAAATTACATCAACGTTGTCCGGATATCTCACCAGATTTTCTCCCGATTTATCAATTACAGCAGCGAGATTCCATTTTTTCAGTTGAGTAGCAACGAGCGAGGTGTATGTGAATATGTGATAGTGGCAGGGATATGTGATTGTGTGGCAGCGATATGCATCGAACAATCAGATTGTGTGATTGTTTTAGGAATTAGAGATTTAGGGTTAGGTTTTGGTATTAAGTTGGGCTAGTATATTTCTTGGTCTTTTAATTTTTCTTGGGCTACTTATCTATATAACTATATGTATAACGATATATATATATACATATATATATATATATATGTATATATATATATATATATATTAACTACGTTATAACCCCGTGTATTACACGGGTTGAATAAATGTAGTTTGATATACTAAATAATAAAACAACATATCTTTAAAACCTCATTTATTAAATGAGTTGAATAAATGTAATTTTGTATATTAAATAATAAAAAAATTATATCTTTAAAAGCCTTGTGTATTGTGTGGATTGAATAAATATAATTTATATACCAAATAATAAAAAAAGTTATATCTTTAAAAACCACGTTTATTACACAGGTTGAAAAAATGTAATTTTGTATTCCAAATAATAAAAAAAAAGTTATATCTTTAAAAACCCCCTTGTCTTACACGGTTTCAATAAATCTAATCTTATATATCAAATTATAATTTGAAAGTTATATAATATTTGATTTATATACTATGTAATAAAATCGATATAACTTTTTAATAATGAAAATAAAGATAAATAATATATCAATACAAAGTTATATCTTTAAAAACATCTATGTATTGCACTTTTTGAATAATCTAATTTTATATATCAACTTATTATTTAAAAGTTATATGCAATTTGATTTATAAATTATGTAATAAAATCGATATAATTTTTTTAATAATGAAAATAAAAATAGATAAAATATTAATAGAAAGTTATATCTTTAAAAATCTCGTGTATTACACGATTTGAATAAATCTAATTTTATATATCAAATTATTATTTGAAAGTTATATACAGTTTGATTTATAAATTATGTAATAAAATCGATATAATTTTTTTAATTATGAAAAAAATAAATAATATATTAATATAAAGTTTGATTTTCATGATAAATAATTTGAATTATTTAAAAATATCTTAAATTAACAATTTAAATTTAAGAATAATATGTTATTAAGAAAATAGAAGGATTCTATTCGACATTTAAGGTAGAATAAATTTATATTTATTTATTATCAAATATAACAATTATCTACAATTTAGTAGAAGAGTTATCTATAAGAGATTAGATTGAATAATAATTATCTATAATTAAGGATGAGAGAAAATAACAATTATCTATAATTTGGTAGGAGATTATCTATAATTAAAGTTAGATAGCCTAATATGATGACAAGTGTCCCCTTAATGGTTTCTTTTATTATATAGTACTAGCGGTAAGACCCGTGTGCAAACACAGGTGGTTTCTTAGAAAACCATGCATAACAAATATAAATGATGAATATGGTTATAGTTATAGACTTATAAATAGATAAGTCAGTCGGTAAATACTTAAAGTTTAGAGTATAAAAGATACAAAAATATACAATTTATTAATCTTTTGTAAACGAAATAACATTTGCATTCAAGCATGTTCCTTCAACCTCCACAAAACACTATTTTAACCCAACAGTGATTTTAAACCACCGTTTTAACCCAACATCGGTTTCAACCATAGTTTTCTCCACAACAAATACATCTAACCCAACAGTGGTTTCAAACATCTGTTTTCATCCATCCGTTGACCAAAGTCAACAGATGTATCAACCACTGTTTTATTTTCAAACATTTGTTCACAACAACAGAGCTTTCATCATTTAAATTGACCTTTGCCAATATTACAAGCTTTTAAACTCTCAAACCTAAATATTCATTTAATTAATTAAAATAACAAACATGGTTAATAATTTTAACATAACTAATTATATAAAATATGAAAGTGTCAGACAGAGGTAACTATATAATAAACAAACTTCAAAACAACACACATTATTCAGTAAAATACTAATAATTTCTAATCAATAGGCGAAACAATAGTCTCGATAAATAAAGCTCCTTTCGGATCACTGTAGTTGTCAACATGTTGGAGGTATTTCAAAACTTCATTGCTAAAATCAACTTCAACCATATCCCCCCAACTTCAACCTTAAATACTTAAAGTTTAGAGTATAAAAAATACAAAAATATACAATTTATTAATCTTTTGTAAACGAAATAACATTTGCATTCAAGCATGTTCCTTCTCCAAAAAACAATATTTTAACCCAACAGTCGTTTCAATCCCCTTCAACCTCCACAAATTACTATTTTAACCCAACAGTGGTTTTAAACCACCGTTTTAACCAAACAACGGTTTCAACCACAGTTTTCTCCACAACACTCTGCTTTATCCCAACCGTGGTTTCAAACATCTGTTTTCATCCATATGTTGACCAAAGTCAACGGATGTATCAACCACTGTTTTATTTTCAAACATCTGTTCACAATAACAGAGCTTTCATCATTTAAACAGACCTTTGCCAATATTACAAGCTTTTACACTCTCAAACCTAAATATTCATATAATTAATTTAAATAACAAACATGGTTAATAATTTTAACACAACTAATTATATAAAAACTACAAGTGTCAAACAGAGGTAACTATATAATAAACAAAGTTCAAAACAACATTCAGTAAAATACATCATACTAATTTCTAATCAATGGGCGAAACAGTAGTCTCGATAAATAAAACTCCTTTCGGACCATTGTAGTTGTCAACATGTTGGAGGTATTTCAGAACTTCGTTGCTCAGATCAACTTCAACCATATCCCCCAGATGCTTGTTATCAGCCACTTGTTGTTTTCAATTATATTAGTCCTTCGGCGCCTCTCTACATAATCAACTACACGAGGATTATTGAAAGCAAACACCTTCAGCCAGCCTTCTTCTTCATATCTGAGCAAATCTGTGACAACTGTCAATTTTCCATGTATCCGTACAATAATTAAACAGTAATTTGTGTAGGATCGCTTTCAGACCCGAACGAGTCGATCAGAAGAGTTTTTCTCAATACGAAAGGCGGAAACAGACGTATCGAGTTCAATTCAGCAAGATATACACTTTAAACTGTCTTTTGATTGAAAATAGATCGATTACAACATTGTAGACACTTCGGCAGAGCTTCACTACCGGAAACAAGATCGTTCAGACTAACTCAAACGAAATCAGCAGACACATATATATAGGCAACTAATTCCGCTTGAGACTTACTCAAACGAAATCAGATTCCGCATGGAATCGCTTCAAACGGAATTAACATGTTAATTTCGTTTGAAGTGACTCATGTATCATTTCAAGCGGAATTACCCAAAAACACATATTTCCTCGTTTTTCGTGCCCTGATCTATCTAGTACAATGCAAGACTCGATACAAGACGAAGTCGACAGACGCATGCACCAACAGACTCCCCCTCGAATGTTGATGAGTCTTCAGTGTTGAGTCTTCAACATCTTCAGTCTTTATCAGTATTCTCAACCTCTCCTGAAGTATCTAACAATGTAAAGCATCCTCAATCTTCTCTTTCTTTCTTTCTTCTCCAGGATTTCAACCTGACTCTTATCTTTCTTTAATTCTCTTGATTACTTAAAGTTCTCACAGGTTCAGGAACATCTTCCTGGCTCTCTGTAGCAACAGGATCTGAACTTGGCTCTTTCAGCTTCAGACTCCCCCTTAAGCTGTACTTGGGATCGCAGACTGGCTTTCACAGATTCAAGATCGTGAACTGGCTCACATCCTGCTCAGCATCGAAACCTGGCTCTCTTGAAACCATATGATTTTCAGATATCAAAACCTGGCTAACCTGCACAATCTTAGCCCAGAAATAAATTTCACAAATTTTAAAATTTTACAAATTTATTCTCTGCTTACTACTTGTAAACACAAATCAATAAATGATTTTACAATGTTAATCACTGATGTGTTCAAATATTAACATATAAATTTCATCAAATGAGGCATAAAACTAACCCCTTTTTAGTACTAATGTTGGAAAAAGTGTGCTTTTGTCTTCCTTTTGTATTTTCAGGATTAAATGAGCTCAAATTAACAAAAGAAGCAAAAAGACATCAAAATCTAACATAAATACGAGAAAAAGGACAAGACGTGACATGCCCGACCCCACAACAGCATCTTCCCAAGCAAAACAAGAGATCAGAAGCCTGAACACGCCCCGTGCTCAGCCAGCACGGGGGCGTGCCCAAGTGTCAGCAGAAAAGACAAAGTGGTAGAAGCTTCTATTGCCCACCACGGGGCCGTGCTCAGCGGACACGAGGCCGTGGTCAACTATAAGATTCGCACAATCCAGGCAAATCTTCATAGTACAAAGATTCTTCTGCACACGGGGTCGTGCTCAGCGGACACGGGGGCGTGGTCAACCAATAAGACAAAGCTGCATTTAATGAAGAAAGAGAGGATGTGGACACGGGGCCGTGCCCACTGGACACGGGGCCGTGCCCGAGCTTCTGTTCAGCCTATAAATAGAAGTGCTTGGCTCAAGCTCAAACCATCCCTTGGCACACCACCTCTCTCACACTTCACCCACCACCCACCACCACCATAACACCATCATCCACCACCATCATCCATTGTCCATCGTAGAGTGTGTGAGTCGTCTCAGGATCCAAGATTGATCGTAAGAGTTCTTGACAATCAAGGCCATGTTTGCCTAAGTCTCTTACATCACTTGGTGAAGACAAAGTGTCTAGTGTAATACTTTTTATTTCTAATCTTTTGCACTTTTTATTTGGTTTTGTATTAATGACTTTAATAACTAGTTGCTTATGTTGAAGGTGATCTTTCCTTATCGTTTGTCCGTGGTGTCTTGAAATTATTTTACTGTCTATATAAAATAAAAGATTTTCACCATTCATATCTCCACGGTCTATATGGAGGTATGTTGGCTACCTGGTCGGGGGTTAAGGGAACGGTTTGGTAAAGGTCTTGCCATTGTTCAGCGTTTAGAGGTCCTGCAATGGACCTGGGTCAAATTTAGTAGGACCTCCTTCAATACTTAACGGTATTGGATGGCGGGGGTCCAAACTCTTTGATCCCCTCATAAGTTAACTACTATTAATACTATAACCCGGCTATTTAGGACTGTATCCCTGCTGACTCAGACTACTTAGTCGAGGGTAACGTCACCTCCAAAAGAGGGGCCTACCATAATATTGCATTAATAACTTAATTAATTATCTTCCAATAATCCACCCTTTTAGGATTGTATCCTTGCTGACTCAAACTACTGGGGTGAGGGTAACGTCACCTTCAAAAGAGGGGCCTACTACAATAACTAAGATAATCTCTTAATTATGTACAAAAGTGCGGAAATAATCAAAGGTTACACTAGATACGAGTCGGAACCAAGTGATTCATCTTGTCTATCTGTTTTTATTTTTATTTTTATTTTCAGCATTTTAGTTAGTTTTTATTTTTCTTAGTTTAAACCTTTTTTCTAAACTTTTTATTTTGATTAGACGTTGAGGATAAACCGGTACTAAAAGCTCTTGTGTCCTTGGACGACCTCGGTATCTTACCAACACTATACTACGCTCACGATGGGTGCACTTGCCCATATGTGTGTCTAGTGTTAGTAAATATCGTGTTTTATAAATTTAAAACTTGACTAAAAAGTGTTAAAGGGGCTTAAAATATACACCTAATATATATAACACTCGACTACGCATCAAGTTTTTGGCGCCGTTGCCGGGGACACAAGGATTTTAAGAAAGTTAGGAATCAACGGCCTAATCGTTTTTTCTTATTTTTCATTTTTTAGGATTTTTTTTTAGTTTTTCAGCTTCTGCAGAGCTCAGCACGGGCCGTGCCTGGTCGGACACGAGCCATGCCCAGCATCATCACTGGCAGTTTTTATTTTCTGAGTTACAGAGAGCTGAGCACGGGGCCGTGTCGGTGCAACACGGGGCCGTGTCCAACTCCCAGTAACAGGGATCCGGGAAACAATTACTGTATCTCTGACCACGGGCCGTGTTCATTGAGCACGGGGCCGTGGTGAACCTTCTGACCAACGTTCTTTTCTTTTTTTATTGCAGGACTTGGAACCCAGGTGCCACATTTGAACCTCCTACGTAGTGCATGAGCTCCAGTTCTAGTAGAGACATAAAAGAACCCCTAGAAGAACCCGAACGCTTTCTCAGAAAAAGACTTAAAGCTAAAAATCAAGAGAAAGTTTCGGGGGACCCACTTCCAATGGCGGACCAACGTACCCTCATGGATTACCTACGGCCCACCGTAGGCAATCTCGGCGCCGCTATCAATGCACCGAATGTCAAAGCCAACAACTTCGAACTTCGGCCGCATTTGATACAAATGCTCCAAAACTCCGCAACCTTCCATGGGCTTGCGGACGAGGATCCCCATCTACATATTACTAATTTCTTGGAAATATGTGATACTTTTCGGATCAATGGGGCATCAAACGACGCCATCCGCCTTAGGATGTTTCCATTTTCACTAAAGGACCGAGCTAAGGCTTGGCTTAACACCCTCCCAGTTGGCTCGGTAAACACCTGGGATGAACTAGCCCAAAAGTTTCTATATAAGTATTTCCCTCCTGCTAAAACGGCTAAACTAATGACTGAAATTAATACATACTCACAAGAAGATGGGGAATCCTTATATGAAACTTGGGAAAGGTTCAAGGAGCTTCTAAGAAAGTGTCCTCATCACGGTCTAGCGGTGTGGCAACAAGTATCCACTTTCTACAATGGGTTGTTGCCACACACAAGACAGACACTTGATTCAAGCTCCGGGGGACTTTTAGGTAATCGTCGCCCAAACGAAATATATAATCAAATTGAGGAAATTGCTCAAACCAATTTTCAATGGCACACCCCCCGAGGTAATAAATCTATTGCCCCGGGCTCCCATAAGGTTGACGAAAGCACTTCTTTACAAGCCCAAATCGAGGCCCTCTCTTCGAAAATCAAAAAGTTAGAAATGACAAAAACGGCCTCGGTTATGGCTTGCGAAGGGTGTGGTGGGTCACATGAAAATTGGAGTTGTATGAAAGAATTAGATGAACAATCAGAAACGATAAACTACATTGATAATAGACCTAGGCCGTCGGGTCCTCCAACGGGTACCTACAACCAAGGATGGCGTAACCACCCAAATCTTGGTTGGAGAGATCCCGGCAATAGTAGTAACCAACAAAACCAACGTACTAACTTTCAACAACCACAAAATTTCTCTCAACAACAAGGTGGAAGAGAAAGGCTTGAAGATACCGTATCTCGCCTCATCTCCGACACCGAAAAGAAAAACTCGGATCGATTTCAACAATTAGAATCGAATTTTAGAAATCAACAAGCTAGCATTTAAAACGTTGAAAAACAATTAAATCAACTAGCTCAAAATTTCTCCGAGAGACCACAAGGCGCGTTACCAAGTAATGCCGAAACCAACCCAAAGGCGCAAGTACACCTCATCACTTTGAGAAACCGAACCGTGGGTCCCGAGGATGCCCCGTTACAACCAGTTGAAGGAAGTCAAAAAACGACTTCACCTACACCTCAACCAGAAACGGCTTCTTCACCAAATCAGGAGCCCACCAAGACTCCTCCAATTCCATACCCCGGTAGGTTAAATCGTCAAAAGACCGATGAGCAATTCGCAAAGTTTGAAAGCTTACTAAAACAATTGCATGTCAATATTCCTTTTATTGAGGTCCTAACCCAAATGCCTAAATATGCAAAATTCATCAGGGATTTCCTCACTCACAAAAGGAAAATTGAATCATTGCAATTAGTTAACTTAGGCGAAGAATGCTCCGCTTTAGTACTCAACAAACTTCCACAAAAGAAAATCGATCCCGGGAGCTTCACAATTCCTTGCTCGATTGGGAAGTCTCCCGTTCGTAATGCATTAGCCGATCTTGGGGCTAGCATTAACCTCATGCCCACGTCAATGTTCAAACGACTCGGCCTAGGAACAACAAGCCCTACAAAGATGAGCATACAACTCGCCGACAGGTCCGTCAAATTTCCACAAGGTGTCGCTGAAAATCTGCTGGTCAAGGTAGACAACTTCGTTTTTCCAACCGACTTTGTCATCCTAGACATGGAAGAAGACACCGATGTCCCTCTCATCCTCGGGAGGCCATTTCTAGCCACCGCCCAAGCAGTGGTGGATATGAATGATGGAACGTTAACATTGAAGTTTGGGGATGAGGAAGTGAAGTTTGAATGTGGAAAGAAAGTAGAGGAAGAAGACCCGGTCAAATACATGAAGGTCATAGACTCAAGCTTGGATGACGCTCTCCGACGGTGTAACATGGGATGCAATTCATCCCACTTGGGTAATATGTGACCTGGCTTTGGGTCTAGCCAAGGACCCTTATAAACGTGGCGCACCTCGGAGGCATTCCGCAGAACTATCCTTAGTTTAGATTAATTTTCTTGTTTTCTAGTTAGTTTTAATTTTCAGGAATAAAACACACTTGAGATGGCAAAGAATGCAAGGGAAACTTGAACCAGCACTCTATACAGGAAAACAGAACCGTCCGCCAAATTTCTTCGTTTACAATAAGCTCGGCACGGGCCGTGTCCACCCAACACGGCCCCGTGCTGCACTGTCTGCAGAAAAAGACCCAGTTCAGGTAACTGGACACGGGCCGTGTTCACCCAACACGCCCCCGTGTCCAGACTTCTGTTTCTCTTGTTTTAAATTTGTTACTGGCACTTGAACACGGGGCCGTGCCCGGATAACACGGGGCCGTGTTCAGCGCCCAGTAACACAAAATTTTTGCTTTTTACACCTTTTTACGCATTCAATCAACCTAAAAACTCATTTTTGGGACACATTGAGGGCAATGTGTAATTTAAGTGTGGGGGGGGGGGATGCTAAAACCTTGAATCTTGCAAGTCCTAAATACAAGCCTTACACAAAACTCTATTGGAACCGCTAATCACCCCAAATTTTTTCAAAATTTTTCATTTTTTTACTTGTCTAGGTTTAACTCGGGAAATTCAAGTTCTAAAAAAGTTATATTTTTACGAATTTACAACCGATAGCGTCGTGATAAAAAGAACCAACATAAGAAAATTATGAAAAGGCATGACAAGCTTAGTTAAAATTTGATTATATATACTTGATCACATAAAAACCCATTCCCACAAAAGTGAGTTTTGAGCCTTTATTGAGCAAACAATTACACATCATTAGAACTAATTGCTCATTTTTCGTTTCTTGTGTGAATAGCCGCTTGGATCTTACGACTCTAGAACTTGCCATGACGATACATTCCCGGTCCTTACCAACTTAAACCCGAGTAAGTAAATGATGGAGGCATTAGGACTAACCCTTTTTATTTCTACACCATTATTTTTCTTTTTTTTTTACCACCTACCCAAAATCCCCCTAGTTAGCCCCTTTGAGCCTAAACCTTTTCATTTCATAACCCAAACCAAACACCCTTTTACCCACCAAAACCTTTTTCATTTTTAACCCCTTTGTTTTAGTAACAAGTTCGATTCTTCGTATGACTTCAAAAAAAAAAAAAAAAAATTGATGATGAAGCAAAAGAAAATAAACAAACAAGTTCATCAAAAATAACTTTGTTTGAATGAATAGCTTCATCAAAATAAAAGTTTCAAAAAAAAAAAAAATAGAAAGTCTTACGAAAACCGACACTTGTTACGCTTTTCGCCCTTTTTACTAACCACTAACCACCAACCCAACCACCTACCTTTAACCCAAGCCTAACCCTTTACCCACAAAGTCCTCTTGATATTTACAAAGGTATATAAGTTAAAAAGGAGGAGGATTGATTGCTTGGCAAGCCTATGGTAGGAGTAAGTTCCATGCCGCTCTCAAGTGATCCACAAAATACATTTTCGGCCGAGTGTTGAGTGATCCCCGTGAGGTATGTGAACTTGTATATAAATAGAATTTTACAAAGACATGTTATGCCCTAATAAGTAATTTCTCTTATGAAAAGTTTTAAATAAATCATGACGAATAGGATTGTAAATAAATAAAAATAAAATTGAATAAAGAATCTTGGAAATCCCGACACTCTACGACAAGCCCAAAAACCTTCTTCTCTACCCATTCCTTTTGGGAGTGTAATAGCCACAAATTAAAGAGTTTTGCTTGAGGACAAGCAAAGATTCAAGTGTGGGGGTATTTGATGTGTTCAAATATTAACATATAAATTTCATCAAATGAGGCATAAAACTAACCCCTTTTTAGTACTAATGTTGAAAAAAGTGTGATTTTGTCTTCCTTTTGTATTTTCAGGATTAAATGAGCTCAAATTAACAAAAGAAGCAAAAAGACATCAAAATCTAACATAAATACGAGAAAAAGGACAAGACGTGACATGCCCGACCCCACAACAGCATCTTCCCAAGCAAAACAAGAGATCAGAAGCCTGAACACGCCCCGTGCTCAGCCAGCACGGGGGCGTGCCCAAGTGTCAGCAGAAAAGACAAAGTGGTAGAAGCTTCTATTGCCCACCACGGGGCCGTGCTCAGCGGACACGGGGCCGTGGTCAACTATAAGATTCGCACAATCCAGGCAAATCTTCATAGTACAAAGATTCTTCTGCACACGGGGTCGTGCTCAGCGGACACGGGGGCGTGGTCAACCAATAAGACAAAGCTGCATTTAATGAAGAAAGAGAGGATGTGGACACGGGGCCGTGCCCACTGGACACGGGGCCGTGCCCGAGCTTCTGTTCAGCCTATAAATAGAAGTGCTTGGCTCAAGCTCAAACCATCCCTTGGCACACCACCTCTCTCACACTTCACCCACCACCCACCACCACCATAACACCATCATCCACCACCATCATCCATTGTCCATCGTAGAGTGTGTGAGTCGTCTCGGGATCCAAGATTGATCGTAAGAGTTCTTGACAATCAAGGCCATGTTTGCCTAAGTCTCTTACATCACTTGGTGAAGACAAAGTGTCTAGTGTAATACTTTTTATTTCTAATCTTTTGCACTTTTTATTTGGTTTTGTATTAATGACTTTAATAACTAGTTGCTTATGTTGAAGGTGATCTTTCCTTATCGTTTGTCCGTGGTGTCTTGAAATTATTTTACTGTCTATATAAAATAAAAGATTTTCACCATTCATATCTCCACGGTCTATATGGAGGTATGTTGGCTACCTGGTCGGGGGTTAAGGGAACGGTTTGGTAAAGGTCTTGCCATTGTTCAGCGTTTAGAGGTCCTGCAATGGACCTGGGTCAAATTTAGTAGGACCTCCTTCAATACTTAACGGTATTGGATGGCGGGGGTCCAAACTCTTTGATTCCCTCATAAGTTAACTACTATTAATACTATAACCCGGCTATTTAGGACTGTATCCCTGCTGACTCAGACTACTTAGTCGAGGGTAACGTCACCTCCAAAAGAGGGGCCTACCATAATATTGCATTAATAACTTAATTAATTATCTTCCAATAATCCACCCTTTTAGGATTGTATCCTTGCTGACTCAAACTACTGGGGTGAGGGTAACGTCACCTTCAAAAGAGGGGCCTACTACAATAACTAAGATAATCTCTTAATTATGTACAAAAGTGCGGAAATAATCAAAGGTTACACTAGATACGAGTCGGAACCAAGTGATTCATCTTGTCTATCTGTTTTTATTTTTATTTTTATTTTCAGCATTTTAGTTAGTTTTTATTTTTCTTAGTTTAAACCTTTTTTCTAAACTTTTTATTTTGATTAGACGTTGAGGATAAACCGGTACTAAAAGCTCTTGTGTCCTTGGACGACCTCGGTATCTTACCAACACTATACTACGCTCACGATGGGTGCACTTGCCCATATGTGTGTCTAGTGTTAGTAAATATCGTGTTTTATAAATTTAAAACTTGACTAAAAAGTGTTAAAGGGGCTTAAAATATACACCTAATATATATAACACTCGACTACGCATCAATCACAGATGAACCACTTGTAAAAATAACATTTTTCTTTCAAAATCTTTTCATCTTTCAAATTGACCCCCCCCCCTCACTGATTGTCATCATGTTCAGCACTTGGAATTTTGAAAATCAGCTCTACAACATCAGTTGTCGAAAATCTTTTTGAATTTTTCAAAATTTATGCTAAAACACACTTAAAATCTTTTTGATCTTTTGAATTTAGAATGAAATGCAGTAAAGAAATATTTACATACAATATTTTTTGTGAGTTTGCGTAAGAGGATCATACCAGTTTTTGAGACAAATCACCAACACCGTTAAGCTTTAATCATTTTAAGTTTTAAACGATTCACTTAGATTGTCAGTATACTGATCCACTTAAATTTTCACACAAAGTTCAACTGTTTCGAGATACGAGATTAATGTTTTAAGCACTTAAACTTATTCGCGTGTCCCACCTCAGAATATACTCCCGTATCCAGATCCCAATATTCAGTCTTACAGGTGAGTATACCACAGATGATATCTGTAAAGGGTTAAATGCGATGGCCGTGAGAGCGCAGGTCAGAACTTCCGTTCAGCAAAGAGATGACGGCTTCGACTTTTGATGCGTTCCCTTTAGAGAATCTTTTCTTCAACAGCACATGATTAGCATTTTGCAATGTTTCATCATTTTTTGTACTGAGGACGATGCTATATTTCAAGCAAGCAGAAAGTATTATACGGGGACTAGGCCATTGCTTTCGCAAAATCAGAAGTCCAGGGATAATACCCCAGATATCACTGAGTATAAAGACCTAGTATCTCAGAAAGAGGGACCTTTCAAACAAGATTTCGGGGGTTACCCATATATCCGAGAGATGTTCCCCACGATATAAGTAAGTTTGAAATTTAGGTTTATATCTCATCACAATCTACTAAATGTGTAAAAACCTACTGGCACATCATCAGTGAGACCGTTTATCACATTTTGACTTTCCATTTCTTTAGCATGTTGTGATAGTCCACTGATGTACAATCATTTCCTCTTTTCTCAACAAAACTCATTTTTTATTTTATCATGTTTTTGGCTTTTTCAAATTTTCAAATGTTTTTGGATTTTCTGAAAAATACTTACTCCCCCTTAAATGCAAAATCATTTAAAAGAAATTTGAAAACAAACTGTACAAGTAAAATGACAACTGATATCAAATCACTTCATTTCGCCATCCACTTGGCATAAACAATCAGAACTCCCCCTCACAACAAACTATTTTCCCATTGTGATTTCAAAACACTTAAGTTTGTTTTAATCAAATGGTTTTTCCGGAAAATAAGTTGTGTAGATTTCATAAAACCACTTGTAGGTTAGGGGATTCGTTCATCATCTTGTTCTTTTTCAACCTCTTGAAAAATATAACAATTTTAAGTTTCAAACAACAAACACCACTTGTAGAAAATCAAGTACAACTTAATGTCCCTGATTTACCACTTGTAAGTTAAAACCCTTATTCAACCACTTGTAAATCGAAATATCACCAGAATGAATTTCTCAAGAAAGATGCCGATTCCTGCTCCACTCTTACCAACCTAGGAGCTCCGACAAGTCATACTTTTACTCATCATAATATGTTCCATCCCAGTCACAAACCTGAGATGTCACAGTTTTACCTGATTTCTTCAATTTTTTCTCATAAAATTCCTTCACTCCTTTTACCTTCCCATCAACCATCTTACCAAAAATATGGTGCACTTTGGGGTTAAAAGCTTTTTCAATATCAAATTCTTTCTTTTCGGAGAAAAATTGATTTGAAATCTCAATTTTGCCAACCTTTTGTTTAAAATTTTCATCCCTCAATGGTGGAAAATTGACATCATCCATTGGAGGTACTGATGTTTCCAACTTCAACTCAACACGTGGCTCCTCTGACTTTGTGGAATCAGATTCATTGCCTGAAAATAGCTCCTCTGATTTTGATGAATCAGAATCATTGCATGAACTATCATCAGATTTCTTAACAACCCACTTTTGGTTGTTAAGATTTGCTTTCCTTTTGTAAAAACCTCTTAAACATTCACCAACTTCAAACTTCGAATTTTTGAAAACTTTTAATTGTTTGGTTGGTGTTTCATTCTCAACAATCTTTCCTTTCAGTTTTTCAGAAACTCCCTGTTTTGTTTGAATTGCCTTTGGACAGTTCCTAGCAATATGACCCACGATTTTGCATTTAAAACAGGTTCTCGTTTCTTTCCTTTGATCAACTTCTTTCATCATTTCCTCTTGCTTCTTGGCAAGGAATTCTTTGTTTGATTGATTCCTGAATAACTGCTCCTTTTCTTCTTCAGTTGATGTTCCTGAAACAAAAACAGTTTTTGGTTTATAAGTTTTATCATTTTTATAATTTTTCGGTGGAATAAAACCTAATCCCTTTCTTTTGAAATTACCGTTATGGTTTGGTTTGGTTTCTTTTGAAAACCATAACCAGAACTGTAACCCTTTTTCTTGTTTAATCTTTGTTGAACTCTTGAGGTGTACTTTTTAGGCTTTTCAGAAAGATTTACATCTTTTATTTCAGAAATATTAATTTCTGTTAGTTTGAAAACCTTTTTTATCATGTCAGGTTTAACACCTTTTATTGGAAACTCTTCATCAGAATATAATTTGTCCAAATCATTCAAAGTATATGCTACTTTGACTGGTTCGTCATTCAAATTAGATTTTGATAACAAAAAATCTTTTTTGTAAACCCGTTTATCCTTTTTGACTGTTGGACTTGACTTGTCAGACTTTGACTCTGAGTTTGACTCCAACTTTAACTCCTCAGTTTCATCGTTATCCAACACCTGATCGGCCACTTTCTTTATTAACTCGGACTCATGATCAGTGTCAGATGATGTAAATGTGACATCAATGTTTTCTGGCAAATTTTCTGAAGACCCAGACTCCCACTGTAAATTGGTTGCCTTTTTGACTCTTTCTGAATTTGGATTTCGTGGAGAATATCCATTTTCAAGCGGAGGTGGACACTTTGTATAACTGGCACTTTGTTTCTTACCAGAACTCTTCACTTCAGTATCCTTCTTCTTTTTTTCAGAACTTTTATCTTCAAATACTTCATCTTCATCAAATGCCTTCATGCCTTCAACAGTTGGATAAACCCTGTCAATAACATAAGAAGTACATGAATAACTTTTTAACAATCTATTAACTCTTTCTGTTTCAATCCTTTGAGTTTCTAGTTTCTGTTCCAGCACAGCACACTTCTCAATGTAACTGTTAACACTTTTCTGCTTTGTCATGAAAGCTCCTTGCAGTGTCTTCATTGCTGTTGCTTGTTCACTGCTTGTTTGATTGTACTGATTCATTGCTTTGTTCAGAACATCATACGATTCTTTTAATCTGTTCATGTTATGAATCAAAGTACTGTTTTGCTTCTTCACTACTTCACAGTTTTCACATTTCACCGGAATCTTTTGTGCATCAGCTTCTGCATCAACTTTGAAAACTGGAATATCTTTTATTTTCTTTCTTATCACAGGAACTGCTTCATCATCACTGCTAACGGGTTTTTTAACCTTTTTCTTTTTCTTTTTAGCTTTTTCATCATCACTGTCACTCTCCTCTATCATTCTTAAGTCCTTTTCCAATCTTCTTGCATAATAATCATCATCATTATCACTGTCTTCAACAACTCGAGCAACAAATGATTTGTGATTTGGAGTTTTGTTAGGATCATAATCATCCCAACTGAAATTTGCCCAGCTAAACCCTTCTGGTAATTTTTCATCATCTTGATTTATCAGACATGCTTTACTGTCAGATGAAACATATTTATCCCAACTGAAATCACTTGTAGACTTTTTACCATCTTGATTCACCATGCAGGCTCTCTTTGATGACTCCTCAATTGCCTTCCTGGCATGTGCAGTTTGTGGTTCTTGTTGTTGTTGAGCAACTTGATGATAAATTGCTTTCCGATAATAATCATTGTTGTTGAACGGATTTTGAGCTCCACTTGCTTCGCGATTTGTGCATTCTCTCTTGAAGTGTCCTTTTTCCCTGCAACGAAAACAAGTAACTTTAGATTTATCAAATCCTAAAGTAGAAACATTTGCATCACGGAAATCATCTCTTCCCGTAATTTGTTTAAACTTTTCGGCTCTCCTCAAAACACTCGCTAAACACCATTTTATGTCCATCAATTCCATCTCCTCAGCATCAATCTGATCGTAATCCTCTTTTGTCAACATGGGATTCCCGATCCGACCTGCCACTAAACTCTCATATGATTGTAACACAGTCACCAACAAAGACATGTGACTTTTTGCAACCTCATAAGTGTAATTTTGACCATTTTCAAGATCTAATACCATGTTGCACTGTAATTTCTTTCCATTCTTTGTTGTCGAAAAGTTTGGATCATATGATGGATATGAAGAAAATTCAGTTTTGCTGTTTGATCCTTTTGATGACCCTCCAGATGAATTCTTAGCATTGAATGCAGTCTCAACCTTTGGTGACATGTTGGACTTATCACTAACACCACCTTTGTAATAAAGACTGATGTCTTGTTCACCATCAAAATCTTTCATTCTAAAAATCTTTCTTTGTTCCATTTCTTGAGCTTCAAGCTTTTCAATGAACTTATTCAGTGTTAAATTGCTAAAATCTTTCTTGTTCCTCAACATCATGAGATACGTGCCCCAAGTTTCATGTGGCAAAGCATCAGCTAACTTCTCAATCAACTCTTCATTATCTTTATTGATGCTCACTCTTTTCATTTGGACTAACAAATTGCAATATCTTTCAATAATCTGCTTGGTGCTCTCAGTTCTCAAACCACGAAATAGATCGAATTCTTTCTTCAAAAGTGACTTTTTGTTCTTGATCATTTCTTTACTTCCAACAAACTTTGATTTTAAAGCTCTCCAAATTGAATATGCACTTCCAGTGTGTTGTAGTAAAACCAAGATATCTTCTTTAACTGCTTGATGCAATAGACTAATCATCATTTTTTCATTTTTGTATTTCTTTCTATCGTCAACACTTAGATCTTTAATAGCAATCTCCTCTTCCTCATCATTCAAAGGTCTAACATATTTCATTTACACGCATTCCCAAGCATCCAAATAATTTGCTTGAACCAAATTCTCAAAACGTTCTTCCCATCCTTTATACTCTTCGATATTCATGAGCTTTGGCGGTTTTTGCATAGTGCCCATTTCATTTTCCATAGTCAAGTTCTGAGTAACACTAGCCGGAGTAGTCGGGGTGGTAGCAAATGCGTTATAAAATTCCTCTTCCATGATTCGGTTTTCAAGAAATCACAAACAGACTGTTTCAAACGAAATTAACTTTCAAACGGAATAGCCTTTGGTGCGAAATCACAGTTGAAGCGGAATAGTTGATTTCAAACGGAATCACTCAAGCGAAATATTGTTTTCAAGCGAAATAAACAGCAATTTCAAGCGAAATTACGCTGATTTCATCATACTCGATCTGTTTTTCAAGCGAAATTACAAATTTTACCAATTTTAGATCGAATTAAAGTCCAATACTTTCAAGGATTTGTTAAAACACAATTTCGCACAATATGTGAGAAATTTAGCCAAATTTAACCGTGAAAAGTTGTTAATTTTGAAAAAGAAGGTGTAGAAATAAGAATTTACAGCTGAATTGGTAAGAACTCTTCCTCCTAAGCTCTGATACCACTTGTAGGATCGTTTTCAGACCCGAACGAGTCGATCAGAAGAGTTTTTCTCAATACGAAAGGCGGAAACAGACGTATCGAGTTCAATTCAGCAAGATATACACTTTAAACTGTCTTTTGATTGAAAATAGATCGATTACAACGCTGTAAACACTTCGGCAGAGCTTCGCTACCGGAAACAAGATCGTTCAAACTAACTCAAACGAAATCAGCAGACACATATATATAGGCAACTAATTCCGCTTGAGACTTACTCAAACGAAATCAGATTCCGCATGGAATCACTTCAAGCGGAATTACCCAAAAACACATATTTCCTCGTTTTTCATGCCCTGATCTATCTAGTACAATGCAAGACTCGATACAAGACGAAGTCGACAGACACATGCACCAACAATTTGTAGCTTAGTGATTGTGTTGGATTTAAATTAATGACATGAATGCTCTCTGATTATTGTCATATACATACAAGTGCATCCCATATTGCATGATTTCATATCATTATTGCATGCAACACTTTATGATTCAAATGATGCACGAAGCAAAGTTAGCACAGTTATCAGACAAACTAGAAGTACTTACGGGAGTTCACTACTCAGACAGACATGATGTTAAGACACAGAATGAGCCAGAAACCAAGAGTTACACTAGTATAGTGTGTAGGAAAGTAAGGATCATAAAACTGCCTTCTTAGAGATAGTTTAAGTGTCGGAAGGTGCCTAAAACTCACACAAACTGCAGAATTATGCAATTCTCAGCAAAAATTAGCTTTTTAACAACATAATATTATGCAGAATTATGGTTTAATGGTTCAGAATACCTTCCTAAGTGTCGGGAATCAAAACTGTCATAAAAGGGAACATAAAGCACACTATACTGCGTAATTTAGCACCTTAACGAACCGGTATCCAACCGAACAACCGGACACTACCCGAAACACCAAATTTTCACTAGAAGCATTGTTTTATCATTTCCGAGCTAGTTATGGTCACCGAACATCATAACATGTCTTATAATTACATAACATCTAAAAACACTAACTTAACACTTAGATTCTAACTAACCATTGAAACTCAACCTTATACCCCCCCCCCCCCATCATTTCACGGTTACAAGGGGGTGGAACCACCCCTTGATTTCTTTGAATTGTTTATTAGATGTGTTGTTGGTTCATGAAACATTAAGACCAATGGATTAAGTAATGTTGGATTAAAACCCACAAGTTCATCACATACTCCATTCTCACAACATCAAACACCTTCACTCCTCTCCCTTCTCCTCCCCTCTCGGCCGTGAACAACCACCCACACCACCATCATCTTCACTTCAATTCCAAGGTGCTAGAAGCAAGATTAAGGAGCTTGGAGCCATTGGAGCTTGAAGGACCTTTCTCTAGAGCTTTTATCCACCTAGTTTATCATCTTCTTCATCTTTGATCTCTTCCCTAGCCTTGTGCTAGTAGTAAGCTTCTTGTAACTTGTTTTTGCTTCACATTATGTTGGTTAAAAGATCATATAAGTAACTAATCATAAAGATCATGAAAGAACAAGAAGATAACTTTTCACATAAAGCTTAAAATCATAATAATCTATGATGATTTAGTGTATGTATGAATCTTGATTGTTGATTTCTTGTGTTTATGATGTTAATCATCATAAGAAGCTTGCTAGATTGTGATTAAACACATGATCTAGCAAGTGAGTGGATGAATCTTGTGAAAATCAAGATGATCATCCTTTATGATTCACATGAACTTGAAAATGAAGATGATTTTGTGTATGATGAAGTGTGATACATGTTAAAAATCTTATAAATGGATGATTACAAAACTAATTTTCTCAAGAAACCAAGTTTATTTACAAGATTTACATAACCATGATTTTAAAAGAAACTAATCATATTTTTAGTGTTAAATCAAGACTAGAAACATGTTTGTAACAAGAAAAATACAAAAGAATTATTTTTAGAAAAATCATTCTATAAGTTGTGAAAGACTAATTTTTCAAGAATGATAATTATGAACAAAGAACCATGTTTTAGAGGGTAACTAAGTCTACTAATTAACATGGTAAGTTACTACAAGTTTTTACAAAATTTCAAGTTCATAATGTAGTGTAAATTGCATGATTTTGGCTCATGGTAAGTGTTGATTGGTGATGATTTTAAAAGAAAATGATATGCTTTGAAAGCATGGAAACCTCCATTTTTAAGAGGAAACTATGGCAAATTTTTTGTAGAATTTAAACACATAGAAAAATATTTTTAAACAAGTGTTTGTAAGTAAATTTTAACCACTGTTTTTCATATAAAATTTGCCATAATTTTTGTTACAAAAATTACAAATGTTGGAGGTTGTTTTTTATAAATAAAAGTGATAAGTATATATTTAGGAAAATATATATTTAGATGTCACAATTTGTGTGATTACTTGTATATTATGTGTATTAGTTATATTATTTTAGGACTTGAAAATAATATAACTTACCAAAATACAAAAATTGTAATACAAAATATTACCAAAATTCCAAGAAAATGAATATATAATTTATACCCGAATATTGGACAAACCGAACAAGGACTATGGACTAAAAATATATATATTCCGGAATTAAATTCATATATATATATATTGGACAAATAAGTTATTTTGGAAACCAAAGAAACGAACATATGGTTTTACAAGTATTACAAAAAATATATCATATTTTTATCAAGAAGAAAATATACTATTTTGAATGGAGAAAAATAAATATATTTTCTTGAACAATTAGAAAATATAATATTTTTGAAGAAAATATATATTTTCTTAAACAAATTTAGAAATATTAGTTTTGGGTGAAAAATGGATTTATAAATATTTTCTAAGATAATCTTTAAAATATGTTATTTTTGAGGTTTATATGAAAATATAATTATTTTTGCCAAGAAAAGTCTAGAGATAATTTCTATAAAAGTTTTCTTAAAATAAATATATTTTAAGAATGTAAATTGGTGATTTTTATTGGCTAAAAATAATATTCCGGAAAAATTAAATACAAGAATTAAGTATAAGAATACTTTATTAATACGATAAAAATACGTATTCTCGTACGTACAAATACACACCGGAATACGCCACCAATACTTGGCAAAATACACAAGTCTAAAATATAAGTATAAATGTACCCATCCTTGGGGAAATCTTCATAAAAGGATTTCGAGGCAAAATAACTTAAAACATATTATTTTAACGATTATTCCAAATAATTAATATACATAATTTAAGTTAAAATATTCTTATTTTAACAAATAATTATAAACTTTGGAATAATATTTACATAAAAAACGTAACTCAAAGATACTAAGACATAACCATTAAGACTAAGAGTCGTTACACGACCTAGTCGTCTAATAAAACATAGCACGTGTGTAGGTAGTTGCACGACTTCGGGACCGGATCTTTGAGTTACACTAGTTTGCAGGACGCAAGATTGTGAGTTCATGTCCCCCTTTTCTTTTAACTGTTTTCAGTTTTCTAACTTCGGGGGTGAAATACATGTTACAATTGTTTACAAACGTTTACAAACTAGCCTAAGATCCCGCGAGTTTCGCGGGTGGCTTAACACAAACATATAATATCTACCGGCATTGAAGCCCATGTAGATCATCATTTTTTTTCTAGGCCTTTCCAAACTTAGGCTTCACGTCTAAGGGTTAAAGCAGGTCCCAAACAGACAATATACGACCCTAACCGGTACAAACACAAAACCGAACAGAGTGATCACTTCCCTCTCCAAAAACCTGTTACATACCAGCGAACCTTTAATAGATCAACGAAAGGTCACTGTTTTCATCTTTTGATTGACATCAAGTTTATATAAACTTCAATATCTAAATTCTTATTTAAATTCATATAGTCTAAGATCCCGCGAGTTTCACTGGAGGCTTAACACAAACGTATAATATCTACTAACATTGAGATGAACTTTGTAATGAAAAAACTTTTCAATATAAATCTATTGATTTAATAAATTAAACATAGACGTAAATTTATTGATTTACTTCATCTTCAATAATTTCTTCTCCATTCTCATTCGGCTCCTCATTTTCCGTTCACAGTCTTCCAACTCAAAATATAGTGGCATTGACGTAGTACCTGTAGCATGTAGATGTAGATGGCATAATAACTGTATAAAAAAATTGATACCTATGAGTAAACAGTAAAATAATTTATACTTAAATTTGATAGCTTGTTAATATTTATAAGAATAAGGGGATAGATATTAGAATAGGTTCTAAACTTCAAGTTAGCTGTTGTTTTCAATTTGAGAATTATGAAGAATGAGCTTTATAGTGTCCTGTAGAAGCCAATGATACTTATATTTTATCTTATCAATATATAAGCCAGTTAGTTTAGTTGTAAAATCGAATAGCCACTATGTGAGAAAGAAAGCAAGTATAATAGTTTTATTATGGTACTCCATGTAAGAAACAAAGTGTATCATATAAGGATAAAAGACAAATATATTACCTTGTTAGCACACAGTCCCCGCACCAGCTAGCACGGAAATACTCCATCCTGACCCTAGACAAAAAGAAGTCAAGTATATCAAGAGAGTTACATACATTGGTAGCTCAACAATAAGTTTTGTAGAGATTATGGTAACTAAAAAAAGAAAAGAACACCTCAGGAGCCGAATTAGTTGACTTTGGGGGTAGCCATCTTGTTCCAGCAGTACTTAAGAATGAACCGGCTGAGCTAGCGAAGCGGGAGAATCCTCCCCAGCCACAGCCTCCTTTAGACTCTCCTCCGATGCAGGCATTACTATCAATATCATCACTCCTACCGTGATCAACCTCCAACGATGAACCATCCATATCTGTTATTCACCGATTCTAAACCGCTATTCCCTAGATCAGTAAAATAAAGCAAAGTAATTATAACATGAACACACCTTTGAAAGAGGAATTGAAAACCCTAAGATTAAATAAAGAATCGACTGGGAGTTCTCAATGAGTATGTGCGCATGCGACGTCCCTTTTTAGGGCTTCCAAGATGGATGAGGGAATGAGCGGGAAAACCCGATGACCTTATCATTTATGCACTTCCAAAGTTTTATAATTAACCAAACACTTATAAAACCAAGCTTTTATATAATTCTCCAACTTTTATTTACTTGCAAATCTCATAACAGTTTCAAGAGCTTAAATATTTACTTGGAAATCTCATAACATTTTCGAGAGCTTAAGGAAGGGTTTTTTTTTTTAATCCAAGTATAGATTAAATTTACCTTATTCAATCCCAGGCTTTTACAAAATGCACCACAAATTCCAGAGATTTTGAAAATGAGAACTACCAGGTAAATCCTGCGCTTCGGTACTCTCGTCAATGCCATCCCCTGTATACATGTTTATCAAAATAGAAAGAAACAAAGTAATAATCAGTCATAAAAATTACATTTATAAAGATGAGCTCAACCTTCTTAGAGTCTAAAGATCACTTGTTATGAGGGAAATAATCAAAACGGAATATATCGTAGTCAAGCCTTACAAACTTAGAAGCGCTAATAATTTTCTGGGACACTAAATTTGCATAAGTTTTAAATTTGGAAAGCAAAAATTTGACCCGTCTTTTTTATCCAATAATACTTTATAATAGAAAAACAACGCGTTCATTATGATAACACACACAATGTCAGCCCTTATAGCAGCCCTTTGACCCGTCTTTTTTATCCACTAAATTTGTATTAAGGACAGCTTGAACCACCCGACACAATCAATGAACTTGCTACGTAGCAGAGGTTGATGTTTTGAATGATACTCTAGGCTGATCGTCACACTCATGTTCAAGTTTTTTGAGCGTTCACATCCCACCCTCTATACATAATTACATATTTTATCTCAAAATTTTAGAGAATAATATAAAGAAACGATATAGCATTTCCGATGCCAGCCACCACAGTCATTAACGACCACAAACCTTTGTTAACCACCTTCTTCAACAATAACCACCATCACACTTCATTTCTACCTACCACAACCCCTCCGCACATCCATCTTTCATCACATCATAGTATCATACCAATCCATGAGCCCCCACCTCCACTCATTATCTCCCTTCAAAGGTTGAAGCAGAAATCAAAATTTGATTCAAAGTTTGAAAAAGGAAGTCAAAGCTAAGGTTTGTTTTCTAACTTGTTCCATATCGTACTCAAGAAGACAAATGATAAAAGGAATCAATGTGATAATTGAAAAAAAAGGCTACTACCATGGAAAACCAATGCTAACTAAGTTGTATCTGAACTTATTAACACTTAAGAAGAAATACACAAAGTAAGATAAAAGAATCAACAAAATTCAAATGAAACTTTACCTTTCTTTTAATGGAAACATACGTGCTAAGAACATGTTTGAAAAATGATTCTAATCTGTCAGAGAGAGTGACACATCAAAATTTAGAAATTCAGAGAAAAAATTAATTGAATAAATGATTTAGTTGCTTTCTTACCAGTTCTGTGCAAACTTGTTATTGGAAGCTTTTATTCTCTACTGCCTAAATTTAGAATCCATAACCAGTTTATATACATAAACTACTTTTATCAGCTTTTTCCATCCAAGAAAATAAAACAAATCCTCCATTCGGAGAATGCACCGCATAGCATATTAATATGTTATATAATTTTTATAAAATATGATTTAGATGAATTTAAAATACACTTTCGATGACTTTCGTCCAGATCGACTCGTTTACATTTTAGGCTAATTTAGTTTATTTTACCAGCTTGACCCGCTAGAAGTGCTAGAAGTATAACATAACAACACATTCATAAGTGAGTGGGTCAACATAGCTACCTATAAAGATAACTTATAAGTTAAATGTAGTAACAACTTTAGCTGTAAAAGGTAACATATGCTCAAGTTTTTTTCATCATGCATCTACATAGATTGATGATAGCTTACTCTTTTTTATTCCAGCTTAAAACTAAGTACGAAATATCAACCATTCGACTACTTTACGTTTTTGTGAAGTTAGTGAAAGGTCAAATTCCAATCTCTACCCCTAATAAAAATTAATCAAAAGGTAATAAAATAAGTAAACTTAGTAGGTTACAAACTAAGAATAACATACTAGTGGCCTGTGAAATTTTTTGTTAGTTGTTTTTGCAAATGGCGTGGATTGAGGTTTTGTGGGTGAGATTGTAGCAGTAGGAGCTAGCACATCAGTGTTGAGTATAATAGATGTACCCTAGCAAGAAGGTAGAACATTTTGAGTTTTCCTCGTGCAGACCGTAACGATGTTGGTAATACGACTGGGTAAGTGAAATCTAACTGTAGTATTTCAATTAGATGAAATTAAAAGGAAACAAAAGACACTTACCAGAATTAAGTAAAAAAGAGTCGTTTGATCCATGCTCCACTTCCACAAACTCTGAATCAGAAGCTTTTAGATCCTCACCAGTTACCTTCCCCCGTTTTCATCGATTCCACGTGCTTTTTACAGTACTCAATAACCTTCGACGGGATCTTGCTGGTGACATGTTGACTCCCTATAGTTGACATCTTTTTGAATACATTAGTTGAACAAAATTTGTAAATTCATATCATGGCTATTTAGACATGTTTACTTATAAACGGGCTGGTTCATGTTATGTTTTCTCTCTCGAACGGATCAAAGTTGTGTTGTGTCAATATTTTATGCAAAAAACTTCTTAAACCATTTTATATAAACAATTTATATGATTTTATTCTTGTAATCATATTTGGCACACAAATATTTATTAAACATTGGACAAAACTTTCAGAGTTTCCATGTTACCCCAGCCTATTTTTCTCATCTCTAAGTTTTTGTTTCACTTGCTTTTAAGTCTATCACACTGGAAACAACGGATAGTCAGGGGCAAACCACACAGGACTCTCATCTCTTAGTTTTCAGGTCCATACCGGTGGTTCTTGGAATACCACAGGACTCTCAACTGATAGTCAGGGGCAAACCACACAGTCTCAAGCCCAATCACACACAGTGTCTCATGCCCAGTCTCAGTCACACACACAGTCTCACGCCCAGTCTCAAACAGAGTCTCCGACCCAGTCACATACATAGTCTCAGGCCCATCCACAAACACAGGTGCAGACTCAATCACAAATAGGAGATATGGGCAAATCAGGGAAAGATGTGCCAGCTGAGAAACCAAAAGAATCTAGTAGCAACTGTGTGGTATGTTACTTGAAAAGTTGACAATCCTCTAACAATTGGATAATGCAAGTATAAAATTAGTACTTAGAAGGCAAAGAAGCAACAACTTGATGCTAATTTAGAAAGGTATTGATACGATAAACCTGGTCCGAACATTGTAAATCATAACCTTACGCATTAATACAAAAAACAATTTATTAAAATCGCATGAAAAGGAAATCATCAAAATTATAAACTTTAAAAGAAGAAAAATTTGTCTCACCATTGCTCAGTTCCATGAGTTATCTACGAAGATGGCCACACGGGTCAAAAGTCTATCTGATGATGGCTACAGCGGTCAAAAGTCTACATGGTTTCGGTGAGAGAAGGAAGGCTTTGCTATAACATCGTAAAAATTAATTAAAAGAATATTTTTTTTATTTTCCACACGGGTCAAAAGTATACCTGCGACGATGGAAATATCTAATAGCAAAGCCTTCCTTCTCTTACCAACTTTGTCAATAGCATTGTGGTTCCAAAGATATAATCATTTCCAGCAAAAATTGATGCATGGGCTGAAAACAAATTCAAGAATTTGATCAATTGATGAGAAAACGTATGGTAAAACTTGTGATTAAAGAAGTCCTGCTACCTTTAATATCTTCACGGCCTTTCACGTGTCATGCCTTTTTCTCCAACTCCTCAATTAGACTCGCTGTTTTATCAATACCTTTCTTCAACGACACTGACAGTGGGTAGTACCAGAGGTGACACTCAGGAGACCAAGTTTAATAATCTCACGGAAAGAACCGATGATGTGGTTGTACCATCACCAGCTGATTTGTTGGTTCTGCCTGCCAGATGTACACATGAGTTCAGTAACTCGTTATTAATTGACTGATTACAGTTTCGATAATTGTTTTGTGTCATTACATGATCAAGAAATATGTTCTTGTAGACAATTAGGCGCGTACAATTGTTCGAAATAGGTTAACCCAATGATCAAGGCAGCTACTATTCAGCCCCGTTTTCACACTCAGAAACATTTCATAAGCCATAAATTAACATCATACGTAAATTACTTCCATTTCTTGTAGCCCAAGTGTTTGCCCTTGTGCTTACCAAACTTCCCATGTTTACCAAACTTCTCGTGCTTACCAAAAGTGCCATGCTTGAACTTACCATGATCATAATGTCCCATTAGACCCATCATGTTATGAGCTCCATAAGACAAATTGTGGCCTATAACATCGTAAAAATTAATTAAATGAATATTTTTTTTAAATTAGCCACACGGGTCAAAAGTCTAACTGTGACGATGGCAATATCTAATAGCAAAGCCTTCCTTCTCTTACCAACTTTGTCAATAGCATTGTGGTTCCAAAGATATAATCATTTCCAGCCAAGATTGACGCATGGGCTGAAAATAAATTCAAGAATTTGATCAATTGATGAGAAAATGTATGGTAAAACTTGTGATTAAAGAAGTCCTGCTACCTTTAATATCTTCACGGCCTTTCACGTGTCATGCCTTTTTCTCCAACTCCTCAATTAGACTCGCTGTTGTTTTATCATATGGCGGCCAGCCACTCAGTCAAGGCCGTTCTATCATATTATATTGATGATATAATCTCATAAGTTAACATGTTAACACTATTTCTCACAAATAATAATAAAGGAGTAATAAGACGAAACCGTTCATAAGACCTTCCATCTAAAAGAAATAAACTCACCTTGGTTTTACATTTCAGCTCGTTAAGTTCAGCCTCGATTAATTGATCAACAGACTTGCTTTTTACGACTTCTTCATAGTTAGACGCATTTGTTTCTACACATTTTGGTTCCTTTGGTTGCCTCTCATCAACACCATAATTCACATCTGGAACAATAGCATTACTCACTATCACCACAGGAGCAAATTCTCATCCGACCAATATTATTCGGTGATAATTTGTTTCAAGGTTTGATTTTAGATGAAAAGAAACAGAATTTCATTCAAATTTATATTAACTGATTACAACAAACAGAAGATGTACCTGCAATCCACAATCCAACATCTTCTTCTCCAAACTGTAAATCACAGAAATATACACAATCTATATTGAAAATCAATCAAAATTACCTTTAATTTAGAGATTTTTCAGGACCAGAGAAGCGATGAAATATACAATCAGTTAGTTTTTCATAAGGCAAACTAAATTTAGAGGTTGCAGAAGTTGGACCAATTTTTTCCACATAAAAAAACCAAACACAAAACTTATGAAGTAGAGATAGTGTAATTACCTTAATCACCAAGATAGACAGATTAGAAACGGACAGGTTGGAGCTAGCAAATTGAGCGCTCATTTTTTGGGGTGACAACCGTGATTCAGTTTCCATTTTCACATCTTCGGATATCTTTCTTCTCTTCTAATCATTCGTCTTGTAGGCTTTATGATGCTATTCTTAATCTATTAGAAAAGGAATAACCAAAAATAAGAGATGAAGCAGCGATTAAGCAGTGATTGAAATATTAGAAGCTTCAAAGCGAGGCCTGGATGAGAATTAGGGTTTGGATACGGCTGAATAAGAATGAATGGTGATATTGAAACACGAACTGCGATTTCAGAATCATAATCGGAAAAACATGAAAACATTTTCTTTGTTTATTAATTCAAGATTATCCAGGTATGGAACACAAATAGGGATGGCAATCCAACCCGAACCCGATGGGTAAACCCGAAACCCGACACATTTGGGACGGGTTTGGGGTCGGTTAATCGGGTTTGGGACTAGTTTTTATTTTTTTTGCGGGTTTGGGATGGATTTGGGATTTGGTGATATACCAGTTTACCCGACCCAATTACCCGATAAAGTAAACCCGTTTACCCGATATAATTTCTTTTATTTTTTAAATATGTAAATATATAATACATCCTTTTTTCTATACACATAGGTATTTTATCTCGTATACATTATAGTTATTTGATATATTTCTTTAGTGATAATACTAAATGTAACTGATTAGTAGTTACCCGATGGGTTTTGGGTCGGGTATACCCAACGGGTAAACTTTTTAAAATTAATGGGTTACCCAAAACCCGCGGGTATACCCGATACCCGATGGGTATTTACCCGCTAGAAACCCGACGGGTTTTGGGACGGGTTTGGGACAAGCTTATCTAATCGGGTTTGGGGTTGGGATTACCTAAACCCGCCCCAAACCCGACCCATTGTCATCCCTAAACACAAAACATCAAAAGAAAAAAAACTTCCGTTGTTGCTTGCAATCAAAAGCGAAGAGTTCTAGTGGTCGGTCCGCCTGAACTTCATCAGTACCCTCCACTTTTAGCAATTTTCTGCAAAACTAAACCATTCAAATCAATTAACTGCTCTGAAACTCGACTTCTTTCTAATCCAACTCACCAACACCATCTACAACAAAATCAACATCATCATTTTGTTGAAATGTTTAATGGTTAATCAAGAACATACCAATTAGGTTTCCAAAACACAAATACAATCTAAAATCACAGTCAACAATGGTAAAATCCTGAAATTCCACATCATAGATGCTAGTTCAATTAAATTAATTCCAATACCAAACTAACTTAACTAATGAAACAACCTTAAATCAACTATAGTCAACATATTAAGCAATAGAACCACAATCAACATCAAGTAAAGATGAACGATGGTTCAAGTATAATGGAGAGATGAAACGTGTAGGTCCAACTAAACAATTATGAGGCAAAATAGATGCAAATACCAAAAGAAGAAGGGAGTTTGGGAGTAATGATGATATTTACCTGTCACTGAACCCTAACAACAACGCCGACGTGGATGCGTTGAAGATGAAAAATGGTTCACAAGAAAACTTAACCAACAAAAAATTAGGGTTTCTGGTAAGCTTGTATAGATTGAAGAATCCCTTTTGAACAGTCAGTTTCATGGTGAAATAGAGTGGCATCCGGCGGTGGATGATTTAGGGTTATGGAAAAGGAAAATTGATAAAAGGAATCACTGATAATTAGGGTTTTTGAATGATGCTGATGAAAAGAATGTTTGAGAAGCCGCTTAGTATTGAGAAAAATTGTCGCTCAAAATCAACTGGGGAGAAACATCACATTGACACGTGGCAATAAGTGGTTTAAGTGAATGCCATGTGGCCTAAGATGGTTTTGTTTTATTAGAAGTAGTAGAGTGGCATCCTTTTCGTCAAAAAGAAGGATGGGTCGTTCAGGATGTGCATCGACTATCGGGAATTGAATAAGTTGACTATCAAGAACCGCTATCCCCTACCTCGCATCGACGATTTGTTTGATCAACTACAAGGCACTACGTGTTTCTCAAAGATCGACCTACGTTCAGGTTATCATCAGCTACGTATTCAAGAGGAGGATATACCTAAAACCGCGTTTCGTACTCGTTACGGCCACTACGAATTCGTTGTCATGCCTTTTGGTCTAACCAACGCACCAGCGGTTTTCATGGATCTTATGAATCGTGTGTGTAAACCATATCTCGATCGTTTCGTCATCGTATTCATCGACGATGTCTTGATCTATTCCAAATCGAAAACCGAACACGCGCAACATCTACGTTTGGTTCTCGAGTTACTCCAGGGGAACCAACTCTATGCCAAATTCTCCAAGTCTGAATTCTGGTTGGAGGAAGTTCAGTTTCTGGGTCACATTGTTAATGGCCAAGGCATTCACGTCGATCCTGCGAAGATTGAAGCTGTCAAGAGCTGGGTTACGCCTAAGAACCCATCTGAAGTCTGCTCTTTTCTCGGACTAGCGAGCTATTATCGACAATTTATCGAGGGATTCTCAAAGATCGCTGTACCGCTTACCTCTCTCACGCATAAAGACAAGCCTTTTGTTTGGGGAACTAAACAAGAGACTGCTTTCCAAACCCTCAAGCACATGCTTTGCAATGCTCCTGTTCTTACATTGCCCGACGGAAACAATGATTTCATTGTCTACTGTGATGCTTCCTACCTTGGTCTTGGTTGTGTTCTCATGCAACGGGACAAGGTCATAGCTTACGCATCTCGTCAGCTCAAAATCCACGAGAAGAACTATACAACCCATGATCTCGAGCTAGGCGCAGTTGTCTTTGCGTTAAAGATTTGGCGACACTACCTGTATGGTACCAAGTGTACGATCTTCACCGATCATAGGAGCCTACAACACATCTTTAATCAGAAGGAACTTAATATGCGTCAACGCCGATGGGTAGAACTTCTCAACGATTACGACTGTGAGATTCGTTATCACCCAGGCAAAGCGAATGTTGTTGCCGATGCACTTAGTAGACGGAGCTACCTGCTTAGCACTCGTAATGTTCAAGCCCAACATAATCTCGAAACACTCATCCGTGACGCTCAACACGCATGTTTTAACGAACGTACTTTGAAGAAAGAAAGAATCTACCATGATGGAGCCCAACTTATGTGCAAGTCGAATGGGATATTCCACTTTCTCGACCGAATTTGGATTCCCAAACGAACGGATTTACGACAGATATTGATGGACGGAGCCCACAAATCCCGGTATTCTGTTCATCCCGGTGCTGACAAAATGTACCAGGACCTTCGTTATAAGTACTGGTGGCCGGGTATGAAAAGAGATATCGCTCTCTACGTCGGAAAATGCCTAACTTGCGCTAGAGTCAAGGCCGAACATCAAAGACCCTCTGGCTTACTCGAACAACCACCAATTCCCATGTGGAAGTGGGAAAGTATAGCCATGGAATTTATAACCAAGCTACCACACACATCATCAGGTCACGACAGCATATGGGTTGTGGTCGACCGTTTGACTAAATCAACTCACTTTCTGCCTATACGAGAAGACTACAAGGTAGAACGATTAGCCCGAATCTACACCGACGAGATCATTTGTAATCATGGGACGCCTCGTGACATCATCTCTGATCGTGATGCTCGGTTTACTTCGCGATTGTGGGAAACGTTTCAAACGGCCCTCGGTACAACGCTTAATCTAAGTACTGCTTTCCACCCACAAACCGACGGTCAGACTGAAAGAACGATTCGTACTCTTGAAGACATGCTCCGTTCGTGTGTCCTAGACTTCGGTGGTAATTGGGATAAATACCTGCCGCTAGTCGAATTCTCGTATAACAACAGCTATCATTCTAGCATCCAAATGGCACCATTCAAGGCATTATACGGAAAAAGATGTCGATCGCCTATTGTGTGGCACGAGATCGGTCATTCGCAACTAACCGGTCCTGAGCTATAACAAGAAACGACAGACAAAATCTTCCAAATTCGAGACAACCTGGTAAAAGCTCGGGATCGACAGAAAAGTTACGCCGATAGAAAACGCAAGCCCTGAGAATTTGACGTTGGTGGCTACGTACTCCTAAAGGTATCACCTTGGAAGGGTGTAGTCCGATTCGGCAAAAAGGGAAAACTCGCGCCTCGATATGTTGGACCTTTTAAGATTCTGGAAAGGATCGGAAAAGTCGCCTACAGACTCGAACTACCGGAGGAACTTAGCAACGTCCACCCGACTTTCCACGTGTCAAACCTCCGAAAGTGCCTAGCCAACCACGATTTACATGTTCCTCTCGATGATCTGCAAGTGAACGAAACATTACACTTCGTGGAAAAGCCTATCGAAATCATGGATCGCCAAACCAAACTACTCAGACGCTCTCGCATTCCTATCGTGAAGGTCCGATGGGAAGGCAAAAGAGGCGCAGAGTTCACTTGGGAACTCGAAAGCGACATGAAGGCTAAGTACCCACAGTTGTTCAAAGAAAAAGTCTAGCAAGAGAAAGTCCTCAAACGTGATTCACGGTGTTGTGCAGCTTTCAGCTTAATTTCAGGACGAAATTTCCTAAACAAGGGGAGGCTGTAACACCCCGTGTTTTCACAAGTCAAAGTCAAGGTCAAAGTCAACGACCGATTTCGCGCAACTTGACTTGTAGAAATTTCTTTATTTTATTTGTATTATGTGGAGTAAGTGTTGTTAATTGCAATAATCGACGTATGTTAATCGCTATTCGATCAATCTACGACTGTGAACTATAGGAAGTAACAATGCGATAAAGTTAATCAACTAATAATCAAGCTATGCTAATCAAATCGACTTCAAATCGCAACTCGAGCTACGTAGTTTTACTTGTTGTTATACGTGTGTGTGTGCCTTATGTGTTATCTGTGCATGTTTATTTATGTTATGTCGTGGTAATCAAGCGAACTCAATCGAAACTCAAATGCAATCGAACTCGAACTCGAATCACAATCGAACTATGAAAGTTAGTGGAAAATAGATTATGCGAGATACGAAGTAGTTGGGACTAGAAGTAATTTGACTAGGAAACCCTATCGAATCGAACCGCTCGCAATCGAAATCGAAACACCAAAAATCGTCGCGTCGAAAACTTGAACCAAGCGCCATCCGGCCGGATAGCCATCCGACCGGATAGCCATCCGACCGGATAACCCTTATGGTGACAGGTCACATGTCATCCGACCAGGATGTCATCCGACTGGATCGTCATCCGAGCGGAGTGTCATCCGATCGGATCACTCTTTCCTCTTTTGGAATCCTATAAATACCCCTGTCATTGTCATTCTTTCCACTTTTGGAAACCTTCTGTCCGAACAGCTCGTGTTCCTCACCTTTTCTTCGATTTCTCTCAATCCAGGTAAGATCTCGCCCTAAAACTTGTACTTTCTTGATCTACACGCACTCCTACACCTTTCTATCTTTTAAATCTTAATGTTTAACCGCGAAATCACTAGTTTTCGGGTGTTTTAGGGTGACGTCATCATAGGTTCTTCAAGGAACTTCATGCTTTGACCTTAATCCACCAAGAACGACCGAGATCTAACCGATTTCCACCCGATTACACAAAGATCTCGTAAAGATCTCGACACAAGAATGGTGAAAAAGGATTGAAAGATGGTTTCCGACTTTCTTTCAACTCTTTTTACACTCAGAACACTCAAAACTGGTAGAATCAGGATCATATCTAGTCTCCTACTCGTCCATAGTGTTGTACTAGTTCAGATCTGGATTCCATCTACGAGACAACCGATTTCGGGTTAAACAAGACCAACCGTCTAGAACCGGTAACTGACTGAGCTAGGGTGATTCCTGGTTGGTTTAGGCACCTGGGTCAAAACGGGGGTCTTATTGGTTAACACGTTATCAAGGCATCTCGACATAATGACAAACCATCAAAGCGACCAAGTGCAGGACGAACGGAACAACCGTAACGGATTCCCGTCTGACCGGATTGCCATCCGATCGGATAGGCCATCCAAACGGATTGTCACCCGAACGGATGACACTTGGGTCCCACCTTTAAACAACCTTAACTGGAGTAATAGTATTGAACGAATTGCAATCCGATCGGACGACCATCTGGTTGGATTACTCTTCGGATCATGAGATACTAAGACTTTAAAGACTTAAACAATTTTCAACATGTTCATTGACAAGGTTGCCACCCGATCGGATGATCATCCGATCGAGTGACACTTCTGTTTAAAAGCGTGCCCTCACTAAGTACTCTCACCATTAAGTTGCCGTCCGACCGGACCACCGTCTGACCGGATGACCATCCGTACGGATTGTCATCCGCATGACCCGCCATCCGATCGAACGACTTGAAAGATAGAGGTACTTCAATGTTTTCTAAATACTACAACAAAAACTTCAAAAGTCAAGCCATCATACACAAACACATCCTTATTATAGGAAGAAACAATCCACTCGAATCGTCATCCGACCGGATGACCACCCGAACGGATTACCATCCGCACAGATTACTGTCCGATCGGATTACCATCCGATCGAACTACCATCTGACCCATCTTCACTTTGTATCGTTTTCCGTGTTCCTTATCGTTATGCTATTTAATCGATTCAGGCTAACCTTACTCGCTAAGCGCTCCCTTCAATCCATTAATCGCTGTGAGTATACTCGATCCCTTTTTGCTTTAAGCACTTTTGGGTGTTACATACGTTACGAATATTCAAACTACAACTACCACACTACTCAAACTATTTGAACGCTAACCGTTAATGCATGTTATACGTGGCTTATGAATGCTTGTTTGTTATGTTTACACATGGAATGCTGTCTACCTGCCTTAGCAACGATAGTACTATAGTTTGGACTCAGCACCCGTTCGCGGGGGTTGTTAAGGATCATTACTTGCATGGATTATGGTGGTAATCATGTATTGCGAACTGCCTCGGGCAGTCAACCCGCAGTCATTGGTATCGATGGATCTATGTCGATAACTAACGTGCTTCATTTCACTATGTGTACGTGCTGGTTATGCGTAAACGAATTCGAACTCTATATGCTATTATCAAACTTGTATGCTCACCTTTACATTTTGTGTATTGACTTTATTTTAACGTATGTGACAGGTGATTAGGATGCATATGTGGTAGGAATTCGAAGCTAGAATAAAGCTTTAGAGCCCAACAAATAGTTGTCTGTAGTTAACGAATCAGGGGTCTCTAGAAGCAGATAAATAATTGCTGTCTTTTTAAATCTGAGTTGTTGGAACAGAATATTTACCTGGATTTATGTCTGTGATAATTATTTTACTGTTTGAGATACGGTATGGGACGTGTTGTTTAAATCGAATAGTATTGTTAATTGTTATGGAAACTTCTGGACAATCTGTTTCGCTCAGTGCCATGCCCCGATGATTCCGCCATCGGTTGGGGTGTGACACTGAGGCACAGACTGGCGCTACAAATGCCGAGAATAAGGGAAAAGGGTACATGGGTACCCTACCAAAGTGCGACGTTTGCCAATTTCATCATGCAGGCCGGTGCAGATATAGGAAGTGTGGCAACTGTGGAAGGATTGGGCATTCTAAGGAGACGTGTTGGTATGGAGCGAGTCATGGAAATGGAGGGCAAGGTGGTAATGGTAATGGAAATGGTAATCGTGGTGGTAACGGAAATCAGAACCGTGGTGGAAATGGGAATCAAACGGGAAACAGAAACCGTGGATGACACAACAACAACAACAACAACCAGGGTGGTAATGGAAATGGACACGGCCAAGGGTGTTATGGTTGCGGTGATATGGGGCACTTTAAGCGGGACTACCCTAAAAATAACCAAGCACGTGGAAGGGTGTTCACCATCGGAGCTAGGGAAGCACGCCAGGATCCAAACGTGGTTACTGGTACATTCCCTATTAATCAACGTTATGCATCTGTGCTGTTTGATACTGGTGCCGATTTTAGCTTCGTATCCCTAGACTTTAAGAATATACTTGGTTTAGTTGCGAGTAAGTTAGACGTCCCGTATACGATAGAACTGGCTAATGGAAAGTTAGTAGAGGCGAATGAGGTGATTAGAGGTTGTATGATGGAACTTGGAGAGCGCGAATTTTTGATAGACCTTTTACCAGTCGATTTGGGGAGTTTTGATGTCGTAGTTGGGATGGATTGGTTGTTGAGCAATTATGCGGAGATAGTGTGCCATGAGAAAATCATTCGCATTCCAATGGCGAATGAGGAGACGATCGTGATTCATGGAGAAAAGCATGATACGCCTTTGCGGATCATCAATTGTATGAAAGCACAGAATTTTCTACGTAAAGGATGTGTTGCCTTCTTAGCTCACGTTGTGGATAAGGAAGCCGAAGAGCCAAAGATTGAAGATATCCCAGTGGTGAGGGATTATCCTGAGGTCTTCCCCGAAGACTTTCCAGGATTACCCACGCAACGACAAGTCGAGTTCCACATTGACTTGGTTCCAGGCGCCACACCTGTAGCCAAGGCACTTTATCGACTTGCACCATCAGAGATGCAAGAGTTATCCACACAGCTTCAGGAGTTATTGGACAAGGGATTTATAAGGCCAAGCTTCTCGCCTTGGGGAGCTCCAGTGCTGTTCGTTATGAAGAAGGATGGTAGCTTTCGAATGTGTATCGACTACCGGGAGCTGAACAAGTTAACTATCAAGAATCGGTATCCCTTACCGAGGATTGATGATTTATTCGACCAGCTGCAAGGATCAAGCTACTACTCCAAGATTGATCTTCGATCGGGTTATCATCAGTTGCGAATTCAAAAGGAGAGCATACCGAAGACCGCATTCAGAACTCGTTATGGACACTACGAGTTTCTCGTAATGCCGTTCGGATTGACTAACGCGCCGGCATTGTTTATGGATTTGATGAACCATGTATGCAAGCCATATCTCGATAAATTTGTGATCATATTTATCGACGATATTCTGATCTACTCACGGACGAAGGAAGAGCATGAGCAACCTCTCAGAGCCATTCTAGAGCTACTAAAGAAGGAAAAGCTCTACGCTAAGTTCTCAAAGTGTGAGTTTTGGATACGCGAAGTACAGTTCCTCGGTCATGTGGTAAACGAGAATGGTATTCATGTGGATCCCACAAAGATTGAGGCAATCAAGAATTGAGAAACTCTGAAGACACCGACTGAGATCCGACAGTTTTTGGGTTTAGCGGGCTATTACCTCAGGTTCATCAAGAATTTCTCCAAGATAGCTCAACCGTTAACTTCCCTTACTCAGAAGAACAAGAAGTATGAATGGGGAGACAAGCAAGAAGAAGCCTTTCAACTGCTCAAGAACAAGCTATGCGATGCACCGATACTATCCCTACCCGAAGGCATGGAAGACTTCGTGGTATATTGTGACTCTTCGCGTCAGGGATTGGATTGCGTGCTCATGCAACGCCAATAGGTTATCGCTTATGCTTCACGCCAGCTTAAAGTACATGAGAAAACTTATACTACTCATGATCTGGAGCTAGGTGTAGTGGTATTTTCCTTGAAGATCTGGCGACATTATCTGTATGGTACTCGATGTACTATCTTCAAGGATCACAAGAGCCTGCAACACATATTTGATCAGAAAGAACTTAATATGCAACAACGACGATGGGTTGAGTTGCTGAATGATTATGACTGTGAGATCAAGTATCATCCTGGAAAGGAGAATGTGGTAGCAGACACCTTAAGTCGAAAGGAAAGGGTTAAGCCTATAAGGGTTCGAGCTTTAGAAATGACTATTCAGACGGATCTTACTTCACGTATACATGCTGCACAACAAGAAGCTCTTAAGGAAGAGAATCTTAAGGCTGAATATCTCCGAGGAATGGAGAACAAGTTGGTGCCTAACGAGGAAGGAACCTTGTATTTCATGGGATGCATTTAGGTTCCACTTCGGGGGTGAAATACATGTTACAATTGTTTACAAACGTTTACAAATGGTATGGTTAGCTAAGGAATGAAGTGTTAGATCATGTGAGTGGTGGGTACAACGCTTAAGACCATTAATCCTCGTATAAGGACCAAGGGACATGAGTGATAGATCTATTTGGGTGTTGCGAGCCCCACCCCTGGGCCGGTAGTGGCCAAAGGTGGTGACTATGTCTTCCAGCCGGAAGCCAGGTACAAAATCCACTAGGTTTGAGCCTTCCTGCACCATTGCACACATATTAATCACCTTGCAAATCATTAATTGATCTGTTCATAGACGCTTTCATACCGGTTTACAAATACATTCTTACAACGATTACAAGTTTATTACGAGCTCACATACAAAACACATGAACTCGCTCAACTTTTGTTGATGTTTTCAAACTACATGTGTTTCAGGAAATTGATAATGGATCTGGCAGGCGTTCAGGGTTTTCAAGATGTGTCCACAAGAAATGATGTCATCCAGTATTGGAGGGTTTGAATCGTGTATTTTATCTTTGATAAGATACATGGTTCAAAGCCTCGTTTTATTAGTGTCTTTTGTTAAAGTCCATTGTGGAACTTAAAAATATTTGGTCGGTTTATATTATTAAACTCGAAGTCTGTGGTTGGTACTTAAACAATGTGGGTTCTACTATTTTGAATCATATTTATGGATGAACATCGTGGTTTTAATCATTTAGTTGTTTGGTATAATTGAATGCAATGATATTAAGTAAGTCAGACATAACATGCTTCTGCAAAAGTCAGGGTGTGACAAAATCAGCAGTTAGCTCAGCAGACTTTCCAATAACAATCAAATGTAGCCTCTTTGCGATGGTAAAAAAATGCCCTTGGCAATGATTGACTACGATACTCTCTGGAAAACGAAGCATTCTGAAAGTCTCTGAAAGAACATCGAAAGCAACGATGTTCCTCTCACCTAGTGGATACCAATAATTTGAAACCATGAAATATATGGTTTTATCAGCATAAATTCCTGGAGACCATGAATAACCGCTTGAACCATAATTATTTACGCTACCGAAATTTATTGTTCTCCATGACTCACGACGTCGTGAGTAAACACGAGCAGTAGCCACATTACGGTAACATCTGATGTTCAGCACTTTCAGATCATTGAATTGATCAAAATAAATGCCACCTGTATCAAAGTTTCGATCATGAATATAATTTAAGTAGTCGTCAGACAAAACCTTATAGCGCCTGGTAGTTGGATTCCAAAGGATCAGCTCACAGCAAATCCCTTCATTGCAAACTAACAACAATCCATTAGATGACGATAGAATACATAAGAAGGTAGGGTGGACATTGTTAGGAAAAGTTAAGGTTTTGCTTCTAACGACATCCAAATTACCAGCAACTACATCGTCAACGACAATTGACGTGTCTTTAAAGGAGAGTAGTTTCTTTTGTAGTGAATCTCCACTTCGGAGAGCATGCATCATCTGAAATGCATGACTTGACAGTTCCCTATAAAAATTCTTGGAAAGACATTTCAAACGACCAATATCTTCTGCAGAGAGCCTTGTGAAAATTTCATCAACAATCACTTGAAACTCAATGTTTTCCATTTTGCAGTGAACAAATGCGTGTTTGAAAGCCAAACAAATTGTAATGATATTGATAAACAAAAAACTTTTGAAGATGATTGAATAGATGGATGAAAGCGGTAATGATGAAAGCCTCTGCCCAATGTATTTTATATACCCAATGAAGGCGGTTATGACTAAATACATCGTCAGACTAACTTACTGTTAAAGAATATGATGCGACGATGGTTAGGCTTTTAATGCAAAACATTTCAAAAGTGCGTTTCCATGGGAAAAGTATAAAATTAAACACGTTATCATAATTACAATTAACCTCTTCATTTACCATAAGACGCCTTTACCATAAAACAGAAGTGAGTGAGTGACATGCATTAATTGCAAAGTACACATCCCCAGGCATTTTAATTTGAAATTATCGGCAATTTCAAAACATCTGCTAAGGTATACATTTGCCAAAGGAAACATCTGCTAAGTTATACTTTCTTGGAGATGGGCAATGGTTTGCCCTTTTGAATGTAGGCCAGACCTTTGACATTTGAATATAGAGCAGTGGTTTGAAATTAAAAGTACTTTAACTCAGATAAAAAATCTCTTCATTTGCAATCATCATTTAGTCATAACTCAGATAAAAAATCTATTCATTTAAAGACCATCAATACTCTACATAGTAAACACATGCTTCTACAACTCCAGCAGACAAAGATATTGCGAACATCTGTTAGGCAACAACAGATATTGCCAACAGTAGCAAGTCAAACAACCGTTAGATTAGTAGAAGATCACCACTAAACAGATGTTCTCTTTGGGAAGACTTTACCTTTGACAGAGATTTAAAGTAACAGATGCATCAGTATTTACAATTGAGAGGAGGAAATTCTTTGAAAAGCTTTGTTAGGCAACAACAGATGTTGGCAACAGTAGCAAGTCAAACAGCCGTTAGATCAGCAGATGATGATTTCGAGCAGATGTTCTCTTTTGGCAAACTTTAACTTTGACAGATCTATACACTAACAGAAATTGATTTAACATCAACATAATCTAATTAAACTCAGAGACAAATTCACTTCTACATCAAAAGTACCGATCTGTAATAATCAGATGATATTAAAAATTACATAATAATACTTATGCACCTTAAAATTAGTAAAAATAAAATGCTCCACAAACATTAATAGGATTAAAATTTAATTATGAGGATTAAAAGATCAACAATTACATCGAGTACTGAACAACGAAACTTTAAAATCTAACAACAACACCAAGAAATTTAGGAATCTAACAACAAAAATTTAGTGCTTTTAGCTTCAACTCCATCGAGTACCGAACTTCTCAATGTATATCTTCGAAACCTGGTCTCTCGTGAACAGACCAAGATGCAGTACATCAAAACACTTCTTCAGCTGTTGAAGAGTAGCCCTATCCTCATATACTTAATCCTCAACTTGCTTCATAAAGAGTTGCTTTAAACCATCGGAGCCTGGACAAGTGTATACATTCTATAAATCAAAATTACAAACTTTATGCTTCTTTTAATACAAAAAAGGCAGGAAAGAACAAATCTCTAGTAAAATAAAATCTTATCTTACAGCAGTAGCAGATCCTTTCTTGCGTTTTGATGGAACTATTGTGGGTTCTACATCATCATCATCTGCCCAAGTCAATTATAATCATCATTTTGTCATAAGAAAAAGTTATTTTAACTGTACATTTAATAATCTTTCTTTGTGTTTAACTTAACTTTATGCTTCTTTTAATACAAAAAAGGCAGGAAAGAACAAATCTCTAGTAAAATAAAATCTTATCTTACAGTAGTAGCAGATCCTTTCTTGCTTTTAGTAGGAACTATTGTGGGTTCTACATCATCATCATCATCTGCCCAAGTCAATTATAATCATCATTTAGTCATAAGCAAAAATTATTTTAACTGTACATTTAATAATCTTTCTTTGTGTTTAATTTGATTCCATCAAATACTTCTACCACTGCTCGCTCAAAGAAAATAGAGCTGGAATATATCAACAGTTTAAAATCCACAAACCTAAAATAACCCGCAGATGATTGTATGAATTTCAAACGACTGTGATTAGACTGAAATATAAAGGGAGAATTAGAGTAGATCACTTCAAAATTAAAAATTCAAAATTTCAAAATTAGAGTAGCAAAAAAACATACTTTAAACGATGCTGGAAACAACCGTAGAACAATCATCATCATCATCATCTGCTCAGATCATTCACAATCATCATTTAGTCATAACTTAGATAAAAAAAATCTTTAGTAAAAATAAAAAACCAAAACAAACATAATCATATATATCACATTACCATCATCAAGGCAAACCACATATCCCCAAAATTTGTTCTGAAAGTGGGTCAGAGAGAGCTTCCGTTCTCTCTTATCCTTTATGAACAAATGTTGAGTATTGAGAAGAAGGGATTTGAGGGAGAGATACATTAGAAATGTGGTTTGAAAATACAAAAGCAGAGAACACGAGAGTGTAAATATGAAGAGTGAAATTAGAAAAAAATGTCACACCCTGACTTTTGCGGAAGCGTGTTACGTGTGACTTGCTTAATATCATTGCATTCAACCATAACAAACCACTATATGATAGAAACCACGATGTTCATCCATTTAAGAGTTTCAAAATAATACAACCATCATTGTTTAGCACTAAACCAAGACTTCATGTTTAAAATACAAAACATCCAATTGTTTAAAGTTCCGTAAAGGACTTGACACAAAAGATACTAATAAAACGAGGCTTTGAACCATGTATCCTATCAAAGATAAAATACATGATTTAAACCTTCTAACACTGGATGACATTGTTTATTGTAGACACAACTTGAAAACCCTTGAACGCCCGCCAGATCCATAATTAGTTCCCTGAAATATATGTAGTTTGAAAACATCAACAAAAGTTGAGCGAGTTCATGTGTTTGTATGTGAGCTCGTAATAAACTTTGTAATCACAGTCAGTATGTATTTGTAAACCCGGTATGAAAGCGTCTTTGAACAGATTAATTAATGATATGCAAGGTCTTTAATATGTGTGCAATGGTGCAAGAAGGCTCAAACCTAGCAGATTTTGTACCGGGCTTCCGGCTGGAAGACATAGTCACCACCTTCGGCCACATCCGACCCAGGGGTGGGGATCGTAACACCCAAATAGATCTATCACTCATGTCTCTCAGTCCTTATACGAGGATTAATGGTCTTAAGCGTTGTACCCACCACTCACATGATCTAACAGTTCATTCTTTAGCTAACCATACCATATGTAATCATTGTATCATTTGTAACATGTATTTCACCCCCGAAGCTATAAAACTGAAAACAATTAAAAGAAAAGGGGGACATGAACTCAAAATCTTGTGTCTCGTAACTCGGTATAACTCAAAGCTTCTTCTCAGTAGCACGACTACCTACACACGTGCTACGGTTCATTAGACGAATGGGTCGTGCCTTGACTTTTAGTCTTAGTTGTTATGACTTAGTATCTTTGAGTTACATTTCTTAGTGTCATAGATATTATTCCAAAGTATATAATTATTTGTTAAAATGATAATATTTTAACTTAAATTATATTCATTATTTATTGGAATATTTGTTAAAATAATATATTTTAAGTTATTTGTTTTGTAATCCTTCAAAGAATATTTTCCCCAAGGATGAGTATACTTATACATGTATTCTTAGACTTGTGTATTTTGCCAAGTATTGGTGACGTATTCCGGTGTGTATTTCTACGTATGAGAATACGTATTTTTATTGTATTTATTAAGTATTCATATACTTAATTTTTGTATTTATACTTTCCGGAATATTATTTTTAATCAATAAATGTCACCAATTTATATTCTTAAAATATATATATTTTAAGAAATCTTTTATAGAAAAATTATCTATAATTCTTCCTTGGCAAGAATATTTATATTTTTCATACAAACCTAAAAAATAATATATTTTCAAGTTTAACTTAGAAAATATTTATAAATCCATTTTTCACCCCAAAAATAATATATTCTAAATTTATTTAAGAAAATATATATTTTCTCTAAAAAATAATATATCTTCTTAATAGTTCAAGAAAACACATATATTTTTCTTTACTCAAAATAATATATTCTTCTTGACAAAAATATGGTATATTTTTGTAACACTTGTAAAAATTATAATTTCCATTTCTTTGGTTTCCAAAATACCGTTTAACTTATTCGTCAAAATATATATAAATATGAACTCAATTTCCGGAATATTTATGTAATCTATATTCCTTGTTCGGTTTGTCCAATTTTTGGGTATAAATTATATATTTGTTTTCTTGGAATTTTCGTAATATTTTGTAATATAATTCTTGGTATTTTGGTGAGTTATATTATTTCAAGTCCTAAAATAATATAACTAATACACATAATATACAAGTAATCACACAAATTGTAACATCTAAATATATATTTTCCTAAATACATATGTAGTCACTTTTATTTATCAAAAACAACCTCCAATGTTTGTAATTTTTGTAACAAAATCTATGGCAAATTTTATATGAAAAATCATGGTTAAAATTTACTTATAAACACTTGTTTAAAAATATTTTTCTAAGTGTTTAAATTCTAGAAAAATTTTGCTATAGTTTCCCGTTAAAAATGGAGGTTTTAAAATCATCACCAATCAATCAACAAATCAAACAACACTTACCATGAGCCAAAATCTTATAATTTTCACTACATCATGAAAAAATATTTTTCTAAGTGTTTAAATTCTAGAAAATTTTTGCCATAGTTTCCCCTTAAAAATGGAGGTTTTAAAATCATCACCAATCAATCAACAAATCAAACAACACTTACCATGAGCCAAAATCTTATAATTTTCACTACATCATAAACTTGAAATTTTGTAAAAACTTGTAGTAACTTAGCATGTTGTTAAGTAAGCTTAGTTACCCTTTAAAGTGTGGTTATTTATTTATAAATCACATTCTTAAAGATTTTAGACTTTCACAACTTGTAAAATTATTTTTCTAAAAATACTTCTTCTTGAATTTTTCTTGTTAATAACATGTTTCTACACTTGATTTAACATTAAAAATTTGATTAGTTTCTTTAAAAATCATGGTTATGTAAATCTTGTAATTTAACTTGGTTTCTTGAGAAAATCATCTTTGAAATCATCCATGTTCAAGACTAATAACATGTTTCATACTTCATCATTCAAGAAAAACACTTAATCTTTCAAGTTCATGTTTACATAAAAGGATGATTATCTTGATTCATCACAAAATCATCCTCTCACTTGCTAGATCATGTGGTTAATCACAATCTAGCAAGTTTCATATGATGTTTAACATCATAAACACAAATAATCAACAATCAAGAAGCATACATACACTAAAACAACATGGTTTCTTATGATTTCAAACTTTATGTTAAAAGTTATGTTCTTGTTCTTTGATGTTCTTCATGTTTAGCAACTTATATATACTTTTAACCAACATAATAAGAAGTAAAAACAAGTTTCAAGAGCCTTACAACTAGCACAAGGCTAGGGAGGAGATTCAAGATGATGAAGATGATGAACTTGGTGGTTAAAAGCACTAGAGAAAGGTCCTTCCACTTCTAATGGCACCAAGCTTCTTATCCTAGCTCCTTACACCTTTGTATCACTAGAGATCGGATGATCAAGACTTGAAGATGATGGTAATGGTAATGGTGGTGGTGTTCTCGGCCGTGAGGGAGGAGAAGAGAGGGATAGAGTTTGAGTTGGTGTTTTGTCAGAAATGAAGTGTTATGAGGAACTAGTGGTTTATACCAATAACTCTCCAACACAACTTAACCCAATGTATAACTTGTCTCAAAAGATCTAACATGATCTATTAAATAAATGAAACAAATCAAGGGTGGGGGCCACCCTTGTAACCGTCGAATTAGGGGGGGGGGGGGTTGGTTGAGTTGAAATGGTAAGTTAGGATAACTAGTTAGATTTCAAGTGTCTAGTTAGTGTTATTAGTTGTTATGTTATTATAAGAGGTGTTATGATGTTCGGGGACCATAACTAGCTCGGAAATGATAAAACAATGCTTCTAGTGAAAATTTGGTGTTTCGGGTAGTGTCCGGTTGTTCGGTTGGTTACCGGTTCGTTAAGGTGCTAAATTACGCAGTTTAGTGTGCTTTATGTTCCCTTTTGTGACAGTTTTGATTCCCGACACCTAGGAAGGTATTCTGGGCTATTAAACCATGATTCTGCATAATATTAAGTTGTTTAAATGCTGAATTTTGCTGAAAATTGCAGAATTCTGCAGTTTGGGTGAGTTTTTGGCACTATCCGACACTTAAACTATCTCTAGGAAGGCAGTTTTATGATCCTTACTTTCCTACACACCATACTAGTGTAACTCTTGGTTTCTGGCTCATTCTGTGTCTTAACATCTTCTCTGTCTGAGTACTGAACTCCCGTCAGTACTTCTGATTTGTCTGATAACTATGCTAACTTTGTTTCGTGCATCATTTGAATCATAAAGTGTTGCATGCAATAATGATATGAGATCATGCAATATGTGATGCACTTGTATGTATATGACATTAATCAGAAAGCATTCATGTCATTAATTTAAATCAGCACAGTCATTAAAGCACTAATTACTGTTTATTTAATGTACGGATACATGAAAATTTGACAATTGTCACAAAAAAGAACCTTTATATAAGAAGATGATTGAAAGAAGTGATTGAGTTACATGCATTAATTGCAAATTGCAAATTACATATCCCCATGCATTTTGAATTTGAAATTACCGGCAATTTCAAAACATCTGCTAAGGTATACGTTTGCCAAAGGAACCATCTGCTAAGTTATACTTTCTTGTAGATGGGCAGTGGTTTGCCCTTTTGAATGTGGGCCAGACCTTTAACATTTGAATATACGGCAGTGGTTTGAAATTAAATGTATTTTAAAGTGATTTATATATTCCGGTTTATGATGCAGTAATGACATATGAAAAGACTTGTTAGACAGCCTCTCTGGCTGACATATCAGCTTTTCTTATGTCATTGGGATTTCTCTATTTATAGAAAGTATAAATAGATTATTTAATAAAAATAATTCGAGCGAAACCGAGCGATCGACAAGCGAGCGGACCTTTGCTCATGTTTGACTCGTTTTCAAATCGATCCGAGCCGAGTGGCTCATTTACAAACTGAGCGGGAATCGAACGAGCATTTTTCGGGCATTTTTCGAGCTATCGTCGAGCGATCCTCGATCATCGAGCAGTATGGACAGCCCTATTATAAAAGTCGTTATTCATTTGTCAAACACTATTTTTCAACTTATTAACTTTTAACAAGTGAATAAGTTAAAAGTTGGTGTAAAACCGATTGGTATGATCTACCAATCCCACGCATCGGTTTGTCATTTTCCAAGGCATTGAATGCATAAAGATGAACACCATTGTAATTTATTTGTTTCTCAATAATTTATTTGGTGTGTCCGTTCCTATGGCCGAGTCTTTTTCAAATTTGTTTTGAATCCTACGACCCATTTGGTGCTTGGACTCTTATATTAATTAATCTTTTCTTTAGGGCATAATTGATGGATAGTCGTTGCAGCACAATACAATTCTTCTAATTGGTTCATGTTCCTTTGTTTTTAACTAGAATTTTGACCTGTCGCAACGCGCGGCGACGTCAAAACTTAAAGTAACTCGAATTTGTACCGTTAAATATCAGCACGAAAAAGTATTATTTAACTTAACTCATTGCCAAGAAATTTTTTGTCAAAACTTAAACCAACATAGATTTATACCGAAACATACTTAAAAAAAGCACGTAAGAAAATAGTATTTTTTTTAAGTTAAAGAATGGTACCGAGTGTTGCGGCGACGTTGAAACGTAAATCGACTCGAACTTATATACCACCTAGTGAAAACGTATGATATTTGACACGACTCGTTTTCGAACAAAATTTGTGATAAAACGTAGACCATTTACGTCAAAACGTAAACCAACTTGATCTATACCGACACGTACTTAAAAAAGCACGTTAGAAAACAGTGTTTTTATGTTAAAAATGGTACCGCGCGTGGTAACGTTGAAACTTAAAGTCACTCGAATTTATACCACCTAGTGAAAACGTATTATATATGACAAAACGTAAACCAACTAAAAACATGTATAAAAATAAGCACGATAACTTATTGACAATACGTAGAGCAACCGAAAACATAAATAAAAATAAACACGAAAACGTATTACATTTAAGAAAAAGACAAAAAAGGAAGCGAAATAAGTTGTTGTGTATATAAAACCTCATTCAAATGAAATACAATTTACTTACTGTGTGTATGAAAAGTAATCTAAACGGTGCAATTACTTGCATTGTTACATTGCTACAGGATTTGATGAGCTCGGTACCAACCGATACCGAAAATACCGTTACCGAAAATACCGTTACCGAAATCCCCAAAAGTGGGTACCGGTACTGAATATACCTGGTACGGTACGGTTCGGTACTGGTCGATACTGGTACGACACCGGTATTTGAGGGTAAAAACCGGTGAATACCGGTGCCGAAAATACAACCGGTTTGCTAAATTTGATACCGGTACCGGTACCCGATACCATTTGCTCATCACTTAGTGATGTTACTATTGATTTAATTCTATTTTTAATATATAGGCCCAAAAGTAGGTACCTGCATCAGATATACCTGGTACGGTACGGTTTGGTAACGGTCGGTACTGGTACGACACCGGTAATTGAGAGTAAAAACCGGTGAATATCGGTGTCGAACAGGTACCGAAAATACACCCGATTTGGTAAATTTGATACCGGTACCGATACTCGATACCATTTGCTCATAATTATTATTATTGTATTAATAATAGGTTATTATAATATTATAAAACAACTGTTCATTTATTTGTATTATTATCATATAGTAAAGTAATAATAATTGGTTTTTGTCTCTCTGTTTCGCTTTCTAGATTGGATTGAAATTGTCACAATTATTTTTTTGTGTTTGGTCAACTTAGACCCACTTATAATTTTTGCAATCCAAACCTGTTAATTTTTTTCATGTTCGGGTCATATCAAAAATTGTCGTCTCTGATTGAAGCTCTAATGGTTTTTGTACTTAGAAAAAACTTTACGTGACTATAACGAGACAACGTTGAAACTTGGTTATTATTTCATGATTATGTACCCGTTACTAATGTGAGTATTGAAGTCTCGTACAAAAGCTGAATGGTAAACACTATTCAAATTCTTAATTTAAGATCTATTTTCCTATTGCAAAAATATTTTTTTTGTTAATGTAGAGAAACAATTTTTGAAAGAACACACCATGTCAGCTATATAAATGGCCACGAAGTAAAGAACACACCCTGTCAGCTACATAAATGCACACGAAGTATGTAACGAAAATATGACTAATAAAATAAGGATCACATGTAGCGACTTGTCTAAGCGCTAACATGCACACGTGAACATATAGCCATGTGTAATAAAGGGACAAATTGATTAAAAGTTAACTTTCCTATGCACGCGCACATACGTTATTTAAATTTGTGGTCTTATTTCGTCATACATCTCGTTTATAGTATAAAGTTGTAAATATGGACATATTTGAATCCTTTTCATAATTTTCCTTTGGTTACTTATAACACAGTTGATTAATTACATCCAATTGAAGCAATTTACATAATTTTATATTACAAGAGCTAAGAATAGAAAAGGCACAATTTAAGCATTACAATTAGAAGATTACGAGTTTACTAAGCACAACCGGCCAACCCGACCCGATACGCATGCCTAGCTTCAATATTGTCTCATTGTTACTTTTTTCATAAACAGTTAAACTGAGTGACCTATATAAACATCGGCGGAACCACAGGGGGTAGGGGGGTCCATTGACCCCTCGGCCGACCAAAGTTCTATTAGTATAGCTTGACCCCTTAAATCGTGAACACTAGAGTATTTATAGTGCAGAGAAAAGAGTAAAAAAATAATCAAAAATTATTTTCCGGCGAGAAGCACCGGCGGCTGAACTGTGAAAAAGATGAAAAAGAGATGAAGAAGACGACGGGGTATATGCCTTTATCTGATTTTACCTAAATATATACTATTTTATTATTACAGTATTTGTTTTTTCATAAGAGTGTCAGAAAGTTTAAAAAGTCTTCAATTGTACATTCCAAGGATTATTATAGTTGCTTTAGTTATACGAAAAAATCATTAAACAAATTTTATTAATTAATTAATTTATTTATTTATTTTTACTTTTTCAGTTTGTTTCATTTAAGTTTTAAAAAGTTTTCGGTTTTTATATTACACTAGTGGGAAACCCGCGCGTTGCAGCGGAGTCGACACTACGATGAGAGTACACATATCACCACTACCATGTCATTGCCAACCACCATTCCGTCATTAAGCTCCAAGAACACCAAACAAACATAAGAAAAATTGGTTGCCAACAATTAATCATTCATTTTTCCCGTTTTTCGATACCGATACTTACGGCTAAAACACCGGTACCGGTACCGAACCGGTGTATTCGGTACAGAACTGACTGAACTCACACTTAATTGAAAAAATACTGGACTCTAAATCTCTACTTTACATGTTAATGTTTGACATTGAGTTTTGAAGAAGATCTTCCCATCAAGAATATCCCATCAAGGGTTGCTTCAACCAAAGTGATTCTGAAGATAAAGTGATTCTGAAGATATGATGAGAACCACAGCAAACTCACAGAATTACATATTCACCAATACCCTATTAACTAACCAAAGGGAACAGGTAACCCAGAGCTGCCCGTTTTGATCATTAAGTAAATATTTTTTTGACCCGAACCACTCTTGACCCGTTACCCAATAAATTTGACCGCCTTACTTGTCGCTAGTTTCTACTATTGTTATAATCTTTGCCCCTAAATCTACTTTCTTCAAAGCTGCCTACAAATGGCATATGATTAGATTCCATAAATGGAAATTATTTCATATAGAAACATGTTAATTTTGAAACAAAAGAATGGGTTATATTAATACTATTGAACCCAACATGTAAACTTAACAATCATTTTAATAACTAACCGTGTGAGATGTGTGGTAATCATCAAGGCCAGGGATTCATGTACAGAACTGCAACACAGAAGTCGGCCCGACTCATTTTCAGTTATAAATACTATCCCAAATTTAGACATGTAATTTTTTCAATAAATAATAAAAGACCGTGCAATATACCCAACATGTAAACTTAACAATCATTTTAATAACTAACCGTGTGAGAATAACTAACCGTGTGAGATGTGTGGTAATCGTCAAGCCCAGGGATTCATGTACAGAACTGCATCACAGAAGTAATAAAAGACCGTGCAATATACCCAACATGTAAACTTAACAATCATTTGAATAACTAATCGTGTGAGAATAACTAACCGTGTGAGATGTGTGGTAATCATCAAGCCCAGGGATTCATGAACAGAACTGCATCACAGAAGTCGGCCCGACTCATTTTCAGTTATAAATACTATCCCAAATTTAGACTAACATAAAATTTTTTCAATAAATAATAAAAGACTGCAATATCTAGACTAAAATATCATTTTTTCAACTTATATTATTCATAAATAACTACCTGAATAAAATACATGCTAGAGCATAGAGCCTTGGTAACCAAGTTCACTCGTTAGAGCCTTTAAAACGCTAGAGCATAAAAGGGGTGTTTTGTTTAACTGATGTGTGGTGTGCTGTTTTGTTGAACACCACATTACCATTAAACTAACTCCATTTAGTGAAAAATTGCATGTTAATTAGTTGTTGAGAAGCATTGAAGTGTTAACTCATGAATGAGGTCCAAATGGTTAACTTGTTTAATTTAGTAGGGAACCCGCGCTTCGCCGCGGTTTGGCTAAATAAGAGTGAAGAGACAGTCTGATGTGTAGGACGATGGATAAAACCTGAATATAATGATGTAAGCATTACATCTGAACTACGTAATTACATTTAAGAAAGATAACGAAGGGGAATAAGTTCCTGAAGATAAAAATCTTTTGACTCACATGGCTAAAGCTATGAGCTCAAAAGGAGCTGATTCTACTACTCACTTTGCACTACTCAGACTTAGTTGCAACTGAAATACGACTTTCTTATGATAGTTAAATTGTAGCAATAAAACTTTTTTATAGTCTGTTGGCCACATGTTACAGGACATTAAACCGTATAACGGCTGAGAACAATAACACAGGACATTCGTAGGTCCCATACAGAAGACCTACAAATCAAAGAGAACAATAACTGCTTATTTGAAAAACAAATAACACAGGCACATGCTAAAGCTATCATTTTAAAAATATTTTTCTTAATGTTGAACCTGAGAGACAAAGAAAGGCTCCATGCAGTTCTCTTTCATTAATTTCTGAAACGTTGGCTGTGGGTACTCAAATCTACATAGATGTCAAAAGATATGAAAATCAAAATTCAAGACTGTAAAATCAAATATACGAAATTCAAGACTGTAAGATCAAACGTTAAAAAAGTGGTCTAGTAGTTCTTTTCCACCCATTTCTTTTTAAGCGAAAAAGCATTCGACCCGTTTCTTTTTAAGTGAAAAGGCATTCGACCCGCTTCGTTTTGAGCGATAAGGCATTCGACCTGCTTCTTATTTAGCGATAAAGCATTCAACCCGTTTCTTATTAAGCGAAAAAGAATTCGACCCATTTTTTTAAGCCGAAAATTGATTCGACCCATTTTTTTAAGCGATATATTATCTTTTTTTTACATAATTTACCTATCAAAAAAAAAAACCAAAGGTTCACCAGCCATTCCCTGCGATTAAAAAACCAAATAATGTTCCTTATGTATTAAAAGCACAGTTTGGGCAACTTTCGACCGGCTACCTTCATCGCTATTTTTCTAATTTACCAGTTTGGCCCAGTAAACAAGTTGAAATTGTCATCTATAATTAGAGCAAAACTGAAAAATTAAATACCTATTTTAGCATAAGATTAAAATGCTGGTGCCCATTTATAAAAACTTCCCAGGTTCATGAAACTGACCCGTTTAACACCCACTGATTCAAGCTTAAAATAACGCGAACAAACACAAAAGTGATTCGGGTGAACTGTTACCGGCTTTCTTGGCTGCACGAAACAGAACTTCTTCTATTAAATGCTAAGCTATATCGCCTTCTGGCGACCACTGAATAAAGAGCTCGACTTCAGAAACAGCCTCCTCGTTAGTGAAATACTGATAAAGCCCGTCTGTAGATAATATCAAGAATCTATCTCTTGGGCCTAGTTTGTGATGGTCGGGATAGAGTTTATGTACGGAGATTTTCCAACATAATCGATCATTCGATCCTAAACGCCTCTAGAAGGGCATCATTCCATTTAGGCTGCAACAAATCAAGAAACAAATGAATATAAATTTTTTTGAATGATACTTCTAAGGGTCAATATACAGACACCCATTTCAATAAATACAATTTACAATACCCTTGTCTTTTTCTTGAAATCAAAACTATCATCATATACAAATGCAAGTTACAAATGAAGGAAATGAACGTCACAGGTTATACAATAAGTAACCGGTGAAAAATTATAAATTTGCAAATGCATATGTATATAAACTTGAACATGAACTCACAGGTACACATAAGAGCAGCCGACGATCCCAGAGGCAGGTATCTGGGGAATGGCCCATGGGAAATTGAGAAATATCTGTGAGTTTGTTGCTATTCCATGTCCCTTCATTCTACAAAAGATAAATTATAATAACAACAATCATAATTTAATACAAGATTCAAAAGTGGGACCTTTGTTTAATTAGCATCTCTTTTGAACCCGTTCTAATTCAGAATCGTACCTTATAAGGACCAACATAGCATTCATTTCCTAACATATCTTGTATCATCCCACGAAACCGAACTAACAAATTCGCTTGAACCCATTTAACAGTTGAAGAGTCAGAATCAGAACCTAAAAAATTATCATCAAATACTCAAATCAATCAACAGTATTTAAAATAAAATCTGCACGCGCAAAACAGCAGGGTGATTTAAAAAAGTAGTCATACTCATAAACCCTAGAAGGTCGTCGTTTTGAAATTCATAAACCCTAGAATCACCTGACTGACGGCTTCGTTTTGAAAAAGATATTCTCGAAATAGATCTGATACGCCCCAATCTTTACCGTCAAATGATGTCGGATCTGCACCAGATGCCACCGCCTTCTCAAACGTTGATCGGACGGCCCCGAGAGGGTTAATCAAGCAATCGTATTGACGTCCCACCATATCCAGATACAGAAGATTTCTTCTCACAGAAACGCACTTCAAACTGTTGAATCATTGAAACCATCGTCGCCACTGTTTGATCCTCAACCGCCGTTGAATCATTGTCATCGTCTCCTCTGGATCCCTTCTCTCTCTCATGTGTGTGTGGATTCAATTCAAGGGTGGAGACTGGAACGAAGGGTCAGATTATTCGTGAGGAAGGGCGTCTTAAAGGAATTGAAACGGATCTAACTGAAGCTCTTCATTTACGTGCTATTATATTAGGGTTCTTTAGAATTCCATGTGAAATCCCCCAATTGCCCTTTTTGGCGTCTTAAAGTTGGTAGGAATTCCAATTTTCATAGCTTTAAGCACCTTGTACATGTTGCTTTAAAATTGATACGCATGGTAAAATTACCATCTTGTACATCACTTCTCCTTTTTATAATAGTATAGATAATATAATATAATTTTTCATTATTTTTGCCTCTAAATTTATTACTTTATTTGTTTCTTAAATAAAAGAGATTGTAGTACATATTTATTAGTGTATCCTATTGAGAAAGCTATGTTTATTTGTAATTTCAATCAATTTTATAACATTCTTAATTTACAAAAGCTTCATTTACCTACAAATAGCCATTTTAAGCTTCTTATACATTGTTTTGATTGATAAAACTGTATTTGGTATACCTTTGAATGCGAAAACAATATGACTATTGTGACCCCTCACATAAAAAGTTCTAGTTCCGCCGCCACTGTATATAAAACACTTTGAAACTTGAAACACAATTATTGAGGCAAAATTCGCATTGATATGTAACATAATGGATTGTATAAAATTTCGCTCCGTTTACACTAGAAGTGTGGAGTGAAATGTTTAAAAATGTTTGATTGACATATCTAAGTCTCAAATATGGTGAGGTTAAGTAAGAAACTAGCTAAGAGAAACGGGTTGAATTAAGAGTCTCCCATGGAATACTATGTTCATAACATTGTAAAACACTTTATTAAAAATACGTTTGACATATTATTATTATTTATAAAATAACAATATAAAAAAAAGTGTTGACTCTCAACAATCTACACATTTGACCCAACCTGTCACAACAAACAAAAATGTACCACTAGCCAAACTAGCAAGAACAGTTGTAAAGGCCTTGAATCTTGACTGTATTAATTATCAGCAGCGCGTAAAATGGTAAGCAACGATATAAAAAGATTGATGATGTCTAAGTATAGAGCCACGGCTGCCCATATGTACTCGTCATAGGTGTATCGTTTGATTAGATTGTCGGTGTCATAGACAATGTAGCCACAGAAGACTAATGCTGATAAACCCCCGTATATCATTACTGAAGTCTCGCCGAGAGGAAAGAAAACCTGCAACAAGATTTTAACAAAATGAGTCGGTAACCGAGTTCAACTAGAGGTGGAAATTTCAACCTGTTTACTTCTAAAAAGTTTGATTGGGTCATGTTTTATCTAAGGAGCCAAACACGTAAAATTGAAGAAAAAAGAGGGGTTTAGTTCGGATACGGCCTGAAACAAGTCATGAACCCAGCACAAACAGTATCAGGTCTCGGGTTGCTATGTCCAGCCCGTTTAATAAGTGGCCGTGTTTGGGTTGGCCTACTCAATCCGTTTAATTAAACAAGCCGGCCCATCAACCTATCTAAAATTAGAATAAAGTGTATATATTTATAATGTCAACCTGCCAACCCGTTTACGACCTGTTTAACCCATTTATTACAACCTTCCAACAACTTGATTACAAAACATTTACAACTTGTCAACCCCCTAACCCATCAAAACGTCTGGCTTGTTTACATGATTTTACTTGCTTCCAGGTTAGGGTTCGATGCCTTTGACATGAATAAATATATGGATATATGGTCGTGTTTGGTTCATCAACACAACCCACCAACCCGAAACCCGTCAACCCAACCCGATTGTCAGCTCTAGAAAAGAAAACTAAACGCGAAAAATGTTAAATGGATCAAAAGTACCAAGGATGTAATTCTCATGCATATAACCTCTTAAATCATTTTATTCAATAGTTATAATTACTTTTGTTCTTGTATCTAACGCAACTATTTTTTTTTTAAATGTGACAAACCTGAATGAAGGAAAAGACGACAAGCACCATAACAGCACCAAACAAAAATGGCCCCAAGAAATTGAAGTCATAACCTCTCTTTGCAGCCCAAAATGTGAACAGAGTGAGACTCACAACCACCACAGCTGTCAATATAACTGCTTCCAAAATGACTTTTCCTGTATAGATTATTAATATGACCAGAGTTAGCAGCCTTGAGCTAAAAGATCAAAACAATTGACTCGAAAGAAAAGCATAACTCCTGACAATCTTGCTCTTTTAACGTGTTGTAATCCACATTGTGGTTTGGTAGAAAATGCCACTTCAGTCCAAAAAAAAAAATTTGCGCAAGTTTTGTCCTCAACATTTTTGAAACGTGTCACTTCAGTCCAAAAAGATAACGCCTTGCGCCAGTTCCGTCCTCAACGTTTTTAACGCCGCGTTATCTTTTTGGACTGAAGTGGCACGGTTCAAAAATGTTGAGGACGGAACTGGCGCAAATTTTTTTTTTGGACTGAAGTGGCATTTTCCATCAAACCACAGGGACGAAAATTACAGTTAACTCTTGCAACAAAGAACAAGGCATGCATATAATAGACGTGGTGATTTTTAAAAGGTTTACTTATGAATGGGTGGATCTGGTTATGTTTTGTTCTACTGCGTCCAATTGGTAGAACGAAAAAAGCTAGAAAGAAAGCGGTTTCAATGGGTCGTAGAGGTTGAAAGTCACCTAATGTGTATTTTAATGCATACAAACTACTAAACCTCTTTATTCAATAAAATTAGATCACTACTGTAAAAATGTATATCCTGTAAAAGTAAAGTACATAAATCATCCTCTAGGTTTGGTGGAAATTACGGTTTTTGTCCTTTGGCTGTACATTTAAAGGACTTGGGGAGAAATAAGTTCTCAAATGTGATTTCGAAAATGAGAGGGTAAAAAATGTAATTTCCACCAATCATAATTGGTATTTACACACAAAAACTTTCAAAAAATTTAGGGTAATTCACTCTTCTAGTAATGATATTAACACAAAAACTTTGAAAAGATTTAGAAAATCACTTGGACCCCAATATTTAGGGTCAATCCAACTCGACCAATACAAAAAAGTTACCTCTTTTGTTATGTCAGTAACCACCTCTAATAAGAGTATATGCTTAGGATTTATTTCTCTCTGTGATTCCTACCTTAAATCTAAAAACTATAACAACCGAAACCTTCCAAAATTCTAATAACTCGGTTGGAACAAGAGTAATATACCATGAAACTTTAACAATGATGAACTAATTATGAACCATGAATGAAATATAGTTTCCTACCATAACCTCTTGAAGGCCACCTGCCCAGCACAAGCTGTGTTTACCTAATCCCATTGATTAGCAGGGTATTCATGAGCTTTTCAATAACGGGTTTTCATGACTAGGGCTGAGCAAAGTGGTGAGACTGGACCGAACCCGATCCGACCCGAGATTTCAACAGGGTAGATTGTAAGCATGAGGCAACTAGAAACAATATTCACAAATCACAGCAACTTGACACCTTCTAACTAACAGATGCCATTATGGACCTAAGGTCACTACAGTGTCTAACATGCATTTTCAAAAAGATGATGAATAAATTCTGTAATAAAAACAAAACCCGATGCTTTGAAAAGCCAACTCTTTCTATTTCTCCAATGCTAATCCTGTGGAAATTGATTGAGAAATTCAATCAAGTACTCAATAGCATGACCTCAACTTAACAATGTTCAGCTAGGCTCAAACTCGATTAAGTAACTTAATTAGTGTTCTTGATGCAGGTTCAAACTCAGCTTGAAGAAGATCCACCTGAATGATAATGAGTCTAACAATATGTGTATATATACTTGAACTAGATATCATAACCAAATTACCGGCTATTTGTTCTACTTATTATCCCAAATGATAGTTTATAGCTGGAGCTCAAACTTGATTCAATAACTTAATTAGAATCTCTACCTGACATATATGTGTATCTATACTTGAACTAGATATCATATCCAAATTCAGGTTTAAACTCTAATTGTGATTATATCTGAAGTACAAAGCATAACATACACTTTTTTATAACATTGTTCACCATGGACTTACCATTAGTGAATGCACATGTCAAACCAACTGCAAAAGCAAGAGAGATGGTAAAGATCCCTAGAAGTAGATAGTTCACTGGATGCCGCTGATAATAGTAAGACAAGGGGCACAAAGCTGTAAAACACAACAATCGTCAACACCAATTAATCGCACAGTTAGGGTTGCAAACAAGCCGAGTTGGGGCTTGACTTGTTTGTAAAACCGAGCAGAGCCAAGTCGGCTCATTTATCTTAACAAGGTTAAAAGTTGAGCTCAAACTAGGCTTGGCTCGTAAAAAGCTCAACCTACCTCATGGCTCGTCGAGCACACTTGTTTATTTTAAAAAAAAAAAAAATTCATATATTAATTATTAATTAATATATATAAAAACAAACAAGGCAATGAGCTAGCTAAACGAGTTTAACAAGCAAGTTAATGAGCCGAGCTTACCTTGGCTTGGGGCTCTGCTCGTTTACATACCTAGTTGGTTTGACTTTTTTATTTTAATGAGGTGAAGTGTTGGGCTCAGGCGTGGCTCGTAAAAAGCTCAAGCCACCTCATGGCTCATCTAACATGTTTGTTTGTTTACAAAAAAAAAATATATATATTTTTACACATATCAGTATATGATATATAAAAACAAACAAACCAACGGATCAGCTAAACCAACTTAACAAGCGAGTCAACAAGTCGAGCTTACCTTGGCTTAGGCTCGGCTCATTTACAAACCAACTGATTTTAAGCGAAGATTTTTCAAGCCAACTTCAAACGAGCCATGAGCCAAACTAACAATTGAGAAAATGTATAAAAAAATCGAGCTAAGCCAGCTCATTTATTTAACAAGGTGAAATCTTAAGCTCAGGTGCCACTCGTAAGAAGGCTCAAGGCACCTCGTGGCTCGTCAAACACATTTGTTTACTTAGAAAAAAAATATATATATATATATATGTAAATTTTACACATATAATATATAAAAATAAACAAGCCAACGAGTGATCTATATGAGCTTCACTAGCAAGCCAACAAGCCAAGCTTACCTAGGGGCCAGGCTATGCTCGTTTACAAACAAGCCGATTACGCCTCGCTTAGCGACCCACAAACCAAACCAAACTCAGAATTAATCAAAAGAAAAGTAAATTGAAAACCAAAACATACTTATAAACGGAGCGATAATCAGAAGGATATAACAAGCAAATCCACCGTTGGTGGTGGTCAAAAACGTCACGATCGGATGATACGTAACAACAATGGCACCAACAGCAGCCGTTAACAGCAACTGCACGGCAACTATCGAGTAAATCTTCCGAATAAACGACCACCGGAGCTCCGGCGACTCCGCCATCATCGGATATAACGGATCATCCGATCCAGATTCAATGTCAGGTTTCAAAAACGGTTGTTGATTCCACATTTTTAACAAAGTTATTGATAATTGATTACGAATTGAATACTTAGGGTTTCAGGATTTAGATTGGTTTAACGGATTCCGGATTTTACGAAGAGTTATGTCGATTAAATGTTTGGGATTGAACGACGTCGTAACGCGCGTTTTCCGGTGGTTCTCGAAACTTCCGGCGTTTATACTTGTACATATCATTTCGTTGTTGTTAAAAAAAATGTGTTATTCTCCGGTGGTTGGTTGCAGTTCACCGATTAACTCTCAACTTTCCGTTGTGTTGAATTCTCAAAAGTTCGCAGAAAGAGTTTGGTGGTTTTTTTTATCAAAAAAAATAAATAAATAAACCACTGGCCATTTGTTTGGGCTTTTTTTGGTAAAGGGTTACCTCATATATCAACAAAAAAAGAACAGGGTGTGGCCAAACATAGACACGCGCTACTAGACTTGACAAACCAAGACTAGGACACAAAGCCAACAACCCACGGCGACACAACAAACATCCACGGAAAAAAACAAAACACAACCCATCAAAAAGCTCGCCAACCTAGAGCTAAAACAAAACCATAATTAACCCATATCATCATTCTTCATTGGTATCTTCCATCTCTCAAAGATCTTTTTATTCTTCGGATCATTACCAATCTGGAGCCCCATTAAGCGAAGCCGAACCGAGTTTTTAATCATTTGAGACATAATATCAGCACTCTGATGGTTTTGAGAGAACAAACGATTATTCCTTTCTTGCCATATGAAGTAGGTAGAGGCCGCAATAACTAGCTTGGATACAATGTATTGAAGCTTCTTCGACCCCGAATATTGCTCCATCCATCCTACTAATGAATCCCAAGTGTCCGTAACATCCTGAATATCCACCAGCTTTTTAACATCATTCCACACTTTAGAAGCAAAGGGACATTTAAAAAAGAGATGGTCCCTAGAATCACGATCACACCTGCATAGGGGACAACACATTAGAATTAAATTAGTAGAACTCCCAGCTTCCCAAGTCGCCATTCGATCCTGAGTCTTAAGCTTGTTTTTAATCACCAGCCATAGATAGAATGAGTGCCGAGGGACACATTGACTGTACCACACCATATTAACCCAAGGCACCTTCTCTTCACGTTTCCGGAGGTTATTCCATGCTTCCCATGTGCTAAAGTAGCGATAATTATCATTCAGATCCTTCCATACCAACCGATCCTCTACATTATGCTGAATATGAGGTATTGGGATGTTATTGAGCACCGGATATAAGTCGAACCAGGCCTGAGGCCACCACCATTGACCATTATCATCGATTATCTCCGCAACCGGGGTTCGAAGATTAAACCCAGCACCAGCTATAGCTCTAGGGGTAATGAATGACCGAATGGGACTACAAACACACCAATTGTCACTCCAAACGTTTGTCTGAGACCCACTTTGAATAGACTTCCATATATAGGGACGGACAAGACCTCGAATCGCTAATATCTTCCTCCAACTCCAGCTCAAATTACCTCGACAAGGAACATCCCATAAACTCCGATTCTTTAGCTTATAAGTGTGGATCCATTTTACCCATAAGGACGCTCGGTTAGTGATTATGCTCCAGACATGCGAAGTGATTAAAGCCTTGTTAGCTTTCGAAATGCTTCGTATACCCAACCCACCTTCATTTTTTGGCAAACAAGCAGTTTTCCAAGCTACTTTAGAACGGATAGGGCCTTGAGCACCCGCATTCCATAAAAACCTACGCATTCTCTTTTCAAGATCACGGGTCAGACGAGCTGGAAATATAAACACAGAAGCCCAATATGTATACATAGCCGCTAATACTGAATTAATAAGCTGAAGCCGGCCCGCAAACGATAAAGACTTTGACATCCAGTTATCCACCCGTTTTTCCATCCTATCTACAAGAACTTTGCAATCTTTATAAGAAAGATTTGTAGAAATTAGTGGAACCCCAAGATATTTAACAGGTAGCTTGCCTTCTTGGAACGACATTAGAGCCAAAATTTCACTTTTCGTACTAGAAGGAACATTGCAAAAGAAAACCGTGCTTTTCGGGAAACTAGGCACAAGACCCGACCAACTAGTGAACTTCTCTAAAGCATCTCGCAAAGTCTTGATTGAACGAGTATCTCCCTTGACAAACAGGAACAAGTCATCCGCAAAGGAAACATTAATAATCTTCTGTTTATCACAATGAGCATGAAATTTAAATGATGGGCTATTAGACGTCACATGCTGGAGAAGAAGTAAAAGCACCTCCATAATTAGCGTGAAAAGATAAGGGGACATAGGATCTCCTTGTCGCAACCCACGCTTCCCTTTAAAATAACCATACAAGGAGCCATTAATGCTAAGCGAGTACGATGCTGAATTAACACAATTCATTATCCACATGACCATTTTTGGGTGAAACCCAAACTTTGGGAGTATGGCTTCTAAAAAAGACCAACTAACCGTATCATATGCCTTTTGTATATCTATTTTGAAAGCACATCTCGGGGGACCTCTGTCAATGTGATAGTTGTGCATAAGCTCTTGGGTAAGAAGAATGTTATCTGAGATCTTCCGACCCGGAACAAACGCAGGCTGGTTAATGCTCACTAAATCCTCCAAGCTTCCCTTCATTCTTTCAGTAATTATCTTACTGGTGCATTTATACAAAACATTACAGCAGGAGATCGGCCGGTAGTCAAGCATCGAGTTGGGGGTGGCAACCTTCGGGACTAACGCCAAAATAGTGTGATTAATTTGTTTCAAGATTTGACCATTGTCGAAGAATTCCTGCACTGCCTTTGTAACTTCATCACCCACAATGTTCCAAGCTTGCTTAAAAAAAGCGGATGTATACCCATCTGGACCCGGTGCTTTATTCACGTTGATGCTGAACATAGCATTCTTCACTTCATCCTGCGTAACTCGTCCAATCATATGTTCAGCCTTGACAGGATCCAGGACATTGACAAACAAGCTATCATCATCTATCATCGTAACTGGAACCTCAGCACCCAAAAAGCTCAAGTAGTGAGCCAGTAAGGCAGCTGAGACGTCCACCCCCTCAAACTGGTTCCCATGCACGTCCTTGACATAGTGAATTTTACTCCGAGCATTCCGACATTTGACACTATTATGGAAGTAGGCCGTATTAGCATCCCCTGCACACAGCCATTCAACCTTGGATTTTTGTTTTAGGAAGCATTCCTCATCATACGCTGCAGCTTGGAATTCTTGGAGGCATTTAACTTCAGCTTCCCTAATACCAATATCAAGAGGATTTGCATCCAACTTAATTTGGATTTGATCCAACTCCTTTCTAAGCGACTTTACTTTTCATGCAAGTTGCCCTATTTGAATAATAGTCTCCTCATATGCGGCTTCAAATTCTTCAGCTTCATAACAACTGAGTACATAGAAACACCCTCGACTTGCTTCTCCCACTTCGCCACAACAAGATCCCTAAATTCAGGCTTGGCCGTAATGAAATTAGGGAATTTAAAAGTCTTCGGCCGATGAGTATTAGAAGAGGGGGTGTTCAGAACGCAAGGCGTGCGATCAGAGACTCGGTATGGCTTAAACATATCATAGGACTCTGGGAACATCTCCAAGAAATGAACATTAGCCATAACCCGTTCAATCTTTTTCAATACACCAACCCCATGTTTCGGCTTTTGGTTCCACGTATAATGTTATCCATGACTTTGAACATCCAGTAACTCTGTTTCTTGGATACACTCATAGAACTTGTGACAACCCGTGATTTACGGCTCTTAATTACGTGATTAACAGGTGATTAACGCATTAATTAATAATGTTTACGGCGCAAATTAACTTAATTAGGCCCTTAGAGAGCCCAGGAACGTTTATCCGACTCTACAGTGCGCGAACGGTGGTTTACCAAGAAGCCTGTGAAACGTTAAACGGCAACGGATTGAAACCGTACAAGATACTGATGACGCCGTCAAATAATAAATTTTTACGATATATTTTAGCTTCGTAATTTAATTTTTGTGACTACAGTCGAAACCGGATCGAAAAACGGATTAAGGATGGCAACGATACAATTTTTCGCGATTATTACCGTAATCGACGAACGGGCGTGCAAACAACGACTACCGACCGTGTTTTTGTGTATTTTAATTTTTGACGTTAAACGGAGTTCTGGATTCGACAACGGGTCTCGTAGGAATTACGAGCCACTTATACATGGGGATTGAGCTTGTAGGCCCTGGGCCCAAGCCCAAAATCCACAAGCCTAAACCTACACATAATGTGTAGATCCCTACAAAATCTTATCGGGATCTACTAAATCCCTACAAAATCCTAGTAAATCTCTACCAAGATTTAGAGAATCATGCAAAATCTCATAAATCTCAATAAATCTATCCAAGAGATTTTAGGTCATTGGATAAAAGATTTGACCTGAAGCTAACTTAAATACATAAAGGACCTTGAGAGTGCTCTTGCTCTATTTAACACACAGACAAACAACACACAAATCCTATCCATCTCTCACATTTACCCTCTCCCTCTTGATATTACTTACACAAACACACCAAGATCTATCTTGTTTCTCTCTTAATGATTATCCAGCAACAACATCACACACAAAAGAAACCCCTGCTACACTTTCGATCCCCTATCCCTGCTGGATGAAGATCGGCCAGCCACCATCACCGGTGGCGGCTCGCGGCGGTGTAACGGAACCCCACGGCCGACGGCGCTGTGGGGGGGTGGCATCGGGTGGCGGACGAGAATACGAGAAAGAGAGAGACCGAGGAAGAGAGAAAGAACCAGCGGACCGGTGGTCGGCTCCATTATCCGGCGATCGGTTATTTTAACCGGCGGTCCCTGTCCCGATTCAGGCGGTACTTGACATTATCCGGTGAGTTCACGGTAAGTCCCGATCTTTTTCGTATCCTGTCGGTTTTGATGTTAAAGGATGGTGATTGCTGCTGATTGGTTGAAGATGATGATGTTCTTAATCTGCTGGTGGTTTTGTTTGTGTCAGACTCGCGTCTGTTCAGGGTCCGGTTCAGCAAGTCGAGTTTTGGTTCTGGTTCTAGTTAACTCGGTTAGACCGAGTTAACTCGGTTCGGGTTCCCGGTACAAGACAGTCAACGGGTTTCGGTTCGGTCAGGCGGTTCGATCGTGGATCAGTTTTGGCTCAGATTCAGTCCCGGTTTCGGTTGACTCGGTCAACCGAGTCAACTCAGTCAGCGGCTTCGGAGACGGGCTCGGCTCAACTCAGTGCATTTCGGCTCGATCCGGTCCAACTCAGTCAAACTGAGTCAACCCAGTCAACTCAGCGAGTCAACTCGGTCAACCCGGTTGACTCGGCCAGCCGGTCAACTCAGTTAACATAACAACGAGCGTTTTGGGTAATGGTTTAAACCGCGATTATTTCCACTAACTATTCCTTATTTTAATTATGCGTGATAACGAGCTCGAACCGACATGATTATATTTTACATTTCATGAAATATTTGGCAAATTACATATTATTGATTGAATCTTGATTTGAATTTTGATAAAATAACGACACTTTAGTTGTCGGGGGTATCCAAAAACAGAGGAAACTCTGCCCGTTTTTCGAGAAAATCCAAGTTTTATTATAAAACAAAACGTGCTTTTTGAGCGACTTTTATAAAACAAGATACGAATATAAAGTTTCTTTCGACCACAACTTACAACTTACGAGAACCACGATACGAAAAAATATTTCGATAACAAAATAAATATAGTTATTATATTTATTTCAAACGAACTCGAATTCTTTTTTTTAAATAAATATAGTATATGTATTTATTTCAAGCATCGCGTAGCACGAATTCGTTTCATCAAAATAAATATAGTTTATATTTATTTCAAATATCAAACGACACGACGATTGTTTTGCTAAAATAAATATAGTTTATATATTTATTTGAAGTAATAAACGACACGAATTCTTTTATAAAATAGATATAGTTTATCTATTTATTCAAACTTCCAACAAACTCGATAATACTTTCGCAAAATAAATACAACTTTTATATTTATTTCAAAACGCCTAAACGTCATATACGTATATTTTTGGCCAATATATACAAGACGCTATATATAATACAAGTTTATTATATATTACTTTCGTACGAATATTCCTATATACACAAACGACTTCTCGGAACTTAACAAGTTTAACTTAATCGTTTTTATTAAGTTAACAATTTACCGTTGAATCGTTCGATTAACGATTCGGTAGAGCTTGATTACACGTAGTTAGTTACTACGTTATTTAGAAACTTATTAGATATTCCGTGTTAGGAATATTGTAGAATGCACGCTAGCGAGTCTCATCTTGGAAACGACATCACGAAGTCGTAATTAGCTAGCTTTGCACAGGAATATTCAGGCGAGTTCATAACCCCCACTTTTTACTATTTTACATTTTTATAAATGTTTTCGGGGTGGAAAGACATGCACGTTTTGCAAAAACATACAAAGTTTTGAACTAACGCAAAACTCGTATTTCTAAATCATATTACGAAGGGATTTCGGGGAAACACAGATGAATTACGAAAGGTTTACACTAAACATACCGGTTTTTACAAAAACAAATGCTTATTTTCGAAATGTGAATGATATTCGGCCAGGGTGACCGGGGATTGGGTTAGGGTAACCAGGAAAGCTGGTCAGGGTGACCAGGAATCTGGCCAGGGTGACCAGGGATTTATTTTATACACGGTATGGTTAGCGTAAGGAGGTTTATTACTTAGATCATGTGAGTGGGTAGGCAGAAACACCGAGGGACGTAAGCGGTAGATCTATCTGGGTGTAGCGAGCCCAACTCTAGGCCCAACAGAACGGACCTCTAAGAGGCCCAGCAGAACGGACCTTGAGTGACTTTGTACCCGACGCAAAAATCTGCTAGGTTGAGTCTTCCTACTTGCACTTCACACATATCAATGGCCTTGCAAACCATTGGTGATCTCTTTTTCCTTATTTGCTACATACCAGGGATTTTTGTACTTACGGAAACTTCTTGTTCATACAAATTAACTACCATATTTTATACAAATTCAAAGCACATGATTATGCGGGTAAGGAGTCAAAGTCAGGGTGGGCATTGACGGTTATATGAACATTACAAATACAAGGCTTTACAAATACATGGTTTTATGAACATAACGTGTTACAAACACAACGTTTCCATATAACTTGGCAAGAAAATGATTTTTAAATTCATTTTCTCAATACTATTTCAAAAACCGGTTATTCCAAAGATTTATTTCAAATCTTTAACATTACTAAAGATTTATTTCAAACCTTTCACAACTCAAAAGATTTATCTCAAATCTTTTATGAATAAACTATGAACTCGCTCAACATTATGTTGATTTTTCTAGCATGTTCTTTCTCAGGTTACTTTTCTAATACAAGGCACGGTTGGAATAGGAGAACCATGAAGAGTCGAGTACTTAGTGGGCGTTCAATTTCTAAAAGACTTAGCTTGTTTGCTTCCGCTGTGCAATGAAGATACCAGTCCAGTCACGCCAATGCTCTGATATTTTCGGGGTGTGACAGAACTCTCTCATGCCGATAGTTTGAGTAGATGGCCCAGATAGGAAATCTTCCATGTTCAAGGCAGCATTAAAATCACCCATCACTGCCCAAGGTTTATCGTGTGTCAAACTCTTATGTTTACAAAGTCCTCCCATAAAGATCTTCGATCTTGATATCTATTCTTAGCATACACAAAAGAACAAAAAAAAATATTTTTTATCAGCTTTCAAGAAAACCTGAACATGAATCACTTGGTCAGATTGAGAGAGGACCATCATGTCAACCTCATCCGCACACCAACCCAAGATGATTCGAGTACCTTTGTCACATAAACCACCATTTGATGTCCAGTTCCAATTCCGAAAAATACCCTTACAAACTTTACTCAACTTGTTAACATCAACATGGGACTCTAGAATCGCACAAGCGTTCAACCGATTTTCAGTAACAAGCATACGAACCTCACTTTGTTTCAGGGGCCGGTTCAAGCCCCTTATGTTCCCTGAGGCTAAGCTACCCATTTAAACCAGTGCAACCGGGAGTGCTTGCCCCCTCAGAATTAACATTTATCGGCTGCCCCTTCATAAATGTGGACATCTCTGTATTGATTACTTCTCTAACCTCATCATCCTTATTATTAATTAGATCACCCGTATCCCCAGTATTGCTCAGATGTATACTCGTACTTTCACCTCTCTGACCTTTTTGCATCCCCTTATCATCCTGATTCACTAAAGCCGCAAATGAGTTCACAACTTTAATAACGTTAATATGCATATCCCTTTTGGTTCCTGACGATATAGGGGCTGATTTGTTTATACCAGACGTACTACTAGACGTACTCGGACCAGACTTGCTACCCTTAGGCTTATATATAAATTTCATCTTTTGCTTCTTTTGCTGGAATCCATGTCTCGCTATTTTCTTATGATCCGTCACAAAGCCCTCCTCATCCACTATCACCTGCTTAGCCTTACCATTGTTCACTTTATTGCATGTGGACTCATCATGGCCAAAGAGGCAACATGTAGGGTACCGTAGGGGTTTCCATTCATACTCAACTTTGATTTTTTTCAGTTATATAACCCTCATCTTCCATCTTAGGAATAGCTACTTCCGCATTAAATTCTATCATAGCTCTGGCATAACTACTCCTCCCCCAGTTGTCAGCACACATATCTGTAGTATATGTATCCAATCTTTTTGGCACCCCTAACTTAGACGCCAACAGACTCAAGCCATCATCTGTATAGACAGAGATTGGCACATTGTGAAGCTTAACCCAAATCGAAACAGTTTTTATACCATCCTTTTTCAAACTAATCGATGGTGACCATGTGTTAAGGAATAATGGGACTTTTCTGATCAACCACGACCCACCTTCAAGAACCTTCATCATACCTTCTTGCGAGTCAAACTTAAAGAAGAAAAATTCATTCGAGTTCATCATAAGCTTTGTGAACCCAAATTTATTCCACACATTTTTAGCATAGTACTCAACCACAGGAAACGAAAGTCTGTTCCCTAGAAAATATCCATACAGCACATTTTCAAATTTATCCTGGACCTTTTGGACTACCTCTCTTGGTATGGCCACATCCGCATTCTCCAAAGTTTCCAATGATTCCATTTTCCTGAAGTTTACTTCCCGTTTAGAAGGCAATCTAGTTTGAACCTTAGCCGCATATGATAGTGGTTGACCTTTAGGTTCACTATCAGGTGGTATATTACCACCTGTTTCAGTTGAAGTGGAAGCATGAAATAACCCTGTATTCCCCCCTTGATACTCCAGGTTGAGAGATTTGGATATGGCAGCCAAACCATCTAAGACCGAAACGTTATTTGTAGAAAACATACCTCTCATCGGCATCAGCGGATTTCCTTCAATATTGGTCACACGTAACCCAATACCACGTACTGGTGCTGTTCCAGGTGTAGTTTCTACCTCGTCAACCACAGATTCATTCATGTTATCAGCAGCAATAGGCGGTTTAGGGTACCCATCTGCATCAGAATTTCCGACTCTCTCCCTCATGACTTAAAACAAACAACCATGCAGCAGGAAACAACGTAAAACCAGAAGAAATGACGTCGCACAAGCAAAACCAAACGAAGAACACAAGAAAACCCTAACTCCTAAAACCCTAGAACCAATCGGTAATCCTTAACTAATTAGAAAGGCGTATCAATCTAGCTAAATTAAACTCAGTTAACCGCGATCAATAACAGCCGATATAATAAATCAGGATTATCCTATTGATTCCTAAGGCCGACGATAATGGACAGAAAAAAACCACACCTGATCATATCTTGGAGATTATAGAGCAGTGCATGTAGATAATAATCTGTCGATTATAATCAGGTCACAAGAACTATAATCCTTAGACGTTAATCAGATTAGGTAGAAGAACAGAAGAAGATCACCAAAATCTCCATTAGGAGGAGAGAAAATTAGGGGTTTTTGATTTGTTTGGGTTTTTCGAAGACAGATTGTCTCTTTTATTCCCATCTAAAATTTCACTACGCATTAATAAACGAAATGGCTCTGGACGGAGGATAGAGAACATATATCATCGTCGCACCGAAATAGAGGAAATAGTGTGTTATACGGGTTGAATAAATAAATTTTATATACTAAATAATAAAAAAAAATATTTTTTAAAACCTTATTTATTTCACAGATTAACTAAATGTAATTTTATATATTAAATAATAAAAATTTATATCTATAAAAACAATATGTATTGTACGGGTTGAATAAATGTAATTTTATATACCAAATAATAAAAAAAAGTAATATCTTTAAAACCATGTGTATTACATGAGTTGAATAAATGTAATATTGTTTACCAAATAATAATAAAAAGTTATATATTTAAAAACACTTGTGTATTAGACGGGTTGAATAAATATGATTTTACATACCAAATAATAAGAAAATTATATTTAAAAAACTAATGGATATACTCGGTTTGCGATAGATATAGTGATTGCGGTGATGATTATTAAAAAGAAGATACAGTAGTCAAACATGTTATTCAAGAAGTAAATAAACAGCCATTTGAGTGATAAAATACAAATTATATTTAAAAACCCGTAATAAATCTAATTTTATATATAAAGTAATATTGAAAGTTATATACAATTTGTATAAAAATTATGTAATAAAATCAATATAATAATTTTTTTAATAATGAAAATAAAAATAATTAATATATAAATACAAAGTTTGATTTTGGCGATAAATAATTTGGTTATTTAAAAATATCTTAAATTAACAATTTAAATTTAAGGATCATATTTTATTGGAAATATAGAAGTATTCTATTCGATATTTAAAGTATGATAAGATTTAATATTAATTTTTATTTAGTTAGTTAATATAAGATAGAAAAAATATGATTGAATAGTTGGGAGGTTGTATGATGATAAATCAGTTACTTTATTATAATGTCCTATGTTTTTAGTTATATATTTTTTGAATTATTTAAAAAAAAATTAAGACTTTGTTGTTGTTAGTAAAATCAATGATTTTATATTTGTAATTTTGTTTGGCATTTTTTATTAAAAAGTGAATATTATACTGTAAGATCGTGAGACGATCGAAACGAGTCTATCAGAAGAGTTCTCGGTCTAATCAGAGGCGGAATTCATTGATTAGACTTTGTAATAGCTTGAATCACTCTTAATTGTCTTGTTATATTGAAATAACACGTTTACAGATCAATTGACACTTCGGCAGCACTTCGGTACCGGAATCATGAACGTTACAAATGAACTAGCAAGACCCCTATATATAGGCTTGGTATTTCGCACGGAATAGACAATTGCTATTTCGTGCGAAATAGCCAATGGGTATTTCGTACGAAATAGCTCTTTGCTATTTCGTGTGAAATAGCTCAATCACACTCAAACCATATTTTCCTCGTACAACGTGCCCTGATCTAACAATTCTATTACAAGACTCGATACAAGACGAAGTCAACAGACGTATGCACCAACAGACTCCCCCTCGCATGTTGACGAAGTCTTCGGTGTCGAGTCTTCACAGTCTTCAGCCTTGTTCAGTCTTCGAGCTTTTTCGAAAATATTTGACAGTGTAAGCATCCATACTCTACTTTCTCTTGCTCAGAATCTCAAACTGACTCTATCTTCTCTTGATCAACTTCTACAGCTAACCTTCCCCTTGATGTTCCAGAATCTGAATCTGGCTCTTAAGTCTACAGACTCCCCTTTGCTTAGCAAACTTCCCCTTGAGTTGTGCTGGGATCGAAGTATGGCTTTTATTGTTCCAAGATCGTGACCTGGCTCACACTCTGCTCAGGGATAGACACTGAAACCTACACAAATTTCTAATCACATAATAAATTTCACAAATTTATACTCTGTTTACCACTTGATGAATCCAGTTCTAAACATCAATTATTGATATAACAATTTTAATTTCTGATGATCACTTGTATGTAAATCATTTTTTCTAAACAAAATCTCCCAAACCATTTGTTCATCATGCTCAGCACTTGGAATTTTGAAAATCAGCTCTCCAACACCAGTTGACGAAAATCTTTTTGAGTTTTTCAAAAAATTATGCTAAAACACACTTAAACTCTTTTTGGATTTTTTATATTAAAGAAATGTAGTAAAGAAATATTTACAGACAATATTTTTGTGAGTTTGTGTAAGAGGATCATATCAGTTTATGAGACACATCACCAACACCGTTAAGCTTCAAACATTTTAAGTTTTAAACGATTCACTTAGATTGTCAGTATACTGATCCATTTAAATTTTCACACAAAGTTCAACTGTTTCGAGATACGAGATTAGTGTTTTAGAGACTTAAACTTATTCGCGTGTCCCACCTCAGAATATACTCCCGTATCCAGATCTCAATATTCAGTCTTACAGATGAGTATACCTAGATGATATCTGTAAAGGGTTAAATGTGAGGGCCATGAGAGCTCAGGCTATTGCTTCCGCAAAATCAGAGAGATGATGGCTTCGACTTTTGGTGTGTTCCCTTTAGAGAATCTTTTCTTCAACAGCACATGATTAGCATTTTGCAATGTTTCATCATTTTTATGCTGAGGGAGGTGCTAATATTTCAAGCAAGCGAAAAGTATTATACGGGGACTAGGCCATTGCTTCCGCAAAATCAGAAGTCCCGGGATAATACCCTAGATATCACTGAGTATAAAGACCTAGTATCTCAGAAAGAGGGATCTTTCAAACAAGATTTCGGGGGTTACCCATATATCCGAGAGATGTTCCCTACGATATAAGCAAGTTTGAAATTTAGGTTTATATCTCGACACAATCTACTAAATGTGCAAAAACCTACTGGCACATCATCAGTGAGACCGTGTATCACATTTATCTTTCCAATTCTTTAGCATGCTGTGATAGTCCACTGATGTACTATCATTTCCTCTTTTTCACAACAAAACTCATTTTTCATTTTTATCATGTTTTTGACTTTTTCAAATTTGAAAACAAACTGTACAAAGCAAAGTGACAACTGATTTTCAAGCTTCAATTCGCCATCCACTTGGCATCAACAATCAGAACTCCCCCTGACAACAAACTATTTTCCCATTATGATTTCAAAACACTTAAGTTTGTTTTAATCAAATGGTTTTTCCGGAAAATAAGTTTTGTTGATTTTACCATTTGTAAGATCGGGGTTATCATCACTTTGTTTTCGAATCAATTTGTATGAGAGTTAAATCAAGTTCAACTTAATGACCTTGATCAACCACTTGTAAGTGAAAACCTTCTTCAACCACTTGTAGGTTCACTCATCAACCAAAATCACTTGTAAAATTTGAAATATAACAATTTCAAGAAAAAACTACCACTTGTAAAACAAAATATCATTTGTAGAAAGATGCCGATTCCTGCTCCACAATTACCAACCTGGGAGCTCCGGCAAGTCAGGATTTCAAGTTGTAAATGCTGTCACCCAAGCCTGACCAGCCTTGGGTGATTTTGAATCACATCTATCCCACCATCTTTTTGATTGGTAAAATTCTTTTGCACCCTTTACCTTACCGTCAACCATCTTCCCAAAGATATGTTTTAATTTACTATTAAAAACCTTTTCAACATCAAATTCCTTCTTACCAGCAAAGAATTGATCTGAAATCTCAATCTTTCCAACTTTCAACTTCAAATTTTCCTTTGACAATGGTGGAAAATTTTCATCATTCATCTCTGGAACGGAATTCTTCTCACTTTTCTCAACAAATGACTCCTCTGATTTTATGGAATCAGATTCATTGTCAGAACTACTTTCTGATTTAACAACCCATCTTTGTTTGTTCAAATCAACTTTTCTTTTGTAAAAACGTTTTAAAACATTACCATTTTCAAAATTTGAATTTTCAAACACATTAGATTTCTCAGTTGGTTGCTGCTTTTCTTCAACATGTTTTTCTTTTACTTTTGAGTTAAAAGAAACTCCCTGTTGTGTGTTGTTGTATTGTTGACAGTTCCAAGCAATATATCCAATCTTGTGACATTTGAAACATTTTCTTCTATCAACTCTTGGTGCAGATTTATTCAAATTCTTCTTTCTTTCAGCAAGAAATTCTTGATTTGACTGTCTCCAGAATGGTTTCTTCTGCTCTTCTTCAGAACTTCCTCCTGCAACAAATTTTGTTTTTGGTTTATAATTTTTCTCATTTTTATAATTTTCTGAAGAAATGAAACCTAAACCCTTCCTTTTGAAATTACTATTATGGTTTGGTTTCTTTCGAAAATCATGTCCAGAATTGTAACCCATTTTCTTGTTCAATCTCTGTTGAACTCTTGAAGTGTATTTTTTAGGTTTTTCAGAAAGATTTAAATCTTTTATTTCAGAAATATTAATTTATGTTAATTTGAAAACCTGTTTGATCATTTCAATTTTGACACTTCTTATTGGAAATTCCTCATCAGAATATAATTTGTCTGAATCATTCAAAGTATATGCTACTTTGATTGGTCCGTCATTCAAATTAGATTTTGATAACAGGAATTCTTTATTGTAAACCCTTTTAACTGGTGAACTCGGACTCTTTTCTGACGAACTTGAACTTTCAGATTTAGATTCCGACTTTGACTCTTCATCCATATCCAACACCTGATCGACCACTTTCTTTAACAACTCAGACTCATGATCAGTGTCAGACGCTGTGAATGTAACATCAATGTTATCTGGTAACTCATCAATGGTTTCAGACTTTAACTTGATGTTGACTGCCTTTTTTAATCGTTCCTCATTAGGCTTTCTGGGAGAATAACTATTCCAGATCGGATGCGGACACTTGTTATACTTGACACTTTGTTTCTTACCAGTATCCGTTTCTTCCGTCTTTTTATCTTGAAAAGCTTCAAGACCTGCAACAGTAGGATAAGCCATGTCAATCAAATAATCACAAGTTGTATAACTCAATAATAATCGTTTGATTCTTTCACTTTCAATCTTTTCGAGTTCCAAATCCTGCTTTAGCTTTGCACAATCTTCAATATACTAATTGATGACCCTCTGCTTAGTCATTAATGTAGAACTCATCATTGTCATAGCAGCATCAACTTCCAAATTTGTCTTGTTCAAACCATCAACTGTTCTGTTTAGCACATCATATGGCTCCTTCACATACTTCACATCAAACAACAACTTTTCTTTCATTTCTTCAAGTTCACTAATCTTCTTGTCTTTTTCTTCACAATGTTTGCAAGATTCCAAACATTTCAGACAAGGCTTCATAACTTCAACATTTTTTTCAACTTCGACGATTTTCTCAACCTCTATAACTTTTTCAACTATTTTCTCTACTTCAACAATTTTTTCAATCACTTTCTCCACTACCTTCTCAACTACATCCGGTTTTTCATCAAATTCTACTTTTACCTCACACTCTTCATCTTCGACCTCTTCTGTTGAATTTTCTTCAGCTTTTGCTTTTTCAGCTTCCAACTTTGCCTTATCTTCAGCAATCTTTCTTGCTTCCAACTCTCTTTTCAATCTAGCAGCCTTTTTCTCATTCAGCATGTTAACCTTATCTGCAAAGAAAAAATTAAAACTATCAGTATCCAAGCCTTTTCTAGCTTTATTAATATACTCTTCTTCATCATCGGTATCTGCATCACATCCCAAATCACTAAAAATCGGTATTCTTTTCGGCCTAGATTTGACTTTTTCTTCTTCTAAGATTTGAACAACAAGACGTGAACCAGCCGAAATGTATTTATCCTAGCTAAATCCCTCTGTAACTTTTTCATCATCTTGATTAACAAGATATGCTTTCTTCTTCTCAACTTCAATGACATGGGATGATAATGGTTGTTGAGCAAGCTGGTGAAAAATTGACTTTTGATAATAATCATTTTTTCCATCTTGTCTTCTAGTTGCGTCTTTATTTTTACATTCACGTTTAAAATGTCCATTTTCTTTGCAACGAAAACACGTAACTTTTGATTTGTCAAACCCTATTGGAGATGCACTCATTTCACGAAAATCATCTCTTCCGGTGACTTGTGTAAATTTTTCTACTCTTCTAACTGCACTGGCTAGACACCACTTGATATCCATCAACTCGAGTTCTTCAGCATCAATCTGATCATAATCCTCTTTTGTAAGCATCAGATTTCCAATTCTTCCAGCAACTAAGCTTTCATACGACTCTAACATAGCTACAAGTGATGCCATGTGTTGCTTAGCTATTTCTGGAGAAAGATTTTGACCATTCTGAATGTTCAAAGTAACATTGCATTGCAAATTTGTTGAATTCTGTCTTTGAGGACTTGGTGTTGTAAAATTCGGATCAAAACTTGAATACGATGATGAATATCCACCACTCCGAGTAACTGTGCTACCATTTGTTCCAGAAGAACTATCAGCTTTGAAAGCAGTCTTAACTTTTGGACTTGGAGTATTTTCCAATTTGTTTCCTCTGTAGTAAAGACTAACATCTTGTTGAGCATTCGGATTGCTCATGATAGCAGTTTTCTGTACATCCAATTCATGTTCTTCAAGCTTCTGAATGAATTTAGCCAAATTCATACTTTCATGTTTTCTCATATGCTTTAGAATCAACAAATATGTTCCCCATTTATTATGTGGTAACGCATCAGCAAATTTATCAACCCATTCATCATCTTCCTTCTTGATGTCCAATCTTCTCATTTCGAGAACAAGCCGACAATATCTATCAATAGTCATTTTTCTTGTTTCACCTTCAAAAGCTACAAATATATCAAAAGATTTCTTTAGTAAAGCACATTTATTTTTGATCATATCAGCACTTCCTTTAAACTTTTGAATCAAAGCCAACCAAATTGATCTAGCAGTATCCTCATGTTGAAGTAAAACAAAGATATCCTCTTTTACTGCTTGTTGTAAAATGCTAATCATCATTTTCTCACTTGTGTACTTTAATTTCTCACCATCTGAATAGTCACTAAAAGCTTTTTCAATTCCACGTTCATATGTTGGTTTAACGTAATCTACATCTAAAGCACACCATGCATCAAACTTATAGGCTTGCACCCAGTTTTCAAAACGATTTTGCCATCCTTTAAAATCTTCAATGTACATAAGCTTTGGCGGTTTTTGGTAAGTTCCCGTCTCATTCTCACTGTAAACAGTTTCAGCAGCTGTAACAGGAGCAACTAGTGTAGCAAACGCATTGTAGAATTCCTCTTCCATGTTTTCAGAAATCTGTTTCACAAAGTTACAAGATTCAAACAATCAATGAAATTTCACACGAAATGAGAATACAAATGAAATGACACACTGATACGAAATCAGTTTTGATGCGAAATAGCCTATCAAACGAAATCAACTTTCATACGAAATACAAACTCAAGCGAAAACACTATTTGGTGCGAAATACCCTTCAAACGAAATAGCACCAACTCAAACGAAATACCCTGATTTCGTACGAAATAGCAAATCTGAAGTGATTTCGTGCGAAATACACTAAATACAGTGATTTCGTGCGAAATCAAGTGTACTTTTCAAATGAAATTAGCAATTTCAAGCGAAATCAATTGCCTATTTCATGCGAAATACTGCTGACGTCATCATGTCGATCTGATTTTTGTAAAATTGACCAAGTTTTAAACTGAATTAGGGTCTAATTCTTTCAAGGATCAGTTAAAACACTGTTTCGCTTATAATATGTGAAATTCAATCCATTTTGACCGTTAAATCTTTGTTAATTTTGAAAAGAAGGTGTAGAAGTTAGAAATTTCAGCTGAAATGGTAAGAACTCTTCCTCCTGAGCTCTGATACCACTTGTAGGATCGTGAGACGATCCAAACGAGTCTATCAGAAGAGTTCTCAGTCTAATCAGAGGCGGAATTCATTGATTAGACTTTGTAACATCTTGAATCACTCTTAATTGTCTTGTTATATTGAAATAACACGTTTACAGATCATTTGACACTTCAGCAGCACTTCGGTACCGGAATCATGAACGTTACAAATGAACTAGCAAGACCCCTATATATAGGCTTGGTATTTCGCACGGAATAGACAATTGCTATTTCGTGCGAAATAGCTCAATCTCACTCAAACCATATTTTCCTCGTACAACGTGCCCTGATCTAACAATTCTATTACAAGACTCGATACAAGACGAAGTCGACAGACGTATACACCAACATATACATATAATTATATTGTGTCTTAAGTTATTGATGTCATCAAAAATGTTTTTCAATTTTATGTCTAGCAATATATATAATATGGTAAAAGTTTAAAGTTTATTAGAGATAATTACATCATCGAAAATACTAAGAGTAAATTTATATATTACAAATAAAAAGTAGGTGTCTGTCAAAAAGAAATAATAATTTGGGTAAAAGGAAACTAAAAATTGCAGCTGTCATATAACACGTTAGGTAATATAAACAATGAAGATAAGATGATACAGAAAATCAAATAAATAATATTATAAATGAGAAGTATACATTAAATAAAAAATTAAATAATGATTATCTATAATTAAGTAGAAGAGATTAGACTAAATAATATTTAGTAGGAGGGTTATCTATAATTAATCAGAAGAGATTAAACTAAATAATAATTACCAATAAGAGATTAAACTAAATAATATTTAATAGGAGGGTTATCTATAAATGATAATTATCCATAAGATATTACATTTAGTAGGAGAGTTATCTATAATTAATCAGAAGAGATTAAACTAAATAATATTTAGTAGGATGGTTATCTTTAAATAATAATTATCCATAAGAGATTGAGAAAATCAAAAGATACATGGCCTAATATGATGACAAGTGTCACATAAATGGTTTCTTTTATTATATAGTACTAGTAGTAAGACCCGTGTGCAAACACGGGTGGTTTTTAGAAAACCATTCATAACACATTTTAATAGAAAATATAGATACGTGTATAGACATTGTACCAAAACTTGTTATCTATTATAGATAATAGACAACTATAAACATAGATCATCGGTTAATATATCAGTTACATACGACTATTTCCAATCTCCTATCCAAAAAAAGTGCCCACACATTGATATATATACATATATATATATATTGAACCAAAACTTGTAACTTTTAGTTTAGTTTTTGTTTTGATTAATTAGTATTAAATTAGTCATGAGTTATCTTACAAATCTAAGCCATTTTGTTAAACGATGAATGACTATACACCACTTACATAATCTAAGATGTATCAAAATATGAAAACACTTCTTAACAATAAAAGGATTAGAGTTTCTCAACAATACAATGTTTACAATAATCACATTATAAAATACAATTATTACAATGCAACTTGTATACATGGTGAAGAAACACTGACCTTATGGGTAAGCTCCGGCTAGGACTTCGACTCTTTGGCGATCCGAACAGCTGACTGCAAAACAGAACACCGTTAGGACTTGTTACATGAATGGGGTTATTCCTGTAACCTCCCTCCGGCGTGAGAATAAGTCTCGGTTTGGGAGAAAGAAAGTATGAATGTAGAGAGAGAGAGAGTAAACGAGAGCCAGATTATCATACCTTAGATGTTTACCTCTATTTATAGTTTACCATTAGGGTTTCCCTTAACTTAGGATAGGCTCCGATAAGTTAGGGATTTGCATGATCTTCCCCAAAAGGTTGGTGATTCGGTTACGTGGTTTATCCATGCAGAATAGAACATTCTAGAATAAACATATGTAATTAAATATTTATAATAAAATAATAGGTGATGACCGGGTCGGGTTAGCCGATCCGGGTTATACCTCGTCATGTCCTCCCAGTCCGAAGTTATGAAATGAATTCATGAAATCGGACTAAAAAAGGAAAAGTCAAAATTCCCCCCTTTGAGTGTAAGTTTCTCGAGTGGGGTACCGTCATGCTTTTTGAAAAATGGCGGCGATGGGAAATGATGTGACAGTTGTACCTCCCCTGTCCTGACACGCGTTCCCACCCGTTTGCCTTTTTGAATTCGAAGGGTTGCAATCCCTTATAAATAGGTTTCCTGTTTAGGGTTTGGGATTTCATTTCCTTCCTTGTTCACAACCACTTCCTTCAACTTCTTGAATCCAAAAATGGCTTCCAAAACCGGCGAATCCTCTTCTGCTGCCCCAACAAGTTCTGATGCCCTGTATGTCAAGTGGGGGCTTACTTCGTTCAACAATCTTATTCAAGATTACGATATTAGGGCGGAGTGGAATCCTGTACTGCCGTCGAAGACAGACACGGCATTTCTATTGAAGAAAGGGAAAATCACGTTGTTTAGTGATTTCTTCAAGTTTTGCAACTTCCGATTTCCGATCACCAAGTTCTGTAAGTTGGTTCTTGACCACTATCCCATCCATATTTCCCAACTGCACCCATTAGGGTTGGTTAAACTCCAACAGTTTGAGTTTGCTTGTATAGCCCTAGGCCATATCCCAGAACTCATTGTTTTTAGGGCTTTTTTCGTCCTCGTATGGAAATCCCCCTTTTTCACCTTCGACAGAAGGGACACCGATGTGTCTTGTTTGAGGGACATACCTACAAGTTCCAGGGACAAGGATTGGAAGAAAAAAATTTTCTATATTGATGTCGGTGTCATTCCCGGGGAAATGCAGTGGAGAGAGATGGGACCCAAGGACAAGGTTAAAGATGATGGTCCACCAAAAGATGCTTACGTGGCAAATGCTCTCTATAAGAGATTATGTGAGTGCCCTTCCGAGTGCATGGTGATCCCGGAGGGGGCCTTGGTGATGGCTGGGATGAGCCTGCTATGGCATGATATCAAGCTGTATCCTTCTTTCCGGAGGGATGACGATGGTACGTAGTTCTTTGGCTTTGCTTATGCTTTGTTGATTGTGTGAATTAACATGTGTACATGTCACAGGTAAATGGAGTTTGTTTGACTTTGTGGATCCTCCGCGGAATGCTGCTTTAAGGGCCATGGACCGCATGATTGGTGAACAAGAACCTGATGTATTGAAGGTTCACTTGGAGCAGTTTTTGCTGCCAACTGTGCCGGTGGACCCGGCTGCTTATATTTCTCAGCCTCCCTCCAGCGGGGGTGGTAGTGCTTCTACAGCAGAGGCAAAGAAACCAATCCGGGTGAAAGTCACCGGGAGGAAGTACATGGCCGTGGGGGCCGCTACTTCCGCCGTTGCTGTTGGCGTTTCTGTACCCGCTGGGGGTGTTGCTGTTACTGCTGCTGCTGAGTTGGCAAGTCCAAGTCGCGTGTAAAAAAAACGTAAAATTGTTCCTGCCCTGACTGCTTTTGAGGCTATTCAAGCTGCCTATGTCGTGCCCACTGGTAAGTAATTTTGTTTGTAGGTGTTATTGTGGACTTTGTGTTCCATGTTGCTGAAAATTTGATTTCGCACAGGTTCTACTATTGGGGTTCACGTTGAGGTAATTTCACACGAAATTACTGATTTCGTTTGAATTAAATCTGATTTCGTGTGAAAGTCCATTTTGATTGTGATTTCGTTCGAAAGCTAATTTCGTGTAGAAAGTAATTTCGCTTAAAAGTGACCAGTTTTCAAAACTTGAAATTTTTTTTCCGAAACTGTTTTCGTAAAATGGATAACCAAGAGTTTTACAACTTCTTTGCCGGTGGGGGAATGACGGCAGCACAAACACCAGCCAGTATCGTGCAAAATGTGAACATGGAAAATGAACTCGGCACTATGCAAAAACCGCCGAAGTTGATGAACATTGATGAGTATGCTGGGTGGTCGGAAAGATTTAAGACTTGGGTGCAAGCTAACCATTTCGAATGTTGGATGAAAATCGAATCTAAATATGTTCCTCCAAAGAATGGTTCGGGTTTAGAAAAATCTATCGGAAGTTTGACTCCACAAGAACAAGAAAATTTCAAGGTAGAAAAGAAAATGATGAGTATCCTACAGCAAGCCATCAAAGAGGATATCTTAGTTCTGCTACAACATCAGGGTGATTCACTGTCCGTTTGGAATTCATTGAAAGTAAAGTTTCTTGGAAGCGTGTCTATGATAAAAAGCAAAACTGCTTTGATGAAGAAAGAGTTTGATATCTTTACGGGTATAAAGGGTGAAACAACAAAGCAGTTGATTAAAAGATATTGCCATCTGGTTGTTGAGATGAAGAGGTTGGGAATAACCAAAACGGATGAGGAATGGGTTGATAAATTGGCGGATGCATTGCCATATGATGAATGGGGAACTTATCTGTTGGTGTTGAAGAATAATTTGGAGTATGTGGGATTCAATCTTAGCACATTCATTGAAAAGATTGAGTCACACGAGCTTGAGTTGACAAAGATTAGAAAGATGAAGTCTTCAAGTGTTCAACAAGATGTCTCATTATATTACAAAGGAAGTACTCCAGCAACATCGAATTTAAGTCCAAAAGTGCAGACAGCTTTTAGTGCAGATTCGACATCCGGAGTATCATCTGTCACATCAAGCAACAATAACTCACCATTTGCAAGTTTTGAACCAAATCCAAAGGTTCAAAATTCACCTGATCAATCCTACACTCAAAGTTCATCAGGATCAAACAGTCAAAGTCAAGGTCCAGGAATTCTATACAACATTGCTGTGAACATTAAGAATGCTCAAGACTTTACTGAATCATCAGCGAAGCAACACATAGCACTTCTTGCTTCGGTGCTTGAATCGTATGAAAGCTTGGTTGCAGGTAGAATTGGGAACCCCGATATGACAAAGGAAGATTATGATCAAATCGATCCAGAGGAGCTAGAGTTGATCGACATCAAATGGGGAATGGCAAGCTTGGTGAGAAGAGCTCAACGTTTTATGGAAATAACTGGTCGGAACAGTCTTTCAGGACCAGATCAAAAGCTTGGATTTGATAAATCAAAAGTCACATGTTTCAAATGCAAAGAGAAGGGACATTTCAAGCGGGAATGTCCAAACAGGGAGGTCAACAATCATCAAAACCCGTTCTCAAATGATTATTACAAACAAGCGATCTATCATAAGACAAGTCAACAACCTTTCACCCAAAGACCTCATATTGAAAACAAGCCGGAGAAGGCTCTCTTAGTCAATCAAGATGATGAGAAGGTTGCTGAAGGTTTTAGTTGGGATAAGTACATCCCTGGTAGTGAGGGAAGGGCAATGATGGCAGAGATTGTAGAAGTACCGGAATGTGTTGTTGAGACAGAAGAAGTCAGTGAAGTGACATCTGAGGAAAGTTTGGCAGAGCTGGAGGAAGTAGCTGCTGAAGTCTATTACTACCAATCTGAACAGGAGATTATTGCTAGTTCTTTCAAATCAATAATGCCTCCTAATATGTTTGAATCTTTTGCAGGTTTCTTCAGTGAGCCAACTACTGGTCTTTGTCCAAGATATGATGATGAACCAGTTCCAGTTGAAGAGATAATTGACATTTCAAAAGAAATGAATGAAGAGACTCTTAAAGAGATTGCTGATAAAGCGTTGATGGGCAAGCTAAAAGAGGTAGAAATAGAATTTTTTGAATCAAACTCTGTCGAAACCGATTCAGTTGAAAGTGTGTCTGTCGAAACAGTCAAAAAGGAGTCCGACGAGAAATCAGAAAATGAGGAGATCAAATCAGGAGATGAGTCTGAGTCAGAGTCTGATGGTTTTGGTAAAATAGATATTAAAATTGATCAAGAAGAAAAGGATGATTTGATTCTTGAGATTCCATGCAAAAACTGTCACACCCTGGCTTTTGCGGAAGCGTGGTTTATTTGGTGTGACTTCTTAATACCATAGCAACAATCATAACAATGCTATATGATAAAAAAAATACGAGATGTACATCCATTAATTTAAGTGAGAAAATATCACAACATCATTGTTTAGAAACATCGACACTTGAAATAAGTTACAAACCATAACTTGTTTAAAACGTTTTCATAAGACACCAAAAGACTTTAGATAAGACGAGGTTTAGAGATATGTAACCCGTCCAAGAATAGGTTACACCTCTCAAACTCCACAAATCTGGATGACATCTTTTATTCAACGCAGCTAGACACATGCATACCCTGCCAGATCCGCTAGTTCCCTGAAATACATGTAGTTTGAAAAATCAACAAAAAGTTGAGCGAGTTCATGTATAAGTCTGTGTGTATAAGCCTTTAAAATATGTCTTGTGTGTATAAATGTCCCTGGTATGTAGCAATTAAGGAAAAAAAATCACCAATGGGTTGCAAAACCAATGGTATGTGTGCAAAGGTGCAGGAAGTACTCAAACCTAGCAAATTTGTACCGGGCTTCCGGCTGGAAGACATAGTCACCTCTATGGGCCGCCCCGGCCTCATGGGTGTGGGCTCGCTATACCCAAATAGATCTATCACTCATGTCCCTCGGTCCTACGATGAGGATTAATGGCCTTAAGTGTTGTGCCCACCCTTCACAGTCTAGTAGTAAACCTTCCTTAAGCTAACCATACCATGTATAAAAATGTCTGTAATAGTTGTAACATGTATTCCACCCCGAAGTATAAAACTGAAAACAGTTAAGAGAAGGGGGACATGAACTCACCTTGATTGCGAGTAAGTCCAAACAAGTATGCAAATGTGAGATTTCTTGGAAATAAGATTCCATGTCACTCTAATTGATTGAACATGCAACAATATGGAATATGTATCAACCATAATGTTTAATTGGATAATTGGAAATCCTAAATCTATGGGATTCAGTAGTGTTTTGTTTAAATGGTAATTATGGGATTTAGATAACCTAGCAAGAGGACTTGGAAAATGAATATGATGTAAAGGAATTATTTATGAAAAATATTTATTTATCATAAATAATAAAATTGCAAAAATGTACAATTGATTTAATATAAACATTTGTAATAATAAATCAAATATATTTAACTAGTATAATTAAATAACATAATTAAATATAATGATTATTGGCAAAATATTGTACAAGTGATATAATTAATTTATAAAAATTATAAATTAATTTAGATGGTTTAAAAAATATATTATTTGATAAATGATAAATATTTTGTTTAAAAGAATTAATATGATAATTACATAACTAATTATCAAAATAATTATATTAAATCTGAATAATTAAAAATAACATTTTTAATTATTAAACTTGAATATCACTGATTTAAATTAATTATTATGGCCTTGGAATCATTTTAAATAAATAAAATGAATTAAAACGGTTAAAGTAACAATAAATAAGTTTATAAAAAAAAGTTGTAGACCCCTGGGTTCGAACCCGGGTCTGTACTGAAGGAAAGCACACACACAACCACTGGGCTAGCCTGGTGGTTTGTGTTTAGTTTCAGTTTAAATAAAATAATTATTGAAATGAAAAGTGTCATCTTCCCCAAATTTTCAACCGAGTCAAAACAGAAAGTCAAACCTCAAAATTAATCGGGGAAATCTATGTTTTAATTAAATTAACTTTAGGGAATCGTTGTACAAGCATAAACGAACAAATTGATCAAATAAAAACTAACCGATAACGTTTAAAACGACGAAACGGCTAATTTCGGCGAGGAGTAACTCCGGCGAGGTTGCGGGTTCGAATTCCGACGTTTTCGAAGTGTTTAAGTGAATTTGAGGGGTGTACAAGCTTAGTGGTGATCTAAGGAACTTATATACAGGTCCAATTCGATCTCAGATCCAACATAACATAGTGGAATCGATCGGATTTATTTTTTTATAAAAAAGTTCGGATGACAGTCGAAATGGCACTGATAAGTGTCGAATAAGTGGTCAATCGAGTTGGCAATGGGTTGGGAATGTCGTGGTGATGATTTCAGATAAATCAAACAAAGATCAGTGGGGTTTGGATCGTGTCTGGCAACAGGTTGTGCGATCTGTTTTGAAATATTATATTTAATTCTAATGCGTTTATAAATATAATACAATCTCATAAAATAACCGGATGAGGGCTTAGCCCGACCGGTCACGTAGTTGCTTGTTGTGCGGGGTGTCGCGGGTTTGATCATTCCCTGGTGACCGGTTCGATGGTTTTAATCCTTTTTGTTTCAGAATTTATTTTAAATAAAATATTTAATTTCCTAAATAGTATATAAATGAATTTAAATTTCATATTCTAACAGCTCTGTACAGAGGATAAACTGGTTAAGGTGTTGCGGTTATAACCGAGAGGTTACGAGTTCGATCCCAGCAAAGGCCGGTCCGATACAGAAGGACCCCTTTTTAACAGAATTTTGACATATTTACACTTTGGCCCCTCAAGTTTCATTTTTTTACAAAAATAGTCCCTGAACTTCCGAAAAGTTGCAATAACAGTCCCTATACTTTCATAAAAAGTACATAATTGGTCCCTGAAGTTTCTAAAATTTACACAAATGGTCCCTGTACTGTTCAGTTAAGTATGCTAACTGAGTTAATGTTTATATGAAAGGACTAACACAGTTAGGGTTTTCAGTTTATATAAGTTCAAAAATAATAGTTTTGGTCCCTACTTCCCTACACTCCATACTAGTGTAGTACCTTGACTCTGGTTCATATTGGCCTCAACATATTGTTTGTCTATGTGCTGGCATTGTCAGCATGTTTCTGAGTTATCCGTTCACTATGCTAACTGTGTTTTGTGCATCAAGTTTATCACTAAAGTTTGTGTGTAATAACTGGAGTGACAGTATGAATGTGATGCATATGTATGTATGATGCAGAACTCATAAAGCAGTTTAATTCGTCAGTTGTAATTCTAGCACAGTCATTAAGCACAAAGTTAATATTAATTAATTGTACGGATACCTGTAATTGTGAGCGTTGTCACATTCTCCCCCTGTTAAGAAAATTTCGTCCCGAAATTTTAGTTTTGCTACTAGATGCAGGGGTCTTGGGGAATAAATGTGGGTATTTTTCTTTCATACGGTCCTCACGCTCGCACGTGAATTTCGGGCCGTGTCGTGCATTCCATCGAACTTTAATGAGTTTGACACTACTCCTGCGCGTCTTGTTAATCTTCCAATCAGTAACCTCAACGAGTTCTTCAGTAAAGTGGAGTGTGTCATCAATATGAACTTCGTCGGCAGGAATGACTACTGTCTCTTGAGTTGGACTCTTTTTCAAATTAGATACATGAAATGTATCATGTACGCCATTTAGTTCAGCAGGTAAATCCAACTTGTATGCTACCAGACCAATCCTTTTCAGTATTTTAAATGGACCAATGTATCTGGGATTCAACTTCCCACGCTTCCCAAAGCGTGCTACACCCTTCCAGGGTGAAACCTTCAACAAAACCATATCTCCCACCTCAAATTCCAGAGGTTTCCTTCTTCGGTCCGCATAACACTTTTGTCGATCACGAGCCGCTTTAATACGCTCTCGGATCTGTAAAATCTTGTCGGTCGTTTCCTGGACCAATTCTGGGCCAACAAGCTGTCTATCACCCACGTTAGCCCAGCATAATTGTGATCGACACTTGCGTCCATAGAGAGCTTCGAACGGTGCGGCCTGAATGCTTGTATGATAACTGTTATTGTATGAGAATTCAACCAATGGTAGGTGAGTGTCCCAACTTCCACCTAAATCCATTACGCAGGCTCGCAACATGTCTTCTAATGTTTGAATCATTCGTTCGCTCTGTCCGTCTGTCTGCGGATGAAAGGCAGTACTCAGATTCAACTGAGAACCAAAAGTTTCTTGGAAGGATTGCCAAATCCTTGATACGAATCTTCCGTCTCTATCAGAGATAATTGAGAGAGGCACTCCATGCCATGCAACAATCTCTCTCAAGTATATCTCAGCAAGCTTGCTCGCTTTATCTTTCTCCTTGATTGGCAAAAAGTGTGCAGATTTCGTTAAACGGTCTACTATTACCCAAATCGTATCATGGCCCTTGGGCGTCCTTGGCAATTTCGTTATGAAGTCCATAGAAATCTGTTCCCATTTCCATTGGGGTATTTCAGGTTGTTGCAAGAGACCTGAAGGCCTCGGGTATTCAACCTTCACTTTGGCGCAAGTTAAACATCTGCCAACATATACCGCAACATCGCCTTTCATTCTTGGCCACCAATAGAAATCCTTAAGATCTTGGTACATCTTATCCGCTCCTGGATGAATCGAGTACCGAGATTTGTGAGCTTCGTCAAAAATAACATTTCTCAGACCACCAAACAAGGGAACCCAAATTCGTTTCATGAAGCACAAAGTCCTTTCCCCGTTTGGTACCAACTGTTTCTCCATCCCACGGAGATACTCATTCTCAATATTCTTTTCCTTGAGTGCTTCTCTCTGCGCGGCACGAATGCGCAATGAGAGGTCCGTTTGTATGATCATTTCCAAAGCCCTAACCCTTATGGGCTTGATCCTTTCCTTCCGACTTAGAGCATCAGCAACCACATTCGCCTTCCCTGGGTGATACTTGATTTCACAGTCATAATCATTTAACAACTCTACCCAGCGTCTTTGCCTCATGTTAAGCTCTTTCTGATCGAATATGTGCTGCAGGCTCTTGTGATCAGTGTAGATGGTGCATCGCGTACCATATAAATAATGTCGCCATATCTTCAAAGCAAACACCACCGCGCCTAATTCCAAATCATGCGTGGTGTAATTTTTCTCGTGGATCTTCAATTGGCGAGAAGCATATGCTATAACCTTCTGACGCTGCATTAGCACACATCCCAAACCTTGACGCGAAGCATCGCAATATACCACGAAGTCGTCAGTGCCTTCGGGTAGAGATAAGATTGGCGCGTCACAAAGCTTGTTTTTCAACAGCTGAAAGGCCTCTTCTTGCTTGTCTCCCCAATCAAACTTCTTGTCTTTCTGGGTGAGAGAGGTCAAAGGTTGAGCGATTTTCGAGAAATCCTCAATGAACCTACGATAATAACCAGCCAAACCTAGGAACTGTCGAATTTCGGTTGGCGTCTTCGGAGTCTCCCAGTTTTTGATAGCCTCGATCTTTGTGGGATCCACATGAATTCCATTTCCGTTAACTACATGACCAAGAAACTGGACTTCGCGTAACCAGAACTCGCACTTCGAGAACTTCGCATACAACTTCTCCTTTTTAAGCAGCTCTAGAATAGCTCTTAAATGTTGCTCATGCTCTTCTTTCGTCTTCGAGTAGATCAAAATGTCGTCAATGAACACAATCACAAACTTATCGAGGTACGGTTTACAAACTCTGTTCATCAAATCCATGAATACTGCTGGCGCGTTCGTCAAACCAAATGGCATAACCAGGAACTCGTAATGTCTATATCGAGTTCTAAAGGCCGTCTTTGGAATACTTTCCTCTTGTATCCTTAACTGGTGATAACCTGATCGTAGATCGATCTTTGAGTAAAAACTTGAACCTTGTAATTGATCGAACAGGTCATCGATCCTTGGCAAAGGATATCTGTTCTTGATTGTCAACTTATTCAGCTCCCGGTAGTCTATACACATGCGAAAACTACCATCCTTCTTTTTCACGAACAAAACTGGAGCTCCCCAAGGCGAGAAGCTTGGTCTGATAAATCCCTTGTCTAACAACTCCTGGAGTTGCGTTGACAGCTCTTGCATCTCTGAAGGTGCAAGTCGATAAGGTGCCTTAGCTACAGGCGCGGCGCCTGGAACTAAGTCAATATGAAACTCGACTTGCCTTTGTGGTGGCAATCCTGGCAAGTCTTCTGGAAAGACTTCAGGATACTCTTTCACGACTGGGATGTCTTCAAGTTTTGGCTCAGCGGCTTGCTTATCCACGATGTGTGCCAGGAAGGCAACACATCCCTTCTTCAAACATTTTTGAGTCTTCAAACAACTAATGATCCTTAAGGGTGTATCGCGCTTCTCTCCGTGTACTATGATCGTTTCTCCATCCGCCTTGGGATGCGAATGGTCTTCTCGTGACATACAATCTCGGCTCTGTTGCTTGACAACCAATCCATCCCTATTACCACATCGAAGCTTCCTAACTCGACTGGCAGTAGGTCTAATGTAAACTCGTGTTCTCCCAGCTCTATCACGCATCCTCTGATGACTTCATTCGTTTCTACTAGCTTTCCATTAGCCAGTTCAATTGAGTACAGAATGTCTAACTTACTAGCAGTTAACCTAAGTATTTTCTTAAATTCTAGCGATACTAAACTATAGTCGGCACCAGTGTCAAATAGTACAGATGCAAAGCGTTGATTTATAGGGAACGTACCAGTAACAACGTTAGGATCTTGGCGAGCTTCCCTCGCTCCAATATTGAAAACTCTTCCTTGTGCCTAGTTAAGCTTTGGGCATTCTCGCTTGAAGTGCCCAATGTCCCCACAGTTAAAACATCCCGGTCCTCGACCGTTTCCGTTCCCATTACAATTACCAGCTCGATTATTGCCTGCTCCCTGGTTACCAGCTTGATTCCCACGGTTTCCTCGATTTCCATTCCCGCCATTTCCTCCCTGTTGGCGGTTTCCATACCCATTTCCATATCCTTGCTGACCACCACTACCAGCACCATTTCCAACCCAGCAGGTTTCTTTTGTGTGGCCAGTCTTCCCACATGACTCACATTTCCTGAATCGGCATGGCCCGGGGTGATGATATTGACATACATCACACTTGGGCAAAGTGCCCATGTATCCCTTCCCTCTTGCTTCAGCACCAGTTTTAGCTTCCTCTGGTGGGTTCACGTTTTTCTTACTTGCGCTGCCGGTACTCTTTTTAAAATTGGAGAATTTCCTTTTGTTTTCTCCTGAGGACTCCACGTGAGTTTCTTTCTTCTTGAGGTCAGAGTTTGAAAACTTGTTTAGCCGGATAGCTTCCTTAGTAAGTGACACGCTCAGGTCAATGGCTTCGGTAATGGTTGGAGGCTTGGACGTCGTCACCATGCTCATAATCTGGGGTGCCAATCCCCAGATGAAACACTCAATGCGTTTAAATTCAGGATCAACCATATACGGCACAACGCGTGACAAGTCGTGGAACCTTTGCACATACTCAGAAATTTTTGGGCCGTCCATTTTTAGGTTCCAAAATTCCGTTTCTAGCTTCTGTATTTCGGCACGTGAACATTATTTCTTCCTCATGAGCTCCTTCAGCTAAGCCCATGTCAGTGCATACGTCGCCGCCTCTCCCAGGGTTTGAACTTGCAGGTTCCACCAGGATAAAGCACCATCAAGAAAGAGTCCTAAGACGTAAGTAACTTGGTTTTCAGGAGCACACGTGCTCATCCTTATTACCGAATCCGTCTTTTCCGTCCACCTGACGAAAGCAACAGCACCCCCAGTGCCGTCGTAGTTTAAGGGCTTACAATCCAGGAATTGTTTGTAGGTACAGCCATTGGATGAGTTGTTGTTATTGTTTGAGTTATTCCTGCTTGTTTCGGCACGCGAGGCCTCATAATCTGCTATTGCTTTTGAAATACGTTCCTGTAATTCTACCTCAGTGGTAGGCAAACGTGTGTCTCGTCGTGGAGGCATCTTCTAAAAGAAAGATCATATTGGTCCGGTCATAGTAAGTATAGTAAGTAAGTAATATGCGTATGTAATAACACAATAACTCATAATATCTCATGTCATAACGCAAAATAAATAATCCAACAACGCATGTAAGTCACAATCAATGTAAGCAAGTAATCATCCTAGTCTTCCCCAGACTATCTCACCCAGTCTCTTAGACTGAACTCCCTAGTTTCTCAGACTAACTCCCTAGTCTCTAAGACCAAAACCTCCCCAATCTCTAAGATTGAACCCCTCAGTCTCTAAGACTGAACCTCCCTCAGTCTCTAAAACTTGATGTGTAGGAAGCGGTATGTTAAAAACTTGTAAAAATGGTTAAATAAAGACTGACTCAAAAACTAAACTTTTTGACATGCTTTGGCCTAATAGGTATCGGTACTCTCAATGACAGTCCCCAGGTGGGCAACGGGTCCTTTTATTTGGATTTGTACGAATGCCAGCCTAGACAGGAGTTCTCAACTACCGGTACTTAACCCTTCCAGTTACTACATGTCCGACACGAAAAACACATGTTTGTAAAGAAACGTTTGTACCCTGGATCTGGAAACTTGTATATGCAATGTAAAAATGTTTTCGTGAGAGCCCTGATGATCATAGTCTAGACTCGAGAAAGAATCCTAGTTCGCTATGATCGAGGCTCTGATACCAAGCTGTCACACCCTGGCTTTTGCGGAAGCGTGGTTTATTTGGTGTGACTTCTTAATACCATAGCAACAATCATAACAATGCTATATGATAAAAAAAATACGAGATGTACATCCATTAATTTAAGTGAGAAAATATCACAACATCATTGTTTAGAAACATCGACACTTGAAATAAGTTACAAACCATAACTTGTTTAAAACGTTTTCATAAGACACCAAAAGACTTTAGATAAGACGAGGTTTAGAGATATGTAACCCGTCCAGGAATAGGTTACACCTCTCAAACTCCACAAATCTAGATGACATCTTTTATTCAACGCAGCTAGACACATGCATACCCTGCCAGATCCGCTAGTTCCCTGAAATACATGTAGTTTGAAAAATCAACAAAAAGTTGAGCGAGTTCATGGGTAAGTCTGTGTGTATAAGCCTTTAAAATATGTCTTGTGTGTATAAATGTCCCTGGTATGTAGCAATTAAGGAAAAAAATCACCAATGGGTTGCAAAACCAATGGTATGTGTGCAAAGGTGCAGGAAGTACTCAAACCTAGCAAATTTGTACCGGGCTTCCGGCTGGAAGACATAGTCACCTCTATGGGCCGCCCCGGCCTCATGGGTGTGGGCTCGCTATACCCAAATAGATCTATCACTCATGCCCCTCGGTCCTACGACGATGATTAATGGCCTTAAGTGTTGTGCCCCCCTTCACAGTCTAGTAGTAAACATTCCTTAAGCTAACCATACCATGTATAAAAATGTCTGTAATAGTTGTAACATGTATTCCACCCCGAAGTATAAAACTGAAAACAGTTAAGAGAAGGGGGACATGAACTCACCTTGATTGCGAGTAAGTCCAAACAAGTATGCAAATGTGAGAGTTCTTGGAAATAAGATTCCACGTCACTCTAATTGATTGAACATGCAACAATATGGAATATGTACCAACCATAATATTTAATTGGATAATTGGAAATCCTAAATCTATGGGATTCGGTAGTGTTTTGTTTAAATGGTAATTATGGGATTTGGATAACCTTGCAAGAGGACTTGGAAAATGAATATGATGTAAAGGAATTATTTATGAAAAATATTTATTTATCATAAATAATAAAATTACAAAAATGTACAATTGATTTAATATAAACATTTGTAATAATAAATCAAATATATTTAACTAGTATAATTAAATAACATAATTAAATATAATGATTATTGGCAAAATATAGTACAAGTGATATAATTAATTTATAAAAATTATAAATTAATTTAGATGGTTTAAAAAATATATTATTTGATAAATGATAAATATTTTGTTTAAAAGAATTTATTTGATAATTACATAACTAATTATCAAAATAATTATATTAAATCTAAATAATTAAAAATAACATTTTTAATTATTAAACTTGAATATCACTGATTTAAATTAATTATTATGGCCTTGGAATCATTTTAAATAAATAAAATGAATTAAAACGGTTAAAGTAACAATAAATAAGTTTATAAAAAAAAAGTTGCAGACCCCTGGGTTCGAACCCGGGTCTGTACTGAAGGCAAGCACACACACAACCACTGGGCTAGCCTGGTGGTTTGTGTTTAGTTTCAGTTTAAATAAAATAATTATTGAAATGAAAAGTGTCATCTTCCCCAAATTTTCAACCGAGTCAAAACAGAAAGTCAAACCTCAAAATTAATCGGGGAAATCTATGTTTTAATTAAATTAACTTTAGGGAATCGTTGTACAAGCATAAACGAACAAATTGATCAAATAAAAACTAACCGGTAACGTTTAAAACGACGAAACGGCTAATTCTGGCGAGGAGTAACTCCGGCGAGGTTGCAGGTTCGAATTCCGACGTTTTCGAAGTGTTTAAGTGAATTTGAGGGGTGTACAAGCTTAGTGGTGATCTAAGGAACTTATATACAGGTCCAATTCGATCTCAGATCCAACATAACATAGTGGAATCGATCGGATTTATTTTTTTATAAAAAAGTTCGGATGACAGTCGAAATGGCACTGATAAGTGTCGAATAAGTGGTCAATCGAGTTGGCAATGGGTTGGGAATGTCGTGGTGATGATTTCGGATAAATTAAACAAAGATCAGTGGGGTTTGGATCGTGTCTGGCAACAGGTTGTGCGATCTGTTTTGAAATATTATATTTAATTCTAATGCGTTTATAAATATAATACAATCTCATAAAATAACCGGATGAGGGCTTAGCCCGACCGGTCACGTAGTTGCTTGTTGTGCGGGGTGTCGCGGGTTCGATCCTTCCCTGGTGACCGGTTCGATGGTTTTAATCCTTTTTGTTTCAGAATTTATTTTAAATAAAATATTTAATTTCCTAAATAGTATATAAATGAATTTAAATTTCATATTCTAACAGCTCTGTACAGAGGATAAACTGGTTAAGGCGTTGCGGTTATAACCGAGAGGTTACGAGTTCGATCCCAGCAAAGGCCGGTCCGATACAGAAGGACCCCTTTTTAATAGAATTTTGACATATTTACACTTTGGCCCCTCAAGTTTCATTTTTTACAAAAATAGTCCCTGAACTTCTGAAAAGTTGCAATAACAGTCCCTATACTTTCATAAAAAGTACATAATTGGTCCCTGAAGTTTCTAAACTTTACACAAATGGTCCCTGTACTGTTCAGTTAAGTATGCTAACTGAGTTAATGTTTAAAGAAGGAAATCTTTATGAAAGGACTGACACAGTTAGGGTTTTCAGTTTATATAAGTTCAAAAATAATAGTTTGGGTCCCTACTTCCTTACACTCCATACTAGTGTAGTACCTTGACTCTGGTTCATATTGGCCTCCACATATTGTTTGTCTATGTGCTGGCATTGTCAGCATGTTTTTGAGTTATTCGTTCACTGTGCTAACTGTGTTTTGTGCATCAAGTTTATCACTAAAGTTTGTGTGTAATAACTGGAGTGACAGTATGAATGTGATGCATATGTATGTATGATGCAGAACTCATAAAGCAGTTTAATTCGTCAGTTGTAATTCTAGCACAGTCATTAAGCACAAAGTTAATATTAATTAATTGTACGGATACTTGTAATTGTGAGCGTTGTCACAAAAACTGTTCAAAATCATGCATGGATTGTCTTGAAAAAACAAGCAATTTCAAGAATTGAAGAAATTTACTGATGAAGTAAATTTTGATCTCAGTGAGATAAAAGAAGCATATGACACTTTGGCAAGATAAATCAAAATGATTAAAAAGGAAAGTTTTGAAAATGATAAAGCCACGAAATTGCTAAAATCTATTGTCATGGATAAACAGATGGAAATTAACATCCATTTGGACACAATTGCTTCTTTGAAAAAAGAACTTGAGTTAATGAGAATTGAAACTGAGAGAATTGATATGAAACTGATGAGTTATGATGCTTCATCATATGTGATTGATCAAATTCTTCCGCAACAAGATGCAAAATCTGTCTTCAAAAGTGTTCCACCCCCAATGTGGAATCATTACACTCAAAAGTATCCAGATGGGGTGGAATCTGCATTGAATCTCAAGTTGAGAACCATTGAGAATGAGTTGCCTGAGAATATTGATGTTACATTTTCTCCGTCCGACACTGACAATGAGTCACAGGTTATCAAAACCGTTGTTGACCAAGTGTTAGATGAAGAAAGTGATAACTCGGAGTTTGATACTGTGAAAACTCATTTAGAAAATTCCATTTCTGATTCTGAAGAAGATGGTAACTTCTTAGACAAGTTTATACCAAAATCAGATATAGTTGTGAATGATGATTCGATCAGTGTGGTTTACACAATGACCGGAACTGACAAACTTTATTCTGATTTTGAGTATCCTATTCAAAATGTCAGATTGGAAAACGTTGAGAAGGTGTTTAAGCTTGTTGAGATTGATATTTTAGAGATTAACAATAACGAGTTTCTTTCAAAACCTAAAAAGTCTTTTGTGAAACAACAACCGAACAACCCTGGGAAAAAGGATTGGGTGGGTAAAAATGGGTCTAATAAAAGAAATGGTAACAACTTTAAAAACAAAGGTATTGGGTTTGAAAAGAAAATGGCTAAGAAGTATGTCAAGCCAAAAGAAAAGATGAGTGATGTGTTTGTTGCTGGTCCTAGTGTTGATGCTGAAAAGGATTATATTTTCAGTCAAAAAGCTATTGATGATTTCAATGCAGCTAAAAAGTTAAGAGAAGAGACCTACAAATCAGCTTTTGTCGAATATGACAAAAGAATTTGTTACCGCTGCAATGAAATTGGACACATGGCCAAGCAGTGTGTGAGAAAGCTTGAAAAACTAGTTTTGCAAAAACCTAAACCTAAAACTCCAACTGATGTTAAGGGTAAAACACCAATGGTTTCCCCCGTTCATATTTTGAAAAGAGGTGAATCTTTGAATACCGAGGATAAACCGAAATCAACATTTGAAATTGGTGAATCTTCGAAGACACAAAAGACTTCAAAGATTTATCCAAAGATAAAAAATTTTGAAAATCAATCATGGGTGGCAAAATCAAAACAATCAGTTGAAGAGAAGAAGATGGAAAGTGAGCTAAAATTTGAACCAAAAGTTTTTGAAAATGATGTTGATAAACTTGAATTTGAGTTAGACAAGTTGCTCGAGGAATTTCCACCAATTAAAGAGGGAGATGTTAAACCAAAAGCCAAATCTGATGTTCCAAATGTCATTTTTAACATTCCGAAAGTTGATGTGTCGTGTGATCATGTGTTTGGTAGTGTTCCAAAGGTAAAGAAATCATGGGCTTCATTGTTTGAATAAATGTTCTGTGATGTATGCAGGGGCTTCCGAGGTCGATAATCTCAAAGTGGATAATGGACAGCGGAGCTTCAAGGCATATGACGGGAATACTGGTTTTACTCTACGATGTTAAATCTATCAACGGAGGATATGTTGGATTTGCAGGGAATCAGGGTGGCAGAATAGTTGGTGAAGGAACTCTAACAAATGGAGTAGTGTCGTTTGAAAAAGTGAACTATATCATTGAACTTGAAAACAATCTGCTGAGTATCTCACAGATCTGTGACAAGTCTTTTACAGTACACTTTACTAAAAATGAATGTTTAATCATAAAACCTGGTTTTAAAATTCCTGAGGACATGGTGTTGATGCGCGCTCCCCGGGAAAACGATTTGTATATCCTGGATATGAGTGTCGCAACAACAACAGATTATCAGAAACAATGTTTTGTGTCAAAAACAAAAGCGACTGAAAAAGAGTAAAAAATGTGGCACGGAAAGATGGGTCACATTCATGTTAGAAAAATGAATTTTCTTATGCACAATGATCTTGTAGAAGGTGTAAATTTGAAAAATTTTCATTTGAATGATGATTGTGTAGAGTGCAAGAAAGGAAAGCAGACCAAAAAGACACATCCACAGAAGTTGCTGAATTCAATCAGAGTACCACTCAAGAGACTCCATATGGATCTCTTTGGGCCAGTCAATGTGAAAAGCGTAAGCGGAGACTTGTATTGTCTTGTGGTTACTGATGACTTCACAAGGTTTTCGTGGGTAATGTGTATGGAAAGCAAAGATCAAACTTTTGAGTCATTAATGTTTCTATTCAAGAAGATGGAAACGCAGTACAAAGTGCCGATCAGAAGAATTCGGCAATGGAACGGAGTTCAAGAACAATCGAATGCTCGAGTTTTGCAATGAGAAAGGAATTCTTCATGAATTTAGTGCACCATACACTCCACAGTAAAATGGTGTAGCTGAACGAAAGAATCGCACTTTGATTGAAACAGCTCGAACGATGCTTGCCGATTCCAAGCTTCCGATATTTTTCTGGAGTGAAGCAGTTGCAGCAGCGTGCTATACATTGAATCGCGTTCTCACAGTGAAGAAATACAAGAAAACTTGTTTCGAACTTCTTCATCGTTATAAACCAAATTTGAAGTTTTTAGAACCGTTTGGATTGCCTTGTACTTTCATTGATCCAGATGGTAAGTTTGGTGCTAAAAGTAATGAGGGTTTCTTTGTAGGTTATGCGAGTCCGCTGAAGAGGGTGTTCGTACCATGCCTGGGGAAGATAATTCAAGTTCAGCATGTTGATTGTCAGAAGCATACTGCTCCACCACAACTTCCCGGACAAAGATTTTTGTTCAATTACGATAAACTTTGGGAGTCTTTCCAACTGCCGACCGAGCCAAGCGTAGAGGAACTCGTTTTACTATACCAACATCAACAATCTATGTCACAAGATCAGGTGCCAAGACCGTTGGTAGTTTCTCAGCCCGACGTGGGTACAAGCAACCCTACAAGTGGTACAAACGATCACGAGGCCGGTCCAAGTGGAACGACACATGAACCCCCAGAGGAACCAGCTCCAACGTTTGATAATTCTGACGACTCAGAATCGGACGGTCCGACTTTTGACGAGGAACCAAATGTTGCAACGACAGAAGCTGAGGATCACATCGGTGATCAAGATATTACGAACTTGCAATCGGAAGTGAGCGTGCCTGACACTTCTATGCCAAGAACTTTGTCGTATCATCCTTCAGAGCAAATAATTGGTGATCTTCAGAGTGGAGTAAAAACACGAGATCAGATCAACAGAGCACTTACATGTTTTTATACATATGTTGCTCCTTTACAAGTTGATTTCTCACTTAAATGTTTCATTTCACAGATTGAACGAAAAACATATAAAGAAACTTTAACTGAAGAAAGCTGGGTGAACGCTATGCAAGAAGAGTTACAGCAATTTGAGAAGCTAGGAGTCTGGAGACTGGTAGATCTTCCTGAAAACTAGAAACTGATAAAGACAAAATGGGTCTTTAAATGTAAAAGGGATGATAGAGGAGTGATTGTAAGAAATAAAGCACGATTGGTAGTACATGGATTCAGTCAGCAAGAAGGCATTGACTTCATGGAAGTGTATGCACCAGTTGCTAGACTCAAGGCGATAAGAATCTTCCTGGCATTCGCATCATGGAAAGGATTCAAAGTCTACCAGCTAGATGTGAAATCTGCATTCCTATATGGCAAAATCAAAGAAAAAGTGTATGTTGGACAACCGCCGGGGTTCACAGATCTAGTACACAAAAACAAAGTCTATCTTCTGGACAAAGCGCTTTACGGATTACACCAAGCCCCAAGAGCCTGGTACGAGACGCTTTCCCAATATCTGCTGGCCAACGGGTTCACCAGAGGGACAGTTGATAGTACGTTGTTTACCAAAGAGGTTGTAGGGCATCTATTGATCGTGCAGATTTATGTCGATGATATCATCTTTGGATCGACAAATGATGATTTGTGTAAAGAGTTTGAGATAGTGATGAAAAAGAAGTTTGAAATGAGCTCGATGGGGGAGATGAAGTTCTTTCTAGGGCTGCAGGTGGATCAAATGCCCGAAGGAATCTTCATTCATCAAACCAAATACGTGAACGATGTTTTGGAGAAGTTTAACATGTCTGAATCTACTCCAACTTCAACCCCCTTAGCTCAAAATCATGGAATCTGTCCAGATGAGAGTGGAGAGAAGGTGGACGAGACGTATTACCGGTCGATAATTGGATCTTTGATGTATCTAACTGCTTCTCGCCCGGACATCATGTATCCGACGTGTTTATACGCCCGATATCAGTCCAGCCCACGCCGGTCACATTTGACGATCGTGAAACGCATTTTACGGTATTTGAAAGGTTGCCCAAGCACCGGCTTATGGTATCCTAAGTCGGGTGATTTTTCACTCACAGGTTTTGCTGATTCGGATTTTGGTAGCTGCAAGCAAAATGCTAAGTCCACCACTGCTGGGTGTCAGTTCTTTGGAACTCGACTTGTCACCTGGCAGTGCAAGAAACAAACCTCAGTAGCGCTCTCTACATGTGAGGCAGAATACGTTTCGGACTCGAGCTGTTGCTCTCAGATCCTTTGGATCCAACAGCAGATGCGAGACTTTGGTTTGCAGTTCTTGGACACGCCTATATTTGTGGACAATGAAGCAGTGATTAACATAACTAAAAACCCAGTTCACCATTCTAAAACAAAACATATAGAAATTCGACATCATTTCATCCGTGATTGTCATGAGAAGAAATTGATTCGCATCGAACATATTCACACCGATGATCAGAGGGCTGATTTTTACACAAAACCTTTTGATAAAAAAAGATTTAACTATCTTTTGAAATTAAATAGGTTGAAAATTTTGTTTTCTGGGAGGGTTGTAGAATGTGAAGCCGAGGAGGACGGTGATCTGATGTGATCCACGTCGTGTTGTCAAGTTTTTGTACAGTTTATTTTCTGCTTTTGATAAAACCAAAAACACAAAAAATATGTTTTTGTTTTTAGGGGGAGAAAGTTTGCAGAAAATCCAAAAACATGATAAAATTTCAAAATCCAAAAACATTGAAAATCTGTAAAAGAGTTTGTGTAAAAAGGGGAAATGATAGTACATCAGCTAGACAGTTGCAGTACGCTAAAGAAATGTAAAGTTTAAATGTGTTAAGCAGTCTTGCAGATGATATGCCGATAGGTTTTTACACATTTAGTAGGTTTGTTCGGATATAAACCTAAATATTTCTTGCTTTTACGTGGGGAACATCTCTCGGATATATGGGTAACCCCCGAAATCTTGTTTGAAAGGTCCCTCTTTCTGAGATACTAGGTCTTTATACTTAGTGATATCTGGGGTATTATCCCGGGACTTCTGATTTTGCGGAAGCAATGGCCTAGTCCCCGGAGAATACTTTACGCTGCTTGAAATATAAGCCTCCCCTCAGCATAAAAAATGATGAAACATTGAAAATGGCTAATCATGTGCTGTTGTAAAAGAAGATCCCCAAAGGGGACACACTTAAAGTCGAAGCGTCATCTCTCTGATTTTGCGGAAGCAATAGCCTGAGCTCTCACGGCCCTCGCATTTAACCCCTTACAGATATCATCTAGGTATACTCACCTGTAAGACTGAATATTGGGATCTGGATACGGGAGTATATTCTGAGGTGGGACACGTGTAAAAGTTAAGCCTTAAAACACTAAATTTGCATCCTGAACAGATTGAACTTTGTGTGAGAATTTAAGAGGATCAGTATATCGACAATCATTGCGAACTGTTTAATGCTGAATATGTAATCAAAGCTTAACGGTGCTTGTAGCTTGTCAGCAGCTGATATGATCCTCTAACACACTCACAAAAATATTGTGTGTACAGTTTATAGCTTATCATAATCAAAAATCCAAAAAGATTGTCTGTTTTGTTTAGCATTTTATAAAATCCAAAAAGATTTGTTTTTCATCTTATTTTTCGACAACGGACGTTGGGGATCTGATGATCAAAGTTTTATGTGCTGAACAAGCCTGGATCACGAGGGTTGGGTAAGCAGAAGATTGAGAAAAAGTGATTGGTAATTACTTGAAAGTTCAAAAGTTCATTAATTTGAACTTAAATCTATTTCATAAGTCAGCAAACTTCATAAACTGGTCAGCCAAGGTCATTAACTTGGACTTGGCAGGCTAAACAGTTGACCAAGGTCATTAACTTGGACTTGGTTAACTGGGTGTGACGGTAAAATATCAAAAAGTTAAAAAATTGAAAAAATATATTGTAATTTTGTTTGAAACAGGTAATTCCGCTTGAGTTGGTAATTTTGCTTGAACATGTCATTGTGCCTATTTCACACGAAATTAGGCTGTCTATAAATAGATGGGTGATTTCGCTTGAAAGCATCATTCTTCTTATTTCGTTTCAAAAGCTCCTGTCAAGGTGATTTCATACGAAATCCCTATCACTTTGATTTTAAGCCGTTACTCTGCCCGTTTGTTGTTTGAAATCTTGATTTTAGTTGGTTTACTCAACTATTATCATGGGAAAGGTGAGATATTTTACTGTTTTGACCCAGATCTGAACTTATTTCGTTTGAACGATGATGAACAGGAACATGAACAATAACATAGATCTAGGGTTGTTTTTGATGTTTAATGTATAATAATCATACCCATGGACTCGGAATATGTTGTAGATCTTATCTAGGGTTCCAATTTGATGTGAATGACTTGATTTTGTTTGAAGTCGGTAGATCTGAGATTTCAGACTTAGATCTAGGGTTGATTGATGGTTTAAAATGTGAATAAAACACACCCACATGTTCAGAATTTGATAAGGAACAAACCCAGTTGATTGATTTCATCAACAGAAAAGTTTTGAGATATTTCGTTTGAAACATGCTATTCCATTTCAAATGGTAATTCCATTTCAAATGTGATTTCGTTCCAAACTGATATTTCGTTTTAAATTGTGATTCCGCATGAACTGTGATTCCGGTTGAAAATGTCATTTCGTTTCAAGCTGTAATTTCGCTTCAATCTGTTATTCCGCATAAAATATGTTTCCGTTTGAAATGTTATTTCATTTGAATGTTGTTTTGATGAAAAATTTTCAAAGTGTTTAATTTGAATGAATGTTGTTGTTTTTCAGGCTTCGAATGTGATATTTGATCCATTACACAACAGTTGTTGTGTTTTCGATGATGAAAAGATACCAAAGTTGACCGAATTCAAGAGTATTCTGGAGTTTATGAAAAGATTGCCGATTCAGAAAGCTTTGACGAATCAACATTTGGTTTTTAGATCACATATTGAACGTTTTTGGGAGGACGCAACTTATAACGAAGAACACAAAACAATAAATTCAATTGTTGAACTGAATGGTAAAGAAAAACCAATTATCATCTCAGAGGCGCTTGTACGAGAGGTGATAGATTTTCCGGACGATGAAGATTCTCCGTCAAAGTTCCCAGAGAGGATGGTCAAAGGTTGCATGTTGCGGATGGGTTATATTGGTGCACTAAACAGTGCTAATTACTTGAAATCAAAGTTTTCAAAGCCTTACAAGTTTCTTATTCACTCAGTGTTGCAGGCTCTAAGTCATCGTAAGGGAGGTTATGATGCGATGAGAGATTATCAAATGAACATGGTGACATCTCTTGTTTTAAACAAGAAGTATAATTTTTCGAAGATTGTGTTTCATTACATGGTTGAAAACATTACTTCAAAGAGCAAGACTTGGGTATATCCACGATTTGTTCAAATGATGTTAGATCATGCCTATCCAAATCTTGAAAGAGATGAGAATAATGATTTGTTGGTTTTATCTCACATGGATAATGAGTCTGTGAAACAATTGGCCAGATATCATCCTAACCATCCAGAGCCATCAACAAAAGCTGAATTCTTTGGTTTAATCAAAGATAAAAATTATCAAGATCCAGATCCAATCAATCATCAGAGCTGGAGAAATGAGAAAGAAATGAAAGAGAAGAGTTATACAGATGAATTAAAAACACTTGAAAGCTTCAAAGAAACTCGAAACAAATGGTTCTTGAAAGAGAAAAAGAAGAGGAGTAGGAAAGCAACTCCAAAAATTCAAGAAGAGGAGGGTTCATCATCTCAACCCAAAAAGCGTCAAAAGAAAGCTGTTAAGACATTGCTTGTTGATGAATCAGAGGAGGAAGATGAAGCTGAAGCTGAAGCAGAAGTTAATGTTGAAGGAGATGTTCAATTGTCTCCTGAATCTGCAAAGTTGTTGAAATCTCTTACTGATTATAATGTTGAACCAGAGAAAACAGCTGGTGATGAAGAAGGTGACGATGTAGACAAAAGTACAACAAGTTCATCTGATTCAGAGATTGATGAAAATGAACGTGCAGAAAGAATTAGAGCTGAGATAGAGAAGGAGAAACAGTTAAAAAGAAAAAGAAGAAAGAAAAAGATGATGATGAGTATACTCCTTCTCAAGAAAATATTGAAGATGTTCAAACACCTCCGTCATCTGGTAGCAAGAAGAAGCAATCTGCAAGAAAAAGTGTTGTAACTTCAAAGGCAGCAAAAAGGTTGAAAGTTTTGATAAAGAAGAAACCAATCCAAAAACCGAGTAAACCACCATCACCACCACCTGAACCTCAACATCAACCATCTCCAATTCATTCACCACTTCATCAATCATCACCTAGACAACCATCACCACTACATTTATCACCACCACATATTCATATTGCTACACCTCCCCATAAACAACAACCTGTTGTTACATCTCAGCAAATCTTTCAAACACCACCATCCACATAACCACCTGTCCAAACTACACCTGGTTCTTCTGGATACAAAACTTTTCCAAATATTCCGGAAGGTATTACTCTTGAAGACATTGGTGATTTCAATTTTGCAACTGATGTGCAAGTTAAGAGTTTGGAAAAGAAAGTTGAAGAAGTAATGGTTGAGAACAAGAAGTTGTTGGATCGTGAGAAGAAACTAGAGAAGCGTGTAAAGACAGTCGAAGCTGAAAATTCTTCATTGTTAAAGAAAGTTGAATCTGATCAAGCTGAGATTGATATTCTGAAAGTTAAAGTTGCAGAGTTGGAAGAAGAGAAAACACGCAGAGATGAGCAGAACAAGTACTTTGAGTTAAAGAACAAAGAATTGGAAGCTGCTAAAGCAATGAAAGAACACGAGATGTACATGATGAATAAAGTGTTAGAAAACTTGCTTGGAAAGTCTGTTGAGCAGAAATTTGATGAAATAAAGATTGAGGAGGTTAGAGCAAAACGTCAAGCTGATTTAGAAGCTGACATGAAGGATAAGGGTAAAGGTCTTGAAGATGTTTCTGAAAGGGCAATTGTTATATCTACTGTATCTGAATCAGCTATTCCGAATCCTCGTCCTATCTCTGCTGTTTCTGCTATTTTTGAAGCAGATGTTGAAATGGATGATGTTATAAATGAAGTTGAAGAAGATGATGAAGATGAGGAAGATGATGAAAGTGAAAAAGATGATGCAGACGATGTTTTCTCTGCTAGTAGTCACAGTGATGATGATAATGATGACGACGATCTGGGTACTTCTAGTATTAAAGTTACAGAAGAGTCACATGAAGAAAATGTTGATGATTATCTTCACGATGATGTGAATGAAGAGCCTGAGGATGCTACAAGAGAGGGGGAGAATGTGGATGATCAAATTGTTGATAAAAGAGAAAAGTTAATTTTGCGACTTGAACCTGAAGTTGAGGAAGGAGAAATTAGACATACTTACACCATGGCTGATATTATTGAAATGACACGTATTGATGATCCTAACTTCAAGTTTGACTTTGAAGAAGAGTTGAATGCATTTTATATGAATCAACAGCCAGAGTATCAGTACAAGTATGTTGATGAAGCTGATAATTATGATCGTGTTGAAGTTGAAGATTGCAGCGACGAAGAAGATGAGAATGTTGATACATCAAACTTTCTAACACTGGTTGAGTTTTTCAGTCAAGAAAATATTGATGAGTTGAGACGGAAGGTTAAAGAATGTCTGAAAGATAAGAATTTTGATGGTACAGTGAAAGATGCACAGAAGGAAGAAAGAAAGAAATGGTTTCGAAAGAGTAATGAAAGAAAATTCAAACGTCCGCTCAAGTTTTATAAAAGAGACAGGGATGTGTCGCTGGGAGACATTATCAGCTGGGGTTTCTTGCCACAAATTAATGTGTATGCTATTCGGAGAGAATTTGGAGTGCAGTACTTTGAATACATTCAGGATATTATGACTTTGCCCTGGTGGGATGTTGAGGAACTTGCAAAAGTCAGATCTTTAGATTATCCTGTAAGAAAGCATGATGTGCCTGTTTGGGGTTTAATCAAGTTTGAAGCTTTTAGAGAATTCAAACACTGGAAACCTCACTACCCGAAGAAAGTGAAGAGGGTAGATCCAGCGACTGGAATTGAAGAAACAATCTTGCATGTGAAGAAGCCTAGAGTTACAAAGAACATTCCAATACCGAAAATGGAGCAAGATTTTTATAAGGGGTTCTTGTACTGGGTATACAGCTGTTTGTCGATTGAAGCTGTGATCACGTATAGAGCTGAAAATGAAATCAGACACATCTTTGTGTATGATCCATTATAGTTGGTGAACTGTTCAGCGAAGGATATAGAATGTTTGTTTGTTAACAAGATTGGATTTAAAGCTGAAGATAAAGACCAGGCTATGCAGTTTCAAAAGGTTGTATCCATCTGTTTTCAAAAAGGTATCAATGCTGACAATAAATGGACGTCTAAATGGCGAGAGATTGAGAAAGAGGAAGCGTTGAAGGCTGAAAGAGAAAGGAAAGCTCGTGAAGACAGAGATAACATGTTAAGACATACTGTGGTTCAAAGAATGGCTGCAGAAGAAAAGAAAAGAGTTGAAGATAATGAAAAGCTTAGGAAGCTGTTGCTGAGAAAGCCTAAGCCGAGGGAAGAAAGATTCAAGTCTCTATGAAGCAAGTACTGAAGACTTGACTGAAGGCTCCTGCAATATCCAAGGGGGAGTTTGTTGGTGCATAATGTCTATAGCCTACGTCTAAAGTCTAGGTCATGTCGATAGACTGTACAGGGGTCAAAAATGTAATTTTATATTGTTTTGTAGTGATTTCGCTTGAAATGACATGTGGTCATTTCAAACGAAATTAGAGTTGTTAATTTCACTTGAAATGACATGTGTCATTTCATGCGAAATCAGGAGCCTATAATTAGGCAAGTGTAGCATCTCATTTGGTAAGGAATTAGCTGTGGTGTAACGAAGTGCTGCCCGATTTTCAAGTCAAATATCAATGAGAAGCTTGTTTTAAGTATCTTACTCTGTTTTCTACACCTTCTATCACTGATTCTAGGCTGTTTATTTGTTTCCGCCTCTCAAACAGTTGTGTATTGTCTCTGATTGACTCATTTGATCGTCAAAACGATCCTACATGTCCTCTGGCGCTTTGACATCTGTGGAAGTTATACCTTCGGCTATTGGTAAGCCAAGCCTTGCGGATCTTATATCATAGGCAAGGGCTGCCGCTGCTGTTAGTTCTCCTATGCCATCTCCTATGCCCACAACTGCTATGGCTGTGACAACTAATCCGGTTTCTACATCCCTTCCTTCAAGTATTACCCCCACCTCATTGTTTGACTCCCCTTTCAGTGTTTTTTCTGCAACTGGAAAGGAGACACCTACTGTATTCGCTGCTCACGAGGCCACCAGTGCCGGAGATACCGCCGTGAGCGATGCTGGAGGGTCCAGTAGCTGGATTGCTGATGACGGGGCCCGTTTGGGTGATGATCTTTATCTGCCCACTATTAACTGGGATCCAAATGTGCAAGACAAACGTTATCAACCCAAGTGGAAAATAGCGGAGTCATCAAGGTTAATCTTTCCCCCAGTTATATATCATTGGGTTGAGCGTGCATATCCCTCGGTTGAGTCAGCCTATGTTGAGGGGTTAAACAATGAGAATTTGATGACTGCCACGATGGTGGACTCCGTTAGTCAACCTCGGAGGCTTGCGGAGATCCGGCGCAGGTGGATGCATGACTACAACGAGCTCCACCAGGCGCGTGTTGCTATTCAGGAGTTGAAAGATGAAAAGTATCGCTTGGAGAGTCAACTCCAAGCCGCTGGTCTGAGGGAGAGCAGGTTTGTGTCGGAGAAAAATAAGGCAGAGGATGACTTAAAACGGGTGACTGCCAATCTTGCTGAAGAGAGAATATTGTGGGCCCGAGATATAGCGAAAAAGGATCGGGTCCTTGCTCATGCTAAAACTGTTCAAGAGGAGCTAGAGCGTAAAGCTGTTGCTGAAGCTCAAAAGGTGAGATCTGAGATGTCTACTAAGACGGAAAAATTCTGAATTGACACTGATTTTGTGTCTCAGGTACAGGAGGGGTACCAAGCTTTAACTGTTGAAGTGGAAGAATCTAATGCCAAGGCCTGAGGCAAGCAAGCTGAGTTGGAGGAGCGGGAGGATCAACTTAGAAAGCTTCAGCAGCAATGTGATTCCCTTTTCTCTGAGAAGAATAAGCTTGTCCAATCTTCCGCCACCCACCAGGCGCGCCTTAAAGAGGCGGAAAGTGCCTTAGAGCAATCGAATGCTGAGGTTGATAGCTTGACCAGCCAGCTGGCTGGGGTACGAGGTGACAGAAATTGGTTAATAACCAATGGCCTGGTTGGGGCGTTTGAGTATCTACGCCAGTCGGAGTATTTTGCAGCGTTGCTAGACCGCCTCTCTGCAGCTGCTTATCAATCTGGTCATCATGATGGCTCTTACAAGGGTTATTTTGAGTGTCAACAGTCGGATAAGCTCACTCCTACGTTCCACACAGAAAGAGGCAAGCTGCAGGGAGATATGGCGGATGCTCTTGAAGCGGCTTGCAGCGAGCCGCTGCCCGCGTATGCGGATCTGATGGATACATTAAACGAAGATGGCGTGGACTCCTTACACCTAATGTTGGATCCAGTGGAAGAATCTGGTGAGGAATGTGTGTTTTGCTTTGCTTGTGCTGTACACTATTCCTTAGATATATTGTGTAAACACTGTTTTGCTTGGGTTATGTGCAAATATTTTATTTTCTGTCAGACATTTAATGCTAATGCCATGATGAGCGACGCCGCCGGTCGCCGAAATGTGGCGATTTGACGTGCAATGATGACTTTTTATTAATTTTGCCATCGTCATCACTGTCAGGCCCTTTTTAAACTTGTATAAATTAAGTTGTTTTTTTCCAAATTTGGTAATTCGAAAAAATGAGCCGGAGGTGCTATAAACAGCGAATTTCTGAGATTTTCCGACGCTTAGATGCAGCTGACGGTCTAACTCGTCTTCAAATTCCGGTGACGGAGGAGATGATTAAAGGAAAAGAGGTAAACTCCGATAATGCTCTACCCCGGGTTAGCCGGTCCTGCAAGAGTGTCATATATGAGAGTCCTTCAAAGGCTGACGCAAGTGCGATTTCCCTATCAGCTGACAATCTGATGGGAGCCTTTCCTCCTGACCGTGTTCAACGGTGTAGGTTGGTGTACGGACGACGCCGTAGTGGCCGTTCCTGTACGAATGTGGCCGGAGATCAGGAGGTGGTAGCTCTTCCGGTGTATGAGGAGGACGTCGATGACTTGATCGTTGATCCTCATCCATTGGAATATTATGGTGTGGCATTGTACACCCCTGCAGAGGTGAGTGCAATGCTTTCCAAGAAGTAGATATTTAGAACATGTTCGTTTTTTGGTTCCCTTATGTTGGTGTTTAGCAACAGGGACAAGTACTTGTTTTTTTGCAAGATAGTTGTATGTATTTATTACCAAAATGCCTATCTTTTTTGTAGTGGTTAATGCATCTATTACGAAGATACCCACTCTTAGCGCTGTATATTTTTGATCCTATGACCTATATATGAAAAATATTTCGTGTCCATGATGCTTTTTTACCGTTATGTGCAGTTTAAATGCGATGGTAATTCTTTGTACCGTAAAGTGCAGTATGAATGCGATGGTAAATTTTATTGTTTATGCCAATAATGAAAAAATAATAAAAAGAAATAACTTTTATTAACTCAATACTTTAGAAGAAAAAAAAAGAGACATCGTTAAAGATGGATTACACTTGTTTGTAAAGGAAAAAACAATCAAACCCGCCGTTAGGGGTGGGGCTTTACATATAACACTTTTTCAATTGAGCCGTATTCCAGCTGCGCGGGACCGCGGTGCCATCTAGTCTAGACAGGCGGTAGGCCCCTTTGCCAAGGTCTTCTTGGATGACATAGGGTCCTTCCCAATTGGGTCCCAGCTTGCCCGAGGGCTCCGCTCTGCTGGCTTCGTTATCACGCATGACGTACTCGCCTTCCTTGAAAGTATGTTGCGCCACGCGCTGGTTGTAATACTTCTCCAAAGTTTTCTTGTACTTTGCCTCGCTGATGGCGGCTGCCTCACGCCGCTCTTCCAGTAGATCTAGGCTTTCCCTTAGGAGCCTGTCATTGTCATCATTAGTATTGAGGCGCCGTAGCGAGGGTAATCCGACTTCCGCGGGTATCATTGCTTCCGCGCCATAGGTTAGGCTGAAGGGGGTTTCATTGTTACTTGTCTTGGGCATTGTTCGATGTGCCCAGAGGACATTTGGCAGTTCTTCCACCCAAGAGCTTCCTTCATAACCTAACCTTCTTTTTATTCCATCCAGCAAACTCCTATTTGCCTCCTCACCTGGCCGTTTCCTTGAGGGTGTGCTACTGATGTAAAGATTTGTTGGATCTGAAGTTCCGCACACCAATCCTGCAAGACCCTGTCGGTGAATTGCGTTCCGTTATCACTCACCAAGTATAGCGGCAGTCCAAATCGGCACACTATGTACTCCCATAAGAACTTTTTGGCTTTTTCAGCAGTTATTTTAGCCAAGGGTTTCGCTTCAAACCACTTGGTGAAATAATCGATTGCCACTATCAGGTACTTTAGCTTCCCGGGGGCCAATGGAAATGGCCCCACGATATCGACTGCCCACTTTTGGAAAGGCCTGGCCGCCGTGATAGGAATTAGATTGTTCTTGGGGAAGAGTGTTTGAGTAGCAAACTTTTGGCAACTACTGCACCTTCTGAGTTCTTCTGCCGCGTCCTCATGCATCCCGGGCCAATAGTACCCGGCGTTGTGGATTTTGGCGACCACTGCCCGGGGTCCAGTGTGAATGCCACATATGCCAGCTTGTATTTCGTGGATTAGGTATGTTGCTTCCGCTGGGGATGCACACTGCAGTAGTGGTCCCAGGTATGACTTTCTGTACCGAACGCCATTGTTCACTTCATACTGCAACGCCTTGGTTTGGATCTTTTGGGCTTCGCCTCTCGAGGGAGGTAATTCCCCCTTTGTGAGGAACTTTAATATGGGAGTGTACCAGGAGGGTTTCTCTGCTGTGATGGCGGAAACTTCTCGGGGTTCAACGGAAGGTGTTTGCAAAGTTTCTACCTTTACTTCTTTTTCCATGCCCGAGGTAGCAAGTTTGCTTAAGGCGTCTGCTATTTGGTTTTTTTCCTCTGTGGACGTGATTAAGCGTGACACTGTCAAAGGAAGCTATGAGCTCCTTGGTTTTAGCCAAATACTTTGCCATTGATTCATCCTTGGCTTCATAAGTTTCATTTACTTGGTTATTGACTAGCAGAGAGTCAACATATGCGTCGAGCCTTGTTGCTTCCATAGATTGGGCCATTCTTAAGCCCGCGAGTAGCACCTCATATTCTGCTTCGTTGTTGGAGCATTCAAAGTGAAGACGTAGGGCGTACATCAGCCTTATCTCATCTGGGCTTATCAACATGAGACCTACCCCGGAACCTTTTCCGCTGGATGATCCGTCGGTGTATAACTTCTAGGTTTGCTTGGCTGTGCTGGACTCCGGTATGTCTCGGATCACGGGATCCTGTATTACTTCACCATCAAGAATCTCAGCCAAAAAGTCGGCGATCACCTGCCCCTTAATTGTTGTCTGCTTTCGATATTCGATATCTAAGGCTCCCAACTCGATCGCCCATTTAGCCAGTCTTCCGGAGATCTCTGGCTTGTGCAAAATTTGCTGTAGCGGGTAATTTGTCAAGACCTGTACGCGATGTCCATGAAAATATCTTCTGGGACGCCGGGTAGCATGGACTAATGCCAATACCAACTTTTCAAGTGTTGGGTACCGCGTTTCGGGTCCCGCTAAAACTCGGCTGATATAAAATATAGGTGTTTGTTTTCCATCTCTTTCCACCATGAGTACCGCGCTTACCGCCTTATGGGCCGCCGCCAGGTACATTTTTAAAAGTTCTTCTGGGTATGGCGCTGTCAACATGACATGGGCAGTTTTTTGATGAACAGTTTCATGTCCCGCAAAGCTTCTTCCGCTTCACTGGTCCACTTGAAGTTTTGCTTGTTGAGGCAATCTTTCAACGTCTTTATGAATAGCAAAGATCTCTCGGCGTGTCTTGCCAAAAATCTGTTTAACGCCACTAGACGTCCGTTTAGTGCTTGTGCCTCTTTTAAAGTGTTGGGGGAGGGCATTCGCATTATAGCGGCTACTTTTTCCAGGTTGGCTTTGAAACCATCCAGGGTGACTACTACCCCTAGAAACTTACCTTCTTCTACCCCAAACGAACACTTTTTGGGGTTAAGCTTGATGTTATATTCTCTCAGCTTCTTGAAAGTCTCCTCGATGTCTTCGAGCATTTGCTTTTCTTCTCTGCTCTTGATCACCAAGTCGTCGACATATACTTCTAAGTTCCTGCCAATTTGTTTTTCGAAAGCCTTATCCATGAGGCGCTGGTAAGTTGCTCCGGCGTTTCGAATGCCAAAAGGCATTTTGGTATAGCAGAAGATGCCCACATCGGTATGGAATGCCGGTTTTTCCTTGTCCTCTCTTGATATTTTGATCTGGTGGTAACCCTTATAGGCGTCTAGAAAGCATTTGTACCTATACGGGACCAGAGAGTCGACCTTGAAGTCCATCTCAGGCAGCGGATAAGCATCTTTAGGGCATGCCCTGTTCAAGTCTTTGAAATCAATGCACATCCGCCATGTGCCGTCTGGTTTCTTAACCATTACTGGGTTTGAAACCCATGTATGGTACTTTGTTTCTCTGAGTATTCCAACATCAACCAGCTTTCGTACTTCTTTGACTACCGCTGCTTTTCGGTTAAGAGCCATGCTCCGTTTACCTTATGCGACCGGTTTAATGCCCGGGAGTGTTGCCAACTTGTGCTCTACCTTATCCCGGGGTATCCCAGTCATATCAGAGTGTTCAAAAGCAAAGATGTCTGCATTCCTTCTCAGCAATTGTTTTAAGTTGTTTTTAACCTCAGGGGAAAGACTATCCCCTATGGTCACTGTTTGCTCTGGATGACGTGTGCTTAAGACCCACCTTTCCAGACCGATGGCGCCGGTAGGCCCTTGACGGCATCTTTTGGCATCCAATACTTCTCCCAGCTTGTCTCGGCATATTATTGCAATACCCCGCGGGGTGGGGAACTTCATGAACCCGCACGCCATGGAGACTATGGCATCCAGTTTTCCCAGGGTAAACCTTCCAATGATTACGTTGTGGTAGGACTCAGCACGCACCACCAGAAACATGAGGAGTATTGTTCTTTCCCTGGGAGTTTGCCTGAACGTAACCGGGAAAGTGATCTGGCCGATTGGATCGTCCTTTTCTCCGGTGAAGCCTTTAATAGGGGCGTGTACTGACTCGAGCAATTTTCTGTGTTCCGGTTGCATTCTGTTAAAGTAATGCTTATAAATGATGTCTTCAGAACTCCCAGTGTCCACCAGGATTCTCCTCATATTATAATCGCCTACCGCGGCGGATATAATTAGGGGGTCAGTGGTGAGGTGCAAATCCTCTATGCGCGGTTCGATTGTCATGGTCGCCAGCATCCAGGGTTCGAGCGTGGAGAAACTCCGTTTTGCCCCTTTCCCTTATCGGCTTACACCATGTTTAGCTCTCGCTGTCTTTTACCCGCCCCTTTATCATTTTCTTCTTTGACGGGAGGCGGGCCCTGTTTTATGTCTCGAACCAGGTGAGCCAACTTACCCGCCTTTACGAAATACTTGATCTGCTTCTTCAATTAAAAACAATCGTTGGTATCGTGGTCGCTTCCCTTGTGGTATTCATAGTACTTGCTGGTGTCTTTGTTGGGGGCGTCCTTCAATGGCTTTGGAGGGTTAAACTTAAGGTTTTCAGAGGCTAGGATCTCTGCCGGCGTTTTGCTTAAGTTAGGGTAGTCAGACCGCAGTCTAGAAGAGGACTCGTTTCTTGAGTAAGTGCTTCTAGACCTACCTTACCGCGAGTCTATTCTGTCACTTTTTTGATATCGGTCTCCTCTACCTTTACCCTTAGAGCTCCGATGTTCTCTGTTATCCTGGCTTTTCAGAGCCTCTTTCTTTCTGTTGGCCGCATGACTGGCTGCAACGGTCTTTTCTTGTGTAACGTATACTTTGGCTATCCTCAGGATTTCCTCTATGGTGGGAGGTACACCGTCCCTCCCATAGAGTGTTCTTAGCAACTCGTCATCATTTACCCCTTGTAGGAAAGCTACACACGCTAGGTCGTTTGTGACACCTGGGATTGCCAGGCTTTCTTTGTTGAATCTAACGATGAAACTCTCCACTATTTCATTGTCTCGCCGACGAATGTGGAGGAGTTCGTTTCGATCCTTTGTGTGCCTTCTCTGTTGGCTAAATTGCAACGTGAACTTGGCCTCTATATCTTCAAAGCTATCAATTTCCCCGATGGGCAGACTATCCCACCAGACCCATGCTGCTCCTACCAACGTTTAGACAAACATTTTACACCAGAGGGACATTGGCCAACAGGCTACTTCCCCAGCGCTTTTGAACAGGTTGAGATGGTCATCCGGGTCGCCTAGACCATCGTACTTGCCCACAGTTTGAGGCATCTTGGGTTTTTCCTTAATTGGAGCTTCAGCTATTTTTCTGGTGGATTTAGACTTGAAAGTAGCGTCCACTGGTTTGTAAGGTCTGGTGAGATCGTCTTCTTCAACGTTAATGGGCTGAACTGCTGGGGTTGCTCCGCCCTGATTGGTTCCCTGGGTAACAGGGGGTTGTGCTGGGGTGATGTTCAATGTAGAGCCGGGGCCCCCGCTAGGAGAAAAACGAGGCCTAGATGTGTTTGCTCTGTCATACACAGGTTCCGCCGTTGGCGGGGTCTGACTGTAAGCCGGCTGGGATGTTGGAAAGGTCCACCAAGGTGGCATATAAGCCGCGTATGGCGACTGCTGAGCATAACTTTGTGCCGCCATCTGTGGAGTGTGTGATTGGGTATTATATGGGGGTAAATACCCGTATGGGGGTGCATAGTAGTATCCTGGGAAGTAGGCTTGATTCCCCGGCGTAACCGGGGCATTCATGATCCCTGCGAGCATGACAACTGGCTGGTGCGGTGGAGTGGACAACGCCGCTGTTAATGCTGCCGAGTATAGAGGCAGCATGGCGTATGTGACTGAGGGCTGATAGTATTAAGCCATGCTTATGGGCGGTGTGATAATATTCGGACTTCCTGACGTGATAACCGGCATGGTGCTATGACGTATAGTCTGTGCACTCATGATTGATGCTGGAGTAGAGGCATTGGTGCATGTTGTGGTTGCTGCTACTGACCGGAGCTGTAAGGAGGTGTATGGAAAAGGGTCTACTGTTGTCATCCCGAAAGATACAGCAGAGGTGACCGCGAAACCTAGTGGTGGTTCTTCTGCTTTGAATTCTAGGTCTAGAGACCTGGTTACAGCAGGTGAAACTGATATGGTGGTAACGAGGCTTGTCTCCAGCAACGGGTTGTCGGTTATCAATGCCTGACTTGGTGTTATTGCTGTGTTCTGATCGCTTGCCATTGGGTTCAGTCTTGTTGTTGTTACCGAAAGGTCCCACGGATGGCGCCAATGAAGAAACACTGACCTTATGGGTAAGCTCCGGCTAGGACTTCGACTCTTTGGCGATCCGAATAGCTGACTGCAAAACAGAACACCGTTAGGACTCGTTACAGGAATGGGGTTATTCCTGTAACCACCCTCCGGCGTGAGAATAAGTCTCGGTTTGGGAGAAAGAAAGTATGAATGTAGAGAGAGAGAGTAAACAAGAGCCAGATGATCATACCTTAGATGTTTACCTCTGTTTATAGTTTACCATTAGGGTTTCCCTTAACTTAGGATAGGCTCCGATAAGTTAGGGATTTGCATGATCTTCCCAAAAGGTTGGGGATTCTGTTACGTGGTTTATCCATGCAGAATAGAACATTCTAGAATAAACATATGTAATTTAATATTTATAATAAAATAAAAGGTGATGACCGGGTCGGGTTAGCCGATCCGGGTCATACCTCGTCACATGGTTTATTGGAAGATGGTACTTTATAACAAACCATGGACTTTGTAAAACAAAAGGCATACATTTAAATTGCTATAATCCCATCAATCTAAAGTTGTGGATTCGCCTCCATTTCCCGCTGATGTTTCTATTTTGCAATGCTTTCTCGGGTAATCTTGTATGTCGTACATGATCACTCGTATTTCTTTTGCAGATTCAAAAGCTTCCGTCGCGTTTTTTTCTGCTTGCGCCAAAACATCTTTAGCTTCTTTACTGTCAATCCCGTTGGTACAAATATGATTAAATAAAATGGGAATTAGAAACAATAAGAATGTTCATTTAAGATAATGGATTTGCAGATTACCAGAATGCCCGAAAAAGCATCGGTACTGAAACCGTAACCACTGTTTGATGAAAGTCAAACCACTGTTTGCAAAAAAAGTCTGTTTGACCAAAGTCCACTGTTTGCAAAACTATGATTCTTAGTGGTTCAAAAGTCTGTTTTGACCAGAGTCTATTTGACCAAAGTGAAACCACTTTTTTACTGCTGTTTGACCAAAGTCAAACCACTGTTTGCAAAACTATGATTCTTAGTGGTTCAAAAGTTTATTTTGGCCAAAGTCTATTTGACCAAAGTTAAACCACTGTTTGACCAAAGTCTGTTTGACCAAAGCCAAACCACTGTTTGCAAAAAAAGCAACCACTGTTTTCTCCACAAAATACTGTTTTAACCCAACACTGGTTTCAAACATCTGTTTTAATCCATATGTTGACCAAAGTCAACATTTGGTCATCAGATGCATCAATCACTGTATCAACAATAGTGGTTTTAATTGATGAGCATTAGTTATGAAAATATAACACAAAATCATATTGAAGAAATGCACTTACTTTGGCATATCAGAACAATAAGCCTGGTGCAAACTTTGAGACTGGGCCAAAACGTTTACCAATCTGGATATCGAAAAGAGCACATTATACCGATATAAGACAGTTCTTTCCATTTCAAGCCTTCACAGCAGCCTTTAGATTGGATAAACACATGATATTAGATTGAATAATACCTCAGGCTGCAGCTCCACATAATCAACAAAATCAGCATCGGTCGAGAGCTCCTCACTGTTTCGCAGTCTTAACCTTACAGCCACTCTCGTGAGCACCGTAGTGCTGAGTAGAACAAAGCCTGTAAGCAATCAGTTATTGTCGTCATGCTTTTGTAACAATGGAAATGGAAAATGAGGTAATTTGAAAAGAGCATATCTGCTAAATTGACTTATATATGTTCAACAGTAGAAAGATAGTTTAATCTTCCAAATCATGCAACAAATTTTCTCTGCAAAAATGTGACATATTTCACATTTAAAATAAAGTGTAAGCATATATAGCATTTATTTATTTCTTTCATATTAACTTACTTGAATTTCAAGAGGATAGCCATGAATACCCATCCTTCTATCGATCATGCAGGACCCATCAGTCACCAACAGAGTCGGAAACATGTCAAACCCATCAGCCAAAAAAAATTTGAGTATCAATCGTATTCCTGTTTGAACATCCACCCGCTCTTGCAAAGTGTAGTCACCTGTGATCTTCCCGTAAGCTCTTAATAATATAATCCATCATAAAAACCCTTCCGATTTGAATCTCTAAACCCTAACTTGTTTTGTTTATGAGAACTCGTTATCTGTAATAACTATTTGTTGAATATTTGTTCATTGGTATGGGACAATGAACCTTTAAAAATATTGGTAATGAATAGTTGTTATGGATTCTCTTGAGCAATCTGGTTTGCCTAGTGCCGCGCCCCGATGATTCCGCCATCGGTTAGGGTGTGACATTGTGCCACATGCTCCTCTGGATCAGTGGTACCATCATACAGCTTCATATTGGGGGTCTGAAAGCGTTTTGGTATCTCAGCATTACATATGGGAGGTGCAAAGCGATACACCTTATGACTTCAATCCGGAATCTCGGGGATGGGTTTAACCACTCCCGGGACACTGGATATCATATCCTTGAGCTTTTGTAGCTCCCTGGCCATGGCATGGTTGATACCTGCATCCTGCATGAAACCATGGTTAGTACCAAAAGACGTATTGAAATTGTTACCTCCCGATTGGTTTGGAGCTAGTATCCCAGAAGTGTATCCGAGACAAGACATGTCTTGTGCAAGAGTGGGACCAGATGAAGCAATAGTTTGCGTGGGAATGAAGTCTCCTGTGTGAACTTCGGAACTCCTGGATGGTTGAGTCCCTGAGGATCCCTGATCCTGAAAGATGTTGGATCCTGGATACATTGGTGCTGAAGGTTTCGGAGGATACTGCATGGATCCTTGAACCTGGGATGAGGATCCTTGATGCTGAAAGTAGGATCCTTGAGCTGGAAGCGTCCCTATCTATCCTCCTGAACTGAGGAAGGATCCTTGATGCGGAGACGAGGATCCTTGAGGCTGGTAGGAGAATACTTGAGGCTGCGTTGCTGTTAGTGATCCATGCTGCAAACCTGATGATCCTTGATACTGGACACTAGATGCTTTGGAATGCTGGATTGTTGATGACGGAGTAGTAAAATCCAATGACCTAGGCATCAATGGAGAGTGATCCTCCACTGATTTCTTCTGCTTCTTGATTTCGTCAATTTCACGAAGGATCCTTCCATTAGTTTCGTCTTGTTGTTGCATGTATCCTTTCATCTGCAAAATCAAAGTATGGAGATCACTAAGGATCAATGATCCAGGCTGGTCCAAGGATATGTGATCCATAATTATTAAAAATATATCCCTAACAATAACGAATTGGACTTGGTCAATGCTAGTATTTCGAGGAATATGCTCTCTATTCGCACGTGTTTGGAAGCATGTAGCTGTTATGGAGAACATGGGATACTTGCACCATTTTCGCATTGTTTGTTTTGTTATAGTTTCTATTTTTAAAAGGGATATGAGCTCATTTTAGGCACGATAACACATAACAGTTTATTAGCTAACACTCGAATACACAACTCTCTCATACTCTCTGGCAAGCCACACACCAGTTAACATTGTATTGAGCTCATAGTCTTCCGAAGTTGTACAAGGATCATTACTTGTTTTTGTTATACATTTGGTGATCGGTAGCTTCCATCACCCAAGGTTTTTTGTGCCGGAGATCATCAAGGATCAAGGACTTTTTCCTCGTATAAATATCGGTGTTCATTGTCATTTTTAATTTACACTTTGATCACTCAATTGTTCATACACATTAGCACTCTACCTCACAATTAAAATTTGGATACATTATCCTTAAACTGATTTTTGACCAAAACACTTACAACAACGAACTTAGATGATTCTAGAGAGACAATTTCTTCGACCTATAGAGGTATTGGAATGTAGATTTTAGAGGTGAAAAACAATGGAGAGAGGACCATTATTTATAATTAAGAATTGAGGTTACAACAACTTGGAAAACAAGTTAGAGATTCGAATTTATAGAAACATTTTCTTTATTATTTAAAAAAAACTCTCGTAAAAAAATATGCAGATCTTGGGCTAACATTTTTTACGTAAGATACCATTATTATAATTGTTTTTATAATATATAATTAATACAACTGCTTAACTCTTTTTTGTTGTATAACTCGAAAAATATGATGTTTTATAGAAGTACGAAAATAGTATTAGGACGAGTTTATTTTTCTTTATCATATGACCTAAGTTTCATAAAAATCAAAGTAGGGTCAAATATAATATAATATAATATAATATATTTTAATTGTAACGATTCAAACCGGTCTACAAATGATTCGGATCCGATTTTCAAAACGGATCGGATTTTTCTATTACATGTTTTTGGCGAATGTTACAGATATATTATATAGAAAACTATCCAAAATTAAAAATTTGTCAAAATAAAACTTCACAAATATTATTTCTGATTTTTTCCTGAAAATATATATAACATGGAATTTATATATTATATTTTTTGGTAATTTATTTGGTAATAAAAGGATTAATCAAATTATTAAACAAATTAATTCTTTTTATCAATTTAAAACATTCTTAAATAAAAAGTACAAGGTAGTTATAATTGTCTAGTTATAGATTTACTAGATGAATTTTTACTAATTGTCTAAATTTAAGAATTTACAAAATATATATAATGACATAATTGATTTTGTGTTATTATCATAAATTGTCACAATTATTGATTTCTACAAAAATATTAATTTATTAGGTATGTTAAAGATGGTGTATATATTATATTATATATATGAATACAAACTCACTATCAGCAGTAATTTAATATTTTTGTTTAATATTGTTTTTTTTAGTTTTCATTATTTTATTGTTATATTACTTTAATTGATTTTAATAATATTTATTCTTATATTACTTTTAAGAAATGGTCAAAGTATGTGTTATTAAACAAAATACTATAAAAATGAAGGCATATCGTTACCTATTTTTTTCGGTTCAGTTCGGTACGACATCGATACAATAGGGTGTCAGTTTATGGAAAGCATTAACAATAAAATTAAATATTGGTACCGATTGATACATATGTTGTTTAATCGGTTTCAATTCGGTATGGTACGACAACGATACAACGCCCGTTTTAAAAAAAAAATATTGCAATGTTGAAATATAATAAACAAAGAATGCAAACGAACATAACCAATATCCAGTGAACAAGATCATTACTGGTATTGATATTCGTTTTTTATTGTTTTCGACTAATGTTATGTTTACTTTTTTGAATGATATTGCCGGTACCATAACGAACCGAACTAATACCGACTGATTCCCGCTGCGAAGCACGGGTAAATCTCACTAGTTTTAATTACACAAAAGTCATCAAATATGAGTACTCAATTTCATAGATTTATTTATGTTGTTGGGTTTTTGTTTAGTTTGTTTATTTTATATTATATTTTTAGGGTGATTATTACCTTTTAGATTATTCTCTTTATTTTCGTGCGGCATTTCTCGCGGATCAAACTATGTAAACAGTGAGTAGATCTCTTTTCCCCTTTTATATTAAATGTTTAGGATGTATCATGTGTCATGCAAAGCTCGCAAATTCATTTAAATTCAAATATCAAAGCCTACAAAATCAATGTGTGGTTATGTTTTATGTGTATTGTTACTTGTTTATTTATTTAGCTTTGTGTCACTGTCAATTGTATTCTAGCACGTCACATTGTGGATCTACTTGTTAACCCACGACCATGGGTGAATTGGTATCCCCATCATCATTTAGTTTCGCTCTTCGAGGCTTGAGACTAGTTTCACTCTTCGGGGCTTGATACTCGCATTTATCGCATTGGTGTGTTGTTTATTGGTTGTGATTATCGCATTAACACATGATTTGCATGCGAATATTTTTAAAATAAATAAATTAATTTAAAATTAGATTTACTCTCCGACTTCTTTTAGTTGAACCAATTATTTTAAGCAGGGTACAGGAAACCAGGTTTAATGAAGCAGGGATGGAACATGTAAGATTTCCTTAGAACTAAATAAATGGGATAATTGTTATGCAGTGCCGTTCCTACGTTTTCGGAGGCCCTAATCGAACTACGAAGTCGTGGCCCTTTTGCAAAATTATCATTTTCAACATATTTAGTAACAAAACCCTCCTCCTTTATCCGGGTTTGGGACCGACAATTATAAACTAAAAAGTTTATAATTGGCGTAGTTAAAAAATTGACATTGCTAATTAGCCCTAATTCAACAAATTAGCCCTAATTCAACAACTTAAAATCAGCCCTAATTCAACAATTTAAAATAATCAAATAATCAAATAAGCCATAAAGGCCTAAATAACAAACTGAAATCAGCAAATTAGCCCTAATTCAACAACTTAAAATCAGCAAATTTGCCCTAATTCAACAACTTAAAATCAGCAAATAATGAAATAAGCATAATCCCTAAACAGAGATTCAAATTAGCAAATACACCCTATTTCCCTATTCAACAAATGAGGATGTGAATGTCTAACCTGAGTGAGAGCCACAAGATTAAATCGTCAACCATAAAATCGCAAAACTGAGCAGAATGAAAATCGCAAAACTGAGCATAGTGAGCACAGAAGTGTGAAAATCGCAAAACTAAGTAGAGTGAAAGCCGTCGGTTGTTAAATGTTACCTAGCGATGCAGAGTCCTGATGCCATGATTATTGCATGTCTAATACTTTGATTGCTCATTGCTCAGTTCCAAACGTCTCTCAGAGACGGTCGTCGCTTTGGCTTCTGCAACCATAACACATGCTTTCAAACGTCTATAAGTGCCATTGGGTTATTAGGTTTATGTTCACAGATAAGAGATTTGGGTCTTCAAATTGGTGGCCCTTCAAATTTATAAAGAAAACCCATAAGAAAATTGGTGGCCCTTAAAATTTTGTGGCCCTAGACATGGGCCTAGGTTCATATACCTATTGGGCCGGCTCTGTTGTTATGTTTTATTTTATGAAATTATGTTTGGATCATTTGAGATTTGTTATGTTTAATGTGACATTTTAATCATGACATGACTTAATATTTAAACTTTTAATAGTTTCATAAGCTCTGGACAATTATCTTGCTCCGACCGATAATCCATCACGGGTCGGAGTGTGACAGTACTCCTAAAAATGGGTAAGAGTACCTCTAGCGGGACAATCGTTGTCTTAAAGGACAAAAACAAGCTCCTATACTAATCGCTCGGATGTTCGTACCAAGTTTGAGATAAACTTAGCGATGACGAGGTTGAATTGGAATGCCCACTTGATAGAGATAAATCATAACGAGGGCGCAAAATTCACATACTTTAGGTGGGGACTACACCGAAGGTTTAGCCGACCTAAATGAACAAATTAGTACGTTCAATATCATCCAACAACAAAGAAATGCCCCAAAATATAAGGTTATCGAACTTTTTGAACAAAAAATAAATTTGAAAAATGAGAAGGAGCTGGCGAAAGAAAGGCGAACAGATGTATAAAATTCCTCACTATGAAAACCGATCATCTTGGCGACGAAGAAAGAGAAATGTACAAGAAAAATAAAATAAGAAATAAAGCCAAAATATCGTACTTAGTTTCGTTATTTTTTTATTAGTTTCAGTTTTTTTTAATTCTATTAGTTTCGTTTTTTTAAGATTATGTAATGTTTTTTTTTTCATTAATGTTCTTTCTTTAATTAGTATTAATGTTTTTTTTTGTTTTTTTAAATGTACGATAATAATAAAAAGTGTATGCCATGTGTCATACCACGCCACCCTTCCATGCCTCATCCGACCTCCCGCTTTTTGGCTCTACGCCACTTTTCTAACATATGCTGGCGTGGCTGCCACATGGCGTATCGCACCCTCTTTTCATGCCCTCCCACACCGTATAGTCTTGCTAACATACTCTTCTCATTGCATACTTGAATGCACTAATAACCACTTGTGTTTTGTTATTAGGCATTGGGGTATACTTTAACACTCCTTAACTCCATCTATATGCCACGTCACCCATTTTTTCTCATTTCACCATGTCTCTCTATGGCCTTGGGTATACTTTAACCCTTCTTAACTCCACTTACATGACACATCACTCATTTTTCTCCATTTCACTCTACCTCACTCCAAGGAAATGGTTCAATCCCGTTAACTCCATCTAACCCTATTTTTTAGTGGTATTTGGTTTTAAAAAAGAAAAAAAATAGTTAATTTAATTTGTTAACATCCGGTTAACATGTTAGCAAATAACTCCTTTAACGCCCCTTAACACAAGGAGGGAGTGATGTGCAATACCGATTAAAATGCCATGTCACAGTTAACACTTCAAATGTTAAGGTGCACCTCGTGGCCTAAGGAAGTGGTTTAATATCGTTAACTCCTTATAACCCTATTTTTAGTAGTTTTTGGTTTAAAAAAGAAAAGAAGAATTAATTCAGTCTCTTAATATCCAATCAGCATGTTAACAAATAATCTCTTTAACACACCTTAATACAAGGAGTGAGTGGTGTGCAACGCCAGTTAACATGCTATATCACCATTAACATCCCAGAGTACACCCATGCAAGATGACTGGTTATCGTGGTAGCATTTGTGTTTTGTTATTTGTTACTAACTAGGTTTTTCCCCGCCGCGCGTTGCGCGGGGAATTCCGTCACGAACCGAAAGCCAAACACAAAGACCCCAATTAAACACCAGAAAAAAGACATACCAAAGAAGATAACTTAGATACGGCATTTGTAAACGCGAATGAAACATACCAAAGCCTCATTCAATGTCTTTTTCTCTTCAGTGTGACAATGCTCATGCTGAAAATCAGGCCCAGCCACAACTACAAAACATCCCAAACATGCATTAGCCTGTAAAGCTTGAATCGTTCTAAACCTTAAACAGAAAATTAACAGTAAAACAATGAAGAAATGGAACAAAATTACAAAGTTAAAGACAACTTATGAGCCTAAAATACTACAAGAAACAGATTAAAGGACAACCAAATTAATCTTAAAAAAAGTGGACTTACTGAGTGTGGAATAGGCTTGGCGGCTTGGGTTGGGTAGATCCATGATCCTAACGTTATCTGAACAATCCCTAGCAACTTAAAAGACAAAAACAAAAAGAATAAAACACAGCTTTACAACATCTTATACAAGCATGTTTTTAATGATACAGTTACCTAATATTTGCTTGTGTCAAAGTTTTCTTGAAACTTGCAGCAAGCCAATCTACTATTCTCTACATAAATATATAAAATATAAACGGATTTATAATAATTAGAATAATGGTAATAGTAAATAAACACTCATATTGGCTCAAAAAAATACTAACCTTGTCAAAATGGTAACAGTGTACCCAACTTCACCCAAACAAAGATGAGACCAATACATAAATCATACTTAAAACAAAGGCTATATGTGAGGCTCAGATCTGGACAAATTGAACTTTATCATCACAGCCTTTTATTATTACACATATAAAAGAACGACTTCATTGTGCCAATAGAAATTTTCCTGTATAATTTGACCACCAAAAACGATTCAATGAGGCTCAGATCCATGAATAACTGAACAAAAAATGATGAGCCTGCCATATGGCTGCAAATTTAACTGTTGTAACACGAAAGATTTAATGTTCCTTTCACATAAACAACCTGATTGCCCCGCCAAGAAAGGCTATAACAAATTTGTTCCAGATAAACTTAACCTGATCATCATAGCCATTTTACCTAAACCATATAAAGTTTTAAAAATCCGGCACTCGAAGAAATCCTCGATAATCATAGAAAATTAAAGATTATAACAATTTGTTTCCATGAGTAAGAAATCAGGGGGTATTTAGCAATAATCGGGATGCACAGTCGTCACATATGGCTGAATCGATCATCAACAAATTCAACTTCATTATCACAGGCCACAACCACTCCCGTAACCATAACATCATCACGAAGACATAACCGCAACCTAGGGTTCGATAAAAACTAAAACCATTCGACAAGGGCACCACCGCCACCTAGGGTACCGTAATCGAACCCGACAACGATGGCCGATGATAGGGTTTCATCACCACTTACGGCAAGGGCACCACCGCCACCTAGGGTTCCGTAATCGAACCCGACAACGATGGCTGATGATAGCAGAAAGGAAGATATAACTTAAATCTGAAGAAGAGACAGAGACAACTAACCGTTGAATCGAAGAATGGTTCCGTCATCAGACAGTATCTCGGTCAACGGGATGAATGCTTTAGCAACCACCACTTACGGCAAGGGCACCACCGCCACCTAGGGTTCCGTAATCGAACCCGGCAACGATGGCCGATGATAGCAGAAAGGGAGAAATAACTTAAATCGGAGCCCTAGGTGCCGCCGGAAAATCGACCACTTCCATCACCACAGAAATAACTTAAAGGCGGTGGATTAGGGAAGAAGGAAGCATGCCAAGAAGATAAACAAAGTCACCCACAGGTCACTAGCAGATGTAGGGCGGGGAAAGTGGGGAACCGGGACTGTTCCTAAGAAGATACACTCGGAATCCCTCCTCCGGCGACCGGAGGTGTGAGAGAGCAGAGAGAAGATGGGGGAGAAGGCAGATGTTCATCAGGTTTGTTTTGAAGAGAACTAAGTTGTTGTGTGAACTTGTAAAAGGGGAAAACTAAGTGGCCAAAACCTAAAAGTCAAGAAGGAACTGGCGCATTCATGCGATGTTAATTGATATATATAATAATTACCATGTTGTTTAAGATGGCAACAACTTTCATAAAAATTTTGTAAATTCTGATTTTATGTGTAACTGTCTCGTTATATATATTTAAAAACATATTGTAGTAAAATAATTAAAACAAAAAAGATTTTAAGAGGAAATAGAAAGTGAGCATATCCAATAAAAGCTGTGTATATAAATAGAATACCATAAGGCTCCACGGTATGGAGGTTCGTCCCCTTTTGTCCCGGTGCGGCGCCGCACCTCCAGCCATTTCGCCCCCCCTGCCGGGGTCCTCCCCGGCTTCTCCAGGCCGTTCAAGCCGTCCCACTAGAGGACAAAACCTCCTCACACATACATATACATACAATATATACATATATTTTATGTCCATCCCCCATTTCCATACCTCCATCCTCTTTGCCTCATCCTCACACTCGATCTACGTGACGCCTATATGACGGACCATCCTCCAAGGGAGGACCATCACCACACCGTGCAGCCTAACAAAACGGTCTTTCAAAGTGATTGTATAATAGGTAAACGACTATCCACTTTAATTAGTACTATTTTGTCTAGGTTGGAATACCCGAATCCGTCAATCAAAATATAGCTAAACATATCTTAAAACATCCACAATCTTTAAAATGCCATCCCTTACATGTGATATTTTCTTTGTTTAAAAAATTCCCCTTACGCTATGTGGCATAAAGATAGCATAACTTGTGGCATGGATGCTTCAATAATCAATATCATGCTTTGACATAGATCGAGAATTGTCATTTTGTGACTATGTGGTCCAAAATATGAATAGGACTAAGTGACTAACGCTCTTAAGTTTTATCGCATGACCTGTAAATAGATATGTTAGATGGAAATACTCGAGGGTAGCATGTGATAGAACACTAGATGGCAAAATCTACCTATTCAACGTGGTCCAAGAACCTTAAATGTTTGCAAGTGTTGTACTAGAATAGTTAGATTGTATGAAAATTGACCAATGACGCTCTTGCAAGCGTTGTACTAGACTCCAATTGACGTTATCACGTAATAGTATAGAGTTAAAGGTGGCACGTGTTACACGATAATTCTGTCGAAGAAAGTATTCTGTAAAATAATTATGAAATTTGAATGGTTATAATGGCACTTGTTTTCATTCAACTGAATTGTTGTTAGCATACATTGGTTTGAAGCTATCCAAGTTTAATCTTGGAAAGAGAGTATAAATTTATAAAACACAAGGTTCTTTAATATTTACTTATTAAATAGGTACAATTAAAGAAATTAAGCCTATTTTTTCCTAAGCAACCCAAAATCAAAACTAAACTGGTATAGTATGTAACTTGGTAAGTTTAATTACCACTTTAATGAAATCATAACTTTTATTTTTCTTATTTTAGAGTAGTTACTAGTCACCTTAAGTCTTAAATTTTTCATTACGTCACGTCTACTTCATCGTATTATTCATACATTAATTTATTAGTATCTAATTACCAGTTTGTAACACAGGCTACACAAATATGCGTAAATAAGTTAGCTAGATTTTACCTTAGGAATAGTATAATATAAATCAATGTAATATTAAACCTTATTGAGTTGTATAATGATTTGAAATTTTATGTGTTTGTGAGTTTTTGCAATCAAACAAATGGTTTTTAATTAACATCAAGAGTGAACACTAGTGTAGCTTACGAACTGAGTGAACTATGATGTGCGTTAGGTGTGATATATATTTAAGTATATTTTAAGCCCTTTTAACACTTTAGCCAAGTTTTAAATTTATAAAACACGATATTTACTAACACTAAACACACATATGGGCAAGTGCACCCATCGTGAGCGTAGTATAGTGTTGGTAAGATACCGAGGTCGTCCAAGGACACAAGAGCTTTTAGTACCGGTTTATCCTCAACGTCTAATCAAATCAAAAATTTAGAAAAAAGGTTTTTAAACAAGAAAATAAAACTAACTAAAACTGTTGAAAATAAAAATAAAAATAAAAACAGATAGACAAGATGAATCACTTGAATCCGACTCGCCTTTAGTGTAACCTTTGATAATTTACGCACTTTTGCACTTTTTAAAAGATTATCTTAGTTATAGTAGTAGGCCCTCTTTTGAAGGTGACGTTACCCTCAACCCAGTAGTTTGAGTCAGAAAGGATACAATCCTAAAGGGTTGGATTATTGAAAGATAATTAATTAAGTTATTAATGCATAATGTGGTAGGCCTTTCTTTTGAAGGTGATGTTACCCTCGGCTAAGTAGTTTGAGTCAGCAGGGATACAATCCTAAGTAGCCGAGTTAAAGTTTTAATAGTAGTTTACATATGAGGGGATCAAGGAGTTCGGACCCCCGCCATCCAATACCAGTGGGTATTGAAGGAGGTCCTACTAAACTTGACCCAGGTCCTTGCAGGATCTATACATTGAACAAGGCAAGACGCTTACCAAACCATTCCCTTAACCCCCGACCAGGTAGCCAACATATCTCCATATAAACCGTGGAGATATGAATGGTGAAAATCTTTTATTTTATATAGAAAGTAAAATAATGCCAAGACACCACGGACAAATGATAAGGAAGATTCACATTCAACATAAGAAACTAGTTATTAAAGTCATTAATACATAACCAAATAAAAAGTGCGAAAAGATTAAAAATAAAAAGTATTACACTAAATGTTTGTCTTCACCAAGTGATGTAAGAGACTTAGGCAAACATGGCCTTTGATTGTCAAGAACTCTTACGATCAATCTTGGATCCCGAGACTACTCACACACTCTATGATGGATGATGGATGATGGTGGTGGATGTGGGTTGTGATGGTGGTGGTGGGTGGGTGAAGTGTGAGAGAGGTGGTTTGCCAAGGGATGGTTTGCAAGTGAGCCAAGCACCCCTATTTATAGCCTACACAGAAGCCCGGACATGGCCCCGTGCCCGTTGGGCACGACCCCGTATCCACCCATCTTCTCTTTCTTCATTAATTGCAGTTTGTCTGCATTAGTTGACCACGCCCCCGTGTCCGCTGGGCACGACCCCGTGTGCAGAAGCGTATCTGTACTATCAAGATTTGCCTAGATTCTGCGAATCTTAGTGTTGACCACGGCTCCGTGTCCACTGGCCACGCCCCCATGTTGGGAAATAGAAGCTTCTACAGCTTTGTCTTTTCTGCAGACACTAGGGCACGCCCCCGTGTTCATTGAGTACGGGGCATGTTCAGCCTTCTGATGTCTTGTTTTTGCTTGGGAGGATGCTGTCGAGGGGTCGGGCATGCCACGTTTATTCCTTTTCTTGTATTATTGTTAGATTTGGCTGCATTTTTGCTTCTTTTGTTCATTTAAGCTCGTTTAACCCTGAAAATACAAAAGGAAAACAAAAGCACACTTTTTCCAACATTAGTACTAAAAAAGGGTTAGTTTTATGCCTCATTTAATGTAATTTATATGTTGCATTTTGCACACATCAAATACCCCCACACTTGAATCTTTGCTTGTCCTCAAGCAAAACTCTTTATTTTGTGTCTTACACACCCAAATGGAATGGGTAGAAGAGAAGGTTTTGGGCTTGTTATAGAGTGTCGGGATTCCAAGATTCTTTATCAGGTTTTATTTTTACTTTATTTACAATCATATTCGTTATGAATTATTTAAAACATTACATAAGAGAAATTATTTATTTGGGCATAACATGCCTCTTTAAAATTCCATTTATATACAAGTTCACATACCTCACGGGGGATCACTCAACACTCGGCCGAAGATGTATTTTTGTGAAACACTCGAGAGCGGCATGGAACTTACTTCTACCATATGCTTGCCAAGCAATCAATCCTCCTCCTTTTTAACTATAAACCTTTGTAAATATCAAGAGGACTTTGGGTAAGGGTTAGGCTTGGGTTAAAGGTAGGTGGTTGGGTTAGTGGTTAGTAGAAAAGGGCGAAAGACGTAAAAAGCGTCGGTTTTCGTAAAACATTTTGTTTTTGTGACTTTTTATTCTAATAAAGCATTATTCAAACAAGCCTTCTTTTGATGAGCTTTGTTTGTTTGTTGCTAACTTCATTTTTCTTTTCTTCTCTATAATTTTTTTTATAAGGAAGTCACAAGAAAACCGAGCTTTGTTACTAAAATAATGGGTTTAAAATGAAAAAGGGTTTTGGTGGGTAAAAGGGTGTTTGTTTTGGGTTTAGAAATGAAAAAGGTTTAGGCTCAAAGGGGTTAACTAGGGGGATTTTGGGTAGGTGGTAAAAAAAATTTTATGGTGTTGAAATAAAAAGGTTAGTCCTAATGCCTCCATCATTTACTTACTTGGGTTGAAGTTGGTAAGGACCGAGAATGTATCGTCGTGGCAAGTTCTAGAGTCGTAAGAAACCAAGCGGCTATTCACACAAGAAACGAAAAATGAGCATTTAGTTTAAAGATGTGTATTTGTATGCTCAATAAAGGCTCAAAACTCACTTTTTGTGGGAATGGGTTTTTATGTGATCAAGTATATATAATCAAATTTTAACTAGATTTGTCATGCCGTTTCATAATTTTTTTATGTTTGTTCTTTTTATCACGACGCTATCGGTTGTAAATTTGTAAAAATATAACCTTTTTAGAATTTGTTATTCCCAAATTAAACCAAGACAAGTAGAAATGAAAAAAAAAATTGAAAAAATTTGGGGTGTTTAGCGGTTCCAATAGAGTTTTGTGTAAGGCTTGTAATTAGGACTTGCAAAATTCAAGGTTTTAGCATCCCCCCCACACTTAAATTACACATTGTCCTCAATGTGTCCCAAAAATAAGTTTTTAGGTTGATTGAATGTGTAAAAGGTGTGTTAAAAACAAAATTTTATGTTACTAGGCATCTGGACACGGGCCCGTGGTGTCCGGGCACGGCCCCGTGTTCAGGTTGCCAGTAACACAAATATCAGAAAGTAACAGAAGCCTGGACACGGGGGCGTGTTCAGTTACCTGAACTGGGCGATTTCCTGCAGACTATTCAGCACGGGGCCGTGTTGGCGGGACACGGCCCGTGCCGAACTTGCTGTAACGAAGAAAAATTGTCGGGAGGCTCTGTTTTTGTGCATGGGGTGCTGGTTCAAGTTTCCCTTAGTATCCTTCACCATCCCGAGTGTGTTTTATTCCTGCAATTTAAAACTAAACTAGAAAGCATAAAAGAAAATTAATCTAAACTAAACTAAGGATAGTTCCGCGGAATGCCTCCGTGGTGTGCCATGTTTATAAGGGTCCTTGGCTAGACCCAAAGCCAGTCATATGTTACACAAGTGGGATGTTTTGCATCACATTTTGCACCGTCGGAGAGCATTATCCAAACTTGAGTCTATGACTTTCATGTAATTGACCGGGTCATCGTCTTCTACTCTCTTACCAACCCCGAACTTCATTTCTTTGTCTCCAAGCCTTAATGTTAGCGTCCCGCCATTCATGTCTACCACTGCGTGGGCCGTAGCTAAGAATGGCCTCCCTAAAATGAGTGGTACTTCGGTATCTTCCTCCACATCTAGTTTGACAAAGTCGGCTGGGAAGACAAATTCTCCGACTTTGACCTGTAGATTTTCAGCGACACCTTGCGGGTATTTAACTGACCTATCGGCGAGTTGTATGCTCATTTTCGTAGGGCTTGTTTTTCCTAGGCCGAGTCGGTCGAACATTGATGCGGGTATGAGGTTAATACTAGCCCCGAGGTCGGCTAGTGCGTTACGAATGGGTGATTCCCCGATTGAACAAGGGATCGTGAAGCTTCCGGGATCGATCTTCTTTTGCGGGAGTTTGTTGAGTAGCAAGGCGGAGCATTCTTCGCTTAAATTAACTAATTGCAATGATTCAATTTTCCTTTTGTGAGTGAGGAGGTCCCTCATGAATTTTGAATATTTAGGCATTTGGGTTAGGACTTCAACAAATGGAATATTAACATGCAATTGTTTTAGTAAATTTTCAAACTTTGAGAATTGCTCATCGGTCTTTTGGCGAATCAACCGACCGGGATATGGTACCGGAGGATTCTTGGTGGGCACTTGAATTGGTGGAGGAGCCGTCTCTTGTTGGGGTGTCGGTGGAGTTGTGGTTTGGCTAGATCGGCTCTTTTCAATTGGAGGTAAGGGAGCCTCCTCGGGGCCCACGGTACGGTTTCTTAACGTGATGAGATGCACTTGCGCCTTTGGGTTGGTTTCGGTATTGCTTGGTAACGCGCCTTGAGGTCTCTCGGAGAAATTTTGAGCTAGTTGATTTACTTGTTTTTCAATGTTTTGGATACTAGCTTGTTGATTTCTAAAGTTTGAATCCAGTTGTTGAAATCGATCCGACTTTTTCTTTTCGGAGTCGGAGATGAGGCGAGATACAGTATATTCGAGCCTCTCTCGTCCCCTTGCTGTTGTTGAGAGAAATTTTGTGACTCGTTTCTTGGTTGTTGAAAGTTTGTTCGTTGGTTTAGATTTTGTTGGTTACTACTATTGCCGGGTTCTCTCCAACCAAGGTTAGGGTGGTTACGCCACCCTTGGTTGTAGGTACCCGTTGGAGGACCCGACGGCCTAGGTCTATTATCAATGTAGTTTACCGATTCTGTTTGATTGTCCATTTCTTTCATACAACTCCAATTTTCATGTGGCCCACCACACCCCTCGCAAGCCATAACCGAGGCCGTTTTTGCCATTTCTAACTTTTTGATTTTTGAAGAAAGGGCCTCGATTTGGGCTTGCAAGGAGGTGCTTTCATCAACCTTATGGGCGCCCGGGGCAATAGATTTGTTGCCTCGGGGAGTGTGCCACTGAAAATTGGTTTAAGCAATTTCCTCAATTTGATTATGAATTTCATTTGGGCGACGATTACCTAAAAGTCCCCCGGAGCTAGAGTCAAGTGTTTACCTTGTGTGTGGCAACAACCCATTGTAGAAAGTGGATACTTGTTGCCATACCGCAAGACCATGACGAGGACACTTTCTCAGTAGCTCCTTGAACCTTTCCCAAGTTTCATACAAGGATTCCCCGTCCTCTTGTGAATATGTATTAATTTCAGTCATTAATTTATCCGTTTTAGCAGGAGGGAAATACTTATATAAAAACTTTTGGGCTAGTTCATCCCAGGTGTTTACCGAGCCAACTGGGAGGGTGTTAAGCCAAGCCTTAGCTCGGTCTTTTAGTGAAAATGGAAACATTCGAAGGCGGATGGCGTCATTTGATGCTCCATTGATCCGAAACGTATCACATATTTCTAGGAAGTTAGTGATATGCAAATGGGGATCTTCGTCTGCAAGCCCATGGAAGGTTGCGGAGTTTTGGAGCATTTGTATCAAATGCGGCCGAAGTTCGAATTTGTTGGCCTCGACATTCGTTGCATTGATAGCGGTGCCAAGATTACCCACTGTGGGTCGTAGGTAATCCATGAGGGTACGTTGATCCGCCATTGGAAGTGGGTCCTCCGAAACTTTCTCTTGGTTTTTAGCTTTAAGTCTTTTTCTTAGAAAGCGTTCGGGTTCGTCTAGAGGTTCTTTTATGTCTCTACTAGAACTAGAGCTCATACACTGCGTAGAAAGTTCAGATGTGGCGCCTGGGTTCCAAGTCCTGCAATAAAAACAGAAAAGAACGTTGGTAAGAAGGTTCACCACGGCCCCGTGCTCAGGTGAACACGGCCCGTGGTCGGAGATACAGTAGTTGTTTTCCGGATCCCTGTTACTGGGGGCTTGACACGGCCCTGTGCTCAACTCTCTGTAACTCGGAAAATAAAAAATGCCAGTAACAATGCTGGGCACGACCCGTGTCTGACCAGGCTGGGCTCTGCAGAAGCTGAAAATTTAATAAAAATCCTAAAAAAAATAGGTTGATTCCTAACTTTCTTAAAATTCTTGTGTCCCCGGCAACGGTGCCAAAAACTTAATGTGCGTTAGGTGTGATATATATTTAAGTATATTTTAAGCCCTTTTAACACTTTATCCAAGTTTTAAATTTATAAAACATGATATTTACTAACACTAAAGACACATATGGGCAAGTGCACCCATCGTGAGCGTAGTATAGTGTTGGTAAGATACCGAGGTCATCCAAGGACACAAGAGCTTTTAGTACCGGTTTATCCTCAACGTCTAATCAAATCAAAAATTTAGAAAAAAGGTTTTTAAACAAGAAAATAAAACTAACTAAAAATGCTGAAAATAAAACTAAAAATAAAAACAGATAGACAAGATGAATCACTTGGATCCGACTCGCCTTTAGTGTAACCTTTAATTATTTCCACACTTTTGCACTTTTTAAGAGATTATCTTAGTTATAGTAGTAGGCCCCTCTTTTGAAGGTGACGTTACCCTCAACCCAGTAGTTTGAGTCAGCAAGGATACTATCCTAAAGGGTTGGATTATTGAAAGATAATTAATTAAGTTATTAATGCATAATGTGGTTGGCCCCTCTTTTGAAGGTGACGTTACCCTCGGCTAAGTAATTTGAGTCAGCAGGGATACAATCCTAAGTAGCCGGGTTAAAGTTTTAATAGTAGTTTACATATGAGGGGATCAAGGAGTTCGGACCCCCGCCATTCAATACCAGTGGGTATTGAAGGAGGTCCTACTAAACTTGACCCAGATCCTTGCAGGATCTATACACTGAACAAGGCAAGACGCTTACCAAACCATTCCCTTAACCCCCGACCAGGTAGCCAAGATATCTCCATATAGACTGTGGAGATATGAATGGTGAAAATCTTTTATTTTATATAGACAGTAAAATAATGCCAAGACTCCACGGACAAATGATAAGGAAGATTCACCTTCAACATAAGAAACTAGTTATTAAAGTCATTAATACATAACTAAATAAAAAGTGAGAAAAGATTAAAAATAAAAAAGTATTACACTAAATGCTTGTCTTCACCAAGTGATATAAGAGACTTAGGCAAACATGGCCTTTGATTGTCAAGAACTCTTACGATCAATCTTGGATCCCGAGACTACTCACACACTCTATGATGGATGATGGATGATGGTGGTGGATGTGGGTTGTGATGGTGGTGGTGGGTGGGTGAAGTGTGAGAGAGGTGGTTTTCCAAGGGATGGTTTGCAAGTGAGCCAAGCACCCCTATTTATAGCCTGCACAGAAGCCCGGACACGGCCCCGTGCCCGTTGGGCACGGCCCCGTGTCCACCCATCTTCTCTTTCTTCATTAATTGCAGTTTGTCTGCATTAGTTGACCACGGCCCCGTGTCCACTGGGCACGACCCCGTGTGCTGAAGCGTATCTGTACTATCAAGATTTGCCTAGATTATGCGAATCTTAGCGTTGACCACGGCCCCGTCCGTGTTGGGAAATAGAAGCTTCTACAGCTTTGTCTTTTCTGCAGACACTTGGGCACGCCCCCGTGTTCATTGAGCATGGGGCGTGTTCAGCCTTCTGATGTCTTGTTTTTGCTTGGGAAGATGCTGTCGAGGGGTCGGGCATGCCACGTTTATTCCTTTTCTTGTATTATTGTTAGATTTGGCTGCATTTTTGCTTCTTTTGTTCATTTAAGCTCGTTTAACCCTGAAAATACAAAAGGAAGACAAAAGCACACTTTTTCCAACATTAGTACTAAAAAAAGGGTTAGTTTTATGTCTCATTTGATGTAATTTATATGTTGCATTTTGCACACATCAAACTAATCCTGGCCACACACGTGTGTAGATCAATGGCCAGGATTTGATGTTGAAATACACTAGTGTATTTTACCCTTTGATGATGAGATCCTGGCCATACACGTGTGTAGATCAATGACCAGGATTTGTTCACTCAGTTCGCAAATACATTAGTGTTCACTCTAGAACCCCACCCTATATATATATATATATATATGTATGTGTGTGTGTGTGTAATAACTGCCAAATTTGCATGCATCCGTACAATTAAGTAGACAATAATTAATGATTAATAACTGTGCTGATTTACAATTTATGACCAGAAATGCTTTCTGATTACTGCCATATACATACATGTGCATCACATATTGCTTAATGTTATATCATTACTGCATAAGGACTTTATTGACTTAGACGATGCATGAAACACAGTTAGCACAGTTATCAGACAAATCAGAAAAATGCTGACAGAGTTCAGCAGATAGACAGAGTTTGTATTGAGACACAGAATGAGCCAGAAACCAAGTCTTATACTAGTGTAGTGTGTAGGAAAGTAAGGATCATAAAATTGCCTTCCTAGAGATAGTTTAAGTGCCGGAAAGTGCCTAAAAACTCTCATACACTGCAGAATTCAGCAAATCCAGCAAAAATTCAGCAATTTAACAACTTAATATCATGCAGAATTATGGTTAAATGGTCCAGAATACTTTCCTAAGTGTCGGGAATCAAACGTGTCACTAATGGGTAACATAACGCACACTAAACTGCAAGTTTAGCACTTTAACGAACCGGTAACCAACCGAATAACCGGACACTATCAGAAACATCAAAATTACACTAGAAGCACTGTTTTAGCATTACCAAGCTAGTTATGGTCCCCAAACATCATAACACACAATAAAAATATCTAGTAACCAAGACCCTAACTATATGCTTGAAATCTAAACATAACCTAACTAATTGGTTGAGACCTAGTCTAGCCCCCCCCCCCCCCACCTATGGACGGCCATCAAGGGGCCCCACCACCTTGATTTTATTTGCTTATTAAAATAGATCTTGTCTCATCTTTATGAGCATAATACACAAAGGATTTAAGGGTGTTGGAGTATTATAAGTTAACACACAAGTTCATAACTCTTTCATCTCCATTTCACAAAAATAACACACAACCTTCTCCACTCCTCCCTCTACCTACGGCCAAGACACACCCACTCAACACCATCATTTTCAAGCCTTGTTTTAAGATGACGTTGATTTGTTAGTTGATGATCCTCCTGTTGACGCCCAGGGTGATGGAGAGATAGCTAAGGATGTCGTTGCTATGCTACCTCCTGAGATTCCCGCCATTGAAGTATCCTCTGCTTCCATTTTACACTCGATTTTAGACTCCTTTGAGTCTGTGACATTTTCAGCTTTACAGACGGTCAGATTGCCGCCTTTTTGCTACTAATTCGGACGACGACGCCGCTATGTCTGCACTATCACCTGCTCGAGATCCCACACCTTCACACGACCCAGAGCCTGCTCCTGAGCCAGCTCCTGTTCCTTTTGGGTCAGCTTGATGTTGCACCTGCTGATCTTGAGCCCTTGCTTGATCATAACCCTATTTATTTTGGTTTACCAGACATTGCACCCCTTATACCTGACCCAGTACCTGCACCTGATGGTCTTCTCTTTTGTTGAGACATTTGTTCCTGCACCCGCACCCGCTGATGTTGCTCCTTTCCTCCTGTGGAGTCCGACGTCCATCGCACCGGTTTGCCTATTGTTTTCTTTCAAGACATACCCGCACCCCGTCCAGGGGAAGGTACCTTTGGCCAGCACCCGCGTGACGGTCCTTTTGTATCAGCAGCTTTTCAACAGATCCTTCAGGCTGTACTGTTCATTACTTCACCGCTGGACATGCCGTTCCGATGGTTCCTACCATACACTATGATGATTTCAGACCCCTACCATTATGAAGGCTACACCCGGGATAAGTTGCCCCTGCTACTTCAGCTACAGTTTGAGTTATAGAGTTTTGGAGCCTGAGCTAACACCACGTCCTCCACCCTGTCTATGCCAGTATACTTTGATCCTCAACATTCATCACTGTCTCATTTTGCACTCTCACCTGCTGCTATTACACCTTTCTTGAGTTTTGATACTCGTTTCTTTACTATCAAGCAGCAGATCAGTTAATTACTTCGACGTGTATACAAGCTCGAGGAGGAGCTCGCAGATGTTAGTAGTTTGCCTTTCTTCCCTCCTCCACCTCAGTCACCAGTATAGTTGGTTTCTGGATTTATGCGGATTGCATTACTTTTGAGTAAAGACACTATTAATGAACCGAGATTGTGGAGACTTTTGAAGACCACTTTTGACCACGTGATTTTGACACACTGATATACTTATTGGAAAAGGGTAGGGTGACCCTGTGTCCCTTTTGATGTGATACACTTTGTAGACAATGTGATTGTGGTCGGTAAATAATGAGAGCTCAGTCGCTATATCCTCGCTAAGCACGTTGTTGATCTGCATGTGTGTGCTATGATTATGATGCTACATGCTTGCTTGTTATGTTCTCATTAAAGATGTTCCTATCTACCTGTTTGTGCTATAATTGTGATATTATATGAATGCTTGCTATAAAGATTGCTTATATACATATGTATACGCACCTCCTAGGTCTTATTCGTTAAGTAGAGACTTATGTGCCTGTGTCCTTAATAAGACCTGACCTAACCGTTCTTCTCCTTAGAAGATGTCGCTACGGAGGAACACCGATACCAACAACCCTCTGCCAACGACAAAGGCGGAATTACAAGAACGCATCTCACAGACCATCGCACAACACGAGGCCCTTCGCTCCGAACGCAACGGAGGTACCTCGGGAAATAACCCACCTAACGGTAATATTTAGTCACTTAATACACATTACAAAACGTTTGGACATTTCCAAGAGTGCTTTGCTAATGCCTTATGTGAATGATGTTGCGTATGTCGCATGCTGCACCTACAAGCAGTTCTTGAGCTGCAAGCCCCGAGATTTCGACGGCACTGGGGGTGCCGTAGCTTTTGTGTGTTGGGTTGAGAAGACGGATTCTGTTTTGAGTTTGAGCAAATGTACTCCAGAGCAACAAGTCATGTACATATCTGGATTGTTTCTGGATGGGGCTCTGTCATGGTGGAACCTTCAGGTTCGGACGTTGGGTAAGACTGCTGCGTATGCTTTGACGTGGGACGAACTAAAAGAACTGATGCGTAAGAGATATTGCTCGAGGGCAGAAGTCCAGAAGTTGGAGACCGAACTGTGGAACTTGAAAATGGAAGGTTCAAAGATAGCTGAGTATGTGCAGAGATTTCACGATTTATCACAAGTTGCTTCGCGTCTGGTGGAACCAGAATTTAAGAGGATCGAACGCTTCATCGGGGGATTGGCACCTCAGATTCTAAGCCTGGTGACAACATCTAAACCTCCAACAATCACCGATGCTATCGACTTAAGTGTGGCGCTCACTGAAGAAGCGGTTAGACTAGGAATATTTTCCACTTCGGAAGAGAAAAAGGAGACTCCTGTAGAGTCATCTGGAGACAACAAGAGAAAGTTCACAAACTTCGAGAAGGGTACTCGGGTGAATAGCAAGAACAGGGCCAAAAAGGGAAAAGAGTACATGGGTATCCTACCTAAGTGCGACAATTGTCGACGTTATCATATCGGGCGATGCAGATATGGAAAGTGTGAAAATTGTGGCAAAGTGGGGCATGTCAAGGAAACGTGTAGGCAAGGTACTGAACGTGGAAATGGAGGCCAAGATGGTAGCAAGAATCTCGAAGGAAACAACGACAACAACGACTATCAAGGCAGGAAGAGTGACAAACGAATGCGTGCTCAAGGTTGTTTTAACTGTGGAGACAAGAGGCATTTCAGAAAATATTGTCCTAAAAACAATCAGGCACAAGGATGAAAGCTCAACACCGGAGCTAGGGAAACACGCCAGGATCCAAGCGTGGACATCGGTACGTCCCATATTAGTCAACGTTATGCATTCATGCTGCTAGATATTGTTGCCAATTTTAGCTTCGCATCTTTAGAGTTTGAAAGTATACTTGGTTTAGTAGCAAGTAAGTTAGATAACCAGTACTTGATAGAACTAGCTAAAGGGAAGCTTCGATGTGGTAATTGGGATGGATTGGTTGTCGAGCAATCAAGCGGAGATTGTTATCCGCATCCCGATGGTGAACGAAGAAACGATCATGATTTAGGAGGCAGGATACGCCCCTACGGATTACCAGTCGTTGAAGACACGAAAGTTTTCGCGCAAAGGATGTGTTGCCCTTTTCTTTTGGCTCATGTCGTGGACAAAGAAGCCGAAGAACCTAAGCTCGAAGATACCTCTGTGGTAAGGGAATATCCTGAGGTCTTCCCCGAAGACTTGCCAGGATTACCTCCTCAACAACAAGTCGAATGTTGCATAGATTTGGTTCCAGGCGCCGCGTCTGTAGCCAAGGCACCCCATCAACTTGCACTTCCTGAGATACAGGATTTGTCAACGCAGCTTCAGAAGTTGCCAGATTGGGAACTTATAAGGCAAGCTTTATGCCCTAAGGAATCTTAGTACTGTTCATCAAGGCAAAGGACGATGATTTTCAAATGAGTATTAACTAATAGGAGCCAAACGAACAAGAGTCGGTAACTCTTGCTGATGATTAACGAATTATTCATTTAACTAACTGTGAGGATCCAACTACTATTCCAAGATTGATCGTTGATCGAGTATCATTACCTGCGGATTCAAGAAGAAAGTATACCGAAGCACAGTGGGTCAACCATTTGTTTTAAACATACACAAAAGTTGTGTTTCCTACACGATGCACAAAACAGTTTTACACAGAATACGAAACTTTGAGGACCTAGAAAACATGAACTTAGGACCTTTGGGAATTCAGGTCAAAACTCATAAAGGTTGTCACTTAGGGACCACACCTGTTAACTTAAACAAACCCCATTATTCTGACGTATATGCTATTTCAGTTAACCAAACAGGTAAATCACTCAAATTTCTTATTTTGAAATTTCCACTTTTGCTTCTACCAAGTAGAGTTTTGCATCTCTACTTCTCCTAATGATAGTTGCACCAGGTCAATTTTCTTCTCTAGAGCAAACACTCCTTTGCCTCGATACTTGATCATTCCTTCATATAGCGAATACTCATTGTTTCATTCCTTGGAATTCATATGACATGCATGCACCATTTGTTACGCATGTGGTTTCGTTTCGGGAAAAAAGCGTTTCGTCAAAGTTCAAATATTAGTTGCTAAAGCTAATTATTGATTTGTGATTTGTGATTTGAATGACCTACATTATTGCAATTATTGGCTCCTTTGTTATCAAGCCAACACATTTTCTTGAAACCTCTTTTCTTTCAAGTTATATACATGGTTTATCTTTGTAACCGTGACGAAATCCCATTGTCGATACATACGTTTATTGTCAGGTTATGCTGAAACCAAGTTCAATTGCTTGAACTTGTCCATTTCTCATATTCAGTTCGAAACACCATATGATGTATTGAGAGCATCATATTCAAATATATTTTTGTAAACGTTCCTTTTGTTTCCGAGTCGTAGTAGACTTGTTTGGCCTACGACTCCAGTAAATCGTTCATTAATTTCGACACCTTGTGGTGATGCGCTCACTAAGCTGAAGCTTGTGCTAACCTCATTTACACGTCTCGTACACGGATTTAATTGTTTATTTAATGACTTGCTCTAAATCCGTTTTGTTTATCACGATTAAAGCGGTCTCAACACAGTTTTGTGTTAAGATAATGGTACATAGATTCATTCCATATCACGGTGTACCTCCTAACGATTCTTTCATTGGCGATCGAATGCCTTGTGGTACTTATTACTTTTTCATCTTCGATCGGAAACAGTGGCTCTTTGATGATCTATATTCAATTGAAAGGTCCTACTATGCCGTTTGAATCAAATCCTCAGGATTGTTTCATTACACTTTCATTTGATCTCAAGCACGGTGAACTTGTTAGGTCACCGCTATTGTTGAAATATGTCAATTACGACACCTTGTGGTGTCATTACAAATTTGTAGCTTGTGCTAATCATGGTCAACCGTTTCACACAAAACTACGCATACTTTTGTTTGACTTGTCATTTATACATTCCTAATGCAACTACGAATTAAGACAATAATACACCAGATTCGCTTGTATTTCATTCGGTGTATTTTCGTAATTCAAGAATTTCAACACACTAATCCTTACCATTTCTTTATTAGAAAGTTAACAGATCATCTTCATGTTACTATCATATTCAAGTTGTTGATTTTGAGTTCATATAGCGGATGCTATGGTTTTTGAAAACTCGTTTGCATATTGTGACCGATTGTTTGAAAATCCATTGGTCAAAACTCCTTTGTTGCACCCCTGTCAACTAAGCTACACTAGATTATACATCTATACGTCTCGTGTCCTTTGACATCAAATTCTAGAACACATACCTTTTAACCATTGGGTTCTTGTTGTTGTGATATATCCTTGGATTCACCTGATTCGAATAAGTTTTGATTCGGTTTTGTGGTTATCTACCTCAGTATTGTTCGTATACATACACGAATAATGTTATCCTAAGGAGTTAAGGTAGTATAAATTTCGAGGACGAAATTTTCTTAACAGGGGGAGAATGTGACAACTGCCAAATTTGCATGCATCCGTACAATTAACTAGACAATAATTAATGATTAATAACTGTGCTGATTTACAATTTATGACCAGAATTGCTTTCTGATTACTGCCATATACATACATGTGCATCACATATCGCTTAATGTTATATCATTACTGCATAAGGACTTTATTGACTTAGACGATGCATGAAACACAGTTAGCACAGTTATCAGACAAATCAGAAAAATGCTGACAGAGTTCAGCAGATAGACAGACTTTGTATTGAGACACGGAATGAGCCAGAAACCAAGTCTTACACTAGTGTAGTGTGTAGGAAAGTAAGGATCATAAAACTGCCTTCCTAGAGATAGTTTAAGTGCCGGAAAGTGCCTAAAAACACTCATACACTGCAGAATTCAGCAAATCCAGCAAAAATTCAGCAATTTAACAACTTAATATCATGCAGAATTATGGTTAAATGGTCCAGAATACTTTCCTAAGTGTCGGGAATCAAACGTGTCACTAAAGGGTAACATAACACACACTAAACTGCAAGTTTAGCACTTTAACGAACCGGTAACCAACTGAATAACCGGACACTATCCGAAACATCAAAATTACACTAGAAGCACTGTTTTAGCATTACCAAACTAGTTATGGTCCCCGAACATCATAACACACAATAAAAATATCTAGTAACCAAGACCCTAACTATATGCTTGAAATCTAAACATAACCTAACTAATTGGTTGAAACCAAGTCTAGACCCCCCCCCCCCAACCTATGGACGACCATCAAGGGACCCACCACCTTGATTTTATTTGCTTATTAAAATAGATCTTGTCTCATCTTTATGAGCATAATACACAAAGGATTTAAGGGTGTTGGAGTATTATAAGTTAACACACAAGTTCATAACTCTTTCATCTCCATTTCACAAAAACAACACACAACCCTTCTCCACTCCTCCCTCTACATACGGCCAAGACACACCCACTCAACACCATCATTTTCAAGCCTTGTTCTTCCATTCCCAAGTGATATTAAGGTGTAAGGAGCTAAGTTAGGAAGCTTGGAGCTTTCGGAAGTTGAAGGATCTTCACCATTTGCTTTTATCCACTTCATTTCTTCACTTGATCATCCCTAGCCTTGAGCTAGTAGTAAGATCTTCTACTCTTCATTTTACATCTATATTAAGTGGTTAAAAGATGATACAAGATGATTATCATAAAGAACACTAAAAAGCAAGAAGATGAAACATGAACATAAGCTTAAAGTTATAAGGAATCATGAAGAAATCATGTTATTTATGTGATGTTATACTTGATGATTGTTATTTGTTCATGTATATGATGTAGATCATCATATGATCTTGCTAGATCATGATTAAAAACATAATCTAGCAAGATGAGAAAGTAGAAATGATGAAGGATGATAGATCATCCACATAAAGATCATGAACTTGAAAGAATACTTTGATTTCTTGAAAAATAATGATCAAAGTAAGTTGTTAATCATGTAGATCTAAAGATTTATGAATGGTTTTTCAAAGAAACCAAGTTAAAAATATAAGTTTTGCTAAAACTTGGTTCTTACATAAACAAATCTTATTTTTAGTGGTTAAACAAGTGTAGAAACACTTGTGTAACAAGAAGAATACATAAAGAAATATTTATGAAAAATATGATTACAAGTTGTAAACGTCTAAATCATTCAAGAATGATGTTTTTATATAAACAACCACACTTTAAAGGGGTAACTAAACTTACTAAACAAACTACCAAGTTACTATAAATTTTTACAAATATTCAAGTTCATGAAGTAGTGAAATATGCATGATTTTGGCAAGATTGGTAAGTAAAGGTTGTTTAGTGTTGATTGTAGATTGATTGTGATGATTTTTACAAAAGAAAATGATATGCTTGAAAGCATGGGAACCTCCATTTTTAGGGGAAACTATGGCAAAATTTTCTAAAAATCTAAACACTTAGAAAAATATTTATAAACATGCACTAACAAGTGTATTTTCAACAATAAATTGTTACATAAACTTTGCCATAATTTTTGCTACAAAAGTTATAGTTATTGGAGGTTGGTTTTTATAAAAAAAAAGTGGCTAAATATATATTTAGAATATATATACATTGAAGACACACATGTGTGATTATTTGTACACTTTGTGTAATAATTATATTATTTTATGACTTGAAATAATATAACTCACAAAAATACCAAGTATTACAATCCAAAATATTACCAAAATTCCAAGGATATGAAGATACAAGTTATACACAAAACGTTGATGAAAACCGAACAAGAAATGTAACTTACAAAATATTCCGGAAGATATGTTCACAAAGTATATTTTGGTAAATAATATTTTGGACACAAGAAAATGAAAATATGATTTTTACAATTATTATAAAGTTATATCATATTTTGTCAAGGAGAAAATATATTATTTTTTGGAAGTAAAAATATATTTTCTTGGAATTTTTAGAAGATATATAATTTTTGGGAAAGATATATATTTTCTTGAGTACACTTGAAATACATTATTTTTGGATAAAAATAAGTTTATAGATATATTTTCTAAGTTAGACTTGAAAATATATTATTTTGGAACTACAAATATTTTTGCCGAAAGAAAAATTATAAATAGTTTTTCTAAGTAATATTTCTTAAATATATATATTTTGGAAATATATATATTGGTAGACTTTTATTAGAAATAATATTCCGGAGAGTTTAATATAAAAGTAAGTATATGAATACAATAAAAAACATATTCTCATACGTATAAATACACGCCGGAATACGACCCCAAAACATGGCAAAAATACACATGTTTAAGATACCCCATCCTTGGGAAGGAAATACAAGTATAAATACTTGGGAAGTATTAAGTTACAATAATATGGTTTAACAATTATTCCAAAATGTAATAAATATAATTTAAGTTAAAATATTAATTATTTTAACAAATAATTATATAACTTGGAATAATGATGAAGACACTTGGAAACGTAACTCAAAGGCACTAATTAATACTAAGTCAAGGCACGACCCGCTCGTCTAATAAGACCATAGTACATTGTAGGTAGTCGTGTACACCAGAGGAAACTTTGAGTTACAGGCGGATTCGAAGAACGCAAAACAGTGAGTTCATGTTTCCCCCTTTTCTTTTAACTGTTTTCAGTTTTATAACTTCGGGGGTGAAATACATGTTACAACTATTTACAAACATTTTGATTTGGTATGGTTAGCTAAGGAAGGGTACTACTTGATCATGTGAGTGGTGGGTACAACACTTAAGGCCATTAATCCTCGTTGTAGGACCGAGGGACATGAGTGATAGATCTATTCGGGTGTAGCGAGCCCCATCCATGCGCCCGCCGAATGGGCCATGTGGTGACTATGTCTTATTGACGAAATCTGCTAGGTTTGAGTTTTCCTGCATCACGTCACACATATCAATGGCCTTGCAAACCATTGGTGATCTGTTTTTCCTTGTTGCTTTCATACCGGGATTTATAAACTTACATACATACTTACAAAGATTTCAAAGGTTTGTACATACACACAAACAAACACATGAACTCGCTCAACTTTTGTTGATGTTTTCGAATTATATGTATTTTCAGGAAATTAAGTATGGATCTGGCAGGCGTTGGAGTTTCAAGTCATGTTGAGAATAAAAGAGGTCATCCGTGTCTTAGGGTTTGGTTAATGTGTCTTATCCTGGACGGGACACATCTTTCAAAACCTGGTTTTAACTAAAGTCTTTTGATGAGTCCTTATGGAACTCTAAACAATTTATATGGTTTGTAACTCGGATTTTAAGTCTATGTTTCAAGACAATGATGATGTAATGTTTTAAAACTCAATCAATGGATGAACATCTTGGATTTATCATATAGTTGTTTGTTATGGTTGAATGCAATGATATTAAGCAAGTCACACCAAATCACGCTTCCGCAAAAGATATGGTGTGACAATATATATAATGTGAGGTTCATTGGTGAACACTAAAAAAATGGAAAACCGATGAACACTCTTAACAATTTAACTTAACATGTTAAAAACCATTTTTTTTAAATAAAAATCGGCGTTTTTCTTTATATATACTTTTAGAAGCATTTTTAATAAAAAAAATAAAAACTAAAAATATAAAAAAAGTTAAAAAAAAGGCTTAATTTTTTTTACAAAAATCATTTTTTTATTGGAGTAGTTTCTACCCATTTTTGAAAGGAAAAGCGCTGAAAAAAATTAAAAAAAAATGATTTTTAACATGTTAAGTTAATTTTATAAGATATATTTTTTTAAACATTTTTTTTATATTTTTTAGTTTTTTATTAAAAATGTTTCTACATGTATTTATAAGGAAAAGCGCCAAAAAAACTCTAGAAAAAGTTGATTTTTAACATGTTAAATTGAACTTTTAAGAGTGTTCCTAATTCCCCACTTTTTTAATGTTTCCCAATGAACTCTCCCCTATATATATATATATATAAAGAGAGTAATGATAAAATGAAAACCTTGATGAGTTAAGAAAACCTCATCTCCACCATCCATACATTTAATCTATGGTGTAAATTAAATCAAGTACAAAAGGGTTACTTTTTCAGAAAAGTGTAAAGCCTGCAAAAAGTGTTTTTCAGAATTGTTACGGTTTGACATAAAAGCGTGCCTGTCTGTATGTGTTACACAAAAAAACTTAATAAAAATGTAACATATTGTACGTGCACTGAAAACTAAAAACCTTTGTAAATTCTAAAAATACTAAAAATTGTAATACCTAAAGTTCAAAATTTTTGAAAACACAGCTATCAAAACTCATCAAATGTGTAACATGTGAAGTTAAAAAAATGTAACGCTGAAAAAATGTAAATATTCACACATTCTCTCTCCTCTCTCATCTGACAAAAATGTATACACAGATTCAGAAAAAAGTTGATTGTCAAAAAGTGTAACACATAGCATTTTTTTGTCGATACAAATGAGTTTCTTAAGTTTCTTTAACTAGAGTGAGATTTCTCTATATAATTCACCTAGGAATGGCAATGGGCCGGGTTTGGGCCGAGTATTAGTAATCCCAAGCCCGTACCCGGTTGTAATTCTTTGGCCCGTACCCGGCCAGTTACCCGTCGGGTATTTGTCGGGTATTTACCCATCGGGTATCGGGTATACCGGCGGGTAACGGGTATACCCATTAATTTATTAAAAATATCACTGAAACTCTCATGTGCATTTTTTACTCTAATGTTTATATAATTTACTACTTTAATAACTACAACAAAGGAAAATATGACTAATAACATACAAACATATCATATTCAAATGCATATTTGAAACATATATCTGCATAATTAACTAATTAATGTACACTGCTACTTTAGAACACATAATGTCAGTTTATAAATTTTGCATTTAATTGAACATCAAACATGAAAAATAGTAGCATTAATCAGAACCCAAGTTATCTCCCTAACAACTTGAAATGTGTTTGGAAAATTCTAAAACTAACACACATTTTTAATCTGCATAGAAACAATATAACTGAACATAAAATCTTTTGTTTGTATGTTAAGGTCTTGAAGACAAACAACAAAGCAAAATAATATGAATAAGTGTATATACTAAAGTTTATATAAATGGAAAATTAAATTTAAAATAATATGCTCTTCGGGTATTATTCGGGTAAACGGGGCGGGTATCGGGCGGGTATCGCTAAATCCCATACTCGTACCCGTACCCGAATATTTTTATATTTTTAATCCCATACCCGGCCCATACCCATCGGGCTTCGGGTATACTCGGCCCGTATGTTTCGGGTTTCGGGTATACCCGTCGGGCTTGGGCTTTTTTGCCATCCCTAATTCATATATATATATATATATATATATAGGGTGTGAGTTGGTTACAAAGTCCATTTTTCCGTGTAAAAAGTCTTAAAACACCACAATTTCAACCATAAAACACACTCAAAATGCACAAATAACAAAGTGAAGATTACGAAAATACGATATTTGTGGGTTTTGTGTTGTGTTTTGGATGATAAGGGTTTGATTATTAAATGACTAACATTAATGTGTTTTATGTTGATTATCATTTTGTGTTTTATATTCATAACTCTACGATAGCATGTTTGAAGTTTTATGGACTGTTAGAATTTGAATATTGTGTTTTAGTGATCTTCACTCATTTATTTGTGGGTTTCGAGTGTGTTTTATGGCTGAAATTGTGATGTTTTATGGCTTTGTACACTTTGTAGGAAAAATTGACTTTGAAGCCGAACCCACCCTATATATATTCAGTTGCGAGAACCATAGGAACCACTTATCCACTGTTAATCTTTTGTGATGGATGGTTGAGATTAAAAGAAAATAAAACACATTTTTTAATCTTTTTGTCTTATTATGCTTTTAATATGTTATTGTGATAAGGATAGTACGGTCATTTGGCTATTGTCATAAATCAAAACAAAAAGTCTTTTTCTCTCTCCTATTTAATACAAATTAGATTTTTTTTATAAAAAACATTTTTGTATAGATTTTTACAAAACATTTTTTATAGTTTTTCTTAAACTTTTTTTACGACCCGGTTTTAAAACTTTTTCTACGCACCGTTTTTTACGCTCCGTTTTTACGCCAAATTTTTTTTAAAGACAAACTTTTTAAATTGTTTTTATGCAAAGTTTGTTTTTGCGAAAAAATATTTTTTAGGCCAATTTTTTTACGTCAAACGTTTTTTTACGCCAAATGTTTTTTACGCCAAAAACTTTTTTTACGAAAACCTTTTTTTCTACAAAATAATTCTTTTTTTACGAAAACATTTTTTTTACGAACAACTTTTTTTACGCAAAACTTTTTTACGAAAAACTTTTTTTTACAAAAACTTTTTTTAATAAAAACTTTTTACACTATTTTTTTACAAAAAAACTAATTTTTTTTACGCCAAACATCTTTTTACGCCCTGACCCCGATTTGGGGTTTACGAAATTTGAGAATCTTAACAAACGAACTCACCCAAAAATCACGACTCAGTAGGTGTCTCAGATAAGCTGAACTTATCATCATCGACTGAAAAAAATATAAAACCAACAACAAAAATCAAAACCATGTGTGGATCTTGAAAAAAAACGGGGTTTTGCTCAATATTTCCAATAATCATGGCTGTAAAGTGGGGTTGCAGATTCAAAAACCTACCCTCCACCGTCCTTGCCACACCATCGTCATCAATTGTCAGAAAAAATGTTTCGACCTGTCACTGCCAACTCAATCCTCATATCTTTAATTTCAACCCAAAAGATCAAATATACAAAAAACAAAAGATCAATATTTAAACAGAAGGTACAAAAACCCCACCAATATTTTCACCATCTTTAAACAAAATCAAGAAACCCCAACATCAAAATTATGCTTAAAACTCATCACATAAGGTATGGAAACTCATGTAAACTCACATACCCATTTCACCAAAACTCAAAAAACCTTCAAAACCCAACAAACTGGTGGCGGAGGGGTAGTTGTGGGTGGCGAAGACGGCGGAGAGGAAGGGAGGCCGAAAATGTTGAGCCGATGACTTTATCCCTAAAAAACCGAGTTAAAAAACACTGAGTTAACTCAACTCAGACACATCTTAACCACCGCCATTAACGAAAAACTCGAAGCTCAAAAGCACTACCAAACTATCCCTCCACTACGGTCAAACCACCGCACCACCGCCGCCGCACTCCGTCCACTCCGCCTCAACCGACGACCAAATCTCCGATTGCGACGAAGGCATCGTCTCATCCTCAATCACCAAACCGCTGGAGACGTACCTGGTTGGTTGCTGAGACCAAATCTCCGATTAGAACCACCCTTCACCAACCACCAAACTCCTGTCGGTGGTGGTTTTGGTGAGACCCAGATGGGTGTTGATGAAAGGGGTAGATCTAGAAAGAGAGAGAGAGATAGTAACATATCTTGAAGAGAAATGATAGTGGTCGGAGTGTGATCTCCGGTGACGGTGGCGGAGGTGATAGTGGTTTCTTGAAGATGATTATTTTGAAGATGATGGTGGTGAACGAATTTGAGAGAGAGAGATGAGATGAGGGGTTAATTTTGAGGGTATTGATGTGATAAAAAGGTCTGAAGACTTTAAAGACAGATAGAGAGATTTGACAGTTAGAGTAAATTACTAAACTACCCTTTAGGGTATAAAATAATAGTGTGTAGATGGCATAATCTGATTAATGGAGAGAAGTTCTCGCGGTTCTCGCAACTAGGGATGGTTTTCATTTGAACCGATCCCTATATATATATATATATATATATAATTAGTTAGTTAACTTCCATTGCTTTTGAAACTAATTAATCAATTAAATACATGAATTAGGAACATGGCATTAGTAATTCTTAATCTAACGTGTGATATTAGAGCTTGGTTCTTGATCAGTTGACTAATCATTTTAATTCATTCTCTATTATTTGCTCTTGTTTGATCATTAAAAACTTGACCTTGAATAAACTCAGAATTTCTTCAAATCAATTTTTCACAATGAAGAGAATTTCTTCAAATCAATTCTTCACAATGAAGAACTATGATAATGGCTTAACCAACAAACCCTTTAGATTGGTTGGGAATGAGTTTGATAAGGCCCAATTCGCTGGCAGACTAAGAGACAGGCCCAAACGATCAGTTAAGAAGCCCATGAAGCTGATGGACTAGATACTACAATTCGAAAAGTTGCTGCAAGTTTATTTAGTCATGTGTTTTAATTCAGTTATTTGTTTTACTTGTTTTTCAAGGGTCTTAGGAGATGTGTTCCTAGAATAAAGGAGTAGTGGATCCATGATTCCCTCCATGTGATGGTAGTGCTAGTAGTGAGTCAAGTCCTTTAAATTGTTTGCTTTGATGTTAATGAAAAATATCCAGAAAAATGTTCCAAAGTCTCTCTTCTAAATCTGTGTTTCTCTTGGAGTGTTTGCCTACTAGAAAAGGCTATACCATTTGGTGCTTTCATTTCTCTTACCATGCCTCCCCGAAAAGACTCCTCCGCCAGCAACGACTCCATCCAAAACTTGTGCGACCAACTCGCACAATTCATTACCCAAAATGCCACCACCACAGCCGCAAGTGAAGCACGTCAAAATGCCCACTTCGAGGCTATGCAAACTTCAATGAAACAACTGCTTGAAGCCTTTACCAACAACATAGATACTGAAAAACCAAAAATTACTATCGATTCCCCATCCAGTTCGTTCAAACCACCAGTTGATCCACCTACCCCTCGCCCACCCAAAATTCAATTACCTACCTTCGATGGCTCTAACCCACTGGATTGGGTTTTCCAATCCGAAAACTATTTCAATTACTACAAAATTCCCGACACGGATAAACTACAATTATCGGTCTTTCACTTCACCGGTGAGGCCCTCAGTTGGTACAAATACCAAGCCAACAACAAGCTCCTTGGAACATGGCCAGCTTTTGTCCAGGCTCTAGAACTACGGTTCGGACCGTCGGATTATGAAAACCATCAAGCAGCCTTGTTTAAACTAAAACAACTCACCTCGGTTTCAGCTTATCAGGCTGAGTTCTAGAAACTGTGCAACTGTGTTATCGGACTTCCAACCGAAGCATTACTCAACTGCTACCTTTCCGGTTTGAAGCCGGAAATTCTCGCTGAATTGTCTATCCTCAAACCCACCACACTGAACCAAGCCTATGGCCTTTCCAAATATGTCGAAGAAAAACTAAACCTTGCCAAACCAAAATACTTTCAACCCCGTACTTACGCATCCTCCACCCAAACCACTCAATCCCATGCTTCTTCCACACCAAATACCACACCCACACCCACACCCACACCCAAACCAAATGCACCGCCCTTATTACCCACCCCTTCCAAACCGCCCCTGACATTCACCAAACTTTCGCCTGAGGCATTACAGAAAAGACGTTATGAAGGGTTGTGTTTCCGGTGCCCAGAAAAATATTTTTCGGGGCATAAATGCAATCCACCTCAGTTCCTTTTGATTGCAGATTATGATGACACCGTGCCAATTAACACCAAAGAATCCAATGCCCTATTATCCATGACCGATAACCAACTAGATCCCGATCATCCTCACCAATTTTTTGCCTTATCCACTGCGGCGTTTTTCGGGTTATCGTCTCCGAAGGCTCTTTGAGTCACCGGTATGATAAACAGCAAACCTGTCCAGGTGTTAATCGATTCAGGAAGCACTCATAATATAATCGAAACCCGCCTTGTTGCTGCCATGAATCTACCTCTTCAAAAGATCCAGCAATTTTCGGTTATGGTGGGAAACGGAGAGACTCTCTGCTGCGATGGTCTCTGCCCAGAATTGGATATTTCACTCCAAGGTACTAATTTTTCAGTTCCCATGTTCGTTTTACCTGTGGCTGGAGCAGATATTATTTTAGGGTTGGCCTGGTTGCGTTCCTTGGGCCCGGTCCTTGCAGATTTTTCAGTCCCTCAAATAACCTTTAATGTAGCCCATAAGCCCATCACACTTACTGGAGAAGCCCACTTAAGCCAAGTTGCCCCTACGACATTGAAAACCCTCCTGTACAAAAACATTGTTGCCTCTCTGTACTCTCTTCACTTCCAATTTGATGCTCATCTCAAACCACCTGACACCAGCCCCAACCATGAAAATCCACACATTCAAAACCTCCTCCAATCATACAATCACTTATTCCAAATTCCAACCTAACTACCGCCCACCAGAACCCAAGATCACCATATCCCAACTCTACCCAATTCACCCCCTGTGAATGTGAAGCCGTACAGATACCCGCAATATCAAAAAGAAATTATGACCAAATTAATTTCTGATATGCTTAGAGATGGGATAATAAAACCAAGTCAGAATCCATATTCTTCGCCGGTGGTGCTGGTTCAAAAAAAAGATGGATCATGGAGATTTTGTGTCGATTATCGGGCTCTAAATTCGATTACTGTCAAGGACCGATTTCCAATTCCAACTGTTGATGAATTGCTAGACGAATTGCACGGAGCTGCTATCTTTTCAAAGATAGACCTCACAGCGGGGTATCATCAAATCCGGTTGGCTAGTGAAGACACTTATAAAACGGCTTTCAGAACCATCGATGGGCATTATGAATTCCTCGTTATGCCATTCGGCTTAACGAATGCACCATTAACATTCCAGGCAACGATGAACGATTTGTTTCGCGATGTCCTTCGGCGGTACGTTTTACTTTTCTTTGACGATATTCTTGTCTATAGCAAAACCCTAGAACAACATTATGATCACTTGCACCAAGTTTTTCAGAAGTTATCAGACAATAATTTTTTTGCAAAACCATCCAAGTGTATATTTGCTGTGTCATCGATTGATTATTTGGGCCATATTATATCCGTTAAGGGTGTTGAAGCGGATCCAGACAAGTTAAAGGCCATTCAGGCATGGCCAGTACCAAAAAACTTGACTGACTTGAGAGGGTTTTTGGGTCTCACCGGGTATTACAGAAGATTTGTTCGAGACTATGCCCGTATTGCCTCACCTCTCATGGATATCTTAAAAAAACCGGTTTTCGTTTGGTCTGAAGATAGCCAGAGTGCATTCCAACAGCTCAAAGACGCCATGGTTTCATTGGTAACACTTACTTTACCTAATTTTTTATTGCCTTTCGATGTTACCACTGATGCCTCGAACGTATCTATCGGAGCAGTTTTATCGCAACAAGAAAGGCCCATCGTTTTTTTTAGTAAAAAAAATGTGCCCTCGTATGCAAGTTGCATCCGCATATGTTAGGGAGCTTTTCGCTATTACTGAATCAGTCAAAAAATGGAGGCAATATTTACTGGGTCGGAAGTTTAATATTTTCACAGACCAAAGAAGCTTGAAGCATTTGCTATCTCAGGTTGTTCAAACACTTGAACAGTATAAGTGGGCAACAAAACTCCTGGGTTTTGATTTTGAAATCCACTATAAACCAGGGAAAGAAAACAGAGTAGTGGATGCTCTTAGCCGAGTCGACATGCCAAAGGTGTTAGCAATTTCGATCACTGATCCAATTTGGCTTATTGACTTAAAAAAGTTTTATGAAACTGCAACAGGCCAAGAATTAGTAGCAAAGTTGCTGAAGCATAAATCAGAAGGGGAACCATTTGTGTGGAAGGAAGGATTGTTATTTCACTATAAGAAGATTTTTATTCCTGAAAATCAGGCCATTCGAAAGATTCTTTTGGAGGAGTTTCATTCATCTAAAGCGGGCGGTCACTCGGGTATCCGACCCACGATTAAAAGGTTAGCAGTTTCCTTTAGCTGGCCCAAACTAAAATCTGAAGTTTCGAATTTTGTCCAATCATGCCAAACTTTCCAACAAGTTAAATACCCTACACACAAACCATACGGCCTTCTTCAGCCCTTACCAATTCCTACAACTGTTTGGCAAGACATTTCAATGGATTTCATCACCCACTTGCCACTTTCAAACGGGAAATCGGCCATATGGGTGGTCGTCGATCGTTTTTCTAAGTTCGCACATTTTATAGCTTTACCACCAAAATACGGAGCGGTCACCTTAGCCACACTATTCCTCCAAAATATTTATCGTTTGCATGGGTTACCTCGAAGTATATTGACAGACCGTGACCCGATCTTCTTAAGTTCTTTTTGGCAGGAGCTGTTTAAACAGATTGGTACGAAGCTGAATTATTCGACAGCTTATCATCCACAATCGGATGGACAAACGGAGGTTGTAAACCATTGTTTGCAGAATTTTTTACGGTCTTTTGCAGGTGATGAACCGGGTTCGTGGAGCAAATATTTGTACCTAGCAGAATACTGGTACAACACGTCTTTCCATAGTTCACTCAACATGAGTCCTTTCAAGGCTTTGTACGGTCAAGACATTCCTGATGCAAATCGGTACAAACCTGGTAACTCAAATGTTCCGTCCATTGATGCCACTCTTATCAAGTTACAAAGGCTACGGAGTGTCATAAGGCAGAATTTAATACGAGCTCAGCAAAGGATGAGAGCTGTGGCAAATGAAAGCAGGAAAGAAAAAGAATTTAATGTTGCCGATATGGTTTTTCTAAGGCTGCGTGATCACAGGAAAAAATCGATGGAGTATTGAAGCAACAGGAAACTTTCCAAGAGGTTTTGTAGTCCTTTTGAAGTGTTGGAACGAATTGGTGCAGTCGCGTATCGTCTTAAACTACCACCGGGATCAAAAGTTCACCCGGTCTTTCACATATCACTGCTGAGAGAAGCGAAAGGATCCCCGGAGCCGATTCCATTGCCATCATACCATGAAGACAACAGTTCTCCACCTCAGCCGCAACAAGTTTTGGATCAAAAGTGGGAGTTGGGCAAGCGTAAAATCTTGGTCGCTTGGAAGAATGCAGAATTGGCAGAGGCAACATGGGAGTTTTTTGATGAAATGTTACTAAGGTTTCCGGAGTTCAAGCTCGAGGACGAGCTGGTTGTCAACGAGGGGGCAGTTGATAAGGCCCAATTCGCTAGCAGACTAAGAGACAGGCCCAAACGATCAGTTAAGAAGCCCATGAAGCTGATGGACTAGATACTACAATTCGAAAAGTTGCTGCAAGTTTATTTAGTCATGTGTTTTAATTCAGTTATTTGTTTTACTTGTTTTTCAAGGGTCTTAGGAGATGTGTTCCTAGAATAAAGGAGTAGTGGATCCATGATTCCCTCCATGTGATGGTAGTGCTAGTAGTGAGTCAAGTCCTTTAAATTGTTTGCTTTGATGTTAATGAAAAATATCCAGAAAATTGTTCCAAAGTCTCTCTTCTAAATCTGTGTTTCTCTTGGAGTGTTTGCCTACTAGAAAAGGCTATACCAGAGTTCCATCTAAAGACAATAAATTATACATTCCATTATTATCTATAATGTTATTTTGTGATACTCATCAAGAATTATCTACAACCATATGATGCCTCTTTAGATCCCGATGTTAAGGTCATTCCCCGAAAACCCTCCCCAATTTACAAATAATGACATTAAGAAGATGAATGTTGATGAGAAAGTATTGAGCACGTTGGCTATGACATTACCTAATGACATTTATCAAAGACTGTTTATTGCACAACTACTATAGAGCTTATTATGTTACATTCTATTAGTCTTTCAGTAAGCAATAATCCTTATTTCCTAAAAGAAATTCTCTTATTTTACCTTAAACAAGCTTATTATGTTACATTCTATTAGTCTTTCCGTAAGCAATAATTCTTATTTCCTAAAAGAAATTCTCTTATTTTACCTTAAACAAGAATAACATTTCAACTTCAAATGTCATACCAAAGCATTTGATAAAACTCGTTTTCAATATTTGCTAAAACTGAACGGTATGAAGCTTTTATCGGTGTTGGAAGAGATTCTTGGCGTTGATGAAGGAGACATTGTAGATGATGATGTTGACAAGCAATCTGTAATGGTTTGTCGATTTTTTACTTGTTTTGGTATTTAGGGGGAGTATTATTTTTTCAGAAAATACAAAAACAGTAAAAAATTTCAAAAATCCAAAAACATGAGATATTTTCAAATTTCAAAAACAATAGAAAACCAGAAAAGAGCTTGTGTAAAAAGGGAAAATGATAGAACATCGGCTTCACAGTTACGGTATGCTAAAGAATTGTAATGTTTAAAAAGTTTTAAACGGTCTCGCTGATGATATGCCGATAGGTTTTTACACATTTAGTAGGTTTGTTCGGGATATAAAACTAAATTTCAACTTGCTTATTTCGTGGGGAACACTACTTGGATATATAGGTAACCCCTGAAATCTTGTTTAAAAGATCCCTCTTTCTGAGATACTAGGTCTTTATACTCAGTGATATCTGGGGTATTATCCCGGGACTTCTGATAATGCGGAAGCAATGGCCTAGTCCCCGAATAATACTTTCTGCATTACTTGAAATATAGCGCCGCCCTCAGCATAAAAAATGATGAAATATTGAAAAATGCTAATCATGTGTTGTTGTAAAAAAGATCCTCTAAAGGGGACACTCCTAAAGTCGAAGCCGTCATCTCTCTGATGAACGGAAGTTCTGACCTGAGCTCTCACGGTTTCGCATCTAACCCCTTACAGATATCATCTGTGGTATACTCACCTGTAAGACTGAATATTGGGATTTGGATACGGGAGTATATTCAAGAGGTGGGACACATGAATGAGTTTAAGTCTCTAAAACACTAAATCCGTATCCTGGACAGATTGAAATTTGTGTGAGAATTTAAGTGGATCAGTATATCGACAATCTAAGTGAATTGTTTAATTCTGAGTATGTAATTAAAGCTTAACGGTACTTGTGACTTGTCGAATAGCTGATATGATTCCCTAACACGCTCACCAAAAATATGTTTGTAAATAGTTTACATTTACTACATTTTATTTTTGTATTTCATTTCTAGTTTAGAAATTTTATTAAAAATCCAAAAAGATTTTACACTTCTGCTTTATTTTTCGACAAACCAAAGTGGAAAGCTGATCTTCAGATTCAAATTGAAGCAGATGCAGGAAGTTTCTGAACTGGATGATGAGTTGTGAGCTTAACATGATAAGTTTGTGAAAGTTGGAAAGTTAAAGCAAGTTCATTAATTTGAAACTTGTAATTTTCAGAAAATTGTTTTAAAAAAAATTGAACAAAATGTCAGTGTGAATTGTCTCAGATCAACCAAGGTCATTAAGTTGGACTTGGTAGACTAATTGAGTAATCATGGTCATTAATTTGGACCTGAATACTTAAATGGATTTCTAATTCTGACAAAAACAACATATGAGATTGAATGGTAAGTTTGGATTGAAACTATTATTGTCATATATCTTATATTTGGGTAGAGATTGTGTAGAAAACAGGAATTAAGTTCTCCATGGCAAAGAAAATGTCAAAGTTTGAATCAGAATTCAAGCCCTAGCTTATCATGAGGGGGAGTCTTCGAAAGGGGGAGTCAAGATTCTGGATCAACATTCAAAGGGGAGTTTGTAGATTAAAGTTTGAAGATAGAAGATTGGAGGGAGTTTTTACAATGTCAAAATAATTTGGAGCAAGAGAACGATTAATCAAGACTAAAGACTGAAGACAGGATGCTAAAGACTTCGTCAACATCCAAGGGGGAGTCTGTTGGTGCACTGATGTCTGTTAACTTCGTCTTTAATGAGTCTTGTATTGTATCTAGTAGATCAGGGCATGGAAATCGAGAAACTGTATTTTAGGGTAATTCCGCACGAAATTACACTAGTATAATTTCGCACGGAATTAAGTGTTTCACACGGAATTACTAATTTCGCACGAAATTAGTAATATCGTTTGAACATGTAATTTCGTGTGGACTGATTTCATGCGGAATTAGAGTCCCTATATATACCTGTTGCCCATGTTCATTTGATACGGAATTACATGTGAGTGTTTGAGAGCCGAGGTGCTGCCGAATTGTAATCAGATCTGTAAAAGCTCAGAAAATCAGTAATAGATAAAGATTAGAAAGTATCAAGCTGTGTTGACATCATTTACATTGATTCCGCCTTTGTGTTTGATGATGAACTACTCAGATTGACTCGTTAGGGTCACACGACGATCCAACACAGGCAGCAGAAAATATCATCAAAAACCCAGTCTCTCACTCAACCACGAAGCATATTGACATCAGACATCACTTTGTGAGGGACTGCTATGAAAAAGGTTTGATTTCTCTGCACCATGTTCCAACTAAAGATCAGCTGGCAGATGTGCTAACCAAAGGTTTAGACACATCCACCTTTGAAAGCTTGATCTCTAGGATTGGCATGCTAAACATGGAATAACAAGAAAAATCTTTTTTTTCTATGAATAAAAGCATTAAAATGTTTTCAGAAAATCAAAAATTCATCCTTAAAAATAGCTAAAAATGAATTTTTATTAAATCCTTAAAAGTCTGCCATAACCACTGTTTTGTTCAAACATCTGTTCCACAAAAAGCTGTCCACTGCTGAAAGTCAACCCCTGTTCTCTCATTTCCTTGGTAATCACTGTTGTTCAAAATCAGTGTTTTATCCACTGATATGCTATCCACTGATAGTCAAAATCATCCACTGGTCTCATTGTTACTGATACAACCACTGATATTGCTTCATCAGTGGTTTCATAAAACATCTGTCCTCCATTATTCATCAGGGGTTGGCACGTGGCCAGTACATGGCGGTCAGATCTTTTGTAACCGCTGCCACGTCAGCATTCACTTTTTCCTGTATAAAACCCTTATCAAACCCCCAAACAAGGTTTTACACTGTCGAATTGAATTCTAAAATTCCTTTCTCAAAGCAGTTTCCATCTTTTTCTCTCAAATCCATCTTCGTCTTCTTCATCTTCCAAATCACTCATGTCTTCTTCTCTAAAATCACCGTCTTCGTCCTCTCCACAAGACACTCAAATGGCCTCCAAACCCATTGAAATTCCGTACAAAGCTCCTCACAACTATCTGGGTCTCCTCACAAAACCCGGTAACATCGATATCTACGATTCCATCATTGATACTATGTCGTCTTCAAAGTACAAAACTTTGTTGACTGCTGATGCTCCGATCTTCATGGCAACCCAGAGAGAATTTTGGAAGAATGTCACCCTTGAACTTCAAGGTAAAACAGCCATAGTCATCAATTCCTCAATAAAGGGTAAACAAGTTAAAATCACGCCACAATCCATTTCAGAAGTTTTTGAACTCGATGATCAGCAAGGTAAAACTTCTTTTCCCAAAATCGAGTATAAAACTGATTTTCTTGAGAGGGGGTATGCAGATTAAATGAAAAAGGATACCTTACAAAAAGGTAGTTTTCCTCCTGCAACAAGATTCTTATTTCATACCCTTTTGATGTGTGTTTCAAATAAAATAACTGCTTTTAATGAAATACCACTAAAGATCCAATACCTGAGTTATGCTATTCTACAAAACGAAAATTTTAACTACTCCCAGGAGATCTTTAATGATTTGGTTAAAAATGTGGATAAAAAACCATTCTTACTATTTCCAAGATTTCTAAGTTATTACTTTCAAAAGAAATTTGGTAAGGATGATGCTCATGTGCTCACACAAGGTGAATCTTTTCAAATAAACAGCTTAACTGCTGAAAATTTTACAAGATTAGCAACACCTTCCAAAACAAAAGCAGGGTCCCTGAGCAGAATTTAGCAGCTACCACTGCTCCTCAGGTATCTGCTGCTGAGCCCACTGCTCTAGGTGATCACAGCAGCAAAACAACTGCTGTGAAACCCACACCTAAAACCACCAGAAAACCACGACAAAAGAAAACTCAAAAGCCCCCCAAACCCAATCAAAGGCAACTCTGGAAGATGAGATACCAGAGCAACTGCCAGTGACAGCACAAAAGTCACAAGAAACCACTGCTGCTACTTCCTCACAGTAGATGGTAGAAATATCTCAACCCATGCCTCAAACTCCTCCCGCTTCTTCTAAAAAAGAACAGGTTGTACACATTGGGACACCACAATATGATGCTCTAGAATCACTTGATTCTATCATCCACAGCCCACTGCCCGGGGCAAATTCGCTTTCTACACCCAACCTCACCTCCACAATTCCCCCACAAACAAAACTCATGTTGGATGCTCTTGATTTGAACCAGACATAACCCAGTCCTTCTCACTCACCTGTTAATGAGAATATACCTCAACAAGTGAGTGGGTCTGGAATTTCAATCATTGCTAACCCACCAACATTACCTGAGGAGGTTACACCCCTTGAGTTACAAGTAACTCTTGGTGGTAGTTCAAGTGAAGCAGCCACTACAAGTGTTGAACCCACTGGTTTGCACTTGGATAGTGGTTTCATCCATAAGAATTCCTTGAAGGCAATTTCTTCTCTGGGAACATTTGTGTATCCGGTTTACACTGGTTCACTAAAAAGTGTTTCTCAATTTGAAGGAAGAGGTCCCCAGTACCAAGACAAAGGGGCATCGGTGGCTGATTTCTGGGATATTTTTCCTGAAACAACCACTGCTAGTGGGAAATCAGATGATCCCATTAAGTTGGGTGATGGTTTAATGTATCGTGAATTGACGGGTAGAATTGACAACCTTGAAACATCTGTTGCAGAAATTAAAGACATGCTGCAACAGTTGTTGAAAGTACAAAAGGTACCAACCACTGCTGCTCCAGCTCAAGCATCTGCACCTGCTGCAAATGAGCTCTGGAATTTGTTTCAACCTTTGCTCCTCTATCAAAGACAATTAGCTGATCAGCAACATGAGATTCAGGTTTAAAAAGATCAGAAATGCCATGGATGCAAGGTTTATGGATACTAAGGCAGATATTCAAGCAATCAAGGCTCATTTATTGAAAACCACTGGCACTGCTCCTCCCTCCATCATTTTTGTGGATGAACCTCCACCAGCTGATGCCAAAAAGGGGGAGAAATTAAAGCAGTTGAAGAAAAAGGGGTATGATGATGGTCTTTACATTGCACCAGACAATTCTAGCATGCTTACAGACATCCCCTTACCAGATGGCTCTAAAAAGATTGATGTCACCACAGATGCAATTGCTAAAGCAAAAGCTGATGTGAAAAAAGACAAGGATGCTAAGGATAAAGCCAGGTGGGAACAGGAAAAAAAGGGCTTTTATGGAACTGAATGAGCAGGGTACTTCTAAGCCTAAGGATGATGAAAATCCTGAGCCAAAAAGAAAGCAGCCCACTAGAAAAGTGAGGCAACCCAAACACACACCATCCAAACCCACAAAGCACCATTCCAAACCTACCAAAAGCTCCTCACATCAATCTTCCACCCAAACAGCTGTTGTAACACCTGCTATATCAACAACTGTTGGTACTTCAATGGTTTCAGCAGTTGTTAACCCTACAACCACCATTTCCACTACAACAACTGCTCCCACTTCAACCACTGCCCCACCAAAAATACCATCACCACCAAAAACCATCTCACCACCAAAAACAACTTCACCACCACCTTCACCTCCTGCTAAAAAGCAGAAGACATCAGATGTTACAACATCTGTTGTAATGACAACAGTGGTTGAAACACCAGTTGTTTCAACAACTGTTAGTCAGCCTCCATCCACTACAATAACCACCACTCAAATCACCACCACTGAACCAACCAAAACACCACCAACATCTCCTAAACTAAAAAGGAGAAGGGTAATTTTGAATGATGATGATTCTCCATCACCACCAATATCTTCACAATCATTGTCAATTGTTACTATTCCAAACCCTATTCATCTCTCTTCAGCCCAAGTTCAAAACCCAATCACTGCCATTGTCTCAGCATCTGTTCAGTATCCTTTAGAGCTCATAGCAGTCAGAGAAGAGATCAAATCTTTTTACTCTAAAGATGATCCTGCTAAAAGAAATTTACCATCTGTCCAAGGATATCCAAGGCCAAACAATATTGAAGAATACTTGAAGTTAAAGGCTCAACAGGCAGAGGATATCTCTAAGAGAAACTCACAAGGAAAATCTGATAAAGAAATTCAAAGGCACTATCAATTTCTGCTCACACAAGTCAGAACTTTGGAGCAGTTTTCAAAAGATTTGTGTCAAAAGCTTTCAGAAAGAGATGATGAAACCTTAAGAAAAGATTATATTGAGCACATCATGGCCTTCAAAAGGTACAAAGGTGACAAAGATCAATATAAAGAATGGACAGTGGGTGAACTCAAAGAGGAGTTGGAAAGAATTGAGAAAATGAATAAAGACAAAGTGAGACACACTCATCCTGTTTGGTCAAAATACATGAAGAATGTACCAGACAAAGTGTTAGAGCTGAAGAGGATGAAAGAGGAACTAATCACTGCTGATTTTGGGTCAAGAAACCAAGTAACAAGGTGGAAAGAAGACAAAGTCAGGACCAGCTACAAAAAGTTGGAAGAATTAAGGAAGAAAAATCCAAAAGTTCCACAAAAGCCTGACTATCCTGAAGCAGAAGGTTTCAACAAGACCACCAAAGCTGCAAATCAGGAAATCCACTGCTCCACCTGCTGCCATCCTTTACCAAAGAAGGAAGCAAAAGCAGATGGATAAAGAAACAACAGCAGATAAAGAAGCAGGGGATTATGTTGTTAAAGAAGGGCTTAAACGTATGATTGAAGAAAGGCTTGAGTCTGCACAAGCTTCAAAGACTGCTCAGTCGGTTATTACCAGGCCACAATCTCCAAATTCCTCATCTAATAAAAATCTCCCAAGAAACCCACTGGACTCAAAGGTACTAAAGTGGAAAACTGACAAACAGACCCATGTACTGACTGTGATCAAGTCCAGTGGAGAAGTGAAGAAAATATCAAGGGAACAAGCACTAGGCCTGAGTGTTGAAGATCTGCAGGATCTCCTTGATCTTCCACTGTGAAGGGATGAAGATGACACAGATGCTTAGACTTTGAGTTACAACTCAAAGGGCAAATAAATGAAATGTTGATGAGGCAATAAAGTTCCACAATAATGAAGGGTTTTGGCATCATCTGTTCCAGGGGGAGATTGTTGGGATTGAACCCTACCAGAGGAACAGTTGATTAAAGCCAAAACCGGATCAGAGCAGTGGATCCAAAATAAGCAGATGTTATGTTTACATTCTCTCCTCTTGAAAGTGGTTTCAACATCTGATGACCTCCATCCACTGATCCTTTACAACAACTGCTGACTTACAACTGCTGATCAAGTCAAAGACTGATGAAGACTAAAGCCCTGTTGATCAATCTACTGCTATGGGTCAAGCACTGCTAGAGTCACAACAGTGGAAGGATAAAGCAGTAGTTTAGTCCTTCTTATGTAATGTATTGTAATCAGTAGTTAGCATAGCAGAGTTTGTATTAGATCAGTTGTTAGAGTTTGTTAGGAGGTTAGATGTCACTTTCATGGTGACGTCAGCCAAGATGCTTCAGTGGTTTGGGCGTGCCTATAAATAGAACAGTACCCTGTACTGTTCTATTAGCTCTTCATCACTTTTCTTCATGTACGAACAAATACTGTGAGCTCAGGCTGAGGGGGAGTTTGTTACATGCATGCATATTGTAATCGGTGATTGGAATAAATTCAAGCATTCGGTTCAATGTTAAACTTGTGTGTTAAAAGCATTTCTCCCGTTTGATTGTGTGCAAAGTTTATTTCCATTTTAATTCTGCTGCATTACTTGTTCATTTTCCATCTTAAATCAAACGTAAAACACAATCAATCCAAACTCAGATCCTAACAAAATACCATTGAAAATCCAATACCTGGGCTATGCTATCATGGCTGAAGAAAATTTTAACTACTCTCATGAGATTTTCAATGATATGGTTAAGAATGTTAATAAAAAATCATTTTTATTTTTTCCAAGGTTTTTTAAGTTTTTATCTTCAAAAGAAATTTTCAAAGGATAATGCACATGTGCTTATCCAAGGAAATCCTATTCAAATAAACAGTCTAACTTCTGGAACATTCACAAGGCTGTCAAAACTTTCAAAAACACAAACAGAGGTACCTGAGCATAATTTAGTAGCAACAACTGCTCCTCAGGCCCCTACTGTTGAGCCCACTGCTCCTGGTGATCACAGAAGCACAACCCCTGCTGTGAAACCCACACCAAAAATCACCAAAAAGACCAAAAAGAAAACTATCCAAAAGCCCCCCAAACCCACCAAAAAGGTGACTCTGGAAGATGAGATCCCAGAGGTAACACCTGTGACAACACAAAAGTCACCTGAAACCACTGCTGCTACTTCCTCACAGCTAGGGATGGCAAAAAAGCCCAAGCCCGACGGGTCTACCCGAAACCCGAAACATACGGGCCGGGTATACCCGAAGCCCGATGGGTATGGGCCGGGTATGGGCTTAAGAAGGGAAAAAATCGGGTACGGGTATGGGATTTAGTGATACCCGCCTGATACCCAGCCTGATATTTGGCCCATTTACCCGAATAATCTTGAAAGTATCATATTATAAATTTCCATATATATGAACTTAGTACATGCACTTATTAACTTCTCTATAGTACTAACGTCTAGTCTTCTCTTTACCGGTAGTCATCTCTTTAAAATTATATTGGATATGGAAGCTACTACTTCATATGGATATGGAAGTACTAGCTTATTTTTAAGCATGTATAAGCTTACTAAATGAACAAATAAGTTATTTTTGAGCATGTATATTGGATATGGAAGCTAGCACCTTTTATTATGTGGATGTTTATGCAATTAGGTGGTTCTAATACAATTAATTAATTAAGTAATCGTTTTGATTTAGTTTGGTATACGTGGTCTGAATATGATAAGAAAGTATTTAATCATATTTTCATTTGTTATAGTTATTAAAATTGTAAATTATATAAACATCAAAGTAAAAAATGCACATTTGTCCCAACGGGTATTTTTAAGAAATTAACGGGTATACCCGATACCCGCGGGTAAGCCCGATACCCGACGGTTAATTACCCGACAAATACCCGACGGGTAACGGGCCGGGTATGGGCCAAAGAATTAGAACCGGGTACGGGCCTGGGATTACCAATACCCGGCCCAAACCCGGCCCATTGCCATTCCTACTCACAGCAGATGGAAGAAAGATCTCAACCTGAGCCTAAAACTCCTCCTGCATCCTCTCAAAAGGATCGGGTTGTATCAACAGGGATACCACAATATGAAGGATTGGATTCACTTGAATCTATCTTCGACAGCCCAGCTCTCGGGGCAAATTCTCTTTCTACCCCTATCTTCACTGCACAACTCTCACTATCAATGATACCTTTGTTGGATGCACTTGATATTGCCCAGATAAAAATCAATTCTTCTCAATCACCTGTCAATGAGAATATACTACAACAAGTGACTGAGTCTGGTGTCTCTATCTCTGCTAACCCACCAACAGTTGAGGAGGCTACACTGCAGGAATTACAAGTAAATCCTGTCAGTAGTTCAAGTGGAGCAGCTACTACAGGTGTTGAACCCACTGGTTTACACCTGGACAGTAGTTTCATTAGTGAGACTCCCTTGAAGGCAATTTCTTCTTTGGGAACCATAGTGTCCACTAGTGTGTTTCCCTTATACACTGGTGACCTTAAAATGGTAAGCTCTGCTGGAGAAAGAAGTCCCCAGTACCGAGAACAAGGGGCATCAGTGGATGATTTTTGGGAAACTTTTCCTAAGTCAACCACTGATACAACCACCACTGGTGGGAAATCAGATGATCCCATTAACTTGGGTGATGGTTTAAAATACAAAGAATTGACGGAGAGGGTTGATAAACTTGACACATCTGTTGCAGAAATCAAAACTATGCTGCAACAGTTGTTACAAGCTCAAAAGGCTACACCCACTGCTGCAACATCTGCTCCATCCCCTGCTGAGCTATGGCATCTGTTTCAACATCTGCTTCACAAACAAAGACAATATGCAGATCAACAACATGAAGTTCAACTTCAAATGGTCAGAAATGTCATGGAAGCTAGATACAAAGATACTCAAGCAGATATCAAAGCCATTAAAGCTCATCTGCTTCAAACCATTGGCACTGCTCCTTCTTCAATCATCTATGTTGAAAATCCTGATGATGTCAAAAAGTGGGAGAAAACTAAAGGGAAGAAGGGAAAAGAAGATGGTTTATACATGCCACCAGAACGAATGTCCAAACTTGTGGTAGAAATCCCAAGGCCAGATGGTTCCAAAAAGGTTGATGAGACTCAAAATGCATTTGCTGCATTAAAGGCAAACATGAAAGAGTCAATGGAAATAAAAGGTTCTAAAAGGTTTGAGGAGGAGAAGAAAGTTTTGATGGAAAAAGAAGAGCAGGGTACCTCTAAACCTAAAAGAAGACAGCCTACCAGAAAAGTAAGCTAACCCAAAACCACACCTTCCAAAACCACCAAACAAACTCCTCAAATCCCCAAAAGTTCCTCTCATCAAACCTCCAAACCAACAGATGTTATCTTAACAACTGCCATCACCGCTACATCAACCCACAATCAATCCACTGCCATACCAAAAATAATATCACCACCACAAAAACTACCTGCCAAAAAGCAGAAAACAACAGTTGACACATCAACTGTTGTAGTGACAACAGTGGTTGAAACACCAGTTGTTTCAACAACTGTTAGTCAGATACCCACTACTTCAATCACTGCCACTCAACCCACAAATACACCACCAACTTCTCCAAAGAACAAAAGGAGAAGGATAACAAACATTGTACTGGAAGATGACACTTCCCCAACTCTAACATCTACACAACCACTGTCCCTTGTCACCATTCCAAACCCTGTTCCATTATCTTCAGTTCAACCCTTCAATCAAAACACTGCCATTGTCTCTGCAGGAGTACAATATCCTCTAGATCTTCCAGCAGTCAGGGAGGAAATCAAATCCTTCTACTCTGAAGATGATCCTGAAAAGAGGAAACTCTAATCTGTTCAAGGTTATCCTTTGCCAAGAAATATAGAAGAATATCTCAAAATAAAGGCCCAACAAGCAGAGGATATATCTAAAAGAGACACAGAGGGAAAGTCTGACAAAGAGATTCAAAGAAATTATCAATACCTGCTCACCAAAGTTAGAACTTCAGAGCAGTTCTCAAAAGTCCTTTGTCAGAAATTATCAAAAAAAGATGATGAAAGCATGAGAAATGACTATCTTGAATACATCATGGCATACAAGAAGTACAGGGCAGAAAAGTATCAATACAAAGAATGGACCATCAGTGAACTGCAATAGGAGACAACCAGAATTCAAAAGATGATTCAAGACAAGGTAAAGCAAACTCCTCCAGTTTGGGCCAATTACAAGAAAAATGTACCAGAAAGGACCTTGAAATTGAAAAGAATGAAATAAGAGCTGATAACTGCTGATTATGGGTCAAGGAACTAGGTTACAAGGTGGACAGAACAAAAGGTGTTAGCTACCTACAAAAGTTTGGAAGAGTTAAGGAAGAGAGATCCCATTGCTCCTAAAAAGCCTGATTATCCGGAAGCAGTGGTTTCAGTCAAACAACAAAAATTGCCAATCAGGAGACCCACTGCTCCACATGCTACCATGCTTTATCAAAGAAGGAAATAAAAGCAGATGGATGAATTAACAAAAGAAGACAAGACTCAAGAAGAATACATCATCAAAATGGTTTTTCAGACACTTATGGAAGAAAAACAAGACTCAGCACAATCTAAACTTTAAGTTTTCATACTCTAAACTTTAAGTATTTACCGACTGACTTATTTATTTTATTTATAAGTCTATATAAATATAACTATACTCATCATTTATATTTGTTATGCGTGGTTTTCTAAGAAACGACCCGTGTTTGCACACGATTCTTACCGCTAATAGCAATAATAATAACACATAATAAAAAGAGAGTAGAAAAAAAAGTTAAAGATAGTACGTGGCAGTACGGGGTGGCAAGTTGCAGGCTTCCCATTGGATGACAACCTTCAAAAAAAATGACCCCAAAATAACGACAAAAACAAAAACCCACACTCTCATTCTCTCCCAAATTAAATTTCTCACACACAGCACAGCAATAATATTACATCACATTTCCCCCAATTCCGTTCAATTTCCGTCATGTCCACGGCGGAGCCACCGTCCACCACCACCACCACCGCCGCCTCACCGCTCGATAAACCGCTCCACCAGCTCACCGAAGACGACATTTCGCAGCTCACTCGCGAAGATTGCCGCCGTTTCCTCAAGCAAAAAGGTCCGTTACTTGTTGTTGTTGATTGAGCTTCGAAATTGTGTGAAATTGAGTTTAGGTTGTTCCGTAGGGATGCGACGGCCGTCGTGGAACAAATCTCAGGCGATCCAGCAGGTTATTATGCTCAAAGCGCTGCTGGAACCGTCGCCGGACTCCGATGACGGTGGCCGGAAACTCTACATTGCGTCTCGGAACCAGAAATCTCCGGCCGCTCCTGTACGTGACGGTTATTTCATGATCTATACACTTTTTGACTTTACCTAATTTTTTATAAACACACAGTGATTAGTGAATATAATATTGTTAATACTTTATGCTTTTGTATATTATATTATACTTATTGTATTGTATTACTGTTTGATCTGTGATTAGGTTACTGTGTTGGTTGCTAATTTTGGTTAATTTTTAGTATATAAATATATAAAACTGTGAAATGTAGGTCCAGAAAGGAACTAATGCGGAAACGGAGATCTCTGTTTCAGCGGAGGAATCGGTACCAGGTCATCGGAATGACACAGAGAAGTGTGATGCTTTGGGGGATAATGATTCTGCTCCTCCGCCTCCTACTCGGTAACTTCTCGGATCATTTGTTGTTATTGTTATGAGATGTAATGATTGTAGATGTTTCATGAATGCTGACATAGATTGTGAGGGAAGGAATTTGTTGCTTTTGTTATTATGGTGTTTGGTGGAGTTTGTGTAAGCTTACTTAGAAGTGAGTTGATTTTATGATTTTTGTTAAGTGTTATTGTGCTTTTTGTGTTTTGGTTGGTGGTAAGATTTGCATTGTTACTATATTATTACGTTTTCGTCTTTGATATTTCTCCCTTCTTAATTAGTGGTTAGTCTTAGGAATGCTAGTTAATGCTAGAAAGCTAATTTGGAAAGTGAATCATTTAAGTTCAACTCAGTTCATCTGTTCTTTCACTGTTTTTTCAAGAGTGAGAATGTCGCATTAAATATCTTGCTTAGGGTATTCACTGCCTTAGTTTGGCTTTGTGTTTTGCAATGGAAGTACACAACGTCACACTACAGGCTTTTGACTGACCATAAACAGTAAAGGCTCCTGCAAGTATTCTCACCCAACCCAGAAGATATATTTCAATTTAAACTAGGTGTAGTTTGAATATAACTCTTCAGCTAATTCTTATGTTTTGAATTTGTGCTGCAAAACTCTATAACACACAGTTTGTTAAGACTTAATAGAGATTAGAGAAGCCTTTTACTTGTTTATGGTAGAGGAGTGGCGAGTAGCTTTAGAGGGCAAGGGCCTAAGGATTAGTCGATCTAAGACTGAGTATCTACATTGTGATTTCAGTGGTGTAGCCGACGACGATGACACCCAAATCACCATTGAGGATCAATTGGTCCCGCAGGTAACTAGATTTAAGTATCTGGGGTCGTTTGTACAAAGAGATGGTGACATAGATAGTGACGTAACTCATCGCATACAGGCTGGCTGGTGTAGATGGAGGGCAGCCAGTGGGGTATTGTGCGATAGGAGGTTCCCAACTAAACTAAAAGGAAAATTTTACAGGGTAGCAGTTAGGCCCGCTATGCTATATGGAACAGACTGTTGGGCTATCAAGAAGACACAAGCACGCAAGATGGAGGTAGCAGAGATGAGGATGCTGAGGTGGATGTGTGGACACACGAGGTTAGATCGGATAAGAAATGAGGTTTTTAGAGAAAGATTAGGAGTGGCTAGTATATTGGAGAAGATTAAGGAGGGGAGATTGAGATGGTTTGGGCATGTGAAGCGTAGGGAAACGACGGCACCAGTTAGAGTAGTGGAAACTCTTACTGTGGAGGGGAGGAGAGGAAGAGGCAGGCCCAAACTGACATGGGATGAGCAAATTAGGCATGATTTACTAGAATTGCATCTTTCTGAGGACATGATCCAAGATAGGACTTCGTGGAGGCGTAGGATTAGGGTTAAGGACTTCTAGAAGATATTACAGTAAGGTCTTAGGTGTATTTTAGAGACGTAGGTTTTCCTTACTCTTTAAGGGACTTTTCCGGTGATAGCCTTCTTATGTTTATGCCCAAATGATGTTGTATGCTATTATACATGATTTACATTATATTGTGTCACTCTGACCACTTTCTTGGTATGGTTGACTTCTTATTTCTAGATTTCTTTGACTTGGTGTGTTGGTATGCTGTTCGTTTTCGAGCCGAGGGTCTCTCTGGAAGCAGCCTCTCTATCCTTATGGATAGAGGCAAGGTCTGTCTACATCCCACCCTCCCCAGACCCTATAAGTAGCTTTGCTATTTGTGGGATTTTACTGGGTATGGTTGTTGTTGTTGTTGTTGTTTTACTTGTTTATGGTGCCTCTCTACAATTCAAGCTTAGCATTAATGTGTAGTCTCATAAGTTGACTTGGTAATGATAATTCATTACGCTCTTTATGATGCCATTCAAAATGGTGGTGACCAGCGGGCTCATCATGAATCCATAGTATCATTCTTGGCAACGTGATGGCGTGCAAGTTTTGAATCACTTCTTTGTTTGTGACACCTGACCTCAAAGGTTCCTTATGAACATTAGATATTTTTTGACATTCTAGTCTCTGGTTTTGACTTTTTTCTTTTAGCTTTCCGTTATTCATGGGAAAGCCTCATAGGCATTACACACTGTTAACAGTACAATTTTGAGAATGTTTTATATATAGCAAAGTGGGACGAAAGTATTTCGTTTTGCATAATATGGAAGGAAACTAGTTTCCACCTTTACGGGGTATCCTAAATAATCAACTGCTGATATTTGCTTCATTAGTTTTCACTTAAGATGGAGCCGTTAGATAACTGGATCATGTATGTACGGATTACAACCCAAACAAGGCAAATTTGAGTGATATGTTGATCTTGTGAAGGCTAATGTGTGTATGGCCTGATCAAGGATTTTATGAGCCTTTCAGTTAACGAAAAGCTACAAAGCAATACGAAAAATAGAAACGTAAAGTTAGTTCACATCAAATTGATACTCACATCTTACTCATTAAGTTGATTTTTACACTGAATATTTAAGTTGCTGGTTACTCACTTAGAGGAGCATTAAATATTATAACTAATTACACCGTTTATATTGGTACTAATGATGACAATGGATTAACTTCCATATTTATGTGTACGACAGACAAATAGTCCTGATAAGGCTTTACATATAATATTGATTCCAGATTACTAACTTCTTACCTGAATCTTCCAGGATTAGTGGCGGGTCAGAAGAGACAAAAGGGCAAATGACGATATTTTATAGTGGGAAAGTGAATGTGTATGATGATGTCCCAGCTGATAAGGTATATGATGGTATCTTAATACAAACTTCAGCTTCTAACACACGGATATCACTAACTGAGCAATTTCAGGCACAGGCACTATTCCAGCTTGCTGCAAGCCCGCACCAGTTTCCTCAAGAATATCCATATGACAGAAACATGTTGCAAGCTCCAAGCATCAATGTGGGCCCCGTGGTTTCGCCAGTTTTGCAAATAGGTTGTTTATTATATCACTAATTTTATGCATCGGCTATGTTATTTTTCATTAGAAAGTAATTTAAATGAAATGATATTTTAAGTAATCAACGAGATGTGTTTATGAGTGTACCCCAAGCCCCATGCATTATTTCTAGAGTTAATTACATAGATGTGTGGTTTATAGCTAGTTTCGTCTTTGGGTACTAATTTATTTTTAACATGTTCAGGTTTCATGGTTCCAATTTTGTAACACCTTTGGTACTAACACCAAACTTAGTTAATTTTTGTGTTAAATTTCAGTAAAATGGCTAAAATACCCTTCCATTATTAAAGGACCATTTATGTTATTACTCTATTTTTAATTTCAAGGACCATTTGTGCAAATTGATGAAATTCAGCTACGCATAACTTGAAACGAAAACTGTTTTTCATCAACTTGATCAGAAATTGAACAATTTATTACCAGATTGATGCAGGTTTTTTGAGTTTAAGAAAATGCTGTGATAATAATTATGAGGTGTGAGTTAATTGCATGTAGAGAATTGAAAGTGGTGAATAATATGGTGGAGAATTGAAAGCGGTGTATTATCGGGCACACAAAGGAATCGTGTGCTAACCAGTTTGAATTTAGATGACCGGTGTTTATTGGGCCTTTGGTCATTTGGTGTGGGTCAGTTGTGTCGAAGTTAATAAGCAACACTTGGTCAGGAAGTTTCATATTATTTTATTTGAATTAATTGTATGAAATTCAAATTGATTCGGTTCCTAATTGTTTAGTTTTTATCTTTAGAATATTGGTAGGATAAGTAATTTGAGTCTTGGTAGAATAAGGGTTATTTAATTGTTACTTTAGGGTCAAGGCATAGGTTCTATAAATACCTGGCCAATAGTCGATTTATGTGTATCTGTACTAAAGTTCCTATTTTTTGTTGCTGATTAATAAGAAAGTGTCGCAGAAGGTTTCTGCAAGTCTGTGCGTGGTGGTGTTATATGTTTGATTTCCCTTGGTTGAAACCCACTTGTAAACTCACAAGTTGTAGCCTATCAAAGTTCAGATAACTTAAGCTTTTCGAACTTCAAACTTAAAGCAGGTTTTAGAATTAAAGCTTTATAGGATTGGTGGTGGCAATGGTGGTGGATAATGTTGGTGATGGAAGGGGAATTAAAATAGAGTAATGACATAAGTGGTCCGTTTAAAATGGAAGGGTATTTTAGTCATTTTACTGAAATTTAACACAAAATTTAACTAAGTTTGGTGTTAGTACCCAAAGGTGTTACAAAATTGAAATCATGAAACCTGAACCTGTTAAAAAAAGTTAGTACCCAAAGACGAAACTGCCTTTAAACCACAGCGTCCATCTGTGTAATTAACTCTTATTTCTAATGTGTAATATCTATGCTTTACAGTGAGAGTGACGGACAACTATCGATTGCACAAAGAAGAAGGCAGCGTATTGCGTGAAGATAATTCTGGTAACTGTGCAAATCTTATATCAAATTTCCTTCTATGCTTTACATTGACTCGTTTGTGCATTAAAATTGTTTTTATTTCTAACTAGTCAAAACTCAAAAGGGTATAATAAAAAAATGAACTAAAAGGTAGCTAATTAAATGGGCTGAACAGATCAAAAGTCGCCCAAGATGTATTACTAAATGCAGAAAAACTTAAGAAGTCATTTTGTTTAGAAAACTGTATCAATGACTTGTAATAATATCAGACACGCTGAATAATTATATAAATAAAATAAAATTTTTGGTTAAAAGCCAAAAAGTGTTCTCCTTTTAACAAATATTTCTTGCTTTTCAATTAAATTTCGAAGCCGAAGGTTCAGCAAGCAGAAAAGCATCAGTTCAGAGATATCTTGAGAAGAAAAGGTACCTTCAACAATTGATTAAATTATCATGTTATTTGCGCTTTTTTTTGTTTTCTTCTGACGTTGTTGTTAGGTGAAGGTTTAAGAGCAAGAGGAAAGCAGGAGCTACCTTTGATGTTTACACTAACCATCAGATCGGAAACCATAACCTAAACGAGCAGTCCCCACCTCTTGTCAGACCACCAAACACCCCTAACCGCTTTAGCTAAATTTAAGTCATCTATTCAAGTCTTCCAGTCTCTTTCCCATCCTTGCTGACAAAAGGTAACCTGCCTATTTTTATAACATCCCTTTGCACTGCTAAATTTTAATGGAGTAATAGGTTTATTAAAAAACTAGCTAGAAGAATAGGTTAATTAAAAAAGCTAGCAACAAAGGAAACGGGTTAAATTTGTTGAACAAGTTGAAGTCGCCCTGTTTTGATCTGTTACCCAACCCGTTAGATGCACCCATGTTTTCAGTTTCACCTCTACGAGGGTTATCATGACCAGTTTAATATTCATATGTATATATTTTGTTGGGAGTCATCATGTTCATATGCAGCGGATGTTTGTGGTATACTCGAATCAGTGTTCATGTTTGGATAGGAAGTGTGCAGAAACAACAATGAACAATGGGTATTCGAATAGGATAAGAATGAGAGGACAATTCTAAGTGATAGAATGTCTTGATACCGGAAATTGTTGCCGGGTATCAATCTTAAATACATAACAATTTGGCGGTTCCATTTGGCGGGAATAACTGCCATTGCAGTCATTTTGAATATTGCCTGCTTATCACCCCCAAATATAAGTTATCATACAACCGAATATATATGTTCTAATACTTATACATAAATAACATAATTAAGTTTAATCATTAGTCTAACATAACCCCCTTAAACTTGATTATGCTTTGCAGCATACATCAAGACGCTTCTATTTGCTTCATCAACTGTCTGCCTTGCCTGATTGAAGTCGAATCTTCGACGTTTCTTGTGCATTTTCCAGGCTCCCTCCCAATCATTTCCTGCATAAAGAGCATAGTGATCCATGACAGTCTCATCTTTTGCAGCATCAGCACTCCTCTCATGGCAGCCGGTTGATGAGCTTTCTCCTTCCTTTATCATCTCCTTGTCAATCACCTTCTCTTGAACAGCTTTGAACTTGTAATAATAGACCAAGACATCGAGATATATAGCGTAAATAATTCTCATGAACTCGCCGTCATGATACTCGTATCCCAAGTCTTTTGCTATCACCGGCCATAGATTTTCATTCGTGACACTCCAGTAACCTCCATCACGATCTACCACCACATACAACCCCAGTAAATCCACCCTCCTGTTATCCGGTGCAAATGGTGGGATTGGTCTTGAAGAGATTCCCATCTTGACATTTAAAAACCATTTCACCATTTCCTCAAATTTTCCCTCCAACTCGTGTTTGTATTTAAATACAAACTCTCTGTCATCTATCATGTCTAACAATGACTTGCAGTCGGCGAAGTCATGAAACTCTAAGGCCCGGATAATCATCAGGCTCCAATCCGGTTCGTCATTGGATACATTTAGAGTTTCAAAATATGAATTTAAATAATTCTCTTTGAATTCTTCGTTCACCGAACATAACTCTATCATTCTTTGTTTTTTGTTTAAACCAAGTTCTTCTTCCTTGGTTAAACCACTTACTTCGTTCACTGAATTGACAACAGGGGGTGAAAACATTGGAAAGATTTTACACGTGTCACCGGATTTTCTTACCGTAAAACCTTGCAGTGTTAACTGATCAAGACTTAAAACGTTTCGGTCCAATTCCGGTGAATAGAACACGCTTTGCATCCTTAACGTATCATTGCCGGATTTTATTTCTACCGCCCCAATCCCTCGTATAAAGAGGAAATTATTCTCACCCGATTTTGTTTCAACGCCGATCATATGTTTAATACGTTTAACTTTTAAATTTCCAGCGAAATGATGATTAAACGTCGGACTTACATACCAGATGTCTCCTCATTGGCCACCCTCTGTTCCGGTGACAATCATCTCGTTCTGGCAGATCACTTCATCATCTTGTCTTCTAATTCCGGTATTGATTGCTTGATTAATCAGTTGAGTGGCTTCATCGTTCTCTTTCGCTTTGCACTTGTATATTTGATGGCCTGGTTGATGGCAATAGTAACAAAGCCTTACACGGTGAATTCTTCTATCTTTTTCGTTCTTCTCGTCGATACAATGTTGACAGGGTAATGTCGTTGAGGTTGGTTTGATTTCTGCACGATTTCCCACCGTGGCTCTGATACCACTATGTTGGGAGTCATCATGTTCATATGCAGCGGATGTTTGTGGTATACTCGAATCAGTGTTCATGTTTGGACAAGAAGTGTGCAGAAACAACAATGAACAATGGGTATTCGAATAGGATAAGAATGAGAGGACAATTCTAAGTGATAGAATGTCTTGATACCGGAAATTGTTGCCGGGTATCAATCTTAAATACATAACAATTTGGCGGGAATAACTGCCATTGCAGTTATTTTGAATATTACCCGCTTATTACCCCCAAATAGCATAATTAAGTTTAATCGTTAGTCTAACATATTTTCCCCCATGCTCTTCGTTTCTAGAACATCTTAAAACATAATATTCACTCCTTGCCTGCTAAAGTATAGCCTTATCTGCATATTGCATTCATCATGCCCACTTCTTTCACTACGCCAATCTTGCTCATGTTACTTAGCATTCTGGATAACACGAAATGTACTCTCCCTGGTGTTTTATTGTATGCCATTATGTTACCCGAATACTGCATTCATTATGCCACTTCTTTCAATATGCAAATCTTGTACATGTTACTTAACAATCTGAATATAACACAACCTGTACTCTCCCTGGTGTTTTATCACCTAAGGGTGGCTATTTCAACCCATTTATGTGAAAACGGGCTGAGGTTGGCTCTCTGTTAATGCCAACGATTTAAATTTGTAATCTTTATAAACTTACCCAAAAGTTCAAAACGAAACGAGTCAAAATGATCTGAGCAGGTAAAAGTTGCCAATGACTTAATTACGTGTTTTAACCCCCTAAATTTGTTTATAAAAAAATAACGGGTTCATTTTACGCAATGTTAGTTTTGATGTTCATATTAGATATATTAACAATTTGTAAGGAGAGAGAAAATTTTAATGGGTCAATTCCATATAATTCTTAAGGTGGAAAAATGGACGGGTTGGGTAACCGGTGAAACAGGTATTTTTTTCATAACCGTCGGCTGGCTGCCAGTCCAGCACCTTTTGTCCATTTTTTTGAATTTTATAAATACTCAATATATTAAAATATCATGACCATTGACCAAAAGCTTTTCTGCTAAATATATAATAAAAACTATTTTCTATTAATGGTACGATTTAGGATGTTGCAAGTGTTTTGAGTACACTTTGGGCAATTTTCACCTATTTGACCTATTAATCCATTTGATGAGTTTCATTTTGAGCTATATTCGAAAATTGAACCAAAACTAACCCATTATATGTTTAATGGGTCGATATTGCCATATATCTCATCCTTTTATTCATTTCTGAGAAAGTGACGACCATCTATAGAATACTAAATCCATCATATTGGAGAGGTTGGACGGGTTTGGTAATGGGTCAAAACGGAGCGGGTCAGGTTGGTTGACCTTAAGGTGGTAAATTTCTAAGACGAGAACCTAACATGAAACTCGTGGGTTCGGATCAGTTTCAGGTCGAACCCGTGAACACATTTAGCTAAATGGGCCGCGTTCGTGTCAACCTGGCAGGTTTATGGATTGACCAGTCTACCCATTTGTTTATTTTTTATTTTATTTTGTTTTTAGCAAGTTAATTTATTCCGCTATAGTAATGTCAATATATTAAAATTAAATTGGCATCTTTTAAACTATATTGCTTCAGAAAATAAAATCAATATGTAAATTTAGAGTTTTAAAGTATTAATATACAAAACAATTTAATAACTTTTTTTCCAGGTTAAATGGATCGTGTTGATGTCAACATGTGGGTACACGTGTTGTGTTCAGGTTCCGTGTGTGATACGACTTTCGGGTTCGTGTTTGGTTCGACCTGCCGCCTGCCGAACAAGACCCATGTAGCAGCTGTAGTTGACCTAAGCACATTTTATATCCCTTTTCTAAACGTAACATATGATTTAATAGGTCAAATATGATTACGTTAACAATATTATAACAATAACAATAAATTGAGTTGAATTTTAAAATTTGGATTGCACTCTTGTCAACTGTCAACTTGTCTGGTCTGATTGTGTGACAGTCAACCTATAAATGGGTCAAAATTGACATGTTTTAAGTTTGTGTAGGTATGCCCGTTCCTTTGAAGATGACGAAGGATGTCAAAAACTTTAAGAATACATATGGTAGGCCTCGGTTGCAGTTCCCTAGTTAAGTAGAGTGGTGTATTTTTAGTTTGATTGTTTTAGGATGTTAGGCTTTCTGAGGTTGTTGCTTGCTTTTGTAGTCTTGTCTTGTACCTTTTGTTCATCCGCATTCGGCAATAGTTTTGTAAAATGGTTTACGGAATTGTGAGTAAGAGAGTTCTCTGAATGGTGCAACCGTTTGTCGGAATAATTCCGAACTTTTTTGGGGCAAATCGGGTAATTGAGGTAAATTACACGCATGTTTGGTGAATCCCCAAACGGTGAAAGCGAAAACTGCGATTTGAACGAACTTGACCCTGATAACGCCCAAACTTTCTTTATAAAACAAATCGTTTTATATTAGTTAATAAGTTGGGACATTATATATGATCATGCCATTACCCGAACACCTAAAACGAACAACCGTGACTGGCACATAAATTGGTGCATGGAAGCCAAACGTGAATTTGACACTAAGACAATGCCCATCGCCATACTTTTAGGCTATGAGCCCATTCTTGGATAGAGATTTACATCCGAGCTTGGTGTATAGCGATTACCAATCCGTACATTGTTTTCGGTACTTAATCGAACATTAACTCATATTAGGATCGGAGTAGCGTACGAACCTACATCTATACTTTGCTTTTTCTGTGCATATCTAACAAGTGAGTTTCATTGCCCCTTTTTTGTAACTGTTTACTTGAGGTGAAAAGCATGTTTACGTACGTACATACTTGCATATGAGAATGTGATCTGATGTGAATTATCTGAGTTGCACCAACACATGGGAAGTCCCAACAAACACAAGTGATCAACTATAGGCCGGTGAATGTGTGAATGGTACTATTGGTCTGACAAACCTAATTGAACTGGCATGGATGTCATGGGTTCTACTGTAATTGCACATGTCCATGCGTAAACTTTGAACACGCTATGTGGTGTTAGACATAGCTACTTGGTGTGGGAACGTAGAGACGTGGTTTATGTGGGCCACGAGGCTACGGGTGAACAATCGAGGCTTCACTTGTGGGCTTGGTATAATTACATCACATGTACAAAACAATTATGTTCGAACTTACTTTTTAGAATAAACAAAAACCGTGAAACTCACCAACTTTTCGTAGTTGACCGTTTTTAACATGCGTTTCATGTATATGAAAGAAGAATAAGGTGTGAACGTGTTAATGGGACAAGTTTTCATTTTGCGGATATTATAATACTTAGAGGCATACCTGTTATAAGGATAGCTACTTGCGGACTTATGCTTTGTAACAACTTTAGTGTGTAAACAATAATGTAAACTTTTGTAACGTTTAATGGTTAATACAATATCCTTATGAAGATATTGCCATGTCTCTGTTGCACCCTCGTGCGCTTCCACTGCGAGTCGAGGTGTTACATATAATATCGTTCATTTGAGTTTCCATTTGATTCTTCATAGATGTAATGTTCTCTACATTCTTTGTTGCTACTGATTCTAAACGAATCAAAACTGCATCATGACCTTGCATCTTTTGTTCCATTGTCTGGTTACGAGTCGTCATTGCAACTGAACAGAGTTTACGCACTACTGATGTTCGAAATTGAAATTGAATTTCGGACAAAGATCAATTTCAAGGTTTTGAAAGAACAAACGGATGGAAATTTATCGGAACAAACGAAAATGGATGATTGATTGAATCGATTGATTCGAATTGATACATAGAGTTACTGAGAATAGGCAGCTCTGATACCAATTTGTTAGCTACAAATTGATTAGAAACAAAGGAGAAGAAGTTGAGGTTATTTAAATCCAATATCCCATAAAAAAGAACTAAGATCACTTCACACATACAACCTAAACTAAAAAACAACGACGTATCGTTAACCCCATCATCGACAAACCTAAAAACCTAATTTTAAGAACTGAAAGGTTAATCGGTAAGAACAGAACCACATGGGACATGTACGGATGACAATACCTAAATTTAGTTTGATTCAAAACTCTTTTATACAATATTCTCCTTAGGGTAGGGATATGGTAAAAAGTGTTTAAAATGTGAGAAGGGTAAGAAGTGTTTTAAACCATTGGATATTTGATCTAATGGTTGAGATCAATAGGGTATAAAAATGTAAATTGTGTTTTAATTAGAAGGACCTTATGTAAAATTGAAGGGCAATAGTGTCTTTTCGGATGTTTCAAATATGGTAACCGTATCCTACACAACCAAAACCCCCATCATTCTCCTAAAAACTAGCGACTTCCATTCAAAAGTTGATTATTCGATTTCCTTGACTATTGTAAGATACTATACAATTTAATTAACAATAATCTGTTGATTTAAATCATTTAATAATCATAAAACACTACGAACCAGAAAATTAAGATGTCTGTACAGAATATAACACTATTGATTGGGGATAAAACACTATGAAAGAAAATTAAGAAGTCTGTACATAATATAACACTATTGATTGGGGATAAAACACTATACATATAAATATAAAAAAATAACACTGTTAATGATAAAACACTAAAACAAAAACTTACCATAAACAATTCAATGTATAAAACACTATTGATTGGGGATAAAACACTATGAAAGGAAATTAAGATGTCTGTACAGAATATAACACTATTGATTGGGGATAAAACACTATGAAAGGAAATTAAGATGTCTGTACAGTATATAACACTATTGATTGGGGATAAAACACTATACATATAAAATATAAAAAAAAATAACACTGTTAATGTATAAACACTATGAAAGGAAATTAAGATGTCTGTATATAATATAACACTATTGATCATCCATATGACACTATACATCTAAATATAAAAAAAAATATAACTCTGTTCATGATAAAACAGTAAAACAATTATAATTGATGAAGAATGACGCGTACATGAAATTCTTATTGGATCTTGCAAAAAATTACAAAATTCGAAAGAATCCCTAAAATATCTCGCCAGTTTTTTTGGCAGTTATCTTGGAATCAATTAATTGATAAGAATGGAAAATTACTAATACACCCTTTTGAATTAATTAAGATAAAGGACACTTGTCATTCCTAAATTATTTCTCACACTTCTCACAAAAGTTGGACTTTGTACAGGATCCTCTACCATTCTCCTTGTATGTTTCAATATAATTATATAAAACATACCAAACACAAGTGCCATATTTAAATGTTACATTAAATATACTAAAGAAAACCTCTTTGGAATTTATTGCTCACTTTGATAAAACTCGTCGTTTATATATTCAGCTAACGACATTCGTAGGAGATTTAGTACAAAGTTCACTCCTTTATCGTTTTCACAAAAAGCTTTTACCTGGATTTATCAAGAACTAAAGTTAGTTATTCACCTCTATTCAAAAGCAAAACTTCATATGTATGTAGGTAAATTACTTGAACCTCAGTAGGACCACACTCTTTACCATGATTAGAATGAGCTAACACAGATCCCTTCAAGTTGGGTATTGTATCACCCTAGGTAAATCACACCTTTATAGCCATTACTATACAGTTATATGATTGCATCATTTGTATTATAACCCAAGTTCACCCTTGGTTTTTAAAACTGTGCCTGAGGCGCAGGGCTCATCGCTTTTACTTATCTAATGTGCAAACTGTACAGAAGCGCTCGCTTTGCGCACCGGTTTCATGACGCTTCGATGCACTTCTCGGTTTCTAAAACCAAGAGTATACCTTAATGTCATGTATCCATAGAATATACCTCACCCATTAACTAAACAAATGTGCTACTAATATATTTAAATTTAAAACTGTTAGGATCTGAGTTTGTTTGATTGTGTTTGTTTAATTAAGTGATTAATGTAAGAAGGTAAAACAGAGATGAATTGCAGCGGAAATAGAAAGTAAACTTTATAACACAATCAAAGAAGAATAGTTTTCAGCAAACATGAATTCATTAATCGAATGATTGTATGAATTACAAGATTCAACTATGCATGCATGCAACACTAAACTCCCCCTCAGCCTGAGCTCACAGTTAGTTTGTACAAGATGAATGTGAAAGAGAGCTAATAGAACAGTACAGGTACTGTTCTATTTATAGTACAATCCTAACCACTGAGCATCTAATGCTGACGTCACCTAGACAGTGACATCTAACAGCCTAACAACCTCTAAACACTGATACAAGCAAACACTGTTACATTAAACAACTGATAAGTAAAACACTGATACACCTATCTGCTGTTTATGCCCAAGCACTGATGTTGCAGATCAGTGCTTTCTTCAATGGATGATCAGGCCTTTGAATCAGCAGTGTTTAGTCTTCATCAGGTATTTGACTATCAGCAGTTGTTAGGTCTTCAGTCTTTATGATCAGCAGTTCTTTGTTGAGAAGTTATTGAGAAGATCAGTACTTAGAGTAATCAGCTGATAGAAGCACTGCCATTGGAGGGAACTTAGAACATGCATTTATTTATTGTGGATCAACTGTTGAGAACCAAGTTTGGCTTTCAGTATCATCTATTTTTCTGGGTTTGATCACATGGGCCAACAATCTCCCCTAGAACAGATGATGCCAAAACACTTCCTTATTCTTTGATCTTTATTCTCTCATCATTTTTCCCTTTGCCCTTTGAATTGTAATTCAAAGTTCATGGAATCTTCATCATCCTCATCCCTGTGAAGTTGAAGTTCTAAAAGATCTAGGAGGTCAGCTGCATCCAGACCTAATGCATCCTCCCTTGAATGTGTTCAACTCTACCATTGGACTTGAGCAGCGTCAATACATGGGTCTTTTTATCAGACTTCCACTTTAGTATTTTTGAGTCCAATGGGTTTCTTGGGAGAGATTTTATTTGTGATGAGTTTGGTGAAGGAGGTCTGCATGTCAACCTTTGAACTGTTTCAGCAAGTCATGCTTGAAGCTTTAATGAGGCATCATCCAAGCCAAACAGGATCTGATCCTTGATAGCCTGTTTCATGATTTCAGCTTCTCTCTTTGCATCTTCCTCATCCATCTGCTTCTGTCTTTTTCTTTGATCTAAGACATGGGTGGATAAGTCAGAGGATGTGAACAGTGTTTTAAGAGAGAGGGTTTGCTGTTGTGGCTTATCAGTGGTTTTGTCTTTGTACACTGGCTTCTTTGGAGCAGTAGGATCAGTTTCTCTTAGTTTTTCCAGCTTATGATATATTTGATCAACATATTGTTTGGACCATTTTGAAATAGCCCTTGCATTCCCATACTTAGCTGCAACCAGCTCAGCTCTCTTCCTCTTGTATTCTAAAGTAAGCTCTGCACTGGATTTCTTGAACTTGTTGCAGTTTGGTGCAGTTTTCTTCATCTAAGGATCATTCTTTATCCTTTCAATTCTATTTACTTCTGCTTTGAGCTGTGAGTGGCCAGTCTTTCAACTGTTCTACTTTGGCAGGGTATGGTTTGTCTCTCATGATAAGCTCTAAGAGATCTTTCCTTAGCTTCTTTTGAAGATCAGCATTTGGTGGCAGATTTGACATCTCCTTGCTCAAGTCTCTTACAAAGTCTTCCAGTTTCCTGACTTTACTTAACCCATGCTGCATTCGACTTGAGAAGTTGGTGTCACCTTTCCCTTTACCCTCTTGCTTAGCAATGTGTTCAGCTTGCTTGGCTTTTAGTTTCAGATAATCATCCATGTTTCTTGGATTTCTGAAGCCATGAAGAGATGGGAAGGTTCTCTTGGATGGATCATCCTCTGTATAGAATTGTCTCATTTCATCTTTCAATGCATGCAATTCCAGAGGATAATTTACTGCCAATGGGATGGTTCATGAAGGATCATGACCAGTGGGTGAATGTGGTTGAACAAGTGGATTTTAAATGATGTTGGTGATGGTGGAGGAATAAATGGTTCAGGGTTGGTTTGAATGAATGGTGAAGATGATAAAGGAGTAGGTGCAGGTATATCATCATCATTCACTTGGAATTTTCTTTTCCTTGTATAAACAGATTTAGGAGAAGGATTTTTTGTTGGAGAGTTGGAAATAAGAATGAAAATTGCTTGGGAAGGAAATTGGAAAGTAGTGGATGGTTGACTAACAACTGTTGAAACAACTGGTGTCTCAACCGCTGCTGTCTTAACAACTGTTGAAGTGTCAACATTTGTTGCAGTGGTGGATGGCATTGGTGAAGATGGTTTTGTTTTCTGCTTTTTGCAGGTTGTTTTTATGGTGGTGGTGTTGGTTTAGGTGTAGCAGTGGATGGCTTTTTGATACCAGCAGTGGTTTTGAGACCATCAGTGGTTTGCTTTTCAGGATTATCCGATGTTTGTTTTGGTGGTGAGGGTGATCTTGGGTATGTGGCAAGAGGTGGTTTGTTGTGTTTATGGGATTTTATTCTATCTGAAGTGCCAAGATCCTTTGTTTTTATTTCCCAATTCTTCAATTCCTTTTGTTCCCTCTTCCAAATCCTTTCCTTTGTTGCATTCTGAATTTGGATAGTCTTTTTGTTTGCAGCCTCTTCATCTGCTTGAATGTTCAGGGTTTCATCAATTCCCTTTTCTTTTTCTTTGACAGATGTTTCAGCAGAGGTTGCAGAAGACTTCTTTTCAGGCTCTGGCTTTTGTGTTGGCTTTTGTCTTAGAGTGGGTTTGCCAAACTTCTTCATATCATGTTTCTCCCCCTTTTTGGCATCATCTTGATCATCATCATTTTCAAAGATAGATACAGGGGTAGTGCCAGTCATCTTTGTCAGGGCTACTTTGATAGCCTTGATGTCAGCCTGAGTATCTTTATACCTTGCTTCAACCATATTTCGGATAAGCTCCACGTGTATATTATGTTGAATTTCGGCAAGTTCCCTTTGAGCAGTAAGAATGGGCTGGACTGATTTCCAGAGCTCTTGGGATAATTGTTGATGTGTTGGTTGACTTTTTGAAGCTTCTACCAGTGTTTGTATTGACTAATTCATTGTAAGAATTGTGGTTTCAATGGAAGATAACATCTCCGTTAAATCTTGGTATTTTAAACCATCACCCAAATTAATGGGATCATCTGATTTCCCACCAGTGGTGGTTGTATCAGCTTTTGAACCAGGAGGAGTCTCCAAAGTTTCATCAACTGATGCCCCTTGTTCTTGGTACCGGGGACTTCTTTCTTCAGCAGTGGTTACCTTAGACAACACACCAGTGGTTAACTTGAACACACCAGTGGATACCTTGGTTCCCATAGAAGAAATTGCCTTCAAGGTCTTACTTATGAAACTACTGTCCAGATGTAGATCAATAGATCTAACATCTATAGTAGCTGCTCCACTTGAACTACCAACAAGAATTTCATGAAATCCTTGTGGTGTAGCCTCCTCAGCTGTTTGTGGGATAACCCATTGAGGTGGTTCAGACACAGCCATTGTGGAAGTTGTACTCTCTTTAATGTGTTTGTGAGAGGGGCTGCTTTGAGTCTGAATCTCAATGGCATCAAACAGAGGTATGATGGATGGTGGAATTTGAGATGAAGGGAGTGGTGTTGAAAGAGAATTTTCCCCGGCAGGAGGACTATTAATCATACTCTCAAATGAGGGCAATGATTCATATTGTGGTGTCCCTGTGTATACAACATGTTCCTTTTGTGAGGAATCATGAGGAGTTGAGGCTTTGGGTGGAGATCTTTCCAACTGTTGTGAGGAAGTAGCAACAGTGGTTTCAGGTAACTTTGGTGCTTTCACTGGGTTAACTTCTGGGATCTCATCTTCCAGAAGGCCCTTTTTACTGGGTTTGGTAGGCTTGGAGGATTTCTTTTTGGTCTTTTTGGTCTTTTTGGTGGGGGTTGCACAACAGTGGTTGTGCTGCTGTGGTCACCATGAGCAGTGGGCTCAGCAGCTGAGTCTGAGGAGCAGATGTGGACTCATCCAAAATTTGCGCAGACTCCCCTGCTTGTGTTTTTTAACTTTTTGACTCTTTGGCCATTAGGCGAGTAAAAGTTTCAGCAGACAAGCTGTTTATTTGAAAAGGTGCACATTGTACAAGTACTTGTGCATTTTCTTTTGGTATTTTCTGTTGCAAATAATAACTCAAAAATCTTGGAAACAACAAGAAAGCCCGTGGCTTCTTGTCTTTAATATTTTTCACATTTTTGACCAAATCATTAAAAATTTCTTGGGAGTAATTGAAATCAGTTTTAGACATGATAGCATACCCCAAGTATTAGATTTTCAGAGGAATTTCATTAAAAGCAGTTGTTTTATTTGAAACACAGGTGAGCAGGGTATGAAATAGGAATTTCATAGGAGGTGGAAATTCTCCCTTTTGCATAGTTGCTTTTGTCAATTGTCCTGCATACTCTCTTTCGATCAAATCAATTTGATACTCATCCTTAGAGAAAGAGGTTTTACCTGCTTGGTCATTCATCTGAAACACTTTTGAAATGGTTTGTAGTGTTATTGGGACCAAGATTCCACCTACTTCTGATGATATTGCCCAAGCCTTTCTATCTTGAATTTCAGGTTTGGCATTTGCCCATAAATCTCGTAGGGTATCTTGGTAAGTGGGAGCATTGCAAGTTAACAAAGTTTTGTACTTTGATGATGATAAGGCGTCAATGATGGAATGAAAATATGTATTTTTGCTTGATTTTTCAAGAGTACAGAGGTAGTTGTTTGGGTGTTTGATGATGAGAGCCATGGTGATTGTGAAAATCGCGAATGAAGGAGAAGAGATTGAATGACAAATGGAAACCGCTTTTGAAGAATTTTTGAATTCGATACGGCAGTGAAAACTCTGTTTGGGGGTTTTATCAGGGTTTTATTCAAGTGAAAAAGTGAATGCTGACGTGGAAGCGGTTTCAAAGATCGGACGGTTTACATCTGCCCACGGGGCAACCTCTGATGGAATAGTGGAAGACAATTGTTTGGAAGCCACTGATGGACAATATCAGTGGGTGATAGCAGTGAATGACAGGAACAGTGGCCGATTTTAACTATCAGTGGATAAACATCAGTGGTTGAAACACTGATGTTTGATCAACAGTGATTAACAAGGAATATGAAGAAACAGAGGTTGTCTTTCAGCAGTGGGTGAATTTTCAACAATCAGATGTTTGAACCAAACAATGGATATGGACAGACTTTTAAGGATTTATGAAAATTTTTCATTTTAACTATCTTTAAGAATGGATTTTTGATTTTCTGAAAACATTTTAATTCTTTTTATTCATGAACAAACTAGATTTTGCTTGTTAGTCCATGTTAAGCATGCCAATTCTAGAGATCAAGCTTTCAAAGGTGGATGTGTCTAATTCTTTTGTTAGCACATCTGCCAGCTGATCCTTAGTTGGAACATGATGCAGAGAAATCAAACCTTTTTCATAGCAATCCCTCACAAAGTGATGTCTGATGTCAATGTGCTTGGTGGTTGAATGAGATACTGGATTTTTGATGATATTTTCAGTTGCTTGACTATCCAACATGAGAGGTGTCTTTAAAGCAGTTACACCAAAATCCAGCAGTTGATTTTGAAGCCACAACAATTGGGCTATACAACTTGCAACAACAATGTATTCTGCTTCAGCAGTGGATGTGGAAACAGCTGTTTGCTTTTTTCTTTGCCAAGACACTAAGCAATGGCCTAGGAATTGACACCATCCTGATGTAGACTTCCTGGTTGTGTTGCATCCAGCAAAATCACTATCTGAGAAACCTGAAAGCTTAACATTCCCATTAGCAGGGTACCAGATACCAAGTGTGGGAGCACCCTTTATGTATCTGAATATCCTTTTCACAGCAATGAGGTTAGATTTCCTAGGTGCTGACTAGGATCTTGCACTAGCACATGTTGCAAACATGATGTCTGGCCTAGATGCAGTTAGGTACAGTAAAGACCAATCATACTTCTATATAGTGTTTGATCAACCAAATCATCCTTTTCATCAGACATGACCAACTTTGTGGTTGTCATGGGTGTACTACATGTTTTACAATCATTCATCTCAAATTTGTTTAAAAGATCTTTTACATATTTGCTTTGATGAATGAAAGTGCCATTTTGCAGTTGCTTAACTTGGAGACCAAGAAAGCACTGTAGTTCACCCATTGCACTCATCTCAAACTCAGCTGTCATGAGTTGTCTGAACTCTTCACACATTGCATTGCATGTGCTTCCAAATATGATGTCATCCACATAAATTTGGATAATCATCAAATATTTTCCTCTCCATTTTAAAAACAAGGTTTTATCAATTTTACCTCTTATGAAACCAATAGAGATTAGAAAAGTGGAAAGAGTTTCATACCAGGCTTTAGGTGCTTGTTTCAAGCCATACAAAGCTTTGTTTAGCTTGTAGACATGATTTGGATTAAATGGATCCTCTAAACCAGGAGGTTGACAAACATATACCTCTTCTTGAATCTTACCATAGAGGAAAGCACATTTGATATCCATTTGAAACACCTTGATGTTGTGGTTGACAGCAAAGGCTAAGAACAGTCTGATAGCTTCTAATCTTGCTACAGGGGCAAAAGTTTCATCATAATCAATGCCCTCTTCCTATCTAAAGCCTTGAACCACAAGCCTAGCTTTGTTCTTGACAACAATGGCCCTTTCTTCAGTTTTGTTTTTGAAGACCCACTTTGTGCCAATTGGACTTACACCCTCTGGCAGTGGCACAAATTCCCATACTGTTGTCTTTTAGTGCATCTTGGTACTTGACTGGTTGATGGTGTGATAGAAAGCCATCAAAAAGATAAATGTTTTGGGATTGACTTCTGGTGAGAACCCCTTCATTGATGTTGCCAATCACTTGGTCTGGTGGATGAGATTTAAGAAAGATCAGATCTCCCTTGTATGGAACAATGGCATTTAAAGGTGAAGGCTGTAGATGTGAATCATCTGAGCTAACATCTGCTGGTGACTTTGATGATCCAACATCTGTTTGAAATGGAGGTGGAGGAATAGGAGGAATGGGTGTGGCACAATGTTGATTTTTAACCACTGTTGGTGGATTTTTATCAACAGTGGTTGGGGATGATATGGTGACAGAGGTTGAAGGGCTACTTTGGTCAACAACTGTTGATGCAGCAGTGGATGAGCTTTGACAGTTGTTTTGAACATCTGCTGCTCTGGTGGTGGATGTGATTTTATATTGTGGAATCACAACATCATATCCATAATCTTGTGAAGGAGGTTGTTGAATACCTGCAGGGTTAGTCTTGACAGACACATTTTCAAATGTAAATTTATCAAGATCAAACAATTCAGCAGGGTTTGCTGGGATTTTCAGTGAAGAAAGTTCATTGAACTTTACATTCAAAGTATCTTCCACACACCTAGTCCTTGTGTTAAACACTTTGTAGGCCTTGGCACTGGTTGAGCATCCCAAATGATAACCACAATCTACTTTGGCTGCAAATTTTGAAATTGAATCTTTTAAATTTAAGATAAAACATGGGCAGCCAAAGACTTTGAAATATGAGATAAGTGGTTTGATTTTGAACAGAGTTTCATAGGCAGTCTTTTGATGCCTGAGGTTGATTAAAACTCTGTTCTGCACATAACAAGCAGTGTTTACAGCCTTTCCCCAAAAAGTTAAGGGTAAACCTGAGTCTGCAAGCATTGTTCTGGCAGCTTCAATCAAAGTTCTGTTTTTTCCTTTCAACCACCCCATTTTGTTTAGATGTACTGCCTTACAATCCCTTTTGACACACAGAAATCATCCAACTCCTTATTTCTGAATTCTGTTCCACTGTCACTTCTAAAGGTTTTTACTGGCAGATCAAATTGCTTTTCAACCTGTTTAACAAGGTCTTGCAAAATACCTGCAGTCTCATCTTTAGAATGTAAAAAGTAAGTCCATGTAAACCTAGAAAAATCATCTACAATAACCAAACAGTATCTTTTCTTTTTCAAACTCATGATTTTTACTGGGCCATACAAATCCATGTGCAGCATTTGCAAACACTTGGTTGTTTTGGACTATTTAATGGACTTGTATGAGCTTTTTTGTTGTTTTCCTTTTAGACAGCAAACACAATGCTCAGAACAAGTAAACAAAGACCTCTTACAAGGCCTTGTTTTGATAGAGTAGTGATTGTCTTGAGATTGGTGTTTCCTGTCTAAAAGGAAAACAACAAAAAAGCTCATACAAGTGAACAAGTAAACAAAGACCTCTTACAAGGCCTTGTTTTGATAGAGTAGTGATTGTCTTGAGATTGGTGTGCCCAAATCTTCTGTGCCATAATTCTGTCTCTTTGTTAGAGGCAGCTGAGAACAGACATGCATTAGTCATTGGGCTCTCTTTTGACAAATCAACTATATACACATTGCCACTCCTTTGAGCAACAAGCTATGTTTTTCCTTTGGCTATTATTTCTTCAATCTTTTTCACCATTTCTGGCCCAACAATCTTGCAACTCTCCTTAGTAAAGAATGACCCATAGCCTTTTTCACTCATTTGTGAGACACTAAGGAGGTTGAACTTTAGATTGTCAATAAGATTGACATTTTCAAACTTGATTTTTCTTGATTGAACTGTTCCAGACCCCAACACCATTCCCTTAGAATTGTTACCAAAGGATATATCACCCCCTCCATGGTTTTTGAAATCTTTGAGTAGAGCTCTACATCCAGTCATGTGCCTGGAGCCTCCACTATCTACATACCAAAGACTATCTAAGCATGCAGAAGCTCCCTGCACATCAAGTAAACGATTAGTTCAGGAGGGTCTCCAAAGCCAATAAGGATTTGTATGGGGTCACAACAGTGTCAGTCTCAAGTCTAGGAACATGGATAGTGGTTAGCTCAGGGTTTTGAACAATTTTTGAACCATTTTTCTTTAACCACTGTTGTGAGCCATTCCCTGTCAGAAGTTGAAATCCAAAAGGATGCCTGTTCACTTTTGGTTTAGAAGGCTTTTTGTAAGCCTCATAAACATGTGGGACCCTTTGGTATGGAGGTTGACCTTTTCCTCTTTGGAATTTGTTAGCTGGAGGTGCATCTGTCACTTGAACATCTCTGGGAGCAGAGTTTTTGTTCAACTATTTTGTAACAGTTGTTTAGACAGACACAAATGGTTGTTTCTTGATGGATGAATTTGAAGAACTCACAAGTGTTTTTGAGGTGTACTCTTTTCTTTTAACCTCAAAAGTTTTGAGGTACACACACTCATGAGTAAGATGGTCTGTTTTTTCACAGATGGTTCAACTTGGTGCAGTACTTGTTTTGTTAATGTCAAAAGCTTTTAAGTGAAAACAATCCTTTGTGGAATGATTTCTCTATTCACAAAAGTGACAAAACATATTTTTTCTCTTTTTTTCCTCTTTTCAACTTCCTTTGCAACAGAGTTTTGAACCAATGTTGGGATGTCTTTAAGAGGAATGATCTTAGCCTTAGGTGCTTTCACACCCTCAACTGTGGAAAAATCCATTGGTTTGAAATTCTCAAGGATGTCACACTCATCTGACCAGGTGGGTTTGAATTGATATTTTTCAATCTCCTCAAAGGTTGATGACCCCACTGGTTTTTGCAAAATGATTTTGTTACCATTTTTATCAGTGATTTTAACTTCTTGACCATCCTTGTTTATTGGTATAAACTCAACTGAATCAGAATCATTTACAGCAGTGTTTTCAGTTTGGTCATTTTTCTTGAAACCTATGCCAAACTTTACATTGCTTTTGATCTGTTTCTCTAACATCAGCTCATAACCTTTGCAGGATTCCACCCATTTTTCACAAGTGATTTGGGTGGATTCCAACTCCTTTTTACAAGCTTGATATTTCTCTATCATTGCTTGGAGTTGGTCCTTGGTTATGCTATGTTCATGTTTAAGACTGCAGATTTCATTATCCTTTTCATACAATTTGTTTTTCAATTCTTTAACAGATTTTTTCAAATTGTACTTCATCTTTTAAGATTTTATCCCTAAGGTTTTCATTCACCTCTTTAACATTTGCAAATGCTATGATGCATTTGTCTGAACATAGGTTTTTCAAGACCTGAGGTGATACCTTAGCTGCAACCATCATGGCACAGTCAGAAAACATTCTCACAAGCACTGGTATCCTTCTCCACATCATCAACACACCATGGGTCAGCAAGAGGTTCTAACAGTGGTTCAGGTTCCTTCTCTAATAGCTGTTCACCAACAACAGCAGTAACCACTGCTTCAGCAACTTCATCCACTGTTTCAGCACTGGATTCCACTTCTTCAGTTTCCAGCCCTTCTGGAATTGACTCTAATGCCGCAAAACAAAATTCATCACAAGGAGCATCATTCTTAGCAAATAGAGCAAAATTTTCATCAGATAACTCATCAGGCATGCTACTCCAATCAACAAAGCCTTGGGTAAAGAAGCTTTGCTGACTGGCCTCTGTTGGAGCAGATGTTTGTGCAGCATGTTGTGGTGCAGGTTGTTGCACTTGAACCTGAGAGACTAGGGCTTGGACATACTGGATTTGTGGAACAGGGGTTTGAACATATTGCACTGGAACAGTGGTTACAGGGTGCGCATAATGGGCTGTGTTTACATAAGCAGCAGGGGTATATTGGGAATATTGCATAGTGTTTTGTGTATTTTGAGGTCTAGGGCTAGGATGTGTAATGATTGGTCCATTATTTTGACTTCTACATTTTCTAGCAAAATCTTCTAGCATGTTACACTTGTAGCACTTAATTTTAGATTTATCCAAGCCCACTTTTAGATTCCCATGCAACCCTGGAAATTTTCTTCCTATTCTCTTATAAAACTTGCTGGTTCTTACACTCAGCAGTGCCAGTTGGTGCAAAATGTCCATTTCCTCCAGATCGGTGGGATCAAAGTGTTGGAGGTCATTGAGCTCAAAGGATAAGTTGTCAGAATTCTGGTTTTCCCCACTTGCTGTAAAAGCATAGTTGGGTGAGTAAGATTCAGAGTTGTTAAAGGCTCCACCAGCAGTTATATCAATGTAATGATCATAACTCTGATCCTTACTACCACCAGATTCTTCTTGACCCAGAAGTGCTGTGTTACCAAAGGTGTAATCATCAGCAACCTTCCCAGATTCCTGTAACTTCTTTTTCTGGTTCAACTTTCTCTCATATGTGAGGTGTCAACCATGAAGTTGGGTCAAACTTAGCTCTTTAAAACCCATAGAATTTCTAGTTACGAAAGCTATAGTATCCCATTTGTCTTGTAATGACCTTAGAAACCTACTATTTAAAGTGGACTTTGAAAATTCAACATTAACCAGTTTAAGTTCACTAATGAGATAACTAAATCTTTCAAACCGTTGGGTTAGAGACTCTCATTTGACATGACAAAAGGTTTCATACTGTTGATTCAAAACCTCCCTGTTATTTTCGATAACCTCTTCTGTTCCACCGAACTGCTCTTTCAGTGCATCCCACAGCTCTTTGGCACTGTTACAGTGTAACAGTCCAGCATAAATGTCATTTGGGAGAGCTAAGGCCACTATGCTAAAAGCCTTTGCATCTAATTCAATTATTTGAAAATCCCGATCTGAGTAATTTTCAAGGCTTTTAGGCACTTGGCCTTTAGGATCTTCTGTGCTAGGCACCATTGGAACGTGCGGTCCAAAGATGACTGACTTCCAGCAGCCGGGGTTTTGCTGAGCTAACACATGGCCCATCCTACATTACCAGATATTGTACTCGGATCTGACAAGCATAGGTGGCTTGAATAGTGTTCCGGTGTTGTGAGGGTCCTGTGAGTGTGATGTCATCTTGGTTGTTTTATAGATGTTTTTGAATAATCAACTTTTATACGTGATTACCCTTTACTCTATTTTTCAACTAAATACGAACAACTTAAGTATCAATGGATTTCAGCTGAACTTCTATGTCAAATTGATTGTTAGATAGAATTTGACTGTCCTATGCTCTGATACCAATTGTTAGGATCGGAGTTTGTTTGGTTGTGTTTGTTTAATTAAGTGATTAATGTAAGAAGGTAAAACAGAGATGAATTGCAGTGGATATAGAAAGTAAACTTTATAACACAATCAAAGAAGAATAGTTTTCAGCAAACATGATTTCATTAATCGAATGATTGTATGAATTACAAGATTCAACTATGCATGCATGCAACACTAAACTCCCCCTTAGCATGAGCTCACAGTTAGTTCGTACAAGATGAATGTGAAAGAGAGCTAATAGAACAATACAGGTACTGTTCTATTTATAGTACAATCCTAACCGCTGAGCATCTAATGCTGATGTCACCTAGACAGTGACATCTAACAGCCTAACAACCTCTAAACACTGATACAAGCAAACACTGTTACATTACACAACTGATAAGTAAAACACTGATACACCTATCCGTTGTTGATGCCCAAGCACTGATGTTGCAGATCAGTGCTTTCTTCAATGGATTATCAGGCCTTTGAATCAGCAGTGTTTAGTCTTCATCAGGTCTTTAACTATCAACAGTTGTTAGGTCTTCAGTCTTTATGATCAGCAGTTCTTTGTTGAGCAGTTTTTTAGAAGATCAGTACTTAGAGTAATCAGTTGATAGTAGCACTGCCATTGGAGGGAACTTAGAACATGCATTTATTTATTGTGGATCAACTGTTGAGAACCAGTTTTGGCTTTCAGTATCATCTGTTCTTCTAGGTTTGATCACATGGGCCAACAAAAACCATCAACAAAAGACCAATGGCACTCATTTTGAGTGAAGATTAACAATGGGAACTGGATAGAGCCATCGAAAATCAACAACTAATCTTCAGTTGTCTCAAATAAATAACTTGAAATTAAAGAGCAGTGAATTGTTGACCCTCAAAATCTAATCCAGTCTTTGGAGTAATGTTTAGTGTACACCAAACCAAACAAACCCATCAAATTTTGAAAAAAACCCCAATTTAAATTCGCTATATCTCTTTATTACCCCAAAAAACGAAATCCAATTTTGTGTGACTTATTGACTTGTTGGCGGCTATATTGTGACACCTGGGTCACTGCGACCATCAAACAAATACCAAACCAATGAAATATTGTATTTCATACTTGGGATTTGTATAAATATGTGTATCATTTGCACATATCAATTTTTGTTCAATTCCAAACTCTAAATCGCTTTCTGGAAGGTTATACGCGCACTGATGCGTAAATATAACCCGTTTAATGCAACGAACACTCCGGAATAGTGAAATAGGCTTAACATACCTTAAATAACCTTTACATAACTTAGAAATAACTTTTAAAGGTTTTGGTATGGCAAAATCAAGTTAAATCGCTTACAGGGACTAAAGTTGACAAACTGCGAAAGTATGCCAATTTGAACTGTAACAGACATTCCGGATCATGGCCATAAGTTAAACATACCATAAATATCCTTTACATAGCTTAGAAATAGGCTTTGAGGGGTTCGGTGTGACACCTGTGTCACTCCAACCATCAAACAAATGCCAAACCAATGAAATATTGTATTTCATACTTGGGATTTGTAAAAATATGTGTATCGTTTGTACATATCAACTCTTGTTCGATTTCAAGCTCTAAATCGCCTTCTGGAAGGTTATACGCGCACTGATGCGTAAATATAACCAGTTTAATGCAACGAACACTCCGGAATAGTGAAATAGGCTTAACATACCTTAAATAACCTTAACATAACTTAGAAATAAGTTTTGAAGGCTTTGGTATGGCAAAATCAAGTTAAATCGCTTACAGGGACTAAAGTTGACAAACTGCGAAAGTATGCCAATTTGAACTGTAACAGACATTCCGGAACATGACCATAAGTTAAACATACCACAAATATCCTTTACATAGCTTAGAAATAGGCTTTGAGGGGTTCGGTGTGCTAAAATAAACTTTTGGGTCATTCAGGGACTAAAAGCGTCAAAAAGTGCACAAGTTTGCATTTTCGCGCATAACTTACGTTCTGAATACATCCGGACATCCAAAAAAAATTATGTAAGCACTAAAACATTTTATTTTAGTGTTTGGCATAAGAAAAATCCATTCGTCGCGTCATTTGGATCGTTTTTCGCGCTTATGCGCATTCCGTCGTAATTAACCGAACATCGCGATCGTACGACCAAACGAACCGACATCCGAGATATTTTTGAGCACATTTTAAGTTCCCTATACTTTAACTTCATTTTAGAGCCTTGAAATGAGGTTAACGGGGTTCAAACGCATCGAAAATAGCTTAAAAGGGCTGCAGGGACCATTTCTGCCATTTTTGGAAACTTTTCTGAATCTGGTGCATGGTGGCGTAGCGCGACTGCATAAGGCCTTTACCAGTGGCGCTACGCGACTGCCTAACCTGGACAGAAACATTGCATCTAGTCCATTTTCACTTTCGCACATGGTTTTGGCAATACCGTGGGCTCAAATGGTTTTCAAAAACCAGGGTTTTGAGGTGGAGGGTTGAGATTGAAGCACGGTTAACGAGGAACGATCTTAACGGCTCTACGAATCCTATAAATACCCCTTGCCTTCACTTGCAAAAACCCACAAGAATTTTGATCTTAGAAGCTCTAAGTTGAAACCATTGTTTCATACCTGAGTTACTTGGATCGAGATTAGCATTCGGGGACCCTTCGTAAGTATTCCTTCGTTCTTTTATTGCTTTTCGAGTCCGAAAGTCAAACTTTGTTTGACTTTCTGCATTGACCAGTTTATGGTCAATGCGAAGTTCGTTTGAACTTCACAACGTGATTGTAATCACGATGGTTATAGTCCCTTGGGACTATGCCTACTGATTACCACGTTGTCTAGGGTCGTAAGGGTAAGCGATCTAATAAATCGCTTATACCTTCGAACCCGACCCAGTTGGTCGATCATTAGGATCCGACCAAACACATTAGGTGACCATAGTATGTAGGGAATAACCTTCCGAGGTTATACCTTATGGTCACGACGTTTAAGTAGTTGTATGATAGGTAGCTTATATGCCTTAGGTAAATTACCAAAATACCCCCTTTGATGCCAAAATTCATTATAAACATACGTGACATAACTTTTGACATCTAAACTGATTTGGCGACAATATTAAACATGTTAAGGCATATTCTACTTGTCATAGGACTAGTTAGGCGGTCCGAACGCGTTTCACGCGAACGACGCGTTAAAGTAGCATAAGCTACCTAAACGGGTCATAATGGGTCGTAAACACTTAGGTTAGGTTTCATTGTAGTATGTAGGCTTTGCTAAACCATATTACATGAGTTCCCATACTCATTTGGTTTACAAGCCCTCATTCTATCCGATCCTCCGATTTAGGTCCGGGTTATTAACATAGTTACCTATATTAGGTGCCGTTTGATATCCGTGATCTCTAGCATTGTTTGGTTGTCACTCAAGGACTACTGAGCATTCTCAAGTGAGTACATAGACCCCTCTTTTACTGTTTTCCAAACGTTTTGGGGTGGAACACATGTGCCTACTTGTTACTTTCATGCTTTCCATGTTTTCACATCATATACCTGCTATGTTCGTTAGTACATTATAGTACATGATTTTATTACATTTCATGCTATGTATGCCCTTTGTGTGCGTACTTAGTACATCGTTTTACATTACATGCTATGTATGCCTATTGTGTGCGTACTTAGTACATCGTCCTACATTACAGTTCATGCTATGTATGTCCATTGTGTGCATACTTAGTACATTGTTTTACATTACACTTATGCTATGTATGTTCTTTGTTGCATACTTAGTACATTGTTATACATTACACTTTATGCTATGTATGTTCTTTGTTGCATACTTAGTACATTTGTTATTCATCACATGCTTACATTTTGGACACACATTACATGATTTACATTAGACATGAACATTTTACTTTGGTAGTTTGGTTTGTTTAAGTGATTAAGTAACGAGGCGTGTGTAATATGATACAAGTATGGTGGATACGCCGCTGGTACTTCCTATATATAAGTGCTTATATGGTATTACATATCGTAGCGTTATTTGAATCATTTCAATTTGAGACATATAACATTTTATACAAATAACATACTTTTCACAAGACATTGATTTACAAACAACTTATCTTATACAAACTCATTTTACATGGTTATTCATTTAACCATACATTATTCTCTTATTTATACATATCATCTGATCTTATCGTTTTTCAAATGATTTACAAGACAAAGCAAATTACAAGGTTCATGACTAAACATTTTCTCAAACATAAGTCATGAATTCTGTTTTCACAAAACCTATGTATCTCACAGGCATTTTTATTCTGACGTACCTATTTTCACATGTGTTTTCAGGAGATGTCGCATAGGACTTATCAAGACATACTTAGGCGGACCTGTGCCTTAGTGACTTAAAATGAGACAAGAACTAGTTAATTTTTGTTATGTACTCTTTGTTTCTTGTTTAAAGCAATGTAAACTCTCATGTTTGATTAATAAAACGAAACTTTAATTGCCATGGATTTGAAACGATTAATTCTGTTACAACACTCCCCGATGTTTCCGCCACGTTTTGTATGTTCTACGTGGTCGGGGTGTGACATTCAGTGTGCTAAAATAAACTTTTGGGTCATTCAGGGACTAAAAGCGTCAAAAAGTGCACAAGTTTGCACTTTCGCGCATAACTTACGTTCTGAATACATCCGGACATCCAAAAATTTATGTAAGCACTAAAACATTTTATTTTAGTGTTTGGCATAAGAAAAATCCATTCGTCACGCAATTTGGATCGTTTTTCGCGCTTATGCGCATTCCGTCGTAATTAAGCGAACATCGCGATCGTACGACCAAACGAACCAACATCCGGCATATTTTTGAGCATGTTTCATGTCCACAATGTTTAGGCTTCATTTTAGGGCCTTAACGTTGGCTTAACAGGCCTTAAACGTGTTGGAAATGGCCTTAAAACACAACAGCGACCAAAACTGTCATTTCTGAAAGATGTTGGCTGATCAGACAGGCCAGGCGGCCCGCGTAAACCCCTGGTGTATCCTTACGCGGTCCGCGTCAGTCTCCCAGACCAGATTCGATGTTTAAACAGGCTGTTAACAACTGTTTTACCCACAAAACCACATTTCACATGGTAATTCTGATACTAGGGGCTGGTTTTGGATGTGCACATGGTATTACAATACCATGTGTGCAAGTGTATGGCCAAGATCAAAGCACGTTTTCCGAGAAACAATCTTAACGGCTCTACGAATCCTATAAATACCCCTTGTCTTCACTTGCAAAAACCCACTAGAATCCTGATTTGAGAAGCTCTAAGTTGAAACCTTTGTTTCATACCTGAGCTACTTGGATCGAGATTAGCATTCGGGGACCCTTTGTAAGTGTTCCTTCGTTCTTTTATTGCTTTTCAAGTTTGAGAGTCAAACTTTGTTTGACTTTCTGCGTTGACCAGTTTATGGTCAATGCGAAGTTCGTTTGAACTTCGCAACGTGATTGTAATCACGATGGTTATAGTCCTTTGTGACTATGCCTACTGATTACCACGTTGTCTAGGGTCGTAAGGGTAAGCGATCTAATAAATCGCTTATACCTTCGAACCCGACCCATTTTGGTCGATCATTAGGATCCGACCAAATACTTTAGGACCATAGCATATAGGGAATAACCTTCCGAGGTTATACCCTATGGTCACATCGTTTGAGTAGTTGTATGATAGGTAGTTTATATGCCTTAGGTAAATTACCAGAATACCCTTTTCATGTATAATTGGTAATTAAGCATATGTAACCTAAAATTTTGTCACATAACTGATTTTGTAACATGTTTAGGCATATAACACTTGTCATAGGGCTAGTTAGACGTCTCGAGTGCGCTTTTGCGCGCACGACGCGTTAAAGTAGCATAAGCTACCTTAATGGGTCGCGATGGGTCGAAAGCACTTAGGTTAGGTTTCATTTAGTATGTAGGCTTTGTTAAACCATATGACACGAGTCTCTATACTCGTTTGGTTTACGAACCCTCATTCTATCTAAATCCTCCGATCTAGGTCCGGTTTATTAACATAGTTACCTATATTAGGTGTCGTTTGATTCCGTGATCCCTAGCATTGCTTGGTGGTTATCTTAGGACTTCTGAGCAATCTCAGGTGAGTACATAGACCCCTCTTTTACTGTTTTCCAAACATTTTGGGGTGGAACACATGTGCCTACTTGTTACTTTCATGCTTTCCTGTTTTCACATCATATACTTCCTATGTTCATTAGTACATTTATAGTACATGATTTCATTACATTTTATGCTATGTATGCCCATTGCGTGCGTACTTAGTACATTGTTTTACATTACATTTCATGCTATGTATGCCTATTGTGTGCATATTTAGTACAGTTGTTTCACGTCACATGCTATGTATGTCTATTGTTGCATACTTAGTACAGTTCACATGCTATGTATGTTCATTTGTTGCATACTTAATACAGTTGTTTTCATCACATGCTTACATTTTGATATGATATTTGGTTTGTTTTGATGGATCAATATACATTCATTAACACCGATCACGCCGTTCGTTAGTAGGTAGTGGTACCATAGGAATTGACAACTCCCGTTCCTGAAATCCTGGGTTTGTTTGGATTGGAAGGAATGACCAAATTCGATATACATAACTTAGATAAACCTTTAATTTGTTTAAGGGTTTATCGCCACAGTCTCAAGGCTTGGATGTATGCATTCTCACAATACCGCATAGATGTTTATATCAGTATAGCATGCTTTTGTTCCACAAAACATAGCTTTGATTTAAACCGTGTTTTACTTCAATACTTTGTTTTTGTGCATATGGTTTAGTTGATATATTTCACTAGTCATACATATCATTTTGGTTACACATTACATGATTTACATTTGACACATAAACATTATTGACATTGGTTATACATTACATGATTTACATTTGACACATAAACATTATTAACATTGGTTATACATTACATGATTTACATCTTGACATAAACATTTTGACATATTATTCAATACATTTGGCAATTGGTTTAAACATAAACATCTTACGTTGTTGGTTTGGTTTGAGTAAGTGATTTAAGTAACGAGGCGTGTGTATATGATACAAGCATGGTGGATACGCCGCTGGTACTTCCTATATATAAGTGATTGTATGGTATTACATATCGTAGCGTTATTTGAATCATTTCAATTTGGACATATAACATTTTATACAAATAACATACTTTTCACAATACATTGTTTTACAAACAACTTAATTTATACAAACTCATTTCACATGGTTATTCACTAACCATGTATTATTCGTTTATACATATATATCCTTTGGTTTATTTATCACTTTTCAAATGATTTACAAGACAAAGAAAATTACAAGGTTCATGACTAAACGTTTTCTTAAACAATAAGTCATGAATCCTATTTTCATAAACCTATGTATCTCACAGGCATTTTTATGATGACGTACCTATTTTCACATGTGTTTCAGGATATGATGCATAGGATTTATCAAGTTACACTTAGGCGGACTTGGGCCTTAGCGACAATAAAAGATGCAAGACTAGTTATTTATGTTATGTTTCTTTGATTGTCAAGACATTGTAACTACTTTAATCAATAAAACAATATTTCAATTTCCATGTGTTATGAAACAATGATTCTGTTACAACACTCCCCGACGTTTCCGCCACGTTTTATATGTTCTATGTGGTCGGGGTGTGACATATATCAACTTATTGGCTTTTTGGAAAAGTCAGTATGGAGTGACTTATTGACTTGTTGGCTTTTTTCCCTCACATACACTCTCATTGCCAAACATCATTTTAGAGCTTATGACTTTTCAAAAAGCCCAATAAGTCAATAAATTATTTCAAAAAGCTTAGCCAAACATGCCCTTAATGTGTTTGAACTTAAATCATACATCAAACAATGTTTAAACAATCAATACATCCCGACCTTCCCATCTTTCAATCCATCAAATGCCATCTAAAAGCCCAAATACCTTTAATTAAAATCGTATATATGGATGAAATCATGGAGAGAAATTGAATTGTATGTTTGAGATAACTGAGTTCAAAACATGATAGTGGCATGAAAAAAAATGTATCTCACCGTATAACCAACCATCAGAAATTCTGATGGTTGGTTATACGGTGAGATACAAATTTTTTGATAATCATTTTGTATTCGAGAATGTCTGAAAAATTTGATAATCATTGTGTATGCGAGAGTATTTGGATGTTTTGATAATCATTATGTATTCGAGAATGTTTGATAATTATGTAGAAAAACAAATAAGAAACAGAGAATATTTGGATGTTTTGCTTATTTGTTTCAAATGACACCATTATTTGGATTTTTTGCTTATTTGTTTTAATCGAACTATCATTCTGTTGAACAGAGAATATTTGATGTTCACAGTTGATAGAATATTTGAATACAATAGAATATTTGATGTTGGTAATTTTGAATAGAATAATCAATTGATTGTTTATTTGAATACGTTCACACTTCACAGACTATTTATATAATTTTGAATAGAATATTTGATGTTTATTTGCATATTTGATGTTGATAATTTTGAATCACAGTTGATTGCTTTCTTTATCTCATGATGAATTTTAATATTCTATTTTAATATTCAATAGGTACTGGGATTAGTATTTGTAATATATTTTTGGACTTTGTTTAATATATTTTTATTTTTTGGACTTTGTTTAATATAATTTTATTTTTAATATTATTTTTTGGCCGTACCCGTATCTTGTATTTTTGAATTTTGCCGTTCCCCGTACCCGTATCGTCCCCGTACCCCAGTCCTGTTCCCGTATCCGTGCTACATAGATCAGAATCATCCTACTGATGAGAAAGTTGTCTGACATAACTTTCAAGGTTTTCTAAACGCGAAATTGAAACTGTGACCCAAACGCGGATTTGGATTTCATAACACAAACTATAAATGAAATATTAGAAATTAGATAAATGAAATGCAAGATAACCAATCCCTAAACAGGAAATGATATAGGGGTTCCTGATGATCCATCTCCCAGCAGCCATGATTTAGTTTGCGAAATCAGCAAACTTTGGATCTCTCCCTCTCTGTATCTTCTGCATCTCTCTTATTGCTCCTTATATCTTTATTTGTCATGTATGTTTTTTTAGAAGGGCAGGTGGAGGATGAGCACATGCAATGTGACAAAATGGGAGGTTTGAGATGCGTGTAACACCCTGACCACATTTGGTTGACGTGTCACATAATTCAGTAATCTTTCGCAACCCCTGACCCCTGCCTCGGGAGGCGGGCGGCCGCGGCCTACTCAGAGATGGTGATATCGGTGTTTATCATTATTTGGCCGCGGAATTTACATCAGGACCGTAGTTAGGAAATATTTTATCACAATAAAAATACCACATTTTCATAATAGTAAACACATGGGAAATTCCCAAGTTTCTTTTACAAACATGTTTATAAGGATAAACCCTAATTTATTGAATAAAACATCTTTCTTTATTTAGGTAACTTTTATAACCACATTTTCCAAGCCTTCAGTGCTCTCCAGCTGGCTTCTATTTTGGCTTTCACATTTTGTTACCTGAAACGCGTTTTAAAAACATTTGTCAGTGGGAAATACTAGTGAGTGAATCCCAATTTAATCAAAACAGATTTTATCCTTGTACACTATTGAGGGCAATCAACAATTACATTTGTTTATTATTCTACCTTAATTACCACCCACGGTACTGTCGACCCGACTTGTGGTCATACTACTCACAGTGTAGTAACAAATTTTGTATACAAAACCCCAACATACTGACGATAATTGTAGAATTACAAATACTCAATCACTGTTAATTATATTGTAAAAACAATTGAGGTTTTATAAAAACAGTTTGCAAAAAGGTTTACAAAAAGGAGATTACTCACATTGCTACTTTAGATTATTTCCTATGGCTTCCTGGTTATAATCTAATAATTTAAACAATGCACACGCGTTAGTATAATAACCCAATATTTACATTAGTTATACCCTCCCCGAGACAGAACTCCAACGACTACGTCGGGCAGAACCTCGAGAGCCGTTATGGAGTGCTAGATCAATCGAGCAGCGTATCTAACACGTAACCGGGGGTTAAAATACTTACAACGAGGCAAAACTTTGCTACTTTAGTGGGTATAATGCCCGGGTATAGTGTCTACACTATAGAAATTAGAGAGAGAATTTGTGATTTGAACGATTGTAAACTGAAGGCCAATGACCTCTATATATAGTGCCTGATCGGCACTTTGTCGCTCCCCACGAAAGCTCAGGGGCGGTCTTATGCGGCCCGCGAGCTAGGGTACGTAGGCCTTAGCTTGGTCGACTCAGTATACTAGACCCAACACGTTTGTGACACGTGGCGGCACCGGGTGCGCTCTGATCTTGAGCTGTCGCGACCCGCGTAAGAGACCTTAAGGGTCTTCGCGGCCCGCCAGGAACCATTAAAAATTGTTTTTATTTTAATTTTATAAAATTAGAGGTATTTAGGGCCAAATCTCGTACACGGGGTGCATTTTAGACCATATGGGGGTGTTCTAAATATTTTAGGAGTGTCGGAAATATTTTAGGAGGGTTGTTATATCCTCCCCACCTTGTTTTAGAACTCGTCCTCGAGGTCTACTGGAACAGGTGTGGATATTTCCTCTGCATCTCTGATTCAAGCTCCCATGTGTATTCTGGTCCTGATGTGTGCAAAATGCAACATATAAATTACTTCAATTGTGGCATAAAACTAACCCTTTTTTAGTACTAATGTTGGAAAAAGTGTGCCTTTGTCTTCCTTTTGTATTTTCAGGATTAAATGAGCTCAAATTAACAAAAGAACAAAAAGACAGCAAAATTTAACATAAATACATGAAAAGGAACAAACGTGACATGCCCGACCCCACGACAGCATCTTCCCAAGCAAAACAAGAAGACAGAAGACTGAACACGCCCCGTGCTCAGCCAGCACGGGGGCGTGCCCAAGTGTCAGCAGAAAAGACAAAGTGGTAGAAGCTTCCATTGCCCACCACGGGGCCGTGCTCAGCGGGCACGGGGCCGTGGTCAACTATAAGATTCGCAGAATCCAGGCAAATCTTCATAGTACAGATATGCTTCTGCATACGGGGTCGTGCTCAGCGGACACGGGGGCGTGGTCAACTAATACAGACAAGCTGCAATAAATGAAGAAAGAGAAGGATGTGGACACAGGGCCGTGCCCACTGGACAGGGGGCCGTGCCCGAGCTTCTGTTCAACATATAAATAGTAGTGCTTGGCTCAAGCTCAAACCATCCCTTGGCACACCACCTCTCTCACATTTCACCCACCACCCACCACCACCATAACACCATCATCCACCACCATCATCCATTGTCCATCATAGAGTGTGTGAGTCGTCTCGGGATCCAAGATTGATCGTAAGAGTTCTTGACAATCAAGGCCATGTTTGCCTAAGTCTCTTACATCACTTGGTGAAGACAAAGTGTCTAGTGTAATACTTTTTATTTTTAATCTTTTCACACTTTTTTAATTGGTTATGTATTAATGACTTTAATAACTAGTTTCTTATGTTGAAGGTGATTCTTCCTTATCGTTTGTCCGTGGTGTCTTGGCATTATTTTACTGTCTATATAAAATAAAAGATTTTCACCATTCATATCTCCACGGTCTATATGGAGGTATGTTGGCTACCTGGTCGGGGGTTAAGGGAACGGTTTGGTAAGAGTCTTGCCGTTGTTCAGCATTTAGAGATCCTGCAAGGGACCTGGGTCAAATTTAGTAGGACCTCCTTCAATACTTAACGGTATTGGATGGCGGGGGTCCAAACTCTTTGATCCCCTCATAAGTTAAACTATTATTAATACTATAACCCGGCTACTTAGGACTGTATCCTTGCTGACTCAGACTACTTAGCCGAGGGTAACGTCACCTTCAAAAGAGGGGCCTACCATAATTTGCATTAATAACTTAATTAATTATCTTTCAATAATCCGACCCTTTAGGATTGTATCCTTGCTGACTCAAACTACTGGGTTGAGGGTAACGTCACCTTTAAAAGAGGGGCCTACTACAATAACTAAGATAATCTCTTAAAATAGTGCAAAAGTGCGGAAATAATCAAAGGTTACACTAAACACGAGTCGGAACCAAGTGATTCATCTTGTCTATCTGTTTTACTTTTATTTTTATTTTCAGCATTTTAGTTAGTTTTATTTTTTTTCTTAGTTTAAAACATTTTTCTAAACTTTTTGATTTGATTAGACGTTGAGGATAAACCGGTACTAAAAGCTCTTGTGTCCTTGGACGACCTCGGTATCTTACCAACACTATACTACGCTCACGATGGGTGCACTTGCCCATATGTGTGTTTAGTGTTAGTAAATATCGTGTTTTATAAATTTAAAACTTGGCTAAAAAGTGTTAGAAAGGGCTTAACATATACATTAAAAACTAATGACACTTTACACGCATCAAGTTTTTGGCGCCGTTGCCGGGGACACAAGGATTTTAAGAAAGTTTGGAATCAACGGCCTAATCGTTTTTTCTTATTTTTCATTTTTTTTAGGATTTTTCTTAGTTTTTCAGATTCTGCAGAGCTGAGCACGGGCCGTGCCTGGTCGGACACGGGCCGTGCCCAGCGCTATCACTGGCAGTTTTTATTTTCCCAGTTACAGAGAGCTGAGCACGGGGCCGTGTCGGTGCAACACGGGGCCGTGTCCAACTCCCAGTAACAGGGATCCGGAAAACAATCACTGTAACTCCGACCACGGGCCGTGTTCACTGAGCACGGGGCCGTGGTGAACCTTCTGACCAACATTCTTTTCTGATTTTATTGCAGGACTTGGAACCTCGGTGCCACATTTGAACTTCCTACGTAGTGCATGAGCTCCAGTTCTAGTAGAGACATAAAAGAACCTCTAGAAGAACCCGAACGCTTTCTCAGAAAAAGACTTAAAGCTAAAAATCAAGAGAAAGTTTCGGGGGACCCACTTCCAATGGCGGACCAATGCACCCTCATGGATTACCTACGACCCACCGTAGGTAATCTCGGCGCCGCTATCAATGCACCGAATGTCGAAGCCAATAACTTCGAACTTCGACCTCATTTGATACAAATGCTTCAAAACTCCGCAACCTTTCATGGGCTTGCGGACGAGGATCCCCATCTACATATTACTAATTTCTTAGAAATATGTGATACCTTTCGGATCAATGGAGCATCAAATGACGCCATCCGCCTTCGAATGTTTCCATTTTCGTTAAAAGACCGAGCTAAGGCTTGGCTTAACACCCTCCCAGTTGGATCGGTAAACACCTGGGATGAACTAGCCTAAAAGTTCCTATATAAGTATTTCCCTCCTGCTAAAACAGCTAAATTAATGACTGAAATTAACACATATTCACAAGAGGATGGGGAATCCTTATATGAAACTTGGGAAAGGTTCAAGGAGCTACTAAGAAAGTGTCCTCATCACGGTCTTGCGGTATGGCAACAAGTATCCACTTTCTACAATGGGTTGTTGCCACACACAAGAAAAACACTTGATTCTAGCTCCGGGGGACTTCTAGGTAATCGTCGCCCAAATGAAATATACAATCAAATTGAGGAAATTGCTCAAACCAATTTTCAGTGGCACACTCCCCGAGGTAATAAATCTATTGCCCCGGGCGCCCATAAGGTTGATGAAAGCACTTCTTTACAAGCCCAAATCGAGGCCCTTTCTTCGAAAATCAAAAAGTTAGAAATGACAAAAACGGCCTCGGTTATGGCTTGTGAGGGGTGTGGTGGACCACATGAAAATTGGAGTTGTATGAAAGAAGTAGATGATCAAACAGAAACGGTAAACTACATTGATAATAGACCTAGGCCGTCGGGTCCATCAACGGGTACCTACAACCAAGGATGGCGTAACCACCCCAACCTTGGTTAGAGAGATCCCGGCAATAGTAGTAACCAATAAAACCAACGAACTAACTTTCAGCAACCACAAAATTTTTCTCAACAACAAGGTGGAAGAGAAAGGCTTGAAGATATTGTATCTCGCCTCATCTCCGAAACCGAAAAGAAAAACTCGGATCGGTTCCAACAATTGGAATCGAATTTTAGAAATCAACAAGCTAGCATTCAAAACATCGAAAAACAATTAAATCAAATAGCTCAAAATTTCTCCGAGAGACCACAAGGCGCGTTACCAAGCAATACCGAAACCAACCCAAAGGCGCAAGTACATCTCATCACATTGAGAAACCGAACCGTGGGTCCCGAGGATGCCCCATTACCACCGGTTGAAAGAAGTCAGCTCGGCCAAAGCACGACTTCACCCGCGCCCCAACCAGAAAAGGCTTCTCCACCAAATCAAGAGCCCACCAAGACTCCTCCGGTTCCATACCCCGGTCGGTTAAATTGTCAAAAGACCGATGAGCAATTCGCAAAGTTCAAAAATTTACTAAAACAATTGCATGTTAATATTCCTTTTATTGAGGTCCTAACCCAAATGCCTAAATATATAAAATTTATGAGGGACTTCCTCACTCACAAAAGGAAAATTGAATCATTGCAATTAGTTAACTTAGGCGAAGAATGCTCCGCCTTAGTACTCGACAAACTCCCACAAAAGAAAATTGATCCCGGAAGCTTCACGATTCCTTGCTCGATTGGGGAATCCCCCATTCGTAATGCATTAGCCGATCTTGAGGCTAGCATTAACCTCATGCCTACCTCGATGTTCAAACGACTTGGCCTAGGAACAACGAGCCCTACAAAGATGAGCATACAACTCGCCGACAGATCCGTCAAATTTCCGCAAGGTGTCGCTGAAAATCTATTGGTCAAGGTTGACAATTTCGTTTTCCCGACCGACTTTGTCATCCTAGACATGGAGGAAGACACCGATGTCCCTCTCATCCTCGGGAGGCCATTTCTAGCCACCGCCCAAGCAGTGGTGGATATGAATGACGGAACACTAACATTGAAGTTTGGGGACAAGGAAGTGAAGTTTAAATGTGGGAAGAAAGTAGAGGACGAAGACCCGGTCAACTACATGAAGGTCATAGACTCAAGCTTGGATGACGCTCTCCGACGGTGTAGCATGGGATGCAAAGCATCCCACTTGGGTAACATATGACCAGGCTTTGGGTCTAGCCAAGGACCCTTATAAACGTGGCGCACCACGGAGGCATTCCGCGGAACTATCGTTAGTTTAGTTTAGATTTATTTTTATGTTTTCTAGTTAGTTTTAATTTTCAGGAATAAAACACACTTGAGATGGCAAAGGATACAAGGGAAACTTGAACCAGCACCCCATGCAGGAAAACAGGACCATCCGACAAAATTTCTTCGTTACAGTAAGTTCGGCACGGGCCGTGTCCGCCCAACACGGCCCCGTGCTGCACAGTCTGCAGAAATACCCAGTTCAGGTAAACTGGACACGGGCCGTGCTCACCCAACACGCCCCCGTGTCCAGACTTCTGTTTCTCTTGATTTAATTTTGTTACTGGCACTTGAACACGGGGCCGTGCCCGGACAACACGGGGCCGTGTTCAGCGCCCAGTAACACAAAATTTTTGCTTTTTCACACCTTTTTACACATTCAATCAACCTAAAAACTTATTTTTGGGACACATTGAGGACAATGTGTAATTTAAGTGTGGGGGGATGCTAAAACCTTGAATCTTGCAAGTCCTAAATACAAGCCTTACACAAAACTCTATTGGAACCGCTAATCACCCCAAATTTTTTTCAAAAATTTTCATTTTTTTTACTTGTCTAGGTTTAATTTGGGAATTTCAAAATTCTAAAAAGGTTATATTTTTACAAATTTACAACCGATAGCGTCGTGATAAAAAGAACCAACATAAGAAAATTATGAAAAGGCATGGCAAACTTAGTTAAAATTTGATTATATATACTTGATCACATAAAAACCCATTCCCACAAAAGTGAGTTTTGAGCCTTTATTGAGCATTCAAATACATATCTTTAAATTAAATGCTCATTTTTCGTTTCTTGTGTGAATAGCCGCTTGGTTCTTACGACTCTAGAACTTGCCACGACGATACATTCCCGGTCCTTACCAACTTAAACCCGAGTAAGTAAATGATGGAGGCATTAGGACTAACCCTTTTTATTTCTACACCATTATTTTTTTTATTTTTTTTACCACCTACCCAAAATCCCCCTAGTTAACCCCTTTGAGCCTAAACCTTTTCATTTCATAATCCAAAACCAAACACCCTTTCACCCACCAAAACCTTTTTCATTTTTAACCCTTTGTTTTAGTAACTAGCTCGGTTTTTCGTATGACTTTTCAAAAAAAAAAAAAATTTGTTGATGATGAAGCAAAAAGAAAATAAACAAACAAGTTTATCAAAAATAACATTGTTTGAATAATAGCTTCATCAAAATAAAAGTTACAAAAATAAAAAGTCTTATGAAAACCGACGCTTGTTACGTTTTTCGCCCTTTCTACTAACCACTAACCACTAACCCAACTACCTACCTTTAACCCAAGCCTAACCCTTCACCCAAAAGTCCTCTTGATATTTACAAAGGTATATAGTTAAAAAGGAGGAGGATTGATTGCTTGGCAAGCCTATGGTAAGAGTAAGTTCCATGTCGCTCTCGAGTGATTCACTAAAATACATCTTCGGCCGAGTGTTGAGTGATCCCCGTGAGGTATGTGAACTTCTATATAAATAGAATTTTAAATAAGCATGTTATGCCCTAATAAGTAATTTATCTTATGAAAAGTTTTAAATAAATCATGACGAATAGGATTGTAAATAAATAAAAATAAAACTTAATAAAGAATCTTGGAAATCCCGACACTCTATGACAAGCCCAAAAACTTTCTCTTCTACCCATTCCATTTGGGAGTGTAAAGCCACATTATAAAGAGTTTTGCTTGAGGACAAGCAAAGATTCAAGTGTGGGGGTATTTGATGTATGCAAAATGTAACATATAAATTACATCAATTGTGGCATAAAACTAACCCTTTTTTAGTACTAATGTTGGAAAAAGTGTGCTTTTGTCTTCCTTTTGTATTTTCAGGATTAAATGAGCTCAAATTAACAAAAGAACAAAAAGACAGCAAAATCTAACATAAATATAAGAAAAGGAACAAACGTGACATGCCCGACCCCACGACAGCATCTTCCCAAGCAAAACAAGAAGACAGAAGACTGAACACGCCCCGTGCTCAGCCAGCACGGGGGCGTGCCCAAGTGTCAGCAGAAAAGACAAAGTGGTAGAAGCTTCCATTGCCCACCACGGGGCCGTGCTCAGCGGGCACGGGGCCGTGGTCAACTATAAGATTCGCAGAATCCAGGCAAATCTTCATAGTACAGATATGCTTCTGCATACGGGGTCGTGCTCAGCGGACACGGGGGCGTGGTCAACTAATACAGACAAGCTGCAATAAATGAAGAAAGGGAAGGATGTGGACACGGGGCCGTGCCCACTGGACACGGGGCCGTGCCCGAGCTTCTGTTCAGCCTATAAATAGGAGTGCTTGGCTCAAGCTCAAACCATCCCTTGGCACACCACCTCTCTCACACTTCACCCACCACCCACCACCACCATAACACCATCATCCACCACCATCATCCATTGTCCATCATAGAGTGTGTGAGTCGTCTCGGGATCCAAGATTGATCGTAAGAGTTCTTGACAATCAAGGCCATGTTTGCCTAAGTCTCTTACATCACTTGGTGAAGACAAAGTGTCTAGTGTAATACTTTTTATTTTTAATCTTTTCGCACTTTTTAATTGGTTATGTATTAATGACTTTAATAACTAGTTTCTTATGTTGAAGGTGATTCTTCCTTATCGTTTGTCCGTGGTGTCTTGGCATTATTTTACTGTCTATATAAAATAAAAGATTTTCACCATTCATATCTCCACGGTCTATATGGAGGTATGTTGGCTACCTGGTCGGGGGTTAAGGGAACGGTTTGGTAAGAGTCTTGCCGTTGTTCAGCGTTTAGAGATCCTGCAAGGGACCTGGGTTAAATTTAGTAGGACCTCCTTCAATACTTAACGTTATTGGATGGCGGGGGTCTAAACTCTTTGATCCCCTCATAAGTTAAACTACTATTAATACTATAACCCGGCTACTTAGAACTGTATCCTTGCTGACTCAGACTACTTAGCCGAGGGTAACGTCACCTTCAAAAGAGGGGCCTACCATAATTTGCATTAATAACTTAATTAATTATCTTTCAATAATCCGACCCTTTAGGATTGTATCCTTGCTGACTCAAACTACTGGGTTGAGGGTAACGTCACCTTCAAAAGAGGGGCCTACTGCAATAACTAAGATAATCTCTTAAAACAGTGCAAAAGTGCGGAAATAATCAAAGGTTACACTAAACACGAGTCGGAACCAAGTGATTCATCTTGTCTATCTGTTTTACTTTTATTTTTATTTTCAGCATTTTAGTTAGTTTTATTTTTTTTCTTAGTTTAAAACATTTTTCTAAACTTTTTGATTTGATTAGACATTGAGGATAAACCAGTGCTAAAAGCTCTTGTGTCCTTGGATGACCTCGGTATCTTACCAACACTATACTACGCTCACGATGGGTGCACTTGCCCATATGTGTGTTTAGTGTTAGTAAATATCGTGTTTTATAAATTTAAAACTTGGCTAAAAAGTGTTAGAAAGGGCTTAACATATACATTAAAAACTAACAACACTTCACATGCATCAGGTCCTCTCTTGGAATCCCATTTTATTTTGACTAGTACTAATCACTTGTGTTTGAGATTCTTGACTTTCCTGTCTTCAATTTGTAGAGGCTTCTCTACAAACTTCAGTTTCTCATTTACCTCTATATCCTTAAGAGGTACCCTTAGTGATTCATTGGCTAAGCACTTTTTGAGATTGCATACATGAAATACATCATGTATTCCTGCCATTTCCTCTGGCAGTTGTAGCTGATAAGCTACTGGTCCTATTCTTCTAATAATCTCAAAGGTCCAACATACCTGGGGCTTAGTTTTCCTCTTTTGATGAATCTCACCACTCCTTTCCAAGGAGAAACTTTTAATAAGACCTTGTCTCCTACTTGAAATTCCAATGGCTTTCGCCTGTTATCAGCATAACTCTTTTGCCGGTCGCGTGCTGCTTTTAGTCGTTCATTGACTTGAATAATCTTGTCTGTTGTCTCTTGCACTATTTCTGGTCCAGATAATTGTTTTTCTCAAACTTATGCCCAACAGACTGCGGTTCGGCACTTTCCCCCATAAAGTGCTTCGAAAGGTGCAGCATTGATACTAGTGCCACACCCTGACTTTTGCGGAAACGTAATGATGTGTGACTTGTTCAATATAATTGCATTCAATTATAATAAACAACTATATGATTAAAACATGATGTTCATCAATTCATAAGTTTGAAAAGTTACAAACACAAGTCTTTTAAGTTTCAACCAAAATCATCAAGTTAAGTTACAATACAGAAGTGGATGACATCTACACTTGGACTTTACGTCTTGAAAATAACACCAGCACCCAAGATCCATCTTGTTTCCTAAAATACATGTAATTTCACATCAAAGTAATATCATTCCACACGAAAAGGGCAATTACAAAGCAATGGCAGGTAGTCGGGCAACAAGTTGCGCCGCCACCCCACGAAAAAGGGCAATTACAAAGCATCTACACTTGATGTTTTGAAAACATCAACACAAGTTGAGCGAGTTCATGTGTTTCTGTATGAGTTCGAATAATCTTGTAAACATTTGTATGTATGCCTTTGTAATCCGGTATGAAAGCGTCTATGAACAGATCAATTAATGTGTAGCTAATACATTAACATGTGTGAAATGGTGCAGGAAGGCTCAAACCTTTGCGTATTTCGTACCGGGCCACTCGGCTGGAACGACATAGTCACCACATGCGGCCAACTCGCGGACCCATGGGTGGGGCTCGCAATACCCAAATAGATCTATCACCCATGCCCCTCGGTCCTTATACAAGGATTAATGGTCTTAAGTTAATCGCCTACCCATTCACATGATCAAACAGTTCATTCCTTAGCTAACCATACCATTTGTAATCATCAAAACATTTGTAACATGTATTTCACCCTGAAGTTATAAAACTGAAAACAGTTAAAAGAAAAGGGGGATATGAACTCATAATCTTGCGTCCAGCAAACAGGTGTAACTCAAAGCCTCTCCTCGGTCGCACAACTACCTATACACGTGCTACGGTTTATTAGACGGATGGGTTGTGCCATGACTTTTAGTCTTAATTGTTATGGCTTAGTATCTTTGTGTTACGTTTCTTGGTGTCATAAATATTATTCCAAAGTATGTAATTATTTGTTAAAATAATAATATTTTAACTTAAATTATATTTATTATTTATTGGAATATTTGTTAAAATAATATTTTTTTAACTTATTTGTTTTGTAATCTTTCATGAATATTTTTCCCCAAGGATGGGTATATTTATACTTGTATTCTTAGACTTGTGTATTTTTGCCAAGTATTTGTGGCGTATTCCGGTGTGTATTTGTACGTACAAGAATACGTATTCTTATTGTATTTATTAAGTATTCTTATACTTAATTTTTGTATTCATTTTTAACCAACAAAAATCACCAATATATATATTCTTATAATATATATATATATATATATATATATTAAGAAACGTTTATAGAAAATTATCTATAATTTATCCCTTGGCAAAAATAACTATATTTTCATATAGACCTCAAAAATAATATATTTTCAAGATTAACTTAGAAAATATTTATAAATCCGTTTTCACCCCAAAAATAATATATTCTAAATTTGTTTAAGAAAATATATTTTCTTCAAAATAATATATCTTCTACTAATTCAAGAAAATATATATATCTTTTTTTCTTGCAAAAATAATGTATTTTCTATTTGACAAAAATATGATATATTTTTGTAACACTTGTAAAAATCATAATTTCCCTTTCTTTGGTTTCCAAAATATCGTTTAATTTATTTGTCAAAATATTTATGAACTTAATTCCGGAATATATATATTTGTAATCCATATTCCTTGTTCGGTTTGTCAAGTCCTAAAATAATATAACTAATACACATAATATACAAGCAATCACACAAATTGTGACATCTAAATATATATTTTTCCTAAATACATATTTAGTCACTTTTATCTATAAAAAAAACCTCAAACATTTGTAATTTTTGTAACAAAAATTATGGCAAATTTTATATGAAAAACCATGGTTAAAATTTACTTATAAACACTTGTTTAAAAATATTTTTCTAAGTGTTTAAATCCTAGAAATTTTTTTGCCATAGTTTTCCCTTAAAAATGGAGGTTTCCATGCTTTCAAAGCATATCATTTTCTTTTAAAATCATCACAAATCAACAACAATTCATTTTAACACTTACCATAAGCCAAAATCATGCAATTACACTATATCATGATTCATGAACTTGAAATTTTTGTAAAAATTTGTAGTAACTTACCATGTTATTTAGTAGACTTAGTTACCCTTTAAAACATGTTTCTTTGTTCATAAATATCATTCTTGAAAGATTTAGTCTTTTACAACTTACAAAATGATTTTTCTAAAAATCATTCTTTTGAATTTTTCTTGTTAACAACATATTTCTCTACTTAATTTAAGACTAAAAACATGGTTAGTTTCTTTAAAAATCATGACTATGTAAATATCGTAAATAAACTTGGTTTCTTGAGAAAATCATCTTTGAAATCATCCATGTACAAGACTAATAACATGTATTCATCATCATCTTACACAAAATCATCTTTGTTTTCAAGTTCATGTTTCACATAATAGGATGATCATTTTGATTTTACAAGATCCATCCTCTCACTTGCTAGATCATGTGTTTAAATCACAATCTAGCAAGTTTCTTATGATGTTTAACATCATAAACACAAGTAATCATCAATCAAGATTCACACATACACCAAAACAACATAGATTATTATGATTTTGAGCTTTATGTTAAGGATTATCTTCTTGTTCTTCCATGATCTTCATGTTCAGTAACTTACATAACCTTTTAACCAACATGATGAGAAGTAAAAACAAGTTACAAGAGTCTTACTACTAGCACAAGGCTAGGGAAGAAATCAAAGATGAAGATGATGATGATTTAAGTGGTTAATAGCTCCTTGATGAGGTCCTTCAACATCCAAAGCTTCCAAGCTTCCTAACTATGCTTCTTACACCTTAGGTTCACCTTAGAATGCATTGAAATGACTTGAAGATGGAAGTGTGTGTGTGTGTTACTTGGGCCATAGGTAGAGGGGAAAAGGAGAAGGAGAAATGTGGTGAAGATGATGAAATGCTAAGTGTGTTCAAGTTTTGTGGTTTATACTAAAATCTTCCAACATTATTTTATCTTATGGTTAATGTGTTTAACAATCATCTAACATGGTCCAATAAAATATTAAAACAAAATCAACTTGTGGGCCCCTTGTCTAACCGTCCATAGGTGGGGGGGGGGTCTTGGTTGGGTTTCAAGTATATGTTAGAGATTTGGTTAGATGTTAAGTGTAATGGTTAGTGTTTAGTGTGTTATAAGGTTTTAGGATGTAATATGGTGTTCGGTGACCATAACTAGCTTCGTAACACTAAAACAATGCTTCTAGTGAAAATTTGGTGTTTCAGGTAGTGTCCGGTTGTTCGGTTGGTTACCAGTTTGTTAAGGTGCTAAATTGCGCAGTTTAGTGTGCTTTATGTTGTCTTTTATGACAGTTTTGATTCCCGAAACTTAGGAAGGTATTCTGGACCAACCGTAATTCTTTATTATATTTTGATGTTAAAATGCTGAAAATTGCTGAATTTTATTGTTTCTGCATAATTTTGCAGTTTTAGTGTGTTTCGGGCACTTTTCGGCACTTAAACTAACACTAGGAAGGCAGTTTTGTAATCCCTACTTTCTTACACACTATCTTAGTGTAACTCTTGGTTTCGGGCTCATTCTGTGTCTTAATATCGTGTCTGTCTGAGTACTGAACTCCCGTCAGTACTTCTAGTTTGTCTGATAACTGTGCTAACTTTGACTCGTGCATCATTTGATTCATAAAGTGTTGCATGCAATAATGATATGACATCATGCAATATGTGATGCACTTGTATGTATATGAAAATAATCAGAAAGCATTCATGTCATTAATTTAAATCAAGCACAGTCATTAAGCTACAAATTACTGTTTAACATTGTACGGAATATGCGGAAAAGTGCCGGTTGTCACATTCTCCCCCCGTTAAGAAAATTTCGTCCCGAAATTTTAACCCGTGCGATCGGTTGCTGGGGAGTTGTGAAACAATTGCGGATACTTTGATTTGATTTGGTCTACACGTTTCCCAAGTAAACTCTGGGTCATGACGTGAATTCCAAGAACTTTGACAAGTTTAATACAACTTCTTCGTGTCAAGTGAACTTTCCAGTCTGTAACCTTGACAGATTATTTAGTAATTTGGTGTTTTTCGTTGACGTGAATCTCGTCTGCGAGAATAACTACTGTCTCTTGGAGCTTCTTGAGATTTGACATGTGAAACGTGTCATGAACACTACTAAGTTCTTCTGAAGGCTTTAGTTTGTATGCAACGGTTTAGATCCTCTCCAGGATCTCGAAGGGTCCAATGTACCGTGGTTTCAACTTTCCATGTTTACCAAATCATACCACGCCTTTCCAAGGCGAGACTTTCAGTAAAACCATATTATCAATCTCAAATTCCAACGGTTTCCGCCGATTGTCGGCGTAACTCTTCTGTCTATCACGAGCTGACTTGGTATGAGATTGTGATATCTTGTCTGTCGTTTCCTGAACCAACTCGGGGTCAATAAACCTTTTAACTCTGGCCTCCGCCCAATCACACGGGGACCGACACTTACGTCCATAAAGAGCTTCAAACGGGGCGACCTATATGCTGGTGTGATGGCTATTGTTGTTGGAAAAACTCCACCAAGGGCAGGTGAGTATCATATCTCCCACCAAAGTCCATCGCACAAGCATGCAACATGTCTTCCAAAGTCTGAATCGTCCATTTACTCTGGCCGTTCATTTGAGAGTGAAGGGTTGTGCTATGATTCAACTGAGATCTGTTCCCACTTCCAGACGGGAATCTCAGGTTGTTGTAGCAGCCCTGACAGTTTCTGGTATTCCGCCTTACTTTAGCACAAATAAGATAGTTACCCACATATGTAGCAATGTTGGCTTTCATCTTGGGTCACCGATACCAATCTTTTAAGTCTGGGTACATTTTGTCGGATCCAGGACGGATCGAGTACCTCAACTTATGAGCTTCGTCCAGAATATGTGCTCGTAGATTGTCGAAGGATGGTGCCCAAGTTCGTTCCATGAAGTAAAATGTTCCGTTTTCCTTTGGAACCAATTGCACTTCTAGGAAATGCTCCGGCTCGTAGGTTCTCCAGTTTAAGTGCTTCCTGCTGGGCTTCACGAATAACTCACGCCCTTAGGGGCTTTACGCGTTCCTTGCGACTTATGGCGTCGGCTACAACGTTTGCTTTACTCGGGTGATACCATATCTCGTAATCATAATCTTTCGACAGCTCAACCCATCTACGCTGTCTCATATTCAAATCCTTCTGATTGAAAATGTGTTGCGAACATCTATGATCTGGTAAAGATCGTGCAATGAGCGCCATACGGGAAATGATGCCAGATTTTCAAGCGAAGATCACAGCACCTAGTTAAAGGTTGTGCGTCGTGTAGTCCCTCTCATGCACCTTTAATTGACGTGACGCGTAAGCGATGTCCTTTTCCTGTTGCATCAACACGCAACCAAGACCTTGTCGAGAAGCATCACGGTAAACTACAAGTCCATTGGTACCGTCAGGTAAAATAAGATTGGTGCATCGCAGAGTTTATCCTTCAATGTCTGCAAAGTTGTTTCTTGTTTCCCTCCCCAGTCAAACTTCTTATCCTTCCGGGTTAGGGATGTTAGCGGCTGAATAATACCTGGAAAAATTCTCAATGAATCATCTGTGATAGCCTGCTAACCCCATAATTTGTCGTATCTTGGTTGTGGTTTTTGGTGCTTCCCAATTCTTGATTGCCTCAATCTTGGCAGGGTCTACATGGATTCCATCCTATTACACCATGCGACCTAGGAATTGCACCTTGCGAATCCAAAATTCGCACTTTGGCAAATTTGCATAAATCTGTTCTTTTTTTAAAAGCTCCAAGGTAGCTCGCAGATGTTGCTCATTGTAACAACTGTGCTTGTAATCACTATGAACAGTTCTGTTATCAATAAAACAATGTTATTTGATCCCAATGTTTGTTTGATTTTGTTTTACATTTTTCATGTTTTGACTTTTATCCAATTCCAAACTCTACATCACTTTCTGGAGAGTTATACGCAAACTAGTGCGTAAACGTACTCAGTTTAATGCGAGAAATACTCTGGAACATCAACATATACTCAACATACCTTAAATAACCTTTGCATAACTTAGAAATAAGTTTTGAAGGCTTTGGTATGGCAAAAACAAGTTAATTCGTTTACAGGGACTAAATATGACAAACTGCGAAAGTATGTCAATTTGAACTGTAACGAACATTCCGGAACATAACCATAAGTTAAACACACCTTAAATATCCTTTACATAGCTTAGAAATAGGCTTTGAGGGGTTCGGTGTGCTAAAATAAACTTTTGGGTCATTCAGGGACTAAAAGTGTCAAAAAGTGCACAAGTTTGCATTTTCGCGCATAACTTACGTTCTGAATACATCCGGACATCCAAAATTTTATGAAAGCATGACTACATTATGTTTTAGTGTTCGCCTTAAGAAAAATCCATTCGTCGCGTCATTTGGATCGTTTTTCGCGCTTGTGCGCATTCCGTCGTAATTAAGCGAACATCGCGTTCGTACGACCAAACGAACCATCATCCGACATATTTTTGAACATGTTTCATGTTCACAATGTTTAGGCAACATTTTAGGGCCTTAAAGTTGGCTTTACGGGCCTTAGAAGTGTCGGAAATGGCCTTAAACACGTGCAGGGACCTAAACTGTCATTTTTGAAAGTTGTTTCTGATCTGACATGCTCAGGCGGCCCGCATTGTGTTTGGCTGATCCTAAAGCGGGCCGCTTCCCACCTTCTGACCAGATTAAATGTTTCTAATCACAAGTTGCAGCCATTTAATCCTCCTCCACATGTTCTAAACTTGCTTAGTCACTAGATAAGGATCATATTTAGCTTCCACAACATTGTGACAAGTGTACGGACTAGATCTTTTCCCCTTTTCCAAGAAACGATCCTAACGGTTCACTGAAAACTATAAATACCCCATTACCCCCAACCTCATTTCTTACAAGAATCTGATCTATTTGACTCTAAGTTGGAACCATTGTTTCATACCTGAGTTATTGTGATCACGATTAGCATTCGGGGACCCTTCGTAAGTATTCTTTCGTTCTTTTCCTTATTTTTACTGCTTTTCGATTCAGAAAGTCAAACTTTGTTTGACTTTCAGCGTTGACCAGTAATGGTCAATGCGAAGTTCGTTTGAACTTCGCAACGTGATTGTAATCACGATGGTCATAGTCCCTTGGGACTATGCCTACTGATTACCACGTTGTCTAGGGTCGTAGGGTAAGCGATCTGATAAATCGCTTATACCTCGAACCCGACCCAGTTTGGTCGATCATTAGGATCCGACCAAATACATTAGGTGACCATAGTATAGGGAATAACCTTCCGAGGTTATACCTTATGGTCACGACGTTTAAGTAGTTGTATGATAGGTAGTTTATATGCCTTAGGTAAATTACCAGAATACCCTTTTCATGTATAATTGGTAATTAAGCATATGTAACCTAAACTTTTGTCACATAACTGATTTATGTAACATGTTTAGGCATATAACACTTGTCATAGGGCTAGTTAGGCGGTCCGAACGCGTTTCACGCGCGCGACACGTTAAAGTAGCATAAGCTTCCTAAACGGGTCGTAATGGGTCGTAAACGATTATGTTAAGTTTCATTTAGTATGTAGGCTTTGTTAAACCATGTCACGTGAGTTCCTACACTCATTTGGTTTACAAACCCTAATGCTACTCAGTCTTCCGATTTAGGTCCGGTTATTAACATAGTTACCTATATTAGGTGCCGTTTGATTCCGAGATCTATACCATTGCTTGGTGGTTATCTTTAGACAACTGAGCAATCTCAAGTGAGTACATAGACCCCTCTTTTACTGTTTTCCAAACTGTTTTGGGGTGGAACACATGTGCCTACTTGTTACTTTCATGCTTTCCTGTTTTCACATCATATACCGGTTATGTTTGTTAGTACATTATAGTACATGATTTCATTACATTTCATGCTAGGTGTGCCCATTGTGTGCATTACTTAGTACATTGTTTTACATGACATTTCATGCTATGTATGCCATTGTGTGCCTACTTAGTACATTGTTTTACATGACATTTCACGCTATGTATGTTCATTTGTTTACATACTTAGTGCATTGTTTTCATCACTTGCTTACATTTTGTTATGACATTTGGTTTGTTTACATGGGACAATACATTCATTAACATTAGCTACGCCGTTCGTTAGTAGGTAGTGGTACCATAGGAATTGACAACTCCCGTTCCGGACATCCCAGGGAAAGGGGACAGAAAGGAATGACCGAATTCGATGATATAAGACAGATAGACCTTTAATTTGTTTAAGGGTTTATCACCACAGTCACAAGGCTTGGATGTATGCATTTTCACAATACCGCATAAATGTTCATATTAAATATTTGCATGCATTTTTCCACAAAGACATAAGATTGATTTAAACCATGTTTTACTTCAATATTTTGTTTTCGTGCATATGGTTTAGTTGAGACATTTCACTTGCCATACATGACATTTTGACATAGACATTTTACACAAAGACATTTGACATAGACATTTGACATGGATATTTGACATAGACATTTGACATGGATATTTGACATAGACATTTGACATGATTTACATTTGACATATAACATGTTTGACATTTGGTTTAAACATAGACTTCTTACATTGGTTGGTTTGGTTTGATTAAGTGATTAAGTAATGATGCGTGTGTAATATGATACAAGCATGGTGGATACGCCGCTGGTACTTCCTATATATAAGTGTTTGTATGGTATTACATGTCGTAACGTTATTTGAATCATTTCAATATTGAGACATAGAACATTTTATACAAATAACATACTTTTTACAAGACATTGATTTACAAACAACTTATCTTATACAAACACATTTTTACATGGTTATTTATTTAACCTGACATTTACTTATACATATCATCTGATCTTATTGTTATTCAAATGATTTACAAGACAAAGCAAATTACAAGGTTCATGACTAAACATTTCTCAAATACAAGTCATGAATCCTATTTTCACAAACCTATGTATCTCACAGGCATTTTTATGCTGACGTACCTATTTTCACATGTGTTTTCAGGTGCTTTTCCATAGGATGTTGATCATGATACTAGGGCGGACCTGTGCCTTAGAGACTTTCAAATAAGATAGACTATGTTTAATTATGTTCTGAACTCTTTAATTTCCTGTTTGAAACAATGAAACACCTTTGTTTATAAATAAAAGACAACTTTGTACGCCATGGTTATGAAACAATTTATTCTGTTGCAACACGCCCCGATGTTTCCGCCGCGATTTGTTGTTTTACGCGGTCGGGGTGTGACAGATGAGTTGGTATCAGAGCCAATGGTTATAGGGAATTAGGTTATTAGTAATGCTTTGACCTAGACTATAACTTTTCTAGGAACCTAACACAAGTTATCTTGTGTTTAGATCTTAAAACATGTACATCACCTATCCTTAGGTGATTATCAAAACAAGAACCAAAATTCTTCCGAAACGATTTTTGAAAAACAATCATCTGTTTTTGAATAAATTTTTGTAAGGTTTTGAACCCTCTGTTATATGGTTTTGAACCCTTTTCAGTTTGGTTTTTGGCCTTGTGCCTTCAAATTTTCAAAATCTCGTCAAACGTTTTGGGTTTTAAATAATGTGAACATGTGCAAACTGGAAGGGTGAATGCCTGTATTCTGAGTTTTCTGTCTAGGCAAGCACTTCGTATACATCTCAACCAGACGCGAGACCAGTTGTGCTTACCTGGGAATTCTTGGGATGAGTGTTCACTTATAGGCGAGCATGTCTTCGATAATACATTATTTTTGACCCATTTACTTTGATTAGTCACTGTGAGTCGTTTGTTTGCTTTGTGATACGGACGAATGACCACCATCTATGCTGTCACTGCCTAAGCTAACCAGGCAGCTCCCAACCAACCTGCACAGCCTCCAACGAAGAAACCCTATACAGGGAATGCACCTTTGTGCAATAGATGCAACAGTCACCACCAGCCGCAACTTCCATGCCGTTTCTGTACTAACTGTGGGAAATCAGGCCATCTCGCCAATGTTTGTCGATCTGCTCAGAATCCCGCGGTTCAGAACCCGGCTCAACAAGTTGCTCAGCAACAAGGTCAGGCTGCAAGACCACAATACCCACCTGGTGCTTGTTATAATTGTGGGGATCTGACCCACTACAGAAACCGGTGCCCAAGACTAGCCAATCAGAACCAGAACCAGAACCAGAATCCGGCTCCGGCTCGAGGCCGAGTTTTTAACATGAATGCCCAAGAGGCACAGGCTGACGATAATGTGGTGAACGGTACGTTCTTTATTAATAATCAGCCTGCATCTGTTCTTTTCGATTCCGGTGCCGATAAGAGTTTCGTGTCTTTGTCTTTTGAGCAAATGCTTCGCGTGTCTAGAACGAAACTAGGCAAATCTGTGACAGTAGAGGTTGCTAGTGGTGAACCCATTATTCTTGATTCTGTTCTACGCAACTGCCAGTTGAACCTAAATGATCATCTTTTCCCTATCAATCTCACGCCTATGCAACTCGGAAGCTTCGACGTTATTGTGGGAATGGATTGGTTATCCAAGCATCACGCAGAGATAGTTTGTTCTGAGAAGATTGTTCGTGTGCCGCTTTCGACAGGCGAGATTCTGCAGGTTCAAGGTGAGAAGCCTACCGTTGGTCTCAAACTCATGTCTTGTTTTAAAGCTCGGAAGTATCTGCAGAAGAACTATGTGGCTTTCTTAGCACATGTTACAGAAGATAAAGGCAAGGGTAAGTCTATTTCAGATATTCCTGTCGTTCGGGATTATTCTGAAGTGTTCCCTGAAGATTTACCTGGTCTACCTCCAGCACGCCAAGTCGAGTTCCGCATTGATCTCGTACCTGGTGCAAATCCCATTGCCAGAGCTCCATATCGTCTTGCACCATCTGAGATGCAAGAGTTGTCTAAACAGCTTCAGGAGCTCTCTGACAAAGGCTTTATCCGTCCCAGTTTTTCACCTTGGGGTGCTCCCATTCTTTTTGTCAAGAAGAAGGATGGATCCTTTAGGATGTGTATCGATTATCGTGAGCTTAACAAGCTTACCATCAAAAATCGATATCCCTTACCTCGCATAGACGACCTCTTTGATCAGTTACAAGGCGCTTCTTATTTTTCGAAGATTGATCTACGTTCCGGGTATCATCAACTCCGGGTGCAAGAAGAAGACATTTCGAAGACAGCGTTCCGTACTCGTTATGGGCATTATGAATTCACAGTCATGCCATTCGGTTTGACTAATGCTCCTGCTGTTTTCATGGACTTAATGAATAGGGTCTGTAAACCTTATTTGGATCAGTTCGTCATTGTTTTTATTGACGACATCTTGATTTACTCTAAGACGCGAGCTGATCACGAGCAACATCTTCGTCTTACCCTAGAACTCCTAAAGAAAGAGCAACTTTTTGCCAAATTCTCCAAGTGCGAATTTTGGCTTAAAGAAGTTCAATTTTTGGGGCATGTTATCAACGAACGGGGTATTCATGTAGATCCCTCCAAAATCAGTGCGATTAAGGATTGGGATACGCCTACTACTCCTACTGAAGTTCGTTCTTTTCTTGGTCTAGCGGGTTATTATCGCCGCTTCATAGAAAACTTCTCAAAGATTGCAGTTCCTCTAACTGCTCTAACTCAGAAGAAAATGCCATTTTATTGGGGAGACAAACAAGAGGAAGCTTTTCAACACCTGAAGCAGAAGCTTTGCGATGCGCCTGTTCTATCATTGCCTGAGGGTGATGATGATTTTGTTGTGTATTGTGATGCATCAAAATTGGGTCTTGGCTGTGTTCTTATGCAAAGGAACAAAGTCATAGCCTATGCATCGAGGCAGTTGAAGATACATGAGAAGAACTACACCACTCATGATCTTGAGTTGGGTGCAGTTATCTTTGCTCTCAAGATCTGGAGACACTATTTGTACGGTACAAAATGTGTGGTTTTCACTGACCACAAAAGTCTTCAGCATATCTTCAACCAGAAAGAACTCAACATGAGACAACGACGTTGGGTTGAGCTTTTAAACGACTATGACTGCGAAATTCGCTACCATCCTGGTAAGGCGAATGTCGTAGCTGATGCATTGAGTCGTAAGGAACGTACTAAGCTTCATTGTGTACGTGTTCAATCTGTTATTCAAGCTCGATCCGATATCCAAGCACGCATTTCTCAGTCTCAACAATCTTGTGTTTCACAAGGATTGATGGATAAGGAATTTCCCTATCATATAACACCTGCTCTGGAACTGAAGGACAATGGATCATATTACTTCATGGACCGTTTGTGGGTCCCAAGCCTAGATGATCTTCGTACCTTGCTTATGGATGAAGCCCATAAGTCTCGTTATTCTATTCATCCGGGCTCAGATAAGATGTATAAGGATCTTCGTATTCACTATTGGTGGCCTGGTATGAAGAAAGACATTGCCTTATACGTATCCAAATGCCTTACTTGTCTTAAGGTTAAGGCTGAACATCAGCGTCCTTCTGGTTTATTGGAACAGCCAGAGATCCCAGTTTGGAAATGGGAAAACATTACTATGGATCTTGTTACCAAACTCCCGCGCACAAAGAAAGGTCATGATGCCATTTGGGTAGTCGTTGATCGTCTTACAAAGTCAGCGCATTTCTTGCCAATCCGTGAGGATTTTCCTGCTGACAGACTTGCTCAAATCTATGTGGATGAAATAGTAGCTCGACATGGTGTTCCTTTGAACATCATTTCTGACAGAGATGCTCGTTTCACTTCTCATTTTTGGAGAACCATGCAATCTGCCATGGGGACCCAACTTAATCTGAGCACAGCTTATCATCCGCAAACGGATGGTCAATCTGAGAGAACAATCCAGACTTTGGAGGATATGCTAAGAGCTTGTGTGATCGATTTTGGTGGTAGCTGGGATTCACATCTTAAATTGATTGAATTCTCCTACAACAACAGTTATCACACTAGCATCAAAATGGCTCCTTTCGAGGCTCTCTATGGTCGAAAATGTCGTTCACCAGTCTGCTGGAATGAGATTGGCGAGGCTCAACTTACTGGACCTACCCTCATTTTAGAGACAACTGACAAGGTCAAGAAAGTTCGTGATAACCTTCAGGCAGCTAGAAGCCGTCAGAAGATTTACGCGGATCCAAAACGCAAAGCCTTGGAATTTCAAGTCGGTGATCGAGTATTGCTTAAGGTCTCACCTTGGAAAGGTGTGATCAGATTTGGAAAGAAAGGAAAACTTGCACCTAGATACGTTGGACCATTCAAGATCGTCGAAAGAATCGGAAAGGTAGCCTACAGACTTGAGTTACCTCCTGAACTGGGAAATGTTCATCCAACTTTTCACGTGTCCAATCTCAAGAAGTGTACAGCTGATGAGAACTTCTCCATACCGCTTGACGAAATTCGTGTTGGCAAAACACTGAAATTTGTTGAGAAACCAGTGGAAATCATGGAACGTGAAGTCAAGTGGCTTAAACGCAAGCGCATTCCTTTGGTCAAAGTTCGCTGGGAAGCAAAACGTGGACCTGAGTTTACTTGGGAACGCGAAGATCAAATGAAGGCGAAATATCCACATCTTTTTCCACGAGTTTCCTCTAAATAAATTTCGGGACGAAATTTCCACAAGTAGGGGAGACTGTAACAACTGTGCTTGTAATCACTATGAACAGTTCTGTTATCAATAAAACAATGTTATTTGATCCCAATGTTTGTTTGATTTTGTTTTACATTTTTCATGTTTTGACTTTTATCCAATTCCAAACTCTACATCACTTTCTGGAGAGTTATACGCAAACTAGTGCGTAAACGTACTCAGTTTAATGCGAGAAATACTCTTGAACATCAACATATACTCAACATACCTTAAATAACCTTTGCATAACTTAGAAATAAGTTTTGAAGGCTTTGGTATGGCAAAAACAAGTTAATTCGTTTACAGGGACTAAATATGACAAACTGCGAAAGTATGTCAATTTGAACTGTAACGAACATTCCGGAACATAACCATAAGTTAAACACACCTTAAATATCCTTTACATAGCTTAGAAATAGGCTTTGAGGGGTTCGGTGTGCTAAAATAAACTTTTGGGTCATTCAGGGACTAAAAGTGTCAAAAAGTGCACAAGTTTGCATTTTCGCGCATAACTTACGTTCTGAATACATCCGGACATCCAAAATTTTATGAAAGCATGACTACATTATGTTTTAGTGTTCGCCTTAAGAAAAATCCATTCGTCGCGTCATTTGGATCGTTTTTCGCGCTTGTGCGCATTCCGTCGTAATTAAGCGAACATCGCGTTCGTACGACCAAACGAACCATCATCCGACATATTTTTGAACATGTTTCATGTTCACAATGTTTAGGCAACATTTTAGGGCCTTAAAGTTGGCTTTACGGGCCTTAGAAGTGTCGGAAATGGCCTTAAACACGTGCAGGGACCTAAACTGTCATTTTTGAAAGTTGTTTCTGATCTGACATGCTCAGGCGGCCCGCATTGTGTTTGGCTGATCCTAAAGCGGGCCGCTTCCCACCTTCTGACCAGATTAAATGTTTCTAATCACAAGTTGCAGCCATTTAATCCTCCTCCACATGTTCTAAACTTGCTTAGTCACTAGATAAGGATCATATTTAGCTTCCACAACATTGTGACAAGTGTACGGACTAGATCTTTTCCCCTTTTCCAAGAAACGATCCTAACGGTTCACTGAAAACTATAAATACCCCATTACCCCCAACCTCATTTCTTACAAGAATCTGATCTATTTGACTCTAAGTTGGAACCATTGTTTCATACCTGAGTTATTGTGATCACGATTAGCATTCGGGGACCCTTCGTAAGTATTCTTTCGTTCTTTTCCTTATTTTTACTGCTTTTCGATTCAGAAAGTCAAACTTTGTTTGACTTTCAGCGTTGACCAGTAATGGTCAATGCGAAGTTCGTTTGAACTTCGCAACGTGATTGTAATCACGATGGTCATAGTCCCTTGGGACTATGCCTACTGATTACCACGTTGTCTAGGGTCGTAGGGTAAGCGATCTGATAAATCGCTTATACCTCGAACCCGACCCAGTTTGGTCGATCATTAGGATCCGACCAAATACATTAGGTGACCATAGTATAGGGAATAACCTTCCGAGGTTATACCTTATGGTCACGACGTTTAAGTAGTTGTATGATAGGTAGTTTATATGCCTTAGGTAAATTACCAGAATACCCTTTTCATGTATAATTGGTAATTAAGCATATGTAACCTAAACTTTTGTCACATAACTGATTTATGTAACATGTTTAGGCATATAACACTTGTCATAGGGCTAGTTAGGCGGTCCGAACGCGTTTCACGCGCGCGACACGTTAAAGTAGCATAAGCTTCCTAAACGGGTCGTAATGGGTCGTAAACGATTATGTTAAGTTTCATTTAGTATGTAGGCTTTGTTAAACCATGTCACGTGAGTTCCTACACTCATTTGGTTTACAAACCCTAATGCTACTCAGTCTTCCGATTTAGGTCCGGTTATTAACATAGTTACCTATATTAGGTGCCGTTTGATTCCGAGATCTATACCATTGCTTGGTGGTTATCTTTAGACAACTGAGCAATCTCAAGTGAGTACATAGACCCCTCTTTTACTGTTTTCCAAACTGTTTTGGGGTGGAACACATGTGCCTACTTGTTACTTTCATGCTTTCCTGTTTTCACATCATATACCGGTTATGTTTGTTAGTACATTATAGTACATGATTTCATTACATTTCATGCTAGGTGTGCCCATTGTGTGCATTACTTAGTACATTGTTTTACATGACATTTCATGCTATGTATGCCATTGTGTGCCTACTTAGTACATTGTTTTACATGACATTTCACGCTATGTATGTTCATTTGTTTACATACTTAGTGCATTGTTTTCATCACTTGCTTACATTTTGTTATGACATTTGGTTTGTTTACATGGGACAATACATTCATTAACATTAGCTACGCCGTTCGTTAGTAGGTAGTGGTACCATAGGAATTGACAACTCCCGTTCCGGACATCCCAGGGAAAGGGGACAGAAAGGAATGACCGAATTCGATGATATAAGACAGATAGACCTTTAATTTGTTTAAGGGTTTATCACCACAGTCACAAGGCTTGGATGTATGCATTTTCACAATACCGCATAAATGTTCATATTAAATATTTGCATGCATTTTTCCACAAAGACATAAGATTGATTTAAACCATGTTTTACTTCAATATTTTGTTTTCGTGCATATGGTTTAGTTGAGACATTTCACTTGCCATACATGACATTTTGACATAGACATTTTACACAAAGACATTTGACATAGACATTTGACATGGATATTTGACATAGACATTTGACATGGATATTTGACATAGACATTTGACATGATTTACATTTGACATATAACATGTTTGACATTTGGTTTAAACATAGACTTCTTACATTGGTTGGTTTGGTTTGATTAAGTGATTAAGTAATGATGCGTGTGTAATATGATACAAGCATGGTGGATACGCCGCTGGTACTTCCTATATATAAGTGTTTGTATGGTATTACATGTCGTAACGTTATTTGAATCATTTCAATATTGAGACATAGAACATTTTATACAAATAACATACTTTTTACAAGACATTGATTTACAAACAACTTATCTTATACAAACACATTTTTACATGGTTATTTATTTAACCTGACATTTACTTATACATATCATCTGATCTTATTGTTATTCAAATGATTTACAAGACAAAGCAAATTACAAGGTTCATGACTAAACATTTCTCAAATACAAGTCATGAATCCTATTTTCACAAACCTATGTATCTCACAGGCATTTTTATGCTGACGTACCTATTTTCACATGTGTTTTCAGGTGCTTTTCCATAGGATGTTGATCATGATACTAGGGCGGACCTGTGCCTTAGAGACTTTCAAATAAGATAGACTATGTTTAATTATGTTCTGAACTCTTTAATTTCCTGTTTGAAACAATGAAACACCTTTGTTTATAAATAAAAGACAACTTTGTATGCCATGGTTATGAAACAATTTATTCTGTTGCAACACGCCCCGATGTTTCCGCCGCGATTTGTTGTTTCCAACCGAACAACCGGACTATACCCGGAACATGAAAATATTATTATTTTCACTAAATATATTTTCTGAGCCAGTTAGGGTCCCTGATTACCCTAACACCCGCCATAACGCATAACATACAAGTAACTAAGTTTAGACACTTAACTTACTTAACTTAACCAAGTCTATGCTTAACTACCTACTTGGAATCGAACTAAGACCCCCCCCATCCTAACCGGCCTAACTATGGGGGAACATGTTTAGTACCATTTGATTATTTAAATCCTAAATGTCTAGTATCTACACAACACTAAACCCAATGGTTAATCACCAAATATTTGTCTATAAGTTCATGCATTTAACCTAAGATCTCTATCACTTAACAATTCACAACAACATACTCTCTCCCTCTCCCTTTCATTCTCGGCCGAACCCCACTCTTGCAACCATCATACTTTCGGCTCTTGATCACTACATTCCATCATCCTACAAGTGTTAAAGGTCACGTATTAGGAGCCTCGGAACAAGCGGAACACGAAGGACCTCTTTCGTTAGCTTTTATCCACGCCATTTTCGTCTAGATTCTTCCCTAGCCCCGAGCTAGAGGTATAATGTTTAAATCTCACTCTTGAACATATCTAAGGTGGTTAATATGATTTATAACGGTTAAAATGCGGAAACCCATCTTTTGAATCTTTAAAGTTTACTAAAACTTGAATCTTGTTGGATAAAAGATCATAACTAGTGTAAAAGTTGTAGTATTTGAAATATGTGGATATTTAGACCCGATCTATGATGTGGTAGCTCGGATCATCGTTTAACCCGACTTGGTAAGATCATGGATCTTAACATAAAGCTATTTTAGAAGTAACAAGGGTTAAAAGGTGAAACTCTACCACACATAAACCATGAACTTGTGTAAAAATATTTTAACTTGTACAAAAGTGTTTAAAACTAGTAGATCTACGTATCTACACCCGGTATTTTCAAAGGACCACATATCAAGGAAACCATGTATTTTGAAAGATGGATCTTACAATAACAAGCATGATTTTATAAACCACAAGTGTGTAAACACTTGCGAAATGAAAGGATCCGACAAAGAACTAGTTTTGTCAAATGTTACTAGAAGTTGTAAAGACGGATTTCTCTAAAAACGAGGTTTTTACGAGGTTAAAATTTCTTTATATAAAGATCCACAAAATATAATGGGATTTACACTATAGATTCGGAAAAACTACAAGTTCATGCGATTATGCGATTTACATACTTGTTGACTAGTTAAAATGTTGAAAAGTTGTTTGATAATGTTGAGAACATTGATTGATTGATTTGTTAAAAGAAAATGATACGCTTGAAAGCGTGGCCACCTCCAGTTACAGAGGAAACTCTGGCGAAATTTTTTCTAAAAACCTAACACTTGGAATTATTTACACAACAAGTGCTAGAATCATTTCTGACATGTTTTCGAAATATAAATTTCGCCATGACTTTATTTACTATTATTCGGAGGTGGGATTTTCACAAAACTTAACGTGATAAATATATATATTTTCACACACTGTTTATGATTATTTTGTGAAATACATAAATATTATTTTTAGAGTAAAAATAATATTTACAAGCGTTAACGAATCCAAAATAATACGAACGCTTTCACCATAATTATATAAGTTACACCGGTAATTATATTACCACTCGATTATTAAAACGTAACTTACGCACATGTATTGTATCCCCCATCCTTGGGAAGGAGATTAACTACCAAGTATATACAGAACGTAAACACGAAATAGTTGTCTAACTATTTCCCAAAAGGCTTAAACTATAAAGCTAAGGCACGGCCGTCCGTCTAATAGAATTAGCACTTGTAGGTCGTCGCACAGCTTTCTGATTTGGAGTACTTGGTAGAGACGCATTCACTGTGAGTTCATGTCCCCCTTTTCTCTAACTGTTTTCAGTTTTCTTAACTGCGGGGGTGAAATACATGTTACTTTGTTTACAAGTACTATTATACACGGTATGTTAACGTAAGGAGGTTTACTACTTAGATCATGTGAATGGGTAGTCAGAACACCGAGGGACTTAAGCGGTAGATCTATCTGGGTGTAGCGAGCCCAACTCTAGGCCCAACAGAACGGACCTCTGTGAGGACCAACAGAACGGACCTTGAGTGACTTGGTTGCCCGACGCAAAAATCGGCTAGGTTTGAATCTTTCTACTTGCATTTCACACATGCTAATGGCCTTGCAAACCATTGGTGATCTCTTTTCCTTACACTGCTACATACCAGGGAACTTTTATACTTACAAGTGTTTTACTTACTCACTTGCACATGAACTCGCTCAACATTATTGTTGATTTTTCAACTTACATGTATTTCAGGAAATTAACGAGATCTGGCACGGTATGGCATGTTTTCCGCTGCACTAGTTTCCAAGGTCATCCGGGGTTTAGGGGATGTGTCTCTTTCCTGGACAAGACACAATCCTTAAACCATGTTTATGTTATGTTATGTTTCAAGTTTGTCTGATGAACAAGGTTATGTTATTAGGGTATGTTCCCGTTAAAACAATGGTACTGTATTGGGTTTTCAAAACTTAATGGATGATCTTGCATGTTTTTAATTCATATAGCTTGTTATGGTTAAGCTATGGTATTAAGAAGTCACACCGAAATTAACCACGCTTCCGCAAAGCCAGGGTGTGACAAAAGTTATGTTACATATGTTTAAAATGAATTTTGGCATCAAAGGGGTATTTTGGTAATTTACCTAAGGCATATAAACTACCTATCATACAACTACTTAAACGAAGCGACCATAAGGTATAACCTCGGAAGGTTATTCCCTATATGCTATGGTCACCTAATGTGTTTGGTCGGATCCTAATGATCGACCAAATGGGTCGGGTTCGAAGGTATAAGCGATTGTTTAGATCGCTTACCTTACGACCCTATATAAGCACTAAACTAAAAGTGACGAGATAAGCATGCTAAAACATGCTTAACTAAGTTTAGAAAACAGGTTTGGTATCAAAACAAACGGTTTTGATACCCATAAGTAGTTTGGTTACAAAATACGCAAGAGTACGTATTCTGACCGAAACTACGGCTCGTCACTGAGCCTAGATAACGTGGTAATCAGTAGGTATAGTCACTAGGGACTATAACCATCGTGATCACGCTCACGTTATGAAGTTCAAACGAACTTCGCATCGACCATAAACTGGTCAATGCAGAAAGTCAAACAAAGTTTGACTTTCGGACTCGAAAAGCAATAAAAGAACAAAGGAACACTTACGAAGGGTCCCTGAATGCTAATCTAGATCAAAATAGCTCAGGTATGAAACAAAGGTTTCAACTTAGAGCACAATTGATCAGATTCTAGTGAGAAATGAATGAGAATGTGATGGGTATTTATAGTTTTCGGTTCACCGTTAGGATCGTTTCTTGGAAAAGAGGGAATGATCTCGCCCGTACACTTGTCGGAAGGTTGTGGTAACTGATATTGACCCACCACAAGAGTTGGACACATGGCATTGGGCTTTGGAAGGGGTTAAGGGCAGGAAACAGCAGCTGAAAAACGAGTTGCTGCATCTGACCTATGCTTGCGCACCGTAACACTCCCATTGTTGCGGTGCGCAAGGCCCAAGTTTGGCAGATTTACCATTTTGGTCCCTGTTGTGTAATAAGCTCATTTCCGACACGTTTAAGACCCGTTAACCCCATTTCAAAGCTCTAAAATGAAGTTAAAGTATAGAGAACTTAAAATGTGCTCAAAAATATCTCGGATGTCGGTTCGTTTAGCCGTACGGTTGCGATGTTCGGTTAATTACGACGGAACGCGCATAAGCGCGAAAAAACGATCCAAATGGCGTGACGAATGGATTTTTCTAATGCCAAACACTAAAATAAAATATTTTAGTGCTTACATAAATTTTTGGATGTCCGGATGTATTCAGAACGCAAGTTATGCGCGAAAATGCAAACTTGTGCACTTTTTGACGCTTTTAGTCCATGAATGACCCAAAAGTTTATTTTAGCACACCGAACCTCTCAAAGCCTATTTCTAAGCTATGTGAAGGATATTTATGGTATTTTTAACTTATGGCCATGTTCCGGAATGTCTGTTACAGTTCAAATTGGCATACTTTCGCAGTTTGTCAACTTTAGTCCCTGTAAGCGATTTAACTTGATTTTGCCATACCAAAGCCTTCAAAACTTATTTATAAGTTATGTAAAGGTTATTTAAGGTATGTTAAGCCTATTTCACTATTCCGGAGTGTTCGTTGCATTAAACTGGTTATATCTACGCATCAGTGCGCGTATAACCTTCCAGAAAGCGATTTAGAGCTTGAAATCGAACAAGAATTGATATGTGCAAAAGATACACATATTTATATAGATCCCAAGTATGAAATACAATATTTCATTGGCTTGGCATTTTTTTGATGGTCAAAGTGACCCAGGTGTCACAGTCTCCCCTACTTTAGGAAATTTCGTCCCGAAATTTATTTAAAGGAAACTTGTGAGAGCTTGAAACATGAAGTTGAAAAGATCGAACAACACTGGTTGGAGTTCTTGAACTTCTAGTAACTTTAATAACATCATGCTTGCAATGTAAGAGGGATACTTATATACAAGTATATGAAGCGTCATTGGTGCGTCCACCGTACCTCCATTACATCGTTCTCATTTTGTTATTGTTGTCGCTATCGGTTCTTACACATAATAAATCTTACTGGGTTTCTGTGCACCAAATTTCATAATTATGTACGCGTCCATAATTTGACAATTCCTTGCATAGTTCACACAGTCTATTTTATAATGTGTAGGGGAAAACCAAATGAACAGACCTGTGATGAGTGTGACTAGACCACCATAGAGTCCTTTTAATTAAATCAATAAGTGATCTAAATAGACTATCAAGGAGTCTGTTCAGCTACATCACTAGATGTCGTTCTTTAACCAAATTGTGAATCAATCTTTTTGACTAGACCACTAAAAGGGTCTCTTATGAATCATGGAGTGGTGCTATATAATCCAAGGGTCTTAACTATTACATAGAAGCCCATTAAGGATTTAAGGTAGTACCTTTTTAAATATCCTACTACGAATCCCTCATATGAAGATATGAAAGATTCTAAGAGGATTTGGATAACGAATGCCCAGAGTATAAAAACACAAAATGCATAAAAGAAAACACAAGATGCATAAACACATAGTCATATAACCACAAAGATTGTTTGTTAATTTGTCTTGTTGATTGCGTACATGCATTTAAAGCACACTAGGGATCCATTCCGTGGATTTCAGTTGGTACTTTAAACGTTATCAAGAATCTAACTATAAGGATAGAAAGATTTTTTTTTAAAAGAAAAATTCGATTTCGATTATAAGGAACCGAAATGTTCGAATTTAGGTACATAAGGAATCCAATCAAGGACTCTGATTTGAATGATAATTATCCACAAGGGTCTAAATGTGAAGACAAAAAGATCCCTTATGGATTTTAGAAGTTGAAGATGTTTTGAAACCTTGCACTTGATGTGCTTAGGTCAAAACTTGAAGTAAAATGCTTATGAAGTTGAGATGCCAGATATGCCAAGGCGACGTATGAAGCGAAATTTGAAAGTTAAGTCAATGTATGAAGAAAATATTTTTGAAAATTGTGCATGGGGTTCTTTTAAAAAGAAATGTGTTCAATGTTTTTGAGACCTTATATATATAATACCTTTTGAAATCATAAAGTAGGTGTATTAGGTAGGTATATTCCTAAAAATGTTTTAAAATTATGCGAGATGAATTTTGAAATTATGTATAAGGTTTTTGAAAAACATGAATGATGCTTTTCGAAATCATGCACTTGATAAGAAAATGTACTGTGTTAATATTGCCTTCAGACTATATGAAATATTTTGAAATTAGGAAGGTTGGTTTTGAAAACATGGCTAATGTTTTTGAAATAACATAGACAATGCATTTAGAAAAATTGTTTTCAAACTATATGAAATGTTTTGAGATCATGAAGATTGTTTTTGAAATACTTGTACTGTATATGTTGAAAAATCAAAACATAATGGGTATGAGATTTGGAAATACCCTTAGTTATCTAACCAAGGATTTAAAGGCACAGATGTGTAGAAGCATGATTACTCATAATGTCACTTTATTTTCTGTACTTTGTTTCTTAGAGTGAAACGAGTACTTAAAATTTTCGAGGGAATCATGAGCGATCATTTGAAAGAGAGAAAATCACAATAGTAGTTTGTAAGGAACACAGTTCCTTAATGCAGGTATCATAGGAAAATCATACACACATGTAACTATACTTGTATATCAGAATTGTGAACAAGAATTTATTTATAAACAAAACAGATTGTTTCACATTACAAGAAAATAGATAAACAAAAGCATAAGACAGCAACATCTTCTAGTCAGCCAACTGCTCATCCATGGGTTGGATTTGCATTAGCAAGCTTTGGGCATTTGTTCCTGAAATGGCTCGTATCGCCACAGTTGTAGCACGATCCAGGCGGAAAGCGAGCTTGAGTAGGGTTGACTTGGGGTTGATTTGGACCACTTTGGTTTGGGGTAAATCGACAAGCATTTGCCAGGTGACCGAGTCGCCCACATGATGCACACAGACGACACTGTAGGTGAGCTAAGTGGTGTGCATTACATTTGTCGCATATTGGGGCTGTTCCCTTGTATTGCTTCTTAACAGGTTGTGTTGCCACCCGGATGGGTCCTGCTTGATTTGGTACTGCTGCAGTTGGACAAACCCTTGCCGTATGACCTATAAGTCCACAAGTTTGGCAATTGCGGCACTTCACACTAGCCTGATGATGAAGGCTACATTGGTTGCACAAGGGTGCAGTTCCGTTGTATGGCTTCCTAGCAGGGGGTTGAGCTGGTTGGTTGGGGATGGCTCGACCATTGTGAGCGACCACGGCGAAGTCCTGAGAAGCCTTTCGCTTCTTTGACTTCTTAGGGGATCCAGCCTGTTCATCCATGGTCTTTGATTCCTTGATTGGTGTCTTGGCTGGTGGTGCTGTCATTTGGCTAGGTCTTGCCTGTTTTGGTGCCACTGCTGCGGGTTTCCTTGAAGCCTTACGTTTCTTTGGTTTAGGTGAAGGCTTGGCTTCTGCTTCCTTTGGTGGCTCCTGAGTGGCTCCATTTTTGAGACGAGACATGGCAATGCCTAGATCCACAGACTTCAGTATCACTTCGCCTATTTGTTGGGCAAATTTGGCTGTTTGCTCGGACATTTGACCGGTGCTGAGAGGAAGAGACATTCTAGAAGAAAATGAAAGACATAGGAAGAAACAAGTGAAACGTCATCGGGTAAATAATGCAGAATGGTAATGCATAAGAATTTGCGATCATTTGTTTGTTATCTAGGGCAAACAAATGAGACAGTGACAAATCAAAGTAAATGGGTCAAAAATAATGTATCGCGAAGACATGCTCGCCTATAAGTGAACACTCATCCCAAGAATTCCCAGGTAAGCACAACTGGTCTCGCGTCTGATGAGATGTATACGAAGTGCTTGCCTAGACAGAAAACCCAGAATACAGGCATTCACCCTTCCAGTTTGCACGTGTTCACATTATTTAAAACCCAAAACCTTGACGAGGTTTTGAAAACTCAAAGGGGTTCAAAACCTTACAATAGAGGGTTCAAAACCTAGTAATCAATCATCCTAGAACAGATGATTAGTTTTCAAAGCGGTTTTGAAATTTATGTTCTTGTTGTGGTTGTCGCCTAAGGATAGGTGACGGTATTGTTTTATGACTAAACGCAAGTAAACTCGCGTTAGGGTCCTAGGAAGGTTATAGACTAGGTCAAAGCATTACTAAACGCAAGTAAACAATTGATCAGATTCTAGTGAGAAATGAATGAGAATGTGATGGGTATTTATAGTTTTCGGTTCACCGTTAGGATCGTTTCTTGGAAAAGAGGGAATGATCTCGCCCGTACACTTGTCGGAAGGTTGTGGTAACTGATATTGACCCACCACAAGAGTTGGACACATGGCATTGGCCTTTGGAAGGGGTTAAGGGCAGGAAACAGCAGCTGAAAAACGAGTTGCTGCATCTGACCTATGCTTGCGCACCGTAACACTCCCATTGTTGCGGTGCGCAAGGCCCAAGTTTGGCAGATTTACCATTTTGGTCCCTGTTGTGTAATAAGCTCATTTCTGACACGTTTAAGGCCCGTTAACCCCATTTCAAAGCTCTAAAATGAAGTTAAAGTATAGGGAACTTAAAATGTGCTCAAAAATATCTTGGATGTCGGTTCGTTTAGCCGTACGGTTGCGATGTTCGGTTAATTACGACGGAACGCGCATAAGCGCGAAAAAACGATCCAAATGGCGTGACGAATGGATTTTTCTTATGCCAAACACTAAAATAAAATATTTTAGTGCTTACATAAATTTTTGGATGTCCGGATGTATTCAGAATGCAAGTTATGCGCGAAAATGCAAACTTGTGCACTTTTTGACGCTTTTAGTCCCTGAATGACCCAAAAGTTTATTTTAGCACACCGAACCTCTCAAAGCCTATTTCTAAGCTATGTGAAGGATATTTATGGTATGTTTAACTTATTTCCATGTTCCAGAATGTCTGTTACAGTTCAAATTGGCATACTTTCGCAGTTTGTCAACTTTAGTCCCTGTAAGCGATTTAACTTGATTTTGCCATACCAAAGCCTTCAAAACTTATTTCTAAGTTATGTAAAGGTTATTTAAGGTATGTTAAGCCTATTTCACTATTCCAGAGTGTTCGTTGCATTAAACTGGTTATATCTACGCATCAGTGCGCGTATAACCTTCCAGAAAGCGATTTAGAGCTTGAAATCGAAAAAGAATTGATATGTGCAAAAGATACACATATTTATACAGATCCCAAGTATGAAATACAATATTTCATTGGCTTGGCATTTGTTTGATGGTCAAAGTGACCCAGGTGTCACATTATGTCACTAAGGCACATGTCCGCCTAAGTGTGTCTTGCACATCCTATGCATCAGTTCCTGAAAACACATGTGAAAATAGGTACGTCAGCATAAAAATTCCTGTGAGATACATAGGTTTATTGATTTTAGGATTCATGACTTGTATTTGAAAGAAAAGTTTTAACAAAAAGTTAGTCATGATCTTTGTAAAATGTTTTTCTTTGTAAATCATATGAAAATCGATAAGAATTTAGATGATATAAAAGGAAGATGTGTGGTTAAATAAATAACCAAGTAAAATGGATTTGTATAAGTTATGTTATTTGTAAAACAATGTTTATGTGAAAATATGTTCTTTGTATAAAATGTAATATGTCTAAATTGAAATGGTTTACATAACGCTGCAATATGTAATATCATAAAAGCACTTATATATAGGAAGTACCAGCGGCGTATCCACCATGCTTTGATCATATTACACACGCCTCGTTATTTAAATCACTTACCCAAGCAAACCATCAAAATGTCTTGTTTAATGTCAAGATGTTTATGTGTAATCAATGTCTATTGTCAAATGTAAATCATGTAATGTGTAACCAAATGTCATGTATGGCCAGCGAAATGTCTCAACTAAAACCATAGGTAAAAATGCACAAAACAAGATATTGAATTAAATCATGGTTTAAATCAAAGTTATGTTTTGTAAAATAACTGCATGCTTTACTGATACAAACATTTATGCGGTATTGTTACAATGCATACATTCAAGCCTTGTTACTGTGGCGACAAACCCTCAAACAAATTAAAGGTTTATCTGAATTATGTATATTGGATTCAGTTATCCCTTACGTCCAAACAAACCTAGGATTCCAGGGATGGGAGTTGTCAATTCCTGTGGTACTATTACTTACTACCAAGTGGCATGGCCAATGTTAATGAATGTATTTTTGTCCCATTTAAACAAACCAAATGTCATACCAAATGTAAGCATGTTATGTGAAAACAATGTACTAAGTATGCAATAAATGAACATACATAGCATGAATGTGATGTAAAACAATGTACTAAGTATGCAATAAAAGAACATACATAGCATGAATGTGATGTAAAACAATGTGTACATGTGCTGAAACGAGCATATGAAACAAGTGTGTTTAATAAATCAATGTACTAGCATGTTAATAAACATACATAGCAAAAACATGGATGAAATCATGTACTATATGTGTACTAATGAACATAGCAAGTATATGATATAAAAACATGAAAAGCATGAAAGTAACAAGTAGGCACATGTGTTTCACCCCAAAATGTTTGAAAATAGTAAAATAGGGGTCTATGTACTCACTTGAGATTGCTCAATAGTCTTTGGATAACAACCAAGCAATACTAGAAAGATCACGGAATCAATCGGCACCTAATATAGGTAACTACGTTAATAAACCGGACCTAAATCGGAAGATCGGATAAGATGAGGTTTCGTAAACCAAATGAGTATTGGAACTCATATGATATGGTTTAACAAAGCCTACATTCTAAAACGAAACCTAACCTAAGTGCTTACGACCCATTACGACCCGTTTAGGTAGCTTACGCTACTTTAACGCGTCGTTTGCGTAAAACGCGTTCGGACCGCCTAACTAGTCCTATGACAAGTATTATATGCCTTAACATGTCTAATAATGTTTCCTAATCAGTTTAGATGTCAAAATTTAAGTTTCATATGCTTAAAATGAATTTATTCGCAAAAAGGGCATTTTGGTCATTTTCCTAAGGCATATAAACTACCTATCATACAACTAACTAAACGTAGTGACCATAAGGTATAACCTCGGAAGGTTATTCCCTATAAAACTACGGTCACAAGATATGTTTGGTCGGATCCTAATGATCGACCAAACGGGTCGGGTTCGAAAGTCTAAGCGGTTGTTTAGACCGCTTATCTTACGACCCTATATAAGCACTAATCTTAAAGTGACGAGTTAAACATGTTAGAACATGTTTAACAAAGTTTGAAAACAAGTTTGATATCAAAACAAAGGGTTTTGATACCCAAGAATAGTTTGGTTTCAAAATACGCATAAACACGCATTTTGACCGAAACTATGACTCGTCACGATACCTAAATAACGTGGTAATCAGTAGGTATAGTCACCAAGGACTATGACCATCGTGATTACGCTCACGTTGCGAAGTTCAAACGAACTTCGTGTTGACCATTGATTGGTCAATGCAGAAAGTCAAACACTGTTTGACTTTCATGCTAAAAACGCATAAAATAACGAAAGAAACTTACAAGAGGTCCAAGAAATGGAGATTTGATCTGAAAATTCTCAGGTATGAAGTGTAGAAACTTCAACTTAGAGAATATAATCAGATCAAGTGTGGGTTTGGAATGAAATGGGGTTGGGTATTTATAGATTTCGGAGAACCGTTAGGATCGTTTCTTGAAATCTGAGCTTCAATCTTGGCCCTCCATGTGTGCCCATGGTTTTAACATATTAGGGGCATCCAAAACCAGTCCATAGAATGGAAGAAACCATGTGCAAAACAATGGGATAGCTGGGTTTTACAAAAAATGAAGTCTGCTGACCTGGGAGTGGCTTACGGACCGTAAGCATACCCATACGGTCCGTATGGCCTTGGTTTGCTGGCAGAAGGTTTCACAACTTGGCAGAACAGGCCCCTGTGACTCCGAACTTGATTTTTGATGCGTTTTGGCACTTCTAACACCCGTCAAGCCCATTTTTAAGCTCCATAAGGATGTTAAAACATAGGAAACTTGAAATATTCTTAGAAATGTCACGGATGTCGGCTCATTTGTCTGTACGGTTACGTTGTTCGGTTAATTACGACGGAAGTCGTAACGGACGCGAAAACGATCCAAATTGCGAAACGAATGAAGTTTTAGCATTCCAATCACTAAAATAAAATATTTTAATGATTACAATTTGGATGTCTGGGTATGTTCAGAACATAAGATATGCGCGAAAATGCTAACTTTTGCACTTTTTGATGCTTTTAGTCCCTGATTGACCAAAAGTTTGTTTTAGCACACCGAACCCCTCAAAGCCTATTTCTAAGTTATGTGAAGGATATTTAGGGTATGTTTAACTTATGATCAAGTTCCGGAATGTTCGTTATAGTACGAGTCGGCATACTTTCGCAGTTTGTCGAATTAGTCCCTCTAAGCGAATAAACTTGATTTTGCCATACCAAAGCCTTCAATACTTATTTTTAAGTTGTGTAAAGGTTATTTAAGGTATATTATAAATTGATGTTCCGGAGTGTTTTTCGCGTTAAACTGATTACGTTTACGCATCAGTTTGCGTATAACTCTCCAGAAAACGATATAGAGTTTGAAATTGAACAAAAATCAAAACATGCAAAATGTCAAACATAAATAAACAAACATTTAGATCAAATAACATTGTTTAATTGATAACTGAACTGATTAAGGTTTATACAAAGATTACAAGCACATATGTCACAGTCTCTGTTAGTACATTTATGTCTATCGCCTCCGTCAATCTAAAACGTAGCTGAAACTGAAGAAATCTAGGCTTATAGTGTTATATTTTAATAAGAAAAGGCAAGGTGGCATTTCTGTAAATAAGGAAACCTTCCTTATATCCTTGGCCTATAAATAGGGAGCTATAGTGTTAGATTTAAGACTTTTGGCCATTTGAGAACTTGGAGCTTGGTGCTTAGAGAGAGAAACTAGTGAGAGAGAGTTCTTAATCGTGATTCCCGGAGCTTGTAATCGTCAAACTGATCAATAAGAATCACGTTAAATTGTACGATCTTGTGTTCGGTCCACGCACGTGTACGGATTCCGCACGTCACACGTGTCGTTACGCAATCGTTCGGAGTGAAAACCGGTCCTACAAGTGGTATCAGAGCAGGAGCTCGATTGCACGGATCAAACACACAATTGCGTACTCGAATTCAGCAGATTCAGAGCCAAAATCATCCAGATTTGTCAAATTTTTACTTAACTTTCTTGTTCTTCACGTTCTTATCTGAAAATCGCCAAATTAAACGGGTTTTAACAGTTCAAAATTGCTGATTTTTGGATATGATATGCGAAAACACCTGATCTAAAAGCCTACAAATTTTCAGATCTTAACTCTTAACGGTTTGTGAGAAATTAAAGATTTTTGGTCCGAAAAAGTTAAAAAGATGTTGAATGTTGCTGTTCATATTCTCTTGAATGTCAGCCGATCGGCTAGCTGACCGATCGGCTAGCTAACCGATTCAAAGCATCCCTCTTTGTAATTCATTTAATTCTTTGACTTTGACTTGCCAGCCAATCGACCGGCACTCTGGCCGAATGGACAGCAAAGCATATCACTACACCACACTTCATTTCATTGCATTTAAAAGTTGTTGACTTTGTTGACTGCTGACCGAACGGACAGCTGTCCAAACAATCAGCAAGCCGTTTCAAAACATCACTGCATTTCATTAAAACACTTTGACTTGTTGACTGCTGACCGATCGGTCAGCAGTCCGATCGAACATCTGTCCGATCCACTGCATCACTCTACAATTCATTGGTCTTTGACTTTGTTTGACCTAACCGATCGGACAGCTGGCCGAACGGCTAGGATCCTAACCGATCGGTCGGCAATACGTGTCATTAAGTCAACATTATCAGTGATTGTTGTGACATTAAATGCATTCAGTGTGCATGTGTTTGTTATTGTCTGTTGTCATCATATATCACTTTCATTAACAACATTCAACAGTCATCACGTGAATTTCTGAATAGTCTTACATGTCCACGTGATTAAGAATGAGCTCAAGTGACATCATAGAGTAATCGGCACAATTGAATCAAGTTTCAAATATAATTGTCGGCCACCATTTGCAAAGTTCAAGAAATTGCATATAAGCTTTTAACAAATTGTCGGCTAGTGCATGTGATGTTGTCAGATAGCATGTGATTCATTGTTTAGGTCAAATAAGTCAACGTGCCACCCTATTCAAGAATTAAGGCTAACCGATCGGTCAGCATCTTCACTTGATCGAATAGCTGTTCGATCGATCAGCTGTTCGTTCCATTACATCACTTTATAATTCATTTGTTGACTTGTTGACTGTCAGCCGAACAGACAGCTGTCCCAACGGCTAGCATCCCAACCAATCGAACAGCAACTCAACTTGATCGAACAGCACCCCTGACCGATAGAACAGCACTTTGTCCGATCGAACAGCATCCTGTCCGATCGATCAACCTCCTGTCCGATCGACCAGCATTTAGTCAACATTATCAGCTATTGTTAGTCAACATTTCAGGTCTGTCTGTTGATTCACGTGATGTACTTGAATAAATAGATTCATAATAACGGTCCTATCATATTACAACATTTAAAAGAATTGTCAGACTCATTGCATATGTCACATGGTTTTATTTGATTAAAATGTTTTGACTGTTAACTAAGCATAAGCCCACGTAATCATTTCTTATCATTGACCCAATCAAATTTGTGTATTGCATTGTTATTGTCGGCCATATAATTGATATATTGCATGAGATGTTGACAGTTTGAAGAAAGACAAAGCACATCACTGCAATACATTAAATTTGTTGACCAGTTGACTTAACCGATCGGCTAGCATCCCAACCGATCGAACAGAGGGTCGAACGGACAACCAACCGATTCAAGATACAATCCCAGCTGATCGGACAACTTTCCCATCCGATCAGACAACAAGTTGACGTTTTGTTGACTCACTCGATCGAATACCCGTCCAATTCAGTTGTTTGATAAGTGTTTAAACTGATCGTTTGTTTGTTTGTTTGCAGGTGATTCGAGGTGATTTACAAGGTGCAAATACCAAGAAGTTGATATTTTGTGGACTTTGAGCTAAAAATAATTTTTGAACCAAGTCATTAAACAAAGAAATTGTGGTTAAAATGTTTGACGAAAAGAAAAACGATAAACTTGGAAGAATAAATGATTGGTTTGATATGTATTGGGAGTATAGGAAAGAAGATGAGAAAAAGGATGCTTGGATTAAAAGATCTGAATATTTTTTGAGTAGGAAATATGAAAAGTTTAATGAGTTGGAAAAGAGGTATAATGAATTACTTGACAATTTGAAAAGATATGGGATAAAGATGTCAGATGCTGAAAAGATATCTAAATTTGCAGATGCATTACCTTCAGAGTGGGATGAGTTTTTGGATAAACTGAAAAAGGATTCTAGATTCTCAAAATTTAATCCAAATGATTTCATCAGAGAGCTTAGAACACACAATTGTGAAACTGAGAAGAAAAAGAAAGAGTTGATGAAAGAATTGGAAAATAACTCAGAATTTATAAGTTTGAAATTGATTCTTGAAATAATCAAAAGAATCAGAATATGGTTTAGTGCAAGATCTGTTATGAAATACGATTTCAAGAGAGGTTGTTTTTTAGATGAAAATTTGAATCCTGCTGATATTGTTAAAATTTTTCTTGCAGGAACATACAAGAAAGAGACAGAGGGAATGTCAAAGATTGAAGAATTCAAGAAGGATGAAACTTCAAAATGTGAAGTTGTGTGCTCAAAATGTGAAAAATCTGAAGCAGAAAATGTCAAACTTTTGGAAGTTGTGGAAAGTTTGACAATGAAAAATCAAAATTTTAAAGAAAATGAAAAACAATTTCAAAATAAAATAGAAATTTTAGAAAATAAAAAGTTAAAAATTAAAAAAGATTTTCAAAATCAAATAAAAATTTTAGAAAATGAAAAATCAATTTTTGGACAAAATAATCTTGAAAAGCAAATTTCAATAAATTCTCATCTTGAGAATATCATTCGACTTGAAAAAGAAGTTGAATGTGCTAAAAATAAAATTGAAGAACTAGAAAATAAATTGAAAGGTTTTGAGACTTCGTCATCAACACTGGATTATATATGTCCAAAACTGTTCAATTCAGTTCCAATAAGTGACAATGTCACAAATTTTGACAAAGTCAAAATTGAGGATTGTGATGATAAAACTGATGATGAAAATGAGAAAAATGAGAAAAGAAAAATATTTTTGGAATTAAAAGAAAATTTTAAAGATACTGTTTTGCAATCTACTGAAATAGGTGAATGCTCAAAGCAAAAACCTGTTAAGAAGAATGTAGAACAAAAACAAAATGTTAAAAATTCGAAAAATTTTCAAAAAGAGAATAAAAGATCATCAGTTCAATCATCCAATCATTATGAAAAACCACAAAAATTTAAAAATCAAAACTCACACCACAGTGCTCAAAAGTCAAATCAAGCTTATGGGAGAAGATGGAATGAAGATTCTTCAGAGATAAATCTCCGTGATGATAGAAAAAGGAGAAGTCATGACTATCACAAGGCCAAACAATGTTTTGATCTGAGTGTGTGGTATGAAAATGGTGAAAGGTATGATAACAGAGTGTGTTACACATGTGGTTATCAAGGACACATTGCTGTTAACTGCCAAAGTCAGAGTTTTGAGACAAGAAGATGCTATGATTGTCAAATCAAAGGTCATATTGCAAGAGATTGCCCAATGAGATCAAAGAGAGGATCGAGGGCTGAATCTCAGAAAATAATGAATGAATCATTCAAGGTCGAAGAAAAGCCCAAATAAAAGAAACAGAAAAAACAGAAAGTGAAACTTTCATAAGGGCAGAAAGACAAATTGAGAAAGAAAGAAACGAAAGAAAGTAAGGGAGTATCTCGAAAAGATATTGTCCTCGGATACAACCAGAAAATCAGATAACAGATCTGATAAATCGTTTTGCTTTCCAAAGAATGATCAGTCAAGTAAAATGAATTCATCAGATACAAATCTGAGGACAAAAGGGAAGATAAAGAAAGAAAAATTAACTAATCAAACTGATGAACAATCAAAGAACGTTAATTTTTCAGAAAAAGTTTTTATCAAAGTTTTTAAGTATAAAAATGACCGTGAAAGATTGTGTACGTCACAGGTTGATAAATTTGGTAAACCTAAATTTTGTAAATTTTGGGTTCCAATAAAAGATGCAATGAATTTGTTTCTTCGGAAGCAAAAGAGTCATCTTCTGGCAATGAATTTGTTTCTTCGGAAGCAAAAGAGCCACATTTTGGTGATGAATCTGACTCGTCAAAGTCAGAAGAGCCATGTGTTGGCAATGAATCTGATTCGTCAAAATCAGAGGAGCCACAAATTCAGGTAAAAAGTGGTGAAAAAATTGAAAAACCCAAGGATCGTCAGGCTTGGGTAGATCTTTTCAAATAAAAACCTGACTTGCCGGAGTTCCCAGGTTGGTAAGTGCGGAGCATGAATCGGCATCATTCTTGACAAAGTTTAATCAAGGACATTAAGTTGTACTTGATATAACTTGCTTACAAAGTTGTTTTAATCTTGAAAAATGTCATAAATCAGTTTATACAAGTAGATAAGAAAGGAACAAAGTGATGAAGCAAACCCCTAACCTACAAATGGTTTGTGAAAATCAACAAAACTAATTTTCCGGAAAAACCATTTTGATTAAAACAAACTTAAGTGTTTTGAAATCATAATGGGAAAATAGTTTGTTGTAAGGGGGAGTTCTGATTGTTTACGCCAAGAGGATGGCGAATTGAAGCGATTTGATATCAGTTTGTCACTTTCCTTGTATAGTTTGTTTTCAAGTTTTCTCAGAAAATCAAAATTGAAACATATTTTGATTTTAGGGGGAGAAAAATTTAAAAAAAATTAGAATATTTGAAAATACCAAAAACATTGTAAAAAAAAAAAAAGTTTTGTTGTGAAAAAGAGGAAATGATTGTACATCAGTGGACTATCACAGCACGCTAAAGAAATGAAATGTCAAATGTGATAAACGGTTTCACTAAGGATGTGACGATAGGCTCAGCTAGACTAGTAGATTTGCGATAACGATACAAACTTAAAAGAAAAAGCCTAGTTCTAGTGGGAAACATGGTTGAAAGCATAGTACTTAGTTTTGTCCTTCGTGATTGTGTGCCTACTCAGTAATCGCTGAATGCTAAAAGAGCATAAAAACCGGTTAAGTTTGTGAACTTTCACCACTTGCTGAAAAAGTCACTGTGATTGTGCATTTTATTTTGCAAAGATTTAAACTTGTTTTATTTCTTTATTTTGTTTAAGCATTGGACATCCTCTGCGTATACGTGTGTATCGAACTGGATGTTAGTGCCTAAACATTCTGCTTTATTTTCTTTGGTGTTTCGTTTAAGCTTTGGATCACCTCTGCGTATACGGGAGTATCGACCTGGTGGTTAAAGCCTAAACAATTTCAACTTGTTTTTATTTCTTATTTTGTTTAAACATCGGACTTTCTTTGCGTATCGAAAGATCGACCTGATTGTTAATGTTTAAACATTCTGCTTTGTTTTTGCACATATCATAGTTGATGAAAGTTTAAAGGCATTACTTGAGTCAGTGTATTGCATGATGAGGGGATATGCTAAGATCATGGGGTCCATAAGAATTTGGTGCAAAATTAATATACCTTAACGTATCGGTAAGCATTTCGAAAGTTTTTAGATTGAGTTTAAGAGGACAATTATATCGTCAATCTATGTCATTCGTTTAGAACTTAAAATGTTTAAAGCTTAACGGTGCTAGTGATTTGTCTCATAAACTAATATGATCCTCTTACACAAACTCACAAAAATATTGTCTGTATATATTTCTTTACTGAATTTCATTCAAAAACAAAAATCCAAAAAGATTTTCGGAGTGTTTTAGCATAAAATTTTGAAAATTCAAAAATATTTTATTTCATCTTGTTTTCGACAACTGATGTTGGAGAGCTGATTTTCAAAATTCCAAGTGCTAAACTTGATGAACTAGAGGATTGGGAGAATGTGTTTGGGATAAGAAATAATTTTGGAATGTTAATTGGTTCATTAATTTGAATCGAAATTTTTGAAAAACTACAAATTCAAGTAGCTTATCAATGTCAAAATTGTTTATCTTACAAGTGGTAGAGAGTTGTGCAGGTTAAAGATAGATTTCTGATCCTGTAGCTACAGAAAGCCAGGAGATCTTTCAGATTCTGTGAAAGCAGCAGAGCAAGATTCCCATACCTTAGCATGAATAAAGTTTGAGCTAGAATTCTATTCAAGACTGCGATCCCAGCTTGTTGAAATGGGGAGTCTGAAGACGTAAAAGTCAGAAATAGGTTCTGAATCAACACTCAAGGGGAAATTTGCTTGAAAGGGGGAGTTTAATTGTTAAAAGATCAGTTTCTTGACTTGAAACTGCGTTCAAGATAAAAGCTGTTGTTGTTGATGATCAAGAGAATTGAAAGACAAGACGCTACGAGATTGACTGCGGCAATATCCAAGGGGGAGTCTGTTAGTACATTTATGTCTATCGCCTCCGTCAATCTAAAACGTAGCTGAAACTGAAGAAATCTAGGCTTATAGTGTTATATTTTAATAAGAAAAGGCAAGGTGGCATTTCTGTAAATAAGGAAACCTTCCTTATATCCTTGGCCTATAAATAGGGAGCTATAGTGTTAGATTTAAGACTTTTGGCCATTTGAGAACTTGGAGCTTGGTGCTTAGAGAGAGAAACTAGTGAGAGAGAGTTCTCAATCGTGATTCCCGGAGCTTGTAATCGTCAAACTGATCAATAAGAATCACGTTAAATTGTATGATCTTGTGTTCGGTCCACGCACGTGTACGGATTCCGCACGTCACACGTGTCATTACGCAATCGTTCGGAGTGAAAACCGGTCCTACAGTCTCCCCTACTTGAGGAAATTTCGTCCCGAAATTTATTTAGAGGAAACTTGTGAGAAAAGATGTGGATATTTCGTCTTCATTTGATCTTCACGTTCCCAAGTAAATTCTGGTCCACGTTTAGATTCCCAGCGAACTTTGACGTGTGGAATGCGCTTGCGTTTGAGCCATTTGACTTCACGTTCCATGATTTCCACAGGCTTCTCAACAAAATGCATCGTGTCATCAACACGAATTTCATTAAGTGGTATGTGGAGGTTCTCATCAGCTAAACACTCCTTGAGATTGGACACGTGGAAGGTCGGATGAACATTTCCAAGTTCAGGAGGTAACTTAAGTCTGTAGGCTACCTTACCGATTCTTTCGACGATCTTGAATGGTCCAACATATCTAGGTGCAAGTTTTCCTGTCTTTCCAAATCTTATCACACCTTTCCAAGGTGAAATCTCGAGTAGAACGCGATCACCGACTTGAAATTCCAAGGGCTTGCGTCATCGATCTGCGTAACTCTTTTGACGGCTTCGAGCTGTCTGAAGGTTATCGCGAACTTTCTTAATCTTATCTGTTGTCTCTAGAATGTCAGGTCCAGTAAGCTGAGCTTCACCGATCTCATTCTAGCAGACTGGTGAACGAAATTTTCGACCATAGAGAGCTTCGAAAGGAGCCATGTTGATGCTGGAGTGATAACTGTTGTTGTAGGAGAATTCAATCAATGGAAGATACGAATCCCAACTACCACCAAAATCGATCACACAAGCTCTAAGCATATCCTCCAAAGTCTGGATTGTTCTTTCAGATTGACCATCAGATTGTGGATGATAAGCTGTGCTCAAATTGAGTTGGGTCCCCATAGCGGATTGCATGGTTCTCCAGAAGCGAGATGAGAATCGAGCATCTCTGTCAGAAATAATGTTCAAAGGAACACCATGTCGGGATACAATCTCATCCACATAGATTTTAGCCAGCTTATCAGCAGATAGATCCTGACGGATCGGCAAGAAATGTGCTGACTTTGTAAGACGATCAACAACTACTCATATAGCGTCATGACCTCTCTTAGTGCGCGGAAGTTTGGTAATAAGATCCATAGCAATGTTTTCCCATTTCCAAACTGGAATCTCTGGTTGCTCCAATAAACCAGAAAGATGTTGATGTTCAGCCTTAACCTTAAGACAAGTAAGGCATTTGGATACGTACAAGGCAATGTCTTTCTTCATACCAGGCCACCAATACTGAGTACGAAGATCCTTATACATTTTGTCTGCGCCAGGATGAATTGAATAACGAGACTTATGAGCTTCATCCATAAGCAAGGTGCGAAGATTGTCTTGACTTGGGACCCACAAACGGTCCATGAAATAATACAATCGATTGTCTTTTAGCTCGAGATCAGGCTTAATGTGATATGGTAATTCCTTTCCCATAAAGTCTTTTGTAACACAAGTATGTTGAGCCTGAGAAATGCAGGTTTGAATATCAGATTGAACACGAACACAGTGAAGCTTGACATGCTCTTTATGACTCAAAGCATCGGCTACAACATTCACCTTACCAGGATGGTAGCGAATTTCGCAGTCATAGTCGTTTAGAAGTTCAACCCAACGTCGTTGCCTCATGTTAAGTTCTTTCTGATTGAAGATATGCTGAAGACTTTTGTGGTCAGTGAAAACCATACATTTTGTACCGTGCAAATAGTGTCTCCAGATTTTGAGAGCGAATACAACAGCTCCTAACTAAAGATCATAAGTCGTGTAGTTCTTCTCGTGAACCTTTAGCTGTCTCGATGCGTAAGCTATGACTTTGTTCCTTTGCATGAGAACACAGCCAAGACCTAACTTGGATGCATCACAGTATACGACAAAATCATCATTGCCCTCAGGCAAAGATAGAATAGGTGCATCTCAAAGTTTCTGTTTCAAGGTCTGAAAAGCTTCTTCCTGTTTGGTTCCCCATTCAAAGGGTTTGTTCTTCTGAGTGAGAGCAGTTAGAGGAACTGCAATCTTTGAGAAGTTTTTAATGAACGAACCTCAGTTGGAGTAGTAGGCGTATCCCAATCCTTAATCGCACTGATCTTGGAGGGATCTACATGAATACCTTGTTTGTTGACGATATGTCCCAAAAATTGAACTTCCTTAAGTCAAAATTCACACTTGGAGAATTTGTCAAATAGTTGTTCTTTCTTTAGGAGTTCCAGAGTAAGACGAAGATGCTGCTCATGATCGGCTCGAGTCTTAGAATAAATCAAGATGTCATTAATGAAAACGATGATGAACTTGTCCAAATAAGGCTTACAAACCCTATTCATCAAGTCCATGAAAACAGCAGGAGCATTAGTCAAACCGAAAGGCATAACTGTGAACTCATAATGCCCATATCGAGTGCAGAAAGCAGTCTTGGGAATATCTTCTTCATGCACACGAAGTTAATGATACCCAGAACGTAGATCAATCTTTGAAAAACTAGTGGCACCCTGTAACTGTTCAAAGAGATCATCAATGCGAGGTATGGGATATCGATTCTTGATGGTAAGCTTGTTAAGCTCATGGTAATCGATGCACATTCTGAAAGAGCCATCCTTCTTCTTGACAAAGAGAATGGGAGCACCCCAAGGTGAAAAGCTAGGACGGATAAAACCTTTGTCAGAAAGCTCTTGAAGCTGCTTAGATAACTCTTACATCTCAGACGGTGCAAGACGATATGGAGATCGAGCGATAGGATTTGCCCCAGGTACAAGATCAATACGAAACTCGACTTGGCGTGCTGGGGGTAAACCAGGTAACTCTTCAGGATAATCCCGAACAATAGGGATATATTGAATCGACTTACCTTTGCCTTTATTTGCTACAATATGTGCCATATAGGCCACATAGTTCTTTCGCAGATACTTCCGAGCTTGAGTACAAGACATGAGTTTGAGGCTACTTGCAGGTTTCTCACCACGAACCTCTAGGATCTTACCTGACGAAAGCGGCACATGAACAACCTTCTCAAAGCAAACTACCTCTGCGTGATACTTGGCTAACCAATCCATTCCCACTATAATGTCGAAGCTTCCAAGTTGCATCGGTGTGAGGTCAATAGGAAAAAGATGGTTATTAAGGTTCAACCGACAATTTCGAAGAACAGAATCAAGAATAATGGGTTCACCACTAGCAACTTCTACTGTCAAGGGCTTTCCTAGTTTTGTTCTAGACATGCGAAGCAAAAGCTTGAAAGATAAAGACACAAAACTCTTATCGGCACCCGAATAAAAAAGAACGGATGCAGGCTGGTTATTAACAAAGAACGTACCGGTGACCACTTCATTGTCTGCTCGTGCCTCATTAGTATTCATGTTGAAGACTCGACCACGAGCCTGAGCCTGATTTGCATTCACCAACCTTGGACACTGATTACGGTAATAGGTCAGATCCCCACAGTTGTAGCACGAACCAGGAGGGTAGTGAGGTCGTGCAGCTTGAGCCTGTTGTGGAGCAGGTGGCTGAGCAGCTTGCTGGGCTGGGTTACGTGTGGCTTGATTTGGAGTAAAATGACAAACATTGACAAGATGACCCGATTTTCCACAGTTAGCACAGAAACGACATGGAACTTGCGGTTGAGGGTGACTATTGCATATGTTGCACAATGGTGCATTTCCCGCATACTGTTTCTTTGCTGGTGGCTGTGCGGGTTGGTTAGGAGCTGTCTGGTTGACTTGAGCAGTAACAGCGAAATTCTGAGAAGCCTTGTGCTTCTTAGACCTCCTTGAAGACCTAGTTTTCTTACCCTTCTTACCCTCACTCTTGTCAGATGACTGTTTCTTATCCTTGTCACCTTTCCTGTGAAGCTTACCCTTTCTGATCTGCGACTCAGTCAATGTCGCAGCTAACTCGATTGCGTGATGAACTGTGGTAGGGTTGCTACCAGTGACGATGTCTTGCACGAACTCAGGTAAACCATCAACATACCTCTCGATAGCTTTCTCGAGTGGGGTAACCATTGTAGAGCATAACAAACTCAGCTCCTCATACCTGTCGGTATAAGCCCGATGTTCACCACTATCCTGCTTCAAGTCAGCAAACTCCCTTTCTAAAGCCCTCTGTTCATGACGAGGACAGAATTCCCTCATCATTAAAGCCCTAAGCTCTGCCCAGGTCTGTGCTAAAGCAACATCAGCACCACGGTCTCTCATTACTCCATTCCACCAAGTTAGAGCCCTCTTTTGAAACACACTTGAAGCAAACTCGAATTTACGATTATCAGGACACTGAACATGGCGAAACGTACTCTCAATGCTCTCAAACCACTATAGGAGCCTAGTTGCTACCTTAGAACCACTGAACTTGAGCGGTTTAGCCGAATTGAAACTTTTGAAGTTGCATGGAGCATTATTGTTGTTGTTGGCTTGGTTAACTTGAGCAATAATGTCTGGGAGTACAGCAGCCATTTGCTGCGCAATGATTGCTGCCAGTTCGGCATTAGGTATCGGATTTTCGCGCCGAGGAGGCATTCTAAAAGAGGAAACATGAGAGAAAACGAGTGAGATGATTAGATGGAAAATGAAATGATACAAAAATCGACAAAAGCAAAGATGGTGGTCATTCGTCCGTATCACAAAGCAAACAAACGATACACAGTGACTAATCAAAGTAAATGGGTCAAAAATAATGCATCACGAAGACATGCTTTAGCCTATAAGTGGACACTCACCCCAAGAGTTCCCAGGTAAGAGTGACTGGTCCGATTATGTGGATTTGTACGAACACTCTAGCCTAGACAGAAAACCAGAGATAGAGGCATCCACTCTTCCAGATTGCACGTGTTCACATTATTTAGACCCAAAACTTTGACGAGATTTTGAAAACTTAGAAGACATTAAGCCAAAAGAATTATTCAAAAACGGAGGATGAAATTTTTCAAAATCAATTTGGAAAAATGGAGGGTTCAAAACCTTATAACAAATCATTTAAATACAGATAATTGATTGTCAAAAATCGTTTTGGAAAATTGTGTTCTTGTTTTGTTAATCACCTAAGGATAGGTGAAATGCATGTTTTAAGATCTAAACACAATATAACTTGTGTTAGGGTCCTAGAAAAGTTATAGTCTAGGTCAAAGCATTACTAATAACCTAATTCCCTATAACCATTGGCTCTGATACCAACTCTTCTGTCACACCCCGACCGCGTAAAACATCAAACCGCGGTGGAAACGTCGGGGAGTGTAGCAACAGAATTATTGTTTCACAACCATGGTAATTAAAGTTTTGTTTTATTTAAAATAAAAAGGATTACATTGTGTTGAAATAAAGAAACAAAGAGTACATAATGAAAATTAAACTTGTCTAGCTTCTTTTTATGTCACTAAGGCACATGTCCGCCTAAGTGTGTCTTGCACATCCTATGCATCAGCTCCTGAAAACACATGTGAAAATAGGTATGTCAGCATAAAAATGCCTGTGAGATACATAGGTTTATTGATTTTAGGATTCATGACTTGTATTTGAAAGAAAAGTTTTAACAAAAAGTTAGTCATGATCCTTGTAAAATGTTTTTCTTTGTAAATCATATGAAAATCGATAAGAATTTAGATGATATAAAAGGAAGATGTGTGGTTAAATAAATATCCAAGTAAAATGGATTTGTATAAGTTATGTTATTTGTAAAACAATGTTTATGTGAAAATATGTTCTTTGTATAAAATGTAATATGTCTAAATTGAAATGGTTTACATAACGCTGCAATATGTAATATCATAAAAGCACTTATATATAGGAAGTACCAGCGGCGTATCCACCATGCTTTTATCATATTACACACGCCTCGTTATTTAAATCACTTACCCAAACAAACCATCAAAATGTCTTGTTTAATGTCAAGATGTTTATGTGTAATTAATGTCTATTGTCAAATGTAAATCATGTAATGTGTAACCAAATGTCATGTATAGCCAGCGAAATGTCTCAACTAAAACCATAGGTAAAAATGCACAAAACAAGATATTGAATTAAATCAAATTTATGTTTTGTAAAATAACTGCATGCTTTACTGGTACAAACATTTATGCGGTATTGTTACAATGCATACATTCAAGCCTTGTGACTGTGGCGACAAACCCTCTAACAAATTAAAGGTTTATCTGAATTATGTATATTGGATTCAGTCATCCCTTACGTCCAAACAAACCTAGGATTCCAGGGATGGGAGTTGTCAATTCCTATGGTACCATTACTTACTACCAAGCGGCATGGCCAATGTTAATGAACGTATTTTTGTCCCATTTAAACAAACCAAATGTCATACCAAATGTAAGCATGTTATGTGAAAACAATGTACTAAGTATGCAATAAATGAACATACATAGCATGAATGTGATGTAAAACAATGTACTAAGTATGCAATAAAAGAACATACATAGCATGAATGTGATGTAAAACAATGTGTACATGTGCTGAAACGAGCATATGAAACAAGTGTGTTTAATAAATCAATGTACTAGCATGTTAATAAACATACATAGCAAAAACATGGATGAAATCATGTACTACATGTGTACTAATGAACATAGCAAGTATATGATATAAAAACATGAAAAACATGAAAGTAACAAGTAGGTACATGTGTTTCACCCCAAAATGTTTGAAAATAGTAAAAGAGGGGTCTATGTACTCACTTGAGATTGCTCAATAGTCTTTGGATAACAACCAAGCAATGCTAGAAAGATCACGAAATCAATCGGCACCTAATATAGGTAACTACGTTAATAAACCGGACCTAAATCGGAAGATCGGATAGGATGAGGTTTCATAAACCAAATGAGTATTGGAACTCATATGATATGGTTTGACAAAGCCTACATTCTAATACGAAACCTAACCTAAGTGCTTACGACCCATTACGACCCGTTTAGGTAGCTTACGCTACTTTAACGCGTCGTTTGCGTAAAACGCGTTTGGACCACCTAACTAGTCCTATGACAAGTATTATATGCCTTAACATGTCTAATAATGTTTCCTAATCAGTTTAGATGTCAAAATTTAAGTTTCATATGCTTAAAATGAATTTATGCGCAAAAAGGGCATTTTGGTCATTTTCCTAAGGCATATAAACTACCTATCATACAACTAACTAAACGTAGTGACCATAAGGTATAACCTCAGAAGGTTATTCCCTATAAAACTATGGTCACAAGATATGTCTGGTCGGATCCTAATGATCGACCAAACGGGTCGGGTTCGAAAGTCTAAGCGGTTGTTTAGACCGCTTATCTTACGACCCTATATAAGCACTAATCCTAAAGTGATGAGTTAAACATGTTAGAACATGTTTAACAAAGTTTGAAAACAAGTTTGATATCAAAACAAAGGGTTTTGATACCCAAGAATAGTTTGGTTGCAAAATACGCATAAACACGCATTTTGACCAAAACTATGACTCGTCACTATACCTAAATAACATGGTAATCAGTAGGTATAGTCACCAAGGACTATGACCATCGTGATTACGCTCACGTTACGAAGTTCAAACGAACTTCATGTTGACCATTGACTGGTCAATGCAGAAAGTCAAACACTGTTTGACTTTCATGCTAAAAACACATAAAAGAACGAAAGAAACTTACAAGAGGTCCAAGAAATGGAGATTTGATCTGAAAATTCTCAGGTATGAAGTGTAGAAACTTCAACTTAGAGAATATAATCAGATCATGTGTGGGTTTGGAATGAAATGGGGTTGGGTATTTATAGATTTCGAAGAACCGTTAGGATCGTTTCTTGAAATCCGAGCTTCAATCTTGGCCCTCCATGTGTGCCCATGGTTTTAACATATTAGGGGCATCCAAAACCAGTCCATAGAATGGAAGAAACCATGTGCAAAACAATGGGATAGCTGGGTTTTACAAAAAATGAAGTCTGCTGACCTGGGAATGGCTTACAGACCGTAAGCATACCCATACAGTCCGTATGGCCTTGGTTTGCTGGCAGAAGGTTTCACAAATTGGCAGAACAGGCCCCCGTGACTCCGAACTTGGTTTTTGATGCGTTTTGGCACTTCTAACACCCGTCAAGCCCATTTTTAAGCTCCATAAGAATTTTAAAACATAGGGAACTTGAAATATGCTCAGAAATGTCACGGATGTCGGCTCATTTGGCTGTACGGTTATGTTGTTCGGTTAATTACGACGGAAGTCGTAACGGACGCGAAAACGATCCAAATTGCGAAACAAATGAAGTTTTAGCATTCTGTAACACCTGTGTCTCCACGGCCATCAAACATATACCAAACCAATGAAATATTATATTTCATACTTGGGATTTGTAAAAATATGTGTATCATTTGCACATATCAATTCTTGTTCGATTCCAAACTCTAAATCGCTTTCTGGAAGGTTGTACGAGCACCGATGAGTAGATATAACCTGTTCAATGCGACGAACACTCCGTAATAGTGAAATAGGCTTAACATACCTTAAATAACCTTTACATAACTTAGAAATAAGTTTTGAAGGCTTTGGTATGTCAAAAACAAGTTAATTCGCTTACAGGGACTAAACTTGACAAACTGCGAAAGTATGACGATTCGTACTGGAACAGACATTCCGGAACATGACCATAAGCTAAACACACCTTAAATATCCTTTATATAGCTTAGAAATAGGCTTTGAGGGGTTCGGTGTGCTAAAATAAACTTTTGGGTTATTCAGGGACTAAAAGTGTCAAAAAGTGCACAAGTTTGCATTTTCGCGCATAACTTACGTTCTGAATACATCCGGACATCCAAAAATTTATGTAAGCATTAAAGTATTTTATTTTAGTGTTCGGCATAAGAAAAATCCATTCGTCACGTCATTTGGATCGTTTTTCGCGCTTGTGCGCATTCCGTCGTAATTAAGCGAACATCGCGTTTGTACGACCAAACGAACTGACATCAGACATATTTTTGAACATGTTTCAAGTCCACAATGTTTAGGCATCATTTTAAGGCCTTAAATTTGGCTTTACGGGCCTTAGAAGTGCCGGAAATGGGCTTAAACACGTGCAGGGACTGAAACTGTCAAAATGGAACATAATTTCTGATCTGACATGGCCAGGCGGCCCGCCTCAGTTTCTGTTAATCCCAACGTGGGCCGCGTCCGCCTCTCTGATCAGATAATAATGAACAGTCAGCATGTTCCAGCTGTTTTAACCACAACCACAAGCTCACAACTTGCCTATTCAGCTGATAAGGATCATTTTAGGCTACCACAACTTTGCAACACTTGTACGGATACGATTAAAGCACGGTTTCCATGAAACGATCTTAACGGTGGACCGAATACTATAAATACCCCACCCCCCATGCTTCAAAATCACAAGAATTTTGATTTGAGAAACTCTAAGTTGAAACCTTTGTTTCATACCTGAGATTTTTGAATCGAGATTAGCATTCGGGGACCCTTCGTAAGTATTCTTTCGTTCTTTTCCTTATTTTATTGCTTTTCGAGTCAGAAAGTCAAACTTTGTTTGACTTTCAGCATTGACCAGCTTATGGTCAATGCGAAGTTCATTTGAACTTCGCAACGTGATTGTAATCACGATGGTCATAGTCCCTTGGGACTATGCCTACTGATTACCACGTTGTCTAGGGTCGTAGGGTAAGCGATCTAATAAATCGCTTATACCTTCGAACCCGACCCAGTTTGGTCGATCATTAGGATCCGACCAAATACATTAGGTGACCATAGTGTAGGGAATAACCTTCCGAGGTTATACCTTATGGTCACATCGTTTGAGTAGTTGTATGATAGGTAGTTTATATGCCTTAGGTAAATTACCAGAATACCCTTTTCATGTATAATTGGTAATTAAGCATATGTAACCTAAACTTTTGACACATAACTGATTATGTAACATGTTTAGGCATATAACACTTGTCATAGGACTAGTTAGACGGTCCGAACGCGTTTCACGCGAACGACACGTTAAAGTAGCATAAGCTTCCTAAACGGGTCGTAATGGGTCGTAAACACTTAGGTTAAGTTTCGTTTTAGTATGTAGGGTTTGTTAAACCATATTACACGAGTTTCCATACTCGTTTGGTTTACGAAACCTCATTCTATCCGATCTTCCGATTTAGGTCCGGTTTATTAACATAGTTACCTATATTAGGTGCCGTTTGATTTCCGCGATCTCTAGCATTGTTTGGTTGTTACTCTAGGACATCTGAGCAATCTCAAGTGAGTACATAGACCCCTCTTTTACTGTTTTCCAAACTGTTTTTGTCACACCCCGACCACGTGTAACATACAAAACGTGGCGGAAACGTCGGGGAGTGTTGTAACAGTTTTAATTGTCTTGACCATGGCATACAAAGTTTTATTTATTTATTAAACAAGGGTGTTACATTGTCTTGAACAGTAAACAAAAGAGTTTATAACATAATTAAACAAGTCTATCTTCGTTTTTAGTCTCTAAGGCACAGGTCCGCCCTAGTATCGTGATCAACATCCTACGGAAAAGCTCCTGAAAACACATGTGAAAATAGGTACGTCAGCATAAAAATGCCTGTGAGATACATAGGTTTGTGAAAAATAGGATTCATGACTTGTATTTGAGAAAATGTTTAGTCATGAACCTTGTAATTTGCTTTGTCTTATAAATCATTCGAAAAACAATAAGATCAGTTGATATGTGTAAGTAAATTCAAGGTTAAATGAATAACCATGTAAACGAGTTGTATAAAGTAAACTGTTTTGTAAGACAATGTCTTGTAAGAAATAAGTTGTTTATGTAACACGTAATATGTCAAACATTGAAGTGATTTAAGTAACGCTACGTCATGTAATATCACACAAGCACTTATATATAGGAAGTACCAGCGGCGTATCCACCATGATTGTATCATATTACAGACACCTCGTTACTCAAATTACTTACCCAAATCAACCACCAATGTAACTTGTTCATGTACAAACCAATTGTCAAGTGTTATTGTGTAAACCATATCTAAATGTCTATGTCCAATGTCAACCACCAAATATGTATATCAATGTCAAAATGTTTATGTTCAATGTAGATCATGTAATGTGTAACCAGAAATGTCATGTATGGTAAGTGAAATGTATCAACTAAACCATATGGAAAATGCACAACAACAAGGTATTGAAGTAAAACATAGTTTAAATCAAAGTCATGTTTTGTGTAACAAATGCATGCTATACTGATACAAACATTTATGCGGTATTGTTAAAATGCATACATCCAAGCCTTGAGTCTGTCGCGATAAACCCTTAAACAAATTAAAGGTTTATCTAAATTATGTATATCGAATTCGGTCATTCCTTTCATCCCCATACCCAGGATGTCCGGAACGGGAGTTGTCAATTCCTATGGTACCACTACCTACTAACGAACGGCATGATCGGTGTTAATGAATGTATTGTTCCATTGTAAACAAACCAAATGTCATACCAAAAATGTAAGCATGTGATGCACTAAGTATGTAATCAAATGAACATACGTAGCGTGAAAATGTAATGTAAAACGATGTACTAAGTAATGCACACAATGGGCACACCTAGCATGCAATGTAATGTAAAACGATGTACTAAGTAATGCACACAATGGGCACACCTAGCATGAAATGTAATGTAAAACAATGTACCAAGTAATGCACACAATGGGCACACCTAGCATGAAATGTAATGTAAAACAATGTACCAAGTAATGCACACAATGGGCACACCTAGCATGAAATGTAATGTAAAACAATGTACTAAGTAATGCACACAATGGGCACACCTAGCATGAAATGTAATGAAATCATGTACTATAATGTACTATCAAACATAGCCGGTATATGATGTGAAAACAGGAAAGCATGAAAGTAACAAGTAGGCACATGTGTTCCACCCCAAAACAGTTTGGAAAACAGTAAAAGAGGGGTCTATGTACTCACTTGATATTGTTCAGTAGTCCTAATATAACCACCAAGCAATGCTAGAGATCTCGGAATCAAACGGCACCTAATATAGGTAACTATGTTAATAAACCGGACCTAAATCGGAAGATCGGGTAGCATGAGGGTTCGTAAACCAAACGAGTGTAGAGACTCGTGTCATTTGGTTTAATAAAAGCCTACATACTAAATGAAACCTAACATAATTGTTTACGACCCATTACGACCCGTTTAGGTAGCTTATGCTACTTTAACGCGTCGTTCGCGCGAAACGCGTTCGGACCGCCTAACTAGTCCTATGACAAGTGTTATATGCCTAAACATGTTACATAATCAGTTATGTGACAAAATTTTAGGTTACATATGCTAAATTACCAATTATACATGAAAAGGGTATTCTGGTAATTTACCTAAGGCATATAAACTACCTATCATACAACTACTTAAACGATGTGACCATAAGGTATAACCTCAGAAGGTTATTCCCTACACTATGGTCACCTAATGTATTTGGTCGGATCCTAATGATCGACCAAACTGGGTCGGGTTCGAAGGTATAAGCAATTTATTAGATCGCTTACCCTACGACCCTAGACAACGTGGTAATCAGTAGGCATAGTCCCAAGGGACTATAACCATCGTGATTACAATCACGTTGCGAAGTTCAAACGAACTTCGCATTGACCATTACTGGTCAACGCTGAAAGTCAAACAAAGTTTGACTTTCGGACTCGAAAAGCAATAAAATAAGGAAAAGAACGAAAGAATACTTACGAAGGGTCCCCGAATGCTAATCTCGATTCAAAAATCTCAGGTATGAAACAAATGTTTCAACTTAGAGTTTCTCAAATCAAAATTCTTGTGATTTTGAAGCATGGGGGGTGGGGTATTTATAGTATTCGGTCCACCGTTAAGATCGTTTCATGGAAAACGTGCCTTAATCCTACCCGTACATGTGTTGCAAAGTTATGGTAGCCTAAAATGATCCTTATCAGCTGATTAGGCAAGTTGTGAGCTTGTGGTTGTGGTTAAAACAGCTGGATCATGCTGACTGTTCGTTCTAATCTGATCAGAGAGTCGGACGCGGCCCGCGTGAGAATTAACAGAAACTGAGGCGGGCCGCCTGGCCTGCACAGATCAGAATTAAGTTTCTGTTTTGACAGTTTCCGTCCCTGCACGTGTTTAAGGCCATTTCCGACACTTCTAAGGCCCGTAAAGCCAACTTTAAGGCCCTAAAATGATGCCTAAACATTGTGGACATGAAACATGTTCAAAAATATGTCTGATGTTGGTTCGTTTGGCCGTACGAACGCGATATTCGCTTAATTACGACGGAATGCGCACAAGCGCGAAAAACGATCCAAATGACGCGACGAATGGATTTTTCTCATGCCAAACACTAAAGCATAATATAGTCATGCTTACATAAATTTTTGGATGTCCAGATGTATTCAGAACGTAAATTATGTGCGAAAATGCAAACTTGTGCACTTTTTGACACTTTTAGTCCCTGAATGACCCAAAAGTTTATTTTAGCACACCGAACCCCTCAAAGCCTATTTCTAAGCTATATAAAGGATATTTAAAGTGTGTTTAACTTATGGTCATGTTCCGGAATGTTCGTTACAGTTCAAATTGGCATACTTTCGCAGTTTGTCAACTTTAGTCCCTGTAAACGAATTAAATTGTTTTTGACATACCAAAGCCTTCAAAACTTATTTCTAAGTTATGTAAAGGTTATTTAAGGTATGTTGAGTATATGTTGATGTTCTGGAGTATTTTTCGCATTAAACTGAGTACGTTTACGCACCAGTTTGCGTATAACTCTCCAGAAAGCGATGTAGAGTTTGAAATTACATAAAAGTCAAAACATGAAAAATGTAAAACATAACAAAACAAACATTGGGATCAAATAACATTGTTTTATTGATAATAGAACTGTTCACTATGATTACAAGAACAGTTGTTACAGTCTCCCCTACTTGTGGAAATTTCGTCCCGAAATTTATTTAGAGGAAACTCGTGGAAAAAGATGTGGATATTTCGCCTTCATTTGATCTTCGCGTTCCCAAGTAAACTCAGGTCCACGTTTAGCTTCCCAGCGAACTTTGACCAAAGGAATGCGCTTGCGTTTAAGCCACTTGACTTCACGTTCCATGATTTCCACAGGCTTCTCAACAAATTTCAGTGTTTTGCCAACACGAATTTCGTCAAGCGGTATGTGGAGGTTCTCATCAGCTAAACACCTCTTGAGATTGGACACATGAAAAGTTGGATGAACATTTCCAAGTTCAGGAGGTAACTCAAGTCTGTAGGCTACCTTTCCGATTCTTTCGACGATCTTGAATGGTCCAACGTATCTAGGTGCAAGTTTTCCTTTCTTTCCAAATTTGATCACACCTTTCCAAGGTGAGACCTTAAGTAATACTCAATCACCGACTTGAAATTCCAAGGGTTTGCGTTTTGGATCCGCGTAACTCTTTTGACGGCTCATAGCTGTCTGAAGGTTATCACGAACTTTCTTGACCTTGTCAGTTGTCTCTAAAATGAGGGCAGGTCCAGTAAGTTGAGCCTCGCCAATCTCATTCCAGCAGACTGGTGAACGACATTTTTGACCATAGAGAGCCTCGAAAGGAGCCATTTTGATGCTGGTGTGATAACTGTTGTTGTAGGAGAATTCAATCAATTTAAGATGTGAATCCCAGCTACCACCAAAATTGATCACACAAGCTCTAAGCATATCCTCCAGAGTCTGGATTGTTCTCTCAGATTGACCATCCGTTTGCGGATGATAAGCTGTGCTCAGATTAAGTTGGGTCCCCATAGCAGATTGCATGGTTCTCCAAAAATGAGAAGTGAAACGAGCATCTCTGTCAGAAATGATGTTCAACGGAACACCATGTCGAGCTACAATTTCATCCACATAGATTTGAGCAAGTCTGTCAGCAGGAAAATCCTCACGGATTGGCAAGAAATGTGCTGACTTAGTAAGACGATCAACCACTACCCAGATGGCATCATGACCTTTCTTAGTGCGTGGAAGTTTGGTAACGAGATCCATAGTAATGTTTTCCCATTTCCAAACTGGGATCTCTGGTTGCACCAATAAACCCGAAGGACGTTGATGTTCAGCCTTAACCTTAAGACAAGTAAGGCATTTTGATACGTATAAGGCAATGTCTTTCTTCATACCAGACCACCAATACTGAATACGAAGATCCTTATACATCTTATCTGAGCCCGGATGAATAGAATAACGAGACTTATGGGCTTCATCCATAAGCAAGGTACGAAGATCATCCTGGCTTGGGACCCACAAACGGTCCATGAAATAATACGATCCATTGTCCTTCAGTTCCAGAGCAGGTGTTATGTGATAGGGAAATTCCTTATCCATCAAACCTTGTGAAACACAAGATTGTTGAGCCTGAGAAATGCGTGCTTGGATATCGGATCGAGCTTGAATAACAGATTGAACACGTACACAATGAAGCTTAGTACGTTCCTTACGACTCAATGCATCGGCTACGACATTCGCCTTACCAGGATGGTAGCGAATTTCGCAGTCATAGTCGTTTAGAAGCTCCACCCAACGTCGTTGCCTCATGTTGAGTTCTTTCTGATTGAAGATATGCTGAAGACTTTTGTGGTCTGTGAAAACCACACATTTTGTACCGTACAAATAGTGTCTCTAGATCTTTAGAGCGAAAACAACTGCACCCAACTCAAGATCATGAGTGGTGTAGTTCTTCTCATGTATCTTCAACTGCCTCGATGCATATGCTATGACTTTGTTCCTTTGCATCAGAACACAACCAAGGCCTAATTTCGATGCATCACAATACACGACAAAATCATCATCACCCTCAGGCAATGATAGAACAGGCGCATCGCAAAGCTTCTGCTTCAAGCGTTGAAATGCTTCCTCTTGTTTGAATCCCCAATCAAAGGGTTTGTTCTTCTGAGTTAGAGCAGTTAAAGGAACTGCAATCTTTGAGAAGTTCTCAATGAAGCGGCGATAATAACCCGCTAGACCAAGAAATGAACGAACTTCAGTAGGAGTAGTAGGCGTATCCCAATCCTTAATCGCACTGATCTTGGAGGGATCTACCTGAATACCTCGTTCATTGATAATATGTCCTAAAAATTGAACTTCTTTAAGCCAAAATTCGCACTTGGAGAATTTGGCGAAAAGTTGCTCTTTCTTCAGGAGTTCCAGAGTAAGACGAAGATGCTGCTCGTGATCAGCTCGCGTCTTAGAGTAAATCAAGATGTCGTCAATAAAAACAATGACGAACTGATCCAAATAAGGTTTGCAGACCCTATTCATTAAGTCCATGAAAACAGCAGGAGCATTAGTCAAACCGAATGGCATGACTGTGAACTCATAATGCCCATAACGAGTACGGAACGCTGTCTTGGGAATATCTTCTTCTTGCACCCGAAGTTGATGATACCCAGAACGTAGATCAATCTTCGAGAAATAGGAAGCGCCCTGTAGCTGATCAAAGAGGTCGTCTATGCGCGGTAGGGGATATCGATTCTTGATGGTAAGCTTGTTAAGCTCACGATAATCGATACACATCCTAAAGGATCCATCCTTCTTCTTGACAAAAAGAACGGGAGCACCCCAAGGTGAAAAGCTGGGACGGATAAAACCTTTGTCGGAGAGCTCCTGAAGTTGCTTAGACAACTCTTGCATCTCAGATGGTGCAAGACGATATGGAGCTCTGGCAATGGGATTTGCACCAGGTACGAGATCAATGCGGAACTCGACTTGGCGTGCTGGAGGTAGACCAGGTAACTCTTCAGGGAAAACTTCAGAATATTCCCGAACGACAGGAATATCTGAAATAGACTTACCCTTGCCTTTATCTTCTGTAACATGTGCTAAGAAAGCCACATAGTTCTTCCGCAGATATTTCCGAGCTTTAAAACAAGACATGAGCTTGAGACCACCAGACGGTTTCTCACCTTGAACCTGTAGAATCTCGCCTGTCGAAAGTGGCACACGAACGATCTTCTCGAAACAAACTACCTCCGCGTGATGCTTGGATAACCAATCCATACCCACTATAACGTCGAAGCTTCCAAGTTGCATAGGTGTGAGATCGATAGGAAAAAGATGGTCGTTAAGGTTCAACTGGCAGTTGCGAAGAACAGAATCAAGAATAATGGGTTCACCACTAGCAACTTCTACTGTCAAAGGTTTACCTAGTTTCGTTCTAGACACGCGAAGCATTGGCTCAAAAGACAAAGACACGAAACTCTTATCGGCACCAGAATCGAAAAGAACAGATGCAGGCTGATTATTAATAAAGAACGTACCGTTCACCACATTATCATCCGCCTGCGCCTCTTGGACATTCATGTTAAAGGCTCGGCCTCGAGCCGGAGCCTGATTCTGGTTCTGATTCTGGTTGGCTAGCCTTGGGCACCGGTTTCTGTAGTGGGTCAGATCCCCACAATTATAACAAGCACCCGGTGGATAATATGGTCGTGCAGCTTGACCCTGTTGCGGAGCAGGAGGCTGAGCAACTTGTTGAGCCGGGTTCTGAACTGCGCGATTCTGAGCAAACCGACAAACATCAGCAAGATGACCTGACTTCCCACAGCTAGTACAAAAACGGCACTGATGTTGCGGCTGATGGTGACTGTTGCATTTATTGCACAAAGGTGCATTCCCTGAATAGGGTTTCTTTGCTGGAGGCTGTGCGGGTTGGTTGGGAGCTGCCTGATTAGTTTGGGCAGTGACAGCAAAATTTTGGGAAGCCTTACGCTTCCTTGACCTCTTCGAAGAACCAGAGTTCTTTTCATTCTTGTTTTGACCTTTCTTGCTATCACCCTTGTCAGCCGACTGTTTCTTGCCCTTGTCACCCTTCCTGTGTAACTTGTTCTTCCGGATCTGCGACTCAGTCAATGTCGCTGATAACTCGATTGCCTGACGGAGTGTGGCAGGGTTACTACCAATAAGAATATCTTGTACCGAGTCAGGTAGGCCGTCGATGTATCTTTCGATAGCCTTGTCGAGTGGGGTAACCATAGTTGGGCAAAGCAAACTCAACTCTTCAAACCGATCAGTATAAGCCCTGTGCTCACCACTATCTTGCTTCAAATCATCAAATTCCTTCTCCAAAGCTCGCTGCTCATGACGAGGACATAATTCCCTCATCATAAGGGCTCTAAGTTCAGCCCATGTCTGTGCGAGAGCAACTTCTGCACCTCTGTCTCTCATAACCCCGTTCCACCATGTCAAAGCCCTCTTCTGAAATACGCTCGAAGAAAACTCGACCTTGCGATTATCCGGACACTGCACGTGGCGGAAGGTATTCTCAATGCTCTCGAACCACTGAAGAAGCCCAGTCGCTCCCTCAGAACCACTAAACTTGAGTGGTTTAGCCTGGTTAAAATCCTTGTATTTGCATGGAACATTGTTGTTGTTGTTGGCTTGGTTCCATTGAGCAAAGAGATTTGGAAATTGAGCAGCCATCTGCTGCGCAATAATTTCTGCCAGTTCGGCAGTTGCTATCTGGTTCTCGCGTCGAGGAGGCATTCTAAAAGAGGAAAACATGAAAGAAAACGAGTGAGATGATTGGATGAAGAGAATGAGATGAAACAAAATCAACAAAAGCAAAGATGGTGGTCATTCGTCCGTATCACAAAGCAAACAAACGACACACAGTGACTAATCAAAGTAAATGGGTCAAAAATAATGTATAATGAAGACATGCTCGCCTATAAGTGAACACTCATCCCAAGAATTCCCAGGTAAGCACAACTGGTCTCGCGTCTGGTTGAGATGTATACGAAGTGCTTGCCTAGACAGAAAACCCAGAATACAGGCATTCACCCTTCCAGTTTGCACGTGTTCACATTATTTAAAACCCAAAACCTTGACGAGATTTTTGAAAATTTGAAGGCACAAGGCCAAAAAAAAAAACCAAACTGAAAAGGGTTCAAAACCATATAACCAAGGGTTCAAAACCTTGTAATAAATTATTCAAAAACAGATGATTGTTTTTCAAAAATCGTTTCGGAAAAAAATTTTGGTTCTTGTTTTGATAATCACCTAAGGATAGGTGATGTACATGTTTTAAGATCTAAACACAAATAATTTGTGTTAGGGTCCTAGAAAAGTTATAGTCTAGGTCAAAGCATTACTAATAACCTAATTCCCTATAACCATTGGCTCTGATACCAACTCTTCTGTCACACCCCGACCACGTGTAACATACAAAACGTGGCGGAAACGTCGGGGAGTGTTGTAACAGAATTAATTGTTTCATAACCATGGCATACAAAGTTTTATTTATTTATTAAACAAGGGTGTTACATTGTCTTGAACAGTAAACAAAAGAGTTTATAACATAATTAAACAAGTCTATCTTCGTTTTTAGTCTCTAAGGCACAGGTCCGCCCTAGTATCGTGATCAACATCCTACGGAAAAGCTCCTGAAAACACATGTGAAAATAGGTACGTCAGCATAAAAATGCCTGTGAGATACATAGGTTTGTGAAAAATAGGATTCATGACTTGTATTTGAGAAAATGTTTAGTCATGAACCTTGTAATTTGCTTTGTCTTATAAATCATTCGAAAAACGATAAGATCAGTTGATATGTGTAAGTAAATTCAAGGTTAAATGAATAACCATGTAAATGAGTTGTATAAAGTAAACTGTTTTGTAAGACAATGTCTTGTAAGAAATAAGTTGTTTATGTAACACGTAATATGTCAAACATTGAAGTGATTTAAGTAACGCTACGTCATGTATATCACACAAGCACTTATATATAGGAAGTACCAGCGGCGTATCCACCATGATTGTATCATATTACAGACACCTCGTTACTCAAATTACTTACCCAAATCAACCACCAATGTAACTTGTTCATGTACAAACCAATTGTCAAGTGTTATTGTGTAAACCATATCTAAATGTCTATGTCCAATGTAAACCACCAAATATGTATATCAATGTCAAAATGTTTATGTTCAATGTAGATCATGTAATGTGTAACCAGAAATGTCATGTATGGTAAGTGAAATGTATCAACTAAACCATATGTAAAATGCACAACAACAAGGTATTGAAGTAAAACATAGTTTAAATCAAAGTCATGTTTTGTGTAACAAATGCATGCTATACTGATACAAACATTTATGCGGTATTGTTAAAATGCATACATCCAAGCCTTGAGACTGTGGCGATAAACCCTTAAACAAATTAAAGGTTTATCTAAATTATGTATATCGAATTCGGTCATTCCTTTCATCCCCATACCCGGGATGTCCGGAACGGGAGTTGTCAATTCCTATGGTACCACTACCTACTAACGAACGGCATGATCGGTGTTAATGAATGTATTGTTCCATTGTAAACAAACCAAATGTCATACCAAAAATGTAAGCATGTGATGCACTAAGTATGTAATCAAATGAACATACGTAGCGTGAAAATGTAATGTAAAACGATGTACTAAGTAATGCACACAATGGGCACACCTAGCATGAAATGTAATGTAAAACGATGTACTAAGTAATGCACACAATGGGCACACCTAGCATGAAATGTAATGTAAAACAATGTACCAAGTAATGCACACAATGGGCACATCTAGCATGAAATGTAATGTAAAACAATGTACCAAGTAATGCACACAATGGGCACACCTAGCATGAAATGTAATGTAAAACAATGTACTAAGTAATGCACACAATGGGCACACCTAGCATGAAATGTAATGAAATCATGTACTATAATGTACTATCAAACATAGCCGGTATATGATGTGAAAACAGGAAAGCATGAAAGTAACAAGTAGGCACATGTGTTCCACCCCAAAACAGTTTGGAAAACAGTAAAAGAGGGGTCTATGTACTCACTTGATATTGTTCAGTAGTCCTAAGATAACCACCAAGCAATGCTAGAGATCTCGGAATCAAACGGCACCTAATATAGGTAACTATGTTAATAAACCGGACCTAAATCGGAAGATCGGGTAGCATGAGGGTTCGTAAACCAAACGAGTGTAGAGACTCGTGTCATTTGGTTTAATCAAAGCCTACATACTAAATGAAACCTAACATAATTGTTTACGACCCATTACGACCCGTTTAGGTAGCTTATGCTACTTTAACGCGTCGTTCGCGTGAAACGCGTTCGGACCGCCTAACTAGTCCTATAACAAGTGTTATATGCCTAAACATGTTACATAATCAGTTATGTGACAAAAGTTTAGGTTACATATGCTAAATTACCAATTATACATGAAAAGGGTATTCTGGTAATTTACCTAAGGCATATAAACTACCTATCATACAACTACTTAAACGATGTGACCATAAGGTATAACCTCGGAAGGTTATTCCCTACACTATGGTCACCTAATGTATTTGGTCGGATCCTAATGATCGACCAAACTGGGTCGGGTTCGAAGGTATAAGCGATTTATTAGATCGCTTACCCTACGACCCTAGACAACGTGGTAATCAGTAGGCATAGTCCCAAGGGACTATAACCATCGTGATTACAATCACGTTGCGAAGTTCAAACGAACTTCGCATTGACCATTACTGGTCAACGCTGAAAGTCAAACAAAGTTTGACTTTCGGACTCGAAAAGCAATAAAATAAGGAAAAGAACGAAAGAATACTTACGAAGGGTCCCCGAATGCTAATCTCGATTCAAAAATCTCAGGTATGAAACAAATGTTTCAACTTAGAGTTTCTCAAATCAAAATTCTTGTGATTTTGAAGCATGGGGGGTGGGGTATTTATAGTATTCGGTCCACCGTTAAGATCGTTTCATGGAAAACGTGCCTTAATCCTACCCGTACATGTGTTGCAAAGTTATGGTAGCCTAAAATGATCCTTATCAGCTGATTAGGCAAGTTGTGAGCTTGTGGTTGTGGTTAAAACAGCTGGATCATGCTGACTGTTCGTTCTAATCTGATCAGAGAGTCGGACGCGGCCCGCGTGAGAATTAACAGAAACTGAGGCGGGCCGCCTGGCCTGCACAGATCAGAATTAAGTTTCTGTTTTGACAGTTTCAGTCCCTACACGTGTTTAGGGCCATTTCCGACACTTCTAAGGCCCGTAAAGCCAACTTTAAGGCCCTAAAATGATGCCTAAACATTGTGGACATGAAACATGTTCAAAAATATGTCTGATGTTGGTTCGTTTGGCCGTACGAACGCGATATTCGCTTAATTACGACGGAATGCGCACAAGCGCGAAAAACGATCCAAATGACGCGACGAATGGATTTTTCTCATGCCAAACACTAAAGCATAATATAGTCATGCTTACATAAATTTTTGGATGTCCAGATGTATTCAGAACGTAAATTATGTGCGAAAATGCAAACTTGTGCACTTTTTGACACTTTTAGTCCCTGAATGACCCAAAAGTTTATTTTAGCACACCGAACCCCTCAAAGCCTATTTCTAAGCTATATAAAGGATATTTAAAGTGTGTTTAACTTATGGTCATGTTTCGGAATGTTCGTTACAGTTCAAATTGGCATACTTTCGCAGTTTGTCAACTTTAGTCCCTGTAAACGAATTAAATTGTTTTTGACACACCAAAGCCTTCAAAACTTATTTCTAAGTTATGTAAAGGTTATTTAAGGTATGTTGAGTATATGTTGATGTTCCGGAGTATTTGTCGCATTAAACTGAGTAAGTTTACGCACCAGTTTGCGTATAACTCTCCAGAAAGCGATGTAGAGTTTGAAATTACATAAAAGTCAAAACATGAAAAATGTAAAACATAACAAAACAAACATTGGGATCAAATAACATTGTTTTATTGATAATAGAACTGTTCACTATGATTACAAGCACAGTTGTTACAGTTTTGGGGTGAAACACATGTGCCTACTTGTTACTTTCGTGCTTTCCTGTTTTCACATCATATACCTGCTATGTTCGTTAGTACATTATAGTACATTGTTTTACATTTACATTTTATGCTATGTATGTCCATTGCGTGCATACTTAGTACATCGTTTTACATTGACATTTTATGCTATGTATGTCCATTGCGTGCATACTTAGTACATCGTTTTCATCACATGCTTACATTTTGTTATGACATTTGGGTTGTTTACAATGGAACAATACATTCATTAACATTAGCTATGCCGTTCGTTAGTAGGTAGTGGTACCATAGGAATTGACAACTCCCGTTCCGGACATCCTGGGAATGGGGATGAAAGGAATGACCGAATTCGATATACATAATTTAGATAAACCTTTAAGTTGTTTAAGGGTTTATCGCCGCAGTCTCAAGGCTTGGATGTATGCATTTTCACAACACCGCATAGATGTTCGTATCAGTATAGCATGCATTTCCACAAAACATAGCTTTGATTTAAACCAAGTTTTACTTCAATACTATGTTCTTGTGCATATGGTTTAGTTGATACATTTCACTAGCCATACATATCATTTTGTTTACATATTACATGATTTACATTGATCATGCATTTCCACAAAACATAGCTTTGATTTAAACCAAGTTTTACTTCAATACTATGTTCTTGTGCATATGGTTTAGTTGATACATTTCACTAGCCATACATATCATTTTGTTTACATATTACATGATTTACATTGATCATGCATTTCCACAAAACATAGCTTTGATTTAAACCAAGTTTTACTTCAATACTATGTTCTTGTGCATATGGTTTAGTTGATACATTTCACTAGCCATACATATCATTTTGTTTACATATTACATGATTTACATTGATCATGCATTTCCACAAAACATAGCTTTGATTTAAACCAAGTTTTACTTCAATACTATGTTCTTGTGCATATGGTTTAGTTGATACATTTCACTAGTCATACATATCATTTTGTTTACATATTACATGATTTACATTGATCATGCATTTCCACAAAACATAGCTTTGATTTAAACCAAGTTTTACTTCAATACTATGTTCTTGTGCATATGGTTTAGTTGATACATTTCACTAGCCATACATATCATTTTGGTTACACATTACATGGTTTACATTTGATACATAAACACTTTTGACATTTGTTATACATTACATGATTTACATTTTGACATAAACATTTTAACATATTATTTCAATACATTTGGAAGTTGGTTTAAACATAGACATCTTACATTATTGGTTTGGTTTGAGTAAGTGATTAAGTAACGAGGCGTGTGTAATATGATACAAGCATGGTGGATACGCCGCTGGTACTTCCTATATATAAGTGTTTGTATGGTATTACATATCGTAGCGTTATTTGAATCATTTCAGTTTATGACATATAACATTTTATACAAATAACATATTTTTCACAATACATTGTTTTACAAACAACTTAATTTATACAAACTCATTTTACATGGTTATTCATTTAACCATGCATTATTCTCTTATTTATACGTATCATCTGAACTTATTGTTTTTCAAATGATTTACAAAGACAAAGTAAATTACAAGGTTCATGACTAAACATTTTCTTAAACAGAAGTCATGAATCTTATTTTCACAAAACCTATGTACTCGCCGGCATTTTTATGCTGACGTACCTATTTTCACATGTGTTTCAGGAAATGAAGCATAGGATTGATCAAGATACACTTAGGCGGACATGGGCCTTAGTGACAATAAAAGATGCAAGACTAGTTATTTATGTTATGCTTCTTTGATTATCAAGACATTGTAACTCTTTTACCCAATAAAACAGTATTTCAATTTCCATGTGTTATGAAACAATGATTCTGTTACAACACTCCCCGATGTTTCCGCCATGTTTTGTTGTTTTACGTGGTCGGGGTATGACAGAAAAGTTGGTATCAGAGCTCATGGTTATAGGGAATTAGGTTATTAGTAATACTTTGACCTAGTCTATAACCTTTCTAGGACCCTAACGCGAGTTTACTTGCGTTTAGTCATAAAACAATACTGTCACCTATCCTTAGGCGACAACCGCAACAAGAACATAAATTTCAAAACCGCTTTGAAAACTAATCATCTGTTCTAGGATGATTGATTACTAGGTTTTGAACCCTCTATTGTAAGGTTTTGAACCCTCTGTTATATGGTTTTGAACCCTTTTGAGTTTTCAAAATCTCGTCAAGGTTTTGGGTTTTAAATAATGTGAACACGTGCAAACTGGAAGGGTGAATGCCTGTATTCTGGGTTTTCTGTCTAGGCAAGCACTTCGTATACATCTCATCTGACGCGAGACCAGTTGTGCTTACCTGGGAATTCTTGGGATGAGTGTTCACTTATAGGCGAGCATGTCTTCGTGATACATTATTTTTGACCCATTTACTTTGATTTGTCACCATCTCATTTGTTTGCCGTAGGTAACAAACAAATGGTCACAATTTTCATTCGTTACCATTCTGTATTGATTATCCAATAACCTTTCACTTGTTTCTTCCTATGTCTTTCATTTTCTTCTAGAATGTCTCTTCCTCTCAGCACTGGTCAAATGCCCGAGCGAACATCCAAGTTTGTCCAGCAAATAGGCGAAGTGATTCAGAAGACGGTGGATTTAGGCATTGCCATGGCTCGTCTCAACAATGAAGCCTCTCGTCTCGACAATGAAGCCACTCAAGAGCCACCAAAGGAAGCAGAAGTCAAACCAGCACCAAAATCAAGGAAGCGTAAGGCTTCAAAGAAACCCGCAGCGGTTACACCTAATCAAGCGGGACCTAGCCAAGTGGCAAGGCCACCAGCTAGGAAGCCGTACTTAGGAACTGCTCCTAGGTGCAAGCGATGTAACGGTCATCATTCAAACCTCATACCCTGCTTCAAATGTACCTACTGTGGACAGCGGGTACATTTGGTCAACACATGCCGCTTTGCTATCCAAAACAAAGCTGTTATAAACCTTGCTGCTACCCAACTCCAAGTCAACCCTACTCCAGCTCGTTTTCCGCCTGGTACTTGCTACAACTGTGGCGAGACGAGCCATTACAGGAACAACTGCTCGAAGATTGTCAGTGCAAATCCAACCCATGGATGAGCAATTGGCTGAATAAAGGATGTTGCTGTCTTATGCCTTTGTTTCTTTTGTTTTCTTGTAATGTGAAACAATCTGTTTTGTTCATAAATAAATTATTGTTCACAAAGTCTGAAGTACAAGTGTAGTTACATGTGTGTATGACTTTTCCTATGATACCTACATCAAGGAACTATGTTCCTTACAAACTACTCTTGTGATTCTCCCTTTCAAATGATCGCTCATGATTCCCCCAAAAATTTTAAGTACTCGTTTCATTCTAAGAAACGAAGTACATGAAATAAAGTGAAATTATGAGTAATCATGCTTTTTACACATCTGTGCCATTGAATCCTTGGTTAGATAACTAAGGGTATTTTCAAATCTCATACCCATTACGTTTTGATTTTTCAACATACACAGTACAAGTATTTCAAAAAACAATCTTCATGATCTCAAAACATTTCATATAGTTTGAAAACAATTTCTCTAAATGCATGTCTATGTTATTTCAAAAACATTGACCATGTTATCAAAACCAACCTTCCTAATTTCAAAATATTTCATATAGTCTGAAGGCAATATTAACACAGTACATTTTCTTATCAAGTGCATGATTCAAAAGCATCATTCATGTTTTCCAAAAACCTTATACATAATTTCAAAATTTATCTCGCATGCTTTTAAAACATTTTTGTAAATATACCTACCTAATACACCTATTTTATGATTTCAAAAGTATTATATATAAGGTTTCAAAAACGTTAAACACATTTTTCTTAAAAGAACCCCATGCATAGTTTTCAAAAATATTTTCCTCATACATTGACTTAACCTTCAAATTCTGCTTCATATGTCGCCTTGACATAGCTAGCATCTCAACTTCATAAGCATTTTATTTCATGTTTTGACTTAAGCACATCCAGTGCAAGATTTCAAAATATCTTCAACTTCAAAAAAAAAAAAAAAAATCCATATGGGATCTTTTTATCTTCACAATTAGATCCTTGTGGATAATTGTTATACAAATCAGAGTCCTTAATTGGATTCCTTATGTACCTGAATTCGGACATTTTGGTTCCTCATAATCGAAATCGAATTTTTATTTTAAAGATCTTTCTATCTTTATAGTTAGATTCTTGATAATGTTTAAAGTACCAAATGAAATCCACGGATTTGATTCTTAGTGTGCTTTAAATGCATGTACGCAATTAACAAGACAAATTAACAAACAACTTTGTGGTTATGTGAATATGTGTGTATGCATCTTGTGTTTTCTTTTATGCATTTTTTTTTGTGTTTTTGTATACTCTGGATATCCGTTATCCAAATCCTTGCAGAATCTTTCATATCTTCATATGAGGGATTCGTTGCAGGATATTCAAAAAGGTACTACCTTAAATCCTTAATGGGCTTCTATGTAATAGTTAAGACCCTTGGATTATATAGTACTATTCCATGATTCATAAGAGACCCTTAAGTGGTCTAGTCAAAAAGATTGATTTACAATTTGGTGAAAGAACGACATCTAGTGATGTAACTGAACAGACTCCTTGATAGTCTATTTAGATCATTTATTGATTTAATTAAAAGGACTCTATGGCGGTCTAGTCACACTCATCACAGGATTGTTCATTTGGTTTTCCCTACACATTATAAAATAGACTGTGTGAACTATGCAAGGAATTGTCTAATTATGGACGCGTACATAATTATGAGATTCAGTGCACGGTAACCACAGTAAGATTTATTATGTGTAAGAACCGATAGTGACAACAATAACAAAATAAGAACGATGTAATGGAGGTACGGTGGACGCACCAATGGCGCTTCATATACTTGTATATAAGTATCCCTCTTACATTGCAAGCATAATGTTATTAAGGTTACTAGAAGTTCAGAACCCTAACCAATGTTGTTCGATCTTTTCAACTTCATGTTTTAAACTCTCACAAGTTTCCTCTAAATAAATTTCGGGACGAAATTTCCTAAAGTAGGGGAGACTGTAACACCTGCGTCTCCACGACCATCAAACAAATACCTAACCAATGAAATATTATATTTCATACTTGGGATTTGTAAAAATATGTGTATCATTTGCACATATCAATTCTTGTTCGATTCCAAACTCTAAATCGCTTTCTGGAAGGTTGTACGAGCACCGATGAGTAGATATAACCAGTTCAATGCAACGAACACTCTGGAATAGTGAAATAGGCTTAACATACCTTAAATAACCTTTACATAACTTAGAAATAAGTTTTGAAGGCTTTGGTATGTCAAAAACATGTTAATTCGCTTACAGGGACTAAACTTGACAAACTGCGAAAGTATGATGATTCGTACTGGAACAGACATTCCGGAACATGACCATAAGTTAAAAACACCTTAAATATCCTTTATATAGCTTAGAAATAGGCTTTGAGGGGTTCGGTGTGCTAAAATAAACTTTTGGGTTATTCAGGGACTAAAAGTGTCAAAAAGTGCACAAGTTTGCATTTTCACGCATAACTTACGTTCTGAATACATCCGGACATCCAAAAATTTATGTAAGCATTAAAATATTTTATTTTAGTGTTCGGCATAAGAAAAATCCATTCGTCACGTCATTTGGATCGTTTTTCGCGCTTGTGCGCATTCCGTCGTAATTAAGCGAACATCGCGTTCGTACGACCAAACGAACTGACATCAGACATATTTTTGAATATGTTTCAAGTCCACAATGTTTAGGCATCATTTTAGGGCCTTAAAGTTGGCTTTACGGGCCTTAGAAGTGCCGGAAATGGGCTTAAACACGTGCAGGGACTGAAACTGTCAAAATGGAACATAATTTCTGATCTGACATGGCCAGGCGGCCCGCCTCAGTTTCTGTTAATCCCCACGCGGGCCGCGTCCGCCTCTCTGATCAGATAATAACGAACAGTCAGCATGTTCCAGCTGTTTTAACCACAACCACAAGCTCACAACTTGCCTATTCAGCTGATAAGGATCATTTTAGGCTACCACAACTTTGCAACACTTGTACGGATACGATTAAAGCACGGTTTCCATGAAACGATCTTAACGGTGGACCGAATACTATAAAAACCCCACCCCCCATGCTTCAAAATCACAAGAATTTTGATTTAAGAAACTCTAAGTTGAAACCTTTGTTTCATACCTGAGATTTTTGAATCGAGATTAGCATTCGGGGACCCTTCGTAAGTATTCTTTCGTTCTTTTCCTTATTTTATTGCTTTTCGAGTCAGAAAGTCAAACTTTGTTTGACTTTCAGCGTTGACCAGCTTATGGTCAATGCGAAGTTCGTTTGAACTTCGCAACGTGATTGTAATCACGATGGTCATAGTCCCTTGGGACTATGCCTACTGATTACCACGTTGTCTAGGGTCGTAGGGTAAGCGATCTAATAAATCGCTTATACCTTCGAACCCGACCCAGTTTGGTCGATCATTAGGATCCGACCAAATACATTAGGTGACCATAGTGTAGGGAATAACCTTCCGAGGTTATACCTTATGGTCACATCGTTTGAGTAGTTGTATGATAGGTAGTTTATATGCCTTAGGTAAATTACCAGAATACCCTTTTCATGTATAATTGGTAATTAAGCATATGTTGTAACACCTGTGCCTCCACGGCCATCAAACAAATACCGAACCAATGAAATATTATATTTCATATTTGGGATTTGTAAAAATATGTGTATCATTTGCACATATCAATTTCTGTTCAAATCCAAACTCTAAATCGCTTTCTGGAAGGTTATACGCGCACCGATGCGTAAATATAACCAGTTTAATGCAACAAACACTCCGTAATAGTGACATAGGCTTAACATACCTTAAATAAGCTTTACATAACTTAGAAATAAGTTTTGAAGGCTTTGGTATGGCAAAAACAAGTTAATTCGCTTACAGGGACTAAACTTGACAAACTGCGAAAGTATGCCAATTTGAACTGTAACAAACATTCCGAAACATGACCATAAGTTAAACACACCTTAAATATCCTGTTTTCACATCATATACTTGCTATGTTCATTAGTACATTTATAGTACATGATTTCATGGTGTTCTATGCTTTGTATGATGACTTTGCATACTTAGTACATTGTTTTACATGACTTTTCTACTTTGTATGATGACTTTGCATACTTAGTACATTGTTTTATACTGCATCTCTGTTGCATATGTTCCAGTAACATATGGACACATTGTTTTACAGCTCTACCCTGTATGTTTACTCTAGCATACTAGGTACATTATCTTCATAAAACATGCTTACATTTTGGTATGACATTTGGTTTGTTTAAACTATGCTATACATTCATTAACACCGATCATGCCGCTCGGTAGTAGGTAGTGGTACCATAGGACTTGACAAATCCCATTCCTGAAATCTCGGGTTTGTTTGGATGTAAGGAATGACCGAATCCGAATACATATTCTTTTGATAACCTTGACTAAAAAGGTTATCCGGCTGTCTCAAGGCTTGGATGTATGAATTTTCACAATACCGCATAAATGTCTATATCAGTATAGCATGCATATATTACACAAAACATAACTTTGATTTAAACTATGTTTTACTTCAATACCTTGTTTTTGTGCATTTTACTTATGGTTTAAGTAGTCTAAATTTTACTTACCATACATAACATTTGTTACACATTACTTGACTACTTTTGGACTATCAACATTTGACATGATTTATACAAGGACTTTTGACAATTGGTTTAAACATAGACATCTTACATTGATTGGTTTGGTTTGGTTTGAGTAATTGATTAAGTAACGAGGCGTGTGTAATATGATACAAGCATGGTGGATACGCCGCTGGTACTTCCTATATATAAGTGTTTGTATAGTATTACATATCATAGCGTTATTTGAATCATTTCAATTTGAGACATATAACATTTTATACAAATAACATACTTTTCACAAGACATTGTTTTACAAAACAACTTATCTTTTACAAACTCATTTTACTTGGTTATTCATTTAACCATACATTATTCTCTTACTTATACTTATTATCTGATCTTATTGCTTTTCAAATGATTTACAAAACAAAGCAAATTACAAGGTTCATGACTAAACATTTTCTTAAACAATAAGTCATGAATCCTATTTTCATAAACCTATGTATCTCACAGGCATTTTTATGCTGACGTACCTATTTTCACATGTGTTTTCAGGAGATGATGCATAGGACTTATCAAGATACACATAGGCGGACTTGTGCCTTAGTGACTTAAAACGAGACAAGAATTAGTTAATTTATGTTATGTACTCTTTATTTCTTGTTTAAAGACAATGTAACTCGCTTGTTTGATGAATAAAACGAAACTTTAATTTCCATGGTTGTGAAACATTAATTCTGTTACAACACTCCCCGATGTTTCCGCCACATTTTGTATGTTCTACGTGGTCGGGGTGTGACAGAAAAGATGGTATCAGAGCTCATGGTTATAGGGAATTAGGTTATTAGTAATGCTTTGACCTAGTCTATAACCTTTCTAGGACCCTAACGCGAGTTTACTTGCGTTTAGTCATAAAACAATACCGTCACCTATCCTTAGGCGACGACCCCAACAAGAACACAAATTTCAAAACTGCTTTGAAAACTAATCATCTGTTCTAGGATGATTGATTACTAGGTTTTGAACCCTCTATTGTAAGGTTTTGAACTCTCTATTATATGGTTTTGAACCCCTTTGAGTTTTCAAAAACCTCGTCAAGGTTTTGGGTTTTAAATAATGTGAACACGTGCAAACTGGAAGGGTGAATGCATGTATTCTGGGTTTTCTGTCTAGGCAAGCACTTCGTATACATCTCATCAGACGCGAGACCAGTTGTGCTTACCTGGGAATTCTTGGGATGAGTGTTCACTTATAGGCGAGCATGTCTTCGCGATACATTATTTTTGACCCATTTACTTTGATTTGTCACCATCACATTTGTTTGCCTAGGTAACAAACAAATGATCACAATTTTCATTCGTTAGCATTCTGCATTGATTTTCCAATAACCTTTCACTTGTTTCTTCCTATGACTTTTATTTCCTTCTAGAATGTCTATTCCTCTCAGCACTGGTCAAACGTCCGAGCGAACAGCCAAATTTGTCCAGCAAATAGGCGAAGTGATTCAGAAGACTGTGGATTTAGGCATTGCCATGGCTCGTCTCAACAATGAAGCCTCTCGTCTCAACAATGAAGCCTCTCGTCTCGACAATGAAGCCACTCAAGAGCCATTGAAGGAAGCAGAAGTCAAGCCTGCACCAAAGTCAAGGAAGCGTAAGGCTTCAAGGAAACCCGCAGCAGTTACACCTAATCAAGCGGGACCTAGCCTAGTGACAGCACTACCAGCCAGGAAGCCATACAACGGAACTGCACCCTTGTGCAACCAATGTAGCCTTCATCATCAGACTAGTGTGAAGTGCCGCAAATTCCATATTTGTGGACTTATAGGTCATACGGCAGGGGTTTGCCAAACTACAGCAGTACCAAATCAAGCAGGACCCATCCGGGTGACAACACAACCTGCTAAGAAGCAATACAAGGGAACATCACAGACTGCTCAGAACCCGCGGAACCCACCAGCTCAGCCACCTGCAAAGAAAGCATATGTCGGTACCGCACCTCATTGTGCACGCTGCAACGGTCATCACGCGGTACAACAAGCTTGCTGGCAATGCACGACATGTGGTAAACTTGGGCATTTGGCCAATGTTTGTCGTTTGGGACAAAATCAGGCTGCTCAGGTTCAAGCTCCGGTTCAAGGGAATGCTGCGAGATTCCCACTGGGTTCATGTTTCAACTGTGGCGAGATGGGCCATTTCCTAAGGGATTGCCCAAAGCTTGCTAATGCAAATCTGACCCACGGATGAGCAGTTGGCTGAGTAGAAGATGTTGCTATCTTATGCTTTTGTTCTTTCGTTTTCTTGTAATGTGAAACAATCTGATTTGTTTATAAATAAAGTTGTTGTTCGCAATTATGATATACAAGTATAATTACAAGTGTTTATGGCATTTCCCTATAATACCTACATTAAGGAACTATGTTCCTTACAAATTACTCTTGTGATTTCTCTCTTTGAAATGATCGCTCATGATTCCCTCGAAAAATTTTAAGTACTCGTTTCATTCCAGGAGACGAAGTACAAGAAATAAAGGGACATTATGAGTAATCAAGCTTCTGCACATCTGTGCCTTTGAATCCTTGGTTAGATAACTAAGGATATTTTCAAATCTCATACCCATTACGTTTTGATTTTTCAACATATACAGTACAAGTATTTCAAAAACAATCTTCATGATCTCAAAACATTTCATATAGTTTGAAAACAATTTTTTTTTCTAAATGCATTGTCTATGCTATTACAAAAACATTGGCCATGTTATCAAAACCAACCTTCATAATTTCAAAAATGTTTCATATAGTCTGAAGACAATATTAACACAGTATATTTTCTTATCAAGTGCATGATTTCAAAAGCATCATTCATGTTTTCCAAAAACCTTATACATAATTTCAAAAAAATTCATCTCGCATGATTTTAAAACATTTTTATAAATATATTTACCTAGTACACCTACTTTATGATTTCAAAAGTATTATATATAAGGTTTCAAAAACGTTAAACACATTTTTCTTAAAAGAACCCCATGCATAGTTTTTCAAAAATATTTTCCTCATACATTGACTTAACCTTCAAATTCTGCTTCATATGTCGCCTTGGCATATCAGTCATCTCAACTTCATAAGCATTCTTACTTCATGTTTTGACATAAGCACGTCCAATGCAAGGTTTCAAAACATCTACAACTTCTAAAATCCATAGGGGATCTTTTTATATTCACAATTAGATCCTTGTGGATAATAGTCATACAAATCAGAGTCCTTAATTGGATTCCTTATGTACCTTAATTCGAACACTTCGGTTCCTAATAATCGAAATCGAATTTTTTTTTTGAATCTTTCTATCTTTATAGTTAGATTCTTGATAATGTTTAAAGTACCAAATGAAATCCAAGGAATGGATTTCTAGTGTGCTTTAAATACATGTGCTCTGTTAGCAGAACAAACTTCTAGTTAAACAATTTTGTGGTTATGTGACTATGTGTTTATGCATCTTGTGTTTTCTTTTATGCATTTTGGGTTTTCTTCATTACATTTTGTGTTTTTGTATACTCTGGATATTCGTTATCCAAATCCTCGTAGAATCTTTCGTATCTTCATATGAGGGGTTCGTAGAATGGATATTCAAAAGGTACTACCTTAAATCCTTATTGGGCTTCTATGTAATAGTTAAGACCCTTGGGTTATATAGTACCATTCCATGTTTCATAAGAGATCCTTTTAGTGGTCTAGTCTAAAAGATTGTTTCACAATTTGGTTAAAGAACGACATCTAGTGATGTAGCTGAACAGACTCCTTGATAGTCTAATTAGATCATTTATTGATTTAATTAAAAGGACTCTATGGCGGTCTAGTCACACTCATCACAGGATTGTTCATTTGGTTTTACCCTGCACATTATAAAATAGACTGTGTAAACTGTGCAAGGAATTGTCTAATTATGGACGCGTACATAATTATGAAATTTAGTGCACAGAAACCCAGTAAGATTTGTTATGTGTAAGAACCGATAGTGACAACAATAACAAAATGAGAACGATGTAATGGAGGTATGGTGGACGCACCAATGGCGCTTCATATACTTGTATATAAGTGTCCCTCTTACATTGCAAGCATAATGTTATTTAAGGTTACTAGAAGTTCAGAACCCTAACCAATGTTGTTCGATCTTTTCAACTTCATGTTTTAAACTCTCACAAGTTTCCTCTAAATAAATTTCGGGACGAAATTTCCTAAAGTAGGGGAGACTGTAACACCTGTGCCTCCACGGCCATCAAACAAATACCGAACCAATGAAATATTATATTTCATATTTGGGATTTGTAAAAATATGTGTATCATTTGCACATATCAATTTCTGTTCAAATCCAAACTCTAAATCGCTTTCTGGAAGGTTATACGCGCATCGATGCGTAAATATAACCAGTTTAATGCAACAAACACTCCGGAATAGTGACATAGGCTTAACATACCTTAAATAAGCTTTACATAACTTAGAAATAAGTTTTGAAGGCTTTGGTATGGCAAAAACAAGTTAATTCGCTTACAGGGACTAAACTTGACAAACTGCGAAAGTATGCCAATTTGAACTGTAACAAACATTCCGGAACATGACCATAAGTTAAACACACCTTAAATATCCTTTATATAGCTTAGAAATAGGCTTTGAGGGGTTCGGTGTGCTAAAATAAACTTTTGGCTCATTCAGGGACTAAAAGTGTCAAAAAGTGCACAAGTTTGCATTTTCGCGCATAACTTACGTTCTGAATACATCCGGACATCCAAAAATTTATATAAGCATGACTATATTATGCTTTAGTGTTTGACTTGCCAAAAATCCATTCGTCGCGTCATTTGGATCGTTTTTCGCACTTATGCGCATTCCGTCGTAATTAAGCGAACATCGCGTTCGTACGGCCAAACGAACCGACATCCGACATATTTTTGAACATATTTTAAGTTCCCTATACTTTAACTTCATTTTAGAGCTTTGAAATGGGGTTAACGGGCCTTAAACGTGTCGAAAATGGGCTGATTTCACTGCAGGGGCCAAAACTGTAAATCTGCCAAAGTTGTTACCATACGGACCTCAACATTGGCAGCTTTGAGGTCCGTAAGGCAACCTGCAGAACAGATCAGACTAAACAGTCAGCAGTTTCCAGCTGTTGTAACCTCACCCACACATTTGCACATGCACATTCAGCTCATTTAGACCCATTTTTAGCTACCATGAGTTTCCGACAAGTGTACGCATGAGATTCGAGCACGGTTTCCATGAAACGATCTTAACGGTTACCCGAAAACTATAAATACCCCACCCCCCATGCTTCAAAATTACAAGAATTCTGATTTGAGAAGCTCTAAGTTGAAACCATTGTTTCATACCTGAGCTACTTGGATCGGGATTAGCATTCGGGGACCCTTCGTAAGTATTCTTTCGTTCTTTTCCTTATTTTATTGCTTTTCGAGTCAGAAAGTCAAACTTTGTTTGACTTTCAGCGTTGACCAGCTTATGGTCAATGCGAAGTTCGTTTGAACTTCGCAACGTGATTGTAATCACGATGGTCATAGTCCCTTGGGACTATGCCTACTGATTACCACGTTGTCTAGGGTCGTAGGGTAAGCGATCTAATAAATCGCTTATACCTTCGAACCCGACCCAGTTTGGTCGATCATTAGGATCCGACCAAATACATTAGGTGACCCTAGTATAGGGCATAACCTTCCGAGGTTATACCTTATGGTCACATCGTTTAAGTAGTTGTATGATAGGTAGTTTATATGCCTTAGGTAAATTACCAGAATACCCTTTTCATGTATAATTAGTAATTAAGCATATGTAACCTAAACTTTTGTCACGTAGCTGATTATATAACATATTTAGGCATATAATACTTGTCATAGGACTAGTTAGGCGGTCCGAACGCGTTTCACGCGAACGACGCGTTAAAGTAGCATAAGCTACCTAAACGGGTCGTAATGGGTCGAAAGCACTTATGTTAGGTTTCATTTAGTATGTAGGCTTTGTTAAACCATATGACACGAGCCTCTATACTCGTTTGGTTTACGAACCCTCATTCTATCCAATCATCCGATTTAGGTCCGGTTATTAACATAGATACCTATATTAGGTGCCGTTTGATATCCGCGATCTCTAGCATTGCTTTGTGGTTATCTTAGGACTTCTGAGCAATATCAAGTGAGTACATAGACCCCTATTTTACTGTTTTCCAAACTGTTTTGGGGTGAAACACATGTGCCTACTTGTTACTTTCGTGCTTTCCTGTTTTCACATCATATACTTGCTATGTTCATTAGTACATTTATAGTACATGATTTCATGGTGTTCTATGCTTTGTATGATGACTTTGCATACTTAGTACATTGTTTTACATGACTTTTCTACTTTGTATGATGACTTTGCATACTTAGTACATTGTTTTATACTGCATCTCTGTTGCATATGTTCCAGTAACATATGGACACATTGTTTTACAGCTCTACCCTGTATGTTTACTCTAGCATACTAGGTACATTATCTTCATAAAACATGCTTACATTTTGGTATGACATTTGGTTTGTTTAAACTATGCTATACATTCATTAACACCGATCATGCCGCTCGGTAGTAGGTAGTGGTACCATAGGACTTGACAAATCCCATTCCTGAAATCTCGGGTTTGTTTGGATGTAAGGAATGACCGAATCCGAATACATATTCTTTTGATAACCTTGACTAAAAAGGTTATCCGGCTGTCTCAAGGCTTGGATGTATGAATTTTCACAATACCGCATAAATGTCTATATCAGTATAGCATGCATATATTACACAAAACATAACTTTGATTTAAACTATGTTTTACTTCAATACCTTGTTTTTGTGCATTTTACTTATGGTTTAAGTAGTCTAAATTTTACTTACCATACATAACATTTGTTACACATTACTTGACTACTTTTGGACTATCAACATTTGACATGATTTATACAAGGACTTTTGACAATTGGTTTAAACATAGACATCTTACATTGATTGGTTTGGTTTGGTTTGGTTTGAGTAATTGATTAAGTAACGAGGCGTGTGTAATATGATACAAGCATGGTGGATACGCCGCTGGTACTTCCTATATATAAGTGTTTGTATAGTATTACATATCATAGCGTTATTTGAATCATTTCAATTTGAGACATATAACATTTTGTACAAATAACATACTTTTCACAAGACATTGTTTTACAAAACAACTTATCTTTTACAAACTCATTTTACTTGGTTATTCATTTAACCATACATTATTCTCTTACTTATACTTATTATCTGATCTTATTGCTTTTCAAATGATTTACAAAACAAAGCAAATTACAAGGTTCATGACTAAACATTTTCTTAAACAATAAGTCATGAATCCTATTTTCATAAACCTATGTATCTCACAGGCATTTTTATGCTGACGTACCTATTTTCACATGTGTTTTCAGGAGATGATGCATAGGACTTATCAAGATACACATAGGCGGACTTGTGCCTTAGTGACTTAAAACGAGACAAGAATTAGTTAATTTATGTTATGTACTCTTTATTTCTTGTTTAAAGACAATGTAACTCGCTTGTTTGATGAATAAAACGAAACTTTAATTTCCATGGTTGTGAAACATTAATTCTGTTACAACACTCCCCGATGTTTCCGCCACATTTTGTATGTTCTACGTGGTCGGGGTGTGACATATGTAACCTAACCTTTTGACACATAACTGATTATGTAACATGTTTAGGCATATAACACTTGTCATAGGACTAGTTAGACGGTCCGAACGCGTTTCACGCGAACGACACGTTAAAGTAGCATAAGCTTCCTAAACGGGTCGTAATGGGTCGTAAACACTTAGGTTAAGTTTCGTTTTAGTATGTAGGGTTTGTTAAACCATATTACCCGAGTTTCCATACTCGTTTGGTTTACGAAACCTCATTCTATCCGATCTTCCGATTTAGGTCCGGTTTATTAACATAGTTACCTATATTAGGTGCCGTTTGATTTCCGCGATCTCTAGCATTGTTTGGTTGTTACTCTAGGACATCTGAGCAATCTCAAGTGAGTACATAGACCCCTCTTTTACTGTTTTCCAAACTGTTTTGGGGTGAAACACATGTGCCTACTTGTTACTTTCGTGCTTTCCTGTTTTCACATCATATACCTGCTATGTTCGTTAGTACATTATAGTACATTGTTTTACATTTACATTTTATGCTATGTATGTCCATTGCGTGCATACTTAGTACATCGTTTTACATTAACATTTTATGCTATGTATGTCCATTGCGTGCATACTTAGTACATCGTTTTCATCACATGCTTACATGTTGTTATGACATTTGGGTTGTTTACAATGGAACAATACACTCATTAACATTAGCTACGCCGTTCGTTAGTAGGTAGTGGTACCATAGGAATTGACAACTCCCGTTCCGGACATCCTGGGAATGGGGATGAAAGGAATGACCGAATTCGATATACATAATTTAGATAAACCTTTAAGTTGTTTAAGGGTTTATCGCCGCAGTCTCAAGGCTTGGATGTATGCATTTTCACAACACCGCATAGATGTTCGTATCAGTATAGCATGCATTTCCACAAAACATAGCTTTGATTTAAACCAAGTTTTACTTCAATACTATGTTCTTGTGCATATGGTTTAGTTGATACATTTCACTAGCCATACATATCATTTTGTTTACATATTACATGATTTACATTGATCATGCATTTCCACAAAACATAGCTTTGATTTAAACCAAGTTTTACTTCAATACTATGTTCTTGTGCATATGGTTTAGTTGATACATTTCACTAGTCATACATATCATTTTGTTTACATATTACATGATTTACATTGATCATGCATTTCCACAAAACATAGCTTTGATTTAAACCAAGTTTTACTTCAATACTATGTTCTTGTGCATATGGTTTAGTTGATACATTTCACTAGCCATACATATCATTTTGGTTACACATTACATGGTTTACATTTGATACATAAACACTTTTGACATTTGTTATACATTACATGATTTACATTTTGACATAAACATTTTAACATATTATTTCAATACATTTGGAAGTTGGTTTAAACATAGACATCTTACATTATTGGTTTGGTTTGAGTAAGTGATTAAGTAACGAGGCGTGTGTAATATGATACAAGCATGGTGGATACGCCACTGGTACTTCCTATATATAAGTGTTTGTATGGTATTACATATCGTAGCGTTATTTGAATCATTTTAGTTTATGACATATAACATTTTATACAAATAACATATTTTTCACAATACATTGTTTTACAAACAACTTAATTTATACAAACTCATTTTACATGGTTATTCATTTAACCATGCATTATTCTCTTATTTATACGTATCATCTGAACTTATTGTTTTTCAAATGATTTACAAAGACAAAGTAAATTACAAGGTTCATGACTAAACATTTTCTTAAACAGAAGTCATGAATCTTATTTTCACAAAACCTATGTACTCGCCGACATTTTTATGCTGACGTACCTATTTTCACATGTGTTTCAGGAAATGAAGCATAGGATTGATCAAGATACACTTAGGCGGACATGGGCCTTAGTGACAATAAAAGATGCAAGACTAGTTATTTATGTTATGCTTCTTTGATTATCAAGACATTGTAACTCTTTTACCCAATAAAACAGTATTTCAATTTCCATGTGTTATGAAACAATGATTCTGTTACAACACTACCCAATAAGTCTGTACTTCAAATATCCTATAAGAATCTAATTATGAAGATATGTAGATCTTTTAAGGATTTAGATAATCATTGTATTTGCATAATCAGAATAATACACATAAAAGCACTTAGTAATCACATATATGCCATACATTTGGAAAACAAATTGGTTACACATATGAATCACCCCAAAATATTTGAAAACGGTAAAAGAGGGGAACTATGTACTCGCCTGGGATTGCGTATAGTTCTTGTTCAAAAGGTATGACAAAGCTCAAAGGATCAAATGTTCAAGTGTTGAAGTGGTTCCTAGTGTAACGGATACTATGTTAGTGTATCAGGACACGAATCAAATAAACGGATATAATATGGTTTGACAAAGCCTACATTCTAAAACGAAACCTAACCTAAGTCCTTACGACCCGTTATGACCCATTAAGGTAGCTTACGCTACTTTAACGCGTCGTTCGTGCAATAGCACGTTCGGACCGCCTAACTAGTCCTATGACAAGTATTATATGCCTTAACATATCTAATTATGTTATATAATCAGTTTAGATGTCAAAATATTGGTTACATATGCTTAAAATGAAATTATGCGCATAAAGGGCATTTTGGTCATTTTCCTAAGGCATATAAACTACTTATCATACAACTAACTAAACGATGTGACCATAAGGTATAACCTCGGAAGGTTATTCCCTATACAACTATGATTACAAAATATGTTTGGTCAGATCCTAACGATCGACCAAACGGGTCGGGTTCGAAAGTCTAAGCGGTTGTTTAGACCGCTTATCTTATGACCCTATATAAGCACTAAACTAAAAGTGATGAGTTAAACATGTTAAAACATGTTTAACTAAGTTAGAAAACAAGTTTGATATCAAAACAAAGGGTTTTGATACCCGAAAATAGCTTCGTTGCAAAATACCTGTAAATACGTATTTTGACCGAAACTTTGACTCGTCACTACGCCTAATCAACATGGTAATCAGTAGGTATAGTCACAAGGGACTATAACCATCGTGATTACGCTCACGTTGCAAAGTTCAAACGAACTTTGTGTTGACCAAAGACTGGTCAAAGCAGAAAGTCAAACAATGTTTGACTTTCATAAGTCAAACACTGTTTGACTTTCATGCTTGAAATGCATAAAAAGCATGAAAGAAGCTTACAAAAGGTCCAAGCTACGAAGATTTGATAAAAAACAACTCAGGTATGAAGCCTTCATAAGTGAGAGCTTCAACTTAGAGCTGAATTTGAATCAAATGTGTGAGGATGCAAATGAATCAAGTGGGTTATATAGACTTTCCAAAACCGTTAGGATCATTTCTTGATATTTGAGCTTCAATCTGGACATTACAAGTAAGGCACACTGATTTGGGATACTAGGGGTGTCCAAAACCAGCAAAAAAAAAAAAAAAAAAAAGGTATTGAGAAAATTATATAAAAACCCCTGAAAATCAACCCAGTTGCTGAAAAATGGATTCTGCCCAGGTGTAGGCGTCGCGTGATGACAAAAGCCTCAGGCTATCGCCGTACGCGACGGCTTAGGTGTGAAGTTTCAAAATTGGCGAAACAGGCCCCTGCACACATTTTAATGCATTTTCGACGTGTTTAAGCCCCATTAACCCTTTTTCAAGGCTCAATAATGAAGTTAAAGTATAGGGGACATGAAATATGCTTGAAAATATCTTGGATGTCGGTTCGTTTGGTCGTACGGCCTCGTTATTCGGTTAATTACGATGAAATACGAACGGACGCGAAAAACGATCCAAATTGCACGACGAATGGTATTTTTGTATTCCAATCACTAAAATAAAATATTTTAATGATTACAAAAATTTTTGGATGTCCAGATATGTTCAGAACTTAAGATATGCGCGTAAATGCAAACTTATGCACTTTTTGACACTTTTAGTCCCTGTTTGATCAAAAAGTTTATTTTCGCATACCGAACCCCTCAAAGCCTATTTCTAAGCTATGCAAAGGAGATTTAGGGTATGTTTAGATTATGATCAAGTTCTGGAATGTTCATTATAATACGAATCAGAAGACTTTCGCAGTTTGACGCAAATAGTCCCTGTGATCGAATAAATTTGTTTTTGACACACCAAAGCCTTCAAAACTTATTTCTAAGTTATATAAAAGTTATTTAAGGTATGTTAAGTGTTAAACCTGCGCCTCTGCGACCATCAAACAAATACCAAATCAATGAAATATTGTGTTTCATACTTGGGATTTGTATAAATGTGTGTATCAATTGCACATATCAATTCTTGTTCGATTTCGAGCTTTAAATCGCTTTCTGGAAGGTTATACGCGATCTGATGCGTAAATATAACCAGTTTAATGCAACAAACACTCCGGAATAGTTACATAGGCTTAACATGCCTTAAATAACCTTTTCATAACTTAGAAATAAGTTTTGGAAGGTTTGGTGTGGCGAAATCAACTTTATTCGATCATAGGGACTAATTTCGACAAACCGTGAAAGTATGCCGATTCGTACTGTGATGAACATTCCGGAATTTGATCATAAGTTAAGTATGCCCTAAATATCCTTTACATAGCTTAGAAATAGGCTTTGAGGTGTTTGGTGCGCAAAAATAAACTTTTTGGTCAAACAGGGACTAAAAGCGTCAAAAAGTGCATAAGTTTGCATTTTCGCGCATATCTTACGTTCTGAATATATCTGGACATCCAAAAATTTATTTAATCATTAAAATACTTTATTTTAGTGATTGGCATGATAAAATTCCATTTGTCGCTTAATTTGGATCGTTATTTGCATCCGTTCGTGTTTCGTCGTAATTAACCGAACAACGCAATCGTACGGCCAAACGAACCGACACCCGAGATTTTTTTGAGCATATTTTAAGTTCCCTATACTTTAACTTCATTTTAGAGCTTTGAAATGGGGTTAACGGGGCTTAAACGTGTCAAAAATGCATCAAAAACCAAGTTTTAGGCCTGCAGGGGCTAAAATTGTAATTCTGCCAAACTTGCTAGGCCTGGGGCGTAAGCCCAGGCTTATTCTTACGAGGCCCGTGAGAGCTGCCCAGATCAGAAACATTGAATTTGGACTTCCAGCCTGTTTTTGATGGTTTTAACCCAAGGTTTTGCACTCTATGGGCTAGATTTGATGGGTTTTAGTGTGCCCCTTGTATTACAATACCATGTGTCACACCCTGAAATATCAGAGCTGGCGTGACTGGACTGGTATCTTCATTGCACAGTGGAAGCAACTATAGCTAAGACTTCTAGAAAATGAACGCCACTAAGTACTCGACTCCACATGGTTCTCCTATTCCAACCGTGCCATGATTTCTGAAAAGTAACCTGAGAAAGAAATATGCGAAAAATCAACATAAAGTTGAGCGAGTTCATAGTTTGTTTGTAAAAGATTTGAATAAATCTTTTGAATAACCGGTTTGTGAAATATTATTGAGAAAACGAATTTAGAAATCATTTTCTTGTCAAGTTATATGGAAACTTTGTATTTGTAATGCATTATGTTCGTAGAACCATGTATTTGTAAACTCTTGTATTTGTAAAGTTTGTATAACCGTCAATGCCCACCCTGACTTTGACTTCATGCCCGCATAATCCTATGCTTTGAATTTGTATAAAACATGGTATGTAATTTGTAAAACCCCGGTATGAAAGCAACAAGGAAAAACAGGTCACCAATGGTTTGCAAGGCCATTGATATGTGTGAAGTGATGCAGGAAAACTCAAACCTAGCAAATTTGTCTCCGGGAAGAAGACATAGTCACCACATGGGCCACCCTGGTCCGCATGGGTGTGGGCTCGCTACACCCAAATAGATCTATCACTCATGTCCCTCGGTCTACAATGAGGATTAATGGCCTTAAGTGTTGTACCCACCACTCACATGATCTAAGTGTACCCTTCCTTAGCTAACCATACCATTTGTAATTGTCTGTAAACTTTTAGTAACATGTACTCACTGGGTGTCCCATTTCTCAAACGCAGACCAACCCAGTCCCATTATTATAACTAGACGATCCCATCCCTGGTCATGAAAATCATTCATTTTTCGATAATACGCGTTTGTTTTGTAAAACCGGTATGTTTAGTATGATTCATTCATAAACCATTTGAGTTCCTTGAAATCCGTTCGTAACATGATTTAGAAATATGAGTTTTCGTTCATTCAAAAACTTTGTATGTTCAAAACGTGCTTTGTCTAAAATATGCAATCTTTGTTCATCGAAAACTTGTAGGTTTCTGCAAAACGTGCATGTCTTTCCACCCCGAAAACATTTATAAAAATGTAAAACCGTAAAAAGGTGGGGTTATGAACTCACCTGGATTTCCTTATGCAAAGCTAGCTAAATACGACTTCGTGATGTCGTTTCCAAGACTTGACTTGCTAGCGTGCATTCTACAATATTCCTAACACGGAACATCTAATAAGTTTCTAAATAAACGCAGCAAGTAAACTACGTGTCATTGAGCTCTACCGAATCATTAACCGAACGATTCAACGGTATGTTGTGAAGTAATTGGAAACGATTAGGTCATAATTGATAAGTATCGTTTATCGACCCGAGAAGTCGTTGGGTATGTAACAAATATTTGTAAGAAAATAACATATAACAAACTCGTACGTTGAAATGTATGTTATATAATGTGCCATTTAGGCATTTTGTAATAAATATAAAAGTTATATTTATTTTATAAAGATTTATCGAGTCGATGCATGTTTCAAATAAATATAAAACTATATTTATTTCTATAAAAGAATTGGTGTTGTCTGATATTCGAAATAAATATATAAACTATATTTATTTTTATAAAAACGAGCTCGTGTTGTTTGCTATTTGAAATAAATATAAAAATAACTATATTTATTTTATAAAACGAAGGCATGTTCGGCGTTTGAATCAATATAAATAATTATATTGATTTTATAAAAGATTTGTTGAACTTCCGAAGTTTAAAATAAGTATAAATACTATATTTATTTGTTGTCGAAATAATTTCCGAATCGTCGTTTTCGTAAACTGTAAAGTGTCGTCTAATGTAATTGTATGTTTGTATTTGTTTTTATAAAAAGAATTACTTGAATCCGATAGTTCATTTTATAATAAAACGCGTTTTGTTTTACGGATTTTCTCGAAAAACGGGCAGAGTTTCCTCTGTTTTTGGATGCCCCCGACAACACAAGTTGTCGTTATTTTATAAAAATTCAATCAACAATTCACTATTATTTAGTATAACCAATTTATGTAAACAAGATTGTAAATAAATCCAAGTATGTTTTAACTAATAATTTGTCACTTCATTCGGTTCAAGCTCGTTTTCACGTGAGACATAAAACTATATAAAAATGTAAATACTAATCGCAGCGTTAAACTATTTACCAAAACTCACGTCGAGGCGTTGACCGGGTTTGACCAGCTGAGTTGACCGAGTCACTGGGTTGACTCAGTTTGACCGAGCCCAAATAACCCGAAAATAGCACCCGAATCTAAGTAGAACCAAAGCTCTCGAACCATCATAAATTCTGAACCAAAACTCGAACCATCTCAGAACCCGTGCCGTGAACCCGAAACAAACCCGAACATCTTGACCTGAGATATCGAGACCCGAACCAACTGATCTGAAAGATATATCCCGAATCCACTTGAATCTGGCCGGAACCTGTTGAACTGAACTCTTGAACAGGAACCCGAAACACTTACCGGACTTCATCATCTTCAAGATTCAGCTTGTCGGAGGAAGCAAGTCCGCCGCCCGTGTCTCCATTGCCGCCGCCGTGAGCGGCGGCGCCGCTCCTCCTCTGCCGTCCATGCCTCTTTCTCTCTCCTCCTGTCTCTCTCTCTCTCTATCTGCTTGAGCCTTCAGCCGGCACCACCCACCACCGGTTCTCTCTCTTTCGTTCATGGCCGCCGCACCACCACTGGACGGTGGTGGTGGTGCTCCGTTTTGTCAGACGAAAGGGGGGGGGTGGGTTGCGTTGTCGGAAACACAAAGATCGGAGGGACGTCAGAGACCAGCTCCGGTCGCCGGTTAGAGGGGAGGGGCTGGGTTGTTGTCGGCCGATCATGGAACGAGAGGGAGAGGGATGGTTATGCTCTGATGTCTTATGTGTGTTTGTTTGTTTATAAGATAGATAAGTAAAATGTAAGTGAAGACAAGGAGATGAGGGTCTGCAGTAGGTGATCGAGAGGAGATGAGTGGGTGCGTAAGGATTTCTTTGTGTTTGTGTGGGTGTAGAAAGAAATGAGAGGGGTATGGGTTTTTTTTATATAGAGATTGATGATGAGATCTTGAATAGATCTTGTGAATCTTGATAAGATTTTGCAGAGATTTGATAAGATTTGGAGAGATTTTATAAGATCTTGAAAATATATAATATATTATGTGCAGGTTTAGGCTTGTGGGTTTTGGGCTTGGGCCCATGGCCCACAAGCTCAATCCCCGTGTTTAAGCGGCCCGTAATTCCTACGAGACCCGTTATCAAAACCCGAAATTGTCAGAACGTCATAATATAAAATTTAAGTTTTGAAAATATGTAGAATAATACCGGTAGTCATTGTCGTCGCGTTCGTTCGTCGGTTTCGTTAAAATCGCGTAAATGCCTCGTTTGTCGTTTCTAATCCGTTTTTCGGTCCGGTTTCGACTGTAGTTACTAAAATTTTATTACGGAGCTAAATATAGAGTAAAATGTAAGTTCAGAAGGTGTCAGGAGTCTCCGTCGCTTCCGTTTTGTTGCCGATGCGTTTCCTACCATCGCGTTTTTAGTTCACGTTTGCATTCGTGTCGCGCGGAAGCCCAATAAATTCACAAAATTAATTTCATATACTTGTCGGCGTTGTCAGTATTTCGTACGGTATCGGTTCATTGTCGCTTAATATTCAGCAGATTCTTCCGTAAACCATCGTTCTCGCCCTGTAAAGTCGTATAGACGTTCCTAGGCACTCCAAAGGCCTAATTAAGTTAATATACGTCTTAAACACTATTTATTATTGAGTTAATCACCTGTAATTCACGTAATAAAGAGCCATAAATCACCGGTTATCACACCATGTGCCCACATGGAGGGTCAAGATCGAAGCACGTTTTGCGAGGAACGATCCTAACAGTTGTGGGTTTTCTATAAATACCCATCACCTTCATCCTCATTCCTCACAAATCTGATTGAATTACTCTAAGTTGGAGTTCAAGAACTTCATACCTGAGTAATTTGATCAAGATCTTCGTAGCTTGGACCCTATGTATGTATTCTTTCGTGCTTTTATGCGTTTTTAAGCACGAAAGTCAAACTTTGTTTGACTTTCTGCTTTGACCAGTCTTTGGTCAACACAAAGTTTGTTTGAACATCGCAACGTGAGCATAATCACGATGGTTATAGTCCTTTGTGACTATACCTACTGATTACCACGTTGATTAGGTGTAGTGACGAGTCATAGTTTCGGTCAAAATGCGTATTCTTGCGTATTTTGCAACCAAACTATTCTTGGGTATCAAGACCCTTTGTCTTGATATCAAACTTGTTTTCAAACTTCATTAAACATGTTTCTACATGTTTAACTCGTCACTTTTAGATTAATGTTTATCTAGGGTCGTAAGATAAGCGGTCTAAACAACCGCTTAGACTTTCGAACCCGACCCGTTGGTCGATCATTAGGATCCAACCAAACATGTTTTGTGACCATAGTTGTATAGGGAATAACCTTCCGAGGTTATACCTTATGGTCACTTCATTTAAGTAGTTGTATGATAGGTAGTTTATATGCCTTAGGTAAATGACCAAAATGCCCTTTTACGCATAAATTAATTTTAAACATATCTAACCTAAATTTTTACATCTAAACTGATTAGGTAACATTATTAGACATGTTAAGGCATATAATACTTGTCATAGGACTAGTTAGGCGTTCCGAACGCGTTTTACGCGAACGACGCGTTAAAGTAGCGTAAGCTACCTAAACGAATCGTAATGGGTCGTAAGCACTTAGGTTAGGTTTCATTTTAGTATGTAGGCTTTGTTAAACCATATCATATGAGTTCCAATACTCGTTTGGTTTACGAAACCTCATTCTATCCGATCTCCCGATTTAGGTCCGGTTATTAATGTAGTTACCTATATTAGGTGCCGTTTGATTCCGTGATCCCTCTAGCTTTGCTTGGTTGTTATTCAAGACTTCTAAGCTATCTCAAGTGAGTACATAGCCCCCTCTTTTACTGTTTTCAAATGTTTTGGGGTGGAACACTTGTGCCTACTTGTTACTTTCATGCTTTCATAAAATGTACTTGCTATGTTCATTAGTACATTTATAGTACATGATTTCATTATGTTTTGCTACGTATGTTCTCTTAGCATGCTAGAATATTTATTTTCTTATATTACATTTTGTTGCATATGTTCATCCAGCATATGGACACATTGTTTTACATTTTGAACCGTTTGAACCGTTTTGAGCTGTTTGATCTATGTAAATTATTTGTACTGTTTGAACCGTTTGTTTGATCGATGTGAACCGTTTGAATCTGTTTGAACTGTTGGGTTAGGGAAGTGATTAGGTAACAGGGCGAGTGTAATGTGATAAAAGCATGGTGGATACGCCGCTGGTACTTCCTATATATAAGTGCTTTTAACACATTATATATCGTTGCGTTATCTAGATCACTTGGGCAAAGGTTATCAAAACAAAGTTATATTACAAGGTTTTTCTAACAATATTCGAGTTTTATTACAAAAACAATTTACGATTTGGGTTTACAAAACAAATGTTTTGAGTTAAGATTCATGGTATCGAGATTTTATAAATTATAACTACACTGTTTTGACTTGGTTATTTCAATTTACATTACAAACATTTTAAAAAACTTGGTTTTCTAATTATCAATTAACAAAGGTGTTCAAGTTATTTTCAAAATATAAACGAGCCATGAATCTGACACTCACATAAAACCTATGTACTCGCCGGCATTTTTATGCTGACGTATTTTCACATGTGTTTCAGGTATCATAGTTGGTGATGATTGATGATGATATTGATGCATGCTCACATAGGTATGGACGAGGCCTTAGTGACTTAATAACAAAGAAAGTCTAATTGTTCATGATTTGTTTCTAATTTTCAATGTAATGTACTACACTTAATTCAATAAAACAAAACTTTTATCCATGTGTTATGAAACAATGATTCTGTTACAACACTCCCCGACGTTTCTGCCATGATTTGTTGTTTTACGTGCTCGGGGTGTGACAGAAAAGTTAGTATCAAAGCTCATGGTTATAGAGAATTAGGTTATTAGTAATGCTTTGACCTAGTCTATAACCTTCCTAGGACCCTAACGCGAGTTTACATGCGTTTAGTCATAAAACAATACCGTCGCCTATCTTTAGGTGACAATGTCACACCCCCAAAATCCACACGCGGAGTATCACCGCTTGGAGGCGTGACTGACCAGGATCAAGCCACCAATCATATTGAATAATGTATGTAGTAAAAATAATTCAACCAAACAATATGAAAAGTGTTCAAAACCAAAGCATAGTTAAGTGTTTAGCGGAAGCATAAATATAAACCCAACATAAGTACTAAGTTCGAAATAAAGTAATGTTTTTAGCATGGCACCCACTGCCATGTCCCACAACGACCGCGCCTCCCTGTGCAAGCTCCATGAGTACCTAACGACCTACAAGGCATGTAACAACGAGTCAACAACAAAGTTGAGCGAGTTCATAGTTGGTTGTTTGGTTATAGCATTCGTTTCGTAAAGCATATGTTCGTTTTGTAAACCATGTATCGTAATAATTCGTATCGCGGTCTCCCAGACATGTTTGCGAAGATTAGTGGGGGCTTCCCATGTGTTACTAGACCGTGCGTATCGACTACTACGAAAATGTAAGTGGTGCCCTAAGTCAATGTCTATCAGCATTGACCCTTTGCCCATAGTCCATTAGTACACGCCCGTCCGACTGGCACGGTGTGAGGTTTGTTAAACCTAATAGCGCTATTAACTAATGACCCACTCGCCATAGGCCTCGGCGATTAAGTCGATATAAATGAGGGACTTCAATGATAGAGGTTTGGTCCAGTGTGTAATCTTGGCATCCTACCCACGGAGGATGGTTGTAAGTATGAGTGTACGTAGGTTTTACATACGTGCCCTTCAATCCGAGGACAGTAAAAAGTAGTTTAATAGTAATGATAGTACAAGTAGTTATTCAATCCCATTCCCAACCCTTGGGAATCCCATGCCTTGGAAAGGGTGTGAACTCACCTAGGTTTGCTCGGCAGATACACGAAAAGGTTACTTGAGCTATATGTGGTCAACCACGTCCTAACATGGTTACCATACATGTCAGGTTTTGGTTTCAAGTAGTGCACATAAGTTTCACACAAGTTAACAGGTTACGAGCACGTATTGATTATGGCAACACTTAAACAGTCTAGTACCTAACATAACCAGGCTTGTGCGAGTCAAAAGATTGGGCTCGCACAAGTCTAACAGCCTTGTGCGACTCACCCATTGAAGCCCAACGATACCCGGCCCAAAATCATAAACAGTTCGACATGTATACGGCCCAATAAATAACCATGAGTCTTGTGCGATCCGGATAGACTTTTTCGATCCGGATGGCTTGTGCGATTGTGTGTTTTGGGTTATTCGGCCCAACTGCATGAGTGAGGTCCATCTGTTGTGTGTATGGCCCAAGCCTTGTGCGATCAGCACTGTCTTGTGCGATCCACAGGTCTTGTGCGATCATGCAAGGTATATGTTGTACATAGTGCTTTAACAGTTGTATCCTATCTTGTGCGATTGGAAGCTTGTGCGATCAGATCAGGTCTTGTGTGACCTGATCTTGTGCGACCAAGAGGGACCTTGTGCGATTAGTTTAATTATTCCTAAAATCTTGCAATCAGTTACATATTTCAATCAATTCGTTTGACCACTTTAACAGTTTCCATATTTGCATACAATCAATCAACAAAATCAACAGTTTCCAATCAAACCATATATCGATCAAAACAAGGTTTTTATCTCAAATTTCATATGAATTCGAATCATATTCAAAGCATAGCATCAACCTATACATTAACTATTAGATCATTGGATTCAAAACGTGCAATACTTCATACTTGATCATGCCTTTAATCCGAGCACACAATACATAGCCAATTATATTCATTCGGTTCTTAATTATCTAGATCAACATCAAAGTATCTATCAAACATACAATCCCCTTATTGATCTAGCATGTTGTTTATCTAGAGTTTACTAACATAATATCTAAACATCAACATCAAACATCATATAACCAATCGTACGACAAGCATAGCTCATACAAGAATCAAGCAAGGATATAACACTAACCGATTGAGAGAAGAACTAGATCAATCCAACAAGAAAGTCTTCGAGGGATGGGGGTGTTTGCCGTCGGGTTCGAGAGGAGAGAAAGAGAGAGTAGGGTTTGCCAAACTTTGTGTGATTTGGTGAAGTGTTGGATTTATACTAACACCCTATGCGTTGTGCGAGTTGAGGGAGTGGGCCGAACCCTTCATGGGTTACCCTTGGGTTTCAAGTACAACAGTGTGACCCAAACGGGCTTGTGCGATCGGCCAAGTGTTGTGCGATCGGTTCATATATATACATACACTCGTTACACATTATCACATAACATAACAACATAACATTCAATTAATCAACAAAGTTCACGTAATCACATAACGTACACACCGGTTACATCAAAGTACAAAAAGAGGTTTGAAATACGAGTTGTCACATTATCCCCAAGTTGAAAGAAATTTCGTCCCGAAATTTAGCACGTACTCACTGAGGAAGCTAGTTAAGTTGCATGGTTTTCCTGGGGTGTCACATCCTTCCCCCGTTGGTTTGGAATTTCGTCCCGAAATTCCGCAGTAGCTTCAGCCTCAGTAGTGGTTGTACTGTTGTCGAACAATTGGGGATACTTTTGTTTCATTTGGTCTTCGCATTCCCAGGTAAACTCTGGGCCACGACGGGAGTTCCAACGAACTCGAACGAGAGGAATTCTAGTGTGCTTGAAGTCCTTAACGTCTCGATCCGTGATTTCAACTGGTTCCTCGACGAATCGCAACTGATCATCGATAATGAGCTCCTTCAAAGGAACTATGAGGGTCTCATCTGATAGACACTTCTTCAGATTTGACACGTGAAAAACGTTGTGAACTGCACTGAGTTCTGTGGGTAGGTTTAGTTTGTAGGCCACCATGCCTATTTTCTCAATGATTTCGAACGGTCTGACATATCGTGGATTGAGCTTGCCTCGTTTGCCAAAACGAACTACACCCTTCCAGGGTGAAACTTTGAGTAGCACTCGATCCCCAACTTGGAACTCGAGTGGTTTCCGGCGCTTGTTTGTGTAGGCTTTCTGACGGTCGCGAGCCGCCGCCATGCGTTGTCGTATCTGAGAAATTCTTTCCGTTGCATCTACCACCAGTTCTGGACCCGTGATCTGACTGTCACCCATCTCTGCCCAACAAAGAGGTGATCGGCATTTACGCCCGTACAATGCCTTGAATGGAGTGGCTTGAATGCTGGTGTGGTAGCTGTTGTTATACGAAAACTCCACTAACGGGAGGTGTTTTTCCCAGCCGTTGTCGAAATCGATTACACATGCACGAAGCATGTCTTCTAGAGTTTGGATGGTGCGTTCAGACTGCCCATCCGTTTGCGGATGGTAAGCTATGCTCATGTCTAATCGTGAGCCAAAAGATTTGTGCATCGCCTGCCACAGTTCTGAAGTAAATCGTGCATCACGATAAGAGATAATAGAGGTCGGCACTCCGTGCCTCGAAACACTTCCTTTAGGTAAACGTCTGCTAGAGTGGAGAACTTATCCGTTTCCTTGATAGCCAAGAAGTGTGTAAACTTTGTGAGTCGATCCACGATCACCCAAATAGTATCATTTCCACGTTGAGATCTTGGCAGGCCAGTAACGAAATCCATGGAAATTTGCTCCCATTTCCATTGTGGTATCTCTGGTTGTTGGAGTAGGCCCGATGGTTTCTGATATTCAGTTTTGACTCTCGCAATAGTTAAACATTTGCTGACGTAAGTTGCTATGTGAGCTTTCATGCTAGGCCACCAATACGTAGTTCTGAGGTCGTGGTACATCTTATCCGAACCAGGATGTACTGAGTAGCGAGACTTATGTGCTTCATCCATTACAAGTTCTCGTAAATTGCCATACAGCGGGACCCAGATACGTCCGGTTACGTAGTAGGCGCCGTCTTCCTTTTGTTCTAACCGTTGCCTTGAGCCGCGTAGAGCTTCAGCCCTGACGTTTTCTGGTTTCAATGCTTCTACCTGAGAATCTCGTATCTGTGAAGGAAGACTAGATTGGATGGTGAGTTGTAGTGCTCGCACACGCCTAGGTGTAGTATCTTTTCGACTGAGGGCGTCAGCCACAACATTTGCCTTGCCCGGATGGTACTTGATGGCACATTCGTAATCATTCAATAGCTCGACCCATCGATGTTGTCGCATGTTCAATTCCTTTTGTTTGAAGATATGCTCGAGACTCCTGTGATCGGTGTAGATGGTGCACTTGGTACCGTACAGGTAATGTCTCCATATCTTGAGCGCGAAAACAACAGCTCCCAGCTCTAGATCATGTGTAGTGTAGTTCCTTTCATGAACTTTAAGTTGGCGTGATGCGTAGGCTATGACCTTGTCACGTTGCATCAACACACATCCAAGACCCTGAATGGATGCGTCGCAATAAACCACAAAATCGTCTGTGCCCTCTGGCAATGAAAGAATGGGTGCGCTACAAAGTCTATTCTTCAGATGTTGAAATGCTGATTCTTGAGCATCACCCCAACGATAGGTGACACCCTTTTGAGTTAGTAGCGTAAGCGGCTGTGCAATCTTTGAGAAGTCTTTGATGAACCTTCTGTAATAGCCCGCCAAACCCAAGAATTGGCGGATTTCTGTTGGTGTACGCGGTGCAGGCCAGTTCTTAATCGAGTCTACCTTGGATGGATCAACATGAATCCCATCCTTGTTTACCACGTGGCCTAGAAAGTGGACTTCACGAAGCCAGAAGTCGCATTTTGAAAACTTGGCGTACAGCTGTTCTGCTCGAAGGAGTTCCAAAATAAGTCGTAGATGCTGCTCGTGTTCCTCCCGACTCCTAGAGTAGATCAGAATGTCGTCGATGAATACAATCACAAACTTATCTAAGTAAGGCTTGCACACTCTGTTCATAAGATCCATGAAGACTGCAGGCGCGTTTGTTAGCCCGAATGGCATGACCAGAAACTCGTAATGGCCGTAGCGTGTTCTGAATGCTTTTTTGGAGACGTCCTCGTCCCGGACTCTCAGTTGATGGTAGCCTGACCTCAGATCAATCTTTGAATAGTAGCTCGACCCTTGCAGCTGGTCGAACAAGTCGTCAATGCATGGAAGAGGATAGCGATTCTTTACGGTCACCTTGTTTAGTTCACGGTAATCTATGCACATACGGAAGGTACCGTCTTTCTTCTTCACAAACAACATGGGAGCTCCCCAGGGCGAAGAGCTACGACGAATGAAACCCTTATCCAAGAGTTCTTGCAATTGCTTGGACAGTTCTTCCAGTTCGGTTGGAACTAGGCGATAAGGTGCTCGAGCTATGGGCGCTGCTCCAGGAGCTAGCTCGATTTGGAATTCGACCTGGCGATGAGGCCGTAGCCCAGGTAAATCTTCAGTAAACACTTGAGAAAAGTCGCGTACAACTGGAATATCCTCAATCTTCTTCTCTTTCGCTGATGCGTCAGTAACGAGTGCTAAGATAGCGGTGTGGCCCTTTCGCAAACACTTCTGGGCTTTAAGGAAGGAGATGATGCCCACTACAGCACCACTCTTGTCGCCTTGAATTTCGAGAGGTTCTTTACCAGAACGGGGAATACGAACAATCTTCTCTTTGCATAGGATCTCTGCTTGCTGTTGGGATAACCAATCCATTCCAATGACGATGTCGAAACTACCCAAAACTATAGGAATGAGATCGATAGAGAAAGTCTGACCAGCGAGGATAAGATTACAACCCTTAACTATGTGTGTGGCCTCTAGACTTTTACCATTTGCTAACTCTATGACATGCTTGGTATTCAATAGTGTTGGTGTGCGCTTTAATAGTTGACTAACTTTTAGGGACACATAACTGGTATCGGCACCCAAATCAAATAAAACAGTAACATAAAAGTTGTCAAGAAGAAACTTACCCATTACTACGTTAGGATCATTCCTTGCATCACCCTGACCCAACACGAACACTCGACCCCTGGCACCATTGTTTCCATCATTGTTTCCCCCGTTGTTGTTCCCATTGCCCTGATTATTGTTGTTGTTGTTCGGATTTTGATTTAACTGGGGACAGTCCCGCTTGAAGTGGCCTTCAGCACCACACTGAAAGCATCCCCTATTACCTTGTTGTCGCTGCTGGTTCTGTGGAGCTGGTGGTTGTTGTTGCTAACGATTCGGATTTGCAGGCCGTGAGCTCCTGCAATCCTTAGCTTCATGACCCATCTTGAGACACCTCTGACAACGACCCTTGTTGCACTGACCACTGTGGTGTCTGTTGCATCTATTGCACTTTGGGTGATTTCCTCGATATCCACCCTGCCCTTGACTACCAGAAGATTGCTGACCAGGACTCTAGTAGTCATCCATCTTTCGCTGCTGTGCCTGGGACTGAACCGTAGTCGAACCCTTGCTAGAGGTTCCATCCCATTTTCGCTTGTTGTCACTGGGAGTAGCAGAAGTGGTAGTGGTAGTAGCACCGATACGCTTAGGCAGCTTGTTCTGTTCCACTGCCTGGTCTGTGAGACGATGAGCCAGACGAGTAACATCCTGGATAGTAGCAAGATTAGCAGCAGTCACATGGCTTTGAATCTCTGGTACTAAGCCTTTGAGGTACAGTTCAATACGCTTGATGGGAGGATCCACCATAGTTGGACACAAGATGGCCAGCTCGTTTGACCTTTTCGTATACGCCTCTATCTCTGACCCTGTCATCTTCAAGTTAAAGAACTCCACTTCCAACTTTTGGATGTCATCACGAGTGCAGTATTCCCACTTGATCAGTTCCTTGAAGTCGTTCCATGGGGTGGCATTAGCAGCCGCCAACCCCAGCATCTGAACTTGCGCATTCCACCAAGTCAGCGCAATGCCTTCGAGAGTACCAGTGGCATACTTCACCCTACGAGCCTCAGGGCATTCACACATCTCGAAGACCGATTTGAGCTTCTCGAACCAGTGGAGGAGTCCAACAGCTCCTTCAGTGCCACTGAAAGTACTAGGACGACAGTCCATAAAAGTCTTGAATGTGCACACAGGTGGCTGAGCGTTCTGACCTATTGTGTATAAGAACAGGACAAGGTTAAACACAAGAGTTGGTTTAGGAGTGTAGGATCTAAAGATCCTAGAGTGAGTTCGACTGCAGGGTATACCTCCTGGTTGTGTGGCTGCAAGTGCCGCAGCAACTTGTTGGTTAATCAGAGCCGTCAACTGGGCTTGTGTCATGCTAACGCGTCTGCTCATGATCTTCATATCAAAGGAAACATGAGTGAGAGAGGTTCGCGAGAGTGCGATGACAGAAGAGAGTAAGCACACATGTGTTTTCAAACTATAGTTGCTACGTTTATCTAAGCATACCATAAGCAAAGTTCTATGTAACTAGCAAGTAGGCATAAATCATATCACCTAGAATGTCGAGTCTTGCACGTGGAGCGAAGCATCGTTGTGGATCGTTGAGCACTATACAGGTTATAGTCTGGTTTTAACAAAAACTTTTTCCCTTATTAAAACCAAGTTCACTATAACCAATGGCTCTGATACCAATCTGTCACACCCCCAAAATCCACACACGGAGTATCACCGCTTGGAGGCGTGACTGACCAGGATCAAGCCACCAATCATATTGAACAATGTATGTAGTAAAAATAATTCAACTAAACAATATGAAAGGTGTTCAAAACCAAAGCATAGTTAAGTGTTTAGCGGAAGCATAAATATAAACCCAACATAAGTACTAAGTTCGAAATAAAGTAATGTTTTTAGCATGGCACCCACTGCCATGTCCCACAACGACCGCGCCTCCCTGTGCAAGCTCCATGAGTACCTAATGACCTGCAAGGCATGTAATAACGAGTCAACAACAAAGTTGAGCGAGTTCACAGTTGGTTGTTTGGTTATAGCATTCGTTTCGTAAAGCATATGTTCGTTTTGTAAACCATGTATCGTAATAATTCGTATCGCGGTCTCCCAGACATATTTGCAAAGATTAGTGGGGGCTTCCCATGTGTTACTAGACCGTGCGTATCGACTACTACGAAAATGTAAGTGGTGCCCTAAGTCAATGTCTATCAGCATTGACCCTTTGCCCATAGTCCATTAGTACACGCCCGTCCGACTGGCACGGTGTGAGGTTTGTTAAACCTAATAGCGCTATTAACTAATGACCCACTCGCCATAGGCCTCGGCGATTAAGTCGATATAAATGAGGGACTTCAATGATAGAGGTTTGGTCCAGTGTGTAATCTTGGCATCCTACCCATGGAGGATGGTTGTAAGTATGAGTGTACGTAGGTTTTACGTACGTGCCCTTCAATCCGAGGACAGTAAAAAGTAGTTTAATAGTAATGATAGTACAAGGAGTTATTCAATCCCATTCCCAACCCTTGGGAATCCCATGCCTTGGAAAGGGTGTGAACTCACCTTGGTTTGCTCGGCAGATACACGAAAAGGTTACTTGAGCTATATGTGGTCAACCACGTCCTAACATGGTTACCATACAAGTCAGGTTTTGGTTTCAAGTAGTGCACATAAGTTTTACACAAGTTAACAGGTTACGAGCACGTATTGATCATGGCAACACTTAAACAGTCTAGTACCTAACATAACCAGGCTTGTGCGAGTCAAAAGATTGGGCTCGCACAAGTCTAACAGCCTTGTGCGACTCACCCGTTGAAGCCCAATGATACCCGGCCCAAAATCATAAACAGTTCGACATGTATACGGCCCAACAAATAACCATGAGTCTTGTGCGATCCAGATAGACTTGTGCGATCCGGATGGCTTGTGCGATTGTGTGTTTTGGGTTATTCGGCCCAACAGCATGAGTGAGGTCCATCTGTTGTGTGTGTGGCCCAAGCCTTGTGCCATCAGCACTGTCTTGTGTGATCCACAGGTCTTGTGCGATCATGCAAGATATATGTTGTACATAGTGCTTTAACAGTTGTATCCTATCTTGTGCGATTGGAAGCTTGTGCGATCAGATCAGGTCTTGTGTGACCTAATCTTGTACGACCGAGAGGGACCTTGTACGATTAGTTTAATTATTCCTAAAATCTTGCAATCAGTTACATATTTCAATCAATTCGTTTGACCACTTTAACAGTTTCCATATTTGCATACAATCAATCAACAAAATCAACAGTTTCCAATCAAACCATATATCTATCAAAAAAAGGTTTTTATCTCAAATTTCATATGAATTCGAATCATATTCAAAGCATAGCATCAACCTATACATTAACTATTAGATCATTGGATTCAAAATGTGCAATACTTCATACTTGATCATGCCTTTAATCCGAGCACACAATACATAGCCGATTATATTCATTCGGTTCTTAATTATCTAGATCAACATCAAAGTATCTATCAAACATACTATCCCCTTATTGATCTAGCATGTTGTTTATCTAGAGTTTACTAACATAATATCTAAACATCAACATCAAACATCATATAACCAATCGTACGACAAGCATAGCTCATACAAGAATAAAGCAAGGATATAACACTAACCGATTGAGAGAAGAACTAGATCAATCCAACAAGAAAGTCTTTGAGGGATGGGGGTGTTTGCCGTCGGGTTCGAGAGGAGAGAAAGAGAGAGTAGGGTTTGCCAAACTTTGTGTTATTTTGGTGAAGTGTTGGATTTATACTAACACCTTATGTGTTGTGCGAGTTGAGGGAGTGGGCCGAACCCTTCATGGGTTGCCCTTGGGTTTCAAGTACAACAGTGTGACCCAAACGGGCTTGTGCGATCGGCCAAGTGTTGTGCGATCGGTTCATATATATACATACACTCGTTACACATTATCACATAACATAACAACATAACATTCAATTAATCAACAAAGTTCACGTAATCACATAACGTACACACCGGTTACATCAAAGTACAAAGAGAGGTTTGAAATACGAGTTGTCACAGACAACCACAATAAGAACACAAATTTCAAATCTGCTTTGAAAACTAATCATCTGTTCTAGGATGATTTATTATAATGTTTTGAACCTTCAAAATTTTCAAAATCTCGTCAAAGTTTGGGTCTTATTAATGTGAACACGTGCAATCTGGAAGGGTGGATGCCTGTATCCTGAGTTTTCTGTCTAAGTCTAGAGTGTTTGTACAAATCCACATAATCGGACCAGTCACTCTTACCTGGGAACTCTTGGGGTGAGTGACCACTTATAGGCTAAAGCATGTCTTCACGATACATTACGAGGACCTATTTACTTTGATTCAGCTTTTGTGCGTCATTTGCTTGCTTCGTGGTTCGAACGAATGACCATCACCCATGCTTTTGTCGGTAATTGTAACATCCTTACCCCAAAACCTTTTTTCTCTCTTGTTTCCCCTTTTAGAATGCCTCCACGACGCTACAATCAGGTACCTAATGAGGAACTGGCAGCTATCATTACACAGCAAATGGCTGCTGCAATCCCTAACATCATTGCTCAATGTAACCTAGCCCTCAACAACAATAATGCTCCATGCAACTTCAAGACGTTCAACTCTGCCAAGCCATCAAAATTTTCTGGGTCTCAAGGAGCGACTGCACTTCTGCAATGGTTCAAAATTTTAGAGAGCACCTTCAGACACGTTCAGTGTCCAAACGAGCGAAAGGTAGAGTTCGCATCTAGTGTTTTTGAGAAACGAGCTTTAACATGGTGGAATGGTGTGATGAGAGATAGGGGTGCCGATGTAGCACTGGCTCAAACATGGGAAGAGCTTCGAGCTCTAATGAAGAGGGAATTCTGTCCTCGTCATGAGATTAGAGCATTGGAAAGGGAATTCGATGATCTTAAGCAAGATAGCGGTGAGCATCGAGCCTACACGGACCGTTATGAGGAGTTAAGTCTGTTATGCCTGAACATGGTTACGCCTTTGGATAAGGCAATTGAAAAGTACATTGATGGCCTCCCTGACTCAGTACAAGACATTGTTACTGGTAGCAACCCGACTACAGTTAGACATGCCATTGAGCTATCCGCTACTTTGACTGAATCGCAGATCAGGAAAGGTAAACTTTTCTGAAAGGGTGATAAGAAACCGATCGAGGAATCGAAACCAAAGGATGAACAGGCTGGATCCCCCAAGAAGTCAAAGAAGCGAAAGGCTTCTTAGAACTTCGCCGTGGTCGCTCACAATGATCAAGCTGTCCCCAACCAACCGGCTCAACCCCCTGCTAGGAAGCCATACAACGGAACTGTACCCTTGTGCAACCAATGTAGCCTTCATCATCATGCCAGCGTAAAGTGCCGCAAATGCCAAATTTGTGGACTTATAGGTCATACAGCAAGAGTTTGCCCAACTGTAACTACACCAAATCAAGCTGGCAACAATCCTGCTCAAGCTCGTTTTCTGACGGGGTCTTGCTACAACTGTGGCGAGATGGGCCATTTCTGAAGAAATTGCCCAAAGCTTGCTAATGTGATTCCAGCGCAGGGATGAGCATCTGACCATTGGAAGACAACACTATTTAGAAATTAATCAAGCCTTATGTATTATTTTCTTTTGTTGTCATGGTCTGTGAAACAGTTGTTATTGTTGTTTATAAATAAATCTTTTATTTACATTGCAATGTATTTATGTGGTTGCATGTATAAACAACATATCCCCTACAATACCGACAATCAAGGAACCGTATTCCTTGAAAATCAGACTACTCCCAAATTTTTTTTTTCCATTTTATGATATCTTACGTTTTCCACGAAAATCCTAAGTACCCGTTTCTTCCAAGGAAACGAAGTACAAGGCGCAAGTTACAACTGTGGACGAATACCCAATCCTTAATAGGGTACCTAAGGGTATTTCCGTAAGTCCTTAATTGTTGTCAACCTTAATTCGAATAATGCGTTTCCTTGTAAACGAAATCGAATTTTTGGAAGATCATCCTATCTTTGCTGATAGATTCTTGAAGATGTTGAAGTCCGTCGACTGGGTTCCTGGTGTACCTTGAATACCCATGTTCAAATCGTCGTCAAGATAATAACAAATTAATAACCAAGAAACAATTATGTGATTATATTTTTATGTGTTGACCTAATTAATGTTGTCTCAAGCTTGTTCAAATTCTATCCCTTTCACATTATAAAACAAACTGTGTGAACTGTGCAAGAAATTACGTAATTATGGATGCATACATAATTAAGGAATTTAGTGCACAGAAACCACAGCAAGTTTTGTCATGTGTCTAGAGTTAATTCTATTCATTTCCGTTTCTGAGGAAGCACCCGTTGAAAATGACCCCGTCCGTTCATTTTCGTTTCTAAAGAATGTTCGTTGAGGGAAATGAATATCCTTTTGATTATTCTATTCATTTCCGTTTCTGAGGAAGCACCCGTTGAAAATGACTCCGTCCGTTCATTTTTGTTTCTGAAGAATGTCCGTTGAGGGAAATGAATATCCTTTTGATTATTCTATTCATTTCCGTTTCTGAGGAAGCACCCAATGAAAATGACTCCGTCCGTTCATTTTCATTTCTGAAGAATGTCCGTTGAGGGAAATGAATATCCTTTTGATTATTCTATTCATTTCCGTTTCTGAGGAAGCACCCGTTGAAAATGACTTCGTCCGTTCATTTTCGTTTCTGAAGAATGTCCGTTGAGGGAAATGAATATCCTTTTGATTATTCTATTCTTTTCTGTTTCTGAGGAAGCACCCGTTGAAAATGACTCCGTCCGTTCATTTTCGTTTCTGAAGAATGTCCGTTAAGGGAAATGAATATCCTTTAGATTATTCTATTCATTTCCATTTCTGAGGAAGCACCCGTTGAAAATGACTCCATCCGTTCATTTTCGTTTCTGAAGAATGTCCGTTGAGGGAATTGAATATCCTTTTGTAACACCCCAAATTTCGTAAGACATATTATAATGTTTTAATCGCAATATTTTGATGAAAAGAAATAGTAAACATGGATTTCTACCATTATTAAAGTTTTATAAATTTTAGTAAATCTAAAATTCTTATGTATACATGAAGGTTTACTAGGTTAGTATGTAGAAATGGGGGAAAGTGACATGTTATGAAAAGATGAGGGGGTTAAAAGGAACAATATCTCATCAAAACACTTAACAAAAAAAAAATGCCCAGTGCTTCATATGTGTGTATGTGCGATCGTGAGATGAGGCCAGGGGAAACATTTCCCTTCAAAACCCTAACATCCCTAAATCCCTCAAATTGAAAGGGAAATCAAAGATAAATCGAATGCATGAGACAGGAGCTTGATTAGCTAAGTGTGCTTGACATCAAGTAAGTTTAATTTCTTGTTTTGGTGATTTTGATGAAGTGGGTTATGTGTAATCCGTGAATGTTCAATGAAATTGAGCATGAATACTAGATAATATCAACATGTAAAGTTGTATTGTTGCTTAATTTTGATTGTATTGATGAGTTGGGATAAAACCCACTTAGAATTTGTAGGAAGATGAAGTTTAGTGAAGATTTATGATGAATTGTGTAATGTTGATGTTAGAGTAGCGTTATAGAAAGTAGTTAGATGGATAATTTGATATAAAACATATGATGCTTGGTTATGATAATGATTTGTGAAAGATTATGTTAATTCATGGATGAACTAGGAAGAATGTGCTTTAGTTGGTTGTACAATGTGCACTAAATGGTGTACGCACACCAAGTGTATGATGAAATGTCTAAGTGAAGTTAAGATGTGAGATTGTATGAAATGGCTTGATATATATGAATGAGATGAGGTAATGATGTAATTAGTAGTATACTAACTTGAAGAATGTGCTTTAGATGGAACTTATACAAGAATTCGGGTTGAATGTATGTCTTGGTCAAGACTATGCATTAAGGACTTGTACGTTGTGTTTAATATCACTAGGTGATCATATGATTGTAAGCATATTTGCATCGTGAATAAGAAATGTATATAGTGTCATTGATATAGCATAAATGATGTTACGGATATATGTGGATAAGTCGGAAGTTCATATGATAAACCGTTAACTTCTGAAAGTCAACTACACATAGGAAGCATAAATTGACTTGTTTTTGTAAAGATAGGATATTAGAAAGTCGTATGTTACATGTTACATCAATACGCGTTACATGGAATGACATGTTGAATTATATGAGTTTGAAAGTATGTGAAAGTGGGTATATGTCTTATGCTTGTTATAATTGACTAATGAAAGTCAAATGTGAAATATGCAATTGATATGATCTTTAACATGTACAATTGTGTATGCTAACGAGAATGTGAATTGGTGGCATGAAAGTAGAGGAATCATATCAAGATGGACTCAAGCATGAAAGGCTAACGGGTCAAGAGGAGGCAAGGAAGTGGATACGGACACGGATGCACAAGGTAAGTGATTTCCGAATCACTTCTTAGTTTGTTAAGTAAGGTTATGTTCTAGTTAATGTCACACCCCCAAAATCCACCATCCGGAGCATCACCGCTTGGAGGCGTGACATGACCAGGATCGAGCCACCAATCATATTGAACAACACAATTAAGTAATTAAAACCGACCTCAATACAATTGGTGACCAAAAGTGAGTAACCAATTTTAAGTTAACAGCGGAAGCATAAAACGTAAGTTCAACACATAAGTTCGTAGTACATAAGTTTAAAGGCTTCAAAAACATAAGTTCCATAAGTTTATAAGGTTTAATTATTAAGTACGGGACATAACAATCCTTATCCCACAACAACCTCCTCCTCGTGCAAGCTCCATAGCATCTAGCGACCTGCAAAGCATGTAACAACGAGTCAACAACAAAGTTGAGTGAGTTCACGGTTGGTTGTCCATTTTAGGGTTGTTTCCAAAAACATAGTTTAATCTCATTCAGCTATCCAGCCGTGGGGGTTACCCCATAGTTCGAAAACATTTATTAGTTAACCATCCCATGTCCACCTTTCCTGGCTATCCAGCCCGGCTCTCCGGCCGTGGGGGCTACCCCATTATTTAAACTACCGGACTCGTTTATCATATCGACTACTAACAAAAATTTCTTGTGCCCTAGCGTCGGTGTCTATCATCACCGACGTGCCATAGTCCATTAGTACACGCCCGTCCGACTGGCACGGTGTGAGGTTTGTTAAACCTAATAGCGCTATTAACTAATGACCCGCTCGCCATAGCCTCGACGATTAAGTCGATACAAAAAGGGAGGGACTTCGATGATAGAGTTCTAGTCCAGTAAGTCTAATTCCGTCCCAACAGGACGAGGAAATTCTCATTCCTGAACACGTCTCAAGGACGAGGAATCCCTATTCCTGAACCCATTCCCATTCCCACCGGGAATTACCATGCTTTGTAGAAAAGTGTGAACTCACCTTGGTTTGCTCGGTTAGATTCTCAAATATAGCTAACAGTCAAGGTCGGTCAATCACGTCCTAATATGATTACCAGTTAGTCATTTAGTGGTTTCAAATAGAGCACAAAGTTCCTACACGTATCTATTACATAACATGCATTCACTTTAATAGTTCACGCTCATATAAACATTCCACCTATAGCTACTCAAGAACAAGCATACGATATTGCACATATTACTTTCATTGACATATAACATGTTAGATCATCCTCAGATAACATACTCGACATTTAGACACGCAAATTACTACTTATGTCATTTCAATTTAAATATCCAAAACTGGGCTGTTTTCGGGCATTTTAATAAAATAGTTAACTTATTCCAAAAATTCCCAAATTTTTACAGAATATCTTAAACGATCCAATATTGTGTAAAAATCTCGGGATCCAATTCATTACCAATATTTTATAAAAATTCATTTTCCCGACTGAAATCAGATTTATCTTTTTCTGACTGCAGTCCAAGGAATAATTTATTTAAAATTCATCGTAAGTCCGATTTATGAAATTCTAGTGGGAGGATTACAAATACATCAGTGGTCATTTACAGTACAAGTTTCATGACTTAGTTCTACTCAGTTTTCAAGGTATGACTAAAAATATAACACCCATTTACAGCATTTACTGCTGTAAAACTCAGCTTTAGCTGCTGTTACAAATTGACACTTTAAAAATAGTAAACGAAGTCCAAAAATTATGATTCCAGTGCCATTAGAACCGTATTTCATAATAGCCTGTTATAGACTCAAGAAAATCCATTTTTCGTTAAATATTGACCTGTTTATAGCCAACTGAAGTTGGCTGTAAAAGCTTGGACAGAAGCTGTTTTCAACTTTTAGTTTTCTAACTCGTGTTCGATTGATTCCGTTAACATGTTTAGTGATCACAACGACATCAAACATCAATATTAACAAGCAAATCATCAGGAAATCAACAAGAATCAAACAACTTCATATTAACATCACTTCATCACATTTCCTTTTTATGTAAACATTATGTTCATGTTTCTAGTTCAGGTTTCTTTGTGTTCTTTAAGTTTATCATCATGTAACTTACTTTAACCACTTAAATAACATCAATAATGAATGGATCTAAGTTCTTACCACTAGTTCAAGACTAGGGAAGTTCAAGTGAAGAAGTGTGGTGGTTAATAACAAACTAAGAAGGTCCTTCCACTTCCGAGAACACCAAGCTTCGTTGAACGCCTTGTAGCACCTAGAAGTACACTTGGATTGGAAGATGGATGCTTGAAACTTGTGGTGGTGTAAGGGGTTATTTGGGCCGAAGGTTATGAGAGGGAGAGGAGGGAGTTGTCTTGTGATGTAGAAGATGAAGGAGGTGGTGATTCTCTTATAAACTCATATGTTATTATCCAAAGGGTTTGATGTTCCCCCTAGTACACACAATCTAATCAAGATCTCACCAAAACCAAAGAAAGATTATGGAAGGGATTTTGTAAGATTTGGAAAAATCTTGTGGTGTGGGATATACATGAGCCGTAGGGTGTCATGGGGGAGGGGGTTAAATGAAAATTAAATGGTAAGTAATTTGTTAGTGGAAGGTTATGTGGTAAAAGTCTAGTGTTATGTGTTATATGTATTGTGTAGTGTGTTATAGTGCTCGGGAACCATGACTAGCTCAGAAAAGTAAAAACAATATTTCTTGCAATATTTTAGTGTTCCGGGTAATGTCCGGTTGTTCGGTTCGATACTGTTCTGTTAAACTGCTTAATTAATCCGTAAAGTGTCCTATATATATATTTTTGTAACACTTTTAATTCTCAACACTTAGGAAAGCACACAGGACTATTTAGTAACTTTTCTGTATGCTACTAGTATGTTAACAAGCACATGTAAGTATAACACAGTAATCAGAGAGCAGTTAAGTAATTCCACACAGTCGTCAAGCACTTTAATTATCATTAATAAATTGTACGGATACATGGAATTATGAGGGTTGTCACATTCTCCCCCTGTTAAGAAAATTTCATCCCGAAATTTAGCTCGTGGGTACTGAGGAAGCTAGTTATGTTGCGTTGGTTTCCTGGTTTTCCTGGGGTGTCACATCATCCCCCCGTTGATTTGGAATTTCATCCCGAAATTCTGCAGTAGCTTCAGCCTCAGTAGTGGTTGCACTTTTCTTAAACAGCTGGGGATACTTGAGTTTCATTTGGTCTTCTCGTTCCCAGGTATACTCTGGGCCACGACGGGAATCCCAACGAACTCGAACAAGAGGTATTCTCGTACGCTTGAGAATCTTAACATCTCGATCCGTAATCTCTACTGGTTCTTCGACGAAGCGCAGCTGGTCGTCGATAGTGACTTCCTTGAGGGGAACTATGAGGGTCTCATCTGACAGACACTTATTCAGATTCGACACATGGAAAACATTGTGAACTCCGCTGAGTTCTTCAGGTACATTCAACTTGTAGGCGACCTTGCCAATTTTCTCAATGATTTCGAACGGTCCGACATAACGCGGATTGAGCTTGCCTCGTTTGCCAAAACGAACTACACCTTTCCAAGGTGAGACTTTGAGTAGCACTCGATCCCCAACCTGGAACTCGAGCGGTTTCCTTCGCTTATCCGCATAGCTTTTCTGACGGTCGCGGGCTGCCGCCATTCGTTGTCGTATCTGAACAATCTTCTCGGTTGTATCTACTACAAGTTCTGGGCCAGTGATTTGACTGTCACCAACTTCTGCCCAACAAAGAGGTGATCGGCACTTCCGTCCGTACAATGCCTCAAACGGAGCGGCCTAGATGCTGGTGTGGTAGCTGTTGTTATATGAAAACTCCACTAGCGGGAGGTGCTTTTCCCAACCATTACCAAAATCGATTACACACGCCCTAAGCATGTCTTCAAGGGTCTGGATGGTGCGTTCAGATTGCCCATCCGTCTGTGGGTGATATGCTGTGCTCATGTCTAATCGTGAGCCAAAAGACTTATGCATGGCTTGCCACAGTTTCGAAGTAAAACGCGCATCACGATCAGAAATGATGGAGGTTCGCACTCCGTGCCTTGATACTACTTCCTTTAGGTAAATGTCCGCCAGAGTAGAAAACTTATCCGTTTCCTTGATAGCCAGAAAATGTGCAGACTTGGTCAGTCGATCCACGATCACCCAAATGGTATCGTTTCCGCGTTGAGATCTGGGCAGGCCAGTAACGAAATCCATGGAAATTTGCTCCCATTTCCATTTAGGTATCTCTGGTTGTTGGAGTGGGCCTGATGGTTTCTGGTATTCGACCTTAACCCTAGCACAAGTCAAGCATTTACTGACGTAGGTTGCTATACTGGCTTTCATACCAGGCCACCAATATGTAGTCTTTAGGTCGTGGTACATCTTATCCGAACCAGGATGTACTGAATAACGAGACTTATGTGCTTCATCCATCACAAGCTCGTGTAGGTCTCCATACAGTGGAACCCAGATGCGTCCGTTAACATAGTAGGCACCGTTTTCTTTTTATTCTAGCCGTTGCCTCGATCCTCGTAAGGACTCAGCCCTGATGTTCTCTGTTTTCAAAGCTTCAACCTGAGCATCGCGAATCTGAGCGGGAAGGTTGGATTGGATGGTAAGCTGTAAAGCACGTACATGCTTAGGTATAGTATCCTTTCGACTGAGGGCGTCGGCCACAACATTGGCCTTGCCCGAATGATACTTGATAGTGCATTCGTAATCATTCAAGAGTTCAACCCATCGGCGCTGACGCATGTTTAACTCCTTTTGCTTGAAGATATGCTCGAGACTCCTGTGATCGGTGTAAATGGTGCACTTGGTACCGTACAGGTAATGTCTCCATATCTTAAGCGCAAAAACAACTGCTCCCAGCTCCAAGTCGTGCGTAATGTAGTTCCTTTCGTGAACTTTAAGTTGGCGCGACGCGTAGGCAATGACCTTATCACGTTGCATTAACACGCAACCAAGTCCTTGGATGGAAGCGTCGCAATAAACCACAAAATCATCGGTGCCTTCAGGCAATGAGAGGATAGGCGCGCTACAAAGTCTATCTTTTAAGTGCTGAAATGCGGACTCCTGTGCATCACCCCAACGATAGGTGACACCCTTCTAAGTCAGTGAAGTGAGAGGTTGTGCAATCTTTGAGAAATCCTTGATGAACCTTCTGTAATATCCTGCCAAACCCAAGAATTGGTGGATTTCTGTTGGTGTACGGGGTGCATGCCAGTTCTTGATCGAATCAACCTTGGATGGATCCACATGAATCCCATCCTTGTTTACCACATGGCCTAGAAAGTGGACTTCGCGAAGCCAGAAGTCACATTTCAAAAACTTGGCATACAACTGCTCTTTACGAAGAAGTTCCAGGATAAGCCGTAGATGCTGCTCGTGTTCCTCCTGACTCTTAGAATAGATCAGGATGTCGTCGATGAACACTATGACAAACTTATCCAGGTAAGGCTTGCACACTCGGTTCATGAGATCCATGAAGACCGCGGGTGCATTCGTTAATCCGAAAGGCATAACCAGAAACTCGTAATGGCCGTAACGGGTTCTGAATGCTGTTTTGGAGACGTCCTGATATTCATTAATTTACACATATTTTAGTCCCCCGTTTTACCCCTATTTTATGCGTTTTTGGCCGTAAAAACGTCATTCGGATACTTAATTATCTATACTTTTGTTTATAGGCCTAAAACAGCATACCAGACAAGATGATAGCGAAAACGAGGACTTTCCGGACAAAACGACGAAGCTGCGGATATTCTGTTAAGGAAACTGACCTGGGCCTGTGGAACGGCCGTGCGACCTGATGCACGACCGTGCATCTCCGACAGTTGTTGATTAGTCCAGCAATGAACGAGCAGTGCGACTAGGCGTGCAAGGCAAACAAGGCCAGCCCGGTGATGCACGGACGTCCCATCTGAAGAACGACCGTGCGGCTATGATGATCCAGCCTGATCTCGGTGATGAACGCCTGGTGCAGCAGCTCGTGCAACAAGAACCCGGAACTGAACGACCGTTCCATCCGAAGAACGGTCGTGCGATTTCGTATCTGGTCAAAGATCTGATGACGTATGCAGTATGGTGCCCTATCCCCAATAATTGCTTAAAGTGCACGGTCGTGCCATGTGAAGAACGACCGTGCGACAGCGAAAAAATATAAAAACAGAACAGAAACATTCTGTTTGACATTCTGGAATTTTGGGAGCTTCATAGGCGAACTTACAGGCTCCGGAGGCTTTGCTTTTGACCCGGATTCAAGCCACATTGTGCCGTTTAGCTCCATTACTATCCGGATTCTTAGTCTAGTGCTTGTTTATGGTTTGGTTTTCTAATCTTTCCATGATTTTGTTAATCTTTCAAGTACTTAGATTAATCTTTATGTATTATTGTAGCCTTTGGGCAAAAACACAACAATCCCTTGCTTGATTATAGCCATTAGTGTGTTAAGCTTTGTTTGTAATGACACTTGAAGTATTTTCTATGTTAATCTTTGATGATTAGTTTGCAACCTTGTTATTGATATTGATTTCTTGATTATAAGTAATTATGTTGGATGATTGATGCTTGGTTAGTTAAGATAGTTGAGAAATGAAGCTTAATTAATCTTGTATTAGTAAACTTTGAACTTGGTTAACTAGTTTAGCTTGGTTTAAATGTATGCATCATGATACTAGAAATGGTTAGTGATTTAATAAAATGTAATTATTGTTAATCAAGAGAGCTTGCCGTCACGTAAGGACCTTAACGGGTTAGATGGTGTCGTTATAAATTCTTGCCATGATTTGTTAGCTTAGTTAGTAGTTTAGGCCAAAATTGCTATCTTGGTGAATTATTGTGCAAGATTTGTAAAATGAACTCGGTTGTGCTTTAATCTAGTTTATGCTTGACAGTTGGTGGTTGCATTGTGTTTATCGGTGTCGCTTTCCTTGTTAAGTGCGGTTAGAAAACTCCTAACGGATGACTAACTTATTTTTAAGAGATTTTCATAGACATTTATCAATTGCACGTTAAAGAACAATTTTAGGTGGTTAAAGTGTGTTTATCGTTTTAGCTTTCCGAATGATTGTCATGTTAGGATTCCCGAAAGGGATACTAATTGTCTTAAATTGGAAAATTGACCGAATGCTTCTAGTGCCAAAACCGACTTAGTTGACATGCTGTGGGCGTGTATTAAGCAAGGCTTTTTATCTATTATCTATTATGTTTTTATTATGTATTTGTTTACGCTCACTTTAGTTTAATTAAAATCACAAAACTTATGTTTTTACCGGTAGTTTAGTGACAAAGGTTTAGTATTATTTCTCCGCCCATTTCCTTGGATCGATACTTGGTTCTTACCGATACTTTATTACATATATGACGGGGTACACTTGCCTCTTTCGTGTGTGTTTTGATGTAAAAGTAATAATCACTTTTATAAATTTAAAACCAAATCGTGTGTAAATTCATTGCAAAATTATGTATATATACGCACACGTCAAGTTTTTGGCACCGTTGCTGGGGAAATGGCGAGTTTTAGGAACGACCCGAGTCATTGTGTTATCGGTGTATATACTTGTTAATATTTGTGAATATTTTCTTGATTATTTATTTGTTTATTTATTTGTTAATATTTCTTGTTTTTATTTCATTTATTCGTTTTCCAAGTCATTTTTGTATTCGTGTATATTTTTGTTCCATTTATTTATTTAATCCGGAGTTATTTATTCACTTATTCTTTGGGTTTTCGGCACCCTAAAACCATTTTTTTGTATTAGCCGATTCATTTATTTTTAGTGTTGTAATTTTTATAAAATTTCGGGCCCATTTTCAGATTTTTATAAAATTTTCAGCCCATTTTTAATAATATGCTGCTTCTATTCAGTTGAAAAAAAAACCCTTTATTATAATAATATTATATGCATGTGTGTCAATTTCTCGTTTGCAGGTTGTTGTACTCAACCCCCCGCTCCCGACGCTGTTGAGCCTTCAGACGAACCCGAGCGTGATCTGAGGAGACGTCTTCGTGAGAGATCCCACGCGGTTGCGCTGCAACTCGCAGCAGCTGCGGACAAGCCGGTGGTACCCGCTGAAGCCGAGGGCTCAGGGGATGTAGGAAACATAATCATAGCGGACGAGGAACGACCACTGAACGAGTCAAATCAGCCGGAGGTGAAGCCCGGTTCCTACAGATTCGTGAGCTGGAAGAGGAAAACTTAATTTACGTTGGACAGGACCATACACGGTAAAGGAGGTATTTCCGTATGGGACTGTTGCAATAGAGAACGCAGATGGCGTTATATTCAAGTTGAATGGTCACCGTTTGAAGCTCTATGTGGCCGGGCCGATTGAGTCGGCGGTGGAGGTTATCGAACTCCAAACCCCGCACACATCATAAGTGTGGGGAGGAGAGAGTCTACGCTACTGACTCACGGATCAAAAATGTAGCAAGTGCGTATTTTGCGCTTTAGGGGTAGTATCGTCTTTTTAGGATTTTTTCTAGTTTTAGCTTGGAGTCTTGCTATCGACTCGCCGACAAAAATTTAGCATGAGTCTACGCTACTGACTCGCCGACAAAAATGTAGCAGGAGCGTCTTTGGCGCTATAAGGGTAAAATAGTCCTTTTTTGTATTTTTTGTAGTTTTTGCGTACTTTAGGTAAGTTAGGTAGTTTCCGTTAGTTAGTTTTGTTTTCATACGTACCGGGCGAGGGTTCTGTGTTGAAATATTGTTTAAACAGTTGGCGTGTCGAAAAAATGGCGAAAAACGGCCAAAACAGTTGCTGGAAATGGCTTCTGCGGAAAAATCTGATCTGCACCTGTTGCACGATCGTTCCTCGGGTCGCACGACCGTGTGTCTCCGAGGGTCGGCACGGTAGATCGCACCCCCGGTGCATTTCCGAGACAAGTTGCTAGGGTTTGGGCGACGTCGGTCACGCACGACCGTGCCATAGGTCGAACGACCGTGCGTCAGGCTGAGGGCAATTTTGTCATTTTGCACATTATAAATACCCTCATCTGCTGCAAAACCCCTCATTTGCGAACCCTAGCTTTCTCCAGCCGTTCCAGAGCGATACTTCATCAATTCGCACGGTTTTTCGCACGATCTAACACCCTTCTTCGCACGGTACGTTCCTAGTTGTAGATTTCTTGTTTTCTTGCTTTCTAGGTTAGATTTCGTCCGATTCTTCAAGAGATTTATTAGGGTTCTCTTCATAAACAAATCGAAACCCTAACCCTTGTTAAATCGAGGTATCGTGAACATCTGGTGCATTTTTCTGACCCCTGTTTATGTAAAAAACTTGAAGATTTGGGAAAAAATCGGGCTACTTAGAGCCTGGGTCAAAAATCTGCAGAAAACCAAGTCGCACGGACGTTCCTCGTATGGAACGGTCGTGCCTCGCCGTTGTTTCACGATACTTGTCTGTTGGTCGGTGTTGCACGGTGGTGCCGTTGGTCGCACGCCGTGCAGTTCCGACATCTCTGGGCAGATGGTCATTGTCGTCGGCGACGCACGACCGTGCATCTCGTCGCACGACCGTGCCATATGCCCAGATCAGTTTGACAGTTTCTTCATAATGGGCTGCTCGGCTGTTTTCGATTCGAATTTTTCCTGTTTTCCATCTTTCTAATGTTTTTCCTCATGCAGATGGACCATCCCTTCCTTCATTTCGATCCCAATATTGAGAAAGAGGCTTTGTGCATCCCGAAACGAGACGCATTGTGGGCGAGACGGGGGCAGTTTGGAGTCCCCCGATGGTTAGATTGGGAAGTCATGCGGGAACTCAATCAGTATGACAGATTAGACGACATGATGAGTCGCCCGCTTTCCAATCTGGTCAGTTGCAACCAACCCGTTTACCTTGAGTTGACCATTGAGTTCTTCGCATCTTATGCCTATGAGAAGCCGGTTGCTCATCGGAGACCCAAATTCCGCCACAAGAACCGGGTAACTTTCAGATTATGTGGACAATGGAATACATGGTCGGTTGGTCATTTGGGAAGGAGACTAGGGATTTATACTAGGGACGACATGGATGATACCGATGTCTTCACAGAGCAGTTCACCTTCCCTTCTGATGCAGATCGGGATGCATTTTGGGCTGAAAACGCTATTGGGGACCCCTACAACCCAAGGATGTCGAAGGCTTCTCGACTGAAAGACCCTCTGGTGCGAGTGATGCACCATGTATTTAGCCATACGATATGCGGTCGCATGGACAGTCTAGGTAACTGTCCAACTCCTGATTTGATTTTTCTATATGCTTTGGTTGATAAAGCACCTATCAACCTAGCCGCACGCATGGCTGAGTACTTCGTGAAGAGCTCGGGGCGAACTCCGAACAGCGAGATACATGGCGGTCAGTATGTGACCGAAATAGCGTACAACGAGCGCTTGATGACTGAGGAGGTGGTTGAGGGTCTCACTCTGATTACTGAGGGGGTTCATGTCGACATTAGGTCTCTGAAGGCCATGGGTTTGATTGTTGAGCTACCGCATGGGGATAGGTTGAAGGGGTTGAACAACGAGGTCTGGGACCCGTTGCCTCCAGATGAGGAGGAAGATGAGGATGTTGAGATGGGAGAGCAGCACCAGCACCAGCCACAGACACCACCACACTCGCCGCCGCACCATGCTTTCCATGAGCATCAGCAGTGGCCCGAGTTCTACCAGCAGTTCCAGGATATGCGAGTGACGCAGGAGCAGCATGGTACTTACATTGATCAGATCCGGTCTAGACAGGACGAGATTCGGGCCGATCAGGCTCAGCTCCGGGCCACACAGGACCAGCTTCGGCAGAGCCAGGATACTTTATATCAGGGGGTCAGTGCGGGATTCTCATATCTTTTCGGGGAGATGCATCACGCATATCCCAACTATTTTCAGCATCCCCCGGAGTTCCCACCGTGGAACCCCCCTGGTCATGGCGATGCCGGCCCGTCCTTTACACGAGACGATGATGATGGTGACGAGTAGGAGGCAGTGGTGATAGCAGTGGTGGTTGTTTTCTATTTCAGTACTTTATTTATTATTGGGTGTTTATTTTGACTGTTATTTCAAACACCCCGGTTATGTATTTCAGACAATTTACTTTCTGTTTTGTTTGGATTTTAGTATTTATGTATATTATGGTTGTTTTGTGATTTTTCTGTTTCTGTTATGTTTTGGGTGCACATGTGACATACTCGCAGGTTTTAGCTATCGGATCTTGGACCGGAGCACGTACCAGATATAGATTCGAAAGTCTCGTGGCATCAACATCATCTTGAGGGGAGTATTTTTATCCCTTTCTCTATATTTCGGGTCTCGCATTGGGGACAATACGAAGTTCAAGTGTGGGGAGGGGGTTAACTTTGTTTGTCCTCTTTTATATAAAAAAAAAATCAGAAAATCAGAAAAATCATTCAAAAATACCTTTAGCTTGTATATATTTTAGTAAATAAACCGGTTGGTTGTGTTTTAGAAAGCGTCGGACTTGATAAAAACTCGACAAGTAAAATATTTTGATAAAGGAAACCGGAAAGCGTGACAAACAAAGAAAGACTTACATGATAGTTTTCACACTTTTACCCATTCCTTCCGTTACGTGAGCATATTTGAGCCTATTGATTATATATTTGTTCATTTCGGATATAGGAGTGAGCCGGATGTTATGTGCAATTTAGAACTTGTCACTAGTATGCTTGTTAAGACCATGAACTTGTAAATTTGTGTAAAAGTGATAGAGGCACTTAGATTACCCCTTTGTTGTGTACTTGTTCTTTGTGTTGTGCTTCCCGTTTACCTTACGTTACCCTTTAGGATTAACCATGTTGAGCCTTCCCGTTCACCTTTGTTTACCCACATTATCGCCCACTTAGCCAAATTTAGCCTTTTTATATTTTTAACCCTTTTTAGTGTTGAAACTCGGTCAAAATAATCGTTTAACTAGCGTTTGTTATAATTTAGTGTATATATAGTTTGCAAAAAAAAAAAAAAAAAAAAAAAAAAAAAAAAAAAAAAAACAGAAAATAAAACACCCTAAAATAGGGTGAAGTTGACAAAAATCGAGCAATTTTGAATGCTTAATTGTTAAAATTTCGTTGATGAGCTCGATTGCGCAATAGTCGCCTTTTTAAGGCATTTGTTTGTATAGTTGTATTGTTTGTTGCTAGTTAAACGCTACTACCGAGTTTTAACCGTTTTCGCCACTTTAAATATCCATTTCCATACCCTTCGCCCAAGCCTAACGTTATAACCCGTAAAGACCTCTTGATTTACACTTGTTTGCATGTTAGTTGGTGGAGACGAGATCTTATGACAAGCTTATGATATTGCACATTTCATTGACTAGGCGTTGAGTGTTTACACATACACATTTTATGTATGTTTCATAAATAAAACCGAGTGTGTGAACATTGTGAGTCGTGTGAAGATTAACATGTGAGTCAATTAAATGTGATGTCACGGCTTTTTGGTTGTCGCTTTATAATTGCATATGCTTGTTGGGTTTGAGTCTTTTGATGTTGTCTTTCGACAAACCGGCTAACCATTTATAGTAGTTTTCAATAAAATAGTGTGTAAATTATCGTTCTTGTTTGTTCATGTCTTTTGTTGCTTTTTTGTTCAGCTTGCTTGAGGACAAGCAAGGTTCAAGTGTGGGGAGATTTGATATTCATTAATTTACACATATTTTAGTCCCCCGTTTTACCCCTATTTTATGCGTTTTTGGCCGTAAAACCGTCATTCGGATACTTAATTATCTATACTTTTGTTTACAGGCCTAAAACAGCATACCAGACAAGATGATAGCGAAAACGAGGACTTTCCGGACAAAACGACGAAGCTGCGGACATTCTGTTAAGGAAACTGACCTGGGCCTGTGGAACGGTCGTGCGACCTGATGCACGACCGTGCATGTCCGACAGTTGTTGATTAGTCCGGCAATGAACGAGCAGTGCGACTAGGCGTGCAAGGCAAACAAGGCCAGCCCGGTGATGCACGGACGTGCCATCTGAAGAACGACCGTGCGGCTACGATGATCCAGCCTGATCTCGGTGATGAACGCCCGGTGCAGCAGCTCGTGCAACAAGAACCCGGAACTGAACGACCGTTCCATCCGAAGAACGGTCGTGCGATTTTGTATCTGGTCAAAGATCTGATGACGTATGCAGTATGGTGCCCCATCCCCAATAATTGCTTAAAGTGCACGGTCGTGCCATGTGAAGAACGACTGTGCGACAGCGAAAAAATATAAAAACAGAACAGAAACATTCTGTTCGACATTCTGGAATTTTGGGAGCTTCATAGGCGAACTTACAGGCTCCGGAGGCTTTGCTTTTGACCCGGATTCAAGCCACATTGTGCCGTTTAGCTCCATTACTATCCGGATTCTTAGTCTAGTGCTTGTTTATGGTTTGGTTTTCTAATCTTTCCATGATTTTGTTAATCTTTCAAGTACTTAGATTAATCTTTATGTATTATTGTAGCCTTTGGGCAAAAACACAACAATCCCTTGCTTGATTATAGCCATTAGTGTGTTAAGCTTTGTTTGTAATGACACTTGAAGTATTTTCTATGTTAATCTTTGATGATTAGTTTGCAACCTTGTTATTGATATTGATTTCTTGATTATAAGTAATTATGTTGGATGATTGATGCTTGGTTAGTTAAGATAGTTGAGAAATGAAGCTTAATTAATCTTGTATTAGTAAACTTTGAACTTGGTTAACTAGTTTAGCTTGGTTTAAATGTATGCATCATGATACTAGAAATGGTTAGTGATTTAATAAAATGTAATTATTGTTAATCAAGAGAGCTTGCCGTCACGTAAGGACCTTAACGGGTTAGATGGTGTCGTTATAAATTCTTGCCATGATTTGTTAGCTTAGTTAGTAGTTTAGGCCAAAATTGCTATCTTGGTGAATTATTGTGCAAGATTTGTAAAATGAACTCGGTTGTGCTTTAATCTAGTTTATGCTTGACAGTTGGTGGTTGCATTGTGTTTATCGGTGTCGCTTTCCTTGTTAAGTGCGGTTAGAAAACTCCTAACGGATGACTAACTTATTTTTAAGAGATTTTCATAGACATTTATCAATTGCACGTTAAAGAACAATTTTAGGTGGTTAAAGTGTGTTTATCGTTTTAGCTTTCCGAATGATTGTCATGTTAGGATTCCCGAAAGGGATACTAATTGTCTTAAATTGGAAAATTGACCGAATGCTTCTAGTGCCAAAACCGACTTAGTTGACATGCTGTGGGTGTGTATTAAGCAAGGCTTTTTATCTATTATCTATTATGTTTTTATTATGTATTTGTTTACGCTCACTTTAGTTTAATTAAAATCACAAAACTTATGTTTTTACCGGTAGTTTAGTGACAAAGGTTTAGTATTATTTCTCCGCCCATTTCCTTGGATCGATACTTGGTTCTTACCGATACTTTATTACATATATGACGGGGTACACTTGCCTCTTTCGTGTGTGTTTTGATGTAAAAGTAATAATCACTTTTATAAATTTAAAACCAAATCGTGTGTAAATTCATTGCAAAATTATGTATATATACGCACACGTCACGTCCTCCTCTCGGACTCTCAGCTGATGGTACCCCGATCTCAAATCAATCTTAGAGTAATAACTCGACCCTTGCAACTGATCAAACAAGTCATCAATGCGTGGAAGGGGATAACGATTCTTCACGGTCACCTTGTTGAGTTCGCGGTAGTCAATACACCTCCTGAAGGTACCGTCTTTCTTCTTCACGAATAACACTAGAGCTCCCCATGGCGAAGAGCTAGGACGTATGAAACCCTTTTCCAAGAATTCTTGTAGTTGCGTGGACAGTTCTTCGAGTTCTGATGGAGCTAGACGATATGGTGCTCGAGCTACTGGTGCTGCTCCAGGAGCTAGCTTGATTTGAAACTCAACTTGGCGATGAGGCGGAAGACCAGGTAATTCCTCAGGAAATACTTCAGGAAAATCGCGCACAATAGGAATGTCTTCAATTCTCTTCTTGTCACACCCCGACCACGTGAGACAACGAAACGTGGCGGAAACATCGGGGAGTGTTGTAACAGAATTAATTGTTTCAAATCCTTGGCAAATGAAGTTTCGTTTTATTAATCAAACATGAGAGTTTACATTGTTTTAAACAAGAACTAAAGAGTACATAACATAAATTAACTAGTTCTTGTCTCGTTTTAAGTCACTAAGGCACAGGTCCGCCTAAGTATGTCTTGATAAGTCCTATGCATCATCTCCTGAAAACACATGTGAAAACCATGTCTAATGTCTATGTCTAATGTTTATGTCAAATGTAAATCATGTCAACAGATACAAATGGTTCACACGGTTCAATAGTTACAAACGGTTCATATAATCAAAGGGTTACAACGGCTCAAAATGTAGTATAATGTGTTCATATGCTGGATGAGCATATGCAACAGAAATGCCATGTAAAACAATGTACTAAGTATGCACGTAATGGACATATATAGCATAAGTGTAATGTAAAACAATGTACTAAGTATGCACACAATGGGCGTACATAGCATGAAATGTATTGTAAAGAGATGTACTAAGTATGCACACAATGGGCACACATAGCATAAAATGTATTGTAAAGTGATGTACTAAGTATGCACACAATGGGCATACATAGCATAAAATGTATTGAAATCATGTACTATAAATGTACTAGTGAACATAGCGGTATATGATGTAAAAACAGGAAAGCATGAAAGTAACAAGTAGGCACATGTGTTCCACCCCAAAACAGTTTGGAAAATAGTAAAAGAGGGGTCTATGTACTCACTTGAGATTGCTCAGAAGTCCTAAGATAACCACCAAGCAATGCTAGAGATCACGGAAATCAAACGGCACCTAATATAGGTAACTATGTTAATAAACCGGACCTAAATCGGAAGATCGGATAGAATGCGGGTTCGTAAACCAAACGAGTATGGAGACTCGTGTAATATGGTTTAACAAAGCCTACATACTAAATGAAACCTAATATAGGTGTTTACAACCCATTACGACCCGTTTAGGTAGCTTATGCTACTTTAACGCGTCGTTCGCGTAAAACGCGTTCGGAACGCCTAACTAGTCCTATGACAAGTAAAATATGCCTTAACATATCTAATATTGTTACCAAATCAGTTTAGATACCAAAAGTTATGTTACATATGCTTAAAATGAATTTTGGCGTCAAAAGGGCATTTTGGTAATTTACCTAAGGCATATAAACTACCTATCATACAACTACTTAAACGAAGCGACCATAAGGTATAACCTCGGAAGGTTATTCCCTATATACTATGGTCACCTAATGTGTTTGGTCGGATCCTAATGATCGACCAAATGGGTCGGGTTCGAAGGTATAAGCGATTTATCAGATCGCTTACCCTTACGACCCTAGACAACGTGGTAATCAGTAGGCATAGTCACAAGGGACTATAACCATCGTGATTACAATCACGTTGCGAAGTTCAAACGAACTTCGCATTGACCATAAACTGGTCAACGCAGAAAGTCAAACAAAGTTTGACTTTCGGACTCGAAAGCAATAAAAGAACGAAGGAACACTTACAAAGGGTCCAAGAATGGAAGGTTTGAATCCGAGTACTCTCAGGTATGAAGTGTTAAACACAACAACTTAGAGAGCAAACTCAGATTTCAAAGGTGTGAGGAATGAGTGAAGTGTGTCACACCCCCAAAATCCACCTGCGGAGTACTACCGCTTGGAGGCGTGACTGACCAGGATCCAGCCACCAATCATATTGAACAAGCACGCAAGTAATTATAAAAGTTCAACCAATACAATTGGTGTTCAACAAAACCTAGTTTAAGTTGCGAGCGGAAGCATAAGTCTTAAAACCAAAACATAAGTTTAAATTGTTCCAAGGTTTAACATGGCACAAAGCCGTCCATGTCCCACAACGACCCTCTTCCATGCAAGCTCCAGCTAAGCACCTATAGTCCTGCAAAGCATGTAGTAACGAGTCAACAACAAGTTGAGTGAGTTCACAGTTGGGTGTTCGTTTTAAGTTGTTTCGAAAACAGTTTCCTTTATCTGGCATCCTTCTGTGGGGGTTACCCCATAGTTGAAAAACGTGACCTGTTTATTCCCGGTTACTCTGGCACTCCGGCCGTGGGGGCTACCCCATGTTAGTTATCTGGCATTTCGGCCGTGGGGGCTACCCCATGTATCCACTAGACTCGTTACCATATCGACTGCTGACTGTAGTCATGTTTATGTGCCCTGAAACTGTCAATGTCTATCATCATTGACGTGCCCCAGATCCATTAGTTCACGCCCGTCCTCTGCGGCACGGTGTGAGGTTTGTCAGACCTAAATAGCGCTATCTAACTAATGACCCGCTCGCCATTGGCCCGGCGATTAAGTCGATATAAAAATGAGGGACTTCGTGATAGAGTTTTGGTCTAGTCCGAGTTATCTGTCCATGAGGACGAGGAATTACATTCCTGAACCAATGCTGTCCTACCCAAGGAGGACGAGGAACCCACGTTCCTTAACCCTATTCCCAACCCAGGGAATCCCATGCTTTGTAGAGGGTGTGAACTCACCTTAGTTTGCTCGGCAGATACACAGAAAGTCAAGTCTAGATGCTAGTGGTCAATCACGCCCTAACATAGTTGTACCATACAAGTCAGGTTCGTATTCGGGTTGTGCACGTATGTTTCTACACGTATGCTCGCACATTGCATGCAAGTATCTTTCATGGCAGTCCAACAACATTCATGTTCAATCAATAACGTATAAGGTCCATGCATTAGGCCCAAATACTCAGGCCCGTAGCTGTGCAAGTCCATACATGATCAAGTGGTCTCGAGTCGAGACTGTGCGGTCTCGAGTTGTAACTTACAAGTTCTCGAGTCGCAATCTGAGGAGGTCTCGGGTCATGCACGTATGGATCTCGAGTCGCAACCGGACTCGCAAGCATAGTCTCGAGTCATGATGTTTGTGTGTTGATGAAGCATGGTCTCGAGTCGAGACTAGGGGTTCTCGACTCGCAACCTGAGTCGCAAACTGTGTTCTCGAGTTGTCTTATGGCGGTCTCGAGTCGAGACTGAAGGTCTCGACAGGAACACCTGCTGACTTCCGATATTGTACTAAACCAATGAGGTTTTGATTTCATGCAACAATTGTGTACTATCCACTAAACATGTTTTCTTGTCTAGTTATTAACCAAAATGGATCAAACATAGCGATTTCAAATATCTACAACACATTCATATCATATTCAACAAGTTCTTCATATATTCATCATGTTCATCAAATATTCATAACACAAACAACCCTTATTCGAACACATTGTGCATTTTTCGGACAAGAGTTATAATACCTAAACTAGATATCAAGCTTATGTTGCAAACAAAACATCTATTCTATAACCCTCATGAATCGGATGATCATTATCATTCTTTTATCACACAAGATCTATACTTTTACTAAAGAAGTCATGCTCATCATCAATGTTGTAACTAAGCATGTATTGTCTAACCATCAAGAACTCATTAAGCACCTTTGTCATATTCAAACAATAGTCATGGTGCATATTATCACATAATCAATACCCTAATCATGTATGAAACTTAACAAGCAAACATATTATCATATGACTTCATCGTACATAACTACTAACCGAAGCATATCATCTTCAACCGAAATATCACACATAACATAAGTCACTAACCGGTTAAGTTTTCAAGGGAGATCTTTAAGCTTGGACCGTGAGCTCTTGAGTTACCGGTTGGATCCGAGAAGGAGGAGAAGAGATGTGATGTTTGATTTCTAGGTTTTAGTGAGAGAGAGTAGGGGAGTGTGTGTTGTCCAAGAAAAATGGCAAAGATAGCTAGGAGTGCAATATATACTAGTTCTTAAGTTGTTTACCCTAATGGGTTTTCGAGTGGGGTGGAGAGGAGCATGGCCCAACCCGGCCCAACTGTTACTGTTCACTCGAGACCGCATGGTCTCGAGTCGGGTCCTTGGTTCTCGGCTCACATAAACATATACGCATACTATACATACAAGCATATAAACATAACACATAATCGCATAGGATGTTCACATACATCATTACACCAATACGTCAACTAGTCACATAATGTTTCAAGTAGGTTACACTAAGATACACGAAAGGTTCTAAATTTCGAGTTGTCACATCATCCCCAAGTTGAAAGAAATTTCGTCCCGAAATTTGGTAAGCACTCACTGAGGAAGCTAGTTAAGTTGTATGGTTTTCCCGGTTTTCCTGGGGTGTCACATCCACCCCCCGTTGATCTGGAATTTCGTCCCGAAATTCTGTAGCTTCAGCCTCAGTAGTGGTTGTACTGTTTGCGAACAGTTGGGGATACTTTTGTTTCATCCGATCTTCGCGTTCCCAGGTGAACTCTGGGCCGCGACGTGAGTTCCAACGAACTCAAACGAGAGGTATTCTAGTGCTCTTGAGGACCTTAACATCCCGGTCCGTGATTTCAACTGGTTCCTCGACGAATCGTAACTGCTCGTCGATAGTGAGTTCCTTCAGAGGAACTACGTGGGTCTCATCTGACAGACACTTCTTCAGATTCGACACGTGAAAAACGTTGTGAACTGCACCGAGTTCTGCTGGTAAGTTCAGTATGTAGGCCACCCTGCCTATCTTCTCAATGATTTCGAAAGGTCCAACGTATCGTGGGTTAAGTTTTCCTCGTTTACCAAAACGAACCACACCCTTCCAGAGTGAAACTTTGAGTAGTACCCGCTCCCCAACCTGGAGCTCAAGTGGTTTCCTGCCCTTATCGGCGTAGACTTTCTGACGGTCACGAGCTGCCGCCATGCGTTTTCGTATTTGAGCAATTTGTTCGGTCGTGTCTACCACATGTTCTGGACCAGTGATCTGACTATCCCCCACCTCTGCCCAACAAAGAGGTGACCGGCATTTACGTCCGTACAATGCCTCAAACGGAGCAGCTTTAATGCTGGTGTGGTAGCTGTTATTGTACGAGAATTCCACAAGTGGCAGATGCTTTTCCTAGCTGTTGCCAAAGTCGATTACACACGCTCGAAGCATGTCTTCTAAGGTTTGAATAGTGCGCTCGGACTGCCCGTCCGTCTGAGGGTGATACGCTGTGCTTATGTCTAATCATGAGCCAAAGGATTTGTGCATTGCTTGCCACAGCTCTGAAGTAAAACGTGCATCTCGATCTGAGATAATAGAGGTGGGTACCCCGTGCCTCGAAACAACTTCCTTGAGGTATATCTCTGCTAGAGTGGAGAACTTATCCGTTTCCTTGATAGCCAAGAAGTGAGCAGACTTTGTGAGTCGATCCACGATCACCCAAATAGTATCGTTTCCGCGCTGGGATCTAGGCAGGCCAGTAACGAAATCCATGGAAATTTGCTCCCATTTCCATTGTGGTATCTCTGGTTGTTGGAGTAGACCTGAGGGTTTCTGGTATTCAGACTTGACTCTCGCACAAGTCAAACACTTGTTGACGTAGGTCGCTATGTGGGCCTTCATGCTAGGCCACCAGTATGTGGTTTTGATGTCGTGGTACATTTTATCTGAACCAGGGTGTACCGAGTAGCGAGACTTGTGTGCTTCATCCATCACAAGCTCTCGTAGGTTGCCGTAGAGTGGGACCCAAACGCGTCCCGTTACGTAGTAAGCACCGTCTTCCTTCTGTTCTAAGCATTGCCTTGAGCCGCGTAGGGCTTCAGCCCTGACGTTTTCTGGTTTCAGTGCTTCTATCTGAGCAGCTCGTATTTGGGAAGGTAGACTAGAATGGATCGTGAGTTGCAAAGCTCGTACGCGCTTAGGCGCAGTGTCCTTTCGACTGAGGGTGTCAGCCACAACATTGGCCTTGCCCGGGTGATACCTGATCGAGCACTCGTAGTCATTCAGTAGCTCGACCCATCGTCGTTGTCGCATATTCAGTTCCTTCTGCTTGAAGATATGCTCGAGGCTCCTGTGGTCGGTGTAGATGGCGCACTTGGTACCGTACAGGTAATGCCGCCATAACTTTAGTGCAAAAACAACAGCTCCCAGCTCTAAGTCGTGTGTAGTGTAGTTTCTTTCATGAACCTTGAGTTGGCGTGAGGCGTAGGCTATAACTTTATCTCGTTGCATCAATACACAACCAAGGCCCTGAATTGATGCGTCGCAGTAAACCACAAAGTCGTTTGTGCCCTCTGGCAGTGAAAGGATAGGTGCGCTGCAAAGTCTATCCTTTAGGTGCTGAAAAGCTAACTCCTGCGCGTTTCCCCATCGATAAACAACGCCTTTTTGCGTTAGTGAGGTGAGAGGCTGTGCAATCTTGGAAAAATCCTTAATGAACCTCCTGTAGTAACCTGCCAAACCCAAGAATTGGCGAATTTCCTTTGGTGTACGAGGTGCAGGCCAGTTCTTAATCGAGTCCACCTTGGATGGATCAACATGAATCCCATCCTTGTTTACCACGTGGCCTAGGAAATGGACTTCCCGAAGCCAAAAGTCGCATTTCGAGAACTTTGCGTAAAGCTGTTCTGTTCGAAGGAGTTCCAGGATAAGCCGTAGATGTTGCTCGTGTTCCTCCTGACTCTTAGAATAGATCAGGATGTCGTCAATGAAGACTATAACGAATTTGTCCAGGTAAGGTTTGCACACTCGATTCATCAAGTCCATGAAAACCGCAGGTGCATTTGTCAGCCCAAAAGGCATAACCAAAAATTCATAGTGCCCATAACGAGTTCTAAAAGCCGTTTTGGAGACGTCCTCTTCTCGAACTCTTAGCTGGTGATAACCCGATCTCAAATCGATCTTCGAATAGTAGCTCGACCCCTGTAGCTGGTCGAACAAGTCGTCAATACGTGGTAGAGGATAACGATTCTTCACCGTCACCTTGTTGAGTTCCCGGTAGTCGATGCACATTCTGAAGGTACCGTCCTTCTTCTTCACAAATAGTACTGGAGCTCCCCAGGGTGATGAGCTTGGATGAATGAAACCTTTATCCAAGAGCTCTTGTAGTTGCGTAGAGAGTTCTTCCAACTCTGATGGAGCTAAACGATAAGGTGCACGAGCTATAGGCGCAGCTCCAGGAGCTAGTTCGATCTGAAACTCGACTTGGCGATGAGGCGGAAGACCAGGTAATTCCTCAGGAAATACCTCCGGATAGTCACGTACAATTGGAAAATCTTCTATTTTCCTCTCTTTCTCCGAGGTGTCAGTAACAAGAGCCAAAATGGCAGTGTGGCCCTTTCGCAAGCACTTCTGGGCCTTAAGGAGAGAGATGACATTCTCAACAGCACTCCTCTTGTCGCCACGAACCATGAGAGGTTCACCACTGGGACCAGGAATACGGACAATCTTCTCGTTGCAAAGGATCTCTGCTCGGTGCTGGGATAACCAATCCATCCCAATGACAATGTTGAAACTACCCAAGACAATAGGAATGAGGTCGATAGAGAAGGTCTGATTAGCAAGAACAAGTTTACAACCCCTGACTACGTGTGTGGCTTCTAAACTCTTACCGTTTGCTAGCTCTACAGTGTGCTTGTTGTTCAAAGGTGTTGGAATACGCTTAAGCATCTGACTAACTTCTAGTGACATGTAGCTAGTATCGGCACCCGAATCAAATAATACTAAAACATAAAAGTCGTCGAGAAGGAACTAACCTGCCACAACATTGGGGTCATTCCTTGCTTCACCTTGGCCAATCACGAACGCTCGCCCCCTGGCACCATTGTTGTTGTTGTTCCCATTGTTACCATTCCCCTGATTGTTGTTATTGTTGTTGTTGTTGTTCTGGTTCCTGTTCAGTTGGGGACAATCTCTCTTGAAGTGGCCCTCAGCTCCACACTGAAAGCACCCTTTGTTATCACCTTGCTGCTGCTGATGGCGTTGGTTCTGTGGGGCCTATTGCTGACGATTCTGGTTTGCGGGGTATAAGCTCTTGCAATCCTTTGCAGCGTGACCTGGCTTGTTGCACCGATGACAGTTACCCCTTGTGCATGGCCCGCTGTGGTGCAGGCTGCAGCGATTGCATTTGGGGTGATTCCCTTTGTACCCACCGTGACTTTGACCACCAGATGCTTGTTGACTGGGGCTCTTGTAGTCATCAGTCTTTCTCTGCTGAGACTGAGACTGAACAGAAGTCGACCCCTTACTTGAAGTTCCATCCCATTTCCGTTTGTTGTCGCTAAGGGCACCTGAAGTAGTTGCTGCACCTATGCGCTTTGGTAACCTGTTCTGCTCCATCGCCTGATCCGTGAGACGGTGAGCCAATTACACAACTTGCTGGATGGTGGCAAGGTTTGCTGAAGTCACATGACTTTGGATCTCTGGCACCAAGCCCTTAAGAAAGAGTTCAATTCGCTTAATTGGAGGGTCCACCATAGTAGGACACAGTATTGCCAGTTCATTCGATCTCTTCACATAAGCTTCAATCTCGGACCCCGTCATCTTGAGATTGAAAAACTCTACTTCCAGTTTGTGAATCTCATCACGACTGTAGTATTCTTCCTTGATCATTTCCTTAAAATTCTCCCATGGGGTGGCGTTAGCAGCAACCAACCCCAGCATCTGGACTTGAGCATTCCACCACGTGAGGGCTAAACCCTCGAGAGTACCGGTAGCATACTTCACCCTGCGCGCCTCAGGGCATTCACACATTTCGAAGACTGATTCTAGTTTCTCAAACCAGTGGAGGAGACCTACCGCTCCTTCAGTGCCGCTAAAAGTAGTGGGTCGGCAGTCCATAAAAGTTTTAAAAGTGCACACGGGCGGTTGAGCGTGTTGACCTAGTGTGGGCGAAAGAAAAGACAGAGTTTAACACAAAGGTTGGTTCACGAGAGTAGGATTCTAAAGATCCTGGAATGAGTTCGGACTGCAGGACATACCTCATGCGTGTGCAGCTGCAAGTGCTGCGGCAACTCGTTCGTTAATCAGAGCCGTCAACTGGGCTTGTGTCATGTTAACGTATCCAGACATGATCTTCATATCAAGAGGAACGTGAGTGAGAGAGGTTCGCGAAAGTGCGATGACAGAAGGGAGTAAGCACACACGTGTTTAAGAAACAGTAGTTATACTAACCAAGCATACCAGGAGCAATGTACTATGTAACTAACAAGTAGGAAATATATATACAAATCATATCACCTAGAATGTCGAGCCTTGCACGTGGAGTGAAGCGTCGTTGTGGACCGTTGAGCACTGTACAGGTTATAGTCTGATTTTAATAAAACTTTTCCCTTATTAAAACCAAGTTCACTATAACCAATGGCTCTGATACCAATCTGTCACACCCCTAAAATCCACCTGTGGAGTACTACCGCTTGGAGGCGTGACTGACCAGGATCCAGCCACCAATCATATTGAACAAGCACGCAAGTAATTATAAAAGTTCAACCAATACAATTGGTGTTCAACAAAACATAGTTTAAGTTGCGAGCGGAAGCATAAGTCTTAAAACCAAAACATAAGTTTAAATTGTTCCAAGGTTTAACATGGCACAAAGCCGTCCATGTCCCACAACGACCCTCTTCCATGCAAGCTCCAGCTAAGCGCCTATAGTCCTGCAAAGCATGTAGTAACGAGTCAACAACAAGTTGAGTGAGTTCACAGTTGGGTGTTCATTTTAAGTTGTTTCGAAAACAGTTTCCTTTATCTGGCATCCTGCCGTGGGGGTTACCCCATAGTTGAAAAACGTGACCTGTTTATTCCCGGTTACTCTGGCACTCCGGCCGTGGGGGCTACCCCATGTTAGTTATCTGGCATTTCGGCCGTGGGGGCTACCCCATGTATCCACTAGACTCGTTACCATATCGACTGCTGACTGTAGTCATGTTTATGTGCCCTGAAACTGTCAATGTCTATCATCATTGACGTGCCCCAGATCCATTAGTTCACGCCCGTCCTCTACGGCACGGTGTGAGGTTTGTCAGACCTAAATAGCGCTATCTAACTAATGACCCGCTCGCCATTGGCCCGGCGATTAAGTCGATATAAAAATGAGGGACTTCGTGATAGAGTTTTGGTCTAGTCCGAGTTATCTGTCCATGAGGACGAGGAATTACATTCCTGAACCAATGCTGTCCTACCCAAGGAGGACGAGGAACCCACGTTCCTTAACCCCATTCCCAACCCAGGGAATCCCATGCTTTGTAGAGGGTGTGAACTCACCTTAGTTTGCTCGGCAGATACACAGAAAGTCAAGTCTAGATGCTAGTGGTCAATCACGCCCTAACATAGTTGTACCATACAAGTCAGGTTCGTATTCGGGTTGTGCACGTATGTTTCTACACGTATGCTCGCACATTGCATGCAAGTATCTTTCATGGCAGTCCAACAACATTCATGTTCAATCAATAACGTATAAGGTCCATGCATTAGGCCCAAATACTCAGGCCCGTAGCTGTGCAAGTCCATACATGATCAAGTGGTCTCGAGTCGAGACTGTGCGGTCTCGAGTTGTAACTTACAAGTTCTCGAGTCACAATCTGAGGAGGTCTCGGGTCATGCACGTATGGATCTCGAGTCGCAACCGGACTCGCAAGCATAGTCTCGAGTCATGATGTTTGTGTGTTGATGAAGCATGGTCTCGAGTCGAGACTAGGGGTTCTCGACTCGCAACCTGAGTCGCAAACTGTGTTCTCGAGTTGTCTTATGGCGGTCTCGAGTCGAGACTGAAGGTCTCGACAGGAACACCTGCTGACTTCCGATATTGTACTAAACCAATGAGGTTTTGATTTCATGCAACAATTGTGTACTATCCACTAAACATGTTTTCTTGTGTAGTTATTAACCAAAATGGATCAAACATAGCGATTTCAAATATCTACAACACATTCATATCATATTCAACAAGTTCTTCATATATTCATCATGTTCATCAAATATTCATAACACAAACAACCCTTATTCGAACACATTGTGCATTTTTCGGACAGCAGTTATAATACCTAAACTAGATATCAAGCTTATGTTGCAAACAAAACATCTATTCTATAACCCTCATGAATCGGATGATCATTATCATTCTTTTATCACACAAGATCTATACTTTTACTAAAGAAGTCATGCTCATCATCAATGTTGTAACTAAGCATGCATTGTCTAACCATCAAGAACTCATTAAACACCTTTGTCATATTCAAACAATAGTCATGGTGCATATTATCACATAATCAATACCCTAATCATGTATGAAACTTAACAAGCAAACATATTATCATATGACTTCATCGTACATAACTACCAACCGAAGCATATCATCTTCAACCGAAATATCACACATAACATAAGTCACTAACCGGTTAAGTTTTCAAGGGAGATCTTTAAGCTTGGACCGTGAGCTCTTGAGTTACCGGTTGGATCCGAGAAGGAGGAGAAGAGATGTGATGTTTGATTTCTAGGTTTTAGTGAGAGAGAGTAGGGGAGTGTGTGTTGTCCAAGAAAAATGGCAAAGATAGCTAGGAGTGCAATATATACTAGTTCTTAAGTTGTTTACCCTAATGGGTTTTCGAGTGGGGTGGAGAGGAGCATGGCCCAACCCGGCCCAACTGTTACTGTTCACTCGAGACCGCATGGTCTCGAGTCGGGTCCTTGGTTCTCGGCTCACATAAACATATACGCATACTATACATACAAGCATATAAACATAACACATAATCGCATAGGATGTTCACATACATCATTACACCAATACGTCAACTAGTCACATAATGTTTCAAGTAGGTTACACTAAGATACACGAAAGGTTCTAAATTTCGAGTTGTCACAAAGTGGGTGTTGGGTATTTATAGATTTCGGTTCACCGTTAGGATCGTTTCTTGGAGAAGAGGGCACGATCTAAGCCGTACACTTGTTGGAAAGTTGTGGTAACTCATTTGCCATCCACCATAAGAGTTTGACACTTGGCACTTGGCCTTTGGAGAGTGTTAAGGGCTGTTAAAAGCTGAAAAAAACGTTTTGCTGCATCTGGCCCCTGTTTACGGACCTAGTTTGGCAGATTTACAGTTTCAGTCCCTGCAACCTCAAAACTTGGTTTTCGATGCGTTTTTTTGACACGTTTTGTTGGTGCATATGTCTGTTGACTTCGTCTTATATCGAGTTTTGGATACGTTGCAGTTCGGATCAAGCATGATGGCATCATTATTGATGATGACATCATACCAATGACATCATCAAGTGCATTATCACATGAAATTAAATGCATACATGAAGCAGATTGGCTAGTTCGCTTGAATTGCATGCATGTTCGCTTGAAAAGTCAAATCATGTTGTGGCCGCTTGAATCTGTTTGGCAGTTTGAAGTCTGACCGCTTGAACATGTGCATGTTCATTTCAAGCGGTCAAGCCAATACTATATATAGGTGTCATTTGTCATTTCAAGCGGTTAGAACAAGGAACAGTCCCTTGTATACCGTACCTAACTACTGCTGGATTACGTCATGTTTATCAGATTTTGAGTGTTCTTTGTAGAGATTGAGTCGAAACTTGTTCGGTTGTAGTTGATACGTAATAAAACGTTGTTTAATTACGTTTTCGCGCACGATTACGGTTCGATTCAACGGTTTCCGCACGTTAAATCGAATTCATCGCAGATCTAGTGATCGTTTACGATCCGATCCTGTACTCACAAGTGGTATCAGAGCTACGGATAGCTCTGCGTTTTATGGTGATCGAAATCGGACGTTTTTCGACGAGTTACGGTGAAATCGAATGATTTTCGGTTGATTTTTGATGTGTTTTTTATCTGTTCGATTCATGTTTTGAACTTTCTGGTTGTTTACAATTGAAATTGCTTTTAACTGAATCTGATTAACGAATTAAAGTGATTTCAGGTTTGTTGTTTGAACGAATCAAAGTTCTGAATATGATTTGATTGTCGCAAACAGGTTGTTTTGGATAAAGCATTGATTCGATGAAAGTGATCTGATTCATGATAATCAACTGAAAGTAATATGATTCATGATAAGTGTTACTGATTGTTATTCATGTTTGCTTATCTGATTGTTATTCGAGTTGATAGGACTGTTTCGCTTGAATTTCGGTTAAGTTTTGGTTGATTACCAACTGTTTTTGAACACGATATTCACCGAAATCGATACTTGTTGGTCATAATATCAACTGAAATCAAAGAATTTGAATAAAGCACTGTATTAGAGTTCTGTGTTTGTTTGTTGTTGTTAATCATCGAGAATCAAATTTGAGATAGGAGTTGTTGCAAATTTTCAGATCTGAATTGCTGTTTTGCGAGATTAGTTGAAAATCTCAATAGGTTCTTGTTTGTTGATTGATTTGTGTGTTGTGATCAAAGATAATAAATTGTGGTTGCAGGTTCTATGCTCAACGAAGAAGAGGTATAGGTGAAAGACTATTTGAGACAAATTATTGTGTTGATAAAACTATTTTTAGATTCAAAAAGGTGTCTGAGTGCAAAAGTCAAGAAAATAACGTTTCAATTTAAAAAAAAAAAAATTCGGACATCAGTGTGAAATGACATCATAGTAGGGTTGTGTTTGAACAACTTAAAATTCCTTTGAGAATATAAATGGTCAGCATTGAAATTGGCATTTCATATTGAAATTCTAAAATAAGTCCAAAGTTGTTGGGTCACTAAAATTTAGGATTGGTATTTGGGCCAGTAACAAGTTTTGAACAAGTTAGGTTTTGAATTGATATTGGGTAAATTGTTTGAGTCAGATATTTTAAAAGCTTTTGGACCAAAAATTTGTGGGATTTATTCAAGTTGGGATTAGAGTTTAATTAGTTGATTTCGTGGGCTTTGAAACGCAATTTTAAATTGAACAGAACTTGTCATTTGGACTGAACAATTTGGGCTGAAAATTTTCACTTAGTCTTGGATTAAAGATTGTATTTGGGCCGTTTGATAGTGGACTTGAATCAAAGTGTTTGGTTAATGTTGTTTTACATGTTAAACGACCCATATACTTTTAATTGAACTGTGAACTTTAATTGTCGGATATTATAATTGATTGTTTGGTCCAAGGATTACATGTGAACAAGTGTCCATTCATTTAATCAGCCCAATTAGTGAAGGACAAATTGAATCCATTTTGATACGATCAAGTTCATTCATTTAGTGATTTCATCCGAACAACATTGAATCGAATCCGCGAATCTTTGACAACGAGTCTTAGATTGACTTCATCAAACGTATACTTTTACGTATTCGTTTCGTTTTGAACTGATTGTTTGTTCGTTTGTTTGCAGGAGAAACGTGGTTTGTCAAGTATCGGATACTCACACGAGCAAATCCCCACTCGATCCACTGTCGCCTAATCTTTGATATTCAATCGGATAGTCATTTGATTGTGTGAAATTTTGTATTGTTTGAAAATCTGTTGTTGTGAATCTTTTTATTACCATAGCATGGGTTCTGAGATTTATGTTGCACAGAAGAAGTTTGATAGTTTTATTGGTATCAAGGGAGAGTCTACAAAACAATTGATTGAAAGATATTGCCCTCTAGTTCTGGAGATGGGGAGATTGGGGATAACCAAGACTAATGAGGTGTGGATTGATAAATTGGCAGATGCGTTGCCATATGATGAGTGGGGTACTTATTTGATGTTGTTAAAGAACAATACAAATTTTGCTAATATGAATCTTAGTTCGTTCATCGAGAAGATTCAAACTCAAGAACTTGAACTCCAAAAGATTAGAAAAATGAAGTCTGTTGATGAAAAATTCGAACCTAAGGAAATTGTTCAAGAAGTAGAAGAGCAGGTTAAAGACATTTCAGCTATCAAAGTTGAGAAGAAAGCTGAAGTTGTAAAGATGACCGAGAAGTGTTCAAAATGTGATAAATTTGAGTCAGACAATGTTAAACTCTTGAAGGATGTGGAGAGTTTGACATTGGAAAACAAATTTTTAAAAGAAAAAGAAACAAAATTTCAAGATCAGATAAGAGTTTTTGAAAATGAAAAATTAAAAATAAAAAAAGATTTTCAAAGTCAAATCAAGATTTTAGAAGATGAGAGAGATATTTTTGGTAAAAATAATCTTGAAAAACAAATTGCAATAAATTCTCATCTTGCTAAAATCATTCAGTTTGAAAAAGAAGCTGAAAGTGATCGGAATAAAATTGCTGAGTTAGAAAATAAATTGAAAGGTTTTGTGACTTCTTCTTCATATGTGTGTCCAGAACCGATCAATTCTGTTCCAATAAGTGACAATGTCACAAATTATGACAAAGTCATAATTAAATATTGTGATGATAAAGCTGATGATGAAAAAGAGAAAAAGAAAATATTTTTGGAATTAAAAGAAAAATTTAAAGAAACTGTTTTACATTCGACTGAAATAGGTGAATGCTCAAAGCAAAAACATGTTAAGAAGAATGTAGAACAAAAACAAAATGTTAAAAATTCGAAAAAGTTTCAAAACAACAATAAAAGGTCATCAGTTCAGTCATCCAATCCTTATAAAAAACCACAAAAATTTGAAAATCAAAACTCACAAAAAGTTGGTAATAAGTGGTGCAGGTTTGACCACAGTGCTCAAGTGTCAAATCAAGCTTATAGGAGAAGTCATGAGTACTCCAAATCAAGTCAGTGTTATGATTTGAGTGTTTGGTTTGAAAGTGGAGAATGGTACGATAACAGAGTGTGTTACAACTGTGGTTTTCAAGGACACATTGCTGTTAACTGCCATAGACAGAGATTTGAGACAAGAAGATGTTATGAATGCCAAATCAAAGGTCATATTGCAAGAGATTGCCCAATGAGATCAATGGGAAGATCGAGGGCTGAATCTCAGAAAAAGATGAAGAAATCAGTCAAGGTCGAAGAAAAGCCCAAAGAACAGAAGGTGAAAGAATAGAAAGTGAAACTTTCACAAGGGCAGAAAGACCGACTTAGAAAGAAAAGAAAGAAAGCACGAGAGTATCTCGAAAGGATTTTGTCCTCGGGTACAACTGTTAATTCAGATAAAAGTTCTGATGAATCGCTTCACTCAACAAAGATTGATCAGTCAAGTAAAACGAATTCATCAGATGCAAATCTGAGGATAGAATGGAGTGTGAAGAAAGGAAATGTTCCTGGCGATGAATTTGTTTCTTCGGAAACAAAGGAGCCACATTCTGGCAATGAATCTGACTCGTCAAAGTTAGAAGAGCCACCTGTTGAACAAAAAGGAGAAAATTCAGTTCCGCCAATGGATGATATCAACTTTCCACCATTGCGAGCTGAAAATTATAAACAAAAAGTTGACGAAGTTGAAATTTCAAATCAATCTTTTTCTAAAAAGAAAGATTTTGATGTTGAAAAAGCCTTTAACCCCAATGTTCTAAACATTTTTGGAAAAATGGTTGACGGGAAAGTAAAAGGGGTTAAAGAATTTTATGAATCAAAAAGGTATGTTCAAAACACCCAAGGACCGTCAGGCTTGGGTGAATCTTTTTAACTGAAAATCCTGACTTGCCGGAACTCCCAGGTTGGTAATTGGGGAGTAGGAATCGGCATCTTTCTTGAGAAATTCACAGGTTGGTAACTGTGATATTTCGACTTACAAGTGGTTAATCAAGGACATTAAGTTGTACTTGATTTAACTATCTTACAAGTGCTATGATTGTTGAAAAATGTGTATGTGAATTACCTACAAGTGGTTTTTTCAAGTGGATTGAAGAACAATGTGATGAATTAAACCCCATGTTTGTGAAATGACACACAAAAACTAATTTTTCCGGAAAAACCATTTTGATTAAAACAAACTTAAGTGTTTTGAAATCATAATGGGAAAATAGTTTGTTGTCAGGGGGAGTTCTGATTGTTTATGCCAAGTGGATGGCGAATTAAAGCGATTCGATATCATGTTGTCATGTTTCTTTGTATAGTTTGTTTTCAAATTTTCTCAGAAAATCAAAATTGAAACATATTTTGATTTTAGGGGGAGAAAAATTTTAAAAAAAAATTATTAGAAAATTTGAAAAATGCCAAAAACATTGAAAAATTCAAAATGAGTTTGTTGTGAAAAAGAGGAAATGATAGTAGATCAGTTGGACTGTCATAGCATGCTAAAGAAATGGAAAGTTAAAATGTGATAAACGGTCTCACTAAAGATGTGACGGTAGGCTCAGCTAGACTAGTAGATTTGCGATAACGATACAAACTTAAATGAAAAAGCCTAGTTCTAGTGGGAAACATGGTTGAAAGCATAGTACTTAGTTTTGTCCTTCTTGACTGTGTGCCTACTCAGTAATCGCTGATTGTCGAAAGACATAAAACTGGCTAATTCTGTGAACTTTCACAACTTTGCTAAAAAATCGCTGTGATTGTGCATTTCATTTTGCAAAGATTTAAACTTTTTTTATTTCTTTATTTTGTTTAAGCATTGGACATCCTCTGCGTATACGTGAGTATCGACCTGGATGTTATTGCCTAAACGTTCTGCTTTATTTTCTTTGATGTTTCGTTTAAGCTTTGGACCTCCTCTGCGTATACGGAAGTATCGACCTGGTGGTTAAAGCCTAAACAACTTCAACTTGTTTTATTTTCTTATTTTGTTTAAACATTGGACTTTCTCTGCGTATACGGAAGTATCGACCTGATTGTTAATGTTTAAACGTTCTGCTTTGTTTTCGCACAAATCACAGTTGATAAAAGTTTAAAGGCATTACTTGAGTTAGTGTATTGCATGATGAGGGGATATGTTGAGATCGTGGGATCCATAAGAACTTAGTGCAAAATTAATATACCTTATCGTATCGGTAAGCATTTCGAAAGTTTTTAGATTGAGTTTAAGTGGACAACAATATCGTCAATCTACGTGAATCGTTTAGAACTTAAAATGTTTAAAGCTTAACGGTGTTGATGATATGTCTCATAAACTGATATGATCCTCTTACACAAACTCACAAAAATATTGTCTGTATATATTTCATTTTATTAAAAACAAAAATCCAAAAAGAGTTTAGTGTGTTTTAGTATAAAATTTTGAAAAATCCAAAAAGATTTTCGACAACTGATGTTGGAGAGCTGATATTCAAAATTCCAAGTGCTAAGCATGATGAACATCTAGGGTTGGGAGAGTTTGTTTGAGATGAAAAGTGATTTTGAAATGTTTAAATGGTTCATTAATTTGAATCAAAATTTTGAATATTACGAAGTCAAGAGGATAAGTAGAGTTTATTCATGATAAAATTGTTTATCTTACAAAGTGGTAGAGAATGTGCAGGTTAAAGCCAGGTTTCTGATCCTATTGCTACGGAAAGCCAGGAGACGTTTCAGATCCTGTGAAAATGTTATATCAGATTACGATCCCGGAACAACTTAAGGGGGAGTCTGTTAGAAAAAGGGAGTTTGAAGAGTGAAAGAGCCAGACTCAGAGTTTGAAGATTAGCTGATGATGGTGATTGAAGAGAAAGAGAGAGTTTGAAGTATGCTTCAGTGTCAAACATTTTGGAAAGCGTTTAGACTGATTAAGACTGAAGTTTTGACGTACTAAAGTCTCGTACTGAAGACTCCGTCAACATCCAAGGGGGAGACTGTTGGTGCATATGTCTGTTGACTTCGTCTTATATCGAGTTTTGGATACGTTGCAGTTCGGATCAAGCATGATGTCATCATTATTGATGATGAAATCATACCAATGACATCATCAAGTGCATTATCACATGAAATTAAATGCATACATGAAGCAGATTGGCTAGTTCGCTTGAATTGCATGCATGTTCGTTTGAAAAGTCAAATCATGTTGTGGCCGCTTGAATCTGTTTGGCAGTTTGAAGTCTGACCGCTTGAACATGTGCATGTTCATTTCAAGCGGTCAAGCCAATACTATATATAGGTGTCATTTGTCATTTCAAGCGGTTAGAACAAGGAACAGTCCCTTGTATACCGTACCTAACTACTGCTGGATTACGTCATGTTTATCAGATTTTGAGTCGAAACTCTATTTGGTTGTAGTTGATACGTAATAAAACGTTGTTTAATTACGTTTTCGCGCACGATTACGGTTCGATTCAACGGTTTCCGCACGTTAAATCGAATTCATCGCAGATCTAGTGATCGTTTACGATCCGATCCTGTACTCACACGTTTAAGCCCCGTTAACCCCATTTCAAAGCTCTAAAATGAAGTTAAAGTATAGGGAACTTAAAATGTGCTCAAAAATATCTCAGATGTTGGTTCGTTTGGCCGTACGATCGCGATGTTCGCTTAATTACGACAGAATGCGCATAAGCGCGAAAAACGATCCAAATGACGCGACGAATGGATTTTTTCTCAAGCCTAAACACTAAAATAAAATATTTTAGTGCTTACATAAATTTTTGGATGTCCGGATGTATTCAGAACGTAAGTTATGCGCGAAAGTGTAAACTTGTGCACTTTTTGACGCTTTTAGTCCCTGAATGTCCTAAAAGTTTATTTTAGCACACCGAACACCTCAAAGCCTATTTCTAAGCTATGTAGAGGATATTTATGGTATGTTTAACTTATGGTCATGTTCCGGAATGTTCGTTACTGTTCAAATTGGCATACTTTCGCAGTTTGTCAAGTTTAGTCCCTGTAAGCGAATTAACTTGTTTTTGCCATACCAAAGCCTTCAAAGCTTATTTCTAAGTTATGTAAGGGTTATTTAAGGTATGTTAAGCCTATTTCACTATTCCGGAGTGTTTGTTGCATTAAACTGGTTATATTTACACACCAGTGCGCGTATAACCTTCCAGAAAGCGATTTAGAGCTTGAAATTGAACAAATATTGATATGTGCAAAAGATACACATATTTATACGGATCCCAAGTATGAAATACAATATTTCATTGGCTTGGTATTTTTTTGAAGTTCGCAGTGACCCAGGTGTCACAGTCTCCCCTACTTTAGGAAATTTCGTCCCGAAATTTATTCGTAGGAGTCTATTTGTGACTTTGTGTCAAATAACCACCAGAGATACAAGGCATAATCCTGTCATTTCCTTAATGGACAATCTTCAGAAACGAAAATGAACAGACGGAGTCATTTTCCTCAACGAGTATTCTTCAGAAACAGAAATGAAGGAATAAACAACCGGGGATTCTTTTCCTCAACGGACATTCTTCAGAAACGCAAAATGAACAAACGGAGTCATTTTCAACGGGTGCTTCCTTAGAAATGGAAATGAAAAGGATAATCAAACGGATATTAATTTCCTCAACGGACAATCTTCAGAAACGAAAATGAGCTGACGGAGTCATTTTCAACCGGTGCTTCATCAGAAATGGAAATGAAAAGGAGAAACAAACGGATATTCATTTCCTCAACGGACAAATCTTCAGAAACGAAAATGAACAAACGGAGTCATTTTCAACGGGTGCTTCATCAGAAATGGAAATGAAAAAGGATAGTCAAACGGATATTCATTTCCTCAACGGACAAATCTTCAGAAACGAAAATGAACAAACGGAGTCATTTTCAACGGGTGCTTCGTCAGAAATGGAAATGAAAAGGATAATCAAACGGATATTCATTTCCTCAATGGACAATCTTCAAAAACGAAAATGAACAAACGGAGTCATTTTCAACGGGTGCTTCATCAGAAATGGAAATGAATAGAGTTAACTTCTAGACACATGACAAAACTCGCTGTGGTTTCAGTGCACTAAATTCCATAATTATGTATGCATCCATAATTACGTAATTCCTTGCACAGTCCGCACAGTTTGTCTTGTAATGTTTAGGGGAGGAAAATCAAATCTGTGATGAGGGTGACTAGACTACCATAGGGTCCTTTTAACTAGATCGACAGATGATCTTATTAATTAGGACACCAAGGAGTCCTTTCAGCTATTTCATCACATGATGTTTCTAACCAGATTTTTTTGATCAATCTGTTTAACTAGACCACTCAAGGGGTCTAATTATGGAGTAGTACTTTATAATCCAAGGGACTTAACTACAACGTAGTAGTCCATTAAGGATTTTATGTAGTACCCTTGGGTATCCTACTACGAATCCCTCATATGAAGATACGAAAGGTTCTACGAGGATTTGGATAACAAAACTTGGATTACACAAAAACATTTAAAGGAACACATAAGCACATAATCACATAGTTGTTTAACTTGGTTATTAATTTGTTATTAACTTGTTAGTGATTGAATATGGATATTCAAAGTACACCAGGAAACCAGTAGCTGGACTTCAATGTCCTCTGGGATCTATCTGAAAAGATAGGATGATCTCCCAAAATTCGATTTTGTTTTCAAAGAAACGTAATATTCGAATTAAGGAACACAACAATTTTAGGATTTACGGAAATATCCTTAAGTACCCTTATTAAGGATTTATAGTGGTACTTTGGGTATTCGTCTCGTGTTGTAACTTGCGCCTTGTACTTCGTTTCCTTAGAATAAACGGGTACTTAGGAATTTCGTGAAAACGCAAGAGATCATAAGATGGAAAAAAAAATTTTGGGCGTAGTTTGCTTTTCAAGGAATACGATTCCTTGCTTGTCGGTATTGTAGGGGATATGTTCTTTATACATATAACCACATAAATACATCGCAATGTAAATAAAAGATTTATTTATAAACAATGATAACAACTGTTTCATGGACCTTGACAACAAAAGAAAATAATACATAAGACGTGATTATTTCTAAACGATGTTGTCTTCTGGTTGGTCAGATGCTCATCCCTGTGCTGGATTTGCATTAGCAAGCTTTGGGCAATTTCTTCGGAAATGACCCATCTCGCCACAGTTGAAGCAAGAACCTGGTAGAAAACGACCTTGAGCAGGGTTGTTGCCAGCTTGGTTTGGTGCAGCTGCAGCTGGCCAGACTCTTGCTGTATGGCCTATAAGTCCACAAGTTTGGCATTTGCGGCACTTTACATTGGCATGATGATGGAGGCTACATTGGTTGCACAAGGGTGCAGTTCCATTGTATGGCTTCCTAGCAGGGGGTTGAGCTGGTTGGTTGGGGACGGCTTGATCATTGTGAGTAACCATGGCGAAATTCTGAGAAGCCTTTCGCTTCTTTGACCTCTTAGAGGATCCAGTCTGTTCATCCATGGTCTTTGATTCCTCGATTGGGTTCGATTCCTCGACCGGTTTCTTGTCACCTTTTCGGAAAAGTTTACCTTTCCTGATCTTTGATTCAGTCAAGGTTGCAGATAGCTCAATGGCCTGTCTAACTGTAGTAGGGTTGCTACCAGTCACAATGTCTTGTATTGAGTCAGGGAGGCCATTAATGTACTTTTCGATTGCCTTATCTAAAGGCGTGACCATGGTAGGACACAACAGGCTCAGCTCCTCATATCGATCAGTGTATGCTCGATGTTCACCGCTGTCTTGCTCAAGATTGTCGAATTCCCTTTCCAAAGCCCTGATCTCATGACGAGGACAAAATTCCTTCATCATAAGGGCCCTATGTTCAGCCCATGTCTAGCAACTTCTGCACCACGATCTCTCATAACCCCGTTCCACCACGTAAGGGCCCTCTTCTGGAACACACTCGAAGAAAACTCGACCTTGCGATTTTCAGGACACTGCACGTGGCGAAAAGTATTCTCAATGCTCTCGAACCATTGAAGAAGCCCAGTCGCTCCCTCAGAACCACTAAACTTGAGTGGTTTAGCCGAGTTAAAACTCTTGAAATTGCATGGACCATTGTTATTGTTGTTGGCTTGGTTCCATTGAGCAAAGAGGTTTGGGAATTGAGCAGCCATTTGCTGCGCAATGATTTCTGCCAGTTCGGCAGTCGCTATCTGGTTTTCGCGTCGAGGAGGCATTCTAAAAGAGGAAACATGAAAGGAAACGAGTGAGAGAATTAGACGAAAAGAATGAGATGAAACAAATCAGATGAAAGCAAGGATAGTGGTCATTTGTTTGTTATTGCAAAGCAAAAAACGACCCCGGTGATTAATCAAGTAAATGGGTCAAAAATAATGTATCGCGAAGACGTGCTCGCCTATAAGTGGACACTCACCCCAAGAGTTCCCAGGTAAGAGTGACTGGTCCGATTATGTGGATTTGTACTAACACTCTAGCCTTAGACAGAAAACTCAGGGTACAGGCACCCACCCTTCCAGTTTGCACGTGTTCACATTATTTAGATCAACTTTGACGGGATTTTGAAAACTTAAAGGGTTCAAAACCATATAATAAATCATCCTAGAATAGATGATTAGTTTTCAAAGCGGGATAGAAATTTGTGTTCTTATTGTGGTTGTCACCTAAAAATAAGTGACGGTATTGTTTTAAAACTAAATACAAGAAAACTTGTGTTAGGGTCCTAGGAAGGTTGTAGACTAGGTCAAAGCATTACTAATAACCTAATTCCCTATAACCACTGGCTCTGATACCAACTTTTCTGTCACACCCCGACCACGTGAGACAACGAAATGTGGCGGAAACATCGGGGAGTGTTGTAACAGAATTAATTGTTTCAAATCCTTGGCAAATGAAGTTTCGTTTTATTAATCAAACATGAGAGTTTACATTGTTTTAAACAAGAACTAAAGAGTACATAACATAAATTAATTAGTTCTTGTCTCGTTTTAAGTCACTAAGGCACAGGTCCGCCTAAGTATGTCTTGATAAGTCCTATGCATCATCTCCTGAAAACACATGTGAAAATAGGTACGTCAGCATAAAAATGCCTGTGAGATACATAGGTTTTGTGAAAACAGAAATTCATGACTTATGTTTGAGAAAATGTTTAGTCATGAACCTTGTAATTTGCTTTGTCTTGTAAATCATTTGAAAAATGATGAGATCAGATGATATGTATAAATAAGAGAATAATTTTATGGTTAAATGAATAACCATGTAAAATGAGTTTGTATAAGATAAGTTGTTTGTAAAACAATGTCTTGTGAAAAGTATGTTATTTGTATAAAATGTCATATGTCTCAAATTGAAATGATTCAAATAACGCTACGATATGTAATACCATACAAACACTTATATATAGGAAGTACCAGCGGCGTATCCACCATGCTTGTATCATATTACACAAGTCTCGTTACTTAAATCACTTACTCAAACCAAACCACCAAAGTAAAATGTTTATGTATAATCAAATGTCAAAATGTTTATGTGAAAACCATGTCTAATGTCTATGTCTAATGTTTATGTCAAATGTAAATCATGTCAACAGATACAAATGGTTCACACGGTTCAATAGTTACAAACGGTTCATATAATCAAAGGGTTACAACGGCTCAAAATGTAGTATAATGTGTTCATATGCTGGATGAGCATATGCAACAGAAATGCCATGTAAAACAATGTACTAAGTATGCACGTAATGGACATACATAGCATAAGTGTAATGTAAAACAATGTACTAAGTATGCACACAATGGGCGTACATAGCATGAAATGTATTGTAAAGAGATGTACTAAGTATGCACACAATGGGCACACATAGCATAAAATTTATTGTAAAGTGATGTACTAAGTATGCACACAATGGGCATACATAGCATAAAATGTATTGAAATCATGTACTATAAATGTACTAGTGAACATAGCGGTATATGATGTAAAAACAGGAAAGCATGAAAGTAACAAGTAGGCACATGTGTTCCACCCCAAAACAGTTTGGAAAACAGTAAAAGAGGGGTCTATGTACTCACTTGAGATTGCTCAGAAGTCCTAAGATAACCACCAAGAAATGCTAGAGATCACGGAAATCAAACGACACCTAATATAGGTAACTATGTTAATAAACCGGACCTAAATCGGAAGATCGGATAGAATGCGGGTTCGTAAACCAAACGAGTATGGAGACTCGTGTAATATGGTTTAACAAAGCCTACATACTAAATGAAACCTAATATAGGTGTTTACAACCCATTACGACCCGTTTAGGTAGCTTATGCTACTTTAACGCGTCGTTCGCGTAAAACGCGTTCGGAATGCCTAACTAGTCCTATGACAAGTAAAATATGCCTTAACATATCTAATATTGTTACCAAATCAGTTTAGATACCAAAAGTTATGTTACATATGCTTAAAATGAATTTTGGCGTCAAAAGGGCATTTTGGTAATTTACCTAAGGCATATAAACTACCTATCATACAACTACTTAAACGAAGCGACCATAAGGTATAACCTCGGAAGGTTATTCCCTATATACTATGGTCACCTAACGTGTTTGGTCGGATCCTAATGATCGACCAAATGGGTCGGGTTCGAAGGTATAAGCGATTTATCAGATCGCTTACCCTTACGACCCTAGACAACGTGGTAATCAGTAGGCATAGTCACAAGGGACTATAACCATCGTGATTACAATCACGTTGCGAAGTTCAAACGAACTTTGCATTGACCATAAACTGGTCAACACAGAAAGTCAAACAAAGTTTGACTTTCGGACTCGAAAGCAATAAAAGAACGAAGGAACACTTACAAAGGGTCCAAGAATGGAAGGTTTGAATCCGAGTACTCTCAGGTATGAAGTGTTAAACACAACAACTTAGAGAGCAAACTCAGATTTCAAAGGTGTGAGGAATGAGTGAAGTGGGTGTTGGGTATTTATAGATTTCGGTTCACCGTTAGGATCGTTTCTTGGAGAAGAGGGCACGATCTAAGCCGTACACTTGTTGGAAAGTTGTGGTAACTCATTTGCCATCCACCATAAGAGTTTGACACTTGGCACTTGGCCTTTGGAGAGTGTTAAGGGCTGTTAAAAGCTGAAAAAAAAACGTTTTGCTGCATCTGGCCCCTGTTTACGGACCTAGTTTGGCAGATTCACAGTTCCAGTCCCTGCAACCTCAAAACTTCGTTTTCGATGCTTTTTTTTTTACACGTTTAAGCCCCGTTAACCCCATTTAAAAGCTCTAAAATGAAGTTAAAGTATAGGGAACTTAAAATGTGCTAAAAAATATCTCAGATGTTGGTTCGTTTGGCCGTACGATCGCGATGTTCGCTTAATTACGACAGAATGCGCATAAGCGCGAAAAACGATCCAAATGACGCGACGAATGGATTTTTTCTCAAGCCTAAACACTAAAATAAAATATTTTAGTGCTTACATAAATTTTTGGATGTCCGGATGTATTCAGAACGTAAGTTATGCACGAAAGTGTAAACTTGTGCACTTTTTGACGCTTTTAGTCCCTGAATGTCCCAAAAGTTTATTTTAGCACACCGAACACCTCAAAGCCTATTTCTAAGCTATGTAGAGGATATTTATGGTATGTTTAACTTATGTTCATGTTCCGGAATGTTCGTTACTGTTCAAATTGGCATACTTTCGCAGTTTGTCAAGTTTAGTCCCTGTAAGCGAATTAACTTGTTTTTGCCATACCAAAGCCTTCAAAGCTTATTTCTAAGTTATGTAAGGGTTATTTAAGGTATGTTAAGCCTATTTCACTATTCCGGAGTGTTCGTTTCATTAAACTGGTTATATTTACGCACCAGTGCGCGTATAACCTTCCAGAAAGCGATTTAGAGCTTGAAATTGAACAAATATTGATATGTGCAAAAGATACACATATTTATACGGATCCCAAGTATGAAATACAATATTTCATTGGCTTGGTATTTGTTTGAAGTTCGCAGTGACCCAGGTGTCACACTTCTCTTCCGTTGATGTGTCAGTAACGAGTGCCAGAATGGCAATGTGGCCCTTTCGCAAACACTTCTGGGCATTAAGGAAAGAGATAATGCCTACGACAGCACCACTCTTGTCGCCATGAATCACGAGGGGTTCTTCACCAGAACGAGGGATGCGGACAATCTTCTCGTTGCAAAGAATCTCCGCTTGATGATGAGATAGCCAATCCATCCCAATAGCGACGTCGAAACTACCCAGAACGATAGGAATAAGATTGATAGGGAAGGTCTGACCAGCTAAGACGAGGTTACAACCTTAACTATGTGTGTAGCCTCTAAACTTTTACCATTTGCTAACTCTACGATGTGCTTGGTGTTCAAAAGTGTTGGAGTACACTTAAGCATATGACTAACTTTCAAGGACACGTAGCTAGTATCGGAACCCGAATCAAATAAAACAGTAACAAAGAAATCATCCAGAAGAAACTTACCCATCACAACGTTGGGATCGTTCCTTGCATCACCCTAACCAATCACGAACACACGACCCCTTGCCCCATTACCATTGTTGTTTCCCCCATTGCCGTTTCCATTCCCCTGATTGTTGTTGTTCTGGTTTTGATTTAGCTGGGGGCAGTCTTTCTTGAAATGACCCTCAGCACCACATTGAAAGCACCCTTTGTTATTACCTTGTTGTTGCTGCTGCTGGCGTTGATTTGGTGGGGCTTGCTGTTGCTGCCGGTTCTGATTCGCCGGACGCTGAATCCTGCAATCTCTTGCAATGTGACCAGGCTTGTTGCATCGATGACAGTTGCCTTTACCATATGGCCCACTGTGGTGCAAGTTACAGCGATTACATTTGGGGTGATTTCCCTTGTACCCACCCTGACCTTGATTCCTAGAAGACTGCTGACTGGGGCTCCTATACTCATCTGTCTTTCGCTGCTGGGACTGATCTGAAGTAGAACCTTTGCCCAAATTTCCATCCAACTTGCGCTTATTGTCATTGGGAGCGTCAGTAGTAGTAGCACAAATACGCTTGGTGTGACAACTGGCACCAAACCGGTAATTTCCGTACACTTTGATTATTATTTAATGACTGCAATTATGTGCATAAATGTCAGCATTGACTGATTACATGCTAAACAGGTGAATTCATGCACGTTGTATACTACAAAATATTGCTTTATGCATAAACGAGAGCGTTGCGTCAGAAATACTAGTAAACTCACCGGTAAGACACACTGTGTCAACAGAACTGCAGAAAGCAGTCAAACAATAAAATTGGAGCCTAGGTGTAGGTCCAACAACAAGAATACATTAAAACCCAAAGAATACATACAAGGGTTTACATATATACATTACGGAAGCAAAAATAAGCACTAAAAAGCACCCGAAACGCACTTTAAGTGCAGAATTTCATATAATTCAGCTCTAATCAGCATTTAAACATATGAATATTATGCAGAAATTACGTTTTATTATCCAGAATATTTCCCCAAGTGTTGGGAATTGAAAGGGTACAAGAAAGGTACTTAAAAGACACTAAAAAGTGTAATTTAGCACTTTAACGAACCAGTGTCTAACCAAACAACCGGATAATACCCGGAACACCAAAATAATGCTGGAAGCATTGTTTTTATTTTTCTGAGCGGGTTAGGGTCCCCGAACACCCTAACACACTATATATTTAATAACACATTTAACACTAAAATTAACACTTAACTAGTATTTGTAATTAGGGATTGGAAATTACACTTAACCCCCCCCCCCCATGTCTTTCACGGTTATTAGGGGCCCCCATAACACAAGATTTTTCTAAATCTTACAAAATCTCTTCCATGATCATTCATGGGATTTGATGAGATTTGAAGGTACTATAGGAAACATATGGACTCTTGGACAACACATTAACATGGTTATAAGAACAAACACTTCCTTCATCATTCTTCACAACACAATTTCTCCTCTCCCTTGCCTACTCCCACTCTCGGCCGACCCTCCTTCCACACACCCACCACATTTTTGTTGCAAGTTCATCCATTCCAAGCTTGAGTTAAGGTGCAAGGTGGTGACTAAGGAAGCTCGGTGCAAGCGGATCTTGAAGGACCTTCACCATTTGCTTTTATCCACCACATTTACATCTTGTTTCTTCCCTAGCCTTGAGCTAGTAGTTAGTGTCTCTAATCATCATCTTGATCTTGTTTGTGGTGTTTAATAGATGATTTAATGGTTAAAAATCAAGAACACTAAAGAACTTGCATTAAAGTCTTGAACATAAGTGATTAATGGTGGATAAATAGTAGATATGTGTGTAAATCATGTGAATCTTGTCTAGTTGTGATTATTTGATGTTGTTTGTTACTAAAAGTGGGATGGATCATCATCTAGACATACTAGATCATGTTCAAGACATGAACTAGTAGTATGCTAGTGTTAGAAATGTGAAAGATGATGAAACCATCCACCATGAACTTGAAACTTGAATAAAAATAAATTTTCTTGTAAAATGAAGTTGTAAACTTGTGGATCTAAAGATCTACAAGTGGTTTTTCGGAAGAACCAAGCGGAAGATGCTAGTTTTGTCATAACCCGGATATTTTATGAAAGGAGCACATTTATAGTAACTAAACAAGTGTGTAAACACTTGTGTAACAAAGAAATTTAACAAGAAAGTATTTTTGTAAATCTTGACTAGAAGTTGTGAAACTTCAAGTTCTTTAAAAATAAGGTTTACAAGAAACTAATCATGTTTTTAAAGATAACAAGACCTACTAAACATGTTAGTAACTTACTACATATATTTACAAACTTTCAAGTTCATAAATTTGTGGTATATGCTTGTTTTGACAAAGTTTGGTAAATAAAGGTTTTGTTGTTGATTTAAAAGAAAATAAACACATGTTTTGAAAACATGGGAAACCTCCATTTTTAGGGGAAACTCTGTCAAAATTTTTATAAATTTTGACACTTAGAAAAATATAAGTTTTTGAGAAACTTATTCCCTAAAAATGTATTTAAAAATATTACCAAGGTTTCCCTAATTTTTGGTGATAAGAAATGAGGATTTCTTCAAGAATAAAAATGGATATTAAGTATGTATATATTTTTGAGAAAAATATATATATTATTTGATCACCAACTTTTGTGCTAAGTGTATATAGTATGTGTTATACGTGCTAGTGTATTAAGACTTAAAAACACACTAAATACTCATGAGAAGTATAAACACAAAAATACACATACAACATACAAGATACATAATTCGGGTGCAAAGTGCAAAACACGAGATACTTATATTAAATTTTGGGAAAATAATATAAGTAAGATACTTAGTTGAAAATATAAAATATTTTTAACACAACAATACAAATACAAAAGAGAGTGACTGTACTTGTGCGACGCAAGTCTAGTGACTAACGTTAAGAAAACGCGTATAGGTCACGACGTTAATTAAGCAAATCCGGTGAAGTTTACGACGCAAGGAACGCAAAGTTGTGAGTTCATGCTCCCTCTTTTCTTTAACTGTTTTCAGTTTTATAACTTCGGGGGTGAAATACATGTACAAATGTTACAATGTTTACAAATGGTATGATAACAAGAAACACACTTGGTGAGGACGAGAACCAAGTATGATGCGTTTTGAGGAATGATACGAGAAATCGTGTCACGAATAGGGTACCATAAGCACCATTAATCAACAATATACCTAGACCGCAGAACAAAATGTTAGATCTAACGGGTGCCGGGCAGCCACACTCTCGGTGAGGGCGAGAATCGAGTAGTGCTTTTGTGTCTCAGAATATGCCAACTAGAAAAATGCCTAAGGTTTGGTGACTTCCTATGTCGTGTCACATGTTAATGGCCTTACAACCCATTAACAATCCTGATACTTACAGGAATACTTTATTTATGTAAGATTCATACCATACTAAAACTTGATTTATACTTGAGTACGTGGGGTACACAAGTAAACGTAATTTATACATGAGTACGTGGTGTACACATGAATACTTAATTTATATATGAAAACTTGATTTATACATGACACAAACTATGTTTTCATACAAAGTATACAAACGTGAAATACAACAACTGCATGAATTCACACCAACATTATGTTGACGTTTTTCCAAAACTCACATGTATTTCAGGTAACTTACCCATGCTCGTGGATGTCGCTTATGCTTATCTTTGAATAAAGTGTAAACTTTTTAAGACAATGTTTCATGCTATCTCGCGATGTAAACGCTATCTTATGTTTTCAAATTATGGTATTTGAAGTCATTTTCATGAGCATGTAGTACGTTTTCCTTTCGTATGCAATGAGAACCTTTCATGATCACACCTCATGCTTCCGCCGCAGAAAGGGGTGTGACAGATTGGTATCAGAGCTGCGATTGTAGTGAACCAGGATTCCTTCTCGAGTCTAGTCTACAATCTCTAGGATCCTTTCACGAAAACAATTTTTTCAAAGAGTTTTCATTGCATAAAACGTCCCGCGACATCCACTACCTGAAACTGTCTACATGAGTCTAGAAAAGACACTACGGGACTTAGGGTGCACATGAGTAGCACTTGTCTTTAACTAAGAAACTACTTACAATTATGTGTGATAATTAGCATATGCTAGAAGTAGAATGTCACAAGTATACGTGACTTAACCTGAAAGCGATGGCCCATCTGAAGGAAGAGATACGAGGATGAAATGAACTGTACGGACTGTGCAAAGAGTTACGTAATTTTGGATGCATACATAATTATGAAATTCAGTGCACAGAAACCACAGCAAGTCTTGTCACGTATAGATTCCCTCAGTGCAAGCCTACTAAGTACTCTGCTAGAGTAATAATTGTTTGATGTCACTTATGTGGTATATACCTGAGAATATATATACTACTACTGTCTAGTATGACGATATCAAACAAATGTTTAACCCTGTTGTGTTATGTTCTGTCAGAATATGGCACCCAGGAAAGCTGTGAATGCTCGCAATGATGATCAACCTCCTCCTCCCCCACTGCCAAGAACTGCTGAAGAGCTGAACGCTCTACTGGAAGAAAGGATCTCCGCTGCTATCGCCCAATACGAGGCAACCCGTACTGCCGACAGTGGAGGACCAAGCAACGCTAGACGTAACGGGCATGGAGATTCGTCTGGAGGAAACACAGCTTAAGGTAACCTTAAGACTATGTACTAAGCATGGAGAAACTTATGAACGGTCTTTGTTTCATTATTTCTTCGATTGCTCACATGTGAATTGGTTGAATCAATTCCAGGCTGCACTTTCAAGCAGTTCCTCGACTGCAAGCCGATGAACTATGACGGCACAGGAGGTGCAGTAGCATTTGTTCGTTGGATGGAGAAGACTGAAGCTACTATCCGCATGAGCAAGTGTACCGTGGATCAACAAGTCACTTTTGCTATCGGATTGTTTCTCGATGAAGCTCTGACTTGGTGGAACCTACAAGCCCAAACTTTGGGTGATGATGCCGCTTATGGCCTAACTTGGGAAGAACTGAAGGAAAGAATGAGAGAGAAGTATTGCTCTTGTACTGAACTCCAAAGACTGGAAACGGAGTTCTGGCACTTGACCATGGAAGGTGCTGATATTAATGGTTATACTCGAAGGTTCCACGATCTGTCTAGAGTGCTTCCCTACATGGTGACTCCGGAATTCAAGCGCGTTGAACGCTACATTTGGGGACTGGCCCCAGAATTTCATGGCATGGTAACTTCGGCCAAACCTCAAACGATCACCGAGGCTGTAACTCTGGCTGTCAGCCTGACTGAAGATTGTGTTCGTATGAAGAAGTTATCACTGAACCCAACAGAAAAGACCGAGGCGCATGCCGAGTCGTCCGGCAACAAGAAAAGGAAACATGCAAACCTGAATCAAGCAACTCGCAACAACAAGGGTTTCAGCAAGAAGCGCGACACTAACCCGCATCAGGAGACGAAAACCCTTGCAACCAAAGGATACCAAGGCACCATGCCTAAATGCCAAAAATGTAAGTCTCATCATGAAGGAGCTTGTCGCATTCCAAGGTGCGACAAATGTGGTAGATTGGGTCATCAGACAGAAGACTGTTGGGGAAAAGGAAAGAATCGGAATGGAAATGGTGCTGGTAACAAGAATGGTAACGGGAAAGGGCGGAACCAAGGATGCTTAATTTGTGGAAGCAATGATCATTTCATGAAGGACTGCCCAAAGGGAAACAATGCTCAGGCTCGAGCATTTGTGATTGGAGCAAAGGACGCACGCGAGGACCCTAATGTGGTCACCGGTACGTTTCTCATTAACAATCACTTTGCATCCATATTATTTGACACGGGCGCTGATTATAGCTTAATGTCTGTGGAATTTAAACGCATGTTTGGAATAGAATCTAGTAGATTAGAAATTCCTTATTCTATTGAGCTAGCCAATGGTAAACTCGTTGAATCGGGCAAAGTTGTTATAGGCTGCACATTAGAACTTGGTGAACGAAGATTTAGCATCGACCTCTTACCTATTCAATTGGGTAGCTTCGATGTAGTAGTAGGAATGGACTGGTTGTCCAAGAACAAAGCGGAAGTTATTTGTCACGAGAAAATCATTCGCATCCCTTTGGCGAATGATGAAACTCTCATCGTACATGGAGATAGACGAAACGCGCCTCTACGAATCATCAGTTGTATGAAGGCACAAAAGTGCTTAAGGAAAGGATGGGTTGCTTTCCTAGCGCACGTTGTAGACAAGAAGGCTGTAGAGCCGAAACTCGAGGACATTCCTGTGGTGAAGGAATTCCCTGATGTTTTTCCCGAAGATCTGCCAGGACTACCTCCGCAACGACAAGTCGAATTCCGTATAGACTTGGTTCCAGGAGCCGCTCCTGTAGCCAAGGCACCCTATCGGCTTGCACCATCCGAAATGCAAGAATTATCTACACAACTCCAGGAGTTGTTGGATAAAGGATTCATAAGGCCAAGCTTCTCGCCCTGGGGAGCTCCTGTATTGTTCGTGAAGAAGAAGGATGGAACACTGCGGATGTGTATCGATTACAGAGAATTGAACAAGCTCACGATCAAGAATCAGTATCCACTACCGAGGATTGACGACTTATTTGATCAATTGCAAGGATCAAGCTACTATTCCAAGATCGACCTTCGATCTGGATACCATCAGCTAAGAATCCAAGAAGAAAGCATACCAAAGACTGCATTCCGAACGCGTTATGGACACTACGAGTTCCTTGTGATGCCTTTTGGGCTGATGAATGCACCAGCGGTCTTTATGGATCTGATGAACCGCGTATGCAAACCATATCTCGATAAATTCGTGATTGTATTTATCAATGATATCCTGATTTACTCACAAATGAAAGAAGAATATGAGCAACATCTCAGAACCATCTTGGAACTACTGAAGAAAGAGAAACTTTATGCGAAGTTCTCAAAGTGCGAATTCTGGATTCGCGAAGTACAATTTCTTGGTCACGTTGTGAATGAGAAGGGCATTCATGTAGACCCATCCAAGATCGAAGCAATAAAGAATTAGGAGGCTCCCAAGACCCCAACTGTAGTTCGTCAATTTTTGGGCCTAGCGGGCTATTATCGGTGATTCATCGAGAATTTCTCAAAGATAGCCCAACCGCTAACGACCCTTACTCAGAAAGACAAGAAGTACGACTGGGGTGTTAAACAAGAAGAAGCCTTCCAACTGCTCAAGAATAAGCTATGCGATGCACCAATACTATCATTACCCGAAGGCACAGAAGACTTCGTGGTATACTGCGACGCCTCACGACAAGGCTTGGGTTGCGTGCTTATGCAGCGCCAAAAAGTCATCGCCTACGCTTCAAGACAATTGAAGGTACATGAAAAGAATTATACCACACACGACTTGGAACTCGGCGCGGTGGTATTCGCCTTGAAGATCTGGCGACACTATTTATGTGGTACTCGATGTACAATCTTCACAGATCACAAAAGTCTACAACACATATTTGATCAGAAAGAATTAAACATGCGTCAGCGACGATGGGTCGAGCTGCTGAATGACTATGACTGTGAGATTAAGTACCATCCTGGAAAAGAAAATGTTGTAGCAGACGCATTAAGCCGACAGGAAAGGGTTAAGACCCTAAGGGTTCGAGCACTGGAAATGACGATTCGAACGAACCTCACTAAACGCATTCGTGATGCGCAACAAGAAGCTCTTAAAGGAGAAAACTGTAAAGCTGAATACCTTCCGGGTATGTTGAAATATATGTTGCCAAATAAAGAGGGAGCCTTATACTTTAAGAAGCGTATTTGGGTTCCGCTCTATGGCGGCATACGAGAAGTCATTCTTGACGAAGTGCACAAATCGAGATACTCGATCCACCCAGGATCAAATAAAATGTATCAAGATTTGAAAGAATACTATTGGTGGCCGAGACTCAAGAGCGATGTTGCTGTTTATGTTGGAAAATGCCTAACCTGTGCTAAGGTTAAGGCTGAATATCAGAAACCGTTCGGCCTACTACAACAACCAGAGATACCCATGTGGAAGTGGGAGCAAATCTTGATGGACTTCATAACGAAATTACCCAGAACCCCGAGAGGGCACGATATGATATGGGTAATAGTTGATCGGTTAACAAAGTCTGCGCACTTCCTACCAATCCGAGAAAAAGATAGCACTGGAAAGCTTGCTGAGATATACTTAAGAGAAATTGTGGCATGACATGGAGTGCCAATCTCGATTATTTCAGACAGAGATGGACGCTTTGTCTCAAGAATCTGGCAATCATTTCAGGAAGCCTTTGGATCCCAGTTAGATCTAAGCACGACATTCCATCCTCAAACAGACGGCCAGAGCGAACGGACTATACAAACATTAGAAGATATGCTTCACGCATGTGTCATGGATCTAGGCGGCAGCTGGGATACTCACCTACCTTTAGTTGAGTTTTCCTACAATAACAGTTATCATACAAGCATAAAGGCCGCACCGTTCAAAGCTCTGTATGGCCGCAAGTGCCGATCGCCCTTATGTTGGGCAGACGCTGGAGATAAATGTATGGTTGGTCCTGAACTTGTGCAAGAGACAACCGACAAGATTGCGCAGATCCGAGAGCGCATTAAGACGGCCCGAGATCGACAAAAGAGCTACGCTGATCTGAAAAGAAAACCAGTAGAGTTCGAGTTGGGAGACAAAGTGTTGTTAAAAGTCTCACCTTGGAAGGGCGTAGTAAGATTTGGAAAACGTGGAAAGCTGAATCCACGATACATCGGACCATTCAGAATCCTGGAAAGGATTGGTACCGTGGCATACAAGTTGGAGTTACCGGAAGAACTTAATGGAGTACATGATACGTTCCATGTATCCAATCTCAAGAAGAGTCCAACACAAGAAAACGTGATCATCCCGGTGGATGAAGTGCATATTGATGACGCCTTCCGATTTACAGAACAACCCGTTGAGGTTACCGACTGGAAAGTCAACAAGACCAGGAGGAGCAGTGTAAAACTTGTCAAAGTGCGTTGGAACTCTAAGCATGGACCCGAGTACACATGGGAACGTGACCAGTTCAAAGAAAGTATCCCCACATATTCAAGAAGACTCCTGCGAGAGTTAGTTCAGCCTGAATTTCGGGACGAAATTCTTTTAACGGGGGGAGACTGTGACAACTGGCACCAAACCGGTAATTTCCGTACACTTTGATTATTATTTAATGACTGCAATTATGTGCTTAAATGTCAGCATTGACTGATTACATGCTAAACAAGTGAATTCATTCACGTTGTATACTACAAAATATTGCTTTATGCATAAACGAGAGCGTTGCGTCAGAAATACTAGTAAACTCACCGGTAAGACACACTGTGTCAACAGAACTGCAGAAAGCAGTCAGACAATAAAATTGGAGCCTAGGTGTAGGTCCAACAACAAGAATACATTAAAACCCAAAGAATACATACAAGGGTTTACATATATACATTACGGAAGCAAAAATAAGCACTAAAAAGCATCCGAAACGCACTTTAAGTGCAGAATTTCATATAATTCAGCTCTAATAAGCATTTAAACATATGAATATTATGCAAAAATTACGTTTTATTATCCAGAATACTTCCCCAAGTGTTGGGAATTGAAAGGGTACAAGAAAGGTACTTAAAAGACACTAAAAAGTGTAATGTAGCACTTTAACGAACCAATGTCTAACCAAACAACCGGATAATACCCGGAACACCAAAATAATGCTGGAAGCATTGTTTTTATTTTTCTGAGCGGGTTAGGGTCCCCGAACACCCTAACACACTATATATTTAATAACACATTTAACACTAAAATTAACACTTAACTAGTATTTGTAATTAGGGATTGGAAATTACACTTAACTCCCCCCCCCCCCATGTCTTTCACGGTTATTAGGGGCCCCCACAACACAATATTTTTCTAAATCTTACAAAATCTCTTCCATGATCATTCATGGGATTTGATGAGATTTGAAGGTACTATAGGAAACATATGGACTCTTGGACAACACATTAACATGGTTATAAGAACAAACACTTCCTTCATCATTCTTCACAACACAATTTCTCCTCTCCCTTGCCTACTCCCACTCTCGGCCGACCACCTTCCACACACCCACCACATTTTTGTTGCAAGTTCATCCATTCCAAGCTTGAGTTAAGGTGCAAGGTGGTGACTAAGGAAGCTCGGTGCAAGCGGATCTTGAAGGACCTTCACCATTTGCTTTTATCCACCACATTTACATCTTGTTTCTTCCCTAGCCTTGAGCTAGTAGTAAGTGTCTCTAATCATCATCTTGATCTTGTTTCTGGTGGTTAATAGATGATTTAATGGTTAAAAATCAAGAACACTAAAGAACTTGCATTAAAGTCTTGAACATAAGTGATTAATGGTGGATAAAGAGTAGATATGTGTGTAAATCATGTGAATCTTGTCTAGTTGTGATTATTTGATGTTGTTTGTTACTAAAAGTGGGATGGATCATCATCTAGACATACTAGATCATGTTCAAGACATGAACTAGTAGTATGCTAGTGTTAGAAATGTGAAAGATGATGAAACCATCCACCATGAACTTGAAACTTGAATAAAAATAAATTTTCTTGTAAAATGAAGTTGTAAACTTGTGGATCTAAAGATCTACAAGTGGTTTTTCGGAAGAACCAAGCGGAAGATGCTAGTTTTGTCATAACCCGGATATTTTATGAAAGGAGCACATTTATAGTAACTAAACAAGTGTGTAAACACTTGTGTAACAAAGAAATTTAACAAGAAAGTATTTTTGTAAATCTTGACTAGAAGTTGTGAAACTTCAAGTTCTTTAAAAATAAGGTTTACAAGAAACTAATCATGTTTTTAAAGATAACAAGACCTACTAAACATGTTAGTAACTTACTACATATATTTACAAACTTTCAAGTTCATAAATTTGTGGTATATGCTTGTTTTGACAAAGTTTGGTAAATAAAGGTTTTGTTGTTGATATTGTTGTTGATTTAAAAGAAAATAAACACATGTTTTGAAAACATGGGAAACCTCTATTTTTAGGGGAAACTCTGTCAAAATTTTTATAAATTTTGACACTTAGAAAAATATAAGTTTTTGAGAAACTTATTCCCTTAAAATTTATTTAAAAATATTACCAAGGTTTCCCTAATTTTTGGTGATAAGAAATGAGGATTTCTTCAAGAATAAAAATGGATATTAAGTATGTATATATTTTTGAGAAAAATATATATATTATTTGATCACCAACTTTTGTGCTAAGTGTATATAGTATGTGTTATACCTGCTAGTGTATTAAGACTTAAAAAGACACTAATTACTCATGAGAAGTATAAACACAAAAATACACATACAACATACAAGATACATAATTCGGGTGCAAAGTGCAAAACACGAGATACTTATATTAAATTTTGAGAAAATAATATAAGATACTTAGTTAAAAATATAAAATATTTTTAACACAACAATACACATACAAAAGAGAGTGACTGTACTTGTGCGACGCAAGTCTAGTGACTAACGTTAAGAAAACGCGTATAGGTCACGACGTTAATTAAGCAAATCCGGTGAAGTTTACGACGCAAGGAACGCAAAGTTGTGAGTTCATGCTCCCTCTTTTCTTTAACTGTTTTCAGTTTTATAACTTCGGGGGTGAAATACATGTACAAATGTTACAATGTTTACAAATGGTATGATAACAAGAAACACACTTGGTGAGGACGAGAACCAAGTATGATGCGTTTTGAGGAATGATACGAGAAATCGTGTCACGAATAGGGTACCATAAGCACCATTAATCAACAATATACCTAGACCGCAGAACAAAAGGTTAGATCTAACGGTTGCCGGGCAGCCACACTCTCGGTGAGGGCGAGAATCGAGTAGTGCTTTTGTGTCTCAGAATATGCCAACTAGAAAAATGCCTAAGGTTTGGTGACTTCCTATGTCGTGTCACATGTTAATGGCCTTGCAACCCATTAACAATCCTGATACTTACAGGAATACTTTATTTACGTAAGATTCATACCATACTAAAACTTGATTTATACTTGAGTACGTGGGGTACACAAGTAAACGTAATTTATACATGAGTACGTGGTGTACACATGAATACTTAATTTATATATGAAAACTTGATTTATACATGACACAAACTATGTTTTCATACAAAGTATACAAACGTGAAATACAACAACTGCATGAATTCACACCAACATTTTGTTGACGTTTTTCCAAAACTCACATGTATTTCAGGTAACTAGAAGTGGATGTGCGCGCGGTCTTACCCATGCTCGTGGATGTCGCTTATGCTTATCTTTGAATAAAGTGTAAACTTTTTAAGACAATGTTTCATGCTATCTCGCGATGTAAACGCTATCTTATGTTTTCAAATTATGGTATTTGAAGTCATTTTCATGAGCATGTAGTATGTTTACCTTTCGTATGCAATGAGAACCTTTCATGATCACACCTCATGCTTCCGCCGCAGAAAGGGGTGTGACAGATTGGTATCAGAGCTGCAATTGTAGTGAACCAGGATTCCTTCTCGAGTCTAGTCTACAATCTCTAGGATCCTTTCATGAAAACAATTTTTTCAAAGAGTTTTCATTGCATAAAACGTCCCGCGACATCCACTACCTGAAACTGTCTACATGAGTCTAGAAAAGACACTATGAGACTTAGGGTGCACATGAGTAGCACTTGTCTTTAACTAAGAAACTACTTACAATTATGTGTGATAATTAGCATATGCTAGAAATAGAATGTCACAAGTATACGTGACTTTACCTGAAAGCAATGGCCCATCTGAAGGAAGAGATACGAGGATGAAATGAACTGTGCGGACTGTGCAAGGAGTTACGTAATTATGGATGCATACATAATTATGAAATTCAGTGCACAGAAACCACAGCAAGTCTTGTCACGTATAGATTCCCTCAGTGCAAGCCTACTAAGTACTCTGCTAGAGTAATAATTGTTTGATGTCACTTATGTGGTATATACCTGAGAATATATATACTACTACTGTCTAGTATGACGATATCAAACAAATGTTTAACCCTGTTGTGTTATGTTCTGTCAGAACATGGCACCCAGGAAAGCTGTGAATGCTCGCAATGATGATCAACCTCCTCCTCCCCCACTGCCAAGAACTGCTGAAGAGCTGAACGCTCTACTGGAAGAAAGGATCTCCGCTGCTATCGTCCAATACGAGGCAACCCGTACTGCCGACAGTGGAGGACCAAGCAACGCTAGACGTAACGGGCATGGAGATTCGTCTGGAGGAAACGCAGCTCAAGGTAACCTTAAGACTATGTACTAAGCATGGAGAAACTTATGAACGGTCTTTGTTTCATTATTTCTTCGATTGCTCACATGTGAATTGGTTGAATCAATTCCAGGCTGCACTTTCAAGCACTTCCTCGACTGCAAGCCGATGAACTATGACGGCACAGGAGGTGCAGTAGCATTTGTACGTTGGATGGAGAAGATTGAAGCTACTATCCGCATGAGCAAGTGTACCGCGGATCAACAAGTCACTTTTGCTACCGGATTGTTTGTCGATGAAGCTCTGACTTGGTGCAACCTGCAAGCCCAAACTTTGGGTGATGATGCCGCTTATGGCCTAACTTGGGAAGAACTGAAGGAAAGAATGAGAGAGAAGTATTGCTCTCGTGCTGAACTCCAAAGACTGGAAACGGAGTTCTGGCACTTGACCATGGAAGGTGCTGATATTAATGGTTATACTCGAAGGTTCCACGATCTGTCTAGAGTGCTTCCCTACATGGTGACTCTGGAATTCAAGCGCGTTGAACGCTACATTTGGGGACTGGCCCCAGAATTTCATGGCATGGTAACTTCGGCCAAACCTCAAACGATCACCGAGGCTGTAACTCTGGCTGTCAGCCTGACTGAAGATTGTGTTCGTATGAAGAGGTTATCACTGAACCCAATAGAAAAGACCGAGACGCATGCCGAATCATCCGGCGACAAGAAAAGGAAACATGCAAACCTGAATCAAGCAACTCGCAACAACAAGGGTTTCAGCAAGAAGCACGACACTAACCCGCCTCAGGAGACGAAAACCCTTGCAACCAAAGGATACCAAGGCACCATGCCTAAATGCCAAAAATGTAAGTCTCATCATGAAGGAGCTTGTCGCTTTCCAAGGTGCGACAAATATGGTAGATTGGGTCATCAGACAGAAGACTGTTGGGGAAAAGGAAAGAATCGGAATGGAAATGGTGCTGGTAACAAGAATGGTAACGGGAAAGGGCGGAACCAAGGATGCTTCATTTGTGGAAGCAATGATCATTTCATGAAGGACTGCCCAAAGGGAAACAATGCTCAGGCTCGAGCATTTGTGATTGGAGCAAAGGACGCACGCGAGGACCCTAATGTGGTCACCGATACGTTTCTCATTAACAATCACTTTGCATCCATATTATTTGACACTGGCGCCGATTATAGCTTCATGTCTGTGGAATTTAAACGCATGTTTGGAATAGAATCTAGTAGATTAGGAATTCCTTATTCTATTGAGCTAGCTAATGGTAAACTCGTTGAATCGGGTGAAGTTGTTAGAGGCTGCACATTAGAACTTGGTGAACGAAGATTTAGCATCGACCTCTTACCTATTCAATTGGGTAGCTTCGATGTAGTAGTAGGAATGGACTGGTTGTCCAAGAACAAAGCGGAAGTTATTTGTCACGAGAAAATCATACGCATCCCTTTGGCGAATGATGAAACTCTCATCGTACATGGAGATAGACGAAACGCGCCTCTACGAATCATCAGTCGTATGAAGGCACAAAAGTGCTTAAGGAAAGGATAGGTTGCTTTCCTAGCGCACGTTGTAGACAAGAAGGCTGTAGAGCCAAAACTCGAGGACATTCCTGTGGTGAAGTAATTCCCTAATGTTTTTCCCGAAGATCTGCCAGGACTACCTCCGCAACGACAAGTCGAATTCCGTATAGACTTGGTTCCAGGAGCCGCTCCTGTAGCCAAGGCACCCTATCGGCTTGTGTAACACCTGTGCCTCCACGGCCATCAAACAAATACCGAACCAATGAAATATTATATTTCATACTTGGGATTTGTAAAAATATGTGTATCTTTTGCACATATCAATTCTTGTTCGATTTCAAGCTCTAAATCGCTTTCTGGAAGGTTATACGCGCACTGATGCGTAGATATAACCAGTTTAATGCAACGAACACTCCAGAATAGTGAAATAGGCTTAACATACCTTAAATAACCTTTACATAACTTAGATATAAGTTTTGGAAGGTTTGGTGTGGTGAAATCATAGTTAAATCGCTTACAGGGACTAAAGTTGACAAACTGCGAAAGTATGCCAATTTGAACTGTAACAGACATTCCGGAACATGACCATAAGTTAAACATACCATAAATATCCTTCACATAGCTTAGAAATAGGCTTTGAGGGGTTCGGTGTGCTAAAATAAACTTTTGTGTCATTCAGGGACTAAAAGTGTCAAAAAAGTGCACGAGTTTGCATTTTCGCGCATAACTTACGTTCTGAATACATCCGGACATCCAAAAATTTATGTAATCATGACTATATTATATTTTAGTGTTCGCCTTAAGAAAAATCCATTCGTCGCGTCATTTGGATCGTTTTTCGCGCTTGTGCGCATTCTGTCGTAATTAAGCGAACATCGCGTTCGTACGACCAAACGAACCATCATCCGACATATTTTTGAGCATGTTTCATGTCCACAATGTTTAGGCAACATTTTAGGGCCTTAAAGTTGGCTTTACGGGCCTTAGAAGTGTCGGAAATGGCCTTAAACACGTGCAGGGGCTGAAACTGTCATTTTTGAAAGTTATATTCTGATCAGAAGCCCCATGCGGCCCGCATTAGCTTTGGTGAATCCTGAAGCGGGCCGCCTCAGCCTCCCTGATCAGATAAGAACGCTTAGTCAGCTAATTCCAGCTGTTTAAACCTCATCCACACACTCACAACTGCACATTCAGCTCATTTAGACCATTTTTAAGGTACCACAACTTTGTGACATATGTACGTACAAGATTCGAGCACGGTTTCCATGAAACGATCTTAAGGGTTACCCGAAAACTATAAATACCCCAACACCCCCATTGCATTTCTCACTAGAATTCTGATTTTGAGAGCTCTAAGTTGAAACCATTGTTTCATACCTGAGTTCTTGGATCGGGATTAGCATTCGGGGACCCTTCGTAAGTATTCTTTCGTTCTTTTCCTTATTTTATTGCTTTTCGAGTCAGAAAGTCAAACTTTGTTTGACTTTCAGCGTTGACCAGTAATGGTCAATGCGAAGTTCGTTTGAACTTCGCAACGTGAGTGTAATCACGTTGGTTATAGTCCCTTGGGACTATGCCTACTGATTACCACGTTGTCTAGGGTCGTAGGGTAAGCGATCTAATAAATCGCTTATACCTCGAACCCGACCCAGCTTGGTCGATCATTAGGATCCGACCAAATACATTAGGTGACCATAGTAGGTAGGGAATAACCTTCCGAGGTTATACCCTATGGTCACATCGTTTAAGTAGTTGTATGATAGGTAGTTTATATGCCTTAGGTAAATTACCAGAATACCCTTTTCATGTATAATTGGTAATTAAGCATATGTAACCTAAACTTTTGTCACATAACCAATTATGTAACATGTTTAGGCATATAACACTTGTCATAGGACTAGTTAGGCGGTCTGAACGCGTTTCACGCGCACGACGCGTTAAAGTAGCATATGTTACCTTAATGGGTCGCGATGGGTCGAAAGCAATTAGTTTAGTTTCATTGTAGTATGTAGGCCTTGTTAAACCATATCATATGAGTTCCAATACTCATTTGGTTTACCAAGCCTCATCCTATCCGATCTCCCGATTTAAGTCCGGTTTATTTATATAGTTTTAGATTGCCGACTGATTCCGTGCTCTCTCTAGCTTTGTTTGGTTGTTGTTCAAGACCTCCAAGCATCCTCAGGCGAGTACATTATTCCCCTATTTTACTGCTTTCAATTGTTTTGGGGTGACTCATATGTGCTAAATGTTTTCGATGTTATAACGATGGTTTCAAAAACGATTAAAACGATTTATACAAAACTAATAACGATTTCGATAAAGTGAACAAACTTGTTGGTTGTAGTTACATAACAAATGACATTCATTAGCAATGATCAAGCCGACCAGTATTAGGTTATGGTACCATAGGATCTGACTAATCCCGTTATTTACTACACCCGTGGTTATGTGTGGGTATGGTAGGTAGCGACTGAATCTGTAATTATTAACTTACCCTATGGAGGTTTGTTAATGCGAAAACGAGAAGCGGCGAAAACGAGAAGCGACGAGTGATGAGTCACGAAGGTTTGAATGTTATTAGCGAGACGACCATATAAGTAGTTTCACGACCTAAAACGAATTAAACGATTTACGATTGGGTTTCATACGATGTTTTAACGATTGGGTAAACATTTGTACATGATTTACATTGGGCATGAACATTACTTGGGTGGTTTGGTTTGGATTAAGTGATTAAGTAACAATGCGTGTGGAATATGATACAAGCATGGTGGATACGCCGCTGGTACTTCCTATATATAAGTGTTTGTGTGGTATTACATATTGTAGCGTTATTTGAATCATTTCAGCTCGAGACATAGAACATTTTATACAAGTAACATACTTTTCACAAGACATTTATTTACAAACAACTTATCTTATACAAACTCATATTACATGGTTATTCATTTAATCATGCATTATTTTCTTATTTATACATATCACCTAAACTTATTATTTTCAAATGATTTACAAAGACAAAGCAAATTACAAGGTTCATGACTAAACATTTTCTTAAACAGAAGTCATGAATCTTATTTTCACAAAACCTATGTACTCGCCAGCATTTCTTTGCTGACCTCGTTTTCACATATGTTTCAGGTATTGTTGAATGATATCGATTGATAAGATGCATGCTCACATAGGATTGGACAAGGCCTTAGTGACTAAATAACAATGATAGACTATGTTTAATTTGTGTATTTAGATTTCCAGACAATGTAATTATTCAATGTTTAATAAAACGAAACACTTTTTGGTATCCATGGTTATGAAACATTAATTCTGTTGCAACACGCCCCGATGTTTCCGCCGCGATTTGTTGTTTTACGCGGTCGGGGTGTGACAGAAAAGATGGTATCAGAGCCAATGGTTATAGGGAATTAGGTTATTAGTAATGCTTTGACCTAGTCTATAACTTTCTTAGGACCCTAACGCGAGTTTACTTGCGTTTAGTCATAAAACAATACCGTCACCTATCCTTAGGCGACGACCACAACAAGAATATAAATTTCAAAACCGCTTTGAAAACTAATCATCTGTTCTAGGATGATTGATTTCTAGGTTTTGAACTCTCTATTTTAAGGTTTTGAACCCTCTGTTATATGGTTTTGAACCCCTTTGAGTTTTCAAAAATCTCGACAAGGTTTTGGGTTTTAAATAATGTGAACACGTGCAAACTGGAAGGGTGAATGCCTGTATTCTGGATTTTCTGTCTAGGCAAGCACTTCGTATACATCTCATCAGACGCGAGACCAGTTGTGCTTACCTGGGAATTCTTGGGATGAGTGTTCACTTATAGGCGAGCATGTCTTCGCGATACATTATTTTTGACCTATTTACTTTGATTAAATCACCGAGGTCGTTTGTTGCTTTGTAGTAACAAACAAATGACCACTATCCTTGCTTTCATCAGATTTGTTTCATCTCATTCTTTTCGTCTAATTCTCTCACTCGTTTCCTTGTCAGACAATGCCTCCTCGACGCGATACCCGAACCGATACTCGGACTTTTACTATTGAAGAACTCGCAGCCCTGATCTCTCAACAGGTGGCTGCTGTGGTTCCCGGTGTTGTAACCCAAGTCCACGAGATGTACAACAACGGCAACAACAACAACAATAATGCACCGTGTAATTTCAAGAACTTCAATTCTGCGAAGCCACTTAAGTTTTCTGGGTCTCAAGGAGCAACTGCGCTCCTGCAGTGGTTTGAGAGTATCGAGAGCACATTCAGACATGTGCAGTGTCAGGATGCGCGTAAGGTGGAATTTGCTTCGAGTGTGTTTGAAAAGCGAGCGCTTACTTGGTGGAATGGTGTTATGCGAGATAGGGGTGCCGAAGTGGCGTTGGCACAAACATGGGCAGAGCTTCGGGCTCTCATGATGAAGGAGTTTTGTCCCCGTCACGAGATTCGAGTTTTGGAACGAGAGTTTGACGACTTAAAGCAAGATGGGGCTGAACACCGTGCGTACACGGATCGTTTTGAAGAACTCAGTCTATTGTGTCCCACCATGGTTACCCCTCTGGAGAAAGCGATCGAGAGATACATAGATGGTTTACCCGATTCTATTATGGATATTTTGATCGGTGTTAATCCTACCACCCTTCGTCAAGCAATCGAGTTGTCAGCTACCCTGACTGAGTCTCAAGTCAGAAAGGGTAAACTCACCCGCAAGGGTGATAAAAAGAAGGCAACCGATTCTGGAAAGGACAAGAAGAAGGATAAGGGGAAGGGTAAGGAAGGTGAGACGTCGAAGAAATCGAAGAAGCGGAAGGGTGCCCAAAATTTTGCTGTTACAGCACAGACTGCTCAGAACCTGCAGAATCCACCGGCTCAGCCACATGCAAAGAAGGCATATGCTGGTACCGCACCACATTGTGCCCGTTGCAACGGTCATCACGTTGCACAGCAAGATTGTAAGAAATGCACAACGTGTGGTAGACTTGGGCATTTGGCCAATACTTGTCGTCTGAGACAAAATCAGGCTGCTCAGGTTCAAGCTCCGGTTCAAGGGAATGCTGCGAGATTCCCACTGGGTTCATGTTTCAACTGCGGAGAGTTTGGTCATTTCCGCCCCAACTGTCCGAGACTGGTGAATGCAAATGCTAACGCAAACCCGAATGCGAACGTTCACGTCAATGTGAATCCAGCACGTGGTCGAGTGTTTAACATCAATGAGGCCATCGATGATGAAGAAGTGAACTTTTAGTATTTTGTATTTCCTCTGGTTGTTATCTTGTAACATTTAAAGACAATGCGGTTGTTATATAAATAAAAATTTGTGGTTTTTATTTTTAACTAATGCAATTGTATGAATGTTTGATCCAACCTTATGATGTTAACACAAAGACAAAACTACTCGTGTGGTTCTGTCATTTTTATGATCACTTGTGATCTCCCTAAGAACCTCAAACACTTGTTTCTTTTAAATCTAAAGTATCTTATCGTCTTGTACCGTTCGAGATGCAAGAATTATCAAAACAGCTTCAAGAGTTGTCTGATAAAGGATTCATCCGTCCGAACTTTTCACCTTGGAGAAACTCCTGTTCTCCTTGTGAAAAGAACAATGGATCTTTTCGATTATATACCGATTAACGTAAGCCTAGTAAGCTTACCATCAAGAATCGATATTCCCTACCTTAAATCAATGATCCGATCATCTGCAGGGTACTTCATGCTTTTCCAAGATCGATTTGCGTTCTTGGTATCATCAACTTCGTATTCTCGAAGAAGATGTTCCCAAAACGGTTTTCTGCACGAAGTATGGCCATTACGAGTTTATAGTCATACCTTTTGGATTGACAAATGCTCCAGCCATCTTCATGGACTTAATAAATGGGGTCTGCAAGCCTTATTTGGATCAGTTCGTCATTGTTTTTATTGATGACATCTTGATCTATTCAAAGTCCCGAGCCGACCACGATCAACACCTTCGTTGATTTCGGAGCCTGATTGGATTCCTTGTACACCTTAATATGTACATTACAACTCAATTAGGACAAGCCGAATTCCTTTTTAGATCTTCCTATTTTCATAGTTAGATTCTTGAAAATATTTAAAGTGCCAAGTGAAATCCACGGATTGGATTCCTAGTATGCTTTAAATACTCATGTCCAAAGATAACAAATTAAACGATTTTGCGATTAAACAATTTTGCGATTAAACGATTATACAATTATGCGATTATGTGTTTATGTGTTATGTGTTCTCCTCTATGTTTTTGTGTGATCCAATTTTCAAATCCTCATAGAATCTTTCGTATCTTTATATGAGGGATTCATAGTAGGATATTCAAAAGGTACTACTTTAAATCCTTAATGGGCTTCTACGTTGTAGTTAAAGACCCTTGGGATTATATGGTACCATTCCATGATTCGATGAGAGACCCTTGAGTGGTCTAGTTAAAGATTGATTCAAGATCTGGTTAAGAATAACATGTGATGATACAGCTGAAAGGACCCTATGGTGGTCCAGTCACGCTCATCACAGGTTCATTCATATGGTTTTCCTTTACACATTATGGAATACACTGTGTCAACTATGCAAAGAATTGGGTAATTATGGACGCGTACATAATTATAAAAATTCAGTGCACGGAAACCACAGTAAGATTTATCATGTGTAAGAACCGATAGTGACGACAAATAACGAAACGTGAACAATGTAATGGAGGTACGGTGGACGCACCAATGACACTTCATATACTTGTATATAAGTATCCCTCTTACATTGCAAGCATAAGGTTATTAAGGTTACTAGAAGTTCAAGAACCCTAACCAATATTGTTCGATCTTTTCAACTTTATGTTTTAAACTCTCACAAGTTTCCTCTAAATAAATTTCGGGACGAAATTTCCTAAAGTAGGGGAGACTGTAACACCTGTGCCTCCACGGCCATCAAACAAATACCGAACCAATGAAATATTATATTTCATACTTGGGATTTGTAAAAATATGTGTATCTTTTGCACATATCAATTCTTGTTCGATTTCAAGCTCTAAATCGCTTTCTGGAAGGTTATACGCGCACTGATGCGTAGATATAACCAGTTTAATGCAACGAACACTCCAGAATAGTGAAATAGGCTTAACATACCTTAAATAACCTTTACATAACTTAGATATAAGTTTTGGAAGGTTTGGTGTGGTGAAATCATAGTTAAATCGCTTACAGGGACTAAAGTTGACAAACTGCGAAAGTATGCCAATTTGAACTGTAACAGACATTCCGGAACATGACCATAAGTTAAACATACCATAAATATCCTTCACATAGCTTAGAAATAGGCTTTGAGGGGTTCGGTGTGCTAAAATAAACTTTTGTGTCATTCAGGGACTAAAAGTGTCAAAAAAGTGCACGAGTTTGCATTTTCGCGCATAACTTACGTTCTGAATACATCCGGACATCCAAAAATTTATGTAATCATGACTATATTATATTTTAGTGTTCGCCTTAAGAAAAATCCATTCGTCGCGTCATTTGGATCGTTTTTCGCGCTTGTGCGCATTCTGTCGTAATTAAGTGAAACATCGCGTTCGTACGACCAAACGAACCATCATCCGACATATTTTTGAGCATGTTTCATGTCCACAATGTTTAGGCAACATTTTAGGGCCTTAAAGTTGGCTTTACGGGCCTTAGAAGTGTCGGAAATGGCCTTAAACACGTGCAGGGGCTGAAACTGTCATTTTTGAAAGTTATATTCTGATCAGAAGCCCCATGCGGCCCGCATTAGCTTTGGTGAATCCTGAAGCGGGCCGCCTCAGCCTCCCTGATCAGATAAGAACGCTTAGTCAGCTAATTCCAGCTGTTTAAACCTCATCCACACACTCACAACTGCACATTCAGCTCATTTAGACCATTTTTAAGGTACCACAACTTTGTGACATATGTACGTACAAGATTCGAGCACGGTTTCCATGAAACGATCTTAAGGGTTACCCGAAAACTATAAATACCCCAACACCCCCATTGCATTTCTCACTAGAATTCTGATTTTGAGAGCTCTAAGTTGAAACCATTGTTTCATACCTGAGTTCTTGGATCGGGATTAGCATTCGGGGACCCTTCGTAAGTATTCTTTCGTTCTTTTCCTTATTTTATTGCTTTTCGAGTCAGAAAGTCAAACTTTGTTTGACTTTCAGCGTTGACCAGTAATGGTCAATGCGAAGTTCGTTTGAACTTCGCAACGTGAGTGTAATCACGTTGGTTATAGTCCCTTGGGACTATGCCTACTGATTACCACGTTGTCTAGGGTCGTAGGGTAAGCGATCTAATAAATCGCTTATACCTCGAACCCGACCCAGCTTGGTCGATCATTAGGATCCGACCAAATACATTAGGTGACCATAGTAGGTAGGGAATAACCTTCCGAGGTTATACCCTATGGTCACATCGTTTAAGTAGTGGTATGATAGGTAGTTTATATGCCTTAGGTAAATTACCAGAATACCCTTTTCATGTATAATTGGTAATTAAGCATATGTAACCTAAACTTTTGTCACATAACCAATTATGTAACATGTTTAGGCATATAACACTTGTCATAGGACTAGTTAGGCGGTCTGAACGCGTTTCACGCGCACGACGCGTTAAAGTAGCATATGTTACCTTAATGGGTCGCGATGGGTCGAAAGCAATTAGTTTAGTTTCATTGTAGTGTGTAGGCCTTGTTAAACCATATCATATGAGTTCCAATACTCATTTGGTTTACCAAGCCTCATCCTATCCGATCTCCCGATTTAAGTCCGGTTTATTTATATAGTTTTAGATTGCCGACTGATTCCGTGCTCTCTCTAGCTTTGTTTGGTTGTTGTTCAAGACCTCCAAGCATCCTCAGGCGAGTACATTATTCCCCTATTTTACTGCTTTCAATTGTTTTGGGGTGACTCATATGTGCTAAATGTTTTCGATGTTATAACGATGGTTTCAAAAACGATTAAAACGATTTATACAAAACTAATAACGATTTCGATAAAGTGAACAAACTTGTTGGTTGTAGTTACATAACAAATGACATTCATTAGCAATGATCAAGCCGACCAGTATTAGGTTATGGTACCATAGGATCTGACTAATCCCGTTATTTACTACACCCGTGGTTATGTGTGGGTATGGTAGGTAGCGACTGAATCTGTAATTATTAACTTACCCTATGGAGGTTTGTTAATGCGAAAACGAGAAGCGGCGAAAACGAGAAGCGACGAGTGATGAGTCACGAAGGTTTGAATGTTATTAGCGAGACGACCATATAAGTAGTTTCACGACCTAAAACGAATTAAACGATTTACGATTGGGTTTCATACGATGTTTTAACGATTGGGTAAACATTTGTACATGATTTACATTGGGCATGAACATTACTTGGGTGGTTTGGTTTGGATTAAGTGATTAAGTAACAATGCGTGTGGAATATGATACAAGCATGGTGGATACGCCGCTGGTACTTCCTATATATAAGTGTTTGTGTGGTATTACATATTGTAGCGTTATTTGAATCATTTCAGCTCGAGACATAGAACATTTTATACAAGTAACATACTTTTCACAAGACATTTATTTACAAACAACTTATCTTATACAAACTCATATTACATGGTTATTCATTTAATCATGCATTATTTTCTTATTTATACATATCACCTAAACTTATTATTTTCAAATGATTTACAAAGACAAAGCAAATTACAAGGTTCATGACTAAACATTTTCTTAAACAGAAGTCATGAATCTTATTTTCACAAAACCTATGTACTCGCCAGCATTTCTTTGCTGACCTCGTTTTCACATATGTTTCAGGTATTGTTGAATGATATCGATTGATAAGATGCATGCTCACATAGGATTGGACAAGGCCTTAGTGACTAAATAACAATGATAGACTATGTTTAATTTGTGTATTTAGATTTCCAGACAATGTAATTATTCAATGTTTAATAAAACGAAACACTTTTTGGTATCCATGGTTATGAAACATTAATTCTGTTGCAACACGCCCCGATGTTTCCGCCGCGATTTGTTGTTTTACGCGGTCGGGGTGTGACAGCTTGCACCATCCGAAATGCAAGAATTATCTACACAACTCCAGGAGTTGTTGGATAAAGGATTCATAAGGCCAAGCTTCTCGCCCTGGGGAGCTCCTGTATTGTTCGTGAAGAAGAAGGATGGAACACTGCGGATGTGTATCGATTACAGAGAACTGAACAAGCTCACGATCAAGAATCGGTATCCACTACCGAGGATTGACGACTTATTTGATCAATTGCAAGGATCAAGCTACTATTCCAAGATCGACCTTCGATCTGGATACCATCAGCTAAGAATCCAAGAAGAAAGCATACCAAAGACTGCATTCTGAACGCGTTATGGACAATACGAGTTCCTTGTGATGCCTTTTGGGCTGACGAATGCACCAGCGGTCTTTATGGATCTGATGAACCGCGTATGCAAACCATATCTCGATAAATTCGTGATTGTATTTATCAATGATATCCTGATTTACTCACAAACGAAAGAAGAACATGTGCAACATCTCAGAACCATCTTGGAACTACTGAAGAAAGAGAAACTTTATGCGAAGTTCTCAAAGTACGAATTCTGGATTCGCGAAGTACAATTTCTTGGTCACGTTGTGAATGAGAAGGACATTCATGTAGACCCATCCAAGATCGAAGCAATAAAGAATTGGGAGGCTCCCAATACCCCAACTAAAGTTCGCCAATTTTTGGGCTTAGCGGGCTATTATCGGCGATTCATCGAGAATTTCTCAAAGATAGCCCAACCGCTAACGACCCTTACTCAGAAAGACAAGAAGTACGACTGGGGTGTTAAACAAGAAGAAGCCTTCCAACTGCTCAAGAACAAGCTATGCGATGCACCAATACTATCATTACCCGAAGGCACAGAAGACTTCGTGGTATACTGCGACGCCTCACGACAAGGCTTGGGTTGCGTGCTTATGCAGCGCCAAAAAGTCATCGCCTACGCTTCAAGACAATTGAAGGTACATGAAAAGAATTATACCACACACGACTTGGAACTCGGCGCGGTGGTATTCGCCTTGAAGATCTGGCGACACTATTTATATGGTACTCGATGTACAATCTTCACAGGTCACAAAAGTCTACAACACATATTTGATCAGAAAGAATTAAACATGCGTCAGCGACGATGGGTCGAGCTGCTAAATGACTATGACTGTGAGATTAAGTACCATCCTAGAAAAGCAAATGTTGTAGCAGACGCATTAAGCCGAAAGGAAAGGGTTAAGACCCTAAGGGTTCGAGCACTGGAAATGACGATTCGAACGAACCTCACTGCACGCATTCGTGATGCGCAACAAGAAGCTCTTAAAGGAGAAAACCGTAAAGCTGAATACCTTCGGGGTATGTTGAAATATATGTTGCCAAATGAAGAGGGAGCCTTATACTTTAAGAAGCGTATTTGGGTTCCGCTCTATGGCGGCATACGAGAAGTCATTCTTGACGAAGTGCACAAATCGAGATACTCGATCCACCCAGGATCAAATAAAATGTATCAAGATTTGAAAGAATACTATTGGTGGCCGAGACTCAAGAGTGATGTTGCTGTTTATGTTGGAAAATGCCTAACCTGTGCTAAGGTTAAGGCTGAATATCAGAAACCGTTCGGCCTACTACAACAACCAGAGATACCCATATGGAAGTGGGAGCAAATCTCGAAGGACTTCATAACAAAATTACCCAGAACCCCGAGAGGGCACGATATGATATGGGTAATAGTTGATCGGTTAACAAAGTCTGCGCACTTCCTACCGATCCGAGAAAAAGATAGCACTGGAAAGCTTGCTGAGATATACTTAAGAGAAATTGTGGCACGACATGGAGTGCCAATCTCGATTATTTCAAACAGAGATGGACGCTTTGTCTCAAGAATCTGGCAATCATTTCAGGAAGCCTTTGGATCCCAGTTAGATCTAAGCACGACTTTCCATCCTCAAACAGATGGCTAGAGCGAACGGACTATACAAACGTTAGAAGATATGCTTCGCGCATGTGTCATGGATCTAGGCGGCAGCTGGGATACTCACCTACCTTTAGTTGAGTTTTCCTACAATAACAGTTATCATACAAGCATAAAGGCCGCACTTTTTGAAGCTCTGTATGGCCGCAAGTGCCGATCGCCCTTATGTTGGGCAGACGCTGGAGATAAACGTATGGTTGGTCCTGAACTTGTGCAAGAGACAACTGACAAGATTGCGCAGATCCGAGAGCGCATTAAGACGGCCCGAGATCGACAAAAGAGCTACGCTGATCTGAAAAGAAAACCAGTAGAGTTCGAGGTGGGAGACAAAGTGTTGTTAAAAGTCTCACCTTGGAAGGGCGTAGTAAGATTTGGAAAACGTGGAAAGCTGAATCCATGATACATCGGACCATTCAGAATCCTGGAAAGGATTGGTACCATGGCATACAAGTTGGAGTTACCGGAAGAACTTAATGGAGTACATGATACGTTCCATGTATCCAATCTCAAGAAGAGTCCAACACAAGAAAACGTGATCATCCCGGTGGATGAAGTGCATATTGATGACGCCCTCCGATTTACAGAACAACCTGTTGAGGTTACCGACTGGAAAGTCAACAAGACCAGGAGGAGCAGTGTAAAACTTGTCAAAGTGCGTTGGAACTCTAAGCATGGACCCGAGTACACATGGGAACGTGAAGACCAGTTCAAAGAAAAGTATCCCCACCTATTCAAGAAAGGTACTTAAAAGACACTAAAAAGTGTAATTTAGCACTTTAACGAACCAGTGTCTAACCAAACAACCGGATAATACCCGGAACACCAAAATAATGCTGGAAGCATTGTTTTTATTTTTCTGAGCGGGTTAGGGTCCCCGAACACCCTAACACACTATATATTTAATAACACATTTAACACTAAAATTAACACTTAACTAGTATTTGTAATTAGGGATTGGAAATTACACTTAACCCCCCCCCCCATGTCTTTCACGGTTATTAGGGGCCCCCACAACACAATATTTTTCTAAATCTTACAAAATCTCTTCCATGATCATTCATGGGATTTGATGAGATTTGAAGGTACTATAGGAAACATATGGACTCTTGGACAACACATTAACATGGTTATAAGAACAAACACTTCCTTCATCATTCTTCACAACACAATTTCTCCTCTCCCTTGCCTACTCCCACTCTCGGCCGACCCTCCTTCCACACACCCACCACATTTTTGTTGCAAGTTCATCCATTCCAAGCTTGAGTTAAGGTGCAAGGTGGTGACTAAGGAAGCTCGGTGCAAGAGGATCTTGAAGGACCTTCACCATTTGCTTTTATCCACCACATTTACATCTTGTTTCTTCCCTAGCCTTGAGCTAGTAGTAAGGGTCTCTAATCATCATCTTGATCTTGTTTGTGGTGGTTAATAGATGATTTAATGGTTAAAAATCAAGAACACTAAAGAACTTGCATTAAAGTCTTGAACATAAGTGATTAATGGTGGATAAAGAGTAGATATGTGTGTAAATCATGTGAATCTTGTCTAGTTGTGATTATTTGATGTTGTTTGTTACTAAAAGTGGGATGGATAATCATCTAGACATACTAGATCATGTTCAAGAACATGAACTAGTAGTATGCTAGTGTTAGAAATGTGAAAGATGATGAAACCATCCACCATGAACTTGAAACTTGAATAAAAATAATTTTTCTTGTAAAATGAAGTTGTAAACTTGTGGATCTAAAGATCTACAAGTGGTTTTTTGGAAGAACCAAGCGGAAGATGCTAGTTTTGTCATAACCCGGATATTTTATGAAAGGAGCACATTTATAGTAAGTAAACAAGTGTGTAAACACTTGTGTAACAAAGAAATTTAACAAGAAAGTATTTTTGTAAATCTTGACTAGAAGTTGTGAAACTTCAAGTTCTTTAAAAATAAGGTTTACAAGAAACTAATCATGTTTTTAAAGATAACAAGACCTACTAAACATGTTAGTAACTTACTACATATATTTACAAACTTTCAAGTTCATAAATTTGTGGTATATGCTTGTTTTGTTGTTGATATTGTTGTTGATTTAAAAGAAAATAAACACATGTTTTGAAAACATGGGAAACCTCCATTTTTAGGGGAAACTCTGTCAAAATTTTTATAACTTTTGACACTTAGAAAAATATAAGTTTTTGAGAAACTTATTCCCTAAAAATGTATTTAAAAATATTACCAAGGTTTCCCTAATTTTTGGTGATAAGAAATGAGGATTTCTTCAAGAATAAAAATGGATATTAAGTATGTATATATTTTTGAGAAAAATATATATATTATTTGATCACCAACTTTTGTGCCAAGTGTATATAGTATGTGTTATACGTGCTAGTGTATTAAGACTTAAAAATACACTAAATACTCATGAGAAGTATAAACACAAAAATACACATACAACATACAAGATACATAATTCGGGTGCAAAGTGCAAAACACGAGATACTTATATTAAATTTTGAGAAAATAATATAAGTAAGATACTTAGTTAAAAATATAAAATATTTTTAACACAACAATACAAATACAAAAGAGAGTGACTGTACTTGTGCGACACAAGTCTAGTGACTAACGTTAAGAAAACGCGTATAGGTCACGACGTTAATTAAGCAAATCCGGTGAAGTTTACGATGCAAGGAACGCAAAGTTGTGAGTTCATGCTCCCCCTTTTCTTTAACTGTTTTCAGTTTTATAACTTCGGGGGTGAAATACATGTACAAATGTTACAATGTTTACAAATGGTATGATAACAAGAAACACACTTGGTGAGGACGAGAACCAAGTATGATGCGTTTTGAGGAATGATACGAGAAATCGTGTCACGAATAGGGTACCATAAGCACCATTAATCAACAATATACCTAGACCGCAGAACAAAAGGTTAGATCTAACGGTTGCCGGGCAGCCACACTCTCGGTGAGGGCGAGAATCGAGTAGTGCTTTTGTGTCTCAGAATATGCCAACTAGAAAAATGCCTAAGGTTTGGTGACTTCCTATGTCGTGTCACATGTTAATGGCCTTGCAACCCATTAACAATCCTGATACTTACAGGAATACTTTATTTACGTAAGATTCATACCATACTAAAACTTGATTTATACTTGAGTACGTGGGGTACACAAGTAAACGTAATTTATACATGAGTACGTGGTGTACACATGAATACTTAATTTATATATGAAAACTTGATTTATACATGACACAAACTATGTTTTCATACAAAGTATACAAACGTGAAATACAACAACTGCATGAATTCACACCAACATTATGTTGACGTTTTTCCAAAAACTCACATGTATTTCAGGTAACTAGAAGTGGATGTGCGCGCGGTCTTACCCATGCTCGTGGATGTCGCTTATGCTTATCTTTGAATAAAGTGTAAACTTTTTAAGACAATGTTTTATGCTATCTCGCGATGTAAACGCTATCTTATGTTTTCAAATTATGGTATTTGAAGTCATTTTCATGAGCATGTAGTATGTTTACCTTTCGTATGCAATGAGAACCTTTCATGATCACACCTCGTCCTTCCGCCGCAGAAAGGGGTGTGACACTTGGGCAGTCTATTTTGTTCAACTGCTTGATCGGTGAGACGATGGGCTAACTTATTGATCTGCTGAATGGTACCCAGGTTAGCTGAAGTCACGTGACTCTAAATCTCTAGTACAAGACCCTTGAGGTACAGCTCGATACGTTTGATGGGAGGGTTCACCATAGTAGGACACAAGATGGCCAGCTCGTTTGACCTCTTCGTATACGCCTCAATCTCAGACTTCGTCATCTTCAGATTGAAAAATTCCACCTCTAGCTTGTGGATGTCGTCACGACTGCAGTACTCTTCCTTGATCAGTTCCTTGAAGTCATTCCATGGGGTGGCATTAGCAACCGCCAACCCAAGCAGTTGAACCTGCGCTTTCCACCAGGTTAACGCAACACCTTCAAGTGTTCCGGTAGCATATTTCACCCTATGATCTTCAGGGCATTCACACATCTCGAAGACAGACTCAAGCTTCTCAAACCAGTGAAGAAGGCCTACCGCTCCTTCAGTGCCACTGAAAGTAGTAGGTCGGCAATCCATGAAGGTTTTGAACGTGCACACAGGAGGTTGAGCATGTTGACCTGTTGCGCGAGAATAAAAGACAAGGTTAAGCACGAGGGTTGGTTTGCGAAGGTAGGATCTAAACGTCCTAAGATGGGTTGATATGGCAGGTTATACCTCCTGCAGGGATAGCTGCGAGTGCCTCAGCAACTAGTTCATTGATCAAAGCCGTCAACTGGTCCTGAGTTAGGTTGATACATCCTCCGCGTCCGTTCATGATCTTCACAATGAAGCAACGTAAGTGAGAAAAAGTGTTGCGAAAGTGTGGGACGACAGTAGAGAGTAAGCACACAAGGTTCAAATAGCAATTATCACGTTATCTAATGCACAGTGTGAACTATCTAACCGATAATACAACATAAATCGTACCACCTATTGTGTCGAGTCTTGCACGTGGAGCGAAGCGTCGTTGTGGATCATTGAGCACTGTACAAGTTATAGTCTGGTTTTATCAAAAGCTTTTCCCCTTTTTAAACCAAGTTCACTATAACCAATGGCTCTGATACCAATCTGTCACACCCCCAAAATCCACCATGCGGAGCATCACCGCTTGGAGGCGTGACATGACCAGGATCGAGCCACCAATCATATTGAACAACACAATTAAGTAATTAAAACCGACCTCAATACAATTGATGACCAAAAGAGAGTAACCAATTTTAAGTTAATAGCGGAAGCATAAAACGTAAGTTCAACACATAAGTTCGTAGTTCATAAGTTTAAAGCCTTCAAAAACATAAGTTCCATAAGTTTATAAGGTTTAATTATTAAGTACGGGACATAACAGTCCTTATCCCACAACAACCTCCTCCTCGTGCAAGCTCCATAGCATCTAGCGACCTGCAAAGCATGTAACAACGAGTCAACAACAAAGTTGAGTGAGTTCATGGTTGGTTGTCCATTTTAGGGTTGTTTCCAAAAACGTAGTTTAATCTCATTCAGCTATCCAGCCGTGGGGGTTACCCCATAGTTCGAAAACGTTTATTAGTTAACCATCCCATGTCCACCTTTCCTGGCTATCCAGCCTGGCTCTCCAGCCGTGGGGGCTACCCCATTATTTAAACTACCGGACTCGTTTATCATATCGACTACTAACAAAAATTTCTTGTGCCCTAGCGTCGGTGTCTATCATCACCGACGTGCCATAGTCCATTAGTACACGCCCGTCCGACTGGCACGGTGTGAGGTTTGTTAAACCTAATAGCGCTATTAACTAATGACCCGCTCCCCATAGTCTCGGCGATTAAGTCGATACAAAAAGGGAGGGACTTCGATGATAGAGTTCTAGTCCAGTAAGTCTAATTCCGTCCCAACAGGACAAGGAAATTCTCATTCCTGAACACGTCTCAAGGACGAGGAATCCCTATTCCTGAACCCATTCCCATTCCCTCCGGGAATTACCATGCTTTGTAGAGAAGTGTGAACTCACCTCGGTTTGCTCGGTTAGATTCTCAAATATAGCTAACAGTCAAGGTCGGTCAATCAAATCCTAATATGATTACCAGTTAGTCATTTAGTGGTTTCAAATAGAGCACAAAGTTCCTACACGTATCTATTACATAACATGCATTCACTTTAATAGTTCACGCTCATATAAACATTCCACCTATAGCTACTCAAGAACAAGCATACGATATTGCACATATTACTTTCATTGACATATAACATGTTAGATCATCCTCAGATAAAATACTTGACATTTAGACACGCAAATTACTACTTATGTCATTTCAATTTAAATATCCAAAACTGGGCTGTTTTCGGGCATTTTAATAAAATAGTTAACTTATTCCAAAAATTCCCAAATTTTTATAGAATATCTTAAACGATCCAAATATTATTGTGTAAAAATATCGGGATCCAATTCATTACCAATATTTTATAAAAATTCATTTTCCGACTAAAATCAGATTTATCTTTTTCTGACTGTAGTCCACGGAATAATTTATTTAAAATTCATCGTAAGTCCGATTTACGAAATTCCAATGGGAGGATTACAAATACATCAGTGGTCATTTACAGTACGAGTTTCATGACTTAGTTCTACATAGTTTTCAAGTTATGACTAAAAATATAACACCCATTTACTGCTGTAAAACTCAGCTTTAGCTGCTGTTACAAATTGACACTTTAAAAATAGTAAACGAAGTCCAAAAATTATGATTCCAGTGCCATTAGAACCGTATTTCGTAATAGCCTGTTATAGACTCAAGAAAATCCGTTTTTCTTTAAATATTGACCTGTTTACAGCCAACTGAAATTGGCTGTAAAAGCTTGGACAGAAGCTGTTTTCAGCTTTTAGTTTTCTAACTCGTGTTCGATTGATTCCGTTAACATGTTTAGTGATCACAACGACATCAAAAATAAATATTAACAAGCAAATCATCATGAAATCAACAAGAATCAAACAACTTCATATTAACATCACTTCATCACATTTCCTTTTTATGTAAACATTATGTTCATGTTTCTAGTTCAAGTTTCTTTGTGTTCTTTAAGTTTATCATCATGTAACTTACTTTAACCACTTAAATAACATGAATAATGAATGGATCTAAGTTCTTACCACTAGTTCAAGACTAGGGAAGTTCAAGTGAAGAAGTGTGGTGGTTAATAGCAAACGAAGAAGGTCCTTCCACTTCCGAGAACACCAAGCTTCGTTGAACGCCTTGTAGCACCTAGAAGTACATTTGGATTGGAAGATGGATGCTTGAAACTTGTGGTGGTGTTAGGGGGTGTTTGGGCCGAGGGTTATGAGAGGGAGAGGAGGGAGTTGTCTTGTGATGTAGAAGATGAAGGAGGCCTTGATTCTCTTATAAACTCATATGTTATTATCCAAAGGGTTTGATGTTCCCCCTAGTACACACAATCTAATCAAGATCTCACCAAAACCAAAGAAAGATTATGGAAGGGATTTTGTAAGATTTGGAAAAATCTTGTGGTGTGGGCTATACATGAGCCGTAGGGTGTTATGGGGTAGGGGGTTAAATGAAAATTAAATGGTAAGTAATTTGTTAGTGGAAGGTTATGTGGTAAAATTCTAGTGTTATGTGTTATATGTATTGTGTAGTGTGTTATAGTGCTCGGGAACCATGACTAGCTCAGAAAAGTAAAAACAATGTTTCTTGCAATATTTTAGTGTTCCGGGTAATGTCCGGTTGTTCGGTTCGATACTGTTCTGTTAAACTGCTTAATTAATCCGTAAAGTGTCCTATATATATATATATTTTTGTAACACTTTTAATTCTCAACACTTAGGAAAGCACACAGGACTATTTAGTAACTTTTCTGTATGCTACTAGTATGTTAAAAAGCACATGTAAGTATAACACAGTAATCAGAGAGCAGTTAAGTAATTCCACACAGTCGTCAAGCACTTTAATTATCCTTAATAAATTGTACGGATACATGGAATTATGAGGGTTGCCACATTCTCCCCATGTTAAGAAAATTTCATCCCGAAATTTAGCTCGTGGGTACTGAGGAAGCTAGTTATGTTGCGTTGGTTTCCTGGTTTTCCTGGGGTGTCACATCATCCCCCCATTGATTTGGAATTTCGTCCCGAAATTCTGCAGTAGCTTCAGCCTCAGTAGTGGTTGCACTTTTCTTAAACAGCCGGGGATACTTGAGTTTCATTTGGTCTTCTCGTTCCCAGGTATACTCTGGGCCACGACGGGAATCCCAACGAACTCGAACAAGAGGTATTCTCGTACGCTTGAGAATCTTAACATCTCGATCCGTAATCTCTACTGGTTCTTCGATGAAGCGCAGCTGGTCGTCGATAGTGAGTTCCTTGAGGGGAACTATGAGGGTCTCATCTGACAGACACTTATTCAGATTCGACACATGGAAAATATTGTGAACTCCGCTGAGTTCTTCAGGTAGATTCAACCTGTAGGCGACCTTACCAATTTTCTCAATGATTTCGAACGGTCCGACATAACGCGGATTGAGCTTGCCTCGTTTGCCAAAACGAACTACACCTTTCCAAGGTGAGACTTTGAGTAGCACTCGATCCCCAACCTGGAACTCGAGCGGTTTCCTTCGCTTATCCGCATAGCTTTTCTGACGGTCACGGGCTGCCGCCATTCGTTGTCGTATCTGAACAATCTTCTCGGTTGTATCTGCTACAAGTTCTGGGCCAGTGATTTGACTGTCACCAACTTCTGCCCAATAGAGAGGTGATCGGCACTTCCATCCGTACAATGCCTCAAACGGAGCGGCCTGGATGCTGGTGTGGTAGCTGTTGTTATATGAAAACTCCACTAGCGGGAGGTGCTTTTCCCAACCATTACCAAAATCGATTACACACGCCCTAAGCATGTCTTCAAGGGTCTGGATGGTGCGTTCAGATTGCCCATCCATCTGTGGGTGATATGTTGTGCTCATGTCTAATCGTCAGCCAAAAGACTTGTGCATGGCTAGCCACAGTTCCGAAGTAAAACGCGTGTCATGATCAGAAATGATGGAGGTTGGCACTCCGTGCCTTGATACTACTTCCTTTAGGTAAATGTCCGCCAGAGTAGAAAACTTATCCGTTTCCTTGATAGCCAGAAAATGTGCAGACTTGGTCAGTCGATCCACGATCACCCAAATGGTATCGTTTTCACGTTGAGATCTGGGCAGGCCAGTAACGAAATCCATGGAAATTTGCTCCCATTTCCATTTAGGTATCTCTGGTTGTTGGAGTGGGCCTGATGGTTTCTGGTATTCGACCTTGACCCTAGCACAAGTCAAGCATTTACTAACGTAGGTTGCTATGCTGGCTTTCATACCAGGCCACCAGTATGTAGTCTTTAGGTCGTGGTACATCTTATCCGAACCAGGATGTACTGAATAACGAGACTTGTGTGCTTCATCCATCACAAGCTCGCGTAGGTCTCCATACAGTGGAACCCAGATGCGTCCGTTAACATAGTAGGCGCCGTTTTCTTTTTGTTCTAGTCGTTGCCTCGATCCTCGTAAGGACTCAGCCCTGATGTTCTCTGTTTTCAATGCTTCAACCTGAGCATCGCGAATCTGAGCGGGAAGGTTGGATTGGATGGTAAGCTGTAAAGCACGTACATGCTTAGGTATAGTATCCTTTCGACCGAGGGCGTCGGCCACAACATTGGCCTTGCCCGGATGATACTTGATAGTGCATTCATAATCATTCAAGAGTTCAACCCATCGGCGCTGACGCATGTTTAACTCCTTTTGCTTGAAGATATGCTCGAGACTCCTGTGATCGGTGTAAATGGTGCACTTGGTACCGTACAGGTAATGTCTCCATATCTTAAGCGCGAAAACAACTGCTCCTAGCTCCAAGTCGTGCGTAGTGTAATTCCTTTCGTGAACTTTAAGTTGGCGCGATGCGTAGGCAATGACCTTATCACGTTGCATTAACACGCAACCAAGTCCTTGGATGGAAGCGTCGCAATAAACCACAAAATCATCGGTGTCTTCAGGCAATGAGAGGATAGGCGCGCTACAAAGTCTATCTTTTAAGTGCTGAAATGCGGACTCCTGTGCATCACCCCAACGATAGGTGACACCCTTCTGAGTCAGTGAAGTGAGAGGTTACGCAATCTTTGAGAAATCCTTGATGAACCTTCTGTAATATCCTGCCAAACCCAAGAATTGGCGGATTTCTGTTGGTGTACGGGGTGCCTGCCAGTTCTTGATCGAATCAACCTTGGATGGATCCACATGAATCCCATCCTTGTTTACCACATGGCCTAGAAAGTGGACTTCGCGAAGCCAGAAGTCACATTTCAAAAACTTGGCATACAACTGCTCTTTATGAAGAAGTTCCAGGATAAGCCGTAGATGCTGCTCGTGTTCCTCCTGACTCTTAGAATAGATCAGGATGTCGTCGATGAACACTATGATAAACTTATCCAGGTAAGGCTTGCACACTCGGTTCATGAGATCCATGAAGACCGCGAGTGCATTCGTTAATCCGAAAGGCATAACCAGAAACTCGTAATGGCCGTAACGGGTTCTGAATGATGTTTTGGAGACGTCCTCCTCTCGGACTCTCAGCTGATGGTACCCCGATCTCAAATCAATCTTAGAGTAATAACTCGACCCTTGCAACTGATCAAACAAGTCATCAATGCGTGGAAGGGGATAACGATTCTTCACGGTCACCTTGTTGAGTTCGCGGTAGTCAATACACATCCTGAAGGTACCGTCTTTCTTCTTCACGAATAACACTGGAGCTCCCCATGGTGAAGAGCTAGGACGTATGAAACCCTTTTCCAAGAGTTCTTGTAGTTGCGTGGACAGTTCTTCGAGTTCTGATGGAGCTAGACGATATGGTGCTCGAGCTACTGGTGCTGATCCAGGAGCTAGCTCGATTTGAAACTCAACTTGGCGATGAGGCGGAAGACCAGGTAATTCCTCAGGAAATACTTCAGGAAAATCGCGCACAATAGGAATGTCTTCAATTCTCTTATCTTCCGTTGATATGTCAGTAACGAGTGCCAGAATGGCAATGTGGCCCTTTCGCAAACACTTCTAGGCCTTAAGGAAAGAGATAATGCCTACGACAGCACCACTCTTGTCGCCATGAATCACGAGGGGTTCTTCACCAGAACGAGGGATGCGGACAATCTTCTCGTTGCAAAGAATCTCCGCTTGATGATGAGATAGCCAATCCACCCCAATAGCGACGTCGAAACTACCCAGAACGATAGGAATAAGATCGATAAGGAAGGTCTGACCAGCTAAGACGAGGTTACAACCTTAACTATGTGTGTAGCCTCTAAACTTTTACCATTTGCTAACTCTACAATGTGCTTGGTGTTCAAAAGTGTTGGAGTACGCTTAAGCATATGACTAACTTTCAAGGACACGTCGCTAGTATCAGAACCCGAATCAAATAAAAGAGTAACAAAGAAATCATCCAGAAGAAACTTACCCATCACAACGTTGGGATCGTTCCTTGCATCACCCTGACCAATCACGAACACACGACCCCTTGCCCCATTACCATTGTTGTTTCCCCCATTGCCGTTTCCATTCCCCTGATTGTTGTTGTTCTGGTTTTGATTTAGCTGGGGGCAGTCTTTCTTGAAATGACCCTCAGCACCACATTGAAAGCACCCTTTGTTATTACCTTGTTGTTGCTGCTGCTGGCGTTGATTTGGTGGGGCTTGCTGTTGCTGCCGGTTCTGATTCGCCGAACGCTGACTCCTGCAATCTTGCAATGTGACCAGGCTTGTTTAATCGATGACAGTTGCCTTTACCATATGGCCCGCTGTGGTGCAAGTTACAGCGATTACAATTGGGGTGATTTCCCTTGTACCCACCCTGACCTTGATTCCCAGAAGGCTGCTGACTGGGGCTCCTGTACTCATCTGTCTTTCGCTGCTGGGACTGAGCTGAAGTAGAACCTTTGCCCAAATTTCCATCCCACTTGCGCTTATTTTCATTGGGAGCGTCAGTAGTAGTAGCACAAATACGCTTGGGCAGTCTATTTTGTTCAACTGCTTGATCGGTGAGACGATGGGCTAACTTAATGATCTGCTGAATGGTACCCAGGTTAGCTGAAGTCACGTGACTCTGAATCTCTGGTACAAGACCCTTGAGGTACAGCTCGATACGTTTGATGGGAGGGTCCACCATAGTAGGACACAAAATGGCCAGCTCGTTTGACCTCTTCGTATACGCCTCAATCTCAGACCCCGTCATCTTCAGATTGAAAAATTCCACCTCTAGCTTGTGGATGTCGTCACGACTGCAGTACTCTTCCTTGATCAGTTCCTTGAAGTCATTCCATGGGGTGGCATTAGCAACCGCCAACCCAAGCAGTTGAACCTGCGCTTTCCACCAGGTTATCGCAACACCTTCAAGTGTTCCGGTGGCATATTTCACCCTACGATCTTCAGGGCATTCACACATCTCGAAGACAAACTCAAGCTTCTCAAACCAGTGAAGAAGGCCTACCGCTCCTTCAGTGCCACTGAAAGTAGTAGGTCGGCAATCCATGAAGGTTTTGAACGTGCACACAGGAGGTTGAGCATGTTGACCTGTTGCGCGAGAATAAAAGACAAGGTTAAGCACGAGGGTTGGTTTGCGAAGGTAGGATCTAAACGTCCTAAGATTGGTTGATATGGCAGGTTATATCTCCTGCAGGGATAGCTGCGAGTGCCTCAGCAACTCGTTCATTGATCAAACCCGTCAACTGGGCCTGAGTTAGGTTGATACGTCCTCCGCGTCCGTTCATGATCTTCACAATGAAGCAACGTAAGTGAGAAAAAGTGTCGTGAAAGTGCATAAGTGTGGGACGACAGTAGAGAGTAAGCACACAAGGTTCAAATAGCAATTATCACGTTATCTAATGCACAGTGTGAACTATCTAACCAATAATACAACATAAATCGTACCACCTATTGTGTCGAGTCTTGCACGTGGAGCGAAGCATCGTTGTGGATCATTGAGCACTGTACAAGTTATAGTCTGGTTTTATCAAAAGCTTTTCCCCTTTTTAAAACCAAGTTCACTATAACCAATGGCTCTGATACCAATCTGTCAAATTCCCAAAATCCACCATGCAGAGCATCACCGCTTGGAGGCGTGACATGACCAGGATCGAGCCACCAATCATATTGAACAAAACAATTAAGTAATTAAAACCGACCTCAATACAATTGGTGACCAAAAGAGAGTAACCAATTTTAAGTTAACAGTGGAAGCATAAAACGTAAGTTCAACACATAAGTTCGTTGTTCATAAGTTTAAAGGCTCCAAAAACATAAGTTCCATAAGTTTATAAGGTTTAATTATTAAGTACGGGACATAACAGTCCTTATCCCACAACAACCTCCTCCTCGTGCAAGCTCCATAGCATCTAGCGACCTTCAAAGCATGTAACAACGAGTCAACAACAAAGTTGAGTGAGTTCACGATTGGTTGTCCATTTTAGGGTTGTTTCCAAAAACGTAGTTTAATCTCATTCAGCTATCCAGCCGTGGGGGTTACCCCATAGTTCGAAAACGTTTATTAGTTAACCATCCCATGTCCACCTTTCCTGGCTATCCAGCCCGGCTCTCCGGCCGTGCGGGCTACCCCATTATTTAAACTACCGGACTCGTTTATCATATCGACTACTAACAAAAATTTCTTGTGCCCTAGCGTCGGTGTCTATCATCACCGACGTGCCATAGTCCATTAGTACACGCCCGTCCGACTGGCACGGTGTGAGGTTTGTTAAACCTAATAGCGCTATTAACTAATGACCCGCTCGCCATAGCCTCGGCGATTAAGTCGATACAAAAAGGGAGGGACTTCGATGATAGAGTTCTAGTCCAGTAAGTCTAATTCCGTCCCAACAGGACGAGGAAATTCTCGTTCCTGAACACGTCTCAAGGACGAGGAATCCCTATTCCTGAACCCATTCCCATTCCCACCGGGAATTACCATGCTTTGTAGAAAAGTGTGAACTCACCTCGGTTTGCTCGGTTAGATTCTCAAATATAGCTAACAGTCAAGGTCGGTCAATCAAATCCTAATATGATTACCAGTTAGTCATTTAGTGGTTTCAAATAGAGCACAAAGTTCCTACACGTATCTATTACATAACATGCATTCACTTTAATAGTTCACGCTCATATAAACATTCCACCTATAGCTACTCAAGAACAAGCATACGATATTGCACATATTACTTTCATTGACATATAACATGTTAGATCATCCTCAGATAACATACTCGACATTTAGACACGCAAATTACTACTTATGTCATTTCAATTTAAATATCCAAAAACTGGGCTGTTTTCGGGCATTTTAATAAAATAGTTAACTTATTCCAAAAATTCCCAAATTTTTACAGAATATCTTAAACGATCAAATATTATTGGGTAAAAATCTCGGGATCCAATTCATTACTAATATTTTATAAAAATTCATTTTCCGGACTGAAATCAGATTTATCTTTTTCTAACTGTAGTCCACGGAATAATTTATTTAAAATTCATCGTAAGTCCGATTTAAGAAATTCCAGTGGAAGGATTACAAATACATCAGTGGTCATTTACAGTACAAGTTTCATGACTTAGTTCTACTTAGTTTTCAAGTTATGACTAAAAATATAACACCCATTTACTGCTGTAAAACTCAGCTTTAGCTGCTGTTACAAATTGACACTTTAAAAATAGTAAACGAAGTCCAAAAATTATAATTCCAGTGCCATTAGAACCGTATTTCATAATAGCCTGTTATAGACTCAAGAAAATCCGTTTTTCGTTAAATATTGACCTGTTTACAGCCAACTGAAGTTGGCTGTAAAAGCTTAGACAGAAGCTGTTTTCAGCTTTTAGTTTTCTAACTCGTGTTCGATTGATTCCGTTAACATGTTTAGTGATCACAACGACATCAAACATCAATATTAACAAGCAAATCATCAGGAAATCAACAAGAATCAAACAACTTCATATTAACATCACTTCATCACATTTCCGTTTTATGTAAACATTATGTTCATGTTTCTAGTTCAAGTTTCTTTGTGTTCTTTAAGTTTATCATCATGTAACTTACTTTAACCACTTAAATAACATGAATAATGAATGGATCTAAGTTCTTACCACTAGTTCAAGACTAGGGAAGTTCAAGTGAAGAAGTGTGGTGGTTAATAGCAAACGAAGAAGGTCCTTCCACTTCCGAGAACACCAAGCTTCGTTGAACGCCTTGTAGCACCTAGAAGTACACTTGGATTGGAAGATGGATGCTTGAAACTTGTGGTGGTGTAAGGGGGTGTTTGGGCCGAGTGTTATGAGAGGGAGAGGAGGGAGTTGTCTTGTGATGTAGAAGATAAAGGAGGCCTTGATTCTCTTATAAACTCATATGTTATTATCCAAAGGGTTTGATGTTCCCCCTAGTACACACAATCTAATCAAGATCTCACCAAAACCAAAGAAAGATTATGGAAGGGATTTTGTAAGATTTGGAAAAATCTTGTGGTGTGGGCTATACATGAGCCGTAGGGTGTCATGGGGGAGGGGGTTAAATGAAAATTAAATGGTAAGTAATTTGTTAGTGGAAGGTTATGTGGTAAAAGTCTAGTGTTATGTGTTATATGTATTGTGTAGTGTGTTATAGTGCTCGGGAACCATGACTAGCTCAGAAAAGTAAAAACAATGTTTCTTGCAATATTTTAGTGTTCCGGGTAATGTCCGGTTGTTCGGTTCGATACTGTTCTGTTAAACTCTTAATTAATCCGTAAAGTGTCCTATATATATATATTTTGTAACACTTTTAATTCTCAACACTTAGGAAAGCACACAGGACTATTTAGTAACTTTTCTGTATGCTACTAGTATGTTAACAAGCACATGTAAGTATAACACAGTAATCAGAGAGCAGTTAAGTAATTCCACACAGTCGTCAAGCACTTTTGTAGGATCGTGTTTTGACCCGAACGAGTCGTTTAGAGGAGTTTTGATCAGATACAGGTGCGGAAAACAAGTACCTGACGTAGAAACAGCTAGATCTTCACTTAAATCACTTTTCTGATTGATATTACAACGTTTACATTCAAATCTCACACCGGCAGCACCTCGGTATGGAATTTCTCCAAAGTTACAAATGAGATCCGCTTATGGGGTATTTATAGAGTTGGTAGGTCCCCACATATGGACATGTTCGTATAAGCGAACCTGAACAGGTAGGTTCCCATATACGGACATGACACATAAGCGGACCTCCTATGACCGTATAAGCGGACCTACTCTCTAAATCACAAATTCTCTCCAGTTTTCTCGTAAAACGTGCCCTAATCTAACAATCTAAAACTAAGACTCGATACAAGACGGAGTCGACAGATGTAGTGCACCAACAGACTCCCCCTCAGATGTTGACGAGTCGACTATCGAGTCACGACAATGCTGTATCTTCACATCTTCAATCTTGATCAGTCTCTGGGCTTTTCTCTCTCTATCTTCTTTAACAGACTCTCTTTAACTTTAAAATCTTCAGACTCTCCCTAACGATCTGCTGGCATTTCTTTATTCTTCAGCAACATCTACTTCAGGATCTTTGTCTGACTTTCACAGCAATTCATTTCCAGAGTCGAAACTTGGCTATTCCTGCACATTCTTAACCCAGAAATGAATTTCTAAATTTAACAATTTAAATGCACCAACATTCTGATATAATCAGATGACTCTCTCTCATAAACATAAGCATCAACAATCACTCTCCCTCAGATCACAAACTCATGATGAACCACTTGTTGATTTAAAAATACATTTTGACATTTTAAAACACACTCCCCCTCACAACAATGTCATCATGTTTAGCACTCGGAATTTTGACAATCAGCTTTCCAACATCAGTTGTCGAAAATCTTTTTGACTTTTTCAAAAGTTTATGCTAAAACACACTGAAAATCTTTTTGGATTTTTAAAGTAAAGAAATGCAGTAAAGAAATATTTACAGACAATATTTTTGTGAGTTCGTGCAAGAGGATCATATCAGTTTTTGATAAGTCACAAGTACCGTTGAGCTTAGATACACATTAAGAATTAAACAATTCACTTAGATTGCCGATATACTGATCCACTTAAATTCTCACACAAATTTCAACTAATTCAGGATATGAGTTAGGTGTATTAAGAACTTAAACTCATTCATGTGTCCCACCTCTTGAATATACTCCCGTATCCAGATCCCAATATTCAGTCTTACAGGTGAGTATACCACAAATGATATCTGTAAGGGGTTAAATTGCGAGGGCCGTGAGAGCTCAGGTCGATCTTTCGATACGCAGAGAGATGACGGCTTCGACTTTTGGTGGGTCCCCTTTAGAGGATCTTTTGAATTACAACAGCAATGACTATCAATTTTATTGTTTCATCAATTTGCTGAGGGCGGCGCTATATTTCAAGCAAGCAGAAAGTATTCTCCGGGGACTAGGCCATTGCTTCCGCAAAATCAGAAGTCCCGGGATAATACCCCAGATATCACTGAGTATAAAGACCTAGTATCTCAGAAAGAGGGACCTTTCAAACGAGATTTCAGGGGTTACCTATATATCCAAGTAGTGTTCCCCACGAAATAAGCAAGTTTGAAATTTAGTTTATATCCCGAAAAAGCTTACTAAATGTGTAAAAATCTATCGGCATATCATCAGTGAAACTGTTTAATGCTATTTAAACATTACATTTCTTTAGCATACTGTGACCGTCTACTGATGTACTATCATTTCCTCTTTTAGACACAAAAACTCATTTTTGAATTTATCATGTTTTTGTCTTTTTCAAATTTTCAAATGTTTTTGGATTTTCTGAAAACTTCTACTCCCCCTAAAATGCAAACACATTTTAGGAAATTTGAAAACTACTAGACTCTTGACCCACTTGAAACATAACATAAACTGTACAAAAACTTGACAACTGACATCGAATCACTTCAATTCGCCATTCACTATGCATAAACAATCAGAACTCCCCCTATCACAAACCATTTTCTCATTTAGATCTCAAAACACTTAAGTTTGTTTTAATCAAAGTGATTTTTCCGGAAAATGAGTTTGTTTTTACCACTTGTAGGTTTACCACTTGTTAAGTATGGGGATATGGTTCATCATCTTGTCAGTTTATCAACTGTAGTAAATCAAGTACAACTTAATGTCCTTGATTCACTGTTTGCAATTAAGCAACCTCTTACCACTTGTAAGAATATCCAACATTTAAAACATATGTAGGAACAAACCATCTACACAAACCAGTTTACCAATCAAGATGCCGATTCCTGCTTCGCACTTACCAACCTGGAAGCTCCGGCTGTGACACCTGTGTCACTGAGACCATCAAACAAATGCCCAACCAATGAAATATTGTATTTCATACTTGGGATTTGTAAAAATATGTGTATCGTTTACACATATCAATTCTTGTTCGATTTCAAACTCTATATCGCTTTCTGGAAGGTTATACGCGCACTGATGCGTAAATATAACCAGTTTAATGCAACGAATGCTCCAGAATAGTGACATATACTTAACATACCTTAAATAACCTTTAAATAACTTAGAAATAAGTTTTGAAGGCTTTGGTATTGCAAAAACAAGTTAAATCGCTTACAGGGACTAAAGTTGACAAACTGCGAAAATATGCCAATTTGAACTGTAACAGACATTCCGGAACATGACCATAAGTTAAACACACCATAAATATCCTTTACATAGCTTAGAAATAGGCTTTGAGGGGTTCGGTGTGCTAAAATAAACTTTTGGGTCATTCAGGGACTAAAAGCGTCAAAAAGTGCACAAGTTTGCATTTTCGCGCATAACTTACGTTCTGAATACATCCGGACATCCAAAAATTTATGTAAGCACTAAAATATTTTATTTTAGTGTTTGGCATAAGAAAAATCCATTCGTTTCGTCATTTGGATCGTTTTTCGCGCTTGTGCGCATTCCGTCGTAATTAAGCGAACATCGCGTTCGTACGGCCAAACAAACCAACATCCGACATATTTTTGAGCATGTTTCATGTCCACAATGTTTAGGCAACGTTTTAGGGCCTTAAAGTTGGCTTTACGGGCCTTAGAAGTGTCGAAAATGGCTTAAACACGTGCAGGGACTGAAACTGCCATTTTGTAAACTTGTTTCTGATCTGTGCAGGCCAGGCGGCCCGCGTGAGATCCTTGTGTCCATTACACGGCCCGCGTCCGACTCCCTGATCAGATAATATCGAACAGTCAGCATGTTCCAGCTGTTTTAACCACAACCACACACTCACAACTTGCCTATTCAGCTGATAAGGACCCTTTTTAGCCACCACAACTTTGCAACACATGTACGGGTAGGATTCAAGCACGGTTTCCATGAAACGATCTTAATGGTTACCCGAAAACTATAAATACCCCATGCCTTTCATTGTTAAAATCACTAGAATTTTGATCTTAGAAACTCTAAGTTGAAACCATTGTTTCATACCTGAGATTCTTGGATCGAGATTAGCATTCGGGGACCCTTCGTAAGTATTCTTTCGTTCTTTTCCTTATTTTATTGCTTTTCGAGTCCGAAAGTCAAACTTTGTTTGACTTTCAGCGTTGACCAGTTATGGTCAATGCGAAGTTCGTTTGAACTTCGCAACGTGAGTGTAATCACGTTGGTTATAGTCCTTTGGGACTATGCCTACTGATTACCACGTTGTCTAGGGTCGTAAGGGTAAGCGATCTGATAAATCGCTTATACCTTCGAACCCGACCCAGTTTGGTCGATCATTAGGATCCGACCAAATACATTAGGTGACCATAGTGTAAGGAATAACCTTCTGAGGTTATACCTTATGGTCACATCGTTTAAGTAGTTGTATGATAGGTAGTTTATATGCCTTAGGTAAATTACCAGAATACCCTTTTCATGTATAATTGGTAATTAAGCATATGTAACCTAAACTTTTGTCACGTAACTGATTATGTAACATGTTTAGGCATATAACACTTGTCATAGGACTAGTTAGGCGTTCCGAACGCGTTTCACGCGAACGACGCGTTAAAGTAGCATAAGCTACCTAAAACGGGTCGTAATGGGTCGAAAACAATTGTGTTAGGTTTCATTTAGTATGTAGGCTTTGTTAAACCATATTACATGAGTCTCCACACTCGTTTGGTTTACGAACCCTCATGCTACCCGATCTTCCGATATAGGTCCGGTTTATTAACATAGTTACCTATATTAGGTGCCGTTTGATATCCGCGATCTCTAGCATTGTTTGGTTGTTACTCAAGGACTACTAAGCAATCCCAAGTGAGTACATAGACCCCTCTTTTACTGTTTTCCAAACTGTTTTGGGGTGGAACACATGTGCCTACTTGTTACTTTCATGCTTTCCTGTTTTCACATCATATACTTGCTATGTTCATTAGTACATTTATAGTACATGATTTCAATACATTTCATGCTATGTATGCCCAATGTATGCCCATTGTGTGTGTACTTAGTACATAGTTTTACATTACATGCTATGTATGCCCATTGTGTGTGCATACTTAGTACATCGTTATACATTACATTTCATACTACGTATGTCCATTGTGTGCATACTTAGTACATTGTTTTACATTGCCTTTCTGTTGCATATGCTTATCCAGCATATGAACACAATATACTACATATTGAACCGTTGTAATCATTTGACTATGTGAACCGTTGATATCTGTGAACCGTTTGTATCTGTGAACCGTTTGTATCTGTGAACCGTTTGTATCTGTGAACCGTGTGAACCGTATTTGACTATACATGAACATTTCTACACTTGTTAAACATTTCATCTTGATAGTTTGGTTTGAGTAAGTGATTAAGTAACGAGGCGTGTGTAATATGATACAAGCATGGTGGATACGCCGCTGGTACTTCCTATATATAAGTGTTTGTATGGTATTACATATCGTAGCGTTATTTGAATCATTTCAGTTTATGACATATGACATTTTATACAAATAACATACTTTTCACAAGACATTGTTTTACAAACAATTTATATTATACAAACTCATTTTACATGGTTATTCATTTAACCATACATTATTCTCTTATTTATACATATCATCTGATCTTATCGTTTTTCAAATGATTTACAAGACAAAGCAAATTACAAGGTTCATGACTAAACATTTTCTCAAACATAAGTCATGAATCCTATTTTCACAAAACCTATGTATCTCACAGGCATTTTTATGCTGACGTACCTATTTTCACATGTGTTTTCAGGTGATGATGTATAGGACTTATCAAGACATACTTAGGCGGACCTGTGCCTTAGTGACTTAAAACGAGACAAGAACTAGCTACTTTATGTTATGTACTCTTTGGTTCTTGTATAAAACAATGTAATCTTTCATATTTGATTAATAAAACGAAACTTCAATTGCCATGGATTTGAAACAATTAATTCTGTTACAACACTCCCCGACGTTTCCGCCACGTTTTGTATGTTCTACGAGGTGGGGGTGTGACAGAAAAGATGGTATCAGAGCCAATGGTTATAGGGAATTAGGTTATTAGTAATACTTTGACCTAGTCTATAACCTTCTTAGGACCCTAACACGAGTTTACTTGCGTTTAGTCATAAAACAATACCGTCACCTATCCTTAGGCGACTACCACAACAAGAACATAAATTTCAAAACCGCTTTGAAAACTAATCATCTGTTCTAGGATGATTGATTACTAGGTTTTGAACCCTCTGTTATATGGTTTTGAACCCCTTTGAGTTTTCAAAATCTCATCAAGGTTTTGGGTTTTAAATAATGTGAACACGTGCAAACTGGAAGGGTGAATGCCTGTATTCTGAGTTTTCTGTCTAGGCAAGCACTTCGTATATATCTCATCAGACGTGAGACCAGTTGTGCGTACCTGGGAATTCTTGGGATGAGTGTTCAGTTATAGGCGAGCATGTCTTCGCGATACATTATTTTTGACCCATTTACTTTGATTAGTCACTGTGTGTCGTTTGTTTACCTTGTGGTAACAAACAAATGGCCACTACCCTTGCTTTCATCAGATTTGTTTCATCTCATTCTTTTCGTCTAATTCTCTCACTCGTTTCCTTTCATGTTTCCTCTTTTAGAATGCCTCCTCGACGCGAAAGCCAGATAGCGACTGCCGAATTGGCAGAAATCATTGCACAGCAAATGGCTGCTCAATTCCCAAACCTCTTTGCTCTATGGAATCAAGCCAACAACAACAATGGTCCATGCAATTTCAAGAGTTTTAACTCGGCGAAACCACTCAAGTTTAGTGGTTCTGAGGGAGCGACTGGGCTTCTTCAATGGTTCGAGAGCATTGAGAATACTTTCCGCCACGTGCAGTGTCCTGACAATCGCAAGGTCGAGTTTGCTTCGAGTGTGTTCCAGAAGAGAGCCCTTACGTGGTGGAACGGGGTTATGAGAGATCGTGGTGCAGAAGTTGCTCTAGCACAGACATGGGCTGAACTTAGAGCCCTTATGATGAAGGAATTCTGTCCTCGACACGAGATCAGGGCCTTGGAAAGGGAATTCGACAATCTTGAGCAAGACAGCGGTGAGCATCGAGCCTACACGGACCGTTATGAGGAGTTAAGTCTGTTATGCCCAAACATGGTCACGCCTTTGGATAAGGCAATCGAAAAGTACATTGATGGCCTCCCTGACTCAATACAAGACATTTTGACTGGCAGCAACCCTACTACAGTTAGACAGGCCATTGAGCTATCTGCAACCTTGACTGAATCAAAGATCAGGAAAGGTAAACTTTTCCGAAAAGGTGACAAGAAACCGGTCGAGGAATCGAAACTAATCGAGGAATCAAAGATCATGGATGAACAGACTGGATCCCCTAAAAGGTCAAAGAAGCGAAAAGCTTCTCAGAACTACGCTGTGGTCACTCACAATGATCAAGCCATCCCCAACCAACCAGCTCAACCTCCTGCCAGGAAACCCTACAACTGAACTGCACCCTTGTGCAACCAATGTGGCCTACATCATCATGCTGGTGTGAAGTGCCGCACATGCCAAATTTGCGGACTTATAGGTCATACAGCTAGGGTTTGCCCAACCGCAGCTGCACCAAATCAAGCTGGCAACAATCCTGCTCAAGCTCGTTTTCCACCGGGATCTTGCTACAACTGTGGCGAGATGGGCCATTTTCGTAGGAATTGCCCAAGGCTTGCTAATGCAAATCCAGCTCAGGGATGAGCATATGATCAACCAGAAGACAACATCGTTTAGAAATAATCATGTCTTATGTATTATTTTCTTTTGTTGTCACGATCCATGAAACAGTTGTTGTTATCATTGTTTATAAATAAATCTTTTATTTACATTGCAATGTATTTATGTGATTGTATGTATAAACAACATATCCCCTACAATACCGACAATCAAGGAACCGCATTCCTTGAAGAACAGACTACTTCCAAATTTCTTCCGTTGTATGATCTCTTGCGTTTTCCACGAAAATCCTAAGTACCCGTTTCTTCCAAGAGAAACGAAGTACGAGGTGCCAAGTTAATAGCAATAAATAACAAGATAATAACAATTAAACAACTATGTGATCATGTGCTTATGAACATTACAAGACAAACTGTGCGGACTGTGCAAGGAATTACGTAATTATGGATGCATACATAATTATGGAATTTAGTGCACAGAAACCACAGCGAGCTTTGTCATGTACCTAGAAGTTAACCCTATTCATTTCCAATTCTGATGAAGTATCCGTTGAGGAAAAATGAACTAGCTATTCATTTTTCACTTCTGAAGAATATCCGTTGAGGAAATGAATATCCGTTTATCCTTCATTTCCAATTCTGAAGAATACCCGTTGAGGAAAATGACTCCGTTTGTGCATTTTCGTTTCTGAAGATTATCCGTTGAGGAAATGAATATCCGTTGCTTAATCCTTCATTTCCGAACCTGAGGAAACAACCGTTGAAAATGACTCCGTTAGTTCATTTTCGTTTCTGAAGATTATCCGTTGAGGAAATGAATATCCGTTGCTTAATCTTTCATTTCCGAACCTGAGGAAACAACCGTTGAAAATGACTCCGTTAGTTCATTTTCGTTTCTGAAGATTATCCGTTGAGGAAACGAATATCCGTTGTTTAATCCTTCATTTCCGAACCTGAGGAAACAACCGTTGAAAATGACTCCGTTAGTTCATTTTCGTTTCTGAAGATTATCCGTTGAGGAAATGAATATCCGTTTATCTATCATTTTCATTTCCGTTTCTGAGGAAGCAACTGTTGAAAATGACTCTGTTTGTTCATTTTCGTTTCTGAAGATTTGTCCGTTGAGGAAATGAATATCCGTTTGTCTATCATTTTCATTTCCGTTTCTGAGGAAGCAACCGTTGAAAATGACTCCGTTTGTTCATTTTCGTTTCTGAACATTTGTCCGTTGAGGAAATGAATATCCGTTTGTCTATCATTTTCATTTCCGTTTCTGAGGAAGCATCTGTTGAAAATGACTCCGTTTGTTCATTTTCGTTTCTGAAGATTGTCCGTTAAGGAAATGAATCCCCGTTTGTTTATTCCTTCATTTTCGCTTCTGAAGAATACTCGTTGAGGAAAATGACTCCGTTTGTTCATTTTCGTTCTGAAGAATGTCCGTTAAGGAAATGACAGGATTATGCTTTACATATCTCTGGTGGTTATCTGACACAAAGTCACAAATAGACTCCTACGAATTAATTTCGGGACGAAATTTCCTAAAGTAGGGGAGACTGTGATACCTATGTCACTGAGACCATCAAACAAATGCCCAACCAATGAAATATTGTATTTCATACTTGGGATTTGTAAAAATATGTGTATCGTTTACACATATCAATTCTTGTTCGATTTCAAACTCTATATCGCTTTCTGGAAGGTTATACGCGCACTGATGCGTAAATATAACCAGTTTAATGCAACGAACGCTCCGGAATAGTGACATATACTTAACATACCTTAAATAACCTTTAAATAACTTAGAAATAAGTTTTGAAGGCTTTGGTATTGCAAAAACAAGTTAAATCGCTTACAGGGACTAAAGTTGACAAACTGCGAAAATATGCCAATTTGAACTGTAACAGACATTCCAGAACATGACCATAAGTTAAACACACCATAAATATCCTTTACATAGCTTAGAAATAGGCTTTGAGGGGTTCGGTGTGCTAAAATAAACTTTTGGGTCATTTAGGGACTAAAAGCGTCAAAAAGTGCACAAGTTTGCATTTTCGCGCATAACTTACGTTCTGAATACATCCGGAGATCCAAAAATTTATGTAAGCACTAAAATATTTTATTTTAGTGTTTGGCATAAGAAAAATCCATTCGTTTCGTCATTTGGATCGTTTTTCGCGCTTGTGCGCATTCCGTCGTAATTAAGCGAACATCGCGTTCGTACGGCCAAACGAACCAACATCCGACATATTTTTGAGCATGTTTCATGTCCACAATGTTTAGGCAACATTTTAGGGCCTTAAAGTTGGCTTTACGGGCCTTAGAAGTGTCGAAAATGGCTTAAACACGTGCAGGGACTGAAACTGCCATTTTGTAAACTTGTTTCTGATCTGTGCAGGCCAGGCGGCCCGCGTGAGATCCTTGTGTCCATTACGCGGCCCGCTTCCGACTCCCTGATCAGATAATATCGAACAGTCAGCATGTTCCAGCTGTTTTAACCACAACCACACACTCACAACTTGCCTATTCAGCTGATAAGGACCCTTTTTAGCCACCACAACTTTGCAACACATGTACGGGTAGGATTCGAGCACGGTTTCCATGAAACGATCTTAACGGTTACCCGAAAACTATAAATACCCCATGCCTTTCATTGTTAAAATCACTAGAATTTTGATCTTAGAAACTCTGTGTTGAAACCATTGTTTCATACCTGAGATTCTTGGATCGAGATTAGCATTCGGGGACCCTTCGTAAGTATTCTTTCGTTCGTTTCCTTATTTTATTGCTTTTCGAGTCCGAAAGTCAAACTTTGTTTGACTTTCAGCGTTGACCAGTTATGGTCAATGCGAAGTTCGTTTGAACTTCGCAACGTGAGTGTAATCACGTTGGTTATAGTCCTTTGGGACTATGCCTACTGATTACCACGTTGTCTAGGGTCGTAAGGGTAAGCGATCTGATAAATCGCTTATACCTTCGAACCCGACCCAGTTTGGTCGATCATTAGGATCCGACCAAATACATTAGGTGACCATAGTGTAAGGAATAACCTTCCGAGGTTATACCTTATGGTCACATCGTTTAAGTAGTTGTATGATAGGTAGTTTATATGCCTTAGGTAAATTACCAGAATACCCTTTTCATGTATAATTGGTAATTAAGCATATGTAACCTAAACTTTTGTCACGTAACTGATTATGTAACATGTTTAGGCATATAACACTTGTCATAGGACTAGTTAGGCGTTCCGAACGCGTTTCACGCGAACGACGCGTTAAAGTAGCATAAGCTACCTAAAACGGGTCGTAATGGGTCGAAAACAATTGTGTTAGGTTTCATTTAGTATGTAGGCTTTGTTAAACCATATTACATGAGTCTCCACACTCGTTTGGTTTACGAACCCTCATGCTACCCGATCTTCCGATATAGGTCCGGTTTATTAACATAGTTACCTATATTAGGTGCCGTTTGATATCCGCGATCTCTAGCATTGTTTGGTTGTTACTCAAGGACTACTAAGCAATCCCAAGTGAGTACATATACCCCTCTTTTACTGTTTTCCAAACTGTTTTGGGGTGGAACACATGTGCCTACTTGTTACTTTCATGCTTTCCTGTTTTCACATCATATACTTGCTATGTTCATTAGTACATTTATAGTACATGATTTCAATACATTTCATGCTATGTATGCCCATTGTGTGTGTACTTAGTACATCGTTTTACATTACATGCTATGTATGCCCATTGTGTGTGCATACTTAGTACATCGTTATACATTACATTTCATACTACGTATGTCCATTGTGTGCATACTTAGTACATTGTTTTACATTGCCTTTCTGTTGCATATGCTTATCCAGCATATGAACACATTATACTACATATTGAACCGTTGTAATCATTTGACTATGTGAACCGTTGTAATCATTTGACTATGTGAACCGTTGATATCTGTGAACCGTTTGTATCTGTGAACCGTTTGTATCTGTGAACCGTTTGTATCTGTGAACCGTGTGAACCGTATTTGACTATACATGAACATTTCTACACTTGTTAAACATTTCATCTTGATAGTTTGGTTTGAGTAAGTGATTAAGTAACGAGGCGTGTGTAATATGATACAAGCATGGTGGATACGCCGCTGGTACTTCCTATATATAAGTGTTTGTATGGTATTACATATCATAGCGTTATTTGAATCATTTCAGTTTATGACATATGACATTTTATACAAATAACATACTTTTCACAAGACATTGTTTTACAAACAACTTATATTATACAAACTCATTTTACATGGTTATTCATTTAACCATACATTATTCTCTTATTTATACATATCATCTGATCTTATCGTTTTTCAAATGATTTACAAGACAAAGCAAATTACAAGGTTCATGACTAAACATTTTCTCAAACATAAGTCATGAATCCTATTTTCACAAAACCTATGTATCTCACAGGCATTTTTATGCTGACGTACCTATTTTCACATGTGTTTTCAGGTGATGATGTATAGGACTTATCAAGACATACTTAGGCGGACCTGTGCCTTAGTGACTTAAAACGAGACAAGAACTAGCTACTTTATGTTATGTACTCTTTGGTTCTTGTATAAAACAATGTAATCTTTCATATTTGATTAATAAAACGAAACTTCAATTGCCATGGATTTGAAACAATTAATTCTGTTACAACACTCCCCGACGTTTCCACCACGTTTTGTATGTTCTACGTGGTCGGGGTGTGACACCGGCGATTCACAATCTGTAAAATTTAACAATTTCAAGCATTTTCAAAACAACTTTATTAAACATGAAAGATGCCGATTCCTGATCCACGATTACAAACTTGGGATCTCCGGCAAGTCAGGTTTTTCAAGCAAAGAAAATGTCCACCCAAGCCTGACCAGCCTTGGGTGTTTTCAATTCAGAAGCAATTGGAGTGTAAGTTTCTTTCTTTTTAGCATAAAATTCCTTTACCCCTTTTACTTTTCCATCGACCATCTTTCCGAAAATCTTCTTAATTTTTCCATTAAACGCTTTCTCAACATCCAAGTTATCCTTTTCAGAATAACCCTGATTTGAGATTTCAGACTTTCCAGTTTTCCTTTTAAAATTTTCAGTCTTCAATGGTGGAAAGTTCTCATCATCCATTGAAGGAACTGAGTTTTCATCACTCTCACCAAACTGTGGCTCCTCTGATTTTGTGGAATCAGATTCATCGCCAGATTTTACTTCAGATTTCTTAACAACCCATTTTTGGTTGTCAAGTTTCACACTTCGCTTGTAAAATCTCTTCGAACATTCACCAACTTCAAATGTTGAATTTTTGAAAATTTTAAATTTTTCAGTTGGTGGTTCGGTTTTATCAACAACAACTTCTTTCAGTTTTCCAGAAACTCCCTGTTTTGTGTTTGTCGCTTTCGGACAATTACATGCAATGTGACCAGCTTCATTGCATCGGAAACAGGTTCTAGTTTCTGTTCTCTGAACTTCATTCTTCTTTTTCTCAGCAAGAAATTCTTGATTTGTTTGTCTCCAAAATGAGCTCTTCTTCTCTTCCTCAGCAGATGGTCCTGAAACAAATTTTGTATTTATTTTAGAAAATTTTTCATTTTTATTGTTTTCTGGTGGAATAAAACCAAGACCTTTCTTTTTGTAGCTACGATTGTGGTTTGGTTTCTTTTGAAAACCAGAACCAGAATTGTAACCCTTTTTCTTGTTCAAACGTTGTTGTACTCTTGAAGTGTAAGGTTTAGGTTTTACATTAAGATTTAAATCTTTTATTTCAGAAATATTAATTTCTGTTATTTTGAAAACCTTTTTTATCAAATCAGTTTTGACACGTCTTATTGGAAACTCTTTATCAAAATATAATTTGTCAGAATCATTCAAAGTATACACAACTTCAAATGTTTCATCATTCAAATTAGATTTTGACAACAAAAACTCTTTACTGTAAACCCGTTTTCCCGACGACTTTGAACTCTTTTCGGACGAACTCGAACTCCCGACAGACTGACACGAACTTTCGGACTCGGATTTCGACTCTGACTCCTTATCCTTATCCAACACCTGATCGACCATTCTTTAAATTAATTCAGACTCATGATCTGTGTCGGACGCTGTGAACGTGACGTCAATGTTGTCTGGTAATACATCGGTTAACTCGGACTCTAACTTTAGATTGACTGCCTTTTGGACTTGTTCCTCATTCGGTTTTCTAGGCGAATACCCTTCCCAAATCGGAGGCGGACACTTATTATAACAGACACCCTGTTTCTTACCAGTATCCTTTTTCTTCTTTGGCTTTGTTTCTTCACCTTTAAACGCTTCAAATCCTTCAACTGTTGGATAAATTCTATCAATTATGTAATCACAACCTTTGTAACTTTGCAGCAATCTTCTGATTCTTTCATTCTCAGTTGCTTCACTATCCAACTCTTTCTTCCACTTTGCACATTCTTCTATGTACAAGTTGATCTCTTTCTGCTTTGTCATCATGGTAGCATTCAACATCTTCAAAGCTTTCTCTCTTTCAGAGTTAGTCTTTTCCAGACTATTCACAATTCTGTTCAATACATCATATGACTGTTTCAAATTTTTTTACATCAAACAACAACTTTTCTTTCAACTTTTCTAACTCACTAAACCTCTCATCTTTCTCTATACATTGTTTACAAGACTCTAAACATGTAAGACAAGGTTTTATAACTTCAACAATCTTCTCTACTTCCACAATCTTCTCAACTTCAACAACTTTTTCCACTTCAACTATTTTCTCAACAACCTTGACTTTTTCACTCTGTTCATTCTTTTCTTCTTGAGAAACAGACTCTTCATCTTGACTTTTCTCATCATCATCATCACTGTTATCAATTTGTTCTTCAAGTTTTTCAATGAATTGAGCAATTGACAATCTACTAAACTGTCCAGAATTCTTCAGAATCATGAGATATGTACCCCATTCCTTTTGTGGTAAAGCATCAGCAAGCTTTTTAACCCATTCTGCTGGAGTTTTAGTAATTTTCAACTGAGACATGGTACGCACAAGATGACAATATCTCTCAATGAGACTCTTTGTACTTTCTCCTGGACAACCTGAAAACAAATCAAACTCTTTCTTTAGTACATTTATTCTATTAAAAGTTTCACTTGTCATATTAAAGAAATTTATATCCATGATTCGTAAACACGTTTATCAAGACAATCCCGTTAAGCGAAATATTAAGTCCAAGATAGATCACCTTTTAAAAATATACCTGAAACAAACAAACAAACAATCAGTTTAAACAAATTGAATATGTGAATGTGTGTGACGTTTAAAACGATCTAGAACTCGTGTCGAAGACTAGGACGAGTGAAATTTAGACAAACAATTCACTTCTGTTGGGCCGCACTTTAATACTTCAACAACTAAAATTCAACAATCTGACCCACTACAAGAAAATGTTGATTGGGCCGAGAATGATGGTGCAACTTGGGCCGAGACTTTTGATCATATCAAATGTACTTGAAACAAATGATTGGGTCGAATATGTGAACTGTTACACTTGTACTAGTCAAAATAAACCGATGTCATCATGTGGAAACAATAATGACCATTTACTTCTGATTGGACCTCAAATGAAAGTAGCAGACACCTCTATCTTAGAATCACATGCACATATATTCTTTTACCAAATTTCAAGACTTATTGATTGGACCGATCAAGACAAGTGGGTCGGTGCTCACATAACAACAAGATCCTTTTTTATTGAAGCCGACAATCACTTTCTTCAACTCAATGTTATTGGACCTTTATATTAAAGTGGCCGACATCTGATTGTTACAATATTAAATCACATGAACTGACACTATGTCGAAATTTTAACCGAGTGTGATTGGACCTTACGAGCGGAACCACTGAACTGACTAATAAGCTGAACCAAGATGTTCATAAAAGCGGATCTAATGATGACCGAATAAGCGAATCTACTGATATTGTCACTAAAAGCGGATCTAATGATGACCGAATAAGCGAATCTACTGATATTGTCACTAAAAGCGGATCTACGAAGAACACTTTGAGCGGACTTGATTGTCTTTGAAGCGGACCTAACAGATTAAGTGACACTGGAGCGGACTTGAAAGGTCTTATAAGCGGACCTTTATGCAATTTGGAGCGGACCTTTGGAGCGGATCTTCTCAAAAAGTGTCTGAAAAAGCGAACCTGAATGTTCACAAAAGCGGAACTATGCCTTGTTCATAAAAACGGACCTTAATCGGAGGTTAATTTGAACCATTTTTAGTGTGAATTTTAAGGTCAAACTTTCAGGGATTTGACAATGATCAATAATCTACAATCTGTGAAATTTTGAGCGAAATCCGACCGTAAAATCTCGTTCTGATGAAGAAAGAAGGTGTAGAAGTAAGAATTTTAGATGAAATCCAGCAAATCTCTATAGAACTCCTCCTCCTGAAGCTCTGATACCACTTGTAGGATCGTGTTTTGACCCGAACGAGTCGTTCAGAGGAGTTTTGATCAGATACAGGTGCGGAAAACAAGTACCTGACGTAGAAACAACTAGATCTTCACTTAAATCACTTTTCTGATTGATATTACAACGTTTACATTCAAATCTCACACCGGCAGCACCTCGGTATGGAATCTCTCCAAAGTTACAAATGAGATCCGCTTATGGGGTATTTATAGAGTTGGTAGGTCCCCACATATGGACATGTTCGTATAAGCGGACATGTACGAATAAGCGGACCTAACCAAATAGGTTCCCATATACGGACATGACACATAAGCGGACCTCCTATGACCGTATAAGCGGACCTACTCTCTAAATCACAAATTCTCTCCAGTTTTCTCGTAAAACGTGCCCTAATCTAACAATCTAAAACTAAGACTCGATACAAGACGGAGTCGACAAATGTAGTGCACCAACAACTTTAATTATCATTAATAAATTGTACGGATACATGGAATTATGAGGGTTATCACAGTTAATTAGGCATGATAATTGAAGTCAAATAAGGAAGGGTTGTATGAAATTGATGATTTACGTTAAGTAGGCCGAATGGGTCAAAATGTGGTTTTATTACTATACCGGAAGGGTTGTATAAGTAATTAATTACGGTACTATAACCAGGTATGGGTAGAATTGTACATAAGTATGCTAACCAAGAATCAGAGACGCAGATTAATAGTCTAAAGACTCGGTTGTGAGTCATGGTTAATGGACAAACAATTTCGCATTTGAAATTGTATTAACAAAGTTTGCTTTCGTATAAATGAATGACATGAATAGGTTTAACGCATACCGGGTATCAGGTGCATAAATCCCAAGTACGAACCCCGGATAATGTAAAAGTATTATAGTTATAACGTTTATGTAAGTTTTGGGTTAAAACAAATGAGTAGTTTGACGAAAACATGAACGGGTCGAATAAGTGAAAGCGGGTATATAAAGCCGAGAGCTTTAAGTGAATATTTTCCTTAAACCAGATGTTGGATTTCAAGTTCATATGATAGAATGTGAATTTACGAGCATGTAGGAAGAAACGGGAGGTTAAACGGGTAAACGGTTCAAAAGTTATGCGCGTTTTAGTGCGTACGGACGACGAAACGGAACTGCAGAAAAATGCAAAATCTAGAGGGCGTCGCCGACGGCCTTAGGGGCGTCACCGACGGGCTCTAGAAAGTCAGTTTTTGGCTGATGGGTTATTTGGCTGTCTACGGAAGTTTTGGGCTACGGGCAATTGCAAGGGCCGTCGCCGACGGCCTCCCCATGTTCAAAAACCTGAAATTTGTTATCTAAGTTGATTTGGGTATAGTAGGCTTCGGTTTGTTATCCGTGGACCATGGCGGGCCTCCCAAACATGATTTTGATCGTTCTTTTGACGTCTATGGGCTATAAATCTAAGTCTAAGTACCATGTAATTAATGTATGGATATACAAGAGGTATATAAGATCTTGAACGTGTACGTAGTATGTATGTACGTATGTAGATGTGTATTTATGTATATGTGAAGATACGTATGAGTGTACGCATGTATGTAGAAACGTAGGGATGTATGTACGTATGTAGATGTGTATTTATGTATATATGAAGATATGTATGTGTATATGCATGTATGTAGAGATAATGGAAGGTATGTACATATGTAGATGTGTATGTATGCATGTAAGAATGTATGTATGTATGTATGAATTAGATACGTTGAGTAATACGTTATTAATAGTGTGCCTTGAGAATGAAAAGTAATGTAGGTACATTATTGAAGCCTCACCAGGATATGGATACGTAGAGGAAACGCTTAAAGTTAGAAAGATAACGAAATGGGGAGTGTACGAGAATGAATCTTGTTTATGTATTGTGCACTAATGTTATGAATGTATGTGGTGAGTGCAGGTTGTACGAATCATGGGCGATTATCACGAGGATTAGAGATCGAAGACCGAGTCATAGGATAAATTGTACGGGAATAATTGAGTATGTACTTTAGTAAACAGGACTTATACTTTATTTTTGTAAAAGATTCATATCAAAACGAACTTTCAAGTAAGTCAAGACGCTTGTAATGAAAGAAATTTTATGGCACGAATTTCCGCTGCGAATTTTTGTCAAATACGTATTAGGACCTAACACCTTTTGATTACTCTATTCATTTCCGTTTCTGAGGAAGCACCCGTTGAAAATGGCTCTGTCCGTTCATTTTCATTTCTGAAGAATGTCCGTTGAGGGAAATGAATATCCTTTTGGTTATTCCTTCATTTCCATTTCTGAAGAATGCCCGTTGAGGAAAATGACTCCGTTTGTTCATTTTTTTCTTCTGAAGAATATCCGTTGAAGGAAATGACAGGATTATTCCTTGCATATCTTTGATGGTTATTTAACACAAAGTCACAGACAGACTCCTACGAATAAATTTCGGGACGAAATTTCCTAAAGTAGGGGAGACTGTGACACCTGTGCCTCTGCGACCATCAAACAAATACCAAATCAATGAAATATTGTGTTTCATACTTGGGATTTGTATAAATATGTGTATCAATTTCACATATCAATTCTTGTTCGATTTCGAGCTTTAAATAGCTTTCTGGAAGGTTATACGCGATCTGATGCGTAAATATAACCAGTTTAATGCAACAAACACTACGGAATAGTGACATAGGCTTAACATGCCTTAAATAACCTTTACATAACTTATAAATAAGTTTTGAAAGGTTTGGTGTGGCGAAATCAAGTTTATTCGATCACAGGGACTAATTTCGACAAACCGCAAAAGTATGCTGATTCGTACTGTGACGAACATTCCGGAACTTGATCATAAGTTAAATATTCCCTAAATATCCTTTACATAGCTTAGAAATAGGCTTTGAGGTGTTTGGTGCGCAAAAATAAACTTTTTGGTCAAACAGGGACTAAAAGCGTCAAAAAGTGCATAAGTTTGCATTTTCGCGCATATCTTACGTTCTGAATATATCCGGACATCCAAAAATTTATGTAATCATTAAAATACTTTATTTTAGTGATTGGCATGATAAAATTTCGTTTGTCGCGTAATTTGGATCATTATTTGCATCCGTTCGTGTTTCGTCGTAATTAACTGAACAACGCAATCGTACGGCCAAACGAACCGACACCCGAGATGTTTTTGAGCATATTTTAAGTTCCCTATACTTTAAATTCATTTTAGAGCATTGAAATGGGGTTAACGGGGCTTAAACGTGTCAAAAATGCATCAAAAACCAAGTTTTAGGCATGCAGGGGCTAAAATTGTAATTCTGCCAAACTTGCTAGGCCTGGGGCGTAAGCCCAGGCTTATTCTTAAGCTGCCCGCGAGAGCTGCCCAGATCAGAAACATTGAATTTGGACTTCCAGCCTGTTTTTGATGGTTTTAACCCAAGGTTTTGCACTCTATGGGCTAGAGTTGATGGTTTTTAGTGTGCCCCTTGTATTACAATACCATGTGCCCACATGGAGGGTCAAGATCGAAGCACGTTTTGCGAGGAACGATCCTAACTATTGTGGGTTTTATATAAATACCCATCACCTTCATCCTCATTCCTCACAAATCTGATTGAATTACTCTAAGTTGGAGTTCAAAAACTTCATACCTGAGTAATTTGATCAAGATCTTCCTAGCTTGGACCCTTTGTAAGTATTCTTTCGTGCTTTTATGCGTTTTTAAGCATGAAAGTCAAACACAAAGTCAAACTGTGTTTGACTTTCTGCTTTGACCAGTCTTTGGTCAACACGAAGTTCGTTTGAACTTCGCAACGTGAGTGTAATCACGATGATTATAGTCCCTTGTGACTATACCTACTGATTACCACGTTGATTAGGTGTAGTGACGAGTCATAGTTTCAGTCAAAATGCGTATTCTTGCGTATTTTGCAACCAAACTATTCTTGGGTATCAAGACCCTTTGTCTTGATATCAAACTTGTTTTCAAACTTCGTTAAACATGTTTCAACATGTTTAACTCGTCACTTTTAGATTAATGCTTATGTAGGGTCGTAAGATAAGCAGTCTAAACAACCGCTTAGACTTTCAAACCCGACCCGTTGTTCGATCATTAGGATCCAACCAAACATGTTTTGTGACCATAGTTCTATAGGGAATAACCTTCTGAGGTTATACCTTATGGTCACTTCGTTTAAGTAGTTGTATGATAGGTAGTTTATATGCCTTAGGTAAATGACCAAAATGCCCTTTTTACGCATAAATTCATTTTAAACATATGTAACCTAAATTTTTACATCTAAACTGATTAGGTAACATTATTAGACATGTTAAGGCATATAATACTTGTCATAGGACTAGTTAGGCGTTCTGAACGCGTTTTACGCAAACGACACGTTAAAGTAGCGTAAGCTACCTAAACGAATCGTAATGGGTCGTAAGCACTTAGGTTAGGTTTTGTTTTAGTATGTAGGCTTTGTTAAACCATATCATATGAGTTCCAATACTCGTTTGGTTTACGAAACCTCATTCTATCCGATCTCCCGATTTAGGTCCGGTTATTAATGTAGTTACCTATATTAGGTGCCGTTTGATTCCGTGATCCCTCTAGATTTGCTTGGTTGTTATTCAAGACTTCTAGGCTATCTCTAGTGAGTACATAGCCCCCTATTTTACTGTTTTCAAATGTTTTGGGGTGGAACACATGTGCCTACTTGTTACTTTCATGCTTTCATAATATGTACTTGCTATGTTCATTAGTACACTTATAGTACATGATTTCATTATGTTTTGCTACGTATGTTCTCTTAGCATGCTAGCATATTTATTTTCTTATATTACATTTTGTTGCATATGTTCATCCAGCATATGGACACATTGTTTTACATTTTGAACCGTTTGAACCGTTTTGAGCTGTTTGATCTATGTGAATTATTTGTACTGTTTGAACCGTTTGAAGCTGTTTGATCTATGTGAATTATTTGTACTATTTGAACCGTTTTTTTGATCGATGTTAACCGTTTGAATCTGTTTGAACCGTTGGGTTAGGGAAGTGATTAGGTAACGGGGCGAGTGTAATGTGATAAAAGCATGGTGGATACGCCGCTGGTACTTCCTATATATAAGTGCTTTCAACACATTATATATCGTTGCGTTATCTAGATCACTTGGGCAAAGATTATCAAAACAAAGTTATATTACAAGGTTTTTCCAACAATATTCAAGTTTTATTACAAAAACAATTTACGATTTGGGTTTACAAAACAAATGTTTTGATTTAAGATTCATGGTATCGAGATTTTATAAATTATAACTACACTATTTTGACTTGGTTATTTCAATTTACATTACAAACATTTTACAAAACTTGCTTTTCTAATTATCAATTAACAAAGGTGTTCAACTTATTTTCAAAATATAAACGAGCCATGAATCTGAAAATCACGTAAAACATATGTACTCGTCGACATTTTTATGCTGACGTATTTTCACATGTGTTTCAGGTGTCATAGTTGGTGATGATTGATGATGATGTTGATGCATGCTCACATAGGAATGGACGAGGCCTTAGTGACTTAATAACAAAGAAAGTCTAATTGTTCATGATTTGTTTCTAATTTTCAATGTAATGTACCACACTTAATTCAATAAAACAAAACTTTTATCCATGTGTTATGAAACAATGATTCTGTTACAACACTCCCCGACGTTTCCGCCGTGATTTGTTGTTTTACGTGGTCGGGGTGTGACATTAAGCCTATGTCACTGTTCCGGAGTGTTTTTCGCGTTAAACTAACTATGCTTATGCCTCAGTTTGCGTATAACTTTCCAGAAAGTGATTTAAAGCTTGAAATCGAACATAAAATTAAATTGTGAAATTGTCAAACATAAAAAGAAAATATTAAGACCAAAAACACTAGGTTTCTTTGATAAAAGATATCGTCCTACATCATGTGGTGTTTACTGAGCACAAGTGTCACATAAAGGTTCCGATTGGGTCTGACCAATGTCCCTTTGTTGTGGTTCCATAATCTTCACATGCATAAAACATATTGACGAAATTAGACATTTATTTCAGAATAAATGTTTTCGTCGATTAGTGAAAGCAAAGATCATTAGTCATGCACTATAAGCATAAGGGTAAGGTAATTCCTAATGAGGCTTATGCATATCTTCCCACCATAATCATCTCATCCTTGAAATGAGTCACAACAGAATCTTGCTAAGGGTAAATCCACCTTTACATATACCATATCATCTTGTTGCAATTAGTCTTGAATAGAAACTTCCTCGGAGTCACCTTACTCCGATTGTCGTAAGTCATCCAGTGTTATACAAAATTCGGTGAGGCCTTCCCTTCACCTTGTTCCTTGTTTATTCCTCAAGTTCCGACTCTTCCATTGTCTTTACTTTTACAAAAACAGGCATACTTCCCAAGGGGTGGGGTCGTGCATTACTACCACGGGTAGGAGGGGATAGTGGAAACGCAGAGGTAAGGTTGTGAGGGTACTTGACTTCATTCTGGTGACCGAATTGTGTTTTGCAGTAAATGTAGAGCGGTTTCCTGGGTGTGAATGCACTACCCTAACGATGAGGTGCACTACGGGGTAAGGAGCGCAGTAAATAAGTTACACCATAGCTCGCGCCATGTCATCTTCTTTGGGTAAAGCAGATGTCAAAGGTTGGGGTCTTATCATGGCATCTACAGTGGACAAGTTTGTGGTGTAACACCTGTGTCACTTCAACCATCAAACAAATGCCAAACCAATGAAATATTGTATTTCATACTTGGGATTTGTAAAAATATGTGTATCTTTTACACATATCAACTCTTGTTTGATTTTAAGCTTTAAATCGCTTTCTGGAAGGTTATACGCGCACTGATGCGTAAATATAACCAGTTTAATGCAACAAACACTCCGGAATAGTGAAATAGGCTTAACATACCTTAAATAACCTTTACATAACTTAGAAATAAGTTTTGAAGGCTTTGGTATGGCAAAAATCAAGTTAAATCGCTTACAGGGACTAAAGTTGACAAACTGCGAAAGTATGCCAATTGGAACTGTAACAGGCATTCCGGAACATGACCGTAAGTTAAACACACCTTAAATATCCTTTATATAGCTTAGAAATAGGCTTTGAGGGGTTCGGTGTGCTAAAATAAACTTTTGGGTCATTCAGGGACTAAAAGTGTCAAAAAGTGCACAAGTTTGCATTTTCACGCATAACTTACGTTCTGAATACATCCGGACATCCAAAAATTTATGTGAGCATGACTATATTATATTTTAGTGTTCGCCATAAGAAAAATCCATTCGTCGCGTCATTTGGATCGTTTTTCGCGCTTATGCGCATTCCGTCGTAATTAAGCGAACATCGCGTTCGTACGGCCAAACGAACCAACACCCGGCATATTTTTGAGCATGTTTCATGTCCACAATGTTTAGGCATCATTTTAGGGCCTTAAAGTTGGCTTTACGGGCCTTGGAAGTGCCGGAAATGGGCTTAAACACGTGCAGGGACTGAAACTGTCAAAATGGAAACATGTTTGCTGATCAGAAGCCTCAGGCGGCCCGCCTGAGTTTTCCCTGATCCTAAAGCGGGCCGCGTACGCATGTCTGATCAGATAATATCGAACAGTCAGCACGATCCAGCTGTTTTAACCACAACCACATCTTTCCCACTTGCATTTTCAGCTGATAAGGATGGTTTTAAGTCACCACAACTTTCCGACACTTGTACGGTTACGATTAAGGCACGATATTCGACAAACGATCTTAACGGTTACCCGAAAACTATAAATACCCCACCCCCCATTACTCCAAATGCACTAGAATTCTGAATTGAGAACCTCTAAGTTGAAACCATTGTTTCATACCTGAGATTCTTGAATCGGGATTAGCATTCGGGGACCCTTCGTAAGTATTCTTTCGTTCTTTTCCTTATTTTACTGCTTTTCGAGTCAGAAAGTCAAACTTTGTTTGACTTTCAGCGTTGACCAATAATGGTCAATGCGAAGTTCGTTTGAACTTCGCAACGTGAGTGTAATCACGTTGGTTATAGTCCCTTGGGACTATGCCTACTGATTACCACGTTGTCTAGGGTCGTAAGGGTAAGCGATCTAATAAATCGCTTATGCCTTCGAACCCGACCCAGTTTGGTCGATCATTAGGATCCGACCAAATGCATTAGGTGACCCTAGTATAGGGCATAACCTTCCGAGGTTATACCCTATGGTCACATCGTTTAAGTAGTTGTATGATAGGTAGTTTATATGCCTTAGGTAAATTACCAGAATACCCTTTTCATGTATAATTGGTAATTAAGCATATGTAACCTAAACTTTTGTCACATAACTGATTATGTAACATGTTTAGGCATATAACACTTGTCATAGGACTAGTTAGGCGGTCCGAACGCGTTTCACGCGCACGACGCGTTAAAGTAGCATAAGCTACCTAAACGGGTCGTAATGGGTCGTAGACAGTTATGTTAGGTTTCATTTAGTATGTAGGCTTTGTTAAACCATATCACACGAGTCTCCACACTCGTTTGGTTTACAAACCCTAATGCTACCCAGTCTTCCGATTTAGGTCCGGTTTATTAATGTAGTTACCTATATTAGGTGCCGTTTGATATTCCGAGATCTCTAGCATTACTTGGTGATTATCTTTAGACATCTGAGCAATCTCAGGCGAGTACATTATTCCCCTCTTTTACTGTTTTCTAAACTGTTTTGGGGTGAAGCATGTGTACCTATCTGTTATTTTCATGTTTTCCAAAAGTATAATTGATTATACATGTTATTACTTATCTATTGACAAATTGAATGACTATCTATGATTTAAGCATTTATTTCTCAAAGAACATAAAATAAAAATGTTGAATTGTACTTATTTTATGTTCACCAGACCGATTGTTAGTATGATATAGCGCTATAGGATTTGACACCCCATTCCTGTTGGCATGGAATGTCTGAAACCAATTTATTGCTCCATCCAAATAGGAATTGCCTTTGTGGTATTTCTATAGTCTCAAAGGTGTATCTTGATGCACTAGGTCTGATTGAATTCTCAAATCACACTATTAAAGTATATTTTGATATACTCTCATGTGTGGTATTGTACAAACCAACATATATTTTGTTAATCATCCAAAGCATATTTTGATATGTTATCTACTAAACAAAAACATAGTTTAATATGTTATGTATCACATCCAAAGCATATTTTGATATGTTATTTACTAAACAAAAACATAGTTTAATATGTTATTTATCACATCCAAAACATATTTTGATATGTTATCTATAAATCCGAAGTATACTTGTACTATACTATCTAAATCTATTCTTTTGAACAACGAAGGTATATTTAATGTACTATCTATCTATCGATTTGGTTTAGTTTGATTAAGTGATTAAGTAACGATGCGTGTGTAATATGATACAAACATGGTGGATACGCCGCTGGTACTTCCTATATATAAGTGCTTGTATGGTATTACATACTGTAACGTTATTTGAATCATTTCAGTTTGAGATATATAACATTTATACAAATAACATACTTTTCACAAGACATTGTTTTACAAACAACATATCTTATACAAACTCATTTTACATGGTTATTCATTTAATCATGCATTATTCTCTTATTTATACATATCATCAGAACTTATCATTGTTTTTCAAATAATTTACTAAAACAAATGTTTTTGGGTTAAGAGTCATGACTACGAGGTTTTACAAATTATAACCCGCTTGATTTGAGTTGGTTAATTAAGTTGCAATATTATACTCTTTTCAAAACAAGCTTTTTAAATAAAGTATTGCAACGTCTAAACTAGCCATGATTTCGACACTCCTACAAAACCAATGTATTCGCCAGCATTTCTTTGCTGACCTCGTTTTTACACATGTTTCAGGTACTGCTTTGCAATGATTGTTGATACATGCTACATTTAGGATGGACTCGTGCCTTAGCGACTTAAAACGAGACAATAACTAGTCAACTTATGTTATGTACCCTTTGTTTCTTGTTTAAACAATGTAAACTCTCATAATTGATTATTAAAACGAAACTTTAACTGCCATGGATTTGAAACGATTAATTCTGTTACAACACTCCCCGACATTTCCGCCACGTTTTGTATGTTCTACGTGGTCGGGGTGTGACAGAAAAGATGGTATCAGAGCCAATGGTTATAGGGAATTAGGTTATTAGTAATGCTTTGACCTAGTCTATAACCTTCTTAGGACCCTAACGCGAGTTTACTTGCGTTTAGTCATAAAACAATACCGTCACCTATCCTTAGGCGACGACCACAACAAGAACACAATTTTCGAAACCGCTTTGAAAACTAATCATCTGTTCTAGGATGATTGATTACTAGGTTTTGAACCCTCTGTTATAAGGTTTTTGAACCCCTTTAAGTTTTCAAAATCTCGTCAAGGTTTTGGGTTTTAAATAATGTGAACACGTGCAAACTGGAAGGGTGAATGCCTGTATTCTGAGTTTTCTGTCTAGGCAAGCACTTCGTATACATCTCAACCAGACGCGAGACCAGTTGTGCTTACCTGGGAATTCTTGGGATGAGTGTTCACTTATAGGCGAGCATGTCTTCATTATACATTATTTTTGATCCATTTACTTTGATTAGTCACTGTGTGTAGTTTGGTTGCTTTGTAATGCAAACAAATAACCACTATCCTTGCTTTCATCAGATTTGTTTCATCTCATTCTTTTTGTCTAAATCTCTCACTCGTTTCCTTTCATGTTTCCTCTTTTAGAATGCCTCCTCGACGCGACAATCAGATGGATAATGCCGAACTGGCGGAGATCATCGCACAGCAAATGGCTGTTGCCTTCCCAAATCTTTATGCTCAAATGATGCAAACCATCAATAACAACAATGCTCCATGCAATTTCAAGAGTTTCAACTCGGCCAAACCACTCAAGTTTAGTGGTTCTGAGGGAGCAACTGGGCTTCTTCAGTGGTTCGAGAGCATTGAGAATACCTTCCGTCATGTTCAGTGTCCTGAAAATCGCAAGGTCGAGTTTTCTTCAAGTGTGTTTCAGAAGAGGGCTCTCACATGGTGGAACGGGGTGATGAGAGACCGCGGTGCTGAGGTTGCATTAGCACAGACTTGGGCTGAGCTTAGGGCTCTTATGATGAAGGAGTTTTGCCCTCGTCATGAACTGCGAGCTTTGGAGAGGGAGTTTGATGATTTGAAGCAAGACAGTGGTGAACATCGAGCCTATACTGACCGTTTTGAAGAATTGAGCCTATTGTGTCCTGCTATGGTTACTCCTGTGGATAAGGCGATCGAGAAATATACTGATGGTCTTCCTGACCTAGTTCAGGATATCATTACTGGCAGTAACCCTACTACTGTCAGACAAGCCATTGAACTGTCTGCCACTCTGACTGAATCCCACATCAGAAAGAAAAAGCTGTTCCGAAAAGGCGACCCAAGACCATCCGACAAGACTGCTCAAGTGGAACCAAAGGAAGAAAATGCTGAGGTGTCCAAGAAGAAGAAGCGCAAAGCCTCTCAGAACTGCGCTGTAACTGCTCAAGGCAAACAGGTTGCACCAAACCAACCAGCACAACCTCGCAAAAGGCAAAACTATGTTGGTACTGCACCTTTGTGCAACAAGTGCAACCGTCATCATCTAGCGCAAGAGCAGTGTCACAAATGTACCCACTGTGGACGGTTGGGACATTTGATCAATGTTTGTCGCTATGCAAATCAAGCTGCTGCAAACCCTGCTGCTGTTCAAGCACGGTTCCCTCCGGGGTCATGTTATAACTGCGGTGACCTTACCCATTACAGGAACAATTGCCCAAGGCTTGTTAACGCACCTCCGGCGCGAGGATGAGTGTTCAACATCAATGGGGCAAACATGAACAATGATGCAGCAGTGAACAATTAGTGTTTTGTTATTTTCCTTGGTTGTTATCTTATGATGTTTAAAGACAAGTCAGTTGTTATATAAATAAAAATTCGTCGTTTTTATTTTTGCAAAACTGATACGATTGTGTGAACGTTGGATACAACCTTATGATGTCAACCCAAAGACAAACTACTCGTATGGTTCTGTCATTTTATGATCACTTGTGATCTCTCCAAGAACCTTAAACACTCGTTTCTTTTAAGAAACAAAGCCAAACTCTTGTTGAGAATCCTTCTATCTTTATAGATGGATCCTTGGAAATGATTAAAGTACCAAATGAAATTCATGAATTGGATTTCTAGTGTGCTTTAAATATCCATGCCCAAAGATAACAAATTAAAGAATCAAGTTAACTAATTATGTGCTTATGTGTTTTCTTACATGTTTTGTGGTTGTATGTGATCCATCCAAATCCTCGTAGAGTCTTTTATATTTCATATGAGAGATTCATAATAGGATATCCAAAGTTACTATCTTAAATCCTTAATGGACTTCTACGTTGTAGTAAAGTCCCTTGGGTTATAATGTACTATTCCATAATTGGACCCTTGAGTGGTCTGGTTAAACAGATTGATTTTGAAAATCTGATTAGAAATATCATGTGATGATATAATTGAAAAGATCCCTTAAGTGGTCTATTTAAGGAGATCATACGACGGTCTAGTTAAGAAGATCATATGTTGATCTAGTTAAAAAGATCGTTCGTTGATTTAGTTAAAAAGATCCTTTGGTGATCTAGACAAGTCGCTTCATGTTTATTCAGTTGATTTTTCCACTACACATTATGAAATGAACTGTGCGGACTGTGCAAGGGATTACGTAATTATGGAGGCCTACATAATTATGGAAGTCAGTGCACAGAAACCACAAGAAGTTTTGTCATGTGTTAAGACCTATGGTGACAAGAATAATGATACGGAAGAAGTCTCGGACTTTGACCGATGTCATTTATTCTCACACTCCCCAATACTGATTTCAATCACACACCAAGTTTCCTATGATAAGTTTTCATAAGAAACGTTCTTCTGTCCGTAGTTCAAAATTCCATGTTTTACTATTACAAGCAATTCACTTTGAGGGTAACAAATTCGCTAAGAGTCCTAACATGACCCAGAGTATTACTTAAGGGTTTAATGGATCTATTAGAAGGCGAAACCGTCACAGCTGTCTTCACAAGTTTCCTCTAGAATTAAATTTCGGGACGAAATTTCCTAAAGTAGGGGAGACTGTAACACCTGTGTCACTTCAACCATCAAACAAATGCCAAACCAATGAAATATTGTATTTCATACTTGGGATTTGTAAAAATATGTGTATCTTTTACACATATCAACTCTTGTTTGATTTTAAGCTTTAAATCGCTTTCTGGAAGGTTATACGCGCACTGATGCGTAAATATAACCAGTTTAATGCAACAAACACTCCGGAATAGTGAAATAGGCTTAACATACCTTAAATAACCTTTACATAACTTAGAAATAAGTTTTGAAGGCTTTGGTATGGCAAAAATCAAGTTAAATCGCTTACAGGGACTAAAGTTGACAAACTGCGAAAGTATGCCAATTTGAACTGTAACAGGCATTCCGGAACATGACCGTAAGTTAAACACACCTTAAATATCCTTTATATAGCTTAGAAATAGGCTTTGAGGGGTTCGGTGTGCTAAAATAAACTTTTGGGTCATTCAGGGACTAAAAGTGTCAAAAAGTGCACAAGTTTGCATTTTCGCGCATAACTTACGTTCTGAATACATCCGGACATCCAAAAATTTATGTGAGCATGACTATATTATATTTTAGTGTTCGCCATAAGAAAAATCCATTCGTCGCGTCATTTGGATCGTTTTTCGCGCTTATGCGCATTCCGTCGTAATTAAGCGAACATCGCGTTCGTACGGCCAAACGAACCAACACCCGGCATATTTTTGAGCATGTTTCATGTCCACAATGTTTAGGCATCATTTTAGGGCCTTAAAGTTGGCTTTACGGGCCTTGGAAGTGCCGGAAATGGGCTTAAACACGTGCAGGGACTGAAACTGTCAAAATGGAAACATGTTTGCTGATCAGAAGCCTCAGGCGGCCCGCCTGAGTTTTCCCTGATCCTAAAGCGGGCCGCGTACGCATGTCTGATCAGATAATATCGAACAGTCAGCACGATCCAGCTGTTTTAACCACAACCACATCTTTCCCACTTGCATTTTCAGCTGATAAGGATGGTTTTAAGCCACCACAACTTTCCGACACTTGTACGGTTACGATTAAGGCACGATATTCGACAAACGATCTTAACGGTTACCCGAAAACTATAAATACCCCACCCCCCATTACTCCAAATGCACTAGAATTCTGAATTGAGAACCTCTAAGTTGAAACCATTGTTTCATACCTGAGATTCTTGAATCGGGATTAGCATTCGGGGACCCTTCGTAAGTATTCTTTCGTTCTTTTCCTTATTTTACTGCTTTTCGAGTCAGAAAGTCAAACTTTGTTTGACTTTCAGCGTTGACCAATAATGGTCAATGCGAAGTTCGTTTGAACTTCGCAACGTGAGTGTAATCACGTTGGTTATAGTCCCTTGGGACTATGCCTACTGATTACCACGTTGTCTAGGGTCGTAAGGGTAAGCGATCTAATAAATCGCTTATGCCTTCGAACCCGACCCAGTTTGGTCGATCATTAGGATCCGACCAAATGCATTAGGTGACCCTAGTATAGGGCATAACCTTCCGAGGTTATACCCTATGGTCACATCGTTTAAGTAGTTGTATGATAGGTAGTTTATATGCCTTAGGTAAATTACCAGAATACCCTTTTCATGTATAATTGGTAATTAAGCATATGTAACCTAAACTTTTGTCACATAACTGATTATGTAACATGTTTAGGCATATAACACTTGTCATAGGACTAGTTAGGCGGTCCGAACGCGTTTCACGCGCACGACGCGTTAAAGTAGCATAAGCTACCTAAACGGGTCGTAATGGGTCGTAGACAGTTATGTTAGGTTTCATTTAGTATGTAGGCTTTGTTAAACCATATCACACGAGTCTCCACACTCGTTTGGTTTACAAACCCTAATGCTACCCAGTCTTCCGATTTAGGTCCGGTTTATTAATGTAGTTACCTATATTAGGTGCCGTTTGATATTCCGAGATCTCTAGCATTACTTGGTGATTATCTTTAGACATCTGAGCAATCTCAGGCGAGTACATTATTCCCCTCTTTTACTGTTTTCTAAACTGTTTTGGGGTGAAGCATGTGTACCTATCTGTTATTTTCATGTTTTCCAAAAGTATAATTGATTATACATGTTATTACTTATCTATTGACAAATTGAATGACTATCTATGATTTAAGCATTTATTTCTCAAAGAACATAAAATAAAAATGTTGAATTGTACTTATTTTATGTTCACCAGACCGATTGTTAGTATGATATAGCGCTATAGGATTTGACACCCCATTCCTGTTGGCATGGAATGTCTGAAACCAATTTATTGCTCCATCCAAATAGGAATTGCCTTTGTGGTATTTCTATAGTCTCAAAGGTGTATCTTGATGCACTAGGTCTGATTGAATTCTCAAATCACACTATTAAAGTATATTTTGATATACTCTCATGTGTGGTATTGTACAAACCAACATATATTTTGTTAATCATCCAAAGCATATTTTGATATGTTATCTACTAAACAAAAACATAGTTTAATATGTTATGTATCACATCCAAAGCATATTTTGATATGTTATTTACTAAACAAAAACATAGTTTAATATGTTATTTATCACATCCAAAACATATTTTGATATGTTATCTATAAATCCGAAGTATACTTGTACTATACTATCTAAATCTATTCTTTTGAACAACGAAGGTATATTTAATGTACTATCTATCTATCGATTTGGTTTAGTTTGATTAAGTGATTAAGTAACGATGCGTGTGTAATATGATACAAACATGGTGGATACGCCGCTGGTACTTCCTATATATAAGTGCTTGTATGGTATTACATACTGTAACGTTATTTGAATCATTTCAGTTTGAGATATATAACATTTATACAAATAACATACTTTTCACAAGACATTGTTTTACAAACAACATATCTTATACAAATTCATTTTACATGGTTATTCATTTAATCATGCATTATTCTCTTATTTATACATATCATCAGAACTTATCATTGTTTTTCAAATAATTTACTAAAACAAATGTTTTTGGGTTAAGAGTCATGACTACGAGGTTTTACAAATTATAACCCGCTTGATTTGAGTTGGTTAATTAAGTTGCAATATTATACTCTTTTCAAAACAAGCTTTTTAAATAAAGTATTGCAACGTCTAAACTAGCCATGATTTCGACACTCCTACAAAACCAATGTATTCGCCAGCATTTCTTTGCTGACCTCGTTTTTACACATGTTTCAGGTACTGCTTTGCAATGATTGTTGATACATGCTACATTTAGGATGGACTCGTGCCTTAGCGACTTAAAACGAGACAATAACTAGTCAACTTATGTTATGTACCCTTTGTTTCTTGTTTAAACAATGTAAACTCTCATAATTGATTATTAAAACGAAACTTTAACTGCCATGGATTTGAAACGATTAATTCTGTTACAACACTCCCCGACATTTCCGCCACGTTTTGTATGTTCTACGTGGTCGGGGTGTGACATGTGGGGATTGTAGGTTCTTTACAACTTAAACGTAAGAATACTGAAGTGTTGAAGAAAATCTTTCCTGAGTGTTTACCATCTTGAATACCGGTTCCCAATGTCTTGTACTACAGGTAGGGATGTAAGTGCAGGGTAGATAAAGGCAGACTTCCTACTTTGTGGAATATCGTAGTATCCATCTTGGTTAATGTTCTACTGGGTGGGGATTTGGAACAAAATAGGAATTCCAAATAGATAGTGATCGGTTGCTTGACTCGCAAAGTCCACCAGGATTTCCATGCACTACAAGTTGTTATTACGTGGGCCCCCGTAATAATAAATTGTCTTGCACGGTCACCCTAATTTTCACTCGTTCCAAGCAGCCAATCAATCAGAGAGGGGACACTACTGTCCTCATACCTTCAACATGGAATGGACCTTTATGATGGTCCATGCGCCAACGTCCGTTGTTGCTATGCGCGAGAAGGCACAATGCTTAGATAGAATAGGAATAAGGAGGGTTCCTAGTAATAGTAGTTGAAGAGGCACCTTTAAGATGAGTACTTCATTCTCTTTGCCTGGAAATATGTGTCGTCGTTCAGGATCCATAAATGCCTCAGGGACCTCGTCCCACTGATAAAGTTGCTGTCCAAGGTTGCCTCCTCCGCCTCGCTGTCACTGTCGTAGTCAGACACCTTTGCATTCGAGAGGGAAGAATAGCCATCTCCCACGGAAAGCGAGCTCGGGGTCTCTTTTGGTATGAGCTTCGCAATAAACACGGGGTCGATAATAGCATTGTGCTAGTCAAGAACATTAATAGAATTAGAAGTCAAAGGTATCTGGTTTCTGGCAATAATTATCACATACATGCATATATATCCATATATATATATATATATATATTAGTGAGTAATAATGTTACTTAGCATATACAAGAAATAAATGAAACATATCACATATAATTCTCATCTGTTCTTTCTGGGGGGGGGGGGGGGTCATTTTATCTTTGGCAAGTGTATCCCACATGGACTGACTGTACCTCAATTGGCACATTAGTCAGGGTATTCCCTTCCCTACTAATGTCCTTACTTTGCCTTTGCTTTGTATTTGCTTTCTCTTTCCTTTGAAAAATGTTCGACTCATGGATCTTGGCGCTTTTTGTAAATGCAATGAAAAATATTTTGTGAAAATGTTTTTCGTAAGAGAATCCTAATGATTATAGTCTAGACTCGAGAAGGAATCCTATTTCACTACAATCGAGGCTCTGATACCAAACTGTCACACCATGACTTTTGCGGAAACGTAATGATGTGTGACTTGTTCAATATCATTGCATTCAATTATAATAAACAACTATATGATTAAAACATGATGTTCATCCATTAATAAGTTTGAAAAGTTACAAACACAAGTCTTTTAAGTTTCAACCAAAATCATCAAGTTAAGTTACAATACAAAAGTGGATGACATCTACACTTGGACTTTACGTCTTGAAAATAACACCATCGCCCAAGATCCATCTTGTTTCCTGAAATACATGTAATTTTGAAAACATCAACAAAAGTTTAGCGAGTTCATGTGTTTCTGTATGAGTTCGAATAATCTTGTAAACATTTGTATGTATGCCTTTGTAATCCAGTATGAAAGCATCTATGAACAGATCAATTAATGTGTAGCTAATATATTAACATGTGTCAAATGGTGCAGGAAGGCTCAAACCTTTGCGTATTTCGTACCGGGCCACCCGGCTGGAACGACATAGTCACCACATGCAAGCAACTCGTGGACCCATGGGTGGGGCTCACAACACCCAAATAGATTTATCACTCATGCCCCTCGGTCCTTATATAAGGATTAATGGTCTTAAGTTAATCGCCTACCCATTCACATGATCTAACAGTTCATTCCTTAGCTAACCATATTTTTAATCATCAAAACATTTGTAACATGTATTTCACCCCCGAAGTTATAAAACTGGAAACAGTTAAAAGAAAAGGGGGACATGAACTCACAATCTTGCGTCCAGCAAACAGGTGTAACTCAAAGCTTCTCCTCGGTCGCACGACTACCTACACACGTGCTACGGCTTATTAGACGGATGGGTCGTGCCTTGACTTTTAGTCTTAATTGTTATGGCTTAGTATCTTTGAGTTACGTTTCTTGGTGTCATAAATATTATTCCAAAGTATGTAATTATTTGTTAAAATAATAATATTTTAACTTAAATTATATTTATTATTTATTGGAATATTTGTTAAAATAATATATTTTAAGTTATTTGTTTTGTAATCCTTCATGAATATATTTCCCCAAGGATGAGTATACTTATACTTGTATTCTTAGACTTGTGTATTTTTGCCAAGTATTGGTGGCGTATTCCGGTGTGTATTTGTACGTACGAGAATACGTATTCTTATTGTATTTATTAAGTATTCTTATACTTAATTTTTGTATTTAAATTTTCTGGAATTTTATTTTTAAGAAAACGTTTATAGAAAATTATCTATAATTTATCCCTTGGCAAAAATAACTATATTTTCATATAAACCTCAAAAATAATATATTTTCAAAACTAACTTAAAAAATATTTATAAATCTGTTTTTCACCCCAAAAATAATATATTCTAAATTTGTTTAAGAAAATATATTTTCTTCAAAATAATATATCTTCAACTAATTCAAGAAAATATATATATCTTTTTTTTTTTCTTGCAAAAATAATGTATTTTCTATTTGACAAAAATATGATATATTTTTGAAAATATGATATATTTTTGTAACACTTGTAAAAATCATAATTTCCGTTTATTTGGTTTCCAAAATACTGTTTAATTTATTTGTGAAAATATTTATGAACTTAATTCCGGAATATATATATATATATATTTGTAAACCATATTCCTTGTTCGGTTTGTCAACTTTTTGGGTATAAATTGTATATTTGTTTTCTTGGAAATTTGGTAATATTTTGTATTATAATTCTTGGTATTTTGGTAAGTTATACTATTTTTAAGTCCTAAAATAATTAACTAATACACATAATATACAAGCAATCACACAAAGTGGAGAGTTCAAATGAGAAGAATTTTTTTGTAAGAAGAATAAAGAAGAAATTTCAACCAATAAGAATGGTTTATTTTACTTCATTTAATATAAGTATTTAATGTTACTATAAGGGTACATTGGTAAATCTACATAGGTCATTAATTTGTAGTCTTCCTCTTTAATAGCTAACTACATTAATTTTTTTGTAACTTATCTTCAAAATATTTTTTTTTCCAAAAAAATAAAATAAAATAATATAAAGTGTAGGATAAAATACGAGTTGTGTAAGACAAATTACGAGTTGTGTAGGATAAATTTCAACGTGTAGGATGAATTTCGAAATATGTAGGATAACTTTTGATGTGTGTAGGCAAAAAAGTTAGTGTGGAGGATAATAGTCTTTATGACGAATTAATTAGTCAAAAAGGATAATAAATGAGATAAGTGAAAAAACTATTTATTGTTTTACAAAATTACCCTTTGTTCTTTTTATTCTCAATTAAATTTTCTTCTCAAATGAACCTTCCCCATCACACAAATTGTGACATCTAAATATATATTTTTCCTAAATACATATTTAGTCACTTTTATCTATCAAAAACAACCTCCAACATTTGTAATTTTTGTAACAAAAATTTTGGAAAATTTTATATAAAAAACCATGGTTAAAATTTACTTATAAACACTTGTTTAAAAATATTTTTCTAAGTGTTTAAATCCTAGAAATTTTTTTCCATAGTTTCCCCTTAAAAATGGAGGTTTCCATGCTTTCAAAGCATATCATTTTCTTTTAAAATCATCACAAATCAACAACAATTCATTTCAACACTTACCATAAGCCAAAATCATGCAATTACACTACATCATGAACTTGAAATTTTTGTAAAAACTTGTAGTAACTTACCATGTTATTTAGTAGACTTAGTTACCCTTTAAAACATGTTTCTTTGTTCATAAATATCATTCTTGAAAGATTTAGTCTTTTACAACTTACAAAATGATTTTTCTAAAAATCATTCTTTTGAATTTTTCTTGTTAACAACATATTTCTCTACTTGATTTAAGACTAAAAAACATGGTTAGTTTCTTTAAAAATCATGACTGTGTAAATCTCATAAATAAACTTGGTTTCTTGAGAAAATCATCTTTGAAATCATCCATGTACAAGACTAATAACATGTATTCATCATCATCTTACACAAAATCATCTTTATTTTCAAGTTCATGTTTCACATAATAGGATGATCATTTTGATTTTACAAGATCCATCCTCTCACTTGCTAGATCATGTGATTAAATTACAATCTAGCAAGTTTCTTATGATGTTTAACATCATAAACACAATTAATCATCAATCAAGATTCACACACACACCAAAACAACATAGATTATTATGATTTTGAGCTTTATGTTAAGGATTATCTTCTTGTTCTTCCATGATCTTCATGTTCAGTAACTTACATAACCTTTTAACCAACATGATGAGAAGTAAAAACAAGTTACAAGAGTCTTACTACTAGCACAAGGCTAGGGAAGAAATCAAAGATGAAGATGATGATGATTTAAGTGGTTAATAGGTCCTTGATGAGGTCCTTCAACATCCAAAGCTTCCAAGCTTCCTAACTACGCTTCTTACACCTTAGGTTCACCTTAGAATGCATTGAAATGACTTGAAGATCGAAGTGTGTGTGTTACTTGGGCCATAGGTAGAGGGGAAAAGGAGAAGGATAAATGTGGTGAAGATGATGAAATGCTAAGTGTGTTCAAGTTTTGTGGTTTATACTAAAATCTTCCAACATTATTTTATCTTATGGTTAATGTGTTTAACAATCATCCAACATGATCTAATAAAATATTGAAACAAAATAAACCTGTGGGCCCCTTGTCTAACCATCCATAGGTGGGGGGGGGGGGGGGTCTTGGTTGGGTTTCAAGTATAAGTTAGAGATTTGGTTAGATGTTAAGTGTAATGGTTAGTGTTTAGTGTGTTATAAGGTTTTAGGATGTAATATGGTGTTTGGTGACCATAACTAGCTTCGTAACACTAAAACAATGCTTCTAATGAAAATTTGGTGTTTCGGGTAGTGTCCTGTTGTTCGGTTGGTTAACGGTTCGTTAAGGTGCTAAATTGCGCAGTTTAGTGTGCTTTATGTTGTCTTTTATGATAGTTTTGATTCCCGACACTTAGGAAGGTATTCTGGACTATTAAACCGTAATTCTGTATTATATTTTGATGTTAAAATGCTGAAAATTGCTGAATTTTATTGTTTTCTGTAGAATTTTGCAGTTTTAGTGTGTTTTGGGCACTTTTCGGCACTTAAACTAACACTAGGAAGGCAGTTTTGTAATCCCTACTTTCTTACACACTATCTTAGTCTAACTCTTGGTTTCGGGCTCATTCTGTGTCTTAATATCATGTCTGTCTGAGTACTGAACTCCCGTCAGTACTTCTAGTTTGTCTGATAATTGTGCTAACTTTGACTCGTGCATTATTTGATTCATAAAGTGTTGCATGCAATAATGATATGACATCATGCAATACGTAATGCACTTGTATGTATATAACAATAATCAGAAAGCATTCATGTCATTAATTTAAATCAAGCACAGTCATTAAGCTACAAATTACTGTTTAACATTGTAAGGAATATGCGGAAAAGTGACGGTTGTCACAACTAGTATGATAGCTGTTATTATAAGAAGATTATATTAATGGTAAGTGATCGTCCCAATTTCCCCCGAAATCAATTACACAAGCTCTAAGCATATCTTGCATGGTCTGAATTGTCCTTTCGCTTTGTCCATCCGTTTGAGGATGATAAGCTGTGCTTAGATTTAGCTTGGTTCCCATTCCTTTTTGGAAACTTGTCCAAAAATGAGAAGTAAAACAGCTATCTCTATCAGAAACAACAGTTAAAGGAATTCCATGTAATGAAACTATTTCGTTTACATACAAATTGGCTAGTTGTTCCATACTGAAAGTTTCCTTCATTGGTAGGAAATGAGCTGACTTAGTTAGCCTGTCTACAATCACCCAGATTGTATCATTACCTTTTCTTGTTTTGGGTAATTTGGTAACAATACCAATGTTATCAATTCCTATTTCCATACATGCATTTCCAATTGCTGCAACAAACTTGAGGGTTTCTTGTGCTCAGCTTTAACCTGTGAACAAGTTAGAGACTTGGCTACATAAGCTGCTATATCATTTTTCATTCCTATCCACCATAAATTCTTTCTTAAGTCTTGATACATTTTATCACTTCCAGGATGTATCGTATACTTAGACTTATGGGCTTCTTCTAATATACGGTGGCGTAGGTTTCCTAGTTTAGGTATCCACATTATTTTCTTATGGAATCTCCATATTCCATATGTTCCTTGTTCTAATTCCTTAATCATTCCTTTCAATTTTTCAGTATCATCCTTGATTTCTGATTCTTGTACTTTTCTGATTTGCTCATTTAAATCTATTTGCAGATTTAATTTAAGGGAACGTACTCTTTTTGGCTTTTCATGATACTTTCGACTTAAATCATCGGCTACTACGTTTGCCTTTCCTGCATGATACTGGATATTACAATCATAATCACTTAATATCTCCATCCAACTTCTTTGTCTCATATTTAACTCTTTTTGCCCGAAAACATATCTTAAACTCTTATGATCGGTAAAAATGGTAAACTTACTACCGTAAAGGTAATGTCTCCAAATCTTAAGGGCAAAAATTATGGCTCCTAATTCTAGACCATGTGTTGTACAATTCTCTTCATGATTCTTAAGTTGTCTAGAGGCATAGGCTATAACCTTTTGACGTTGCATCAACACACATCCATAACCTAACTTAGAAGCGTCACAATAAACTATGAAATCTTCAGTTCCTTTTGGTAACGCTAATATGGGTGCATTGGTTAATCTTTGCTTAATAATTCTAAAGGCTTCTTCTTGTTTTGGTCCCCATTCAAACTTAACAGACTTACAGGTTAGTTTGGTTAAGGGAATGGCTATTCTTGAAAAATCTCGGATAAATCTTCTATAATAACCAGCCAATCCTAGGAAACTTCTAACTTCTGTTGGTGATTCAGGGGTTTTCTATTTAGTAATCGCCTCGGTCTTTGTGGAATCTACATGAATTCCTTCATGATTAACTAAATGTCCAAGAAACTGTACTTCTAACCAAAATTCGCATTTCAAAAATTTAGCGTAAAGCTTTTCTTTTCTCAGCAAATTTAGGAGTGCATGCAGATGCGCTGCATGTTCCTCTTTACTTTTAGAGTAAATGAGAATATCATCTATAAAGACAATTATGAATTTATCCAAATATGGCTTACATATTCGGTTCATCATGTCCATAAATGCGGCTGGGGCATTGGTTAGACCAAATTGCATGACAGTAAATTCATAATGGCCATACCTTGTTCTGAAAGCGGTCTTAGGAATGTCCCCTTCCTATACCTTTAATTGATGATATCCTGAGCGTAAATCAATTTTAGAAAAGAATCGAGATCCTTGCAATTGATCAAACAAATCATCGATTCTCGGTAATGGATACCGATTTTTAATTGTGACTTTGTTTAACTCACGGTAATCAATGCACATACGCATTGACCCGTCCTTCTTTTTGACGAATAAGATCGGTGCTCCCCATGGCAATGTACATGGCTGTATGAATCCTTTTTCCAAAAGTTCGTCTAGCTGTTTCTTTAGCTCTTGCATTTCTACGGGTGCTAAACGGTAAGGTGCTTTAGCAATTGGTGCTGTTCCTGGTAACAGATGGATTCTGAATTCAACTTCCCTGTCCGGCGATAGTCCTGGTAGTTCTTCTGGAAATACATCTGAAAATTGAGATACTACAGGAATATCTTTTAATTCCTTTCCTTTAGTGTTACTGATTTCGAAAATCATATACACAAAGGATCCTTTTCTTGCACAACTTGCCGTTTTCATTACCGAAATGAATTTTGTGGATCTGGTTAGCTTATCTCCTTTAATTGTGATCTTTTCACCCATTTGTGAATTTAATTGGATTGACTTTTGATCACATAGAATACTGGCTTTGTTGGCTATTAACCAATCCATTCGTAATACAATATCGAATCCTGCCAGATTCATTGGATAAAGATTTGAAGAATACTGGCTTTGTTGGCTATTAACCAATCCATTCGTAATACAATATCGAATCCTGCCAGATTCATTGGATAAAGATTTGAAATAAAACTTTGGTTTAAAATTTCTATTCTTGCTCCCTGCAAGATTTCGGTAATCTTAATGGTTTCTCCATTTGTTGTCTCTACTATACATTCTTGTTGGAGTTTAGTTAATGGTTGATTGAGAAGTTTGCAAAATGAAGTATTAATAAAACTTTGGTTCGCACCAGAGTCAAATAATACTTTAGCAAAAACATCATTAACTAAAAAAGTATCGGCAATCACATCCGAAATCATTTTGGCTTCTTCTGCAGTCAGAACAAATGCTCTAGCATTCTTGGTAGTCTTGTTGTTCGTGGCTGGAGCTAGTTTCGGACAGTTTGGCTTAGTATGTCCTTTTTCTCCATAGTTGAAGCATACTCCATTATTGGGTTTCTTCCTACAATCTTCTTCTTTGTGTCCTGGTATCTTGCAATAATTGCAGTAGGTGGAGCATCTTCCTGAATGCTTCTTCCTACAGGCTTTATATTAAGGTGTGGAGGTAGAACCTATATTTTTCCCACGGTTAGAATTACCGTAACAAAATTCCTAGGTAAGCTTTTGAGCTAGGTTCTTTCTTTGGTTTTCTTCTTAGGGATGCACTAATTCATCAGTCAAGGTATTTGCTAGTTCTACAGCTTCTTCTATGGTTTGTGGTTTAGCTGCCTTGACTACATGTCTAATTTCACTGATTAATCCCCAGATGTAACGGGAGATTAACACTGGTTGGGGTGATGCTAGGGTTGTCACTATTCTAGCATATTCAAAGAATGTAGTAGTGTAACCCTTACTATCTATCCAGTCATTCTTAGGTTTAAGAACTTATTTGCTATCTGCTCCTTTTCATTGGGAGGACATAATTTCCTTTCCACCATGTTCTTAAACTCAATCCATTCCATATTATAGACTCTATCACTGCCCCTAGTCTGGAGAATAGTGTTCCACCATTCCAGAGCTGCATTCTTAAATAAATTGGAAGCAAACATTATCTTATCCTCTTCTGCGCACTTGCTTATTTTTAAGACTGCCTCAGTCTTTTCTATCCAGCGTAGAGCTGCAATGCTCCTTCATTGCCCGAGAATTCTATTGGTTTACAAGACTAGAATTCTTTGTAAGAACAACCATAAGACATGGTTTTTCTTCTTTTTGGGATAGACAATTGAAGTAATGGTCCATTGTTCATGCTGTGATTAGGTTCAGTACGTGATCGCTTACTTCCACCATTACTGTTATTATTTTCTGCTTCCCTAACATTTTGGATGATAGCTGGCATAGCATCTCTAATTCCTTGGGTTACAATGTGTCGAATTTCACTGTTATTTAATTGATTATCATTATTCTGGTTTTCCTGATTTGCTGCGTCGGCCATCTGGATTATAAACATTTACCCAATATTAATATCGTAAAACAATATTAAATGCAAATAATCTCACAACACAAACAGATTGGTTAAAATCGTCATTCATTGCGACCTTTACTCTATTTTATATATGCGTCTAGTATAAACCATAACTGGAAATTAAAATACAATACTAGTATGCATCAGTAACTATAAGATTATCGACATATATATATATATTTTTAATTCACACACATATATATATTTATATTATTATTATTATTATTATTATTATTATTATTATTATTACTACTACTTAGTGGGGGTCCATCCAATACTGCATGTTACGCTCATCATACTTCCAAACGAGCCTCTCACCTATTTGTCTTATCCTTTCACTTTCATCTAACAACTCCTCACCAAACGTTCGGAGTTCTTGCACATTCTTAGTGCTCATGGGTGGTGCGGGTGCTGGTATTGGGTCTGGGTATTGTGGCATTGGTTCCTCCTAAGGGTATGGGTTCTCTAGAATCTCCCTGATATATTGGTCATTATCAAAATATGGGTCTAGAGGGTCCAAATTGGGATAGAGTGCTATTTGGTTTTGCATGGGTTCTTCTATTGGGTAAAGTTGTTGATAATCCCTATGGTCATCAAACCATGGGTCATAATCTAGAGGATGGGGTGCTGGGACTCTAGGAATTTCGGCTGGGTCAAAAGCAGGTACTTGAGGCTGGTCTGCTGGGTTTAGTTCAATTTCCATGGGTTGTGTGGGAAACAGTGGTAACGGCTGAGGTGCAATAAGTTGTTCTAGATTAGGGTCGGCAGCTGTGGTAGCTAATATGTGAAAATTAGCTAGTCTCCTATTGAGTATATCCTGGGTTTGAGCATTCATTTCTCTATTGGCCGCTGCTAAGGCCCGCTGCTGCTGTAATTTTCTCATCCTTTTTCTATGCCCGTGAGCTCCTCTGCTGAACCATCCTCTCTTCTTGGGAGGGAACGGTTCTTCAGATTGTGCTTTGAATACGAAAATCCCTTCTTCGGTGTCAGCCGAATACCACGAGGGGGTAGGCTGGGAAGAAGTTCCTTCGTCCTTAGGTGAACTAGACAGTTGACGGTAAGCGTCCGAAGGTCCTTTATCACTCATACTGTAAACTAATAAATTGTCAAATAACACAAAATAATAATCCACAAGTATGCATATAGTCTCATTGATTATTTCCTAACAAAATAGATAATTTCAATGTCAGCAGAACACTTCTTTGGCTGAAATTTGTGGTTGTAGCTCTGATACCACCTTCTGTCGCAACCCCCGACCCCTGCCTCGGGAGGCGGGCAGCCGCGGCCTACTCAGAGATGGTGGTATCGGTGTTTATCATTATTTAGCAGCGGAATTTACATTAGGACCGTAGTTAGGAATTATTTTATCAGAGTAAAATACCACATTTTCATAATTGTAAACACATGGGAAATTCCCAAGTTTCTTTTACAAACATGTTTATAGGGATAAACCTTAATTTATTGAATAAAACATCTTTCTTTATTTAGGTAACTTTTATAGCCACATTTTCCAAGCCTTCAGTGCTCTCCAGCTGGCTTCTATTTTGGCTTTCACATTTTGTTACCTGAAACGCGTTTTATAAACATTTGTCAGTGGGAAATACTGGTGAGTGAATCCCAATTTAATCAAAACAGATTTTATCCTTGTACAGTATTGAGGGCAATCAGCAATTACATTTGTTTATTATTCTACCTTAATTACCACCCACGGTACTGTCGACCCGACTTGTGGTCATGTTACTACTCACAGTGTAGTAACAAATTTTGTATACAAAACCCCAACATACCGACGATAATTGTAGAATTACAAATACTCAATCACAGTTAATTATAATATAAAAACAACTGAGGTTTTTATAAAAAAACAGTTTGCAAAAAGGTTTACAAAAAGGAGATTACTCACATTGCTACTTTAGATTATTAAATCTATACGTTCGTTCTCCCACAAACACCGTAGCTCTCCCCGTTTTTTCCATGAAACATATTTATACAAGTCAAATCCCGTTTTCCTCGGAACAATTTTAAATCATACACATTTCTAAATCCATGTTTTTCCATAAAACATATCATATCATTCAAAAATCATATTTTCCACGAAAATGTATTTGTAATTTATCGAAAGACTTGTTTTATATAAAAACATAAAATTACCCTTTTTAAGCCCTGTTCTTCCCCCAAAACAGTATATAAAATAGTAAAAGAGGGGTTTAGTGACACTTACCTTTGGGTGCGTTTTTATTATCGCAATCCCTCAATTTGATCTACACGTCCTAATTTAAATAGAAACGATTTAATAATCAATTATTCTATGAACACAAAGTTTCTCAAATACTTAGAATTTTCACATAACTTTGAGATTTTCTTTCTTTGTTTTGATTATGCTAGCGTAGTTATATATATGTGTTCACACACACACACACACACACACACACATATATATATATAAAACTTTTTGCGACTTGAACGATTTTAATGGTGACCTCAATATGTTATATCCGTTATCACATCCATTTATATGCAATATATCTACGATTGTTTAATATAATTTTATTTTTAATATTATTTTTTTGCCGTACCCGTATCTTGTATTTTTGAATTTTGCCGTTCCCCGTACCCGTATCTTCCCCGTACCCCAGTCCCGTTCCCGTATCCGTGCTACAAAGATCAGAATCATCCTACTGATGAGAAAGCTGCATGTGATAATTTTCAAGGTTTTCTAAATGTGAAATTAAAACTGTGACCCAAACATGGATTTGGATTTCATAACACAAATTATAAATGAAATATTAAAAATTAGATAAATGAAATACAAGATAACCAATCCCTAAACAGGAGATGATATAGTGGTTCCTGATGATCCATCTCCCAGCAGCCATGATGTAGTTTGCGAAATCAGCAAACTTTGGATCTCTCCCTCTCTGTATCTTCTGCATCTCTCTTATTGCTCCTTATATCTTTATTTGTCATGTATGTTTTTTTAGAAGGGCAGGTGGAGGATGAGCACATGTAATGTGACAAAATGGGAGGTTTGAGATGCGTGCAACACCCCGACCACATTTGGTTGACGTGTCACATAATTCAGTAATCAGAGACAATATTAATAATTTAATATAAACCCTTAGCTTCGATTTCAAATCAAAATCTTACAATGATTTACAAAGAAACACATGTTTATTAAGCTTCATCTAACCAACTCTATGAATTCACTCTCTTCACACATTTCCCATATTCCCACGAGTACCTGCTTTCAAAATAAGAGAAAACAACAAAAAAGAAAAACGGTTGAGCCAAAATTGCTCAGTAATGGATAAAAACAATAGCAATAATAGTATAATGGTAAGAACAATATCATACGATGAACGATTCAAATCGATACGATAATAATGACAGTGTAACGATATGATCAATATTACGTGGTGATCAATCAATGATGAGCCAATACGATAACAATGTCGGTTTACGGTATGATCAATATTATGTGATGATTAATCAATGGTGAGTCATTACGGTAACAATGGAAATTTAACGGTATAATCAATGATGAGTTAAAACAATAACATCTATGTGGAAATACCTATGTGAGCCAATGACGATAAACAATAAACAGTATGTACATTAGTTGCAGACTAATTCACCAATATGCAAAGGGGATGTGGGCACACACACCTATCCTAATACCAATATAATAACAATAATATCCTAGGCTTGATCTGTAACGTTCCGTATTTTCGTTATATCTCGTTTATCTTGTAATTCGTATTTCCATTTCAATCTTTGTAAATCCAAGACTTTGATCATAATGGAGATAGTATTTCATATCAATCATATTTAATCATACTTGTACAATATGTAATCAATCAACAAATACGCGTTTTATACAAAACCGAGCCATATATCGAGACTATATTATCTTTGGAATATTATTCATACATATCATTCACATGCTTACTTGCACCTTAAAACCCTAAAAACATACCTAATTATGAGTTTATTTCATAAAATAACAAACCACACAAGTGCAAGGACCAAAAAATGAAATGTCCTTCTTCCCAACTCCCAACCAACTCATTTAATGTCATACCCCAAAAACGTCGCAGCGGAAATACAAACGTGGTGGTGACGGAGGTTGGTAACCATAAATGTGTTAGTGGTCAATGCAATATTTATTTTGGACATTTAACTTAATTAAAACATAAAGTTTAAAGTTTTAAACATAAACCACAACATAGTTATTTGATCCTTACGGATCTTAGTACGCACGGTCCCAGAAGTAGTTTTAAAAGTTGTCCAAACATTATTTATTTAATCATCGCATCAAACAACCACAAGACAACACAAGCCAAAATTCCCGAAGCCGAAACCATGTACCTGAAGAACACGTAAAAATCAAGTGCCAATACAAAGGAAGGTGAGTTCACATATTCAAGTTCGTAACAATTTGTTTAAGGAAAACTTTCTTACTATGAATTTTTAATAATAGAATATCCATATATATATATATATATATATATATATATATATATATATTTAAGAAAGTAAATTTTTGTTTCCTTTATAAAAAATCCAAGGGTCAGACATCATGAGCGTTCTCCTAAAATCCTCCAATACTGGTCATGTTCCCAAGGTTTGTATATTAAATTCTAGATCATTCGTTCAGATTCGTAAGTTAGCAAGACATTATGAGCTATATAGAGTACATTTAGCTTTAATCAAGCTAGACATAAGTAAAGATATAAAATCATCGCTTTATGACGCAGAGCTACCAGTCATGGCGGGGCTGTAAACCCGATAGATCTATCAACAATTTCACTCATCAACGATTTAAGATTAAAATTAGGCATAACGCATATCGTGACCATCATCAATAGTACAGTATATATACTTACTAGAAAGACATATTTAATATTTGGCAGTGAGCAAGTTCCTTACAGTCCCAACGAGTTGTAAGGCTATTCAGGACATACCCTCGTGGGAGGCAAGGAAAGTTACACCTAGATTTTAAATAAATTATTAAATCTATACGGTCGTTTGTGACAACCCTCACCAAACCAGGTATCCGTACGACTTAATTAATGATTAATTACTGCTTAATTACTGTGCTTGTTTGAACTAGCTAATGAACTGCTACTTGATATCTGATACATGTACTTACTTGCATCATACTGTACTTATCGTCACTACATTATTTACATACTGAACCTTAGTGACAAACATGATGCACAAAAAGCACAGTAGCACAATACACGGATAACCTATTGAACATGCTGATAAAGCCAGCATCAGGCAAACACTGCCTCCAAGGCCTATAAGAGCCTGAGATTTTTTGCTACACTAGTAGTGAGTGTAGGGATACAAGGGTTGTGGAACTGCGTCTCTAGGGATAAGTCACAGTGACTGGATGTGCCTAAAACGTACTTAAAGTACAAAATTCAGCACTTTACATAACAATTCAGCTTTTAGCTAACTAATAAAGTGCCAAAACATGAGAAAAAATATTACTAGACACTTTCCTAAGTGTCGGAAATAAGCTGTGTCACTAAAGAGAGTAATAACGACACTTTAAAGCTTTGTTAACACTTTAACGGATTACTATCCAACCAAACAACCGGACTATACCCGGAACATGAAAATATTGCCATTTACATAGTTTCTCTTTTTCTGAGCCAGTTAGGGTCCCCGTATACTCTAACACCCGCGTTAATGCATAACACTCTAGTAACTAATATTAAAATCCTAATTACCTAACTAATGCTTACCATTTAGTTACAAACTAGCCAAATACCCCCCCCCCCCTTACGATTTCGGTCACCATGGGGGACACCCCCTTGTACTTGCTAGATTATCTAAATCTCAATGTCTAATATCTATTAGACATATAGTCCAATGGGTAATACACTTGCTAATTGCCTATAAGTTCTAAGCATAATCACATTATCATTTCCATCACCCAACAACACTTCACACCTCTCTCTCTTGCTCTCTTTCACTCTCGGCCGAACACCCCCCCTCCCCTATCCATCATTTTCGGTTTTGATCTTCAAGTTCCATCATCATTCAAGCATCAAGGGTCTCGTATTAGGAAGCTTGGAGCAAGCGGAACGCGAAGGACCTCTTTCTTTGGCTTTTATCCACCTCATTTGCGCATAGATTCTTCCCTAGCCTCGAGCTAGAGGTATAATGCTTAAAACTCGTATTTGAACTAATCTAAGGTGGTTAAAAGGATTTGTATCGGCTAAATCTCGTTAAAATGCAAAATGATGCACAAAAGTTTACTAAAAACACAAGAATGGTGGTTAATAGCTTATATGTTGTGTAAATGATGTAGTATTTGAAATGCGTGATTATTTAGACCCGATCTATGTTGTGGTAGCTCGAATCATCGTTTAACCCGGTGTAGTCATGTTCTCGGATCATGACATAAGGCTATTTTAGAAGTAACAAGGGTTAAAAGGTGAAACTCTACCACACATGAAACATGAACTTGTGTAAAAATGTTTTACTTGTGTAAAGGTGTTTTAACTTGTACAATAGTGTTTAAAACTAGCGGATCTACGCATCTGCAAGTGGTATTTTCAAAGAACCACGTATCAAAGAAATCATGTATTTTAAAGAGATGGATCTTACAATAACAAACATGATTTTTATAAACCACAAGTGTGTAAACACTTGTGAAATGAAAAGATCCGACAAAATAACCGTTTTTGTAAAAGATGACGGGAGGTTGTAAAGATGGATTTTCTCTAAAAAAACAAGGTTTTTACAAGATCAAATTATATTATATGAAGATCTACTAAATTTAAGGGGATTTATACCACAGTTTTGGGAAAACTGCAAGTTCATGTAATTTTTGGCAATTTACACATATGTTGATTTGTTGATGCGATAAAAGTTGTTCTGATCAAATAAAGAAAATTGTTGAGTTGATTTGATAAAGAAAATGATACGCTTGAAAGCGTGGCCACCTCCAGTTACAGAGGAAACTCTGGCGAAATTTTTCTAAAAACCTAACACTTAGAACTATTTACACTACAAGTGTTAGAATTATTTTGACATGTTTTCGAAACATAAATTTCGCCATGACTTTATTTACTAAATATTCGGAGGTGGGATTTTCACAAAATTTAACGTGATAAATATATATATTTTTCACACACTGTTTATGATTATTTTGTGAAAATACATAAATATTATTTTTAGAGTAAAAATAATATTTACGAACGTTAACGAATCCAAAATAATACGAACGCTTTCACCATAAATATATATAAGTTACACCGGTGATTATATTACCACTCGATTGTTAAAACGTAACTTACGCACTTACAGAAATATTTATGAACGCGTATTTTAACAACGTATTATTGGAGAAAAACTATGTGAAATGAAAATATAATATTTTTGAGAAAAATACTTATATTTTGGAATTGGAAAGGTATATATGTATTAAGTGAGACTTAATGGTTTAATTTGAACGCACATGTATTGAATCCCCCATCCTTGGGAAGGAGATTAACTACCAAGTATATACATAACGTAAACACGAAATAGTTGTCTAACTATCTCCCAAAGACTTAAACTATAAAGCTAAGGCACGGCCGTCCGTCTAATAGAATTAGCACTTGTAGGTCGTCGCACAGCTTTCTGATTTGGAGTACTTGGTAGAGACGCACCGACTGTGAGTTCATGTCCCCCTTTTCTCTAACTGTTTTCAGTTTTCTTAACTGCGGGGGTGAAATACATGTTACTTTGATTACAAGTACTTTATACACGGTATGTTAACGTAAGGAGGTTTACTACTTAGATCATGTGAATGGGTAGGCAGAAGGACCGAGGGACGTAAGCGGTAGATCTATCTGGGTGTAGCGAGCCCAACTCTAGGCCCAACAGAACGGACCTCTAAGAGGACCAACAGAACGGACCTTGAGTGACTTTGTACCCGACGCAAAAATCTGCTAGGTTGAGTCTTCCTACTTGCACTTCACACATACTAATGGCTTTGCAAACCATTGGTGATCTCTTTTCCTTACACTGCTACATACCAAGGAACTTTTATACTTACAAGTGTTTTACATACTCACTTACACATGAACTCGCTCAACATTATTGTTGATTTTTCAACTCACATGTATTTCAGGAAATTAACAGGATCTGGCACGGTATGACGTGTTTTCCCGCTGCATATGGGGTACCAAGGTCATCCCAGTTTAGGAAATGTGACTCTTTCCTGGACAAGTCACAAATCTTAAACTGCGCTTATTTCATGTTACTGTTTATGTTGTTCAAGACAATGTTTTATGTTATGATGTTGTAAGTCTTTAAGACAGTGGTATGTTACTCTGGTTTTAAAAACTGAATCAAACGGATGATCTTGCATGATTTTATTTCATATAGCTTTGTTATGGTTAAGCTATGGTATTAAGAAGTCACACCAAAATTGACCACGCTTCCGCAAAGCCAGGGTGTGACAGCTTGGTATCAGAGCTCTGATCATAGCGAACTAGGATTCTTTCTCGAGTCTAGACTATGATCACTAGGGCTCTCACGAAAACATTTTTCTGCATACCACTTAAGTCCAGATCCAAAACTTTTTACAAACAAATGTTGAGCACATTTTATTATTTATAGGCTCAGTCTGGAAGGGCTGAGGCTCGGTCTGAGAGGCCGAGGCTCGGTCTGAGAGATCGAGGTAGTTGGCTAGTGGGACTAGGAAGAGTAGGCTCAGTTTGGAGACTGAGGCTCGGTGTTGGAGACCGAGGCTCGGTCTGAGAGATCGAGGTAGTTGGCTAGTGGGACTAGGAAGAGTAGGCTCAGTTTGGAGACTGAGGCTCGGTGTTGGAGACCGAGGCTCGATCTGAGAGGTCGAGGTAGTTGATAGAGCAGTCTAGGAGACTGGGCGGCTAGTGGGACTAGGAGAATTATGTGATATCTTACTTGGTGACTTATGTGATTATCTGATTGTATGACTGATTATTTGAGCATATTTGTGTTTATGATACAGACTCATGGATTCCACCGGTACTGGCGATTCGGACACTACTGGACCCATACCTATCGTATCTGATGACCTCACATCCTCCGAGCATGAGGTGTACACATCTGACTATACCAGTACTGACGAGGATGATTTCCAGCCCTTCGCACTACCCGATGGTGCTGATGAGCCTGCAGATGACCCTCCCGCTGAGTACCTACCTCTAGTAGAGATTCCGGCTCCTATACCCTTAGCCGTTTATCCAGCATATGATTTTCTTCTTGACACCGAGGCTGACGGCGATGTTGACCTGTTTGAGGATGAGCCCTTTGAGGATGAGATCCAGGGCGAGGCCCTACTTCCTGCGGACGATCTTCTGATGATCGCTGACGTTCCCGCTGAGGATTCGCCAGCACATTCTCCTGTCCCAGACTCCTTCGAGTCTGTGGCATCCGCACCTACTCACACATTGAGCGCACAGCACTTTGCGCATGATTCTGATCCTGACCAAGCATCCTCTGTTGCACCTTTTCCCAGCTTTGAGTTTGACCATGATGACATAGAGGATTCTGATCCTATCTTTTCCCCGGGATACGACCCAGATCATGATATCGAATTTATACCTATGGATCAGCCCATGGAGGATCCAGCTGACCCAGTAGATCCTATCGACCCAGACTTTGACTTCGAGATGGCTTTTGATGATCCCGAGCCTGTCGTCGCTCCTGAGCAGGCAGCCGCTCTAGACCCCATACTCGAGCATGACCTCGTACATGCTGACATCCCTATTGAGCCTGTTATAGCAAACCCGCCTGTTGATGATCTCCCCGTGGATGTTCCTTTGTTAGAGGGCGATCATGTCGTTGTTGATCCTGTCGTTCCTCTACCTGTTGTTGATATACCTGTTGAGCACATTGCACCTGTTCACCCTTTTGTTGCACCCGATCCCATTCCACTAGAGCCCGAGCATGCACTGTTCGCGGCACGCATGGATCCACCAGATGAGCATGCACAGCACGGTTGGATACCTGCTGATGAGGATGTTCCACCTTTTCCCCCTCAGATCCCTGATGCACGACATGTTGATTTTTCTTTTCAGGTTCCACAGTTTGTACCTCCAGCGAGGGCTGGAGAGGGTTCTTCAGCCCATCCCTTTGGGCATGTACCGATGTCTATCCCTTCATGTCCCAGATGTCATCTGTTCCACCCTCTGTTGCTCCATTTCATATGGCACCTTTTGATCCCACCAGAGAGCCATTCCTTTGGGCACCAGACTCTGGTATGCCACCTACTGACCCCTACCATTCTTTCCACAGGGGGTATACTATCGAGGACGTTTTGATGTCTTTTGTCGCCCAGCACGAGTCACACACGCAGCGCATCCAGGAGCTCGAGAGAGCTCAGCTGCCACCGTGTCTGTGCCATGGTCAGACACACTCTCCTCTGCAGCCATTTCGACCCTTACCTCCAGATTATGCTGCCCGTCTCTTTACACTAGAGCAACAGGTTGCTTCTATCATCCGTACTCAGCGAGCCATGGAGGAGGACTGGCTCCAGTTACGTCGTTTGTTTTACACCCACTTTCCCCCTCCTCCACCACCATCTGTATAGAGCTCATCAGTGCTGTTTGGGTAGACGAGGATGAGAAGACGGCGATTGCTTCTGACTGCACAACATTTTTGGAGACTACATTATGATTCTGACTTTTGTTGACTTGTATTTGACGTATTTGACATTGACATGATGTAGCTTTTGGACAGGGGTGATGTAGCCCCTAGTTGATTGATGATTGTATGACACAGGGATGTACTGATACACTTACTATGTGGTCTCGATATATGGCAATCGCAGTATTCTCATCATATTTGATTTGCTTGATTGCTTACTTGTATTTTTTTATGACATGGGATGTTGTGTGATTGGTATTTGTGATGTATTGATAACATGAGATGTTATGTGATTTTACTATTACTACCGTTATATACGTACGCTACATTATGACCTGACCTACGTATTATAACATGGGAGCTTTACTATGGCCTGACCAACTTAAACCATCTTTTAGAAGATGCCGCCAAGACGTGAGACACGCATGCCTACTAATGAGGCAGAACTACAACAAGTCATTGCTGCTGCCATAGCACAGTATGCAGTTTCTCAGCCAGGAACGAGCGGAAGTATTAACCAAGGCAATAACAATCCACCTCACGGTAATACCTAGTCATTGAGACATACCGTGGCCTAATTGGATATCTCTAGCAAAGATGCTAATGCCATTCATATGTTATAACGTATGTGCAGGGTGCACCTACAAGCAGTTTCTAGACTGCAAACCGGTCAACTTCGATGGCACTGGAGGTGTTGTCGCCTTTGTTCGTTGGGCTGAGAAAACCGAATCTGTTCTTCGCATGAGCAAGTGCGCGCTGGATCAGCAAGTCACCTATATCTCAGGGCTGTTTCTAGATGGAGCCCTCTCTTGGTGGAATCTGCAAGTACAGACACTTGGCGAAGCTGCTGCCTACGCGCTGACCTGGGCCGAACTGAAAGAACTTATGCGCAAAAAGTACTGTTCCCGCACAGAAATCCAGCGATTGGAGACCGAGTTCTGGCACTTGAAAATGGACGGTCCAAAGATAGCAGAGTACGTTCAAAGGTTCCATGACTTATCGCATGTGGTACCCTACATGGTCACTCCTGAGTTCAAGAGAATTGAACGTTTCATTTGGGGACTAGCTCCTCAAATCATAAGCATGGTAACCTCATCCAAGCCTGCGACCATTACTGAGGCGATTGATTTGAGCGTAGCTCTCACTGAGGAGGCTATTCGTTTGAACAAGTTTGATGAGATCAAGACGAAGAAGGCAGAGACTCATGTCGAGTCATCAGGAGGTAACAAAAGGAAGTTCTCGAACTTCAAGCAGGGCGCCAGTGTGGCGGTTAAGAAAGGAGGACCAGACACGCCAGCTCAGGTTACAGCTGGTAGAGGAAAGAAAGGAAGAGGATATATGGGCGCCCAGCCCAAATGCAACACCTGCCAGCGCCACCATTCTGGTCAGTGCGGGCTAAGAGTATGCGAAGCATGTGGGAAACATGGCCACTCGAAGGACACTTGTTGGGCTAGTGCTGGCCGGGGAGGCCAGGGAGGATTTGAGAATAGGAATAATAATCGTGGTGGTAATCGCTCACAAGGAAACTATGGAGGTAACGAAAATCGAGGCAACAATGCTAACCAAGCGGGCGCTGTGAATCGTAATCAGAGGAATGATCAAGTTGGTGGAAACGGGCAAAGACTTGGGTGCTTTAACTGCGGTGATATCGGGCATTTTAAGAAGAACTGCCCAGACTTAAACCAAGCCCGTGGAAGAGTGTTCCAACTCGAAGCAAGGGAAGCGCGCCAGGATCCCAATGTCGTTACTGGTACGTTCCCTGTGAATCAATGCTATGCATCCGTTTTATTTGATACTGGTGCCGATTATAGCTTCGTGTCGTTAGAATTTAAGAATATGCTTGGGTTAGCCGCTAATAAGTTAGATATTCCCTACTCAATCGAATTAGCTAATGGGAAGTTAGTAGAAGCTAATGAAGTTATCAGAGGTTGTGTGATCGAATTAGGAGAACGTGAGTTTGCTCTGGATCTGCTACCAGTCCAGTTAGGAAGCTTCGACGTGGTAGTAGGAATGGATTGGTTATCAGGCAACAAGGCTGAGATAGTTTGTCATGAAAAGGTTGTTCGTATCCCAACCGATGATGGTGAGACCATTGTTGTTCATGGAGAGAAGCGTGAGACGCCGTTGAGGATTATCAGCTGCTTGAAAGCAAGGAAGTGTTTGCAAAAAGGATGTGTTGCTTTTCTGGCACACATTGTGGATAAGAAGGCTGCTGAGCCAAGAATCGAAGACATCCCTGTCGTAAGGGAGTATCCAGAAGTCTTCCCAGAAGACTTGCCGTGACTGCCACCTCAGAGGCAAGTAGAGTTCCACATCGACTTAGTTCCAGGCGCCGCGCCTGTGGCTAAGGCACCCTATAGACTTGCTCCGTCTGAGATGCAGGAACTGTCGACACAACTTCAAGAGTTGTTAGACAAGGGTTTTATCCGACCAAGCTTCTCGCCTTGGGGAGCTCCGGTCCTGTTTGTCAAGAAAAAGGACGGTAGTTTTCGTATGTGCATAGACTACCGGGAGCTGAACAAGCTAACGATCAAGAATAGATATCCTCTGCCAAGAATTGATGATCTGTTTGACCAACTGCAAGGTTCAAGCTTTTATTCAAAGATCGATCTTCGATCTGGATACCATCAGTTAAGGATACAAGAGGAAAGTATCCCAAAGACAGCCTTCAGAACTCGTTATGGGCACTACGAGTTCCTAGTTATGCCGTTTGGTTTGACAAACGCACCTGCAGTCTTTATGGATTTGATGAATAGAGTTTGCAAACCGTACTTGGATAAGTTCGTGATTGTATTCATCGACGACATCTTGATTTATTCAAAGACGAAGGCTGAACACGAGCAGCATCTTAGAGCCATTCTAGAGCTGCTGAAGAAGGAACAGCTGTATGCCAAATTCTCTAAATGCGAGTTTTGGCTACGAGAGGTGCAATTCCTTGGGCACGTGGTAAATGGAGATGGAATCCACGTGGATCCAACAAAGATCGAAGCGATCAAGGATTGGGAAACGCCAAAGACGCCAACAGAGATTCGGCAATTCTTGGGTTTGGCTGGCTATTATCGAAGATTCATTGAGAATTTTTCAAAGATCGCTCAACCATTCGCTCCTCACACAGAAGGATAAGAAGTTTGATTGGGAAATCAAACAGGAGGAAGCCTTCCAGATACTGAAGAGTAAGCTTTGTAACGCGCCTATCTTAGCTCTACCAGAAGGTACCGATGATTTTGTGGTATACTGCGACGCATCGCGTCAAGGATTGGGTTGCGTGTTGATGCAACGCCAAAAGGTTATTGCTTACGCATCGCGTCAATTGAAAGTGCACGAAAAGAACTATACCACACACGATTTGGAGCTCGGCACAGTGGTTTTTGCTTTAAAGATCTGGAGACACTACCTTTATGGTACGAAGTGTACAATCTTTACAGATCACAAGAGCCTACAGCATATATTCAACCAGAAGGAGTTGAATATGAGGCAAAGACGATGGGTTGAATTGTTGAACGATTACGACTGCGAGATAAAGTATCATCCAGGGAAGGCGAATGTAGTCGCCGATGCCCTAAGTCGTAAAGAGAGAATTAAGCCCATAAGGGTTAGAGCTCTAGAAATGATTATACAAACCGATCTTTCCTTGCGCATTCGTGCCGCGCAGAAAGAAGCTCTCAAAGAAGCAAATCTTGAAGAAGAATATCTCCGTGGGATGGAGAAGCTTTTGGTGCCAAACGAGGAAGGAACGTTATGTTTTGAGAAAAGGATTTGGGTTCCTCTGTTTGGTGATTTAAGGAAAGTTATTTTCGATGAAGCTCACAAATCGCGGTACTCTATCCATCCAGGAGCGGATAAGATGTACCAAGATCTCAAAGATTACTATTGGTGGCCTAGGATGAAAGGCGATGTTGCTGTTTACGTGAGCAAATGTTTAACGTGCGCTAAGGTTAAAGCGGAATACCAGAAGCCTTCAGGACTTCTGCAACAACCTGAGATTCCCAAGTGGAAATGGGAACAAATCTCAATGGATTTTGTTACAAAATTGCCAACGACGCCAAGAGGCCATGACACTATCTGGGTGATAGTGGATCGATTAACGAAGTCAGCACACTTCTTACCTATTAGAGAGAAGGATAATACGAGCAAATTGGCTGAAATTTACATGAGAGAGATCGTCGCGCGCCATGGAGTGCCTCTCTCGATCATCTCTGATAGAGACGGAAGGTTTGTGTCAAGGATATGGCAATCCTTCCAAGAAGCCTTTGGCTCACAATTGAATCTGAGCACTGCGTTTCATCCGCAAACTGACGGCCAGAGCGAGCGAACGATACAGACTTTGGAAGACATGCTGAGAGCGTGTGTTATGGATTTGGGCGGTAGCTGGGACAAGCATTTACCTTTGGTTGAATTTTCATACAACAACAGCTACCACACCAGTATTGGTGTCGCGCCATTTGAAGCCCTTTACGGACGCAAGTGCCGATCACCCTTATGTTGGGCTGACGCAGGTGATAGGCAGCTTGCTGGTCCCGAAATCGTCCAAGAGACGACAGACAAGATTGCGCAGATTCTTAAACGCATCAAAGCAGCTCGCCACAGACAGAAGGCCTATGCGGATCCAAACCGGAAACATGTGGATTTCCAAGTTGGAGAAATGGTGTTATTGAAAGTATCACCCTGGAAGGGGGTGGCACGCTTTGGGAAGCGTGGGAAGTTAAATCCGCGCTACATTGGTCCCTTCAGAATTCTGGAAAGAATAGGACTAGTAGCATACAAGTTGGACCTACCTGCTGAACTGAATGGTGTTCACGATACATTTCATGTATCCAACCTAAAGAAAAGTCCAACTCAAGTTACCGTTGCTATTCCCACCGACGAGATTCACGTTGACGACACGCTCCACTTCGTTGAAGAACCTGTTGAGGTCACAGATTGGAAAGTTAACAAGACCCGCCGGAGCAGTGTCAAACTCGTCAAAGTTCGTTGGAATGCCAGACATGGTCCTGAGTTCACCTGGGAGCGTGAGGACCGGATGAAAGAGAAATACCCCCACCTTTTTCCTAAGAACCCTGCATCTACAAGCAGAACTTAAATTTCGGGACGAAATTTATTTAACGGGGGGAGAATGTGACAACCCTCACCAAACCAGGTATCCGTACGACTTAATTAATGATTAATTACTACTTAATTACTGTGCTTGTTTGAACTAGCTGATGAACTGCTACTTGATATCTGATACATGTACTTACTTGCATCATACTGTACTTCTCGTCACTACATTATTTACATACTGAACCTTAGTGACAAACATGATGCACAAAAAGCACAGTAGCACAATACACGGATAACCTATTGAGCATGCTGATAAAGCCAGCATCAGGCAAATACTGCCTCCAAGGCCTATAAGAGCCTGAGATTTTTTGCTACACTAGTAGTGAGTGTAGGGATACAAGGGTTGTGGAACTGCGTCTCTAGGGATAAGTCACAGTGACTGGATGTGCCTAAAACGTACTTAAAGTACAAAATTCAGCACTTTACATAACAATTCAGCTTTTAGCTAACTAATAAAGTGCCAAAACATGAGAAAAAATATTACTAGACACTTTCCAAAGTGTCGGAAATAAGCTGTGTCACTAAAGAGAGTAATAACGACACTTTAAAGCTTTGTTAACACTTTAATGGATTACTATCCAACCAAACAACCGGACTATGCCCGGAACATGAAAATATTGCCATTTACATAGTTTCTCTTTTTCTGAGCCAGTTAGGGTCCCCGTATACTCTAACACCCGCGTTAATGCATAACACTCTAGTAACTAATATTAAAATCCTAATTACCTAACTAATGCTTACCATTTAGTTACAAACTAGCCAAATACCCCCCCCCCCCTTACGATTTCGGTCACCATGGGGGACACCCCCTTGTACTTGCTAGATTATCTAAATCTCAATGTCTAATATCTATTAGACATATAGTCCAATGGGTAATACACTTGCTAATTGCCTATAAGTTCTAAGCATAATCACATTATCATTTCCATCACCCAACAACACTTCACACCTCTCTCTCTTGCTCTCTTTCACTCTCGGCCGAACACCCCCCCTCCCCTATCCATCATTTTCGGTTTTGATCTTCAAGTTCCATCATCATTCAAGCATCAAGGGTCTCGTATTAGGAAGCTTGGAGCAAGCGGAACGCGAAGGACCTCTTTCTTTGGCTTTTATCCACCTCATTTGCGCATAGATTCTTCCCTAGCCTCGAGCTAGAGGTATAATTCTTAAAACTCGTATTTGAACTAATCTAAGGTGGTTAAAAGGATTTGTATCGGCTAAATCTCGTTAAAATGCAAAATGATGCACAAAAGTTTACTAAAAACACAAGAATGGTGGTTAATAGCTTATATGTTGTGTAAATGATGTAGTATTTGAAATGCGTGATTATTTAGACCCGATCTATGTTGTGGTAGCTCGAATCATCGTTTAACCCGATGTAGTCATGTTCTCGGATCATGACATAAGGCTATTTTAGAAGTAACAAGGGTTAAAAGGTGAAACTCTACCACACATGAAACATGAACTTGTGTAAAAATGTTTTACTTGTGTAAAGGTGTTTTAACTTGTACAATAGTGTTTAAAACTAGCGGATCTACGCATCTGCAAGTGGTATTTTCAAAGAACCACGTATCAAAGAAATCATGTATTTTAAAGAGATGGATCTTACAATAACAAACATGATTTTTATAAACCACAAGTGTGTAAACACTTGTGAAATGAAAAGATCCGACAAAATAACCGTTTTTGTAAAAGATGACGGGAGGTTGTAAAGATGGATTTTCTCTAAAAAAAACGAGGTTTTTACAAGATCAAATTATATTATATGAAGATCTACTAAATTTAAGGGGATTTATACCACATTTTTGGGAAAACTGCAAGTTCATGTAATTTTTGGCAATTTACACATATGTTGATTTGTTGATGCGATAAAAGTTGTTCTGATCAAATAAAGAAAATTGTTGAGTTGATTTGATAAAGAAATTGATACGCTTGAAAGCGTGGCCACCTCCAGTTACAGAGGAAACTCTGGCGAAATTTTTCTAAAAACCTAACACTTAGAACTATTTACACTACAAGTGTTAGAATTATTTTGACATGTTTTCGAAACATAAATTTCGCCATGACTTTATTTACTAAATATTCGGAGGTGGGATTTTCACAAAATTTAACGTGATAAATATATATATTTTTCACACACTGTTTATGATTATTTTGTGAAAATACATAAATATTATTTTTAGAGTAAAAATAATATTTACGAACGTTAACGAATCCAAAATAATACGAACGCTTTCACCATAAATATATATAAGTTACACCGGTGATTATATTACCACTCGATTGTTAAAACGTAACTTACGCACTTACAGAAATATTTATGAACGCGTATTTTAACAACGTATTATTGGAGAAAAACTATGTGAAATGAAAATATAATATTTTTGAGAAAAATACTTATATTTTGGAATTGGAAAGGTATATATGTATTAAGTGAGACTTAATGGTTTAATTTGAACGCACATGTATTGAATCCCCCATCCTTGGGAAGGAGATTAACTACCAAGTATATACATAACGTAAACACGAAATAGTTGTCTAACTATCTCCCAAAGACTTAAACTATAAAGCTAAGGCACGGCCGTCCGTCTAATAGAATTAGCACTTGTAGGTCGTCGCACAGCTTTCTGATTTGGAGTACTTGGTAGAGACGCACCGACTGTGAGTTCATGTCCCCCTTTTCTCTAACTGTTTTCAGTTTTCTTAACTGCGGGGGTGAAATACATGTTACTTTGATTACAAGTACTTTATACACGGTATGTTAACGTAAGGAGGTTTACTACTTAGATCATGTGAATGGGTAGGCAGAAGGACCGAGGGACGTAAGCGGTAGATCTATCTGGGTGTAGCGAGCCCAACTCTAGGCCCAACAGAACGGACCTCTAAGAGGACCAACAGAATGGACCTTGAGTGACTTTGTACCCGACGCAAAAATCTGCTAGGTTGAGTCTTCCTACTTGCACTTCACACATACTAATGGCTTTGCAAACCATTGGTGATCTCTTTTCCTTACACTGCTACATACCAAGGAACTTTTATACTTACAAGTGTTTTACATACTCACTTACACATGAACTCGCTCAACATTATTGTTGATTTTTCAACTCACATGTATTTCAGGAAATTAACAGGATCTGGCACGGTATGACGTGTTTTCCCGCTGCATATGGGGTACCAAGGTCATCCCAGTTTAGGAAATGTGACTCTTTCCTGGACAAGTCACAAATCTTAAACTGCGCTTATTTCATGTTACTGTTTATGTTGTTCAAGACAATGTTTTATGTTATGATGTTGTAAGTCTTTAAGACAGTGGTATGTTACTCTGGTTTTAAAAACTGAATCAAACGGATGATCTTGCATGATTTTATTTCATATAGCTTTGTTATGGTTAAGCTATGGTATTAAGAAGTCACACCAAAATTGACCACACTTCCGCAAAGCCAGGGTGTGACATCGTTCTCCCACAAACACCGTAGCTCTCCCCATTTTTTCCACGAAACAAATTTATATCAGTCAAATCCCGTTTTCCTCGAAAACAATTTTAAATCATACACATTTCTAAATCCATGTTTTTCCATAAAACATATCATATCATTCAAAAATCATATTTTCCACGAAAATATATTTGTAATTTATCCAAAGACTTGTTTTATATAAAAACATAAAATTACCCTTTTTAAGGCGTGTTCTTCCCCCAAAACAGTATATAAAACAGTAAAAGAGGGGTTTAGTGACACTCACCTTTGGGTGCGTTTTTACTATCGCAATTCCACAATTTGATCTACGCGTCCTAATTTAAATAGAAACGATTTAATAATCAATTATTCTATGAACACAAAGTTTCTCAAATACTTAGAATTTTCACATAAATTTGAGATTTTCTCAAAAGTCTTCATTTTGATTACGCTAGCGTAGTTATATATATGTGTTCACACACACACACACACACACACACACACATATATATATATATATATATTTGCGACTTGAACAATTTTAATGGTGACCTCAATATGTTATATCCGTTATCACATCCATTTATATGCAATATATCTACGATTGGCGCTTCGTAATATATTTACATACCGTGGATATATTCAGTGTACATTGTATAATACGTACTTCATCAGCTTATATATTTATCATTTTTAAAGAATTTACATATAAAATAACTCATCAAGTTAACCTATATACTATTTTCATGCTCAATACACAAGTTATACACATAACATGACTTTTAACGTATTTTACCGTTTTAACCATACAAACGCACACATAGTCTTAATTCATATTATCATGTCCACACTTAACATATCACATTACACATACTCATATTCACATATCACATTGTTGAACATAAAGTTCACCCTTGAATGACCCGTTTTTTGCGTACATTGAAATATGCGTATTTTAACGTTTTCGGTAACATTTTTGGGCGTCGGAAGTCACGTATGACTAACCAAACACCAAAGATACATAATATAAGTTAAAATACTTATATTTATTGTTGGTGCATATTCGGTGACAACAGCTTAATAGTTTGATTATTTAGTCTTTGGATATTTTTTATTGGGCTTAGCTTATTGGTTAGGGAGTTTATTATTGTAATGGGCTTGGAAAATGGCCTAGCCCAGTAGGAAGCCCAGTTCACAAACATGTGGTATATAAACATGTTTTGTGATTAGGGTTTTAGAGCTTAGAAGAGCTCTTGGAGGCTAGAGAGAGAAAGTCTAGAGAGAGAGTGAGAATTCAAAATTAGGGTTCTTGAGACAAGATCACAGATAGTGGCTGTGAGGTTGTGCAGGTCTTGAATTGATTGTAAAACTGTAGTTTGGATAATCAATAGAAGACCGTTTGATTGTGAATTTCTGTTCTTCTACTTATTTCTGTGATATTCTGATCAAGAGGATTCCGCACTCTTGATTGGATTGACAATTCTGTGACGATCCGTACGAACAAGGGGACCTACAATTGGTATCAGAGCATTAGGCTCTTGAAGGCTCGGTTCAGAATTGTTGGCTGCAGAAACAGGAAGAATTTTCGAAATCTGTGAAACCTGAAAATTAGGGTTTCGAAATTCTTGTTGGTTTGATAAAAAATTTTCGAAATTTTTGGCTGTTTTGATCTTCTGCTTTGGTTGTTTGCTATTTTGCAGGTTGTTTTAGGTTTACAGGAAAGTTGTGGTTGATTCTGGAAGAATTTTTGGCTGAAAAAAAACTTGAAGATTCTAAGACTGTCTTCGTGTTCTTCATTAAGTTTATCAAAATTTTGTCAAAAGTTTGCTGATTTGCTTGTTCGATTTTGCAGGAAATTGTTACGCAATCTTGGAAAAATCTGCTGAATTCGGAAAAGATTTGAATAGATCTGGCGAAGTTGACTGAGCTGCGAAATTAACTGACCAGCATAATCATCGGCGAAATTAAATCCAAAGGCGACTTTGGTAACCGTATAATTATCCACAGCGAAATTATCACGGTTTCAGCGACTTTATCAGTCGTCGTAATAGCGAATTTGACAGCGAATTTGACCAGAGAACTTAAAGCAGCAAAATCGACCCGTTCAGCGAACTAGACCTGCGAAATTTATCCAGCATAATTAAACTAGCGAAATTAACATAACAGCATAATAGACCAACGAATTTAATAGCATAATTAAGGGGTGGAATTTCTGTTGGCAAGCGTCGATAAAATTTGACTGTTTTGCAAATAGAAATTGATCCGTAGCTCGTTTCTCTAAACCGTCTGCACCGTTGAATTCCTTGCATTTTTAGGACAAAAAAAAACTATGGAAAATCCCGAATTTGGTTTTCGACATTATATATCATTGGATTCGTAATTTCGAGGCGATTCTAACGGTATAATTTGGTAAAAACTGTTTTCGGAAAATTTTGTACGGTTTTATCAGTACGGTTACGGTAAAACTTGTTTTAAGATGGTTAAAATGGATAAGGTCAGTGAGACTGTTAAGAATTGGCCAAAGCTTACAAATGTTAAAGAATATGCTGTCTGGAAGGAGGAGTTTGAATCGGTTGTGAAGAGTGAAGATATCACAATGTGGTATTGTATGATAGATGGATATGTTGCTCCTGCGCGTCGAGTTGAAGGAAGGGTTAAGGTGATTACTTATGAGATGATGGATGAATCTGAGAAACTTGTGGTTGAAGCTGAGAAGAAAGCTTTAGCTGCAATAAAAATGTCCTTACCTGATGGCATCAAGCATACCTTTACGAAGTACACTAATTCAAAGGATATGTGGGATGCATTAGAAAAGCGATATCAGGGAAATGCAGATGTTGTGGTAGAAGAGAAGAAGAAAGCTGTTGAGAAGAAGGCTGCAGAAGTTTCAAAGTGCATGAATGGTGTGAATGAATTTACAACAGAGGTGAAGGTAACATCAGAACCTGTAAGTCATACGTGTCATAGTTGCACTGAACTACAAGGTAAAGTTAACAGACTATCGGAGCAGAACAAAATTCTGTTAGCTGAATTGGAAAAACAAAAAGAGTCAAATGTTCTTTTGATTAAAAGAGAGTCAAATTGTTTAAATGAACTCAAATCGAATGAACAAGAAATCAGCAGTTTAACAAGCAAAGTCAATGAACTGTTACAGATCATTGATTTGGCTCGTGAAACTGTAAAGGATAAAACTAATGAGTTTTCTGAAAAGTGCAGGGAATTGGCCATTGTACAAGACCAAATTGTTGAACTAAAAGAAAAGTTAGACAAATTTGGAAATTCTTCATTAGTTAGGCCTCAAATTCAAAAAGGGCTGAAAAGGAGTAATGATAGAACGGGAGTGGGGTTTAGTAAAGCTTCATCTTCTAAGGATCAAGACTACTCTTTTCTGCCTAATGAGAATGAGTTAATTGATTTTGTGCCTACTACACCAGCTGTAGTGGATCCGACAGCTGTGGACTTGCCAAATAGTCCAGTTTCTTTGAAAGAATCTGTAGGGTCTAACAGTATACCTCATAAATCGGTTGAGGATACTGAAAAGGAAAAGAAGAAAACTTTTAAAAAGAGATTTAACAAAAAGAAAAGATCTTGTTTTAGATGTCACAGCAAAGGGCACATGGTGAGTTGTTGTCCTTTAAAGAAAGGTAAACAAAAAGTTGATGAGGTTAAGGATGGGAATCAGGTTGGGTCAAACAATAGTGTAAAATCGAGTTGTCGGACAAAGAAACCTGAATTTCAATCTAAACCCTCAACTTCGAAAATATTTGATAGACCAAGAAGTATTTCTCCACAATTTAGTCATCATAATGGTAAATTAAATCAGTTTCAAAGTCAAAATAAAAATTTTGGATATCAAACTCGATACCAAACTGCTGGTAATCGAAATTTTCAACAAAGAAATGGACATAGGGGTTTTAGTAACTCAAATGTTCAACAACATCCAAATTTTTTTCAAAATTCATGGTATGAGAGTGGGAGAAGAAGATATCAAGATAATAATTTCCAAAGGTTAGAAAATCCAAGAGGTTATTGGAACTCTCGCAATCAAAGACCTAGTGGAAATTATCATTCTTGTTCAACAATGGGTAAGCAATCCAAGACTCCAGTTAGGAGTGATGGATATTGGATGGATGTTCCTGTAATGGATGAATTTGGAAAACCCAAGACTATCAGGGCTTGGGTTCTCAAGACTAATTGAGTTGTTGAGTAAATGCAGGATGATCAAGAAGGACTGTTGATGTGTTCAACAGTGGTTGTTCCTGTAAAGTGTCTGAGGTGAATAGTAGGTTAACCTTGGTAACGAACTATTTACTTTAGTGATTATTATGATTATTCTAAAACTTTAAAAGTGAAAAACTTGTTGTCAGATTAAAGTGGGAGTCTGTTTGTGTTTATAAATTTTTGTTTTTGAAACTTGCTCCATAAAACAAAAATTTAGGGGGAGAAATTTCCCTAAGCCAAAAAGAGTTTAGATAGTGCGTGAGTTTAGGGGAGTAAGTTAGTAAGTTAAATTTTTTTTTTAAAATACAAAAAAAAAATTGAAAAATGGAAAACATAAAAACATGAAAAAATTGAAAAAACAGATTTCATTGTGTGAAAAAGAAGAAATGATAGTGCATCAGCAAGTTAGACTGTCACACTGAAAATAAATTAAATTGCTTAAGTGTGATAGCAGCTTCATCATATGGTGTACCAGTAGGCAAAAAGCATGAAATAATCAACTTACCAATGTGATATAAACCTAAATGAACTGAATATGAGTGGGGAACACATCAGTGGTGTATGGTTTAATGACCTTAAATCTTGCGTTGATAGATTGCCAAAATCTGAAGTTTTGGGTCTTTATACTGTTATTTCATCTAGGGATATCAGGGTTGTCCTTCTGCTGCATCCAGATACATGCTGACCTAGGCACAACCAGGATATCTTAAAAGAGCAAAAAATGCCAAATCCCATAAATGAAGAAGCTCTCATAGAGAGTCATTCAAATGTGCAAAATGCATAAATCGTACCAAAAATGGTATTTGTCTTAGCCCTCGTTAGATATATTGGTCTCTTTGCTGTACGGAAGTACTGACCTGATCACCAATTATCTAAACGTTGAAAAATAAAACGGATGAATTCAGTATACTCACCTACTACGATGAATCTTTGTGCATACCTTGATCGCGGGGGTATATCCTGAAGTGGGACACACTAGTATATCGGTAATAAAATTACCTTAACATATCATACGGTAAAGGAACTTGAAATGTTCATGCATTTTGTTTAAGTTGACAAACATACTGGTAATCGTCTTGAACTGCTTTTCACTAAAAATTAAATAAAGAATTAACTACAAGTGTGAAACAGTTTGAGTTTGCTGATATGATCTTCTTACACATGATTCTCACAAAAAGAAGTATTGTAAATATTTTTGAGTTTAGTTTAGTTTGTTTTGAAAAATATCAAAAATACCAAAAATATTTTCTTTTTAAAAGACTTCCATTTTAAATTGACAAGTTGTTATTTTTGCAAACAAAGATAAAATATTGGTTTATCTTTTAATGTGAAAAAGACTAATGGTTTTTCGAGATACTTGCTTGTGTTTCTAAACAGATTGATGCAGTTATCAAAATGAAGTGCAGAATACAAGTAAAGTGCAGATTGAGAGTGAAGTGAAGAATGTGTGAAGATGCATGGTAGGATCCTTCTACTACATTGTAGAGAGAAAGAGAAAGATATGGAAGAGTTGGAGCTTACTTGCTTAACCAAAGATTGCTAGCTAACTGATCTACAAAGAATGAAAGTTTTGGAGATTGGAAGCATCAGCTAAGGGGGAGTCTGTTGATGTCAGAAGCTGTGTAGCTGACGCTATCCAAAGACCAAAAGTGTGACAACTGGCACAAACCGGTAATTTCTGTACACTTTAATTATTATTTAATGACTGCAATTATGTGCTTAATTGTCAGCAATGTCTGAACACATGCTAAACAAGTGAATTCATGCACGTTGTATACTACAAAATATTGCTTTATGCATAAACGAGAGCGTTGCGTCAGAAATACTAGTAAACTCACCGGTAAGACACACTGTGTCAACAGAACTGCAGAAAGCAGTCAGACAATAAAAGTGGGGCCTAGGTGTAGGTCCAACGACAAGAATACATTAAAACCCAAGAATACATACACGGGTTTACATATATACCTTACGGAAGCAAAAATAAGCACTAAAAAGCACCCGAAACGCACTTTAAGTGCAGAATTTTATATAATTCAGCTATAATCAGCATTTTGGCACTGAAATATTATGCAAAAATTACGTTTTATTACCCAGAATACTTCCCTAAGTGGCGGGAATCGAAAGTTCTACAAAAAGGTACTTAAAAGACACTAAAAAGTGTAATTTAGCACTTTTAACGAATCGGTATCTAACCGAACAACCGGACTTTACCCGGAACATAAAAATAATGTCAATGACATTGTTTATCCTTTTCTGAGCCAGTTAGGGTCCCCGAACACCCTAACACCCGTTATAATTTCATAACACACTAATAACTTAGTTAAGTACTTAACTAACCTAACTAGTTACTAACTAAATGGTTGAAACCAAACCATAACCCCCCCCCCCCCATGAACCGATCGGTTCCCCATGTGGGGATACACCTTCACATTTTTTATTATTATATTAAACTAGCCTAATATCTAGTGAACATATTATATATGGGATAATAGAGATGAATGGGTTATATATTTACATAAGAGGTCTTATCCTTCATTCACAAAACACTACACCAAAATTTCACTCTCTCTCCCTCTCCTCTTGTGTTCAGCCAAGAGTTCACACCCACCCATCATCATCTTCAAGTTTGGTTCTTGCTATATTACATACACACAAAGGTGAAAGGTGACATACGAGGGAACCCGGTGCTTTCGGAATCTCAAGGACCTCACTACGTTGCCTTTATCCACCTTGTTTTCGCTTTGATTCTTCCCTAGCCACGAGCTAGTAGTAAGTGCTTCTAAACACTTCCTTGTTCATGTGTAAAGTGGTTAATAAGAGATTTAACGGATAAAAATTAAGAACACTAAAGATCAAAACATAAAGTCTTGAAAGTAAGATGAACTTGATGGATAAAGAGAAACAAATGGTGTAAAACTTATGAATCTTGTTTAGATGTGATTATTTTATGTTGTTTGATGCTAGTAGTGAAACGGATCGTCATCTAACCATGCTAGGTCATGTTCATGAAACATGAACTAGCAATATGTAAAGTGTAGAAGATACAAGATGATGAACCTTTCCACACATAAACATGAACTTGTGTAAAAATGATTTTTCTTGTAAAATAGAGTTTTAAACTAGTAGATCTAAAGATCTACAAGTGGTTTCTCGGAAGAACCAAGTGAAAGATGCAAGTCATGTTAAAACCCGGATATTTTATGAACTAGAAACATTTTTAGTAAATAAACAAGTATGTAAACACTTGTGTAACAAGAAATTTAACAAAGAAGTATTTTTGAAAATCTTGACTAGAAGTTGTAAAACTCCAAGTTCTTTAAAAATAAAGTTTCTGAGAAACTAATTTTATTTTTAAAGATAACAAGACTTACTAAATGAGCTAGTAGGTTACTACACACATTTGTAAATTCTCAAGTTCATGAAATAGAGAAATTAGTATATATTGTTGTTGATTGTTGTTGAGAAATTGGTTGTTGATGATTTTAAAAGAAAATAAACACATGTTTTGAAAACATGGGAAACCTCCATTTTTAGGGGAAACTCTGTCAAAATTTTTATAAATTTTGACACTTAGAAAAATATAAGTTTTTGAGAAACTTATTCCCTAAAAATGTATTTAAAAATATTACCAAGGTTTCCCTAATTTTTGGTGATAAGAAATGAGGATTCATTCAAGAATAAAAATGGATATTAAGTACGTATATATTTTTGAGAAAAATATATATATTATTTGAACACCAACTTTCGTGCTAAGTGTATATAGTATGTGTTATACGTGCTAGTGTTTTAAGACTTAAAAATACACTAAATACTCATGAGAAGTATAAACACAAAAATATACATACAACCTACAAGATACATAATTCGGGTGCATAGTGCAAAACACAAGATACTTATATTAATTTTTGAGAAAATAATATAAGTGAGATACTGAGTTAAAAATATAAAATATTTTTAACACAACAATACAAATACAAAAGAAAGTGACTGTGCTTGTGCGACGCAAGTCTATTGACTAACGTTTAATAAAACACGTTTAGGTCATAACGCACTATAAGCAAATCCGGTGAAGTTTACGACGCAAGGAACGCAAAGTTGTGAGTTCATGCTCCCCCTTTTCTTTAACTGTTTTTGGCTTACAATTCGGGGGTGAAATACATGTTACAAATACTTCAGTATTTACAAAATGGTATGATATGTACTAAGACGAGAAGTACTCTTGGTGAAAACTGGTGCCAAGAATTGATGCGAGAAATCATGTCACGAATAGGGTACCATAAGCACCATTAATCGTGTACATACTTAGACCGCAGAACAAAAGGTTAGATCTAATGGGTTTCAGGGCAGCCCCACTCTTGGTGACAACTAGAACCAAGTAGTGTTTTTGTGTCTCAGTCGTGAATCGACTATAGAAAAATGCCTATGGTTTGGTGACTTCCTATGTCGTGTCACATGTTAATGGCTTTGCAACCCATTAACACTTGATACATATAGAAATACTTGATTCATACTTGAATACATGATTTAACAAATACATACCATGATTTTCATACAAAGTATACGAACGTTAAATACAAAAAAAAAAAAAAAAAAAAAAAACTGCGTGAATTCACACCAACATTATGTTGACGTTTTTCCAAAACTCACATGTATTTCAGGTAACTAGGATGGATGTGCGCGCGGTCTTGCTTATGCTCTTGGATGTCGCTTATGTTTATCTTTAATTAAAGTTGTAAACTTTTTAAGACAATGTTTTATGCTAACTCGCGATGTAAACGCTATCTTATGTCTTCAAATTATGGTATTTGAAGTTATATTCATGAGCATGTAGTATGTTTACCTTTCGTAAGAAATGAGAACCTTTCATGATCACACCTCGTGCTTCCGCCACAGAAAGGGGTGTGACAGATTGGTATCAGAGCTGCGATTGTAGTGAACCAGGATTCCTTCTCGAGTCTAGTCTACAATCTCTAGGATCCTTTCACGAAAACAATTTTTTCAAAGAGTTTTCATTGCATAAAACGTCCCGCGACATCCACTACCTGAAACTGTCTACATGAGTCTAGAAAAGACACTACGAGACTTAGGGTGCATAGAAGTAGCACTTGTCTTTAACTGAGAAATTACTTGCAATTATGTGTGACAATTAGCATATACTAGAAGTAGAATGTCACATGTATACGTGACTTTACCTTAAAGCAATGGCCTATCTGAAGGAAGAAATACGGGGATGAAACGAACTGTGCGGACTGTGCAAGGAGTTACGTAATTATGGATGCATACATAATTATGAAATTCAGTGCACAGAAATCACAGCAAGTCTTGTCACGTGTAGATTCCCTCAGTGCAAGCCTACTAAGTACTCTGCTAGAGTAATAATTGTTTGATGTCACTTATGTGGTATATACCTGTGAATATATATACTACTACTGTCTAGTATGACGATATCAAACAAATGTTTAACCCTGTTGTGTTATGTTCTGTCAGAACATGGCACTCAGGAAAGCTGTGAATGCTCGCAATGATGATCAACCTCCTCCTCCCCCACTGCCAAGAACCGCTGAAGAGCTGAACGCTCTACTGGAAGAAAGGATCTCCGCTGCTATTGCCCAATACGAGGCGAACCGTACTCAAGACAGTGGAGGACCAAGCAACGCTAGACGTAATGGGAACGGAGATTCATCTGGAGGCAACGCAGCTCAAGGTAACCTTAAGACAATATGCTAAGCATGGAGAAATTTATGAACGGTCTTTGTTTCATTATTTCTTCGATTGCTCACGTGTGAATTGGTTGAATCAATTCCAGGCTGCACTTTCAAGCAGTTCCTCGACTGCAAGCCGATGAACTACGACGGCACAGGAGGTGCAGTAGCATTTGTACGCTGGACGGAGAAGACTGAAGCTACTATCCGCATGAGCAAGTGTACCGCGGATCAGCAAGTCACCTTTGCTACTGGGTTATTTGTCGATGAGGCTTTGACTTGGTGGAACTTACAAGTCCAAACTTTGGGTGATGATGCTGCTTATGGCCTAACTTGGGATGAACTGAAGGAAAGGATGAGAGAGAAGTACTGCTCTCGTGTCAAACTCCAAAGGCTGGAAACGGAGTACTGGCACTTGACTATGGAAGGTGCTGACATTAATGGGTACACTCGAAGGTTCCACGATCTGTCTAGAGTGCTTCCCTACATGGTGACTCCCGAATTCAAGCGCGTTGAACGCTACATTTGGGGACTGGCCCCAGAGTTTCGTGGCATGGTGACGTCGGCCAAACCACAAACAATCACCGAGGCTGTAACTTTAGCTGTCAGCCTTACCGAAGATTGTGTTCGGATGAAGAAGCTATCCCTGAACCCAACAGAAAAGTCGGAAACACATGCTGAGTCATCTGGGGACAAGAAAAGGAAGCATGCAAACCTGAACCAAGCAATTCGTAACAACAAGAGTTCCAACAAGAAGCGTGACCCCAACCCGCCTCAGGAGACGAAATCTCTTGCAGCCATGAATGACGCTCCAGCAAAGGGATACCTGGGCACCTTGCCCAAATGCAATCGGTGCAAACGTCATCACGAGGGAGTTTGTCGCATCTCAAAGTATGACAAGTGTGGAAAGTTGGGTCACCGCACTGAAGACTGTTGGAGTAAGGGAAATAAGAACGGGAATGGAAATCGTAACGGGGCTGGTAATAGAAACAATGGTGGAAATGGAAATGGTGCTGGCAACGGGAATGGTAACGGAAATGGGCGAAACCAAGGTTGCTTCAGTTGTGGAAGCAAAGATCACTTCATGAAGGATTGCCCAGAAGGAAACAATGCTCAGGCCCGAGTATTTGTAATTGGAGCAAGGGACGCACGCGAGGACCCTAATGTGGTCAACGGTACGTTCCTCCTTAACAATCACTTTGCATCCATATTATTTGACACTGGCGCCGATTATAGCTTCATGTCTGTGGAATTTAAACGCATGCTTGGAATAGAATCTAGTATATTAGAAATTCCTTATTCCATAGAACTAGCCAATGGTAAACTCGTTGAATCAGGCGAAGTTGTTAGAGGCTGCACGCTAGAACTTGGTGAACGAAGATTTAGCATCGACCTCTTACCTATTCAATTGGGTAGCTTCGATGTAGTAGTCGGAATAGACTGGTTGTCCAAGAACAAAGCTGAGGTTATTTGTCATGAGAAAATCATTCGCATCCCTCTGTCGAATGATGAAATTCTCATTGTACATGGAGAAAAACGAAACGCGCCTCTTCGAATCATCAGTTGTATGAAGGCACAAAAGTGCTTGAGGAAAGGATGTGTTGCTTTCCTAGCACACGTTGTAGACACGAAGGCTGAGGAGTTTGAACTCGAAGACATTCCTGTGGTGAAGGAATTCCCTGATGTTTTTCCCGAAGATCTGCCAGGACTACCTCCGCAACGACAAGTCGAATTTCGCATAGACTTTGGTTCCAGGAGCCGCTCCTGTAGCCAAGGCTCCCTATCGACTTGCGCCATCCGAAATGCAAGAGTTATCTACACAACTCCAGGAGTTGTTGGATAAAGGATTTATAAGGCCAAGCTTCTCACCCTGGGGAGCTCCAGTATTATTCGTGAAGAAGAAGGATGGAACACTGCGGATGTGTATCGACTACAGGGAACTGAACAAGCTCACTATCAAGAATCGGTACCCGCTACCGAGGATTGATGACTTATTTGATCAACTGCAAGGATCAAGCTACTATTCCAAGATCGACCTTCGATCTGGATACCATCAGTTAAGAATCCAAGAAGAAAGCGTGCCAAAGACTGTATTCAGAACGCGATATGGGCACTACGAATTTCTTGTGATGCCACTCGGGCTGACGAATGCACCAGCGGTCTTTATGGATCTGATGAAACGCGTATGCAAACCATATCTCGATAAATTCGTGATTGTATTTATCGATGATATCCTGATTTACTCGCGAATGAAAGGAGAGCACGAGCAACATCTCAGAACCATCTTGGAACTACTGAAGAAAGAGAAGCTTTATGCAAAGTTCTCGAAATGCGAATTCTGGATTCGCGAGGTACAATTTCTTGGTCACGTTGTAAACGAGAGAGGCATTCATGTAGACCCATCCAAGATTGAAGCAATAAAGAATTGGGAAGCTCCCAAGACCCCAACTGAAGTTCGACAATTTTTGGGCTTAGCGGGCTATTATCGGCGATTCATCGAGAATTTCTCAAAGATAGCTCAACCGCTAACTGCCCTTATACAGAAAGATAAGAAATACGACTGGGGTCACAAATAAGAAGAAGCCTTCCAGTTACTTAAAAACAAGTTATGCGATGCACCGATACTATCATTACCCGAAGGCACTGAAGACTTCGTGGTATACTGCGACGCTTCACGACAAGGCTTGGGTTGCGTGCTTATGCAGCGTCAAAAAGTCATCGCTTACGCTTCAAGACAATTAAAGGTACATGAAAGAAACTATACCACTCACGACCTGGAGCTGGGCGCAGTGGTATTCGCCTTGAAGATTTGGCGACACTATCTATATGGTACTCGATGTACCATCTTCACAGATCACAAAAGCCTACAACACATATTTGATCAGAAGGAATTAAATATGCGACAACGACGTTGGGTCGAGCTGCTGAATGATTATGACTGTGAGATTAAGTACCATCCTGGAAAGGCTAACGTGGTAGCAGACGCGCTAAGTCGAAAAGAAAGGGTTAAGACCCAAAGGGTTCGAGCGTTGGAAATGACCATTCGAACGAACCTCACTGCACGCATTCGTGATGCACAACAAGAAGCTCTTAAAGGAGAGAACCGTAAAGCTGAATACCTCTGGGGTATGTTGAAGTACATGATGCCAAACGAAGATGGAGCCTTATACTTTAAGAAGCGTATTTGGGTTCCGCTCTATGGTGGCATACGAGAAGTCATTCTTGACGAAGCGCACAAATCAAGATACTCAATCCATCCAGGATCAGATAAAATATATCAAGATTTGAAAGAATATTACTGGTGGCCGAGACTCAAGAGCGACATTGCTGTTTATGTTGGAAAATGCCTAACCTGTGCTAAGGTTAAGGCTGAATATCAGAAACCGTCCGGCCTACTGCAATAACCAGAGATACCCATGTGGAAGTGGGAGCAAATCTCAATGGACTTCGTAACGAAATTACCCAAGACCCCTAGAGGGCATGATATGATATGGGTGATAGTCGATCGGTTAACGAAGTCTGCGCATTTCCTACCGATCCGAGAAAAAGACAGCACTGGAAAGCTTGCTGAGATATACTTAAAAGAAATCGTGGCACGTCATGGAGTGTCGATCTCGATTATTTCAGACAGATATGGACGCTTTGTCTCAAGAATCTGGCAATCCTTTCAGGAAGCCTTTGGATCTCAGTTAGATCTAAGCATGGCATTCCATCCGCAAACAGACGGCCAGAGCGAACGGACTATACAAACGTTAGAAGATATGCTTCGCGCATGTGTCATGGATCTGGGCGGCAGCTGGGATACTCATCTACCTTTAGTTGAGTTCTCCTACAATAACAGTTATCATACGAGCATAAAAGCCACACCGTTCGAAGCTCTGTATGGTCGCAAGTGCCGATCGCCCTTATGTTGGGCAGACGCCGGAGATAAACGTATGGTTGGTCCTGAACTTGTGCAAGAGACAACCGACAAGATTGCGCAGATCCGAGAGCGCATTAAGGCGGCTCGAGATCGACAAAAGAGCTACGCTGATCTGAAAAGAAAACCAGTAGAATTCGAGGTGGGAGACAAAGTGTTGTTAAAGGTCTCACCTTGGAAGGGCGTAGTAAGATTTGGAAAACGTGGAAAGCTGAATCCACGATACATCGGACCATTCAAGATTCTAGAAAGAATTGGTACCGTGGCATACAAGTTGGAGTTACCGGAAGAACTTAATGGAGTACATGATACGTTCCATGTATCCAATCTCAAGAAGAGTCCAACAAAAGAAAACGTGATCATCCAGGTGGATGAAGTGCATATTGATGACGCCCTCCGATTTACAGAACAACCCGTGGAGGTTACCGACTGGAAAGTCAACAAGACCAGGAGGAGCACTGTTAAACTTGTCAAAGTACGTTGGAGTTCTAAGCACGGACCCGAGTACACATGGGAACGTGAAGACCAGTTCAAAGAAAAGTATCCCCACCTATTCAAGAAGACTCATGCGAGAGTTAGTTCAGTCTGAATTTCGGGACGAAATTCTTTTAACGGGGGGAGACTGTGACAACTGGCACAAACCGGTAATTTCCGTACACTTTAATTATTATTTAATGACTGCAATTATGTGCTTAATTGTCAGCAATGTCTGAACACATGCTAAACAAGTGAATTCATGCACGTTGTATACTACAAAATATTGCTTTATGCATAAATGAGAGCGTTGCGTCAGAAATACTAGTAAACTCACAGGTAAGACACACTGTGTCAACAGAACTGCAGAAAGCAGTCAGACAATAAAAGTGGGGCCTAGGTGTAGGTCCAACGACAAGAATACATTAAAACCCAAGAATACATACACGGGTTTACATATATACCTTACGGAAGCAAAAATAAGCACTAAAAAGCACCCGAAACGCACTTTAAGTGCAGAATTTTATATAATTCAGCTATAATCAGCATTTTGGCACTAAAATATTATGCATAAATTACGTTTTACTACCCAGAATACTTCCCTAAGTGTCGGGAATCGAAAGTGCTACAAAAAGGTACTTAAAAGACACTAAAAAGTGTAATTTAGCACTTTTAACGAATCGGTATCTAACCGAACAACCGGACTTTACACGGAACATAAAAATAATGTCAATGACATTGTTTATCCTTTTCTAAGCCAGTTAGGGTCCCCGAACACCCTAACACCCGTTATAATTTCATAACACACTAATAACTTAGTTAAGTACTTAACTAACCTAACTAGTTACTAACTAAATGATTGAAACCAAACCATAAACCCCCCCCCCCCCCCCATGAACCGATCGGTTCCCCATGTGGGGACACACCTTCACATTTTTTATTATTATATTAAACTAGCCTAATATCTAGTGAACATATTATATATGGGATAATAGAGATGAATGGGTTATATATTTACATAAGAGGTCTTATCCTTCATTCACAAAACACTACACCAAAATTTCACTCTCTCTCCCTCTCCTCTTGTGTTCAGCCAAGAGTTCACACCCACCCATCATCATCTTCAAGTTTGGTTCTTGCTATATTACATACACACAAAGGTGAAAGGTGACATACGAGGGAACCCGGTGCTTTCGGAATCTCAAGGACCTCACTACGTTGCCTTTATCCACCTTGTTTTCGCTTTGATTCTTCCCTAGCCACGAGCTAGTAGTAAGTGCTTCTAAACACTTCCTTGTTCATGTTTAAAGTGGTTAATAAGAGATTTAACGGATAAAAATTAAGAACACTAAAGATCAAAACATAAAGTCTTGAAAGTAAGATGAACTTGATGGATAAAGAGAAACAAATGGTGTAAAACTTATGAATCTTGTTTAGATGTGATTATTTTATGTTGTTTGATGCTAGTAGTGGAACGGATCATCATCTAACCATGCTAGGTCATGTTCATGAAACATGAACTAGCAATATGTAAAGTGTAGAAGATACAAGATGATGAACCTTTCCACACATAAACATGAACTTGTGTAAAAATGATTTTTCTTGTAAAATAGAGTTTTAAACTAGTAGATCTAAAGATCTACAAGTGGTTTCTCGGAAGAACCAAGTGAAAGATGCAAGTCATGTTAAAACCCGGATATTTTATGAACTAGAAACATTTTTAGTAAATAAACAAGTACGTAAACACTTGTGTAACAAGAAATTTAACAAAGAAGTATTTTTGAAAATCTTGACTAGAAGTTGTAAAACTCCAAGTTCTTTAAAAATAAAGTTTCTGAGAAACTAATTTTATTTTTAAAGATAACAAGACTTACTAAATGAGCTAGTAGGTTACTACACACTTTTGTAAATTCTCAAGTTCATGAAATAGAGAAATTAGTATATATTGTTGTTGATTGTTGTTGAGAAATTGGTTGTTGATGATTTTAAAAGAAAATAAACACATGTTTTGAAAACATGGGAAACCTCCATTTTTAGGGGAAACTCTGTCAAAATTTTTATAAATTTTGACACTTAGAAAAATATAAGTTTTTGAGAAACTTATTCCCTAAAAATGTATTTAAAAATATTACCAAGGTTTCCCTAATTTTTGGTGATAAGAAATGAGGATTCCTTCAAGAATAAAAATGGATATTAAGTACGTATATATTTTTGAGAAAAATATATATATTATTTGAACACCAACTTTCGTGCTAAGTGTATATAGTATGTGTTATACGTGCTAGTGTATTAAGACTTAAAAATACACTAAATACTCATGAGAAGTATAAACACAAAAATACACATACAACCTACAAGATACATAATTTGGGTGCATAGTGCAAAACACAAGATACTTATATTAATTTTTGAGAAAATAATATAAGTGAGATACTTAGTTAAAAATATAAAATATTTTTAACACAACAATACAAATACAAAAGAAAGTGACTGTGCTTGTGCGACGCAAGTCTAGTGACTAACGTTTAATAAAACACGTTTAGGTCATAACGCACTATAAGCAAATCCGGTGAAGTTTACGAAGCAAGGAACGCAAAGTTGTGAGTTCATGCTCCCCATTTTCTTTAACTGGTTTTGGCTTACAATTCGGGGGTGAAATACATGTTACAAATACTTCAGTATTTACAAAATGGTATGATATGTACTAAGACGAGAAGTACTCTTGGTGAAAACTAGTGCCAAGAATTGATGCGAGAAATCGTGTCACGAATAGGGTACTATAAGCACCATTAATCGTGTACATACTTAGACCGCAGAATAAAAGGTTAGATCTAATGGGTTTCAGGGCAGCCCCACTCTTGGTGACAACTAGAACCAAGTAGTGTTTTTGTGTCTCAGTCGTGAATCGACTACAGAAAAATGCCTATGGTTTGGTGACTTCCTATGTCGTGTCACATGTTAATGGCTTTGCAACCCATTAACACTTGATACATATAGAAATACTTGATTCATACTTGAATACGTGATTTAACAAAAACATACCATGATTTTCATACAAAGTATACGAACGTTAAATACAAAAAAAAAAAAAAAAAAAAACTGCATGAATTCACACCAACATTATGTTGGCGTTTTTCCAAAACTCACATGTATTTCTGGTAACTAGGATGGATGTGCGCGCGGTCTTGCTTATGCTCTTGGATGTCGCTTATGTTTATCTTTAATTAAAGTTGTAAACCTTTTAAGACAATGTTTTATGCTAACTCGCGATGTAAACGCTATCTTATGTCTTCAAATTATGATATTTGAAGTTATATTCATGAGCATGTAGTATGTTTACCTTTCGTATGCAATGAGAACCTTTCATGATCACACCTCGTGCTTCCGCCGCAGAAAGGGGTGTCACAAAAAGAACACAAGATGTTTGAAGACAAAGTTACACTATGAAGCTATTGTCAAGGGGGAGTCTGTTGGTGCATATTCGGTGACAACAGCTTAATAGTTTGATTATTTAGTCTTTGGATATTTTGTATTGGGCTTAGCTTATTGGTTAGGGAGTTTATTTTTGTAATGGGCTTGGAAAATGGCCTAGCCCAGTAGAAAGCCCAGTTCACAAACATGTGGTATATAAACATGTTTTGTGATTAGGGTTTTAGTGCTTAGAAGAGTTCTTGGAGGCTAGAGAGAGAAAGTCTAGAGAGATAGTGAGAATTCAAAATTAGGGTTCTTGAGACAAGATCACAGATAGTGGCTGTGAGGTTGTGCAGGTCTTGAATTGATTGTAAAACTGTAGTTTGGATAATCAATAGAAGACCGTTTGATTATGAATTTCTGTTCTTCTACTTATTTATGTGATATTCTGATCAAGAGGATTCCGCACTCTTGATTGGATTGACAATTATGTGACGATCCGTACGAACTAGGGGACCTACATTTATTATAAAAATATTAGTTTATATTCTGATTTAAAACAGTTTTACAAAAATCACTTTAAAAGCCGATTTTTACCGTTTTTAACGCTTAGTCTTGTACCGAACTTTACAATAATCATCCCAATTCATCACGACTTCATATTTTAACACAATACATGCTATTTACTGAGTATAAAGGTGCTAATAATCATATTAGTGAGGATTTCACATAAGTCACATAAATCATGCAATTTCACCCATTTTACTACTTTTCAAGCTTCATGTACAACATGCAAAGCTAATAAACTTATGACATAACTTTTATACTATCAAAACACATTATTTAACATAATTTTACCATGTTTATAATCTGATTTTAATCCATCTTTCTCATATCATTTCATTTCATTTCAAGTTCATCCTCAAATCATTACTAACATCCATGTACAAGCACTTAATGCATGATCATTATTTCATCATCATCTAGCATATTTATACTCATCTAACATTCATTTATTATCTTTCATAAAATCCCTAAAATATCATCCTTAATCAATCATGCATGTAATCATCACACTTCAATGTAAGTAATATTATGAACTAGGATACAAACTAATATGTACACATATACATATACATATACATATACATATACATATACATACACACGACACATACACATGTATCCAACATCAACTTTCCTTATCATTTCATCCTAAACCATTTTTAACTTTCACAAAGCTCACTTTGATTATTGATGCGTGTGAAGTGTGTATATAAGTTTAAGTATATTTTAAGCCCTTTTACACTTTTTAGCTAAGTTTTAAATTTATAAAACACGATATTTACTAACACTAAACACACATATGGGCAAGTGCACCCATCATGAGCGTAGTATAGTGTTGGTAAGATACCGAGGTCGTCTAAGGACACAAGAGCTTTTAGTACCGGTTTATCCTCAACGTCTAATCAAATCAAAAGTTTAGAAAAAGGTTTTAAACTAAGAAAAATAAAAACTAACTAAAATGCTGAAAAATAAAAATAAAAATAAAAACAGATAGACAAGATGAATCACTTGGCTCCGACTCGTGTTTAGTGTAACCTTTGATTATTTCTACACATTTAATGTATATATGTGTGGGCGCTTACGCCCCGGTTGCGGTGTGCACATTTAATGTATATATGTGTGGGCGCTTAGGGGGCAAAAGTGAAATTGAACTAATTTTAACGTTATTTTACTAATTTCATGAAAATAACGTTAAAAGCGACGGGCGGTTAATCATGCATCATGTAGTGGCGTTGATAGCCAAAAGACAAGGGGTACATGCACCAATCGGTCTTTGTCCCGATTGCTAAGTGTTATGTGCCTTATGTCCAAGGCTTGATGCAAAACTACAATCGAGTCGGGGGTCTCACTGGAAGCAGCCTCTCTATCCTACGTGGGTAGAGGTAAGGCTGTCTACATCTTACCCTCCTCAGACCCTACCTCAGCTTTGCTTTGCTATTGGTGGGATTTACTGAGTATGATGATGATTTGATTATTTCTGCACTTTTGCACTATTTAAGAGATTATCTTAGTTATTGTAGTAGGCCCCTCTTTTGAAGGTGACGTTACCCTCAACCCAGTAGTTTGATTCAGCAAGGATACAATCCTAAAGGGTCGGATTATTGAAAGATAATTAATTAAGTTATTAATGCGTATTGTGGTAGGCCCCTATTTTGAAGGTGATGTTACCCTCGGCTAAGTAGTCTGAGTCAGCAGGGATACAGTCCTAAATAGCCGGGTTAAAGTATTAATAGTAGCTTATATATGAGGGGATCAAAGAGTTTGGACCCCCGCCATCCAATACCGGTGGGTATTGAAGGAGGTCCTACTAAATTTGACCCAGGTCCTTGCAGGATCTATACACTGAACAAGGCTAGACTCTTACCAAACCGTTCCCTTAACCCCTGACCAGGTAGCCAACATACCTCCATATAGACCGTGGAGATATGATGGTGAAAATTTTTTATTTTATATAGACAGTAAAATAATGCCAAGACACCATGGACAAACGATAAGGAAGAATCACCTTCAACATAAGAAACTAGTTATTAAAGTCATTAATACATAACCAAGTAAAAAGTGCGAAAAGATTAAAAATAAAAAGTATTAAACTAGACACTTGTCTTCACCAAGTGATGTAAGAGACTTAGGCAAACATGGCCTTTGATTGTCAAGAACTCTTACGATCAATCTTGGATCCCGAGATGACTCACACACTCTAAGATGGACAATGGATGATGGTGGTGGATGATGGTGTTGTGATGGTGGTGGGTGGTGGGTGAAGTGTGAGAGAGGTGGTGTGCCAAGGGATGGTTTGCAAATGAGCCAAGCACCCCTATTTATAGCCTAAACAGTAGCTCGGGCACGGCCCCGTGTCCATCCTCTTCTCTGTCTTCATTAATTGCAGTTTGTCTGCATTAGTTGACCACGCCCCCGTGTTCACTAGGCACGCCCCCGTGTGCAGAAGCATATCTGTACTATCAAGATTTGCCTGGATTCTGCGAATCTTATAGTTGACCACGGCCCCGTGTCCACTGAGCACGGCCCCGTGGTGGGCGATGGAAGCTTCTATAGCTTTGTCTTTTATGCTGGCACTTGGGCACGCCCCCGTGTTCACTGAGCACGGGGCGTGTTCAGCCTTCTGTTCCCTTGTTTTGCTTGGGAAGATGCTGTCGGGGAGGTCGGGCATGCCACGTTTGTTCCTTTTCTTGTATTTATGTTAGATTTAGCTGCCTTTTTGCTTCTTTTGTTAATTTGAGCTCATTTAATCCTGAAAATACAAAAGGAAGACAAAAGCACACTTTTTCCAACATTAGTACTAAAAAAGGGTTAGTTTTATGCCACAATTGATGTAATTTATATGTTGCTTTTTGCACACATCAAATACCCCCACACTTGAATCTTTGCTTGTCCTCAAGCAAAACTCTTTATAATGTGGCTTTACACTCCCAAATGGAATGGGTAGAAGAGAAGGTTTTTTTTGAAAAAGTCATAAGAAAAACCGAGCTTGTTACAAAAACAAAGGGTTAAAAATAAAAAAAAGGTTTTGCTGGGTGAAAGGGTGTTTGGTTTGGGTTAAGAAATGAAAAGCTTTAGTCTCAAAGGGGTTAACTAGGGGGATTTTGGGTAGGTGGTAAAAAAAGAAAAATAATGGTGTAGAAATAAAAAGGGTTAGTCCTAATGCCTCCATCATTTACTTACTCGGGTTTAAGTTGGTAAGGACCGGGAATGTATCGTCGTGGCAAGTTCTAGAGTCGTAAGAACCAAGCGGCTATTCACACAAGAAACGAAAAATGAGCATTTAGTTTAAAGATATGTATTTGTATGCTCAATAAAGGCTCAAAACTCACTTTTGTGGGAATGGGTTTTTATGTGATCAAGTATATATAATCGAATTTTAACTAAGCTTGTCATGCCTTTTCATAATTTTCTTATGTTGGTTCTTTTTATCACGACGCTATCGGTTGTAAATTTGTAAAAATATAACCTTTTTAGAACTTGAAATTCCCAAGTTAAACCTACACAAGTAAAAAAAAAATTGAAAATTTTTGAAAAATTTTTGGGGTGATTAGCGGTTCCAATAGAGTTTTGTAATTAGGACTTCCAAGATTCAAAGTTTTAGCATCCCCCCCACACTTAAATTGCACATTGTCCTCAATGTGTCCCAAAAATAAGTTTTTAGGTTGATTGAGTGTGTAAAAAGGTGTGAAAAAGCAAAATTTTATGTTACTGGGCATCTGGACACGGCCCCGTGGTGTCCGGGCACGGCCCCGTGTTCAGGTGCCAGTAACAGAAAATAATAAAAAGAAACAGAAGCCTGGGCACGGGGGCGTGTTGGCTGAACACGGCCCGTGTCCAGTGTACCTGAACTGGGCATTTTCTGTAGACTGTTCAGCACGGGGCCGTGTTGGGCGGACATGGCCCGTGCTGAACTTGTTGTAATGAAGAAAATTTTGTCGGATGGCCCTGTTTTCGTGCATGGGGTGCTGGTCCAAGTTTCCCTTGTTATCCTTTGCCATCCCGAGTGTGTTTTATTCCTGAAAATTAAAACTAAACTAGAAAACATAAAAATTAATCTATACTAAACTAAGGATAGTTCCGCGGAATGCCTCCGTGGTGCGCCACTTTTATAAGGGTCCTTGGCTAGACCCAAAGCCTGGTCATATGTTACCTGATGCGTGTGAAGTGTCGTATATATTAGGTGTATATTTTAAGCCCTTTTTAACACTTATTTTAGCCAAGTTTTAAATTTATAAAACACGATATTTTACTAACACTAAACACACATATGGGCAAGTGCACCCATCGTTGAGTGTAGTATAGCGTTGGTAAGATACCGAGGTCGTCCAAGGACACAAGAGCTTTTAGTACCGGTTTATCCTCAACGTCTAACCAAAATAAAAGTTTAGAAAAATGTTTTAAACTAAGAAAAATAAAACTAACTAAAATGCTGAAAATAAAATAAAAATAAAAAACAGATAGACAAGATGAATCACTTGGTTCCGACTCGTATCTAGTATAACCTTTGATTATTTCCGCACTTTTGCACATAATTAAGAGATTATCTTAGTTATTGTAGTAGGCCCCTCTTTTGAAGGCGACGTTACCCTCACCCCAGTAGTTTGAGTCAGCAGGGATACAATCCTAAAAGGGTGGATTATTTGAAGATAATGAATTAAGTTATTAATGCAGTATTGTGGTAGGCCCCGCTTTTGGCGGTGACGTTACCCTCGGCTAAGTAGTCTGAATCAGCAGGGATACAGTCCTAAATAGCCAGGTTATAGTATTAATAGTAGTTAACTTATGAGGGGGTCAAAGAGTTTGGACCCCCGCCATCCAATACCGTGAAGTATTGAAGGATGTCCTACTAAATTTGACCCAGGTCCATTGCAGGACCTCTAAACGCTGAACAATGGCAAGATCTTTACCAAACCGTTCCCTTAACCCCCTACCAGGTAGCCAACATATCTCCATATAGACCGTGGAGATATGAATGGTGAAAATCCTTTATTTTATATAGACAGTAAAATAATGCCAAGACACCACGGACAAACGATAAGGAAAGATCACCTTCAACATAAGTAACTAGTTATTAAAGTCATTAATACAAAACCAAATAAAAAGTGCAAAAGATTAGAAATAAAAAGTATTATACTAGACACTTTGTCTTCACCAAGTGATGTAAGAGACTTAGGCAAACATGGCCTTGATTGTCAAGAACTCTTACGATCAATCTTGGATCCCGAGACGACTCACACACTCTATGATGGACAATGGATGATGGTGGTGGATGATGGTGTTGTGATGGTGGTGGGTGGTGGATGAAGTGTGAGAGAGGTGGTGTGCCAAGGGATGAGATGAAATGAATCCAAGCACTCCTATTTATAGGCTGAACAGAGAGCTGGACACGGCCCCGTGTCCGCTGGGCACGGCCCCGTGTCCGTCTGACACTCTCTCTCCTCATTAATTGTAATTCGCAATTACAATAAATGCGCCTGCTGTACTTTCGACACGCCCCCGTGTCCGCTGAGCACGGCCCCGTGATGGGCAATAGAAGCTTCTATAGGTTTGTCTTTTCTGCTGCTTCTTGGGCACGGCCCCGTGCTGGCTGAGCACGGGGCGTGTTCAGTCTTCTGTTTTCTTTATTTTGCTTTGGAAGGTGCCGTTGAGGGTTCGGGCAGTCCACTAATATTCCTTTTCTTGTATTTATGTTGGATTTAGCTGTCTTTTTGCTTCTTTTGCGTTTTTGAGCTCATTTAATCCTGAAAATACAAAAGGAAGACAAAAACACTCTTTTTCCAATATTAGTACTAAAAAAGGATTAGTTTTATACCTCATTTGATGTAATTTATATGTTGCATTTTACACACATCAAATACCCCCACACTTGAACTTTTGCTTGTCCTCAAGCAAAACTCTTTAATATGTGGCTTACACTCCCAAATGGAATAGGTAGAAGAGAAGGTTTTGGGCTTGTCGTAGAGTGTCGGGATTTCCAAGATCTTTTTGGGTTTTATTTTTATTTATTTACACTCCTATTCGTAATGATTTATTTAGAACTTTTCATAAAAGAAATTACTTATTTGGGCATAACATGCCTTTTTAAAATTCTATTTATATACAAGTTCACATACCTCGCGGGGAAATCACTCACACTCGGCCGAAGGTGTATTTTTAGTGAATCACTCGAGAGCGGCATGGAACTTATTCCTACCATAGGCTTGCCAAGAAATCAATCCTCCTCCTTTTTAACTTTTATACCTTTGTAGATATCAAGAGGACTTTGTGGGTTAAGGGTTAGGCTAGGGTTAAAGGTAGGTGGTTGGGTTAGTGGTTAGTAGAAAAAAGGCTAAAAGCGTAACAAGTGTTGGTTTTCGTATTTTTGCAACTTTTTATTTTGATGAAGCTTTTATTCAAACTAAGTTATTTTTTATTAACTTGTTTGTTTATTTTCTTTTTGCTTCATCATTATCACAAATTTTTTTTTTTTTTTCGAAGAACCGAACTTGTTACTAAAATAAAGGGTTAAAAATGAAAAAGGTTTTGGTGGGTAAAAAGGGTTTTTGTTTGGGTGATGAAACGAAAAGGTTTAGGCTCAAAGGGGCTAACTAGGGGGATTTTTGGGTAGGTGGTAAAGGAAAAAGAAAAATAATGGTGTAGAAATAAAAAGGGTTAGTCCTAATGCCTCCATCATTTACTTACTTGGGTTTAAGTTGATAAGGACCGGGAATGTATTGTCATGGCAAGTTCTAGAGTCGTAAGAACCAAGCGGCTATTCACACAAGAAACGAAAAATGAGCATTTAGTCAAATGATATGTAATTGTGTGCTCAATAAAGGCTCAAAACTCACTTTTGTGGGAATGGGTTTTTATGTGATCAAGTATATATAATCAAATTTTAAATAAGTTTGCTATGCCTTTTCATAATTTTCTTATGTTGGTTCTTTTTATCACTACGCTATCGGTTGTAAATTTGTAAAAATATAACCTTTTTGAGAACTTGAATTTCCCGAGTTAAACCTAGACAAGTAAAAAAAAAATGAAATTTTTGAAAAAATTTGGGGTGATCAGCGGTTCCAATAGAGTTTTGTGTAAGGCTTGTATTTAGGACTTGCAAAATTCAAGGTTTTAGCATCCCCCCCACACTTAAATTACACATTGTCCTCAATGTGTCCCAAAAATAAATTTTTAGGTTGATTAGATGTGTAAAATAGTGTTTAAAAAGCAAAAATTTGTGTTACTGGGCACTGAACACGGCCCCGTGTTATCCGGGCACGGCCCCGTGTTCAAGTGCCAGTAACAAAATTAAAATAAGAGAAATAGAAGTCTGGACACGGGGGCGTGTTGGGTGAACACGGCCCGTGTCCAGGTACCTGAACTGGGCGTTTTTCTGCAGGTGGTTCGGCACGGGGCCGTGTTGGTTGGGCACGGCCCGTGTTGAACCTTCTGAAATGGAGAGAATGGTCGGGTTGCCTTGTTCTTGTGCATGGGATCATTTTTCTCGTTCCCCTTTTCCTCCTTTACCACCATGAGTGTGTTTTATTCATTACAAACCATCCAAACCTTAAAACCATCATTTCATTTCATCATAGAGAGAACTTACATAATTCTAAATTAAAATAAAATTAAAACTTAACTAGATAGGTCAGCAGGTACACGAGGTTATCATAAGGAGTTCTACTATTTTAAGAAAATTTCGAGAATGGTTTCCCGATATAGTAGGACTTTTAGCCGAACGAATTCTTCCCTAAACGTTGTTTAAAGCCATTCTTCGATCTCCCTAGGAAGGAAGAATGCGGCTTCATTTTCCTCCGCTGCTGGTGGTTGAGGGGGAACATTCACCGGGACTCCTTGCACCACTCTTCGCGGAAGCTCATGGTGCATGGCGTACCATTCGGCTGGAATGACAACTTCGGGCACCATGTTCCACGCCCTTTGGGTTATTATAGGTACCAAAGGCGGGGAGGCGAGAAGGTTGAACCTCTGGTGCAAGAGGTTTACTTCATGGAGACAGCCCTCCAGCCCTACTGTAAGATGGTTGATACGGTCGACCAATGCTTCTTCCACTCCCGTCATTTCATCAATAGCCTCCCTTAGAGCGTAAACATAGTTTACAAGAGAGTCTTCTGCTGTTGAAGATCTCCTCCCTTGTTGGTTATTTCTTGAAGATGATCCGCTTGTTCTGCTTGCCATTTTCTGCGAAGGAAACCGAAGAAAGCTAAATTTTTTACAAAACAGAGCCCCTGGACACGGCCCCGTGCTCGTTGAGCACGGCCCCGTGTCCATTTGTCTGCAGGATTTTTGGCTAAAGAATCTGGGAGTTTTAAATTATTTTTACGATTTCTATCTGGGTTTTAAGCTCAGATAATTTAAAACAAAGTTATACAACTAACTTTAAGCAAGAATCTTTAGCAAATAATCTTACAAACTTCACATAGAGGGTTGGAATCAAGGGATTTCCAAGCTTCCATGGAGGAAATTTTGAAAAAAAAATTGAAAGAGGAGGAAATGAATAAAAGTGGAAGGGACAAGAGGGTCCCTTGGAACCTTCTTTTAACACTTACCTAGGATGGTATGAGTGAAAATCCCAGGGATCTCTGTCAATTGAGGTGGTCAAAATGAGCAGGAATCAGGCTGCATTTAAAGAAAACGACAGCGCACTGGGCACGGCCCCGTGTTGACTGGACACGGCCCCGTGTTCAGAGGAAATCCTGACACATTTTGTCCGTATTCTGACCAAATCAGCAGAGAATCTTTTTTTTTTTTTTTTTGTGAGCACGGGGGCGTGTTGACCTGGACACGGCCCCGTGTCTGGAGGCTGCTTTATGGAGTTTTGCTACTTCAAGGATCTCATCGATATCGGGTGGTTCCGTACTGGTTGGAACAACCCCAAAGTGCCTAATATACCTTAATTGTCCTAGACTAAGGCGAGAACGCAAGAGGTTGTCGGTGAGGGTAATTCCTATTTTCATTCTAGGTGGACAAGTCCAACCCTTTCCCGGGCTCTTGTTAAAGAAGGTATATGCCGAATCGCTCAGGTCTATGTATGCACCGAACGAAGTCGATGGAGAGTCCTTCACGGCACAATCGACACAGGGACGACTATCGTCCAAGTCTTTGCTAGGTACGAAGGTATTTTCGGGAGCAACGAGGTTGTCGGAATGCGGTTCCAACATTTCTTCATGGGTATCGTCTTGGGGTGGATCAATAAAATCCTTCCCAAGCTCTTCTAACCATTTCAGAATTAGCTCTTCTAGTTGAAATAACTCGCCAAGGAGCATTTCCCCTAGAATATCTGGCTGGGCGCATTCGAGGGAGAAATAGTGCTTATTTTTACTTTCGCCCCTCTTAAGGTTGTGAGAAGTTGGTGGGTCCATGTAGTGGGGCCTATAATTTAGGAAGTAGCATTTTACTTCTTCATGTTCGCCACCACATAATTGACACCACGTACCATAAGAGTGCCGAAAGTAAAAATAATTACTATCACCCATGTTTATGTCAGAAATTACCAACCGCCGGGATCTAACGGTTCTGTTTTCAGTAACTGAAACTTGGGCACGGGGGCGTGTTGAGTGGGCACGGCCCCGTGTTCAGCTTACTGTCTGATGTAAAACAGGATTGCCAGTTCCAATGATTGAGCACGGGGGCGTGTTCAGCGGGCACGGCCCGTGCTGAGCTCTGCAGAGGCTGAAAAACTAAGAAAATTCTAAAAAAATAAAAAGAAAAATAAAAGATGATTAGGCCGTTGATTCCTAACTTTCTTAAAATCCTTGTGTCCCCGGCAGCGGCGCCAAAAACTTGATGCGTGTGAAGTGTCGTATATATTAGGTGTATATTTTAAGCCCTTTTTAACACTTATTTTAGCCAAGTTTTAAATTTATAAAACACGATATTTTACTAACACTAAACACACATATGGGAAAGTGCACCCATCGTTGAGTGTAGTATAGCGTTGGTAAGATACCGAGGTCGTCCAAGGACACAAGAGCTTTTAGTACCGGTTTATCCTCAACGTCTAACCAAAATAAAAGTTTAGAAAAATGTTTTAAACTAAGAAAAATAAAACTAACTAAAATGCTGAAAATAAAATAAAAATAAAAAACAGATAGACAAGATGAATCACTTGGTTCCGACTCGAATCTAGTATAACCTTTGATTATTTCCGCACTTTTGCACATAATTAAGAGATTATCTTAGTTATTGTAGTAGGCCCCTCTTTTGAAGGCGACGTTACCCTCACCCCAGTAGTTTGAGTCAGCAGGGATACAATCCTAAAAGGGTGGATTATTGGAAGATAATGAATTAAGTTATTAATGCAGTATTGTGGTAGGCCCCGCTTTTGGCGGTGACGTTACCCTTGGCTAAGTAGTCTGAGTCAGCAGGGATACAGTCCTAAATAGCCGGGTTATAGTATTAATAGTAGTTAACTTATGAGGGGGTCAAAGAGTTTGGACCCCCGCCATCCAATACCGTGAAGTATTGAAGGAGGTCCTACTAAATTTGACCCAGGTCCATTGCAGGACCTCTAAACGCTGAACAATGGCAAGATCTTTACCAAACCGTTCCCTTAACCCCCTACCAGGTAGCCAACATATCTCCATATAGACCGTGGAGATATGCATGGTGAAAATCCTTTATTTTATATAGACAGTAAAATAATGCCAAGACACCACGGACAAACGATAAGGAAAGATCACCTTCAACATAAGTAACTAGTTATTAAAGTCATTAATACAAAACCAAATAAAAAGTGCAAAAGATTAGAAATAAAAAGTATTATACTAGACACTTTGTCTTCACCAAGTGATGTAAGAGACTTAGGCAAACATGGCCTTGATTGTCAAGAACTCTTACGATCAATCTTGGATCCCGAGACGACTCACACACTCTATGATGGACAATGGATGATGGTGGTGGATGATGGTGTTGTGATGGTGGTGGGTGGTGGATGAAGTGTGAGAGAGGTGGTGTGCCAAGGGATGAGATGAAATGAATCCATGCACTCCTATTTATAGGCTGAACAGAGAGCTGGACATGGCCCCGTGTCCGCTGGGCACGGCCCCGTGTCCGTCTGACACTCTCTCTCCTCATTAATTGTAATTCGCAATTACAATAAATGCGCCTGCTGTACTTTCGACACGCCCCCGTCTCCGCTGAGCACGGCCCCGTGGTGGGCAATAGAAGCTTCTATAGGTTTGTCTTTTCTGCTGCTTCTTGGGCACGGCCCCGTGCTGGCTGAGCACGGGGCGTGTTCAGTCTTCTGTTTTCTTTATTTTGCTTTGGAAGGTGCCGTTGAGGGTTCGGGCAGTCCACTAATATTCCTTTTCTTGTATTTATGTTGGATTTAGCTGTCTTTTTGCTTCTTTTGCGTTTTTGAGCTCATTTAATCCTGAAAATACAAAAGGAAGACAAAAACACTCTTTTTCCAATATTAGTACTAAAAAAGGATTAGTTTTATACCTCATTTGATGTAATTTATATGTTGCATTTTACACACATCATTACCCAAGTGGGATGTTTTGCATCCCATGCTACACCATCGGAGAACATCATCCAAGCTTGAGTCTATGACCTTCATGTAGTTGACCGGGTCTTCATCTTCTACTCTTTTTCCGACTCCAAACTTCACTTCCTCGTCCCCGAACTTCAATGTTAGTGTTCCATCATTCATGTCTACCACTGCTTGGGCAGTGGCTAGAAATGGCCTCCCTAGGATGAGAGGGACTTCGGTGTCTTCTTCCATGTCTTGTATAACAAAGTCGGCTGGGAAGACGAAATTGTCTACTTTGACCAATAGATTTTCAGCGACACCTTGTGGATATTTGACGGATCTGTCGGCAAGTTGTATGCTCATCTTTGTAGGGCTCGTTTTTCCTAGGCCGAGTCATTTGAACATTGATGCGGGCATGATGTTGATGCTAGCCCCAAGATCGGCTAGTGCATTGCGAATGGGGGATTCCCCAATCGAGCAAGGAATCGTGAAGCTTCCAGGATCAATCTTTTTCTGTGGGAGTTTGTTGAGTAGTAAGGCGGAGCATTCTTCTCCTAAGTTAACTAATTGCAATGATTCAATTTTCCTTTTATGAGTGAGGAAGTCCCTCATAAATTTTGAATATTTAGGCATTTGAGTTAGGACTTCGATAAATGGAATATTAACACGCAATTGTTTTAGTAAATTTTTGAACTTTGTGAATTGCTCATCGGTCTTTTGACGAATTAACCCACCGGGGTATGGAACCGGAGGAGTCTTAGTAGGCTCTTGAACTGGTGGAGAAGCCTTCTCTTGTTGGGGTGCGGGTGGAGTTGTGGTTTGGCTAGATTGGCTTCTTTCAGTTGGTGGAAGTGGAGTCTCTTCGGGACCCACGGTACGGTTTCTCAATGTTATGAGATGTACTTGCGCCTTTGGGTTGGTTTCAGTATTACTTGGTAACGCGCCTTGTGGTCTCTCGGAGAAATTTTGAGCTATTTGATTTAATTGTTTTTCAATGTTTTGAATGCTAGCTTGTTGATTTCTAAAATTCGATTCCAATTGTTGAAATCGATCCGAGTTTTTCTTTTCAGTGTCGGAGATGAGGCGAGATACAGTATCTTCAAGCCTTTCTCGTCCACCTTGTTGTTGAGAAAAATTTTGTGGTTGTTGAAAGTTAGTTCGTTGGTTTTGTTGGTTACTACTATTGCCGGGATCTCTCCAACCAAGGTTAGGGTGGTTAAGCCATCCTTGGTTGTAGGTACCCGTTGGAGGACCCGACGGCCTAGGTCTATTATCAATGTAGTTTACCGTTTCCATTTGATCATCTAATTCTTTCATACAACTCCAATTTTCCTGTGGCCCACCACACCCTTCACAAGCCATTACCGAGACCGTTTTTGCCATTTCTAACTTTTTGATTTTTGAAGAAAGGGCCTCGATTTGAGCTTGCAAAGAAGTGCTTTCATCAACCTTATGGGCGCCCGGGGTAATAGATTTATTGCCTCGGGGAGTGTGCCATTGAAAATTGGTTTGAGCAATTTCCTCAATTTGATTATATATTTCATTTGGGCGACGATTATCTAAAAGTCCCCCGGAGCTAGAATCAAGTGTTTGTCTTGTGTGTGGCAATAACCCATTGTAGAACGTGGATACGTGTTGCCATACCGCAAGACCGTGATGAGGACACTTTCTTAGTAGCTCCTTGAACCTTTCCCAAGTTTCATATAAGGATTCCCCATCCTCTTGTGAATATGTATTAATTTCAGTCATTAATTTAGCCGTTTTAGCAGGAGGGAAATACTTATATGGAAACTTTTGGGCTAGTTCATCCCAGGTGTTTACCGAGCCAACTGGGAGGGTGTTAAGCCAAGCCTTAGCTCGGTCTTTTAGTGAAAATGGAAACATCCGAAGGCGGATGGCGTCGTTTGATGCTCCATTGATCCGAAAGGTATCACATATTTCTAAGAAATTAGTAATATGTAGATGGGGATCCTCGTCCTCAAGCCCATGGAAGGTTGCGGAGTTTTGAAGCATTTGTATCAAATGTGGCCGAAGTTCGAAGTTATTGGCTTCGACATTCGGTGCATTGATAGCGGCGCCGAGATTACCTACATTGGGTCGTACGTAATCCATGAGGGTACGTTGGTCCGCCATTGGAAGTGGGTCCCTCGAAACTTTCTCTTGGTTTTTAGCTTTAAGTCTTTTTCTGAGAAAGCGTTCGGGTTCTTCTAGAGGTTCTTTTATGTCTCTACTATAACTGGAGCTCATACACTACGTAGGAAGTTCAAATGTGGCACCTGGGTTCCAAGTCCTGCAATAAAAACAGAAAAGAACTTTGGTCAGAAGGTTCACCACGGCCCCGTGCTCAGGTGAACACGGCCCGTGGTCGGAGATACAGTGATTGTTTTCCGGATCCCTGTTACTGGGGAGCTGGACACGGCCCCGTGTTGCACCGACACGGCCCCGTGCTCAGCTCTCCGTAACTCGGAAAATAAAAAATGTCAGTAACAATGCTGGGCACGACCCGTGTCCGACCAGGCACGGCCCGTGCTGAGCGTCTGCAGAAACTGAAAAAACTACGAAAATCCTAAAAAAAACAGAAAAATTAGAAAAAAGGATTAGGCCGTTGATTCTTAACTTTCTTAAAATCCTTGTGTCCCCGGCAACGGCGCCAAAAACTTGATGCGTGTGAAGTGTGTATATAAGTTTAAGTATATTTTAAGCCCTTTTACACTTTTTAGCCAAGTTTTAAATTTATAAAACACGATATTTACTAACACTAAACACACATATGGGTAAGTGCACCCATCGTGAGCGTAGTATAGTGTTTGTAAGATACCGAGGTCGTCCAAGGACACAAGAGCTTTTAGTACCGGTTTATCCTCAAAGTCTAATCAAATCAAAAGTTTAGAAAAAGGTTTTAAACTAAGAAAAATAAAAACTAACTAAAATGCTGAAAAATAAAAATAAAAATAAAAACAGATAGACAAGATGAATCACTTGGCTCCGACTCGTGTTTACTGTAACCTTTGATTATTTCTGCACTTTTGCACTATTTAAGAGATTATCTTAGTTATTGTAGTAGGCCCCTTTTTGAAGGTGACGTTACCCTCAACCCAGTAGTTTGAGTCAGCAAGGATACAATCCTAAAGGGTCGGATTATTGAAAGATAATTAATTAAGTTATTAATGCGTATTGTGGTAGGCTCCTCTTTTGAAGGTGACATTACCCTCGGCTAAGTAGTCTGAGTCAGCAGGGATACAGTCCTAAATAGCCGGGTTAAAGTATTAATAGTAGCTTACATATGAGGGGATCAAAGATTTTGGACCCCCGCCATCCAATACTGGTGGGTATTGAAGGAGGTCCTACTAAATTTGACCCAGGTCCTTACAGGATCTATACACTGAACAAGGCAAGACTCTTACCAAACCGTTCCCTTAACCCCCGACCAGGTAGCCAACATACCTCCATATAGACCGTGGAGATATGAATGGTGAAAATCTTTTATTTTATATAGACAGTAAAATAATGCCAAGACACCACGGACAAACGATAAGGAAGAATCACCTTCAACATAAGAAACTAGTTATTAAAGTCATGAATACATAACCAAGTAAAAAGTGCGAAAAGATTAAAAATAAAAAGTATTACACTAGACACTTGTCTTCACCAAGTGATGTAAGAGACTTAGGCAAACATGGCCTTTGATTGTCAAGAACTCTTACGATCAATCTTGGATCTCGAGACGACTCACACACTCTATGATGGACAATGGATGATGGTGGTGGATGATGGTGTTGTGATGGTGGTGGGTCGTGGGTGAAGTGTGAGAGAGATGGTGTGCCAAGGGATGGTTTGCAAATGAGCCAAGCACCCCTATTTATAGCCTGAACAGTAGCTCGGGCACGGCCCCGTGTCCATCCTCTTCTCTGTCTTCATTAATTGCAGTTTGTCTGCATTAGTTGACCACGCCCCCGTGTTCACTAGGCACGCCCCCGTGTGCAGAAGCATATCTGTACTATCAAGATTTGCCTGGATTCTGCGAATCTTATAGTTGACCACGGCCCCGTGTCCACTGAGCACGGCCCCGTGGTGGGCGATGGAAGCTTCTATAGCTTTGTCTTTTATGCTGGCACTTGGGCACGCCCCCGTGTTCACTGAGCATGGGGCGTGTTCAGCCTTCTGTTCTCTTGTTTTGCTTGGGAAGATGCTGTCGGGGAGGTCGGGCATGCCACGTTTGTTCCTTTTCTTGTATTTATGTTAGATTTAGCTGCCGTTTTGCTTCTTTTGTTAATTTGAGCTCATTTAATCCTGAAAATACAAAAGGAAGACAAAAGCGCACTTTTTCCAACATTAGTACTAAAAAAGGGTTAGTTTTATGCCACAATTGATGTAATTTATATGTTGCATTTTGCACACATCAAATACCCCCACACTTGAATCTTTGCTTGTCCTCAAGCAAAACTCTTTATAATGTGGCTTTACACTCCCAAATGGAATGGGTAGAAGAGAAGGTTTTTGGGCTTGTCATAGAGTGTCGGGATTTCCAAGATTATTTACTAAGTTTTATTTTTATTTATTTACAATCCTATTCGTCATGATTTATTTAAAACTTTACATAAGATAATTTACCTATTAGGGCATAACACGCCTCTTTAAAATTCCATTTATATACAAGTTCACATACCTCACGGGGGATCACTCAACACTCGGCTGAAGATGTATTTTAGTGAATCACTCGAGAGCGGCATGGAACTTACTCCTACCATAGGCTTGCCAAGCAATCAATCCTCCTCCTTTTTAACTATAACCTTGGTGAATATCAAGAGGACTTTTGGGTGAAGGGTTAGGCTTGGGTTAAAGGTGGGTGGTTGGGTTAGTGGTTAGTAGAAAAGGGCGAAAAGCGTAAAAAGCGTCGGTTTTCGTAAGACTTTTTTATTTTTGCACTTTTTATTTTCATGAAGCTATTATTCAAACAAAGTTATTTTTGATGAACTTGCTTGTTTATTTCTTTTGCTTCATCATCAACATTTTTTTTTTGAAAAAGTCATAAGAAAAACCAAGCTTGTTACAAAAACAAAGGGTTAAAAATAAAAAAGGTTTTGGTGGGTGAAAGGGTGTTTGGTTTGGGTTAAGAAATGAAAAGGTTTAGGCTCAAAGGGGTTAACTAGGGGGATTTTAGGTAGGTGCTAAAAAAAGAAAAAATAATGGTGTAGAAATAAAAAGTGTTAGTCCTAATGCCTCTATCATTTACTTACTCGGGTTTAAGTTGGTAAGGACCGGGAATGTATCGTCGTGGCAAGTTCTAGAGTCGTAAGAACCAAGCGGCTATTCACACAAGAAACGAAAAATGAGCATTTAGTTTAAAGATATGTATGCTCAATAAAGGCTCAAAACTCACTTTTGTGGGAATGGGTTTTATGTGATCAAGTATATATAATCGAATTTTAACTAAGCTTGTCATTAGAGATGTACAAAAAAACTGATTACGCAACTGAAACCGAAAAATTAACCGAAATCGGTTATTGTGAAAACCGGTTTTTTTGTAACCGGTTCGGTTACTAACCGGTTTGACCGGTTATATATCGGTTATAGGTTTGGAGTTCGATATCGGTTATAAAACCGGTTATATTAAAAACCGGTTTAAAAACTGGTTATGGTTAAAACCGGTTATAGAAACTGGTTATAGAACCGGTTAAACCGGTTATTCGATAACGGCTATATAAAAAACCGGTTATAAAAACCGGTTAAACCGGTTTTTGCGCGCAGATCTGCAGAAACGGTCATATGACCGTTGGGACCTCAATATAGCCGTTTTTCTTGTATTTTTTTGTCAAAAAATCATCTCCAATTACTATAAAAGGGTGTTGGATGTTTTGGTTCAATCACACCATTCTCTATTCTCCTAAATCTCATAAAAACGCTCACTTTTCTTATTCGATAATTGTGAAAAAACATGGCAAGCTCTAGTGCTCATGATTCGGTCAATGTTGGCGAGTCTACAACCGACACGGTTGTTCGTGTTCTTGCAACGAAGCGCAACCCCGAAGTTTGGTCACATTTCGATTTGTGCGAGATGGCGAGCGGACCGAAAAAAGCGCGTTGTCATCATTGTAATGGTTTTTACGCCGTTGGGGCAAACACCACCTTGAAACAACACATCGAAAAACCGTTTTGTAGGGTGTTGAAACAACAATCCGCTAGTGGTCAAGCTTCCATGGCAAGCGACGCTAATTTGTTCGCCTACAATTTCGATATGGCAAGGGAGGAAATGGCGAAGTTTGTAATCCAAGAAAGTTTGCCGTTCAACCATTTCGACAACCAACGCTACACCAAAATGGTTCAAAGAACTCTCCAACCACGATACACTCATGTAAGTCGCGCTACTCTTAGGAGGGATTGTTTAAGAATGTGGAAAAATGCTAAGCTTGAATTAATTTCTTATTTTGAAAAATTAGAAACCGGTGTTAACTTGACTAGCGACGTTTGGTCCGCACCGCACGGTTCACCCGACTCGTATATTTGTGTCACCGCCCATTGGATTGAACCGGCGACGTGGCAAATGATGAAACGCACCATTTTGTTTAAACTTTTTGATTACCCTCACACCGGTGAAGCTATATATAAAGCTATCGACAAATGTATTAAAACATACAAATTGGAAAATAAGATTTTTTCAATAGCTTTTGATAACGCTTCAAACAGCACGCTTTCGGTCACGCATTTAAGGTTAAAGTACACTCCGATTTGTGAGGGTATTTTTTTCCATAGTCGATGTGTCGCACACATCATAAATTTGGCCGTTCAAGACGGTTTAAAGGTTATTGAACGACAAAAAGAATCTTTCAAACAAATGTTACGTCATATATATAGTCATACGCAAAGGCATTCAAAATATATTAAAATGTGTAAGGAAGCGGGTCGAGTATGCTACGGACCCAATTGGGACGTCGCTCATCGATGGAACTCGACTTGCACCATGTTTGAAAAAGCTATTTTGCAAAAAGAAAGCTTAATAGAATTTCATAACCTTTTGTCGAGTCGTGGAAAGGTTTCGTCTTACCATCAATCGAATTGGGGACTTATTGAAACGGTTACACAAGTGCTTCAAGTTTTCAAAACATCAACAAAGACTTTATCGGGGGTTTACTATCCAACTAGTTCATTGGTACTTCACAATTTGTTTAAAATGTGTAGAAAAATAAACGAGTTGTCGGGGAAAGGTACACCATATTGTGATATGGCAGATACGATGAAGGAAAAACTAAGAAAATATTTTAAAGAACTACCCGCGGTTTTCACTTGTGCCGCCGCTTTAAACCCTTGCTTTAATATTTTTGGAACCGGTTCTTTGATTGAAAAAATTACAAACGAGTTGAATTTAAACACCGAAGAAGAACCAAACTTTGGCGAAGCCGCAAAAACTCGTTTTAATGAACAACTTTCAAAAATGTTTGATGTTTATGTAACAAAATATGGTCATATCTCGTCACACATTCACGAGTCAATGAGAAATGCCGCTTTCGGCGAAGGTTCATCAACTATGGAAGATGAAGATTTGTATGTTTATAACTATTTGTTTGATGAATCGAGTCAAATGCAACGTGGTAACACTAGTAGTAGCGAACTCGGTCGATATGGTGGGTCGAACTTTCTACGAACGATGACTTCACAAGACTTTAAAAATTTTGATATTTTGGGTTGGTGGAAAAGTAAGGAAGAACAATTTCCGATCTTAGCCACAATGGCCCGAGATTTACTAACGGTCCAAGCTTCCACGGTAGCTTCGGAAAGTGCTTTTTCTATAAGTGGTAGGGTGATTTCGATACGGAGGACTCGACTAACACCAAAGGCGGTTGAGATGTCGATTTCCTTGAAAGACTACTTGGATGCGGCGGAGAGATGTCAACACATACGCTCACTCGAGGGTGAATTAGATTACAAAGCCGAAGTGTACGAAGACGAGGTTCGAAACGAAATGACAACCCCAATGACCGAAGAAGAAGCCGAACTAGATGAATTACTACGCAATAGTTCGAGTTCGGGTTCGGCCGAAGAAGATTAGACGCGGTTCAAGATATATTACTATTCTCGTCCCACTAAAAAAATATATATACTAGTGTGGACCTTCGTGCGGATTAAATATTTGAAGTTTATGTTTGAAGTTTAAGTATTTTCGTTGTTACGCTTTAGCGTTCGTAGCGTTCTTATTTCCGTATGTTATGTAAAACCGTTTGTTCGTAGACTTAATGATATTATGTTTTGACTTTTTACACTTGCATTGTTATGTTTTTATAAAAAAAACTGCTGTTTTTAAAAAAAAAAAAAAAAAGCCAACAAAACAGTTAAAAAAACTGCTGTTTTTTTACAAAAAAAAAAGCCCACAAAACAGTTAAAAAAACTGCTGTTTTTTACAAAAAAAAAGCCCACAAAACAGTTAAAAAAACTGCTGTTTTAAAAAAAAAAAAAAAAAAAAAAAAGCCCACAAAAACAGTAAAAAAAACTGCAGTTTTTTTTAAAAAAAAAGCCCAAAAACAGCATTCTGTGAACTTGCTGCGCAGACCGGTTTTTTACCGGTTTTTTTTAACCAGTTACAACAACCGGTTTTTTAATCAGTTTTTATAATCAGTTACAAAAACCGGTTAATATACAAACCGGTTATAAACCGGTTGGTACCGGTTACGGTTTTCCAGCTTCTGAAACCGGTTAAAACCGGTTACGGTTAAAAAAAAAACCGGTTTTCCATTGTGCAAAAAAAACCGGTTCGGTTAAAAAACCGAAACCGGTTTCTTAAAAAAACCGATTTGTACATCTCTACTTGTCATGCCTTTTCATAATTTTCTTATGTTGGTTCTTTTTATCACGACGTTATCGGTTGTAAATTTGTAAAAATATAACCTTTTTAAAACATGAAATTCCCAAGTTAAACCTAGACAAGTAAAAAAAATTTGAAAAATTTTGAAAAATTTTTGGGGTGATTAGCGGTTCCAATAGAGTTTTGTGTAAGGCTTGTAATTAGGACTTGCAAGATTCAAAGTTTTAGCATCCCCCCCACACTTAAATTACACATTGTCCTCAATGTGTCCCAAAAATAAGTTATTAGGTTGATTAAATGTGTAAAAATGTGTGAAAAAGTAAAATTTTATGTTACTGGGCATCTGGACACGGCCCCGTGGTGTCCGGGCAAGGCCCCGTGTTCAGGTGCCAGTAACAGAAAATAATAAAAAGAAACAGAAGCCTGGGCACGGGGGCGTGTTGGGTGAACACGGCCCGTGTCCAGTGTACCTGAACTGGGCATTTTCTGTAGACTGTTCAGCACGGGGCCGTGTGGGGCGGACACGGCCCGTGCTGAACTTGTTGTAATGAAGAAAATTTTGTCGGATGGCCCTGTTTTCGTGCATGGGGTGCTGGTCTATGTTTCCCTTGTTATCCTTTGCCATCCCGAGTGTGTTTTATTCCTGAAAATTAAAACTAAACTAGAAAACATAAAAATTAATCTATACTAAACTTCAATGTTAGTGTTCCATCATTCATGTCTACCACTGCTTGGGCAGTGGCTAGAAATGACCTCCCTAGGATGAGAGGGACTTCGGTGTCTTCTTCCATGTCTAGTATAACAAAGTCGGCTGGAAAAACGAAATTGTCTACTTTGACCAATAGATTTTCAGCGACACCATGTGGATATTTGACGGATCTGTCAGCAAGTTGTATGCTCATCTTTGTAGGGCTCGTTTTTCCTAGGCCGAGTCATTTGAACATTGATGCGGGCATGATGTTGATGCTAGCCCCAAGATCGGCTAGTGCATTGCGAATGGGGGATTCCCCAATCGAGCAAGGAATCGTGAAGCTTCCAGGATCAATCTTTTTCTGTGGGAGTTTGTTGAGTAGCAAGGCGGAGCATTCTTCTCCTAAGTTAACTAATTGCAATGATTCAATTTTCCTTTTATGAGTGAGGAAGTCCCTCATAAATTTTGAATATTTAGGCATTTGAGTTAGGACTTCGATAAATGGAATATTAACACGCAATTGTTTTAGTAAATTTTCGAACTTTGCGAATTGCTCATCGGTCTTTTGACGAATTTACCCACCGGGGTATGGAACCGGAGGAGTCTTAGTAGGCTCTTGAACTGGTGGAGAAGCCTTCTCTTGTTGGGGTGCGGGTGGAGTTGTGGTTTGGCTAGATTGGCTTCTTTCAGTTGGTGGAAGTGGAGTCTCTTCGGGACCCACGGTACGGTTTCTCAATGTTATGAGATGTACTTGCGCCTTTGGGTTGGTTTCAGTATTACTTGGTAACGCGCCTTGTGGTCTCTCGGAGAAATTTTGAGCTATTTGATTTAATTGTTTTTCAATGTTTTGAATGCTAGCTTGTTGATTTCTAAAATTCGATTCCAATTGTTGAAATCGATCCGAGTTTTTCTTTTCAGTGTCGGAGATGAGGCGAGATACAGTATCTTCAAGCCTTTCTCGTCCACCTTGTTGTTGAGAAAAATTTTGTGGTTGTTGAAAGTTAGTTCGTTGGTTTTGTTGGTTACTACTATTGCCGGGATCTCTCCAACCAAGGTTAGGGTGGTTACGCCATCCTTGGTTGTAGGTACCCGTTGGAGGACCCAACGGCCTAGGTCTATTATCAATGTAGTTTACCGTTTCCGTTTGATCATCTAATTCTTTCATACAACTCCAATTTTCATGTGGCCCACCACACCCTTCACAAGCCATTACCGAGACCGTTTTTGCCATTTCTAACTTTTTGATTTTTGAAGAAAGGGCCTCGATTTGAGCTTGCAAAGAAGTGCTTTCATCAACCTTATGGGCGCCTGGGGTAATAGATTTATTGTCTCAGGGAGTGTGCCATTGAAAATTGGTTTGAGCAATTTCCTCAATTTGATTATATATTTCATTTGGGCGACGATTACCTAAAAGTCCCCCGGAGCTAGAATCAAGTGTTTGTCTTGTGTGTGGCAACAACCCATTGTAGAACGTGGATACTTGTTGCCATACCGCAAGACCGTGATTAGGACACTTTCTTAGTAGCTCCTTGAACCTTTCCCAAGTTTTATATAAGGATTTCCCATCCTCTTGTGAATATGTATTAATTTCAGTCATTAATTTAGCTGTTTTAGCAGGAGGGAAATACTTATATAGAAACTTTTGGGCTAGTTCATCCCAGGTGTTTACCGAACCAACTGGGAGGGTGTTAAGCCAAGCCTTAGCTCGGTCTTTTAGTGAAAATGGAAACATCCGATGATCCGATGCCCACAGATCCTGAGGTCTACACATCGGATACCACTAGTACGGACGATGACGATTTCCAGCCTTTTGCTTTGTCGGATGTCGGAGACGATGCTCAGCTCGCTGATGGTATTCTAGTCGGGGATCTACCTCTTGCGGAGATCCCTGCTCCTATTCCACTTGTTGCATTTCCCGTTTAGGATTTGCCACTCGATGTTGTGTCTGATGACGACATCGATCTTTTCGTCGAGGGTCCCCCTGAGGACGACCATGAGGGTGGGGCCCCGATTGCTGATGATGTCGCCATTCCCTTGGTTGAGGTTCCGGTTGCAGATGTTGTTGTTTTACCACCCGTTGAGGCTCCCGCTGAGGAGATTTTGTCTGATCAACCTGGTACTGATTCTTTTGAATCAGTATCATCTTCTACTTTGCATGCTGTCGGATTGCGTCGATATCCTACTGACTCCGACTCCGATACAGGCATGTCAGCTGTGTGACAACTGTGTTCTGTAATCATCGTGTAATGTAAAACAATGTCAGTTATCGATAAAACAATGTGTTCTGGTGTTATTATATGTGCAATTGTGTTTAATGATTTTACAATTTGATTCGATTCCGATTTTAAGCTTTAAATCACTTTCTGGAAGATTATACGCAAACTGGTGCGTAAACGCAGTCAGTATAATGCGACAAACACTCCAGAATAGTGACATAGGCATAACGTACCCTAAATATCCTTTACATAACTTAGAAATAAGTTTCGAAGGATTCGGTATGGCAAAAACATGTTTATTTGAACTAAAGGACTATTTACGACAAAACTGCGAAACGAACACTGGTGACCGCCCGGATAATATTTAAATCCCAAAAATATTCTGTTATGATTAAAAATTTATTTTTAATCAGGTCCATGTTGAAAAATAAATTAAAACACCTAAAAAAGTTATTTTTCAAGTTTTAGCGCGTACCGCGTGTTTCTGCGCGACACAGTGCTTCTACTGCGAAACGCGGACAACGCAGCCAGTCTTGGCAACTGAAATTTATTTCAGTAATATTTTGGCAAGTTTATTTTTATAGAATAATAAAAATAATTTAGAACGCCATAAACCGGGATTTAAACGCTAGATAAAATACCCGGTATCCTGTTAAACACCCGTTTAAGCCTACATATAGCATATTTGCATAAAAAAAATTACACTTGGACCCCCTCCCCATATGCATTCACGGTTATAATGGGGTGAACCCACCAAAATATTCTCTTAGATCTTTACAATATTCTATTTGAATTATTGGAGAAGTGTGATCATGCATGTCCCCCACCAACACTAACACTTACACATAGCACCCCCTAACTAATCACCTATTTACCAAATAAATTTACATTTAACCCCCCCCTCCTTTTTGGTTATGACCAGCCCAAGAATGGCCCCCACCATAATCCTCACAATATTTGTTTAAATCTTCCAAAATCCCTAGAAATTCTACATTGGGATTTACTATGATTATGTTTGCACTATTGGAGACACCTTTACCTTTAGACTTTAGGGACATGATTATAAACCACCAACTAATGCACCATCTTCACTTCACAACTTCCTCTACTCCCTCCTCCATTCACGGTCAATAACACACACCCACTATTTTCATTTCAAGTTCAACAATCCAAAGATACTACAAGGTGCTAGGAGGTGAATTAGGAGGCTCGGTGCTTACGGATCTTGAAGGACCCCTCTCGTTTTCCTTTAACCACTCGTTTTTCAAGCTTGCTTCTTCCCTAGTTTCAAAGCTAGTAGTAAGTTTCTTTGATCATCTTTTATTTTATATTTATGGCGATCGTATGCATACATTTTAGTAACATTTAAGCTAGAAACAGCATGCTGATTAGCATTTTCAGCCAACTTCAGTTGGCTGTAACCGGACTTTAATTAAACAGAAAATGTATTTTCTGAACTCTAGATTTATGTATTATGAAATACGGTTCTAATGGCACTGGAATCATAATTTTTGGACTTCGTTTACTATTTTTAAAGACCCTTTTTATAACAGCAACTAAAGCTGAGTTTTTACTGCAGTAAATGGGCGAAATGTTTTTAGTCATAACTTGAGTTCTGTGTAGAATTAACTCATAAAATTTATACTGTTAATGACCACTAATGTCGTGGTAATTCTCCCACTAGAATTACGTCAAACGGACTTACGATGAATTTTAAATGAATTTTCCTGTAAACTGCAGCCTGAAAGTGTCGAATTTGATTACAGTCTGGTAAATGAATTTCTATAAAATATTGGTAATGAACTGGACCCCAATATTTTTACACAATAAAACTTGGATGGTATTTGACACTCTGTAAAAATTTGGGGATTTTTGTAGAAGGTTAACTATTTTATTAAATTGCTCGAAAACAGTCCAGTTTCATATATATTAAAACCGAAATGACATAAGTAGTATTTTGCATGTCAAAGTGTGGGTATTTGATTATTAAAATCATTCTTATTTAATTTAGGGCAGATAAACAATTTGAGGGATTGTGTTAACATTTAAAAATGCACCCGAAGGTGAGTACATAGATCCCCTCTTTTTACTGTTTTCGATTGTTTTGGGGTGATCCATATGTATCAAAACGAATTCGATATTCTAACGATGGTTTCAAAACGATTGAGATGGTTTATACTAAACTAATAACGATTTCGATAATGTGAACGAACTTGTTGGTGGTAGTTACATAACGAATGACATTCATTAGTTTTGGCCGAACCGACCAGTATTAGGTTATGGTACCATAGGATCCGACAAATCCCGTTATCAAACTGGACCCATGGTTATGTGTGGGTTAAGTGGGTAACGACTGAATCTGATGATTGTTAACTTACCCTTTGGAGGTTTGTTAATGCGAGAACGAGTTGAACAATGAACTAGTCACGAAGGTTTGAATGTTATTAGCGAGACGACCAAAAGTAGTTTTCACAATTAAAACGAGAATGATTTAAACGAGTGAATGAATTGAACGACTTGGAATGATTTAAACGAATGAACGATGTTCTATAACGAGAACGAGTTAAACAATATTACACAACGATGTTTACGAAACTATATAAACCATACGAGTTTTATTATAAGAACGATTTATGATTTGGTTTACATAAATAAATGTTTTGGGTTAAGATTCATGGCATCGAGGTTTATAAATTATGATCAATCTATTTTGACTTGGTTATTCATTTACAATACAAACATTTTACAAAACAAGGTTTCCTAATATCAATTAACGAAGTTGTACAAGTTGTTTTAACATACAAACGAGCCATGAATCTGATACTCACACAAAAACTATGTACTCACCAACATTTCTTTGCTGACTTTGTTTTTACATATGTTTCAGGTGATGTTGCTTAATGTTGATTGCGAATAGGATGCATGCTCACTTAGGACCGGACGAGGCCTTAGTGATTTAATAACAATGATAAACTATGTTTGAATTGCTTGTTTAACTTTAAGACAATGTTTAATATTCAATAAAACGAAACTCTTGTATCCATGGTTTGAAACAATAATTCTGTTACAACACTCCCCGACGTTTCCGCCACGATTTGTTGTTTTACGTGGTCGAGTGTGACAGAAAAGTTGGTATCAGAGCCAATGGTTATAGGGAATTAGGTTATTAGTAAAATTTTAACCTAGAATATAACTTTCTAGGACCCCAACGCGAGTTGATTTGCGTTTAGATTTTTTTTAAACAAAAATCCGAATCTGCTTCGAAAATTAATCATCTGTTCTAGGATGATTGATTACTAGGTTTTAAACCCTCTGTTGTAAGGTTTTGAACCCTTTCAATTTGACTCATTTTTTTTGCTTAGTGCCCTCTGGATTTTCAAATCTCGTCAAAGTTTGGGTCTAAATAATGTGAACACGTGCAAACTGGAAGAGTTAATGCCTGTACCCTGAGTTTTCTGTCTAAGGCTAGAGTGTTCGTATAAATCCACATAATCGGACCAGTCACTCTTACCTGGGAACTCTTGGGGTGAGTGTTCACTTATAGGCGAGCATGTCTTCGCGATACATTATTTTGATTCATTACTTTGATTAGTCACTGCGTGTCGTTTGTTTGTTCGAGGTAACAAACAAATGATCGCCTTCCTTGTGTTTTGTCGATACCTCTTTTGTTTTTTCCTAATTTTCAATCTCACTCGATTCTCCTATTTCCTTGCTAGACAATGCCTCCTCGACGTGAAGCACAATCTTTTACTATTGAAGAAATCGCAGCCCTGGTCTCTCAGCAAGTGGCTGCTGTGCTTCCCGGTGTTGTGACCCAAGTCCACGAGATATACAACAACAGCAATAATAACAACAATAATGCACCGTGTAACTTCAAGAATTTCAATTCTACTAAACCGCTAAAGTTTTCTGGGTCGCAAGGAGCAACTGCGCTCCTGCAGTGGTTTGAGAGTATCGAGAACACATTCAGACATGTGCAGTGTCCGAATGCGCGTAAGGTTGAATTTGCTTCAAGTGTGTTTGAGAAGCGTGCTCTTACATGGTGGAACGGAGTGATGCGCGACAGGGGTGCCGAAGTGGCATTGGCACAAACATGGGAAGAGCTTCGAGCTCTCATGATGAGAGAGTTATGTCCCTGTCACGAAATTCGAGCTTTGGAATGAGAGTTTGACGATCTGAAACAAGACGGGGGAGAACACCGTGCGTATACGGATCGATTTGAGGAGCTCAGTCTTTTGTGTCCTACTATGGTTACCCCGTTGGAGAAAGCGATAGAGAGGTATATCGATGGTCTACCCGATTCTATCTTGGATATAGTGACCGGTATTAATCCTACCACCCTTCGCCAAGCAATCGAGTTGTCTGCTACCCTGACTGAGTCTCAAGTCAGGAAGGGTAAACTCACCCGCAAGGGTGATAAAAAGAAGGCGACTGATGCTGGGAAGGACAAGAAAAAGGTAAGGGTAAAGAAGGTGAATCATCGAAGAAGTCGAGAAAGCGAAAGGGTTCCCAGAATTTTGCAGTAACTGCACAAACTGCTCAGAACCCGCCAGCTCAACCTCCTGCGAAGAAAGCATATGCTGGTACCGCACCTCATCGTGCTCGCTGCAACGGTCATCATGTTGCACAAAACAAGGTTTCCTAATATTAATTAACGAAGTTGTACAAGTTGTTTTAACATACAAACAAGCCATGAATCTGATACTCACACAAAAACTATGTACTCGCCAGCATTTCTTTGCTGACTTTGTTTTTACATATATTTCAGGTGATGTTGCTTAATGTTGATTGCGAATAGGATGCATGCTCACTTAGGACCGGACGAGGCCTTAGTGATTTAATAACAATGATAAACTATGTTTGAATTGCTTGTTTAACTTTAAGACAATGTTTAATATTCAATAAAACGAAACTCTTGTATCCATGGTTTGAAACAATAATTCTGTTACAACACTCCCCGACGTTTCTGCCATGATTTGTTGTTTTACATGGTCGGGGTGTGACAAGCTGCACCTGGTTCTCCCCACGAGTTTGAGTTTGATCCTGAGTTCGAAGATGAGTTTGATCCAGTTTTTCCTCCTGATTTTGATCCCGATCATGAGATCGAGTTTATTCCTGATGACCAGCCCTTGGAGGCACCAGTGGTTCCTATTGATCAGCTTCTTGATGTACCTGCCAACCTTGATATAGCCTTTGCTGACCCTGAGCCTGTCATAGCACCAGAGCCTGTTATTGCTCATGACCCTGTACTTGTGCACGACCCTGTTCTTGATGATGCTCCAGTCGTTGCACCGCCTGTTGTGGATGCACCAGCCATTGTTGATATTCCCATTTTTGCACCACCAGTGGTGGATGTTCCTGTTGCTGATGCACCTCTGCCTGATCCTGTGCCGGCGTTTGTTGACCGTGCACCTTTCGCCACATATACTGATCCGAGATATGCCGACACCCGTAACGGGTGGATCGAGGATGATGATTATCCTCCTTTTGTTGTACCAGTTACGCCCCCTGTTGCACCTGTTTTTGCACCTCTAGATGTTCCCCAGTTGCACCCGCGCATATCTGATATCCATCGCACCGACCTTCCTATCACTTTTCTCCAGGACATTCCTCCACCACGTCCTGGGGAGGGATCTTCGAGGCAGCAGCCTGCTTTTGTACCGCCTGTGTCGTCAGCCGTACCATTCATGTCTCAGTTTCCTCGCACTATATCACCTTTTGCACATATGGGCGAGCCATTTTTGTGGTCATCGCCCAATGTTATGCCCCTGTCAGACCCATATCACCCGTTTCATGTCGGATATACCACAGATGACATACTTATATCCCTGCAGTTACAGCAGGATGCTTTGAGTCGTCAGGTCCAGGAGCTGGAGAGGACTCCGCGTCCTCCCCCTTGCCATTGTCAGTCTCCTTTTGCTACGCCACCAGCTCCTCTTCCACTACCCCCTGATTCTGATGTTCGCTTCCTCACACCTGAGCAGCAGATTGCTTACTTGTTGCGCGTTATCCATGCACTTGAGGAGGATTGGGTGCATTTGTGCCGTTTAATTTTCTTCCCTCCTCCTCCTCCTCCTCCTCCTCCGCCATCAGCGTAGCTATATTTTTTGGTTTGATGCAGGTAGATTGTTTGGTGAGAGAGTCGCAATTGGGCCAACATATGAAGACTTTTGGAAGACCACGTTTTTGTATATAATTTGTGTAGACTGACTTGTATTTTGGGTTGATGTAACCCTATGATCATGTTTTGATGTATGATGTACTGTGAAACATATAAAACTATATTGTGGTCATGATCAAATAAAAGCTCAATGGCAACATTCTCACTACATGCTTTGTTGAATTATTTGTTTTATATTATAACATGGGATGTTATGTGTAACGAGGTTGATGGATGTTGTTATATATGCATATTTACTATGCTTACTATGACCTGACCAATATGATCATCTTTTAGAAGATGCCTCCACGTCGAGACACACGCTTGCCTACTTCTGAGGCTGAACTACAGGAGCGAATTGCCGCAGCAATAGCACAGTATGAGGCCTCGTGCGCAGAAACAAGCAGGAATAAATCGAACAACAACAACAACAACCCACCCAATGGTAATGTCCAAGTCGCTTGAGACACATTGCGTTACATTTGGATAATTCTTACACATCCACTAATGCTTTCTGTAAATGATATTGCCTGTACAGGCTATACCTACAAACAATTTCTTGACTGTAAGCCCTTAAACTATGACGGCACTGGAGGTGCTGTTGCCTTCGTCAGGTGGGCAGAAAAGACAGATTCTATTTTAAGGATGAGCAAGTGTGCTCCCGAACAACAAGTTACGTACATCTCAGGGCTTTTTCTTGATGGTGCCCTATCATGGTGGAATCTGCAAGTGCAAACATTGGGAGAGGCGGCGGCGTATGCACTAACATGGGCTGAGCTGAAAGAGCTCATGAGGAAGAAATACTGTTCACAGGCCGAGATACAAAAGCTGGAAACGGAATTCGAGAACCTAAAGATGGACGGCCCAAAAATCGCCGAGTATGTTCAGAGGTTTCATGATCTGTCCCATGTGGTGCCGTACATGGTCACGCCTGAATTCAAACGCGTGGAGCGTTTCATCTGGGGATTAGCACCTCAGATTATGAGCATGGTTACATCATCAAAACCGGCAACCATTACTGAAGCCATCGATCTGAGCGTATCTCTGACTGAAGAAGCCATCAGGCTAAACAAGTTCTCTAATGCTGATCAGAAAAGGAAGGAGACTCATGTGGAGTCATCTGGAGAGAACAAACAAAAGTTCTCCAACTTTAAGCAAAGTACCAGCAGTTCGGACAAGAAGGGTGAGACAAGCGCACCGGCCAAGGCCAAGGGAAAAGGGTATATGGGCACCCTGCCCAAATGTAACGCGTGTCAGTTGCATCACGAGGGATGATGCAGATCTGTGAAATGTGAATCTTGTGGAAGAATGGGCCACTCAAAAGAAACTTGTTGGGTTGGTTCAGGCCGTGTTGGCCAAAGGGGTTTTGGTAACAACAACCGTGGAGGTAATGGGAATGGGAACTGTCCACAAGGAAATAATGGAAGTAATGGAAACCGTGGTAATTTTGCGAACCAAGCTGGAAGTGGGAATCGCAACCAGAACAACGCTCAAGGTGGTAATGGTCGAGGACCGGGATGTTTTAACTGCGGAGACATCGGGCACTTCAAGCGTGAATGCCCAAAACTCAATCAAGCTCGTGGAAGGGTATTCAATATTGGATCAAGGGAAGCATGCCAGGACCCGAATGTTGTCACTGGTACATTCCCTATAAACCAATGCTTTGCATCTGTACTATTTGACATTGGTGCCGACTATAGCTTTGTATCGTTAGAATTTAAGAATACGCTTGGGTTAACCGCTAGTAAATTAGACATTCCGTACTCAATTGAACTGGCTAATGGAAAGCTAGTTGAAACAAACGAAGTTATCAGAGGTTTCATGATAGAGCTGGGAGGACACGAGTTTACACTGGATCTACTGCCATTCGAGTTGGGAAGCTTCGACATGGTAGTAGGTATGGATTGGTTGTCAAGCAACAAAGCCGAAATTGTATGTCACGAGAAGACCATTCTCATCCCATTGGCGGATGGAGAAATGATTGTGGTACATGGAGAGAAGCGCGATACGCCTCTGAGGATCATTAGTTGCTTGAAGGCTAGAAAATGTTTGAAGAAGGGATGTGTTGCCTTCTTGGCACACATCATGGATAAAGAAGCAGCTGAGCCGAGGCTAGAAGATATTCCAGTCGTAAAGGAGTATCCTGATGTCTTTCCAGAAGACTTACCAGGATTGCCGCCACAGCGACAAGTCGAGTTTCACATTGACATGGTTCCAGGCGCCGCACCTGTGACTAAGGCACCCTATAGACTTGCGCCTTTGGAAATGCAGGAGTTGTCGACGCAACTTCAGGAGTTGCTAGACAAGGGATTTATCAGACAAAGCTTCTCGCCGTGGGGAGCCCCAATTTTGTTCGTTAAGAAGAAAGATGGTAGTTTTCACATGTGTATCGACTACCGGGAGCTGAATAAGCTGACTATCAAGAACAGATATCCTTTACCAAGAATTGATGACCTGTTCGATCAGTTACAAGGTTCAAGTTTTTACTCAAAGATCGACCTTCGATCGGGATATCACCAATTGAGGATACAAGAGGAAAGTGTTCCAAAGACTGCTTTTAGGACTCACTATGGACATTACGAGTTACTGGTCATGCCATTTGGATTGACAAACGCGCCAGCAGTATTCATGGACTTGATGAATAGAGTTTGTAAGCCGTACCTCGATAAGTTTGTGATTGTGTTCATTGATGGCATTCTGATCTACTCAAAGACGAAGGACGAGCACGAACAACACTTAAGAGCTATTCTAGAGCTACTTAAAAAGGAGAAGTTATACGCTAAGTTCTCGAAGTGCGAGTTCTGGCTGCGTGAAGTTCAGTTTCTTGGTCATGTGGTTAACGGAAATGGAATTCATGTGGATCCCACAAAGATCGAGGCAAACAAGAACTGGGAGACTCCTAAGACACCAACCGAGATTCGACAGTTTCTAGGTTTGGCTGGTTATTATCGAAGGTTCATTGAGGATTTCTCAAAAATCACTCAACCTTTAACCACTCTCACTCAGAAAGACAAGAAGTTTGATTGGGGAGACAAACAAGAAGAAGCATTCCAGTTGTTGAAAAACAAGCTCTGTGACGCACCAATTTTATCTCTACCCGAAGGCACGGACGACTTCGTGGTATATGCGACGCCTCGCGTCAAGGATTAGGCTGCGTGTTGATGCAGCGTCAGAAGGTTTTAGCATATGCATCTCGCCAGTTGAAAGTCCACGAGAAAAATTACACCACGCATGATTTGGAATTGGGCGCGGTGGTGTTTGCATTGAAAATCTGGCGACATTACTTATATGGAACGCGATGCACAATCTTGACTAATCACAAGAGCCTGCAGCACATATTTGATTAGAAAGAGCTTAACATGAGACAAAGACGCTGGGTAGAACTATTGAACGATTATGATTGTGAAATCAAGTATCACCCAGGGAAGGCGAATGTGGTCGCCGATGCCCTGAGTCGGAAGGAAAGGATCAAGCCCATAAGGGTTAGGGCTTTGGAAATGATTGTTCAAACGGACCTCTCATTGCGCATTCGTGCCGCGCAGAGAGAAGCTCTTAAAGAAAGGAACCTTGAGAATGAATATCTCCGTGGGATGGAGAAGCAGTTAGTACCAAACGGGGAAGGAACGTTGTGTTTCATGAAACAAATTTGGGTCCCTTTGTTTGGTGGTTTGAGGAATGTTATTTTTGATGAAGCTCACAAGTCACGGTACTCAATTCATCCAGGAGCGGATAAGATGTACCAAGATCTTAAGGATTTTTATTGGTGGCCAAGGATGAAAGGCGATGTTGCAATATATGTTGGGAAATGCTTAACTTGCGCCAAGGTAAAAGCCAAATACCAGAAACCTTCAGGTCTCTTGCAACAACCTGAAATACCCCAATGGAAATGGGAACAGATTTCAATGGACTTCATAACGAAATTGCCAAGGACGCCCAAGGACCATGATACGATTTGGGTAATAGTAGACCGTCTAACGAAGTCTGCGCACTTTTTGCCAATCAAGGTAAAAGACAACACGAGTAAACTTGCTGAAATATACATGAGGGAGATTGTTGCACGACATGGAGTGCCTCTCTCAATTATCTCTGATAGAGATGGATGCTTCGTGTCAAGGATTTAGCAATCCTTTCAAGAAGCATTTGGTTCTCAGTTAAATCTGAGTACTGCATTTCATCCGCAGACAAACGGACAGAGCGAACGAACTATTCAGACATTAGAAGACATGCTGCGAGCTTGCGTAATGGATTTAGGTGGAAGTTGGGACACTCACCTACCATTGGTTGAATTTTCATACAATAACAGTTACCATGCAAGCATCCAAGCCGCACCATTCGAAGCTCTCTATGGACGCAAGTGTCGATCACCCTTATGCTGGGCTGATGCGGGTGATAGACAGCTTGTTGGGCTGGAATTGGTCCAAGAAACGACAGACAAGATTGCACATATCCGAGAGCGCATCAAAGCGGCTCGTGATCGACAAAAGAGTTATGCGGACCTGAGGAGGAAACCTCTGGAGTTTGAGGTTGGTGATATGGTTTTGTTGAAAGTTTCACCCTGGAAGGGTGTGGCACGCTTTGGGAAGCGTGGGAAGTTGAATCCGCGATACATTGGTCCATTCAGAATCCTGCAAAGGATTGGGCTTGTAGCATACAAATTGGACTTACCTACTGAACTGAATGGCGTTCATGATACATTCCATGTATCAAATCTGAAAAAGAGTCCAACTCACGAAACAATTGTCATTCCTGCCGACGAAGTTCATATTGACGACACACTCCACTTTACTGAAGAACCCGTTGAGGTTACGGATTGGAAAGTTAACAAGACACGCCGGAGTAGTGTCAAACTCGTCAAGGTTCGATGGAATGCACGACATGGGCCAGAATTCACGTGGGAGCGTGAGGATCGCATGAAGGAAAAATACCCACAATTATTCCCCAAGACCCCTGCATCTAGTAGCAGAACTAAAATTTCGGGATGAAATTTCTCTAACGGGGGGAGAATGTGACAACCCTCATAATTACAGGTATCCGTACAATTAATTAATATTAAATTTGTGCTTAATGACTGTGCTTAATTACAACTGACAAATAAACTACTTTCTGATTTCTGTTACATACATACATACGCATCACATTTCATACTGTCACTCCATTTATTACATACAACCTTTAGTGACAAACTTGATGCACAAAGCACAGTTAGCACAGTGAGCAGGTAACTCAGAAACATGCTGACAATGCCAGCACAAAGACAGACAATATATTGAGGCCCAGTATGAGCCAGAGACAAGGTACAACACTAGTAGGGAGTGTAGGGAAGTAAGGACAATAAAACTGCGTCACTAGGTGATAGTTTAGGTGCAGGAAAGTGCCTAAAACCCACTCCAACTGCAAAATTCTGCACTTTTAAGCAAAATTCAGCATTTAATCATGCTAGTCACTTGCAAAAATATGGCAAAATGGTCCTGTATACTTTCCTAAGTGTCGGGAATTGAAAGTGTCACTAAAAATTACATAAAGGACACTTTACGACATAACTTAGCACTTTAACAGAACAGTATCAAATCAAACAACCGGACATTACCCGGAACACCAAAATAATGCTAGAAGCATTGTTTTTATTTTTCTAAGCTAGTTATGGTCCCCGAACACCCTAACACACTATATATTACATAACACACATAAAACACTAACTTAACCTTGGATTTCAATCAAGAACATTAACTAATTTAGTTGAAACCCAACTAGACCCCCCCCCCCTTACGGTTACAAGGGTAGTACCCCACCCTTGATTTTCTTGATTTGTTTAATGGGTTTGCTATGTACTTAAGGAACATTATATCTAATGGTTAATTAGATGTTGGAAAGGTTTAGTATATAACCACAAGTCCCTCATCCTTATCATCTTCACAACTCAACAAAATTCCTTCTCTCCTTCTTTCTTTGTTTCGGCCGACCCCAAGAACCACCACCATCATCATCATTCAAGTTCCTTCTTCCATTTTACTTGCATACAAGGGTGATAACCACCTCATTTCTACTCTTGATCTTCCCCAGCTTAAAAACTAGTAGTAAGTCTCTTGAATCCTCTTTAACTTCTTGTTTATGGTGGTTAATAGTTAAATTATGATGAAAACTTAAGAACACTAAAAATCATAAAGATAAGTCTTGAACATAAGCTAACTTGATGATGAAATCTTGATGATATAAAGTTGTTTTGAATATGTAATGATTATTTGATGATTTCTTGGTGATATGATGAATGATCATCATAGTAAACTTGTTAGATCATGATTAAAAACATGGTCTAACAAGATGAGAGGTGGTTATGTGCTACAAGAAATAATCATTTTTTTAGAACTAAACATGGACTTGAAAGAAAAATGTTTTTCTTGTAAAATAACATACAAAGTGAACTAGTAATCTTGTAAATCTAAGGCTTGTGAATGATTTTCCAAGGAAACTAAGTTTAAAAAGATGGTTTTGAAAGATTATGATTTTTATTGAACATACACTATTTTTAGTAACAAGTGTGGAAATACTTTTAAAAGTAAGAAGATCCAATAAATACACATTCTTGCAAAACTAGTTTACAAGTTGTAAAAACTTAAAATCTTTAAGAATGAGGTTTTAATAAAAGTAAACACACTTTGGAGGGTAACTAAACCCAGTAAACATCCTACAAAGTTACTACGCGTTTTTATGAAAAACCAAGTTCATGTTAACATGTAAAGTGCATTGTTTTTACACTTGACTAGTGTAATATTGTTTAGTAACTTGTTGTTGATTGATTGAAGGAATTTTTGAAAAGAAAATGATATGCTAATAAGCATGGACACCTCCATTTACAAAGGAAACTCTGGCGAAATTTTCTAAAATTTCAACACTTAGAAAATATTTTCTAAACAAGTGTTACAAATATATTTTTAACTTTGTTTTCAAAATAAACTTCGCCATAGGATTTGTTACAAAATACATAGTACTGGAGGTTGATTTTATAAATAAAAAATGGATAAATACATATTTAGAATATATATTTTCTACTAAGACACTGGTGTGAATATTTGTATATTTTGTGAACTAGTTATATTATTTTAAGGTAAAATAATATAACTTAACAAATACCATGGAAATTACAACTCCAAAATAATACCAAAAATATCAAGGAATAAAATATTTAGGTTACATGTATAATAATGTGAAACCGAGCTAGAAAACGTAACTTATGTATTATTCCAGAAAATACTCTTACAAATATATTTTTGGTGAAATATTATTTTGGAAACTAAAGAAGTAAAAAATATATTATTTTTGGGAAAAATACATATATTTTGGGAATACGTTATTTTGGACAAATAAGTTAAATATATTTTTCCTAAATGGGACTTAAAGTATATTTTTCGAAACTACAAATGTACATGTATAAATACCCCCATCCTTGGGAAGGAAATACGGAAGTTAAAATACTTGAGAAGTATGGATACGAAATAGTTGCCTAACTATTATTCCTAAACCCTAAAAACAAAACTTAAGTTAGAATAATTATTATTATTTTAACAAGAAGTTACAACTTGGAATAATAACAAAGTAACGTAACTCAAACTTGTAAATACAAAAGCAAGGCACGGCCCGTTCGTCTAATAGACAATAGTACGTTGTAGGTTGTCGTGTAGCGGACCAAGTTTGAGTTGACGATACGATTCAGGAGACGCACTACAGTGAGTTCATGTCCCCCTTTTCTTTAAACTGTTTTGTTTACTTACTTCGGGGGTGAAATACATTTTACAAAGGGATACTTACAATACTATTGGTATGATTAGCCTAGGAAAGAACCATAGATCATGTGATAGGGTAGGCGGATACTTGGGACCATTAATCCTCGTATCAGGACCGAGGGACATGAGTGATAGATCTATTTGGGTGTAGCGAGCCCACACCCATGAGGCCGGGGCGGCCCATAGTGGTGACTATGTCTTCCAGCCGGAACTTTGCTAGGTTTGAGTCTTCCTACACCGTCACACATATCAGTGGCCTTGCAAACCATTGGTGATCTTTTCCTTGTTTGCAATCATACCAGGATATACATACATACATACTTACATTGTTTACAAAGGTTTATACATACTCACTTACACATGAACTCGCTCAACTTTTGTTGATTTTTCAAACTACATGTATTTCAGGAAACTAAGGGATCTGGCAAGTGTCTGCATGCGTGTTAAGCTGCGTTGAATAAAGATGTCATCCAGGGTAGTAGGTTTAGGAGGTGTAATCCTTACCTGGACGGGTTACATGTCTTTAAATCACGTATTATTTAAAGTCTTTTGTTGTGTCTTGTGAACACGTTTAAACAAGTATGGTTTGTAACCTATCTTAAGTGTCGACATTTTCAAACAATGACGTTGTGGTATTATTAAACTTAATGAATGGATGAACATCTTGTGTTTTATTTTCATATAGCATTGTTATGATTGTTGCTATGGTATTAAGAAGTCACACCAAAATAATCCACGCTTCCGCAAAAGCCAGGGTGTGACATCTGAGTTCTTCCATCCTAATACTTCTACAAGGTCCTTGAAAGATTTTCGGTTTATCGTCTACATGAACCAATAAGCGATTGATCCAACTCGGGATGGGCTCTTGAAAGTATCTAAATTTCACGGGTTTAGCTTTTCCTTACTCTTAATCCTAACAACTCGTCTTCCACAATGACATCCTCAACAGATTATGATCGCTGTCCTGAATCTGCAACGGTCTTCATTAATTATCCACATAACATCTTTGGTCGATCGACATTTTTTTAATCCTCTTTTAATCAAGCAACCCTATCGGTGGTTTCCTAAGTGACTTTTGTGTTCGGTTAGTTGTCTCTCGCCAACCTCTGCCTAAAGAGAGTTGATCGATACTCTTTCCATTCATAGTCTTAAACTAAGCGACTACATACTTATGTGACAGCTTTGGTTACAGAGAAACTCAGCTAATGGTAGATGAGTATCCCATCTTCTATCGAAATTTATCACTTATGCCTGAATCATGCTCTTCAAAATCTCCCATGCAATATGTAACAGCTCTACTCCGAATCATGAGTTGTACGGTTCTTCTTGTGCACTTTCAGTTGTCTGGACGCGAAGGCTGTCACTTTGTCCTTTTTGCACAACTGTATAATCACGGTCCAAAAGTGACGCATCACAGTATAAAACTAAACTTTCATTTCTCTTAGGTAGAGATTGAATAAGTGCACCATACAACTTTTCCTTCAGCAATCGTAAATCTTTCTCTTACATTTTTGTCCAAGTAAATCTTCTATCCTTCCAGGTTGTTAGCGTCAATGGTTTCGAAAATGAGCTTCTCGACTTCTAAACCTACACTTAAGGAACTTATCATTCAATTTCTTGTCCTCAGCTGCTCCAGAAATCCTCTTCTTGGTTAGGGTATGCAAAATTTATTTGAGTAAATTTTGTGATAGTGTCCATCGTTAATATTCTTAGGGCCGTTCCGGAACGTCTTGTTAGTGATCTTCCTCTGATGATGGTCTGCTCACGTACAAATCTCTGTATAATAGCTAGATTTCTCGATTGATCAATAAAACCATCAATCATCGGTAGTAGGTACCGATTTTGATAGTTAGTTTGTTCGTCTCCCACTATCCTATACAAGTCCTGAGGAATCCATCCTCACTACTACATCGAATCTTCCAACTCAGTAGGCAGCATTTAACATTAAATCCCTAATTATGCCCAAACACTATGATTACGGGTGACCTCACAGGATCTTAGCAGTTTACCATTTACTGATTTTATTTAGCCTACTTACTTATGAAAACATAAGTGATTCAAAGTTCTCAGAACGAAATTTCAAGCTAATCTTAGCATAAAATAGTATAAATGTAGATTGGTTGATGGTCATGGACATACCGATGACAACTGCAGGATCAACACAGGCTTTCTTAGCATTCAGCTTCAATGCTTTACCCCTGGCATTCTTACTCTTCCACTCCGGACAGTTCCGCTTGATGTGTCCCTGCTTTCCGCATTCAAAGCATCCGTCAAGTTTAACTCCATCCAACGTGCTTTTAGCATAGCACTCACTGGTCTTTTGTCCAGTTCGACCACATCTGCTACATTTCTTTTACTCAACCACCTGGGTTTTCTTCATCAAACCACCTTTATCCTTCTTAGCTACCTACTTTTCTGAACCATTGGCATTGACTGCAGCCACTTTATTAGTATCGCACTTCTTCTTCTTGTCATTATCGGAATTCTTCCTTGAATTCTCTAACTTTCGCTTCCTAGAGTCTCCAATCTTATGCTCAATGCATTGAATTATTCGAATAGTCAATCCGCTGTGACAATCCCGTTTTTCTAATGGCATCACTTCCTCATCATTGATTTTTTTGTATAATATAACAAAAAAATTATTTAATAAAACTAACGGATTTTTTATATTTAAAGTAGGATAAGATTGAATATTAATCTTTATGTAGTTAGTTAATATAAGATTGAAAAATCATATGATTGAATAGGTGGGAGGTTGTATGATGATATATCAGTTAACCATATTATAAAGTCATATGTTTTTAGTTATATATTTTTTGAATTATTTTTTAAAAAATTAAGACTTTGTTATTGATAGTAAAATCAATGATTTTATATTTGTAATTTTGTTTGGTATTATTTCATTAAAAAGTGCATATTATACATATAATTATATTATGTCTTAAGTTATTGATGTCATTCAAAATGCTTTTTGATTTTATGTCTAGCATTATATATACTATGGTAAAAGTTTAAAGTTTATTAGAGATAACTACATCATTGAAAAGAATAAGAGTAAATTTGTATGTTACAAATAAAAAGTAGGTATCTGTAAAAATGAAGTAATAATTTGGGTAAAGGGAAACAAAAAAATACTGTTGTTACATGACACGTTAGGTAATATAAACAATGAAGATAATATGATATAAAAAATCAAATAAATAATATTATAAATGAGAAGTATACATTAATTATAAATAATTTGAAATGAAAAACTACACATGAACAAAAGAATCTGTAAGTACTCTTAAATCTTAAACAATAGATTTAGCACATATTAAAGTTTTTATATTTTTTTTAAATGACCACAAAATGTTTGTACTCTGAAGTTAAACAACTTCATTCCTTTTGTTTTTTTTCTTTCAATTGTCATACCGAGTGCCGATGCTGTAACTAACCAAACTGATTTCGACCAAAATTGAATTTTCGCTCCATCGTGTGAGGGATTCCAGTACCTATTACTCTGAATTATATATTTGTTATTGTTAATAACTAAAATAAATTTCAATTGCCATACCGAGTGTCGATACTGTAACTAACCAAACTGATTTCGACCAAAATCGAATTTCTGTTCCATCGTGTGAGGTATTCCAATACCTATTACTCTGAATTATATATTTGTTATTGTTAATAACTAAAATAAATCAAACTCATCTTATTAGTTTATTACATTAGTTAAAAACTCAAGAACCTATGTAAATGTCATCTGTAACAATAAGAAATATCTTAATTATTATTGATATTAAAGTATAACCATAGATTAAAATATCACTTAATAGTTTTGTAAAACTAATTTAAATTTAAAAGTATATATTTGTATATTCTAGGACATTTGATAAAGATAATAGTGATTGTTGAACAAATTAGTTAATCCAATTTAATAGAAACATTTGTGATATTAGATGGATATCTTTTATGATTATTTGAAAGTTAATATCAACTTTGGAATTCGTATGAATTCTTATTAGATTTGATTAAATATTATTAATAATAAGAATTTGTATTAGATTGGATTAAATATTATTATTATTATTATTAGTATTATTAATAATTTTAATCAATTGAATGAGAGAATGACAAGTGTTCCCTAAATGGTTTCTTTTATTATATAGTATATGTGAGTGCATATGTCTATCGCTTGTATCAATCACGTATCGTAGCTGAATCAGATGTCACAAGACCAGTGCTGAAATGGGAAGGAGACAAAGTTGATGCCTGTTGAAGCCCATCCGAACGGATGGACAATATGTCCATTCGGACGGATGGAGGATATACTCATCCGGATCATAAAGTTTAGTTGTTATAGTCCATCCGTCTGGATGGAGTCCATCCGCTAGCATGTCATCCGGATGGAGGATGCCTACAAATAGAGGTCTAGGGTCTTGACATTTGTAACTTTTGGGTATTCTTGAGGCGAAGCTCTGCCCGTTTGATTTCTCGTTGTATACACTGTCAAATCAGTTAATAGAAATCATTAGTAATAACATCCTCGTGTTCTATCTACATACGTGATTGGATTCCACACATTTTACGTGTTAGTACGCATTCAACAGTTAAGGAATTCATCAAGATCCTGAATTCACAATTGGTATCAGAGCAAGGTGTTTGAGTGCACGGATCAGAGACGCGAAGATCAAGCCTGTTCATCAGATTCAGAGCCAAAATCTTCATCTTCTTCTCACATTTTCTTCTACTTATCTTCTTCATAATCTTTTTGAACTCTAAACTCAGATTCACAAGGATTTCACGGTTAAAATTGGCTAAATTTTCAGTATGTTGTGCGAAAATCAATTTTAACAAATCCTACAAAGTTTCAGATCAAATTTCAAACAAAATCTTACTCAAATTTGTCAAAATCATGAACTATGGAACTAAGTTTGCTGATGTCATTGTCCATCCGGACGGATAGAGTTCTCCATCCGAATGGATAGGCTTTTCAAATAGCATAATTGTTCAAGTTTTTGTGTTCATACGGAAGAGTTCCAAGTACACCCGGATGGATAGACCTTGGTATTGTCCATTCAGACCAAGATCCCATCCATAACAGATTGTTCATCCGGACAAGTGTCTATCCGAACCATAGTTCATCCGAACCAAAGTTCATCTGGACCACAGCTCATCCGGACGAACAGTTTGTTATATTGTTTGTTTGTCAAATTTGATCAAGTGTTTAAGTGTGTATTTACAGGTAAGCATGGCTGAAGAATTCTATAACGAGTTTAACAACGCGTTTACTTTCGAATTATCTGAGACATCAAATGTTTCACCAAAAAGCATTTCTAAAGCTATAACTGAGAATATAAATCATGATAATTTTTATGGAACTAACTCGAAACCACCAAAACTTGATAGGATTGAAGACTATACTTGGTGGAAAGAAAGATTCATTAACTGGGCAAAAGGTTATGCTCATGAGAGTTGGTTTTGTATGGAATTCGGGTATAGCAGACCATTAAATGATAAAAATGAAGAAATTCCACTTAAAAGCTTATCTAATGAAGATAAAAATACGTTTTCTCATGAACAAATAATGATTGCATTAATACAACAATCGATCAGAGATGACATTTTTGCATTGCTTAATCATGACGGGTCATCAACATCTGTGTGGGAAGCGTTAAGAGTGAAAGCTAGGGTGGAAAGCAGATTAAAAAGAATAAAATATCATTGCTTAAAAAGGAGTTTGATTTGTTTGATGGTACAAAAGGAGAATCTGCGAGACAAATGATTGAAAGATTTTATCACCTTAAAATTGAGCTTGACAGGTTTGGGATAGCAAAAACTCGTGAGGAAATCATTGACAAAATCATTGAAGCTTTACCACATGCTGATCAGTGGCAGACATTTGTTTTTATTCTAAAAATTGATGTATTGTTTGATACGATTACTTTGGACCGTTATCCGAGAAAATTGAGAGTCATGATCTTGAGTTACAAAAACAAAGCAAAATGAGCAGCTCTTCGTATAAGCAAAATGTGGGTCTTTACTACAGGGGAAATGTACCTTCAGTGTCGACTAGTCAGTCACCAAAAATTGGTATAACTTTCAGTGTCGAAAAGTCGACAGACTCACAGAAAAGCTCTTCAAATTACAATCCAGGGTATCATTCGTCTTCAACAACTTCAAATGTAGAAGAACCCGAAGAGATTCATTGCAACATTGCATTAAAGTTGAAAAAATCTCTGAAAATGAGTATAAATGCTGCTAAACAATAGATGAGCTTCTTAGCATCAATTCTGGAATCATATGAGAGTCTGGTGGCGGGGAGAATCAGAAACCCCGAAATGACAAAAGAAGATTATGACCAGATAGATCTAGAAGAGATGGAGCTCATTGACATTAGATGGTGTTTAGCCAGTGGCATTAGAAGAGCACAACAGTTTATGGAGATTACAGGCAGGCAATGTCTTGATGGTTCAAACACAAAGCTGGGATTTGACAAGTCAAAATATGCTTTCAATGTAAGCAGAAAGGTCATTTCAAAAGAGAGTGTGTTAACAGGGAAGTAGCTTATCATGCCAATCTATTTCATCATGATTACTATAAGAAAGCCATTTATCATCGAAACAGTGATCAATCATCAAAGTCGGATCAAAAAACAGATTGCTGAAGGCTCATCTAAAGAAAAGAAACAAGCGATGTTAACAATTCGTGATGGTAGTTCTAGACCCAGGGCGGTTCATGATGATGAAGGTTCTGACTAGAGCAAATATATACCAGAAGATGATAAAAGAGCGTTGGTTGCTGAGGTGAAAGAGAGAACGAAAGAAGAGATTCTGAAAGAGAAAACGTACAGGGAAAGATGTATTGTAGACTACAGAATCAAAGAAATGCAGCAAGAGTATGAGGAAGCTAAGAGCTATTAGAGATGGAACAAGAAACGAGAGTGTTACATCAATCGCAAAGGTGAACCAGTTGTTCATCCAAGCAAAGTGGTGTATAACGATGTTCTTGCAGTAATTCCTCTGTCCAGCGGATACTATTCAAATGTCGAAAAAGATAAAGATTATGTTTAAAAGCTAGATCATCAGAGATGTCATGACAGCAAGCCTAAGATAGAGAGATGAAGAGAGGATGAAGAAAAATGTTGAAAATTTGGTGGATGAGTTGAAAAAGGTTGCAGAAAAAGAGAAAGAAGAAGTGGAAGAAGAAGAAGCAACTGGTGAAGAAGGTCAGAAACCAGCAGAAGAAGCTGTTATTGAAAAACAGCAGAATGAAGAGAATTTGAAAAAGAAAGAAGAAGTTGATGAAGAGAAACAAGAAAAAGCTGATAAGAAATTAGAAAAGTCGGTTGAAGTAGCTGATGCAGGTGAAGCTGTTGCTGAGGAACAACAGAAGAAGGAAGCCGATCAGAAACAGGCAGAAAGAGCCGAGGTGTCACACCCCGAAATATCAGAGCTGGCGTGACTGGACCGGTATCTTCATTGCACAGTGGAAGCATTTAAGCTAAGACTTCTAGAAAATGAACGCCCTCTAAGTACTCGAGGCTCCAATGGTTCTCCTTTTCCAACCGTGCCATAATTTGAAGAAGGGACATGTGAAAGAAACATGCGAAAAGTCAACATAAAGTTGAGCGAGTTCATAGTTTGTTTTGAAAAAGATTTTCAACAATCTTTTTGTTTACCGGTTTAAAAGTTGTTGAGAAAATATAGTAAAAATCATTTTCTCGGCATGTTATATGAAAACTGTGTGTCTAACCCACGAGCTATGCAGTCAATCCCAGCGATATCTCGGTGATATCTCACCGATATATCGGTTATCGGACCTTGGCTGGCATATTGGTTTGAAAAATCGGTAATAATATCGGTGGCGATAATATCGGTGATATATTCCGATATATCGCCAATATTTTGTATTTCTGATATCGGTAATCTCACCGATAATATCGACAAGCCCAACTATAGTCACATAATTCACTGGTAATAGAGAATTCAATCATGATAGAGAAGAAATGGTGGCTAATCGAAGTTGTTGAATCGAAGCTTACCTGCTGATCGAACCTTACCTTCCCTGCTGGATCGTAGAATGAAAGAAGATCTCTCTGTCGGCTGTTTGTTTTTTAGGTTTAGAAGATGGAGGAGCGAACATGGGAGGTGATAGACAAGAGGACGACGACTGCTTTAGTTTAGGGTTTTTTTTTAGTTTACAGGTGTCGGCTGTTTAGTAGGGTTATAAAAATAACTCATTCTTTTTTCTGTTTACACACCTTTTCTTTTAACTGAATTACAATTTCATCCTCCAGTTATAGATTTATCAAAATTAACCCTAGACTTTTACAAGATAGTGCATAAAGATGTTGTATACATACATTATATAGGTTCTAGATATTAATATACATATATTATATAGGTTCTATATATATATATATACATTATATTATATATATATATATACATTATATTATAAATTACCGATATCCCACCGATATCCCACCGCGATAACCGATATCTCAAATATCGGTCCTTGACCGTTATCCGATATTTTTCCGCATTAACTGCATAGCCCACGAGAGTCTTTGTAAGCAGGACCATCCCGTCCTCTTACTTATACATAAGTTGAAAAATGTTACCAAAATTCGTAAATCCTTGTATTTATGAGTTTTCATCAATTGAGTCTTAAAAATATATGAAAGTTTTGGTGTTGTAAGTTGGTATGTAAAGCGTCTATGAACATGTTGTTCATTAATGTGTAGCTAAGACATTAATATATGTGACGACATAGGAGGTACTCAACCCGAGTAGACAATTTTTAGTGTCGATTCACTTCGATTGGGACACAACAGCACTCTAAGTGGTCACCCATGGACCGTGAGTGGGGCTCGCCCGTACCCATTAGATCTAACCTTTGTTTCATGGTCCTTAAAAGGATTAATGGCACCTTAGTTACAGCCTAGGCTTACATGATCTAAGAGTTCATTCCATAGCCTAGGCATACCCTTGTTAACATGTATTTTCCCCCGAGAGTTGTAAAACCGAAAATGTTAAAACAAAAGGGGGACATGAACCCATTGGGTTGTCTCGTTTTTCGTACGCAGACCAACCCTAGTGCCGTTGTTGTAACTAGGACATTCCCGTCTCTAGTCATGAAAATCATGCACTTTTCGTAAATACGCGTGTGTTTTGTAAAACCGGTATGTTTAGTCTAAATCGTTCGTATACCATTTAAGTTCCTTGAAATCCATTCGCAACACGGTTTAGAAATATAAGTTTTCGTTCATCGAAAAGTTGTTTATTTTTGCAAAACTTGCATGTCTTTCCACCCCCGAAAACATTTGTAAAAATGTAAACCTAGAAAAAAGTGGGGGTTATGAACTCACCTGGATTTCCATGTGCAAAGCTAGCTATATACGACTCTGTGATGTCGTTTCCAAGACGTGACTTGCTAGCGTGCATTCTACAATATTGCTAACATGGAATATCTTATGAGTTTCTAAATAAACGCGGTAACTAAACTACATGTCACCGAGCTCTACCGAATTGCTAACCAAACGATTCAAGGGTAAGTTATTAAGTTAATGGAAACGATTAAGTTATACTCGTTATATTTCGTTTAATGTTGTTAATAGTTCAATAAGTCTAGAAAGTACTTAGTTTTCAAGAAATTCGAATATATAAATATTTATACAAAAATATAAATATATCGTTAGGATAGTGTTAGTCGTCCCGTGAAGTCGTACGTTGATATATATAGTACGCCGTTTAGGCGTTTAAAATAAATATATAGACTATATTTATTTTATAAAAGAACCCGAGTGGTTTATGTTTGAAATATATATATAATCTATATTTATTTTTTTTATAAATGAGTTAGTGTTGTTCGATATTTAAAATAAATAAATAAACTATATTTATTTTAATTAAAGGATCATCATGTTGTTTGATTGTTGAAATAAATATACACTATATTTATTTTTATGAAAAGAAGTCGTATTATTCGACATTTGGAACAATATAAATAATTACATTGATTTTATAAAAGTTTAGTCGAATTTTTTAAGTTTAAAATAAATATAATAACTATATTTATTTGTTGTAAATAATTTCCGAAACGTTGTTTTCGTAAGTTGTAAAGTGCCGTAGAGAGTAATTATATACTTGTGTTTGTTTTTATAAAAGATTATTTGAATCCGATAGTTTTATTTTATGATAAAACGTGTTGTATTTTACGGATTTTCTCAAAAAACAGGCAGAGTTTCCTCTGTTTTCCTCGAAAAACAATAGTTGTCGTTATTTCTCAAAATTCAACAATTTATCAAACAATGTATATGTATAATCGAGTTATAGAAACAATATAGTAAGTAAATCCAAGTAAACTTTAACTAATAGCTCATCGATTTATTCAGTTCGAGCTCGTTTTCGTGTGAACGTAACATTAAAATAAACACAATAATGAAATTATGTCTTTAAACCATTACCAAAATTCTCGTGTCGAAATGCTAAATGAGTTGACTGAGTTGACCGAGTTGACTCGCTGAGTTGACCAGGTTTGACCGATTCAACCCGAACCACAACCGAACCGCCGCTGACTTATGTTGACCGAACCGAACCCATTGACCAGTTCTGTCCCGAGCCGAAACTGTTGACCCGAGCCGTTGACACGAACCTGAGACCCGAACAGTCTGACCTGAGAAACCCGTGAGTGACCCGCATCACCAATTAACCCGAACACGAACCCGAACTCGCAAATCTAAAGTTGATTGAACCCTTGAAACGATACCGGAAACTCGAACCCAAACCAACTAATACCATAATCAAACTGAGGCTCGAACCGTGCTAAAACAACCGGAAACACTAAACCAACTCACCGGCTTCCTTGTAAAATCAGAATGTCGTAAAAGAAATAACCTCACCACCACTGTCCCCGTCGACCACCGCCGCAGATGGCGGCGACGCTGTCACACCCCCAAAATCCACCATGCGGGGTATCACCGCTTGGAGGCGTGACGTGACCAGGATCGAGCCACCAATCGTATTGAACATCGTAATTAAGTAAATAAGACCAACCGCAATACGATTGGTGACCAAAGCTAGTTAACCTTGTTTGGTTTAAACAGCGGAAGCATAAACGTAAAGTTCAAAACATAAGTTCGCAGTTCATAAGTTTAAAGTCCAACACTTAGGTTTAATAAGTTCATAATGTTTTAAATATTAAACACTGGACATAACCGTCCGTACACCACAACGACTCCTTCCTCGTGCAAGCTCCAAGTGTTTAGCGACCTGTAAGGCATGCAGCAACTAGTCAACAACAAAGTTGAGCGAGTTCACGTTTGGTTGTTTTGTTTTAAGTTGTTTCTGAAAAACGTGGTTTGACTTTCGTTGGCTTATTTGCCGTGGGGGTTACCCCGTAGTTGAAAGTATGTTTAACCATTTACTTTTTCTTTACCCAATCCATAACCATGATCAGTAGGGGTCTTCCCCGTTTGAACTACTAGACGATATGATATCGACTGCTACGCAAATAAGTTGTGCCCTATATCAGTGTCTATCATCACTGACAATCTGCCATAGTCCATTAGTACACGCCCGTCCGACTGGCACGGTGTGAGGTTTGTTAAACCTAATAGCGCTATTAACTAATGACCCGCTCGCCATTGGCCTCGGCGATTAAGTCGATATAAATTGAGGGACTTCATGATAGAGTTTTGTCTAGCTAGTTTTAAGGTTGTTGTCCTGCACCAGGAGGACAAACGTACGTATTCTGCACCAGGAGAATTCGTAGGATTAATAATGGCATCCACTCTATGGAGGATGGCCGTACATATCCTACCCAAGGAGGATATGTAGATTTAGTTTTAATTCTTTAACCCATTCCCAAACCACCGGGAATCCCATGCCTTAGAAAGTGTGTGAACTCACCTCGGTTTGCTCGGTTAGATTCTCAATATAGCTAACAGTCAAGGTCGGTCAATCACGTCCTAGTATGATTTACCAGTTAGTCATTTAGTGGCTTTCAAATAGAACACAAAGTTCCTACACGTATCTATCACATAACATGCATTACTTTAACTGTTTATGCCCATCTAAGTTTCCCGTCCATTCCCCACTCAAAATCAAACATACGATAATGCACATAACATATATAACATGTCAAATCATTCACAGATAGCATACTCGACATTTAGACACGCAAGTCACAACTTATGTCAATTCAGCATTAATACTCAAAACCGGCTGTTTTCGGACATTTAAATAAAATATTTATATTATTCCAAAAATTCCCAAATTTTTATAGAATGTCATAAACATTCCATATTTTATTGTGTAAAAATATCGGGGTCCGGTTCATTACCCACATTTTATAAAAATTCATATTCTGGACTGAACTCAGATTTATGTATTTCTGACCACAGTCCACGAAACAATTTATTAAAAATTCATCGAGTGTTCGATTTACGAAATTCCAGTGGGGTAATTACAAATACATAGGTTGTTATCTACTGTACAAATTTCATGGTCCGATTCATCACAAAACTCAGGTTATGACTGAAAGTACGACACCCATTTATTGCTGTCAAAATTCAGCTTAAGTTGCTGTTACAAATTAACACTTTAAAAATAGTAAACGGAGTCCAAAAATTACGATTCCGGTGCCATTAGAACCGTATTTCATAATAACATATTTAGATTCAAAATTTCGGTTTTTCGTTGAGTTTAAGACCTGTTTACAGCCAACTGAAGTTGGCTGTAAAACTTGGACAGATTCTGATTTTCAGTGTTTAACCTTCTAAATCGTGTTCGATCGATTCCGTTAACAAGTTTAGTGATCACAACAACATCAAGCATTAATATTAATCAGCAAAACATCAGATAATCAACCAATAATCATAATCACACAAGATCTACATGATTTACACCACTAGTTACTCTTTAACCAACATGTTCAAGACTTTAGTGCAAGTTCTTTAGTGTTTCATAACTTTAATCATCAAATCACCTATTAACCACTTAAATAACATAAAGAATGAACGGATCTAGGTTCTTACCACTAGCTCAAGGCTAGGGAAGTTCGAGTGAAGAAATGTGGTGGTTAATAGCGAATGGAGAAGGTCCTTCAACTTCCGAACACACCGGGCTTCGTTGTTCACCTTCTTACACCTATGGATGCTCTTGGATTGTATGAATGATGACCAAAAATGGAGGTGGTGTGTGGGGGTTGTGTGGCCGTGAGCTTTCAAGGGAGGAGAGAAGAGTGTGAAGTGTTGAAGATGAAGAAGACAAGTGTTTATGATCCTTTATATAATCCCTAAACTTATTGTCCATAGGTTCCTTTGTCTCATATAGTACCAACATAATCAAACCAAATCCCAAAATAAGATTATGGAAGGATTAGATAAATCTTAGGTGGGGTCCCCATTGTGGGCCGTAGGCTATATACGGGGGGGGGGGGGGGGGGGTCCTTGGTTCAATTTCAACTATATAGTTAGGACTTAGTTAGATGATTAGGAAATTAATCCGGTTACTAGCGTGTAGTAAGTTGTGACGGGTGTTAGGGTATTCGGGGACCCTAACTGGCTCAGAAAAAGAAAAACAGTGTTGTTGGCAATATTTTTATGTTCCGGGTAAAGTCCGGTTGTTCGGTTCGACACTGTTCTGATAAACTGCTTAATTGATCCTTAAAGCGTCCTACATATATATTTTGTAACGTTTTTACTTTCTAACACTTAGGAAAATATAACGGACTGTTTAGTGACCTATCTGTACACTATTAGTATATTAACAAATACGTGTAAGCATAACACAGATATCAGAAAGCAGTTAAGTAATTCCACACAGTCGTCAAGCACATTAATTATTATTAATAAACTGTACGGTTACATGTAAATTCGAGGGTTGTCACATTCTCCCCCAGTTAAGAGAATTTCGTCCCGAAATTTAGCGCGTGGTTACTGAGGAAGCTAGTTAAGTTGCGTTGTTTTCCAGATTTTCCTGGGGTGTCACATCATCCCCCCGTTGATTTGGAATTTCGTCCCGAAATTCTGCGGTAGCTTCAGCCTCAGTAGTGGTTGCGTTTTTCTTAAACAGTTGGGGATACTTGAGTTTCATTTGGTCTTCTCATTCCCAGGTATACTCTGGGCCACGACGAGCATTCCAACGAACTCGAACGAGAGGTATTCTTGTGTGCTTGAGAATCTTAACATCTCGATCAGTAATCTCTACTGGTTCCTCGACGAATCGCAGCTGGTCGTCGATTGTGAGTTCCTTGAGAGGAACTATGAAGGTCTCATCTGACAGGCACTTTTTCAGATTCGACACGTGGAAAACATTGTGAACTCCGCTGAGTTCTTCAGGTAGATTCAACCTGTAGGCGACTTTGCCAATTTTCTCAATGACTTCGAATGGTCCGATATAACGCGGATTGAGTTTGCCTCGTTTGCCAAAGCGGACTACACCTTTCCAAGGTGAGACTTTGAGTAGCACTCGATCCCCAACCTGGAGCTCGAGTGGTTTTCTTCCTTTATCAGCATAGCTTTTCTGACAGTCACGAGCTGCCGCCATTCGCTGTCGTATCTGAGCAATTTTCTCGGTGGTGTCTACCACATGTTCTGGGCCAGTGATTTGGCTGTCACCAACTTCTGCCCAACAGAGAGGCGATCGGCATTTGCGTCCGTATAATGCCTCAAATGGAGCGGCTTGGATGCTGGTGTGGTAGCTGTTGTTATATGAAAACTCCACTAGCGGGAGGTGTTTTTCCCAGCCATTACCAAAATCGATTACACATGCCCTAAGCATGTCTTCAAGGGTTTGGATGGTGCGTTCAGATTGCCCATCCGTCTGCGGGTGATAAGCGGTGCTCATATCTAAACGTGAGCCAAAGGACTTGTGCATTGCTTGCCACAGTTTAGAAGTAAAACGCGCGTCACGATCAGATATAATAGAGGTTGGCACTCCGTACCTTGACACCACTTCCTTTAGATAAATGTCTGCAAGAGTAGAAAACTTATCCGTTTCCTTGATAGCCAGAAAATGTGCAGACTTGGTCAGTCGATCTACGATCACCCAAATGGTATCATTTCCGCGTTGAGATCTAGGCAGGCCGGTAACGAAATCCATGGAAATTTGCTCCCATTTCCATTTCGGGATCTCCGGTTGTTGAAGTAGGCCTGATGGTTTCTGATATTCAGACTTGACTCTCGCACAAGTCAAGCACTTACTGACGTAGGTTGCTATGTGGGCTTTCATGCCAGGCCACCAATACGTAGTCTTGAGGTCGTGGCACATCTTGTCCGAACCAGGGTGTACAGAATAACGAGACTTATGTGCTTCATCCATCACAAGCTCGCGTAAGTTGCCATAAAATGGAACCCAGATGCGTCCGTTAACATAGTAGGCACCGTTTTCCTTTAGTTCTAGCCGTTGCCTCGATCCTCGTAGGGACTCAGCCCTGATGTTCTCTGCTTTCAATGCTTCGACCTGAGCATCACGAATCTGAGCGGGAAGGTTAGACTGGATGGTAAGCTGTAAGGCACGTACACGCTTAGGTATAGTATCCTTTCGACTGAGGGCGTCGGCCACAACATTGGCCTTGCCCGGATGATACTTGATAGCGCATTCATAATTGTTCAAGAGCTCAACCCATCGGCGTTGATGCATGTTTAACTCCTTTTGCTTGAAGATACTGTGATTGGTGTAAATAGTGCACTTTGTACCGTACAGGTAATGTCTCCATATCTTTAGCGCAAACAACTGCTCCCAGCTCCAGATCGTGAGTAGTGTAATTCCTTTCGTGAACTTTAAGTTGGCGCGATGCGTAGGCAATGTCCTTGTCACGTTGCATCAATACGCAACCAAGTCCTTGGATGGAAGCGTCGCAATAAACCATGAAATCATCGGTGCCTTCGGGCAATGAGAGGATAGGCGCGCTACAAAGTCTATCCTTTAGGTGTTGAAATGCGGACTCCTGTGCATCACCCCAACGATAGATGACACCCTTCTGAGTCAGTGAAGTGAGAGGTTGCGCAATCTTGGAGAAGTCTTTGATAAACCTTCTGTAATATCCTGCCAAACCCAAGAATTGGCGGATTTCTTTTGGTGTGCGGGGTGCAGGCCAGTTCTTGATTGAGTCAACCTTGGATGGATCAACATGAATCCCATCCTTGTTTACCACATGGCCTAGAAAGTGGACTTCGCGGAGCCAGAAGTCACATTTCGAAAACTTGGCATACAACTGCTCTTTTCGAAGAAGTTCTAGCATAAGTCGTAGATGCTGCTCGTGTTCCTCCTGACTCTTGGAATAGATCAGGATGTCGTCGATGAACACAATAACGAACTTATCCAGGTAAGGCTTGCACACTCGGTTCATGAGATCCATGAAGACCGCCGGTGCATTCGTTAGCCCGAATGGCATAACCAGAAACTCGTAATGGCCGTAACGAGTTCTGAATGCTGTTTTGGAGACGTCCTCATCTCGGACTCTCAGCTGATGGTATCCCGATCTCAAATCAATCTTAGAGTAATAGCTCGACCCTTGCAGCTGGTCGAATAAGTCGTCAATACGTGGAAGAGGATAACGATTCTTCACAGTCACCTTGTTGAGCTCGCGATAGTCAATACACATTCTGAAAGTACCATCTTTCTTCTTCACGAATAGTACTGGAGCTCCCCAGGGTGAAGAGCTAGGACGTATAAAACCCTTTTCCAAGAGTTCTTGTAGTTGTGTGGACAGTTCTTCGAGTTCTGATGGAGCTAGACGATATGGTGCTCGAGCTACTGGCGCTGCTCCAGGAGCTAGCTCGATTTGAAACTCAACTTGGCGATGAGGCGGAAGACCAGGTAATTCCTCAGGAAATACCTCGGGAAAATCGCGCACAATAGGGATGTCTTCAATTCTCTTCTCTTCCGTGGATGTGTCAGTAACGAGTGCTAGAATGGCAGTGTGGCCCTTTCGCAAACACTTCTGGGCCTTAAGGAAAGAGATGATGCCTTCGACAGCACCACTCTTGTCGCCACGAATCATGAGAGGTTCTTCACCAGAACGAGGAATGCGGATGATTTTCTCCTTGCAAACAATCTCCGCTTGATGATGAGATAGCCAATCCATCCCAATAACAACGTCGAAACTACCAAGTGTGATAGGAATAAGATCGATAGAGAAAGTCTGACCAGCTAAGACGAGGTTACAACCTTTAACTACGTGTGTGGCTTCAAGACTTTTACCATTTGCTAGTTCTACCGCGTGTTTGGTGTTCAGGAGTGTTGGAGTACGCTTAAGCATTTGGCTAACTTTTAAGGACACATAACTAGTATCGGCACCCGAATCGAATAAAACAGTAACAAAGATGTCATCCAGAAGAAACTTACCCATCACAACGTTGGGATCGTTCCTTGCTTCTCCCTGACCAATCACGAACGCACGACCCCTTGCTCCATTACCATTGTTGTTTCCCCCATTGTCGCCTCCATTGTTGTTCCCATTGTGGTTCCCGTTTCCTTGGTTGTTGTTGTTCTGATTCCGGTTCAGTTGGGGGCAGTTTCTCTTAAAGTGGCCTTCAGCGCCACACTAAAAGCATCCTTTATTGCCCTGTTGTTGTTGCTGCTGATGGGTCTGTGGAGCTTGTTGCTATTGGCGATTCTGATTCACAGGACGCGGGCTCCTGCAATCCTTAGCTTCATGACCAAGCTTTTGACATCTCTGACAGCGACCTTTGTTGCACTGTCCGCTGTGATGCTTGTTGCACCGGTTGCACTTGGGGTGGTTTCCTCGGTATCCACCCTGTCCTTGGTTACCAGAAGATTGCTGACCAGGACTCTTGTAGTCATCAGTCTTTCGCTGCTGAGACTGAACTGAAGTAGAACCCTTTCCAGAGTTCCCATCCCATTTTCGCTTGTTATCGGTAGGTGCATCAGAAGTAGCTGTGGCACTGATACGTTTGGGTAGCCTGTTTTGCTCCACCGCCTGGTCGGTGAGACGATGAGCCAGTTTGACGACTTGCTGGATGGTACCCAAGTTGGCTGAAGTCACGTGACTTTGAATCTCTGGTACAAGGCCCTTGAGATAGAGCTCAATTCGTTTGATGGGAGGGTTCACCATGGTTGGACACAAGATGGCCAGCTCGTTTGACCTCTTAGTATACGCCTCGATCTCAGATCCTGTCATCTTCAGATTGTAAAATTCCACTTCTAGCTTGTGGATGTCATCCCGACTACAGTACTCCTCCTTGATCAGCTCTTTAAAACCATTCCAGGGTGTGGCATTAGCAACTGCCAGTCCTAGTAGTTGAACCTGCGCCTTCTACCAGGTTAACGCAGCTCCTTCAAGTGTTCCGGTAGTATATTTCACCCTACGGTCTTCGGGGCATTCGCACATCTCGAAAACTGTCTCAAGCTTTTCAAACCAGTGAAGAAGGCCCGCTGCTCCTTTGGTGCCACTGAAAGTGGTAGGTCGGCAGTCCATGAACGTCTTGAACGTGCACACCGGAGGTTGAGCATGTTGGCCTGTTTGCGCGAGAATAAAAGATAAGGTTAAGCACGAGGGTTGGTTTGAGAAGGTAGGATCTAAACGTCCTAAGGTGAGTTGGTATGGCAGGTTATACCTCCTGCAGGGTTAGCTGCGAGTGCCTCCGCAACTCGTTCGTTGATCAAAGCCATCAGCTGGGCTTGAGTGAGGTTGATACGTCCTTCGCGTCCGCTCATGATCTTCATAATGAAGCAACGTAAGTGAGGAAAGTGTCGCGAAAGTGTGTAAGTGTGTGGGACGACATTAGAGAGTAAGCACACAAGGTTCAAATAGCAATTATCACATTATCTAATGCACAGTGAGAACTATCTAACCGACAATATAACATAATTCATACCACTTATGGTGTCGAGTCTTGCACGTGGAGCGAAGCGTCGTTGTGGAGCGTGGAGCACTATACTGGTTATAGTCTGGTTTTATCAAAAACTTTTCCCGTTTAAAAACCAAGTTCACTATAACCAATGGCTCTGATACCAATCTGTCACACCCCCAAAATCCACCATGCGGGGTATCACCACTTGGAGGCGTGACGTGACCAGGATCGAGCCACCAATCATATTGAACATCGTAATTAAGTAAATAAGACCAACCGCAATACGATTGGTGACCAAAGCTAGTTAACCTTGTTTGGTTTAAACAGCGGAAGCATAAACGTAAAGTTCAAAACATAAGTTCGCAGTTCATAAGTTTAAAGTCCAACACTTAGGTTTAATAAGTTCATAATGTTTTAAATATTAAACACTGGACATAACCGTCCGTACACCACAACGACTCCTTCCTCGTGCAAGCTCCAAGTGTTTAGCGACCTGTAAGGCATGCAGCAACTAGTCAACAACAAAGTTGAGTGAGTTCACGTTTGGTTGTTTTGTTTTAAGTTGTTTCTGAAAAACGTGGTTTGACTTTCGTTGGCTTATTTGCCGTGGGGGTTACCCCATAGTTGAAAGTATGTTTAACCATTTACTTTTTCTTTACCCAATCCATAACCATGATCAGTGGGGGTCTTCCCCGTTTGAACTACTAGACGGTATGATATCGACTGCTACGCAAATAAGTTGTGCCCTATATCAGTGTCTATCATCACTGACAATATGCCATAGTCCATTAGTACATGCCCGTCCGACTGGCACGGTGTGAGGTTTGTTAAACCTAATAGCGCTATTAACTAATGACCCGCTCGCCATTGGCCTCGGCGATTAAGTCGATATAAATTGAGGGACTTCATGATAGAGTTTTGTCTAGCTAGTTTTAAGGTTGTTGTCCTGCACCAGGAGGACGAACGTACGTATTCTGCACCAGGAGAATTCATAGGATTAATAATGGCATCCACTCTATGGAGGATGGCCGTACATATCCTACCCAAGGAGGATATGTAGATTTAGTTTTAATTCTTTAACCCATTCCCAAACCACCGGGAATCCCATGCCTTAGAAAGTGTGTGAACTCACCTCGGTTTGCTCGTTTAGATTCTCAATATAGCTAACAGTCAAGGTCGGTCAATCACGTCCTAGTATGATTTACCAGTTAGTCATTTAGTGGCTTTCAAATAGAACACAAATTCCCAAATTTTTATAAAATAGTTAGATTATTCCAAAAATTCCCAAATTTTTATAGAATGTCATAAACATTCCATTTTTTATTGTGTAAAAATATCGGGGTCCGGTTCATTACCCACATTTTATAAAAATTCATATTCTGGACTGAACTCAGATTTATGTATTTCTGACCACAGTCCACGAAACAATTTATTAAAAATTCATCGAGTGTTCGATTTACGAAATTCCAGTGGGGTAATTACAAATACATAGGTTGTTATCTACTGTACAAATTTCATGGTCCGATTCATCACAAAGCTTAGGTTATGACTGAAAGTACGACACCCATTTATTGCTGTCAAAATTCAGCTTAAGTTGCTGTTACAAATTAACACTTTAAAAATAGTAAACGGAGTCCAAAAATTACGATTCCGGTGCCATTAGAACCGTATTTCATAATAACATATTTTAGATTCAAAATATCGGTTTTTATTGAGTTTAAGACCTGTTTACAGCCAACTGAAGTTGGCTGTAAAACTTGGACAGATTCTGATTTTCAGTGTTTAACCTTCTAAATCGTGTTCGATCGATTCCGTTAACAAGTTTAGTGATCACAACAACATCAAGCATTAATATTAATCAGCAAAACATCAGATAATCAACCAATAATCATAATCACACAAGATCTACATGATTTACACCACTAGTTACTCTTTAACCAACATGTTCAAGACTTTAGTGCAAGTTCTTTAGTGTTTCATAACTTTAATCATCAAATCACCTATTAACCACTTAAATAACATAAAGAATGAACGGATCTAGGTTCTTACCACTAGCTCAAGGCTAGGGAAGTTCGAGTGAAGAAATGTGGTGGTTAATAGCGAATGGAGAAGGTCCTTCAACTTCCGAACACACCGGGCTTCGTTGTTCACCTTCTTACACCTATGGATGCTCTTGGATTGTATGAATGATGACCAAAAATGGAGGTGGTGTGTGGGGGTTGTGTGGCCGTGAGCTTTCAAGGGAGGAGAGAAGAGTGTGAAGTGTTGAAGATGAAGAAGACAAGTGTTTATGATCCTTTATATAATCCCTAAACTTATTGTCCATAGGTTCCTTTGTCTCATATAGTACCAACATAATCAAACCAAATCCCAAAATAAGATTATGGAAGGATTAGATAAATCTTAGGTGGGGTCCCCATTGTTGGCCGTAGGCTATATACGGGGGGGGGGGGGGGGGGGTCCTTGGTTCAATTTCAACTATATAGTTAGGACTTAGTTAGATGATTAGGAAATTAATCCGGTTACTAGCGTGTAGTAAGTTGTGACGGGTGTTAGGGTATTCGGGGACCCTAACTGGCTCAGAAAAAGAAAAACAGTATTGTTGGCAATATTTTTATGTTCCGGGTAAAGTCCGGTTGTTCGGTTCGACACTGTTCCGATAAACTGCTTAATTGATCCTTAAAGCGTCCTACATATATATTTTGTAACGTTTTTACTTTCTAACTCTTAGGAAAATATAACGGACTGTTTAGTGACCTATCTGTACACTATTAGTATATTAACAAATATGTGTAAGCATAACACAGATATCAGAAAGCAGTTAAGTAATTCCACACAGTCGTCAAGCACATTAATTATTATTAATAAACTGTACGGTTACATGTAAATTCGAGGGTTGTCACAGACGCAGCCACCGTTGTCACCACCATCGCCACCCATCATCGTCAACAACATAAATCAGCATCATTGGTCAACAAAACAGAACAAGGGACGAAAAGAAAAACGGGGGACGGGGTATACCGTGAAACCCGTCGGAGTTCACCACCGCCGCCGCCGCTACGGTGGCGCTGCCGTCGTCGTCTCCACCGCTTCCCTCCCTCTTCCGACCTTCTCTGATCTCCCTCTCTGTCTCTCGTTCCTGTCTCTCTCTATCTGCATCTCTGTCTTGCCACTGTCGCCGCCATGGTGGAGGGGTGTCGTCGTTGTTCTCCGCTGCCACCAGGAGATGGTGGTGGCCGGACTTGTTTCGGGTAGTTGGTAGGTGCTCACCGAATAGGGGGGTGTCGGCTGGATGCAGTCTGAGGTGTTAGGGTTTCTTCACAACAGGGAATGAAGGAGAAGCATATAATGTGTGAGTGTGTTTGCAGTATATAGATCGAGAGAGGGACAGTTTAAAGGATTAGGGTTTCTTCTAAGATGATGAAAATGCAGAGAAAAGAGGGAGCCAGTGTGGTGTGCGTGTATGTTGTCTGTGGTTTAAAAAATGAGTGGATAAGGTATAGTAAGACATATATACTTAGGGTTTTAGTTAGTGTTTTTTGCTTTGGCCCAAGGCCCACAAGGCCAATCCCCGTGTTTAAGTGGCCCGCCAGCTCCTACGAACCTGTATTCGAAAGCCGAAATCGTCGGAACGTCATAATATGTAATTTTAGTTTTAAGAATATGTAAAATAATACCGGTAGTCGTTGTCGTCGCATTTGTATGTCGTTTACGATAATAATCACGAAAAATCGCGTCATTGTCGTTTTAATCCGTTTTCTGATCCGATTCCGACTGCGGTTACTAAAATTTTATTACGGAGCTAAATATAGCGTAAAATTTAAGTTTTGGAGGTAACACGCGTGTCCGATGCTCCCGTTTTGTTGCCGATGTTTTCCTGCAGTCGCGTTTTTCGTTCAAGTTTACGTGTTGTGATGTTTGGAAGCGCTATAAATTTCGTATTTGTCGGCGTTGTCAGTATTTCGTACGGTTTCAAATCGTTATCGTTTAGCAGATTCTCCGCGGATCGTCATACGCGCACTATAAAGTCGATTAGACTTTCAAAGGCACTCCAAAGGCCTAATTAAGTTTATTTATGTCTTAAACACTATTTATTATCGTCCTAAATATTCATTTATCGCGTAATTAAAGGCGTAAATTACCGGTTGTCACATTCTCCCCCTATTAATAAAATTTCGTCCTCGAATTTTAGACTATGTTATCTCCTCAGAGTTATGTTATGCGTAGGTAAGATACGAATAATACCAAAGTGAATTACCACGAAATCAAATCAAGACTTATTCGAATTTATGTGAATTCAATGACATACTACAACAATGAGAACCCAACGATTAAATGGTTTGTGTTTCAGAATTTAATGTCAAGGGAAACGAGACATACAGATACAGTCACTAGTGTGACTAAGTTAACAATATGCAAATGAGTTCTAGAAACAATAACATCCGCTAGATGAAACTTAGAATCAACAAGCTCAAATGAAATAGTTTTGCATGAAACGCTCGATCATGATTAGCCCAAGCTGCAAGTTATGTTGACACCACAAGGTGTCGTAGTTATCGAGATAATTCAATAACAACAGTGACCGAACAAGTTCACCGTGTTTGAAATCAAATGAAGATTCAACGAAGTAAATCTGAATGCTTGTTCCAAACAAACACCATAGGATTTTCAATTGAAAATAGAACATCGAAGAAATACTGTTTTCGATCGAAGGTGAAGAAAAGATGAATATCACGAAACATTCGATCGATAAAGAAAGAACCGTTAGTAGGTACACCGGAATATAAAATGAATTTTTGTACCATTGTCTAAACACATGGTTGTGTTAAGATTGCTGTAATATGATAAATCAAAGCGGATTTAAAATAAAGCAATAAATAAATTATTAAATCTGTGCATGACATGTGTAAACGAGATTAGCGCAAGCTTCAAATTTGTGGATACACCACAAGGTGTCTTAAACTAACAAACGACTTGATGGAGATGAAGAACAAATGAGTCTTTTAAGACTCAAAACAAACGAATCGCTTGTTTTAAAAATTGATTTGAATATGATGCTCTGAATACATCATATAGTGTCTTGAATTGAATATATATAGTGAACAAGTTCAAACAATTGAACTTGGTTTAGGCGTAATCCAACAACAAATACATGTATCGACAAGGAAATTTCGGCATGGTTACAACGAAAAACCATGTACGTGTCTTGAAATGAAAAGGAGTTTCAAGAAATCCGTTGACTCGATAGCAAGAAGTCAACATTTACAATAATGCAGATCACCCAGATCACGAAGTAATTGTTAAATATAGCGAAACGATATTTGAACTTTTGATGAAAACAATCATTCGAAGTGAAACCACATATGTAACAAACGATGCATGTGTAACATATGAATTTAATAAGAAATGAAGTAAATGAGTGTTCGCTATAATGAAAGAAATTATTGTGATGCAAAGATCATTAAGAGGAGTAGAAATATTAAAATCTACTCACTAGATGCAAAAGTCAGAATTTCAGTAAAAGAAATTTAAGGACTTTACCTGGGGTTTCATGTGATGACCGATTGTTAGGTGATATTACTATGGAATGTCGAACATAGCGTATTCGTCATCAATAAGATAGGGGGAATGCGGAGGCATGCTTCTTCTCCTTAGCGTGATTCGTGTCGTTGCAGGACCGCGTGACAAATCGTCGCATCTTGATTGATCGTTCTCCTTCTAACGAGATTAGCATCGTTGTTGTCGTGCCCAATTGTGTTTTCCCCAAGGCCTTGCCTTAAAAGTCATGTGTGATGTACTTTGACGTCCACAGACGTATAGTTTAAGTTTTACGTATAGTTGTGCAACAGCGTTTTGTTCCACGTAGGTTACCTGCTCGGGTAATTAAAATAGCACAGACGATATAGATAATGGTGTTTCCCGAGTTAATAGTCGCAATTCCTACGTGAGGACCTTTAATGAATTTCGACATAAGTTTCTCGAAGGTCCTATATGCATGTTTCCTAACTCTTAATTTTTTTCTTACCGTGTGTAATCATTTTGTGTACCGTGTATAAAAACAACATTAGCGTATGTTTAGAAACAAAGTTTTGACTCTTTGTTTTCGATAACGGTTGGAGACCATATTTGAGTCTTAGGCATTTGGTATATTTTCAAAATCTTAATAATCAGTCCTAGAGAAAAGGTGAGGTTAGAGCCTAGGTATTCCTACAGAAAACCCTATTCGTTGTAACCTAAATCTCTGATACCAATCTGTCACACCCCAAAATATCAGAGCTGGCGTGACTGGACCGGTATCTTCATTTGTAACACCTCGTAGAAATCACGTCCAATGATGTGTTGACACGTGTATTAAACCCCAATAAAGTCAAACATTGACTATGAGGGACTAATTTTGTGAAAGATAAAAAACTTTGATTATGGAAGGACTGGAAGTGTTAACATGCTTAAAATAAGCCTCTGAATAACCTCTCATGAAATTCGTATTCTCATATTAAGCCACTTGTTGGATAAGCGAAACCGTTTGCGTATAAATCGAAAGTTTGCACGGTAAAGGGTTAAAAGTGTCAACATGTTAATTCTTACCTCTGAGTGACCTTTTAACAAACCCAAAGCATCGTAATGTTCGATAATACTCTCGGGAATGCCCAATATGGATAACATAGGGCTTTGACGCAATAAAGCGGAAATACGCGCAAGTTTGAGCGTTAGAAGGACCAAAAGCATCAACATTTGAAACTACACCTTTGAGCGGCCATTTAAGCTAACTGGTGTGAACTGGAGTGTCGTAATACTCCATTATACTCTTCGGAATGCTTGTTATTAACTTCGTAAGGATTTTACGCCATTTCGTGATAATACGCGCAAGATCGCAAAATAAAGGGTTAAAAGCATCAACAAGTCAAAACTTATGTTTTCGGTCATCATTTAGCGAAACCGGACCTAACGATGTTTGGTTATATCCTAAGGATCATAAAAATATAAATTTTATGGGTTAAATGTGCTTAAAATGGAAATTATTACGTTTTAAAAGGTTCAGGGGGTGAAAGTGTCAAGTTTAAAACTTGCTGACCTGGTTACCTCTATGGTGGCGTAACGCCACAGCAAACCTCCTCTGGCGTCGCGCGACGCGACGGCCTGATCTGGACAGAAACTTTGCACAGCTGCAAGTTTCAGCAAGTTATCTTCTCCAAACCACTTCCACACTCACATAACTCGAAACCTAGGGCTGTTTGATGGTTTTAAAAACCACTTAGACACCTGTAGGCTTCAGATTACACCTGGGGGACACTTGATTTGATCCTAGAACATTCAAAAACCTATATAAAGGGGGTCATGCTTCGAGCTCATTCCTCACACTTCAAAATTTTCATACTCTCAAAGTTTCTCAAGCTTTGGAGTTTCTCTGAGCATCCTGGTTATCTAGGAACTTCTCAAATCTAAATCTTCGTGCTAAGGACTCTTGTTAGTGTTCTTAGTCTCTGTAGTTAAGGTTTTATTAGTGTAATGACCGAAAGTCAAAGATATCATAATTACGCTTTGACTTTGTGATTAATCACTATCGGTCGAGCCACATTTCGTAATGAAAGTGGCTATGTGTTGGTAATTATGTAGGTGATAAACCCTTAAAAAGGCACCTTCTAATTATCATGTTATCTCAGTCAATTGTCGGGTCAAACTTATTAATAAAAAGTCAAACGAGTCAGTTTTTGCAAAATAATTCATAACTGATAATGCTGAAGTTATGGAACTTGTTTTAACGCTTAAATAACTTGGTAAATAATATAAGAACATGTCTAGACATGTTCAACCCGACAATACTGAGTTTAGGCTCGGTTCGCAACCGAAAGTCGTAAAAGTAGACTTTTGCTTTGACTTTCAGTTCTGGCCCGATTTAGCTTAGTTTAGATACGCCTTAGGGTTCCTTTAGGACCATATTATAAGTTAGTATAACCCTCTGAGGTTATACAACTTGGTTCCATAGAAATCCTAGTTCATTGCATGTTTCCGTTGTGGATCCATGTACAACCGTTGTGTAATATTTTATTATACTTTCGAATCGGTTTGTTATTATTACTTTAGACTTCCGCTGGTCATTGAACTGTGATTATTTGACTATGATGATATCAACTACGTCACGATACTCCCCACAGGGCCCACCGGTAATATGTGGAAATATCGGGGTGTGACAGGTTGGTATCAGAGCCAACATTGAGTGAATTAAACACTAGCCTTTTGTGTTTAATCTCAATGACACTATTGCACACTCCTTGACTTCCGAGTCTAGACATGAACTAGGATTAATCTCATCCCTAATAAGTATACTTTGTTTTCGATATTTATGTATCTCAAGACCATGTCGCCAAGTAAAGCTGCCATTGGTGGAAGCTCTCCAAACCCGAAGTACAAGAATGTTAAGCTTCGTACCACAACTCGAATTAGCGTACGACCAGTATGGAGAAAGGACCTTTTTGAACCCATTCCCAAAAATCAATTCAGTTGAACCCATTAACCATATTTCAAACTCTGTACCCAAGACTTTTGAAACTTCAAATGAGAAGCCAACATCGGAGGAGTTCACACCAGCTGTCCCTGAAGCTCCCACTTTGAAGATAATACCTATGGACCCAAAGGACCCATATCTCTTACCTCCAAGTCTTGGAATCCCAAACTTGGATTATACTTGTACTGACCTTATTCGTGATCCATATTATCCATTAAACATAAAATCCTTGGATTCCACTTTTGCAAAAACTCCTAATATGAAAGATTTCAACTATGCACCAAAACCTTCAGTATCCATACCGCACTCGGAGAACCAAGGAGAAAAATTTCAGAAATAAAATGAAGAAGAAACTCCCTTTGTTATATTTCATTTCTATAGTAGTCCCTATAAGGACATATATATCTTCTAAGTCCCTGCGTGGGCGAATTTCTTGTTTAAGATCCGTTTAGGGCAATTATTGTGATTCTTTAGGACTTCTATGAAAAGTTTCCTTTAAAAAAAATTGGTATTAAGCATATACATATGTATTATGTCCTAAATCAGAACATCATTTCAATTTATGATTGCTCTATCTTTATATCTCAAAGAAAATCTTAAAGGTATAACCTAGCCTATATGTCATTTTAGACATGGCTATAAAGGTAAAGCCTTTTTAAGATGATACATCCTTGTTAACACCTAAGAACGTGTTAGCACTCTTGACAACTGTGGTTCGAGAAAACCACAATAGTCATCCTTATATTGAATTCTTCCAATTTCTTATCTAGCCTAGTGATTTAGAAATCATGGCTCAAATCATCAAATAAAATGATCATATCATAAACATCCATTAGTGATGAAGTGCCTGTGGGCTATATCTATTTTCCTAAAAGACAAAAGACAGTTGTAGTCTTTGGCTCCCTGTCAAGAAAGGTAATGAACTATGTTCAAATCTTAATGCATCGATCCTATAAGATCATGGCTTATAAATTCAAACTGTCCTCATGACATGGCTTTGTGCCACTTTAAAGTTCCTAAATAGTTTATAACTAGGAATAACCATAATGAAAAGTTTAAAATAAACCTGATTAAAAAATTAACCAAATATGGTCTATTTATACCATGGTTAATGAATCATTGAAGATGATGATTCCAAAATAGACTTCTAAACAAAATTATTGAAAATTGTTTTATAGAAAACAAGCTTCAGCATGCCTGAATCAGATGAGGTTAACAGTCATCCCAATATGAGGAATGACAACACCAGAATGAATGTATCGGGTGTAGATCTACAAGCAATGATAGATATTGCTGTCACTAGAGCCCTTGACAGGCAATTTAAAGAATCAAGCGGCACTCACACCAGGACACAGTCTGCACCTAATACGGAGCCACCTTCTAAGACTCATATATCCCATAAGGATGATTCTCATCATTCGTCGAATCAGAGGAGTGTCCCATCCAAACAAATTGTGCTCAATCAGGAGCCACGTGTTAAGACCTGCTCTTATAAATACTTTGTCTCTTGCAAACCAAGGGACTTTACAGGAGAAAAAGGAGCCATCGATTATATGACATGGCTTGATGAGATGGATACTGTAGTAGACATCAGTGGTTGTGCCGAGCAGGATATTGTAAAATTTGTTTCACAATCATTCAAAGGAGAAGCGTTGGCATGGTGGGGATCATTGATCCAAGCCACGGGAAAGACCTCGCTTTATAACTTATCTTGGGAGAAATTTGTTGCACTGATCAAGGAAAACTTCTGTCCTCAGCATGAGGTAGAAAAGATTGAGACAGACTTCTTGACTCTGGTCATGAAGAATTTAGATTGTCAGGCTTACGTGACGAGTTTCAACACTATGTCCCGCCTGGTCCCCTGTTTAGTCACCCCTGAACCTAAACGCATAGCGCATTTTATTGGAGGCCTAGCACCAGAAATTAAGGGAAATGTTAAAGCATCTAGGCCTACCACATATAGGTCCGTGGTGGACTTATCCTTATCCCTCACTTTAGATGCAATTAGGAATAAGCCTGTCAAGACTTTTGACGAAGGAAAAAGGATAAGAGAGGAGGAGATCTCACATCGATCTAACAACAAGAAAAAGGGAAATTCTGAGCACAGGAAAGAGTCCGAGTTCAAGAAAAACTCGAGTCAATCTGATAGCAGACCCAAATGCAGTAACTGCAGAAAGCGTCATTCTGGAAAATGTACGATCGACCCACGTGCTAAACTATGTGGAATTTGCAAGACCAAGGGTCACAAGACTTTAGAATGCAAGGAGTTGAAGAACGTGACTTGTTACAACTGTAACGAGGAAGGGCACATCAAAACCAACTGCCCAAAGCTTGTAAAGAAGCCTGAAGAGGCCAAGAAAACAAATGCGCGAGTCTTTCAGATGAACGCCCAGGAGATAGTGCAGAATGATAGTGATATAGCAGGTACCCTTCTTATCAATAAGGTTTATGCTAAGAATTTTGTTTGATTCTGGCACAGATAAGTCTACTGTGGACAATAAATGTTGTGAGCTATTGAATCTACCTGTTAGGACTCTAAACATAAAACATGAGGTAGAATTGGCCGATGAAACCTTAGAGATTGCTTCAACAATTTTAGATGGATTCTATATATCCATTAGGAATCACTCTTTTCCAATGTCCTTATGGTGAGCTTTCAATTTATCCAAAATCATCAATATGACAAAGACAGAGGTGACGTTTTGATCCCCTGTAAAAAAAAAAGGTAATGGACTAGGTCCAAGCCTTAAATGCCATTGATGGTCCTTTTGTGACTTAGGTTAAATATAATTGATATACATTTAAATAACATTCATTAGGAATGTTCGTACTAAATTAACCTGTATGGTTTAATGATACCATGGTTAGTATATGTTAGGTTGTCAGGATGATGAATAGCTGTTGTAGTACAACTAAGTAATTGTTTCATTTGGTGTTAGGGACCAAGTCTCGAGTATGACAAACTCGGATAAGACAACCGTCAATCGCGTCATTGATGATGCGACACATGCTAATGATGGTACAATTGTGAACCTCAAAATTAACAGAGATGTTCTCCAAGCTATGATAGACGCAGCTGTTGGAAAGGCTGTGAGAAAGGTCGTGAAAAAGTTCAAAGAGCCTAATGCTACTTGCTCCAAATCCCAATTAAAACCACACTTCATTACTCAAAAGAAGGATCTTGTTCATACCTCGGGTGCAAGGACTGAACCAAAAAGGGAAAGGGGGAAAGATAACTTCCAGATTTCTAAGAAAAAGGGTAAGAAAGAGTCTAATAAGAAACCTGTATGCAAGACCTGCTATAAAAGTGTGACAACCCTCATAATTACAGGTATCCGTACAATTAATTAATATTAAATTTGTGCTTAATGACTGTGCTTGATTACAACTGTTGACTTAAACTGCTTTATGATTTCTGCATCATACATACACGTGCATCACATTTCATACGGTCACACCATTTATCACAGACAAACTTTCGTGACATACTTGATGCACAAAGCACAGTTAGCACAGTGAGCGGATAACTCAGAAATATACTGACAGTGCCAGTACATAGACAGACGGTGTTTTGAGACCCAGTATGGGCCAGGGACAATGTCACGGCCCCCGACCCACCCTGGACGGAATCGGAAGTCGTGAACAGCCCGGTGGTACCGGTGATTAATTTTGAAAACGTATTGCAGCGGAAATTTCATCAGAACCGTGAGTTAGGGAAAATATCAGAGTTTTAGAAACACCGGATTTTATTTCTTAAATAGATGGGATAAACCCATGTTTTACAAATGTAGCTTTAATAAAATAAATTTGATTTACATAAAACAATATTTCTTAATTTGCTTTAATTGATAAATAAGCCACTTCTTGAAGCCTTTCAGTGATGTATCCAACTCTTACTCCAATCTACTGTAATTACCTGAAATATGTTTGAAAAAGGTTTTGTCAGCGGAAATACTGAGTGAGTTCATTCCATTTTTATAAAATATATTGTTATACCTTACAGCATTAAGGTTTTTATATTTCTTTATATTTACCCAACTCAATCAGTATTTGTCACATGGTGGCAGTTCCGATGTGACAGTAATCATATTATTTATTGGCTCACTTTTGTCCAATAGTGAATTTATCAAGTAATTATATTTTACTATTATCCAATCTATCTGTCACTAGGCGATTCCTGTGACGGTAATTATATCATTGTTGATCATTCTTTCAACTAATGATTCTGGTCATATCAATGTTGATCATTCTTTCAACTAGTGATTCTATAACACTGTTGATCATTCTCTCAACTAGTGCTTTTGGTCATGTCACTGTTGATCATTCTCTCAACTAATGACTCTGGACTTAATTGTGTCCCGTGACATTACTTTGTCAAATATATTACTTATGGCATAAAACCATTTAATCCAGAAAATGACATATATCTTTATTTAATATATTAACGTGACTAAGATATAATCTTAGTATAGTAGAATACCTTATACTTGACTATTTTATTATAGTATATACTATTTAGATTTATTTCAAACATATATTAAATTTATTAACAATTTAATGTTAAAATAATATTAGTTATAAATTATGACTACTGGGGCATAATTCCCACTGTGATTGTGGTCATGCTACTTATTGGCTAACTTTCTGGCAATTAGTAACGAGGATCAAATAATATATAAAACCTCCCATACTGGCAATTATTATAGAATATAAAAACTTAATCACTGTAAGTATAACTGCTAAACAATTAAGATTTTGGAAAGCCTTTGTAAATATAATTGTATCACAAAAAGGTGATAAAACAGTGAGAAAAGAGAATGGACTCACAAACGGTGAGAAAAGAGAAATGAACTCACCTTGCAGATTTCAACGGCAAAGTTTAGTCTACAGATAAGCCTTGATATATATATTGCAGATTTAATTTGAGCAGAGCCTAGCCTACTGATTAGCCTTGTAACCTAGTGCATACTAACTAGGTGATTAACTAATACAACATTTACGATAACTCACGAGATCAACCCTCACAACGAATGACAAAGTGCTATGCTTAAACATCCATCGGATTCACAACAAAGGACAGAGTATTCCCCGAATTCGGGTGGCACTCAAACATCCGGTCGGAATCACGACTAATGACAAAGCATCACCCTAATGTGGGCAGCATTTAAACATCCATTGAGTACATTGATCGATCGGATAATGAATCGTAATAGCGATCGAGTTAATACCCTGTGCAGCAGCACCCCGCTATACTAATTAGTGATTTCGTGTGTGTTTTGAGAGTATTTGGACGATATCTCAGCGTGTATTTTGATTTTCTTCGTCGAACAAACGCACAGAATCAAGTCCCAAGGCCTGCTATTTATACACGAAATTTGCTTAGCTTACGGACCGTAAGACTCCCAATGTTACGGACCGTAAGGATGCTTACGGACCGTAAGCCTCATATTGTTACGGTCCGTAAGGGACACCAAAGCACTATAGGGTTGCCACGCGTGGGAGTAGGCCTGCTGAGTCAGTGGTTTCATAAATTTTAATTTTGACAACGAGATATAAAGATAATCGTTGAGTAGGGAATGCCCCCCCCCCCTGAGTTTTAGGGGCCCTGATCCTGATTCTGATTGTTCTGAAATTTATAGGGTTTGTGCATAATCACTTGGGTGTCTCAATTAGGGTTTCCTAATAAAATAATAAAATAATTAGGACTTTTAAATGAGGGTTGTTACATTCTCCCCACCTTAATAAAAATCTCGTCCTCGAGATTTGCTGGAATAAGTAGGAATACTTTTTCTTCATCTCAGGTTCCAGGTCCCAAGTGTATTTGGGTTATGATATTTCTTTTAGATTTATGTCATATTTTAGTTAACAAAATGACACAGAATTAAAAATACAAGTTGTACAATAGGTAGGATTCAATGGTTCAACTGAATTAGTTCAAGAAATCAATTGTCAAACGAATGAGATGAAATGATATAATTTCCAATGTGACTAGGTTCAAGCCAAAAGACATATGATCAAATAGATATTTGTTTACAATTTGTAAATGACTTTTTAGAAACAATAGAATTCTTTGTCAAAAGAAAGCTTACTTTGATTGGCAACTGAGGAAGACTCAGAATCAACAAGCTCAAAATGAAATAAAAGCACGAAATTGATTGTCAACTATCGAATCGTAACAAGAGAAAATCAGTGTGTTGATATTATTGAATTTGCAAGGATACACCGAAATACAATAGAGTTGAGTGTATCATTATCTTAATACATAATTGCATTAAGACTACCTTTCAATGATGAGTCAAGCGAAAGACATACGTGGTTTTGAATGATTCTTATGCTTATGATTAGCCCAAGCTACAAGTTTATAATGACGCCGCAAGGTGTCGTAATGATTGAAATAATTTAATAATTACGGTGACCGAACAATTTCACCGTGTAATCAATTGAAAGCTTTAATGAAGTAAATTTGGATATTCATTTCGAATAGGATTTTCAATTGATAATGAAAAGACCAAATGAATATTATAGAATTTTCGATAAATGATGAAAGAAACGTTAAGAGGTACACCGGAATATAATATGAATTTGTGTACTCTTATCTTAACACATAATTGTATTAAGACTGTTTAAGATAATGAACCAACAGAAATTAAAATTCGTTCATCAGGAGTGAAAATGAGATTAGTTCAAGCTTCAAATTAAAGAAAATGCCACCACAAGGTGTCATAGTAATTGAAAATAGTAGCGGTGAATGAAATGAGTTTCACCATGCTTTAAATGAAGTAAGTCCGAATGTTTCAAATAAATCTAGTAGGATTTTTTTATTGAAATTGAAATAATTGAATAATGTTTTTCGATCAAAGATGATAAAGCAATAAAGATTACGAAACGCTCGATTGCTGATATAAAATCATTAAGAGATACACTGAAATATGAAATGAATTTATGTATCATTATCTTAGCACATGATTGTGTTAAGATTGCTTTTATAGAATAAATCAACAAAGTGGATTCAATATAAATAAATAATTAAACCCGTATATAGGTGTGCAACGAGATTAGCACAAGCTTCAAATTTGTGAAAACGTCACCACAAGGTGATCGTGACCAAATAAATGATTCAATGAAAGTGAAGACCAAACAAGTCTGTTATGGATCTGAAATAGATGAAATATTTGACAGAATGCATTTATTTATAAACTTTTATTTGTACTAGGGTTAAATAATAACTTAACTTAGATATTACATATCAGCGATTACGTCTGGAATCATTTATGCTTCTTGCGTAGTTAGTACGAATGCTCGTGCGTTCTTCTTAGCTCCGTCTGTTGTTCTAGCCTTGTTGTCAGATGCTTTGGTTAGTTTCGGGCAATATGGTTTGATGTGTCCTGTTTCTCCGCAATTGAAACAAACATTAGTTTTCCTTCTACACTCTTCCTCTATATGCCCGGTCATCTTGCAGAAGTCACAGTAGGGTGTTTCCCTAAAACGGCATCTTCCTGAATGCTTTTTGTTACAGCTTCTGCAGATAGGTTGCTCCAATGACGGTTTGAATTCTTGAACAATTTTCTGGGCTAACTCTTTCTTCTTGTTTTCTTCTCTTGTGCGGATTAGTCCATCTGTCAGCATGTTAGCTAGTTCAACTGCTTCTTCAATAGTCTGTGGTCTAATGGCCTTGACTATGTCTCGGATTTCACTAACTAATCCCTAAATATAACGAGAAATTAGTACGGGTTCTGGCGAAGCCAGAGTTGGTACCATTCTTGCATATTCGAAGAACGTTGTCGTATATTCACGACAATTCACATCTATCATTTTATGATTTAGGAACTTGTTAGCTATTCGTTCCTTTTCATAAGGAGGACAAAATTTCCTTTCTGTCATTTCCTTGAATTTTTCCCAGTTTATGGCATAAGCCATGTCCCTTCCTTTTGCCTGAAGAATTGTATTCCACCATTCTAAGGCTTCTTCCTTAAAGAGGTTAGAGGCATACATCACCTTATCTTCTTCGGCACATTTGCTGATTGTAAGAACAGCTTCCGTCTTTTCCAACCATCGCAGAGCAGCCGTGGCTCCTTCACTGCCTGCGAACTCAGTTGGTTTACAAGCTAGAAATTCTTTGTAGGTACACCCGAGAGTCATCGCCTTCTTTTTCTTGGGAAATGGGATTTTGATAATATCATCATTACCTCCATTGACACTATGGCTAAAACCATCGTCACGAGTATGCTTGCTACTCACAACTTTGGTGGGTTCTACAGGATTTTTAACAGCTTTAATTATTAAAGGTAAAGCATTAGCTATTCCTTGGGCTATTAGATTTTCTATAGCATTTTTATCCAAAGGATTTTCATTATTAGCATGAACTTCTGGATTATGTGGTACTTCATTCGACATCTGAATTGCAAACATTTTCACTTATTAATATCACAAAATAATTAAAACAAAACAATATTTCCAGGATATTATATGTGTATATTAACATATATATATTCATATATAACACATATGTTAGTTTATATTAGTTTCCTAACTTTTAAGTTTAGGTATTAAAAGAACACCTAAATAGCTTTAAGCAAGTGGCTCTGATACCACCTTCTGTCACGGCCCCCGACCCACCCTGGGCGGAATCGGAAGTCGTGAACAGCCCGGTGGTACCGGTGATTAATTTTGAAAACGTATTGCAGCGGAAATTTCATCAGGACCGTGAGTTAGGAAAAATATCAGAGTTTTAGAAACACCGGATTTTATTTATTAAATAGATGGGATAAACCCATGTTTTACAAATGTAGCTTTAATAAAATAAATTTGATTTACATAAAACAATATTTCTTAATTTGCTTTAATTGATAAATAAGCCACTTCTTGAAGCCTTTCAGTGCTGTATCCAACTCTTACTCCAATCTACTGTAATTACCTGAAATATGTTTGAAAACGGTTTTGTCAGCGGAAATACTGAGTGAGTTCATTCCATTTTTATAAAATATATTGTTATACCTTACAGCATTAAGGTTTTTATATTTCTTTATATTTACCCAACTCAATCAGTATTTGTCACATGGTGGCAGTTCCGATGTGACAGTAATCATATTATTTATTGGCTCACTTTTGTCCAATAGTGAATTTATCAAGTAATTATATTTTACTATTATCCAATCTATCTGTCACTAGGCGATTCCTGTGACGGTAATTATATCATTGTTGATCATTCTTTCAACTAATGATTCTGGTCATATCACTGTTGATCATTCTTTCAACTAGTGATTCTATAACACTGTTGATCATTCTCTCAACTAGTGCTTTTGGTCATGTCACTGTTGATCATTCTCTCAACTAATGACTCTGGACTTAATTGTGTCCCGTGACATTACTTTGTCAAATATATTACTTATGGCATAAAACCATTTAATCCAGAAAATGACATATATCTTTATTTAATATATTAACGTGACTAAGATATAATCTTAGTATAGTAGAATACCTTATACTTGACTATTTTATTATAGTATATACTATTTAGATTTATTTCAAACATATATTAAATTTATTAACAATTTAATGTTAAAATAATATTAGTTATAAATTATGACTACTGGGGCATAATTCCCACTGTGATTGTGGTCATGCTACTTATTGGCTAACTTTCTGGCAATTAGTAACGAGGATCAAATAATGTATAAAACCTTCCATACCGGCAGTTATTATAGAATATAAAAACTTAATCACTGTAAGTATAACTGGTAAACAATTAAGATTTTGGAAAGCCTTTGTAAATATAATTGTATCACAAAAAGGTGATAAAACAGTGAGAAAAGAGAATGGACTCACAAACGGTGAGAAAAGAGAAATGAACTCACCTTGCAGATTTCAACGGCAAAGTTTAGTCTACAGATAAGCCTTGATATATATATTGCAGATGTAATTTGAGCAGAGCCTAGCTTACTGATTAGCCTTGTAACCTAGTGCATACTAACTAGGTGATTAACTAATACAACATTTACGATAACTCAAGAGATCAACCCTCACAACGAATGACAAAGTGCTATGCTTAAACATCCATCGGATTCACAACGAAGGACAGAGTATTCCCCGAATTCGGGTGGCACTCAAACATCCGGTCGGAATCACGACTAATGACAAAGCATCACCCTAATGTGGGCAGCACTTAAACATCCATTGAGTACATTGATCGATCGGACAATGAATCGTAATAGCGATCGAGTTAATACCCTGTGCAGCAGCACCCCGCTATACTAATTAGTGATTTCGTGTGTGTTTTGAGAGTATTTGGACGATATCTCAGCGTGTATTTTGATTTTCTTCGTCGAACAAACGCACAGAATCAAGTTCCAAGGCCTGCTATTTATACACAAAATTTGCTTAGCTTACGGACCGTAAGACTCCCAATGTTACGGACCGTAAGCCTCATATTGTTACGGTCCGTAAGCGACACCAAAGCACTATAGGGTTGCCACGCGTGGGAGTAGGCCTGCTGAGTCAGTGGTTTCATAAATTTTAATTTTGACAACGAGATATAAAGATAATCGTTGAGTAGGGAATGCCCCCCCTAAGTTTTAGGGGCCCTGATCCTGATTGTTCTGAAATTTGTAGGGTTTGTGCATAATCACTTGGGTGTCTCAATTAGGGTTTCCTAATAAAATAATAAAATAATTAGGACTTTTAAATGAGGGTTGTTACAGACAATATACTACACTAGTATGGTGTGTAGGGAAGTGAGGACCATAAGACTGTATCACTAGGTGATAGATAAAGTGCCGGGAAGTGCCTAAAACTCACTTTAAGTGCAGAATTCTGCATTTTTCAGCAAAATTCAGCATTTTAAAATGCTAGTAATATACAGAACATTGACTAAATGGTCCTGAATGCTTTCCTAAGTGTTGGGAATTAATTGTGTTACAAAAGGTTGCATAAAAGACACTATTCGGAACAACTTAGTACTTTAACGGAACGGTATCTAACCGAACAACCGGACATTACCCGGAACACCAAAATTTTGTCAGAAACATTGTTTTATTATTTTTGGGCTAGTTATGGTCCCCGAATACCCCAACACATTATGGAATATAACATACACATCATACACTAGATTTTTACACTTAATGTAACACCCTGTTTTCTATTTAATGGTTTTACATGTAATTACCAACAATTAGATGTGTAGTTAACACTACACATACTATATAAATATGGATTTATTAAAACTTTTACAAATCATAAGTTATTCAACATAACGTGATTGAATTCGTCGTTTAAAATTTACGACGGGACACTGTGCGGAAGCATGTATCTTTATCGTGTTCGGTTCTTCGATGAGCTTAATCGTCTTCCGGCATCCAAAATGTACCTACACTTCATAAACATGAAATGCTTTAGTCATACGGGATTTAACACGTGTCTAAACGAGTCCAAGAAATGATTGATTCCAAAAACAAAAACTTGAAACTTGCCTCCACCGTAACTTACGGTGGACACCGTAAGTTACGGTGGACCCTGTTTAAAAGTACCCCACCGTAAAGCAGGAATAAATTGGCGTAAAGACTTCAGCCCCCACCGTAACTTACGGTGGGCACCGTAAGTTACGGTGGCCCCTGTATCAGCCCTTCCATTTTGCCGTTTTTGACACGGAAACTTCCGTATCTTTCAATCCGCTTGTCCGTTTGACCTACCGTTTCTTCCTATGTGATTGTAATTTAATCCTCCATCATATGGAGTTAAAATCCAACATCCGGATTAACAAAATTTAAGACTTTTAAGTCTTTGGCTTATTACCCTTTTTACCAAATTTGACCTGTTCGTGACTTATCAAGCAAACAAGTTTGTTTGACCCTTATTTCTCTTAAACCTATTAAATTCAATGACGTTTAACATTTTAGGGTCCAATTATAGGTTCATATACCTTCTTAAACCCATTTTCACTCATATGCTTATTTTGACCCGTTAAGGGTATTTAAGCATAATTTAAGCACAAATCACTTTCATTCATTTCTAAATACATATGTCCACATTTCTTATCAAATGATCTCCCACCACAACTATATTTGTGGTGGATTCAAAGTGGTGATTTATATATTCCAAATTTTACCCTTCAAATCATTATTTTACGGCAAAGACTCTTTATAGAGTCATTGAACCAATATTTTACATCTTTCGCTTTTCATACTTATTCAAAGTATTTATTTCATTCTATCACTTATTTCCAAACAACCTTTATGGTGCGTTTGCTCAATTTCGCTTATAAGGGCGTTTTAGTCAATTTTAGTCCTTCTTTTACGACGAAGGACTTTTAGTACATGTTTGACCCAAAAATCCGACTTTCTAACTATAGTCTTGTTTAGGAACCATCAGGTTTCTAAAACGTCATAATCATAACTAAATTTATTCGGTTTACCTAAAAGATAACCAAATATTTATATTTTAACCTTGTCTAACTCTTATAGAACTCCAAATTCTACATGATGAGTTGTATCATTATACATACCTGGCTCAGATCAATATATTGACCCGTTTCAATACTTTTCCTTAGTGGCTGCTAAGTGATAGCGATGTAAGCATCCATGTGCTATTTATTTCCTAAAATCATACGACTTGACAACCCATTAGTCGATATTGTCAAAGAGTGATAATTTCACCTTTTGACCCGTTTGGTCTAAATGACCAATTACTATTGTCAAATTACCATTTTGCCCTTAATGGTTATTATGATTTAACTTATATGATAACCATTAAAAGTATATGTTTCATTCATCCTAATATGATCGAATTACCGATTTAACTCATTTTTAGCCATCACTAAGTTTTCTTATCATATTCGATTATCTTGTTCCGTACGACTACACGCCAGAATACCATGTCTCAATTAGGTATTTTTCTTTTTCGTAGCTAATACGACGAAATAATATTATAAGATATATGACTAGTGTAAGATATACTTACCTTGCATCCATGCCACGTTTTTCTTTCCGTACTCGTTCCGTTTGACCCGCTTCATCCACAAGCTTCCACCTAGCTTGTTAGGCGTCAAACTATCATCATATTTCATAAGATGGTTAATTTAGTCATTGTTAATCATAACTATTCCATCTTACGTATTTTTCTATCAGATTTATCATTCGATCTTATTAATGGTCAGTTTGACTACTAAAAGTCAAACGCCCCTTAGCATATAAAATGCACATTCAAGTTCGACAACTAGTTTAAGCATTCCAATAATTACCCGATAGGCGTTATTTTTAGGCCCCCGTTTTAACTAAAGTTTTAACTAAGTCCATTGTCTTTTCAATACTTCAACTAGCTCGAGCGATTATCAAAACTAGTTTGTTCATTCATTTCACAAAAACTAAGGGTTCTCATCTATAAGTGAGACCCGTTCATCATATCGCTAGCATTCATCCAAACATTTAATAAGATAAAGTTCCATCTATCAATTAGTAGATAACATGATCTCATACACTTAGTCACATGAATTTGGCTACCATATTTCATCATAACATCCAAAACCCATTTCAATCATGTATGAACAAGTACCCAAATTCATGGTTAAATCGAACACCTTCTATTTGTTATCATGCATGTTGATTCTAAGCATAGTTATATCATCAAAATTATCATAACATTAAAACCCACTTATCTAAGTGTGTTAATTCATCAAATCCTTCAATTCATAGCATGTTATGTATGATTTTCACTTAGGGTTTCGTTCCTAAGCAAGTATACATCACTAAACTAGCCCTAGCTTCTCTAATCCATGCCTAATTCGCGATTAGGATGATTATCAACTTTTTACAACTTCACGAATCATCAAGACTTTACATACCTTACGATCCTCTTGTTCGGGTGATTGCAAATTCATGCTCGGTTGTGAATTTGGGCTTCATTTGATCCTTCAATTTGATGGATTTGTTGAAGGTTAGGGTTTGGCTCCATGGGGAGCTCCCTGATGTCGATCTAGAACACACACTGTGTGTGTGTTTGTGTTTGATTTAATTAAATAACTTTTCTAGTTATCCCGCTTTAACCCCTCGTGTTTGGTTCGTTATTAAGTAGGTCACAGCCCACTTATTTCTAATAACAATATTCCCACTTATTAACTAGGTTAAACATTCCTAGTTAACTTAGTGGGTTCGGGGAATTTATGACTCAGTTAATTTATTTATTTTATTTAAGTCCCGTTAACTCGGGCCTTCTATCTACTTTGCTTTCTCAAAGTATTTATCCTCCATTTATTTAATATTAGGTTTTATTTATTTATTTAAGTCCTAATATTTACCGGGTTACTTTTACCACTAACGGTATTTTCCCCGCTCTTTTGTATTAACGGGGTTTAATTACCAAACCCGTTTTCGGGGTGTTACAAGTCTACCCCCCTTAAAGAGGTTTCGTCCCCGAAACCTTTTCTTACATAATTTATTGAGTTTCAACCCAATGTACATAAACTGAGAAACCTTCTAAGCATTACTCACACTTTGACCATTTGTTAGTGTCATCAGACAAATATGGTAACATCTTTTAATTACACAACATATGTATCTTTTATGTTTACTATTTGAATTCCTATCAGAATTCTTATTTGTAAAAACGTCATTTCTTACCAAAACCGAAGTTTTAGTTTGGCATCTTCTCTTTAACTTTTGTCAATTATCCATACCGGGATATTGATAATCCAAAATTATTCTTTTACAGTCTTTGTTTTATGCAAGGATTCTCAATTGATTCCATTACTTTGTCTAATTAACCCGTAGGTTTTATCACTTAGCCTATGAGCTATTTTATTAGACCTTCACCTCTTTAAAGCGAGGTTCTCATAATCTATTTCTTTATAGTCATGACTCGTGGGTCGTTTTAGTCTCTTAGATCTTTCCATTGTTTATAACCCCAAAGGTTAGGTTGACCCCGTAGTTCATTCTTTACTCATGTCGTTCTTAAAATACATGTTTGGTGTTAAGGCACCCTGTTTTGTTTGAAGAATCATTTATTTTCGCCTTGGTATTTTCTTTGACCTCGACCGTAGTCTAAGGCTACATTCGTTTCCTTTCGGACAAGCTTTCTGACTTTATGACTTCTCACATCATTTATGCGTCGGTTTATCTTATGCTCACCATTACCCAGTTTACATACATTCGTATTTGATTATATCCCATTTCCGGGCTCATTATTCTTTTGCTTTTAACGCTACTATTATCCTGCTTGCGCTTACTCATGCCGTCCGGCTTGATATTATATTCGACCCGTTCAACTTTAAAATACTTGAACATAACTTATTCAAAATTTCTATTTACATTGTCTTGTCGTCTTTTAGTTATGACTCAAAACCCGAGTCTTTTAACTTTCTATCCGAGTACCCGTTTCTCGGTCTACGCATGTGTTTAATTCTTACCCATCATCCGGGTGTTTTACCGAAGTCGATATTATTGCAACCCTCCCGGTATGCATTAAGACCTCGCTTCATTTTTATATTCCGACCTTGTCCTCGAGTTTGACGTTTTACAAAAACGACTCGTTTAGAGACATATTCTCATTTTCCGGGTTTGAGTGTAAGTACACTCCCTGCCAATGCATATCTTGATCATTCTACATGTTTATATTCTTCGGGTTCGAGTGTAAGTACACCCCCTCCCGATACATGTCTACATCATTTTATATGTTTTCATTTTCCGGGTTCGAGTGTAAGTACACCCCTCCCAATGCGTACCTTATTTATTTTACATGCTTCTTTGTCCCTTCTTCCGGGCTCATTATCCAATTGTAATACGCTTCCGTCACCCGGTTGTGCGTTTACATTATTATCAAATATTTTTCTCATTTGATTCATTTGGGTACTTTTTAAGTTAGTCCCATTCACTCCGCTCTTACTACATCGGATGTAAATGTGTCCGTCATAAAAAGTTCATGGTATCATGTGCCACTACTTACTTGGCCAGAGTAAGCGATTAACACATGACACATATGATCTTTTTATAATTTTCACATCACGCCCTATGTAAGTAACACCTCTATTTAGTTTTCTTGGAAATAGTATCCTGGATAGGTATTCTATTCAGGTTTCCCCAAGTTTCTAATTTACATATGCAACAATCATTCTCTACATGTTTGTTGCATATTGTTATTTGTGCGATTATATTTAAAAGCACGCACCTGGTAATGCTTGCCCCGACGGGCATTTCTTGCCGTTAACCTTGTTCGCGGTCGTTACGCAATTTAGTCCTTGGTGAGCATGCTCCTCTTGTCATACCTCGGACTGTTCTTCTATCATATCCGTAATTTGTTTAACCCTTGTCATCTTTAAATGCAAGTGTCCTTCAATTAAGACATTCACAAAAGTTAGTAATGTCAACTTTACTAAACGCCCGCATCATAATACAAGGCTTTTCTACTATATGTGTCAACGCACATAATTTTGTTAGCTATATCTATCATTTAATTGGGGTAATGTGTATTACACGATAACCCTATGTGTTGTTTACAACACTTTAATACGCTAAACCATTAACATACATGCACTTACTGGATTTGCGATCAAGCCACGAAACCGAACACCAATCTTTGTCAAGAGCATAAGGTTTAAGTCCAAGCATGGTTTTCCCCACCATACTTGAATCTCTTAAACCAAGGCTCTGATACCAACTTGAAACACCCTGTTTTCTATTTAACGGTTTTACATGTAATTACCAACAATTAGATGTGTAGTTAACACTACACATACTATATAAATATGGATTTATTAAAACTTTTACAAATCATAAGTTATTCAACATAACGTGATTGAATTCGTCGTTTAAAATTTACGACGGGACACTGTGCGGAAGCATGTATCTTTATCGTGTTCGGTTCTTCGATGAGCTTAATCGTCTTCCGGCATCCAAAATGTACCTACACTTCATAAACATGAAATGCTTTAGTCATACGGGATTTAACACGTGTCTAAACGAGTCCAAGAAATGATTGATTCCAAAAACAAAAACTTGAAACTTGCCTCCACCGTAACTTACGGTGGACACCGTAAGTTACGGTGGACCTGTTTAAAAGTACTCCACCGTAAAGCAGGAATAAATTGGCGTAAAGACTTCAGCCCCCACCGTAACTTACGGTGGGCACCGTAAGTTACGGTGGCCCCTGTATCAGCCCTTTCCATTTTGCCGTTTTTGACACGGAAACTTCCGTATCTTTCAATCCGCTTGTCCGTTTGACTTACCGTTTCTTCCTATGTGATTGTAATTTAATCCTCCATCATATGGAGTTAAAATCCAACATCCGGATTAACAAAATTTAAGACTTTTAAGTCTTTGGCTTATTACCCTTTTTACCAAATTTGACCCGTTCGTGACTTATCAAGCAAACAAGTTTGTTTGACCCTTATTTCTCTTAAACCTATTAAATTCAATGACGTTTAACATTTTAGGGTCCAATTACAGGTTCATATACCTTCTTAAACCCATTTTCACTCATATGCTTATTTTGACCCGTTAAGGGTATTTAAGCATAATTTAAGCACAAATCACTTTCATTCATTTCTAAATACATATGTCCACATTTCTTATCAAATGATCTCCCACCACAACTATATTTGTGGTGGATTCAAAGTGGTGATTTATATATTCCAAATTTTACCCTTCAAATCATTATTTTACGGCAAAGACTCTTTATAGAGTCATTGAACCAATACTTTACATCTTTCGCTTTTCATACTTATTCAAAGTATTTATTTCATTCTATCACTTATTTCCAAACAACCTTTATGGTGCGTTTGCTCAATTTCGCTTATAAGGCGTTTTAGTCAATTTTAGTCCTTCTTTTACGACGAAGGACTTTTAGTACATGTTTGACCCAAAAATCCGACTTTCTAACTATAGTCTTGTTTAGGAACCATCAGGTTTCTAAAACATCATAATCATAACTAAATTTATTCGGTTTACCTAAAAGATAACCAAATATTTATATTTTAACCTTGTCTAACTCTTATAGAACTCCAAATTCTACATGATGAGTTGTATCATTATACATACCTGGCTCAGATCAATATATTGACCCGTTTCAATACCTTTCCTTAGTGGCTGCTAAGTGATAGCGATGTAAGCATCCATGTGCTATTTATTTCCTAAAATCATACGACTTGACAACCCATTAGTCGATATTGTCAAAGGGTGATAATTTCACCTTTTGACCCGTTTAGTCTAAATGACCAATTACTATTGTCAAATTGTCAAATATTGTCAAATTACCATTTTGCCCTTAATGGTTATTATGATTTAACTTATATGATAACCATTAAAAGTACATGTTTCATTCGTCCTAATATGATCGAATTACCGATTTAACTCATTTTTAGCCATCACTATGTTTTCTTATCATATTCGGTTATCTTGTTCCGTACGACTACACGCCGGAATACCATGTCTCAATTAGGTATTTTTCTTTTTCGTAGCTAATACGACGAAAGAATATTATAAGATATATGACTAGTGTAAGATATACTTACCTTGCATCCATGCCACATTTTTCTTTCCGTACTCGTTCCGTTTGACCCGCTTCATCCACAAGCTTCCACCTAGCTTGTTAGGCATCAAACTATCATCATATTTCATAAGACGGTTAATTTAGTCATTGTTAATCATAACTATTCCATCTTACGTATTTTTCTATCAGATTTATCATTCGATCTTATTAATAGTCAGTTTGACTACTAAAAGTCAAACGCCCCTTAGCATATAAAATGGACATTCAAGTTCGATAACTAGTTTAAGCATTCCAATAATTACCCGGTAGGCGTTATTTTTAGGCCCCCGTTTTAACTAAAGTTTTAACTAAGTCCATTGTCTTTTCAATACTTCAACTAGCTCGAGCGATTATAAAAACTAGTTTGTTCATTCATTTCACAAAAACTAAGGGTTCTCATCTATAAGTGAGACCCGTTCATCATATCGCTAGCATTCATCCAAACATTTAATAAGATCAAGTTCCATCTATCAATTAGTAGATAACATGATCTCATACACTTAGTTACATGAATTTGGCTACCATATTTCATCATAACATCCAAAACCCATTTCAATCATGTATGAACAAGTACCCAAATTCATGGTTAAATCGAACATCTTCTATTTGTTATCATGCATGTTGATTCTAAGCATAGTTATATCATCAAAATTATCATAACATTAAAACCCACTTATCTAAGTGTGTTAATTCATCAAATCCTTCAATTCATAGCATGTTATGTATGATTTTCACTTAGGGTTTCGTTCCTAAGCAAGTATACATCACTAAACTAGCCCTAGCTTCTCTAATCCATGCCTAATTCGCGATTAGGATGATTATCAACTTTTTACAACTTCGCGAATCATCAATTTGATCCTTCAATTTGATGGATTTGTTGAAGGTTAGGGTTTGGCTCCATGGGGAGCTCCCTGATGTCGATCCAGAACACACACTGTGTGTGTGTGTGTTTGTGTTTGATTTAATTAAATAACTTTTCTAGTTATCCCGCTTTAACCCCTCGTGTTTGGTTCGTTATTAAGTAGGTCACAGCCCACTTATTTCTAATAACAATATTCCCACTTATTAACTAGGTTAAACATTCCTAGTTAACTTAGTGGGTTCGGGGAATTTATGACTCGGTTAATTTATTTATTTTATTTAAGTCCCGTTAACTCGGGCCTTCTATCTACTTTGCTTTCTCAAAGTATTTATCCTCCATTTATTTAATATTAGGTTTTATTTATTTATTTAAGTCCTAATACTTACCGGGTTACTTTTACCACTAAGGGTATTTTCCCCGCTCTTTTGTATTAACGGGGTTTAATTACCAAACCCATTTTCGGGGTGTTACACTTAACCTCCAATTATTTACCCACTTATCATCAAAAACTTACAATTACCCCCCCCCCCTCTCCATTTACGGTCCACATAGGGGACCCACAACCCACTCACTAGATTTTCCTCTATATTTTAATAAGATCTTGCTTGAAGAATTGAACAAAATATGGAGGTGTAAGAATATAAGTATGGTGCATATCCTTGCAAATCGTTCCATATCCTTCTCATATCTTACAAAATCACCCAACTCCCTTACACACTCTCTCTTCCTCTCGGCTCTCTACACAACCGCCACCATCACCACCATATCCATCCAATTCAAACTTATTCAAGTGCTAGGAGGTGATACTTGGAGTTTGAAACTTGGAGATCTTGAAGGAACTTCATACATTGCTTTTACACACCATCTTCATCAACTTTCGTTCTTGAGTTCTTCCCTAGCTTTAAGCTAGTTGTAAGACTTCCTTAAACTCTTGTTTACTTTTTTTTATGGTTAAAAGATGTATATTATGATGAAATCATATGAACACTACAAGAACACCAACATAAAACATGAACATAAGGCTTTACATAAAGATGATCATGATGAAATCTTGTTGCATTAAGGTTGATTAAAGCATGCATGGCATTTGATTGTTGATTTCTTGATAATAAGATGATGATCATCATATGGAACTTGTTAAAGAATGATTAAAAACATGGTTTAAAAAGTTAGGGGGTGATTATGGGTTTACATGAAATAATCACCTTATTGATCAAACATGAACTTGAAAGTTAAAGGATTTTCTTGTAAAATGACAAACCAAGTGAACTAGTAAACTTGTAAATCCAAGAGTTACAAATGATTTTTCTAAACAAATCAAGTTCAAGAGACGGTTTCTAAAAGATCCTAACTTGTCTTGCACTTACATTATTTTTGGAAATAAAATAAGTGTAGGAAGGCTAGTAAACAAGAATATGTTGTAAATAAATATTTTTGTAAAAAGTAGTCACAAGTTGTAAACATATAGAAATCCCGAGAATGAGTTTTTAACAAAAGTAAATACACTTTGGAGGGTAACTAAGTCCACTAAACGGGTTACCAAGTTACTACGCATTTTCGTGAAATATCAAGTTCATGATGTTATGAAAATCATATAATTTTTGCACTTGGTGAACATAATATTGTCTAAAGTATGATTGTTGATTGTTTGAATGATTTTTGGAAAAGAAAATGATATGCTAAATAGCATGGACACCTCCATTTACAAAGGAAACTATGGCGAAATTTTCTAAAAATCCCAACACTTAGAAAATATTTTCTAGACAAGTGTTTACTAGTGTATTTTAAACTATGTTTTTCAAACATAAACCTCGCCATAATTTTTGTAACAAAAATACAAGTATTGGGGGATGGCTTTTGTAAATAAAAAGGGGTAAATATATATTTAGAATATATATTTTGTATTAAGACACTTGTGTAAATATTTACTTGATTTGTGGAGTAGTTATATTATTTTAGGGTAAAATAATATATCTTAACAAAAGACCATGAAATTACAACTCCAACATAATATCAAAAATCACACGGAATAAATATTTAAGTTACACACTTGGTATTGTGAAACCGAACGATAAAACGTAACTCACAAAATATTCCGGAGATTACTTTTACTTATATATTTTTGGTATATATTATTTTTGGACAAGAAGTGAAAATATATTATTTTTGGGAAAAATATATATATTTTGGAGTACATTATTTTTGACAAATAAATTATATATATATTTTCTAAGTGGGACTTAAAAATATATTATTTCAAATACGAACATACATGTATAAATACCCTCATACATGGGAAAGAAATACGGAGTTAAACACTTTAGAAGTATTAATACAAGAATATTGAATGAACAATTATTCCAACACTACATATAATTTAAGTTAAAATATTAATTATTTTGACAAATAATTATAACTTGGAATAACCTAAGAAACGCAACTCAAAAGCATTAAACTCTAAGCCAAGGCACGGCCCGTTCGTCTAATAGACATTAGTACGTTGTAGGTTGTCGTGTAGCGGACAGAGTTTGAGATATGGTACAAGACGCACTACAGTGAGTTCATGTCCCCCTTTTCTTTTAACTGTTTTCAGTTTTATACTTCGGGGGTGAAATACATGTTACAATTATTACAGACATTTTTATACATGGTATGGTTAGCTTAAGGAGGGTTTTACTGCGCGATCATGTGAGTGGTGGGCATGACACTTAAGGCCATTAATCCTCATTGTAGGACCAAGGGACACGAGTGATAGATCTATTTGGGTGTAGCGAGCCCACACCCATGAGGCCGGGGCGGCCCATAGTGGGGACTATGTCTTCATACCGGAGACAAATTTGCTAGGTTTGAGTCTTCCTGCATCATTTCACATATACCATTGGCTTTGCAACCCATTGGTGATCTGTTTTTCCTTATTGCTACATACTAGGGACATTTATACATACAAAACATATTTTAAAGGCTTATACACACAGACTTACACATTAACTCGCTCAACTTTTTGTTGATATTTTTAAACTATATGTATTTCAGGGAATTAATCGGATCTGGCAAGTGATGCATGTTAGTCAAGCTGCGTACTAAATAAAGATGTCATCCAGGGTTGTAGGGTTTGGGAAGTGTAACCTCTTCCTGGACGGGTTACATGTCTCTAAACCTCGTTTTATTGAAAGTCTTTTGTTGAGTCTTATGAACTCGTTCTAAACAAGTCATGGTTTGTAACTTATTTTGGGGTGGATGTTTCAAGACAAGTATGTTATGCATTTTCTAAACTATATTAATGGATGAACATCTCGTATTTTTATCATATAGCATTGTTATGGTTGTTGCTATGGTATTAAGAAGTCACACCAAATAAACCACGCTTCCGCAAAAGCCAGGGTGTGACAGCTTGGTATCAGAGCCTCAATCATAGCGAACTAGGATTTCTTTCTCGAGTCTAGACTATGATCACTAGGGCTCTCACAAAAATGTTTTCAAACATTTTTACATTGCATACAAAAAACGTCCAGATCCAGGAACAAACATTTTTACAAATAAAAGGCACAAGTACACATTTCAAAAAGGCTATGTATATAATTCAGTCTTAGAGACTGAGGGAGTTCAGTCTTAGAGACTGAGTGTAACAACCTTGATTTTCAAACATGTACTTGTTTGATACACATTTTGAGATGCAATTTGTTTGATACATGTTTAGTTCTATTGTTGCTACATGTTTTGCCGACCCAAACGCGTGACAATCGGTGTAAGTAATGGTACCATATTTAGCACATTGTTTTCATTTAACATGTTTACAATCGGTGTAACATTTGGTTTGTACAAACGGGACTTATATACGTTCATTAACATTAGCTACGCCGCTCGGTAGTAAGTAATGGTACCATAGGACTTTGCAAATCCCGTTCCTAAAATCCTAGGTTTGTTTGGATGGATGGAATGACTGAATCCGAAAACAATTCTTCTGATAACCTTTACTGAAAGGGTTATCTGACTGTCACAAAGGCTTGAATGTATGCGTTAACTTACCACATAAATGTTTATACCAATAAAACATGCATTTACTTTGCAAAACATAACTTTTTGATAAATTTTAAATACTTTGTTTTGTACATCTTTACATTTGGTTTATGTGACTACACTTTACTTACCATATATAACAATTGTTACACATTACTTGACTACATTTGGACTTTTAACATTTGACATGGTTTATACAAAGACTTTTTGACAATTGGTTTAAATAGGACTCATACATTTTACACAAACTATACATTTTTCACAAGACTTTGGTTAACAAAACAATTTACAAGGTTCATGACTAACTTTTATTAAACATTTCTTTAAACTCAAGTCATGAATCCTATTGTCACAAAACCTATGTATCTCACAGGCATTTTTATGCTGACGTACCTATTTTCATATGTGTTTCAGGTTATGATGCGTAGGATTTATCACGATACACCTAGACAGACTTGGACTTTAGCAACAATAAAAGATGCAAGACTAGTTAATTATATTATATTTCTTGTCTGTTAAGACATTGTAACTCTCGAAATCAATAAAACGAAATTTCAATCTTCCATGTGTTATGAAACAATGATTCTGTTACAACACTCCCCGACGTTTCCGCCACGATTTGTTGTTTTTACGTGGTCGGGGTGTGACACTGAGGGAGTTCAGTCTTAGAGAATGAGGGAGGTCAGTCTTAGAGACTGGGGAAAATTTAGTCTTAGAGACAGGGAGGTTTGGTCTTAGAGACCAGGGAGTTGGTCTTAGAGGCCAGGGAATTAGTCTTAGAGACTGGGAGGTTTGGTCTTAGAGACCATGGAGTTGGTCCTGGACGCCAGGGAATTAGTCTGAGAGACTAGGTGGGATAGTCTGGGAATACTAGAATGCATACATGATTACATTGCTATTTGCTTACATGCTTATCTGATATATGTTCATATGTTGTGGTTGTGTTACAGACACCATGGCATCTTCTTCTGATAGTGGAGTGTCCGACACGCTAGACCCTATGGCTATTACCTCGGATGACGAGATAGCCACAGACCCGGAGGTTTATACATCCGACACCACGAGTACCGACGAGGATGATTTTCAGCCTTTTGCCCTACCGGACTTTGGAAACGACTTACCCTTAGCTGATGGTCTACCGGGAGAGGATCTACCACTTGTCCAGATCCCTGCCCCTCTCCCACTTGCTGTAGTTCCCTTTGAGGAACAGCCACTTGACGCGTTACCTGATGACGACATCGATCTATTTATCGAGGGTCCCCCGGAGGGTGACCAGGATGGCGGGGCCCCGATTGATGATGATATTCCACCTGCTGACATTCCTGTCGATGACCCTATTGTTCCTATGGTTGAGGTTCCTGCTGTTGATGCCCTTGTTGTGCCACCTATCGAGGCTCCTGTTGTGGAAGCCTTGCCTGATCCGTCTGGTTCCTACTCGCTTGAGTCTGTATCATCCGCCACTCTTCACGCCCAGGACGTGCAGCACTACTCCACCGACACCGATTCAGACATGGCGATGTCTACTGCACCCATTGTTCCCCATGACTTTGACCCGGATCCTGAGGTTGAGTTTGTACCTGCTGAGCCACCCGTTGATGCACCAGATGTTGCACTACCAGTTGTTGATGCACCAGTTGTTGCACCACCACTTGTTGATGTTTCGGTCATTGCACCACCAGTTGTTGATGTCCCAGTTGTTGCCCCTTTACCTGACCCTATGCCGGTGTTTGATGACCTTGCACTTTTTGCTACACACATAGATCCCAGATATGCCAACACCCATAACGGGTGGATTGAGGATGATGATGACTATCCTCCGTTTGTTCTACCAGTCACTCCCCCAGCTGCACCTATTTTTGCACCCTCTGATGTCCCACAGTTTCGTCCTTCCGTGTCAGACGTCCACCGCACGGATTTACCCGTCACTTTCCTTCGGGACATTCCTCCTCCCCGTCCAGGGGAAGGACCTTCTACTCAGCAGCATGATCACATATCACCTATGACAGCAGCTTTTCCATTTATACCCCCTTCTGCACCTGCTGCACACACTGCTTTTACTTCTTCAGCTCCCACGGGCGATCGTTCATGTGGTCTTCGCCCAACATCATGCCTTTGTCAGATCCATACCATCCTTTTCATGTTGGGTATACGACGGATGATATACTTCTATCCTTGCAGTTACAGCAGGATGCGTTGAGCCGACGAGTCCAGGAGCTGGAGAGGACCCCGCGTCCTCCCCCTTGTCATTGCCAGTCTCCATTTGCTACACCACCAGCTCCTCTCAGACTGCACCCTGAGTCTGATGTCCGCTTCTTCACTCCGGAGCAGCAGATTGCTTACCTGCTGCGTGTTGTCCATGCACTTGAGGAGGATTTGGCGCATTTGCGCAGATTGGTTTTCACTCCTCCACCTCCTCCCCCACCATCAGCTTAGGGGTATTAGGTCTCCAGCAGATAGGCTACTTTTGGTGAGAAGACAGCTATTGAGCCATGATTGTGAAGACTTTTGAAGACCACACTTTTGATATTTGACTTTTTGGTTGTTGTAAATTATTAGACGATTCAGACAAGGGTGATGTGACCCTTAGTCTCTTTTGACATATGATACAATTGTAAAAACTGTACTGGTGGTCTTGTTTTATGCAAAGCTCAATCGCAGCCTTCTCATTACATGCATTGTGGATTTATTTGTTTATGATTATGACATGGGATGTTATGTGTTATCGTGTTGATGGGTGTTATTACATACGCATATTACTTACTATACTTACTATGACCTGACTGTTACAATCTTCTTATAAAAGATGCCTCCACGATGAGACACACGTTTGCCTACCACTGAGGCGGAGTTACAGGAGTGAATTACCGCAGCAATAGCACAGTATGAGGCCTCCCGCGCCGAGACTAGCGGAGGTTCCTTAAGAAACAACAACCCACCCAATGGTAATGTCCAAGTCGCTTGAGACACATTGCGTTACATTTGGATATTTCTTACACATCCGCTAATACTTATGTAAATGATATTGCCTGTACAGGCTGTACCTACAAACAATTTTTTGGATTGTAAGCCCTTAAATTACGATGGCACTGGAGGTGCTGTTGCTTTCGTCAGATGGACGGAAAAGACGGACTCTGTTTTAAGGATGAGCAAGTGTGCTCCTGAACATCAAGTTACATATATCTCAGGGCTCTTTCTTGATGGTGCTTTATCCTGGTGGAATCTTCAGGTCCAGACCCTGGGGGAGGTGGCGGCGTATGCTTTGACATGGACTGAGCTGAAGGAGCTCATGAGGAAGAAATACTGTTCACGGGCAGAAATACAGAAGCTGGAAACTGAATTCTGGCACCTCAAAATGGACGGTCCAAAAATTGCTGAATATGTACAAAGGTTCCACGACTTGTCACGCGTTGTGCCGTATATGGTTGATCCTGAATTTAAACGCATTGAGCGTTTCATCTGGGGATTGGCACCCCAGATAATGAGCATGGTAACGACGTCCAAGCCTCCAACGATTACCGAAGCCATTGATCTCAGCGTAGCACTTAAAGAGGAAGCCATCCGGTTGAACAAATTTTCAATCTCTGAACCGAAAAAGAAGGAAACACATGTTGAGTCATCATCAAGTGAGAACAAGAGGAAGTTCTCAAACTTCAAAAAGGGTACCAGCAGTGTCAGCAAGAAAGAAGAGGGAAGTGCACCAGCCAGGGCCAAAACTGGTGCCAAAAACAAAGGAAGAGGATACATGGGCACCCTGCCCAAGTGTGATGCATGCCAATATCATCACCCCGGCCCATGCAAATTCAGGAAATGTGAGTCCTGTGGGAAGACTGGCCACTCAAAAGAAACATGTTGGGCTGGTAATGGTGTTGGTCGTGGTAATCAAAGAGGTCATGGAGGAGGGAATCGAAACCGCCAACAGGGAGGAAATGGTGGGAATGGGAATCAAGCTGGTAACCGGGGAGCTAACACCAATCGAGGCGGTAATGGTAATGGTAACGGTCGAGGACCGGGATGTTTTAACTGTGGAGACATCGGGCACTTCAAGCGCGAATGCCCAAAACTCAATCAAGCTCAGAGAAGGGTATTCAACATTGGAGCAAGGGAAGCACGCCAGGACCCGAACGTTGTCATTGGTACGTTCCCTATAAATCAACGCTTTGCATCTGTTCTATTTGACACTGGTGCCGACTATAGCTTTGTATCATTAGAATTTAAAAGTATGCTTGGGTTAACTGCTAGTAAGTTAGATATTCCGTACTCAATTGAACTGGCTAATGGAAGGCTAGTTGAAACGAATGAAGTCATCAGAGGATACGTAATAGAGCTGGGAGAGCAAGAGTTTACACTGGATCTACTGCCAGTCGATTTGGGAAGCTTCGACGTGGTAGTAGGAATGGATTGGTTGTCCAGCAACTGAGCCGAAATTGTATGTCACGAGAAGACCATTCGCATCCCAATAGTGAATAGAGAAACAACTGTGGTACACGAAGAGAAGCGTGATACATCCTTAAGGATCATTAGTAGCTTGAAGGCTAGAAGATGTTTGAAGAAGGGATGTGTTGCCTTCTTGGCCACATCGTGAATAAGGAGGCCGCTGAGCCAAAGATGGAAGATATTCCAGTCGTAAGGGAATATCCTGAAGTCTTTCCAGAAGACTTACCAGGATTGCCCCCACAAAGACAAGTCGAGTTTCATATTGACTTAGTCCCAGGCGCCGCGCCTGTGGCTAAGGCACCTTATAGACTTGCACCTTCGGAAATGCAGGAGTTGTCGACGCAACTTCAGGAGTTGCTAGACAAGGGATTTATCAGACCAAGCTTCTCGCCTTGGGGAGCTCCAGTCCTGTTCGTTAAAAAGAAAGATGGTAGTTTTCGCATGTGTATTGACTACCGCGAGCTGAACAAGTTGACAATTAAGAACAGATATCCCTTACCAAGGATCGATGACCTGTTCGATCAATTACAAGGTTCAAGTTTTTACTCAAAGATCGACCTACGATCAGGTTATCACCAGCTGAGGATTCAGGAGGAGAGAATTCCAAAAACTGCCTTCAGGACTCGTTATGGACATTACGAGTTCCTGGTTATGTCGTTCGGGTTGACAAACGCGCCAGCCGTGTTCATGGACTTGATGAACAGAGTCTGTAAGCCGTATCTCGATAAGTTCATGATCGTGTTTATTGATGACAATTTGATCTACTCGAAGACAAAGGAAGAACATGAGCAACACCTAAGAGCTATCTTAGAACTGCTCAAGAAAGAGAAGTTGTATGCTAAGTTCTCGAAGTGCGAGTTCTGGTTACGGGAAGTTCAGTTTCTTGGTCATGTGGTTAATGGAAACGGAATTCATGTGGATCCCACAAAGATCGAGGCGATCAAGAATTGGGAGACTCCTAAGACGCCAACCGAGATTCGACAGTTCCTAGGTTTGGCAGGATACTACCGCAGGTTCATTGGGGATTTCTCGAAAATCGCTCAACCTTTGACCTCTCTCACCCAGAAAGACAAGAAGTTTGATTGGGGAGACAAACAAGAAGAAGCATTCCAATTGTTGAAGAACAAACTTTGTGATGCACCGATCTTATCTCTACCCGAAGGCACTGACGACTTTGTGGTATATTGCGACGCTTCGCATCAAGGTTTGGGCTGCGTGTTGATGCAACGACAAAAAGTTATAGCCTATGCTTCGCGCCAGCTGAAGGTTCATGAGAAAAACTACACCACGCATGACTTGGAGTTAGGCGCTGTGGTGTTTGCATTGAAGATCTGGCGACATTACTTATATGGCACGCGGTGTACAATCTATACTGATCACAAGAGTCTGCAACATGTCTTCAATCAAAAAGAGCTTAACATGAGACAAAGACGTTGGGTTGAACTGTTGAACGACTATGATTGTGAAATCAAGTATCACCCGGGGAAGGCGAATGTAGTCGCCGATGCCTTAAGTCGGAAAGAAAGGATTAAGCCCATAAGGGTTAGGGCTTTAGAAATGATTGTTCAGACAGACCTCTCGTTGCGCATTCGTGCCGCGCAAAGAGAAGCTCTCAAAAGGGAAAACCTTATGAATGAATATCTCCGTGGGATGGAGAAGCAACTGGTACCAAAGGAGGATGGAACATTATGTTTCTTGGGAAGAACTTGGGTTCCTTTCTTTGGTGGTCTAAGAGACGTTATCTTTGATGAAGCTCACAAGTCACGGTACTCGATCCATCCAGGATCGGATAAAATGTACCAAGATCTAAAGGATTTCTATTGGTGGCCGAGGATGAAAGGCGACGATGCGATATATGTTGGCAAATGTCTAACTTACGCCAAGGTAAAGGTTGAATACCAGAAGCCTTCAGGTCTCTTGCAACAACCTGAAATACCCCAATGGAAATGGGAACAGATCTCTATGGACTTCATAATGAAATTTCCAAGGACGCCCAAAGGCCATGATACGATTTGGGTAATTGTAGACCGTTTAACAAAATCTGCACACTTTTTGGCAATCAAAGAGAAAGACAACACGAGCAAGTTAGCTGAGCTATACCTGAGAGAGATTGTAGCACGACATGGAGTGCCTCTCTCAATTATCTCTGATAGAGATGGAAGATTCGTGTCAAGGATTTGGCAATCCTTCCAGGAAGCTTTTGGCTCTCAGCTGAATCTGAGTACTGCATTTCACCCGCAGACAGACGGACAGAGCGAGCGAACGATTTAAACGTTGGAAGACATGTTGCGAGCTTGGGTAATGGATTTAGGTGGAAGTTGGGATACTCACCTACCATTAGTCGATTTTTCATACAATAACAGTTATCATGCAAGCATTCAGGCTGCACCGTTCAAAGCTCTCTATGGACGTAAGTGTCGATCACCGCTCTGCTGGGCAGACGCGGGTGATAGACAGCTGGTTGGTCCGGAATTGGTTCAGGAAACGACAGACAAGATTTTCCAGATCCTAGAGCGCATCAAAGCGGCTCGCGATCGTCAAAAGAGTTATGCGGACCTGAGAAGGAAACCTCTGGAATTTGAGGTAGGAGACATGGTTTTGTTGAAAGTTTCACCCTGGAAGGGTGTGGCACGCTTTGGGAAGCGTGGGAAGTTGAACCCCAGATACATTGGGCCATTCAGAATCCTGGAAAGGATTGGTCTTGTAGCTTACAAGTTGGATTTACCCGCAGAACTAAACGGCGTTCATGATACATTCCATGTATCAAATTTGAAAAAGAGTCCAACTCAAGAGACAGTGGTTATTCCTGCCGACGAAATTCACATTGACGACACACTCCACTTTACTGAAGAACCAGTTGAAACCACGGATTGGAAGATTAACAAAACACGCAGGAGTAGTGTCAAACTCGTCAAGGTTCGATGGAATGCACGACATGGCCCAGAATTTACGTGGGAACGTGAGGATCGTATGAAGGCAAAGTACCCACATTTATTCCCCAAGACCCCTGCAACTAGAAGCAGAACTTAAAATTTCGGGACGAAATTTTCTTAACGGGGGGAGAATGTGACAACCCTCATAATTACAGGTATCCGTACAATTAATTAATATTAAATTTGTGCTTAATGACTGTGCTTAATTACAACTGTTGACTTAAACTGCATTATAATTTCTGCATCATACATACACGTGCATCACATTTCATACGGTCACACCATTTATCATAGACAAACTTTCGTGACATACTTGATGCACAAAACACAGTTAGCACAGTGAGCGGATAACTCAGAAATATACTGACAGTGCCAATACATAGACAGACGGTGTTTTGAGACCCAGTATGGGCTAGGGACAAGATACTACACTAGTATGGTGTGTAGGGAAGTGAGGACCATAAGACTGTATCACTAGGTGATAGATAAAGTGCCGGGAAGTGCCTAAAACTCACTTTAAGTGCAGAATTCTGCATTTTTCGGCAAAATTCAGCATTTTAAAATGCTAGTAATATACAGAACATTGACTAAATGGTCCTGAATGTTTTCCTAAGTGTTGGGAATTAATTGTGTTACAAAAGGTTGCATAAAAGACACTATTCGGAACAACTTAGTACTTTAACAGAACGGTATCTAACCGAACAACCGGACATTACCCGGAACACCAAAATTTTGTCAGAAACATTGTTTTATTATTTTTGGGCTAGTTATGGTCCCCGAATACCCCAACACATTATGGAATATAACATACACATCATACACTAGATTTTTACACTTAACCTCCAATTATTTACCCACTTATCATCAAAAACATACAATTAACCCCCCCCCCAATCTCCATTTACGGTCCACATAGGGGACCCACAACCCACTCACTAGATTTTCCTCTATATTTTAATAAGATCTTGCTTGAAGAATTGAACAAAATATGGAGGTGTAAGAATATAAGTATGGTGCATATCCTTGCAAATCATTCCATATCCTTCTCATATCTTACAAAATCACCCAACTCCCTTACACACTCTCTCTCCCTCTCGGCTCACTACACAACCGCCACTATCACCACCTTGTCACCACCATATCCATCCAATTCAAGCTTATTCAAGTGATAGGAGGTGATACTTGGAGATCTTGAAGGAACTTCATACATTGCTTTTACACACCATCTTCATCAACTTTCGTTCTTGAGTTCTTCCCTAGCTTTAAGCTAGTTGTAAGACTTCCTTAAACTCTTGTTTACTTTTTTTTATGGTTAAAAGATGTATATTATGATGAAATCATATGAACACTACAAGAACACCAACATAAAACATGAACATAAGGCTTTAGATAAAGATGATCATGATGAAATCTTGTTGGATTAAGGTTGATTAAAGCATGCATGGCATTTGATTGTTGATTTCTTGATAATAAGATGATGATCATCATATGGAACTTGTTAAAGAATGATTAAAAACATGGTTTAACAAGTTAGGGGGTGATTATGGGTTTACATGAAATAATCACCTTCTTGATCAAACATGAACTTGAAAGTTAAAGGATTTTCTTGTAAAATGACAAACCAAGTGAACTAGTAAACTTGTAAATCCAAGAGTTACAAATGATTTTTCTAAACAAATCAAGTTCAAGAGACGGTTTCTGAAAGATCCTAACTTGTCTTGCACTTACATTATTTTTGGAAATAAAATAAGTGTAGGAAGGCTAGTAAACAAGAATATGTTCTAAATAAATATTTTTGTAAAAAGTAGTCACAAGTTGTAAACATCTAGAAATCCCGAGAATGAGTTTTTAACAAAAGTAAATACACTTTGGAGGGTAACTAAGTCCACTAAACGGGTTACCAAGTTACTACGCGTTTTCGTGAAATATCAAGTTCATGATGTTATGAAAATCATATAATTTTTGCACTTGGTGAACATAATATTGTCTAAAGTATGATTGTTGATTGTTTGAATGATTTTTGGAAAAGAAAATGATATGCTAAATAGCATGGACACCTCCATTTACAAAGGAAACTATGGCGAAATTTTCTAAAAATCCCAACACTTAGAAAATATTTTCTAGACAAGTGTTTACTAGTGTATTTTAAACTATGTTTTTCAAACATAAACCTCGCCTTAATTTTTGTAACAAAAATACAAGTATTGGGGGATGACTTTTGTAAATAAAAAGGGGTAAATATATATTTAGAATATATATTTTGTATTAAGACACTTGTGTGAATATTTGCTTGATTTGTGGAGTAGTTATATTATTTTAGGGTAAAATAATATATCTTAACAAAAGACCATGAAATTACAACTCCAACATAATACCAAAAATCACTCGGAATAAATATTTAAGTTACACACTTGGTATTGTGAAACCGAACGATAAAACGTAACTCACAAAGTATTCCGGAAATTACTTTTACTTATATATTTTTGGTATATATTATTTTTGGACAAGAAGTGAAAATATATTATTTTTGGGAAAAATATATATATTTTGGAGTACATTATTTTTGACAAATAAATTATATATATATTTTCTAAGTGGGACTTAAAAATATATTATTTCGAATACGAACATACATATATAAATACCCTCATACATGGGAAAGAAATACGGAGTTAAACACTTTAGAAGTATTAATAAAAGAATATTGAATGAACAATTATTCCAACACTACATATAATTTAAGTTAAAATATTAATTATTTTGACAAATAATTATAACTTGGAATAACCTAAGAAACGCAACTCAAAAGCATTAAACTCTAAGCCAAGGCACGACCCGTTCGTCTAATAGACATTAGTACGTTGTAGGTTGTCGTGTAGCGGACAGAGTTTGAGATACGGTACATGTGACACCTGTGTCACTGCGACCATCAAACAACTGCCAAGCCAATGAAATATTGTATTTCATACTTGGGATCTGTATAAATATGTGTATCATTTGCACATATCAATTCTTGTTCGATTCCAAACTCTAAATCGCTTTCTGGAAGGTTATACGCGCACCGATGCGTAAATATAACCAGTTTAATGCAACAAACACTCCGGAATAGTGACATATACTTAACATACCTTAAATAACTTTTACATAACTTAGAAATAAGTTTTGAAGGCTTTGGTATGGCAAAAACAAGTTAATTCGCTTACAGGGACTAAACTTGACAAACTGCGAAAGTATGACGATTCGTACTGGAACAGACATTCCGGAACATGACCATAAGTTAAACACACCATAAATATCCTTTACATAGCTTAGAAATAGGCTTTGAGGGGTTTGGTGTGCTAAAATAAACTTTTGGGTCATTCAGGGACTAAAAGCGTCAAAAAGTGCACAAGTTTGCATTTTCGCGCATAACTTACGTTCTGAATACATCCGGACATCCAAAAATTTATGTAAGCACTAAAATATTTTATTTTAGTGTTCGGCATAAGAAAAATCCATTCGTCACGTCATTTGGATCGTTTTTCGCGCTTATGCGCATTCCGTCGTAATTAAGCGAACATCGCGTTCGTACGGCCAAACGAACCAACATCTGACATATTTTTGAGCATGTTTCATGTCCACAATGTTTAGGCATCATTTTAGGGCCTTAAAGTTGGCTTTACGGGCCTTAGAAGTGTCGGGAATGGCCTTAAACACATGCAGGGACTGAAACTGTCAAAATGGAAACATGTTTGCTGATCAGAAGCCTCAGGCGGCCCGCCTGAGTTTTCCCTGATCCTGAAGCGGGCCGCGTCCGACTCTCTGATCAAATAATAACGAACAGTCAGCATGTTTCAGCTGTTTTAACCACAACCACAAGCTCACAACTTGTCTATTCAGCTGATAAGGATCATTTTAGGCTACCACAACTTTGCAACACTTGTACGGGTGGGATTAAGGCACGTTTTCCATGAAACGATCTTAACGGTGGACCGAATACTATAAATACCCCACCCCCATGCTTTAAAATCACTAGAATTTTGATTTGAGAAACTCTAAGTTGAAACATTTGTTTCATACCTGAGATTTTTTAATCAAGATTAGCATTCGGGGACCCTTCGTAAGTATTCTTTCGTTCTTTTATTGCTTTTCGAGTCTTTTCGAGTCTGAAAGTCAAACTTTGTTTGACTTTCTGCGTTGACCAGTTTATGGTCAATGCGAAGTTCGTTTGAACTTCGCAACGTGAGTGTAATCACGTTGGTTATAGTCCCTTGGGACTATGCCTACTGATTACCACGTTGTCTAGGGTCGTAAGGGTAAGCGATCTAATAAATCGCTTATACCTTCGAACCCGACCCAGTTTGGTCGATCATTAGGATCTGACCAAATACTTTAGGTGACCATAGTATATAGGGAATAACCTTCCGAGGTTATACCTTATGGTCACATCGTTTAAGTAGTTGTATGATAGGTAGTTTATATGCCTTAGGTAAATTACCAGAATACCCTTTTCATGTATAATTGGTAATTAAGCAGATGTAACCTAAACTTTTGTCACATAACTGATTATGTAACATGTTTAGGCATATAACACTTGTCATAGGATTAGTTAGGCGATCCGAACGCGTTCTACGCGAACGACGCGTTAAAGTAGCATAAGCTACCTAAACGGGTCGTAATGGGTCGAAAGCACTTAGGTGAGGTTTCATTTAGTATGTAGGCTTTGTTAAACCATACGACACGAGTCTCTATAATCGTTTGGTTTACGAACCCTCATTCTATCCAATCATCCGATTTAGGTCCGGTTATTAACAGAGTTACCTATATTAGGTGCCGTTTGATATCCGCGATCTCTAGCATTGTTTGGTTGTTACTCAAGGACTACTAAGCAATCTCAAGTGAGTACATAGACCCCTCTTTTACTGTTTTCCAAACGTTTTGGAGTGGAACACATGTGCCTACTTGCTACTTTCATGCTTTCCATGTTTTCACATCATATACCTGCTATATTCGTTGGTACGTTATAGTACATGATTTCATTACATTTCATGCTATGTATGCCCATTGTGTGTGTACTTAGTACATCGTTTTACATTACATGCTATGTATGCCCATTGTGTGTGCATACTTAGTACATCGTTCTACATTACATTTCATACTACGTATGTCCATTGTGTGCATGCTTAGTACATTGTTTTACATTACATTTCTGTTGCATATGCTCATCCAGCATGTGAACACATTATACTGTATTTTGAACCGTTGTATCTATGAACCGTTTGTATCTGTGAACCGTTGTATCTGTGAACCGTTTGTATCTGTGAACCGTTTGTATCTATGAACCGTTTGTATCTGTGAACCGTTTGTATCTGTGAACCTTTTGTATCTGTAATCCGTTTGTATATGTGAACCGTTGATATCTGTGAACCGTTTGTATCTGTGAACCGTTTGTCTCTGTGAACCGTTTGTATCTGTGAACCGTTTGTATTTGTGAACCGTGTGAACCGTATTTGACTATACATGAACATTTCTACACTGGTTAAACATTTCATCTTGATAGTTTGGTTTGAGTAAGTGATTAAGTAACGAGGCGTGTGTAATATGATACAAGCATGGTGGATACGCCGCTGGTACTTCCTATATATAAGTGTTTGTATGGTATTACATGTCGTAGTGTTATTTGAATCATTTCAGTTTGAGACATATAACATTTTATACAAATAACATACTTTTCACAATACATTGTTTTACAAGAAACTTATCTTATACAAACTCATTTTACAATGGTTATTCATTTAACCATACTTTATTCTCTTATTTATACATATCATCTGATCTTATCGTTTTTCAAATGATTTACAAAACAAAGCAAATTACAAGGTTCATGACTAAACATTTTCTCAAACATAAGTCATGAAACCTATTTTCACAAAACCTATGTATCTCACAGGCATTTTTATGCTGACGTACCTATTTTCACATGTGTTTTCAGGTGATGATGTATAGGACTTATCAAGACATACTTAGGCGGACCTGTGCCTTAGTGACTTAAAACTAGACAAGAACTAGCTACTTTATGTTATGTACTTTTTGGTTCTTGTATAAAAAAATGTAATCTTTCATATTTGTTTAATAAAACGAAACTTCAATTGCCATGGATTTGAAACAATTAATTCTGTTACAACACTCCCCGACGTTTCCGCCACGTTTTGTATGTTCTACGTGGTCGGGGTGTGACAGAAAAGATGGTATCAGAGCCAATGGTTATAGGGAATTAGGTTATTAGTAATGCTTTGACCTAGTCTATAACCTTCTTAGGACCCTAACGCGAGTTTACTTGCGTTTAGTCATAAAACAATACCGTCACCTATCCTTAGGCGACGACCACAACAAGAACATAAATTTCAAAACCGCTTTGAAAACTAATCATCTGTTTTAGGATGATTGATTACTAGGTTTTAAACCCTCTGTTATATGATTTTGAACCCCTATGAGTTTTCAAAATCTCGTCAAGGTTTTGGGTTTTAAATAATGTGAACATGTGCAAACTGGAAGGGTGAATGCCTGTATCCTGGGTTTTCTGTCTAGGCAAGCACTTCGTATACATCTCATCAGACGCGAGACCAGTTGTGCTTACCTGGGAATTCTTGGGATGAGTGTTCACTTATAGGCGAGCATGTCTTCGCGATACATTATTTTTGACCCATTTACTTTGATTAGTCACTGTGTGTCGTTTGTTTACCTTGTGGTAACAAACAAATGACCACTATCCTTGCTTTCATCAGGTTTGTTTCATCTCATTCTTTTCGTCTAAATCTCTCACTCGTTTCCTTTCATGTTTCCTCTTTTAGAATGCCTCCTCGACGCGAAAGCCAGATAGCGACTGCCGAACTGGCAGAAATCATTGCGCAGCAAATGGCTGCTCAATTCCCAAACCTCTTTGCTCAATGGAATCAAGCCAACAACAACAACAATGGTCCATGCAATTTCAAGAGTTTTAACTCGGCGAAACCACTCAAGTTTAGTGGTTCTGAGGGAGCGACTGGGCTTCTTCAATGGTTCGAGAGCATTGAGAATACTTTCCGCCATGTGCAGTGTCCTGACAATCGCAAGGTCGAGTTTGCTTCGAGTGTGTTCCAGAAGAGAGCCCTTACGTGGTGGAACGGGGTTATGAGAGATCGTGGTGCAGAAGTTGCTCTAGCACAGACATGGGCTGAACTTAGAGCCCTTATGATGAAGGAATTCTGTCCTCGACACGAGATCAGGGCCTTGGAAAGGGAATTCGACAATCTTGAGCAAGACAGCGGTGAGCATCGAGCCTACACGGACCGTTATGAGGAGTTAAGTCTGTTATGCCCAAACATGGTCACGCCTTTGGATAAGGCAATCGAAAAGTACATTGATGGCCTCCCTGATTCAATACAAGACATTTTGACTGGCAGCAACCCTGCTACAGTTAGACAGGCCATTGAGCTATCTGCAACCTTGACTGAATCAAAGATCAGGAAAGGTAAACTTTTCCGAAAAGGTGACAAGAAACCGGTCGAGGAATCGAAACCAATCGAGGAATCAAAGATCATGGACGAACAGACTGGATCCCCTAAGAAGTCAAAGAAGCGTAAAGCTTCTCAGAACTACGATGTGGTCGCTCACAATGATCAAGCCGTCCCCAACCAACCAGCTCAAACCCCTGCCAGGAAACCCTACAACGGAACTGCACCCTTGTGCAACCAATGTGGCCTACATCATCATGCTGGTGTGAAGTGCCGCACATGCCAAGTTTGCGGACTTATAGGTCATACAGCTAGGGTTTGCCCAACCGCAGCTGCACTAAATCAAGCTGGCAACAATCCTGCTCAAGCTCGTTTTCCATCGGGATCTTGCTACAACTGTGGCGAGATGGGCCATTTTCGTAGGAATTGCCCAAGGCTTGCTAATGCAAATCCAGCGCAGGGATGAGCATATGACCAACCAGAAGACAACATCGTTTAGAAATAATTACGTCTTATGTATTATTTTCTTTTGTTGTCACGATCCATGAAACAGTTGTTGTTATCATTGTTTATAAATAAATCTTTTATTTACATTGCAATGTATGTCACACCCCCAAAATCCACCATGCGGAGTACCACCGCTTGGAGGCGTGACGTGACCAGGATCGAGCCACCAATCATATTGAACAACGTATTTTAGTAAAAAGAACCAATCACAATATAATTGGTGACCAAAAGGAAGTTAACCAAGTTCAATTTAAACAGCGGAAGCATAAGATGTTAAACAAAACATAAGTTTCATAAGTTCACAACGTTTATTTAGTAAGTACGGGACATATTAGTTCGCATTCCACAACGACCACCTCCATGTGCAAGCTCCATAGCATCTAACGACCTGCAAGGCATGTAACAACGAGTCAACAACAAAGTTGAGTGAGTTCACGTTTGGTTGTTTAGTTTTAAGTTGTTTCTGAAAAACGTGGTTTGACTTTCGTTGGCTTAATTTCCGTGGGGGTTACCCCGTAGTTGAAAGTATGATTAACCAGTTCCTTTTTCATTACCCAAACCATAACCATAATCAGTGGGGGCTTCCCATTATGTATGTTACTAGACTAGGCGTATCCATAAGTGTCCTTCCCAATCCGAGGACGGTGTTAAGTATGAGTGTACGTAGGTTTTACGTACGTGCCCTTCTCAATCCGAGGACAGTAGTAAGTATGAGTGTACGTAGGTTTTACGTACGTGCCCTTCCCAATCCGAGGACAGTAGTGAGTATGAGTGTACGTAGGTTTTACGTACGTGCCCTTCCCAATCCGAGGACAGTAGTGAGTATGAGTGTACGTAGGTTTTACGTACGTGCCCTTCCCAATCCGAGGACAGTAGTAGGTAGTCTAGTAGTGTTGATAATATAAATAGCTATTCAATCCCATTCCCAGCCACCGGGAATCCCATGCCTTAGTAAGGGTGTGAACTCACCTCGGTTTGCTCGGTTAGACTCTCAGATATAGCTAACAGTCAAGGTCGGTCAATCACGTCCTAGTATGATTTACCAGTTAGTCATTTAGTGGTTTTCAATTAGAGCGCAAAGTTCCTACACGTATCTATCACACAACATGCATCACTGTAACGGTTTACGCCCATCTAAGTTTCCTGTCCATTCCCCACTCAAAATCAAACATACGATAATGCACATAACATATATAACATGTTAAATCATTCACAGATAGCATACTCGACATTTAGACACGCAAGTCACAACTTATGTCATTTCAGCATTAATATTCAAAACCGGCTGTTTTCGGACATTTTAATAAAATAGTTAGATTATTCCAAAAATTCCCAAATTTTTACAGGATGTCTTAAACGTCCCATATCTTATTTTGTAAAAATATCGGGGTCCAGTTCATTACCAATATTTTATAAAAATTAATATTCGGGACTGAACTCAGATTTATGTATTTCTGACCACAGTCCACGAAACAATTTATTAAAAATTCATCGTAAGTCCGATTTATGAAATTCCAGTGTGTAATTACAAATACATAGGTTGTTATCTACTGTACAAATTTCATGGTCCGATTCATCACAAAACTCAGGTTATGACTGAAAGTACGACACCCATTTATTGCTGTCAAAATTCAGCTTAAGTTGCTGTTACAAATTAACACTTTAAAAATAGTAAACGGAGTCCAAAAATTACGATTCCGGTGCCATTAGAACCGTATTTCATAATAACATATTTTAGATTTAAAATATCGGTTTTTCGTTGAGTTTAAGACCTTTTTACAGCCAACTGAAGTTGGCTGTAAAAGTTGGACAGATTCTGATTTTAAGTGTTTAACCTTCTAAATCGTGTTCGATCGATTCCGTTAACAAGTTTAATGACCACAACAACATGACACATTAATATTAATCAGTAAAACATCAGATAATCAACCAATAATCATAATCACACAAGATCTACATGATTTACACACATATTCATCCATTAACCACCTTGTTCATCACTTTAGTAAACTTTTAGTTGGTGATCTTATATGTTAGTGATTTTTAACCGACGAAACTCTTATTAACCACTCTAGACAAGATCAAGAAGGCGTTTAGAGTCACTTACTACTAGCTCGAGGCTAGGGAAGAATCTAGTCGAAGAATGAGTGGATAAAAGCAATGGGGTGAGGTCCTTCGCGTTCCGAATGCACCAAGCTTCCTTATGTGAGATCCTTAACACTTGTATGCACTTGAAATGAGATGATCAAAACTCGACGATGGATGGATGGTTGTGTGGGTGTTCGGTCGTGAGCTATTAGAGAGGGAGAGAGAGATTTCTCTAAGTGTTGGTGGTTAAGTGTTATGGTGGGTTAAGTGTTGATCTTATAGACAACTCACATGGACATTAACCAAAGGATTATGTGCTAGCTAGATATTAAACACACAAGATTATTAAAATCAAATAAAGGACAATGTGTCACCATATGGTGATCGAGTTCGGTTGGGGGGGGGGGGGGTAATCCGGTTGGTTTTCAACTAAACAGTTAGACATTAGTTAGTTAAGTGTGAAGGTTAACTCGGTTATTAGTGTGTCATGCATTATGACGGGTGTTAGGGTATTCAGGGACCCTAACTGGCTCAGAAAAAGAAAAACTATGTTAATGACAATATTTTTTTTGTTCCGGGTATAGTCCGGTTGTTCGGTTGAATACTGATTCGTTAAAGTTCCAAATAAGCATTTAAAGTGTCTTTTATGTATATTTTTCGTAACACTTTTAATTTCTAACACATAGGAAATTATAATGGACTATTTAGTGACCTTTCTGCATACTATTAGTATGTTGACAAGCACATGTAAGCACATCACAAATATCAGAAAGCAGTTAAGTAATTCCACACAGTCGTCAAACACTTTAATTATTATTAAAGAATTGTACGGAATACACCGGATTGAGGGTTGTCACAATGTATTTATGTGATTGTATGTATAAACAACATATCCCCTACAATACCGACAATCAAGGAACCGCATTCCTTGAAGAACAGACTATCCCCAAATTTCTTCCATTGTATGATCTCTTGCGTTTTCCACGAAAATCCTAAGTACCCGTTTCTTCCAAGAGAAACGAAGTACGAGGTGCCAAGTTAATAGCAATCAATAATAAGATAATAACAATTAAACAATTATGTGGTTATGTGCTTATGTGTTATCTTTCATGTGTCATGTGACCCAAATTATGTTATCCAAATCCTCGTAGAATCTTACACATCTTTGTACAAGAGATTTATAGTAGGATACCCAAAGGTACTACCTAAAATCCTTAATGGATTTCTACGTTGTAGATAAGCCCCTTGGATTATAAAGTACTGCTTTATAATTAGACTCCTCGAATGGTCTAGTTAAACTGATTGATATAGCTGAAAGGACTCCTCGGAGGCCTAATTAAGAAGATCCTCTGTGGATCTAATTAAAAGGATCCTATGGTAGTCTGGTCACCGTCATCGCAAGTTCGACATCCTTCCCCACAACATTTCAAAACAAACTGTGCGGACTGTGCAAGGAATTACGTAATTATGGATGCATACATAATTATGGAATTTAGTGCACGGAAATCACAACAAGTTCTATCATGTATCTAGAGTTAACCCTATTCATTTCCAATTCTGATGAAGTATCCGTTGAGGAAAAATGAACTAGCTATTCATTTTTCACTTCTGAAGAATATCCGTTGAGGAACTGAATATCCGTTTGTCCTTCATTTCCAATTCTGAAGAATACCCGTTGAGGAAAATGACTCCGTTTGTTCATTTTCGTTCTGAAGAGTATCCGTCGAGGGAAATGAATATCCGTTTAATTAAATCCTTCATTTCCGAACCTGAGGAAACAACCGTTGAAAATGACTCCGTTAGTTCATTTTCGTTTCTGAAGATTATCCGTTGAGGAAATGAATATCCGTTGCTTAATCCTTTTTCATTTCCGTTTCTGAGGAAGCAACCGTTGAAAATGACTCCGTTAGTTCTTTTCGTTTCTGAAGATTATCCGTTGAGGAAATGAATATCCGTTGCTTAATCTTTCATTTCCGTTTCTGAGGAAACAACCGTTGAAAATGACTCCGTTTGTTCATTTTCGTTTCTAAAGATTTGTCTGTTGAGGAAATGAATATCCGTTTGACTATCCTTTTTCATTTCCGTTTCTGAGGAAGCAACCGTTGAAAATGACTCTGTTTGTTCATTTTCGTTTCTGAAGATTTGTCCGTTGAGGAAATGAATATCCGTTTGTCTATCATTTTCATTTCCGTTTCTGAGGAAACAACCGTTGAAAATGACTCCGTTTGTTCATTTTCGTTTCTGAAGATTTGTCCGTTGAGGAAATGAATATCCGTTTGTCTATCATTTTCATTTTCGTTTCTGAGGAAGCAACCGTTGAAAATGACTCCGTTTGTTCATTTTCGTTTCTGAAGATTTGTCCGTTGAGGAAATGAATATCCGTTTGTCTATCATTTTCATTTCCGTTTCCGAGGAAGCACCCGTTGAAAATGACTCCGTTTGTTCATTTTCGTTTCTGAAGATTGTCCGTTAAGGAAATGAATCCCCGTTTGTTTATTCCTTCATTTCCGCTTCTGAAGAATACTCGTTGAGGAAAATGACTCCGTCTGTTCATTTTCGTTCTGAAGAATGTCCGTTAAGGAAATGACAGGATTATGCTTTACATATCTCTGGTGGTTATCTGACACAAAGTCACAAATAGACTCCTACGAATTAATTTCGGGACGAAATTTCCTAAAGTAGGGGAGACTGTGACACCTGTGTCACTGCGACCATCAAACAACTGCCAAGCCAATGAAATATTGTATTTCATACTTGGGATCTGTATAAATATGTGTATCATTTGCACATATCAATTCTTGTTCGATTCCAAACTCTAAATCGCTTTCTGGAAGGTTATACGCGCACCGATGCGTAAATATAACCAGTTTAATGCAACAAACACTCCGGAATAGTGACATATACTTAACATACCTTAAATAACTTTTACATAACTTAGAAATAAGTTTTGAATGCTTTGGTATGTCAAAAACAAGTTAATTCGCTTACAGGGACTAAACTTGACAAACTGCGAAAGTATGACGATTCGTACTGGAACAGACATTCCGGAACATGACCATAAGTTAAAAACACAATAAATATCCTTTACATAGCTTAGAAATAGGCTTTGAGGGGTTTGGTGTGCTAAAATAAACTTTTGGGTCATTCAGGGACTAAAAGCGTCAAAAAGTGCACAAGTTTGCATTTTCGCGCATAACTTACGTTCTGAATACATCCGGACATCCAAAAATTTATGTAAGCACTAAAATATTTTATTTTAGTGTTCGGCATAAGAAAAATCCATTCGTCACGTCATTTGGATCGTTTTTCGCGCTTATGCGCATTCCGTCGTAATTAAGCGAACATCGCGTTCGTACGGCCAAACGAACCAACATCTGACATATTTTTGAGCATGTTTCATGTCCACAATGTTTAGGCATCATTTTAGGGCCTTAAAGTTGGCTTTACGGGCTTTAGAAGTGTCGGGAATGGCCTTAAACACATGCAGGGACTGAAACTGTCAAAATGGAAACATGTTTGCTGATCAGAAGCCTCAGGCGGCCCGCCTGAGTTTTCCCTGATCCTGAAGCGGGCCGCGTCCGACTCTCTGATCAGATAATAACGAACAGTCAGCATGTTCCAGCTGTTTTAACCACAACCACAAGCTCACAACTTGTATATTCAGCTGATAAGGATCATTTTAGGCTACCACAACTTTGCAACACTTGTACGGGTGGGATTAAGGCACGTTTTCCATGAAACGATCTTAACGGTGGACCGAATACTATAAATACCCCACCCCCCATGCTTTAAAATCACTAGAATTTTGATTTGAGAAACTCTAAGTTGAAACATTTGTTTCATACCTGAGATTTTTGAATCAAGATTAGCATTCGGGGACCCTTCGTAAGTATTCTTTCGTTCTTTTATTGCTTTTCGAGTCTTTTCGAGTCTGAAAGTCAAACTTTGTTTGACTTTCTGCGTTGACCAGTTTATGGTCAATGCGAAGTTCGTTTGAACTTCGCAACGTGAGTGTAATCACGTTGGTTATAGTCCCTTGGGACTATGCCTACTGATTACCACGTTGTCTAGGGTCGTAAGGGTAAGCGATCTAATAAATCGCTTATACCTTCGAACCCGACCCAGTTTGGTCGATCATTAGGATCCGACCAAATACTTTAGGTGACCATAGTATATAGGGAATAACCTTCCGAGGTTATACCTTACGGTCACATCGTTTAAGTAGTTGTATGATAGGTAGTTTATATGCCTTAGGTAAATTACCAGAATACCCTTTTCATGTATAATTGGTAATTAAGCAGATGTAACCTAAACTTTTGTCACATAACTGATTATGTAACATGTTTAGGCATATAACACTTGTCATAGGATTAGTTAGGCGATCCGAACGCGTTCTACGCGAACGACGCGTTAAAGTAGCATAAGCTACCTAAACGGGTCGTAATGGGTCGAAAGCACTTAGGTGAGGTTTCATTTAGTATGTAGGCTTTGTTAAACCATATGACACGAGTCTCTATAATCGTTTGGTTTACGAACCCTCATTCTATCCAATCATCCGATTTAGGTCCGGTTATTAACATAGTTACCTATATTAGGTGCCGTTTGATATCCGCGATCTCTAGCATTGTTTGGTTGTTACTCAAGGACTACTAAGCAATCTCAAGTGAGTACATAGACCCCTCTTTTACTGTTTTCCAAACATTTTGGGGTGGAACACATGTGCCTACTTGCTACTTTCATGCTTTCCATGTTTTCACATCATATACCTGCTATATTCGTTAGTACGTTATAGTACATGATTTCATTACATTTCATGCTATGTATGCCCATTGTGTGTGTACTTAGTACATCATTTTACATTACATGCTATGTATGCCCATTGTGTGTGCATACTTAGTACATCGTTCTACATTACATTTCATACTACGTATGTCCATTGTGTGCATGCTTAGTACATTGTTTTACATTACATTTCTGTTGCATATGCTCATCCAGCATGTGAACACATTATACTGTATTTTGAACCGTTGTATTTATGAACCGTTTGTATCCGTGAACCGTTGTATCTGTGAACCGTTTGTATCTGTGAACCGTTTGTATCTATGAACCGTTTGTATCTGTGAACCGTTTGTATCTGTGAACCTTTTGTATCTGTGATCCGTTTGTATCTATGAACCGTTGATATCTGTGAACCGTTTGTATCTGTGAACCGTTTGTCTCTGTGAACCGTTTGTATCTGTGAACCGTATTTGACTATACATGAACATTTCTACACTGGTTAAACATTTCATCTTGATAGTTTGGTTTGAGTAAGTGATTAAGTAACGAGGCGTGTGTAATATGATACAAGCATGGTGGATACGCCGCTGGTACTTCCTATATATAAGTGTTTGTATGGTATTACATGTCGTAGCGTTATTTGAATCATTTCAGTTTGAGACATATAACATTTTATACAAATAACATACTTTTCACAATACATTGTTTTACAAGAAACTTATCTTATACAAACTCATTTTACAATGGTTATTCATTTAACCATACTTTATTCTCTTATTTATACATATCATCTGATCTTATCGTTTTTCAAATGATTTACAAAACAAAGCAAATTACAAGGTTCATGACTAAACATTTTCTCAAACATAAGTCATGAAACCTATTTTCACAAAACCTATGTATCTCACAGGCATTTTTATGCTGACGTACCTATTTTCACATGTGTTTTCAGGTGATGATGTATAGGACTTATCAAGACATACTTAGGCGGACCTGTGCCTTAGTGACTTAAAACGAGACAAGAACTAGCTACTTTATGTTATGTACTTTTTGGTTCTTGTATAAAACAATGTAATCTTTCATATTTGTTTAATAAAACGAAACTTCAATTGCCATGGATTTGAAACAATTAATTCTGTTACAACACTCCCCGACGTTTCCGCCACGTTTTGTATGTTCTACGTGGTCGGGGTGTGACAGTACAAGACGCACTACAGTGAGTTCATGTCCCCCTTTTCTTTTAACTGTTTTCAGTTTTATACTTCGGGGGTGGAATATATGTTACAATTATTACAGACATTTTTATACATGGTATGGTTAGCTTAAGGAGGGTTTTACTGCGCGATCATGAGAGTGGTGGGCATGACACTTAAGGCCATTAATCCTCATTGTAGGACCAAGGGACATGAGTGATAGATCTATTTGGGTGTAGCGAGCCCACACCCATGAGGCCGGGGCGGCCCATAGTGGTAACTATGTCTTCATACCGGAGACAAATTTGCTAGGTTTGAGTCTTCCTGCATCATTTCACACATACCATTGGCTTTGCAACCCATTGGGGATCTGTTTTTTCCTTATTGCTACATACCAGGGACATTTATACATACAAGACATATTTTAAAGGCTTATACACACAGACTTACACATGAACTCGCTCAACTTTTTGTTGATATTTTTAAACTACATGTATTTCAGGGAATTAATCGGATCTGACAAGTGATGCATGTTAGTCAAGCTGCGTACTAAATAAAGATGTCATCCAGGGTTGTAGGGTTTGGGAAGTGTAACCTCTTCCTGGACGGGTTACATGTCTCTAAACCTCATTTTATTGAAAGTCTTTTGTTGAGTCTTATGAACTCGTTCTAAACAAGTCATGGTTTGTAACTTATTTTGGGGTGGATGTTTCAAGAGAAGTATGTTATGCATTTTCTAAACTATATTAATGGATGAACATCTCGTATTTTTATCATATAGCATTGTTATGGTTGTTGCTATGGTATTAAGAAGTCACACCAAATAAACCACGCTTCCGCAAAAGCCAGGGTGTGACAAAAAGACACTGGGGGCAGTGTCGAATGGAACGAAGGCCAAGACCGTGTGGCATCTGTAAAAGCACTGGTCATCATTCTCTTGAATGTAAGGACATAAATAATGCAGTCTGTTTCGGCTGTGGTGAGAAAGGCCACATCAAGACTACATGCCCTAAATCTGTCAAGGGAGGTTCGGCTAAGAATAGAAAGCCTAAGAATGATAGCGCTTAAACTCTCTTGATGAATGCCAAAGGCAGTTCATATCAATAATAACATCAGGTATATTCCTTATCGTTTATCAGTAATATAAATGCTAAGAGTTCTGTTTTGATTCGGATACCGTAAATCCTTCATAAATTATAGGCATAAGCAAACTTTTAAAAATTTCCCATAAGAACCCCGGATATTAAGTGTAAGGTAAAACTTACAAGCAAAAATCATAGGAACCATTTCTTCTATTCCTGTCAGAAATCTTCATTTGTAAAAATTCTAGAGCACTCTTTCTCCAGATGGAGTACGTCAATATTTGTTATTTTATTTTATTATCTGATTGATTTCTATCAACTGCGAATACCAAAATGTATGATAAAAGCATCATATGAGGATTAGTGTATCTTAATATGTTCCATAGATTGCTTCCATGCCTGATCAATATGGGGGTTTAATGCATGGAACCACCGAGATATCCCAATGATCATATTGTACCAAAGTCAACAAATGGTATTCAAAGAAGATATCCAGAATAGAATTGTCCATGTAAGTGTCTCTGATTAAGATATCCATGGATTCGTAAAGAAAATGTGTCATTTATCTGACACAGGCAAAGATAGAAGAACCGAAGCTTGAGATTTGGAAAATCTCTGTAATCTCCTTGTGTCTTGATTATCTTCTCCAAAGACTACCCTGTATACCCCTGAGACAAGTAGAGTTAAGAATAATATCTCGCTTAGAGTTGCATTTATTGTAAGATCTCCATATCAATTAGTACCAGCAATAATGGAAGAATCGAAACACCCTAATTAAATGAATTTTAAGATAAAGGTTCATAAAGCCTAATTCATAATTCTGAGAGCTCCGATATTATTCGTTAGGAAAGACGGTTCATTATGCTTATGCATTGATTACCGCAACCCTACTTAGGTATCAATTGAGAATCGCTATTAGCTTCCCAGGATCGTTGACTTGTTCAACTAACCATGAGGTAGCTAATCTTTAAGATTGGTTTAAGCAGTAGTTAGAAAGACTATCCCACCTTAAATAAGCTCTCCTATTAGTATATAAGCATCAAGGTTGCTCCTTTGGAGACCTTGTATAGATGATATGTTAAACATCCGTTGTTGGACAAAAGTTTGGTAAGTCCATATTAGCGGGACCTGAAATTACCTTGGAAACAACGGATAAGATCATGCGAATCCGTAACTGTCTGAAAGTTGCCAATAAATGGCAGAAAAATCAATGATTGATAAGAGTTGCAAACCTCTTAAGTTCTTGATAAGGAATAAGATTCAACAGAAAGTATCACCCTTGAATGGTGTGTTGGGATTTTAATACAACGGACTAGTTAAGCTCTGGATATATAGGATCATTCGAGGAAATCGAATATATCAAGATTGGTAACCTATAAGCTAAAACTTACCTGAGGAGCTTGATGGAAATCAATGTGTCCCACACTAGTGATTTAAGGATATGTTTCGCCGATAAGTCAAGAGCATTGTCACATAATGATATGCAGATTAATGAAAATTTATGGTTTTATGAGAAACCAGTATCGAATAAGGATCGACAAGATTAGAAGATACGAAAGAAAACATGTACCTATTATAAAGGTCAATTGGGGTGCCTTAAAGGCCCAAATATGTTGTGGAAGATTAAGTCCATTATAAGACAGAGAGTACTTCCATATTTTGAGCAAATCTCGAGGTCAAGATTTCTTTTAAGGGGGTGAGGATGTAACACCTCGTAAAAATCACGTCCAATGATGTGTTGACACGTGTATTAAACCCCAATAAAGTCAAACATTGACTATGAGGGATTAATTTTGTGAAAGATCAAAAACTTTGATTATGGAAGGACTGGAAGTGTTAACATGCTTAAAATAAGTCTCTGAATAACCTCTCATGATATTCGTATTCTCATATTAAGCCACTTGTTGGATAAGCGAAACCGTTTACGTATAAATCGAAAGTTTGCACGGTAAAGGGTTAAAAGTGTCAACATGTTAATTCTTACCTCTGAGTGACCTTTTAACAAACCCAAAGCATTGTAATGTTCGATAATACTCTCAGGAATGCCCAATATGGATAACATAGGGCTTTGACGCAATAAAGCGGAAATACGCGTAAGTTTGTGCGTTAGAAGGACCAAAAGCGTCAACATTTGAAACTACACCTTTGAGCGGCCATTTAAGTGAACTAGTGTGAACTGGAGTGTCGTAATACTCCATTATACTCTTAGGAATGCTTGTTATTAACTTCGTAAGGCTTTTACGCCATTTCGCGATAATACTCGCAAGATCGCAAAATAAAGGGTTAAAAGCGTCAACAAGGCAAAACTTGTGTTTTCGGTTATCATTTAACAAAACCGGACCTAACGCTGTTTGTATATCCTAAGGATCATAAAAATATAAATTTTATGGGTTAAATGTGCTTAACAGGGAAATTATTACGTTTTAAAAGGTTCACGGGTGAAAGTGTCAAGTTTGAAATTTGCTGAGCTGGTTACCTCTATGGTGGCGTCACGCCACAGCAAACCTCCTCTGCCTTTGCGCGACGCGATGGCCTGATCTGGACAGAAACTTTGCACAGCTGCAAGTTTCAGCAAGTTATCTTCTCCAAACCACTTCCACACTCACATAACTCGAAACCTAGGGCTGTTTGATGGTTTTAAAAACCACTTAGACACCTGTAGGCTTCAGATTACACCTGGGGGACACTTGCTTTGATCCTAGAACATTCAAAAACCTATATAAATGGGGTCATGCTTAGAGCTCATTCCTCACACTTCAAAATTTTCATACTCTCAAAGTTTCTCAAGCTTTGGAGTTTCTCTGAGCATCCTGGTTATCTAGGAAGCTTCTCAAGTCTAAATCTTCGTGCTAAGGACTCTTGTAAGTGTTCTTAGTCTCCGTAATTAAGGTTTTATTAGTGTAATGACTGAAAGTCAAAGATATCATAATTACGCTTTGACTTTGTGATTAATCACTATCGGTCCAGCCACATTTCGTAATGAAAGTGGCTATGTGTTGGTAATTATGTAGGTGATAAACCCTTAAAAGGGCACCTTCTAATTATCACGTTATCTCAGTCAATTGTCGGGTCAAACTTATTAATAAAAAGTCAAACGAGTCAGTTTTTGCAAAATAATTCATAACTGAGAATGCTGAAGTTATGGAACATGTTTTAATGCTTAAATAACTTGGTAAATAATATAAGAACATGTCTAGGCATGTTCAACCCGACAATTCTGAGTTTAGGCTCGGTTCGCAACCGAAAGTCGCAAAAGTAGACTTTTGCTTTGACTTTCAGTTCTGACCCGATTTAGCTTAGTTTAGATACGCCTTAGGGTTCCTTTAGGACCATATTATAAGTTAGTATAACCCTCTGAGGTTATACAACTTGGTTCCATAGAAATCCTAGTTCATTGCATGTTTCCGTTAAATGCTTAAAAGTTGACCATTATGCCCTTTTGATATTAAAACGAGATTTTTGAAAATGTGAGAGGACAAAAACCTTTATTACTGGTATATTAGTATGTCCTAAAAATTTGACATCCAAATCTAGTCTAAAATAGAAGTTATGCACAATATCGTAAGACAAAAGCTTTTTGTTAATTTAATGGCATTTTTGGCATAAATCATATTTAAACTCAACTTTTGACACCAAACTTTCCACTTACTGTTAAGATATAATATTTAGGGATTTTTGGAATTTTTTTTTGAATTTTAAACTGATCATAACATGGGGTTCTTGCATAGATTCAGTAATTGACTATAATGCCCTTTTTGCTAATAAAATGAGTTTTACACATCCTTTACATATCAAACCTTTTTCTACTGATTTTATGCATTAAATAAATTATTTTAAATAGTAGAGGCTGATCAAAATCTCAGATTTCCTTAATCAACCCGAATATCGTCAAATACCGACTTTTATGCGATTTAGGCGCATAGTATGGTTTAAAACCATATTTGGCACCTAAAGCTTGTTACCTACTGATGTTATGGATAAATTTCTATACTTTAACAGTAAGTTTAAGTCTTGAACTCAGATTTTCAAATTTGACTTTTAAAGCATATGTGAAATGACCAAAATGCCCCTACGGTGCATGGTTTGGCCATAAATGATAAAATCACATATGTATGATATCTTACTGATGTAACTTGCTAAAATAAATATTTTTACTAATTATTTTAGACCAGAACCTCATATTTCTATTTAACCTCTTTTATAAACTTTAAAATGACCAAAATACCCTTTCGGGGCTTAAATTGGTTTTAAATTCGTTTTGGGCATAATGGAAGATATCCTACTGATATCATATCATATTTAAAGCATATTAACTTGTGGAACCTGTACATGACTCATTTGGTTACCCGTTATGCATATTCGCGTTCGGTACGGTTTATGTAACTAGTTTGCATAAATTAACCGAAACGAGTCAAACCTTATCATTTTTACTTCAAAATCTAGAATGTATTTAGTTTACCCATTTTATACAAGTCTTCATACTTGTTGGGTCTAAATCACATTCTAATCCGGTCTTCGCTTAATCTTGCGTTCCGTATCGTAAACCTCTCTTTAAAACTAACCGGTCTAAGTTACAACTTGAATAAGACCCGTTAGGAATCTTATAGGTTAATAAAACCTTCGTTCCAGATTGAGAGCCCAGGTAGAAGTACTTGAACTTGCTGATTAGATAATAAGGCTGAGGATAAATTACTTTTAGCTCAGGTAAATACTTTTAACTTATTTTCCCTTATACGGGCTTGGGATACGGTAAATTATTACCGCTTGGTCGGGTGTAGAAACCTTTTAATCAGAGATGATTAAATTGCATAATCCTGTTTTAATCAGTATTGCTTGATAACATATAACATTGGGGGTTAATGACCGTGTCCTGGATATCCTTGGCTCATTTAAAAAGCGTAAATGGCCACAACTTAAGCACGGGGTGTAGGCATACACCTGTCTGTTGCGTATGTAAAAGATATACTCACTCGTGAGGAAACTTCTTGTGAGTTTGTATTTGTGGTGTGTCGATTAATCTTGTTCGGCTTTTATACCGGCCCTAAATGTTGGACAAACATGTAAATCTGATACAAGATTTTTATTAATATAATTGTCCCAAGTTATAAAAGAATATTTATGGCTTGTGCATTTAACTCAATTTTCTTAAAACATTTTCAAAAGAGTTAGTTAATTGTATTTACCAGTGTAAACTGACGTATTTTCCAAAAAGATTAAGTGACAGGTACTGTACGTAATTGGCTGGGAGCTCGGGGCGTTAATAAGGGATCTTGCAAGTTCTAAACGTCTAAAGTCTGTTGAACAATGTTTATATTTCTGTTTTAAGATCCGCCTGTGGATCCATGTACAACCGTTGTGTAATATTTTATTATACTTTCGAATATGTTTGTATTATTATTACTTTAGACTTCTGCTGTGCATTGAACTGTGATTATTTGACTATGATGATATCAACTACGTCACGATACTCCCCACCGGTAATATGTGGAAATATCGGGGTGTGACATCATTGCACAGCGGAAGCATTTAAGCAAAGACTTCTAGAAAAAGAACGCCTTCTAAGTACTCGAGGCTCCAATGGTTCTCCTATTCCAACCGTGCCATAATTTGAAGAAGTAACCTGAGAAGGAAACATACGAAAAAGTCAACATAAAGTTGAGCGAGTTCATAGTTTGTTTTGAAAAAGATTTTAAACAATCTTTTTGTTTACCGGTTTAAAAGTTGTTGAGAAAATAGAGTAAAAATCATTTTCTCGGCATGTTATATGAAAACTGTGTGTCTAGCCCACGGGAGTCTTTGTAAGCAGGACCATCCCGTCCTCTTACTTATACATAAGTTGAAAAATGTTACCAAAGTTCGTAAATCCATGTATTTATGAGTTTTCATCAGTTGAGTCTTAAAAATATATGAAAGTTTTGGTGTTGTAAGTTGGTATGTAAAGCTTCTATGAACATGTTGATCATTAATGCGTAGCTAAGACATTAATATATGTGACGACATAGGAGGTACTACACTCGAGTAGACGATTTTTAGTGTCGATTCACTTCGACTGGGACACAACAGCACTCTAAGTGGTCACCCATGGACCGTGAGTGGGGCTCGCCCGTACCCATTAGATCTAACCTTTGTTCCATGGTCCTTAAAAGGATTAATGGCACCTTAGTTACAGCCTATGCTCACATGATCTAAGAGTTCTTCTATAGCCTAGGCTACCCTTGTTAACATGTATTTCCCCCCGAGAGTTGTAAAACCGAAAACGTTAAAAGAAAAGGGGGACATGAACCCATTGGGTTGTCTCGTTTTTCGTACGCAGACCAACCCAGTCCCGTTGTTGTAACTAGGACATTCCCGTCTCTTGTCATGAAAATCATTCACGTTTCGTAAATACGCGTGTGTTTTGTAAAATCGGTATGTTTAGTCTAAATCGTTCGTATACCATTTAAGTTCCTTGAAATCCATTCGCAACATGGTTTAGAAATATGAGTTTTCTGTCACACCCCTTTCTAAGGCGGAAGCACGAGGTGTGATCCTGAAAGGTTCTCATTGCATACGAATGGTAAATATACTACATGCTCATAAAATAACTCCAAAATGCCATTAACATTACATATTCAAAACATAAGTTAAGTTTAGTGTTTACATAACAAGATAAAATATTGTCTGAAAAGTTCACAACTTTATTTTAAAGACGAACATCAAGGTTTTGATCTTTATATCACCACACGAGATGGGATATAACAACCAAATCCCACAAAATAGGCATAGGAGTATTGACACAACATGACTAAAACATAAGCGACATCCAGGAGCAAGAGTAAGACCGCACGTACATCCACTTTAGTTACCTAAAATACATGTAAGTTTTGGAAAATCGTCAACATAATGTTGGTGTGAATTCATGCAGTTTTGTGTAAACATTTAAGCATTCGTTGTAGAAAACATGGTATGTAATTGTACTGAAATAAGTACTTCTGTAAATGTAAAGAAATCGAGATCGCTAATGGTTTCCAAGGCCATTAACATGTGTAACGCCCTAGGAAGCATCCAAACCATAGGCATTTTTACTTGTCGATTCACGACTAGAGACACAAAAGCACTCTTGGTAAAAGCGTGGCCAAGAGTGTGGTTGCCTGAAACCCAATAGATCTAACCTTTTGTTCCGTGGTCTAGGTATATAGTTTGATTAATGGTGCTTATGGCACCCTATTCGTGACATGATCTATAGTATCATTCCTTAGTTTTTGTTTTCAACATACCATAGCACATGTATTTTCCCCAAGTTTAGAAAACAAATAAAAGTTTAAAAGTGGGGACATGAACTCACAATTTTGCGTATCCTGCGTTGTAAACTTCACCGGTTGGTTTTGTAGCGTCGTGGCCTATAAGTGTTCTATTAATGTGAGTCATTAGACTTGTGTCACACAAGTACAAGTCACCATATTTTGTTTATGTATATGTTCTTTGTACGTTCATTCTTTGTGAGGGTCGTGCCCTTGTTCGTCGGGTCTTGCCCGTTTGTCATGTCTTCACACTTTGAGTATGTTTTGTGTTTTTGTAAATATATATTTTACTCCTCAAATATATATTCGTTTATGTAGACTTTTCGAGGTAATAAGTTGTAAAAAAATAATTTATATTTTTAACTTTTCATGTATGTAACTTATATTATTTTCCCAAAAATAAATATAAGTATTTTGTGAAATAATATTCTCAATATTATTTTTGTACAAGTATTCTTAGGAAAGTATGCTTGTATTTTATGTAAATACTTGTGTATTTTGTATTATTCTCCAAAAATCAATACTTTGATTTTTATTCCTTTCCGGAATTATATTTCTTAAAAATAATGTATTTTTAAGTCTTGTAGAAAATTTATATATATTTTGTCATGTCAAAAAATATATATAATCATTCTTGTTATTCACCCGATTTTGTATAAACTCCATTACTTGGTAATGGTTATATATTTGTCCAAACATATATATTTAAGTCCATAGTGTCCATAATTTGTCCAAATTCAATAATGTGTTAACGAATATATTTTCATAAATATATTTTCTTGTATTTGTCCATGTACTTCCTTGTGAGGAATTTTGTATACTTGTATACTTATGTATTCTCATGTATTTGTATGTGTATTTTGGTATTCACACTCCTTGAGAGTATTTAGTGTATTTTCAAGTTCCTAATACACTATTACATATAACACACATAATATACACATAGCACAAAATTTGGTGATCACTAAATATATATATTTTCCCTAAAAATATACATACTTAATATAAATTTTAACTTGAAGAAATCATCATTTCTTAACTTGAAATTTTACACAAAAATTAGGGAAACCTTGGTAAATATTTTTAGGTAAGTTTCACCACAATTTTTAAAAATTTTGACATAGTTTCCCCTAAAAATGGAGGTTTCCCATGTTTTCAAAACATGTGTTTATTTTCTTTTTAATACCAAAATAATTTTCAACAATAATCATCAACAACATATACTAATTTCTTCATATGAAACATCATGGTGAACTTGATTCTTATTAAAAATGTGTAGTCTTTTAGATCTACACTTCACATACAAGGATCTTTTGAAATCAAGTGTTCTTGTAAATTTTTAACCAACTTTTTATGAAACTTTATTTTATTAACCAACTCATTCATGAGTTTTATGGTCTCAAAGTTTGTAAATCATGTTCTAAAACCACTTTTATGTTCATTAGAAAGATCATTATGTTTAACATCATGTTTCACCATGGATCTTTCAAGATTCATGCTTAACATCTTTAGATCTTTCATAAACAAGCTTTATGTTAGACTTTTAACAAACTTTTCATGGGTTTTAGTTTCAAAAGTTAGTTTTACATACACTTTATTACTTCAAGATTACAAGTTTATGCATAAAAATTTATTTTTCAAGTTCACATAATGCTTCATATATTCATCTTCAAGTTTAACCATGGGTCTTTCAAGATCCATGCTTAAACTTGTTAGATCTAAGCTTTTAACAAGCTTAACATACTTGATCTAAACATATACCCAAGATATAACATCAACAACTTCATTACATACACCAAAAATTAATATAATCACTTGTTATCTTCATGAGTATGTTAGATCTTCTCGTTTTTAACTTTAAAAGTTTAGTTGTTTAGATGGTGAGACTTGTGCATAACATAAACATGAACTAATATAGTGATCAAGAAGCTTACTACTAGCTCTAATGGCTAGGGAAGTGGCACAAGAATGATGAAGATGAATATGGAAGAAATCAAGTGGTTAAAAGCTCCAAAGTGAGGTCCTTCAAGTTCTAGAACTTCAAGCCTCCTTAGATAGCCTCCATACACCTTCTAGTGACCTTGGATTATGAGTTTGGAAGTTGAGGGTTTAAAGTGCAAACGAGAAGGTTTAAGTTAGTTTAAGTGTGTTTAGGTGTTTTTATGATTTTTAAGGTGTTCTAGCACCAATACTAGCTTAATATCATAAAAACATTACTTCTAGTCAAATTTTGATGTTTCGGGTACTGTCCGGTTGTTCGTTTCGTTAAGGTTCATTAAAGTGCTAAATTGCGCGGTTTCACTAAGTATGAAGCATCTTTTGTGGCAGTTTCAATTCCCGACACTTTGTAAGTTATTCTGGACAATAAAACATAAATTTTGCATGATATTTTAGTGTTAAAAAGTTGTTTATAGCTGATTTATGCAGAATTCTGCATTTAAAGTGAGTTCTGGGTGTCTTTTAGTGCATAGTTTAGCTTCCGGAAAGTTTATATGGTAACCCTTGTATCCATACTTGGGTTTTAAGGAATTTTAGATGTTGGACCTATTCCTAGGCCCTAATTCTATTGTCTGACTGCTTTTTGCATAAATGCTGACACAGTGTGTCTTACCGGTGAGTTTACTAGTCTTTCTGACGCAACGCTTAAAGTAATGCACAAAGCAATATTTGAACTATAAAACATGCATGAATTCACATGTATAGCATGTAATCAGATAATTTTGACATTTAAGCACATAATTGCAGATAATAAATAATATTAAAATAGTACGAAAATTACTGGTTTGGTGCCAGTTGTCACAGTCTCCCCCCGCTAAAAGAATTTCGTCCTGAAATTCATGCTGAGTTATCTCCCACAGGAGCTTTCTCAAAAAGGTGGGGGTACTTGGCTTTGAACCGGTCTTCGCGTTCCCATGTGTACTCAGGTCCGTGTTTAGAGTTCCAACGTACTTTGACAAGTTTAATGCGACTACTCCTTGTTTTATGGATCTTCTAATCCGTTACCTCAACTGGTTGTTCTGTAAATCGGAGGGTGTCGTCGATATGCACCTCATCCGCAGGGATGATAACTGTTTCTTGGGTTGGACTCTTTTTAAGGTTTGACACATGGAACGTATCATGTACTTCGCTAAGTTCTTCCGGTAACTCTAGTTTGTACGCCACGGTACCAATCTTTTCCAAGATCTTGAATGGTCCAATGTATCTTGGATTCAACTTTCCACGTTTTCTGAATCTTGCTACACCTTTCCAAGGTGAGACCTTTAACAAAACTTTGTCTCCCACCTTGAAATCTAAGGGTTTTTATCTTCGATCGGCATAGCTCTTTTGTCGATCACGAGCCGCCTTAATGCGCTCTCGGATCTACATGATCTTGTCTGTTGTCTCTTGAACAAGTTCAGGACCAATCAACTGTTTGTCTCCAGTGTCTGCCCAACACAATGGCGAGCAGCACTTGCGGCCATATAGAGCTTCGAACGGTGTGGATTTTATGCTCGTATGGTAACTATTATTATAGGAAAACTCAACTAAGGGTAGATGAGTATCCCAGCTGCCGCCTAGATCCATAACACATGCATGAAACATATCTTCAAGTGTTTGTATGGTCCGTTCACTCTGGCCGTCTGTTTGCGGATGGAATGCCATGTTTAGATCTAGTTGAGATCCAAAGGCCTCCTGGAAGGATTGCCAGATCCTTGAAACGAAACGTCCATCTCTGTCTGAAATAATCGAAATAGGCACTCCATGACATGCCACTATTTCTTTAAGATACAGCTCAGCAAGCTTTCCGGTACTATCCTTCTCTCGGATTGGTAGGAAGTGTGCAGACTTTGTTAATCGATCAACTATCACCCATATCATATCATGCCCTCTAGGGGTCCTGGGTAATTTTGTTATAAAATACATCGATATTTTCTCCCACTTCCACATGGGTATCTCTGGTTGTTGCAGTAGACTAGACGGTTTCTGATATTCGGCCTTGACCTTAGCACAGGTTAGGCACTTCCCAACATAAACAACAACGTCGCTTTTAAGCTTCGGCCACCAATAATACTCTTTCAAGTCTTGATACATTTTGTCCGATCCTGGGTGGATCGAGTATCTCGACTTATGAGCTTCATCAAAGATGACTTCTCGAATACCGCCATAAAGAGGAACCCAAATGCGTCCCATAAAGTATAAGGTTCCCTCTTCGTTTGGCACCAATTTCTTCTCCATACCTTGGAGATATTCAGCTCTAAGATTCTCCCTCATAAAGGCTTCTTGTTGGGCGTCATGAATGCGTGCAGTGAGATTCATTTGAATAGTCATTTCCAATGCTCGAACCCTTAGGGTCTTAACCCTTTCCTTTCAACTTAGAGCATCTGCTACCACGTTTGCCTTTCCAGGATGGTACTTAATCTCACAGTCATAATCTTTTAGCAACTCAACCCACTGTCGCTGACGCATATTTAATTCCTTCTGATCAAATATGTGCTGTAGGCTTTTGTGATCTGTAAAGATAGTACATCGAGTGCCATATAAATAATGTCGCCAGATCTTCAAGGCGAACACCACCGCGCCTAGCTCCAGGTCGTGAGTGGTGTAATTCTTCTCATGTACTTTCAACTATCTTGAAGCGTAAGTGATGAGCTTTTGGCGTTGCATGAGCATGCAACCCAATCCTTGACATGAAGCGTCGCAGTATACCATGAAGTCCTTAGTGTCTTCGGGTAAAGATAGTATTGGTGCATCGCATAGCTTGCTTTTGAGAAGTTGGAAGGCTTCTTCCTATTTATCACCCCAGTCGTACTTCTTGTCCTTCTGCGTAAGGGAAGTCAGCGGTTGAGCTATCTTGGAGAAATTCTCGATAAATCGGCGGTAATAGCCCGCTAATCTTAAAAATTATCGAACTTCAGTTGGTGTTTTGGGAGCTTCCCAATTCTTTATCGCTTCTATCTTTGCTGGGTCTACATGAATACCCTTCTCGTTCACAACATAACCAAGGAACTGTACTTCGTGAATCTAGAATTCGCACTTTGAAAACTTTGCATAAAGCTTCTCTTTCTTCAGTAGTTCCAAAATGGTCTTGAGGTGTTGTTCGTGCTCTTCTTTCGTTCGTGAATAAATCAGAATATCATCGATAAATACAATCACCAACTTATCGAGATATGGTTTGCAAACACGATTCATCAGATCCATAAACACTGCTGGCGCATTCATCAATCCGAATGGCATCACAAGGAACTCATAATGCCCATAACATGTCCTGAACGCAGTCTTCGGTATGCTCTCTTCTTGGATCCTTAACTGATGATAGCCAGACCGAAGGTCGATCTTGGAGTAGTAGCTCGATCCTTCCAACTGATCGAATAAGTCGTCAATCCTCGGTAGTGGATACTGATTCTTGACAATGAGCTTATTCAATTCTCTATAATCGATACACATCCGTAGGGTTCCATCCTTCTTCTTTACGAACAACACTGGAGCTCCCCAAGGCGAGAAGCTCGGCCTTATGAATCCTTTATCCAACAACTCCTAGAGTTGTGTAGATAATTCTTGCATCTCGGATGGCGCAAGTCGATAGGGTGCCTTGGCCACAGGAGCGGTGCCTGGAACCTAGTCTATATGGAATTCGACTTGTCGTTGCGGAGGTAATCCTGGAAAATCTACGGGAAAAACGCCAGGAAATTCCTTCACCACAGGAATGTCTTGGAGTTTCGGCTCCTCGGCCTCATGTGCCAGGAATGCGACACAACCTTTCCGTAGGCATTTCTGCGCCTTCATACAGTTGATGATTCGCAGAGGTGTGTCTCTTTTCTCTCCATGCACGATGAGTGTCTCATCATTCGCAAGGGGGATGCGAATGATTTTCTCGTGACAAACAACTTCAACCTTATTCTTGCACAGCCAGTCCATTCCGACCACCACATCGAAGCTACCCAATTGGATAGGTAAGAGGTCGATACTAAATCTTCGCTCACCAAGTTCTAAAGCACAACCCCTAACAACTTCGCCCGATTCAACAAGTTTACCATCGGCTAGTTCTATGGAATAAGGAATGTCTAATCTACTAGATTCTATTCCAAGCATACATTTAAATTCCACAGACATGAAACTATAATCGGCACCAGTGTCAAATAGAATGGATGAAAAGTGATTGTTAACGAGAAACATACCAGTGACCACATTAGGGTCCTCGCGTGCGTTCCTTGCTCCAATCACAAATGCTCGAGCTTGAGCGTTGTTTTCCCTTGGGCAATCTTTCTTGAAATGCTCTTTGCTACCACATCCAAAGCATCCTTGGTTCTGCCCAGTTCCATTACCATTCCTGTTACCATTACCATTGCCATTTCCATTACCAGCACCGTTTCGATTTCCATTTTCGTTCCTATTACCACTTCCATTTCCTTTTCCCCAACAGTTCTCGGTGCGGTGACCCAGTTTTCAACACTTGTCACATTTTGGAATGCGACAAACTCCTTCATGGTGATGATTGAAATGATTACATTTAGGCAGAGTGCCCTGGTATCCTCTGGTAGTAGCGTCATTCACAGCTGCAAGTGTTTTCACCTCCTTAGGCGGGTTGGGGTCATGTTTCTTATTGCTGGAACCCTTGTTGTTGCTACGGGTCACTTGGCTCAGATTCGAATGCTTCCTCTCCTTATCACCAGACGACTTAGCATGCGTCTCGGTTTTTTCAGTAGGTTTCAGCGATAACTTCTTCATACGAACAGCATCTTCAGTAAGGCTGACAGCCAGAGTTACTGCTTGAGTTATTGTTGTGGGTTTTGCCGCAGTCACCATGCTGCGAAATTCCAGAGCCAATCCCCAGATGTAACGCTCAATGCGCTTAAATTCGGGAGTCACCAGATAGGGGATCATGTCACACCCCGACCGCGTAAAACAACAAACCGCGGCGGAAACGTCGGGGATTGGAGCGACATAATTATTGTTTCACAACACATGGATCAAAAGTTTCGTTTTATTGAATTATTAAATATTTAACATTGTCTTAAAGTTAAAACAAACAAGTTCATATATTGAGTATCATCGTTATTAAGTCACTAAGGCCTCGTCCGATCCTAAGTGAGCATGCATCCTAGTCGCAATCAACATCATCAAACACCACCTGAAACATATGTTAAAATAAAGTCAGCAAAGAAATGCCGACGAGCACATAGATTTTGTGAGTGTGTCAGATTCATGGCTCATATACATGTTGCAATACCTCGTTTGACTATAAGAGTCGATAATTGAAAACTTTGTTTTGAAAAGTGTTTAGCAATGCAATATGATTAACCAACTCAAAACAAGTTGGTTATAGTTTATAAAACCTCGTTGCCATGAATCTAGACAAAAACATTTGTTTATGTAAACCAGATTGTAAATCGTTCTCGTAATAAAACTCCTATGGTTTATATATTGTAAACACGTTGCGTGTCATTGTTTAAAATCGTTCGTCCAAGTGAACTAAATAATGCCACGGAATGTAATATGATAAACGCACTTATATATAAGAAGTACCAGCGGCGTATCTACCATGCTTTTATCACATTACACCCGTCCCGTTATCTAATCACATACCAAAACCATTCGTTTAAATCGTTCAACTCGTTCGTGTTATAGATCATCGTTCATTTGTTTAAATCGTTCAAATCGTTCCAAATCGTTCAAGTCGTTCAAATCGTTACAATCATTCAATTCGTTCATAATCGTTCATGTTTTAATTGTGAAAACTAACTTTTGGTCGTCTCGTTGAATATATTCAAACCTTCGTAACTCGTCCATCGTTCAACTCATATTAACAAACCACCAAAGGGTAAGTTAACAATCATCAGGTTCAGTCGTTACCCACATAACCCGCATACATAACCATGGCGGCAGTCTGATAACGGGATTTGTCAGATCCTATGGTACCATAACATACTACTGGTCGGCTTGATCATTGTTAATGAATGTCATTCGTTATGTAAATACGTCCCAACAAGTTCATTCACATTATCGAAATCGTTGTGTTTAATATAAACCATAGTATTCGTTTTTGAAATCATCGAAATCGTTTAACACATATGAATCACCCCACAACAATTGAAAACAATAAAATAAGGGAACTATGTACTCACATGAGATTGCAAAATATCCTCGATTAAATGAACTTAAGGAAGCTCGGGCAAACCAAGGAAATCAAGTGGCACCTAGTAATCGGATCGCTATGTTAATAAATCGACACCTAAATTGGGAGATCGGGTAGAATGAGGTATCATAAACTAAATGAGTATTGGAACTTATGTGATATAGTTTAACAGAGCCTACATTCTAAATCGGAACCTATCCTAAGTGCTTACGACCCGTTACGACCCGTTAAGGTAGTCTACGCTACTTTAACGCGTCATTCGCGCGAATGCGCGTTTGAGACGCCTAACTAGTTCTATGACAAGTATTATATGCCCTAACATGTTTAAATATGTTGCATAATCAGTTTAAGTGACAAAATTTAGGTTACATATGCTTAAATTCAAATTATGCATGAAAAGGGCATTTTGGTCATTTTCCTAAGGCATATAATCTACCTATCATACAACTAATTAAACAAAGTGACCATAAGGTATAACCACGGAAGGTTATTCCCTATACAACTATGGTCACAAAATATGTTTGGTCGGATCCTAATGATCGACCAAACGGGTCGGGTTTGAAAGTCTAAACGGTTGTCAAGACCGCTTGACTTACGACCCTATACAAGCACTAGACTAAAAGTGACGAGTTAAACATGTTAAAACATGTTTAACTAACTTAGAAAACAGGTTTGATATTAAAACAAAGTGTTTTGATACCCAAAAATAGTTTCATCGCAAAATGCGCATAATCGGCATTTTGACCGAAACTTTGACTCGTCACTTCGACTAATCGACGTGGTAATCAGTAGGTATAGTCACAAGGGACTATAACCATCATGATTACGCTCACGTTGCAAAGTTCAACGAACTTTGACTTGACCAATTCATGGTCAAAGCAGAAAGTCAAACACTGTTTGACTTTCATGCTTGAAAAGCATAACCAAGCATGAAAGAAACTTACAAAGTGGTCCAAGCTTGAAAAGAAACAAAGAAAACTGAAGATTTAAAGCCTTCAACAAGTGTGAGAGCTTCAATGAGCAGATTTGAGGTGAATGAGCAATGAAGATGGAAAAAACCCAAGCTATTTATAGAAATCATGAATCCATAGGATCATTCCATGTGTTTTGAGACCAGATCATGACCTTACACTTGTTAAACATTGATTGGTCTGCTTGCTAAACACACAAACCAGCTCATAGATTGCAAAAACCAAGGATTAAAACCATGATTCAGCAGCTGTTTGCTGAAAACTGGTATTTCTGGAAAATAGCTCTGTCGTGTGGCGCACCAGAGACTACCTGGGCTGGCGCGTGGCGCGAGGCAGGTCAGTTAAAAGTTTCAAGTTTTGGCAGAAATGGTCCCCGCATGCTTAAAACTTAGTTTTTGATGCATTTAAGCCCCGTTAACCCCACTTCAAGGCTCTACAATGAAGTTAAAGCATAGGGAACATGAAATATGCTTGAAAACATCTCAGATGTCAGTTCGTTTGGTCGTACGGTCGCGTCATTCGGTTAATTACGACGAAAACTCGAACGGACGTGAAAACGATTCAAATTACGCGACGAATGATATTTTTGCATTCCAATCATTAAAATAAAATATTTTAATGATTAAAAAAATTTTTGGATGTCCGGATATGTTCAGAATGTAAGATATGCGCGTAAATGTAAACTTATGCACTTTTTGACTCTTTTAGTCCCTATTGATCAAATAAGCGTATTTTCGCATAACGAACCCCTCAAAACCTATTTCTAAGCTATGTAAAGGATATTTGGGGTATGTTTAGCTTATGATCATGTTCCGGAATGTTCCTTGCTATACGAATCAGCATACTTTCACAGTTTGTCGCAAATAGTCCCTGCGATCGAATAAACTTGTTTTCGACACACCAAACCCTCCAAAACTTATTTCTAAGTTATGTAAAGGTTATTTAAGGTATGTTAAGCCTATGTCACTGTTCCAGAGTGTTTTTCATGTTAATCTGATAACGTTTACCCATTAGTTTGCGTAAAACTTTCCAGAAAGCGATTTAAAGCTTGAAATCGAACTAGAATCAAATCGTAAAATCGTCAAACACAAATACACAAAAATAGAGACCAAAACACGTCGTTTCATTAATAAATGATATTGTTTTACATCGTACATCGTTTACAGATCACAAATGTCACAGTCTCCCCTACTTTACGAAATTTCGTCACGAAATTTTAACTAGAGGAAACTTGTGAAAACAAATGTGGATATTTCACTTTCATTTGGTCCTCACATTCTCAAGTAAATTCTAGGCCACGTTTGGACTCCCAGCGAACCTTGACTAATTGTATTCGCTTGTTCTTCAGCCGCTTGACTTCACGGTCTACTATCTCCACAGGTTTCTCGACAAAGTGCATCGTATCATTAACTTGAATTTCGTCGAGTGGAATGTGAAGATCAGTATCGGCTAAACACTTTCGTAAATTGGACACGTGGAATGTTGGGTGAAATTTCCCAAGTTCAGGAGGTAGCTCAAGTCGATAGGCAACCTTTTCGATTCTTTCAACAATCTTAAATGGTCCAATGTATCATGGTGCAAGTTTTCCTTTTTTCCAAATCTCACCACTCCCTTCCAAGGGGATACCTTGAGTGGGACATGATCTCTGACCTGAAAGCCACTGCACGTCCAGTGCCATCATAATTCAGTGGCTTGTAGTCGAGAAACTGCTTGAAGGTGCAGCCTGGAATTCATCCAACCAATTCACAAATGAGCAATCAATGAAACCATGAAACAAGGACCGTTCATAAATTTCATCATGTTTTAGCAAATCAGCTTAAGGTTACCTTGAGTTATGTTTCCTCCAGATGAATCTCCATGTCCATTACGTCTAGTACCACCTGATCCTCCACTGTGCTCAGTACGGTTCGCCTCGTACTGGGTGATAGCTTCGGAAATCCTTTCTTCCAGCGGGGAGTTCAGTTCCTCAGCAGTTGTCACACCCCCAAAATCCACACGCGGAGTATCACCGCTTGGAGGCGTGACATGACCAGGATCCAGCCACCAATCATATTGAACAATATATTTAAAATAGATAAAATCCAACCACGCAATATAATTGGTGTTCAAAAACTAGTTAACCAAGTTCAAATTAAACAGCGGAAGCATAAGACGTAAAACCAAAACATAAATTCAATAAGTTCATAAAGTTTAAATGTTTAGAACGGGACATAACAGTCCATATCCCACAATAACCTCCTCCTCGTGCAAGCTCCATAAGCATCTAACGACCTGTAAGGCATGTAACAACGAGTCAACAATAAAGTTGAGCGAGTTCACAGTTGGTTGTTTGTTTTAAGTTGTTTTCGAAACGTGGTTTGTCTTTAGCTGGCTTACTTGCCGTGGGGGTTACCCCATAGTTGAAAATATGATTAACCAATTCCTTCTTTCCCAAACCATGACCCGTGGGGGCTTCCCCATGTGAACCACTAGACCGTTACCATATCGACAACTGACGAACAATAGTTGTGCCCTACGTCAATGTTCTATCATCATTGACAGTTTGTCATAGTCCATTAGTACACGCCCGTCCGAACGGCACGGTGTGAGGTTTGTTAAACCTAATAGCGCTATTAACTAATGACCCGTTCGCCATTGGCCTCGGCGATTAAGTCGATATAAGATGAGGGACTTAATGATAGAGTTTTGTCTAGTAAGTTTTAAGGTTGTTGTCCTACCTACGGAGGACGAACGTACGTATTCTACGCAAGGAGAATACGCAGGATTAATATTGGCATCCTACCTATGGAGGATGGCGGTACATATCCTACCCAAGGAGGATATGCAGGTTCCGTTTTAGTTCTTTTAATATTGGCATCCTACCCATGGAGGATGGCGGTACATATCCTACCTAAGGAGGATACGCAGGCTCCGTTTTAGTTCTTTAACCCATTCCCAACCACCGGGAATCCCATGCCTTAGAAGGAGTGTGAACTCACCTTTCGTTGCTCGGTTTGACTCTCAAAAATAGCTAACAGTCAAGGTCGGTCAATCACGTCCTAGTATGATTACCACTTAGTTTATTAGTGACTTCAAATAAGCACGAAGTTCCTACACGCATCTACCACATAGCATGCACTCACTCTAACGGTTCATGCCCATATAAACTTCCCATCTATTCCCATTCATACGCAAACATACGACATTGCACATAACACTTTCATTGACATACAACATGTTAGATCATCCTCAGATCACATACCCGACATTTAGACATGCAAATTACTACTTATGTCGTTTCAGCTTTAATATTCAAAACTGGTCTGTTTTCGGGAATTTTAATAAAATAGTTAACCTATTCCAAAAATTCCCAAATTTTTACAGAAGGTCTCAAACGATCTAAATATTATTGTGTAAAAATCTCAGGATCCAATTCATCACCAATGTTTTATAAAAAATCATTTTCCAGACTGCAATCAGATTCATCACTTTCTGACTGCAGTCCACGGAATAATTCATTTAAAATTCGTCGTAAGTCCGATTGATGAAATTCCAGTGGGAGAATTACTATGACATCAGTGGTCATCTACAGTACAAATTTCATGAGATAATTCTACACAGACTTCAAGTTATGACGAAAAACATAACACATATTTTCTGCAGTAAAAACGCAGCTTTTGCTGCTGTGAACAAACGACACTTTAAAAATAGCAAACGAAGTCCAAAAATTATGATTCCAGTGCCATTAGAACCGTATTTCGAAATAACACGTTATAGACTCAATAAAATCAAGTTTTAGTTAAGTTATGATCTGGTTACAGCCAACTGAAGTTGGCTGTAAACATCAACCAGCTTCCTGTTTTCAGCTCTTAACTTTCTAACGCGTGCTCGATTGATTCCGTTAACATGTTTAGCGAACAACAACGACTCTCATACACACTTACAGCAGGTTATAAGTCATTCATATCATGTAACCCTAATCAGCACATAATCATCATATTACATCTTTATGTAAACCTTATGTTTAAACTTTTAGTACATGTTCTTTTAGTGTTCTTGTTATAATCAACATACTACAAATTTTAACCACAAAAGAGAAGTGACAAGGGTTAACCAAGGAACTTACAACTAGCTCAAAGGCTAGGGAAGATCTCTAGTGAAAAAGATGAGGAAAAGTAGTGAATGAAAGCAATGTATGAAGTTCCTTCAAGTTCTTCAAGCTTCCATCTTCTCAAGACACCTTCTAATACATGAATGGAGCTTGAAATTGGATGAACATGGTGGTGATAAGGTGGTGATGGTGGCGGTTATGGTGAGGGCCGAGAGGAGAGAGGAGAGTGTGAGGGAATGGGTGAAGTTGAGTGAAGATGTGAATGATATCATGGAGATCTTAAGGACCATGCTTATAATCTCCTTCTTCCATCTTTTGTTCACTCAAGCAAGCAATATCTAAACAAAATATATGAGAAGATCTAGTAGGATTATGGTGATCTTGGTGGGGTCCCTTGGGGACGGTTGCACATGGGGGGGGGTTAAATAAAAATTACTTGGTAAATAAATCAATTAGTGGAAGGTTAAAGTGCAAGATCTAATGTTTAGTGTATACTATGTATCTTGAAATGTGTTTAAGTGTTCGGGAACCATAACTAGCTCAGAAAAATAAAAATAATGTTTCTTGCAATATTTTAGTGTTCCGGGTAATGTCCGGTTGTTCGGTTAGATACCGTTTCGTTAAAGTGCTAAGTTATTCCGTATAGTGTCTTTTATGTAACTATTTGTAACACAATTATTCCCAACACTTAGGAAAACATTCAGGACCATTTAGTCAATTTACTGCACAAGACTAGTATGTTAACAAGCACATGTAAGTATGACACAGTAATCAGAAAACAGTTAAGTAATTCAGCACAGTCATCAAGCACTTTAATTAACATTAATCAATCGTACAGATACATGAAATCATGAGGGTTGTCACATTCTCCCCTTGTTAAGAAAATTTCGTCCCGAAATTTAGCACGTGGTTACTGAGGAAGCTAGTCAAGTTGCGTGGTTTTCCTGGGGTGTCACATCATCCCCCCGTTGGTTTGGAATTTCATCCCGAAATTCTGCAGTAGCTTCAGCCTCAGTAGTGGTTGCACTTTTCTTATACAACTGGGGATACTTGAGTTTCATTTGGTCTTCTCATTCCCAGGTATACTCTGGGCCACGACGGGAGTTCCAACGAACTCGAACAAGAGGTATTCTGGTACGCTTGAGAATCTTAACGTCTTGGTCTGTGATTTCAACCGGTTCCTCGACGAATCGCAACTGGTCGTCGATTGTGAGCTCCTTTAAGGGAACTATGAGGGTCTCATCTGACAGACACTTCTTCAGATTCGACACATGGAAAACATTGTGAACTCCGCTGAGTTCTTCAGGTAGATTCAACTTGTAAGCGACCTTGCCAATTTTCTCAATGATTTCGAACGGTCTGACATAACGCGGATTGATTTTGCCTCGTTTGCCAAAACGAACTACACCTTTCCAAGGTGAGACTTTGAGTAGCACTCGATCCCCAACCTGGAACTTGAGTGGTTTCCTTCGCTTATCAGCATAGCTTTTCTGACGGTCACGAGCTGCCGCCATTCGTTTTCGTATCTGAGCAATCCTTTCGGTTGTATCCACTACAAGTTCTGGGCCTGTGATTTGACTGTCGCCAACCTCTGCCCAACAAAGAGGTGATCGGCACTTCCATCCGTATAATGCCTCAAACGGAGCGGCCTGGATGCTGGTGTGGTAACTGTTGTTATACGAAAACTCCACTAACGGGAGGTGTTTTTCCCATCCATTACCAAAGTCGATTACACATGCCCTAAGCATGTCTTCAAGGGTTTGGATGGTGCGTTCAGATTGCCCATCCGTCTGTGGATGATATGCTGTGATCATGTCTAATCGAGAACCAAAGGACTTGTGCATAGCTTGCCACAACTCAGATGTAAAACGTGAGTCACGATCAGAGATGATGGAGGTTGGAACTCCGTACCTTGATACTACTTCCTTTAGATAGACGTCTGCTAGGGTAGAAAACTTATCCGTTTCCTTGATAGCCAGAAAATGTGCAGACTTGGTCAGTCGATCCACGATCACCCAAATGGTATTATTTCCGTGTTGAGATCTAGGCAGGCCAGTAACGAAATCCATGGAAATTTGCTCCCATTTCCATGTCGAGATCTCTGGTTGTTGGAGTAGGCCTGATGGTTTCTGATATTCGATCTTGACTCTCGCACAAGTCAAACATTTACTAACGTAGGTTGCTATGTTGGCTTTCATGCTAGGCCACCAATACGTAGTCTTGAGATCGTGGTACATCTTATCCGAACCAGGATGTACTGAATAACGAGACTTGTGCGCTTCATCCATCACAAGCTCGCGTAAGTTCCCATAGAGTGGGACCCAGATGCGCCATGTTACGTAGTAAGCGCCGTCTTCCTTTTGTTCTAACCGCTTCCTCGATCCTCGTAAGGACTCGGCCCTGATGTTTTTTGCTTTCAATGCTTCGACCTGAGCATCTCGTATCTGAGTGGGAAGACTAGATTGGATGGTAAGTTGTAACGCTCGCACACGTTTAGGTATAGTATCCTTTCGACTGAGGGCGTCGGCCACAACATTGGCTTTGCCCGGATGATACTTGATCGCACATTCGTAATCATTCAAGAGCTCGACCCATCGACGTTGTCGCATGTTTAACTCTTTTTGCTTGAAGATATGCTCGAGACTCCTGTGATCGGTGTAAATGGTGCACTTGGTACCGTACAGGTAATGTCTCCATATCTTAAGTGCGAAAACAACTGTTCCCAATTCCAAGTCATGTGTAGTGTAGTTCCTCTCGTGAACTTTAAGTTGGCATGATGCGTAGGCAATGACCTTGTCACATTGCATCAACACGCAACCAATTCCTTGGATGGAAGCGTCGCAATAAACCACAAAATCATCTGTGCCTTCAGGCAATGAGAGGATAGGTGCGCTACAAAGTCTATCTTTCAAGTGCTAAAAAGCTGATTCCTGTGCATCACCCCAATGGTAGGTGACACCCATCTGAGTCAGTGAAGTGAGAGGTTGCGCAATCTTTGAGAAATCCTTGATAAACCTTCTGTAATATCCTGCCAGACCCAAGAATTGGCGGATTTCTGTTGGTGTACGGGGTGCAGGCCAGTTCTTGATCGAGTCAACCTTGGATGGATCAACATGAATCCCATCCTTGTTTACCACGTAGCCTAGAAAGTGGACTTCGCGAAGCCAGAAGTCACATTTCGAAAATTTAGCATACAGTTGCTCTGCTCGAAGAAGTTCCAGCATAAGTCATAGATGCTGCTCGTGTTCCTCCTGACTCTTAGAATAGATCAGGATGTCGTCGATGAAAACAATAACGAACTTATCCAGGTAAGGTTTGCATACTCGGTTCATGAGATCCATGAAGACCGCTGGTGCGTTTGTGAATCCGAAAGGCATAACCAGAAACTCGTAATGCCCATAACGAGTTCTAAATGCTGTTTTGGAGACGTCCTCATCTCGGACTCTCAGTTGATGGTAACCTGACCTCAGGTCAATCTTGGAGTAGAAACTCGACCCTTGCAACTGGTCGAATAAGTCATCAATGCGTGGAAGAGGATAACGATTCTTCACGGTCACCTTGTTAAGTTTGCGATAGTCAATACACATTCTGAAAGTACCGTCTTTTTTCTTCACAAACAAGACTGGAGCTCCCCAGGGCGAAGAGCTAGGACGTATGAAACCCTTTTCCAAGAGTTCTTGTAATTGCGTGGACAGTTCTTCAAGTTCTGACGGAGCTAGTCGATAAGGTGCACGAGCTATTGGTGCTGCTCCAGGAGCTAGCTCGATTTGAAACTCGACTTATCGATGAGGCGGAAGACCAGGTAATTCCTCAGGAAATACCTCAGGAAAATCGCGCACAATAGGAATATCTTCAATTCTCTTCTCTTCCATTGATGCGTCAGTAACGAGTGCTAGAATGGCAGTGTGGCCCTTTCGCAAACACTTCTGGGCCTTAAGGAAAGAGATAATGCCCACAACAGCACCACTCTTGTCGCCACGAATCACGAGGGGTTCTTCACCAGAACGAGGAATACGGACGATTTTCTCCTTGCAAATAATCTCCGCTTGATGTTGAGATAGCCAATCTATCCCAATAATGACGTCAAAACTACCCAGAACGATAGGAATGAGGTCGATAGAAAAGGTTTGTTCAGCAAGAACAAGATTACAACCCTTAACTATGTGTGTGGCTTCAAGACTTCTACCGTTTGCTAGCTCTACCATGTGTTTGGTGGTCAAAAGTGTTGGGGTGCGCTTAATCATTTGACTAACTTTTAAGGACACATAACTAGTATCGGCACCCGAATCGAATAAAACAGTAACAAAGAAATCATCCAGAAGAAACTTACCCATCACAACGTTGGGATCGTTCCTCACGTCGCCCTGACCCAGCACGAAAACACGTCCCCCGGCACCATTGCCATTATTGTTACCCCCGTTGTTGCCTCCATTGTTGTTCCCATTTCCTTGGTTGTTGTTGTTCTGATTCTGGTTCAGCTGAGGACAGTTCCTCTTAAAGTGGCCTTCAGCGCCACACTGAAAGCATCCTTTATTGCCCTGCTGTTGCTGCTGCTGGTGGTTCTGTGAAGCTTGTTGTTGTTGGCGATTCTGATTTGCTGGTCGTGCGCCCCTGCAATCCTTTGCTTCATGACCAAACTTGTTACACCTCAGAAAACGACCCTTGTGGCACTGCCCGCTATGATGCTTGTTGCACCGGTTGCACTTGGGGTGGTTCCCTCGGTATCAACCCTGTCCTTGACTACCAGAAGATTATTGACCAGGACTCTGGTAGTGTTGGGATTGAACCCTATCAGAGGAACAGATAATGTAAAGCCAAAACTGGATCAAAGCAGTGGATCCTGAATAAGCAGACGTTTACAGTTGGTTTATGCAAATCTCTCCCCTTGAAAGTGGTTTCATATCTGCTGACCTCCTATCTGCTGATCATACTAAGTGCTGACCTACAACTGCTGCCTTGCATCTACTGCCAAGTGTTAAAGACTGATAGAAGACGAAAGCTTTGCTGACTCAATCTACTGCCTTGAGTCAAGTACTGCTGATCCGGACAAGCACTGCTTGGGTCACAGCAGTGGAAGGATGCAGCAGCTGTTTATGTGTCTTTTATGTATTAGATTGTAATAGCAGTAGTTAGTACATCTGTGTTTGTATAGATCAGAGGTTAGAGTTTGTTAGGAGGTTAGATGTCACTTTCATGGTGACGTCAGCTAAGATGCTCAGTGGTTTGTAAGTGCCTATAAATAGTTCAGTACTTTGTACTGTTCTATTAGCTCTTTCACCACATCGTCTTCTTTGCACGAACAAACTACTGAGCTCTGGCTGAGGGGGAGTTTGCATTCTTACATCAATCATTGTAATCGTTGTTGAAACAAATTCAATCTTTCGATTCTATGTGTAAAGATGTTTGATAAAAGTATTACTCTCGTTTGATTGTATGCAAAGTTTGCTTTCATCTTATTTCCGCTGCACAACTCTTTCATTTCCATCTTAATTACAAACGAAAATACAATCAAAAAGAAACTCAGATCCAACAATTGGTATCAGAGCTTGGACAGTCAAATTTGATTTAACAATCATTTTGACGTAAATAGTTCAGCTCATAACAGTTGATACTGATCGTTTGTTCGTCCGTTGAAAAACAGAGCAAGGATTAATCACCATTAAAGTTGATTTCTCAGTGTCTGTAAAACAACAAGAATGACGTCACAATCTCAGGATGATAAAAACAACATCGGCTCACTTTTTAAACCACCTATGCTAAAAAGAAATGAGTACAACATCTGGCAGAGGAGGATGGGTCACATCCTCGCTCAACAAAGCACAGGTTGTTGGAGGTCTGTCACCTTTGGTCCTCATGTTCCTTTAGTGCCAAGCGCTGAAGATGCTAAAAAGTTCGTTCCAAAACCAGTTGAAAATTACACCGAAACCGATTTTCAAAAGATTGAACTAGATGCTAAAGCGTTTAGCATCATAGCATCAGCGCTGCCCAATGAAATATATGCTGGACTGTTACATTGTAACAGTGCCAAAGAATTGTGGGACGCACTTAAGGAACAATTTGGAGGTACTGAAGAAGTCATAGAAAACAATAGGGAAATCCTGAACCAACAGTACGAAACATTTTGTCATGTTAGAGGTGAATCACTGACTCAACAATTTGAGCGGTTTAGTTGTCTCATCAGTGAACTGAGGCTTGTTAATACTACTTTTACAAACTCGACTCAAAACAGCAGGTTCCTCAGGTCACTGCCCGAAAAATGGGACACTATAGCCTTTGTCACCAGAAATTCACCTGAGTTCAAGGATCTGACCTTGACCCAACTCCATGGTCGACTCCTGACCTACGAAAGGGAGTTGAACCAGAAAAGGAAGTTACAAGAGTCAGGAAAAGCCGTTGATGATTACACATTCGGTAATACTGCTCTTCTGGGTCAAGAAGAATCTGGGAGCAGTGGTAAGGACCAGGGTTATGATCACTTCATTGACATAACTGCTGGTGCAAATTTTAACAACCCTGATCCTCACTCTGCAAGTTATGCATTCACTGCAAACGAAAACCAGATGTCAGATAATTTAAGCTTTGAACTAAATGATTTGCAACATTTTGATCCCACTGATTTAGAGGAAATGGACATCCTGCACCAACTGGCTTTGCTAAGTGTTAGAACTAGCAAATTCTACAAAAGAACAGGGAGAAAATTCCCAGGTCTGCATGGGAATCTAAGGGTTGGGTTGGATAAATCGAAAATCAAGTGCTACAAGTGTAATAGGTTGGGACATTTTGCTAGGGAATGTAGGAGTCAAAATACTGGTCCCATAATTACTCATCCTAGCTCAAATCCTAGACCTCAAAACCAAAACACTGTGCACTATGCCCAATATGCCCCAGCAGCTCAAGTGAACACTGCTCACTATGCTGCTGCCCCTGTGCCAGTACATTATGTCCAAACTACTGTTCCACAAATCCAATATGTTCAAACCCCTGCTCCACAGGTACAAGTGCAACCTGTTGCACCTCAAACCACTGCTCCAGCAGCAGCACAACCAGATCAACAAAGTTTTTTCACTCAAGGGTTTGTTGACTGGAGCAGTATGCCTGAAGACCTTAATGATGAAAATTTTGCACCCTATGCTTTTAATGAACCCTCACATGATGAGTTTTGTTTGATGGCATTAGAGTCAATACAGGAGGGGATTGAAGCTAAGGAGGAACAGCAGTGCTTTGAAACAGTGGAAGAAGTGACTGAAGCAGTGGTTACTGCTGTGGCTGGTGAACTACTGTTGGGAGAAAGTTCAGGTACCCTGATTGAACCAATGACAGATCCATGGTCCATAGAGGACAAAGAAGAAGAGAAAGAAGAAAAGGCTGGTGAAAAGAAGGTAAGAGCTGATGATGATGAAGATCATCAATGTGATTGTGCAATGATGGCAGCTGCCAAGGTATCTCCTCAAGTTCTTGAAAAACTGTGTTCAGACAATTGCATAATTGCTTTTGCTAACATCAAAGAGGTGAATGAAAACCTTCGGGATAAAATCTTAACTGATGAGGTCAAATTTGAAAGCTCTTTAAAAGAACTTAAAAACAAATTGACTGAAAAGGAAAAAGAAATCAGCTGTTTAAAAGAAGAGCAAAGTATAACCAAAACCCAACTTCAAACTATGGTAGAAAAATACCAAGTTTGCAAAAAGGAGTTGGAGTCTGCCCAGATTACTTGTGAAAGATGGGTGGAATCCTGCAAAGGATATGAGGTTATGCTTGAAAAACAGAGAAAAAGCAATGTGAAGTTTGGGGTTGGGTATAGAAAATATGATGATGAAAACACTGCTTTTGAAAACTCTGTTCAAACCACTGATGAAGCTACTGAGCTTATCCCCACAAACAAGAATGGCCAAGAAGTGAAAATCACTGACAAACTTGGTAACAAAATCACACTTAACAGACCAATGGGTTCCTCCACTTTCAAGGAGCTTGAAGATCATCAGTTTAAACCAAAATGGTCTGATGAGTGTGATATTCTTGAAAATTTCAAGCCAATGGACTTTACATCAATTGATGGTGCTAAAGCTCCAAAAGCTAAAGTCATACCTCTCAAAGATATCCCAGCAGTGGTTAAAACCTCTGCTGCAAAGGAATCTGAAAAGAGAAAGAAGAAAGAAAAAATTGATAACTTGTTTTGTGAATTCTGTGAGAAAAGGAATCATCTAACAAAAGACTGTTTCCACTTAAAAGCTTATGATCTAAACAAAACAAGTGTCATTGTTTCAGCAGAAAGCTGCATTTTCTGTGGGAAAACAAACCACAAAACTCAAGCATGTGTGTACCTCAAAAACTTTGATGTGAAAAAGAATGAGTACATTGCTAAAACATCCTTGAGTCCATCATCATCATCAACATCTGTCAAATTCACCAAGAAACAACCACTGTTTGTGCCAGTACAAACAGCTGTTACAAAACAGCTGAACCAAACATCTGTCAAAAGAGATGTTCAGGTTACTGATGCACCCCCTGCCAATCAGTTCAGAAAAGGCAGAGAAAAACAGTCTTACCAAAGGATTCCACACGTTTATGAGGCCTACAAAAGGCCCTCTAAACCCAAAGTGAACAGGCATCCTTTTGGTTACCAGCAGATGATTGGTCAGGACCCACAACAGTGGTTAGAGAAACACTGTTCTAAAACAGTTCAAACCTCTGACCTAACCACTGTCCATCATTCTGCATCCATCCCAGACACTGTTGAGACCCCATCCAAAGCCCTGCTGGCTTTGGAGACCTTAATGAACTAATCTTTTTACTTCATGTGCAGGGAGCTTCTGCATGCTTTGATAGTCTTTGGTATGTAGACAGTGGAGGCTCCAGGCACATGACAGGATGTAAAGCCCTCCTCAAAGACTTTAAAATCCATGGTGGGGGTGATATATCCTTTGGGAATAATAGTAAAGGGAAAGTTTTGGGGTCTGGAACAGTGCAATCTGGAAATGTAAAATTTGAAAATGTCAATCTAATAGACAATCTAAAATTCAACCTTCTGAGTGTGTCCTAAATGAGTGACAAGGGATTTGGGTCATTCTTCACAAAAGACTGTTGTAGGATTGTTGGACCAGAAATGGTCAAAAAGATTGAAGCAATAATCAAAACTGGTCAAACTAAACTTGTTGCTCAAAGAAGTGGCAATGTTTATGTTGTTGACATGTCAAAAGAGTGTCCCAGAGCTGATGCCTGTCTGTTCTCAGCTGCCTCTAACAAAGAGACAGAACTTTGGCACAGAAGGCTGGGACACACAAATCTTAAGACAATCACAGAAATTTCAAAAAATGGTTTGGTGAGAGGCCTACCACAAAAATTGTTTTCATGTCCTGAACATTGCATTTCCTGTTTAAAAGGAAAACAGCATAAAAGTTCTTATAAGTCCATTGAAGAGTCCAAAACAACCCAGTGTTTGCAAATGCTACACATGGATTTGTTTGGCCCAGTTCAAGTCATGAGCCTTAAAAAGAAAAGATATTGTTTGGTTATTGTTGATGACTTTTCTAGGTTCACATGGACTTTCTTTTTGCACTCAAAAGATGAAACTGCAGGCATTTTGCAAGACTTTGTAATACAGGTTGAAAAGCAATTTGACCTTCCAGTAAAAAGCTTCAGGAGTGACAATGGCACAGAATTCAAAAATAGGGAGTTGGATGCCTTCTGTGTGAAGAAAGGGATTGTAAGGCAGTACAGCATCCCAAGAACACCAGAGCAGAATGGGGTAGTGGAAAGGAAGAACAGAACTCTGATTGAGGCTGCCAGAACCATGCTTGCAGATTCAGGTTTGCCTTTAACTTTCTGGGCAAAGGCAGTAAACACTGCTTGCTATGTTTAGAACAGAGTTTTAATAAACCCCAGGCACAAAAAGACTGCCTATGAAATTCTGTATAAAATTAAACCACTGATCTCATATTTCAAAGTGTTTGGCTGCCCATGCTTTATTTTGAACTTAAAAGATTCCATTTCAAAATTTGCAGCCAAAATTGATTGTGGTTATCATCTGGGATACTCAACCACTGCCAAGGCCTACAAAGTGTTTAATACACGGACCAAGGCAGTGGAGGAGACTTTGAATGTTAAGTTCAATGAACTTTCATCAATGAAAATCCCAGCAAACCCTGCAGATCTGTTTGATCTTGAAAAATTCACTTTTGAAAATACTGCTGTCAAGACTAACAGTGCAGGTCCATCAGAGGATACAACACCAGACTATGGGTATGAAATCATCATCCCTCAAAGGTCTGCCACAAAGGGAAAAGCATCAGCTGTTCAAAACAGTTGTCAAAGCTCTACCACTGCTACCTCAACAGTTGTTGACCAAAGTAGCCCATCAACCACTGCTTCCACATCCTCAAACACTGCTGACAAAAGTCCTCAAACAGTGGATAAAAGTCAGCAGTTGTCCACCTCATTACCTCCTATACCACCACCTTTTGAAACCACTGCTGGATCATCAAAGTCCCCAGCAGTGGTTAGCTCAGATGATACACATTTGCAGCCTTCACCAACCAATGCCATCATACCATACCAAGGAGATTTAATCTTCTTGAGATCTCATCCACCTGATCAAATCATTGGCAACATAAATGAAGGGGTGCTCACAAGAAGCCAAACCCAAAACATTTGTCTTTTTGCTGGTTTTCTATCACTCCATCAGCCAGTCAAGTACCAAGAGGCACTGAAAGACAACAGCTGGGTAGAAGCCATGCAAGAGGAGCTCCAACAGTTTAAAAGACAACAAGTATGGGAGCTTGTACCACTGCCAGAAGAGGTTAGTCCCATTGGCACAAAGTGGGTCTTCAAGAACAAAACTGATGAAAGGGGTATTGTTGTCAAGAATAAAGCCAGGCTTGTGGTTCAAGGTTACAGACAGGAAGAGGGGATTGATTATGATGAAACATTTGCCCCTGTTGCAAGACTAGAAGCAATTAGACTGTTCCTGGCCTTTGCTGTCAACCACAATATGAAGGTGTTTCAAATGGATATCAAAAGTGCTTTCCTCTATGGTACAATTCAAGAAGAGGTGTATGTTTGTCAACCTCCAGGTTTTGAGGATCCATTTTATCCAGATCATGTCTACAGGCTAAACAAAGCCTTGTATGGCTTGAAACAAGCACCAAGGGCCTGGTATGAAACTCTTTCCAACTTCCTACTCTCAAATGGTTTCAAAAGAGGTACCATTGATAAAACACTGTTTTTAAAATGGAGAGGGAAGGATTTAATGATTGTCCAAATTTATGTGGATGACATTATTTTTGGAAGCACATGTAACAAAATGTGTGAAGAGTTTAGAGAACTCATGACAGCTGAGTTTGAAATGAGTGCAATGGGTGAGCTGCAATGCTTTCTTGGTCTCCAAGTACAGCAAATGCAAAATGGAACTTTCATTCATCAAAGCAAATATGCTAAAGAACTTTTAACAAAATTTGATATGAATGATTGTAAACCATGCAGCACACCCATGGCAACAAATAAGCTGGTCATGTCTGATGAAAAGGATGAGCTGATTGACCAAACACTCTATAGAAGCATGATTGGGTCTTTATTGTACCTAACTGCATCTAGACCAGACATCATGTTTGCAACATGTGTCAGTGCAAGAAGTCAATCAGCTCCCAGAAAATCAAATCTCATTGCTGTAAAAAGGATCTTCAGATACATAAAAGGTGCTCCCACACTTGGTATCTGGTATCCAGCTAATGGGAACATCAAGCTTTCAGGTTTCTCAGACAGTGACTTTGCTGGATGTCACACCACAAGGAAGTCCACATCAGGAGGGTGCCAGTTTCTAGGTGATTGCTTAGTCTCATGGCAAAGCAAAAAGCAAGCAGCTGTTTCCACATCTACTGCTGAAGCTGAATATATTGCTGCTGCAAGCTGTACAGCCCAACTCCTGTGGCTTCAAAATCAGTTGCTGGATTTTGGTATCACTGCCTTAAAGACACCACTCATGTTGGACAGTCAGGCAGCAGAAAATATCATCAAAAATCCAGTTTCCCACTCAACCACCAAACATATCGACATCAGACATCACTTTGTGAGGGACTGCTATGAAAAAGGTTTGATTTCTCTGCATCATGTCCCAACTAAAGACCAGCTGGCTGATGTGCTCACAAAAGCACTTGATACAGCCACTTTTGAAAGTTTGGTCTCTAGGATTGGGATGCTGAACATGGAATAACAAGCAACATCTTGTTTTTCTATGAATAAAAGCAACAAAATGTTTTCAGAAAAATCAAAACTCCATCCTTAAAAATAGTTAAAAATGAAATTTTTTTTCATTAAGTCCTTAAAACTCTGCCATTAACCACTGATTGTTCAAAAGTCTGCTATACTTCAAAAGTCTGTCCACTGCTGAAAGTCAACCCCTGCTCTCTCATTACTTTGATAAACTCTGTTGTTCAAAAGCAGTGTCTTATCCACTGATATGCTATCCACTGATAGTGAAAATCATCCACTGCTTCCATACCACTGCTTTCATTTGTCCCTATCACACAAGTACTGTCCTTCACTTTCAACAGGGGTTGTCACGTGGACAGTACATATTGGTCAGACTTTTTGTAACGGCTGCCACCTCAGCATTCACTTTCTTCCCTATAAAATCCCCCACTCACCACCAAAACAGGGTTTTACTGTCGAATTGAATTCTTAAAAATTCTCTTCTCAAAACAGTTTTTCATCTCATCTTCCACAAATTTCTTCGATCAATCATCCTCAAAATGACTAAATCAAAGAAATCTGCAAAACCCTCATCCAAATCATCATCGAAAACAGCCTCTCAAAAGGCAATCTCCACTGAAATTCCACATAAACCATCTCACAATCTCCTGGGTCTTCTTACAAAACCCAGTTCCACAAAGGAATTCGATTCCATCATTGATATCATCACCGCCTCAAAGTACAAAACTTTGTTGACAGCGGATGCACCAATTTACTTGGCAACCCAAAGGGAGTTTTGGAAGAATGCAATCCTTGAAACACAAGGAGAAGCTGTAATAGCCATTAACTCTACTTTAAAGGGAAAAGAAGTCAAGATTACACCACAAACAATTTCAGAGGTCTTTCAACTCGACGATCAAGAAGGTAAAATTACTTTCCCTAAAAACGAGTTAAAAAATGATTTTCTGGAAAGGGGGTACAATGCAGAGGTCAAAAAGGACACCTTAGAAAAAGGTTACTTTCCTCCTGCAACAAGATTTTTATTTCACACCCTCTTAAAATGTGTTTCAAACAAAACCACTTCTTTCAATGAGATACCATTAAAAATTCAAAAACTGGGATTTGCAATTCTTCAAGATGAAAATTTTAACTACTCCCAGGTAATTTTTAATGATTTGGTTAACAATGTTGAAACAAAGGCATTCCTACTTTTTCCAAGATTTTTAAGTTATTATTTTGAAATGAAACTTGGAAAGAAGGATGCTGCTGCAATAAAACAAGGTGATTCCATTCAAACAAATTGCTTAACTGCTGAAACTTTTACAAGAATGTCCACACCTTGCAAAACACAAGCAGAGGTGCCTGAGCAGATTTTAGCAGTTACAACTGCTCCTCAGGTATCTGCTGCTGAGCCCACTGCTCATGGTGATCAAAGTGGCAGCACAACTGCTTTGAAACCCACACCAAAAATCACCAAAAAGCCAACAAAAAGAAAAACACAAAAACCCCCCAAAACCCTCAAAAAGGTATCTCTGGAGGATGAGATACCAGAGCTTCTGCCAGTGACAACACAAAAGTCACAAGAAACCACCGCTGCTACTTCCTCACAGCAGTTGGTACAAATATCTCAACCCATAACCAAAACTCCTCCTGCTTCTTCACAAAAAGAACAGGTTGTACAAAAAGGGTCTCCACATCATGATGCTCTGGAAACACTCGTTTCTATCATCCACAGTCCAATGCCCGGGACACATCCTATTTCTACACCAACCATCACATCCACATTTCCCTCACCAATAAAACCACTGTTGGATGCAATTGATTTGAACCAGGCATTATCCAGTCCTTCTCAATCACCTATTAATGAGAATATACCTCAACAACTGACTGGGTCTGATGTATCAATCTTTGCTAACCCACCAACACAACCTGAGGAGGTTACACCCCTTGAGTTACAAGTAACTCTTGGTGGTATTCCAAGTGAAGCAGCCACTACAACTGTTACACCCACTGGGTTACATTTGGACAGTGGTTACATTCATAAGACTTCCTTGGAGGCAATTCCTTTTATAGCACCTCTGCAAACCACCAGTGGATTTATTTATCCTACTGGCAACATCAAAAGGTTGTCAAGTGTTGAAGGAAGAAGACCCCAGTACCAAGAAAAAGGGGCATCAGTGGTTAATGTTTGGAGGATATTCCCTACATCTACCACTGATAAAACCACTGCTAGTGGGAAATCAGATGATCCCATTAACTTGGGTGATGGTTTAAAGTACCAGAAATTGACGGATCGTATTGCAAAGCTTGATAACTCTGTTGCAGAACTCAAAGATATGCTACAACAGGTGTTACAAGTTCAGAAGGTACAATCAACTGCTGTTCCACCTCAAGCACCTGCTCCACAAAGGGCACCTGCTACAAATGAGCTCTGGAACTTGTTTCAACCTTTTCTCCATCAACAAGCACAATTAGCAGATCAGCAACATGAAAAACATGTCCAACAGCTGAGAAATGCAATGGAGTCAAGGTTCAAGAACACTCAGGCTGATCTGAAGGCTCTCAAAACTCAGATCTTGCAAACCACTGGCACTGCTCCTCCAAACGTCCGCTACATTTCTCAACTCCCAGAAGATAATGCCAAAAAGGGGGAGAAAATTAAGGAATGGAAAAGGAAGGGTATAGAGGATGGTCTCTATCTTGAACCAGAAAATTCAAACATGACCAAAGAGATCCCTTTGCCAGATGGTAGCAAGAAAATTGATGTGACAACAAATGCACTAGCAGAAGCAGTTGCAAGTGTAAAAAGAGATAGGGAGGCCAAAAAGAAAGCCAGGGTGGACAGAATGGATCATCCAAATCAGGGTACTTCTGGGTCAAAGGATCATGAAAATCCTGTTGAGGAAAAGAAGAAGCCTACTAGAAAAGTGAGGCAACCCAAATCCATTCCTATCAGACGTTCAAAGTCTGCTCAAAAACCACCACACAAAACAGCTGATGCATCAGGAGTTACAAAAACTACTGCTTACCAAACAGTTGTTCCATCAACACACACCACTTCAACACACACAACATCCACTACTTTACCATCATCACCACCAAAAACAACACCTGCTGACATACAGCAGAAGACAGCAGATGTTATAACATCTGTTGTAATGACAACAGTGGTTGAAACACCAGTTGTTTCAACAGCTGTCAGTCAATCACAATCCACTGCCTATACTTCTACCACCACTGTTCCATCCAAAACATCATCAGTCCCTCCTACAAAAAGGAGAAGACTAATTCTCAAAGATGATGACAATTCACCACCACAAACATCTTCAAAATCTTTAACACTTGTCACAATCCCAAAACCTGTTCCTCTCTCTTCGGTTCCAATGTACAAGCCCTTACCTCCTGCAGGTGTTCAATTTCCTCTTGAACTAGCAGCTGTTAGAGATGAAATAAAATCCTTCTATTATGAGGATGACCCTGCCAAAAGGAGTTTGCCATCAATAAAGGGATATCCTTGGCCTAAAAATGTTGATGAGTACTTGGAAATCAAAGCCAAGCAAGCAGAGGATATCTCAAAAAGAAACACACAAGGGAAGTCTGACAAAGAAATTTCAAGAAATTTTCAATATCTGCTCACACAAGTCAGATCCCTAGAGCAATTTGCAAAAAATGTTAGTCAAAAAATTTCTGAAAGATCAGCTGAAAATCTGAAGAAAGACTACATTGAAAGCATCATGGCTCACAAGAAGTACAAAGGAGAGAGATACATGTACAAAGAGTGGACTATTCCTGAACTTGAAAATGAAGCAGCAAGAATTCAAGACATGATAAAAAGGAAAGTCACTCACACTCCTCCAAACTGGGCAGAGTTTAGAAAGAATGTACCTGACAAACAGGAAGAGCTGAAGAGAATGAAAGAGGAACTGGTAGCAGCTGATTATGGAAACAAAAGACAAGTTGCTAGATGGAAAGAAGATGTTGTCAGGGCTACTTACAAAAAGTTGGAACAATTAAGAAAGAAAGATCCTTCAGTTCCACAAAAGCCTGACTATTCCAAAGCAGCGGTTTCAAAAAGACCACCAAAGCTGCAAGTCAAAAGAACCACTGCTCCAGCAGGTGCTGCCATCTACAAAAGAAGGAGCAAAAACCAGTTTAGCATGGAAACAATTCAAGATCTTTTAGCCGGAGATGCCATTGTAAAAGCTGGCACACAAGTAATGATAAAGGAAGATCTTGAATTGGAACAATCTGCAACCGCTGCTCAGCCAGCTTTGATCAGGCCAGCCTCTCCAAATTCTTCTGCAAATAAACATCTCCCAAGAAACCCTCCAGGCTCAAAAATACAAAAGTGGGAAACTGACAAACAGACCTGCGTATTGACTTTGCTCAGGTCTGGTGGAGGAGTGGAGAAAATATCAAGGGAACAAGCTCTTGGCCTGAGTCTTGAAGATTTGCAGGATCTCCTTGATCTTCCACTCAGCAGGGATGATGAAGATACAGATGCCCTAGACTTTGAATTACAATTTAAAGGTCAGATAAGGGAGCTGTTGTTGAGGCAATAAAGATTTCCACAAATAATGAAGAGGTTTGGCATTATCTGTTCCAGGGGGAGATTGTTGGGATTGAACCCTATCAGAGGAACAGATAATGTAAAGCCAAAACTGGATCAAAGCAGTGGATCCTGAATAAGCAGACGTTTACAGTTGGTTTATGCAAATCTCTCCCCTTGAAAGTGGTTTCATATCTGCTGACCTCCTATCTGCTGATCATACTAAGTGCTGACCTACAACTGCTGCCTTGCATCTACTGCCAAGTGTTAAAGACTGATAGAAGACGAAAGCTCTGCTGACTCAATCTACTGCCTTGAGTCAAGTACTGCTGATCCGGACAAGCACTGCTGGGGTCACAGCAGTGGAAGGATGCAGCAGCTGTTTATGTGTCTTTTATGTATTAGATTGTAATAGCAGTAGTTAGTACATCAGTCTTTGTATAGATCAGAGGTTAGAGTTTGTTAGGAGGTTAGATGTCACTTTCATGGTGACGTCAGCTAAGATGCTCAGTGGTTTGTAAGTGCCTATAAATAGTTCAGTACTTTGTACTGTTCTATTAGCTCTTTCACCACATCGTCTTCTTTGCACGAACAAACTACTGAGCTCTGGCTGAGGGGGAGTTTGCATTCTTACATCAATCATTGTAATCGTTGTTGAAACAAATTCAATCTTTCGATTCTATGTGTAAAGATGTTTGATAAAAGTATTACTCTCGTTTGATTGTATGCAAAGTTTGCTTTCATCTTATTTCCGCTGCACAACTCTTTCATTTCCATCTTAATTACAAACGAAAATACAATCAAAAAGAAACTCAGATCCAACAGGTAGTCATCAGTCTTTCGCTGCTGGGACTGAGACTGAACTGAAGTAGAACCCTGGCCCGAATTTTCATCCCACTTGCGCTTGTTATCACTGGGAGCATCAGTAGTAGTAGCGCTAATAAGCTTGGGCAGCTTGTTCTGCTCAACTGCCTGATCAGTGAGACGATGAGCCAACCGAATGATTTGCTGAATGGTGCCAAGATTAGCCGAGGTCACGTGGCTTTGAATTTCTGGCACCAAACCCTTAAGATACAGCTCGATACGCTTGATAGGAGGATCCACCATAGTGAGACACAAGATAGCTAACTCGTTCGACCTCTTTGTGTATGCCTCGATTTCAGATCCCGTCATTTTCAGATTGAAAAATTCCACCTCTAGCTTGTGGATGTCGTCACGACTACAGTACTCTTCTTTGATCAAATCTTTGAAGTCGTTCCATGGGGTGGCATTAGCAACTGCCAGCCCTAGTAGTTGAACCTGTGCTTTCCACCAGGTTAAAGCAGCACCTTCGAGTGTTCTAGTAGCAAATTTCACCCTACGATCTCCGGGGCATTCACACATTTCAAAAACAGACTCAATCTTCTCGAACCAATGGAGAAGACCTACAGCTCCTTCTGTGCCGCTGAAAGTACTAGGTCGGCAATCCATGAATGTTTTGAACGTACATACGGGAGGCTGAACATGTTGACCTCCTGCAGGGACAGCTGCGAGTGCCTCAGCAACTCGTTCATTGATCAAAGCCGTTAACTGGGCTTGAGTTAGGTTGATACCACCACGTGCTCCGCGTCCGTTCATGATCTTAACAACGAAGCAATGTGAGTGAGAAAGTGTCGCGAAAGTGCGTAAGCGTGGGATGCATCAGTTAACGTGATAACTGCTATTTGGACCTTGTGTCTCACCCCCAAAATCCACACGCGGAGTATCACCGCTTGGAGGCGTGACATGACCAGGATCCAGCCACCAATCATATTGAACAATGTATTTAAAATAGATAAAATCCAACCACGCAATATAATTGGTGTTCAAAAACTAGTTAACCAAGTTCAAATTAAACAGCGGAAGCATAAGACGTAAAACCAAAACATAAGTTCAATAAGTTCATAAAGTTTAAATGTTTAGAACGGGACATAACAGTCCATATCCCACAACGACCTCCTCCTCGTGCAAGCTCCATAAGCATCTAACGACCTGTAAGGCATGTAACAACGAGTCAACAATAAAGGTGAGCGAGTTCACAGTTGGGTGTTTGTTTTAAGTTGTTTTCGAAACGTGGTTTGTCTTTAGCTGGCTTACTTGCCGTGGGGGTTACCCCATAGTTGAAAATATGATTAACCAATTCCTTCTTTCCCAAACCATGACCCGTGGGGGCTTCCCCATGTGAACCACTAGACCGTTACCATATCGACAACTGACGAACAATAGTTGTGCCCTACGTCAATGTTCTATCATCATTGATAGTTTGCCATAGTCCATTAGTACACGCCCGTCCGAACGGCACGGTGTGAGGTTTGTTAAACCTAATAGCGCTATTAACTAATGACCCGCTCGCCATTGGCCTCGGCGATTAAGTCGATATAAGATGAGGGACTTAATGATAGAGTTTTGTCTAGTAAGTTTTAAGGTTGTTGTCCTACCCAAGGAGGACGAACGTACGTATTCTACCCAAGGAGAATACGCAGGATTAATATTGGCATCCTACCTATGGAGGATGGCGGTACATATCCTACCCAAGGAGGATATGCAGGTTCCATTTTAGTTCTTTTAATATTGGCATCCTACCCATGGAGGATGGCGGTACATATCCTACCTAAGGAGGATATGCAGGCTCCGTTTTAGTTCTTTAACCCATTCCCAACCACCGGGAATCCCATGCCTTAGAAGGAGTGTGAACTCACCTTTGGTTACTCGGTTTGACTCTCAAAAATAGCTAACAGTCAAGGTAGGTCAATCACGTCCTAGTATGATTACCACTTAGTTTATTAGTGACTTCAAATAAGCACGAAGTTCCTACACGCATCTACCACATAGCATGCACTCACTCTAACGGTTCATGCCCATATAAACTTCCCATCTATTCCCATTCATACGCAAACATACGACATTGCACATAACACTTTCATTGACATGCAACATGTTAGATCATCCTCAGATCACATACCCGACATTTAGACACGCAAGTTACTACTTATGTCGTTTCAGCTTTAATATTCAAAACTGGGCTGTTTTCAGGAATTTTAATAAAATAGTTAACCTATTCCAAAAATTCCCAACTTTTTACAGAAGGTCTCAAACGATCCAAATATTATTGTGTAAAAATCTCGGGATCCAATTCATCACCAATGTTTTATAAAAAATCATTTTCCGGACTGCAATCAGATTCATCACTTTCTGACTGCAGTCCACAGAATAATTCATTTAAAATACGTCGTAAGTATGATTGATGAAATTCCAGTGGGAGAATTACTACCACATCAGTGGTCATCTACAGTACAAATTTCATGAGATAATTCTACACAGACTTCAAGTTATGACGAAAAACATAACACATATTTTCTGCAGTAAAAACGCAGCTTTTGCTACTGTGAACAAACGACACTTTAAAAATAGCAAAAGAAATCCAAAAATTATGATTCCAATGCCATTAGAACCGTATTTCTAAATAACACGTTATAGGCTCAAGAAAATCAAGTTTTTGTTAAGTTATGATCTGGTTACAGCCAACTGAAGTTGGCTGTAAACATCAACCAACTTCCTGTTTTCAGCTCTTAACTTTCTAACGCGTGCTCGATTGATTCCGTTAACATGTTTAGCGAACAACAACGACTCTCATACACACTTACAGCAGGTTATAAGTCATTCATATCATGTAACCCTAATCAGCACATAATCATCATATTACATCTTTATGTAAACCTTATGTTTAAACTTTTAGTACATGTTCTTTTAGTGTTCTTGTTATAATCAACATACTACAAATTTTAACCACAAAAGAGAAGTGACAAGGGTTAACCAAGGAACTTACAACTAGCTCAATGGCTAGGGAAGATCTCTAGTGAAAAAGATGAGGAAAAGTAGTGAATGAAAGCAATGTATGAAGTTCCTTCAAGTTCTTCTAGCTTCCATCTTCTCAAGACACCTTCTAATACATGAATGGAGCTTGAAATTGGATGAACATGGTGGTGATAAGGTGGTGATGGTGGCAGTTATGGTGAGGGCCGAGAGGAGAGAGGAGAGTGTGAGGGAATGGGTGAAGTTGAGTGAAGATGTGAATGATATCATGGAGATCTTAAGGACCATGCTTATAATCTCCTTCTTCCATCTTTTGTTCACTCAAGCAAGCAATATCTAAACAAAATATATGAGAAGATCTAGTAGGATTATGGTGATCTTGGTGGGGTCCCTTGGGGACGGTTGCACATGGGGGGGGGGGGGTTAAATGAAAATTACTTGGTAAATAAATCAATTAGTGGAAGGTTAAAGTGCAAGATCTAATGTTTAGTGTATACTATGTATCTTGAAATGTGTTTAAGTGTTCGGGAACCATAACTAGCTCAGAAAAATAAAAATAATGTTTCTTGCAATATTTTAGTGTTCCGGGTAATGTCCGGTTGTTCGGTTAGATACCGTTTCGTTAAAGTGCTAAGTTATTCCGTATAGTGTCTTTTATGTAACTATTTGTAACACAATTAATTCCCAACACTTAGGAAAACATTCAGGACCATTTAGTCAATTTACTGCACAAGACTAGTATGTTAACAAGCACATGTAAGTATGACGCAGTAATCAGAAAACAGTTAAGTAATTCAGCACAGTCATCAAGCACTTTAATTAACATTAATCAATCATACAGATACATGAAATCATGAGGGTTGTCACAGTAGTCCTCGGCATCGGAGGGGGAGGGGGTTGATCAGAATCACGAGTGTTCACAGCTCTCCTAGGTGCCATTTTCTTTCAAAACACAACACAACGGAGTTAGGAATTTGTTTGATATCATCATACAAGATAGTAGTAGTATATATACACATGCATATACCCACATAAGTAACATCAAACAATCCGCCAAACATATAAATCAATTCATATAGCAACAAGCATGCATAAACGGATAAATACTGATGTGTCATAAGATATTCACCGAGTTTTTATACATATCAGGACAACTTGTTACATCATTGTTTGTGAAGAAAACAAAATGCATAAGGGTTACATCACCCCGTAGTACAAGTTTAATACTTATAAAAGACAAAATATCTTTCTTCACATTGGCGGTTCTTGTCTTCAAGTTGTACCTAAAACTCGGTTGTAGTCTTTATACCCGAAAATACTGTTCCAACAGAGTACTTGCAAAGAAAAACCTAATGGGCTGGTGGAGAGGGTGGGGTGTAGGGAAGATCAAACTATGAAGATGAGTCACTTCATCCTCAAGCTCATGAATTCGAAAGATGAGGGAGCTGGCCTGAGCAGGAGTGGAGGAAGGTGTAGGGACATGGGTAGGAGTGGATGGAACAACAGACATGGTATCATCATCATCACCAGTCGGGTAAACTCTTAGCCCAACAGCAAAAAGGGCCACAAATATCACTGAATCGAAGGAATCGGCATCAGACTCATGGTCAGAGTCAAAAGGGATATCGATAACGAACACAACAAGAGAGGCCACACTAAAATCTAGGTCATCAACGAAAGGCCAGTCCACGTCAGGGATGGCGGTAAAAGGAATGGCATGAATGGGAATAGGCTCAACGAAATGCTCACCATCGGGATGTCTAATGATAAGCTGGCCATGGAAAGGTAAAGGTAAAGCTAAGACATCGTCAAGATCATCATCATCGGTTATCATCTCAGGGTCGGTCTCGGAGTCAGACGTGAAAATCTCCGGAGGGGAAGCAATCGCGTCGTCAGAGACATTCGTCATCGGGTCACGTTCTTCAGATAGGTCGCTGCTTTCAGACGAAGTCATGTGTACCTGTAATATTTTATTCATGGTATATGTATATATTAATTATTACTTACTTAATTAATATATAAATAATTATACACATTGTTGCAAGTAATTCTTAGTTAAAGACAAGTGCTACTCCAGTGCACCCTAAGTCTCGTAGTGTCCTTATTTGACTATTTGAAAACAGTTTCAGGTAGTGGATGTCGCGGAAAGTTTTATGCAATGAAAACTTTTGAAAAATTATTTTCATGGGAGTATCCTAAAGATTGTAGTCTAGACTCAAGAAGGAATCCTGGTTCACTACAATCGCAGCTCTGATACCAATCTGTCACACCCCTTTCTAAGGCGGAAGCACAAGGTGTGATCCTGAAAGGTTCTCATTGCATACGAATGGTAAACATACTACATGCTCATAAAATAACTCCAAAATGCCATTGACATTACATATTCAAAACATAAGTTAAATTTAGTGTTTACATTACAAGATAAAATATTGTCTGAAAAGTTCATAACTTTATTTTAAAGACGAACATCAAGGTTTTGATCTTTATATCACCACACGAGATGGGATATAACAACCAAATCCCACAAAATAGGCATAGGAGTCTTGACACAACATGACTAAAACATAAGCGACATCCAGGAGCAAGAGTAAGACCGCATGTACATCCACTTTAGTTACCTGAAATACATGTAAGTTTTGGAAAATCGTCAACATAATGTTGGTGTGAATTCATGCAGTTTTGTGTAAACATTTAAGCATTATGTTGGACTCTGTATGCCCAAGACACATATTAAATTGATGTGGCTAGTATGTTATGATCCAAGTCGGGTCATACCCAATAACAAGCTAGACAAACACCTATAATATTTATTTATGATATGATCAAACAAATAAATATTAACACTTAGAATATTTAGAAAATGATTTTCTAAATAATTGCACTTGAGAAACTAATAAATTATATGGATAATTTATTTTGAGAGAATAATTAATCATGTTATTTAATGGGTTAAATAATATTATAAAAGTTATGATTTGTTGCATAAAGTCTTATATATATATAGGATGTTATATTTATAAAATCTATAAATATAATACAAGACTTAATGTCTGAAAAGGAAGAAAAAATTTGATTGGTCAAAATTGGAGGCCCTATGGCCGTCCACTTTGTCTTCCCAAAGTGGATTTTCCCCACTAATTTTTCATGCAAAGTTATCTTATATCAAGGCAACTTGATTTAAAAAAATAAGTGACAACTTCTCTCATAATTCTCACTAGAGATTCAAGTGCAAGAACACACACAAACACTCAAAAATTTTCGGCCAAAGGTGGTTGATCAAGAGGGATTTTTCAAGTGTGTTTCAAGTGTACAAATCCTAGCAACATAAGGTGTTCGTTGGAGGCTTGGGGTATGCAAGCTTGAGGTCTTCTCCTTTGAAGATTTCCATTCAAGAATTTCATCTTCTTCATATCATCTTGCTCTTTGAATGGTAGTATTCTAAACACCCTATGGTTGTGGTTTTGATAGCATGCATGTTCATATATGGATCCGGATTTGGGTTTTACATATAAAATGGATTTTATATCAAGAAAGTAACATGTTTTAAATAAATATTCCGCTGCGTTTTAATTTTACTTGGATAAAATTACTTTGATAAACATGTGAAAAACCCAACAATGGCATCTAGAGCAGCTTATATGAGTGCATGCTTCATCGGATTTAAAATTTTCGGGTTTTCGTGTTTGTAGAAACCCTATGGCCGAAATTTTATCCATGGTTTTCCTTTGTTTTTTCAAGATTTATTTCCTACATGCATAAAGGAATCTTGAAAAAAAAATTATGTCATGTAGGTGATTTGTTTTGTTTGGACAAAAACCAACATTTTTCGGTTTTTTCATTTTTGACCGAAAATGTAGGTTGAAAGAGGAAACCATTTTTGCTCTTGAATTTTATATATATTTGGATATATATATTTTGGTGTACATAACCTAGCCATGACCTTATCTGAATATGTGGAATGTTTGTGTTTGTGTTTGTGATTTGTATTTAATTATTCAATGGGTTGTAATAATTATTTATTTTTGTTCTTCCATTTGTAAAAATATGTAATTTATTTATTTTCATTTGGTATGTAAGTAAATAGATTAGGTGCATTTTATTTTACTAGAAAAATGTATTAGGATACCTTTTTTTGTAAAAGAAGATGCAAACAAAAATGCGGTTTTGGTTTTTGCCAATTTCGGGCATAAAGGACTTCATAGTTCTTAACGGGATTTTAGCCCGATAACCAAAACACATTTTTGAAGTCCAAAGGAGTTTGGAGCTAAATATAAAAGACATTTGGAAGCTCAAAGAATGTGAAGAAATCACAACACAAGAAGAAGACTTGAAGCATTTGGATGCGGGATCAAGTGGGAGTTCAACGACACATTATTTGTGTCAATATTCACCCTTTAGGAAGGACCTTTTGACACAGTTGTTTCGGCTAACAAGTGTGGTCAAAATAGTTGGCTATGGTTATGCACCTTTTTTATATATGTGTTGTACTTGTATGGTTATATTATTTATGGTTGTTAAGATGATATTTGGATATGCATGCTTAATAACTAATAATCCGTAACAAGCTTAAAATTCGTTCTTAACAAAATCATTAAAATGGTTAATAAAAAGGTTTTATTAAAAGTTAATGATTTTATAATAAAAAGGGTTTTATTAAAAGAACCTTGAAAATTGTTTTTTACTAAAGTACCATTGATTTGTGTCACACCCCGACCACGAAAAACAACGAAACGTGGCGGAAACGTCGGGGAGTGTTGTAACAGAATTAATTGTTTCACAACCATGGTAATTAAAGTTACGTTTTATTTATCAATCAAGAGAGTTACATTGTCTTAAACAAGAAACAAAGGGTACATAACATAATTTAACTAGTTCTTGCTTCGTTTTAAGTCACTAAGGCACAGGTCCGCCTAAGTGTGTCTCGATCATCCTATGCAACAGCTCCTGAAAACACATGTGAAAATAGGTACGTCAGCATAAAAATGCCTGTGAGATACATAGGTTTTGTGAAAATAGGATTCATGACTTGCGTTTAAAGAAACTGTTTATTAAAAGTAGCCATGAATCTTGTCGAGTGGTTCCTTTCATAAATCATTTGAAAAGTGATAAATAAACCAACAGAATAATGTATGGTTAAGTGAATAACCATGTAAAATGGGTTTGTATAAGTTAAGTTATTTGTAAAACGATGTTTATGTGAAGATTGTATTGTAGATGTAATATGTCTAAACTGAAATGGTTTAAATAACGCTACGTTATGTAATACCATAAAAGCACTTATATATAGGAAGTACCAGCGGCGTATCCACCATGTTTTTATCGTATTACACGTCGCCTCGTTACTTAAATCACTTACCCAAACAACCACCAAAATGTAATGTTTAACAATTGTAGAAATGTTTATGTATGGTCAAATACGGTTCACACGGTTCAACAGTTACAAACGGTTCACATAATTAAATGGTTATAACGGTTCACATAGTCAAATGGTTACAACGGTTCACATAGTCAAATGGTTACAACGGTTCACATAGTCAAATAGTTACAAACGGTTCAAAATGTAATATAATGTGTTCATATGCTGGATGAGCATATGCAACAAAATGCAATGTAAAACAATGTGTCCATATGTTGAGTAAACATATGCAACTAATGTAATGTAAATCAATGTGCTAGCATGCTCAGTCAACATACATAGCAGAAATGTAAAGTAAAACAATGTACTAAGTATGCTAAGTAAACATACATAGCGAAACAATGTAATGTAAATCATGTACTAATAGTGTACTAATGAACATAGCAAGTACATGATGTGAAAACAGGAAAGCACGAAAGTAACAAGTAGGCACATGTGTTTCACCCCAAAACGTTTGAAAAACAGTAAAAGAGGGGTCTATGTACTCACTTGAGATTGCCTAGAAGTCCTTGCGTAACAACCAAACAATGCTAGAGATCACGGAAATCAAACGGCACCTAATATAGGTAACTATGTTAATAAACCGGACCTATATCGGAGGATCGGATAGAATGAGGGCTCCTAAACCAAATGAGTATGGGAACTCATGTAATATGGTTTAACAAAGCCTACATACTAAAATGAAACCTAACCTAAGTGCTTACGACCCATTACGACCCGTTTAGGTAGCTTTTGCTACTTTAACGCGTCGTTTGCGTAAAACGCGTTTGGAACGCCTAACTAGTCCTATGATAAGTAAAATGTGCCTTAACATGTCTAATATTGTTGCCAAATCAGTTTAGATATCAATAATTATGTTACATATGTTAAAATGAATTTTGGCGTAAAAAGGGCATTTTGGTAATTTACCTAAGGCATATAAACTACCTATCATACAACTAACTAAACGTCGTGACCATAAGGTATAACCTCGGAAGGTTATTCCCTATATAACTATGGTCACCTAATGTGTTTGGTCAGATCCTAATGATCGACCAAAAGGGTAGGGTTCGAAAGTATAAGCGATTGTTTAGATCGCTTACCTTTACGACCCTAGACAAGCACAAAACTAAAAGTGACGAGCTAAGCATGTTAAAACATGCTTAACTAAGTTAGAAAACAAGTTTGGTATAAAAACAAACGGTTTTGATACCTAAAAGTAGTTTGGTTACAAAATACGCGAGAATACGTATTTTTGGCCGAAACTACGACTCGTCACTGAGCCTAGATAACGTGGTAATCAGTAGGTATAGCCACTAGGGACTGTAACCATCGTGATTACGCTCAAGTTATGAAGTTCAACCAAACTTCGTGTTGACCATAAACTGGTCAACGCAGAAAACGCTAAAAGAACGAAAGAGGACTTACAACGGGTCCAAGAACGGAAGTTTTGATCCGAATATTCTCAGGTATGAAGTGATAAACACATCAACTTAGAGAACAAATTCAGATTCAAAGGTGTGAGGAATGAGTGAAATGGGTGTTGCTATTTATAGGAAATGCAAGACCGTTAGGATCATTTCTTGTTAATCATGCTTTGATCTCATCCATACATGTGCACCCATGGTATTGTAATACTATGTGCACATCAAAACCAGCCCCTAGTATCAGGAATTACCATGTGCAATTGGGTTTTGAGTGCTTAACAGCTGTTAAAATAGAATAGGCTGATCTGGGAGGGCCTCGCGGCCCGCGTAAACATGTTCAGAAGCTTACGCGCCCCGCCTGGGGATCTCAGACCAGAAACAAGTTTCCAAAATGACAGTTTTGGTCCCTGTTGGTGTTTAGAGCTATTTTCGACATGTTTAAGGCCCGTTAAGCCATCTTTAAGGCCCTAAAATGATGCCTAAACATTGTGGACATGAAACATGCTCAAAAATATGCCGGATGTCGGTTCGTTTGGTCGTATGATCGCGATGTTCGCTTAATTACGACGGAATGCGCATAAGCGCGAAAAACGATCCAAATTGCGCGACGAATGGATTTTTCTCATGCCAAACACTAAAATAAAATATTTTAGTGCTTACATAAATTTTTGGATGTCTGGATGTATTCAGAACGTAAGTTATGCGCGAAAATGCAAACTTATGCACTTTTTGACGCTTTTAGTCCCTGAATGACCCAAAAGTTTATTTTAGCACACCGAACCCCTCAAAGCCTATTTCTAAGCTATTTAAAGGGTATTTATGGTATGTTTAACTTATGGTCATGTTCCGGAATGTCTGTTCCAGTACGAATCGTCATACTTTCACAGTTTGTTGAATTTAGTCCCTGTAAACGATTAAACTTGATTTTGCCATACCAAAGCCTTCAAAACTTATTTCTAAGTTATGTAGAGGTTATTTAAGGTATGTTAAGCATATGTCACTATTCCGGAGTGTTCGTTGCATTAAACTGGTTATATTTACGCATCAGTGCGCGTATAACCTTCCAGAAAGCGATTTAAAGCTTGAAATCTAACAAGAATTTATATGTGCAAAAGATACACATATTTACCAATCCCAAGTATGAAATACAATATTTCATTGGTTTGGTATTTGTTTGATGGTCGCAGTGACACAGGTGTCACAATTTGAATGCATGCAAATATATGGTACATAAAATTTTTCTAAACTAGAATTTTGAAAAATAAAATCCCTTTTATAAAACAAGTCAAACACCATCCTTTTATACAACACTCGAATCACTTGGGAACTCTTTGTGGGATAAAGGTCACCTAACCACATTTGAGTGAACTTGTGTATTTGAGGTGGGGTTACCATGTTTGTGGGATAAAGGTCACCTAACCACTTATATGTGTAAACTCGCATGTGTGTGTAAGTTGGACGACTTGATTTGGAAACCATAAAATTAGGGTCACCGAAGCATGGGGAACAAAGGTGTTGATGGGATTAAACATGCCAACTAAACATAAAGATGTTTAACCAATCCCATATGGCTAGAAGTTGCAAAGGGTTGCAATCGTCAAACGTTGACTACCTTGTTAATTTAAATAATGGGATAAAGGTCACCTAACCAATATTTAAATGTAACGTTGGATTCTAGATTTTAATTATTAATTGTCTATGAGACATAAAAGGGTATTAATGATTAAAATTTTAATAATATCGAAAATACTAAAATTGAACTTTGTTAAATTTTGTAGATGGCCGCTAACAATGCAAACCCAATTACCCAAACCCTCTGTAACCTATCACTAAGAACCATCCTTGAAAAGGATCGTCTCAACCATAACAACTTCATGGATTGGTTTCGAAACTTGAGAATCGTTCTCAAGCAAGAGAAGATATCCTATGTGTTGGACGATCCTATTCCCGATGAACCTGACGAGGAAGATGTAGAAGCCTACAATGATTGGGTTAAGTATACCGATGACTCCATGCAAGCCTTTTGCCTCATGTTGGGAACTATGATTCCCGAGATTCAAAAGGATTTTGAACATCATGGGGCATACGACATGATCACCCAATTGAAGGAAATGTTCCTACAACAAGCAAGGGTAGAACGCTTCGAAACGGTTCGAGCGCTGCATGCATGTCGAATGGAGGAAACTCAATCGGTGTCATCTTATGTCCTTAATATGAAAAGCCACATTGATCGCCTCGAAAGGCTAAATTGTCCCGTCTCTAAAGAGTTGGCTACGGATTTGATCCTCAACTCTTTAACAAAGAAATTTGAGAGCTTTGTTATGAATTACAACATGAATGGATGGGACAAGAGCATTGGTGAGCTTCATGCAATGCTCAAAACGGCCAAAGCGGGAATGGGTAAAAAGGCTTTACCCGTTCTAACGATCAATGAGGGAGGCAAGAAAGGGCATCACCTCGACACCAAAGCAAATGTTGCCAAGGGAAAGGGACACATCAAAGGGAAGGGAAAAAGAAAGGCTAAAGCAGAACCACCAAAACCAAAAGAGAAGAAGGCAAAAGTTTCCACGAGCGATCCATGCTTTGAGTGTGGAGAGATAGGGCATTGGAAAAGGAATTGTACAACCTATCTCAAGGAGTTGAAAAACAAGAGGGATGCGGGGAAAACCTCAGGTACAATCTTTATGATACATATTGATCTAAATGTTATTTCTTCTAACACATGGGTATTAGATACCAGATGTGGAACTCATATTTGCAATTCGTTGCAGGGGTTCAAAAGAAATAAGCATTACAAGAAGGGGGACACTAGTCTCTTCATGGGCAATGGAGCGAAAGTTCAAGTTGAAGCCCAAGGAGACTATGTTTTAAAACTTCCAAGTGGTTTGGAAATTTGTTTAAAAAATGTTTTGTATGCTCCTAGTTTGACTAGGAACATTATTTCTGTTTCCCTTTTAAGACAATATGGATTTGATTTGAAGTTTGTGAACAATGAAATTTATGCTTTGATGAATGACATGTTCTACTTTAAAGCTACGCCTTCAAATGGTATTTATGAATTGGTTCATGATGATACATCATTTGATAATTCGATGTACCAAGCAAACACCAAGAAACTCAAAATGGATTTGAGTGAGACCTATCTTTGGCATTGTCGTCTTGGCCATATAAACAGAAATCGCATGAAAATACTTCAAAAGAATGGTCTTTTGGAAACAAATGAAATTAGTTCAATTGATACATGCGAATCTTGTTTACAAGGTAAAATGACTAAGAAACCCTTTAGTGGCACCAACCAAAGGGCAAAAGATTTATTAGGTATCATACATTCGTATGTATGTGGTCCTTTTAAGCCAATGACTAGGAATGGTGAAAGATACTTCGTAACTTTTACCGACGACTACAGTCGTTATGGTTATGTGTACTTGCTGAGACACAAAGATAAAGTTTTTGAAACGTTCAAAATCTTCCAAAGCGAAGTAGAGAATCAACTCACCAAGACAATCAAAGTTCTTCATTCCGATAGAGGAGGTGAATACCTTAGTAATGCTTTTCAAAATCATCTTAGGAGTTGTGGGATCATCTCACAACTTACTCCACCTGGAACACCACAACATAATGGTGTGTCTGAGAGGAGGAATCGAACTCTATTGGATATGGTTCGATCTATGATGGCTAGAAGCACATTGCCTATATCATTTTGGGGTTACGCTTTGCTCTCCGTGGCTCGTATATTAAATATGGCCCCAACCAAGAAAGTGGATAAGACACCTTTTGAAATATAGCATGGAACGGTTCCATCATTATCATATTTGAAGGTATGGGGTTGTGATGCTTATGTGAAGCAATACACCCCAAACAAGTTAGAAGTACGATCCACTAAGTGTATCTTCGTAGGATATCCTAAAGATGATATAGGATATTATTTCTACGATCCAACAGAGCAAAAGGTATTTGTTGCTCGAAAGGCTAAGTTCTTTGAAGATAAGTTCCTTATGGAAGGAACTAGTAGAACAGTGGAACTTGATGAGGATCAAGAACCACAAGCCGATACACATTTGGTTGATACTAGCACTCAACAAGAGGTTGTTGAAGATGATCAAATGGTTGATCAACATACACAAAACGTTCGCAGATCTGGTAGAATTAGTAATCCACCTGAAAGATATGGATTTTTCATGGATGGATGCTACGTGGTAGATTCAGATGAACCAACCACATACCATGATGCAATGTCAAAATCCGATTGTGACAAATGGCTTGAGGCCATGAACGTAGAGATGCAATCCATGTATGACAACCAAGTATGGGAATTGGTTGTGCCACCTCTTAACTCCTAAGTAGTTGGAAGTAAGTGGGTTTTCAAGAAGAAAACAGATATGCATGGTAACTTGGATACTTATAAAGCAAGACTTGTAGCAAAAGGTTTCACTCAAACTCAAGGGGTTGATTATGATGAGACCTTTTCGCCCGTGGCGATGCTAAAGTCGATTAGGATATTATTTGCCATAGCTGCATATTATGACTATGAGATTTGGCAAATGGATGTCAAAATGGCTTTCCTCAAAGGATATCTTGATGAAGATGTCTATATGGTTCAACCTGAAGGTTTTGTCGATCCAAAACATCCTAACAAAGTGTGCAAGTTAAAGAAATCAATCTACGGATTGAAACAAGCATCGAGAAGTTAGAATCACCGTTTTGATGAAGAAATTAGGAATTTTGGATTCATCAAGAACGGCGATGAAGCTTGTGTGTATAAGAAAGCTAGTGGGAGCACCGTCACTTTCTTAGTATTGTATGTCGATGACATTCTACTATTTGGAAATGACATTCCAACCATGGAAGGTGTAAAATCCTGGCTTGGAAGATGTTTTTCCATTAAAGATCTTGGAGAAGCTACCTATATTTTGGGAATAAAGATCTATAGGGATAGATCAAGGCGCTTGATAGGTTTAAATCAAAGTGCATACATTGATAAAGTCTTGAAAAGGTTCAAGATGGAGAACTTTAAGAAAGGTTTGGTACCTATTCAAAAGGGGACAATATTGAATGTGACTCAATGTCCAAGCTCAAAGGATGAGCAAGAAAGAATGAAAGGAATCCCATATGCATCTGCTATAGGATCCATAATGTATGCAATGATATGCACTAGACCGAACATGTCATGCGCTTTAAGCATGACAAGTAGATACCAGCAAAATCCAGGTAACTGTCATTGGATAGCTGTTAAGAGCATATTGAAATACCTTAGGAGGACTAAGGATATGTTTCTAATATATGGATCTGGTGAAGAGGAACTCGTTGTAAAGGGTTACACGGATGCGAGTTTCCAAACTGATCGAGATGGTTCTCGATCACAATCTGGGTATGTCTTCATTTTGAATGGAGCTGCCGTCTCATGGAAGAGCTCGAAGCAGGATGTTGTAGCATTGTCCACTACAGAATCAGAATACATCGCCGCTTCATTGGCAGCGCAAGAAGCTGCGTGGTTAAAGAAGTTCATTGCCGACCTAGGGGTAGTCCCTACCATTCAAGACCCCCTAGAGATCTTTTGTGATAACGAGGGTGCAATTGCTCAAATCAAGGAACCTCATGCACATCAAAAGACTAGGCACATTGAGCGGAGATTCAACTACATAAAGGATGAAGTTGAAAAGGGGAAGATATGTATTCGCAAAGTTCACACCGATCAAAATATTGCGGATCCACTCACGAAGCTCCTTGAACGGCCAAAACATGAGGGTCATACTTGTGCCTTAGGACTTCGATATTCTAGTGATTGGATTTGATCTATTTTGTATTTGGATATTGGAACAATTGTTATTTTAACTCTTTTATGGTATTTTGAGTTATGTTCCATTTTAGCATGTTTAAATCCGTGAATAAATTAATTATTCTAAATGTTCGTAGTCGTCGTTAGTTAGGTAGGGGGGGGGGGGGAAATGCGGAGACAATCGTCTTCTTCCTGGCGTGATTCGTGTCGTTGCAGGATCGCGTGACAAGTTGTCGTTTCCTGATTGTTAGTTCTCCTGCTGGCAGGAATCTAGCGTCGTCGTTAGATTGCGTCATCGTTCCTTCTCAAAGGCCTCGCCTCGATAGTCGTGTATGTCGTATTTCAACCTCCGTTGATGTATGGCTTAAGTTCCACGAATACCTGTGCACTAGCGTTGTGTGCCGCGTAGAAGGTGATGTACCCCGACATCCGTTGACATAAAGATTGAGTTGCATGTATTTTTGTGCACTCGTTTTGTTATGCGTAGGCTGCCTGCTCGGGAAGTTAAAATATCACAGACAATATGGATAATAATGTGTGCCCGAGTTAATATTCACGGTTCCTACGTGATGACCTTTAATAAACACACACATGCGCAAATAATCAATCATATAATCAAATAAACATGTTAGTCACCAATAAGCAATCAAGTAATTCCCCTAGTCCCGCTAGTCTATCCTCCCAGCCTCTTAGACTGAACTTCCTAGTCCCACTAGACTATCCTCCCAGCCTCTTAGACTGCATCTCTTAGTCCCACTAGACTATCCTCCTAGCCTCTTAGACTGCATCTCCTAGTCCCACTAGACTATCCTCCCAGCCTCTCAGACTGAATCTCCTAGTCTCTCAGACTGAACTTCCTGTTCCGAAGGTCTTAAATGCATGTTTCCTAAACTCTCAGATTTTTGTGTACTGTATGTAATCGTTTCGTGTACCGTGTATAAAACATCACAATAGCGTATGTTTGAAAACAAAATTTTGACTGTTTGCTTTTCGGCAACGGTTGGAGACCATATTCGAGTACTAGACGTTCTGTATGTATTCAACGTCTTAATAGTCTAAGTCCCAGAGAAAAGTGAGGTTAGAGCCTAGGTATCACAACAGAAACCTAATTCGCTGTAACCTATAGCTCTGATACCAATATGTCACACCCCGAAATTATCAGAGCTTGGCGTGACTGGACTGGTATCTTCATTGCACAGCGGAAGCAGATAAAGCTAAAACTTCTAGAAACTGAACGCCCACTAAGTACTCGAGTCTCCAATGGTTCTCCTATTCCAACCGTGCCATGTATTAGAAATGCAACCTGAGAAAGAAACATGCGAAAAATCAACATAAAGTTGAGCGAGTTCATAGTTTGTTTGTAAAAGATTTGAAATAAATCTTTTGAGTTATGAAAGATTTGAAATAAATCTTTGGAATAACCGGTTTTTGAAATAGCATTGAGAAAATGGATTTAAAATCATTTTCTTGCCAAGTTATATGGAAACGTTGTGTTTGTAACACGTTATGTTCATAAAACCATGTATTTGTAAAGCCTTGTATTTGTAATGTTCATATAACCGTCAATGCCCACCCTGACTTTGACTCCTTACCCGCATAATCATGTGCTTTGAATTTTGTATAAAACATGGTATTTTAATTTGTATGAACAAGTAGTTTCATAAGTATATATATCCCTGGTATGTAGCAAATAAGGAAAAAGCGATCACCAATGGTTTGCAAGGCTATTGATATGTGTGAAGTGCAAGTAGGAAGACTCAAACCTAGCAAATTTATGCGTTGGGTACAAAGTCACCCCGAGGTCCGTTCTGGTTGGGCCTGGGGCTGGGCTCGCTACACCCAGATAGATCTACCGCTCCTGTCCCTCGGTCCTACAATGAGGATTAATGATCCCAAGTTGCGCCTACCCACTCACATGATCTGTACGTTCTAACCCTCCTTACGCTAACCATACCATGTATAAAAATGTCTGTAAAAATTGTAACATGTATTTTACCCCAGCCTCTAAGGCTGAATCTCCCCAGCCACTAAGGCTGATCCTCCCCAGCCACTAAGGCTGGCCTCCGCAGCCACTAAGGCTGGCTCCTTATTCTCTATATATCATTACCAAACGATCCATCCCTAGTCATGAAAATCATTCATTTCGATAATACACCTTTGTTTTGTAAAAACCGGTATGTTTAGTATAAACCTTTCGTAAATCATTTGAGTTCCTTGAAATCCCTTCGTAATATGATTTAGATATACTAGTGTTGCGTTTGTTAAAAACTTTGTTTGTTTTTGCAAAACGTGCATGTCTTTCCACCCCGAAAACATTTACAAAACTGTAAAACAGTAAAAAGTGGGGTTATGAACTCACCTGAATATTCCTGTTCAAAGCTAGCTAATTTACGACTTCGTGATGTCGTTTCCAAGACTTGACTTGCTAGCGTGCATTCTACAATATTCCTAACACGGAATACCTAATAAGTTTCTAAATAACATAGTAACTAAACTATGTGTCATCGAGCTCTACCGAATCGTTGACCGAACGATTTGACGGTAAATTGTCAACTTAAAAGAATTGAAGAAGTTATACTTGTTAGCTCGTTTTAAGAAGTCGTATGTTGATATAAAGGAATATTCGTATGAAAGTAATATATAATAAATTTGTATTATATATTACGTCTTGTATATACTTGCCATAATATACGTATACGCCGTTTCGGCGTTTGTAATAAATATAAAAAGTTATATTTATTTTGCGATAGTATTATCGAGTTTGTTTGAAGTTTGAAATAAATAGATAAACTGTATCTATTTTATAAAAGAATTCGTGTCGTTTATTACTTCAAATAAATATATAAACTATATTTATTTTAGCAAAACAATCGTCGTGTCGTGTGATATTTGAAATAAATATAAACTATATTTATTTTGATGAAACGAATTCGTGTTACGCGATGCTTGAAATAAATATATATACTATATTTATTTATAAAAAGATTCGAGTTCGTTTGAAACAAATAACTATATTTATTTTGTTGTCGAAATATTTTTCGTATCGTTGTTCTCGTAAGTTGTAAGTTGTGGTCGAAAGAAACTTTATATTCGTATCTCATTTTATAAAAGTCGCTCAAAAAGCACGTTTTGTTTTATAATAAAACTTGGATTTTCTCGAAAAACGGGCAGAGTTTCCTCTGTTTTTGGACGCCCCCGACAACACCAGTTGTCGTTATTATATCAAAATTCAAAATTTTCAACAACAATCCAATCATATACTCAATATATATATAATTTTATGAGACGGCAAAGTATAAACTAAACGTTATTTTAAATTGGTTCGAGCTCGTTTGTCACGTGAGTAATAATATTATAAAAATAACAAAATAAACGTGACGTTAATTTTTACCAAGTCTTCTCGTCGGGATGTTGACCGAGTCGACTCGCTGAGTTGACCGAGTTGACTTGGTTTGACCCGTTGACTGAGTTGACTCGTCTGACCCGGGTTGACCGAGCACCAACTGTAGCCTGAACCTGCTGCTTTGACCGAGACCCGTTGTGTCGTGACCCGAAATGAACAACTCGAACCAAATCTGTCCATGTATCACCGAGCCCGAGACAAGGCTGGAACATCATTACTTGAAGAATGAAGGAGCGAAAATATAAGAGATAAATAAACAAGAGGTGAGAAACTCACCGGGAAGACGCCGCACCACAGCCTCCGGCTTGTCGACTCGTCCGGCCGTCGGAACAACTGAACGGCTTCGTTGTTTGGTGGTCACTAATGTCATTGTCAACATCTTCCTTGACACCATCATCATCATTACCTCAGTGTCTTCATCATCACTCATCGACTCAACCTGAAACACCGCGTGTCACCGAGGACTGAACCGACTCAAAGAAGGAGATGGGGTTTTACCGGAAATTCGTCGGATAGTGACGAAGACTGCTGGTCCGAGGCTCTGACCGCCGGTTCATGGCTCCGACCGCCGGTCCGTAGCTCCGATCTCTCTTTCTCTCTCGGTCTCTTTCTTTCTCCGCCACTCCTTTCTCTCTCTCCTCCCTCTTCTCGATTTTATCGCCGTCGTACGCCACCACCATCTGGTGGTGGCTAGCCGTTTGATCTCGTGTAACAGAAGGGGGTGTGGTTGGTGGTTATCGCTTACTGCCGTGCTCCGCCGCCACGTCACCGGCTCCGCCGGTAAGTCCAGTCGCCGGACTCGCATGAGAGAGAGAGTGGATGTGTGGTGTTGACTGGTTATGTGTGTGCTTGCTGTACAGATCGAGAGGAAAGGTAGGAGCTCAAAGGTGTTTATTTTGTTGAATGTATAAGGAAAATGGGTAGGGTGAGGGTGTTTGGGAGAGATGACACCTCCTGGGTGTTTATGTCTGGTATTAATAGAGGGAGGAGTGTTTTATTGTCCATTACATATTCAAATTACATGGTCACATGTTTTACCTAGTGAATCAAAATCTCTTGGAGAGATTTGAAATGATTTGGGAAGGATTTTGTATGATAATCAAATCTAGTAGATTATGTAAAGATCTTATTAGAGATTTTTATAAGATCTTGTACAGATTTTGTATGCAAACACCTAATATAATATGTGCAGGTTTAGGCTTGTGGGTGTTGGGCTTGGGCCCGGGGCCCCCAAGCTCAATCCCCGTGTGTAAGTGGCCCGTAAATCCTACGAGACCCGTTGTCAAAACCGAAATCACCGTAGCCTAGTAAAATAATATTTCGTGTAAAAATAATGTTGGTATCCGTTGTAGTCGCGTTCGCGCGTTGCTAACGGTAAAAATCTCGCGTAAAAGGCGCCGTTCGCCGTCTCCTACCATCGCGTTTTTAATCCACGTTTGCATTTGTGTCGCACGGAAGCCCAAATAAATTCACAAAATTAATTTCATGAATATAAAATTTTCATAGAAAATTCGTATTTGTCGGCAATGTCAGTATTTTGTACGGCATCAGTTCGTTGTCGCTTAATATTCAGCAGATTTTCCGTAAATGTCACACCCCGACCACGTATATCATACAAGACGTGGCGGAAAACGTCGGGGAGTGTTGTAACAGAATTAATTGTTTCATAACCATGGCATACAAAGTTGTATTTATTTATCAACATAAGTGTTACAGTGTTTCAAACAGAAATTTAAGAGTTTATAACATAATTAAACAAAGTCTATCTTCATTTTAAGTATCTAAGGCACAGGTCCGCCCTAGTGTCATGATCGTCATCCTACGGAAAAGCACCTGAAAACACATGTGAAAGTAGGTACGTCAGCATAAAAATGCCTGTGAGATACATAGGTTTTGTGAAAATAGGATTCATGACTTAAGTTTAAGAAAATGTTTAGTCATGAACCTTGTAATTTGATTTGTTTTGTAAATCACTTGAAAAACAATAAGTTCAGATGATATGTATAAGTAAAAGAATAATGTATGGTTAAATGAATAACCATGTAAAATGAATTGTATAAAATAAATTGTATTGTAAACCAAAGTCTTGTAAAAACATGTCACTTGTGTAAAATGTATAAGTCCAAAATGCATGATTTAAATAACGCTATGATATGTAATATAATACAAACACTTATTTATAGGAAGTACCAGCGGCGTATCCACCATGATTGTATCATATTACTCACATCTCGTTACTTAAGTCACTTAAACCAACCAACAAAGTATAATGTCTATGTTTAAACCAATAGTCAAAAGTCCTTGTATAAACCATGTCAAATGTTGATAGTCCAAAAGTAGTCAAGTAATGTGTAACAAATGTTATGTATGGTAAGTAAAATAAGACTACTTAAACCATAAGTAAAAATGTACAAAACAAAGTATTTTGAATATATCAAAAAGTTATGTTTTGCAAAGTGATGCATGATACATTGATACAAACATTTATGTGGTAAGTTAACGCATACATTCAAGCCTTGAGACAGTCGGATAACCCTTTCAGTCAAGGTTATCAAAAGAATTGTATTCGGATTCAGTCATTCCTTACATCCAAACAAACCCGGGATGTCAGGAATGGGATTTGTCAAGTCCTATGGTACCACTACTGTGACAACCCACACTAAACCAGGTATCCGTACAACTTAATTACTGATTAATTACTGCTTAATTACTGTGCTTGATTGAAACTAGCTGATAAACTGCTACCTGCATACTGATACATGCACTTACTTGCATCATACTTTATATGCTGTCACTACACTATTTACATACGGCACCTTAGTGACAAACATGATGCACAAAAAGCACAGTAGCACTAAACGGATACACAGTGAACATGCTGAAATAACCAGCATCAGGCAGACACTGCCTCTAAGGCCTGTTAAGAGCCTCATATATTTTGGCTACACTGGTAGTGAGTGTAGGGATATAAGGGTTGTGGTACCGCGTCTCTAGGGATAAGATACACTGATTCGGATGTGCCAAAAACGTACTTTAAGTACCAAACACAGCACTTTAATAATTAAACCAGCTTCTAGCTGACTAGTAAAGTGCCAGTACATGAGAAAATAACACTAGACACTTTCTAAAGTGTCGGGAAAACAAATTGTGTCACTAAAAATGTTAATAACGACACTTTAAAGCTTTTGTAACGCTTTAACGAATTACTATCCAACCGGACACCCGGACTTTACCCGGAACATGAAAATATTACTATTTTCACTAACTATATTTTTCTAAGCCAGTTAGGGTCCCTGATTACCCTAACACCCGCCATAACGTGTAACATACAACTAACGAGGTTAAACACTTAGTTAACCTATTTAACTAAACTAAACCCCCCCTAATTACTAGTTTAAATCAAACCAACCCCCCCCCCCATGTTCTAACCGTCCCCTAACTAGGGGAAACACACTAGTACAAACCAAGATTATTTAATTGATTGTTGCCTAATATCTTGAAGACATTGTGACCAATGGACAATATCACTTAATCTTTCCTATAAATACACACTAATCACTTGAGATAATTATCACCAACCAAAAACCACTCTCTCTTGCTCCCCTCCATCTCGGCCGAACCCTCTTCCACTCACCATCATACTTTCAAGTTTCAATCTTACAATTCCATCATCATACACACTTCAAGGGTCACATATTAGGAGCTTTGGTGCGCTCGGAACGCGAAGGACCTCTACCGTTAGCTTTTATCCACCTCTTTTTCGTCAAAGATCTTCCCTAGCCTTGAGCTAGAGGTATAACCTTTAAAACTCGTTTTTACACATATCTAAAGTGGATAAAAGGAATATTGTCGGTTAAATATCGATAACATACATTTTGATGCATTAAAGTCTAGTAAAAACTATAAAAGTGGTGGTTAATAGCTTACAACTTGTGTAAAAGTTGTAGTATTTGGAATTTGTGTTTATCTAGACCCGATCTATGATGTGGTAGCTCGGATCTCCGTTTAACCCGACTTTGTAAGATCATGTATCTTCACATAAGCTCGTTTTTGACTAAATACAAGGGTTAAAGGCGAAACTCTACCACACAAGATACATGAACTTGTGTAGAAATATTTTACTTGTGTAAAAGTGATTTAACCGGTACAATGGTGTTTAAAACTGGCGGATCTACGTATCCGCAAGTGGTATCTTCAAAGAACCACACATTTAAGAAACCGTGTATTTTAAAGAAAGGGTCTTACACTAATAAATATGGTTTTATAAACCACAAGTGTGTAAACACTTGTGAAACAAAAAGACCCGACAAAGAAGTAGATTTGTCACTTGTTTCTAGAAGTTGTAAAGACGGATTTCTCTAAACACGAGGTTTTTACAAGATTAAAACTACTTTATATAAAGAGCTACATATATAAAGGGGATTTACACTATAGATTCGGAAAAACTGCAAGTTCATGCGATTATGCGATTTACATACTTGTCGACTAGTTTGATGTGTCGGAAATTGTTTGATTGAATAAAGAAGATTGTTGAATTGATTTGTTAAAAGAAAATGATACGCTTGAAAGCGTGGCCACCTCCAGTTACAGAGGAAACTCTGGCGAAATTTTCCTAAAAGCCTAACACTTAGACTTTTTACACAACAAGTGTTAGAACTATCTTTGGACATATTTTCAAAACATAAATTTCGCCAGCACTATATTTTACTAAATATTCGGAGGTGGGATTTTCACAAAGATTAACGTGATAAATATATTTGTCACAACACTGTTTATGATTATTTTGTGAAAATACATAAATATTATTTTAGAGCAAAAATAATATTTACAAGCGTTAATGATTCCAAAACTTTACGAACGCTTCTACAAACATATAAGTTACACCGATAATTACATTACCACACGATTGATAAAACGTAACTTACGCACATGTATTGTATCCCCCATCCTTGGGAAGGAGTATAACTACCAAGTGTATACGGAACATAAACACGAAATAGTTGTCTAACTATTTCCCAGAGACTTAAACTATAAAGCTAAAGCACGGCCGTCCGTCTAATAGAATTAGCACTTGTAGGTCGTTGCACAGCTTACTGTATTGGAGACACTTGGTAGAGACGCGCATTCACTGTGAGTTCATGTCCCCCTTTTCTCTAACTGTTTTCAGTTTACTTAACTGCGGGGGTGAAATACATGTTACTGTGATTTACGAGTACTTTACAACGGTATGTTTAACGTAAGGAGGTGTTATACGATCATGTGAGTGGATAGGACAACATGGGGCCATTAGTCCTCATGGAGGGACCGAGGGACAGGAGCGGTAGATCTATCTGGGTGTAGCGAGCCCAGCCCCCGGCCAAACTAGAAACGGACCGTGGGGTGACTTTGTCCACATACTTTGCCGTGGCGAAATCTGCTAGGTTTGAGTCTCCCTATTTGCACTTCACATATGTCAGTGGCCTTGCAAACCATTGGTGATCACAAGTCCTCTTACACTGCTACATACCACAACTATTTTTATACTCACAAGTGTTTTACATACTCACTTACACATGAACTCGCTCAACATTATTGTTGATTTTTCAACTCACATGTATTTCAGGAAATTAAACGGATCTGGCACGGTATGGAACGTTTTCCGCTGCACTTGTCATGGAGTCATCAGGGTTTAGGGGATGTGTCTCTTTCCTGGACAAGACACAGTCCTTAAACCACGTTTATGTTATGTTTCAGTTTGTAATGTTGTTGAACAAGGTCATGGTTGTTGGTTAAAAACAATGGTACTGTATTTTGATTTTCAAAACTTAATGGATGACTTGCATGGTTTTTAATTCATATAGCTTGTTATGGTTAAGCTATGGTATTAAGAAGTCACACCAAAATTAACCACGCTTCCGCAAAGCCAGGGTGTGACAGCTTGGTATCAGAGCTCTGATCATAGCGAACTAGGATTCTGTCTCGAGTCTAGACTATGATCACTAGGGCTCTCACGAAAACATTTTTCTGCATACCACTTAAGTCCAGATCCACACTTTTTACAAACAAATGTTGAGCACATTTTATTTATTTATAGGCTCAGCTTGGAGGGCTGAGGATCGGTCTGGAGGACCGAGGTGGTCAAGTTAGTTAAGCACGTTGGTTTATTATAGGATCGATCTGGAGGATCGAGGCTTGGTCTAGGTGACCAAGGTAGTGGGCTAGCAAGGCTAGGAAGAAAGGGCTCAGCTTGGAGGGCTGAGGATCGGTCTGGAGGATCGAGGTTTGGTTTAAGTGAAGGATAGAGCAGTCTTGTAGACTGGATAAAATTGGCTAGTAAGACTAGGAGGATTATGTGATACCTTACTTGGTGACTTATGTGATTACTTGATTTATGATTGACTATTTGTGCATGTTTGTGTATATGTTACAGACACATGGATTCTGCAGACACTGGTGGTTCAGGCACCACAGGCCCGAGGCCTATAGTTTCAGACGACATTGAGTCATCGGAGCATGAGGTTTATACGTCCGACTACACTAGCACAGACGAGGACGATTTTCAGCCTTTTGCACTACCTGACGGTGCTGGCGAGCTCGCAGATGGTCCTATCGCAGGGGATCTACCATTGGCATTGATCCCTGCCCCTATACCGCTTGCTGCGTACCCAGCTTACGATTTACCCATCGACGATGAGGAGGATGATATCGATATGTTTGATGAGGAGCCTTTCGAGGAGGATGCTCAGGGCGAGGCCCTTCCCGCTGCCGATCCCTTGTTGATCGCAGACGCTCCTGTCGCGGAGTCACCTGTTCACTCCCCAGTCGCGGACTCCTTTGAGTCTGTGGCTTCTGTACCCTCACATGTCCAGAGTGCACAGCACTTCTCTCATGAGTCAGAGCCTGATCATGCATCTTCTGTCGCCCCTATCCCCAGTTTCGCCTTTGACCATGACGATGAGGGGGATTCCGACCCTATGTTTCCCCCGGGATTTGACCCTGACCATGACCTAGAGTATGTTCCGATGGATCAGTTTATGGAGGATCCAGTAGACGCTGTTGACCTATTTGAGCCTATTGACCCAGATTTTGAGTTTGACATGGCGTTTGATGACTTTGAGCCTGCCATTGCTCCTGAGCAGGCAGCCGCTCTTGACCTTCTACCAGAGCATGACCCTGTGCATGCTGATGTACCTTTTGAGCCCGTTGCTGATGATCACCACATGGATATTCCGTTGATTGAGGGCGACCATGTCCCTGTTGATCCCATTGATCCCTTACCCATTGTTGCTGTACCAGCTGACCCCCCTATTGAGCACTTGGCACCCGTTCACCCTGTTGTTGCTCCCTTACTTGATCCCGTTCCCCTAGAGCCCGGACATGCACTGTTCGCGGCGCATATGGATCCACCGGATGAGTCCACACAGCACGGTTGGATACCGGCTGACGAGGACGTTCCACCTTTTCCTCCGCAGATTCCTGTTGCACCACATATTGACTTTTCATTTCAGGTTCCTATGTTTATACCTCCAGCAGGGCCTGGAGAGGGTTCTTCAGCACACCCTGATGGGCATGTACCGATGCCTATCCCTTTTATACCTCAGACGTCATTTGTTCCACCTGCTGTGGCACCATTTCACGTGGCACCTTTCGACCCTACTAGCGAGCCATTTCTTTGGGCACCTGGCTCTGGTATGCCACCCACAGACCCCTACCATGCTTTTCACAGGGGAGACACTATTGAGGACGTCTTGATGTCCTTTGTTGCACAGCACGAGTCCCACACACAGCGTATACAGGAGCTCGAGAGAGCTCGGTTGTCACCTTGTCCGTGCCATGGACAGGCACCCTCCCCTCTACAGCCGTTTCGACCGTTACCTCCGGATATTGCTGCTCGTCTCTTTGCTTTAGAGCAGCAGGTTGCTTCCATTATTCGTACACAGCGAGCCCAGGAGGAGGACTGGCTCCAGTTACGCCGGTTGTTTTATACTCACTTTCCCCCTCCTCCACCACCATCTGCATAGAGCTCACCAGTTACTGATTAGATAGACGAGGATGAGAAGACGGCGATTGTTGGATTGCACAGCATTTTGGAGACCACTTTTTGATTTTGACTTTTGACATGTATTTGATGTTGTATTGACACTAATGTAGTTTTTTTGGACAGGGGTGATGTAGCCCCTAGTTGATGGATGATTGTATGACACTATGATGTACTGATACACTTACTCTGTGGTCTTGATGTATGACAATCGCAGTATTCTCATCATATCTGTTTCGCTTGATTACTTATTTGCATTGTTATGGTATGAGATGTGGATGATTGATATTTGTGATGTATTGATGACATGAGATATTACGTGTTATTACTATTACTACGTACGTACTGTAACATGGGATTTTTTTTTTTTTACTATGGCCTGACCAATGTGAACACATCTTTTAGAAGATGCCGCCAAAACGCCCTACGCCCATGCCAATGCCTACTAATGAGGCAGAGCTACAGCAAGTCATTGCAGCTGCCATAGCACAGTACGCAGCATCTCAGCCAGGAGCGAGCGGAAGTGTTAACCAGGGCAATAACAATCCACCTCACGGTAATACCACGCCATTCGAACCTACCATGAACTAGTTGGAGATTTTAGCGATGATGCTAATGCCAAACACATGTTTTAACATGCGTGCAGGATGCACCTACAAGCAGTTCTTAGACTGCAAACCAGTTAACTTCGATGGCACAGGAGGTGCAGTTGCCTTTACCCGCTGGGCTGAGAAAACCGATTCCGTTTTACGCATGAGCAAGTGTGCTGAGGATCAGCAAGTCACATACATTTCAGGGCTGTTTCTAGATGGAGCCCTATCCTGGTGGAACCTACAAGTACAAACTCTAGGCGAAGCTCCCGCCTACGCCCTGACTTGGGCCGAATTGAAAGAACTGATGCGCAAGAAGTACTGTTCACGCGCAGAAATCCAAAGGTTAGAGACTGAATTTTGGCACTTAAAGATGGACGGTCCAAAGATTGCGGAATATGTCCAGAGGTTTCACGACTTATCACAAGTAGTTCCTTACATGGTTACGCCTGAATACAAGCGAATCGAGCGCTTCATTTGGGGTTTGGCTCCCCAAATCATAAGCATGGTAACCTCCTCCAAACCAGCAACTATCACTGAAGCCATCGATTTAAGCGTGGCTCTCACCGAGGAGGCGATTCGTCTAAACAAGTTTGATGAAGTCAAGGCGAAGAAGACAGAGACTCACGTTGAGTCCTCAGGAGATAACAAAAGGAAGTTTTCGAACTTCAAGCAAGGCGTCAGTATGGCAGTAAAGAAAGGAAAATCCGCTGGCAGTACCAAGAAAGGAAAAGGGTACCAGGGCATTTTAAAAGAACCCGAGTCGTTAATGTTTGAAATAAATATATAATCTATATTTTTTTATAAAAGATTATTTGAATCCGATAGTTTTATTTTATGATAAAACGCATTGTATTTTATGGATTTTCTCAAAAAACGGACAAAGTTTCCTCTGTTTTTGGACGCCCCTGGCTACACAAGATGTCGTTATTTCTCAAAATTCAACAATTTATCAAACAATGTATATGTATAATCGAGTTATATAAACAATATAGTAAGTTAATCCATGTAGACTATAACTAATAGTTCGTCGATTGCTCGTTTTCGTGTGAACGTAACATTAAAATAAACACTATAATGAAATTACGTCTTTAAACCATTACCAAAATTCTCGTGTCGAATCGCTAAATGGATTGACTGAGTTGACCGAGTCAACCGGGTTGATCGAGTTGACTCGCTGGGCTGACCAGGTTTGACCGAGTTGACTCGGTTTGACCGAGTCAACCTGAACCACAAACCGAACCGCCGTTGACTTATGTTGACCGAACCAAACCCATTGACCAGTTATGTCCCGAGCCGAAACTGTTGACCCGAGCCGTTGACCCAAACCTGAGACTCGAACCGTCTGACTTGAGAAACCCGTGAGTGACCCACATCACCGATTAACCCGAACACGAACCCGAACCGTAACCCGCAAATCTGAAGTTGGCTGAACCCTTGAAACGAGACCCGAAACTCGAACCCCAACCAACTAATACCATAATCAAACTAAGGCTAGAACCGTGCTAAAACAACCTGAAAAACTAAACCAACCTGAAACACTAAACCAACTCACCGGCTTCCTTGTAAAATTAGAAAGTTGTAAAAGAAATAACCTCACCACCACTTTCCTGTCGACCATCACCACAGACGATGACGACGCAGCCGCCGTCGTCACCACCATCATCACCCATGATCATCAACATCATAAATGAACATCAATCATCATCATTGGTCAACAAAACATAACAGGGGACGAAAAGAAAAACGGGGGACGGGGTTTACCGTGAAACCCGTCGGAGTTCACCACCACCGCCACCGCTATGGCGGCACTGCCGTCGTCGTCTCCATCGCTTCCCTCCCTCTTCCGACCTTCTCCGATCTCCCTCTCTGTCTCTCGTTCCTGTCTCTCTCTATCTGCCTCTCTGTCTTGCTGCTGCCACCGCTATGGTGGCGGGGTGTCATCGTTGTTCTCCGCTGCCACCAAGAGATGGTGGTGGTCGGACTTGTTTCGGGTAGTTGGTAGGTGCTCACCGGAGAGGGGGGGGGGGTGTCGGCTGGATGCAGTCTGAGGTGTTAGGGGTTCTTCACAACAGGGAATGAAGGAGAAACATATAATGTGTGAGTGTGTTTGCAATATATAGATCGAGAGAGGGAAAGTTTAGAGGATTAGGGTTTCTTCTAGGATGATGAAGATGCACAGAAAAATGGGAGCCAGTGTGGTGTGCTTGTATGTTGTATGTGGTTTCAAAATGAGTGGATAAGGTATAGTAAGACATATATACTTATGGTTTTAGTTAGTGGGTTTTGGGCTTGGGCCCAAGGCCCACAAGCCCAATCCCCGTGTTTAAGTGGCCCGCCAGCTCCTACGAAACCCGAAATCGCGAGATTCAAGAGAAATAGGATAGGAGCGAGGCCAGTCGACTATACCGGAGAGGGAGAGGAGAAGAGTCGGAACATCATAATATGTAATTTTAGTTTTAAGAATATGTAAAATAATACTGGTAGTCGTTGTCGTCACGTTTGTATATCGTTTACGATAATAATCGCGAAAAATCGTATCGTTGCCGTTTTAATCCATTTTCCGATCCGATTCTGACTGCGGTTACTAAAATTTTATTACGGAGCTAAATACAGCGTAAACTGGAGGTAACACGCGTGTCAGATGCTCCCGTTTTGTTGCCGGTGCGTTCCTGCAGTCGCGTTTTTCGTTCAAGTTTACGTGTTGTGATGTTTGGAAGCGCTATAAATTCGCAAAACTGAATTTATAAATATGAAATATTCGTATAAATTTCGTATTTGTCGGCGTTGTCAGTATTTCGTACGGTTTCAAATCGTTATCGTTTAGCAGATTTTCCGCGGATCGTCATACGCGCACTATAAAGTCGATTAGGCGTTCCTAGGCACTCCAAAGGCCTAATTAAGTTTATTTATGTCTTAAACACTATTTATTATCATCCTAAACATCTATTTATCGCGTAATTAAAGGTGTAAATTACCGGTTGTCACACGAGGTGCCAACTACTGAGGTAAATATTTCAACTGAATCTTCTGAAGTGTTAAATAAGATTGATAAACGGTGCAAGAAATGCATGAAAACATGCAATGCTTGTACTGAAAAAGATGAAAAATTCAAAACAAGAGATATAGAGTTTACTAAAATTGAAAGAGTTTTCAAGGATAAATGTAAAGAATGTTTGAAAAAGAAAAGATTTTAATAGATAACGATGAAAAGTTGACACATAAAAGTAAAGTTTTGGAAAAAGAAAATGAGATTTTGAAACAAAAATGTTCAGCAATGACAGAAGAGTGTTTACAAAAAGAAAATGCATTTCAAGAAATGAAAAGAGAATATGATTCAATAAAACTTGAATATCATATTACGAAAGAGTCATATGAAGATGTGAAGAGTCAAATGAAACTTGTTCAATCTAGATTGAAACATTGTTCTGAAACGTCAAATACGCTTAAGAGACAGTATGAAATAAAACAACAAGTTGTAAATTCTTATATTGAAGAAGTTGCTGAGCTTAAACGAAAAATGGCTGATTTAGAACAAGATAATAACAAGTTGCATAGTTATCACGCTTCATCATATGTTCTTGAGCGTATTTTCAATTTAAAAGCAGATGATAAAGATTCTGAGAAAAAAAGAAAGGAATTGGCTCAGAATATCATCAGGTTCAACCACCGTTTGAGGAAAAATTCACATTCTATGATGACGAGAAGGTGGAAAAAGCTTTCAACATGGTTGATCAATTGCCAGATAATATAGACGTAACCTATTCCAAATCTGATGATACTAGTGATTCAGAGGTGGTAGGTAAGGTCGTTGAAAGTGTTTTGCAAGATGATTCTATCAAAACAGATAATTCCGAGTCACGGGATGAAAATGAGGGAAGTTTTCATGAAAGTTATCTTAAAAATTCAAAATCCGAGAAAAATGTGAATGATGATTCGATAGGATTAGCATACACCATGATTGGATCTGAGAAATTATTCTCAGATATTGAATTCCCGATTCAAAATGTGATTTCGGAAAAGATTGATAAAGTGTTTAAATAGGTAGAAATTGAGAAAACTGAAATTTCAAAATATGCTGGTAAGAGCAAGAACACTTTTTATAACAAACCTAGTTACAAAAAGAAAAACATGAAGGCAGGGTTGGTTTATAAAAAGAAACAAAATCAAAAGAAACAGTTTGGAAAGACAAATCTTCATAAACAGACGAACTTTGTTCACGGAACAAGTTCTGAAGAAGAGAAAGAACTCCAATTTAGACGACAGTCTAAAGAATAGTTCTATGCTCAAAAGAAAAAAAAAACAACAGGTTAAACATGTTTCCAAGAGAACATGCTTTAAGTGTGATCAAACTGGACATCTTAGTCGCAAGTGTCCAAATCTAAAACCTGTTGATGTTGACAAGAAAAGAAAGGTTGAAACACAGAAGTCAACCAAGTTTGAATCAAAACAAACTTGGAAACCAAAATCAACGATGTCACACCCCGACCACGTAAAACAACAAATCGTGGTGGAAACGTCGGGGAGTGTCGTAACAGAATCATTGTTTCACAACCATGGATTAAATAGTTTCGTTTTATTAAATTATTGAACTCATTGTTTTATTACAAATCAGATAAATACAAATATTGTCTTTCAAGTTTTAAAGTCGCTAAGGCACGAGTCCATCCTATGTATAGCATGCATCAACAATCATCACATAGCAGCACCTGAAACATATGTTAAAATAGGTACGACAGCATAAAAATGCCTGTGAGTAACATAGGTTTTGTGAATTAGGTTCACGGCTTTGGTTAACACAAGAAAAAGGTTTTATGTTTACAAAAATAGCCATGAATCCTTGTAAATAATTTGGCTTCTAATCACATTGTTTTGATAAAAAAAAAAGATTTGTAGTATATACAAAAATATACCTTGGTTTTGAGAAAGTCGGATAAGTGATATATATTAAAATATATTTCAGTTTCAAAATAGTTAAACAAATAGTATATCAAATATACTTTAGTTGTTAAAATAATAGTTTTTGGTAGTATATCATAAGTATACTTTTGGTTTAAGAATGAAAGCATCGGTAGTATATCAATTTATACTTTGGTTTTGTAAATAACATATCAAACTATGCTTTGGTTTTGAAAATAGCATATCAACTATGCTTTAGTAATTAACAAGGTCAGTAGTATATTAAACTATACGTTGGTTTTGTACATAGTATATCAAATTATACTTTGGTAAATAATATCACATTTTGGGAGCACATCAAACTATACTTGGTAGTATATCGAAATATACAAAAGAAAATGTGATTTGGTATTTCATTCAAACCTTAGTGCATCAAACTACACCTTAGAGACTATAGAAATACCACAAAGGCAATTTCTATTTGGTTAAAATTTGGTTTCTAACATTCCATACAACAGGAATGGGGTGTCTAGTCCTATAGCACTATATCGTACTACCAATCGGCTTGATGAATGTATAAAATAAGTACAATCCAACAATTAGTTTTATAATCTTTTAAAATTAGTGTTTAAACCATAGATAATCATTCAATTTGTCAAAAGATAAGTACTAGCATGTATAATCATATATTGAAATCATGAAAATAACGAATAGGCACACATGTTTCACCCCAAAAAAATTGAAAACAGTAAAAGAGGGGACTATGTACTCACTTGAGATTGAAGGTATCCTTGATTAAGTGTCCTAAGGAAGCTCAGAAATCAAGGAATCAAGTGGTACCTAGTAATCGGATCGCTAATTAAACAATCGGTACCTAAATCGAAAGATCGGGTAGAATGAGGTCTCGTAAACCAAATGAGCATTGGAACTCATGTGATATGGTTTAATGAAGCCTACATTCTAAAACGGAACCTATCCTAAGTGCTTACGACCCGTTACGACCCATTAAGGTAGCTTATGCTACTTTAACGCGTCGTTTGCACGAATGCGCGTTCGTGACGCCTAACTAGTCCTATGACAAGTATTATATGCCCTAACATATTTAAATATGTTGCATAATCAGTTTAAGTGACAAAAGTTAGGTTACATATACTTAAAATCAATTTATACATAAAAAGGGCATTTTGGTCATTTACCTAAGGCATATAAACTACCTATCATACAACTAATTAAACTAAGTGACCATAAGGTATAACCTCGGAAGGTTATTCCCTATACAACTATGGTCACAAATATGCTTGGTCGGATCCTAATGATCGACCAAACAGGTCGAGTTCGAAAGCCCAAGCGATGGTTTAAACGTGACGAGCTAAACATGTTAGAACATGTTTAACTAAGTTAGAAAACAGGTTTTGATATCAAAACAAAGTGTTTTGAAACCCAAGAATAGTTTGGTTGCAAAATACGCATATATACGCATTTTGACCGAAACTATGACTCGTCACTATGCCTAATCAACGTGGTAATCAGTAGGTATAGTCACACGGGACTATAACCATCGTGATTACGCTCACGTTGCAAAGTTCAAACGAACTTTGTGTTGACCAAAGACTGGTCAAAGCAAAAAGTCAACACTGTTTGACTTTCACGCTTAAAAAGCAGTAAAAGCACGAAATAAACTTACAAAGGGTCCAAGCTAGGAAGATCTTGATCCAAAATACTCAGGTATGAAGTTTTTGAACTTCAACTTAGAGCAATTCAGATCAAGTGTGAAGAAAGGAATGAAAAAGTGTGACACCTGTGTCTGTAATCATTGTAAACAGTTCAAGTTACCAATAAAATAAAGTTATTTAATCCCAATATTTATTTATGTTTGACATTTCTCATGTTTTGATTTTTATTCAATTTCAAACTCTATATCGCTTTCTGGAGAGTTATACGCAAACTGGTGCGTAAACGTAATCAGTTTAACACGAAAAATACTCCGAAACATCAATTTATGCTTAACATACCTTAAATAACCTTTATATAACTTAGAAATAAGTTTTGAAGGCTTTAAGTATGGCAAAATCAAGTTTATTCGCTTACAGGGACTAAATTCGACAAACTGCGAAAGTATGCTGATTTGTACTGTAACGGACATTCTGGAACATGATCATAAGTTAAACACACCCTAAATATCCTTTACATAGCTTAGAAATAGGCTTTAAGGGGTTCGGTGTGCTAAAATACACTTTTAGGTCATTCAGGGACTAAAAGCGTCAAAAAGTGCACAAGTTTGCATTTTCGCGCATAACTTACGTTCTGAATACATCCAGACATCCAAAAATTTATGTAATCATTAAAATATTTTATTTTAGTGATTGGCTTGATAAAAATCCATTCGTCGCGCAATTTGGATCGTTTTTCGCGTTCGTGCGCATTTTGTCGTAATTAAGCGAATATCGTGATCGTACGACCAAACGAACCGACATCCAGCATATTTTTGAGCATGTTTCATGTCCACAATGTTTAGGCATCATTTTAGGGCCTTAAAGTAGGCTTAACGGGCCTTAAACATGTCGGAAATGAGGTTAAACACCAATAGGGACTGAAACTGCAACTTTGGAAACTTATTGCTGAACTGTGACTCCCAGGCGGGCCGCGTAAGCCCTGCTTGTCTACTACACGGGCCGCGAGTGACCCCCAGGTCTGCACAGCATGTTTTTTTCAGCTGTTTCCAGCTGTTCCAGCTGTTGGGCACTCTTGTACATAGAATTTTCGAAATTATGGGCTCCCATGGGTTTGTAAATCAGTGGGCATGAGTTGTACGGTTGAGATTAAAGCATGTTTTATGATGAGCGATCTTAATGGTTCCATGAAATCTACAAATACCCCCATTCTTAGACCCTTTGTAAGTCCTCTTTTGTTCTTTTATGCGTTTTTAGCATGAAAGTAAAACTGAGTTTGACTTTCTACATTGACCAGTTTATGGTCAATGCGAAGTTCGTTTGAATTTCATAACGTGAGTGTAATCACGATGGTTATAGTCCCTAGTGACTATACCTACTGATTACCACGTTATCTAGGCTTAGTGACGAGTCGTAGTTTCGGCCAGAATGGGCATTCTTGCGTATTTTGTAACCAAACTACTTTTGGGTATCAAGACGCTTTGTCTTGATATCAAACTTGTTTTCTAACTTAGTTAAACATGTTTAACTCGTCACTATAGGTTTAGTGCTTATGTAGGGTCGTAAGGTAAGCGGCATAAACAACCGCTTAGACTTTCGAACCCGACCCATTTGGTCGATCATTAGGATCCGACCAAACACATTAGGTGACCATAGTTGCATAGGGAATAACCTTCCAAGGTTATACCTTATGGTCACTTCGTTTAAGTAGTTGTATGATAGGTAGTATATATGCCTTAGGAAAATTACCAAAATGCCCTTTTTACGCCAAAATTCATTTTAAGCATAGTAACATAATTTTTTACATCTAAACTGATTAGGCAACATAATTAGACATGTTAAGGCATATTTTACTTGTCATAGGACTAGTTAGGCAGTCCGAACGCGTTTTACGCGAACGACGCGTTAAAGTAGCATAAGCTACCTAAACGGGTCGTAATGGGTAAAAAGCACTTAGGATAGGTTCCGTTTTAGCATGTAGGCTTTATTAAACCATATTACATGAGTTCTTACACTCATTTGGTTTATGAACCCTCATGCTACCCGATCCTCCGATTAGGTCCGTTTATTAACATAGTTACCTATATTAGGTGCCGTTTGATTCCGTGATCTTCTAGCATTGCTTGGTGGTTATCCTAGGACTATTGAGCAATCTCAAGTGAGTACATAGTCCCCTCTTGTACTGTTTTTCAAACATTTTGGGGTGAAACACATGTGCCTACTTGTTACTTTCATGCTTTCCATGTTTCCATATCATATACTTGTTATGTTCCCTAGTACACTTATAGTACATGATTTCATTATGTTTTTGCTATGTATGTCCTTCGTTGCATACCTAGTACATCGTTTTACATTCCATTTTATGCTATGTATGTCCATTTAGTTCATACTTAGTACATTGTTTTACATTACATTTCACGCTATGTATGTCCATTTATTTGCATAATTAGTGCATTGTTTTACATCACGTCACATGCTATGTATGTTCATTTGTTTCATACTTAGTACATTTGTTTTTCATCACATGCTTACATTTTGGTATGACATTTGGATTGTTTAAATGGGACCAAAATACATTCATTAACATTGATCACGCCGTTCGTTAGTAGGTAGTGGTACCATAGGAATTGACAACTCCCGTTCCTGACATCCTAGGTATGTTTGGATGGAAGGAATGACCAAATTCGATAAACATAACTCAGATAAACCTTTAATTTGTTTAAGGGTTTATCGCCACAGTCACAAGGCTTGAATGTATGCATTTTCACAATACCGCATAGATGTTTGTATCAGTATAGCATGCAATTATTTTACAAAACATAACCTTGATTTACTTCAATACCTTGTTTTGTACATTGTTACCTATGGTTTAGTTGATATATTTCACATGCCATACATGATATTTTGGATACACATTACATGATTTACATTAGACATAAACCTTTTTGACATTGATATATACATTTAATGAGTTACATTAGACATAAATATTTTGATATGGTTTATACAATAACACTCGACAATTGATTTGTACATGAACAATTTACACTGGTGGTTTGTTTGGGTAAGTGATTTGAGTAACGAGGCGTGTGTAATATGATACAAGCATGGTGGATACGCCGCTGGTACTTCCTATATATAAATGCTTGTATGATATTACATGACGTAGCATTATTTAAATCATTTCAATATTAGACATATTACATTTTACATAAACAACTTATTTTCACAAGATATTGTTTTACAAAACAATTTATTTTATTCAACTCATTTTACTTGGTTATTTAATTAACCATACACCTTTCTTTTATATAATCTGATTTCTTTTCAAGTTTTCATATGATTTATAAAAGAAAACACTTAACAAGATTCATGACTAAATTTTATTAAACATTTCTTTAAACTCAAGTCATGAATCCTATTTTCACAAAACCTGTGTATCTCACAGGCATTTTTATGCTGACGTACCTATTTTCACATGTGTTTCAGGAGCTGTTGCATAGGATGATCGTGACACACTAGGGCGGACCTGTGTCTTAGTGACTTAAAAATGAAGCTAGAACTAGTTTAATTTTGTTATGTACACTTGTTTCTCTTGTTTAAGACAATGTATTCCACTTTTGTTTATAAATAAAACATGACTTTAAATGCCATGGTTGTGAAACAATAATTCTGTTACAACACTCCCCGACGTTTCCGCCTCGTGTTTCTTGTTTTACGTGGTCGGGGTGTGACAGAAGAGTTGGTATCAGAGCCAATGGTTATAGGGAATTAGGTTATTAGTAATGCCTTGACCTAGACTATAACCTTTCTAGGACCCCCAACACAAGTTATCTTGTGTTTAGATCTTAAAACATGCACTTCACCTATCCTTAGGTGATTGCCAAAACAAGAACCCAATTTTTCCAAAACGGTTTTCGAAAATCAATCATCTATTTTTTTAAATGATTTATTATAAGGTTTTGAACCCTTCCAGTTTGACTCATATTTGGCCTTGTGCCTTCCGAGTTTTCAAAATCTCGTCAAAGTTTTGGGTTCTAAATAGTGTGAACACGTGCAAACTGGAAGAGTGAATGCCTGTACCTTGGGTTTTCTGTCTAAGGCTAGAGTGTTTGTACAAATCCACATAATCGGACCAGTCACTCTTACCTGGGAACTCTTGGGGTGAGTGTTCACTTATAGGTGAGCATGTATTCGCGATACATTATTTTTAACCCATTTACTTTGATTTGTCACTGTGTGTCGTTTGTTTGCTTTGTGATACGGACAAATGACCACCATCATTGCTTTTGTCAATTTTGTTTCATCTCATCCTTTTCATCTAATCATCTCACTCTTTTCCTCTCATGTTTCCTCTTTTAGAATGCCGCCTCGACGCGAAAACCCGCTATCTAATGCCGAAATGGCAGATATCATGGCGCAGCATATGGTTGCCGTACTCCCAAACATTATAGCTCAAGTAAACCAAGCCAACAATAACCAGAATGCTCCATGCAATTTCAAGAGCTTCAATTCGGCTAAACCACTCAAGTTTAGTGGTTCTGAAGGAGCAACTAGGCTCCTACAGTGGTTCGAGAGCATTGAGAGTACGTTTCGTCACGCGCAGTGTCCAGAAAATCAGAAAGTCGAGTTTGCTTCAAGTGTGTTTCAGAAGAGGGCTCTTACATGGTGGAACGGGGTTATGAGAGACCGTGGTGCTAAGGTTGCGTTAGCACAGACTTGGGCTGAACTTAGGGCTCTTATGATGAGGGAGTTTTGTCCTCGTCATGAACTGAGGGCTTTGGAAAGGGATTTTAATGATTTAAAACAGGATAGTGGTGAGCACCGGGCATACACTGATAGGTATGAGGATTTGAGCTTACTTTGCCCTACCATGGTTACCCCACTCGAGAAGGCTATCGAAAGGTATATCGATGGCTTACCTGAGTCCGTACAAGACATCGTTACTGGTAGTAACCCTACCACAGTTCGTCAGGCAATCGAGCTGGCTGCGACATTGACTGAGTCACAAGTTCGAAAGGGTAAGCTGCACAGGAAGGGTGACAAGGGTAAGAAACAGTTATCTGACAAGGGTGCGAGCAAGAAGGATAAGAATAAGAAGGGCAAGGATACTGGTTCCTCAAAGGGGTCTAGGAAGCGAAAGGCTTCCCAAAATTTTGCTATCACTGCCCAAGCAAATCAGGCAGCTCCCGATCAACCTGCAGCAAAGAAGCGGTATGCGGGGAATGCACCTTTGTGCAATTGATGCAATAGTCACCATCAACCACAACTTTCATGCCGTTTCTGTACTAACTGCGGGAAGTCAGGTCATCTTGCTGATATTTGTCGTTCTGCTCAGAATCAAGCTGCACGTAATCCAGCTCAGCAGGCTGCTTGACCGCCTGTTCAACAGCAAGCACAAGCTGCACGACCTCATTTTCCTCCTGGTTCGTGCTATAACTGTAGGGATCTGACCCACTACAGAAACCAGTGTCCAAGGCTGGTCAACACCAATCAAAATCAGGCTCAGGCTCGAGGTCGAGTCTTCAATATGAATGCTGTTGAGGCACAGGCAGACAACGAGGTGGTGAACGGTACGTTCTTAGTCAACAATCAGTCTGCTTCTATTCTTTTTTATTCTGGTGCCGATAAGAGTTTTGTGTCGTTATCTTTTGAGCCATTGCTTCGCGTGTCTAGAACGAAATTAGGAAAGCCTTTGACAGTAGAAGTTACTAGTGGCGAACCCGTTGTTCTTGATTCTGTTCTTCGTAACTGCCAGTTGAACCTTAATAACCATCTTTTTCCTATTGACCTCATGCCTATGCAACTTGGAAGCTTCGACGTTATAGTGGGCATGGATTGGTTAGCCAAGCATCACGCAGAGGTAGTTTGTTTCGAGAAGATTGTTCGTGTTCCGCTCTCGACAGGTGAGATCCTACAGGTTCGTGGTGAGAAACCTGCTAGTAATCTCAAGCTCATGTCTTGTTTTCAAGCTCAGAAGTATTTACGTAAGAACTATGTGGCCTTTTTGGCAAATGTTGTAGTAGAAGAGAAAGGCAAAGGTAAGTCTATTCAAGATATCCCTGTTGTTCAGGATTATCCGGAGCTATTTCCTGAAGAGTTATCTGGATTACCCACAGCACGCCAAGTCGAGTTCCGTATTGATCTTGTACCTAGTGCAAATCCTATTGCCAGAGCTCCATACTGAGGTTCGTTCTTTTCTTGGTCTCACGGGTTATTACCGCCGCTTCTTTGAAAACTTCTCGAAGACTGCAGTTCCCCTAACTGCTCTAACTCAAAAGAACAAACCCTTTGAATGGGGAACCAAACAAGAAGAAGCGTTTCAGACCTTGAAGCAGAAGCTTTGTGATGCGCCTATTCTATCTTTGCCTGAGGGCAATGATGATTTTGTCGTGTATTGTGATGCCTCCAAATTGGGTCTTGGCCGTGTTCTCATGCAAAGGAACAAAGTCATAGCATATGCATCAAGGCAGTTGAAGATGCACGAGAAGAACTACACCACTCATGATCTTGAGTTAGGTGCAGTTGTATTCGCTCTCAAAATCTGGAGACACTATTTTTATGGTACAAAATGTGTGGTTTTCACTGACCACAAAAGTCTTCAGCATATCTTCAATTAGAAAGAACTCAACATGAGGCAACGACGTTGGGTTGAACTTCTAAATGACTACGATTGCAAAATTCGCTACCATCCTGGTAAGGCGAATGTCGTGGCTGACGCATTGAGTCGTAAAGAACGTGTCAAGCTTCATTGTGTTCGTGTTCAATCTGATATTCAAGCTCGATCTGATATCCAAACCCGCATTTCTCAGGCTCAACATACTTGTGTTTCACAAGGTTTGATGGGTAAGGAATTACCCTATCACATTAAGCCTGATCTTGAATTAAAGGACAATGGATCATATTATTTCATGGACCGTTTGTGGGTCCCAAGCCAAGATGATCTTCGCACCTTGCTTATGGATGAAGCTCATAAGTCTTGTTATTCTATTCATACAGGTGCAGATAAAATGTATAAGGATCTTCGTACTCAGTATTGGTGGCCTGGTATGAAGAAAGATATTGCCTTATACGTTTCAAAATGCCTTACTTCTCTTAAGGTTAAGGCTGAATATCAACATCCTTCTGGTTTATTGGAGCAACCAGAGATCCCAGTTTGGAAATGGGAAAACATCCCTATGGATCTTATTACCAAACTTTCGCGCACAAAGAAAGGTCATGATGCCATCTGGGTAGTTGTTGATCGTCTTACAAAGTCAGCACATTTCTTGCCAATCCGTGAGGATCTATCTGCTGACAAGCTTGCTAAAATCTATGTGGATTAAATTGTGTCTAGACATGGTGTTCCTTTGAACATTATTTCTGACAGAGATGCTCGATTCTCGTCTTGTTTTTGGGGAACCATGCAATCTGCTATGGGGACCCAACTTAATTTGAGCACAACTTATCATCCGCAATCTGATGGCCAAACCGAAAGAACAATCCAGACTTTGGAGGATATGCTTAGAGCTTGTGTGATCGATTTTGGTGGTAGTTGGGATTCGTATCTTCCATTGATTGAATTCTCCTACAATAACAGTTATCACTCCAGCATCAACATAGCTCCTTTCGAGGCTCTCTATGGTCGAAAATGTCGTTCACCAGTCTGCTGGAATGAGATCGGTGAGGCTCAGCTTATTGGACCTGACCTCATTTTAGAGACGATAGATAAGGTTAAGAAATTTCGTGATAACCTTCAGACAGCTCGAAGCCATCAAAAGAGTTACGCAGACCGACGACGCAAGCCCTTGGAGTTTCAAGTCGGTGATCGTGTATTACTTAAGGTCTCACCTTGGAAAGGTGTGATCAGATTTGGAAAGACAGGAAAACTTGTGTAACAACTGTGCTTGTAATCATTATGAACAGTTCTTTTATCAATAAAACAATGTTATTTGATCCCAATGTTTGTTTTGTTATGTTTTACATTTTTCATGTTTTGACTTTTGTTCAATTTCAAACTCTATATCACTTTCTGGAGAGTTATACGCAAACTGGTGCGTAAACGTACTCAGTTTAACGCGAAAAATACTCCGGAACATCAACATATACTTAACATACCTTAAATAACCTTTACATAACTTAGAAATAAGTTTTGAAGGCTTTGGTATGTCAAAAAAAAACAAGTTAATTCGCTTACAGGGACTAAATATGACAAACTACGAAAGTATGCCAATTTGAACTGTAATGAACATTCCGGAACATGACCATAAGTTAAACACACCTTAAATATCCTTTACATAGCTTAGAAATAGGCTTTGAGGGGTTTGGTGTGCTAAAATAAACTTTTGGGTCATTCAGGGACTAAAAGTGTCAAAAAGTGCACAAGTTTGCATTTTCGCGCATAACTTACGTTCTGAATACATCTGGACATCCAAAAATTTATGTAAGCACTAAAATATTTTATTTTAGTGTTTGGCATGAGAAAAATCCATTCGTTGCGTCATTTGGATCGTTTTTCGCGCTTGTGCGCATTCTGTCGTAATTAAGCGAACATCGCGTTCGTACGGCCAAACGAACCAACATCCGACATATTTTTGAACATGTTTCATGTCCACAATGTTTAGGCGACATTTTAGGGCCTTAAAGTTGGCTTTACGAGCCTTAGAAGTGTCGGAAATGGCCTTAAACACGTGCAGGGACCAAAACTGACATTTCTGAAACTTGTTTCTGATCTGCAACTCTCAGGCGGCCCGCCTGAGTTTCTGCATATCCTGAAGCGGGCCGCGTCCGCCTCTCTGATCAGATAATAACGAACAGTCAGCATGTTCCAGCTGTTTTAACCACAACCACAAGCTCACAACTTGCCTATTCAGCTGATAAGGACCATTTTAGGCTACCATAACTTTGCAACACTTGTACGGGTGGGATTAAGGCACGTTTTCCATGAAACGATCTTAACGGTGGACCGAATACTATAAATACCCCACCCCCATGCTTCAAAATCACAAGAATTTTGATTTGAGAAACTCTAAGTTGAAACCTTTGTTTCATACCTGAGATTTTTGAATCGAGATTAGCATTCGGGGACCCTTCGTAAGTATTCTTTCGTTCTTTTCCTTATTTTATTGCTTTTCGAGTCAGAAAGTCAAACTTTGTTTGACTTTCAGCGTTGACCAGTAATGGTCAATGCGAAGTTCGTTTGAACTTCGCAACGTGATTGTAATCACGATGGTTATAGTCCCTTGGGACTATGCCTACTGATTACCACGTTGTCTAGGGTCGTAGGGTAAGCGATCTAATAAATCGCTTATACCTTCGAACCCGACCCAGTTTGATCGATCATTAGGATCCGACCAAATACATTAGGTGACCATAGTGTAGGGAATAACCTTCCGAGGTTATACCCTATGGTCACATCGTTTAAGTAGTTGTATGATAGGTAGTTTATATGCCTTAGGTAAATTACCAAAATACCCTTTTCATGTATAATTGGTAATTTAGCATATGTAACCTAAACTTTTGTCACATAACTGATTATGTAACATGTTTAGGCATATAACACTTGTCATAGGACTAGTTAGGCGGTCCGAACGCGTTTCACGCGAACGACGCGTTATAGTAGCATAAGCTACCTAAACGGGTCGTAATCGGTCGTAAACAATTATGTTAGGTTTCATTTAGTATGTAGGCTTTGTTAAACCAAATGACACGAGTCTCTACACTCGTTTGGTTTACGAACCCTCATGCTACCCGATCATCCGATTTAGGTCCAGTTATTAACATAGTTACCTATATTAGGTGCCGTTTGATTCCGAGATTTCTAGCATTACTTGGTGATTATCTTAAGACATCTGAGCAATATCAAGTGAGTACATAGACCCCTCTTTTACTGTTTTCCAAACTGTTTTGGGGTGGAACACATGTGCCTACTTGTTACTTTCATGCTTTCCTATTTTCACATCATATACCTGCTATGTTTGTTAGTACATTATAGTACATGATTTCATTACATTTCATGCTAGGTGTGCCCATTGTGTGCATTACTTAGTACATCGTTTTACATTACATTTCATGCTAGGTGTGCCCATTGTGTGCATTACTTAGTACATCGTTTTACATTACATTTCATGCTAGGTGTGCCCATTGTGTGCATTACTTAGTACATCATTTTACATTACATTTCATGCTAGGTGTGCCCATTGTGTGCATTACTTAGTACATCGTTTTACATTACATTTTATGCTAGGTGTGCCCATTGTGTGCATTACTTAGTACATCGTTTTATATTACATTTTACGCTACGTATGTTCATTTGATTACATACTTAGTGCATCGTTTTCACATGCTTACATTTTTGGTATGACATTTGGTTTGTTTAACATGGAACAATACATTCATTAACACCGATCATGCCGTTCGTTAGTAGGTAGTGGTACCATAGGAATTGACAACTCCCGTTCCGGACATCCTGGGTATGGGGATGAAAGGAATGACCGAATTCGATATACATAATTTAGATAAACCTTTAATTTGTTTAAAGGGTTTATCGCCACAGTCTCAAGGCTTGGATGTATGCATTTTAACAATACCGCATAAATGTTTGTATCAGTATAGCATGCATTTGTTACACAAAACATAACTTTGATTTAAACTATGTTTTACTTCAATACCTTGTTTTTGTGCATTTTACATATGGTTTAGTTGATATATTTCGCTTACCATACATGACATTTTGGTTACATATTACATGATCTACATTGAACATAAACATTTTGACATTCATATACACATTTGGTGGTTTACATTGGACATAGACATTTTGATATGGTTTACACAATAAGACTTGACAATTGATTTGTACATGAATAAGTTACATTGGTGGTTGTTTGGGTAAGTGATTTGAGTAACGAGGCGTGTGTAATATGATACAAACATGGTGGATACGCCGCTGGTACTTCCTATATATAAGTGTTTGTATAATATTACATAGCACAACGTTATTTAAACCATTTCAGTATAGACATATTACATTTTATACAAATAACATATTTTTCACAAGACATTGATTTACAAAAACAATTTATCTTATACAACTCATTTTACATGGTTATTCATTTAACCTTACATTTATTTATACATATCATCTGATCTTATCGTTTTTCAAATGATTTACAAGACAAAGCAAATTACAAGGTTCATGACTAAACATTTTCTCAAACATAAGTCATGAATCCTATTTTCACAAAACCTATGTATCTCACAGGCATTTTTATGCTGACGTACCTATTTTCACATGTGTTTTCAGGAGCTTTTCCGTAGGATGTTGATCATGACACTAGGGCGGACCTGTGCCTTAGAGACTAAAAATGGAGATAGACATGTTTAATTATGTTATAAACTCTGTATTTCCTGTTTAAGACGATGTAACTCCTATGTTTAATAAATAAAATACAACTTTGTATGCCATGGTTATGAAACAATTAATTCTGTTACGACACGCCCCGGCGTTTCCGCCACGATTTGTTGTTTTACGCTGTCGGGGTGTGACAGAAGAGTTGGTATCAGAGCCAATGGTTATAGGGAATTAGGTTATTAGTAATGCTTTGACCTAGACTATAACTTTCTAGGACCCTAACACAAGTTATCTTGTGTTTAGATCTTAAAACATGTACATCACCTATCCTTAGGTGATTAACAAAACAAGAACCAAAATTTTTCCGAAACGATTTTTGAAAAACAATCATCTGTTTTTGAATAAATTATTACAAGGTTTTGAACCCTCTATTATAAGGTTTTGAACCCTCTGTTATATGGTTTTGAACCCTTTTTAGTTTGGTTTTTGGCCTTGTGCCTTCAAATTTTCAAAATCTCGTCAAAGTTTTAGGTTTTAAATAATGTGAACACGTGCAAACTGGAAGGGTGAATGCCTGTATTCTGGGTTTTCTGTCTAGGCAAGCACTTCGTATACATCTCAACCAGACGCGAGACCAGTTGTGCTTACCTGGGAATTCTTGGGATGAGTGTTCACTTATAGGCGAGCATGTCTTCGTAATACATTATTTTGACCCATTTACTTTGATTAGTCACTGTGTGTCGTTTGTTTGCTTTGTGATATGGACGAATGACCACCATCTATGCTGTTTGCAATTCTTGTTTTTATCATCTCATTCTTTTCATCCAATCATCTCACTCGTTTCCTTTCATGTTTTCCTCTTTTAGAATGCCTCCTCGACGCGAGAACCAGATAGCAACTGCCGAACTGGCAGAAATTATTGCGCAGCAAATGGCTGCCCAATTCCCAAATCTCTTTGCTCAATGGAACCAAGCCAACAACAACAACAACAATGTTCCATGCAAATACAAGGATTTTAACCAGGCTAAACCACTCAAGTTTAGTGGTTCTGAGGGAGCTACTGGGCTTTTTCAGTGGTTCGAGAGCATTGAGAATACTTTTCGCCACGTGCAGTGTCCGGATAATCGCAAGGTGGAGTTCTCTTCGAGTGTGTTTCAGAAGAGGGCTCTCACATGGTGGAACGGGATTATGAGAGACAGGGGTGCAGAAGTTGCTCTTGCACAGACATGGGATGAACTTAGAGCCCTTATGATGAGGGAATTCTGTCCTCGTCATGAGCAGCGAGCTTTGGAGAAGGAATTTGATGATTTGAAGCAAGATAGTGGTGAGCACAGGGCATATACTGATCGGTTTGAAGAGTTGAGTCTGCTTTGCCCGACTATGGTTACCCCACTCGACAAGGCTATCGAAAGGTACATCGACGGCCTACCTGACTCGGTACAAGACATCCTTACTGGTAGTAACCCTGCCACACTCCGTCAGGCGATCGAGTTATCAGCGACATTGACTGAGTCGCAGATTCGGAAGAACAAGTTACACAGGAAGGGTGACAAGGGCAAGAAACAGTTGGCTGACAAGGAAGATAGCAAGAAAGGTCAAAACAAGAATGGAAAGAACTCTGGTTCTTCGAAGAGGTCAAGGAAGCGTAAGGCTTCCCAAAATTTTGCTGTCACTGCCCAAGCTAATCAGGCAGCTCCCAACCAACCCGCACAGCCTCTAGCAAAGAAACTCTATTCAGAGAATGCACCTTTGTGCAATAGATGCAACAGTCACCATCAGCCGCAACATCAGTGTCGTTTCTGTACTAGCTGTGGGAAGTCAGGTCATCTTGCCGATGTTTGTCGGTTTGCTCAGAATCGCGCAGTTCAGAACCCGGCTCAACAAGTTGCTCAGCCTCCTGCTCAGCAACAGGGTCAAGCTGCACGACCACAATACCCACCAGGTGCTTGTTATAATTGTGGGGATCTGACCCACTACAGGAACCGGTGCCCAAGGCTAGCCAACCAGAACCAGAACCAGAACCAGAATCAGGCTCAGGCTCGAGGCCGAGCCTTTAACATGAATGCCCAAGAGGCACAGGCAGATGATAACGTGGTGAACGGTACGTTCTTTATTAATAATCAGCCTGCATCTGTTCTTTTCGATTCTGGTGCTGACAAGAGTTTTGTGTCATTGTCTTTTGAGCCAATGCTTCGCGTGTCTAGAACAAAACTAGGAAAACCTTTGACAATAGAAGTTGCTAGCGGTGAACCAATTATTCTTGATTCTGTTCTACGCAACTGCCAGTTGAACTTTAATGATCATCTTTTTCCTATCGACCTCACGCCTATGCAACTTGGAAGCTTCGACGTCATTGTGGGTATGGATTGGTTATCCAAGCATCACGCAAAGGTAGTTTGTTTCGAGAAGATCGTTCGTGTGCCGCTTTCAACAGGCGAGATCCTACAGGTGCATGGTGAGAAGCCTACTGGTGGTCTCAAACTTATGTCTTGTTTTAAAGCTCGAAAATACCTGCGAAAGAACTATGTGGCCTTTTTGGCACATGTCACAGCGGATAAGGGCAAGGGTAAGTCTATTTCAGATATTCCTGTCGTTCGGGATTATTCTGAAGTATTCCCTGAAGATTTACCTGGTCTACCTCCAGCACGCCAAGTCGAGTTCCGCATTGATCTCGTACCTGGTGCAAATCCCATTGCCAGAGCTCCATATCGTCTTGCACCATCTGAGATGCAAGAGTTGTCTAAGCAGCTTCAGGAGCTCTCTGACAAAGGCTTTATCCGTCCTAGCTTTTCACCCTGGGGTGCTCCCGTTCTTTTTGTCAAGAAGAAGGATGGATCCTTTAGGATGTGTATCGATTATCGTGAGCTTAACAAGCTTACCATCAAGAATCGATATCCCCTACCTCGCATAGATGATCTCTTTGATCAGCTACAGGGCGCTTCTTATTTTTCAAAGATTGATCTACGTTCTGGGTATCATCAACTTCGCGTGCATGAAGAAGATATTCCCAAGACAGTGTTCCGTACTCGTTATGGGCATTATGAGTTCACAGTCATGCCATTCGGTTTGACTAGTGCTCCTGCTGTTTTCATGGACTTAATGAATAGGGTCTGCAAACCTTATTTGGATCAGTTCGTCATTGTTTTTATTGACGACATCTTGATTTACTCTAAGACGTGAGCTGATCATGAGCAGCATCTTCGTCTTACTCTGGAACTCCTAAAGAAAGAGCAACTTTTCGCCAAATTCTCCAAGTGCGAATTTTGGCTTAAAGAAGTTCAATTTTTGGGACATATTATCAACGAACGAGGTATTCAGGTAGATCCCTCCAAGATCAGTGCGATTAAGGATTGGGATACGCCTACTACTCCTACTGAAGTTCATTCTTTTCTTGGTCTAGCGGGTTATTACCGCCGCTTCATTGAAAACTTCTCAAAGATTGCAGTTCCTCTAACTGCTCTAACTCAGAAGAATAAACCCTTTGATTTGGGGATTCAAACAAGAGGAAGCTTTTCAACACTTGAAGCAGAAGCTTTGTGATGCGCCTGTTCTATCATTGCCTGAGGGTGATGATGATTTTGTTGTGTATTGTGATGCATCAAAATTAGGCCTTGGTTGTGTTCTGATGCAAAGGAACAAAGTCATAGCATATGCATCGAGGCAGTTGAAGATACATGAGAAGAACTACACCACTCATGATCTTGAGTTGGGTGCAGTTGTCTTTGCTCTCAAGATCTGGAGACACTATTTGTACGGTACAAAATGTGTGGTTTTCACAGACCACAAAAGTCTTCAGCATATCTTCAATCAGAAAGAACTCAACATGAGGCAACGACGTTGGGTTGAGCTTTTAAACGACTATGACTGCGAAATTCGCTACCATCCTGGTAAGGCGAATGTCGTAGCTGATGCATTGAGTCGTAAGGAACGTACTAAGCTTCATTGTGTACGTGTTCAATCTGTTATTCAAGCTCGATCCGATATCCAAGCACGCATTTCTCAGGCTCAACAGTCTTGTGTTTCACAAGGTTTGATGGATAAGGAATTTCCTTATCACATAACACCTGCTCTGGAACTGAAAGACAATGGATCGTATTACTTCATGGACCGTTTGTGGGTCCCAAGCCAGGATGATCTTCGTACCTTGCTTATGGATGAAGCCCATAAGTCTCGTTATTCCATTCATCCGGGCTCAGATAAGATGTATAAGGATCTTCGTACTCACTATTGGTGGCCTGGTATGAAGAAAGACATTGCCTTATACGTATCAAAATGCCTTACTTGTCTTAAGGTTAAGGCTGAACATCAACGTCCTTCGGGTTTATTGGTGCAACCAGAGATCCCAGTTTGGAAATGGGAAAACATTAGTATGGATCTCATTACTAAACTTCCACGCACAAAGAAAGGTCATGATGCCATCTGGGTAGTCGTTGATCGTCTTATAAAGTCAGCGCATTTCTTGCCAATCCATGAGGATTTTCCTGCTGACAGACTTGCTCAAATCTATGTGGATGAAATTGTAGCTCGACATGGTGTTCCTTTGAACATCATTTCTGACAGAGATGCTCGTTTCACTTCTCATTTTTGGAGAACCATGCAATCTGCTATGGGGACCCAACTTAATCTGAGCACAGCTTATCATCCGTAAACGGATGGTCAATCTGAGAGAACAATCCAGACTCTGGAGGATATGCTTAGAGCTTGTGTGATCGATTTTGGCGGTAGTTGGGATTCACATCTTAAATTGATTGAATTCTCCTACAACAACAGTTATCACACCAGCATCAAAATGGCTCCTTTCGAGGCTCTCTATGGTCGAAAATGTCATTCACCAGTCTGCTGGAATGAGATTGGCGAGGCTCAAATTACTGGACCTGCCCTCATTTTAGAGACAACTGACAAGGTCAAGAAAGTTCGCGATAACCTTCAGACAGCTATGAGCGGTCAAAAGAGTTACGCGGATCCAAAACGCAAACCCTTGGAATTTCAAGTCGGTGATCGAGTATTACTTAAGGTCTCACCTTGGAAAGGTGTGATCAGATTTGGAAAGAAAGGAAAACTTGCACCTAGATACGTTGGACCATTCAAGATCGTCGAAAGAATCGGAAAGGTAGCCTACAGACTTGAGTTACCTCCTGAACTTGGAAATGTTCATCCAACTTTTCACGTGTCCAATCTCAAGAGGTGTTTAGCTGATGAGAACCTCCACATACCGCTTGACGAAATTCGTGTTGGCAAAACACTGAAATTTGTTGAGAAGCCAGTGGAAATCATGGAACGTGAAGTCAAGTGGCTTAAACGCAAGCGCATTCCTTTGGTCAAAGTTCGCTGGGAAGGTAAACGTGGACCCGAGTTTACTTGGGAACGCGAAGATCAAATGAAGGCGAAATATCCACATCTTTTTCCACGAGTTTCCTCTAAATAAATTTCGGGATGAAATTTCCACAAGTAGGGGAGACTGTAACAACTGTGCTTGTAATCATTATGAACAGTTCTTTTATCAATAAAACAATGTTATTTGATCCCAATGTTTGTTTTGTTATGTTTTACATTTTTCATGTTTTGACTTTTGTTCAATTTCAAACTCTATATCACTTTCTGGAGAGTTATACGCAAACTGGTGCGTAAACGTACTCAGTTTAACGCGACAAATACTCCGGAACATCAACATATACTTAACATACCTTAAATAACCTTTACATAACTTAGAAATAAGTTTTGAAGGCTTTGGTATGTCAAAAAAAAAACAAGTTAATTCGCTTACAGGGACTAAATATGACAAACTACGAAAGTATGCCAATTTGAACTGTAACGAACATTCCGGAACATGACCATAAGTTAAACACACCTTAAATATCCTTTACATAGCTTAGAAATAGGCTTTGAGGGGTTTGGTGTGCTAAAATAAACTTTTGGGTCATTCAGGGACTAAAAGTGTCAAAAAGTGCACAAGTTTGCATTTTCGCGCATAACTTACGTTCTGAATACATCTGGACATCCAAAAATTTATGTAAGCACTAAAATATTTTATTTTAGTGTTTGGCATGAGAAAAATCCATTCGTTGCGTCATTTGGATTGTTTTTCGCGCTTGTGCGCATTCTGTCGTAATTAAGCGAACATCGCGTTCGTACGGCCAAACGAACCAACATCCGACATATTTTTGAACATGTTTCAGGTCCACAATGTTTAGGCATCATTTTAGGGCCTTAAAGTTGGCTTTACGGGCCTTAGAAGTGTCGGAAATGGCCTTAAACACGTGCAGGGACCAAAACTGACATTTCTGAAACTTGTTTCTGATCTGCAACTCTCAGGCGGCCCGCCTGAGTTTCTGCATATCCTGAAGCGGGCCGCGTCCGCCTCTCTGATCAGATAATAACGAACAGTCAGCATGTTCCAGCTGTTTTAACCACAACCACAAGCTCACAACTTGCCTATTCAGCTGATAAGGACCATTTTAGGCTACCATAACTTTGCAACACTTGTACGGGTGGGATTAAGGCACGTTTTCCATGAAACGATCTTAACGGTGGACCGAATACTATAAATACCCCACCCCCCATGCTTCAAAATCACAAGAATTTTGATTTGAGAAACTCTAAGTTGAAACCTTTGTTTCATACCTGAGATTTTTGAATCGAGATTAGCATTCGGGGACCCTTCGTAAGTATTCTTTCGTTCTTTTCCTTATTTTATTGCTTTTCGAGTTAGAAAGTCAAACTTTGTTTGACTTTCAGCGTTGACCAGTAATGGTCAATGCGAAGTTCGTTTGAACTTTGCAACGTGATTGTAATCACGATGGTTATAGTCCCTTGGGACTATGCCAACTGATTACCACGTTGTCTAGGGTCGTAGGGTAAGCGATCTAATAAATCGCTTATACCTTCGAACCCGACCCAGTTTGGTCGATCATTAGGATCCAACCAAATACATTAGGTGACCATAGTGTAGGGAATAACCTTCCGAGGTTATACCCTATGGTCACATCGTTTAAGTAGTTGTATGATAGGTAGTTTATATGCCTTAGGTAAATTACCAGAATACCCTTTTCATGTATAATTGGTAATTTAGCATATGTAACCTAAACTTTTGTCACATAACTGATTATGTAACATGTTTAGGCATATAACACTTGTCATAGGACTAGTTAGGCGGTCCGAACGCGTTTCACGCGAACGACGCGTTATAGTAGCATAAGCTACCTAAACGGGTCGTAATGGGTCGTAAACAATTATGTTAGGTTTCATTTAGTATGTAGGCTTTGTTAAACCAAATGACACGAGTCTCTACACTCGTTTGGTTTACGAACCCTCATGCTACCCGATCATCCGATTTAGGTCCGGTTATTAACATAGTTACCTATATTAGGTGCCGTTTGATTCCGAGATTTCTAGCATTACTTGGTGATTATCTTAAGACATCTGAGCAATATCAAGTGAGTACATAGACCCCTCTTTTACTGTTTTCCAAACTGTTTTGGGGTGGAACACATGTGCCTACTTGTTACTTTCATGCTTTCCTGTTTTCACATCATATACCTGTTTGTTAGTACATTATAGTACATGATTTCATTACATTTCATGCTAGGTGTGCCCATTGTGTGCATTACTTAGTACATCGTTTTACATTACATTTCATGCTAGGTGTGCCCATTGTGTGCATTACTTAGTACATTGTTTTACATTACATTTCATCCTAGGTGTGCCCATTGTGTGCATTACTTAGTACATCGTTTTACATTACATTTCATGCTAGGTGTGCCCATTGTGTGCATTACTTAGTACATCGTTTTACATTACATTTTATGCTAGGTGTGCCCATTGTGTGCATTACTTAGTACATCGTTTTATATTACATTTTATGCTACGTATGTTCATTTGATTACATACTTAGTGCATCGTTTTCACATGCTTACATTTTTGGTATGACATTTGGTTTGTTTAACATGGAATAATACATTCATTAACACCAATCATGCCATTCGTTAGTAGGTAGTGGTACCATAGGAATTGACAACTCCCGTTCCGGACATCCTGGGTATGGGGATGAAAGGAATGACCGAATTCGATATACATAATTTAGATAAACCTTTAATTTTTTTAAAGGGTTTATCGCCACAGTCTCAAGGCTTGGATGTATGCATTTTAATAATACCGCATAAATGTTTGTATCAGTATAGCATGCATTTGTTACACAAAACATAACTTTGATTTAAACTATGTTTTACTTCAATACCTTGTTTTTGTGCGTTTTACATATGGTTTAGTTGATATATTTCGCTTACCATACATGACATTTTGGTTACATATTACATGATCTACATTGAACATAAACATTTTGACATTCATATACACATTTGGTGGTTTACATTGGACATAGACATTTTGATATGGTTTACACAATAAGACTTGACAATTGATTTGTACATGAATAAGTTACATTGGTGGTTGTTTGGGTAAGTGATTTGAGTAACGAGGCGTGTGTAATATGATACAAACATGGTGGATACGCCGCTGGTACTTCCTATATATAAGTGTTTGTATAATATTACATAGCGCAACGTTATTTAAACCATTTCAGTATAGACATATTACATTTTATACAAATAACATATTTTTCACAAGACATTGATTTACAAAAACAATTTATCTTATACAACTCATTTTACATGGTTATTCATTTAACCTTACATTTATTTATACATATCATCTGATCTTATCGTTTTTCAAATGATTTACAAGAGAAAGCAAATTACAAGGTTCATGACTAAACATTTTCTCAAACATAAGTCATGAATCCTATTTTCACAAAACCTATGTATCTCACAGGCATTTTTATGCTGACGTACCTATTTTCATATGTGTTTTCAGGAGCTTTTCCGTAGGATGTTGATCATGACACTAGGGCGGACCTGTGCCTTAGAGACTAAAAATGGAGATAGACATGTTTAATTATGTTATAAACTCTGTATTTCCTGTTTAAGACGATGTAACTCCTATGTTTAATAAATAAAATACAACTTTGTATGCCATGGTTATGAAACAATTAATTCTGTTACGACACGCCCCGGCGTTTCCGCCGCGATTTGTTGTTTTACGCGGTCGGGGTGTGACAACTTGCACCTAGATATGTTGGACCGTTCAAGATCGTCGAAAGAATCGGTAAGGTAGCCTACAGACTTGAGTTACCTCCTGAACTTGGAAACGTTCATCCAACCTTTCACGTGTCCAATCTCAAGAAGTGTTTAGCTGATGAGAACCTCCACATTCCACTTGACGAAATTCGTGTTGATAACACGATGCATTTTGTTGAGAAACCCGTGGAAATCATGGACCGTATAGTCAAATGGCTTAAACGCAAGCGCATTCCATTGGTCAAAGTTCGCTGGGAATCTAAACGTGGACCAGAATTTACTTGGGAACGTGAAGATCAAATGAAGGCGAAGTATCCGCATCTATTCTCACGAGTTTCCTCTAAACAAATTTCGGGACGAAATTTCCACAAGTAGGGGAGACTGTGACACCTGTGTCTGTAATCATTGTAAACAGTTCAAGTTATCAATAAAATAAAGTTATTTAATCCCAATATTTATTTATGTTTGACATTTCTCATGTTTTGATTTTTATTCAATTTCAAACTCTATATCGCTTTCTGGAGAGTTATACGCAAACTGGTGCGTAAACGTAATCAGTTTAATGCGAAAAATACTCCGGAACATCAATTTATGCTTAACATACCTTAAATAACCTTTATATAACTTAGAAATAAGTTTTGAAGGCTTTAAGTATGGCAAAATCAAGTTTATTCGCTTACAGGGACTAAATTCGACAAACTATGAAAGTATGCCGATTTGTACTGTAACGGACATTCCAGAACATGATCATAAGTTAAACACACCCTAAATATCCTTTACATAGCGTAGAAGTAGGCTTTGAGGGGTTCGGTGTGCAAAAATAAACTTTTTGGTCATTCAGGGACTAAAAGCGTCAAAAAGTGCACAAGTTTGCATTTTCGCGCATAACTTAGGTTCTGAATACATCCGGACATCCAAAAATTTATGTAATCATTAAAATATTTTATTTTAGTGATTGGCTTGATAAAAATCCATTCGTCGCGCAATTTGGATCGTTTTTCGCGTTCGTGCGCATTTCGTCGTAATTAAGCAAATATCGCGATCGTACGACCAAACGAACCGAGATCCGGCATATTTTTGAGCATGTTTCATGTCCACAATGTTTAGGAATCATTTTAGGGCCTTAAAGTTGGCTTAACGGGCCTTAAACATGTCAAAAATGAGCTTAAACACCAACAGGGACTGAAACTGCAACTTTGGAAACTTATTGCTGAACTGTGACTCCCAGGCGGGCCATGTAAGACCTGCTTGTCTGCTACGCAGGCCGCGAGCGACACCCAGGTCTGCACAGCATGTTTTTTTTCAGCTGTTTCCAGCTGTTCCAGCTGTTGGGCACTCTTGTACATAAAATTTTCAAAACTATGGGCTCCCATGGGTTTGTAAATCAGTGGGCATGAGTTGTACGGTTGAGATTAAAGCATGTTTTACGATGAGCGATCTTAACGGTTCCATGAAATCTATAAATACCCCCATTCTTGGACCCTTTGTATGTCCTCTTTCGTTCTTTTAAGCGTTTTTAGCATGAAAGTCAAACTGAGTTTGACTTTTTGCATTTACCAGTTTATGGTCAATGCGAAGTTCGTTTGAACTTCATAATGTGAGTGTAATCACGATGGTTATAGTCCCTAGTGACTATACCTACTGATTACCACGTTATCTAGGCTCAGTGACGAGTCGTAGTTTCGGCCAAAATGCGCATTCTTGCGTATTTTGTAACCAAACTACTTTTGGTTATCAAGACCCTTTGTCTTGATATCAAACTTGTTTTCTAACTTAGTTAAACATGTTTTAACATGTTTAGCTTGTCACTATAGGTTTAGTGCTTATGTAGGGTCGTAAGGTAAGCGGCATAAACAACCGCTTAGACTTTCGATCCCGACCCATTTGGTCGATCATTAGGATCCGACCAAACACATTAGGTGACCATAGTTGCATAGGGAATAACCTTCCGAGATTATACCTTATGGTCACTTCGTTTAAGTAGTTGTATGATAGCTAGTATATATGCCTTAGGAAAATTACCAAAATGCCCTTTTTACGCCAAAATTCATTTTAAGCATATGTAACATAATTTTTGACATCTAAACTAATTAGGCAACATAATTAGACATGTTAAGGCATATTTTACTTGTCATAGGACTAGCTAGGCAGTCCGAACGCGTTTTACGTGAACGACACGTTAAAGTAGCATAAGCTACCTAAACGGGTCGTAATGGGTCAAAAGCACTTAGGATAGGTTCCGTTTTAGCATGTAGGCTTTATTAAACCATATTACATGAGTTCTTACACTCATTTGGTTTATGAACCCTCATGCTACCCGATCCTCCGATTAGGTCCGTTTATTAACATAGTTACCTATATTAGGTGCTGTTTGATTCCGTGATCTTCTAGCATTGCTTGGTGGTTATCCTAGGACTATTGAGCAATCTCAAGTGAGTACATAGTCCCCTCTTGTACTGTTTTTCAAATGTTTTGGGGTGAAACACATGTGCCTACTTGTTACTTTCATGCTTTCCATGTTTCCATATCATATACTTGTTATGTTCCCTAGTACACTTATAGTACATGATTTCATTATGTTTTTGCTATGTATGTCCTTCGTTGCATACCTAGTACATCGTTTTACATTCCATTTTATGCTATGTATGTCCATTTAGTTCATACTTAGTACATTGTTTTACATTACATTTCACGCTATGTATGTCCATTTATTTGCATACTTAGTGCATTGTTTTACATCACGTCACATGCTATGTATGTTCATTTGTTGCATACTTAGTACATTTGTTTTTCATCACATGCTTACATTTTGGTATGACATTTGGGTTGTTTACATGGGACCAAAATACATTCATTAACATTGATCACGCCGTTCGTTAGTAGGTAGTGGTACCATAGGAATTGACAACTCCCATTCCTGACATCCTAGGTATGTTTGGATGGAAGGAATGACCAAATTCGATAAACATAACTCAGATAAACCTTTCATTTGTTTAAGGGTTTATCGCCATAGTCACAAGGCTTGAATGTATGCACTTTCACAATACCGCATAGATGTTTGTATCAGTATAGCATGCAGTTATTTTACAAAACATAACCTTGATTTACTTCAATACCTTGTTTTGTTCATTGTTACCTATGGTTTAGACATAAACCTTTTTGACATTGATATATACATTTCATGAGTTACATTAGACATAAATATTTTGATATGGTTTATACAATAACACTCGACAATTGATTTGTACATGAACAATTTACACTGGTGGTTTGTTTGGGTAAGTGATTTGAGTAACGAGGCGTGTGTAATATGATACAAGCATGGTGGATACGCCGCTGGTACTTCCTATATATAAATGCTTGTATGATATTACATGACGTAGCGTTATTTAAATCATTTCAATATTAGACATATTACATTTTACATAAACAACTTATTTTCACAAGATATTGTTTTACAAAACAATTTATTTTATTCAACTCATTTTACTTGGTTATTTAATTAACCATACACCTTTCTTTTATATAATCTGATTTCTTTTCAAGTTTTCATATGATTTATAAAAGAAAACACTTAACAAGATTCATGACTAAATTTTATTAAACATTTCTTTAAACTCAAGTCATGAATCCTATTTTCACAAAACCTATGTATCTCACAGGCATTTTTATGCTGACGTACCTATTTTCACATGTGTTTCAGGAGCTGTTGCATAGGATGATCGTGACACACTAGGGCGGACCTGTGCCTTAGTGACTTAAAAATGAAGCTAGAACTAGTTTAATTTTGTTATGTACACTTGTTTCTCTTGTTTAAGACAATGTATTCCACTTTTGTTTATAAATAAAACATGACTTTAGGGCGGACCGTTAGGATCGTTTCTCGTAATTCGTGCTTTGATCAAGACCATACATGTCACACCCCGACCACGTATAACATACAAAACGTGGCGGAAAACGTCAGGGAGTGTTGTAACAGAATTAATTGTTTCATAACCATGGCATTCAAAGTTGTATTTTATTTATCAACATAAGGGTTACATTGTTTTAAACAGGAATCAAAGAGTTTATAACATAATTAAACTAGTCTATCTTCAGTTTTAGTCTCTAAGGCACAGGTCCGCCCTAGTGTCATGATCATCATCCTACGCAAAAGCTCCTGAAAACACATGTGAAAATAGGCACGTCAGCATAAAAATGCCTGTGAGATACATAGGTTTTGTGAAAATAGGATTCATGACTTGAGTTTAAGAAAAAGTTGTTTAGTAACAGTCAGTCATGAACCTTGTAAATTGTTTTGTTTTGTAAATCATTTAAAAAGCGATGATATGTATTAATAAGAGAATAATGTAAGGTTAAATGAATAACCAAGTAAAATGAGTTTATATAAGATAAGTTGTTTTGTAAATCAATGTCTTGTGAAAATAAGTTGTTTATGTAAAACGTAATAAGTCAAATATTGAAATGATTTAAATAACGCTACAACATGTAATGTCATACAAACACTTATATATAGGAAGTACCAGCGGCGTATCCACCATGCTTGTATCATATTACACACGCCTTGTTACTCAAATCACTTACTCAAACCAACCACCAATGTAAATTGTTTATGTATAATCAAATGTAAAAATGTTATTGTGTAAACCATATCAAATATCTGTGATTAATGTTAATCATGAATTGAGTATATCAATGTCAAAATGTTTATGTCTAATGTAAATCATGTGATGTGTATCCAAAAATGTCATGTATGGTATGTGAAATATATCAACTAACCATATGTAAAATGCACAAAAACAAGGTATTGAAGTAAAACATGGTTTAAATCAAAGTTATGTTTTGTGGAATAAATGCATGCTATACTGATATAAACAACTATGCGGTATTGTGAAAATGCATACATCCAAGCCTTGAGACTGTGGCGATAAACCCTTAAACAAATTAAAGGTTTATCTAAGTTATGTATATCGAATTCGGTCATTCCTTCCAATCCAAACAAACCTAGGATTTCAGGAACGGGAGTTGTCAATTCCCATGGTACCACTACCTACTAACGAACGGCGTAGCTAATGTTAATGAATGTATTGTTCCATTGAAACAAACCAAATGTCATACCAAAATGTAAGCATGTGATGAAAACAACTGTACTAAGTATGTAACAAATGGACATACATAGCATGTGACGTGAAACAAATGTACTAAGTATGCACACAATGGGCATATATAGCATGAAATGTAATGTGAAACAATGTACTAAGTACGCACACAATGGGCATACATAGCATAAAATGTAATGTAAAGCAATGTACTAAGTACACACACAATGGGCATACATAGCATGAAATGTAATGTAAAGCAATGTACTAAGTACGCACACAATGGGCATACATAGCATGAAATGTAATGTAAAACAATGTACGATAATGTACTAATGAACATAGCAGGTATATGATGTGAAAACATGGAAAGCATGAAAGTAACAAGTAGGCACATGTGTTCCACCCCAAAACAGTTTGGAAAACAGTAAAAGAGGGGTCTATGTACTCACTTGAGATTGCTCAGAAGTCCTAAGATAACCACCAAGCAATGCTAGAGATCACGGAATCAAACGACACCTAATATAGGTAACTATGTTAATATACCGGACCTAAATCGGAAGATCGGATAGAATGCGGGTTTGTAAACCAAACGAGTATGGAGACTCGTGTAATATGGTTTAACAAAGCCTACATACTAAATGAAACCTAACATAAGTGCTTACGACCCATTACGACCCGTTTAGGTAGCTTATGCTACTTTAACGCGTCGCTTGCGTGAAACGCGTTCGGACCGCCTAACTAGTCCTATGACAAGTAAAATATGCCTTAACATATCTAATATTGTTACCAAAACAGTTTAGATACCAAAATTTATGTTACATATGCTTAAAATGAATTTTGGCGTCAAAAGGGCATTTTGGTAATTTACCTAAGGCATATAAACTACCTATCATACAACTACTTAAACGAAGCGACCATAAGGTATAACCTCGGAAGGTTATTCCCTATATACTATGGTCACCTAATGTGTTTGGTCGGATCCTAATGATCGACCAAATGGGTCGGGTTCGAAGGTATAAGCGATTTATCAGATCGCTTACCCTTACGACCCTAGACAACGTGGTAATCAGTAGGCATAGTCACAAGGGACTATAACCATCGTGATTACAATCACGTTGTGAAGTTCAAATGAACTTCGCATTGACCATAAACTGGTCAATGCAGAAAGTCAAACAAAGTTTGACTTTCGGACTCGAAAAGAAATAAAAAGAACGAAGGAACACTTACGAATGGTCCCCGAATGCTAATCTAGATCAAAATAGCTCAGGTATGAAACAAAGGTTTCAACTTAGAGCACATTAGATCAGATTCTTGTGAGGAAAAGTGAAGGGTGGAGGTGGGTATTTATAGTTTTTGGTTCACCGTTAGGATCATTTCTTGGAAAAGGGGGCACGATCTAAGCCGTACACTTGTTGGAAAGTTGTGGTAACTCATTTGCCATCCACCATAAGAGTTTGACACTTGGCACTTGGCCTTTGGAGAGTGTTAAGGGCTGTTAAAAGCTGAAAAAAAATGTTTTGCTGCATCTGGCCCCTGTTTACGGACCTAGTTTGGCAGATTTACAGTTTCAGTCCCTGCAACCTCAAAACTTGGTTTTCGATGCGTTTTTTTGACACGTTTAAGCCCCGTTAACCCCATTTCAAAGCTCTAAAATGAAGTTAAAGTATAGGGAACTTAAAATGTGCTCAAAAATATCTCAGATGTCGGTTCGTTTGGCCGTACGATCGCGATGTTCGCTTAATTACGACGGAATGCGCATAAGCGCGAAAAACGATCCAAATGACGCGACGAATGGATTTTTCTCAAGCCTAAACACTAAAATAAAATATTTTAGTGCTTACATAAATTTTTGGATATCCGGATGTATTCAGAACGTAAGTTATGCGCGAAAGTGTAAACTTGTGCACTTTTTGATGCTTTTAGTCCCTGAATGTCCCAAAAGTTTATTTTAGCACACCGAACACCTCAAAGCCTATTTATAAGCTATGTAGAGGATATTTATGGCATGTTTAACTTATGGTCATGTTCTGGAATGTTCGTTACGGTTCAAATTGGCATACTTTCGCAGTTTGTCAAGTTTAGTCCCTGTAAGCGAATTAACTTGTTTTTGCCATACCAAAGCCTTCAAAACTTATTTCTAAGTTATGTAAGGGTTATTTAAGGTATGTTAAGTATATGTTGATGTTCCGGAGTATTTTTTGCATTAAACTGATTACGTTTACGCACCAGTTTGCGTATAACTCTCCAGAAAGTGATATTGAGTTTGAAATTGAATAAAAGTCAAAACATGAAAAATGTAAAACATAACCAAACAAACATTGGGATCAAATAACATTGTTTTATTGATAATTGAACTGTTCACAATGATTACAAGCACAGATGTTACAGTCTCCCCTACTTGTGGAAATTTCGTCCCGAAATTTATTTAGAGGAAACTCGTGGGAAAAGATGCGGATACTTCGCCTTCATTTGATCTTCGCGTTCCCAAGTAAACTCGGGTCCACGTTTAGCTTCCCAGCAAACTTTGACCAAAGGAATGCGCTTGCGTTTGAGCCACTTGACTTCACGTTCCATGATTTCCACAGGTTTCTCAACAAATTTCAGTGTTTTACCATCACGAATTTCGTCAAGTGGTATGTGGAGGTTCTCATCAGCTAAACACCTCTTGAGATTGGACACGTGAAAAGTTGGATGAACATTTCCAAGTTCAGGAGGTAACTCAAGTCTGTAGGCTACCTTTCCGATTCTTTCGACGATCTTGAATGGTCCAACGTATCTAGGTGCAAGTTTTCCTTTCTTTCCAAATCTGATCACACCTTTCCAAGGTGAGACCTTAAGTAATACTCGATCACCAACTTGAAATTCCAAAGGCTTACGTTTCGGGTCCGCGTAACTCTTTTGACGGCTTCTAGCTGTCTGAAGGTTATCACGAACTTTCTTAATCTTGTCAATTGTCTCTAAAATGAGGGCAGGTCCAGTAAGCTGAGCCTCGCCGATCTCATTCTAGCAGACTGGTGAACGACATTTTCGACCATAGAGAGCCTCGAAAGGAGCCATTTTGATGCTGGTGTGATAACTGTTGTTGTAGGAGAATTCAATTAACTGAAGATGTGAATCCCAACTACCACCAAAATCGATCACACAAGCTCTAAGAATATCCTCCAGAGTCTGGATTGTTCTCTCAGATTGACCATCCGTTTGCGGATGATAAGCTGTGCTCAGATTTAGTTGGGTCCCCATAGCAGATTGCATGGTTCTCCAAAAATGAGAAGTGAAACGAGCATCTCTGTCAGAAATGATGTTCAAAGGAACACTATGTCGAGCTACAATTTCATCCACATAGATTTTTGCAAGTCTGTCAGCAGGAAAGTCCTCACGAATTGGCAAGAAATGTGCTGACTTAGTAAGACGATCAACGACTACCCAGATGGCATCATGACCTTTCTTTGTGCGTGGAAGTTTAGTAATGAGATCCATAGTAATGTTTTCCCATTTCCAAACTGGGATCTCTGGTTGCACCAATAAACCCGAAGGACGCTGATGTTCAGCCTTAACCTTAAGACAAGTAAGGCATTTTGATACGTATAAGGCAATGTCTTTCTTCATACCAGGCCACCAATAGTGAATACGAAGATCCTTATACATCTTATCTGAGCCCGGATGAATAGAATAACGAGACTTATGGGCTTCATCCATAAGCAAGGTACGAAGATCATCCTGGCTTGGGACCCAAAAACGGTCCATGAAGTAATATGATCCATTGTCCTTCAGTTCCAGATCAGGTGTTATGTGATAGGGAAATTCCTTATCCATCAAACCTTGTGAAACACAAGATTGTTGAGCCTGAGAAATGCGTGCTTGGATATCAGATCGAGCTTGAATAACAGATTGAACACGAACACAATGAAACTTAGTACGTTCCTTACGACTCAATGCATCGGCTACGACATTCGCCTTACCAGGATGGTAGCGAATTTCGCAGTCATAGTCGTTTAGAAGCTCGACCCAACGTCGTTGCCTCATGTTGAGTTCTTTCTGATTGAAGATATGCTGAAGACTTTTGTGGTCTGTGAAAACCACACATTTTGTACCATACAAATAGTGTCTCCAGATCTTTAGAGCGAAAACAACTGCACACAACTCAAGATCATGAGTGGTGTAGTTCTTCTCATGTATCTTCAACTGCCTCGATGCGTATGCTATGACTTTGTTCCTTTGCATCAGGACACAGCCAAGACCCAATTTAGATGCATCGCAATAAACGACGAAATCATCATTGCCCTCAGGCAAAGTTAGAACAGGCGCGTCACAAAGTTTTTGCTTCAAGTGTTGAAAAGCTTCCTCTTGCTTGAATCCCCAATCAAAGGGTTTGTTCTTCTGAGTTAGAGCAGTTAGAGGAACTGCAATCTTTGAGAAGTTTTCAATGAAGCGGCGGTAATAACCCGCTAGACCAAGAAAAGAACGAACTTCAGTAGGAGTAGTAGGCGTATCCCAATCCTTGATCGCACTGATCTTGGAGGGATCTACATGAATACCTCGTTCGTTGATAATATGTCCTAAGAATTGAACTTCTTTAAGCCAGAATTCACACTTGGAGAATTTGGCGAAAAGTTGCTCTTTCTTTAGGAGTTCCAGAGTAAGACGAAGATGTTGCTCGTGATCAGCTCGCGTCTTAGAGTATATCAAGATGTCGTCAATAAAAACAATGACGAACTGATCCAAATAGGGTTTGCAGACCCTATTCATTAAGTCCATGAATACAGCAGGAGCATTAGTCAAACCGAATGGCATGACTGTGAACTCATAATGCCCATAACGAGTACGGAACGCTGTCTTGGGAATATCTTCTTCATGCACACGAAGTTGATGATATCCAGATCGCAGATCAATCTTCGAAAAATAAGAAGCGCCCTGTAACTGATCAAAGAGATCATCAATGCGAGGGAGGGGATATCGATTCTTGATGGTATGCTTGTTAAGCTCACGATAATCGATACACATCCTAAAAGATCCATCCTTCTTCTTAACAAAAAGAACGGGAGCACCCCAAGGTGAAAAGCTAGGACGGATAAAACCTTTGTCAGAGAGCTCCTGAAGCTGCTTGGACAACTCTTGCATCTCAGACGGTGCAAGACGATATGGAGCTCTGGCAATGGGATTTGCACCAGGTACGAGATCAATACGGAACTCGACTTGGCGTGCTGGGGGTAGACCAGGTAAATCTTCAGGGAATACTTCAGAATAATCCCGAACGACAGGAATATCTGAAATAGACTTACCCTTGCCTTTATCTGCTGTAACATGTGCTAAGAAAGCCACATAGTTCTTCCACAGATATTTCCGAGCTTTAAAACAAGACATGAGTTTGAGACCACCGGCAGGCTTCTCACCACGAACCTGTAGGATCTCGCCTGTCGAAAGCGGCACACGAACAATCTTCTCAGAACAAACTATCTCTGCGTGATGCTTAGATAACCAATCCATACCCACTATAAAGTCGAAGCTTCCAAGTTGCATTGGCATGAGGTCAATAGGAAAAAGATGGTCGTTAAGGTTCAACTGGCAGTTGTGAAGAACAGAATCAAGAACAATGGGTTCACCACTAGCAACTTCTACTGTCAAGGGTTTTCCTAGTTTCGTTCTAGACACGCGAAGCATTGGCTCAAAAGACAATGACACAAAACTCTTATCGGCACCCGTATCAAAAAGAACAGATGCAGGCTGATTATTAATAAAGAACGTACCGTTCACCACATTATCGTCCGCCTGCGCCTCTTGTGCATTCAAGTTAAAAGATCGCCCTCGAGCCTGAGCCTGATTCTGGTTTGCATTCACCAATCTTGGGCACTGGTTACGGTAGTGGGTCAGATCCCCACAGTTATAACAAGCACCCGGTGGGTAGTGTGGTCGTCCAGCTTGGCCCTGTTGTTGAGCAGGAGGCTGAGCAACTTGTTGAGCCGGGTTCTGAATTGCCCGATTCTGAGCAAATCGACAAACATCGGCAAGGTGACCTGACTTCCCACAGTTAGTACAGAAATGGCACTGATGTTGCGGCTGATGGTGACTGTTGCATCTATTGCACAAAGGTGCATTCCCTGAATAGGGTTTCTTCGCTGGAGGCTGTGCGGGTTGGTTGGGAGCTGCCTGGTTAGCTTTGGCAGTGCCAGGAAAATTTTGGGAAGCCTTACGCTTCCTTGACCCTCTCGAAGAACCCGAATTCTTTCCATTCTTGTTTTGACCTTTCTTGCTATCTTCCTTGTCAGCCGACTGTTTCTTGCCCTTGTCACCCTTCCTGTGTAACTTATTCTTCCGAATCTGCGACTCAGTCAATGTCGCTGCTAACTCGATAGCCTGACGGAGTGTGGCAGGGTTACTACCAGTAATGATGTCTTGTACCGAGTCAGGTAGGCCGTCGATGTACCTTTCGATAGCCTTGTCGAGTGGGGTAACCATAGTCGGGCAAAGCAGACTCAACTCCTCAAATCTATCAGTATACGCCCTGTGCTCACCACTATCTTGCTTCAAATCATCGAACTCTCTCTCCAAAGCTCGCTGTTCATGACGAGGACAAAATTCCCTCATCATAAGAGCTCTAAGTTCAGCCCATGTCTGTGCTAGAGCAACTTCTACACCACGATCTCTCATAACCCCGTTCCACCATGTGAGAGCCCTCTTCTGAAACACACTCGAAGAAAACTCGACCTTGCGATTGTCAGGACACTGAACATGACGGAAAGTATTCTCAATGCTCTCGAACCATTGAAGAAGCCCAGTCGCTCCTTCAGAACCACTAAACTTGAGTGGTTTAGCCGAGTTAAAATCCTTGTATTTGCATGGAGCATTGTTGTTGTTGTTGGCTTGGTTCCATTGAGCAAAGAGGTTTGGAAATTGAGCAGCCATCTGCTGCGCAATGATTTCTGCCAGTTCGGCAGTCGCTATCTGGTTTTCGCGTCGAGGAGGCATTCTAAAAGAGGAAAACATGAAAGGAAACGAGTGAGATGATTGGATGAAGAGAATGAGATGAAACAAAATTAACAAAAGAAAAGATGGTGGTCATTTGTCCACATTACCAAGCAAACAAACGACACACAGTGACTAATCAAAGTAAATGGATCAAAAATAATGTATCGCGAAGACATGCTCGCCTATAAGTGAACACTCATCCCAAGAATTCCCAGGTAAGCACAACTGGTCTCGCGTCTGATGAGATATATACGAAGCGCTTGCCTAGACAGAAAACCCAGAATACAGGCATTCACTCTTCTAGTTTGCACGTGTTCACACTATTTAGAACCCAAAACTTTGACGAGATTTTGAAAATTTGAAGGCACAAGGCCAAAAACCAAACTGGAAGGGTTCAAAACCATATAACAGAGGGTTCAAAACCTTACAATAGAGGGTTCAAAACTTTGTAATAAATCATTCAAAACAGATGATTGTTTTTCAAAAATTGTTTCGGAAAATTTGGTTTTTGTTTTGATAATCACCTAAGGATAGGTGATGTGCATGTTTTAAGATCTAAACACAAGATAACTTGTGTTAGGGTCCTTGAAAGGTTATAGTCTAGGTCAAAGAATTACTAATAACCTAATTCCCTATAACCATTGGCTCTGATACCAACTCTTCTGTCACACCTCGACCACGTATAACATACAAAACGTGGCGGAAAACGTCGGGGAGTGTTGTAACAGAATTAATTGTTTCATAACCATGGTATTCAAAGTTGTATTTTATTTATCAACATAAGGGTTACATTGTTTTAAACAGGAATCAAAGAGTTTATAACATAATTAAACTAGTCTATCTTCAGTTTTAGTCTCTATGGCACAGGTCCGCCCTAGTGTCATGATCATCATCCTACGCAAAAGCTCCTGAAAACACATGTGAAAATAGGTACGTCAGCATAAAAATGCCTGTGAGATACATAGGTTTTGTGAAAATAGGATTCATGACTTGAGTTTAAGAAAAAGTTGTTTAGTAACAGTCAGTCATGAACCTTGTAAATTGTTTTGTTTTGTAAATCATTTAAAAAGCGATGATATGTATTAATAAGAGAATAATGTAACGTTAAATGAATAACCAAGTAAAATGAGTTTGTATAAGATAAGTTGTTTTGTAAATCAATGTCTTGTGAAAATAAGTTGTTTATGTAAAACATAATAAGTCAAATATTGAAATGATTTAAATAACGCTACAACATGTAATGTCATACAAACACTTATATATAGGAAGTACCAGCGGCGTATCCACCATGCTTGTATCATATTACACACGCCTTGTTACTCAAATCACTTACTCAAACCAACCACCAATGTAAATTGTTTATGTATAATCAAATGTCAAAATGTTATTGTGTAAACCATATCAAATATATGTGATTAATGTTAATCATGAATTGTGTATATCAATGTCAAAATGTTTATGTCTAATGTAAATCATGTGATGTGTATCCAAAAATGTCATGTATGGTATGTGAAATATATCAACTAACCATATGTAAAATGCACAAAAACAAGGTATTGAAGTAAAACATGGTTTAAATCAAAGTTATGTTTTGTGGAACAAATGCATGCTATACTGATATAAACAACTATGCGGTATTGTGAAAATGCATACATCCAAGCCTTGAGACTGTGGCGATAAACCCTTAAACAAATTAAAGGTTTATCTAAGTTATGTATATCGAATTCGGTCACTCCTTCCAATCCAAACAAACCTAGGATTTCAGGAACGGGAGTTGTCAATTCCCATGGTACCACTACCTACTAACGAACGACGTAGCTAATGTTAATGAATGTATCGTTCCATTGAAACAAACCAAATGTCATACCAAAATGTAAGCATGTGATGAAAACAACTGTACTAAGTATGTAACAAATGGACATACATAGCATGTGACGTGAAACAAATGTACTAAGTATGCACACAATGGGCATATATAGCTTGAAATGTAATGTGAAACAATGTACTAAGTACGCACACAATGGGCATACATAGCATAAAATGTAATGTAAAGCAATGTACTAAGTACACACACAATGGGCATACATAGCATGAAATGTAATGTAATGTAAAGCAATGTACTAAGTACGCACACAATGGGCATACATAGCATGAAATGTAATGTAAAACAATGTACTATAATGTACTAACGAACATAGCAGGTATATGATGTGAAAACATGGAAAGCATGAAAGTAACAAGTAGGCACATGTGTTCCACCCCAAAACAGTTTGGAAAACAGTAAAAGAGGGGTCTATGTACTCACTTGAGATTGCTCAGAACTCCTAAGATAACCACCAAGCAATGCTAGAGATCACGGAATCAAACGGCACCTAATATAGGTAACTATGTTAATATACCGGACCTAAATCGGAAGATCGGATAGAATGCGGGTTTGTAAACCAAACGAGTATGGAGACTTGTGTAATATGGTTTAACAAAACCTACATACTAAATGAAACCTAACATAAGTGCTTACGACCCATTACGACCCGTTTAGGTAGCTTATGCTACTTTAACGCGTCGCTTGCGTGAAACGCGTTCGGACCGCCTAACTAGTCCTATGACAAGTAAAATATGCCTTAACATATCTAATATTGTTACCAAAATAGTTTAGATACCAAAATTTATGTTACATATGCTTAAAATGAATTTTGGCGTCAAAAGGGCATTTTGGTAATTTACCTAAGGCATATAAACTACCTATCATACAACTACTTAAACGAAGCGACCATAAGGTATAACCTCGGAAGGTTATTCCCTATATACTATGGTCACCTAATGTGTTTGGTCAGATCCTAATGATCGACCAAATGGGTCGGGTTCGAAGGTATAAGCGATTTATCAGATCGCTTACCCTTACGACCCTAGACAACGTGGTAATCAGTAGGCATAGTCACAAGGGACTATAACCATCGTGATTACAATCACGTTGCGAAGTTCAAACGAACTTCGCATTGACCATAAACTGGTCAATGCAGAAAGTCAAACAAAGTTTGACTTTCGGACTCGAAAAGAAATAAAAAGAACGAAGGAACACTTACGAATGGTCCCCGAATGCTAATCTAGATCAAAATAGCTCAGGTATGAAACAAAGGTTTCAACTTAGAGCACATTAGATCAGATTCTTGTGAGGAAAAGTGAAGGGTGGAGGTGGGTATTTATAGTTTTCGGTACACGGTTAGGATCATTTCTTGGAAAAGGGGGCACGATCTAAGCCGTACACTTGTTGGAAAGTTGTGGTAACTCATTTGCCATCCACCATAAGAGTTTGACACTTGGCACTTGGCCTTTGGAGAGTGTTAAGGGCTGTTAAAAGCTGAAAAAAAAACGTTTTGCTGCATCTGGCCCCTGTTTACGGACCTAGTTTGGCAGATTTACAGTTTCAGTCCCTGCAACCTCAAAACTTGGTTTTCGATGCGTTTTTTTGACACGTTTAAGCCCCGTTAACCCCATTTCAAAGCTCTAAAATGAATTTAAAGTATAGGGAACTTAAAATGTGCTCAAAAATATCTCAGATGTCGGTTCGTTTGGCCGTACGATCGCGATGTTCGCTTAATTACGACGGAATGCGCATAAGCGCGAAAAACGATCCAAATGACGCGACGAATGGATTTTTCTCAAGCCTAAACAATAAAATAAAATATTTTAGTGCTTACATAAATTTTTGGATGTCCAGATGTATTCAAAACGTAAGTTATGCGCGAAAGTGTAAACTTGTGCACTTTTTGACGCTTTTAGTCCCTGAATGTTCCAAAAGTTTATTTTAGCACACCGAACACCTCAAAGCCTATTTATAAGCTATGTAGAGGATATTTATGGCATGTTTAACTTATGGTCATGTTCCGGAATGTTCGTTCCGGTTCAAATTGGCATACTTTCGCAGTTTGTCAAGTTTAGTCCCTGTAAGCGAATTAACTTGTTTTTGCCATACCAAAGCCTTCAAAACTTATTTCTAAGTTATGTAAGGGTTATTTAAGGTATGTTAAGTATATGTTGATGTTCTGGAGTATTTGTTGCATTAAACTGATTACGTTTACGCACCAGTTTGCGTATAACTCTCTAGAAAGTGATATAGAGTTTGAAATTGAATAAAAGTCAAAACATGAAAAATGTAAAACATAACCAAACAAACATTGGGATCAAATAACATTGTTTTATTGATAATTGAACTATTCCCAATGATTACAAGCACAGATGTTACAATACATGTGGGCACAAGGTTTTTCTAAACAATGGGACATCAAAAACAAGCAAATGGTATTAAAAAACAATGATCAAAACCATCAATATGGTTGAATTGGACCAAATTCAATGTTTCTGTCTGATGTGCTCTCGCGGGCCGCGTAAGAAATGGCCAAGTCTTACGCCCCACTCCTAAGCCAACTTTGACAGATTGTCAAAAGTGGTCCTTGCAAGCTTGAAACTTGGTTTTCGATGCATTTTTGGCACGTTTAAGCCCCGTTAACCTCATTTCAAGGCTCTAAAATGAAGTTAAAGTATAGGGAACATGAAATATGCTTAAGAACATCTCGGATGTCGGTTCGCTTGGTCGTACGGTTGCGTTGTTCGGGTAATTACGACGGAAACTCGAACGGACGCGAAAACGATTCAAATTACGCGACGAATGGTATTTTAGCATTCCAATCATTAAAATAAAATAGTTTAATGATTACAAAAATTTTTGGATGTCTGGATATGTTCAGAACGTAAGATATGCACGTAAATGCAAACTTATGCACTTTTTGACGCTTTTAATCCCTGTTTGACCAAATAAGTTTATTTTCGCCTACCGAACCCCTCAAAGCCTATTTCTAAGCTATGTAAAGGATATTTATAGTATGTTTAACATATGATCATATTCCGGAAGGTACGTTACTATACATATCGGCAGACTTTCGCAGTTTGACGCAAATAGTCCCTGAGATCGAATAAACTTGATTTCGACACACCAAACCCTCCAAAACTTATTTCTAAGTTATGTAAAGGTTATTTAGAGTATGTTAAGCCTATGTCACTATTCCAGAGTGTTTGTTGCATTAAACTGGTTACGTTTACGCATCAGTTCGCGTATAACCTTCCAGAAAGCGATTTAAAGCTCGAAATCGAACAAGAATTTATATGTGCAAATGATACACATATTTATACAAATCCCATGTGTGACACCTGTGCTTGTAATCATTGTAAGCAGTTCAATTATCAATAAAATAATGTTATTTGATCCCAATGTTTGTTTATATATGTTTGACATTTTGCATGTTTTGATTTTCGTTCAATTTCAAACTCTATATCGTTTTCTAGAGGGTTATACGCAAACTGGTATGTAAACGTAATCATTTTTACACGATAAACACTCCGGAACATCAATATATGCTTAACATACCTTAAATAACCTTTACATAACTTAGAAATAAGTTTTGAAGGCTTTGGTATGGCAAAATCAAGTTTATTCACTTACAGTGACTAAATTTGACAAACTGCAAAAGTATGCCGATTCGTACTGTAACGGACACTCCGGAACATGATCATAAGTTAAACATACCATAAATATCCTTTACATAGCATAGAAATAGGCGTTGAGGAGTTCGGTATGCAAAAATAAACTTTTTGGTCATTCAGGGACTAAAAGCGTCAAAAAGTGCATAAGTTTGCATTTTCGCGCATATCTTACGTTCTGAATACATCCGGACATCCAAAAAATTATGCAACCATTAAAATATTTTATTTTAGTGATTGGTATGATAAAATTCCATTCGTCGCGTGATTTGGATCGTTTTTCGCGTCCGTTCGTGTTTCGTCGTAATTAACCGAATAACGTGATCATACGACCAAACGAACCGACATCCGTCATATTTTTGAGCATGTTTCATGTCCCTATGCTTAGGCATCATTTTAGGCCCTTGAAAATGGCTTAACGGGCCTTAAAAGTGTCAAAAATGGGCTTAAATACATACAGGGACTAAATCTGCCATTTCTGCCAAACTTTGTTCAGGCGGGCAGCCTAAGCCACCATTGGCTTCTATTCGGGCCGCGAGTGAACCCACAGAATCAGCAAAATTGATTTCCAACTTGATCCAGCTGTTTCCACAAGTTGCAAATGGTTTTTAAGCTTCCTATGGGCTGGTTTTAGGTGCCCATGGTTTTACAAATCAGGGGGTGCATGTGTACGGCTTAGATCGAAGCACGTTTTTCGATAAACTAATCTTAACGGTCACCCGAAATCTATAAATACCACCAAGATTTTCCACCCAAACTCACACTTGATCTGCCCAAATTCTCTAAGTTGGAGTCCTTGCACTTCATACCTGAGAATTTAAGATCAAAACCTCCATTCTTGGACCTTTTGTAAGTATTCTTTCGTTCTTTTACGCTTTTTAAGCACGAAAGTCAAACTAAGTTTGACTTTCAGCTTTGAACAGTTTATGGTCAACACGGAGTTCGTTTGAACTTTGCAACGTGAGCGTAATCACAATGGTTATAGTCCCTTGAGACTATACCTATTGATTACCACGTTATTTAAGCATAGTGACGAGTTATAGCTTCGGTCAAAATGCGCGTTTATGCGTATTTTGTAACCAAACTATTCTTGGGTATCAAAACCGTTTGTTTTGATATCAAACTTGTTTTCAAACCTCGTTAAGCATGTTTTAACATGTTTAGCTCGTCACTTTAGGTTTAGTGCTTATATAGGGTCGTAAGGTAAGCGGTCTAAACAACCGCTTAGACTTTCGAACCCGACCCGTTTGGTCGATCATTAGGATCCGACCAAACACATTAGGTGACCATAGTTGTATAGGGAATAACCTTCTGAGGTTATACCTCATGGTCACGTCGTTTAGTTAGTTGTATGATAGGTAGTTTATATGCCTTAGGAAAATGACCAAAATGCCCTTTTTGCGCATAAATTCATTTTAAGCATATGTAACCTAATTTTTAACATCTAAACTTATTAGGCAACATTATTAGACATGTTAAGGCATATAATACTTATCATAGGACTAGTTAGGCGGTCCGAACGCGTTTTACGCGAACGACGCGTTAAAGTAGCGTAAGCTACCTAAAGGGGTCGTAACGGGTCACAAGCACTTAGAATAGGTTCCGATTTAGAATGTAGGCTTTGTTAAACCTACTACATGAGTTCCTACACTCATTTGGTTTACGAAACCACATTTTATCCGATCCTCCGATTTAGGTCCGTTTATTAACATAGTTACCTATATTAGGTGCCGATTGATTCCGTGATCCTCTAGCTTTGCTTGATTGTTATCCAAAGACTATTGAGCAATCTCAAGTGAGTACATAGTCCCCTCTTTTACTGTTTTCAACTGTTTTTGGGGTGAAACACATGTGCCTACTTGTTACTTTCGTGCTTTTCATGTTTTCATATCATATTTGCTATGTTCATTAATACACGTATAGTACATGATTTCATTATGTTTTTGCTATATATGTCCAATTAGTGCATACTTAGTACATCGTTTTACATTACATTTTTTTGCTATGTATGTCCATTTAGTGCATACTTAATACATCATTTTACATTACATTTTATGCTATGTATGTCCATTTAGTGCATACTTAGTACATTGTTTTACATTACATTTCACACTATGTATGTTCATTTAGTGCATACCTAGTGCATTGTTTTACATTACATTTTATGCTATGTATGTGCATTGTTGCATACTTAGTACATTTGTTTTACATCACATGCTTACATTTTGGTATGACATTTGGTTTGTTTAAATGGGACAAAAATACGTTCATTAACATTGGCCATGTCGTTCGTTAGTAGGTAGTGGTACCATAGGAATTGACAACTCCCGTTCCTGAAATCCTAGGTTTGTTTGGATGGAAGGAATGACCGAATTCGATACACATAACTTAGATAAACCTTTAATTTGTTTAAGGGTTTGTCGCCACAGTCTCAAGGCTTGAATGTATGCATTTAACAATACCGCATAGATATTTGTATCAGTAGAGCATGCAGTTATTTTACAAAACATAACTTGGATTTACTTCAATACCTTGTTTTGTACATTTTACCTATGGTTTAGTTGATATATTTCACTTGCCATACATGACATTTGGATACACATTACATGATTTACATTTGACATAAACATTTTGACATTGGTTTACACATTACATGATTTACATTTTGACAATAGACAATTATTTACACATAAACATTTGACAATTGGTTTAAACAAGACAATTTAGTGGTTTGTTTGGGTAAGTGATTTAAGTAACGAGGCGTGTGTAATATGATAAAAGCATGGTGGATACGCCGCTGGTACTTCCTATATATAAGTGCTTTTATGATATTACATATCGCAGCGTTATTTAAATCATTTCAATTTAGACACATTACATATTACATAAATAACAGATTTTCGCAAGACATTATTTTACAAATTAGTTTATTTTATACAACTCATTTTATTCGGTTATTTAACTAACTATACACCTTTCTTTTATATAATCTAATTTCTTATCATATTCTCATATGATTTATAAAAGAAAACACTTAACAAGATTCATGACTAATTTTTATTAAACATATCTTTAAACTTAAGTCATGAATCCTATTTTAACAAAACCTATGTATCTCACAGGCATTTTTATGCTGACGTACCTATTTTCACATGTGTTTCAGGAGCTGTTGCATAGGATGATCGAGATACACTTAGGCGGACCTGTGCCTTAGTGACATTAAAACGAAGCTAGAACTAGTTTAATAATGTTATGTACTCTTGTTTCTTTCGTTTAAAGACAATGTAATCCTTTTGTTAATAAATAAAACAGAACTTTAATTTCCATGGTTATGAAACAATAATTCTGTTGCAACACTCCCCGATGTTTCCGCCGCGGTTTGATGTTTTACGAGGTCGGGGTGTGACAGAAGAGTTGGTATCAGAGCCAATGGTTATAGGGAATTAGGTTATTAGTAATGCTTTGACCTAGACTATAACTTTTCTAGGACCCCAACACAAGTTACCTTGTGTTTAGATCTTAAAACATGCACTTCACATATCCTTAGATGATTACCCAAAACAAGAACCCAATTTTCTAAAACGCTTTTTGAAAAGCAATCATCTGTTTTTAAATGATTTATTATAAGGTTTTGAACCCTTCAATTTTTCAGAATGATTTTGAAAATTTAATCATCCGTTTTTGAATGATTCTTTTGGCCTTGTGCCTTCCAAGTTTTCAAAATCTCGTCAAAGTTTTGGGTCTAAATAGTGTGAACACGTGCAAACTGGAAGGGTGAATGCCTGTACCGTGGGTTTTCTGTCTAGGGCTAGAGTGTTCGTACAAATCCACATAATCGGACCAGTCACTCTTACCTGGGAACTCTTGGGGTGAGTGTTCACTTATAGGCGAGCATGTCTTCGTGATACATTATTTTTGACCCATTTAATTTGATTTGTCACTGTGTGTCGTTTGTTTGCTTTGTGGTACAAACGAATGACCACCATCTTTGCTTTTGTCGATTTTTGTATCATCTCATTCTTTTCATCTAATCATCTCACTCATTTTCTCTCATGTTTCCTCTTTCAGAATGCCTCCTCAACGCGAAAATCCGCTACCTAATGCCGAAATGGCGGCTATCATGGCGCAGCATATGGCTGCTGTACTCCCAGACATTATTGCTCAAGCTAACCAAGCCAACAATAACCAAAATGCTCCATGCAACTTCAAGAGTTTCAATTCGGCTAAACCACTCAAGTTTAGTGGTTCTGAAGGAGCAACTGGGCTCCTACAGTGGTTCGAAAGCATTGAGAGTACGTTTCGTCATGTTCAGTGTCCTGATAATCGGAAAGTCGAGTTTGCTTCCAATGTGTTTTTAGAAGAGGGCTCTTACATGGTGGAATGGAGTTATGAGAGACCGTGGTGTTGAGGTTGCATTAGCACAAACATGGGCAGAGCTTAGGGCTCTTATGATGAGGGAATTATGTCCTCATCATGAACTGAGAGCTTTAGAAAGGGAGTTCGATGACTTGAAGAAGGATAGTGGTGAGCACCGGGCTTACACTGATAGGTATGAAGAATTGAGTTTGCTATGCCCTACAATGGTTACCCCACTCGAGAAGGCTATCGAGAGGTACATTGATGGCTTACCTGACTCCGTGCAAGACAACGTCACTGGTAGTAACCATACCACAGTTCGTCAGGCAATCGAGTTAGCTGCGACATTGACTGAGTCGCAGGTCCGAAAGGGTAAGCTACACAGAAAGGGTGAGAAGGGTAAGAAACAGTCGTCTGATAAGGGTGAAAGCAAGAAAGGTAAGAGAAGGAAGGGCAAGGATTCTGGTTCTTCGAAAGGGTCTAGGAAGCGTAAGGCTTCCCAGAATTTCGCTGTCACTACCCAAGTCAATCAGGCAGCTCCCAATCAGCCTGCACAACCGCCAGCAAAGAAACGATATGCGGGGAATGCACCGTTTTGCAACAGATGCAATAGTCACCATCAACCGCATGTTTCGTGTCGTTTCTGTACTAACTGTGGAAAGTCGGGTCATCTTGCTGATATTTGTCGCTTTGCTCTCAATCAAGCAGCTCGTAACCCAGCTCAGCAGGCTACTCAACCGCCTGCTCCACAGCAAGCACAAGCTGCACGACCTCATTTTCCTCCTGGTTCGTGCTACAATTATGGGGACCTAACTCATTATCGAAACCAGTGTCCAAGGCTGGTCAACACAAATCAGAATCAGGCTCAGGCTTGAGGTCGAGTCTTCAACATGAATGCTAATGAGGCACGAGCAGACAACGAGGTGGTGAACGGTACTATCTTTGTTAACAATCAGTCTGCTTCTGATCTTTTGATTCGGGTGCCGATAAGAGTTTTGTGTCATTGTCTTTTGAGCCATTGCTTCGCATGTCTAGAATGAAACTAGGAAAGCCTTTGACAGTAGAAGTTGCTAGTGGTGATCCCATTGTTCTCGATTCTGTTCTTCGTAATTGCCAACTGAACTTTAATAACCATCTTTTTCCGATTGACCTCACGCCTATGCAACTTGGAAGTTTCGACGTTATAGTAGGTATGGATTGGTTAGTCAAGCATCACACAGACGTAGTTTGTTTCGAGAAGATTTTTTGTGTTCCGCTCTCGACAGGTGAGATCCTACAGGTTCGTGGTGAGAAACCTGCTAGTAGTCTCAAGTTCATGTCTTGTACTCAGGCTCGAAAGTATCTGCGAAAGAACTATGTGGCCTTTTTGGCACATGTTGTGGTAGATAAGGGCAAAGGTAAGACGATTGAAGATATCCCTGTTGTTCGAGATTATCCAGAAGTGTTTCCTGAAGAATTACCTGGTTTACCCCCAGCACGCCAAGTCGAGTTCCGTATTGATCTTGTACCTGGTACAAATCCTGTCGCTCGATCTCCATATCGTCTTGCACCGTCTGAAATGCAAGAGTTATCTAAGAAGCTTCAGGAGCTTTCTGACAAAGGTTTTATTCGTCCTAGCTTTTCACCTTGGGATGCTCCCGTTCTTTTTGTCAAAAAGAAAGATGGATCTTTCAGGATGTGCATCGATTACCGTGAGCTTAACAAGCTTACCATCAAAAATCGATATCCACTACCTCGCATTGATGATCACTTTGACCAGTTACAGGGTGCTTCTTATTTTTCAAAGATTGATCTGTGTTCTGGATATCATCAACTTCGTGTGCATGAAGAAGATATTCCCAAGACAGCATTCCGCACTCGATATGGGCATTATGAGTTCACTGTTATGCCATTCGGTTTGACTAATGCTCCTACTGTTTTCATGGCTTGATGAATAGGGTTTGTAAGCCTTATTTGGATAAGTTCATCATCGTTTTCATTGATGACATCTTGGTTTATTCTAAGACGCAAGCTGATCATGAGCAACATCTTCGTCTTACTTTGGAACTCCTGAAGAAAGAGCAACTTTTTGCCAAATTCTCCAAGTGTGAATTTTGGCTTATGGAAGTTCAATTTTTAGGACATATTGTCAATGAACAAGGTATTCACGTAGATCCCTCCAAGATCAGTGCAATTAAGGATTGGGATACGCCTACTACTCCTACTAAGGTTCGTTCTTTTCTTGGTCTCGCGGGTTATTACCGCCGCTTCATCGAGAACTTCTCAAAGATTGCAGTTCCCTTATCTACTCTAACTAAGAAGAACAAACCCTTTGAATGGGGAACCAAACAAGAAGAAACGTTTCAGACCTTGAAGCAGAAGCTTTATGATGCGCCTATTCTATCTTTGCCTGAGGGCAATGATGATTTTGTCATGTATTGTGATGCCTCCAAATTGGGTCTTGGCTGTGTTCTCATGCAAAGGAACAAAGTCATAGCATATGCATCGAGGCAGTTGAAGATGCACGAGAAGAACTACACCACTCATGATCTTGAGTTAGGTGCAGTTGTATTCGCTCTCAAAATCTGGAGACACTATTTGTATGGTACAAAATGTGTGGTTTTCACTGACCACAAAAGTCTTCAGCATATCTTCAATCAGAAAGAACTCAACATGAGGCAACGACGTTGGGTTGAACTCCTAAACGACTACGATTGCGAAATTCGCTACCATCCTGGTAAGGAGAATGTCGTGGCTGACGCATTGAGTCGCAAGGAACGTGTCAAGCTTCACTGTGTCAAAGTTTGATCTGATATCCAATCTCGCATTTCTCAGGCTCAACATGTAACACCCCGTGTTTCGAAAGTCAAAGTCAAAGTCAAGATTAAAGTCAAAGGAAGAAAAGATTGGTAATTGCGATCTGTCTCTCCTTGCTCAATTCCTGTTTTGATTTCTTTGACTTGTAATTAATATATTATATTATCTCTTTAGTTGTATTATGTGGAGTATCTATTAATAATCGCATAGTAGTCGCTGTTTATCGCATGATTTATCGCTTTACCGCAATCGCAACTCGAATTACGCATCTTGGTTATTGTTATACATGTGTGTGTGCCTTATGTCTTACTTGTGCATGCTTATTTATGTTATGTGTGGAAATCAATCGAACTCAATCGCAATCGAATCACAAACGCTAAACGAATACGAAATAAGGATGCTTGTATATTGATATAGTAGTTGGGATTAAAAGTAATTTGACTAGGAAACTCTATCGCCTCATAACGCTCGCAATCGCAATCGAACGGCAAAACTCGTCGCACCGAACACTCGAACCAAGCGACCGATCGGTCAGGTGACCAGCCGATCAACCAGCCGTTCGATCGAGCTCCCGCTCGATCGGCCAGGCTGTTCGACCGGGCGGCCACCCGATCGACCAGCTCCTTTCCACTTTGGGTAACCCTATAAATACCCATGTCACATCAAACTTTCCACTTTTGCTCTCTGACGTCTGACCAGCGCTCTTGCTAGCTTTTTCCTCCGATTTCTCGCAATTCCGGTAAGATCTCAACCTAAATCTTGTACATCTTTGATCTACACTTGATTCTACACCTTTCTATCTTTTGAATCTTAACTTTTAACCATGAAATCATCAAGATTCAAAGTGTTCTAGGATGACGTCATCATGTGTTCTTCAGAACTTCATGTTTTGGCCTCAATCCACCGAGAACAACTTAGATCTAACCGATTTCCACATAAATAAACAAAGATCTTTCATAGATCTAAACATATTCACAAAGAAATGGATTGAAAGATGGTTTTCCAACTTTTTTTCAACTCTTTTACACTCAATGCATGCAAAACCGATAGAATCGGAGCTTGTGCCGACGTACTACTCATTCTTGTGGTTGTGTTGGTTCAACATCTGGATTCTATCCACGAGACTACCGATTTCGGGTTAAATATGGAACACCGTCTAGAACAGTTAACTGGTCGGATTTGGGTGATTCCTGTCCGATTAGGGGTACCAAGTATTGACAGGGTTTTGTTGCTTAATACGTTATCAAAGCGTCTCGATAAAACGACAAACAATCAAAACAACCAAGTGTAGGACGAACAGGTCGACCAGGACGGAGTGCCGTCCGATCGGACTGCTGTCCGATCGAACAGCCAATCCGAACAACTTGCACCTTGGCCCCACCTTAGTTTTCAAATCAACTCCCAAGAGTTTTGGAACACCGAACGGATTGCCGTCCGATCGAGTTACCACTCGATCGACCGACCATCCGACTATGTGATGTTTCGAAACTTCAACACTTAAACAATTTTCAACATGTTCAATGCACAAGGGATGCCACCGATCGAAGAACCATCAGATCGAGTGACAACCTGCTGTGAACTTGTTCTCACTGAAGTGCCCAACCTATCGGACCGTTTCCCGATCGAACGCTCGTTCGATCAATCGACCTGAAAGGTAGAGATACTTCTATGTTTTCAAAATGCTACAACAAAAACTTCAAAAGTCAAGCCATCATACACAAACACATCCTTCTCAAAGGAAGAAACAATCCACTTGAAAGGTCACCCGACCGGATGACCATCCGAGTGGACTGTCACCCGAACGATCGGCTGTCCGATCGGACTTCCATCCGATCGAACTGCTGATCGACCCCACTATCACTTGTTCCGTTTTACGCGTCGCTTATCGTTATACTATCAATCTGTTCAGGCTAACCCTACTCTCTAGCGATCCCTTCAATCCATCAACTGTTGTGAGTATACTCGATCCCTTTTTGCTTTACGCACTTTTGGGTGTTACATACGTTACTTATTCTAAATCACATCAAACACACTACGCAATACTTTAACGCTAATCGTTACTGCATGATATACGTGTGACATCTATGCCTCCACGGCCATCGAACAAATACCAAATCAATGAAATGTTGTGTTTCATACTTGGGATTTGTATAAATATGTGTATAGTTTGCACATATGAACTCTTGTTCGATTTCGGGCTCTAAATCGCTTTCTGGAAGGTTATACGCGCACTAATGCGTAAATATAACCAACTTAATGCAAAAAACACTCTAGAATAGTGACATAGGCTTAACATACCTTAAATAACCTTTACATAACTTAGAAATAAGTTTTGAAGGGTTTGGTGTGGCGAAATCAAGTTTATTCGCTTACAGGGACTAATTTCGACAAACTGTGAAAGTATGTCGATTTGTACTGTAACGAACATTCCGGAACATGACTATAAGTTAAACATACCCTAAATATCCTTTACATAGCTTAGAAATAGGCTTTGAGGGGTTCGGTGTGCTAAAATAAACTTTTTGGTCATTCAGGGACTAAAAGCGTCAAAAAGTGCATAAGTTTGCATTTTCGCGCATATCTTACGTTCTGAATACATCCGGACATCCAAAACTTTATGTAATCATTAAAATATTTTATTTTAGTGATTGGCATGATAAAATTCTATTCGTCGCGTAATTTGGATCGTTTTTCACATTCGTTCGTGTTTCGTCGTAATTAACCGAACAACGCAACCGTACGACCAAACGAACCAACATCCGAGATATTTTTGAGCATGTTTTGAGTTCCCTATACTTTAACTTCATTTTAGAGCCTTGAAATGAGGTTAACGGGGCTTAAACGTGTCAAAAATGAGCCGAAATGCAAGATTCTAAAGTTCAGGGACCAAAATTGTCATTCTGCCATAGTTATCTTAGGAGGGGACCAAAATGAAAAATCTAAATTCCAGCTTGTTCCAGATGTTCCCCTCATTTGCACATGGTTTTAATGAAACTATGGGCTCCCATGGTTTCACAAAACCATGGGCACATGTGTACGGATGAGATCGAAGCTCGTTTTACGATGAACGATCCTAACGGTTCTAGTTTTCCTATATATACCCATCTCCTTTCACTTGCAAAACCCACAATGATCTGATTTTGGCTCTCTAATTTGAAGTTTATGCTTCATACCTGAGAGTAAATCGGATCACAGCTTGCGGGGACCTTTTGTAAGTATTCTTTCGTTCTTTTATATCATTTCAAGTCTGAAAGTCAAACTGCGTTTGACTTTCTGCCTTGACCAGTTTATGGTCAATGCGAAGTTCGTTTGAACTTCATAACGTGAGCGTAATCACGATGGTTATAGTCCCTAGTGACTATACCTACTGATTACCACGTTATCTAGGTGTAGTGACGAGTCGTAGTTTCGGCCAAAATGCGTATTCTTGAGTATTTTGTAACCAAACTACTTTTGGGTATCAAAACCGTTTGTTTTGATACCAAACCTGTTTTCTGACTTAACTAAACATGTTTTAGCATGTTTAGCTCGTCACTTTTAGTTTAGTGCTTGTGTAGAGTCGTTAGTCAAAGCGGACTAAACACCCGCTTAGACTTTCGAACTAGACCCGTTTGGTCGATCATTAGGATCCGACCAAGCATGTTTAGTGATCATAGTTGCATAGGGAATAACCTTTCGAGGTTATACCTTATGGTCACTTAGGTTTAATTTGTGACAACCCGCACTAAACCAGGTATCCGTACGACTTGATTAGTAATTAATTACTGCTGAATTACTGTGCTTACTTGAACTTGTGAATAAACTGCTACTTGAATACTGATACATGTACTTACTTGCATCATACTTTACTTGCTGTCACTACATTATTTACATGACTGAACCTTAGTGACAAACATGATGCACAAAAAGCACAGCAGCACTATAATGGATAACCTATTGAACATGCTGATAAAGCCAGCATCAGGCAAACACTGCCTCTAAGGCCTGTATGAGCCAGAAATATTTTGCTACACTAGTGGTGAGTGTAGGGATACAAGGGTTGTAGAACTGCGTCTCTAGGAATAAGTCATAATGACTGGATGTGCCTAAAACGTACTCTAAGTACAAGACTCAGCACTTTACACAATAATTCAGCGTTTAGCTAACTAATAAAGTGCCAATACATGAGAAAAATATTGCTAGACACTTTCCAAAGTGTCAGAAATGAGTTGTGTCACTAAAAAGAGTAATAACGACACTTTAAAGCTTTGTTAACGCTTTAACGGATTACTATCCAACCGAACAACCGGACTATACCCGGGACATGAAAATATTGTTATCTTCATTATTTATTTTTTTCTGAGCCAGTTAGGGTCCCTGAATACCCTAACACCCGTCATAACATACTACACACTAATAACTGGGTTAAACACTTAATTAACTTGGTTTAACCTAACTAATACTTAGTGTCTAGTCGAAATCGAACTAGACCCCCCCCCCTCTTTACAACCGTCCCCATGTGGGGGACATACCATGTCCTCTATATTATTATTATAATCCTCATGCTTATTATCTAGGAGGCATAAGAACCAATGGGTAATTAACTTATGATTTGCCTATAAGATCATGTCTAAACACAACATAATCATTCATAACACACCACAACCTCACACACTTCTCTCTCCCTCCCTTTGGTTCACGGCCGAGAACACCCACCCCCTACCCATCATATTTCGATTTTCAACAAGCCATTCCAAGATCATTCTAGTATCAAGGATCGTATACAAGGAGTCTTGGAGCAAACGGAACGCGAAGGACCTCTTTATCTTGCTTTTATCCACGCCATTTTCGTCAAGATTCTTCCCTAGCCTCGAGCTAGTGGTATGTTGCTTAAAACACCTTCTTGAACTAATCTAAAGAGGTTAATACGATGTGTAACGGTTAAAACTCGTTAACATGCAAGATGATGCTTTAAAGTTTACTAAAAACACTAAAAATAGTGGTTAAAAGCTTATATGTTGTGTAAATGATGTAGTATTCGAAATTTGTGATTATTTAGACCCGATCTATGTTGTGGTAGCTCGGATCACCACTTAACCCGGTTTGGTCATGATCACGAATCGTGACATAAAGATGTTTTGAATAGAACAAGGGTTAAAGGGTGAAACTCTACCACACGCGAATCATGAACTTGTGTAAAAGAGTTTTACTTGTGAAATTGTGTTTAAAACTAGCAGATCTACGCATCTGCAAGTGGTATTTTCAAGGAACCACGTATCAAAGAAATCATGTATTTTAAAAGATGGATTTTACACTAACAAGCATGATTTTTATAAACCACAAGTGTGTAAACACTTGTGAAATGAAAAGATCCGACAAAATAACAGTTTTTGTAAAAGATGACGGGAAGTTGTAAAGATAGATTTTCTCTAAAAACGGGGTTTTTACAAGATCAAATTACCTTGTATGAAGATCTACTATATTTAAGGGGATTTACACCACAGTTTTGGGAAAACTGCAAGTTCATGTAATTTTTGGCAATTTACACATATGTTGATTTGTTGTTGTGATGAAAGTTGTTCTGATCAAATAAAGAAAATTGTTGAGTTGGTTTATTAAAGAAAATGATACGCTTGAAAGCGTGGCCACCTCCAGTTACAGAGGAAACTCTGGCGAAATTTTTCTAAAAACCTAACACTTAGAACTATTTACACTACAAGTGTTAGAATTATTTTTGACATGTTTTCGAAATATAAATTTCGCCATGACTTTATTTACTAAATATTCGGAGGTGGGATTTTCACAAAATTTAACGTGATAAATATATATTTTCACACACTGTTTATGATTATTTTGTGAAAATACATAAATATTATTTTTAGAGTAAAAATAATATTTACGAACGTTAACGAATCCAAAATAATACGAACGCTTTCACCATAAATATATAAGTTACACCGGTAAGTATATTACCACTCGACTGTTAAAACGTAACTTACGCACTTACGGAAATATTTATGAACGCGTATTTTAACAACGTATAATTGGAGAAAAATTATGTGAAATGAAAATATAATATTTTTGAGAAAAATACTTATATTTTGGAATTGGAAATATATATATATTAAGTGAGACTTAATGATATAATTTGAACGCACATGTATTGAATCCCCCATCCTTGGGAAGGAAAATAACTACCAAGTATACAGAATGTAAACACGAAATAGTTGCCTAACTATTTCCCAAAAACTTAAACCATAAAGCTAAGGCACGTCCGTCCGTCTAATAGAGTTAGCACGTGTAGGTCGTCATACAGCTGATTGATTTGGAGGCATACTTGGTAGAGACGCACCACTGTGAGTTCATGTCCCCCTTTTCTCTAACTGTTTTCAGTTTTCTTAACTGCGGGGGTGAAATACATGTTACTTTGATTACAAGTACTTTATACACGGTATGGTTAGCGTAAGGAGGTTTATTACTTAGATCATGTGAGTGGGTAGGCAGAAACTGGAGACCATTAATCCTCATTGTAGGACCGAGGGACGTAAGCGGTAGATCTATCTGGGTGTAGCGAGCCCAACTCTAGGCCCAACAGAATGGACCTCAGAGAGGCCCAACAGAACGGACCTTGGAGTGACTTTGTACCCAACGCGAAATCTGCTAGGTTTGAGTCTTCCTACTTGCACTTCACACATACTAATGGCCTTGCAAACCATTGGTGATCTCTTTTCCTTACACTGCTACATACCAGGGAACTTTTATACTTACAAGTGTTTTACATACTCACTTACACATGAACTCGCTCAACATTATTGTTGATTTTTCAACTTACATGTATTTCAGGAAATTAAAGATCTGGCATGGTATGTTATGTTTTCCCGCTGCATAAGGGTTCCAAGGTCATCCCAGTTTAGGAAATGTGACTCTTTCCTGGACGAGTCACAACTCTTAAACTGCGTTTATTTCATGTTTATGTTGTTCAAGACAATGTTTTACGTTATGGTGTTGTAAGTCTTTAAGACAATGGTATGTTACTCTGGTTTTAAAACTTAATCAAATGGATGATCTTGCATGATTTTATTTCATATAGCTTTGTTATGGTTAAGCTATGGTATTAAGAAGTCACACCAAAATTAACCACGCTTCCGCAAAGCCAGGGTGTGACAGCTTGGTATCAGAGCTCTGATCATAGCGAACTAGGATTCTTTCTCGAGTCTAGACTATGATCACTAGGGCTCTCACGAAAACATTTTTCTGCATACCACTTAAGTCCAGATCCAAAACTTTTTACAAACAAATGTTGAGCACATTTTATTATTTATAGGCTCAGTCTAGAAGGGCTGAGGCTCGGTCTGAGAGGCCGAGGCTCGGTCTGAGAGATCGAGGTAGTTAGCTAGTTGGACTAGGAAGAGTAGGCTCAGTCTTGGAGGCTGAGGCTCGGTATTGGAGACCGAGGCTCGGTCTGAGAGATCGAGGTAGTTGGCTAGTTGGACTAGGAAGAGTAGGCTCAGTCTTGGAGGCTGAGGCTCGGTATTGGAGACCGAGGCTCGATCTAAGAGGTCGAGGTAGATGATAGAGCAGTCTTAGAGACTGGGAAGAATTTGGCTAGTGGGACTAGGAGAATTATTTGATTGACTAACATGTTTATATGATTATATGATTGATTATTATACGTATATGTGTTTGTGTTACAAACGTCATACTTTCATCAAGTACTAGAAAGATGGACACTACGAATCCCATGGCCATAGTATCAGACGACATAGTTTCATCGAAGCACGAGGTGTACATTTCCGATACTACCGGCACAGACAATGACGACTTTTAGCCCTTTTGCGCTGCCTGAAGTCGTAGCAGAGCCTACTGATGGCCATCTTGTTGGGAATTTGCCCCCTTGCCGCTTATCCTGTTGTTGATATGCCCCCCCTCCCGACGTGGCCTCTGACGACGATAACGATCTACTGGAGGAGGACCCATTCGAGGGCAGGGCCCTATTGCTGCTGGTATTAGACTACTGCATGCGGACGCTCCTGTAGGGGAAACTCATGTCCATTCCCCTATCCCAGACTCATTTGAGTTTCTGACATCCGCATCTTCGCACATACAGGGAATGCAGCACCACTCACACGACGCCGACCCTGATATGGCATCATCAGCTGCACCGGATCCCGCCCACAGCTTTGAGTTTGATCACGATATTGAGGTTGATCCTGCTTTTCCACCTGGTTTTGATCCAGACCATGACCTTGAGTTCATACACTTAGACCAGCCCTTGGAGGATCCTGTAACCCCCTGTGTTTGTTGATCCAGCTGATCTTGAGATGGAGTTTTTGATCCGGAGCCGGCCGTGGCCCCTGAGCCAGGCGCTGCTCCTGACCCCGCATTAGAGCATGACCCTGTTCATGCCAATGCACCTACTGTTGCTCCTTGATTGATCATCTGCTTAGACGAGAGAAAATTTGGGGTAACTGTGCAAGACAATTTATTATTACGGGGGCCCACGTAATAACGATTTGTAGTGCACAGGAATCCTGGTGGACTCTGCGGGTCAAGCTAATGATAACCAATGCAGCAGGAAATAACTTAAACACGAATGACCAAGGCGATGTAGCCTCGAGTTCATTCTATTACGAGCAACAAGCCAAATTGGCAAGCCTATGTGAAGGCTCAGAAATTTACTTCCCCACTCATACAGTGAGTATATTTGCGTGTGAAATTGGGTGATTACATGATGGCTTATGTTGCTATATACACCTCATAGACAATTGAAACGTTGTCTAACCCGCTTCACACCACTTCGACAAAAGGGAATGTCACCCAGACGTGACACAAACACCAGTACGTTGCCAAGGACAGAAGCCGAGCTGCAAGAACGCATCTCACAGATAAATGCACGACATGAAGCCCTCCGCTCTAAGTACAACGATGGCATTACTGGAAATAACCCTCCAACTGGCTGCACCTATAAACAGTTCCTGAACTACAAGCCTTTGAACTTTGACGGAACAGGAGGCGCCGTTGCATTTGTTCGTTGGTCCGAAAAGACCAACTCCATTCTAAGAATGAGTAACTGTTCGCCCCAACAGAGTGTTACCTATATCTCGGGGATATTTCTAGATGGCACACTCTCTTGATGGAACCTCCAGGTTCAGACCCTTGGCACAGACGCTGCTTATGCACTGAGCTGGGACGAGCTCAAGGAAACGATTGAGAAGAAATGTTGCTTTAGGACTGGAATTTAGAAGCTTGAGGTGGAGTTCAGGAATTTGAAAATGGACGAACCAGAAATTCCTGAACTTGTCCAGCGATCGCACGACTTATCTAGGGTCGCCCCCCCTACTTAGTCAAACCGGAGTTCAAAAGGATTGAACGATTCATTTGGACACTTGCACCCCAGATCAGGGGTATGGTTACTACCTCAAAGCCCTCAACCATTGCAGAAGCTATCAATATGGGTGATCTAATTATAACATGAGATGTTATGTGATTGATAACATGAGATGTTATGTGTTGATATTGTTGTATACTTACGTACACTCTACTTACTATGGCCTGACCGACGTAAACACATCTTTTAGAAGATGCCGCCGAGACGCGAGACACACATGCCTACTAATGAGGCAGAACTCCAGCAAATTATCGCTGCTGCCATTGCACAATACGCCGCCTCTCAAGGAGGGACTAGTGGAAGCAACTCTGGCAACACTGGAAACAACAATAATCCACCTCATGGTAATACTAAGTCATTTGGACCTACCATGACCTAATTGGATATCTTTAGCAATGATGCTAATGCCAGTCGTATGTTATAACGTACGTGCAGGATGCACCTACAAGCAGTTTCTAGACTGCAAACCGGTCAACTTTGATGGCACAGGAGGTGTTGTCGCATTTGTTCGTTGGGCCGAGAAAACTGAATCTGTTCTTCGCATGAGCAAATGCGCGCTAGATCAGCAAGTCACCTATATCTCAGGGCTATTCTTGGATGGAGCCCTCTCTTGGTGGAATCTGCAAGTACAGACACTTGGTGAAGCTGCTGCCTACGCGCTAACCTGGACCGAGCTGAAGGAACTTATGCGCAAAAAGTACTGCTCTCGCGCGGAAATCCAAAGATTGGAAACCGAGTTCTGGCATTTGAAAATGGACGGTCCAAAGATCGCAGAATACGTTCAAAGGTTCCATGACTTATCGCATGTGGTACCCTACATGGTCACTCCTGAGTTCAAGAGAACTGAACGCTTCATTTGGGGATTAGCTCCTCAAATCATAAGCATGGTAACCTCATCCAAGCCTGCGACCATTACTGAGGCGATTGATTTGAGCGTGGCTCTCACAGAGGAGGCTATTCGCCTGAACAAGTTTGATGAGATCAAGACGAAGAAGGAAGAGACTCACGTTGAGTCATCGGGAGGTAACAAACGGAAGTTCTCGAACTTCAAGCAGGGTGCCAGTGTGGTGGTTAAGAAAGGAGGATCAGACACGCCAGCTCAGGTTACAACTGGTAGGGGAAAGAAAGGAAAAGGGTATATGGGCACCCAGCCCAAATGCAACACCTGCCAGCGCCACCATTCTGGTCATTGCGGGCCAAAAGTATGCGAAGCATGTGGGAAACGTGGCCACTCGAAGGACACTTGTTGGACCACTACTGGTCAGGGAGGCCAGGGAGGATTCGGAAACAGAAATTACAACCGGGGTGGGAATGGAAATCGCCCACAAGGAAACTATGGAGGTAACGAGAATCGAGGCAACAATGCTAACCAAGCGGGCGCCGTGAATCGTAACCAGAGGAATGATCAAGCTGGTGGAAACGGGCAAAGACTTGGATGCTTTAACTGCGGTGATATCGGGCATTTTAAGAAGAACTGCCCAGAGTTAAACCAAGCCCGTGGAAGAGTGTTCCAAATCGAAGCAAGGGAAGCACGCCAGGACCCCAATGTTGTTACTGGTACGTTCCCTGTAAATCAACGCTATGCATCCGTTTTATTTGATACTGGTGCCGATTATAGCTTCGTGTCGTTAGAAATTAAGAATATGCTTGGGTTAGCCGCTAATAAGTTAGATATTCCCTACTCAATCGAATTGGCCAATGGGAAGTTAGTAGAAGCCAATGAAGTTATCAGAGGCTGTGTGATCGAATTAGGAGAGCGTGAGTTTGCTTTGGATCTACTACCAGTCCAGTTGGGAAGCTTCGACGTGGTGGTAGGAATGGATTGGTTATCAGGCAACAAAGCTGAGATAGTTTGTCACGAAAAGATCGTTCGTATCCCAACCGAAGATGGCGAAACGATTGTGGTTCACGGAGAGAAGCGAGATACGCCGTTGAGATTTATCAGCTGCCTGAAAGCGCGAAAGTGTTTGCAGAAGGGATGTGTTGCCTTCCTGGCACACATTGTGGATAAGAAGGCTGCTGAGCCAAGAATCGAAGACATCCCTGTCGTGAGGGAATACCCAGAAGTCTTCCCAGAAGACTTACCTGGACTGCCACCTCAGAGGCAAGCAGAGTTCCGCATTGATTTAGTTCCAGGCGCCGCGCCTGTGGCTAAGGCACCTTATAGAATTGCTCCGTCTGAGATGCAGGAATTGTCGACACAACTTCGAGAGTTGTTAGACAAGGTATTTATCCAACCAAGCTTCTCGCCTTGGGGAGCTCCGGTCCTGTTTGTCAAGAAGAAGGATGGTAGTTTTCGTATGTGTATTGACTACCGGGAGTTGAACAAGCTGACGATCAAGAATAGGTACCCTCTGCCAAGGATTGATGATATGTTTGACCAACTGCAAGGCTCAAGCTTTTACTCAAAGATCGATCTTCGATCTGGATACCATCAGTTAAGGATACAAGAGGAAAGTATCCCGAAGACAGCCTTCAGAACTCGTTATGGACACTACGAGTTCCTTGTTATGCCGTTTGGTTTGACAAACGCACCTGCTGTCTTTATGGACTTGATGAACAGAGTTTGCAAGCCGTACTTGGACAAGTTCGTGATTGTGTTTATCGACGACATCTTGATTTATTCAAGAACAAAGGCTGAGCACGAACAACATTTAAGAGCTATTTTGGAGCTGCTAAAGGAAGAACAGCTGTATGCCAAATTCTCTAAGTGCGAATTTTGGCTACGTGAAGTACAATTTCTTGGACACGTGGTGAATGGAGATGGAATCCACGTGGATCCAACCAAGATCGAGGCGATCAAGGATTGGGAAACGCCAAAGGCGCCAACCGAGATTCGGCAATTCTTGGGTTTGGCTGGCTATTATCGAAGATTCATTGAGAATTTTTCAAAGATCGCTCAACCATTGACGCTCCTCACCCAGAAAGATAAGAAGTTTGATTGGGGAATCAAACAGGAAGAAGCATTCCAGATACTGAAGGATAAGCTCTGCAATGCGCCAATCTTAGCACTACCGGAAGGTACAGATGATTTTGTGGTATACTGTGATGCTTCGCGTCAAGGATTAGGTTGTGTGTTGATGCAACGCCAAAAGGTTATTGCTTACGCATCGCGTCAACTGAAAGTGCACGAAAAGAACTATACCACACACGATTTGGAGCTTGGCGCAGTGGTATTTGCACTAAAGATCTGGAGACACTACCTTTACGGTACAAAGTGTACAATTTTTACAGATCACAAGAGCCTACAGCACATATTCAACCAGAAGGAGCTGAATATGAGGCAAAGACGATGGGTTGAGTTGCTGAACGATTACGACTGCGAGATAAAGTATCATCCAGGGAAGGCGAATGTGGTCGCCGATGCCCTAAGTCGAAAGGAGAGGATCAAGCCCATAAGGGTTAGGGCTTTAGAAATGATTATCCAGACCGATCTTTCCTTGCGCATTCGTGCCGCGCAGAAAGAAGCTCTCAAGGAAGGAAACCTTGAAGAAGAATATCTCCGTGGGATGGAGAAGCTTTTGGTACCAAACGAGGAAGGAACGTTATGTTTTGAGAAAAGGATTTGGGTTCCTTTGTTTGGAGATTTAAGGAAGGTTATTTTCGATGAAGCTCACAAGTCACGGTACTCTATCCATCCGGGAGCGGATAAGATGTACCAAGATCTCAAAGATTATTATTGGTGGCCTAGGATGAAAGGCGATGTTGCTGTGTATGTGAGCAAATGTTTAACATGCGCTAAGGTTAAAGCGGAATACCAGAAGCCTTCAGGACTTCTGCAACAACCTGAGATTCCCAAGTGGAAATGGGAACAAATCTCCATGGATTTTATTACGAAATTGCCAAGAACGCCAAGAGGCCACGACACTATTTGGGTGATAGTGGATCGATTAACAAAGTCAGCACACTTCTTACCTATCAGAGAGAAGGATAATACGAGCAAATTGGCTGAAATTTACATGAGAGAGATCGTCGCGCGCCATGGAGTACCTCTCTCAATCATCTCTGATAGAGACGGAAGGTTTGTGTCAAGGATATGGCAATCCTTCCAAGAAGCCTTTGGCTCACAATTGAATCTGAGCACTGCGTTTCATCCGCAAACTGACGGTCAGAGCGAGCGAACGATACAGACTTTGGAAGACATGCTGAGAGCGTGTGTTATGGATTTGGGCGGTAGCTGGGACAAACATTTGCCTTTGGTCGAATTTTCTTACAACAACAGCTACCACACCAGTATTGGTGTCGCGCCATTTGAAGCCCTTTACGGACGCAAGTGCCGATCACCCTTATGTTGGGCTGACGCAGGTGATAGGCAGCTTGCTGGTCCCGAAATCGTCCAAGAGACGACAGACAAGATTGCGCAGATTCTAAAACGCATCGAAGCAGCTCGCCACAGACAGAAGGCCTATGCGGATCCAAACCGGAAACATGTGGAATTCCAAGTTGGAGAAATGGTTTTATTGAAAGTTTCACCCTGGAAGGGTGTGGCACGCTTCGGAAAGCGTGGGAAGTTAAATCCGCGCTACATTGGTCCTTTCAGAATTCTGGAAAGAATAGGACTAGTAGCATACAAGTTGGACCTACCTGCTGAACTCCATTCAGTCCACGATACATTTCATGTATCCAACCTAAAGAAAAGTCCAACTCAAGATAACATTGCCATTCCCATCGACGAGATTCATGTTGACGACACGCTCCATTTCATTGAAGAACCGGTCGAGGTTACGGATTGGAAAGTAAACAAGACCCGCCGGAGCAGTGTCAAGCTCATCAAAGTTCGTTGGAATGCCAGACATGGTCCTGAATACACCTGGGAACGTGAGGACCGGATGAAAGAAAAATACCCCCACCTTTTTCCTAAGAACCCTGCATCTACAAGCAGAACTTAAATTTCGGGACGAAATTTATTTAACGGGGGGAGAATGTGACAACCCGCACTAAACCAGGTATCCGTACGACTTGATTAGTAATTAATTACTGCTGAATTACTGTGCTTACTTGAACTTGTGAATAAACTGCTACTTGAATACTGATACATGTACTTACTTGCATCATACTTTACTTGCTGTCACTACATTATTTACATGACTGAACCTTAGTGACAAACATGATGCACAAAAAGCACAGCAGCACTATAACGGATAACCTATTAAACATGCTGATAAAGCCAGCATCAGGCAAACACTGCCTCTAAGGCCTGTATGAGCCAGAAATATTTTGCTACACTAGTGGTGAGTGTAGGGATACAAGGGTTGTAGAACTGCGTCTCTAGGAATAAGTCATAATGACTGGATGTGCCTAAAACGTACTCTAAGTACAAGACTCAGCACTTTACACAATAATTCAGGGTTTAGCTAACTAATAAAGTGCCAATACATGAGAAAAATATTGCTAGACACTTTCCAAAGTGTCAGAAATGAGTTGTGTCACTAAAAAGAGTAATAACGACACTTTAAAGCTTTGTTAACGCTTTAACGGATTACTATCCAACCGAACAACCGGACTATACCCGGGACATGAAAATATTGTTATCTTCATTATTTATTTTTTTTCTGAGCCAGTTAGGGTCCCTGAATACCCTAACACCCGTCATAACATACTACACACTAATAACTGGGTTAAACACTTAATTAACTTGGTTTAACCTAACTAATACTTAGTGTCTAGTCGAAATCGAACTAGACCCCCCCCCCCCCCTCTTTACAACCGTCCCCATGTGGGGGACATACCATGTCCTCTATATTATTATTATAATCCTCATGCTTATTATCTAGGAGGCATAAGAACCAATGGGTAATTAACTTATGATTTGCCTATAAGATCATGTCTAAACACAACATAATCATTCATAACACACCACAACCTCACACACTTCTCTCTCCCTCCCTTTGGTTCACGGCCGAGAACACCCACCCCCTACCCATCATATTTCGATTTTCAACAAGCCATTCCAAGATCATTCTAGTATCAAGGATCGTATACAAGGAGTCTTGGAGCAAACGGAACGCGAAGGACCTCTTTATCTTGCTTTTATCCACGCCATTTTCGTCAAGATTCTTCCCTAGCCTCGAGCTAGTGGTATGTTGCTTAAAACACCTTCTTGAACTAATCTAAAGAGGTTAATACGATGTGTAACGGTTAAAACTCGTTAACATGCAAGATGATGCTTTAAAGTTTACTAAAAACACTAAAAATAGTGGTTAAAAGCTTATATGTTGTGTAAATGATGTAGTATTCGAAATTTGTGATTATTTAGACCCGATCTATGTTGTGGTAGCTCGGATCACCACTTAACCCGGTTTGGTCATGATCACGAATCGTGACATAAAGATGTTTTGAATAGAACAAGGGTTAAAGGGTGAAACTCTACCACACGCGAATCATGAACTTGTGTAAAAGAGTTTTACTTGTGAAATTGTGTTTAAAACTAGCAGATCTACGCATCTGCAAGTGGTATTTTCAAGGAACCACGTATCAAAGAAATCATGTATTTTAAAAGATGGATTTTACACTAACAAGCATGATTTTTATAAACCACAAGTGTGTAAACACTTGTGAAATGAAAAGATCCGACAAAATAACAGTTTTTGTAAAAGATGACGGGAAGTTGTAAAGATAGATTTTCTCTAAAAACGGGGTTTTTACAAGATCAAATTACCTTATATGAAGATCTACTAAATTTAAGGGGATTTACACCACAGTTTTGGGAAAACTGCAAGTTCATGTAATTTTTGGCAATTTACACATATGTTGATTTGTTGTTGTGATGAAAGTTGTTCTGATCAAATAAAGAAAATTGTTGAGTTGGTTTATTAAAGAAAATGATACGCTTGAAAGCGTGGCCACCTCCAGTTACAGAGGAAACTCTGGCGAAATTTTTCTAAAAACCTAACACTTAGAACTATTTACACTACAAGTGTTAGAATTATTTTTGACATGTTTTCGAAATATAAATTTCGCCATGACTTTATTTACTAAATATTCGGAGGTGGGATTTTCACAAAATTTAACGTGATAAATATATATTTTCACACACTGTTTATGATTATTTTGTGAAAATACATAAATATTATTTTTAGAGTAAAAATAATATTTACGAACGTTAACGAATCCAAAATAATACGAACGCTTTCACCATAAATATATAAGTTACACCGGTAAGTATATTACCACTCGACTGTTAAAACGTAACTTACGCACTTACGGAAATATTTATGAACGCGTATTTTAACAACGTATTATTGGAGAAAAATTATGTGAAATGAAAATATAATATTTTTGAGAAAAATACTTATATTTTGGAATTGGAAATATATATATATTAAGTGAGACTTAATGATATAATTTGAACGCACATGTATTGAATCCCCCATCCTTGGGAAGGAAAATAACTACCAAGTATACAGAATGTAAACACGAAATAGTTGCCTAACTATTTCCCAAAAACTTAAACCATAAAGCTAAGGCACGGCCGTCCGTCTAATAGAGTTAGCACGTGTAGGTCGTCATACAGCTGATTGATTTGGAGGCATACTTGGTAGAGACGCACCACTGTGAGTTCATGTCCCCCTTTTCTCTAACTGTTTTCAGTTTTCTTAACTGCGGGGGTGAAATACATGTTACTTTGATTACAAGTACTTTATACACGGTATGGTTAGCGTAAGGAGGTTTATTACTTAGATCATGTTAGTGGGTAGGCAGAAACTGGAGACCATTAATCCTCATTGTAGGACCGAGGGACGTAAGCGGTAGATCTATCTGGGTGTAGCGAGCCCAACTCTAGGCCCAACAGAACGGACCTCAGAGAGGCCCAACAGAATGGACCTTGGAGTGACTTTGTACCCAATGCGAAATCTGCTAGGTTTGAGTCTTCCTACTTGCACTTCACACATACTAATGGCCTTGCAAACCATTGGTGATCTCTTTTCCTTACACTGCTACATACCAGGGAACTTTTATACTTACAAGTGTTTTACATACTCACTTACACATGAACTCGCTCAACATTATTGTTGATTTTTCAACTTACATGTATTTCAGGAAATTAAAGATCTGGCACGGTATGTTATGTTTTCCCGCTGCATAAGGGTTCCAAGGTCATCCCAGTTTAGGAAATGTGACTCTTTCCTGGACGAGTCACAACTCTTAAACTGCGTTTATTTCATGTTTATGTTGTTCAAGACAATGTTTTACGTTATGGTGTTGTAAGTCTTTAAGACAATGGTATGTTACTCTGGTTTTAAAACTTAATCAAATGGATGATCTTGCATGATTTTATTTCATATAGCTTTGTTATGGTTAAGCTATGGTATTAAGAAGTCACACCAAAACTAACCACGCTTCCGCAAAGCCAGGGTGTGACATAATTAGTTGTATGATAGGTAGTTTATATGCCTTAGGTAAATGATCAAAATGCCCTTTTCATGCATAATTGGTAATTAAGCATATGTAACATAAACTTTTGTCACTTAATCGATTATGCAACATGTTTAGGCATATAATACTTGTCATAGGACTAGTTAGACGTCTCGAACGCGCTTTGCACGCACGATGCGTTAAAGTAGCGTAAGCTACCTTAATGGGTCGCAATGGGTCGAAAGCACTTAGGTTAGGTTTCGATTTAGAATGTAGGCTTTGTTAAACCATGCCATATGAGTTCCAATACTCATTTGGTTTACAAAACCTCATCCTATCCGATCTTCCGACTTAGGTCCGGTTTATTTACATAGTTATTAGGTTGCCGATTGATTCCGTGCTCCCTCTAGCTTTGCTTGGTTGTTGTTCAAGACCTCTAAGCATTCTCAGGTGAGTACATAGTTCCCCTATTTTACTGTTTTCAATTGTTTTGGGGGTGATTCATATGTGCTAAATGTTTTCGAGGTTTTTAACGATGGTTTTCAAAACGATTTTCGATATTATAACAATGGTTTCAAAAACGATTAAAATGGTTTATATTAAATTAATAACGATTTCGATAAAGTAAACAAACTTGTTGGTTGTATTTACATAACGAATAATATCCATTAGTTTTGGCCGAACCGACCAGTATTAGGTTATGGTACCATAGGATCTGACAAATCCCGTTATCAGACTGCACCCATGGTTATGTGTGGGTTAGGTGGGTAACGACTGAATCTGTGATTGTTAATTTACCCTTTGGTGGTTTATTAATGTGAGAAGCGATAGGCGAGTTGCGAAGGTTTGGATGTTATTAGCGAGACAATCAAAAGTAGTTTTCACGATTTAAAACGAGAATGATTTAAACGACTAAAGCGATTTTTAATGAATTAAACTATTTGGGTAAACGATTGGTTTTTGGTTAGTGTTTAGATAACGGGACGGGTGTAATGTGATGAAATCATGGTGGATATGCCGCTGGTACTTCCTATATATATATGTTTTCATCGTATTACATACCGTGGCTTTATTTAGTTCACTTGGGTAAACGATTTGAAACGATGTCACACAAATGAGGTTTTCGAAATGATATAAACCATACGAGTTTTATTAACAAGATTTATTAACGAGTTTTATTAACGAGATTTATTAACGAGTTTTATTAACAAGATTTATTAATGAGTTTTATTAACGATAATTATTAACGGGAATTTTATTAAATAAATGTTTTGGGTTAAGAATCATGGCTACGAGATTTTATAAATTATAACCAACTTGATTTGAGTTGGTTAATTATGTCGCAATACAATACTTTTCAAAACAAGGTTTTTAATTAAGTATTTCAACATGTAAACTAGCCATGAATCCGACACTCTCAAAAACCTATGTACTCGCCAGCATTTCTTTGCTGACTTTGTTTTCACATATGTTTCAGGTGTTGTTGAATGATGTTGATTGCTAGGATGCATGCTCACATAGGACTGGACGAGGCCTTAGTGACTTAATAACAATGATAGACTATGTTTAAATCGTTTATTTAGATTTCCAGACGATGTAAATATTTAATGTTTAATAAAACGAAACTTCAAATTTCTGTGTGTTTTGAAACAATGATTCTGTTACAATACTCCCCGACGATTCCGCCGCGATTTGTAGTTTTACGCGGTCGGGGTGTGACAATACGTGGCTTAATGAATGCTTGTTTGTTATGTTTTCACATGGAATGCTGTCTACCTGCCTTAGCAACGATAGTACTATTAGTTTGGACTCAGCACCTGTTCACTTAGGGGTTGTTAAGGACAATTACCTACATGGCTCACAGTGGTGAGTATGTATCGCGAACTGCCTTGGGCAGTCAACCCGCAGTCATTGGTATCGATAGGTTCATGTCGATAACTAACATGCCTCATTTTACACTGTGTACGTGCTGGTTATGCGTAACGATTTCGAACTCTATATGCTATTATCAAACTTGTATGCTCACCTTTACACTATGTGTATTGACTTTTACTTTAACGTATGTGACAGGTGTTTAGGATGCTTACTTGCTTACTTTGCTGTGAAATCGAGGCTAGGAAAGACCTAGGTTAACAATAAACAATTGTCTGTAATAAAAATCTGAGTTGTCGAAACAGAACAATTTGACTAGATCTTTTCTGTAATAATTGTATTATCATTTATGACATGATATGGGACGTGTTGCTTTAAATACTTGGTAAATATAGTTGTTATGGAAACTTCTGGACAATCTGTTTCGCTCAGTGCCATGCCCCGATGTTTCCGCCATCGGTTGGGGTGTGACAGATTGGTATCAGAGCCATAACTATAGGGAATTAGTCAAGACTCGACCTAGTCTGGGTCGATGTCTTAGAGACCTAGTCTATAGTTAGGAACCAACAGACCGACTCGTGCATGTCCAGTAGGGATTATGTGTGAGCTTACTCGCTATTTTCTGTTGATCCCACCTACGCTACTCTATCACTGCACTCGAATTTTTAAATATGAATGAGCGATTAAGTCGAGATTGTTAGGGGAGGATTTCTTAATGACCTGTGATCCTCAAGAGTTATCCTGTTTGGTGATCCTTACTTCTGTGACAATTAGTGATCCTCAGAAGTACTTCAGGATCAGGATCATGGATTATCCTAAGGATCCTTATACTAATGATTGTTTACTTTGAATTCGTAATTGTTTTGCAGGAGTATCAACTTGGACTTGGTCTTGGCGATATTCCTGGAGAATATTCTAAGTCTATTCCGCACGTGCTTGGCCAGAAATGGACGTTGTGGAGTCATGGAGGACTTGCACCATTTGCGGATAGTTTGTTAGGCTAGATATTTTCTAATTATAAAGGGGTAGCGAGCTAATTTTTAGAACACTTGGCTATTACTTGGCTATTTTTTGGCTACACACACTCGTACAACTGCATTCACCAGCTCTCGGCAAAACACTTAGCATTTTTTCATACATTTCTACACGATACACTATAGTGATCCTTCGCTATCATCCGAAGTTGTAAAAGAATTATTGTTTAATTTGAGTTGGTGATCGGTAGTTTCCATCACCCGAGGTTTTTTATGCCGGAGATCATTCATTGATCAAGGGCTTTTTCCTCGTATAAATCTTTGTGTCTCCTGTGCAATTCATTTCATAGTGATCCTCATTGTTGTTTACCAAATCAAGCATCATACCCCGTAACAGAGAGTTTGGTTGCATTATCCTCATCTGATTTTTGACCAAAACAGTTTGGCGCCCACCGTGAGGCGATTGGTGCTTCATTCCTAAGAGATTCTCATTTTTTTGATCATTTCAGTTCATTACATCCGAGCAAATGGCTTCATCATCAAAGAACACTTCCAATGCGATGTCTGCGGTCAATTCGTCCCAGGGCATTCCACCTTTGCCTCCACCACCTTCTGGACCTCAGAAAAATGCCGAGAAGAAGCCAACTCCCATTTTCTCAAAACCTCCAACTTCTTCTGCTTCTTATACTCCCACTACTAGTGACTTGTTTACTCTGATTTTGCAGATGAAGGATCATATACAGCAGCTGATAGACTGTCGTCGGGTCTATGCAAAAACCTAAAATTACCTATAGACAGGGTAAGTCAGGTATCGAATCCAGAGGAGCATGTGGTCAGTGTAATACCGTTTAACTAATCTAAACTTACTTTATGAAATTTGCTAGTTTATCTATTTTTGTAATTTTTATGAATAAGTATTGTGAAAATGAGAAAACAATGATAGGAACGTGACCACTCCGGGATTCAGATTCTGTAAACACCTAATAATCTAATTATTGTTTATTTGGATGCCACTGATTAAATGGTAAATCTGTCACATAAACCAATTACTTATACAAGATCCTAGCATAATACCAATTGATCAGAGAGATATTAACCGCAAGCATAAATAATTATTCAATCAGCAAAGGCACAATTAGATTCAACATAAATACGTCTCTGGTTATCACCAGGATTTGTCTGTCACACAAATTGTATATATATATGTAAATGCAATTCGGTCAACACCTAATTACAATCTAATTCTCAAACAAACAGAACTAAATTAAAAGTGAAATACAAGAATCATCACCCGGAGTGTTCACTGGAGGGTTAACCGCGCATGTTGGTGGGTTGATCTTCACAGGCTCGAGCTGAGGTTGAATGCATGATCGAATTGGTTGAGTGGTGTGGTTGAGCGATAATGATGTACAATTGATATCTAGAGCTGAAAAAAACCTCCTCTACGGCTGCCTCCAAATCGTATGATTAATGATGATGTTGGGCCGATTGTTGATAGCCCAAAAGAAATTAATGTTGCTGCCAATAGTCAACAGTCCAGCCCAAGTATGTTTTGATTTGGGAGCCCAATTAATGAATGTCTTCTACCAATCTTTCGTATGATATTGGCTGCTCAAAATCGTGAATCAAGATGTTGGTATTTTTCGTGGAATCCACCTCACCAGTGATGTTAATGATGTTCCCATGATTATCGAAGTGGCTGCCCTCCTTCGTAATAATCCAGCCGTCCCCCTTTTCATTAGGTTAAAAACCTTTTTCTTTTTTTTCTTTTTTTTTTAAATCCATTCTCACAATACATCACGTGCATTCCATCTTTCAACTCCTTTGATTCCGTAAACCACATATCCAAACCGCAAGCCACATGTCCAATTGGCTGCTTCTTTTGTCATGCATGTGATGATATACTATTTCCAACAAAACCTCCCCAAAGTCCACTAGATGCTTTAGAATTGTGATGATGATGTTTTCAATAAATAAATCAATGTGATCTTCCCATGTCACTTGAATATGCTTGGATGCTTCAACATGTCTCTTTCAAGCAACTTTCCTATATTGACGTTTTAGGCCCCTAAACTTCATTGTTTCATATTTCTTACACATCCACAATATTTTATGACCCGAAACACATCCCGAACATCGCCGTTCACCTTGTTTATCAACTTCGAACACTCCGCATCATCTCTAACCTCGCCATATTATGCGTTTTACCTGTACACATACAAACACTCGCAAATAACCAATTCCAAGCATATAGTTATGTAAATCAAGCTAAACCACGTAGAATAAACACTTAAATACCCGTGTTTCACACTCTCCATCACATCCCCACACTTACCTTTGATTGTCCTCAAGCAAACCGATACGGAATTACTCACCATAGTAACAATACCTCTAAACCCCTTAACCAATGCAACAGATTAAGTCCCAAGGCATACCCGTTCCATAGACTGACACAATCAAGATTTACAGTTCGACAAGCCATTGGTGCAATTTCTAAAACTCAAGACTTGTCTATTTAAAACTAACATGCTTAGGATTACACACATGCTACACGCCCCTCGCAATAAACTCTTCTCTCGGTTTAACAACTGAACTAGCGTGTAATGCGCTAGCAATTATAACACTCAAAACCAAACATGGGATTCTGTAATCATAAGCTTGTAAGACAATCACACCTCCACTGTATCATATAACACGACACATATCAAAAGGACTTTCGGTTTTGGGCTTAGGCTAAGGGTGGGAAAATTTTGGCTTTTATTTATAAATTTTTATGTGGCGACAAATAAACGACCAAACCGTAACAACTTATTTGCAAACATAATAAACTTTTGGGTTGGTTTCTACCCAAGAACATAAACAATATTCACAACACTTCTATTTTTTCCTTTTTCTTTTTCTATATTTTTTTTTCTTTTCTTTGTTTTTTTTTTTTTTTTCATAATTTGTCATTCACAGTCGGTATCAAACAACTCACATTAGGTGGACAAACGAAAGGGTAAATAGGCTCAACAGGGCAACTAGGGGTAATGGTTCGGTAAACATGAAACAAACACAGCGGGTGTACAGGATATCCTAATGCCTTTATCATGTACGTGCACATATTAAACCACAGTCTCAGCATGCATCAAATTATACAAGTTCTAACACAGAATAACATGCGGCCTGCTCTCATCAAATGAATTCATAATGTGAATTATTCTATCATTCTACAGGCACAAAATTCTCACCAAGAAAAGGGTAAAAAGGCTGCCGACACGTAGCATATGCAATCTAAAGCATGTTACCCCTAAATAGACATCTCTTTTCAATTCTTTTATCCTAAAAACACCTGTCGGACCTACTCTCATGAAACTTAAAGGAACGACCATGACAAGGGACTATGTTAGTTTACTACCGGCAAGGAACCCATTAGTGATTGAAACGTTCGGTTTTTTTATCCGTTTAGCTTATTTAAGGCGATGAAATTTTTCAAAATTTTCAATTTTTTTTTTCACTTTTCATCATTCTCAATCACTTTTAACCTCTTTCAAACCTTTCCCTTCCCGGGTTTCCCATATCCCCACACTTGGGCGACATTGTTCCCAATGTATAGTGCTTTTAAAACAAAACCCGGGAATACCAACTAACAACCCCCTGTGTGGCTATCCCTAACACAAATAACGTAAACACATTCCCTAAACATAAATAGTTCAACACCACCAAAAACAAAAATAAAAATGCAATAATAAAAGTGGAACAGACTCCCCTGGTTTAAAGCGTAGAATCCTCATGCGTCATGTTCCACCACGACCGTATAGCATTTCATTCGCGGCCGTGTCCAACAAGTACTCGGGTCAATCTCTACAATTAGTGTACAAATCATCCCCGTCCAAATGGAGATTGAGTATGGACAGTTTTGACTGAACTCTAATCCGTGCATCGTCCGCCACTGCACTAGAACGTATTGGGACTTCACCAAACATCCCCACACTTGGACCATTGCATCCGTAAAGATTAATAACCTGGTAACCTGCAACAATAATCACGCAAAACAAAAAAAAATACACTACTCTACATCCTCGGGCTGCCTCCCGAGAGCGCTAAGTTTATAGTCTTCAGCCAGACCGTATCTGGTTAAGCTCATGGTGGTTCATATAGTATCCCCTGTGTATGAAACACATGGTTATCATCCCACATCCATCCACCATATCTTATGGCATCCCAATGATCCGGGTTATCTGGATCTGCATCATCGAAAGAATATAATAACTCGCCCGTACGTGTCTCTATGGGATTCTTCTTGGATTTGGTTGCTTCCTTTGGTGGCTTCTTTTTTCGCTTGGATAATTGCTTTTTAATTCTCAATTTGAGCCACCAAGGTGACTTGGCCTCTTTATCCTTCACGATCTTGTCATCTTTAGACCTGTCAATCATAGCAACACTCTCTTTCGGGCCATCGTCACACACTCGAGAATAACTCGTGTTAGTAACAAAATCCCATGAACAAGTATTTATAAATGAATAATCAAAAGAATGTGAAAGGAAGTCAATAGAAAGCTTACGGCTCCCGTATGTCATATCAATTGTACCTTTCCAGCAACAGATCTGAGCATCTGCAGTGGCCAAGAATGGTCTGCCAAGTATCACCCTCAGTTGTTCCTTCTCTGTATATGGATCTAAGACAACAAAATCTTCAGGATAATAAAAGTCGCCTACCTTTACAGTCAATCCCTTCAAAATCCCTCGGGGCCTTCCTCGTGAGTATTCAGCTAAAACCATAGGATCATTAACCTGTGGCAATGGGCCCAAATCATACCTGTCATAAATATACCCGGGAAGAACACTCATACTAACTCCAAAATTCAACGAAGCGTTATCTGTCTTGAGATCCCCAAGTTGAATTGGGATGAGCGGTTCCCCTGGATCTCTATCTGTCTCTGATCCAGCATCCTCAACCAGGCTAACTGTAGCTTTTCTTTCTGCAAAATTGTCAAACTGATTAGTTAGTTGTTCAATTCGCTGGTTAAGTGATTCATTAATATTTTGCTGTTCCTTGAGAGACTGGGTGAGTTCCTCTACATGCTTGAGGAGGGTTTTGAATAACTCTAAAATCTTATCTTCCTCAATTGCGTTTCGATTATGCTCGTTACCGCCTTTATCGGATTGATTGTAATTTTGATATCCTCTGGAGCCATGATCCGGGTGGTAAGAACGTGGACAATCTTGAGCCCAGTGATTGTGACTCCCGCAACATGAGCATGGTTCAACATCATAATCCCATTCCATAGTTGCTGCACAAGTAACAAACTAAAAGTAGTACTGAAAAAAAAAATAAATAAATAAAATCAAATAAACGATATAACACTAAGCGCACTAGCTCCACGGCAACGGCGCCATTTTGACGTGACCGTGTCGTCCCGATCAGTCAAAAACCCAATTAAACCTAGGTAGCTAGGGTAAGTCGGGTATCGAATCCACGAAGAGCAGGTGGTCAGTATTGCACGACCCGTTCGATTAGTTAGACTATTTACAAATAATGTACAAAGATGATTATGAAGATTGCTATTTTTTTTTTGTTTGGTTTTTTAAAATAAATCGGAATGAACCGACAAATTGATGTTATCGAAAACAATGATTTATTAACTAAACTTGTAAACTTAACTACTTAATTGAAAACATGAATTAAGAATACGGATCACACCCGGTTTCGGTAATTGTAAGTCCTAGGGTTCCTACATGTTTTAATTCAACTCAATTGCATGCGATTAGCGGATTTAGTGTACCGTGACTTAGGTGCCAATAACTATCAACGTCCCGAAGAACGGACAAGAATGCACTTTGTAATCAAAACAAGTAAATCCTAACCACGACAACGCATAACTACACATAACCATTTCGCAAAGTCATAACTTTTAACATCGTTCGACAATTTACGAATACGAAACAAATGTAAACTATTGTCAATGGTTTCAAAAATCAATACAAGTTGTCACAAAGTCGAATCAAAGAACAAATGCATAAACCCTAGAAAATACAACTACCTACACCGGGGTGAATCCGCAGATACTAGCCGTTCATGGTTGGGTGGACGCGATCACCGGCTTGAGATGAGATTGAAGGCATGATTGGTTTTCTTCTTGTGCTTCCTCGATGTGTGTGCCAAAAGCCTCCAACCGTCCGTTACACTGTGCGAACCCCTCTATGCGTTTTTTTCTTTTCTTTCCTTTTTTTTTTCTTTTAAGTCCACCTAAAATAATTCTTTTCTTTTTTCCCAAAAGTCACGTGATGTACCTCTATGATATGAATTGAGGTTGGTTAAAATTCATTAACTCCCCTCAAAAGTTTTGTCCCTGCTCCACGAGATGCCATCCATCTCTTTTCTTTTATGTTGGCTCAAATTACACTTTTTTTTTTCTTTCTAATGTGGAGATTTATATGAAACCGTATGGTCACATATCCATTCCATAAACCACATGTGCAAGTATCATGCACTTAGAATAATGATGATAATGTTTTTCATTCACTACAAATGCCGTCCCTTGGTCATTTGCTGCATTTATCAACGATGGACGCTCCGCTTCATCTCTAACCCAGTTAACTTCCCCGAATTAAGCACATTAACCTGCACAGCCACAATCTCTTGTAGTTAACTTATTCAATGCATATAATTACTTAAAACTAAACAAAACACACAAGATAGACACTTTAAAGTTCAGGTTTCACTCTCTACATCACATCCCCACACTTGTCGTTTGCTTGCCCTCAAGCAAATCTGTTTCTCACTTTCACGTGGGTCGAACAAGAAACACACATCCCATTCCCGAGACTAAGGTTAAGGTTTAATGTCATGCCCAAGTTCAAACTTTTTACAATTCACAACATATCTAACGGTGAAGTGACTAATCACATAAAATGGTTATCCAAGACTAACCTGACATTGAAACCAATAATTCATGCACATCCCTCACAATGTTCTCTCCACTCGGCTTATAAATTGGCTAATGTGTATAATGTATTAGCACTTCAACAAATAATCCCCGGCAACGGCGCCATTTTGACGTGACCGTGTCGTCCCGATCAGTCAAAAACCCAATTAAACCTAGGTAGCTAGGGTAAGTCGGGTATCGAATCCACGAAGAGCAGGTGGTCAGTATTGCACGACCCGTTCGATTAGTTAGACTATTTACAAACAATGTACAACGTGATTATGAAGTTTGCTAATTTTATTTGTTTAATTAGTTTGAAAGGATATCGGAGTGAACCGACAAATTGATATTATCTAAAACAATGATTTATTAACGAAACTTGAAAAACTAAACTACTTAATTGAAAACAAGAATTAAGAATACGGATCACACCCGGTTTCGGTAATTGTAAGTCCTAGGGTTCCTACATGTTTTTAATTCAACTCAATTGCATAACGATTAACGGATTTAGTGTACCGTGACTTAGGTGCCAATAACTATCAACGTCCCGAAGAACAGACAAGAATGCACTTTGTAATCAACACAAGTAAATCCTAACCACGACAACGCATAACTACACATAACCATTTCGCAAAGTCATAACTTTTAACATCGTTCGACAATTTACGAATACGAAACAAATGTAAACTATTATCAATGGTTTCAAAAATCAATACAAGTTGTCACAAAGTCGAATCAAAGAACAAATGCATAAACCCTATAAAATACAACTACCTACACCGGGGTGAAACCGAAGAGACTAGCCGCTCATGGTTGGGTGGACGCGATCACCGGCCAATGAACACGAACACGGAGCCATGACCTTGAGTCTTCAAGAGTGGTGGAGGTTAGGGTTGAAGGTGATGATGGAAGGTTGAAGATGGTGGTGATGGTGGAATGATTGAAGGCTAGGGGTTAAGGAGAACTGGTTAGGGTTTTGATGTTAGAGGTGAAAGAAAGATGTTAGGTATGGATGGTGGGTGTTAGAGGTGGATTAGCTGAAGGTTGAATGATCCCCCATGGTGTTTTTATCGATCACCACTCGTAACCCCCGAAAAATGGCTCCTCCAACCGTTACAACTCGTCCAAACTCAACAAAACTTGAAATTTGCGATACAAGAAACGGAAAGCCGTCGGCGACGGCCTGTTGACCCGTCGGCGACGCCCTCTACAATTGCTAGTTTCTGCCAAAACTGTTTTCTTCATAACTTCTTCGTTATAGCTCCGTTTTACTCACCGTTTTCGCCCACGTACTCGTAATTCAGCCCTCTATCATGCCATATTCCAATATATTCATTTTAAATCCATTAACATCCCCTAAAACACATCCAATCTTCGTGATTAACCCGGTTTTGTTCATTTCACATCCCCGGTTGATCCCGTTCGCTCCCAGTGCTCCGTAAAGCTCCCAAATAGCTCCTTAAACTCCGTAAGACCTGCAAAACACAAATCCCATTAAAAGTAGGCTATTCGAGATTAAAAGTTAAGCAAATACATGAACTTAAACATTAACGAACACCGGTTTTCGACCACGTATCACATCCCCACACTTGTCGTTTGCTTGCCCTCAAGCAAATCTATTTTTCACTTTGACGTGGGTCGAACAAGAAACACACTTCCCATTCTTGAGACATAAGTTAAGTTCTAAAGTCATACCCGGTTCAAACTTTTTACAATTTACGAAATATCTAACGATAAAGTGAATAATCACATATAAAATGGTTATCCAAGATTAACCTGCCCTTGAAACCAATAAATCATGCACATCCCTCACAATGTTCTCTCCACTCGGTTTAAAATTTGGCTAATTAGATAATGAATTAGCACTTTTTAAGTAATCACTCAAAACCAATTAGAACACATACCCGCATATGCTTGCAACTCAATCATTCTCCACCGCCGAACACGAATACTAAGCATAAGTCAAAAGGTCTTTGAAGGGTTGTAATGGGGCTAGGCAAAGGGTAGGAAATAGGATGTTTTAAAGTGGCTATGGTGATGAAAACTCGATTTTTATTACAAAGCAACTACTCTAAACAAAACTAACTATAGACATCAACTACGAGGCAATGATTTTTTTTCGCCCTTTTATTCAACAACTAATAACTCATATTTTTGTATTTTCTCAACGATTTTCTATTCTCTTTTTTTTTTCGCAACATTTTCTGATTGATTTTTTTTTTTTTTTTTTTTTTGCAAACACAACTATACAAACAAATAATCCTATAATCGAATTTTCTTCACACGAGTTTAAAAGAAAAGGTTTAACGGTTATGGGCTAAACGGGTTGTCAAACGAAAGGATTAGGCTCAAAGTGGGCGACTAGGGGATTTATTTGGGTAAGGATGGATAAATGGTTTTAAAGGAAAAGGTTCACCTAATGCCTTAATCATCCTCGTGCTTGTATTCGGTCTATGGTCTCAAACGTATCAAAAGTCGCAAGTTCTACAATACATGACTAATGGTCCACCCAAACAAAGAAACATGAATATGTAATCCTATGATGTAAAAGTGGCTCAAAACCTCACATGTATAAAGGGTATGGTATGTGACATGCATAATGTACTAGTTTCTTAGGCGGATTATTCCCAAATAACCACCCGCTAAATACCCGTCATGCTAATTGTTTGAACTTGACCATGACAATAGACCAAATGGGTTGTGCCATCCCTCGTTGACTTAGTTACTTGTGCTTTTTAGATCGCTTCAAACAAAGACATTTTTTAAAAAATTTTGAAATTTTCCCCCATCCCCACACTTGAGGTAAACGTTGTCCTCAATGTGTAGTGTTTAAATGAACGGATCAAAATCGAAAACTTTTACTACTCCCCCATCCCCTCACTTGAGGTGAACATTGTCCTCAATGTGTAAGAACTAGAGTTTTTGAAATGCACAAGGGATGTGACACGGCTAACCTCCCCAAAATTTCACCCCGGAAATAAAATACAAAATACAATCCACTTATTACTAAGCTAAGAATCAAAAGTAAAAAGTAAAAAGAAACGTATGCACCTGATTTTTGAGCTCATTCCTCGTGTGCTCTTCTTCTCTTCAAGAAAGCGGTCGTCCCACGAACATAATGTACCTACAAATCTTAACCCTTGTGTAGAAGCATGCTTCTCACAACCATTAAAATTTATTAGCTACCTAGTTCTACCACTTTTATGAAGATATTACCAAATCATACGTTAGTTTACCTTGATGTATGTGGAAAATTAATTTACAATAACAACAAACCTAACTCACTTTCGTAGGAATCACGGTTGCATTTAGCTTATGCAACAAGCCCTTTTAAACCTCCCGATAGCTCGGGAGGACGAGAGGTCTCGTGAGGGTTATATAGGGAACACACCTACAAAGTTCATTTAACTAAGAAAAGAAAAAAAATAAAAATAAAAATAAAACGAATAATAGTACAAACTCTACAACAATTATACCTGATTTGCCTCTCATGGTGGTCGAAGTGCACATTTGCCTACCGAGTTTCCAACATACGCTTGGTAGTTGGCATGCCGGATCCATTCTCTTTTTGTTTTACGCGGCATGCGTATTAAACTACTTTGGGGTCGTTTCTTGACGAAATGTCCAATGTCTTGCAAGGACACCCTTCGAATCCTTATACCCGCACCCGCATCCCCAACTTTGTTGGTTGGAGTGATAAGTTTGGGAGAAGGAGAGATATGACTTTGAGCTTCTTTCGGATCCGATTCGTCTTGCGGTGTCATGTCTTCCGCTCGGTTCAGACATTCATTTTCTTGCTCCAGAAGATCTATAACCTCTTCCACCACATCACCATCAACCAGGGTACCATTAGCCAAAACCTCTTGGTCTCGCCTAAGTTGGGCCATCTCCTCGGTTAGTTGACCAACCTGAATAACCAAAGCCTCAAATGATTTGTCTCTCAGCTCGTCTTTCTTTTTCATTTCTATCATCATGTCCATAATCATATCGAGCTTAGAGTTTAACGAATCTTGAGGCTCCTCGTATGTCGGCTGAGGGGAGTCATGATAACAGTCATCATACTCCTCCTGGTAACTCGGGAAATGTGGCAAGTCGGGTTCATAGTTGTTGTAACCCTGCTCTTGCTCATAATGGTAATCCATCTCCGAATAGTAACATTCTTGGTAATCTGGTGGTGGTGGTGGTGGTGGTCTATCGTATGGATAGTGTGAGGATGGACCATTGAAATCTTCATAATCCGCCCTCCTATATTCATACAATCCGCTGAGGTAGTCTTCCCGATCCTTGTTGGCTTGAACTTTTTTGTAGAAAACAGAGCAATCCTCTAAATAATGCTCTCCACTTCCGCAACACTCACAGGGATCATCATCTACCCAGTTCATATTGAAAAGTAATTCCTGCAAAACATGTACCTGCACACACAAGCTCGACCACCCAAAGTAAAATCACAAAAATAAAAGAAAGAAAACTAACACTAAAATCGAACAAGTAATGAAATACTAAGCGCACTAGCTCCCCGGCAACGGTGCCATTTTGATAGATTGTCGTCGGGTCTATGCAAAAACCTAAAATTACCTATAGACATAGTAAGTCAGGTATCGAATCCAGAGGAGCATGTGGTCAGTGTAATACCGTTTAACTAATCTAAACTTACTTTATGAAATTTGCTAGTTTATCTATTTTTGTAATTTTTATGAATAAGTATTGTGAAAATGAGAAAACAATGATAGGAACGTGACCACTCCGGGATTCAGATTCTGTAAACACCTAATAATCTAATTATTGTTTATTTGGATGCCACTGATTAAATGGTAAATCTGTCACATAAACCAATTACTTATACAAGATCCTAGCATAATACCAATTGATCAGAGAGATATTAACCGCAAGCATAAATAATTATTCAATCAGCAAAGGCACAATTAGATTCAACATAAATACGTCTCTGGTTATCACCAGGATTTGTCTGTCACACAAATTGTATATATATATGTAAATGCAATTCGGTCAACACCTAATTACAATCTAATTCTCAAACAAACAGAACTAAATTAAAAGTGAATACAAGAATCATCACCCGGAGTGTTCACTGGAGGGTTAACCGCGCATGTTGGTGGGTTGATCTTCACAGGCTCGAGCTGAGGTTGAATGCATGATCGAATTGGTTGAGTGGTGTGGTTGATCGATAATGATGTACAATTGATTTCTAGAGCTGAAAAAAACCTCCTCTACGGCTGCCTCCAAATCGTATGATTAATGATGATGTTGGGCCGATTGTTGATAGCCCAAAAGAAATTAATGTTGCTGCCAATAGTCAACAGTCCAGCCCAAGTATGTTTTGATTTGGGAGCCCAATTAATGAATGTCTTCTACCAATCTTTCGTATGATATTGGCTGCTCAAAATCGTGAATCAAGATGTTGGTATTTTTCGTGGAATCCACCTCACCAGTGATGTTAATGATGTTCCCATGATTATCGAAGTGGCTGCCCTCCTTCGTAATAATCCAGCCATCCCCCTTTTCATTAGGTTAAAAACCTTTTTCTTTTTTTTCTTTTTTTTTAAATCCATTCTCACAATACATCACGTGCATTCCATCTTTCAACTCCTTTGATTCCGTAAACCACATATCCAAACCGCAAGCCACATGTCCAATTGGCTGCTTCTTTTGTCATGCATGTGATGATATACTATTTCCAACAAAACCTCCCCAAAGTCCACTAGATGCTTTAGAATTGTGATGATGATGTTTTCAATAAATAAATCAATGTGATCTTCCCATGTCACTTGAATATGCTTGGATGCTTCAACATGTCTCTTTCAAGCAACTTTCCTATATTGATGTTTTAGGCCCCTAAACTTCATTGTTTCATATTTCTTACACATCCACAATATTTTATGACCCGAAACACGTCCCGAACATCGCCGTTCACCTTGTTTATCAACTTCGAACACTCCGCATCATCTCTAACCTCGCCATATTATGCGTTTTACCTGTACACATACAAACACTCGCAAATAACCAATTCCAAGCATATAGTTATGTAAATCAAGCTAAACCACGTAGAATAAACACTTAAATACCCGTGTTTCACACTCTCCATCAGCAGCAAGATAAGACCAATGAAAGGATTCTTAGAGAAATTGGAGACATCAAGAAACAGAAGAGATCGGCAGAGGATCATTCCCCACTGATGCCCAGATTTTTGAATTTCGATACTCCGGTTATAACTTCTCAGCCTTCAGTGGTTCCAGATGTACAATATGTGGGAGGGCCAAAAGGAGTGCATTACGGATCATCAGCAATGACTCAGGCTTCAGGGTCACACTTCCAACCAGCAGGATCCCATCCTCAGCATATAGGATCCTTCGTAAGCTCAGGAGGATATTCAGGAGCGCAGCAGATTCGAGGATTCTGGCCGTTTCAAGGATCCTCCCAGGTTCAAGGATCCTCCTATGTTCCAGGATCCTCCCAAGTTCAAGGATCCTCTCAGTTTCAAGGATCCTCCCAGGTTCAAGGATCCTCTCAGTTTCAAGGATCCTCCCAGGTTCAAGGATCTTCCTACGTCCCAGGATCCTCCCGGGTCCAAGGATCCTCTCAGTTTCAGGGATCCTTCTAGATTCCGGGATCCTTAAGGAGTTTGCAATCAGGGAATTCCGACATCCATCAGGGAGATTTCATTCCAATGCAGACCATTGCTTCTACTGGTCCATCGGTCATTCCAGAGCCTCAACAATATGGATTCACATCCGCTCTTCCTAATTTGAATCCAATGGGAGGTAACACTTTTAATAATTCTTATACCACTAACCATGGCCTTATGCAGGATACAGGTATCAATCATGCCATGGCCAGAGAATTGCAAAAGTTAAAGGATATGATATCAAGTGTCCCAGGAGTGGTCAAGCCTATCCCGGAGATTGCAGATGGGAGCCACAAGATATCTCGTTTTGCACCACCAATCTGTGATGCTGAGATACCAAAAAGGTTCCATGTGCCTACCATGAAGTTGTATGACGGTTCAACAGATCCTAAAGAACACATAGCACAATACAGGGAAAGGATGGAGATCAATCCCATCCCAGAAAGGTTAAATGAAGCATGTCTGTGCAAGGGATTTAGATCCACTCTTACTGGATCGGCTCTTAAATGGCTGCTAAGTCTTCCCCCTTACTCTATTACCTCGTTTGCTAATCTAGTTAACCTATTTAATAACCAGTTTTCTTGTAGTATAAAATTTGAGCGTTTAACTAGTGATCTGTATAGGATAACCCAAGGTCATAATGAATCATTAAGGGATTATATCACTAAATTTAGTAAAGAATCCTTAGATATCCCTAACCTGGATATAGCTACGGCTGTTGAAGCCTTTAAAATGGGATTGCTTAGGGATTCATTATTCTATGATGATCTTGTTATGACACCATGCAGGAATTTAGATGAGGTAAGAACCCGGGCCCTTAGGTTCATCCGGTTAGAGGATGACAAAAGGATCCAGGAGAGGTTAGCAGGATCCTCAAAGAAAGAGAAGCAAGGATCCTCATTCAAGAACAACAAGTTCTGATCCTATAACAAATCTGATAACCAGAATGTGCATGCTGTTGAACAAGAAGAGGATGATGAGGATTATCCTCCAATTTCTGAATATTGTTTTTCTGTTGATAACAATGAACTAATCCTTGCTATGCAGAATTTAGGTGATAAGGCTAGGTGGCCCAGGAAAAATGACAGACCAGCTGCAACCAAAGATAAGTCAAAGTGGTGTGCATATCATGAAGATTTTGGGCATCTCACAGAAGAATGCATCGCATTGAGAAAAGAAATTGGATACTTGTTGAGCAAGGGGCACTTGAAAGAATTATTGGGGAGAAAGAAGTCAAGGACTCAGGATCCTGAAAGGATCCCAGAGAAAGCTCCAGCCCCTCCAGCAGATGCACAAGTTATAAACTTTATTTCTGGTGGATCAGACATTTGTGGAACGTCCTTCTCTGCAGCTAAACGACATGCAAAGGAAACCAAGATGGATAATGGAGATAGACCCATTCGAACATCCAGTGTCTCCGAAGGAAAAGTCATAACTTTTGATGAGGATGATCGCGTTGACATTCAGGATCCTCATCATGATGGTTTGGTTATCACTCTTTTTAATTCTAACCATTTTGTTCGCAGGATCCTTATAGATGGAGGAAGCTCTGTGAACATTATCCAGCTTGATGTCCTCAAGAAGATGAATATTCCTGAATCCGATATCATACCAAGATCCTCTGTGCTCGTGGGATTCAGTGGCGAAACTAAGAATACTCTGGGGGACATTAAACTCCCAATCTATATCGAAGGCTTACATTCTTACCAAAAATTTTGTGTTATTGACTGTTTATCTTGTTGTAATGTTATCCTTGGCAGGCCTTGGATACATGACATGAAGGCAGTCCCATCCACTTATCATCAATGTGTGAAGCTTCCTAGTCCTTGGGGAATAGTGAAGATTGATAGTGATCAGCAAGAAGCTAAGAACTGCTACACCTCATCAATGAAACCAGCCTCAAAGTCAAGGGAGCAATAGCAATTAAAGCATCCTCCAAGGGATGTCCTGGAGGCAAGAGAACAAGATTTGAAAGAAATCCTCATGGATCCTGATGATCCTGAATCCAAGATCTTGATTGGGTCAGGGATCCTTAGCGATATTGAACAGGAGCTAGTATCCTTCCTTAAAAGAAGGAAATCCACCTTTGCCTAGAAACATGAAGACATGACAGGTATATCTAAAGATGTAATTACTCATAAACTTGGCATTGACAGGTCATTCAAGCCGATTCATCAAAAGAGGAGGAAGTTTGCACCTGAAAGGAATGCTATTATCCAGGAAGAGGTAGATAAGCTACTTCGAGCAGGTATGATTAGAGAGGTCAAGTATCCAAGATGGCTTGCCAATGTGGTTGTTGTTCAAAAGAAAAACGGAAAGTGGAGGGTATGTGTCGATTTCACTGATTTAAACAAGGCATGTCCCAAGGATCCTTTCCCATTACCCCACATTGACTCAATGGTGGATGCGACCGCGGGTCATGAACTGTTAACTTTTATGGATGCTTCATCTGGATTTCAACAAATTCAGATGGAACCATCCGATCAAGAGGATACAGCCTTTATGACTCCAACTGGTATATACTGTTATATTGCTATGCCATTTGGACTAAGAAATGCAGGTGCAACTTATCAAAGGCTAGTGAATATGATGTTCAAGGATCAGATTGGACAAACTATGGAGGTTTACATAGACGATATGGTGGTAAAATCCAAAAAGGCTGAGGATCACCTAAGGGACTTGGAGGAAGCATTCAATATCCTTGACAAATATAACATGAAACTTAATCCTTTAAAATGTCACTTTGGTGTTAAAGCAGGTAAATTCTTAGGATATATGGTGACAAAGAGAGGCATTGAAGCCAGTCCAGAACAAATCAAAGCTATAGTGAACATCAAGTCCCCTGCCAATGCTAAGGATGTTCAGAGGTTAACAGGCAGGATTGCAGCTTTAAACAGATTCATATCCAAATCCTCAGAAAAATGCAAGGAATTCTATGATATCCTAAGGAAGAACAAGAAATTCGAGTGGACTGAGAAGCATGAAAGTGCCCTAAGAGCTCTTAAGGATTACCTATCCTCGGCCCCGGCCTTGATGAAACCAGAAAAAGGAGATGTGTTATCCTTATATCTTGCGGTATCCTCAAAAGCAGTAAGTGCCGTCCTTGTTAAGGATCACGAAGGTACACAACATCCTGTCTATTATGTAGGTAAGAGTTTACTTGATGCTGAATCCAGGTATTCACACTTAGAAAAACTTATCCTTGCATTAATTATGGCATCTACTAAATTGAGACATTATTTTGAAACTCATGCCATTATTGTCAAAACTAATTTTCCAATTAAGAATGTCCTCAGGAAACCTGAAATGTCAGGAAGGATGGCTAAGTGGGCAGTGAAGCTTAGTGCATATGATATAAGATATGAGCCCAGGACAGCCATTAAATCCCAAGCATTAGCTGACTTTGTGGCAGATTTCAGTAGTGATTTGCAAAAGGAAGCTGAACTAGAAGTCCAGCAGCTAGAGGAGACCAAGGATCCTTGGATACTCTATACTGATGGATCCTCAAATGTCAAAGGAACAGGGCTTGGAATACTACTAAAATCGCCACAGGGGGACATAATACCCCACTCCATAGTTTGTGAATTTCAAACTACCAACAATGAGGCTGAATATGAAGCCTTGATAGCTGGTTTGCAAATTGCAAAGCATATGAGAATCAGGTATCTTGAGGTACATGTAGATTCTTTGTTAATCACTAATCACTTTAATGGATCCTATGCTGTTAAAGGTGAAAAGCTAACCAAATATTTGGAGATAGTCAAAGAATTGGCACTCTCTTTTGTATCCTTTAGTTTGACACAGGTTCCAAGGGAAGAGAATGCGAAAGCTGATGCATTGGCTAATCTAGGATCATCTTTGAAGATCCCGGAGGATATAAGTATCCCTATTATCCATATCCTGGCTCCTGCCATCGAGGATCATGTGGCTATGGAAATAGGAGAGGATTCTACAATTATCCCTAGTGAGGATACTCAATCTCATTCAGAATCATGGATCCTCCCAATCATGAGATACTTACAACATGGGGAGATTCCTACAGGAGAAAACCCTAGGGCTTTCAAAATTAAGGTATCTCAATTCACAATTTTAAATAATATGTTGTATAAACGATCTCTTGCAGGACCATACTTAAGATGCATTGAGGATCCTGAAATCCAAGAAGTTTTAAAAGACTTCCATGAAGGAGATTGTGGAAACCACACTGAGGACAGGGCATTATTCTCAAGGATCCTGAGGACAGGATACTATTGGCCAACTATGAAGAGAGATGCTGTGGAGTATGCTAAGAAATGTGATCCTTGTCAGAGACATAGCAATATCCTTCATCAACCAGCTGAATTTTTACATCCTATATCCTCCTCTTGGCCATTTATGAGATGGGGTATGGATATAGTTGGTAAGCTCCCTAAGGCACCTGGTGGAAAAGTGTTCATGCTTGCTATGACTGATTACTTCTCCAAGTGGATAGAGGCTGAAGCTTTTGCCCAAGTCAGAGAAAAGGAAGTTATATCCTTCATTAAAAGAAATATTATAACTAGATTTGGTATTCCTTCTGAAATTATATGTGATAATGGTTCCCAATTCATTGGGGGCAGAACTACTAACTTTTGTGACAGTTGGGGGATTAAGATGATAACATCAACACCAGTCCACCCACAAGCTAATGGTCAGGCAGAATCATCCAATAAGATCATCATCAACAATTTGAAGAAGAAGCTTGGATCCAAGAAAGGGAAATGGGCAGAAGAATTACCTTATGTGCTTTGGGCTGATAGGACAACTCCTAAGAATGCTATAGGCCAAACTCCATTCTCCTTGGTGTTTGGGGCAGAATCAGTGATCCCTACGAAAATGGTGGTTCCAACTGCTAGAACAAGTATTCGTGATCCTGAGGAAAATGATGAGAACTTGCTTCAAGACCTGGATACCATAGAAGAAATCAGGGATTTGGCAAGGATAAGGATGACCAGTTATCAGCAAAGGATGGCTGGTGCTTACAATAAAAATGTTAGGATCAGGAAATTCCAAATTGGTGATATGGTGTCGAGGAAAGCATTTCAAAATACCACCAATCCTGCTGATGGAAAGTTGGCACCAAAATGGGAAGGACCTTACTTGATTGAAGCAGAGGCAGGAAAGGGGGCATATCGATTGCTAACAATGGAAGGTGATTTGCTACCTAGAGCCTGGAATGCTGTCCATTTGAAGAAATACTTCATGTGATCCATGACCCTTACATGATAAGTATCCTTGAAGGATCCTTAGAACACAGATGATCCTCATTTTGGTAACATTCTAATCTCAAACTATTTCATTTACTTATTTTCCCACATAAGGATAAGGATCCTGCATCTTTTATCCATCTTTCACGTGGTTCTGAGTTTTGAAGGTTCAGGTATCCTTAGCAAAGGGTTGATTATCTATAAAAGCAACCAGTTACTTGGGTTTGACCCCAGTTATTTGGGCTTGACCCCAGTTTCGCCAATAGCGCACGAAGATCCTGGTATAGTTCATGGCAGTGGGACCAGTACTCGTTTTAGGGGCTGATAATTCCATTGTACTGGCTATACCTAGGATCCTACGTATAATGGTAGACGTACCATACATCCGTTCTTAAGGTTTCTAACGTTTTCACGTTAGCTAAGGTTTTGGCATTTTCATGCCACTAAGTTTGGATAGTCGCCAGTTAGGGCCATACTCCAGTTCACACACGATCCTTGGGCTTGTCCCCAGTTATCCTTGGGCTTGTCCCCAGTTATCCTTTGGGCTTGTCCCCAGTTAACCTTTGGGCTTGTCCCCAGTTGCTAATCCTTATCTTATATTGGCTTAGTCCCAAGTTGAATTTTGTTTCAGGTTTTTGGAAACTAATGACTAGGGATTCTTGATCCTTACCTTCTACTAAGGTTTGTCTTATGGTTATCCTAATTTTAAGTGTTAAAGAATAGGATCCTAACTTGGATTCTCAGGTATGATCCATAACTGTTTTGATTTTATTCATTATGTATTTAAGTGACACTTATCCTTTGACAACTGAATTCATAATCCATAAACTATGTTATTTTTCATAACTTGTCGATTATGTGATATGTGATCCTTGATCATATCCTTAACTCTTGAGGGATATTTTTCAAAAATTTTGTCTTTACTTGATAAGTTTAATCAACATAAACATCACAACAGTTGGAAAGTAAAATCTTAACAAGGATATCAACACAGGATAAGCCAAAAAGTTAAAGTTATTTTATTAACAAAAGATTAAACCCTTTTAAGGTTGTCAAAATTGCCAACCCACGTTTCTACCAGCAAAACGTGGCCCGTCCACATGGGTTGGCAAAGGGTGTCCATTGTCTAAAAGTCTTGCTAAGTAAGTACAGGAAATTAAAGACGGCAGGATCACAATGGCTTCATCCCCCAAACAGAGGATTCCTCCACCATTTGTAATCCTACCTATTGTTCAAAGGATCATCCATGATCCTCAACCCTATTTACTATTGTTTAAGTACAGACCAACCATTGTTCATCAAAACATCATCAAAACAAAAATCATAACCAAATTAAAAAAGTGGGCTCCGGCTACGTCTAGAAATGTCCTTCATCGCCCACTCATGCAGCCTACACCTTCGCTGCATCACCATCCCCAGCTCCACTAGCTTCACCACCTCCAGCTCCACTAGCTTCACCACCATGATCCTTACCACTGCCTCCAGCCTCGATTGTGAGGATCTCCTCAGCCTCCTCCTCATCATCCAGCTCAGTCAGCCTTGCCTTCCAGCCTTCCACATCCCAGTTGCTCCTATCGAAGTTAGGATCCTGAGCTTCCAAGGCCATCTGCAATTTGGTCTTGTACATCGCTATGGCAGCAGAGACTTTGGCATCATGGGTGATCTCGTTCTTCTCATAATCAAAGTTGATCAGGAGTGTAGCCGTCTGAGCTTTGGCGTCTTTGAGTTCTTTTTGGAGGTCAGCAATCTTAAGATCCTTGAGCAATGCGACTTGTTGAAGGTCAGCAATCTTCTTGTCCTGCTCCTCGACATGCCCAACGTAGTCTTCAGTCTCAGCAAATTTCTGCAAAGAAGATAAAGAACAGTTCAAGAACAGGTGATCCTCAAATAAGATGGATACCTAAGGCAGGGACAAGGATCCTTACTTCGTTGAAGTATTCAAGGAACTGGTGGCGGATCAGGGGCAGACCTTGCAGATCTTCAGCTTCAGAAGCTTTTCTTTTCTTGCCACCCCTTCCTTTGACGGGTGCCTTGGGGATCGAAGTAGTTGGGCTGGCAGGAAGCTTCCTCTTAGAGGATCGAACAGTGTCAAGCTCAGTAACACCGAATCTAGAGGCAGATTTTGATGACTTTCCAGTACCTACACACCCAAAACAGATAAGTGTCCTTATTTTATTCATATACAACTATTTATTTAAACATTTGAATATAAAAAGAACAGGATACTTACTTGACATGGTGACAGAGCCTGAGGATATCTCTTGAGAATCCTGGGTGATTGTCTTGAATGATCTTGTTTCAGGACTGAGTCTTCTAAAAGCAGCGAGTCTCCCCTTGGTGGCAGCTGAAGGGATAATATGCGAGAATGTGATAGCTGTACAAAAGAAACAAAAGCATCTTAGTAATCATTATCAGAAATAAGCTTACTTGGTGATCCTTCTAAGGATCTTCCTATCCTACCATGGGTGGACCATTTCCTGGGTATATCCTTTCCGTTTGGGATAGAGTCTCTTCTGACAAAGAAAAAGCGTCGTTTCCAGTTCGTATCGTTCTTGGTGGCTTTAAAAATAGGGTGTTCTTCACCAGGTTTTCGTTTAAACAAATATCAGTGGGATCCAAACGTTGTGAGATCATACATCTCAGCCAACTCCGACATTCCTAGGTCAATCCCTTCCTGCTCGATGATCCTTCCAAGGGTATATAAGACCCTCCAAATCATCGGCATAGCTTGGATGTAAGAGATGCCGGTAAGGGAAAAGAAGGATTGGGTAAAGTCTGGAAATGGATAGGTGTATCCTATGGTGAATGGGGTAACAGGAAAGGCAATCCAAGTTTCAGAGATATAGTCACTCAAAGCAGTGGGATCAAAGGGTTTGATAACAGTGTTCGCCGGAAAACAATAGCGAATTTTATCAATTTGTGCATCGGTGAAACAACAGCGTTCTTTTCCAGAATCTTTGATGACCCCTTGGCTCTTTAAGGGGCTGTTCTTCTTGTGATCCTTGCTTGGTGAGTTTCGGAGCATCATTTTTGACGAGATGATGGTAGAGGAAGAAAAACAGAGTAAGAGAAGGAAGAAATGGAAAAGAGTTACCTGCTTGATCGTCGGATGAGAATATAAAGGGAGTTCTCTTAAACTTAAATGTGAAATGATCCCTATCTCTAACTCCTATTTATAATGATGATTTTGCAGGATAAGTCACATCAGTGACATCAGCATTCCAACGGCTAGTTCGATCTTAACGGCTATATATCTGTTAGTTTGTTACGGATAAGATCGACAAAATACAACTCGTTTATTTACAATATAACTCCTTATATTTTGGGGGCAATTGTTAGGGGAGGATTTCTTAATGACCTGTGATCCTCAAGAGTTATCCTGTTTGGTGATCCTTACTTCTGTGACAATTAGTGATCCTCAGAAGTACTTCAGGATCAGGATCATGGATTATCCTAAGGATCCTTATACTAATGATTGTTTACTTTGAATTCGTAATTGTTTTGCAGGAGTATCAACTTGGACTTGGTCTTGGCGATATTCCTGGAGAATATTCTAAGTCTACTCCGCACGTGCTTGGCCAGAAATGGACGTTGTGGAGTCGTGGAGGACTTGCACCATTTGCGGATAGTTTGTTAGGCTAGATATTTTCTAATTATAAAGGGGTAGCGAGCTAATTTTTAGAACACTTGGCTATTACTTGGCTATTTTTTGGCTACACACACTCGTACAACTGCATTCACCAGCTCTCGGCAAAACACTTAGCATTTTTTCATACATTTCTACACGATACACTATAGTGATCCTTCGCTATCATCCGAAGTTGGAAAAGAATTATTGTTTAATTTGAGTTGGTGATCGGTAGTTTCCATCACCCTAGGTTTTTTATGCCGGAGATCATTCATTGATCAAGGGCTTTTTCCTCGTATAAATCTTTGTGTCTCCTGTGCAATTCATTTCATAGTGATCCTCATTGTTGTTTACCAAATCAAGCATCATACCCCGTAACAGAGAGTTTGGTTGCATTATCCTCATCTGATTTTTGACCAAAACAGAGATTAGGTGTGAAAACCGCAAACTCTCGACCGAATTGCTTGTTCAACCCACAACTTTTATCTATAAACACGAGAAATTGCGTTGAAAAAGGAGTGAAATCCATACTTTGACGCATAATTCTCTTTTATTTTATCAAAACAGGAATGAAGTTGTTAAGCCAGGGGTGAAACCCTAACCTTTACGACTTGTTCCAACTTTTACTTGGTTTTACAAAACTCTCACCAAAGTCTCGACGGACTCCAACGACTTGAAGTCATGATATGACTAAAGGGATGTGTGCTAAACGCCCAAGAGTCGAGGCAAAAGCGCAGTCCTGAAGGTCAAAGTATGTACAACAAGTCCTTGAGAATAGTCGAATCACTTTGTATAGTCAATGTCTAATAGCCACAGACGATCTATTTCTCGATTTTTATGTGTTTCGATTCTGAGCCCGCAACTGCTGACTCTGATGATTCGTAAATTTTATGTGTTTATAAGTGTGATTACCTGCTTATGTGTTTTAATTTTGGAGACTTATTAGATTTTCGCTTTCACTTTGATTGACACGCACGACCCGCACTGCTTATCTACCTCAAAACGCTGACAAATCGCTAAATTGTGGACGACCTTATGCTATGTTATACTCTTATACTATACTATTCGACATGTTAATCGTGATCGCTATACTTGAACGCTCGCGGACTTTGAATGATAGGATCCTGTATTCTGGGGCAGTTAGAATACTCTATGTGTCTCTATATGCTCCCATGTGCTCCTAAGTGAATTACGTGCTTATATGTTTATGTGTTCTGTGCCTTACGTGCTTATGTGCTTCTGTGCCTATGTGAATCGGTGATTATGTGCCTGCGTGTGTATGTGATACATGTTTTATTGTGTTCCTGAGCTTTAGTAGTATTAGACGTGTGAGGTGAGATTCTATTATGACGTGTCTGAGACCTATGACGATGTCTGTTGCAGACAATGTCAACTGGACAATCATCTGGACCCCGTCACCCACGACTCTCTCGCCAGGAATAGAGAGACAAACGCCTTGCTGCCATCCTCGCTAAACAAGTGGTAAAGGTGGTGCCTCAGATCGTGAACGAAATTTATGAGAATGTTAGCAAATCATCTGATGAGTCCAGAACCGAAGCTCCTAAAGTTGCTCCCAAGACTGCTTTCAGCTTCAAGCAGTTCAAGGCTTGCGGTCTAAAGGAATTCACTGGAGAAGATGGCCCAACGGCTATGTTTCAATGGTTCGATTCCGTCGAAGTCACTCTGCGCCAGAGTGGATGTCCGAAAAATCTCCGCACTCTAAACGCTACCGGCGTCTTCCAGTCCCGCGCATTAGATTGGTGGACGGCCGAGAGAAACAAACGCGGAAATGATGCAGCCTATGAGCTGACGTGGGAAGAGTTGAAGGCCATCATGATGGATGAATTTTGCCCTCCCCATGAACGCCAAAAGCCGGAGGACAAATTCTGGCATATTAAGCAGAAAGAAGGTGACAACGCTGCCCTGACTGCCCCCTTTAAGCAGCTCAGCATCATCTGTCCCGATCAAGTGAAGACGCCCGACATGACGATCAAGAAGTACATCCGAGCTCTACCCGACTGTGTTGCAGATTTTGTGCACGCCGCGAAACCAGCAATGATCGAAGAAACCTACTTGCTTGCCGCTGAAATCAACGACAAGCGAGTAAAAGTTGGTTTTTGGGATAAAACTTTGAAGAACCTGCACCAAGTCACCGCCACACCAGCTGCCAAAACCGTCGTCGCTCAATCATCAAAGTCCTCACGCCGCAAGAAGAAGAACAACAACAGCAGCTCCAGCAACAAGAACTATGCTGTCACCACCACTACTGCTCCACATCAAGCCGTACCGGCTCAGCAGCAGTCTCAGCACCGATCAGCTCCAGCAATCTATGCATCGCCTGCAAAGCGCGCATACACAGGCCCCCACCCTGCCTGCCTAACATGCACTTATCATTACCCGGTGGGTCTCGCCTGTCGTTTCTACGCTCACTGCAATATGTACAACCACTTCACTGCTAACTGCCGTACTGGTCCCCGTCAAGCACCAGCTCAAGCCACTGCTCATCAAGCTCTGCTCCCAGCCCCACAAGGCCAACAAGCGGCTCAGGCACCCGCGGTCAACGCCCGAGTCTGCTTCGCATGTGGTGATCCCAACCACTTTGTGAACATGTGCCCAAACAGGGTTGTGAAGGAAGAGCCTCAGCAACACCAGCAGCAACAGCCTCAGCAGCAGCAACAGGCCGCACGCGCCAGAACTTTCAACATCAATGTGCGCCAAGCCCAGGCTGACAACAACGTGGTCAATGGTACGTTCCTTGTGAATGGTATTTATGCTTCATGTTTTTTTGATACTGGAGCCAATAACTGCTTTGTGTCGTTTGAATTCGAGAAGCTTCTTAGTCGTAAGCGCTCCCATCTCCCCTCGACATTCGATGCTGAAGTCGCCACTTGAAGAACTGTCGCCGTTAATTCTGTTCTTCGTGATTGTACTCTTGAGCTCAACAATCACATCTTCCTAATCGACCTTATTCCGATGCAACTCGGAAGTTTTGACGTCATAGTAGGTGTTTTGGTCAAAAATTACCGAAGCAATTAAGTGATCAAATTAGTTAAGTGAGGTAGTGTGCTAGAAATATGTGTGAAAAATATGTTAATCAAGTTAATTGCAAAAACAGTTTCAGGATACGGCTCAGGATATAGAGCTGTATCTATGATCAAACAATGAGCTAAAAAGTAAAGGTTGACACGTGATGTACGAGGAAAGCCCTTGATCAATCTAGATCGCCGGTACAAAACCTCGGGAGTTGAAAATCGCAGCTGCCTTGTTCTTCTATTGCTTCAAATATCAGGATACAGTGCAGGATGTGATGCGGATCAACTAGGTGTTACAATGTAATTCGAGTACAAGTGTTTATGTATAGTGTTTGCTAGAAGCTAGAGAGCAAAAGTGTGCGAAAGAGTGTGTGTAAAAGTTGCGTGCCTTAATCTGATCCGCCCCATCTATTTATAGTAAAAGAAATGTAACAAACTATCCTATTAAACCAGGATCCGGCGGATATTCCCCACTTGAACGTTGTAGACCTGGTCTTTCGGGTTTAACGTCTCTCGTATAACAGATTTGCCCGAGTCTTAAGGAGAATAAGTCCATCTGACCGTTAGTGACCCACAGCTTCTAACCTGCACATGATTAATTTAGCTAATACCAGGATATCGTCCAGGATGTTAACAATATCTTGATTCAGTATCCTGATCACAAGTAAACAATCAAAAGCAGGATATATACGCTCAGAAAATGGCCCATAACAATTGTCCCCAAATATATCTGTTGGTATACCAATCCAACGGATATATTTTAAAAATTCTAACTCATAGACCGAGGGAATTAAAACGAAACGACGGTTGAGACGACATTGTGCAATTTTCAATGCAACATTTACTCTTTACCCCCCTCCAAACTCAGCTTTTATTTGACCGACTTATCACATATCATCATCACCATATCCCAGGCGATTTCTCAGGTACTTTTCTCCTTCTCTCTTTTCTTCTGTTTTCCTTTACCAAAATTCTTCATGGCTAGCGAGACGAGATCTCATACAGGCTACCCGACTCCATCCTTTGAAGCCCAAAACCTTCTTAGCAAACCCGAAAAAGAAATCTGCTCGTTTGACAATGCCGACATAGCCTCTCTGCAAGCTTCCGGTGCCTTCCCCGTTGGAACAATCATTCGTGCTTTCGATAGGGAAGTCCGATCGGATTTCTCTTCCACCGAATGGGTCTGTTTCATGGCTTACCCTTTTTCTATTGGACTCCGATATCCGTTTCCGACCTTTATATCCCGCTTCTTTGAGCTTACCGGTCTCAGTTATGCCCAAACCATGCCTATGGTTTGGCGAGTGCTGGTGACCTTAGACCAAATCAGATCCTGTTTTACCCCTGATCTTTGCATTGAAGATCTCTCGATGGCCTATCGCCTTCGTTCTTACGGCAACAGTCGTTTTCTCCTTTTCTCTACCTCCAAAAATCCTCTTGTTCTTAAAGCCACGAAGAATGAGGAGAAATGGAAACAGAAGTTCTTTTTCGTAAAAAGGGATTCTATTACTGGAGGTTTTAACCTTCCGGTGAAGTGGCTGACTTCCGGTAGGATTTAGGGTTTTAGGAATATCCCCAATCGTATCCCGAAGTTATATCTTGAATTGACAGCTTTATCTTTTGTGCAGCAAATCTCAAGGAACTTGCCCCTCCAAGCACTGAGTCTGAACAGAGGATCAAAAGTATTTACCAGCTTCCAAAGAGTGAAAGAATTTTCTCCCTATTATCTGCAAGCTCAAGCCAGAGATCCAGCTCCGAGATGTCTGGTAAGTATGTTAGTACGAAATGTATGTATTAGCTTAAAAAAATACTCATGGATCAAATATTTCTTCCCTTTATACAGCACCAGTTAAAACTCCAGAGATTTTTTATCTCGATGAACTAGACAGCTACTCCGCTCCCCTTTTGGTAAACAAGGAATCAAGCCCCCAAGTCACCATGTCCTCCAAGTCCAGCGGCTTAAAGGCTATTGCTATTCCCAAGCTCCCTCCAGCCTCCAGGACTCGTGCTGCCAGCGCCCGGAAGAGAAAGGAAACAGATTCTCCAGCTACCACCGAGACTTTTTCTCTCGAGAACCATGGATTTAATGAAGCCACTTCATTCCTTAAGCAGGTATGAATTCCCATCCGATATCCTGTACATGTATGTTAACCATTATCCTGCACATTTTATATCGATACCTGTGTCTTTAACTGCAGGTTTTAGAACGTCTCATGCACTTGTATGAAGATGCCTGCGGGCTTAATAAGATGCTGGAGATCAAGCTCGAAAAAGCTGTAGCCATTATTGCCGATCAAGGAGCGATTGCGGCCGCCAAATCCCAACATTATGAAGATAAACTTAAGGCGATGACCCAGGAGCACCAAGCTACCCTTCATAAAGCTAACGAGGATGCGCAAGCCAAGCTAGATGCTGCCCTTCTTCAATACCAGCAGGATATGAGTTCCTATCGGGATGGCCTTAAAGGATCCGTTGTTATTTCCCTTCTCCAAGCCAGGTTAAGGATGGCTTATGAGGCCAAAGCCTTGGGCTTCGAATGCCCCTCTTGGAATGTCAAGGCTTGGGAAGCGAAATTACAGGATCTTGGAGGCCAACCTGTTGCACATCCCGTAAGGCATGCTGGTGAAGAGCCTTCTAAGGCGGCAGAGGAGGTCGCCAATGCTGGTGATGATGCTGAGAAGAATCCTGAGGGGGATGCTGATGCAGATGCTGGGAAAGAGGTTACTGGTCAAGAAGGTGCTGCCCCTTAGGCAGCGAAGTGGGCAATGATGGATATATGTGCTGAGGCCGGAGCCCACTTTTTTAAAATTTCATGGTTGTGGTTTGTACAAACAATTTACCTTTCCCGTCGTTGAACAATTTACATTTTCTGCACTAGAACAATATGATGACCAAAGGTGGATGGGTCCTGTGTTTCAGGATGAAGCCCTTGGTCGTCGGTTAGTATAAGTTGTTTTGGATGACATTACGGTTGAAGGTGGACAGGTTCCGTTTTGAGATAAAACCTTCAACCGTTATGTAGGTACGGTAAAAACTAATCGTGCTTTTGGCGGATGGGCCTCGGTTTGAGGTGAAACCAAAAGCACAACTTTTGACTTGTTAATAATATAACTACCTCTTGACTTATTTGTTGTCGTCTTTTAGATTCTTGCCATGCGTTACTTAGTTAATTTTGCAAAATATCCTGATCAATATACTCAGTGATATACTATGAAAACCTTTTTCAAATAGAATTTCTAAAAATTCAATTAATTTCAGACAAAACTTCTAAATAATAAAAGATAGCCCATTTTCTAAAACCTGTTTTGATAATACTTGTTTGATCAGGGTTTTCATTTTCAATTCAAATATTTCAATGAAATATCCCGAAACGTATTCCAAAAACACATTTCAAATACATATCCTAAAGATATATCCTTAATCAGAGTTAAACAATTCATTTAAGGTTCACAAAGGAAAGATCATACCAGGAATTGAGTGTAGCCCTAGTATTAAACTCAAACCCCTTTTGTGACTTCTCCTACTAAGATGTCCCCAGTTCGAGACACTTAGCTCAACTTTGATCCTTTGTGCTTCATACAATTGCTTTAGGTGGAATGTCCCCTGTGCATGAAGTCCTCAAACACTTAGAAAATTTTTTAACACTAGTTCCAATTGTATAGACAATTTTTTGTGTTACAGGGGTAAAACCCAAAATATACTGGAGATAAATCCTTTGTATCCTGGGGAAAATCCCAAATTTTCGTGCGCTACAGGCAGGAGTGTATAAACTCCAAGACTTAGAAAGGTGAAAACCTTTAAACCTTAGAGAGTATGAAAATACCCTTTCGTGAGAGAGGGTGATCAATCCTCATATACCTTAAGGATTCAGGATATAGCCAATAGTAACGAAATTGTCAGCCACTTTTACATGAACTGGTCCCGCCACCTTGAACTATTCCCGAATAACTTGCGCTCCAGGCGGGGTGTTTAAACCCAATTCGGAAGAAAGGTGAATACCTTTAAACCTGTGAAGGGATCAGGATCCCTTAGACGTGAGAGAGGGTGCCAATCCTCTAATCTTCCGAAATATCCTGAGTGTATATCCTGGTGCTACATCCCAAAGCATATACTGCAAAACAATCGTAAGCTAAGGTGGGTGTTAGGTTGGCTAACACCCCTCCGATGCTTAAGTCAGTAATGGGTTCAAAATAGTAAATAATATCAAAGTTTAATAAAAGAGATAGAATCCATACCACCCTGAGTCAGAATTTGAATTCCATACTTACTTAAAATAGAGCTTTAGATGTATAGCATTCCAGGATCTCGGTAGTATATCCCCCTCCATATTCTTGAGTCGGTATGCTCCTTTTCCTGATTCTGATTCAACCTCATAGGGTCCTTCCCATTTCGGAGCCAACTTTCCATCAGCAGGATTAGTAGTATTCTGAAAAGCTTTTCTTAATACCCAATCTCCAACCTGAAATCTTCTAGTCCTTATATTCTTGTTATATGCTTTAGATATCCTCTGTTGATATGCTGCCACCCTTAGCCTTGCAGCGTCTCTTATCTCATCAATAGTATCCAGTTCCTGGCATAGGACTTCAGGATTCTGCTCAGGATCCCTAAGGTTGGATCTGGCTGTAGGTATCACCATTTCTGTCGGGATCACCGCTTCTGCTCCAAACACCAAGGAAAACGGGGTTTGGCCAGTTGCACTCTTCACTGTCGTCCTATCGGCCCACAGAACAAAGGGTATTCTTCTGCCCATCTTCCTTTCTTAGCCCCTAGTCTCTTTTTCAAGTTGTTGACAATTATCTTGTTCGAGGATTCTGCTTGTCCATTCGCTTGAGCATGTACCGGGGTAGACGTGATCATTTTGATTCCCCAACTCTTGCAAAAGTCAGTAGTCCTTTTACTTATAAATTGAGATCCATTGTCACAAATTATCTTAGCTGGTACTCCAAACCTAGTCAGAATATTCCTTTTTATGAAGGATACCACTTCTTGATCTCTAACTTGAACAAATGCTTCTGCTTCAACCCACTTGGAGAAATAATCCGTCATTGCCAACATGAAAACCTTTCCTCCTGGAGCCTTTGGAAGTTTTCCCACTATATCCATACCCCATTTCATGAACGGCCAAGGGGAAACAATAGGATACAGCGGTTCAGCAGGCTGATGTAATATGTTACTATGTCTTTGACATGCGTCACATCTTCGAGCATATTCTGTGGCATCTTTCCTCATCGTCGGCCAATAATATCCTGTCCTTAATACTTTTGAGAATAGCGACCTGCCCCCAGTATGGTTACCACAATCCCCTTCGTGTATATCCTGAAGTACTTCTTTAGTTTCGGGATCCTCCAAGCACCTCAGATATGGTCCTGCAAGAGATTTCTTATACAAAACATCATTTATAATAGTGAATTGTGATACCTTCATTCTAAAGGCTTTAGGATTCTCATTCTTTGGGATGTGTCCTTTCTTGAGATATCTCATGATTGGAGCCGTCCAGGACTTAGGATCCTCCTCGGGATACTCATCTTCAGGATCCTGAATACTTATTACTTCCTTATCCTGAGGATTCATCGCAGGATATAGGATATGTAATATTGGTATTCGGGTTCCTTCCGGTATCCTGACCGATGATCCCAGATTTGCCAAGGCATCAACTTCAGCATTTTCCTCTCTTGGTACCTGTTCAAGTGTAAAAATATCGAAGTATCCTGCTAATTTTTTGAGAATTTCGAGATACTCAATTAACTTCTCTCCTTTAACTGCATAGGTTCCATTAAAATGATTAGTGATTAACAAAGAATCAACATATACTTGCAAATTCTTGATACTCATATTTTTAGCCAACTCTAATAGCCTGGGGTAATATGTCCCCCTGTGGCGATTTTAGTAGTATACCTAGACCTACACCTCTTACATTAGATGCACCATCAGTATATAATGTCCAGCATTCTAAGTTTTCTCCTAGCTGTTGTACTTCTAAGTCTACTTCATTTTGAATGTCACTACTGAAATCAGCCACAAAGTCAGCTAAAGCCTGAGACTTTATGGCATTTCTAGGCTCATATAGTAAGTCATAAGCACTTAATTTTACTGACCACTTAGCCATCCTACCCGACATCTCGGGTTTCCTAAGCACGTTTTTAACAGGATAATTGGTTTTAACATGAATCCTATGTGTCTCAAAATAATGTCTAAGTTTCGTTGATGCCATAACTAGGGCTAATATCAATTTTTCTAGATGAGAATATCTAGTTTCAGCATCTAATAAACTTTTACTAACATAATAGACAGGATATTGCTGACCTTCATGGTCCTGTATAAGAACAGCACTTACAGCATTCCCTGATACAGCGAGGTATAGGGATAGTGGTTCACCATTTTCAGGCTTCATCAATAGAGGTGCAGTTGAGAGATATTGCTTCAAATCCTGCAAGGCTGCTTCATGCTTTGCTCCCCATTCGAACTTCTTATTCTTCTTGAGGATATCATAAAATTCCTTGCATTTTTCCGAGGATCTTGAAATAAATATGTTCAATGCTGCTACTCGGCCTGTTAACTGTTGAACATCCTTCATATTCGAAGGTGATTTTATATCCAGGATAGCTCTAATCTGCTCCAGGCTTGCCTCTATGTCTCTTTTGGTCACCATATATCCTAGAAACTTTCCTGCCCCCACTCCGAAATGGCACTTAGCAGGATTCAGTTTCATGTTATACTGATCCAGGATATCAAACGCTCCCTTAATATCCTGGAGGTGATCCTCAGCCTTTTTAGATTTCACCACCATATCGTCAATATATACATCCATGGTGTCCCCCAGCTTGTCTTTAAACATCATGTTTACCAACCTCTGGTATGTTGCACCTGCATTTTTCAAACCAAAGGGCATAGCAGTATAACAATAAATACCTGTGGGTGTCATGAAAGCAGTATCCTCCTGATCAGAGGGTTCCATTTGGATTTGCTGAAATCCTGAAGAGGCATCCATGAAGGTTAACATCTCGTGGCCGGCGGTAGCATCCACCATTGAATCAATATGAGGTAGAGGAAATGGGTCTTTGGGCCATGCTTTGTTTAAGTCTGTGTAATCTACACAAACTCTCCATTTCCCATTTTTCTTTTATACCACGACTACATTCGCAAGCCATTTAGGAAACTTTACTTCTCTAATCATCTTGCTCCTTAGTAGCCTTTCAACTTCCTCTTGGATGATCACATTTCGCTCCGGAGCAAATTTCCTTCTCTTTTGCTGGACCGGCTTAAACGACTTGTCAATACCGAGCTTATGTGTTATAATATCCTTGGAAATACCTGTCATATCCTCATGCTTCCATGAAAATGTTGACATCCTGCATTTCAAAAAATTAATCAACTGATTTTCAATATCCTGAGGGATATTGGTTCCTACGAGCACCGAGATATCCGGATTATCCTGATCCAGGATAACTTTCTTTACATCCTGCTCCGAAGCCTCCATGATATCCTGGGCCCGCATCTTTAATTGTTATGCCGCATTAGGCTTGGTGGAGGATTTCATTGAGGATGAGTAGCATTCCTTCGCCTCCTGCTGATCACTATCAACCTTGACAACCCCCCAAGGGGTAGGGATCTTAATGCACTGATGATAAGTCGATGGCACAGCCTTCATATCATGGATCCATGGCCTGCCTAGTATAATGTTATAGCAGGATAGGGAGTCCATCACACAGAAACGTTGTATCGAGTTGACCCCTTCAACATATACTGGTAACTTTATCTCCCCTACGGTATTCCTAGCTTCCCCACTGAAGCCAACGAACACTGTGGATTTTGAAGTAATGTCCATCGGAGATACATTCATCCTCTTCAATGTTTCCAGCTGAATTATGTTGATAGAGCTGCCATTATCCACTAATATCCTGCGTACAAAATGGTTAGCAACATATAATGTAATTACAAGGGCATCATGGTGAGGATCCTGGACAGTATCCCTGTCATCACTGTCGAAAGTGATCACTTTGTCAGTTGTGAGGGTAGTCATTCTGACTGGTCTGTCTCCCCTTTCAGTCTTAGCCTCCTTTGCATGTCTCTTGGCCGCATAATATGAAGTCCCACAAATGTCGGATCCTCCTGAAATAAAGTTAATTATTTTGGCATCTGCTGGGGGTGATGCTGCTCGTTCAGGATCCTTCTCAGGATCCTGCCCTTTATTCTTCTTTCTTCCCAGCAAATCCTTCAGATACCCCTTGCTCAATAGGTAGCTTATTTCTTTCCTTAGAGCAAAGCAATCCTCGGTCACATGTCCAAAATCTTCATGGAAGGCACACCATTTGGATTTATCCTTCCAATCAGCTTTTTGTTAATTCTTTCGAGGCCACCTAGCTTTGTCTCCTAAACCCTGCATAGCATACATTAACTCAGGTATGTTAACAGAAAAGCAGTATTCAGACAATTCAGGATATTCTTCAGGATCCTCGTCTTCAACAGCATTCACTTTCTTGTTGTCATTTCTGCCATATGGCTTGGAGCAATACGGTTTATACGAGGATTCTGATTTCCTATTGGTTGATTCGTAGGTTGAGGTAGAATTCATCCTCTCTTGCATCTTTTTGTCATATTCCAGGAGAATATATCTCAAGGCCCTGTTACGAGCTTCGTCGAGATTCCTGCAGGGATTCATTACAAGATCCTTATAAAACTGAGAATCCTTTTGTAACCCCATATTAAAAGCCTGCACAGCTGTTGCAACATCAAGATGTGGGATATCCAAGGATTCCCGACTAAACTTGTTCACATAATCCCTCAAGGATTCCTGAGGTCCTTGAGTTATCCTGTAAAGATCACTGGTTAGTTTCTCAAAACTCCGGCTGCAAGAAAACTGACTATTAAATAAATTAACCAAATGAGCAAATGAAGTAATTGAGTGAGGAGGAACATTTAACAGCCATTTTAAGGCCGACCCTGTTAAGGTAGAACCGAAACCCTTGCACAAGCATGCTTCCTTGAGTTCCGGAGGGATAGGGTTAATCTCCATTCTTTCCCTATACTGGGCAATAAGCTCTTCAGGATCCGTAGTCCCATCATACAGTTTCATGTTGGGGGTTTGAAATCTCTTTGGGATTTCAGCATCACAGATAGGATATGCAAACCGGGATATCCTGTGGCTGTCTTGGGATACTTCCGGAATTGGCTGGACCACTCCAGGTATACTGGATATCATGTCCTTCAATTTCTGAAGCTCCCTAGTAAATGTTGACGTCATACCTACATCCTGCAAAGACCCATTGTTGTTAGTAGCAAATATTATTATTTTACACGTTACCGGTCTGAGGATTCTGGCCATATCCCGAAGCATATCCTGAGCTCCTCACAGTTGACATCCTGATCGAGGAGGGTATCTCAGGAGTATGATTCTGAGAATAGCTTGGCACGATATTCCCCCAGTTATCTTCGGTGTAAACTGCAGAACTGAAGTTCAAAGCTCTAGGCTGCAAAGGAGTGACAGTTTCTTCAGCAGGTCTACTTGGGCCGGATTTCAAGAGTTGTATCTCTCTCATCAGCATCCGATTAGTTTCCTGCTGCTGCCTCATCTGTTCCTGTACACTACCAAACAAATTCATAATTTCATCATTAGAAGCCAAAACAGGAGCAGATCCCTGGGTACTGGGAGCGGGAACAACATCCCGAGCCACATGACTTTCAGTTCCGTGTGAAGAAGTTTGTATTCGTGGAGGAGGAGGTGGAAGCACCGAACCAATTGTTGCAGAGGTTGTAGCAGACATGGTGGAAGAGCTCATGTTTGATCTCGAGGCCATTGAAAACAATGTAGCAAAAAGTTTTGACAATAGAAAACCGAGTAATGATTTTACTAAAGTTTTTAGAAAAAATTGCACCACTTGCCCCACGGTGGGCGCCAAATTGTTTTGGTCAAATATTACCGAAGCAATTAAGTGATCAAATTAGTTAAGTGAGGTAGTGTGCTAGAAATATGTGTGAAAAATATGTTAATCAAGTTAATTGCAAAAACAGTTTCAGGATACGGCTCAGGATATAGAGCTGTATCTATGATCAAACAATGAGCTAAAAAGTAAAGGTTGACACGTGATGTACGAGGAAAGCCCTTGATCAATCTGGATCGCCGGCACAAAACCTCGGGAGCTGACAATCGCAGCTGCCTTGTTCTTCTATTGCTTCAAATATCAGGATACAGTGCAAGATGTGATGCGGATCAACTAGGTGTTACAATGTAATTCGAGTACAAGTGCTTGTGTATAGTGTTTGCTAGAAGCTAGAGAGCAAAAGTGTGCGAAAGAGTGTGTGTAAAAGTTGTGTGCCTTAATCTGATCCGCCCCATCTATTTATAGTAAAAGAAATGTAACAAACTATCCTATTAAACCGGGATCCGGCGGATATTCCCCACTTGAACGTTGTAGACCTGGTCTTTTGGGTTCAACGTCTCTCGTATAACAGATTTGCCCGAGTCTTAAGGAGAAGAAGTCCATCTGACCGTTAGTGACCCACAGCTTCTAACCTGCACGTGATTAATTTAGCTAATACCAGGATATCGTCCAGGATGCTAACAATATCTTGATTCGGTATCCTGATCACAAGTAAACAATCAAAAGCAGGATATTAGTCAGGATATATACGCTCAGAAAATGGCCCATAACAGTAGGCATGGACTTTCTTCACGAAAACCATGCTGAAGTTGTGTGCTTCGATAAGATGATTCGATTCTCGCTCGCGTGTGCGAATTCCCGAATGTGTTTCTTGATGATCTTCCAGGTCTTCCACCAAGTCGTGATATCGACTTTCGTATCGACCTCATTACTGGAGCCAACCCTGTTGCCAAAGCTCCTTACCGACTCGCACCGTCCGAAATGCGTGAACTCTCGATTCAGCTTCAGGAATTACTTGAGAAAGGCTTCATTCGCCCCAGCACCTCTCCTTGGGGCACGCCAGTCCTTTTCGTTAAAAAGAAGGATGGGTCGTTCAGGATGTGCATCGACTATCGGGAATTGAATAAGTTAACTATCAAGAACCGCTATCCCCTGCCTCGCATTGATGATTTGTTTGATCAGCTACAAGGTGCTACGTGTTTCTCCAAGATCGATTTACGCTCAGGCTATCACCAGCTACGCATTCAAGAGGAGGATATACACAAAACCGCGTTTCGCACCCGTTATGGCCACTACGAATTCGTTGTTATGCCTTTTGGTTTAACCAACGCACCCGCGGTTTTCATGAATCTGATGAATCACGTGTGTAAACCATATCTCGACCGTTTCGTCATCGTGTTCATCGAAGATGTCTTGATCTATTCCAAGTCGAAGACCGAACACAAGCAACATCTAAGTTTGGTTCTCGAGCTACTCTAGGGGAATCGACTCTATGCTAAATTCTCCAAGTGTGAATTTTGGCTGGAGGAGGTTCAATTCCTCGGTCACATTGTAAATAGTCAAGGTATTCATGTCGATCCCGTGAAAATTGAAGCCGTTAAGAGTTGGATTACACCCAAGAACCCTTCTGAAGTTTGTTCTTTCCTCGGATTGGCGGGCTATTATCGACGGTTTATCGAAGGATTCTCAAAGATCGCTATGCCTCTTACCGCCCTTACGCATAAAGACAAGCCTTTTTGTTTGGGGAACTGAACAAGAGTCTGCTTTCCAAACCCTCAAGCACATGCTTTGCAATGCTCATGTTCTCACTCTACCCGACGGAAACGACGACTTCATTGTCTATTGTGATGCTTCCAACCTTGGTCTTGGTTGTGTCCTTATGCAGCGGGACAAGGTTATAGCTTACGCATCTCGTCAGCTCAAAATCCACGAGAAGAACTATACAACCCATGATCTCGAGCTAGGCGCAGTTGTTTTTGCGTTAAAGATTTGGCGACACTACCTGTATGGTACCAAGTGTGTGATCTTCACCAATCATAGGAGCCTACAACATATCTTTAATCAGAAAAAACTTAATATGCGTCAGTGCCGATGGGTAGAACTTCTCAACGATTACGAGTGTGAGATTCGTTATCATCCAGGCAAAGCAAATGTCGGTGCCGACGCCCTCAGCAGACAGAGCTATCTGCTCAGCATTCGTGATGTCCAAGCCCAATACGATCTCGAGATCCTTATCCGCGAAGCCCAGCATGCCTGTTTTAATGAACGCACCTTGAAGAATGAAAGAATCTACCACGAAGGAGCCCAGCTGGTGAATAAGTCGAATGGGATATTCCACTTCCTGGACCGAATTTGGATCCCTAAACGGACCAATTTGCGACAGACTCTGATGGACGAAGCCCACAAATCCCTGTATTCTATTCATCCCGGTGCCGATAAAATGTACCAGGACCTTCGCTACGAGTACTGGTGGCCGGGCATGAAAAGGGATATTGCTATCTATGTTGGGAAGTGCCTGACTTGCTCGAAGGTCAAGGCTGAACACTAAAGACCCTCTGGCTTACTCGAACAACCCCCAATCCCTATGTGGAAGTGGGAAAGTATAGCCATGGACTTCATAACCAAGCTCCCGCGCATGCCATCAGGTCACGACAGTATCTGGGTTGTTGTTGACCGTTTGACCAAATCAGCTCACTTTTTACCAATACGAGAAGACTACAAGGTAGAACGATTAGCCTGAATCTACACCAATGAGATCATTTTTCGACATGGGACGCCTCGCGACATCATCTCTGACCGTGATGCTCGGTTTACCTCGCGACTGTGGGAAACGTTTCAAGCGGCTCTCGGTACAACGCTTAATCTAAGTACCGCATTCCACCCTCAAACCGACGGTCAGACTGAGAGAACGACCCGTACTCTTGAAGACGTGTTCCGTTCGTGTGTCATAGATTTCGATGGTAATTGGGATGCTTACCTGCCTTTGGTCGAATTCTCGTATAACAACAGCTATCATACCAGCATACAAATTGCACCATTCGAGGCTTTATACGGAAGAAAATGTCGATCGCCAATTGTATGGCACGAGATCGGTCACTTGCAATTAACCGGTCCTGAACTATTGCAAGAAACGACTGACAAAGTCCTCCAAATTCGAGACAACTTGTTGAAAGCTCGAAGTCGACAGAAAAGTTACACCGATAGACGACGCAAGACCCTTGAATTTGACGTTGGCGACTACGTACTCCTAAAGGTATCACCTTGGAAGGGTGTGGTCAGATTCGGCAAGAAAGGGAAACTAGCGCCTCAATATATTGGACCTTTTAAGATTCTGGAAAGGATCGGAAAACTCGCCTACAGACTCGAACTACCGGAGGAACTTAGTAATGTCCACCCGACTTTCCATGTGTCAAACCTCCGAAAGTGCCTGGCTGAGCATGATTTAATTGTACCTCTCGATGACCTCCAAGTAAACGAAACACTACACTTCGTGGAGAAGCCTGTCGAAATCATGGACCGCCAAACCAAGCAGCTCAGACGCTCGCGCATTCCTATTGTGAAAGTCCGATGGGAAGGCAAACGAGGCACAGAGTTCATTTGGGAACTCGAAAGCGACATGAAGGCGAAGTACCCGCAATTGTTTGTTACGGCTTCGGCCTAATTTCGGGACGAAATTCCCTCAACTAGGGGAGGCAGTAACACCCCGTGTTTCGAAAGTCAAAGTCAAAGTCAAGATTGAAGTCAAAGGAAGAAAAGATTGCTAATTGCGATCTGTCTCTCCTTGCTCAATTCCTGTTTTGACTTCTTTGACTTGTAATTAATCTATTATATTATCTCTTTAGTTGTATTATGTGGAGTATCTATTAATAATCGCATAGTAGTCGCTGTTTATCGCATGATTTATCGCTTTACCGCAATCGCACTCGCAACTCGAATTACGCATCTTGGTTATTGTTATACGTGTGTGTGTGCCTTATGTGTTACTTTTGCATGCTTATTTAAGTTATGTGTGGAAATCAATCAAAACGCAATCGAACTCAATCGCAATCGAATCGCAAACGCTAAACGAATACGAAATAAGGATGCTTGTATATTGATATAGTAGTTGGGATTAAAAGTAATTTGACTAGGAAACTGTATCGCATCGCAACGCTCGTAATCGCAATCGAACGGCAAAACTCGTCGCACCGAACACTTGAACCAAGCGACCGATCGGTCAGGTGACCAGCCGATCGACCAGCCGTTCAATCGAGCTCCCGCTCGATCGGCCAGGCTGTTCGACCGGGCTGCCACCCGATCGACCAGCTCCTTTCCACTTTGGGTAACCCTATAAATACCCATGTCACATCAAACTTCCAACTTTTGCTCTCTGACGTCCGACCAGCACTCTTGCTCACTTTTTCCTCTGATTTCTCGCAATTCCGGTAAGATCTCAACCTAAATCTTGTACATCTTTGATCTACACTTGATTCTACACCCTTCTATCTTTTGAATCTTAACTTTTAACCGTGAAATCATCAAGATTCAAAGTGTTCTAGGATGACGTTATCATGTGTTCTTGAGAACTTCATGGTTTACCCTCAATCCGCCGAGAACAACTTAGATCTAACCAATTTCCACATAAATAAACAAAGATCTTTCATAGATCTAAACATTTTCACAAAGAAAAGGATTGAAAGATGGTTTTCCAACTTTTTTTCAACTCTTTTACACTCAATGCATGCAAAACCGATAGAATCGGAGCTTGTGCCGACGTATTACTCATTCTTGTGGTTGTGTTGGTTCAAGATCTGGATTCTATCCACGAGACTACCGATTTCGAGTTAAACATGGTACACCGTTTAGAACAGTTAACTGGTCGGATTTGGGTGATTCCTGTCCGATCAGGGGTACCAAGTATTGACAGGGTTTTGTTGCTTAATACGTTATCAAAGCGTCTGGATAAAACGACAAACAATCAAAACAACCAAGTGTAGGACGAACAGGTCGACCAGGACGGAGTGCCGTCCGATCGGACTGCTGTCCGATCGAACAGCCAATCCGAACGACTGGCCAATCCGAACAACTTGCACCTTGGCCCCACCTTAGTTTTCAAATCAACTCCCAAGAGTTTTGGAACACCGAACGGATTGCCGTCCGATCGAGTTACCACTCGATCGACCGACCATCCGACTATGTGATGTTTCGAAACTTCAACACTTAAACAATTTTCAACATGTTCAATGCACAAGGGATGCCACCGATCGAACAACCATCCGATCGAGTGACAACCTGCTATGAACTTGTTCTCACTGAAGTGCCCAACCTATCGGACTGTTTCCCGATCGAACGGTCATTCGATCGATCGACCTGAAAGGTAGAGATACTTCTATGTTTTCAAAATGCTACAACAAAAACTTCAAAAGTCAAGCCATCATACACAAACACATCCTTCTCAAAGGAAGAAACAATCCACTCGAAAGGTCACCCGACCGGATGACCATCCGAGTGGACTGTCACCCGAACGATCGGCTGTCAGATCGGACTACCATCCGATTGAACTGCTGATCGACCCCACTATCACTTGTTTCGTTTTAGGCGTCGCTTATCGTTATACTATCAATCTGTTCAGGCTAACCCTACTCTCTAGCGCTTCCTTCAATCCATCAACCGCTGTGAGTATACTCGATCCCTTTTTGCTTTATGCACTTTTGGGTGTTACATATGTTACTTATTCTAAATCACATCAAACACACTACGCAATACTTTAACGCTAACCGTTACTGCATGATATACATGGCTTAATGAATGCTTGTTTGTTATGTTTACACATGGAATGTTGTCTACCTGCCTTAGCAACGATAGTACTATTAGTTTGGACTCAGCACCTGTTCACTTAGGGGTTGTTAAGGACAATTACCTACATGGCTCACAGTGGTGAGTATGTATCGCGAACTGCCTTGGGCAGTCAACCCGCAGTCATTGGTATCGATAGGTTCATGTCGATAACTAACATGCCTCATTTTACACTGTGTACGTGCTGGTTATGCGTAACGATTTCGAACTCTATATGCTATTATCAAACTTGTATGCTCACCTTTACACTATGTGTATTGACTTTTACTTTAACGTATGTGACAGGTGCTTAGGATGCTTACTTGCTTACTTTGCTGTGAAATCGAGGCTAGGAAGGACCTAGGTCAACAATAAACAATTGTCTGTAATAAAAATCTGAGTTGTCGGAATAGAACAATTTGACTAGATCTTTTCTATAATAATTGTATTATCATTTATGACATGGTATGGGACGTGTTGCTTTAAATACTTGGTAAATATAGTTGTTATGGAAACTTCTGGACAATCTGTTTCGCACAGTGTCGTGCCTCGATGTTTCCGCCATCGGTTGGGATGTGACACAACATACTTGTGTTTCACAAGGTTTGATGGGTAAGGAATTACCCTATCACATTAAGCCTGATCTTGAACTGAAGGACAATGGATCGTATTACTTCATGGACCGTTTATGGGTCCCAAGTCAAGACAGTCTTCGCACCTTGCTTATGGATGAAATTCAAAAGTCTCGTTATTCTATTCATCCCGGTGCTGACAAAATGTATAAGGATCTTCGTACTCAGTATTGGTGGCCTGGTATGAAGAAAGACATTGCCTTGTACGTATCCAAATGCCTTACTTGTCTTAAGGTTAAGGCTGAACATCAACATCCTTCTGGTTTATTGGAGCAACCAGAGATTCCAGTTTGGAAATGGGAAAACATTGCTATGGATCTTGTTACCAAACTTCCGTGCACTAAGAGAGGTCATGACGCCATCTGGGTAGTTGTTGATCGTCTTACAAAGTCAGCACATTTCTTGCCGATCCGTGAGGATCTATCTGCTGACAAGCTTGAAAAAATTTATGTGGATGAAATTGTATCTAGACATGGTGTTCCTTTGAACATTATTTCTGACAGAGATGCTCGATTCTCATCTCGTTTTTGGAGAACCATGCAATCTGCTATGGGAACCCAACTTAATTTGAGCACAGCTTATCATCCGCAGTCATATGGCCAAACTGAAAGAACAATCCAGACCTTGGAGGATATGCTTAGAGCTTGTGTGATCGATTTTGGTGGTAGTTGGGATTCGTATCTTCCATTGATTTAATTCTCCTACAACAATAGTTATCACTCCAGCATCAACATGGCTATGGTCGAAAATGTCGTTCACTAGTATGCTGGAATGAAATCAGTGAGGCTCAGCTTACTGGACCTAACCTCATTCTAGAGACAACAGATAAGGTTAAGAAAGTTCGCGATAACCTTCAGATAACTAGAAGCCGTCAAAAGAGTTACGCGGACCGACGACGCAAGCCCTTGGAATTTCAAGTCGGTGATCGCGTATTACTTAAGGTCTCACCCTGGAAAGGTGTGATCAGATTTGGAAAGACATGAAAACTTGCACCTAGATATGTTGGACCATTCAAGATCGTCGAAAGAATCGGTCAGGTAGCCTACAGACTTGAGTTACCTCCTGAACTTGGAAATGTTCATCCAACTTTTCACGTGTCCAATCTCAAGAAGTGTCTAGCTGATGAGAACCTCCACATACCGCTTGATGAAATTCATGTGGATAACACGATGCATTTTGTTGAGAAACCAGTGGAAATCATGGAACGTGAAGTCAAGTGGCTTAAACGCAAGCGCATTCCATTGGTCAAAGTTCGCTGGGAATCTAAACGTGGTCCAAAATTTACTTGGGAACGTGAAGATCAAATGAAGGCGAAATATCCGCATCTTTTCTCACAAGTTTCCTCTAAATAAATTTCGGGACGAAATTTCCTCAAGTAGGGGAGACTGTGACACCTGTGCTTGTAATCATTGTAAACAGTTCAGTTATTAATAAAATAATGTTATTTGATCCCAATGTTTGTTTATTTATGTTTGACATTTTGCATGTTTTGATTTTCGTTCAATTTCAAACTCTATATCGTTTTCTAGAGGGTTATTACCCAAACTGGTGTGTAAACATAATCAGTTTAATGTGAAAAACACCCCGGAACATCAATATATGCTTAACATACCATAAATAACCTTTAAATAACTTAGAAATAAGTTTTGAAGGCTTTGGTATGGCAAAATCAAGTTTATTCGCTTACAGGGACTAAATTCGACAAACTACAAAAGTATGCCAATTCGTACTGTAACGGACACTCCAGAACATGATCATAAGTTAAACATACCATAAATATCCTTTACATATCTTAGAAATAGGCTTTGAGGAGTTCGGTATGCTAAAATAAACTTTTTGGTCATTCAGGGACTAAAAGCGTCAAAAAGTGCATAAGTTTGCATTTTCGTGCATATCTTACGTTCTGAGTACATCCGGACATCCAAAAAATTATGTAACCATTAAAATATTTTATTTTAGTGATTGGCATGATAAAATTCCATTCGTCGCGTGATTTGGATCGTTTTTCGCGTCTGTTCGTGTTTCGTCGTAATTAACCGAATAACGTGATCATACGACCAAACGAACTGACATCCATCATATTTTTGAGCATGTTTCATGTCCCCTATGCTTAGGCATCATTTAAGGCCCTTGAAAATGGCTTAACGGGCCTTAAAATTGTCGAAAATGGGCTTAAATACATACAGGGACCAAATCTGCCATTTCTGCCAAACTTTGTTCAGGCGGGCCGCGTAAGCCACCCTTGGCTTCTACGCGGGCCGCGAGTGAACTCCCAGAATCAGTAGAATTGATTTCCAACTTGATCCAGTTGTTTCCACAAGTTGCAAATGGTTTTTAAGCTTCCTATGGGCTGGTTTTAGGTGCCCATGGTTTTACAAATCAGGGGGTGCATGTGTACGGCTTAGATCGAAGCACATTTTTCGATAAATGATCTTAACGGTCACCCGAAATCTATAAATACCACCAAGATTTTCCACCCAAACTCACACTTGATCTGCCCAAATTCTCTAAGTTGGAGTCCTTGCACTTCATACCTGAGAATTTAAGATCAAAACCTCCATTCTTGGACCTTTTGTAAGTATTCTTTCGTTCTTTTACGCGTTTAAAGCACGAAATTCAAACTATGTTTGACTTTCAGCTTTGAACAGTTTATGTTCAACACGAAGTTCGTTTGAACTTCGCAACGTGAGCGTAATCACGATGGTTATAGTCCCTTGTGACTATACCTACTGATTACCACGTTATTTAGGCATAGTGACGAGTTATAGTTTCGGTCAAAATGCGCGTTTATGCGTATTTTGTAACCAAACTATTCTTGGGTATCAAAACCGTTTGTTTTGATATCAAACTTGTTTCAAACCTCGTTCAGCATGTTTTAACATGTTTAGCTCGTCACGTTAGGTTTAGTGCTTATATAGGGTCGTAAGGTAAGCGGTCTAAACAACCGCTTAGACTTTCGAACCCGACCCGTTTGGTCAATCATTAGGATCCGACCAAACACATTAGGTGACCATAGTTGTATAGGGAATAACCTTCTGAGTTTATACCTCATGGTCACGTCGTTTAGTTAGTTGTATGATAGGTAGTTTATATGCCTTAGGAAAATGACCAAAATGTCCTTTTTGCGCATAAATTCATTTTAAGCATATGTAACCTAATTTTTAACATCTAAACTTATTAGGCAACATTATTAGACATGTTAAGGCATACAATACTTATCATAGGACTATTTAGGCGGTTCGAATGCGTTTTACGCGAATGACGCGTTAAAGTAGCGTAAGCTACCTAAACGGGTCGTAACGGGTCACAAGCACTTAGAATACGTTCTGATTTAGAACGTAGGCTTTGTTAAACCATACTACATGAGTTCCTACACTCATTTGGTTTACGAAACCACATTTTATCCGATCCTCCGATTTAGGTCCGTTTATTAACATAGTTACCTATATTAGTTGCCGATTGATTTCGTGATCCTCTAGCTTTGCTTGATTGTTATCCAAAGACTATTGAGCAATCTCAAGTGAGTACATAGTCCCCTCTTTTTCTGTTTTCAACTGTTTTTGGGGTGAAACACATGTGCCTACTTGTTACTTTCGTGCTTTTCATGTTTTCATATGATATTTGCTATGTTCATTAGTACACGTATAGTGCATGATTTCATTATGTTTTTGCTATGTATGTCCATTTAGTGCATACTTAGTACATCGTTTTACATTACATTTTTTTGCTATGTATGTCCATTTAGTGCATACTTAGTACATTGTTTTACATTACATTTCACGCTATGTGTGTTCATTTAGTGCATACCTAGTGCATTGTTTTACATTACATTTTATGCTATGTATGTGCATTGTTGCATACTTAGTACATTTGTTTTACATCACATGCTTACATTTTGGTATGACATTTGGTTTGTTTAAATGGGACAAAAATACGTTCATTAACATTGGCCATGTCGTTCGTTACTAGGTAGTGGTACCATAGGAATTGACAACTCCCGTTCCTGAAATCCTAGGTTTGTTTGGATAGAAGGAATGACCGAATTCGATACACATAACTTAGATAAACCTTTAATTTGTTTAAGGGTTTGTCGCCACAGTCTCAAGGCTTGAATGTATGCATTTAACAATACCGCATAGATGTTTGTATCAGTAGAGCATGCAGTTATTTTACAAAACATAACTTTGATTTACTTCAATACCTTGTTTTGTACATTTTACCTATGGTTTAGTTGATATATTTCACTTGCCATACATGACATTTGGATACACATTACATTATTTACATTTGACATAAACATTTTGACATTGGTTTACACATTACATGATTTACATTTTGACAATAGACAATTATTTACACATAAACATTTGACAATTGGTTTAAACAAGACAATTTGGTGGTTTGTTTGGGTAAGTGATTTAAGTAACGAGGCGTGTGTAATATGATAAAAGCATGGTGGATAAGCCGCTGGTACTTCCTATATATAAGTGCTTTTATGATATTACATATCGCAGCGTTATTTAAATCATTTCAATTTAGACACATTACATATTACATAAATAACAGATTTTCGCAAGACATTGTTTTACAAATCAGTTTATTTTATACAACTCATTTTATTTGGTTATTTAACTAACCATACACCTTTCTTTTATATAATCTGATTTCTTATCACAATTCTCATATGATTTATAAATGAAAACACTTAACAAGATTCATGACTAATTTTTATTAAACATTTCTTTAAACTTAAGTCATGAATCCTATTTTAACAAAACCTATGTATCTCACAGGCATTTTTATGCTGACGTACCTATTTTCACATGTGTTTCAGGAGCTTTTGCATAGGATGATCGAGATACACTTAGGCGGACCTATGCCTTAGTGACATTAAAACGAAGCTAGAACTAGTTTAATAATGTTATGTACTCTTGTTTCTTTCGTTTAAAGACAATGTACTCCTTTTGTTAATAAATAAAACAGAACTTTAATTTCCATGGTTATGAAACAATAATTCTGTTGCAACACTCCCCGACATTTCCGTCGCGGTTTGATGTTTTACGCGGTCGGGGTGTGACACCAAGTATGAAACACAATATTTCATTGATTTGGTATTTGTTTGATGGTCGTAGAGGCACATATGTCACAGTCTCCCCTACTTTAGGAAATTTTGTCCCGAAATTTAATTTTAGAGGAAACCTGTGAAGACAACTGTGATTGTTTCGCTTTCGAATGAATCCTTCGTACCCTAAGTAAAACTCTGGGCCACGTTTGGATTCTTGGCGAATTTGTCAACTGTCTAAGTGATGTCCTTGTAGTAACAAAACATGGAGTTTCGAACAACGGTTAGAAGAATGTTTCCTATGAAGACTATTATAGGAAACTTGTGTGTGCTCGAAAATCGAAGTCGGAGATTGTAAGATAAAATAACATTGGTCAAGGTCCAGGACTTCTAGTAACTTAAATAACGCTACGTTCGCAATGTAATAAGGAACACTTATATATAGGAAGTACCAGCGGCGTATCCACCATGCCCCTTTCTACATTGTTCCCGTTTCGTTATTCTCATCACTATAGGTCTTAACAAATGACAAAACTTGTTGTGGTTTCTGTGCACTGAATTCCGTAATTATGCATGCATCCATAATTACGTAATTCCTTGCACAGTCCGCACAGTTCATTTCATAATGCGTAGGGGAAAAATCAATCGGACAAACATGAAGTGACTTGACTAGACCACCAAAGGATCTTTTTAACTAGATCAATGAACGATCTTTTTAACTAGATCAACACATGATCTCCTTAACTAGATCGTCGTACGATCTCCTTAAATAGACCACTTAAGGGATCTTTGTAACTCTGAACTAAATAATCTATTTGAAATAGCACTTTGGAATTTAAGGTTCTTTACTGTTTGCATAGAAAAGCCCCTTAAAGAATTTAAGATAGTACTTAGAGTATCTTTCTGAGAATCTAACATATGAAGATACGGAAGGTTCTATCAGGACATAGATAGCGAGCTTTAGAATTACACATAAACATACAATCACATAATCGCGTATTCGTTAATTTAGTTATTGACTCGTTTGTTAATTTAAATCATTGCATTTAGAGTACACAAGGAATTCAATTAAAGACTCACGATAGTACCTTTAGATATCAAATCAAGGATTTGAAATGGTACTTCAAGTATCTATTTAGGAATTTGTAACTTGTACATCATACTTTGTTTCTTAAAAGAAACGAGTACTTTGGATTTTTAGGAAGATCACAAGTGATTATAAAATGAAAGAATCGCACGAGTAGTTTGTTTTGTAAGGAACACGGTTCCTTGGTGTCGGTATCGTAGAGGTATGTCAGATATACATACAATCATATCAATTTCATAAAATAAAATTGAAACAACCAATTTTATTTATATAATAGCTGAATTGTTTCAAATGTCAAAAGATAACAAACAAGGAAATACAAAAGACTAATTGTTCACTGCTGCATTGTCGTTCGCGTTTGCCTCGTTTATGTTAAACACTCGTCCACGCGCTGGATTTGCGTTAACAAGTCTTGGGCAATTATTTCGGTAGTGAGTAAGGTCACCACAGTTATAACACGACCCAGGTGGAAACTGTGCTTGAGCAGCAGCAGGATTTGCAGCAGCTTGGTTTTGGTTAGCATAACGGAAGGTATTGACCAAATGTCCCAATCGCCCACAGTGGGTACATTTGTGACACTGTGTTTGCTCCAGATGATGACGGTTGCATTTGTTGCACAAAGGTGCGGTACCAACATAGTTTTTCCTTGTACGAGGTTGTGCTGGCTGGTTTGGTGCAACCTGATTGTTCTGAGCAACTACAGCAAAGTTTTGTGAATCCTTACGCTTCTTTGACTTTTTGGAGGACTCGGTCTATTTATCCTTCGGTTTTTCTTGTGTAGATTCATCAGATGGTTTTGGGTCGCCCTTTCGAAAAAGCTTACCTTTCCTGATCTGGGATTCAGTCAGGGTAGCAGACAATTCAATTGCCTGTCTGACGGTAGTAGGGTTGCTACCAGTAACGATATCCTGAACTGGGTCAGGGAGACCATCAATGTACTTTTCGATCGCCTTTTCCAAAGGCGTAACCATGGCAGGACATAACAGGCTCAGCTCCTCAGAACGGTCAGTGTAGGCTCGATGTTCACAGCTGTCTTGCTTTAGATCGTCGAATTCCCTTTCCAACGCCCTAAGCTCATGACGAGGACAGAACTCCTTCATCATTAGAGCTCGAAGTTCTTCCCAAGTTTGAGCCAGTGCCACATCGGCACCCCTATCACGTGTCACACCCCGACCACGTATATCATACAAGACGTGGCGGAAAACGTCGGGGAGTGTTGTAACAGAATTAATTGTTTCATAACCATGGCATACAAAGTTGTATTTATTTATCAACATAAGTGTTACATTGTTTCAAACAGAAATTTAAGAGTTTATAACATAATTAAACAAAGTCTATCTTCATTTTAAGTATCTAAGGCACAGGTCCGCCCTAGTGTCATGATCGTCATCCTACGGAAAAGCACCTGAAAACACATGTGAAAGTAGGTACGTCAGCATAAAAATGCCTGTGAGATACATAGGTTTTATGAAAATAGGATTCATGACTTAAGTTTAAGAAAATGTTTAGTCATGAACCTTGTAATTTGATTTGTTTTGTAAATCGCTTGAAAAACAATAAGTTCAGATGATATGTATATGTAAAAGAATAATGTATGGTTAAATGAATAACCATGTAAAATGAATTGTATAAAATAAACTGTATTGTAAACCAAAGTCTTGTAAAAACATGTCACTTGTGTAAAATGTATAAGTCCAAAATGCATGATTTAAATAACGCTATGATATGTAATATAATACAAACACTTATTTATAGGAAGTACCAGCGGCGTATCCACCATGATTGTATCATATTACTCACATCTCGTTACTTAAGTCACTTAAACCAACCAACAAAGTATAATGTCTATGTTTAAACCAATAGTCAAAAGTCCTTGTATAAACCATGTCAAATGTTGATAGTCCAAAAGTAGTCAAGTAATGTGTAACAAATGTTATGTATGGTAAGTAAAATAAGACTACTTAAACCATAAGTAAAAATGTACAAAACAAAGTATTTTGAATATATCAAAAAGTTATGTTTTGCAAAGTGATGCATGATACAGTGATACAAACATTTATGTGGTAAGTTAACGCATACATTCAAGCCTTGAGACAGTCGGATAACCCTTTCAGTCAAGGTTATCAAAAGAATTGTATTCGGATTCAGTCATTCCTTACATCCAAACAAACCCGGGATGTCAGGAATGGGATTTGTCAAGTCCTATGGTACCACTACTTACTACCGAGCGGCGTAGCAAATGTTAATGAACGTAATAAAGACCCGTTTGTGCAAACCAAATGTCATAGCAGTTGTATACATGTAATATGAAAACAATGTACTAAGTATGCTAAGTTAACATACAAAGTAGAAAAGTCTTGTAAATCAATGTGCTAGCATGCTATCAGTCAACATACATAGCAGAAATGTAATGTAAAACAATGTACTAAGTATGCACACAATGGACATACATAGCATGAAATGTAATGAAATCATGTACTATAATGTACTAACAAACATAGCCGGTATATGATGTGAAAACAGGAAAGCATGAAAGTAACAAGTAGGCACATGTGTTTCACCCCAAAACAGTTTGGAAAACAGTAAAAGAGGGGTCTATGTACTCACTTGTGATTACTCAGTAGTCCTGGAGTGACAAACAAACTATGATAGAGATCTCGGAATCAAACGGCACCTAATATAGGTAACTATGTTAATAAACCGGACCTATATCGGAGGATCGGATAGAATGAGGGTTTGTAAACCAAACGAGTGTAGAAACTTGTGTCATTTGGTTTAACAAAGCCTAAATACTAAATGAAACCTAACATAATTGATTACGACCCATTACGACCCGTTTAGGTAGCTTATGCTACTTTAACGCGTCGTTCGCGTGAAACGCGTTCGGACCGCCTAACTAGTCCTATGACAAGTATTATATGCCTAAACATGTTACATAATCAGTTATGTGACAAAGGTTTAGGTTACATATGCTAAATTACCAATTATACATGAAAAGGGTATTCTGGTAATTTACCTAAGGCATATAAACTACCTATCATACAACTACTCAAACGATGTGACCATAGGGTATAACCTCGGAAGGTTATTCCCTACCTACTATGGTCACCTAATGTATTTGGTCGGATCCTAATGATCGACCAAACTGGGTCGGGTTCGAAGGTATAAGCGATTTATCAGATCGCTTACCCTACGACCCTAGACAACGTGGTAATCAGTAGGCATAGTCCCAAGGGACTATAACCATCGTGATTACAATCACGTTGCGAAGTTCAAACGAACTTCGCATTGACCATAGGCTGGTCAACGCTGAATGTGACACCCCAGGAAAACCAGTAATCTTCGCAAACCTGCTCAGGGGAGCCGCGATACAACACAGGTAAACAACGTCATACTACTAGCTTCCTCAGTAACCGCATGCTAAATTTCGGGACGAAATTTCTTTCAAGTTGGGGATAATGTGACAACTCGAGTTTCCAAGATTTCCGTTTTCGCACTAATGGCACGTTTATTGTTTAAATATTTGTTATACGACTTATTTGTTCCGTAACTGTACACGTTGATATTATGATAAATGATATACGTGGTTAGTAAACACTTGAACTAGTTAAGTGCCGGAAAACCTCCACAACGAATCAAGTGTCTCGCCAATAACAACTCGACGAAACAGAAACTTGATCCGTCAACCTTCTCGACGAAACAGAATCTGTTTCGCCGAGCCCAGATCCGCCGAAGCCCAGCTTGGGCCCAGTACGTAAACTCTCATATTATTACGTGAACCAACCTTTTGTTTCATACTTTTGAGCAATCTGAAACCCTAGAACACTTCTCAAACTGTGACGGCAACTACAAGCTTACGAAACCTTCTTGTGCCATCAATCCACTAGTTTCTATCTCGGTTAGTGTGATTCTTGTTCGTGTAGTGGATTAAAAACACTTGTGATTATTTGTTTGATTTTATGTAGTAACAGTTAGGTATAACAGTTAGGTAATTTTGTTCATGGATTGAATATATATGCGATTATGGTCCGATGTAAAAATCTATTACGTGATGTTATGTGATTAATGTTGTTTATGTGGTATTTCATGATTTAATATGTATGCTAGATTAGAGGTGTCATGATGATCTGAGTAATTGATAGTCTTGCATGGGTCACAAGTGTTGAGTGGTATGTTGTTTATGAAATCATGTGACTAAATGGATAATCACTTCTTTAATTCGGTCCAATAGCATCATGAAAACAATCCATATTGTCGGCCATTGTTGGGGTGGAATATATTAGTGAGGATGTAAACCAGTACATGATAATTTAGTCCATGTGAGGTCATGAGTATTCTGTTGAGTTGAGGATTTTCATGAGTTGGGCGGCATGCATAAACTGACAACTTGGTCACATGTGATGATATTCTCATTGAAACTGTCACTATTGAATTAGGCTTCATGCTAGATATTAAGTACCATGATGATGATTATGTTATGACATCGATGATTGCTGGTAGATGGCGTATAACGGCTGTAAGTGATGGTTAGGGTTTCTGTGATAAGCTGCGTAACTGGTACATGTTCACGAAATAGAATTTACGGCGAAACAGGAAGGGTGTTTCGCCAAGGGTAATTGACGAAACAGAACTTTATTTCGCTGAAGGGACTCTCGACGAAACTGAAGGTGTTTCGTCGAGTGGGGAAACCTGTTTTAACTTGGTTTGTTTCTGTTAGAACTTAACTGACCTAATTAACTGCTGTTAACTGAATTGCATGTTCCGTATGTGTTTGAATATGTGTTATGTGCTACGTGATGATCTTTGACTCGGTGTTACCATGTTGTACTCGTACACAAACTGATTTCACATACGTGCATACTTTAGGACGTGATTGATTACTTGCGAGCATACACTTAGCATACCGAGCAAACCAAGGTGAGTTCACACAGCCAAGGCATGGGATTCCCAGGATGGGAATGGGTTGGATTATTTATTCGTTCAGTTTATGGAACTTAGATATATGATTCCCGGTAGAGGAAGGATTATGGATAAGAATAGACTAGACTGGTTATACTAATTGAACTGATCTTCGCACACACGCCAAGTGATGGCCGCGATATTATGACGATCTTCGCACACATGCCTAGGAAGGGCCGCGAACTATATATTCTAATCTTCGCACACATGCCAGGAAGGGCCGCGATACTACTATACCTAGTCTAGTATACAGGGGAAAATCCCACTAATCTTCGCAAACATGCCTGGAATGGCCGCGATACGAATACTAATCTTCGCAAACATGCCTAGAGGGCCGCGATACGATACATACGATACATGATCACTAAACGAACATACGAACTACTATACGAACATTATTACCAAACTATTAACTGTGAACTCGCTCAACTAGTTGTTGACTCTCTCTTACATGCCTTGCAGGACTTTAGGTACATATGGAGCTTGCACAGGGAGGAGCAGGTCGTTGTGGGATACGGATCGTAGACGATATTTGAACTTATAACTTACCTTGGGTTTTCATTATTATGCTTCCGCTACTTAAACAATGTTTGGTTATGAACATCAGTCATGTCACGATGAATTACATGTTCCTACTTTTACACTTAAATACTATGTTTGATATGATTGATGGCTTGATCCTGGTCAGTCACGCCTCCAAGCGGTGATACTCCGCGTGTGGATTTTGGGGGTGTGACACTGAAAGTCAAACAAAGTTTGACTTTCTGACTCGAAAAGCAATAAAATAAGGAAAAGAACGAAAGAATACTTACGAAGGGTCCCCGAATGCTAATCTCGATTCAAAAATCTCAGGTATGAAACAATAGTTTCAACTTAGAGTTTCTCAAATCAAAATTCTAGTGGTTTTGAAGCATGGGGGGTGGGGTATTTATAGTATTCAGTCCACCGTTAAGATCGTTTCATGGAAACCGTGCTTTAATCGTATCCGTACAAGTGTTGCAAAGTTGTGGTAGCCTAAAATGATCCTTATCAGCTGAATAGACAAGTTGTGAGCTTGTGGTTGTGGTTAAAACAGCTGGAACATACTGACTGTTCATTATTATCTGATCAGAGAGGCGAACGCGGCCCGCGTGAGGATGTTCAGAAACTGAGGCGGGCCGCCTGGGAGTTGCAGATCAGAAATATGTTTCAAAAATGACAGTTTCAGCCCCTGCACGTGTTTAAGGCCATTTCCGACACTTCTAAGGCCCGTAAAGCCAACTTTAAGGCCCTAATATAATGCCTAAACATTGTGGACATGAAACATGTTCAAAAATATGCCGGAGGTTGGTTCGTTTGGTCGTACGAACGCGATGTTCGCTTAATTACGACGGAATGCGCACAAGCGCGAAAAACGATCCAAATGACGCAACGAATGGATTTTTGGCAAGCCAAACACTAAAGCATAATATAGTCATGCTTACATAAATTTTTGGATGTCCGGATGTATTCAGAACGCAAGTTATGCGCAAAAATGCAAACTTGTGCACTTTTTGACACTTTTAGTCCCTGAATGACCCAAAAGTTTATTTTAGCACACCGAACCCCTCAAAGCCTATTTCTAAGCTATATAAAGGATATTTAAGGTGTTTTTAACTTATGGTCATGTTCCGGAATGTTCGTTACAGTTCAAATTGGCATACTTTCGCAGTTTGTCAAGTTTAGTCCCTGTAAATGAATTAACTTGTTTTTGACATACCAAAGCCTTCAAAACTTATTTCTAAGTTATGTAAAGGTTATTTAAGGTATGTTAAGTACATGTTGATGTTCCGGAGTATTTCTCGCATTAAACTGATTACGTTTACGCATCAGTTTGCGTATAACTCTCCAGAAAGCGATGTAGAGTTTGAAATTGAATAAAAGTCAAAACATGAAAAATGTAAAACACAACAAAACAAACATTGGGATCAAATAACATTGTTTTATTGATAATAGAACTGTTCATAGTGATTACAAGCACAGTTGTTACAGTCTCCCCTACTTGTGGAAATTTCGTCCCGAAATTTATTTAGAGGAAACTCGTGGGAAAAGATGTGGATATTTCGCCTTCATTTGATCTTCGCGTTCCCAAGTAAACTCAGGTCCACGTTTAGCTTCCCAGCGAACTTTGACCAAAGGAATGCGCTTGCGTTTAAGCCACTTGACTTCACGTTCCATGATTTCCACAGGTTTCTCAACAAATTTCAGTGTTTTGCCAACACGAATTTCGTCAAGCGGTATGTGGAGGTTCTCATCAGGTAAACACCTCTTGAGATTGGATACGTGAAAAGTTGGATGAACATTTCCAAGTTCCGGAGGTAACTCAAGTCTGTAGGCTACCTTGCCGATTCTTTCGACGATCTTGAATGGTCCAACATATCTAGGTGCAAGTTTTCCTTTCTTTCCAAACTGATCACACCTTTCCAAGGTGAGACCTTAAGTAATACTCGATCACCGACTTGAAATTCCAAAGGTTTGCATTTTGGATCCGCGTAACTCTTTTGACGGCTTTGAGCTGTCTGAAGGTTATCGCGAACTTTCTTGACCTTGTCAGTTGTGTCTAAAATGAGGGCAGGTCCAGTAAGTTGAGCCTCGCCGATCTCATTCCAGCAGACTGGTGAACGACATTTTCGACCATAGAGAGCCTCGAAAGGAGCCATTTTGATGCTAGTGTGATAACTGTTGTTGTAGGAGAATTCAATCAATTTAAGATGTGAATCCCAGCTACCACCAAAATCGATCACACAAGCTCTAAGCATATCCTCCAGAGTCTGGATTGTTCTCTCAGATTGACCATCCATTTGCGGATGATAAGCTGTGCTCAGATTAAGTTGGGTCCCCATAGCAGATTGCATGGTTCTCCAAAAATGAGAAGTGAAACGAGCATCTCTGTCAGAAATGATGTTCAAAGGAACACCATGTCGAGCTACAATTTCATCCACATAGATTTGAGCAAGTCTGTCAGCAGGAAAATCCTCACGGATTGGCAAGAAATGTGCTGACTTAGTAAGACGATCAACGACTACCCAGATGGCATCATGACCTTTCTTTGTGCGTGGAAGTTTGGTAACAAGATCCATAGTAATGTTTTCCCATTTCCAAACTGAGATCTCTGGTTGCACCAATAAACCCGAAGGACGTTGATGTTCAGCCTTAACCTTAAGACAAGTAAGGCATTTTGATACGTATAAGGCAATGTCTTTCTTCATACCAGGCCACCAATACTGAATACGAAGATCCTTATACATCTTATCTGAGCCCGGATGAATAGAATAACGAGACTTATGGGCTTCATCCATAAGCAAAGTACGAAGATCATCCTGGCTTGGGACCCACAAACGGTCCATGAAGTAATATGATCCATTGTCCTTCAGTTCAAGAGCAGGTGTTATGTGATAGGGAAATTCCTTATCCATCAAACCTTGTGAAACACAAGATTGTTGAGCCTGAGAAATGCGGGCTTAGATATCGGATCGAGCTTGAATAACATATTGAAAATGTACACAATGAAGCTTAGTACATTCCTTACGACTCAATGCATCAGCTACGACATTCGCCTTACCAGGATGGTAGCGAATTTCGCAGTCATAGTCGTTTAAAAGCTCAACCCAACGTCGTTGCCTCATGTTGAGATCTTTCTGATTGAAGATATGCTGAAGACTTTTGTGGTCAGTGAAAACCACACATTTTGTACCGTACAAATAATGTCTCCAGATCTTTAGAGCGAAAACAACTGCACCCAACTCAAGATCATGAGTGGTGTAGTTCTTCTCATGTATCTTCAACTGCCTCGATGCATATGCTATGACTTTGTTCCTTTGCATCAGAACACAACCAAGGCCGAATTTCGATGCATCACAATACACGACCAAATCATCATCACCCTCAGGCAATGATAGAACAGGCGCATCGCAAAGCTTCTGCTTCAAGTGTTGAAAAGCTTTCTCTTGTTTGAATCCCCAATTAAAGGGTTTGTTCTTCTGAGTTAGAGCAGTTAGAGGAACTGCAATCTTTGAGAAGTTTTCAATGAAGCGGCGGTAATAACCTGCTAGACCAAGAAAAGAACGAACTTCAGTAGGAGTAGTAGGCGTATCCCAATCCTTAATCGCACTGATCTTGGAGGGATCTACCTGAATACCTCGTTCGTTGATAATATGTCCTAAGAATTGAACTTCTTTAAGCCAAAATTCGCACTTGGAGAATTTGGTGAAAAGTTGCTCTTTCTTCAGGAGTTCCAAAGTAAGACGAAGATGCTGCTCGTGATCAGCTCGCGTCTTAGAGTAAATCAAGATGTCGTCAATGAAAACAATGGCGAACTGATCCAAATAAGGTTTGCAGACCCTATTCATTAAGTCCATGAATACAGCAGGAGCATTAGTCAGACCGAATGGCATGACTGTGAATTCATAATGCCCATAACGAGTACGGAACGCTGTCTTAGGAATATCTTCTTCATGCACGCGAAGTTGATGATATCCAGATCGCAGATCAATCTTCGAGAAATAAGAAGCGCCCTGTAGCTGATCAAAGAGATCATCAATGCGAGGTAGGGGATATCGATTCTTGATGGTAAGCTTGTTAAGCTCACGATAATCGATACACATCCTAAAGGATCCATCCTTCTTCTTGACAAAAAGAATGGGAGCACCCCAAGGTGAAAAGCTAGGACGGATAAAACCTTTGTCGGAGAGTTCCTAAAGCTGCTTAGAAAACTCTTGCATCTCAGATGGTGCAAGACGATATGGAGCTCTGGCAATGGGATTTGCACCAGGTACGAGATCAATGCGGAACTCGACTTGGCGTGCTGGGGGTAGACCAGGTAAATCTTCAGGGAATACTTCAGAATAATCCCGAACGACAGGAATATCTGAAATAGACTTACCCTTTCCTTTATCTTCTGTAACATGTGCTAAGAAGGCCACATAATTCTTTCGCAGATACTTCCGAGCTTTAAAACAAGACATGAGCTTGAGACCACCAGACGGTTTCTCACCTTGAACCTGCAGGATCTCGCCTGTCGAAAGCGGCACACGAACGATCTTCTCAAAACAAACTACCTCTGCGTGATGCTTGGATAACCAATCCATACCCACAATGACGTCGAAGCTTCCAAGTTGCATAGGCGTGAGATCGATAGGAAAAAGATGATCATTAAGGTTCAATTGGCAGTTGCGAAGAACAGAATCAAGAATAATGGGTTCACCACTAGCAACCTCTACTGTCAAAGATTTACTTAGTTTTGTTCTAGACACGCGAAGCTTTGGCTCAAAAGACAATGACACAAAACTTTTGTCGGCACCAGAATCGAAAAGAACAGATGCAGGCTGATTATTAATAAAGAACGTACCGTTCACCACATTATCGTCTGCCTGCGCCTCTTGGGCATTCATGTTAAAGGCTCGGCCTCGAGCCGGAGCTTGATTCTGATTCTGGTTCTGGTTTGCTAGCCTTGGGCACCGGTTCCTGTAGTGGGTCAGATCCCCACAATTGTAGCACGAACCGGGAGGAAAATGAGGTCGTGCAGCTTGACCTTGTTGCTGAGCAAGAGGCTGAGCAACTTGTTGAGCTTGGTTATGAACTGCCTGGTTCTGATTGACAGGAATACGGCAGTTGACAGCAAGATGACCAGATCTTCCGCAGTTGGTGCACTGACGACACTGGAGATGTGGTTGGTGATGGCCGTTACACCTGTTGCACAAAGGTGCATTGCCAAAATAAGGCTTCTTGGCAGGTGGTTGCGCAGGCTGATTTGGTGCAGCTTGAGCCTGTGCAGTAACAGCATAGTTTTGGGAAGCCTTTCGCTTCCTAGACCCTCTTGCGGAACCCGAATTCTTCCCATTCTTGTTTTCACCTTTCTTACCATCCCCTTTGTCAGATGCCTGCTTCTTACCCTTGTCACCCTTCTTATGCAGCTTTCCCTTACGAATCTGCGACTCAGTTAACGTCGCTGATAACTCGATCGCCTGACGAAGTGTGGCAGGGTCACTACCAGTAAGGATGTCTTCTACTGAGTCAGGTAGGACGTCGATGTACCTTTCGATAGCCTTGTCGAGTGGGGTAACCATAGTCGGGCAAAGCAGACTCAACTCTTCAAACCTATCAGTATATGCCCTGTGCTCTCCACTATCTTGTTTCAAATTATCAAACTCTTTCTCCAACGCTCGCTGCTCATGACGAGGACAGAATTCCCTCATCATAAGAGCTCTTAGTTCTGCCCATGTCTGTGCTAATGCAATCTCAGCACCCCTATCTCTCATAACCCCGTTCCACCATGTCAAAGCCCTCTTCTGAAATACGCTCGAAGCAAACTCGACTTTGCGATTATCCGGACACTGCACGTGGCGGAAAGTATTCTCAATGCTCTCAAACCACTGAAGAAGCCCAGTTGCTCCTTCAGAACCACTAAACTTAAGTGGTTTAGCCGAGTTAAAATCCTTGTATTTGCATGGAGCATTGTTGTTGTTGGCTTGTTGCCATTGAGCAAAGAGATTTGGGAATTGAGCAGCCATCTGCTGCGCAATAATTTCTGCCAGCTCGGCAGTTGCTATCTGGTTCTCGCGTCGAGGAGGCATTCTAAAAGAGGAAAACATGAAAAGAAACGAGTGAGATGATTGGATGAAAAGAATGAGATGATAAAAAAAACAAGAATTGCAAACAGCATAGATGGTGGTCATTCGTCCGTATCACAAAGCAAACAAACGACACACAGTGACTAATCAAAGTAAATGGGTCAAAATAATGTATTACGAAGACATGCTCGCCTATAAGTGAACACTCATCCCAAGAATTCCCAGGTAAGCACAACTGGTCTCGCGTCTGGTTGAGATGTATACGAAGTGCTTGCCTAGACAGAAAACCCAGAATACAGGCATTCACCCTTCCAGTTTGCACATGTTCACATTATTTAAGACCCAAAACGTTGAAGAGAGTTTGAAAATTTGAAGGCACAAGGCCAAAAATTTAGTCAAACAAAAAGGGTTCAAAACCATATAAAAGAGAGTTCAAAACCTTACAATAGAGGGTTCAAAACCTTGTAATAATTTATTCAAAAACAGATGATTGTTTTTCAAAAATCGTTTCAGAAAAATTTTGATTCTTGTTTTGATAATCACCTAAGGATAGGTGATGTACATGTTTTAAGATCTAAACACAAGATTACTTGTGTTAGGGTCCTAGAAAAGTTATAGTCTAGGTCAAAGCATTACTAAAAAGCTAATTCCCTATAACCATTGGCTTTGATACCAACTCTTCTGTCACACCCCGACCACGTATATCATACAAGACGTGGCGGAAAACGTCGGGGAGTGTTGTAACAGAATTAATTGTTTCATAACCATGGCATACAAAGTTGTATTTATTTATCAACATAAGTGTTACATTGTTTCAAACAGAAATTTAAGAGTTTATAACATAATTAAACAAAGTCTATCTTCATTTTAAGTATCTAAGGCACAGGTCCGCCCTAGTGTCATGATCGTCATCCTACGGAAAAGCACCTGAAAACACATGTGAAAGTAGGTACGTCAGCATAAAAATGCCTGTGAGATACAGAGGTTTTGTGAAAATAGGATTCATGACTTAAGTTTAAGAAAATGTTTAGTCATGAACCTTGTAATTTGATTTGTTTTGTAAATCGCTTGAAAAACAATAAGTTCAGATGATATGTATAAGTAAAAGAATAATGTATGGTTAAATGAATAACCATGTAAAATGAATTGTATAAAATAAACTGTATTGTAAACCAAAGTCTTGTAAAAACATGTCACTTGTGTAAAATGTATAAGTCCAAAATGCATGATTTAAATAACGCTATGATATGTAATATAATACAAACACTTATTTATAGGAAGTACCAGCGGCGTATCCACCATGATTGTATCATATTACTCACATCTCGTTACTTAAGTCACTTAAACCAACCAACAAAGTATAATGTCTATGTTTAAACCAATAGTCAAAAGTCCTTGTATAAACCATGTCAAATGTTGATAGTCCAAAAGTAGTCAAGTAATGTGTAACAAATGTTATGTATGGTAAGTAAAATAAGACTACTTAAACCATAAGTAAAAATGTACAAAACAAAGTATTTTGAATATATCAAAAAGTTATGTTTTGCAAAGTGATGCATGATACATTGATACAAACATTTATGTGGTAAGTTAACACATACATTCAAGCCTTGAGACAGTCGGATAACCCTTTCAGTCAAGGTTATCAAAAGAATTGTATTCGGATTCAGTCATTCCTTACATCCAAACAAACCCGGGATGTCAGGAATGGGATTTGTCAAGTCCTATGGTACCACTACTTACTACCGAGCGGCGTAGCAAATGTTAATGAACGTAATAAAGACCCGTTTGTGCAAACCAAATGTCATAGCAGTTGTATACATGTCATATGAAAACAATGTACTAAGTATGCTAAGTTAACATACAAAGTAGAAAAGTCTTGTAAATCAATGTGCTAGCATGCTATCAGTCAACATACATAGCAGAAATGTAATGTAAAACAATGTACTAAGTATGCACACAATGGACATACATAGCATGAAATGTAATGAAATCATGTACTATAATGTACTTAACAAACATAGCCGGTATATGATGTGAAAACAGGAAAGCATGAAAGTAACAAGTAGGCACATGTGTTTCACCCCAAAACAGTTTGGAAAACAGTAAAAGAGGGGTCTATGTACTCACTTGTGATTACTCAGTAGTCCTGGAGTAACAAACAAACTATGATAGAGATCTCGGAATCAAACGGCACCTAATATAGGTAACTATGTTAATAAACCGGACCTATATCGGAGGATCGGATAGAATGAGGGTTTGTAAACCAAACGAGTGTAGAAACTCGTGTCATTTGGTTTAACAAAGCCTAAATACTAAATGAAACCTAACATAATTGATTACGACCCATTACGACCCGTTTAGGTAGCTTATGCTACTTTAACGCGTCGTTCGCGTGAAACGCGTTCGGACCGCCTAACTAGTCCTATGACAAGTATTATATGCCTAAACATGTTACATAATCAGTTATGTGACAAAGGTTTAGGTTACATATGCTAAATTACCAATTATACATGAAAAGGGTATTCTGGTAATTTACCTAAGGCATATAAACTACCTATCATACAACTACTCAAACGATGTGACCATAGGGTATAACCTCGGAAGGTTATTCCCTACCTACTATGGTCACCTAATGTATTTGGTCGGATCCTAATGATCGACCAAACTGGGTCGGGTTCGAAGGTATAAGCGATTTATCAGATCGCTTACCCTACGACCCTAGACAACGTGGTAATCAGTAGGCATAGTCCCAAGGGACTATAACCATCGTGATTACAATCACGTTGCGAAGTTCAAACGAACTTCGCATTGACCATAGGCTGGTCAACGCTGAAAGTCAAACAAAGTTTGACTTTCTGACTCGAAAAGCAATAAAATAAGGAAAAGAACGAAAGAATACTTACGAAGGGTCCCCGAATGCTAATCTCGATTCAAAAATCTCAGGTATGAAACAATAGTTTCAACTTAGAGTTTCTCAAATCAAAATTCTAGTGGTTTTGAAGCATGGGGGTGGGGTATTTATAGTATTCGGTCCACCGTTAAGATCGTTTCATGGAAACCGTGCTTTAATCGTATCCGTACAAGTGTTGCAAAGTTGTGGTAGCCTAAAATGATCCTTATCAGCTGAATAGACAAGTTGTGAGCTTGTGGTTGTGGTTAAAACAGCTGGAACATGCTGACTGTTCGTTATTATCTGATCAGAGAGGCGGACGTGGCCCGCGTGAGGATGTTCAGAAACTGAGGCGGGCCGCCTGGGAGTTGCAGATCAGAAATATGTTTCAAAAATGACAGTTTCAGCCCCTGCACGTGTTTAAGACCATTTCCGACACTTCTAAGGCCCGTAAAGCCAACTTTAAGGCCCTAAAATAATGCCTAAACATTGTGGACATGAAACATGTTCAAAAATATGCCGGAGGTTGGTTCGTTTGGTCGTACGAACGCGATGTTCGCTTAATTACGACGGAATGCGCACAAGCGCGAAAAACGATCCAAATGACGCAACGAATGGATTTTTGGCAAGCCAAACACTAAAGCATAATATAGTCATGCTTACATAAATTTTTGGATGTCCGGATGTATTCAGAACGTAAGTTATGCGCAAAAATGCAAACTTGTGCACTTTTTGACACTTTTAGTCCCTGAATGACCCAAAAGTTTATTTTAGCACACCGAACCCCTCAAAGCCTATTTCTAAGCTATATAAAGGATATTTAAGGTGTGTTTAACTTATGGTCATGTTCCGGAATGTTCGTTACAGTTCAAATTGGCATACTTTCGCAGTTTGTCAAGTTTAGTCATTGTAAATGAATTAACTTGTTTTTGACATACCAAAGCCTTCAAAACTTATTTCTAAGTTATGTAAAGGTTATTTAAGGTATGTTAAGTACATGTTGATGTTCCGGAGTATTTCTCGCATTAAACTGATTACGTTTACGCATCAGTTTGCGTATAACTCTCCAGAAAGCGATGTAGAGTTTGAAATTGAATAAAAGTCAAAACATGAAAAATGTAAAACACAACAAAACAAACATTGGGATCAAATAACATTGTTTTATTGATAATAGAACTGTTCATAGTGATTACAAGCACAGTTGTTACATCACGCATCACTCCGTTCCCCCATGTAAGAGCATGCTTCTCAAACACACTGGATGTAAACTCAACTTTACGCTCATTCGGACATTGCACATGTCTGAATGTACTTTCGAGGCTTTCGAACCATTGCAGGAACGCAGTTGCTCCTTGAGACCCAGAAAACTTTAACGGTTTAGCCGAATTGAAAGTTTTGAAATTACACTGGGCATTATTGTTGTTATTGTTTTTGTATAATTAAAGGATCTGGGTTACTATGTTCGGAACACAGCAGCCATTTGCTGAGCGACAAGGGCTGCGACTTCTTCGTTATTTAGAGGTTGTGCATCACGTCGAGGAGGCATTGTCTAAAAAAAGAACAAGGAAACATGAGAAACGAGTGAGATTGACAATTGGATAAACAAAAGAGGTATTGAAAACATCGACAAAACACAAGGAAGGCGATCATTCATTCGTTACCTCGAACAAACAAATGACTCGCAGTGACTAATCAAAGTAAATGGGTCAATATAATGTATCGTGAAGACCTGCTTTAGCCTATAAGTGGACACTCATCCCAAGAGTTCCCATGTAAGAGTGACTGGTCCGATTATATGGATTTGTACGAACACTCTAGCCTTAGACAGAAAACTCAGGATACAGGCATCCACCCTTCCAGATTGCACGTGTTCACATTATAAGACCCAAACTTTGATGAGAATTTGAAAACTTAGAGGGTTTAAAACCTAGTAATCAATCTGTCACACCCTCAAATTACCACCTAGGGAGTGTCCCTGTTAGGCGTGTGACTACTAGCAATGAGCCACCAATTACGTTGAATCACAAGTTTAAAATAAAGTTCCATCGTTTAATAATAATGAAATCCCAATCGTAAGTCATTCAAAACCATAAGTTCAGCGGAAGCGTAAAGATACCATAAAGTAAATACTAAACGATCATAATAAATAAGTGTTTGATAAATAAGTTCATCAGCGTGACCATGACCACTCTTGCTCTCCAGCCAATAAGCTCCTGTCTCAATCACCTAACGACCTGCGAGCATGTAACAAGTGTATCAGACAAAGCTGGCGAGTTCACAGTTTTAGAAAACGTTTGTTACCAGTTGTATGTAAAACAGTTCAATAACCAATGCAAGTAATATTGTTAATATCTCAATTCCGAACAAGACAGCTCCTGATGTACATGACTGCCCTTTCCCACGTACTCCTATCCAGTACTGGGCCTGACTAGGTCATTAGTTCACATCCGTCCTATCTAGGAGCGGTGTGAGGGTGCCAAACCTAAGTAGCGCTACCAACTAATACCCGTTACCCTCCAGGTAACAACATAAGGGACTTACAAGAATGATAGGTGAGAATATTAACCAATATACCCGTTTTTACCCAAAAGACTTATCCCCCCACGGGATACCCACTGACTGTCCCCAACCACTGGGACGCATGCTCGAATGTAGTGAACTCACCTTAGTTTGCTCGGTAGGATTAGTTACGTGTTTACCGTTGATCAAACCAAATCCTAATATGGTTACAACGATGATCAGTTTCGTATGATAATGAATCACTTATTCAACACGTTTCACAACTTACACAACATCATGTATCACATAATACATATTCGGCCATAAACAAAATCACATTACAATTCCATTATTCAATTGAGCAACTTAACAGTCCGAAACCTTCCTTAAGCAAATGTGCGGCCCAATACCTAAGGTCCGAATCGGTGTGTGTGTGTGTGTGCGGCCCAAAATGATAGTTTGGCCCAAACAAAGTGTGCGACGTCCTTACATGTGTGCGATCATGTATCAACAACGTATACAACATGCAGCCTAATTGTGTACGGTGTGTTACTGTGTGACCACTCATTGGGCGACTCACACAGTTGAGTGTGCGGTTAAGCGGTATACCTATACGATGTATTAATCAGTCATGCATAGCAAGAAGTGTGCGATTAGTTTCCAATTCGCCGAAATCACGGAATCGGTTACACCAATCTCTAGTCGGTTACCTTCCAAATTTATCTCGAACAACAATTACCAATAGTTCTCTTATCAGTTTGAATCAAACAACCTTATTTCTTCAAGAATATATTAACAGTTCATCATTAAAAACATTCCATTCTGATCAAAAGCGGACCCATCTAAGAGCGATTCATGCACATGTTCACATTTGATTCAAGCATCACATATCATCATGTATATACACCTAATTACCATGTAAATCAGGATCATGGGTGAACACCCTAACAACTTCTAAATCCCCATAATCAGTTTATCATCATATATTACAGCAAAACCAATTTAAGAATTATTTATCACTCTCACCCTCTACATGACCCCACACCACCGATTTTTATTATTTCCTTCATGGTTAACCCTATTTATTAAATTTAATAATGCCACAACATCAAATCACCATCAAACAACGTTTTATTAAATCCATCATTCAATAAAGGCATATGTAATTCAAACAATTAATCATGAGTAGCATGTTACAATTCATCATCATACTATTTCTTGATTAGATCTAGGCACACACATGGCAACCACTTTCATTCAAAGTTGACAAGTTTGTCAAACCACTTATCCTTACATGCATTGGACCACCAAAGGCTATGAATATCACAATCGGTTTGCTTAACAAAAAGGCATACATCACAATCAACTAACACACATAGAATAAGATTAAAATATAAGTCAGTCACATGCTATTATGGTGTGGCCCAATAGGAATTGATTAAGATTATAGTTGTCAAAACATCGCACATGTTCCAATCCCATCAGATTAACATATCAATTTTTATATCAAGAATTCACACTATCATTAGTCTAGTTCTTTCACAAATATAAGCATACTGCAAACATTCTCAACACATATAATCGATGTTATTTATACATATAACATAACGAATTAATCATCACATATGAGCATCAATCATGTTATCAACAGAAACAAATAACTCAATAATAAAGATTTGGTGTACTAACCGATATCAAGGGTACAAGATTGAAAGGTCTCAAGTGTGAGAGGGGGGTCTGCCGTCACAAGTTGGGTAAGGAGAAGTAGGGTTTGTTGTAGTGATTTAGAGATTAATCAAAATGTTTACGTACATGGATTTATAAAAGAAGTAACAACTAAACTGAAGTGGGCCGCCTAATAAGTTTAGTCCGGCTACTATCCTTGGGCCGAGTTATCAAGACACACAATCAAAGCACACAAAGAATTAGTTGGGCCTTGGGCCGATCTGGTGAGTGTTGTGAGTGCTTGCAAGGTATAGTTATAAAGCCCAAAATATACGCGGCCCAAGAGTTTCCGATAAGTTATTTACCCGCGAAATCAAACGTTTAAGTTTAACGGAATTGATCACAAGGTTACACGTCATTAATCTTGAAAGTTCGGGCTGTCACACAATCATCCAAGAATAGATGATTAATTTTCAAAGCGGATTTGTTATTGTGTTCTCGTTGTGGTTATCACCTAAGGATAGGTGACGGTATTGTTTTAAAATCTAAACACAAGTAAACTTGCGTTAGGGTCCTAGGAAGGTTATAGTCTAGGTCAAAGCATTACTAATAACCTAATTCTCTATAACCATTGGCTCTGATACCAACTTTTTTGTCACACCCCGACCACGTAAAACAACAAATCGTGGCGGAAACGTCGGGGAGTGTCGTAACAGAATCATTGTTTCACAACCATGGATTAAATAGTTTCGTTTTATTAAATTATTGAACTCATTGTTTTATTACAAATCAGATAAATACAAATATTGTCTTTCAAGTTTTAAAGTCGCTAAGGCACGAGTCCATCCTATGTATAGGATGCATCAACAATCATCACATAGCAGCACCTGAAACATATGTTAAAATAGGTACGTCAGCATAAAAATGCCTGTGAGTAACATAGGTTTTGTGAATTAGGTTCATGGCTTTGGTTAACACAAGAAAAAGGTTTTATGTTTACAAAAAAAGCCATGAATCCATGTAAATAATTTGGTTTCTAATCACATTGTTTTGATAAAAAAAGATTGTAGTATATACAAAAATATACCTTGGTTTTGAGAAAGTCGGATAAGTGATATATATTAAAATATATTTCAGTTTCAAAATAGTTAAACAAATAATATATCAAATATACTTTAGTTGTTAAAATAATAGTTTTTGGTAGTATATCATAAGTATACTTTTGGTTTAAGAATGAAAGCATCGGTAGTATATCGATTTATACTTTGGTTTTGTAAATAACATATCAAACTATGCTTTGGTTTTGAAAATAGCATATCAACTATGCTTTAGTAATTAACCAGGTCAGTAGTATATTAAACTATACGTTGGTTTTGTACATAGTATATCAAATTATACTTTGATAAATAATATCACATTTTGGGAGCACATCAAACTATACTTGATAGTATATCGAAATATACAAAAGAAAATGTGATTTGGTATTTCATTCAAACCTTAGTGCATCAAACTACACCTTAGAGACTATAGAAATACCACAAAGGCAATTTCTATTTGGTAAAAATTTGGTTTCTGACATTCCATACAACAGGAATGGGGTGTCTAGTCCTATAGCGCTATATCGTACTACCAATCGGCTTGATGAATGTATAAAATAAGTACAATCCAACAATTAGTTTTATAATCTTTGAAAATTAGTGATTAAACCATAGATAATCATTCAGTTTGTCAAAAGATAAGTACTAGCATGTATAATCATATATTGAAATCATGAAAATAACGAATAGGCACACATGTTTCACCCAAAACATTTGAAAACACTAAAAGAGGGGACTATGTACTCACTTGAGATTGAAGGTATCCTTGATTAAGTGTCCTAAGGAAGCTCGAAAATCAAGGAATCAAGTGGTACCTAGTAATCGGATCGCTAATTAAACAATCGGTACCTAAATCGGAAGATCGGGTAGAATGAGGTCTCGTAAACCAAATGAGCATTGGAACTCATGTGATATGGTTTAAGAAAGCCTACATTCTAAAACGGAACCTATCCTAAGTGCTTACGACCCGTTACGACCCATTAAGGTAGCTTACGCTACTTTAACGCGTCGTTCGCGCGAATGCGCGTTCGTGACGCCTAACTAGTCCTATGACAAGTATTATATTCCCTAACATGTTTAAATATGTTTCATAATCAGTTTAAGTGACAAAAGTTAGGTTACATATACTTAAAATCAATTTATGCATAAAAAGGGCATTTTGGTCATTTACCTAAGGCAAATAAACTACCTATCATACAACTAATTAAACTAAGTGACCATAAGGTATAACCTCGGAAGGTTATTCCCTATACAACTATGGTCAAAAATATGCTTGGTCGGATCCTAATGATCGACCAAACGGGTCGAGTTCGAAAACCTAAGCGGTGGTTTAGACCGCTTGACTTACGACTCTATACAAGCACTAAACTAAAAGTGACGAGCTAAACATGTTAGAACATGTTTAACTAAGTTAGAAAACAGGTTTTGATATCAAAACAAAGTGTTTTGATACCCAAGAATAGTTTGGTTGCAAAATACGCATGAATATGCATTTTGACCGAAACTATGACTCGCCACTACGCCTAATCAACGTGGTAATCAGTAGGTATAGTCACACGGGACTATAACCATCATGATTACGCTCACGTTGCAAAGTTCAAACGAACTTTGTGTTGACCAAAGACTAGTCAAAGCAAAAAGTCAACACTGTTTGACTTTCACGCTTAAAAAGCAGTAAAAGCACGAAAGAAACTTACAAAGGGTCCAAGCTAGGAAGATCTTGATCCAAAATACTCAGGTATGAAGTTTTTGAACTTCAACTTAGAGCAATTCAGATCAAGTGTGAAGAAAGGAATGAAAAAGCTTGGGTTTATATAGATTTCGGAGAACCGTTAGGATTGTTTCTAGTAATTCGTGCTTTGATCAAGACCATACATGTGGGCACAAGGTTTTTCTAAACAATGGGACATCAAAAACAAGCAAATGGTATTCAAAATCAATGATCAAAACCATCAAAATGGCTGAATTGGACCAAATTCAATGTTTCTGTCTGATGTGCTCTCACGGGCCGCGTAAGAAATGGCCAAGTCTTACTCCCCACTCCTAAGCCAACTTTGACAGATTGTCAAAAATGGTCCCTGCAAGCTTGAAACTTGGTTTTGATGCATTTTTGGCACGTTTAAGCCCCGTTAACCCCATTTCAAGGCTCAAAAATAAAGTTAAAGTATAGGGAACATAAAATATGCTTAAGAACATCTCGGATGTCAGTTCGTTTGGCCGTACGGTTGCGTTGTTCGGGTAATTACGACGGAAACTCGAACGGACGCGAAAACGATCCAAATTACGCGACGAATGGTATTTTAGCATTCCAATCATTAAAATAAAATATTTTAATGATTAAAAAAATTTTGGATGTCCAGATATGTTCAGAACGTAAGATATGCGCGTAAATGCAAACTTATGCACTTTTTGACGCTTTTAGTCCCTGTTTGACCAAATAAGTTTATTTTCGCATACTGAACCCCTCAAAGCCTATTTCCAGGCTATGTAAAGGATATTTATAGTATGTTTAACTTATGATCATATTCCGGAAGGTACGTTATTATACGAATCGGCAGACTTTCGCAGTTTGATGCAAATAGTCCCTACGATCGAATAAACTTGATTTCAATACACCAAACCCTCTAAAACTTATTTCTAAGTTATGTAAAGGTTATTTAGAGTATGTTAAGCCTATGTCACTGTTCCGGAGTGTTTGTTGCATTAAACTGATTACGTTTACACATCAATTCGCGTATAACCTTCCAGAAAGCGATTTAAAGCTCGAAATCGAACAAGAATTTATATGTGCAAATGATACACATATTTATAGAAATCCCAAGTATGAAACACAATATTTCATTGATTTGGTATTTTTTTGATGGTCGTAGAGGCACAGATGTCACAAACGACACCCAAAGTGGTGCCACAATAGATTTGGAAACAGAAAGAAAATGTTTCAGAACCAAAACAAATCTGGAAACCTAAAAATGATTTGTCAAAACAAAACATTCTAAGTGATTCAAGATTTTATCAAAGGAATGTTTTAAAAGGGCAAGCTTGGGTGACAAAGAAACAAAAAACTTCTGTGAGTGATAACCGAAATGAAGATTTTTTTTAGAAGAATGAACGAAACTATCGAGTTTTATCTAGAAAGATTTATGTTCAGCTAACTAAGTCTAAACAGGCTTGGGTTGCATTCTTCAAATGATTAAGTTGTTTGAATGTGCAGGTACTCCTGATAATGGATGATTGTCAGATTAAGGAGTGGAGCAGCCTGACACGAGAGGAGGCTGCAGATCCCTGCAAGTGAAAACAGGGAGTTTGTTTGTTTCTGTACATAAATAAACCATATCTAAAAACCCTAAAAATAGAAAAATTTAAAATCCAAAAATATGTCTTTATTTTGTTAAAAATTGAAAAATGAAAAAAAAAATTATGGATTTAAATTTTGTCAAAAATCAATTTTTTTTTCAAAAAATGTTGATTGAATATGCCGAAACCCTCACGGCTGAACAAACATGATTATTTCACAAGTGATTAAATGGTTTTAACATTGTTAAAAATCAATGTGTCGTAAATCATGGGGGTACTTTCTGCAAAATAGTGCATGAGAACCAGAAAATGGATGGAGAGATAAAGCTATCTACATCGGTTTTCAAATTTTCTTTAAATGTTTTGAATTTTAGGGGGAGTAAATATTTTCAGAAAATACAAAAACATTTGAAATTTTGAAAAAGCCAAAAACAATAGAAAATGAAAAAGAGTTTTTGTGTAAAAAGAGGAAATGATAGTACATCAGTAGACAATCACAATTCGCTAAAGAAATGGAAAGTTAAATGTGATAAACGGTCTCACTGATGATATGCCAGTAGGTTTTTACACGCTTAGTAGATTGATCAAGATATAAACCTAAATATCAATAACTTGCTTATCTCGTGGGGAACATCTCTCGGATATGTGGGTAACCCCCGAAATCTCGTTTGAGAGATTGCCTGATTCTGAGATACTAGGTCTTTATACTGTTTGATATTTGGGGTATTATACCTGGTCTTCTAATATTGCGGAAACAATGGCCTTGACCTCGTATAATACTTTACGCACTTTAATAAAAGCTTTCCCTCTGCATAAAAATTGAGAAAACATCGAAAGATATATATCAAATGCGGTTGTAAAGAAGATCCCTAAATGGGACACACCTCAAAGTCGAGCATTCATCTCTTTGACTGAACATTAGTTCATACCTGAGCTCTCAAGGTCTCGCGCTAACCCAGAGTACATATATCAATATAGTATATTCACCTGTAAGACTGAATCTAGGGAATCTTGATACGGGAGTATATTTTGAGGTGGGACACGCGAATAAGTTTAAGTTCTTAAAACACTAAATCTCGTATCTCAAATCAGTTGAACTTTGTGTGAAAATTTAAGTGGATCAGTATACTGACAATCTAAGTGAATCGTTTAGGACTTAAAGTGTTTATAGCTCAACGGTGCTAGTGATTTGTCATAAACTGATATGATCCTCTAACACAACTCAAACAAAAATATTGTCTGAAAATATTTCTTTATTGCTCTATATTTCAGAAAATACAAAAAGATTTTGTTTCTACTTTATTTTCGACAACCGATGTCTGAAATCTGAGTTTCAAAATCTAAGTATGTTGATCGTGTTTCTAAAAATAAACAAGTTCATTAATTTGAAACTTGAAGTTTTTCATTAAAAATATCAAAAATAGTTTGTGAAATCTCCAAGGTCATTAAATTGGTCCTGGATGATAATCATGAGATTTTTGGATTCTTAAAATGCCATATACATAGTTATTTGATAGGGGGAGAGTGACAGGTTATTATTTTTGGGAAATTCTAAATAGATATTAAAATTGTTAAATGTGAGCCAGGTTTTCGATCAGAGAATTATGAGAGCCAGGTCATTGATTCTGAAAATGTTCTCATTGTTAAATATAAAATCCAGATTTCTGTGAACAAATGATGTCATGTGCTGTCACATATTTGAAATGCTCCAGCTTATCAATCTTATATGTTTAGAGCTAGGTTGTTGATTTTGTACTTTAATTGTCAAATTCTTATAAATGGGTTGAGAGTTGTGTAGATGAGAGAGCCAGACTATGATCGCGATAGCTGAGATTAAGGGGGAGTCTAAAGACAAGCATGAATTCAAAGGAGCTTGTAGAGCCAGGTGACGATCCTAGTAGCTGAAAGGACGGAAGCTTAAAGCAAGGTGGAGCCTGAAGGAGGAGTTAAACGAAAGGGGGAGCAGCTGAAGCTGAAAACAGATCCATGGGGATTCTGTTAGTTCAAGGGAGAGTCTGTGGTGATAATAATGTCAACACTATGTGAAGACTAAGAGAGAGAAGATAGAAAGCTACAAGATTGACTGCAGCAATATCCAAGGGGGAGTCTGTGAGTGCATATGTCTATCACTTGCGTCAATCACGTATCGTAGCTGAATCAGATGTCACAAGACCAGTGCTGAAATCGGAAGAAGACAAAGTTGATGCCTGTTGAAGCCCATCCGAACAGGTGGGCAATATGTCCATTCGGACGAATGAAGGATATACTCATCCGGATCATGAAGTTTAGTTGTTATAGTCCATCCGTCCGGATGGAGTCCATCTGCTAGCATGTCATCCTGATGGAGGATGCCTATAAATAGAGGTCTAGGGTCTTAACATTTGTAACTTTTGGGTATTCTTGAGGCGAAGCTCTGCCCGTTTGATTTCTCGTTGTATACACTGTCAAATCAGTTAATAGAAATCATTTGTAATAACATCCTCATGTTCTATCTACACACGTGATTGGATTCCACACATTTTACGTGTTAGTACGCATTCAACTATAAAAAAAATTTATAGTTGAAACCGATAGCAGCTAATTACCAATGGTTAGAATTATTTAAATCCATTATTCGTTAAAATATTCAAGATCATGTTGTGTTCTCTCCACAAATATGGCCCATTGACTTGTTTATCCATTTCCCATAGTAAAATCCAACTAATGAATTTGTTAATTTTCAATCAGGTTTATGGTTTATGTTTCAACTTTTAGGTGACTATATATATGTTGGATACGACATCATAATCAAATAGTTTTTTGCTCTATTTTAAGTAGTTAGTTTTTGCTCTATTTTATTAAAAATCATCAATGGCAGTCTCAACTATTAACATATTGGCCTTTAATGGTCCCTGACTAACGAAACTCTAATGTCGTTAGTCGCCGGAAAAAAAGTTTTTGACGGAAAATTATTTTTTGGTCGGAAAAGTCAACATTTTCGTCCCAAACCTCTTTGTAACATTATATTGGATCTTTAGAAACTTTTTTCTTGTAAAAGCCCTAATTATTAAGGCCACTGAAAAAACTTTTTGTATGGCCGTAACACTCCTTTTTGGCCAAAAAAACTCAATCTTTTCGTACCAAACCTCTTTATAACCTTATATCGGACCTTTAGAAACATTTTTCTAGTAAAAGCCTCAATTACTGAGGACACCGGAAAACTACTTTTTGGCCGAAACACTGAACATTTTCGTCTCAAACCTCTTTGTAACCTTAGATCGAACCTTTATGAACCTTTTTCCGGCCAAAAACGTTATTCCGGCAACCTGCGACTAACGCCATTAAGGTTCCGTTAGTTAGGGTCTATTAGAGACCCCATATGTTAATAGTTATAATTGCCCGTGATGATTTTTGGAGTTGAACCAGTTGCAGACAATTAATAATAGTTGAGATTATTTAACTTCATTATTCCTATTTTAAACGAATCCAAAAATTGTTTGGCACATGTATGAAAAATAGATAGATGTATTTGCGGGTTGCCAAGGCATTTAACGTTAAAGGGCTTTATTTTATTTTTGCATATGTATTACAAATTTACAAATAGAGTAAATTGTCATTTTAGTCCTTGAGTTTTTGTCCAAATTGCCATTTTAGTCCAAATAGTTTTTTTTTCTCCTCTGAGTCCTTGACTTTTCTTTTTCTTGCCATTTTGATCACATTGCCTAACTTAGTCTAAAAACCAGGTTATAATCAAGGGTATTTTTTATATTAAATTATTATAAGGTTTATAAATTATGTTGTAAATTATTCCTGGTTATCACTACACAACGGTTATGGCAAAAATACCCCTGGTTATAACCAGATTTTTAAACTGAGTTAGGCAAAAGGATCAAAATGGCAAGAAAATTGAAAAGTCAGGGACCCAGAGAAGAAAAAAAAACTATTTAGACTAAAATGACAATTTAGACCAAAGCTCAGAGACTAAAATGACAATTTATATAAATACAAAGTAGTATAAAACAGTTGTTTAATTAATTATTACACAATATCTCAATTCCTTTTTTAACTTTTAGATTTTGCCATCAAATACCCAGTCAGTTTAAGTTATAATACACAATATTTATTTAAAGAAAATGTAAGTAAAAATAAGGGATATTGGATTTAAATAACCTTAACTTTCACCAATTGACCGATAGCACTCCAAAACTAACCCAACACTAACCCAGTTTGTAAACATCAACTACCACGTCATCAAACCAGTGACACGTCATATGCCACATCATCAAAAAACTAACTGGGTTAGGGCTCAGTTAGTTTGGGAGTGCTATCGGCCAATAACTTGAAACTTGGGAGTGGTGTGATACAAATTGAAAGTTGGGAGTGCTATCGGCCAATTGGTGAAAGTTGAGATTATTTAAATCTAATATCCCTAAAAACAAACGGGTTAAAAAACACGAAACCACATGGTTGACCCCAGCCAAATGTTTTCATGGAATATACATCCTGCAACTAACCCTAAAGACTAACCCGTTTAAAGCTAAACTAAATTTCACGTTAAGTTATTTCCATATCTGAAATTAACACATGCTACTCTAATTATTCAATAATTGGATTTTCTTAAATGCAATATGGCACGGCTCATGCGGTTAATGGCGAAGCTTAAGATTTCCGATCAGGGGCTCGAAAACGTATATACCAAAAAAATTTATAAAACCGCGGGGTCAAAAACTTATATACCCAAAAATTTCTATATGAAAACTACATACTCTCCATTAATGAGCGAAAAGTTCGGAGGGTCGGCCGCCCACTCCCACCCCCACAAAGCTACGCCATGCATGCGGTGTGTTAGATTGCTACAATGTTTATCATCAATAAACTAACTCTAGATATAAATTTAACTACTAGCACTTTCTCTCTCTACAACATCATCATCATCATCATACTTAGTAAATCCCACCAATAGCAAAGCTACGGTTGGGTATGAGGAGCGTAAGATGTAGACAACCTTACCTCTACTTGGAAGGAATAGAGAGGTTGTTTCCAGTGAGACTCCCGGCTCGATAATAGTTTTGCATCAAGCCTTGGACATAAGGCATATAACACTCAGCATGTGACAATTGTCAAATTTTCATGTATCCGTACAATTATTAGACAATGATTAATGCTTAATGACTGTGCTGATTTACAATTTATGACATGAACTGCTTTCTGATTATTGCCATATACATACATGTGCATCATATACATGGCTGTTCATAAAGCTCGCGACTCGTAGCTCGCTCGAAAGAAGCTCGACAAAAACTAGCTAAAAAAACTCAATTTGAGATGACATGAACCAAGTTGGCTCATTTTGTAACCAAGCCCAGCTCGAGCTAAGCTCAGCTCAGCCCATGGCTCGGCTCGTTGGCTCGTTCTTAGGCTCGTTTAACTCCGACGTAAAGCTCAAGCCAAGTTTAACCACCTGAATTCAATTTCGAGCTTGAGCTCGACCCCACCCTGGCTCGACTAGGCTCGACTCGTTTACAACCCTAATCATATATTGCAAATGACATATCATTATTGCATGCAAACTTTTTTGATTCAAATGATGCACGAAACAAAGATAGCACAGTTATCAGATAAATCAGAAAAATGCTGACGGAGTTCAGTACATAGACAAACATGGTATTGAGACACAGTATGAGCCAGAAACCAAGAGTTACACTAGTATAGTGTGTAGAAAAGTAAGGATCATAAAACTGCATTCCTAGTGATAGTTTAAGTGCCGGAAAGTGTCTAAAACTCACACAAACTGTAGAATTCAGCAAAATTCAGCATTTAAACAACTTAATATCATGCAGAAACATGGTTAAATGGTCCAGAATGCTTTCCTAAGTGTCGGGAATCAAAACTGTCACAAAAAGTAACACAAAGCACATTAAACTGCATAGTGTAGCACCTTAACGAACCGGTAACCAACCGAACAACCGGACAATAACCTAAACACCAAATTTTCACTAGAAGCATTGTTTTAACATTTTCGAACTAGTTATCGTCCCCGAACATCATAACACACTATATAACATCCTAATAACTAAACACCTAACTAAACACTTAGATTTCAACTAAGAAATCTAACTAACCATTAAACCCTAATCTATACCCCCTCTGTTAGTGCATTACGTCTATTGACTTCGTCTTGTATCATGTAATAGGATTATCGGTGTTTAAGATAATTTAGCTTGAACGTGGTGATTTCCCTTGAAAGTGTCTCATGACAATTTCAAGCTAAATCTCCTCCACTATATATACCATTCAAGCTAAATCATTTTAGACTTTTGCACATTTGATATTTGGAGAGCTTAGATTCTAGAGAGATAGTCTAGAGAGAGAAAGTACTCCAAGTGATTCAAGGTTCTTTGTACGTTTCAGAATTATAAATAGAATCACGTTTATATTACATCTTGTGTGTTTCGGTCTCGATTGTTCATGGATTCCGCACGTAGAACGGGCGGTTCGCAATCGTACGGTGTCGAAACAGGTCCTAACAAGTGGTATCAGAGCAGGAGCTCGATTGCGTTGATCAAACAACAAGATTCGTACCAGATTACAGCTTTTTCAGATATGAATTGCATCATTTCTTCTTCATCTACTTATTCTTTCACGTTTTCTACGGTTTTTGGACAAATTGAATGGGATTTTATGGTCCGAATTAGCTGATTTTTTAGAATATTGTGCGAAAATAGTTGTTCTACAATCCTGCCAAGTTTCAGATTCAAATTCCTAGTCGTTTAGGAGAATTTCGAGTTGTTGTGTCCGATTTCGTAACTATCAGCAGGATTTCGCTTGATTTCGTAACTATCAGCAGGATTTCGCTTGACTTTGTAACAATCAGCAGGATTTCGCTTTTTCAGATATGAATTGCATCATTTCTTCTTCATCTACTTATTCTTTCACGTTTTCTACGGTTTTTGGACAAATTGAATGGGATTTTATGGTCCGAATTAGCTGATTTTTTAGAATATTGTGCGAAAATAGTTGTTCTACAATCCTGCCAAGTTTCAGATTCAAATTCCTAGTCGTTTAGGAGAATTTCGAGTTGTTGTGTCCGATTTCGTAACTATCAGCAGGATTTCGCTTGATTTCGTAACTATCAGCAGGATTTCGCTTGACTTTGTAACAATCAGCAGGATTTCGCTTGACTTTGTAACAATCAGCAGGATTTCGCTTCTAAAAAATCAGCTAATTCGGACCATAAAATCCCATTCAATTTGTCCAAAAACCGTAGAAAACGTGAAAGAATAAGTAGATGAAGAAGAAATGATGCAATTCATATCTGAAAAAGCTGTAATCTGGTACGAATCTTGTTGTTTGATCAACGCAATCGAGCTCCTGCTCTGATACCACTTGTATGGTCCGAATTAGCTGATTTTTTAGAATATTGTGCGAAAATAGTTGTTCTACAATCCTGCCAAGTTTCAGATTCAAATTCCTAGTCGTTTAGGAGAATTTCGAGTTGTTGTGTCCGATTTCGTAACTATCAGCAGGATTTCGCTTGATTTCGTAACTATCAGCAGGTGCGAAAATAGTTGTTCTACAATCCTGCCAAGTTTCAGATTCAAATTCCTAGTCGTTTAGGAGAATTTCGAGTTGTTGTGTCCGATTTCGTAACTATCAGCAGGATTTCGCTTGATTTCGTAACTATCAGCAGGATTTCGCTTGACTTTGTAACAATCAGCAGGATTTCGCTTGACTTCGTAACTAACAGCAAGATTTCGCTTGAAATTCAAGCGAAATCCTTATCAGTCAGATTTCGCTTGAGTATTTTAAAGATTTCGCTTGAAAAAGCTGCTGGATTTCGCTTGAATAGTCTAAAGATTTCGCTTGAACATGATGTTTGGTCTTGATTTCGCTTGAGATAGTACATAGATCAGATTTCGCTTGAAACAGCATAGATCAGATTTCGCTTGAAACAGTATAAGTTTTGATTTCGCTTCAAAACTGATAAACTTGGGATTTCGCTTGAAAGCTGTTGAGTCTTGATTTCGTGGTCAACTTGTGATTTCGCTTGAATTGTCAAACAAAGTGATTTCGCTTGAATTTCCTTTTTCGCTTGAAAAGTGAAATTTCGTGTCGAGATTATTTCACGTCAACTGTGTATTAGTCTGGTTCAGGATATTTGATATTGTGTATACTGATTGTGTTTGTTTGTTTGTCTATTTAGGTTTACATCATGGCTGATGAATTTTTCAATACGTTTTACAACGCGTTTACAACAACCGAATCGTCTGAGGTTACAAATATTACACCAAAAACTATCACGAAGGCTATCAACGAAAACATTAAGCATGATAACTTTTACGGAACTCACTCAAAGCCACCAACTCTTGATAGCATTGAGGATTATACCTGGTGGAAAGAACGTTTCATCAACTGGGCAAAGGCGTATGCTCATGAAAGTTGGTTTTGTTTGGAGTATGGGTATGAAAAACCAAAAGATGAAAAAGGCGAAGATCTAGTATTCAAGAAGTTTTCCAGAGAAGATAAAGCTGAATACGGAGCTGAACAGAGAATGATAGCATTGATCCAGTCAGCAATCAGAAATGATATTTTTGCTTTACTAACTCATGATGGGTCATCTAAGTCTGTCTGGGAAGCTTTACGTGTTAAAGCTGAAGGGGGTAAACAGATTAAAAAGAACAAAATCGCTTTATTAAAGAAAGAATTTGATCTGTTTGATAACATAAAAGGAGAGTCGGTGAGGCAAATGATTGAGAGATTCTGTCATCTTAAAATTGAATTGGAAAGATTAGAGATAAATAAAACAAGAGAGGAATTGATAGACAAAGTGATTGAAGCGTTACCACGAGCTGATCAGTGGCAAACGTTTGTTTTTATTTTGAAAAATGATGCTTTGTATGATACAATTACTCTTGATGCTTTGTTTGAAAAGATTGAAAGTCATGATCTGGAGCTACAAAAGCAAAACAAGATGACTGATTCTTCTCATCAACAGAACGTTGGATTGTACTACAAAGGCAGTGTGCTTTCTGATAAAGGCGTTGGTTCACCAAAAACAGCATTTAGTGGTGAAAAGATGAAAGAACCAACAACAATGTCAACAAGTCATCATTCTGGATATCATTCATCTTCAAAGACAAATTCTGATGATTCTGAAGAAATTCTGTGCAACATTACTCTTAAACTGAAGAATTCTCCTGCAATGAGCATAAATGCAGCAAAGCAGCAAATGAGTTTCCTTGCATCTGTTTTGGAGTCATATGAAGGTCTAGTAGCTGGAAAAATTGGAAATTCCGAATTGACCAAAGAAGACTACGACCAGATTGATCCGGAAGAGATGGAGCTCATTGACATTCGTTGGTGTTTAGCTAGTTGTATTCGAAGAGCTCAGAGGTATATGGAGATTACCGGGAAACAATTGCTTGGAGGTGCTTCAACAAAGCTTGGATTTGACAAATCCAAAGTGACCTGCTTCAAATGCAAGCAAAAGGGTCATTTCAAAAGAGAATGCAGAAACTCTGAAGTTGCTGAAGGAAGTGAACGTCCTTTCAACGATGATTATTATTGAAAGGCGATTTACCATCGAAGCAGAGAAGAACCAAAGTTGATTGAAGATAAGCCGAGAGAAAAATCAAGAGCATATGCAGTAATCTATCATGATGAAGGATTTGACTGGAGCACAGTTTGTCCAGAAGAAGTTCGTTTAGAGAATGTTCGTAAAACAGCTCAAGGGAGAGCTATGACAGAAGAAAGAAAGTTTGTTTTTGTTGCTAAGATTCAAGATGAAAACAAAGATAAAGATACTGCTGAAATCAGTGAAGAAAATGTTGAGATCAAAGAGAAAACTCGAGAAGAAATCTTGAGTGAGAAGACCTACAGAGAAAGAAACGTGGTCTACAACAGAATGGATGACATGCAGGAGGAGTATGAGATGGCTGTCGGTAGCAAAAGATGGGATAAAAAGAGAGAATGTTATTATAACAGAGAAGGAGAACCGGTTGTTCCCAAGAAAGACATAATCTTCGATGATGTTCTTCTCAAAGTCCCGTTGAGAGCTGAATACTATAGAAATGTAATGAAAGATGACACATATGTTAAGAGATTTGAAAAGGAGATCAGATATGCTATGTTATCGTGTCTGAGAAAAAGGGATGAAGAGAGGATGAAGAAGAATGTTGAAGAAATGGTGAACAATCTGAAGAAAGATGCTGAAGAGGTTAAAACAGAAACTGTTGAAGCTAAAGCTGTGAAGGAAATTAATAGTCAAGATGTTGTTGTGAAAGAAGAGGTGAAGAAAGAAGAAAAGAATGAGAATGAGGAAGCTGATAATGTTGGTGATGAAGTTTGTGTTGAAGAAAAGCAGAATGTTGCTGAGCAGACAGAGGTTGCTGAAAACATCGAAGTGCCAATCACAGAGGTAAATTCTGATTCTGAAAACTTGAAACAGATTGATCAGTGCAAGAAATGCATGGAACTGTGCAGAGCTTGTACTGAAAAAGATGAGCAATTTAGAACAAGAGATCTTGAGTTCACAAAAATTGAAAAGATTTTCAAAGAAAAATGCAAAGAAATGCTAGAAAAAGAAAAATTTTTAAAGAAAATGATGAGAAACTTTCAGAAAAATGTAACAAATTAGAAAAAGAAAATGAAGTTTTGAAAGAAAATGTTTTGAAAATGACAAATGAATGTGAACAAAAAGAAATTGCTTGTCAAGAAATGAAAAAGGAATATGACTCAATGAAATTATCATATCATATTACGAAAGAGTCATATGAAAAAGTGAAAGACGAAATGAAATATGCTCAATCAAGAATGAATTATTTGTCTGAAACTACTAAAGAGCTTAAACGAATGTATGCGATAAAACAAGATGTTGTTAATTCCTATATTGAGGATGTTGCTAAGTTGAAGCGACAAATTGCTGATTTAGAACAGGATAACAACAAGTTAAAGAGTTATCACGTGTCGTCATATGTGCTTGAACGAATTTTCAATATAAAACTGGGTGAGGGTGAGTCTGAGCAGAACAAGAAAGGTATTGGTTCAAAGTTTCATCAAGTTCCACCATCGGGAAAATTTGCATTTTATGATGAGGAAAAGGTCGAAAAAGCTTTCAACATGGTAGACCAATTGCCAGACAACATTGACATAACCTATTCCAACTCTGATGATTCTCATGATTCAGAGGTGGTAGGTAAAGTTGTTGAAAGTGTGTTGAAAGAAGAGTCAGTGGTTACAGGTAAATCTGAATCACAGGATGAAGATGAAGGAAATCTTCATGATGGTTATCTGAAAAATACAAAATACGAGGAAAGTTTGAATGATGATTCAAAAGGATTGGTTTATACCATGATTGGATCGGACAAATTGTTCTTAGATGTTGTTTTCCCTATTCAGAATGTGATTTCAGAAAAGGTTGATAAAGTTTTCAAAATGGTTGAGATTGAGAAGTCTGAGATTTCAAAGTTTGTTAGTAAGAGTCATAAAGGTTCGTATAACAAACCTGGTTTCAAAAAGAAGAACATGAAGGCTGGGTTGGGTTATAAGAAGAAACAGAATCGAAACAAAAATGAAATGCCAAATTTTCAGGCAAAAATGAGTTTTGTTCAAGGAGGCAGTTTAGTAGAAGAAAAAGAACTCAAAATGAGACAGTCTAATGATGAGTTCTTTGCTCAAAAGAAAAAGCAACAACCACAGGTCAAAGATGTGTCCATGAGAACATGTTTCAAATGTGATCAAAAAGGACATCTTGCACGCAAGTGTCCTAATCTAAAACCTGTGGATGTTGATCAAAAGAAGATTGATGCTGAGAAACAAAAATCTGAAAATGTGAGACAAAGGTCAACTAGATTTGACTCAAAACAAACTTGGAGGTACAACACAAACAAGTTTGCTTCGAATCAGAACTGGAAATCAGACCCGAATAGGTTCGATTATAGACAGATCTGGAATTCTCACACACCCAGATTTAGAACAACACAAAGTTGGAAAACAATGGTTGATATGACAAAACCTCAAGAGTTTTGGAAACCAAGAGTTGTTGTTCAAAATCAAAATGTTCAAAAAGTTTCACATTTTTACAAAAGAGGAACACCAAAAGGTCAAACATGGAGTGTTAAGAAACATGTTGAATTGGTAAAAGATGAGAAAGTTGAAGTTAAAATTGAGAAAGTTTTTGTGAAAAATGACAAAGAGTTTCCAGCATTGAATGAAAATTATTGTGTTGAAATGCCTAAGGTTCAAAAGACATGGGCTAAATTGTTCAAGTAATTGAGTAGTTTGTTTGTGCAGGTGCTCATGGAATTCAAAGATTGTGAAATTGGAGATTGGAGCAGCCTGGCACATCAAGAGGAGGCTGCTGCTGGATCGTGTGTTGGTTGAAACAGGAAGTTTATATGTTTTCTGTAAATAAATAAACAATATTTCAAAAACTCTAAAAATTTGAAAAATTTGAAAAACTAAAAATATGTTTGTTTTTAATTTTTGTCAAATATTCAAAAATACAAAAATATGTGTTGATTGAATACGCCGAAACCCTCATGGCTGAACAAACATGATTACTTTCATCAGATTGAAAAATGGTTTTCAAACTGTTAAGATCAATGGGTTGTAAATCATGGGGGTATGTTATATTTTCTGCAAATCATAGCACTTGAAGCAGAAAATGGATGGCGAGACAAAGCTATCAGTATTGGTTGTCAAATTTTCTTTAAATGGTTTTGCATTTTAGGGGGAGAAATATGTTAGAAAATCCAAAAACATTTGAAAATTTGAAAAAGCCAAAAATATGATAAAATTGAAAATTTGAGTTTTGCGTAAAAAGAGGAAATGATAGTACATCAATAGACAGTTACAGTACGCTAAAGAAATGGAAAGTTTAAATGTGTTAAACGATCTCATTGTGGATGTGTCGGTAGGTTTTTATACATTTAGTAAACTTTTTCGGGATATAAACATAAATTTCACGCTTGCTTATTTCGTGGGGAACACTACTTGGATATATAGGTAACCCCTGAAATCTCGTTTGAAAGGTCTTGTATTCTGATATACTAGGTTTTTATACTCAGTGATATCTGGGGTATTATTCCGGGACTTCTGCTGAATGGAAGTTCTGACCTAGTCCTCGAATAATACTTTCTGCAAATGCTTGAAACACAGCATCACCCTCAGCATATATGATAAGACAATAAAATTGCTTAGCAATGCTGTTGTAAAAAAGATCCTCTAAAGGGGACACACTCACAAGTTGAGTCATGATCTCTCTGCTGAACGATGGTTCTGACCTGAGCTCTCATGATTCTTCATAATTTATTAACCCCTTACAGATATCATTTGTGTTATAATTGCCTGTAAGACTGAATATTGGGATCTGGATACGGGAGTATATTCAAGAGGTGGGACACATGAATAGGTTTAAGTTCTTAAAATACATAATTCGTATCCTGAATCAGTTGAAATTTGTATGAAAATTTATGTGGATCAGTATATCGACAATCTAAGTGAATTGTTTAATTCTTAAAGTGAAATTAAGCTCAACGGTACTTGTGACTTGTCATAAACTGATATGATCCTCTGATGCATACTCAAACAAAAATATGGTCTGTAAATATGTTTGTACATATTTCTTTACTGCTTTATATTTTCAGAAAATACAAAAAGATTTTGATTTCTGCTTTATTTTCGACAACCGATATCTGAAATGCTAAGTTTCAAAATCTAAGTAAGCTGATTGTGTTTCTGAAAATAAAACAAGTTCATTAATTTGATACTTGATTTAAAATCAAAAATTTCAAAAACAGTTTGTGATATCTCCAAGGTCATTAACTTGAACTTGGATGATAAACTGTGAGGGAGTTGGATTCTTTAATATTGCCAAATCTATGAAGTTTGTTGATAGGGGGAGTGGATTAGAGAATTTGATTGAGAATTCAAAATGCTGTTACTCATAAATGTTTGAGAAATTGCAGATGATAGTCCAGACTACGATCCCGAAAGCAAAGTCTAAGGGGGAGTCTGAAGACAAGCTTGAAGCAAAGAGGAGCTTATAGATAGAAAGCTAGGTGTCGATCCCAAAGCACAGAAGCTTGACGAAAGGGGGAGCCTGAAGCTGATGAAAAAGATAAAGATTGAAAGATGCTTATATTGTTACAACTTGAAAGAGAAGGCAGAATGATCAAGACTGAAGATGTGTCATATTGAAGATTAGTCACTGAAAACTTCGTCAATATCCGAGGGGGAGTCTGTTAGTGCATTACGTCTATTGACTTCGTCTTGTATCATGTAATAGGATTATCGGTGTTTAAGATAATTTAGCTTGAACGTGGTGATTTCCCTTGAAAGTGTCTCATGACAATTTCAAGCTAAATCAAGATTTCCCTTGAAAGTGGCATGTCATTTCAAGCTAAATCTCCTCCACTATATATACCATTCAAGCTAAATCATTTTAGACTTTTGCACATTTGATATTTGGAGAGCTTAGATTCTAGAGAGAGAGAGTCTAGAGAGAGAAAGTACTCCAAGTGATTCAAGGTTCTTTGTACGTTTCAGAATTATAAATAGAATCACGTTTATATTACATCTTGTGTGTTTCGGTCTCGATTGTTCACGGATTCCGCACGTAGAACGGTCGGTTCGCAATCGTACGGTGTCGAAACAGGTCCTAACACCCTCCCCACCTATTTACGGCCATGATGTGGCCCCCACCCCTTGATTTTATTTGTTTATTATATTAGATCTTGTCTACACCTTTAGTTTACATATTACACATTAGAGAAATATGTGTTGGTGTGTTATAAGTTTAATCACAAGAAACATAACCATTCATTTTCTTCACAAACACTTCACACCGTCTTTCTCCCTTCTTCTCCCTTGTCCTCGGCCGTAACCCACACCACACACCACCACCATCATCAATCAAACTTCATCCATTCTCTACATATACAAAGGTGTAAGAAGCACTACAAGGAAGCTAGGAACTCTTGGAAGTTGAAGGACCTCTCATACAAGCTTTTAACCACCTCATCTTCATCTTGTGATCATCCCTAGCCTTGAGCTAGTAGTAAGATCATCTACACTCCATTTCTCATCTTATTTACTTGGTTAAAGAATGATACAAGTAACTTAATATGAAGAACACTATGAATCAAGAACATGAAACTTAAACATAAGCTTAAAAATCATAAGAATACATGGTGTTAAGTGTTATTATGCTTCTTGATTGTTGATTGTTTGTGTTTATGATGTTAAACATCATATGATCTTACTAGATGGTGATTAAAGACATAATCTAGCAAGATGAGAGGATGATTATGTTGTAGATTAAAGTGATCATCCTTATGTAAATCATGAACTTGAAGTATAAATTGTTTTCTTGAATAATGATGATCAAAGTGTGACATAAAGTCTTGTAAGCATATGATTTTAAGAATGATTTTCTCAAGAAACCAAGTTAAAATACAAGATTTACATAAACTTGGTTCTTAAAGAAATTAATCATATTTTTAGTGGTTAATCAAGTGTAGAATCATGTATTTAACAAGAAAAACTCAAGAAGAAATATTTTTAGAAAAATGATTTACAAGTTAAACATCTAAATCCTTCAAGAATGATGTTTTTAAATAAACAACCACACTTTTAAGGGTAACTAAGCTTACTAAACACACTAGTAAGTTACTACAAATTTTTATAAATTTTCAAGTTCATGAAGTGGTGATTAATGCTTAATTTTGGCAAATTGGTAAGTATTGGTTGATTTGTTGTTGATTGTGATGATTTATAAAAGAAAATGATATGCTTTGAAAGAATGGAAACCTCCATTTTTAAGGGGAAACTATGGCAAAAAATTTCTAGAAATTTAACACTTAGAAAAATATTTTTAAATAAATATTTACAAGTATATTTTAACAATGATTTTTATATAAAGTTTGCCATACATTTTACTACAAAAATTACAAAATAGTGGAGGTTGGTTTTTGATAATAAAAGTGACTAAATATGTATTTAGGAGAATATATATTTAGATGTCACCTTGTGTGTGATTATTTGTATATTATGTGTATTAGTTATATTATTTTAGGACTTGAAATAATATAACTCACCAAAATACCAAGAAATTACAATACAAAATGTTACCAAAATTCCAAGAAATAAATATATAAATTTATACCCAAAATATTGGAGAAACCGAACAAGGAATATAACTTACAAAATATTCCGGAAATAAATTCATAAGTATATTTTGGTAAATGGTATTTTGGACACCAAGAAAACAAAAATATGATTTTTACAATTATTACAAAAATATATCATATTTTTTACAAGGAGAAAGTATATTATTTTTGAGTAAATAAAAATATATATGTTTTCTTGAGATTATTAGAAGATATATTATTTTTGGGAGAAAATATATCTTTTCTTAAATAAATATGGAATGCATTATTTTTGGGTGAAAAATAGATTTATATATATATTTTCTAAGTTAAACTTGAAAATATATTATTTTGAGGTTTAAAGGAAAATACAATTATTTTTGCCAAGGGAAAAATTATAAATAATTTTTCTATAAAAGTTTTCTTAAAAAAATATGTTTTGAGAATATATATTGGTGAATTTTATTTTATTAGAAATATTATTCCGAAAAAATTAATACAAGAATTAAGTGTAAGGATACTTAATTAACATGATAAAATACGTATTCTCATACGTATAAATATACCGGAATACACCACCGATACTTGGCAAAAATACACAAGGTTAAGTATACGAGTATGAATACACCTTTCCTTGGGAAATTATACATGTACAAATACCTAAACGTGACAAGTTAAAATATATTATTTTAACTTATATTCCAAAATTAAATAAATATAATTTAAGTTAAAATATTTATTATTTTAACAAATAATTATATAACTTGGAATAATATTGATAACACAAAGAAACATAACTCAAAGACACTAATCAAGACTAAGTCAAGGCACGACCCGCCCGTCTAATAAATCGTAGTACGTATGTAGGTAGTCGTGCGAGCTAGAGGAAGCTTTGAGTTACAATGGATACGAAGAACGCAAGATTGTGAGTTCTTGTCCCCCTTTTCTTTTAACTGTTTTCAGTTTTATAACTTCGGGGGTGAAGTACATGTTACAAATTGTTTACAAACGTTTATATATGGTATGGTTAGCTAAGGAAGGTACTGCTAGATCATGTGAGTGGTGGGTACAACGCTTAAGACCATTAATCCTCGTAGTAGGACCGAGGTACATGAGTGATAGATCTATTTGGGTGTTGCGAGCCCCACCCATGAGGACCGGGATTTGGCCCATGAGGTGACTATGTCTTACAGCCGGAAGCCCGGTACAAAATCCGCTTGGATTGAGCCTTCCTGCATCACGTCACACATATTAATGGCCTTGTAAACCATTAATTAATATGTTTTCCTTGTTGCTTTCATACCGAGGTTTTACAAATACATACTATGGTTACAAAGTTATTACGAGCTCACATACAAAACACATGAACTCGCTCAACTTTTGTTGATGTTTTCAAACTACATGTATTTCAGGAAACTAAATGTGGATCTGGCGGGCGTTTGGAAGTTTCAAGTGATGTTTGAAATAAAAGATGTCATCCGGTGTCGAAGGGTTTGGAGTGTGTATCTTATCCTGGATAGGATACATAATTCAAAGCCTAGTTTTTATTAGTATCTTTTGTTAAGTCCTTGTGGAACTTGTAACCTTGTTGGTGTTGTGTTTTAAACATGAAGTCTGCGTTTGGTATTTTAAAACAATGTTGTTTGTAATGTTTTAAAACTTATCTATGGATGAACATCTTGGTTATATCATATAGTTGTTTGTTATGGTTGAATGCAATGATATTAAGCAAGTCACACATAATCACGCTTCTGCAAAAAGTCAGGGTGTGACAGTTTGGTATCAGGGCTTCGATTGTAGCGAACTAGGATTCTTTCTCGAGTCTAGACTACAATCATTGGGGCTCTCACGAAAATATCTTTACAACATGTTTTCATTGCATGCACAAAACGCCCAGATCTATGGAACAAACGCTTTACAAAAAGGAAAGACAAGAAACATGATTGCAAGGTCACATTGGTGGTTTAGTCTGGCATAGACTAGGAAAGATAGAAAGATTTCATGAAGGATAATGCGAATACGTGATAACTGTCTTGATTGCATACTAAGTGATAGTGGTTAATATATGTGCACATGTTATGGTTGTTATGTTACAGGCATCATGTCTTATTCAGAAAGCGGATTATCAGACGTTGATGACCCTATGGCTATCGTCTCAGATGATGAGATTGCACCTGAGCCAGAGATACTTATGTCAGACACCGAGAGTGATCCTGACATGCTATCGGATGACGAGGACGACTTCCAGCCGTTCGCGTTGCCCGACTTTGGCGATGATTTACCCCTTGATAATGGTTTTCCTGACGAGGATCCTTTTGTCATTCCTATTCCAGTCCATGATCATCCCATCATTGGTCAACCCGATGGTGAGCACATCGTGGCTCCGATCCTCGATCCAGCTCCTCTCGTGGTCATTCCTCCCGAGGATTGGCCTTTTGATGATTTGTTTGATAATGATGTTGATTTGTTTGTTGATGGTCCTCTTGTTGATGCCCAGGGTGATGGAGAGATAGATGAGGATGTTGTTGCTATCCCATCTCCAGAGATTCCTGTTGTTGAGATATCCTCTGATTTCAGCTTGCACTCGGTCTCAGACTCCTTTGAGTCTGTGACGTCTTCAGCTTTACAGGCGGTCGGATTACAGCGTTATGCTACTGATTCTGATGATGATACTGCTATGTCAGTTGCACCATATCCTCCACACGACCCCGAGCCTGGTCCTGAGCCAGATCTTGTTCTTTTCGATCAGCCTAATGATGCACCTGTTGATCCTGAGCTGATACCCGATCATGACCCTATTCCTTTTGGTTTACCAGACATTGCACCTCTCATTCCCGACCCAGTTCCTGCACCCGTTGATCTTCCAGTTGTTGAGCCATTTATTCCTCCACCCGCACATGCTGATATTTCTCCTCTCCCTCCTGTAGAGTCCGATGTCCATCGCACTGACTTACCGATCGTTTTCCTTCAGAACATCCCTGCACCCCGTCCAGGGGAAGGTACTTCAGGTCAGCACCCGCGTGACGATCCTTTTGCTTCAGCAGCTTTTCCTCAGGTTCCTCAGTCTGCACCGTTTGCTCCCTTCACTTCTTCACCACTTGATGAGCCATTCCGATGGTTCCCACCGTACTCTATGCCGAGATCCCTACCATCCCTCTCATTTTGTTGGCTACACACGGGATGAGCTAGTTTTATCGCTTCAGCTTCAGTTTGAGATTATGAGTCGTAGAGTCTTGGAGCTTGAGCTGACTCCACGTCCCCTACCGTGTCCTTGTCAGCCTACTTTTGTTCCCCCACATTCATCACCGTATCCTTTTGCACATCCACCTGATCCTCTTACTCCTTTTCCAGAGTTTGATGCTCGATTTCTTACTGTCGAGCAGCAGATCAGTTGTTAGCTTCGTCGTGTATACGAGCTCAAGGAGGCTCTTGCTCATGTTCGCAGCTTGCTTTTCTTCCATCCTCCTCCTCCACCATCAGCATAGTTGGTTTTTGGTCTTATTCAGATTACATTACTTTTGGTGAGAGCACCACTATTGAGCCGAGGTTATGAAGACTTTTGAAGACCACTTTTTGACCATGTGATTTATGTATGTTGACAGACTTATTGGACAAGGGTAGTGTGACCCTGTGTCCCTTTTGATGAGATACACTTTGTAAGCAATGTAACTGTGGTCGACGATTAACGAAAGCTCAATCGTCCTATTCTCACTAAACACTTTGTTGATTTACATGATTGCTTGCTATGATGAATGCTATTATATATACGTACTAATTATTTATATAACAAATAAGACCTGACCTATCCGATCTTCTTCCTAGAAGGAAGATGCCGCCGTGAAGCAACACCGACACCAACAATCCTCTACCGACGACCGAGGCGGAATTACAGGAACGCATCTCACAAGCCATCGCACACTATGAGGCCCTTCGCTCCGAACACAGTGGGGGTACCTCAGGGAATAACCCACCAAACGGTAATGTTTAAGTCACCTAAGACACATTACAATACGTTTGGACATTTCCATGTGTGCTTTGCTAATGCTTTCTGTGAATGATGTTGCTTGTGTACAGGCTGTACTTACAAGCAGTTTTTGGACTGCAAGCCTCTGAACTTCGACGGTACTGGAGGTGCCGTAGCATTTTTGAGATGGGTTGAGAAGACGGATTATGTTCTACGGATGAGTAAATGTGCACCAGAGCATCAGGTCACATACATTTCTGGACTGTTTCTAGATGGGGCTCTGTCATGGTGGAACCTTCAGGTTCAGACTCTAGGTGAGACTGCGGCGTATGCTTTGACGTGGGATGAGTTGAAAGAACTGATGCGTAAGAAGTATTGTTCGAGGTAGAAATTCAGAAACTGAAAACTGAATTTTGGAATTTGAAAATGGATGGTCTTAAGATAGCTGAGTATGTGCAGAGGTTTCATGACCTATCAAGAGTGGTTCCCTACTTGGTGGAACCAGAATTTAAGAGGATCGAACGTTTCATCTGAGGTTTAGCACCTCAGATACTGAGCATGGTGACTGCTTCTAAGCCTCCAACAATTATTGAGGCCATCGACTTGAGTGTGGCACTAACTGAAGAAGCGATCTGTCTGGGAAAGTTCTCAATTTCTGAGACCAAGAAGAAAGAGACTCATGTAGAGTGTCTGGATAAAACAAAAGAAAGTTTTTGAATTTCAAGAAGGGTACCTAAGGGAACAACAACAATGCTAACAAGCGGAGAGATGCTAACCCACCAGCCGAGGTCAGGACTGGTGCTGCAAACGCTGAGAACAAAGGGAAAGGATACATGGGCACTTTGCCCAAGTGTGATGTATGTCAGTTTCATCATGTCGGTCAGTGCATGTTTAGGAAGTCTGGTAACTGCAGAAGGAATAGTCATTTGAAGGAAACGTGCTGGGTTGGAACCGGTCGTGGAAATGGTGGTCAAGGAGAAAATGGAAATGGTAATGGCAATGGCAACCGTGGTGGAAACGGTTATGGGAATAAAAATAAGGGTGGAAATGGAAACCGGAAAGGAAATGGAAACCAGGCGGGAAATGGAAACAGCGAAGGAAATAATAACAATTAAGGTGGAAACGGGAATGAACGCGGTCAAGGATGTTACGGTTGTGGTGAAGTAGGACACTTTAAGCGGGATTGCCAAAAGAATAACCAAGCTCGTGGAAGAGTGTTCAACATTGGAGCTAGGGAAGCCCGCCAGGATCCGAACGTAGTCACTGGTACGTTCCCTATTAACCGACATTTTGCGTCTGTGCTATTTGATATCGGTGCCGACTATAGCTTCGTATCTCTATAGTTTAAGAATATACTTGGTTTAGTAGCAAGTAAGTTAGATATCCCGTACTCGATAGAACTAGCTAATGGGAAGCTTGGAGAGTGTGAGTTTTCAGTAGATCTTCTACCAGTTGAATTGGGAAGCTTCGACGTCGTAGTTGGGATGGACGGGTTGTCCAGTAATCGAGCTGAGATTGTATGCCATGAGAAGGTTATCCACATCCCGTTGGCGAATGAAGAGACGATCGTGATTCATGGGGAGAAGCAGGATACGCCTCCACAGATTATAGTTGTTTGAAGGCATGAAAGCTTTTGCGTAAAGGATGTGTTGACTTCTTAGCTCATTTCGTGGACAAAGAGGCCGAAAAACTGAAGCTCGAAGATATCTCTGTGGTAAGGGAATATTCTGAAGTCTTCCCCGAAGACTTGCCAGGACTACCTCCTCAACGACAAGTCGAATTCCATATTGATTTGGTTCCAGGCGCCGCGTCTTTAGACAAGGTACCTTATCGACTTGCGCCTTCAGAGATGCAAGAGTTATCTTAGCTTCAGGAGCTACTGGATAAGGGATTTATAAGGCCAAGCTTCTCGCCTTGAGGAACTCCAGTACTGTTCGTCAAGAAGAAGGACGGTAGTTTCCGCATGTGAATCGACTACCGAGAGCTAAACAAGTTAACCATCAAGAATCGGTATCCCTTGCCGAGGATTGATGATTTATTCGACCAACTTCAGGGATCAAGCTATTATTCCAAGATCGATCTACGATCAGGTTATCACCAGCTGCGGATTCAAGAAAAGAGTATACCGAAGACTGCCTTCAGAACTCGTTATGGAGATTACGAGTTTCTAGTGATGCCGTTTGGGTTGACAAATGCGCCGGCAGTATTTATGGACTTGATGAATCGGGTTTGCAAGCCATATCTCGATCAATTCGTGATCGTATATATCGATGATATTTTGATTTATTCGCGGATAAAAGAAGACCAAGAGCAACACCTTAGAGCCATCTTAGAGCTGCTAAAGAAGGAGAAGCTCTACGCTAAGTTCTCGAAGTGCGAGTTTTGGATACGTGAGGTACAGTTCCTCGGTTACGTGGTAAATGAGAATGGAATTCATGTGGATCCCACCAAGATCGAGGCGATTAAAAATTGGGAAACTCCGAAGACGCCGACCGAGATCCGACAGTTTCTGGGTTTTAGTAGGCTACTATCGCAGATTCATAGAGGATTTTTCCAAGATCGCTCAACCGCTGACCTCCCTCACTTAGAAGGATAAGAAGTATGAATGGGGAGACAAACAAGAAGAAGCATTTCAGCTGCTTAAGAATAAGTTATGCGATGCACCTATTTTATCCCTACCCGAAGGCACCGACGACTTCGTGGTCTATTGTGACGCCTCGCGACAGGGTTTGAGATGCGTGCTAATGCAACGCCAAAAGGTTATTGCTTATGCTTCTCGCCAACTGAAGGTACATGAGAAGAACTAAACCACGCATGATTTGGAGTTAGGCGCAGTGGTGTTTGCATTGAAGATTTGGCGACAGTATCTGTATGGTACTCGATGTACTATTTTTACGGACCACAAGATCCTTCAGCACATATTCGATCAAAAAGAGCTTAATATGAGATAGCGGCGTTGGGTTGAGTTGTTAAATGATTATGATTGCGAAATTAAGTAGCATCCAGGAAAGGCGAATGTGGTGGCAGACGCCTTAAGCCTAAAAGAAAGAATCAAGCCCATAAGGGTTAGGGCTTTAAAGATGATTATTCAGAAATATCTCACGTTGCGTATTCGTGCTGCACAGAAGGAAGCTCTTAAGAAAGAGAACATCAAGGCTGAATATCTCCGAGGAATGGAGAAAAAGCTGGTAGGTACCCAACGAGGAAGGAACCTTGTATTTTATGGGACGTATTTGGGTTACGCTTTTTGGTGGTCTTAGAGAGGTTATTTTTTATGAATCTCATAAATCGAGGTACTCGATCCATCCAGGATCGGACAAGAGGTACCAAGATTTGAAGGATTATTATTGGTGGCCAAGACTTAAAGGTGATGTTGCTACTTATGTTGGGAAGTGTTTGACTTGTGCCAAGGTAAAGGCCGAGTATCAGAAGCCTTCAGATCTCCTGCAACAGCCAGAAATACCCATGTGGAAGTGGGAGCAGATTTCTATGGATTTTATAACCAAGTTACCCAGAACTCCCAGAGGTCATGATACGATTTGGGTAATCGTGGACCGTTTGACAAAGTCTGCGCACTTCTTGCCGATTAGAGAAAAGGATAACACTGGTAAGCTAGTTGAGCTTTACCTAAGGGAGATAGTTGCACGTCATGGAGTGCCTATCTCGATTATATCGGACAGGGATGGACGGTTTGTGTCAAGGATTTGGCAATCCTTTCAAGAAGCTTTTGGCTCTCAGCTGAATCTGAGTACAGCTTTTCACCCGTAGACGGACGGACAAAGCGAGAGAACGATTCAGACGTTAGAAGATATGCTACGTGCTTGTGTAATGGATGTGGGTGGCAGTTAGGATACTCATATGCCTTTGGTTGAGTTCTCCTATAACAACAGCTACCATACAAGCATCCAAGCTGCACCGTTCGAGGCTCTCTACGGAAGCAAGTGTCGATCACCGTTATGCTGGGCAGATGCAGGTGACAGACAGATGGTTGGTCCCGAACTGGTACAAGAAACAACTGATAAGATCACACAGATCCGAGAGCGCATTAAGGCGGCTCGCGATCGACAGAAGAGCTATGCGGACCAAAGACGAAAACCATTGGAATTTGAAGTGGGTGATATGGTTTTGTTAAAAGTTTCACCTTGGAAAGGTGTGGCACGCTTTGGGAAGCGTGGTAAGTTAAACCCACGTTATATCGGGCCATTCAGAATTTTGGAAAGGGTTGGTTCAGTGGCATACAAGTTGGAGCTACCAGCAGAACTAAATGGTGTTCATGATACATTTCATGTATCTAATCTTAAGAAAAGTCCAACTCAAGAGACGGTTGTCATCCCTGCGGATGAAGTACACAATGACGACACACTCCGCTTCACAGAAAAACACGTTGAGGTTACAGATTGGAAGGTTAACAAGACTCAAAGGAGTAGTGTTAAGCTTGTCAAAGTTAGATGGAATGCACGTCACGGCCCAGAGTTTACCTGGGAGCGTGAAGACCGTATGAAAGCAAAATACCCACATTTGTTCCCCAACTCCCCTGCAACTAATAGTAAAGCTTAAAATTTCGGGATGAAATTTTCTTAACAGGGGGGAGAATGTGACAATTGTCAAATTTGCATGTATCCATACAATTATTAGACAATGATTAATGCTTAATGACTGTGCTGATTTACAATTTATGACGTGAACTGCTTTCTAATTATTGCCATATACATACATGTGCATCATATATTGCAAATGACATATCATTATTGCATGCAAACTTTATTGATTCAAATGATGCACGAAACAAAGATAGCACAGTTATCAGATAAATCAGAAAAATGCTAATGGAGTTCAGTACATAGACAAACATGGTATTGAGACACAGTATGAGCCAGAAACCAAGAGTTACACTAGTATAGTGTGTAGGAAGGTAAGGATCATAAAACTGCCTTCCTAGTGATAGTTTAAGTGCCTGAAAGTGCCTAAAACTCACACAAACTGTAGAATTCAGCAAAATTCAGCATTTAAACAACCTAATATCATGCAGAAACATGGTTAAATGGTACAGAATGCTTTCCTAAGTGTCGGGAATCAAAACTGTCACAAAGGTAACATAAAGCACACTAAACTGAATAGTGTAGCACCTTAACGAACCGGTAACCAACCGAACAACCGGACAATAACCGAAACACCAAATTTTCACTAGAAGCATTGTTTTAACATTTTCGAACTAGTTATGGTCCCCGAACATCATAACACACTATATAACATCCTAATAACTAAACACCTAACTAAACACTTAGATTTCAACTAAGAAATCTAACCAACCATTAAGCCCTAATCTATACCCCATCCCCACCTATTTACGGCCATGATGTGGGCCCCACCCCTTGATTTTATTTGTTTATTATATTAGATCTTGTCTACACCTTTAGTTTACATATTACACATTAGAGAAACATGTGTTGGTGTGTTATAAGTTTAATCACAAGAAACATAACCATTCATTTTCTTCACAAACACTTCACACCATCTTTCTCTCTTCCTCTCCCTTGTCCTCGGCCGTAACCCACACCACACACCACCACCATCATCAATCAATCTTCATCCATTCTCTACATATACAAAGGTGTAAGATAAGAAGCACTACAAGGAAGCTAGGAACTCTTGGAAGTTGAAAGACCTCTCATACAAGCTTTTAACCACCTCATCTTCATCTTGTGATCATCCCTAGCGTTGAGCTAGTAGTAAGATCATCTACACTCCATTTCTCATCTTATTTACTTGGTTAAAGAATGATACAAGTAACTTAATATGAAGAACACAATGAATCAAGAACATGAAACGTAAACATAAGCTTAAAAATCATAAGAATACATGTTGTTAAGTGTTATTATGCTTCTTGATTGTTGATTGTTTGTGTTTATGATGTTAAACATCATATGATCTTGCTAAATGGTGATTAAAGACATAATTTAGCAAGATAAGAGGATGATTATGTTGTAGATCAAAGTGATTATCCTTATGTAAAGCATGAACTTGAAGTATAAATGATCAAAGTGTGAATAAAGTCTTGTAAGCATATGATTTTAAGAATGATTTTCTCAAGAAACCAAGTTAAAATACAAGATTTACATAAACTTGGTTCTTAAAGAAATTAATCACATTTTTAGTGGTTAATCAAGTGTAGAATCATGTATTTAACAAGAAAAACTCAAGAAGAAATATTTTTAGAAAAATGATTTACAAGTTGTAAACATCTAAATCCTTAAAGAATGATGTTTTTAAATAAACAACCACACTTTAAAGGGTAACTAAGCTTACTAAAAACACTAGTAAGTTACTACAAATTTTTATAAATTTTCAAGTTCATGAAGTGGTGATTAATGCTTAATTTTGGCAAATTGGTAAGTATTTGTTGATTTGTTGTTGATTGTGATGATTTATAAAATAAAATGATATACTTTGAAAGCATGGAAACCTCCACTTTTTAAGGGGAAACTATGGCTAAAATTTTCTAGAAATTTAACACTAAGAAAAATATTTTTAAATAAATATTTACAAGTATATTTTAACCATGATTTATATATAAAGTTTGCCATACATTTTACTACAAAAATTACAAAATAGTGGAGGTTGGTTTTTGATAATAAAAGTGACTAAATGTGTATTTAGGAGAATATATATTTAGATGTCACCTTGTGTGTGATTATTTGTATATTATGTGTATTAATTATATTATTTTAGGACTTGAAATAATATAACTCACCAAAATACCAAGAAATTACAATACAAAATATTACCAAAATTCCAATAAATAAATATATAAATTTATACCCGAAATATTGGAGAAACCGAACAAGGAATATAACTTACAAAATATTCCGGAAATAAATTCATAATTATATTTTGGTAAATGGTATTTTGGACACCAAGAAAACAAAAATATGATTTTTACAATTACTACAAAAATATATCATATTTTTTTACAAGGATAAAATATATTATTTTTTGGTAAATAAAAATATATATGTTTTCTTGAGATTATTAGAAGATATATTATTTTTGGGAGAAAATATATCTTTTCTTAAATAAATATGGAATACATTATTTTTGGGTAAAAATAGATTTATATATATATTTTCTAAGTTAAACTTGAAAATATATTATTTTGAGGTTTAAAGGAAAATACAATTATTTTTGCTAAGGGAAAAATTATAAATAATTTTTCTATGAAAGTTTTCTTAAAATATATATTTTGAGAATATATATTGGTGAATTTTATTTTATTAGAAATATTATTCCGAAAAAATTAATACAAGAATTAAGTGTAAGGATACTTAATTAACACGATAAAATACGTATTCTCATACGTATAAATATACCGGAATACGCCACCGATACTTAGCAAAATACACAAGGTTAAGTATACGAGTATGAATACACCCATCCTTGGGAAATTATACATGTATAAATACCTAAACGTGACAAGTTAAAATATATTATTTTAACTAATATTTCAAAATTAAATAAATATCATTTAAGTTAAAATATTTATTATTTTAACAAATAAATATATAACTTGGAATAATATTGATAACACAAAGAAACGTAACTCAAAGACACTAATCAAGACTAAGTCAAGGCACGACCCGTCCGTCTAATAAACCGTAGTACGTATATAGGTAGTCGTGCGAGCTAGAGGAAGCTTTGAGTTACATTGGATACGAAGAACGCAAGATTGTGAGTTCATGTCCGTCCCCCTTTTCTTTTAACTGTTTTCAGTTTTATAACTTCGGGGGTGAAGTACATGTTACAAATTGTTTACAAACGTTTATATATGGTATGGTTAGCTAAGGAAGGTACTGCTAGATCATGTGAGTGGTGGGTACAACGCTTAAGGCCATTAATCCTCGTAGTAGGACCGAGGGACATGAGTGATAGATCTATTTGGGTGTTGCGAGCCCCACCCATGAGGACCGGGATTTGGCCCATGAGGTGACTATGTCTTGCAGCCGGAAGCCCAGTACAAAATCCGCTAGGATTGAGCCTTCCTGCATTACATCACGCATATTAATGGCCTTGCAAACCATTAATTGATCTGTTTTCCTTGTTTTCATACCGGGGTTTTACAAATACATACTAGGGTTACAAAGTTATTACGAGCTCACATACAAAACACATGAACTCGCTCAACTTTTGTTGATGTTTTCAAACTACATGTATTTCAGGAAACTAAATGTGGATCTGGCGGGCGTTTGGAAGTTAGTGATGTTTGAAATAAAAGATGTCATCCGGTGTCGAAGGGTTTGGAGTGTGTATCTTATCCTGGATAGGATACATAATTCAAAGCCTAGTTTTTATTAGTATCTTTTGTCAAGTCCTTATGGAACTTGTAACCTTGTTGGTGTTGTGTTTTAAACATGAAGTCTGCGTTTGGTATTTTAAAACAATGTTGTTTTTAATGTTTTAAAACTTATCTATAGATGAACATCTTGGTTTTATCATATAGTTGTTTGTTATGGTTGAATGCAATGATATTAAGCAAGTCACACATAATCACGCTTCCGCAAAAGTCAGGGTGTGACACAGCAATCGGGACAAAGACCGATTAGTGCATGTACCCTTTTGTGTTTGAGCTATCAACGCCACCACATGATGCATGTTTGGTTTAAAAAAGTGGGAAGCGCACAAAAGCGATGAGGTCTAAAACCGATTTTTAAAAAGCGAAGCGCAAAAGCGGTGAGCTTTTCGTACTCAAAGTGATTATATAATTTATTTTATATATCCCATAAATGTTTAGCATCCAATACCTATGATTTAGCTATAATTAAGCTTTATATATGTTTTAAAATGAAAAAAACATAAATGTACAGCATAAAAAGTTAGTTGTACAACACTCAGAAGCATAGAAACATCCCATGTACAAAAAACGTGCGCCTCAGCTGCGCCTTAGGTCGATGTTCACCCTAAAAAGCGCGCCTCAGCTGTGCTTCTTGTACATCGTGCGCCTTATGTCACACAAGGCGATGGGATTTGCGCTTAAGCGCACTTTTTTAAACCAAGGATGCATGATTAACCATCCCCGTTTTTAACGTTATTTTCACGAAACTAGTAAAATTACGTTAAAATTAGTTCACTTTCACTTTCTCTCTCTAAATAAAATTACATATTCAGAGTCGAGTCGGGTCACATGAAACAAATAGCCTATGGCTTGCAACACACGTGGACCAGAGAGACGACCATATTATAGTTTTGAAAATAAGAATTCTAAGAGGTTAATGCAATTTTAACCAATATACTTGACTATAACTTAACCAACACTATATAGCATTGTCACAACTCATCTTTGTGCACTTCACCAGGTGCTTGTGCCAATGGAACCACAATAGCACTCAAATTATCACTACTACCCCTCTCCAATGCTGTCTTCACAATGCAATATGCCAATGAATACGATGGTAAAAACGGAAATCTATCATTTGTGGTACCGGTTTCTTCATCTTCAATAAGTTGACAAACATTCTCAAGAGTCAAACTCTCAAAAACACCATCACTTGAAATAACCAAATACCCATCTTTGGCAATCATGTTTCGCCAAGATACCATTTCTGGTTCAGCAATCACACCATACCTAACCAAATCCAGCCAAGATCCCAAAACAATGAGGGGTTTTGAGCATTTTTATGGTCAGATTTTATATAATTGGACACTGTTGCATAGTTCAATGGCCTCTATATATGTTTGTTAAACATGCAATTAACTTTATAAAAATTTGTTAAAAGTAAGTGAAGTTCACCTTTTCAGAGAAACATCACCAATGGCTCGAGAAACGGCCAGTATGCCATTGACACGTGGCACATCCCAATCAAGAACGAAACCACCAGCACCTTCTATTCGGGCCCGTTCATCATCTCTGTCTGGATGATGATCATGAGTCAATTGCTCAGCATACCCTGCAGATTTTAAACACAAACCTGTTGACTTCTAAAATCTGATCATTAGAGGCAAAAACTTCATTATGGTCGTACAAAAGAATCCGATCTTTTATACTCGAGCCCAAGTAAGTTAAACAAGCCGAGCTAAAGCATAGGCAAGCTCAGTCTTGGCTCAGCTCGTTTACACCCCTATGTAATTTACGCATGTGATTATAGTTCTTGGTGTCACAATAAAGACTTTCAAAATAAACATCCAAACACCCTGTAAGAGGGATCTTACCTGCACATAAGATCACTCTGGAATCGCCAACATTACCAACCAGCAATTCTTCATCATTCAACAAAAGAACAACACTAGCCGTTGATCCCGCACTATACTTCTTCTTAAATGCTTCCTGTATACACAAATGAAGAAAACATGATTAGGAGAATAGCTTTAATAAAATCTTGAAGAGCATAGGGGTTAATACGGTACTTGCCATTGAAAATTTCTGATCAATATCACGAATCGCGCCCAGTAATGCTTCTTTCAAGATGTCATGTAAAGATTTGTTGTCAATGGCTGGTATAACTCCATGAGAACTACCCCAAAGTCAAAGAAACAAGTTGGGCAATTTATTGCATACAACATCTTAGATCACTTTAGTCAAAATGATATATCGATTTCTATAAGCGACATATACTTTTTTAATCATATGGTCAACCTAACTCCACAAATTTCCCTTGTTATCCATTCTGCCCACCCAACCCATCCATTTTACCACTTTAAGGCAAATTGGATTTTAATAATCTAAACTACGACACATTTCAGAATAATAATCCATATTGCCAATGTGACCAATGACAGCCCTAACTTTCACTTGCATTGCGAAGGGCAATCCCACTTAATGGAAAGGTAACTTGGTTTGCCCTAATGAACAACCGACTATTTTTTATCCCAGTGAGAATGTCGTGAATTGTTTTGAAACGACAGAAATGAAGCTTACCGTTGTGTAGATGTGATTGAATCATGGTGATGATCAACAACTGATGCTTTTTTGAAAGCGCCCGCAATGATATGAACAAGAAAGTAATCTAGCAAGTGCTGTTTAGCCATTTCACTAGCTTCTATGCCTCCATGACCATCAAATACTGCAAGTAAATCGACCTTAGCCTCATCTTTCCCTGCAATCACGTCCTCTTACATTAATCATTAGTATTTATATATACTTTAATACTTGTACAATATTATTTATCTATTTATAGCAAGCATGAATGAGATAATGTAACATTTAATTTTTGTCTCCACAATCAAACAAATTCTTATCCAATATGAAAATACACTAAAGAATTTGACTTCTGAAAGTCAACAAATATGTCAAAAAATGTTTGAAATACAAGATTTATGCTAAAAAGTCAAACAAATCACTAACCAAATCTAAGTTGAGATTTCCATGCTCTTAATTTCATAACTAAAAGATGATTTCAACCAGAGGTGTAGATTCTTAATCCAAAACGAAATTCACAGGTTTGGGTTTAGTCAGATGAATCCCACCAAGACATCTGGTTGTGTTCGTGTTAACCAAAGGGTTGAATCCATTTACTTATTTTATTAGTTTAAAAATGAGAGAGAAAGCACATTGCGTCGTCAAACGAAACAAAAATAATAATATGTAAATTTAGAAATTTTCATGGGTCGTGTAAAATTTTGGAATTCATGAGCAGAGCTAGGGCTATTCATGAGCCGAGCCGAGCTAGGGCAAGCTCGGGCTCGGCTCGATTATAAACCGAGCTGGCTCGGCTCAGATTTGAAACCGAATTGAAAATCTAAGCTCGGGCTCGACTTGGTTTTAAACCGAGCTGACTCGGCTCGGCTTGGTTTGGTTTTGGCTCGATTAAAAATAAAATTAATACATAGCTCTCAAAATTCAGTATTCTAAAACATTATTTAATACTTCAAAAGAATATATTCAAAATAAGGTAAACCTAACACATTACAAGACAAAATCACGTTAACAACACAAAATAAGTTTTATATTTCAAGTAAATACAACATTTGTTCATTAACACGGAAATCAACCTTTAAATATGTCAGAGATATCAAACGACAAGCCTAAATACGAGTAAATAATAATCAATTTTTGGTAATATATTATATGTATAAAAAAATAAAATATATTATAAGTAAAATAATTCGAGCTAAGCCAAGCTAGGCTAACTTTCTAACCGAGCCGAGCCGGCTTGGCTCACTTTCAAACCGAGCCATATCGAGCGAGCTTTTTCCGAGCTAAATAGCTCCGAGCAGCGAGCTTTATGGACAACCCTAAGCAGAGCAGCCCAGATAGACACAGCCCAAACCAAACAACACATTTGACTCATAAAAGTCAAAATATTAGAAATCACCGATTCTTACCGATTACTGGTACGCGTATACCAACATTACAAGACACACGATCCTCTTGATACTTTCTATGCCCTTGAAGACTTGCGAATTCACAAACTTCACTCGAATTTTTCAGCAATTCGACCATGAAACCCCATTCGGCAGCACAATCTGGAGACTGAGCAACACCACCGTTGTTGTAATTGATCATACATGGAGATGAAGTTGCTGAGGATAATAATAATATTATTATTATTATTCTAGAAACAAGTAAGAATGTTGGGACCATATTCTTGAATCTTCTCATGAGTAACATAGGGGGTGTTTGGGATTCCTATTAAAAGTGACTTTTTAGAGCAAAAAGGACTTCCGAGAAGAGAAGGAACCTCAAACATCATCTGAGAAGTTCTTCTGAAGCAAAAGGAATCTCAAACATAATGAAAATAAGGACTTTCAGAGTTAATTTTGTCTTCAAAAAGGAGTTTTTGAGAAGTCTGGATTTCTTACTTCTAGATCTTGAGAATGGATCTTGAGAAGGACTTTTGAGAATGAGAAGTTGAAAAGGAATCCCAAACACCCCCATAAAAGGGAGAATGGGAGTTTTTTGGAAGAGAAGATTACCAAAAGGTAGGGCTGAAAACAAACCAAACGTTCGGCGAACAGTTCGTAAACCGTTCGGCGTAAAGTTCATTTGTGTTCGTTCGTTTATTAAACAAACGAACACAAACAACAAATTTCGTTCGTTTAGTTAAATGAACAAACATGAACAAAGGGCGCGTTCGTTCATTTATGTTCATGAACGTTCGGTAACGTGTTCGTTTGTGTTGGATAGTTCATTAGTGTTTTTAGCTTTTATATATATTTTATTTAAATCCTTCAAAATTCCGACAAATAAAATATTTAATAAGTGTCAATGTATTATATATTTTGCAAGAAACGTTTGCTTGTGTTCGTTTGTTACCATTTGTGTTCATGAACATTAGTTTGTGCTCATTTGTGTTCATTTTCGTTCGTTTTCATTCGTTGCCTAAAATTAACAAACAAACACAAACGAACACGAAGAAGTTCATTTCCTTAACAAACAAACACGAATATAAAATCTCGTTCGGTAAACGTTCATGAACAGTTCGTGAACACATATATTTCTTAACAAACGAACACGAACATCGTGTTTGTTCGGTTTGTTTGCAACCCTACCAAAAGGTATGAATTTATATGTTACCAACACATAAAATAGAGTCAATTTCAAGAATTGTCTTTTATTTTTATACGCATTTTCAGGCGTTGTCTTTTATATTCAAAATTGATGAGTTTTGTACTTTATATTTTCAAATCATACACGTTTTGTCCTTTAAGCCAAACTCAGTTAATTTTTTCTGTTAAATCTGATCATGTGCTTTGCACCTGAGGGCATTTTTGTCAATTCATATTTACAGGGACTAATTGTGTAGATATTATAAATAACCAACCTTTTTTAAAAATAAAAAAAATACTTTAAAAAAGGTGGCCCACCTTCTTCATCAAACACCACCACCAACACCTGCCACCACCAACTCTAACCACTGCTAACTCTGGCCACCGCCAACTCCGGCCACCACCAACTGAAACAGAGCTATGTGTACGGCGGTTTGGTAGGGATTATGCATCTTGAGACTTGAATAACTTGACATATGTGATTGAAGGGGCACAATAATATTGTTGCTTGCCCCTTAACTAAATAACCAGATGCTAGCATGTAAGGTTCCACTTTGTTTATACTTTATTGTGTTGTTTCTTTTGTTTTCGGTGTTAAATTGATTGCTGAAATTTGAAAAAGTCCAGATGAGTGTGAGAATTCAATTACAGTCCCTAGAGATGAACTTCCCTAACTTGAATCCGATTTTTACCGGTCCTCTAATTCTTTCTCGGTTCGTCCAATTTTTTATCAGATTCTCTATATGTACTATTTTATCTTTATATGTATGTCTAGATTTTCTTATGGTACCATTGCTAAAGTTACTAGTAAAAGGCATATGAACTCACATGCGGTTCCGTCTCCTATGTCACAAAGTGGTCGATTTGCAGTTCATGTGCAGCCAAACCAGATGTAACGCCCTGCTCCTCGTACTTTCCATAATTAGAAGGTCTTGCTTGTAATTCTATTTTTGGAAGTCTTGTGTTCTTGTAATCGTCCTTTCATTGTAATCATTGTAAAATACGAGACTTGAATCATAAATAAAAATTCGTATTTCTTTAAATTCGTGTTATACGTACTTCATACATGTTCATACGTTTAATTTCGTGAAACAATTGATACATATTCGTAATTCTTGGAAACTTTGTGTTAAACTTGCAAATACGTGAAACATGCTAATCATACGTCTTTTGAATGCATACGATACTTAATTACGACGTTCGTACGCTTAACCATACTTCCTTATACTTGTTTTATGTTAATTATACTTGTTACATCCCTATAATATGCCTTTATATCATAAATAACCCTTAAAAACCCTAAATATACACTTAAGGGGGCCAAAATTTCAAATTTTAAAACTTAAACTCGCACCAGGCTAGGCCTGGCGGGCGACGACCCGCCCCTCAACCACCTTCGCGGGCCGCGAGCCGGGTGGATCCGAAGACAGCCTCAACCAGCTCGTGTATTGGTCGATTTTTCTTGGGTTTTGATTGGTTTTAAGTGTGTTTCTTGCATTTAAACCTCACCAACCCAACCCTAATCCATCCCCTATAAAACCCAAGCCTCCTCCAAGTATTTTTCACTTTCTAAACACTCTCTATTCACTCTCAAACTCTCAAAAACGTAGCTGAATTCAGGAGCTAAGGCATATTGCTATCTTCTTACAAAAGTGAGCATAACTCACTCATCTCTTGACCTTTCGCTTTGATTCTTTTTCCTACTTACTTGGATTGACCTTAGGAACATTTCCACAGGTTTTTCATGGAAAACCAAGGTCTGGAATGTCACCAAAAAGGCTCCAAAGTGGACTGCAACTTTCTGTTTTGATTCATACTTTGTTAATCTTAGTTAAACTTGAGTTATCTCATCTCAAAACTATGTCCTTATGCTCATAACCACATCTTTGGTTAGTTGGGCTTAAAAACAAGGTTGAGACATGTAAAATCAGAGGTGTAAACCTCACAAACTTTCTGTTTTGTTTAGGGTTTTTACCCACAAGTAGTGTTCAAGCTTGAAGCTTGATGTTGTGTGATTAAAGGACAAGCTTGGGCTATCCTACTTAAAAATCCACACACTATTTGATGTTTTCCATAGATTAGTTGTTCTTATTTCATTCTTTACTTGTATGTTCTTGACCCTCCTTGTTGTTCATAACAACAAGTGTAGTGGTGAACAAAGAGGTACCTAAATGAAAGACTTGTTCTTCCTACCTCATGCATGAATTATATGATACAAAAGAGGTTCCTAAATGGAGGATTCATCTTCCTACCTCATGCTTGAACTATTGGACATATTGATATATTACATAACCTATATATTACCTAAATAATCAAACCTTTGATGATGAACTAGTGGTCACTTGTCATAGTGTTTGGTTACATCATCTAAAAACATTATGTGTTAAAGATGATTACTTTCATATGTTTATGTTCATAAGTTTTTAAACTCCGAATCTTTACTCCACCGTTATACTTCAATACTCATACGCCTTTGTTTCTTCGTGTAGAAGGACTTGGTGTTCCAACCTCCCATAACAACAACTCCCTCGTGGATTCACAAGTGGAAAGCTTGTAAAACCGTGAGTATACTCGAACCCCCTTTTACGTTTACCACTTTTGGGTGTAACATGTTAAATTATAAAACTACACTCAAACTTTAATCTTTATGCATGCACAAAACAATCCAAATACATGAATGCTATGTTGTTATACTTGATACATATACTTGGGTGATTCTTATGTGATACAATAGTCATTAGCTTTATACGAGCCTCCATTTGACATGTATAGCGCTATAGGAGTAACGCACCACCCGTGAACGAGAGGTCATGTTAAATTTCATTCTTTATTGCGTAAACAGAGGGTTGACTAGAAATATTGCATGCCATGATATTTTGATCTTGAATAACCTAAGTTGCCATGTGGATTCGTTTTTAAACTTTGATACTTATACTTAAACTTGTATACTCGCCTTTGCTTTTGCATTGAACTTTATTTTAAACATGTTATAGGTTGAGGATGACGATGCTATGAAATGAAGTAGCAATGATCCTAGATACACATTTAGACGCCTTAGGTTAAAATGTTTTATCAATTTCGTTCTCATTGTTATGTATTTCCGTTGAACTTGTTGTTATTTGAAATTCTAAGTAATGTCTGACAACTTGATTTATGAAATGAAAATGGTTTGAATTAAATATTGTCACCAATAGTGTTATGAAGTCTCTTGCAATCTCGTACTCGTCCCACTCCGATAATTCTGCCATTGGTTGGGGTGTGACACCAGACGCACCCTGGCTATGCATTTGAACAAAAGACAGTTGTAGGCTCAGTCATCCCCATAGCTTTCAAATTCAACGTAATTAACCCAAGACTCACCGTCTGAATCTCTGGAACCGGAGTCGGTGACATTTCGTTATTGAAAGCGCTTTGGTGTATAATCTGTAACGCCTTCCACGCCCGGTACGACTAGCCCACCCGGCTCGTTGCTTAGCTGATTCCTGTGATATCAAACGTTATAACTAGCGAATCGAGACCCTGCTTTGGGTTATACACGTTTTGTTTAGCGAAACCAGGATCAATTACGTAAAATATCCCATCGATTGTTATAGAAGCTTCAGCAATATTAGTTGCAACAACCACCTTCCTCTTCCCTATTGGTGCAGGTTTGAAAATTCTTGATTGTTGTTCGCTAGGAAGTGCACTGTAAACCGGAAAAATTATCAATTCAAGCACGTTTTCACCTAATCCCTTCATCCTGTCATGTAAAGACTGGCAAGCATGATCGAGTTGGCGGTGGCCGGAGTTGGCAGTGGTCGGAGTTGGTGGTGGCAGGTGTTGGTGGTGGTGTTTAATGAAGAAGGTGGGCCACCTTTTTTTTAAAGTATTTTTTTATTTTTTTTAAAAAGTTGGTTATTTATATTATCTACACAATTAGTCCCTGTAAATATTGACAAAAATGCCCTCATGTGCAAAGCACATGATCAGATTTAACAGAAAAAATTAACTGAGTTTGGCTTAAAGGATAAAACGTGTATGATTTGAAAACATAAAGTACAAAACTCGTCAATTTTGAACATAAAGGACATCGTCTGAAAATGAGTATAAAGATAAAGGACAATCCTTGAAATTCACTCCAGAAAATATATTAGTTTTGTATTCATGTATACCCATACTAGTAGTGATACCCGTGTGCAAACACGAGTGGTTTTTAAAAATTCATGCATAACACATTTTAATAGAAAGTATAGATATGTGTATAGATATTGTAATTTTTAGTTTAGTTTTTTGTTTGATTAATATTAAATTAGTCATGAGTTATTCTCACAAATCTTGCGTGTTGATGCATTTGAACTCTGATTTACAACTAAACAAATAATCAACCTAAACAAATAATCAAAAGTAGTCACTACCTTTCATCGTAAATAGCGAGAACTACTATTTTAAATAGTGATATCTGGTTGAAAGTATGTGCAAACACAGGTTATTTTTAGAAAACAATTGATACCACATTTTATTAAACAACGAATCATTATATATTTTATAGAAGAGAATTACTTTCCCCCACATCCGATGACGTGGCTGCCTACGTAGCAGATCATCCTTAAGGGACCACCCTCCTCCACACCTTATAGTCTAATAACCTATGTTATTAACCTAATTTTTGTCTGTTTTAATTTTTACACTGTTCAAGCTGTCGATTTTTTGTGGTTGGGTTGATCCACGGATGTGTCTTCATCATGTACATATTATTCTTTGTTTGTTAATGTCAATTAAGAGCAAATTCAAATTAATTATGATTTGTTATTAGGGTGTTGAAATTAGTTTTTTTATTAGTTGACATGATTTGCCATAGATATGAATGACATGAGATTGTGATGAAAATGGTGGATACACCAAGTTTTGTATTTGATTCCTTGTTACAATTTTGTTCTTCTAGTTTGGTAAAGTGGTTCACTTGCACTTGTGCATAAATGTGTATTATGCTAACTTAAACAACAACCATCAAGTTTCACTTGTGAGTAAATGGTATACGAACCTTTAATAACAGCCAAGCTATAATAAGCATAGTATGTAACAGCCTCATGACACAACTATTTTTTTTAGTAAAAACTGTAACAAGTATCCTTAGATCACTTTCAAATAAATCATAAAAAAAACATCATTATTCAATTAGTAAAAACTGTAACAAGTATCCTTAGATCACTTTCAAATAAATCATTAAAAAAACATAATTCTTCAATTAAAAAAAGTTAGCACCATATCCAAAACAAAAGTTCAAAATCCTTAACTAAAAATGCTCATTAGAAACTGTATTGATTTTTATATGAGATATTGGCGACTCTAGAGTCTCGCTTTTCTTGTCCACGTTGGAACATGTCACGAAGAAAGGAAATGTGCCTCACCAGTTACTTTTGTAAAGGCAGCAGGAACTAACAAAACCTGCATATCAATTGAAAGGTAAATATGATAAAATTACTGATCCAAATGTAAATGATAAAAAGTAAAGGTGGCAATCTAAACCCAGTTACAGATAAAATAGAAGTCAGTTAAAAACGGAATCAGGTCAAACGTTGTTTTTAAAGGATACTAAATAATAATATTTTAGAGACCATATTTGACATATTAAATTATTAGAAAAAAAACTGGACAAAAAAGATTCCGGGTCAACCTCAACTGACCCGAACTGACATGCACCAGCTTTACTCCTTTAGACCAGTTGTCCAACCAGTCCAATCTATATATTTTGCCACCACTGGCTAAAAGCTATACAGAGTGAGAATTGCTTAACCTGTGCTCCATGGTGGAACTGTATGTGACAATTGTGCTTTGTAAACGATGTACGATGTAAAACAATATCAATTATCAATGAAACGATGTGTTTTGGTGTTAATATTTGTGTATTTGTGTTTGACGATTTTACGTTTTGATTCTAGTTCGATTTCAAGCTTTAAATCGCTTTCTGGAAAGTTATACGCAAACTGATGCGTAAACGTAATCAGTTTAACGCGACAAACACTCCGGAATAGTGACATAGGCTTAACATACCTCAAATAACCTTTACATTACTTAGAAATAAGTTTTGAAGGGTTTGGTGTGTCGAAAACAAGTTTATTCGATCGCAGGGACTATTTACGACAAACTGCGAAAGTCTGCCGATTCGTATAGTAACGTACACTTCGGAACATGATCATAAGTTAAACATACCATAAATATCCTTTACATAGCTTAGAAGTAGGCTTCGAAGGGTTCGCTATGCGAAAATAAACTTATTTGATCAAACAGGGACTAAAAGTTATTAGAAAAACGAGTGCCAACGTATCATGAATAAAAAAAACTAACTTATGTACTATACAATATATCACGAGGCGACTGATAAACTAACACTAAACGAGTATCCTATTGTAAATCGTCACTCCCGCTGCATCGTGCAGGTAAATGGCTAGTACATACACACACACACATACATCTTGTACATATAAAAGGGCTCATCCTCCATACCCTTGGCCCATCCCTTGGGGCTCATCCCCCACACCCGATGACGTGGCTGCCTACGTGGCGGATCATCCTTAAGGGACCACCCTCCTCCACACCTTATAGTCTAATAACCTACGTTATTAACCTAATTTTTATCTGTTTTAATTTTTACACTGTTCAACCTGTCGATTTTTTGTGGTTGGGTTGATTCACGGATGTGTCTTCATCATGTACATATTATTCTTTGTTTGTTAGTGTCAATTAACAGCAAATTCAAATTAATTATGATTTGTTATTAGGGTGTTGAAATTAGTTTTTTATTAGTTGACATGATTTGCCATAGATGTGAATGACATGAGATTGTGATGAAAATGGCGGAGACACCAAGTTTTGTATTTGATTCCTTGTTACAATTTTGTTCTTCTAGTTTGGTAAAGTGGTTCATTTGCACTTGTGCATAAATGTGTATTATGCTAACTTAAACAACAACCATCAAGTTTCACTTGTGAGTAAATGGTATACGAACCTTTAATAACAACCAAGCTATAATAAGCATAGTATGTAACAGCCTCATGACACAACTATTTTTTTTAGTAAAAACTGTAACAAGTATCCTTAGATCACTTTCAAATAAATCATAAAAAAAAACATAATTCTTCAATTAACTGTAACAAGTATCCTTAGATCACTTTCAAATAAATCATTAAAAAAAAAAACATAATTCTTCAATTAAAAAAAGTTAGCACCAGATCCAAAACAAAAGTTCAAAATCCTTAACTAAAAATGCTCATTAGAAACTGTATTGATTTTTATATGATATATTGGCGACTCTAGAGTCTCGCTTTTCTTGTCCACGTTGGAACAGGTCACGACGAAAGGAAATGTGACTTAACTGAATGTGAACAAACGAGATATAAATAACAATAGATAAATGATAACACTGTATAAAACTTATGTAACTCCCAAAAAGTTCGATAAATATTTTGGATTATTCTATAGGAGAAATTTGATGATTTTTATATAAGAGAACTGATGATTTTTATATAAGAAAATATTAATAGAATAATAGGTATTGAAAAGATTTATAATTTTTCGTTATAAGTGGAACTACAGGATTTAGATAGAATTGAAATTGGTAATTTGTAGAACATGATTACGTGACTTCCGTCTGCATATCATTGTAATAACCGAAAATAAATAAATAAATAAATAAATAATAAGTTAAAATCTAATAATATTATAAGTGATATAATTATCCTATATATTAATAAACGAACGTTTTGAACAGTAGAAGGTCTTGTCGTAATTCAAGGATCGAAGAATTGAAAAAGCAATTCACCAACTATTTCTTTTCCACATTGTACCAAGTAGTTAAACCTTTGTGGTGTATTACTTTCTTATCAACTTGTACTGTTGTAGCTATAACTTTAACACGTGCTATGTTTTTATCTACTTGTTAAATGTACTTTACCTATTTTCTAAAAGAATAGAAACAGTTTGGCTATGTTTTTATCTACTTGTTAAATGTACTTTTACCTATTTTCTAAAAAAATAGAAACAGTTTGGCTATGTTTTTATCTACTTGTTAAATGTACTTTACCTATTTTCTAAAAGAATAGAAACAGTTTGACTATGTTTTTATCTACTTGTTAAATGTACTTTTACCTATTTTCTAAAAGAATAGAAACACTTTTGCTATGTTTTTATCTACAGGTTAAATGTACTTTACCTATTTTATAAAAGAATAGAAACACATTGGCTATGTTTTTATCTACTTTTTAAATGTACTTTTACCTATTTTCTAAAAGAAAAGAAACAGTTTGGCTATGTTTTTATCTACTTGTTAAATGTACTTTACCTATTTTCTAAAAGAATAGAAACAGTTTGGCTATGTTTTTATCTACTTGTTAAATGTACTTTTACCTATTTTCTAAAAGAATAGAAACAGTTTGGCTATGTTTTTATCTACTTGTTAAATGTACTTTTACCTATTTTCTAAAAGAATTGAAACAGTTTGGCTGTGTTTTTATCTACTTGTTAAATGTACTTTAACCTATTTTCTAAAAGAATAGAAACAGTTTGGCTGTGTTTTTATCTACTTGTTAAATGTACTTTTATCTATTTTCTAAAAGAATAGAAACACTTTGGCTGTGTTTTTATCTACTTGTTAAATGTACTTTTACCTATTTTCCAAAAGAATAGAAACAGTTTGGCTGTGTTTTTATCTACTTGTTAAATGTACTTTACCTATTTTATAAAAGAATAGAAACGGTTTGGCTATGTTTTTATCTACTTGTTAAATGTACTTTTACCTATTTTCTAAAAGAATAGAAACAGTTTGGCTATGTTTTTATCTACTTGTTAAATGTACTTTACCTATTTTCTAAAAGAATAGAAACAGTTTGGCTATGTTTTTATCTACTTGTTTAATGTACTTTTACCTATTTTCTAAAAGAATAGAAACAGTTTGGCTATGTTTTTATCTACTTGTTAAATGTACTTTACCTATTTTCTAAAAGAATAGAAACAGTTTGGCTATGTTTTTATCTACTTTTTAAATGTACTTTTACCTATTTTCTAAAAGAATAAAAACAGTTTGACTATGTTTTTATCTACTTGTTAAATGTACTTTTACCTATTTTATAAAAGAATAGAAACAGTTTGGCTATGTTTTTATCTACTTGTTAAATGTACTTTTACCTATTTTATAAAAGAATAGAAACAGTTTGGCTATGTTTTTATCTACTTTTTAAATGTATTTTTACCTATTTTCTAAAAGAATAGAAACAGGTTGGCTATGTTTTTATCTACTTGTTAAATGTACTATACCTATTTTCTAAAAGAATAGAAACAGTTTGACTATGTTTTTATCTACTTGTTAAGTGTACTTTTACCTATTTTCTAAAAGAATAGAAACAGTTTGGCTATGTATTTATCTACTTGTTTAATGTAATTTTACCTATTTTCTAAAAGAATAGAAACAGTTTGGCTATGTTTTTATCTACTTGTTAAATGTACTTTTACCTATTTTCTAAAAGAATAGAAACAGTTTGGCTATGTTTTTATCTACTTGTTAAATGTACTTTTACCTATTTTCTAAAAGAATAGAAACAGTTTGGCTATGTTTTTATCTACTTGTTAAATGTACTTTTACCTATTTTCTAAAAGAATAGAAACAGTTTGGCTATGTTTTTATCTACTTGTTAAATGTACTTTTACCTATTTTCTAAAAGAATAGAAACAGTTTGGCTATGTTTTTATCTACTTGTTAAATGTACTTTACCTATTTTCTAAAAGAATAGAAACAGTTTGGCTATGTTTTTATCTACTTGTTAAATGTACTTTTACCTATTTTCTAAAAGAATAGAAACACTTTGGCTATGTTTTTATCTACTTGTTAAATGTACTTTACCTATTTTCTAAAAGAATAGAAACAGTTTGGCTATGTTTTTATCTACTTGTTAAATGTACTTTACCTATTTTCTAAAAGAATAGAAACAGTTTGGCTATGTTTTTATCTACTTGTTAAATGTACTTTTACCTATTTTCTAAAAGAATAGAAACAGTTTGGCTATGTTTTTATCTACTTGTTAAATGTACTTTTACCTATTTTCTAAAAGAATAGAAACAGTTTGGCTATGTTTTTATCTACTTGTTAAATGTACTTTTACCGATTTTCTAAAAGAATAGAAACAGTTTGGCTATATTTTTATCTACTTGTTAAATGTACTTTTACCTCTTTTCTAAAAGAATAGAAACAGTTTGGCTATGTTTTTATCTACTTGTTAAATGTACTTTACCTATTTTCTAAAAGAATAGAAACAGTTTGGCTATATTTTTATCTACTTGTTAAATGTACTTTACCTCTTTTCTAAAAGAATAGAAACAGTTTGGCTATATTTTTATCTACTTGTTAAATGTACTTTTACCTATTTTCTAAAAGAATAGAAACAGTTTGGCTATATTTTTATCTACTTGTTAAATGTACTTTTACCTATTTTCTAAAAGAATAGAAACAGAGTTTTTGGTACTGGTACGTTTTGGATGACCTTTATAATGTCGTCTTGTGCCATGAACAAATAATGAGATCTATGTTTTCATGTTTGGGGCTACATGATTTTTAATTTCATATCGCTAAATTCAGAAAAAAAGAGACTTAAATTTCAAATAACATCATTACATCTATTTTTCTAAATTATGCAATGTCGGTAAGAATGATAGAAAAACATAATCTTGAGAAATCTAAAATCAACACATCCAAGTCAAAGAAGGATTGAGTTTATAGGGACATAGCATACTTTAACTTTTTAACTTTATATTAATGTAAATATATAACAACTTATATATTTAAAGGCAAAATTACCAAAACATAGATATTTAATCAAAATTCCTTCACAATGATTTTCAGCCTTATCCAAAGAAGTCTTACCGGCATCCAAAAGAGGGGGCCGAGCCAGCGCTTTCGCCAAAAGCGGGGGCTAAGACGCTTACGTCAAAAAACAAGAGCTGAGCCCTCTCAGTCGCCTCGTAAAAGATGTAGGTTTGGCCGTCTTAGCTGCCCGCAAAAAGTGTAGAATGTTAAATCCGAGCTATCTCATCCATGAAGCAAAAAAATGTAAGCTACATCCTATCTGTCTTTGCCAACAGGAAATGGCCTTAGGGTCTTGGTTATAGTCATGTGGGCAGATGGCGACAGGCACGGTTTTCAATAGAACTACGTAGTATAGGACAATAGTAAGACAAGAAATGGAGTGAAGAATATAAAGGAATACACACATATTAACGCTTACAAGATTCATCATGTGTTGACAACTTGACATTTTTATCATACACAAACTAACAAACCTCTCTTTTTCTTCACCATTTATGTAACATTGCATCTAACTGTTGATATTTATGGTTCTTGGTTGTTTACACGACTACGAAGTTGAAGCATTTCTTGATGATTGGGGTCAAAAGATAGGGCGGCTCGACAGTCCCGCATGGCACCCAAAACATCCCCTGTATGTTCATGAAACGCTGCCCGTAAATGCAATAAATGTAGGTCCGCTTTGAATGCAATCGCCCTTGATAGCTCAGTGATCGCTTCTTTCTCCTTGTGATTGTCCATCAAGACTGGAATTTGACCACTAACCGAATTAGAGGAGAGCCCCACAAGAATATATGAAAAATCTAAGACGTTTTATATTTGACAAAGAAATTATTCGATAAAAATGGGCATTAACGTGTTTTGGGTCGACCACCCAACCCGTAACAAATGTTTACCCGGTTTGACTTGTTACCCAATCGTCCAAACCGCCTATTGTGCCACTTCTAATATGCTAGGAAGTCAGCTCGGCTTTGGTAGTTGACTAAGGTGTTTAAATTTTTCATATAAAACTATGAATTATAGAATTTTCTTTTCAGAAATAATATATTATAATTTATTTGTTAGATGTATTTATATAATTTAAATTGAATAGGTGAGCATTTATAGATCTTAGAGGCGTCAAACTAAGTGGCCAAGTGGATCGGTTAAAATGTCAAAACGAGTCAGCTGGGTTGGGTTCACTTTTTGTCAAAAAAGATCAAGCTTTTAATTGATAATAAGGTCAATAACGATTACGAACACTATTTTATAGAAAAAAAACCATTTTTTTTAACAAAATGGTTCATGAGGCCTTATGCTTTCCAAAAACAGTTTGAACGACTTTTAACCCGTTCAACATGTTTTCATTCAGGCTATTTATTTATTTGACCTGTTAATGACCCGTTTAAAACTAAAATGATCGAAATTCTCACCTCAACAGAATCAGATATAAGTTTGAGCCAACTAACCTGCTGCACGATATCTGTACGGATAAACCCGAAGAGGATCCAAACGAGTAACCATTTCAAGATCTAACTTCGTCTGTTCACGTTCACAATACTCTGATCTCTTTTCATAAGCAGACGCATTATTCCGTGCCCTCTCAATTAACTTTGTCATTTCCTCATAAGCAGCAGACTTGTTGTTTTTTAAATAATGGACACGAGCAAGTCCCTGGTGGGCCCGCGTGTGCCTTATTTTAAGCGCGTTAATGTAGCAATCGGCTGCAAGGTCGAGTTTCCCAGAATCTACATAAACGCTTCCAAGATTGTTCAATGCCTGCCACAGTTTTAAGTATCAAAAGTTCATTTGACCCGTTTGACCCATTACAGATAAAACGTAACCCAATTCGGCCCATAGGCCTGTAAATGAACTGAACGTTCATGAACTGTTTGTGAACTTGTTTGGCTGGAAGTTCGTTTATGTTCGTTTATTTAATAAACGAACGAACATGAACACATTTTTTGTTCATTTAATTAAACGAACGAACATGAGCACACGTTTTGTTCGTTCATTTATGTTCGTGAATGTTTGTCTATGTTCGTTCATTTGTGTTCGTTTATTTACATTTGTTTATGTTCGTTCGTCTATATTTGTTTGTTTACGTTCGTTTCATTTTAAATACATGAGTAATTATATTTATATAAATATTAAACGTAAAAGGAATTTTCTAACTGCTTAATATAACTAATTGGTAATTGGGATTTCTAGTAATAATAATGGGTTTTCCAATGAAATTTATCGTAATTAATCACTAATTTACATTAAAAATTACTTTATGTTCAATTATGTTTATTAATTATGTTCATTTGTGTTCATTTATGTTTCTTCAATTATGTTCATTTGTGTTGTTTATTGTTTGTTAAATTATGTTCGTTTAAGTTTGTTTTTTTATGTTCGTTTACGTTTGTGAATTGTTCGTTTTGGATTTTAAACGAACACGACATGCCCATTTTCTTAATAAACAAACATGAACAAAAAAATGTGTTTGATTCGTGTTCGGTTAGAGTTAAATGAACGAACACGAACATGCCTTTGTTCGCGTTCTTTAGGTTCATCTGCAGGCCTATCGGGCCATATAGGTAAACTGGTCAAAATTTAGGGATAAAGATTGTTCAAACCTGGCCTTTGCGAAGCCTATCGGAAGGGCACTTAAGGGCATCTTGAAGAAGTGCTACAACGGTTGAAGAACACGTAGGATCTTGGCTAGAATCTGCCAAAGCGTATGCTTTCAGAAAAAAGGCCTCAAAGGATCTACTCAACTTAATAGATTCTTCGGCTTTTTTCAACGCTTCATCGCAATGGCCCGTATCGTATAGTATCCAACCCTCATAAACTAAACGTTCATGTTCACTTGATGCATGCTGGCGGGCCAACTGTAAACTCCGCATCGCTGCTTCCGGACAATTTAACCTGCAATAAGAATTGATCAGTAAAATTCAAGATTTGCAAGAAACCTAACACGTACCACAACTGTTTTTTATGATTAAGTTCATATATTAGAACAAGAAAAAATGACAATTAGACACGTTATATTATAGCGTCATGTTGCATATGCAATGCCTTACCTATTTATAGAAAAATAAAACTGGACAAAAGTGTGTGTCGGTCAACCCAACTAGGGATGTTCAAAAGCCGTTGAAACTGACTGAACCGCTCAAACCGAGCTAAATCAACCGGCTTGGGCGGGTCAGAAGTAGTACGCTTTGGTTTACGGTTTGGAACTGGATGGGTAAACAGAACCAGACGAGATATTAAAACTTTTTTAAGTTAAATAATTATAAATATAAAATAACTTTTTCACTTATAGAAATCTAACAATAATAAGATGGATAGATTATTAATTTAACCAATGTCATGCTCTTAAGTTCTTTTTTCCACTTTTTTCATAAACCTTTTAATACTTAAATATCTAATGGTACAATAGCATGTTAAAAAAAAACCAGCTCAAACCGCCAGCCAAACCATTTTAGCTGGTCCGGACTACCCAGCCAACTGTAGCTTCCGTTTCAGCCCAGAAATCGTGTTAAAACCGACCGAACAGAACCGTGAGCATCCCTAAACCCCACTTAGTTTGACCTATTTTGACGGTTGACACTCACTAAAAACTACCCAATTCGACCCGTTACCCAACCCTCCCATCTTCCCACATCTAATTTTTGGTGTTGACATTACCAACAACTGTATTTTAATATCAAGATTTGGTATCTACATGGTCTAACGAAGCCACACATTCACACATATACATACATATAATGAATGCTATACAAGTGTATTCAGTTTGTAAATGTTAAAATAATAATAATAACATAATACCTGAGTAGAAGCAAAGACTGTCTAAAATATAAAACCCCCTTAGCAGGTTCAGACTCCAGCATTTGATATATAACAGAAAGTGACCCGATATCGTCAACATCAGACCACCGATCATACAACTGCAACCAACAATCTGCACTTGTCCAACTTCGAACATGCTCACGAACCAACGTTCGAAACTGTGTCGCGGGTACCCGCCCTTCAAACATCCGATAATCCGGACAAATAGTAAGAATCGCCTGCACATCACGAATCGCCGATTGATAATCTTCAAGAACCAAATGAAAACAAAACCTCAACTCCAAACATTCAACCGAAAGTTTAAAACCAAGAATCTTGTGAATCTCCGCCATTGAATCTTGCACATTTTGTTTTTTCATCAAAGAAGCCGCCCGGTACATATACGGGTATGTTAACGTCGGATCCAGTTCCGTTGCCTTTTCGAGATCTTCCCACTTTTTTTCATTATTTTCGCAGTATAACGATCGTTCTTGATACATCCATCCCATAGGAGTGTAATTTGAAATAATAGAGGTGAGTTTCTTAAAAGAGTCAACCTTTTTGCCCTTAATTTGACCGATTCTGGTCAAACCCGTGACAGAATAAACATGCCCTTCGGTCAATGCAGCCTTGAAGAATCTTTCGGCCTCGTTATATTCCTTCTTGAGTAATTTCACACATCCGAGCATATGATATGCCACCATCTTTTGTTGACTGTTTACCGTAGAGTCAACTAATTGTTCCAAAAAGCAAGCAGCTTTATCGGATCCCGGATCAAGATCCATAGCAACTTGGCTTAATAAACAGTAGAGAAAAAACGAAGCGGACCCCACCATAACCGGACTATGCAGACTGTTAACACTAGTCAACAAGTCAACAACGCGTTCATCATTAAGAGAATTCGGGAGTTCTTGAAGGAAAACCTGCAAACAAGAGGCCGCAAGAACCGGACAGTTCTCTTCGAGAGCGTATCCCATAAGTTCAACCGCATCGTTTCGTGATAAAACGAGTGTTGCGAGTTTCCTGTCACAAGAATCTTTAAGATTCTCACAGCAAAATTTACTTGAAAACACCATGATTTCTAGTAAAAGATCCGTTGGTAAATCAGGCAACATACCCGTCGAGCTAAATTCGCTAATCACCTTCATACCCCTTAATGAAATGTCGTTTTTCGACAAATCTATGACCTCTGAAATTGATTCTATAAAACACCCGTTAAGCATAGAATGAAATGGAGGCGAAAGGGCCGCCATTTTTTGCCTATCACAAACTATTTTCGCATCCCCGATTTGAAACGAAACGGTTCCCGATAAACTATTCTTTTGATTCGTCATTGCACCATCAGGAAAACTAGTGTTTACGACAGACGGGAGTTCAGAACCGATGTTTATCAATCGAAACTCTTTTGCACATTTACCACACGACGAGAGTAAATCAGATATAAGTTCTTCACCTCGTTTTTCGTATTTTAACCATGCGCCGAAAATGAGTCGTTCGTGAACCGTACTTGCTTTGAGCCAAGCCAAACGAAGACTTCTTCTCATTAGTTTAATGTCGCCAAGGCCTTTAAAGACTTGATATCGTAATAAATATAGATTTGAACGTTCATGTGGAGGACATGATTCGAGTTCTTTGTGGATTTGAGCTAAAACTTCTACATAATCAACAGGTTTGAACAATGGTAGAATCGATGGATCGCGAACTTTGATTAGAGATTCTCTGCAAATAGCATTAGTAAACACAATTAAAAGGATGAATATATGCATCTATTCATAATAAGGGGGTGTTTGGATGTGTGTTTCAAATGTTGATTATGTGATATTAAATATTTAAAATTTTAAAGATTACACATTAAACTATCAAAGGTAAGCATAATTGGCTTTAATAAATGTATACAACCGTATAAGTTCATCCAAGGGCCCATAAGCAGTTCCTAACTATAAAATGATTCTCACTTGAACTTCCCAAAGGGTATATATGTAACTTTACCCTTTGATTATCAGTTTTCTTGGAGCTAGTATAAAACTCATTATTTGACACCCCCCCCCCCCCCCCCCAACCGACCCGATAAGTGTAAGCTGAAGTAGGTTAAAAGAAGATTATACAACTAGATAATCACTTTGAAAAGGCCTAACCAAACACCACCCATAAAAATTTAATGTAGTTCCTTTATTTCGACTTAAAATAATCACTTTTGAAAATTGTTGGAATTGAGTGTTTGGCTAGGATCAACATGTGAGTATTTGACCCCTAAACAATGAGATAATCATATGCAAGAGTAGTCTATCCAAACAACGAAAACCAATTACTTAGACAATAAGCTTTAGAAACACACCAAACCAATCACCCTTTTTAAGTTGGCAAATAGAAAACTTACAATGAAGAAGAGTGAGGTGAAACTTTTGAAAGCTTTCCTCTTTCAACTTGCAGCCATGATTGTGGATTCAGAGCATTTAGATGTGATTCTTTACAAGATTCAGATGGGAAGAATGGCCTCATGGTGCATAACAAATGGAAGATATCCAAATTATGGTTTTTTGAGGTAAAATTTGCAACTTTAATCAATCAACAACATTTAAAAGCTCAAAATCCCAAATTTGGGAATGGGTTATCTTATCTTGATGATGAAAAATATCCCAGATCTCCACAATATCCAAATTATGGTTTTTGAGGCAAAGTTTGTAACTTTAATCAAACAAGAACATTTTACAAGCTCAAAACCCCAAATTTGAGTGAATTAACCTTTAAAAATCCCAAATTTAAACATGGGTTCTCTTAATTTGATAATGATCAGAGCTTTTTCTTAAGGGTTTGATAAACTATACCAAAAATGGTACTTGATGCTTCCTTAAAAAGAGCCATAAATCACCAAAAGCCCTATATATTTACACATGATCTCTGCAACAAAACAAACCTAAACCACATTAAACTCACCAAATCTTTAAAGAAAGAAAAAAGTAAAAATAATAATAAAACAGAGAGGGTTACTGACCTGTTTTTGGATTAACGAAAGATCCACAGTAAAGATACAAATTTTCTTCACCAAATTAATGAATTTAAAGAAACTAAACAAACCCACTTATCTAGTGATCTGAATGAACAAATCCCACAAGCTAAAAGTGAAGGAATCTGAAGAAAAATTCAATTTTTTATTTTCTTTTTTTGGTAAAATGAAAAGTTTCCTCTTTTTCTTTGTTTTCTATTCAATTTCCCACTGACTTTTTAACCCGTTGGAAAACATAAAGATTGGAACTCATGGTATGTTGTTTGTTGTTGGGTTGGGGAATTTATTGGTGCCAGCAGATGGTACAAGTGTTGATGCACGTTGTACAAGTTTTATGGTAGCAGGAAAGATAGGTTTGTTGATGACAGGACTGCTTTTGTTTCAAAGATATCGCCTAGGAGTGAGGAGTTACTTGTGGGGTACACGTAGATCAACTTTATAGTTTATATAAATACTAGGTTATAACCCCGTGTATTACACGGGTTGAATAAATGAATTTTATATACTAAATAATAAATCAATATATTTTTAAAAATTTTCTTTATTGCACGGGTTGAATAAATATCATTTTTATATATTAAGTAATAAAAAGATATATATATATATATATATATATATATATATATATATATAACAACCATATTGTACGGGTTGAATAAATGTAACTTTATATACCAAATAATAAAAAAGGTATATCTTTAAAACCATGTGTATTACATGGTTTGAATAAATGTAATATTGTTTACCAAATAATAAAAAAGTTATATCTTTAAAAACCCTCGTGTATTACACGGCTTGAATAAATATGATTTTATATACCAAATAAAGAAAATTATATTTAAAAAAACTAATGAATATACTCGGTATGCGATAGATATGGTGATTGCGGAGATGATTATTGAAAATTAGATACAGTAGTCAAACATGTTATTTAAAAATCAAATAAGCAACCATTGGAGTGACAAAATATAAATTATTTATTTGAAATCTTTATTAATATTGATTTTGTGATTATTTTAATTTATTTAGAGATAATATAATAATAAACTAACAATATAATCATTGTTTAATCGAAGAAGTTGAACTTTTCAAAGAACCAAAACTCACCAACCAACAAATCTCTACAGTAATTAAGTTAGTTAGAACATAAAAATTGGATTTTTGATTTTGTGTTGGTTCGTGGTTTCAAAACTAAATAAACCAAATTATTAGTTGTATCTGGTCTTATAACGAATATTTGAAATTATAGTTTTGTTATTTGTAAAACTATGGAATAATTTATCTTTTCGTAGGAATTCTTATTAGATTTGATTAAATATTATTAATAATAAGAATTTGTATTAGATTAGATTTTAGATTTGGTTAAATATTATTAATAATAAGAATTTGTATTAGATTAGATTTAAATATTATTATTATTAGTATTATTAATAATTTTAATCAATTGAATGAGAGAATGACAAGTGTCCCCTAATTGGTTTCTTTTATTATATAGTATAGATAAATATAAATAAATTTACAAGTTTTTTTTACCTCGATATAGGGGAAGGATCAAATGAAAACCACTAGTTATTGTGAAAACTCGAAAACTAATTAAAAAAGCCAAAAAAAATACCAATTTTTTTTTTTGCATACCAATTTTCGCAGGTTTTTTTTATATAAAAAAATTCAAAAAAAAAAAAATTTTGTAGTGCACATGTGTATGTGTACTATAATTTTAAAATTTTTTTTTTATATATAAAAACCTGTGATTTTTATAAAAAAATTGAAAAAAAAATTTAGTGTGGTTTTTAGGCTTTTTTTAGTTAGTTTTCGAGTTTTCACAATAAAAGTGGTTTTTATTTGAACCATCCCCTATATTATCCCATATACAAATTACCAACTTTTTAGTGCATTAGCACTTGTACTCCAAGCTTGGGGAGTTTTAAAAAAAAAGTTTGATATTTCACTTTCAACCTTTATTATTTACAACTTTAGTCCCCATACTTCTTATCTTTCGCAAGTTTTTCGTTTTACATTTCGTTCTAAATTTTGCAAGTTAACATGTCGTAGCGTGCATTTGAGGTTCAACGTTTTTTGATCTATTTTTTTCATATTTGACAGACCCGTCACAACGCGTCCATTTTTTTTCCTTTTGAAAAGTTCGTCGCAACGGGCGGGTCCTAGATCGACTAAGTTATTAATTTATACATTTTACGTTTCTGGTTAATTTCTTCGCATTAACACACTGTAAAGGGTGTGCGTGGTTCAATGATTTTAGTCTGCTTTTCGTTTAGTGTAATTTTTACCATTTTATCTATTTTATTTTTACGATGTTGAGAGTTGATGTGGTTGTGGCACTAGTGCTACTTGGCACGGTTTTACGAACGTTTTTAACCTATTAAATATTTTATTAATATTTTGTTTCGGTTTACCCCTATACTTCATTTACTTAAAAACTATTTTTTACTTGCATATTTTATGTACGGGTATGTATAAATATGATTTGCTCTACATCCCCACGTAAACTTTTTTTATAGACGAGTCAAGTCAAATATAATACATTTTCGTTTAAAAAAACCATTTTTACGTTCATATTTTTATGTACATTTTCGTATAAATTCAAGGTGTTCTAGGTTTCGACGTAAACTTTTTTGGAAAATGATTCATGTCAAATATAATATGTTTTCGTGTTTATTTTATGCATGCTTCGTAAAGTTTGTTTCGAACCGAGTGAAGTCAAATTATGGTTTCTTTTTCACCCCTTTTTTCGAAAGCTCTAATTAATCCCTTTCGATTACATGTGCATATTTTCCTTCATACCCGTTACGTTTCTCTATGTATGAGTTGGGTCACATATAATACGTTATGATTGTTCGATATGAATTTGGTTTACTTTACGTTTGATCCAATTACAATGCTTATACAGGTTACATTGAGTTCAATTGGATACGTTGAAATATATGTTTTCATATGGTTAATGCATCATATAACATTTGGACTAATCCATTCAATGTTTACGATATACACGCGCCGCAACGCGGGCGGGTCTTAATCCTAGTTATTTAAAAACTACAAATGTTAATCTTGTCATTATTTGTTTCACTGATCATTTAAACTTAGGAGGTGTTTGAGATTGCTTGTCTTTTTGGGTAAATGGTTACCCCGGTAAATTTTATAAATCACCAATAAAAACAGGGTGTGACTAAAACATAGACACACACTACTAGACTTGGCATACCAAGACTAGGAAAACAAGAGTCCAACTCGAAAAAACACAAAAACCAACCAAAACAAAACAGCCAAAAAAACAGCCACGGCCTAAAGCTTTACAAGAACATTAGCCCACGCCGCCCATTACATTCTTCACAGGTATCTTCCATCGCTCCAACATCTTCTTGTATCTTGGATCGCTAGTAACTTGTAAACCCATCAAACGAAGCCTGACCGTACTAATAATCACCTGAGCCACATCTTGACTGCTTCGACATGCTTGAGTAAACAACCGACTATTTCTTTCTTGCCATATGAAGTAAGTGGATGCCGCAATTATCAGCTTCGATGCAATGCCTTCAAGGGTCTTTGTATTAGAATGCTGCTCCATCCATGCTAAAACGGAGCTCCACGAATCCGTAACAGTACTAAAGTCGACCATCTTCTTAACTTCATGCCATACCTTCGAAGCGAATACACATTCAAAGAATAGATGATCCCTAGAATCTCTATTGTGTCTGCAAAGAGGACATGACATTAAGTTCAAGTTGGTTGCACTTCCAGCTTCCCATATGCTTAGCCGATCCTGTGTTTTCAGCTTATCTTTAATCACGAGCCACAAGTGAAAAGAGTGCCGAGGAATGCACTGGCCGAACCAAACCATTGATGCCCAAACCACTCTATTTTCACGGTTTCTTATGTTATTCCAGGCTTCCCAGGTACTAAAATGACCATCTTTACCATCAGCATCCTTCCACATAAGTCTATCTTCCATATCATTGCTCAATTGAGGAGCAATCAAGTTTATAAGGACCGGGTATAAATCATACCAGGCCTGAGGCCACCTCCAATGGCCATTCTCATCTACAAGTTCGTCCACTGTTGATTGGAGTGTAAATTCAGCACCAACAATAGATCTTGGAGTAATGAAGGACCGAAGGGGGCTGCAAACACACCAGTTATCACTCCAAGCATTCGTCTGAGACCCGCTTTTAACTGACTTCCAAAAGTAAGGACGTATAAGAGTTCTGATCGCGAGCATTTTCCTCCAACCCCAACTCATATTGCCTCGACATTGAATATCCCATAAACTCCTACCCTTTAACTTATGAGAATGAATCCACTGCACCCATAAAGACTGACGATTATTGATAATACTCCAAACATGTGCTGTCATAAGAGCTTTATTCACATCCGAAATGCTTCTTATACCTAGACCTCCCTCTTCTTTAGGTAAACACACGGTCTTCCAAGCAACTTTAGACCGAGGATTGCCTTGACTACCAGCATTCCATAAGAATCTACGCATTCTCCTCTCAAGGTCCTTGATAACACGGGCTGGGAGAATGAACACTGACGCCTAGTAAGTGTACATGGCGGATAATACCGAGTTAATGAGCTGAATTCTACCTGCAAAAGATAAAGATTTAGACATCCAATTATCTACTCTCCGGTCCATCATTTCAATGAGAGTCTTGCATTCCTTGTAAGCTAGTTTTGTGGATATAAGCGGTACCCCAAGGTAGCGAACTGGCAAAGTACCCTCCTGAAACGGCATTAACTCCAAAATCTCATCCTTAATATTCCGAGGAACATTACAAAAGAATACAGTACTTTTAGACGGACTAGGAACTAGGCCCGACATGCTAGTGAACTTAGCCAAAGCATTTCTTAGACAATCCACTGAATGAGTATCACCCTTTACAAAAACAAATAAATCATCCGCAAAAGAAACGTTTATGATCTTCTGTTTAGAGCAATAAGCATGAAATTTGAACATGGGATTCAACAAAGCAGCACGTTGAAACAATAACGAGAGGACCTCCATAATTAACGTGGACAAATACGGTGACATAGGATCACCCTGCCTCAAACCCCGCTTCCCGTTAAAAAAACCATGCAAGTTACCATTAATGCTTACCGAATAAGAAGTTGTACTAACACACATCATTATCCATGTAACCATTTTCTGATGGAACCCAAACCTGGATAAAATAGACTTTAGAAACACCCAACTGACCGTATCATAAGCCTTTTGAATATCAATCTTCTTTTCTTTATTTTTTTTGAAAAGTCACTATCAACTAAGTTCTTTATCCTTTTCGAAGCATCAAAACTTCTTTTCAACACATTACCTAAACATCAATTTATAAAAAAAAAACTCTTTTTTATAAAAGTTATAAGTCAATAAGAAGCTTGCAAATGGAATCCTAAACACCCCCTTATTGTTTGTAATTTAGATAAAATAAAGAGAGTATTATTTTTTTTCTTCATTTTAAATTTAGTTTAATTTTTTGAATTAAAAACAAGTAACTTCATATATGTCTCGAGGGGTGTGTATGGGTCGGCTTTAGCCTTAAATCATAATCATAATTGAGATGTGAGATTAAACAAACAATAACCATAACCAATACATTATGGCAGTTTCTGTTAATTGGTTATGAAAGTTATAATAACCATAACCAATACATTATGGCAGTTTCTGTTAATTGGTTATGAAAGTTATAACGGTTCGGTTATGGGTCGGTTTCATAAACTAGATATGATCCTGAAATGTTCAAGTCTGACAAAGTAGCTCAAAACAATATAATTGAATATGAGCATAACTAAAAAGTAAAAATAGCTCAAAAAGTATATATTTATCAAGATTAAATGTTTCACTACGTGCTTCCATCTACATTGTATTACATTATAATTATAAAACCATTAAATCCTAAGACCACACGGTGTGTGTTTGGAAATCCAACGTTGTTGTCTCTCCATGCTGTGCACACTGGCCCGCCAAGGGTGTGGAGGGCGACGTTTAGATGGAGGCGGTAAGTTTTCCATCGGCGTGGAGGTTTAACGTGGGTCGACGTGGCACATTATGAGTGGCCTTGGTTGTAGACGTTGGGTGCCAACAGTATGTGACAACTGGCACAAAACCGGTAACTTCCGTATTATTTTAATAATTATTTATTGTTTGCAATTATATGATTTAACGTCAACATTATATGCTTGCATGTCATACATTTAAATCATGCATGTTAAACATTTCATTTGTCGCATTGTGAAACAATTTAAGCATTGCGTCGAAACAATTAGTAAACTCACCGGTTAGACAAGTTATATCAGCACAGCCTCAGTACTCAGTTAAACGATAGATTTAGGACTTAGATGTAGATCTGACATAAAAAATATATTAAATCCCAAGTGGGAGAACAAGGGTTTATATTAACACTTTCCGGAAGCTTAAACAAGCACTAAAAATTGTCCGAAACGAACTATAAACAACAAATTCTGCAGAAATTCAGCATTACAAGCTAAAATAACATTCAGAAATAGTGATTAAACATTCAGAACAACTTGTAAAGTGTCGGGATTGAAATCATAACACCAAAGGGTACTTCATACCTTATAAATTACACAATTTAGCACCTTAACGAACCGACAACCAAACAATTAACCGAACACTACCAAAAATACCAAAAATAAACTAGAAGCATTGTTTTTAAAGATGGTATTGGTTATATAACACATCATAACATCTAAAAACACTTAAACACACATAACACATCCCTAAGCATCTAAATTACATCTTCACCCTCCTAACTTCCAAACTTTAACATAACCTCCCCCCCCCCCTCATCATGGACGGTCAACAATGGGGGCCCCACATGCCCCCATGTTGTCTAAAGATGAGGAAATTTACTTGGAGGTTAAAGATGTTATTTGATAGAAGTTTATGTTATTTAGAGATTATATAACATACTTATCCCAACATGTTCCTTCACATTCACCAACTCAAATTTCAAACTCCATCTTCTTCCTCTCTTGCTCTCATCTCACGGCCACACCATTAACAATATCACCATCCATTTTCAATCATTTTCAAGGCAATCCAAGCTTATACAAAGGTGTAAAAAGACCATCTAAGAAGGGTGCAAGCATTGGAAGTTGAAGGACCTTCTTATGGAGCTTTTAACCATCTTCTTTTCATCATCTTCATCTTCATTGATTCTTTGCCACTTCCCTAGCCACAAGAGCTAGTAGTAAGCCTTCTCATCTTCATTTTACTTCTTGTTAGTTGTATGTTTCATATGTACAAGTTACACCATCAAACAAAAACTTAACTTTAAAAGATGAACATGTGAAGAAACAACATAATCTAAAGAATATAAAGTGTTTCTAGTGTTGTTTGAAGTATGTGATGAAGTTGTTGTTATTGATCTTGTGTTTTGTTTAGATCCATCATATGTAAGCTTGTTAGAAGCTTAGATCTAACAAGTGTAAGCATGGATCTTGAAAGATCCATGAAGAAACATGTTAGTAAACTTAAAGATCTTTAAAATGAACTTGCAAGTGGTTTTAAAATGAAAGATACATGCTCTTGAACCTACCAAACTTATGGTTTTAAAATGAAAGATACAAAATAAAGTTTCATCGAAGTTTACAAAATTAACAAACAAGCTTTGATTTAAGTAGATCTACATGTCTAATGTATAGATCTAAAATACTTCAAATTTTCATGGAACTTCAAGTACATTAGATGAAAAAGTATGATGTATTTAGTGATTTTTTTGGAGGGGGGGGGGAGGGTTTAGTTTTTAGCTTGGGGGGGGTTAGGGTTTTTTTTTTTGAGGGGGGGGGGGGGGGGGTAGAACCATGAGAACCAATGTGAACATACCAAAAAAAACTTGTGAGAACCATGAGAACCAATGTGAACACACCAAAAAAACCTAACCCCCCCCCCAAGCTAAATGCTAAAAACTAACCCCCCCCCCCCCCCCGAAACCTAAAAAAACCTAACCCCCACCCCCTAAAAACCTAAACCCCCCACCCAAGCTAAAATGCTAAAAACTAAACCCCCAAAAAACCTAAAAAAATCTAAAAAACACGCATTTTTTTTTTAAATATTTTTTAGCTAAAAATCGCTACTTTTAGTAGCAAAAAAAAGAAAAAAAAAGTTAAATTTTTTTTTTGGTAACGAAAATATGCGATTTTACGCTAAAAAAATTGTGTGTGTTTTTAGCTATTTTTAGGTATTTTTGGTTGTGTTCACATTGATTCTCGTGGTTCTCGCAATAAAGGGCGGTTCCTAAAGGATCCTTCTCCTATATATATATTACAAAAAAACGTTAAAAATATAATTCTGGAAAGTATAAAAATCATAAGTAATGATTTTCGACAATTAATACAGAATACATAAGTATTTATAATTAAATACAAGTATACCTGCCTAAGTATACTTATACTAAAAATAATATTAAAAATATTATTTAACAATTTACTTATATTTATTTTGGGAAAATAATATAAGTATACATACATGAGAACAAGTTAAAAAAATACATTATTTTTAACACATGTTTTTTTAAATTATATATATGTATATATATTTTGAGAATAAAAATATATGTATATAATTACAAATTACAAATAACAAATACAAAACTATATATATATATATATATATATATATATATATATATATATATATAGGGGACCGCTAAAATGAAAAACATCTCCAGTTGTAAGAACCGCGAGAACTAATTCCTAATCACTAAATCAACTAAATGGATGGATGAGATTAAAAGTAACTAAAATTAATATTAAATATATTTTGTCTTATTACGTCTTTAATATTTTAATCCAAAAGGATAGTTTAGTAAATTACTCTTTTTTGTCTTTTTGTGTTTATTATTTTTTTATTACTTTTTTGTTTTATTATATTACTTTTTATTTTTTAAAAAGAATTTTTTTATTAAAAAAATTTTTAAATTCAATTTTTTTTAACAAAGACAATTTTTTTTGCGCACCGATTTTTGCACGCCGTTTTTACGCCCTGGCTTTTTCTCGCATCGTTTTTTAACGGGTCGTTTTTGCACGCCGTTTTTTACGCTCGGCTTTTTTAAGCGTCGTTTTTTTAACGCGCCGTTTTTTACGTCCCGTTTTAACGCGGCGTTTTTTACGTCCCATTTTTTTTGCGGCGTTTGTATGCGCCGCATTCACGCCCCTTGTTTAGGCATCGTTTTATCACACGGTTTTTTACGTTTTACAACTTACGTAGAAAAAGTTTTACGTTTTACGTTTTACGTTAAAAAAGTTTACGTTTTACGTTAAACATTTTAAACTTTTTACGTTAAACTTTTTAAACTTTTTACGTTTTACGTTAAAATTTTTACGTTTTACGTTTTTACGTTTTATGTTAAACTTTTTACGCTTTACGTTAAACTTTTTAAACTTTTTACGTTTTACGTTTTACGTTAAACTTTTTACGTTTTACGTTTCTACGTTTTACGTTAAACTTTTTACGTTTTATGTTAAAAAGTTTACGTTTTACGTTAAAAAATTTACGGTTTAACTTTTTTTTTACAAAAACTTTTTTACGCAAAATGAACTCACCCAGAAATCACAGACTCGGTAGGTGTCTCAGATAGATTTTTATCATCATCGACTGGGGAAAAAAAATAAAAAACCAACAACATCAAAACAAAAGTGTATCTTGAAAAAAAACGGGGCTTGGCTCAGAATTTCCGATAATCAAAAGGCTGCAAAGTGGGGTTGCAAGTTCAAAAACCTACCCTCCACCATCCTTGCCGCGCCATCGTCATCAAAATCTACGTTTTTTTTTTTGCATCATCGCCCGCCCAATCTATCAACGGCAAAACGAGATCTGGAGACCAACAACATCAAAATGGCAGTAGCAACAAAATGGCAGTAGCAACAAAGAAATATAGAGATCAAAATGGCAGTAACAACAAACCCAAAAGAAATAACATTCACATACTTATCAAAATGCCTCCAGTAATCACTTAATTTATCAAGAAATAAATAAATTTAAGAGATGACGTGAACTGATGATACCAACATCAACCACAAACAGGCCCATGAATAAGAAAGAAAAAAAAAGTAAAAAGTAAAAGGATTTATGAAAAGCAGACAGATCTTGAAACCAGACTCACCTTCTCTTCGTTCAAATCTTTACCAAAATCACCCCCACAAAAAACCCTAATCCAAAAAAGATCAAGAACTCAAGAAAAGTAAAACCCACTTGAGATGTAGTGACCGCCGCCGGAAACACCCACCGCCCATCTACCATCGTCGCTGTCACAGGTGTGGTTGACCCACCACCGCCTTCATCCACCGTCACCGACACACCGCCACAAAAAAAAAAAAAACCACCGAGAGATGAAGATGGATCTGAGAGATTTGAGGGTGGCGGAGAAGGGTGGGCATGAGGGGATGTTTGGCATCACCGTCGCCGGAGAAACGAGGGGGCGCCGCCATCACAGGTGATAAGGGTGTGGTTGTGGGTGACCGGCCAGAGGTCCGCCGTCACCGGTGATCAGGAACCCAGGGGTTTTCGTAACCTCTTTCTCGATCTTTGTAACCACACTGGTTTCAATTCTTGATTTTAAGAGAGAGGTGAGAGCTTTTCTTTGTCGCTGGTAAAAAAAAAGAGAGAGGTGAGAGATGATGGTGGTTATGATTTGATATTAGGAGAGAGGTGAGAGATGAGGGTATTAAAGACAGACAGAGAAAATAAATGGATTTGACATTTGGGGTAAAAGACTAAAATACCCTTTTAGTTGGCAAAGTGTGATTGGTGGAGAGTGGTTCTCACGGTTCTTACAACTGGGAGTGGTTTTTATTTTAGCGGCTCCCTATATATATATATATATTAACAATTCATGAACATATACATCTAAAACACAACAAATACATAAGACAATATGGTAACTTGTACGTAGTGAATTACAAGTTTAGGTGATTAACATACGTAGAACATTTATAGGTTACATTGCAAACGAATAAGATACCAGTGAAGTTTAAGACGCTTGAAGACGCAAAACTGTGAGTTCATGTCCCCACTTTTAAACATTTTCTTGTTTTCTAAACCTTGGGGAAAATACATGTACAATGGTACGTTAAAAACTAAGGAATGATACAATAGATCATGTACGAGTAGGGTATACTAAGCACCATTAATCTAAGTTTAGACCAAAGAACAAAGGTTAGATCTAGCAGTTATTGGCAGCCTCACTCTTGGTCCTCATTTACCTATACGGAAGAGTGCTTTTGGGTCACCGTCGAAGGTTAATCAATGTATAAATCGCCTAGGTTTGGATGCTTCCTATGTCGTCACACATGTTAATGTCCTCGCGAAACATTAGCGATCTCGATTTCCTTACGTATTACATCTTAACACATTTTCATTTACATTTACATACCATATTTTATACAAATACAACTCCTACATTCTATACAAACTGCATGAATTCACACCAACTTTGTTGATGATTTTCAAACTTACATGTATTTCAGGAAATTAGTGGAAGCTTTGCGGGTTTACGTTTCAAGAAGTCATGCGTCTACGCTCCTTTGCCACTTTTGTAGGATTTATTATCATATCCCGCCTCCTTGCGGCGACAGGAGGAATAAATTCTTGAACATTTAAATTTGAAACTATGTTGTAAAATTTTAAACTATTATCTTTTGAAGTGATGTAAACACTTTACTAAACTTATGTTTGAAACTTGATACAATGAATGGCATTTGGAGTTTTTTTTTATTCATGTAGTATGTTTACTTATTCGTATGCAATGAGAATCAATCACGATCACACCTCGCGCTTCCGCCTCTGAGCGGGTGTGGCAGATTGGTATCAGAGCTTCGATTGTAGTGAACCAGGATTCTTTCTCGAGTCATAGTCTACAATCCTTAGGATCCTCTCGTGAAAACAATTTTTACAAAAACAAGAATTTTTCATTGCATAAAACTTTTTGCAAAGACCACTACATACATTCGTTTTTCAAAAACAAAGCGAGGACAAATTACGTGACTTAGACCACGCAGAAGTAGACATAGAAACTTGAGTTAGTCCACATGATACAAATAGGATAACTTAAAATGAAATTATGTGATTCTTATATTTCATGTATGTATATATTAAGTAATAATTAATCATTAATATCATGTCGTACAAACTAATTTTCCAGGTTACCATGTCTTCGTCAGAAGGTAGCAACATGTATGACGATTTGGACCCCATGGAGCTCGTCTCTGATGACGAGTATGGACCTGAGGAGGAGATCATCACATCGGACAGTGAGTCGGATCCTGAGGAGGATCCCAAATTCATATCAGACGATGAGGATATGAACGAATTTCAGCCATTTGCTTTACCGGACGACATCGTGGAGGACGTCCCTCCAGTGGACGACGTATTGGCCTTACCCCCAGCTTCACGACCTTGTTATCATTGGTCACCCTGAGGGTGAGGATCTAGTTGAGGTCATTCATTTCCCTGCCATCCCACTTTCCATGTGGCCCCCCTATTATAGACTTAGACGCCGACGATAATGACATACCTATGTTCTAGGTGGACGCTGTTGACGAGGACCTCGGTGACGGGGAGGTCTTCGACGTTGCTATCCTAGAGGTGGCGTCACCCCTTGTATCTGTTGTTGATGTCACTTCTGATTCTGACTCTAAGGAGTTAGTGACTTCATCCGCACTTCAGACCGTAGGCTTGGAGGCGTACCCTGCCGATAATGATGCTATATCGGCTGATCTAGCTACCCCCGCACCTACTTTTACTCCCACCTCTACACCTCCACATACCCTAGTACACACCACTAGTGACGAGCCTTCGCAGCCCCTTGTCCCCGTTGGACCTACCAGCTGGATACGACACATGTGGTCTGCCTCGATCCGATCTCACTTTCACCCTACCAATGAGGCAGAGCCTTCAGGACACCCCCATGTACCTCCTCATGAGACGAGCCCACACTATCAGCCGTCCCGATCATTTCCACCTTCACCACCACATGTCATACCTCCATCTGACCCATACCATCCCTCCTACCACTCATGTTATACACGAGATGACCTTCTCCTATCCCTCCAGCTACAGGTTGAGATCCTTTGCAGAAGGATCTACGACCTCGAGAAGGAGTCTGATGCTAGACGCACCCCCATCAGATTACCCACCATCGGTTACACCACTACACCATCTTCACCACCACCAGCATCACCACCTCCACCACCAGCTTCACCACCACCACCTGCCCACATGCCTGCTGATGACCTTGCTGCTCGTGTCCTGTTACTCCGTAGAGTTCATGAGCTTGAGGAGGAGGCAACCCACCTTCGCAGTCTAGCCTTCCCTACTCCACCACCATCTCCCCCAGCACCTTAGGTTTCTTTTGCAGGTACCTTTTCACGGTGAGCTACGCCATTTTTGGATGTGAAGACAAGATGCCGAATTTTGAAGACAACTTGAAGACCAAGATTGCCAATGTGAAGGAAGATATTTTTGCCATTTTATTTATGAACTTGTATGACTGGTTTATGTAGCCCAAGTACATTTTTGTTTCCTTCACAAACAATCATGTAACACGTTGTCTTGATATATAAAAACTTGGTGATTATCTTTATGACACATTATTATTTATCTGTTTATGCATACCTATTTGCTTGTGTTAATTGATTTATATGTTTGGTGGATTGTTTGGTTGTGTAGACATATATATATATTTCTTTTATTATTTATTTAATAAAAATGGTGGTTATTTAATAAACACCTAATTATGTTTGTGTTATATTTTGGAAGATCATACCACCCAGACGAACGATTAACACTAGGGGAACCGATCAACCTCCACCCCCACCAATGTCGATAACTGCGAAAGAGCTAAACTCTCTGCTCGAAGAAAGGATTTATGAGTCTATCGCCCAGTACGAGGCGAACCGTGCCGAACACAGTGGCGACACGGGTGGTTCTGGAAGACACGGTCATGGAGATTCATCTGGTGGAAACCTTATTCAAGGTAACATTAAGTTGATTTGGTACAACTTAAGGAACTCGTTTTATGATCTATTCATAAGTTTCATTATTTGCTCATTCATGAATCGGTTGTGTGAATTTCAGTATGCACTTACAGTGTAGGTGCAATGGCTTTCGTGCGTTGGACTGAGAAAACTGATTCAACCATCCGGATGAGCAAGTGTATTGTGGATCAACAAGGTACCTTCATTACTGGCATGTTTGTTGATGAGGCCCTCACATGGTGGAATCTGCAAGTGTAGACATTGGGTGATGACGCAGCGTATGGTCTGTCGTGGGATGATCTGAATGAAAGAATGAGGGAGAAGTAGTGCTCCCGAGCTGAACTCCAAAAGCTAGAAACCGAATTCTGGAACTTGTCCATGGTTGGAGCGGACATAGTGTGCTACACGCAAAGGTTTCACGACCTTTCATGCATGATCCCCTATCTTGTGACTCCAGAATTCAAGCGCATTGAGCGTTATATCTGGGGATTGGCTCCGGAAGTTCGAAGCTTGGTGACGTCAACAAACCCCGCTACAATTACTCAGGCTGTGACTTTAGCGGTCAGCCTCACTGAAGATGCTGTTAGAATGAAAAAGTTGTCATTGAAGATAACTAAGAAATTGGAAACACATGCCGAGTCTTCTAGTGATAAGAAAAGGAAACACTCGAACCTCAATCAAGCAACCCGCAACAACAACAAAAACTCCAACTACAACAAGAAACGAGACACTAATCTGCCTTGAGAGGCAAAACCGTTTACTGCTGCAAATAGGGGTGAGCGTATAACCGAAATAACCGAACCGAAATAACCGAACCGAAAATAACCGAACCGAGCCTTAACCGACGGTTCGGTTATCCGTTTTTATATTAACCGAAAAAATCGGTTCGGTTACGGTTAAACCCATTTTACCGAAACGATTTATCCATAACCAAACCGATACTTTGGCCCAATGCATATTTTTGTGATTATATTTATATCTAGTCCAAGTTTTTAAGAAGCCCATTGTTTTTAGACCCAAGTTACTAAGCCCATTTTACATTAATAAAAAACAAATGTCAACTGTAGGTCCATTACACTAATTATAAAACAAATAAAAGTGAAAACCAATTCAACCCCTAGATCATAATACGTATCGCCATTCTGGTTCTCCCGCTCAAAGACGACGATGCTCCAACTTTCCCGCTCTGCTCATACGATCTCGGTTCTACTGGACGCTGCTTCTCTGCTCGACATCGCTTCTCTCAGTAAGTCTATGTTCTGTTCTTATAAAAATGGTTAACAGGTCGATTGAAACTTATATACGGTTACTGGTTAGTATAATTTGTTCTGTTCTATACATATGGTTGTAAAAGGGTGCGAGACTTCATTGATGGAAATTCTTAAATTTAACATATCTACTAGCTAGTATAATTTGCTCTTGAAATTCACTTTGATTTTTGATGGAAATTCTTAATGGTAGCTATTATTAATAAGAGATTTTATTCTTAAGTAGCTATTATTAATAAGAGATTTTAGCTACTTATGAAATTCATTTTGATTTTTTTATGCAAATTTGAAGTTAACAGTAGGTTTAAACTACCAGGTTATAAAGAATGGAGAACAAATATGAATGAAATTTTTAACTATTTAAATGCTTATAAGGGTATTTGTTTTGTAAATCTGTGTAAATGTAGATGGAAGAATCGAGTAGCGCGACACCTGATGTTGATGTAACTAAAGAAACATTGAACGAACCAGTTGATAGCGTTGATGAGCAAAACACGAAACAAGAGAACAATGAAGGTGGTAGTAAAAGATCATTCGTGTGGGATCATTTTACATTTGATAAAGTTTCTCAGAAAGCAAAATGTTGTTATTGTTTAAAATGGTTAGCAGCCGGTTCTAAAACAAATGGTACGAGTCCCTTGCGGTATCATTTGTTGAGAGTATGCCACAAGTCACCACTTTATAAGGAAGGCTGATTTAAAACAATCTAAATTGAGCTTTAAGCCTAAAAGTTCGGGGGAAGGCATTGGTAGCTTGGCTTCTCATTCTTTTAGCCAAGAAAAATGTAAAATCTCTTTTGCTCGTATGTGCATAAAAGATAATCAACCGTTTAGTATAGTTGATGATGAGGGATTTAGAGAATTCGTATGGGATTTAAATCCTATGTTTAAGTTTCCTTCTAGATGGACAATAGCTAGGGTTTGCTTGTCGGTGTACCAAGAAGAGAAAAGGAAACTAAAACAAGTTTTAAGAGGTCAAATTGTATCTCTTACAACCGACACATGGACATCCTTTCAAAACTTTAATTACATGTGTCTTACCGCACATTGGGTTGATGAAGATTGGGTTTTGAGGAAGAAAATTCTAAACTTTTTTCAAATAGCAAATCATAAGGGTGAGATAATAGGAAAACTTGTTTATCGTTGCTTACAAGATTGGGGCATTGATAGGGTTTTTACGGTAACCGTTGATAATGCTTCATCAAATGATGGAGCAATTAAGTTTTTAAAAAGAATGCTTAAAGGTCCTCATTCCGTGTTAGATGGAAAATATATGCATTTGAGATGCAATGCTCATATCATAAATCTTGTTGCAAGGATGGTTTAGAAGAACAAGTCGATTCCATAGCTAGGATTCGAAATGCGGTAAGATATATAAGATCATCTCCTTCTAGGTTTCTAACCTTCAAAGATTGTGTTGAGAACGAAAAGATTGATTCTAAAAGGAAACCATGTCTTGATGTGGATACTCGATGGAATTCAACTTTCTTAATGTTGGAAACAGCACTTAAGTTTTCAAAAGCATTTGATAGGTATTTTTTAATATTTTGTCGAAAAATTTTATTTGCTTTGTCTGATACTAATTATCTAATATCTTATGATGCTATATGTTTTTTTGTTAATAGGCTTCAAGATGTGGATATCAATTATAGAACATATTTTCATTGTGAAGTCGCCGATGAAGAGACGAGTACAAGGAAAAGAAAAAAAAGTGATAGAGTTTTGGGGGCACCCGATGAAGAAGATTGGGAAAATGCAAGGTACATTATCTTTTAACCTTTTATTGTAATATATATATAAAGAGATAGGGCCTATTTATGATCCAAGTTGTTGCCAGTTGCTTTGGACTTTGGAGGAAGTTACACTGTTATTCACTTTCAAGAATTAGTTTATTTTGTATTTAAAATACTAGAAATATTAAAAATTAAAATTTATTTTTTTAGTAAGATTTTATTTTGGTTTCATGTGGAAACTAAAGAAATATACTTAGCATAAACCAAACCAACAACCACAATCATTTGCTTTAATCAGGTCTGTATAGTAACAAAACTTGGTAACACAGAAACTTAATGTTCCTTTTATTATTGTATATGTATTATAATATAGTTGAGATGTTATTGTTTTAGGCTATTCATGGAATTTTTGAGGATATTTTTTGATGTGACAAAGAAGATATCGGGGTCTAAATATGAGACCGCAAATTGGTTTTTTGTTGAGCTTTCCAAAATGCACTCAAGTATAGCAAGTATGTGTTTAAGTATTGATGAGAAGAGCGAGCCATGGGTTTATCCATGAACACAAAGTTTGAGAGGTATTGGGATAATTTAGACAATATTAACCATTTGTTGTATGTGGCACTTGTTTTAGACCCACGGAATAAGATGTCTTACCTTGGTTATTCTTTAAGTTTGATACATGGCAAAGGTTCCATAAAAATCAAGCTAATCAAGGAGCTAGTGAAAGAAACATTAATGGAGTTGTTTGATCATTATAAGCTAAAGGTTGCTAAAACAAAGGAGCGACAAAGTACTTCGTCATCCTCGCGTAATTTAGTTGATGATGTTGGGTATGTTGACTTAGAAGATGGTTACAAGAAGTATTTAGAGGAGGAAGGTGAAGAAGTTCTTGATGATCATGAAGTAGAAATTTATTTATGTGATGGAACGGAAAAAAGGGAGGAAACATTTGATGTTTTATTTTAGTGGAAGGCAAATAAGATTAAGTTCCCTGTTCTCTCTGAAATTGCTAAGCATGTTTTAGGAATGCCAATCTCAACTGTTGCATCCGAGTCGGCTTTTAGCACCAGTGGTAGGGTGATTGATAAATATAGGAGCTCTCTTACTCCTAAAACTGCAGAGGGATTGATTTGTGCCCAAGATTGGTTACGGTCTACACCAAAAGATTTGCAAGATCTTTACGTGCATGGTGAACAACTAGAGGTGTTGGTTGATGCTTTGGAGAATATGGAAATTGGTAATAACATTTTTAATTTACATGTTCTTATTTTTACTTGGATATTAATATATTTATGTGTGCTTTTGTAGATTGCATACCCGGAAAGAAAACGCCCAACGACTCGATTGCTGAAGATGATGAAGATGAAGATTGGGACTAACGTCTAGAAGTAGAACTTTTAGCGTTTTTGGTTTAAAACTTTGTTAACTTTAAAACTCTAGCCACTTTTTTGTATTATTGTGGCTTCACGTAACACGTGCCTACTTTAGATTTTCGGGTTAACATTATGATGCTATTTTGTTGGATTTAAACCCTTATGTTAGTGGATTGGGTTGTATAACATTCGCTTGTCTAGGTAGCTGCTATCTTGCTAATGGTTTAAGTTGCATTTTGTTTATGCTTTAATTGTTAATGAAGATCCTTGTTACTTTCATGTGGGCTGTTAGTTTTTTTGAATTGTATTTGTATCATTCACACCTTCCCAACAAGTCAACAACAACAACTTACACAAACTATAAAAAAAAACGGTTATTTAACCGTAACCGAACCGTAACCGAACATTAACCGAATTATCCGAAACCGAAATAACCGAACCGATCGGTTATGGATATGTAATGACCGATCATATTGGTTTCGGTTACGGTTACGGCTCAAAACCGAACCGTGCACACCCCTAGCTGCAAACGATACTGGAGTTAAAAAGTACATGGGCAATCTGCCTAAGTGTGACAAGTGCAAGTATCACCATCTGGGTGCTTGCCGTGTGGTGAAGTGTGATAAATGTGGGAAGTTGGGTCATCATATCAAGAACTGTTAGGGAATGGGAAATGGAGGTGGCAATGGCAATGGGAACCAAACTGGAAATGGTGCTGGTAACGGGAATGGAAACAGTAACGGTAATGGGAATCGGAACGGTAATGGGAATGGAAATGGACGTAATCAAGGTTGTTATGGCTGTGGCAGTAAGGAACACTACAAGAAAGACTGCCCGAAGGAAAACAATGCTCAAGGAAGAGCTTTTGTCATAGGAGCAAGGAACGCCCGCAAAGAACCCTAACGTGGTCACCGGTACGTTTCTCGTTAATAATCACTTTGGATCCATACCGTTTGACACTGGTGCCGATTTTAGTTTCATGTCTGTGGAAATTAAAAATATACTCGGAGTTGAGTCTAGTAGGTTAGACATTCCTTATTTGATAGAATTAGCCGATGGTAAACTTGTCAAATCAGGAGAAGTCGTTAAAGGGTGCTCATTGGAACTTGGCGAATGGAAATTTAGCATCGATCTCTTACCCGTCCAGTTGGCTAGCTTTGATGTTATGGTTGGCATGGATTGGCTATCCAAGAATCGAGCTGAGGTTGTTTGCCACGAGAAGATTATTCGCATCCCGCTTGCGAATGAGGAAACACTCATTGTGCACGGAGAGAAGCACGACACGCCCCTGCGGGTCATCAACTGTATGAAGGCTCAAAAGTGTTTGCGAAAAGGATGTGTTGCCTTTTTGGTGCATGTGGTTGACAAGACGGTTGAGGAGCCGAAGCTTGAAGATATTCCCGTGGTGAAGGATTTCCCCGAAGACTTGCCGGGATTACCTCCGCAATGACAAGTCGAGTTTCACATTGACTTGGTTCCGGGAGCTGCACCCGTGGCCAAGGCACCTTATCAACTTGCACCATCCGAGATGCAAGAATTATCCACACAACTTCAAGAGTTGTTTGGATAAAGGATTCATTAGACCAGGCTTCTTGCCTTGGGGAGCTCCAGTGTTGTTTATGAAGAAAAAGGATGGAACTTTCAGGATGTGTATCGATTATCGAGAGTTGAATAAACTCACTGTCAAGAATCGGTATCCACTACAAAGGATTGACGATTTATTCGACCAATTGCAATGTAACACCCCAATCGCGTAATACAACAACACGCGGCGGAAATATCAGGGAGTCACGTTACAAATTGCTCACAACTACTGGTACTAAATTGTTTCAATATCATTAACATCGTTTTACAAACAAAGAATACATGAAATTGTTCTTTTGTTTCAGAAGCTAAGGCCCGAATGCAGTCTATGCGTTGCATGCTTGAAATAGTCGAAAACCTGAAACATATGCGAAAATAGTCAGCATAAAAATGCCGGCGAATACATAGGTTTTATTAGCCAAGTAAATGGCAAAACATTTGGTATTGCATTACAAAATCTTAATTGTGAAAACTTGTGACAAAATAGGTTTGTATATGGCAATATGATTATTACCAAGTCATTTTATGCCTTATATTGAAATCTCAATTAAACCATTGTAAAAACTTGTTAATTGTGTTATTAGGAATCCAATCAAGGATTAATAATAACTGTTTTGAAATAAATCAAAAACTTCTGAAAGTATTATATAAGTCAAATCAATGAGACATGATAATACTTCAGATATCTTTCTAAGAATCCAACACATAGAGATATGGAATAATTCTACAAAGATTTGGATAACTAAACATTGAAACAATCATACACAAATCCTAAAGTGATCCAGATAACGCTACAAGAATAATAAAATAAGAACACTTATATATAGGAAGTACCAGCGGCGTATCCACCATGTTCTTATTTTATTACACTCGTTTCGTTATTTAAATCACAACTACCACATAAACACATGATTGTCAACTTGTTCTACCTCGTAACCATGCATTAAAGTACACAATGAATCCAAACATGGACTCCAATATTAGTACTCTAAACATCCTATATAAGTCTAACTATGAAGATAGATGGATACTACAGGGATCCTGGGTTCTGTCATATTGAATTATTGAATCAAAACAATCCAAAAACCTAATGGTGATTCGAGATAACGCCACGAAAGGTAATACAATAAGCACACTTATATATAGGAAGTACCAGAGGCGTATCCACCACGTGCTTATTGTATTATCTAGTTTCATTATCTAAATCACCAACAAACTACACAAAAACCAACCATCGGATTGTAAAGTACTTCTTAAAAATCTCACTATGAAGATAGGAAGATCAAAGACTGTACTTCAAATATCCTACATGAATCTAACTATGAAGATAGGTAGATCACTTAAGGATAAAACATTGCATTTGCATAATCGGAATAATACACATAAAAGCACTTAGTGAACACACATATGCCATACATTTTAAAAACAGATCGATTACACATATGAATCACCCAAAACATTTGAAAACAGTAAAAGAGGGGAACTATGTACTCGCCTGGGGTTGCGTATAGTTCCGGTTCAAAGGGTAAAACAAAGCTCAAAAGACCAAGAGTTCAAGTGTTGAAGCGGTTCCTAGGGTAACATATACTATGTTAGCGAATCTACACCTAAATCGGGAGGTCGGGTAGAATGCGGTCTTGTAAACCAAATGAGTATTGGAACTCATGTGACATGGTTTAACAAAGCCTACATTCTAAATCGGAACCTAGCCTAAGTGCTTACGACCCACTTTAATGCGTCGTTCGCGCGAAAGCGCGTTCGAGACGCCTAACTAGCCCTATGATAAGTATTATATGCCTTAACATATCTAATTATGTTATATAATCAGTTTAGATGTCAAAACATGTGTTACATATGCTTAAAATGAAATTATGCGAAAAAAGGGCATTTTGGTCATTTTCCTAAGGCATATAAACTACCTATCATACAACTAACTAAACGAAGTGACCATAAGGTATAACCTTGGAAGGTTATTCCCTATACAACTATGGTCACATTATATGTTTGGTCGGATCCTAATGATCGACCAAACGGGCCGGGTTCGAAAGTCTAAGCGGTTGTTTAGACCGCTTATCTTACGACCCTATATAAGCACTAAACCTAAAGTGACGAGTTAAACATGTTAAAACATGTTTAATGAAGTTAAAAAAAACAAGTTTGATATCAAAACAAACGGTTTTGATACCCAAGAATAGTTTGGTTGCAAAATACGCATAGACGCGTATTTTGACCGAAACTATGACTCGTCACTACACCTAATTAACGTGGTAATCAGTAGGTATAGTTACAAGGGACTATAACCATCGTGATTACGCTCACATTACGAAGTTCAAACGAACTTCGTGTTGACCATAGACTGGTCAAAGCAGAAAGTCAAACACTGTTTGACTTTCGTGCTAAAAACGCAATAAAAGCACGAAAGAAACTTACAACGTGTCCAAGAAATGGAGGTTTGATCTAGATTTTCTCAGGTATGAAGGATTTTATCCCTCAACTTAGAGAAATCAGATCAAGGTGTGAAATGAAATGAAAATGGGTGGGGTATTTATAGGATTTCCAAGACCGTTAAGATCGTTCCTTGATAAACAAGCTTAAATCTGGACCGTACAAGTGGGCACAAGGTTTTGTAATACTTGGGGTACTCAAAACCATCAAAAACTAGCCCATAGAATGTAAAAACCATGTGCAAAAAGGCCTGAAACCAGCTGCTGAATGAAAACTGGGTTTTCTGATCTGTGCTTCTGTCGCGTCCCGCATAAGCAGAGGGCCTGGCTTACGCGGCCCGAGTGGGCTGAGATTCCAGAAATGACAGAAATGGTCCCTGCATGTTAAAAAGTCTGTTTTTGGCACGTTTAAGCCCCGTTAACCCCATTTCAAGGCTCTAAAATGAAGTTAAAGTATAGGGAACATGAAACATGCTCAAAAATATCTCGGATGTCAGTTCGTTTGGTCGTACGGTTGCGTTGTTCGGTTAATTATGACAAAACACGAACGGACACGAAAAACGATCCAAATTACGCGACGAATGGAATTTTATTATGCCAATCACTAAAATAAAATATTTTAATGATTACATAAATTTTTGGATGTCCGGATATATTCAGAACGTAAGATATGCGCGAAAATGCAAACTTATGCACTTTTTGACGCTTTTAGTCCCTATTGATCAAATAAGTTTATTTTTGCGCACCAAACACCTCAAAGCCTATTTCTAAGCTATGTAAAGGATATTTAGGGCATGTTTAACTTATGATCAAGTTCCGGAATGTTCGATACTATGTGAATCAGCAGACTTTCATAGTTTGATGCAAATAGTCCCTGAGTGTGAATAAACTTGTTTTTAACACACCAAAGCTTTTAAAACCTATTTCTAAGTTATAAAAAAGTTACTTAAGATATGTTAAGTCTATGTCACTGTTCCGGAGTGTTTTCCGCATTAAACTGATTATGTTTACGCGTCAGTTCGCGTATAACTTTCCAGAAAGCGATTTAAAGTTTGAAAATGAAGTAGAATCAAAATGTGAAATTGTAAATCCAAAATAAACAAATTTTTGAGACCAAAACACATTGTTTCTTTGATAAAATATAGTGTCCTACATCATGTGTGTTTACGGAGTACAAGTGTCACAGTCTCCCCTACTTCAGGAAATTTCGTCCCGAAATTTATTCGAAGGAGACCGTAGAGTCGAATTGAAACAACTGATGGATAAGCATATTGCCAGATCCCAAAGATGCGGAGCATCATTTGGTGTTGGAGAATTCAAAATGTGATTTGGGATATTCAACGTGTCTCAAGGTATTCAACCCTTTTGAAACTTGTGATAGTCGACTAGTGTTCAAAAATGATTTAAGTATGGCACTATGTTATACTAAGCTCCTAGTGTAATTCCTAGAAAAAAAAGGGGGTGTACATTCAAGCCCTTCACGTACACAGTTTCTAACATCCCACGAGGTACATCCAATGCACCATGAGCATCTCATGCATAGGAGACGGGTCAACATACATATGGCATCAAGATCGTCACCTTTAACACCATATCATACTCCTGGTCGACTCGATTTGAGTTAATGAATGTACTTGTTCTTGTCTATCGGAAATAACCACTCAAATAACAAACAAACACATAATCATATAATGGTCCAAGATAACATAAAATCACCAAATGATCTCAGCAACATTCTGAAGAATAACACAATAAGAACACTTATATATAGGAAGTACCATCGGCGTATCCACCGTGTTCTTATCGCATCACTCTTCTCCCGTTACCTTAATCACTCTAGATTTTATGCCACCATACTTAACAAGGCTTACTATGATTCTCATGCGTCGAATCTCATAATTAAGTGTGCACCCATAATTACTCGTTTCGTCGCATGGTCCACATAGCTCCTCTTGTTAAGCGAGGGTAAACAAATAATAAGGTTGAACTATCGTCTAATTCAAACAAACATCGTCACAACATAATATCTGTCAAATCGAATCGTATTTCATACTAGCAATGATAACACTACTTATTTTGCCTACGACAAATTTAATAGTAGGTATTTTATTCTAGTACAAATATTTATATATGTTTCATATTAACCGAACAGGTAGAATGCAACATATATTAATCATACATTATCACCATAGTGTAAGCATATCAAGAAAATATTCTCAAATCATGTGCTAGGTACGCTAAGTTAACATACTAAGCAAAAATGTATTAAGTATGTTATACCAACATACGAAGCAAATTGTATTTACAACCATGTACTATACATATTAGATAAGCAAATCATATATGTAATGCTATGATCATAAAGTAGTATTAACTTGTTCATAGTACTCGTATCGATCGTGTTACCACGTTCGTACGAATGCACTGGAGTGCAATTCATATTATGCTAATATTATAAGATTTAGTTCCTAAAGAACGGAATCCTCAAAATCAGCATGAAATTTGAAACCACACATAGTGTAATCACATTAGAGTTTGATATTGAAAATTGAATAACAAAGATAAAGATAAACTTCTTGGAATTTATATTGTCATTACAAACATAGTTAAAATATGTACATTGTTGTTGGATCTGAGTTTGGTTTTGATTGAATTTTACGTTTGAATTAGAATGAAGATGGATGAGTTGTGCAGCGGAATTAAGATGGAAACAAACTTTGCATACAATCAAACGAGAGTATTGCTTTGATCAAACACTTTTCACAAAGAACCGAAAGATTGAATTTATTTCAATTACGATTACAATGCAATGTTTAATGCAAACTCCCCCTCAGCCAGAGCTCAGTGTTTGTTCGTGCAGAGAAGACGATTTTGCAAAGAGCTAATAGAACAGTACAGAGCACTTTTCTATTTATAGGCACTAGCAAACCACTGAGCATCTAAGCTGACGTCACCATGAAAGTGACATCTAACCTCCTAACAAACTCTAACCTCTGATCAATACAAACTCTGCTATACTAACTACTGCTATTACATTTCATTACACAAAAGACATAATAAACTACTATTGCATCCTTCCACTGATATGAACCCAGCAGTACTTGTCCGGATAAGCAGTGCTTGACTCAAAGCAGTAGATTGAACAGTCAGAGCTTTAGTCTTCCATCAGGTCTTTACTTGATCAGCAGTTTGTAGGTCAGCAGTTTGCACGATCAGTAGATAGGAGGTCAGCAGATGTTGAAACCACTTTCAAGGGGAGAGACTTGTATGTAACATCTGCTTATTCTGGATCCACTGCTCTGATCCAGTTTTGGCTTTAATTATCTGTTCCTCTGGTAGGGTTCAATCCCAACAATCTCCCCCTGGAACAGATAATGCCAAAACTCTTCATTATTGTGGAACTTTATTGCCTCATCAACAGTTCCCTTATCTGACCTTTAAGTTGTAGCTCAAAGTCTAGGGCATCTGTGTCATCTTCATCCCTACCAAGTGGAAGATCAAGGAGATCCTGCATATCTTCAAGACTCAGGCCAAGAGCTTGTTCCCTTGTTATTTTCTTCACTTCTCCACCAGACCTGAACATAGTCAATACATGGGTCTGTTTGTCAGTTTCCCACTTTAGTACTTTTGAGCCTGGTGGGTTTCTTGGGAGATTTTTATTTGACGAGGTATTTGGTGATGCGGGCCTATTCATGACTGGCTGAGCAGTATTTGCAGATTGTTCCAATTCAGGATCTTCTTTCATCATTAATCGAATGCCCTCTTTTACAAGGATATTTCCAGCATTTAGATCTTGAACTATTTCAGCACCTAACTGGTTTTGACTCCTTCTTTTGTAGATGGCAGCACCAGCTGGAGCAGTGGCTCTTTTGACTTGCTGCTTTGGTGGTCTTTTTGAGACCTCTGCTTTGGAGTAGTCAGGCTTTTGTGGAACTGTTGGATCTTTCTTTCTAAGTTCCTCTAAAATTTTGTAGGTAGCCCTGACCCTTTCTTCTCCCCATTTTGTCACAGAATTCTTTGACCCAATTCAGCTGCTATCAGCTCCTCTTTCATTCTCTTCAACTCTAAGACCTTATCAGCTTCAAACTGTTTGAATTTTTCAGGAGGAGTCTGCTTGACCTTATTTTTGATCATTTTTTGAATTCTGGCTACCTCTTTTTCAAGCTCAGGAATGGTCCAGTTTTTGTACATGTGTTTCTCCCCCTTGTATTTCTTGTAGGTCATGATGTTCTCAATGTAGTCTTTTCTCAAGGACTCATCTGCCCTTTCTGAGATTTGCTGACATACATTTTTGGCAAATTGCTCCATAGATCTGACCTACGTGAGTAGAAACTGATAGTTTTGCTGAAATTCTCTATCAGATTTCCCTTGTTTATTTTTTATTGAGATATCCTCTGCTTGCTTGGCATTGACTTTCAAATATTCTTCAATATTGTTTGGCCTGGGATATCCTTCAACTGATGGCAAACTCCTTTTAGCTGGGTCATCCTCATAGTAGAAGGATTTAATTTCTTCCCTAACTGCTATGAGTTTCAGTGGAAATGAGACACCAGCAGGAGGTAATGGCTTTAGAATTTGAGCTGAAGAGAGAGGCATGGGTTTTGGAATTGTTACAAGTAACAGAGATTTTGAAGATGTTGGTGGTGGAGATGTGTCATCATATTTGAGGATTAGCCTTCTCCTTTTTGTTTGAGGAGGGACTGATGATGCTTTGGGTGGATCAGTGGTGGTGAATTGAGTGGCAGTGGTTTGTGATTGACTAACAGCTGTTGAAACAACTGGTGTTTCAACCACTGTTGTCATTACAACAGATGTTATAACATCTGCTGTCTTCTGCTTTTTGGCAGGAGAAGATGGTGGTGAGATTGTTTTTGGTGGTGATGGTGGTGGTAAGACAGTGGTTGTGGTGTGTGTTGAAGTGGTGTGTGTTGAAGTGATAACAGATGTTGAAACCTCTTAAATACCAGCAGTAGTTGATACAGCAGGAGTTACAACAGCTGTTTGGATGGAGGTTTGATGTTGGTGGCTTTTGGATGGTGGTTTTGGAGTATGCTTTGGAATTCTGGATGGTGTGGACTTGGGTTCCCTCACTTTTGTAGTGGGATTTCTTTTTGGCACAAGATTTTGAACATCCTTTAGCCCAGAACAACCCTGTGCATTCAGCTCCATGTAAGCTCTTTTCTCCTCATTCCACCTTGAAATATCCTTTGCCGCTCTATCCTTTTTTACACTTGCTACTCCTTCATCAAGTGTTTCTTGGGTAGCATCAACCTTTTTGCTACCATCTGGCACAGGAATTTTTCTGGTCATGACATCCCATTCTGGTTCAATGTACAGACCATCATCTATTCCTTTCCTTTTCCACTCCTGAATTTTCTCCCCCTTTTTGGCATTATCTGGGGGAAGTTGATCAATAAATAGAACTGTTGGAGGAGCAGTGCCAGTGGTTTCCAATAATTGGGCCTTGATTGCCTTAATATCTGCTTGTGTGTTCTTGAACCTAGACTCCTTGATGTTTCTCAGCTCTTGTACATGTATTTCATGTTGCTGATCTGCCATTTCTTTTTGTTGTTGGAGAAAAGGTTGGAAGAGGTTCCAGAGCTCATTTGTAGCAGGTGCTTGTGGTGGAGCAGGTGCTTGAGGTGGAACAACAGTGGATTGCATCTTTTGTACCTTCAACAGCTGTTGCAGCATTTCTTTGATATCTGCAACTGAAGTATCCAGTTTATCAACACGTTCCATCAATTCCAAATATTTTAAACCATCACCCAATTTAATGGGATCATCTGATTTCCCACTAGCAGTGGTTTTATCAGTGGTTGAAGTAGGGAGTGTACTCCAGACATTAACCACTGATGCCCCTTTTTCTTGGTACTTGGGTCTTCTTCCTTCAACACTTGACAATCTTTTGATGTTGCCAGTGGTAAAAAAGAATCTACTGGTAGATGTCAGAGGTGCTATGGAAGGAATTGCCTCCAAGGAAGTCTTATTAATGTAACCACTGTCCAAATGTAAACCAGTGGGTTCAACAGTTGTAGTGGCTGCTTCACTTGGATTACCACCAAGAGTTACTTGTAACTCAAGGGGTGTAACCTCCTCAGGTTGTGTTGGTGGGTTAGCAAAGATTGATACATCAGACCCAGTCATTTGTTGAGGCATGTTCTCAGTGATAGGTGATTGAGAAGGACTGGTTAGTGCCTGGTTCAAATCAATTGCATCCAACAGAAGTTTAGTTGGTGGGGGAATTGTGGATGTGATGTTTGGTGTAGAAAGAGAATTTGCCCCGGGCATTGGGCTGTGGATGATGGAAGCGAGTGATTCCAGAGCATCATGTTGTGGAGTCCCTATGTTTACAACCTGTTCTTTTTGAGAAGAAGCAGGAGGAGTTGCAGGTATGGGTTGAGATATTTGTACCAACAGCTGTGAGGAAGAAGCAGCAGTGGTTTCTTGTGACTTTTGTTTTGTCACAGGCAGTTTCTCTGGTATCTCATGTCACGGCCCCCGACCCGGTTTGACCCGTTTCAGGAGCCGCGGGACAGAAATTCCCGTGGTATATTTTAATTGAGTTTAACAGCGGAAGTTTATCATCAGGATCTTTGTAAAACTGATATATTTCCCGATTATTTATTTCACAACGCGGGATAAAACCCGGTAATTTACAATCATTTGATTTCATGAAGAAATCTTTTATTTTACAAAACATGTTTCTTTATTTTTATACTGAGCCACTTCTTTGAGCTTGTAGTGCTATATGGCACTTTTCCTGGATCATATGTGATCACCTGAAACATGTTTGAAAAAGGTTTTATCAGCGGGAAATACTGAGTGAATCATTCTATTTTGCATAATGATGTATAGTTATTATTTACAGCATAAGAGCGATTACAATGGCTTCTATCTTATTTTTATCTGGCGCTCTGTCACAATGGTGACAAGTCACAATGGTGACGATGGTCATACCACTATTAGATCAATGAACCTAAATAGTGATGATTATCCCTGTAGGTCAATGAACCTAACAGTGATTTTCCCGAGTAGGTCAATGAACCTAGCTGGGAGAAAATTAGTAATGTGCACAATTGTGACACCTGTGTCACTACGACCATCAAACAAATACCAAACCAATGAAATATTGTATTTCATACTTTGAACTTGTATAAATATGTGTATCTTTTGCACATATCAACTCTTGTTCGACTTCAAACTCTAAATCGCTTTCTGGAAGGTTATACGCGCACTAATGCGTAAATATAACCAGTTTAATGCAACAAACACTCTGGAATAGTGAAATAGGTTTAACATACCTTAAATAACCTCTACATAACTTATAAATAGGCTTTGAGGGGTTCGGTATGCTAAAATAAACTTTTGGGTCATTCAGGGACTAAAAGTGTCAAAAAGTGCACAAGTTTGCAGTTTCGCGCATAACTTACGTTCTGAATACATCCGGACATCCAAAAATTTATGTAAGCATGACTATATTATGCTTTAGTGTTTGGCTTGCCAAAAATCCATTCGTCGCATCATTTGGATCGTTTTTCGTGCTTATGCGCATTCCGTCGTAATTAAGCGAACATCGCGATCGTACGACCAAACGAACCATCATCCGGCATATTTTTGAGCATGTTTTGAGTTCCCTATACTTTAACTTCATTTTAGAGCCTTGAAATGAGGTTAACGGGGTTCAAAAGCATCAAAAAAGGCCTTAAACACGTGCAGGGACCATTTCTGCCACTTTTGAAACATTTCTGAAACAGGGGGGTGCTAGCGTAGCGCGACTGCTTAATGCCTTTGCAGTAGCGCTACGCGACTGCCTAACCAGACCAGATTAAGTGTATTTAACATCAGATTGCAGCTGTTTAATCCTCAACCACACACTCACACTTGTCTAGTCAGCTGATAAGAACCCATTTTTAGTCACCACAACTTTGCAACACATGTACGGGTAGGATTCGAGCACGGTTTCCATGAAACGATCTTAACGGTGGACCGAAAACTATATATACCCCATGCCCCCCCATTGCTTAAATCACTAGAATTTTGATTTGAGAAACTCTAAGTTGAAACCATTGTTTCATACCTGAGATTCTTGAATCGAGATTAGCATTCGGGGACCCTTCGTAAGTATTCTTTCGTTCTTTTATTGCTTTTCGAGTCTTCTCGAGTCTGAAAGTCAAACTTTGTTTGACTTTCTGCGTTGACCAGTTTATGGTCAATGCGAAGTTCGTTTGAACTTCGCAACGTGAGTGTAATCACGTTGTCTAGGGTCGTAGGGTAAGCGATCTGATAAATCGCTTATACCTTCGAACCCGGCCCATTTGGTCGATCATTAGGATCCGACCAAATACATTAGGTGACCATAGTAGGTAGGGAATAACCTTCCGAGGTTATACCTTATGGTCGCTACGTTTAAGTAGTTGTATGATAGGTAGTTTATATGCCTTAGGTAAATTACCAGAATACCCTTTTCATGTATAATTGGTAATTAAGCATATGTAACCTAAACTTTCGTCACATAATTGATTATGTAACATGTTTAGGCATATAACACTTGTCATAGGGCTAGTTAGGCGGTCCAAACGCGTTTCACGCGAACGACGCGTTAAAGTAGCATAAGCTACCTAAACGGGTCGTAATGGGTCGTAAACAATTATGTTAGGTTTCAATTAGTATGTAGGCTTTGTTAAACCATATTACACGAGTCTCTATACTCGTTTGGTTTACGAACCCTCATTCTATCTAAATCCTCTGATTTAGGTCCGATTTATTAACATAGTTACCTATATTAGGCGCCGTTTGATATCCGTGATCTCTAGCATTGTTTGGTTGTCACTCAAGGACTACTGAGCATTTCTCAAGTGAGTACATAGACCCCTCTTTTACTGTTTTCCAAACTGTTTTGGGGTGAAACACATGTGCCTACTTGTTACATTCATGCTTTCCTGTTTTCACATCATATACCTGCTATGTTCGTTAGTACATTATAGTACATGATTTCATTACATTTCATGCTAGGTGTGCCCATTGTGTGCATTACTTAGTACATCGTTTTACATTACATTTCATGCTAGGTGTGCCCATTGTGTGCATTACTTAGTACAGCGTTTTACATTACATTTCATGCTAGGTGTGCCCATTGTGTGCATTACTTAGTACATCGTTTTACATTACATTTCACGCTACGTATGTTCATTTGATTACATACTTAGTGCATCGTTTTCACATGCTTACATTTTGGATGCATATTACATGATTTACATTGATCATGCATTTACTACACAAAACATAACTTTGATTTAAACCAAGTTTTACTTCAATACTATGTTTCTGTGCATATGGTTTAGTTGATGCATTTCACTAGCCATACATATCATTTTGGTTACACATTACATGATTTACATTAGACATGAACATTTTACTTTGGTAGTTGGTTTGAGTAAGTGATTAAGTAACGAGGCGTGTGTAATATGATACAAGCATGGTGGATACGCCGCTGGTACTTCCTATATATAAGTGTTTGTATGGTATTACATATTGTAGCGTTATTTGAATCATTTCAATTTGAGACATATAACATTTTATACAAATAACATACTTTTCACAAGACATTGATTTATAAACAACTTATCTTTTACAAACACATTTTACATGGTTATTCATTTAACCTTACATTTATTTATACATATCATCTGATCTTATCGTTTTTCAAATGATTTACAAGACAAAGCAAATTACAAGGTTCATGACTAAACATTTTCTCAAACATAAGTCATGAATCCTATTTTCACAAAACCTATGTATCTCACAGGCATTTTTATGCTGACGTACCTATTTTCACATGTGTTTTCAGGAGATGATGCATAGGATTTATCAAGACATACTTAGGCGGACTCGTGCCTTAGCGACTTAAAACGAGACAATAACTAGTTAACTTACGTTATGTACCCTTTGTTTCTTGTTTAAACAATGTAAACTCTCATGTTTATTTAATAAAACAAAACTTAAATTGCCATGGATTTGAAACATTAATTCTGTTACAACACTCCCCGACATTTCCGCCACGTTTTGTATGTTCTACGTGGTCGGGGTGTGACAGAAAAGATGGTATCAGAGCCAATGGTTATAGGGAATTAGGTTATTAGTAATGCTTTGACCTAGTCTATAACCTTCTTAGGACCCTAACGCGAGTTTACTTGCGTTTAGTCATAAAACAATACCGTCACCTATCCTTAGGCGACTACCACAACAAGAACATAAATTTCAAAACTACTTTGAAAACTAATCATCTGTTCTAGGATGATTGATTACTAGGTTTTGAACCCTCTATTGTAAGGTTTTGAACCCTCTGTTATATGGTTTTGAACCCCTTTGAGTTTTCAAAATCTCGTCAAGGTTTTGGGTTTTTTAATAATGTGAACACGTGCAAACTGGAAGGGTGAATGCCTGTATTCTGGGTTTTCTGTCTAGGCAAGCACTTCGTATATATCTCATCAGACGCGAGACCAGTTGTGCTTACCTGGGAATTCTTGGGATGAGTGTTCACTTATAGGCAAGCATGTCTTCGCGATACATTATTTTTGACCCATTTACTTTGATTATTCATTGTGTGTCGTTTGTTTGCTTTGTAGTAACGAACAAATGACCACTATCCTTGCTTTCATCAGATTTGTTTCATCTCATTCTTTTCGTCTAATTCTCTCACTCGTTTCCTTTCATGTTTCCTCTTTTAGAATGCCTCCTCGACGCGAAAGCCAGATAGTGACTGCCGAACTGGCAGAAATCATTGCGCAGCAAATGGCTGCCCAATTCCCAAACCTCTTTGCTCAAATGATGCAAGCCATCAACAACAACAATGCTCCATGCAACTTCAAGAGTTTCAACTCGGCTAAACCGCTCAAGTTTAGTGGTTCTGAGGGAGCAACTGGGCTTCTTCAATGGTTCGAGAGCATTGAGAATACGTTCCGTCACGTTCAGTGTCCTGAAAATCGCAAGGTCGAGTTTTCTTCGAGTGTGTTTCAGAAGAGGGCTCTTACGTGGTGGAACGGGATTATGAGAGACCGGGGTGCTGAAGTTGCACTAGCACAGACTTGGGCCGAGCTTAGAGCTCTTATGATGAGGGAGTTCTGTCCTCGTCATGAACTGCGAGCGTTGGAGAAAGAATTTGATGATTTGAAGCAAGACAGTGGGGAACATCGAGCCTATACTGACCGTTTTGAAGAATTGAGCCTGTTGTGTCCTGCTATGGTTACTCCTGTGGATAAGGCGATCGAGAAATATACTGATGGTCTTCCTGACCTAGTTCAGGATATTGTTACTGGCAGCAACCCTACTACTGTCAGACAAGCCATTGAATTGTCTGCTACTCTAACTGAATCCCACATCAGAAAGAAAAAGCTTTTTCAGAAAGGCGACAAGAAACCAGAAGCTAATGTTCAGGAGGAAACCAAGGAAAGCAAAACCGAACCTTCTAAGAAACGTAAGGCTTCGCAGAATTTTGCGATTGCTGCTCAACCTAACCAAAACACCCGCAACCAACCAACTCAACCTCCTGCAAGGAAACCTTATGCCGGTACTGCACCGATATGCGACAAATGTAATGCACACCACTTAGCTCACCTACAGTGTCGTTTGTGTGCATCATTTGGGCGACTCGGTCACCTGGCAAATGCTTGTTGTTTTACCCCGAACCAAGCTGGTCCAAACCAACCTCAAGTAAATCCTGCTCAAGCTCGTCTTCCACGAGGTCCTTGCTTCAACTGTAACGAGATGGGCCATTTCCGAAGAAATTGCCCAAAGATTGCTAATGCGAATCCAGCGCAGGGATGAGCATCGGACCAACTAGAAGGCAATGTTGTTTAGAGATAATCGATCCTTATGTATTATTTTCTTTTATAGTCAAGGTCCATGAAACAGTTGTTGTTGTTTATAAATAAATCTTTTTATTTTACATTGCAATGTACAAATGTGATGACTTGTATAAACAACGTATCCTCTACAATACCGACAATCAAGGAACCGTATTCCTTGAAGAACAGACTACCCCGTAATTTCTTCCATTTTATTATCTCTTGCGTTTTCCACGGAAATCCTAAGTACCCGTTTCTTCCAAGGAAACGAAGTACAAGGCGCAAGTTACAACTCTGTACGAATACCCAACATACCACTATAAATTCTTAATAGGGTACCTAAGGGTATTTCTGTATCTTCAAATTTTTGTGTTCCTTAATTCGAATATTGCGTTTTCTTGAAAACGAAATCGAATTTTTGGAAGATCTTGCTATCTTCATAGTTAGATTCTTGCTAATGTTTAAAGTACCAAATGAAATCCCTGAAATGGATTCCTAGTGTGCTTTAAATGCATGTACGTAATTAACAAAACAAAACTTACAAATTAAAGATCTAGATAAACAATTTTGTGGCTATGTGACTATGTGTTTATGCATCTTGTCTTTCCTTTTAAGCATTTTGTGTTTTTGTATACTCTGGATATTCGTTATCCAAATCCTCATAGAATCTTTCTTATCTTCATATGAAGGATTCGTAGTAGGATATTCAAAAAGGTACTATCTTAAATCCTTAATGGACTTCTACTTTGTAGTTAAGTCCCTTGGATTAAAAAGTACTATTCTAAGGTTTAAGGACAACATGTGTTGATATAATTGAAGAGATTGGTTCGACAATCTAGTTAAAGACATCCTACGTCGGTGTAGTTAAATATTCCTTTTGGGTAGTTTAGTTGAAGAGATTGGTTCGACAATCTAGTTAAAGACATCCTACGTCGGTGTAGTTAAATATTCCTCTTGGGTAGTTAAGTTAATGAGATCCTACGTCGATCTAAGTTAAATAGATTGGTTCGACAATCTAGTTAAATATATCATGCGTTGATATAGTTAAAGAGATCCTACGTCGATCTAAGTTAAATAGATTGGTTTGACAATCTAGTTAAATGTATTATGTGTTTATGTAGTTAAATAGGCCCTCGGGTGGTCTAAATCAAGAGATTGTTCGTTAATCTAATCCTTTGGTGACCTAGTTAAAGAGACTCTATTGCAGTCAAGTTAATTCACCACAGGATTATTCGTCTGATTTTTCCCCATACGCATTATGAAATGAACTGTGCGGACTGTGCAAGGAACTATGTAATTATGGAGGCCTACATAATTATGGAATTCAGTGCATAGGAACCACAGGAAGTTTTGTCATGTGTTAAGACCAACAGTGGCAAGAGTAATGATACGGGAGAAGTCTTGGACTTTGACCAATGTCATTTATTCTCACACTACCCAATTCTGATCTCAATCACACACAGTTTCCTATGATAATTCTTCACGGGAAACGTTCTCCTGTCTATAGTTTGAAACTCCATGTTTTGCTATTACAAGGACTTCTCTTTGAGGGATTGACATTTTTGCTAAGAATCCTAACATGGCCCAGAGTTTTACTTAAGGGTTCAATGGATTTGTCTAAAAAGCGAAACCGTCATATCTGTCTTCACAAGTTTCCTCTAAATAAATTTCGGGACGAAATTTCCTAAAGTAGGGGAGACTGTGACACCTGTGTCACTGCGACCATCAAACAAATACCAAACCAATGAAATATTGTATTTCATACTTTGAACTTGTATAAATATGTGAATCTTTTGCACATATCAACTCTTGTTCGATTTCAAACTCTAAATCGCTTTCTGGAAGGTTATACGCGCACTAATGCGTAAATATAACCAGTTTAATGCAACAAACACTCCGGAATAGTGAAATAGGTTTAACATACCTTAAATAACCTCTACATAACTTATAAATAGGCTTTAAGGGGTTCGGTATGCTAAAATAAACTTTTGGGTCATTCAGGGACTAAAAGTGTCAAAAAGTGCACAAGTTTGCAGTTTCGCGCATAACTTACGTTCTGAATACATCCGGACATCCAAAAATTTATGTAAGCATGACTATATTATGCTTTAGTGTTTGGCTTGCCAAAAATCCATTCGTCGCGTCATTTGGATCGTTTTTCGTGCTTATGCGCATTCCGTCGTAATTAAGCGAACATCGCGATCGTACGACCAAACGAACCATCATCCGGCATATTTTTGAGCATGTTTTGAGTTCCCTATACTTTAACTTCATTTTAGAGCCTTGAAATGAGGTTAACGGGGTTCAAACGCATCGAAAAAGGCCTTAAACACGTGCAGGGACCATTTCTGCCACTTTTGAAACATTTCTGAAACAGGGGGGTGCTAGCGTAGCGCGACTGCCTAATGCCTTTGCAGTAGCGCTACGCGACTGCCTAACCAGAACAGATTAAGTGTATTTAACATCAGATTGCAGCTGTTTAATCCTCAACCACACACTCACACTTGTCTAGTCAGCTGATAAGAACCCATTTTTAGTCACCACAACTTTGCAACACATGTACGGGTAGGATTCGAGCACGGTTTCCATGAAACGATCTTAACGGTGGACCGAAAACTATATATACCCCATGCCCCCCCATTGCTTAAATCACTAGAATTTTGATTTGAGAAACTCTAAGTTGAAACCATTGTTTCATACATGAGATTCTTGAATCGAGATTAGCATTCGGGGACCCTTCGTAAGTATTCTTTCGTTCTTTTATTGCTTTTCGAGTCTTTTCGAGTCTGAAAGTCAAACTTTTTTTGACTTTCTGCGTTGACCAGTTTATGGTCAATGCGAAGTTCGTTTGAACTTCGCAACGTGAGTGTAATCACGTTGGTTATAGTCCCTTGGGACTATGCCTACTGATTACCATGTTGTCTAGGGTCGTAGGGTAAGCGATCTGATAAATCGCTTATACCTTCGAACCCGGCCCATTTGGTCGATCATTAGGATCCGACCAAATACATTAGGTGACCATAGTAGGTAGGGAATAACCTTCCGAGGTTATACCTTATGGTCGCTACGTTTAAGTAGTTGTATGATAGGTAGTTTATATGCCTTAGGTAAATTACCAGAATACCCTTTTCATGTATAATTGGTAATTAAGCATATGTAACCTAAACTTTCGTCACATAATTGATTATGTAACATGTTTAGGCATATAACACTTGTCATAGGGCTAGTTAGGCGGTCCAAACGCGTTTCACGCGAACGACGCGTTAAAGTAGCATAAGCTACCTAAACGGGTCGTAATGGGTCGTAAACAATTATGTTAGGTTTCAATTAGTATGTAGGCTTTGTTAAACCATATTACACGAGTCTCTATACTCGTTTGGTTTACGAACCCTCATTCTATCTAAATCCTCCGATTTAGGTCCGATTTATTAACATAGTTACCTATATTAGGTGCCGTTTGATATCCGTGATCTCTAGCATTGTTTGGTTGTCACTCAAGGACTACTGAGCATTCTCAAGTGAGTACATAGACCCCTCTTTTACTGTTTTCCAAACTGTTTTGGGGTGAAACACATGTGCCTACTTGTTACATTCATGCTTTCCTGTTTTCACATCATATACCTGCTATGTTCGTTAGTACATTATAGTACATGATTTCATTACATTTCATGCTAGGTGTGCCCATTGTGTGCATTACTTAGTACATCGTTTTACATTACATTTCATGCTAGGTGTGCCCATTGTGTGCATTACTTAGTACAGCGTTTTACATTACATTTCATGCTAGGTGTGCCCATTGTGTGCATTACTTAGTACATCGTTTTACATTACATTTCACGCTACGTATGTTCATTTGATTACATACTTAGTGCATCGTTTTCACATGCTTACATTTTGGATGCATATTACATGATTTACATTGATCATGCATTTACTACACAAAACATAACTTTGATTTAAACCAAGTTTTACTTCAATACTATGTTTCTGTGCATATGGTTTAGTTGATGCATTTCACTAGCCATACATATCATTTTGGTTACACATTACATGATTTACATTAGACATGAACATTTTACTTTGGTAGTTGGTTTGAGTAAGTGATTAAGTAACGAGGCGTGTGTAATATGATACAAGCATGGTGGATACGCCGCTGGTACTTCCTATATATAAGTGTTTGTATGGTATTACATATTGTAGCGTTATTTGAATCATTTCAATTTGAGACATATAACATTTTATACAAATAACATACTTTTCACAAGACATTGATTTATAAACAACTTATCTTTTACAAACACATTTTACATGGTTATTCATTTAACCTTACATTTATTTATACATATCATCTGATCTTATCGTTTTTCAAATGATTTACAAGACAAAGCAAATTACAAGGTTCATGACTAAACATTTTCTCAAACATAAGTCATGAATCCTATTTTCACAAAACCTATGTATCTCACAGGCATTTTTATGCTGACGTACCTATTTTCACATGTGTTTTCAGGAGATGATGCATAGGATTTATCAAGACATACTTAGGCGGACTCGTGCCTTAGCGACTTAAAACGAGACAATAACTAGTTAACTTACGTTATGTACCCTTTGTTTCTTGTTTAAATAATGTAAACTCTCATGTTTATTTAATAAAACAAAACTTAAATTGCCATGGATTTGAAACATTAATTCTGTTACAACACTCCCCGACATTTCCGCCACGTTTTGTATGTTCTACGTGGTCGGGGTGTGACAACAATACCCCACTAACCAGTAATTCAAGATATCCACGACTTAGTCCCTGTAATTATAACCTTGAAAATAATTTGAGGTATTGTAAAATAGTTGATAAAAAGAGAATGACTGACATTGCAGATTTAATTTGAGCAGAGTTTAGCCTACTGATTAGCCTTTTTAACCTAAATAGGCACACAATTCGGGGTTAGTAATCAATACAACATTTACGATAACTCACGAGGTCAACCATCACAACGAATGATAAAGTGCTATGCTTAAACATCCGTCGAATTAACGACTAATGACAAAGCATCACCCTAATGTGGGCAGCACTAAAACACCCATTGAGTACATTGATCGATCGGAAAATGAATCGTAGCAGCGATCGTGCTAATACCCTGATTGCGGCGTTGATTAGTGACCCGTGTGTGTTAATTGTGATAAACAGAGTCTAACTCCGTGTATACAGCGAGAATTTACGTCGTTTTTGTGCCAGAATTCGAATGCCACAGCCTGCTATTTATACACAAAATTTGACTAGCTTACGGACCGTAAGCTTCCCAACGTTACGGTCCGTAAGGAAGCATACGGACCGTAAGCTTGGTAGTGTTGCGGTCCGTAAGGCTCCATAATAGGCTATAGGGTAGCCACGTTTGGGACTAGCTCAGCTGACTCAACAATTTCGAAATTTCATTTGTTGACAACGAGAATTTGAAGATAATCGTCAACTAGGGTTTATCCCCCCTTAGTTTTAGGGGCCCTGATCCTGATTCCGATTGTTCTGATAATTTTAGGGTTTGTGCAGAATCACTTGGGTGTTTAGGGTTTCCTATTGGTCAAATTAATTTAATAATTATGACTTTTGATGAGAGTCGTTACATTCTCCCCACCTTAATAAAAATCTCGTCCTCGAGATTTACTGGAATAATTGAGAATACTTTCTCTTCATTTCGGATTCCAGTTCCCAAGTATATTAGGGTCCTATCTTTGAATCCCACTTTACTTAAACTAACACTATTTGTTTACCTTTATATCTTGGAAAGGTACTACCAAAGATTCATCTGATAGACATTTCTTGAGATTGGATATATGAAATACATCATGTACTACAGCTAACTCTCCTGGTATTTGTAAACGATAAGCAACTGGTCTTATACATTGGATCACTGGAAATGGTTCTACGTACCCTTTTCAATTGCCTTGATGCATATGCAATTACCTTTTTGCATTGTATTAACATACTTCCAAATCCTAGCTTTGAAACATCACCATATACTTTAAAATCTTCAGTTCCTTTTGGTAAGGCTAAGATTGGAGCATTGGTTAATTTCTGCTTCAAGATTCTAAAAACTTCTTCTTGTTTAGGTCCCTAATCAAACTTAACTGCTTTACAGGTTAGCTTAGTTAATGGTATAGCTATCTTGGAAAAATCCTTAATAAACCGTCTATAGTATCCGGCTAAACTTACAAAATTCCTAATTTCCATTGTGGATTGCGGAATCTTCCATTTGGTAATTTCTTATCAGGATTTATGTGAATACCTTCATGATTCACCATATGTCCTAAAAATTTTACTTCTTGTAACCAAAATTCATACTTCGAAAATTTGGTGTACAACTTTTCTTTTCTTAACAAAGTTAAGAGTGCATGCAAGTGCTGAAAATGTTTTTCCTGACTTTTGGAATAAATAAGTATATCATCGATGAAGATAATTACAAATTTATCCAAATATGGTTTACATATCCTATTTTATTATGTCCATGAATGCTGCAGGTGCATTCGTTAACCCAAAGGGCATATCTGTAAACTTGTAATGACCATTCCTAGTTCTGAAAGCAGTCTTAGATACGTCTTCCTCTTGAACTTTTGATTAATAATATCCGGAACATAAGTTGATCTTAGAAACTATCTATCTTCCGGAAATTGATCGAATAGATCATCAATCCTAGGTAATGGGTATTGATTCTTAATTGTAATCTTATTCAATTCCTTATAATCAATACACATACTCATCGAATCCTCCATTTTCTTAATAATTAACACTGTACTTAACCGATAAGGTGCCTTTGCTACCGGTGTAGTTCCTGGAATTGGATGAATCCTAAATTCTACCTCTTTATCTGTTGGTAATTCTGGTAACTCTTCTGGGAATATTTCTGAATATTCTGATACTACAGAATTTCCTTAAGTTCTTTATCTTTAGTACTAATGATTACTGAAATCATATATACTATTCCTTGCTTTCGTTCATAATTAGAAATTTTCATTACTAATATGAACTTTAGGGTTTTACATGGCTTATCTCTTATAATCATTATTACTTCTCCAGTGGTGCACAATTTCTATGGAATTCTTATCACAAAGAATTTGAGCATAGTTGGCTACTAACCAACCTATTCCTAATACAACTGAATTATTTGCAGAACCTTTATTTATTTTAACTGAATTCCCATCTGCCTTTTCTACTGTAGAAATTTGCCTAATACTGATTAAAGGTAAATTAAGAATTTGGCAGAATGAAGTATTTATAAAACTTTGGTTCGCACCAGAGTCAAATAATACTTTTGTGTAAACGTTGTGAACTAAGAACGTACCGGCTATCACATCTGGAATGAGCTCTGCTTCCTGAGTAGTCAGTTGGAAGGCTCTTACATTCCTTTTTGCTCCTTCTGCAGGTTTAGCTTTATTGTCAGATGGTTTGTTCAGTTTTGGACAATCTGGCCTAAGATGTCCAGTTTCTCCACAGTTGTAACAAACTGAAAATTTCTTCCTCCTGCAGTCTTCTTCTTGATGTCCTGGAATTTTGCAAAAATTACAATATCCTTTGCATCTTCCAAAATGCTTCCTTTTGCAAAAATTGCAAAATGGACTAGTGGTAGATTGCCCATTTCCTCTTCTCTTGAAATTGTTATGATTACCCGGATGGAATTCTTGGGTAATCTTTTGGGCTACTTCCTTCCTTCTATTTTCTTCTCTTGTCCGTACTAGTTCATCAGTTAGAGTATTGGCTAAATCCACTGCATCATCAATCGTGCGAGGTTTCGCAGCTTTGACGATATTACGGATTTCGGAAATCAATCCCCAAATATATCGAGAAATAAGTACCGGCTCTGGCGAAGCCAGCGTTGGTACCACTCGAGCATACTCGAAGAATGTTGATGTATACCCTCGACAATCTACATCCACCATCCGGTGGGTTAGAAACTTATTTGTCATTTGTTCCTTTTCATACTCGGGGCAGAATTTTCTTTCTACAAGGCTCTTAAATTCTTCCCAGTTCATAGCATACGCGATCCTTCTTCCTTTTTCTTGTAACACCGTATTCCACCATTCTAGTGCCCCTTCCTTGAAAAGATTTGACGCGTACATGACTTGATCATCCTGAGCACATTTACTTATGGCAATTACTGCCTCGGTTTTCTCTAACCAACGCAGTGCCGCAGTCGCTCCTTCATTGCCTGCAAACTCAGTGGGTTTACAAGCAAGAAATTCTTTGTAAGTGCAACCAGGCGTTGCAGCTTTCATTTTCTTAGGGAGCGGAGCTTGCCGTGGTTCATTATCATGATTAACATGATCATTGCCTCCGTTTATGCTATTACTGAAGTTATCTTCAGAAATACGTTTGCTAGGAATGATTTGTTGCGGTTCGATTGGATTTTTAACAGCAGCAACGATTGCTGGAATAGCGTTGGCTATCCCTTGAGCAACTATTCCTGGAATGGCGTTGGCTATCCCTTGAGCAACGATATTTTCTATATCCTGCCTAGTCATAAATTGATCCCCCGGTTGTTGCTCAGATTGATTAACCTCATTAACTGGTTCATTATTAGCGTTTTCCATCTGATAACTAATTTATAGATAAATAATTAGTATAAGAAAAAATAATCTAATGTCACCATTAATTGCACATAATCACGTAAACAAATATACAACCAAAATTGTAAATTTTCTAATATTTCGTTTGTTGTATAGATTATATCATGCTTCTATATACAACCGTTTTATTATTTATTTTACACAAACTGATTTTACTATTACTATTACACAACCATAGTTTCATAATCCCATATCCTTTGTCAGGTGATGTTCTAGTAACGGCCTTCCTTCTCATCGTATTTCCAGGAGATCTGTCCCAAAATCTCTTGGATCCTATTCCCAGCATCCGTTTTGTCAAAATGATGGAGTTTAACCATATTCTCGTTACTTATTGGTGGATTTGGTAAAGATTCTGGATTGAACTTAGGAAAAAGCCTATAGGGATGGTTTTGTAACAGTATTTCATTATTCAACCATTCGTCTATTTGCGAGTGGATTGAAGGGTTTGGAATAGCTGGTTCTAAATTCATTGGTAGTTGTGTTTCAAGAGAATGAATAAAATCATTTTCATTAATAGGCTCAATAGTATCATCGGTTGCCATTATAAAATCTAGTTCTTCTAGAGATGGTAACCCCTCAATTTGCCTAGAGCTTTCCCCAATTTCCATTTTCTTAGGCTTAGGTTTCTCAAGAGGTAAAGCGTCGAATTCTATAGGTTCTTCTATGTCTGGTATATATCTATTGAAATCTCTGGAAACCTCTATTCTTACTGGATAGAGATTTAAATTCTGAAGGGCGTCATACAAGTCACTCATGCTGTTATGTAAAATACACACCATTATTAATTATAACAAATTTATAGAAAATCTTTAAATATTATTCCAGACTGTGTAACTACTAAATAACTGAAAATTAAAACATACTAGATTTTATTTGTAAATTTATTTATTTACTAAATAAGGTTTCTAGACTGTAGATAGTAAAGATGCTAAAACTTGGGTCAAATTATTTAAGGATTTGCATTAATTGCTACATTGGTGAGCATATAAAAATCTGCCCATACTGTACACAATTAGTCAGATAATAAAACACATAATCATAAAATAGCAATTAATAAAAATTAAGTATTTTCTAAATACTTAATTGGCTTAAATCAGTGGCTCGATAAGTGGCTCTGATACCACCTTATTTTTGTCACGGCCCCCGACCCGGTTTGACCCGTTTCAGGAGCCGCGGGACAGAAATTCCCGTGGTATATTTTAATTGAGTTTAACAGCGGAAGTTTATCATCAGGATCTTTGTAAAACTGATATATTTCCTGATTATTTATTTCACAACGCGGGATAAAACCCGGTAATTTACAATCATTTGATTTCACGAAGAAATCTTTTATTTTACAAAACATGTTTCTTTATTTTTATACTGAGCCACTTCTTTGAGCTTGTAGTGCTATATGGCACTTTTCCTGGATCATATGTCATCACCTGAAACATGTTTGAAAAAGGTTTTGTCAGCGGGAAATACTGAGTGAATCATTCTATTTTGCATAATGATGTATAGTTATTATTTACAGCATAAGAGCGATTACAATGGCTTCTATCTTATTTTTATCTGGCGCTCTGTCACAATGGTGACAAGTCACAATGGTGACGATGGTCATACCACTATTAGATCAATGAACCTAAATAGTGATGATTATCCCTGTAGGTCAATGAACCTAACAGTGATTTTCCCGAGTAGGTCAATGAACCTAACTGGGAGAAAATTAGTAATGTGCACAATACCCCACTAACCAGTAATTCAAGATATCCACGACTTAGTCCCTGTAATTATAACCTTGAAAATAATTTGAGGTATTGTAAAATAGTTGATAAAAAGAGAATGACTGACATTGCAGATTTAATTTGAGCAGAGTTTAGCCTACTGATTAGCCTTTTTAACCTAAATAGGCACATAATTCGGGGTTAGTAATCAATACAGCATTTACGATAACTCACGAGATCAACCATCACAACGAATGATAAAGTGCTATGCTTAAACATCCGTCGAATTAACGACTAATGACAAAGCATCACCCTAATGTGGGCAGCACTAAAACACCCATTGAGTACATTGATCGATCGGAAAATGAATCGTAGCAGCGATCGTGCTAATACCCTGATTGCGGCGTTGATTAGTGACCCGTGTGTGTTAATTGTGATAAACAGAGTCTAACTCCGTGTATACAGCGAGAATTTACGTCGTTTTTGTGCCAGAATTCGAATGCCACAGCCTGCTATTTATACACAAAATTTGACTAGCTTACGGACCGTAAGCTTCCCAACGTTACGGTCCGTAAGGAAGCATACGGACCGTAAGCTTGGTAGTGTTGCGGTCTGTAAGGCTCCATAATAGGCTATAGGGTAGCCACGTTTGGGACTAGCTCAGCTGACTCAACAATTTCGAAATTTCATTTGTTGACAACGAGAATTTGAAGATAATCGTCAACTAGGGTTTATACCCCCTTAGTTTTAGGGGCCTTGATCCTGATTCCGATTGTTCTGATAATTTTAGGGTTTGTGCAGAATCACTTGGGTGTTTAGGGTTTCCTATTGGTCAAATTAATTTAATAATTATGTGTAACACCTGTGCCTCCACGGCCATCAAAAAAATACCAAACCAATGAAATATTATATTTCATACTTGGGATTTGTAAAAATATGTGTATCATTTGCACATATCAATTCTTGTTCAATTTCAAACTCTAAATCGCTTTCTGGAAGGTTATACGCGCACTGATGCGTAAATATAACCAGTTTAATGCAACGAACACTCCGGAATAGTGAAATAGGCTTAACATACCTTAAATAACCTTTACATAACTTATAAATAAGTTTTGAAGGCTTTGGTATGGCAAAATCAAGTTAAATCACTTACAGGGACTAAAGTTGACAAACTGCGAAAGTATGCCAATTTGAACTGTAACAGACATTCCGGAACATGACCATAAGTTAAACACACCTTAAATATCCTTTATATAGCTTAGAAATAGGCTTTGAGGGGTTCGGTGTGCTAAAATAAACTTTTGGGTCATTCAGGGACTAAAAGTGTCAAAAAGTGCACAAGTTTGCATTTTCGCGCATAACTTACGTTCTGAATACATCCGGACATCCAAAAATTTATGTAAGCACTAAAATATTTTATTTTAGTGTTCGCCATAAGAAAAATCCATTCGTCACGTCATTTGGTTCGTTTTTCGCATTCGGGACCAGATTCGATGTATTAGCCGTTGTTTAATTCACAACCACACATTCTAACAATGCTTAGTCAACACATGTGTGGATGGAATTTAAACACCTAAACACCATGACATTTCAACACATGTGTGGATGGAATTTAAACACCTAAACACCATGACATTTCGACACATGTGTGGATGGAATTTAAACACCTAAACACCATGACATTTCAACACATGTGTGGATGGAATTTAAACACCTAAACACCATGACATTTCAACACATGTGTGGATGGAATTTAAACACCTAAACACCATGACATTTCAACACATGTACGGATGGGATTAAGGCACGTTTTCCATGAAACGATCTCAACGGTTCACCGAAAACTATATATACCCCATGCCTTTCATTGTTTTAAGGCACTAGAATCTGATTAGTTGTGTTCTAAGTTGAAACCTTGTTTCATACCTGAACTATATTGATCTAGATTAGCATTCGGGGACCCTTCGTAAGTATTCTCTCGTTCTTTTCCTTATTTTTACTGCTTTTCGAGTCAGAAAGTCAAACTTTGTTTGACTTTCAGCGTTGACCAGTAATGGTCAATGCGAAGTTCGATTGAACTTCGCAACGTGATTGTGATCACGATGGTCATAGTCCCTTGGGACTATGCCTACTGATTACCACGTTGTCTAGGGTCGTAGGGTAAGCGATCTAATAAATCGCTTATACCTCGAACCCGACCCATTTGGTCGATCATTAGGATCTGACCAAACACATTAGGTGACCATAGTATATAGGGAATAACCTTCCGAGGTTATACCCTATGGTCGCTTCGTTTAAGTAGTTGTATGATAGGTAGTTTATATGCCTTAGGTAAATTACCAGAATACCCTTTTCATGTATAATTGGTAATTAAGCATATGTAACCTAAACCTTTGTCACATAACTGATTATGTAACATGTTTAGGCATATTCTACTTGTCATAGGACTAGTTAGGCGGTCCGAACGCGTTTCACGCGCACGACGCGTTAAAGTAGCATAATCTACCTAAACGGGTCGTAATGGGTCGTAGGCAGTTATGTTAGGTTTCATTTAGTATGTAGGCTTTGTTAAACCATATCATATGAGTTCCTACACTCATTTGGTTTACAAACCCTAATGCTACCCAATCTTCCGATTTAGGTCCGGTTAATTAACATAGTTACCTATATTAGGTGCCGTTTGATTTCCGTGATCTCTAGCATTGTTTGGTTGTTACTCAAGGACTACTGAGCAATCTCAAGTGAGTACATAGACCCCTCTTTTACTGTTTTCCAAACGTTTTGGGGTGGAACACATGTGCCTACTTGTTACTTTCATGCTTTCCTGTTTTAACATCATATACTGCTATGTTCGTTAGTACATTATAGTACATGATTTCATTACATTTCATGCTAGGTGTGCCCATTGTGTGCATTACTTAGTACATCGTTTTACATGACATTTCACGCTATGTATGTTCATTTGATTACATACTTAGTGCATTATTTTCACATGCTTACATTTTGGTATGACATTTGGTTTGTTTACATGGGACAATACATTCATTAACACCGATCATGCCGTTCGTTAGTAGGTAGTGGTACCATAGGAATTGACAACTCCCGTTCCGGACGTCCCAGGGAAAGGGGATGAAAGGAATGACCGAATTCGTTGATATAAGACAGATAGACCTTTAATTTGTTTAAAGGGTTTATCACCTCAGTCGCAAGGCTTGGATGTATGCATATTCACAATACCGCATAAATGTTCATATTAAATATTTGCATGCATTTACACAAAACATAACTTTGATTTAAACCAAGTTTTACTTCAATACTTTGTTTTTGTGCATATGGTTTAGTTGAGACATATCACTTGCCATACATGACATTTTGACATAGACATTTGACATGGATATTTGACATAGACATTTGACATGGATATTTGACATAGACATTTGACATGGATATTTGACATAGACATTTTGACATGATTTACATCTGGACATGAACATTTTACATTGTTTGGTTTGGTTTGATTAAGTGATTAAGTAACGATGCGTGAGTAATATGATACAAGCATGGTGGATACGCCGCTGGTACTTCCTATATATAAGTGTTTGTATGGTATTACATGTCGTAACGTTATTTGAATCATTTCAGTTTGAGACATAGAACATTTCATACAAATAACACACTTTTCACAAGACATTGATTTATAAACAACTTATCTTATGCAAACATATTTTACTTGGTTATTCATTTAACCTTACATTCATTTATACTTATCATCTGATCTTATCGTTTTTCAAATGATTTAAAAGACAAAGCAAATAACAAGGTTCATGACTAAACATTTTCTCAAACATAAGTCATGAATCTTATTTTCACAAAACCTATGTATCTCACAGGCATTTTTATGCTGACGTACCTATTTTCACATGTGTTTTTCAGGAGATGTTGCATAAGATGATCAAGATACACATAGACAGACTTGGGCTTTAGTGACAATAAAAGATGCAAGACTAGTTAATTATGTTGTATTTCTTTGTTTGTTAAGGCATTGTAACACTTTTAATCAATAAAACAAAACTTCAATTGCCATGGATTTGAGACAATTAATTCTGTTACAACACTCCCCGACATTTCCGCCACGTTTTGTATGTTCTACGTGGTCGGGGTGTGACATTATGACTTTTGATGAGAGTCGTTACATCTCATCCTCCAGAGTTGCCTTTTTGATGGGTTTGGGGGGTTTTTGAATTTTTCTTTTTATTGGCTTTTTGGTGATTGAAGGTGTGGGTTTCAAAGCAGTTGTTTTGCTACTTTGATCACCTTGAGCAGTGGGCTCAGCAGCAGATACCTGAGGAGCAGTGGTAGCTGCTAAATTCTGCTCAGGCACCTCTGCTTGTGTTTTGCAAGGTGTTGACATTCTTGTAAAAGTTTCAGCAGTTAAGCTGTGCATTTGTAAAGAGTCACCTTGATTTATTACAGCAATATCATCCTTACTGAATTTCTTTTCAAAATAATAGCTTAAAAATCTTGGAAACAGTAAGAATGATTTTGTTTCAACATTTTTAACCTGATCATTAAAAATTTCCCGGGAATAATTAAAATTTTCTTCTTGAAGAATAACATATCCCAGATTTTGAATTTTTAATGGTATTTCATTAAAAGCAGTGGTTTTGTTTGAAACACACATCAGAAGGGTATGAAATAAAAACCTTGTTGTAGAAGGGAAGTAACCTTTTTGTAAGGTATCCTTTTTTACTTCTGCATTATACCCTCGTTCCAGAAAATCATTTTTAACTCGTTTTTGGGAAAAGTAATTTTACCTTCCTGATCGTTGAGTTGAAAGACCTTTGAAATGGATTGTGTTGTAATCTTGACGGCTTTCCCTTTTAGAGAAGAATTGATGGCGATTACTGTGTCACCTTGTTTTTCAAGGGTTGCATTCTTCCAAAACTCTCTTTGGGTTGTCAAGTAAATTGGTGCATCTGCTGTTAACAAAGTTTTGTACTTCGATGCAGATATGGTATCAATGATGGAGTTGAAGATATTTGTGGTGCCGGGTTTTGTGAGAAGACCCAGAAGATTGTGAGATGGTTTATGTGGAATTTCAGTGGGTTTCGCCTTTTGAGAGGCTTGTTTTGATGTTGATTTGGAAGTGGGGTTTACAGATGACTTCGATTTTGTCATTTTGAAGATGATGATCGAAGAAATTTGTGAAGGAATTTGAAGAAAAACTGCTTTGAGAAGAGAATTTTTGAGAATTCAATTCGACAGTAAAACCCTGTTTTTGGAGTGAAGTGGGGGTTTTATAGAGGAAAAAGTGAAGGCTGACGTGGCAGCGGTTACAAAAGGTCTGACCACAATGTACTGCCCACATGCCAAACTCTGGTGAAATGAAGGACAGTACTTTTATGAAAGTTACTGATGAAGGCAGTGGTTACAACGGTAAAATGGAAGCAGTGGATGATTTTCACTATCAGTGGATAAGACACTGCTTTTGAACAACAGGGTTTATCAAGGAAAGAGGACAGAGGATGGCTTTCAGCAGTGGACAGACTTTGAAGTAGAGCAGACTTTTGAACAGGCAGTGGTTATGGCAGACTTTTAAGGATTTTAATGAAAACTTCATTTTTAGCTATTTTTAAGGATGGATTTTTGATTTTCTGAAAACATTTTAATGCTTTTATTCATAGAAAAACAAGATGTTGCTTGTTATTCCATGTTTAGCATGCCAATCCTAGAGACCAAGCTTTCAAAGGTGGCAGTATCTAATGCTTTTGTGAGCACATCTGCCAGCTGGTCTTTAGTTGGAACATGATGCAGAGAAATCAAACCTTTTTCATAGCAATCCCTCACAAAGTGATGTCTGATGTCGATGTGTTTGGTGGTTGAATGGGAAACTGGATTTTTGATGATATTTTCTGCTGCCTGGCTATCCAACATGAGTGGTGTCTTTAAGGCAGTGATACCAAAATCCAGCAACTGATTTTGAAGCTACAGGAGTTGGGCTGTACAGCTTGCAGCAGCAATGTATTCAGCTTCAGCAGTGGATGTTGAAACAGCTGCTTGCTTTTTGCTTTGCCATGAAACTAAGCAATCACCTAGAAACTGGCACCCTCCTGAAGTGGACTTCCTTGTGGTGTGACATCCAGCAAAGTCACTGTCTGAAAAACCTGAAAGCTTGATATTCCCATTAGCTGGATACCAGATACCAAGTGTGGGAGCACCTTTTATGTATCTGAAGATCCTTTTTACAGCAATGAGATTTGATTTTCTGGGAGCTGATTGACTTCTTGCACAGACACATGTTGCAAACATGATGTCTGGTCTAGATGCAGTTAGGTACAATAAAGACCCAATCATGCTTCTATAAAGTGTTTGGTCAATCAGCTCATCCTTTTCATCAGACATGACAAGCTTATTTGTTGCCATGGGTGTGCTGCATCGTTTACAATCATTCATATCAAATTTGTTTAAAAGTTCTTTAGCATATTTGCTTTGATGAATGAAAGTTCCATTTTGCATTTGCTGAACTTGGAGACCAAGAAAGCATTGCAGCTCACCCATTGCACTCATTTCAAACTCAGCTGTCATGAGTTCCCTAAACTCTTCACACATTTTGTTACATGTGCTTCCAAAAATAATGTCATCCACATAGATTTGGACAATCATTAAATCCTTTCCTCTCCATTTTAGAAACAGTGTTTTATCAATGGTACCTCTTTTGAAACCATTTGAGAGTAGAAAGGTGGAAAGAGTTTCATACCAGGCCCTAGGTGCTTGTTTCAGGCCATACAAGGCTTTGTTTAGCCTGTAGACATGATCTGGATAAAATGGATCCTCAAAACCTGGAGGTTGACAAACATACACCTCTTCTTGAATTGTACCATAGAGGAAAGCACTTTTGATATCCATTTGAAACACCTTCATGTTGTGGTTGACAGCAAAGTCCAGGAACAGTCTTATAGCTTCCAATCTTGCTACAGGGGCAAATGTTTCATCATAATCAATCCCCTCTTCCTGTCTGTAACCTTGAACCACAAGCCTGGCTTTATTCTTGACAACAATGCCCCTTTCATCATTTTTGTTTTTAAAGACCCACTTTGTGCCGATGGGACTGACATCTTTTGGCAGTGGTATAAGCTCCCATACTTGTTGTCTTTTGAACTGTTGGAGCTCCTCTTGCATGGCTTCTACCCAGCTGTTGTCTTTCAGTGCCACTTGGTACTTGACTGGCTGATGGAGTGATAGAAAACCAGCAAAAAGACAAATGTTTTGGGTTTGGCTTCTTGTGAGCACCCCTTCATTGATGTTGCCAATGATTTGATCAAGTGGATGAGATCTCAAGTAGATTAAATCTCCTTGATATGGAATGATGGCATTTGTTGGTGAAGGCTGCAAATGTGTATCATCTGAGCTAACCACTGCTGGTGACTTTGATGACCCAGCAGTGGCTTCAAAAGGTGGTGGAATAGGAGGTAATGATGTGGACACATGCTGACTTTTATCCACTGTTTGGGGACTTTTGTCAGCAGTGTTTATTGATGTGGAAGCAGTGGTTGATGGGCTACTTTGGTCAACAACTGTTGAGGTAGCAGTGGTTGAGCTTTGACAGCTGTTTTGAACAACTGATGCTTTTCCCATTGTGGCAGACTTTTGTTGAGGAATGATGATCTCATACCCATAGTCTGGTGATGAATCCTCTGATGGACCTGCACTGTTAGTCTTGACAACAGTATTTTCAAAAGTGAATTTATCAAGATCAAACAGATCTGCAGGATTTGCTGGGATTTTCATTGATGAAAGTTCATTGAACTTTACATTCAAGGTCTCCTCCACTGCCTTGGTCCGTGTATTAAACACTTTGTAGGCCTTGGCAGTGGTTGAGTATCCCAGATGGTAACCACTGTCAATTTTGGCTGCAAATTTTGAAATGGAATCTTTTAAGTTCAAAATAAAGCATAGGCAGCCAAATACCTTGAAGTATGAGATCAGTGGTTTGATTTTATACAGAATTTCATAGGCAGTCTTTTTGTGCCTGGGGTTTATTAAAACTCTGTTTTGGACATAGCAAGCAGTGTTTACTGCCTCTGCCCAAAAAGTTAATGGCAAACCTGAATCAGCAAGCATGGTTCTGGCAGCCTCAATCAAAGTTCTGTTCTTTCTTTCAACTACCCCATTTTGCTCTGGTGTTCTAGGGATGCTGTACTGCCTTACAATCCCTTTCTTCACACAGAAGGCATCCAACTCCTTATTTTTGAATTCTGTGCCACTGTCACTCCTAAAGACTTTTACTGGAAGGTCAAATTGCTTTTCAACTTGTGTCACAAAGTCTTGCAAAATGCCTGCAGTCTCATCTTTTGAGTGTAAAAAGAAAGTCCATCTAAACCTAGAGAAGTCATCAATGATAACCAAACAATATCTCTTTTTCTTGAGACTCATGACTAGAGCTGGGCCAAACAAATCCATGTGCAGCATTTGCAAACACTGGGTTGTTTTGGACTCTTCAATGGACTTGAAAGAGCTTTTATGTTGCTTTCCTTTTAAGCAGGAAATACAATGCTCAGGACATGAAAACAATTTTTGTGGTAGGCCTATTACCAAACCATTTTTTGAAATTTCAGTGATTGTCTTAAGATTTGTGTGCCCCAGTCTTCTGTGCCAAAGTTCTGTCTCTTTGTTAGAAGCAGCTGAGAACAGACAGGCATCAGCTCTGGGACACTCTTTTGACATATCAACAACATAAACATTGCCACTTCTTTGAGCAACAAGTTTTGTTTGACCAGTTTTTATTATTGCTTCAATCTTTTTGACCATTTCTGGTCCAACAATCCTACAACACTCCTTTGTGAAGAATGACCCATACCCCTTGTCACTCATTTGTGAAACACTCAGGAGGTTGAATTTCAGACTGTCTATCAGATTGACATTTTCAAATTTTACATTGCCAGACTGTACTGTACCAGACCCTAGAACTTTCCCTTTACTGTTATTCCCAAAGGATATATCACCCCCTCCATGAATTTTGAAATCTTTGAGTAGGGCTTTACATCCAGTCATGTGCCTGGAGCCTCCACTATCAACATACCAGAGGCTATCTAAGCAGGCAGAAGCTCCCTTCACATGAAGTAAAAGGATTAGTTCATTAGGGTTTCCAAAGCCAATAAGGCTTTAGATGGGGTCTCAACAGTGTCTGGGATGGATGCAGATTGATGGACAGTGGTTAAGTCAGGGGGTTGGACAGTTTTAGGACTGTTTCTTGCTAACCACTGTTGGGGGTCTTGACCAATCACCTGTTGATAACCAAAAGGATGCCTATTCACTTTAGGTTTAGAGGGCCTTTTGTAGGTCTCATAAACGTGTGGAATCCTTTGGTAAGATGGTTGTCCCTTACCTCTTCTGAATTGGTTGGCAGGGGGTGCATCAGTAACCTAAACATCTCTTTTGACAGATGTTTGGTTCAGCTGTTTTGTGACAGCTGTTTGAACTGGCACAAACAGTGGTTGGTTCTTGGTGAATTTGACAGATGATGTTGATGGACTCAAGGATGTTTTAGCAGTGTATTCATTCTTTTTCACATCAAAGTTTTTGAGATACACACATGCTTGAGTTTTGTGGTTTGATTTACCACAGACAATGCAGCTTTTAGCAGGAACAATGACACTTGTTTTTTAGATCATAAGCTTTTAAATGAAAACAGTCTTTTGTTAGATGATTTCTTTTCTCACAAAACAAGTTATTGACCTTTTCTCTCTTCTTTCTCTTCTCAGACTCCTTTGCAACAGAGTTTTTAACCTCTGTTGGGATGTCCTTAAGAGGAATGACTTTTGCTTTTGGAGCTTTAACACCGTCAGTGGTTGTAAAGTCCATGGGCTTGAAATTTTCAAGAATGTCACACTCATCAGACCATGTGGGTTTAAACTGGTATTTCTCAATCTCCTCAAAAGTAGAGGATCCCATTGGTCTGTCAAGTGTGATTTTGTTACCAAGTTTATCAGTGATTTTCACTTCTTGGCCATTCTTGTTTGTGGGGATGAACTCGGTGGTTACATCAGTGGTTTGAACAGATTTTTCAAAAACAATGTTTTCATCATCATGTTTTCTATAACCAACACCAAATTTCACATTGCTTTTAATTTGTTTTTCAAGCATAACCTCATACCCTTTGCATGAATCCACCCATTTTTCACAGGTGATCTGGGTGGACTCCAACTCCTTTTTGCAAACTTGGTATTTTTCTACCATAGTTTGGAGTTGAGTTTTGGTTATGCTCTGCTCTTCTTTCAAACTGCTGATCTCTTTCTCTTTTTCAGTCAATTTGTTTTTAAGTTCTTTTAAAGACCTTTCAAATTTGACTTCATCAGTTAAGATTTTATCCCTAAGGTTTTCATTTACCTCTTTGATGTTAGCAAAAGCAATAATGCAATTGTCTGAACACAGTTTTTCAAGAACTTGAGGTGATACCTTGGCAGCAGCCATCATGGCACAATCATATTGATGATTTTCTTCATCATCAGCTCTTACTTCTTTCTCACCTGCTCTTCTCTCTTCCTCTTCTTCTTTGTCCTCTTTGGACCATGGGTCTGTCAGTGGTTCAATCAGGGTTTCTGAATTTTCTCCCAGCAGCAGTTCACCAGCAACTGCATTAACAACTGCTTCAGTCACCTCATTCACTGTTTCATCACTTAGCTGTTTACCTTCAGTTTCTACCCCCTCTGCTATTGACTCTAATGCCATCAAACAAAATTCACCATTAGAAGGTTCATTAAAAGCATAGAGTGCAAAATTTTCATCACCAAGCTCATCAGGCATGCTGCTCCAGTCAACAAAGCCTTGAGTGAAAAAGCTTTGCTGATCTGGTTGTACCACTGCTGGAGCAGCTGTTTGAGGTGCAACAGGTTGCACTTGTGCCTGGGGGACAGGGGTTTGAACATACTGAATTTGTGGGACAGTGGTTTGGACATAATGCACAGGCACAGGGGTTGCAGCATAGTGAGCAGTGTTAACATGAGCTGCAGGGGTATATTGGGTATAGTGAACAGTGCTTTGATTTTGTGGTCTAGGGTTTGAGCTGGGATGAGTGATTATAGGACCTGTAGTTTGACTCCTGCATTCCCTAGCAAAATGACCTAGCCAATTGCACTTGTAACACTTGATTTTAGATTTATCCAACCCCACCCTTAAATTCCCATGTGACCCTGGGAATTTTCTCCCTATTCTTTTGTAGAATTTGCTTGTTCTTACACTAAGCAATGCCAATTGATGCAAGATGTCCATTTCTTCTAAGTCAGTGGGATCAAAGTGTTGCAAATCATTGAGTTCAAAGCACAAGTTATCTGACATCTGGTTTTCAAAATTTGCAGTAAAAGCATAATTTGCAGAGTGAGGATCAGGGTTGTTAAAATTTCCACCAGCAGTTATATCAATGAAGTGATCATAACCCTGATCCTTACCACTGCTACCAGATTCTTCCTGACCAAAAGGAGATGTGCTACCGAATGGATAATCATCAGCAACTTTGCCAGACTCTTGCAACTTCTTTTTCTGGTTCAACTCCCTTTCATAGGTTAGGAGTCTACCATGAAGTTGGGTCAGGGTCAGATCTTTGAACTCAGCAGAGTTTCTAGTGACAAAAGCTATGGTATCCCATTTTTCTGGTAGTGATCTAAGGAACCTGCTATTTTGAGTTGAATTTGGAAATGTTACTTTAACAAGCCTTAGTTCACTAATGAGACAACTGAATCGCTCAAACTGCTGAGTCAATGATTCACCCTTGATGTGACAAAATGTTTCATACTGCTGATTCAGAATTTCCCTATTGTTTTCAATGACTTCTTTTGTTCCCCCAAACTGTTCCTTCAGCGCATCCCATAGCTCTTTGGCACTGTTACAGTGTAACAGTCCAGCATAGATCTCATTGGGTAATGCAGATGCTATGATGCTAAATGCTTTGGCATCGAGTTCGAACTTTTGAAAATCAGTTTCAGTATAGTTTTCAGTTGGTTTAGGAACAAACTTCTTTGCATCCTTAGCACTTGGCACCATAGGAACATGGGGACCAAAAACAACAGACCTCCAACATCCAGTATTCTGTTGAGCAAGGATGTGACCCATCCTTCTCTCCCAGATGTTGTATTCATTACGTTTAAGCATAGGTGGTTTAAAAAGCGAGCCAATGTTATTCTTATCATCTTATGATTGTGATGTCATCCTGGTTGTTTTATAGGCACTGATCAATCAACTTTGATGGTGATTAAACCTTGCTCTGTTTTTCAACACAAACGAACAAACTATCAGTATCAACGATTATGAGCTGAACTATTTATGTCAAAATGATTGTTAAATCAAATTTGACTGTCCAGGCTCTGATACCAATTGTTGGATCTGAGTTTGGTTTTGATTGTATTTTACGTTTGAATTAGAATGAAGATGGATGAGTTGTGCAGCGGAATTAAGATGGAAACAAACTTTGCATACAATCAAACGAGAGTATTGCTTTGATCAAACACTTTTCACAAAGAACCGAAAGATTGAATTTATTTCAATTACGATTACAATGCAATGTTTAATGCAAACTCCCGCTCAGCCAGAGCTCAGTGTTTGTTTGTGCAGAGAAGACGATTTTGCAAAGAGCTAATAGAACAGTACAGAGCACTGTTCTATTTATAGGCACTAGCAAACCACTGAGCATCTAAGCTGACGTCACCATGAAAGTGACATCTAACCTCCTAACAAACTCTAACCTCTGATCAATACAAACACTGCTATACTAACTACTGCTATTACATTTCATTACACAAAAGACATAATAAACTACTGTTGCATCCTTCCACTGATATGAACCCAGCAGTACTTGTCCGGATCAGCAGTGCTTGACTCAAAGCAGTAGATTGAACAGTCAGAGCTTTAGTCTTCCATCAGGTCTTTACTTAATCAGCAGTTTATAGGTCAGCAGTTTGCACGATCAGTAGATAGGAGGTCAGCAGATGTTGAAACTACTTTCAAGGGGAGAGACTTGTATGTAACATCTGCTTATTCTGGATCCACTGCTCTGATCCAGTTTTGGCTTTAATTATCTGTTCCTCTGGTAGGGTTCAATCCCAACAATTGTTCTTGAAAATAAACATGAAATTTAGAGGTTCAAATGATCATAAGCGCTTGATCATTAGCTTGAGCCTCGTTAACGTTGAATACTCGTCCATTAGCATTGGCAAGCTTGGGGCAGTTTCGCTTGAAATGATTTAAGTCACCATAATTGAAACATGCTCTTGGGCGAGTCTGAGTAGGGGCTGCTCGGTTCTGGATATGACAGGTAACAGCTAGATGTCCAAATAAACCACAAATTGTACACTGGCGACAAGGGGAATTTGGTTCATGATGATAATTGCAATGATTGCACTGACGGTGCTTTCCACGATAAAACCCCTTGAAGGGTACTGAGTTTAGTGGAACAGGTGCAGGAATTGCAAAATTCTTTGAAGCCTTGCGCTGCCTAGAACTCTTAGAAGATTCGGCCTTTGTTCCTTTCGAATTCTCGATAACAGATTCAGTGTCTTGTCTCTTGTCTCCTTGTTGAAATAATTTACCTTTTCTAACCTGGGAGTCAGTCAAGATAGCAGCTAATTCTTTAGCCTCCCTAAGCATTGTAGGTTGGCTGCCAGTGACAATGTCTTGGACAGGGTCAGGTAAACCATCGATGTATTTCTCAATGGCCCGATCCAAAGGTGTGACCATAGTGGGGCGAAGTAGGCTTAACTGTTCAAATCGGTCAGTGTAGGCACGGTTTTCCCCACTATCCTATTTTAGATAATAGAACTCATTTTCAAGTGCCCTTATTTCACTTCGTGGGCAGAATTCCTTTTTCATAATATCCTTAAATTCTTCCCACGTCAATTCCATTGCTACATCGGCACCTCGGTCTCTCATAATACCATTCCACCAAGTGAGTGCTCTCCTTTGAAAGACACTCGAAGCGAAATCTACCTTGCGCTCATTAGGACACTGAACATGGCAGAATGTGCTTTATATACTTTCGAACCATTGTAAGAATGCGGTTGCTCTTTCAGACCCAGAAAATTTTAGCGGTTTGGCTGAATTGAAGGTCTTGAAATTACACTGGGCATTGTTGTTATTATTGTTGTTGTATATCTGATGAACCTGAGTTACTATGTTCGGAAGCACAGCAGCCATCTGCTGAGTGACAAGGGCTACGATTTCTTCATTGGTTTGAGGCTGTGCATCTCGTCGAGGAGGCATTTTGAAAGTACAGCTATAGGGAAAACCAAAAGTTAGATTTATCCAATTGTTATGAGTTTGTAACATTATTGTCTTGAAACAAGAGTTGTTTTGAAAATAAACTTTTGTAATATTTTTGGATGAGAGAATACAAACCGGGTTAATGGTTTGTATCATAAATTCTTTACCTGTTAAAAATTTATTGCTTTTAAGACAAACTGTTTTTAATTTAAAAAATTTTAAAATAAAGAAACTTTGTGTTTGAAAATTTGAAAATTCTCATCCAAATGGTAAAAATTTGAAATTTTAAAAGACAAAGGTAATATTTTGAAAAATAGGATCTCATAGCGACGTGAAATGAAATGAGATTCATCTCAACTGTAACGAATCAATCATATCACCGAAGGTGATATGATGAAATGGTATTGGGAAAAGAAGGATTCTTCGATTGTCATGAAGAGCAAACACATTACCGAGGGTAACATGAATGAGTAGGGTTACAAAGGTCGTTTAAAAATAATTCGGTAGGGTCAAGATGGATGGGTTTTTATAATGCTTCACGAAGACATGCTTTAGCCTATAAGTGGACACTCAAGATGGATGGGTTTTTATAATGCTTCACGAACACTCTAGCCTTAGACAGAAAACTCGGGGTACAGGCATCCACCCTTCCAAATTACATGTGTTCACATTATTAAAAACCCAAAATTTCGATGAAAAACGTTTGAGAAAAACATTTGAGAAATCTTTTGATATAAATCGTTTCAGATAAAACATGTTGTGAAATAATTTGACAAAAACGTTTGAGAAAACATTTTGAATTTTTTTTAATGAAAACGTTTTGAGAAAAACATTTTGAGGAATACCTTAAGGCATAAAGCCTAAGGGTTTTAGGATAAATCATCTAAGGTTAGATGATTCGTAAATCATGGAGTAGTTATGGCACGAATAAGGATGAGGATTAGGAAAGAAGTCCTAAGTCTACTCATGTTTGGGTCCTAGGAAGGTTATAGACTAGGTTTAAGGCATGCTAATAACCTAATTCCCAATAACCAGTGCTTTGATACCAATCTGTAACACCCCAATCGCGTAATACAACAACACGTGGTGGAAATATCGGGGAGTCACGTTACAAATTGCTCACAACTACTGGTACTAAATTGTTTCAATATCATTAACATCGTTTTACAAACAAAGAATAAATGAAATTGTTCTTTTGTTTTAGAAGTCTAAGGCACGAATGCAGTCCTATGCGTTGCATGCTTGAAATAGTCGAAAACCTGAAACATATGCGAAAACAGTCAGCATAAAAATGCCGGCGAATACATAGGTTTTATTAGCCAAGTAAATGGCAAAACATTTGGTATTGCATTACAAAATCTTAATTGTGAAAACTTGTGACAAAATAGGTTTGTATATGGCAATATGATTATTACCAAGTCATTTTATGCCTTATATTAAAATCTCGATTAAACCATTGTAAAAACTTGTTAATTGTGTTATTAGGAATCCAATCAAGGATTAATAATAACTGTTTTGAAATAAATCAAAAACTTCTGAAAGTATTATATAAGTCAAATCAATGAGACATGATAATACTTTAGATATCTTTCTAAGAATCCAACACATAGATATATGGAAGAATTCTACAAAGATTTGGATAACTGAACATTGAAACAATCATACACAAATCCTAAAGTGATCCAGATAACGCTACAAGAATAATAAAATAAGAACACTTATATATAGGAAGTACCAGCGGCGTATCCACCATGTTCTTATTTTATTACACTCGTTTCGTTATTTAAATCACAACTACCACATAAACACATAATTGTCAACTTGTTCTACCTCGTAACCATGCATTAAAGTACACAATGAATCCAAACATGGACTCCAATATTAGTACTCTAAACATCCCATATAAGTCTAACTATGAAGATAGATAGATACTACAGGGATCCTGGGTTCTGTCATATTGAATTATTGAATCAAAACAATCCTAAAACCTAATGGTGATTCGGGATAACGCCACGAAAGGTAATACAATAAGCACACTTATATATAGGAAGTACCAGCGGCGTATCCAACATATGCTTATTGTATTATCTAGTTGCGTTATCTAAATCACCAACAAACTACACAAAAACCAACCATCGGATTGTAAAGTACTTCTTAAAAATCTCACTATGAAGATAGGAAGATCTAAGACTGTACTTCAAATATCCTACATGAATCTAACTATGAAGATAGGTAGATCACTTAAGGATAAAACATTGCATTTGCATAATCGGAATAATACACATAAAAGCACTTAGTGAACACACATATGCCATACATTTTAAAAACAGATCGATTACACATATGAATCACCCAAAATATTTGAAAACAGTAAAAGAGGGGAACTATGTACTCGCCTGGGGTTGCATATAGTTCCGGTTCAAAGGGTAAAACAAAGCTCAAAAGACCAAGAGTTCAAGTGTTGAAGCGGTTCCTAGGGTAACGGATACTATTTTAGCGAATCGACACCTAAATCGGGAGGTCGGGTAGAATGAGGTCTTGTAAACCAAATGAGTATTGGAACTCATGTGACATGGTTTAACAAAGCCTACATTCTAAATTGGAACCTATACTAAGTGTTTACGACCCATTAAGGTAGCTTACGCCACTTTAACGCGTCGTTCGCGCGAAAGCGCGTTCGAGACGCCTAACTAGTCCTATGACAAGTATTATATGCCTTAACATATCTAATTATGTTATATAATCTGTTTAGATGTCAAAACATGTGTTACATATGCTTAAAATGAAATTATGCGAAAAAGGGCATTTTGGTCATTTTCCTAAGGCATATAAACTACCTATCATACAACTAACTAAACGAAGTGACCATAAGGTATAACCTCGGAAGGTTATTCCCTATACAACTATGGTCACATTATATGTTTGGTCGGATCCTAATGATCGACCAAACGGGTCGGGTTCGAAAGTCTAAGCGGTTGTTTAGACCGCTTATCTTACGACCCTATATAAGCACTAAACCTAAAGTGACGAGTTAAACATGTTAAAACATGTTTAACGAAGTTAAAAAAACAAGTTTGATATCAAAACAAACGGTTTTGATACCCAAGAATAGTTTGGTTGCAAAATACGCATAGACGCGTATTTTGACCTAAACTATGACTCGTCACTACACCTAATTAACGTGGTAATCAGTAGGTATAGTTACAAGGGACTATAACCATCGTGATTACGCTCACATTACGAAGTTTGTTGGTGTATGTTTTGTGACAACAGCTTAATAGTTTGATTATTTAGTCTTTGGATATTTTGTATTGGGCTTAGCATTATTGGTTAGGGAGTTTAATTAGTGTAATGGGCTTGGAGAATGGCCTAGCCCAGACCAAAGCCCATGTGCAAACCTTGTCCTATATAAACAAGGCTTGGCATAAGGGTTTAGGTTGGCCAGTTAGCAGACACTTAAAGAAAGAGAGAGTTAGAGAGAAATCTACAGAGAGTGGCTGAGAGATTTCTTGTGGGTCTTGAGTTGATTGTAAACCTTGTGTTGGATAATCAATAGAAGACCCGATTGAAAGTGATTTGTGTCGTGTTCTTCATCTTGATATTCTTGTTTCTGTTTGTTCGATTGATCAAGGGGATTCCGCACCCTTGATTGATTATCAATCTCGTTACGATCCATACGGGATAGGGACCTACAATTGGTATCAGAGCTTTTGCTCTTAGTTGCCGGTTCGAGATTGATACACGGATTCAAGATTTGGAATTTTTGTTCATCGCGTTCTTCGTGTTCTTGATTTTGTTCATCGAACTTTTATCAAAAATCAAAATAGTTTGGTGTTTCAATTTGTTTTGAAAGTGTTAAAGATATTGAACGGTTTTAAATTTTAAAAGAAATATTCCTTTTGTGTTAAAAAGATTGCAGTTTCCAAAAATTATTAAAATTTCTGTTTGTGGTTTTTGGAAAAGTAAACAAAGTCAACAGGGAGTTCACGGTTTCGAGTCTTCAACATCATCTTCACAACATCACAGAGGTCTCGAGTCAGCCATCTTCAATTACGAGTCGCAATCACGTTTCCGAGTCCGTGTCGCAACCGAGTTCTCGAGTCGCAATCATCTTCAACTGATCTCGAGTCATCTATCTCCACGGTTTCGAGTTTCACAATTATAAGGTCTCGAGTGAGAATTTCTGATTTCGAGTTAAGAGTCGCAACCGCACACCTCCGTCAACAACATTTCAGTCATCTCGAGTCAATCGATTTCGAGATTCCGAGTTGACGAGTCGAAACCTTCTGAGTCGCAACCTTCAAGGTCTCGAGTCATCAACCGTCTGCAAGATCATTACATGTTTCGACTCGCAACCAGTTACAACACCTGATTTCGAGTCATAATCACAGCCACCTTCTTTGTCTAATCATCTCGAACAACTATTCCGGGCTGTCGTACAATCTTCTGTCATCGCCTCCAAACTGTCCGGTCATCATCAACTTCATCTCCTCCGTCTCCATTAATACCTGCAACATCATCATCATCACCGCCGGCAACCACCACTTCATCTTCTCCGACAAACCTCCGTTCACCGATCATTACCTCCAACCTCCACCTCTCCGTCAACACATCCCGTCATTCATCTCCGGCCACACCATAATCACCTGCAACATCAAAGACGTTTTGGCGGCTGTTTATCTTTTGAAATTAGGGTTTCGTGGTGTTGATCGAAGAAGACAAGCTGACATACGATATTGACTTTAGAATTGTATTAATATAATTTTTAATAATATATTATTAATAATTAGGTTTGAATATTTTAAATTAATAATAATAATAGGTCTTACTAAATAAATTTTTTTTTTTTTAAATTATTCCATATAAAAAAAAAAAAAAAAAAAAAAAATTTGTTTGGTTTGTTGAAAAAGTCTAACAGGTATTGGGGTGCGGTTCGGAAGTTGTTTCGTGCGTGTTACTAGGTGTTTGAGTTAGAAAATTTTCTATACAGTTACGGTCAAAGCTTGACAAGGACCAGCAATCGAGTTAGATTTGGATTTTGACACAGGTTACCAAAGTCCATTTAAACTTTTACGCTGAGTCATGGCCAAAATGGATAAGGTCAAGGAGACTGTTAAGAATTGGCCAAAGCTTACAAACGTCAAAGAATTTGCTGACTGGAAGGAGAAGTTTGAGGCGTTTGCGAAAAGTGAAGATACGAGAATGTGGTGTTGTATGATTGATGGATACGTTGCTCCTGCACGTCGTGTTGAAGGAAGAGTTAAGGTGATTTCGTATGACAAGATGGATGAATCTGAGAAACAGTTGGTTGATGCTGAGAAGAGAGCTTTAGCAGTGATCAAGAAATCCTTACCTGAGGGCATTAAGCATATCTTCAAGAACTATGGGAATTCTAGAGATCTGTGGGAAGCTTTAGAAAAACGTTATCAGATTCCATCAAAAGTGAATACTTGTGATCAAGCATTGGTAGTTGAGTTTGCAGCGGTGAAGATTGGAGAAGTAGTTGCTGAGGATGAAGAGAAGAGGAAAGCTAATGAAGAGAATGCTGAGAAAAAGGAAGCTGAGAAGGAAACTGCTGAAAAGAAGGATGCAGAAGTTTCAAAGGGCATGAAGGATGTGAATGGACTTACATCAGAGGTGAAGGTATCATCAGAATCTGTAAGTCATACATGTCTTAATTGCACTGAACTACAGGTTAAAGTTGACAAACTATCGGAGCAAAACAAAATTCAGTCAGCTGAATTAGAAAAGTTTAAAGAGTCAAATGTTCTTTCGATTAAACGAGAGTCAGATTGTTTAGAAAAACTCAAATCAAATGAACAAGAAATTAGCAGTTTAACAAGCAAAGTCAATGAACTGTTACAGGTCATTGATTTGGCTCGTGAAACTCTGAAAGAAAAAACTAACGAGCTTTCAGAAAAGTGCAAAGAATTGGCTGATGCACAAGCCAAAATTGTAGAGCTTCAGGGGAAGTTAAACAATTTTGGAAATTCTTCGTTAGTCAGGACTCAAATTCAAAAAGGTTTAAAAAGGAGTAATGATAAAACAGGGGTGGGGTTTACTAAAGCTTCATCTTTTGGAAATCAAGACTACTCTTTTCTACCAAAAGAAGAAGAGCTAATTGATTTTGTAACCACTGCACAAGAGGTAGTGGATCCGATAGTTGTGGACTTACCAAATAGTCCAGTTTCTTTGAAAGAATCTGTTGGGTCTAACAGTACACCTCATAAAGTGGATGAGGATACTGAAGACAAAAAGGCCAAAACATTTAAAAAGGGATCAAACAAAAAGAAAACTTATAAGAAAAGATCCTGTTTTAAATGTCACAACAAAGGACATGTGGCGAGTTGTTGTCCTTTGAAGAAAGGTAAACAAAAAGTTGATGAGGTTAAGGATGGGAATCAGGTTGGGTCAAACAATAGTGTAAAAACTAGTTGTCAGACAAGTAAACCTGAATCTCAATCTAAACCTTCAGCTTCAAAAAGATTTGATAGACCAAGAAGTATTTCTCCGCAATTTAGTCAATATAATGGTAAATCAAATCGTTTTCAAAGTCAAAATAAAAATTTTGGATATCAAAATCGATACCAGACTTCTGGTAATCGAAATTTTCAAAGAAGAATTGAACATAGGGGTTTTAGTAACTCAAATGTGCAACAACATCCAAAATTTTTCAAAAATTCATGGTATGAGAATGGGAGAAGAAGGTATCAAGATAATAATTTCCAAAGGTCAGAAAATCCGAGAGGTTATTGGAACTCTCGTAATCAAAGACCTAGTGGAATTTATCAATCTTGTTCAACAATGGGTAAAACATCCAAGACACATGAAAGGTGTGATGGATATTGGATAGAAGCTTCTTATGTGGATTTACATGGTCGACCCAAAACCGGCAAGGTTTGGGTTCTAAAGTCTAACTAAGTTGTTGAGTGAATGCAGGATGACCAAGAAGGACTGTTGATGTGTTCGACAGTGGTTGTTCCTGCTAAGCATCTGAGGTGAATAGTAGGTTAACATGGGTAACGAACTATTTACTTCAGTGATCATTTTGATTGTTTTTAAACTTTAAATGTGAAAAACTGTAGTCAGGTTAAGGTGGGAGTTTGTTTGTGTTTTTAAATTTGTGTTTTTTAAAACTTACTCCATAAAAATAAAAATTTAGGGGGAGAAATTCCTCTAAGCCAAAAAGAGTTTAGATAGTGCGTGTGTTTAGGGGGAGTAAGTTATAAATTAAAAAAAAAAAAAAAATCCAAAAACATTGAAAAATCAAAAATGAGTTTTCATGGTGTGAAAAAGAAGAAATGATAGTACATCAGCAAGTTAGACTGTCACACTCAAACTGAATTAAATTGCTTAAGTGTGATAGCAGCTTCATCATATGATGTACCAGTAGGCAAAAGCATGAAATAATCAACTTACCAAAGTGATATAAACATAAATGCACTGAGTATGAGTGGGGAACACATCAGTGGTGTATGGTTTAATGACCTTAAATCTTGCGTTGATAGATTGCCAAAATCTGAAGTTTTGGGTCTTTATACTGTTATTTCATCTGGGGATATCAGGGTTGTCCTTCTGCTGCATCCAGATACATGCTGACCTAGACACACCCAGGATATCTTAAAAGAGCTAAAAATGCCAAAACCTTGAAAATGAAGAAGCTCTCAAAGAGAGTCATTCAAAAAGTGCAAAAAGCATAAATCGTACCAAAAATGGTATTTGTCTTAGCCCTAGTTAGATATTTTGGTCTCTTTGCTGTACGGAAGTACTGACCTGTTCACCAAGTATCTAAACGTTGAAAAATAAAACGGATGAATTCAGTATACTCACCTACTACGATGAATCTTTGTGCATACCTTGATCGCGGGGGTATATCCTGAAGTGGGACACACTAATATATCAGAAATAAAATTACCTTAACGTATCATACGGTAATGGAACTTGAAATGTTCATGCATTTTGTTTAAGTGGACAAACATACTGGTAATCGTCTTGAACTGCTTTTCATGAAAAATTATATAAAGAATTATCTAATAGTGTGAAAACAGTTTGATTTTGTTGATATGATCTTCTTGCACATGATTCTCACAAAAAGAAGTATTGTAAATATTTTTGAGTTTAGTTTAGTTAGTTCAGTTTGTGTTGAAAAATATCAAAAATACCAAAAATATTTCCTTTTTAAAAGACTTCCATTTTGAACTGACAGGTAGTTGTTTTTGCAAACTAAGATAAAATATTGGTTTATCTTGAAATGTGAAAAAGACTAATGGTTTTTCGAGATACTTGCTTGTGTTGCTAAACAGATTGATGCAGTTATCAAAATGAAGTGCAGAATACAAGTAAAGTGCAGATTGAGAGTGAAGTGAAGATGTGTGAAGATGCATGGTAGGATCCTTCTACTACATTGCAGAGAAAGAGAGAGATTTGAAAGAATTGAAGTTTTCTTGCTTAACCAAAGATTGCTAGTTCGCTGATCTACAATGAATGAAAGTTTGGAGATTGGAAGCATCAGCTAAGGGGGAGTTTGTTGATGTCAGAAACTGTGTAGCTGACGCTATCCAAAGACCAAAAGACCAAAAGACTGCAAGATGTTTGAAGACAAAGTTACACTATGAAGCTATTGTCAAGGGGGAGTTTGTTGGTGCATGTTTTGTGACAACAGCTTAATAGTTTGATTATTTAGTCTTTGGATATTTTGTATTGGGCTTAGCATTATTGGTTAGGGAGTTTAATTAGTGTAATGGGCTTGGAGAATGGCCTAGCCCAGACCAAAGCCCATGTGCAAACCTTGTCCTATATAAACAAGGCTTGGCATAAGGGTTTAGGTTGGCCAGTTAGCAGACACTTAAAGAAAGAGAGAGTTAGAGAGAAATCTACAGAGAGTGGCTGAGAGATTTCTTGTGGGTCTTGAGTTGATTGTAAACCTTGTGTTGGATAATCAATAGAAGACCCGATTGAAAGTGATTTGTGTCGTGTTCTTCATCTTGATATTCTTGTTTCTGTTTGTTCGATTGATCAAGGGGATTCCGCACCCTTGATTGATTATCAATCTCGTTACGATCCATACGGGATAGGGACCTACAAAGTTCAAATGAACTTCGTGTTGACCATAGACTGGTCAAAGCAGAAAGTTAAACACTGTTTGACATTCGTGCTAAAAACGCAATAAAAGCACGAAAGAAACTTACAACGGGTCCAAGAAATGGAGGTTTGATCTAGATATTCTCAGGTATGAAGGATTTTATCCCTCAACTTAGAGAAATCAAATCAAGGTGTGAAATGAAATGAAAATGGGTGGGGTATTTATAGGATTTCCAAGACCGTTAAGATAGTTCCTCGATAAACGAGTTTAAATCTGGACCGTGTAAGTGGGCACAAGGTTTTGTAATACTAGGGGTACTCAAAACCATAAAAAAACTAGCCCATAGAATGTAAAAACCATGTGCAAAAAGGCCTGAAACCAGCTGCTAAGTGAAAACTGGGTTTTCTGATCTATACTTCTGTCACGTCCCACATAAGTAGAGGGTCTGGCTTATGCGGCCCGCGTGGGCTGAGATTCCAGAAATGACAGAAATGGTCCCTGCATGTTAAAAAGTCAGTTTTGGCATGTTTAAGCCCCGTTAACCCATTTCAAGGCTCTAATATGAAGTTAAAGTATAGGGAACATGAAACATGCTCAAAAATATCTCGGATGTCGGTTCGTTTGGTCATACGGTTGCGTTGTTCGGTTAATTATGACAAAACACGAACGGACGCGAAAAAGGATCCAAATTACGTGACGAATGGAATTTTATTATGCCAATCACTAAAATAAAATATTTTAATGATTACATAAATTTTTGGATGTCCGGATATATTCAGAACGTAAGATATGCGCGAAAATGCAAACTTATGCACTTTTTGACGCTTTTAGTCCCTATTGATCAAATAAGTTTATTTTTGCGCACCAAACACCTCAAAGCCTATTTCTAAGCTATGTAAAGGATATTTAGGGCATGTTTAACTTATGATCAAGTTCCGGAATGTTCGATACTATGTGAATCAGCAGACTTTCGTAGTTTGACGCAAATAGTCCCTGAGTGTGAATAAACTTGTTTTTGACACACCAAAGCTTTTAAAACCTATTTCTAAGTTATATAAAAGTTATTTAAGGTATGTTAAGTCTATGTCACTGTTCCGGAGTGTTTTCCGCATTAAACTGATTACGTTTACGCGTCAGTTCACGTATAACTTTCCAGAAAGCGATTTAAAGCTTGAAAATGAACTAGAATCAAAATGTGAAATTGTAAATCCAAAATAAACAAATTTTTGAGACCAAAACACATTGTTTCTTTGATAAAATATAGTGTCCTACATTGTGTGTGTTTACGGAGTACAAGGTGGTGTTTGTTTTTTTGGCCAGAAGTGCTTCTGGCCACTTATGTCCGCGTCGCGCAGACGTGCGCAGATGTTTGATGTCTGCAACTTGGTTGTTTTCCGGAAGCACTTCTCACCAAAAAGGTCTTCCCCACCTCTTCCCCACGCAGATCTATCCATATGTCTGCAAACCTCTTCTCAACTTCAAAACACAAACACCCTCCACAGACCTCTTCTCTCTTCTCACCTCTGCATCCCTGCCACCACCTCCACCACCACATCTCCGCCACAACCTCCACCCCCACATCTCTGCCACCACCTCCACCTCCGAAACCACCACCACATCTCCGCCACCATCATCTTCATCTGCAAACAAAACCCCCAAAACCCCCAAACATCTCCACCACCATCTTCATCTGCAAACAAAACCCCCAAACATCTCCGCCACCATCATCTTCATCCGCCACCAGTATCTTCATCTTCATCTTCATCTGCATCCATCTCCGCCACCATAGAAGCAAAACCCCCAAATCGGTGGTGGTTGTTGGTTGTGGTTAACGGCTAGGGTTTGTGGTGGTGGTTAACAGCTAGGGTTTGCGGTGGTGGTTGTTGGTTGTGGTGTAAGGCGGTGGTGGTTGTTGGTTGTGGTGGTGGCAGGTGGACGATGGAGGAGGTGATGGTGGTGGCTGTAGTGTAGTGGTGACGGTGGTGGCGGTGGTGTAGTGGTGACGGTGGTGACGGTGGTGGTGGTAGATGAAGGCAGAGGGAAGAGAGAGAGAGATCGAGGGAGGAGAGAGAGAGAGATCTGTGGTGTTGTGTGTGAAGTGTGTGTGAAGATCTTTTTGTATAAAAAAAACAAACCCTCTTCTCCTTGCAGACTGCAGACATTTGGTCCACCTCTTCTCCTGCAGATGCCTGCAGATGTGGTCCGCAGACTGCAGACCTTTTCCCGCAGAAAAAACAAATAGCACCCAAGTGTCACATGCAAGGATCAAGCTTTTACTCCAAAATAGACCTCAGGTCTGGTTATCATCAGTTGAGGATTCAAGAGGAGAGCATACCAAAGACAACATTCAGAACTCTTTATGGGCACTACGAGTTTCTTGTTATGCCATTCGGATTGACAAACATACCTGCAGTCTTTATGGATTTGATGAACCGCGTGTGCAAGACATAGCTCGATAAATTCGTGATAGTATTTATCGATGATATATTGATATACTCATGAACGAAGGAGGATCATGAACAACATTTGAGAACAATCTTGGAGCTATTAAAGAAAGAGAAACTCTACGCGAAGTTTTCCAAGTGCGAATTTTGAATTCGCGAAATACAATTCCTTGGTCATGTTATGAACGAAAATGGCATACATGTGGATCCATCGAAGATAGAAGCGATCAAGATTGGGAAGCGCCCAAAACTGCAACCGAAGTACGACAATTTCAGGGATTAGCGGGCTACTATAGGATATTTATTGAGAATTTTAATTGGGGAGAAAAGCAAGAAGAAACATTCCATCTTCTCAAGGATAAACTATGCGATCCACCGATCTTATCACTGCCTGAAGGTACCGATGATTTTGTGGTATACTGCGACGCTTCGCCTCAAGGTTTGGGTTGCGTGCTTATGCAACGACAAAAGGTCATCGCATACACATCGCGTCAATTGAAGATTCATGAGAAGAACTATACCACTCATGACCTAGAGTTAGGCGCAGTGGTATTCGCTTTGAAGATTTGGCGGCATTATCTCTATGGTACTCAGTGCACTATCTTCACGGACCACAAAAGTCTTCAACAAATATTTAATCAGAAGGAATTAAATATGCGTCAACGGCATTGGGTTGAGTTGTTGAACGATTATGATTGTGAGATTTAGTACCATCCAGGAAAGGCGAACATGGTAGCGGATGCCTTGAGTCGAAAGGAACGGATCAAGACATTAAGGGTTCGAGCTTTGGAGATGACGATTCAAACGAACCTTACCACGCGTATTCATGATGCACAGCAAGAAGCACTCAAGGAAGAACATATCAAGGCTGAACTTCTCCAGGGTATGGAGAAACAGTTGGTGCCCAATGAGGATGGAACCTTGTACTTCTTGGGACGCATTTGGGTTCCACTCTTTGGCGGTATTCGAGAGGTTATTTTTGATGAAGCACATAAGTCGAGGTACTCGATCCACTCGGGATCGGACAAGATGTACCAAGACTTGAAGGAGTACTATTGGTGGCCTAACCTCAATAATGACGTCGCTGCTTACGTTGGAAAGTGCCTAACTTGCGCAAAAGTTAATGCCGAATACCAGAAACCCTCGGGCTTGCTGCAATAACCCGAGATTCCTGTTTGGAAGTGGGAGCAAATATCGATGGATTTCATAATGAAATTACCCAGGACCCCCCAGAGGACATGATATGATATGGGTAATAGTCGATAGACTGACCAAGTCTGCGCATTTCCTACCGATACAGGAAAAGGATAGTACAAGAAAGCTTGCCGAACTGTATCTCAAGGAAATAGTAGCTCGTCATGGAGTGCCTATTTCGATAATTTCAAACAGAGACGGTCACTTTGTATCAAGGATTTGGCAATCTTTTCAACAGGCCTTTGGATCTCGTCTGGATATAAGAACGACCTTCTATCCACAAACCGACGGCTAGAGCGAACGAACCATACAAACCCTTGAAGACATGCTTCGTGCATGTGTAATGGACTTAGGCGGCAATTGGGATACCACCTACCCTTGGTTGAGTTTTCCTATAACAACAGTTATCACACGAGCATACAAGCCGCACCGTTCGAAGCTCTTTATAGTCGAAAGTGTCGCTCTCCGCTATGTTGAGCGAAAGCTGGAGATAAATAGTTAATTGGTCCCGAGTTAGTCCAAGAGACGACCGATAAAATCTTTCAGATCCGAGATCATATCAAGGCGGCTCGTGATCTAGAAAAGAGCTACGTCGACCGAAGACGAAAGTCGTTAGCTTTCCAGGTAGGAGACAAAGTCTTGTAAAAAGTCATGCCTTGGAAGGGTGTAGCAAGATTCGAGAAGCGTGGAAAGTTAAATCCACGATATATTGGGCCATTTAAAGATCTTGGAAAAGATCGGTAATGTTGCCTATAAATTAGAGCTACCAGAGGAACTTAATGGCGTACATGATATGTTCCACGTGTCGAACCTCAAGACACAAGAAATGGTTATCATCCCCGTGGTTGAGGTACATATCGACGACAAGCTCCGATTCACAGAGGAACCTAATGAGGTTATGGACTGGAAGGTCCAGAAAATAAGGAGAAGTCGCATCAAGTTGGTCAAAGTCCGTTGGAACTCTTGACACGGACCCGAGTATACTTGGGAACGTGAGGATCAATTTAAAGCCACGTACCCCCACCTGTTCGAGGAAACTCCTGCAAGGGATAACTTAGCTTTAATTTCAGGACGAAATTCTTTTAACGGGGGGAGTATGTGACAACTGGCACAAAACCAGTAACTTCCATACTATTTTAATAATTATTTATTGATTTGCAATTATGTGATTTAACGTCAACATTATATGCTTGCAGGACATACATTTAAATCATGCATGTTAAACATTTCATTTATCGCATTGTGAAACAATTTAAGCGTCGCGTCAAAACAATTAGTAAACTCACCGGTTAGACAAGCTGTGTTAGCACAGCCTTAGTACTCAGTTAAACGATAGATTTAGGACTTAGATGTAGGTCCGACATAAAAAATATATTAAATCCCAAGTGAGAGAACAAGGGTTTATATTAGCACTTTCCGGAAGCTTAAACAAGCACTATAAACTGTCCGAAACGAACTATAAACAACAAATTCTGCAGAAATTTAGTAAAATTCAGCATTACAAGCTAAAATAACATTCAGAAATAGTGATTAAACATCCCCACTTGTAAAGTGTCGGGATTGAAATCATAACACCAAAGGGTACTTCATACGTTATAAATTACATAATTTAGCACCTTAACGAACCGATAACCGAACAATTAACCGGACACTATCAAAAACACCAAAAATAAACTAGAAGCATTGTTTTAATGATTTAAAGCTAGTATTGGTCATATAACACATCATTACATCTAAAAACACTTAAATACGCATAACACAATATAGTGATTTTAATTTAAAAAAATTAAAAAAAAATTTGTGTGTTTTTTTAGCTATTTTTAGGTATTTTTGTTTGTGTTCACATTGGTTCTCACGGTTCTCGCAACAAAGGGTGGTTCCTAACGGATCTTTCTCCTATATATATATATATATATATAGGTAAAGAGTACTGTACAATATTGCTTATCGTACATTACGTACGCTTCAATCTCAGCCGTCAGATCATCTTCCCGCATTTTAAAATCGCATGTTGTTTTTTTTATAACAATTTCGCATGTGATAATTTTTGATGAATTCGCATGTTGTTTTTTTGTACCAATTTCGCATGTGATAATTTTGATGAAATAGCATGTTATTTTTTTTATAACAATTTTCGCATGTGATAATTTTTGATGAATTCGCATGTTGTTTTTTTGTACCAATTTCGCATGTGATAATTTTGATGAAATAGAATATTGTTTTTTTGTAACAATTTCGCATGTGGTACAAAAAAACAACATGCGAATTCAATGCGGGAAGATGATCGGACGACTGAGATTGTAGCGTACGTAATGTACGATAAGGGCATTTGTATGATAACCGGCCTCTTTCTCTCTCTCTCTATATATATATATATAGGGTAAGGTTCATTTGAGAACTACCTTTATTGTGAGAACCGCGAGAACCAATGTGAACACAACAAAATAACCTAAAAAAACCTAACCCCCCCGCCTAAAAAAAAAAAAAACTAAACCCCCCCACAAGCTAAATGTTAAAAACTAAACTCAAAAAAAAAAAAAAAAACCTAAAAAAGAACTAAAAAACACACAAAAAATTATTTTTTTTAATATTTTTTACTTAAAAATCGCTACTTTTAGTAGCAAAAAAATTAAAATTTTTTTTAATAACGAAATATAGCGAATTTTAAGTAAAAAATATTAAAAAAAATTTGTGTGGTTTTTAGCTATTTTTGGTTATGTTCACATTGGTTCTCGCGGTTCTCGTAATAAAGGGTGGTTCCTAACCGATCATTCTCTTATTTATATAGGATTAGGTTCAAGTGTGAACAACTTTTTGAGAATGAACAGAGTGAACTAATCTTGACCCTTGATCATTTTTTAGATTAAAAGGGTAAGATTGACATTAGCCAAGTATGTTTAATTAAAATCACTTAAATTTCTCCTCTCATAACTCTCTCTCTCTCTCTTTTTCTCTCATTTTAATTATTTCTCCATCATTTCTTTAACATAGATTTTGTTTTAATTCCAATTTTAATATTTTTTTCTTTTATTATCCATATATATATATATATATATCATAATATATTGTTTTTAACTTTTTATAATTTTCAGTAAATATTGAAAAATTTCTCTCAGATTGAAATTGTAATTATTTTTGGGCATTAACTTTTTTTAATATGTGATGAAGTTATTTATTTTTGCATACATGTGATATGTTTCGTTTTCATTAATTTCATAATTTTATATGAATCTACTCGAGTTCATGCATAATATACTATATGTTGTTAATATACACATATGTAACCATTTCTAAATATAATACACAGATGTATAAAAGACTGTACACATGTGTATAAACCAACAGTTGTGTATTTTGTATAAACTGATAGTTAGCGAGACTGTACACATGTGTATATACTAACAGTTGTGTATCATGTATAAACTGATAGTTAGCAAGACTGTACACATGTGTATAAACTAACATGTGTGTATCTTATATAAACTAATACTAGCGAGAATGTATACATGTGTATACACTAACAGCTGTGTATCTTGTATATACGAAAACTAGCGAGATTTTAGGGATTTTGATTATATTGTTTAATAAATGCAATTTACAAAAGACGCAAATACCCTTTTGTCAATTATTTTAAAGGGAAGTGTCACACCCTGACTCGCAGCGGAAGACAATCGCGGGGTGCGGCAGACACATGGCACTCCTCATAATTTAAAAACATTACATTACATAAAACAGGAGCATCGGTTACAACGTTTTCGAACTATCACATTACAAGCCATATGTTAAAAGCGGTACTACAAGCCATTACAACTTTTATTATGCTACGTCCGCCTACTAGATCCTTCCATACGCACATGATCACTCCTGTTTCATTTTACCTGAAACGCATATTAGTTTTAAAAAGGTCAGCTAAACGCTACTGGTGAGTTCCACTGGTTTGGTTGTTTTGTTTCAAAATGTATCAACATGTTTAATTGCACATATCACGGTTCGTAGATGGAATTACACGAGTGTCACAAGTGAGACCTAGACTGTTTTAATCGTATCGTGTCACACAGACACATACTCGCACCACCTGCATCTCATAAAGTTCAATGCCCTCGGGTAGTTATGTCTAACGACATAACCTGGGTAGGACGCGTGCAGTTGCCTGGCTGCCGGCCGCACCTGTCCGGCGACAACTGGGTTTGTCAGACCAATAGTACTATCCACTGCCCACGGTTTACTTTAATCACTTGTATCGGGGCTAATATCTTGTGTTAGATAATTCACATCATACGGTTTGAGCAATTAACACAGTTTGTAACATGCAATTCACCCCAGAAAACAGGAAAACAGTTAAAAGTGGGGGAAGGGAACTCACAGTGCAAATAGTAGTCTCGGCTAAAGATTGTTTAATCAACGAAATCAGCTTTAATAGCACACATGCAAGTAAGGACTCAAATCAGCATCTTAGTCGGTAATAGTTATAACTTGGATTTGGTCAGGAGTTTTCACCCCGGATTGAGTCTATAGGACACGGGTATGGTGATAAAGGTCAGGGTAGTATTAGTTTTTAGTTTGGCTTCCTGGTACCGGTTCGCGTGCCCGTCAATGTCAGTAATTTAACATGTTCGGACAATGGTACGGGAATACCAATAGTGCCAACATGTTGTTTTTTAAGAATGATTAACTTTTCATTAAGGGAGTTTGGGTGTTTGGGGAGTCCAGGTTGCCCAATTTTGAGTTTCCGTTTCCACCGTCGGGGATTTCCCGAACTGGTATTGGACACACCCCGAGTGTCTAATCCGCCCTGGAATCTCCCGGAATACTCTCTGTGTTTCAATTATAGTATTTGTCGGGTTGGGTTAGTTCCCAGTTCCGGCAGGTTCGTTGCACGGTAAACTGCCGAAATTGATTTAAAATAACCCATTTTTAATCCCAAAAATTCCCATTTTATCTATAATTTGAATAAAATTATGAAAATTTGAATATAACTCAGTAAAAATCTGTAGAATATGGGAAAAATTTATGGGAATTTATTTTGGCATTTTACTTGTCTAAATAAATTATTTATAAAACCATATTTAACCACATAATTAACATTAATTACCATCATTGATCCAAAAATTCCCAAAAAATTCCTGAAAATCCCTTATGTTTCCAGAAACATCTCCAAAAAATTTAAGATTTTTTCCGATTTTGTTTCGGTGCGTTTCCGGCTACTGAAAATTCGCAAAAACGCGGATTTTTAACCCAAATCAAAACTCAACCAATGGACTCCGAGTTTCTCAGAACATTCCTAATATGTTCCTTAGTGTCTCTATAAAATTTGGTGATTTATTGTAACCGTTTAGTATTTTTTCCAGAATTCTTTTTGTAAAACAGTCAAAAATTCACCAAAAATCGTAAATATTTCCAAAAATTCTAAAACGGACCAGGTTATAGCCAACGGACCAGGTTATAGCCAAAACAAAATTCTGCCTATTCTAGTTTCAGTTTTCGGATGCTATACCTAGCGCAACCTTCGATTCTAAGCGTTCCTTGTGAGTCCAGAAGTATATGTGGGCAATATTCAGTACCTACACATCAAGTACAATCCAAATATGCTAGAACTTAGATCAATCAAGCTTTGTCTCATTGTTTTTCGGTTAATCGAATAGTTATGCGATTTTTGTCAAATATGTGTTGATTAGGGTATCAAAACCCAAAGATTTGTAACCATGGCTGCCATATAACACCAGGGAACTCCCATGGTGTTCTTATTCAGCCCCTAAACTTGTTTAAACTTTCAAAATTCATGGATTAAAAAGGGTTTTTAGGTTGTAAATCATGTATAATTAAGAAATCATGGTTAAAACTATATGAAACAAGGCTAATACCTTGGATTTGATGGTGTTTATGGTGAAATCAGCTGAGAAAAGTGAAGGGGAAGTAGAATTTTTGTGGATTTTTGAGTGAAATTTAAAAGAAAGAATGAAAAAAAAACATATATATATATATTAGGGGTGGTGGCGGTTTGGGTGGGCCCCCCCTAGGGGCCACCTCGTGCTTCGGTTAACGCGATAAAAGATGATGTTTATCCTCCGTTGAGTGTTTAGGTTCGTTTACGGGTCCCGCGCGCGTTCTCGATTTGCGTGACGGACTCCGTTTCGCGCGTAATTAGTGTCAAAAGACTCGGTTTTAAAAATCATGCATAACCGTCTTGAAATCCGAACCCAGTTACGTTTTAATCATAAAAGTCTCGTATTAGAGTGGTTTAAGTGTTTTTAAGCTTGATCGATCGTTCCTTGCACGTTTGATTGCCTTATGTTATGCCTGAAACGAAAGCGTTTCCCTAACCGGGAAGCTGCTTCGTTTTTCGTGCCCAATCTTAGATTGGCTTCAAACATTATGTCACAGTCTAAGGCACAAAAATAAGTTGTTCCTGGAACTCGAAATCTTAAATGATGCTACCGATAACCTAATAATCAATGTTAAAGGTTTAAAGTGCTGTTAAACGGAACACTCCCGTTTAACACGTGTTTCAAGGCTAAGGACACCAACTTCGCACTGTTGGCCCTTATTAGTGTCATGTTAGTCATAACGTGTTCTCGGATTCCTCTGAGACATAACATATATCATTTAATCAAGCATATAAGTCACACATTTTTTTAGGGTTTTCGCGCAATTAAAGTGTTAAGTTTGCTTTACAGTTTTAGACCGTTTAGGGTGTACCTGGTTTCGTCATGGGTGTCACAGTCTCCCCTGGTTTAGAAATTTCGTCCCCGAAATTCAATTCGCCTAGTTAGGGAAGAGATGTGGGTATTTTCTACGGAACTCATCCTTCCGTTCCCAGGTATACTCAGGTCCTTGCTTCGAGTTCCACCGGACTTTCACCAGCGAGATTTTGTTATAACGTAGTTGTTTGGTCTTTCCATCTACTATTTCTACCGGTTCCTCCACAAAGTGGAGTTTGTCATCAATGTGCACATCTTCTAATGGTATAATAGCTGCTTCATCCGAGAGACATTTCTTTAAGTTGGATACGTGGAAGACATCGTGAATGGTGCTCAGTTCATCTGGTAATTTCAGTCGGTATGCTACAGATCCAACCTTGGAAATAATTTCATACGGCCCAATGTATCTCGGAGCCAATTTTCCTGTCTTGCCAAACCTGATCACTCCTTTCCACGGTGACACTTTTAACAGTACTTTGTCACCTACTTCAAACGACAACGGTTTCCTGCGAACATTGGCGTAACTTTTCTGCCGATCTCAGACCGCTTTCAGTCTACTTTGGATCTTATGCACCTTGTCTGTCGTTTCTTGAATTAGTTCAGACCCCGTGAGTTGAGTATCGCCCACTTCCGCCCAACAAAGTGGCGATCTGCACTTCCGGCCATATAGTGCTTCGTACGGTGCAGCTTGTATGCTACTATGATAGCTGTTATTGTAAGAGAATTCAATGAGGGGAAGGTGCTTGTCCCAACTTCCTCCAAAGTCTAGGGTGCAAGCACGAAGCAGATCCTCTAATGTCTGGCTAGTTCGTTCTGATTGGCAGTCGGTCTGGGGATGGTAAGCCGTACTCAGGTCTATTCTAGACCCCAAAGCTTCTTGTAATTGTTGCCAATAGTGTGAAGTGAAATGACTATCATGGTCTAAAATGATTGCAACTGGTACCCCGTGTCTAGACACAATTTCATTCGTGTAGATCTCGGCCAACTTCTCGGTATTGTAGGTAGTACGAATCGGAATAAAGTGCGCTGATTTGGTTAGTCTATCTACTACTACCCAAATCGCATCATGACCTCGAGGTGTTTTTGGAAGGTGGGTCACGAAATCCATCGTGATTTTCTCCCATTTCCATTGAGGTATTTCGGGTTGCTGTAATATTCCCGAGGGTTTCTGGTATTCTGCCTTTACCCGGGCACAAGTCAAGCATTTGCTCACGTACTCTGCTACGTCCTTTTTCATACATGGCCACCAATAAAATTCCTTAAGGTTGTGGTACATCTTGTCTGTACCGGGGTGAATAGAGTACTTAGATTTATGAGCCTCATCCATAACCAGTTGACGTAGGTCATGGAGAGTAGGAATCCATACCCTATTTTTGAAATACAACACTTCATCCGGTTTCCTCACAAAATTCCCTTCATTTCTGTGTAAGTTTTCGCTATGTAGTTGGCCTTCCTCCAAAGCTTCCATTTGAGCATTACGAATCTGCTCTTTAAGACTGGTTTGAACAATCATCCCAAGAGCTCGCACTCTGACTGGCTTTACTCAGTCTTTTCTACTCAAGGCATCGGCTACTACGTTAGCCTTACCTGGATGGTATTTTATTTCACAGTCGTAATCGTTCAATAGCTCCACCCATCTACGTTGTCTCATATTTAGCTCCTTTTGATCGAATATATGTTGGAGGCTCTTGTGATCTGTATAAATTGTACATTTCGTACCGTACAAGTAATGCCTCCAGATCTTAAGTGCAAAAATCACTGCACCCAGCTCTAAATCATGCGTTGTGTGATTCTTTTCATGTATTTTTAGCTGTCTAGACGCGTAAGCAATGAACTTGTTTCTTTGCATTAGGACACATCCGAGCCCTTGCCGAGATGCGTCACAATATACGACGAAATCATCGTTGCCTTCGGGTAATGACAGGATTGGAGCTTCACATAACTTTTGTTTTAACAGCTGAAAAGCAGTTTCTTGTTCTTCGCCCCATTCGTACTTTCGATCTTTCTGTGTCAAGGCAGTTAAGGATTGAGCAATGCAAGAAAAGTTTTCAATAAAGCGACAGTAATATCCAGCCAATCCCAAGAATTGGCGTATCCCTTTCGGAGACTTAGGCGCTTGCCAATTCTTAATAGCTTCGATCTTACTAGGGTCAACATGAATCCCTTGTTGATCTACCACATGTCCTAAAAATTGCACCACTTGTAACCAGAATTCACACTTTGAAAGCTTGGCGTACAACTTCTCTTTCTTCAATATCTCTAGTATGGCTCGTATATGGTGCTCGTGTTCCTTTTTACTCTTGGAATAGATCAAAATATCGTCAATAAAGACTATGACGAATTTATCTAGATATGGTTTACAAACTCGGTTCATGAGGTCCATAAATACCGCGGGTGCGTTGGTTAACCCAAAGGGCATAACCAGGAACTCATAGTGACCGTACCGAGTTCGAAAGGCTGTCTTAGGGATATCTTCCTCTTGAACTTTCACTTGATGATAACCGGATCTAAGATCGATTTTGGAAAAATAACAGGCTCCTTGCAACTGATCAAATAAATCATCGATTCGCGGAAGAGGGTATCGATTCTTTATGGTAACCTTGTTCAGCCCCCGGTAGTCAATACACATCCGAAAGCTTCCATCCTTTTTCTTCACAAATAACACTGGTGCTCCCCAAGGTGAATAACTGGGACGGATAAAACCTTGGTCTAGCAGTTCTTGTAACTGAGATGATAGTTCTTGCATTTCTGAAGGTGCTAAACGGTAAGGTGCTTTTGCAATTGGAGCTGCTCCCGGTATTAAGTCGATACGGAACTCGACTTGCCGATTGGGTGGCAACCCGGGAAACACATCTGGGTAATCACACACTATTGGGATATCCTTAATACGTTGTTCTTCCGGTTCGGTCATCACTACACTTGCTAAGAACACATCACATCCTTAACGTATACATTTCAACACTTTAAGGTGGGATAGAAGGTTTAATATGGTACCAGACTTCTCTCCCTGTACCATAATAACTTCATCATTAGGAAAAGGGATCCTAACAATCTTTTGCTCACATATAATCTCCGCCTTGTACTTGGACAACCAGTCCATTCCCACTACTATATTGAAACTTCTGAGCTCTACCGGTAGTAGGTCAATAAGGAATTGGTGGTCGTTAAGAATTAGAGGACAATCACGAATGATTTGGTGACTAGTTATAGGTTTACCGTTAGCAAGTTCTATAGAATAGGGACTTGTTAATTCAATAGCTGGCATATTTAATAGGGGTAAGAAATTAATGGAAATGTAGCTCCTATCTGCGCCCGTATCAAACAATACTGAAGCATACTGATCGGAAATGAGAAAGGTACCTGTCACCACATTCGGATCTTGGCGTGCGTCACCAGACCCAAGTATAAAGGTACGACCTCGAGCTGCATTTGAGGTAGAAGCTTGGCCCTGCGTATTCTTTCCTGCTGACTGCTGAGCAAGCTTTGGGCAGTTTCTTTGGAAGTGGTCCGTGCTGCCACATCCATAGCACGCACGGGGGTAGGTAATCTGTTGCGTCGGTTGTTGGGGTCGCTGTTGCAGAGGTTGAGGCCTTGGGGTTGGGAAACAATTGGGTTCCAATGGTGTCTTACAGTTTTGGGTATGATGTCCACTTTTATGGCACCTCGAGCAGATCCCTGCTCGACATGCACCATAGTGGTGCAAAGTGCACTTTTTGCATTTTGGGGCTGTTCCTTTATAGCCACCAGAGTTTCCCGTTGGTGTAGTCATGGCGTAGCTTTGACTAGTGGCTCTCCCCCTCTTCGGTATGGCTGCCCCCGCTCGACTACTTTCCGAGGCCTCTCGCTTATTTCTTGTCGGCTCTCCCGGCATTGTCAAAATCTTGCGTCTAACCATGTCGTACGTAACCGTGCCTGACCTAGCTACCACTCCGTGCATGGTCAGGTGCTCCACCGAATTAATGATACTCCTTACTTCCGGAGCCAGTCCCCAGATATACCTCTCAATCCTCTTGGACTGCGGTCGAACCATATCTGGCAAGATGCGTGCCAGTTCATTGAAGCGATTTGTGTACCCTGCATGATCTGCACCTTGCATCTGCAGGTTCCAAAACTCATGCTCTAGCTTCTGAATTTCATGAGCTGGGCAGAACCTTTCTCTCATTAGTATCTTCAGATCATCCCAAGTCATAGCATTAATCGCCTCCTGCCCGCGAGATTGCACAATAGCATTCCACCAGTTCAAAGCGTGGTCGGTAAAAGTACAAGTTGTATACTTTACCGCACAGTCACCCGGACAATTACTTATGTTAAGGACCGATTCGACTTCTCGATCCATTTAACAAACCCGTTCGGTCCTTCAGTTCCATTAAACTCCATTGGTTTGCACTCCATAAAGTGTTTATACGTGCAAACTGGCCTAACATTGTTTTGATTATTGTTCGGATCTCCCGGCCCTGGTCGCGGGTTCGGTTGCGGGTTCGCATTGATGCCGGCGTTAACCTGCGCCATGATAGTGGGGATAACGGCTTGAAGTTGTTGTGCTATTAGTTGGGCAATTTCTGCCTCTGTCATTTGAGGTACACGTTTTGGGGCCATTCTATTATAAACAATAGATAGGTATGTATTAATATCACATAGTTAATCATCACTTATCACATTTTCAGTTATCACATACCACACAATTCCATTACTTATCACATAATCTCATGACATCCATAGATCCACGACACATATAGTCAAAAGCATCATCATGTATATATATAATATCATCGTCATGCAATCGTCAAATTTGCACATAGACTTAACCCAAAAGGGTCAGTGCTTAAATGTGCGGTCAAAACTGGTCACTAAAGTGATATACATGCTTCATATCACATGACACCAACTACGAGAGTCGAGAATACTACGGCTACATCCCTACCTTGACATAGGCGTAGCCCAGTGCTTGGTAGGATGTACAAAAGGTACATCATCTCTATCTATACTAGAAAGAAAACCATACTAGGAACGCCACATCCACCACGTCAACCCTGCAAAACCTGCTACCAAACCTACAATAGCGCCAGTACATCCATACACTAACGCTCAAAAATGATCTTGCTCATGATGTACGTATCCCATACCCTGCTGTAAGGCAATGATCGCCTGCTGTAAGACGGTCAAGTAATCTCCCATAGACCTCCGCTGCTGCTCGTCCTCATCGCGTGCCATCCTCAACAACGAAATCTGCTCAAACAGGAACCCCATCAGGCTGCTCTCAGTGATGGGAGCAGGCACCTCCTGAGGAGGAACTGGTATGCCCCAAAGAGGTGGGGAAGGCTCTCTAAATGGCTGGGAAGGGCCACCATGCTCGTAAGTGTGATAAAGGTAAGGGTCCTTGTAACACCCCGTGTCTTCGCAAGTGAAAGTCAAAGTCAAGGTCAAAGTCAACGACCGATTTCGCGCAACTTGACTTGTAGAAATGTTTTTATTTTATTTATATTATGTGGAGTAAGTGTCGTTCATTGCAATAATTGAATCGTGTTAACCGTATTTCAATCGATCTACGACCGTGAACTATAGGAAGTAACAATGCGATAAAGTTAATCAATTGATAATCAAGCTATATTAATCGAATCGACATCAAATCGCAACTCGAACTGTGTATTTTACTTATTGCATATACGTGTGTGTGTGCCTTACGTGTTACCTGTGCATGTTTATTTATGTTATGTTATGGTAATCAAGCAAACTCAATCGAAACTCGAAATCTAACTCGAATGCAATCGAACTCGAACCCGAATCCCGATCGAACCATGTTACATACGAAGTAGTTGGGACTAAAAGTAATTTGACTAGGAAACCTTATCGAATCGCTCGCAATCGAAATCGAAACGTCAAAAGATCGTCGCACCGAACACCTCACCCAGGCACCACCCGCACAGACTGTCAATCCGCACGAACAGCCAATCCGCACGGATTGCCCATCCGCACGGACAGACCATCCGCACGGATGACCGCCTGGGGAGTGTTGAGGGCATCCGGACCAGGATCGTCATCCGAACGGATAACCAATCCGGGCGAGGTGCAATCCGCACGGACGACCCTTTCCCCTTTTGGCATCCTATAAATACACGAGTCACTCTCCAAACTTTCCACTTTTGGCAAGTGACGTCCGACCAGCACACTTTCTTCACCTTTTCTTCGATTACTCTCAATCCAGGTAAGATCTCGCCCTAAGTCTTGTACATTCTTGATCTATACACACTTCTACACCTTTCTATCTTTCAAATCTCAACTTTTAACCATGAAATCATCAAGATTTGAGGTATTCTCGGGTGACGTCATCATGAAGTTCTCATGAACTTCAAGTGTGACCTCATTCCACCAAGAATAACTCAGATCTGAACGATTTCCACAAGATTTCACAACAACTTCACCTAAATCTGAACTTCTCTAAAGGATAAAAGAGTTGAAAGAAATAAACACAAGTTTTCTCCTTCATTTACCCTAAAAAACGGTTAGAATCGGATCAGTTCTAGTCATTTACTCGATAATAGTGATGCACTAGTCCTAGATCTGGGTTCTACCCACAAGACATCTGATTTCGGGTTAGACCGGAATGACCATTCTGAGTCGCTGACCGGTCAAGCTAGGGTGATTCCTGGCCGGCTTAGTCATGCGGGTAAGTATACGATTCCAAATGGTTGCCACGTGATCAGAACGTCTCGATAGAACGACAAAGGCAACAAGAGTGGACGAACGAAACAACCAGAACGAGACGCTGTCCGCACGAGGATGTTGTCCGCACGGACAGGATGTCCGCACGGACGGATTATCCGGACGGGTTGTCATCCGGAAAAACCACACTTGGGACCCACAACCAAATAAGGTTTGAGTATCGACGAACGAATAATCCGCACGGACAACGCTTTAAATGGATTACTCTTCGGATCATGAGATACTAAGACCCTAAACAAATTTCAGCATGGTCATCCGCACGGATCAACTGTCCGCACGGACAGACTATCCGGACGGATTGTCGCCATCCGCACGGACAGACTATCCAGACGAATGGTCGTTGTCTGTACGAACTGTTATCCGGACGGATTACACCAACTTCACTAAGTGACTTACTCTTAAGGTCGTTGTTCGCACGGACAACCATCCGGACGGACTGTCGTCCGCGCGACCGGCTTGAAGGGTAGAGATACTTAAATGTTTTCTAAATGCTACAACGAAAACTTCAAAGGATAAGCCATCATACACAAACACATCCTTAGAATAGGAAGAAACAATCCACTCGAATAGTTAGCCACACGGACAAGTTATCCGCACGAGTAACTAATCCGCACGGATGACTAATCCGGACGGATTACCATTCGCACGGATTGCTAATCCGCACGGATTGCTAATCCGCACGGATTGCTAACCCGCACGGATGACCAATCTGCACGGATGGCTAGTCCGCACGACCAGTCATCCTACCCACTCCCACTTTGTACTGTTTTACGTGCCACTTATCGTTACGCTCTCGACTCTATTCTGGCTAACCGTACTCGCTAAGCGCTCCCTTCAATCCAATAATCGCTGTGAGTATACTCGATCCCCTTTTGTTTTTAGCACTTTTGGGTGTTACATACGTTACGAATATTCAAACTACAATTATCACACTACTCAAGCTATTTGAACACTAACCGTTAATGCATGTTATACGTGGCTCATGAATGCTTATTTGTTATGTTTACACATGGAATGCTGTCTACCTGCCTTAGCAACGATAGTACTATAGTTTGGACTCAGCACCCGTTCACACGGGGGTTGTTAAGGATCTTTTACTTGCATGGATTACGGTGGTGATCATGTATTGCGAACTGCCTCGGGCAGTCAACCCGCAGTCATTGGTATCGATGGATCTATGTCGATAACTAACGTGCTTCATTTCACTATGTGTACGTGCTGGTTAAGCGTAAACAAATTCGAACATAATATGCTATTATCAAACTTGTATGCTCACCTTTACATTTTATGTATTGACTTTATTTTAACGTATGTGACAGGTGCTTAGGTTGCTTGTTTGCTCTTCGTGCTGTGATGAAACTGAAGCTAGGAACTGGAGTCCTAGAAACCAACGAATAAATTAGTTATGTTTAAATCTGAGTTGTCGGAACAGAACTTTTGTCTTGATGCTTGTCTGTAATAATTATTTAACTATTTGAGATACGGTATGGGATGTATTAATTAAATTGAATGGTAATGATAGTTGTTATGGAAACTTCTGGACAATCTGTTTCGCTCAGTGCCACGCCCCGATGATTCCGCCATCGGTTGGGGTGTGACAGATTGGTATCAGAGCCATAACTATAGGGAATTAGGCAAGACTCGACCTAGTCCGGGTCAGAGTCTTAGAGACCTAGACTATAGTTAGGAACCAACAGACCAACTTGCGCGTATGCATAAACTCGCTGCTATCACTCGCTCTTTTCGCTTATTCTACACTATCATTGCACTCGAAATTTTAACTATGAGCAAGCACTAAGGTCGAGAATAGGTGTGAGAACCGCAAACTCTCGACTAAAGTCGCTTAATCAACTTGCATTTTAACTACAAACGAGGAGAATTATGCCAAATTAGGAGTGAAATCCATATTTTGATGAATAATCTCCTCCATTTTATCAAAATAGGGACGAAGTTGTTAAGCCAGGGGTGAAACCCTAACCTTGACAACTTGTTCCGTGCATTTTACAAAACTCTCACCAAGGTTTCAACAGACAATCTGTAGTCACAATAAAACTAACGGGATTCACGCTAAACGCCCAAGAATCGAGGCCAAGGCACGATCCTGAAAGTTGAAAGTGCATAACAGATCCCCTGTGAATAATTGAACCACCTTGGATAGTCGAAGTCTACTAGCCGCAGACAACCTATATCTCTCTCTCGATTTTATGTGTTTCAAATCCAAGCCGCTATTGCTGACTTTGATAATTTGTCGATTTTATGTGTTTTTATGTGCTTCTACCTGTTTATGCGTTAAATTTTGAAGAATTAATCGATTTGTACATCTGCTTCAATCGACACACACGACTCGCACTGCTATCCTACCTCAAATCGCTAACAAATCGCTCGCACTATACTACATTCGAACACTCGCGAGCTTTGAATGATAGGTTTCTGTATTCTGACTGCCTCTTGTGTGAAAACGCTTCTTTGCTCTACGTGCCTAGGAATTTTGTGACTATGTGCCTTATGTGCTTATGTGATTCTATGATTTCGTGATAAATATATACATAAGTCTACGTGTTCCTGAGCTTTAGTAGTAATAGACGTGCGAGGTGAGATTCGAATACAATGTGATAAGTCCTGTGACGCTGTCTGTTGCAGACCATATCGTCTGGATCCCTTCATGCACTCTCTCGTCAGGAAAAGAGGGACAAACGCCTTGCTTCCATCATCGCAAAAAACATGGCAAAGGCCGTGAGTGATGTTTACGAGAATGCCAGCAAATCATCCGAGGAATCGAGAATTGAAGCTCCCAAAGCTAACGCAAGGCCTTTCAGTTTCAAACAATTCAAGTCGTGTGGGCCAAAAGAATTCACAGGCGAAGGAGGTCCTACTGCACTATTCCACTGGTTTGACTCTATCGAGGTTACTCTGCGACAAAGTGGTTGCCCTGATGACCTTCGAACTCTGAATGCTACCGACGTCTTTCAGTCTCGTGCTCTAGACTGGTGGACGACCGAGAGGAACAAGCGAGGGAATGATGCAGCCTACGGTCTGTCGTGGGACGAACTCAAGGAAGTCATGCTGGAGGAATTCTGCCCTCCTCACGAACGTCAAAAGCTGGAAGATGAATTTTGGCACATTCAGCAAAAGGATGGTGACAATGCTAGTCTCACTGCTCGCTTCAAACAGCTCAGCATTATCTGTCCCGACCAGGTCAAGACGCCTGACATGACCATCAAGAAGTATATCCGAGCTTTGCCCGACTGCGTTGCTGATTTCGTGCAAGCGGCTAAGACTACGACGATCAAGGAAACCTACCTGTTGGCCGCTGAAATCAACGACAAACGGGTTAAGGCTGGGGTATGGGATAAGACCTCCAAGCATCTGCATCAAGCTACCACTACCGCACCAACTGTTGAACCTACCTCATCAAGCAACAAAGAAAGAACAAGAGAAAGAACAACTCCACCAACAAGAACTGTGCGATTACTGCTGCACCGATTCAAACCGTACCTGCCCAACAGCGTCAAGTAGCGGCGCCTGTGGCCAATGCACCGCCTGCAAAGCATGCATATACTGGACCACATCCGCTCTGCCCTACTTGCACCTATCATCACCCGACTGCTATTCAATGCCGCTTTTGTGCTCACTGCAACGTATACGGCCACTTCACTGCCAACTGCCGTATTCGTCAAGCTCCTGCCAATCAAGCTCTACTCACTGCCCCACAGGGTCAACAAGCTCCTCCGGCACCCGCAGTCAAAGCCAGAGCCTGCTTCACGTGTGGCGATCCGAACCATTTCGCCAACATGTGCCCGAACAGGGTAGTGAAACAAGAACCGCAATAGCAGCAACCACAGCAGCATCAACAACAGGCCGCACGCGCCAGAACTTTCAATCTCAACATGCGTCAAGCCCAGGCCGACAATAACGTGGTCAATGGTACGTTCCTTATGAATGGTATTTATGCTTCATGTTTGTTTGATACTGGAGCCGATAATTGCTTTGTGTCGCTCGAATTTAAGAAACTCCTTAGTCGTAAACGTTCCCAACTCTCCTCTGCATTCGACGTTGAAGTCGCTACCGGAAGAACCGTCGCTGTTAATTCTGTTATCCGTGATTGTACTCTTGAGCTCAACAATCACGTCTTCCCAATCGACCTTATTCCAATGCAACTCGGAAGCTTTGACGTCATAGTAGGCATGGACTTTCTTCGAGAAAACCATGCTGAAGTTGTGTGCTTCGACAAGATGATTCGTTTTTCGCTCGCAAATGGTGACTTATTGTGTGTTTATGGCGATACTACTTCGAAAGGTCTCAAACTTATGTCATGCCTTCAAGCTAGCAAGTATCTCCGCAAGGAATACAGAGCTTTCTTGGCTAACGTCGTAGCAGCGGAGAAGGAAAAGAAAGAGAAGAAGGAAGTGAAAGACGTTCCTGTGGTTCGAGAATTCTCTCAAGTTTTTCCAGAGGACCTTCCCGGACTACCGCCAAGTCGTGATATCGACTTTCGTATTGACCTCATTCCTGGAGCTAATCCTATTACCAAAGCTCCTTATCGACTCGCGCCGTCCGAAATGCACGAACTCTCAACCCAACTCCAGGAATTACTTGAAAAAGGCTTCATTCGCCCGAGCACCTCTCCTTGGGGCGCGCCGGTCCTTTTCGTCAAAAAGAAGGATGGGTTGTTCCAGATGTGCATCGACTACCGGGAATTGAATAAGTTGACTATCAAGAACCGCTATCCTCTACCTCGAATCGATGATTTGTTTGATCAGCTACAAGGCGCTACGTGTTTTTCGAAGATCGATCTACGTTCAGGTTACCATCAGCTACGTATTCAAGAGGAGGACATACCCAAAACCGCGTTTCGTACTCGTTACGGCCACTACGAATTCGTTGTCATGCCTTTTGGCCTAACAAACGCACCAGCAGTTTTCATGGATCTGATGAATCGCGTGTGTAAACCATACCTCGACCGTTTCGTCATCGTATTCATCGACGATGTCTTGATCTATTCCAAATCGAAAGCCAAACACGCGCAACATCTACGTTTGGTTCTCGAGTTACTCCAGGGAAACCAACTCTATGCCAAGTTCTCCAAGTGCGAATTTTGGTTGGGGGAAGTTCAATTTCTGGGTGACATTGTTAATAGTCAAGGTATTCACGTCGATCCTGCGAAGATTGAAGTTGTCAAGAGCTGGGTTACACCTAAGAACCCGTCTGAAGTCCGCTCCTTTCTCGGACTGGCGGGCTATTATCGACGATTTATTGAAGGATTCTCGAAGATCGCTGTACCACTTACCTCTCTTACGCATAAGGATCAGCCTTTTGTCTGGGGATCCAAACAAGAGTCTGCCTTTCGAACCCTCAAACACATGCTTTGTAATGCTCATGTTCTCACATTTCCCGACGGAAACAATGATTTCATTGTCTACTGTGATGCTTCCAACCTTGGTCTCGGTTGTGTTCTCATGAAACGGGACAAGGTCATAGCTTACGCATCACGACAGCTCAAAATCCACGAGAGGAACTATACAACCCATGATCTCGAGCTAGGTGCGGTTGTTTTTGCATTAAAGATTTGGCGACACTACCTATACGGTACCAAGTGTACGATCTTCACCGATCATAGGAGCCTACAACATATCTTTAATCAGAAGGAACTTAATATGCGTCAACGCCGATGGGTAGAACTTCTCAACGATTACGACTGTGAGATTCGTTATCACCCAGGAAAGGCGAATGTTGTTGCCGACGCACTTAGTAGACGGAGTTATCTGCTTAGCACTCGTAATGTTCAAGCCCAGCACAACCTCTAAACTCTCATCCGCGACGCCCAGCATGCGTGTTTCAACGAACGCACTCTGAAGAAGGAAAGAATCTACCACGATGGAGCCCAGCTTGTGAGCAAATCGAATGGGATATTCCACTTTTTAGATCGAATTTGGATTCCCAAGCGAACCAATTTGCGGCAGATTATCATGGACGAAGCCCATAAATCCCGCTACTCAGTTCACCCCGGTGCTGACAAAATGTACCAGGATCTTCGTTACAAGTACTGGTGGCCGGGTATGAAACGGGATATCGCCCTCTACGTCGGAAAATGCTTAACTTGTGCTAGGGTCAAGGCTGAACACCAAAGACCCTCTGGCTTGCTCGAACAACCCCCAATTCCCATGTGGAAGTGGGAGAGTATAGCTATGGATTTCGTAACCAAGCTTCCAACCACGTCATCAGGTCACGACAGCATTTGGGTTGTTGTTGACCGTTTGACTAAATCAACTCACTTTCTGCCAATACGACAAGACTATAAGGTAGAACGATTAGCCCGAATCTACACCGACGAGATCATTTGTAATCATGGGACGCCTCGTGACATCATCTCTGATCGTGATGCTCGGTTTACTTCACGATTGTGGGAAACGTTTCAAACGGCACTCGGTACAACGCTTAATCTAAGTACCGCTTTCCACCCACAAACCGACGGTCAGACTGAAAGAACGATTCGTACTCTTGAAGACATGCTCCGTTCGTGTGTCCTAGACTTCGGTGGTAATTGGGATAAACACCTGCCGTTGGTCGAATTCTCGTATAACAACAGCTACCAGGCTAGCATCCAGATGGCACCTTTCGAGGCCTTATACGGAAGAAGATGTCGATCGCCTATTGTGTGGCACGAGATCGGTCACTCGCAACTAACCGGTCCGGAGCTGCTACAAGAAACGACAGACAAAATTTTCCAAATTCGAGACAACCTAGCGAAAGCTCGGGATCGACAGAAAGTTTACGCCGATAAAAAGCGCAAGCCCCGTGAATTTGGCGTTGGTGACTACGTACTCCTAAAGGTGTCGCCTTGGAAGGGTGTAGTCCGATTCGGCAAGAAGGGAAAACTCGCGCCTCGATATGTTGGACCTTTTAAGATTCTGGAAAGGATCGGAAAAGTCGCCTACAGACTCGAATTACCAGAGGAACTTAGCAACGTCCACCCGACTTTCCACGTGTCAAACCTCCGAAAGTGCATCGCCGACCACGATTTACATGTCTCTCTAGACGATCTACAAGTGAACGAAACATTACACTTCGTGGAAAAGCCTGTCGAAATCATGGATCGCCAAACCAAGCAGCTCAGGCGCTCGCGCATTCCTATTATGAATGTCCGATGGGAAGGCAAACGAGGCGCGGAGTTCACTTGGGAACTCGAAAGCGATATGAAGGCTAAGTACCCGCAGTTATTCAAAGAGTGAGGCTAGAGAAAGAAAGTAGTATTGTGACTCTAATGTTTCGACCGTAGAAACCTGTTCAATTTGACAAAAATCAGTTAAAGACGTGAATAGATGAAAAAGTGAAGAAATTTTGACAAATCTGTATGAATTTGGCTCTGAATCTGATCAATTCTTGTACGAATCTGTGCGTTTGATCTTCGCAACCGAGAACCTGCTCAGATACCACTTGTAGGTCCCGGTTTTCAACTCCGTCACGATTGCGTATGACACGTTACACGTTCGGTTCGCAATCGTTTCAGAGTCAAAATCGGTCCAAACAACAAGTTCTCAAACGTGATTCACGGCTTTGTTACGGCTTCCAGCTTAATTTCGGGACGAAATTTCATAAACAAGAGGAGGCTGTAACACCCCGTGTCTTCGCAAGTGAAAGTCAAAGTCAAGGTCAAAGTCAACGACCGATTTCGCGCAACTTGACTTGTAGAAATGTTTTTATTTTATTTATATTATGTGGAGTAAGTGTCGTTCATTGCAATAATCGAATCGTGTTAACCGTATTTCAATCGATCTACGACCGTGAACTATAGGAAGTAACAATGCGATAAAGTTAATCAACTGATAATCAAGCTATATTAATCGAATCGACATCAAATCGCAACTCGAACTGTGTATTTTACTTATTGCATATACGTGTGTGTGTGCCTTACGTGTTACCTGTGCATGTTTATTTATGTTATGTTATGTTATGTTATGTTATGGTAATCAAGCGAACTCAATCGAAACTCGAAATCTAACTCGAATGCAATCGAACTCGAACCCGAATCCCGATCGAACCATGTAACATACGAAGTAGTTGGGACTAAAAGTAATTTGACTAGGAAACCTTATCGAATCGCTCGCAATCGAAATCGAAACGTCAAAAGAGCGTCGCACCGAACACCTCACCCAGGCGCCACCCGCACAGACTGTCAATTCGCACGAACAGCCAATCCGCACGGATTGCCCATCCTCACGGACAGACCATCCGCACGGATGACCGCCTGGGGAGTGTTGAGGGCATCCGGACCAGGATCGTCATCCGCACGGATAACCAATCCGGGCGAGGTGCAATCCGCACGGACGACCCTTTCCCCTTTTGGCATCCTATAAATACACGAGTCACTCTCCAAACTTTCCACTTTTGGCAAGTGACGTCCGACCAGCACACTTTCTTCACCTTTTCTTCGATTTCTCTCAATCCAGGTAAGATCTCGCCCTAAGTCTTGTACATTCTTGATCTATACACACTTCTACACCTTTCTATCTTTCAAATCTCAACTTTTAACCATGAAATCATCAAGATTTGAGGTATTCTCGGGTGACGTCATCATGAAGTTCTCATGAACTTCAAGTGTGACCTCATTCCACCAAGAATAACTCAGATCTGAACGATTTCCACAAGATTTCACAAAAACTTCACCTAAATCTGAACTTCTCTAAAGGATAAAAGAGTTGAAAGAAATAAACACAAGTTTTCTCCTTCATTTACCCTCAAAAACGGTTAGAATCGGATCAGTTCTAGTCATTTACTTGATAATAGTGATGCACTAGTCCTAGATCTGGGTTCTACCCACAAGACATCTGATTTCGGGTTAGACCGGAATGACCATTCTGAGTCGCTGACCGGTCAAGCTAGGGTGATTCCTGGCCGGCTTAGTCATGCGGGTAAGAATACGATTCCAAATGGTTGCCACGTGATCAGAACGTCTCGATAGAACGACAAAGGCAACAAGAGTGGAGAGACTATCCGGACGGATTGTCGCCGTCCGGACGGATTGTCGCCGTCCGCACAGACAGACTATCCGGATGAATGGTCGTTGTCCGCACGAACTGTTATCCGGATGGATTACACCAACTTCACTAAGTGACTCACTCTTAAGGTCGTTGTTCGCACGGACAACCATCTGGACGGACTGTTGTCCGCGCGACCGGCTTGAAGGGTAGAGATACTTAAATGTTTTCTAAATGCTACAACGAAAACTTCAAAGGACAATCCATCATACATAAACACATCCTTAGAATAGGAAGAAACAATCCACTCGAATAGTTAGCCACACTGACAATTTATCCGCACGAGTAACTAATCCGCACGGATGACTAATCCGGACGGATTACCATTCGCACGGATTGCTAACCCGCACGGATTGCTAACCCGCACGGATGACTAGTCCGCACGGATAACTAGTCCGCACGGATGGCTAGTCCGCACGACCAGTCATCCTACCCACTCCCACTTTGTACTGTTTTACGTGCCACTTATCGTTACACTCTCGACTCTATTCAGGCTAACCGTACTCGCTAAGCGCTCCCTTCAATCCAATAATCGCTGTGAGTATACTCGATCCCTTTTTGTTTTTAGCACTTTTGGGTGTTACATACGTTACGAATATTCAAACTACAATTATCACACTACTCAAGCTATTTGAACGCTAACCGTTAATGCATGTTATACGTGGCTCATGAATGCTTGTTTGTTATGTTTACACATGGAATGCTGTCTACCTGCCTTAGCAACGATAGTACTATAGTTTGGACTCAGCACCCGTTCACACGGGGGTTGTTAAGGATCTTTTACTTGCATGGATTACGGTGGTAATCATGTATTGCGAACTGCCTCGGGCAGTCAACCCGCAGTCATTGGTATCGATGGATCTATGTCGATAACTAACGTGCTTCATTTCACTATGTGTACGTGCTGGTTAAGCGTAAACAAATTCGAACTCTATATGCTATTATCAAACTTGTATGCTCACCTTTACATTTTATGTATTGACTTTATTTTAACGTATGTGACAGGTGCTTAGGTTGCTTGTTTGCTCTTCGTGCTGTGATGAAACTGAAGCTAGGAACTGGAGTCCTAGAAACCAACGAATAAATTAGTTATGTTTAAATCTGAGTTGTCGGAACAGAACTTTTGTCTTGATGCTTGTCTGTAATAATTATTTAACTATTTGAGATACGGTATGGGACGTATTAATTAAATTGAATGGTAATGATAGTTGTTATGGAAACTTCTGGACAATCTGTTTCGCTCAGTGCCACGCCCCGATGATTCCGCCATCGGTTGGGGTGTGACAGTCCTCCCTAGGTGGGGGTAAGAAAACAAGCAGTAAAGTGCTGCTGAGTCCCTATGGGTGTGGGTGTCAAGTGAACAGGGGGAATAGGTGGGGTAAAAACAGGCCCAGGGACAGGTACCCTCCGACGAGCCGTCTGTCGGAGGCGGACAAGGGGTACCTCTTGAGAACTAGGTGAGGAGGGAGTATAAGTACTAGGAGTGGAAGGGGTATAAGGGTCGGGGGGAGTCTCGGGTGTAGGTAACCTAGGGGCTACCGGCCCCCACTCCCAATGCCTCGTGGCGGGAGTAGGGCTCCTAGGAATAGGTCCTACTAGGATAACAACATCCGGGGTACGACTATGCTCCGAGAAGCTAGTCAGGTGGTGAGATGGTGAACGTTAGGCGTTCGAGGCCTCCCCCACGCGCCTAGTAGGGGGTCTAGGGGGATAAACAGCATTACAGTACCCGGACTCATCCGGCGAGTAGCCCTGGGGCAACAGAGACATCGGTGGATCCTCCTCCGGATCGGTCTCCATATGAGAATTCGTCTGGTGACTCGAATGACTAGACATAGTACCTGTAAAGGAAAACAACATCAAACACCGATTCTATCGACTGGCATAATCGAAAATAAATAATCCACAAAGGTACACATAAGCACGTATTGCACACAACCTTGACTTTTAATTTTAAAAACTTTTCCACAACTGTTAAGTTAGCATGGCATCTCAGTTCTCTCTTCTCTCTTCGTGATGTTTCCGGAATGTCCAAGTACCAGCAGATAAATTATTGTGTTCAGGACCACAATAATTTATTTGCCTAACAAGACCACCCTGGTAGTAGCCACGCCACTCCGGCTCTAGAGGTTCTCAGGGTGAGGAGTTAACTTAGGATTATAGTCTAGGTTGTCTTAGGGATACCTAATTCGCTATAACCGATGGCTCTGATACCATCTTCTGTCACACCCCGACTTGCAGCGGAAGACAATCGCGGGGTGCGGCAGACACATGGCACTCCTCATAATTTAAAAACATTACATTACATAAAACAGGAGCATCGGTTACAACGTTTTCGAACTATCACATTACAAACCATATGTTAAAAACGGTACTACAAGCCATTACAGCTTTTATTTTGCTACGTCCGCCTACTAGATCCTTCCATACGCACATGATCACTCCTGTTTCATTTTACCTGAAATGCATGTTAGTTTTAAAAAGGTCAGCTAAACGCTGCTGGTGAGTTCCACTGGTTTGGTTGTTTTGTTTCAAAATGTATCAACATGTTTAATTGCACATATCACGGTTCATAGATGGAATTACACGAGTGTCACAAGTGAGACCTAGACAGTTTTAATCATATCGTGTCACACATACACATACTCGCACCACCTGCATCTCATAAAGTTCAATGCCCTCGGGTAGTTATGTCTAACGACATAACCTGGGTAGGACGCGTGCAGTTGCCTGGCTGTCGGCCGCACTTGTCCGGCGGCAACTGGATTTGTCAGACCAATAGTACTATCCACTGCCCACGGTTTACTTTAATCACTTGTATCGGGGCTAATATCGTGTGTTAGATAATTCACATCATACGGTTTGAGCAATTAACAAAGTTTGTAAAATGCAATTCACCCCAGAAAACAGGAAAACAGTTAAAAGTGGGGGAAGGGAACTCACAGTGCAAATAGTAGTCTCGGCTAAAGATTGTTTAATCAACGAAATCAGCTTTAATAGCACACATGCAAGTAAGGACTCAAATCAGCATCTAAGTCGGTAATAGTTATAACTTGGATTTGGTCAGGAGTTTTCACCCCGGATTGAGTCTATAGGACACGAGTATGGTGATGGAGGTCAGGGTAGTATTAGTTTTCAGTTTGGCTTCCGGGTACCGGTTTGCGTGTCAGTCAATGTCAGTAGTTTAACATGTTCGGACAATGGTATGGGAATACCAATAGTGCCAACATGTTGTTATTTAAGAATGTTTAACTTTTCATTAAGGGAGTTTGGGTGTTTGGGGAGTCCAGGTTGTCCAATTTTGAGTTTCCGTTTCCAACGTCGGGGATTTCCCGAACTGGTATTGGACACACCCCGAGTGTCCAATCCACCCTGGAATCTCCCAGAATACTCTCCGTGTTTCAATTATAGTATTTGTCGGGTTGGGTCAGTTCCCAGTTCCGGCAGGTTCGTTACACGGTAAACTGCCGAAATTGATTTAAAATAACCCATTTTTAATCCCAAAAATTCCCATTTTATCTATAATTTGAATAAAATTCTGAAATTTTTTATATAACTCTGTAAAAATCTGTAGAATATGGGAAAAATTTCTGGGAATTTATTTTAGCATTTTACTTGTCTAAATAAATTATTTATAAAACCATATTTAACCACATAATTAACATTAATTACCATCATTGATCCAAAACTTCCCAAAAAATTCCTGGACATCACTTATGTTTCCAGAAACATCTCCAAAAATTTGAAGATTTTTTCCGATTTCGTTTCGGTGCGTTTCCGGCTACCAAAAATTTGCAAAAACGTGGATTTTTAACCCAAATCAAAACTAAACCAATGGACTCCGAATTTTCCCAGAACATTTACCATATGTTCCTTAGTGTCTCTGTAAAATTTGGTGATTTATTGTATCCGTTTGGTATTTTTTCCCGAATTATTTTTGTAGAACAGTCAAAAATTCACCAAAAATCTTAAATATTTCCAAAAATTCTAAAATTTCAGCTCAATCCAAGTATCACGGACCAAGTTATAGCCAAAACAAAATTCTGCCTATTCTAGTTTCAGTTTTCGGATGCTATACCTGGCGCAAGCTTCGATTCCAAGCGTTCCTTGTGAGTCCAGAAGTATATGTGGGCTATATTCAGTACCTAAACATCAAGTACAATCCAAATATGCTAGAACTTAGATCAATCAAGCTTTGTCTCATTGTTTTTCGGTTAATCGAATAGTTATGCGATTTTTGTCGAATAGGTGTTGATTAGGGTATCAAAACCCAAAGATTTATAACCATAGCTGCCATATAACACCAGGGAACTCCCATGGTGTTCTTATTCAACCCCTAAACTTGTTTAAACCTTCAAAATTCATGGATTAAAAAGGGTTTTTAGGTTGTAAATCATGTATAATTAAGAAATCATGGTTAAACTTATATGAAACAAGGCTAATACCTTGGATTTGATGGTGTTTATGGTGAAATCAGCTGAGAAAAGTGAAGGGGAAGCAGAATTTTTGTGGATTTTTGAGTGAAATTTAAAAGAAAAAATGAAAAAAACGTATATATATATATATATTAGGGGTGGTGGCGGTTTGGGTGGGCCCCCCTAGAGGCCACCTCGTGCTTCGGTTAACACGATAAAAGATGATGTTTATCCTCTGTTGAGTGTTTAGGTTCGTTTACGGGTCCCGCGCACGTTCTCGATTTGCGTGACGGACTCCGTTTCACGCGTAATTAGTGTCAAAAGACTCGGTTTTAAAAATCATTCATAACCGTCTTGAAATCCGAACCCAGTTACGTTTTAATCATAAAAGACTCGTATTAGAGTGGTTTAAGTGTTTTTAAGCTTCATCGATCGTTCCTTGCACGTTTGATTGCCTTATGTTATGCCTGAAACGAAAGCGTTTCCCTAACCGAGAAGCTGCTTCGTTTTGCGTGCCCAATCTTAGATTGGCTTCAAACCTTATGTCACAGTCTAAGGCACAAAACTAAGTTATTCCTGGAACTCGAAATCTTAAATGATGCTACCGATAACCTAATAATCAATGTCAAAGGTTTAAAGTGTTGTTAAACGGAACACTCCCGTTTAACACGTGTTTCAAGGCTAAGGACACCAACTTCGCACTGTTGGCCCTTATTAGTGTCATGTTAGTCATAACGTGTTCTCGGATTCCTCCTAGACATAACAGATATCATTTAATCAAGCATATAAGTTACACAAGTTTTTAGGGTTTTCGCGCAATTAAAGTGTTAAGTATGCTTTACAGTTTTAGACCGTTTAGGGTGTACCTGGTTTCGTCATGGGTGTCACAGGAAGTTACAACATTATAATTACAATCTTGCCTTTGTTTAAAAATATCTAGATGATGTAATCCAATAGGCCAGATTGGTTCACACAGTTCACTCTCAACCTGGTGTTCACTCTAGAACCCTACCCTATATATACATATTAGAAACAAACCTTAAAAATATATTATTTTTAAGAAATATAATTCTAGAAAGTATAAAAATTGTGGATTCACTCTAGGATCGATTCCTTAAACGTTGAATGCGTAGAACACGTATCTTGTGCGGAATCTAAGTACGTGTGTAGATTGAACACAAATAAGTAATTAAATGTTGTTTTCTATTGATATTGTAACAATACAGAACCACAAAAACAACTGACAAGAGTTCTTCCTCTCAAGACACAAAAGATCTACCAATGAACAAAACATGATAGGTATTTATACTAGATGCCCATTCGTAACGAGTATCTACGAATGGATCTCCATCTGGACGAATCAACACTAACGAATGGACTTGTAAGTTACAGATGGACTGTGTAATAACGAATCAACTCATAACTACGAATGGACCTCAATGTTACGAATGGACATTAGCTGGAACAGATGCACAAGGTTCATTTGTACGGATCGACTCTGTCCTTTCGTACGAATGGACTTTAACACATATAAACTTTATGAATTGCTCAGTTCAGCACCAATCTTGTCTCATCTGATTAAGCTATGATACGTGATTAACGGAAGCGATAGACATATGCACTCACAGACCCCCCTGGATTTTGCTCATCTCGTAGCTTTCTATCTTCTCTTTCTGAGTCTTCTTGAAGCTTTGACATCTTCATCACCACATACTCCCCAATGCTCTAACAAGCTTCTCTTGATTCTGCGTTCTGAATCCTCAGCTCTTCCTATCTTCAGACTCTCTCTCTAGGCTCCCCCTTTTTGTAAGCTTCCGGCTTTTCAGGATCGTCACATGGTTCTATCATTGCAAGCCCCCCTTGCTTCGAGCTTTTCTTTAGACTTCCCCAACAGACAGGTGAATGACATTTTTGACCGTATGAACCTTCGAAAGGCGCCATATTGATGTTAGCATGATAACTATTGTTGTAAGAGAACTCGATCAACGGTAGATGTGAATCCCGATTACTACTAAAGTCTATCACACATGCTCTTAAGCATACCCTCCAGTGTTTGTATCGTCCTATCGGATTGTCCATCCGTTTTGGGATGATAAGCAGTGCTCAGATTCAGTTGGGTTCCCATAGCAGATTGTATGTTTTTTCCAAAAGTGAGATGAGAATCGAGTATCACGGTCAGATATGATGTTCAAAGGAATATCATGTCGAGACACAATCTCATCAACAAAAATCTTGGCAAGTTTGTCAGCAGATACATCCTCGTGAATCGGCAAAAAGTGTGCTGATTTTGTTAGATGATCAATGACTACCCAAATGGCATCATGACCTCTAGATTCTATAAGGATTTGTGCTTCATTTTCCCCAATGGATACTCTTCAGAAGCGAAAATGAACGGATAGTTTATTTTCCTTAGTGGATACTTCATCGGAAAGGGAAATGATTATAGATGGCTTTTGTTTCTTGTTTAAGTTACACATATGGGTCTGGATAACATAAAATTCTCAAGAGCATCATGTAATTGTCAAAGTGATGTCCTTGTTTGTAGAAGAATATGAAGAGCGTGTGAATTCAACAAGGAGTTGGAGTTTCGAACAACGGATGGAGAGAATGTTTCCTACGAAGAATATTATAGGAAACTTGTGTGTGCTCGAAATTGGAGTCGAAGAGTATAACAACATCGGTCAAGGTCCAGAACTTCTAACAACTTAAATAACGCCACGGTTGCAATGTAATAAGGAATACTTGTTATATTATTCCCGTTTCATTATTCTTATCACTATAAGTTCTTACACATGACAAAACTTGATGTGGTTTCTGTGCACTGAATTTCATAATTATGTATGCATCCATAATTACGTAATTCCTTGCACAGTCCGCACAGTTGATGATTTGACTAGACCACCATAGGGTCTTTTAACTTAGACCAACAAAGGATCTCTTAAAACAGATCGTCAAACGATCTCTTCAACTAGATCAACACATGATCTCTTTAACTAGATTGACGAATCAATCTCTTTAACTTTGGTATAGTACTTTTAAAATCCAAGGGTCTTAACTATTGCATAGAAGCCCATTAAGGATTTAAGATAGTACTTTTGGATATCCTTCTAAGAATCTATAACAACCCTCCTGAATATTTTTCGACACCCTAAAATATTATAAAATATCCCAATATGTCTTAAAATGCACCCCGCATGTGAAAAACCGAGCCCAAAATACGATATAGCATTAAAAATAAAATAAAAACAAGAAAATGGAGGCTGTCGCGCCCCGCGTAGCCTTAGGCTACTGCTTACGCGGGCCGCGAGCGGGTGACGGCTGGCGCGACCCCAGGCCACCACGTGGCCCAGCACCCGTCGACCCTGTACAATGACCCGAATCAGCTACAGCCCTAGCTACCTACTAGGCGGGTCGCGTAGCTTCTTGCTACGACTTACGCGGGCCGCGTAAAACCTGAAATCAGGCCCTATAAGTAGAGGGCATCGGCCTTCTGTCGAAAATCGCTCACGAACTCTTTCTCTCTTAAATTTCTGAAGATTTAATATATTCTCTGGGCATAATACCCCCCTAAATAACGAAGTTCTGCTCCGTTGTAAGTATCATAACCCCTGGATACGTATTAGATACTCTGCCCGATTGATCTAGGGTTCCGTAACGGCTGTCGTGGTTCTGCCCGACGTAGTCGTTGGAATGCCGTCTCGGGGAGGGTATTGCTAATGTTAAAATGGGTTATTATACTAACGCGTGTGCATTTATGTAAATTATAGATTATTCCCAGGAAATCCTTACTGAAAACCTAAGAAACAATGTGAGTAATCCTTCTTTTTGTAAACCTTTTTGTGAGTAATCTCCTTTTTGTAAACAGTTTTTAAAAAACCTTAACTATTTTACAATGCAATTTAGCAGTGATTGAGTCTTTGTAATTCTACAATTACTGCCGGTATGTTGGGGTTTTGTATACAAAATGTGTAACACGTTACCATTGGACGACGACTTAGCCAATGTGTAATATGACCCACCAGTCAGGATTGGCAGTACTGAATAAGTAATTGGGTAGATGTAAACATTATAATCGCTCTCAATACTGTTTAAATTAAATTGTCATTTCTTGATTAAACTGGGATTCACTTATCACACCCTCAAAATCCACCTGCGGAGTATCACCGCTTGGAGGCGTGACTGACCAGGATCCAGCCACCAATCCTATGAAACAGGCGAGTAAGTGATTATAAAAGTTCAACCAATACAATTGGTGTCCAAACAAAACATAGTTTAAGTTGCAAGCGGAAGCATAACGTTCAAAATCAAAACATAAGTTTAATTGTTTCAAGGTTTAACATGGCACACAGCTGTCCATGTCCCACAACGACTCTCTTCCATGCAAGCTCCAGCTAAGTACCTATTGACCTGCAAAGCATGTAGTAACGAGTCAACAATAATGTTGAGCGAGTTCACAGTTGGGTGTTTGTTTTAAGTTGTTCTGAAAACAGTTTCCTTTATCTGGCATCCTGCCGTGGGGGTTACCCCATAGTTGAAAACGTGATTTGTTTAACCCAATTACTCTGGCAATCCAGTCGTGGGGGCTACCCCATGTTTAGTTATCTGGCATTTCGGCCGTGGGGGCTACACCATGTATACACTAGACTCGTTACCATATCGACTGCTGACTGTAGTCATGTTTATGTGCCCTGAACTGTCAATGTCTATCATCATTGACGTGCCCAGATCCATTAGTTCACGCCCGTCCTCTGCGGCACGGTGTGAGGTTTGTCAAACCTAAATAGCGCTATCTAACTAATGACCCGCTCGCCATTGGCCCGACGATTAAGTCGATATAAAAAGGAGGGACTTCGTGATAGAGTTTTGGTCTAGTACGAGTTATCTGTCCACCTGGACGAGGAATTACATTCCTGAATCAGCACTGTCCTACCCAAGAAAGGACGAGGAATCCATGTTCCTTAACCCCATTCCCAACCCCTGGGAATCCCATGCTTTGTAGAGGGTGTGAACTCACCTTGGTTTGCTCGGCAGACACACACACAGAAAGTCAAGTCTAGATGCTAGTGGTCAACCACGCCCTAACATGGTTATCATTCAAGTCAGGTTCATATTCAAGTAGTGCACGTATTTTCTACACGTATTCTACACAAGTAACGATCATGGCATACACGCCTAGCATGGTAGTTCAACAACAGTGCTAGTTCAACAGCAGGAGTCAAGTAGCAAACAAGGCCCAACAGTACAGCCCAATCACCTAAGCCCGTAACAGTGTGCAAGTCCAAATTAGTGAGTATGTGTATGTGGTCTCGAGTCGAGACTAGAGATCTCAAGTCGAGACTGTGCGATCTCGGGTTAAAGCCTACGAGTTCTCGAGTCATGCATGAACTAGTCGAGACTAGATGGTCTCGAGTCGCAACCGGACCCGCAACCGTGGTCTCGAGTTATGCTGCTTGTGCTGGCATTGTGTGGTCTCGAGTCGAGACTAGGGGGTCTCGACTCGTAACCTGTGTCGCAATCCGCGGTCTCGAGTTGTCATGTGGTGGTCTCGAGTCGCAACCGGAGGTCTCGGCTGGCATACCTGCTGATTGCCAGCATGTGTACTAACCAATAGAATTTTGATTTCATGATTTGGTGTACTATCCAATGAGGGTTCACAAACATGTTTATTTGTCTAACAATCAATTAAAATGGATCAAACAACCAGTTTTTCAAATATTCAAGGCACATTCATATCATATTCATGTTGTTCTTCACGTATTCAAGTTATTCATCATGATCATTCATCCGAATCCAGCTCGAAACATGCTATACTAGATCTATCTTGCCATTTTCGAAGCACTTTCACAGCCATTAGCCGTTTCTATCTCATAAATCATGTTTGCATCAATTGGTCATGTACTAAACCCCATTGGCAACCTTAACTCATCATATTATCTCATATCACAATGAAGGAGCATTTTATTCACTTAACTCAAGCAAAACACACTACTCATATCATCAAGCAAGCACCTTTATCATGGATAACAACAATCTTAATATCGACTATTCAAGAAAGATATATTCAATATGCATAGGACTTAACAAGTAACACATATTATCATATGACTTCATCATACATCATCAACCGAGATAAACACATAACATAAATCACTAACCGGTAGGATTCCAAGGTATGAGGGTATGAAGGGTCGATGAATGAACTTCCTAATGATGATCCCAAGCTCGATCCGAGAGTCCTAGTGTTGCCGGTTGGATCTGAGAGAAGGATGAGAGGAGAGGTGATGTTTGATCTCTAGGGTTTAAGGTTTTCTAGAGAGAGAGTGTAGAGGAGAGTGTGTGTGAGAGTGAGTGTAGGTTTGGGACTTTTATACTCGGTTTTGGGTTTCGAGAGGTGCATGGCCCAACCGGCCCACCATTTTCCTGTTCACTCGAGACCAAGCGGTCTCGAGTCGAGTCCTTGTGTTTTGGTTCCGGTTCACTACATACACACTTGTATAAACTACACAATAATAACACATAGCACATTAAGATAATCACTAACTTTCATTTACTATTATGCAAGCACATAACGTTAAAATATGATACATCGAGATACAATGAAGGGTTCTAAGTTACGAGTTGTCACATTATCCCCAAGTTGAAAGAAATTTCGTCCTGAAATTTGGTAAGTACCCACTGAGGAAGCTAGTTAAGTTGTATGGTTTTCCTGGTTTTCCTGGGGTGTCACATCCTCCCCCCGTTGATCTGGAATTTCGTCCTGAAATTCCGTAGCTTCAGCCTCAGTGGTGGTTGTACTGTTTACGAACAGTTGGGGATACTTTTGTTTCATCTGATCTTCGCGTTCCCAGGTGAACTCTGGGCCGCGACGTGAGTTCCAACGAACTCGAACGAGAGGTATTCTAGTGTTCTTGAGGACCTTAACATCCCGGTCCGTGATTTCAACTGGTTCCTCGACGAATCGTAACTGCTCGTCGATGGTGAGCTCCTTCAAAGGAACTACGAGGGTCTCATCTGACAGACACTTCTTCAGATTCGACACGTGGAAAACGTTGTGAACTGCACTGAGTTCTGCTGGTAAGTTCAGTCTGTAGGCCACCTTGCCTATTTTCTCGATGATTTCAAAAGGTCCAACGTATCGTGGGTTAAGTTTGCCTCGTTTACCAAAACGAACCACACCCTTCCAGGGTGAAACTTTGAGTAACACCCGCTCCCCAACCTGGAGCTCTAGTGGTTTCCTACCCTTATCGGCGTAGACTTTCTGACGGTCACGAGCCGCCGCCATGCGTTGTCGTATTTGAGCAATTCGTTCAGTTGTGTCTACCACATGTTCTGGACCAGTGATCTGACTATCCCCCACCTCTGCCCAACAAAGAGGTGACCGGCATTTACGCCCGTATAATGCCTCAAATGAAGCAGCTTTAATGCTGGTGTGGTAGCTGTTATTGTACGAGAATTCCACAAGTGGCAGATGCTTTTCCCAGCTGTTGCCAAAGTCGATTACACATGCACGAAGCATGTCTTCTAAGGTTTGAATAGTGCGCTCAAACTGTCCGTCCGTCTGAGGGTGATATGCTGTACTCATGTCTAGTCGTGAGCCAAAGGATTTGTGCATTTCCTGCCACAGCTTTGAAGTAAAACGTGCATCACGATCCGAGATAATGGAGGTGGGCACCCCGTGCCTCGAGACAACTTCCTTGAGATATACTTCTGCTAGAGTGGAGAATTTATCCGTCTCCTTGATAGCCAAGAAGTGTGCAGACTTTGTGAGTCGATCCACGATCACCCAAATTGTGTCGTTACCACGTTGAGATCTAGGCAGGCCAGTGACAAAATCCATGGAAATTTGCTCCCATTTCCATTGTGGTATCTCTGGTTGCTGGAGTAGGCCTGAAGGTTTCTGGTATTCAGTCTTGACTCTCGCACAAGTCAAACACTTGCTGACGTAAGTTGCTATGTGGGCCTTCATGCTAGGCCACCAATTTGTAGTTTTGATATCGTGGTACATCTTATCCGAACCAGGATGTACCGAGTAGCGAGACTTGTGTGCCTCATCCATCACAAGCTCTCGTAGGTTGCCATAGAGTAGGACCGAAATACGCCCCGTGATGTAGTAAGCACCGTCTTCCTTCTGTTCTAAGCGTTGCCTTGAGCCGCGTAGGGCTTCAGCCCTGACGTTTTCTGATTTCAATGCTTCTATCTGAGCAGCTCGTATCTGGGAAGGAAGACTAGAATGTATCGTAAGTTGCAAAGCTCGCACGCGCTTAGGCGCGGTGTCCTTTCGACTAAGGGCGTCAGCCACAACATTGGCCTTGCCCGGGTGATACCTAATCGAGCATTCGTAGTCATTCAGTAGTTCAACCCATCGTCGTTGTCGCATATTCAGTTCCTTCTATTTGAAGATATGCTCAAGGCTCCTGTGGTCGGTGTAGATGGCGCACTTGGTGCCGTACAGGTAATGTCGCCATATCTTAAGCGCGAAAACAACAGCTCCCAGCTCTAGGTCGTGCGTAGTGTAGTTTCTTTCATGAACTTTGAGTTGGCGTGAGGCGTAGGCGATAACCTTATCCCGTTGCATCAGTACACAACCAAGACCCTGAATTGATGCGTCGCAGTAGACCACGAAGTCGTCTGTGCCCTTTGGCAAGGAAAGGATAGGTGCGCTGCAAAGTCTATCCTTTAAATGCTGAAATGCTAATTCCTGTGCATTTCCCCATCGATAGACAATGCCTTTCTGCGTTAGTGAGGTGAGAGGCTGTGCAATCTTAGAAAAATCCTTTATGAATCTCCTGTAGTAACCTGCCAGACCCAAGAATTGGCGAATTTCCTTTGGTGTACGAGGTGCAGGCCAGTTCTTAATCGAGTCCACCTTGGATGGATCAACGTGAATCCCATCCTTGTTCACCACGTGGCCTAGGAAATGGACTTCACAAAGCCAGAAGTCGCATTTTGAGAACTTTGTGTAAAGCTGTTCCGTTCGAAGGAGTTCCAGAATAAGTCATAGATGCTGCTCGTGTTCCTCCTGACTCTTAGAATAGATCAGGATGTCGTCGATGAAGAATATAACGAACTTGTCTAAGTAAGGCTTGCACACTCGGTTCATCAAGTCCATGAAAACCGCAGGTGCGTTTGTCAGCCCAAAAGGCATGACCAAAAACTCATAGTGTCCATAACGAGTTCTAAAAGCTGTTTTGGAGACGTCCTCTTCTCGGACTCTCAGCTGGTGATATCCCGATCTCAAATCAATCTTTGAATAGTAGCTCGACCCTTGCAGCTGGTCGAACAAGTCGTCAATGCGTGGTAGAGGATAACGATTCTTCACTGTCACCTTGTTGAGTTTGCGATAGTCGATACACATTCTAAAGGTACCGTCTTTCTTCTTCACAAATAACACTGGAGCTCCCCAGGGCGATGAGCTAGGACGAATAAAACCCTTATCCAAGAGTTCTTGTAGTTGCGTAGAGAGTTCTTCCAACTCGGATGGAGCTAATCGATAAGGTGCACGAGCTATAGGCGCAACTCCAGGAGCTAGTTTGATCTGAAAATCGACCTGGCGATGAGGCGGAAGGCCAGGTAATTCCTCAGGAAATACCTCAGGATAGTCGCGTACAATTGGAAAATCTTCTATCTTCTTCTCTTTCTCCGAGGTGTCAGTAACGAGAGCCAAAATGGCAGTGTGGCCCTTTCACAAGCACTTCTGGGCCTTAAGAAAAGAGATGATGTTCTCAACAGCGCCTTTCTTGTCGCCACGAATCATGAGAGGTTCACTACCGGAACCAGGAATACGGACAATCTTCTCATTGCAAAGGATCTCTGCTCGGTGTTGGGATAACCAATCCATCCCAATGACAACGTCGAAACTACCCAAGACGATAGGAATAAGGTCGATAGAGAAGGTCTGGTTAGCAAGAATAAGTTTGCAACCCTTAACTACGTGTGCGGCCTCTAAACTCTTACCATTTGCTAGCTCTACAGTGTGCTTGTTGTTCAAAGGTGTTGGAATACGCTTAAGCATTTGACTAACTTCTAGTGACACGTAGCTAGTATCGGCACCCGAATCAAATAAAACTGTAACATAAAAGTCGTCGAGAAGGAACTTACCCGTCACAACATTGGGGTCATTCCTTGCTTCACCTTGGCCAATCACGAACACCCGCCCCCTGGCACCATTGTTGTTGTTGTTCCCATTGTTACCATTCCCCTGATTATTGTTATTGTTGTTGTTGTTGTTGTTGTTCTGGTTCCTGTTCAGTTGGGGGAAATCTTTCTTGAAATGGCCTTCAGCTCCACACTGAAAGCACCCTTTGTTGATACCTTGCTGCTGCTGCTACTGTCGCTGGTTCTGAGGGGCTTGTTGTTGACGATTCTGGTTTGCGGGGTATAAGCTCCTGCAATCCTTCGCGGCGTGACCTGGCTTGTTACACCGATGACAGTTACCCCTGGTGCAGGGCCCGCTGTGGTGTAGGTTGCAGCGATTGCATTTGGGGTGATTCCCCTTGTACCCACCATGACTGGGGCTCTTGTAGTCATCAGTCTTTCTCTGCTGAGACTGAGATTGCACAGAAGTCGAACCTTTGCTCGAAGTTCCATCCCATTTTCTCTTGTTGTCACTAGGAGCGTCCGAAGTAGCTGTAGCACTTATACGCTTTGGTAACCTGTTCTGCTCCTCCGCCTGATCAGTGAGATGATGAGCCAACTGAACGACCTGCTGGATAGTGGCGAGGTTTGCTGAAGTCACGTGACTTTGGATTTCTGGCACTAAGCCCTTAAGAAAGAGTTAAATATGCTTAATCGGAGGGTCCACCATAGTAGGACACAATAATGCAAGCTCATTCGATCTCTTAGTATACGCCTCAATAATCCAGCTTATGAATGTCGTCACGACTGCAGTATTCCTCCTTGATCATCTCTTTAAAATTGTCCCATGGGGTGGCGTTAGCAGCAACCAACCCCAGCATCTGGACCTGAGCATTCCACCATGTGAGGGCTAAACCCTCGAGAGTACCGGTAGCATACTTCACCCTGCGCGCCTCAGGGCATTCACACATTTCGAAAACTGACTCGAGCTTCTCAAACCAGTGAAGGAGACCTACAGCTCCTTCAATGCCGCTAAAAGTAGTGGGTCGACAGTCCATAAAAGTTTTAAAGGTGCACACAGGTGGCTGAGCATGTTGACCTATTGTGGGTGAAAGAAAGGACAGAGTTTAACACAAAGGTTGGTTCACGAGAGTAGGCGGGTCGCGTAACTTCTTGCTACAATGACCCGGATCAGCTACAGCCCTAGCTACCTACTAGGCGGGTCGCGTAGCTTCTTGCTACGACTTACGCGGGCCGCGTAAAACCTGAAATCAGGCCCTATAAGTAGAGGGCATCGGCCTTCTGTCGAAAATCGCTCACGAACTCTTTCTCTCTTAAATTTCTGAAGATTTAATATAATCTCCGGGCATAATACCCCCCTAAATAACAAAGTTCTGCTCCGTTGTAAGTATCATAACCCCTGGATACGTATTAGATACTCTGCCCGATTGATCTAGGGTTCCGTAACGGCTGTCGTGGTTCTGCCCGACGTAGTCGTTGGAATGCCGTCTCGAGGAGGGTATTGCTAATGTTAAAATGGGTTATTATACTAACGCGTGTGCATTTATGTAAATTATAGATTATTCCCAGGAAATCCTTACTGAAAACCTAAGAAACAATGTGAGTAATCCTTCTTTTTGTAAACCTTTTTGTGAGTAATCTCCTTTTTGTAAACAGTTTTTACAAAACCTTAACTATTTTACAATGCAATTTAGCCAATGTGTTGGGGTTTTGTATACAAAATGTATTGTTTACAAAACCTTAACTATTCTACGATTACTGCCGGTATGTTGGGGTTTTGTATACAAAATGTGTAACACGTTACCATTGGACGACGACTTAGCCAATGTGTAATATGACCCACCAGTCAGGATTGGCAGTACTGAATAAGTAATTGGGTAGATGTAAACATTATAATCGCTCTCAATACTGTTTAAATTAAATTGACATTTCTTGATTAAACTGGGATTCACTTGTCACACCCCCAAAATCCACCTGCGGAGTATCACCGCTTGGAGGCGTGACTGACCAGGATCCAGCCACCAATCATATGAAACAGGCGAGTAAGTGATTATAAAAGTTCAACCAATACAATTGGTGTCCAAACAAAACATAGTTTAAGTTGCAAGCGGAAGCATAACGTTCAAAATCAAAACATAAGTTTAATTGTTTCAAGGTTTAACATGGCACACAGCTGTCCATGTCCCACAACGACTCTCTTCCATGCAAGCTCCAGCTAAGTACCTATTGACCTGCAAAGCATGTAGTAACGAGTCAACAATAATGTTGAGCGAGTTCACAGTTGGGTGTTTGTTTTAAGTTGTTCTGAAAACAGTTTCCTTTATCTGGCATCCTGCCGTGGGGGTTACCCCATAGTTGAAAACGTGATTTGTTTAACCCAATTACTCTGGCAATCCAGCCGTGGGGGCTACCCCATGTTTAGTTATCTGGCATTTTGGCCGTGGGGGCTACACCATGTATACACTAGACTCGTTACGATATCGACTGCTGACTGTAGTCATGTTTATGTGCCCTGAACTGTCAATGTCTATCATCATTGACGTGCCCAGATCCATTAGTTCACACCCGTCCTCTGCGGCACGGTGTGAGGTTTGTCAAACCTAAATAGCGCTATCTAACTAATGACCCGCTCGCCATTGGCCCGGCGATTAAGTCGATATAAAAAGGAGGGACTTCGTGATAGAGTTTTGGTCTAGTACGAGTTATCTGTCCACCTGGACGAGGAATTACATTCCTGAATCAGCACTGTCCTACCCAAGAAAGGACGAGGAATCCATGTTCCTTAACCCCATTCCCAACCCCTGGGAATCCCATGCTTTGTAGAGGGTGTGAACTCACCTTGGTTTGCTCGGCAGGCACACACACAGAAAGTCAAGTCTCGATGCTAGTGGTCAACCACGCCCTAACATGGTTATCATTCAAGTCAGGTTCATATTCAAGTAGTGCACATATTTTCTACACGTATTGTACACAAGTAACGATCATGGCATACACGCCTAGCATGGTAGTTCAACAACAGTGCTAGTTCAACAGCAGGAGTCAAGTAGCAAACAAGGCCCAACAGTACAGCCCAATCACCTAAGCCCGTAACAGTGTGCAAGTCCAAATTAGTGAGTATGTGTACGTGGTCTCGAGTCGAGACTAGAGATCTCGAGTCGAGACTGTGCGATCTCGGGTTAAAGCCTACGAGTTCTCGAGTCATGCATGAACTAGTCGAGACTAGATGGTCTCGAGTCGCAACCGGACCCGCAACCGTGGTCTCGAGTTATGCTGCTTGTGCTGGCATTGTGTGGTCTCGAGTCGAGACTAGGGGGTTCTCAACTCGTAACCTGTGTCGTAATCCGCGGTCTCGAGTTGTCATGTGGTGGTCTCGAGTCGCAACCGGAGGTCTCGGCTGGCGTACCTGCTGATTGCCAGCATGTGTACTAACCAATAGAATTTCGATTTCATGATTTGGTGTACTATCCAATGAGGGTTCACAAACATGTTTATTTGTCTAACAATCAATTAAAATGGATCAAACAACCAGTTTTTCAAATATTCAAGGCACATTCATATCATATTCATGTTGTTCTTCACGTATTCAAGTTATTCATCATGATCATTCATCCGAATCCAGCTCGAAACTTGCTATACTAGATCTATCTTGCCATTTTCGAAGCACTTTCACAGCCATTAGCCGTTTCTATCTCATAAATCATGTTTGCATCAATTGGTCATGTACTAAACCCCATAGGCAACCTTAACTCATCATATTATTCTCATATCACAATGAAGGAGCATTTTATTCACTTAACTCAAGCAAAACACACTACTCATATCATCAAGCAAGCACCTTTATCATGGATAACAACAATCTTAATATCGACTATTCAAGAAAGATATATTCAATATGCATAGGACTTAACAAGTAACACATATTATCATATGACTTCATCATACATCATCAACCGAGATAAACACATAACATAAATCACTAACCGGTAGGATTCCAAGGTATGAGGGTATGAAGGGTCGATGAATGAACTTCCTAATGATGATCCCAAGCTCGATCCGAGAGTCCTAGTGTTGCCGGTTGGATCCGAGAGAAGGATGAGAGGAGAGGTGATGTTTGATCTCTAGGGTTTAAGGTTTTCTAGAGAGAGAGTGTAGAGGAGAGTGTGTGTGAGAGTGAGTGTAGGTTTGGGGCTTTTATACTCGGTTTTGGGTTTCGAGAGGTGCATGGCCCAACCGGCCCACCATTTTCCAGTTCACTCGAGACCAAGCGGTCTCGAGTCGAGTCCTTGTGTTTTGGTTCCGGTTCACTACATACACACTTGTATAAACTACACAATAATAACACATAGCACATTAAGATAATCACTAACTTTCATTTACTATTATGCAAGCACATAACGTTCAAATATGATACATCGAGACACAATGAAGGGTTCTAAGTTACGAGTTGTCACATCACTCACCAGTATTTCCCACTGACAAATTATTTTTAAAACGCGTTTCAGGTAACACAATGTGAAAGCCAATTAGAAGCCAGCTGGACAGCACTGAAGGCTTGGAAAAGTGGATATAAAAGTTACCTAAATAAAGAAGGCATTTTATTTCAATAAAATGGGATTTATCCCTTTAAATCAGTTTGTAATGAAAACTTGGGTTTCATCCCAATATGTTTATTTATATAAAATGTGGTATTTTACTCTGATAAAATATTTCCTAACTACGGTCCTGATGAAATTTCCGCTGCCAAAATTAATAAACACCGATACCACCGTCACTGAGTTCGTGTCCGCCCGTTCCCGGGACAGATAGGGGGCGGGGGTTGCGACAGAAGGTGGTATCAGAGCTAAGCCACTAATTCAGCCACAGAAGTGTTCTGCTGACACCCAAAATTCAATTCGTTAGGAAATAAATTATGGGAATACGTGCATAATTGTATTTTCTTGTTATGTGTTATTTGACTATTTGTTAGTTTACAGTATGAGCGACCAAGGACCATCTGACGCGTACCGTCAATTGTCTGGTTTGCCTAGAAGCGAAGGTGCCTCTCCTCAGCCTGCCCTCTTAGGGTACTCTGCTGATACTGAAGAAGGAATATTCGTGTTTAAGGCTCAGTCTGAAGAGCCATTCCCTCAGAAAAAGAGAGGATGGTTCAGTAAGGGAGCCAATGAGCGTAGAAAGCGTATGAAAAAGTTACAAGACCAGAGAGCACTAGCAGCAGCCAAAAGAGAAACCGATGCCTATGCCTAGGAAATGATTAATAGGGGTATAGCCAACATCCACATCTTAGCAACCACTGCAGCTGACCCTAACCTGGAACAAATGATAGCACCCCAACCACAACCACCAATTCCTGACCAACCGATGGAAATAGAAAACCCCGAAAATCAAGTAGAAATGCATGATTTTAACCCGGAGGAGATACCTAGGGTACCCGCACCAAATCCCTTAGACCCAAATTACGACCCATGGTGGGATAACAATAGGGACTATGTGCAACGTTACCCGATACACGAAGACATGCCCATGCAGAATCTAGGAGCCTACCCAGGGTTAGATCATCTAGATCCCTATTATGATAATGATGTATTCATTAGGGAGATTCTAGAAAATCCTTACCCATACCAGGCCCCTACACCCCCATACCAGGAACCCGCACCCCAGATTCCGAACCCAGTCCTAGAACCTGCACCCCCAATGAGTGCAGACAATGTACAGAAACTTAGGACATTTGGTGAGGAAATTTTAGAGAATAGTGAAAGGATGAGACAGGTGGGAGAGCGACTCGTCTGGAAGTACGGTGAGCGCAATATGGATTTCTGGATGAATCCATATCCGTAGAAGTGATGGTGGAGAAGGTTATAATAATAATAATAATAATAATAATAATATAATATAATATAATATAATATAATATAATATAATATAATATAATATAATATAATATAATAATAAAATATGTGTGCATGTGTATGAAAAAAAAACTACGGATGCCTATTATTAGTAGTGTAACTTTAAATTTCAGTCGGTATTGTAATTTTAATTTCAGTACTGGTGTGTAATAGATGCATATTAAATGAATAGAGTAAAGTCGCAATGATCGAAGCTTTTGACCAAAATGCGTGTCATGTGATTGGCTATATTAAATATTATTTTGTGATTATTAATGCGTGGTAAATGTTTAAAATTCAGATGGACAACGAAGTGAACCAGGAAAACCAGAGTGATAACCACCTGAATAATGAGAATCCGAACAACAATAACAATGGAAACCAAGTGGATAATAGTGCCATCCAACATATAGTGGCACAAGGAATTATAGATGCAATGCCATATATTCTTCAAACTGTTAAGGATGCGGAAAATAAAAGTAAGCATAGCAGTAAGCGACCAACTGAACCTGAACACAGCGTAAACAATGGACCCGTACTTCAAGTGCCCATTCCCAAAAGAAGAAGAACCATGACTTATGGTTGTTCTTATAAAGAATTCTGGTCCTGCAAACCAATAGAATTCTCGGGCAATGAAGGACCCATTGCAGCTCTACGCTGGATAGAAAAGACTGAGGCTGTTTTAAAGATAAGCAAGTGTGCTGAAGAAGACAAGATAATGTTTGCTTCTAATCTATTTAAAAACTCAGCCTTAGAATGGTGGAACACTATCCTCCAGTCAAGAGGAAGTGATAGGGTATACAATATGGAATGGGAAGAATTTAAAAATATGGTAGAAAGGAAATTCTGCCCTCCCAATGAAAAGGAACAGATAGCGAATAAGTTTCTGAACCTTAGAATGACCGGGGTAGATAGTAAGGGTTATACTACCACATTCTTTGAATATGCTAGAATAGTACCAACCCTTGCATCACTAGAACCAGTATTAATCTCCCGATACATCTGGGGATTAATTGGAGAAATTAGGCATGTAGTCAAGGCAGCTAGACCCCAAACCATAGAAGAAGCTGTAGAACTAGCAAATACCTTGACAGATAAATTAATCCATACTAGAGATGAAGACCAAAGGAGGAATCTAGCTCACAGACTTACCCAGGAATTCCGATCTGGAAATTCCAACCGTGGGAAAAATGTAGGTTCCACATCTGCACCTTATTGCAAGTATTGCAAAAGGAAGCATTCTGGAAAATGCCCCATATATTGCAATTTCTGCAGAATATCAGGACACGAGGAAGAAGACTGCAGGAAGAAAGCAAGCAACAGGATATGCTACAGCTGCGGAGAACAAGGTCATATCAAGCCAAACTGTCCAAAATTAGCCCCAGCTACAAACAATAAGAACACTAAACATGCTAGAGCATTCGTTCTGACTGCAGATGAAGCCAAGATGATTCCGGACGTAATAGCCGGTACGTTTTTAGTTAATGATGTTTTTACTAAAGTATTATTTGACTCTGGTGCGAACCAAAGTTTTATTAATACTTCATTTTGCAAACTTCTAAATCAGTCATTAACTAAACTACCACAAGAATGTCTAGTAGAGACAGCAAATAGAGAAACAGTTAGGATTTCTGAAATCTTGCATGGAGCAAGAATAGAGTTTTTAAATCAAAAATTTCTGGCAAACCTGTACCCAATGAATCTGGCAGGATTTGATGTCGTTTTAGGAATGGATTGGTTAATAACCAATAAAGCCAGTATTTTATGTGATCAAAAGTCAATTCAAGTAAATTCACCAAAAGGTGAAAAGTTCACAATTAAAGGAGATAAACCATCTAGATCCACGAAATTCATCCATGTGATGGAAACTGCAAGCTATATAAGAAAAGGGTCTATAGTGTATTTGATTTCTATAATCACTAACACTAAAGGAAAAGAACTAAAAGACATTCCAGTAGTGTCTCAGTTTTCAGATGTGTTTCCAGAAGAATTACCAGGACTACCGCCAGACAGAGAAGTCGAATTCAGAGTTCACCTACTACCAGGAACAGAACCAATTGCCAAAGCACCTTACCGTTTGGCACCAGCAGAAATGCAGGAACTGAAGTAACAATTAGACGAACTGTTGGAGAAAGGATATGTACAGCCAAGCTCATCGCCATGGGGAGCACCAATTTTATTTGTCAAAAAGAAGGACGGATCAATGCGTATGTGCATTGATTACCGTGAATTGAACATGGTCACAATTAAGAATCGGTACCCATTACCAAGAATAGATGATCTGTTCGATCAATTGTAAGGAGCACTTTTTTTTCTCTAAAATCGCTTTAAGGTCAGGATATCATCAATTAAAGGTATAGGAATATGACATTCCAAAGACCACATTCAGAACAAGGTATGGCCACTATGAATTTACTGTCATGCCATTTGGTTTAACCAATGCCCCAGCTGCATTCATGGACATGATGAACCGAATATGTAAGAAATATTTGGATAAATTCACAATTATTTTTATTGATGATATTCACATCTATTCTAAAAGTAAGGAAGATCATGCAAAGCATTTACACGCACTTCTAAGCTTACTAAGAAAGGAAAAGCTTTATGCTAAGTTTTCAAAGTGCGAGTTTTGGTTAGAACAGGTACAGTTTCTTGGACATTTAGTCAACCATGAAGGAATTCATGTGGTTCCCATAAAAATCGAGGCAATTACTAATTGGAAGACCCCTGAATCACCAACCGAGGTTAGAAGTTTCTTAGGATTGGTTGGTTATTATAGAAGATTTATTCGAGATTTTTCTAGAATAGCCATTCCTTTAACTAAATTAACCTGTAAATCTATTAAGTTTGAATGGGGACCAAAACAAGAAGAAACCTTTAGGATTCTTAAGCAAAGACTAACCCATGCACCCATACTAGCGCTACCAGAAGGAATTGAAGATCTTGTAGTCTATTGTGACGCTTCTAAGTTAGGTTATGGATGTGTGTTAATGCAACGTCAAAAGGTTATAGCCTACGCATCTAGACAACTTAAGAATCATGAAGAGAATTATTCAACCCATGATCTAGAGTTAGGAGCTATAATTTTTGCCCTTAAGATTTAGAGACATTACCTTTATGGTAGTAAGTTTACTATATTCACTGATCATAAAAGTTTAAGGTATGTTTTTGGGCAAAAAGAGTTAAATATGAGACAAAGACGTTGGATGGAAATTCTTAGTGATTATGATTGTAATATCCAGTATCATGCAGGAAAGGCAAATATAGTGGCGGATGCTTTAAGCCGAAAGTATCACGAAAAGCCAAAAAGGGTGCGTTCACTTAAATTAAATCTACAAGTAGATTTAAATGATCAAATTTGGAAAGCACAAGAATCAGTAATCAAGGATGATACTGAAAAGTTAAAAGGAATGATTAAGGAAATAGAACAAGGAACAAATGAAATTTGGAGATTTCATAAAAAGAGAATGTGGATACCTAAATTAGGGAACCTGCGTCATCGTATATTAGAAAAAGCCCATAAGTCCAAATATACGATGCATCCAGGAAGTGATAAAATGTATCAGGATTTAAGAAATAATTTTTGGTGGATAGGAATGAAAAAGGACATCGCAGCCTATGTTTCTAAATGTTTAACTTGTTCACAAGTCAAAGCGGAACATCAGAAACCTTCAGGTTTATTGCAACAGCTAGATATGCCAGTGTGGAAATGGGAATTGATAACAATGGATTTTGTTACTAAATTACCCAAAACAAGGAAAGGCAATGATACAATCTGGGTGATTGTTTATAGGCTAACTAAGTCAGCTCATTTCCTACCAATGAAAGAAACTTTCAGTATGGAACAGTTAGCTAAATTATATGTAAATGAAATTGTTTCATTACATGGAATTCCTTTATCAATTGTTTCTGATAGGGATAGCCGTTTTACCTCTCATTTTTGGTCAAGTTTCCAAAAAGCAATGGGAACCAAGTTAAATCTAAGCACTGCTTACCATCCTCAAACGGACGGACAAAGCGAAAGGACAATTCAGACAATGGAAGACATGCTTAGAGCTTGTGTAATTGATTTCAGAGGTAATTGGGACGATCACTTACCTTTAATAGAATTTTCTTATAATAACAGTTACCACACAAGTATCAATGCTGCACCATTCGAAGCACTTTATGTACGAAAGTGCCGAACTCCAGTCTGTTGGGCAGAAATTGGGGAACAACAACTATCTGGACCCGAGATAGTGCAGGAAACAACCGATAAGATCATTCAAGTAAAAGAACGACTGAAGACAGTACGTGATCGACAAAAGAGCTATGCAGATAACAGACGCAAGCCGTTGGAATTTCAGGTAGGAGATAAAGTATTGTTAAAAGTCTCTCCTTGGAAAGGAGTGGTAAGATTCATCAAAAGAGGAAAGCTAAGTCCCAGGTATGTTGGACCTTTTGAGATTATTAGAAGAATAGGACCTGTAGCCTATCAGCTACAACTGTTAGAGGAAATGGTAGGAATACATGATGTAGTTCATTTATCTAATCTCAAGAAATGCCTAGCTGATGAATCACTTGTAGTGCCTCTTAAGGATATAGAGGTAAATGAACAACTCAAGTTTGTAGAAAGGCCTCTACAAATCGAAGACAGGAAAGTCAAGAACCTCAAGCACAAGAGATTAGTTATGGTCAAAATAAAATGGGACTCCAAAAGATTACCAGAGTACACATGGGAGCTTGAATCGGAAATGCAAAGGAAATATCCACACTTGTTCCAGTAGATCTCGAGGACGAGCTCTAAAATAAGGTGGGGAGGATATAACAACCCTCCTGAATATTTTTCGACACCCTAAATTATTTTAAAATATCCCAATATGTCTTAAAATGCACCCCATATGTGAAAAACCGAGCCCAAAATACGATATAAAACACCCTACTTATACTGCTTACGCGGGCCGCGAGCGGGTGATGGCTGGTGCGACCCCAGGCCGCCACGTGGCCCAACACCCGTCAACCCTATACAATGACCTGGATCAGCTACAGCCCTAGCTACCTACTAGGCGGGCCGTGTAGCTTCTTGCTACGACTTACGCGGGCCGCGTAAAACCTGAAATCAGGCCCTATAAGTAGAGGGCATTGGCCTTCAATCGAAAATCGCTCACGAACTCTTTCTCTCTTAAATTTTTGAAGATTTAATATAATCTCCGGGCATAATACCCCCCTAAATAACGAAGTTCTGCTTCGTTGTAAGTATCATAACCCCTGGATACGTATTAGATACTCTGCCCGATTGATCTAGGGTTCCGTAACGGCTTTCGTGGTTCTGCCCGACGTAGTCGTTGGAATGTCGTCTCGGGGAGGGTATTGCTAATGTTAAAATGGGTTATTATACTAACGCGTGTGCATTTGTGTAAATTATAGATTATTCCCAGGATATCCTTATTGAAAACCTAAGACAGCAATGTGAGTAATCCTTCTTTTTGTAAACCTTTTTGTGAGTAATCTCCTTTTTGTAAACAGTTTTTACAAAACCTTAACTATTTTACAATGCAATTCAGCAGTGATTGAGTCTTTGTAATTCTACGATTACTGCCGGTATGTTGGGGTTTTGTATACAAAATGTGTAACACGTTACCATTGGACGACGAGTTAGCCAATATGTAAAATGACCCACCAGTCAGGATTGACAGTACTGAATGAGTAATTGGGTAGATGTAATCATTGTAATCGCTCTCAATACTGTTTAAATTAAATTGACATTTCTTGATTAAACTGGGATTCACTCACCAGTATTTCCCATTGACAAATTATTTTTAAAACGCGTTTCAGGTAACACAATGTGAAAGCCAATTAGAAGCCAGCTGGACAACACTGAAGGCTTGGAAAAGTGGCTATAAAAGTTACCTAAATAAAGAAGGCGTTTCATTTCAATAAAATGAGATTTATCCCTATAAATCAGTTTGTAATGAAAACTTGGGTTTCATCCCAATATGTTTATTTATATAAAATGTGGTATTTTACTCTGATAAAATATTTCCTAACTACGTTCTTGATGAAATTTCCACTGCCAAAATTAATAAACACCGATACCACCGTCACTGAGTTCGCATCCACCAGTTCCCGGGACAGATAGGGGGCGGGGGTTGCGACATAATCCATCATATGAAGATATGGAAGATTCTACAAGGATTTGGATAGCGAGCATTTGGATCACACATAAACACATAATCATATAATCACATAATCACATAATTGTCAACTTGGTCATTATCTTGTCATCAACTTGTCGTCGATTTGTAAACATGCGTTTAAAGTACACTAGGAATCCAATCAATGGACTTCAATTAGTACTTTAAACATCCTCAAGAATCTAACTATGAAGATAGGAAGGTCTCATAAGGATTCGGTTTTGTCCTCATTGAATCGTAACATACGTATTAAAGCACACAATGAATCCAATTAAGGACTTTGATTTTGCACTTTAAACATCCATAAGGATCTAACTTGAAGATAGGAAGATCCCATAAGGATTTTGGAATTCGTGTAGCAAGAAATGTTTCGAAACCTTGTACTTAGGTATGCTGAGTCAACATACGAAGTAAAGTGTCCTTGAAACTATGCATGGGATCTTTGAAAATATGTTTTTGGAACCTTATGTAATGTTCTTGAAATCATATACTAGGTGTATTAGGTAAATATGTTTATAAAATATTTTAAAACCATGTAAGAGGATTTTGAAATCATGTAGGATGTCTTTGAAATCATGTACTATGTATAATGTTATGAGAACCAGAATGTAATGATATGTACATAGACATATCGCATAAGACCAATTAAGGACTTATGAAAAGTACCCTTAGATATCCAAGCAGGGATTTAAAGTGGTACTTCGAGTATTCGTCAAGAGCTATAACTTGTACCTTGTACTTTGTTTCTTTAGAAGAAATGAGTACTTAGGATTTTTGTGGAGATCGTGAGTGATCACAAAAATGGAAGAACTATGAGAGTAGTTTGTCTTGCAAGGAACATGGTTCTTTGGTGTCGGTATCGTTGAGGTATGCCATACATACACGTATTCATATTGATTTTGTAAATAAAATGGAAACGACCAAATTTATTTATAGAACAACCAAAGTGTTTCAAGATTCTTGGAAAGTAAAAAGAAAACATAAAAGTTTAAGTGTTTAAAGCTGCATCGTCTCTAGCGCGTGTCTCATTAATATTAAATGCTCATCCGCATGCTGGATTTGCATTAACAAGCTTTGGGCAGTTGTTGCTGAAATGACCCATCTCACCACAGTTGTAGCAAGAGCCTGGTGGAAAGCGAGTTTGTGTTGGATCTGCTTGAAGTTGAACAGGGTTCTGAATAGCTTGGTTTGGTGTAGTGGCTGAACGGCAGATTTTTGCTGCATGACCAATAAGTCCACAGTTTGAACATTTTCGGCATTGGACACTGGCATAGTGATGAAGGTTACATTGATTGCACAAAGGAGCTTTTCCTCTGTATGGTTTCTTAGCTGGTGGTGAAGCCACCTGGCTAGGTCCCTCTTGATTAAGCGGAGTTGGAGCAATCGCTGTAAGATTCTTTGAAGCTTTACGCTTCTTTGATTTTCTTGAAGGCTTGGCTTTTGTCTTCTTTGGTGCCTCTTGGGCAGTTTCATCATTGAGATGAGATATGGCGACAACTAACTCAATGGTCCCACGGAGTATTATGCTTAGTTGTTGGGCAATTGTAGCAGCCCGTTCGGACCTATGAGTATCGCTGCGATGAGGAGGCATCCTAAAGATAGTGGAAAATATGAGAGAAAACAAGTGGGATGTTATCGGATAATCAAAACTGAATGTTAAAAATATCGACGAAACATGAGGATTGTGACCATTTATTTGTTAACTAAAACAAACAAGCGACACTGTGACTAATCAAAGTAAGCGGGTCTTTATAATGTATCGCGAAGATATGCTTTAGCCTATAGGTGGACACTCACCCCAAGAATTCCCAGGTAAGAGTGACTGGTCCGGTGATGAGGATTTGTACGAACACTCTAGCCTTAGACAGAAAACTCAGAGTACAGGCACCCACCCTTCCAGATTGCACATGTTCACATTATTAAAACCCAAACTTTGATGAGATTTTGAAAACAGCAAAGGCTTAAAAGCCTAAACCAAACCACCTAAGGATAGATGATTTCTTGTGAAATTTTGGAAAATTTTTGACTCGGGAGAGTGAATTGTGTTTTGTTTTTGTTAATCACCTATAGATAGGTGATTGGTATTGTATTAAGAATCTAAACGCAAGAAACTCGTGTTAGGGTCCTAAGAAGGTTATAGAATAGGTCAAGAGCTGTTGGTGCATATTTGTGACAACAGCTTAGATTTGGTCTTTGGATATCTTGTAATTAGTTAAACGATAAACAGTTAGCGGGTTTAGCTTTGTATTAGTGGAATAATAGAGTTTGGGCTAAACAAAACCCAGTTTGGGTCTAGGGGGACGAATTGGGCTTTGCCCATATAGGAAACCTTAGCCCAAGTAGCAACCTTGTGTTATATAAACAAGGCTTTGCTTTAGGGTTTAGGTTAATCAGCAAAAACAGAGTTTGAGAGAGATTTCGTGAGAGACTAGTGTTTTGGACGAAATTGTGTGTGTTAGGGTTTTGATTGATTGTAATTCGTGAGATTGATAATCAAAAGAAACCCAGTTTGATTGTGAATTGTTGATTACTACTCGTTTCTGTGATATTCTGATCAAGAGGATTCCGCACTCTTGATTGGATTGACTCTGGAAAATCCCGAGTTTGGTTTTTGACATTATATATCATTGGATTCGTCTTTTCGAGACGATTCTAACGGTGTAATTTGGTAACCACTGTTTTCGAAGATATTTTGTACGGTTTTAACAGTCTGCAACGTTTAAAATGTCAAACATGTCTACTTTGAATGAGCTTTTGAAAATGGAGCATGAGGTTGGCACAACCAACAAACCACCTAAGATGATGAAGGTGGAAAATTATTTGACATGGAAGGATCGTTTTCAATCCTTCGTTGAATATCAGGACATGCGCATGCGGATATGTATTGAAGATGGGTACACAAACCCAACACACGACTTTGAGGGCAGACCACGTAGAACAACCTATGTGAACATGCAAGAGGTTGATAAAAAGATGTATGAGGCTGAAAAGAGAGCCTTGGCAGCAATAAAGATGTCCTTACCTGATAGCATCAAGCATACCTTCAAGAAGTACACTAATTCAAAGGATATATGGGATGCATTAGAAAAGCGATATTCGGGAAATGCAGATGTCAAGAAAAACAAAATTGATCTACTGAAGAAGCAGTTCGTTGTTTTCAAGTACATGAAACATGAGTCACTTGAGGACATCATCACTCGATACTACCATCTAATGTCGGAAATGGAAAATTATGAAATAGAATGCTATACTGACGTAGAAAAGAATGACAAGCTGCTCGATGCTTTACCTACTAAGTGGGATATCTACACTCTCATGATCAAGGGAGAAGCAGATTATGAGACAAAAGAGCTTGAAGAAGTGGTAGGAAAGCTGATAGCTTATGAGCTTAGTATGAAGAATAAAGACACTGGATATGATCAGGTTCAAGATCCAGGGATTTACAATGGGCTTACATCTTCTTCATCTCACAACGCTTCTAGCGACTCTGCTACTGCGTTTCTATCGTGTGAGAATGAGCAGGTCACAGTGAATGAGGATGGTGATGTGTGTTTTGTAGCTGCTTCAGGAGGATCAATAGGAGCCAAGAGAACATCAGCTTCTAAGCAGAGTAGTGGTGTTAAGTCGATGCCTATGAGTGTTAAGTCTGCAGAAGAGCATCTTGCTCTACTTGCTTCATATGAAAACTACATTCAGGGGAAGATATCTGATCCTGCCACTTTAGATGAAGATTACGATCAGATTGACCCTGATGATCTTGAAGATATGGATTTGCTATGGCAAATGGCCATGATTACTAGACGAGTGAAGAGATTTATAAACCGAACAGGAAGGAAGTTTATAGGAAAGACTGTTGGTTTCGATAAGACCAAAGTAAGATGCTCCAACTGTTAAAGTTATGGGCATTTCGCTAGGGAATGTCAAAAACAAAAGCAGGAGACTTCGAGTCAGAGTTCAAACAATAGGAATGCATCAAACAACTCTAACTCGAGAGCGCTGATCTCCATAGCTAGAGAAGGTTCATATGACTGGAGTGTTCACTTGGAAAATGATGACAATGTCACTCAGGCATTCATGGCAGAAATTATACCAGTTGATGAAAGTGAAGCTACAGTAGATGATGCTAAAGTTGAGAAGATAAGTGAAGCTGAGGTAGATAAGGCTGATCAGACAACAGATGCTGAAGAAGAAAAGCAAAAGTCTGACCATGAAAAAGAAGCTGAAGAAAAGGAAGCTAAATACAAAAGAATGGAAGCTCAACTTGCAGCTCTAATGGCCAATCTTGACAAATAAACAGGAGAGGTACAGTCTAATTCTGTGTGTTTAAAATGTCGTGAACTACAGGGTGAGGTAAACAGGTTGTCAACACAAAACCAAAGTCTGGTGGCCGAGATGTCTAACATTAAAGAATCAAACTTTTTTGCTAAAAGAAACGAATCTTTATACTTGAAGAAGATAAAAGGTTATGAAAGTGAAATTGAAGCGTTAACCTGCAAATTAAACGAAAAACTTCAAGTCATAGACTTAGCTCATGAAATGATGGCTGAGAAAACAAAAGAGATTTCTGAAAAATGCAAAGAGTTGTCAGATGCGCAACTCAAAATTGTTGAACTTGAAAAGAAATTAGGTCAATTCAGGGACTCTACTTTTGTAATGAAACATATGATGGGTGGCTTGAAGAAAAGTAATGACAAAACCAGTGTGGGATTCCATGGTTTAAATGAAGTTCCACCTCCTGTTAGTCATGACTATTCTTTCTTGTCTGATGAAGATGAGCTCATGGACTTTGGGTCAACATCACCAAGTAGTTCCACATCAAGTCAAGGAAATGTGTCTGAGATTGCTGATGATGAGAAAGATAATAACAGCAAACCTGTTTTGAAAAAGAAAACTTCACATACTAAGAATAAAAATCTAACTTTTGTTAAAAGGGTTAATTTTGTTCAAGGAAGTGACATGAAAAACGAAACAGCTGTTATTGAAAACGAATCTAATGTAGAGTTTGCTAAAAACAAGAACAAAGAAAATTCTGAAACTAAGCAAACTGAACCAAATCCTTCTAAGGCATCATCATCAAAACCTGAATCTAGTTCAAAGGCTTCAGAGAAGAAGTCTTCAAAAAAGAGATCGTGCTTCAAATGTCACACCAAGGGACATGTAGCTAGCTGCTGTCCTAACAAAAAGAGTGAAGCACAAATTAGTGAGAAACAGAGAGGGAAATCACCTGAGAAGAAAGGTGATAATGAGGAGAAAGTTGCAAATTCTCATTTAGGAACCCTCAGGACCAAAGACCTAGTGAAAATCAAAATCAAATTCCATCAACAGGTCTGAGATCCAAGACTCCAGTTAGGAGTAATGGATATTGGATCGATGTTCCAGTAGTTGGTGAATTTGGACGACCCAAGACCATCAAGGCTTGGGTCCCCCAATCTAACTAATTTCTTGGTTGGTGTGTGCAGGAGCTGCTAAGGAGGATTATCAACTTATGGTATGTTGATAGTGGCTGCTCCAGGCACATGACGGGGGATGCGAGATTGTTGACTGAGTTTGAAGATTATGATGGTGGGCATGTGAACTTTGCGGGTGCTAAAGGTGGTAAAATTACAGGACGAGGAAAAGTGACCAATGGGAAGATCACACTGGACAAAGTGAACTATGTTGAGCAGCTTAAACACAATCTGATGAGCGTGTCACAAGTCTGCGACAAGGGTCATTTGGTCCATTTTACCAAGAATGAAGCATTAGTGTTGAAACCAGGTTTGGTGATTCTGGACGATTGGATAGTGATGAGAGCGCCAAGGAGAAATGAAACTTATGTCATGGACATGGGTGCTAAGGATCCAACTGCTGTGGTGGCGTGTTTACTATCAAAAGCATCTGAAGCTGAATCGATGTTGTGGCATAGACGCATGGCCCATATTCACTATCGAAAAATGAATTACCTTGTTAAAAATGAGCTAGTGAAAGGGGTTCCAATGCAGAGGTTTCATGTGGAAGATAAATGTCTTCCATGTCAAAAGGGAAAACAACATAAGAAACCTCACAAATCTAAAACAGTAAATTCCATAGATGCCCCCTTATGAATTACTTCACATGGATTTATTCGGTCCAGTGAACGTGAGGAGCATAAGTGGAAAGTACTATTGTCTTGTTGTTACTGATGATTACTCACGATATTCATGGGTTTTCTTTTTAGGTACAAAAGATGAGAGGGCGGAGATGCTGATAGATCTTTTTTACGAAATTGGAAAACGTCCATGATGCAAGGATCAAGAGGATAAGGAGTGATAATGGCACTGAGCTCAAGAATCGAATTCTGGATCTCTACTGTCTTCGAAAGGGAATTGAACATCAATATTCTGTGACAACCCTCACCAAATCAGGTATCCGTATGAATTAATTAATATTTAATTAATGCTTAATTACTGTGCTTGCTTACAACTGTGGTTAAACTGCTTCTTGATTTCTGAAACATACATATTCATGAATCATACTTTATTACTGTCACTCTATTATTTACACACAAACATCAGTGACAACCTTGATGCATAAAAGCACAGTGAGCACACTATACGGATAACCCAGTAAACATGCTGACATTGCCAGCACTAGACAGATATTGTCTCTGAGGCCAGTATGAGCCGGGAATAGATTACTACACTAGTAGGGAGTGTAGGGAGGTAAGGATTGTAGAACTGCGTCACTAGGTGATAGTTATAGTGACCGGATGTGCCTAAAACATGCTTTAATTACAAAATTCTGCACTATTATCACAAAATTCAGCATTTAATATAACTAGTAAAGTGCAAAAACATGGGAAAATGATACTAGACACTTTCTAAAGGGTCGGGAATTAATTGTGTCACTAAAAACACTATAAAAAGACACTTTAAAGCTTTACTTGACGCTTTAACGGATTAATATCCAACCGAACAACCGGACTTTACCCGGAACATAAAAATATTGTCAATGACATTGTTTTTGCTTTTCTGAGCTAGATAGGGTCCCCGAACACCCTAACACCCGTTATATTACATAACACACTAGTAACTAACTTGAACTCCTAACTAACATAACTAAACACTTAACTATTTGGTTGAAATCAAACCATAAACCCCCCCCCCCCCATGATCCGATCGGTTTCCCCATGTGGGGACACACCACACAATCTTTGATTATTTTATTAATCATGCCTAATATCTTGAGAACATATTATATATTGGTTAATAGTGTTGAATGGGTTATATATTTATATAAGAGGTAAGCACTTTCATTCAACAAATCACAACACAAAAACTTGCTCTCTCTTCCCTCTCCTAGTGTTCGGCCGAGAACACTTACCCACCCACCATCACCATCAAGCTTTGATCTTGTTATTCCACATACATCCCAAGGTGCAAGGTGACATACGAGGAGACCCGGTGCTTTCGGAATCTCAAGAACCTCTCTACATCGCTTTTATCCACCTTGTTTTCGCTTTGATTTAGCCTCGAGCTAATTGTAAGTGCTTCTAAACACTTCCTTGTTCATGTTTAAAGTGGTTAATAAGAGATTTAATGGTTAAAACTCAAGAACACTAAAGATCAAAACTAAAAGTCTTGAAAGAATGATAAATAAGTTGGTTAAAGAATAACTAGTGGTGTAAAACTTGTGAATCTTGTTTTGTTGTGATTATTTTATGTTGTTAGTGGCTAGTAGTGGAACGGATCGTCATCTAACCACGCTAGATCATGTTCATGGAACATGAACTAGCAATATGTTAAGTGTAAAAGTAGCAAGATGATGAACCCTTCCACACATGAACATGAACTTGTGTAAAAGTGATTTTCTTGTAAAATAGAGTTCTAAACTAGTAGATCTAAAGATCTACAAGTGGTATTTTCGAAGAACCAAGTGTAAGATGCAAACCTTGTTTAAAAGCCGGATCTTTCATGAACTAAAAGCATTTTTGCAAACAAATAAGTGTGTAAACACTTGAGTGACAAAAGATTTAACCAAGAAATATTTTCGTAATTTTTGGAATAGAAGTTGTAAACTTACATGTTCTTTAAAAATAAAGATTTTCAAGAAACTGATTTTATTTTTAAAGATGGAAAGATCTACTAAATGTGTTGGAAAGTTACTATATATTTTTACACAACTTACAAGTTCATGTGTTTGCGATTTATACTTATTTTTGACTAGTTTGATGTTTGAATGATGTATGTTGATGATTGGAAAATTGTTGATTGAAATTTTTAAAAGAAAATGATACGCTAGTAAGCGTGGCCACCTCCAGTTACAGAGGAAACTCTGGCGAAATTTTTCCAGAAATATAACACTTGGAAATATTTTTGTGACAAGTGTTTATAAACATATTTTTAACTTGTTTTCCAAATAAACTTCGCCAAGATTTTTATTACAAACCAAGAGTCGGAGGTGGATTTTCGTAAATAAAACTTGTTAAATATATATTTAAGCTGTCACACCCTGGCTTTGCGAAAGCGTGGGTTTATTTGGTGTGACTTCTTAATACCATAGCTTAATCACAACAAAGCTATATGAAAATAAAACCGTGATAATCATCCATTGATTCAAGTTTTAAAAGTAAAATACCACAACATTGTTTTCAAACGTCGACACATGCAACGAAAATACAACACCACGAAATAAGATCTTGTTCAAAAGACACAACCACAAACATGAAATAAACACAGCTTAAGACTTGTGACTCGTCCAGGCAAAAGTCACAACCCCTAAACTTGGATGACATCACCCTTCTTACGCAGCTTGAAAACATAGCATACTTCGCCAGATCCCTAATTCCCTGAAATACATGTAAGTTGAAAAATCAACAAAAATGTTGAGCGAGTTCATGTGAACGTGAGCATGTAAAACCTTTGTAATACATTTGTAAGTATAAAAATCCCTGGTATGTAGCAAATAAGGAAAAATGAGATCACCATTGGTTTGCAAGGCCAATGATATGTGTGAAGTGCAGTAGGAAGACTCAAACCTAGCAGATTTTTGCGTCGGGTACAAAGTCACCCCGAGGTCCGTACTGTTGGGCCTGGAGTTGGGCTCGCTACACCCAGATAGATCTACCGCTAATGACCCTCGGTCCTACAATGAGTATTAATGGCCTCCAGTTTCCGCCTACCCACTCACATGATCTAAGTAGTAACCCTCCTTACGCTAACCATACCATGTATAAAAGTATTCGTAATCATAGTAACATGTATTTCACCCCCGAAGTATAAAAACTGAAAACAGTTAAGAGAAAAGGGGGACATGAACTCACAGAAGTGCGTCTCAAAATAGTAAATCCCAAATCAACCTGCTGCGTGACGACCTACACGTACTAACTTCTATTAGACGGACGGCCGTGCCTTGGCTTAAGGTTTCACGTTTTTGGGAAATAGTTAGGCAACTATTTCGTATTTACACTTCTTAATTATTTAATAATTATATTCCTTCCCAAGGATAGGGGTTTTAATACATGTGCGTTTTTGTAATTCCAAAAATATATTATTAAGTCTCACTTAATAAAATATATTTTTATTCATTTGTCTAAAATATTCTATCTCCAAAATATACATATTTTTCCCAAAAATATCATATTTTATTCCATACGATTTCCAAAATAATACTTTTATCAAAATACGCATTTAAGAGTATTTTCTGAAAATACATAAGTTACATTTTAAGGTTCTTGTGGTAATAATAATACCGGTGTAACTTAAATATTTATTTGTGAGGGCGTTAGTATTATTTTGGAGTCGTTACTTTTTAGTGTATACGAGTTATATTATTTTTACCCTAAAAATAATATATGTGTAGTTCACAAAATAATCATAAAATCACACAAGCGTTTTACTATGAAATATATATTCTAAATATATATTTAACAAGTTTTATTTACGAAAATCCACCTTCGACTCTTGGTTTGTAATAAAAATCTTGGCGAAGTTTATTTGGAAAACAAGTTAAAAATATGTTTATAAACACTTGTCACAAAAATATTTCCAAGTGTTATATTTCTGGAAAAATTTCGCCAGAGTTTCCTCTGTAACTGGAGGTGGCCACGCTTACTAGCGTATCATTTTCTTTTAAAAATTTCAATCAACAATTTTCCAATCATCAACATACATCACTCAAACATCAAACTAGTCAAAAATAAGTATAAATCGCAAACACATGAACTTGTAAGTTGTGTAAAAATATATAGTAACTTTCCAACATATTTAGTAGATCTTTCCATCTTTAAAAATAAAATCAGTTTCTTGAAAATCTTTATTTTTAAAGAACATGTAAGTTTACAACTTCTATTCCAAAAATTACGAAAATATTTCTTGGTTAAATCTTTTGTCACTTAAGTGTTTACACACTTGTTTGTTTGCAAAAATGCTTTTAGTTCATGAAAGATCCGGCTTTTAAACAAGGTTTGCATCTTACACTTGGTTATTCGAAAATACCACTTGTAGATCTTTAGATCTACTAGTTTAGAACTCTATTTTACAAGAAAATCACTTTTACACAAGTTCATGTTCATGTGTGGAAGGGTTCATCATCTTGCTACTTTTACACTTAACATATTGCTAGTTCATGTTCCGTGAACATGATCTAGCGTGGTTAGATGACGATCCGTTCCACTACTAGCCACTAACAACATAAAATAATCACAACAAAACAAGATTCACAAGTTTTACACCACTAGTTATTCTTTAACCAACTTATTTATCATTCTTTCAAGACTTTTAGTTTTGATCTTTAGTGTTCTTGAGTTTTAACCGTTAAATCTCTTATTAACCACTTTAAACATGAACAAGGAAGTGTTTAGAAGCACTTACAACTAGCTCGAGGCTAGGGAAGAATCAAAGCGAAAACAAGGTGGATAAAAGCGATGTAGAGAGGTTCTTGAGATTCCGAAAGCACCGGGTCTCCTCGTATGTCACCTTGCACCTTGGGATGTATGTGGAATAACAAGATCAAAGCTTGATGGTGATGGTGGGTGGGTAAGTGTTCTCGGCCGAACACTAGGAGAGGGAAGAGAGAGCAAGTTTTTGTGTTGTGATTTGTTGAATGAAAGTGCTTACCTCTTATGTAAATATATAACCCATTCAACACTATTAACCAATATATAATATGTTCTCAAGATATTAGGCATGATTAATAAAATAATCAAGGATTGTGTGGTGTGTCCCCACATGGGGAAACCGATCGGATCATGGGGGGGGGGGGGGTTTATGGTTTGATTTCAACCAAATAGTTAAGTGTTTAGTTATGTTAGTTAGGAGTTCAAGTTAGTTACTAGTGTGTTATGTAATATAACGGGTGTTAGGGTGTTCGGGGACCCTATCTAGCTCAGAAAAGCAAAAACAATGTCATTGACAATATTTTTATGTTCCGGGTAAAGTCCGGTTGTTCGGTTGGATATTAATTCGTTAAAGCGTCAAGTAAAGCTTTAAAGTGCCTTTTTATTGTGTTTTTAGTGACACAATTAATTCCCGACACTTTGGAAAGTGTCTAGTATCATTTTCCCATGTTTTTGCACTTTACTAGTTATATTAAATGCTGAATTTTGTGATAATAGTGCAGAATTTTGTAATTAAAGCATGTTTTAGGCACATCCGGTCACTATAACTATCACCTAGTGACGCAGTTCTACAATCCTTACCTCCCTACACTCCCTACTAGTGTAGTAATCTATTCCCGGCTCATATTGGCCTCAGAGACAATATATGTCTAGTGCTGGCAATGTCAGCATGTTTACTGGGTTATCCGTATAGTGTGCTCACTATGCTTTTGTGCATCAAGGTTGTCACTGATGTTTGTGTGTAAATAATAGAGTGACAGTAATAAAGTATGATGCATGAATATGTATGTATCAGAAATCAAGAAGCAGTTTAACCACAGTTGTAAGCAAGCACAGTAATTAAGCATTAATTAAATATTAATTAATTCGTACGGATACCTGATTTGGTGAGGGTTGTCACATATTCTGCTCCTTATACACCTCAACAAAATGGAGTCGCTGAGAGGAAAAACAGGACGTTGATTGAAGCCGCTAGGACAATGCTTTCAGATTCAAAGTTACCAGTTCTTTTCTGGGGAGAAGCTGTGAATACAGCTTGCTACGTCCTAAACAAAGTTTTGACAGTTAAACGTTTTAATAAAACTTGTCATGAATTGATGTTTAACAAGAAACCAAACTTGGAAGGCTTTGAACCATTTGGATTACCCTGCACTATTGTGCGAAATAACGATAAACAAAAATTTGGTGAGGTGGCTGACGATGGCTACTTTCTAGGTTACGTGCCTGGCACACCGAATAAAAGGGCTTTTAATCCAAAAACTGGTAAAATTGAGGTTGTTTACAATGTTGAAATTACTACATACAAACCTCAACAATCAACGAGTGGTCCACCTATCTTATATGATTATGATAGTGTTTTTAAATCATTTAATATTCCTGAGTTTCCAAATGCAGATGATTCTTAGTTGATTCAAACAGTGATTGGTGAAGACGATGAGGGCGAGTTCATGCCTAGATCGAATGTTGATATGACAGATGCTCCGGAAACTTCCCAAGGTGCTGCTGATCTTGATTCAAGCGATAGTGAACCTGAACCCAATCAGGGGGAGGATTTCATTAATCCATTTGTGGACCAGAACATTCAGGGGGAGGTTGGATCAAACCTGGGTGACAATCTAGAAGTCGATGCTGTTGCTACTACACGAGCAAATAGAGATCATCCAGTTGACATGATACTTGGAGATCCTACTGCAGGTGTTTAGATGAGAAGAAGTATATCAACGAATTCTGGTTTATTTGTTTCGATTGAGAAGACTGGGATTGTGAATGAGTGCTTGTATAGTTGCTTTATTTCCCAAGAGGAGCCGAAGAACATTCATATGGCTCTTAAAGACAATTCATGGGTTGAAGCTATGCAAGAGGAATTGGCCCAGTTTGCAAAGTTGAAGGTTTGGGAGTTAGTTGACCTTCCTAAAGGTGAAAGAGAGATTGGCACTAAATGGGTATTTAGGTGCAAGAAGGATGAAAGAGGAATTGTAACGCGAAACAAGGCTCGATTGGTGGTAAAAGGTTTCAATCAGCAAGAAGGGATTGATTACAATGAAGTGTTTGCACCAGTGGCAAGGTTGGAAGCAATTCGGTTGTTCCTAGCCTTCGCATCATTCAAGGGCTTTAAAGTTTACCAACTAGACGTGAAGAGTGCATTTCTTTACTGGAAAGTCCAAGAAGTGGTGTATGTCTCACAACCAGATGGGTTCGTTGATCCAGATTATCCAGATCGTGTGTACAAGCTTGATAAGGCTTTGTATGGATTACATCAAGCTCCCAGGGCGTGGTACGAGACACTATCTACACATCTGATCAAGAATGGTTTTGAAAGAGGTCAGATTGACAGTACACTTTTCATCAAGAGGAAGAAGGAATATTTTCTGCTGGTACAGGTGTACGTGGATGACATCATCTTTGGGTCATCAGATGAAAACATGTGTAAAGAGTTCGAGCAGGTGATGAAGAGCAAGTTCAAAATGAGCGCTGTGGATGAGCTATCTTACTTTCTGGGATTACAAGTTGAACAGAAGGAGGATGGGATGTTTATTCATCAAACAAAGTATGTGTATGACATTTTGGATCGGTTCAAAATGAATGATTGCTCTACTTTCAACACACCCATTTGTGAAAATCACAATCTTGGCCCAGATCATGAAAGTACTGAAGATGTTGATCCTACTCAATACAGGGCGATGATTGGTTCTATGATGTACTTGACTGCTTCAAGATCTGACATCATATTTTCTGTATGCTTGTGTGCCAGATATCAGGCGAATCCAAAAGAGTCACACATGAAAGCAGTGAAGCATATTCTTGAAGGGGAAACCTAAACTTGGGTTGTGGTATCCAGCTGATAGTGATCTGAATTTTGTCGCTTACACTGACTCAGACTTTGGGGGATGCAAGTTAAACAGAAAGTCTATAACAGGTGGTTGTCAGTTCTTAGGAGGTAGGATTGTGTCTTGGCAATGCAAGAAGCAATCTTGTGTGTCTACCTCTACGCGTGAAGCTGAATATATTGTTGCGGGTAGCTGCTGCTCTCAGGTTCTCTGGATTCAACAGCAAATGCGCGATTACGGTTTGGATTTCACTCATACTCCTATTATGATAGACAATAATGCCACAATTTCTATTACAAATAATCCCGTGAAACATAGTCGCACAAAACATATTGACATACGTCATCATTTTATACGGGATTGTGCTGAAAAGAGACTAATTGAATTACATCGAGTCGACACACTAGATAACCTGGCAGATCTTTATACTAAAGCTTTTGACAGGGCTCGCTTTGAACATTTAGTCGAACTCCACGGGATGAGGAATCCTGAATAACTGGTTTTTCATAAGAATTTTGTAAATAGTTTATTGCTTTCTTAAAAATCAAAAATACAAAAACATTGAAAAATTAAAAACATAAATAAAAAATAGAAAATAAAAAATGAGTTATCACTGTGTGAAAAAGAAGAAATGATAGTACATCAGCAAGTTAGACTATCACACTAAAACTGAATTAAATTGCTTAAGTGTGATAGCAGCTTCATCATACGATGTACCAGTAGGCAAAAGCATGAAATAATCAACTTACCAATGTGATATAAACCTAAATGAACTGAATATGAGTGGGGAACACATCAGTGGTGTATGGTTTAATGACCTTAAATCTTGCGTTGATAGATTGCCAAAATCTGAAGTTTTGGGTCTTTATACTGTTATTTCATCTGGGGATATCAGGGTTGTCCTTCTGCTGCATCCAGATACATGCTGACCTAGGCACAACCAGGATATCTTAAAAGAGCTAAAAATGCCAAAACCTATAAATGAAGAAGCTCTCCTAGAGAGTCATTCATAAAGTGCAAAATGCATAAATCGTACCAAAAAATGGTATTTGTCATAGCCCTCATTAGATATTTTGGTCTCTTTGCTGTACGGAAGTACTGACCTGATCACCAATTATCTATCGTTGAAAAACAAAACGGATGAATTCAGTATACTCACCTACTACGATGAATCTTTGTGCATACCTTGATCGCGGGGGTATATCCTGAAGTGGGACACACTAGTATATCAGAATAATGTTACCTTAACGTATCATACGGTAATGGTACTTGAAATGTTCATGCATTTTGTTTAAGTGGACAAACATACTGGTAATCGTCTTGGACTGCTTTTCACGAAAAATTAAATAAAGAATTATCTAATAGTGTGAAAACAGTTTGATTGTGCTGATATGATCTTCTTACCGGTGATTCTCACAAAAATAGAGTGTTTATTGCTTTTGTATTTACTTGCTTTCAGAAAATATAAAAATCCAAAAATAGTGTCTTTTTCTGTTAAAAATTCTTAATGTACGAAAAACTGTTATTCTTGGAGGAATTGTTACTGATAGGGGGAGACGGTGTTAGAAAGTGAGTTCAAAATTTTAAATCATACAGGATCTTGTGTGTTGGACAAAAAGTTTTGCGTGTTGGTGATAAATTGAAAATGCTTAATCTGTGAAATAATCTCTTGAATAATAATAATTTATTCAACTGTGTTGAAAAATTCTTATGGTTTCTCGAGATGTTTGTTTTATAGTATACAGATTGAAACAGTATGTTGCTGAGAAGTTGCTGAGAAGATGAGAGTTTGATTGGATGCATGGTAGAACCTCCTTTCTACATTGTAGACAAAGTTGAAGAGTTTGAAGATTGCTTTGCAAATTCTAAACTGGGGTTTACTCAAGTGCTAACGATTTTGAAGATTTGGTGATTGGATGCATCAGCTTAGGGGGAGTCTGTTGCTGACAGAAGCTGTTAAAGCTGAAGCTATCCAAAGACCAAAGACATTAAGGATTTTATGAAGAATGCAAGATGACTGAAGACAAAGTTATTTTATGAAGCTATTGTCAAGGGGGAGTTTGTTGGTGCATATTTGTGACAACAGCTTAGATTTGGTCTTTGGATATCTTGTAATTAGTTAAATGATAAACAGTTAGCGGGTTTAGCTTTGTATTAGTGGAATAATAGAGTTTGGGCTAAACAAAACCCAGTTTGGGTCTAGGGGGACGAATTGGGCTTTGCCCATGTAGGAAACCTTAGCCCAAGTAGCAACCTTGTGTTATATAAACAAGGCTTTGCTTTAGGGTTTAGGTTAATCAGCCAAAACAGAGTTTGAGAGAGATTTCATGAGGGACTAGTGTCTTGGACGAAATTGTGTGTGTTAGGGTTTTGATTGATTGTAATTCGTGAGATTGATAATCAAAAGAAACCCAGTTTGATTGTGAATTGCTGATTACTACTCGTTTCTGTGAAATTCTGATCAAGAGGATTCCGCACTCTTGATTGGATTGACAATTCTGTGAAGATCCATACGAATAGGGGACCTACAAGAGCATTACTAATAACCTAATTCCCTATAACCATGAGCTCTGATACCAACTTTTTTGTCACACCCCGACCGCGTAATACAACAAACCATGGCGGAAACGTGGGGGAGTGTCGTAATAGAATCATTGTTTCACAACACATGGTAATTGAAGTTTTGTTTTATTTCATTATTAGACACATTGTTTTGACATAAACCAAATAAGTACAACAATTGTCTTTCAAGTTTTAAGTCACTAAGGCCCGCGTGCATCCTATGTATTGGCAAGCAATCAACAATCGTCACGTAACAGAACTTGAAATATATGTGAAAAACAGTCAGCATAAAAATGTCGGCGAGTACATAGGTTTTGTAAGTGTGTCAAATTCATGGCTTTGAATTCGTATTGTAACACCTCGACCAACTATGAGAGTTGTCGAGTATGTACCTTGAAATCAAAAAGTGTTTTGATATTGCAATATGTTTTATCAACTTTACAAGTTGATATACGTAAAACCAAAACCATTGTAGCCATGAATCTTGACTGAAAACATTTGCCTTTGTAAAACCAAGTAGTGAATCGTCTTTGAAAATAAACAAGTATGGTTTATATCTTTAAGTAAACCTCGTTGTGTGTCATCGTTTGAAATCATTCGTCCAAGTGAACTAGATAACGCTACGACATGTAATGGGATAAAAGCACTTATATATAGGAAGTACCAGCGGCGTATCCACTATGCTTTTATCACATTACACACAACTCGTTACCTAATCACTTAACATAAACCAATCGTCCAAATCGTTCCAATCGTTCAAATCGTTCAAATCGTCCGTGTTTTAATTGAGAAATACAACTTTTGGTCGTTCTTTAAAGAATACATTCAAACCTGTGTGACTCGATATACCATCCATGGGGTATCTTTAACTAGGCCCTAAAAGACCTCTTTAACAAGACTAACAAACCAACACATGATTTGTTAATCAGATAACAGTTTCTGTCGTTACCCACATTACCCACCAAAGGGATAGTCCGATAACGGGATTTGTCAGATCCTATGGTACCATAACATACTACTGGTCGTCTTGATCATAGTTAATGAATGTCATTCGGATGTCTTTCGACTAACGCCCTGATGTGTGCAAAATGCAACATATAAATTACATCAATTGTGGCATAAAACTAACCCTTTTTTAGTACTAATGTTGGAAAAAGTGTGCTTTTGTCTTCCTTTTGTATTTTCAGGATTAAATGAGCTCAAATTAACAAAAGAAGCAAAAAGACAACAAAATCTAACATAAATACAAGAAAAGGAACAAACGTGACATGCCCGACCCCACGACAGCATCTTCCCAAGCAAAACAAGAAGACAGAAGACTGAACACGCCCCGTGCTCAGCCAGCACGGGGGCGTGCCCAAGTGTCAGCAGAAAAGACAAAGTGGTAGAAGCTTCTATTGCCCACCACGGGGCCATGCTCAGCGGACACGGGGCCGTGGTCAACTATAAGATTCGCAGAATCCAAGCAAATCTTCATAGTACAAATATTCTTCTGCACACGGGGTCGTGCTCAGCGGACACGGGGGCGTGGTCAACTAATACAGATAAGCTGCATTAAATGAAGAAAGAGAGGATGTGGACACGGGGCCGTGCCCACTGGACACGGGGCCGTGCCCGAGCTTCTGTTCAGCCTATAAATAGGAGTGCTTGGCTCAAGCTCAAACCATCCCTTGGCACACCACCTCTCTCACACTTCACCCACCACCCACCACCACCATAACACCATCATCCACCACCATCATCCATTGTCCATCATAGAGTGTGTGAGTCGTCTCGGGATCCAGGATTGATTGTAAGAGTTCTTGACAATCAAGGCCATGTTTGCCTAAGTCTCTTACATCATTTGGTGAAGACAAGTTTCTAGTGTAATACTTTTTATTTTTAATCTTTTCGCACTTTTTACTTGGTTTTGTATTAATGACTTTAATAACTAGTTTCTTATGTTGAAGGTGATTCTTCCTTATCGTTTGTCCGTGGTGTCTTGGCATTATTTTACTGTCTATATAAAATAAAAGATTTTCACCATTCATATCTCCACGGTCTATATGGAGGTATGTTGGCTACCTGGTCGGGGGTTAAGGGAACGGTTTGGTAAGAGTCTTGCCGTTGTTCAGCGTTTAGAGATCCTGCAAGGGACCTGGGTCAAATTTAGTAGGACCTCCTTCAATGCTTAACGGTATTGGATGGCGGGGGTCCAAACTCTTTGATCCCCTCATAAGTTAAACTACTATTAATACTATAACCCGGCTATTTAGGACTGTATCCCTGCTGACTCAGACTACTTAGCCGAGGGTAACGTCACCTCCAAAAGAGGGGCCTACCATAATTTGCATTAATAACTTAATTAATTATCTTTCAATAATCTGACCCTTTAGGATTGTATCCTTGCTGACTCAAACTACTGGGTTGATGGTAACGTCACCTTCAAAAGAGGGGTCTACTACAATAACTAAGATAATCTCTTAAATAAGTGCAAAAGTGCGGAAATAATCAAAGGTTACACTAAACACGAGTCGGAACCAAGTGATTCATCTTGTCTATCTGTTTTTATTTTTTTATTTTTATTTTCAGCATTTTAGTTAGTTTTTATTTTTCTTAGTTTAAAACATTTTTCTAAACTTTTTGATTTGATTAGACGTTGAAGATAAACCGGTACTAAAAGCTCTTGTGTCCTTGGACGACCTCGGTATCTTACCAACACTATACTACGCTCACGATGGGTGCACTTGCCCATATGTGTGTTTAGTGTTAGTAAATATCGTGTTTTATAAATTTAAAACTTGGCTAAAAAGTGTTAAAAAGGGCTTAACATATACATTAAAAACTAATAACACTCACGCACATCAAGTTTTTGGCGCCGTTGCCGGGGACACAAGGATTTTAAGAAAGTTAGGAATCAACGGCCTAATCGTTTTTTTATTTTTCATTTTTTAGATTTTTTTTTCTTAGTTTTTCAGCTTTTGCAGAACTCAGCACGGGCCGTGCCCGCTGAACATGCCCCGTGCCCAATCATTGGAATTGGCGATCCTGTTTTAAGTCAGACAGTAAGCTGAACACGCGGCCGTGCCCACTCAACACGCCCCCGTGCCTAAGATTCAGTTACTGAAAACAGAACCGTAAGATCCCGACGGTTGGTAATTTCTGACACAAACATGAGTGATACTGATACTTTTTACTTTCGGCACTCTTATGGTACTACGTGGTGTCAATTATGTGGTGGTAACCATAAGGAATTAGAATGTTATTTTCTAAATTATAAGCCCCACTATATAGACCCATCGTCTCCTTGTATCCTTAAGAGGGGCGAAAGTAAAAATAATCCCTATCGCTCCCTCGAATGCTCTCAACCGGATTTTCTAGGAGAAATGCTTCTCGATGAATTATTTCAATTAGAAGATCTAATTCTTAATTGGTTAAAAGAACTTAGGAAAGATTTCAATGATCTATCCCAAGACGATAACCAAGAAGAAGGGTTGGGCTCGCATTCAAACAACTTCGTTGTTTCCGACGATACTTCTAACTCTAGTGAGGACTTGAGCGATAGTCGTCCCTGTGTCGATTGTGCCATGAAGGACTCCCCATCGACTTCGTTCGATGCATACATAGACCTGAGCGATTCGACATACTCCTTCTTTAACGAGAGGCCGAAAAAGGGTTGGACTTGTCCACCTACATATAGCATAGGAATCACCCTCACCGACAACCTCTTGCGTTCTCGTCTTAATCTAGAGCAACTAAGGTATCTTAGGCATTTTGGGGTTGTTCCATCCAGTAAGGAACCACCCGATCTGAAGAAGTTCTTTGAAAATAGACGAATTCCTTAAGACAGCTTCTAGACACGGGGCCGTGTCCAGGTCAGCACGCCCCCGTGTCCACCCAAAGATTCCCTTCTGATTTTATCAGAATATGGAAAAAAAACGTGTCAGGATTCCCTCTGCACACGGGGCCGTGTCCAGCCGATACGGGGCCGTGCGCAACGTACTATCATTTTCTATAAATGCAGCCAAGAATCTTGCACATTTGAACCATTCCAGGGACAGAGATTTGGGGAATATTCTCACATACCATCCTAGGTATTTTCTAAAAGAAGTTTCTCAACTATCTTCTTGTCCTTTCCTCTTTTATCCACTATCATCTTCTTCAATTTTTCTTGTACTTCCATTAAAAGCTTGAAACTTGCATAATTTCAAGCTTTGTTGAGATGTTTGTTAGATTTTTATACATGGAATCTTGTTTATAATGAGTTCTACAACAATGTTTTAAGTTGTTTCTGTTCAAAAATGCTTTAAAAATCACGAAAACAATTTAAAACTCCAAGATTCCTTGTTCCTAAATCATGCAGATGTCTGAACACGGGGCCGTGTCCGAGGTACTGATCCCATAAAATTGAACTCTTTTCGGTATGTTTTCTCAGAATGGCAAGCAGAACAAGCGGAAACTCTTCGTCGCATTCCAGAAACAACCGGCAGGGGAGAAGATCATCAACGGTTGAAGATTCTCTTGTAAACTATGTTTACGCCTTAAGAGAGGCCCTTGATGAAATGACAAGTGTGGAAGAGGCATTGGTTGACCGTATTAATCATTTGACGGTGGGACTAGAGGGATGTCTTCGAGAGGTCAACTTTTTGCACCAAAGGTTGAACATTCTCGCTTCTCCTCCTTTGGTACCAATCGTTACCCAAAGGGCATGGAATATGCTTCCTGAAATCATCATACCGGCCGAGTGGTATGCCATGCATCCGGAGCCCCCTCGAGACATACTACAAGGGGTTCCGATTGGTGTCGCTCCCCCTCCACAAGATGTTGAGGAACATGAAGCCGCCTCCCTTCTCCCGAGGGAGATAGAAGAATGGCTCTAGCAACATCTAAGGAACACCGCTCGGCTTTTAGTTCTACAAGACTTTTAGAAACCGGAAAACTATTTCAGGAATTTTGGTTCTTATTGTAGAAGTAGAGCTCCTAGGGATGATTTTACATATCACTTGACCTATCTAATTTAGGATCTTTAACTTTTTTTTTCTGCTTTTTTTTTTCATTTTTAGGACTATTATGTAATTCTCTCTATGACTTAATGAATGATGGTTTTAATTAATTTGGTGTTTGGATGGTGTTGAAATGAATAAAACACACTTGAGATAGCAAAGGATACAAGGGAACCTTGAACCAGCACCCCATGCAGGAAAACAGGACCATCCGACAAAATTCTTCATTTACAGTAAGTTCGGCACGGGCCGTGTCCGCCCAACACGGCCCCGTGCTGCACAATCTGCAGAAATACCCAGTTCAGGTACACTGGATGTGACAACCGGTAATTTACGGCTCTTAATTACGCGATTAACAGGAGATTAACGCAATAATAAATAGTGATTATAGCATAAATCAACTTAATTAGGCCTTTGGGGTGCCTAGGAACGCTTATCCGACTCTACAGTACGCGTATGAAGATTCGAGTGGAATCTGCGGAACAACAAATGACAACGGATTGAAACCGAACAGAAATACTGACGACGCCGACAAATATTTAATTTTTTACGACATATTTTAGCTCCGTAATTATTTTAGTGACTACAGTTGAAACTGGATCGAAAAACGGATTAAAGACGGCAACGATACAATTTTGCGCGATTATTACCGTAATCGACGAACGGGCGCGACAACAACGACTACCGACCGTATTTTTGTGTATTTTAAATTTTGACGTTAAACGGGGTTCAGGATTTGGAAACGGGTCTCGTAGGAATTACAGACTACTTACACATGAGATGGGCTTGTAGGCCCCGGGCCCAAGCCCAAAACCCACAAGCCTAAACCTACTCTTAAGATATTAGATTTTGTTAAATCTTTAAGAGATCTCTACATAAGATTTTTATTCAAAGAATAACACAAGCAACCTGAAGGTAACTTGAATGCACAATAGACATAGAAGACACTTTGTTCTATAAATGGAGACCCCTCCATCTCACCTCACACCCACAAGAATTAACACAGAGAATTCATCTCCTGCTCTCACCCTCTCTCTCGATATACAAACACAGAGGAAACACTTTCCTCACAAACAAACCCACAAAATCAGTTCAATCAGCAACCTCGGTTCCCCTCTTTCTGGCCGACACCCCACCTGCAACACCCACTCACCTTCTCCTCCACCCTCACACAAAGCGGATCGGAGAAGCAGGAGCCGGCCACCACCCGGTGGTGGTGAACGGCGGCATATCAGAGACCGGAGAAGAGAGAGAGAGCTGCGGAGAAGAGAGAGAGAGCTGCGGCGAGGAGAGAGAAAGGACCGGAGGTGGTGGTGGTGAGCGGCGGACCGACGGTCGACGCCATTGACCGGTGGTTCTTGTCTTTACCCGGCGTGGTTTTGCAGCAGAGACAGGGAGACCGAGGAGAGAGAAAGGGAACCGGTGGTGGTGGTGTTCAGCGACGGTCGGAGACTCGGACCGGCGGTCCTTGTCTCGGTCCGGCGGTCTTCGCCTTTATCCGTTAATTTTCCGGTAAACACCCACCACCCTGTTTCTTTTATTTTTGCTCCAAGTGTTATCGGACAGTGATGTTTTCGAGTAGATGATGATGGTGGTGGCTGTCCAGTGTCTCATGTTTCAGGCGATTTGGTTCAACATGGTTTTGGTTTCGGCTCGGGACCCGGGTGATGTTCGGGTCAAGATGCAAGTGCAGTTAGTATTGATTTGGTTTAACTCGGTTTGACTCGGTCAAACCGAGTCAACTCAGTCAATGGTTCGGGTCAACAGTGGTCGAGTTTGGTTCGGGTCAAGCGCGGATCGGACGGGTCAGATTTCACTCTGTCAACTCGGCGAGTTGACTCGGTCAACTCAGCAAGTCAAAACAGGTCAACTGCGGTCAACATCTTCGGTCAGACGGCTCGGTTCGGTCAGACAACTAGGTTCAGTTGACTCGGTCAAACCGAGTCAACTCGGTCAAACCGAGTCAACTCGGTCAAACCTGGTCAACTCAGTTGACTCGGTCAACAACCCGACACGAAGACTTGGTAAATATTAGCGGCACATTTATTTTGTTATTTTTCATAATATTAACATTACGTGAAAAACGAGCTCGAATCGATTTTATATAGTTCACATCTCAAAATATTCGACAAGGTTTACATAAATATTGATTTCGTTGTTTGAATATTGATTGGTTTTGAAAAATAATGACAACTTGTGTTGTCGGGGCGTCCAAAAACAGAGGAAACTCTGCCCGTTTTTCGAGAAAACCCGTAAAACAAAATGAGTTTTATTATAAAAACGTGCTTTTCTTGTAAAACGACAACTATTGTTATAAGCGACATTTACAATATACAAATATAAAGTTTCCTTCGATAACAACTTACAACTTACGAAAACAACGATTCGGAAAATATTTACAACGACAAACATAGTTGTTTTGAACTTCGGAAATTTGACAAATTCGTTTTTGTAAAAATAAATATAGTTTTATATTTATTTCAAATTTCAAAAAACTCGATTCCTTTTATAAATAAATATAGTTATATATTTATTTTCCAATACAAGTCGACGATTTCTTTTACAAAATAAATATAACTGTTATATTTATTTTATACGCCTAGACGGCACATACGTATATTTTTGGCAAATATACACAAAACGCAATATATATAATACGAGTTTATTATATATTACTTTCATACGAATATTCCTTTATATCAACATACGACTTCTTAAAACGAGCTAACAAGTATAACTTCTTCGCTTCTTTTAAGTTAACTATTTACCGTCAAATCGTTCGATCAACGATTCGGTAGAGCTCGGTAACACGTAGATTAGTTACCACATTATTCGAAACTTATTAGATATTCCGTGTTAGGAATACTGTAGAATGCACGCTAGCAAGTCGAGCCTTGGAAACGACATCACGAAGTCGTAATTAGCTAGCTTTGCACAGGAATATTCAGGTGAGTTCATAACCCCACCTTTTTACGATTTTGCATTTTCTAAATGTTTTCGGGGTGGAAAGACATGCACTTTTTGCAAAGCATACAAGAATTACATATTTATAAACCATTTTACAAGCAAGATTTATCTGACACAAATGGTTTACGAAAAGCTTATGTTTTATACCGGTTTTTCAAACAAGCGTTTACACACGAATTCTAGTTTTCTAAACTACGAGAAAATACAAGAGTATACAAACACATGAGAATTGATACTTGACATAAAGAATACAAGAACTGAAAATTGATACTTGATATGATGGATACAAGAATGATACGAGAAATCGTGTCACGAATAGGGTACCATAAGCACCATTAATCGTGTACATACTTAGACCGCAGAACAAAAGGTTAGATCTAATGGGTTCCGGGCAGCCCCACTCTTGGCCACTCTTTTACCAAGCAGTGTTTTTGTGTCTCAGTCGTGAATCGACTACAGAAAAATGCCTATGGTTTGGTGACTTCCTATGTCGTGTCACATGTTAATGGCCTTGCAACCCATTAACAACAAGATACATACAGAATACTTGATTTATATAAGAAAACATGATACATACAAGAATACGTGATTTATACAAGAATACATGATACATACAGAAATACTTGAATTATACAAGATACATACCATGTTTTCATACAAAGTTTCTGTATAACTTGACAAGAAAATGATTTTAAATTCGTTTTCTCAACAATACTTCAAAAACCGGTTATTCAAAAAGATTTATTTCAAATCTTTTACAAACAAACTATGAACTCGCTCAACTTTATGTTGATTTTTCGCATGTTTCTTTCTCAGGTTGCTTTTCAAAGTTATGGCACGGTTGGAATAGGAGAACCATGAAGAGTCGAGTACTTAGTGGGCGTTCGCATTCTAAAAGACTTAGCTTATTTGCTTCCGCTGTGCAATGAAGATACCAGTCCAGTCACGCCAATGCTCTAATATTCGGGGTGTGACAGATTGGTATCAGAGCTATAGGTTACAGCGAATAGGGTTCTCTGTAGAGATACCTAGGCTCTAACCTCATATTTCTCTGGGGACTTAGATTATCAAAACGTCGAATACAGAACGCCTAGTACTCGAAAATGGTCTCCAACCGTTGCCGAAAGACAAACAGTCAAAATTTCGTTTTCAAACATACGCTAAAGTGGTGTTTTACACACGATACACAAGACAGTCGCATACAGTACATAAAACCCTGAGAGTTTAGGAAACATGCACATAAGACCTTCGGAAACTTATGTTAAAGTTCATTAAAGGTCATCACGTAGGAACTGCATATATTAATTTGGGCACACACAATTATGCATATTGTCTACGATGTTTTTACTTCCCGAGCAGGCAGCCTACGCATAACGAAACGCTAGTGCACGAGAATACATAGAACTCAAATTTTACGTCAACAGATGTCGGAGTGCATCACATTCTACGCAAAACGAAACGCTAGCGCACAGGCATACGTGAGACTTAAGCTATACATCAACAGAGGTTGAAGTACGTCACATGCGACTATCAATCAGGAAGCGGCAGTGGGCACGCGGTCCTGCAAACGACACGAGTCATGCTAAGGAAAAGACGCAAGTCACGATATCCCCCCTAACTTGTTAACGACGAATACGCTATGGTAATGTCACCTAACAACTGGTTAACACATGCAACCCCAGGTAAAGTCCTTAAATTTCTTTTATTGAAATTTCGACTTTCACATTTACTGAGTAGATTTTCGTATCTCTACTCCTCTTGATGGTCATTGTATCACGATCATTTCCTTCAGAATAGCGAATACTCATTTGCTTCGTTTCTTGAAAAAAAAAATTTATATGATACGCATGCATCGTTTGTTACGCATGTGGTTTCGTTTCGAATAAGCGTTTCATCAAAGTTCAAATATTATTTCGCTAAATATAATTTTTGATTTGTGATTCGAATGACCCGCATTATTGAAATTGTTGGCTTCTTTGTTATCAAGTCAACACATTTTCTTGAAATTTCTTTTCAAGTTACATACATGGTTTTTCGTTATGACCATGTCGAAAGTTTTCTTGTCGATACGTGTATTTATTGTCGGCTTGCGCCGAAATCAAATCCAATTGTTTGAACTTGATTCATTACACATATTCAATTCAAGACACCATATGATGTATTGAAGACATCGTATTCGAATTAGTTTTAACAAGCGTTTCATTGTTCTGAGTCGTAGTAGACTTGTTTGGTCTACGACTCCATTAAGTCGTTTGTTGATTTCGACACCTTGTGGTGTCAGTATAAACTTGTAGCTTGGGCTAATCATGATTGAGCGTTTTATGCAAAACACAGGTGATACTTGTTCGATCGCCGCTATATTTGAATTGTTTCATTCACTACGACACCTTGTGGCGTCGGTAGAACTTGCAGCTTGCGCTGATCACGATCGAGCGATTCATGCAAACTAGTACATATGAGCTTGTTGAAATCTAAGTTCATTTATTTGATGCAATCATTTCTGGAATTCATTTGCATCTTGTGATACGTCCTTGAATTCACATCATTCGAATAAGTCTTGATTCGATTTCATGATCGTTCACTTTGGTACTATTCGTATTTACTTACATATAACGTAACTCTAAGGAGTTGACGTAGTCTAAATTTCGAGGACGAAATTTTATTAACAGGGGGAGACTGTGACAACCGGTAATTTACGGCTCTTAATTACGCGATTAATAGGAGATTAACGCATTAATAAATAGTGATTACAGCATAAATCAACTTAATTAGGCCTTTGGGGTGCCTAGGAACGCTTATCCGACTCTACAGTACGCGTATGAAGATTCGAGTGGAATCTGCGGAACAACAAATGACAACGGATTGAAACCGAACAGAAATACTGACGACGCCGACAAATATTAAAATTTTTACGACATATTTTAGCTCCGTAATTATTTTAGTGACTACAGTTGAAACCGGATCGAAAAACGGATTAAAGACGGCAACGATACAATTTTGCGCGATTATTACCGTAATCGACGAACGGGCGCGACAACAACGACTACCGACCATATTTTTGTGTATTTTAAATTTTGACGTTAAACGGGGTTCAGGATTTGGAAACGGGTCTCGTAGGAATTACAGACTACTTACACATGAGATGGGCTTGTAGGCCCCAGGCCCAAGCCCAAAACCCACAAGCCTAAACCTACTCTTAAGATATTAGATTTTGTTAAATCTTTAAGAGATCTCTACATAAGATTTTTATTCAAAGAATAACACAAGCAACCTGAAGGTAACTTGAATGCACAATAGACATAGAAGACACTTTGTTCTATAAATGGAGACCCCTCCATCTCACCTCACACCCACAAGAATTAACACAGAGAATTCATCTCCTGCTCTCACCCTCTCTCTCGATATACAAACACAGAGGAAACACTTTCCTCACAAACAAACCCACAAAATCAGTTCAATCAGCAACCTCGGTTCCCCTCTTTCTGGCCGACACCCCACCTGCAACACCCACTCACCTTCTCCTCCACCCTCACACAAAGCGGATCGGAGAAGCAGGAGCCGGCCACCACCCGGTGGTGGTGAACGGCGGCATATCAGAGACCGGAGAAGAGAGAGAGAGCTGCGGAGAAGAAAGAGAGCTGCGGCGAGGAGAGAGAAAGGACCGGAGGTGGTGGTGGTGAGCGGCGGACCGACGGTCGACGCCATTGACCGGTGGTTCTTGTCTTTACCCGGCGTGGTTTCGCAGCAGAGACAGGGAGACCGAGGAGAGAGAAAGGGAACCGGTGGTGGTGGTGTTCAGCGACGGTCGGAGACTCGGACCGGCGGTCCTTGTCTCGGTCCGGCGGTCTTCGCCTTTATCCGTTAATTTTCCGGTAAACACCCACCACCCTGTTTCTTTTATTTTTGCTCCAAGTGTTATCGGACAGTGATGTTTTCGAGTAGATGATGATGGTGGTGGCTGTCCAGTGTCTCATGTTTCAGGCGATTTGGTTCAACATGGTTTTGGTTTCGGCTCGGGACCCGGGTGATGTTCGGGTCAAGATGCAAGTGCAGTTAGTATTGATTTGGTTTAACTCGGTTTGACTCGGTCAAACCGAGTCAACTCAGTCAATGGTTCGGGTCAACAGTGGTCGAGTTTGGTTCGGGTCAAGCGCGGATCGGACGGGTCAGATTTCACTCGGTCAACTCAGCAAGTCAAAACAGGTCAACTGCGGTCAACATCTTCGGTCAGACGACTCGGTTCGGTCAGACAACTAGGTTCAGTTGACTCGGTCAAACCGAGTCAACTCGGTCAAACCTGGTCAACTCAGTTGACTCGGTCAACAACCCGACACGAAGGCTTGGTAAATATTAGCGGCACATTTATTTTGTTATTTTTCATAATATTAACATTACGTGAAAAACGAGCTCGAATCGATTTTATATAGTTCACATCTCAAAATATTCGACAAGGTTTACATAAATATTGATTTCGTTGTTTGAATATTGATTGGTTTTGAAAAATAATGACAACTTGTGTTGTCGGGGCGTCCAAAAACAGAGGAAACTCTGCCCGTTTTTCGAGAAAACCCGTAAAACAAAACGAGTTTTATTATAAAAACGTGCTTTTCTTGTAAAACGACAACTATTGTTATAAGCGACATTTACAATATACAAATATAAAGTTTCCTTCGATAACAACTTACAACTTACGAAAACAACGATTCGGAAAATATTTACAACGACAAACATAGTTGTTTTGAACTTCGGAAATTTGACAAATTCGTTTTTATAAAAATAAATATAGTTTTATATTTATTTCAAATTTCAAACAACTCGATTCCTTTTATAAATAAATATAGTTATATATTTATTTTCCAATACAAGTCGACGATTTCTTTTACAAAATAAATATAACTGTTATATTTATTTTATACGCCTAGACGGCACATACGTATATTTTTGGCAAATATACACAAAACGCAATATATATAATACGAGTTTATTATATATTACTTTCATACGAATATTCCTTTATATCAACATACGACTTCTTAAAACGAGCTAACAAGTATAACTTCTTCGCTTCTTTTAAGTTAACTATTTACCGTCAAATCGTTCGATCAACGATTCGGTAGAGCTCGGTAACACGTAGATTAGTTACCACATTATTCGAAACTTATTAGATATTCCGTGTTAGGAATACTGTAGAATGCACGCTAGCAAGTCGAGCCTTGGAAACGACATCACGAAGTCGTAATTAGCTAGCTTTGCACAGGAATATTCAGGTGAGTTCATAACCCCACCTTTTTACGATTTTGCATTTTCTAAATGTTTTCGGGGTGGAAAGACATGCACTTTTTGCAAAGCATACAAGAATTACATATTTATAAACCATTTTACAAGCAAGATTTATCTGACACAAATGGTTTACGAAAAGCTTATGTTTTATACCGGTTTTTCAAACAAGCGTTTACACACGAATTCTAGTTTTCTAAACTACGAGAAAATACAAGAGTATACAAACACATGAGAATTGATACTTGACATAAAGAATACAAGAACTGAAAATTGATACTTGATATGATGGATACAAGAATGATACGAGAAATCGTGTCACGAATAGGGTACCATAAGCACCATTAATCGTGTACATACTTAGACCGCAGAACAAAAGGTTAGATCTAATGGGTTCCGGGCAGCCCCACTCTTGGCCACTCTTTTACCAAGCAGTGTTTTTGTGTCTCAGTCATGAATCGACTACAGAAAAATGCCTATGGTTTGGTGACTTCCTATGTCGTGTCACATGTTAATGGCCTTGCAACCCATTAACAACAAGATACATACAGAATACTTGATTTATATAAGAAAACATGATACATACAAGAATACGTGATTTATACAAGAATACATGATACATACAGAAATACTTGAATTATACAAGATACATACCATGTTTTCATACAAAGTTTCTGTATAACTTGACAAGAAAATGATTTTAAATTCGTTTTCTCAACAATACTTCAAAAATCGGTTATTCAAAAAGATTTATTTCAAATCTTTTACAAACAAACTATGAACTCGCTCAACTTTATGTTGATTTTTCGCATGTTTCTTTCTCAGGTTGCTTTTCAAAGTTATGGCACGGTTGGAATAGGAGAACCATGAAGAGTCGAGTACTTAGTGGGCGTTCGCATTCTAAAAGACTTAGCTTATTTGCTTCCGCTGTGCAATGAAGATACCAGTCCAGTCACGCCAATGCTCTGATAATTCGGGGTGTGACACTGGACACGGGCCGTGTTCACCCAACACGCCCCCGTGTCCAGGCTTCTGTTTCTCTTGATTTAATTTTGTTACTGGCACTTGAACACGGGGCCGTGCCCGGACACCACGGGGCCGTGTTCATCGCCCAGTAACACAATTTTTTTTGCTTTTTCACACCTTTTTACACATTCAATCAACCTAAAAACTTATTTTTGGGACACATTGAGGACAATGTGTAATTTAAGTGTGGGGGGGATGCTAAAACCTTGAATCTTGCAAGTTCTAAATACAAGCCTTACACAAAACTCTATTGGAACCGTTAATCACCCCAAATTTTTTGAAAAATTTTCATTTTTTTTACTTGTCTAGGTTTAACTTGAGAATTTCAAGTTCTAAAAAGTTTATATTTTTACAAATTTACAACCGATAGCGTCGTGAAAAAAAAACCAACATAAGAAAATTATGAAAAGGCATGGCAAACTTAATTAAAATTTGATTATATATACTTGATCACATAAAAACCCATTCCCACAAAAGTGAGTTTTGAGCCTTTATTGAGCATACAATTACATATCATTAAACTAAATGCTCATTTTTCGTTTCTTGTGTGAATAGCCGCTTGGTTCTTACGACTCTAGAACTTGCCATGACGATACATTCCCGGTCCTTACCAACTTAAACCCGAGTAAGTAAATGATGGAGGCATTAGGACTAACCCTTTTTTATTTCTACACCATTATTTTTGTTTTTTACTACCTACCCAAAATCCCCCTAGTTAGCCCATTTGAGCCTAAACCTTTTCATTTCATAACCCAAACCAAAAACCCTTTCACCCACCAAAACCTTTTTCATTTTTAACCCTTTGTTTTAGTAACTAGCCCGGTTTTTCATATGACTGTAAAAAAAAAATGTGTTGATGATGAAGCAAAAGAAAATAAACAAACAAGTTTATCAAAAATAACTTTGTTTGAATAATAGCTTCATCAAAATAAAAATTACAAAAATAAAAAGTCTTACGAAAACCGACGCTTGTTACGCTTTTCGCCCTTTTCTACTAACCACTAACCACTAACCCAACCACCTACCTTTAACCCAAGCCTAACCCTTCACCCAAAAAGCTCTCTTGATATTTACAAAGACATATAGTTAAAAAGGAGGAGGATTGATTGCTTGGCAAGCCTATGGTAGGAGTAAGTTCCATGCCGCTCTCGAGTGATCCACTAAAATACATTTTCGGCCGAGTGTTGAGTGATCCCCCGTGAGGTATGTGAACTTGTATATAAATGAAATTTTAAAGAGGCATGTTATGCCCTAATAAGTAATTTATCTTATAAAAAGTTTTAAATAAATCATGACGAATAGGATTGTAAATAAATAAAAATAAAACTTAATAAAGAATCTTGGAAATCCTGACACTCTATGACAAGCCCAAAAACCTTCTTTTCTACCCATTCCATTTGGGAGTGTAAAGCCACATTATAAAGAGTTTTGCTTGAGGACAAGCAAAGATTCAAGTGTGGGGGTATTTGATGTGTGCAAAATGCAACATATAAATTACATTAATTGTGGCATAAAACTAACCATTTTTTAGTACTAATGTTGGAAAAAGTGTGCTTTTGTCTTCCTTTTGTATTTTCAGGATTAAATGAGCTCAAATTAACAAAAGAAGCAAAAAGACAGCAAAATCTAACATAAATACAAGAAAAGGAAAAAAGTGACATGCCCGACCCCACGACAGCATCTTCCCAAGCAAAACAAGAAGATAGAAGACTGAACACGCCCCGTGCTCAGCCAGCACGGGGGCGTGCCCAACTGTCAGCAGAAAAGACAAAGTGGTAGAAGCTTCTATTGCCCACCACGGGGCCGTGCTCAGCGGACACGGGGCCGTGGTCAACTATAAGATTCACAGAATCCAGGCAAATCTTCATAGTACAAATATTCTTCTGCACACGGGGTCGTGCTCAGCGGACACGGGGGCGTGGTCAACTAATACAGACAAGCTGCATTAAATGAAGAAAGAGAGGATGTGGACACGGGGCCGTGCCCACTGGACACGGGGCCGTGCCCACTGGACACGGGGCCGTGCCCGAGCTTCTGTTCAACCTATAAATAGGAGTGCTTGGCTCAAGCTCAAACCATCCCTTGGCACACCACCTCTCTCACACTTCACCCACCACCCACCACCACCATAACACCATCATCCACCACCATCATCCATTGTCCATCATAGAGTGTGTGAGTCGTCTCGGGATCCAGGATTGATCGTAAGAGTTCTTGACAATCAAGGCCATGTTTGCCTAAGTCTCTTACATCACTTGGTGAAGACAAGTGTCTAGTGTAATACTTTTTATTTTTAATCTTTTCGCACTTTTTACTTGGTTTTGTATTAATGACTTTAATAACTAGTTTCTTATGTTGAAGGTGATTCTTCCTTATCGTTTGTCCGTGGTGTCTTGGCATTATTTTACTGTCTATATAAAATAAAAGATTTTCACCATTCATATCTCCACGGTCTATATGGAGGTATGTTGGCTACCTGGTCGGGGGTTAAGGGAACGGTTTGGTAAGAGTCTTGCCGTTGTTCAGCGTTTAGAGATCCTGCAAGGGACCTGGGTCAAATTTAGTAGGACCTCCTTCAATGCTTAACGGTATTGGATGGCGGGGGTCCAAACTCTTTGATCCCCTCATAAGTTAAACTACTATTAATACTATAACCCGGCTATTTAGGACTGTATCCCTGCTGACTCAGACTACTTAGCCGAGGGTAACGTCACCTCCAAAAGAGGGGCCTGCCATAATTTGCATTAATAACTTAATTAATTATCTTTCAATAATCTGACCCTTTAGGATTGTATCCTTGCTGACTCAAACTACTGGGTTGAGGGTAACGTCACCTTCCAAAGAGGGGCCTACTACAATAACTAAGATAATCTCTTAAATAAGTGCAAAAGTGCGGAAATAATCAAAGGTTACACTAAACACGAGTCGGAACCAAGTGATTCATCTTGTCTATCTGTTTTTATTTTTTTATTTTTATTTTCAGCATTTTAGTTAGTTTTTATTTTTCTTAGTTTAAAACATTTTTCTAAACTTTTTGATTTGATTAGACGTTGAGGATAAACTGGTACTAAAAGCTCTTGTGTCCTTGGACGACCTTGGTATCTTACCAACACTATACTACGCTCACGATGGGTGCACTTGCCCATATGTGTGTTTAGTGTTAGTAATATCGTGTTTTATAAATTTAAAACTTGGCTAAAAAGTGTTAAAAGGGCACGAGTCGGAATAAATTTAATAACACTAACGCACATCACGCCCCAACAAGCTCGTTCACATTATTGAAATCATCGTATTTTATATAAACCATAGCATTGTTTTGAAAAACATGAAAAGCATTTAGCACATATGAATCACCCCAAAATAATTGAAAGCAATAAAAGAGGGGACTATGTACTCACTTGAGATTGCAAGTATCCTTGATTAAATGTCCTAATCAAAGCTCGGGTAATCAAGGAATCAAGTGGTACCTAGTATCGAATCACTATGTTAATAATCGGGACCTAAATCAGAAAATCGGATAGAATGAGGTCTTGTAAACCAAATGAGTGTTGGAACTCATATGATATTGTTTAACACAGCCTACATTCTGATTTGATACCTATCCTAGGTGCTTATGACCCGTTAAGGTAGTTTACGCTACTTTAACGTGTCATTTGAGCAAAAGCGTGTTCGGATGGTGTAACTAGTCCTATGACAAGTATTATATGCCTAAACATGTTTAATTATGTTGCATAATCAGTTTAAGTGTCAAAAATTTGGTTATATATGCTTAAATTGAAATTATGCGCAAAAAGGGCATTCTGGTCATTTTCCTAAGGCGTATAAACTACCTATCATACAACTAATTAAACTAAGTGACCATAAGGTATAACCTCGGAAGGTTATTCCCTATACAACTATGGTCACAAAATATGTTTGGTCGGATCCTAATGATCGACCAAATGGGTCGGGTTCGAAAGTCTAAGCGGCTGTCGAGACCGCTTGATTTACGACCCTAAATAAGTACTAAACTAAAAGTGACGAGTTAAACATGTTAAAACATGTTTAACTAAGTTAGAAAACTGATTTGGTATCAAAACAAAGTGTTTTGATACCCGAGAATAGTTTCGTCGCAAAATGCACATAATCGTGCATTTTGATTGAAACTTTGACTCGTCACTTCGACTAGTCAACGTGCTAATCAGTAGGTATAATCGCAGGGGATTATAACCATCGTGAATATGCTCACGTTGCAAAATTCGATTGAACTTTGACTTGACCAATTCATGGTCAAAACCGAAAGTCAAATTGTTTGACTTTCAGCTTGTTATTGCTGAAATAAAAGAACTAGCCATGAAAGAACACTTACAAAATGTTCTAAGGCTGGAAAATGTATTAGAAAACTCAGATGGGAGGCATCCACAAGTGGTAGCAACTCCAACTTTGAGTTATGAGACGAGAAAATGGAAATGAGCAATGAATTTGGCTGAACTTAGAGGTATTTATAGTTGTTGTGAAGCTCCAAGATGATGCCACATGTATTGTGTGATGCCCAAGGCATTATCTCAACCATACAAGTGTTAGCACAAGATTGGAAGGCTTGGAGAACACTAAACTTGGTGATTAAGTTCATAAAAACAATCAAACAAAACAAGGTGTTCAGCTGTTTTACTGAAACAACTTTCTGACCAGATCAGGGCGTCGCCGGACGCGACGGCAAAGGCCTTCTGTTGTCGCCGGACGCGAGGGCATAGGCAGAAGTTTCATAATTGGCAGAACAGGTCCCTGCACACTTCTATGTGCATTTTTGACGCATTTAACCCCTGTTAACCCATTTTCAAGGCTCTACAAGGATGTTAAAGCATAGGGGACTTGAAATATACTTGAAAATATCACGGATGTCAGTTCGTTTGGTCGTACGGTCACGTTGTTTGATAAATTATGACGAAACTCGAACGGACGCGAAAACGATCCAAATTACGCGACGAATGGTATTTTTGCATTCCTATCACTAAAATAAAATATTTTAGTGATTAAAAAAATTTTTGGATGTCCGAATATGGTCAGAACGCAAGATATGCACGTATATGCAAACTTACGCAATTTTGACGCTTTTAGTCCTTATGATCAGATAAGCGTATTTTCGCATAACGAACCGCTCAAAACTTATTTCTAAGTTATGTTAGGGATAGTTAAGGTATTTTTAGCTTATGATCTTGTTCCGGAGTGTTCGTTTCTATGCAAATTGGCAAACTTTTGCATTTTGACGCAAATAGTACCTGTGATTGAATAAAGTTGTTTTTGCCATACCAAACCCCACAAAACTTATTTCTAAGTTATGTAAAGGTTATTTAAGGTATGTTTAGATTACGTCACTATTCCGGAGTGTATGTCGTGTTAAACTGATTACGTTTACGTAACAGTTTGCGTATAACTTCTAGAAAAGCTTCTCGAGAGTTCGGAATCATACGAAATTTGATATGTGTACTTGTCACATGTAATTGTACAAATCCCGAGAATGAAATACAAGATTTCATTGGATTCGTAATTGTATGATGATCGTAATGGCACAAATGTCACAGTCTCCCCTACTTTAGGAAAATTCGTCCTGAAATTTAATTTTGAGGAAACTTGTGAAGACAGATGTGGATGATTCGCTTTTAAATAAATCCTCCGTTCCCTAAGTAAAACTCTGGGCCACGTCTGGATTTCCAACGAACTTTGTTATTCGTACTCGTTTGTTGTTTATAGGGAAGAGTTCAGATCTGAAGATTTAAACTCCATTCCAATAGGTTTGTGTATGAGTGTACCGAACCTCGAGAGTGACATGTAATTGTCAAAATGGTGTTCTCGTTGTAGTGAAATATGGAGAGCGTGTGAATTCGACAAGAATTTGGAGTTTTGAACATTGGATAGAGAGAATGTTTCCTATGAAGACTATTATAGGAAACTTGTGTGTGCACAACATAGGAGTCGGAGAGTATAACATAAAACAATCATTGGTCATGGTCCAGAACTTCTAGTAACTTAAATAACGCGACGCTCGCAATGTAATAAGGAACACTTATATATAGGAAGTACCATCGGCGTATCCACCATGCCCTTATTACATTGTTCTCGTTTCGTTATTCTTATCACTATAGGTTCTTACACATGACAAAACTTGCTGTGGTTTCTGTGCACTGAATTCCATAATTATGTATGCATCCATAATTACGTAATTCCTTGCACAGTCCACACAGTTCATTTTATAATGTGTAGGGAAATAAATCAAACGAATAATCCTGTGATGACTTGACTAGACTACCATAGAGTCTCTTTAACTAGATCAACGAATGATCTCTTTAAATAGACCACCAAAGAGTCTCTTCAACTAGATCACCAAAGGAGCTCTTTAACTAGATCGATGAATGATCTCTTTAAATAGATCAACACATGATCTCTTTAACTAGATCGATGAACGACCTCTTTAACTAGACCACCAGAGGGTCTCTTTAACTAGATCAACACATGATCTCTTTAACTAGATTGACGAATCAATCTCTTTAACTAGACCACCAAACTCTTTAACTATATCAACACATGATATCTTTAACTAGATCAACACATGATCTCTTTAACTAGATCGACGAACGACCTCTTTAACTAGACCACCAGAGGGTCTCTTTAACTAGATCAACACATGATCTCTTTAACTAGATTGACGAATCAATCTCTTTAACTAGACCACCAAACAGTCTCTTTAACTATATCAACACATGATATCTTTAACTAGATCAACACATGATTTCTTTAACTAGACCACCAAAGGGTCTCTTTAACTACATCAACGAATGATGTCTTTAATTAGATCAACGCATGATCTCCTTAACTAGATTGACGAATCAACTTCTTTAACTAGATCACCAATGGGTCTCTTTAACTATATCAACACATGATATCTTTAACTAGATCAACACATGATCTCTTTAACTAGACCACCAAAGGGTATCTTTAACTATATTAACGAATGATATCTTTAACTAGATCAACGCATGATCTCTTTAACTAGACCACCAAAGGGTCTCTTTAACTTTGGAATAGTACTTTACAATCCAAGGGTCTTAACTATTTCATAGAAGCCCATTAAGGATTTAAGATAGTACTTTTGGATATCCTTCTAAGAATCCATCATATGAAGATATGGAAGATTCTACAAGGATTTGGATAGCGAGCATTCGGATCACATATAACACATAATCACATAATTGTCAACTTGGTCATTAACTTGTTATCAACTTGTTATCGATTTGTACACTTGCATTTAAAGTACACCAGGAATCCAATCAATGGACTTCAATTAGTACTTTAGACATCCTCATGAATCTAACTATGAAGATAGGAAGATCTTATAAGGATTTGGTTTTGTCCTCATTGAATCGTAACATACGTATTAAAGCACACAAAGAATCCAATTAAGGACTTTGATTTTGCGCTTTAAACAACCACAAGGATCTAACTATGAGGATAGGTAGATCCTATAAGGATTTTGGAATTCGTGTAGCGAGAAATTGTTTCGAAACCTTGTACTAGGTATGCTAAGTCAACATACGAAGTATAGTGTTTATGATATCAAGGTGCTAAATATGCTAAGTCAACATATGAAGCAAATAGGATCCTTGAAATCAATGTGCTAGGCATGCTATGTCATCATACGAAGCAGAATGTCCTTGGAAATCGTGTACTATGTATGCTTAGTCAACATACGAGCAGAGTATTCTTTGAAAATCGTGTACCACGTATGTTAAGTCAACATATGAGTAGAATGTCTTTGAAAAATATGCATGGGATCTTTGAAAATATTTTTAACGTTTTTAAAATCATATTTAATGTTTTTGAAATCATGTACTAGGTATACTAGGTAAATATGTTTTTAAAAATGTTTTAAAACCATGTGAAATGCCTTTGAAATCATGTATGAGGTTTTTGAAAACATGGATAATGTTTTTGAAATTATGCATTTGGTATATTGGGAAAATATACTATGTTTAAATGTTTTTAAACCACATGAAATGTTTTTGAAATCATGAATGATGTTTTGAAATCATATATTATGTATATTGTTATGAAAACCAGAATGTAATGATATGTACACATACATATCGCATAAGACCAATTAAGGACTTATGAAAAGTACCCTTTAGATATCCAAGCAAGGATTTAAAGTGGTACTTTGAGTATTCGTCCAGAGTTGTAACTTGTACCTTGTACTTTGTTTCTTAGAAGAAACGAGTACTTAGGATTTTCGTGGAGATCGTGAGCGATCTCAAAATGGAAGAACTACGAGAGTAGTTTGTCTTGCAAGGAACATAGTTCCTTGGTATCGGTATCGTAGGGGTATGCAATACATACACGTGTTCACATTGACTTTGTGAATAAGATGGAAACAACCAAATTTATTTATAGAATAACTAAAGTGTTTCAAGATACACAGAAAACACAAAACTTTAAGTGTTTATTCAGACATTAGCACAGGCCTTGATATTGCCAGTGTTAATCTTGTGCCCATTTGTTGAGTCGTCATTTGCCAGCCAAGTCAATTGAAATGGTTAGGATAACCACAATTGAAGCAGGTTCCATGTGGGTAGTTAGGACAAACATGTATCGCATGAGGAGTCACGATAAATTGAGTAGGGATTGCCATAGCTTCGTTTGGCGTAACGGCAAAACGACAGACATTTGTTGTGTGACCAAAACATCCACAGTTTGAACATTTTTGGTATTGGACACTGGCATGGTGATGAAGGTTACATTGATTGCACAGAGGAGCTTTTCCTCTGTATGATTTCTTAGCTGGTGGTGCTGCCACCTGGCTAGGTCCCACTTGGCTAAGCGGAACTGGAGCAATCGTTGTATGGTTCCTTGAAGCTTTACGCTTCTTTGATTTTCTTGAAGGCTTGGTTTTTACCTTCTTAGGTGCCTCTTGAGTTGTTTCATCATTGAGATGAGACATGGCGACAACTAACTCAATGGCCCCACGGATTACTATGCTTAGTTGTTGAGCGATAGTAGCGGCCAGTTCAGACTTTTGAGTATCGCTGTGATGAGGAGGCATTCTAAGGATAGTGGAAAATATGAGAGAAAACAAATGAGATGTTATCGGATATTCAAAACTGAATGTTAAAAATATCGACGAAGCATAGGGATTGTGATCATTCGTTTGTTATTTCAAACAAACAAACGACTGATAGTGACTAATCAAAGTAAATGGGTCATAATAATGTATCGCGAAGACATGCTTTAGCCTATAAGTGGACACTCACCACAAGAGTTCCCAGGTAAGAGTGACTGGTCTGATACTGTGGATTTGTACGAACACTCTAGCCTTAGACAGAAAACTCGAGGTACAGGCATCCACCCTTCCAGATTGCATGTGTTCACATTATAAAGACCCAAACTTTGATGCGATTTTGAAAACACCAAAGGCTTAAAAGCCTAAAACAAATCATCTAAGGATCGATGATTTCTTGTGAAGTTTTGGAAAAATTTGACTCGAGAGAATGAATTGCGTTTTGTTTTTGTTTTTGTTAATCACCTAAGGATAGGTGATTGGTATTGTATTAACAATCTAAATGCAAATTTCTTGCGTTAGGGTCCTAGGAAGGTTATAGACTAGGTCAAGAGCATTACTAATAACCTAATTCCCTATAACCATGAGCTCTGATACCAACTCTTCTGTCACACCCCAACCGCGTAATACAACAAACCACGGCGGAAACGTCAGGGAGTGTCGTAATAGAATCATTGTTTCACAACACATGGTACATGAAGTTTTGTTTCATTTCGTTAAATTGACTCATTGTTTTGATACAAACCAAATAATTACAACAATTGACTTTCAAGTTTTAAGTCACTAAAGCCCGCGTCCATCCTATGTGTAACAAGCAATCAACAATCATCACATAGTAGAACCTGAAACATATGTGAAAACAGTCAACATAAAAATGTCGGCGAGTACAGAGGTTTTGTATGTCAAATTCATGGCTTTGAATCCATATTGCAATACCTCATCCAACTATGAGAGTTGTTGAGTATGTACCTTGAAATCAAAAAGTGTTTGATATTGCAATATGTTTTATCAGCTTTACAAGTTGATATATGTAAAACCAAAACCATTGTAGCCATGAATCTTGACTGAAAACCTTTGTCTTGTAAAACCATGTAGTGAATCATCTTTGAAAATAAACAAGTATGGTTTATATCTTTAAGTAAACCTCGTTGTCTGTCATCGTTTGAAATCATTCGTCCAAGTGATCTAGATAATGCTACGACATGTAATGTGATAAAAGCACTTATATATAGGAAGTACCAGCGGCGTATCCACCATGCTTTTATCACATTACAAACGCCTCGTTACCTAATCACTTACCATAAACCAATCGTCTAAATCATTCCAATCATTCAAATCGTTCAAATCGTCCGTGTTTTAATTGTGAAATACAACTTTTGGTCGTTCTTTAAAGAATACATTCAAACCTGTGTGACTCGATATACCACCGATGGGGTATCTTTAACTAGGCCCTGAAAGACCTCTTTAACAAGACTAACAAACCAACACATGATTTGTTAATCGGATAACAGTTTCTGTCGTTACCCGAATTACCCACCAAAGGGATAGTCCGATAACGGGATTTGTCAGATCCTATGGTACCATAACATACTACTGGTTGGCTTGATCATAGTTAATGAATGTCATTCGGATGCCTTTCGACTAACGCCCCAACAAGTTCGTTCACATTATTGAAATCATTGTATTTTATATAAACCATAGCATTGTTTTGAAAAACATGAAAAGCATTTAGCACATATGAATCACCCCAAAACAATTAAAAGCAATAAAAGAGGGGACTATGTATTCACTTAAGATTGCAAGTATCCTTGATTAAATGTTCTAATCAAAGCTCGGGTAATCAAGGAATCAAGTGGCACCTAGTATCGAATCACTATGTTAATAATCGGGACCTAAATCGGATAATCGGGTAGAATGAGGTCTTGTAAACCAAATGAGTGTTGGAACTCATATGCTATGGTTTAACACAGCCTACATTTTGATTTGATACCTATCCTAAGTGCTTATGACCCGTTATGACCCGTTAAGGTAGTTTACGCTACTTTAACGTGTCATTTGCGCAAAAGCGCGTTCAGATGGTCTAACTAGTTCTATAAAAAGTATTATATGCCTAAACATGTTTAATTTTGTTGCATAATCAGTTTAAGTGTCAAAAATTTGGTTATATATGCTTCAATTGAAATTATGCACAAAAAGGGCATTTTGGTCATTTTCCTAAGGCATATAAACTACCTATCATACAACTAATTAAACTAAGTGACCATAAGGTATAATCTCGGAAGGTTATTCCCTATACAACTATGGTCACAAAATATGTTTGGTCGGATCCTAATGATCGACCAAACGTGTTGGGTTCGAAAGTCTAAGTGGTTGTCGAGACCGCTTGACTTACGACCCTAAATAAGCACTAAACTAAAAGTGATGAGTTAAACATGTTAAAACATGTTTAACTAAGTTAGAAAACTGATTTGGTATCAAAACAAAGTGTTTTGATACCCGAGAATAGTTTCGTCACAAAATGCACATACTCGTGCATTTTGACCGAAACTTTGACTCGTCACTTCGACTAGTCAACGTGCTAATAAGTAGGTATAATCGCAAGGGATTATAACCATCGTGATTACGCTCACGTTGCATAGTTCGATTGAACTTTGACTTGACCAATTCATGGTCAAAACCGAAAGTCAAACTGTTTGACTTTTAGCTTGTTATTGCTGAAATAAAAGAACTAGCCATGAAAGAACACTTACAAAATGTTCTAAGTGTGACAACTGGCAAATAACTGGTAATTCCGTACAATCTAATCACTATTTATATTTCTTAATCTCATGCATTTAGCGTAATTTAATTACGTAACAGTGTCGTTAATTGGATAACAGTGTTAGAACAAGAAAACAAAGCTAAAACATATGTTGATCTTCGTCATATGGCGAAACTAAACTAACAATGTCCTAAAAAGTGTTGGTAGAAAGTGCTGCACGCACTATTCACGGTTACACTATTCCATGCCAGCAAACCGTGAAACTAGACCGAAACACTGAAAAACGACACTCAGATAACATAACTAAGTCCATTCATATAAGAAAACATTATTGTGAAAACATGGCTTACCAAGAAACAAGACTTTCCGGTATAACGTCCTAATCTCAAAAATGTCCGTTTCGGCTTAAAATATGGTATTTTAATGCGTCCGAGCTTATAACAAAGCATTTCCGAGACTTCGGAATAATGTCAATTGATGAAAAACATACTAAAACAATAAGATGATACCAACGGAAGATACATAATCACAAGTTTCCGGCGTTACGTCGCTATGCACTAAACTAGTCCGTTAGCGATTCGACGAACTAGTAGACGACATTTTTGGTCATGAAACAAGCAAACGAAGAATCTAGCGAGCTAGTGAAGCTAAATTTGGGACTCGGAATCATTTCATACAACTTCCGGATGCAAGAAAACAACTTGTGGAATTTCTTGTCGGTACGACATAAAAGTACCGTAAACGAGCCGACGACGAAACGAAAAGCATTTTAAGCATCTAGACATAATTTTTACTAGTTTGGGGAACTAGTTAATAATAATTTTAATTCTAGAACCTTAATTACCCTCTAATGGTGTGATTTAAACCCTAATCACCCTACACCTTTTATTTACCAAAATATCTAGTTCTTAAATATTTTTTTTATAAAAAAAATAAACATCATACCCCCCCCCCCTCTCACGTTTTTGGTGGGCCCCATTGCCTCACCAATTTGTCCAATATTTTCAAAGTATGTATGGTCTTGAGTATGGCCTTGGACATGATGTTTTGACTAAGAGAAGCATGGCCATTATAACTTAAACTTATCCTAACTTCTTATCACAATTTGCAACAAAAATCCTTTTGCTTGTTCTCTCATTCACGGCTGGAAGAAAAGGCACCAAATCACCACAATTAAACCATCTTAGAACACCATATTCACTCATATTCTAAGCCTCACAAGATCATATACACATGGAGTAAGCATGGAGGATCACTAGGAGCTTTCTTGGAGCTTAATTGTCTTCTTGTTTTCTTATTTTGGCTTGAGCACTTTGTGAGTCTTCTAAACACAATTTTTATGCTTCTTATTACTAGTTAATCAGAGAAGTACAAGTTGATTATCTTGAAGTTAAAGTTAAACATAATCAAAAACCCTAAACATAAAGCTAATAAACACTAAATATGAATATATTATGTGTTGATTTATGTTGTTTAGTGTTAATATGTTCATGTGATCTTGTTGATTATGTTAATTTTGTTGTGATTAGTAGCTTAAAGTGTATGATTATGATGATCTTGTTGTTAGTTTTATGTAGTATTTTATATTTGTGTTCATATTATTATGATGAACATAAACATGTGATTTAAACATAGTTATGTTTAAATCAAGAAAGATCATCAACTTCAAAGATTATGAGCATTTATATATAAACTTGATTTAGTGATTCTTGAAAGATTAAACCAAGAATAATCATGTGAAAAGGCTTTAAACAACACTAATGAACTTGGTTTTTGACACCAAAAATAAGTTTATGTGATATTACTTATTAAAAGTGTTATGTAAAAGTCTTGAAAAATTCTATATAAAGATGTGTGAATCTTTAAAAGTGAAAAACAATTTACCATCAAGTTTATGTGAAAAATAAACTTAATAAATGGTTAACTTTGAAGACTTGAAAGTTTAAGCAAAATAATGCTCATAAGAATCTTTGAGGGAATAAGTATGATTAGTGATGTAAACATAAGTTTAGTGAAGTTTGGAAAATTGATTGTGATTATTGATTTAAACGCGTTTTTGTAACGTGGGAAACGTCATAGTTTAGGGGAAACTATGGCGAGTTTTTCTAAAAATCTAATCGCGATTAAAGAGGGGATTAAAGGGTGATTAACAATGTTAAACGCGATTGGTGGTCATAAACATCATTTTGGAAACCCTAATGAGAATATTTAAGATTTAAATATTCAATAAGTTTCATGAACTTAAACTTATTCTTTTACATAAAAATATGGTTAAAAATGTAACCATATAAGTATATTTAATTTTTGGTAAAAATTATATATTTTCGGAAACTTGTTAAATACATGCAATATGTGCTACTTATGTGTAAGTATTAGATACCTATAGGGTGATCAAAATAAATATACATACATGTTCCTACATGGTCCAAGAAATGCTAGTAAAATCGGACAATTAAATAAAATGGCCGAAACGGAAATACATAACACTTGATGACGACAATTTGGACGTATCGACATCGTAAACAAGTTACTACAATGTCGAGTCTAAAAATAACATATTTTTAGACACTAAAGCGAACGCATGACTAGGTGGTCAAAAACAAGAATCCGGAAAGTCGAAAACTATAAAAAAATTACCAAGTATTTTCATGTGAAAAACGAACTTATTAAGTTACATACTTGGTGAATTTTTTTGGTAAAAATTGCAAGAGTATATTTAATGGACTCACTAGAAAACTAGGGCTAGGCCCAATAACAAGAAAACTAGGGCTAGGCCCAATAACAAGAAAACAAGGGCTAGGCCCAATAATAATGATGACAAGCGAAAACATAATAAAGAATTCAAGATGAACAACTTGTACGAGGTCCGAAAGACCTAGTGTCTAACGAGATTAGTACACATGTAGGTTATTGACACGTACGGACGCTTACTTTGATATCATATTTCACGGAACGCAAACTTGTGAGTTCATGTCCCTCATTTCACTGTTTTCAATGTTTTGTTTTCAAAAACATCGAGGGGAAATACATGTTAAAACTATTGGTATGTTAGTTACGGAGTAGGAGGCATGATCAATGTGCATAAGTAGGGAATCTACATTAATAACCATTAATCACGTAGTGACCAAGGTGCAAAAGGTGTAGATCTATCGGGTTTGAGGCACGCCCCACTCCTAGTTGTTAACCGTGGAGTGCTTTTGTGATCCCAATGTGGACAAAGTGTTCTCGGTTTGGTTATTTTGCTTATGGCGCATTATGTCAGGGGGCTCGCTACCCACTGATAGATCTTTAACAGACTCCATGATTTTAATCAGAACATACCATGATTACAAGATAACAAGTACTAGATTTCATATGATATCAAATACTGCATGAACTCGCTCAACTTTTTTGTTGACTTTTTAAAACTACATGTATTTCAGGAAACAGGTCTTGAGCCGGTGATTCACTATGGGATTCGGGAAAATAAATGACAACGATGGCCACTTTTGGGAGGGTTTGTCTTTTATATCCCAACTTCGTATGGGTATATAGGGGACAAAACCTCACTATGTGTTGTGTCAAAAACTATCTTTTGCTATGTGTAAAATAACTTAGAACTATGCTATGTCAAACGTTGGTGAACTTGGAAACTATGTTAAAACTTGTAATCTTTTGTTGAAAACTAGATATCTATGGCATCGTTGTTGGTTCATGTTGTTAATACATTTGGATGCAATGATTACCTTTCTTACGTCACACACAATACGCTTCCGCTACTAGCAGGGTGTGACAGATTGGTATCAGAGCTCCGATTGTAGTGAACCGGGGAAAAATTTTTATTAAAGTTTGGTCTACAATCACCGAAGGGCTCTCACATGAAAACAAAGTCGTTAACATTTCAAAAGTGATTTCAAAAGTATGACAAAAATGACAAAAGGTTTTCATTGTGTCACTAAAACCTAAGGATCTATCACGCGGGCTCAATCACTAGTAACGAATATGGATCAATACATGGATAGTCGATAAGGAATAGACTTGAAAACACTAAGGCTTACATGTGAAACATGAGAACAAAATATTGCATGAGATATATAGTGATTGCATGGAATATATCATGAGTAGTAATACATTTTTTTTCTAACAAACATATATGCATATTGTACGGGTTATTTGCCAGGATCGATGTCTTCTGCTTCGTCAGACAATTCGGAGATTGACCCGATGCCGTTAGTATCGGATGACGACTATGAGCCGGAGGTTATTATCATTTCGTCGGATGATGAGTCCGAGCCTGACATTTTCTCAGACGATGATGATTTGTTGGATGACTTCCAACCCTTCGCCCTCATTCAGCCCGTTGAGGATCATGCGCCACTTGAGGACGACGCCCCGCAGCCACTACATGATGCTATCATCTATGGACATCCCGAGGGAGAGCACATGATAGCTTACTTAGCAGTACCACTAGCCGTTGTCCCACTTATTGACCTCGAGGACGACGATGGCGTCGACATCCCTGTGATACCGGTTGAGCACCTCGACGATGATATTGGTGACGGAGAGGTTCATGACATTGTTATTCTTGAGTTACCATCTCCGGTTGTGTCTGTTATTGATGTCTCATCTACCGCATCCAGTGCTGCTTCTACTACTCGTACCCCTGTATCATCCCCTGCTACTGTATTACCTACTCCCACTGCTATGCCACCTACCCCTACTTCTGATCCCATGCATGTGCCAGGATTTCCACACACTATGCATCCCTCGCCTCATTTTCAGCCTGGACCATCCTCACAGCAGCCTTTCCCCCACACTTTTTATGACCCTTATGCTACTGGACCTTCGCATTATGCTAGATCCCCATTTCCAGTCAGACCACCCTACACGGGTACCCCTACGCCTCCACCTGGCATGCACTCTACTGATCCCTATTATACCCCGTCCATCTCTCTGCCCGCTATGGCGGAGATGACTATATCTCATGATGTCCATATATCTATCATTTTCCATAGACTCAGTGAGATGCAGACTGATATGGCCGCGATCAGAGCTGCCGTTGCTCCACCACCACCACCTGCATCACCACAGCCACCATTGCCAGCGTCACCCCCTCCATCACCACCACCACTACCACAGTCACCACCCCCACCATCTCCACGCCAGTAGTCTGTCAGTTGTATGTTGGTCTTATGATAGTCGTATGTATATAGCTATCTTTTGGGGAGACTATCACTTTTGTGAAGACCAAGGCTTATGAAGGTCAAGACTTTTGAAGACAACTTAAAGACATGAAGATACAATGTAGTAGAAATCTTACTTTTGTATTGTAACTTGTACTGACTAGGGGTATGTACCCCTATGTCCTTTTGATCTTCATGAACAAATGTAACAAGTTTTTGTTATGTATAAAAGTATGTTTTCTGTATTTCACATTGTATTTCTTTTATGTTGTGGTTGATATTATGGTGATGTGATGATATTTTGGTTGATATTGTTATGACATGGTGGACTTATGGTTGATGTTATGTTGTGGCATGGTGTTTTCTACATGTTGAGTTATACGACCATTGTGATGACGTTGTGTTTATGCGTGCTTGCGATTGTGTGGTTATGTCATGTATACGTGTGTATGCATTTCTTATCTATATAAACCCGATGTGTTTATATATACATATACTTGACAATATTTTTTTTAAATAATTGTCTAATGGAGATCGATATTTTATTTAGAAGACAATGCCGCCTCGCCGTAGAAAAACGAACGCTAACCCGCTGCCGACAACACAAGAGGAATTGACGAACGCATTTCCCATGCGATTGCTCAATACGAAGCTAACCGCACTGAACGAAGTGATGGAACAGGAGGTACTTCTGGAAGCAATCATCCGACTGGTAATGCTTAGTTAATCATTAATATACGCGATACTCTCATCCATTCTAATCGTGCTCTTGATATTCACTCTTGAATTTGTGTATATGATAATTTCAGGTTGCACGTATAAGCAGTTCTTAGACTGCAAACCTCTAAATTTTGACGGTACGGGAGGTGCCGTTTCCTTTGTTCGCTGGACTGAGAAGACCGACTCAGTTATTCGAATGAGCAAGTGCCCTGCTGACCAAAGGGTTACTTATGTCACCGGACTATACGTTGATGGGGCACTATCGTGGTGGAACCACCAGGTCCAAACGAAAGGCGAAACTGCTGCGTATGGCCTGACCTGGGAGGAACTAAAAGAGTTGATGAGGAAAAAGTATTGCTCAAGGTCAGAAATCCAGAAGCTAGAAACGGAATTCTGGAATTTGAAAATGATTAGTGCGGATATCGCGGGTTACACTCAGCGATTTCCCGATTTATCCCGTGTAGTCCCATACTTGGTGGATCCCGAATACAAGAGAATAGAGAGGTACATTTGGGGACTTGCCCCCCAAATACTAAGTCTGGTTACTACTTCTAAGCCCACGGAGATCGGCGAAGCAATCGATTTGGCTGTAGCACTTACCGAGGAAGCATTACGTCAAGGAAAGTTTGATGAGTCTGGATCGAACAAAAAGGAAGCTGCTGTGGAAAATTCGGGCTCCAATAAAAGAAAGTTTTCCCATTTTAAGAAAGGTTCGCGGGGAAGGAACAACAAGAATAACAATAACAGAGGAGAACCCGCGAAGGAAACTAGGGATGCTAAAGCTTATGTTACCACCACCACAAATAACCCCGACAAGAAATCTTACGCTGGAACTGCACCAAAGTGCAATACATGCCCTTTCCACCACTACGGGGAGTGTCGTAGCACCAGGTGTGGCAAATGTAATAGGTTTGGGCACCGCGCCGAAACATGCCGGGGTACGAATAGCAGGGATCAAGGTTGTTTCAATTGTGGTGACAAAGGACACTTCAAGAGGGATTGCCCGAAAGAAATTCAAGCTCGGGGAAGAGCATTTGTGATAGGAGCCAAGGATGCTCGCCAGGACCCGAATGTGGTCACCGGTACGTTCCCTATCAACAATCACTTCGCATCTATTCTTTTCGATACGGGAGCAGATTATAGTTTTATTTCTAAGGAATTTAGAGATATACTTGGGGTAGAATCGAGCAAATTAAATATTCCATATTCGATTGAATTAGCTAATGGTGAATTAGTAGAATCAGGGGAAATCATAAAGAAATGTACCTTAGAGCTGGGTGAACGAAAGTTCGACATAGATCTCTTACCAGTTCCGTTAGGTAGTTTCGATGTCGTTATTGGTATGGATTGGTTATCCGATAACCGAGCCGAAGTCATATGTCATGAGAAGATCATACGCATCCCCCTACCCGATGGAGAACAATTGCTAGTACACGGGGAGAAACAAGACACGCCTTTACGAATCATTAGTTGCATGAAGGCTCAAAAATGTCTAAGGAAAGGATACATCGCCTTTCTTGCTCATGTCATTAACAAGAAGGCCGAGGAGCGCAAGGTGGAAGACATCCCTGTGGTAAGGGAATATCCCGAAGTCTTCCCAGAAGACTTGCCGGGACTGCCACCACAACGACAAGTGGAATTTCATATCGATCTGGTGCTAGGAGCAGCACCGGTGGCAAAAGCCCCATATAGACTCGCGCCCTCGGAGATGCAGGAATTATCTACTCAGCTTCAGGAGTTGCTTGACAAGGGATTCATTAGACCGAGTTTCTCACCTTGGGGAGCTCCGGTGCTATTTGTCAAGAAGAAGGACGGAACCTTTCGAATGTGCATCGATTATAGAGAACTAAACAAGCTAACTATCAAAAATCGGTATCCTTTACCGAGGATTGATGACTTGTTCGATCAGTTACAAGGTTCCAGCTTCTACTCCAAGATCGATCTAAGATCCGGATACCATCAGCTGAGGGTTCAGGGGGAAAGCATTCCTAAGACAGCGTTTAGAACTCGCTATGGACATTATGAGTTCCTTGTTATGCCTTTCGGCTTAACGAACGCTCCCGCCGTATTCATGGACTTGATGAATCGGGTATGTAAACCATACCTGGACAAGTTCGTGATCGTATTCATTGACGACATTTTAATTTACTCACGAACAGAGGCGGAACATGAGCAACACTTGAGAACTATTCTGGAGTTACTTAAGAAGGAACAATTGTACGCTAAGTTCTCAAAATGCGAATTTTGGATTCGTGAAGTACAATTTCTCGGTCATGTGGTGAACGAGAACGGAATACATGTTGATCCAACTAAGATAGAAGCCATAAAGAGCTGGAACACTCCAAGGACCCCAACGGAAGTAAGACAATTTTTGGGTTTAGCAGGGTACTATCGAAGATTCATAAAGAATTTTTCTAAAATTGCTCAACCGCCAACCTCGCTCACTCAAAAGGATAGAAAGTTCGATTGGGGTGAAAAACAGGAAATGGCATTCCAAGCGCTCAAAGATAAACTATGCCAAGCGCCAATCTTATCACTCCCTGACGGCACCGATGACTTCGTGGTGTACTGTGATGCATCGCGTCAAGGCTTGGGTTGCGTGTTAATGCAACGTGAAAAAGTCATCGCGTACGCGTCGCGACAGTTAAAAGTTCATGAAAAGAACTATACCACTCACGACCTAGAGTTGGGCGCGGTGGTATTCGCTTTAAAGATTTGGCGTCACTATCTCTATGGTACTAAGTGTACCATATTCACTGATCATAGAAGTCTTCAACACATATTCAATCAAAAGGAATTAAACATGCGCCAACGGCGATGGGTGGAATTGTTGAACGACTATGACTGCGAAATCAGATACCATCCGGGGAAAGCAAACGTTGTAGCGGATGCTTTGAGTCGGAAAGAACGAGTTAGAACATTTCGAGTACGGGCTTTAGAGTTGACAATCCAGACAAACTTTACAACTCGAGTGCGCGACGCACAACGGGAAGCCCTAAAACCAGGAAATATACGAGCAGAATACTTGCGAGGAGCAAGGAAACACATGGAAACAAATAAGGATGGCACTTTATATTTCGGAGGAAGGATCTGGATTCCCTATTTTGGTGGCTTACGAGACTTAGTGCTGGATGAAGCACACAAGTCTAGATATTCAATACACCCAGGATCTGATAAGATGTATCAGGATCTGAGAGAATATTATTGGTGGCCTAAACTCAAGAAAGATATTGGGATCTACGTTAGAAATTGCCTAACTTGTGCAAAGGTCAAGGCCGAATATCAAAAGCCATCTGGGTTATTACAACAACCCGTGATTCCTGTTTGGAAATGGGAGCAGATATCAATGGATTTCGTTACAGGACTCCCACGGACCTCTCGAGGTCATGACATGATATGGGTTATCGTTGATCGATTAACCAAGTCGGCTCACTTCCTACCTATTCGTGAAAAAGACAGTACCGCGAAGTTAGCCGAAATCTACCTCAACGAGATTGTGGCACGTCATGGAATGCCTACTTCGATAATCTCGGATCGTGATGGTCGCTTTGTATCAAGAATATGGCAATCATTTCAAGAATCGCTTGGATCTCGTCTGGATCTGAGCACCGCATTTCATCCGCAAACCGATGGGCAAAGCGAGCGAACCATCCAAACGATGGAAGACATGCTTCGCGCCTGTGTGATGGATTTGGGTGGAAATTGGGATAATCATTTACCGCTGGTAGAGTTCTCATATAATAACAGTTATCACACAAGCATTAAAGCCGCCCCATTTGAAGCACTATACGGACGGAAGTGCCGATCACCACTGTGTTGGGCGGAAGTCGGAGACAAACAGCTCGTTGGCCCTGAATTAGTCCAAGATACTACCGACAAGATAGCAAAAATACGAGACCGTATCAAAGCGGCTTGCGACAGACAAAAGTGGTACGCGGACGGAAAACGTAAACCATTCTCCTTCGAGGTCGGAGACAAAGCCTTACTAAAAGTCTCACCTTGGAAAGGCGTAGCTAGATTCGGGAAGCGCGGGAAGCTAAACCCGAGATACATTGGGCCGTTTGAGATTCTAGAAAAGATCGGTACCGTCGCGTACAAGTTGAAACTGCCAGAAGAACTCAGTAACATACATGACACATTTCATGTGTCGAACCTCAGGAAAAGTCCGACCGTTGACACAGTTATCATTCCAGCGGATGAAATTCATGTAGACGACACGCTCCAGTTTACAGAAGAACCCGTTGAGGTTATGGACCGGAAGGTCCACACGACAAGGAGAAGTAATATCGAACTGATCAAGGTCCGCTGGAATTCACGTCACGGACCCGAGTACACATGGGAACGTGAAGACCAGATTAAGGAAAAATATCCCCACCTGTTTAAGAAGACTCCTGCAAAGGATGGCTCAACTTGAATTTCGGGACGAAATTCTTTTTAACAGGGGGAGAATGTGACAACTGGCAAATTACTGGTAATTCCGTACAATCTAATCACTATTTATATTTCTTAATCTCATGCATTTAGCGTAATTTAATTACGTAACAGTGTCGTTAATTGGATAACAGTGTTAGAACAAGAAAACAAAGCTAAAACATATGTTGATCTTCGTCATATGGCGAAACCAAACTAACAATGTCCTAAAAAGTGTTGGTAGAAAGTGCTGCGCGCACTATTCACGGTTACACTATTCCATGCCAGCAAACCGTGAAACTAGACCGAAACACTGAAAAACGACACTCAGATAACATAACTGAGTCCATTTATATAAGAAAACATTATTGTGAAAACATGGCTTACCAAGAAACAAGACTTTCCGGTATAACGTCCTAATCTAAAAAATGTCCGTTTCGGCTTAAAATATGGTATTTTAATGCGTCCGAGCTTATAACAAAGCATTTCCGGGACTTCGGAATAATGTCAATTGATGAAAAACATACTAAAACAATAAGATGATACCAACGGAAGATACATAATCACAAGTTTCCGGCGTTACGTCGCTATGCACTAAACTGGTCCGTTAGCGATTCGACGAACTAGTAGACGACATTTTTGGTCATGAAACAAGCAAACGAAGAATCTAGCGAGCTAGTGAAGCTAAATTTGGGACTCGGAATCATTTCATACAACTTCCGGATGCAAGAAAACAACTTGTGGAATTTCTTGTCGGTACGACATAAAAGTACCGTAAACGAGCCGACGACGAAACGAAAAGCATTTTAAGCATCTAGACATAATTTTTACTAGTTTGGGGAACTAGTTAATAATAATTTTAATTCTAGAACCTTAATTACCCTCTAATGGTGTGATTTAAACCCTAATCACCCTACACCTTTTATTTACCAAAATATCTAGTTCTTAAATATTTTTTTTTATAAAAAAATAAACATCATACCCCCCCCCCTCTCACGTTTTTGGTGGGCCCCATTGCCTCACCAATTTGTCCAATATTTTCAAAGTATGTATGGTCTTGAGTATAGCCTTGGACATGATGTTTTGACTAAGAGAAGCATGGCCATTATAACTTAAACTTATCCTAACTTCTTATCACAATTTGCAACAAAAATCCTTTTGCTTGTTCTCTCATTCACGGCTGGAAGAAAAGGCACCAAATCACCACAATTAAACCATCTTAGAACACCATATTCACTCATATTCTAAGCCTCACAAGATCATATACACATGGAGTAAGCATGGAGGATCACTAGGAGCTTTCTTGGAGCTTAATTGTCTTCTTGTTTTCTTATTTTGGCTTGAGCACTTTGTGAGTCTTCTAAACACAATTTTTATGCTTCTTATTACTAGTTAATCATAGAAGTACAAGTTGATTATCTTGAAGTTAAAGTTAAACATAATCAAAAACCCTAAACATAAAGCTAATAAACACTAAATATGAATATATTATGTGTTGATTTATGTTGTTTAGTGTTAATATGTTCATGTGATCTTGTTGATTATGTTAATTTTGTTGTGATTAGTAGCTTAAAGTGTATGATTATGATGATCTTGTTGTTAGTTTTATGTAGTATTTTATATTTGTGTTCATATTATTATGATGAACATAAATATGTGATTTAAACATAGTTATGTTTAAATCAAGAAAGATCATCAACTTCAAAGATTATGAGCATTTATATATAAACTTGATTTAGTGATTCTTGAAAGATTAAACCAAGAATAATCATGTGAAAAGGCTTTAAACAACACTAATGAACTTGGTTTTTGACACCAAAAATAAGTTTATGTGATATTACTTATTAAAAGTGTTATGTAAAAGTCTTGAGAAATTATATATAAAGATGTGTGAATCTTTAAAAGTGAAAAACAATTTACCATCAAGTTTATGTGAAAAATAAACTTAATAAATAGTTAACTTTGAAGACTTGAAAGTTTAAGCAAAATAATGCTCATAAGAATCTTTGAGGGAATAAGTATGATTAGTGATGTAAACATAAGTTTAGTGAAGTTTGTAAAATTGATTGTGATTATTGATTTAAACGCGTTTTTGTAACGTGGGAAACGTCATAGTTTAGGGGAAACTATGGCGAGTTTTTCTAAAAATCTAATCGCGATTAAAGAGGGGATTAAAGGGTGATTAACAATGTTAAACGCGATTAGTGGTCATAAACGTCATTTTGGAAACCCTAATGAGAATATTTAATATTTAAATATTCAATAAGTTTCATGAACTTAAACTTATTCTTTTACATAAAAATATGGTTAAAAATGTAACCATATAAGTATATATAATTTTTGGTAAAAATTATATATTTTCGGAAACTTGTTAAATACATGCAATATGTGCTACTTATGTGTAAGTATTAGATACCTATAGGGTGATCAAAATAAATATACATACATGTTCCTACATGGTCCAAGAAATGCTAGTAAAATCGGACAATTAAATAAAATGGCCGAAACGGAAATACATAACACTTGATGACGACAATTTGGACGTATAGACATCGTAAACAAGTTACTACAATGTCGAGTCTAAAAATAACATATTTTTAGACACTAAAGCGAACGCATGACTAGGTGGTCAAAAACAAGAATCCGGAAAGTCGAAAACTATAAAAAAAAAATTACCAAGTATTTTCATGTGAAAAACGAACTTATTAAGTTACATACTTGGTGAATTTTTTTGGTAAAAATTGCAAGAGTATATTTAATGGACTCACTAGAAAACTAGGGCTAGGCCCAATAACAAGAAAACTAGGGCTAGGCCCAATAATAATGATGACAAGCGAAAACATAATAAAGAATTCAAGATGAACAACTTGTACGAGGTCCGAAAGACCTAGTGTCTAACGAGATTAGTACACATGTAGGTTATTGACACGTACGGACGCTTACTTTGATATCATATTTCACGGAACGCAAACTTGTGAGTTCATGTCCCTCCTTTCACTGTTTTCAATGTTTTGTTTTCAAAAACATCGAGGGGAAATACATGTTAAAACTATTGGTATGTTAGTTACGGAGTAGGAGGCATGATCAATGTGCATAAGTAGGGAATCTACAATAATAACCATTAATCACGTAGTGACCAAGGTGCAAAAGGTGTAGATCTATTGGGTTTGAGGCACGCCCCACTCCTAGTTGTTAACCGTGGAGTGCTTTTATGATCCCAATGTGGACAAAGTGTTCTCGGTTTGGTTATTTTGCTTATGGCGCATTATGTCAGGGGGCTCGCTACCCACTGATAGATCTTTAACAGACTCCATGATTTTAATCAGAACATACCATGATTACAAGATAACAAGTACTAGATTTCATATGATATCAAATACTGCATGAACTCGCTCAACTTTTTTGTTGACTTTTTAAAACTACATGTATTTCAGGAAACAGGTCTTGAGCCGGTGATTCACTATGGGATTCGGGAAAACAAATGACAACGATGGCCACTTTTGGGAGGGTTTGTCTTTTATATCCCAACTTCGTATGGGTATATAGGGGACAAAACCTCACTATGTGTTGTGTCAAAAACTATCTTTTGCTATGTGTAAAATAACTTAGAACTATGCTATGTCAAACGTTGGTGAACTTGGAAACTATGTTAAAACTTGTAATCTTTTGTTGAAAACTAGATATCTATGGCATCGTTGTTGGTTCATGTTGTTAATACATTTGGATGCAATGATTACCTTTCTTACATCACACACAATACGCTTCCGCTACTAGCAGGGTGTGACACTAAGGCTGGAAAATGAATTAGAAAACTCAGATGGGAGGCATCCACAAGTGGTAGCAATTCCAACTTTGAGTTATGAGATGAGAAAATGGAAATGAGCAATGAATTTGGCTGAACTTAGAGGTATTTATAGTTGTTGTGAAGCTCCAAGATGATGCCACATGTATTGTGTGATGCCCAAGGCATTATCTCAACCATACAAGTGTTAGGACAAGATTGGAAGGCTTGGAGAACACTAAACTTGGACATTAAGTTCATAAAAACAATCAAACAAAACAAGGTGTTCAGCTGTTTTGCTGAAAAAACTTTCTGCCCAGATCAGGGCGTCGCCGGACGCGATGGCAAAGGTCTTCTACTGTCGCCGGACGCTAGGGCATAGGCAGAAGTTTCAGAATTGGCAGAACAGGTCCCTGCACACTTCTATGTGCATTTTTGACGCATTTATCCCCTGTTAACCCATTTTCAAGGCTCTACAAGGATGTTAAAGCATAGGGGACTTGAAATATACTTGAAAATATTACGGATGTTGGTTCGTTTGGTCGTACGGTCGCGTTGTTCGGTAAATTACGACGAAACTCGAACGGACGCGAAAACGATCCAAATTACGCGACGAATGGTATTTTTGCATTCCTATCACTAATATAAAATATTTTAGTGATTACAAAGATTTTTGCATGTCCAGATATGGTCAGAACGCAAGATATGCACGTATATGCAAACTTACACAGTTTTTTATGCTTTTAGTCCTTATGATCAAATAAGCGTATTTTCGCATACCGAACCCCTCAAAACTTATTTCTAAGCTATGCTAGGGATATTTAAGGTATGTTTAGCTTATGATCTTGTTCCGGAGTGTTTGTTTCTATGCGAATTGGCAAACTTTTGCAGTTTGACACAAATAGTCCCTGTGATTGAATAAACTTGTTTTTGCCATACCAAACCCCTCAAAACTTATTTATAAGTTATGTAAAGGTTATTTAAGGTATGTTAAGCTTATGTAACTATTCTGGAGTGTATGTCATGTTAAACGGATTACGTTTACGTAACAGTTTGCGTATAACTTCCAGAAAAGCTTCTCGAGAGTTCGGAATCATACGAAATTTGATATGTGTACTTGTCACATGTAATTGTACAAATCTCGAGAATGAAATACAAGATTTCATTGGATTCATAATTGTATGATGATCGTAATGGCACAAATGTCACATCAGATCCTATGGTACCATAACATACTACCGGTCGGCTTGATCATTATTAATGAATGTCATTCATGTTATGTATTAATGCACCAACAAGTTTCATCCACATTATTGAAATCGTTGTGTTTAATATAAACCATAGCATTTGTTTTGTAAACTCGAAATCGTTTAGCACATATGAATCGCCCCAAAACAATTGAAAGTAGTAAAATAGGGGAACTATGTACTCACTTGAGATTGTAAGGTATCCTCGATTAATGAACTAACAAAGCTCGGGCAATCAAGGAATCAAGTGGCACCTAGTATCGGATCACTATGTTAATAAATCGGACCTAAATCGGGAGATCGTGTAGAATGAGATTTCGTAAACCAAATGAGTGTTGGAACTCATATAATATGGTTTAACAAAGCCTACAATCTGATTTGAAACCTATCCTAAGTGCTTTTGACCCGTTATGACCCGTTAAGATAGTTTACGCTACTTTAACGCGTCATTTGCGCAAAAGCGCGTTCAGAGGGTCTAACTAGCCCTATGATAAGTATTATATGCCTTAACATGTTTAATAAGATTACATAATCAGTTTAAGTGTCAAAATTTAAGTTACATATGCTTAAATTCAAATTATGTGTGAAAAGGGCATTTTGGTCATTTTCCTAAGGCATATAAACTACCTATCATACAACTAATTAAACGAAGTGACCGTATAACCTCGGAAGGTTATTCCCTATACAACTATGGTCATAATATATGTTTGGACAGATCCTAATGATCGACCAAAACGGGTCAGGTTCGAAAGTCTAAGCGGTTGTCGAGACCGCTTGACGTACTACCCTAATTAAGCACTAAACTAGAAGTGACGAGTAAAACATGTTAAAACATGTTTAACTAAGTTAGAAAACTGATTTGATATCAAAACAAAGTGTTTTGATACCCGAAGATAGTTTCGTCTCAAAATGCACATAATCGTGCATTTTGTCCGAAACTTTGACTCGTCACTTCGAGTAGTAAACGTGGTAATCAATAGGTATAGTCGCAAGGGACTATAACCATCATGATTACGCTTACGTTGCAAAGTTCAAACGAACTTTGTCTTGACCAAATCATGGTCAAAGCTGAAAGTCAAACACTGTTTGACTTTCTCGCTTGAAATAAATAACAAGACATGAAAGAACACTTACAAGTGCTTTAGGCTAGAAGAATGACTAAGAAAACTCAGATTTGAAGCCTCCAACCAAGTGTGGTAGCCTCAATTAGAGCAGAGATGAAGATAGAAAGCAAATGAGCAAGTTGAAAGCCTTAGAAATGCTTGCTATTTATAGGAATTCATGAACCACAAGATCATGCCATGTGTAATTGAGTTGTTCAAGATATGATCATCACCATACACATGTTAGGATCTGATTTGAAGACTTGGAGAACACATAAAGCAGCCCACAATACTTAAAAACTAGGATTAAAATCAGGTTCAGCAGGCTGTTTTGAAGAATCTGGTTTTTTCTATACTGTGACCTGTTTACGGATCGTATGGGGTCCGGCCTTACGGACTGTAAGGCTGCAGCAGGGGCAAAAGTTTGCTGTTTTGACAGCTTTGGTCCCTGAGTGTGTTTCGTCGCGTTTTGGCACTTCTAATACCCATCAAGCCCATTTTCAAGCTCCATGATGAAGTTAAAGTATATTTAACTTGAATTATGCTAAAAAAATGTCACAGATGTCGGTTCGTTTGGCTGTACGGTTGCGTTTTTCGGATAATTACGACAGAATCGTAACGAACGCGAAAACGACCCAAATTACGCAAGGAAGGACATTTTTGCATTCCTATCACTAAATATAATATTTTAATGATTAAAAAAAAATTTGGATGTCCGGATATGGTCAGAACGTAAGATATGCACGTATTTGCATACTTTCGCTGTTTTGACGCTTTTAGTCCCTATGATCAAATAAGTGTATTTTCGCATACCGAACCCATCAAAACTTATTTCTATGCTATGTAAAGGGTATTTAAGGTATTTTTAGCTTATGATCTTGTTCTGGAGTGTGCGTTGTTATACGAATTGGCAAACTTTTGCAGTTTGTCGCAAATAGTCCCTGTGATCGAATAAACTTGTTTTTGCCATACCAAACCCTCCAAAACTTATTTCTAGGTTATGTAAAGGTTATTTAAGTTATGTTAAGCTTGTGTCACTGTTCTGAAGTGTTTGTCGCATTAAACTGATTACGTTTACATAACAGTTTGCGTATAACTTTCCAGAAAGTGAATTAGAGCTTGAAATCGAGCAAAAATTGAAACGTGAAATTTTCATACACAAATAAACAAATATTAGGATCAAAATACATTGTTTATTGATATTTGATATTGTTCTATATCGTACAGTGTTTACAGAGCACAAATGTCACAGTCTCCCCTACTTTAGGAAATTTCGTCCCAAAATTTTAACTAGAGGAAACTTGTGAAAACAAATGTGGATATTTCACCTTCATTTGGTCCTCACGTTCCCAAGTAAACTATTGGCCACGTTTGGATTCCCAACGAACTTTGACTATTGGTATACGCTTGTTCTTCAGTCTCTTGACTTCACGGTCCATTATCTCCACCTGTTTCTCGACAAAGTGCATTGTGTCATCAACTTGAATTTCGTCGAGGGGGATGTGAAGATCAGTATCGGCTAAACACTTTCTTAAATTGGACACATGGAATGTTGGGTGAATATTCCCAAGTTCAGGAGGTAGCTCAAGTCGATAGGCAACCTTTCCGATTCTTTCGACAATCTTAAATGGTCCAACGTATCGTGGTGCAAGTTTTCCTTTCTTTCCAAATCACACCACTCCTTTCCAAGGAAAAACCTTGAGTAGGACATGGTTTCCGACTTGAAATTCAAAGGGCTTGCGTCGCATGTCCGCATAACTCTTTTGACGTCTTCCAGCTGTCAGAAGATTATCGTGAATTTTCTGGACTTTGTCCGTTGTTTCCAGAATGAGTTCAGGTCCTGTAAGCAAAGCTTCACTGACCACATTCCAACAAACAGGTGAACAACATTTTCGACCGTATGAAGCTTCGAAAGGCGCCATATTGATGTTAGCATGATAACTATTGTTGTAAGAGAACTCGATCAACGGTAGATGTGAATCCCGATTACTACTAAAGTCTATCATACATGCTCTTAAGCATACCCTCCAGTGTTTGTATCGTCCTCTCGGATTGTCCATCCGTTTTGGGATGATAAGCAGTGCTCAGATTCAGTTGGGTTCCCAGAGCAGATTGTATGTTTTTTCCAAAAGTGAGATGAGAATCGAGTATCACGGTCAGATATGATGTTCAAAGGAATATCATGTCGAGACACAATCTCATCAACATAAATCTTGGCGAGTTTATCAGCAGATAGATCCTCGCGAATCGGAAAAAAGTGTGCTGATTTTGTTAGATGATCAATGACTACCCAAATGGCATAATGACCTCTAGATTCTATAAGGATTTGTGTTTAATTTTCCCCAATGGATATTCTTCAGAAGCGAAAATGAACAGATAGTTTATTTTCCTTAGTGGATACTTCATCGAAAAGGGAAATGATTATAGATGGCTTTTGTTTCTTGTTTAAGTTACACATATGGGTCTGGATAACATAAAATTCTCAAGAGCGTCATGTAATTGTCAAAGTTATGTCCTTGTTTGTAGAAGAATATGAAGAGCGTGTGAATTCAACAAGGAGTTGGAGTTTCGAGCAACGGATGGAGAGAATGTTTCCTATGAAGAATATTATAGGAAACTTGTGTGTGCTCGAAATTGGAGTCGGAGAGTATAACAACATCGGTCAAGGTCCCTAGCAACTTAAATAACGCCACGGTTGGAATGTAATAAGGAATACTTGTTATATTGTTCCTATTTCGTTATTTTTATCACTATAAGTTCTTACACATGACAAAACTTGATGTGGTTTCTGTGCACTGAATTCCATAATTATGTATGCATCCATAATTATGTAATTCCTTACACAGTCCGCACAGTTCATTTTATAATGTGTAGGGAAAATTATCAAATGAATAATCTTGTGATGATTTGACTAGACCACCATAGGGTCTCTTTAACATAGATCAACAAAGGATCTCTTTAAACAGATCGTCAAACAATCTCTTCAACTAGATCAACACATGATCTCTTTAACTAGATTGACGAATCAATCTCTTTAACTTTGGTATAGTACTTTTAAAATCCAAGGGTCTTAACTATTGCATAGAAGCCCATTAAGGATTTAAGATAGTACTTTTGGATATCCTTCTAAGAATCCATCATATGAAGATATGGAAAATTCTACAAGGATTTGGATAGCCAGCATTTGGATCACACATAAACACATAATCACATAATCATATAATCACATAATCACATAATTGTCAACTTGGTCATTATCTTGTCATCAACTTGTCGTCGGTTTGTACACATGCGTTTAAAGTACACCAGGAATCCAATCAATGGACTTCAATTAGTACTTTAAACATCCTCAAGAATCTAACTATGAAGATAGGAAGGTCTCATAAGGATTCGGTTTTGTCCTCATTGAATCGTAACCTACGTATTAAAGCACACAAAGAATCCAATTAAGGACTTTGATTTTGCACTTTAAACATCCATAAGGATCTAACTATGAAGATAGGAAGATCCCATAAGGATTTTGGAATTCGTGTAGCAAGAAATGTTTCGAAACCTTGTACTTAGGTATGCTGAGTCAACATACGAAGTAAAGTGTCCTTGAAACTATGCATGGGATCTTTGAAAATTTGTTTTTGGAACGTTATGTAATGTTCTTGAAATCATGTACTAGGAGTATTAGGTAAATATGTTTATAAAATGTTTTAAAACCATGTGAGATGATTTTGAAATCATGTAGGATGTCTTTGAAATCATGTACTATGTATAATGTTATGAGAACCAGAATGTAATGATATGTGCATATACATATCGCATAAGACCAATTAAGGACTTATGAAAAGTACCCTTAGATATCCCAGCAGGGATTTAAAGTGGTACTTCGAGTATTCGTCAAGAGCAGTAACTTGTACCTTGTACTTTGTTTCTTTTGAAGAAACGAGTACTTAGGATTTTTGTGGAGATCGTGAGTGATCACAAAAATGGAAGAACTACGAGAGTAGTTCGTCTTGCAAGGAACATGGTTCTTTGGTGTCGGTATCGTTGGGGTATGCCATACATACACGTATTCATATTGATTTTGTAAATAAAATGGAAACGACCAAATTTATTTATAGAACAACCAAAGTGTTTCAAGATTCTTGGAAAGTAAAAAGAAAACATAAAAGTTTAAGTGTTTAATGCTGCATCATCTCTAGCGCGTGTCTCATTAATATTAAATGCTCATCCACAGGCTGGATTTGCATTAACAAGCTTTGGGCAGTTGTTGTTGAAATGACCCATCTCACCACAGTTGTAGCAAGAGCCTGGTGGAAAGCGAGTTTGTGTTGGATCTGCTTTAAGTTGAACAGGGTTCTGAATAGCTTGGTTTGGCGTAGTGGCTGAACGGTAGATTTTTGTTGCATGACCAATAAGTCCACAGTTTGAACATTTTCGGCATTGGACACTGGCATAGAGATGAAAGTTACATTGATTGCACAAAGGAGCTTTTCCTCTGTATGGTTTCTTAGCTGGTGGTGATGCCCCCTGGCTAGGTCCCGCTTGATTAAGCGGAGTTGGAGCAATCGCTGTAAGATTCTTTGAAGCTTTACGCTTCTTTGATTTTCTTGAAGGCTTGGCTTTTGTCTTCTTTGGTGCCTCTTGGGCGGTTTCATCATTGAGATGAGATATGGCGACAGCTAACTCAATGGTCCCAAGGAGTATTATGCTTAGTTGTTGGGCAATTGTAGCAGCCCGTTCGGACCTATGAGTATCGCTGCGATGAGGAGGCATCCTAAAGATAGTGGAAAATATGAGAGAAAACAAGTGCGATGTTATCGGATAATCAAAACTGAATGTTAAAAATATCGACGAAACATGAGGATTGTGACCATTTATTTGTTAACTAAAACAAACAAGCGACACTGTGACTAATCAAAGTAAGCGGGTCTTTATAATGTATCGTGAAGATATGCTTTAGCCTATAGGTGGACACTTACCCCAAGAATTCCCAGGTAAGAGTGACTGGTTTGGTGATGCGGATTTGTACAAACACTCTAGCCTTAGATAGAAAACTCAGAGTACAGGCACCCACCCTTCCAGATTGCACATGTTCACATTATTAAAACCCAAACTTTGACGAGATTTTGAAAACAGCAAAGGCTTAAAAGCCTAAAACAAACCACCTAAGGATAGATGATTTCTTGTGAAATTTCGGAAAAATTTTGACTCGAGAGAATGAATTGTGTTTTGTTTTTGTTAATCACCTAAAGATAGGTGATTGGTATTATATTAAGAATCTAATCGCAAGAAACTCGCGTTAGGGTCCTAGGAAGGTTATAGACTAGGTCAAGAGCATTACTGATAACCTAATTCCCTATAACCATGAGCTCTGATACCAACTTTTCTGTCACACCCCGACCGCGTAATACAACAAACCGCGGCGGAAACGTCAGGGAGTGTCGTAACAGAATCATTGTTTCACAACACATGGTAATTGAAGTTTTGTTTTATTTCGTTATTAGACACATTGTTTTGATATAAACCAAATAAGTACAACAATTGTCTTTCAAGTTTTAAGTCACTAAGGCCCGCATCCATCCTATGTATTGGCAAGCAATCAACAATCGATACGTAACAGAACCTGAAACATATGTGAAAAACAGTCAGCATAAAAATGCAGGCGAGTACATAGATTTTGTAAGTGTGTCAAATTCATAGCTTTGAATTCGTATTGCAATACCTCGACCAACTATGAGAGTTGTCGAGTATGTACCTTGAAATCAAAAAGTGTTTTGATATTGCAATATGTTTTATCAACTTTACGAGTTGATATAAGTAAAACCAAACCATTGTAGCCATGAATCTTGACTGAAAACATTTGTCATTGTAAAACCAAGTAGTTAATTGTCTTGAAAGTAAACATTGTATGGTTTATATCTTTAAGTAAACCTCGTTGTGATCCTTTGTAAACATTCGTCCAAGTGATCTAGATAACGCTACGAAATGTAATGTGATATAAGCACTTATATATAGGAAGTACCAGCGGCGTATCCACCATTCATTTATCACATTACACCCGTCCCGTTATCTAATCACTTACCATAAACCAATTGTCCAAAATCGTTCAAATTGTTCAAATCGTTTGTATTATAAACTATCGTTCAATCGTTCAAATCGAACGTGTTATAAACCATCGTTCAATCGTTCAAATCGTCCGTGTTATAAACCATCGTTCAATCATTCAATTGTCTGTGTTTTAATTATGAAATACAACTTTTGGTCATTCTTTAATGAACACATGCAAACCTGTGTTCTGACTCAACTATACCACCAAAGGGTATCTTTAACTCGACTAACAAACCACCAAAGGGTTTGTTAAAATCATTAGATTCTGTCGTTACCCACATAACCCCATAACCATGGCGATAGTCCGATAATGGGATTTGTCAGACCCTATGGTACCATGACATACTACTGGTCGGCTTGATCATTGTTAATTAATGTCATTCGTGTTATGTATTAATGCACCAACAAGTTTCGTCCACATTATTGAAATCGTTGTGTTTAATATAAACCATAGCATTTGTTTTGAAAACTCGAAATCGTTTGGCACATATGAATCACCCCAAAACAATTGAAAGCAGTAAAATAGGGGAACTATGTACTCACTTGAGATTGTAAGGTATCCTTGATTAAGTAAACTAACAAAGCTCGGGCAATCAAGGAATCAAGTGGCACCTAGTATCGGATCAGTATGTTAATAAATCGGACCTAAATCGGGAGATCGGCTAGAATGAGGTATCGTAAACCAAATGAGTGTTGGAACTCATATAATATGGTTTAACAAAGCTTACATTCTGATTTGAAACCTATCCTAAGTGCGTTTGACCCGTTAAGGTGGTTTACGCTACTTTAACGCGTCATTTGCGCAAAAGCGCGTTCGGAGGGTCTAACTAGCCCTATGATAAGTATTATATGCCCTAACATGTTTAATAATATTGCATAATCAGTTTAAGTGTCAAAATTTAAGTTACATATGCTTAAATTCAAATTATGCGTGAAAAGGGCATTTTGGTCATTTTCCTAAGGCATATAAACTACCTATCATACAGCTAATTAAATGAAGTGACCATAAGGTATAACCTCGGAAGGTTATTCCCTATACAACTATGGTCACAATATATGTTTGGTCGGATCCTAATGATCGACCAAAATGGGTCGGGTTCGAAAGTCTAAGCAGTTGTCGTGACCGCTTGACTTACGACCCTAATTAAGAACTAATCTAGAAGTGACGAATTAAACATGTTAAAACATGTTCAACTAAGTTAGAAAACTGATTTGATATCAAAACAAAGTGTTTTGATACCCGAAGATAGTTTCGTCACAAAATGCACATAATCGTGCATTTTGACTGAAACTTTGACTCGTCATTTTGACTAGAACATGGTAATCAGTAGGTATAGTCGCAAGGGACTTTAATAATCGTGATTACGCTCACGTTGCAAAGTTCAAACGAACTTTGTCTTGACCCAATCATGGTCAAAGCTGAAAGTCAAACATTATTTGACTTTGTTGCTTGAAATAAATAACAAGACATGAAAGAACACTTACAAGTGCTCTAGGCTAGAAGGATGACTAAGAAAACTCAGATTTGAAGCCTCCAACCAAGTGTGGTAGCCTCAATTAGAGCAGAGATGAAGATAGAAAGCAAATGAGCAAGTTGAAAGCCTTGGAAATGCTTGATATTTATAGGAATTCATGAACCACAAGATCATGCCAAGTGTAATTGAGTTGTTCAAGACATGATCATCACCATACACATGTTAGGATCTGATTTGGGGACTTGGAGAACACATAAACCAGCCCACAATACTCAAAAACTAGGATTAAAATCAGGTTCAGCAGGCTGTTTTGAAGAATCTGGTTTTTGGTACACTGGGACCTGTTTACGGACCATATGGGGTCCTGCCTTACGAACCGTAAGGCTGCAGCAGGGGCCAAAGTTTGCTGTTTTGACAACTTTGGTCCCTGAGTGTGTTTCGTCACGTTTTGGCACTTCTAATACCCATCAAGCCTATTTTCAAGCTCCATGATGAAGTTAAAGTATATTTAACTTGAATTATGCTCAAAAATGTCACGGATATCGGTTCATTTGGCTGTACGGTTGCGTTTTTTGGTTAATTACGACGGAATCGTAACGAACGCGAAAACGACCCAAATTACGCAACGAAGGACATTTTTTCATTCCCATCACTAAAATACAATATTTTAATGATTACAAAAATTTTTGGATGTCCGGATATGGTCAGAACGTAAGATATGCACGTATTTGCATACTTTTACAGTTTTGACGCTTTTAGTCCCTATGATCAAATAAGTGTATTTTCGCATACCGAACCCCTCAAAATTTATTTCTAAGCTATGTAATGGGTATTTAAGGTATGTTTAGCTTATGATCTTGTTCCAAAGTGTGCGTTGTTATACGGAATTGGCAGACTTTTGCAGTTTGTCGCAAATAGTCCTTGTGATCGAATAAACTTGTTTTTGCCACACTAAACCCTCCAAAACTTATTTCTAAGTTATGTAAAGGTTATTTAAGGTATGTCAAACTTGTGACACTGTTCCGGAGTGTTTGTCGTGTTAAACTGATTACGTTTACATAACAGTTTGCGTATAACTTTCCAGAAAGTCAATTAGAGCTTGAAATCAAACAAAAATTGAAACGTGAAATTGTCATACACAAATAAACAAATATTGGGATCAAAACACATTGTTTCAATTATATTTTATATTTTATTCTACATCGTAAAGTGTTTATAGAGCACAAATGTCACAATACACCACTTGGTATCCATGAGCTCCATCTCTTCGGGATCTATCTGGTCATAGTCCTCCTTTGTCATATTCGGATTGCCTATCTTGCCTGCGACCATACTTTCATAAGACTCCAGAATAGAAGCTAAGAAACTCATATGCTGTCTGGCGAAATCAGTATTCATGTTTGGAAAATCTTTCCAATTATGATTCGGATTGGATTTAGCTGATGCATACGATGGATGATATCCTGGATCATTTCTCAGAGATCTGCTCCTTGAAGAATCACCAGTGTTTTCAACACTAAAAGTTGTACTGATCTTTGGTGCCTGATTGTTCATCAGCATACTTTTACGGTAGTACAAATCGACATTCTGCTGATAATTTGAACTGATCATTTTGTTGTGTTTCTGCAATTCCAGATCATGTCCTTCAAGTTTTTCAATCAAACTATCCAAAGTGATCTCGTCAAACTTGGTATCATTTTTCAAAATTATTACGAACGTTTGCCAATCACTGACATGCGGTGTGACATATGTACCCCTTTGACCATCAAACAAATACAAAACCAAAGAAATATTGTGTTTCATACTTGGGATTTGTATAAATATGTGTATCATATGCACATATCAATCCTTGTTCGATTTTGAGCTTTAAATCACTTTCTGGAAGGTTATACGCAAACTGATGCATAAATGTAACCAGTTTAATGCAAAAAACACTCCGAAATAGTGACATAGGATTAACATACCTTAAATAACCCTTGCATAACATAGAAATAAGTTTTGGATGGTTTGGTGTGTCGAAAACAAGTCTATTCGATCGCAGGGACTATTTGCATCAAACTGTGAAAGTATACCGATTCGTATAGTAACGAACATCCCAAAACATGATCATAAGTTAAACATACCTTAAATATCCTTTACATAGCTTAGAAATAGGCTTTGAGGGTTTCGGTGTGCTAAAATAAACTTTTTGATCAATCAGGGACTAAAAGCATCAAAAAGTGCATAAGTTTGCATTTTCGCACGTATCTTACGTTCTGAACATATCCGGACATCCAAAAATTTTTGTAATCATTAAAATATTTTATTTTAGTGATTGGAATGCTAAAACTTCATTCATTTCGCAATTTTAATCGTTTTCGCGTCCGTTACGATTTCCGTCGTAATTAACCGAACAACGCAACCATACAGCCAAACGAACCGACATCCGTGACATTTCTGAGCATATTTCAAGTTCCCTATGTTTTAACATCCTTATGGAGCTTGAAAATGGGTTTGACGGGTGTTAGAAGTGCCAAAACGCATCAAAAATCAAGTTTGGAGTCACAGGGGCCTGTTCTGCCAATCCGCAAAACTTCCTGCCAGCAAACAAGAACCATACGGATCATATGGAGTCCTTTATGGTCCGTAAGCCCTTCCCAGTACAGCAGAAACAATTTTCTTTAAAACCCAGTTGTTCCTTTGTTTTGTACATGGTTTCTTTCAATCTATGGACTGGTTTTGGACACCCATAGATTTGTAAAACAGTGGGTACACATGGAGGGCCAGGATTGAAGCTCAACTTTTGAGAAACGATCCTAACGGTTGTCCAAAATCTATAAATACCCACCTTGATTCATTTGTTTTCCCCACATTTGATCTGATTTATACTCTAAGTTGAAGCCTTTGCTTCATACCTGAGTATTTTAGATCAAATTCTTCATTTCTTGGACCTTTTGTAAGTCTCTTTCATGCTTGTTATTACTTTTCAAGCGTGAAAGTCAAACAATGTTTGACTTTCTGCTTTGACTAGTCTTTGGTCAACACGAAGTTCGTTTGAACTTTGCTACGTGAGTGTAATCACGATGGTTATAGTCCTTTGTGACTATACCTACTGATTACCACGTTGATTAGGCATAGTGACGAGTCATAGTTTCGGTCAAAATGCGTATTTATGCATATTTTGCAACCAAACTATTCTTGGGTATCAAAACCCTTTGTTTTGATATCAAACTTGTTTTCTAACTTAGTTAAACATGTTTTAACATGTTTAACTCGTCACTTTTAGTCTAGTGCTTGTATAGGGTCGTAAGATAAGTGGTCTTAACAACCGCTTAGACTTTCGAACTCGACCCGTTTGGTCGATCATTAGGATCCGACCAAACATATTTTGTAACCATAGTTGTATAGGGAATAACCTTCCGAGGTTATACCTTATGGTCACTTAGTTTAATTAGTTGTATGATAGGAAGTTTATATGCCTTAGGAAAATGACCAAAATGCCACTTGATTCCTTGATTGCCCGAGCTTGTTAGTTCACTTTAATCGAGGATACCTTCCAATTCGATGTGAGTACATAGTTCCCCTATTTTACTATTTTCGAATGTTTTGGGGTGATTCATATGTGCTGAACGATTTCGAGTTTTCTAAACAAACGCTATGGTTTATATTAAACTATCTGAACTATCTGAACTATTTGAACCATTGGAACTATTTGATCTATGTGAACTATTTGAACTATTTGAACCATTGGAACTATTTGATCTATGTGAACTATTTGAACTACTTGAACCATTGAAACTATTTGATCTATGTGAACTAATTGAACTATTAAACGATAGGGTTAGGGAAGTGATTAGGTAACTGGACGGGTGTAATGTGATAAAAGCATGGTGGATACGCCGATGGTACTTCCTATATATAAGTGCTTTTAACACATTACATATCGTTGCATTATCTAGATCACTTGGGCAAATGTTTTCAAAACGAAGTTACATTACAAGGTTTTTCTAACAATATAAACCATTCGAGTTTTATTACAAAAACGATTTACGACCTAGGTTTACATAAAAAATGTTTTGAGTTAAGATTCATGGCATCGAGGTTTTATAAACTATAACTAATCTGTTTTGACTTGGTTATTTAATTTACAATACAAACATTTTACAAAACTAGGTTTTCTAATATCAATTAACGAAGTTGTTTGAGTTATTTCAACATGTAAACGAGCCATGAATCTGACACTCACACAAAACCTATGTACTCGCCGGCATTTTTATGCTGACGTATTTTCACATATGTTTCAGATACCATAGTTGATGATGTTTGATGATGATATTGATGCATGCTCACATAGGAATGGACGAGGCCTTAGTGGCTTAATAACAATGAAAGACAATTGTTCATGTTTTGTTTCTGATTTCAAGATAATGTAATAAACTTAATTCAACAAAATAGAACTTCAATCCATGTGTTGTGAAACAATGATTCTGTTACGACACTCCCCGACATTTCCGTCGCGGTTTGTTGTTTTAACGCGGTCGGGGTGTGACATGCGGTAATGCCTCGATCAGTTTGTCGATAATCTCTTCTCTGTCCTTCTTGATTCCAAACCTCTCTAGTTTGATTTTCAAATGACAAAATCTTTCTATCATTTGTCGGACAGTTTCTCCCTTCATGCATCCGAACAGATCAAACTCTTTTTTCAACAACAATATTTTGTTTTTCTTGATATCCTTTCCACCTTCGGCTTTCATTTTCAACGCTTGCCACATCGACTTTGACGTTTCACCAGGTTGAAGCAAGAAAAGAATATCTTCTCTAAGAGATTGCTGTAACAATGTTATCATTCTTAGTTCATTAGAGTGTTCTCTTTTATCAGCATCTGAAAATTCTTTAATTTGAAGTGATTCATGTTTATCGTTTATCGGTTTTTCATATCCCAATGTTAACATAACCCAACTATCATAAGGATAAGCTTTCACCCAGTTTTCAAATCTACTACTCCACTAATGATAATCTTCTATATTTATTAGTTTCGATGGCTTTTGATGATTTCCATAAATATTATCAAAGTTCAAACTCTCGGAAATAACACTTGAAGCAGTCTTTCTTACGGGTGTTGCTTCAGTTATGAATGCATTGTAAATTCCTGCTCTTTGAAAATCACCTGTAAACACACAATCAAACACTTAGAACAATTATGAAAATCAAACAATACTGAAATCTTAGTTCGGACGAATGAAGAATCGTAGATTCATACGAATGTACTCGATTCAGACGAATGTACTCGATTCGGATGAATGGACGTAATGTAGATCCGTACAAATCAACTAGATCCGTTCCAAACTGTTTGAACACAATTTTCCATGTTTTTCAATGACTGGATGATGTTTTTATTAGAATTTTGTCCTGAAACTTTGTAGGATTGATTAAAGCTGATTTTCACACGAGATGTTCGAAAATCAAATTTTTTAACCGTGAAAACTCCTTGAATCTGAGATTTAAAGTTCAAAAATAAGTATAGAAGATGAGTAGAAGAAGATATGAAGAAGATGATGAAATTTGTCTCTGATTTGATTGAATTCATCTTGAATCTTCTTGAATTCTTATATCTTTAATCCGTGCAATCAATCACCCGCTCTGATACCACTTGTGGATTCACTCTAGGATCAATTCCTTAAACGTTTGTTGGGATTGAACCCTATAGAGGAACAGATGATGTAAAGCCAAAACTGGTTCAGAACAGTGGATTCATCATAAGCAGCGGTTTGCACTAAACTTTCTCCTTGACTGTGGCTCCAACATCTGATATAATCCAAGTACTGCCCTTCTCAACAACTGCCGATCTTGTAAACTACTGTTAAGTCAAAGCACTGATGAAGCATAAAGATTGAAGCTCAAACTACTGATGGGTTCCAAGCACTGTTGAAGATCAAAGCACTGCCCATTCAAAGTCTGATCACCCTTTGAAGAAAGTACTGACGATCAACATCAGTGCTTAGACCACAACAGTGGTATGAAGAATCAGTGTTTATATCTTAGTGGTTAGAATGTAATCAGTGTTTGTATTGTCAGTAGTTATAGATCAGTGGATAGAGTTTGTTAAGTTGTTAGATGTCACTTTCATGGTGACGTCAGCTGAGATGCTTCAGTGGTTTGGTTTGCCTATAAATGTAACAGTACCCTGTACTGTTACATTTGATTGACTGAGCGAGTTCTTCTCCTCTAGTCCAATCCTTTCATCTTGTGTGCAATCAACCATGGAGTATTAGGCTGAGGGGGAGTTTAGTTTGTAAGCTTGCTTTGTAATCTTTTGATTTGCTTTGTAGCCTTTTGATTGATGAAAAGCATGTGCTTATCAAAACTATCTTCCTCTTTGATTGTGTTTACAAAGTTTGTACTCATTTCCGCTGCACTTTACATTGTTTCATGTTTATTAATTGTTCATTTATTACAAACAAACACAATCATGAGAGCCTCCGATCCTAACAATTGGTATAAGAGCTTGAACAGTCAAATTCGATCTAACAGTCAATTTGACATAACAGTTCGGCTAAAAAATCATTGATACTAAGGTTGATTGTATTTAGTTGAAAAATAGGGTAACGAGTAATCATGTTCAAAGTGACTACTCAAAAGCTCTGTATAACAACCAAGATGTCATAGGACACACAAACTTCATATAACAAGTGATGTCATACATAAACCACCTATAGTTTTCAGATCTGAAAATATGTCTGATAACTATGGTAAAATTACTTACGAAAATTGATTTCAATTGTTGTTATGAAGTTTTTGCTGTTTCCATCATGTTTGCTACTAAAGTGTGAACCTCAGGCGACAAAAACCTATGTTCATAAAACATTAGTGTTTTTGTTTACATAAAAAGAGGGAAGTTAAAACTTTAGTCATTTAGATCTTATGTATTGAAAAACAGGTTGAGAATCCTTCAAAGGGACCAAAATCAATTGTGTTAAGAATACATTAAGAGAATCAGCAGTCAAAATGTCCAGATCATGTGTAATGTGAAATTTGGCATAAGCATACGCAAAAATGACCAAATCTCTCAAAACATTGCTACAAAACGATTCTGGAATAAGTATTCCTTCAATAAATACCTCCCATTGAGTATTTCAATACTTATGAATGGGAAGGGTAAAAAGGGAAGAATGGTCATCAAGCAGCTGTGTGCATTCATTGATTCAGGGAAGTTCAAGTAAAAATAGTATCTCCAGTAAATAAAAGAGGACTAGACAAGTTTTTCAGTGTCACCACATGGTAACAAGGTCTATAACAGGACTGTCAAAACCTATGTGTACATGTCTCCTCATTTTTGCAATCAATTGACAAGAAAATGGTCTCAAACAGTGGTTAATATAATGTGTTTCAAATCATTGACCATTTTCTTACAACTTGAGAATGATGTGACTATGTGTTTTTAATTGAAAAATATACCAGATCCTTTTTGATGTTGTTTTCAGAATAACCTTCAATTTTTTTTTAAAAAAGGTTTTTCTCAATAAAATAGGATATATTATTCTTTATTTTTCTTTAGAATGATATAGTTTGTACTTTTGTTTTTGATAGTAAAAGTTTCAATCTCCTGTCAGGATATAAAACCTTTATTTTTGTTGGTGATATTATCCTTAAAAACATATCAAAAGGAAATGGTAAAAGTGTCAAGGTCATGTCAAACTCAAGTTTGGTTTAACACAGATCAAAGATTGATTGCTAACAGACCTTAAAATACTTGGATACTTTTGTCATAATTAAAATTATTATGACTCAAAATGAGTAACCATTGTAAAAGAGTTTTTATCATATGGGGTACTAAACCACTGTCAGGAATCTACAAAAGCATCAAAACTTGTAATAGACATGTGGCAAAATCTTGAATGCAAATTCCTGTAAAAACTGCTGACATATTAATCTTGACAATTTTCATCTAAAATGTATTTTGTTGAGGATAGCATTCTTGCAGATATTTCATAAATCACCATCAACAGATGTTGGAAATGATATTGTGATATCACAAGTCAAAGTCATTTTCCTCATCTGAGCAGCAGTTGTACAAAACAGTTGTTAAAGCTCATCCACTGATGCACAAACAGTGGTTGACCAAAATAATCTTCTAAACTTCTACCACCGCTTCACCCCAAACCACTGTTGATAAATATCCATCAAAAATGGATAAAAATTATCAGTGGATCAAATCCATCTTTTAAATCTCGTCACCTTCATTTCAAACAGATGTTGGATCACTAAAGTCACCAACAGATGTTAGCTCAGATGATTCACATTTGATGCTTCACCTTTTAAACATCAAATCTTCCTTAAAACTTAACCATTTCACCACACACTTGGCAACATCAATGAAAAGGGATTCCTACAAAAGGTCCATCCTAAAACAGTTGTCTTCCTTCTGGCACTCTACCATCTCATCAGCAAGTCATGTACCTTGGTGCATTTAAAGACAGAAAGTTGGGTAGCTGTCATGAAAGAGGAGCTTCAGCAGTTCAGTGAAAACAAGATTGAAAATCTTGTACCACAGTCAAAGGATGAGAATCTATTTGACAAAAAGTGGATCCCCAAAGAACATAGCATATGTTGAAGCATGATTGTCAAGATTTGTTGTACTTAGACAAGTACCAACACCAAGAGTGTGAAAGCTTACATCAGGAGGATGTCAATACCTAGGCAATATGCTTTAGTGTTTTGACTAGGCAAAAAGCAAGCATATATTTTTATAACCACTGATTGAAGAATATTATGATGCTGCTGCAAGCTGAATAGTCCAACTGTTTGTAATTTCAAAATATCTTATTGAAATTTGGTATAGCTGCTCAAAAGATTGTTTCTATGCAGGACAGTCAAGTAGCTGAAATATATCATCAAAAATTCAGTATCTCATTTATTCATCATCAGATATCACTTTGTGAGGGATTGCTATAAAAAGGTTTGATTTCATCTTTAACATGTCCATCCTAAAGATCAGTTGGTAGATGTACAAACTTAAGAATTGGATTCATTTACTGTTGAAAAACTTGATCCCTATGATTGGAGTGCTAAACATGGATTAAAGCAAGCTTTCTTGTGTTCCATGTGTAAATAGCATAAAAATGTTTTTTTAAATAAAAAAAAATTAACCTTAAAAAATAGTTTAAAATTGAATTTTTCAATAAATCCTCAAAGTCTGTTCAAAGCACTGATGGCATTAAAACTCTGTTAAATAGTAAAATCTATCCACTGCCAAAGTGTATCCTCTGTTTGTGCAAAACACTGATTTACAACAGAGGTTACACGTGGACAGATGTTATTCAACAGTTGTGTGCATCAGATACCATGATCACTTTTTCAAATAAATGGCCTTACATCTGAAACATTTACAAGGCTATCAAAAAATTTCCAAAACAAAATCAGAGGTTCCTGAGCAGACTTTAGCAGCTAACACTGCTCCTCAGGCACTTGCTGCTGAGCCCACTACTCAAGGTGATCACAGCAGTAACACAACTGCTGTGAAACCCACACCTAAATCCACCAAAAGACCAAAACAAAAGAAAATTCAAAAGCCCCCCAAACCTACAATAAAGGCAACTCTGGAAGATGAGATCCCAGAGCAACTGCCAGTGACAACACAAAAGTCACTAGAAACCATTGCTGCTACTTCCTCATAGCAGATGGTAGAAAGGTCTCAACCCATGCCTGAAACTCCTCCTGCTTCTTCTCAAAAAGATCAGGTTGTAAGAACAGGGACACCACATTATGATGCTCTGGAATCACTTGATTTCATCATCCACAGCCCACTGCCCGGGGCAAATTCACTTTCAACTCCCATCATCACTTCACAAATACCACCATCAATAATGACCTTGTTGCATGCTTTGGATATAACTCAGACATAAATCAGTTCCTCTCAACCACCTATCACTGAGAGTACACTCCAACAAGTGACTGAGTCTGATGCTTATACCTCTGCTAACCCAGCAACAACTGAGGAGGTTACACCCCTTGAGTTACAATTAACTCTTGGTGGTAGTTCAAGTGAAGCAGCTACTACAAGTGCTGACCCACTGGTTTGCACTTGGACAGTAGTTTCATCAATAAGACTTCCTTGAAGGCAATTTCCTCACTGGGAACTCTTGTGTATCCAGTCTTCACTGGTTCACTAAAAAGTGTTTCTCATTATGAGGAAAGAAGTCCCCAGTACCAAGACAAAGGGGCAACAGTGGATATTTTTGGGATACACTTCCTCAATCAACCACTGTTACAACCACTGCTGGTGGGAAATCAGATGACCCCATTAAGTTGGGTGATGGTTTAATGTACCAAGAATTGACGGCTAGAATTGATAAACTGGATACATCTGTTGCAGAAATCAAAGACATGCTGCAACAGTTGTTGAAGGCACAAAGGGTACCATCCACTACTGCACCACCTCCAACAGCTACTCCATCATCTGCTCCAACTCCAGATGAGCTGTGGAATTTGTTTCAACCCCTGCACCAATCTTCGAAAGAGTTGATGATGCCAAAAAGGGGGAGAAAAATGACTCTGAGGAAAATCTTTCAGTAACTTCTGTTGAAACATCTGTCAAAGAAAAGGAAAAGGGAGGTTATGAAACCCTGAAAATTCAAGCAGATGATGAAGATACACAAATGAGAATCGTTCAAAGTCAAGTCAATTCAGTTGGTCTCAAAACCACTGCTGTTATTAAAAGGGTAAGGGATGAGAGCAGAGCTTTGGTTGAGAAAAGGATAGTTCTGCAAAAAGAAAAAGAAGAGGTTGGTACTTCATTAAAGAAGGCAATCAACCACCACAACTTCTAAAACTAAGCCAGTTACTACTTCAACCACAACTTCTGTTCCCACAAAATCACTTACACCTCCACCATTAACAACATCTGTCACCCAAACAACTACCACCAATACCACATCAACACACACCACAACCACTGCCATCCCTACTAATTCAACCACTGCCACATCTAAAACATCACCATCACCACAAACACCACTTGCTGTCATCCTTTATCAAAGAAGGAAACAAAGCAGATGGATGCAGAAATACCAAAAGAAGACCAAGCTTCAGAAGAATATATCATGAAGATGGCTCTTCAGACACTTAGAGCAGAATTACAAGAAACAGCAAAATCTCAAGACACTGCTCAAAGTTGTCATTACCAGGCCTCAATCTCCAAACTCATCAAATAAACCTCTCCCAAGAAACCCATTGGGTTCAAAAATACTAAAATGGCTCTCTGATCAAAAGACCCATGTATTGACCCTGATCAGATCCAATGGAGAAATGAAGCACATATCAAGGGAACAAGCACTGGGCCTGAGTGTTGAAGATCTACAGGATCTCCTTGAGCTTATACTGTGTAGGGATGAGGATGATACAAGTTCCATGGATTTTGAATTGCAGTTTATAGGACAAGTTAGGGAATTATTGATGAGACAATAAAGATCCTGAATAATGAAGTGTTTTGGCATCATCTGTTCCAGGGGGAGATTGTTGGGATTGAACCCTACAAAGGAACAGATGATGTAAAGCCAAAACTGGTTCAGAATAGTGGATTCATCATAAGCAGCGGTTTGCACTAAACTTTCCCCTTGACAGTGGCTCCAACATCTGATATGATCCAAGTACTGCCCTTCTCAACAACTGCCGATCTTGTAAACTACTGTTAAGTCAAAGCACTGATGAAGCATAAAGATTGAAGCTCAAACTACTGATGGGTTCCAAGCACTGTTGAAGATCAAAGCACTGCCCATTCAAGGTCTGATCACCCTTTGAAGAAAGTACTGATGATCAACATCAGTGCTTAGACCACAACAGTTGTATGAAGAATCAGTGTTTATATCTCAGTGGTTAGAATGTAATCAGTGTTTGTATTGTCAGTAGTTATAGATCAGTGGATAGAGTTTGTTAAGTTGTTAGATGTCACTTTCATGGTGACGTCAGCTGAGATGCTTCAGTGGTTTGGTTTGCCTATAAATGTAACAGTGCCCTGTACTGTTACATTTGATTGACTGAGCGAGTTCTTCTCCTCTAGTCCAATCCTTTCATCTTGTGTGCAATCAGCCATGGAGTATTAGGCTGAGGGGGAGTTTAGTTTGTAAGCTTGCTTTGTAATCTTTTGATTTGCTTTGTAACCTTTTGATTGATGAAAAGCATGTGCTTATCAAAACTATCTTCCTCTTTGATTGTGTTTACAAAGTTTGTACTCATTTCCGCTGCACTTTACATTGTTTCATGTTTATTAATTGTTCATTTATTACAAACAAACACAATCATGAGAGCCTTCGATCCTAACAACGTTGAATGCGTAGAACACGTATCTTGTGCGGAATCCAAGTACGTGTGTAGATTGAACACAAATAAGTAATTAAATGTTGTTTTCTATTGATATTGTAACAATACAGAACCACGAAAACAATTGACAAGAGTTCTTCCTCTCAAGTCACAAAAGATCTACCAATGAACAAGACATGATAGGTATTTATACTAGATGCCCATTCGTAACTAGTATCTACGAATGGACCTCCATCCGGACGAATCAACACTAACTAATGGACTTGTAAGTTACGGATGGACTGTGTAATAACGAATTAACTCATAACTACGAATGGACCTCAATGTTATGAATGAACTTAAGCTAGAACGAATGCACAAGGTTCATTCATACGGATCGACTCTGTCCATTCGTACGAATGGACTTTAACACATATGAACTTTATGAATTGCTCAGTTCAGCACCAGTCTTGTCTCATCTGATTAAGCTACGATACGTGATTGACGGAAGCGATAGATATATGCACTCACAAGTAGCTATTTCTTCAAAAGATGCCTCCTCGTCGTGACACTACTCAGGACGCAGAAATGGTGGAAATGATCGCTCAGCATATAGTTGCTATACTCCCAAACCTTGTGACCCAACTTAATCAAGTCTACAATAATAACAACAACAACAATGTTCTCACGCCTTGCAACTACAAACAATTCAACTCGGCTAAACCACTCAAGTTTAATGTGTGAAAACTGCCACATTTTGGTAATTTTCGTACATTTAAATTAATCATTTTAAGCTATACAGTTATGTGTTTTGAACATCCGAACTGCATATTTCATGACATACACTTAGAATACTCATGGAATACTTATTTATGATGCACATGATTCATTTTTATTGATTACATTTGAAACAGTTTAAACAATGCATCGGAACAACTAGAATAGCACCTAGTAGACTAGTATGCTGACAGAAACGCAGGATCCGCAGAAACCATCTTAGTGACATCTTTAGGGCTCAGACGAAAGTCCAACATCAAACATACATTAAACCCTAACTAGGAATGCAAGGGTTTGGTTTAATACCTTCCCGAAGTCCGATAAAACTAAAAACTGCCCGAAAAGCACTAAAAGTCACAATTTCAACACTTTTCTACAAAAATTCAGCAGAAATCAGCATTGTAAGTTTATTGTGATGTACAAAAGTGTCGTTTAACCTAGAATTCACATGAGAATACCTTAGGGTATCATCTAAACCAATAATCACATCAATTCCTACAACTTACATAAGCTTAGCATTCAATTAACGACTAACGAAACCAACGCCAAACGAATATCCGAACGATATCTAATCTTTTTTTAGTGACCATCTAACATAATTTGGATCATTTTAAGCTAGTAATGGTCACTTAACACATTGAAACACTTAAATCCCAAACCATCTAAGCTTTTCTAACATCTTTCTAATAAAAACTAACACATTTTAACATGTGAAAAAGTTCACCAAGCATGAGACACCTCCCCCCCCCCCCCATTCATGGTCAGATGTGGGCCCTCCCCCTTGCCCACTTGTTGAAAGATCTTAGATATTTTTCGTTCTCCTTTGCAAGTGGATGGGGTTGGAGACTTTTAACAAGTAGTTACTTTGATTCACTAACCATTTCATCTCACATTTACACCATATATTTCACACACTTAAAACTCTCTCGAGCTTCATTATTTTAGCCAAGAACACCCACCAAAAACCTTCACTTTTAAGCATTTCTTTGATGATCAAGATGGAGTTTGATGGAACTTAGGAGGATCTAAAGCAACCACAAGTTGAAGCAAGCATATCATTCCATTCAAGAGCTTTCAAGCATCAAGATCATCATTTTTCTTTGCTTTTATCATCATCTAGATCATTCCTAGCACAAGTACTAGAAGTGAGCCTTCTAATCTCTTTTTCATACTTATTTATGTATATGTTGTTTAAAGAACAAGTATTAACCAAAACAATCATACAAAATAAGATGAAAATATACAAAGAAGCAAAATAAAAATCATAATATAAAATATTGTTTTATGTTATGATTTAAAGATTATTACTTGCATATTTGATCTAGTTATGATGAATATCATATGAATAACTTGTTAGATGATGTTTAAAAACATGATCTAACAAGTGTACATGAAAGTGTTAAAAGGGTTATGTTAAACATAATGTTTAATGGATGATCATAATCTTTGATATTGTTAAAGCATATAAAGTTTTTCACTAAAAATAATGCTTTTACAATATTTATAAAAGGAAACATACAAGATGGGTTTTGCATAAAAGTTTGATAAAACTAGAAGTAAAATATGATTTTTGAACTAGTAAACATATGTAAAGATCATACCAAAACCCTACATGATTATGAGTTCATCTTGTTAGGTTTATGTTATAAATCTCATATGTTTTTGTTAAGAATGTTATGAGTAAATTGTTGGTGATTTTGAAAAGAAAAAGATATGTTTTATTAAACATGGCAAAGTCCATATTTCAAAGGAAATATGGCCAATTTTTCTTAGAAATCACATGTTATAAAAACTATCATTTTTGACAAAATCTTTACTAAGATAAAAGATTTAAAAGAATGGTTTTTATAGAAGCAAAAACTAGATATAAATATATATTTTTGAGAAATATATATTTAGTGATCTTAACAACTTATGTGCTATGTGTTATTTGATTGTATTAGTTATATACATGAAAGTTAGGAACTTGAATACAATGATACAAATAAACACAAGACACATTACAACTAAAGTCTTACAAGATTACATATAAATACACCTTAAAAACATATTACGGACGACTTGGACATTCGGATACAACTTATGGACAATACGGACTTACGGACAAATAAACGGACTATATAAGTATTTCGGACTATAATATGTAATATATCAAAGACTTGGTAAACTACGTTTTCTAAACCGAACAAGTAACCCTATATTTTCCACAAGTATACAAAATATATTACTTATGGTTTATCTTAAAAAGGTATTGTTTTTGAAATGTATGAAGATATATATACATTTCCTAACATCTAAAAAGTATTATTTTGGTGGAAGACTAAAATTATATTTTTAGAACTAGTCTTAAAAATAGATTATTTTTAAGATGATTTTTATACCTTTTACCAAGCATAGATTATATATTCATATGAGATATATCTTAGAATATATAAGTATATATATTATAAGAATATACAAGATCACGTGTAATGAACACGAGGATATACGTATTCCTATACATACAACTATACACTACTCACATCACCACAACTTGGTGAAAATACAATTATACAAGTATACCTATACATGGGAATTATTCATACACATACAGTTTACTCATACGAGACACATTCACACATATACAATTCATTCATACAAAACACGAAGTCAAGAAGACTTGATCCAATAATGCAACTCATAAGATACAAGAAAATATATATATATATATATGTGGCGAAATATATATTAAACAGTTATCAATTAATACATCTAAGACACAGTTCAACGAATAACAAATACATACAAGTTTAACACATATTCAAGATAAAAGACTTGTACATGAGTCATTACAAAGACCAAAGTGTCTACCAAATATAGGACATTTGTAGGTCGTGACACTATTCAAGACGACCGCATGTGAGATCACAGTTACTTACAATTCACGGGCGCAATTCTGTGAGTTCATGTCCCCTATTCATTTTAAACGCTTTACATACTACATCTTTACATACAGATACATTTTATACAACTCACATTTTACCGATACATTTTATACAACTAACATTTTACAGATACATCTTATACAAATAAACTGCATGAACTCGCCAACTTTTGTTGATGTTTTCAAACTTAACATGTATTTCAGGGAATTAGTGGACCATGCAGATATTTCAGTTCAAGAAAGCAAGTATCAAGACTCCATGCCAACTTTTGAAGGGTTTGACCATTATATACCGCCTCTTTGCGGTGATATAGTGGTCAAAGCCTCGACATTTTAAGACTTACATTTTGATGTATGAAACAATGACAACTTATTTTCATTTGATGGTTTGTAACTAATACATTTAAATTATGTTGCGTTCTTTTGAAACGATTATGACAATGGCATTGGAGCTTGTTTTTATTCATTTAGTATGTTCACTTATATTGTTATGCAATGAGAACCGATCAGAACACCTCGCGCTTCCGCTACGAGCGGGTGTGCCATAATGGGTCTGAGGGAGCTACTAGGCTCCTACAATGGTTTGAGAGTATCGAGAGCACATTCTGCTATGTTCAGTGTCCTAGTGAGAAAAAGGTAGAGTTTGCCTCGAGTGTTTTCCAAAAGAGAGCACTCACTTGGTGGAACGGAGTCATGAGAGACAGAGGTGCAGATGTGGCATTGGCTCAAACGTGGGAAGAATTCAAGAATCTTATGAAGAAAGAATACTGTCCATGAAGCGAAATGAGGGCACTTGAAACTGAATTCTATTACCTCAAACAAGGTAGTGGTGAAAATCGTACCACACTGATCGGTTTGAGGAGCCTACTATGTCCCATTATGGTCACACCCTTTGTAACAACCCGCACTTTCGTGCATTGTTACTACTTGCTACACTCGTTACGCCTAGCACCAGAGATTCAGATCATAATGTAACTATATCGCCTACATCGCTATATCACAGTATATTCGAATATTTCGTATATTTTAACGCTATAACACATCTTATCGCACATACTAACACTCACGATGACATTGAGTGAGGACCGATTCTACCCTCCTCGATGGTCATGATGTGTCACAACACGAACATTAACGCTAACGACGACTTATCGCGGGAGTACTACCCCATCGGTTATCGTGACGATGATGGCAATACGAGCGAGTAGTACTCCGATAATCATTGTGGCCCAACGCATCACAAACTCGACAGGCGCACCCGTGATCACGCGCAACTCGATTACCGCACCGAATAAATTGAAAATGTGGATACGTATATACGACCTTTTGTGATTAATTATAATAAATAAATATATGAAAATCCGTGACCAAAACTATCGCAACGCTCGAAACAAGTGAAATTCTCCACGCCGAAAATCCAACGGAATGGCTATCCGAACGGATAGGCCATCCGGTTCGGATGGCCATCCGAACGGATGGCCATCCGAACGGATTGCCATCCGACCCTGCGCACCCAACCTCCTCTCCTCCTCCTTGCCTATAAATACCCCTCAGTCACATCAAGAACACTTGATGTGACTGCTGCTGTTCGACCAGAAGCTCTTGGACCCTTTCCTCTCGATTCCTCGCGATTCCGGTAAGATTTCAACCTAAATCTTGTACTTCTCTTATCTACACCCGATTCTACACCTTTCTATCTTTTAAAACTCGACTTTTAACCGCGAAATCTACTGATTTGAGGCGTTTAAAGATGATGTCACCAAGAGTTCGTATGAACTTCATAGTGTGACCTCATTTCACCATAAACAACTCAGATCTGAGTGATTTCCACACGTTTTTATAACCATCTCACCTACCAATCTATGTATCTAATCAAAGTATTGTGTGATTTCGGGTTAGACATGGAAAAACCGTCAAGAACGGCCAAATCTGATGGAACGGGGTGGTTCCCAGCCGTAAGAACGGGTCGGAACTGATGAAATTTCATTTGTTTAATACGATATCACACCATCTCAGTAAAACCACACGTATTCCTTCCAAAAACCACCAAGAAGAGTTGATCGGGACGTTGGAACGAACTGTTGTCAACCAGCCGGACAGGTCATCCGACCGGATAACATGTCATCCGACCGGATAACATGCAATCCGACCGGATAACAATTTCATCCGACCGGATAACATGCAATCCGATCGGATAACATGCAATCCGACCGGACAACATGTCATCCGACCGGATAACATGTCATCCGACCGGATAACATGTCATCCGACCGGATAGCATGCCAACCTACCAGATAATCTACCATCCGACCGGACAACATATCGCCCGACCGGATGTCTGTCATCCGACCCAAACCACTGTTATTCGACCGGATGAGGTTATCCGACCGGATGAGTACCATCTGACTGGATAACTACCATTACGATACTAATCCCGCTTAAACCGTGCATCGCTTACGCTACCGTTCCATGTTTATACTAACTCAGGCGCACTCTAAATCAATCCAATCAAATTGTGTCCTCGCTAAATACGCACTGTGAGTATACTTGAACCCTTTTTGCTTTTGCACTTTTGGGTGTAACATACGTTGCTATCAAATCGAATTATATCAAATGCTTAAACTACTTATCACTTGCGAATGACTTACGTGCATAGTTATACGTGATGCTAGTTACATATGTGCTAGGACTTATACTCGCGACGTCCCACCATGACTAGTATAGTACTGTTGCGCCCGACGGGGTCTAGTTTGCCATCGCGTATTCGAGCATCGAGGACTTAGCTGGTAGTATCGGTTTTGTGAGTATGTATGTCGTGTATCTCGTTTATGTATGTAGGAGATTCGCAGCACTTTTAAATCTATTATGCTATTACATATCAAACCTGTATACTCGCCAATACTTTTGTATTGACTTTATTTTAACGTATGTTGCAGGTTTAGACGCAGACTACATCAAATCAAGCTAGGAAGTCTAGAAACTTAACAAAAATCTAGGTTGTCGGATTTGTATTGTTCGAGAGAACACAAAATCTGTGATAACTTATGTTACTGTAATTGTTTATTAGTATGGGATAATGAACGCATTGAATATTGTCGCTAATAGTTGTTATGGATTCTCCTGAGCAATCTGATTCGCCTAGTGTCACGCCCCGATGATTCCGCCATTGGTTGGGGAGTGACAGATTGGTATCAGAGCCAGAACTATAGGGAATTAGGTAAGACATTCGACCTAGTCCAGGTTGAAGTCTTAGCAATGACCTAGTCTATGGTCTAAGTACCAATGGGCCGACTCGTGCGAACCCAGTAGGAATTGCACGGGCCTACTTGATACTCTCGTTTGAATTCGCTAAAGAGTACAACATCGCGTGAACACCGCATACTACAATTTCATGCGAGGAGCCTTTCCTAAGGCTGGAATATTACTTAGCCTTTCCTAAGGCCCACACAATACACACGATTTCGAAAATACTCGCATAACACAACCGAGTGATCCAGTCGAGATCAGGTGTGAAAACCAAGAACTCTTGATGAGATCGCTCACTCCGCGCAATTTCTAGCACGAGAACTTCTGTTGAGCTAGGAGTGACATCCATATCTCAACGAAGGTCTCCATTTCAAAATCCAGTGGAACTCCCGGATTTATTTGAAGAGCACAACCACAGACAGGAGCGAAGTTATTAAGTCAGGGGTGAAACCCATACCTTAATCAACCGCTCCGCTCTCTATAAAATGATTTTCAAAAGCTCTCACCAAGTACTCGACTATAACGATAACTCGAGCCACACAAAGACCAAAGAAGACGAATGCCATGAGCTGCATCCCAGTAGAGGCATAAGTCTTCTAGGGCGACGCGCGTGCACGAACTTGTCTGGTATAGTTGGGTTACCTTGGGTAGTCGACACCTAAACACCCGAGGCACTCTATCTACTCTTCTAGCTTACGACTCGCCGACTTTACGCTGTATGGACTCTATTTACGCTTTACGCTTTATCAATTTCGCGATTTATCAATTTTCGCTCCCTGTTTTACAAAACGCACAACTCGCACAGCCATCGCAATCTAAAATGAAAACCGAATGTTCGCAACAAAACTAATGCATAATCTCTCGCTCTCTCACCTCAACGCGTCCTCGCATATTCTAAATCGACCTGTACGTGTATGATTACAAATTACATTTATATAGATATATATATATATACACGTATAAATAAACAAGTCATTGTGTGAGAACTTAGGGATTTCGTGTCTCCTATGTGGCTCCTATGTGAGTTCGCATTACTATTATATTATCGCATCAAGTTTTGAAAGCGCTCAATCGCATCGCAAAACTCAAAAATCATTATGATCGAATCTCACTCCAAGTCTCTTTCTGTCTAGATGCCTTCCAACAACTCTACTTCGAGAATGTCAGCAAGGAGACGAGCCAAATGAAGGGACGAAAAGAGGATCGCCTCCTTTGTGGTCAAGGGAGTGACCGAAATGATTCCTCAGATCGTAACCCGAGTGCACTCTCTTAGCAACTCTCGAGGTTCGAAAGACGTCAAGACAAAAGAGCCGCAATCTACTTTTCTCTACAAACACTTCAAAGCCAGTGATCCAATGGTCTTCACAGGTGAAGGAGGTGTCTCTCAACTACTCCAGTGGTTCGACTCTATCAAAGTTACCCTTCGTCAAAGTGGGTGTCCCGATAGTTTCCGTACTACTTGCGGGACCGGAGCATTTCAATCGCGAGCACTGGACTGGTGGACCGCCGAACGCAACAAACGTGGGATCTCCGCAGCTTACGCTCTCTCTTGGGATGAGTTGAAAGAGCTCATGAAGAAAGAGTACTGCCTTCCCCACGAAGTCCAGAAACTAGAAGACGAATTTTGGAAAATCAAACAAGCCGAAGGTGACAACGCTGGCTACACTGCAAGGTTCAAACAGCTGGGTATTGTTTGCCCAAGTCAAGTCGACACCTCAGGAAAAGCCATCGCGAAGTATATTCGCGGCTTGCCTGAGTGTGTGGGCGACTTTGTAGAAGCTACAAGACCTGCTACTATCGAAGAAACATACTGCTTAGCCGCAGAAATCAACAACAAATGACTCATGGAAGGGTTTTTCTCCAAGAATCCTGTCAAGCAAACTTATCAAGCAATCGTCACTAATTCTTCAGACGAACCTGTCGACGATTCTTCTGACAAGTCTGCCGATGATTCTTCTGACGAATCTGTCGACGATTCTTCTGACGAAGCTGCTGACGGTCCTTCTGACGACTCTTCCGAAGATTCTGCAAGTGAGTCCTCAGACGAATCATTCAACAACGACACCTCATCGCAAGACACCGACAAACCCAGCCGCAAACGAAAGGTTTCAAGCCCGAACTCATCAACAGCCGAACTGCTGCAACCGAAGCCCCTTCAAGCAGTTCCGGTGTTTCCAAAATGAGCTTACACTGGAGCTCATCCCCAGTGTTACTCATGTACCTACCATCACCAAGTCGGAGCTGACTGTCGCTATTGCAAAAACTGCAACCGTTACGGTTACTTCACCCGCAACTACCGCACCGAACCGCGAACTTGAGTACAACAACAACAACAACAGCTCCAGCAAAAGTCTTCAACACCAAGCATCTAGCAAGCATAGGATAATGTTATAATGATACGATTTTTGACGTTAATTTCTAAGTATTGAACCTACTCTATTACTCGATGTTGCCACTATGTGTAACGTTAACTCTCACTTTCACTCTCTAGTCGTCGCACTTAGACTAGCTTCACACACACGAACTATATACTATATAACGATAAAACGTGTTTTAACCTCACTACACTCTTAGAATAAGGTACGATAAATGTGCAAGGAACGACTAATCACGGGTGCACACGGGATTATTTGGGTCAGTGCATGGAGATCGTAGTAAATTCTAAGGTGCCATAAGCTTCTCGACAACGTGTGACACCAAATCACGGGATGTAAGTAGTAGGGATCAAGCAAGGTGTGCTTTATCATACTACCGAAGTTTCGTGAAGAAAGTGCCACGTGGAGTTGAACGCTATTTGACCTATCATACTATTACGATTATTTTCGACACCCTACACTCAATCGCAAGGCGTAACAATTGAATCGCATCACCGCGAGACTTTTCGTAAGTCTGCGAATGCAATGCAATCACCTCATCAATAGACCTTGGTGGGTCTACCCCGCAGGGCAATTGCAGCAACGCAAGACTGGACGTAAGTCCACATCACAACTCAATCGCAGTTTTGTTGAAATCTATCGCATTATTGCTTAAATCTATCTCGCAATCACTGTTGTCTATTATGTGTATCTCACAATCTCTATCGCTTATTATGTGAATCTCTATCGCTTATTATGCAAATCGCCATATCGCTTGCTGTGTGTCACTCTATCGCTATCACCATCGCTATCGCCTACCGTTATCTGTGATATTTGTGTTAAGTTAGCACACATGACCTCGCTTCACGAGATGAAGCTCATATGGTTAAAGCAGGTGTTTTAGTCATATCAGCAGGCTTTCGTGGAAAAAGGCCATGTGGGGTCTAATGTTAGTTAAACTATGTGGTGTTAATCAATTGAATCGAATCGTATAAATCGCGCATATCCCCATCGCTTGCAACGCAACAACCGTCGCTTATCGCTCATCGGTTGTCGCTATCGCGTACCGCTTATCGCAATTCGTTTATCGCCGCCGTCATCGCTTGTGTTGTGTTTGTGTTATTCGCTCAATCGCCTATTCGCTTATCGCTTATCGCTACCTGTGTTACGTGAGCACACCTGACATCGATTCACGAAACAGATCTAGTATGGTTGGAACATGGTAAATACATCGCTGGCACTTCCTATATGTATAAGTGGTTCAGCCATACTAGCAAACTTTCGTGGGCAGGTGCCATATAGGGCTTAACGTTGGTTAAATTGTAAAGCTATGAAGACTAAATCGAATCGCATTACTCGCTTATCGTGTATCGTCTATCGCTTATTCGCTTATCACGTACCGCTTATCGCTCGTCGCTCATCGCTTGGTATTCATCGCAGTCTGTGTGGTATTAGTATGCATGACATCGCTTCACGGGACAAAACTAACCTGGTCGAACGTGGTGGTTCGCCATGTTAGCAAACTCTCGTGGAAACGTGCCATGTGGGTTTAATGTGGAATCTAATCGAAATTGCGCTATTCGCTTATCGCTTATCGTTCGACGCCTATCCAGACACGACACATCAATGTTTCGTGTCACTAGGCTACTCGCGCACGCTGTTATAGCTACGTTCGAAATTCAACTCGCTTGTTTAACCTATTCGATTCTATCTTCAACTCGGTCCGACTTCCTATCGATTGGACCGAGGTAGCGCAATCCTATCTGTGTCATATCAGCACACATGACACCGCCTCACGAAACGGAAGTAATATGGAGAAACATGGTGGATACGCCGCTGGTACTTCCTATATATAAGTGTTTTAACCATATTACCAAACTTTCGTGAGAAAGTGCCAAGTGGGGCTCGATGTTAATTAACTTTTCAAACTGTTAAAAACTGATTTTTATAAAATTTTTATTAAAACCATTGGACAAGTGAAATTTCCTCACAATGTGGAGGTAACATCGAATCAGCTTAACTCCATGCCCAAGGGAAGTCTCATAAGTCCAGTTTTCTTTAAAAACTTTTGCAACAACAAAACGAAATCCTTCTTAAGACATTGGTTCGACATCAAGTTCAGCTTGAACCCATGTCATAGGAGAGTTTCCGTAACCCCAGTTTTCATTTTCGAATTCCTTAAAATGTTTAAAACCTAAACTTTCTTGCAACGTTGGTTAACATCGACTCAGTTGACCCTACGTTATAAGAAAAAATTTCAAGATTTCGTTCCAAATTTCTTTTAAATATCTAAAAACGAACGTTTCTTGCAACGTTGGTTAACAATCAACTCAGTTAACCCTACATTATGAGAAACCTTTCAAGTTCCTTAAAATTTCAATCGCACCGAACTTACAAATTCTTCGCGACTCGAGGTACCTTTGAAATGCCAACTCGTGGGATGCTACTTTTGTCAGTACGTCACCTCTCGCTATCGTAATCGATCTCTCTTACTCGAAACGCTCTCGCTTGTCAACTCTCGGTCAATTGACTCACTGTATCGCTACTTATACAGGACCAACTCTCAAAAGTCTACCTGTTGGATTAATTTCGGGACGAAATTTCCTAAAGCAGGGGAGACTGTAACAACCCGCACTTTCGTGCATTGTTACTACTCGCTACACTCGTTACGCCTAGCACCAGAGATTCGGATCATAATGTAACTATATCGCCTACATCGCTATATCGCAGTATATTCGAATATTTCGTATATTTTATCGCTATAACACATCTTATCGTACATACTAACACTCACGGTGACATTGAGTGAGGACCGATTCTACCCTCCTCGATGGTCGTGATGTGTCACAACACGAACATTAACGCTAATGAAGACTTATCGCGGGAGTACTACCCCATCGGTTATCGTGACGATAATGGCAATACGAGCGAGTAGTACTCCGATAATCATTGTGGCCCAACGCATCACAAACTCGACAGGCGCACCCGTGATCACGCGCAACTCGATTACCGCACTGAATAAATTGAAAATGCGGATACGTATATACGACCTTTTGTGATTAATTATAATAAATAAATATATGAAAATGCGTGACCAAAACTATCGCAACGCTCGAAACAAGTGAAATTCTCCGCGCCGAAAATCCAACGGAATGGCTATCCGAATGGATAGGCCATCCGAACGGATTGCCATCCGAACGAATGGGCCATCCAAACGGATGAGCCATCCGACCCTGCGCACCCAACCTCCTCTCCTCCTCCTTGCCTATAAATACCCCTCAGTCACATCAAGAACACTTGATGTGACTGCTGCTGTTCGACTAGAAGCTCTTGGACCCTTTCCTCTCGATTCCTCGCGATTCCGGTAAGATTTCAACCTAAATCTTGTACTTCTCTTATCTACACCCGATTCTACACCTTTCTATCTTTTAAAACTCGACTTTTAACCGTGAAATCTACTTATTTGAGGCGTTTAAAGATGATGTCACCAAGAGTTCGTATGAACTTCATAGTGTGACCTCATTTCACCATAAACAACTCAGATCTGAGTGATTTCCACACATTTTTATAACCATCTCACCTAAAAATCTATGTATCTAATCAAAGTATTGTGTGATTTCGGGTTAGACATGGAAAACCGTCAAGAACGACCAAATCTAATGGAACGGGGTGGTTCCTGGCCGTTAGAACGGGTCGAAACTGATGAAATTTCATTTGTTTAATACGATATCACACCATCTCATAAAACCACACGTATTCCTTCTAAAAACCACCAAGAACAGTTGATCGGGATGTTGGAACGAACTGTTGTCAACCAGCCGGACAGGTCATCCGACCGGATAACATGCAATCCGACCGGACAACATGTCATCCGACCGGAGAACATGCAATCCGACCGGACAACATGCAATCCGACCGGACAACATGCAATCCGACCGGACAACATGCAATCCGACCAAATAGCACGCCAACCGACCGGATAGCATGCCACCGGACAACATATCGTCTGACCGGATCTTTGTCATCCGACCCAAACCACTGTTATTCGACCGGAAGAGGTTATCCGACCGGATGAGTACCATCCGACTGGATAACTACCATTACGATACTAATCCCGCTTAAACCGTGCATCGCTTACGCTACCGTTCCATGTTTATGCTAACTCAGGCGCACTCTAAATCAATCCAATCAAATTGTGTCCTCGCTAAATACGCACTGTGAGTATACTTGAACCCTTTTTGCTTTTGCACTTTTGGGTGTAACATACGTTGCTATCAAATCGAATTATATCAAATGCTTAAACTACTTATCACTTACGAATGACTTACGTGCATAGTTATACGTGATGCTAGTTACATATGTGCTAGGACTTATACTCGCGACGTCCCACCATGACTAGTATAGTACTATTGCGCCCGACGGGGTCTAGTTTGCCATCGCGTATTCGAGCATCGAGGACTTAGCTGGTAGTATCGGTTTTGTGAGTATGTTTGTCGTGTATCTCATTTATGTATGTAGGAGATTCGCAGCACTTTTAAATCTATTATGCTATTACATATCAAACCTGTATACTCGCCAATACTTTTGTATTGACTTTATTTTAACGTATGTTGCAGGTTTAGACGCAGACTACATCAAATCAAGCTAGGAAGTCTAGAAACTTAACAAAAATCTAGGTTGTCGGATTTGTATTGTTCGAGAGAACACAAAATCTGTGATAACTTATGTGACTGTAATTGTTTATTAGTATGGGATAATGAACGCATTGAATATTGTCGCTAATAGTTGTTATGGATTCTCCTGAGCAATCTGATTCGCCTAATGTCGCGCCCCGATGATTCCGCCATCGGTTGGGGTGTGACACCCTTGGATCAGGCCATTGAAAAATATATTGATGGCCTACCTGATCCAAACCTTTTGCCATTAATTTGGCTAACAAAACCTATGTATTCACCAGCATTCTTTGTTGACGTCTTTTTTACATATGTTTCAGGCTTTGATTATTCAAGCATGCTACACATAGGATCGCATCCGGGCCTTAGACTTCTTTAAACAAAAGACAATTACATGTATTCTTTGTATTGTAAAACAATGATAACATAATGAAACAATTAAGTACCATGTGTCATGAGCAATTTGTAACATGACTCTCCGATGTTTCCATCGCATATTGTTGTATTATGCGAGAACCGCGAGAACCAATGTGAACACAACCAAAAATACCTAAAAAAACCTAACCCCCACCCCCCCTCCCCAAAAAAATAAAAATAAATAAATAAACCTACCCCCCCCCCCCTAAAAAAACCTAACCCCACCCCCCACCCAAGCTAAAATCCTAAAAGCTAAATCCCTAAAAAACCTAAAAAAAAATCTAAAAAAATAGAAAAAACACTCAAATTTATTTTTTTTAATATTTTTTACATTAAAATCGCTACTTTTAGTAGCCAAAAATTTTTTTAAAATTAAATTTTTTTTTTAAATTTAGAAAAAAAAATTGGTAACGAAATCCAGCGATTTTTTTATAAAAATATTAAAAAAAATCGTGTGTGTTTTTTAGCTATTTTTAGGTATTTTTGGTTGTATTCACATTGGTTCTCGCAACAAAGGGTGGTTCCTAACGGATCATTCTCCTATATATATATATATATATATATATATATATATATATATTGGTTGTGTTCACATTGGGTCTCGCGGTTCTCGCAATAAAGGGTGGTTCCTAACGGATCATTCTCTTATATATATATACACACACATATATATATATATATATATATATATACACACATATATATATATACATATATGTATATATTGCGAGAACCGCGAGAACCAATGTGAACACAACCAAAAATACCTAAAAATAGCTAAAAACACACAATTTTTTTAATATTTTTTATAAAAAAATCGCTGGATTTCGTTACCAAATTTTTTTTTTAAATTTAATAAAAAAAATATTTTTAAATTTAAAAAAAAATTTAATTTTTTTTTGCTACTAAAAGTAGCGATTTTAATTTAAAAAATATTAAAAAAAAAACAATTTTGTGTTTTTTTGATTTTTTAGATTTTTTTGGGTTTTTTTGGGGGTTTAGTTTTTAGCATTTTAGTTTGGGTGGGGGGGGGGGGGGTTAGGTTTTTAGGGGGGGTGGGGGTGGCGGGTGAGGGGGTGGGGGTGGGGGGTAGGTTTTTTTAGGTATTTTTGGTTGTATTCACATTGGTTCTCGTAATAAAGGTGGTTCTCGCATGAACCTTACCCTATATATATATATATATGGGGGTTAGTTAACGTACAATTGGCCTTAACGTACGATGCGTACGCTATGAAAATATAACATGCGGAATTGAGGTCATAAACTCGGAAGACTCACAAACCCGGACGACTCATCATGCGGCTTCACATACCCGGACAATTACAACATGTGGATTTCAACATGCGGTTTCACAAACTCAGACACTTCCAACATGCGGTTCATAAACTCGGACAAATTCCAACATGCGTCTATATTTTTTTTAACATGCGTAATTTTTTTTTCATGGATATGCGAATTTACCTCCCATCCAGAAAACCGCATATTGTATACCCAGAATCCGCATGTTATAATTTCACAGCGTACAGCCTAATTGTATTTTACACTTTCTCTCTCTCTCTCTCTCTCTCTCTATATATATATATATATAGAGAGAGAGAGAGAGTTTAAAATACAAAAGTCTCTTAACGTACGACGGAATACAACCAACAAAATAACATCCGTAATTATGATATAACATGCGTAATTAGGGTAAAAACCAGCCTATGCGTGATTTCTTCTTCATGCGCAATTAGGGTTTGTAATTTATAATGTGCGTAATTTACAAATGAACATGTGTAATTAAGTCGCGTACCATTGCACGTTAAGGAGCTATTGTATATTAACCTTCCCCAGTATATATATATAATCATCACCGTAAAATGTTTGAATTGTCTAAAATATAAATTTTATGATATAAATATCAAAAGATGTTGGGATTGAACCCTACCAAAGGAACAGATAATTAAAGCCAAAACTGGATCAGAGCAGTGGATCCAGAATAAGCAGATGTTATGTATACAAGTCTCTCCCCTTGAAAGTGGTTTCAACATCTGCTGACCTCCTATCTACTGATCGTACAAACTGTTGACCTACAAACTGCTGATCAAGTAAAAGACTGATGAAAGATTAAAGCTCTGTTGTTCAATCTACTGCCTTGAGTCAAGCTCTGCTGATCATGACAAGTACTGTTGGGTTCACATCAGTGGAAGGATGCAGCAGTAGTTTAGTTATCTTTATGTAATGAAATGTAATAGCAGTAGTTAGTATAGCAGAGGTTGTAGAGATCAGGGGTTAGAGTTTGTTAGGAGGTTAGATGTCACTTTCATGGTGACGTCAGCTTAGATGCCTCAGTGGTTTGCTCGTGCCTATAAATAGAACAGTACCATGCACTGTTCTATTCAGCTCTTTTACTATCTTCTTCCTGCACTAACAAATACTGTGAGCTCAGGCTGAGGGGGAGTTTGTTACATACTTGCAAAATTGTAATCGTTGTTGAAATTAAATTCAATCATTCGATTCAATGTTAAACTTGTATGTTAAAAGCAATTCTCCTGTTTGATTGTGAAAAGTTTGCTTCCATCTTAATTCCGCTGCACAACTCATTCATCTTCATTTTAATTCAAACGTAAAACACAATCAAAACCAAACTCAGATCCTAACAATTGGATCAGAGCTTGGACAGTCAAATTTGATTTAACAATCATTTTGACATAAATAGTTCAGCTCATAATCGTTGATACTGATAGTTTGTTCGTTTTGTTGAAAAACAGAGTAAGGTTTAATCACCATCAAAGTTGATTAATCAGTACCTGTAAAACAACCAGGATGACGTCACAATCACAAGATGATAAGAATAACATTGGCTCTCTTTTCAAACCACCTATGCTTAAACGAAATGAATACAACATCTGGCAGAGAAGGATGGGTCACATCCTTGCTCAACAGAACACTGGATGTTGGAGGTCTGTTGTTTTTGGTCCCCATGTTCCTATGGTGCCAAGTGCTGAGGATGCAAAGAAGTTCGTTCCTAAACCATCTGAAAACTATACTGAAACTGATTTTCAAAAGTTCAAACTCGATGCCAAAGCATTTAGCATCATAGCATCCGCATTACCAAATGAGATCTATGTTGGACTGTTACATTGTAACAGTGCCAAAGAACTATGGGATGCACTGAAGGAACAGTTTGGGGGAACAGAAGAAGTTATTGAAAACAATAGGGAAATTCTGAATCAGCAGTATGAAACATTTTGTCACATCAAGGGTGAATCATTGACTCAGCAGTTTGAGCGATTCAGTTGTCTCATTAGTGAACTAAGGCTTGTTAAAGTAACATTTTCAAATTCAACTCAAAATAGCAGGTTCCTTAGATCACTACCAGAAAAATGGGATACCATAGCTTTTGTTACTAGAAATTCTGCTGAGTTCAAAGATCTGACCCTGACCCAACTTCATGGTAGACTCCTGACCTATGAAAGGGAGTTAAACCAGAAAAAGAAGTTGCAAGAGTCTGGCAAAGTTGCTGATGATTATTCATTCGGTAGCACAGCTCTTTTTGGTCAGGAAGAATCTGGTAGCAGTGGTAAGGATCAGGGTTTGATCACTTTATTGATATAACTGCTGGTGGAAATTTTAACAACCCTGATCCTCACTCTGCAAATTATGCTTTTACTACAAATTGTGAAAACCAGATGTCAGATAACTTGTGCTTTGAACTCAATGATTTGCAACACTTTGATCCCACTGACTTAGAAGAGATGGACATTTTGCATCAATTGGCTTTGCTTAGTGTAAGAACAAGCAAATTCTATAAAAGAACAGGGAGAAAATTCCCAGGGTTACATGGGAATTTAAAAGTGGGGTTGGATAAGTCAAAAATTAAGTGCTATAAGTGCAATAGGCTAGGTCATTTTGCTAGGGAATGCAGGAGTCAAACCACTGGTCTAATAATCACTCATCCCGGCTCAAATCCTAGACCACAACAGCAAAGCACTATGCACTATACCCAATATACCCCTGCTGCCCATGTTAACACTGCTCACTATGCTGCAGCCCCTGTGCCTGTGCATTATGTTCAAACCACTATTCCACAAATTCAGTATGTTCAAACCCCTGTCCCTCGGGCACAAGTGCAACCTGTTGCACCTCAACAAACTGCTCCAACAGTGGTACAACCAGATCAACAAAGCTTTTTCACCCAAGGTTTTGTTGACTGGAGCAGCATGCCTGATGAGCTTGGTGATGAAAATTTTGCACTCAATGCTTTTAATGATCCTTCTAATGATGAATTTTGTTTGATGGCATTAGAGTCAATACCAGAAGGGGTAGAAACTGAAGGTGAACAGCTAAGTGATGAAACAGTGGATAAAGTGGTTGAAGCAGTGGTTACTGCAGTTGCTGGTGAACTACTGCTGGGAGAAAATTCAGAAACCCTGATTGAACCACTGCCTGACCCCTGGTCTGAAGATGACAAAGAAGAAACGGAAGAAGAAGAAAGAAGGTGAGAAAGAAGATAGAGCTGATGAAGAGGGTGATTGTAAATGTGATTGTGCCATGATGGCTGCTGCTAAGGTAACACCTCAAGTTCTTGAAAAACTGTGTTCAGACCAATGCATTATTGCATTTGCTAACATCAAAGAGATAAATGAAAACCTTAGGGATAAAGTCTTATCTGATGAAGTCAAATTTTAAAAGTCATTAAAAGAAATTAGAAACAAATTGGCTGAAAAAGATAAAGAAATCATCAGTCTGAAAGAAGAGCAAAGCATAACCAAGACTCAACTTCAAACTATGGTAGAAAAATTACCAAGTTTGCAAAAAGGAGTTGGAGTCCACCCAGATCACCTGTGAAAGATGGGTGGAATCTTGTAAAGGGTATGAGGTTATGCTTGAGAAACAGCTTGAAAGCAATGTCAAGTTTGGTGAAGGATATAGAAAATATGATGATCTTGTAAACACTGCTGGAAAACAAGCTGGTTCATCTGAAATTAAACCAACAAACAAGAATGGCCAAGAAGTGAAAATCACTGATAAACTTGGTAACAAAATCACACTTGAGAGACCAATGGGATCCTCTACTTTTGAGGAAATTGAGAAATACCAATTTAAACCCATGTGGTCTGATAAGTGTGACATTCTTGAAAATTTTAAACCCATAGATTTCACAACCACTGATGGTGTTAAAGCTCCAAAGGCAAAAGTCATTCCTCTCAAGGACATCCCAGCAGAGGTTAAAAACTCTGTTGCAAAGGAGTCTGAAAAGAGAATGAAGATGAATGAGTTGTGCAGCGGAATTAAGATGGAAGCAAACTTTTCACAATCAAACAGGAGAATTGCTTTTAACATACAAGTTTAACATTAAACCGAATGATTGAATTTAATTTCAACAACGATTACAATTTTGCAAGTATGCAACAAACTCCTCCTCAGCCTGAGCTCACAGTATTTGTTCGTTGAGGAAGAAGATAGTAAAAGAGCTGAATAGAACAGTGCATGGTATTGTTCTATTTATAGGCACGAGCAAACCACTGAGGCATCTAAGCTGACGTCACCATGAAAGTGACATCTAACCTCCTAACAAACTCTAACCCCTGATCTCTACAACCTCTGCTATACTAATTACTGCTATTACATTTCATTACATAAAGATAACTAAACTACTGCTGCATCCTTCCACTGATGTGAACCCAGCAGTACTTGTCATGATCAGCTGAGCTTGACTCAAGGCAGTAGATTGAACAGCAGAGCTTTAATCTTTCATCAGTCTTTTACTTGATCAGCAGTTTGTAGGTCAACAGTTTGTACGATCAGTAGATAGGAGGTCAGCAGATGTTGAAACCACTTTCAAGGGGAGAGACTTGTATACATAACATCTGCTTATTCTGGATCCACTGCTCTGATCCAGTTTTGGCTTTAATTATCTGTTCCTTTGGTAGGGTTCAATCCCAACAATCTCCCCCTGGAACAGATAATGCCAAAACTCTTCATTATTTGAAGATCTTTATTGCCTCATCAACAGTTCCCTTATTTGCCCTTTGAGTTGTAACTCAAAGGCTAAGGCATCTGTGTGTGACAACTGGCACCAAACCTGTAATTTCCGTACACTTTAATCATTATTTAATGACTGCAATTATGTGCTTAATTGTCAGCAATGTCTGAACACATGATTAAACAAGTGAATTCATGCACGTTGTATACTACAAAATATTGCTTTATGCATAAACGAGAGCGTTGCGTCAAAAATACTAAGTAAACTCACCGGTAAGACACACTGTGTCAACAGAACTGCGGAAAGCAGTCGGTCAATAGAATTGAGGCCTAGGTGTAGGTCCGATGACCAAAGTACATTAAAACCCAAGAGTACATGTAAGGGTTTAATTTTTAGACATTGCGAAAGCAAAAATAAGCACTAAAAAGCACCCGAAACGCACTTTAAGTGCAGAATTTTATATAATTCAGCAATATTTCAGCATTTAGACATATGAATATTATACAGAAATGTCATTTTATTATCCAGAATATTTCCCTAAGTGTTGGGAATTAAAAGGGATACAAAAAGGTACTTAAAGGGGTACTAAAAAGTGTAATGTAGCACTTTAACAAACCGGTGTATAACCGAACAACCGGATGTTACCCGGAACACTAAAAATAATGCTAGAAGCATTGTTTTTATTTTTCTAAGCTAGTTAGGGTCTCCGAATACCCTAACCCCCGTTATAAATTACAACACTCTAATTAATGTAACCACCTAACTAATTCCACTAGCACTTAACTATCAAGTTCAAAACCAACCCATAACACCCCCCATCCTAACGATCGGCCCCCATGTGGGGGACACCACCTTACACTTTTAATTATATTATTAGAATGTGTCTTATATCTAAGTGACACAAAACCTAGTGGATAATAAACATGGTTGGATTATATAAGAAACCATAAGACTCTCATTACATTTACAAACCATAACAACATTTCACAACCTCTTTTTCCCTCTTTGTGCTTACGGCCGAGAGCCAAATCACAACCACCCACCCACTTTCAAATTCCATATTAATAAACCACATACACTCAAGTGTGTAAGGTCGCATACAAGGAAGCCCGGTGCTTGCGGATTGCCAAGGACCTCTTTACGGCGCTTTTAACCACTCGTTTTTCGACTAGTTTCTTCCCTAGCCTCGAGCTAGTAGTAAGTGACTCCAAACACCTTCTTGAACTATTCTAAAGTGGTTAATAAGAGATTTGTCGGATAAAAATTATGAACACTAGAGATCAAAACTTAAAGTCTAGTTAGAATGATGAATATGGTGGTTAATGGGTAATTATTAGTGTAAAACTTATGGAACTTGTTTTGTTATGGTTATTTATTATTGTTGGATGCTAGTAGGGGAACGGATCGTCATCTAACCACACTAGGTCATGTTCATGGAACATGAACTAGCACTATGTTTAGTGTAAAAGTAACTAGATGACGAACCCTTTCACTCACAAACATGAACTTGTGTAAAAACGATTTTTCTTATGAAATGGAGTTCTAAACTAGTAGATCTAAAGATCTACAAGTGGTATTTTCGAAAGACCAACTGTAAGACAAAACCATGTTTTAAAACCGGATCTTTCATGAAGTAGAGGTGTTTTTATGAACAAACAAGTGTGTGGACACTTGTGTAACAAAAGTTTTAACAAAGAAATAATTTTCGTAAAAACCGACTAGAAGTTGTGAAACTTCATATTCTTTAAAAATAAAGTTTTTAATAAATTAAACTTATTTTTAAAGATAACAAGACTTACTAAATGTGCTAGTGAGTTACTACACATTTTTGTAAATATTCAAGTTCATGAAATGGAGAAATTAATGATTATTGTTGATGAATATTGTTGATAATTGTTGTTGATGATTGTTGACGATTTAAAAGAAAATAAACACATGTTTTGAAAACATGGGAAACCTCCATTTTTAGGGGAAACTCTGTCAAAATTTTTATAAATTTTGACACTTAGAAAAATATAAGTTTTTGAGAAACTTATCCCCTAAAAATATACCTCAAAACATTACCAAGGTTTCCCTAATTTTTGGTGATAAGAAATAAGGATTTCTTCAAGAATAAAAATGGATATAAGTATGTATATTTTTGAGAGGAAAATATATATTATTTTATCACCAACTTTTGTGCTAAGTGTATATAGTATGTGTTATACGTGCTAGTGTATTAAGACTTAAAAATACACTAAATACTCATGAGGAGTATAAACATAAAAATACACATACAAGATACATAATTCGGGTGCAAAGTGCAAAACACGAGATACTTATATTAATTTTTGAGAAAATAATATAAGTAAGATACTTAGTTAAAAATATAAAATATTTTTAACACAAGAATATATACACAAAAGAGAGTGACTGTACTTGTGCGACGCAAGTCTAGTGACTAACGTTAAGAAAACGCGTATAGGTTACGACGTTAGTTAAGCAAATCCGGTGAAGTTTACGACGCAAGGAACGCAAAGTTGTGAGTTCATGCTCCCCCTTTTCTCTTTAACTGTTTTCAGTTTTTATAACTTCGGGGGTGAAATACATGTACAAATGTACAAAATTTATAATTGGTATGATATAAATACAAGAAGTACACTTGGTGAGAACGAGAACCAAGTGTGACGAAATATAAGAATACAAGAAGTACACTTGGTGAGAACGAGAACCAAGTGTGACGAAATATAAGAATATGAGAAGCGCACTTGGTGAGAACGAGAACCAAGTATGAGGCGCTATGAGAAATGATAACAAGAAACGCGCTTGGTGAGGACGAGAACCAAGTAGGATGCGTTATGAGAAATAGTGTCACGAATAGGGTACAGAAGCACCATTAATCAACAATATACTTAGACCGCAGAACAAAAGGTTAGATCTAACGGGTGCCTGGCAGCCACACTCTCGGTGAGGGCGAGAATCGAGTAGTGCTTTTGTGTCTCAGAATATACCAATTAAATGCCTTAGGTTTGGTGACTTCCTATGTCGTGTCACATGTTAATGGCTTTGCAACCCATTAACAATCCTGAAACTTACAGGAATACTTTATTTACATAAAAGTCATACCATACTAAAAATTGATGAATACTTGAGTACGTGGGGTACTCAAGAAAAGATTGAATTATACTTGAAGTACGTGGGGTACTCAAGAAAAGATTGAATTATACTTGAAGTACGTGGGGTACTCAAGAAAATGGGAATTATACTTGAGTACGTGGGGTACTCAAGAGGAAATTGAATTATACATGAGTACGTGGCGTACACATGAAACTGAATTAATATATGAAAACTTGATTTATTCACAAACTATGTTTTCATACAAAGTATACAAACGTGAAATACAAAACTGCATGAATTCACACCAACATTATGTTGACGTTTTTCCAAAACTCACATGTATTTCAGGTAACTAGGATGGATGTGCGCGTGGTCTTACTCATGCTCGTGGATGTCGCATGTTTACCTTTCGTATGCAATGAGAACCTTTCATGATCACACCTCGTGCTTCCGCCGCAGAAAGGGGTGTGACAGATTGGTATCAGAGCTGCGATTGTAGTGAACCAGGATTCCTTCTCGAGTCTAGTCTACAATCTCTAGGATCCATTCACGAAAACAATTTTCAAAGAGTTTTCATTGCATTAAACGTCCCGCGACATCCACTGCCTGAAACTGTCTACATGAGTCTAGAAAAGACACTACGAGACTTAGAGTGCACTAGAGTAGCACTTGTCTTTAACTAAGAAACTACTTGCAATTATGTGTGATAATTAGCATATACTAGAAGTAGAATGTCACAAGTATACGTGACTTTATCTGAAAGCGATGGCCCATCTGAAGGAAGAAATACGAGGATGAAACAAACTGTGCGGACTGTGCAAGGAGTTACGTAATTATGGATGCATACATAATTATGGAATTCAGTGCACAAAAATCACAGCAAGTCTTGTCACGTATAGATTCCCTCAGTGCAAGCCTACTAAGTACTCTGCTAGAGTAATAATTGTTTGATGTCACTTATGTGGTATATATACCTGTGAATATATATGATACTACTGTCTAGTGTGACGATATCAAACAAATGTCTAACCCTGTGGTGTTATGTTCTGTCAGAACATGGCACCCAGGAAAGCTGTGAATGCTCGCAATGATGATCAACCTCCACCTCCCCCACTGCCAAGAACTGCTGAAGAGCTGAACGCTCTACTGGAGGAAAGGATCTCCGCTGCTATCGCCCAGTACGAGGCGAACCAAACTCAAGACAGTGGTGGCCCAAGCAACGCTAGACGTAATGGGAACGGAGATTCATCTGGTGGCAACGCAGCTCAAGGCTGCACATTCAAGCAATTTCTCGACTGCAAGCCGATGAACTATGACGGCACAGGAGGTGCAGTAGCCTTTGTACGCTGGACGGAGAAGACTGAAGCTACTATCCGCATGAGCAAGTGTACCGCGGATCAGCAAGTCACTTTCACTACCGGATTGTTCGTCGATGAAGCTCTGACTTGGTGGAACCTGCAGGCCCAAACCTTGGGTGATGATGCCGCTTATGGCTTAACTTGGGAGGAACTGAAGGAAAGAATGAGAGAGAAGTATTGCTCTCGCGCTGAACTCCAAAGGCTGGAAACGGAGTTCTGGCACTTGACCATGGTAGGTGCTGACATTAATGGTTATACTCGAAGGTTCCATGATCTGTCAAGAGTGCTTCCCTACATGGTGACTCCCGAATTCAAGCGCGTTGAACGCTACATTTGGGGACTGGCCCCAGAGTTTCGTGGCATGGTGACGTCGGCCAAACCACAAACAATCACTGAGGCTGTAACTCTGGCTGTCAGCCTTACGGAAGACTGTGTTCGCATAAAGAAGCTGTCACTGAACCCAACAGAAAAGACCGAGACGCATGCTGAGTCGTCCGACGACAAAAAGAGAAAGCATTCGAATCTGAACCAAGCAACTCGTAACAACAAAGGTTTCAACAACAAGAAGCGTGACGCTAACCCGTCTCAGGAGGCGAAGACCCATGTAACCAAAGCATACCAAGGCTCCATGCCTAGATGCCAAAAATGTAAGTATCACCATGATGGAGCTTGTCGCATTCCAAGGTGCGACAAATGTGGTAAATTGGGTCATCAAACAGAAGACTATTGGGGAAAAGGAAAGAACCGAAATGGGAACGGTGCTGGCAACAAGAATGGTAACGGGAAAGGGCGGAACCAAGGATGCTTCAAGTGTGGAAGCAATGATCATTTCATGAAGGACTGCCCAGAAGGAAACAATGCTCAGGCTCGAGCATTTGTGATTGGAGCAAAGAACGCACGCGAGGACCCTAACGTGGTCACCGGTACGTTTCTCATTAACAATCACTTTGCATCCATATTATTTGACACTGGCGCCAATTATAGCTTCATGTCTGTGGAATTTAAACGCATACTCGGAATAGAATCTAGTAGATTAGAAATTCCTTATTCCATAGAACTAGCCAATGGTAAACTTGTTGAATCGGGCGAAGTTGTTAGAGGCTGCACACTAGAACTTGGTGAACGAAATTTTAGCATCGATCTCTTACCTATTCAATTGGGTAGCTTCGATGTAGTAGTCGGGATGGACTGGTTGTCCAAGAGCAAAGCTGAAGTTATTTGTCATGAGAAAATCATTCGCATCCCTTTAGCGAATGGTGAAACTCTCATCGTGCATGGAGAAAAACGAGACGCACCTCTTCGAATCATCAGTTGCATGAAGGCACGGAAGTGCTTAAAGAAAGGATGTGTCGCTTTCCTAGCACATGTTATAGACAAGAAGGCTGTGGAGCCAAAACTCGAAGACATTCCTGTGGTGAAGGAATTTCCTGATGTGTTCCCTGAAGATCTGCCAGGACTACCTCCGCAACGACAAGTCGAATTCCGTATAGACTTGGTTCCGGGAGCTGCTCCTGTAGCCAAGGCACCCTATCGACTTGCGCCATCCGAAATGCAAGAATTATCTACACAGCTCCAGGAGTTGTTGGATAAAGGATTCATAAGGCCAAGCTTCTCACCCTGGGGAGCTCCAGTATTGTTCATGAAGAAGAAGGATGGAACACTGCGGATGTGTATCGATTACAGGGAACTGAACAAGCTCACTATCAAGAATCGGTATCCGCTACCAAGGATTGATGACTTATTTGATCAATTGCAAGGATCAAGCTACTATTCCAAGATCGACCTTCGATCTGGATACCATCAGCTGAGAATCCAAGAGGAAAGCGTACCAAAGACTGCATTCAGAACGCGATATGGGCACTACGAATTTCTTGTGATGCCGTTTGGGTTGACGAATGCACCAGCGGTCTTTATGGATCTGATGAACCGCGTATGCAAACCATATCTCGATAAATTCGTGATTGTATTTATCGATGATATCCTGATTTATTCGCGAACGAAAGAAGAACACGAGCAACATCTCAGAACCATCTTGGAACTACTGAAGAAAGAGAAGCTTTATGCAAAGTTCTCGAAATGCGAATTCTGGATTCGCGAAGTTCAATTTCTTGGTCACGTTGTGAATGAGAAGGGCATTCATGTAGACCCGTCCAAGATAGAAGCAATAAAGAATTGGGAAGCTCCCAAGACCCCAACTGAAGTTCGACAATTTTTGGGCTTAGCGGGCTATTATCGGCGATTCATCGAGAATTTCTCAAAGATAGCTAAACCGCTAACGACCCTTACACAGAAAGACAAGAAGTACGACTGGGGTCACAAACAAGAAGAAGCCTTCCAGTTACTTAAGAGCAAGCTCTGCGATGCACCAATACTATCATTACCCGAAGGCACTGAAGACTTCGTGGTATACTGCGACGCCTCACGACAAGGCTTGGGTTGCGTGCTCATGCAACGCCAAAAAGTCATCGCTTACGCTTCAAGACAACTGAAGGTACATGAAAGAAACTATACCACGCACGATCTGGAGCTAGGTGCGGTAGTATTCTCCTTGAAGATTTGGCGACATTATTTATATGGTACTCGATGTACAATCTTCACAGATCACAAAAGCTTACAACACATATTTGATCAGAAGGAATTGAATATGCGCCAGCGACGTTGGGTCGAGCTGCTGAACGATTATGACTGTGAGATTAAGTACCATCCTGGAAAGGCAAACGTTGTAGCGGACGCGTTGAGCCGAAAAGAAAGGGTTAAGACCCTAAGGGTTCGAGCATTGGAAATGACGATTCGAACGAACCTCACTGCACGCATTCGGGATGCACAACAAGAAGCTCTTAAAGAAGAGAACCGTAAAGCTGAATACCTACGGGGTATGCTGAAATACATGGTGCCAAATGAAGAGGGAGCCTTATACTTCAAGAAGCGTATTTGGGTTCCACTCTATGGTGGCATACGAGAAGTCATCCTTGATGAAGCCCACAAATCGAGATATTCGATCCATCCAGGATCGGACAAAATGTATCAAGACTTGAAGGAATACTATTGGGGGCCGAGACTTAAAAGCGACGTTGCTGTCTATGTTGGAAAATGCCTAACCTGTGCTAAGGTTAAGGCCGAATATCAGAAACCGTCTGGCCTACTACAACAACCAGAAATTCCCGTGTGGAAGTGGGAACAAATCTCGATGGACTTCATAACGAAATTACCCAGGACCCCGAGAGGGCACGATATGATATGGGTAATGGTTGATCAATTAACGAAGTCTGCGCACTTCCTACCGATCCGAGAAAAAGACAGCACTGGAAAGCTTGCTGAAATATACTTAAGAGAAATTGTGGCACGTCATGGAGTGCCAATCTCAATCATTTCAGACAGAGATGGACGCTTTGTCTCAAGAATCTGGCAATCATTTCAGGAAGCCTTTGGATCTCAGTTAGATCTGAGCACGGCATTCCATCCCCAAACAGACGGCCAGAGCGAACGGACTATACAAACGTTAGAAGATATGCTTCGCGCATGTGTCATGGATCTAGGCGGCAGCTGGGATACTCATCTGCCTTTAGTTGAGTTTTCCTACAATAACAGTTATCATACAAGCATAAAGGCCGCGCCGTTCGAAGCTCTGTATGGCCGCAAATGCCGATCGCCCTTATGTTGGGCAGATGCCGGAGATAAACGTATGGTTGGTCCTGAACTTGTACAAGAGACAACCGACAAGATTGCGCAGATCCGAGAGCGCATTAAGGCGGCTCGAGATCGACAAAAGAGCTACGCTGATCCGAATAGAAAATCAGTAGAATTCAAGGTGGGAGACAAAGTGTTGTTAAAAGTCCCACCATGGAAGGGCGCAGTCAGATTTGGAAAGCGTGGAAAGCTGAATCCACGATATATCGGACCATTCAGAATATTGAAGAGAATTGGTACCGTGGCATACAAATTGGAGTTACCGGAAGAACTTAATGGAGTACATGATACGTTTCATGTATCCAACCTGAAGAAGAGTCCAACACAAGAAAACGTGATCATCCCGATGGATGAAGTGCATATTGATGAAGCCCTCCGATTTACAGAACAACCCGTTGAGGTTACCGACTGGAAAGTCAACAAGACCAGGAGGAGCAGCGTAAAACTTGTCAAAGTACGTTGGAGCTCTAAGCACGGACCCGAGTACACATGGGAACGTGAAGACCAGTTCAAGGAAAAGTATCCCCACCTGTTCAAGAAGACTCCAGCGAGAGTTAGTTCAGCCTGAATTTCGGGACGAAATTCTTTTAACGGGGGGAGACTGTGACAACTGGCACCAAACCGGTAATTTCCGTACACTTTAATCATTATTTAATGACTGCAATTATGTGCTTAATTGTCAGCAATGTCTGAACACATGATTAAACAAGTGAATTCATGCACGTTGTATACTACAAAATATTGCTTTATGCATAAACGAGAGCGTTGCGTCAAAAATACTAAGTAAACTCACCGGTAAGACACACAGTGTCAACAGAACTGCGGAAAGCAATCGGTCAATAGAATTGAGGCCTAGGTGTAGGTCCGACGACAAAAGTACATTAAAACCCAAGAGTACATGTAAGGGTTTAATTTTTAGACATTGCGAAAGCAAAAATAAGCACTAAAAAGCACCGGAAACGCACTTTAAGTGCAGAATTTTATATAATTCAGCAATAATTCAGCATTTAGACATATGAATATTATGCAGAAATGTCATTTTATTATCCAGAATATTTCCCTAAGTGTTGGGAATTAAAAGGGATACAAAAAGGTACTTAAAGGGGTACTAAAAAGTGTAATTTAGCACTTTAACGAACCGGTGTATAACCGAACAACCGGATGTTACCCGGAACACTAAAAATAATGCTAGAAGCATTGTTTTTATTTTTCTAAGCTAGTTAGGGTCCCCGAATACCCTAACCCCCGTTATAAATTACAACACTCTAATTAATGTAACCACCTAACTAATTCCACTAGCACTTAACTATCAAGTTTAAAACCAACCCATAACACCCCCCATCCTAACGATCGGCCCCCATGTGGGGGACACCACCTTACACTTTTAATTATATTATTAGAATGTGTCTTATATCTAAGTGACACAAAACCTAGTGGATAATAAACATGGTTGGATTATATAAGAAACCATAAGACTCTCATTACATTTACAAACCATAACAACATTTCACAACCTCTTTTTCCCTCTTTGTGCTTACGGCCGAGAGCCAAATCACAACCACCCACCCACTTTCAAATTCCATATTAATAAACCACATGCACTCAAGTGTGTAAGGTCGCATACAAGGAAGCCCGGTGCTTGCGGATTGCCAAGGACCTCTTTACGGCGCTTTTAACCACTCGTTTTTCGACTAGTTTCTTCCCTAGCCTCGAGCTAGTAGTAAGTGACTCCAAACACCTTCTTGAACTATTCTAAAGTGGTTAATAAGAGATTTGTCGGATAAAAATTATGAACACTAGAGATCAAAACTTAAAGTCTAGTTAGAATGATGAATATGGTGGTTAATGGGTAATTATTAGTGTAAAACTTATGGAACTTGTTTTGTTATGGTTATTTATTATTGTTGGATGCTAGTAGGGGAACGGATCGTCATCTAACCACACTAGGTCATGTTCATGGAACATGAACTAGCACTATGTTTAGTGTAAAAGTAACTAGATGACGAACCCTTTCACTCACAAACATGAACTTGTGTAAAAACGATTTTTCTTATGAAATGGAGTTCTAAACTAGTAGATCTAAAGATCTACAAGTGGTATTTTCGAAAGACCAACTGTAAGACAAAACCATGTTTTAAAACCGGATCTTTCATGAAGTAGAGGTGTTTTTATGAACAAACAAGTGTGTGGACACTTGTGTAACAAAAGTTTTAACAAAGAAATAATTTTCGTAAAAACCGACTAGAAGTTGTGAAACTTCATATTCTTTAAAAATAAAGTTTTTAATAAATTAAACTTATTTTTAAAGATAACAAGACTTACTAAATGTGCTAGTGAGTTACTACACATTTTTGTAAATATTCAAGTTCATGAAATGGAGAAATTAATGATTATTGTTGATGAATATTGTTGATAATTGTTGTTGATGATTGTTGACGATTTAAAAGAAAATAAACACATGTTTTGAAAACATGGGAAACCTCCATTTTTAGGGGAAACTCTGTCAAAATTTTTATAAATTTTGACACTTAGAAAAATATAAGTTTTTGAGAAACTTATCCCCTAAAAATATACCTCAAAACATTACCAAGGTTTCCCTAATTTTTGGTGATAAGAAATAAGGATTTCTTCAAGAATAAAAATGGATATAAGTATGTATATTTTTTAGAGGAAAATATATATTATTTTATCACCAACTTTTGTGCTAAGTGTATATAGTATGTGTTATACGTGCTAGTGTATTAAGACTTAAAAATACACTAAATACTCATGAGGAGTATAAACATAAAAATACACATACAAGATACATAATTCGGGTGCAAAGTGCAAAACACGAGATACTTATATTAATTTTTGAGAAAATAATATAAGTAAGATACTTAGTTAAAAATATAAAATATTTTTAACACAAGAATATATACACAAAAGAGAGTGACTGTACTTGTGCGACGCAAGTCTAGTGACTAACGTTAAGAAAACGCGTATAGGTTACGACGTTAGTTAAGCAAATCCGGTGAAGTTTACGACGCAAGGAACGCAAAGTTGTGAGTTCATGCTCCCCCTTTTCTCTTTAACTGTTTTCAGTTTTTATAACTTCGGGGGTGAAATACATGTACAAATGTACAAAATTTATAATTGGTATGATATAAATACAAGAAGTACACTTGGTGAGAACGAGAACCAAGTGTGACGAAATATAAGAATACAAGAAGTACACTTGGTGAGAACGAGAACCAAGTGTGACGAAATATAAGAATATGAGAAGCGCACTTGGTGAGAACGAGAACCAAGTATGAGGCGCTATGAGAAATGATAACAAGAAACGCGCTTGGTGAGGACGAGAACCAAGTAGGATGCGTTATGAGAAATAGTGTCACGAATAGGGTACAGAAGCACCATTAATCAACAATATACTTAGACCGCAGAACAAAAGGTTAGATCTAACGGGTGCCTGGCAGCCACACTCTCGGTGAGGGCGAGAATCGAGTAGTGCTTTTGTGTCTCAGAATATACCAATTAAATGCCTTAGGTTTGGTGACTTCCTATGTCGTGTCACATGTTAATGGCTTTGCAACCCATTAACAATCCTGAAACTTACAGGAATACTTTATTTACATAAAAGTCATACCATACTAAAAATTGATGAATACTTGAGTACGTGGGGTACTCAAGAAAAGATTGAATTATACTTGAAGTACGTGGGGTACTCAAGAAAAGATTGAATTATACTTGAAGTACGTGGGGTACTCAAGAAAATGGGAATTATACTTGAGTACGTGGGGTACTCAAGAGGAAATTGAATTATACATGAGTACGTGGCGTACACATGAAACTGAATTAATATATGAAAACTTGATTTATTCACAAACTATGTTTTCATACAAAGTATACAAACGTGAAATACAAAACTGCATGAATTCACACCAACATTATGTTGACGTTTTTCCAAAACTCACATGTATTTCAGGTAACTAGGATGGATGTGCGCGTGGTCTTACTCATGCTCGTGGATGTCGCATGTTTACCTTTCGTATGCAATGAGAACCTTTCATGATCACACCTCGTGCTTCCGCCGCAGAAAGGGGTGTGACACTGTGTCATCATCATCCCTGCTAAGTGGAAGATCAAGGAGATCCTGCAAATCTTCAAGACTTAGGCCAAGTGCTTGTTCCCTTGTTAGTTTCTTCACTTCTCCACTAGACTTGAAAACTGTCAGTACATGGGTCTGTTTATCAGTTTTCCATTTTAGTACTTTTGAGCCTGGTGGGTTTCTTAGGAGATTTTTATTAGATGAGGTGTTTGGTGAAGCTGGCCTATTGATGACTGACTGAGCAGTACTTGCAGTTTGATCCAATCCAAGAGTTTCTACAATCATTTTCTTGATGCCTTCTTTTACAAGGGCATCTCCTTCTATTAGCTCTTGAATGGTTTCAGCACCCAACTATTTTTGTTGCCTTCTTTTAAAGATGGCTGCACCAGCTGGAGCAGTGGATCTCCTGATTTGCAGCTTTGGTGGTCTTTTTGAGACCTCTGCCTTAGGATAGTCAGGCTTTTGTGGAACAGTAGGATCTGTCTTTCTCAATTTCTCCAAACTTTTGTAGGTAGCCCTGACTTTATCTTCTTTCCATCTCAACACTTGATTTAAAGACCCATAATCAGCAGCAGCTAATTCCTCTTTCATTCTCCTCAGCTCTACCTTTTTATCAGGTACATTCTTTTTGAACTTTGCCCAATCTGGAGGAGTATGTTTCACTTTATTCTTGATCATGTCTTGAATCCTGGCTGCTTCACTTTCCAGCTCAGGAATGGTCCAGTCCTTATACATGTGTTTTTCTCCTTTGTATTTCTTGTGAGCCATGATGTTTTCAACATAATCTTTTCTCAGGGATTCATCTGCCTTTTCTGATACTTGCTGGCACACATTCTTTGCAAATTGTTCCAAAGATCTGACTTGTGTGAGCAAGTATTGATAGTTCTGCTGAATTTCTCTATCAGATTTCCCTTGTGAATTTATTTTTGAGATATCCTCTGCTTGTTTATTTTTGACTTTTAGATATTCTTCAATATTATTTGGCCTTGGATATCCTTCAACAGATGGCAAACTCCTTTTAGCAGGATCATCCTCATAGTAGAAAGATTTTGTTTCTTCTCTGACTGCTATGAGTTCAAGAGGAAATTGAACACCTGCAGGAGCTAATGGTTCTTGAATTTGAGCTGATGAGAGAGGAACAGATTTGGGTATTGTAACAAGTGATAGAGATTTTGAAGATGTTGGTGGTGGTGATGGAGAATCATCATCTGGTATGAAAATCCTTCTCCTTTTTATTGTAGGAGAGGCAGATGATGTTTTGGGTGGATCAGTGGTGGTGTTTTTTATGGCAGTGGTTTGTGATTGACTAACAGTTGTTGAAACAACTGGTGTTTCAACCACTGTTGTCATTACAACAGATGTTGTAACATCTGATGTCTTCTGCTTTTTGGCAGGAGGAGATGGTGGAGAGGTTGTTTTTGGTGGTGATGGTGGTGGTGGTAAGGCAGTGGTTGTGGTGTGTGGTGTGTGTTGAAGTGGTGTGTGTTGAAGTGATGGCAGATGTTGAAACAACTGAAGTACCAGCAGATGTTGATACAGCAGGAGTTACAACAACTGTTTGGGTGGAGGTTTGATGTTGGGAGCTTTTGGATGATGGTTTTGGAGTATGCTTTGTGAGTCTGGATGGTGTGGACTTGGGTTCCCTCACTTTTCTAGTGGGATTTCTTTTTAGCACAGGATTTTGAACATCCTTTAGCCTAGAACAACCCTGCGCATTCAGCTCCATGTAAGTTCTTTTCTCCTCATTCCACCTTGACATATCCTTTGCCTCTCTGTCCCTTTTTACACTTGCTACTCCTTCATCAAGTGCATTTTGGGTCACATCAACCTTCTTGCTATCATCTGGCAAAGGAATTTTTCTGGTCATAGCATCTCTTTCTGGTTCAATGTAAAGACCATCATCTATTCCCTTCTTTTTCCACTCCTGAATTTTCTGAATTTTGTGAAAAAAGGAATCATCTAACAAAAGATTGTTTCCATTTAAAAGCATATGACTTAAACAAAACAAGTGTCATTGTACCTGCTGAAAGCTGCATCATCTGTGGTAAACCAAACCACAAAACTCAAGAATGTGTGTATCTTAAAAACTTTGATGTAAAAAAGAATGAGTACACTGCTAAAACATCCTTGAGTCCATCAACATCATCTGTCAAGTTCACTAAAAATCAACCACTGTTTGTGCCAGTCCAAACAGCTATTACAAAACAGCTGAATCAAACATCTGTCCAAAGAGATGTTCAAGTGACTGATGCACCTCCTGCCAACCAATTCAGAAGAGGCAAGGGACAATCATCTTACCAAAGGATTCCACACGTTTATGAGACCTACAAAAGGCCCTCTAAACCTAGAGTGAACAGGCATCCTTTTGGGTATCAACAGGTGATTGATCAAAACCTACAAAAGTGGTTATAAAGAAACAGTCCTAAAACTGTCCAAACCCCTGACCTAACCACTGTCCATCAATCTGCATCCATCCCAGACACTGTTGAGACCCCATCCAAAGCCTTATTGGCTTTGGAAACCCTAATGAACTAATTCTTTTACTTCATGTGCAGGGAGCTTCTGCATGCTTAGATAGCCTTTGGTATGTAGATAGTGGAGGCTCCAGGCACATGACAGGATGTACAGCCCTACTCAAAGATTTCAAAATCCATGGAGGGGGTGATATATCCTTTGGGAATAATAGTAAAGGGAAAGTTCTGGGGTCTGGTACAGTACAACCTGGAAATGTAAAATTTAAAAATGTCAATCCGATAGACAATCTGAAATTCAACCTCCTGAGTGTTTCACAAATGAGTGATAAGGGGTATGGGTCATTCTTCACAAAGGAGTGTTGTAGGATTGTTGGACCAGAAATGGTTGAAAAGATTGAAGCAATAATAAAAACTGGAAAAACAAAACTTGTTGCTCAAAGAAGTGGCAATGTTTATGTTGTTGATATGTCAAAAGAGTGTCCCAGAACTGATGCCTGTCTGTTCTCAGCTGCCTCTAACAAAGAGACAGAACTTTGGCACAGAAGATTGGGGCACACAAATCTCAAGACAATCACTGAAATTTCAAAAAATGGCTTGGTAAGAGGCTTACCTCAAAAATTGTTTTCATGTCCTGAGCATTGTGTTTCCTGTTTAAAAGGAAAACAGCATAAAAGCTCCTTTAAGTCCATTGAAGAGTCCAAAATAACCCAGTGTTTGCAAATGCTGCACATGGATTTGTTTGGCCCGGTCCAAGTCATGAGTCTCAAGAAGAAGAGATATTGTTTAGTTATTATTGATGACTTCTCTAGGTTTACATGGACTTTCTTTTTACACTCAAAAGATGAGACTGCAGGCATTTTGCAAGACTTTGTGACACAGGTTGAAAAGCAATTTGATCTTCCAGTAAAAGTCTTCAGGAGTGACAATGGCACAAAATTCAAAAATAAGGAGTTGGATGCCTTCTGTGTGAAGAAAGGGATTGTAAGGCAGTACAGCATCCCTAGAACACTAGAGCAAAATGGGGTAGTTGAAAGAAAGAACAGAACTTTGATTGAAGCTGCCAGAACCATGCTTGCTGATTCAGGTTTGCCATTAACTTTTTGGGCAGAGGCAGTAAACACTGCTTACTATGTCCAAAACAGAGTTTTAATAAACCCCAGGCACAAAAAGACTGCTTATGAAATTCTGTATAAAATCAAACCACTGATCTCATACTTTAAAGTATTTGGCTGCCCATGCTTTATTTTGAATTTGAAAGATTCTATCTCAAAATTTGCAGCCAAAGTAGATTGTGGTTATCATCTGGGATACTCCACCACTCCCAAGGCCTACAAAGTGTTTAATACACGGACCAAAGCAGTGGAGGAGACCTTGAATGTAAAGTTTAATGAACTTTCATCAATGAAAATCCCAGCAAATCCTGCAGATTTGTTTGATCTTGATAAATTCACTTTTGAAAACACTACTTTCAAGACTAACAGTGCAGGTCCACCAGAGGATTCAACACCAGACTATGGGTATGAAATCATCATCCCTCAAAAGTCTGTCAAAATGGGAAGAGCAGCAGATGTTCAAAACAGCTGTCAAAGCTCAACCACTGCTACATCAACAGTTGTTGACCAAAGTAGCCCCTTAACCACTGCTTCCACATCATCAAACACTGCTGACAAAAGTCCCCAAACAGTGGATAAAAGTCAGCATGTGTCCACACCATTACCTCCTATTCCACCACCTTTTGAAGCCAGTGCTGGACCATCAAAGTCACCAGCAGTGGTTAGCTCAGATGATACACATTTGCAGCCTTCACCAACAAATACCATCATACCATACCAAGGAGATTTAATCTTCTTGAGATCTCTTCCACCTGATCAAATCATTGGCAACATCAATGAAGGGGTGCTCACAAGAAGCCAAACCCAAAACATTTGTCTTTTTGCTGGTTTTCTATCACTCCATCAGCCAGTCAAGTACCAAGAGGCACTGAAAGACAACAGCTGGGTAGAAGCCATGCAAGAAGAGCTCCAATAGTTTAAAAGACAACAAGTATGAGAGCTTGTACCACTGCCAAAAGATGTAAGTCCCATCGGCACAAAGTGGGTCTTCAAAAACAAAACTGATGAAAGGGGCATTGTTGTCAAGAATAAAGCCAGGCTTGTGGTTCAAGGTTACAGACAGGAAGAGGGGATTGATTATGATGAAACATTCGCCCCTGTAGCAAGATTGGAAGCTATAAGATTGTTCCTAGCCTTTGCTGTCAACCACAACATGAAGGTGTTTCAAATGGATATCAAAAGTGCTTTCCTCTATGGTACAATTCAAGAAGAGGTGTATGTTTGTCAACCTCCAGGTTTTGAGGATCCATTTTATCCAGATCATGTCTACAAGCTAAACAAAGCTTTGTATGGCCTGAAACAAGCACCTAGGGCCTGGTATGAAACTCTTTCCACCTTTCTACTCTCAAATGGTTTCAAAAGAGGTACCATTGATAAAACACTGTTTCTAAAATGGAGAGGAAAGGATTTAATGATTGTCCAAATTTATGTGGATGACATTATTTTTGGAAGCACATGTAATAAAATGTGTGAAGAGTTTAGGGAACTCATGACAGCTGAGTTTGAAATGAGTGCAATGGGTGAACTGCAATGCTTTCTTGGTCTCCAAGTTCAGCAAATGCAAAATGGAACCTTCATTCATCAATGCAAATATGCTAAAGAACTTTTAAACAAATTTGATATGAATGATTGTAAACCATGCAGCACACCCATGGCAACAAATAAGCTAGTCATGTCTGATGAAAAGGATGAGCTGATTGACCAAACTTTATATAGAAGCATGATTGGGTCTCTTTTGTACCTAACTGCATCTAGGCCAGACATGCAGCACACCCATGGCAACAAATAAGCTAGTCATGTCTGATGAAAAGGATGAGCTGATTGACCAAACTTTATATAGAAGCATGATTGGGTCTCTTTTGTACCTAACTGCATCTAGGCCAGACATCATGTTTGCAACATGTGTCTGTGCAAGGAGTCAATCAGCCCCTAGAAAATCCAACCTTATTGCTGTAAAAAGGATATTTAGATACATAAAAAGTGCTCCCACACTTGGTATCTGGTATCCAGCTAATGGGAATATCAAGCTTTCAGGATTTTCAGACAGTGACTTTGCTGGATGTAACACCACAAGGAAGTCCACATCAGGAGGGTGCCAGTTTCTAGGTGATTGCTTAGTCTCATGGCAAAGCAAAAAGCAAGCAGCTGTTTCAACATCCACTGCTGAAGCTGAATACATTGCTGCTGCAAGCTGTACAGCCCAACTCCTGTGGCTTCAAAATCAGTTATTGGATTTTGGTATCACTGCCTTAAAGACACCACTCATGTTGGATAGCCAGGCAGCAGAAAATATCATCAAAAATCCAATTTCCCACTCAACCACCAAACATATCGACATCAGACATCACTTTGTGAGGGATTGCTATGAAAAAGGTTTGATTTCTCTGCATTATGTTCCAACTAAAGACCAGCTGGCAGATGTGCTCACAAAAGCATTAGATATATCCACCTTTGAAAGCTTGGTCTCTAGGATTGGCATGCTAAACATGGAATAACAAGCAAAATCTTGTTTTTCTATGAATAAAAGCAGTAAAATGTTTTCAGAAAATCAAAAATCCATCCTTAAAAATAGCTAAAAATGAAGTTTTCATTAAAATCCTTAAAAGTCTGCCATAACCACTGATTGTTCAAAAGTCTGCTCTACTTCAAAGTCTATCCACTGCTGAAAGTCAACCCTTGTTCTCTCATTTTCCTGATAAGCACTGATGCTCAAAATCAGTGTTTTATCCACTGATGTGCTATCTACTGATAGTGAAAATCACCCACTGCTTCCATTTGTTAGCGTTGTAACCACTGCCTTTCATCAGTAGTTTTCATAAAAGTATTGTCCTTCATTTCATCAGGGGTTGGCACGTGGACTGTACATAGCGGTCAGACCTTTTGTAACCGCTGCCACGTCAGCATTCACTTTTTCACCATAAAACCCCTTTCCAAACCCCAAACAGGGTTTTACTGTCGAATTGAATTCATAAAAATTCTTTTCTCAAAGCAGTTTTTCTCAAATTTCCTCACAATCTTCTTCGATCATCATCTCCAAAATGACAAAATCGAAGTCATCTGCAAAACCCACTTCCAAATCATCTTCAAAAGCGGCCTCTCAAAAGGCTAAACCCATCGAAATCCCACACAAACCGTCTCATAATCTTCTGGGTCTTCTCACAAAACCCGGCACCACTGATATTTTCGACTCCATCATTAATCTCTTGTCTGCATCAAAGTATAAAACTTTGTTAACAGCAGATGCACCAATTTACTTGGCGACCCAAAGAGAGTTCTGGAAAAATGTAACCCTTGACAAATAAGGTGAGACTGTCATAGCCATTAACTCTTCTCTAAAGGGTAAAGCTGTCAAAATTACACCACAATCCATCTCGGAAGTCTTTCAACTCGAGGATCAGCAAGGTAAACTTCCTTTCCTAAAAACGAGTTAAAAATTGACTTTATTGAAAGAGGGTATGCAGATACAATGATGAAGAAGGATACCTTACAAAAAGGTTACTTCCCTCCTGCTACAAGGTTTTTATTCCATACCCTCCTAATGTGTGTTTCAAACAAAACCACTGCTTTCAATGAAATACCATTAAAAATTCAAAACCTGGGGTATGCTATTCTTCAAGAAGAAAATTTTAATTATTCTCAGGTAATTTTTAATGATCTGGTTAAAAATGTTGAAACAAAAGCATTCTTACTATTCCCAAGATTTTTAAGTTATTATTTTGAAAAGAAACTTGGTAAGAATGATGCTGCTGCAATAAAACAAGGTGAATCTTTTCAAATAAACAGCTTAACTGCTGAAACTTTTACAAGAATGTCAACACCTTGCAAAACACAAGTAGAGGTGCCTGAGCAGAATTTAGCAGCTACCACTGCTCCTCAGGTATCTGCTGCTGAGCCCACTGCTCAAGGTGATCAAAGTAGCAAAACAACTGCTTTGAAACCCACACCTAAAATTACCAAAAAGCCAAACAAAAAGAAAACTCAAAAACCCCCCAAACCTATCAAAAAGGAAACTCTGGAGGATGAGATACCAGAGCAACTGCCTGTGACAACACAAAAGTCACAAGAAACCACTGCTGCTACTTCCTCACAGCAGTTGGTACAAATATCTCAACCCATAACTGAAACTCCTCCTGCTTCTTCTCAAAAAGACCACACATAGGGACTCCACAATATCATGCTCTGGAATCACTTGCTTCCATCATCCACAGCCCAATGCCCGGGGCAAATTCTCTTTCTACACCTAACATCACATCCACAATTCCCCCACCAACTAAATTATTGTTGGATGCTATTGATCTGAACCAGGCACAAACCAGTCCTTCTCAATCACCTATCAATGAGAATATACTTCAACAAATGACTGGGTCTGATGTATCAATCATAGCTAACCCACCAACAAGACCTGAGGAGGTTACACCCCTTGAGTTACAAGTAACTCTTGGTGGTAGTCCAAGTGAAGCAGCCACTACAAATTTTGAAACCACAGGTTTACATTTGGACAGTGGTTACATCAATAAGACTTCCTTGGAGGCAATTCCTTCCATAGCACCTCTGATATCCACCAGTGAGTTTATTTTACCCTCTGATATCATCAAAAGGCTGTCAAGTGTTGAAGGAAGAAGACCTCAGTACCAAGAAAAAGGGGCATCAGTGGTTAATGTTTGGAGTACACTCCCTACCTCAACCACTGATAAAACCACTGCTAGTGGGAAATCAGATGATCCCATTAAATTGGGTGATGGTTTAAAGTACCTAGAATTGACGGAACGAGTTGAAAAACTAGATACCTCTGTTGCAGAAATTAAAGAAATGCTGCATCAGTTGTTGAAAGTACAAAAGGTGCAATCCACTGTTGTTCCACCTCAAGCACCTGCTCCACCACAAGCACCTGCTGCAAATGAGCTCTGGAATCTATTTCAACCTTTTCTCCAACAACAAAAACAAATGGCTGATCAGCAACATGCAATACATGTACAAGAGCTGAGAAACACAATGGAGTCTAGGTTCAAGAACACACAAGCAGACATCAAGGCTCTCAAGGCCCACATATTGCAAACCATTGGCACTGCTCCTCCAACTGTTCTCTTTATTGATCAACTACCCCCAGATAATGTCAAAAAGGGGGAGAAAATTCAGGAGTGGAAAAAGAAGGGAATAGATGATGGTCTTTACATTGAACCAGAAAGAGATGCTATGACCAGAAAAATTCCTTTGCCAGATGGTAGCAAGAAGGTTGATGTGACCCAAAATGCACTTGATGAAGGAGTAGCAAGTGTAAAAAGGGACAGAGAGGCAAAGGATATGTCAAGGTGGAATGAGGAGAAAAGAGCTTACATGGAGCTGAATGCGCAGGATTGTTCTGGGCTAAAGGATGTTCAAAATCCTGTGCTAAAAAGAAATCCCACTAGAAAAGTGAGGGAACCCAAGTCCACACCATCCAGACTCACAAAGCATACTCCAAAACCATCATCCAAAAGCTCCCAACATCAAACCTCCACCCAAACAGTTGTTGTAACTCCTGCTGTATCAACATCTGCTGGTACTTCAGTTGTTTCAACATCTGCCATCACTTCAACACACACCACTTCAACACACACCACAACCACTGCCTTACCACCACCACCATCACCACCAAAAACAACCTCTCCACCATCTCCTCCTGCCAAAAAGCAGAAGACATCAGAAGTTACAACATCTGTTGTAATGACAACAGTGGTTGAAACAACAGTTGTTTCAACAACTGTTAGTCAATCACAAACCACTGCCATCAAAAACACCACCACTGATCCACCCAAAACATCATCTGCCTCTCCTACAATAAAAAGGAGAAGGATTTTCATACCAGATGATGATTCTCCATCACCACCACCAACATCTTCAAAATCTCTATCACTTGTTACAATACCCAAACCCGTTCCTCTCTCATCAGCTCAAATTCAAGAACCATTAGCTCCTGCAGGTGTTCAATTTCCTCTTGAACTCATAGCAGTCAGAGAAGAAATAAAATCTTTCTACTATGAGGATGATCCTGCTAAAAGGAGTTTGCCATCTGTTGAAGGATATCCAAGGCCAAATAATATTGAAGAATATCTGAAAGTCAAAAATAAACAAGCAGAGGATATCTCAAAAAGAAATTCACAAGGGAAATCTGATAGAGAAATTCAGCAGAACTATCAATACTTGCTCACACAAGTCAGATCTTTGGAACAATTTGCAAAGAATGTGTGCCAGCAAGTATCAGAAAAGGCAGATGAATCCCTAAGAAAAGATTATGTTGAAAACATCATGGCCCACAAGAAATACAAAGGAGAAAAACACATGTATAAGGACTGGACCATTCCTGAGCTGGAAAGTGAAGCAGCCAGGATTCAAGACATGATCAAGAATAAAGTGAAACATACTCCTCCAGATTGGGCAAAGTTCAAAAAGAATGTACCTGATAAAAAGGTAGAGCTGAGGAGAATGAAAGAGGAATTAGCTGCTGCTGATTATGGGTCTTTAAATCAAGTGTTGAGATGGAAAGAAGATAAAGTCAGGGCTACCTACAAAAGTTTGGAGAAATTGAGAAAGACAGATCCTACTGCTCCACAAAAGCCTGACTATCCTGAGGCAGAGGTCTCAAAAAGACCACCAAAGCTGCAAATCAGGAGATCCACTGCTCCAGCTGGTGCAGCCATCTTTAAAAGAAGGCAACAAAAACAGTTGGGTGCTGAAACCATTCAAGAGCTAATAGAAGGAGATGCCCTTGTAAAAGAAGGCATCAAGAAAATGATTGTAGAAACTCTTGGATTGGATCAAACTGCAAGTACTGCTCAGTCAATCATCAATAGGCCAGCTTCACCAAACACCTCATCTAATAAAAATCTCCCAAGAAATCCACCAGGCTGAAAAGTACTAAAATGGAAAACTGATAAACAGACCCATGTACTGACAGTGTTCAAGTCTAGTGGAGAAGTGAAGAAACTAACAAGGGAACAAGCACTTGGCCTAAGTCTTGAAGATTTGAAGGATCTCCTTGATCTTCCACTTAGCAGGGATGATGATGACACAGATGCCTTAGCCTTTGAGTTACAACTCAAAGGGCAAATAAGAGAACTGTTGATGAGGCAATAAAGATCTTCAAATAATGAAGAGTTTTGGCATTATCTGTTCCAGGGGGGATTGTTGGGATTGAACCCTACCAAAGGAACAGATAATTAAAGCCAAAACTGGATCAGAGCAGTGGATCCAGAATAAGCAGATGTTATGTATACAAGTCTCTCCCCTTGAAAGTGGTTTCAACATCTGCTGACCTCCTATCTACTGATCGTACAAACTGTTGACCTACAAACTGCTGATCAAGTAAAAGACTGATGAAAGATTAAAGCTCTGATGTTCAATCTACTGCCTTGAGTCAAGCTCTGCTGATCATGACAAGTACTGCTGGGTTCACATCAGTGGAAGGATGCAGCAGTAGTTTAGTTATCTTTATGTAATGAAATGTAATAGCAGTAGTTAGTATAGCAGAGGTTGTAGAGATCAGGGGTTAGAATTTGTTAGGAGGTTAGATGTCACTTTCATGGTGACGTCAGCTTAGATGCCTCAGTGGTTTGCTCGTGCCTATAAATAGAACAATACCATGCACTGTTCTATTCAGCTCTTTTACTATCTTCTTCCTGCACGAACAAATACTGTGAGCTCAAGCTGAGAGGGAGTTTGTTGCATACTTGCAAAATTGTAATCGTTGTTGAAATTAAATTCAATCAGTCGGTTCAATGTTAAAAGCAATTCTCCTGTTTGATTGTGAAAAGTTTGCTTCCATCTTAATTCCGCTGCACAACTCATTCATCTTCATTTTAATTCAAACGTAAAACACAATCAAAACCAAACTCAGATCCTAACAAAAGATAAGTACATGCTTCATAACATACAAAATATAAATAAATATCATTGAATAAAAGAAAAGTTCATTTTTCTGCATAATAATGCTTATTAGAATGAAGCATTAGTAGATAGAGGTTAAGAAAAAAAATAGAAAATTTATGACAGGCTGTGGATCACCTAATTCCATACCCGTATTAGAATCCGCCATAGCTTTTAAACATGTTTAATCTGATACCCAACAAGATTTCTTGAAAACATTGGACTTTTGATTTTAGTTTGGTGTTCTTTTTTCACAACTTATTGGTTGAGTATGCTAGGTGGTTGTTATTTCTTCTTGGGTGAAGAAAGGTTGAATCCCATAAATGAGTCTAGTTGTGGAAAAAAGGAATAATTGGTGCAGCTGCTGGCCTAAGATGATTTTAGCTTACACTCTTTTGGTTGATCATCTTTTATACTTTCAAAGTAATTTTTATGTAGATATGATTTTGACTCAAATTGATAGGCCCGTTTCGATCGGTACCCATTTTGGTCCACGTTTGTCTACGACCAGCACATCGATCAACCCGACCCACATCAAATATTACCATTTTGACCTTAACCCGATACAAGGTCTCCCACAAGGTGATTATGCCATAGTACACATAGAAGACTCAGATTCCACTATGGATATGAATACATATCTGTTTATATTCTTACAAAATAGGGGCAATTAAAGTCCCAACTCATATCCCTCTCTTGCATAACTATACAAATTGAAATTATAGAATCTAAACTTTAATTAACCCCTTCTATGTACACATTAAAACAATATATGATAAACGATGTACCTCTCTGTCCCATCTCATTCTTCTTGTAATCCCGGGCCAGCCCGTTTCTTGTTAAGAGGATGGACAGGGAACCTGTCGGTTAACGACTTAACGGAACAATTTCATTTACCTAAACTACCCCCGTTTTATAGAACTTCTCAAGCTTTCATCTGGCAATGTCCATGAAATCAGATGGCCACCGGAATCACCGCTCAAAAGTTGTTTCAGGTCACTTGTGATGTGAAGGGCGGTAACCGAGTGTTTGTGACCCCTTAGCACCTTGCGTAGGACCAACGTGTACTCAGGCACATGACCACCTAACCCTAACCCAAATGTCTGACTTTGACTTTGGGTTTGCATACATTCACTAGAGTTATGAACCATTTGCCAAACCTTGACCATGCCACTCTGATGACCCGAGACGTACCAGTTGGTTTCCAGCCAATCAGAGAAGCTACAGGTGGCAACAGACAGTATGAAATCAGATGGAAGTTGTGAAGTGTTGACAACTGACAAACAGTCACCGTTTACACTCCAAACCGCAAGCATAATCCCTGCAGCTGTCACGATCTCACCTGTTAACTCGTTCATATGAATTGCCGAAACAGGAGACGAGAACACGGGAAGCTGTCTAATGAAAACCAACGAGCTAAGATCCCATAAGACCACGGTGCAGTCATCTGCACCACTTATGATGACCATGTACCGCTGGCAAATGTGAAGACACGTGATTTTAGCAGAGTGAGCCGAAAGTGATTTTTCCAGTTGTAATGTCCGTGGTGCACGGGGCCCATTGTAGCTACTAACGCGCCAAACACAAACCAACCCATCGTCTGCACCGGTGACCAGAACCTGACCATCATGGCTAGCACTGGCACACCGGATCTGGTTCCCACCATGAAGGTTTTCATGGGTTGAAAGAAGCTTATCTTGATCATAGCTCATATATCTCAAACTACGGTCAGGAAAACCCCACGCAACATAAGTAGCGGCGTAGGCACGGGGTTTTAACAGATTGTTGGGACCCACCATGAGAATTTTGTCATTTAATGTAACGATTTGTGCTATGGAAGATGCACTTTTACGAATCTCGTGTGGAACAAGATAATGAGAGTATTTGAGTGGATTGAACGGAACCTTTTTATCTTTCCGTCTCTTCGGGTGGGCCCGTTGAAATAGCTGCTTTGGTGTTTGCCCAAAGTGATTAATTTGAGCCAAAATCGAAGCTTTCATTGCGGGATTGGTAACTGCATCTATGTCCACGCTTCCTTCATATGTGTAATGGTAGAAAACATTCACTGCTTCCTCAGCTGCCTGTCGAAACATAAACTTAAATATAACAGGGTGCTTTGATAATCATTTATAGTAATTGATTAAAATGATGCCCTGCTTGCGGTGTGCACATATAATGTATATATGTGTGGGCGCTCGGTGGGCAAAAGTGAAATGGTACTACCTTTAACGTTATTTTACTAATCTCGTGAAAAAAAAGTTAAAAACGGCGGATGGTTAATCATGCATCATGTTGTGACGTTGATAGCTGAAAGACACGGGGTACATGCACCAATCAGTCTCTATCCCGATTGTTTGAGTGTTATGTGTCTTAGGTCCAAGGCTTGATACAAAACTACAATCGAGCCAGGGGTCTCACTGGAAGCAGCCTCTCTATTCCTACAGGGTAGAGGTAAGGCTGTCTACATCTACCCTCCTCAGACCCTACCTTAGCTTTGCTATTGGTGGGATTTACTGAGTATGATGATGATGATGATGATGAGTAAAATGCCATTTTTGTCCCTGAGGTTTGACCAGTTTTGCGACTTTTGTCCAAAGGTTTGTTTTTCCGCATCTGGATCCAAAAGGTTTGAAATCTTGTCCTTTTCATCCAGCCCGTTAACTCCATCCAACTTTTTTCGTTAAGTCAGGGTATTTTTGTCTTTTTTGTTAACTTAAAGGGCAATTCGGTATTTTAAATACTTGTACATTATGCTAAATGCTTGTATATAAAGTGAAAAAGTACCCCTGATGAAAAAAGACGAAAATACCCCTAACTTAACGAAGAAAAATGGATGGAGTTAACATGCCAGATGAAAATGACAAGATTTTAAACCTTTTGGATCCAGATGTGGAGAAACAAGCCTTTGGATGAAAGTCGCAAAACTGGCCAAACCTCAAGGACGAAAATGGCATTTTACTCAATAGTAATTTGTTCAAATGTTAACACTCACCTTCCCACGTTGTTTATAACCGAAAATAAGGTCTATCCAGTGATGCAAATGCTCCGAAACATAATCAGATTCAAGAGCTTCCCTATGCTTTCTAATAAACTCTCTCGCACTACCATTGGCCCAAGGTGGCAACACAACATCTCCGACCTGAAAAAAGCATCGAGTCATGCAACATGTTTGAAAAAACCATTAGCAAGTCTACTGTAACAGACCTTTTCTCCTGATTGTTTCTCTCCGAGGTCAAGATCGAATCGATTTTCCAAGAATTCTGGCATGTAAAAGAACTCTGGAATGAGTTCTTTTACGTCAGATGTGTTGCCTCTTCCAGCAGCACTTAACCATGTATCCCCGACACTATTAAAAAGGCGGTCAGCATGGTCAAACTGACCACCCTGCAGCTTTTGATTCTCTGTACTGAATGGCGGCAACCTTAAAAGATAGAAAAGAACAATCCCAGCACTAGAATAGTGAGAACCGTAATGAAATTTCGGAATATCGGGATCGTCCCAGCTTTCAAACCTACCATAAAGCAGAAAAGATAAAATGGCATCGGGTCAGAGGTAAATTTTGGTACAGGTGCGGTTGGGTTGGTTGGTTGAGAACACTTTTGTTGAAAACTTTGTAAAGTACACAAATGTTCCATGTGCTTTACCAAAAGTTTGGATTTGGTCCCTAGCTTTCCAAAAGTACACAGATGGTCCCTATGGTTCGCACTTTGTAACACATTTAGTCCCCAGCCAACATATCTAAAGGTTTTAGCATGTCCAAGTTAGGAACTAAATGCATTACAAAGAACCACTGGGACCATTTGTGTACTTTTGGAAACCTAGGGACCAAATCCATAATTTTGGTAAACCACAGGGACCATCCGTGTACTTTACTCTAAATAGTTTGTAACATTTGATTACAAAAGTTATATTATTTCAATGATAATCTATATATAAAAATGAGTTAGGAGGTTTATATCCACTTAAGCAAACTTATCTTATTTTACCAGTTTGACCTGTTAGTGAGAAAACACAGCCCGAATCAACCCATTCATAAGTAAATAGATCCAACTTAGTATACATAAATTCAACCTTTTCTTGAACTCATCTTCTCCCTCGTCTGTTTGACAGCCCATGGGTTTATTAAGTTTACGGAAAGACTTTTCATCTGTTAAGTCGAGATTTTTACTCTCATAATCCGCTAAAACCCACGGGAAGACTGGATATTGCGTAAGATCACTATACCCACGACCCGCTAGCGTGTTAAGATGCATCAGGTATTGAAAATTAGTAATTTCTCCATTTTGCCACCTCTTGGAGAACGATTTCGCCATTATCTTAAACGCACTTTCGTGTTTCATTGATCCAGATATTGTGGTGTCCAACATGCTGTTTCTAGAAAGATTCATGGCCAACAAATTCTTGAAAACTTCTTCCCGCTCTTTTTTGTGGAAGACGAGAAGATCATTGCATCCATCCATACTGAATATCTCAACAGCAACGGGACGTAACTGGTAATCCCGTTTCAGGATTTCATGAACGCTATTAAGCTTCCACATTCGCCATAAATGAGATATATTACCACTGTTACTCACTTTTTCTTTTCCCCACACACCACCGGTGTAGACCCAAGCGCGTGCTTCACTGTGCGGTTTTACCATCATATATTGTGAGTCCATACTCAGAGAGAAATCTTTTGTTACACCTAAAGCTTGATCAATAACCGAAAGTTCATCTTCACAATCCTTCTCACATATGCAACCGGATTCATCGATGTAGAAATTCTCTATCACGTATAAACAAACTTCACCGATAAGAAAGATCCCGTCATGTTTATCAAGACCGACGACTCGTTCACAATTGTATTTGAACTTTATTTTCTCAGCATGTAACAGATACGGTCGAATCAAATACTCCCCGTTGTTACTCAATTCCTTATCCCGTTTACCCTCAGTTGCGCTGATTTCATCGAGTCTTGTTGAAGATAGCTTCTTTGGAGAACTTAAAATGGACGTTTCTTGAATGCTTTCTGATAACGGTGCAGTTGCTAAGCTGGACTTCATACTGAATCCAGCAGCCGAATGAAGACTTTCATCATTAATGCTACTATCCACATCATTGATGTTGTTCCATCCAACTTTCACACCATCGGATTCCTTAAATATCGATTCGTCATACATTGTGTCGTCAAACGACTCCGCCTTTGTGTCGTTAGACAAAAGATTAGCAAATGGATAAGGACTAGAATCCGAATCGATAACATCAGTTTCGATTTTCTCCTTCTCGATTTCAAAGTTCCCGCTTAAAATGTGTTGGACTGTGTTGACTTTCAGTTTGCACCGTTCCAACTTCTTGCGCATTCTATACGGGCCTTCGATCGGGCAAAGTTGCCACTCGGGGTCATCCCTTGAAAGAGATTTCGACAACGAGAATATACCTTGTTCGTGTATAAGTTGTTGAAGATGCGTTTGCCACTCACTCTCAGCATGAAGTACCCAACCGTATTTATCTTGACGAACGACTCGTAATTCAGCCGACATTGTGTCACGAACCGATTCCAATGCCGTTCTCCTTTCGTTAACCTGCTCCCAATGTCTTTGATCCAATTTCATTGAATCTCGTAACTTTCTACCGATCTCCTTCTTACGACGACCATCCATACCTTTTATCCGTACTCCCGGGAACTTAATGGATCCCGCAACATATTGGACCCACATAATAGCAGCAGAATGTTCCAAAGTTCTATTAACAATCATTTCTGATACATTTAGCCACTCGAAAAACATGGAGACGCCACTGGTAAGAAGAAGGTCAAAACCGCCATGTAAAACATCCAAAACCGGGCCCTGATTTGGTTTTGAGACAAGCAGGTCCTCAAGTGCAGCCCGCCGGTGCACCAGAAGATGCTTGAAGATGTCCGCGGCTAAGTTCCGTGCGCTCGGTCTTTGATCATGTAGAAGCGAGATTAAATTTATACAAAGACAACAAGTTAAATCGGTATCGGGATTACTCGGGCAAAATATTATCCTGCTATGCGCGACTAATAACTGTAAAACCGCGCATATGTCCATCACGCCATCTTGTGAACCATTGGTGAATAGTCTCTTTTTTGGCTCGACTTGTAATCCTAATCGTGAAAGAAATTCATCTTCTCCGATTGATAACAAAAACGAAGGAAGGAAACAATACATTATAACACGGTTCATATTTTTTAAAATGGTGTATACGTAAGCATCAAGTTGCTTTGTTCCTCTTTTGATTGACAAAATCCCTTTACCAACAGGAAATGCTTGTTCGATTCTACCGTCTTTATTCGCCAGTTGTAACATCGACAACAAGAACTCGAGTGTTTTCAATACAGAAGACGGTTGAGGAAATGCACCCATATACATACGATCCACTATCAAATAACACAATGCATCTAAATTCAATGACCATCGGGTTTTATCAAGTTTTTTCTCGTCTTCTTCATCGTCACGCAGGAGCCGTCTTTCTAGAAAGTTCATGAGTCTAGTAAGACACAAACCTTGGAAAACCAATACAGAATCAGAATCGACATTCAATGGGACGGTGTCCAAAATGGTTTCAATAAATGGTGTTGCTTTTATCTGTTCAGTTACAAAATCAGCAAGAACTTCCGCCATGAAGTCTAGAATGGCGGTTGCCCCCACATAACACGGACCACCACCATAACCGGAGTCATCCACATCAAGAAGCAGCTTTGGATTAACCGTAGTAAGAGTATTTGTCGGTATTTGCGATGAGAGTTTCAGGTCAGGAGTTGACCCAAATTCGGTCCAAGATACAGAAGATACCACCGAAGGAGACGCAGTTGATCCTAACCAATATGGAAAACTGAGAACCTGTGATGGAGAGGGTGCTGACTGTGACTGAAACCGAGAATACGATCTCTCAGATAAAATCGGAGAATCATATATACTTAAAGATGGAGAACCACCCGGTGATCCAGTTGGGCGAACCTTAATCGAAGTGATTTTGAGATCATGAAAATTAAACTTCTTGCTGTCGGTTGGCTGGTCAACTTCTTTTTCAGTTTTGTTGACATCAATGTTGTCGGTATCAACGGGGATGTCTTCAGAACTTGCGCTTCCGTGAACCGGATGGAAGCTTGTGAGGCTTATGGAGGTTGTAACCGGATCTTCTAGCTCACCTGGCAAGCTGGAAAACGTGTTCTGAGAACTACTACTGTCATCGGCGTCGTTTACGTTTTTATCTTCGGTCTTTACCGAAAACTCTTTTGCCATCGTCACCGCATGAGCAGCCCTATATCATAGAACAAACAAGTTAGATATTATTAAACCAAAGAACCGCGTATTCTTTCTTAGAGGAGGTAAGACCTGACACATGAGAAATAAAGATCGACACAGCTCCCGATAAACTCAGCTCTTCTACATACAGCAGAAAACGGAGGACACATTTTGGCAAGGTCAACCATGAACCTAATAACCGATGCCGTAGCGGACGGAGCGGAAGCTTCGCCTCCCATAAGACGGGCGGCATAAGTTTTGTGCATCAAAGCTTCACCCTGAAGATCGCCTGTCATATCGGTGCTTCCATCAACAAGCTCTGCCACAAGGCTGCCGTCAACTTGAGTTTGGATAGACAACCGATCAAATGCCGATTTCGCCATCGCGATTACGGAGTCCAAAAGTTCTAAAAACTTAAAGTCCACGTTATTTCCATCGTTTGGAATAAGGGCATGAAAATCAAGCATGCGAACTTCTGGTAATCGTGGATACACGGGCTTCCCGAATATTAAGCAAAACAGAACGTAATAAATATCGGGAGTATCGTAAAAACTCGGGAGCACCCTCATTAATCCTTGATATCCTCCGTTTGTCCTAAATTTGAAAGCGAATGTAGAAGATGATGTAAGACAAACACCGAGAAGAGTCATGATCCATCTCATACTTGTGGGATGAACACCTTCATCAAGAAAACAAGTTAATAATTTTGATGACACAATCTTATGCCATTGCTCAAGTAGCTCTTCTGATGTTATTTTGACTAAAAGATCGATTAGCATCTCAAGCAGCATATTTCTAACAATAATATGCTTCCCCATTGACTCTCTCAGTATTTGAATCCGTGAGGTCGGTTTTGGGGGGTCAAAGGTCATAATCACAAACCGAACAACATGTTCCATTTCAGAAATGACAAAATCGTCCTCCAAGATAACTCCCAAAAGCACGACTAACTTTTCTAGTACGGGAACCTCAACATCTCCTCTTTGCAGGGTTACAAGCAGATGTTGTACGAGGTTAATTCTTCTCAAAATTGTGAGATTATGATTCCGGTACCAATGCATCGAAACAAGATTCTCGAGAAACCCTAGAAGAGCGATTTGAATGGGGATTTCAGCTGCTACCCAGACAGTCCAGTCCAATAACACATGCTCAACCATATCTGCATTTGAAAGAACTATGCTATTTGATGTTTCGCGAGGTATGTCGTTATCGAGTTCCAAAATATGGCTAAGAGTGTCTTTTGGCATAGAAAAATCATCCAAGTCTTCATAAGAAGTGGCTGAAAAAACTTCGTCATGAAATTTGGATAAATTAAGCTCATCAAACGTTGTTTCGTTCACCGTCAATGAAGGTGATAAATTATCCTGAATTTCTTCCAACTTTTTGGGTTCCGGAAAAGAAGCCTCACAAGCGGCAATTTGAAAAAAGATCTCAAGTGAACGCATATCGAACATCGACATTCTCGAATGCAGAAAGAGAGCTAGCAAGTGATACCCTCTAAATGCTTGCATGTCTCTAATGTTTTGTGGATTTTGATTAAGTGCGCAAGCGAGCAGCATTAGTGCCGTATGTAGCATGCCACTGGTTTCTGCTACTTCGATTAGGGCTAAGACAACAGCTATTCCACCAATGGGACGCACGGTTTCACCTATTGTACAATGCTTACATACATATACATCACCATGAAGACGTCCAAAGCGTGGTATACCTGAAGAAGAAAGATTATTTATCAACTTCAGAAACTTATATGATACAGATTCTATTACCAGTCACAAATTCATAACAGACAGACCTCCAATAGGGGAAGCAGCAGCTGACAATGGATCAACTAAATTGAGCATTGACAATGTTCCGGAAGCCGGAAATGCTTCGGTAGACGTTCCATCGAATGCAAATATAAGTTTCCGTCCAGACAGCTGTAACGACAGGTACCCTAATCTTTCAAAGTCCCAAACGATTCCACTACGATCAGTCCTAGGGTTTCCTTGCTTGTTACCACTCTCACCCCTTTGACTACTGGAAGTCAACGTGAAATCCGTTTCTAAAGAATCTAAAATGGCCATACTACCCCCACGACAAGCCTGGTTAGGAACAAACTGCAAAACATTCGTGTCTTGAAAAAGACCCCTATACCCTCTGCCGAGAATATACATAAAGTATATGGAACCTGGTGTCAATACTTCTTCAAAAAGATAGCAAGACCGTAGCGTCCATGACAAGTCACTAATACGCGCACAAGTTATTGGTGTCCCGATGATTACCTGCAGAGACTTGCCAATTGGAGATGGGGAATACCCTAGTCTTCCCCTGTGTCTAAGCTTCCCGTTAAGATAAACATATGCGACACTAGCCTGGAATAATCCCGGTTTGCCATGAACCACCGCAAGATGATGCCATTGGTCCTCATTTAAGTCTAACCCTGAAAACGTCAAGGAAGAAGAATTGCTGGTTGCAAGGGTCAAAGTTCCATCATCTTGAAGATGAAGTTCTGCGTAAAACGCATCACCGCCATCTGTAGCACCAACTGAGAATATGCGTAGAACTTGTGGGCCTGTGGCGGTGTTGGTTGTATTTCTTCTAGAAAATACAGGTTCGGAAGATTCTGTGTCTTTCGTGTTCAATTTCAAGAAATTACGATACTGAAACCAACAAGCAAACGAATAACCTGCAGCAGGGGGCCATGATCTCTCTCCTAATGACACGTGTATAGACGCATATCCGATTTTTCTCATATCCATTTCCACAAAGGATGCAAGAGGAACATTTTCCGAAGTTGTGTCTTGCCTAGTAACAATCTTTTCCATCATATTAACAAGAATATGACCAGGATTCCTCTGTCTCGCTTGAAGAAGACATCTTATAATTGTTTTAAGTTCTGCTGCTGATAACCTGAAACCACCTACATACACTTAGATAAATATTTCAGGGAAAGATGAACAAATGAGATATAATTTCAAAACACATGAGAAAGTTTAACCTATAAGCCCCGAGTACTTCAACAATCTTTAAAGCATGGGAAAGAAGAGAGGATGAACCCGAAAGGAAGGGATGTATTGTGTCCAGAAGAAGTTCCACACAGCCTGAACAAAAGAACACATGACAAAATAAGATAAGGTTTGATTTTAAGACCTGCTTATAAATGGGTCAATTCGAGTTGTGTTTTATATCTAATACATCAATATGGTTAGATAAGGTTATGTTAAAAAGCAAGAGATCAAATTGTTCAAGCAAGTCAAAGTTGCCCAAAATGCATTTTGATGGATAAAAACCATTTTAGATACCAGCAATTAATGTATTTTTAGTTGATAGAATGCCAGTTTTACCCTTGATGCATTTCAGATACCAGTGAAGGGCATATTTTGATAAAGGTAATCAAGGGTATAGTGGGAAAGTTAGTAATAATAACCATTTACTTAAAAAGGTGGACAAAAAAATGTGATATGCTAATGTACACAATAAATTTGGATAGGAGAAGCATTTTAATTTCCCACAAAAAGTACAAGTCACACGACTAGCTTCTAGCCTTCGAGTGATTCTAAAAAAATGTCTGTTTTAAATCAAACCCTTTTGACCCGTTACCAGAACTGCCAGTTTGCAAGAACACGTGTCACATACGTAAAGGGAATTAGCTACCTGCAGATGTGAGGTTTTCTTGATTAAAAGGGCCAGCACAAGCAAGCTCTTCAATAAGTTTCAGCAACTCAAGCTGCAGTTTCGGAGAAAAGAGTAACAACGAACGAATCAAGACTTTAAGTGCGCCAGCGTTATATATTCTTTCCTTATCCGGAAAAAACGAGCCCGATTGAGTAATTATCGGAAAACTAGCAGACGAATTTCCTACAGCGTTTGTTTCAGGGGTTGAAAAAGGCGGGAGTACAATCTCGAGCGCAAGTTCAAACAGCAGCTGCGTTACTTGCCGTTCACACTCCACACAAATCAAGCCAGACTCTAGTAAAAGATCATAGAAACTGTGAGAAGAGAGAATCAAGTTTAACTTTTCTCGATTAACAGCGTTATTGCACACCCCAGCTGTTGTTACACGCAGTAAGTATGTGAAAACTTTCATGCAAACAGTTAAACGAGATGAATCGCGCTGCCCTTTATTATTCTGGAATCTATGAAGTGTTGTCAAGAGAAGAGAAAATCCAGTGGCTTCACCAAATACTCTTTGAGCAGAAGTATTAGCTCCTAAAACCCGCCATATTGCTCCGAAAACGTCACATTTTGCATCGTCTTGAAGATCGTATTGAGATCCTACAGCACTAGTTACCATCCCGCTCTTTGAAATTTCAACCAGTGTGCTCAGTTCCTCAGAATGAACCTAATGAATATAGAATTATCCATAAAAATGATTACAGAAGCTTAAAATCAAATGTTCAAAACAGAACAATAAGCAAATATAAAGAGTAAAATGCCATTTTCATTCCATAGGTTTGGCCAGTTTTGCAACTTTCGTCCACAGGTTTGTTTTTCTGCATCTGGATCCAAAAGGTTTGAAATCTTGCCATTTTCATCCGGCTCGTTAACTCCATCCATTTTTCTCTATTAAGTCAGGAGTAATTCTGTCATTTTTGTTAACTTAAAGTGCAATTCGGTGTTTTCAGGGGAATTCAATCTTTTTAAATAAAGTTAAAAAGACCGAATTTGCCCTTTAAGTTAGTAAAAATGACGGAAATACCCCTGACTAAACGGAGAAAAATGGATGAAGTTAACGAGTCGGATGAAAATGGCAAGATTTCAGACCTTTTGGATCCAGATGCGGAAAAACAAACCTTTGGACAAAAGTCACAAAACTTGCCAAACCTTAGGGACGAAAATGGCATTTTACTCAAATATAAAACTTGGCAAACCTGAGCAGAATCTTCAATAATTAAGCATGATAACACGCGCAAAACGCCAGGACGGTGTATATCAGAAACCAAAAACGGAAGAGCAGTGTTAACACCATTAGCAGAACGAAACGTCACCTGATTATGTTCTGCTTTCTTCAATAGATAAAACAAACAATTCCAGGCAACGGAGACAGTGCCAGCGGTTTCAAAAAGAGAGAACTTCCCAAAACCAGAATCCAATAACTTTGGAGATGAAATAATTGCGTTTTTACTGTCTAAATGTTTCTTAAAGCAGCTGGGGATGTTACCATTATCCTCGGGGCCAGAAAGAAACTTGTGCTGCTTGAGATCATCTAATAGAACTTCCAACACACCAACTTCCCGCAAGACCTTTTTGTACCGTTGTTCGAACGATAATAGCTTTATGAAGAATGATAAGATAGTGTGCTTCAGTTCGGATGTTACTTGCTGTTGTAATAAGCAGCAAAGAGCGAGTAATTCTTGTTCGGGTATGCAGTTAACAACTGTTACTGCGTATTCAAGAATCTTAAGAATAATTTCTTGCAAAGAAGACGGAAATCTGCCCATGTTTAGGATCAGTAATGGCACGGTTCGCAACTGCTGACACAACATGTAATTCTCGAGATGACTTGAAAAAATCTTGAACATTCTATTTAGCACTTCTGTCTGTAAATCCCTGCTATCGGCTTTCAAACAAATGTCTTGTAACACTTGGATGGCGTCGATATCTTTCACTTTACAATTGTCTTTTTCCCAACCGTCACGGTCGGAAGACGAAGTTTGTCTCCTGCGATTACCCTTTGGCTTGGTCAACCCAGTATCAACCGGACCCGTTTGAGATAAACTGACTAGAACATCCAGCAGTCTCGACAGCGTCGGTGAGAGACCTTGTGATGATGTACCCTCCATTGCTGACTCAGCAGTTTCGAAACCGTTATCTTTTGAAAGAACTAACGCAAACTGAACAAGGTACTGATATCCATGCGCATTACGAACATCTTCCCTGAGCCTGATATCACCAGCCTCAGGTCTATATGATAACTCTATGCATTCAAGCAACAAGTCGACAATGCTCATTGTATACGCAGGGTCTCCGGTTTCCAGTTTGAAGTCCTTTACGGTGTTTAGCAGTACTTTCATCTGCAGGGGATTAGTAATTGTATTACATCTGTTGACTTGACGTAACAGAGAGAGAATGTGATCATTACCAGCTGATGCTTCCTTATGTATTTTGCAGTGCTTCCATTGTCATTAGCCATAAGAAGACCAAGTATCTGGATAAATACATGACAATAAAACTATAATAAGACACATCTGTTGATGCTAAAGATACTGATTAGAGTAAAATACCATTTCCGTTCCTGAGGTTTTGGCTAGTTTTGCGATTTTCGTCCAAAGGTTTGTTTTTTCGCATCTGGATCATAGTTGTCAATAGCGGCTATAGTGACCGCTATAGCGCACTATGTAGCGAAGCGACCAAGTGTTGCTATTTGGGTCATAGCGACCAATAGCGTGAATAGCGACAGTTAGTTTTTTTTATGTAAATAGCAATTAGATATAGCTATAAAATAGCTGGATTTATAGGTCTTTGTTAAATATACATGTAAAATAGCATATATACCAAGGTATTTTGATATAACATACATATAAAAATTTTCAAAATTCTTTTTCTAGTTTATCGCTATATATTAAATAGCGGTCGCTATTTGTCCCTATTCGCTATGTAGCATATAGGTCCCTTGTCGCTATTCGCTATTAACAACTATGATCTGGATCCAAAAGGTTTGAAATCTTGCCAATTTCATCCGGCTCGTTTACTCCATCCATTTTTCTCTGTTATGTCAGAGGTATTTCCGTTTTTTTTTTTTTTGATAACTTAAAGGGCAATTCAGTCTTTTCACTTTATGTAAAAAGACCGAATACCCCTGAAAAAACACCGAATTGCCCTTAAAGTTAATAAAAAAGACGTAAATACCCCTGACCTAACCGAAAAAATGGATGGAGTTAATGAGCCGGATGAAAATGGTAAGATTTCAAACCTTTTGGATCCAGATGCAAAAAACAAACCATTGGACCAAAAACGCAAAACTAGCCAAACCTCAGGGACAAAAATGACATTTTACTCTAATCATTATAACAACCATCGGCTACATTAATTCATTAAGTTCAAAGGACACCTGCATTGCATGTCGGTGGAGCTGAATGTTGTGCAAGGGTACACGGCCTTCTTTATATCTTGAACTTAATATCAAAGATCCATTAGCAACCATCTCAAAAAGTAATTGTAGTGATTTGTCTTCAATTAAACTTTGAGCAGCTGCATGATGACTTGCCAAAGCCTTCATAATATGCACAACACTACCTTCTACCTTCAAGAACGAAACCAACTATTTGATAACTTATAGTGTCATATCGATATAGGCAAATATATATGTGATGGCACGTAGCATACCTCAAGCCGTCTGTCTGGACCTGTGTTATCCATGACTTCTGCCTCGTCATCAATCGAAATAACCTCATGCCTTGTATTTTGTCTATCGGGACCCAAAAGGGCATTGAGAATATGAATGAGACAACATAAGATCCCAGAATCAAGGAGAGATTGTTTATCAATAGGCTGCCAACAACATATACAAGTCCCTTATTCGATATCGCTTTAATAGGAGTCTGAATATGATTTTTTTACAGTACAAAATTTATAGTGTGAAAACATATAACAGAATGTACCCCGAATACAAGGTATTCCACTGCCTGCAAAAGATTTGAACCAGGCTGAATTCCATCCTACATAAACGTTCGCATGAATATTACTACAGATTGAACAATTTCATAACTCATCCAATAAAGAAAGAAATTTGAAGGCAAACCTCCGTAACCTCTGAAAAATAGCCTATCAAACTTTTGATCTCCAACGATCTTGCTTTGCTTCTCAATCCTAACTTCTCAATATCTGTAACAAATGCTCTACCCACGACAAAAGAAAATATGTGTGTCTCTACTAACCTGCATAAAACAACACTTATGAAGGTCAGCAAATACTAAAATGTTGCTTTACAGATCTACAAAAGATGTAGATCTGTAATCAGTTGTGCTGCATTAGAATGTTGTTATCATACATGGTAATCAGTTGTGCTAGATTAGAATGTTGCTTTACAGATCTACAAAAGATGTCAATGGTCATGTTCAAGGCCTTTTCTTTCTCCTGCATATACAGATACAATTCATAAACCTGCAATGACAATTTTTACAAAAGAGAAAAACTTGAAAGGTAATTGTGTGCATGAACCTTCTCCGAAGATGATGAACGGAACTCTTCCCAATGTCTCTTAAAATCCAATTCCATTTCATACTTGTCTCTGCCATATCACGGGCTTTACATCAATAATAACTTTTAAAAAATTTAAAATTTGAACAGATCATTAGCATAAATAAGCCTCAGACTGTAAAAACATTCAACGTACTTATAATATATTTGGAAATATTATATTCTTTCTTACATGTAGTGTAGCAAGTGATGTACATCTTTCTATGTTGCATTTTTCTTCTATTATAACTTTGTAAAATACTATTACCATCGCCACAAGAAAGAAGTGCCCTTCCGATTTTGGTGATTCAACACAGTAATGTACTAATGTTCCATTTCGGTGTCGACATAAAGATTCCATTTTAGTTTAGTATCTTCAAATTTTTAATAGCTTGGTCTAGCTATCCTAACTTTTTACTCTTTAAGTAAAAGGAATTTATAAGTTCTAGCACCAAAATTAAGTCATTTGTTAGGCAGTTAATATCGGTGGGATATCGGTTATCAGCCCTCTATAATATCAGTGTCACATATCGGTCCGGTTCCGATATTTGACCAATACTGACAGTTATTTTGGATGCCTTGGTTGATGTGGACTCGAAGGAAGATATCATGGCTTACGACTAGATCATGTTTCAAATATAGGCACTTTTGAGTTTTGACTTTTAATATTATTACTACTAATATTATATATGTTTTACGTTTTATATATGTATATATATAAATTCTGCATGATAATAAAATTACCGACATCCCACTGGGATAACCTATATCTCAAAAAATATCGGCCCTTGACCGATATTTGATTTTGGTCGGCTTGCATAGCTCATTTGACTTTAATAAGTCAGACATGGACTTTCTTTTGGCCTTTAGCATTTTCTTTTTTCCTCGTTACGCTTTTTTATTCAGGCTAGCGGCTTTTTTGCGCCTCTCGCGACAACTTAAAAGCTAATAATATCTATCTCTTAAACCCTCAAACCATTCCAAGTGGTACTTGAAGCCATTCACAAGTTAAACGAATCCCATCTTACACTAAAAAACAATACAATACAAAATCTCATGATGAGCAATCTACACATTAATAAAACACAAAAGAACCTAACCTTGAAGAAGATGACAAAAAGTAATTGTCCGTTGAAGACCTCGCATTATCATTATCATTGCAAAATGGCGATGGAGAATCAGATGACGGTGACGACAATGACGATGATGATGAAGGAGATGATGCAGACGCTGTTGACCGTACCTTCTCCTTGAAGTCTTTAATCAATGTTATCCATTTCATCTTTCAATTTCCCCAAAATCAAGCAGTTTTTTTTTTATCGGACCAAGTAAATTAGGGTTTCGATTTGGAAGATGAACATGAGAATTGGAAATTGAAGGATCTGAGAGGATAATGCTGGTTGAAAAATGTTGATCGGTCTGTATATTCAAATTACAATGCGTTGATTTCTGAGATTGATTTTGTTTTTTGTGCCCTATGTATGTATGTATGTATGTATGTATGTATGTATGTATGTATGTATGTATGTATGTATGTTCCTTTGTTTCTCGCTTTGCAAATTGCATTCTTCTCTGAAACCTTGATTTCTGGCTGGGAAGAAAGTGCTAAACCCTTTTGAATTTGTATTTCTTCATGTTCTTGATGATTTTGAAAGGGGATGAAGCAGGGAAGCTATTTTGGACCTTTAGGTATGCAACAATCACAATTTAAGTCCATGTATTATCATCTCATCTTTTGCATTACATAATGTTTTCAACTAGTTTTTGCCCCGCCCGCGTTGCGGGGCACTAAGCCGAACATTCTCTCTCATAATTTGTACGTCTATGTTTCGTTTACTTTTGTACATACTACTCATAACACGATCTTAAAAAATTTTACATCGAGTCAATAAATTAAAACAAAACACTACCATATTTTTGCTAAAAAAACTAAAACGATGGAAATAATATAATTTTAAACTGTGGGCAAAATTGTAATTTTTCGAGAAAAATGAGTGTGTGCCAGACAGTCACCTAGCACAAATAAAAATTACACCTAGTAAAACAAAACACTATTATAGTTTTGTCATAAAAAAAGATGGCATGATTGCAATTCTACATTGGTGGCAAAATCGTAGTTTGGCTAGGAGAAAAAAAAAACAAAACCAATGGCAAAACTATAAATTTGAATGAGGCAAAATAGTAATTTGACTAGACCAATGTGGAAGTGTCAGGCAGCTGTCTGGCACTATTCCCTCCATATATAGTTTAAACACATATATAAAAAAAAGTTAACTAACAAAAAGAGGTTTTTTTTTTCAAAAAACACAGGGGCTAAACACCTATATTAGCAAAGTTAAAGGTTTAAAAGGAGAATACAAAAGCGACGATCAATTGCTAAAAATTATAAAGGTAGAGGGACTAAACATGCACACTGATAAAGTTAAAGTAGAGGGACTAAACACACATACAAACAAAGCTAACTAATAAAAGAAACTTTTTTTAAAAACATAGGGGCTAAACACGCATATTAGCGAAGATAAAGGTTTAAAAGTCGAATAGAAAAGTAACAACCAATGAGGGGGTGCCAGGCAGCTGCCTGACACTATTCCCCTCATTGTGTTTTGTAGTTATAGGTAATTTGTAGACGAGTTGAACATCCATGTATTATCATCTCATCGTTTGCATTACATAACGTTTTGACTTTGTAAACGAATCGAGCGTTTTGACGACGGGCCGGTTGGTAGCCCAACATCACCCGTCTTAGGCTCTAACCGTTTGGGCCCAATCGCTAAAGCCCAAAGTCAATACTTCTTTTTTATAAGGGTCTTGTGCATACGAAAGAAGCGGGAAACTAAAAAAAGAGAGAATCCAAGAATACTGCAGAGCATTAAATGCTTGATAAGATGAAGAGAAAGAGGTCGTCGGAATCCTAGTACAGTCGAGCTGGCCTCATTAATTGAAGCCTCTGATCCGCCCGTTGGGGCTCAGACACGTATCTGAGTCCCCCAAAGACGGCAGAATGCCGTTAGATCATTCAGGCACCATTTACCAAGGGAGATAGGCCATTTCCTTTAAAAAAGAAAGGTAAGCAGTGATTCTTAAGGGCCAAGGTAACATTCACTTAATGCAACATACTCTCATTTATTCCGACCAACATGCACTCTTATTAAATTCCGACATAATCACCATTTTATCAGCATCCACACCACAGAGAATATTCCGGCGATCATACTCATCGGAATAGGCTTCTCAATTTATCTCCAGCAAGTTTACTTACTCTCACACCGGAGCTTGGTCACGGATCCCCCTCCCGGGGTCCTCCGTGACGAGGCTAACGGTTTTCTTTTTTGTAGAAGACGAAGACTGGGACATTACAACGTCAGCGAGATCCTTTAGACGTCATTAGTGATTTGAGGATTCGACATTGGCGCCATCTGTGGGACTTCAGCCTGACTGATCTTCCCACTAAAAAAAACCATCGGCGTTGTAATAACCATCATCCAAAAAAAGGGCGGCATGGCAACACCTCCCAGTGCACGAACCATCCAGACGGTGCAAGGTACCAATGATGTAGTCTCAGTGGAAGACATCACCCATGAAGAAGAGAACGAGAATCAGACAGGAACCATAGAAAAAGGAAATACCATCACCCCAGACTTTGTTTCCATGCACAAAGAAGAGCTCAAGAAGCATCTTGAGGACTTGGAGAGACAGGAGAGGCTTAGGAGTCTCAAAGCCAGGTTATCCTTCGATACACCACCCGGCAAGGGAGAGACTTGTCCACAGAACAAGAATGATTGTTCCGATCCCCTAGAGACCTTCATGACAGCCCTAAGGCAAATGACGTCAGAGGAAAGGGAGGACCTCATCAAAGGAAAAGGGTTGAAGGGAAAAGAAAGGGAGAATCAAGACAACAACGGCTTGGACCAACCTTATTTGCCTCGAGACCTAGCCGAGGTCTCAAAGTTTACCAAAAGGATTGCTGAGGCTCCCATGCCCCTAAAGCTCAAACTACCATTGAATTTTGACAGATACGACGGGACAAGGGACCCGGAAGATCACCTGCATGCCTTCAAGGGTGCAGGACAACTGGGACAATGGCACATGCCTGTTTGGTGCCATATGTTCATGCAGACCCTAACGGAGGGAGCCAGGCTCTGGTTCGATAGCCTCCCTCCCGGGGGAATATACAACTACGAGGAGCTGAGCGAGAAATTCCTGAGAAACTTCAGTCAGCAAAGGAAGGTGATCAAAAACCCTAACGAGATCATGCACATAAGGCAACGAGATAACGAACGAATAGATCAATACATGGAGAGGTTTGTTAAAGAAAGTATGCACATCAAGGATGTTCCGGAGGTCATGAAGATCAGCAGCTTCATCAACGGGCTGAAGCATGCACAACTATGTGAGAAGTTGGGTGAGGAATTCCCATCCACATTTGACAATCTTATGGATCGAGTCAGGGCCTTCGTCAGGGGAAAAGATACAGTTAGCAAGGCCAAGGAGATGGATGTCCCAGCCCGAAGAACCAACCCCGCACCAAAACATCCAGGAAAAGGTACACCATATCCCCGAAAATTAACTTTTGATAAAATGCTGCATGACAAGGTAATGCCAACGTACTCCCCATATAGACCTCGGGGTAGGGGACCAGCACCTTATTCCGATAGCTTTACTCCCCTTACAAAAACTCCGAGTGAAATACTGGCCACGGAAAGGGTAAAGAACTCCTTTCCCAAGCCACCCCCCATAAAGCCAGGATCGAAGGCCCAACCAAATGAATATTGTGACTTCCACAAGGGATACGGCCACAAAACCGATGATTGCATGTACCTAAAAAGAGAAATAGAAGCTGCGGTAAAAACAGGTAAACTGGCACACTTAGTTAAAGAAATCAAGGAAGGGGGGAGATCGGAAGGGGAAGGACACAAAAGAACCAGAAAGAGCGTACGTGGATATGATCAGAAGGAGAGATAAGTATGACCCCACCAGAAGTGTCAAGGCCAGGGTTCTGGGCCCCCGGACCATATGAAGGCCCCCATATTAATGCCACACCTAGAGGAGCATGAAGTACAATGGCTGCCTCTCAACATTTCAGCCATCATCGCCGGGCACAAGGTGGCCAGGATACATGTAGATGGAGGGAGCGGGGTAGAGGTAATATATGAACACTGTTTTTTGAGGTTCGATAGGGACGTAAGGGACATAGTGGAAGAAGACTCGATCCCTCTGGTGGGTTTCAACAACAGTGTATCCCATCACCTAGGAAAGATCAGACTCTCATTCACTATTGGGGTAGGAGACCGTGTCCGGACCATAACCCTCACTTTTACTGTGGTCCGAGCACCCTCCAAATACAACACAATTCTAGGTAGACCGGGAATTGGGGATCTGCAAGCACAAGCCTCAACCCTTTATGGAGCCCTGGTATTTTAAACACCCAAGGGCTTGGCTTGGGTGAAGTCCTCCTATGAAGTAATATCCTCAGTCTCGGAGGGAGAGGTGACCGAGAAACCCCAAAAGGAAGGAATTGAGGAATGGGCCATCTGCGACAGGTTTCCAGAGCAGACGATCAAGGTGGGCAGCCACTGTGACAACCTGAGTTTTCAAGGTCTCTCCTTTGTACGTTACTGGTTTACAATATTGTCTTTGTATTTTGTTTGGGGTTGTAACTTGTGCATGGATTAGTGAAATGTCCTGGTATACGATCCTTGTATATGGATTTTTATTAAATCATATAATTTACTACTAATCCATGTTTATCATATCAACTGCCTCCACTCAACGAAACATGGTGTTTTGTCACAAGCATGGTGTCTCCTCTCGACGAAACATAGTGTTTCGTCACTAGCATGGTTCGTCGTATGGGCTTCGGCCCAAATAAGGCCCAGCAATGATTCCGTTATATTGTTTCAGTATTCACATAATTATATGTAAGGAGATAATTAACCAAACCCTAAGCTCTCCTTTTCTCCTCTCTCACCCGGCGGCAGACACCTCTTGTGCGAGGCCTTCTACCCACATCTTGGCAAGCAAAACAATCCTGTGGTTAGTGGTCTTATCTAGTTTGACTAAACCTTCTTGTGATTTTCTTGGCCATATATGTTATTTGATTTCATACAGTTAATCGTTGTATTGCTATGAATAAGTGATTAAACTGAATGCATGATAATTTTAGGGATGATTGGTAAGTCATGGTTGGGTGTACGATGGGTTACTAGGGTACATAATCAGAGGGTTTTAATATTCACTAGATTGAAGTACATGAACCAATATGATGGTAATAGGGGTTGATAACTGTATGTCGATTGTTGTGCAAACTGTTAGGATATGTGTCCATGATCATGAGTTATGTGAAATCATATTCCTTGATTTGAACGTGAAAAGGGGTCAACATGATAATACACTGTTTGATCTAGATTGAAAACGAATTTTTCAATAATTCTGTTGCGAGAGATCAGGGCCTAGTGAATGAAACTTATGTAACTGATGCTATGTCTCACGAAACTTAGTAGTGTTTCGTCACAACTGACCTCGACGAAACCTAGTAGTGTTTCGTCATAGGTAGTCTCGACGAAACTTAGTGGTGTTTCGCCATATGTCAACTCGACGAAACACATGGTCTTTCTTCATATAGGGTATTTCGCCGGGAAAGCTTTGCACGGACAGTAAGTTATGATATTAATATAAAATGCATGTATGATAAAGAATGAATTGAACCTTGTTACTTCCTGTTACTGATGGTTGATTATGACTGAGGAAACATGATTTGGTCTTTATGAATGGCACATTTGACTGATAACTACTGTTACGAAACGCACATGTGAATTGTGGATTTGTATGAGTATGAATAACTATTATGTGTTATGTGCTATGTGTTGATTTGCGATGGTCACATGGGATGTGGATTCGTATGTGTATTGGATACTTGATACATGTCATACTATGATTTTGATGATGAATGTGATCTGTGTTAAATACGTGACTTATTTGATTGTGAGACTGATTCGATTGGTAACCACGTTAGGGTTTGGTTGACCAACTGGGAACTGGTAAAGTAAATTAACAATCCGAGCAATCTAAGGTGAGTTCATTCCTCTTGAGCATGCGTCCCGGTGGTTGGGACAGTCTTTGGGTATCCCTGAGAGGGATTGGTTTTGGGTAAATCATGGGTATTCCTGAGAGGAATATGTCTTGTGGTAAAATCCGGAATGTTGGATAATATACTCATCCTATCACCATTAAAGTCCCTCTGTGTTGTTTGGTTACCTGAGAGGTAACAAGGTATTAGTTGGTAGCGCTACTTAGGTTTGGCACCCTCACCCCGTACCTGAGAGGACGGGTGTGAACTAATGACCTGGTCATGACCAATGCTTTGATAGGAGCATTGGAGAAAGGGCAGATTAATCTGGAGCCGTCTTGTATTCAGGGTATTATCAACATTGTAATCAATGAACGTAACTAAACACTTGGTAACTAACGTTTTCGTAAAACTATGAACTCACCAGCGTTGTCTGATACACGTGTGTGCATGCTCGCAGGTTATTGATACGTATGGATATGTAACTTGCTGTATGGGATGCTGGAGTGGTCATGGGTCGAGGAATTTGGAAACTTGAATCGAGACTAAACGATTTTATATATTTGGGTTTTAGTTAAACATGTATTATGCTTCCGCTGGACACGATGTACTACACTTAATGTTTTTATAACGCTTTATATTAATGAAAGCTTTTATTTCAATCTTGTTATGAGTTCAATGTGATTGGTGGCTAGAACCTGGTACGTCACACGCCTCGCGGGGGTTTCCGTATGTGGTATTTTGGGGGTGTGACAGTTTGGTATCAGAGCCACTGGTTATAGTGAACTTGGTTTTAAAAATGTTTTTATAAAAACAAGACTATAACCGAACAGTTCTGAAAACGAGGATACGACCATGACACTCAGCTCCAGATTGCAAGGTTCGTCTTTTCATCTGTGGTATACATTGCATGTGTTGATGCTTAATGTCTATCACCTACGTCATCAGTCTATGTCGTGTCAGTTGTATATAATAGTGTTAAATGTTAAAGTTATATTTGTGTTTAGTCCAGTTCGCATGACCTGGAAGGTCAGGTCGCACGAGGTGGGGTTTGTCCAACTGTGGCTTCCAGTGTTTAAATTCTTTGAAAGCTTCAAATTTCATCAAGCCCCATGTAGGCATATCATGAACTCTGACAGGATATGATAACGTTCTCACTTTAGGCAACTCTTCAACATCCCACCAAGGCAGAGACATTATATCTTGAATGTATTGAAAATATTGAACACCAAATTCTCTTCTGATTGCATAAGCATTGACTTGTGGCAAATAACCACAACTTATGATATCTCCTAAAGAAACATCTCTATCTCTTCTGTAATACTGCAGTGGTCTTTTGAATTTTCTTTTAGTATCCTTCCTGAACCACTTCTTTCGTTCTTCGCGTTGTTCTTCTTTCGACATTTCTTGAAAACTTTTACTTTTAACACTTTCAGTAATTTTTCTTCTCAGCTCATCCTCATTTGCATGACTGAAAAACTCAGCAAGAGTTGGAAAGCTAGAAGTATCAACGTTAACATTCTCAGACTGATCGTCGTCACTCCAGTCTTCTACTTCCACTTTATCATAATTATCAGCATCTTCAACATACTTGTACTGATATGCAGGTTGATGATTGATATCGAACTCGTTCAACTCTTTTTGAAAATCAAAGTTAAACTCATCTTCTTCAACATGCATCATCTTAATGATCTCAGCTCTAGTGTAAGTATGCAATATCTCACCTTCCTCTACATCATGTTCAAGACTGTGACAACCCTCATAATTACAGGTATCCGTACGATTAATTAATATTAAATTGTGCTTAATGATTGTGCAGAAAATTGACTAAATGATCCTGAATGTTTTCCTAAGTGTTGGGAATTAATAGTGTCACAAAAGGTTACATAAAAGACACTATACGGAACAACTTAGCACTTTAACGAACCGGTATCTAACCGAACAACCGGACATTACTCGGGACACCAAAATTTTGTCAGAAACATTTTTTTATTATTTTTGGACTAGTTATGATCCCCGAATACCACAACACATTATATAATGCACCATACACATAATACACTAGATATTACATTTAACTTCCAACCATTTACCTACTTATCATAAAAATTTACACATTACCCCCCCCCCATTGTGATTTATGGTCACAAGATAGTGGCCCCACCAAATATTTGCTAAATCCTACAATATCCCATTAGATTTATTTTGATATATCTTGGATTCTATTTGATTTTGTAAGGATCTTGTGAGATATGAAAAGATCATAAGTATCATCTTCCTCATTTCACCACTCAACACTCCATCTCACTTACTCTCTCTCTCCCTCTCGGCTCACCTTAAGGCCGCCACCACCACCACCTTGTCACCACCATCATTCCATTTTTAAGCTTGTTTCAAGTGTTAGAAGGTGATACATGGAGCTTGAAGCTTGAAGATCTTGAAGAATCTTTCTCATTTGCTTTCATCATCCATCTTTGTCATCTTCTTCTATAGTATTCTTCCCTAGCTTAAAGCTAGTAGTAAGACCTCTCATAACTCTTGTTTACTTTTATTTTTATGTTTAAAAGATGTAGTATGATGAAAATAACAAGAACACTAAAGAACATAAACTAAAAGCTTGAACATAATGTTTGCATGATGATGAAATAAGATGATATATTGTTAGAATGATGTTGTTTAGCAGATGGATGATGATTGCATGTTGATTTCTAGTAATATGATGATTGATCATCATACGGAACTTATTGTGATCATATGTGCGTGTTTTAGTAACGTTTAAGCGATTAACAGCCTGCTGAGTAACATTTACAGCCAACTTCAGTTGGCTGTAAATGGACCGTTATAAATCGAAAAATTGATTTTCTGAAGTCTAAATTATGTGTTTTCAAAAAAGAATCAAATGGCACTGGAATCATATTTTTTCGAGGCTGTTTACTATTTTTAAAGGTCCGTTTTGTACAGCAGCAAAAGCTGCGTTTTTACTGCAGAAAATTTGTGTTATGTTTTTCGTCATAACTTTAAATCTGTGTAGAATTAGGTCATGAAATTTTTACTGTAGATGGCCACCGCTGTCATTGTAATTCTCCCACTGGAATATCATCGATTGGACTTGCGATGAATTTTAAATGAATTTTTCCGTGGACTCCAGTCAGAAAGTGACGAATCTGATTGCAGCCCGGTAAATGATTTTTATAAAATAATGGGTAAAGAATTGGATCTCGAGATTTTTACACAGTAACATTTGTGTTTTTTAAAACATTTTGTAAAAGTTTGGGAATTTTTGGAATAAGTTAACTATTTTATTAAATTACTCGAAAACAGCCCAGTTTTAGATGTTAAAGCTGAAACGATGTATGTGGTGATTCGCGTGTCTAAATGTCGGTTGTGTTGTCCAATAATGATCCAACTTGTTGTTTGTCAATAAAAGTGTTATGTGAGATCTTGTATGCTTGCTTTTGAGTAGTTATAGGAGGGAGGTATGTATGGGCATGATCAGTTAAAGTGAGTGCATATTATGTGATAGATACGTGTAGGAACTTTGTGCTTTAATTGAAATTATTAATAAACTAAATGGTAATCATATTAGGACGTGATTGACCAACCTCGACCATTAGCTATTTTAAAGAGTTCAACCGAGCAAACCGAGGTGAGTTCACACTCTTTCTAAGGCATGGGATTCCCGGTGGTTGGGAATGGGTTAAAGAACTAAAACGGAACCTGCATATCCTCCTTGGGTAGGATATGTACCGCCATCCTCCATGGGTAGGATGCCAATATTAATCCTACGTATTCTCCTTAGGTAGAATACGTACGTTCATCCTCCTTGGGTAGGACAACAACCTTAAACTTACTAGACAAAACTGTATCATTATGTCCCTCATTTTTATATCGACTTAATCGCCGGGCCAATGGCGAGCGGGTCATTAGTTAATAGCGCTATTAGGGTTGACAAGCCTCACACCGTGTCAGTAGGACGGGCGTGTACTAATGGATCTGGGCATTCAGTCAATGATGATAGACATTGACTTAGGGCACAACTTACTCTCGTCAGTTGTCGATATGGTAACGGTCTAGTGGTTCACATGGGGAAGCCCCCACTGGTTATGGTTTGGGAAAGAAGGAATTGGTTAATCGTATTTTCAACTATGGGGTAACCCCCATGGCAAGTAAGCCAGCTAAAGAAAAACTATGTTTTTGAAACAACTTAAAACGAACACCCAACTGTGAACTCGCTCAACTTTGTTGTTGATTCATTGTTACATGCCTTGCAGGCCTTTAGGTGCATATCATTGGAACTTGCTGTCTGGGAGGCTGGAGTGGTCATGGGTCGAGATACATGGAATCGTAATACAAGACTAATGGTTTTTACATGTGGTTTATAAACACTTAACTAATGAATTATGCTTCCGCTGTATGCTATGAATTATTTGTAAAGTGTAACACTTAATGTTAAATCAATGAAAGTTTTATTTAAATATACCTATGAGTTCAATGTGATTGGTGGCTAGATCCTGGTACGTCACACGCCTCGCGGGGGTTTCCACTTGTGGTATTTTGGGGGTGTGACAGATTGGTATCAGAGCCATTGGTTATAGTGAACTTGGTTTTAAAAAAAAAGGGAAAATGTTTTTTTATAAAACCAGACTATAATCGAACAGTTCTGAAAACATGAATACGACCATGACACTCAGCTCCAGATTTGCAAGGTTCATCCCTCTTACTTGTTGTATACATTACGTAACTAGTACACACTTGTCTATGACGAAACATACGAACACACACTCGTCACTATAGCATGATGGCATGGATTGCTTGCTTACCTTATGATGCATTGATAGTATGCCATAGTCCTTGGATTTTGTGATCTTATTACCTTGACGACCTCCGTTTGATATCTGAGTTTGAGGAACCATTTGACATGAGTTAGGAGGAACTGAGATGAACATGCAAATCACAATATTATTGTGGGTGCACACATAATAATAATGTGGGGTGCATGCGAGTTCCAGTGAGCCTTAACAAGTGGAAAAGGGGTTCCATTCCATTATTTGATCGATGTGAAACATAACAAACATGTAGGGGTCATAGCAGTGATTGTCCCCTACTCGAACGTGAACTTTTCATTCATCTCTGGATCCCTTCGAATCTCGATGCTATCGAGTATTACCTGAACACCCATCTAAACACCTAGCGAACCGTGTAGAATGTGAGGTGCTTATATGAACATCCCTGAGTTGGATATCGCAGCGTCGAATGATTGAGCGATACCATTTTCACTTCTCTTCGTTTGCTGGAACTCACGTATTGACGTCTTAGATCCCGAAGTGTGATCACTTCTGCAACACTCCCGCAACATACTGTGTATTACTCGAACAACCTGCAATGTCGATGGACATGAGGTTGAGCGTAGTACTTTACCAACCTCAGTACTTTGACGACCCTGGTTACCGGCAACGAGCACCCGCGAATTGGCTTCAATCGAATCCTTAACCCCTGTCAGCGACTCATGGGAGTCAACTCTTATGAAACAATAAGGACACCAGCAATGACAATCGACTATAATAGGGAATGTGTAACTGCCAGCACAGTGAGTAGCACTTTAGGACGTGGCTCAGAATGTGAAAAGATGGACCTTGATGGTGAAGAATCATAGAGCTCCGCCTCAAACAACCGCATTGGAGGCAACGATCATGGAAACATCAAGGTACTTGAAATGATAGCCTACTATAAGGAAATAAAGGTGCCTACAACATGGATTGGCCGTGAATAAGTTAAGGAGACAACGACCAAGGGAACAACGACAGTACTTGAAATCCTTGTAATGAAAACAGCAACACTAGAAATGATGCTCATGGAAGGGCATTTAGAAATGGCATGGGCGATGCCAGGACTTTAGCAACATGGTAGCTAGTATGAGTAGCTAATCGCTTCGTCCCTGTTCCGTTTGACCCTGATGCTCTTTGAATTTGAACCTGTTGTTGGATCGGCTGACGGCAAAACAATTGAAATTTCACATGTTAGTTGGGATGCAAACTCGACCTTGTGGGACAAGCGTTCGACATCGATATTCTTTCTGCTATCCCTGATGGTTTGAAGCAGCAGTTAGAATGGATTGGTAATCAATACATCGCGCAGATATACCCAGTGAGAAGAAAATGTTGCTTATCCCTCTCCCTAGTGGAGAATCGTCATCTGTTTCAAGTATCGGAATTGTGCGAAGGTTAACGTCAACTCTACAATGGAAGCCCGGAAGTGTCCACGGAAGGATTACCCTGCTATGTTAGCACTTATTATTGATGTTAAGGCTAAGGAAAAGAGGATCGAGGATCCACCCTTTATTCGTGATTTCCACCTATGTGCTACCAGAAGAACTATCAGGTGTACCTTCACACCGTCCGACGGAATATCAGATCAGCAACATGTCAGAGGCAGCCCTGATTACTCGTACACTTACCGTCCTGCACTAGGAGGGTTGCAAGAGCTGTTTAATCAGCTACAGGGATTATTGAACATGAGTTTTATTCTTCCTAGCTCTTCGCCCTGGGGAGCTCCAGTCTTGTTTGTGAAAAAGAAAGACGGTACTTTCAGAATGTGTATTGACTATCGCGAACTCAACAAGGTGACTGTGAAGAATCGTTATCCCCTCCCACGTATTGATGACCTATTCGACCAGCTGCAAGGGTCGAGCTTCTACTCTAAGATTGACTCAAGATCGGGCTATCATCAGCTGAGAGTCCGAGATGAGGACATCTCCAAGACAGCATTCAGAACTCGCTACGGGCACTATGAGTTTCTGGTCATGCCTTTTGGATTAACAAACGCACCTACGGTCTTCATGGATCTCATGAATCGAGTGTGCAAACCTTACCTGGATAAGTTCATTATTGTTTTCATCGACGACATTCTAATCTATTCTAAGAGTCAGGAGGAACACGAGCAGCATCTACGACTTATTCTGGAACTTCTTCGAGCAGAGCAGCTTTACGCCAAGTTTTCGAAATGTGAATTTTGGCTTCGTGAAGTACATTTCCTAGGCCACGTGGTAAACAAGGATGGGATTCATGTTGATCCATCTAAGGTTGACTCGATCAAGAACTGGCCTGCACCCAGTACACCAACAGAAATCCGCCAATTCTTGGGTTTTACAGGTTATTACAGAAGGTTTATCAAGGATTTCTCAAAGATTGCACAACCTGTCACTTCACTGACTCAGAAGGGTGTCACCTATCGTTGGGGTGATGTACAGGAGTCCGCATTTCAGCACTTAAAGGAGAAACTTTGTAGCGCGCCTATTCTTTCGTTACTTGAAGGCACAGATGATTTTGTGGTTTATTGTGACGCGTCCATACAAGGATTGGGTTGTGTGTTGATGCAACGAGATAAAGTCATTGCTTATGCATCACGCCAACTTAAGGTTCACGAAAGGAACTACACTACACACGATCTGGAGCTGGGAGCCGTTGTCTTCGCACTACAGATATGGAGGCATTACCTGTATGGTACCAAGTGCACTATTTACACCGATCACAGGAGTCTCCAGCATATCCTCGAACAGAAGGAGTTGAATATGCGACAGCGTCGATGGGTTGAACTCCTAAATGATTACGAATGCGTGATCAAGTACCATCCGGGCAAAGCCAATGTGGTGGCCGACGCCCTCAGCCAAAAAGAGCCTAAACCAAAGCGTGTACGTGCGTTACAGTTTACCATTCACTCTAGCCTTCCCGCTCAAATTCGTGATGCTCAGGTCGAAGCATTGAAAGCAAAAAACATCAGGGCTGAGTCCCTGCGAGGATCGAAGAAACGGCTAGAACAAAAAGAAGACGGTGCTTATTATGTAACAGGGCGTATTTGGGTTCCAATCTATGGTAATCTACGTGAGCTTGTGATGGATGAGGCACACAAGTCTCGTTATTCGGTACATCCTGGTTTGGATAAGATGTACCACGATCTCAAGAATACGTATTGGTGGCCTAGTATGAAAGCCAACATAGCAACCTACGTCAGTAAATGCTTGACTTGTGCTAGGGTCAAGGTCGAATACCAGAAACCATCAGGCCTACTTCAACAACCAGAGATACCTAAATGGAAATGGGAGCAAATTTCCATGGATTTCGTTACTGGCCTGCCTAGATCTCAACGCGGAAATGATACCATTTGGGTGATCGTGGATCGACTGACCAAGTCTGTACACTTTCTGGCTATCAAGGAAACAGATAAGTTTTCTACTCTAGCAGACGTCTACCTAAAGGAAGTAGTATCAAGGCACGGAGTGCCAACCTCCATCATTTCTGATCGTGACTCACGTTTTACATCTGAATTGTGGCAAGCTATGCACAAGTCCTTTGGCTCTCGATTAGACATGAGCACGGCATATCATCCACAGACGGATGGGCAATCTGAACGCACCATCCAAACCCTTGAAGACATGCTTAGGGCATGTGTAATCGACTTTGGTAATGGCTGGGAAAAACACCTCCCGTTAGTGGAGTTTTCGTATAACAACAGTTACCACACCAGTATCCAGGCCGCTCTGTTCGAGGCATTGTACGGACGGAAGTGCCGATCACCTCTTTGTTGGGCAGAGGTTGGCGACAGTCAAATCACTGGCCCAGAAACTTGTGGTAGATACAACCGAGAAGATTGCTCAGATATGACAACGAATGGCGGCAGCTCGTGACCGTCAGAAAAGCTATGCTGATAAGCGAAGGAAACCACTCGAGTTCCAGGTTGGGGATCGAGTGCTACTTAAAGTCTCACCTTGGAAAGGTGTAGTTCGTTTTGGCAAACGAGGCAAACTCAACCCGCGATATGTTGGACCCTTCGAAATCATTGAGAAAATTGGCAAGGTGGCCTACAAGCTGAATCTACCAGCAAAACTCAGCGGAATTCACAATGTTTTCCATGTGTCGAATCTGAAGAAGTGTCTGTCAGATGAGACCCTCATAGTTCCTCTCAAGGAGCTCACTATTGACGATCAGCTGCGATTCGTCGAGGAACCAGTAGAGATTACTGATCGAGATGTTAAGGTTCTCAAGCGTACCAGAATAACTCTTGTTCGAGTTCGTTGGAACTCCCGTCGTGGCCCAGAGTATACCTGGGAACGAGAAGACCAAATGAAACTCAAGTATCCCCAGTTGTTTAAGAAAAGTGCAACCATTACTGAGGCTGAAGCTACTGCAGAATTTCGGGACGAAATTCCAAACCAACGGGGGGATGATGTGACACCCCAGGAAAACCAGGAAACCACGCAACTTAACAAGCTTCCTCAGTAACCACGTGCTAAATTTCAGCACGAAATTTTCTTAACAGGGGGAGAATGTGACAACCCTCATAATTACAGGTATCCGTACGATTAATTAATATTAAATTGTGCTTAATGATTGTGCAGAAAATTGACTAAATGATCCTGAATGTTTTCCTAAGTGTTGGGAATTAATAGTGTCACAAAAGGTTACATAAAAGACACTATACGGAACAACTTAGCACTTTAACGAACCGGTATCTAACCGAACAACCGGACATTACCCAGGACACCAAAATTTTGTCAGAAACATTGTTTTATTATTTTTGGACTAGTTATGGTCCCCGAATACCCCAACACATTATATATGCACCATACACATAATACACTAGATATTACATTTAACTTCCAACCATTTACCTACTTATCATAAAAATTTACACATTACCCCCCCCCCATTGTGATTTACGGTCACAAGATAGTGGCCCCACCAAATATTTGCTAAATCCTACAATATCCCATTAGATTTATTTTGATATATCTTGGATTCTATTTGATTTTGTAAGGATCTTGTGAGATATGAAAAGATCATAAGTATCATCTTCCTCATTTCACCACTCAACACTCCATCTCACTTACTCTCTCTCTCCCTCTCGGCTCACCTTAAGGCCGCCGCCACCACCACCACCACCACCACCTTGTCACCACCATCATTCCATTTTTAAGCTTGTTTCAAGTGTTAGAAGGTGATACATGGAGCTTGAAGCTTGAAGATCTTGAAGAATCCTTCTCATTTGCTTTCATCATCCATCTTTGTCATCTTCTTCTCTAGTATTCTTCCCTAGCTTAAAGCTAGTAGTAAGACCTCTCATAACTCTTGTTTACTTTTATTTTTATGTTTAAAAGATGTAGTATGATGAAAATAAGAACACTAAAGAACATAAACTAAAAGCTTGAACATAATGTTTGCATGATGATGAAATATGATGATATATTGTTAGAATGATGTTGTTTAGTAGATGGATGATGATTGCGTGTTGATTTCTAGTAATATGATGATTGATCATCATACGGAACTTATTGTGATCATATGTGCGTGTTTTAGTAACATTTAAGCGATTAACAGCCTGCTGAGTAACATTTACAGCCAACTTCAGTTGGCTGTAAACGGACCGTTATAAATCGAAAAATTGATTTTCTGAAGTCTAAATTATGTGTTTTCGAAAAAAGAATCAAATGGCACTGGAATCATATTTTTTTAGGCAGTTTACTATTTTTAAAGGTCCATTTTGTACAGCAGCAAAAGCTGCGTTTTTACTGCAGAAAATTTGTGTTATGTTTTTCATCATAACTTTAAATCTGTGTAGAATTAGGTCATGAAATTTGTACTGTAGATGACCACTGATGTCATTGTAATTCTCCCACTGGAATTTCGTCGATTGGACTTACGATGAATTTTAAATGAATTTTTCCGTGGACTGCAGTCAGAAAGTGACGAATCTGATTGCAGCATGGTAAATGATTTATATAAAATAATGGGTAAAGATTTGGATCCCGAGATTTTTACACAGTAATATTTGGATTGTTTAAAAAATTCTGTAAAAGTTTGGGAATTTTTGGAATAAGTTAACTATTTTATTAAATTACTCGAAAACAGCCCAGCTTTAGATGTTAAAGCTGAAACGATGTATATGGTGATTCGCGTGTCTAAATGTCGGTTGTGTTGTCCGATAATGATCCAACTTGTTGTATGTCGATAAAAGTGTTATGTGAGATCTCGTATGCTTGCTCTTGAGTAGTTATAGGAGGGAGGTATGTATGGGCATGATCAGTTAAAGTGAGTGCATATTATGTGATAGATACGTGTAGGAACTTTGTGCTTTAATAGAAATTATTAATAAACTAAATGGTAATCATATTAGGACGTGATTGACCAACCTCGACCGTTAGCTATTTTAAAGAGTTCAACCGAGCAAACCGAGGTGAGTTCACACTCTTTCTAAGGCATGGGATTCCCGGTGGTTGGGAATGGGTTAAAGAACTAAAACGGAACATGCATATCCTCCTTGGGTAGGATATGTACCGCCATCCTCCATGGGTAGGATGCCAATATTAATCCTGCGTATTCTCCTTAGGTAGAATACGTACGTTCATCCTCCTTGGGTAGGACAACAACCTTAAACTTACTAGACAAAACTCTATCATTAAGTCTCTCATTTTTATATCGACTTAATCGCCGGGCCAATGGCGAGCGGGTCATTAGTTAATAGCGCTATTAGGGTTGACAAGCCTCACACTGTGCCGGTAGGACGGGCGTGTACTAATGGATCTGGGCATTCAGTCAATGGTGATAGACATTGACTTAGGGCACAACTTACTTTCGTCAGTTGTCGATATGGTAACGGTCTAGTGGTTCACATGGGGAAGCCCCCACTGGTTATGGTTTGGGAAAGAAGGAATTAGTTAATCGTATTTTCAACTATGGGGTAACCCCCACGGCAAGTAAGCCAGCTAAAGAAAAACTATGTTTTTGAAACAACTTAAAACGAACACCCAACTGTGAACTCGCTCAACTTTATTGTTGATTCGTTGTTACATGCCTTGTAGGCCTTTAGGTGCATATCATTGGAACTTGCTGTTTGGGAGGTTGGAGTGGTCATGGGTCGAGATACATGGAATCGTAATACAAGACTAATGGTTTTTACATGTGGTTTATAAACACTTAACTATAGAATTATGCTTCCGCTGTATGTTGTGAATTATTTGTAACGTGTAACACTTAATGTTAAATCAATGAAAGTTTTATTTAAATATACCTATGAGTTCAATGTGATTGGTGGCTAGATCCTGGTACGTCACACGCCTCGCGGGGGTTTCCGCTTGTGGTATTTTGGGGGTGTAACAAAGACGTAGAATCAACCCTGCACCCTGATCAACACTTTCATCATCATTTTCAGCATCATCATGCTCCCCCTCTCCTCCTGCATTCTCTGGTTCTTCGTTTGCATCATCTTGAAGATATTCGTCAATATTCTCTTCTTGTGACGCTTCAGTTACTTTAATACCAGAATTACCTTGATCAGCATCATCATTTCCATCATCATCATCATCATCACTATGAAAAGAATAAACTTCATCTGCATCTTTCAGATTATCCTCTTCGTCTTCTTCATCATCTTCGATTATACCAGATACTGAAGTTAATGGACAAGGCTCAGTCAGAACAATGGCCCTTTCAGTCACTTGAACATCAGCTTCAACTCGAACACTTTTACCCTTATCTTTCATTTCAGCTTCTAGTTCAGCTTTACATTTTGCTCTAACTTCCTCAAGTTCTATTGTGACAACCCGTAACTTTGAGGTAACAACCCGTTTGTTTTACTTTTATAAACCAAATCATGCGCCTCTATTAATTGATGAATTGATTATATTTGATGTATATCGTGCCAAACCGACCCTAACCGTTGAACCATAACTCGATTGATATATGTATGTATATATATATTATTATAATTATATTGGTGGGTGATTTATTAGTTCCTAATATTTGTTGGATTAGTAAAAAAATAATAATAAATAAATACATAAATAAAATAAAACAATAATAATAGTCATAATACATGTTAATTATGATAATACATAAATGCATGATTTGAATTCAAGCTTGTCTGGTGGGAACCTTTGCGTGAACCAATCTCCCAGCCCACCATAACCCTTATCTCGGCCCACACACACACAGAATTCCCACCGCCAATGTTCAACCATAAAGTCACGGTTATACGTATATATATTCGCGTAATGTTCACCCTCACACATAACACACGAACCCTACGGCAGTTGGCAGCGGTCTCCTCCGCCACCACGTACACCACCTCTCGTTCCTCTCCCTCCCTCGACAACCGGAGAACACCACCGCTCCTCCGTCACGGATCGCTGTTACGCGGTATACTCAAACTCTAGAGTCTTTTCCTTTAAGGCGACAACCCATCTTTTCTGTTCGAGTATTCATCTCTCGAAGCCTGTCACTCGTGTCTAACGGCAACCACATCGCGGTTAGTTCGAACTAATGTTTAGTCGCGCATGATTCTTTAGTAGATCAATATATGTCTGCATAAGTGGATCTGATTGATGAAGTTTTGTGAACTTTTGGAATACATGTTCGTAGATAGAATGGATCTTGTAGTAGATATATGAATGATTTCGTTAATTGGTTTTAATGGACGTTGGTTGCAGTGGGTTAGTCGATGTATGTTAGCATGATGAATTTGTTAATGACTAGAGTTGACATTCTGTGGTTAATTGGTTTGACACTTGACATGTATATGCTTGATATCTGCTAGAGATATGTTGATGTTCACGTTAAATATTAAAGTGTATGTGTCAACCTTCATGCATATTTGAATAATGATAACTAAGGAACAAATCTTTGCTTGTGTCTCTAAGTAGTTCCTGTTAAATGGATTACAAACCATAAGAAATAATGGTGCCCTCCTATTAATGGAGATAGCAATAAACGGTTGTTTTATAGTAAAATATAATGGCTGAATAGGTGATGAATTGAATCGGCTTCTGTTGTAATGATGATGATGAGAATGTTTTGCCTATTTTGAATTGATTGTTTAATACACTATGAACCTATAAATGATAAATAAGAATAGTGGATTGGTGATGGGTCGCACACTGCCATTAATACCGTAGTGGGCTGCCAAGATGTTAGCCTAGTATGCTCGTGACATGAAATTACTTGTGACCCAAATTGCTCATTGTGTATTTTGTGAACTTGCTTGCATACTTGTTTGAGAACCGAACTGTGGTAAATGCTATTGTGAGATACGAACTTGTGATGTGAATATACTTATGGCCCGAATGCAAGCTGTAACATGAGTGATTATGTGTGCCATATTTGCTTACTACTTGTGGAATTTATACAAATAATATATGATTTACGTGTAAACGGAACTGATTGTCATTGAAACCATATTAGGATTTGGGTGTCCAACGGTAAACAAGTAACTAATCATACCGAGCAAACCAAGGTGAGTTCACACTTTCCACAAGGCATGGGATTCCCTAGGGTTGGGAATGGGTAAAGGATTGAAACTGAAACTGCATGATCTCCTGATTGGAACACGTACACACCCTCTTTATTGAAGGGTGACAACATGGATAAGGATTTGATTGGAACCTGCGTAATCTCCTAGTTTGGGGATTACGTACACACCCTCTTTATTGAAGGGTGACAACACTGATGCTAGACCAAAAACTCTATCATGAAGTCCCTCATTTTTATATCGACTTAATCGCCGGGCCAATGGCGAGCGGGTCATTAGTTAGATAGCGCTATTTAGGTTTGACAAGGCTCACACCGTGCCGCAGAGGACGGGCGTGAACTAATGGATCTGGGCACTAGTCAATGATGATATACATTGACGTCAGGGCACCAACTTACTTTAGTCAGTGGTCGATATGGTAAACAGGTCTAGTGGTTAACATGGGGAAGCCCCCACCAACTATGGATATGTTTGGGAAACAGGGTAAACTGATTAACTTACAACTTACAAATGAATTCCTGGTTTTTGAAACAACTTAACAATGAACACCAACTGTGAACTCACTCAACTTTGTTGTTGACTCGTTGTTACATGCCTTGCAGGTCGTTAGGTACTTATGGAGCTTGCACGAGGAGGCGTGGTCGTTGTGGGACATGGACAACTGTGTGCCATGTTAAACATTTAAACATTTGAACTTATATTTGGTTTTGGATTTAATCATTATGCTTCCGCTTGCAACTTAAACTATGTTTTGTTTGGACACCAATTGTATTGGTTGGATTTTCTAATTACTTACATGCTTGTTCAATATGATTGGTGGCTGAATCCCGGTCAGTCACGCCTCCAGGCGGTGATACTCCGCGTGTGGATTTTGGGGGTGTGACAGATTGGTATCAGAGCCATTGGTTATAGTGAACTTGGTTTTAAAAAGGGGGAAAAGTTTTTTTTAAAAACCAGACTATAACCTGTTCAGTGCTCGACGATCCACAACGACGCTTCGCTCCACGTGCAAGACTCAACACTCTAGGTGGTATGATTTATTTTTGTATTGCCTACTTGCTAGTTTACATTTACATTGTGTGTTGCATATGGTATGCCCAGTTAGAGTAGTAGCATGTTATCTATTAACCCTGATGCGTTATATATGACACCCGAATGTTTACTTGAAATTTGACAAGTGGTGGTCAAATTCTTTTCTGTTCCCTCGTCACTGCACTATGACCATTGTTTAGGTGTTCTAGCTAGTCATACGCTTATCTAGACATGACGTCGCCATCTGACCCTCCGTACATTCACGAAGACCAGACCTGGCTCAAACGTACTTGGATTTAGGAGAACTATACCTACGCATCCCTGTTTACGAACCTTATCACATTCGCCTGTCATCGTCACCAGAAACGAAGCAGCCACAGTTACACGCCTTCGTCGTTTTGCAGCTCGCAACCTTACCCACCAAACTCTATTTTGGACAAATGATACACTCGCGCGACCGCGATGCAACGAACTTCCCTTTTTGTGCCATGCCGCCATGCACCACTACTGGAAATTACTTCTAGACAACAGATTAGCTGGTCGAGTCCTTCGGTTATTGATGGACCCCTGTTTTCGCTCGATTCTTCGTATGAACCTCATTAATTCCCCGTTTCTTCGATTGGCAACTGATTTAACGAAATGCCAACAACCATACCATGATTTTCAACGATCACAAGACTACCTTATTACCTTGTTGGATGGTTTATTCTTATTCTACTTGATTAGCCCTCACGTATACCCAACTTAGCGAATGGAAGCCATTACTGGTGAAATAGTCTTCAGGACAATTGGGGACAGAGTTGTGGATCACTCAACCTACCGGAAAACACGATAATTTATACGTTTACCTGACCCACCTTACACTACAAGAGACGTACTCTAATGTCATGATAGTTTTTCTTTCATATGCGGAATCTTTGCACTAGGTCTTGCACCAACACGTGAATATTGATTAATGATATATCCAATTTCTACCATTGGCTTAGACCAAACCATCGCCCTCTTACCACAGTGACCTTACGTTCTCACTACTCCATGCTGAGATACTGAAACGAACACGCTCTAGCTTAAAGAAAGTGGAAGGCTCGACTTTCGATCATTGGTGATCACTTCTCGAAACCTTGAGGGTGGCGGTGTATTGTTGATACGATCATACTCCCTTGAACACGTTTTCGCATTTTTCCTTTGGAACCTCACAACTACACAGACGTAAGTTGGATTCATTCGCACGACCCAAGGAACTATCTAACTACTGGTTTTCGAATGAACTTATGGTTTTTGAAAACAACTTTAAACTGAACATACCTGAAGAACTCAGCGGAGTTCACAATGTATTCCCCGTGTCAAATCTGAAGAAGTGTCTGTCAGATGAGACCCTCATAGTTCCTCTTAAGGAACTCACTATCGACGATCAGTTTTGATTCGTCGAGGAACCTGTAGAGATTACAGACCGAGATGTTAAGATTCTCAAGCATACAGAATACCTCATGTTCGAGTTCGCTGGAACTCCCGTCGTGGCCCAGAGTTCACCTGGGAACGAGAAGACCAAATGAAACTCAAGTATCCCCAGTTGTTCGAGAAAAGTGCAACCGCTACTGAGGCTGAAGCTACTGCGGAATTTCAGGATGAAATTCCAAACCAACGGGGGAATGATGTGACACCCCAGGAAAACCAGGAAACCACGCAACCTAACTAGCTTCCTCAGTGTCTACGTGCAAAATTTCGGGACGAAATTTCCTTTAACTTGGGGATAATGTGACAACCCGTAACTTTGAGGTAACAACCCGTTTGTTTTACTTTTTTAAACCAAATCATGCGCCTCTATTAATTGATGAATTGATTATATTTGATGTATATCGTGCCAAACCGACCCGAACCGTTGAACCATAACTCGATTGATATATGTATGTATATATATATTATTATAATTATATTGGTGGGTGATTTATTAGTTCCTAATATTTGTTGGATTAGTAAAAAAATAATAATAAATAAATACATAAATAAAATAAAACAATAATAATAGTCATAATACTTGTTAATTATGATAATACATAAATGCATGATTTGAATTCAAGCTTGTCTGGTGGGAACCTTTGCGTGAACCAATCTCCCAGCCCACCATAACCCTTATCTCGGCCCACACACACACAGAATTCCCACCGCCAATGTTCAGCCATAAAGTCATGGTTATACGTATATATATTCGCGTAATGTTCACCCTCACGCATAACACACGAACCCTACGGCAGTTGGCAGCGGTCTCCTCCGCCACCACGTACACTACCTCTCGTTCCTCTCCCTCCCTCGACAACCGGAGAACACCACCGCTCCTCTGTCACCGATCGCCGTTACGCGGTATACTCAAACTCTAGAGTCTTTTCCTTTAAGGTGACAACCCATCTTTTCTGTTCGGAGTATTCATCTCTCGAAGCCTGTCACTCGTGTCTAACGGCAACCACATCGCGGTTAGTTCGAACTAATGTTTAGTCGCGCATGATTCTTTAGTAGATCAATATATGTCTGCATAAGTGGATCTGATTGATGAAGTTTTGTGAACTTTTGGAATACATGTTCGTAGATAGAATGGATCTTGTAGTAGATATATGAATGATTTCGTTAATTGGTTTTAATGGACGTTGGTTGCAGTGGGTTAGTCGATGTATGTTAGCATGATGAATTTGTTAATGACTAGAGTTGACATTCTGTGGTTAATTGGTTTGACACTTGACATGTATATGCTTGATATCTGCTAGAGATATGTTGATGTTCACGTTAAATATTAAAGTGTATGTGTCAACCTTCATGCATATTTGAATAATGATAACTAAGGAACAAATCTTTGCTTGTGTCTCTAAGTAGTTCCTGTTAAATGGATTACAAACCATAAGAAATAATGGTGCCCTCCTATTAATGGAGATAGCAATAAACGGTTGTTTTATAGTCAAATATAATGGCTGAATAGGTGATGAATTGAATCGGCTTCTGTTGTAATGATGATGATGATGAGAATGTTTTGCCTATTTTGAATTGATTATTTAATACACTATGAACCTATAAATGATAAATAAGAATAGTGGATTGGTGATGGGCCGCACACTGCCATTAATACCGTAGTGGGCTGCCAAGATGTTAGCCTAGTATGCTTGTGACATGAAATTACTTGTGACCCAAATTGCTCATTGTGTATTTTGTGAACTTGCTTGCATACTTGTATGAGAACCGAACTGTGGTAAATGCTATTGTGAGATACGAACTTGTGATGTGAATATACTTATGGCCCGAATGCAAGCTGTAACATGAGTGATGATGTGTGCCATATTTGCTTACTACTTGTGGAATTTATACAAAGAATATATGATTTATGTGTAAACGGAACTGATTGTCATTGAAACCATATTAGGATTTGGGTGTCCAACGGTAAATAAGTAACTAATCATACCGAGCAAACCAAGGTGAGTTCACACTTTCCACAAGGCATGGGATTCCCTAGGGTTGGGAATGGGTAAAGGATTGAAACTGAAACTGCATGATCTCCTGATTGGAACACGTACACACCCTCTTTATTGAAGGGTGACAACATGGATAAGGATTTGATTGGAACCTGCGTAATCTCCTAGTTTGGGGATTACGTACACACCCTCTTTATTGAAGGGTGACAACACTGATGCTAGACCAAAAACTCTATCATGAAGTCCCTCATTTTTATATCGACTTAATCGCCGGGCCAATGGCGAGCGGGTCATTAGTTAGATAGCGCTATTTAGGTTTGACAAGGCTCACACCGTGCCGCAGAGGACGGGCGTGAACTAATGGATCTGGGCACTAGTCAATAATGATATACATTGACGTCAGGGCACCAACTTACTTTAGTCAGTGGTCGATATGGTAAACAGGTCTAGTGGTTAACATGGGGAAGCCCCCACCAACTATGGATATGTTTGGGAAACAGGGTAAACTGATTAACTTACAACTTACAAATGAATTCCTGGTTTTTGAAACAACTTAACAATGAACACCAACTGTGAACTCGCTCAACTTTGTTGTTGACTCGTTGTTACATGCCTTGCAGGTCGTTAGGTACTTATGGAGCTTGCACGAGGAGGCGTGGTCGTTGTGGGACATGGACAACTGTGTGCCATGTTAAACATTTAAACATTTGAACTTATATTTGGTTTTGGATTTAATCATTATGCTTCCGCTTGCAACTTAAACTATGTTTTGTTTGGACACCAATTGTATTGGTTGGATTTTCTAATTACTTACATGCTTGTTCAATATGATTGGTGGCTGGATCCTGGTCAGTCACGCCTCCAGGCGGTGATACTCCGCGTGTGGATTTTGGGGGTGTGACATCTATCTCTTCAAACCTTTGCTCTATCGGCTTACCAATCAAATCTTCTAACACTTTCTTTAACATATAATCTTCATTTTCCTTTCTAGCATTCTTGGCTTCTAATTCTTTATTTTTCAATTTGAAGTACTCATTCTGCTCATCCCTTCGAGACTTTTCTTCTTCCAAGACAGCTATTTGAACTTTCAGAATGTCTATGTCGACTTGATCAGCTTCAATCTTCTTCAGCAAAGATGAATTCTCAGATTCAACAGACTTAAAATTTTTTCCCAACTGAAGCCTTCTTGAAATTCAGGTCGTTTGAAGTCCAGGTCGTCTGAAAAGTCCAGATTGCTTGAAACTGAAATTTTTCAAAACTTAAAAATTTTTCGAAACATTTTTCAAAGTATAAAATGGACAACCAAAAGTTTTACAATGCGTTTTTCGGAGGAGGTATGACTGTTCAATCTCCAGCAAGTATAGCCCAGAATGTGAATATGGAGAATGAGCTAGGAACCATGCAAAAACCACCGAAAATGCTCAACATTAAAGATTATTCGGGGTGGCAGGATAGATTTCGCACATAGGTTCAGGTGAATCACCTCAAATGTTGGCTGAAAGTTGAAACAAAATATGTAGTTCTTACGAATGATGCTGGTCTTCCGAAAACACTTAACTCGTTAACTCCGGCTGAACAAGAAAGCTTTAAAGCCGAGAAGAAGATGGTCAGTATATTGCAACAGGCAATTAAGGAAGATATTTTGGTACTGTTACAGCATCAGAATGACGCGCAATCTATTTAGAATGCTCTTAAAATCAAATATCTTGGAAGTGCTGCAATGATCAAAAGCAAAAAGGCACTACTGAAAAAAGAATTCGACATATTTACTGCTATCAGTGGAGAATCAACAAAAGAGTTGATTGAGAGGTACTGTCACTTGGTAGTGGAGATGAAACGTTTGAATATAGATAAAACAGACGAAGAGTTGGTTGATAAGTTGGCTGACACACTACCACAAGAAGTATGGGGTACGTTCTTATTGGTTTTGAACAACAACTTGGAATACGTGGGTTTCAATTTGAGTACGTTTATTGAAAGAATTGAAGCTCATGAGCTTGAACTTCGGAAGATGAGTAAAATGAAATCTACAAATGTACAACAAGATATTCAACTTTATTACAAAGGAAGCTCATCTGCCACATCTACTCCGAGTCTAAAGATTCAAACTGCATTCAGTGTAAATTCTTCATCGGGAGTACCTCAAAGCATACCTAACAACAACGTTTCACCGTTTTCTAATTACGAACCGAATCCTAAGGTTCAGAATTTTCAAGAACAGGTTTCTTCTCAAAGTTCTTCAAGTTCAAACAATCAGAGTTATAGTCATGGGATACTGTGCAATATCGCTGTTAATATAAAAAACGGTCAAGATTTTACCGAGATAGCCGCAAAGCAGCATATAGCACTTCTAGCTTCTGTACTTGAGTCTTACGAGAGTCTAGTAGCCGTACGAATTGGTAACCCAGACATGACTAAAGAAGATTACGATCAAATTGATCCCGAGGAACTAGAACTCATCGACATAAAATGGGGTATGGCGAGCATTGTAAGAAGAGCTCAGAGGTTCATGGAAATTACCGGAAGAAGTAGTCTCGCAGGTCCTGATCCTAAACTTGGATTCGATAAATCAAAGGTGACTTGCTTTAAGTGTAAAGAGAAGGGGCACTTCAAACGCGAATGTCCGAACAGAGAAGTTAATAACCACCAGAATCCATTTGCCAATGATTATTACCGACAGGCCATCTATCATAAAAACAGTCAACAACCATTCATTCCACGACCTCAAATCGAGAACAGTCCATCCAAACAAATAGAAAAAGCTCTGTTGGTGAATCAAGATGACGAAAAGATTCCAAAAGGCTTCAGTTGGGATAAGTACATTCCAGGAGGTGGTCTTGCAATGATGGCAGAAATTGTTGAAGAGCCGGAACCAGAAATCGAGGAATGTGTTCCTGAAGTTGAAGAAGTCAGTGAAGTGGTGAATGAAGAAAGTTTTGCTGATCTAGAAGAGGTGGCAGCAGCGGTCTACTATTATCAATCTGAACAGGAGGTTATTGCTAATGCATTTAAATCTATAATGCCAGCTAATGTGTTTGATTCTTTTGCAGGTTTCTTTAGTGAACCGACTACGGGTTTTTTCCCACAGTACGAAGTTGAACAAACTCAGGTTCAAGAGATCATTGATGTCTCAAAGGAAATGAATGAAGAGACTTTGAAAGAAATAGCAGACAAAGCTCTTATGGTCAAGCTGCAAGAGGTAGAACAAACTAAAACATCTTCTGATAACAATGAGACCAAAGATGCAACTCACGAGTCAGTGTTAGTTGAAAAGGAGTCAATTATCGAGACTTGTGATACGTATGAGTCAGGAGAGAAGTCCGAGTCCGATGACAAATCAAAAAATGAGAAGTCCGAGTCCGATGACAAATCAGAAAATGTGAAGTCCGAATCCGGAAAGAAATCTGAGTCTGAGTTCGGAGAGTTTGGTAAATCGGAAAGTAAAAGTGATAAACAAGAAAATGTTTTTGAAAAAGTTGATTAAATTCTTGAAAAGCCATGCGAAAACTGTTTAAAACCATGCATGGATTGTCTTGAAAAAGACAAACAGTTTCAAGAGTTGAAAAAGTTTAACGACAAATTAAAATTTGATTTTAATGATGTTAAAGAAGCTTATGACACTCTGTCATGATCAATTAAAATGATTCACACTGAGAGTAAAGAAAATGACAAAATTGCTAATTTGCTCAAAGCTACGGTCATGGATAAGCAAATGTCGATTAAAATCCATCTGGACACAATCGCATTTCTAAAGAAGGAACTTGAACTGATGCGCATTGAGACAGAAAGAGTCGATAAAAAGTTGATCAGTTATCTTTCATCTTCATATGTGATTGATCAGATCGTTCCTCAACAAACTGAAGTTAAACCAGCTTTCAAAAATGTTCCACCCCCAATGTGGAATCATTATTCTCAGAAATATCCAAACGGGGTGAAGGAGGCATTGAATCTCAAACTGAGAACAGAAGAGAATGAGTTACCGGAAAACATAGATGTTACATTCTCTCTGTCTGACACCGACAACGAGTCACAACTGGTTAAAACAGTTGTAGACCAAGTGTTGGATGAAGAAAGTGATAACACTGAATTCGAAACGGTTAAAACTCATTTTGAGAATTCCAGTTCAGATTCTGAAGATGACGGAAACTTTCTTGATAAGTTTATCCCAAAGTCAGATAAAGTTTTGGATGACGATTCGATCATTGTGGTTTACACGATGACCGGAACTGACAAACTGTATACTGATTTTGAGTATCCGATTCAGAATGCGAACCTGGAAAAGATTGAAAAAGTTTTCAAACTCGTGGAAATTGATATTTCAGAAGTTAACAACAATTCTTTTATATCAAAACCGAAAAAATATTTTGTTAAACAACAACCAACAAACAACCCGGGAAAGAAAAATGAATGGGTGGGTAACAACAGTAATAACAAGAGACATGGTAATAATTACAAAAAGAAAGATGTTGGTTTTGAGACGAAAATGGCTAAGAAAGCAGTTAAGCCAAAAGAAAAATTGAGTGAAGTGTTTGTGGCTGGTAATAATACAGAAGTCAAAAAGGATTATATCTTTAGTAAGCAAGCAATTGATGATTTTATTACGGCCAAAAAGATAAGAGACGAGACCAACAAATCCACTTTTGTTAAATATGACAAAAGAATCTGTTATCGATGCAATGAAATCGGTCACATGGCCAAACAATGTGTCAAAAAGATAATAAAACCAGTTTTCCATAAACCAAAACTAAAAATTTCAAAGGATGATAAGGGAAAAACACCTATGATATCCCCCGTACGTATTCTTAAACGCGGTGAATCATTGAAGTCAGAGGACAAACCAAAATCAACTTTTGAAATTGGTGAATCTTCAAAATCATAAAAGACTTCAAAGGTTTGTCCTAAAACAAAGACTTTTCAAAGTCAATCATGGGTGGAGAAACCTAAACAATCTTTTGAAGAAAAGAAAATGGAAGAGGTTTTAAAATCTGAACCGAAAATCTTTGCAACCACTGTTGAGAAAATTGAGTTTGAGTTAGATAAGTTGATTGAAGAATTCCCACCTATCAAGGAAGGAACTCTACAATCAAAACCAGAACATGATGTTCCAAACGTTGTTTTCAACATTCCAAAAGTTGACATAGTAGCTCATGATATTGTCTTTGGTAGTGTACCAAATGTTGAAAAATCTAGGGTATCATTGTTTAAGTAAATGTCTTTTGATGTGTGTAGGGGCTTCCCAGGTCTATCATTTCTAAATGGATAATGGATAGCGGCGCCTCAAGGCACATGACAGGGATGTTAACACTGCTATACGACGTCAAATCAATCAATGGAGGTTATGTCGGGTTTGCTGGAACTCAAGGTGGAAGATTGTTGGAGAAGGAATACTTACTAACGGGGTCGTAACATTTTACATTGCTGAGTTAGAAAACAATCTGTTGAGCATTTCTCAGATTTGTGATAAGTCATTTACTGTTCATTTTACAAAAGATGAATGTCTAGATCTTAAACCAGGGTTTAAAATACCAGAAGAAATGGTGTTGATGCACGCTCCTCGTGAAAACGATCTCTATATACTAGACATGAGTGTTGCAACAATGACAGATAAAAAGGTACAATGCTTTGTGAGTAAGACGAAGGCGACTGAAAAAGAATCCATCATGTGGCATTGTAAAATGGGACATATTCACTTGAGGAAGATGAACTTTTTAGTTCATAATGATCTTGTAGAAGGTGTTAATGTGAAAAGCTTCCATCTTAACGATGACTGTATTGAATGCAAGAAAGGGAAGCAGACGAAGAAATCGCACCCGAAAAAGCTCTTGAACTCCATCAGATTACCGCTCGAAAGACTCCATATGGATCTTTTCGGACCGGCAAATGTGAAAAGCATAAGTGGAGATCTATATTGTTTAGTTGTTACTGACGACTTTACAAGATTTTCCTGGGTGTTGTTACTAGAGAGAAAAGATGAAACGTTTGATTCTTTGATGAGGCTATTCAAAAAGATGGAGAATGTTTACAAACTGCCGATTAGACGTATTCGAAGCGATAATGGCACGGAATTCAAGAACAACCTTATGCTCAAATTTTGAAACGATAAAGGAATTCTTCATGAATTCAGCGCACCGTATACTCCTCAACAAAACGGTGTCGCAGAACGAAAAAATCGTACATTGATCGAAACGGCTCGTACCATGTTAGCAGATTCGAAATTACCGGTATATTTTTGGAGTGAAGCGGTCGCCACGGCATGTTACACTCTCAATCGGGTTCTTACGGTGAAGAAGTACAAGAAAACTTGTTTCGAATTTCTTCATCTTTACAAACCGAATCTGAAATTTTTAGAACCATTTGGATCACCATGCACATTCATTGATCCAGATGGTAAATTTGGTTCAAAAGCTAATGAAGGTTTTTTTGTAGGATACGCTAGTCCGTTGAAGAGAGTTTTTGTTCCGAGTTTGGGGAAGATCATACAAGTTCAACAGGTTGACTGTCAAAGTTTTACTGCTTCGAATCAACTTCCCGGAAACAGGTTGCTATTTGATTACGATAATCTTTGGGAGTCATTCCATTTACCGACAGAGCCGAATGAGGAGGAACTGGCGTTCTTATACTAACAACAGCAGTCTCTTTCACAAGAACAAGTACCGAGACCGTTGGTAGTTTCTTCACCCACCGTGGGCTCAAATGATCATGAGGCTGGTCCTAGTGGAACTGCACATGTACCCCTACAAGAAACAGCTCCAATATTTGACCATTCTGACGACTCAGAATCGGAAACCGATCCAATTTATGACGAGGAACCAAATATTGCGACTTCAAATGCTGTTGATCACACGGGTGATCAGAATATAACAAATTTGCAATCGGAAGTGAGCGTACCGGATACAGTCATGCCAAGAACGTTATCTTACCATCCGTCAGAGCAAATCATTGGTGATCTTCAAAGCGGCGTGAAAACCCGCGAACAAATAAACAAAGGGCTTACATGTTTTTACTCATCTGTAGCTCCTTTACAAGTATACTTCTCATTAAAATGTTTTATCTCGCAGGTAGAGCCGAAAACATATAAAGAAGCATTAACTGAAGAAAGTTGGGTAAATGCAATGCAAGATGAGTTACAATAGTTTGAAAAGCTTTGAGTGTGGAGGTTGGTTGATCTCCCAGAAGATCAGAAGTTGATCAAGACCAAGTGGGTCTTCAAATGTAAAAGAGATGATAGAGGGGTTATAGTAAGGAACAAAGCTCGGTTGGTAGTCCAAGGATTTAGTCAGCAAGAAGGGATTGACTTTACTGAAGTGTATGCTCCCGTTGCTCGACTTGAGGCAATCAGAATCTTCTTGGCGTTCGCGTCATGGAAGGGGTTCAAGGTCTATCAACTAGATGTCAAATCTGCATTCCTCTACGGAAAGATTAAAGAAGAAGTGTATGTCGGTCAACCACCGGGTTTTACCGATCCTGTACACAAAGACAAGGTGTATTTACTCGACAAGGTGTTATACGGATTACACCAGGCCCTGAGAGCCTGGTACGAGACGCTTTCCCAGCATCTGCTGACCAACGGGTTCACAGAGGGACTGTCGATAGTACCTTGTTCACTAAAGAGGTTGCAGGATATCTACTGATCGTGCAAATATATGTTGATGATATAATTTTCAGATCAACAAACGATGAATTGTGTAAGGAATTTGAAAAGGTCATGAAACAGAAGTTTGAAATGAGTTCAATGGGGGAGATGAAGTTCTTTCTCGGGCTTCAAGTTGAGCAACTGCCTGATGGAATCTTCATACACCAGACCAAATATGTGAATGATGTGTTGGAAAAATTCAATATGTCCGAATCATCTCCCATATCAACCCCCTGGCTTTGAATAATGGCATATGTCCGGATGAAAGTGGTGAGAAAGTGGATGAAACGCATTATCGGTCAATCATAGGATCGCTAATGTATCTGACAGCGTCACGACTGGACATCATGTATCCAACCTGCCTCTGTGCCCAGTACCAGTCAAGTCCCAGAGCATCACACATGACGATAGTAAAGAGAATCTTACGGTATCTCAAAGGTTGCCCAAGCACCGGCTTGTGGTATCCCCGATCCGGTGACTTCTCTCTAACTGGATATTCTGACTCTGACTTCGGGTGCTGTAAGTTGAACGCTAAGTCCACCACTGCTGGTTGCCAGTTTTTCGAAACTCGGCTAATCACCTGGCAGTGTAAGAAACAGACTACAGTCGCTCTCTCGACTTGTGAGGCTGAATACGTTTCGGCTTCCAGTTGTTCCCAGATTCTCTGGATTCAACAGCAAATGAGGGATTATGGTTTGCAATTCTTAGACACGCCAATTTTTGTGGACAACGAGGCAGCCATTAATATCACTAAAAATCCGGTTCAACACTCAAAAACAAAACATATTGAGATTCGACATCATTTTATTCGTGATTGCTACGAGAAAAAATTGATTCGAATTGATTATATTCACACCGATGATCAGAGAGCTGATTTTGACACTAAACCCTTGATAAAACAAGATTTAATTATATTTTAAAATTGAACGGGTTAAAGAATTTGTTTTCTGGGAGGGTGGTAGAGTGTGTGTGGCCGAGGCGGACGGCGATCAGAATTGATCTGTGTCTAGTTGTCATGTTTTCTGTACAGTTTCTTTACTGCTTTTGATAAAACCAAAAACACAAAAATATGTTTTTGATTTTAGGGGGAGAAAGTTTATAGAAAATACAAAAACATGATAAAATTTTATAAATACAAAAACATTGAAAAAATAAAAAAGAGGTTTGTGTAAAAAGGGGAAATGATAGTACATCAGCTAGACAGTTGCAGTACACTAAAGAAATGTGTAGTTTAAATGTGTTAAGCAGTCTCGCTGATGATATGCCGATAGGTTTTTGCACATTTAGTAAGTTTGTTCGGGATATAAACCTAAATCATTTCTTGGTTATTACGTGGGGAACATCTCTCGGATATATAGGTAACCCCTGAAATCCTGTTTGAAAGACTCTATTTCTGACATACTAGGTCTTTGTACGTGATGATATCTGGGGTATTATACTAGGACTTCTGATTTTGCGGGAGCAATAGCCTAGTCCTCGTATAATACTCTGCACTGCTTTATTCTTAAAGGTCACCCTCGGCATAAAAAATGATGAAACATTGAAAAATGCTAATCATGTGCTGTTGAAAAGAAGATCCCCAAGGGGGACCCACCTAAAGTCGAGCCATTATCTCTCTGATTGAACGGAAGTTCTAGCCTGAGCTCTCATGGTCTCACATTAACCCATTACAGATATCATTAGTGTGCACTCACCTGTAAGACTGAATATAGTAGTCTGGATACGGGAGTATATTCTGAGGTGATACACGCGTATAAGTTAAGTCTTAAAATCACTAATTCGTATCCTGAACAGATTGAAATTTGTGTGAAAATTTAAATTGGATCAGTATATCGGCAATCACTGTGAATTGTTTAATGCTTAGTATGAAATCAAAGCTTAACGGTGCTTGTAGCTTGTCGGCAGCTGATATGATCCCCTAACACACTCACCAAAAATATGTTTGTACAGTTTCCAGTTTCTTTAAATCCAAAAAGATTTATTGTTTGTTTAGCTAAAATGTTGAAAAATTCAAAAAGATTTGTCATTTCATCTTATTTTCGACAACAGACGTTGGGGATCTGATGATCAAATTCTCACAGTGCTAAATATGTTGGATCATTTGGGTTGGATAAGAAAAGTTTGAGAAAAGTGTTGGAAATTGCTCAAAATGTACCAAAGTTCATTAATTTGAACTTAAATCTGTTTCAAAATTGTCAGCGAGATCATAAGTTGGTCAGCCAAGGTCATTAACTTGGACTTGGCAGGCTAAACAGTTGACCAGGGTCATTAACTTGGACTTGGTTAACTGAGTGTGTTGGTAAAAAGTTAAAAAGTTAAAAAAATTCAAAAAAAATTGAAAAAATAAAATTTCACACGAGGTGACCAACACGCACGAACATGCCATATTGTTTTAACATTGGCCAGACCGTTCAAAAAATGCCAACTCGTGCAAGCTGGCCACACCGCCTCAACAATCAACTTGTGCGACCTGCATCATCTATATAAAGGGGACCCAGATCGTATGAAATCATTTCTACTCTCACATCGTTTCACACCGCACCGACACCTTCAAGCGATTTGAGTGAATCTGAGTGATTTCTTTGTGTTCAAGCTGTATTCTTGTAATCTTGTTGTTTGAAATCCTTATATAAGTTGGTTTACACAACTTATATCATGGGAAAGGTACGGATTGTTGGATAATCGAACCAAATCTCATGAACTCGGACGAACAGAAGTTTGAACTTAGATCTAGGCTTGTAAAGTGAATGAAATCGAATAAAAACACACCAAAATGATCGGATTTTGATGTAGAACAGATGTATTGAATCAATTTCATAATAAAAACAACTTTTGAAAATCTGCAAAAACACTGTTCATAAGTGTTGGTTCATACGAGGTGATGACCACCAGACCGCACGAGATGGTCACACGGAGTGAATGTTCCAGACCGTGTGAAATTGGCCAACTCGTTTGGTTTCACATCGTTTGAGATTGGTCAGTTCGTATGAAACCAGATCGTTTGGATTGACCAATTCAGTTGATCACCAAATCGCATGTGTTGGTCAGACCGTATGAAATGGCCACATTGCATGAGCCAGATCGTGTGAATGATAAATTTGTTTTGAAACTTGTGCATAATGTTTAACTTGTTTGTTTTTGTTTGTGTTTCAGGCATCGAACGTGGAATTTGAACCATCGCACAATATTTGCTGTGTATACGATGAAACTCTACCAAAGATGACTGCGTTTAAGGAGATTTTGTCGTTTATGAGACGTTTACCAATTTAAAAGGCGTTAACTGATCAGCACAAAGCATTCAAATCTCATGTTGATCGATTCTGGAAGAAGGCTATTTATGACGAAGTGAATGATGTGATAAATTCAATAGTTCAGATAGATAATGAAGATAAAGTGATCATAATCACAGAACAGCTTGTACGAGAAGTGTTAGAGTTTCCAGATGATGATAATTTGCCAACAGGGTTTCCAGAAAGGATGGTCAAAGGCTGTATGCTTAGAATGGGTTACAACGGTTCGTTGAATAAAGCAAATTATCTGAAAGCTTGTTTTATGAAGCCATACAAATTCTTTATTCACTCAGTGATTCATGCACTAAGTCACAGGAAAGGTGGATACGATGTTATGAAAGATTATCAAATGTGTATGGTGACGGCGTTGGTGCTAAACAAGACGTACAATTTTTCTAGAATTGGTTTTCATTACATGAAAGATAATATTACTTCTGGTAGTCGAAGTTGGGTGTATCCAAGGTTTGTGCAGTTGATGCTGGATCATGCCTATCCAAATCTGGCGAAAGATGAACAAAATGATCTCATGCAGTTGCATCACATGGATAATGAAACGTTAATCCGATTATCCAAGTATATAAAAAATTGGCCAGAACCGAAGAATAAGACAGAGTTTTTCGGATTCATCAAAGATGAAAAGTATGAGGATCCAGATCCAGTAAATCATTTAAAGTGGAGGAATGATGCTGAGATGAAAGAAAAGAGTGCAACTGATGAATTAATGAAGTTAGAAGATTTCAGTGAAACTAGAAATGATTGGTATATAAAGATAGAAAAAGAAAAGAAGAAAAAAGGTGGAAAGAGAGAACCGAAAGTCCAAGCTGAAGAAGGATCATCTTCTCAACCACAAAAGAAACGTAAGAAGAAAGCGGTTGAAACAATGTTGGTTGATGAACCAGAAGAAGATGAGACAGAAGCTGATGTTGAAAAAAATCAAGATCTATTAACTCCTGAAACTGAGCGTTTGTTGAAAGATATTGATGATACTTTAGAAGCTGAGAAAGCAGCTGGCAAGAAAGTAGTTGATGATGAAGAGGAGAGTTCATCTGATACAGAAAGTGATATTGATGCTCAAGTTGAACGTTGGATTAGTGAAAATTATGATCCAAAAGATAGAGAGAAACAAAAGAAAAGAAAGAGGAGTTCGGATGATGCTGATGAAACATATGTTCCACCAGAGGATGTTCAAGTTGTATCACCACCATCTTCTGGAGGAAGAAAGAAATCTACTTCAAGAAAACGTGTCATAACTCCTGCAGCGAGAAAGTTAAAATTCAAGCTGAAACTGAATCAACCACCAGAAACACAACAACCACCATCACCACCACCACAACAACCATCACCTGAACCTTTACAATCACCAAAATCACCACCACCACAACAACCATTACCTGATCCTTTACAATCACCACAACAACATCATATTTCATCACCCATTCATGTCCAACCACCAATAATTTCACCACACGTCCTACAAACACCACCAACCACACAACCACCAGTTCATATTACTCCTGGATCATCTGGTTTTGGAAATTTTCCACACATTGCAGAAAGTACAGTTCTTGAAGGGCTTGCTGATTTTAGCTTTGTGAATGATGATCTTGTGAAGAAGTTGCAAAAGAAGGTGGATGAGGTGTCAAGTGAGAAAAAGAAATTAGAAGAACATGTTAAGTCTGTTGAATCTGAGAATTCATCTTTGCTGAAGAAGATTGAAGCTGATCAAGTCGACATAGACATTCTGAAAGTTTGAATGAGTACTTCAAATTGAAAAATAAAGAATTAGAAGCCAAGAATGCTAGAAAGGAACATGAAGATTATATGTTAAAGAAAGTGTTGGAAGATTTGATTGATAAGCCGATAGAGCAAAGGTTTGAAGAGATAGAACTTGAGGAAGTTAGAGCAAAACGTAAAGCTGAACTAGAAGCTGAAATGAAAGATAAGGGTAAAAGTGTTCGAGTTGAAGCTGATGTTCAAGTGACTGAAAGGGCCATTGTTCTGACTGAGCCTTGTCCATTAACTTCAGTATCTGGTGTGATCGAAGATGATGAAGAAGACGAAGAGGATAATCTGAAAGATGATGCAGATGAAGTTTATTCTGTTCATAGTGATGATGATGATGATGATGATGATGATGGAAATGATGATGCTGATCAAGGTAATTTTGGTATTAAAGTAACTGAAGCGTCACAAGAAGAGAATATTGACGAATATTTTTAAGATGGTGCAAACGAAGAACCAGAGAATGTAGGAGGAGAGGGGGAGCATGATGATGCTGAAAATGTTGATGAAAGTGTTGATCAGGGTGCAGGGTTGATTCTACGTCTTGAACATGATGTAGAGGAAGGTGAGATATTGCATACTTACACTAGAGCTGAGATCATTAAGATGATGCATGTTGAAGAAGATGAGTTTAACTTTGATTTTGAAAAAGAGTTGAACGAGTTCGATATCAATCATCAACCTGCATATCAGTACAAGTATGTTGAAGATGCTGATAATTATGATAAAGTGGAAGTAGAAGACTGGAGTGACGATGATCAGTCTGAGAATGTTAACGTTGATACTTCTAGCTTTCCAACTCTTGCTGAGTTTTTCAGTCATCCAAATGAGGATGAGCTGAGAAGAAAAATTGCTGAAAGTGTTAAAAGTAAAAGTTTTCAAGAAATGTCGAAAGAAGAACAACACGAAGAACGAAAGAAGTGGTTCAGGAAGGACACTAAAAGAAAATTCAAAAGACCACCGCAGTATTACAGAAGAGATAGAGATGTTTCTTTGGGAGATATCATAAGTTGGGGTTATTTGCCATAAGTCAATGCTTATGCAATCAGAAGAGAATTTGGTGTTCAGTATTTTCAATACATTCAAGATATAATGTCTCTGCCTTGGTGGGATGTTGAAGAGTTGGCTAAAGTGAGAACGTTATCATATCCCGTCAGAGTTCATGATATGCCTACATGGGGCTTGATGAAATTTGAAGCTTTCAAAGAATTTAAACACTGGAAGCCACATCATCCTAAGAAAGTCAAGAGGAAGGATCATTTTACAGGTATTGAGGAAACAATTCTACAAATCAAGAAGCCCAGGGTTATGAATAATATTCCATTGCTGAAGATGGAACAAAATTTTCATGAAGGGTTTGTATGCTGGGTTTATAGTTGCTTGTCGACAGAAGCAGTGATTGTGTATAAAGTTGGGAATGAAAGCAGATATATCCATCTGTACGATCCGATGTGGATAGTGAACTGTTCTGCAAAGGATATTGAATGTTTATTTGTAAACAAGATTGGATATAAGGCAGAAGATAAAGATCAAGCTCTTCAGTTTCAGAAGGTAGCTACAGTATGTTTCCAGAAGGGTATAAACTCTGAAAATATGTGGTTATCAAGTTGGAGAGAGATTGAAAGAGAAGAGTTTCTGAAAGCAGAGAAGGAGAGAGAAGAGCGTGAAGAAAACGACAGGATTGCTAGAGCTACATGGGTGCAAAGACTAGCTGAGGAAGAAAAGAGAGCTACTAAGGAAAATGAAAAGCTAAGGAAAGAATTGTTGAAAAAGCCGAAGCAAAGAGAAGAAATTTTCAAGTCTTTGTGAAGGATGTTTTGAAGACAGGCTGACTGAAGACTGTGGCAATATCCAATGGGGAGTTTGTTGATGCATAATGTCTATCGCCTACCGCCTACGTCATCAGTCTATGTCGTGTCAATTATATGTAATAGTGTTAAATGTTAAAGTTATATTTGTGTTTAGTCCAGTTCGCATGACCTGGAAGGTCAGGTCGCACGAGGTGGGGTTTGTCCAACTCGTGCGGACTGGGTTGTTTATTCCATGCGAACTGGAGAGGCCTATATATAGGTCAGTAGTATTTTTCATTTGTGGGATTCTGGAGAATTTTGCCACGAAGTGCTGTCCAATTCTCTCTGTATGAAAACGTTTATAATCAATGAAGAACATGTTTAAAGTGACTTTCTACTCTTCTACTCATATTCTAACACTGATTGACGGTTTCTAGTCTGATTCCGCCTTTCTAGAGACCAGATTTGACTCTGATTGACTCGTTTTGGATGATTCATCGATCCTACAGCATGAGTAATGTACATTTGTTTATGATGTAGCGTACAAACACACACTCGTCACTATAGCATGATTACAGGATTTGCTTGCTTACATTGTGATGCGTTGATAGCATGTCATAGTCCTTAGATTCTTGTGATCTATTGTTTCGATAACCTCTGTTTGGCATTCGAGCTTGAGGAACCATTTGACATGAGTTAGGAGGAACTGAGATGAGCATGCAAATCACAATATTATTGTGGGTGCACACATAATAATAATGTGGGGTGCATGCGAGTCCCAGCGAGGCTTAACAAGTGAAAAGGGGGTTCCGTTCCGTTACTTGATCGATGAGAAATATAACAAATCTATGGGAGTCATAGAAATGATTGTCTTTTACTCGAACGTGATCTTTTCACTCCTCTCTGAATCCTTTCGAATCTCGATGCTATCGAGTATTACCTGAACACCCATCTGAACGCCTAGCAAACTGGATAGAATGTTAGGTGCATGTACGAACATCCCTAAGTTGGATGTCGCAGCGTCGAATGTTTGGTCGATACCCTTCTCACTCCTCTTCATTGGTTGAAACTCAGTGCATTGGCGCCTTAGATCTCGAAGTGCGATCACTCTGTAACACTCTAGCAACATACCGTGTATTACTCCATCAGCTTGCAAGAACGATGGACGAGAGGATGAGCGTAGTACTTTACCGACTTCAGTATTTGGACGACCCTGACTACCAGCAACGAACATTAGCAATTTAACTCCAATCGAATCTTTAGCCCTAGTCAGCGACTTATGGGAGTCAACTCTTATGAGTTCATCGGGATATAAGCAATGACAATTGACTATAGTATGGTGTGTGTAACTGCCAGCACAGTGAGTGGCACATTAGGACGTGGCGTAGAATGTGAAAAGATGGAATTTGACGGTGAAAAATCGTAGGGCTCCGTTTCAAGCGACGACAGTAGGGGTAACAGTCACGGCGACATCGAGGTATTTGTAACCATGGCCTACAGTATGGAAATGAAGGTGCCTAAGACATGAATTGGCCGTTGTTAGAATCAAGACGACAACAACCAAGGGAACGACGACAATAACAACACCGGACATGAAACTCATGGAAGGGCATTTAGGATTGGCGTGGGCGACGCCAGGAATATAGCAGCATGGTAGCTCGTATGGGTAGCTAATCGCTTTGGCTCAGTTCTGTTTAACCCTGATCCTTCTCGAAACCGAACCTGTTGAGGAACCGGCTAATGGCAAGTCAATTGAAGCCTCGTATGTTCATTGGGATGTAAACTCAACCTTGGGGGACAGGTGTTCGACAACGACCTTCCTTCTACTATCCTTGATGGTTTCGATGCAGTAGTTGCGTAGATTGGTTATCTAGATATCGCGTAGATATACCCCATGAGGAGAAAATTTTACGTATCCCTCTCCTTAGTGGAGGATCGTTATCTGTTCTAACGCGTCATAGTGGTGCAAATGTTAGCGTCATTTCAGCAATGAAAGCCAGGAGCGCCTACGGAGGGACTGCCCCGATATGTTAGCAACTGTTATTGACGTTAGGGTTAGGGAAAAGAGGATCGAGGATCCACCAGTTGTTCGTGATTACCCTCAATGTGTTACCCGAGGAACTTTAAGGATTACCTCCATAACTGTTAGGTTGAATCTCAGTTTGAGCTCACGCCAGAGGCAGTTTTGGCTACTCGTACTCCTTACCGTCTTGCACCAGGAGGGTTGCAAGAGCTGTTTAATCAACTACAGGAACTGTCAGACAGGAGTTTTGTTCTCGCTTTAAGGAGCCCCAGTTATACCCATGAGGAGAAGCCTTTTTCGTATGTGTACTGAATCTCGGGAACTCAGCAAGGTGACAGTTAAGAACCGTTTGCCTCGACCTTATATTGACAACCTGTTGACCAGTTGTGAGGGTCAAGCCCCCCCCCCTATTCAAGGATTGACTAGCGAGCGAGCTATCATCAGATGGAAGTTCAAGGGGAGAATGTTCCTAAAACGGCATATCAGACGCAATGCGGCCATTGCCAGGAGACACAGGAAGAATTATTCCATAACCTTTGGTTTAATCAACACACCAGCAGCTTATTGGATCACATGAATCGACCGTGTTATTTGATGATGTTTTGAATCATTTCCAGGAGAAAGGGACATCATGGGTGGCATTTGTATCTTATCTTAGAGCTCCTGAGGGAGGAGCCACTCCGCGCGAAGTCTGGTTAAATGTAACTACTGGATTCGAGAGGTACATTTTTGGTCATGTAATCAACGAAGGGGGAATACACGCTGATCCCGCTAAGACCCGTTTTGTTAGAATTGATCGATACCAAAGATTCCTTCGAGGATACGGCAATTCCTTGGGTTCGCTAGATACTATCGCAGATTCATCACGGGATTTTCGAAGATTGCGCAGCTTTAACCACTTTAGCACAGCGGGGTGCTGTGCATTCGTGAGGGGTGAAGCAGGAGAACGTCTTTTCAGCTTTTGAGACCCAATACTACAATGCACTGAGCAACGTCCTTACCCGAGGGTGCGAGTGATTTAGTGGTATACCATGATGGTTCGAATCAGAATCCCAGTTACACACCAATGCAACACGAGAGAGTAATGACTTACGTAATGGAGTTACGAAGAGGAACTGCACGACATACAACTCGTGGTGGAAACCGTGGTCCTTGGATTTAAGTTGGAGGCATCACTTGGATGGTACCGAATGCACTACTTAGACCGATCACAAGGGCCTCCCGTGTACCCTTGTTTCGAAAGAGCTAAACATATGATGACATCACTGGATGGAACTCCCGAGCGAATACGACTATGGAACCTAAACGCGTATGAGCTTGCAACTCACCATCGACTCTAGCCTACACGATCAGATTTGCCCTGTCCAAATCGAAGCACTAAAGGAAGAGAATTTCCAAGTTGGGTTCATGCGGGGCATGGAGGAGCAATTTTTGGCAAGGCGGACGATATTCGCTACTTCATGGAACGAATGTGGGTCCCACTATACGGTAACCGTACGGAATTTATACTGAGAAAAGCACACCAGCCTTGTTATTCTAGTCATCTGGATTTTGATAGGAGGTGTTAGGATCCATAAATCTGGTACAGGGAACCAGGCATGAAGGTCCATATAGCGGAGTATGTGAACGATGTTTGACTTGTGCGAAAGTCAAAGTGGAATATCAGGAACCTTCTGGTTTACGTCAGTAACCAGAAACACCCACTTGGAAATGGGAACAGACTGCCACGGGTTTTGTCACTGGTCTATCTAAAACTCAGAACGGAAACAATATCACCTGGGTGATCGTTGATTGTCTCATATAACCAGTACACTCTCTTGCGATCAAGGAAACTGACGAGTCTTCACAAGCTTGTGAATATTCCTCTGAGAGAGGCGGCTTTTTAGGCACGAGGTGCCAACTCCTGCTATCTCTGATTTTGATCTATACCTGATTTATGACAGGCATTACACAACACCCTTGGCCCACGTCTAGACACGAGCATTACATATCATCGTAGGACAAATGGTCAGAGTAAACGAACCATCCTGACACTCGAAGGCAAGCTGCAAGCATGTGTGTGATTGACTTTAGTGAGAATTGGGAGGGCACCTATCTTTGGTTGAGTTCTACTGTAGCAGTTACCATCCTAGTAATTAGACAGCTCAGTTTGAGGCATTGCTTGGGCGACGATGCCGATTCCCTTGTTGGACTTAGGTGGGTGACAACCTAACCATAGGTCTGGGACTTGTACTCGAAACTCTTGGGAAGATTGCTTGGATCGGAAATCGTTTAGCGGCAACGCGTAACCGTCAGGAAAGCTGATAAGCTTGGGAAACACTGGGAGTTCGCGGTAGGCGAACGTGTCATAATCGAAGGTCTCACCCTGGGAGGGTGCAGTACGCAATCAAAAAACGTGGCAAGCTTAGTTTACGATGCGATGGGACATTCGGATTTCTGGAACGAATCGGTGACATGGCTTACAAACTCGAGTTACACGACAAATTGGGTAACGTGCACGATGACAATTCTGTCTCGGATCTAAGGCAGTGATTGTCCGGTGAAACGCTTGTGATACCCTTGCTAGAGCCTAAGGTTAATGACTAGTAGTGGTATCAGGGGATCTATCGAAAGCATGGACCAGGAAGTCGAGGTTCGTTAGCATATTCGTATAACAATCGTGAGAGTCGTTGGAACTCAAGACGTGGACCGGAGTTCACGTTGGAACGTAAAAGTCTGATAAAACTCTAACATACTCAATTGTTCAGGTGGTTGAACCAACTTTTGCTGTCATTGGTGAATTTCGGGACGAAATTCTCTTTCAAGTTGGGGGTGATGTGGTACCCGTAAAAAATCCACAGTCATCCTGAGTTAACATAACGTCATGCTGTTTTGGATTACTTGTCAAATTTCAGGACGAAATTTCTTTCAAGTTGGGGATGATGTGACAACCTGAGTTTTCAAGGTCTCTCCTTTGTACGTTACTGGTTTACAATACTGACTTTGTATTTTGTTTGGGGTTGTAACTTGTGCATGGATTAGTGAAATGTCCTGGTATACGATCCTTGTATATGGATTTTTATTAAATCATATAATTTACTACTAATCCACTACTAATCCATGTTTATCATATCAACTGCCTCCACTCAACGAAACATGGTGTTTCGTCATAAGCATGGTGTCTCCACTCGACGAAACATAGTGTTTCGTCACTAGCATGGTTCGTCGTATGGGCTTCGGCCCAAATAAGGCCCAACAATGATTCCGTTATATTGTTTCAGTATTCACATAATTATATGTAAGGCGATAATTAACCAAACCCTAAGCTCTCCTTTTCTCCTCTCTCACCCGACGACAGACACCTCTTGTGCGAGGCCTTCTACCCACATCTTGGCAAGCAAACAATCCTGTGGTTAGTGGTCTTATCATGTTAATATACAATGCATGTATGATAAAGAATGAATTGAACCTTGTTACTGCCTGTTACTGATGGTTGATTATGACTGAGGAAACATGATTTGGTCTTTATGAATGGCACATTTGACTGATAACTACTGTTACGAAACGCACAAGTGAATTGTGGATTTGTATGAGTATGAATAACTGTTATGTGTTATGTGTTGATTTGCGATGGTCACATGAGATGTGGATTCGTATGTGTATTGGATACTTGATACATGTCATACTATGATTTTGATGATGAATGTGATCTGTGTTAAATACGTGACTTATTTGATTGTGAGACTAATTCGATTGGTAACCACGTTAGGGTTTGGTTGACCAACTGGGAACTGGTAAAGTAAATTAACAATCTGAGCAATCTAAGGTGAGTTCATTCCTCTTGAGCATGCGTCCCGGTGGTTGGGACAAGCTTTGGGTATCCCTGAGAAGGATTGGTTTTGGGTAAATCATGGGTATTCCTGAGAGGAATATGTCTTGTGGTAAAATCAGGAATGTTGGATAATATACTCATCCTATCACCATTAAAGTCCCTCCGTGTTGTTTGGTTACCTGAGAGGTAACAAGGTATTAGTTGGTAGCGCTACTTAGGTTTGGCACCCTCACCCCGTACCTGAGAGGACGGGTGTGAACTAATGACCTGGTCATGACCAATGCTTTGATAGGAGCATTGGAGAAAGGGCCAATTAATCTGGAGCCGTCTTGTATTCGGGGTATTATCAACATTGTAATCAATGAACATAACTAAACACTTGGTAACTAACGTTTTCATAAAAATATGAACTCACTAGCGTTGTCTGATACACGTGTGTGCATGCTCGCAGGTTATTGATACGTATGGATATGGGAACTTGCTGTCTGGGATACTGGAGTGGTCATGGGTCGAGGAATTTGGAAACTTGAATAGAGACTAAACAATTTTATATATTTGGGTTTTAGTTAAACATGTATTATGCTTCCGCTGGACATGATGTACTACACTTAATGTTTTTGTAACGCTTATATTAATGAAAGCTTTTATTTCAATCTTGTTATGAGTTCAATATGATTGTTGGCTAGATCCTGGTACGTCACACGCCTCGCGAGGGTTTCCGCATGTGGTATTTTGGGGGTGTGATAGCCAGCTCAGCGACAAATGCAAAAGCGCCCTCAAGGAGTTACTCCTCCTCAACATAGACGTCTTCGCATTCCAACATGGGAATATGACCAGAATCCCGAGGAGTCTGACTGAGCACAGGCTCAACACTTACACTTGGGTACGACCAGTCACGCAAAAGAAACGAAGCATGTATCCCAGTAAAAGAAGGGTTGCATGCGAAGAAACAAGGAAGCTGCTCAGAGCTGGTATAGTAAGGGAGGTGAAATATCCCTCATGGGTCGCCAATCCTGTCATGGTCAAAAAGAAAGACGGAGGGTGGAGAATGTGCATAGATTTCCAGGATCTAAATAAAGCATGCCCCAAGGACTGCTACCCTCTCCCGGAGATAGACGTCCAGGTGGACTCCCTATCTCAATATCCTTTGAAATACTTCCTTGACGCGTACAAGGGGTGTCACCAGATCCAAATCTCGTTAGAAGATGAAGAGAAAACTGCATTCATCACAGACGAGGGGACCTTTTGCTACACCAAAATGCCCTTCGGGCTAAAAAACACAGAAGCCACGTACCAACGATTCATGAACACCCTCTTTAGAGAGCAGCGGGGGCGAAACTTGGAAGTGTACGTCGATGATATTGTCATAAAAAGCCTTACTGAAATGGCCATGATAGAGGACATAGCTGAAACCATACAAACCATGCAAGATGTGAACATGAAGTTAAACCCGGGGAAATGTTGCTTCAGGGTAGAGGAAGGAAAATTCTTAGGGGTAGTGGTCACTAAAGGCGGGATCAAGGCCAACCCAGAAAAAACATAAGCAGTAGCTGAAATGCGATCTCCCAGGTCTATAAAAGACATTAAACAACTGAACGGGAGGCTGATAGCTCTTAACCGTTTCCTATCTAAAGTAGCTGACAGGACCCTCCCCTTTATGAAAGTCCTGAAGGACTGCCTCCAAACAAACAAGTTCAAATGGACTCCAGAGGCTGAAGCGGCCTTCCGAGAAATGAAAGACTACATGCACAAGCTCCCAACCTTGGCCACTCCAGTCCCTGGGGAGGATCTACTTCTATACTTGTTCGCATCGAAAGCAACGATCAGCGCTGTCATGATGGTGGAAAGGGAGGAAAAACAAATACCCATATACTTCATTAGCAGAACTCTCAAAGGCCCGGAAGAACGCTACATGCCTCTGGAAAAACTAACCTTGGCACTTGTCTTCGCCTCCCGAAGGCTCCGGAGATATTTCCAAGCACACAGGATCACATTGCTAACAGATCAACCGCTTCAAAAAGTCCTTAGGAGACCAGAACTGTCGGGCAGACTAGCTAAATGGGCCGTCGAATTAGGGGAACACTCCCTAGAATATGAGGCAAGGACAGCAACGAAAGGGCAGATATTAGCGGACTTCTTGGCAGAAGTCCCTGAGGAAGAGGAAAAGGAGCTCCTCAAATGGAAAGGCCTGGAGGAGGAAGAAAAGAAAATGGAGGACGATGCAGTATGGAAGTTATTCACAGACGAGGCCTCAAGGGAGGAAGGAAGCGGGGCAGGGATCACATTGATCAGCCCCGAGGGGATTGAACTAACATACGCCATCAGGTTGGATTTCGAGAACACCAATAACATAGCAGAGTATGAGGCCCTTCTGGCTGGGTTGAGGTTAGCAAGAAAGATGAAAGCAAGACACGTTGAAGCTAACACCAATTCACAACTGGTGGTCAAGCAATATCACGGAGAATATGAAGCGAAGGACAATTCGATGGCCCAGTACGTAGAAAGAGTGAAAAAGTTGGCGAAGACCTTCAAAACTTTCAAGCTGGAGTACATCCCCCGAGGGAGAAACAGGAAGTCAGATGCCCTTAGCAAGCTAGCCTCCGTGGCCTTCGACCATTTGGCAAGGGAAGTCAAGGTGGAGGTCCTGACTTCCCCCTCCATCACAACGAAGGAAGTAGCCATGGTTGACAATGCTCATGAAACTTGGATGACTCCAATCATGAGGTTCCTCAAGGACGAGAAGCTACCCGAGGGTGATTGGGCAGCACGCAAGGTAAGAGTAAAGGCCCTGCAATACGAACTGATAGACGGGGAGCTCTACCGAAGGTCGTACTTGGGTCCATCGTTAAAGTGTGTTGACAATGAGGAAGCCAAATATGTGGTACGAGAAATACATGAGGGCATCTGTAGCATGCATTCTGGGTCAAGAACAGTGGTGGCCAAGGCAATGAACGCAGGATTCTACTGGCCCAGAATGTATGAAACGGCATCAGAGGAAATCAAGAAATGCGATAACTGTCAAGTGCATGCCCCCATGACACATCGCCACTAGCACCCAATGATACCTGTATCAACATCTTGGCCAATCCAAAAGTGGGACATAGACATTATTGGGCCATTCCCCAAGGGTCCCGAAGGAGCCAAGTACGTGGTGGTTGCCATTGATTATTTCACTAAATGGGTCGAGGCGAGGCCCCTGGCAAAGATTACAGGAGAACAGATGAAGCGATTTGTATTGGACAACATCATATGTAGGTATGGGGTACCCATGGAGCTAGTAAGTGACAATGGGGTGCAGTTCGCAGGGAAGCCTTTCAAGCCATGGTGTGAACAAATGCACATACGCCAAGTATTTATCTCAGTCACTCATGCCCAGAGTAATGGTATGGTTGAAAGAGCAAACTAGAGTGTGATCAAAGGAATGAAAGGAAGGCTTAGTAGGAAGCAAAAGGGGTGGCTGGAGGAGTTACCTTTTCGTTTTGTGGGCATACAGGACCACTCTCAAAGATTGCAACGGAGAGACCCCCTTCATCTTGACCTACGGGACGGAAGCTGTCATCCCCACCGAGATTGGGTCTCCCACTGCAATAATGAAACTGAGGGAAGCTGAGAATGAGCAGGACCTCCGAATGAACCTCAACCTGCTCGAAGAAATAAGGGAGATAGCAGCAGTAAAGGAGGCCAAATACAAAAAGCAACTTGAGAGTTATTACAACTCCAGAATGAAGAAACTCAATCTGATACCCGGAGACCTGGTTCTGAGGGCAAATGAAGCCAGCCTACAGGAAGGTACGGGGAAGTTGGGACCTAACTGGGAGGGACCCTGTCAAGTCATTTGGGCAAATGGAAAGGGAACCTGCAAGTTGGAGACACTCCAGGGGAAGGAGGTTCCAAGAACTTGGAACCTCATGAAACTCCAGAAGTACTACATATGAAAGGCTAGGTTACCCTCAAGAAGGAACTAGTAAAAACCGTTAGTTAGTATTTGTCCCAAGAAAATACATTTTGTATAATCATGTACTGGAGGCCTGACCTCCCAAACACATGTGGTAATGAACAATCTACTTGTTCCTTTTGACAAACTACGGGTAATGTATTAAGGCAGACGTGCCTGAGAAACTACAAACCCAATGAATACCAACACACGTGTAAGTCAGTGTATTAAACACACTAAACGCCCGGCTGAGGGGCAAGATAGGGCCTAGCTAGCCTGAAGGAAGCGGACAAACAAATTAAGAGACATAATCCTCGATTATAGACTTGTCCAAGGACCATTCTCTTACAAACGGTCCAGGTTTACAGATAAACCACACAAAAAAACAAGTGTAAAAGTACACACTAGAAAATTTTGTAATTAAGCTACAAAAGACAAAGTGTACAAATACACACTAGAAAATTTTGTAATTAAGCTACGAAAGACAAAGTGTACAAATACACACTAGAAAATTTTGTAATTAAGCTACAAAAGACATGCGTACAAATAACACACCAAAAAATCCTGCAATTAAATTACAAAGTTTTATAGCTAAGCTACTAGATTCTTAGACGAACACTAAACCAACTCTTGTGCCTCGGCAAGTCACCAAAAAGAAGAAGCGGCCCCGGGAAAAAGTACAAAGATCCCCCAAGCTATTGGTAGCAACACCTGCAAACAACAACAAAGCAAAACGCAGTAAACAGGAGCATATCGCCGACATACAATTATAAAGTAACTAGAAAAGCATAAGTCAAATACTGGGAAGACCCCAACATAAAGGCCTCCCCAACAGCAAAAGTCAGCAGTATCTAAGGTGCATAAGTGTATAATTACAACCATATCAAATTAACCATTGTTTTGGAATTACTGGGAAGCATCCCTAGAGAAAGACTTGGGCGAAGAGGGTCCGGCAGGGGTAAGCAAGGCTTTGAGTTCATCGATAGACATCAGGGGATGCTCAAGAATCTTCTCGAGAAGAGCATGGGACTTTTCTCCAAATTCTTTGTCCAGTTTGGACAATTGTTTCTTAGCCTTGGAGTTGTAAAGATGGGTCTCCTTCCTCCCCAAACCTTGGGCAGAGTAAGCATACCCATCTTTTACACCTGATTGGTACCCCACATCTCTGTAAGCCCTGTAAATCCTCTCAACGCTGCCCTTAAACTCCCTAGTCTGAGAAACAGCAGTAAGGAAGGACCCGAACCCCTCAGTAATAAGCCAGTACTTATCCTTAGCCAGATTTTGGTTGTCATCTACGGCGATCCCCCATTCAGCATACATGGTATCCAGATCCCCTTGGGACACAAAGTCAAGCTCCTTCTAACGTTTCAGCTCAATAACCAGCTCTTCTTTCTCTTCAACCAAAGCCATCCTCTCCCTCGCCCAAGCACGTTCCTTCTGCTCCAACATGGCTCCAGCACCCTGAAGAGAAAATACGTAAAACATAAAAAATGGGGGGGGGGGGAGAGAAGAAGGATTTGGCACCTTCTCCTCCAGTAATCTGCGTTCAGCATCAGTCACCCGGCACCGAAGCTCAGCAGCAATGGTTTAGGAAGTTTTTAGCTCAGCCTTCAGCTCGTCATTCTCCCTACTTAGCTCATCCATCCGCTGTAACATACCAGCCCCCCTAAAGAACCCCTCACAAAGGGACATGCTGTACTGATCATCAAACAGATCAGGCCTTAGGGCAGAATTCATAAACTTATGAGAAAGGGGAACAGCATGAGCCAGGAAGTCCCGAGTAGTCTTTGGAGTTCCCACAACAGTAGACGGGGTTATCTTCCACTTAGGAATATATGGGACTGGAAGGGTGTCAGCAAACAGGGGGGCAGAGGGGACTGTGAAACAAGACCTTCAAGGTGAGAAGGCTTGTTAGTCCCGGTGGCACGAAGAGGAGAAACATCAAAGGCCGGAGTAATGCGAGCAACGCTAATTTCGGGAGTCTTATCCCAGACCCGAGAAGAGGAGGGGGCAGTAGGAATTTCAATCGGAGCCTTTGAGCTTCCCTGTTAACAAGAAAAGGAATAAAAAATAGTCACATAAAGCAAAGCAAGACATAAAGGAAAACTCACCAACAGAGGCTCGCTGATAAGGCTGGATGACCTCAGGTGCTTGGACAGAGAACCCTTGGCCCCATGTCACACCCCTTTCTAAGGCGGAAGCACGAGGTGTGATCCTGAAAGGTTCTCATTGCATACGAATGGTAAACATACTACATGCTCGTAAAATAACTCCAAAATGCCATTGACATTACATGTTCAAAACATAACATAAGTTAAGTGTTTACATCACAAGATAAAATATTGTCTGAAAAATTTTACAACTTATTTCAAAAACCAACATCAAGGTTTTGATCCTTATATCTCCACACGGAATGGGATATAACAACCAAATCCCACAAAATAGGCATAGGAGTCTTGACACAACGTAGCTAAAAACATAAACGACATCCAGGAGCAAGAGTGAGACCACGCGTTCATCCACTTTAGTTACCTGAAATACATGTAAGTTTTGGAAAATCGTCAACATAATGTTGGTGTGAATTCATGCAGTTTGGTGTAAAACATTTAAGCATCCGTTGTAGAAAACATGGTATGTAATTGTATTGAAACAAGTATTTCTGTAAATGTAAGGAATACGAGATCGCTAATGGTTCGCGAGGCCACTAACATATGTAACAACATAGGAAGCATCCAAACAATAGGCATTTTTACTTGTCGATTCACGACTAGAGACACCAAAGCACTGCTTGGTAAAAGTGTGGCCAAGAGTGTGGTTTCCTGAAACCCATTAGATCTAATCTTTTGTTCCGCGGTCTAGGTATGTAATTGATTATTGGTGCTTATGGCACCCTATACGTCACATGATCTATGTATCATTCCTTAGTTTTTGTATTCTACATACCATAGTACATGTATTTTCCCCAAGTTCAGAAAACAAATAAAAGTTTAAAAGTGGGGACATGAACTCACAATTTTGCGTATCCTGCGTCGTAAACTTCACCGGTTGTTTTTGTAGCGTCGTGACCTATACGTGTTCTATTAATGTTAGTCACTAGACTTGTATCACACAAGTACAAGTCACCATCTTTTGTTTATGTATATGTTCTTTGTACGTTCAATCTTTATGAGGGTCGTGCCCTTGTTTGTCGGGTCTTGCCCGTTTGTCATGTTCTTGCACTTTGAGTATATATTGTTTATTTGTAAATATATATTTCACTTCTTAAATATATATTCATTTATAAAGTCTCTCTCAAGGTAATAAGTGTTAAAAATAATTTATATTTTTAACTTTTCATGTATGTTACTTATATTATTTTCCAAAATAAATATAAGTATTTTGTGAAATAATATTTTCAATATATAATTATGTACAAGTATTTTTAGGAAAGTATACTTGTATTTTATGTAAATACTCGTGTATTTTGTATTTTTCACCAAAAATCAATACTTTGATTTTTATTACTTTCCGGAATTATATTTCTAAAAAAATATATATTTTTAAGACTTGTATGAAATATATATATTTTGTCATACTATAAAATATATATATATATATATATATGGTTATTCTTGTTATCCACCCGATTTTCGTATAAATTCTAATACTTGGTATAGGTTATATATTTGTCCAAAAATATATATTTAAGTCCATAACTTGTCCAAGTTCAATAATATGTTAAGGAATATATTTTTATAAATATATTTTCTTGTATTGTCCATGTATTTCCTTGTGAGGAATTTTTGTATACTTGTATACTTATGTATTCTTATGTATTTGTATATGTATTTTTGTATTCATACTCCTTGGGAGTATTTAGTGTATTTTCAAGTCTCTAATACACTACTACTTATAATACACATAATATACACTTAGCACAAAATTTGGTGATCACTAAATATATATATTTTCCCTAAAAATATACATACTTAATATAAATTTTAACTTGAAGAAATCATCATTTCTTAACTTGTAATTTCTTACAAAAATTAGGGAAACCTTGGTAAATATTTTTAGGTGAATTTTTAGGGAATAAGGTTCACCAAAACTTATATTTTTCTAAGTGTCAAAATTTTATAAAAATTTTGACATAGTTTCCCCTAAAAATGGACGTTTCCCATGTTTTCAAAACATGTGTTTATTTTCTTTTCAACACCAAAACAGTTTTCAACAGTAATCATCTACAACATACACTAATTTCTTTATATGAAACATCATGGTGAACTTGATTCTTGTTAAAAATGTGTAGTCTTTTAGATCTACACTTTACATAAGATGATCTTTCAAAAAATAAGTGTTCTTGAGTATTTTAAACAAACTTTTATGAAACTTTATTTTACTAACCAACTCATCCATGAGTTTAATGGTCTTAAAGTTTGTAAATCATGTTCTAAACCCACTTTTATGTCCATTAGAAAGATCATTATTTTTAACATCATGTTTCACCATGGATCTTTCAAGATCCATGCTTAATAACTTTAGATCTTTCATAAACAAGCTTTATGTTAACTTTTTAACAAACTTTCCATGAGTTTTAATTTCAAAAATTAGTTCTACACACTCTTTATTACTTCAAAATTACAAGATTATGCATAAAAATTCATGTTTCAAGTTCACATAATGCTTTATATGTTCATCTTCAAGTTTAACCATGGATCCTTCAAGATCCATGCTTAAACTTGTTAGATCTAAGCTTCTAACAAGCTTATCATACTTGATCTAAACATAAACACAAGATATAACATCAACAACTTCATTTCATATACTAAAAATCAATTTAATCACTTGTTTTCTTCATGAATATGTTAGATCTTCTCATTTTTAACTTTAAAAGTTAAGTTGTTTAGATGGTGAAACTTGTACATAACATAAACATGAACTAATATAGTGATCAAGAAGCTTACTACTAGCTCTAATGGCTAGGGAAGTGGCACAAGAATGAAGAAGATGATTATGGAAGAAATCAAGTGGTTAAAAGCTCCAAAGTGAGGTCCTTCCACTTCTAGCACCTTACACCTTCTTAGATGGCCTCCATACACCTCTAAATCACCTTGGATTGCTAGGAAGTGAAGTGAAAAAGATGGTTGTATGTGGGGATATTTGAGCCGAGACCAAAGAGGAAGAAGGGAAGAAGATGAAGTGAAAAATGGTGAATGATGGATATGTTTACTAACTTATGGTTATTTATAAAAAAATCCAACACTTAATCTCCTTTAGAGATTCTTGCATAAAAATTAAGGGACAAGAGATAATAAAATATTCCAAGCCATGTGGGACCCATAGGGGCCGGCCAAGGATGAAAGGGGTGTGACAACCCTCATAATTACAGGTATCCGTACAATTAATTAATATTAATTAAGTGCTTAATGACTGTGCTGAATTACTTAACTGCTTTCTGAATTACTGCATCATACTTACATGTGCATCACATATTACAAAATGTCACATCTTTATCACATACAAACTTTATTGACATACTTGATGCACAAAGCACAGTTAGCACAGTTAACAGATAAAGCAGGAAAATGCTGACGAGGTTCAGGAAATAGACAGGCAGTGTTTTGAGACCCAGTATGGGCCAGGGACAAGGTACTACACTAGTATGGAGTGTAGGGAAGTGAGGACCATATAACTGCGTCACTAGGTGATAGTTTGAGTGCCGGAAAGTGCCTAAAACTCACTTTAAGTGCAAAATTCTGCATTTTCAGCAAAATTCAGCTTTTTAACATACTAGTATTATGCAGAAAATTTACTAAATAGTCCTGAATGCTTTCCTAAGTGTTGGGAATTAAAATTGTCACAAAAGGTTACATAAAAGACACTATACGGAATAACTTAACACTTTAACAGAACGGTATCTAACCGAACAACCGGACATTACCCGGAACACCAAAATTTTGCCAGATACATTGTTTTATGATTTTTGAGCTAGTTATGGTCTCCGAATACCCCAACACACTATAATATATGTCATATACATATAACACTAGATATTACACTTAACCTCCTAAATATTTACCTACTCACCATCAAATTTTACAATTAACCCCCCCCCCCCACCATTTACGGTCCAAGGGACCCCACCACCATACCCACTAGATTTTACTTCATATTTTATTTAGATATTGCTTGTAAAGATGAACAAAATATGGAGGAAGATCATTATAAGTATGGCATGTATCCTTACAAGATCTTTCATTCTCTCACTTCACAAGTTCCCCCCACTCCCTCAAGCTCTCTCTCTCCCTCTCGGCTCACTCTAGTGCCGCCACCACCACCACATTGCCACCACCATCCATCCATTTTCAAGCTTGTTTCACGTGTTAGAAGGTGATACATGGAGCTTGGAGTTTGAAGAACTTGAAGAACCTTCATCTTTAGCTTTCATCATTCATATTTCATCATCTTTTTCTAGTGATCCTCCCCAGCCTTTGAGCTAGTTGTAAGCTTCTTGCTACTAGTTTTTATTTCTTATTTTGTTTGTTAAAAAGATGTACATTGTTATGAAGAACAAGAACACTAAAAGACTTAAACAAGAATCATGAACATGAAACTTAAAGATGATGAAATCTTGTTAAAATAATGTTGTTAAATACATGCATGGCACTTGATTGTTGATTTCTTGATAATATGATGTTGATCATCATATGGAACTTGTTAAAGTATGATTAAAAACATGGTTTAACAAGTTATAAGGTGATTATGGGTTTACATGAAATAATCATCTTCTTGATCAAACTTGAACTTGAAAGTGAAATGATTTTCTTGTAAAGTGACAAACCAAGTGAAACTAGTAAACTTGTAAATCCAGGAGTTGTGAATGATTTTTCTAAAAAAAACCAAGTTAAAAAGATGATTCTTGAAGGATCATGGTTTTTATTAAACTTACACTATATTTTAGTGGAAAGACAAATTAATAAACCCTAGAGAAAGAAGAAAATGCTATGGATAAACGTTTTTGTAAATTATGTTTACAAGTTGTAAACACCAAACCTTTGCAAGAATGAGATTTTAAAAGAAGTAAACACACTTTGGAGGGTAACTAAACCCACTAAACACTTTACCAAGTTACTACGCGTTTTTTTTATGAAAAATCATGTTCATGTTGTTATATATATTGTATAATTTTTGCACTTGGGAAGTGTAGTTTGTTGTTGATTGATTGAATGAATTTTTAAAAGAAAATGATATGCTAAATAGCATGGACACCTCCATTTACAAAGGAAACTATGGCGAAATTTTCTAAAAATCCAAACACTTAGAAAATATTTTCTAGACAAGCATTTACAAGAGTATTTTTTTATTATGATTTGCAATATAAACTTTGCCATAGATTTTTGTAACAAAAATACAAGTATTGGAGGATGGTTTTTGTAAATAAAAATGGGTAAACATATATATATTTAGGATATATATGTATATTAAGACACTTGTGTGATTATTTGCATACTCGGTGAAATGGTTATATTATATAACTTAACAAAGTACCGTGAAATTTATTATCCATAAACAATACCGTTACTTATATATTTTTGGTAAATACTATTTTGGATACAAGAAATAAAAATATGATTTTTGTAAATATTACAAGTTGTATCATATTTTTGACAAGGCGAAAATATATTATTTTGGGAATAAAAATATATTTTCCTAGTATATTTAGAAGATATATGATTTTTGGGAAAAATATATATTTTCGGGACAATACATTATTTCTTTGACAAATAAGTTATATATATTTTCTAAGTGGGACTTAAAAATATATTATTTCAGAATTACAAATATACATGTATAAAATACCCCATCCTTGGGAAGGAAAATACAAAGTTAAATACTTGAGAAGTATTAATACATAAATATTGATTAATCAATTATTCCAAAACTAAATATAATTTAAGTTAGAATATTAATTATTTTGACAAGTAATTATAACTCGGAAGAATATAAGATACATAACTCAAAACATTAATACTAGGCAAAGGCACGGCCCGTTCGTCTAATAGACGTTAGTACACTGTAGGTAGTCGTGTTTGCTGACAGAGTTTGGGTTACGAGCTAAGGACGCAATACAGTGAGTTCATGTCCCCCTTTTCTTTTAACTGTTTTCAGTTTTATGTTTCGGGGGTGGAATACATGTTACAATTATTGCAGACATTTTATACATGGTATGGTTAGCCTAAGGAGGGTTTACTACTAGATCATGTGAAGGGTGGGCACAACACTTAAGGCCATTAATCCTCATCGTAGGACCGAGGGACATGAGTGATAGATCTATTTGGGTGTAGCGAGCCCACACCCATGAGGCCGGGGCGGCCCATAGTGGTGACTATGTCTTCCAGTCGGAACCCCGGTATAAATTTGCTAGGTTTGAGTACTTCCTGCACCATTTCACACATACCATTGGCTTTGCAACCCATTAGTGATCTCTTTTTCCTTATTGCTACATACCAGGGACATTTATAAATACAAGACATACTTTAAAGGTTTATACATACTCACATACACATGAACTCGCTCAACTTTTTGTTGATATTTTTAAACTACATGTATTTCAGGAAACTAGTGGATCTGGAAGGGTATGCATGTGTCGTCACGCTGCGTTTGAATAAAAGATGTTATCCATGGTTGTCGAGCTTAGGGGGTGTATCCTAATCCTGGACGGGATACACGTCTCTAAACTCAGGTTTTATTTAAGGTCGTTTGTGGAGTCTTTATGAACTCGTTTAAACACGTCATGGGTTGTAACTTAATTTGGTATTGATGTTTTCAAACAATGGTATTGTGGTAGTTTCTAAACTTTATTAATGGATAAACATCTCGTGTTTTTATCATATAGCATTGTTATCATTGTTGCTATGGTATTAAGAAGTCACACCAAATAAACCACGCTTCCGCAAAAGCCAGGGTGTGACAGCTTGGTATCAGAGCCTCGATCATAGCGAACTAGGATTCTTTCTCGAGTCTAGACTATGATCATCAGGGCTCACACGAAAACATTTTTACATTGCATACACAAAATGTCCAGATCCAGGCAAAAAACATTTTTTTACAAACAAAAGGCACAAATACACATTTCAAAAGGGTATGTCTATAATTCAGTCTTAGAGACTGAGGGAGTTCAGTCTTAGAGACTGGGGAAATTTGGTCTTAGAGACCATGGAGTTAGTCTTAGAGACTGGGGAGTTAGCCTGAGAGGCTGGGTAGTTTAGTCTGAGAGACTAGTTGAGGCAGTCTGAGAGATTGGGAGGTTTAGCCTGAGAGGCTGGGTAGTTCAGTTTGGGAAACTGGGAGGTCTAGTCTGAGAGACTAAGTAGTTCAGTCTGAGAGGCTGGGTGGGATAGTCTTGGGAAGACTAGGATGATTACTTGCTTACATTGCTATTTGCTTACATGCTTATCTGATATATGTACATATGTGGTGGTTGTGTTACAGACACGATGTCATCTTCCTCTGAGAGTGGAGTGTCAGACACCATAGACCCGATAGCTATAGTATCAGATGACGAGATCCTTCCAGAGGGCGAGGTTTACACTTCAGATACTACGAGCAGTGATGACGATGACTTCCAGCCCTTCGCCTTACCGGATTTCGAAGACGATTTACCTTTAACTGATGGTTTTCTTGATGGGGATCTACCTCCTGCTCAGATCCCTGCACCTATTCCTCTAGCTGCTTTTCCTGTTGAGGATCTACCTCTCGACGATATGTTAGACGATGACGTCGATCTCTTCATCGAGGGTCCCCCTGAGGATGACCAGGATGGTGGGGCTCCGATTGATGACGATGTCGCTATTCCACTTGCTGATATTCCGGTTGATGACCTTGTTGTCCCTGTTGATGATATTCCTATTTCCGATGTCATTGTTTTGCCACCTGTCGAGGTTCCTGTTTTATCTGACCCGTCTGGTCCCGACTCGTTTGAGTCCGTGTCGTCTTCTACTCTTCATGCACTAGGATTACAGCGATATCCCACAGACACTGACTCCGACACTGCTATGTCTGAAGCGCCCATTCCGCAGCTGGGTTTTGGGTTTATCCCTGACTTTCCACACGACGATGATCAGGATGTCGAGTTTAAGGGTGAGTTTGACCCTATTTTTCCATACGATCATGATCCAGACCATGAGATGGAGTTTATCCCTGAGGAGCAGCCTGTTGAGGCCCCTGTTATCCCTGATGATCAGCTTCCTGAGATACCCGCTGATCATGAGCTCGCTCTCGCCGACCCAGAGCCTGAGGTAGCACCAGAGCCCGTTCTTGCTCACGACCTTCCACCTGTGCATGACCCTATCCCTGCTGATGTTCTAGTGATTGCACCACCACTGCCCGACCTGGTCCTTGTGTTGGATGACCGTGCTCCATTTGCCACCTACGTGGATCCTAGATATGCTCACACCCGCAATGGGTGGATTGAGGAGGACAACTATCCTCCTTTTGTCAGACCAGTTACTCTCCTGTTGCACTTGTTCAGGCACCCGTTGATGTCACACAGTTTCACCCGCACTTGTCTGATACGCACCGCACAGACCTACCAGTTACCTTTCTTCAGGACATTCCTCCTCCCCGCCCAGGGGAAGGACCTTCAAGTCAGCAGCACACTCACATACCTTTTGTGTCAGGAGCCGATCAGTTTATGCCACAGTTTCCTCACCCTGCTTCTTCTTCAGCACCCACGGGCGAGCCATTTATGTGGTCTTCGCCCAATGTCATGCCTTTATCTGATCCGTACCACCCTTTCCATGTTGGATACTCTACGGATGATATACTTTTGTCACTACAGTTACAGCAGGATATGCTGAGTCATCAAGTTGCGGAGATAGAGAGGATCCATCGTCCTCCACCTGGTACTGGTCCGTCACAGTTTGCTTTTCCACCTGCTCCACTATTTCCTTATCCGGATTTTGATATCCGTTTTCTCACGATGGAGCAGCAGATTGCTTGTTTGTTGCAGCTTGTTTACACGCTCGAGGAGGAGTTAGCGCGTATGCGCCGTCTGCTTTTCATTCCTCCACCTCCTCCTCCCCCACCATCAGCTTAGGGGTTTTTGGTTTGTTGCAGATATCATGCTTTTGATGAGAGCACAGCTATTGTGCCTGATTGCACAGCATTTTGAAGACCACATGATGACTTATGACTTTTGACGTTTGACTTTTGGTTGTTGTATGTTGTTAGACTATTTAGACAAGGGTGATGTGACCCTTAGTCTCTTTTGATGTACGATACATTTGTAAAACTTGTGAACTGTACTCGTGGTCTTGTTATATGATAGCTCAATCGCAACGTTCTCATTACATGCGTTGTTGGATTATTTGTTTTGTGTTATGACATGGGATGTTATGTGTTATTGTATTGATGGATGTTATTACATACGCATATTACTTACTATACTTACTATGACCTGACCGATATGATCTTCTTTTAGAAGATGCCTCCACGACGAGATACACGTTTGCCTACTACTGAGGCAGAATTACAAGAGCGTATTTCAAAAGCGATAGTAGATTATGAGGCCTCGCACGCTGAAACTAGCGGGAATACCTCAAGGAACAACAACCCACCGCATGGTAATGTTTGAGTCGCTTGAGACACATTACATTGTATTTGGACATTCCATGTGCGTTCTCTAATGCTTTCTGTAAACGTTATTGCCTGTACAGGCTGTGCCTACAAACAATTTCTGGATTGTAAGCCCTTAAATTACGACGGAACTGGGGATGCTGTTGCTTTTGTCAGATGGACGGAAAAGACGGATTCTGTTTTAAGGAAGAGCAAGTGTGCTCCTGAACATCAAGTTATGTACATCTCAGGGCTTTTTCTTGATGGTGCTTTATCCTGGTGGAATCTTCAAGTCCAGACCCTGGGAGAGGCGGCGGCGTATGCATTGACATGGACTGAGCTGAAGGAGCTCATGAGGAAGAAATACTGTTCACGGGCTAAAATACAGAAGCTGGAAACTGAATTCTGGCACCTCAAAATGGACGGCCCAAAAATTGCGGAATATGTGCAAAGGTTCCACGACTTGTCACGCGTTGTGCCGTATATGGTTGATCCTGATTTTAAACGTATTGAGCGTTTCATCTGGGGATTGGCACCCTAGATCATGAGTATGGTAACAACATCAAAGCCTCCAACAATTACCGAAGCCATTGATCTCAGCGTGGCACTTACAAAGGAAGCAATCAGATTGAACAAATTTTCAATCTCTGAACCGAAGAAAAAGGAGACACATGTAGAATCCTCAGGAGAGAACAAGAAGAAGTTCTCAAACTTAAAAAAGGGTACCAACAGTGTCAGTAAGAGAGAAGAGGGAAGCGCACCAGCCAGGGCCAAAACCGGTGCCGAAAACAAAGGAAGAGGGTACATGGGCACTCTGCCTAAGTGTGATGCATGCCAATATCATCACCCCAGCCCATGCAGATTCAGGAAATGTGAGTCTTGTGGAAAGGAGGGCCATTCGAAGAATACATGCTGGGCTAGTACTGGTGCTGGTCGTGGTAACAATGGTCAACGAGGTTTTGGTAATGGGAATGGGAACTGTCCGCAAGGAAATAATGGAGGTACTGGGAACCGGGGTAATTTGGGAGCCAAGCTGGAAACCGCAATAACAATCAGGGGAATGGAGATGGTAACGGTCGAGGACCGGGATGTTTTAACTACGGAGACATCAGGCACTTCAAGCGTGAATGCCTAAAACTCAATCAAGCTCGTGGAAGGGTATTCAACATTAGAGCAAGGGAAACACGCCAGGACCCGAATGTTGTCACTGGTACGTTCCCTATAAATCAACGCTTTGCATCTGTACTATTTGACACTGGTGCCGACTATAATTTTGTATCGCTAGAATTTAAGAATATGCTTGGGTTAACTGCTAGTAAGTTATACATTCCGTACTCAATTGAACTGGCTAATGGAAAGCTAGTAGAAACGAATGAAGTCATCAGAGGATGCGTGATAGAACTGGGAGAACACGAGTTCACACTGCATCTACTGCCAGTCGAGTTGGGAAGCTTCGACGTGGTAGTAGGGATGGATTGGTTGTCAAGCAACAGAGCCGAGATTGTTTGTCACGAGAAGACCATACGCATTCCCATGGCGGATGGAGAAATGATTGTGGTATACGGAGAGAAGCGTGATACGCCCTTAAGGATCATTAGTTGCTTGAAGGCTAGAAAATGTTTGAAGAAGGGATGTGTTGCCTTCTTGGCGCATATCGTGGGTAAGGAGGCCGCTGAGCCAAAAATAGAAGACATTCCAGTTGTAAAGGAATATCCTGAAGTCTTTCCAGAAGACTTGCCAGGATTGCCGCCACAAAGACAAGTCGAGTTTCATATTGACTTAGTTCTAGGCACCGCGCCTGTAGCTAAGGCACCTTATCGACTTGCACCTTCAAAGATGCAGGAGTTGTCGATGTAACTTCAGGAGTTGCTAGACAAGGGATTTATCAGACCAAGCTTCTCGCCTTGGGGAGCTCCAGTGCTGTTTGTCAAGAAGAAGGATGGTAGTTTCCGCATGTGTATCGACTACCGGGAGCTTAACAAGTTGACTATCAATAATAGATATCCTTTGCCAAGGATAGATGACCTGTTCGATCAACTACAAGGTTCAAGTTGTTACTCCAAGATCGATCTTCGATCAGGTTATCACCAGTTGCGTATACAAGAGGAGAGTATTCCGAAGACTGCCTTTAGAACTCGCTATGGATATTACGAGTTCTTGGTTATGCCGTTTGGGCTGACGAACGCGCCAGCAGTATTCATGGATTTGATGAATAGAGTTTGTAAGCCGTACCTTTATAAGTTTGTGATTGTGTTCATTGATGACATTTTGATCTACTCGAAGTCGAAAGAAGAACATGAGCAACATCTAAGGGCTATTCTAGAGCTGCTTCAGAAAGAGAAGTTGTATGCCAAGTTCTCGAAGTGCGAGTTCTGGTTACGCGAAGTCCAGTTTCTTGGTCATGTAGTTAACGAAAATGGAATTCATGTGGATCCCACAAAGATCGAGGCAATCAAGAACTGGGAGACTCCTAAGACACCAACCGAGATTCGACAGTTTCTAGGTTTGGCTGGTTATTACCGCAGATTTATTGAGGATTTCTCGAAAATCGCTCAACCATTGACCTCCCTCACACAAAAAGACAAGAAGTATGATTGGGGAGACAAACAAGAAGAAGCATTCCAGTTATTGAAAAACAAGCTTTGCGATGCACCAATTTTATTTCTACCCGAAGGCACTGACGACTTTGTGGTATATTGCGACGCTTTGCGTCAAGGTTTAGGCTGCGTGCTGATGCAACGGTAGAAGGTTATAGCCTATGCTTCAAGCCAGCTGAAGGTTCATGAGAAAAATTACACCACCCATGATTTAGAATTCGGTGCGGTGGTGTTTGCATTGAAGATCTGGCGACATTATTTATATGGCACGCGATGCACAATCTTCACTGATCACAAGAGCTTACAACATATTTTTGATCAAAAAGAGCTTAACATGAGACAAAGACGATGGGTAGAGTTGTTAAATGACTATGATTGTGAGATCAAGTATCACCCAGGGAAGGCGAATGTAGTCGCCGATGCCTTAAGTCGGAAAGAAAGGATTAAGCCCATAAGGGTTAGGGCTTTGGAAATGATTGTTCAGACAGACCTCACGTTGCGCATTCGTGCTGCGCAGAGGGAAGCTCTTAAAAGGGAGAATCTTGAGAATGAGTATCTCCGTGGGATGGAGAAGCAATTGGTACCAAAGGAGGATGGAACATTGTGTTTCTTGGGAAGAATTTGGGTTCCTTTCTTTGGTGGTCTGAGAGACGTTATTTTTGATGAGGCTCACAAGTCACGGTACTCGATCCATCCAGGATCGGATAAGATGTACCAAGATTTAAAGGATTTCTATTGGTGGCCGAGAATGAAAGGCGATGTTGCGGTTTATGTTGGCAAATGTTTAACTTGCGCTAAGGTAAAGGCTGAGTACTAGAAACCTTCAGGTCTCCTACAACAACCTGAAATACCCCAGTGGAAGTGGGAACAGATTTCAATGGACTTTATAATGAAATTACCAAGGACGCCCAAGGGCCATGATACAATTTGGGTGATTGTAGACCGTTTAACGAAATCTGCACACTTTTTGGCAATCAAAGAGAAAGACAACACAAGCAAGCTAGCTGAGCTATACCTGAGAGAGATTGTTGCACGACATGGAGTACCTCTCTCAATTATCTCTGATAGAGATGGAAGATTCGTGTCAAGGATTTGGCAATCCTTCCAAGAAGCCTTTGGCTCTTAGCTGAATCTGAGTACTGCATTTCACCCGCAGACAGACGGACAGAGCGAACGAACGATTCAAACGTTGGAAGACATGTTGCAAGCTTGCGTAATGGATTTAGGTGGATGTTGGGACACTCACCTACCATTGGTCGAATTTTCATACAACAACAGTTACCATGCAAGTATTCAAGCCGCACCGTTCGAAGCTCTCTATGGACGCAAATGTCGATTACCATTATGTTGGGCAGACGCAGGTGATAGACAGCTTGTTGGTCCGGAATTGGTTCAAGAGACAACAGACAAGATCTTCCAGATCCGAGAGCGCATTAAAGCGGCTCGTGATCGTCAAAAGAGTTATGCGGATCGAAGAAGGAAACCTCTGGAATATGAGGTAGGAGATATGGTTTTGTTGAAAGTTTCACCTTGGAAGGGTGTGGCACGATTTGGGAAGCGTGGGAAGTTGAATCCGTGGTACATTGGACCATTTAAAATACTGGAAAGGATTGGTCTTGCAGCCTACAAGTTGGACCTACCTACTGAATTAAATGGCGTTCATGATACATTTCATGTATCAAATTTGAAAAAGAGTCCAACTCAAGAAACAGTGGTCATTCCTGCCGACGAAGTTCATATTGACGACACACTCCACTTTACTGAAGAACCAGTTGAGGTTACGGATTGGAAGATTAACAAAACACGCAGGAGTAGTGTCAAACTCGTCAAGGTTCGATGGAATGCACGACATGGCCCAGAATTCACGTGGGAGCGTGAAGATCGTATGAAAGCCAAGTACCCATATTTGTTCCCCAAGACCCCTGCATCTAGTAACAGAACTTAAATTTCGGGACGAAATTTTCTTAACGGGGGGAGAATGTGACAACCCTCATAATTACAGGTATCCGTACAATTAATTAATATTAATTAAGTGCTTAATGACTGTGCTGAATTACTTAACTGCTTTCTGAATTACTGCATCATACTTACATGTGCATCATATATTACAAAATGTCACATCTTTATCACATACAAACTTTATTGACATACTTGATGCACAAAGCACAGTTAGCACAGTTAACGGATAAAGCAGGAAAATGCTGACGAGGTTCAGTAAATAGACAGACAGTGTTTTGAGACCCAGTATGGGCCAGGGACAAGGTACTACACTAGTATGGAGTGTAGGGAAGTGAGGACCATATAACTGCGTCACTAGGTGATAGTTTGAGTGCCGGAAAGTGCCTAAAATTCACTTTAAGTGCAGAATTCTGCATTTTTCAGCAAAATTCAGCTTTTTAACATACTAGTATTATGCAGAAAATTAACTAAATGGTCCTGAATGCTTTCCTAAGTGTTGGGAATTAAAAGTGTCACAAAAGGTTACATAAAAGACACTATACGGAATAACTTAGCACTTTAACGGAACGGTATCTAACCGAACAACCGGACATTACCCGGAACACCAAATTTTTGCCAGATACATTGTTTTATTATTTTTGAGCTAGTTATGGTCTCCGAATACCCCAACACACTATAATATATGTCATACACATATAACACTAGATATTACACTTAACCTCCTAAATATTTACCTACTCACCATCAAATTTTACAATTAACCCCCCCCCCACCATTTACGGTCCAAGGGACCCCACCACCATACCCACTAGATTTTACTTCATATTTTATTTAGATATTGCTTGTAAAGATGAACAAAATATGGAGGAAGATCATTATAAGTATGGCATGTATCCTTACAAGATCTTTCATTCTCTCACTTCACAAGTTCACCCCACTCCCTCAAGCTCTCTCTCTCCCTCTCGGCTCACTCTAATGCCGCCACCACCACCACATTGCCATCACCATCCATCCATTTTCAAGCTTGTTTCAAGTGTTAGAAGGTGATACATGGAGCTTGGAGTTTGAAGAACTTGAAGAACCTTCATCCTTAGCTTTCATCCATCATATTTCATCATCTTTTTCTAGTGATCTTCCCTAGCCTTTGAGCTAGTTGTAAGCTTCTTGCTACTAGTTTTTTATTTCTTATTTTGTTTGTTAAAAAGATGTACATTGTTATGAAGAACAAGAACACTAAAAGACTTAAACAAGAATCATGAACATGAAACTTAAAGATGATGAAATCTTGTTAAAATAATGTTGTTAAATACATACATGGCACTTGATTGTTGATTTCTTGATAATATGATGTTGATCATCATATGGAACTTGTTAAAGTATGATTAAAAACATGGTTTAACAAGTTAGAAGGTGATTATGGGTTTACATGAAATAATCATCTTCTTGATCAAACATGAACTTGAAAGTGAAATGATTTTCTTGTAAAGTGACAAACCAAGTGAACTAGTAAACTTGTAAATCCAAGAGTTATGAATGATTTTTCTAAAAGAAACCAAGTTAAAAAGATGATTCTTGAAGGATCATGGTTTTTATTAAACTTACACTATATTTTAGTGGAAAGACAAATTAATAAACCCTAGAGAAAGAAGAAAATGCTATGGATAAACGTTTTTGTAAATTATGTTTACAAGTTGTAAACACCAAACCCTTGCAAGAATGAGATTTTAAAAGAAGTAAACACACTTTGGAGGGTAACTAAACCCACTAAGCACTTTACCAAGTTACTACGCGTATTTTTTTATGAAAAATCATGTTCATGTTGTTATATATATTGTATAATTTTTGCACTTGGGAAGTGTAGTTTGTTGTTGATTGATTGAATGAATTTTTAAAAGAAAATGATATGCTAAATAGCATGGACACCTCCATTTACAAAGGAAACTATGGCGAAATTTTCTAAAAATCCAAACACTTAGAAAATATTTTCTAGACAAGCATTTACAAGAGTATTTTTTATTATGATTTGCAATATAAACTTTGCCATAGATTTTTGTAACAAAAATACAAGTATTGGAGGATGGTTTTTGTAAATAAAAATGGGTAAACATATATATTTTTAGGATATATATGTATATTAAGACACTTGTGTGATTATTTGCATACTCGGTGAAATGGTTATATTATATAACTTAACAAAGTACCGTGAAATTTATTATCCAAAAACAATACCGTTACTTATATATTTTTGGTAAATACTATTTTGGATACAAGAAATAAAAATATGATTTTTGTAAATATTACAAGTTGTATCATATTTTTGACAAGGCGAAAATATATTATTTTGGGAATAAAAATATATTTTCCTAGTATATTTAGAAGATATATGATTTTTGGGAAAAATATATATTTTCGGGACAATACATTATTTCTTTGACAAATAAGTTATATATATTTTCTAAGTGGGACTTAAAAATATATTATTTCGGAATTACAAATATACATGTATAAAATACCCCATCCTTGGGAAGGAAAATACGAAGTTAAATACTTGAGAAGTATTAATACATAAATATTGCTTAATCAATTATTCCAAACCTAAATATAATTTAAGTTGGAATATTAATTATTTTGACAAGTAATTATAACTCGGAATAATATAAGATACGTAACTCAAAACATTAATACTAAGCAAAGGCAAGGCCCGTTCGTCTAATAGACGTTAGTACACTGTAGGTAGTCGTGTTTGCTGACAGAGTTTGGGTTACGAGCTAAGGACGCAATACAGTGAGTTCATGTCCCCCTTTTCTTTTAACTGTTTTCAGTTTTATGTTTCGGGGGTGGAATACATGTTACAATTATTGCAGACATTTTATACATGGTATGGTTAGCCTAAGGAGGGTTTACTACTAGATCATGTGAAGGGTGGGCACAACACTTAAGGCCATTAATCCTCATCGTAGGACCGAGGGACATGAGTGATAGATCTATTTGGGTGTAGCGAGCCCACACCCATGAGGCCGGGGCGGCCCATAGTGGTGACTATGTCTTCCAGTCGGAACCCCGGTATAAATTTGCTAGGTTTGAGTACTTCCTGCACCATTTCACACATACCATTGGCTTTGCAACCCATTAGTGATCTCTTTTTCCTTATTGCTACATACCAGGGACATTTATAAATACAAGACATACTTTAAAGGTTTATACATACTCACATACACATGAACTCGCTCAACTTTTTGTTGATATTTTTAAACTACATGTATTTCAGGAAACTAGTGGATCTGGAAGGGTATGCATGTGTCGTCACGCTGCGTTTGAATAAAAGATGTTATCCATGGTTGTCGAGCTTAGGGGGTGTATCCTAATCCTGGACGGGATACACGTCTCTAAACTCAGGTTTTATTTAAGGTCGTTTGTGGAGTCTTTATGAACTCGTTTAAACACGTCATGGGTTGTAACTTAATTTGGTATTGATGTTTTCAAACAATGGTATTGTGGTAGTTTCTAAACTTTATTAATGGATAAACATCTCGTGTTTTTATCATATAGCATTGTTATCATTGTTGCTATGGTATTAAGAAGTCACACCAAATAAACCACGCTTCCGCAAAAGCCAGGGTGTGACAAGGGGGGGGGTAAAGTGTAAAATTTTGGAAGTTGGGGGTTTAAAGTGCAACCGGGGGGGGGGGGGGGGTTTAACTTATTTAAGTGTGTTTAGGTGTTTTTATGATTTTTAAGATGTTCTAGTACCAATACTAGTTTAATATCATAAAAACATTACTTCTAGTCAAATTTTGATGTCCCAGGTAGTGTCCGGTTATTCGTTTCGTTACGTTTCGTTAAAGTGCTGAATTACGCAGTTTCACTAGGTATGAAGCACCTTTTGTGGCAGTTTCAATTCCCGACACTATGTAAGTTATTCTAGACAATAAAACATAAATTCTGCATGATATTATGGTGTTAAAAATCTGATTATAGCTGAATTATGCTGAATTCTGCATTTAAAGTGCGTTTCGGGTGTCTTTTAGTGCATAGTTTTGCTTCCGGAAAGTTTATATGTTAACCCTTGTATCCACACTTGGGTTTTAATGTATTTTAGATGTTGGACCTACTCCTAGGCCCTAATTCTATTATCTGACTGCTTTCTACAGAATTGCTGACACAGTGTGTCTTACCGGTGAGTTTACTAGTCTTTCTGACGCAACGCTTAAAGTAATGCATAAAGCTATATTTGAAGTATAAAACATGCATGAATTCACATGTATAGCATGAAATCAGAAAATGTTGACGCTTAAGCACATAATTGCAGATATAAAATAATAATTAAAAATGTATAGAAATTACCGGTTTTGTGTCAGTTGTCACAGTCTCCCCCTGTTAAAAGAATTTCGTCCCGAAATTCAGGTTGAGTTACCTCCCGCATGAGCTTTCTCGAACAGGTGGGGGTACTTGGCTTTGAACCGGTCTTCGCGTTCCCATGTGTACTCAGGTCCGTGCTTAGAGTTCCAACGTACTTTGACAAGTTTAATGCGACTCCTCCTTGTTTTAGGGATCTTCCAATCCATTACCTCAACGGGTTGTTCTGTAAATCAGAGCGTGCCATCGATATGCACCTCATCCACAGGGATGATCACTGTTTCTTGGGTTGGACTCTTTTTAAGGTTTGACACATGGAACATATCATGTACACCATTAAGTTCTTCCGGTAACTCCAATTTGTACGCTACGGTACCAATCTTTTCCAAGATTTTGAATGGTCCAATGTATCGTGGATTCAGCTTTCCATGTTTTTCAAACCTTGCTACACCTTTCCAAGGTGAGACCTTCAACAAAACTTTGTCTTCCACCTCGAAATCTAAGGGTTTTCGTGTCACACCCCGACCACGTAAAACAACAAACCGTGGCGGAAATGTCGGGGAGTGTTGTAACAGAATCATCGTTTCAACAACCATGGTAATTAAAGTTTCGTTTTATTGATTCATTAAGTAATTTACATTGTCTTTAACCAAACAAACAAATTAAACATCGTCTATTATCGTTATTAAGTCACTAAGGCCTTGTCCAGATCCTATGTGAATCATGCATCCTAGCAACCAACATCAAGCAATACTACCTGAAACATATGTAAAAACAAAGTCAGCAAAGAAATGCTGGAGAGCACATAGGTTTTGTGAGAGTGACGGATTCATGGCTCGTTTATATGTTGCAGTACCTCATTAGACTACAAGAGTCAAAAGTACAAACCTCGTTTTGAAAAGTGTATTGCAACATAATTAACCAACTCAAATCAAGATGGTTATAGTTTATAAAATCTCGTAGCCATGATTCTTAACCCCAAAACATTTGTTTTAGCAAACCAACTCGTAAAATATCTCGTAAAAACTCGTTAATAAAACTCGTATGGTTTATATCATTTCGAAAACCTCGTTGTGTGACATCGTTTCAAAATCGTTTCCCAAGTGAACTAAATAATGACATGAAATGAAATATGATAAAAGCACTTATATATAAGATGTACCAGCGGCGTATCTACCATGCTTTTATCATGCTACACCCATCCCATTATCTAATCACTACCCATAACCAATCGTTTATCCAATTCGTTTATCTCGTTTAAGTCATTTCAAATCGTTTAACTCGTTTCCAAAATTGTTCTCGTTTTAACTGTGAAACTACTTTTGGTCATCTCGCTAATAACATTCAAACCTTCGTGACTCGACTATCTCGTTTCTCGTATTAACAAACCACCAAAGGGTAAGTTTACAATCATCAGATTCGTTCGTTACCTACATAACCCCCACACATAACCATGGGTGTAGTCTGATAACGGGATTTTTTAGATCCTATGGTACCATAACCTAATACTGGTCACCTTGATCAATGCTAATGAATGCCATTCGTTATGTAACTACGTCCAACAATTTTGTTCACATTATCGAAATCGTTATTAGTTTAATATAAACCATCTTTATCGTTTTTGAAACCATCATTTAAATATCGAAATCGTTTAATACATATGAATCTGTTGGTGCAGTTGTCTGTCGACTTCATCTTCGTTCGAGTCTCAGATTGTGAAAGAGCCCGAAGACCGGTAAAGACTGAAGAATGAGAAGACTTGATACTTCAGACTCGTCAACATTCAAGGGGGAGTCTGTTAGTGTATACGTCTGTCGACTTCATCTTGTATCGAGTCTTGTACTAGAATTGATAGATCAGGGCACGTTATACGAGAAATAGGGTAGGTTTTAGATGTGATTGAGCTAATTCCGTTTGAGGAGTGCCATTCCATTTGAGGAGTGCCATTCCGTTTGAAGCATGTCATGCCACTTTCAAATGGAATAGCTTCACCTATATATACCCTTCAAACGAATTCATTTGTAACATTCTTGATTCCGACGCCGAGGTGCTGTCGAAGTGTCTACAGCTTGTAAATTGTTCAGAGATCAATAAACGAGACAATTAATAGTGAATACAAGCTAAACAAAGACAGAATCAATGAATTCCGCCTCTGATTCTGTCTGAGCACTCTTCTGATCGACTCGTTAGGTCGTTTAACTATCCTACATGTGGTATCAGAGCACAGGAGGAAGAGTTCTTATCGTTTAGCTCGTTTTCGCTAGAAAATTCTGATTTCTACACCTTCTTTCATAAAATTGATACTTTTCACGGTTAAAAACGGCTGATTTTCACATATAATATACATAACAATGTTTTAACCAATCCTTGAGAGTTTTGGACTTTAAATTGAACTAAAACTTGATAAAATACGTAATTCCGTTTGAAACAGATCGAAAAATGATGATGTCAGCAGCCCTTCAAACGTGATAAGAGGTTAATTCCGTTTGAAAATCGCGATTTCATTTGAAAAAATCAGGTGATCACGTTTGAAATTGGTGTTTCCGTTTGAAAAAGTGCAATTTCGTTTGAGGGTTTTCAAACGAGACCAGGTGTTTAGTTTGAACTTGGTATTCCGTTTGAACTGAACATTTCCGTTTGAAAGCGTTCCGTTTGAAAGGGGATCTAGTTTGAACTTGGTATTCCGTTTGAACTGAACATTTCCGTTTGAAAGGGTTCCGTTTGAAAGGGGATCTAGTTTGAACTTGGTATTTTGTTTGAACAGGTTGTTTTTGAAAAATGGCAATGATGTTTGATGAAAAAGAAAACGATTATATTGAAAGTTTAAATAGTTGGTATGTGAGAAATTTGGATGACTGTTATAGAAATGTAGAGGTGAGTGTTTGGGTTAAAAGTTTTGAACATTTTTTGTGTCGCAAAGATGAAACATTGGATGATTTGGAAAGACGTTTTGAAATTGTAACGACAAATTTGAGGAAAAAGGATATTAGAATATCAAATGAAGAACAGATATCGAAATTGACAGATGCATTACCTGCTAAATGGGATGAATTTTTGATTGAACTAAAAAGGAAAGATTTTTTTCCAGAACTTTATCCAAAACAGTTCTTCAATGAGGTTAATGCAGAGTTTCGTAAGGAATATAAGAAAAAGAAGGAATTGATAAATGAAATGGAAAGAAATTTAAAAAAAATGGAATTGGATGTAATTGCTGAAATAGATAAAAGAATTCGTGTGTGTCTTGCAACAAAGAGCATTTTTGAAATATGATATTAAAAGGAAATATTATATTGATGAAAGTATGAATCCTTTTGATTTCGTTAAACTTTTTTGTGCAGGAACATACAAGATGGAAACAAAGGAAATCACAAAGAAATAAGAATCTAGTTCTGAATCAGTATGCTCTAAATGTGATAAACTTGAGGCTGACAATGGCAAACTCTTGAAGAATGCGGAAAGTTTGACATTGGAAATCAAGAAATTGAAAGATGAGAAGCAATCTGATGTTAAACAGATTCTTATGTTGCAAGAAAATTGTGAGAAGCTGAAATTTGAAAATGTTAAACTGTTAAGTGATTTGAACAGTTTGACATTAGAAGACAAAATTTTGAAAGAAAAAGAAAAAGATCTTGAAAATGAAAAATTAAAAATTGAAAAAGATTTTCAAAGTCAAATGAAGGTTTTAGAAGATGAAAAATCTGTTATTTTTAAAAATAATCTTGAAAAACAGATTGATATAAATTCTCATCTTCAGAAAATCATTCGACTTGAAAATGAATCTGAAATTGCTCAAAATAAAATTGATGAGCTCGAAAAGAAATTGAAAGGTTTTGAGACTTCGTCATCAACACCAGATTATTCATGTCCAAAACCGATCAATTCTGTTCCAATAAGTGACAACGTCACAAACTTTGACAAAGTCAAAGTTAAAGATTGTGATGAGAAAACTGATGATGATATTGAAAAAAGAAAAATATTTTTGAAATTAAATGAAATGTTTCAAGAAACTGTTCTACATTCTACTGAAAAAGGTGAATGCTCAACGCAAAAACCTGTAAAGAAGAATGTGGAACAAAAACAAAAGGATAAAAAACCGAAAATTGTTCAAAAAGAAAATAAAAGCTCATCAGTTCAATCATCCAATCGTGATAAAAAATCACAAAAATTAGAAAATCAAAACTTAAAAACTGTTGGTAATAAGTGGTGCAGGTTTAACCACAGTGCTTCAAAGCCAAATCCATCTTTCAGGAAGAGTGATGATTACCACAAAGCCAAACAGTGCTATGATCTGAATGTTTGGACTGAAGGTAGTAATTGGTACGATAACAGAGTGTGTTACACTTGTGGTGTTCGAGGACACATTGCTGTTAACTGCCAAAATCAGTGGTTTGAGACGAGAAGATGCTTTGAATGCCAAATCAGAGGTCATATTGCAAGAGATTGCCCAATGAGATCAATGAGAAGATCGAGGGCTGAATCTCAGAAAATGACAAAGAAGAAACCAGTCAAAGTCGAAGCAAAGCTCAAAGAACAGAAAGTTCTAGAATCGAAAGTGAAGCTTTCGCAGGGGCAAAAAGACAGACTGAGGAAGAAGAGGAAGAAGGCGAGAGAGTATCTCGAAAGGATTTTGTCCTCGGATTCAGCCGTCAAGTGAATAACAGTTCTAATAAATCGTCTTGCTCTCCAAAGAATGAAAAATCAAGCAAAACGAATTCATCAGATACAAATCTGAGGACAGAGAAGAGAGTAAAGAAAGAGAAAGTTGGTGGTGATGAATTTGTTTCTTTGGAAACAAAGGAGCCACGTGTTGGCAATGAATCTGACTCATCAAAGTCAGACAAGCCACGTTCAGGCAATGAATCTGGTGTGGTAAAGCCAGAAGAGTCGTGTGTTGAAGTAAAAGTTGAGAATTCTGGTCTAACAATGGATGATGTAAATTTTCCACCATTGTTGAACAAGAATTCAAAATCACCCAAGGACAGTCAGGCTTGGGTGAAACTGTTTAAATGAAAAATCTGACTTGCCAGAGTTCCCAGGTTGGTAAGTGTGGAACAGGAATCGGCATCTTTCTTGAGAAATGTTTTATCAAGGACATTAAGTTGTACTTGATTTAACTTTCGATCAAATGGATGAAAGAACAAGGTGATGAAACCCCATGTTTGAGAAGTGACTTACAAAACTTATTTTCCGGAAAAACCATTTTGATTAAAACAAACTTTAGTGTTTTGAAATCACCATGGGAAAATGTTTTGGTGTCAGGGGGAGTTCTGATTGTTTATGCCAAGTGAATAGAGAATTGAAGTGATTCTCATCATGTTGTCACATTTCATGTACAGCTTGTTTTCAAATTTTCTCAGAAAATCAAAATTGAGACATATTTTGATTTTAGGGGGAGTAAAAATTTAAAAAAAAAATTAGAAAATTTGAAAACGTCAAAAACATTGAAAAATGCAAAAAATGAGTTTTGTTGTCAAAAAGAGGAAATGATAGTAGATCAGTTGGACTGTCACATCATGCTAAAGAAATGGAGAGATAAAATATGATAAACGATCTCACTAAAGATGTGACGATAGGCTCAGCTAGACTAGTAGATTTGCGATAACGATACAAACCTAAATGAAAAAGCCTAGTTCTAGTGGGAAACATGATTGAAAGCATAGTACTTAGTTTTGTCCTTCTTGATTGTGTGCCTACTAGGTAATCGCTGATTGTCGAAAGACATAAAACTGGTTAAGTTTGTGAACTTTCACAACTTTGCTAAAAAGTCGCTGTGATTGTGCATTTTATTTTGCAAAGATTTAAACTTGTTTTATTTCTTTATTTTGTTTAAGCATTGGACATCCTCTGCGTATACGAGAGTATCGACCTGGATGTTATTGCCTAAACGTTCTGCTTTATTTTCTTTGGTGTTTCGCTTAAGCTTTGGATCACCTCTGCGTATACGGGAGTATCGACCTGGTGGTTAAAGCCTAAACAACTTCAACTTGTTTTATTTTTCTTATTTTGTTTAAACATTGGAAGTATCGACCTGATTGTTAATGTTTAAACATTCTGCTTTGTTTTCGCATAAATCACAGTTGATAAAAGTTTAAAGGCATTACTTGAGTCAGTGTATTGCATGATGAGGGGATATGCTAAGATCGTGGGGTCCATAAGAATTTAGTGCAAAATTAATATACCTTAACGTATCGGTAAGCATTTCGAAAGTTTTTAGATTGAGTTTAAGTGGACAACAATATCGTCAATCTACGTGAATTGTTTAGAACTGAAAATGTTTAAAGCTTAACGGTGCTAGTGATTGGTCACATAAACTGATATGATCCTCTTACACAAACTCACAAAAATATTGTTTGTATATATTTCTTTGCTGCATTTCATTACATTAAAAAATCCAGAAAGTTTTTAAGTGTGTTTTAGCATAAAGTTTTGAAAAATACAAAAAGATTTTCGACAACTGATGTTGGAGAGCTGATATTCAAAATTTCAAAGTGCTGAACATGATGAACAGGGTTGGAAGTGAGTGCTTAAATGAAGGAATTTATTTTGAGAAAGAAAGTTTGATTAGTTAATCGAGATCATTAATTTGAACTTAATGTAACTATTACTAGTAAGTTTTTCTTATTGATTTAAGTGAAAACTTATGTGGTGGTGAGAAAATTTGTGCAGGAGGTGAGCTGAACAGAGTTAAAGCCAGGATGCAATCTCAAGGTGATAGCTAATTCCAGATAGCGATCCCATCATGATGAGAGGGGGAGTCTGACGAGGTTAGAGCCAAAGAGAAGATCATGGTACATGCTAACAAAGAAAAAAGATCGATCAAGATTGAAGAGTCGTCATGTTGAAGACTCTCACTGAAGATTCCGTCAACATTCAAGGGGGAGTCTGTTGGTGCAGTTGTCTGTCGACTTCATCTTCGTTCGAGTCTCAGATTGTGAAAGAGCCCGAAGACCGGTAAAGACTGAAGAATGAGAAGACTTGATACTTCAGACTCGTCAACATTCGAGGGGGAGTCTGTTAGTGCATACGTCTGTTGACTTCGTCTTGTATCGAGTCTTGTACTAGAATTGATAGATCAGGGCATGTTATACGAGAAATAGGGTAGGTTTTAGATGTGATTGAGCTAATTCCATTTGAGGAGTGCCATTCCGTTTGAGGAGTGCCATTCCGTTTGAAGCATGTCATGCCACTTTCAAACGGAATAGCTTCACCTATATATACCCTTCAAACGAATTCATTTGTAACATTCTTGATTCCGACGCCGAGGTGCTGTCGAAGTGTCTCCAGCTTTTAAATTGTTTAGAGATCAATAAACGAGACAATTAATAGTGAATACAAGCTAAACAAAGACAGAATCAATGAATTCCGCCTCTGATTCTGGCTGAGCACTCTTCTGATCGACTCGTTAGGTCGTTTAACGATCCTACATAATCACCCCAAAACAATCAAAAACAGTAAAATAGGGGAACTATGTACTCACATTGAATATAAGGGTATCCCTGATCTAAAGAACTTAGCAAAGCTCAGGCAAACCAAGGAAATTCAAGTAGTACCTAGTAATCGGATCACTAGTAAATAAATCAACACCTAAATCGGAAGATCGGACAGAATGAGGTCTTGTAAACCAAATGAGTGTTGGAACTCATGTGATATGGTTTAACAAAGCCTACATTCTAAATCGGAACCTAACCTAAGTACTTTCGACCCGTTACAACCCGTTTAGGTAGCTTACGCTACTTTAACGCGTCGTGCGCGCAAAAGCGCATTCGAGACGTCTAACTAGTCCTATGACAAGTATTATATGCCTAAACATGTTTAATTATGTTGCATAATCAGTTTAGGTGACAAAAGTTAAGTTACATATGCTTAAAATCCAATTATGCATGAAAAGGGCATTTTGGTCATTTACCTAAGGCATATAAACTACCTATCATACAACTACTTAAACTACGTGACCATAAGGTATAACCTCGGGAGGTTATTCCTTATCAAACTATGGTCACTAAACATGCTTGGTCAGATCCTAATGATCGATCAAACGGGTCGAGTTCGAAAGTCTAAGCGGTGGTTTAGACCGCTTGACTTACGACTCTAAACAAGCACTAAACTAAAAGTGATGAGCTAAGCATGTTAAAACATGCTTAACTAAGTTAGAAAACAGGTTTTGATATCAAAACAAAGTGTTTTGATACCAAGAGTAGTTTGGTTGCAAAATACGCATAAATGCGCATTTTGACCGAAACTACGACTAGTCACTACGCCTAGTCAACGTGGTAATCAGTAGGTATAGTCACTAGGGACTATAACCATCGTGATTACGCTCATGTTGCGAAGTTCAAACGAACTTCTTGTTGACCAACTCGTGGTCAAAGTTGAAAGTCAAACACTGTTTGATTTTTAAGCTAGAAAAGCGATAAAAGAACGAAGGAAGCTTACAAAGGGTCCTTGCTAGGGAGAACTTGATCTATCACACTCAGGTATGAAGCAAAGGCTCCAACTTAGAGAGTAATTCAGATCAAGGGTGAATGAAATGGAAGGAGGGCATGCCTATTTATACTTGTAGCAAACTCACAAGATCAAGACATGTGTTTATGTAACCTCCAAGCAATAATCATAGCCATACAAGTGTTAGGAGCTGATTAGAAGCCTTGGAGAGCACTTAAAAAATTGCAAGAAAAACCCCTGAAGTTGCAACAGTTTGCTGAAAAATCATTTTCTGGTGCTGGTTGTTTTTAGGCGGCCTGCGTAAGGGGAGGCACAGGTTTTACGCGGCCAGCCTGGTCCCTGCAGATCAGCAAACTTTTCAAGGTTGACAGCTTTGGTCCCTGCATGTGTTTGAGCCCATTTTTGGCACTTTTAACACCCGTTAAGCCATTTTCAAGGCACTACAAGGTCATTAAAGTTTACAGGACTCAAAATATGCTTGAAAAATTCTCAGATGTCGGCTCGTTTGGTCCTACGGTCACGTTATTCATCAAATTATGACGAAACTCAAACGGTCGCGAAAACGATCCAAATTAAGCGACGAAGGGTATTTTTGATTGCCGATCACTAGAATAAAAATATTTTAGTGGCTACAAAAATTTTGGGTGTCCAGATGTGGTCAGAACGTGAGATATGCGCGAAAATGCAAACTTATGCACTTTTTGACGCATTTAGTCCCTGTAAGATCAAATAAGCATGTTTTCGCACACCGAACCCCTCAAAGATTATTTCTAAACTATGTTTAGATTATTTATTGTATGTTTAGCTTATGATCAAGTTCCGGACTGTTCGATACCATACGAATCGGTATAGTTTCGCAGTTTGACACAAATAGTCCCTACGATCGAATAGACTTATTTTCAACACACCAAACCATTCAAAACTTATTTCTAAGTTATGTAAAGGTTATTTAAGGTATTTTAAGCCTATGTCACTATTCCGGAGTGTTTATCGCGTTAAACTGACTGCGTTTACGCACCAGTTTGTGTATAACCTTCCAGAAAGCGATTTAAAGCTTGAAATCGGAATCGAATCAAATCGTAAAATCATTAAATACAAATACACATATAATAACACCAAAACATATTGTTTTATTGATAATTAAAATTGTTTTACATTGTATATCGATTACAGAGCATAGTTGTCACATTTCGTCTTCGATCAGCATAGCTCTTTTGTCGATCACGAGCCGCCTTAATGCGCTCTCGGATCTGCATGATCTTGTCGGTTGTTTCTTGAACAAGTTCTGGACCAATCAAATGCTTATCCCCAGAGTCTACCCAACATAATGGTGAGCGGCACTTGCGGCCATACAGAGCTTCGAACGGTGTGGCTTTTATGCTCGTATGGTAGCTGTTATTATAGGAGAACTCAACTAAAGGTAGATGAGTGTGACACCTGTGCCTCTGCGACCATCAAACAAATAGCAAACCAATGAAATATTGTATTTCATACTTGGGATTTGTATAAATATGTGTATCTTTTGCACATATCAATTCTTTTTCAATTTCGGCTCTAAATCGCTTTCTGGAAGGTTATACGCGCACTGATGCGTAAATATAACCAGTTTAATGCAACAAACACTCCAGAATAGTGACATAGGCTTAAAATACCTTAAATAACCTTTACATAACTTAGAAATAAGTTTTGGAAGGTTTGGTGTGCCGAAATCAAGTTTATTCGCTTACAGGGACTAAATTCGACAAACTGCGAAAGTATGCTGATTCGTACTGTAACGGACATTCTGGAACATGAACATAAGTTAAACATACCCTAAATATCCTTTACATAGCTTAGAAATAGGCTTTGAGGGGTTCAGTGTGCTAAAATAAACTTTTTGGTCATTCAGGGACTAAAAGCGTCAAAAAGTGCATAAGTTTGCATTTTCGCGCATATCTTACGTTCTGAATACATCCGGAAATCCAAAAATTTATGTAATAATTAAAATATTTTATTTTAGTGATTGGCATGATAAAATTCCATTCGTCGCGTAATTTGGATCGTTTTTCGCATTCGTTCGTGTTTCGTCGTAATTAACCGAACAACGCAACCATACGACCAAACGAACCGACATCCGAGATATTTTTGAGCATGTTTCATGTTCCCTATACTTTAACTTCATTTTAGAGCCTTGAAATGGGATTAACAGTGCTTAAACGTGTCAAAAATGCATCAAAAACCATGTTTTGCACATTCAAGGACCAAAATTGACAATCTGCCATAGTTATCTTAGGAAGGGACCAAAATGGAAAATCTGATTTTCAGCTTGTTCCAGCTGTTCCCCTCATTTTCACATGGTTTATAACTTACTATGGGCTATTTTTAAGGTGCCCATGGTTTTGCAAAACCATGGGTGCATGTGTACGGTCCAGATTTAAGCTTGGTTTTCGAGGAACGATCCTAACGGTCCTAGAAATCCTATAAATACCCATGCTCCTCATTGTTGCAACTCACACAATCTGATCTATTTGCTCTAAGTTGGGGCTTAGCACCTCATACCTGAGCAAGTTGGATCTAGATTTCCATTCTTGGACCTTTTGTAAGTCCTCTTTCGTTCTTTTACGCGTTTTTAGCATTTGTTTGACTTTCTGCGTTGACCAGTTTATGGTCAACACGAAGTTCGTTTGAACTTCATAACGTGAGCATAATCACGATGGTTTTAGTCTCTTATGACTATACCTACTGATTACCACGTTATCTAGGCATAGTGACGAGTCGTAGTTTTGGCCAAAATACGTATTCTTGCGTATTTTGTAACCAAACTACTTTTAGGTATCAAAACCAAACCTGTTTTCAAACCTCGTTAAACATGTTTTAACATGTTTAGCTCGTCACTTTAGGTTTAGTGCTTATGTAGGGTCGTAAGGTAAGCGGTCTAAACAACCGATTATACTTTCGAACCCGACCCGTTTGGTCGATCATTAGCATCCGACCAAACACATTAGGTGACCATAGTTGCATAGGGAATAACCTTCTGAGGTTATACCTTATTGTCACTTCGTTTAAGTAGTTGTATGATAGGTAGTTTATATGCCTTAGGTAAATGACCAAAATGCCCTTTTTGCGCATAAATTTATTTTAAGCATATGTAACATAATTTTTTGTATCTAAACTGATTAGACAACAATATTAGACATATTAAGGCATATAATACTTGTCATAGGACTAGTTAGTCGTTTCGAACGCGTTTTACGCGAACGACACGTTAAAGTGGCGTAAGCTACCTTAACGAGTCGTAATGGGTCGTAAGCACTTAGGTTAGGTTTCGTTTTAGAATGTAGGCTTTGTTAAACCATATTACATGAGTCCCTACACTCATTTGGTTTACGAAACCTCATTTTATCCAATCCTCCGATTTAGGTCCGTTTATTAACTTAGTTATCTATATTAGGTGTCATTTGATTTCCGTGATATCTAGCATTGCTTGGTTGTTATTCAAGGACTTCTAGGCAATCTCAAGTGAGTACATAGTCCCCTCTTTTACTGTTTTCAAACTGTTTTGGGGTGAAACACATGTGCCTACTTGTTACTTTCATGCTTTCCATGTTTTCATATCATATACATGCTATGTTCATTAGTACACTATTAGTACATGATTTCATTATGTTTTGCTATGTATGTTCACTTAACATGCTAGCCCATTGTTCTACATTTTGAACTTTTTGAACAATTTGTAACTATTTGATATATGTGAACCATTTGTAACCATTTGATGTATGTGAACCATTTGTAACCATTTGATATATGTGACCCATTTGTAACCATTTGTTATATGGGAACCATTTGTAACTGTTTGAATCATTGGGTTAGGGAAGTGATTAGGTAACGGGGCGGGTGTAATGTGTTAAAAGCATGGTGGATACGCCGCTGGTACTTCCTATATATAAGTGTTTTTAACACATTATATATCGTTGCGTTATTTATATCACTTGGGTAAACGATTTTGAAACGATGTCACACAATGATGTTTTCTGAATAATATAAACCATACGAGTTTTGTTAACAAGTTTCTACGATATGTTTTACAATTTGATTTCATAAAACAAATGTTCTGGAGTTAAGAATCATGGCTAAGAGATTTTATAAATCATATCCAACTTGATTTGAGTTGGTTAATTGTGTCACATTACTATACTTTTCAAAATGAGGTTTTTAAATAAGTATTGCAACATGTAAAACGAGCCATGAATCTGACACTCACATAAAACCTATGTACTCGCCGGCATTTTTATGCTGACGTATTTTCACATGTGTTTCAGGTACCATAGTTGATGATGTTTGATGATGATATTTGTGTACGCTCACATAGGAATAGACGAGGCCTTAGTGACTTAATAACAATGGAAGTCTATTTGTTCATGTTTTGTTTCTAATTCCAATGTAATGTAATACATTTAATTCAATAAAACAAAACTGTTTAATCCATGGTTGTGAAACAATGATTCTATTACAACACTCCCCGATGTTTCCGCCATGTTTTGTTGTTTTACGTGGTCGGGGTGTGACAGAAAAGTTGGTATCAGAGCCAATGGTTATAGGGAATTAGGTCATTAGTAATGCTTTGACCTAGACTATAACCTTCCTAGGACCCTAACACGAGTTTACTTGCGTTTAGTCATAAAACAATACCATTGCCTATCTTTAGGCAGCAACCACAATAAGAACACTAAATTCGAATCTGCTTTGAAAACTAATCATCTGTTCTAGGATGATTTATTATAAGGTTTTGAACCTTCAAAGTTTTCAAATTCTCGTCAAAGTTTAGGGCCACATAATGTGAACACGTGCAAACTGGAAGGGTGGGTGCCTGTACCCTGAGCTTTCTGTCTAAGGCTAGAGTGTTCGTACAAATCTGCAGTATCGGACCAGTCACTCTTACCTGGGAACTCTTGGGGTGAGTGTCCACTTATAGGCGAGCATGTCTTCGCGATACATTATGAGGACCTATTTACTTTGATTCAGCCTTTGTGTGTCATTTGTTTGCTTCGTGGTTCAAACAAATGACCGTCACCCATGATTTTTGGTCGGTAATTGTAACATCCTATTCTTACCCAATGTCATTTCATTTGTTTTCTCTCTTGTTTCCCCTTTTTAGAATGCCTCCATGACGCGAAAATCAGGTACCTATTGAAGAGCTGGCAGCTGTCTTTACGCAGCAAATGACTGCTGCAATCCCGAACATCGTTGCTCAATGTAACCAAGCTCTCAACAACAATAATGCCCCCTGCAACTTCAAGACGTTCAACTCGGCTAAGCCATCAAAGTTTTCTGGGTCTCAAGTAGCGACTGCACTTCTGCAATGGTTCGAGAGTCTAGAGAGCACCTTCAGGCATGTTCAATGCCCAAATGAGCGAAAGGTAGAATTAGCATCTAGTGTCTTTGAGAAACGAGCTTTGACATGGTGGAATGGTGTGATGAGAGATAGGGGTGCCGATGTGGCACTGGCTCAAACGTGGGAAGAGCTTCGAGCTCTGATGATGAAGGAATTCTGTCCTCGTCACGAGATCAGGGCCTTGGAAAGGGAATTCGACGATCTTAAGCAAGATAGCGGTGAGCATCGAGCCTACACGGATCGTTATGAGGAGTTAAGTCTGTTATGCCCGAATATGGTTACGCCTTTGGATAAGGCAATCGAAAAGTACATTGATGGCCTCCCTGACCCAGTACAAGACATTGTGACTGGTAGTAACCCCACTACGGTTAGGCAGGCCATTGAGATATCTGCTACCTTGACTGAATCTCAAATCAGGAAAGGTAAACTTTTCTAAAAAGGTGATAAGAAACCAATCGAGGAATCGAAACCCAAAGATGAACAGACTGAATCCTCCAAGAAGTCAAGGAAGAGAAAAGTTTCCCAGATGTTCGCCGTGGTTGCTCACAATGATCAAGCTGCCCCCAACCAACCAACTCAACCCCTTGCTAGGAAGCCATACAACGGAACTGCAACCTTGTACAACCAATGTAACCTTCATCATCATGCTAGTGTGAAGTGCCGCAAATGCCAAATTTGTGGACTTATAGGTCATATAGCAAGAGTTTGCCGAGCTGCAGTTGCACCAAATCAAGCTGACAACAATCCTGCTCAAGCTCGTTTTCCACCAGGTTCTTGCTACAACTGTGGCGAGATGGGTCATTTCCGAAGAAAATGCCCAAAACTTGCTAATGCAAATCCAGCACAGGAATGAGCATATGACCGACTAGAAGACAACACCGTTTAGAAATAATCACGTCTTATGTATTATTTTCTTTTGTTGTCAAGGTCCATGAAACAGTTGTTATCGTTGTTTATAAATAAATCTTTTATTTACATTTCAATGTATTTATATGGTTGCATGTATAAACAACATATCCCCCACAATACCGACAATCAGGGAATCGTATTCCTTGAAGAACATACCACCCCCAAAATTCTTCCATTTTATGATCTCTTGCGTTTTCCACGAAAACCCTAAGTACCCGTTTCTTCCAAAGATACGAAGTACAAGGCGCAAGTTACAACTCTGGATGAATACCCAAAGTACCACTATAAATCCTTAATAGGGTACCTAAGGGTATTTCCGTAAATCCTAAAATTGTTGTGTACCTTAATTCGAATATTACGTTTCTTTGAAAACAAAATCGAATTTTCAGAAGATCACCCTATCTTCATAGATAGATTCTTGAAAATGATTAAAGTGCCAAATGAAATCCACGGATTGGATTCCTGGTGTGCTTTCAATATCCGTGTCTAAAGATAACAAATTAAAGGTCAAATTAAATAAATATGTGATTAAGTGCTTATGTGTTCCCTTTTATGTTTTTGTGTGATCCAAGTTTTTGTTATCCAAATCCTCGTAGAATCTTCCATATCTTCGAATAAGGGATTCATAGTAGGATATCCAAAGGTACTACCTTAAATCCTTAATGGGCTTCTACGTAATAGTAAAGACCCTTGGATTATAATGTATTATTCCATAATTAGACCCCTTGAGTGGTCTAGTTAAACAGATTGATCCAAAAATCTGGTTAGGAATATCATGTGATGATATAGCTGAAAAGACTCCTTGGTGGTCTAATTAAAGAGATCATTTGTCGATCTAATTAAAAGGACCCTATGATAGTCTAGTCACACTCATCACAAGTTTGATTTTCTTTCCCCTTCACATTACAAAACAAACTGTGCGGACTGTGTAAGGAATTACGTAATTATGGATGCACATGATTAGCATTTTTCAATGTTTCATCATTTTTTATGCTGAGGGCGAGCTTTAAGATTAGAGCAATGCAAAGTATTATACGAGGACTAGGCTATTGCTCCCGCAAAATCAGAAGTCCAGGTATAATACCCCTGATATCATCATGCACAAAGACCTGGAATGTCAGAAATAGAAAGCCCTTCAAACAAGATTTCGGGGGTTACCCATATATCCGAGAGATGTTCCCCACGAACTAAGCAAGTTTGATATTTAGGTTTATATCTCGAATACAATCTACTAAGCGTGTAAGAACCTACTGGCATATCATCAGTGAGACCGTTTATCACATTTTAATTTTCCAATTCTTTAGCGTACTGTGATTATCTACTGATGTACTATCATTTCCTCTTTTTCACAACAAAACTCATTTTGATTTTTATCATGTTTTTGGCTTTTTCAAATTTTCTAATGTTTTTGGATTTTATGAAAATTACTTACTCCCCCTAAAATTCAAAACCATTTAAAGAAAAATCTAACAAACCGATGTGAATTGCTTCAATTCGCCATCCACTTGGCATAAACAATCAGAACTCCCCCTGACAACAAACTATTTTCCCATTAAGATTTCAAAACACTTAAGTTTGTTTTAATCAAAATGGTTTTTCCGGAAAATTAATTTGTGGGGTTTCATCACATTGTTTTCTCAACCACTTGTAAAATCTAACACTTGTAGGTTCTTATCAACCAATACCACTTGTAAATCGAAATATGACAATATTGAATTTTGAGAAAGATGCCGATTCCTGCTCCACGATTACCAACTTGGGAGCTCCGACAAGTCAGGATTTTTACATATGGAATACAGACACCCAAACCTGACCAGCTTTGGGTGTGACCTTTTCAGTTTCACTCGGGGTTTGAACATTTCTTTTTGCTTCATAAAATTCTTTTACCCCTTTAACCTTTCCCTCGACCATCTTTCCAAAAATATTTTTCACTTTACCATTGAACGCTTTTTCGACATCAAATACTTTCTTTTCAGAATAGAATTGATTCGAAATATCCACTTTACCAACTTTTTGTTTAAAATTTTCAGTCCTCAATGGTGGAAAGTTGACATCATCCACTGGTGGAACTGAATTTTCTCTTTTTGGTTCAACTTGTGGCTCCTCTGACTTTGACGAATCAGAATCATCGCCATATTTAACATCTGTTTTCTTAGCAACCCATGTTTGGTTGTTAAGATTCGCCCTTCTTTTGTAAAACCTTTTCGAACATTCACCAACTTCATATGTAGAATTTTTAAACACTATGAATTTTTCAGTTGGTGGTTCAGTTTTATCAACAACTTTCTCTTTGAGTTTAGAAACAACTTCCTGTTTTATGTTGGTTGCCTTTGGACAGTTCCAGGCGATGTGAGCAACTTCATGACATCGGTAACAGGTTCTTGTCTCCTTTTTGGTTCCAAACACAGTCTTCTCAAACTTTTGTTTTTCTACAAAGAACTCTTTGTTCTATTGTTTCCAGAATGAGCTCTTCTCTTCTTCTTCAGAACTTGCCCTGAAACAAATATTGTTTTTGTTTTAGAAATTTTCTCATTTTTATGATTTTCGGGTGGAATAAAGCCTAAACCTTTCTTTTTAAAATTACTGTTATGGTTTGGTTTCTTTTGAAAACCAGAACCAGAACTGTAACCTTTTTTCTTGTTCAATCTTTGTTGAAATCTTGAAGTGTATTTTTTAGGTTTTTCAGTAAGATTTACATCTTTTATTTCAGAAATATTAATTTCTGTTAATTTGAAAACATTTTTAATCTTTTCAATTTGAACACTTCTTATTGGAAATTCTTCATCAAAATATAATTTGTCAGAATCATTCAAAGTATAAGCAACTTTGAAGGTTTCGTCATTCAAATTAGATTTCGTCATTCAATTCGGCTAAACCACTCAAGTTTACTGGGTCTGAAGGAGCTACTGGGCTCCTCCAGTGGTTCGAGAGTCTCGAAAACACATTTCATCATGTTCAATGCTCGAATGAGCGAAAGGTTGAGTTTGCATCGAGTGTATTCCAGAAAAGGGCACTCACATGGTGGAATGGTGTGATGAGAGATAGGGGTGCCGACATGGCAATGGCTCAAACATGGGAAGAGCTTCGAGCTCTAATGATGAAGGAATTATGCCCTCGTCATGAACAACGGGCACCAGAAATGAGTTCCACGATCTTAAGCAAGATAGTGGAGAGCATCGTGCTTACACTGACAGATACGAAGAACTGAGCCTGTTGTGTCTCACCACGGTAACCCCGTTGGATAAAGCGATCGAAAGGTACATCAACGACCTCCCTGATCCCGTTCAGGACATTGTTACAAGTAGCAACCCTACCACCGTTCAACAGACTATTGAATTGGCTGCTACCCTGACTGAGTCTCAAGTCAGAAAGGGGAAACTGTTTCGCAAGGGCGATAAGAAACAAGCAGCCAAGACCACTCAAGAGAAAGACAAGAAGAACAAAGCCGAGCCTTCCAAGAATTTGAGGAAGTGCAAGGATTTCCAGAACTTTGCGGTTGTTACTCAACCCAATCAGAACACATAAAACCAACCAGCTCAACCTCCCGCAAGGAAACCATACGCTGGAACTACACCGTTCTGCAACCAGTGCAATGGTCATCACCAGGCTCACCTACCGTGTCGGCAATGCACTTCGTGTGGAAAACTTGGTCACGTAGCCAATATTTTTCGGTCTGCTCCAAATCAAGTTGTTCAGAACCCCGTTCAACCTCAAGGAAACCCTGCTAGACCTCCATTCCCACCTGGTTCTTGCAACAACTATGGCGAGATGGGTCACTTTAGAAACAACTGCCCCAAACTCGTGAACGCGAATGTAAATCCAGCTTATGGACATGCATTCAACATCAATGCCAATGAGGCTCGTGCTGATAACGAAGTCGTTAACGGTACATTCCTTGTTAATAATCACCCTGCTTCAATTCTTTTCGATTCAACTGCCGATAGAAGCTTTGTATCACTAGCCTTTGAACCTTTGCTTTCGATGCCTAGACCTAAACTAGGAAAGCCCTTAATGGTGGAAATAACTAGTGGTGAACCCCTTGTACTCAATTCTATCATCCCGAGTCGCCAGTTAAACCTTAATAACCATCTTTTTCCTATTGACCTCACGCCAATGCAACTTGGAAGTTTTGATATCATCATAGGAATGGATTGGTTAACCAAGCACCATGCTGAGGTGATCTGTTTCGACAAGGTTGTTCGTATACCTCTTTCATCTGGTGAAATCTTAGAGGTTCGTGGAGAGAAACCCTCTAGCATGTCACACCCCGATATTTCCACGTATAACCGGTGGGGAGTATCGTGACGTAGTGGATATCATCATAGTCAAACAACACAATTTTAAATGCACAGCGGAAGCAAAAGATAGATTTATTTCAACCGATTAAATTGTAATATTAAGTATCACAAAATAGTTGAAACAGATCCACAGGCGGATCAAAAAAAGGAAACATAGTTCATCAGACTTAAAGTGCATCCAAGCTTGCGAGACTCTTATTGATGCTAAGGAGAGGCCAGCCTATTTCGAGTAGTACCTGCACTTAACCTTTTTGGGAAAATACGTCAGTTTACACTGGTAAATACAATTAACTGACTCATTTTGAAAAGGTTTAGAAAATTGATTTGAATGCACGAGGCACAAAATATTTTATAACTTGGGATAATTATTTATATATAAACTTGTAAAAGAATTACATGTTTGTTATACGTTCAGTAGCCCGGATTGACACCGGGTTAAAGATTAATAGACACACCACATGATATAGTCCCACGGCGGGTTATTCCCGAAACCGGCGGTTATACCTTATTATTTATTTATGCATTGTCGGGTGTACGCCTACACCCCGTGCTTAGGTCGTGGCCATTTCTTAAAATGATGCCAAGGATATCCGGGACATGGTCATTAACCCCCCAAAGGCTTTAAGCAAACAAAAAAATTTAAACGGGACATTTCAATAAATTAATCTTCATACAATTAAAAATTCAATGTCCGACCAAGCAGTATTTTATATACCGTACCCCAAGCCCGTATAAGGGAAAATAAGTTAAAAGTATTTACCTTTGCAAGTGTTAATCATAAACAGCAAGTGCATGTAGCTTTTACCGGGTCTCCTATTCTGGAACAAAGGTTTTTAATAACCTATTAGATTCTTAACGGGTCTTTAATTAAGCCTAAACTTAGACCGGTTAGTTTTAAAGGAAGATACGGTTCAAACGCACGATCAAGCGAAGACCGGAATAGAATGTGATATAGACCCGACAAGTTTGAAGACTTGTATAATATGGGTAAACTAAACACATTATGGATTTTGAGACAAAAATGATAAGGTTTGACCCGTTTCAGTCAATTTATGCAAACTAGTTACATAAACCGAACCGAACGCACAAGATGCGTAACGGGTAACCATATGAGTCATATACAGGTTTCCTAAGTTAATATGCCTTAAATATGTTGCGACATCAGTAAGATATCTTTTATTATGCCCAAAACGAATTTAAACTCAAACTATGCCCCTATGCCCCGTAGGGGCATTTTGGTCATTTTAAAGGTTATAAAAGAGTTTAAATAATAATCTGATTTATAGGTCTGATTTAATCAGTAAAATTATTTATTTTTATAAGTCATAACACTAGGGTATTACATATATGTGAAATTTATCATTTAAAACCAAACTATGCACCTTAGGGGCATTTTGGTAATTTCACATAGGCTTAAAAGGTCAAAACTGGAAATCTGAGTTTAAAACTTTTGCTTACTGTTTAAAATTTACTGAAAATATCAGTAGGCATCAAACCTTATATGTTTAAAATAGTTTTAATACATACTATGCGTTAAAAACGCTTAAAAAGGCGATTTTTGAGCTATTTCCGGGTTTTTAAAGGAAAGCTGATATTTTTATTATTCCAAAAGGCACAAAATATTTTATTTATCATATTAGATCAGTAGAAAAAGGTTTGGTATCAAAATAATTTGTAAAACTCATTTTATAGGCCAAAAGGGCAAAACCAGAAATTACCGAATCAAGCTTAGAACTCTATGTTATGCTCAGCCTAAAATTAAATAAAAATCTTCAAAAATCCCAAAATATTATATTACATCAGTGGATAAAAAGTTTGATGTCAAAAATTGGGTTTAGATAGGCTATATGCTAATTACGCCGTTTAATTAATAAAAAGCTTTTCATTTACGCTAATGAGCATAACTCCTAATCTAGACCTCAAACTGATGTCAAATTTTAGGGACAAGTCTAATAATCAGTAACTAAGGTTTCTATTCTTTTACATTTTCAAAAATCATGTTTTAAGGTCATATGGGCATAATAGTCAACATTTAAGCATTTAACGGAAACATGCATATGAATCGGATAACTATTGAACCAAGTTGTATAATCACTGAGGGTTATGCTAACATGAAACCTGGTCCAAATAAAGCTCTAAGGAATTTCTAAACTATGCTCAAACGGGTCAGAACTGAAAGTCAAAGCAGAAGTCAAATTATGCGACTTTCGTTTCCGAACCGAGCCTAAACTGAAAATTGTCGGGGTGAACATGTTTAGACATGTTCTTACATTAATTACCAAGTTATATTAGTGATAAAACAGGTTGCATGACTTCTACATTGCTAATTATGCATTAATTTGAAAATAAGCTTTCTGTTGACTTTTTAAGAATAGGTTTGACCCGACAATTGACCTAGTTAGAGTGGGAATCAGAGAGTGCCCTTTTAAGGGTTTATTACCCACATAATTACCAACTCATAGGTACTTTTAATTCAAGATTTGACTGGACAATTATTGATTAATTACAAAGTCAAACTCTAATTACGATGGTTTGACTTTAAGCTAATTAACTAAGCTAAACTGAATTAAAGAGGGTTAAGGACACTTACAAGGGTCCTATGCACGACTAAAGATCACTAGGAAGTGTGCTTGAACTCCAGGAACCTCCAGAAGTGAAGTTTTGAAGTTTGCAAATGAATGAACAAAGTGTTGCAACCTTGAAGCTCCTTATATAGTCATTTTGATGCCATTAGATCATGACAAATAGGTCTATAAGTGTTACAAGATGGTCCCATCTGTCTCTATTGCATGAAATACCAGTGGGGGAGTCCCTGGTATAAGAAAACAAGGTTTTAAGGTGGTGCAACGGGCTGGACAGACACCTGCAGGTGTTTTCTGTCGCTGGCATGCCCACGTGGGCCACGTAGACCCATGGGACACTCTTACGCGGGCCGCCTGGCCTTCCAGAACTAGCCAAACAAGTTTTAAGTTTTGCACTTTTGGTCCTTGGTCCTTTCTAACGTGGTTTTAAGTCTTGTTCTTGCATTTTTGGCCCTCTAACCTTACTTTTAAGGGTTCCAAGGGATTATCAAACACCATTAAGTCCTTGGTTAACTTTGTGATCACCCGTAAGGCCTTAGATTTCAACGTTGATGCCTTTAACCCCTCGTATACGAATATTGTCATAACTTTCTCATATGATAACGAAACTTGGTGAAATTTTTACCACATATTCTAGTGAGTATAATTTATCGTTACAAAGCTTCAGGTTTGCTAAAAGGTCACTCAGAGGTATACTTTCAACATGTCGACACATTTAACCCCTGTAGTTTGCAATTTCTCACTATCATCCACAATTAGCTTCGTATGATCCATAATTCATTCGTTTAAGGGTATAAACGTCGTGTAGGGTTATTGTAAGGTATATTTATCCATTGTTGACACTTTGAACCCTTATATTCACATACTTTCTTTGTTTGTCAACTTTAGTCCTTCGTAGGTGATCTTTTACACGTTTAAAGCTCATGCCACGTGTCGATACATTATTGGACATAAATTTACGAGGTGTTAAATAGCAGCTTAAAACTCATGACATGTACTCAAGCCCAAAAATACCTACGAAAGAATTATGTAGCCTTCTTGGAACATGTCGTAGAGGAGAAAGGCAAGAACAAAAGTATTCAAGATATCCCTATTGTTTGAGATTATCCTAAGGTGTTTCCTGAAGAACTGCCTGGTTTACCTCCAGCACGTCAAGTTGAGTTTCGTATTGATCTGGTACCTGGTGCCAACCCGATTACCAAATCACCTTACCGTCTTGCACCATCTGAGATGCAAGAGTTATCAAAGCTACTACAGGAGTTATCTGACAAAAGATTCATCCATCCAAGATTTTCACCTTGGGGCGCTCCTGTTCTATTCGTGAAAAAAAGGATGGATCTTTTCGAATGTGTATCGATTATCGTGAGCTCAACAAACTCACGATAAAAAATTGATATCCCTTACCTCTTATTGATGATCTCTTCGACCAGCTACAAGGTGCAACTAGCTTCTCGAAGATCGATCTGTGTTTTGGGTATCATCAGCTTCGTGTACTCGAAGAAGATATTCCCAAGACTGCTTTCTGCACGAGATATGACCACTACGAGCTCACCGTCATGCCTTTTGGTTTGACAAATGCTCCAGCCGTCTTCATGGACTTAATGAATAGGGTTTGTAAACCTTATTTAGGCAAGTTCATCATTGTTTTCATCGACGACATCTTGATTTATTCAAAGTCTCGAGCTGATCACGAACAACATCTTTGTCTGACAATGGAACTCCTAAAGAAGGAACAATTCTTTGCCAAGCTCTCCAAGTGTGAATTTTGGCTTAAGGAAGTTTAGTTTTTGGGTCATATTGTAAATGAGCAAGATATACATGTGGATCCTTCCAAAATCACGATGATTAAGGATTGGAATACACCTACTACTCCCACAGAAGTTTGCTCATTCGTCGGTCTTGTTGGATACTATCGACGGTTCATCGCGAACTTCTCAAAGATCGTGGTTCCCCTCACTGCTTTGACTCAGAAGGATAAGCCTTTTGAGTGGGGACCCAAACAAGAGGAAGGCTTTCAAACACTGAAATAAAAACTCAGTGATGCTCCTGTTTTATCTTTACCTGATGGCAACGACGATTTCATTGTCTATTTTGATGCATCGAATCTAGGCCTTGGTTGTGTTCTCATGCAACGAGATAAAGTCATAGCCTATGCTTCAAGACAATTGAAAAATCCATAAGAAGAACTACACAACTCATGATCTTGAGTTAGGTGCTGTAGTTTTTGCTCTCAAGATTTGGAGACACTACCTCTATGGTACGAAGTGCGTGGTTTTCACAGACCACAAAAGTCTCCAACACATATTCAATCAAAAGGAGCTAAACATGAGACAACGACGCTGGGTTGAATTCTTGAACGACTACGACTGCGAGATTCGCTACCATCCTGGTAAGGCGAATGTCATAGCCGATGCACTTAGTCATAAGGAACGTGTCAAGCTTCATTGTGTTTGAGTTCAATCTGATATCCAGATGTGTATCCTTCAAGCACAACGTACCTATGTAACCCAAGGCTTGTTGAAAAACGAGCTACCATAAAATCTTGAACTTCAACTCGTAATGAAAGACAACGGGTTACTCTATTACATGAACCATCTATGGGTTCCAAGTCAAGATAATCTCCGCACCCTAGTGATTGATGAAGCTCATAAGTCTTGTTATTCAATCCATCCTGGTGCCGACAAAATGTACAAGGATCTTCGTACCCAGTATTGGTGGCCGGGTATGAAGAAGGACGTTGCCTTATATGTGTCTAAATGCCTAACTTGTCTTAACGTCAAGGCTGAACATCAATGCCTATCTGGTTTGCTTGAACAACCAGAAATACCGGTATGGAAGTGGGAGAACATTGTGATAGATCTCATCACTAAACTACCACGCACATCTAGAGGTTATGATGCCATTTGGGTAGTCATTGATCGTCTAATAAAGTCAGCACACTTTTTTGCCGATTCACGAGGATCTATCTGCTGATAAACTCACCAAAATCTACGTAGATGAGATTGTAACTCGACATGGTGTTCCTTTGAACATCATATCAGACCATGATGCTCGATTCTCATCTTACTTTTGGAAGACCATGCAATCTGCCATGGGAACCAAACTCAATTTGAGCACTACTTATCATCCTCAAATGGATGGGCAATCTGAAAGGACGATTCAAACACTGGAGGATATTCTTAGAGCATGTGTGATAGATTTTGGTGGTAGTTGGGATTCGCATCTACCGTTGATCGAATTCTCCTACAACAACAGTTATCACGCCAGCATCAACATGGCGCCTTTCGAAGCCCTATACGGTCGAAAATGTCATTCACCTGTCTGTTGGAATGAGTTCGGTGTCATCTTCATACTCGGATTCCGCACGAGATATAGAGATATATTAGCCGGTCGAAGCATTCGGAGTTCCGAAACGGTCCTCACAAGTGGTATCAGAGCTTGGAGACCGGTTTCAAGGACTTATAACACAAGATACCAGCAAAATCAAGCAGATTTCAAGCCGATTTGGATCTGATTACATCATCTTTCTCATCATATCTCTTCTGCTCATCTTCTTCTTACTTAAAACACAAAATTAACGCTGAACTCGTGGACAAATTTTTATGATTTTTGGATATAATGTGCGAACTCATGTTTTAATCAATCCTTGAAAAAATCAGACCAAAATTCAAACTAAATCATTGAAAATTCTTGAAAAAATCATGAAAAACATAACTTGAAGTTTGAATAACTGGTCGTTTCGTCCGAACTGACATAATCACTCTTGTACGAACCAGCATATTCATTCGAACGAAAGTGATTTAAAGTTGTTTCTTGATAGTATTGACCCAGTCGTACAAAACGGATCATTCCACAACGTACAAAAGAGCCTGTTTGATTAGTTATTTGTTCAATTTGATTCATTCACACGAAGAGACATTCTATCTCGTACGAAAGGGTCATATTTCTCGTGTTTCAAAGTTATTTAATCATTTGTTGATTTTTACAGGTGTTGAACATGGATTCTGAGTTTTATAATGCTTTTGCAACAATGCCTAATTGGGTGGCTCAGATTTAAAGTCAGAAAATGAACATGGAACGCAATCAAAACCACCTAGGTTAATGAATTTAGATGATTATAAAAAATGGGAAGAGTGGTTTGCCAACTGGGTTCAAACGTATCATATGGGATGTTGGTATGCAATCTTAATTGAATATAGTGAACCATTAGGGGATGATGGTCAAATGAAATCACTAATTCTAGATTATTTCTCATGATCAAGATAAACGTAGACCAGCAATAGTGGGAGTTCATCAGATATTCAGAGTCCAAAAGTACAAACAGCATAAAGTGCAGAAAGTTCATCTGGATTTTCTGGTTTTTCAACAAACAGCAACTCAAACTTTGGAACATTCTCGAGCAATGAATCAAATTCTTCAACTCCAAATTCAAAGTTATCATAAGGATTAACTTCATATTCAAACCAAAGAAACAGTCAGTCTCGTGTGCTACAATGCAATGTTTCAGTAAATCTGCAAAATATTCAAATCTTGAATGAACCACAGTGAAACAACATATGACATTTCTAAGATCAGTTCTTCAGTCATATGACTGGAAAAATCAGAAATTAATATGACAAAAGAGGACTATGATCAGGTGGATCCAGAAGAATTAGAACTGATGGATATCAGGTGGAACATGGCGAGTATTTTGAGAAGAGCACAGAGATTTACTGAAATTACAGGGAGACAGTGCGGGCTTGTATCGAATGCTAAGCTGGGGTTTGACAAGTCAAAAGTAACTTGTTTCAGATGTAAATAGAAAGGAAATTTAAAAATGAGTGCACGTATCAAGAAGATTAAGACAACATCAATCCGTTCAGTGATTATTACAAGCAGGCAATATATCACAAGCAGGATAGACCACAGATTGAAGTTGGATCTTCAAAGTAAAAAAACAAAGTATTAGTTGTCATACAAGAAGATGAAGGTTTCAACTGGAATAACAAGTTTTCTCAACCTGACAGACGAGCGATGTCACACCCCCAAAAATCCACACGCGGAGTATCACCGCTTGGAGGCGTGACATGACCAGGATCGAGCCACCAATCATATTGAACAATGAAATTAACTAAGTAAGACCAACCACAATACAATTGGTGACCATAAGACAGTAACCAGTTTTTAAGTTAACAGCGGAAGCGTAATACGTAAGTCCAAAACATAAGTTCCAAAGTTCATAAGTTTAAAGTTCAAAACGTAAGTTTAGTAGGTTCATAAAGATTAAACATTAAGCATGGGACATAACAGTCCACATCCCACAACAACCTCCTCCTCGTGCAAGCTCCATAAGCATCTAGCGACCTGTAAGGCATTTAACAACGAGTCAACAACAAAGTTGAGTGAGTTCACGTTTGGTTGTTTAGTTTTAAGTTGTTCTGAAAAACGTGGTTTGACTTTCGTTGGCTTATTTGCCATGGGGGTTACCCCGTAGTTGAAAGTATGTTTAACCAGTTCCTTTTCTTTACCCAAACCATATCCATAATCAGTGGGGGCTTCCCCATGTGAACTACTAGACGGTATGATATCGACTACTACAAACAATAGTTGTGCCCTACATTAGTGTCTATCATCACTGACAGTTTGCCATAGTCCATTAGTACACGCCCGTTCGAACGACACGGTGTGAGGTTTGTTAAACCTAATAGCACTATTAACTAATGACCCGCTCGCCATCGGCCTCGGCGATTAAGTCGATATATAATGAGGGACTTAATGATAGAGTTTTGTCTAGTAAGTTTTAAGGGTGTTGTCCTACCCAAGGAGGACGAACGTACGTATTCTACCCAATGAGGATACGCAGAATTTATTATTGGCATCCTACCTATGGAGGATGGCCGTACATATCCTACCCAAGGAGGATATGTAGATCCCGTTCTAATTTCTTTAACCCATTCCCAACCACCGGGAATCCCATGCCTTAGAAAGTGTGTGAACTCACCTCGGTTTGCTTGGTTAGATTCTCAAATATAGCTAACAGTCAAGGTCGGTCAATCACGTCCTAATAAGGTACGGATAACAATCAGTTTCTCATGCATAACACGTGTCCTACGTACGGTTTATTTACTCATTACTTCTATCACATAACATGTACACACTTTAATAGTTCACGCTCATATAAACATTCCACCTATAGCTACTCAAGAACAAGCATACGATATTGCACATGTTACTTTCATTGACATATAACCTGTTAGATCATCCTCGGATAACATACTCGACATTTAGACACGAAATCTACGACTTATGTCATTTCAGCTTTTATATTCAAAACTGGGCTGTTTTCAGGGATTTTAATAAAATAGTTAACTTGTTCCAAAAATTCCCAAATTTTTATAGAACATCTTAAACGACCCAAATATTATTGTGTAAAAATATCGGGGTCCAGTTCATTACTAATATTTTATAAAAATTCATTTTCCAGACTAAACTCAGATTTATCTTTTTCTGACTGCAGTACACGGAATAATTTATTTAAAATTCATCGAGAGTTTGATTTACGAAATTCTAGTGAGAGAATTACAAACACATCGGTGGTCATCTATAGTACAAATTTCATGATCTAACTCTACACAGAACTCAAGTTATGACAGAAAACAGAACGCATATTTTCAGCAGTAAAAATGCAGCTCTAGCTACTGTTACAAAATGACACTTTAAAAATAGTAAACGGAGTCCAAAAATTATGATTCCAGTGCCATTAGAACCGTATTTCATAATACATAACTCTAGACTTCAGAAAATACATTTTTTCATTAAGTTACAGTCCTGTTACAGCCAACTGAAGTTGGCTGTAATCACCAAACAGCCTACTGTTTCAGCTTTTAACTTTCTAACTTGTGTTCGATTGATTTCGTTAACATGTTTAGTGATCACAACAACATCAAACATCAATATTAACCAGCAAATCATCAGGAAATCAACAAGAATCATAACAACATCATATTAACATCACTTCATCACTAGACTAGTTTATGTTCAAGACTTGTTTAAGGTTCTTTAGAGTTTCATATCTTTTTGATCTTTAAACATCATTAACCACTCAGACAACAAGTAAAAAGCAAAGATCTAAGTGCTTACCACTAGCACAAGGCTAGGGGAGTTCAAGAGGGTAAAAGTGGTGGATAAAAGAAAACGAGAGAGGTCCTTGAGCTTCCGAACACACAGAGCTTCGTTATTCGCCTTTGTGCACCTTGTAGTAACCTTGGATTGCTTGGAGTTTGAAGTAAAAATGGTGTGGGTGTGAGACTAGTTTCAGCCGAGATTTAGAGGAGAGGAGAGAGTGAGAATGTTGGTGAAGAAGATGATTAATACAAGTATTCTTATAAATCCACAAATCCTATTATCCATTGGTTCCATGGTCCCCTCAAGTACATACCATAATCCAATCAATATCTTGCTAGTTCCAAGAAGGAGATTTCTTAGAGATTTAAAAAGATTTGAAAAGGTCTTGGGTGTGTGGGCCATAGGGACGGTTACACAAGGGGGGGGGGGTGTAAATGAAAATTCAATGGTAAATAAATCAATTAGTGGGAGGTTAAAGTGTAAGGTCTAATATTCAGTGTGTACCATGTCTTATGTAGTGTGTTTAAGTGTTCGGGGACCATAACTAGCTCAGAATAAGTGAAACAATGTTTCTGATAATATTTTAGTGTTCCGGGTAATGTCCGGTTGTTCGGTTGGATACCGTTCCGTTAAGGTGCTTAATTAATCCGTAAAGTGTCCTATATATATATATATATATATTTTTGTAACACTTTTAATTCTCGACACTTAGGAAAGCACACAGGACTATTTAGTAACTTTTTTGTATACTACTAGTATGTTAACAAGCACATGTAAGTATAACACAGAAATCAGAAAGCAGTTAAATGATTCAGCACAGTTATCAAGCACTTTAATTATCATTAATAAATTGTACGGATACATGGAATTATGAGGGTTGTCACAAGCGATGGTTGCTGAGATTATTGAAAACTCTTAGGAGAAGGTTGAAGAAATTTGTTTTGATAGCGTCTCTAAAAATTCTAATATTTCCTTAGCTGATGAAGTTTATAATAATTTTGTAGATATGTTCAACAACATTGGATTTAACAGGGAGGAGAGAGAGAAAGAAAAGGTAATGGAAGAAGATCAGGCGATAATATCTCAAATTGTCAAAGAAGATAGTAAAAAAAGTGAATCTGAGAGTAAGTTTGATATTATACCATGTGAAGTGTGTGCTGAAAATGAAGAGTTTTTCAAACAAAAACGCACAGTTCTTGAGTAAAAATAAGATTTTTTAAACAAAACTTATGTTGAGGTTGCCGAAAAAGAAGAATTTCTTGCACAAAAATGAAAAGAAGCAGTTGAATTTGAAGAATTTTTAAATGAAACTCATTCATAGTTTGAGAAAAAAGAACTGTGACAACCCAAACTTTCAAGGTTAGCTTTACCCCACAACCCTCTTAGTTAATATCATTATGTTTCATGTGTTATACGATGTTGTTAATATAATTGAACCTTAATTAACTTGTAAGTGTTAAGCTAATGATATCGGCCACAAAATTTTGTTGAGTCATACATCTTTCCACGGTCGCACACTTGTGTACCCGTGTTTCTTTGAGTTCTCAGCCCAATCTCCCTTTCGAACCTAAACCGAGCCCAACCCATTTCCCTTTGTATGCGCATTGGTAGTCATGTTTGCATACAATCCCTTTTCGATATCAATTGCAAACCCTAGACTCCTCCAAGCAAGGAACGACAGTGATTCCCTTTGAAGTGTCATCCCTTTCGATAGAGCCCTTCTCCTTCGAAGCACAAACTGTTGGTACATTTATGTCTATCACCACCGTCAATCTAAAACCGTAGCTGAAACTGAAGAAATCTAGGCTTATAGTGTTATATTTTAATAGAAAAGGCAAGGTGGCATTTCTGTAAATAAGGAAACCTTCCTTATATCCTTGGCCTATAAATAGGGAGCTATAGTGTTAGATTCAAGACTTTTGCTCATTTGGAGTTTTAGAGAGCTAATCTTAGAGAGAGAAAGTCTAGAGAGAGAAAGTCCTCAAACATGATTCTCGGGGCATTGTACTCGTCATATTATTCTATAGAATCACGATTATAGTACGTTCTCGTGTGTTTGGTCACGTTCGTGTACGGATTCCGCACGTCACACGTTCGTTTTGCAATCGTTCGGAGTCAAAACTGATCCTACAAGTGGTATCAGAGCAGGAGCTCGATTGCACTGATCAAACACATAGATTCGTACAGGATTTCATCAATTTCAGATCCGAATTGCTTCATTTCTTCATCTTCTACTCATTCTTTCATGTTTTTGTCTGAATTTTTCAAAATTGAACAGGTTTTTACGGTCCAAATTACATGATTTTTTGATATGTTGTGCGAAAATACCTGATCTATAACCCTACAAAGTTTCAGATCCTTATTCAAAGCCGTTTGAGAGATATCGAAGGTTTTTGGTCCGATAACGAGTGACATCAGGTTGATTTCGTTTGAATATGACAGGGTCCATTTCAAGCGAAATTAACATGTGTAATTTCACTTGAAAAAAACATAATTCCGTTTGAAAAAATCTTAATTCCGCTTGAAAACACATAATTTCGTTTGAAAAGACCTAATTCCGTTTGAAATTACTAATTTCGTTTGGAATTGATCACTAATTCCGTTTGAAAAGACCTAATTCCGTTTGAAATTACTAATCTCGTTTGAAAATGATCACTAATTCCGTTTGAAATCTGCTATTTCGTGTGAAAATCTATTTCTCAAACGAAATCAAAATTTGCTATTCCGTGTGAAATTGTAATCCCGTTTGAAAGTGTCTCGGCAGTTCTATTATCGGCCCAATCACATTTTAACATCACGTGAACACATTAATTGAATTGACAGAATCAATGTGTTTCGACTGAATATAAAATCAACGGCCCAATCGAAGTGTTGTGTGAGATTTTAAATTGTCGGGCATTTAAATAGTTACATGTGATCAATGAATAGCGGCCCAATAATATTCGTTTAACAGTCAATTGTGTCGGTCCTCATTAATAACAATAACAAGAAGTCACGTGATTATCGTAAATTGACAGATTCATAATAATCAGTTTGTTGCGTACAAGAAAAGTTGTCAGCAAAAGTGTTTCGATAATATCAAACTGCATGTGATAGCTTTAATATGTGCATGTGAAATAAAGTCAAAGTGTGCATGTGTAGTTGATAAAGTTGTTGTCGGCCCAATTACAATATATATCAAAACTGTGTTGTCGGCCAATTTTAATAAAGAATCAATTTGATTTGACCCATATATCTCGGACTAAAATTTTTGAATCTATATCTTTTCGATCAAGCCCATTCATTCAGTGACCGAACAACATTGGAACGAATCCGCAAATCTTCGACAACAAGTCTTAGATTGATTTCATCAACACACACTACACACTGTTACGTATTCAGTCCGTTTAAACTGATCGTTTGTTTGTGTGTTTGCAGGTGATTCGAGGTGATTTACAAGGTGCAAATACCCAGAAGTTGAAATTTTGTGGACTTTGAGCTAAAAATAATTTTTGAACCAAGCCATTTAACAAAGAAATTGTGGTTAAAATGTTTGACGAAAAGGAAAACGCTAAAATTGAAAGAATTAATGAATGGTTTGATATGTATTGGGATTACAGGAAAGAAGATGAGAAAAAGGATGCTTGGATTAAAAGATCTGAATATTTTTTGTGTAGAAAATATGAAAAGTTTAATGATTTGGAAAAGAGGTATAATGAATTACTTGATATTTTGAAAAGGTATGGGATAAAGTTGTCAGATGCTGAAAAGATATCAAAATTTGCAGATGCCTTACCTTTGGAATGGGATGAATTTTTGGGTAAACTGAAAAATGATTCTAGGTTTTCAAAATTTGATCCATATAATTTCATCAGAGAGCTTAGAAAACACAATGATGAGAATGAAAAGAAAAAGAAAGATTTGATAAATGAAATAGAAAGAAATTTAGAAAATATAAGTTTAGATGTGATTCTTGAAATAATCAAAAGAATTAGAAATGGTCTTAGCGCAAGAAATAAGATGAAATATGATTTCAAGAGAGGTTGTTTTTTGGATGAAGATTTGAATCCTGCTGATATTGTTAAAATTTTTCTTGCAGGAACATACAAGAAGGAGACAGAGGAAATGTGTAGTGTGTGCTCAATGTGTGAAAAATCTGAAGCAAACAATGTCAAATTCTTGAAAGATGTGGAGAATCTGACATTGGAAAACAGAAAATTAAAAGAAAATGAAAAAGAATTTCAAAATAAAATAGAAATTTTAGAAAATGAAAAGTTGAAAATTGAAAAAGATTTTGAGAATAAAATAAATACTTTAGAACATGAAAAAGTGTTTTGGACAAAATTAGAAAACAAAGTTTTAAAAGAAAAAGAAACAGTTTTTGAAAATAGAATAAAAGTTTTAGAAAATGAAAAATCTGTTTTAGAAGAGAATAAAATTGAAAATGAAAAGGCAATAAATTCTCATCTTGAGAAAATTACTCAACTTGAAAATGAAGTTGAGTGTGCTAGAAATAAAATCAATGACTTAGAAAAGAAATTGAAAGGCTTTGTGACTTCGTCATCATTACCAGATCTTGTATGTCCAAAACCGCTCAATTCAATTCCAATAAGTGACAATGTCACAAATTATGACAAAGTCATAATTGAAGATTGTGATGATAAAATTGATGATGAAAAAGAGAAAAAGAAAATATTTTTGGAATTAAAAGAAAAATTTAAAGATACTGTTTTACATTCTACTAAAAAAGGTGAATGCTCAACGCAAAAACCTGTAAAGAAGAATGTAGAACAAAAACAAAAAGTTAGAAATTTGAAAAATTTTCAAAACAACAATAAAAGTTCATCAGTTCAATCATCCAATCGTGATAAAAAACCACAAATATTTGAAAAACAAAACTCACAAAAAGTTGGTAATAAGTGGTGCAGGTTTGACCACAGTGCTCAAAAGTCAAATCAAGGTTACAAGAGGAGACATGACTACCACAAAGCAAATCAATGTTACGATCTGAGTGTGTGGTTTGAAAGAGGAGAATGGTATGATAACAGAGTGTGTTACAAATGTGGTTTTCAAGGACACATTGTTGTTAACTGCCAGAATCAGAGTTTTGAGACAAGAAGATGCTATGAATGTCAAATCAAAGGTCATATTGCCAAAGATTGCCCAATGAGATCAAGGAGAAGATCGAGGGCTGAATCTCAAAAAATGGTGAAGAACTCAGTTAAAATTGAAGAAAAGCCCAAAAGACAGAAAGTGAAAAAACAAAAGATGAAGTTATCAAAAGGGCAGAAAGACTGACTGAGAAAGAAAAGGAAGAAAGTAAGAGAGTATCTCGAAAAGATTTTGTCCTCGGGTACAAGTGATAATCCGAGAAAAAGTTCTGATGAATCGATTTGCTCAACTAACAAGGATCAGTCAAGCAAAACGAACTCATCAGATACAAATCTGAGGACAAAAGGGTTGATAAAGAAAGAAAAATTAACTAATCAAACCATTGAAAAGTCAAAGAAAGTAAATTTTTCAGACAAAGCCTTTATCAAAGTTTTTAAGTATAACAAAGATTGTGAAAGATCATGCACGTCACAGATTGATAAATTTGGAAAGGTTAAACATTGTAAGGATTGGGTTCCAATAGAGAATGGCGATGAATTTGTTTCTGCGAAAACAAAAGAGCCATCTTCTGGCAATGAATTTGTGTCTTCGGAAGCAAAAGAGCCACGTTCAGGCAATGAATCTGATTCATCAAAATCAGATGAGCCATCTGTTGAGGTAAAAAGTGAGAACTTTGTTCTAACAATGGATGATGCAAATTGTTCACCATTGTTAAACGGAAACTCAAAAGTACTCAAGAACCGTCAGGCTTGGGTGGATCTCTTCAAATAAAAACCTGACTTGCCGGAGCTCCCAGGTTGGTAAGAGTGGAGCAGGTATCGGCATCTTTCTTGAGAAATTCACTTAAGTGATATTTCGAATTACAGAAGATTAATCAAGGACATTAAGTTGTACTTGATTTATCTTTTCTACAAGTGTTTGTTGTTGATGAGAGTTTAAAATTGTTAAATGTTTCAAATGGTTGAAGAAAACAAGGTGATGAAACCCCGAATTTGTGAAATGACACACAAAGCTTATTTTCCGGAAAAACCATTTTGATTAAAACAAACTTAAGTGTTTTGAAATCAAAATGGGAAAATAGTTTGTTGTCAGGGGGAGTTCTGATTGTTTAAGCCAAGTGAATGGAGAATTGAAGTAATTCTCATCATGTTGTCACTTTCCTTGTACAGTTTGTTTTCAAATTTTCCCAGAAAATCAAAATTGAGACATATTTTGATTTTACGGGGAGAAAAATTTTAAAAAAATTAGAAAATTTGAAAATGCCAAAAACATTGAAAAAGCAAAAATGAGTTTTGTTGTGAATAAGAGGAAATGATAGTAAATCAGTGGACTATCACAGCATGCTAAATAAATGAAATGTCAAATGTGATAAACGATTTCACTAAGGATGTGACGATAGGCTCAGCTAGACTAGTAGATTTGCGATAACGATACAAACCTAAATGAAAAAGCCTAGTTCTAGTGGGAAACATGGTTGAAAGCATAGTACTTAGTTTTGTCCTTCGTGATTGTGTACCTACTCAGTAATCGCTGAATGCTAAAAGAGCATAAAAACCGGTTAAGTCTGTGAACTTTCACAACTTGCTGAAAAGTCACTGTGATTGTGCATTTCATTTTGCAAAGATTTAAACTTGTTTTATTTCTTTATTTTGTTTAAGTATTGGACATCCTCTGCGTATACGTGAGTATCGACCTGGATGTTAGTGCCTAAACGTTCTGCTTTATTTTCTTTGGTGTTTCGTTTAAGCTTTGGATCACCTCTGCGTATACGGGAGTATCGAACTGGTGGTTAAAGCCTAAACAATTTCAACTTGTTTTTATTTCTTATTTTGTTTAAACATTGGACTTTCTCTACGTATACGGAAGTATCGACCTGATTGTTAATGTTTAAACATTCTGCCTTATTTTTACACAAATCACAGTTGATGAAAGTTTAAAAGCATTACTTGAGTCAGTGTATTGCATGATGAGGGGATATGCTGAGATCGTGGGGTCCATAAGAATTTAGTGCAAAATTAATATACCTTAACGTATCGGTAAGCATTTCAAAAGTTTTTAGATTGAGTTTAAGAGGACAACTATATCGTCAATCTATGTGATTCGTTTAGAACTTAAAATGGTTAAAGCTTAACGGTGCTAGTGATTTGTCTCATGAACTGATATGATCCTCTTACACAAACTCACAAATATATTGTCTGTATATATTTCTTTACTGCATTTCTCTATAAACAAAAACCCAAAAAGATTGTGTTTTAGTATAGATATTTGAAAATTCAAAAAGATTTTTGACAACTGATGTTGAAGTGCTGATATTCAAAATTCTGAGTGCTAAACATGATGAACAACTATGGGTTGAAAGAGTTTGTTTTTGAAATGAAAAGTGTTATAAATAAATCTCTCCAAAAGAAAGTTCGATCTTGATAAAAATTGTTAATAATTGAACGATATTTTCAAGTGGTTTCTTAAATTTGTCAAATTTGTAAATTTGTGAAATTTATGTTGAGGTAAAGGATGTGCAGGTTAACCAGGTTTCAAATCCTGAGCAGATGCAGAATAGAGCCAGGAATTGATCCTGAACTTGTGAACCTGTGAAAGCCAGACTACGATCCCGACAGCTGAGTCTAAGGGGGAGTCTGAAGACAAGCTCAACGCAAGAGGGAGCGTGTATTCAAGGAGCCAGGTAACTATCCTGGAGGAGCTTGTATACGGAAAACCAGGTGTCGATCCCAAAAGCACGGAAGCTTGACGAAAGGGGGAGCCTGAAGAAAAGGAGTCTGATCGAAAGGAAGAGCAATGGAAGTCTGAAGACAGATCCACGGGGATTCTGTTCTAGAAAGATAAAGATAAGTCGCTATGAGTTTGACTACGGATTGACTGTGGCAATATCCAAGGGGGAGTCTGTTGGTACATTTATGTCTATCGCCTCCGTCAATCTAAAACCGTAGCTGAAACTGAAGAAATCTAGGCTTATAGTGTTATATTTTAATAGAAAAGGCAAGGTGACATTTCTGTAAATAAGGAAACCTTCCTTATATCCTTGGCCTATAAATAGGGAGCTATAGTGTTAGATTCAAGACTTTTGCTCATTTGGAGTTTTGGAGAGCTATTCTTAGAGAGAGAAAGTCTAGAGAGAGAAAGTCCTCAAATGTGATTCTCGGGGCATTGTACTCGTCATATTATTCTATAGAATCACGGTTATAGTACGTTCTCGTGTGTTTGGTCACGTTCGTGTACGGATTCCGCACGTCACACGTTCGTTTTGCAATCATTCGGAGTCAAAACCGATCCTACAAAAACATTTCCAGTTAGTATGATTCACCAATGAATTGAACTGCATTCATTGTTAATTCTGATTATGTGTAAGTGTGTATAAGGTTTTAAACATGATTAGGGTTTCGTTTATAAACTGAGTTGAATGTGATTGATCATTGGTATGTGTTAAATGATTCGTGTGGATGATTAATAAGGGTTTTAGATGATTGGTTATGATATTACAATGTGGTTAAGAATCTGAAATAACTCGTGATGTTAGTCGATGAACTAGGGTTGGTATAGTGTTAGTGTTCGATAATGTTAATAAGCATGATGTTCGTCGATGTGATGGAATGATAAGTATATACTGAAACGGATTCATTGTTCTAATCAATCTGAGTATCCATGTTGATGATGATGTTAATTGTAAATTGATAACTTAGTGATTGATTATGATTATGTGATAATTTCAATGGCTGAGTAACTGATGATTGAGAATAGTTGGAATTATGGAAACTGTTTTGATTTGGGGGAGACATGATTGGTGTAACTGAAAGCCATGATTTAAGGGATGGGATAACTGAAAACCACACACTTATAATGCACATCGTACAATCCCTGAAACACCGAGTAGGTCGCACACTCCCGACTCGCACACTATAGCTACGTACATTTATGTAATGTACCTAGTGTGCGTATATAATGCATGTCGCACACTTCCATGACAGTCGCACACTGGTATAGTGGACCAATAAACGGATTGGGCCACACAGTTTCAGGGTCGATCACTTAGGGAAAGCCGCACACTCGGTGTGGGTTGTTCCCCTGATGGGTCGTACACCCGGACTGGATCGCACACTGGAGTCTGGTCACACACTCCACAGTTGGGCCAGCAACGTTGGGCCGCAAATTCTTTGATTGAATTACATGTTAATGGGTCGCACACTAGAGTGTGCGATTGGAATGCTGTTCATTTATACAGAGTATTAAATAGGTTTACCTGTGTAATTGGTTGCTAGAATAATGAACCATACTATGTTGTACACTATTATTGGGCCTTGAATTAAGTAGGCCTCACACTCTTCTAATTTATGTTAGGAACTGTTAAACTGATACTTGGATGTGGTCTTGTATACAAACTTGTATATTGTCCATGAATGATAAACATAGATCGAACCGCCGAATCGGAAAAATTGGGTGCTATCATATAGCTTTGTATCAGCTAAGTTCACGAGTTGGAGATAAGCGGACTCGAACCGCTGACATCCGCCGCAGGGTAAACCACCGCCTCTCAGGTCCCCCGACTGATTCTACCATAGAGGCCAACGATAGACAATAACTCCCCCCCCCCCCGAACACAGCTTACAACTTTCATCGTACTGTGCTCTCCAAAGAGCAACTCTTCTCAAAATCTCACTCAAAAGGTGCTGAGTTGGAATTGCATTCTAATTCTAACTAAGGATTCTTGTGGTTCCGGAGGATCCAGCTACAGGAGAACCAGGAACGGAGAGCTTTCCCCCCTTTTCCGCCGACTCTTTGGCCTTAAGAACACTGGTTTTAAGAATGAGTGATTGCTCGGGGGTTAAGGGAACGGTTTGGTAAGAGTCTTGCCTTGTTCAGTGTATAGATCCTGCAAGGACCTGGGTCAACTTTAGTAGGGCCTCCTTCAATACCCACTGGTATTGGATGGCGGGGGTCCGAACTCCTTGACCCCCTCATATGTAAACTACTATTAAAACTTTAACCCGGCTATTTAGGACTGTATCCCTGCTGACTCAGACTACTTAGCCGAGGGTAACGTCACCTCCAGAAGAGGGGCCTACCACAATATGCATTAATAACTTAATTAATTATCTTTCAATAATCCAACCCTTTAGGATTGTATCCTTGCTGACTCAAACTACTGGGTTGAGGGTAACGTCACCTTCAGAAGAGGGGCCTATTACAATAACTAAGATAATCTCTTAAAAAGTGCAAAAGTGCGAAAATAATCAAAGGTTACACTAAACACGAGTCGGATCCAAGTGATTCATCTTGTCTATCTGTTTTTATTTTATTTTATTTTTCAACATTTTAGTTAGTTTTATTTTTCTAGTTTAAAAACATTTTTCTAAACTTTTGATTTGATTAGACGTTGAGGATAAACCGGTATTAAAAGCTCTTGTGTCCTTGGATGACCTCGGTATCTTACCAACACTATACTACGCTCACGATGGGTGCACTTGCCCATATATGTGTTTAGTGTTAGTAAATATCGTGTTTTATAAATTTAAAACTTGGCTAAAAAGTGTTAAAGGGCTTAAAATATACATAAAAACTATACGACACTTCACACGCATCAAGTTTTTGCCACCGTTGCCGGGGACACAAGGATTTTAAGAAAGTTTAAAATCGACGGCCTAATCAGTTTTTCAAAACCTTTTTAAAATCGCGCGCATTTTTACATTTTTTAGTAGTTTTTGCATTACAGTAGACTGAACACGGGGCCGTGTTCACTGAACACGGGGCCGTGTTCACTGAACACGGGGCCGTGCTGCATATTTTTTTTACAAACTCCCAGCTACAGAGTCTGAACACGGGGTCGTGCTCGCTGAACACGCCCCCGTGCTGCACAAAACCAGTTACATTTTCAAAAACTCCCAGATGCAGAACCTGAACACGAGGCCGTGCTCACTGAACACGGGGCCGTGCTCAGCCTCTGTTTCTGTTTTTATTTTTGTTTTCTGGTCCCGAGACTCTGTTGTGGTCTGCTGAGTGATTCTTATGGATCAATACTCAGGAGATTACAACCACTCCTATGAGGAGGATGATTATAGGGAAGATTATTGCACCAATTGCGGTAACACTCACTCAGTACAATATTTTGACTTATTTCAACCATCCACTTCATACACCTACTATGAGGAGCCCAGGTACGAGCCATCAACTTCATACACATCCTATGAAGACCCAAGGTATGAACCTCCTCCCTCATACTCATATTTTGAAGAACCAACGTATGAGCCTTCATACTCATACTTTGAGGAACCAGAATATGAGCCACCACCTTCATATGCTTATAATGAGGAACCATGGCGTGAACAACCCACCTCATATGAGTATTATGAAGAACAAAATTATGACCCTTATCCATCATATACTTACAATGAAGAACAATGGTGTGAACCATCTACTTCCTATGAGTATTATGAGGAACAAAGGATCGAACATCCGGATTCAAGCTTTGAGGATCCTGATCCTTATTCTATCACCGACATAACCGATAAGATAATAGAACACATTAAAACTATCGAACGTTGCATAAAAGAATCTCGCGCAAGGGAAGAGGAGTCCCGCGTAAGAGAAGAGTTAACTTGTAATAAAGAAGAGATAGTTGAAAATGTAAAAATGTAAAAATGGAAGAACAAATAAGTGAAAAACCGACACATGAGTTAAACAACGAAAAAGGTGAGTCCGGCAATGTTAAAATTCAAGAAGAGTCTAATTTTAAAGAAATTAATCTCTTGTCACCTTCTTTCGAAAATCATTGTTTAGTACCCACTCATGCAAAGTTTTTAAAAGAGTTAAACACTAGCACTAAAATTGACGAAACGGTAAGCATTAAGTTAACAAATGATCAAACTACGCTAATAAAAGAAGATCCATTTGAAATTAACATTACACCGGTTCCATGTTTTTTTCAAAATTCCTTTATTAGTAATATCACAATTGATAAAGATCTTTGTGTTAATATAATGCCAAACTACATTTTTGAAAAATTAAGTATTGGTGATTTCTCTCCACTTCAAATACCCATTTTTCTATCTAATTGGAAAACAATAAAATCAATGGGGATAGTTGAAGATGTGTTAGTCCAAGCAAATCAAATGGTAATCCCAACCGACTTCGTCATCCTTGATGACGCTCCACTAGTGTTGGGACGACCTTTTGTAAAAACCCACGAAGCTTTGATTAATTGTAAGAAAAACAATTTACCCATTCAATTAGGGGCCTTCAAAAGATGTGTCGATCTTGAACGATCAATGAAATATCCAATCGGCAATAACGACCCCCTAATTGAAGATGAGCCAGAACCACCCGATAAGGTGGGTCTAGCCAAGGACCCTTATAAACGTGGCGCACCACGGAGGCATTCCGCGGAACTATCCTTAGTTTTAGATTAGTTTAACTTTTATATTTTCTAGTTTAGTTTTAATTTTCAAGAATAAAGCACACTCGAAATGGTGAAGGTTACTAAGGGAAACTTGAACCCACACCCCATGCACAAAAACAGAGCCTCCTGACAATTTTTCTTTATTACAGCAAGTTCAGCACGGGGCCGTGCTCAACCCAACACGCCCCCGTGCCCGAGGTTCTGCAGAAAATGCCCAGTTCAGGTAACTGGACACGGGGCCGTGTTCGCTGAACACGCCCCCATGCCCAGCCTTCTGTTTATTTATGGTACTGGCAGTCTGACCACGGGGTCGTGCTCAGCCCAACACACCCCGTGTTCAGCTACCCAGTAACATAAAATCTTGTTTTTAACCCACTTTTACGCATTCAATCAGCCTAAAAACTTATTTTTGGGACACATTGAGGACAATGTGTAATTTAAGTGTGGGGGGGATGCTAAAACCTTGAATTTTGCAAGTCCTAATTACAAGCCTTACACAAAACTCTATTGGAACCGCTAAACACCCCAAATTTTTTTTTCATTTTTCTTACTTGTCTAGGTTTAATTTGGGAATTTCAAATTCTAAAAAGGTGATATTTTTACAAATTTACAACCGATAGCGTCGTGATAAAAAGAACCAACATAAGAAAATTATGAAACAGCATGACAAATCTAGTTAAAATTTGATTATATATACTTGATCACATAAAAACCCATTCCCACAAAAAGTGAGTTTTGAGCCTTTATTGAGCATACAAATACACATCTTTAAACTAAATGCTCATTTTTCGTTTCTTGTGTGAATAGCCGCTTGGTTCTTATGACTCTAGAACTTGCCACGATGATACATTCCCGGTCCTTACCAACTTAAACCCGAGTAAGTAAATGATGGAGGCATTAGGACTAACCCTTTTTATTTCAACACCATTATTTTTCTTTTTTTTTTACCACCTACCCAAAATCCCCCTAGTTAACCCCTTTGAGCCTAAACCTTTTCATTTCTTAACCCAAATCAAATACCCTTTTACCCACCAAAACCCTTTTTCATTTTAAACCCTTTATTTTAGTAACAAAGCTCGGTTTTTGTGTGACTTCCTTATGAAAAAAAAATGTTGATAAAGAAGAAAAGAAAAATGAAGTTAGCAATAAAAAAACAAAGCTCAAAAGAAGGCTTGTTTGAATAATGCTTCATTGAAATAAAAAGTCACAAAAATTTCTTGCGAAAACCGACTCTTTTTACGCCTTTCGCCCTTTTCTACTAACCACTAACCCAACCACCTACCTTTAACCCAAGCCTAACCCTTCCCCCAAAGTCCTCTTGATATTTACAAATGTTTATAGTTAAAAAGGAGGAGAATTGATTGCTTGGCAAGCTTATGGTAGAAGTAAGTTCCATGCCGCTCTCGAGAGTTTTCACAAAAATACACCTTCGGCCGAGTGTTGAGTGATCCCCCGTGAGGTATGTGAACTTGTATCTAAATGGAATTTTAAAGAGGCATGTTATGCCCTAATAAGTAATTTATCTTATGTAATGTTTTAAATAAATCATGACGAATAGGATTGTAAATAAATAAAAATAAAACTTAATAAAGAATCTTGGAAATCCCGACACTCTATGACAAGCCCAAAACCTTCTCTTCTACCCATTCCATTTGGGAGTGTAAAGCCAAATTATAAAGAGTTTTGCTTGAGGACAAGCAAAGATTCAAGTGTGGGGGTATTTGATGTGTGCAAAATTCAACATGTAAATTACATCAAATATGGCATTAAACTAACCCTTTTTTAGTACTAATGTTGGAAAAAGTGTGTTTTTGTCTTCCTTTTGTATTTTCAGGATTAAATGAGCTCAAATGAACAAAAGAAGCAAAAAGACAGCTAAATCTAACATAAATACAAGAAAAGGAATAAACGTGGCATGCCCGACCCCCCGACAGCATCTTCCCAAGCAAAACAAGAGAACAGAAGGCTGAACACGCCCCGTGCTCACTGAGCACGGGGGCGTGCCCAAGTGTCTGCAGAAAAGAAAAAGTTGTAGAAGCTTCTATCACTCACCACGGGGGCGTGCCCAGCGGACACGGGGCCGTGGTCAACTCTAAGATTCGCAGAATCTGAGGAAATCTTGATAGTACAGATACGCTTCTGCACACGGGGTCGTGCCCAGCGGACACGGGGCGTGGTCAACTAATGCAGACAAACTGCAATTAATGAAGAAAGAGAAGATGGTTGGACACAGGGCTGTGCCCAATGGACACGGGGCCGTGTCCGGGCTTCTGTGCAGGCTATAAATAGGGGTGCTTGGCTCATTTGCAAACCATCCCTTGGCAAACCACCCCTCTCACACTTCACCCACACTCCACCACCACAACACCATCATCCACCACCATCATCCACCACCATCATCCATCATAGAGTGTGTGTAGTAGTCTCGGGATCCAAGATTGATCGTAAGAGTTCTTGACAATCAAAGGCCATGTTTGTCTAAGTCTCTTACATTACTTGGTGAAGACAAGTGTCTAGTGTAATACTTTTTATTTTTAATCTTTTCGCACTTTTTAATTGGTTATGTATTAATGACTTTAATAACTAGTTTCTTATGTTGAAGGTGAGTCTTCCTTATCGTTTGTCCGTGGTGTCTTGGCATTATTTTACTGTCTATATAAAATAAAAGATTTTTACCATTCATATCTCCACGGTCTATATGGAGGTATGTTGGCTACCTGGTCGGGGGTTAAGGGAACGGTTTGGTAAGAGTCTTGCCTTGTTCAGTGTATAGATCCTGCAAGGACCTGGGTCAACTTTAGTAGGGCCTCCTTCAATACCCACTGGTATTGGATGGCGGGGGTCCGAACTCCTTGACCCCCTCATATGTAAACTACTATTAAAACTTTAACCCGGCTACTTAGTATTGTATCTCTGCTGACTCAGACTACTTAGCCGAGGGTAACGTCACCTCCAGAAGAGGGGCCTACCACAATATGCATTAATAACTTAATTAATTATCTTTCAATAATCCAACCCTTTAGGATTGTATCCTTGCTGACTCAAACTACTGGGTTGAGGGCAACGTCACCTTCAGAAGAGGGGCCTACTACAATAACTAAGATAATCTCTTAAAAAGTGCAAAAGTGCATAAATAATCAAAGGTTACACTAAACACAAGTCGGATCCAAGTGATTCATCTTGTCTATCTGTTTTTATTTTATTTTATTTTATTTTTCAACATTTTAGTTAGTTTTATTTTTCTAGTTTAAAAACATTTTTCTAAACTTTTGATTTGATTAGACGTTGAGGATAAACCGGTATTAAAAGCTCTTGTGTCCTTGGATGACCTCGGTATCTTACCAACACTATACTACGCTCACGATGGGTGCACTTGCCCATATGTGTGTTTAGTGTTAGTAAATATCGTGTTTTATAAATTTAAAACTTGGCTAAAAAGTGTTAAAGGGCTTAAAATATACATAAAAACTATACGACACGTCACACGCATCAAACATTGAAGTTGTTGTTTCTTGCACTGTTATCAGAGATCAGAGTATTTCTACACGAACTCAGATCTAATGTTCAAGTTATCACGAACATAGATCAAAAGTTGTTGTTGAACAGCTCTGGAATTGAATCTGGAAATACATAAGGATTTGGATTTGTTGATTTCGAACGGATCTGGACTGTTTGTTCATACAAATCAGCAGGTTATTCATACATACTCGAACGGATCAACATATTGGTTTGACGAATCAAGTCATTAAGAGCGGATTAGGGAATCTACTCATTGGGCGGATTAACCATATTATTCATAGATCTAGAATTTTAGTCTAGATTCATACGTACAAGGAATATCTTCATTCGAACGAACCTATACTTCTTTGATTTGCACGAACCGGGCTTTAAAATACTTGTTCATTCGCAAAAATTCAACAATATCTCGCGTCCGCACTTATCAGTTTCCAAAGTTTGAAAAATTGATTGTTGTTGGTTATTCAAGGATCCAGAATCATACACACTTACGTGAACCGGGATTTCAAGTCTTGATTGAATTTTCTAAGTGACATCGGATCTAGTCACCTTTGATTCACACAAGTCTAGTATCAAAATCAGTTTGCACGAATCAAGCAAATCTTTATTTCTGATCCACAAACTTCAAATCATTGCTCATTCGAACATAACTAGGGTTTTCAAAGTCTTAATTTTCAAATCTGATTAAGTGTTTGATATTTGTTTACAAGTTATTCCCGAGCGTTTCAAGATCATGGATAAGTTTGATAATCTAAGATGGCGGAGAAATTTTGCTCGATATGAAATTAATAAGTTGTATAATCCTTTTAACGAAGCAAAGAAAGCAAATAGATAGGATGCAAAAAGAGAATGCTACTTGGATCCACAAGGTAATCCGGTGGTTGATCCCAATAAGGTGGATTTTGATGCAGTGGTAGTTGTTATTCCAACTTGTCAACACTTTTATACGAGGAGGTCGATAGAGAAAGATTACGAGGAGAATTTGTATAAGCGTATAAAGGAAGTGTTTTACGCAAGTCTAACGAAGGTGATGGAGCTGAAAAAGAAGAAAGAAGAAGCAGTTGAGAAGCTGGTTGAAGAATTAAAGAAGACAGCAGGAGAAGCTAATGAAAATCAGAAACAAACGACAGAAGAATCTAAGATGCCAGATGAAACTGAGGTAAAAATTCAAACTGAATCTTCTGAGTCGTCAAATAACGATGAAAATGTTAAACGATTTGTTGATAAAACTGAAGAACAGTGCAGGAAATGTATGGAAACGTTCAAAGCCTTTACTGAGAAAGACGAAAACTTAAAATCAAGAGATATTGAGTTTACCAAAATCGAAACAGTTTTCAAAATAAAATGTAAAGGAATGCTTGAAAATGAAGAAGTTTTGAAACAAAAAGTTGAAAAGCTTGACACTGAAATGTCAAGATTTTGGAAAAGAAAATAAAATTTTAAAACAAAAGTGTTCAGAAAAATGTAATGATTGTTTACAAAAAGATAATATCATTCAAGAATTATAGAAAGAATATGATAGAATGAAATGGTCAAATCATTATGTACAAGAAGCTTATGATACTTTGAATAGACAAGTCAAAAGTATGGACAGTAGATTGTCAGCATGTTAAAAACAACAAGACTTGTTGAGACCAAATATGAAGAAAAGCAACAGGAGTTAAATAAATGTATTGATGAAGTTTCTCAACTTAAACAAGAATTAGCTGAAAAAGAAAAGATTGTTACAAAACTTCAAAGTTATCATAATTCTTCATATATTCTCGAACGTATTTTCAACATCACACCAGATGACAAAGTTTCTGAAAAGAACAAAAAGGGTATTGGTTTAGAATATCATCAGGTGCCACCACCGTTGAAGGATAATTACACGTTCTATGATGACGAAAAGGTGGCAAAAGGTCTGAACATGGTTGACCAATTACCTGAAAACATTGATGTGACTTACACCAAATTTGATGATGCTGGTGATTCAGAGGTGGTAAGTAAGGTTGTTGAAAATGTTTTGAGAGATGATTCTACTAAAAATGGTAAGTCTGAATCACAGGATGAAGATGAGGAAAGTTTTCACAAAAACTATTTAAAAAATTCAAAATCTGAGAAAAATGCGTGTGATGATCCAATGGGATTAGCATATACCATGATTGGATTGGATAAATTATTCTCAGATGTTGAGCTTTTGATTCAAAATGTGATTCAGAATAAGATCGACAAAGTGTTCAAACTGGTAGAAATTGAAAAAACTGAAATTGCAAAATTTTTCGGAAAAGCAAGCAAGAAAACCTTTTTATAACAAACGTGGTTACAAAAAAAAACATGAAGGCTGGGTTAGGCTACAAAAAGAAACAAAATCAAAGAAAACTGACTGAAAAGTCAAATCATCAGAAAAAGATGAACTTTGTTTACGGAACAAGTTCAGAAGAAGAGAAAGAGCTCAAATTTAGACGACAGTCTAATGAACAGTTCTATGCTCAGAAAAAAACAACAACTTGCCAAAGGTGTTTCAAAGAAAATGTCACACCCCTTTCAAAGGCGGAAGCACGAAGTGTGATCTGAAAGGTTCTCATTGCATATGATAAGTAAACATACAATATAAACAACTCCAAATTTCCATTCATAGTTTAACCGTTCATACAAAAGTTAAGTTTAAAGCTTACATCATAACAAAAGATAATTGTTTGAAAAGTTTACAACTTCATTCCAAATCAAAGATCAAGGTTTTGTTCGCTATATCTCCTCAAGGAGACGGGATATAACAAAAAAATCCATCAAAAGTGGCAACGGAGCATAGACACATGATGACTTGAAACATAAACAACATTCTTCAGCAAAGAGACCCCGCGCACATCGACTTAGTTCCCTAAAATACATGTAAGGTTTGAAAATCGTCAAAAAAAGTTGGTGTGAATTCATGCAGTTTTGTATAGAATGTTTGAGCATAGTTGTATGAGAACATGGTATGTAATTTGTAAAACTTATTTATAAACTGTGTTCTGTAAATGTAAGGAATACGAGATCGCTAATGGTTTGCAAGGCCACTAACATGTGTCACGATATAGGAAGCATCCAAACCTAGGCATTTTCCGTCATAAGTCGACTGGGACCCAAAAGCACTCTTTGGTAGAAGTAGGCCATGAGTGGGGTTGCCTTAAACCCATTAGATCTAACCTTCCGCTCCCTGGTTTAAATGTATACGTTGATTAATGGTGCTTAAGTTTCACCCTATTCGTCACATGATCTGTATGTCATTCCTTAGTTTTGTTTCTACATACCATAGTACATGTATTTTCCCTAAGTTTAGAAAACAAGAAAAAGTTTAAAAGTGGGGACATGAACTCACTGATTTGCGTATCCTGCGTCGAAACTTCACCGACTTGTCTTGTAGACATCGTAACCTATAAACGTTTCTACGTACGTTAATCACTAGACTTGTAACTCACTAAGTACAAGTCACCATCTTAAGTTAGGTATTTGTTTTGTATAAGTTCGTCATTTGTGAGGGTCGTGCCCTTGTTTGTCGGGTCTTGCCCGTTTGTCGCGTTATTATAATTTGAGTTTGTATCACTTGTAAATATATATTTTACTTCCAAAACAAATATGTATTTGTATATGTAGGATTTGAAAAACAGTATGTGTTAAAAATAATCTATATTTTTAACTTATCCCCATATGATACTTATATTATTTCCAAAAATAAAGATAAGTAATTTGTTAAATAATATTTTCAATATTATTTTTGTTTAAGTATACATAGGGAAGTATACTTGTATTTTTATGTAAATACTTGTGTACTTTACATTATTTGTCAAAAATCAATTCTTTGATTTTTAAAACTTTCCCGAATTATATTTCTTAAAAATAATATATTTTTAAGGCTTGTGTGAAATATATATATATATATATATATTTGTTATGCTTGTTAAATATATATATATTTATTTTTGTCATTTACCCGATTTTTGTAAAATTTCCATTACTTGGTAGTAATTATATATATATTTGTCCAAATATATATTTATGTCCAAAAATGTCCAAATATTTGTCCAAGTCCATATATTTTTAAGGAATATATTTTTGTTAATATATATATATATATATATATATATTTATATAGGAACAGGATCAGGAGAGAACGCCTCAAATTGTGAGAACAGTGAGAACGATTCTTAGCCACAAGATCTTAGTGGTTTGTGGCTGAGATTGATGTGGTAGCATTTTTGTAAATAATAGGAGCCTTGGAACTACCAGGAGGGGTAAAATAGGAAGATCCAAACAAATGTGCACATGCTAATTACATGCCATTTTTCCCCATCATATTTAAACGACAATAACTTTTTATACGTGATTATTTTTCGAAAAAATTTACACCATAAAACTCAGCATTTTTTTATCTTTCCAACGAGTATACTATTGATATACTTTTCGAAAAAAATTAACTGGGTTTTATGGCGTTTTTCTGAACTGGGTGTTTTATGGCGTTTTAGACTAGGAATTTTCATGGCGCTTTTCTAAACTGAGTGTTTTATGGCGTTTTCAACTGAGTTTTTTCATGGCGTTTTTGTGAACTGGGTGTTTTATGGCGTTATTACACTAGTACAAATTATGATTTTTCTGAACTCAAAAAATATTAATTTAGGCGGTTAGACACATAAACCGCCCAAAAATCAGCACAAATAAACTTACAACACATTTTTTGAGCTATATGGTTCAAAAAAATGGTTTTTTGAGCTGTTGTAAATTATAGCTCAAAAAATCGTTTTTTTTTTTTTTGTATTTTCATGGCATTTTGAGCTATATGGCTCAAAAAATGATTTTTTTTAGCTGTTGTAAATTATAGCTCAAAAAAATAGCTTTTTTTGTGAGTATTTTCATGGTGTTAAAAAATGTTTTTTTTTGAGTTGTTGTAAATTATAGCTCAAAAAAATAGTTTTTTTTTTGTGCGTGCATAACAATAGCTTTTTTGAGTGTTTTATGGCATTTTAACTGGGTATTTTCATGTCATTTTTCTGAATTGGGTATTTTTATGGCGTTTTATTTGAACACCCAGTTCATGTGCGTGGGTTTTTTTTGCTAATATTACCCCTTAGTGTAATTTAACATTAATGCCACATGTCACCACCAAAATCGTTCTCACCGTTCTCACACTTTTCACCGTTCTCTCTAAATCCTGACCCTATTTATATATTCATAAATACTTCCTTGTATACTTTTATGTGTATTTTGGTATTTATAATCCTTGGGAGTATTTAGTGTATTTTTCAAGTTCCTAATACACTACTACATATAATACACATAATATACACTTAGCATAAAATTTGGTGACCACTAAATATATATATTTTCCCTAAAAATATACATACTTAATATTGATTTTAACCTTGAAGAAAACCTTATTTCTTGACTTGTAATTTGGTATAAAAATTAGGAAACCTTAGAAAATATTTTTAGGTGAATTTTTGGGGAATAAGTTTCACCAAAACTTATATTTTTCTAAGTGTCAAAATTTTTATAAAATTTTGACATAGTTGCCCCTAAAAATGGAGGTTTCCCATGTTTTCAAAACATGTGTTTATTTTCTTTTCATCACCAAAAATCAATTTTCAACAATCTCACAAGTTACATACACTAAAATCATCATGTTAAACTCTAGGATGAACTTGATTATTTTATAAAAACATGTAATCTTGTAAATCTACACTTAACATACTTGATTCTTTCAAAAATAAGTTTCTTGATGAATTTTTCATGAACTTTTTATGAAGCTAAATCTCGTAACTTAACCATCCATAAACTTAGTTACTTCAAGATCATAAGAACATACTTTAAAAACCATTTTTCATGTTTACATAAAGACTTTTCAAGTTCATCTTCAAGTTTCACCATGGATCTTTCAAGATCCATGCTTTAACTTGTTAGATCTAAGCTTTTAACAAGCTTTCACATGATGGATCTAACTAAAAACACGAGATTCAACATTCACAACTTCATAACATGCATCAAACAACTTCAAAACAACTTATTTTCACTTAGATTATGTTAGATCTTCATGTTACCATCTTTTAAAGTTTAGGTTCTTTGATGGTGTAACTTGTACATACTAATAACATGAAGTAAAATAGAGACTATGATGCTTACTACTAGCTCTAGTGGCTAGGGAAGCGGCAAGAACAACAAGAAGATGAGGAATGAAGAAGATGAGTGGATAAAAGCTCCTCAAGATGGTCCTTTCACTTCCTTTGCTCCACACCTTCTTAGATCATCCTTGTGCACCTTTGTATAACCTTAGATTGCTTGATTGATGAATGAAAATGAAGATGTATATGTGTGTGTTGTTGGATTAGGTAGAAGAGAGAAAAGGAAGAAGATGAAGTTTTGAATATGATGAAATGATATTGTTTCCTTCAACTACTGGTCCTTTAAAACAACTTTCCAACACAAAATTGTCCAAAGGTTTTCATGTTCAATATCTAGCACACAACATAATATTTTAATGGGGAATGTTGGTGGGGCCACCTTGGGGCCGGTTGGGGATAGGGGGTTTAAATTGTAAAATTTTGGAAGATGTGGGTGGAAGATGTAATTTGAAGTGTTAAATGTAAGGTTTAGTATGTTTAAGTGTTTTTATGATTTTTAAGGTGTTCTATCACCATAACTAGCTTTAAAATATAAAAACTATGCTTCTAGTCTATTTTTGATGTTTTGGGTAGTGTCCGGTTAATCGTTCGGTTGTTGGTTCGTTAAAGTGCTACATTGTGAATTTTACAAGGTATGAAGTACCTTTTGTGACAGTTTTCATTCCCGACACTTTACAAGTTATTCTGGACACTAAAACATTAATTCTGCATGTTAATTTTGGTGTTAAAATGCCGTTTTTGCAGAATTCTGCATTTTAGGTGCGTTTCTGGCAGTTTTTAGTGCTTGTTTCATCTTCCGAAAAGTGTTTTTTTTTTCCTAGTTCCCACACTTGGGTTTTATTGTATTTTTGATGCTGGACCTACATCTAGGCCCTAAATCTATTGTTTAACTGCATGTTGAGGCTGTGCTATCACAACTTGTCTTACCGGTGAGTTTACTAGTCGTTTTGACGTAACGCTTAATGTAATGCACATTGCGATAATTGAAGTATGAAACATGCATGAATTCATATGTAAAACAAGTAAGCATATAATGTTGACATTTAAACACATAATTGCAGGAAATAAATAATTATTAAAATAATACAGAAATTGTCGGTTTTGTGCTAGTTGTCGCAGTCTCCTCCCGTTAAAAGAATTTCGTCTCGAAATTCAAGCTGAGTCATATCTCGCAGGAGCTTCCTCGAATAGGTGGGGTACTTAGCTTTTGAATTGATCCTCACGTTCCCAAGTATACTCGGGTCCGTGTTGAGAGTTCCAACGTACTTTAACCAGTTTTATGCGACTCCTCCTTGTTTTCTGGACCTTCCAGTCCATCACCTCAACAGGCTCTTCAGTGAATCAGAGTTTGTCGTCAATATGTACCTCATCCACAGGGATGATAATTGTTTCCTGGGTTGGACTCTTTTTGAGGTTTGACACATCGAACGTATCATGTATGCCATTCAGTTCCTCTGGTAACTCCAGTTTGTATGCTACGGTACCAGTCTTTTCTAAAATCTTGAACGGTCAAATATACCGTGGATTCAACTTTCCAAGCTTTTCGAATCTAGCTACACATTTCCAAGGTGAGACTTTCAATAAAACTTTGTCTCCTACCTCGAAAGCCAAAGGTTTTCATCTTCGATTGGCGTAGCTCTTTTGTCGATCATGAGCCGCCTTGATACGGTCTCAGATCTGAATGATTTTGTCAATTGTTTCTTGAACAAGTTCAGGACTAATCAGCTGTATGTCTTCGACTTCTGCCCAACACAGTGGTGAGTGACACTTGCGACCATATAGAGCTTCGAAGGTGCGGCCTTTATGCTCGTATGATAGCTGTTATTATAGGAAAACTCGACCAAGGATAGGTGAGTATCCCAGCTGCCGCCTAAATCCATTACACACGCACGAAGCATGTCTTCAAGGGTTTGTATGGTCCATTCACTCTGGCCGTCTGTTTGTGGATGGAAAGCCGTGCTTAGATTCAATTGAGATCCAAAGGCCTCTTGGAAGGATTGCCAGATCCTTGATACAAAACGTCCATCTCTGTCTGAAATTATCGAAATAGACACTCCATGACATGCCACAATTTCTTTAAGATACAATTTGGCAAGCTTTCATGTGCTATCTTTTCCCGTATCGGTAGGAAATGCGCAGACTTTGTTAATCGGTCGACTATCACCCATATCATATCGTGTCCTCTAGGGGTTCTGGGTAATTTCGTTATAAAGTCCATCGATATTTTTTCCCACTTCCACACGGGTATTTCAGGTTGTTACAGCAGACCTGATGGCTTTTGATACTCAGCCTTAACCTTGGCGCAAGTTAGGCACTTTCCGACGTAAGCAGCAATGTCGTTCTTGAGATTCGGCCACCAATAGTATTCCTTCAAGTCTTGATACATTTTTTCTGATCCTGGGTGGATCGAGTATCTTGACTTGTGGGCTTCGTCAAAGATTACTTCCTGAATACCGCCAAAGAGCGGAACCCAAATGCGTCCCATGAAGTAGAAGGTTCCCTCTTCGTTTGGCAACAATTGTTTCTCCTTACACCAGAGAAGTTCGGCTTTAAGATTTTCCTCCGTGAGTGCTTGTTGTTGGGCATCATGAATACGCGTAGTGAGATTCGTCCGAATCGTCATCTCCAAAGCTCGAACCCTGAAGGTTTTAACCTTTTCCTTTCGACTCAAGGCGTCTGCTACCACGTTCGCCTTTCCAGGGTGGTACTTAATCTCACAATCATAATCGTTCAGTAACTCAACCCATCGACGCTGACACATATTTAATTCCTTCAGATTAAATATGTGTTGCAGGCCCTCGTGATCTGTGAAGATAGTACACCGTGTGCCATAAAGATAATGTCGCCAAATCTTCAATGCAAATACCACCGCACCTAATTCCAGGCCGTGGGTGGTATAATTCTTCTCATGAACCTTCAATTGTCGTGATTCATATGCGATGACCTTTTGGCATTTCATGAGCACGCAACCCAACCCTTGACGTGAAGCGTTGCAGTATACCACGAAGTCATTAGTACCTTCGGGTAGTGATAGGATCGGTGCATCGCATAGTTTATCTTTGAGTAGTTGTAAGGCTTCCTCTTGTTTGTCTCCCCAGTCAAACTTCCTGTCTTTCTGTGTAAGGGAAGTTAGCGGTTGAGCAATTTTAGAGAAATTCTCAATAAATCTTCGGTAATAGCCCGCTAACCCCAGAAACTGTCGTACTTCAGTCAGAGTTTTGGGCGCTTCCCAATTCTTGATCGCTTCGATCTTTGACGGGTCTACATGAATGCCATTCTCATTTTCCACATGACCAAGGAACTGTACCTCACGAATCCAATATTCGCATTTTGAGAACTTCGCCTAAAGCTTTTCTTTCTTCAGCAGTTCCAGAATGGTTCTCAGATGTTGCTCATGCTCTTCCTTGCTTCACGAATATATCAGAATATCATCGATAAATACTATCACAAATTTATTGAGATATGGTTTGCAAGCACGATTTATCAAGTCCATAAATATGGTCGGTGCGTTCGTCAATCTAAACGGCATAACGAGAAACTCATAATGCCATAACGAGTCCTGAACACTATCTTGGGTATGCTTTCCTCTTGAATCCTCAACTGATGATACCCAGACCGAAGGTCAATCTTGGAGTAATAGCTCGATCCTTGCAACTGGTCAAATAAGTCATCAATCCTCGGTAGTGGATACCGATTCTTGACTGTGAGTTTATTCAACTCTCTGTAATCGATGCACATCCGTAAGGTTCCATCCTTTTTCTTTACGAACAACACTGGAGCTCCTCAAGGCAAGAAGCTTGGCCTTATGAATCCTTTATCCAACAACTCCTAGTGTTACGTGGATAATTCTTGCATCTCGGATGGCACAAGTTGTCACGGCCCCCGACCCGGTTTGACCCGTTTCAGGAGCCGTGGGACAGAAATCCCGTGGTATTTATTTAATTGAGTTTGACAGCAGAAGTTTTCATCAGGATCTTTTAAAATATAAATATTTCCCGATTATTTTATTTCACAACGCGGGATAAAACCCGGTAATTTACAATAATTTGATTTCACAAAGAAATCTTTTATTTTACAAAACATGTTTCTTTATTTTATACTGAGCCACTTCCTTAAGCTTGTAGTGCTATATGGCATTTTTCCTGATTCATAACAGGTCACCTGAAACATGTTTGAAAAAGGTTTTGTCAGCGGGAAATACTGAGTGAATCATTCTATTTTGCATAATGATGCATAGTTATTAATTACAGCATAAGAGCGATTACAGTGGCTTCTATCTTATTTTTATCTGGCATTCTGTCACAATGGTGACATGTCACAATGGTGACGATGGTCATACCACTATTTAGATCAATGAACCTAAATAGTGATGATTATCCCTGTAGGTCAATGAACCTAACAGTGATTATCCCGAGTAGGTCAATGAACCTAACTGGGAGACAATTAGTAATGTGCACAATACCCCACTAACCAGTAATTCAAGATATCCACGACTTAGTCCCTGTAATTATAACTTGAAAATAATTTGAGGTATTGTAAAATATTTAATAAAAAGAAAATAACTCACAAACTGTGAGAAAAAGAGAATGACTCACAAACTGTGAGAAAAGGAGAATGACTCACAAACTGTGAGAAAAGGAGAATGACTCACATTGCAGATTTATACGGGCAGAGTTTGTCCTACTGATTTAGCCTTTTATCCTAAATTAATAACAATGCACACAAAACTGGGTTAGTAATCAATCCAGCAATTACGATAACTCACGAGATCAAATTCTCACAACGAACGACAAAGTGCAATACTTCATCCATCGAATTAACGATGATCCGTCAAATTAATGACGAACGATAAAGTACAATACTTCATCCATCGAATTAACGATGATCCGTCAAATTAATGACGAACGATAAAGTATAACCCTAATGTGGGCGGCACTTAAACATTCATTGGATATATTGATCGTCGGAAAATGAATCGTAGCAGTGATTGTGCTAATACCCTGATTGCGGCGTCGATTAGTGAATCGTGTGTGTTAATTGGAGTATACAGAGCATAACTCCGTGTAGAATTGGAATTTCTTCGTCGTTTCAACTCCCAGAATCAAGTCCCAAGCTCCTGTATTTATAGGTGAATTTGGTCCCTCAGGCGGCCCGCGTGAGTTTTAAGCTAACCTTAGGCGGCCCGCGTAAGAACTATTTTCGTGCATAGGGTTGCCACGTGTGGGACTAGCTCAGCTGAGTCGACGGTTTCTGAAAATTCCTTTCTGCCTACGTTTTAAGTGGATAATCGTCAATAGGGTTTAACCCCCCCTGAGTTTTAGGGGCCCTAATCCTGATTCTGAAAATTATGAAAATCTTAGGGTTTGCGTAGAATCACTTGGGTGTCTCAATTAGGGTTTCCTATTGGTCAAATTAATTTAATAATTATGATTTTTGATGAGAGTCGTTACATTCTCCCCACCTTAATAAAAATCTCGTCCTCGAGATTTACCGGAGTAATTGAGGATATTTTCTCTTCATTTTGGATTCCAATTCCCAAGTATATTAGGGTCCTATCTTTGAATCCCACTTTACTTGAACTATCATTATTCGCTTACCTTTATATCAAAAATTCGTCTGCTAGACATTTCTTAAGATTGGATACATGAAATATATCATGTACTCCAACTAATTTTCTTGATAGTTGATAAGCAACTGGTCTTATACGTTGGATCACTGAAATGGTCCTACGTATCTTGGACTTAGCTTTCCTTTCTTACTCCTTTCCAAGGATATACTTTCAATTACATTTTGTCTCCAACTCGAACTCCAACAGCTTTCATCTATTATCTGTATAACTTTTCTGACGATCCTTAGCCGTCTTCAGCCTTTTCTTCGTGATACTAAATATCACAGTCGTAGTCACTTAAGATTTTCATACATCTCTTTTGCCTCCTGTTTAATTCTTTTTGCCCAACTATATATCTTAAATTCTTATGATCCGTATAGATAGTACCCTTACTTCCATACAGATAATGTCTCCAAATCTTAAGGCAAAAATTATGGTTTCTAATTCTAACTCATGAGTGGTATAGTTCCTTCGTTCTTTTTCAATTACCTTGATGCATATGCAATTACCTTTTTATGTTGCATTAACATGCATTCAAATCCTAACTTTGAAGCATTACTTTATACTTCAAAATCTATAGTTCATATAGCTAATATTGGAGCAGTTTGGTTAATTTCTGCTTTAAGATCCTCATTCAAACTTAGCTATTTTACAGGTTAACTTAGTTAATGGTATAACTATCTTAGAAAAATCCTTAATAAATCGTCTGTAGTATTCGACTAAACTTCTAATTTCCATTGCGGATTAGGGAACCTTTCATTTGGTAATATCTTATCAGAATTTACGTGAATACCTTCGGGATTCACCATATGTCCTAAAATTGCACTTCTAGCAGCCAAAATTCATTCTTCGAAAATTTGGCGTAAAGCTTTTCTTTTCTTAACAAAGTTAAGAGTACATGCAAGTGCTGATAATGTTCTTCCTAACTTTTGGAATACATAAGTATATCGTCGATGAAGATTATTACCAATTTATCCAAATATGGTGTACAGATCCTATTTATCATGTCCATGAATACTGCAGGTGCATTTGTTAACCCAAAGGGCATGACTGTAATTTCATAATGATCATACCTAGTTCTGTAAGCAGTTTTAGGTATGTCTTCCTCTTGTACTTTCAATTGATGATATCTGGAACACAAGTCGATCTTAGGAAAATATCTATTTCCCTGAAATTTGATTGAATAGATCATCAATTCTAGGTATTGATTCTTAATTGTAACCTTATTCAATTCCTTATAATCAATACACTTTCTCATCGAACCATACTTTTTCTTAACAACCAATATTGTGCTAACCGATAAGGTTCCCTGGCTTATCGGTAAAATTCCTGGAATTTAGATGAATCCTAAATTCTATCTTCCTATCTGGTGGTAATCCAGGTAAATCTTCTGGAAATACATCTGGGTATTCTGAAATTACAGAAATTTCCTTAATTTCTTTATCTTTAGTATTAATGATTATTGAAATCATGTATACTATTCCTTGCTTTCGTTCATAATTAGCAATTTTCATTATTGATTATGAACTTTATGGTTTTACATGATTTATCTCTTTTAATCATTATTACTTTTCCAGTGGGTGCACAATTTCTATAGAATTCTTATCACAGATAATTCGAGCATAATTGTTTTACTAATCAATCCATTTTTAGCACAACCTTGATTTCAACTAATTTCATAGATAATAGGGTTGCAGAAAATTTATGACTTAAAAGTTCTATTTCTATGTTTCGCAGAACCTTATTTATTTTAACTGAATTCCCATCTGCCAATTCTACTGTAGAAATTTATCTAATGCTTGTTAACGGTAAGTTAAGAGTTTGGCAGAGTAAAGTATTTATAAAACTTTGGTTTGCACCAGAGTCAAATAATACTATTGTGTAAACGTTGTAAGCTAAGAACATACCGGCTATCACATCTGGAATCATCTCGGCTTCTTGAGTAGTCAGCTGAAATGCTCTCGCATTCCTTTTTGCTCCTTCTGCCTGTTTGGCTTTATTGTCAAATGGTTTATTCAGTTTTGGACAATTTGGCCTAAGATGTCCAGTTTCTCCACAGTTGTAGCAGACTGAAAATTTCTTCCTCCTACAGTCTTCTTCTTGATGCCCTGGAATTTTGCAAAAATTGCAATATCCTTTGCATCTTCCAAAATGCTTCCTTTTGCAAGAATTGCAAAATGGACTAGTAGAAGATTGCCCATTCCCTCCTTTCTTGAAATTGTTATGGTTACCCGAACGGAATTCTTGGGTAATCTTTTGGGCTACTTCCTTCCTTCTGTTTTCTTCTCTTGTCCGTACTAGTTCGTCAGTCAGAGTATTGGCTAATTCTACTGCATCATCAATCGTATGAGGTTTCGCAGCCTTGACGATATTACGGATTTCGGAAATCAATCCCCAAATATAACGAGAAATAAGTACTGGCTCTGGCGAAGCCAGGGTTGGTACCACTCGAGCATATTCGAAGAATGTCGTAGTATATCCTCGACAATCTACATCCACCATCCGATGGGTTAGAAACTTATTTGTCATTTGTTCCTTTTCGTATTCAGGACAGAATTTTCTTTCTACAAAGCTCTTAAATTCTTCCCAGTTCATAGCATATGCCATCCTTCTTCCTTTTGCCTGTAACACCGTGTTCCACCATTCTAGCGCCCCTTCTTTGAAAAGATTTGACGCATACATGACCTGATCATCCTGAGCACATTTACTTATGGCAATTACTGCCTTGGTTTTCTCTAACCAACGCAGTGCCGCAGTCGCTCCTTCATTGCCTGCAAACTCAGTGGGTTTACAAGCAAGAAATTCTTTGTAAGTGCAACCAGGCGTTGCAACTTTCCTTTTCTTAGGGAGCGGAGCTTGCCGTGGTTCATTATCATGATTAACATGATTATTACCTCCGTTTACGCTATTACTGAAATTATCTTCAGAAATACGTTTACTAGGAATAATTTCTTGCGGTTCAATTGGATTTTTAACAGCAGCAATGATTGCTGGAATAGCATTGGCTATCCCTTGAGCAACTATTCCTGGAATAGCGTTGGCTATCCCTTGAGCAATGATATTTTCTATATCTTGCCTAGTCACATATTGGTCCCCCGGTTGTTGCTCAGATTGATTATCCTCATTAACTGGTTCATTATTAGCGTTTTCCATCTGATATCTAATTTATAGATAAATAATTAGTATAAAGGAAATAATCCAATGTTACAATTAATTGCACATAATCACGTAAACGAATATACAAACAAAATTGTAATTTTTCTAAAATTTCCTTATATCATGCTTCTATATACACCTGTTTTATTATTTATTTTACACATACTGATTTTACTATTACTATTACATAACCACAGTTTCATAATCCCCTATCCTTTGTCAGGTGATGTTCTAGTAACGGCGTTCCTTCTTATCGTAATTCCAGGAGATCTGTCCCAGAGTTTCTTGGATCCTATTCCCAGCATCCATTTTGTCAAAATGACGAAGTTCAGTCATATTTTCGTTACTCATTGGTGAATTTGGTAAAGGTTCTGGATTGAACTTAGGAAAAAGCCTATAGGGATGGTTTTGTAACAGTATTTCATTAGTCACCCATTCGTCTATTTGCGAGTGGATTGAAAGGTTTGAAATAGCTGGTTCTAGGTTCATTGGTAGTTGTGTTTCAAGAGAATGAATAAAATCATTTTCATTAACAGGCTCAATAGTATCATCGGTTGCCATTATAAAATCTAGTTCTTCTTGAGATGGTAACTCCTCAATTTGCCTACAACTTTCCCCAATTTCCATTTTCTTAGTCTTGGGTTTCTCGAGAGGTAAAGCGTTGAATTCTATAGGTTCTTCTATGTCTGAAATATACCTATTGAAATCTCTGGAAACTTCAATTCTTACTGGATAGAGATTTAAATTCTGAAGGGCTTCCGACAGATCACTCATGCTGTTTATGCAAGATACACACAATTACTAAGTTTAAAAATTATATCAAATTTCATAGAAAACTTTTAAATATTATTTCATATTGGGTAACTATGAAACAACCGAATATGAAAACATACTAGGTTTTATTTGTAAATTTATTTACTGAATAAGGTTTATAGACTTTAGATAATAAAAGTGCTAAAACTTTGAGTCAAATTATTTAAAGATTTATATTTACTACTACAGTAGCTAACATATAAAAATCTGCCCATACTGTTCAAAATTAGTCAGATAATAAAACATATAATCACAAGATAGCAATTAATAAAAAAAAATTAAGTATTTTCTAAATACTTAATTGGCTTAAATCAGTGGCTCGATAAGTGGCTCTGATACCACCTTTTTCTGTCACGGCCCCCGACCCGGTTTGACCCGTTTCAGGAGCCGCGGGACAGAAATCCCGTGGTATTTATTTAATTGAGTTTGACAGCAGAAGTTTTCATCAGGATCTTTTAAAATGTAAATATTTCCCGATTATTTTATTTCACAACGCGGGATAAAACCCGGTAATTTACAATAATTTGATTTCACAAAGAAATCTTTTATTTTACAAAACATGTTTCTTTATTTTATACTGAGCCACTTCCTTGAGCTTGTAGTGCTATATGGCATTTTTCCTGATTCATAACAGGTCACCTGAAACATGTTTGAAAAAGGTTTTGTCAGCGGGAAATACTAAGTGAATCATTCTATTTTGCATAATGATGCATAGTTATTAATTACAGCATAAGAGCGATTACAATGGCTTCTATCTTATTTTTATCTGGCATTCTGTCATAATGGTGACATGTCACAATGGTGACGATGGTCATACCACTATTTAGATCAATGAACCTAAATAGTGATGATTATCCCTGTAGGTCAATGAACCTAACAGTGATTATCCCGAGTAGGTCAATGAACCTAACTGGGAGACAATTAGTAATGTGCACAATACCCCACTAACCAGTAATTCAAGATATCCACGACTTAGTCCCTGTAATTATAACCTTGAAAATAATTTGAGGTATTGTAAAATATTTAATAAAAAGAAAATAACTCACAAACTGTGAGAAAAAGAGAATGACTCACAAACTGTGAGAAAAGGAGAATGACTCACAAACTGTGAGAAAAGGAGAATGACTCACATTGCAGATTTATACGGGCAGAGTTTGTCCTACTGATTTAGCCTTTTATCCTAAATTAATAACAATGCACACAAAACTGGGTTAGTAATCAATCCAGCAATTACGATAACTCACGAGATCAAATTCTCACAACGAACGACAAAGTGCAATACTTCATCCATCGAATTAACGATGATCCGTCAAATTAATGACGAACGATAAAGTACAATACTTCATCCATCGAATTAACGATGATCCGTCAAATTAATGACGAACGATAAAGTATAACCCTAATGTGGGCGGCACTTAAACATTCATTGGATATATTGATCGTCGGAAAATGAATCGTAGCAGCGATTGTGCTAATACCCTGATTGCGGCGTCGATTAGTGAATCGTGTGTGTTAATTGGAGTATACAGAGCATAACTCCGTGTAGAATTGGAATTTCTTCGTCGTTTCAACTCCCAGAATCAAGTCCCAAGCTCCTGTATTTATAGGTGAATTTTGTCCCTCAGGCGGCCCGCGTGAGTTTTAAGCTAACCTTAGGCGGCCCGCGTAAGAACTATTTTCGTGCATAGGGTTGCCACGTGTGGGACTAGCTCAGCTGAGTCGACGGTTTCTGAAAATTCCTTTCTGCCTACGTTTTAAGTGGATAATCGTCAATAGGGTTTAACCCCCCCTGAGTTTTAGGGGCCCTAATCCTGATTCTGAAAATTATGAAAATCTTAGGGTTTGCGTAGAATCACTAAGATTAAGGGTTTCCTATTGGTCAAATTAATTTAATAATTATGACTTTTGATGAGAGTCGTTACACAAGTCGATAAGGTGCCTTGGCCACGGGCGCGCCTCCCAGGACCAAGTCAATATAGAAGTCGACTTGTCTCCGCAGAGGGAATCCTGGCAAGTCTTCAGGGAAGACCAGGGAAATCCTTCACTACAGGAATATCTTCAAGCTTTGGTTCTTCGACCTTCTTCTCTACCACGTGTGCCAAAAAGGCAACGCATCCTTTTCGCAAGCATTTCTGGGCCTTCATGCAGTTGATTATTCGCAGGGGCGTGTCACTCTTCTCCACGTGTATTATGAGTGTTTCATCATTCGCAAGAGGGATGCGAATGATTTTCTCATGACAAACAACTTTGGCTCTATTCTTGGATAGCCAATCCATGCCGACTACAACATTAAAGCTACCCATCTGGACAACCAAAAGATCGATGCTAAATCTTCGTTCACCAAGTTCCAATGTACACCCTTTAACAACTTCGCCCGATTCAACAAGTTTACCATCGGCTAATTCTATGGAATAAGGGATGTCGAACCTACTAGACTCAACTCCAAGCAAATGTTTAAATTCCACAGACATGAAACTACAATCGGCACCAGTGTCAAATAGTATGGATGCAAAGTTATTGTTAACGAGAAACGTACCGATGACCACATTAGGGTCTTCGCGGGCGTTCCTTGCTCCTATGACAAATGCTCAAGCTTGAGCATTGTTTTCCTTCGGGCAATCTTTCTTGAAGTGTTCGTTACTACCACAACCATAACATCTTTGATTCCGCCCGTTTCCATTTCCATTTCGATTACCAGCACCATTGTCATTACGATTATCGTTCCCGTTTCCAGCACCATTTCCATTTCTATTTCCATTAGCATTTCCATTACGACCTCCAATCCCTTTTCCCCAACAATCCTCGGTATAGTGACCCAATTTTTCGCATTTTTCGCACCTCCCAATGCGACAATTTCCCACGTGATGAAACTTGCATCGGTCACATTTGGGCAGAGTGCCCTGGTACCTCTTAGCTCCAGTTTCATTTGCAGCCACAAATGTTTTTGCCTCTTTAGGCGGGTTAGTGTCACGTTTCTTGTTGTTGGAGCCTTTGTTGTTGTTGCGGGTCGCTTGATTCAGATTTGAATGTTTCCTCTTTTTATCACCAGACGATTCAGCATGTGTTTCAGTTTGCTCAGTGACCGTCAATGACAACTTCTTCATACGGACAACATCTTCAGTAAGCCTGACAGCCAGAGTTACAGCCTGAGTAATGGTTGTTGGATTTGCCACAGTCACCATACTACGAATCTATGGAGCCAATCCCCAGATGTAACGCTCGATGCGCTTAAATTCAGGAGTTACGAGATAGGGGATCACTCGCGAGAGATCATGAAACCTTTGAGTGTAACCTACAATGTCCGTACTAACCATGGACAGATTCTAGAACTCAGTCTCCAGCTTTTGAAGTGTGGCACGTGAACAGTACTTCTCCCTCATCCTTTCCTTCAAGTCCTCCAATGACATACCATAAGCTACGTCATCACCCAGAATCTAAACTTGTAAGTTCCACCAAGTCAGGGCTTCATCTACAAATAACCCAGTAACAAAAGTAACTTACTGATCTGCGGTGCACTTTCTCATTCAGATCGTGGAATCAGTTTTCTTCGTCTAGTGCATGAAAGCCACTACACCTCCAGTGCCATCATAATTCAGTGGCTTGCATTCTAGAAACTACTTGTAGGTGCAACTTGGAATTTATACAACCAATTCGTGAATGAGCAATCAATGAAACAATGATCATTCATAAGTTTCATTAAATGGTAGCAAATCAACTCAATGTTACTTTGGTTGGGGTTTCCTCCAGATGAATCTCCATGACCATTTCGGCCAGCACCTCCCGAGCCGCCACTGTGCTCAGCACGGTTCGCCTCGCCTCGTACTGAGCGATAGCTTCAGAAATCCTTTCCTCAAGAAGAGAGTTCAACTCTTCAGCAGTCCTCGGCATCGGTGGGGGTGGAGGTTGATCCGAACCTCGGGTGTTCACCATTCTCCTGGGGGCCATGTTTCTTTCAAAACATAACACAGCACAACATGGTTAGGCGTTTATCAAATACCACCATACTTTTATTAACTATATAATAAAAGAATATATATATATACACACATATACATAACCAAACAATCCACCAAACATATAAATCAATTCATACAGCAACAAGCATGTATAAACAAATAAATAATGATGTGTCACTAAGATAATCATCGAGTTTTTATATATATATATCAGGGAAACTTGTTACATAATTGTTTGTGAAGAAACAAAAATGCATATGGGTTACATCACCCAATCATTACAAGTTCAATACATATAAAGGCAAAATATCTTTCTTCACATTGGCGATCATTTGTCTTCAAGTTGTACCCAAAAATCGGTTGTAGTCTTCAGATCCAAAAATACTGCTCCCAACAAAAGTACCTGCAAGGAAAGACCTAATGGGCTAGGGGAGATGGTGGGGGTGTAGGGAAGACCAAACTACGGAGATGAGCTACCTCCTCCTCGAGCTCGTGGACTCGACGGATCAGGAAGCTCACCTGCTGCTCAAGTGTAAGGACTCGAGCAACATAACTGTCGAATGGTGCATGAACAGGTGGTGGTGGTGATGCTGGTGGTAGTGGAAATGTTGGTGGTGATGAAGATGATGGTGGTGGTGTAGCTGGTGGTGGGTAGGCTGGTGGAGGTGGTCGTCTGGCGTCGGACTCTTTCTCCAGCTTATAGATCCTTCAGCAGAGGATCTCAACCTGAAGCTGGAAGGATAAGAGGAGATCATCTCTGGTATACCCAGAGTGGTGAGAAGGATGATACAGATCAGATGATGGCATGACATATGGAGGGGATGGTGGTAAAGATCGGGAGGGCTAAAAACGTGGGCTCATCTCAGGTGGTGGTACATGTGGATGTCCTGAGGGCTCTCCCTCATGAGTAGGGCGTGTATGTGGGAAGGCTGACGCAAAACGAATGTGTTGTATCCAGCTAGAAGGACCAACTGAAGTGGGTGGCTGTGATAATGTAACAACTCTCATCAAAAGTCATATTTATTAAATTAATTTGACCAATAGGAAACCCTAATTGAGACACCCAAGTGATTCTGCGCAAACCCTAAAATTTTCAGAACAATCGGAATCAGGATCAGGGCCCCTAAAACTCAGGGGGGGTATTTCCTAGTTACGATTATCCACATAAATATCTGTCCAATTCGAAATTTAAGAAATTGTCGACTCAGCTGAGCTAGTCCCACATGTGGCAACCAGATAAGCATTTCATGACCCTTACGGACCGTAAGGGTTGAGTCTTACGGTCCGTAAGCTAAGCCAAATTTATGTATAAATAGCAAACATTGGCACTTGAAATTCTGCGTATGTTCGACGAAGAAATTCGCTCTAGGCACCAAGATACGTTCTGTTTATCACAATTAACACACACGGATCACTAATCGACGCCGCAATCAGGGTAATAACTCGATCGCTATTACGATTAATTTTCCAGATCGATCAATGTACTCAATGGATGTTTAAGTGCTGCCCACATTAGGGTGATGCTTTGTCATTAGTCGTTAATTCGATGGATGTTTAAGCATAGCACTTTGTCATTCGTTGTGAGGGTTGATCTCGTGAGTTATCGTAAATGCTGTATTGATTACTAACCCAGAATTGTGTGCCTGTTATTAAATTTAGGTTAAAAAGGCTAATCAGTAGGCTAGACTCTGCTCAAATTAAATCTGCAATGTGAGTCATTCTCTTTTTATCAACTATTTTACAATACCTCAAATTATTTTCAAAAGTTATAATTACAGGGACTAAGTCGTGGATATCTTGAATCACTGGCTAGTGGGGTATTGTGCACATTACTACTTTTCTCCCAGTTAGGTTCATTGACCTAATAGTGGTATGACCATCGTCACCATTGTGACATGTCACCATTGTGACAGGACGCCAGATAAAAATAAGATAGAAGCCATTGTAATCGCTCTTATGCTGTAATTAATAACTATGCATCGTTTTATGTAAATAGAATGATTCACTCGGTATTTCCCGCTGACAAAACCTTTTTCAAACATGTTTCAGGTGATCTGTTATGATCCAGGAAAAGTGCCGTGAAGCACTACAAGCTCAAAGAAGTGGCTCAGTATAAAATAAAGAAACATGTTTTGTAAAATAAAAGATTTCTTCGTGAAATCAAATGATTGTAAATTACCGGGGTTTTATCCCGCGTTGTGAAATAAAATAATCAGGAAATATTTCAGTTTTAAAAAGATCCTGATGATAAACTTCCGATGTTAAACTCAATTAATTAAATACCACGGGATTTCTGTCCCGCGGCTCCTGAAACGGGTCAAACCGGGTCGGGGGCCGTGACAGAAAAAGGTGGTATCAGAGCCACTGATCGAGCCACTGATTTAAGCCAATTAAGTATTGAGAAAATACTTAATTTTTATTAATTACTATTTTGTGATTATGTGTTTTATTATCTGACTAATTGTGTACAGTATGGACAGATCTTTATATGCTAGTCAATGTAGCAATTAATGCAAATCCTTAAATAATTTGACCCAAGTTTAGCATCTTTATTATCTACAGTCTAGAAACCTTATTCAGTAAATAAATAAATTTACAAATAAAACCTAGAATGTTTTAATTTTCAGTTGTTTTGGTAGTTACCCAGTATGAAATACTATTTAAAAGTTTTCTATAAAATTTTGTTATAATTTCTAACTTAGTAATAGTGTGTATTTTGCTAAACAGCATGAGTGACTTGTCTGACGCCCTTTAGAATTTAAATCTCTATCCAGTGAGAATAGAGGTTTCCAGAGATTTCAATAGGTATATACCAGACATAGAAGAACCTATAGAATTCAACGCTTTACCTCTCGAGAAACCCAAGCCTAAGAAAATGGAAATTGGGGAAAGCTCTAGACAAATTGAGGGGTTACCATCTCAGGAAGAGCTAGATTTTATAATGGCAAGCTATAATACTATTAAGCCTGTTAATGAAAATGTTTTTATTCACTCTCTTGAAACACAACTACCACTGAACTTAGAACCAGCTATTCCAAACCCTTCAATCCACTCGCAAATAGACGAATGGTTGACTAATGAAATACAGCTCCAAAACAATCCCTATAAGTTTTTTCCTCAGTTCAATCCAGAACCTTTACCAAATTTACCAATGAGTAACAAGAATATGGCTGAACCCTGCCACTTTGGCGAAAACTAATGGATGATGGGAATAGGATCCAAGAGATTGGGGGACAGATCTCCTGGAAATACGATAAGAGGGAACGCCGTTACTAGAATATCATCTGACAAAGGATAAGGGGATTATGGAACTGTGGTTGTGTAATAGTAATAATAAAAATCAGTCTGTAAAATAACTACCAATAAAACTCTGTAAGATAATAGTGTGTATTGATGCATACTATTAAATATAAATGGAAATCGAGAAATCGATAGTTTTGGCTATATGTGTATTGTAAAAATTGTATGATGATTTTGTGTATAATTGTTATTTATTTAATACTAATAAATTATATATATTAATTATCAGATGAAAAACGCTAATAATGAACCAGTTAATGAGGTTAATCAATCTGAGCAACAACCGGGGGATCAATATATGACTAAGCAGGATATAGAAAATATCGTTGCTCAAGGGATAGCCAACGCTATTCCAGAAATAGTTGCTCAAGGGATAGCCAACGCTATTCCAGCAATCGTTGCTGCTGTTAAAAATCCAATCGAACCACAACAAATCGTTCCTAGCAAACGTATTTCTGAAGATAACTTCAGTAATAGCATAAACGGAGGCAATAATCATACTAATCATGAGAATGAACCACGGCAAGCTCCTCCCCCTAAGAAAATGAAAGCTGCAACGCCTGGTTGCACTTACAAAGAATTTCTTGCTTGTAAACCCACTGAGTTTGCAGGCAATGAAGGAGCGACTGGGGCACTGCGTTGGTTAGAGAAAACCGAGGCAGTAATTGCCATAAGTAAATGTGCTCAGGATGATCAGGTCATGTACGCGTCAAACCTTTTCAAAGAAAGGGCACTAGAATGGTGGAATACGGTGTTACAATCAAAAGGAAGAAGGATGGCGTATGCTATGAACTGGGAAGAATTTAAGAGCTTTGTAGAAAGAAAATTTTGTCCCGAGTATGAAAAGGAACAAATGACAAATAAGTTTTTAACCCACCGGATGGTGGATGTAGATTGTCGAGGGTATACTTCGACATTCTTCGAGTATGCTCGAGTGGTACCAACCCTGGCTTCGCCAGAGCCGGTACTTATTTCTCGTTATATTTGGGGATTGATTGGCGGAATCCGTAATATCGTCAAGGCTGCGAAACCTCGCACAATTGATGATGCGGTGGATTTAGCCAATACTCTGACTGACGAACTAGTACCGACAAGAGAAGAAAATAGAAGGAAGGAAGTAGCCCAAAAGATTACCCAAGGATTCCGTACGGGTAACCATAACAATTTCAAAAGAAGAGGGACTGAGCAATCTTTCACTAGTCCATTTTGCAGTTCTTGCAAAAGGAAGCATTTTGGAAGATGCAAAGGATATTGCAATTTTTGCAAAATTTCGGGGCATCAAGAAGAAGACTGCAGGAGGAAGAAATTTTCAGTCTGCTACAGCTGTGGAGAAGCTGGACATCTTAGGCCAGATTGTCCAAAACTGAACAAACCATCTGACAATAAAGCCAAACCTACAGAAGGAGCAAAAAGAAATGTAAGAGCCTTCCAGCTGACTACTCAAGAAGCCGAGATGATTCCAGATGTGATAGCCGGTACGTTCTTAGTTCACAACGTTTACACAAAAGTATTATTTGACTCTGGTGTAAACCAAAGTTTTATAAATACTTCATTCTGCCAAACTTTTAACTTACCTTTAACCAGTATTAGGCAAATTTCTATAGTAGAAACGGCAGATGGGAATTCAGTTAAAATAAATAAGGTTCTGCAAAACGTAGAAACAGAACTTTTAAGTCATAAACTTTCTGCAACCCTATTATCTATGAAATTAGTTGAATTCGATGTTGTGTTAGGAATGGATTGGTTAGTAAACAACCATGCTCGAATTATCTGTGATAAGAATTCTATAGAAATTTGAGCAATCACTAGAGAAGTAATAATGATTACAGGAGATAAGCCATGTAAACCCATAAAGTTCATATCAGTAATGAAAGTTGCTAATTATGAACGAAAGCAAGGAATAGTATATATGATTTCAGTAATCATTAATGCTAAAGATAAAGAACTTAAGGAAATTTCTGTAAGTTCAGAATACCCAGATGTATTCTATAAGAGTTACCAGTATTATCACCAGATAGGGAGGTAGAATTTAGGATTCATCTAATTCCAGGAACTATATCGATAGCCAAGGCACCTTATCGGTTAGCACAGTATTGATTGTTAAGAAAAAGGATGGTTCGATGAGAATGTGTATTGATTATAGGGAATTGAATAAAGTTACAATTAAGAATCGATACCCATTACCTAGAATTGATGATCTATTCGATCAATTCCAGGAAGATAGATATTTTTCTAAGATCGACTTACATTCTGGATATTATCAATTGAAAATACAAGAGGAAGACGTACCTAAAACTGCTTTCAGGATTAGGTATGGTCATTACGAGTTTACAGTCATGCCCTTCGGATTAACGAATGCACCTATCGCATTCATGGACATGATAAATAGGATCTGTAAACCATATTTGGATAAATTTGTAATTGTCTTCATCGACGATATACTTATTTATTCCAAAAATCAGGAAGAACATTGTCAGCACTTGCATGCACTCTTAACTTTGTTAAGAAAAGAAAAGCTTTACGCCAAATTCTCGAAGTGTGAATTTTGGCTGCCAGAAGTGCAATTTCTAGGTCATATGATCCTGCTAAGATAGCAGCAATTACCAAATGGAAGGTTCCGCAATCCGCAATGGAAATTAGGAGTTTTGTAGGTTTAGCTGGATACTATAGATGGTTTATTAAGGATTTTTCCAATATAAATATATCATTAACTAAGCTAACCTGTAAAACAGTTAAGTTTGAATGGAGATCTAAACAAGAAGAAGCCTTTAGGATCTTAAAGCATAAATTAACCAATGCACCAATCTTAGCTTTACCAGAAGGAACAGAAGATTTAAAAGTATATGGTGATGCTTCAAAGCTAGGATTTGGATGTGTATTAATGCAACGCAAAAAGGTAATTGATTATGCATCAAGGCAATTGAAAAAGCACGAAGAAAACTATACCACTCATGACTTAGAATTAGGAGCCATAATTTTTGCCCTTAAGATTTGGAGACATTATCTGTATGGAAGTAAGTTTACTGTCTATACGGATCATAAGAATTTAAGATATATATTTAGGCAAAAAGAATTAAACATGAGTCAAAGGAGATGGATGAAAATCCTAAATGACTACGACTGTGATATTCAGTATCACGAAGGAAAGGCTGAAGACGGCTAGAGATCGCCAAAAGAGTTATACAGATAATAGACGAAAGCCGTTGGAGTTTCAAATTGGAGACAAAATGCTATTGAAAGTATCTCCTTGGAAAGGAGTTGTTAAAATTCGGTAAGAAAGGAAGGTTAAGTCCAAGGTACGTAGGACCATTTCCAGTGATCCAACGTATAGGACCAGTTGCTTATCATTTACAACTACCAGGAGAGTTAGCTGGAGTACATGATGTATTTCATGTATCCAATCTTAAGAAATGTCTATCAGACAAAATCTTTGATAGTACCTCTCCAAGATATAAAGATAAACGAAAAATTTAAAATTTGTAGAGAAACCTATTCAGATAAAAGATAGAAAGATCAAATTTCTCAAACACAAGTGATTAGTGTTAGTTCAAGTAAAGTGGGATTCAAAGATAGGACCCTAATACACTTGGGAACTGGAATCAGAAAAGAAGCAAAGGTATCCTCAATTATTCCAGTAAATCTCGAGGACGAGATTTTTATTAAGGTGGGGAGAATGTAACAACTCTCATCAAAAGTCATATTTATTAAATTAATTTGACCAATAGGAAACCCTAATTGAGACACCCAAGTGATTCTGCGCAAACCCTAAAATTTTCAGAACAATCGGAATCAGGATCAGGGCCCCTAAAACTCAGGGGGGTATTTCCTAGTTACGATTATCCACATAAATATCTGTCCAATTCGAAATTTAAGAAATTGTCGACTCAGCTGAGCTAGTCCCACATGTGGCAACCAGATAAGCATTTCATGACCCTTACGGACCGTAAGGGTTGAGTCTTACGGTCCGTAAGCTAAGCCAAATTTATGTATAAATAGCAGACATTGGCACTTGAAATTCTGCGTATGTTCGACGAAGAAATTCGTTCTAGGCACCAAGATACGTTCTGTTTACCACAATTAACACACACGGATCACTAATTGACGCCGCAATCAGGGTAATAACTCGATCGCTATTACGATTCATTTTCCGATCGATCAATGTACTCAATGGATGTTTAAGTGCTGCCCACATTAGGGTGATGCTTTGTCATTAGTCGTTAATTCGATGGATGTTTAAGCATAGCACTTTGTCATTCGTTGTGAGGGTTGATCTCGTGAGTTATCGTAAATGTTGTATTGATTACTAACCCAGAATTGTGTGCCTGTTATTAAATTTAGGTTAAAAAGGCTAATCAGTAGGCTAGACTCTGCTCAAATTAAATCTGCAATGTGAGTCATTCTCTTTTTATCAACTATTTTACAATACCTCAAATTATTTTCAAAAGTTATAATTACAGGGACTAAGTCGTGGATATCTTGAATCACTGGCTAGTGGGGTATTGTGCACATTACTAATTTTCTCCCAGTTAGGTTCATTGACCTACTAGGGATAATCATCACTATTTAGGTTCATTGACCTAATAGTGGTATGACCATCGTCACCATTGTGACAGGACGCCAGATAAAAATAAGATAGAAGCCATTGTAATCGCTCTTATGCTGTAATTAATAACAATGCATCGTTTTATGTAAATAGAATGATTCACTCAGTATTTCCCGCTGACAAAACCTTTTTCAAACATGTTTCAGGTGATCTGTTATGATCCAGGAAAAGTGCCGTGAAGCACTACAAGCTCAAAGAAGTGGCTCAGTATAAAATAAAGAAACATGTTTTGTAAAATAAAAGATTTCTTCGTGAAATCAAATGATTGTAAATTACCGGGGTTTTATCCCGTGTTGTGAAATAAAATAATCGGGAAATATTTCAGTTTTAAAAAGATCCTGATGATAAACTTCCGCTGTTAAACTCAATTAATTAAATACCACGGGATTTCTGTCCCGCGGCTCCTGAAACGGGTCAAACCGGGTCGGGGGCCGTGACAGATAAGCTGTCACTAGTAACATGAGTGGGGGGACGAGTGGGTGTATCAGTAGGTGTGGGAACAAGAGTAGGTGTAGCTGGTGCAGCTGATATGGCATCGTCGTCATCTGCAGGGTAAGCCTCTAGGCCTGCAGCCCGGAGTGCGGAAGAGGTCACTGACTCCCATGAGTCAGCATCAGAGTTGGATGAAATGTCAATAACAGAGACTACAGGGTGATGTTACCTCCAAGATAGCGATGTCGAAAACCTCACCATCTCCCATATCCTCTTCAGGGTGATCGACCTCGAACACTGGAACCTCAACATCATCATCTAAGTCAACAACGAAGGGCCAATCCTCAACAAGGATGGCAACAAGTGGAATGGCATGGATAGGAATAGGCTCGATGATATGCTCGCCATCGGGATGCCCAATAATGAGCTGGTCGTGAATATGTAAGGGGATGGCTAGAACATCGTCTACAAAAGGTATATCCTCTCCAAAATCAGGTAAGGCAAAAGGCTAGAAATCATCTAGATCCTCGTCATCAGACATCATCTCAAGATCGGTCTCAGAGTCGGAAGTGAAGATCTCCGGAACTGGAGCAATCTCATCATCAGAGACGATGGCCATTGGGTCATTCTCCTCAGACAAACCGCTGCTCTCCGAAGAGGACATGAGTACCTGTAACATAAAAATCATGACATATATACATATATTAAGTATTACTTAGTATACATATAATTACACACAAGGATGCAAACAGTTCCTAGTTGAGTATACGTGTTACTTTTGTGCACCCTAAGTCACGTAAGTGTCCTTGCCTGATTTTTAAAAAACAAGTTTATGTAGTGGATGTCGCGGAAGGTTTCATGCAATGAAAACTTTTGTAAAATTGCTTTCATGAGAGGATCCTAAGGATTGTAGACTAGACTCGAGAAAGAATCCTGGTTCACTACAATCGAAGCTCTGATACCAATCTGTCACACCCCTTTCAAAGGCGGAAGCACGAGGAGTGTTCTGAAAGGTTCTCATTGCATACGATAAGTAAATATACTACATGAATATAAAACAACTCCAAATTGCCATTCATAGTTTAACCATTCATACAAAAGTTAAGTTTAAAGTTTACATCATAACAAAAGATAATTGTTTAAAAAGGTTTACAACTTCATTCCAAATCAAAGATCAAGGTTTTGTTTGCTATATCTCCGCAAGGAGATGGGATATAACAAACAAATCCATCAAAAGTGGAAATGAAGCATAGACACATGATAACTTGAAACATAAACAACATTCTTCAGCAAAGAGATCGCGCACACATCCACTTAGTTCCCTGAAATACATGTAAGTTTTGAAAATCGTCAAAAAAAGTTGGTGTGAATTCATGCAGTTTTGTATAGAATGTTTGAGCATAGTTGTATGAGAACATGGTATGTAATTTGTAAAACTTATTTGTAAACTGTGTTATGTAAATGTAAGGAATACGAGATCGCTAATGGTTTGCAAGGCCACTAACATATGTCACGACATAGGAAGCATCCAAACCTAGGCATTTTCCGTCGTAAGTCGACTGGGACCCAAAAGCACTCTTTGGTAGAAGTAGGCCATGAGTGGGGTTACCTTAAACCCATTAGATCTAACCTTCCGCTCCCCGGTCTAAATGTATACGTTGATTAATGGTGCTTAAGTTTCACCCTATTCGTCACATGATCTGTATGTCATTCCTTAGTTTTGTTTCTACATACCATAGTACATGTATTTTCCCCAAGTTTAGAAAACAATAAAAAGTTTAAAAGTGGGGACATGAACTCACTGATTTGCGTATCATGCGTTGAAACTTCACTGGCTTATCTTGTAGGCGTCGTAACCTATAAACGTTTCTATGTACGTTAATCACTAGACTTGTAACTCACTAAGTACAAGTCACCATCTTAAGTTAGGTATTTGTTTTGTATAAGTTCGTCATTTGTGAGGGTCGTGCCCTTGTTTGTCGGGTCTTGTCCGTTCGTCGCGTTATTGTAATTTGAGTTTGTATTGTTCACTTGTAAATATATATTTTACTTCTAAAAAAAATATGTATTTGTATATGTAGGATTTGAAAAACGGTATGTGTTAAAAATAATCTATATTTTTAACTTATCCCTATATGGTACTTATATTATTTCCAAAAATAAAGATAAGTAATTTGTTAAATAATATTTTCAATATTATTTTTGTTTAAGTATACATAGGGAAGTATACTTGTATTTTTTTATAAATACTTGTGTACTTTACATTATTTGTCAAAAATCAATTCTTTAAAACTTTCCCGAATTATATTTCTTAAAAATAATATATATTTTTAAGGCTTGTGTAAAATATATATTTTTGTTATACTTGTTAAATATATATATAATATATATATATATATAGGGAGAAGATCATGCGAGAACCACCTCTTATTGTGAGAACCGCGAGAACCAATGTGAACACACCAAAAATGCCTAAAAATAGCTAAAAATCACACAAAAAATTTTTTTTTGATTTTTTTAATATTTTTAGGTTAAAATCGCTACTTTTCGAAGCCAAAAAAAAAAAATTTAAATTTTTTTTTTTTTTGCTTCGAAAAGTATCGATTTTAACCTAAAAAATATTAAAAAAATCAAAAAAAAAAATTTTAGATTTTTTTTTGATTTTTTTAGATTTTTTTAGGTTTTTTGGGGGTTTAGTTTTTAGCATTTTAGCTTGGGGGGGCTTAGGTTTTTGGGGGGTGGGGGAGGGGGGTTTAGGTTTTTGGGGGGGGGGGGGGGTTAGGTTTTTGGGGGGGGGGGGGTTTAGGTTTTTGGGGTGTGGGGGGTGGGGGTTAGGTTTTTTTTAGCTATTTTAGGTTGTGTTCACATTGGTTCTCAAGGTTCTCACAATAAGGGTGGTTCTCGCATGAGCCCCTCCCTATATATATATATATATATTATATTTATTTTTGTCATTTACCCGATTTTTGTATAATTTCAATTACTTGGTAGTAATTATATATATTTGTCCAAATATATATTCATGTCCAAAAATGTCCAAATATTTGTCCAAGTCCATATATTTTTTAGGGATATATTTTTGTTAATATATATATATATATATTGTCCAAATATCCCTTTTATGGGTGATTCTTGTATATATATATATTCATAAATACTTCCTTGTATATTTTTTTGTGTATTTTGGTATTTATAATCCTTGGGAGTATTTAGTGTATTTTTCAAGTTCCAAATACACTACTACATATAATACACATAATATACACTTAGCACAAAATTTGGTGACCACTAAATATATATATTTTCCCTAAAAATATACATACTTAATATTGATTTTAACCTTGAAGAAAACCTTATTTCTTGACTTGTAATTTGGTATAATAATTAGGGAACCTTAGAAAATATTTTTAGGTGAATTTTTGAGGAATAAGTTTCACCAAAACTTATATTTTTCTAAGTGTCAAAATTTTATAAAATTTTTGACCTAGTTCCCCCTAAAAATGGAGGTTTCTCATGTTTTCAAAACATGTGTTTATTTTTTTTCATCACCAAAAATCAATTTTCAACAATCTCACAAGTGACATACACTAAAATCATCATGTTAAACTCTAGGATGAACTTGATTATTTTATAAAAAAACATGTAGTCTTGTAAATCTACACTTAACATACTTGATTCTTTCAAAAATAAGCTTCTTGATGATTTTTTCATGAACTTTTTATGAAGCTAAATCTCGTAACTTAACCATCCATAAACTTAGTTACTTCAAGATCATAAGAATATACTTTAAAAACCATTTTTCATGTTTACATAAAGACTTTTCAAGTTCATCTTCAAGTTTCACCATGGATCTTTCAAGATCCATGCTTAAACTTGTTAGATCTAAGCTTCTAACAAGCTTTCATATGATGGATCTAACGAAAAACACAAGATTCAACATTCACAACTTCATAACATGCATAAAAAAACTTCAAAACAACTTATTTTCACTTAGATTATATTAGATCTTCATGTTACCATATTTTAAAGTTTAGGTTCTTTGATGGTGTAACTTGTACATACTAATAACATGAAGTAAAATAGAGAATATGATGCTTACTACTAGCTCTAGTGGCTAGGGAAGTGGCAAGAACAAGAAGAAGATGAAGAATGAAGAAGATGAGTGGATAAAAGCTCCTCAAGATGGTCCTTTCACTTCCTTTGCTCCACACCTTCTTAGATCGTCCTTGTGCACCTTTGTATAACCTTAGATTGCTTGATTGATGAATGAAAATGAAGATGTATATGTGTGTGTTGTTGGTCGTGGGGTAGAAGAGATAAAAGGAAGAAGATGAAGTTTTGAATATGATGAAATGATCTTGTTTCCTTCAACTAATGGTCCTTTAAAACAACTTTCCAACACAAAATTGTCCAAAGGTTTTCATGTTCAATATCTAGCACACAACATAATATTTTAAGGGGGAATGTTGGTGGGGCCACCTTGGGGCCGGTTGGAGATGGGGGGGGGGGGGTAAATTGTAAAATTTTGGAAGATATGGGTGGAAGATGTAATTTGAAGTGTTAAATGTAAGGTTTAGTATGTTTAAGTGTTTTTATGATTTTTAAGGTGTCCAATCACCATAACTAGCTTTAAAACATAAAAACTATGCTTCTAGTCTATTTTTGATGTTTTGGGTAGTGTCCGGTTAATCGTTCGGTTGTCGGTTCGTTAAAGTGCTACATTGTGAATTTTACAAGATATGAAGTACCTTTTGTGACAGTTCTTGTAACTTTGAGCATTAGAGAGGCGAAGCTCTGCTCGTTTGATTTCACGGTTCTGTAATTGTCAATGAGTAATAGAAATCAACTTTAATTACATTCTTGTGTCTGGTTCACTCTCGTACACAGATTCCGCACGTGATACGAGATCTACACAGTCATCAGGATTACAAATTCGATCCAGAAACGAACATACAGATTTCGAGATATAAACTTAAATCAATAACTTTCTTAGTTCGTGAGGAACATCTCTTAGATATATGGACTTAGTACTCCGAAATTTCGTTTGAGAGATTGTCTGATTCTGAGATATTAGGTCTTTATACTTATTGATATCTGGGGTATTATACAAGATCTTCTGATTTTGGGTCAGCAATGGCCTAGATCTTGTAGAATACTTTAGTGCTTAAACCTCAAACACTGCATAAAAATTGAGAATATCGAAAGATATACATCAAGTGCAGTTCAAAAGATTCCTAAGTGGAACACACCTTTAAGTGGAGCCTTCATCTCATTGTCTGAACGGTAGTTCTAACCTGAGCTCTCAAGGCCTCGCATTAACCCAGAGACAGATATCAGTTAGGTATATTCACCTGTAAGACTGAATCCAGGGAATCTTGATACGGGAGTATATTCTGAGGTGGGACACGCGGTTAAGTTAGTTCCTAAAACGTTAATCTCGTATCTTGATTCAATTGAAGTTTGTGTGAAAATTTAAGTGGATCAGTATACTGACAATCTAAGTGAATTGTTTAAAACTTAAAGTTTATGTAGATCAACGGTGCATGTGATTAGTCAAAAACTGATATGATCCTCTGACACATCTCAACAAAAATATGTCTGTAAATATTTTGTTGTTGCATTTCATTACAGATAAAACTACAAAAAGATTTTAGGTGTGTTTTAGCATAAAGTTTGTAAAATACAAAAAAAATTGTTTCACTTTATGTTTCGACAACCGATGTTGGAAAACTGAATTTCAAAATCTAAAGTATGCTAAACATGTCTCGAAAAATAACAAGTTCATTAACTTGAATTTGAAATAAAAATGTAAAAAAAATGTTTGAAATTGTCCACCAAGGTCATTAATTTGGACTTGGTAGATAATCAGATATTCAAGGTCACTAATTTGAACTTGATTATCTATGAGGGTTAATGAAGATAATTGTGCTTAAAAGTCAAATATGATATTGAGGTTTTTATGACAGAAAACTGATTTTTAGGAGGAGTTTGATAAACAATGTCAAATGGAAAGAAAACACAAAGAACAGGAAAAGATAGTAGTGCCAAATTGTCAAATGCAGGTTGCTAAAAGCAAAGGGAAGATCACTAAGAGGGAGTCTAAAGTAAGGGGGAGTTAAATATTTTTGAAGACTTAGAAGAAAATGACGAATTGGTAATGACAAAGCAAAGTTTGTCTACAACAATATCCAAGGGGGAGTCTGTGAATGCATTATGTCTATTGCTTTCGTCAATCATGTTCATAGTTGTCAATGTATCGAGTCGTGGTTAATTATATAGGATTATATGATAGATAAGACGGATTTGTGTCGTTAGTACACATTCGTACGAATGTGTAGTTCGTGCGAATGGGACATCCTATTCGTCCCAAGGTGCCACTCGTATGAAAGTCCCAGTCGTCCTAGATGGTTCATGCGACTAGGGATGCCTATAAATAGGGGTTCAGGTCTTGTCATTTGTAACACTTTGGACTTGAGAAGGGAAACTCTGTCCATTTTGTTTCGTGGTTCTGTAACTTCAAATAATCAATAGAAACCAGTTTAATTAGCTTGTTCTTGTGCATGTCATCTTCACACTCGGATTTCGCACGAGATATGGAGATATATTAGCCGGTCAGAGCATTCGGAGTGCCGAAATGGTCCTCACAGTACGAGAGAGCTCTCTCGTCCCAGGCAACTTCATGCAAATAGGCTTTGCCTATAAATAGAGGATGATGGCTCCTCATTTAACAAGTTTTGGAGTTCCCAAAGGGGAAATGCTGGCGAAATTTCTCCAGAATTTCGCCAGCTTGTAAAAGATGTAAACTCTTTCGGTATGAATGAAGCAAGCATTCAACTAATGACTATTCTGCTTCTACTCATTTCTTATCAATAATATTTTACCAAATCGGTTCTATCGGGGCCAAAACTCCGTCTAATCCCACCGGATCCTGGACTCTCAATTGGTATTAGAGCTACGGTATCGATTCAATCGATCTAACAGTTGATTAAATCACCTACGCTCATGAATTTTCCATTTTTAGGGGGTATAGACGTAAAACATCAAATTGAAGGTCAATTCACTTATGGAATTTGAAATTGAAGACATCATTAGCTTCGGAATTGATTTCGCACATATCTGTGAAGTTTCATCATGAAATTCGCAGAAATAAAGATTCTGGATCGAAAAATGTGATTGGGAATGTTTGTGAGACTGGATTAGTCGGTTTCGCGCGAAAGAGCTCTCTCATTCCACGAAAAGGCCTCTCAGACGAGAGGATCCCCCATTCGTCCAAAAAATCCATTCGTTCCAAAATCAGCCCATTCGCACGAATGGGTCAAATGCCTAAAAAAGACATTTTGTCAGCTAATAAAAGTACTTAAGAATCTATGGGCTGGATCAAGTCAGGCTAGGTTAGGTTAGGTTTCCTTCTTCCACTTTCGTATTTTTCTGTGAATTTTCATGTATGGTTGGATATTTGGATATTGGATTATCAAATAAGTTAGAATAGTTACATAATTGTCTTGTAAAATATAGAAATTTAGGAGAGGTTGTAAGCATTTAATACTTCTCAGTGTTCACCTATTACATAATCATTCAATACATGTGTTTGCTTCGAATGATTGTTTTTAGTAATAAATAGAATTTTAAAGTTGCATTTATTTGTTGCTTTATAAATCAAACGGAACATATTTCATTTTTAATGGCTAAATCTGCAAACCATGGGGATAGAATCGTTGACATCTCCTGACTCCTATCCTAAGCTTTGTCTAACTCACTAACACCACAAACAAATTTCATTTACAATGGAGTATTTAGAGATTTTTAAATTTTAATTTTACTTTTTTTTTCATTGTTGTACGTAATAAAAATACTTTAATTATATATATTATATACACCTTATTGTAAATTTTTACACACATTAATGTACCATTTTTCTATTATGCAACCACATATTTATATAATATTAAAGACAAAGGTCGGTGACCTTTGTCTTTATTATATACATGATGTTTGTCTTTATTAGTCCAGGTGTGTTGTCATTAGTTCGAATCTGTCAAGTGTCTTTAGGCATACTTTTCTGTGTTTCTATTTTAGCATGCTTTTTTCTCTTTTTTTTTGTTTTTTGTTTTGAGGCCTCATGCTTTTTTTATATTTTAGGTTTCTATCTTTTTTTTGTCTTGCTTTTACTGAGTTTTTACGTAAGTTTTTTTCGTGAACCCGCAACGGTATAATCAACGTAAATTTAGTTTGAGAACGACTCGGGTTTTGTTTATCTTTTTTGTCTTTTCTTTTATTACGTTTGTTTTTTCATGAATCCGCAACGGTATAATAGACGTATATTTAGTTCGAAAACGAGCCAGGTTGACTGTAGTTTATACTTTATCATGCCACGTATGGCGCCGCCGCAACGCGCGGCGGGTAGAAAACTAGTAATACATGGTACTTCTATATATGGGCTTGAGATGGACTTATTGTCAATACACAAGACGCTTTTATTTTTGCACACATTAATGTACCATTTTTCTGTTAATCATAAATAGTATTTAATACATGGGTTTGGCCTGAAGCTTGGAGGGCTGTGTTTCCTATCCTTTTTCAGCTTCCTCCGATCTCTATTACTCCTCTTAAAAGGGACACTATTTTATGGAAAAAAGATGGTAATGCAACAGAACCTTTTTCGACAACTTTGGCGTGGGATTCTCTAAGAAGACCAGGCCAAATGGTTAGCTGGTATAATATGGTATGGTCTTCTTTTAATATGCCAAGACATGCGTTTTGTTGTTGGTTGATATGTAGGAGAAAGCTTGCAACTCAAGACCGAATCAAGTTATGGAATAATGCGTCGGGTAACATGAATATGATGTGTTGTCTCCTTTGCAATAGAGACTTGGAAACTCATGATCATCTATTCTTCGAATGCCCTTATTCAAATCAGATTTGGTGTTCTATCTGACAGAAAATTGATATGGTTCAAATCGATGGAAAATGGGAGGATGTGGTCGCTTGGATTATCCCTAAGGCGAACTCTAAGCTCCTCATTTGGGTCATCCGCAAGCTTGTGGTAGCTGCTACGGCTTACTTCGTGTGTCAGGAAAGGAACTCGAGGTTTTTTAACAACCAGTTGCGGCCTCCAGAGAAACTAGAAGATCTGATTGTGGAGACAGTCCGTTTAAAGCTTCACTCTTTCAAATTCAAGATGAATGATCGAGTTGCAAGATTGTTGAAGACATGGAGGGTATCATCTTTGGATGAGGTTGACAAAACCTAAATATGAGAATTACTTGTTCGTAATGTTTAGTGTTTAGGTGTTGGTTTTTGGTTTGATTGGTAGTATGTTTTTGATGCGCTTTGTTACTTTAGTGTGGTATGTCACACTATTGAACTAGACTGGCATTCAGCCTCTCTACTTGGTTTTTTATGGTTTGATAGTAATACAATCACCAGGGTATACCCTTTTACCCAAAAAAATAAATAGTATTTAATATAAATAATTTTCTTGAGTTCAGGAAGTAATCCTCGGTAATAATCTAGTATCATGTAAAATTAAAAAAAACAAAATTCACTACCGTTAGTTTATTAAAATAATGATATCAGAGAATGGAAAGTGAGTCCGGTGATCCACAAGTTGATGAGATTCTACAAGAAGTTAGGGCAATTGGGGCGACCCCTTTAGGCTAGAGGGTATGGTGATGGTCCTCCAAGTGAGGATGATCCGCCACGTAGGCGCCACGTCATAGTCCTCCCAAGGATGGTCCATCCCACAAAACTAGAGGGTATGAAGGATGGTCCTAGATGATCATACCCCACCACTTTTATGTTTTTTTTAATCTTCTACTTTTTTTAACATTTAACAAATAAACTAACACAATATTTTCATTAATATTAAAAAATATTACATAAACTTAAAAAAAAACATAAACTAAAAAAAAATTAGTAAGGTACCTTCTTGGTCTCGGTTTAATTTTGCTCGTCTAGTTAGCCGTTGGGACGACGCTTCATCACCCGCCATGAAGACCTGAGCCGTGTTCATAATCATGTCGTGCATAATAGTATCCTCTTCCGAAGATGATGAATACCACGTAGACGAAGATGATGAAGAGATGGAAGAAATTGAAGAAATGGAAGAAGGTGAAGCCATGATAATTTTTGAGAGAGAGAGAGAGAGAGATGGGGTGGTAGCGGGTAAAAAATGGTATAAAAATTGATGAGTTTTTATAAAAAGGGAAGAGGGGTTATAAAATGTGAGAGAGATATGAGATTGTAGTGGGTGAAAAGTTGTGAAAAAAGGTGTAAAGAGGTGAGTATTTATAAAAGTGGGATTGAATTGGGTATATATTTGAATTATAGCCGTTACTAATAAATATAAATTCTGAATTTGAATTTTTTTTATTAAACGGTCATCTTCAAATGGTCCCCACTTTTTTTTTTGTCATTTTGTGCTCGTCGCCAACGTCTAGTTGATGCCGGAGAGAACGGGGACGGGGGCGCAGGAAGGGGGGGGGGGGGGGGGGGGGAGATGGTGTAACTCACGGCGACGGTCCTCCCCTCCTTAGCAGCCACATTAGAAAAGTCGCCGCTGAGGTCAAAATCCGCGTCACATCTGTATAAAAGATAACCGATCCCTAGCCGTTAATGAAAAAAGGATCCGACGGTCCATGTTATATTAACAGTAAAGGGTATAATACCCTTGGCGGGCTACTGCCCATCCTCATTCCCTCCCAATTACACAACCAGCCTTGCCCAAACCCTAGCATGACATCGCTGCTCTGCCCCGCGCCCCACCTCCTCTGCCCGGCGTCCTCAGCCCCACGCACAAGGTAAAATTTGTCTCTAATTATGTTTATCTTTACAAAATTCTTGAGTTAGAATGTCAATTAAGAAAGGGCAGGTTATTGTGCTGTTGTTGTCAAGTTTCTTGTGTTAGAAAAATGTCGAATTTCTTGTGTTGTTGTCAAGTTTCATCTCACAAAAAACAAACAAACAAACTTTTGCGGCAGTGAATTTTGCTCTGATTCTTTAGGGTTTGCAACTTTGGTGCAAAAATCGATAAATAGATAGATGCAAATAGAGAAATTAGAGTCGATAAAATCGGTTGCAGCAGATACAAGAGGGAAGCCTAGAGTTTTGGCTGAATTGAAGAGGCTTGAACAAGAAACTCGTCATTTAGAGGTTGAATTTTTAGTTTTATCTATATGGGTTATTTGTGGGTTTGTTTAAAATTGGGAATTTTTATATTGTTATTTGTTTTCTTGAAATTAAGATTATAGTTGGTTTGTTATTAGGTTTTTTCATGAATTTAATTTGTTTAGAGTTGACTCTGAATTAGATGGCTGATTTTTTATATTGATAGTGAGCCTAATGTTTATGTAATGATAGATATGACTGGTTAGAATGCTGGATTAATGAGTGCATTCTTTTTAAATATTAAGAGGATCAAGTTATAACCGATTTAGAAACCGCAAATCAGTTTGCTGGTTTTGACTAAATGGGTTATGAATTGTTCATGGAAAAGTTTAAATTTTAGATGCCAACAAGGTGTATTTTGGTCACTTTGGGATGCTATAGTACAAAGTTCAAGAGAATGGATCCGGTAATGTTTGATCTTGTATGCGTGTTTTACCACTATGCTTATGCGGGTAATCGTTTTTCGGGTAACTCTTATCCTAAGCAGTCAATAGCGGGTGGGATAGCGGTTATCAGGCCTTCCAAAATAGCAGTGTCAAACAGCGGAACCGCTATTATTAGCACTATTGACCACTATTTGACCGATATAGAGCATTCCACATTAGAAAATAATATTGCCAATTTGCCATGTAGTCAGTCTCCAAATAAAATTCACCTCAGAAACTACCATAATGTTAAATAACTTTTGCATGTTAAAGGAGTTTGCATAAGTTATAGTTTTAAGGTATTGTGTGTGTTCGATTATATATGATATGTGTAAATAATATTATAATGTGAAATATGTATTGAAGCTCTCTATCTTGTGATGTCATATGCAGAAGGAGTTGGACCAGCTTGAGAAAATGGAAGCAGCCTCAGCTGTAAGCAAACAGTAAGTATCAATAATATTTTGTTTATGTGTGATTAACGATTTTTTAACATAGTGTGTTTTTTGGTAGAATCCTGAGTAACGTTGAAACAAGACCGGATCCACTACTTCCCACGTAAGAGGTGTGTCCTACAATAAACTTTGTAACTTAGCTTAATGATATCTTAATATTTCCTTTCGTCACTAATTACTAGTTATTTTCATTCAGATTGAGGCCCATGCCGGATATGTTAGTGATCTCGCCTTTAGGATATAACATTCAGGCATGTGACAGTGTATGCTCTTCTTCAACATCGAACTTGTGAACTCATTTTTTTTTTCTTTGAGAACTTAAATGGAAAATTCCTTTTATTTCTTTCTAATTTGAAGTGTTTGTCTTGATAGCATATATCTTTTCAATGACTATCAATGAAAAGATCAAGGCATGGTGGTTACATGTTGATCCAGTTTGAGAAATTGATTATGAAACCCCTGGTTACATCTGGACGAAAATGGTATACAATACCAATGGGTCAAGGTATCACTTATATTTAGTTATATAACATTTTAAGTTATATTTATAAATTTCTTTGGTTTTTATCCGGTGACACTTTTATATTTGCTTGCTATAGGCAAATGCACACCAATAAGGCATGCTTGGTTTTAAAAAGCGAGAGGCGCACAAAAGCGACGAGGTCTAAAATTGAGGCGCAAAGCACAAAAGCGGTGGGCTTTTCGTACCCGAGGCGCAAGATGTTTATATAATTTTTTTTTTATATATCCCATACATATCCCATAAGTTTTTAGCTTCCTTTAACCAAAATATAGCTATAAGAAAGGATTTTATACCATTTTAATTACATGTACAAGTCAAAAAACCAAAGGTACAACATTTTTATGCAGTAAACCGCCTAAGTTACATGAGGCGCGCGCCTCATGCCAAAAAGCCCACAAAAAAACATCAAAAAATGCACTTTTTGGTCGCTTCCTGTAATTACACAAGGCGAGAAGCAAAAAAGCCCCAGGCCCCGCGCCTTGTTGGGCCTAGGCGCGCCTAGGGCGCGCTTTTCAAAACCAAGAAGGCATGTCTTGGGTAAGAGCAAGTTGATATTAGGGCTGTTAGAAGGAATTCCAACGATGTTGAAGGGGGAACTTGTAGTGGTAAGTATTGAGTAATGGTCATAGTTTATTTAGTGGTTGAAATTTTGATTGTCATGCTGGTTGTTATTGATTTTTAAAACATATATTGGTGTTATCTGTTCCAGTTTAAAATGAAGCCTGAATTGCACTATGGCGAGGATGATTGCCCAGTTTCTGTTTCAGATAGCTTTTCAAAGGATGCCCAACTTAATTTTGAGATTGAGCTGATCGAGTTTTCTGTTCGGTAGTTACTGTTCTGTTCTATGCTTACTGTTCTGTGCTTACTGTTCTGTGCTGGATTCATATTGATTTCTTTAATTCCTGTCCTGTTCTGTGCTTACTGTTCTGTGCTTAGTGTTTGTGTAGTTTGCTTTTTAATTTAACCGCTAATGTTGTCGAATTCTTTTTTGAAGTATTTGAAATATATGTTGATTTTTGAATTTCTTTGTTAGTCGTTGCCTGTATATTGGTTAGACAATGCAAGATGAACGTGTTGGTTGATGGGGTCAAGATAGTGGCAGTTATAACTTGTACTACGTTCTTCTGACCTACAAACGGTTTCTATGCAACTAACAATTGGCTAATTTTCTTTGTTCTTAGTTTTATTTATACCCAAATCAGAGATATTTGAAAGTCAAAGTGGCTGATATCTTGTTTCATCTCATTACAGGAAATACCCGTAATAGCGGCAACCAAGTTTGGAGACGAAGATGCTGATGAAGTGGATGATGACATGGAGATGATGTAGAATTGTGACATTTTATATGTTAAGTAGTTTTATGACGTGTTGTGAATAAAAATGAACCCGGATGGTGACGTTTCTGACGTTTATGCTTATGTAGATTGTGTCTATTTAGTTTTTGTGTGTCGTGAACCCGAAATTGGCAGGTTTAAATGTGAAAAAACTGGAAAATAAAAAAATAACACTAGTGTATGAAACATGCATAAGAATTAAGAAATACGTTGGTCATGTTGTGAAAAAGGAAACCCTCAATGTGTTGAGTGTATACCCCCACTCAACAACATTGGAACAAAATATACTAACATGAAATTCAAGAACATATTGCACCCCAACTCCAAAAACAAATGAACGAACATTGGTAAATAATGAAACGAGACAATAGTGATGATTAATTAGATACTTTGTTTAATTTGTGTTATCGAAGATACTTCCGTTTAATATGTATTACCGATAATACTTTTGTTTTAAGTTTGGCTTAGTTTGTTTCAACGTGACAAATTTTTGTTAGATTTGTTGGGATTTGTGGTTTAGAAACCACTTGTAAGTCCATATCGTCGCTATAGGTGTCCCTAATAATATCGGCTACAACCGTATAGCGACAACTCATAGCTATAGGTACAAAACAATTAAATAAATGCCTTTATTTATTGATTGAATGTTTTTATACGACAACCTTATAGTCACGATATGTCGTTGCGAGTTAAATGTTTTAATTTTTTTGTAAGTATTTAAACAACTAAATAAATGTTTTATTAGTTTAGTAAATATTTTTTACAACACACTTGTATCGTATAGGATCATCTATGGCGACAATGCACATGGCGACGACGCTGAGACCCTTTGACCACAAACTTCATAGCGACGACATGTTGTGGGATAGGTGAAAAGGACATGTAGCAATGACATGTCGCTAAAACCTGAAAATGTTGTGGATGTAGGTTTAAATCCTAGTAGTGAGATCTTACAATTTACGTAAACTTGTTACATAAACATTCATTAACTATACTTTTGTTTTGGCTATGCACGGGAGATGGGGTTGTTGTGCCTGACCATTTGTCAAAATGATACCTATATATGGGTCATGCTATTTACACACGGCCAAAATTATTTTCACACCTCAAAGCGCCGCGCTTTGGCCATAGCGCAGCGCTTAGCTCGACAAAAGGTAACTTGATTGACGTTTGAGACATGAGTTACTGTTTGAGAGACATAAAGCTGATTACGAGGTTTGTCGTTAACCCTAAGCGCCGCGCTTTGGCCATAGCGCGGCGCTTCGACCCCAAATTTTCCCTTATAAAAGCAACCTCTGAGACAGTACCTTTAATGTTCGATATATATTGCACTCAATATGTTGTTTACAAACATACGGGGGTTTTGTTGTTTGTCGATTTCCAAATTACTTGTGTTTCTTCAAAATAACGCGCGGTTTTGCTGTATTAGTTACGTGTCTTGAAAAAACGATGTCGTGGTTAAGCAACTATCTTTTCGGTCCATATTCTGACGAGTCAGTTGTTCCTGATTCTTACGACGGGACCGCTATTTCTGACTCGTATGAGAAACCGGTCTCGTCCAACTTGAAGGAGGCAGAGGTTGTATCTGGCATTCGTTATCGTGATAACACGGTGACGCTGGATTTGAATACCCCTGTGGAGGACCCTTACGCACAACAAGGTTATTCGAATTTCGGTTACGGTGGCGAGCACAAATTTGTACAGCAGGAGTGTTATCCAAATCACAGTTACGGTTGTCAACAGAGCTTTGAACATCAAGTCTATTCGGACCTCGGTGACGATGGTGAGCCGGAGAATGTGTCTGTTGACGAGGAAGGCTGTTACCCGGTTACATTTTCGTTTGATACAACGCAGACCTTTTCGTCACGTAAAGAGTTGGTGCGTTGGGTACAAGACACGGCAAAAGACAATGGTTACCTCATTGTGATTAAGAGGTCGAATAAAAGAGGAGAGAATTACAAGATTTGGTTTCAATGTACTTTTGGTGGGGAGCATAAGAGTATAGCTACACAGAGGAAAACGGGTAGCAAGAAAATAGGCTGCCCGTTCGAGATGATCGGGTTTTCGGAATCATCCGGAAGTGTTTGGAGGATCGAGGTGACGAAGGCGAAGCATAACCACACTCCTATTGAAGACTTAGAGGGTCACGCGTATGCGAGAAGGCTTTCTTCGGAGGATACAAAACTGGTTAAGGAGCTGGCAGAGCAAGATATTCCCAACCAAAGTATCTGGCGAACGCTGACGAAAAACAATCCGGCTAGAAAGCTTATTCCGAAAGATATACACAACGCTGTTCAGAAGATCAACGCCGGAAAAAATGTCGGTAAGTCTCCGATGCAACGACTTGAAAACATTCTTCTCGAAAAAGATTACACTTATTACATGCGCACGAATGAGATATCGAACGTGAAGATGTCTTCTTTGTTCACAAAAAATCATTCACTATGTGGTGTGCCTTCCCGCATGTGCTAATGATTGACGCCACCTACAAAACGAACATGTACAACCTGCCATTTGTTCAGGTCGTAGGCATGACGTCGACAAACAAATCGTTTACGGCTGCTTGTGCGGTAATTTCCGCTGAGAAGTTAGAGAACTACCTATGGGTGTTGCAGAGGATCAAGTCTATGCTGGTAGGATGTATGGAACCGCGCGTGATTTTAACAGACAGGGAATTTGCGCTAATTAACGCGTGTGAACAAGTTTTTCCAAAAGCGCATAAGTATCTTTGTCGGTTCCATATTCAACAAAATATTAATAAGAACAGCAAGAGGAAATTCTCTGACAAGCAGTGGAAAGAATTCGTACGTACATTTTGTGACAACCCGCACTAAACCAGGTATCCGTACAACTTAATTAATAATTAATTACTGCTTAATTACTGTGCTTGTTTGAACTAGCTGATGAACTGCTACTTGATATCTGATACATGTACTTACTTGCATCATACTTTACTTATCGTCACTACATTATTTACATGCTGAACCCTAGTGACAACCATGATGCACAAAAAGCACAGTAGCACAATAGCGGATAACCTATTGAACATGCTGATAAAGCCAGCATCAGGCAGACACTGCCTCTAAGGCCTGTAAGAGCCTGAAATATTTTGCTACACTAGTGGTGAGTGTAGGGATACAAGGGTTGTAGAACTGCGTCTCTAGGAATAAGTCACAATGACTGGATGTGCCTAAAACGTACTCTAAGTACAAAACTCAGCACTTTACAAAATAATTCAGCTTTTAGCTAACTAATAAAGTGCCAAAACATGAGAAAAATATTACTAGACACTTTCCAAAGTGTCAGAAATGAGTTGTGTCACTAGAAAGGGTATTAACGACACTTTAAAGCTTTGTTAAGCACTTTAACGGATTACTATCCAACCGAACAACCGGACTATACCCGGAACATGAAAATATTGTTATTTTCATTATTTATCTTTTTCTGAGTCAGTTAGGGTCCCTGAATACCCTAACACCCGCATTAAAGCTCGACACTCTAGTAACTGGGTTAATCCCTAAACTTAACTTAGTTTAACTTAACTATATACTTAGTGTCTAGTTGAAATCGAACCAAGGACCCCCCCCCCCCTCTTGACCGAATTCGGTCCCCTAGGGGACACACTTGTACCATGGTGATTATTTTAATCACCTTTGCCTAATATCCAAGTGACACAAGAACCATTGGTTATTAGCACATGAGATTATCTATAAGATGCTAGCTTAACCCACATGATCATTCATCACACTCATCACAACACTCACACACTCCTCTCTCCCTCTAGAGCTCTCGGCCGAACATCCCACCCCCACCCATCATATTTTCGAGTCTTGATCAACCAATTCCAAGTCCATACAAGTGTTAAGGGTCGCGTATAAGGAGCCTTGGAGCAAGCGGAACTCGAAGGACCTCTTTATCTAGCTTTTATCCACCTCATTTGCGCATAGATTCTTCCCTAGCCTCGAGCTAGAGGTATAATGCTTAAAACTCGTATTCGAACTAATCTAAAGTGGTTAAAAGGATTTTTATCGGTTAAAACTCGTTAACATGCAAGATGATGCTTTAAAGTCTACTTAAAACACTAAAAATGGTGGTTAATAGCACATAAGTTGTGTAAATGATGTAGTATTCGAAATGTATGGTTATTTAGGCCCGATCTATGATGTGGTAGCTCGGATCATCGTTTAACCCGGTTTGGTAAGATCATGGATCTTAACATAAGCTTGTTTTGAATAATACAAGGGTTAAAAGGTGAAACTCTACCACACGCGAATCATGAACTTGTGTAAAAGAGTTTTACTTGTGAAAATGTGTTTAAAACTAGCAGATCTACGCATCTGCAAGTGGTATTTTCAAAGAACCACGTATCAAAGAAATCATGTATTTTAAAAGATGGATCTTACACTAACAAGCATGATTTTTATAAACCACAAGTGTGTAAACACTTGTGAAATGAAAAGATCCGACAAAATAACAGTTTTTGTAAAAGATGACGGGAAGTTGTAAAGATGGATTTTCTCTAAAAACGAGGTTTTTACAAGATCAAATTACCTTATATGAAGATCTACTAAATTTAAGAGGATTTACACCACAGTTTTGGGAAAACTGCAAGTTCATGTAATTTTTGGCAATTTACACATATGTTGATTTGTTGTTGTGCTGAAAGTTGTTCTGATCACATAAAGAAAATTGTTGAGTTGATTTGTTAAAGAAAATGATACGCTTGAAAGCGTGGCCACCTCCAGTTACAGAGGAAACTCTGGCGAAATTTTTCTAAAAACCTAACACTTAGAACTATTTACACTACAAGTGTTAGAATTATTTTTGACATGTTTTCGAAATATAAATTTCGCCATGACTTTATTTACTAAATATTCGGAGGTGGGATTTTCACAAAATTTAACGTGATAAATATATATTTTCACACACTGTTTATGATTATTTTGTGAAAATACATAAATATTATTTTTAGAGTAAAAATAATATTTACGAACGTTAACGAATCCAAAATAATACGAACGCTTTCACCATAAATATATAAGTTACACCGGTAATTATATTACCACTCGATTGTTAAAACGTAACTTACGCACTTACGGAAATATTTATGAACGCGTATTTTAACAACGTATTATTGGAGAAAAATTATGTGAAATGAAAATATAATATTTTTGAGAAAAATACTTATATTTTGGAATTGGAAATATATATTATATTAAGTGAGACTTAATGATATAATTTGAACGCACATGTATTGAATCCCCCATCCTTGGGAAGGAGATTTACTACCAAGTATATACAGAATGTAAACACGAAATAGTTGTCTAACTATTTCCCAAAGACTTAAACTATAAAGCTAAGGCACGGCCGTCCGTCTAATAGAAATTAGCACCTGTAGGTCGTCGCACAGCTGCGTGAGCAGGAGATACTTGGTAGAGACGCTTCACTGTGAGTTCATGTCCCCCTTTTCTCTAACTGTTTCCAGTTTTCTTAACTGCGGGGGTGAAATACATGTTACTTTGATTACAAGTACTTTATACATGGTATGGTTAGCGTAAGGAGGTTTACTACTTAGATCATGTGAGTGGGTAGGCAGAAACACCGAGGGACGTAAGCGGTAGATCTATCTGGGTGTAGCGAGCCCAACTCTAGGCCCAACAGAACGGACCTCTGAGAGGCCCAACAGAACGGACCTTGGAGTGACTTTGTACCCGACGCGAAATCTGCTAGGTTGAGTCTTCCTACTTGCACTTCACACATACTAATGGCCTTGCAAACCATTGGTGATCTCTTTTCCTTACACTGCTACATACCAGGGAAATTTTATACTTACAAGTGTTTTACATACTCACTTACACATGAACTCGCTCAACATTATTGTTGATTTTTCAACTTACATGTATTTCAGGAAATTAAAGATCTGGCACGGTATGTTATGTTTTCCCGCTGCATAAGGGTTCCAAGGTCATCCCAGTTTAGGAAATGTGACTCTTTCCTGGACAAGTCACAACTCTTAAACTGCGCTTGTTTCATGTTACGGTTTATGTTTTTCAAGACAATGTTTTATGTTATGATGTTGTAAGTCTTTAAGACAATGGTATGATACTCTGGTTCTAAAACTTAATCAAATGGATGATCTTGCATGATTTTATTTCATATAGCTTTGTTATGGTTAAGCTATGGTATTAAGAAGTCACACCAAAAATAACCACGCTTCCGCAAAGCCAGGGTGTGACAGCTTGGTATCAGAGCTCTGATCATAGCGAACTAGGATTCTTTCTCGAGTCTAGACTATGATCACTAGGGCTCTCACGAAAACATTTTACTGCATACCACTTAAGTCCAGATCCAAAACTTTTTACAAACAAATGTTGAGCACCTTTTATTATTTATAGGCTCAGCCTGGAGGGCTGAGGCTCGGTCTGGAGGATCGAGGCTCGGTCTAGGTGACCGAGGTAGTTGAGCACGTTGATTTATTATAGGCTCAGCCTGGAGGGCTGAGGCTCGGTCTGGAGGATCGAGGCTCGGTCTAGGTGACCGAGGTAGTTGGCTTATGAGACTAGGAAGAGTAGGCTCAGTCATGAAGGCTGAGGCTCGGTCAAGGGGACCGAGGCTCGATCTAAGAGGTCGAGGTGGAGGATAGAGCAGTCTTCGAGACTGGGAGGAATTTGGCTAGTGGACTAGGAGAATTATGTGATACCTTACTTGGTGACTTATGTGATTATCTGATTGTATGACTGATTATTCAAGCATATTTGTGTTTATGTTACAGAATCATGGATTCAGCCGGTACTGGCGATTCGGACACTACTGGACCCATACCTATCGTATCTGATGACCTCACATCCTCCGAGCACGAGGTGTACACATCTGACTATACCAGTACCGACGAGGGTGATTTCCAGCCTTTCGCACTACCCGATGGTGCTGATGAGCCTGCAGATGACCCTCCCGCTGAGTACCTACCTCTAGTAGAGATTCCGGCTCCTATACCCTTAGCCGTTTATCCAGCGTATGATTTTCTTCTTGACGCCGAGGCTGATGGCGATGTTGACCTATTTGAGGAGGAGCCCTTTGAGGATGAGATCCAGGGCGAGGCCCTTCTTCCTGCGGACGATCTTCTGATGATCGCTGACGTTCCCGCTGAGGATTCGCCTGCACATTCTCCTGTCCCAGACTCCTTCGAGTCTGTGGCATCCGCACTTTCTCACACATTGAGCGCACAGCACTTTGCGCATGATTCTGATCCTGACCAGGCATCCTCTGTTGCACCCATTCCCAGTTTTGCGTTTGACCATGATGACATAGAGGACTCTGATCCTATCTTTCCCCCGGGATACGACCCGGATCGTGATATCAAGTTTATACCTATGGATCAGCCCATGGAGGATCCAGCTGACCCAGTAGATCCTATCGACCCCGAGTTTGACTTCGAGATGGCTTTTGATGATCCCGAGCCTGTCGTCGCTCCTGAGCAGGCAGCCGCTCTAGACCCCATACTTGAGCATGACCCCGTACATGCTGGCATCCCTATTGAGCCTGTTATAGCAGACCCACCTGTTGATGATCTCCCCGTGGATGTTCCTTTGTTAGAGGGCGATCATGTCGTTGTTGATCCTGTTGTTCCTCTACCTGTGGTTGATATACCTGTTGACCATCCTGTTGAGCACATTGCACCTGTTCACCCTTTTGTTGCACCTGATCCCATCCCACTAGAGCCCGAGCATGCACTGTTCGCAGCACGCATGGATCCACCAGATGAGCATGCACAGCACGGTTGGATACCTGCTGATGAGGATGTTCCACCTTTTCCCCCTCAGATCCCTGATACACGACATGTTGATTCTTCTTTTCGGGTTCCACAGTTTGTACCTCCAGCGAGGCCTGGAGAGGGTTCTTCAGCCCATCCTTTTGGGCATATACCGATGTCTATCCCCTTCATGCCCCAGATGTCATCTGTTCCACCCCCTGTTGCTCCATTTCATGTGGCACCTTTCGATCCCACCAGTGAGCCGTTCCTTTGGGCACCAGACTCTGCTATGCCACCTACTGACCCCTACCATTCTTTCCACATGGGGTATACTATCGAGGACGTTTTGATGTCTTTTGTCGCCCAGCACGAGTCGCACACGCAGCGCATCCAGGAGCTTGAGAGAGCTCAGCTGCCACCATGCCAGTGCCATGGTCAGACACACTCTCCTCTGCAGCCATTTCGACCCTTACCTCCAGATTATGTTGCCCGTCTCTTTACACTAGAGCAACAGGTTGCTTCTATCATTCGTACCCAGCGAGCCATGGAGGAGGACTGGCTCCAGTTACGTCGTTTGCTTTACACCCACTTTCCCCCTCCTCCACCACCATCTGTATAGAGCTCATCAGTGCTGTTTGGGTAGACGTTGGTGAGAAGACGGCGATTGTTGGACTGCACAGCATTTTTGGAGACTACATGATGATTTTGACTTTTGATGACATGTATTTGACGTATTTGACACTGACATGATATAGTTTTTGGACAGGGGTGATGTAGCCCCTAGTTGATTGATGATTGTATGACACAGGGATGTACTGATACACTTACTATGTGGTCTCGATATATGGCAATCGCAGTATTCTCACCGTATTTGATTCGCTTGATTGCTTATTTATATTTTTATGACTTGGGATGTTGTGTGATTGGTATTTGTGATGTGTTGGTAACATGAGATGTTATGTGCTATTACTATTACTATATACGTACGTTTTGCTATGGCCTGACCAACGTAAACCATCTTTTAGAAGATGCCGCCGAGACGTGAGACACACATGCCTACCAATGAGGCAGAACTCCAGCAAATTATCGCTGCTGCCATTGCACAATACGCCGCCTCTCAAGGAGGGACTAGTGGAAGCAACTCTGGCAACACTGGCAACAACAATAATCCACCTCATGGTAATACTAAGTCATTTAGACCTACCATGACCTAATTGGATATCTTTAGCAATGATGCTAATGCCAAACGTATGTTATAACGTATGTGCAGGATGCACCTACAAGCAGTTCTTAGACTGCAAGCCCGTAAACTTTGATGGCACAGGAGGTGCTGTCGCCTTTGTTCGTTGGGCTGAGAAAACTGACTCTGTTCTTCGCATGAGCAAGTGCGCGCTGGATCAGCAAGTCACCTATATCTCAGGGCTGTTTCTAGATGGAGCCCTATCCTGGTGGAATCTACAAGTTCAGACACTAGGCGAAGCTGCTGCCTACGCGCTGACCTGGACCGAACTGAAGGAACTTATGCGCAAAAAGTACTGTTCCCGCGCAGAAATCCAGCGATTGGAGACCGAGTTCTGGCACTTGAAAATGGACGGTCCAAAGATAGCAGAATACGTTCAAAGGTTCCATGACTTATCGCATGTGGTACCCTACATGGTCACTCCTGAGTTCAAGAGAATTGAACGTTTCATTTGGGGACTAGCTCCTCAAATCATAAGCATGGTAACCTCATCCAAGCCTGCGACCATTACTGAGGCGATCGATTTGAGCGTAGCTCTCACTGAGGAGGCTATTCGCCTGAACAAGTTTGATGAGATCAAGACCAAGAAGGCAGAGACTCACGTCGAGTCATCAGGAGGAAACAAACGGAAGTTCTCGAACTTCAAGCAGGGCGCCAGTGTGGTTGTTAAGAAAGGAGGATCAGACACGCCAGCTCAGGTTACAGCTGGTAGAGAAAAGAAAGGAAAAGGGTATATGGGCACCCAACCCAAATGCAACACCTGCCAGCGACACCATTCTGGTCATTGCGGGCCAAAAGTATGCGAAGCATGTGGGAAACGTGGCCACTCGAAGGACACTTGTTGGGCCACTGCTGGTCAGGGAGGCCAAGGAGGATTTGGGAATAGGAATAATAATCGTGGTGGTAATCGCTCACAAGGAAACTATGGAGGAAACGGGAATCGAGGCAACTTTGCGAACCAAGCTGGCAATGCAAACCAAAACAACAACCAAGCTGGAAATGGAGGTGGAAACGGGCAAAGACTTGGATGTTATAACTGCGGTGATATCGGGCATTTTAAGAAGAACTGCCCAGAGTTAAACCAAGCCCGTGGAAGAGTGTTCCAAATCGAAGCTAGGGAAGCGCGCCAGGACCCCAATGTTGTTACTGGTACGTTCCCTGTGAACCAACGCTATGCATCCGTTTTATTTGATACTGGTGCCGATTATAGCTTCGTATCGTTAGAATTTAAGAATATGCTTGGTCTAGCTGCTAATAAGTTAGATATTCCCTACTCGATCGAATTGGCCAATGGGAAGTTAGTAGAAGCCAACGAAGTTATCAGAGGTTGTGTGATCGAATTAGGAGAGCGTGAGTTTGCTTTGGATTTACTACCAGTCCAGTTGGGGAGCTTTGACATAGTAGAAGGAATGGATTGGTTATCAGGCAACAAAGCTGAGATAGTTTGTCACGAAAAGGTTGTTCGTATCCCAACCGATGATGGTGAGACCATTGTTGTTCATGGAGAGAAGCGTGAGACGCCGTTGAGGATTATCAGCTGCTTGAAAGCAAGGAAGTGTTTGCAGAAAGGATGTGTTGCCTTCCTGGCACACATTGTGGATAAGAAGGCTGCTGAGCCAAGAATCGAAGACATCCCTGTCGTAAGGGAGTATCCAGAAGTCTTCCCAGAAGACTTGCCTGGACTGCCACCTCAGAGGCAAGTAGAGTTTCACATCGATCTAGTTCCAGGCGCCGCGCCTGTGGCTAAGGCACCGTATAGACTTGCTCCGTCTGAGATGCAGGAACTGTCGACACAACTTCAAGAGTTGTTAGACAAGGGTTTTATCCGACCAAGCTTCTCGCCTTGGGGAGCTCCGGTCCTATTTGTAAAAAAGAAGGACGGTAGTTTTCGTATGTGCATCGACTACCGGGAGCTGAACAAGCTGACGATCAAGAATAGATATCCTCTGCCAAGAATTGATGATCTGTTTGACCAACTGCAAGGTTCAAGCTTTTATTCAAAGATCGATCTTCGATCTGGATACCATCAGTTAAGGATACAAGAGGAGAGTATCCCAAAGACAGCCTTCAGAACTCGTTATGGACACTACGAGTTCCTCGTTATGCCATTTGGTTTGACAAACGCACCTGCAGTCTTTATGGATTTGATGAATAGAGTTTGCAAGCCGTACTTGGACAAGTTCGTGATTGTGTTTATCGACGACATCTTGATCTATTCAAGAACAAAGGCCGAGCACGAACAGCATCTAAGAGCTATTTTGGAGCTGCTAAAGAAGGAACAGCTGTATGCCAAATTCTCCAAGTGCGAATTTTGGCTACGTGAAGTCCAATTCCTTGGGCACGTGGTAAATGGAGATGGAATCCACGTGGATCCAACCAAGATCGAGGCGATCAAGGATTGGGAAACGCCAAAGACGCCAACCGAGATCCGGCAATTCTTGGGTTTGGCTGGCTATTAACGAAGATTCATTGAGAATTTTTCAAAGATCGCTCAACCATTGACGCTCCTCACGCAGAAGGATAAGAAGTTTGATTGGGGAATCAAACAGGATGAAGCGTTTCAGATATTGAAGGATAAGCTTTGTAATGCGCCAATTTTAGCTCTACCAGAAGGTACTGATGATTTTGTGGTATACTGTGACGCTTCGCGTCAAGGATTAGGTTGTGTGTTGATGCAACGCCAAAAGGTTATTGCTTACGCATCACGTCAACTGAAAGTGCACGAAAAGAACTATACCACACATGATTTGGAACTTGGCGCAGTGGTTTTTGCTTTAAAGATCTGGAGACACTACCTTTATGGTACGAAGTGTACAATCTTTACAGATCACAAGAGCCTACAGCATATATTCAACCAGAAGGAGTTGAATATGAGGCAAAGACGATGGGTTGAATTGTTGAACGACTACGACTGCGAGATAAAGTACCATCCAGGGAAGGCGAACGTGGTCGCCGATGCCTTAAGTCGTAAAGAGAGAATCAAGCCCATAAGGGTTAGAGCTTTAGAAATGATTATACGAACCGATCTTTCCTTGCGCATTCGTGCCGCGCAGAAAGAAGCTCTCAAGGAAGGAAACCTTGAAGAAGAATATCTCCGTGGGATGGAGAAGCTTTTGGTACCAAACGAAGAAGGAACATTATGTTTTGAGAAAAGGATTTGGGTTCCTCTGTTTGGTGATTTAAGGAAGGTTATTTTCGATGAAGCTCACAAGTCGCGGTACTCTATCCATCCTGGAGCGGATAAGATGTACCAGGATCTCAAAGATTACTATTGGTGGCCTAGGATGAAAGGCGATGTTGCTGTTTACGTGAGCAAATGTTTAACGTGCGCTAAGGTTAAAGCGGAATACCAGAAGCCTTCAGGACTTCTGCAACAACCTGAGATTCCCAAGTGGAAATGGGAACAAATCTCAATGGATTTTGTTACAAAATTGCCAAGAACGCCAAGAGGCCATGACACTATTTGGGTAATAGTGGATCGATTAACAAAGTCAGCACACTTCTTATCTATCAGAGAGAAGGACAATACGAGCAAATTGGATGAAATTTACATGAGGGAGATCGTTGCACGTCATGGAGTGCCTCTCTCAATCATTTCTGATAGAGACGGAAGGTTTGTGTCAAGGATATGGCAATCCTTCCAAGAAGCCTTTGGCTCACAATTGAATCTGAGCACTGCGTTTCATCCGCAAACTGACGGCCAGAGCGAGCGAACGATACAGACTTTGGAAGACATGCTGAGAGCGTGTGTTATGGATTTGGGCGGTAGCTGGGATAAACATTTACCTTTGGTCGAATTTTCATACAACAACAGCTACCACACCAGTATTGGTGTCGCGCCATTCGAAGCCCTTTACGGACGCAAGTGCCGATCACCCCTATGCTGGGCTGACGCAGGTGATAGGCAGCTTGCTGGTCCCGAAATCGTCCAAGAGACGACAGACAAGATTGCGCAGATTCTTAAACGCATCGAAGCAGCTCGCCACAGACAGAAGGCCTATGCGGATCCAAACCGGAAACATGTGGATTTCCAAGTTGGAGAAATGGTGTTATTGAAAGTTTCACCCTGGAAGGGTGTGGCACGCTTCGGGAAGCGTGGGAAGTTAAATCCGCGCTACATTGGTCCCTTCAGAATTCTGGAAAGAATAGGACTAGTAGCATACAAGTTGGACCTACCTGCTGAACTAAATGGTGTTCACGATACATTTCATGTATCCAATCTAAAGAAAAGTCCAACTCAAGTCACCGTTGCCATTCCCACCGACGAGATTCATGTTGACAACACGCTCCACTTCGTTGAAGAACCTGTTGAGGTCACGGATTGGAAAGTTAACAAGACCCGCCGGAGCAGTGTCAAGCTCGTCAAAGTTCGTTGGAATGCCAGACATGGTCCTGAATACACCTGGGAACGTGAGGACCGGATGAAAGAGAAATACCCCCACCTTTTTCCTAAGAACCCTGCATCTACAAGCAGAACTTAAATTTCGGGACGAAATTTATTTAACGGGGGGAGAATGTGACAACCCGCACTAAACCAGGTATCCGTACAACTTAATTAATAATTAATTACTGCTTAATTACTGTGCTTGTTTGAACTAGCTGATGAACTGCTACTTGATATCTGATACATGTACTTACTTGCATCATACTTTACTTATCGTCACTACATTATTTACATGCTGAACCCTAGTGACAACCATGATGCACAAAAAGCACAGTAGCACAATAGCGGATAACCTATTGAACATGCTGATAAAGCCAGCATCAGGCAGACACTGCCTCTAAGGCCTGTAAGAGCCTGAAATATTTTGCTACACTAGTGGTGAGTGTAGGGATACAAGGGTTGTAGAACCGCGTCTCTAGGAATAAGTCACAATGACTGGATGTGCCTAAAACGTACTCTAAGTACAAAACTCAGCACTTTACAAAATAATTCAGCTTTTAGCTAACTAATAAAGTGCCAAAACATGAGAAAAATATTACTAGACACTTTCCAAAGTGTCAGAAATGAGTTGTGTCACTAGAAAGGGTATTAACGACACTTTAAAGCTTTGTTAAGCACTTTAACGGATTACTATCCAACCGAACAACCGGACTATACCCGGAACATGAAAATATTGTTATTTTCATTATTTATCTTTTTCTGAGTCAGTTAGGGTCCCTGAATACCCTAACACCCGCATTAAAGCTCGACACTCTAGTAACTGGGTTAATCCCTAAACTTAACTTAGTTTAACTTAACTATATACTTAGTGTCTAGTTGAAATCGAACCAAGGACCCCCCCCCTCTTGACCGAATTCGGTCCCCTAGGGGACACACTTGTACCATGGTGATTATTTTAATCACCTTTGCCTAATATCTAAGTGACACAAGAACCATTGGTTATTAGCACATGAGATTATCTATAAGATGCTAGCTTAACCCACATGATCATTCATCACACTCATCACAACACTCACACACTCCTCTCTCCCTCTAGAGCTCTCGGCCGAACATCCCACCCCCACCCATCATATTTTTGAGTCTTGATCAACCAATTCCAAGTCCATACAAGTGTTAAGGGTCGCGTATAAGGAGTCTTGGAGCAAGCGGAACTCGAAGGACCTCTTTATCTAGCTTTTATCCACCTCATTTGCGCATAGATTCTTCCCTAGCCTCGAGCTAGAGGTATAATGCTTAAAACTCGTATTCGAACTAATCTAAAGTGGTTAAAAGGATTTTTATCGGTTAAAACTCGTTAACATGCAAGATGATGCTTTAAAGTCTACTTAAAACACTAAAAATGGTGGTTAATAGCACATAAGTTGTGTAAATGATGTAGTATTCGAAATGTATGGTTATTTAGGCCCGATCTATGATGTGGTAGCTCGGATCATCGTTTAACCCGGTTTGGTAAGATCATGGATCTTAACATAAGCTTGTTTTGAATAATACAAGGGTTAAAAGGTGAAACTCTACCACACGCGAATCATGAACTTGTGTAAAAGAGTTTTACTTGTGAAAATGTGTTTAAAACTAGCAGATCTACGCATCTGCAAGTGGTATTTTCAAAGAACCACGTATCAAAGAAATCATGTATTTTAAAAGATGGATCTTACACTAACAAGCATGATTTTTATAAACCACAAGTGTGTAAACACTTGTGAAATGAAAAGATCCGACAAAATAACAGTTTTTGTAAAAGATGACGGGAAGTTGTAAAGATGGATTTTCTCTAAAAACGAGGTTTTTACAAGATCAAATTACCTTATATGAAGATCTACTAAATTTAAGAGGATTTACACCACAGTTTTGGGAAAACTGCAAGTTCATGTAATTTTTGGCAATTTACACATATGTTGATTTGTTGTTGTGCTGAAAGTTGTTCTGATCACATAAAGAAAATTGTTGAGTTGATTTGTTAAAGAAAATGATACGCTTGAAAGCGTGGCCACCTCCAGTTACAGAGGAAACTCTGGCGAAATTTTTCTAAAAACCTAACACTTAGAACTATTTACACTACAAGTGTTAGAATTATTTTTGACATGTTTTCGAAATATAAATTTCGCCATGACTTTATTTACTAAATATTCGGAGGTGGGATTTTCACAAAATTTAACGTGATAAATATATATTTTCACACACTGTTTATGATTATTTTGTGAAAATACATAAATATTATTTTTAGAGTAAAAATAATATTTACGAACGTTAACGAATCCAAAATAATACGAACGCTTTCACCATAAATATATAAGTTACACCGGTAATTATATTACCACTCGATTGTTAAAACGTAACTTACGCACTTACGGAAATATTTATGAACGCGTATTTTAACAACGTATTATTGGAGAAAAATTATGTGAAATGAAAATATAATATTTTTGAGAAAAATACTTATATTTTGGAATTGGAAATATATATTATATTAAGTGAGACTTAATGATATAATTTGAACGCACATGTATTGAATCCCCCATCCTTGGGAAGGAGATTTACTACCAAGTATATACAGAATGTAAACACGAAATAGTTGTCTAACTATTTCCCAAAGACTTAAACTATAAAGCTAAGGCACGGCCGTCCGTCTAATAGAAATTAGCACCTGTAGGTCGTCGCACAGCTGCGTGAGCAGGAGATACTTGGTAGAGACGCTTCACTGTGAGTTCATGTCCCCCTTTTCTCTAACTGTTTCCAGTTTTCTTAACTGCGGGGGTGAAATACATGTTACTTTGATTACAAGTACTTTATACATGGTATGGTTAGCGTAAGGAGGTTTACTACTTAGATCATGTGAGTGGGTAGGCAGAAACACCGAGGGACGTAAGCGGTAGATCTATCTGGGTGTAGCGAGCCCAACTCTAGGCCCAACAGAACGGACCTCTGAGAGGCCCAACAGAACGGACCTTGGAGTGACTTTGTACCCGACGCGAAATCTGCTAGGTTGAGTCTTCCTACTTGCACTTCACACATACTAATGGCCTTGCAAACCATTGGTGATCTCTTTTCCTTACACTGCTACATACCAGGGAAATTTTATACTTACAAGTGTTTTACATACTCACTTACACATGAACTCGCTCAACATTATTGTTGATTTTTCAACTTACATGTATTTCAGGAAATTAAAGATCTGGCACGGTATGTTATGTTTTCCCGCTGCATAAGGGTTCCAAGGTCATCCCAGTTTAGGAAATGTGACTCTTTCCTGGACAAGTCACAACTCTTAAACTGCGCTTGTTTCATGTTACGGTTTATGTTTTTCAAGACAATGTTTTATGTTATGATGTTGTAAGTCTTTAAGACAATGGTATGATACTCTGGTTCTAAAACTTAATCAAATGGATGATCTTGCATGATTTTATTTCATATAGCTTTGTTATGGTTAAGCTATGGTATTAAGAAGTCACACCAAAAATAACCACGCTTCCGCAAAGCCAGGGTGTGACACATTTTGGACATTGTGCGAGTCTACGACCGAGGAAATATACAGGTATAACTTGGAAAACCTTGAAGCACAGCTGAAAGAAGATGGCCGTGAACGTGAGTATTTCTTACATAATTATGTTCAAATTTTATATAATAACAAAAACTGACTATTTACGTTTTTTAATTTCAGAGGTTTTTGATTATATGATGAAATCCTGGTTGGATCCGTACCGTGAAAAGTTTGTATCTTGTTGGATTAACAAAATTATTAACTTTCACCAAACTACGACCAACAGGGTTGAGGGCATGCATGCAACACTAAAAAGTCACTTTCCAAGTCATCGCAACACACTGGATAAACTTGTACTGTATGTTGATCATGTTGTTGATAGACAATACGCCGAGATTAGTAGTAGCTTTGAAACAAGCCTCCGAAAAGTGATGAAGCACCACAAGGATCATCCCATGCTTGCAAATATTCTCAGAAAGGTTTCAATATTTGCGATTGAGCTTTTGAATATGGAACTAAAACGTAAGGAAGACGGGTTGAGAGCCTACGGTGCAAGCTGTGGTTGCCAACTTTTTACCAGCTGTGGTTTGCCATGTGCCTGTCGTTTGGAAAAGTTGGAAAATAACGGTAATTAATACTTTTGACCTTTGTCGTTATGATTTTGCCACCTAATTTGTTTTCGTCCACAGGTCAGCAAATCCGTATCAATTTGATAGACGTGTTCTGGAAGAAGCTTGACTTCAAGCCTGCAAGGACTAAGATAGAGGATATCGATGTAGACGCGGAATTTGAAAAATTGAAACGACAGATCGATCCAACACCCCCTCAAGTGAAAAGGAGCTTCTTTGAAAAGTTTCAGCAAATCCTCAATCCAGGGAACAATAACAAAAAACCTCCGGTTGTTCTGAAGAAAACTCGTGGTCGCCCAACATTGAAAACGCAGGAACAAAGGAAGGTTGAAGCCGATAGAAAAAGCTCGTACATTCCGTCGGAAGAAACTTGGGTCGAGGCCTCAGACGATCTTCCCCGTCACAGCTCGTACGTATCATCCCAAGATTCTAGAAGACAAAAGAATACCAAACCGCTCAACCTACACCCTGATTTCCCGATGATCAAGCTCGGTCCTAAGACGGATATAGCGATCCGCAACTACGCATCTCAGATTCCCAAAGTGATCCATCCATACATCGTGAGAATAAAGGACGTGAAACCAGATGGTCATTGTGGGTTTCGATCGGTGGCTGTTGGGTTAGGAGTGAAACAAAATACGTATTTGATGATCCGAAAACAACTTAAAATGGAGTTACGTAATAACGAATCGCTTTGGAGGCAGTTTTTCGATCCGGAAAACATAGGACATTATGATGCGCTGGTTAGACGGATCGATTTCAAGGGGGTGGGACGAGTAGGTATCGAAAATTACATGACGATGCCTGAGACGGGGTTTCTTATTGCCCAACGATACGGTGTGATTGTTCATACCTTCGACATTCGTGGGAACGATACAATTTTCCCTCTGCTGGGCGGGCCAAACGAAGCTGAGCAACCTCACCTGGTGGTTGCGGTTGTGTTCGTCGACGATGGGCATTTCATACATGTAGAGCTTGGAGGATGTTATCCAATGCCTCCCCCAAACCTACTCTGGACAGCGAACAGAACAGAGCGCGCAGCAGCCTGGCATACATTATACAGGGATCAGATCAATGCGTACGAAATGCTTACGTATCGTCCCCCTGACCTTAATGTAACCCCATATGTTCAATATGTATGTTAAATGTGTTTAATAATAATCACGTTTGTGTTTGTTCAATATATGCGTTACATCACGTTAAAAACCGAATGTCACCGACACGACCCAATCAGATTCAATACGCACTTATACGACCCAAAATGACAATATACATCATAATACTACAATTAATGAAAAAATACGTCATGTACATGTACGGTAGGCGGCTGATACACATAACAGTACTCATAGGAGTACTTGTGCTTTCAAACCAAAATGATACGATATAATGGAATAAGACATCACACGTAACCGATTTGATCCGGAACTTGCAGTATAGTCCATATATATTAAAAAATGATGTATAATGGAAAAAACGTAAAATTTAGACTATTATCGACGAGTTTGTGAATTAAAACCAATTTTTAAAAATTTAAAAAAGGCCCAAAGCGCCCCGCTTTGTCAGACCTTGTCTGTTGACTTATCCCAAAGCGCCCCGCTTTGGCCAAAGCGCGGCGTTTTGTCAGACCTTGTCTGTTGACTTATCCCAAAGCGCCCCGCTTTGGCCAAAGCGCGACGCTTTGGGTGTGCAAAAAGACAAATGACGTGTGCGAATAGAACAAGCCCTATATATTTTCCACCAAAGTGGACTTTAGACTTCTGCAACTTCGAGGAAATTCCCACCAAAGTGGACTTTAGACTTCTGCAACCTCTAGGAAAACTGCCAACACATGACCCCTCACCTTACGCAAAACATTACCACAAAATCTACTTATGGTACCTTTCCATCCTTATCTTTTTAGTTTGAAATACATTCTTATAATTTATTTGGTGCCCAATATTCCATCTATTAATCACCTTTCCACACGCGTTAACATGGCATAATGGTGTATCTAGAAGAAAAGATGAGGGATAGCGAGGGCAATTTTTTTTTTGTCCAAACGTAGCGAAGGAGTAAAACGAAGAAGAAAAAAATTACACTAAAAACGTACATTTATATACCAAGTTACATTTAAATACCAAGTTGAAATGAATGACAGCAATCATATAAAGTTGGTAGATATATTAAATATATAACCATATGAATCTATCTATATAAATTTACTTACTGTTTGGATCGGATTAAGCTTAAATAACTATTAATTTGATAGAACATAGTAGGAGTGCAACGGAGATGTTAAGTCAATAGAAAACAATGGGATAACACGAGAAAAGATTGATCATAAATCATCACACAATGATACCCTCAATCTATGATTTCGCTCTCAAACACCAAGAACACAAATCGTTTACACACGCTCAAGATTGTTGTATGTAACGAGAGAGAATGACGTTTAACGACAAAATTCATTCGGTTAGAACCACACTGACCTCAATATGAAATTTGTCAAAGCGTCGGCTTTCTTCTTCAAGCTCTAGATAATATTAAAAAGTGGACCAACAAAAAACCTTATAAATACCCACCCCCTTCCATGAACAAAGCGATATACCAAAACATATATCACAACTGGTTTCTTAGAAAATACTATGTCATTTTCTCTCTTTCTTCTACTAACACCCTTGTTTCTAGTATTCATCATTAGGAAATATTTGAAATCCGGAAAGAAGCTCCCACCAGGCCCACGACCATGGCCGATCATCGGAAATCTAAACCAACTAGGAAAGAACCCTCACGTCTCAACTGCCATCTTGGCTCAAGAACATGGCGGACTTATCTCTCTCCATTTAGGTACTCAGGTTCTCATTGTTGCATCTTCTCCTGAGGCAGCCATGGGAATTCTTAGGACACAAGACCGCTTTCTTTCTTCTCGTTTTGTTCCTAGTGCATTTCACTGTAATTATTTACCTTTCGCACTTATTTGGTCACTAGACTGTAATGAAAACTGGAAATCCTTAAGAACCCTTTGTCGAACTGAGATGTTCTCAGTTAAGGCCATAGAGTACCAATCTAGTTTGAGAGAAGAAAAGTTGGCTCAAATGATAGATTTCTTGCGTAGAAAGAAAGGACAAGTTGTTAACATAGAGGAAGTTGTTTTTACAACAATGTTTAACACTTTAAGCAACATTTTCTTTGGAAAAGATTTTCTTGATTTAGAAGATCAACGCGGAACTGCAAGTGGTTTGTAAGAGAAACTGATCAAGATATTGGAGAATGGACTTGCACCAAATATAAGTGATTTCTTCCCAATATTGCAGAGGTTGGATCTGCAAGGGCTAAGAAAGCAAACCTTGAGACATACGGATGAAGTATTTGATTCTTGGGTGGGTATAATTAATGAAAGAAGATCGGCTGCAGCCGCGAATAAGGAACAATGTTTCTTGGATGGCTTGATTGAGAATGGCTTCTCAAATGAGCAGATAAATATATTGGCTTTGGTAAGTCTTTCTCATTTGTTTATTCTTCTAGAAAGAACTCATTGTTTTGCTAATATGTGAATTTAATTGTTTAAGCCTTTAACTTGTAGGAGTTATTCACGGCGGGTACAGATACAACAACCTCGACAATTGAATGGGCTATGGCTGAGTTGATAAAGAACAAAAATGTTATGTTTGAACTTCAAAAAGAGCTAAAACACAAAATCAACTCTAACACCATTGTCGAATCTGAAATTTCAAAATTGCCTTATCTCAACGCGTGCATTAAAGAAACCTTAAGATTACATCCTCCTGCCCCTCTTTTGCTTCCACACCGTGCGATCCAAACATGTGAGGTCTTGAACTATACAATCCCTCATGGGGCCCAAATATTGGTGAACATTTGGGCAATTGGTCGAGACCCAAAAATTTGGGAAGATCCCCTTTCGTTCAAACCCGAAAGATTTCTTGGCTCAAGTTTGGACTTTAGAGGGAAAGACTTTGAGTTCATACCATTCGGTGCAGGGAGGAGGATGTGTCCGGGTTTACCCTCCGGTATCACCAGTGTTCAATCTATACTTGCATCTTTGATACTTCGATTCGATTGGATTCTTCCAAGTGATCAGGATCCAGTGAAGCTCGATATGAATGAAAAATTTGGGGTGACTTTGCAAAAGAATAAACCTCTACAACTCATTTTCAAACATTTAAACTAATCATATGTAGTAGTTACTAAGTTTTGGTATTTTTTTTCCATTTGTGTTTAAATGTTCGTGATCCGACCAAGGCTGCATAATAAATTGCACATGTACCAGTTATATAATAATATTTTGAATAATGTGAAAGCTTCTACACTTTGACTGGGTGTTTCCATATAAAAGAGGAACCTCTTACAAGTTACAACTAATTATCAACTTTTGATTGTGATTCATGTAGGTGTTTTATTGGGGTAATTTGTAAGATTTAGCTTAGACTGTCATCTAGCATGGTTGTTTAGGTGATTTTTATTTCAGCACATACAACCTTTGGTCCCTTCATCATTAAGTTTTGATGATGCAAATCCACTACAACCCTTGACCGCCTTCTTCATTGTGTCATTGATGTGGAATTTCTTAATCAAGAAAACTTCCCAACTAGAACATTTTGACCAGAAGGTCACAACATGAACTGCTTTTACATTGTAACTTGTTTACTATACCAATCCGATATTGGTTTTTATGTTAAACTTACATTGTGTTTGGTTTTTAACTTTAGTCTAAAACTATGTGTGATGCAATTTTACCCCCAAGTAGGATTTTTAACTTTTAGTCTAAAACTATGTGTGATGCAATTTTACCAACAAGTAGGGTTCCCGAGTTTTGAAGCCATACATTATCTATATTAATTGTAAGTTTTCATGAACAGTAACTGCAAATAAATATTTTAATGAAATTATTATTATCTATCTTATAATTATCATTTTATTATTATACTAGTTTAAGATCCCGCGAGTTTCGCGGGTGGCTTAACACAAACATATAAGACAAACAAAAGTCAACTTTGTTATGTCGAGAAACATCGTCCTTTCTAGAGATGAGCTCGGTACCTATATCGAAAATCGCCAAATTTGATATGGGTATCAAAAATTGCCAAATATGGGTACCGGTACCGAAAAAGTTCGGTACGGTACCGGTACCACTATTTGTATGTAAAATTCGGTAAAATACTGCTACCGTACCGACCCGAATATACAGGTACTGAAAACGCCAAGAAGTGAGTACCAAAAAAATTGGATACGGGAAATTTGATACCGGAACCAAGTACCAAATGCTCATCTCTAGTCCCTTTCTTCACTTGTGACATAACCGAAGTCCGATCCAAGATGTAAAGTCCAAAGCCTTCCACGTAAAACACATCAGCCAAATTTTAGAAAAAAAACACCAACTTTGACTTTTGACTTTATAGTCAAACGAATCAAACTATTATTTAAATTGGTGTAAACTAACCATATAACCTCAATAACAATACAATCTCCTAAATTTCTTTGTGTTCGATAACTTTGGTATATCTTTGGAACTATTGTCGCAGCAGCATTAAGTTTGCTAACGGGTCGAGGTGAAACAAAGACGGTTGACCCAGGAGAAGTCAAACCACCAGTCTTAAGTTTCGACCTTTTGGGTTCTGATTTTTTGAAAACCTGAACCCTATATACAGAAAATTAAAGCCTCGTTAACACACTAAATCACAGAAAATAAAACCTCATTAATACACTAACTCTTATCAATGTCTAATAACCAATAACTTAATATATAGAAAATTAAAGTAACATTGCTTCGCTGCGGGTTTTGCTATTTAGATCTAATTAGTTCAAGCCAAAGAATCTACTTTAAGTATATGGGAAGTGCTGTAATGAAGATGTGCAAAAGAGTCCATATAATAGGAACCAACTCTTTACAACTCGTGCAGCTACAAAAGAGACCTACGAAAGAGTGCGTGTTTTTGATGTTATAGAGGAGCCAAGTCTTGCCAAAGTTGAAAACAAAAGAACTGAAAGATTTCAAAGGACACGTGAAAAATGACTGCAGTTACTTGTATCCGTAGGCGATCTTTGTGCATTTTCATTTGGATTCAAAAGCGATGTGGGTTTGTCTCTGTCTAGAGCGTAGCATTGATTCCAAGGCAAAAAAAGTAGTCTATCTATGTAAAAACAGAAAAAAGGCTATCAAGAAACAAAACATGAGAGATTTGTCATAATGGCAAGTGTTAACAGCCATTGCAAACAAATTTGGTGATTCTGCTTTTGACAACAGTGCCATAATAAGTTCTAAAAATCACTTATAAGACCATAGGTAATGGTTAATGCCCACTAAGGGGCATTTTTCACCACATCATCATCATAATGCCCTTTTAAAAAAGGTGTAATGGTTAATGCCCATTTCATTTATTACTTTCCATTATTTTTCTTCTCTTTGGGCATTATTATAGAAATGCCCCACCCTCTTCATGCCCTTATAATGCCCAAGGGGGTGGTGTTGAGGGCATTATCAAACCTTTTCATGCCCTTATAATGCCCATTACACATGGTCTAAGTGCCAATAGTTTTCATAGACAACCTACTAAAACAAAATATTCTATTAAACACGGTTTTAATGTATGAATACTTTTTCTTAGTCAAATACCTGCAAATTAGACTGATGTGGCTAACTTAATGGTCCATATTGCCAATGTGTCATACCTAAGAAGTGGTATACCTATGCAAAGACAGAAATTTTAATCAAATACCTGCAAATAAGAGTTGAACAGTAACCCCAAAGTGGTATACCTAAGAACATGAGCAAAGCGGAATCTTTTCTATAATCAATCTCTTCAGCTATGCATACTAAATCGTTGTCTTGATATAGTTCCAAATATCTATCCCATAATCTATATTGTGTAAGCGTGTTCAATAACTATGTTTAAACCTTTCTTACACTGAATTAGAAGGTGCTATAAACTTTTAAATTCCCTAAAATCATTCTTGAAAAAACCACCTTTATGTTCTTCCCATAATTGTGGACGAAAAAATATAAATGATTTATGAATTATACATACTTTATGAAGCACTAAATTAAGACCAATTTGTTCGACATACTTCAAATGGGAATCAAAGTGTTCAACTGCAATAGTTTTGACATGCTGGTAGTTACTACTATTAATTAAGTGGCAAAAAATATAAATGATTTATGAATTATTCATACTTTATAAGCTATTTCCAGGCATAAAGTGGCAAAATGGCAGGTAAAGTGAGTTGTATAATGAATCAAATTTCCTGGTAAGTTCCGGTACATGCCAAAATAGGTCAGCTTGGGCTGACCCGAAACATATTTTGCCATAAATTTCAAATTGTTAAAATGAAAATTAGCGTATCAATTATTGTTACAAAAATAATGCCATTTCAATAACGATCTAATATAATTAACAAAATGATTAAGGAGTTTTATAAACCAAAAATACACAATTTTTGACCCGTTTAACTGTGACTTGTTTTTTTATTTAACCTGTTTAGCTTGTTACTTTGTTTTTGTAATACGTAACACGAATCGAAAACCATCCACCACTTGTAGGCGAACTTCTAACCCATTTGGCTTCCTTAACCTGTTTTCTTTATAGCAAAACTTCTTTTTATGTTACTACTTTGACTCGTTAGAAATAGAATACCACTCAAAATGATCAAATTTCACTTTCCCATGTATGGGTTGAATTCACATCTCCGTTCCTAGCTAATGCCTAACAGTTTACATCCAAATTTGTAACTCAAATCTGTCTTTGACTTTCATTTGCAGATAATAAGTTTGACAAACCATGAGCCGGTGAGATTCTAGGGCTTCAAAAAGTTTATGCTTGACAAATGTACCATTTATCCACTCAATATTCATCTAAAATGTCAAACAGCTTATAAGGTATGTGTAATAAGAAAACATTAATTGATTTAACTTAAAAATTTCATAACAATTATATTGAAAACCCAGTATTAAAAACTAATTAGATGTTAACTTACTTCAATAGCTTGAAACCCTTGCTCAGCAACCCGTTTGATATAACAGATTCTGATAGGCGAATGGAAATTCCTGAATCAATAATATCACCATTCACAGACGCTTTAATAATTTCAACAAATCTAAGAACAACACACAACAAATATCTAGATCAAAATGTAGTTGAAGGTACCTGAGGGGAAGGATAGATAATCAAAATACACATTGGTGGCTATTTCTTGAACACACACAAAACAAAAATCTTGATCAACACATAGGAAAGAAGTAATGGTATGCAATTAGCAGAGCTGATTACAAAGAAAATTAGATTATAAAAAGCCATGTAGTTTATAAAATGGAGAGCTTCTTACCTTTACCATTGCTGGTGTCCTTGTCACATCCACAAACACCTTTATGTCACATACGAACCAACATCTCAATCGTAGCAGTCACCTAAAATAAGATGTTCTTCAATAATTGATTCATGATAATAATCCTAAATCAAACAATCTATCAAATTAAACAATCTGGTATAGAAAACACATTGAATTAAAGAAGAAACAGAGAAAAATTACCCGTCAAAGAAGCCGGAGGCTGATAACTTCAGAGATATTAACACCCTTGCTTGACGTGGTATGTTTCAGTGATGGCACACAATAAGAAAGCGTTAATAGGGACCAAGAATGGAAGGGGTGATTCAAAAAAAATATCACATAAGAGAGATCTAGGGTTTCATTCTAAAAAACTGAACCGTATTTCTTAACATAAGCTCAAATACGTTTCAAAAACAATTTACATCAGCAAATATTAGAATAAATCATCTTCTGCGTATCAATATGTAACACCAAGAAAGTGCAATTATCGGGAAAAACAACGAAAAATCTAACCAACAACTAAATGACTTCATCTTCCAGACTAAATTAGTGCTTAAAAGGTTACCTGTAATCAAGTCAGATCGGCGATGCTCGTTTATTGCAGTTCCTCCTCCATCTTCTTCCGATTTCGCCTCACTCGACACCCGGTAAATTAGGGTTTCCACTCTCAATCTCATTCTCTTCCTCTTCTTTCACAGCAGTTTCAATCTGACTCTTAAAAAATCCCAACTGAGAAGCCCTAATAACATCATCGATGAATCATCGACTATCTTAACACTATTCTTATCACACAAACATACAATTAAATTAGACGCATATGAACCTAAAAATTCAAGAAAAACAAAATAATGAATCAGAGATCGATGAATTACCAGATCGGAGCACTAAATAAGTCCCTCAAGGTGAGAGTCGTTCTTGATATTTAGTCGGTGAAACTGAATGCGACCACTCCGTGGAAGAGAGTCCGATTCATTGAAGAAGCAATAGATGAAACAAACGACCCAGAGGATTGATTGAGAGATGAATCGGCAAGGTGAAATACAGATTTAGATCTAGGGTTTTTATTTGAAATAGGATTGAGAAAGGAAGTATTCATGTTTATGGAAACAAAAGATGAGATATAACGCAGTGTGAAGGAGAAAGAGCGTCTCTTATTTTGCCGCTCAAATGAAAAGAATATGTATCGTAAGAATCACACGTGGCAATTAGTGGATTAAAATTATGCCAAGTGGCACTAAAATGTATTGTTTTAATATAGATAATAGATTAGCCATTGTTATAAACAAGACCATTTTATATTTGATATATACATTTAATATGTTTAATTGTTTTATTAATTTGAATTTATACTTGCGTTTATTCTCTTTAAAAACTAAATAAGTAGCTATGTTTGACTGCTTTTCTCGATGTTCCTGTGTAAATTTTATTAAAAATTGGGTTATGTTCGAACTTCGAAATAGAGTCTATATATTGTATCGTAGGCTATATCAAGTGTCGGTTTTATAGCGGTTGGTGTCACGAAACCGATACGGCGATACCGATCGAACAACGACCATACCAACTGTGTTTAATATTTCTTTTTCACGTTGCTCGCGTAAAAACTTTGTTGAAAAAGAGTTTATTTTTCAAAATACTACCATGACGAATCGAGTTGATACCAAAATCTATACCAATATAATTATTATCAAAACTGACACCGACACCGGTATTCATTTTTCATGGTTTTCAATGTAAAATTCAAATTTTTGGACATATCATAAGTTTAAACCAAGTGCCAGTATCATGTCAATACTGTAACGAATCGAACCGATACCGACCGAATTCTCTATCATAATGAACCAAAGGGATACCAACCGAATTCCCGCCGCATAGCGCGGGGAAAGTCACCTAGTTTAATATTGTATGCAATTCAAATCTGAGCCAACCCCAAGAAATTTTGACACCGATTGCGATAAAATTTTAACACCGACTCTCATAAAATTTTGAAATCAACCCTAATAAAGATTAAGATTTTAAAATTTAAACATATAATTGTATACTTGTATAAACCTATTATAACGTAAGGGTTATGATATAATAGGAAGATGTGTTAATGTAGAAATGTTAAAAAGTAATCTTGACCATCTATTAAGTAATTAAGGGCTTAGATTAAGTGGATAGAATTGATCAAAAATTGGTGGCGCGTCAGTTTCCATGGGGGTATTCTAGTCTATCAAAGACAATAGTTTCTCGTTCTTCCATTTCTCCCATTTCTTTTTTAAAACGTTGACAACTTTTTTATACGACTTTAATTTTTTAAATTGCACCATAAAAACGAGCATGTTTATCTTTAAACGAGTATATTATTGCTAAGTTTTGAAAAAAAAAACGAAAACCCAACTGCGTAAAACACAATTGAATTCACAACATACTATAACACAATTATTATCAAATTAAAAACATATATGTGTAGACTAAAACACAAATGACCATCAAATTAAACAAAATCATGATTACGGAATTGTTTTATTGCATTTATAAAAGAAGACAATTGTGGAATAAAACCCATTTTCATTAAAAAACACAATTCAAATAAACACAATTCACCCAGACACTAAGCTATCGTAAACCACAATTCACCCAAAAAACTAACCTACTATAAAACACAATTTAGATATATAAAAACATAATTTCATTCAAAAACACAATTCAAAAAACACAATTCACCCAGAAACTAAGCTATTATAAAGCGTAATGCAGAAAAAGCCAAAGCTTTTACACTCACATGGCTTCCATAATTGGCCTAGTTTAAAACCCAATTCAAAAAACACACAATTCTAAAATAAAAACCTAATTCATTAAAAAACTAAGTTAGTGTAAAACGCAATACCCAATAAACTAACCTACTGTAAAACTTAATTCAAAATATAAAACTACAATGCAGAAAAAAAAAACATATTTTCGTTCAAAAAGGCAATTCAGATAAACACAATTCACCTAGAAACTATGCTATTGTAAAACACGATTCACCAAAAAACTAACCTACTGTAAAACGTAATACTGAAAAAGCCAAAGGTTTTCCACAATTGACCTAGTATAAAAGTTAATTCAAAAAACACATAATTCTCAGATAAAACCACAATTCAATAAAAAAAAAAACTAAGATAGTGTAAAACGTAATCATCCAAAAAGTATAAAAACACAATACAAAAACGCAATGAGCTAAACACAATGAACTGGTGTATTTTATATAACACAATTCAATGCAATGAATTAAAACACAATGATTGACAAATTTCTTTGGATTTCTTACACAAATTGAATCCGATTTCTTCGGAATTCTTCAACATTTGCTGAAATTCGAAAGCTAGAAACATTGATCAACGATCGAATCGAACGAATCGAGTGATTGCTTCAAAATCACGCAAAAAATGATTAATTGTATGAAGTTGAACTGGGTTTCTTTAGAAGTTGAAGAACACGTTGATTATGATGTAGTGATTCTAGAAAGATAAAATGAAGAAAAGGTTGAAGATGATGAGTTTTTAGTATGCTGGAAGGAAAAATAGAGAAGATTATAGGAGACTGACTAAAATGCCTTTATCTTTAGTTTTTTAAGTTGCCACATGTCACAACCTTATTCTTTGCTAGCCTTCTCACCAAAACCAAACTTTCTATTTGATCATTTCCATATAAAGTAATTAACATATATAAGATAATTTTATGCAATTATCTATGACATCTTTGCCTCTTCGACCATCATAAGAATACAAAACCAATGAAATATTGTGTTTCTTACTTGGGATTTGTATAAATGTGTGCATCAATTGCACATATCAATTATTGTTCAATTTCGAGCTTTAAATCGCTTCCTGGAAAGTTATACGCAAACTGACGCGTAAACATAATTAGTTTAACACAACGAACATTTCGGAACTTGATCATAAGCTAAACATACCTTAAATATCCTTTATATAGCTTAGAAATAGGCTTTGAGGGGTTCGGTATGCGAAAATAAACTTATTTGATCAATAGGGACTAAAAGCGTCAAAAAGGGCATAAGTTTGCATTTTCGCGCATATCTTACGTTCTGAGCATATCCGGACATCCAAAAATTTTTGTAATCATTAGAATATTTTATTTTAGTGATTGGAAGGCAAAAATACAATTCGTCGCATAATTTGGATCGTTTTCGCGTTTGTTCGAGTTTCCGTCGTAATTAACCGAATAAAGCAACCGTACGACCAAACGAACCGACATCAGAGATGTTTTTGAGCATATTTTAAGTTCCCTATACTTTAACTTCATTATAGAGCCTTGAAATGGGGTTAACGGGGCTTAAACGTGTCAAAAATGCATCAAAAATCAAGTTTTACACCTGCAGGGACTAAACTTGATAATCTGTCAAAGTTGCCTAGGAGGGGTGCGTAAGACTTGGTGTATGTCTACGCGGCCCGCGACAATTTGCCAGACAGAAACATTGAATTTGGTCATTTCAGCTGAATTTGATGGTTTTGATCCCTGATTTTGAATGCTATGGACTGGTTTTGATATTCCCATTGTATTGTAAACTATGGGTGACACTTGGATGGCTAGGATTAAAGCCCAAAATCCAAGAACCGATCCTAACGGTTGTCCAAATTCTATAAATACCCACCTTGATTCATTTGCTTTCCTCACATTTGATCTGATTTATACTCTAAGTTGAAGCCTTAGCTTCATACCTGAGTATTTTAGATCAAATTCTTCATCGCTTGGACCTTTTGTAAGTTTCTTTCATGCTTTTATGCGTTTTTTAAGCACGAAAGTCAAACAGTGTTTGACTTTCTGCTTTGATCAGTCAATGGTCAACACGAAGTTCATTTTGAACTTCGCAACGTGAGCGTAATCACGATGGTCATAGTCCTTTGTGACTATACCTACTGATTACCACGTTATTTAGGCATAGTGACGAGTCATAGTTTTGGTCAAAATACGCGTTTATGCGTATTTTACAACCAAACTATTCTTGGGTATAAAAACCCTTTGTTTTGATATCAAACTTATTTTCTAACTTAGTTAAACATGTTTTAACATGTTTAGCTCGTCACTTTTAGTTTAGTGCTTATATAGGGTCGTAAGATAAGCGGTCTAAACAACCGCTTAGACTTTCGAACCCGACCCGTTTGGTCGATCATTAGGATCCGACCAAACACATTTTGTGACCATAATTGTATAGGGAATAACCTTCCGAGGTTATAACTTATTGTCACTTCGTTTAGTTAGTTGTATGATAGGTAATTTATATGCCTTAGGAAAATGACCAAAATGCCCTTTTTATTCATAATTTCATTTTAAGCATATGTAACCTAAATTTGGATATCTAAACTGGTTAGGCAACATTATTAGACATGTTAAGGCATATAATACTTATCATAGGACTAGTTAGGCGGTTCAAACGCTTTTTACGCGAACGACGCGTTAGAGTACCGTAAGCTACCTAAACAGGTCGTAACGGGTCGTAAGCACTTAGGATAGGTTTAATTTTAGAATGTAGGCTTTGTTAAAACCATATTATATGAGTTCCAACACTCATTTGGTTTACAAGACCTCATTCTATCCAGTCTTCCAATTTAGGTCCGGTTTATTAACATAGTTACCTATATTAGGTGCCGATTGATTCCGTGATCCCTCTAGCATTGCTTGGTTGTTATTCAAGACTTCTAAGCATTCTCAAGTGAGTACATAGTTCCCCTCTTTTACCGTTTTAAACTGTTTTGGGGTGATTCATATGTCCTAAACGATTTTGAGTTTTCTAAACAAATGCTATGGTTTATATTAAACTATCTGAACTATTTGAACTGTTTGAACCATCGGAACTATTTGATCTATGTGAACTATTTAAACTATTTGAACCATTGGAACTATTTGATCTATGTGAACTATTTGAACTGTTTGAACCATTGGAACTATTTGATCTATGTGAACTATTTGAACCATTGGAACTATTTGATCTATGTGAACTATTTGAACTATTTGAACCATTGGCACTATTTGATCTATGTGAACTATTTGAACTATTTGAACCATTGGAACTATTTGATCTATGTTAACTATTTGAACTATTAAATGATTGGGTTATGGAAGTGAATAGGTAACGGGGCGGGTGTAATGTGATAAAAGCATGGTGGATACGCCGCTGGTACTTCCTATATATAAGTGCTTTTAACACATTATATATCGTTGTGTTATCTAGATCACTTGGTGTCATGGCCCCCGTCCCGGTTTTACCCGGTCCAGGAGCCGCGGGACAGAAATCCCGTGGTATCTATTAATTGAGTTGACAGTGGAAGATTTACAGGATCTTTTAAACTTGAAAATGCCCGATTATTTTATTATATAATTTGGGACAACCCTGTAATCTACAATAGAGGAATTTCACAAGGAAATTCCCTGGTTTACAAAACATTTTTATTTATTTAACTGAGCCACCTCTTCAAGCTTGTTAGTGCTCCGTAGCACGTTTTCCTTGATTCACAGTAGGTCGCCTGAAACATGTTTTAAAAAAATTTTATCAGCGGGGAAATACTGGCGAGTCATTCAAGTTAAATAAAACGACACATTTAGTTATAAATTACAGCATAAGAGCGATTACAATGGCTTCTATCTTATTTTTATCTGGCGCCGTGTCACCTCCTGGTAACGATGGTCATACCACTATTGGGTCCTTTCACCCAAGTAGTGATGATTATCACTGTTAGGATTTATTAGCCTAACCATGAGAAATTAGTAATGTGCACAATACCCCACTAGCCAGTGATTCAAGATAACCACGACTTAATCCCTGTAATTATAACTTTTGAAAATGATTGGAGTATTGTAAAACATTATTGATAAAAAGAGAATGGCTCACATTGCAAGTTTAGTCGGGCAGAGTTTAGCCTACTGATAGCCTGTTTAACCTAATTCAAATAACAATGCACACGAAAACTAGGTTAGTAACTTTAATCCAACTCTTACGACAACTCACGAGATCAAAACCTTCACAGTGAATGACAAAGTGCGATACTTAAACATCCATCGAATTCACGACGAATGACAAAGTATAACCCAAGTTTGAGCAACACTTAAACATCCATTGGATTGGTTTCTATCGATCGGACATTAAATCGTAGCAGGGATCGAGTTATTACCCCGTTATCGCGGCAGCGTTTTGTGTTAAGTGTGTGTTTTGAACTGTTTAGACAATATCTCAGTGTACAAAATGACTTTTAAAGTCGAACCAACGCCAGAATGCAAGTGCCAAACTCCCCTATTTATACCTGGAAAACGGCTCCCTCGCGTGGCGCGAGGGGCACCACCCTACCATAGGGTAGCCCCGTGTCTTCTTAGCTTGGGTGAGTCGACGGTTTATCAAAATTCGATTTCTACGAAAAACTGTTTAGATAATAACGCATAGGAAATACCCCCCAGCGTTTTAGGGACCCTGATCCTGATTCTGATTGTTCTGAAAATTTTAGGGGTTATGCAGGATTACTTGGGGGTCTCAATTAGGGTTTCCTATTGGACATATTAAGATAAGAATTAATACTTTTAATGAGAGTTGTTACATCCTCCCCACCTTAATAAAAATCTCGTCCTCGAGATTTACTGGAATAAATGAGGATATTTCCGCTTCATTTCTGACTCCAGTTCCCATGTGTATTCTGGTCCTCTCTTTGAATCCCACTTGATTTTGACTAGTACTAGTCTTTTGTGCTTGAGAAACTTGACCTTTCTGTCTTCTATCTGCAGTGGCTTCTCAACAAATTTTAACTTCTCATTTACCTCTACATCTTGAAGAGGTACTACCAGGGATTCGTCGGATAGACATTTCTTGAGATTGGATACATGAAAGACATCATGTACCCCAGCTAGTTCTTCTGGTAGTTGTAAACGATAGGCAACTGGTCCTATACGCTGGATGATTGGGAATGGTCCTACGTACTTGGACTTAGCTTTCCCTTTTTACCGAACCGAACTACTCCTTTCCACGGATAAACTTTCAAGAGTACCTTATCTCCAACTTGAAACTCTAGTGGCTTGCGTCGATTGTCTGCATAGCTTTTCTGGCGATCTCGAGCTGTTTTCAGTCTTTCCTTGATTTGAGTGATCTTGTCGGTAGTTTCTTGCACAATTTCAGGACCTGATAATTGGCTTTCTCCTATTTCTGCCCAACAAACTGGAGTTCTACACTTACGTCCATATAGTGCTTCGAATGGGGCAGCTTCTATGCTTGCATGATAACTATTATTATAGGAAAATTCGATTAAGGGTAGGTGGTCATCCCAATTTCCACCAAAATCTATTACACATGCCCAATGCATGTCCTCCAATGTTTGGATCATTCTTTCACTTTGTCCATCTGTTTGAGGATGGTATGCAGTGCTAAATTTTAGGCGAGTTCCCATTGCTTCTTGGAAACTTGTCCATAAATGGGAAGTGAAACGACTATCCCTATCCGACACAATGGAGAGTGGGACTCCATGTAAGGATACCACTTCATCTACATACAACTTTGCTAACCTTTCCATGCTAAATGTTTCCTTCATAGGTAGAAAATGAGCTGATTTGGTTAATCGATCCACAATTACCCAAATTGCGTCATTACCTTTTCTGGTCTTGGGTAACTTGGTAACAAAGTCCATTGTTATGAGTTCCCATTTCCATACCGGCATTTCTAGTTGTTGTAGTAGACCTGAGGGTTTCTGGTGTTCTGCCTTAACTTGGGAACAAGTTAGACACTTAGATACATATCTAGCTATATCCTTTTTCATTCCTATCCACCAGAAATTGTTTCTTAAATCTTGGTACATCTTATTGTTACCAGGATGCATGGTATATCTAGATTTATGGGCTTCCTCTAAAATCTTATTCCTTAACTCTCCTTGCTTAGGTACCCAAATTCTTTTATTATGGAATCTCCAAATTCCATCACTTCCTTGCTCTAGTTCCTTTATTCTTCCTTTCATACCTTCAGCATCATCCTTGATTGCTGTTTCTTGAATATTTTTCAGTTGTTCCATCAAGTCTAATTGTAAACTTAATCTAAGAGCACGAACTCGTCATTGTTTCTCATGATACTTACGACTTAAGGCATCAGCAACTACGTTTGCTTTTCCTTCAAGATATTGAATATCACAGTCGTAGTCACTTAAGATTTCCATCCATCTTCTTTATCTCATGTTTAATTCTTTTTGCCCAAATATGTATCTTAAACTCTTATGATCTGTATAGACAGTAAACTTACTTCCGTACGGATAATGTCTCCAAATCTTAAGGGCAAAAATTATGGCTCCTAACTCTAAATCATGAGTCGTATAGTTTTCCTCGTGCTTTTTCAATTGCCTTGATGCATACGCAATTACCTTCTTGCGTTGCATTAACACACATCCTAATCCTAGTTTTGAAGCATCACAGTATACTTCAAAATCTTATGTCCCTTCTGGTAGGGCAAGGATTGGGGCATTGGTTAACCTTTGCTTTAAAATCTTAAAAGCTTCCTCTTACCTAGGTCCCCATTCAAACTTAACTGCTTTACATGTTAGCTTAGTTAATGGTACAGCTATCTTGGAAAAATCCTTAATAAACCGTCTATAGTATCCAACTAAGCCTAGAAAACTTCTAATTTCCATAGCTGACTGCGGGACCTTCCATTTGGTAATCGCTTCTATCTTAGTAGGATCTACGTGAATGCCTTTGTGATTCACCATGTGTCCTAAAAATTGCACCTCTTTTAGCCAAAATTCACACTTTGAGAATTTGGCGTAAAGCTTTTCCTTTCTTAACAAAGTTAAGAGTGCATGCAGGTGCTTACAATGTTCATCCTGGCTTTTGGAATAAATAAGTATATCGTCGATGAAGACAATTACAGATTTATCCAAATATGGTTTATAGATTCTATTCATCATGTCCATAAATGCTACAGGAGCATTTGTTAACCTGAAGGGCATGACTGTAAACTCGTACTGACCATACCTAGTTCTGAAAGCAGTTTTAGGTATGTCTTCTTCTTGTACCTTCAACTGATGGTATCCGGAGCGTAAATCTATCTTAGAAAAGTACCTAGCTCCCTGGAGTTGATAAAAAATACCATCTATCCTTGGTAATGAGTATCGATTCTTAATGGTAACTTTATTCAATTCCTTATAATCGATACACATTCTCATCGAACCATCTTTCTTTTTCACAAACAACACTGGAGCTCCCCACAGGGATGAACTAGGTTGTATGAATCCTTTGCTTAGTAATTCGTCTAACTGCTTTTTCAATTCTAGCATTTCTGTGGGTGCTAACCGATAAGGTGCCTTAGCTATCAGTGTAGTTCCAGGAATTAGATGAATTCTAAATTCTACTTCCCTATCAGGTGGTAATCCAGGTAGTTCTTCTGGGAATACCTCTGGGTATTCTGATACTACTGGAATTTCCTTAAGTTCCTTATTTTTAGTGTTAATGATTACCGAATCATATACACTATTCCTTGTTTTCTTGAATAACTGGCCAATTTCATTACTGAAATGAATTTCAGTGGCTTATCTCCTGTAATCACCACTAATTCTCCTGTGGGTGTATGAATTTCTATGCAATTCTTATCACAAAGAATTCGAGCATGGTTGGCTACTAACCAATCCATTCCTAACTCCACATCGAATCCGGCTAAATTCATAGGTAACTGGTTTGCAGAAAATTTAAGGCCTAAGAGTTCTATCTTTCCTTCTCGCAAAACCTTATTTATGTTAACAGAATTTCCATCTGCCGTTTCGACTGTAAAAATCTGCCTAAGGTTGGTTAAGGGTAAATTAAGAGCTTGGCAGAATGAAGTATTTATAAAACTTTGGTTTGCACCAGAGTCAAATAATACTTTTGCATAAACATCGTGAACTAGGAACGTACCAGCTATCACGTCAGGGATTAGCTCTGCTTCCTGAGTAGTCAACTGGAAGGCTCTTGCGTTCTTTTTGGTAGTTCCTTCTGCAGGTTTGGCTTTGTTATCAGCTGGTTTGACTAGTTTCGGGCAGTCTGGCCTAAAGTGTCCAGCTTCTCCGCAGTTATAGCAGATTGTTGCTTTCTTCTTTCTGCAATCTTCTTCTTGATGCCCCAGAATTTTGCAGAAATTGCAATACCCTTTGCATCTACCAAAATGCTTTCTTTTACAGGTATTGCAGAATGGAACAGTGGAAGATTGCCCAGTTCCCTTTTTCTTGAAATTACTTCTGTTACCCATACGGAATCCTTGGGTAATCTTCTGGGCCACTTCTTTTTTCCGGTTTTCTTTTCTTGTGCGTACCAGCCCGTCAGTTAGGGTGTTAGCTAATTCCACAGCATCGTCAATAGTGCGGGGTCTCGCAGTTTTGAGGATATCCCGAATCTCGCCAATCAATCCCCAAATATAGCGGGAAATAAGCACCGGTTCTGGCGAAGCCAGGGTAGGTACAACTCTAGCATATTCGAAGAATGTCGAAGTATACCCTCGACAGTCTATATCTACCATCCGGTGGTTCAGGAACTTATTTGTCATTTGTTCCTTTTCATATTCGGGACATAATTTTCTTTCTACCAGACTTTTAAATTCTTCCCAATTCATGGCATAGGCCACATTGCTTCCCTTAGCTTGCAGTATCGTGTTCCACCACTCTAATGCCCTTTTTTTAAAAAAGATTTGACGCGTACATGACCTTGTCTTCCTCGGCACATTTACTTATTTTAATTACTGCTTCGGTTTTCTCTAACCAACGCAGTGCAGCAGTCGCCCATTCGTTACCTGCAAACTCGATTGGTTTACAGGCAAGAAATTCCTTGTAAGTGCAACCAGGCGTTGCAGCTTTCATTTTCTTAAGGAGTGGGGCTTGTATCCCATCATTGTCGTTATTAGTATGGTTTTCGCCTCCATTTACGCTATTACTGAAGTTGTCTTCATGAGTACGTTTGCTAGGAATAATTTGTTGAGGTTCCACTGGATTTCGGGCAGCAGCAAGGATTGCTGGAATAGCATTGGCTATTCCCTGAGCAACGATATTTTCGATATCTTGCCTATTCAGAAATTGATCTTCATGGTTTTGCTCAGATTGATTCACTTCATTAACGGGTTCATTACCAGCGTTTTCCATCTGGTAATTAATTTATATAAGTGATTAGCATAAGATAATTAATAACCAAACATAACAAAACAATTGCACATAATCATGTCAACACGTATAGCCAAAATTGTCGATTTTTCGACGTTCGATATTTTATATATTATAATAGGCATCCGTACACACTGGTTATCTTACAAAAGTTTTATTTTTAAGTTATTACACATAATTATATTTTTATGATTATATTATTATTATTAAACATGCATTCCCACAACCCCACAACCACAGTCAGCTGGCATTTCAAAAACGACGCTCCCTCTCGTCGTATTTCCAGGTGATTCGTTCTCCCACATCCCTAATCTTATTTCCTACATCTATTAGCTCCTCGCCATAATGACGGAGTTCAACCAAATTTTCAGAGCTCATAGGTGGGTGTAGTGGAGGGTCTGGGTCGAATTGAGGGAAAAAGGTATCAGGGTTATTTAGGAGATTCTGGAACTGCCAGTCGGTGGTCCACCATTCTTCTAACTCTGCTGGTAGCGGTTGGGTGTGGATAATAGGATCTGGGATCTCAGGCTCTAGATCAACTGGAAGTTGTGCTTCCGCTGGGTAATTAAAAAGGTTTTCACCGGCAGGTCCCATGAGGTCACTAAGTGCCAGTTTATGATCCAGTTCTTCCCAGGATGGCATTTCCTGGTCTTGCCTGAAACTTTCCCCAATCTCTATTCCTTTTCCTTTATCTTTGGGATCCTCCGACTTTATAACTTTCCGTGTCGTTGGTTTCTTCCTGCGCACACGCCTCCAGCCCACAATTCTTCTTCTCTTCTTTGGCTTGGGTTTCTTCGGAGGCTGGGCTTGAAATTCCATAGGTTCCTCAACGTCGGCACAATAACCGGTAAAGTCTCTGGAAACTTCCACATTAACAGAATAGAGATTGAGATTCTGAAGGGCTTCAGACAACTCATTCATGCTGTTTAGCAGATATGAAGAAGCACACAAAATTCTAGGTTAAAATTTTTGTAACTTGAATTTCCACATAATCATAGAAAGGCAATCAGAAAATTAAATATTAGTTACAAATATGTAATTTATACAAACCATTTTATTGAAACAAGATATTGTGATATATATCTATTATAATTTACAACTGAAATTTGAAATATACTAGTGGTTATCTAATTGATAATGTTCTTTTAAAGTTTCTGGCTCGTAGGTGGTATAGGTGCTGGTACTGGTTTGGCGATTCAACTATAAGTTAGCATTTACTGCTGTAGTGGCTAACATGTAGAGATTTTCCCATTGTTTGTCTAATTCATTTTCCCATGGTGGGTTAGTGTCTATTTCCTGAGTTTCCTTATCGATCATCACTCCTTTTGGTTGTGACTTCTTTATTTTCTCTTGACTTTTTCTAATAATCCAACTTCTTTTATTAGGGGTAAGTGGTTTCTCAAACTGTGCCTTACGAATAAATATTCCTTCCTCAGTATCTGCTGAGTATCTTGAGGAATTTCATTGAAATGAAGTTCCCTTATCTTTTGGTGAACTATCTAATTGATGATAGATGTCCGAAATTCTTTGCTTACCTATACTGTAACATAAAGCACATATTCACATAAATTATTTACTAATACAGAATTTAAAACTTAAGTGTTAGCAGAACACTTCTTTGGCTTGAATCAGTGGCATGGCTCTAATACCACCTTTTTCTGTCACGACCCCCGTCCCGGTTTTACCCGGTCCAGGAGCCGTGGGACAGAAATCCCGTGGTATCTATTAATTGAGTTGACATCGAAAGATTTACAGGATCTTTTAAACTTGAAAATGCCCGATTATTTTATTATATAATTTGGGACAACCTCGTAATCTACAATAGAGGAATTTCACAAGGAAATTCCCTGGTTTACAAAACATGTTTATTTATTTAACCGAGCCACCTCTTCAAGCTTGTTAGTGCTCCGTAGCATGTTTTCCTTGATTCACAGCAGGCTGAAACATGTTTTAAAAAAATATTTTATCAGCGGGGAAATACTGGCGAGTCATTCAAGTTAAATAAAACGACTCATTTAGTTATAAATTACAACATAAGAGCGATTACAATGGCTTCTATCTTATTTTTATCTGGCGCCGTGTCAACTCCTGGTAACGATGGTCATACCACTATTGGGTCCTTTCACCCAAGTAGTGATGATTATCACTGTTAGGATTTATTAGCCTAACCGTGAGAAATTAGTAATGTGCACAATACCCCACTAGCCAGTGATTCAAGATAACCACGACTTAATCCCTGTAATTATAACTTTTGAAAATGATTGGGGTATTGTAAAACATTATTGATAAAAAGAGAATGTCTCACATTGCAAGTTTAGTCGGGCAGAGTTTTGCCTACTGATAGCCTGTTTAACCTAATTCAAATAACAATGCACATGAAAACTAGGTTAGTAACTTTAATACAACTCTTACGACAACTCACGAGATCAAAACCTTCACAATGAATGACAAAGTGCAATGCACACGAAAACTAGGTTAGTAACTTTAATCCAACTCTTACGACAACTCACGAGATCAAAACCTGCACAATGAATGACAAAGTGCGATACTTAAACATCCATCGAATTCACGACGAATGACAAAGTATAACCCAAGTTTGAGCAGCACTTAAACATCCATTGGATTGGTTTCTATCGATCGGACATTAAATCATAGCAGGGATCGAGTTATTACCCTGTTATCGCGGCAGCGTTTTGTGTTAAGTGTGTGTTTGAACTGTTTAGACAATATCTCAGTGTACGAAATGACTTTTAACGTCGAACCAACGCTAGAATGCAAGTGCCAAACTCCCCTATTTATACCTGGAAAACGGCTCCCTCGCGTGGCGCGAGGGGCCGTCGCGTGGCGTGTGGGGCACCACCCTACCATAGGGTAGCCCCGTGTATTCTTAGCTTGGGTGAGTCGACGGTTTTTCAAAATTCGATTTCTACGAAAAACTGTTTAGATAATAATGAATAGGAAATACCCCCCCTGCGTTTTAGGGGCCCTGATCCTGATTCTGATTGTTCTGAAAATTTTAGGGGTTATGCAGGATTACTTGGGGGTCTCAATTAGGGTTTCCTATTGGACATATTAAGATAAGAATTAATACTTTTAATGAGAGTTGTTACACTTGTGCAATTGTTTTCAAAACGAAGTTACATTACAAGGTTTTTTTAACAATATAAACCATTCGAGTTTTATTACAAAAAAAAAAAAAAAAACGATTTACGATCTGGGTTTACATAAACAAATGTGTTGAGTTAAGATTCATGGCATTGAGGTTTTATAAACTATAACTAATCTATTTTGACTTGGTTATTCAATTTACAATACAAACATTTTACAAAACTAGGTTTTCTAACATCGATTAACGAAGTTGTTCGAGTTATTTCAACATGTAAACGAGCCATGAATCTGACACTCACACAAAACCTATGTACTCGCCGGCATTTTTATGCTGACGCATTTTCAAATATGTTTCAGGTACCATAGTTGATGATGTTTGATTATGATATTGATGCATGCTCACATAGGAATGGACGAGGCCTTAGTGACTTAATAACAATGAAAGACAATTGTTCATGTTTTGTTTCTAATTTCAAGACAATGTAATAAACTTAATTCAATAAAACGAAACCTTAATCCATGTGTTGTGAAACAATGATTCTGTTACGACACTCCCCGACGTTTCCGCCGCGGTTTGTTGTTTTAACGCGGTCGGGGTGTGACAGAAAAGTTGGTATCAGAGCTCATGGTTATAGGGAATTAGGTTATTAGTAATGCTTTGACCTAGACTATAACCTTCCTAGGACCCTAACACAAGTTATCTTGTGTTTAGTCTTAAAACAATAACGTCGCCTATCTTTAGGTGACAACCACAACAAGAACACAAATTACGAATCCGACTTGAAAACTAATCATCTCTTCTTAAAAGATTTGTTATAAGGTTTTGAACCTTCAAAGTTTTCAAAATCTCGTCAAATTTTGGGTCTTATTAATGTGAATACGTGCAATCTGGAAGGGTGGGTGCCTGTATCCCGAGTTTTCTGTCTAAGGCTAGAGTGTTCGTACAAATCCACATAATCGGACCAGTCACTCTTACCTGGGAACTCTTGGGGTGAGTGTCCACTTATAGGCTAAAGCATGTCTTCGCGATACATTATAAGGACCTATTTACTTTGTTCAGCTTTTGTGCGTCGTTTGTTTGCTTCGTGGTACAAACAAATGACCATCATCCATGCTTTTTGGTCGGTAATTGTAACATTCTATTCTTACCCAATGCCATCTCACTCGTTTTCTCTCATGTTTCCTCTTTTAGAATGCCTCCTCGACGTGACAATCAGATACCTAATGCCGAACTGGCAGCTATCATTACGCAGCAAATGGCTGCTGCACTCCCAAACATCATTGCTCAAGTTAACCAAGCCTACAATAACAACAATAATGCTCCATGTAACTTCAAAACATTCAACACAGCTAAACCATCAAAATTTTCTGGGTCTCAAGGAGCAACTGCACTCCTGCAGTGGTTTGAGAGTCTAGAAAGCACCTTCAGACATGTTCAGTGTCCAAACGAGGGAAAGGTTGAATTCGCATCTAGTGTCTTTGAGAAACGAGCTTTAACATGGTGGAATGGTGTGATTAGAGATAGGCGTACCGATGTAGCACTGGCTCAATCCTGGGAAGAGCTTCGAGCTCTAATGATGAAGGAGTTCTGTCCTCATCATGAAATCAGGGCATTGGAAAGGGAATTTGATGATCTTAAGCAAGATAGTGGTGAGCATCGAGCATACACGGATCGATATGAAGAATTAAGTCTGTTATGCCCAACGATGGTTACGCCTTTGGATAAGGCAATCGAAAAGTACATTGATTGCCTCCCTGACCCAGTACAAGACATTGTTACTGGTAGCAACCCTACTACAGTTAGACAGGCCATTGAGTTATCCGCTACCTTGACTGAATCTCAGATCAGGAAAGGTAAACTTTTCCGAAAAGGCGACAAGAAACCAATCGATGAATCAAAACCAAAGGATAAGCAGACTGAGTCCTCCAAGAAGTCAAAGAAGCTAAGGCTTCCCAGAACTTCGCCGTGGTTGCTCAAAATGATCAAGTTGTCCCTAACCAACCAGCTCAACCCCCTGCTAAGAAGCCATACAACGGGACTGCACCCTTGTGCAACCAATGTAACCTTCATCATCATGCTAGTGTGAAATGCACAAATGCCTAAATTGTGGACTTATAGGTTATACAGCTAGGGTTTGCCTAGCTGCAGCTGCACCAAATCAAGCTAACAACAATCCTGCTCAAGCTCGTTTTCCACCAGGTTCTTTGTTGGTGCACAAATGTCTGTTAACAAATGTCTGTTAACTTCGTCTTTATCAAGTCTTATGTCTAGATAGGTTAAACCAGTGCTCAGCAGGTTAAAAACTAGGGTTTGTATGTTTTAGGGTAATTTCGCTTGAAATGGTACTGACCATTTCAAACGAAATTAAACATTCTAATTTCGCTTGAAATGGCCTTGCCACTTTCAAACGGAATTACCAACTCTATAAATAGTTGATGCACTTGGTCATTTGAAACGGAATTAGATCATTTGATTCAGAGCCGAGGTGCTGCCGGATTGTCATTTAATTTGTAAAAGCTTTGGAAATCAATAAAAGAAGATAATTCGGAAGTATCAAGCTGTGTTCACATCGATATCACTGATTCCGCCTTTGATATTGATTCTGAACTCTTCATATTGACTCGTTAGGGTCACACGACGATCCAACAAGTGGTATCAGAGCTCAGGACGAGGAGTTCATACCAATTCAGCTTGATTTCATCGGATTCTCTCACTTCTACTCTTTCTTTTCAAAATTAATCAGAATTTAACGAACAAAATGGCTTGATTTTCACATATTATAAGCGAAACACTGTTTTAACTAATCCTTGAAAAAATTGGACCTTAATTCGAAGTAAAACAGGATCAATTTGACGAAATTGTGATCGATGGTGCTGACGTCATCCTAATTCCGCTTGAAAGTGCACTTGTGATTTCACACGGAATTAACTTTTGTGGTTAATTTCGTTTGAAACTGCTGCTGGTTTCACACGGAATAACTAATTTCGTTTGAAAGTATTGTTGTTTCAAACGGAATAACTAATTCCGTTTGAACGTGTCTTTGAGTTTCATACGGAATTACTAATTTCGCTCCAAAGTGACTTGATTCCGTTTGAATCAAGCTAATTCCGTTTGGTGATTTCGTTTGAAAGCCCTATTCCATGTGAAAAGGCTTATTTCGCTTGAAAGCTTATTTCGTTTGAGCTATTTCACTTGAACTGATTCCGTTTGAAACTGCTTTTCAAAATTTCAAAAATTTTTCTAAGTGTTTGTTGATTGTTTCAGGTACTTGAAAGATGGATGATTTCATGAATCCATTTAGTGATGTGTTTGCATTTACCAGTGGTTCGGGAGATGGCACATCAAATAACCCGAATGAAACTACACCAACACCGAGTGCAAAGAAAATTCTTTCTGATGCTATGAGTGTAGACAGTGCATATGGAACATACAATAAGCCGCCCAAGTTGATGGCAATTGAAGATTACAACAGATGGGCTACAAGATTTGAAGAATGGCTTCAAGCGTTTGCATATCTCAGTTGGAAAAGCTTGAAAAATGGTTTTGATTTGGGGAGAACAGATTATGAAAATTTGGAAGATAACCAAGTAGAAAGATATGTTGCTGAACAAAAGTGCATTGCTCTGCTTCACCAATCTGTCAGAGATAACATTATTTCACTGATCGAGTACAAAGATTTGAGAGACCTTTGGGAAAAATTAAAAATAAAATGTGTTGGTAGTGCTGAGATAGTTAAAAACAAAAAGAAATTGTTAAGAAAAGAGTTTGATTTGTTTGGTTGTTTAAAGAATAAGTCTGTTTCCAAGATGATTGAAAGATTTGGGCATTTGAAGATGGAGCTTGCAAGACACAGAAAAATATACACTCAAGAGGAGTTGGTTGACAAATTATTTGATTCACTACCGAATGAGCAAGACTGGCAGTATTTTGCATTGATGCTGAAGAATACGATGAAGCCGACTGAATTGACGGTTGATCTGCTTATCGAAAGACTGGAAAGCCATGAATTGGAGATTAGAAAATCCAATAAAGTCAACAACACATCATACCAGCAGAATGTGGAACTGTATTACAGAGGAAGTATGATCCCGAAATCTGCATAACCAAAAACAGCATTTTCTGCAGAAAGTTCAAATACAGTGAATCAAGAAACTCCTAGCAGTGGCTATCATAGTGGATCTTCATCTACTGCTCAAAGTCAATCTGTTTTGAAAAATCTATTTCAATGCAACATTGCTGTGGATTTAAAGAATGGTCAGAATTTTAGTGAAGAATCTGCCAAACAACAGATGGTGTTTTTAGCGTCTGTGTTAGAATCGTACGAAAGCCTCGTTGCAGGAAAGATTGGAAACACCAACCTAACAAAAGAAGACTACGATCAAATCGACCCTGAGGAGATGGAGTTGATCGATATAAGATGGTGTATGGCGAGTGCAGTGAGAAGAGCGCAGCGATTCATGGAGATTACTGGAAGACAGTCTATTGGTGGACCTTCTACCAAGGTAGGCTTTGACAAATCAAAAGTCATGTGCTTTAAATGTAAACAAAAAGGTCCTTTTAAGCGTGAGTGTCGAAATGCTTACACTGATGATACTGCAAATCCTTTTCGAGAGGATTATTACAAAAGAGCAATTTATCATCAAAATAAAGCAGAACCTCCCAGGATGAAGCAGATAGAGGAGGCACCCAAAGAAAAATCCAAGGCACTTGCTGTTTTTCATGATGATGAAGGTTTTGATTGGAGTGATATTTTGCCAGATGAAGATTCAGTTGGATATGCCTTTAAAGCAAAGATTGTTCCTTTTAAAGATACCAGATCTGAAGAAGTGAAGTACGTCAACAGGAAGGTATCAGCTCAATTCATGAAAGGAAAAATCTATCGTACATGGATGGAAGCAAAGAAAGCAAATCGATGGGATCCTGATAGAGAATGTTATCTCGATTCTAATGGAAACATAGCTGTTGATCTAGATACTGTAGATGTTGAAACTCTCACCAAACAAATTGCTGAAGAAGAAGAAGCCAGGCAAAGAATGTGGTGGGGAGGAGAAGAAGCTGATGAGAAAGAGAAAGAGACAGAAAAAGAACCGCAGCCAAAGAAAGTTGATGATGGGATTATTGATACATCACAAGAATTCACTGCTGAAAATTTGAAGAAGATAGCTGACAAAGTTCTTGCTGCAAAAGAACTAGAGGTAGTTTCTGGTTCTGGAACTGAGTCCAAAAACAAGGTCAGTTCAAATGATACACATGAGTCAGGTAAGAAAGATAAATCTGAGAATGACTGCAAAAATTGCATGAAAGAGTGCAAAGTTTGTAGTACAATTGCTTACCTTAGCGGTAAGAAGGTTGAAGAACTGACTGGTAGAGTCAGAAGTGTTGAAGATCAGATCTTAAACCGTGATAAATTGTTAAAAGCTTCGAATGACAAATTAAAAGAATTATCTGAGAAAATAAAAAACGATAAAAATGACGTAGAAAGAATTAGAAAAGAAAATGAAAAATTGATTCTTGAAAATCGTAAAATTTCAGAAAATTTTGAAAAACTAAAATGAACGGTAAAAGATTCTGATGAAAGGAATGGTAAAACAGACAAAGAAAATCTTCAGCTGACCGGTGTTCTTAGAGTTAAAGAAGAGCAAATCAACCAACAGTTGGATGAGATTGCTAATCTGAAGCTTCAAGTTCAAGAAGCTAAAATTGAAAACGAGCGCATCAATCTGAAATTAACCAGTTACAACTCCGCAAGCTTTGTTTTACAACACATTGTTCCCAAACCCATCAGGAAAAACAAAGCAGGCGAAGATGTATACTTTGATGGAACCGAGATTGGATTTCATCAGGTTCCACCACTAGTTCTAAATAATTTTTCAAAGAAATAGTCCGGTTTGGTTAATGATGAAGAAATTGATAAGGTTAAACTTCCAGAGTCAATTGATGTTACATTCAATACATCATCCGATGAGGATAGTGTTCAGTCAGAAATTGTTAAAAGCATGGCTGAAAATGTTTTGAAGTCTGAAAGTGATTCAACTGAGGATGAAGAATGTTTCTTGAACAATTACATTCCGAAACCAAAATCCAAAAACAACTTAAATGAAGAACCTACTCTTGTCATGTACAAGATGTCGGGATCGGATAAGGTGTATTCGGATTCTGAGTTTCCACTGGAGAATGTTAATGTTGCTAAATTGACAAATGTGTTCAAATTGGTTGAAATTGATCTGTCTGAAGTAGAAGGTTTAAATCAGACAAAGAGGCAAATGAATTTTGAAAAGGATAAAGCTTACTACAAGAAGCCTGTTGTTCCACCGCGTTTTTATAACAACAATCAAAACAAATGGTCGGGTGGATATCAGGGTGGTAAGAATTATCAGAAAAAGAATGTTCAAAACAGAAGGTTTGCTGAGAAAAAGGTGTTTGTGAGAAGTTCAAGTTCGAGTTCACTTTCTGATGAAGAATCTAAAATTTTTTCAAAATCAAACAAAGAGTTCTTTGAGAAGAAGGCCTCACAGCCTCAGTCTGAAGGCACAAGTCGGGTAGTTAACACCCGAACATGCTTCAAATGCAATCAAGTTGGACATATTGCACGAAAGTGTACCAACTTGAAGCCTGAGACCGAAGTTGTTGAGATTCAGAAAAGGAAAGTTGATGTGAAAGGAAAAGCTCCGATGGTTGTTGAGAAGAAAGGTTTGAAAAATGATAACACCAAGATCAAAACTGAACCTGTAAAGAATTTGGTAACTAAAACTGACAAATTTTACAAATGGGTTGCTTCGCCTCAACAAGCATGGAAGCTAAAATTAGTTGAAAAGAAAACAAGTTCTCCAAAACCAAAGGTTTCTGAGACTACAAAATCATCGTCTTCAACTAAGAAGATGCATGTACCTTTGGATTACTATGAGAAACTTGAACCACAAGAGGCTACTACTTCTGAAAAGAAGAATGTACCAAAGAAAGACCAATTATCTGGTCAACCTTCTCAAAATGATTTCTTTCTATACAAAAAGGTTGAGATTGGGTCTGAGGAGAGCTTAAAGATGAATGACAAGAATTTTCCGCCACTTTACATTGCAAAAACTTACCTCAATGTCAAGTTACCTGAGTCAAAAGAGGCTTGGGTGACATCAACATCTAACTAAAGTGTTTTTGAAATGTGCAGGAGCTTCCAAGATCCGTTTCACGTTGGATTTTGGATAGTGGAGCTTCTCGGCACATGACAGGGAAGAAAACCCTACTGTACGATATTCGAGGGTTTAATGGAGGTTATGTAGGTTTTGCAGGGAATCAAGGTGGTCGAATAGTTGGTGAAGGAACTTTATCGAATGGAATTGTAACGTTTGAAAGTGTTGGAAGAGATTCTTAGCGTTGATGAAGGAGACATTGTAGATGATGTTGAGAAGCAATCTGCAATGGTTTGTCGATTTTTTACTTGTTTTGGTATTTAGGGGGAGTATAGGGTAATATTTTCAAAAAATACAAAAACAGTAAAAAAAATTTCAAAAATACAAAAACATGAGATATTTCAAAATTGAAAAACAATAGAAAACCAGAAAAGAGCTTGTGTAAAAAGGGAAAATGATAGTACATTGGCTTGACAGTTACGGTATGCTAAAGATATGTAAAGTTTAAAAGTGATTAAACAGTCTCGCTGATGATGTGCCGATAGGTTTTTACACATTTAGTAGGTTTGTTCGGGATATAAACCTAAATTCAAACTTGCTTATTTCGTGGGGAACACTACTTGGATATATAGGTAACCCCTGAAATCTTGTTTGAAGGATCCCTCTTTCTGAGATACTAGGTCTTTATACTCAGTGATATCTGGGGTATTATCCCGGGACTTCTGATTTTGCGGAAGCAATGGCCTAGTCCCCGTATAATACTTTACTGCTGCTTGAAATAAAAGCCTGCCCTCAGCATAAAAAATGATGAAACATTGAAAAATGCTAATCATGTGCTGTTGTAAAAAAAATCCTCTAAAGGGGACCCACTTAAAGTCGAAGCCGTCATCTCTCTGCTGAACGGAAGTTCTGACCTGAGCTCTCACGGACCTCGCAATTAACCCCTTACAGATATCATCTGTGGTATACTCACCTGTAAGACTGAATATTGGGATCGGGATACGGGAGTATATTCAAGAGGTGGGACACACGAATGAGTTTAAGTTCTTAATACATCTAATTCGTATCTTGAACAGAATGAAAATTGTGTGAGAATTTAAGTGGATCAGTATATCGACAATCTAAGTGAATTGTTTAATTCTGAGTATGAAATTAAAGCTTAACGGTACTTGTGACTTGTCGAATAGCTGATATGATTCCCTAACACGCTCACCAAAAATTATGTTTGTAAATAGTTTACTTTTACTGCATTTTATTTTCTGTATTTCATTTCTAGTTTAGAAACTTTATTAAAAATCCAAAATGATTTTACATTTCTGCTTTATTTTCCGACAAACCAAAGTGGAAAGCTGATCTTCAGATTCAAAATTTGTAGCAGATGCAGGAAGTTTCTGAGCTGGAAGATGAGTTGTGAGCTTAATATGTGAAACTTGAGAAAATTGAAAAGTCAAAACAAGTTCATTAATTTGAAACTTGTAAATTTTTCAGAAAATTTGTACAAAATGTCAGTGTGATTTGTCTCAGGTCAACCAAGGTCATTAAATCAGACTTGGTAGACAAATTAAGTACACAGGGTCATTAATTTGGACCTGGATACTTAAGTGGATTTCTAAATTCTGACAAAACCAACAAATGAGGTCAAATGGTAAGTTTGGATTGAAATTGTCATATAAATCTTATGTTTAGATAGAGATTGTGCAGGTAATAGGTTTGTTATTGAAAGCAGCATAGCAAAATCCCAGCTAACTAATAGGGGGAGTCTGAAGACTTAAAAGTCAGATACAGATTCTGGATCTACATTCAAGGGGGAGTTTGAAAGTTGTTAACGATTCAGATTTTGTGATTCGTGCTAGCTGTTGATAGAAGAAGAGAAGATTTGAAGGAAGCTTTCATTGTTAGATAATCTGGAAAGAGATCAAGACTAAAGACTCGACGCCGAAGACTTCGTCAACATCCAAGGGGGAGTCTGTTGGTGCACAAATGTCTGTTAACTTCGTCTTTATCGAGTCTTATGTCTAGATAGGTTAAACCAGTGCTCAGCAGGTTAAAAACTAGGGTTTGTATGTTTTAGGATAATTTCGCTTGAAATGGTACTGACCATTTCAAACGAAATTAAACATTCTAATTTCGCTTGAAATGGCCTTGCCATTTTCAAACGAAATTACCAACTCTATAAATAGTTGATGCACTTGGTCATTTGAAACAGAATTAGATCATTTGATTTAGAGCCGAGGTGCTGCCGGATTGTCATTTGATTTGTAAAAGCTTTGGAAATCAATAAAAGAAGATAATTAGGAAGTATCAAGCTGTGTTCACATCGATATCACTGATTCCGCCTTTGATATTGATTTTGAACTCTTCAAATTGACTCGCTAGGGTCACACGACGATCCAACATTCTTGCTACAACTATGGCGAGATGGGCCATTTTCGAAACAATTGCCCAAAACTTGCTAATGCAAATCCAGCACAAGGATGACCATTCGACTGACTGGAAGACGATGCTGTTTAGAAACAATTGAACTTTCTGTATTAATTTCTTTTTCTATGAAACAGTTATTTTGGTTTTTCAATAAATCTTTTATTTACATTACCATGTACAAATGTGGTTACATGTATGAATGACATATCCCCTACGATACCGACGATCAAGGAACCGTGTTCCTTGTAAAACAAACTACTCTCAAAATTCTTCCATTTTATTATCACTTGCGATCTCCACGAAAATCCTAAGTACCCGTTTCTTCCAAGGAAACGAAGTACAAGGCGCAAGTTACAACTCTGGACGAATACTCAAAGTATTACTATAAATCCTTAATAGGATACCTAAGGGTACTCCCGTAAGCCCTTGATTGGTCTTACATATCATATCTTCCCGACTTCATGATATTTTACACAGCATATGATTTCAAAAGATTATGCATGTTTTCAAAAACCTCATACATGTTTTCAAAATCAACACACATGGTTTTAAAACATTTCTTAAAAAAATGTTTACCTAATATACTTAGTACGTGATTTCAAAAGCATTACAAAAAGGTTTTCAAAATCACATTTTTAACAATTCCTAGCATAGCTTTCAAAAACAATTTTGCTCGTATGTTGCCTTAACATACGTAGCACGCGATTTCCAAGAACACCCTGCTTCACACGCCGACTTAGCATGCTTAGCACAATGATTTCAACATGTAAACGAGCCATGAATCTGACACTCACACAAAACCTATGTACTCGCCGGCATTTTTATGCTGACGTATTTTCACATATGTTTCAGGTACCATAGTTGATGATGTTTGATGATGATATTGATGTATCCTCACATAGGAATGGACGAGGCCTTAGTGACTTAATAACAATGAAAGACAATTGTTCATGTTTTGTTTCTGGTTTTAAGACAATGTAATAAACTTAATTCAATAAAACGAAACGTTAATCCATGTGTTGTGAAACAATGATTCTGTTACGACACTCCCCGATGTTTTCGCCATGGTTTGTTGTTTTAACGCGGTCGGGGTGTGACATTATCGTAGATCTGAAGAATCTTATCCATCGTCTCTTGAATGATTTCAGGGCCAGTAAGTTGCTTGTCACCAATCTCATGCCAGCTGAGAGGAGATCGGCACTTGCGACCATATAAAGCTTCGAAAGGAGCCATCTGAATACTGGAATGATAGCTGTTGTTGTATGAGAACTCAATCAATGGTAAATGTACATCCCAATTACCACCAAAGTCGATGAAACAAGAGCGGAGCATATCCTCTGGGGTTTGTATAGTGCGCTCAGTCTGTCTATCCGTTTGAGGATGAAAGGCTGTGCTAAGATTCGAAATAGAACCCATAGCGGACTGGAAAGTCTGCCAAAGACGTGAAGTGAATCGACCATCGCGGTCAGAGATAATGTCAATGGGTATACCATGATGACATATGATTTCACCGGTATAGATTCAAGCAAGTTTCTCCACTTTGAAGTCTTCACGGATCGAAAGAAAGTGGGCTGGTTTAGTCAAACGGTCAACGATTACCCAAATACTATCATGACCAGCGGCTGTACGGGGTAGTTTGGTAATAAAGTCCATAGCGATGCTATCCCATTTCCAAACAGGAATTTCGGGTTGTTCCAAGAGTCCTGAGGGACGTTGATGTTCAACTTTCACTTTTAAACAAGTGAGGCACTTCGAGACATAGGCAGCGATATCCTTTTTCATGCCAGGCCACCAATAGGTCGTAGCAAGTCATGGTACATCTTATCGGCACCAGGATGAATAGAGTATCGAGACTTGTGGGCCTCATTCATAATGAGCTTCACGAAGGTTATCGCGATCTGGTGCCCAGATGCGATTGAGGTAGTATTGAAGTCCATCCGAATTTGTTTCAAGTTGATCGATTTTAGCGCCTTGGATTTCCACTTCTAGACTTCTTTCATTTGCTGATGAATATTGAGCTTCACGAATACAAGTATGAAGATCACTAGAGATATGATAACAACGAATAATATTAACATGAGCCTTACGACTAAGAGCGTCGGCCACGACATTCGCCTTGCCAGGATGATAGCGAATTTCGCAGTCGTAGTCGTTAAGCAATTCCACCCAATGTCTCTGTCGCATGTTCAGTTCCTTCTGGTTAAAGATATGTTGAAGGCTCTTATGGTCAGTGAAAACCACACACTTAGTTCCATACAGATAGTGTCGCCAAATCTTTAAGGCAAATATAACTGCACCAAGCTCCAGATCGTGAGTAGTATAGTTTTTGTCATGTATCTTGAGTTGACGGGAGGCATAAGCAATAACCTTGTCCCGCTGCATGAGCACACAACCCAAGCCATGGTTCGAGGCATTGCAATATACCACAAAGTCGTTATTTGCATCAGGGAGAGTAAGAACAGGAGCGTTACACAAAAGGGTCTTGAGGGTCTGAAAAGATTCCTCTTGCTCGGGACCCCAAGCAAAAGGCTTCTTTTTCTGAGTCAACGAAGTAAGAGGAACGGCGATCTTAGAGAAGTTCGAGATGAATCGGCGGTAATAACCCGCCAATCCTAGGAAGGAGCGAATCTCAGATGCAGATTTAGGCGTACTCCAATTCTTCACAGCTTCGATTTTAGAAGGGTCAACATGAATACCTTGCTTACTAACAACGTGACCAAGAAACTGCACTTCATCAATCCAAAACTCACACTTAGGGAATTTAGCGTATAAGCATTCACCACGTAGTAACTCAAGCATCAAGCGTAAATGACGAGCATGATCAGCTCTAGTTTTAGAATAAATGAGAATATCCATCAATAAAGACTATCATAAAAAGATCTAGATAAGGTTTACAAACACGATTCATAAGATCCATGAACACGGCGGGTGCGTTGGTTAGGCCAAAAGACATGACCACGAACTCGCAGTGCCCATAACGAGTACGAAATTTGGTTTGGGTACATAATCTTCTTGAACACGGAGCTGATGATAGCCAGATCGAAGGTCGATTTTCGAGAAACAGGACGCGCCTTGTAGTTGGTCAAATAAATCATTAATACGAGGGAGAGGATAACGATTCTTAACAGTAAGCTTATTAAGTTCACGGTAGTCGATACACATACGAAATGAACCATCTTTCTTCTTGACGAATAGCACAGGAGCACCCCACTGGGAGGTACTTGGACGAATGAATCCCTTGTCGAGCAATTCTTGCAATTGACTAGATAGCTCTTGCATTTTGGAAGGTGTAAGTCGGTAAGGAGCCTTGGCGACAGGAGCCACGCCAGGTATGAGATCAATACAAAAATCAACAGATCTGGGAGGAGGAAGACCGGGTAGATCTTCAGGAATGATGTCAAGGAAATCACACACTACTGGAACATCGCTTATGTTCTTTCCTTTGCCCTTCTGTTCCACCACGTGAGCCAAGAAGGCATACTTCTATTTACATAAGCATCTGTTCGCTTGAGTGCTTGACATCAACTTCAGTCCTCTAGAAGGTCGGTCTCCATAGACGTGTAAGATATCACCTGACGAAAGAGGTAGACAACCAAACTTCTCGTGACAAGCAATCTCGGCATGATTCTTACGCAACCAATCCATGCCGATTATGACGTCAAAGCTACCCAATTGTATGGGTATGAGATCAATAGTAAAAACGTGGTCGTTAAGAGTCAAGGAACAACCACTGAGAATAGAATCAACTAGAATAGACTTGCCATTGGCAACCTCAACAGAGAATGACTTAGGCAGTTTCGAGCATGCATAATTTAACAAAGATTCAAATTCTACGGACACAAAGCTTCTGTCAGTACCAGTATCAAATAGTATCGAAGCGTAAAGATTATTGACGAGGAACATACCATTAACGACGTCATTATCGTTACGGGCTTGATTAGCATTGAGGTTGAACGCTCATCCCCGAGCTGCTGGCTGTTGCTCCTGGTTTAGCTGCGGACACTGGTAACGTAGATGAGTAGTGTCTCCATACTTGTAGCATGCACGAACTGCGTTGACTGGTCTAGGATTCAGTGGAGGAGCTGGGAGAGCTGGTAGAGCTGCCTGAACTGGGGCTTGCTGAGCTGGTTAGGCCAGGTTAACTTGACGGCAATAAGGAGTCGTGTGACCATAGCGATTGCAGTTGGCACACAAGCGACAAGCGGAGGCGACAGGATGATGAAAGTTGCAAGTTGCACACTTAGGAACAACAGCAGCAGGAGCAGGCTTAGCAGCAGGAACAATCGCATTGCATCCTGAACCCTGTGACTTTCTCCTCTTGTTCTTGCTGCCACTAGGCTGCTGGGTAACTTGATTTGCTGATTTTGAAGGGGCGGTGTCACACCCCAACCGATGGCGGAATCATCGGGGCGCGGCACTAGGCGAATCAGATTGCTCAAGAGAATCCATAACAACTATATTGCGATAATATTTAATACATTCGTTATCCCATACTAACAAATAATACAATCACATAAGTTATCACAGATTTCTTGTCCTCTCGAACAATACAAATCCGACAACCTAGATTTTAGTCGAGTTTCTAGACCTCCTAGATTGATTTGATATAGTCTGCGATCTAACCTGCAACATACGTTAAAATATTTGTCAATACAAAAGTATTGGCGAGTATACAGGTTTGATATGTAGCGTAATAGATTAAAAGTGTAGCGAATTTCCACATGCATAAACGTAACACACGATATATATACTTACAAAGCTAATACTACCAACTAAGTCCTCGATGCTCGAATATGCGATGGCAAACTAGACCCCGTCGGGCGCAATAGTACTATACTAGTCATGGTGGGACGTCGCGAGTATAAGCCCTAGCACATATGCAACTAGTATCACATATATCTATGCATAACAATTATTCGCAATTGATAATTCGATTGATTGAATAATTCGTTAGATAAGTTCGGTTTGTTAGAAACGTATGTTAGACCCAAAATACGATTAAAAAGGGTTCAAGTATACTCACGGTGCGTTTTTAGCGAGAATACAACTTGATTGAATCGGTTACGAGTGCGTCTGCGTTGAATCATTGAGCGGTATTGTAAACGATGCACGATTAAGCGGAAATAGCGTCAAAATGTTAGTTATCCGGTCGGATGACATGTGGTTTGGATCGGATGGCTGTCATCCGGTCGGATGACAGGCTATCCGATCGGATGACATGAGCTTGGATCGGATGACACTTAGTCGGATGAGCTGGTCCGGATTGGATGACAGTCATCCGGTCGGATGACATGCTATCCGATCGGATGGCATGCTATCCGATCGGATGACATGCTATCCGATCGGATGGCATGTGGTCCGTTCGGATGGCATGTTATCTGGTCGGATAACACGTCTGTTTTAGCGTTCCGATTGACGTTTTTTGAGTGTTTTCGGAAGGAGTACATGTGGTTTCATCGGGACAGTGTAATTTCGTATTAACAATTTAAATTTCATCAGTTCCGACCAGTCCTAACGGCCGGGAATCACCCCGTTCCATCAGATCTGGCCGTTCTTAACGGTTTCTCATGGTTAACTCGAAATCGCACGGTTCCTTGGTTAAATACATAGATTTAGGTGAGATTTGTTATCAAAACATGTGGAAATCACCCAGATCTGAGTCGTTTATGGTGGGATGAGGTCACAACTTAAAGTTCATATGAACTCTTGGTGACATCACCTTAAAAACGTCTCAAATCAGTAGATTTCACGGTTAGAAATTGAGTTTTAAAAGATAGAATGATGTAGAATTGAGTGTAGATCATAGAAGTACAAGTTTTAGATTGAAATCATACCAGAATCGCGAGGAATCGAGAGAAAAGGGTCTTGAAGCGTGTCTGGTCGAGTGGGAGCTGTCACATCACTTAAACAGTGGTGTGACATGCTATTTATAGGCACAGAGAAGGCTGAAGGGGGTTTTGGGTCGGATGGCCCATCCGTTCGGATGAGGCTGTCCATCCGGATGGCCATCCCGGCGCGGGGATTTTCTTCGTTTTTGATCGTTTCGATAGTTTTCAAAGTACGCACTTTTCATAGTAAATGTATATTATTATTATATATGTATATATATCACTAGGGGTCGTATTTACGTATCCATAATTCAAGTTTTGATAATTAACAATCGGTTTTCGATTCGAGTGTGCGATTATTAGCGACGCTTTACAACCATCAAGGAGGGTAGTATAGGTCCTTTCTTGACGTTATAGTGAACGTTATTGCGTGTTGTGCCACAATGACTGACAGGGTACCACTTACTCATATTGTCATCATCGTCACGACGACTGGAGCTATAGCACTCACCCGAGAGTCTTTGTTAGCGTTAATTGTCTGCGTTTCGACACATCACGACCACATAGGAGGGTAGAATAGGTCCTCACCCAATGTCATCGTGAGTGTTAGTGCTTGTGATTGGTGTAGTATAGTGATATTGTATTTTGAAAATATGCGATTATCCTTCGAATAGGGATGTATGCGATATAGTTACATTATGATCCGAATCTCTGGTGCTAGGCGTAACGAGTATATCGAGTAGTAACAACGCACGGAAGTGCGGGTTGTTACAGGCGGAGTTTCCAAACTGTTTATCACGTACGCGATGATTGTTTAAACTTGCTGCCAGACGATAAACTTCTTCAATTGTCTCGAGCCGAGCTGCTTCAATTGAGTCTCGCATAGCAGGAGGTAACCCATTGATGTACTTGGTTATCATGCATTTAGGAGTAGAAACTAAGTGAGGCACTATTAAGCTAAGTTGTTTAAATCGGGTAGTATAAGCCAGATTGTCATCACCAATCTGCTTCAAATGCCAGAACTCTTCTTCGAGCTTCAGTTGTTCATGGGGAGGGTAGAATTCAAGCATCATCAATTCTCACACCTCAGCCCATGGAAGAGCATAGGCTTCTTCATTAGAACAGATGTTTCTCTCATTCGACCATCACTCTAGAGCTCTGCCTTGAAACATTCCCGTTGCACTCCTAGTCTTTAAATGCTCTGGGCACTCACTGTTAATGAAGGTAACCTCGATGCTGTCAAACCACTCGAGCATGGCGGTCACCCCATCACTGCCCGTGAAAGGCTTAGGGTTGCAAGAGACAAAGTGTTTGTAGTTGAACCTTGTAGGCTTTACTTTCTCTGTCTTAGAGTCAATAGAAGAGGGTGGAGTGTTCGATCCCTTGATCTCAGAGACGATCTTTGGCACGACTCGAGAGATCTGGTCGGCCATGAAGGACATCATCTTTTTCTGAGACTTCTCTCTGGATCTCTTGAGAGTGTCGGATAGCTTACGAGATGACATCTAAAGATCCAACAAGAGGATTGTATAAGTCTAGATCACATAGCCTCACAGTATATAGATTCACACATGATAGATTAAGACTCAAGATTCAACAAGTTCCACGTAGTTTAAAGATTCGAGTTTTAGTTTCACATATATTCCAATAGATTCAACACCGTAAACCCACGACCTTCGCATGGTACGTTGTACGAAGTTTGGCAACATGTCAGAAACGCTAATATATAGGAAGTACCAGTGGCGTATCCACCACGCTTCGGGCACATCGCTTCTGCCTCGTATTCGGTGTCATGTTACGTGTCGCAATTGCCAAACATAACAACACACTCATCATCATCATCATCATACACAATTAGATTAACCCAATAGATTCACATAGATTAGTGTTCAACCATCTCACCATAATCCACAAAACAACGAATCCCCACACGGCACGTGCTACGAAAGTTCGGCAACATGATGGAAGCACTTATATATAGGAAGTACTAGCAGCGTATCCACCATGCTTCAATCATGCCACGTCCGTCTCATCATCGGTGTCGTGCTTCGCCAACCATAACACGAAACTCCATCATTCTCACAAGAATTTCACATAGATTAACCAAATAGATTCAATAACTTCATCCCGAGTCCGCAAAACTACGAACTTCACTTAGCGCGTGGTACGAAGGTTTGGTAACATGCCAGAAACACTTATATATAGGAAGTACCAGCGGCGTATCCACCATGTTTCGGACATGCCACGTTCGCCTCGTCTTCGGCGCTAGGCTACGTTTCGTATTTTGTTACTCAAAACAACATATTCACACTAGAGTACAAGTAGATTACACAAGTAGTTCCTCATAGCTTAGAGTTCAACATTCTCATCACCGGTCTGCAAAGCACTAAGTTTCGCATGGCACGTGGTATGAAAGTTGGTAACATGTCGAAAACACTTATATGTAGGAAGTACCAGCGGTGTATCCACCATGCTTCAGACATGTCACTTATGTCTCGTGTTTCAGGGTAATGTTACGTTTGGTGCTTCACAACCACAATAACACATAGATTCCTCAGATAACTTCACATAGTATCATAGTCGATCAAGATTCCCATGTAGGTTATCATGATGAATAAAGCTTCGTAAATTTAGTTTGTTCTGAGAGGTTAGGATTAGAGTTTTAGATTGCGGACATACGTGCGATTTGTGTAAAAGTCTTAAAATAACGAAGAATTAAGTTTAATACCACACATAAAAATCGAGATAGCATAAAAGATAGGCTCATAAAACATAGGATTGTTCAGGGTAGAGGAACGGTGACTAACCAAAGTGAATCGAACCCCTTTTGAATTGAGGCAACGTGTCTTGACTTACTTAGACAAATACGTCATCGATGTTAGGCCTACGATATTCGTCCTTTTGGTGATTCCACATTCCTAATTGATTGGGAATTTCGGGACTTTGGCGAGACATGAAAATCAAAGAGTGGGACTAGTTATCAAGGTCTGAGTTTCACCTCTAACTTGACAACATCGTACCCTAATAGCGTCGATACTTGTCAATAGACAAGACCTACTAGAATAAAGTAAGGAAATTTCCCATCAAGGTTCAGATGTCACTCCTGTCTTGAGGGCAAATCTCGTGCAAAATACAAACAGTGTTTTCAAAGCATCCATGTGTATATTGTGTCAGCTTTAAGAAAGGCATATAGGTTTAACAGGAAATGTGCTGCTAGGAAGCAGATACAGTAGAATGCATAATTCGTAAACAAAAAATAAGAGTCAAGATTCCTAGAACTATAGACTAGGCAAAGCATTCCTACTTTCCTAATTCCCTATAGTTATGGCTCTAATACCAATCTGTCACACCCCAACCGATGGCGGAAACATCGGGGCGCGACACTAAGCGTTCAGATTGCTCATGAGTTTCCATAACACTAATAATTTTGATATAGATTAATCAAGTTTCATGATAACATTGTCTAAAATCAAACACCAACTGAAACATAAGTATCAAATACAAATTCACCAAAATTGTTTCAAAGTTTCTAAGATTAACTAGGATGAGTTTCTAGAAGTAATCCTAGCAAGTTTCTTGATCATAGCATCCTATCACCCTGCAACATGCATTAAAATAAAGTCAGTACAAAAATGTACTGGCGAGTATACAAATTTGAGTATATAGCATAATAGTTTAAAAAGACTCATATCCATCATGTAAACAATAAAATAGTTTCAGCCATGCTAGTGTTCGCAGTCCAAGTGATAGCCCAAGTGTCCCGATGCTTTAACCACTTTCCTAAGAATCAAGGAAAGCAAATAGAATCCTCCTAACAATACCCCTGAGAATAATGGGGAGGTGCATCATCCTATAGCGCTACTATTGTTAAGGCGGAACTACACACAAGGATTAAACGTTCACATAGCATAAAGAATCAAGAATCCAAAGTATCAAGTTTCACATTTACCAAGGATAGAGTTAGATTTAAAATAGTTTCAAGTTTCAAGTTTTATAGAATACATGTTGCATCCCAAAAGTTTAAAACGAAAAGGGGATCGAGTATACTTACAGTGATTGCTTAACAGTAACACTGTTATTGGATCAAAGGGAGCTCTTAGGATTAGCCTGATTAGAGTACAATAGATAAGCGTCGAACAAAATAACGATAATTGTACCAAGTGTCGGATCAGTCACCTGATCGGATGGCCATCCGGACGGATGGTCATCCGGTCGGATGACTTATGTGATTCAGACGAATCGCCATCCGATCGGATGGTCATCCGTATGAATGGCCATTCGATCAAATGGTTATTCGATCCAAAGTTTGAGTTTCTAATATGTTAACCTTTTTAAAGAGTTCATTGTAGCAAGATGTCAAGTTATTCGATCGGATGGGCGTTCGGTCGAATAACCCTTCGAGTGCTAGTTTCAAAGTTCAAAGTTTCTGATTCAAAATAGTTCAAGTGTGGGAGGTTGTAAGGCACATGTCATCTGATCGGATGGCCGTTAGGTCGAACGGAAGTCCCGTCGGATTGCCATTCGATTGAGATGACTTTGTCCCTTTTTGCAACCTTGTAAAGTTCCTAAGCGAGTTTGATGACGACATGGTACGTATTAAGACAATGGAGAAAAACACATCAATGTTCAGTCTGTCTGATTGGATGGGAACCACCCCGTCTGATCAGGTGTCTGTTATTGACGGTGTTCATGTCTGAATCCGTACTCCGGCCATCTTCTCCTGCGATAATCCATTTCCTAGCCGACTCTAGACTAATCATCAGGTCTACAGCCCGTTTGGGTCCGGATTTCCACCGTTTTAGTAAAAAGTTTAAGAAAGTTTGAAGAAATCGAATGAAAAACCTTAGATTTAGTAAAGATTTGGCGTAAAAACACATGAAATTCCTTAGATCTGAGCTAGATCTTGACTGGAATGATATCACACAGCTGTTTGTATAACCGCCATGATGATGTCATCCCCAAGAGCTCGATTCTTAGAGATTTCATGGTGAAAAGTGTGATTTCAAAGAAGAATCATGTAGAGAATAGTGTGTAGATTGAAGTTATACAAGATTTAGGTTGAAAACTTACAAGAATCGGCCTAGAATTAAAGAAAAGTGCCTAAGAATGAGAGTGCGTGCATCTGCAACGGAGGAGGCTGTCACATCAGTGAAGAATGATATGACAGGTCCTATTTATAGTGCAAGAGAGGAGTTAAGACGGTGTGGCGAATGGATCGGATGGTTGTTCGATCGAATGGTATAACAACCCTCCTAAATAATTTTCAACACCTCTTATATATTTAAAATATTCCTACATGTCCTAAAATACACCCCGTATATGAAAACAGGCCCCAAATACCTTTATTTTTATTAAATTTAATTAAAAACCAGGATTTTAGGGCTGTCGCGGGCTGCGTAGGACCCCTACTTGGTCTACGCGGGGCGCGAGCGATAGGACAAGAGGTGTAGCCCGGTGCCTCTACATGGCACAAGGCGTGTCGAAGCTAGGGTTGAGTCAGATCAGCTAGGGCCTACCCTAGTTGCCCTCGCGGGCCGCGTAGCCCTTGGCTACCACCTTCGCGGGGCGTGACGAAACCCAAATCAGGCCCTATATATAGAGGGCATCGGCTGTTCAGTCGAATTCTCTCACACACTTCTTTCTCTCTCGAATTTAAATATTGTAGAAGTAATTTTTGGGTGTAATACCCCCCTAATTAACGAAGTTCTGCCCTGTTGTAAGTATTATAACCCCCGGTTACGTATTAGATACGTTGCCCGATTGATCCAGGGTTACGTAACGGCTGTCGAGGTTCTGCCCGACGTAGTCGTTGGAATGCCGTCTCGGGGAGGGTATTACTAATGTAAATATTGGGATATTATACTAACGCGTGTGCATTTGTGTAATTTATAGATAATCACCAGGAAATCCTTAAGGAAAACCCTAAGACAACAATGTGAGTAATCTCCTCTTTATAAACTATTTTTACGAAATCTTAATTATTTTACAATGTGATTAGCAGTGATTGAATCTTTGTAGTTCTTCAATTACTGCTGGTATGTTGGGGTTTTGTATACAAAATGTGGAACACGTTACCATTGGACAAAGAGTTAGCCAATGTGTAATATGACCCACCAGTCAGGATTGACAATACTGAATGAGTAATTGTGTAGAAATAAACATTGTAATCGCTCTCAATACTGTTAAAGGATAAAACCCTTCTTGATTAAACTGGGATTCACTCACCAGTATTTCCCACTGACAAAATATTTTTAAACGCGTTTCAGGTAACAAAATGTGAAAGCCAACTAGAAGCCAGCTGCACAGCACTGAAGGCTTAGAAAAGTGGCTATAAAAGTTACCTGAATAAAGAGATGTTTTTATTAAATAAAATAGGGTTTATCCCTATGAAAAATGTGTGTACTGAAAACTTGGGAATTTCCCATGTGTTTAATATTATAAAAGTGTGGTATTTTACTCTGATAATATATTTCCTAACTACGGTCCTGATGTAATTTCCGCTGCCAAAATGATAAACACCGATACCACTAAATCTGGTCTCGCGACCGCCCGTTCCCGGGACAGATAGGGGACGGGGGTTGCGACAGAAGGTGGTATCAGATCTAAGCCACTGATTCAGCTACAGAAGTGTTCTGCTGACACCAAGATATTATTCAAATTGTTAGGAAATTAATTAAGGAAATACGTACATATCTGTATTTTATTATTGTGTGTTATTTGACTATTTGTTAGTTTACAGTATGAGCGATCAAGGACCCTCCGACGCCTATCGTCAGTTGTCCAGCTCACCTAGGAGCGAAGGCACCTCTTCACAGCCTACCCTCTCAGGGTATTCAGCTGACAATGAAGATGGGATATTCGTGTTTAAGGCTCAGTCTGAAGAGCCATTCCCTCCTAAAAAGAAAGGATGGTTCAGTAGGGGAGCGCATGAGCGTAGGAAGAGAATGAAAAAGTTACAACAGCAGCGAGTTCTAGCAGCCGCTAAGAGAGAAACAGATGCTCACACCCAAGATATGCTTAATAGGAGTTTAGCAAATTTTCATATCTTAGCAACCCCAGCTGCCGACCCAAACCTGGAGCAACTCATAGCACCCCAACCATTACCCTTGTTTCCCACACAACCAATGGAGATTGAAGTCAACCCAGAAAACCAAATCCCAGCACCAGCCTTTGACCCAACTGAGATACCTAGAGTACCAGCACCCAATCCAGACTACGATCCGTGGTTCGACGATCATAGGGATTATCAGCAACGCTACCTAATATCAGAAGAACCCATGCCGAACCTAGCTATTTACCCAGGTCTGGACCCTCTAGATCCCTACTATGATAATGATGAATACATTAGGGAAATCCTAGAGAATCCATATCCTCAGGAAGAACCCATGCCACAGTACCCAGATCCAGTACCAGCCCCTGCACCCCCAATGAGTGCAGAGAATGTGCAAGAACTCCGAACCTTTGGTGAGGAGATTTTAGAAGGTAGTGAGAGGATGAGGCAAATCGGAGAATGACTCGTCTGGAAGTATGATGAACGTAATATGGAGTTCTGGACGAACCCATGTCAGTGATGGTGATAGTAGTAATAATAATAATAATATAATAATAAATATATATATATAATATGTGTGTATAAAAAATATAATATAATAATGATAATATATATGTTGTAGTATAGACCACTTCGTGGTTAGTGATGCATATTAGTATTGTATTTTATTCCAGTAGTATTGTAATAATTATAGATGCATACTATAAATTAGAGTAAGTCGCAATGCTCGACGATTTTGATCAATATGTGTTTGCCTTAAATATTATCTTGTGATATTAATAATTAGCAAATGTTTAAAATTCAGATGGAAATCGAAGTAAACGAGGAAAACCAGAGTAACAATAACCCAGATAACGATAACCCGAACAACAACAATAATGGAAACCAAGTGGATAACAGTGACATCCAACACATAGTGGCATAAGGGATAATAGATGCGATGCTATATATTATTAAAACGGTTAAGGAAGCAGATAATAAAAGTAACTGTGATAGTAAACGACCCACTGAACCTGAACACAGCGTAAACAATGGACCCATACTTCAAGTGCCCATTCCCAAAAGAAGAAGAACCATGACTTATGGTTATTCTTATAAAGAATTCTGGTCTTGTAAACCAATGGAATTCTCGGGCAATGAAGGGGCCGTTGCAGCTCTACGCTGGATAGAAAAGACTGAAGCAGTCTTTAAAATAAGCAAGTGTGCGGAAGAGGATAAGATAATGTTTGATTCCAATCTGTTCAAGAATTTAGCCCTAGAATGGTGGAACACTATCCTCCAGTCTAGGGGAAGTGATAGAATTTACAATATGGAATGGGAAGAATTTAAGAATATGGTAGAAAGAAAATTATGTCCTCTCAATGAAAAGGAACAGATAGCAAATAAGTTCCTAAACCTTAGGATGACTGGAGTGGATAGTAAGGGGTATACTACTTTGTTCTTTGAATATGCTAGAATAGTACCGACCCTTGCATCACCCGAACCAGTATTAATCTCTCGCTACATCTGGGGATTAATCGGGGAAATTAGGCATGTAGTCAAGGCAGCTAGACCTCAAACTATAGAAGAAGCTGTAGAACTAGCAAACACCTTGACTGATGAATTAGTGCGTACACGAGAAGAGGATCAGAGGAGAAACCTAGCTCAAAAACTTACCCAAGAATTTCGTTATGGAAATTCCAACCGTGGGAAAAATGTAGGTTCTACTTCTGCACCCTACTGCAAGTATTGCAAAAGGAAGCATTCTGGAAGATGCTCCATATACTGTAACTTCTGCAAAATATCTGGACACAAGGAAGAAGACTGCAGGAAGAAGCCTAACAATAGGATATGCTACAACTGTGGAGAACAAGGTCATATCAAACCAAACTGTCCAAAACTAGCTCCAGCCACGAACAACAAAACTACTAAAAATGCTAGAGCATTTGTTCTAACCGCATAAGAAGCAAAGATGATCCCGGATGTGATCGCCGGTACGTTTTTAGTTAATGATATTTTTTATAAGGTATTATTTGACTCTGGTGCAAACCAAAGTTTTATTAATACTTCATTTTGCAAACTTCTCAATCAACCATTAACTAAACTCCCACAAGAATGTCTAGTAGAGACAACAAATGGAGAAACCATTAAGATTTCTGAAATCTTGCAGGGAGCAAGAATAGAATTTTTAAATCAATAAAGCCAGTATTTTATGTGATCAAAAGTCAGTCCAAGTAAATTCACCAAAGGGTGAAAAGATCACAATTAAAGGAGATAAACCATCTAGATCCACAAAATTCATCTCTGTAATGAAAGCAACAAGTTATATAAGAAAAGGGTCATTAGTGTATTTGATTTCCATAATCACTAACACAAAAGGAAAAGAACTAAAGGATATTCCAGTAGTATCCCAATTTTCAGATGTATTTCCAAAAGAATTACCAGGATTACCGCCAGACAGAGATGTTGAATTCAGGATTCATCTGCTACCAGGAACAGCACCAATTGCCAAAGCACCTTACCGTTTGGCACCCGCCGAAATGCAGGAACTGAAGAAACAGTTAGACGAACTATCAGAAAAAGGATTCATACAACCAAGCTCATCGCCATGGGGAGCACCGATCTTATTCGTTAAAAAGAAGGACAGATCAATGCGTATGTGCATTGACTACCGTGAATTGAATAAGGTCACAATTAGGAATCGGTATCCATTACCAAGAATTGATGATCTGTTCGACTAGTTGCAAGGAGCACGATTTTTCTCTAAAATCAATTTACGATCAGGATATCATCAATTAAAGGTACAGGAAGAAGACATTCCTAAGACCGCTTTCAGAACAAGGTATGGCCAGTATGAATTTACTGTCATGCCATTTGGTTTAACCAATGCCCCAGCAGCATTTATGGACATGATGAACCGAATATGTAAGCCATATTTGGATAAATTCATAATCGTCTTTATAGATGATATTCTCATTTATTCTAAAAGCAAAGAGGAACATGCAAAGCATTTGCACGCACTTCTAAGTTTATTGAGAAAAGAAAAGCTTTATGCAAAATTTTCAAAATGTGAATTTTGGTTAGAACAGGTACAGTTTCTTGGGCATTTAGTCAATCATGAAGGAATTCATGTGGATCCCACCAAGATCGAGGCGATTACCAAATGGAAAACTCCTGAGTCACCAACCGAGGTTAGAAGTTTCTTAGGATTGGCCGGTTATTATAGAAGGTTTATTCGAGATTTTTCTAGAATAGCCATTCCCTTAACTAAGTTAACCTGTAAATCCGTTAAGTTTGAATGGGGACCAAAACAAGAAGAAGCCTTTAGAATTCTTAAGCATAGACTAACCAATGCACCCATACTAGCGTTACCAGAAGGAACTGAAGACTTTGTAGTCTATTGTGACGCTTCTAAGTTAGGTTATGGATGTGTGTTGATGCAACGTCAAAGGGTTATAGCATATGTATCTAGACAACTTAAGATGTGACAACTGTCCCTCTTCTGTACATTTCGTACACTAATTGAACAATAATCTGTGCTTTAATAACTGTGCATGATCTAGTTTACAAGACAAATGAATTCCGGATTACTGTTATATACATACAATGGCATTTCATGATTATCGTTGCTACATGCAACATGATATAGTTCTAATGATGCACAGAAAAGTATTGGCACCATTACCAGACAAACTAAAAATGCTGACGAAGTTCAGTACATAGAAAGACAGTATTTTGAGGCCCAATATGAGCCAGAGACTACGTATTAAACTAGTATAGTGTGTAGGGAAGTAAGGACCACAAAACTGCATTCCTAAGTGATAGTTTAAGTGCCGGGAAGTGCCTAAAACTCACCCAAAGTGCAAAATTATGCATAATTCAGCAAAAATCAGCTTTTTAACAAGCTAGTTTCATGTAAAAATATGACTAAATGGTCCTGAATGCTTTCCTAAGTGTCGGGAATTAAAAGTGTCACAAAAGGGTACATAAAGAACACTAAACGGTATAGTTTGACACTTTAACGAACCGGTATCTAACCGAACAACCGGACATTACCCAAAACACTAAAATTATACTAGAAGCACTGTTTTATTATTTCTGAGCTAGTTATGATCCCCGAACACCCACTAAAAATACCAAGTAACTAACACTTATAACTAATACTTGGATTTGGACCTTAATTTAACTAGATGGTTGGAATTTACACTTAGACCCCCCATATATAAGTGGACGGTCACAAGTGACCCCACCATGATCTTCCATGATCTTGCAAGATCTCCATAAATCTTCCATGATCTTGCTTGGATTCTCTAAGATTTCTTAAGATCTTGTCATATAAACTAATGGATATAAGGAGCTCTAGAGTTCATTCAACTTCACACCACACTTCATCTCCCTCCTCTCTTCCTCCCATTCGGCCGAGATCAACAACACACACCACCACCATTATCAACTCACTTCCATCCATTCCAAGGTCTTTACATAATGTTAGAAGGTGTTTAATGAAGCTTGGTGCTCTTGTATCTTGAAGGACCTTCATCATTTGCTATTATCCTCCACTTTTGTCATCATCAACATCAAGTGTTCTTCCCTAGCCTTGTGCTAGTTGTAAGACTCTCATGATCCTTATTTACTTCATATTTAGTTGGTTAAAAGATGTATTATGTTGTAAATCATAAGAACACTAAAGAACATAATCTTGAATCTTGAACATAAGCTTAACATATGATGAAATATGGATGAAACTATGTTGTTTAGTGTATGAATGATACTTGATTGTTATTTTCTTGAGATTATGATGATGATTATCATAAGGAGCTTGCTAGATTGTGATTAAACACATGATCTAGCAAGTGAGAGGATGATTATGTGATAAAAAGAGATGACCATCCTCATGTGTAAGCATGAACTTGAAAATAAAACGATTTCTTGGAAAATAATAATCAAGTGAGTTGATAAACTTATAGATCTAAGATTTATGAGTGGTTTTCCAACAAGAACCAAGCTCAAAATATGATTTTTAGAAGATCATGGTTCTTACTTAAACTTACACTATTTTTGGTGATAAAATAAGTGTAGAAACACTAAAGAAACAAGAAGATTTCATAAAGAAACGTTTTTGTAGAACATGTTTACAAGTTGTAAACATCCAAGTCTTTCAAGAATGAGATTTTTAAAGAAGTATACACACTTTATAGGGTAACTAAACCTACTAAAAACACTACCAAGTTACTACAAGTTTTTGTGAAAGATCAAGCTCATGTTGTTATGTAAATTGTATAGTTTTTACACTTGGTAAGTGTAAGTTGTTTAGGGATTGTTTGTTGATTGTTTATGATGATTTTTGAAAAGAAAATGATATGCTTAAATAGCATGGACACCTCCATTTTTAGAGGAAACTATGGCAAAATTTTCTAAAAATATAAACACTTAGAAAAATATTTTCTAATAAATATTTACAAGTGTATTTTGATCATAAGTTTTCAATATAAACATTGCCATCATTTTTGTAACAAAAATACAAATATTGGAGGTTGGTTTTTGTAAATAAAAATGGGTGAATATATATTTATAATATATATATATATATAAAAGACACTTGTGTGAATATTTTTATACGTTGTGAAATAGTTATATTATTTTAGGGTAAAATAATATAACTTAACAAAATACCATGAAGTTTACTATCCAAAATAATACCAAAAATCACAAAGGGATAAATATATAAGTTACACACTTAATATTGTGAAATCAAACGCAAGAACGTAACTTACAAAATATTCCGGAAAATACCGTTATAAATATGTTTTTGGTAAATATTATTTTGGACACAAGAAATGAAGATATGATTTTCGTTATTATTACAAAGTATATCATATTTTCGACAAAGAGAAAATATATTCTTTTGGAAACTACAAATACGAGAATACGAATACACATACATGAGAATACCCCCATCCTTGGGAAGGAAATACTTGAGAAATGTTGATACAAAAATATTGTTTAACAATTATTCCAAAATTTAATATAATTTAAAGTTAAAATAATTATTATTTTAACAAGAGATTATAACTTGGAATAATATTGGAGACATAAAAGAAACGTAACTCAAAACATGAATGCTAAGTCAAGGCACGACCGTTCGTCTAATAGACCCTAGTACGTTGTAGGGAGTCGTGTTTGCTAAGGAGATTTGAGTTACGAGTACCGAAGACGCAAAACTGTGAGTTCATGCTCCCCCTTTTCTTTTAACTGTTTCCAGTTTTATAACTTCGGGGGTGAAATACATGTTACGAATGCTTAAACGGTATGAAATGCCTATGAAATACTAGATCATGTGAGCATAGACTTAATATTGAAATGCCATTAATACTTAGTTAGGGACGAGGGTTAGATCTAACGGGTACGGCCGAGCCCCACTCATGGTCCTCATGTGATCACCTGAGTGCTTCGGTGTCCCAGTCGAGGGAAATCGACATAGTCAAGGGAAATTGACATAGTCAAGGTAAATTAACATAGTCGAAGGGAAATTCGACATAGTCGAGGGAAATCGACATAGTCGAGGAAAAATCGACAAGGGTATAAGCCTACTCATTTTGAGTGCTCTCCTCACATGCCTTAATGTCCTTGTAGAACATTTATTTGATATATTCATAAATTCTTTTCATACCTGTTTTCAAAGGAGTCTCTTAAAGGTTTACAAGATTACAAGTACTCACACAAAACGCATGAACTCGCTCAACTTTTGTTGATGTTTTCCAAAATTATATGTATTTCAGGTGACAGGATGGATCTTGGGCGCGGGTGTCGTAACTAGAAGTAGACTTCAACTTTAGATGTCATCCACTTTTGTTGGTTTGTAACCTAGTCGAAGGTTGTGTTTTAAAACTTAAATAACCGGTGTTTGTAATACTCAAATTTTATGAATGGATGAACATCGTTTTGATCATGTAGTTGTTTATTACGATTGAATGCAATGATATTAAACCAGTCACACATCATACGCTTCCGCAAAAGTCAGGGTGTGACAGTTTGGTATTAGAGCTTCGATTGTAATGAACTAGGATTCCTTCTCGAGTCTAGACTACAATCACTAGAACTCTCTCACAAAAACATTTTACAAAAGAAAAGGTTTTTTTTCATTGCATTCATGTAAGCGTCAAGATCCATGAGTCAAACAATTTTCAAAGAAGAGACAAGGCAAGGACATTAGTAGGGAATATCCCAAAATAAGGTGCCAACTAAGGCATAGTCTACACGAGTTAGACTTGCCAAAGACAAAATGACCCCCCCAAAGGATAAACGAGAGTTATACGTGATATGATGCATCAAATTGCCTGCTTATGCTAAGTAACATACTTGTTTATTGATATATATACATACGAATAAGTGTGCGGAATAATTATTGACAAGAATAAGATACCTTCGACTCCGAATCCTATTATTGTTCTTACTCGCACGATGTAGCTATCGACCTCGCGTTCATTGCAAAGCTCATGGCTGGAGTGAATACCAAACAAGATTCTGAGCTTGCTTCCGTAGGAGATGGCTGCTCTTCCCTCTCGACCGTGAAGGTGCCTGACTACGGTAGTGATGGCGAGGCAGAGGCGGCAACCTTGAACAACTTCTTAATCAGCGGGACGAGATCCCTGCGGCTTTTGTGAAGCGAGATTGATGACACACTTGACCAAAAAGGAAGATGAAGTATTCATCTTAAAGGTGCCCCTCCAACTACTAGGGATTCTCCTTATTCCTATTTCGTTTAATCATCATGCCTATTCGCGCGTAATGATAACGAGTGTTAGCGCGTAGACCACCGCAATGGTCCTTTCCATGTCAAAGATATAAGGACAGTAGTGTCCCTTCCTTGGTTTATCATCTGTTTGGACGAGGGAAAATTGGGGTAACTATGCAAGACAATTTATTATTACAGGGGCCCACGTAATAACGACTTGTAGTGCATGGAAATCCTGGTGGACTCTGCGGGCCAAGCTAATGATCACTACACAAAAATAAACTCTAGGTGTTAACACCTTCATCTGGTAGAACAATACATAAGACCGTTGCTTTAACACTTTATAAAGTAGGAAACCTGTCTTGCCTACTTCGTGTCTGACACTTTTACTCGTGTATGAGACGTTTGGGAACCGATATTTAAGCAAGTGAAGATGGATAACATTCAGAATGATCCAGTGACGTTACACTCTCTATCACCCCTACATAAACAACCCCCATCTCAGGGAAAGTATACCCGTCTTGTGAAGCTAAAGACCAAAGAGAGCTAACGTAGGAGGAAAATCACTACTACCTTATGAAAACTCAGCAATTGTTTCCTCACTCGTACATTGTTGATTATATAAGCATGTGATATTGGGTGATTACATGATTGCTTAAGGTACAATGTGCCTCATAGACAATTATGGAATGTTGTCTAACTTACCTCATACCTTTTGACAGAAGAGAATGCCGCCCAGACGTGACAAAAACACCAGTACGTTACCAAGGACAGAAGCCGAGCTTCAAGAACGAATCTCACTGGCAATTGCATGACATGAAGCCCTCCGCTCCGAACACAGCGGTGGCACTTCCGGAAATAACCCTCCAACTGGCTACACCTATAAACAATTCCTGGACTGCAAGCCATTGAATTTTGATGGCACAGGAGGTGCCGTTGCATTTGTTCGTTGGGCAGAAAAGACAGACTCCGTTCAAAGAATGAGTAACTGTTCACCCCAGCAGAGTGTTACCTTTATCTCAGGGTTGTTTTTGGATGGCGCACTCTCCTGGTGGAACCTTCAGGTTCAGACCCTTGGTGCAGATGCTGCTTATGCACTGAGCTGGGACGAGCTCAAGGAAATGATGGAGAAGAAATACTGTTCTAGGGCTGAAATCCAGAAGCTTGAGGTGGAGTTCTGGAATTTGAAAATGGACGGGCCGAAGATTCCTGAATATGTCCAGCGATTTCACGACTTGTCTAGGGTCGTCCCCTACTTAGTCAAGCCGGAATTTAAGAGATTGAGCGATTCATCTGGGGACTTGCACCTCAAATTAGGAGCATGGTTACTACCTCAAAGCCCTCAACCATTGCAGAGGCTATCGATTTAAGTATCACTCTTACTGAAGAAGCTCTACGCATGGGAAAATTTTCGGAATCTGAGGATAACAAGAAAGAGACTCATGTGGAGTCATCAGGTAACAAGAAGGGGAAGCCTTCAAACCTAAAGAGAAGCACCCAAGTCAGCTATGGAAGCTCTAAAGCAAACAAAAGAAAGGGAGTAAACCCGCCGCGTGGCAGGAAAGCTGATGGAGCCACTAATAAGACTGGTGGTAAGGTTTATTTGGGAACTAAACTGAGGTGCGAGGAATGCAATTTTTACCATGAAGGTCGATGTCTAAGGCCTAAGTGCGGGAAGTGAGGAAAAGAAGGGAACAGCAAGGACGCCTGCTGGGTGAAGGATCCAGATGGAAGAGATAATGGTAGAGTACCAGGTTGCTACAGATGTGGTGAAGCAGGGCACTTTAGGAAATATTACCCTAGGAAGAAACAAGCAAGGAAGGGTTTTCACGATCGAAGCTCGTGAATCACGCCAGGATCCAGATGTGGTTACGGGTACGTCCCCTATTAACCAGCCTTATGCCTCTATTTTTTATTAATACTGGCACCAACTTTAACCTTGTATTCCTAGAACTTAAGGAACTGCTTGGCCTAGTTTCAAGTAGAATAGATGTCCCGTATTCTTTAGAAATGGGCATATAGAAGGCTAGTCTAAGCAGACGAAGCAATTAAGGATTATATTTTGGGGACTCAGAAGGCCGGAACCTTCTGTTACCATTGACTTGGGAAGTCATAATATGATAATCAGCATGGATTGGAAATCCAAGTATAGAGCTGAAGTCGATCGATATAAGGAAAATCAGTCGCATCCCTCTTGCGAATGATGAAACGTTTATAATACACAACCTTCCTACAATAGGTGCAAGGGTGCTAGACCCCATAATACAGCGGGCCTGCGACATCTCTCATTGATCGAAGAGATACAGAAGCGCCTCCGAGTAGACTGCAGAGCCTTTCTAGCTCATGTTGCCAATAGGAAGGCCTAGGAGCTGGAGCTAGAAGACAACCACGTGGTGGAGGAATTCCCAGAAGACCTTCCTGAAGACTTGCCAGGAACACCTCCACAGCAACAAGAGGAGTTTAGGGTGAACCTAGTGCTAGGAGCGGCAGTAGTGCCGAATGACGCCTTACCGACTAGCTTCGTCCGCAAAGCATGAGCCTCCGTTATAACTGCAAGAGCTGCTAGACAGAGGAAATTTAGGACATGACACCCTTAGTTAAGGACACAAAGAGGAAGTTGACAGTTTCCACTTTGCATCAATTCCAGAGAATTGGATATCAAGGATTGGTACCCTTTGCCAAGGATTGATGACATGAACAGACCAATCGTCAGGTTATAGTTACCACTCAAAGATCAACTTGAGGACATGATGTCCTCAACTGTGAATACAAGAAGGAAATATCCCTAAAACGACCTTTAGGACTCGCTTCGAGCGTTACGAGTTCCTTGTCGTACTGTTTGGATTAACACATGCATCGACAGTATTCATGGACCTCATGAATCGAACGTGTAAGCCATACCTGGATAGAACATGAATATATTTATTGACTACATTCTTATATGGCCAACGACCAAGGAAGGTCATGAACAACATCTGCAATTTATCTTGCGACTCTTGGGGAAAGAGCAGTTATGTGCTAAGATGTCGAAAAGCGGATTTCGAATTCGCGAGGTAAGAACTTTAGGATACATGGTGGATAAGAATGAGATTTATGCCAACCCTGTAACCAAGAGCTAAGGAGTTAGAGTTGCAATTATGTGACGCTTCTCGACAAAGTCTCGACTGCGCGTCGATGCAACGAGACCACGGCATTGCATACGCGTCACGTTGATTAAGGGATCATGAGAAGAAACCTTGATCTAGATACAGTAATTGCACGCCGCAAACTTGACGTCATTACCTGTAAGAAAAAGCTGCACGACCTTTACTGATCACGAGGGTTGTAACACACCGTTGATCATAAGAACTTAAACATTAACGACGATGGACTGAGCTGCTGAACGATGCAGACTGTATGGACATGTTACGTGCTTGGGTGATAAACTTTGATGAAAAGTTGGAACACCCACTTGCCCTTAGTGGAATTTTCCTACAGCAGTATTTATCACACCCTTGTTTAAACCGCTTCGTGTGAAGCTTTAGATGGATAATAATAAGTCGATCCCCATTGTCTTAAACGGAGACCGAAGATAAATGATCTACTGGCCCGAGTTGGTTCAGGAAAAAATAGAGGCAAGGTCATTCAGATATGTGATCATATCAAGACAGCCCGCGAAATACAGAAAGATTGCACCGAAGAGCGGTAGAAATCGTAGAAATTTAAGATAAGAAGTATGGCTTTAATGGGAGCCTCGCCTTGAGAAGGCGTGGTGCGATTTGGAAAAGTGAAAGATTGGATCCCCGGTATATTAGACCTTTTGAGATCCTGGTAGGGATCGGAACCATTGCTCACAAGCTGAAACTTCCAGAAAAGATCAGTAGTGATCGCGACACATTCCATGTGTCAAGTCTTTAGAGGAGTCTGACTCAAGGAACAATCGTTGTTCCCGCAAACAAGATTCACGTCAACGATAAACTCCAATTTACTATAGAACCTGTTAAGGTTACGGACCAAGAGTCCACAAAACACAGAAAAGACGTAATTGATTTACTTGAGTACGATAGAATTCATATCATGACCCAGAGTTACATGGGAACATGAAGACAAATTTTAAAACTAAGTGACCACATTTGATTCACAACTCCCCTGCGACCGATGGCATCACTTGAATTTCGGGACAAAATTCTTTTAACGGGGGGAGTCTGTGACAACTGTCACTCTTCTGTACATTCCGTACACTAATTGAACAGTAATCTGTGCTTTAATAACTGTGCATGATCTAGTTTACAAGACAAATGAATTCCTGATTACTGTTATATACATACAATGGCATTTCATGATTATCGTTGCTACATGCAACATGATATAGTTCTAATGATGCACAGAACAGTATTGGCACCAATACCAGACAAACTAAAAATGCTGACGAAGTTTAGTACATAGACAGACAGTGTTTTGAGGCCCAGTATGAGCCAGAGACTACGTATTACACTAGTATAGTGTGTAGGGAAGTAAGGACCACAAAACTGCATTCCTGAGTGATAGTTTAAGTGCCGGGAAGTGCCTAAAACTCACCCAAATTGCAAAATTATGCATAACTCAGCAAAAATCAGCTTTTTAACAAGCTAGTTTCATGTAAAAATATGACTAAATGGTCCTGAATGCTTTCCTAAGTGTCGGAAATTAAAAGTGTCATAAAAGGGTACATAAAGAACAATAAACGGTATAGTTTGACACTTTAACGAACCGGTATCTAACCGAACAACCGGACATTACCCGAAATACTAAAATTATACTAGAAGCACTGTTTTATTATTTCTGAGCTAGTTATGATCCACGAACACCCACTAAAAATACCAAGTAACTAACACTTATAACTAATACTTGGATTTGGACCTTAATTTAACTAGATGGTTGGAATTTACACTTAGACCCCCCCCCCCATATATAAGTGGACGGTCACAAGTGACCCCACCATAATCTTCCATGATCTTGCAAGATCTCCATAAATCTTCCATGATCTTGCTTGGACTCTCTAAGATTTCTTAAGAACTTGTCATATAAACTAATGGATATAAGGAGCTCTAGAGTTCATTCAACTTCACACCACACTTCATCTCCCTCCTCTCTTCCTCCCATTAGGCCGAGATCAACAACACACACCACCACCATTATCAACTCACTTCCATCCATTCCAAGGTCTTTACATGATGTTAGAAGGTGTTTAATGAAGCTTGGTGCTCTTGTATCTTGAAGGACCTTCATCATTTGCTATTATCCTCCACTTTTGTCATCATCAACATCAAGTGTTCTTCCCTAACCTTGTGCTAGTTGTAAGACTCTCATGATCCTTATTTACTTCATATTTAGTTGGTTAAAAGATGTATTATGTTGTAAATCATAAGAACACTAAGGAACATAATCTTGAATCTTGAACATAAGCTTAACATATGACGAAATATGGATGAAACTATGTTGTTTAGTGTATGAATGATACTTGATTGTTATTTTCTTGAGATTATGATGTTGATCATCATAAGGAGCTTGCTAGATTGTGATTAAACACATGATCTAGCAAGTGAGAGGATGATTATGTGATAAAAGAGATGATCATCCTCATGTGTAAGCATGAACTTGAAAATAAAACGATTTCTTGGAAAATAATAATCAAGGGAGTTGATAAACTTATAGATCTAAGATTTATGAGTGGTTTTCCAACAAGAACCAAGCTCAAAATATGATTTTTAGAAGATCATGGTTCTTATTTAAACTTACACTATTTTTGGTGATAAAATAAGTGTAGAAACACTAAAGAAACAAGAAGATTTCATAAAGAAACAATTTTGTAGAACATGTTTACAAGTTGTAAACATCCAAGTCTTTTAAGAATGAGATTTTTAAAGAAGTATACACACTTTAAAGGGTAACTAAACCTACTAAAAACACTACCAAGTTACTACAAGTTTTTGTGAAAGATCACGCTCAAGTTGTTATGTAAATTGTATAGTTTTTGCACTTGGTAAGTGTAAGTTATTTAGGGATTGTTTGTTGATTGTTTATGTTGATTTTTGAAAAGAAAATGATATGCTTAAATAGCATGGACACCTCCATTTTTAGAGGAAACTATGGCAAAATTTTCTAAAAATATAAACACTTAGAAAAATATTTTCTAATAAATATTTACAAGTGTATTTTGATCTTAAGTTTTCAATATAAACTTTGCCATAATTTTTGTAACAAAAATACAAATATTGGAGGTTGGTTTTTGTAAATAAAAATGGGTGAATATATATTTAGAATATATATATATATATATATATATATATATATATATATATATAAAAGACACTTGTGTGAATATTTGTATACGTTGTGAAATAGTTATATTATTTTAGGGTAAAATAATATAACTTAACAAAATACCATGAAGTTTGCTATCCAAAATAATACCAAAAATCACAAAGGGATAAATATATAAGTTACACACTTAATATTGTGAAATCAAACGCAAGAACGTAACTTACAAAATATTCCGGAAAATACCGTTATAAATATGTTTTTGGTAAATATTATTTTGGACACAAGAAATGAAAATATGATTTTCGTTATTATTATAAAGTATATCATATTTTCGACAAAGAGAAAATATATTGTTTTGGAAACTACAAATACGAGAATACGAATACACATACACGAGAATACCCCCATCCTTGGGAAGGAAATACTTGAGAAATGTTGATACAAAAATATTGTTTAACAATTATACAAAATTTAATATAATTTAAAGTTAAAATAGTTATTATTTTAACAAGAGATTATAACTTGGAATAATATTGGAGACATAAAAGAAACGTAACTCAAAACATGAATGCTAAGTCAAGGCACGACCCGTTCGTCTAATAGACCCTAGTACGTTGTAGGGAGTCGTGTTTGCTAAGGAGATTTGAGTTACGAGTACCGAAGACGCAAAACTGTGAGTTCATGCTCCCCCTTTTCTTTTAACTGTTTCCAGTTTTATAACTTCGGGGGTGAAATACATGTTATGAATGCTTAAACGGTATGAAATGCCTATGAAATACTAGATCATGTGAGCATAGACTTAATATTGAAATGCCATTAATACTTAATTAGGGACGAGGGTTAGATCTAACGGGTACGGCCGAGCCCCACTCATGGTCCTCATGTGATCACCTGAGTGCTTCGGTGTCCCAGTCGAGGGAAATTGACATAGTCAAGGGAAATTGACATAATCAAGGTAAATTGACATAGTCGAAGGGAAATTCGACATAGTCGAGGAAAAATCGACAAGGGTATAAGCCTACTCATTTTGAGTGCTCCCTATGTCCTCAAATGCCTTAATGTCCTTGTAGAACATTTATTTGATATATTCATAAATGATTTTCATACCTGTTTTCAAAGGAGTCTCTTAAAGGTTTACAAGATTACAAGTACTCACACAAAACGCATGAACTCGCTCAACTTTTGTTGATGTTTTCCAAAATTACATGTATTTCAGGTGACAGGATGGATCTTGGGCGCGGGTGTCGTAACTAGAAGTAGACTTCAACTTTAGATGTCATCCACTTTTGTTGGTTTGTAACCTAGTCGAAGGTTGTGTTTTAAAACTTAAATAACCGGTGTTTGTAATACTCAAATTTTATGAATGGATGAACATCGTTTTGATCATGTAGTTGTTTATTACGATTGAATGCAATGATATTAAACCAGTCACACATCATACGCTTCCGCAAAAGTCAGGGTGTGACATAAGAATCATGAAGAGAATTATTCAACCCATGATTTAGAATTAGGAGCTATAATTTTTGCCCTTAAAATTTGGAGACATTACCTTTACGGTAGTAAGTTTACCATTTTCACCGACTATAAGTGTTTAAGGTGTGTTTTTGGGCAAAAGGAATTGAAAATGAGACAAAGACGCTGGATGGAGATACTTAGTGATTATGATTGTAATATCCAGTATCATGCAGGAAAGGCAAATGTAGTGGCTGATGCTTTAAGTCGAAAATATCATGAAAAGCCAAAAAGAGTACGTTCTCTTAAATTAAATCTACAGATAGATTTAAATGAACAGATTAGAAAAGCACAAGAATCAGTAATCAATGATGATACTGAAAAATTGAAAGGAATGATTAAGGAATTAGAACAAGGAACAGATGGAATTTGGAGATTCCATAAGAAAAGAATGTGGATACCTAAATTAGGAAACCTACGCCACCGTATATTAGAAGAAGCTCATAAGTCTAAGTATACGATGCATCCTGGAAATGATAAGATGTATCAGGACTTAAAAAAGAATTTCTGGTGGATAGGAATGAAAAAGGATATAGCAGCATATGTTGCAAAGTGTCTAACATGTTCACAAGTCAAAGCTGAACATCAGAAACCCTCAGGTTTGTTGCAACAACTAGAAATGCCAGTTTGGAAATGAGAATTGATAACAATGGATTTTGTTACCAAATTACCCAAAACAAGAAAAGGTAATGATACAATCTGGGTGATTGTAGATAGGCTAACTAAGTCAGCTCATTTCCTACCAACGAAGGAGACTTTTAGTATGGAACAATTAGCTAAACTATATGTCAATGAAATAGTTTCGTTATATGGAATTCCTTTAACAATTGTTTCTGATAGGGATAGCCGTTTTACCTCTCATTTTTAGACAAGTTTCCAAAAAGCAATGGGAACCAAGTTGAATCTAAGCACCGCTTATCATCCTCAAACGGACGGACAAAGTGAAAGGACAATTCAGAAAATGGAGGACATGCTTAGAGCTTATGTAATTGATTTTGGAGGTAATTGGGACGATCACTTACCATCGATAGAATTTTCTTATAATAACAGTTATCACACAAGTATCAATGTTGCACCATTCGAAGCACTTTATGGACGAAAGTGCCGAACCCCAGTTTGTTGGGCAGAAATTGGAGAAAAGCAACTATCCGGACCCGAGATAGTACAAGAAACAACAGACAAGATTATTCAAGTCAGGGAACGATTGAAAGCAGCACGTGATCGACAAAAGAGTTATGCAGATAACAGACGAAAACCATTGGAATTTCAGGTAGGAGACAAAGTGTTATTGAAAGTCTCTCCTTGGAAAGGAGTGGAAAGATTCATCAAGAGGGGAAAGCTAAGTCCCAGGTATGTTGGACCTTTTGAATTTATTAAAAGAATAGGACATGTAGCCTATCGGCTACAACTGCCAGAGGAAATGGCAGGAATACATGATGTATTTCATGTATCTAATCTCAAGAAATGTTTAGCTGATGAATCACTGGTAGTACCTCTTAAGGATATAGAGGTAAATGAGCAGTTAACATTTGTGGAAAGACCTCTACAAATTGAAGACATGAAAGTCAAGAACCTCAAGCACAAGAGATTAGTTCTGGTCAAAGTGAAATGGGACTCCAAAAGAGGACCAGAATACACATGGGAGCTTGAGTCAGAAATGCAAAGGAAATATCCACACCTATTCCAGTAGATCTCGAGGACGAGCTCTAAAACAAGGTAGGGAGGATATAAAAACCCTCCTAAATAATTTTCGACATCTCTAATATATTTAAAATATCCCTACATGTCCTAAAATACACCCCGTATACGAAAACAGGCCCGGAATACCTTTATTTTTATTAAATTTAATTAAAAATCAGTATTTTAGGGCTGTCGCGGGCCGCGTAGGACCCCTCCTTGGTCTACGTGGGGTGCGAGCGATAGGACAAGAGGCGTAGCCCGGTGCCACCACGTGGCACAAGGCGTGTCGAAGCTAGGGTTGAGTCGGATCAGCAAGGGCCTACCCTAGCTGCCCTCGCGGGCCACGTAGCCCTTGGCTACCACCTTCGTGGGGCGCGACGAAACGCAAATCAGGCCCTATATATAGAGGGCATCGGCTGTTCAGTCGAATTCGCTCACACACTTCTTTCTCTCTCAAATTTCAATAGTGTGGAAGTAATTTTCGGGTATAATACCCCCTAATTAACGAAGTTCTGCCCCGTTGTAAGTATTATAAACCCCGGTTACGTATTAGATACGCTGGCCGATTGATCCAGGGTTCCGTAACGGCTGTCGAGGTTCTGCCCGACGTAGTCGTTGGAATGCCGTCTCGGGGAGGGTACTACTAATGTAAATATTGGGTTATTATACTAACGCGTGTGCATTTATGTAATTAATAGATAATCACCAGGAAATCCTTAAGGAAAACCCTAAGATAACAATGTGAGTAATCTTCTTTTTATAAACTATTTTTACGAAACCTTAATTATTTTACAATGTGATTAGCAGTGATTGAGTCTTTGTAGTTCTTCAATTACTGCCGGTATGTTGGGGTTTTATATACAAAATGTGGAACACGTTACCATAGGAGAAAGAGTTAGCCAATGTGTAATATGACCCACCAGTCAGAATTGACAATACTGAATGAGTAATTGTGTAGAAATAAACATTATATTCGCTCTCAATACTGTTAAAGGATAAAACCCTTCTTGATTAAATTGGGATTCACTCGCCAGTATTTCCCACTGAAAAAATATTTTTAAACGCGTTTCAGGTAACAAAATGTGAAAGCCAACTAGAAGCCAGGTGGACAGCACTGAAGGCTTGGAAAAGTGGCTGTAAAAGTTAATTGAATAAAGAGATGTTTTTATTAAATAAAATAGGGTTTATCCCTATGAAAAATGTGTGTACTGAAAACTTGGGAATTTCCCATGTGTTTAATATTATAAAAGTGTGGTATTTTACTCTGATAATATATTTCCTAACTACGGTCCTGATGTAATTTCCGCTGCCAAAATGATAAACACCGATACTACTAAATTTGGTCTCGCGGCCTCTCGTTCCCGGGACAGATAGGAGACGGGGGTTGCGACAAATGGCCCTCCGATCGGATGGTCATCCGATCGGATGTCCATTCGGACAGTCCAATCCATTTTGCAACTTTTCCATTTTTGGTTCGTTTTGCGAGTTAGATTAAGCGTTGCGTTGTGTATTATTGTGTAATATTATCACATAACAAGATTATATCATTAACACCAAAGTTTCCAAGTTTCCGAGTTTACATAAGTGTCAAGTCTCCAGTCTCTCGTTCAACCAAGTCTCAAGTTTCACGAGTCTCAAGAGTCAAGCACCAAGTATCATGAATCAAGTCTCAAGAATCCTGTATCAAGAATCAAGCCTCAAGAATCAAGTATCTAGATTTAAGCATCAAGTCTCATAGTATTAAGTATCAAGAATCAAGTGTCAAGAATCAAGAATCAAGTATCTAGAGTTAAGTATCAAGAATCTAGTTTCATAGAATCAAGTATCAAGTATCAATAAGATTCAAGTTTCATGGCATCAAGATTCACAAGTCTCATAAGTGTCAAGAGTCACATAGTATAAGGGCTAAAATTGACAATAGCTAAAATTTTAGGGACGCAGGGCGTTACATTCTGTGTATTGTTACTGTTCTTTTTCTGTTGTTTAGCCTATTAGGTTGTAGTGGCTCAGCTTCGCCTTAGGGTCTGGTTCTATTTGTATTGTATTGGTGTTATCAGTTGATAACCTCTGTTTGTTTGTATTCTGTGTTCCTGTTCTTTGTGTTGGCATCATGGGTGATGATGTTGGTACTTCTTAGACTTTGATTAATAAGTTGGACATAGGAGACCCCTTGTATTTGCATCCAAGTGATTCTAGTTCCTTAACTATTGTTAGTATAAAATTAAAAGGTACAGAAAATAATAGGGTCTGGTCTAGTGCAATGAAATTGGCTTTAGAAGCCAAAAACAAGTTTGGTTTCATAGATGGGAAATGTAAAAAGAATTCTGAGGATGCTATTTTAAGTAGTCAGTGGGACAGATGCAATTCGGTTGTCTTAAGTTGGTTATTAAATTCTGTTTCAGAAGAGTTATACTTAGGACAGGTTTTTTCAAAATTAGCATCTAAAGTCTGGACAGATCTGAAAGAAACATATGATAAAGTAGATGGCTCTATAGTGTATGATCTGTATAAAAAATCAATTGTATTACTCAAAATGGAAGTTCTGTTTCTGAATATTATCATAGGTTGAACACAATGTGGAAGCAGTTTGATGCTATGCTTCAACTGCCTACATGTTCATGTCAGGCTGCTAAAGATTATAATGATTTTTCCACATTAATAAAACTAATGCAGTTCCTTATGGGTTTAGATGATGTCTATCAACCTGTAAGGATAAATCTGTTAACTAGAGAGCCATTTCCTTCAGTCAAAGTTGCTTTTTCAGTTGTGTCCAGAGAAGAATCACATAGAAATGCTAGTATAGGAACACAAAATCAAAATATGTCTTTTGTGTCAAAAGTTAACCAGTCTGTGGAGCAAAAAAAGAAGGTGTTTAGAGGTCCTAATCCTAACCTTAAGTGTACTCACTGTAATATGCTTGGTCATACTGTTGATAGGTGTTTTGAGTTGGTTGGGTATCCTCAAGGATTCAAAAAGAAGTTTGGAGGTCAGGTTGGGAAAAAAATTTCAAACAATAAATCAAATGTGTCTTCTGTACCTTCTGTGTCTCCTATTTCTCCAGAGCAGGTTGCAAAACTTTTGAGTCTTGTTGGTGAGAAAACTAGTGCTGATACTCAGATTTCTAATATGGGAGGTAAGTCTAGTTGTGTCCTTAATTTTTTTGGGTAAAGGGTTACCTCGGTAAATTTTATAAATCACCAACAAAAAGAACAGGGTGTGCCAAGACACTGACACACACTACTAGCCTAGACAAACCAAGACTAGAATCCGACAAATACAACCAACGACCAAACATACAACCAGAACCAAGATCAAAGACTAGACAAACACTGCCCTAGCTCAAAACAAAGCAAGCAAACAAACAACAAAAAGACTCTAGCCCGGATCGCACTCCAAGTTCTTCATCGAGATCTGCCAAGTATCCAAAATCTTCTGGTGCCTTAAATCCCTACCAACTTTGAAACCCATTAGCTTCAGCCGAACCGTACTAATGATGACATGAGAGAGCATATCAGGAGTACGTTGGATACGAGAAAATAGCCGGTTGTTCCTCTCTTGCCAAACATAATATGTAGTTGTCGCGATTAGGATTTTACAAACAATCAGCTCTAACTGCCGAGAACTTGCATTCTGTTCCATCCACTGCATAACCGAGGACCAATTGTTGTTGCCACTTCCCATATTAACCATTTTCCTTACCGATTCCCAAACTTTAGAAGCAAAGGGGCATTGAAAGAAAAGATGGTCTCTAGAATCTCTATCATAGTTACAAAGAGGACAACACATAAGGATAAGATTAGTAGCACTACCCGCTTCCCATATAGCCATCCTATCTTGCGTCTTTAGCTTGTTGTTAATTACTAACCAAAGATGGAAATAGTGCCTAGGAAGTTTTGTATGTTGCTCTAGTTTAATCAACTTTGGTTTTGATTATAACTGGATTGTTGACTCTGGATCTAATCAGCACATGGTCAAAACTGATAAAGATATGTTGAATTGTGTTGATGTATCTGAGTATGATTTAACTGTATGTCACCCAAATGGAACCAAAGCTAAGGTGTCTAAAATTGGAAGTATCAAACTTGCTAAAGGAGTCATTTTGAATGATGTGTTTTTTGTTCCTGATTATGATGTCAATCTTTTGTCTGTTCATAAGTTGTCTAAAGATAGTCAAGTTACTGTTGTGTTTAATGAAAGTACTTGTTTACTTCAGGATTCGAAATCAGGGAGAATCCTGGTGACTGGTAAACAAGATAATGGTCTATACTTTGTGAATAAGAATGGTAATTCTGTTAATTTGTGTTTTAATAGCTTAAATAAAAGTAATATTTGGCACAGTAGGTTGGGACATCCTGCTGACCAGGTCTTTACCATTTTAAAAGGTGATTTAGGTGTTGCTGATGTTGTAAGTCATCCTTGTGAAATTTGTCATAGGGCCAAACAAGTTAGAGTCCCTTTTACACTAACTGATCATAAAACTAAAGATATAGGTGATATTATACACTTAGATGTTTGGGGACCTTATAAGGTTTCTAGTAAAGATGGGTTCAAATATTTCCTAACTGTTGTTGATGATTATTCTCGAACTGTTTGGTGCTATTTGCTAAAAAACAAAATGGATGTCTTTGAGAATATTGAAAGTTTTATGAACTTATACTAACTCAGTTTAAGAAAAAGGTTAAAATATTTAGAAGTGATAATAGGACTGAGTTTGTTAATAATAAAATGAGTTCTTTTTGTAAATCTAAGGGTATATTACATCAGACATCGTGCTCTTATACACCACAACAAAATGGTGTAGCTGAGAAGAAACATCGACATCTTTTAAGTATGGAAAGATCCTTATTTTTTCAAAGTAATGTTCCGCTTAGGTTTTGGTCTGATTGTTTATTAACTGCTGTATATCTCATTAACAGGTTACCCTCTTCTGTGCTCTTAGGAAAGAGTCCGTATGAACTTGTCTTTGGTTTTAAACCCTCTTTAGCTCATCTTAGGAACTTTGGGTGTTTATGCTTCAGTACTGTCTTAAATGATCCTGATAAATTTTCTTTTAATGCTGAAAAATGTGTCTTGATTGGTTATTCAAATGTTAAAAAAGGGTATAAATTGTGGAGTTTGGATAATCAAAGGGAGTTTTATTCTAGAGATGTAAAATTTTATGAAACTGTTTTCCCTTTTAAGTCTAATCAACTAAACAATCAAGATGGTAGTTCAATTGAAAATGTAAATCATTTAAACTTTTTTGATAGTATTGAAGTGTTAACTCCTAGTTCTATTAGTCCCAATGATGAAGAAGGGAATCATGGATCTCATGAGGTTACTGGTGAGGATCAGCAACCAATCCCCTCTACATCTGCCACTTCAAGTGATGTTGGTAATCAATTGTCTGGAACTGGAAGTGATAGTAGTAGTAGGGAAGAATTAGGTAGGGCTGATGACACTAGTACTTCAAATGAAGAAACCAACCCATCTGAGGGAACATCTTCTAGTCTTAGGAGGTCTAACAGAAACATTGCTTTGCCAAAACATTTTGAAAACTTTGTATTAAATAGTAAAGTTAAATATGCCTTAGACAAGGTGGTCAATAATTCATGCTTGTCTGTTGATAATCTGTGTTTTGTTGCTTCCTTGAATAAAATTGTTGAGCCTTCTAGTTATGAGGAAGCAGTTAAAGATCCCAGGTGGGTGGATGCAATTATTGGGATTGAACCCTACCAGAGGAACAGATAATTAAAGCCAAAACTGGATCAGTGCAGTGGATCCAGAATAAGCAGATGTTACATACAAATCTCTGCCCTTGAAAGTGGTTTTCAACATCTGCTGACCTCCTATCTACTGATCGTGCAAACTGCTGACCTACAACTGCTGATCTAATAAAGGCTTGATGAAAAACTAAAGCCCTGCTGTTCATTCTACTGCCTTGAGTCTAGGGGTGTTCAAAACCGGATATCCGGAAATTCGGATATCCGAATATCGGATATCCGAAAATTTCGGATAGTCATTTTCACTATCCGAATCCGTATCCGAAATTTCGGATACGGATTCGGATAATAAAACGGATATCCGGATTTGAAAAAGAATTGTTCCAAATCTTTAAAAAGCTAATAAGTAAATTGTGTCTCATACATTACAATCTAAACAATTTTAAGTTAGAATTTGAAAGCTAGTTATTGAGCATTGTAAATTCAAACTTCGAAGATTGCAATAACATAATCTTTCATGAGCATTGTAAATATCACTTTTTATTGTTTGCAATTAATATCTGAAAGTAATAGAATTAATTCTTTTATGAAATCCATTTGCTGGCATATGGATCTGTATGCATACAACTCAAATGAAAAGAACAGAGTAAATTTGCATTTTAACGCATACATACAAAAATAAATAAACAAGCTTGTTAATGGAGTTTATCATCTAACTGCATTAACAAAGATGAAAGTGAAAAACAAAATCGTCTGTATAAACTCTAATCGAGCTAAAGAACTATTGTAAAACGCAAATCTAAATCTTCTTCGAACTCACATTGAAGTCTTGTTAGAAACCAAATCGCCTATGAAAGAGATGATTAGGTCAAAGAACAAACTTGTTTTAAACAAAATGAACTTTAATTTAAAAGAGAAATGAGATCGGTGGGATTGGGTCTTGGGTGGGCAGAATAGGAAGGTAAGAAAGAAGGATAGAGGCGGAGGTATAACTGTCTAAAGTAGGGTTTTTATCAAATGTATATTATATATTTAAAAATTAGAAAAATAATAGTATTTAATATTTCGGATATCGGATATCCGAATTATCCGAAAATTTCCAATATTGATATCCGAATCCGAATCCGAATTTTCGGATATCCGAAATTCGGATATCCGAAATTTCGGATATCCGAATTTTCGGATAATTCGGATTCGGAATTTTGGATAATTCGGATTCGATTTCGGATTCGGATTTTTTTGCACACCCCTACTTGAGTCAAGCACTGCTGATCCGGACAAGTACTGCTGGGTTCACAGCAGTGGAGGGATGCAGTAGTTGTTTATTCAGTCTTTATGTAATGTAATGTAATAGCAGTAGTTAGCATAGCAGTGTTTGTATTGATCAGAGGTTAGAGTTTGTTAGGAGGTTAGATGTCACTTTCATGGTGACGTCAGCTTAAGATGCTTAGTGGTTTGCTAGTGCCTATAAATAGAACAGTGCTCTGTACTGTTCTATTAGCTCTTTGCAACATCGTCTTCTTTGCACGAACAAACACTGAGCTCTGGCTGAGGGGGAGTTTGTATTCAATCATTGCAATTGTAATCGTAATTGAAATAAATTCAATCTTTCGGTTCATTGTGAAAAATGTTTGATCAAAGCAATACTCTCGTTTGATTGTATGCAAAGTTTGTTTCCATCTTAATTCCGCTGCACAACTCATTCATTTCCATCTTAATTTCAAACATAAAATACAATCAAAACCAAACTCAGATCCAACAATTGGTATCAGAGCTTGGACAGTCAAATTTGATTTAACAATCATTTTGACATAAATAGTTCAGCTCAAAATCGTTGATATCGATAGTTTGTTTGGTTTGTTGTAAAACAGAGTAAGGTTTAATCACCATTAAAGTTGATTAGTCAGTGCCTGTAAAACAACCAGGATGACGTCATAATCACAAGATGATAAGAATAACATTGGCTCTCTTTTTAAACCACCTATGCTTAAACGTAATGAATACAACATCTGGGAGAGAAGGATGGGTCATATCCTTTCTCAACAGAACACTGGATGTTGGAGGTCTGTTGTTTTTGGTCCCCATGTTCCTATGGTGCCAAGTGCTGAGGATCCAAAGAAGTTCGTTCCTAAACCAACTGATAACTATACCGAAGTTGATTTTCAAAAGTTCAAACTCGATGCCAAAGCATTTAGCATCATAGCATCTGCATTACCAAATGAGATCTATGCTGGACTGTTACATTGTAACAGTGCCAAAGAGCTATGGGATGCATTGAAGGAACAGTTTGGGGGGACTGAAGAAGTCATTGAAAACAATAGGGAAATTCTGAATCAGCAGTATGAAACATTTTGTCACATCAAGGGTGAATCACTGACTCAACAATTTGAGCGGTTCAGTTGTCTCATTAGTGAACTAAGGCTTGTTAAAGTAACATTTCCAAATTCAACTCAAAATAGTAGGTTCCTTAGATCACTACCAGAAAAATGGGATACCATAGCTTTTGTCACTAGAAACAGTGCAGAGTTCAAAGATCTGACCCTGACCCAACTTCATGGTAGACTCCTTACCTATGAAAGGGAGTTAAACCAGAAAAGGAAGTTGCAGGAGTCTGGCAAAGTTGCTGATGATTATTCATTTGGCAGCACAGCTCTTTTGGGTCAGGAAGAATCTGGTAGCAGTGGTAAGGATCAGGGTTATGATCACTTCATTGATATAACTGCTGGTGCAAATTTTAACAACCCTGATCCTTACTCTGCAAACTATGCATTTACTGCTAATGAAAACCAGATGTCAGATAATTTGTGTTTTGAACTCAATGATTTACAACATTTTGATCCCACTGACTTAGAAGAGATGGACATTTTGCATCAGTTGGCTTTGCTTAGTGTAAGAACAAGCAAATTCTACAAAAGAACAGGGAGAAAATTCCCAGGGTTACATGGGAATCTAAGGGTTGGGTTGGATAAATCGAAAATCAAGTCTTACAAGTGCAATAGGCTAGGTCATTTCGCTAGGGAATGCAGGAGTCAAACTACTGGTCCTATAATCACTCATCCTAGCTCAAATCCTAGACCTCAAAATCAAAGCACTGTGCACTATACCCAATATACCCCTGCAGCTCATGTTAACACTGCTCACTATGCCGCAACCCCTGTGCCTGTGCATTATGTCCAAACTACTGTTCCACATATTCAGTATGTTCAAACCCCAGTCCCCCAGGCACAAGTGCAACCTGTTGCACCTCAAACAGCTGCTCCAGCAGTGGTACAACCAGATCAGCAAAGCTTTTTCACTCAAGGCTTTGTTGACTGGAGCAGCATGCCTGATGAGCTTGGTGATGAAAATTTTGCACTCTATGCTTTTAATGAGCCTTCTAATGATGAATTTTGTTTGATGGCATTAGAGTCAATACCAGAGGGGGTTGAAACTGAAGGTAAACAGCTAAGTGCTGAAATAGTGGATGAGGTGACTGAAGCAGTGGTTACTGCTGTGGCTGGTGAACTACTGCTGGGAGAAAGTTCAGGAACCCTGATTGAACCACTGACAGATCCATGGTCCAAAGAGGACAAAGAAGAAGAGGAAGAGAAAAGAGCAGGTGAGAAAGAAGCAAGAGCTGATAATGAAGAGGATCATCAATGTGATTGTGCAATGATGGCTGCTGCCAAGGTATCACCTCAAGTTCTTGAAAAACTGTGTTCAGACAATTGCATTATTGCTTTTGCTAACATCAAAGAGGTAAATGAAAACCTTAGGAACAAAGTCTTGTCTGATGAAGTCAAATTTGAAAAGTTATTAAAAGAACTTAGAAACAAATTGGCTGAAAAAGATAAAGAGATCAGCAGTCTGAAAGAAGAGCAGAGCATAACCAAAACTCAACTCCAAACTATGGTAGAAAAATACCAAGTTTGCAAAAAGGAGTTGGAGTCCACCCAGATTACCTGTGAAAAATGGGTGGAATCATGCAAAGGGTATGAGGTTCTGCTTGAAAAACATATTAAAAGCAATGTGAAATTTGGGGTTGGTTATAGAAAACATGATGATGAAAACACTGTTTTTGAAAAATCTGTTCAAACCACTGATGTAACCACTGAGTACATTCCAACAAACAAGAAGGGCCAAGAAGTGATAATCACTGACAAACTTGGTAACAAAATCACACTTGACAGACCAATGGGATCCTCCACTTTTGAGGAGATTGAGAAATATCAGTTTAAACCCACATGGTCTGATGAGTGTGATATTCTTGAAAATTTCAAGCCTATGGACTTTACAACCACTGATGGTGTTAAAGCTCCAAAAGCTAAAGTCATTCCTCTCAAGGATGTCCCAGCAGAGGTTAAAAACTCTGCTGCAAAGGAATCTGAAAAGAGAAAGAAGAGAGAAAAGATCAATAACTTGTTTTGTGAATTTTGTGAGAAAAGGAATCATCTAACAAAAGATTGTTTCCATTTAAAAGCATATGATTTGAACAAAACAAGTGTCATTGTTTCTGCAGAAAGCTGCATTGTCTGTGGTAAATCAAACCACAAAACTCAAGCATGTGTGTATCTCAAAAACTTTGATGTAAAAAAGAATGAATACACTGCTAAAACATCCTTGAGTCCATCAACATCATCAGTCAAATTCACCAAAAATCAACCACTGTTTGTGCTAGTTCAAACAGCTGTCACAAAACAGCTGAACCAAACATCTGTCAAAAGAGATGTTCAGGTTACTGATGCACCCCCTGCCAATCAATACAGAAGAGGTAAGGAGAAACAGTCTTACCAAAGGATTCCACACGTTTATGAGACCTACAAAAGACCCTCTAAACCTAATGTGAACAGGCATCCTTTTGGTTACCAACAGGTGATTGGTCAAGACCCCCAACAGTGGTTAGCAAGAAACAGTCCTAAAACTATTCAAACCCCTGACCTAACCACTGTCCATCAATGTGCATCCATCCCAGACACTGTTGAGACCCCATCCAAAGCCTTATTGGCTTTGGAAACCCTAATGAACTAATCCTTTTACTTCATGTGCAGGGAGCTTCTGCCTGCTTAGATAGCCTTTGGTATGTTGATAGTGGAGGCTCCAGGCACATGACTGGATGTAAAGCCCTACTCAAAGATTTCAAAATTCATGGAGGGGGTGATATATCCTTTGGGAATAACAGTAAAGGGAAAGTTCTGGGGTTTGGTACAGTACAGTCTGGTAATGTAAAATTTGAAAATGTCAATCTGATAGATAGTCTGAAATTCAACCTCCTGAGTGTTTCACAAATGAGTGACAAGGGGTATGGGTCATTCTTCACAAAGGAGTGTTGTAGGATTGTTGGACCAGAAATGGTCAGAAAGATTGAAGCAATAATAAAAACCGGTCAAACAAAACTTGTTGCTCAAAGAAGTGGCAATGTTTATGTTGTTGATATGTCAAAAGAGTGTCCCAGAGCTGATGCCTGTCTGTTCTTAGCTGCCTCTAAGAAAGAGACAGAACTGTGGCACAGAAGACTGGGGCACACAAATCTTAAGACAATCACTGAAATTTCAAAAAATGGTTTGGTAAGAGGCCTACCACAAAAATTGTTTTCATGTCCTGAGCATTGTGTTTCCTGTTTAAAAGGAAAGCAGCATAAAAGCTCCTTCAAGTCCATTGAAGAGTCCAAAACAACCCAGTGTTTGCAAATGCTGCACATGGATTTGTTTGGCCCAGTTCAAGTCATGAGTCTCAAAAAGAAGAGATATTGTTTGGTTATTATTGATGACTTTTCTAGGTTTACATGGACTTTCTTTTTACACTCAAAAGATGAGACTGCAGGCATTTTGCAAGACTTTGTGATACAGGTTGAAAAGCAATTTGACCTTTCAGTGAAAGTCTTCAGGAGTGACAATGGCACAGAATTCAAGAATAAGGAGTTGGATGCCTTCTGTGTGAAGAAAGGGATTGTAAGGCAGTACAGCATCCCTAGAACACTAGAGCAAAATGGGGTAGTTGAAAGAAAGAATAGAACTTTGATTGAGGCTGCCAGAACCATGCTTGCTGATTCAGGTTTGCCATTAACTTTTTGGGCAAAGGCAGTAAACACTGCTTGCTATGTCCAAAACAGAGTTTTAATCAACCACAGGCACAAAAAGACTGCCTATGAAATTCTGTACAAAATCAAACCACTGATCTCATATTTCAAAGTCTTTGGCTGCCCATGTTTCATTTTAAACTTAAAAGATTCCATCTCAAAATTCGTAGCCAAAGTTGATTGTGGTTATCATCTGGGATACTCAACCACTGCCAAGGCCTACAAAGTGTTTAATACACGGACCAAGGCAGTGGAGGAGACCTTGAATGTGAAGTTCAATGAACTCTCATCAATGAAAATCCCAGCAAATCCTGCTGATCTGTTTGACCTTGAAAAATTTACTTTTGAAAATACTGTTGTCAAGACTAAAAGTGCAGGTACATCAGTGGATGCAACACCAGACTATGGGTATGAAATCATCATCCCTCAAAAGTCTGCCACAATGGGAAAAGCATCAGTTGTTCAAAACAGCTGTCAAAGCTCAACCACTGCTACCTCAACAGTTGTTGACCAAAGTAGCCCATCAACCACTGCTTCCACATCAACAAACACTGCTGACAAAAGTCCCCAAACAGGGGATAAAAGTCAGCATGTGTCCTCACCATTACCACCAATTCCACCACCTTTTGAAGCCACTGCTGGGTCATCAAAGTCACCAGCAGTGGTTAGCTCAGATGATACACATTTGCAGCCTTCACCAACAAATGCCATCATACCATACCAAGGAGATTTAATCTTCTTGAGATCTCATCCACCTGATCAAATCATTGGCAACATCAATGAAGGGGTGCTCACAAGAAGCCAAACCCAAAACATTTGTCTTTTTGCTGGTTTTCTATCACTCCATCAGCCAGTCAAGTACCAAGAGGCACTGAAAGACAACAGCTGGGTAGAAGCCATGCAAGAAGAGCTCCAACAGTTCAAAAGACAACAAGTAAGGGAACTTGTACCACTGCCAAAAGATGTCAGTCCCATCGGCACAAAGTGGGTCTTTAAAAACAAAACTGATGAAAGGGGCATTGTTGTCAAGAATAAAGCCAGGCTTGTGGTTCAAGGTTACAGACAGGAAGAGGGGATTGATTATGATGAAATATTCGCCCCTGTAGCAAGATTGGAAGCTATAAGACTGTTCCTGGCCTTTGCTGTCAACCACAATATGAAGGTGTTTCAAATGGATATCAAAAGTGCTTTCCTCTAGGGTACAATTCAAGAAGAGGTGTATGTCTGTCAACCTCCAGGATTTGAGGATCCATTTTATCCAGATCATGTCTACAGGTTAAACAAAGCCTTGTATGGCCTGAAACAAGCACCTAGAGCCTGGTATGAAACTCTTTCCAACTTCCTACTCTCAAATGGTTTCAAAAGAGGTACCATTGATAAAACACTGTTTCTAAAATGGAGAGGGAAGGATTTAATGATTGTCCAAATTTATGTGGATGACATTATTTTTGGAAGCACATGTAACAAAATGTGTGAAGAGTTTAGGGAACTCATGACAGCTGAGTTTGTAATGAGTGCAATGGGTGAGTTGCAATGCTTTCTTGGTCTCCAAGTTCAGCAAATGCAAAATGGTACTTTCATTCATCAAAGCAAATATGCAAAAGAACTTTTAAACAAATTTGATATGAATGATTGTAAACCATGCAGCACACCCATGGCAACAAATAAGCTGGTCATGTCTGATGAAAAGGATGAGCTGATTGACCAAACTCTATATAGAAGCATGATTGGGTCTTTGCTGTACCTAACTGCATCTAGGCCAGACATCATGTTTGCAACATGTGTTTGTGCAAGAAGTCAATCAGCCCCTAGAAAATCCAACCTTATTGCTGTAAAAAGGATATTCAGATACATAAAAAGTGCTCCCACACTTGGTATCTGGTATCCAGCTAATGGGAATATCAAGCTTTCAGGATTTTCAGACAATGATTTTGCTGGATGTAACACAACAAGGAAGTCCACTTCAGGAGGGTGCCAGTTTCTAGGTGATTGCTTAGTTTCTTGGCAAAGCAAAAAGCAAGCTGCTGTTTCAACATCCACTGCTGAAGCTGAATACATTGCTGCTGCAAGCTGTACAACCCAACTTCTGTGGCTTCAAAACCAGTTGTTGGATTTTGGTATCACTGCCTTAAAGACACCACTCATGTTAGATAGCCAGGCAGCAGAAAATATCATTAAAAATCCAGTTTCCCATTCAACCACCAAACACATCGACATCAGACATCACTTTGTGAGGGATTGCTATAAAAAAGGTTTGATTTCTCTGCATCATGTCCCAACTAAAGACCAGTTGGCAGATGTGCTCACAAAAGCACTTGATACAGCCACCTTTGAAAGCTTGGTCTCTAGAATTGGGATGCTAAACATGGAATAACAAGCAACATCTTGTTTTTCTATGAATAAAAGCATCAAAATGTTTTCAGAAAATCAAAAATCCATCCTTAAAAATAGCTAAAAATGAAATTTTCATTAAAATCCTTAAAAGTCTACCATAACCACTGCTTGTTCAAAAGTCTGCTCTATTTCAAAGTCTGTCCACTGCTGAAAGTCATCCCCTCTTCCCTCATTTCTTTGATAAACACTGTTGTTCAAAAGCAGTGTCTTATCCACTGATAGTGAAAATTATCCACTGCTTCCATAACCACTGCCTTCACCAGTAACTTTCATAAAAGTACTGTCCTTCATTTCATCAGGGGTTGTCACATGGGCAGTACATTGTGGTCAGACCTTTTGTAACCGCTGCCACGTCAGCATTCACTTTTTCCTCTATAAAACCCCCACTCACCACCAAAACAGGGTTTTATTGTCGAATTGAATTCTCAAAAATTCTCTTCTCAAAGCAGTTTTTCCATCTCATTTCTTCACAAATTTCTTCGATCACCATCCTCAAAATGACAAAATTGAAGCCATCTGCAAAACCCACCTCCAAATCATCGTCGAAAGCAGCCTCTCAAAAGGCCAATCCCACCGAAATTCCACACAAACCATCTCACAATCTTCTGGGTCTTCTCACAAAACCCGGCACCACAGATGCTTTCGACTCCATCATCGACAAAATGGCCAAATCAAAGTACAAAACTTTGTTAACAGCCGATGCACCAATTTACTTAGCAACCCAACGAGAGTTTTGGAAGAACGCAACCCTTGACAAACAAGGTGAAAATGTGGTAGCCATTAACTCCTCTTTAAAGGGTAAAGTTGTTCAAATCACGCCACAATCTATATCAGAAGTCTTAAAACTCGAGGATCAGCAAGGTAAAACTTCTTTCCCTAAAAACGAGTTAAAAATTGACTTCATTGAGAGAGGGTATGCAGACACAATGATGAAGAAAGCTACCTTACAAAAAGGTTTCTTTCCTTCTGCAACAAGGTTTTTATTCCATACCCTCCTAATGTGTGTTTCAAACAAAACCACTTCTTTTAATGAAATACCATTAAAGATTCAAAATCTGGGATATGCTATTCTTCAGGAAGAAAATTTTAATTTTTCTCCGGAAATCTTTAATGATTTGGTTAACAATGTTGAAACAAAATCATTCTTACTGTTTCCAAGGTTTTTAAGTTATTATTTTGAAAAGAAATTCAGTAAGGATGATATTACTTCAATAAACCAAGGTGAATATTTTCAAATGCACAGCTTAACTGCTGAAACTTTTACAAGAATGTTAACACCTTGCAAAACACAAGCAGAGGTGCCTGAGCAGAATTTAGCAGCTACCACTGCTCCTCAGGTATCTGATGCTGAGCCCACTGCTCAAGGTGATCAAAGCAGCAGAACAACTGTTTTGAAACCCACACCTATAATCCACAAAAAGCCACACAAAAAGAAAAGTCAAAAACCCTCCAAACCCATCAAAAAGGCAACTCTGGAGGATGAGATACCAGAGCAACTGCCAGTGACAAAACAAAAGTCACACAAAACCACTGCTGCTACTTCCTCACAGCAGTTGGTCAAAATATCTCAACCCATCACCAAAACTCCTCCTGCTTCTTCACAAAAAGAACAGGTTGTACAAATGGGACACCATAATATGATGCTCTGGAATCACTCGTTTCCATCATCCACAGCCCAATTCCCGGGGCAAATTCTGTTTCTAAACCAAACATCACATCCACAATTCCCCCACAAACAAAATTTTTGTTGGATGCAATTGATTTGAACCAGGCACAAACCAGTCCTTCTCAATCACCTATTAATGAGAACATGCCTCAACAAATGACTGGGTCTGTTGTATCAATCTTTGCTAACCCACTAACACAACCTGAGGAGGTTACACCCCTTGAGTTACATGTAACTCTTGGTGGTAATCCAAGTGAAGCAGCCACTACAACTGTTGAACCCATTGGTTTGCAGTTGGACAGTGGTTACATTAATAAGACTTCCTTGGAGGCAATTCCTTCCATAGCACCTCTGACATCTACCAGTGGACTTTTCTTGACCTCTGGCAACATCAAAAGACTGTCAAGTGTTGAAGGGAGAAGACCCCAGTACCAAGAAAAAGGGGCATCAGTGGTTAATGTTTGGAGTAAACTCCCTACCTCAACCACTGATAAAACCACTGCTAGTGGGAAATCAGATGATCCCATTAAATTGGGTGATGGTTTAAAGTACCAGAAATTGACGGATCGTGTTGAAAAACTTGATAACTCTGTAGCAGAACTCAAAGATATGCTGCAACAGTTGTTACAAGTACAAAAGGTGCAATCCACTGCTGTTCCACCTCAAGCACCTGCTCCACCACAAGCACCTGCTACAAATGAGCTCTGGAATCTATTTCAACCTTTTCTCCAACAACAAGCACAAATGGCAGATCAGCAACATGAAAAACATGTACTAAAGCTGAGAAATACAATGGAGTCTAGGTTCAAGAACACCCAGGCTGATCTCAAGGCTCTAAAAGCCCAGATCCTACATACCACTGGCAATGCTCCTCCAACTGTCCTCTTTATTGATCAACTCCCTACAGATAATGCCAAAAAGGGGGAGAAAATTCAGGAGTGGAAGAAAAAAGGGAATAGATGATGGTCTTTACTTTGAACCAGAAAGAGAAAACATGACCAAAAATATCCCTTTGCCAGATGGTAGCAAGAAAATTGATGAGACCACAAATGCACTGGCAGAAGCAGTTGCAAGTGTCAAAAAGGATAGAGAGGCTAAGAAGAAAGCTAGGGTGGATTATCCAGATCAGGGTACTTCTGGGTCAAAGGATGATGAAAATCCTGTTGATGAAAAGAAGAAGCCTACTAGAAAAGTAAGGCAACCCAAATCCATCCCAACCAGACGTTCAAAGTCTGCTCCAAAACCACCATCCAAAACAGCTGTTGTAACTCCTGTTGTATCAACTACTGCTGGTACTTCAGTGATTTCAACATCTGTTCTCACTTCAACACACACCACATCTACTGCTTTACCACCATCACCACCAAAAACAACATCACCTGCTGACAAAAAGCAGAAGACAACAGATGTTATAACATCTGTTGTAATGACAACAGCGGTTGAAACACCAGTTGTTTCAACAGTTGTTAGTCAATCACAAACCACTGCCACCCAATCTACCACCACTGTTCCACCCAAAACATCACCAGTCCCTCCTCAAACTAAAAGGAGAAGGCTAATCCTCAAAGATGATGACACATCTCCACCACCAACATCTTCAAAATCTTTGTCACTTGTCACAATTCCAAAACCCACACCTCTCTCTTCAGCTCAAATTCTAAAGCCATTACCTCCTGCTGGTGTCTTATTTCCTCTGGAACTCATTGCAGTTAGGGAAGAAATCAAATCCTTCTACTATGAGGACGACCCAGCTAAAAGGAGTTTGCCATCAGTTGAAGGATATCCCAGGCCTAACAATATCGAAGAATATTTAAAACTCAAGGCCAAGCAAGCAGAGGATATCGCAATAAAAAACAGACAAGGGAAATCTGATAGAGAATTTCAGCAAAACTATCAGTTTCTACTTACACAGGTCAGTGCTATGGAGCAATTTGCCAAAAATGTATGTCAGAAACTCTCAGAAAGGGTAGATGAGTCCTTGAGAAAAGACTACATTGAGAACATCATGACCTACAAGAAATACAAGGGGGAGAAACATATGTACAAAAACTGGACCATTCCTGAGCTTGAAAAAGAGGCAGCCAGGATTCAAGAAATGATCAAAAACAAGGTCAAGCAGACTCCTCCTGAAAAATTCAAACAATTTGAAGCTGATAAGATCTTAGAGTTGAAGGGAATGAAAGAGGAGCTGATAGCAGCTGATTATGGGTCAAAGAATTCTGTGTCAAAGTGGGGAGAAGATAGGGTCAGGGCCACCTACAAAAAGTTGGAGGAACTTAGAAAGAAAGATCCAACAGTTCCACAAAAGCCTGACTATTCCATAGCAGAGGTCTCAAAAAGACTACCAAAGCTGCAAGTTAAAAGAACCACTGCTCCAGCTGGTGCTGCCATCTACAAAAGAAGGAGTCAAAACCAGTCAGGTGCTGAAACAGTTCAAGATCTAAAGGCTGGAAATGACCTTGTAAAAGAGGGCATTAAATTAATGATAAAAGAAGATCTTGAATTGGAACAATCTGCAAGTACTGCTCAGCCAGTCATGAATAGGCCAGCCTCACCAAACTCCTCTTCAAATAAAAATCTCCCAAGAAACCCATCAGGCTCAAAAGTACTAAAGTGGGAAACTGACAAACAGACCCATGTACTGACTATGTTCAGGTCTGATGGAGAAGTGAAGAAAATATCAAGGGAACAAGCACTTGGCCTAAGTCTTGAAGATTTGCAGGATCTCCTTGATCTTCCACTTAGCAGGGATGATGATGACACGGATGCCTTAACCTTTGAACTACAACTTAAAGGGTAAATAAGGAAACTGTTGATGAGGCAATAAAATTTCCACAATAATGAAGAGTTTTGGCATTATCTGTTCCAGGGGGAGATTGTTGGGATTGAACCCTACCAGAGGAACAGATAATTAAAGCCAAAACTGGATCAGCGCAGTGGATCCAGAATAAGCAGATGTTACATACAAATCTCTCCCCTTGAAAGTGGTTTTCAACATCTGCTGACCTCCTATCTACTGATCGTGCAAACTGCTGACCTACAACTGCTGATCTAATAAAGGCCTGATGAAAGACTAAAGCCCTGCTGTTCATTCTACTGCCTTGAGTCAAGCACTGCTGATCCGGACAAGTACTGCTGGGTTCACAGCAGTGGAAGGATGCAGCAGTTGTTTATTCAGTCTTTATGTAATGTAATGTAATAGCAGTAGTTAGCATAGCAGTGTTTGTATTGATCAGAGGTTAGAGTTTGTTAGGAGGTTAGATGTCACTTTCATGGTGACGTCAGCTTAAGATGCTCAGTGGTTTGCTAGTGCCTATAAATAGAACAGTGCTCTGTACTGTTCTATTAGCTCTTTGCAACATCGTCTTCTTTGCACGAACAAACACTGAGCTCTGGCTGAGGGGGAGTTTGTATTCAATCATTGCAATTGTAATCGTAATTGAAATAAATTCAATCTTTCGGTTCATTGTGAAAAATGGTTGATCAAAGCAACACTCTCGTTTGATTGTATGCAAAGTTTGTTTCCATCTTAATTCCGCTGCACAACTCATTCATTTCCATCTTAATTTCAAACATAAAATACAATCAAAACCAAACTCAGATCCAACAGCAATGAACAAAGAAATGGAAGCTTTGTTCAGAAATAATACCTGGACTTTAACTGATCTTCCTCAGGATAGAAAGGCAATAGGTTGTAAATGGGTATTTAGGGTTAAATACAAGTCTAGTGGTGAAGTAGAAAGATTTAAAGCCAGGCTTGTTGCCAAAGGTTTTAATCAGCGAGAAGGTCTGGATTTTGGAGAGACCTTCTCACCTGTTGTCAAAATGGTCACTGTAAGAACTATAATAACATTAGCTGTTCAGTTTGATTGGCCCTTATACCAACTTGATGTTGATAATGCCTTCTTGTATGGTGTCATTTCTGAAGATGTGTATATGAAATTACCCCAAGGCTACTATTCAAAAGATGAAACAAAAGTGTGCAAACTTGTTAAATCTTTGTATGGTCTTAAGCAGGCACCTAGGAAGTGGAATGAGAAGTCGACTGTTGTCTTGTTAAGTATTGGTTTTGTTCAAAGCAAATGTGATCATTCTTTGTTTGTTTTATCGAAGAAAAGTGTTTCTGTGTTTCTATTAGTTTACGTTGATGATATTGTTATAACTGGAAATTCAGAAGTTGAGATTAAAAGTGTTAAACATGTCTTAAATGAAAGCTCAAGATTAAAGATTTAGGAGTTTTGAAGTATTTTTTAGGTATTGAAGTCTTGTATAACAAAAATGGCATGTGTCATAGTCAAAGAAAGTATTGTTTAGAACTCTTGAGTGAATTTGGGTATTTAGGTTGTAAACCTGTTAATACACCAATAGAACAAAGTTACTTAGTAACTTCTAAAATTGATAAAAGTCAGCAATTGCTTAAAAATGTGACTGGTTTTCAAAAATTGATTGGAAAGCTGATTTACTTATCCCTAACAAGACCTGATATAAGTTACACTATTCAGTTTCTAAATCAGTTTATGCACAGTCCAAAAGAAGTGCACTTAAACTTGGCTTTGAGACTATTAAGGTACTTAAAACAAAGTCCTGGTAAAGGACTGAGTTTCAAGAAAAGTGATAGGTTAGATTTGCATGGATTTGCTGATTCTGACTGGGCAAAGAGTTTGTCCACTCGAAAATCAGTTACTAGCTTTTGTGTTTTCTTGGGAGAGTGTCTTGTTTCTTGGAAGAGCAAGAAACAAAGCACTGTTTCTAGATCAACTGCAGAAGCTGAATATAGAGCCATGTGTTCTGCTACTTGTGAACTTATGTGGCTAAGAAATTTGTTAACTGAATTGTGTAGTAGTTGTCATTTGCCTATTGTTTTGAAGTGTGATAGTCAAGCTGCTATGTCAATAGCAGCCAACCCGGTGTTTCATGAAAGGACTAAGCACTTTGAATTGGATCTGCACTTTTTGAGAGAAAAGGTGGTGGATGTTTTTATTAGTCCTACTAAAGTTGACTCAGAAAGTCAACTTGCAGATATCTTTACCAAAGGTCTTAATGCTATTCAGCATGAAGACTTTTGTAAAATACTGGGATTAATGGGTATGTTTAAGCCAAATGAATGAAGGGGGATGTAAAATGTTATGTTTATAATATATGGTCATTCATTGGGCTTCTGGTATTTATTGTGGGCGTATGTCTGTTGGGCTTCATTGAAGCTTATACAGATTGGGCCTATTGTCTGATGGTTTTGTTAGTTTGTTGGGTTGTTACAACAGGTCCAACAGATTAAAATATATAAGGGGGCATTGTGAAACTATTGGAGGACCACAATCATCATGTATAAAAGATTTGGACTAAAGTGAAACATTTCAAGTTTCATCATAAAAAAGGACTTCATCTTAGTCTCTCTCTTTAGTTGTTAAGATTCACTCACTTGTTCATATATCCTTCTGTATTTTCTCTCTGCTAGGGTTTCTATTGTTGAAGCTTTGTACAAACAATCTCTCAACTGTATCTGAGAGATTGTTTAGTTGTTTTGGTTGTATTGTTCGTATTGATGATCGTCAGTGAATGATCATCTAGATACTTTTTGTATCTTGTATTGTATTGATCTTACTGTTGTAAGATCTTGGGTATTTGAGGGGGGGGGGGGGAATCTTTTGGGTTGGTTTAATAAGATTTTGTCACCTGTTTTGTCGCTATTTCTTGTGTTGATTTGTATTTTGTACTTGGTTCATAACTTTCTACAGACCTACTTAAATCAACATCCAAGAATGAAATTCAATATTCAATATTATTAGTGCACAACCAAATGTAAATTTTAAGATTAGTTGGAACAAGTAGCTTTTCGAAGGAAGTATATGGACAACAAGACATATCTAATGTTTCATTATTTTTGTATATTATTATTAATATTACAGGTGTTAATTTCTTAAATCATCACAATGGTTATTAAGGACTCATGGATGTTACAAGTTACTAGTGTATCAGATAACTCCTTGGCCAAACTTTCTTTCAAAAAGGAGACTTTGGTTTTAACTTTGAAATATACGCATTCAGTTCTTCTTCCTCACTTTTCATTGCAGCTTCTATAAAATTATACAATTGGTCAAAAACTTAAAGTTATTCATTAAAACTGCATTCTTTAAAAGTCTAGTAAAAATCAGTACAGACCTGTTCCCGCATATTTTTCTGGTGAAATCAATCATCTAGAGCGAGTTATCCTTCTCCTCAGCATGGTCTTGTCAACCCTTTTCAAACCATATCAAACCATATATGTGAACATACATGATAGAAACATACATGGTTATGTGATTATAGATGCAGGCGTACATGGTTCTGGTAGAAGCTTACATGGTTCTAGACTTCCAGTAGAAGCATACCATGCTATAGATACGATGCAAGTTGAATATTGATACATGCATACATACATAGGTAAAAACATAAACGGTTCCATGGGTTCTCATCGTCTCACCGTTAGGTAAACCTAGCCCCGGACTAAAACTGTGAGACCATACGATCAATTAACTGTGAATTGACCTTTCTATAGAACACAATTCTGTTACATGGTTTCTACTGGTCGGTTCTTCAGTTTTGGAGGATCTGAACCTTGGTTTAAAAATGTGAAACGTATAAAAGCGACGAGGTCTAAAACCGAAGCGCAAAGTGTAAAAGTGGTGAGCTTTTCGTACGTAAGGCGCAAAGTGATTATATAATTTATTTTATATATCCTATAGGTTTTTAGCATCCCCTACGAATAATTTAGCTATAATTAGGCTTTATATATGTTTTAAAATGAAAAAAAAAACATAAATGTACAACATAAAAAGCCTGTTGTACAACACTCAACTGCACAAAAACAAGCCAAGTACAAAAGGCGCACACCTCACCTGCGCCTCAGGTCAATTTTTAGCGTAAAAAGCATGCCTCACCTACCCCTTTTGTACACTGGGCGCCTTATGTCACACAAGATGCAAAGGTTTGCACCTTAGGCCGCCTCGGGCCTAGGCACACTTTTTTAATCCAAGATCTGAACAGGGAAATGTTTATGTTCGTCCCTAACAACAGATATATGATGATTGGAATCAATTTTTAGCCAAATGCTAATATACAGTTGGATAGTTTAACAACTGACCTCTAACTCGAAAGTAAAACAATTTATAATGAAGTTTTTTTTGTAATCCATGTTGTTTCATAAGGCTAAAATAACCTAACAATGCCAAATGCACAGAGAATAATTTGACAACCTTTGAAAGAAAGAAAGAGCAAACATAACTGAAATTAGGAGGAGGGTTTTGATCCCAAATAACAATGTTCTTTTATAAATTTGGCAAGTAATTTCAACAAATGTGAAAATAGTGTGTGAAAATAGAAATCAAACTTTCAAGAAACACAAATACATAATTTTCAAGTTTATATCACTTTAAAACAAAGTTTACAAGGTGATTGTGAGATTATTGGCTAATACAAACGAATACTTCAACAATTCTGTAATGAAGGGAAGTGGAGTTTTGTAGTATGTAATGAATGCTTAGCTTAACTCATTCTCCCTTCGGTGTTGGGTTCTCTATTTATAGAGAATGTTTGACATGAATAAACATTTGTTTATTCATGCACGTGTATTTCTTAGACATGTTTAAACAACTTAAGATCAATCTTCCATTAATCGAAGCCCTCAAGCATATGCCAAATTATGCTAAATTCTTGAAGGATCTCCTGAAAGGGAAGGATAAGTTAGAGGTGCTTTCAAATGTCTCGTTAAATGCCGAATGCTCTGCTGTGGTGACGGACAAGCTACCGAAAAAATGCACAGACCCGGGTGGTTGGTCACTTTTCCCACTTTAGTCCAAAACTAAAACCTTTTGAATATGGGTCTGTGTTGTTTCAATTTTGTTGCCATATTCATCCAAAAGCAAAATCTGGTCAGATTTTTCATTTAACATCCAGCTTTTGGTCTTTTTCCTCTCTTTTAATGAAGGGGAAAATGATCAGATTTTTTAATTTGTTATAATAAAACGTTAAAGACCATTTTGCCCTTCATTAAAAGGAGGAAAAAGACAACACAAAAGAAACTGGATGTTAACTGAAAAAACTGATCATATTTTGATTGTGGATGAAAATGACAACAAAATTGAAACCACAGGGACCAAGATTCAAAAGGTTTGAGTTATGTACTAAAGTGATAAAAATGACCAAACCTCAGGAACCATTTTGGGAGTTTACTCAATTATTTTTGAACGAGTGAATTTCAAATTTTGTCCTTTATCTTTATACCCAATTTCAAGCGATGTCCTTTACCTTTAAAATTGATGAGTTTTGTACTTTATGTTTCAGAATATTGCACGGTTTGTCCTTTTGGCCTAACCCAGTTATTTTTTTGTTAAATCAAATCACATGTCATGCACATGAGGGTAATTTTGTCATTTCATGTTTACAAGGACTAATTATGTTAATAACTTAAGCACCTAAAATTTTTATTAATAAATACTTTAAAACCCATTACTTTCTCTAAACCTCTCACTCTTTCTCACCTCTCCATCTTTGCCACTTATCACCACCACCATACACTCCACACCACCGTCGATTCCACCAGCCACCGTCACCCCAACCATTTGAAACCTAACCACGCATCACTTGAAAACCCACCACCAATTATTCTCCCTAACTGCACAACCCCATCGTACACCTACCGTCAAAACCCTAACCCTAACCTACAAAAAACTATTAGAGTCACTAGAAAACGACACCACCTGTAAACCCATATGCATCAGACAACATCCAAATTACTAACTCGTAGCATACGCATCAGACAACATCAAAATTACTAACATAAAGTAATCGCCTTGGGCTCAGGGATGGAGCTGGATAACCCGTGATGTAAGTATAACATTCAATGATCCAATTGCTGATTTCATTTCTACCTCAACTATCACACCCTAACCAATGACGGAAACATCGGGGCGTGGCATTAAGTGAAACAGATTGTCCAGAAGAATCCATAACAACTATGTAATTACCATATATTTAACGTTCACGTCCCATACCATAAACATATAAAGTAAAACAGTTATTACAGACATTGTTCTCAAAGACATGTAATTGTTCCGACAACTCAGATTTTATTTAGTTTGTTTCTAGACTTCCCTAGCTTGATTCCACAAAAGCAGGGCATAGCATAGCATCCTAAACACCTGTCACATACGTTAAAATAAAGTCAATACACATAGTATAAAGGTGAGCATACAAGTTTAATAGCATATAGTATAGCGAAATCGTTTACGTATAACCAGCATGTAACATGTAGAAATGTTAAGCAAGTAAGCTATCGACAATGAAGTATGCAACCGACATGACTGCGAGTTATAGAATGCGCAAAACATTGTCACCACTGTGACAATGTGAAGTAATACCCTTAACAACCCCTGTCCATGACAGGTGCCGAGTCCAAACTATAGTACTATCGTTGCTAAGGTGTCAGGCAAACAAACACTGTGTAAACATAACATACAAGCATTCATCGAGTAACGTATGTAACACCCAAAAGTGCGTAAAGCAAAGAGGGTTCGAGTATACTCACAGAGCGTGTTTAGTAAATAAACACTTCCTTGGATTGAAGGGAGTGCTTGGAGGTTAGCCTGATCAGAGAACGATAGTGTAAGCGTTGAACAGTGCGTTAAACGGGGCGTCGAGTGAGAGTAGTGAACGGACGTTGGTTCGATCGAATGACCATCCGGATGGATGACCATTCGGTCAGATGGTCGTTCAACGAAGTGAGTGTGTTTGTGAAATGTTTTGAACTTTGAAGTTTTCGTTGTAGCATTTTGAAAAATGTGAAGTGTCTCTATATGTTAAGTCATCCGGTCGGATGGTCATCCGGATGGATGGTCGTTCGATCGGATGGTGATTCGTTTGAAAGATGATATTTCTTGAAGTTTTGAAAATTGTTTAAGTGTTGAAGTTCAACAATCACCTGGTCGAATAGCCGTTCGATCGGATGGTCGTCCGACCGGATAACTATTCGATCGAGCAACTTGTTTTGGGTTGAAAACTTTGTAAAATCAGTTAAGTCAAAAGTTTTGCGATTAAACAGAGACGGTATGACGACGTGTTGCTCAGCCGATCGGATGGGAAATCACCCCGTTCGATCAGACTCAACTGTTCAAGGTGAAGTTTCATGTTCAACCCGTGAATCGGTCGTCTATTCGGTAGAAATCTATACTCAGCCCAGTTTTCTACCAGAGAATGAGTAGAACACCCAAACGGGTCTAGATTCCATCGATTTTCGAGTAAAAGTGAAGAATGTTGAAGAAAAGTTTGAATCCGTTGGAATGTGTTTAGATTGAGTCGAAATCAGTGTAAAATCACGTGGAAATCCTTTAGATCCGGACCGTTCTTACTGAGATGAAGTCATTCTCCAAAGTTCATGAGAACTCAAGGTGACGTCACCTTAGAACATCCCCAAATCAAGTGATTTCATGGTAAAAGTGTGAGATTTGATGGTGAAGATGATGAGAAAGTGTGTAATGAAGATAGAAGTACAAGATTTAGAGTGAAAACTTACAAGGATCACGAGAAATCAAGAGAAAAGGGCTTGAGAGTGCGCTGGTCGGACGGGGCTATCACATCAATGAACAGTTGCCGGAGCTCCCAGGTTGGTAAGAGTGGAGCAGGAATCGGCATCATTCTTTATATCAGATTTTGATTGTGTTCATTTACAAGTGGTTGAAAGAGGTTTTCAACGTCAAGTGGTAAATCAAGGACATTAAATTGTACTTGATTTTCTACAAATGATTGAGGAACGATATGATGAACCCCTAACTTTACAAGTGGTAAAATCAACAAAACTTATTTTCCGGAAAAATCATTTTGGTTAAGACAAACTTAAGTGTTTTGAAATCATAATGAGAAAATAGTTTTGTGTAAGGGGGAGTTCTGATTGTTTATGCCAAGAGGATGACGAATTGAAGTGATTTGATATCAGTTGTCACTTTGTTGTATAGTTTATTTTCAAATTTCCTAAAATGTGTTTGCATTTTAGGGGGAGTAGAAAATTTCAAGAAAATCCAAAAACATGTGAAAATTTGAAAAAGTCAAAAACATGATAAAATGACAAATGAGTTTTGTTGTATAAAAGAGGAAATGATAGTACATCAGTGGACTATCACAACATGCTAAAGAATTGGAAAGTCAAATGTGATAAACGATCTCACTGTGGATGTGTGAGTAGGTTTTTGCACATTTAGTAGATTGTGACGAGATATAAACATAAAATTCAAACTTGCTTGTTCTGTGGGTTAACAAAACTGCTTGGATATATAGGTAACCCCTGAAATCTTGTTTGAAAGGTCCCTTATTCTGAGATACTAGGTCTTTATGCTCAGTGATATCTGGGGTATTATCCCAGGACTTCTGATTTTGCGGAAGCAATGGCCTAGTCCCCGGAGAATACTTTCTGCTTGCTTGAAATACAGCACCGCCCTCAGCAAATTGATGAAACAATAAAATTGATAGTCATTGCTGTTGTATCAAAAGATCCTCTAAAGGGGACCCACCAAAAGTCGAAGCCGTCATCTCTCTGCGTATACGGGAGTATCGACCTGAGCTCTCACGGCCCTCGCAATTTAACCCTTACAGATATCATCTGTGGTATACTCACCTGTAAGACTGAATATTGGGATCTGGATACGGGAGTATATTCAAGTAGTGGGACACACGGATAAGTTTAAGTCTCTTAAGACATTAATCTCGTATCTCGAAGCAGTTGAACTTTGTGTGAAAATTTAAGTGGACAAGTATACTGACAATCTAAGTGAATCGTTTAGAACTTAAAATGAAATGAAGCTTAACGGTGTTGGTGATTTGTCTCAAAAACTGATATGATCCTCTTACACGAACTCACAAAAATATTGTTTGTAAATATTTCTTTATTGCATTTCATTTCTGTAAAAAATCCAAAAAGATTTTCGGTGTGTTTTAGCATAAATTTTTGAAAAATCCAAAAAGATTTTAGACAACTGATGTTGAAGAGCTGAATTTCAAAATTCCAAGTGCTGAACATGACGAACAGGTTTGGGAGAATTTGATTGAAAAGTTGTTCAGAGATAAAAATTTGTTAAATGATCATTGTTAATGTTTGATTGTATATTGATTGAAGAAGGATCAGTGTTGGTACATGAAATTTGATAAATTGTTAAATATTTTATTCTTGTGAATCTTACTTTTGGGTAGAGGATGTGCAGGATAGCCTGGATTCTGAGCAAATAGAGAGCCAGATTTCGATTCTGATACTGTAAAAGTCAGACTACGATCCCAGCATGTTTTGAGGGGGAGTCTGTTAAAGAGAGTTACATCATCTGAGGAGGAGATCAGTTGAAGTATGAAGGAAGCTTAAAGACTGATAAAGACTGAAGATTGAGAAGACTCGACACTTGAGACTCGTCAACATCTGAGGGGGAGTCTGTTGGTGCACACATCTGTCGTCTTCGTCTTGTATCGAGTCTCGGGTTCGGTGCGGATATAATCAAGCATGATGTCATCATCCTTGATGATGACATCACGCTAGTGACATCATTGATTGCATCACTTAACTAGAAGACAAAATGCATGAAGATTGGATCAGAATGTTAGATATCGCTTCAAAAGTGAACATTGTCAGTTTCGCTTCAAGACAAAGCAAATTGTAACATTTCGCTTGAAGTAAAGTAGAGGATTTCGCTTGAAGACTTCCAAGCGAAATCATACCATCTATATATAGGTTAGTGTGTTGTCATTTTGTAACAGTTTTCTCAAAGTGATACCGAAGTGCTGCCGGTATACCTTTTGACTGTAATCGCTGTAATATCAATATACAAAAGGTTTAAAGTGTGAAACAAGCTGTTTACAGATCCGTTTCTTAGTTTCCGCCTCTGAAACGGACTAGAACTCTTCCAAACGACTCGTTTAGGTCGGAATCCGATCCTACAATTGGTATCAGAGCTCAGGACGAGGAGTTCTTGCAAAAAACAGCCTGTGTTCATCACGATTTCTGTTTCTACACCATTCTTTTTGAAAATTTTAAACTTTTTACGGATAAAATAGGTTCAAACTTTCACAATACGTGCGAAAACATGTTTTAACAAACCCTTGAGAATTTCAGATCTAAAAACGGATTAAATCTTGTTCAATCAGACTAAAATCAGTTCGTTATTGCTGACATCATCAGATTTCGCTTGAGACTTTTGTTAGATCTCGCTTGAAAGATCATAATTTGATAGATTTCGCTTCAGATTAAGTCATGATTTCGCTTGAGTTGATATTATCTTGATGATTTCGCTTGAAAATAGGTGTAGATTCCGCTTGATGTGTATTTCACGTGTTAAGTACATCGAGTTGTGTGAAACAAGGATGTCAGGTTGTATCGGTTGATCAGTAGTTGCATGTGTTTGCATGTGTATCAGATTTACATGTGAATTTTATCGAGATATGTTAAGGTGTCAGCTCACTAAAATTTGTCGGAAATTATAAAATCAGTTTTGCATGTTAAGTGTCTTGAATAGTCATTTGGTGATAAGTATTAGCTCACTAGAGTGTCTCGAAAAGTCATAAAGTTGATTCAAGATAGATAATAGGTCCAATCAGATTGTATTTGAGTATTAAGGGTTGTTGGAATTACATGTGATAAGTGTTAAACAATTAAGCTGTTGTCAGTCTTGCTTTAATTGATATGTGCATGTGATAATATTCAATGTTGTCGAATTAGTGGTATGTTAGGTCCAATCAAAATTGATTCTCAATTTAAAAACTGAATATTACATGTGAATTTTGAGCTTATCGAGATGTACTAGATTGTATGTTTGCATGTGATAGTAGTAAAAGTGTGTATGTTTGCTGTTTCAAGAAAATTCATCGGTCCAAGATACACCTTTGTAATTAGATTTAATGGATTCATGTAACTTAGTGGATTGTGTCAGAATTCATATGATAATTGCATGTTAAAAAAATTGTCGGCTGCATTGAGAGTTGTTATTTTGTTTGAAAAGTGATAGTGGTTTGTTTGTTTTGAAAGTTGTTATATTGTGTTTGGATAAGTCCATCTAAAGTGTAGTGATATATTAGTTTGTCAGTTGTTAGTTGTCGGTAATCAGGTCACAAGGTTTGGAGCACGGTTTGATCTGTACGTTTGATCAGTCAAGTCATTTTGTGTGGTCAAGTTGCGTGATAGTTGTCCAGTTAATACGGTTTGAAGTTCAAAGATTTCAAAGGGTCATGTCACTTGATTTCGATTCGGGTCCTAGAAGTCCGCACAGTTGGTCAACGTTTCAGTCCGCACAGAAATTCACCAGTTCGAGTATCAGTCTTATTCTGCTAATTGATAAGCGTTTAAACTGATTATATTTTGTTTGTGTTGTAAAGGTATTTGTCGATTTCTACAAGAGATTCAAGTTGCTAAAAAAATGGATTCCGAGTTCTACAATGCGTTTGCTACACCCTCGACTACTCCAGCTTCAATTGCTCAAAACATGAATGCAGAAAACGAAACCGGAACAATGCAAAAACCCCCGAAGCTTATGGGAATTGAAGATTACCACGGGTGGAAGAAACGGTTTGAGAATTGGGTTCAGGCAAATCATCTAAAAGCTTGGGAAAGTATCGAAACTGAGTATGAGAGGCCAAAGAATACAACGGGAGCTGATAAAATCATTTCTGAATTTACTGAACAAGAGAGGGAAAGTTATAAAGGAGAGAAAATGATGATCAATCTGTTACAACAAGCTATTAAAGAAGATATATTTGTGTTGCTTCAACATGATGATAACGCTTATTCTATTTGGGAAGCTCTTCAAAAGAAGTTTGAGGGAAGTACTGAAATGCTACAAAGTAAAGCAGCTTTGTTGAAAAAGGAGTTTGAATTGTTTACGTGCATGCCTGGTGAAACTACAAAGAGTCTTATTGAAAGATACTGTCATCTTGTACGTGCCATGTCATAGTTGAAGATTACAAAAAATGCAGCAGAATGGGTTGAAAAGCTTGCTGACGCGTTACCGCAAAAGGAATGGAGTACATATCTGATGATATTAAAGAATTCCGGACAGTTTAAAAGGTTATCGATTGCACAATTTATAGAAAAGTTGGAGGCACAGGATCTGGAGCAGCAGAAAATTGCTAGAATGAACAGTTCTACTCATCAACAAGATATTAAATTGTACTATAAAGGAAATGTTCAAACTGCTGAAGCAAGTCCAAAGATACAAACTGCATTTAGTGCTGGAAATCAATCTACACCAAGCAGTCAAGGATCAGTCAACACTAGTGGGTTCTCAACGGTGAATCCTCCAAGTGTTCAAAGTTCATCTGCTGGAAATGGTCATCTAATTCAGTGCAATGTAGCTCTACATCTTCAAAATGGTCAAAATTATTCTGAAGAAGTTGTAAAGCATCATATGGGATTATTGGTTACTGCATTAGAGTCTTATGAAGGGTTGATTGCCGGAAGAATTGGTAATCCGATGCTCACAAAGGAAGATTATGACCAAATCGATGCAGAGGAGTTAGAATTGATGGATATTAAATGGGCTTTAGCTAGTGTTTTGAGGAGAGCAGAAAAATTTAGATTGGTTACAGGAAGAACTGATTTCTTGGATGCAAATCTTTCTAATCTTGGATTTGATAAATCTAAAGTCGTTTGTTTTCGTTGCAGGGAGAAAGGCCATTTTAAAAGGGAGTGCAAGAATCAGGAACCGAGAGGAGCAAAGGAGTCTGCTGGGAAAGATGATTATTATCGGAAGACCATTTATCAGCAAATCACTCATCAACCACATCAACAAAAAGAGCCACAAACAGCTCATGGAAAAATGATCGAAGATGCAAACAGGAAAGCTTACCACGGTATCGTTGATCAAGATGATGAGAAAATGGCTGAAGGATTTAGCTGGGACAAGTACATTCCAGCTGATTCAAATGTTGGAGCGTTTATTGCTCATATTATTCGGAAGCCGGAAATGCTGAAGGAATGGATGGAAGTGTTATCTGATGAAGAGAAAAGTGAAGATGAAGGATCTGTTTCATCTGAAAACAGTTCGTCAGAGACAAGTGATAGTGATGAAGAAATTGAACAGATTAATATTGGAAAAACTCACTTATCTTCTGATAGTTTTGAATTTTATTTTGCAGAAAAATTGAAGAAACTGAAAGAGGAGAAAGCTGCAAAAGATTTGAAAAAGGTCAAAGTGGTTGAGAAGATTGTGGAAGTTGAAAAGATAGTTGAAGTTGAGAAGATCGTTGAAATCACAAAACCTTGTCTTACATGTTTAGAGTCTTGTAAACAGTGTATAGAAAAAGATGAAAGGTTTAGTGAGTTAGAAAAGTTGAAAGAAAAATTGTTGTTTGATGTAAAGAATTTGAAAAAGTCGTATGATGTATTGAACAGACATGTAAATGGTCTGGAGAAGACTAACTCTGAGAGAGAAAAAGCTTTGAAGATGTTGAATGCTACCATGATGACAAAGCAGAAAGAGATCAACATGTACATAGAAGAATGTGCAAAGTGGAAGAAAGAGTTGGATAGTGAAGCAACTGAGAATGAAAGAATCAGAAGATTGCTGCAAAGTTACAAAGGTTGTGACTACATAATTGATAGAATTTATCCAACAGTTGAAGGATTTGAAGCATTTAAAGGTGAAGAAACAAAGCCAAAGAAGAAAAAGGATACTGGTAAGAAACAGGGTGTCTGTTATAACAAGTGTCCGCCTCCGATTTGGGAAGGGTACTCGCCTAGAAAACCTAATGAGGAAGAACTAAAACAGGCGGTCAATATTAAGCTAGAATCCGAGATAACTGATGTTTTACCGGATAATATTGATGTCACGTTCACAGCGTCCGACACAGATCATGAGTCCGAACTGATAAAAAGAGTGGTCGATCAGGTGTTGGATAAGGATGAGGAGTCAGAGTCAAAGTCCGAGTTCGAAAGTTCGTGTCAGTCAGTCGGGAGTTCGAGTTCATCAGAAAAGAGTTCAAAGTCGTCGGGAAAACGGGTTTATAGTAAAGAATTTTTGTTGTCAAAATCTAATTTGAATGACGAAACATTTGAAGTTGCATATACTTTGAATGATTCTGACAAATTATATTTTGATAAAGAATTCCCAATTAGAAGTGTTCGATTTGACATGATTAAAAAGGTTTTCAAAATGACAGAAATCAATATTTCTGAAATTAAAGATTTAAATCCTACTGGAAAACCTAAAAAATACACTTCAAGAGTTCAACAACGGTTAAACAAGAAAAAAGGTTACAATTCTGGTTCTGGTTTTCAAAAGAAACCAAACCACAATCGTAGCTACAAAAAGAAAGGACTTGGTTTTATTTTACCTGAAAATTATAAAAATGAGAAAATTTCTAAAACAAATACAAAATATGTTGCAGGAACTAGCCATGAAGAAGAATCAAAAAGCTCATTCTGGAAGCAATCAAACACAGAATTTCTTGCAAAGAAAGTGAAGAATGAAGATTATCAAAGAAAGGAGACAAGAACCTGTTACAGATGCAATGAAATTGGTCATATTGCATGGAACTGTCCCCAAGCAACAAAAACAAAACAGGGAGTCTCACAAAAACTGAAAGAAGTTATTGTTGACAAAACTGAACCACCAACTGAAAAGTTCAAAGTGTTTAAAAATTCTACATATGAAGTTGGTGAATGTTCAAAAAGATTTTACAAGAAAAGGGGAAATCTTGACAACCAAGCTTGGGTTGTTAAGAAATCAGAGGTAAAATCTGGCGATGAATCTGATTCCACAAAGTCAGAGGAGCCACAGGTTGAGCTAAAAAGTGAAAACTCAGTTCCTCCAATGGATGATGAGAACTTTCCATCATTGAGGACTGAATATTTTAAATCAAAAGTTGGGAAAGTTGAGATCTCAAATCAATTCTATTCTGAACAGAAAGAATTTGATGTTGAGAAAGCGTTTAATGGAAACATTAAAAAGATGATTGGTAAAATGATTGATGGGAAGGTTAAAGGGGTAAAGGAGTTTTATGCTACAAAGAAGGCAACTTATAGCCCAACCCCTAGTGAAGTTGAGAAGTTTACACCCAAGGCTGGTCAGGCTTGGGTGGATATTTTCTTTCATTGAAAAACCTGACTTGCCGGAGCTCCCAGGTTGGTAAGAGTGGAGCAGGAATCGGCATCATTCTTTATATCAGATTTTGATTGTGTTCATTTACAAGTGGTTGAAAGAGGTTTTCAACGTCAAGTGGTAAATCAAGGACATTAAATTGTACTTGATTTTCTACAAATGATTGAGGAACGATATGATGAACCCCTAACTTTACAAGTGGTAAAATCAACAAAACTTATTTTCCGGAAAAATCATTTTGGTTAAGACAAACTTAAGTGTTTTGAAATCATAATGAGAAAATAGTTTTGTGTAAGGGGGAGTTCTGATTGTTTATGCCAAGAGGATGACGAATTGAAGTGATTTGATATCAGTTGTCACTTTGTTGTATAGTTTATTTTCAAATTTCCTAAAATGTGTTTGCATTTTAGGGGGAGTAGAAAATTTCAAGAAAATCCAAAAACATTTGAAAATTTGAAAAAGTCAAAAACATGATAAAATGACAAATGAGTTTTGTTGTATAAAAGAGGAAATGATAGTACATCAGTTGTAACACCTCGAAAATTTGCGTCCAATAATGTAGTGACACGTGTCATGGACTTAGAATATGTGAAAACAAACTTTAGAGGGACTAAAGTTGACAAACGGTGAAACTATGTGAATTCAAGGGTTCAAAGTGTCAACGACTGATAAATAGGCTCTACAATAACCCTACATAATGTTTATAACCTTAAACGGATGGATCATGGATCATACAAAGCGGAAAATGCACGAAAGTGAGGAATTACAAACTATAGGGACTAAAAGTGTCAACATGTTGAATTTATACCTCTGAGTGAACTTTTGGCAGCCCCGAAGCTTTGTAATGCTAGAATATACTCACTAGAATATGTGGTAAAAATTTCATGAAGTTTCGTTATCGTATGAGAAAGTTATGGCCAAAACCGTACTTGAAGGGTTAAAAGCGTCAACGTCAAATTTCATGGCTTTTCGGGTGAGCGCAAAGTTATCCGAGGACATTACCATGTTGGTAAATGTCCCAAGGTTCTTAAAAACCCGATTTGAGGGTTTACGAGTCAAGATTCATAGTCGAAACCTCGCGTGCAAAGACAGGGACCAAAGCTGCCATTTTTAATCAAAGTTTGGTAACCCCAGGTGCAGCTTTTTGCGATTCAGGGGCTGTTTGGTCCGAATTTTTAGTGCAAAACAACTGGGATCACCTCCATTTCTCACCAATAGATGAGCATGCATGTCTTGGACACTTGTGAGGCTCCTACAACATCTGATTTCTCCATAAATTCTGATCAAAGCTCTATTTTATTTAGTTCTTGTGAAAGTAACAAGAACACCCACAACTTGCAAAAACTCACAAGACTTCTCCAGGAGCAATCTGATCGACAAGGCAGCCTCCAAGTGTTTTCTAGGCTTCATTGGGACCTTTGTAAGCTTTCATATCATTCTATAATTCGTTATAGCTTAGATTATTAGTTAAAAGTCAAACCGTTGTTCATATAGTTTGACTTTTCGATTAAACGAAATTGGCTCTGTCATTTCTCAAACTGAAACCACTTATAAGTTGTTATTTATGTGGGAAACAAACCCTCAAAAGGGTATTCTCTGATTCCCACTCTAAGCATGCTATTTGTCGAGTCAAAGATGTTCTTAAAAAGTCAACAGAAATCGTTTTTGTGAAATATAGCATAAATGGTAATGTAGATGACATGCAATCAGTTTGATCATCATAAATAACTTATAATGAATATAAGAATGTGTTTTATCATAATCAATTCGACAATCTTTAGTATAAACTCGGATCGGAACCGAAAGTCTTATAAAACGACTTTTTCGTTGACTCTCGATTCGGATCCGTGCATGCATGTTTGAGATCTGTATTAGAGTTTATTTTTGACCATTTTTATTTTAGTTTAACTCTCTGGAATTTTTACATCTTGAGTCTATGCTTAACCGATTCATATGCATGTTTCCGATTATGCTTAAAAGTTGACTATTTTGCCCTTTTTGATATAAAACGTGATTTTTGGAAAAGTGAAAGAGTAGAAATCTTTATTACTAATTTATAAACTTGCACCAAAAATTTGAGATCAGTTGGTGGTCCAGATTTTGAGTTATGGCCGATATCGTAAAACTATATCTTTATGTTAAATAAACGGCGCATTTAGCGTATAACCTATTTAAGGCCACTTTTCGATATAAAACTTTTTACCCACTGATGTTATATAATATTCTGGGATTTTTGAAGATTTTTATTTAATTTTTGGCTGATCGGATCATACGTCGCTAAGTCGATTCGGTTAATGCCGGTTTTGACCGTTTAAGCCATAAAATGAGTTTTATAAGTCCTTTTGACCCCAAACCTTTTTCTACTGATTTTATTTGTTAAATAAATTATTTTGAGCACTCTAGAAATATAAAAATCTCAGCTTTCTTTTGAAAACCCGGAAACGGCTCTAAATCGCATTTTTAGCGTTTTTAGCGCATAGTAAGCGTTATACTTGTATTAAACATATAAGACTCATACCTACTGATGTATTTAGTGTATTTTCATCTAATAACAGTAAGTATAAGTTGATGAACTCAGATTTCCAGTTTTGACGTTTTTAGCCCTTGTGAAATTACTAAAATACCCCTGCGGTGCATAGTTTGGTTTTAAATGATAAGTTTGGTATATGGGTCATACCCTACTGTTATAATATGCCAAATTAAGTATATGTACTGTATAAATCAGACCCGAAACCCAGATTTCCAATTTAACTCTTTTATAACATTTTAAATGACCAAAATGCCCTTCTAAGGCATAAATTGAGTTTAAAATTATTCGGGGCATAATAGAACATAACTTGCTGATATTATATCATATTTAAAGCATATTATCTCAGGGAACTTGCATATGACTCTTTTGGTTACTCGTTACGCACTTGTCGCGTTCGGATCGGCTTAGGTGACTAGTTCATTTATATTAGCCGAAGCGAGTCAAACTTTATCATTTTTGTCTCCAAATCCAGAATGTGTTTTGTATACCCATATTATACAAGTCTTCAAACTTGTCGGGTCTAAATCACATTCTATCCGGTCTTCGCTTAATCGTGCGTTTGAACCGTATAATTCCTTAAGTCTAACCGGTCTAAGCTTTGGCTTAATTAAAGACCCGTTAGCATTCTAATTAATTATTTATGTCATCATTCCAGACTAGAGCCTTCCGGTAAATGGTACCTACGCTTACTTAAGCGAACACGGCTGAGTTATTAAAATTAATTAAGACAGGAGCTAGCTCAGGTAAATACTTTTAACTTATTTTCCCTTATACGGGCTTGGGATACGGTATTATAAAAATACCGCTTGGTCGGGTGTAGAAACCTTTCTATCGGAGATGATTGAATTGCATAATCCCGTTTTAATTCGTATTGCTTGATAACAAATAACATTGGGGGTTAATGACCGTGTCCTGGATATCCTTGGCTCATTTTAAAAAGTGAATGGCCACGACGTAAGCACAAGGTGTAGACAAAACACCTCCTGTTGCATATGTAAAACGTATACTCACTCGTGAGGATAACTTCTTGTGAGATTATATTTGTGGTGTGTCGATTAATCTTGTCCGGCTCGTATCGTATTGTATTGAATGATCACCGGCCCTAAATGTTGGACAAACATGTAAATCGGATACAAGATTTTTATTAACAAAATTGTCCCAAGTTATAAAAGATTAATCTTGCCTCTGTGCATTTTAATCAATGTGTCAAAGGATTTTGTGCCATTTGCACTCAAACAAATTTTCAAACTCTTTTCAAAATGAGTCAGTTAAATTGTATTTACCAGTGAAAACTGACGTATTTTTCCAAAAGGTTAAGTGACAGGTACTGAACGTAATTGGCTGGAAGCTCAGGGCGATTATAAGGAATCTTACAAGTCCTAGGCGTCTAAAGTCTGCTGAACAATGATTATGATTATTCGATCCGCCTGTGGATCTTTTACTTTCCATTGTAATACTCTGGTATTACCTTATATTCGGATTGTAATATATTTATCTTTTGCTTCCGCTGTGCATTTATATATTGTGTTGTTTGACTATGATGATATCAATTACGTCACGATACTCCCCCACCGGGCCCACCGGTGACACGTGGAAATTTGGGGTGTGACAGGTTGGTATCAGAGCCAACATTGAGTGAATTAAACACTATCCTTTTTGTGTTTAATCTCAATGACACAATAGCACATTCTTTGACCTTCTGAGTCTAGACTTAACATAGGAATAATCTCAATCCTAATCTGGGAAATCTTTGCTCTCAAACTTCTTATATATATATATATGTCGCCAAGCGAAGAAGCTGTATTGGAAATTCTCCACATCTGAAGCCCTGAAATGCTGAGCTTCGTACCGCGACCAGAATGAAACAGGCATCCAAGGAGAAAGCATTCAGAAATGAAATGAAGAAGAAACTCCTTTTTGCTGAAGACCGTTTCCTTAATAGTCCTTCTAAGGACGTATTTATTATATATATATTTTTCTTTCAGTCCCTTCGAGGACACATTATTCCTTTCGAAGACCCGCTTAGGGCAACTCTGTACTTTTATCTCCATGTAATGGATTGATTAAACAAAGTTTTCATTCTAAACATGAAACATGAAATAAATGGAAAATAACATCCCTTAGGAGGGAAGTGCCTACGGGCTATAATTAACGTCTTCTGAGACTAAAGACAGTAGTAGCACTCCCTGTCAAGAAAAGGTAATGAACGTTGATTCACACCTAATTGCCGCGATCACAAACGATCATGGCTTATAAATTAAACTTGTCTACGTGACTAGGCCACTTGTGCCATTATTAAAACTTTAATGCCTCGACTCTCTGAAATCATGGCATATAAACTTGTCTACGTGACTAGGCCATTTGTGCCATTATTAGAACTTGAATGCCTCGATTCTCTGAAGTCATGGCTTATAAACTTGTCTACGCGACTAGGCCATTTGTGCTATTATTAACTTGTAAAGTAGGATTTATGAGGAGAATCCTGAAGGAAATAAATATCCCCCTTTCCCTGTCAGTATGCATTTAAAAAGAATCTTAAAGGTGAAACCTAGCCTACGCGGCCAAGATGGTGAAACCTACTCTCGGGATTCAGATCCCTGTTAACACCTGAGAACGTGTTAGCACTCCTGACAAATGTGATTCGACAAAATCACAACAGTCATCCCTATATTGAATTTTTTTTTTTAAATTTCTAATTTACCTTATGATTCTAGAAATCATGGCTTATATCATCTTATAAGATGATCATATTATAAACATCCGTAAGTGATGAAGTACCTACGGGCTAAAATGGTTGTCCGATAAGACAACGACAGTGGTGGTCTTTGACCTCCTGTCTAAAAATGTTGGACCATGTCCAAGCATAACGGTCGGTATGATCCAAATGATCTTGACTAATAGCATCTGAAAAGATGATCATATCATAAACATCCCTCAGAAGGGAATGCCCACGGGCTATATCTAATGTCCTAAAGGACAAAAGGCAGTTGTAGTCTTCGACTCCCTGTTAAGAAAAGTAACCGACTATGCTCAAACCTTAAATACCTCGATCCCAAGCGACCATGGCTTATAAATTTAAAACTGTCCTTGTGACTAGGCCTTCTGCGCCACTTTAATATCCTTAATGCCTTATAACTAGGATAAATTATAATGGAAAATACTAATTTAAAATAACTAACAAATTAACCGATATGGTTTATATTACCATGGTTGATGAATCGTCAAAAATGGGGATATCATAATAACCTCTGAATAAATCATTGTCAATGTTTATGTAGCAATCAAGCTACATGGCTGGATCAGAGGAGGCCAGCAGCCACCCGAAGAAGAACAATGATATTACCAGAATTAGCATGACTGAAGCGGAACTGCAGGCACTAATAGATAGTGCTGTTACTCAAGCTCTTGACAGTCAGTATAGTGAATCAAATGATAACCACGCTACGACTCTATCTGTGGCTCGTATTAAGCCCCCTCCTAAATCAAATGAGTTAGAGGAAGACGATGTTCATAAGCCGTCACAACGAAGGAATGATCCGCCTAGTCAGGTCGTGCTTCACCAAGAGGCACCAGTTAAGACCTGCACATATAAATATTTTACCTCCTGCAAGCCCAGAGACTTTACAGGAGAAAAAGGAGCCATCGATTGCATGACGTGGCTCGAGGAGATGGACGTTGTTGTTGACATCAGCGGTTGTACGAAGCAAGACGTTGTGAAATTTGTTTCACAATCGTTCAAAGGAGAAGCGTTGGCATGGTGGAGATCATTGCTCCAAGCCACGGGAAAGGTCCTACTCTACAACTTATCTTGGGATCAATTTGTTGCATTAGTCAAGGAAAATTTTTGCCCTCAGCATGAGGTAGAAGAGATAGAATCAAACTTTCTGACTCTAGTCATGAAGGATTTAGATTGCCAGGCATACGTGACAAGTTTTAACACTATGTCCCGCCTAGTTCCTTATTTAGTCACCCCTGAACCTAAACGCATAGCGCGTTTTATTGGAGGCCTAGCACCAGAGATAAAGGGAAATGTTAAAGCATCTAGGCCAACCACATATAGGTCCGCAGTGGACTTGTCCCTATCTCTCACCTTAGATGCAATCAGAAATAAGTCTGTTAAGGCTTCTGGTGAGGGAAAAAGAGAAAGAGAGGAAGAGAACTCTTATCGATCGGACAAGAAGAAAAAGGGAAGTTTAAGGAACAAGAAAGATTCCGAGTTTGGGAAAAACTCAAGCCAGTCTAATAACAGACCCAAGTGTAGTAACTGCAAAAAACAACATTCTGGAAAGTGTACAATTGACCCAGGTGCCAAACTGTGTGGAATTTGCAAAACCAAGGGTCACAAGACTTTAGATTACAAGGAGTTGAAGAACGCGATCTGTTACAATTGTAACAAGGAAGGACATATCAAGACTAACTGCCCAAAGATTTTAAAGAAGCCGAGAAAGGCCAGGAAAAACAAAAGCATGAGTCTTCCAGAGGAACGCCCCGGAGGTGGTACAGAATGCTAACCATATAGCAGGTACTTTTCCTTATCAGGAAGTTTAAGCATAAATTTATTTTTTTTTCTTTATGCTAGCACATACGATTCTTTAATGAACGATAAATGTCGAGAACTGTTGTTTTCGCCCGATTAAGACTCCGACCAATGGACGCGAGATAGAAGTTGGTCGATGATACCTTAGAGAATGCTCCGACGAACCTAAGATAGATATTTTATATCTATTAGGATTCACTCTTTTCTGATATCCTCATGGCAAGCTTACAAGCTATCCAAATTCAGCAATATAATAAAGACAGTTGTGACATTTCGATTCCCTGTCAAAAGGGTGATGGACTAGGTCCAGACCCTAAATGCCCTCAATGGTCTTTTATGGCCTAGGCTAAGTAAAATTAATAAGTATACATATCTAAACAATGTTCATTAAGAATGTTTATGTTATAGTGTCCTATATGGTTTAATGGTACCATGGATAGTATATGATAAATTGCCAGGATGATGAATAGCGGTTGTCAGATTGCAATTAAGCAATTGTTTTATCAATATTAGGAACCAATATCAAGTATGGCGAACTCAGATAAGACAGCCGTTGATCGTGCTATGGATGATGCGACGCATGCCAATGATACTACAATTGTGAACCTTAGAATTTCCAAAGATGTCCTTCAAACTATGATAGACGCAGCTGTTGGAAAAGCTGTGAAGAAGGCCGTGAAAAAGTTCAAAGAGCCCAATGCTAATTGCTCAACGTCTCATCCAAGACCACACGACCTTACTCACGAGAAGGATCTCGTCCATACCTCTAAGGCAAGGGATGAACTAAAGAGGAAAAGGGAGGAAGATAACTCCCAGAGTTCTAAGAAAAAGAACAAACAAAAGTCCAACCAGAAACCTGTATGCGAGATTTGCAAGAAGCGCCATTATGGGAAGTGCAGGTTCGAACCAAAATCCCGATCGCGGCCGAGGGCTTGTGGGATCTGCAAATCGAAGGATCATAAAACGTTGGACTGCAAGTACATGAAGGATGCAGTCTGCTTCGGCTGTTATGAGAAAGGCCACATCAAGACCACGTGCCCTGAATCTGTCAAAGGAAAGACGGCTAAGGAAGTAAAGCCTAAGATTGAAAGCGCCTAAAATGCCTGGACTAGTTCATAAATAATGGCATCAGGTACCTCCCTTAACACTCATCAACAATATGAATGCTAGGAGTTTTTTTTTATTTGATCCAGATACCAGTAAATCCTTCATAAACCATAAGTATAACAAATTTTAAAACTCTTCATAAGGGCAATATATATATTAAGTGTAAGGTAAATACTGACAAGTAGAAAATTTACCAGAACTATTTTCTGTTCCTGTAAGAAATCGATAAGTCGCAAAAAAGGTGGAATTGGCCGTCCCCGGAATCGAACCTGGGTCTAGGCCGCACCCTTTCGCGCGCCTAGCCAACTGAGCTAGGTGCCTAGTTTGTGAAACTTCCATTATTAATTAAATATAAGCACTTGTACAATAAACTTCCTTATCATTTATCAATGATAATTCCTGCTAAGTGTCCTGTTTTTTTTATACGGGCAATAATAAATCTTCCTGAACTATAAACTTAGCAAATTTTTTTATTATATCCACAAGAAATAACTACCAAGGAAACCATAGTAACCGATTCTTATAGATCGGCAAGGAATCCTTCCGAAAATCTAAGAGCACTCTTTCTTTGCATAGAGTACGACAACATATGTTATTTTAATTATTTTTCTCATTATTTTTTTCTATCGCCTGCGAATGCCAAACTATGTTGATAAAAGTGTCATATGAGGATTGGCGTATCCTAGTGTGTCCCATAGATTATTTCCATGTCTGATCAGCATGGAGGTTTAATACATGGAACCCCTGAGATATCCCAATGGTCATATTGTACAAAAGTCGACTAGTAGTATTCAAGGAAGATATCCAATATAAAATGTCCTTATAAGTATCTCTACTTAGGACATCCTTGCATATAAAGAGAATGTGTCATTTATCTGACACCGACATCGATAGATAAACTCATGCCTGAAAATACAGACACCTCTGACATCTCTGTGTGTCATAATTATCTTCTTCTAAGACTATCCTGTTTACCTTCTGAGAAGCAAGTAGAGTTAAGATTAACATCCCGCTTAAAGTTAGAGTGTGGTAGGAACTCCGTGTTGATCATGGAATAATCGAAACCCTGATTAAGTAAATTCTAAGATATAGATTCATATAGCCTGATTCAATATCCGGAAAAGTTGGTATGATTAATTAAGGAAGACGGTTCATTTTGCTTATGCATTGATTACCGCAACCCGAATTAGGCAACAATTAAGAATTGTTATCAGCTGCCCAGGATCGTCGATTCGATCGACTAACGCAAGGATTAACTATTCCTTGAGATTAGTTCTAAGCAGTGGTCGAAATAACCATCTCACCTTAAGATAAGTTTTTAAAATAATTGTCATATAAGCATCAAGGCTGCTCCTCTGGAGACCTTGTATAGATGGAATGTTAAACATCTATTAAGACAAAAGATTGGTAAGTCCAATTTTCAGGATCTGAAAGTTGCATTGGGAACAACGAATAAATAGATTCATGATCATCCGTAAGTTACCAGTATTCGGCAGAAAACCAAGGATTTATGAAAGTAGCAACCCTCCTGAGTTCTTGTGAAGGAATAAGGTTCAACAAAGATATCACCCTGGAAGGGTGTACCAATTTGTTAATCATTAGACTAGTTAAGCTTTGAATGTATAAAATCATTCGAAGGAATCGAATGTATCAAGATCAGATAGCTTAAAGCTAGAACCTTTTAAGGAGATGGATGGAGCTCGCAATATATTTCACACTAATGATTTAAGGATATGTTTCATCAATAAGTCGAGAAGCATTATCACATAATGATATGCAGATTTATGACATAATAAGCAACCTATATCGATTGAGGATCGATAGGTGAAGAAGCTCCAAAAGGATAAATGTACCCATTATAAAGGTCAGCTTGAGAGCTTGGAAAAAGCTCCAAATATGCTATTGAGGTTAAGTCAATTATGCGACCAAAAAGTACTTCCTGCATATTATCAAATCTCGAGGTTGAGATTTCTTTTAAGGGGGTGAGGATGTAACACCTCGAAAATTTGCGTCCAATAATGTAGTGACACGTGTCATGGACTTAGAATATGTGAAAACAAACTTTAGAGGGACTAAAGTTGACAAACGGTGAAACTATGTGAATTCAAGGGTTCAAAGTGTCAACGTCTGATAAATAGGCTCTACAATAACCCTACATAATGTTTATAACCTTAAACGGATGGATCATGGATCATACAAAGCGGAAAATGCACGAAAGTGAGGAATTACAAACTATAGGGACTAAAAGTGTCAACATGTTGAATTTATACCTCTGAGTGAACTTTTGGCAGCCCCAAAGCTTTGTAATGCTAGAATATACTCACTAGAATATGTGGTAAAAATTTCATGAAGTTTCGTTATCGTATGAGAAAGTTATGGCCAAAACCGTACTTGAAGGGTTAAAAGCGTCAACGTCAAATTTCATGGCTTTTCGGGTGAGCGCAAAGTTATCCGAGGACATTACCATGTTGGTAAATGTCCCAAGGTTCTTAAAAACCCGATTTGAGGGTTTACGAGTCAAGATTCATAGTCGAAACCTCGCGTGCAAAGACAGGGACCAAAGCTGCCATTTTTAATCAAAGTTTGGTAACCCCAGGTGCAGCTTTTTGCGATTCAGGGGCTGTTTGGTCCGAATTTTTAGTGCAAAACAGCTGGGATCACCTCCATTTCTCACCAATAGATGAGCATGCATGTCTTGGACACTTGTGAGGCTCCTACAACATCTGATTTCTCCATAAATTCTGATCAAAGCTCCATTTTATTTAGTTCTTGTGATAGTAACAAGAACACCCACAACTTGCAAAAACTCACAAGACTTCTCCAGGAGCAATCTGATCGACAAGGCAGCCTCCAAGTGTTTTCTAGGCTTCATTGGGACCTTTGTAAGCTTTCATATCATTCTATAATTCGTTATAGCTTAGATTATTAGTTAAAAGTCAAACCGTTGTTCATATAGTTTGACTTTTCGATTAAACGAAATTGGCTCTGTCATTTCTCAAATTGAAACCACTTATAAGTTGTTATTTATGTGGGAAACAAACCCTCAAAAGGGTATTCTCTGATTCCCACTCTAAGCATGCTATTTGTCGAGTCAAAGATGTTCTTAAAAAGTCAACAGAAATCGTTTTTGTGAAATATAGCATAAATGGTAATGTAGATGACATGCAATCAGTTTGATCATCATAAATAACTTATAATGAATATAAGAATGTGTTTTATCATAATCAATTCGACAATCTTTAGTATAAACTCGGATCGGAACCGAAAGTCTTATAAAACGACTTTTTCGTTGACTCTCGATTCGGATCCGTGCATGCATGTTTGAGATCTGTATTAGAGTTTATTTTTGACCATTTTTATTTTAGTTTAACTCTCTGGAATTTTTACATCTTGAGTCTATGCTTAACCGATTCATATGCATGTTTCCGATTATGCTTAAAAGTTGACTATTTTGCCCTTTTTGATATAAAACGTGATTTTTGGAAAAGTGAAAGAGTAGAAATCTTTATTACTAATTTATAAACTTGCACCGAAAATTTGAGATCAGTTGGTGGTCCAGATTTTGAGTTATGGCCGATATCGTAAAACTATATCTTTATGTTAAATAAACGGCGCATTTAGCGTATAACCTATTTAAGGCCACTTTTCGATATAAAACTTTTTACCCACTGATGTTATATAATATTCTGGGATTTTTGAAGATTTTTATTTAATTTTTGGCTGATCGGATCATACGTCGCTAAGTCGATTCGGTTAATGCCGGTTTTGACCGTTTAAGCCATAAAATGAGTTTTATAAGTCCTTTTGACCCCAAACCTTTTTCTACTGATTTTATTTGTTAAATAAATTATTTTGAGCACTCTAGAAATATAAAAATCTCAGCTTTCTTTTGAAAACCCGGAAACGGCTCTAAATCGCATTTTTAGCGTTTTTAGCGCATAGTAAGCGTTATACTTGTATTAAACATATAAGACTCATACCTACTGATGTATTTAGTGTATTTTCATCTAATAACAGTAAGTATAAGTTGATGAACTCAGATTTCCAGTTTTGATGTTTTTAGCCCTTGTGAAATTACTAAAATACCCCTGCGGTGCATAGTTTGGTTTTAAATGATAAGTTTGGTATATGGGTCATACCCTACTGTTATAATATGCCAAATTAAGTATATGTACTGTATAAATCAGACCCGAAACCCAGATTTCCAATTTAACTCTTTTATAACATTTTAAATGACCAAAATGCCCTTCTAAGGCATAAATTGAGTTTAAAATTATTCGGGGCATAATAGAACATAACTTGCTGATATTATATCATATTTAAAGCATATTATCTCAGGGAACTTGCATATGACTCTTTTGGTTACTCGTTACGCACTTGTCGCGTTCGGATCGGCTTAGGTGACTAGTTCATTTATATTAGCCGAAGCGAGTCAAACTTTATCATTTTTGTCTCCAAATCCAGAATGTGTTTTGTATACCCATATTATACAAGTCTTCAAACTTGTCGGGTCTAAATCACATTCTATCCGGTCTTCGCTTAATCGTGCGTTTGAACCGTATAATTCCTTAAGTCTAACCGGTCTAAGCTTTGGCTTAATTAAAGACCCGTTAGCATTCTAATTAATTATTTATGTCATCATTCCAGACTAGAGCCTTCCGGTAAGGATAACTTCTTGTGAGATTATATTTGTGGTGTGTCGATTAATCTTGTCCGGCTCGTATCGTATTGTATTGAATGATCACCGGCCCTAAATGTTGGACAAACATGTAAATCGGATACAAGATTTTTATTAACAAAATTGTCCCAAGTTATAAAAGATTAATCTTGCCTCTGTGCATTTTAATCAATGTGTCAAAGGATTTTGTGCCGTTTGCACTCAAACAAATTTTCAAACTCTTTTCAAAATGAGTCAGTTAAATTGTATTTACCAGTGAAAACTGACGTATTTTTCCAAAAGGTTAAGTGACAGGTACTGAACGTAATTGGCTGGAAGCTCAGGGCGATTATAAGGAATCTTACAAGTCCTAGGCGTCTAAAGTCTGCTGAACAATGATTATGATTATTCGATCCGCCTGTGGATCTTTTACTTTCCATTGTAATACTCTGGTATTACCTTATATTCGGATTGTAATATATTTATCTTTTGCTTCCGCTGTGCATTTATATATTGTGTTGTTTGACTATGATGATATCAATTACGTCACGATACTCCCCCACCGGGCCCACCGGTGACACGTGGAAATTTGGGGTGTGACATCAGTGGACTATCACAACATGCTAAAGAATTGGAAAGTCAAATGTGATAAACGATCTCACTGTGGATGTGTGAGTAGGTTTTTGCACATTTAGTAGATTGTGACGAGATATAAACATAAAATTCAAACTTGCTTGTTCTGTGGGTTAACAAAACTGCTTGGATATATAGGTAACCCCTGAAATCTTGTTTGAAAGGTCCCTTATTCTGAGATACTAGGTCTTTATGCTCAGTGATATCTGGGGTATTATCCCAGGACTTCTGATTTTGCGGAAGCAATGGCCTAGTCCCCGGAGAATACTTTCTGCTTGCTTGAAATACAGCACCGCCCTCAGCAAATTGATGAAACAATAAAATTGATAGTCATTGCTGTTGTATCAAAAGATCCTCTAAAGGGGACCCACCAAAAGTCGAAGCCGTCATCTCTCTGCGTATACGGGAGTATCGACCTGAGCTCTCACGGCCCTCGCAATTTAACCCTTACAGATATCATCTGTGGTATACTCACCTGTAAGACTGAATATTGGGATCTGGATACGGGAGTATATTCAAGTAGTGGGACACACGGATAAGTTTAAGTCTCTTAAGACATTAATCTCGTATCTCGAAGCAGTTGAACTTTGTGTGAAAATTTAAGTGGACAAGTATACTGACAATCTAAGTGAATCGTTTAGAACTTAAAATGAAATGAAGCTTAACGGTGTTGGTGATTTGTCTCAAAAACTGATATGATCCTCTTACACGAACTCACAAAAATATTGTTTGTAAATATTTCTTTATTGCATTTCATTTCTGTAAAAAATCCAAAAAGATTTTCGGTGTGTTTTAGCATAAATTTTTGAAAAATCCAAAAAGATTTTAGACAACTGATGTTGAAGAGCTGAATTTCAAAATTCCAAGTGCTGAACATGACGAACAGGTTTGGGAGAATTTGATTGAAAAGTTGTTCAGAGATAAAAATTTGTTAAATGATCATTGTTAATGTTTGATTGTATATTGATTGAAGAAGGATCAGTGTTGGTACATGAAATTTGATAAATTGTTAAATATTTTATTCTTGTGAATCTTACTTTTGGGTAGAGGATGTGCAGGATAGCCTGGATTCTGAGCAAATAGAGAGCCAGATTTCGATTCTGATACTGTAAAAGTCAGACTACGATCCCAGCATGTTTTGAGGGGGAGTCTGTTAAAGAGAGTTACATCATCTGAGGAGGAGATCAGTTGAAGTATGAAGGAAGCTTAAAGACTGATAAAGACTGAAGATTGAGAAGACTCGACACTTGAGACTCGTCAACATCTGAGGGGGAGTCTGTTGGTGCACACATCTGTCGTCTTCGTCTTGTATCGAGTCTCGGGTTCGGTGCGGATATAATCAAGCATGATGTCATCATCCTTGATGATGACATCACGCTAGTGACATCATTGATTGCATCACTTAACTAGAAGACAAAATGCATGAAGATTGGATCAGAATGTTAGATATCGCTTCAAAAGTGAACATTGTCAGTTTCGCTTCAAGACAAAGCAAATTGTAACATTTCGCTTGAAGTAAAGTAGAGGATTTCGCTTGAAGACTTCCAAGCGAAATCATACCATCTATATATAGGTTAGTGTGTTGTCATTTTGTAACAGTTTTCTCAGAGTGATACCGAAGTGCTGCCGGTATACCTTTTGACTGTAATCGCTGTAATATCAATATACAAAAGGTTTAAAGTGTGAAACAAGCTGTTTACAGATCCGTTTCTTAGTTTCCGCCTCTGAAACGGACTAGAACTCTTCCAAACGACTCGTTTAGGTCGGAATCCGATCCTACATTTATAGGTGAAGAGGTGAAAGGCGTTGGAGAGTGAACGGGTCGGACGACTGTTCGATCGGATGGCCATCCGATCGGATGGTCATCTAGTCGGATGTTCATTTGATTGGTCAGTCGTTCGATCGGACGGCGCGTGTGAGTTAATTTTCCGACTTTATTTTCGTGCGTTGAGTGTTGCGTTGTATTTAAGCGAGTTGCGGGTAAGCGATGTGATAGTATTACACATTAGTTACACAAATAACATAATCAACCTAACAATCATTTAAGTAATCTGTATTTCGAGTTGCGATGCGATAGAGTTGCGACTACGTTTGCGAATAACATCCCAAAACATATAAGCACACACAAGTAAAGCACACAATAACACACACACATAGAACAATAACAATAACTGCATTTCGAATTGTGATGCGGTAACGATGTGATAGCGTTTAGTAGAATGGCGTTTAGTTACGTTTATCACATTGTTACTTCACATATTAATAAATCGTAGCTTAAAATAGCGTCAATTAACACGTATCGATTATCGAGTCTGATAGTACAAGGCAATAATTAAGCAAGGTATGACAGATCTGAATAACAACCTGACGTTGACCTTGACTTTGACTTGTACTTTGACTTTGACTTCGAAAAGTCGGGTTGTTACAGCCTCCCCTGCTTTAAGGAATTTCGTCTCGAAATTAAGGCGCAGGCGTAGCGAATAGTTGTGGATATTTGGCCTTCATATCACTCTCGAGTTCCCAGGTGAACTCGGCGCCGCGTTTGCCTTCCCAGCGAACCTTCACTATAGGAATGCGTGAGCGTCGGAGTTTCTTGGTCTCTCGATCCATGATCTCGACTGGCTTTTCCACGAAGTGTAATGTTTCGTCCACTTGTAGATCTTGAAGAGTAACATGTAAATTCTGGTCGGCTAGACACTTTTTGAGGTTCGAATCGTGGAAAGTCCGGTGTACGTTGCTGAGTTCCTCCGGTAATTGAGTCGGTAGGCCACTTTGCCAATTCTTTCCAGAATCTTAAAGGGTCCAATGTATCGAGGCGCTAGCTTTCCTTTCTTGCCGAATCAGACCACCCCCTACCAAGGTGCAACCTTTAGGAGTACGTGATCACCAACGTCAAATTCAAGGGGCTTGTGGCGTTTATCGGCGTAACTATTTTGATGACTCCGAGCTTTCAGGAGATTGTCTCGTATCTAGAGGATCTTGCCAGTCGTTTCTTGCAATAACTCAGGACCGGTAATTTGCGCATCTCCGATCTCGTGCCATACAATAGGCGATCGACATTTTCTTCCATATAATGCCTCAAATGTGCCATTTGAATGCTAGAGTGTTAACTGTTGTTGTACGAGAATTTGACTAAAGGTAAATGCGAATCCCAATTACCACCGAAATCTATAACACACGAGCGAAGCATGTCTTCAAGGGTGCGAATCGTGCGTTCAGTCTGACCGTCGGTCTGGGGATGGAAAGTAGTACTAAGATTGAGAGTAGTGCCGAGAGCGAATTGATGTCACGAGGTGTCCCATGTCGACAAATGACTTCGTCAGTATAGATTCGTGCTAATCGTTCAACCTTAAAGTGTTCTCATATCGGCAGAAAATGGGCGGATTTAGTAAGGCGATCAACGATAACCCAAATGCTATCGTGACCTGATGGCATGAACGGAAGTTTCGTAATGAAATCCATAGCTATACTCTCCCATTTCCACATAGGGATCTCGGGTTGTTCGAGTAAGCCAGAGGGTCGTTGATGTTCGGCCTTGACTTTAGAACAAGTTAGGCACTTCGAAATATAGAGAGTGATATCCTTCTTCATTCCAGGCCACTAATACCTGGCACGCAGGTCCTGGTACATCTTTTCGGCACCGGGATGAATGGTATATCGAGACTTGTGGGATTCAGTCAACAATATCTCTCGGAGATTATTACGATTGGGAATCCAAATTCGGTCAAGATAGTGAAATATGCCGTTAGGCTTATTCACTAGTTGGTTTTCAGATCCAAGAATGCGTTCTTCCTTCAAAGTGCATTCGGCGAAACAGGCATGTTGAGCATCGCGAATGAGGGCTTCGAGGTCGTGTTGGGCTTGAACATTGCGGGCGCTATGTAGATAGCTTCGCCAGCTTAGAGCATCGGCAACAACATTCGCTTTGCCTGGGTGGTAGCGAATCTTACAGTCGTAGTCGTTGAGAAGTTCAACCCATCTTCGTTGGCGCATATTAAGTTCTTTCTGATTTAAGATGTGTTGCAGGCTCTTGTGGTCGGGAAGACCGTACACTTGGTACCATATAGGTAGTGTTGCCAAATACTTGAAGCAAAAACAACTGCACCGAGCTCGAGATAGTGGGTTGTGTAGTTCTTCTCATGGATCTTGAGCTGTCGAGATGCGTACACGATAACCTTGTCCCGTTGCATGAGAACACAACCAAGACCGAGGTTAGAGGCATCGCAATAGATTACAAAGTCGTCGTTTCCGTCGGGTAGTGCAAGTACAGGAGCGTTGCAAAGCACACTCTTGAGGGTTTGAAAGGCTTCCTCTTGTTCGGTTCCCCAAACAAAAGTCTTGTCTTTATGCGTAAGAGAGGTGAGAGGAACGGCGATTTTTGAGAAATCCGTGATAAATTGGCGATAATAACCCGCCAATCCGAGAAAAGAACGAACTTCGGACGGGTTTTTCGGCGTAATCCAACTCTTAATTGCTTCAATCTTTGCGGGATCGACGTGAATACCTTGACTATTAACAATGTGACCGAGAAATTGGACCTCCTCAAGCCAAAATTCACACTTGGAAAACTTGGCGTAGAGGCGATTACCTTGCAAGAGTTCGAGAACCAAACGGAGATGTTGCGCGTGTTCGGCTTTAGATTTAGAATATATTAGGATATCATCAATAAACACGATGACAAAGAGGTCGAGAAAGGGTTTACAAACGCGATTCATTAAATCCATAAAGACTGTGGGGGCGTTGGTAAGACCAAAGGGCATAACGACAAATTCATAGTGGCCGTAACGAGTAGGAAAAGCGGTTTTAGGGATATCTTCCTACTGGATTCGTAACTGATGATAGCCAGAGCGTAAGTTGATCTTGGAAAAACACGCTGCGCCTTGCAATTGATCAAACAAATCATCGATTCGAGGTAAGGGATAGCGATTCTTGATAGTCAGCTTATTGAGTTCCCTATAATCGATGCACATTAGGAACGATCCATCCTTCTTTTTAATGAAAAGGACAAGTGCGCCCCATGGAGATGTGCTAGGGCGGATGAAGCCTTTATCAAGCAATTCCTGGAGTTGACTGGAGAGTTCGTGCATTTCGGATGGAGCGAGACAATAAGGCGCTTTAGCGACAGGGTTGGCTCCAGGAATGAGGTCAATACAGAAATCGATATCACGAGATGGCGGTAAACTAGGTAAATCATCAGGAAAAACGTTAGGAAAATCACGAACCACGAGCACCTTTTCCATTTCCTTTTCTTTCTTTTCCTTCTCCGCTACTACAACGTGTGCCAAGAAATCCTTGTATTCCTTGCGGAGATACTTGCTTGCTTGGACGCACGACATGAGTTTTAGTTCCTTTGAAGCGATTTCGCCATAGACACAGAGTTGATCACCGTTTGAAAAAGAGAAACGGATCATCTTTTCAAAACAAACAACTTCAGCACGATTTTCATGAAGAAAATCCATGCCTACTATGATATTAAAACTGCCAAGCTGCATCGGGATAAGATCCATCAGGAAAACGTGATTGTTGAGCTCAAGATTACAATTACGTAGAACGGAACTAACAGTGACGGCTCTTCCAGTGGCAATTTCTATGTCGAACGTCGTTGGGAGGATAGCGCGTTTACGGTTTAGGAGCTTTTCGAATTCAAGTGACACAAAACAGTTATCGGCTCCAGTATCAAATAAACATGAAGCATAAATACCATTAACGAGAAACGTACCATTGACAAAGTTGTTGTCAACTTGGGCCTGGCGAGCGTTGATGTTGAAAGCTCGTCCACGGGCTGCTTGTTGTTGTAGCTGTTGCTGCTGCTGTTGTTGTTATTGTTGCTGCTGCGGTGGTTGCTGCGGCTCTTGTTTAACCACACAGTTTGGGCAGACATTCACGAAATGATTAGGGTTACCACATGCATAGCAGGCTCGTGCATGGACAGCGGGAGCATGAGCTACTTGGTTTCCCTGGATAGCTAGAGGTTGAGCTGGTGGAGCAGGAACTTGAACAGCTTGAACTTGTTGACGAGGACCAGTGCGATAATTCGCTGTAAAGTGTCCGTAGATGTTGCAGTGGACTCAAAAACGGCAAGCTATCCCAGCTGGATGGTGGTAAGTACAAGTAGGGCACAGAGGATGAGGTCCAGTGTACGCACGCTTTGAGGGCGGTGTGTTGGTCATGGGAGCAACGACTTGGCGATTCTGGTTTTGGTTGGGTTGAGCGGGTACAGCGTTGTGAGGAGTGGCAGTGACAACCCAGTTCTTGTTGTTACCCTTTCGTTTGCGTCCTTGACGTGATGACTTTGAAGCTTGAGGTGTGGCGGTTTCCGCAGTGGGGGTAGTAGAAGTAGCAGTGGCTTGGTGGAGATTCTTGGTGGTGTTCTTGAAGTAACCAGCCAGAACTCGCTTTTCATTAATCTCAGCAGCGAGCTGGAAGGTCTCCTCAATGGTAGTAGTCTTGGTTTCTTGAACAAAATCGGCAACACAATCAGGTAGAGCGCGAATGTATTTCTTGATTGTGATGTCGGGAGTTGAGACTTGTCCAAGACAGATGATGCTGAGCTGTTTAAAACGAGCAGTAAGACAGGCATTGTCGCCACCTTCTTGCTTGATATGCCAGAACTCGTCTTCCAGCTTCTGGAGTTCATGTGGGGGACATAATTCTTTCATCATGATTTCCTTCAATTCCTCCCAAGAGAGTCCATAGGCTGTGTCGTTCCCACGCTTGTTGCGTTCTGCTGTCCACCATTCCAGTGCCCTAGACTGGAAGACTCCAGTAGCGTTAACAGTGCGGAGGTTGTCTGGACATCCGCTTTGACGAAGAGTGACTTCAATCGAGTCGAACCATAGAAACATTGCGCTCGGCCCATCTTCCCCAGTGAAGTCTTTAGGACCACAAGCTTTAAATTGCTTGAAGCTAAAAGTAGCTTTTGGAGAGTCACACTTAGATTCCTCAGAGGACTTGCTGGCAACTTCATTGATTTCGCTGACGATATGCGGAATGACCTTGGCCATTTCCTTGGCGACTAACGATGTAACGTGTTTGTCAGCGTGGTTACGGCGAGTAGCGCGAGAAGTGTGAGATCTGAATGACGACATTGTCTGCAACAAACATCGTCATAGGATTCAGACGAGATTTTCGATTAAATCGAGCCTAGATACTAGTTTAGCGTATAACCACCATACTATTATCCGTAAAGCACAGGAACACGTCGGCACATAACACATAGGCACATAGTCACATAGTCCATGTATGCACGTAAGCACATAAGCACAGTAGTGTTGGGTCTAAAATTGAGACTGAAGCTTGCCAAATTGAAGATCACATAATGCATGATGTTGACGGTTCTAAAGATGATGCAAGAGTTTGATAACATTAGCCTAAGGGGGAGATTGTTGGGTCTAAATCGTGTAGTCTAATGTTATCAACGAATCAAGTCAACAAAGTCAACGCCAACAAGTCAAAGTCAACGCACAAGTCGACACGAGAATATCGAAGAAAAATATGGCGTGTGAACGTTCGAGATTTGATAGTTATATTGCTTTGGATGATTAAATATATTTTGTTTAGACAAAATATATTTATTATCTTAAGTTAATTAGTCTTCATGTTTATTGCCCCTTTTAGTAAGTTATTATCTCTAGGGACTTAATTGTAATTAGCCAAAAGTTGTTTTGGCTATAAATAGAAAGAGATGATTTGGGTTTTGACAACACACTTTCTAGAGAAGATTTGGTGGCTAATTGTATCATCATTGCAAATCATTCTAGTGGGTTTTAATGCTATAATTTGAGTGTGTTCATCTTTGATTCTTGTACAAAATCAGATTTCTAGCTCGTTTTGATCCTACAATTTGGTATCAGAGCTTGGTACTCGAATTTGGGATTCAACAATCTTCAAATTCCTCCTAAAAATCTGATTTTTATTTGAAATGTTTTGAAACCTTTAGGGTTTTTTATTTTGTTCACTTTTTCTTCAAAAATCTTGTTTTTAAAAGGTTTAAATTATGTGTTTGCTGATTGGGAGTTGAGACTAGCATTAGTTGAAAGATTCATAGTGATTTCATATCATTTTAAAAGGTTTCAGCTCATATCAGAAGGTTTTATATGAGTTTTTGAAGTTTCTGGGCGATTTTTTATGAATATGGCGAATACAGCGTTTTTATTTTTCCGGCGTAATTAACTTTTCCGGCGAAGTTAACTTTTCCGGCGAAGTTAAATCTTGAACGCAAGTTCAAGTTCTCCGGCGTATTTAGTAAATACGCCGGTAAGTCACATTTTTTTCGGAGTCGTTAATCTGACCATTTTTTTTTCAGCTAGCATAGTTAACAGAAAGGAGTAGAAATAGATTCAGTGTTTATTTATTAATTTAAAAAAAAAAAAAACAAGCTCAGATCTTCAAGAACAAATATCAAACAAAACCCAGATCTGTATCAAGAACCATCTCCGGCTACCACACTTCCCACCATCATCATCATCACTCACAACCGTAATAAATTGTTCAAACACCACCACCTTCACCGGCGCTGTCGCAAAGCCACCGTCAACCACCCTGTGTCACCACCGATCGTTTCCATCCAGTTCCAGCACCACCTCTGACTTCTAACATCATACTTCTCCTTATTCTGCTTCCCGGACCTCCGATTCACTTCATACGACAACCTCAAGCCACCACCCTCGAGACACCACAACCGTTCCGGCCAACACCACAACTCCACCGCATCTCTACACCATCTCTGGGCCGACGACCCATCTACCACCACTTCACAATCAACTAGAGACACATAAACCACAAGAAGGTCTTCGAATCAGAGCAGTTGAGTGTAAGAATTGGTGATTGAATTCATTTTTAAGACCATGGGGTATGGTGGGGCGGGGGTTTGAGCGTGTGTTGGGCATTGGTTGACACGTGGAATGGGGTGGCAGACTTGGGTAAACCCACATTGATCACGGTATGGTGGGGCGGGGGTTTGGGGCGTGGGTCTGGTGGGCTTGTGGGCTGACCGGCTGGGCAGACCCAATAACACAAATTTAAAGTTTTTAATATTTTTAAATAGATCATTACAAGAAAAGAAAATTACAAAAAAAAACAAATTCCTAATTTTTATATTTGTTTTTTATCTCTTCTCTCAACGCCAAGACTATTTCTAACTCGTCACCCTGTAGGTGATCAATCGGCTGGGATAGAATCTTCAAATCATCACGTCTTTGTTTCAGGGCATCTCTAGTAGAATCTCTAACTTCTTTGCTCCTTCGTATTTCAGCCCTTTGTTGTTGGAATACGTTGAATGTATCCATCTTGCATGAAATGTCATCCAACTGGTCGCTGTATATTCACCTACGCGACTCAGAACTCCCAGCTGAAGCCGATGCCGTTTGTTTTTTAGCACGCCTTCTTGAGGCATTTCTTCCATGCTCAGGCCGGTTTGGGCTTGGCGAATCATCCAAAAGGTCCTCAAACTCTTGATCTCGTGCATCAGATTGGGCTTGGGACGAGGCCCTTGACCTTTTGGAAGACGAGTTAGTTTCGCTACCAATGGGGATAGTCGACCACTTTGGATGGAATTTACAAATCTCCCAACAATGCATGAAACGGAAGTCGCTGTTCATATTTGATTTGAATGCGACCAGTGCATTTGTCAAAATGTCGGCTTCGGTTTCACCACTTTTAGGGTTTTGGTTTGCTTTATTTAAAAACCCACTAAATTTTGTTAGGTGGGTGCTTATTTCGCTCCACTTTGAGGATAACCTATCGTTTTCACGATAAGTCTCCCTACCCATTTCTTCATGGAATAGTTTACTAACCCATTCCCACAGGGCGGTTCGATGTTGCGAATTTCCTATTTTAATAAAAAAATATTAATATATTACAAACTTATATAAAAAATAACCATTCCATTAATAAAAACAAAGGTTAAGAATACCTAAAGTTGAATGTTGAGATTGTTCACACCAAGCCCTCGCCAATGCAACTTCTTCAGCATAGACCCATTTTTGTTGTTTTCGTTTGGCGGTTTCAACTACTTTATCCTCGGTTTTTTTCTTATGACTTCTTTTTTTGATGGGTTTCGATGCGGTAGGACTCTCTTTGGGTGGTTGAGTTTCGGGAACGGATTCGTTTTGTGAAAGGTCGATGGAGGTTGGTGAAAGGTCGATGGGCTATTGTGAAAACGGGGTAGGTATCGAATCGTCGGTGTTTGGGAAGTTAGTAAACACACGATTCCCGATATACGATGCATAACCCGCAAAGTCGGGCATAGGAGAGTGTATGAAAAATGGACGAGCTACTGGACGATTGGGTGGTGGGCTAGGATTATTTTCTTGGAATCCATACGGGTTGCTCGGGTCAAAAGGACGGTTGTAAGGATGCATTTTTTCGTTTTGTAGAAGGAGAATTCAAGATGTATAGAAGATGTGGTTGAATGTGGTAAAAAATGGAAGTAAAATGTGAGTTTTATAGTGAAAAAATGGAATAATTTTTTTATTTTTTTTTAATATAGCCGTTGGCCAACGGCTAGCCCAACGGCTCTTTTCTTTTAGCCATTCACAAACCGCCATGTCACCTTGCTCCCCCGCCCCACGCCCGGCTGGAAACCCAAGCCCCAAGGGGCCACGCCCCAACCCAAGCCCACCCGGGGTGGTGCCTTGGGCGTTTTACCCAAACCCCCGCCCCATACCCCACGGCCTAAGAGTTTGATTTTTTTTGTTGCTGTAGTGTTTTCGAAGTAAGAGAGAGAGAGAGAGAGAGAGAGAGAGAGAGAGAGAGAAGAGAATCGGGTGGCGGCTGGTTTATGAAGAAAGGATATTAGGGTTTGGATTGTTTCTTTGGTTATAGAAAACTAAAGTGGTCATCTCTAATAAAAAAATATATATATATATATAATAAATATAAAGAAATTGGTGGGTAAAGACATCGGGAACTGATATTGGAAGGTTAAAGTCAACAAATTTGAAATCCAATTATCAATTCGTTTGAAGTAAGATCATGCCATTGATTTGTTTTAAAAAGGAAAATAAAAAAAAAATTGAGTTCAAAATGTCACGTTATATTTATTAGTCAAATTTAACTTGGACCAATTCATGCTTTTACAAATTAAGTCCTAAGTTGGCAACAAAAATCTTTATACTTATTAAAAAAAAAAAAAACGAAAGGCAAAGGTGTCGGTTTTAGAAATTCAAGTTGGCTAGTGATCTTCTTCAGCTGCTAAAACACATTTTGATTTGGGCTATTATCGTTGATTTAATTGGATCAGTATAAACGCGGCTTGTTACGGGGTTATTCATTTTATTAAATGTACCATTGATTAGTTCGTTGGGAGCTACTGATAAATTCATTTTGGGTCGGGTTTTAAAATTTTTATTCGTGGGCCTACAATTTTGATTAGTTTTGGGTCGGGATTTTTAAGTTATTTTTGGGCCTTTTCGGGTTGATACGGGGTTATTTTCAAAGTAATTTGACCTGGGTTTTGAGCTGATACAAATATTTTTTGGGGGGGAATTAATTAAAAAAAAATGTTTCAAAATCAGTTAACTCGCATTGCACAAGTTGAACATGAAACAGGAACCGCACCCCGACCTCCAAAGTTGAAAGGATCAGCCAATTTCAGCAGTTGGAAAAACCAAATAAAATCATTTTTCGAGTACACAGACTATAACCAATGGATCTCAATCATCGTCGGACCTCACGTCCCCATGACCGTTCGTGATGACATGCGTGTAGTCAATAACGATCCCTCGACGTACACAGATAAAGACAAGGCATTGATTCAACGTGACCGTCGGGCTCATGCTGCTTTAACAATGGCCCTATCAATGAACGACTACAACATGTTTGAAGAGTACACGACGGCGAATGAACTTTGGTTGGCGTTGATTGATTTCGATGAAGGAGACAAGGAACTGATTCAGAAAAAGAGAGACATTGTACAGAAAGAATATGACATGTTCAGCGGCTTACGCGGGGAAAGCTTATCAGATTACATCAGGCGATTTTTAAACATGATGGCGAAAATGAAAAAGGCTGGTAATCCCATCACCAACCGCGCTGCAATCAGTAAACTTTTGAACTCACTTTCAAAAGAGTGGAGCTTAAAATGTATGAAAATTAAACAAAGTTTCTTAAACAACTGGAATCCAATCACGTTATCAGATCTGATCGATGCTCTAGAATCTTTCGAAAGAGATCAAGTCGAACATCCTCATAAATCTGTCCAATATGCTGATGCGCACAAGAACATGACATCTGTACCCCCAACAACCTCCAACGGCTCTAGCTCACAAGCTGCAAACGCATCAAACTTCAACAATGCTTCCGCAAACTTTGAAAAGGCTCCACAGTGTGATGAAAAGAATACTATGGTCGATGATGCTCAAACTGTGAAGGAGGAAGAAGGGAGCAGTGCAGCAAGTGAAAAGATAGAAGAAAGGATTCCTGATGAGGCGACGAAAATGGAATCCAACAAAGAAAGGGATGAGGAAGACTTGGCAAACAGCATTCCTTATGAGTTTAAAGTCAAATTATGTTCCCAACCATGTGTGAACGTTGTGGCACATTACAAATCCCTCAACCGTGACCTAATTAGAGACAAAGAAAAAGTTTTGCAATTTAACAAAGAATTGAAAGAAAATGAAGCTGCATATCAGAGAAAGTTGAATTCGACTTTAGCTGAAATGCAGACTTTAAAAGAATTTGTTTTCAGAAAAGATTTTGTCATAAACGACTTAACTGAAAGATTAGAAAAATCTCAAAATGAAAACAATAGATTGCAAATCATAATTGATAAATGGAACGTCAGTAAAAAGGCACTGGTTGACATTAAAAATTGCCAACGACCGACATATGTGAAGGATGAGATTGGGTACAAGGACAAGCTCGGAAACGAAAGAAAACTCTTCTTTCCGCCACATAGCAAAAACTATGTACCCATGCCATCTCCTCATCCTGATAATGATTTGATTAATGAAAATGATCTTATTGCTCAAATGTTTCTTGTGAAAATGAAAAAGTTACTAACCTTCTTGAAAGCAATGCAGATATGATCGAGCGTGAGGAAGATGGGTGCGATGAGAACTGTGGAGGATCCAAAATAGGGATAGGATATTCAGGCGACAGTTATTCCACTGTTAACTGGTTCGCCTGGAATTGTGATAAGGAAAACAAAACATCCACTGTTAACTGTAATGGACATGTGCCTAAACCTAAGACCCACAACCAAGATAATGTAGTGGTTGAATGTTTTGATTTGAATTCTGCCTTTTGTGATGAAAAAGTTGTGTGTGAATCTCTTGTGTTTGTTCCAGAATTGAAACAAAACATATTCGGAAAATTCCTCATGGAGGAAATTCCATAATTTGTTCCATCTCACACTAGTACGTCAGAGTCAGAAAAAGAGCTAAATAAAGAAAGCAGCACAACTTCAGACGGTAGCGAAGGAAGCTCAAGTGATGACCACGATTCAGATTTTCAGTCATACCAAGAATGGGAAAGCTCAAATGACTCGGAAACTTCAGTAATAGATACTTGTAAAACGATTGAAGACCTTAAACCATCGAGTGTTCAAGAACCAACAACCTCAAATGACACTACAAGTCCAGTCAATCAAGATCCACTAGAAGAACACTTAGTTATTGAAGACTGCGCAAGCTCAGATGATGAATCAGTGTTGAATGAAAGTCTTGGGGAGTTAAAGATTAAAAGATCATCTGAAGCTGTCGTACCTCACGTTTGTCAACATGTCGAGTCAAGCTCAAAGCAATCCCCGCCCCTAGTTGCATCACACGGAACTACAAAGTCTCAAAAGCCATTCAAGGCTTGTTTTAGGTGTGGAAAAGAAGGTCATGTGCTCAAACAATGCCCAGAAAAACACGATCCAGATGGTAAAGGCAACCAGTATTGCTTCTTTGGATCAAAAGGTAAAAATCACACATCTTTGAAAGATCGGTTGAAAAACTTTCAATCCAGATCTCCACATGTGAAGCCGGTTTCACATGATTCAAAGATGAAAAGACCAACACATCAAAACCTCAATCTTTCCCTCCGGGTCTTAAACATAAGATTGTTTCAAACTTTAAATCTTTTACAAACAAAATTTTTAAACCAACACAAGTTTGGCGAGTCAAACAAGTGGTTGTAAAAGAAATCAATGAGGGAAAAGATTTGACATATCGGGAGGTTTATTATTTTAATGAAAGGGGACAACCCAAGACTACGATGGCTTGGGTTCCACTCTCTAACTGAATTGCTTATGAGTGTAGGAACATCCAAGGAGGACTGTTAGTAACACCGGTTATTATCAGTGGTTGTTTCAGATACAAGTTTGAAGAGGAAAATCACAGGTTTGGTTTTGGTATCTAACCTGGTTGCGCACTCAACTGTACTTTAACACACTCATTTTCTTGCTGACATATGTTTTTGTGTGCCTGGTGTGGAAGACTTTATTTTGTAAATATAGTTTTTTTTTTTTTTTTTTTTTTTTTGTAAATGGTAGTACATAAATAAAATTTTAAGGGGGAGTATTAAAATACTTCTTAGACCATGAGATGTGATTATTGCAAAATAATCATGATCTTATATGAGAAATGATAGGAACTAACTTGATTATGTCTTCGCATGAATAGGATCTGATGGAAGTTACGGCTCCAAGTTAACGATATGTTGGTAGATTTAGCATTTCAGACAAGTAAACTGCATCTTGGTGATAAAGATAAAGTCTACACAAAAATTCTGGATTTCCACAGCATTATGCATTCTTGTGGGTAACACGTTGCGGCATATGGCTTAATGGTCTTGAATCTTGCGTTGATAGATTGCCAAAGTCTGAGATCTCGGGTCTTTATATTGGTTTTTCTTTCGGGGATATCATAGTTGTTCTTCTGCTGCATCCAGATACATGCTGACCTAGACGCTATGATATCTTTTCAAAATAAGTGCCAAATATGGCCAAAACCTTCAAAATAAGTGCCAAAAATGGCCAAAACCTTAAAATGGATTAGTTTGGTCTCTCTGTTGTACGAAAGTACTGACCTGTTCACCAAACTATCTATCATCAAATCGTACCAAATCTGGTATCTGTCTCCGCCCTCGGTAGTTTTGGGGATCTCTGCTGTACGAAAGTACTGACCTGATCTCCACTCTATCGTTGAAAAGAATGAATCCAATATACTCACCTGTTATGAGGAACCTTTGTGCATACCTTGATCGCGGGGGTATGTCCTGATGTGGGACTCACGGGCGCAATGATTCTATTCTCAATAGCTTGTGTGGGGGCCATAGAATTTTTGTCATTATTTACCAAAACATGATAATTAATCACCGGATGTATGTCGAAAGAATGGTGCATGGATTTAAGTGGACAAACATACCAGCAATCGTTCTTGAGTCGTAGCCATCCTAAAGAAAGTTGAAGTGTGACTAGGCTTTTCAAGTTGGTATGATCTCGTATTTGATCAGCTCTATATCTCAAAGGTTGAAAGTTAAAAAAAATGAAGATTAAAAAAAAATCTAAAATCCAAAAATATTTTGATTTGTGTACAGTTGTTTTTCTAAGTCTTCCATATCACATCAATCGTGTCTCAAACCGCTTGAGATACTCTTTCCATTGCACACTACAGATGAATACGGTTTTGTCTGTACTTTGAATCAGTCTAAAAGAAAATTCAGAGTTGTGTTTGTGTTTGTGAACAGGTTACTTTGACTATTTGCTGCAATGAGATCATCAATTGAGCAAGATACCAAGACCAAAGCACCTGTTTCTTGAAGATTGCAGAAGATACCGAGATAATGCAAACAAAAAGGGGGAGCTTATCCAGATAAAGTACTCAAAGAGCAAAGTGTCAAAAGAAGATCTTCAGTGAAGAAAATTTGGAAAGCATCAGTCTAGGGGGAGATTGTTGGGTCTAAAATTGAGACTGAAGCTTGCCTTGAAGATCACATAATGCATGATGTTGACGGTTCTAAAGATGATGCAAGAATTTGATAACATTAGCCTAAGGGGGAGATTGTTGGGTCTAAATCGTGTAGTCTAATGTTATCAACGAATCAAGTTAACAAAGTCAACGCCAATAAGTCAAAGTCAACGCACAAGTCGACACGAGAAGATCGAAGAAAAATATGGCGTGTGAACGTTCGAGATTTGATAGTTATATTGCTTTGGATGATTAAATATATTTTGTTTAGACAAAATATATTTATTATCTTAAGTTAATTAGTCTTCATGTTTATTGCCCCTTTTAGTAAGTTATTATCTATAGGGACTTAATTATAATTAGCCAAAAGTTGTTTTGGCTATAAATAGAAAGAGATGATTAGGGTTTTGACAACACACTTTCTAGAGAAGATTTGGGGGCTAATTGTATCATCATTGCAAATCATTCTAGTGGGTTTTAATGCTATATTTTGAGTGTGTTCATCTTTAATTCTTGTACAAAATCAGATTTCTAGCTCGTTTTGATCCTACAAGTAGCACAGAAGCACGTAGCCCATGTAAGCACATATCTTACACGTATTCACCTTCCTATTATGCACGTATTCAACTACATATTTTGCACGTATTCACCTATATTTCACAGTTGCGTAAAGCGATCGAGAGTTGCGAGAGCGAGTAGCGATAGCGAGTAGCATAAACAGCGATTAGCGATGCAAATAGCTCACAGTGTGTCTACGATTTGTTAGCGTTTTGAGCTATAAATAGCTGTGCAAGTTGTGCGCGTTTGATAAAGCGATGAATGAAAAGCGAATAAGTATCCAAAAATTGAACACATAATTATAAAACACATAAAAGCGATAATTCACAGAGTCAGCGGTTGCGAGCTTAGAATCGAAACAGAGTCTCTGGGTGTTTAGACGTTGACTACCCGAAGTGATTCGGCTGTTCGCAATCAGCTTCAGGTACACACTTTGGCCTTCTAGACTGTGCTCTCACCTCAATCCGGGCGAACGACACGCATCCTTTCGGCTACTACATGACCCTAGTCGTTGGAATCGATCGAGACTTTGGTGAGAGTTTTGTAAACCAAAATATAGAGCGGATTAAGTCATTAAGATGCGGGTTTCACCCTTAACTTAACAACTTTATTCCTGGTTGTGTGATAAAATCATGAGACAAATAGGGAGAATTTCGTCGAGGTATGGATTTCACACCTGACACAACGCAAATTCTCGTGTTTTAATAATACAAATGCCTGTCGAGTGAGCGATTCTATCGACAGTTTTCGGTTTTCACACCTAATCTCGACCAAATCCCTCATCTGTAGTGCGCGAGTATTTCCGAAAATGTGTGTGTCGTCAGCCTTAGGAAAGGCTGAGTGGTTGCGCGAAGCGGTAGTATGCAGTGTTCGCTCAAAGTTGTGAGTTTAGCGAGTACAAACGAAAGTATAAAGAGTAAGCTTGTGCAAAACCCCTACCGGGTTCGCACCCGGCGGTCTGTTGGCACTTAGACTATAGACTAGGTCCGTTCTAAGACATTAACCCAGACTAGGTCGAGCCTTGCCTAATTCCCTATAGTTATGGCTCTGATACCAATCCGTCACACCCCAACCGATGGTGGAAACATCAGGGCGTGGCACTGAGCAAAACGGATTGTCCAGAAGAATCCATAACAACTATGAAATTACCATATATTTAATGTTCATGATAAAGTAAAATAGTTATAACAGACATTGTTCTCAAAGACAAGTAATTGTTCCGATAACTCAGATTTTATTTAGTTTGTTTCTAGACTCCCCTAGCTTGATTCCACAAAAGCAGGGCATAGCATAACATCCTAAACACCTGTCACATAAGTTAAAATAAAGTCAATACACATAGTGTAAAGGTGAGCATACAAGTTTAATATTATATAGTATAGCGAAATCGTTTACGCATAACCAGCATGTAACACGTAGAAATGTTGTTGGTGCATGCGTCTGTCGACTTTGTCTTGTATCGAGTCTTATATGTACTAGATAGATCAGGGCACGAAAAACAAGGAAGTGTGTATGTGAGTAATTTCGCTTGAAATGGTTCAAGACCATTTCAAACGAAATCATAGTTGCTAATTTCGCTGGAGTTGGTTTCAAACAAAATTATTGATTTCGTTTGAGTCTGCTTCAAATGAAATTACTCACCCTATATATACCTTGAGTGTCATTTCATTTGTAACGATTCCGGTCAGAGCAACGAAGTGCTGCCGAAGTGTCGTCTCGCTGTAAATCATTGTGAAATCAATAATATGACAATTTAAAGTGATATTCTAGCTGAATTGACCTCGATACGTTTGTTTCCGCCTTTCGTATTGAGAAAAACTCTTTTGATCGACTCGTTCGGGTCTGAAAATGATCCTACAAGTGGTATCAGAGCTCAGGAGGAAGAGTTCATACCAATTCAGCTGCATTGTCTGATTTCTACATCTTCTTTTCAAAATTAAACATCTTTTCACGGTTAAAATTGGATAATTTTCTCACAATGTGTGCGTAATTGTGTTTTAACAAGCCCTTGAGAGTTTCAGAACTAAAATCGACTTAAAACTTGATCAATTGGACAAAATTTATACCGAATTGCTGACATCATGCTGATTTCGTTTGAGTTGTTCTTGTTGATTTCGTTTGAGATTGCACATTGTCCCTGATTCCGTTTGAGCTTACCTGTTTATTCCGTTTGAAAACCAGTATCTCGCTTGAAAAGTTAGATAATCTCGTTTGAAACTGTTATTCCGTTTGGGGATTTCGTTTGAACTGAACAATTCCGTTTCAAGACTGTAATTTCGTTTGAAATCTCAAACGAAATTAGGTATATTGTTTGAAAGTGTTTGATTCCGTTTGAAGGTTGTGATATCGTTTGAGAAGTGTAATTTCGCTTGAACAAGATTGTTTGAGAATTATTGAAACTGAATCATGGAAAAGGAATCTTACAACGCATTCGCTACACCGGTTACCCCGATTACTCTTGCACAGAACACGATGCTGGAAAATGAAACGGGGACTATGCAAAAACCACCTAAGCTCATGAACATCGAGGAGTATAAAGGTTGGGAAGGACGTTTTGAGAACTAGGTACAAGCCAATTACTTAGATGCTTGGGAATGTGTCGAGACAAAATACGTTAGACCAATGAATGATGATGAGGAGATTATTGCTATTAAGGATCTGAGTGCTGAAAATAGAAAGAAATACAAAGATGAAAAAATGATGTTAAGTCTTCTACAATAAGCTGTGAAAGAAGATATTTTGGTGTTATTGCAACACAATGGAACTTCTTATTCAATCTGGAAAGCGTTAAAATCGAAGTTTCATGGAAGTCAAGAGATGGTCAACAAGAAATCACTTTTGAAGAAAGAGTTTGATCTATTTCGGGGTTTGAAAAATGAAAGTACAAAGCAAATCATTGAGAGATATTGCAATTTGCTAGCTAACATGAAGAGGTTGAGCATCGAGAAAGATAATGAGGAGTTGATTGAGAAGTTAGGTGATGCATTGCCAAATGAGACTTGGGGTACATATCTCATGATGTTGAGGAACAAGAAAGGATTTAGCAATCTGACACTGAGCAAGTTCATTGAAAAGATTGAGGCTCAGGAGATGGAACAGAGAAAGGTTTTAAGAATGAAAGATTTCGATGGTGAACAAGACATCGGACTTTATTACAAAGGTGGTGTTAGTGATAAAACTACCAACATGTCACCGAAGATTGAGACTGCATTTAATGCAAAGAGTTCATCTAGAAAGTCATCCAAAGGATCAAACAACAACACAAGTTTTTCATCATATCCATCCTTTGATCCAAACATTTCAACAACAAAGAATGGAAAGAAGTTACAATGCAACATTGTTTTGAATCTGGAGAATGATGAGGATTATTCAGCAGAAATTGCTAAGAGTCACATGTCTTTGTTGGGAACGGTGTTGGAATCATATGGTAGTTTTGTTGCATGTCGGATCGGGAATCCAATGTTGACGAAAGAGGATTATGATCAGATTGATGCTGAAGAGATGGAATTGATGGACATAAAGTGGTGTTTGGCAAGTGTGTTGAGACGAGCTGAGAAATTTAAACAGATCACAGGAAGAGATGATTTACGTGAAGCTAATGTTTCTACCTTAGGTTTTGATAATGTGACACCCCGTTGAAACGTTCTCACTTACACTAGCTTGACAGTGACTGCCTTAACTTTCGGGACGAAAGCTCTTAAAACTTGGGGATAATGTGACATTCTAGGTTTTCCCGAGCAAACACCTTGTAATCACTTAGCGTATATGTATATTATTATTAAATGGAAGTTGTTATTTCTCTGTGCTGTGTGTCGATAACGTGTATGTAATATATATATATATAGTGTGTGTAAGGATACTTGTGAACCGAAACCATGACTCGAGACCACCCGGTCTCGAGTAAATGGTGTAACAATGGGCCGGTTGGGCCGTAACCTTAGCCCACCCGGAAACCCCTAACCCACTCGAGATATATAACCGGCCAACCCTCACAACTTTTACCATTTTGCAACATCATTCTCACACTCTCTCATCTCACACACTCTCCCTCTCTCTCTCTAAAAACCCTAAAACCCTAAGGTTCTAACATCACCCTCTCCTCCTCTCCTTCTCGGATCCAACCGGCAACAAGAGCACCCTTGGATTGGCTCGGAATCATCACTCGAAGGCTTCAACCCGTCACCTACTTGAACACCTTTGTGTCACTCTTGAACCGGTTAGTGGCTCCTTGCAATGTAGAGATGAAAATGTTGTATATGTTTGCTTGTTAAATTATATGCATGTTGAATATGCCTTTTCTTGTATGGTTGATGTTATGATTGTTGTTTAAGTAAGGTGCATGATGATCTATTGGTTGCTTGATTAAAATATGGTTTTTTTTTTATATTTAGTATATGTGATTCTTGGCCATGAAATGAATATGTGTGTAAAATGAACCGTGGGGAATAAATGATGGAAATTGTTTGGCTGAAAATGCTTTTAGAATTGCAAGTATAAGATCTAGGATGACATGTTTCGGGTTGGTTTTGAAGGATTATGCATGATGGGTAGTTTGTATATATGATGAACAATATGAAGAACAAGTTTGAAGGTGATATGAATATTCAAATATGCTTGTTTTGATCTGATTTTGTTATGATTTAGACAATAAAACATGTTAGTGCAATGTTATTGGTTAGTACAAAATTACATGAAATCAAAATGCTATTGGCTAGTACGTAGGACAGGTTCTAGAAGGATTCAGGTGCACGTAACAGAGGTTGCGAGTCGGAACCCTTGGTTGCGACTCGAGACCAAAACGTGATTCTTCGAGATCTCCCGGTTGCGACTCGCAAGCAGCACACTCGAGACCAAAGCATGATGAACCGAAACTGAGGTTGCGAGTCGGAACCCTTGGTTGCGACTCGAGACCAAATCATGATGAACCGAGACCGAGGTTGCGAGTCGGAACCCTTGGTTGCGAGTCGGAACCCTTGGTTGCGACTCGAGACCGTGTATTCTCGAGTCGAAACCGCCCTTGTCTCGACTGGGCTGCCTAAGTGTTATTGGGCCAAAAGCTTGTTGGACTAACTGTTGACTGGACTACATGTGTACCTGTACTGTTTGTTTGTGAAATGTTAGGGCAGGCCCAATAACCCAAGTGTTTGTATGAATGCATGCTATGTGTGTCTGTACGTGTTTGCTATACATGTTTACTTGTACCCCAACTTGACCCATATTCGGTAACCATGCTAGGACGTGGTGACCAACGTGATCGACCGGGTAATTAATCTACCGAGCAACCCAAGGTGAGTTCACAACCTAAAGCATGTATTCCCGGTGGTTTGGGAAACGGAACTAAAAACAACACTATCCCCTTATGAGGGATACAACTTACTTTTCTTCCCTTGTTATTGGGAATCTTTTAGTTAATTACTGTTTATACGGTTTGCAACAAACTGCACTAAACGAAACTCTATCACTTAAAGTCCCTACTACATAATACCGATTAGTCGCCGGGGCCAGGCGAACGGGTTATTAGTTGATAGCGCTATTTAGGTCTTACCAACCTCACACCGTGCCAAGGTATGGGATCGGTCGTGAACTAATGTACTCAGGCATCCGTCAATGATGATAGAACATTGACATCGGGGCACTCTGCGGATACGCAACGGTCACCTAGTGTTCGGTATTGGAAAAAAAACAGTTTAGTCGCTAACTTTTGGGGTAGCTCCCCATGGCATGTATAAACGGATAAATTAACTGGTGAAACAAGTTTTTGATAATTAAAACTGGACAACTAGTGAACTCACTCAGCATTATTGTTGACCCCTTACTGCATGCTTTGCAGGTAACCAGTGACTGAGGAGCTGCTGCTTGGGGAAGGTGTAGTGTTCGTCTACCCCTGTGTTGGGTGTTAAATAACCATGAACTATGAACCATGTTTAAGACTGTTTTACTTATGCTTCCGCTACTTACTACTATTCGAGCTTAAAACTTTAAACTCTGAACTTGATGTTTGCTAATCGTATGGTTAGTAAGCATTACTTTGGTTATTAATCCAATTATTCAGTATAATTGGTGGCTGGATCCTGGTCGGTCACGCCCTCAAGCGGACGGTACTCCGCAGGTGGAATTTGGGGGTGTGACAGATTGGTATCAGAGCCATTGGTTATAGTGAACTTGGTTTTAAAAAGGAAAGTCTTTTTGAGAAAAACCAGACTATAACCCGTGACTCGTGACGACACTACACTCCAAGGGCAAGACTCGGCATATTAGATCTCATAGCTCAGACTTCTGTTTACTTGCTTGTTTATCTTATATTGACTGCTCTACTATACATTCTAGTGTGCCTAATTAGATAGATACACATCTTTCTTCTGTCTTATTCTCGCTACGTTACGACATCACACTCATACTGTGTTTTCTGGTTATGAAGACAATGAGTGGACGCGGAAGGGGAAGCGTTAACATGACTCAGGCTCAATTCGCTAACTTGCTCAACACGGTGGCTGCAGCTTTCGCAGCTCACCCTGGAGGTAAACTCATTGCTATAGGATGTTTAGATCCTACCCCCACGTCGTCTTTTCACCTCTAAACCTATTCGCTTCGCTTCTCACAACAGGTCAGCCTGCGCCTGCGCAACCACGTGTTTGTACTTTCAAAACCTTCATGGATGGCAAGCCTCTCCCTTTCAACGGCACTGAGGGTGCCATAGGCCTTCTACACTGGATTGAAAAGGCCGAAGCTGTCTTTGCTGTCTGCGAGTGTCCCCCCTGCTAACTGGGTTAAGTACGCAACTGGTACGCTTGAAGGAAACGCGCTTTCATGGTGGAAAGCACAGATTCAGATGCTTGGTCTGGAAACTGCTAATGCTACGGCATGGGAAGATTTCAAGGACATGATCAAAGAGGAGTACTGTCACAGGGATGACATCCACAAACTCGAGAACGAGTACTATGCGCTCAAGATGGTTGGATCAGAGATTGAGACCTACACTAAGCAGTCCAATGACTATGCTGCACTTTGCCCAAACATGTCCCAACCTATGTATCAAAGGGTCGAATTGTACATCAAAGGCTTGGTCCCAGAAATCCGGAGCCATGTGACCTCGGCCAACCTCAACACCATACAGCCCGTGGTTCGTCTTGCTCACAAACTCACCAATCAGGCTGTGGAAGAGGGCAAGCTGCCCAAGAGGATTGGTGCTACTGCTGGAACTTCAGGCGATAACAAGTGAAAGTGGGATGGAAGTCAGGGAAAGGATGTTAACCCCACTCAGGCTCCAGTTCAACAAAGGAAGATTGAAAGCAACAAGAGCCCTCAGCAACAGGGTGGCTATCGAGGAAACCACCCTAAGTGTAACAAATGTAGCCGACATCACAGTGGGCCATGTGGAAAAGGTCAGTGTCAGCGATGCAACAAGATGGGGCATGAAGCCAAAGACTGCCGAAGCCAGTTCCCAGCTAGGCAGAATCAGCAACAACCACAGCAACAGCAGCAACAAGGAAACAACCGTGGATGCTTCAAGTGTGGAGCAACGGGGCACATGCGAAAGGATTGCCCTGAACTGAATCAAAACAACAACAATCAAGGTGCTGGAAACAATAACAACAATGCTGCGAATGGTGCTAGAGGAAAAGCTTTTGTGATTGGAGCTGGGGAAGCAAGGAATGACCCCAACGTTGTGGCGGGTAAGTTCCTACTTAATGATCGTTATGTTTCCGTACTATTTGATTCCGGGGCAGATGCTAGTTATGTATCCCTACGTATTAGAAAGAAACTTAAGCTCACTCTTACGCCGCTAAGCTCTAAGCACACCGTTGAAATAGCTAATGGTAGAAACCTCGAGGCCTCACACATAATTCGTGACTGCAAATTAGAGCTGTCTGGTCAGACCTTCCGTATCGATCTTTTCCCCATCGTTCTTGGAAGCTTCGACGTCATTATTGGTATGGATTGGTTATCCAAACATCGAGCTGAAATCCTCTGCCAAGAGAAAGCTATTCGTATTCCCCGTCCCCCTGGCAAACCTCTTATAGTTCAAGGCGACAAGAGCGGAGAAGTCACAGGCATCATTTCATTCTTAAAGGCCCAGAAGTATCTACGAAAAGGGCACACCGCTATCTTAGCACTCATTGCCGACACACAGAAAATGGAAAACAGGATTGAAGATTTTCCAGTTGTACGTGACTATCCCGAGGTATTCCCGGAAGAACTACCTGGACTCCCTCCTCACCGTCAGGTCGAATTTCAAATCGAGCTAGCTCCCGGAGCAGCGCCTGTAGCTCGTGCACCTTATCGATTAGCCCCCGCGGAGCTCAAGGAGCTTTCTACTCAACTACAAGAACTTTTGGACAAAGGTTTTATCCGTCCTAGTTCATCACCCTGGGGAGCCCCAGTGCTCTTCGTCAAAAAGAAAGATGGCTCGTTCCGAATGTGCATTGACTACCGCGAACTTAACAAGGTTACCATCAAGAATCGTTATCCACTTCCCCGTATCGACGACCTGTTCGACCAGCTGCAAGGGTCGAGCTATTATTCCAAGATCGATCTGCGATCGGGTTATCACCAGCTGAGAGTCCGCGATGAGGACATCTCTAAGACTGCTTTCAGAACCCGTTATGGTCACTACGAATTCCTTGTTATGCCTTTCGGTATGACCAACGCACCTGCAATCTTCATGGATCTCATGAACCGAGTATGCAAACCCTACCTCGATAAGTTCGTAATCGTATTCATCGACGACATCCTAATCTACTCGAAGAGCCAAGAGGAGCATGAACAACACCTACGTCTTATTCTCGAACTTCTTCGCAATGAGCAACTGTACGCCAAATTCTCGAAATGTGATTTCTGGCTTAGAGAAGTCCATTTCCTTGGACACATCGTCAATCAGGAAGGGATTCATGTTGACCCTGCTAAGATTGAGTCCATTAAGAATTGGCCTGTGCCTAAGACTCCGACCGAAGTTCGCCAATTCTTGGGATTGGCGGGATACTATCAAAGATTTATCAAGGGATTCTCTAAGATCGCTCAACCACTTACGACACTCACTCAGAAGGGTGTTGCTTACAAATGGAGTGATGCTCAGAAATCTGCCTTCCAGGAACTAAAGAAGAACCTTTGTAGTGCTCCTATCCTCTCCTTACCCGAAGGTACCGACGACTTCGTCGTTTACTGCGACGCTTCTATTCAAGGACTTGGCTGCGTATTGATGCAACGCGAGAAAGTTATCGCTTACGCCTCGCGACAACTCAAGGTCCACGAACGGAACTATACGACGCATGACTTAGAATTTGGAGCTGTGGTCTTCGCGCTCAAGCTTTGGAGACACTACTTGTACGGCACCAAGTGCACGATTTACACTGATCACAAGAGTCTCCAGCACATAATGGGACAAAAGGAGTTGAATATGCGGCAACGCCGATGGGTCGAACTCCTAAATGACTAAGAGTGTGCAATCAAATATCACCCAGGCAAGGCTAATGTGGTAGCTGATGCCCTCAGCAGAAAGGAGACCAAACCCAAGCGTGTTCGTGCCTTACAGCTCACTATCCACTCGAACCTCCCTAATCAAATTCGGAATGCTCAGGTTGAAGCATTGAAGGCCGAGAACATCAGGGCTGAGTCCCTGCGAGGATCGAGACAACGATTGGAACAAAAAGAAGACGGCGCCTACTACGTAGCCGGGCGCATATGGGTTCCGCATTATGGAAATTTACGTGACCTTGTGATGGATGAAGCTCATAAGTCCCGTTACTCAGTACATCCAGGGTCAGATAAGATGTACCACGACTTGAGGGCTACCTATTGGTGGCCTGGCATGAAAGCCCACATAGCAACCTATGTCAGAAAATGTTTAACTTGTGCAAGAGTCAAGGCTGAGTATCAGAAACCATCAGGCCTACTCCAACAGCCAGAGATCCCGCAATGGAAATGGGAGCAGATTTCCATGGATTTTGTTACTGGCCTGCCTAGGTCTCAACGAGGAAATGACACCATTTGGGTAATAGTGGATCGCTTAACTAAGTCTGCACACTTTTTGGCTATCAAAGAAACGGACAAGTTCTCTACCCTAGCAGAGGTATACTTAAAAGAAGTGGTTTCGAAGCACGGAGTGCCTACCTCTATTATTTCTGATCGAGACGCGCGTTTTACTTCTGAATTGTGGCAAGCCATGCACAAATCTTTTGGCTCACGTTTAGACATGAGCACCGCTTATCACCCGCAAACGGATGGGCAGTCTGAACGCACCATCCAAACCCTCGAAGACATGCTCAGGGCATGTGTGATCGATTTTGGCAAGAATTGGGAGAAGCACCTACCGTTAGTAGAATTCTCCTACAACAACAGCTACCACACCAACATTCAGGCGGCACCCTTTGAGGCATTGTACGGTCGTAAATGTCGATCGCCTCTCTGCTGGGAGGAGGCAGGGGACAGCCAAATCACAGGCCCGGAACATGTAGTCGACACCACAGAAAAGATTGCCCAGATTAGGCAACGCATGGCGGCAGCTCGTGACCGTCAAAAGTACTACGCTGATAAAGATAGGAAACCGCAAGAGTTCCAGGTTGGTGAACGGGCCCTACTTAAGGTCTCACCCTGGAAGGGTGTGGTTCGTTTTGGAAAACGGGGCAAGCTTAATCCAAGATATGTCGGACCCTTTGAAGTTACCGAAAAGATCGGCACGGCCGCTTACCGATTGAATCTGCCTGAAGAACTGAGTGCTGTGCACAACGTCTTCCACGTATCTAATCTGAAGAAGTGTCTATCAGACGAAACACTCGTCATTCCTTACAAGGAACTTACTATTGACGAACGGCTACACTTTACTGAGGAACCGGTTGAGATAACGGATCGTGAGATCAAAACCCTCAAACGTAGCCAGATACCTCTCGTGCGAGTTCGTTGGAACTCACGCCGTGGCCCAGAATTTACCTGGGAATGGGAAGACCAGATGAAGCGCAAATATCCCCAGTTGTTCCCTAATGAAACTCCCAGCACTGAAGCTACAACCGAATTTCGGGACGAAATTCCAAATTAACGGGGGGATGATGTGACACCCCGTTGAAACGTTCTCACTTACACTAGCTTGACAGTGACTGCCTTAACTTTCGGGACGAAAGCTCTTAAAACTTGGGGATAATGTGACATTCTAGGTTTTCCCGAGCAAACACCTTGTAATCACTTAGCGTATATGTATATTATTATTAAATGGAAGTTGTTATTTCTATGTGCTGTGTGTCGATAACGTGTATGTAATATATATATATATAGTGTGTGTAAGGATACTTGTGAACCGAAACCATGACTCGAGACCACCCGGTCTCGAGTAAATGGTGTAACAATGGGCCGGTTGGGCCGTAACCTTAGCCCACCCGGAAACCCCTAACCCACTCGAGATATATAACCGGCCAACCCTCACAACTTTTACCATTTTGCAACATCATTCTCACACTCTCTCATCTCATACACTCTCCCTCTCTCTCTCTAAAAACCCTAAAACCCTAAGGTTCTAACATCACCCTCTCCTCCTCTCCTTCTCGGATCCAACCGGCAACAAGAGCACCCTTGGATTGGCTCGGAATCATCACTCGAAGGCTTCAACCCGTCACCTACTTGAACACCTTTGTGTCACTCTTGAACCGGTTAGTGGCTCCTTGCAATGTAGAGATGAAAATGTTGTATATGTTTGCTTGTTAAATTATATGCATGTTGAATATGCCTTTTCTTGTATGGTTGATGTTATGATTGTTGTTTAAGTAAGGTGCATGATGATCTATTGGTTGCTTGATTAAAATATGGTTTTTTTTTTTATATTTAGTATATGTGATTCTTGGCCATGAAATGAATATGTGTGTAAAATGAACCGTGGGGAATAAATGATGGAAATTGTTTGGCTGAAAATGCTTTTAGAATTGCAAGTATAAGATCTAGGATGACATGTTTCGGGTTGGTTTTGAAGGATTATGCATGATGGGTAGTTTGTATATATGATGAACAATATGAAGAACAAGTTTGAAGGTGATATGAATATTCAAATATGCTTGTTTTGATCTGATTTTGTTATGATTTAGACAATAAAACATGTTAGTGCAATGTTATTGGTTAGTACAAAATTACATGAAATCAAAATGCTATTGGCTAGTACGTAGGACAGGTTCTAGAAGGATTCAGGTGCACGTAACAGAGGTTGCGAGTCGGAACCCTTGGTTGCGACTCGAGACCAAAACGTGATTCTTCGAGATCTCCCGGTTGCGACTCGCAAGCAGCACACTCGAGACCAAAGCATGATGAACCGAAACCGAGGTTGCGAGTCGGAACCCTTGGTTGCTACTCGAGACCAAAGCATGATGAACCGAGACTGAGGTTGCGAGTCGGAACCCTTGGTTGCGACTCGAGACCGTGTATTCTCGAGTCGAAACCGCCCTTGTCTCGACTGGGCTGCCTAAGTGTTATTGGGCCAAAAGCTTGTTGGACTAACTGTTGACTGGACTACATGTGTACCTGTACTGTTTGTTTGTGAAATGTTAGGGCAGGCCCAATAACCCAAGTGTTTGTATGAATGCATGCTATGTGTGTCTGTACGTGTTTGCTATACGTGTTTACTTGTACCCCAACTTGACCCATATTCGGTAACCATGCTAGGACGTGGTGACCAACGTGATCGACCGGGTAATTAATCTACCGAGCAACCCAAGGTGAGTTCACAACCTAAAGCATGTATTCCCGGTGGTTTGGGAAACGGAACTAAAAACAACACTATCCCCTTATGAAGGATACAACTTACTTTTCTTCCCTTGTTATTGGGAATCTTTTAGTTAATTACTGTTTATACGGTTTGCAACAAACGGCACTAAACGAAACTCTATCACTTAAAGTCCCTACTACATAATACCGATTAGTCGCCGGGGCCAGGCGAACGGGTTATTAGTTGATAGCGCTATTTAGGTCTTACCAACCTCACACCGTGCCAAGGTATGGGATCGGTCGTGAACTAATGTACTCAGGCATCCGTCAATGATGATAGAACATTGACATCGGGGCACTCTGCGGATACGCAACGGTCACCTAGTGTTCGGTATTGGAAAAAAACAGTTTAGTCGCTAACTTTTGGGGTAGCTCCCCATGGCATGTATAAACGGATAAATTAACTGGTGAAACAAGTTTTTGATAATTAAAACTGGACAACTAGTGAACTCACTCAGCATTATTGTTGACCCCTTACTGCATGCTTTGCAGGTAACCAGTGACTGAGGAGCTGCTGCTTGGGGAAGGTGTAGTGTTCGTCTACCCCTGTGTTGGGTGTTAAATAACCATGAACTATGAACCATGTTTAAGACTGTTTTACTTATGCTTCCGCTACTTACTACTATTCGAGCTTAAAACTTTAAACTCTGAACTTGATGTTTGCTAATCGTATGGTTAGTAAGCATTACTTTGGTTATTAATCCAATTATTCAGTATAATTGGTGGCTGGATCCTGGTCGGTCACGCCCTCAAGCGGACGGTACTCCGCAGGTGGAATTTGGGGGTGTGACAGATAAATCTAAAGTCACTTGTTTTCGTTGCAGGGAAAAAGGACACTTCAAGAGGGAGTGCAAAAACCGTGAAGCTAGTGGAGCTCAAAATCCGTTCAACAACAACAATGATTACTACCGGAAGGCCATTTATCATCAAGTTGCACAACAACAACAACAAGAACCACAAGTGGCACATGGTAGGAAAGTAATCGAGGAGTCTTCAAAGAGAGCTTGTATGGTGAATCGGGATGAAACAGAGCCAACAAAAGGATTCAGTTGGGACAAATATATTTCAGCTGATAACAAAGCATGCCTGATAAACCAAGATGATGAAAAGTTACCAGAAGGATTTAACTGGGAAGGTTTCAGTTGGGATGATTATGATCCTAACAAAACTTCAAATCAAAAAGCTTTTGTTGCTAGAGTTGAAGAAGATAGTGATGATGATAGAGAGTATTATGCAAAACGAATGGCAGATTATTTTAAAATGATGACTGAAAGCGATAGTGAAGATGAAAAAGCTAAAAAGAAAAAGAAAAAAAAGTCAAAACACCAGTTAGCAGTGATGATGAAGATGTTCCAGTGATAAAGAAAAAGGTGAAAGATGTTCCAGCTTTCAGAGTTGATGCAGAAGCTAATGCAAAAAATGTTCCGGTGATTTGTGAAAATTGTGTCACACCCCGACCACGTAAAACAACAAAACGTGGTGGAAACGTCGGGGAGTGTTGTAACAGAATCATTGTTTCATAACACATGGAAATTGAAATATTGTTTTATTAAATAAAAGAGTTACAATGTCTTGACAATCAAAGAAACATAACATAGATAACTAGTCTTGCATCTTTTATTGTCACTAAGGCCCAAGTCCGCCTAAGTGTATCTTGATAAATCCTATGCATCATATCTTGAAACACATGTGAAAATAGGTACGTCAGCATAAAAATGCCTGTGAGATACATAGGTTTTGTGAAAATAGGATTCATGACTTGTAAGTTTAGAAAAAAAATTGTTTAGCAAAAGTCAGTCATGAACCTTGTAAATTGATTTGTTTTGTAAATCGTTTGAAAAACAATAAGTTTAGATGATATGTATAAATAAGAGAATAATGTATGGTTAAATGAATAACCAAGTAAAATGAGTTTGTATAAGATGAGTTGTTTGTAAAACAATGTCTTGTGAAAAGTATGTTATTTGTATAAAATGTTATATGTCTCAAATTGACATGATTCAAATAATGCTACGATATGTAATACCATACAAACACTTATATATAGGAAGTACCAGCGGCGTATCCACCAGGCTTGTATCATATTACACACGCCTCGTTACTTAAATCACTTACTCAAACCAAACCACCAAAGTAAAATGTTTATGTATAATCAAATGTCAAAATGTTTATGTGAAAACCATGTCTAATGTCTATGTCTAATGTTTATGTCTAATGTAAATCATGAATTGTGTATGTAAATGTCAAAATGTTTATGTATGGTAAGTGAAATATATCAACTAAACCATATGTAAAATGCACAAAAACAAGGTATTGAAGTAAAACATGGTTTAAATCAAAGTTATGTTTTGTGTAATAAATGCATGCTATACTGATATAAACATCTATGCGGTATTGTGAAAATTCATACATCCAAGCCTTGCGACAGTCGGATAACCCTTTTAGTAAAGGTTATCAAAAAATGTATTCGGATTCGGTCATTCCTTACGTCCAAACAAACCCGAGATTTCAGGAATGGGATTTGTCAAGTCCTATGGTACCACTACCTACTACCGAGCGGCATGATCGGTGTTAATGAATGTACATTGTCCCATTTAAACAAACCAAATGTCATACCAAAATGTAAGCATGTGATGAATAAAATAATGTACTAAGTACGCACACAATGGGCATACATAGCATAAAATGTAATGTAAAATAATGTACTAAGTACGCACACAATGGGCATACATAGCATACAATGGGCATACATAGCATAAAATGTAATGTAAAATAATGTACTAAGTACGCACACAATGGGCATACATAGCATAAAATGTAATGTAAAATAATGTACTAAGTACGCGCACAATGGGCATACATAGCATAAAATGTAATGTAAAATAATGTACTAAGTACGCACACAATGGGCATACATAGCATAAAATGTAATGTAAAATAATGTACTAAGTACGCGCACAATGGGCATACATAGCATAAAACACAATGAAATCATGTACTATAAATGTACTAATGAATATAGCAAGTATATGATGTGAAAACAGGAAAGCATGAAAGTAAGAAGTAGGCACATGTGTTTCACCCCAAAATGTTTGAAAAACAGTAAAAGAGGGGGTTCTATGTACTCACTTGAGATTGCTTAGTAGTCCTTGAGTAACAACCAAACAATGCTAGAGATCACGGATATCAAACGGCACCTAATATAGGTAACTACATTAATAAACCGGACCTATAACGGAGGATCGGATAGAATGAGGGCTCGTAAACCAAATGAGTATGGGAACTCATGTAATATGGTTTAACAAGTCTACATACTAAGATGAAACCTAACCTAAGTGCTTACGACCCATTACGGCCCGTTTAGGTAGCTTATGCTACTTTAACGCGTCGTTCGCGTAAAACGCGTTCGGAATGCCAAACTAGTCCTATGATAAGTAAAATATGCCTTAACATGTCTAATATTGTTACCAAATCAGTTTAGATACCAAAAGTTATGTTACATATGCTTAAAATGAATTTTGGCGTAAAAAAGGCATTTTGGTAATTTACCTAAGGCATATAAACTGCCTATCATACAACTAACTAAACGTCATGACCATAAGGTATAACCTCGGAAGGTTATTCCCTATATACTATGGTCACCTAATGTGTTTGGTTGGATCCTAATGATCGACCAAACGGGTCGGGTTCGAAAGTATAAGCGATTGTTTAGATCGCTTACCTTACGACCCTATATAAGCACTAAACTAAAAGTGACGAGCTAAGCATGTTAAAACATGCTTAACTAAGTTTAGAAAACAGGTTTGGTATCAAAACAAATGGTTTGGATACCTAAAAGTAGTTTGGTTACAAAATACGCAATAACACGCATTTTGGCCAAAACTACGACTCGTCACTGAGCATAGATAACGTGGTAATCAGTATGTATAGTCTCTAGGGACTATAACCATCGTGATCACGCTCACGTTATGAAGTTCAAACGAACTTCGCATTGACCATAAACTGGTCAATGTAGAAAGTCAAACGCAGTTTGACTTTCAAGCTAAAAAATGCGTAAAAGCATGAAAGAGGACTTACAAGAGGTCCAAGAATGGAAGTTTGATCTGAAATTCCCAGGTATGAAGTGTTGCAACTCCAACTTAGGGAAATGATCAGATCAAGGGTGAGTTTGAAGCAAATGGGGGTGGGGTATTTATAGGAAAACCAAGACCGTTAGGATCGTTTCTCGAAAAACGTGCTTCGATCTAGGCCGTCCAAGTGTTGAAATGTTATGGTGCATCATTTGCCCCCACCACCAGAGATTAACATGTGGCATTGGCCTTTGGAGTGTTTAAAAGCCATTAATCAGCAGCCAAAACAATTTTCTGCATCTGACCCCTGCTTGCGCACCGTAAGACTTAGAACCTTGCGGTGCGCAAGGACCTTGCAGACCAGAAAGTTTGAAAAATGGCAGAACAGGCCCCTGAAGCTCCAAACTTGCTATTTGATGCACTTTTGACATGTTTAAGCCCCGTTAACCCCATTTCAAAGCTCTAAAATGAAGTTAAAGTATAGGGAACTTAAAATGTGCTCAAAAATATCTCGGGTGTCGGTTCGTTTGGCCGTACGATCGCGATGTTCGCTTAATTACGACGGAATGCGCATAAGCGCGAAAAACGATCCAAATGACGCGACGAATGGATTTTTCTTATGCCAAACACTAAAATAAAATATTTTAGTGCTTACATAAATTTTTGGATGTCCGGATGTATTCAGAACGTAAGTTATGCGCGAAAGTGCAAACTTATGCACTTTTTGACACTTTTAGTCCCTGAATGAGCCAAAAGTTTATTTTAGCACACCGAACCCCTCAAAGCCTATTTCTAAGCTATATAAAGGATATTTAAGGTGTGTTTAACTTATGGTCATGTTCCGGAATGTCTGTTACAGTTCAAATTGGCATACTTTCGCAGTTTGTCGAATTTAGTCCCTGTAGGCGAATTAACTCGATTTTGCCATACCAAAGCCTTCAAAACTTATTTCCAAGTTATGTAAAGGTTATTTAAGGTATGTTAAGCCTATTTCACTATTACGGAGTGTTCGTTGCATTAAACGGGTTATATTTACGCATCAGTGCGCGTATAACCTTCCAGAAAGCGATTTATAGCTTGAAATCGAACAAGAATTGATATGTGCAAAAGATACACATATTTATACAGATCCCAAGTATGAAATACAATATTTCATTGGCTTGGCATTTGTTTGATGGTCGCAGTGACCCAGGTGTCACAGTCTCCCCTACTTTAGGAAATTTCGTCCCGAAATTTTTTATTTAGAGGAAACTTGTGAGAGTTTAAAACATGAAGTTGAAAAGATCGAACAACACTGGTTAGAGTTCTTGAACTTCTAGTAACTTTAAATAACATCATGCTTACAATGTAGGAGGGACACTTATATATAAGTCTATTTAAATGTTATTGGTGCGTCCACCGTACCTCCATTACATCGTTCACATTTTGTTATTGTTGTCACTATCGGTTCTTACACATAATAAATCTTACTGGGTTTCTGGGCACTAAATTTCATAATTATGTACGCGTCCATAATTAGACAATTCCTTGCATAGTTCACACAGTCTATTTTATAATGTGTAGGGGAAAACCAAATGAACAAACCTGTGATGAGTGTGACTAGACCACCATAGGGTCCCTTTTTATTAAATCAATAAATGATTTTAATAGATAACCAAGGAGTCTTTTCAGCTTATATCATCACATGTCATTCTTAACCAGATTTTTGAATCAATCTTTTTTACTAGACCCCCCTAAAAGGGTCTCTTATGAATCATGGAATAGTACTATATAATCCAAGGGTCTTAACTATTACATAGAAGCCCATTTAGGATTTAAGGTAGTACCTTTTTGAATATCCTACTACGAATCCCTCATATGAAGATATGAAAGATTCTACGAGGATTTGGATAACGAATACCCAGAGTATAAAAACACAAAATGCATAAAAGAAAACACAAGATGCATAACACATAGTCATATAACCACAAAGATTGTTTATTTGTTAATTTGTTTTGTTGATTGTGTACATGTATTTAAAGCACACTAGGAATCCATTCCGTGGATTTCATTTGGTACTTTAAACATTATCAAGAATCTAACTATAAAGATAGAAAGATTTTTAAAAGAAAAATTCGATTTCGATTATAAGGAACCGAAATGTTCAAATTTAGGTACATAAGGAATCCAATCAAGGACTCTGATTTGAATGATAATCATCCACAAGGGTCTAAATGTGAAGATAAAAAGATCCCATATGGATTTTAGAAGTTGAAGATGTTTTGAAACCTTGCACTTGATGTGCTTAGGTCAAAACATGAAGTAAAATGCTTATGAAGTTGAGATGCCAGATATGCCAAGGCGACATATGAAGCGAAATTTGAAAGTTAAGTCGATGTATGAAGAAAATATTTTTGAAAACTATGCATGGGGTTCTAAAAAAAATGTGTTCAGTGTTTTTGAAACCTCATATATAATACTTTTGAAATCATAAAGTAGGTGTATTAGGTAGGTATATATTTATAAAAAAAATGTTTTAAAATCATGCGAGATGAATTTTGAAAATATGTATAAGGTTTTTGAAAACATGAATGATGCTTTTCGAAATCATGCACTTGATAAGAAAATGTACTGTGTTAATATTGTTTTCAGACTATATGAAACATTTTGAAATTATGAAGGTTGTTTTTGAAAGCATAGCCAATGTTTTTGAAATAACATAGACAATGCATTTAAAAAAAAATTGTTTTCAAACTATATGAAATGTTTTGAGATCATGAAGATTGTTTTTGAAATACTTGTACTGTGTATGTTGAAAAATCAAAACGTAATGGGTATGAGATTTGAAAATACCCTTAGTTATCTAACCAAGATTCAAAGGCACAGATGTGCAGAAGCATGATTACTCATAATGTCACTTTATTTTCTGTACTTTGTTTCTTAGAGTGAAACGAGTACTTAAAATTTTTGACGGAATCATGAGCGATCATTTGAAAGAGAGAAATCACAAGAGTAGTTTGTAAGGTACATAGTTTCTTGATGTAGGTATCATAGGAAAAGTCATACACACATGTAACTACACTTGTATATCAGAATTGTGAACAACAACTTATTTATAAACAAAACAGATTGTTTCATATTACAAGAAAATAGAAGAACAAAAGCATAAGACAGCAACATCTTCTAGTCAGCCAACTGCTCATCCGTGGGTTGGATTTGCATTAGCAAGCTTTGGGCAATCCCTTAGGAAATGGCCCATCTCGCCACAGTCGTAGCAAGACCCTGGTGAGAAACGAGCTTGAGCAGAGTCGGCTTGTGGTTGATTTGGACCACCTTGGTTCGGGTTATATCGACAAGCACTTGCCAGGTGATCAATTCGCCCACATAATACACACAGACGACATTGTAAGTGAGCTTGGTGATGCCCATTACATTTGTCGCATATTGGTGCCGTTCCCTTGTATGGCTTCCTAGCAGGGGGTTGACTTGGTTGGTTGGGGAAGGCTTGACCATTGTGAGCGACCACGGCGAAGTTCTGAGAAGCCTTTCGCTTCTTTGACTTCCTAGGGGATCGTTCATCCATGGTCTTTGATTCCTCGATTGGTTTCTTGGCTGATGGGGCTGTCACTTGGCTAGGTCTTGCCTGTTTTGGTGCAACCGCTGCGGGATTCTTTGAAGCTTTACGTTTCTTTGGTTTAGGTGAAGGCTTGGCTTCTGCTTCCTTTGGTGATTCTTGAGTGGCTTCATTGTTGAGACGAGAGGCTTCATTGTTGAGACGAGACATGGCAATGCCTAAATCCACAGTCTTCAGAATCACTTCGCCTATTTGCTGGGCAAATTTGGCTGTTTGCTCGGACATTTGACCGTTGCTGAGAGGAAGAGACATTCTAGAAGGAAATGAAAGACATAGGGAGAAACAGGTGAAAGGTTATCGGCAAATAAAACAAAATGACAACGCATAGAAATTGCGATCATTTGTTTGTTACCTAAGGCAAACAAATGAGATGGTGACTAATCAAAGTAAGCGGGTCATATTAATGTATCGCTGAAGACATACTCGCCTATAAGTGAACACTCACCCCAAGAGTTCCCAGGTAAGAGTGACTGGTCCGATACTGCGGATTTGTACGAACACTCTAGCCTTCGACAGAAAACTCAGGGTACAGGCATTCACTCTTCCAGTTTGCACGTGTTCACATTATAAGACCCAAACTTTGACGAGATTTGAAAACTTAGAGGGTTCAAAACCTTATAACAGAGGGTTCAAAACCTTACAATAGAGGGTTCGAAACCTAGTAATCAATCATCCTAGAACAGATGATTAGTTTTCAAAGCGGTTTTGAAATTTATGTTCTTGTTGCGGTTGTCGCCTAAGGATAGGTGACAGTATTGTTTTATGACTAAACGCAAGTAAACTCGCGTTAGGGTCCTAGGAAGGTTATAGACTAGGTCAAAGCATTACTAATAACCTAATTCCCTATAACCATGAGCTCTGATACCAATTTTTCTGTCACACCCCGACCACGTAAAACAACAAAACGTGGCGGAAACGTCGGGGAGTGTTGTAACAGAATCATTGTTTCATAACACATGGAAATTGAAATATTGTTTTATTAAATAAAAGAGTTACAATGTCTTGACAATCAAAGAAACATAACATAGATAACTAGTCTTGCATCTTTTATTGTCACTAAGACCCAAGTCCGCCTAAGTGTATCTTGATAAATCCGATGCATCATATCCTGAAACACATGTGAAAATAGGTACGTCAGCATAAAAATGCCTGTGAGATACATAGGTTTGTGAAAATAGGATTCATGACTTGTAAGTTTAGAAAAAAATTGTTTAGCAAAAGTCAGTCATGAACCTTGTAAATTGATTTGTTTTGTAAATCGTTTGAAAAACAATAAGTTCAGATGATATGTATAAATAAGAGAATAATGTATGGTTAAATGAATAACCAAGTAAAATGAGTTTGTATAAGATGAGTTGTTTGTAAAACAATGTCTTGTGAAAAGTATGTTATTTGTATAAAATGTTATATGTCTCAAATTGACATGATTCAAATAATGCTACGATATGTAATACCATACAAACACTTATATATAGGAAGTACCAGCGGCGTATCCACCTTGCTTGTATCATATTACACACGCCTCGTTACTTAAATCACTTACTCAAACCAAACCACCAAAGTAAAATGTTTATGTATAATCAAATGTCAAAATGTTTATGTGAAAACCATGTCTAATGTCTATGTCTAATGTTTATGTCTAATGTAAATCATGAATTGTGTATGTAAATGTCAAAATGTTTATGTATGGTAAGTGAAATATATCAACCAAACCATATGTAAAATGCACAAAAACAAGGTATTGAAGTAAAACATGGTTTAAATCAAAGTTATGTTTTGTGTAATAAATGCATGCTATACTGATATAAACATCTATGCGGTATTGTGAAAATTCATACATCCAAGCCTTGCGACAGTCGGATAACCCTTTTAGTAAAGGTTATCAAAAAATGTATTCGGATTCGACCATTCCTTGCGTCCAAACAAACCCGAGATTTCAGGAATGGGATTTGTCAAGTCCTATGGTACCACTACCTACTACCGAGCGGCATGATCGGTGTTAATGAATGTACATTGTCCCATTTAAACAAACCAAATGTCATACCAAAATGTAAGCATGTGATGAATAAAATAATGTACTAAGTACGCACACAATGGGCATACATAGCATAAAATGTAATGTAAAATAATGTACTAAGTACGCACACAATGGGCATACATAGCATAAAATGTAATGTAAAATAATGTACTAAGTACGCGCACAATGGGCATACATAGCATAAAATGTAATGTAAAATAATGTACTAAGTACGCACACAATGGGCATACATAGCATAAAATGTAATGTAAAATAATGTACTAAGTACGCGCACAATAGGCATACATAGCATAAAATATAATGTAAAATAATGTACTAAGTATGCGCACAATGGGCATACATAGCATAAAACACAATGAAATCATGTACTATAAATGTACTAATGAACATAGCAAGTATATGATGTGAAAACAGGAAAGCATGAAAGTAACAAGTAGGCACATGTGTTTCACCCCAAAATGTTTGAAAAACAGTAAAAGAGGGGGTTCTATGTACTCACTTGAGATTGCTTAGTAGTCCTTTAGTAACAACCAAACAATGCTAGAGATCACGTATATCAAACGGCACCTAATATAGGTAACTACATTAATAAACCGGACCTATAACGGAGGATCGGATAGAATGAGGGATCGTAAACCAAATGAGTATGGGAACTCATGTAATATGGTTTAACAAGTCTACATACTAAGATGAAACCTAACCTAAGTGCTTATGACCCATTACGACCCGTTTAGGTAGCTTATGCTACTTTAACGCGTCGTTTGCGTAAAACACGTTCGGAATGCCTAACTAGTCCTATGATAAGTAAAATATGCCTTAACATGTCTAATATTGTTACCAAATGAGTTTAGATACCAAAAGTTATGTTACATATGCTTAAAATGAATTTTGGCGTAAAAAAGGCATTTTGGTAATTTACCTAAGGCATATAAACCGCCTATCATACAACTAACTAAACGTCGTGACCATAAGGTATAACCTCGGAAGGTTATTCCCTATATACTATGGTCACCTAATGTGTTTGGTCGGATCCTAATGATCGACCAAACGGGTCGGGTTCGAAAGTATAAGCGATTGTTTAGATCGCTTACCTTACGACCCTATATAAGCACTAAACTAAAAGTGACGAGCTAAGCATGTTAAAACATGCTTAACTAAGTTTAGAAAACAGGTTTGGTATCAAAACAAACGGTTTGGATACCTAAAAGTAGTTTGGTTACAAAATATGCAATAACACGCATTTTGGCCGAAACTACGACTCGTCACTGAGCCTAGATAACGTGGTAATCAATAGGTATAGTCTCTAGGGACTATAACCATCGTGATCACGCTCACGTTATGAAGTTCAAACGAACTTCGCATTGACCATAAACTGGTCAATGCAGAAAGTCAAACGCAGTTTGACTTTCAAGCTAAAAAACGCGACAAGAGGTCCAAGAATGGAAGTTTGATCTGAAATTCCCAGGTATAAAGTGTTGCAACTCCAACTTAGGGAAATGATCAGATCAAGGGTGAGTTTGAAGCAAATGGGGGTGGGGTATTTATAGGAAAACCAAGACCGTTAGGATCGTTTCTTGAAAAACATGTTTCGATCTAGGCCATCCAAGTGTTGAAATGTTATGGTGCATCATTTGCCCCCACCATCAGAGATTAACATGTGGCATTGGCCTTTGGAGTGTTTAAAAGCCATTAATCAGCAGCCAAAACAATTTTCTGCATCTGAACCCTGCTTGCGCACCGTAAGACTTAGAACCTTGCGGTGCGCAAGGACCTTGCAGACCAGAAAGTTTGAAAAATGGCAGAACAGGCCCCTGAAGCTCCAAACTTGCTATTTGATGCACTTTTGACATGTTTAAGCCCCGTTAACCCCATTTCAAAGCTCTAAAATGAAGTTAAAGTATAGGGAACTTAAAATTTTCTCAAAAATATCTCGGGTGTCGGTTCGTTTGGTCGTACGATCGCGATGTTCGCTTAATTACGACGGAATGCGCATAAGATCGAAAAACGATCCAAATGACGCGACGAATGGATTTTTCTTATGCCAAACACTAAAATAAAATATTTTAGTGCTTACATAAATTTTTGGATGTCCGGATGTATTCAGAACGTAAGTTATGCGCGAAAGTGCAAACTTATGCACTTTTTGACACTTTTAGTCCCTGAATGAGCCAAAAGTTTATTTTAGCACACCGAACCCCTCAAAGCCTATTTCTAAGCTATATAAAGGATATTTAAGGTGTGTTTAACTTATGTTCATGTTCCGGAATGTCTGTTACAGTTCAAATTGGCATACTTTCGCAGTTTGTCAAATTTAGTCCCTGTAGGCGAATTAACTCGATTTTGCCATACCAAAGCCTTCAAAACTTATTTCTAAGTTATGTAAAGGTTATTTAAGGTATGTTAAGCCTATTTAACTATTCCGGAGTGTTCGTTGCATTAAACGGGTTATATTTACGCATCAGTGCGCGTATAACCTTCCAGAAAGCGATTTATAGCTTGAAATCGAACAAGAATTGATATGTGCAAAAGATACACATATTTATATAGATCCCAAGTATGAAATACAATATTTCATTGGCTTGGCATTTGTTTGATGGTCGCAGTGACCCAGGTGTCACAAATTATGAGATTATAAAGAAGAAAAACAGTGAGTTGATGAACAACATGAATAGGCTGAAGGAATATTATGATGTTTTGAATAAAGCCATGAATCAATGCAATCAATCAAGTGAAGAACAAGCAACAGCCATGAAAACACTTCAGGGAGCTTTCATGATAAAGCAGAAAGTTGTGAACAACTATATCGAGAAGTGTGATGTGCTAGAACAGAAACTGGAAACACAAAGAATTGAAACTGAAAGAGTTAAGCGTTTGTTGAAAAGTTACTCATGTACTTCTTATGTCATTGACAGGATTTATCCAACTGTTGAAGGCATGAAGGCATTTGAAGATGATGAAGTAACTGAAGAACAAAAGGTATCTGAAGAACAGAATCATTTCCTCTTCTTTGACACAAAAGAAAAGACTCCTGAAATAAAGAAAGAAAAGAAGAAGGATACTAAAGAAATGACATCTGGTGAGAAACAAGGTGTCAGTTACAACAAGTGTCCACCCCCGCTTGAAAATGGATATTCTCCGAGAAATCCAAATTCAGAAAGAGTCGAAAAGGCAACAAATTTACAGTGGGAGTCGGAGTCTACAGTTAACTTGCCAGAAAATATTGATGTTACTTTTACATCATCTGACACTGATCATGAGTCCGAGTTAATAAAGAAAGTGGTCGATCAGGTGTTGGATAAAGATGAATCCGAGGAGTCAAAGTCAGAGTCTAAGTTAGAGTCAAAGTCTGAGTCCAGCACTCCGAGTCAAACCGAAAAACAGGGCAAAAGAGTTTACAATAAAGAATTTCTTCTATCAAAATCTAATTTGAATGATGAAATATTCAAAGTTGCATATACATTGAATGATTCTGACAAATTATATTCTGATGAAGAATTTCCAATAAGAGGTATTAAACCAGAAATGATCAAAAAGGTTTTCAAACTAACAGAAATTAATATTTCTGAAATAAAAGATGTAAATCTTAATGATAAACCTAAAAAGTACACCTCAAGAGTTCAACAAAGAGAAAACAAGAAAAAGGGTTACAGTTCTGGTTCTGGTTATCGAAAGAAACCAAATCATAACAGTAATTTCAAAAAGAAAGGATTAGGTTTTATTCCACCAGAAAATTATAAAAATGAAAAATATGTTCGAGATTTTAAATCAAAAATGATATTTGTCTCAGGTACATCTTCTGAAGAAGAACAAAAGAGCTCATTCTGGAAGCAATCTAACAAAGAGTTTCTTGCCAAGAAGCAAGAAGAGATGAGGACTGCTGATCAGATGAAAGAAACACTTACCTGTTTCCAATGCAACACTGTTGGTCATATTGCCAAGAATTGTTCCAAGGCAATACAATCAAAATAGGGAGTTTCTCGTAAACTGAAAGATAAAGAAGTTGTGTTTGAACCACCAATTGAGAGAACTAAACTTTTCAAAAATTCAACTTTTGAATTTGGTGAATGTTCAAACAGGTTTTACAAGAAAAGGGTAAAACTTGACAACCAAAAATGGGTTGTTAAGAAATCAGAGGACAATTCTAGCAATGATTCTGATTTGTCAAAATCAGAGGAGCTATTGTCTGGCGATGAATCTGATTCCACAAAATCAGAGGAGCCACAGGCTGAGGTTAAATGTGAAAAAACAGTGCCGACTGTGGATGATGTGAATTTTCCACCACTTCGGGCTGAAAATTTTAAGAAGAAAATTGGCAAAGTTGAGATTTCAAATCAATTTTTTTCTGAAAAGAAAGATTTTGATATTGAAAAAGCATTTAACTCCAAAGTTCATAACATTTTTGGAAAAATGGTTGACAGGAAGGTAAAAGGAGTCAAGGAATTTTACGAAAAGAAAACGAAGAAAGGTAAAGTTGAGCCATCCCTGGTTTGTGACTGGGATGGTACTTATTATGAACAGTCAAATTCTGGACTTGCCGGAGCTCCCAGGTTGGTAAGTGTGGAGCAGGAATCGGCATCTTTCTTGATAAATTCACGAAAGTGATTTCGACTTACAAGTGGTTAAAAAAAAGGAGTTTTACCTACAAGTGGTATTTGATTGAAATTGTGGAGGTGATTTTATTAGTTGGTTAATCAAGGTTATTAGGTTGAACTTGATTGAATCATTCTTACAAGTGATTGAAAGAACAAAGTGATGAACCGCTAACCTAAAATTGGTTTTAATAAAATCAACAAAACTAATTTTCCGGAAAAACCATTTGATTAAAATAAACTTATGTGTTTTGAAATCAATGGGAAAATAGTTTGTTGTGAGGGGGAGTTCTAATTGTTTATGCCAAAAGGATGGCGATTTGAAGTGATTCGATATCAGTTGTCATTTTTCTTGTACAGTGTGTTTTCAAATTTTTTTTAATGTGTTTGAATTTTAGGGGGAGTAAGATTTCTAGAAAAATCCAAAAACATTTGAAAATTTGAAAAAGTAAAAAACATGATAAAATGAAAAATGAGTTTTTGCTGTATAAAAGAGGAAATGATAGTACATCAGTGGACGATCATAGCATGCTTTGGAAAGTCAAAATGTGATAAACGGTCTCACTGATGATGTGCCAGTAGGTTTTTGCACATTTAGTAGATTGTGACGAGATATAAACCTAAATTTCAAACTTGCTTATATCGTGGGGAACATCTCTCGGATATATGGGTAACCCCCGAAATCTTGTTTGAAAGGTCCCTCTTTCTGAGATACTAGGTCTTTATGCTCAGTGATATCTGGGGTATTATCCCGGGACTTCTGATTTTGCGGGAGCAATAGCCTAGTCCCCGGAGAATACTTTACGCTTGCTTGAAATATAGCTCACCCTCAGCATAAAAAAATGATGAAACATTGAAAAATGCTAATCATGTGCTGTTGAAACAAAAGATCCTCTAAAGGGGACACACCAAAAGTCGAAGCCGTCATCTCTCTGCTGAATGGAAGTTCTGACCTGAGCTCTCACGGTTTTTCGCAATTTAACCCCTTACAAATATCATCTGTGGTATACTCACCTGTAAGACTGAATATTGGGATCTGGATACGGGAGTATATTCTGATGTGGGACACGCGATTAAGTTTAAGTGCTTAAGACATTAATCTCGTATCTCGAAACAGTTGAACTTTGTGTGAGAATTTAAGTGGACCACTATACTGACAATCTAAGTGAATCGTTTAGAACTTAAAATATTTAAAGCTTAACGGTGTTGGTGATTTGTCTCATAAACTGATATGATCCTGTTACACAAACTCACAAAAATATTGTTTGTAAATATTTCTTTATTGCATTTCATTATATTCAAAATTCAAAAAGATTTTAGTGTGTTTTAGCATAAATTTTGAAAAATACAAAAAGAGTTTCGATAACTGATGTTGGAAAACTGATTTTCAAAATTCCAAGTGCTAAACATGATGAACAAATCGGGTTGGGAGAATGTGTTTTAAAAAAAAGAAAAATGATATATCTTCAAGTGGTTTCATCAGAGATCTACATTGTAAAATCATTCATTGATTAAAAAATTCCTGCATGTGGTTTATTGTCTGAATATTTTATCCACAAGTGTTCATTAGATGATAAGATTTATTTTTACAAGTGGTCATCAGGAAATTTATTGTGAGGTAGAGAATGTGCAGGATATCTGAGTGATAGAGAGCCAGGTTCCGATACCTGAGGACTCTGTGATTTTAACAAGTCAGGCTGCGATCCCAGCATATCGAAAGGGGGAGTCTGAAGACACTTAAAGGAAGGAGTATGTTGGTGCTGATGAAAAAGAGAAGAGAGAAGATTTGAGGATGCTTACAGTGTCAGATACTTCAAAGAGTTCGAGAGGAGTGATAAAGACTGAAGATGCGAAGACTCGACATTGAAGACTCATCAACATTCGAGGGGGAGTCTGTTGGTGCATGCGTCTGTCGACTTCGTCTTGTATCGAGTCTTGTATGTACTAGATAGATCAGGGCACGAAAAACAAGGAAGTGTGTATGTGAGTAATTTCGCTTGAAATGGTTCAAGACCATTTCAAACGAAATCATAGTTGCTAATTTCGCTTGAGTTGGTTTCAAACGAAATTATTGATTTCGTTTGAGTCTGCTTCAAACGAAATTACTCACCCTATATATACCTTGAGTGCCATTTCATTTGTAACGATTCCGGTCAGAGCAACGAAGTGCTGCCGAAGTGTCGTCTCGCTGTAAATCATTGTGAAATCAATAATACGACAGTTTAAAGTGATATTCTAGCTGAATTGACCTCGATACGTTTGTTTCCGCCTTTCGTATTGAGAAAAACTCTTCTGATCGACTCGTTCGGGTCTGAAAACGATCCTACAAATGTGAAGCAAGTAAGCTATCGACAATGAAGTATGCAACTGACATGACTACGAGTTGTAGAATGCGCAACACATTGTCACCACTGTGACCATGTGAAGTAATACCCTTAACAACTCCTGTCCATGACAGGTGCTGAGTCCAAACTATAGTACTATCATTGCTAAGGTGTCAGGCAAACAAACACTGTGTAAACATAACATACAAGCTTTCATCAAGTCATGTATAACATGCAAGAGCGGTTAGCGTTAAAAGTGGTTGCGTTGTGTGTTCGGTGTGATTTGATATAGGTAACGTATGTGACACCTAAAAGTGCGTAAAGCAAAACGGGTTCGAGTATACTCACAGAGCGTGTTTAGTAAATAAACACTTCCTTGGATTGAAGGGGCGCTTAGAGGTTAGCCTGATCAGAGAACGATAGTGTAAGCATTGAACAGTGCGTTAAATGGGGCGTCGAGTGAGAGTAGTGATCGGACGTTGGTTCGATTGGATGACCGTCCGGACGGATGACCATTCGGTCGGATGGTCGTTCGACGGAGTGAGTTTGTTTGTGAAATGTTTTGAACTTTGAAGTTTTCGTTGTAGAATTTTAAAAAATGTGAAGTGTCTCTATATGTTAAGTTATCCGGTCGGATGGTCATCCAGACGGATTGCCGTTCGATCGGATGGTGATTCGTTTGAAAGCTGATATTTCTTGAAGTTTTGAAAATTGTTTAAGTGTTGAAGTTTAACAATCACCTGGTCGAATAGCCGCTCGATCGGATGGTCATCCGATAGGATGGCTATTCGATCGAGCAACTTTTTTTGGGTTGAAAACTTTGTAAAATCAGTTAAGTCAAAAGTTTTGCGATTAAACGGAGACGGTATGACGACGTGTCGAACAACAGAAACCACACCAAGTTTAACTCAGCCGATCGGATGGGAAATCACCCGTCCGATCAGACTCAACAGTTCAAGGTGAAGTTTCATGTTCAACCCGTAGATCGGTCGTCTCTTCGGTAGAAATCCCTTCTCAGCCCGATTTTCTACTAGAGAATGAGTAGAACACCCGAAAGGGTCTGGATTCCATCGATTTTCAAGTAAAAGTGAAGAATGTTGAAGAAAAGTTTGAATCCATTGGAATATATTTAGATTGAGTCGAAATCAGTGTAATATCACATGGAAATCCTTTAGATTCGAACCATTCTTGCTGAGATGAAGTCATTCTCCAAAGTTCATGAGAACTCGAGGTGACGTCACCCTAGAACAGCCCCAAATCAAGTGATTTCATGGTGAAAGTGTGAGATTTGATAGTGAAGATGATGAGAAAGTGTGTAATGAAGATAGAAGTACAAGATTTATAGTGAAAACTTACAAGAATCGCGAGAAATCGAGAGAAAAGGGCTTGAGAGTGCGCTGGTCGGACAGGGCTGTCACATCAATGAACAGTTGCTGTGACATGAGGGGTATTTATAGGTGAAGAGGTGAAAGGCGGTGGAGAGTGAACAGGTCGAACGGCTGTACGATCGGATGGCCATCTGATCGGATGGTCATCCGGTCGGATGATCATTTGATATGTCGGTCGTTCGATCGGACGGCGTGTGTGAGTTAGTTTTCCAACTTTCGTTTCATGCGTTGAGCGTTGCGTTGTGTTTAAGCGAGTTATGGGTAAGCGATGCGATAGTATTACACATTAGTTACACTAATAACATAATCAACCTAACCATCATATAACTAATCTGTATTTCGAGATGCGATGCGATAGAGTTGCGACTGAGTTTGCGAATAACATCCCAAGACATATAAGCACACACAAGTAAAGCACACAATAACACACACACATAGAACAATAACCATAACTACGTTTTGAATTACGATGCGGTAGCGATGTGATAGCTTTTAGTAGAATGGCGTTTAGTTACGTTTATCGCATTGTTACTTCACATATTAATAAATCGTAGCTTAAAATAGCGTCAATTAACACGTATCGATTATCGAGTCTGACAGTACAAGGCAATAATTAAGCAAGGAATGACATATCTGAATAAGAACTTGACGTTGACCTTGACTTTGACTTTGACTTGTACTTTGACTTTGACTTTGAAAAGTCGGGTTGTTACATCAACAACCACAGCAATTGATTTTAAGACACTTAAAACCTACCCAATTTTAACCTGACCCCAACCTGCGCCGATGAATCCGTTGTATAAAACCACTAAGAATCTAAACCCAACCTGCAAAACCACCATTGTCTTCATCCTTGTGCCCCTTTTCGTTGCAAATTGTACACAGAACCAGTACCACATGTGGTGGTGACGGCTAGGGAGAGAGGGGGTAGTGAGACCGGTAGAGAAAGAGAGCGATGAGAGAGAATAAGGGAAAAAAGGTGGTGCCGGCGGTGGCTTGTGGGTAAGAAGAGGGTGGGTGGTGGTGGTGGTGGTGGTGGTGGTGGGCTAGTAGTGGTGGGTTGGTGATGGTTGATGGGTAAGGCTAGAGAGAGAGAGAGGGTGAGAAGAAAGAGAGAGTGTATCTCTGATATATATGATTATTAAGTTTTTAAATTGTCTTTCAAAAAAGAAAATTAAGTTTTTAAATTTAGTTTTCTTTTATTTATTATAATATTTTTAAATAAATTGATGAAAAGACTAAAATACCCTTTTGTTATCAGATTTAACAAAAAAAAATTAACTGGGTTAGGCCAAAAGGACAAACCATGCAATACTCTGAAACATAAAGTACAAAACTCTTCAATTTTAAGGGTAAAGGAAATCGCTTAAATTAGGTATAAAGATAAATGACAAAATTTAAAATTCACTCATTTTTTAACAGAAAGGCTTCCAACTTTGCATTGAAGATTGGATAATTAAATATCTTTCAGGGCCTAACTTGCCCAATAACACTTCTACACGCTATTCGTGGGCCAAAAACCAAAGGTTATATCTAAATAATTATATTCGAGCAAGTTAAATAAATGATGGAAACATACTTTTAACAAATATTGGTCAGTTTAGGCCTAAGGCTGGCTCAATAACCCAACACCTCGCCATTTAAGCAATGATCGAAACAACTCTTTTCCAAAGAGTAAATTACAAAAATCGTCCTTTTATGTGTGTATGTTATTGCAAAGTGTGTCCTTTGTCTTTAATAAATACAGAAAACATACTTAATGTTTGCAAACCCTAATATGTTATATCTTTTACCCCAAACTCTGTTTATTTTTCAGTTAACTCCTGTCACGTGAGACCCACTTGAGGGCAATAAAGTCATTTAACCTACCTAATTTGTCTTCCCTCTATTAAAACCCTAATCCACCATTTCAACATACCAAACTCAAGTCCTGCATCTGATTTCTGCAACCTCTATTTATTAATATATATAATACACACACTCATACACTCAAACATGTTTTCTTTCTATCTCTCTCTATAACAACCCTAGAACCCTTAACGTGACCTGGAAATGTTCTTTACATACTTCTTACGCGAGAAACGGACCCGGAATAACCCTATGCTTATAAAAAACAACAAAAACCAAGTCTGACCATTGCTCGCGGGGCTCGACGAGGACCTTGATGGTCGCGGGGCGCGAGCCAAGTTGCTTGCGGTGCACCCCTAGTACCACGTGTCCCCTGACTCACCGGAGCTAGGCCGATGACTTGCCAACCCTATGCGAGACACATGGTCTCTTGTGGGCTGCGAAGGCCCTAGTTGAATCTCTCGCGGGGTGCGAGAAGGTGGTCGTCAGGCCTATATAAGGGGGGCTTCGGCTCATTTGTCAGTCATTCAAATTCCTGAATTCTCTCTAAACTTTCTGATAAGTAGAATTTTGTTCGGGCATAATACCCACTATAAAGCGAAGCTTTGCCTCGTTGTAAGTACTATAACCCTGCTATTACCCTACACGATTGATTTAGGATTCCGTAATGCATGTCGGCTCTGCCCAACTCAGTCATTGGAATTCTGTCTCGTGTATACACCCGATTGATTTAGGATTCCGTAATGCATGTGTCACACCCTGGCTTTGCAGAAGCGTGGGTTTATTTGGTGTGACTTCTTAATACCATAGCTTAACCACAACAAAGCTATATGAAAATAAAACCATGAAGATCATCCGTTGATTTAAGTTTGAAAAGTAAAATACGACAACATTGTTTTAAAGCGTTGACACATGCATCGAGTTTACATCACATCTAAATAAAAAAACATTGTTCATACGACATAACTACAAACATAAACTAAACACCGTTTAAGACTTGCGAATCGTCAAGGTAAAAGTCACAATCCCTAAACGTGGATGACCTCATAACTCTTACGCAGCGTGAAAACGTAGCATACTTCGCCAGATCCCTAATTCCCTGAAATACATGTAAGTTGAAAAATCAACATAAAGTTAAGCGAGTTCTCACTGAAGTGCGTCTCGAAATAGTATCTCCCAATCAACCTGCTGCGTGACGACCTACACGTACTAACTTCTATTAGATGGACGGCCGTGCCTTGGCTTAAGGTTTAACGTTTTTGGGAAATAGTTAGGCAACTATTTCGTATTTACACTTCGTAACTATTTATAGTTATATACCTTCCCAAGGATGGGGGTTTTAATACATGTGCGTTTTTGTAATTCCAAAATATATTATTAAGTCTCACTTAATAAAATATATTTTAATTCATTTGTCTAAAATATTCTATCTCCAAAATATACATATTTTTCCCAAAAATATTATATTTTACTTCATACAATTTCCAAAATAATACTTTGTCAAAACACACATTTAAGAGTATTTTCTGAAAATACATAAGTTACGTTTTAAAGTTCGTGTGGTAATAATAATACCGGTGTAACTTAAATATTTATTTGTGAAGGCGTTGGTATTATTTTGGAGTCGTTACTTTTTAGTGTATACGAGTTATATTATTTTTACTCTAAAAATAATATATAGTTCACCAAATAATCATAAAATCACGCAAGCTTTTTACTACGAAATATATATTCTAAATATATATTTAGCAAGTTTTATTTAAGAAAATCCACCTCCGAATACTTGGTTATTTTATAATAAAAATCATGGCGAAGTTTGTTTGGAAAACAAGTCAAAAATATATTCATAACACTTGTCACAAAAATATTCTAAGTGTTATTTTCTGGAAAAAAATTCGCCAGAGTTTCCTCTGTAACTGGAAGTGGCCACGCTTAATAGCGTATCATTTTCTTTTAACAACTCAATCAATCAATTTCCAATCATCAATATTCAATGTTCAATCGTCAAACTAGTAAAAAAAAACATAAATCGCAAACACATGAACTTGTAAGTTGTGTAAAAGTATGTAGTAACTTTCCAATATTTTTAGTAGATCTTTCTATTTCTAAAAATAAATTGGTTTCTTGGAAATCTTATCTTTAAAGAAAATGTAACTTTACATCTTCTTGGTCATAAATTACGAAAATATTTCTTTGTTAAAACCTTTTGTCACACAAGTGTTTACACACTTGTTTGTCCACAAAATGCTTTTATTTCATGAAAGATCCGGCTTTTAAACGCGATTGCATCTTACACTTGGTTCTTCGAAAATACCACTTGTAAATCTTTAGATCTACTAGTTTAAAACTCCATTTTACAAGAAAAACTGCTTTTACACAAGTTCATGTTTATGTATGAAAGGGTTCGTCATCTTGTAACTTTCCTACTTAACATAATGCTAGTTCATGTCCATGAACATGATCTAGCCTGGTTAGATGACAATCCGTTCCACTACTAGCAACCAACAACATAAAATAACCATAACTAAACAAGATTCACAAGTTTTACACCATTATTTACTCTTTAACCACCAAGTTTATCATTCTAGCAAGACTTTAAGTTTTGATCTTAAGTGTTCTTGATTTTTATCCGTTAAATCTCTTATTACCAATTTAGACATGAACAAGAGAGTGTTTAGCATCACTTACTACTAGCTCAAGGCTAGGGAAGAATCAAAGCGAAAACTAGGTGGATAAAAGCAACGTAGTGAGGTCCTTGTGATTCCGTAAGCACCTTGGTCTCCTCGTATGAACTCTAGCACACTTGTATGTATGTGGTTTAGCAAGATCAAAATTGGAAGGTGATGGTGGGTGGGCTATGATTCTCGGCCGACTTCAAGAGGAGAGGGAGAGAGATGAAATTTTGGTTGTGTTGTTTGTGAAGTGATGATAAAGATCTTGGATGTAAACTTATAATCCACTTTAGTGCTTTGTCCAATATATAATGTGCTTACTAGATATTAAACAGAAGGGATTAAAATATTCAAGAATGTAAGGGTGTGTCCCCTTGGGGGACCGATTCGGTCAAAGGGGGGGGGGTGGGTATTTAGTTTGTTTTCAACCAAATAGTTAGTGTTTAGTTAAGATAGTTAGGAACTTAAATAATTTACTAGTGTGTTATGTGTTATAACGGGTGTTAGGGTATTCGGGGACCCTAACTGGCTCAGAAAAGGAAATACAATGTCATTGACAATATTTTTATGTTCCGGGTAAAGTCCGGTTGTTCGGTTGGATATTAATCCGTTAAAGTGCTAAATAAGCATTTAAAGTGTCTTTAATATTACTTTTAGTGACATAATGAATTCCCGACACTTTGGAAAGTGTCTAGTATTATTTTACCATGTTCTTGCACTTTACTAGTTAGCTTAAATGTTGAATTTTGTATTAAAGTGCAGGATTTTGTAGTTAAAGCATGTTTTAGGCACATCCGGTCACTATAACTATCACCTAGTGACTCAGTTTTACAATCCTCACCTCCCTACACTCCCTACTGGTGTAGTAATCTATTCCCGGCTCATACTGGCCTTAGAGACAGTGCCTGTCTGATGCTGGCTATGTCAGCATGTTTACTGGGTTATCCGTTCTTTGTGCTACTGTGCTTTTGTGCATCAAGTTTGTCACTATAGTTCTATGTAAATATTGGAGTGACAACAATAAAGTATGATGCATGTATGTGTATGTATCAGAATTCAAGTAGCAGTTTAATCACAACTGTAAGCAAGCACAGTAATTAAGCATTAATTAAATATTAATTAATTTGTACGGATACCTGGTTTGGTGAGGGTTGTCACATTCTCCCCCCGTTAAAGAAATTTCGTCCCGAAATTTTAGGCTCTGCTTCTAGTTGCAGGGGTCTTAGGAAACAAATGGGGGTATTTCTCCTTCATACGATCCTCACGTTCCCACGTGAATTCAAGCCCATGTCTTGCATTCCAATGAACTTTGACGAGCTTGACACTACTCCTGCGTGTTTTATTAACTTTCCAATCCGTAACCTCGACGGGTTCTTCGGTAAAGTGGGTCGTGTCGTCGATATGAACTTCGTCAGCAGGAATGATCACTGTTTCTTGTGTTGGACTCTTTCTCGAATTTGATACATGGAATGTATCGTGAACACCATTGAGTTCAGCAGGTAGGTCCAACTTGTAGGCTACAAGCCCAATCCTTTGCAGTATCTTGAACGGGCCAATGTAACGCGGATTCAACTTCCCACGCTTTCCGAAGCGTGCCACACCCTTCCAGGGTGAAACTTTCAATAAAACCATATCCCCAACTTGAAATTCCAAAGGTTTTCTCTTTGGATCTGCATAGGCTTTCTGCCTGTCGCGAGCCGCCTCGATGCGCTTTCGAATTTGCGCGATCTTGTCCGTTGTCTCTTGGACTATTTCAGGACCAACGAGTTGTCTATCACCCGCATCAGCCCAGCATAAGGGTGATCAACATTTGCGTCCGTAAAGAGCTTCAAATGGCGCGGCTCCAATGCTGGTGTGGTAGCTATTGTTGTATGAAAACTCGACCAATGGTAAATGATTATCCCAGCTACCACCTAGATCCATTACACATGCTCTCAGCATATCTTCTAGTGTCTGAATAGTTCTTTCACTTTGGCCATCAGTTTGCGGGTGAAACGCAGTGCTCAGATTTAACTGTGAGCCAAAAGCTTCTTGGAAGGATTGCCAAATCCTTGATATGAAGTGTCCATCTCTATCAGAGATGATTGAGAGAGGCACTCCATGATGTGCAACAATCTCTCGCATGTATATTTCCGCCAGTTTACTAGTGTTATCCTTCTCTTTGATTGGCAGGAAGTGTGCGGACTTGGTCAGGCGGTCAACTATTACCCAAATAGTGTCATGACCTCTGGGTGTTTTTGGCAACTTAGTTATGAAGTCCATTGAAATCTGTTCCCATTTCCATTTGGGAATTTCAGGTTGTTGCAGAAGTCCTGAAGGCTTCTGGTATTCAGCTTTCATTTTGGCGCACGTTAAACACTTGCTAACATAAACAGCAACATCGCCTTTCATCCTAGGCCACCAATAGAAATCCTTGAGATCCTGGTACATCTTATCCGCCCCGGGATGAATAGAGTACTGTGATTTGTGAGCTTCATCAAAAATAACCTTCCTTAACCCACCAACCAGAGGAACCCAAATCCTTTTCATGAAGCATAGCGTCCCTTCCTCGTTTGGTATCAACTGCTTCTCCATCCCACGGAGATACTCATCTTCAATATTCTTTTCTTTCAAAGCTTCTCTCAGCGCGACACGAATGCGTAGAGAGAGATCTGTCTGGATAATCATTTCCAAAGCCCTAACCCTTATGGGCTTGATTCTTTCTTTTCGACTTAGGGCATTGGCGACCACATTCGCCTTCCCTGGATGATACTTGATCTCGCAGTCGTAGTCGTTCAACAATTCGACCCAACGTCTTTGTCTCATGTTAAGCTCTTTCTGGTCGAATACATGCTACAGACTTTTATGATCCGTAAAGATTGTACATTTCGTACCATACAAATAAGGTCTCCAAATTTTCAACGCGAATACCACTGCTCCTAGGTCTAGATCATGCGTGGTATAGTTCTTTTCATGAACTTTTAACTGACGTGACGCGTAAGCTATAACTTTCTGGCGTTGCATCAGCACGCAACCCAATCCTTGACGTGAGGCGTCACAGTATACCACGAAATCATCAGTTCCTTCTGGTAGCGCTAAGATCGGCGCATTGCAGAGCTTGTCTTTCAGTAACTGGAATGCTCCTTCCTGTTTGATTCCCCAATCAAACTTCTTATCCTTCTGTGTGAGCGCGGTCGGAGGTTGAGCGATTTTAGAAAAATCCTCAATGAACCTTCGATAATAACCAGCCAAACCCAAGAATTGTCGAATCTCGGTTGGCGTCTTTGGAGTCTCCCAACTCTTGATTACCTCGATCTTTGTGGGATCAACATGGATTCCATTTCCATTTACCACATGTCCAAGGAATTGGACTTCACGTAGCCAGAACTCGCACTTCGAGAATTTAGCGTACAATTTCTCCTTCTTAAGTAGCTCTAGAATAGCTCTTAAGTGCTGTTCGTGCTCGTCCTTTGTCTTCAAGTAAATCAGAATGTCGTCAATAAATACGATCACAAACTTGTCCAAGTATGGCTTGCAGACTCGGTTCATTAGGTCCATGAAAACCGCAGGTGCGTTAGTTAGCCCAAACGGCATAACTAGGAACTCTAGTGTCCGTAACGAGTCCTAAAGGCTGTCTTCGGGATACTTTCCTCTTGTATCCTAAGTTGATGGTATCCAGATCGAAGATCGATCTTTGAATAAAAGCTTGAGCCTTGCAACTGGTCAAACAGATCATCGATTCTCGGCAAAGGATATCTATTCTTGATGGTCAACTTATTAAGTTCACGGTATACACATACGGAAACTACCGTCCTTCTTTTTAACAAACAAAACTGGAGCTCCCCAAGGTGAGAAGCTTGGTCTGATGAATCCTTTGTCCAATAGCTCCTGGAGTTGTGTCGACAACTCCTGCATCTCTGATGGCGCAAGTCTATAGGGTGCCTTGGCTATAGGCGCGGCGCCTAGAACCAAATCAATGTGGAACTCAACTTGCCTTTGCGGCGGTAATCCTGGCAAGTCTTCAGGAAAGACTTCCGGATATTCCTTGACGACTGGAATGTCTTCGATCTTCGGTTCAGCAACTTCCTTATCCACGATGTGTGCTAAGAATGCAACACATCCCTTCTTCAAGCACTTTCTATCTTTCAGGCAGCTAATAATTCTTAGTGGTGTATCATGCTTCTCCCCGTGCACTATGATCGTTTCTTCATCCGTCAGTGGAATGCGGATGGTCTTCTCATGGCAAACTATCTCAGCTTTGTTACTCGACAACCAATCCATTCCCACTACCACATCAAAGCTTCCCAACTCGACAGGTAGTAAGTCTAGCGTAAACTCGTGCCCTCCTAGTTCAATCACACATCCTCGGACAACTTCACTGGTCTCAACTAGTTTTCCATTTGCTAATTCGATGGAGTACGGAACGTCTAACTTACTAGGCGTCAACCCAAGTATATTCTTAAATTCTAATGACACGAAGCTATAATCGGCACCAGTATCAAACAAAACGGATGCAAAGCGTTGGTTTATAGGGAACGTACCAGTAACAACATTGGGATCCTGGCGCGCTTCCCTCGCTTCAATGTTAAACACTCTTCCGTGGGCTTGATTCAATCCTGGGCAGTTCCTCTTAAAATGCCCAATGTCACCGCAGTTAAAACAACCCAATCTTTGACCATTACCTCCTCCGTTCCCCGCTTGATTATTGTTTTGATTTCGATTCGCGTCCCCAGCTTGATTTGCATTGTTTCCATGGTTCCCATTTCCTCCATTGTTTCCCTGTGGGCTGTTCCCATTACCACCAAGGTTTTTGTTTCTATTACCAAAACCTCCTTGGCCTCCCCGGCCTGCACTAGCCCAACAGTTATCCTTCAAGTGGCTAACGTTTCCACAAGCTTCACATACTCTTGGCCCACACCGGCCAGAATGATGACGCTGGCATGTGTTACACTTGGGATGAGTACCCATATAGCCTTTTCCTTTCTTTCCAACACCGGTTGCAGCTTGGACCGGTGTGCTTGATTCTCCTTTCTTGTCAACACTGCTTGTACCCTGCTTGAAGTTCGAGAATTTCCTCTTATTCTCACCAGTCGACTCTACGTGAGTCTCTTTCTTCTTCGGCTCAACATTCGAAAACTTGTTCAGGCGGATGGCTTCCTCAGTAAGAGCCACGCTCAGATCGATAGCCTCTGTGATTGTTGTAGGCTTGGAAGTAGTGATCATACTCATGATCTGTGGAGCTAAACCCCAGATAAAGCGCTCGATTCGCTTGAATTCCGGTGTAACCATATAAGGTACCACATGAGACAGGTCGTGGAATCTCTGAACATATTCCGCGATTTTGGGACCGTCCATCCTTAAATGCCAAAACTCAGTCTCCAACCTTTGAATCTCAGCGCGAGAACAATACTTCCTTTGCATGAGCTCCTTTAGCTCATTCCATGTCATTGCGTAAGCTGTGGCTTCGCCAAGAGTTTGCACTTGTAAGTTCCACTAGGATAGGGCTCCGTCCAAAAATAGCCCAGAAATGTAAGTCACTTGTTGGTCTGGAGCGCACTTGCTCATTCGAAGAACAGACTCCGTCTTTTCGGCCCATCTTACAAAAGCAACAGCACCTCCGGTGCCGTCGAAGTTTACAGGCTTGCAGTCTAGGAACTGCTTGTAAGTGCACCCTGCACATACGTTAGAATATACAAATGGTATTAGCAAACGTGCTAAAGATATCCAGATGTATCATAGTATGTCTCAACGACTTAACATTACCATGTGGTGGATTGTTATTGCCATTGTTGTTGTTCGAGTTGCTTCCACTGGTTCCTCCTTGTGAGGTTGCATACTGCGCAATGGCGGCAGCAATGATTCCTTGAAGTTCTGCCTCGTTGGCAGGCATACACGTTTGGCGTCTTGGTGGCATCTTCTAAAAGATGTGTTCACGTAGGTCAGGTCATAGTAAGTAAAGTGTACGTATGTATTCAACAATATCAACACATAACATCTCATGTTATAAATAAATCAACCACATAATATCTCATGTTATAGAACATAAACAATCAATAATCAACCCAACAAATAATGAGAATACTGCGATTGCGCTGTCATAAATCAAGACCACAATGTAAGGTTTACAAGTTCATAACTGTATCATACATCATCAGTGACTAAGGGCCACATCGCCCTAGTCCAAACTATCTAGTCAGTGACAACAGCAACAAATATACAAATCATCAAAAGTCACAATCATCAAAAATGCGGTCTTCAAAAGCTTTGTAGTCTGCACAATCGCGGTCCTCTCATCAAAAGTCTACCCGAGTCGTACAAAATGGCCCTAAGCTGATGGCGGTGGAGGAGGGGGAAAATGAGAAAAGAGTAAACGTCGCATATGAAGCCAGTCCTCCTCCATAGCGCGATGAGCGTGCAATAAGTATGCTATCTGCTGCTCGGGAGTCCAAAAACGAGCAGCAGAATCAGGTGAAAGTGGTCGAGGAGGGTGTGATACTGCAGGTGGGGTCTGGCACTGGCACGGGAGTCGCTGAGCTCTCTCTAGCTCCTGTACGCGATGGGTCAGCGCCTCCTGCTGTATCATGAAAGATGTGAGAACATCCTCCGTAGAATACCCCACGTGATATGGGTGATACGGATCCGTCGGTGGCATAATGGGGGGCGTAGTCCAGAGGAATGGCTCACTAGATGGAGCAAAGGATGGCACAGTAAATGGTGCAACAGTGGGGACAACAGTGGGATGAGAAATCTGAGGTGCAAACTGATCACCTCCTGACACAAAAGGTGTATGACCAAACGGATGACGTGACGAACCCTCCCCAGGACGTGGTGGAGGTATGTCCTGGAGATAGGTGATCTGAAGATCTGTGCGGTGAGCATCTGTGGTGTGTGGGGGAATCAAGGGAACATCAATGGGAGCTAACACAGGAGCTGAAACGGGGGCTACAGGTACCACGAAAGGTGGGAAATCATCGTCATCCTCTATCCACCCATTGTGGGTGTGAGCGTATCGTGGATCAATGTGGGTCGCAAAAGGTGCATGGTCTAACATCACTGGCATAGGATCAGGATGTGGTACGATAATAGGATCCTCTAACAAATGTGGAGCATCAACAGGAGCATCAGCAACATGATCGTCCCCCAACTGTGGAACAACAACAGGATGATCGTCAACAGGTATATCATCAGCCAAAGGAGCAGCAGCAGGTGCATCGGCATGAACAGGGACATGCTCCAATGTGGGGTCAGGAGCAATGCCTGGCTCAGGGGCCACAGCTGGCTCCGGATTAACAAACTCCATCTCAAAATCAGCTGGATCAGCAAACATAGGGTCGACAGGGGCTACAGGATCCTCCAAGTGCTGGTCTAAGTGTACAAACTCAATGTCCTGGTCTGGATCAAAGCCAGGTGGAAAATAGGATCTGAATCATCATCAACATCATGATCGAACTCAAAGTTGTGTGCAGGAGCAGGTGCAGCGGATGACGCCATGTCCGGGTCGGCGTCGTGTGAGTGGTGCTGCACTCCCAGTGTGTGCGAAGGTACGGATGCCACAGACTCAAAGGAGTCTGGAACAGGTGAATGAACGGGAGCCTCCTCCGCAGGAGCATCAGCAAGAAGTAGGATATCACCGGCAGCAATATGGGCCTCGCCCTCAAGTGGGTCCTCCTCAAACAAGTCAACGTCATCGTCGGAAGCAATATCAAGGGGCATATCAACAACGGGATAAGCTGCAAGGGGCACAGGAGCAGGGATTACCACGAGTGTAAATCCCCAACAAGATGGCCATCAGCAGGCTCTGCTACGACATCAGGCAGCGCAAAGGGCTGGAAGTCGTCATCATCTGTGCTGGTAGTATCGGAAGTGTACACCTCGTGCTCCGATGAATCTATGTCGTCTGATACTATGGCCATGGGATCTGTAGTGTTCGACTCCCCAGTACCTGATGAAGGCATGACGTCTGTAACACGAACACACATATGCACAAACAATCAATCATATAATCAAATAAACATGTTAGTCACCAATAAGCAAACAAGTAATTCTCCTAGTCCCACTAGTCTAACCTCCCAGCCTCTCAGACTGAACTTCCAAGTCCCACTAGTCTACTCCCTCAGTCTCTCAAACTGATCCTCCTAGTCCCACTAGACTTACTCCCTCAGCCTCTCAGACTGAGCCTTAAGTTTTAAAAAGAATGCTCATACTTTTGGTTGTAAAAAAAATATTTTGCACTCTGGATCTGGACGTAGTGTATACAGTGTGAAAATGTTTTCGTGAGAGCCCTATTGATCATAGTCTAGACTCGAGAAGGAATCCTAGTTCGCTATGATCAAAGCTCTGATACCAAGCTGTCACACCCTAGCTTTGCGGAAGCGTGGGTTTATTTGGTGTGACTTCTTAATACCATAGCTTAACCACAACAAAGCTATATGAAAATAAAACCATGAAGATCATCCGTTGATTTAAGTTTGAAAAGTAAAATACGACAACATTGTTTTAAAGCGTTGATACATGCATCGAGTTTACATCACAACTAAATAAAAAAACATTGTTCATACGACATAACTACAAACATAAACTAAACACCGTTTAAGACTTGCGACTCGTCCAGGTAAAAGCCACAATCCCTAAACGTGGATGACCTCATAACTCTTACGCAGCGTGAAAACGTAGCATACTTCGCCAGATCCCTAATTCCCTGAAATACATGTAAGTTGAAAAATCAACATAAAGTTAAGCGAGTTCATGTGAAAGTGAGTATGTAAAACCTTTGTAAGTATAAAATCCCTGGTATGTAGCAAATAAGGAAATAAAGAGATCACCAATGGTTTGCAAGGCCATTGATATGTGTGAAGTGCAGTAGGAAGACTCAAACCTAGCAGATTTTTGCGTCGGGTACCAAGTCACCCCGAGGTCCGTACTGTTGGGCCTGGGGCTGGGCTCGCTACACCCAGATAGATCTACCGCTAAAGACCCTCAGTCCTACAATGAGGATTACTGGCTTCCAGTTCCCGCCTACCCACTCACATGATCTAAGTAGTAAACCTCCTTACGCTAACCATACCATGTAAAAAGTATTCGTAATCATAGTAACATGTATTTCACCCCCGAAGTATTAAAAACTGAAAACAGTTAAGAGAAAGGGGGGGACATGAACTCACTGAAGTGCGTCTCGAAATAGTATCTCCCAATCAACCTGTTGCGTGACGACCTACACGTACTAACTTCTATTAGACGGACGGCCGTGCCTTGGCTTAAGGTTTAACGTTTTTGGGAAATAGTTAGGCAACTATTTCGTATTTACACTTCGTAACTATTTATAGTTATATACCTTCCCAAGGATGGGGGTTTTAATACATGTGCGTTTTTGTAATTCCAAAATATATTATTAAGTCTCACTTAATAAAATATATTTTAATTCATTTGTCTAAAATATTCTATCTCCAAAATATACATATTTTTCCCAAAAATATTATATTTTACTTCATACAATTTCCAAAATAATACTTTGTCAAAACACACATTTAAGAGTATTTTCTGAAAATACATAAGTTACGTTTTAAAGTTCGTGTGGTAATAATAATACCGGTGTAACTTAAATATTTATTTGTGAAGGCGTTGGTATTATTTTGGAGTCGTTACTTTTTAGTGTATACGAGTTATATTATTTTTACTCTAAAAATAATATATAGTTCACCAAATAATCATAAAATCACGCAAGCTTTTTACTACGAAATATATATTCTAAATATATATTTAGCAAGTTTTATTTAAGAAAATCCACCTCCTAATACTTGGTTATTTTATAATAAAAATCATGGCGAAGTTTGTTTGGAAAACAAGTCAAAAATATATTCATAACACTTGTCACAAAAATATTCAAAGTGTTATTTTCTGGAAAAATTTCGCCAGAGTTTCCTCTGTAACTGGAGGTGGCCACGCTTAATAGCGTATCATTTTCTTTTAACAACTCAATCAATCAATTTCCAATCATCAATATTCAATGTTCAATCGTCAAACTAGTCAAAATAAACATAAATTGCAAACACATGAACTTGTAAGTTGTGTAAAAGTATGTAGTAACTTTCCAATATTTTTAGTAGATCTTTCTATTTCTAAAAATAAATTGGTTTCTTGGAAATCTTATCTTTAAAGAAAATGTAACTTTACATCTTCTTGGTCATAAATTACGAAAATATTTCTTTGTTAAAACCTTTTGTCACACAAGTGTTTACACACTTGTTTGTCCACAAAATGATTTTATTTCATGAAAGATCCGGCTTTTAAACGCGATTGCATCTTACACTTGGTTATTCGAAAATACCACTTGTAAATCTTTAGATCTACTAGTTTAAAACTCCATTTTACAAGAAAAACTGCTTTTACACAAGTTCATGTTTATGTATGAATCGTCATCTTGTAACTTTCCTACTTAACATAATGCTAGTTCATGTTCCATGAACATGATCTAGCGTGGATAGATGACAATCCGTTCCACTACTAGCAACCAACAACATAAAATAACCATAACTAAACAAGATTCACAAGTTTTACACCATTATTTACTCTTTAACCACCAAGTTTATCATTCTAGCAAGACTTTAAGTTTTGATCTTAAGTGTTCTTGATTTTTATCCGTTAAATCTCTTATTAACCACTTTAGACATGAACAAGAGAGTGTTTAGCATCACTTACTACTAGCTCAAGGCTAGGGAAGAATCAAAGCGAAAACTAGGTGGATAAAAGCAACGTAGTGAGGTCCTTGTGATTCCGTAAGCACCGGGTCTCCTCGTATGAACTCTAGCACACTTGTATGTATGTGGTTTAGGAAGATCAAAATTGGAAGGTGATGGTGGGTGGGCTATGATTCTCGGCCGACTTCAAGAGGAGAGGGAGAGAGATGAAATTTTGGTTGTGTTGTTTGTGAAGTGATGATAATGATCTTGGATGTAAACTTATAATCCACTTTAGTGCTTTGTCCAATATATAATGTGGTTACTAGATATTAAACACAAGGGATTAAAATATTCAAGAATGTAAGGGTGTGTCCCCTTGGGGGACCGATTCGGTCAAGGGGGGGGGGTATTTAGTTTGTTTTCAACCAAATAGTTAGTGTTTAGTTAAGATAGTTAGGAACTTAAATAATTTACTTGTGCGTTATGTGTTATAAAGGGTGTTAGGGTATTCGGGGACCCTAACTGGCTCAGAAAAGGAAAAACAATGTCATTGACAATATTTTTATGTTCCGGGTAAAGTCCGGTTGTTCGGTTGGATATTAATCTGTTAAAGTGCTAAATAAGCATTTAAAGTGTCTTTAATATTACTTTTAGTGACACAATGAATTCCCGACATTTTGGAAAGTGTCTAGTATTATTTTTCCATGTTCTTGCACTTTACTAGTTAGCTTAAATGCTGAATTTTGTATTAAAGTGCAGGATTTTGTAGTTAAAGCATGTTTTAGGCACATCCGGTCACTATAACTATCACCTAGTGACTCAGTTTCACAATCCTCACCTCCCTACACTCCCTACTGGTGTAGTAATCTATTCCCGGCTCATACTGGCCTTAGAGACAGTGCCTGTCTGATGCTGGCTATGTCAGCATGTTTACTGGGTTATCCGTTCTTTGTGCTACTGTGCTTTTGTGCATCAAGTTTGTCACTATAGTTCTGTGTAAATATTGGAGTGACAGCAATAAAGTATGATGCATGTATGTGTATGTATCAGAATTCAAGTAGCAGTTTAATCACAACTGTAAGCAAGCACAGTAATTAAGCATTAATTACATATTAATTAATTCGTACGGATACCTGGTTTGGTGAGGGTTGTCACAGCATGTCGGCTCAGCCCGACTCAGTCATTGGAATTCTGTCTCCAGTTGTACGATTAATTTGAATTGAGTTATTTTACTAACACGTGTGCATTATTTGATTTAATAAATAATAACCAGGAGATACCCAGGAAGCTTTAGTATTATCTAAATTTGAAATGTGAGTACATCTGTTTTTTTTTTTGCCACCCATTTTAAAGTCAAAATGTTTTACCAAAACCTCATAATATTTTAACTTACACTTAACAGTAATTGAGTATTTGTGATCTACAATTACTACCGGTATGTTGGGGTTTTGTTTACAAAATGTGGAAAAATGTTATCATTGGACAAAGAGTTAGCCCATGGATAATATGACCCACAAGTTAGGGTTTGGCAGTACTGAATGAGTAATTGATTAGATATAAACAAATGTAATTGTGGATTGCCCAATTCTGTAAAAGTGATAAAACTGTTTTGATTAAACTGGGATGCACTCACCAGTATGTCTTGCTGATAAAATGTTTTCAAATGTGTTTCAGGTAACATAATGTGAAAGCTAAATAGAAGCCAGCTGGAGAGCACTGAAGGCTTGGAAAAGGGGCTATAAAAGTTACCTAAATAAACAAGAAGTTTTTGTTTTCAATAATTAGGGTTTATCCCTACAATTGTATTGTCAAATGAACTTGGGTTTTATCCCAAAGCTTTATTATTATAAAAGATGGTGGTTTACTCTGATAAAAAAATTTCTTAACTAAGATCCTGATGTATTCCGCTGCCAAATTAATAAACACCGATATCACCCGCTCTGAGGCTCGCGGCACCCGCTCCCGGGGTAGGGGTCAGGGGTTGCGACAGAAGGTGGTATCAGAGCTACAGCCACTGGTTTAAGCCAAAGAAGTGTTCTGCTAACGCTGAAATCTTAAATTCTATGTTAGGAAATAACTTATGTGATTATGTATTATGTGTTATTTGACTATTTGTTAGTTTATAGTATGAGTGATCAAGGAATGTCGGACACTTATCGTCATTTAGATAGTTCACCGAAAAATGAGGGAACCTCATCTCAACCTGATCCCTCAGGATATTCAACCGATATAGAAGAGGGAATATTTATCTTTAAGGCACAATTGGAGGAACATTTTACTACTAAGAAAAGAGGTTGGTTTAATAGACTGGCTCATGAGAGAAGAAAAAGAATGAAAAAAATTATAGCAACAGAGGGCGATAGTTAGGGCCAATAGGGAGGCAGATGCACAGATTCAGGATGTATCCAGTAGGCCACCTTGGGAAGAAGAATTAGATAGACAACTGGCCAATTTCCACATGTTAGCCACTACAGCAGTAAATGATAACCAAAACCAAGTACCCAAACCGCTACTATTACCCTTATTCCCAGACCAACCAATGCTAGAACCCAACCAAGAAAACCAATTCCCTATACCTGGATTTGACCCCAACGAGTTACCCAGAATTCCAACTCCACGCCCTTTAGGATATGATCCGTGGTTTGACGACAATAGGTCATACTCGGCCTTATACCCTCCCGAAGAACTAAAACCTCTAGAACCTGATCCGTGGAAAGAAATTGATAGAACATTTTTCTAAATGAATAGCGCAGACCCCTAAAAGGAACCCGTACCTCCACCTGAACCATTAGACCCACCAATGAGTCGAAAACAGGTGCATGAACTCCATCAGTGTGGAGAAGATTTAGTGAATGAGGGGAATAGAATCCGACAAATAGGGGAGAGATTAGTTTGGAAATACAATGAGAATGAAATGCAGTACTGGATAAACGGAACTTAGAAATTACCTAGATATATGTGTAATTTTGTACTTTGATAAACGTTCACAATTCAGATGTCGAACGAAGTAAATCAGGAAAACCAGAATAATGAGAATAACGAAAACCAAATAGATAACAGTGTTATCCAACATATAGTAGCGCAAGGAATCATAGATGCTATGCCTTATAACATCAAGACTATTAAAGAAGCAGAAAATAATAAATCAGCAAATGGCAGTAAACGTCAACACACTGAACCAAGTCATAGTGTGAATAATGATAATGGACCTATTATCCAAGCTCCAATTCCTAAAAGAAGAAGAACTGCTTCATACGGTTGTTCTTTTAAACAATTCTTGGCTTGCAAACCAATAGAATTCTCAGGCAATGAAGGAGCCATTGCAACCTTACGTTGGATAGAAAAGACCGAAGCAGTCATAAAAATAAGTAAATGCGCAGACGAAGATGAGATTATGTTTGCTTCTAATCTTTTCAAAAATGCAGCCTTAGAATGGTGGAATACTATTCTCTAGTCTAGGGGAAGTGACAGAGTTTATAATATGGAATGGATCAACTTTAAGGAAATGGTTGAAAGAAAATTATGTCCTCCTAATGAGAAGGAACAAATCGCTAATAAGTTCCTAAATCTTAGAATGACTGGAATAGACTGCAAAGGTTACACTACCATATTCTTCGAATATGCTAGGATAGTGCCAACCTTAGCTTCACCAAACCCAGTGTTAATCTCCTGTTATATTTGGGGATTAATTAGTGAGATTAGACATGTAGTCAAGGCAGCTAGACCGCAAACTATAGAAGAAGTAGTAGAATTAGCCAATACCTTGACTGACGAATTGGTACGCACATAAGAGGAAAACCAAAGAAAGAACCTAGCCCAAAAACTTACACAGGAATTTCGTTCTAGTAATTCCTACCGTGGAAAAGGAACAGGTTTTTTTGCACCCTACTATAAAAATTGCAAAAGAAATCATTTCGGAAAATGCTCTATATATTGCAACTTTTGCAAAATCTCTGGACACAAGGAAGAAGACTGTAAGAAGAAACCCGGTAATGGGATATGCCTCATGTAACAACCCGACTTTTTGAAGTCAAAGTACAATTCAAAGTCAAAGTCAATGGAAGAAAAGATTGCTAATTGCAATCTGTCACTCCTTGCCTAATTATTGATTGTACTCTTTGACTTGTAATCGATATTCTATTTTATTTTCGCTTTAGTTGTATTATGTGGAGTACTTGTTAATAAATCGCTATTTAATCGCAGTCTAATCGCTAATTGACTTATCGCTAACCGCATCGCTATCGCATTCGCTACTCGAATTATAGGTTATGGATATTGTTTTACGTGTGTGTGCTATTATGTGTTACTTGTGCATGTTATGTTTATGTTAAGGTGTTTAATCGAAATCGCAACTCTATCGCAACGTAATCTAAATCGCAAACGCTAAACGCAAGTTATTTATGTTGATTGTATGTTAGATATAGTATTTAGGTTATTTGTATAACTAAGGGGTAATACTATCGCATCGCTCACTCGAAATGCATCACAAAGCTCAACACGCAAAACAAAATGCCGAAATCTAACTCGCCGGACCACTCGATCGAATGACCGTTCGATCGACTGGTCATCCGAACAGATGACCATCCGATCGGATGGCCATCCGATCGAGGTGCCATCCGATCCGACACGTGTGCTCCCCTTTCCTCTTTTGGAAACCTATAAATACCCCCTGTCAAATCACCAAAAGTGATATGACAGCTCTCTCGTTTGACCAGCACCTCCATCCCACTTTTCCTTCGATTTCTCATGATTCTTGTAAGTTTCTACCTCAAATCTTGTACTTCTATGATCTCTACACACTTCTTTATCATTTTCACCTTTGAATATTCACTTTTAAACGTGAAATCAGCGGATTTGAGGTGTTCTAGGATGATGTCATCATGGGGTTCTTATGAACTTCAAGCTTTGGCCTCATTCCACCAAGAACAACTCAGATATACATGATTTCCACATGTTTTAACACTATTTTCACATAGATCTAAACATTTTCATAAGAAGAATGATTGAAAGATGGTTTCACAACTCTCTTTTAACTCTTTTACACTCAATGCCGTCAAACCGATAGAATCAGAGCTCGTTCAGGCCTTCTACTCGTTACTAGTGAGGTGTCGGTTTGAGATCTGGTTCCTATCAAAGAGACAACCGACTTCGGGTTGAACACGAACAAACCGTCATGAACAGCCAACTGATCGGACTAGGGTGATTCCCATCCGATCCGATGGTCTGGGCTTGGTGGGGTTCCTGTTGTTTAATACGTTGTCATACCGTCTCGAACAAATTGCAAACTCTTCAAAATATTCAAGTTTCAAAACGATCAGATTGTTGGACGGATTGCCGTCCGAGCGGATTGCCATCCGATCGAACGACAATCCGATCGGATTGAATTATGGTTCCAACACTTGAACTTTTATAATTTTCAAAGATCATCAGTTCTGATGGATTGCCATCCGATCGGAAGACCATCCGATCGAATGACAATCCTGTTGTGAACTTGTTCTCTGAGAATGTCTAACCGACGGATCGCCATCCGATCGAACGACCGTTCGATCGGGCGACCTGAAAGGTAGAGATACTTCTCTTATTTTAAATGCTACAACGAAAACTTCAAAGTCACATCATACAAAAACACATCCATCCCAAACGAATGTCAATCCGACCAAAGGGCCATCTGAACGGATGACCATCCGAACGGATTGTCATCCGATCGAATGACCATCCGTTCGGATTGTCATCCGATCGGATGACCATTCGTCACTTGTTCCACTTCACCATTTAACGCGCCGTTCATTCTCTTATGCTATCGTTAACTGTTCAGGCTAATCCCTCAGTGCTCCCTTCAATCCAAGAGAGTATTTAAATACTAAACATAATCTATGAGTATACTCGATCCCTTTTTGCTTTAAGCACTTTTGGGTGTTACATACGTTACTTATATCAAATCACATCGATCACACAACGCAAACACTTTTATACGCTGACCGCTTGCATGTTTACGTGTTACTCGATGAATGCTTGTATGTTATGTTTACACAGTGATTGTTTCCTGACACCTTAGCAATGATAGTACTATAGTTTGGACTCAGCACATGTCATGGACAAGGGTTGTTAAAGGCTTTTCTCGCATGTCACAGTGGAGATATGTGTTGCGCATTCTACAACTCGCAGTCACGTCTGTGCATATTTCATTGTCGATAACCTACTTGCTTCACATTTTACATGTTACATGTTACATGCTGGTTATGCGTAAACGCTTTCGAATTCTATTATTACTATTAAACTTGTATGCTCACCTTTACACTATGTGTATTGACCTCTATTTTAACGTATGTGACAGGTTTTTAGGATGCTTTACTTGTTACTTGCCAGAATCGAGCTAGGATATGGAGTCTAGAAACAAACTAAATAAAATCTGAGTTGTCGGAATGGATATTTGCCTTTGAGAACAATGTCTGTAATAACTGTTTTATTTTATATGTTTGTGTTATGGGATATGAACCTTTAATATATTATAATTAATAGTTGTTATGGATACTCATGGACAATCTGTTTCGCTCAGTGTCGCGCCCTGATGTTTCCGCCATCGGTTGGGGTATGACAGATTGGTATCAGAGCCATAACTATAGGGAATTAGGCAAGACTCGAACTAGTCTGGGTCGATGTCTTAGAAATGACCTCGTCTATAGTCTAAGTACCAACAGACCGACTTGGGCATACCCGATATGGGCTTTGCACGAGCTTACTTGGTATCCTCGCTTCGCACTCGCTGTACACTACACTCTTGCGCGAACATCACATGCTACAGTTCCGCGCAAGATCAGCCTTTCCTAAGGCTGGACACACACACAAACAGGCGATCTGGTTGGGATTAGGTGTGAAAACCGCAAACTCTCAACCAAATCATTCGTTCGACATGCAATTTTTACTATAAACACGAGAATTTACGTTGAATCAGGAGTGAAATCCATACTTCAACGCAAATTTTCCTCTCCATCACATCAAAACAGGAATGAAGTCGTTAAGTTAGTAAGGGTGAAACCCGAACCTCGATGACTTGTTCCGCTCCTTATTTTGGTTTTCAAAACACTCACCAAAGTCTCGACGGATTCCAACGACTTGAGCCATGCTGTAACTAGAAGGATGCGTGCCGATCGCCCAAACTGAGGCGAGAGCACAGTTCGAAAGGCAAAAGTGTGTACACAAAGTCCTTGTGAATAGTCGAACCACTTTGGGTAGTCGACGTCTATCTAGCCAAGACAATCTCTCTTCGATTTTATGTGTTTCGATCGCCACTGCCAACTCTGTGATCTATCGATTTTATGTGAAATTTTACGTGCTTTATGTGATTTCATGTGTTTATGTGTTTCGATTTTTGGTGATTTACTCGCTTTTCACTGTTCGCTTCGATCAACACACACAACTCGCACTACACATCTATCTCAATACGCTAACAAATCGCATGAAACTCGATGTGTACTCACTACTCGCAACTCTCAATCGAAATCGCTGCTATGAAGGATAGGTGAATACGTGCAATATATGTAGGTCAATACGTGCAAAATGTAGTTGTATACATGTTTTCGTGCTTATGTGGACTACTTGCTTATGTGATTATGTGGATTTTGTGCCTACGTGATTTTGTGTCTTAATGTGTTCCTGTGCTCTATAAAGTAGCTCTTTGTGAATTTGCTAGACTATACTAGGGTTAATCGAAATTATGTTTGAGTCCTGTGACGATGTCTTTTGCAGACAATGTCATCATTTGGATCACACACTGGTCGCTCCGCCCGCCGAAACCATGAAGACAAATGCATTGCTGCACTAGTCACCAAGCAAATGGCGAAAGTCATCCTGCAAATTGTTAGCGAGCTGAACGAGAACGCTAGCAAGTCCTCAGAGGAGTCCAGGACTGATACCCTTAAAGCAGCTTTTAGCTTCAAGCAGTTCAAAGCATGCGGACCCAAGGAATTTACCGGCGAAAATGCGCCTACGACCATGTTCCAATGGTTTAATTTAATCGAAGTCACCCTACGCCAGAGTGGCTGTCCGGAAAACCTTCGCACTGTTAACGCCACCGGCATCTTCCAATCTCGAGCTCTCGATTGGTGGACGGCCGAGAGAAACAAACAAGGGAACGATGCAACTTTTAGGCTGACGTGGGACGAGTTGAAGGTCATCATGATGCAAGAGTTCTGCCCTCCCCATGAACTCCAAAAGCAAGAGGACGAATTCTGGCATATCAAGCAGGATGGCGGATATAACGCTGGTTTAACTGATCGCTTCAAGCAGCTGAGTATCATCTGTCCGGGTCAAGTTACTACCCCCGAGATTATGTAAAACCCCGAAAACGGGCTTGATAGTCAAACCACGTTAATATTAATAAACGGGTAAAATACCGTTAGTGGTAAAGTTTAACCAAGTGGGTATTAGGATTTAAAAAAGTAAATCTAATATTAAATAAAAGGAGAGCGGAAGCTTTCGAGAAAACAAAGTTTATAAGGGGCCCGAGTTAACGAGACTTAAAATAAAACAAGTTGTATCTCCCCGAACCCACTAAGTAAACTAGGAATGTTTAACCTAGTTAAAAAGAGTAAATATTATTGAAAATAAGTAGGTTGTGGCCTACTTAATAACTAACAAAACTTGAGGGGTCAAAGTGGGATAATTGAAAGTTAATTCATAAAAAGAAAAATTATAACAAAACACAAACTAAGTGTGTGTTCTGTACGATCGACCAGGAAGCTCTTTTGGAGCCAAACCCTAACTCAAGCTAAATTCACCAAATTGAAGGAAGATTCAAGCCCTAAATCAATGCATGAACACAAATTCATGATCACCTAAGCATGGGGATCACAAGGTATGTTGAATTTTGTTATTTGGTGATACTTTGAAAATTTGATTAAGATTCTTAAACGAAATTCTTGTATGAATGATGAATGTTATAGTGAAATTGAGATGTCTATGAGTCTAGGAACGAACCCTAGATGTAAACTTGTTGATTTAGCGCCATAAATTAGTGTTTCGGTTAACTAATTATGTAGGTCCTAAGTGGGTTTTATGACAAAAAGATGAACACTTGAGTTAAAGTGTTAAATGGATGAACATTGATGTTGTGATGCTAGTTCTAGATGTAGCTCATGTATATTAGACATAGGGGCTTGATTTTGATGCTAAAACTTGATGACATATGTGTGTTTGTAATTTTATGTTGATAAAATTGGGGTAAGGTGTTCAAAAGATAGGTTAGAGACTAATCCTGAATGCGAAACCCGCCAAGTGTTCGATGAAATGCTTAATAAATATAGTGCAGACCTGAACTTTGAAAATTCACAATAAATCACAGAAAAATCGTATGGGTGTGTACTTTATATGCCTAGAAAGGTCTCTGAGTAATCTGCATTTCGTTAGTTAACATGATGACTTGGTTCAGATGTTAAATGGGTCAAAAACGTCGAATTCAGTGGCTATTTCGAAAAGACAGCATGCTGTTTAGGCTAAAAATAAGTTGTTGTCCTGATTTTGTAAAAATCATATAAAAGCATAGAAACATCGTTAGAAGACGTACCATACATGCCTGGAAAGGTATTTGAGAGTTGTATGATCCATCTTTGAACATGTTGATCTAATTCAGATTATAAATGGGTTAAAATGGTCAATTACAACAGCTAAATAGAAAATCATTGCACATTAATAATGTTCTTATTAACCAAGAAAAAGACATAGGATTGTATATACTTGCTTTAGGCACGAAGTATTGATTATTGGGAACAAATATCACTTTATGTGACATGCTTAAAGTGTTTAAAATCACTTACTAACTAGTTTGTATAAGTAACATCTCTAACGGGTCAAACAGTTAGTGAATGAAAAGATTTATGGTATAAAAACTAGTTGTTAAATATATGGCATGTTTTGATTGATAAGTGTGTAAAAAAAAGGCCCATAGGGTGATGGCAATTATATAGAATGACCAATCTAACCATCTTATGGATGTTATGATATAGTTTGACTCTAAACAAGCTAGGTGGGAGCTTGGAAATGAATGGGTCAAACGGATCATGGATGCGAAAAATGTTTGCGCAGACGCGAGGTAAGTAAAGCTTACACCCAATTTAAGTGTACGTATTTATTTTATAGGTGATAAATATGACAATGGATTGTATCCGAATATCGGTTCCGATACGAAACAATATGAGTCGTAACGAATAAAAACGGTCAAAACTATGGTTAATGGAAAAGAATCTTGTGGTAAAATCCGAAATGGGTCGGATGTGTGAGTGGGTAATTAAAAACCATGACTTGTATAAATTTAAATGTTTGGTCGTATAAGCCAAATGGGTCAAATGGTGGTAATAACACCATTTGACAAATATCGACTAACGTTTGGCTGTCAAGTCATATGTTCACAGGAGTGAAGCGGAAGTGGATAATTGAGTCGCTATAAAGTAGCGGCTAATAAATGCAAGGTATAAAACGGGTCTATATGTTGACCCGAGCCAGGTACGCATAAAATAAGTTTATAGTTAAAAGTGCAATTTGGTCAAATAATTAGTGGAAGTCCGTTGTAAAATGATGGACTAAAATTGACCAAAAAGCCCTAGATGGGAAAACCGGGCAAACGACCCTTAGAGGTTGTTTAGGAAATTGTATTATGATTATGTAGTCCTTAAATACGTAGGAAAGTTATAGGCATAAACATTCGCGGGTCGAATGCCTAAAAATGAGTCATTTGCGTAAAATGACTAACCTAAGGGTAAAATTTGGGGTAATGGGTTCATTATGTTAAATCCACCACAAAATAGTTGTGGTGGATTATAAATAGTTATTTAGATGAGAAAAGCGAGTTGATGCTTAAATGCATAAAAATCCCCTAAACGGGTCCAAATGGATTTATGCGCATCGCTTATGAACTAGACGCATAATACAAAAAAAATATATGAATCTTCAAACCCGAGTTAGAGATTTTGATTTAATTACATTGGTGTATGTATTTTGATTATTTAGAAACAAGTTGGTAGTTTTTAACTTGAACGGGTCAAAATTCCTTATAAATTAATTTCATGCCAAGGGCTTGAAATCTAATATTTTATAAGTTCAAACGTCAGATTCTAAATCCATATGATAGAGAATTAAATTACGATCACATAGGAAAAGGAATCGTGTAAAACGGACATGTAGATCAAAAGTTATGTTACTTTGAAGTTTGATTTTTTATTAAAACCCATTGCTGGTAGAAATGCAGGTTCCAGATGTGAACCTGCTGAAAAACATTCTCCCCCGTGGCACGCAAAAGGAGATGGTGAATCGGTCGCGACACGTGACGCGAGTCGCGGCCTGTGACAATGTTGGCTTAGTCTCTCGCGACCCGCGAGATACACAAAAGCTGGCGGAAATTATTTTTTTGTATTGTTTGATCTTTATAACTTGTTTAAACTTATTTTTAAGCTACCAAAACTAACTTTTATGTTTGTTTTGGATTTAGGTTGTAGTAGCAAGCTCTCGGATGATGATAAAGCAACGAAGTGAACCGAACACATGTCTTTTAAGGCTTCTGCAAAGATCTCATTTTGTTTTTGTTAAAAACAATCTATGTAAACAATTATTACTATATTTTGAATACTTAAATCATGTATGAACGTTAACTTGTCAAAGTTTTTGAAAGGTCGCATTTTCACTTAAAATGCGTATTTATTATTCTTATCGTGTTATATCGAGATGGGTCTTACAAGTTGGTAATCAGAGCTCATAGTTAAAGAGTAAAGTGTGTTCGGTTCAAGACTTGATCGCAAATCTGGTAAGTACATGTATATTAATGGTTTAGTATGATTAAAGTGTTGTGAACAACACATAGGGTTTGTCGTGTAATACACGTTACCCCAATTAAATCGATAAAGGATAGATATAGTCAACAAAATTACGTGTGTTAACACGTATAGTGGAAAAGCCTTGTATTATAATATGGTCGTTCATTAATGTCGAAATTACTAACTTTTATAAATGTTGTAGTTGAAGGACACTCGCATCTGAAGATAGCGGGAGTTTAACAAATTGCGGATCTGACGAAGGAACAGTTCAAAGTATGACGAGTAGAGCATGCTCAACAAGGACCTAAACCGCGCAACGATCGTGAACATGGCTAATGGCATGGAAAGCCCATTAGGGCAAGCATTACCAGGTGCACGTTTTAAATTAATCGCACAAATAGTAATATGCAACAAACACGTAGAGAATGACGGTTGCATATATAGGGTAAAACTTGGAAAACCTGAATAGAAACATGTCTTCCCATGTGAAATTAAATAGAAACATGTGTTATTCACGATGATGAATAACAAAGCAATAACGAGATTAGTTCATATGGAAACTTGGACAGAAGTAATTATCCAAGTGAATAATACTCAATATAATACTATTGAGGAAAATAGCGATCACATTAACGAATGTGATTATATAATAGTTCGATAAAAAGGAAAACATTTTATATGTTCAAGTGCAAAACGAGTAAAACTAATGAATGTTGTTAGCAATAAAATAAAATTTTACTAAATAAAATTTTACTAAATGAAATCAAAGAAATAAATAGAGGGCGTTACTTACATAGGGCGTGATGTGAAAATTACAAAAAGGTCATGTGTGTCATGTGTTGATTGCTTACTCTGTCCAAGTAAGTAGTGAACACATGATACCATGAACTTCTTATGATGGACATATTTACGTCCGATGTAGTAAGGACGGGGTGAATGGGATGAACTAAAAAGGTACCCAAATGAATCAAATAAGCAAGATGTTTGATAATAAACGTAAATGCAAGCCGGATGACGGAAGCGTATTACGTTAGAATAACGAGCCCGAGAGAAGGGACAAGGATCAAAGTAAATGAATATATAGACCGACTAATGAGAATGTTAAGGTATAGGAAAAAAGTTTGACTGTCATAAGTGATGAAATTCACACGAACAAGTCAAACGAAATGAATAAAGAATAAGGACTTGGATAAAAGCGATGAATTTCATTAAGACAACCAAATAAGTTAAAACGAAGTCTAAAACCCATATCAGAATGGTTACTTTGAAGAAGACTTCGGTAAAGATACCCGTTAGATGTGTAGGATTTTGAGTATATGCGTAAACCAAGAGACGGGAATGCGGATTAGAAAGTCAAAGGACTCGGGTCATGAGTTATATGACTAAGAGACAATAAAATATTGCAAACAGAAATTTCAATAATTATGTTTAACTGTTTCGAGGTTAAACTAGTAGAATAAAGAATAACGTTTGATAATAAAAAGAGAAAAACGCAAACCAGGCAACAGGAGCATTAAAAACATTAAGATAAAAGAACCCGGGTAACGGGCTGTAAAGAAATATAAAAATGAACCGGATAACGGTAAGTGGAGAACAAACCGACGCCTAAATGATGTAAGAAGTCATAGAGTCGAAAAGATAATCCGAAAGAAAACGAATGTAGCTTTAGACTACAGTCAAGGTCAAATGAATTTCAAAAAATGAAAATAAATGATGCTTAAACAGAAAAGGGGTGAAAACTTAAAGAAATAGCCTACGAGGTTAAGTGAAAGAACCTACGGGTCACTTGGGTAAAGCGTGGAAAAACTGGTTACGATTCCCCACGTAAAAGAATAACGGACAGGAATAAAACTTCGGACGTAAATTCCTAGATATGAGAAAAAGACGTAAGACAAAGAGAAAACGTAAACTAAGAAAAATTTAGTTTTTAGTCAAAAGCATCGTTTAACAAACATAAGTAGTATGTGGTGGTCTAGGAAATCGTAAACACACATAAGGCCGGAGATGGCAAAATAGTATACCCGGGCGACGAGGTATGAAGTGACGGTGACTAATTAGTCTAGCCGATAAAACTATGCAAAGTCAAGATAGTGTCTTGACCAATACAAAGCGCTAGTCAATATAAGACTAGCGCGGAGTAAACGTGTTGACGGGCTAACGCGACTGAGAGGTCAAGTGACAAACTCGGTCAAATAGGCGACAAAGATATGAAATATAAGATGAAAGTTACGGTTCATGAGGACTTACACATAAATGACGCATACGTCAATACAAACGATAACTATTGACCAAAAAGAATGAATGCCTTGGAAACGAAACAAAGTTCGTTTGGCCTAAACCAATGAACAACATAAAGAAGGTTTTGGGGACGAAACCTCTTTAAGGGGGGTAGACTTGTAACACCCCGAAAACGGGCTTGATAGTCAAACCACGTTAATATTAATAAACGGGTAAAATACCGTTAGTGGTAAAGTTTAACCCGGTGGGTATTAGGATTTAAATAAGTAAATCTAATATTAAATAAAAGGCGAGCGAAAGCTCTTGAGAAAACAAAGTTTATTAGGGGCCCGAGTTAACAGGAGTTAAAATAAAACAAGTTGTATCTCCCCGAACCCACTAAGTAAACTAGGAATGTTTAACCTAGTTAAAAGAGTAAATATTATTGAAAATAAGTAGGTTGTGGCCTACTTAATAACTAACAAAACTTGAGGGGTCAAAGTGGGATAATTGAAAGTTAATTCATAAAAAGAAAAATTATAACAAAACACACACTAAGTGTGTGTTCTGTACGATCGACCAGGAAGCTCTTTAGGAGCCAAACCCTAACTCACGCTAAATTCACCAAATTGAAGGCAGATTCAAGCCCTAAATCAATGCATGAACACAAATTCATGATCACCTAAGCATGGGGATCACAAGGGATGTTGAATTTTGTTATTTGGTGATACTTTGAAAATTTGATTAACATTCTTAAACGAAATTCTTGTATGAATGATGAATGTTATAGTGAAATTGAGATGTCTATGAGTCTAGGAACGAACCCTTGATGTAAACTTGTTGATTTAGCGCCATAAATTAGTGTTTCGGTTAACTAATTATGTAGGTGCTAATTGGGTTTTATGACAAAAAGATGAACACTTGAGTTAAAGTGTTAAATGGATGAACATTGATGTTGTGATGCTAGTTCTACATGTAGCTCATGTACACTAGACATAGGGGCTTGATTTTGATGCTAAAACTTGATGACATATGTGTGTTTGTAATTTTATGTTTATAAAATTGGGGTAAGGTGTTCAAAAGATAGGTTAGAGACTAATTCTGAATGCGAAACCCGCCAAGTGTTCGATGAAATGCTTAATAAATATAGTGAAGACCTGAACTTTGAAAATTCACAATAAATCACAGAAAAATCGTATGGGTATGTACTTTATATGCCTAGAAAGGTCTCTGAGTAATCTGCATTTCGTTAGTTAACATGATAACTTGGTTCAAATGTTAAATGGGTCAAAAACGTCGAATTCAGTGGCTATTTCGAAAAGACAGCATGCTGTTTAGGCAAAAAATAAGTTGTTGTCCTGATTTTGTAAAAATCATATAAAATCATAGAAACATCGTTAGAAGACGTAACGTACATGCCTGGAAAGGTATTTGAGAGTTCTACGATCCATCTTTGAACATGTTGATCTAATTCAGATTTTAAATGGGCCAAAATGGTCAATTACAGCAGCTAAATAGAAAATCGCTGCATATTAATAATATTCATATTGACCAAGAAAAAGACATAGGATTGTATATACTTTCTTTAGGCACGAAGTATTGATTGTTGGGAACAAATATCACTTTATGTGACATGCTTAAAGTGTTTAAAATCACTTACTAACTAGTTTGTATAAGTAACATCTCTAACGGGTCAAACGGTTAGTGAATGAAAAGATTTATAGTATAAAAACTAGTTGTTAAATATATGGCATGTTTTGACTGATAAGTGTGTAAAAAAAGGCCCATAGGGTGATGGCCATTATATAGAATGACCAATCTAACCATCTTATGGATATTATGATATAGTTTGACTCTAAACAAGCTAGGTGGGAGCTTGGAAAGGAATGGGTCAAACGGATCATGGATGCGAAAAATGTTTGCGCGGACGCGAGGTAAGTAAAGCTTACACCCAATTTAAGTGTACGTATTTATTTTATAGGTGATAAATATGACAATGGATTGAATCCGAATATCGGTTCCGATACGAAACAATATGAGTCGTAACGAATAAAAACGATCAAAACTATGGTTAATGGAAAAAGGATCTAGTGGTAAAATCCGAAATGGGTCGGATGTGTGAGTGGGTAATTAAAAACCATGACTTGTATAAATTTAAATGTTTGGTCGTATAAGCCAAATGGGTCAAATGATGGTAATAACACCATTTGACAAATATCGACTAACGTTTAGTTGTCAAGTCATATGTTCACAGGAGTGAAGCGGAAGTGGATAATTGAGTCGCTATAAAGTAGCGGCTAATAAATGCAAGGTATAAAACGGGTCTATATGTTGACCCGAGCCGGGTACGCATAAAATAAATTTATAGTTAAAAGTGCAATTTGGTCAAATAATTAGTTGAAGTCCATCGTAAAATGAGGGACTAAAATTGACCAAAAAGCTCTAGATGGGAAAACCGGGCAAACGACCCTTAGAGGTTGTTTAGGAAACTGTATTATGATTATGTAGTCCTTAAATACGTAGGAAAGTTATAGGCTTAAACATTCGCGGGTCGAATGCCTAAAAATGAGTCATTTGCGTAAAATGACTAACCTAAGGGTAAAATTCGGGGTAATGGGTTCATTATGTTAAATCCACCACAAAAATAGTTGTGGTGGATTATAAATAGTTATTTAGATGAGAAGAGCGAGTTGATGCTTAAATCCACAAAAATCCCCTAAACGGGTCAAAATGGATTTATGCGCATCGCTAATGAACTAGACGCGTAATACAAAAAAATATATAAATCTTCAAACCCGAGTTAGAGATTTTGATTTAATTACATTGGTGTATGTATTTTGATTATTTAGAAACAAGTTGGTAGTTTTTAACTTGAACGGGTCAAAATTCCGTATAAATTAATTTCATGCCGAGGGCTTGAAATCTAATATTTTATAAGTTCAGACGTCAGGTTCTAACTCCATATGATAAAGAATTAAATTACGATCACATAGGAAAAAGAATCGTGTAAAATGGATATGTAGATCAAAAGTTATGACTTTGAAGTTTGATTTTTGATTAAAACCCATTGCTGGCAGAAATGCAGGTTCCAGATGTGAACGTGCTGAAAAACGTTCTCCCCTGCGGCACGCAAAAGGAGATGGTGAATCTGTCGCGACACGTGACGCGAGTCGCGGCCCGCGACAATGTTGGCTTAGTCTCTCGCGACCCGCGAGAGACACAAAAGCTGGCGGAAATTATTTTTTTGTATTGTTTGATCTTTATAACTTGTTTAAACTTATTTTTAAGCTACCAAAACTAACTTTTATGTTGGTTTTGGATTTAGGTGGTAGTAGCACGCTCTCGGATGATGATCAAGCAACGAAGTAAACCGAACACATGTCTTTTAAGGCTTCCGCAAAGATCTCATTTTGTTTTTTGTTAAAAACAATCTATGTAAACAATTATTACTATATTTTGAATACTTAAATCATGTATGAACGTTAACTTGTCAAAGTTTTTGAAAGGTCGCATTTTCACTTAAAATGCGTATTTATTATTCTTATCGTGTTATATCGAGATGGGTCTTAAAGATTACGATCAAGAAGTATATCCGCGCTCTGCCGGATTGTGTTGCAGACTTTGTTCAGGCTGCAAAGACAACAACTATTGAGGAAACCTACCTGGTCACCGCTGAGAATAACGATAAGCGAATCAGGGTTGGTTACTTTGATAAAACCTCCAAGGATCTGCACCAAGTCACCGCTGCTCCCACCACTGAGACCGCCGCATCGCAATCTTCAAAGTCCTCTCGCCGCAAGAGAAAGAACAACAGCTCCAACAACAAGAACTGTGTAGTAACTGTCGCACCGCTCCAAGCCGTGCCTGCCCAACCGCAACCGCAACACCGCCAAGTAGCAGCGCCTGTGGTCAATGCACCACCTGCCAAGCGTGCATACACTGGACCACACCCGCTCTGCCCTACTTGTACCTATCATCACCCGGTTGGAATCGCATGCCGGTTTTGTGTTCACTGCAACATGTACGGCCATTTCACCGCTAACTGTCGTACCGGTCCACGCCAAGCTCCAGCACCAGTTCAAGCTCAATCTCCTACTCTACCAGCTCCGCATGGACAGCAAGCAGCTCCTGCAATCGCTACTCACGCAAGAGCTTGCTTTACGTGTGGTGACCCCAACCACTTCGCAAACGTCTGCCCCAACATAGTGGTTAAGCAAGAGCCACAGCAGCAGCAGCAGCAACCAGCACCGCAACAGCACCAACAGCAGCAGTAGCAGCAGCCCGCGGGCGCGTCTTCAACATCAACGCCCGCCAGGCTCAGGCGGACAACAACGTGGGTAATGGTACGTTTCTCGTAAATGGTATATATTCTTCGTGCTTATTTGATATTGGAGCCGATAACTGTTTTGTATCGTTCGAATTCGAAACGCTCCTAAACCGTAAACGGGTTAACCTCCCACCAACCTTCGACGCAGAAGTTGCCACCTGAAGAACCGTCACTGTTAGTTCCGTTCTGCGTGACTATACTCTCGATCTCAACGGTTACATGTTTCCGATCAATCTCATCCCGATGCAACTTGGTAGCTTTGATATCATAGTAGGTATGGATTTCCTTCGGGAAAATCATGCTGAAATTGTTTGCTTCGATAAAATGATTCGTTTCTCCCTCGCAAACGGTGATCAATTGTGTGTTTATGGCGAAGTCGCTTCGAAGAAGTTGCAACTCATGTTGTGTGTCCAAGCTGGCAAGTATCTCCGCAAGGAATACCAGGCTTACTTGGTGCACATCATAGTAGCAGAGGAAAAGGAAGGAAAGACTCGAGTGAAAGATGTTCCCGTTGTTTGTGAATTCCCCAACGTGTTTCCTGATGATTTACCTGGTTTACCTCCCACTCGTGATATCGATTTCCGAATCGACCTCATTCTTAGAGCAAATCTTGTTGCTAGAGCGCCTTATCGTCTCGCTCCTTCTGAAATGCGTGAACTCTCGAGTCAGCTCCAGGAACTACTTGATAAAGGCTTCATTCGCCCTAGCACCTCTCCTTGGGGCGCGCCTTTCCTTTTCGTCAAAAAGAAGGATGGATCGTTCCGGATGTGCATTGACTACAGGGAATTGAATAAGCTGACTATCAAGAATCGCTATCCCTTGCCTCGAATCGATGACTTGTTTGATCAGTTACAAGGTGCTACGTGTTTCTCGAAGATCGATCTACGCTCAGGCTATCACCAGTTACGAATTCAGGAGGAAGATATACCCAAATCCGCTTTTCGAACCCGATACGGTCACTACGAGTTTGTTGTTATGCCTTTTGGTTTGACTAACACTCCCACAGTTTTCATGGATCTAATGAATCGCGTGTGTAAACCTTTGCTCGACCGCTTCGTCATCGTATTCATCGATGATATCCTGATCTATTCCAAGTCAAAAACCGAACACTCGCAACATCTACGTTTGGTTCTTGAGCTACTTCAAGGAAACCGTCTCTATGCCAAATTCTCCAAGTGCAAATTCTGGCTTGAGGAGGTTCAATTCCTTGGTCACATCGTCAATAGTCAAGGAATTCATGTCGATCCTGCGAAGATCGAAGCTGTTAAGAGTTGGGTTACAACAAGGAACCCGTTCGAAGTTCGCTCTTTTCTCGGATTGGCGGGTTACTATCGCCGATTCATCGCTGACTTTTCGAAAATTATTGTGTCGCTTACCTCGCTTACGCATAAGGACAAACCTTTTGTTTGGGGAATTGAACAAGAGGAAGCCTTCCAAACTCTCAAGGCTATGCTTTGCAATGCTCCCGTGCTCTCACTGCCCAATGGAAACGACGATTTTGTAGTCTACTGCGATGCCTCTAACCTTGGTCTTGGTTGTGTTCTCATGCAACGAGACAAGGTTATCACGTACGCTTCTCGATAGCTCAAGATCCATGAGAAGAATTATACAACCCACGACCTCGAGCTAGGTGCAGTTATTTTTGCGTTAAAGATTTGGCGACACTACCTTTACGGTACCAAGTGTACGGTTTTCACCGACCACAAGAGCCTACAACACATCTTTAACCAGAAAGAGCTGAATATGCGCCAACGCCGATGGGTGGAACTCCTCAACGATTACGAACGTGAGATTCGTTACCACCCAGGCAAAGCAAACGTCGTTGCCGATGCTCTCAGTCGATGAAGCTATTTGCATTGCGTTCGTAATGCTCAAGCGCAGCATAATCTCGAAGCTCTCATCCGCGACGCCCAACATGCTTGCTTTACCGAACGTACTTTGAAGAAGGAAAGAATTCTTAACGATGGCGCTCAACTCAAGAATAAATCGAATGGTGTATTCCTGTAACGCTCCGCGTTTTCATGACTTTCCTAATTTAGAAATCGAGTCTTAGAAATCTATTTTTAGAGGCTTGCCTCTTGCAAAATTATAATACGTCGTATCGTCGGAAATCTTTTATCTATATTTTAATTCGTTATAAATATGGTTAACTTTTCATCGTTTAATTAATTAAATTAATTAACTTTACAATTTAAAAAGTTAAATTTTTTTTTAATAATCTAGTTAGTCTCGTTAAAGTTCAAAGTTAGTTTAAGATAATGCAAGTTAACCCAGTTAGTTTTGTTGGATTAATCTAGTTAGATAAGCAAGTTAGTATTGTGTAACCTAAGTATATAAAGGTAGTGAAACCCTAGTCTCTCATTTTAATCAGCCGACACCCACACTCTTGTTCCCTTCCAAAATCTCTAAAACCCCATCTTCTCCAAAACTCACTCCCTGCCTCTTACTTCTCTCTCTCTCTCTCTCTCTGTCGATTAGATGAGCAAACAACACACAGACTCAATATCTACTCCCTCATCTTTCCCTCTCAAATATTACCAACATCACAACCTAATTCGTGAACTCCCCTGCCCCATCTACTGAAATCCAGCGACCAGAGATGTGCCTCCGACTGGCGGCGCACGACGGCGCGACGGCCGAGAACAGAGGAGAGAGAGAGACGAGACGGGAGAGAGAGAAGGCGGCGACAATTCAGTTCAGTTCGGGTCGAGTCAGGGACGGCAGCCGTAGTGGTGGAGGTTCGCGATACAGTTCAGTTCGGGTCAAGTTCTGGTTTGGATTCAGTCCCAGCTCAAGATTCAGGCCTTATTGGATTCGAGTTCGACCGGACTCGGGTCAGCTGCGGTTGTTCCCGGTTCAGGTCAGTTTTCAGTTCCAAGTCTTGTTTTGTTGTTACTCGATTTAGATTCCGGTCGGTCGATTCAGTCACTTGTTCGATTCATACAGAACCGACAACAGTGGGGAGTGTTTCTCGAGTCGGTTCAGGTCAGAATCTAATTTGGGTGATGTTTATTTAAATTACAAAATTTGAGTGTCATTCTAATCGAGTTCACAATCGGTTCAGTTTCAGTTTTGGTGCGGATACGAGTCTCGGTCAAGCCGCGGTCACGGGTCAGATTCATGCTCAGTTTCAAAGTGCGAATCAACATCTGTCGATTCTAGTCAACTGTCGGGTTGGCACAAGTTTTGGTATAAAATAACGACTCGAATATAAATTTTAGTGTTTTTCATAATTATTTATTATTTCTAATCGCGACACCGAACTTGTTATAATTTGTATTTTTACATAGGAATTATACATTTACATATCTTATTATTGATTTGTTTATTGAATTTTGACAAATAGATCGACAACTTATGTTGTCGGGATCGTCAAAAAACAGAGGAAACTCTGCCCGTTTTTCGTAAAATTCCGTAAAACGAAACGCGATCGTTTTTATAAATCGAAATCTATCAAACTCTATTAATTTTTATAAAATAGAGATAAATGTATATTTATTTTGACGATATTTCTATAATATTGTTCGTTAGACTTAATTTGGATTAATACTTAAACTATATAAAATATATGTATTTTATTTATAAATATATATATATATACATATATATCAACTAATCATACTCTACTTTTCGCCTCATATCCCCCCGTCATAATTCTGATTACTCATACACCTTCGCTTGCCCATATAGGGTGACCTCGTGTTCCATCCTTCTAATCTCTTACACTCGTCAACATTGGATAATCGGAAGACTTAGCAATTTTGTGAGTATACTCGCAACCCCCTTTTTATGTTTACCACTTTTTGGGGTGTAACATGTTTAACTATTAAACTACACTTAAACTTATTCTTTATGTAATGCACGAAAACAATCCTTATACATGAATACTATGTTATCATACTTGATGCTTACGTGGACCATACTTATGTGATATGTTTTAGTCATTAGATTTCACGAGCCTCCATTTGACATGTATAGCGCTATAGGAGTAACGCACCGCCCCCCTTAAACTTGGGTCATGTTGAATTAACTAAACTTTCTTGCGTAAACAGAGGATTGGCTAGAAATATTGCATGCCATGTTAGATCTTGTATAAACAAAGTTGCCATGTGGATTCGTTTTTAAACTTTTATACTTATACTTATTCATAAACTTGTATACTCGCCTTTGCTTTTGCATTGAACTTTATTTTAACATGTTATAGGTTGAGGATGACGAATGCTATGAAATGAAGTAGCGTTGAGGCCTAGATACACATATAGACGTTTAGGTTAAATACGTTGTATAAATTTCATATTTGTTGTTGTATGGTTTTTCTTGTATTTAACATGTTGTATTTCAAATTTCATGTATTGTAACATTTATTTATGAAAGAAATCAATTTATCTTTAATTCTATTATCACAATTAGCGTTATGTGTGATGAGCAATCTTTCTTCGTCTCTCTCCGATGTTTCCGCCATCGGTTGGGGTGTGACAGATTGGTATCAGAGCCATAACTATAGGGAATTAGAAAAAGTAGGAATGCTTTAACCTAGTCTATAGTTTTAGAGCTTTATTCTTGTGTATTGCTTGAAACTACTTGCATGCTACTTCACTCGCTTCTCATTTATTCGCTTTGACTTTTAAACATATAAGTCGCTTGAGTGTTAATACTTGAATTGCTATCCTTATGTGTCAATACTTGTCTTACTATGTGTCGATACTTGATTTATTGATCTATTCTTTGTGTGTTATTCTCGACATGCCTTTTATGAGCTTATACTTGTTCGTTATTTCCTTTAACATACGCCTTTTCCAAGGCATTTTACTCGATTTTTCTTAAACTCGAAAACACTCATATTATACAAACGAGACGAGTTTACCAAAATAGGCGTGAAACCCACAATTTGGTAAACGACCCTCATCCCACTTGATTCTATTTTTCGCACGAAATTCACCATTAAGTTAGGGGTGAAATCCACATCTTAACGGAAATTTCAAATTTAAATTCTAGTGGACACTCGTCAAAGTGTCGAAATTAAATTTTGACTCTACAAGTGCCAACCACACTTAGGTTACGAAATCGTCAAGTTAGGGGTGAAACCCGCACCTTGTCGACTAGTTCCACTCCTTGATTTTCAAAAATCCCGCCAAGTCTCGAATTTTTGATGGATTGGGAACAGGTAGTAACTGGAAGGGTGCGTACCGTTAGCCGAGATATCGGCGAGAGTATTCCACCTATTAGGCCAAAGCATGTTTCTCAATTTCAAAAGATCTTTCGACCACTTTGGTTAGTAAATGTTCCGTTTGGAACCATCCAAGTTTTATTCGAGCTTACGCTTTATTATTTTTGATCTTTTGTCAATTTTGAACAATTTTTCGAGATTTCATTTTTGCGCAACATCATACTCTTACTTTTCATACGATTATACATTATTAGCATGCATGATTTCACGTAATTTTATTTACGCTTTTGTAAACAACGAGCAGAGACATATCATCGAGATAGGAGTGATTTCCTTACCTTGACGATTAACTCCGCTTCTTTTCTCATCTTACAACGACCTCACCAACGGATTTGGGGTGATTCCCTTACCTAGGTGATCGTTACCAATGCTTTCTTTTAATAGGCTATATTATGTAAACACGATCATGTTTATACCTAAATCATTTACCATGTATTTCAAATGCTTCATTTATTTAAACGTACCTCTTATTCTATAATCTAATTTCACATCACCCGCATACACAAAAATTTTAATGTTACCATAAACGCGTGTTCTTCGATTTTCAAAATTTCACGAAATACTACTTGCCAGCCTAGTCGGTTAATAAATCTGTTGCCCACAAATTCACCAATCAACGTAAACATTGAAGCACGCTCCTCACACCATTAAACTAGAGATTGTTATTCTCAATTGAGAATCAAATCAACTTTTCGCACACACCTATAAAATATTACCAACATTATTCAATCATTTACTAAAATTCCTTTTCAAAACCAATGAAACATTTTTCAACAATCATTAAGTTCATGTACCAAAATTCCTTTTCTAAGGATCAGCTTTTCCAGAAGAAGCTGTAAGTTTCAAAATTTTCTAACACAAAGTTACTTAAAACGATGCAAACTTTTTAATCTCTAGAACTTTTCAAAACCTCACTCGATACGTCAATTAAATTCAAAACACGTGGGCAAGGAAACTTCATAAGGACCGACAAATTTTCAACTTATGTAATCTGTTTTAAAACCGTAGTAGCATTCCATCCTTTTTACAAAGTACGTTTCACGTAACCAATAACTGTTTTATATTCCCTTAAATTCACAAACTAGATTTTGTATTTCATGACAACTCAATCTATATAACTTCACGTTTTGCGTAAACAACTATATACGCATACCATTTTACACGTTTTAGTCAATATCTCACAAAAATCTCACGCGTATCACTCGTTCCCTTTCCCTTTCATACTCAAAACTTTTAATCGTTTACGCGCATAAACTTGTGTAGTTCGATTTATACTATAAACAAAATCATTATTTCCTACATCCATACTTATACATTTTATGCCTTCACTCATGTTCACACTTGCACATCTAAATTATACTCATGATTCAAAAATTCACACGCTTTACGTTTATACATACACTCACAATTATACATTACGTTGTACTTACATTCATGTTTATACTACATTCATATTCATAATCATGTTCATACATTTTATGTTTTCAAATACACTTATACAACTTTGTTTACACTTATATTCATACACATATACCTTATTCGTATTTAAACCTTCATGTTTTACACCTATATTCACGTTCATATCTATGCTCATACATCTTATGTTCACACTTATGCTCGTATTCATACTCATACGCCTTGTGTTTATGCTTATACTCATGTTTGTACTCGCATTTATACTCATTTTTCATACACGTTAGGTTTAAACTTTTACTCATACTACTCATACGTTTCATGTTTATGCTCATACTTCCATTTATACTCGTGATTCATACATTCGTACCCGTACGCGAGCGTAATCCGAGAGATTCGCTTACATGGGTCCCATACATACTTAAGCATGGACTTGCTTATACACTACATTCTTATACGTACACATCTTGTTTTCAAATTTATGTATACCCTGATTCATACACAACTAGTACAAGCTATGCGGATCATGCGGCGATCAAAATAATCGCGGGTGCACACGGGATTATAGTGATAGGCGTATGAAAATCATAGAGTGTACTACTGTGTATGGTAAGACACGGAACGTAACATGACACCGAATACGAAATGGACGTAATGTGATCAAAACATGGTGGATACGCCGCTGGTACTTCCTATATATAAGTGTTTTCACCATATTACCAAGCTTTCGTAAAACGTGCCATGAGAAATTCGGTGTTTTGCAGACCTTTTGGACCTGATACAAACTTTAACAACACACAAACGCATTTCTAAACGCGCGATATCCGATTATCCACGACGAGTCCTCATTCTTAACACATCGCTTTCGTCTATCCGATACTTATGCTATTCTTATACTCATAATCGTTTATTAGATCAATCGTTCACCCTTATACCTTGATTATACTCTGTTGTCTCAAACTCCAAAGCCTCAATTTTAAACAATCCTCTCGGTTTGCCAAAAACCCTTTCAAGTCTTCCCCTTGAATAAATTTCGGGACGAAATTCCCTAAAGGAGGGGAGACTGTAACGCTTCGCGTTTTCATGACTTTCCTAATTTAGAAATCGAGTCTTAGAAATCTATTTTTAGAGGCTTGCCTCTTGCAAAATTATAATACGTCGTATCGTCGGAAATCTTTTATCTCTATTTTAATTCGTTATAAATATGGTTAACTTTTCATCGTTTAATTAATTAAATTAATTAACTTTACAATTTAAAAAGTTAAAAATTTTTTTAATAATCTAGTTAGTCTCGTTAAAGTTCAAAGTTAGTTTAAGATAATGCAAGTTAACCCAGTTAGTTTTGTTGGATTAATCTAGTTAGATAAGCAAGTTAGTATTGTGTAACCTAAGTATATAAAGGTAGTGAAACCCTAGTCTCTCATTTTAATCAGCCGACACCCACACTCTTGTTCCCTTCCAAAATCTCTAAAACCCCATCTTCTCCAAAACTCACTCCCTGCCTCTTACTTCTCTCTCTCTCTCTCTCGATTAGATGAGCAAACAACACACAGACTCAATATCTACTCCCTCATCTTTCCCTCTCAAATATTACCAACATGACAACCTAATTCGTGAACTCCCCTGCCCCATCTACTGAAATCCGGCGACCAGAGATGTGCCTCCGACTGGCGGCGCACGACGGCGCGACGGCCGAGAACAGAGGAGAGAGAGAGACGAGACGTGAGAGAGAGAAGGCGGCGACGATTCAGTTCAGTTCGGGTCGAGTCAGGGACGGCAGCCGTAGTGGTGGAGGTTCGCGATGCAGTTCAGTTCGGGACGAGTTCTGGTTTGGATTCAGTCCCAGCTCAAGATTCAGGCCTTATTGGATTCGAGTTCGACCGGACTCGGGTCAGCTACGGTTGTTCCCGGTTCAGGTCAGTTTTCAGTTCCAAGTCTTGTTTTGTTGTTACTCGATTTAGATTCCGGTCGGTCGAGTCAGTCACTTGTTCGATTCATACAGAACCGACAACAGTGGGGAGTGTTTCTCGAGTCGGTTCAGGTCAGAATCTAATTTGGGTGATGTTTATTTAAATTACAAAATTTGAGTGTCATTCTAATCGAGTTCACAATCGGTTCAGTTTCAGTTTTATATACATTTATCTCTATTTTATAAAAATTAATAGAGTTTGATAGATTTCGATTTATAAAAACGATCGCGTTTCGTTTTACGAAATTTTACGAAAAACGGGCAGAGTTTCCTCTGTTTTTGGACGATCCCGACAACATAAGTTGTCGATCTATTTGTCAAAATTCAATAAACAAATCAATAATACGATATGTAAATGTATAATTCCTATGTAAAAATACAAATTATAACAAGTTCGGTGTCGCGATTAGAAATAATAAATAATTATGAAAAACACTAAAATTTATATTCGAGTCGTTATTTTATACCAAAACTTGTGTCAACCCGACAGTTTACCAGAATCGACAGATGTTGATTCGCACTTTGAAACCGAGCATGAATCTGACCCGTGACCGTGGCTTGACCGAGACTCGTATCCGCACCAAAACTGAAACTGAACTGATTGTGAACTCGAAAAATTTGAGTGTCATTCTAATCGAGTTCACAATCGGTTCAGTTTCAGTTTTGGTGCGGATACGAGTCTCGGTCAAGCCGCGGTCATGGGTCAGATTCATGCTTGGTTTCAAAGTGCGAATCAACATCTGTCGATTCTGGTCAACTGTCGGGTTGACACAAGTTTTGGTATAAAATAAAGACTCGAATATAAATTTTAGTGTTTTTCATAATTATTTATTATTTCTAATCGCGACACCGAACTTGTTATAATTTGTATTTTTACATAGGAATTATACATTTACATATCGTATTATTGTTTTGTTTATTGAATTTTGACAAATAGATCGACAACTTATGTTGTCGGGATCGTCCAAAAATAGAGGAAACTCTGCCCGTTTTTCGTAAAATTCCGTAAAACGAAACGCGATCGTTTTTATAAATCGAAATCTATCAAACTCTATTAATTTTTATAAAATAGAGATAAATGTATATTTATTTTGACGATATTTCTATAATATTGTTCGTTAGACTTAATTTGGATTAATACTTAAACTATATAAAATATATGTATTTTATTTATAAATATATATACATATATATCAACTAATCATACTCTACTTTTCGCCTCATATCCCCCCGTCATAATTCTGATTACTCATACACCTTCGCTTGCCAATATAGGGTGACCTCGTGTTCCATCCTTCTAATCTCTTACACTCGTCAACATTGGATAATCGGAAGACTTAGCAATTTTGTGAGTATACTCGGAACCCCCTTTTTATGTTTACCACTTTTTGGGATGTAACATGTTTAACTATTAAACTACACTTAAACTTATTCTTTATGTAATGCATGGAAACAATCCTTATACATGAATACTATGTTATCATACTTGATGCTTACGTGGACCATACTTATGTGATATGTTTTAGTCATTAGATTTCACGAGCCTCCATTTGACATGTATAGCGCTATAGGAGTAACGCACCGCCCCCCTTAAACTTGGGTCATGTTGAATTAACTAAACTTTCTTGCGTAAACAGAGGATTGGCTAGAAATATTGCATGCCATGTTAGATCTTGTATAAACAAAGTTGCCATGTGGATTCGTTTTTAAACTTTTATACTTATACTTATTCATAAACTTGTATACTCGCCTTTGCTTTTGCATTGAACTTTATTTTAACATGTTACAGGTTGAGGATGACGAATGCTATGAAATGAAGTAGCGTTGATGCCTAGATACACATATAGACGTTTAGGTTAAATACGTTGTATAAATTTCATATTTGTTGTTGTATGGTTTTTCTTGTATTTAACATGTTGTATTTCAAATTTCATGTATTGTAACATTTATTTATGAAAGAAATCAATTTATCTTTAATTCTATTGTCACAATTAGCGTTATGTGTGATGAGCAATCTTTCTTCGTCTCACTCCGATGTTTCCGCCATCGGTTGGGGTGTGACAATTCCATTATCCGGACCGAATTTGGATTCCCAAGCGTACCAATTTGCAACAGATTCTGCTCGACGAAGCCCGCAAATCTCGGTATTCTATTCATCCCGGCGCTGACAAAATGTACCAGGACATGCGCTACCAGTACTGGTGGCCGGGTATGAAGAAGGATATCGCTATCTATGTTTCGAAGTGCCTGACTTGTTCCAAAGTCAAGGCTGAGCATCAACGCCCCTCTAGCTTACTCGTACAACCCGAGATCCCTATGTGAAAATGGTAGATTATAGCTATGGACTTCATAACGAAACTCCCGCGCACACCTTCAGGTCACGACAGCATCTGGGTTGTCGTTGACCGTTTGACTAAATCTGCTCACTTCCTGCCGATACGAGAAGACTTTAAGGAGGAAAAATTAGCCCGAATCTACACCAACGAAATCATCTGTCGACATAGGACGCCTCGTGACATTATCTCTGACCGCGATGGTCGGTTTACCTCGCGTCTTTGGGAAACGTTTCAATCTGCTCTCGGTACTACTCTTAATCTAAGTATCGCTTTCCATCCCCAAACCGACGGTCAGACTAAAAGAACGATTCGTACCCTTGAAGACATGCTTCGCTCGTGTGTCATAGATTTCGGTGGTAATTGGGACGCGATCGGAGACGCGTAAATTACCGGTCGAATTCTCGTACAATAGTAGTTATCACTCTAGCATCCAAATGGCACCATTTGAGGCATTATACGGGAGAAATGTCAATCGCCGATTGTATGGTACGAGATCGGAGACGCGCAAATTACCGGTCCTGAGCTGTTACAAGAAACGACTGACAAAATCCTCCAATTCGAGACAATTTATTGAAAGCTCGAAGTCGTCAGAAAAGTTACGCCGATAGACACCGCAAGCCCCTTGAATTAGATGTTGGCGATCACGTGCTCCTAAAGGTTGCACCTTGGAAGGGGGTGATCAGATTCGGCAATAAAGGAAAGCTCGCTCCTCGATATGTTGGACCCTTTAAAATTCTGGAAAGGATTGGTAAAGTGGCCTACAGACTCGAACTACCGGAGGAACTGAGTAATGTCCACCCGACTTTCCAAGTTTCGAACCTCAAAAAGTGTCTAGGCGACCAGGAATTACATGTCCCTCTTGAGGAATTACAAGTGGACGAAACATTACACTTCGTGGAGAAGCCTGTCGAGATCATGGGCCGAGAAACCAACGTACTCCGACGCTCACGCATTTCCATTATGAAGGTTCGCTGGGAAGGCAAACGCGGCGCCGAGTTCACCTGGGAACTCAAAAGTGACATGAAGGCGAAGTATCCGCAACTGTTTGTTACGCCTGCTTCTTAAATTTCGGGACGAAATTTCCTAAAGTAGGGGAGGCTGTAACAACCCAACTTTTTGAAGTCAAAGTACAAGTCAAAGTCAAAGGAAGAAAAGATTGCTAATTGTGATCTGTCACTCCTTGCCTAATTATTGATTGTACTCTTTGACTTGTAATCGATATTCCATTTTATTTCCGCTTTAGTTGTATTATGTGGAGTACTTGTTAATAAATCGCTATTTAATCGTAGTCTAATCGCTAATAGACTTATCGCTAACCGCATCGCTATCACATTCGCTACTCAAATTATAGGTTATGGATATTGTTTTACGTGTGTGTGCTATTATGTGTTACTTGTGCATGTTATGTTTATGTTGAGGTGTTTAATCTCAAACGCAATCGCAACTCTATCGCAACGCTATCTAAATCCAAATGCTAAACGCAAGTTATTTATGTTGATTGTATGTTAGATATAGTAGTTAGGTTATTTGTGTAACTAATGGGTAATACTATCGCATCGCTCACTCAAAACGCATCGCAACGCTCAACACGCAAAACGAAACGCCGAAATCTAACTCACCGGACCACTCGATCGAATGACCGTTCGAACGAATGGTCGTCCGAACGGATGACCATCCGATCAGATGGCCATTCGATCGAGGTGCCATCCAATCCGACACATGTGCTCCCCTTTCCTCTTTTGGAAACCTATAAATACCCCCTGTCACATCACCAACAGTGATATGACAGCTCTCTCGTTCGACCAGCACCTCCAGCCCACTTTTCCTTCGATTTCTCGCGATTCTTGTAAGTTTCTACCTCAAATCTTGTACTTCTATGATCTCTACACACTTCTTTATCATTTTCACCTTTGAATCTTCACTTTTAACCGTGAAATCAGCGGATTTGAGGTGTTCTAGGATGATGTCATCATGGGGTTCTTATGAACTTCAAGGTTTGGCCTCATTCCACCAAGAACAGCTCAGATCTACATGATTTCCACATGTTTTAACACTATTTTCGCATAGATCTAAACATTTTCATAAGAAGAATGATTGAAAGATGGTTTCACAACTCTCTTTCAACTATTTTACACTCAATGCCTTCAAACCGATAGAATCAGAGCTCGTTCAAGCCTTCTACTCGTTACTAGTGAGGTGTCGGTTTGAGATCTGGTTCCTATCAAATAGACAACCGACTTCGGGTTGAACACGAACAAATCGTCACGAACAGCCAACTGATCGGACTAGGGTGATTCCCATCCGATCCGATGGTCTGGGCTTGGTGGGGTTCCTGTTGTTCAATACGTTGTCATACCGTCTCTAACAAATCACAAACTCTTCAAAATATTCAAGTTTCAAAATGATCAGATTGTTGGACGGATTGCCGGCCGAGCGGATTGCCATCCGATCGAACGACAATCCGATCGGATTGACTTATGGTTCCAACACTTGAACTTTTATAATTTTCAAAGATCATTAGTTCTGACAGATTGCCATCCGATCGGAAGACCATCCGAACGAATGATAATCCTGCTGTGAAGTTGTTCTATGAGAATGTCTAACCGACGGATCGCCATCCGATTGAACGACCGTTCGACCGGGTGACCTGAAAGGTAGAGATACTTCTCTTATTTTAAAATGCTACAATGAAAACTTCAAAGTCACATCATACACAAACACATCCATCCCAAGCGAATGTCAATCCGACCGAATGGCCATCCGTTCGGATTGTCATCCGATCGGATGACTGTTCGTCACTTGTTCCACTTCACTGTTTAACGCGCCGTTCATTCGCTTATGCTATCGTTAACTGTTCAGGCTAATCCCTCAGTGCTCCCTTCAATCCAAGAGAGTGTTTAAATACTAAACACGATGTGAGTATACTCAATCCCTTTTTGCTTTAAGCACTTTTGGGTGTTACATACGTTACTTATATCAAATCACATCGATCACACAACTCAAACATTTTATACGCTGACCGCTTGCATGTTTACGTGTTACTCGATGAATGCTTGTATGTTATGTTTACACAGTGATTGTTGCCTGACACCTTAGCAACGATAGTAGTATAGTTTGGACTCAGCACCTGTCATGGACAGGGGTTGTTAAGGGCTTTTCTCGCATGTTATAGTGATGATATGTGTTGCGCATTCTACAACTCGCAGTCACGTCTATGCATATTTCATTGTCGATAACCTACTTAATTCACATTTTACATGTTACATGCTGGTTATGCGTAAACGCTTTCGAATTCTATTATTACTATTAAATTTGTATGCTCACCTTTACACTATGTGTATTGACCTCTATTTTAACGTATGTGACATGTGTTTAGGATGCTTTACTTGTTACTTGCCGGAATCGAGCTAGGATGGAGTCTAGAAACAAACTAAATAAAATCTGAGTTGTCGGAATGGATATTTGCCTTTGAGAACAATGTCTGTAATAATTGTTTTATTTATATGTTTGTGGTATGGGACATGAACCTTTAATATATTATAATTAAAAGTTGTTATGGATACTCATGGACAATCTGTTTCGTTCAGTGCCGGGCCCTGATGTTTCCGCCATCGGTTGGGGTGTGACACCTCAATTGTGGAGAGAAGGGACACATTAGACCGAACTGTCCGAAACTAGCTCTAGCCATGCCCAATAAGACTAAGACAACTGAAGCACCTAAGAAGAATGCCAGAGCCTTTGTTCTGACAGCTGAGGAAGCCATGATGATTCCGGATGTGATTGCCGGTACGTTCTTAGTTAATGATATATTTGCCAAAGTATTGTTTGACTCTGGTGCAAACCAAAGTTTTATCAATACTTCTTTCTACAAGTTTCTTGACCAACCCTTAGTCAAACTTCAACAAGATTGTCTGGTAGAGACAACAAACAGAGAATCTGTTAAGATAGGTGAAAAATCTTGCAGGGAGCAAGAACAGAAATCTTAAACCATCGTTTCTTTGCTAACCTTTACCCAATGAATCTGGCTGGTTTCGATGTCGTATTAGGAATGGATTGGTTGATAGCTAATCGTGCCAGTATTCTATATGATCAAAAGTCAGTATAAGTAAGTACACCAAGTGGTGAAAAGATCACAATCAAAGGAAAAAAGCCAACTAGATCAACAAAATTCATCTCTGTGATGAAAGCAACAAGTTATGAAAGGAAGGGAGGAATAGTATATATGATTTCTGTAATCATAAATACTAAAGGAAAAGAATTAAGGAAAAATTACAAGTTTTGTCCTTTATCTTTATACCACTTTTCAGACGGTGTCCTTTTTAACGAATGTTGACAGGCGGTGTCCTTTACTATGTATTTTGTTGCAAGTTTAGTCCTTTACACCCAACCCAGTTAAAAAACCCTGTTAATTGTTGACAGGCGGTGTCCTTTACTAGGTATTTTGTTGCAAGTTTAGTCCTTTACCTAGGTATTTTGTTGCAAGTTTAGTCCTTTACACCCTACAATTAACAGGAATTTTTAACTGGGTTGGGTGTAAAGGACTAAACTTGCAACAAAATACATAGTAAAGGACACCGCCTGTCAACATTCGTTAAAAAGGACCCCGCCTGAAAAGTGCTATAAAGATAAAGGACAAAACTTGTAATTTTTCCAAGAATTAAAAGATATTCCTGTGATATCTAAATTCTCAGACGTTTTTTTAGAAGAGTTACCTGGATTACCGCCTGATAGGGAGGTTGAATTTAGAATTCACCTAATACCAGGGACGGCACCAATCGCCAAAGCACCATATCGATTAGCTCCAACGGAAATGCAGGAACTGAAAAAACAATTGGACGAACTTCTTAACAAATGTTTTATACAACCAAGCTCATCGCCATGGGGAGCACCGGTGTTTTTCGTTAAGAAGAAAGATGGATCGATGCGTATGTGCATTGACTATCGAGAATTGAACAAAGTCACGATTAAGAATCAGTACCCACTACCGAGAATCAATGATCTATTCGATCAACTTCAAGGAGCTCGATTCTTTTCTAAGATCGATTTACGCTCAGGATATCATCAACTGAAAGTACAGGAAGAGGATATTCCTAAAACTGCTTTCAGAACTAGGTACGGTCATTATGAATTTACCGTCATGACATTTGGTTTAACCAATGCCCCAGCTGCATTTATGGACATGATGAATAGGATATGTAAACCATACCTGGATAAATTCATAATTGTCTTTATAGATGATATTCTAATTTACTCTAAGAGTAAAGAGGAACATGCAGCACATCTGCATACACTCCTCACATTGTTGAGAAAATAGAAGCTTTATTCTAATTCCTCTAAATGTGAATTTTGGTTACAAGAAGTGCAATTCCTTGGATATCTGGTTAATCATGAAGGAATTCATGTGGATCCCACAAAGATCGAGGCGATTACTAAATGGAAGGTCCCTGAATCACCAACAGAAGTACGAAGTTTTTTTGGACTAGAAGGATATTATAGATGGTTTATCCAAGATTTCTCCAGAATAGCCATTCCATTAACTAAACTGACCTGCAAATCAGTTAAGTTTGAATGGGGACTGAAACAGGAAGAAGCTTTTAGGACTCTTAAGCGAAGGTTAACCAACGCACCCATACTCGCATTACCAGAAGGAACTGAAGACTTTATAGTCTATTGTGATGCATCTAAGTTAGGATATGGATGTGTGTTGATGCAACGTCAAAAGATTATAGCTTATGCCTCTAGACAACTTAAGAAACATGAAGAGAATTACAAACTCATGATCTAGAATTAGGAGCCATAATTTTTGCCCTTAAGATTTGGAGACACTATTTATATGGAAATAAACTTGTTGTCTTCACCGATCATAAGAGTTTAAGATATATTTTCGGGCAAAAAGAATTAAATATGAGACAGAGACACTGGATGGAAGTCCTTAGTGACTATGACTGTGATATTCAGTATCATGCAGGAAAAGCTAATATAGTAGCTGATGCTTTAAGTCGAAAGTGTCATGAAAAGCCAAAGCGAATACGTTCTCCCAGAATAAATCTACAAGTAGATTTAAATGAGCAAATTAGAGAAGTACAAGAATCAGCAATCAAGAACGATACTGAAAAATTAAAAGGAATGATTAAGGAATTAGAACAAGGAACAAATGGAATTTGGAAGTTCCATAAGAAGAGAATGTGGATACCTGAACAAGGAAACCTACGCCACAGAATTCTAGAAGAAGCTTGTAAGTCTAAGTATACGATACATCCCGGAAGTGATAAAATGTATCAAGATTTAAGAAAGAATTTCTGGTGGATAGGAATGAAAAAGGATATAGCTAATTATGTTGCTAAATGTCTAACTTGTTCTCAAATTAAAGCTGAGCATCGAAAACCCTCAGGATTGTTGCAACAGTTAGAAATGCCGATATGGAAATGGGAATTGATAACAATGGACTTTGTTACCGAATTACCCAAGACAAGAAAAGGAAATGATACAATCTGGGTGATTGTAGACAGATTGACCAAATCTGCTCATTTCTTACCCATGAAGGAAACTTTCAGTATGGAACAGTTAGCCAAGCTATATGTAAATGAAATAGTTTCATTACATGGAATTCCTTTATCTATCGTATCCGACAGAGATAGCCGTTTTACTTCTCATTTTTGGACAAGTTTCCAAAAAGCAATGGGAACCAGGTTAAATCTAAGCACAACCTATCATTCACAGACGGACGGACAAAGCGAAAGGACAATTCAGACAATGGAAGATATGCTTAGAGCCTGTATAATTGATTTCGGAGGAAATTGGGACGACAATTTACCATTAATAGAATTTTCCTACAATAACTGCTATCATACTAGCGTTAATGCTGCATCATTTGAAGCACTTTATGGACGAAAGTGCAGAACTCCAGTCTGCAGGGCAGAGACTGGAGAAAAGCAATTATCTGGACCAGAGATAGTGCAGGAAATGATAGATAAAATAAATCAAGTCAAAGAAAGACTCAAAGCAGCACGAGATCGTCAGAAGAATTATGCAGATAACAGACGAAAGCCTTTAGAGTTTCAAGTAGGAGATAAGGTACTATTAAAAGTTTCTCCATGGAAAGGAGTAGTCAGATTCGTTAAGAGGGGAAAGCTAAGCCCCAGGTATGTTGGACCTTTTAAGATTACTAGAAGAATAGGACATGTAGCCTATCAGCTACAATTGCCAGAGGAAATGGCAGGAATACATGATGTATTTCATGTATGTAATCTCAAAAAGTGCTTAGCAGACGAATCACTAGTGATACCTCTTAAGGACATAGAGGTAAATGAGAAACTTTAGTTTATCGAGAAACCCGTTCAGATTGAAGATAGAAAGATCAAGAACCTTAAACATAAGAGACTAGTTCTGGTCAAAGTGAAATGGGATTCCAAGAGAGGACCCGAATACACTTTGGAACTCGAATCAGAGATGCAAAGGAAATACCCACACCTGTTCCAGTAGACCTCGAGGACGAGATCTAAAACAAGGTGGGCAGGATATAACAAACCTCCTAAATACATCCTAGAACCCTTAAAGTGACCCAGGAACATTCTTTACATACCCCGTACATGAGAAACGGCCCGAAATAACCCTATGCTTATAAAAAACAACAAAAACCAAGTCTGACTGTCGCTCGCGGGGCGCGATGAGGACCTTGATGATCTCTCGCGGGGCGCGAGCCTAGTTTCTTGCGGCGCACCCCTAGTGCCACGTGTCCACTGACTCACCGGAGCTAGGCCGATGACTGGCCAACCCTATGCGAGATACATGGTCTCTCGCGGGCTGCGAAGGCCCTAGTTGAATCTCTCGCGGGGCGCGAGAAAGTGGTCGTCAGGCCTATATAAGGGGGCTTCGGCTCATTTGTCAGTCATTCAAATTCCGGAATTCTCTCTAAACTTTCTGATAAGTAGAATTTCTGCTCGGGCATAATACCCACTATAAAGCGAAGCTTTGACTCGTTGTAAGTACTATAACCCTGCTATTACCCTACACGATTGATTTAGGATTCCGTAATGCATGTCGGCTCTGCCTGACTCAGTCATTGGAATTCTGTATCATGTGTACACCCGATTGATTTAGGATTCCGTAATGCATGTCGGCTCTGCCCGACTCAGTCATTGGAATTCTGTCTCGAGTTGTACGGTTAATTTGAATTGGGTTATTTTACTAACACGTGTGCATTATTTGATTTAATAGATAATAACCAGGGGATACCCAGGAAGCTTTAGTATTATCTAAATTTGAAATGTGAGTACATCTGTTTTTTTTGCCACCCTTTTTAAAGTCAAAATGTTTTACCAAAACCTCATAATATTTTAACTTACACTTAACAGTAATTGAGTATTTGTGATTCTACAATTACTGCCAGTATGTTGGGGTTTTATATACAAAATGTGGAAAAACGTTATCATTGAATAAAGAGTTAGCCAATGGATAATATGACCCACAAGTCAGGGTTTGACAGTACTGAATGAGTAATTGATTAGATATAAACAAATATAATTGCAGGTTGCCCTCAATTCTGTAAAAGTGATAAAACTGTTTTGATTAAACTAGGATGCACTCACCAGTATTTCTTGCTGATAAAATGTTTTAAAACACTTTTCAGGTAACATAATGTGAAAGCCAAATAGAAGCCAGCTGGAGAGCACTGATGGCTTGGAAAGTGGCTATAAAAGTTACCTAAATAAAGAAGAAGATTTTGTTTTCAATTATTAGGGTTTATCCTTACAATTGTATTGTCAAATGAACTTGGGTTTTATCCCAAAGCTTTATTATTATAAAAGATGGTGGTTTACTCTGATAAAATATTTACTAACTACGATCCTGATGTATACCGTTGCCAAATTAATAAACACCGATACCACCCGCTCTGAGGCTCGCGGCACCCACTCTCGGGGTAGGGGTCGGGGGTTGCGACACACACTCTCTCTCTCTCTCTCTCTCTCTCTCTCTCTTTATCTCTACATTTTCTCTCATCCTTCATCTCCACCACCTCACTGTGACAACCCGCACTAAACCAGGTATCCGTACAACTTAATTAATGATTAATTACTACTTAATTACTGTGCTTGATTGAAACTAGCTGATAAACTGCTACATGCATACTGATACATGCACTTACTTGCATCATACTTTATTTGCTGTCACTACATTATTTACATACGGCACCTCAGTGACAAACATAATGCACAAAAAGCACAGTAGCACTAAACGGATACACAGTGAACATGCTGATATGACCAGCATCAGGCAGACACTGCCTCTAAGGCCTGCTAAGAGCCTCATATATTTTGGCTACACTGGTAGTGAGTGTAGGTATATAAGGGTTGTGGTACTGCGTCTCTAGGAATAAGATACACTGATTCGGATGTGCCTAAAACGTACTTTAAGTACCAAACACAGCACTTTAATAAATAAACCAGCTTCTAGCTGACTAGTAAAGTGCCAGAAAATGAGAAAATAACACTAGACACTTTCTGAAGTGTCGGGAAAACAAATTGTGTCACTAAAAATGTAATAACGACACTTTAAAGCGTTACAAAAGGCTTTAACGGATTACTATCCAACCGGACACCCGGACTTTACCCGGGACATGAAAATATTAATATTTTCACTATTTTTATTTTTCTGAGCCAGTTAGGGTCCCTGATTACCCTAACACCCGCCATAACGTGTAACATACAACTAACGAGGTTAGACACTTAGTTAACCTATTTAAACTAACTAATACTTGGAGATTAGTTGGAATTGAACCGGGTAACCCCCCCCCCCCATTCGAAACCGTTCCCCACTAGGGGACATACTTAGTACTTGATGATTATTTTAATCATCTTGGTTGATTATCTAGATGACATATTTACCAAAGGTTAAAGACCATAAGGTTTGCCTATAAAACTAACCTCTAATCACACTTAACTTCATCATATCTCACAACACAAAAACCAACAACAACTCTCTTCTCTCTTGCCCTCCCACTCTCGGCCGAACCTCATCCCACCCACCATCATATTTTCGGTTGTTGATCACTACATTCCATCATCATACAAGCTTCACAAGTCGCATATTAGGAGCTCTTGTGCACTCGGAACGCGAAGGACCTCGCTTGTTAGCTTTTATCCACCACATTTTCGCCTAGAATCTTCCCTAGCCCCGAGCTAGAGGTATATCACTTAAAACTTGTTCTTGAACATATCTAAAGTGGTTAAAAGAGATTTTGTCGGTTAAATATCGTTAACTTACATTTTGATGCATAAAAGTCTAGTAAAAATACTAAAAGTGGTGGTTAATAGCATATAACTTGTGTAAAAGTCGTAGGACTTGAAATATGTGTTTATTGAGACCCGATCTATGATGTGGTAGCTCGGAACATCGTTTAACCCGACTTTGTAAGATCATGTACCTTCACATAAGCTCGTTTTTGACTAAATACAAGGGTTAAAGGTGAAACTCTACCACACTTAAAGCATAAACTTGTGTAAAAATATTTTACTTGTGTAAAAGTGATTTGACATGTACAAAGGTGTTTAAAACTAGCGGATCTACGTATCTGCAAGTGGTATCTTTGAAGGACCACACTTTAAAAGAATCGTATTTTCTAAAGGATAGATCTTGTACTAATAAACATGATTTTACAAACCACAAGTGTGTAAGCACTTGTGAAATGAAAAGATCCGACAAGAAACTAGTTTTGTCAAATGTGACTAGAAGTTGTAAAGACGAGTTTTCTCTAGAAACGGGGTTTTCACTAAAACGGATTATTTACACACAAGATCCACCAAAAGTAAAGGGATTTACTACTTGTTTTTAGACAAACCACAAGTTTGTGTATTTTTACTATTATGTCCATATTTGACGAGTTTAAATGTTGAAAGATTGTTTGAAATTGTTGGGAACAATTGTTGATTTGATTATTAAAAGAAAATGATACGCTTGAAAGCGTGGCCACCTCCAGTTACAGAGGAAACTCTGGCAAAATTTTCCTAAAAACCTAACACTTAAACTTATTTACAATACAAGTGTTAGAATCATTTTCATCATGCTTTCGAAACATAAATTTCGCCAAGACTTTATTACTAAATATTCGGAGGTGGGATTTTCACAAAATACTAACGTGATAAATGTATATTTTCACACACTGTTTATGATTATTTTGTGAAATACATAAATATTATTTTTAGAGTAAAAATAATGTTTACAAACGATAACGACTCCAAAATAATACAAACGCTTTCGCCATAAATATATAAGTTACACCGGTAATTATATTACCACTTGTATGTTAAAACGTAACTTACACCATTACGGAAATATTTATGAACGCGTACTTTAATAACGTATTTTGGATAAATACCTACATTTTGGAGTTGGATATATATAAAGATTAAGTGAGACTTAACGATGAAAGATTATACGCACATGTATTAAATCCCCCATCCTTGGGAAGGAAAAATAACTACCAAGTGTATACAGAACATAAACACGAAATAGTTGTCTAACTATTTCCCAAAGACATAAACTGTAAAGCTAAGGCACGGCCGTCCGTCTAATAGAATTAGCACTTGTAGGTCGTTGCACAGCTTACTGTATTGGAGACGCTCGATAGAGATACGCATTCACTGTGAGTTCATGTCCCCCTTTTCTCTAACTGTTTTCAGTTTACTTAACTGCGGGGGTGAAATACATGTTACTATGATTTACGAGTACTTGACAACGGTATGTTTAACGTAAGGAGGTGTTATACGATCATGTGAGTGGATAGGACAACATGGGGCCATTAGTCCTCATGGAGGGACCGAGGGACAGGAGCGGTAGATCTATCTGGGTGTAGCGAGCCCAGCCCCCGGCCAAACTAGAAACGGACCGTGGGGTGACTTTGTCCACATACTTTGCCGTGGCGAAATCTGCTAGGTTTGAGTCTCCCTATTTGCACTTCACATATGTCAGTGGCCTTGCAAACCATTGGTGATCACAAGTCCTCTTACACTGCTACATACCACAACTATTTTTATACTCACAAGTGTTTTACATACTCACTTACACATGAACTCGCTCAACATTATTGTTGATTTTTCAACTCACATGTATTTCAGGAAATTAAACGGATCTGGCACGGTATGGAACGTTTTCCGCTGCACTTGTCATGAAGTCATCAGGGTTTAGGGGATGTGTCTCTTTCCTGGACAAGACATAGTCCTTAAACCACGTTTATGCTATGTTATAAGTTGTAATGTCTACTGAACAAGGTTATGGTTGTATGTTAAAACAATGGTACTGTATGTGTTTTCAAAACTTAATGGATGACTTGCATGGTTTTTAATTCATATAGCTTTGTTATGATTAAGCTATGGTATTAAGAAGTCACACCAAAAGTTAACCACGCTTCCGCAAAGCCAGGGTGTGACAGCTTGGTATCAGAGCTCTGATCATAGCGAACTAGGATTCTCTCTCGAGTCTAGACTATGATCACTAGGGCTCTCACGAAAACATTTTACTGCATACCACTTAAGTCCAGATCCACAACTTTTTACAAACAAATGTTGAGCACATTTTATTCATTATTCTAGGCTCAGTCTGGGAGGCTGAGGTTCGGTCTAGTGGGACTAGGAGTGTTGTCTAGTGGGACTAGGAGTGTTGGCTAGTGGGACTAGGAGTGTTGGCTAGTGGGACTAGGAGTGTTGGCTAGTGGGACTAGGAGTGTTGGCTAGTGGGACTAGGAGTGTTGGCTAGTGGGACTAGAAGTGTTGGTTTGAATGCTTGCTTGATGACTTATGTGACTATTTGATTATATGATTGACAATTTGTACATGTTTGTGTATATGTTACAGACACATGGATTCTACAGGCACTGGTGGTTCAGGCACCACAGGCCCTAGGCCTATCGTTTCAGACGACATTGAGTCATCGGAGCACGAGGTTTATACGTCAGACTTCACCAGCACGGATGATGATGACTTTCAGCCATTCGCCTTACCCGACGGCGTTGATGAGCTCCCAGTTGATCTTCCAGCCGGGGATCTACCACTCGTTGTGATCCCTGCTCCAGTACCCCTTGCATCATACCCTGTTTTACCCATCGACGACGAGGAGGACGACGTCGATATGTTTGAGGAGGAGCCTTTGGAGGATGCTCAGGGCGAGGCCCTACCTGCTGTTGCTCCCTTACTGATCGCAGATGCTCCGGCTGCGGAGTCACCTGCTCATTCCCCAGCCCTGGACTCCTTTGAGTCTATGGCTTCTGTACCCACACATGCTCACAGTGCGCAGCACTTTTCCCATGGGTCCGATTCTGATCAGGCTTTTTCTGTTGCTCCTATACCCGGATTTGCTTTTGACCATGACGACGAGGGGGATTCAGATCCTGTGTTTCCCCCGGGATTTGATCCTGACCGTGACTTAGAGTTTGTCCCGATTGACGAGTTGATGGAGGATCCAGCGGATCCTATTGACCCTTTTGATCCGATTGATCCCGGTTTTGATTTTGACATGGCGTTTGATGACTTGGAGCCTGCCATTGCTCCTGAGCAGGCAGCCGCTCTTGATCCTTTACCAGAGCATGACCCTGTGCATGCTGATGTACCTTTTGAGCCCATTGCTGATGATCACCTCATGGATGTTCCTGTTGATCCCATTGATCCTTTACCCATTGTTGCTGTACCAGTTGACCCCCCTTTCGAGCACTTGGCACCTGATCACCCTGTTGTAGCCCCTTTACTTGATCCTATTCTACCAGAGCCCGAGCAGGCTCAGTTTGCAGCCCATATGGATCCACCGGACGAGCCGGCACAGCACGGGTGGATACCGGCTGATGAGGACGTTCCACCGTTACACCCACAGATCCCAGACACTCGACACGTTGACTTTTCGTTTCAGGTTCCCATGTATATACCTCCAGCGGGGCCTGGAGAGGGCTCTTCAGCCCACCCATCAGGGCATGTACCGATGCCCATGCCTTCCATGCCTCGGATGCCGTTTGTTCCACCTACTACTGCTCCTTTTGGTGGGGCACCCTTTGACCCCACACGTGAGCCACTGCTGTGGTCACCGTTTTCCCCCATGCCACCCACTGATCCGTACCACAGGTCCTACGTAGGACACACCATCGAGGATGTATTGATGTCATTTGTATACCAGCATGAGTCGCATGAGCAGCGACTACAGGAGTTGGAGAGAGCCCATCTGCAGCCATGTCAGTGCCATGGCCGGGTACCCTCTCCGTTGCAGCCATCACGATCTTTACCTCCAGATATTGCTGCTCGCCTTTTTACACTGGAGCAGCAGATTGCTTCCATTATTCGCACACAGCAGGCGATGGAGGCGGACTGGTTACAGTTGCGCCGTTTGTTTTATACCCATTTTCCCCCTCCTCCACCACCATCTGCTTAGAGCTCATCGGTGCCACTAGGGTAGGCGAGGTGAGAAGGCGGCGATTGCTTTTTGATTGCACAGCATTTTGGGAGACTACGTTATGATTTTTGACTTTTGTACTTAATGTAGTATTGATACTGATGTAGCTTTTGACAGGGGTGATGTAGCCCCTAGTGATTGATGATTGTATGTATACACTTACGATGTGGTCTCATTTATATGGCAATCGCAGTGTTCTCACCATATTTGATTCGCTTGACTACTTGTTTATATTTTATGACATGGGATGTTGTGTGATTGATATTTGTGATGTGTGATAACATGAGATGTTATGTGATTATACTATTACTACCGTTATATACGTACACTATATTACGAACTGATTTACGTATTATAACATCGGAGCCTTCTATGGCCTAACCAACTTAAACCATCTTTTAGAAGATGCCGCCAAAACGCCCTACGCCAATGCCAATGCCTACTAATGAGGCAGAGCTACAGCAAGTCATTGCAGCTGCCATAGCACAGTACGCAGCATCTCAGCCAGGAGGGAGCGGAAGTGTTAACCAAGGCAATAACAATCCACCTCACGGTAATACCACGCCATTTGAACCTACCATGACCTAGCTGGATATCTTTAGCAATGATGCTAATGCCAAACATATGTTTTAACATACGTGCAGGGTGCACCTACAAGCAGTTCTTGGACTGCAAACCAGTTAACTTCGATGGCACAGGAGGTGCAGTTGCCTTTACCCGCTGGGCTGAGAAGACCGATTCTGTTTTACGCATGAGCAAGTGCGCTGAGGATCAGCAAGTCACATACATTTCAGGGCTGTTTCTAGATGGAGCCCTATCCTGGTGGAACCTACAAGTACAAACTCTAGGCGAAGCTGCCGCCTACGCCCTGACTTGGGCCGAATTGAAAGAACTGATGCGCAAAAAGTACTGTTCACGCGCAGAAATTCAAAGGTTGGAGACTGAATTTTGGCACTTAAAGATGGACGGTCCAAAGGTTGCGGAATACGTCCAAAGGTTTCACGACTTATCTCAAGTGGTTCCTTACATGGTTACGCCTGAAAACAAGCGAATCGAGCGCTTCATTTGGGGTTTGGCTCCCCAAATAATAAGCATGGTAACCTCCTCCAAACCAGCGACTATCACTGAAGCCATCGATTTGAGCGTGGCTCTCACCGAGGAGGCGATTCGTTTAAACATGTTTGATGAAGTCAAGGCAAAGAAGACAGAGACTCACGTTGAGTCCTCAGGAGATAACAAAAGAAAGTTTTCGAACTTCAAACAAGGCGTCAGTATGGCAGTAAAGAAAGGAAAATCAGCTGGCAGTGCCAAGAAAGGAAAAGGGTACCAGGGCACCCAGCCCAAATGCAACAACTGCCAACGCCACCATACTGGCCATTGTAACGTGAAAGTTTGTGAATCTTGTGGAAAACCGGGCCACTCAAAGGAATCATGTTGGGCTAGTGCGGGCCGGGGAGGCCAGGGAGGATATATGAATAGAAACGATAATCGTGGTGGTTTGGGAAATCGCCCACAAGGGAATAATCGAGGCTACAATGCAAATCAAGCCGGAACTGCCAATCAAAACAACCCGCCAGTTGGGGATGGTGCAGGAAGTGGAAAAAGATTAGGATGTTTTCATTGCGGTGACGTTGGGCACTTCAAGAAGGATTGCCCGGGATTGGACCAAGCCCGTGGAAGGGTGTTCCAGATCGGTGCACGGGAAGCACGCCAGGATCCCAACGTTGTCACTGGTACGTTCCCTATAAATCAACGCTATGCATCTGTTCTGTTTGATACTGGTGCCGACTATAGCTTCGTATCACTAGAATTTAAGAATATACTTGGGCTAGCCGCTAATAAGTTAGACATTCCCTACGCAATCGAATTGGCTAATGGAAAGCTGGTAGAAGCCAATGATGTTATCAGAGGTTGTGTGATTGAATTAGGAGAACGTGAGTTTGCTTTGGATCTACTACCAGTCCAATTGGGAAGTTTCGACGTGGTGGTAGGAATGGATTGGTTATCGGGCAATAAAGCTGAGATAGTTTGCCACGAAAAGGTTGTTCGTATTCCAACCGAGGATGGTGAGACCATTGTTGTTCATGGAGAAAAGCGTGAGACGCCGTTGCGGATTATCAGCTGTTTGAAAGCAAGGAAGTGTTTGCAGAAGGGATGTGTTGCTTTTCTGGCGCACATCGTGGACAAGAAGGCTGCCGAGCCAAGGATCGAAGACATCCCTGTCGTAAGGGAGTATCCCGAAGTCTTCCCAGAAGACTTACCTGGACTGCCACCTCAGAGGCAAGTGGAGTTTCACATTGACTTAGTTCCAGGCGCCGCGCCTGTGGCTAAGGCACCGTACAGACTTGCTCCGTCTGAGATGCAGGAATTGTCGACGCAACTTCAAGAGTTGTTAGACAAGGGTTTTATCCGACCAAGCTTCTCGCCTTGGGGAGCTCCGGTCTTGTTTGTTAAGAAGAAGGACGGTAGTTTCCGCATGTGTATTGACTACAGAGAATTGAACAAGCTGACGATCAAGAACAGGTATCCTCTGCCAAGAATCGATGATCTGTTCGACCAACTTCAAGGCTCAAGCTGTTACTCTAAGATCGATCTTCGATCTGGATACCATCAATTAAAGATACAGGAGGAAAGTATCCCGAAAATAGCCTTCCGAACTCGTTATGGACACTACGAGTTCCTCGTTATGCCATTTGGTTTGACAAACGCGCCTGCGGTATTCATGGATCTGATGAATAGGGTTTGCAAGCCATACTTAGACAAGTTCGTGATTGTATTCATCGACGACATCCTGATTTACTCAAAGACGAAGGCTGAACACGAACAACATCTTAGAACCATACTGGAGCTGCTAAAGAAGGAACAGCTGTACGCCAAATTCTCCAAGTGCGAGTTTTGGCTGCGCGAGGTCCAGTTTCTTGGACATGTGGTTAATGGGGATGGAATTCATGTTGATCCCACAAAGATCGAGGCAATCAAGAATTGGGAAACGCCTACAACGCCAACCGAAATTCGACAATTCTTGGGTTTGGCTGGTTACTATCGAAGGTTCATCGAGGATTTTTCAAAAATCGCTCAACCATTGACGCTCCTCACACAGAAGGATAAGATGTTTGATTGGGGAATCAAACAGGATGAAGCATTTCAGGTATTGAAGGATAAGCTTTGTAACGCGCCAATCTTAGCTCTACCAGAAGGTACTGATGACTTTGTGGTATACTACGACGCATCGCGTCAGGGATTGGGTTGTGTGTTGATGCAACGCCAAAAGGTCATTGCTTACGCATCACGCCAACTGAAAGTGCACGAAAAGAACTATACCACCCACGATTTAGAGCTTGGCGCAGTGGTTTTTGCACTAAAGATCTGGAGACACTACCTGTATGGTACGAAGTGCACAATCTTCACAGATCACAAAAGCCTACAGCATATATTCAACCAGAAGGAGTTGAATATGAGGCAAAGACGATGGGTTGAGTTGCTAAACGACTACGACTGCGAGATAAAGTATCACCCAGGGAAGGCGAATGTAGTCGCCGATGCCCTAAGTCGTAAAGAAAGAATCAAGCCCATAAGGGTTAGAGCTCTGGAAATGATTATTCGAACCGATCTTTCCTTGCGCATTCATGCTGCACAAAAGGAAGCTCTCAAGGAGGGAAACCTTGAGGAAGAATATCTCCGTGGAATGGAGAAGCTTTTGGTACCAAACGAGGAAGGAACGTTAAGTTTTGAGAAAAGGATTTGGGTTCCTCTGTTTGGTGGATTAAGGGAAGTTATTTTCGATGAAGCGCACAAGTCACGGTACTCTATCCACCCTGGATCGGATAAGATGTACCAAGATCTCAAAAATTACTATTGGTGGCCTAGGATGAAAGGCGACGTTGCTATTTACGTGAGCAAATGTTTAACGTGCGCTAAGGTCAAGGCAGAATACCAGAAGCCTTCGGGACTTCTGCAACAACCTGAGATTCCCAAGTGGAAATGGGAACAAATCTCAATGGATTTTGTTACAAAACTGCCAAGAACGCCAAGAGGCCATGATATGATTTGGGTGATTGTTGACCGCCTAACAAAGTCCGCACACTTTCTGCCAATCAAGGAGAAAGACAGTACTAGTAAACTTGCGGAAATTTACTTGAGAGAGATCGTAGCACGTCATGGAGTACCTCTCTCGATCATCTCTGATAGAGATGGAAGGTTTGTGTCAAGGATATGGCAATCCTTCCAAGAATCTTTTGGCTCACAATTGAATCTGAGCACTGCGTTTCATCCGCAAACTGACGGCCAGAGCGAGCGAACGATACAAACCTTGGAAGACATGCTGAGGGCATGTGTTATGGATTTGGGCGGTAGCTGGGATAAACACTTACCTTTGGTCGAATTTTCATACAACAACAGCTACCACACCAGTATTGGTGTCGCGCCATTTGAGGCCCTATACGGACGCAAGTGCCGATCACCACTATGTTGGTCTGACGCAGGTGATAGGCAGCTTGCTGGTCCCGAGATCGTCCAGGAGACGACAGATAAGATTGCGCAAATACTTAAACACATCGAAGCCGCTCGCCACAGACAAAAGGCCTACGCGGATCCAAACCGGAAGCATGTGGACTTCCAAGTCGGAGAAATGGTGTTATTGAAGGTTTCACCCTGGAAGGGGGTGGCACGCTTTGGTAAACGTGGGAAGTTAAATCCGCGCTACATTGGTCCCTTCAGAATTCTGGAAAGAATTGGGACAGTAGCATACAAGTTGGACCTACCTGCTGAACTGAATGGCGTTCACGATACATTTCATGTATCCAATTTAAAGAAAAGTCCAACTCAAGTTGACGTTGCCATTCCTATCGACGAGATTCATATTGACGACACGCTCCACTTCGTTGAAGAACCTGTTGAGGTCACAGATTGGAAAGTTAACAAGACCCGCCGGAGCAGTGTCAAACTCGTCAAAGTACGTTGGAATGCCAGACATGGTCCTGAATTCACCTGGGAGCGTGAGGACCGGATGAAGGAGAAATACCCCCACTTATTTCCTAAGAACTCTGCATCTACGAGCAGAACTTAAATTTCGGGACGAAATTTATTTAACGGGGGGAGAATGTGACAACCCGCACTAAACCAGGTATCCGTACAACTTAATTAATGATTAATTACTACTTAATTACTGTGCTTGATTGAAACTAGCTGATAAACTGCTACCTGCATACTGATACATGCACTTACTTGCATCATACTTTATTTGCTGTCACTACATTATTTACATACGGCACCTAAGTGACAAACATGATGCACAAAAAGCACAGTAGCACTAAACGGATACACAGTGAACATGCTGATATGACCAGCATCAGGCAGACACTGCCTCTAAGGCCTGTTAAGAGCCTCATATATTTTGGCTACACTGGTAGTGAGTGTAGGTATATAAGGGTTGTGGTACTGCGTCTCTAGGAATAAGATACACTGATTCGGATGTGCCTAAAACGTACTTTAAGTACCAAACACAGCACTTTAATAAATAAACCAGCTTCTAGCTGACTAGTAAAGTGCCAGAAAATGAGAAAATAACACTAGACACTTTCTGAAGTGTCGGGAAAACAAATTGTGTCACTAAAAATGTAATAACGACACTTTAAAGCGTTACAAAAGGCTTTAACGGATTACTATCCAACCGGACACCCGGACTTTACCCGGGACATGAAAATATTAATATTTTCACTATTTTTATTTTTCTGAGCCAGTTAGGGTCCCTGATTACCCTAACACCCGCCATAACGTGTAACATACAACTAACGAGGTTAGACACTTAGTTAACCTATTTAAACTAACTAATACTTGGAGATTAGTTGGAATTGAACCGGGTAAACCCCCCCCCCCCCCCATTCGAAACCGTTCCCCACTAGGGGACATACTTAGTACTTGATGATTATTTTAATCATCTTGGTTGATTATCTAGATGACATATTTACCAAAGGTTAAAGACCATAAGGTTTGCCTATAAAACTAACCTCTAATCACACTTAACTTCATCATATCTCACAACACAAAAACCAACAACAACTCTCTTCTCTCTTGCCCTCCCACTCTCGGCCGAACCTCATCCCACCCACCATCATATTTTCGGTTGTTGATCACTACATTCCATCATCATACAAGCTTCACAAGTCGCATATTAGGAGCTCTTGTGCACTCGGAACGCGAAGGACCTCGCTTGTTAGCTTTTATCCACCACATTTTCGCCTAGAATCTTCCCTAGCCCCGAGCTAGAGGTATATCACTTAAAACTTGTTCTTGAACATATCTAAAGTGGTTAAAAGAGATTTTGTCGGTTAAATATCGTTAACTTACATTTTGATGCATAAAAGTCTAGTAAAAATACTAAAAGTGGTGGTTAATAGCATATAACTTGTGTAAAAGTCGTAGGACTTGAAATATGTGTTTATTGAGACCCGATCTATGATGTGGTAGCTCGGAACATCGTTTAACCCGACTTTGTAAGATCATGTACCTTCACATAAGCTCGTTTTTGACTAAATACAAGGGTTAAAGGTGAAACTCTACCACACTTAAAGCATAAACTTGTGTAAAAATATTTTACTTGTGTAAAAGTGATTTGACATGTACAAAGGTGTTTAAAACTAGCGGATCTACGTATCTGCAAGTGGTATCTTTGAAGGACCACACTTTAAAAGAATCGTATTTTCTAAAGGATAGATCTTGTACTAATAAACATGATTTTACAAACCACAAGTGTGTAAGCACTTGTGAAATGAAAAGATCCGACAAGAAACTAGTTTTGTCAAATGTGACTAGAAGTTGTAAAGACGAGTTTTCTCTAGAAACGGGGTTTTCACTAAAACGGATTATTTACACACAAGATCCACCAAAAGTAAAGGGATTTACTACTTGTTTTTAGACAAACCACAAGTTTGTGTATTTTTACTATTATGTCCATATTTGACGAGTTTAAATGTTGAAAGATTGTTTGAAATTGTTGGGAACAATTGTTGATTTGATTATTAAAAGAAAATGATACGCTTGAAAGCGTGGCCACCTCCAGTTACAGAGGAAACTCTGGCAAAATTTTCCTAAAAACCTAACACTTAAACTTATTTACAATACAAGTGTTAGAATCATTTTCGTCATGCTTTCGAAACATAAATTTTGCCAAGACTTTATTACTAAATATTCGGAGGTGGGATTTTCACAAAATACTAACGTGATAAATGTATATTTTCACACACTGTTTATGATTATTTTGTGAAATACATAAATATTATTTTTAGAGTAAAAATAATGTTTACAAACGATAACGACTCCAAAATAATACAAACGCTTTCGCCATAAATATATAAGTTACACCGGTAATTATATTACCACTTGTATGTTAAAACGTAACTTACACCATTACGGAAATATTTATGAACGCGTACTTTAATAACGTATTTTGGATAAATACCTACATTTTGGAGTTGGATATATATAAAGATTAAGTGAGACTTAACGATGAAAGATTATACGCACATGTATTAAATCCCCCATCCTTGGGAAGGAAAAATAACTACCAAGTGTATACAGAACATAAACACGAAATAGTTGTCTAACTATTTCCCAAAGACATAAACTGTAAAGCTAAGGCACGGCCGTCCGTCTAATAGAATTAGCACTTGTAGGTCGTTGCACAGCTTACTGTATTGGAGACGCTCGATAGAGATACGCATTCACTGTGAGTTCATGTCCCCCTTTTCTCTAACTGTTTTCAGTTTACTTAACTGCGGGGGTGAAATACATGTTACTATGATTTACGAGTACTTGACAACGGTATGTTTAACGTAAGGAGGTGTTATACGATCATGTGAGTGGATAAGACAACATGGGGCCATTAGTCCTCATGGAGGGACCGAGGGACAGGAGCGGTAGATCTATCTGGGTGTAGCGAGCCCAGCCCCCGGCCAAACTAGAAACGGACCGTGGGGTGACTTTGTCCACATACTTTGCCGTGGCGAAATCTGCTAGGTTTGAGTCTCCCTATTTGCACTTCACATATGTCAGTGGCCTTGCAAACCATTGGTGATCACAAGTCCTCTTACACTGCTACATACCACAACTATTTTTATACTCACAAGTGTTTTACATACTCACTTACACATGAACTCGCTCAACATTATTGTTGATTTTTCAACTCACATGTATTTCAGGAAATTAAACGGATCTGGCACGGTATGGAACGTTTTCCGCTGCACTTGTCATGAAGTCATCAGGGTTTAGGGGATGTGTCTCTTTCCTGGACAAGACACAGTCCTTAAACCACGTTTATGCTATGTTATAAGTTGTAATGTCTACTGAACAAGGTTATGGTTGTATGTTAAAACAATGGTACTGTATGTGTTTTCAAAACTTAATGGATGACTTGCATGGTTTTTAATTCATATAGCTTTGTTATGATTAAGCTATGGTATTAAGAAGTCACACCAAAAGTTAACCACGCTTCCGCAAAGCCAGGGTGTGACACTCACCACCACCGTTGCCCCTGCACCATCAACCACCACCACCACAGCCACCCCCATCACCACCACCACCACTTCCATCACCATCAACAATATCATGTATCCAACATCAGAAATATAACGGAAACATAACTAGTGATTTACCTCAAGTGGAGATCGATGAGAGTTTTGAGTCGTGTGCAATTGTGAAGTGGTCAATTATTACGCTTTGTGTCACCAGACTTCTTCACAGCGAATCAGAGTAGTGGTTGGAGAAATTGGCGGTGGGAGTGGTGGTGGATGCAGGTGGAGGTGCGAACGATAGTGGTTGCGGGTGGACGTCGCATAGGATTGGAGGTGGCGCTCAGATCTGAAATGTGGGTCGGATCTAAGGGGTGCGTGGCAGTGGTGGTTGGAGAAATTGAAGGTGGAAGTTGTGGTGGTCACGGGTGGAGGTGCGAACGCCGGTGGTTGCGAGTAGAAGTTGAAGAAATCAGATGCAGGACTTGTGGTGGTTGCAAAAATTGGAAGGGTTGACTTTGGTATGTTGAATTTGGGGATTAGAGTTTTAATGAGGGAAGACAAAGTGAGTAGGTTAAATGACTTTAATGCCCTCAAGTGTGCCACATGTGACATGAGTTAACTGGAAAAATAAACAGAATTTGGGGTAAAAGATATAACATGTTAGGGTTTGTAAACATTAAGTATGTTTTCTGTATTTATTAAAGACAAAGGACGCACTTTGCAATAACATAGATACATAAAGGGCGATTTTTGTAATTTACTCTTTTCCAAATGGTTTTGGACGGTCTGGCCTAGCTTTCTAATATGAGGTGTTTGAAAATCTGATGGCCTTGGTGTATGGCCACCATGGGCTTATTTAATGTGAACTAGTTAAATTCCCCCGCACGTTGCGGCGGGTATCATTCGGTATAGGTTCGATTCATTACGACATCGATACAGTATCGCCACTCGGTATATCAAGGGAAAGATAAAACCCAAAAAATAAAGTCACGATATGACCAAAATAATATCAATATGTGTTTTACATCGGTCAAAAACCATAAATACGAATATCAGTAACGGTTCTGATAATAAGGATACCGATACCATGTTATACAGTCAGGGGCGGACCCATATGGCCCGGGTCGGGGTCCACGGACCCCAATCTTTTTTTAGAAAATAGTAGAACCGGTATGTTAAATTTTTCAAGGACTCCATAAAATAAATTAATTGGACCTCATAGTATTAAAAACAAAGATGGTGTGGTGGTAAATCTCCTTGTGTTCTAATAAATAGATCCCGAGTTCAAGTCTTACATGTACTGTTTTTTTAGTTTATTTTTTTCCATCAAAATTAAATTAGTGTTTTAAAACAGCACAACCACTCTCTAATTTGCTTCTTTAAAATGATAAATTGAATGTCGATTTTATTTAACACTTGATTACCAAATAAAACTTTCAACATATAATGTAGTGGTTTCATGTCCATTAAATGCTTCTACATTATTTTCTAGCACCGACTACGATGATCGACCCGAAAATTTTAATTTTTGGTTGTGAAAAATCCTTACACAAAAATGGACCCCAATGAAAAAAAATCCTTGGTCCGCCACTGTATACAGTCGAAATCGCCAGGGCATCAATGTAAACATTATCTTAAATGTTATATGAGAAAAATTAAAATAATAAAATAAGAAAACAATAAAATAATAAATTAAAGTAATAAAATAATAAAATAATGAAAACTTAAAAAAACTATAATATTAAAAAAATTGAATTACTGTTGATCACGACTTCTTATTAATATGTATATAATATGTATATAATTGTTTGACTAAGTTTGCTTAGTATAACTTATATTAATCTACCGAACTAGTTCTTGAACTATAACAACCCATATGGATTAAATACCACAATTTGTTATAACAAAGTTTCCTTATTTAGAAACTTTCATGTTTAAGTAGTCAATTGTAAGGTTTTATACTAGGACCTAATACTTGGAGTCTTGGACACATTAGGAATTCTTGTTTATGGCACATTGTTTACTTAATAGGCGATTGTCTTACTTACAATGAACTACTCTGGTAAGTCTTGTAACTTACTTTCCTTTTTATGCACTGTTTTGGGATTGTACATGCTCACTGTTTTCAATAGTGCATACAATTTAAATTTTGTGTGATCATTAACTCAAGTCTGCGAGTCGAGCACATGCGTGAGCAATACTACTTGAAGTGGGACGTGTTTCTATCTCTGCCACAGTTTCCAATCGGACGAAGACTACACTCTGACTATTAGTGGGCTGGGATGACGAGGCCATGCATTATAGGTATATGGCCATTCATTGTATCATGCATGTGTAATTTAGACTTGTTGCATGGGTATATTTCCGTACTAGGATGACTGTCTAATAGAGGACCTTAACCATCCAGGGCTTGATTATATGAACTTTTGTTTTTAAATGACTGGTTTATGCACTACTTATTTATCACTTGTGTCTTACGTTACAGACATGCCAAATGTATAGCTAACGTTTATTTTTTTTAGCATGTCTTATGAAACTTAGATAGAGGTCAATAGGTATTCTTATGGATGACTTTTTTTTCACCATGAATTTTAAACGGGTATAACCTTTTCATGCGAACAAGCGAGTGTAAACCCCTATCTTCCCCGTAACAAAGGGATAAATGGGCGTATTCTTCTCGGGGAGAACAGGGTGTAAGGAGGCAGGAATCATGTATTTATCTACATACCATGCTAAGCCATTTTTATTCAAAATATTAAAGCAACCAGACAAGTTGCTTTTATTCGCCATCATATGAAGAAGACACTAACCTGATGAATGAACTGTGTTTCGTCTCAGTGAAAAAGAAAAAGGGAGAAGAAGACAGCACAGGTAAAAGTGAAAAAAGAAAAGTAACTTTTTATTTATATATAAAAGATGTTTTCTCCACCGCCATAGGGCCTCCAATAAGGTGCCGACACGTCATGATAACTGACGCAAGTCAAACGTCACGTCAGATAGGAGGAAGATAAAACGACCGTCAGTTACATAACAAAAGTCACCGACCAAAATTTGAAATTCAAAAATCAACGATACGAACAACGAATCAGGGGGTCAACTCGCCAAAAATTACTCCATTTTAGTTCGAAGCTTTTACCAAGGAAACACTACGAACTAGGGGGACTTGATGAGGATACGTCCTTGGTCGGACCGAACCTTATAGCGTAAAGGTCGGATCGCACACCCGATGCTGTAGACAGAACGACTAAGCATATTGATACGTCATAACTAACTGGGACCCACAGCTTTAACCGCCATGACAATGACTGGTCCGACCCTAACTAACTCGCCACGTCAGCATGCCCAAAAACTATAAATACCCCGCCAAGGCTTCCAGCAAGGGATAATCGCTACTTTCTCTCTCTAAACTTTCCTCTCTCTCTTCCTGACCTATTTCCTCCTCACAAATACTTATTCTCACGCCCGAGCTTGGTCACAGAGAGGCCCCCCTCCCTGTGGCGAGGCTAATGGTGTGCTTGTTTCCTTGTGATCTTGCAGGTTCTTGCCAGATCATCTGAAGCTCTGCTCAAACCAGGTCGGACCAACTGATTTTGAGTCTTCAGTGGCGCCATCCCCTCGAATTCGCACAATTCGCTTTGCTAGTTCTGATCATTTGTAATCATGGAATCCACAACAGTTGTTTCCACAAACACTTTCCCGCCTTATAGCGACATTTGGGAAGGAAATGTTGCATCCACAGCTGTCCCTACAGCAGTCGCCACTGCAGCGATCCAAGCAGGATCAGCGACAGTACCTCGACCTACAAGTTCTGTGATAGCAAGCTCTGTCACCACACTATCAGTTACCGCTCCAGTCGCTACGCCGTTGCCTTGTTTTGACAACGCTTTCCTCCTACGGAATGCTGACTTGCTACGGCAACTACAGCAGCAGCAGCAGCGAGAAGAAATGTTGCAGAGTCTCCGCACGAACTTGTTTAGCAGTGTTTATCCAGGGTCTAATCCCGTTTCCGTCAGAGCTTTCACCTCTGGATCTATGGTAAGTCCTATAATCTCCACTCCCATAACATGTGTTGCACAATTTTCCTCGTTCACGAGCGCTCCGATAAATAACGGTCTCAATGACCTGTTTCGCCAGGGATCTATGGGTCTAAACCCTCAGGATCAGGAGTTGATCATGCCGTATCATCCTACGTCCATGACTTCTCAGTCAAAGTTCACGCTAAGGATTGTTAATGCACCGCTCCCGGCTAAACTGAAGATGCCCCCAACGTTAAAATTTTATGATGGCACGTCCTACTCGGACGATAATATGTTTGCCTTCGCCGGAGCAGCTAAAGTCGAACAATGGCCCATGCCAGCATGGTGTCACATGTTTGCTCAGACTCTTACTTGGTCAGCAAGGGTGTGGTTCGATGGTTTACCAGAATGATCGATTGATCATTTTGAAGATTTCCGGCGTATGTTTTTACAAAACTTCTGTCAACAGCGTCGCTGCAAGAAGGACATCACTGAAGTTCACCATATAAAACGCCGCGATGGAGAGTCCGTTGAAGACTTCATCGATCGTTTCAATCGAGAGAGCATGCAGATAAGTGGAGCGGTCGATCAGCTCCGTGTTTCCGGATTTTGTCACGGAGTCCGAAACAATCAGCTCGTAGAAAAGCTCCACGAAGATCTTCCGAAAACCATGGAGATACTTATGGAACGAGCCCGAGCCTTTGTCCGAGGAAAAAGCGCTTGCGGTCAACCAAATGAAACAACGGCAAAGAATGCAAAGGCCCGTACCGCGTCGTGGAGACGGAACGCATCGCCCGCAAAAGATAGAAACAACAGTTGGAATAGAAACCGTGGGCCATACCAAAAGTCTGATCGAAACAGCTTTCGAACTGGAAACGTACGATTCAACACTTTCTCCGAACTAACCAAATCACCGAGCGAGATCCTTAGTATGGAAACTACCCGATTTCCTACACCCTCGAAGCAGCGGCCTACCTCAGACAAGCATTCTAAGAAGTACTGCGAGTATCACCGAGATAAGGGGCATACGACTGACGAATGTTGGGCTTTAAAACAAGAGATCGAGAAGGCTGTACGATCCGGAAAACTCTCTCATCTCGTGAAAGAAGTAAAAGATGGGAAGAAGTCTGCAACAGCGATTGATAACCCGAACACCGAGGTTGGGATCAATATGATTCGGTCTACCGAACCAAGAGGGGTAAAACGGTCGAACCAACACATGGCAGCTTGGATGCAACAACCAACGTACTTTCCTCCGGTCGATTCGGAAGATGCTCGAGACGGACCAATCACGATATCAGCCGTAGTCACAGGACACTTGGTCCGGCGAATCTACGTAGATGGAGGAAGCGCCTTTGAGATAATGTACTTACAATGTTTTCAGCTGCTGAACCCCCAAATAAAGAAGAGATTGATCAAGGTATCTACTCCTCTAATAAGTTTTTCGGGAGAGGTGGTTCGTCCGATAAGGCAGATCACCCTTCCGACCACATTCAATGATAATGACAAAAGCAAAACTGTCCAATTAACCTTTTTGGTTATGGGTACTCATTCCTCGCATAATATAATACTCGGACGCCCCGGGTTACGAGCTCTCGGGGTGATTAGTTCAACGATACACGGTGCCATAAAATTCCCCACCGAAGCAGGGGTCGCCACTATCTTCTCAAAAACAAATTCATTCGTAGCAGAGGTAAGGCATGCAGCAGAGACAAGCTCCAAAAAATCTGAAGTGCCTACAGAACTTTGGGCGATTAACCCGGATTTCCTGGAACAGCAAGTGGCTATCGGTGCTCAGCTTCCAAAGCGAACGAAGAAGCTCCTATGGGAATTATTGAGCAACTCCACTGATGTTTTCGCATGGAAGTATTCCGATATGCAAGGGGTCCCCAGGTCCATGGCGCAGCACCATCTAAACGTAAAGGAATCAATCAAGCGAATAGCACAAAGAAAAAGGCACATGGCACCGGACCGAGCCAAGACAATTGCCAAAGACGTAAAGAGCCTCCTAGACGCTGGGATCATTCGAGAAGTTCGGTACCAAACTTGGGTGTCAAACCCAGTTATGGTATGAAAAAAGGATAACTCATGGAGAATGTGTATCGATTTCACCGATCTAAATGATGCATGTCCGAAAGATTGTTTTCCATTACCGAAGATTGATGAGAATATTGATTATGTCGCCACGTTCAGGCTGAAATGTTTCCTAGACACTTATAAGGGATACCACCAGATACAAATGGCAGTCGAAGAAGAGGACATGACAGCCTTTGTTACCAATGATGGAGTTTACTGCTTTACCAAGATGCCTTTCGGTTTAAAAAACGTCGGTGCTACGTATCAGCGTTTAATGAGCAAAGCTTTTAAAGACCAGATCGAGCGGAATGTAGAGGTGTATGTCGATGATATCATAATTAAGAGTCACGATGAAACCGCCATGCTGAAAGACATACTTGAAACATTCACCCGACTCCAAAGCATCAACATGAAACTAAACCCTAAAAAATGTACGTTCGGGGTAGAAGAAGGAAAGTTCTTGGGAGTCATGGTCGGATCAAAGGGTCTGCGAGCCAACCCTGACAAGATTGACGTTGTTCTCACCATGAAGCCTCCGACATCGGTTAAAGAGATACAGTCTTTAAATGGTCGTTTGGCCGCCCTCCATCGATTCTTGTCGAAAGCGGCAGACAGATCTCTCCCATTCATGGACGTGCTTAGAAAAAGTTTTAGATCGGAGTTTAAATGGACCGAAGAAGCTGCACGAGCCTTTGAAGAGCTTAAAGTCTATCTGGGCACCTTGCCAACTCTCACCGTACCAGAAAAACGAGGTATTAACGGTCTACTTAGCCCCATCATGCGGTACTATCAGCGCGATGCTAGTCGCTACACCGAATCGGAGCACAAATCCCCATCTACTACGTGAGTCGAACATTGAAAGATTACGAAATGAGATACTCAAATTTGGAAAAACTAGCTTTGGCGTTAGTCCACGCTTCAAGAAGACTTCGTCGGTATTTCCAAGCCCATCCAATTGAGGTTCGAACGAATCAAAGAATCCAGCATGTTTTCTCCGACGACCCGAAGTTTCAGGTCGCATGGCGAAATGGGCGATTGAGTTGGGTGCGTTCAACATCACCTTTAGAACCAAGGGTCAGTTAAATGGGCAGGTGATAGCTGATTTTCTAGTAGAAATACCGGAAGAAAAAGAAGTGGAAGAAACAGAACAAACTCCAAACAAGCCCCAGTCTCTGTATACGGACGGGGCTTCGAGCACCGAAGGTTCTGGAGCATGCTTGATACTCACCGATCTGGATGGCACGGATATGACGTATGCCCTCCGATTAGAATTCAAGAGCTCTAATAACGAAGCTGAATATGAGGCCCTGTTAGCTGGTTTACGATTAGCGGCCAAAGTCGGAGCGAAAAATGTTGTGGCCCATGTGGAATCGTTGCTGGTAGCGAATCAGGTGAACGGAGAATATGAAGCAAGGGAAGCCAACATGATCAAATATCTGGAACAGGTAAAGCAAGCTATGGCATTGTTCGATTCATGTAAGGTTGAGCACATCCCCCGCAGCAAAAATAAAAAGGCCGATGCGTTGAGTAAATTGGCATCTGTATCGTTCAGTCATCTGGCCAAAGAAGTAAGGGTGGAAGTGTTGACCGCACCATCAATTGCCACTCCTCATGTCATGCAGGTGGAAGCTCCGTCACAAACATGGATGACACCCATAATCAACTACCTGGTACACGATGTTTTGCCAGTTGATAAAGCCGAGGCTAGAAAAATCCAGATCAACTCTCTTCAGTATCAGATGCAGGAAGGGGGTTTGTACCCAAAAACTTTCCTCGGACCTCTGTTAAAATGCCTCGATCCAGAACAGGCCAGCTATATCATCAGAGAAATACATTACGGCATTTGCGGGATTCACGTCGGGCCAAAGATGATCGTAACGAAGGTCAAAAATGCAGGATATTACTGGCCTGGGATGCACGAGAGTGCAGTTAAAGAACTCCAGCAATGTGACGAATGCCAAAAGCACGCACCAGTAAGCCTTCGAGCGAAGAATGAGATGATCCCGGTAATCGCCGCATGGCCCTTCCAGAAGTGGGGCGTCGACATAGTTGGACCTTTCCCGCGATCGAGCGGAAGCGCCCAATACCTGCTAGTGGCGGTGGATTATTTCACCAAGTGGGTTGAAGCCCGACCATTCACAGTCATCTCTGGCTATAATGTAACGAGATTCTTTTGGGAGCAGATCGTGTGCCGCTTCGGCCTTCCGCTCTACATAGTGAGCGATAACGCAAAACAATTTGCAGAGAATCCATTCAAGCGCTGGTGCGAGAATTTAAAGATTAACCAAGTCTTCTCCTCGGTTGCTCACCCTCAGGGGAACAGGCAGGTTGAGCAGATAAACCGACGGATCGTAGATGGAATAAAAAGAAGACTTGGTTATGAAGGCAAAGGATGGACAGATGAGCTGCCAAACGTGTTGTGGGCTCACCGAACGTTGCATAAGACTAGTAACGGAGAAACACCGTTCAGTCTTACATACGACACTGAGGCCGTGATCCCCGCAGAAATTGGACTTCCAAATCAAAGATGTAAAAATTGGGAAGAAAACGAACAGGAGCTTCGGTCCAATCTCGATCTATTGGAAGAACGTCGGAACGTCGCGGCAATTAAAGAAGCGCGGTACAAGAAGAAGATCGAAAAATATTACAATGCCCGAGCCAAGCTTTACAAGTTTAAGGTCGGAGACTTTGTACTCCGAAGCAACGACGCAAGTCATGTAGAAGCTCCTGGAAAGCTGACCCCAAAGTGGGAAGGGCCGTACCACATAAAAGAAGCGAGTGATAAGGGCTCTTACGTGCTTGAGAAGATCGACGGAACTCCCGTACCCAGGACATGGAACGGGGTTCATTTAAAAAAGTGCTTCATGTAGAAAATAGTCCGTTACGGGAAAAAAAGATCGCTATTTTTTATTTTCTAATATTTCCTATTTTCATGTACGAATCGGGAGGGTAATGCCCCGAATGTATTTCCGTTTTCCTTGTAAACCGGGAGGGTCTGCCCTGGAAGTATGATTAAGTAAACCGTTAAATAAAGCGATCTGCATTTCTACAAGTATAAAGTGTATGTTAGTGCATTTATGTCTATCGCCTCCGTCATCTCAAATCGTAGCTGAAATAGATTAATTCTAGGCTTATTTTGTAATATCTAGTTAGTAAAAGGCAAGGTGGCATAACTGTAAATAAGGAGAACCTCCTTATATCCCTTGGCCTATAAATAGGAACCTAAGGTGTTAGGTTTAGAACTTTTGCAACTTTTGTCACATTTGAGACTTGGAGCTTTGAAGGTTAGAGAGAGAAGCTAGAGAGAGAAAGTGACATCGTGATTCAAGTGCTTTGTACGATTTCATATCAATCAATAGAATCACTGATTATATTACGTTCTCGTGTGTTCGGTCACGTTCGTGTACGGATTCCGCACGTCACATGTTCGGTTCGCAATGGAAACGGAGTCAAAACCGGTCCTAACAAGTGGTATCAGAGCAGGAGCTCGATTGCACGGATCAAACGCACGATTTCTCACGGAAAATCATCAGAATCAGATTCAAATTTCACTCAGATTTGATCAATTTCTTCATCTTTACGTTTCTTCACGTTTTCGACCGAAAATCACCAAATTAAACGACTTTTTACGGTTAAAATCGGCTAAAATTTGGATATGTTGTGCGAAAACAATTGATCTATAAGCCTATAAATTTTCAGAACTTAATTCGAAGCCGTTTAAGAGAAATTTAGAAATTTGTAGTTCGAAGTTTGTTGAAACATGTTGAAAGTTGCTGCTGTTGTGCTTGATGTTCACCGGTCGGATGGTAATCCGATCGGATGACCATCCGACTCAAACTTTCACTCGACTCATTGCATTTCATTTAAAATGTTGACTATGTTGACTTTTGATGTTCACCGATCGGATGACCATCCGACTCAAGTGCCATTCATTGCATCTCACCCGGTCGAATTACTTAGTCAACCTGCTCAGACTTAGTCAGTCAACTTTATCAGTAGTTCACGTGTATCATTAAAGGGACATTTAATCAGTTTGTCGGCCAATTCAATAAAGAATCATTTTGATCTGATCTATACATCTCGGTTAAATCAAACTAATTTGTTCTCTGAACAATCACATGGGTCATGTGCTTTGATAATAAAAATTGCATGTGATCGTGATAAAGTCTGTCGGCTACTGAATTCATTAAAGCAATTGAATATGACATGTGCTATTAAAGTTCACCGATCGGATAGCAATCCGATCGGATAACTATCCGACTCTAAGTACCATCACTTCATTTAAAAAGAGTTGACTTGTTTGACCTATCCGTTCGGATTACTATCCGATCGGATAACAATCCGAGGCACTGCATCATCACTAAAAAGTCTTTGACTTCAGTTGACCTATCCGTTCGGATTACTATCCGAGCGGACGGCAATCTGTGTTGACTTTAGTTGACCTATCCGAGCGGATTACCATCCGATCGGATGACAATCCGAGTCTAGTGTTCTCACCCGAGCGAGTTGGTTAGTCAACATATTCAGGTTTGTCAGTCAATATTATCAGTAATTCATGTGACATTAATTGCTTTCGGTGAACATGTGAATGTGTATGAATTAAGTGTCAACCCATGTGAAATCCATATTAACGGCCCTATAGAATTTTAATTTGAAGCTGATTGTCGGCTAAATTGAATTTGAGAATAATCAAAGGCATTTAATGGTTTGTCAGTGTCACATGCGATAACAAAGTTTGATTCAATCAAGTAATATTTCATTCATATTTTGTCGGCCATCATTGTTAATCCCATGTGAGTTGTTAGTTTGCATGTAGCATGTGAGTTCAGTTGATAAGTCAAGTTCATCATTGATAAAAAGGAATCAATTGTCACCCGCTCGGACAAAAGTTTTGTCGTTTAGTAGAGTGGCTTGTGTCAAAGAGTCGGATAGCTATCTCACCCGAACGGATACTATCTCACCCGAACGGATACTATCTCACCCGAACGGATAGCTATCTCACTCGAACGGATACAATCTCACCCGAACGGATAGCTATCTCACCCGAACGGATACAATCTCACCCGAACGGATAGCTATCTCACCCGAACGGATAGCAACATCATCCGAACGGACAGCAATCTCACCCTAACGGACAACGTTGTCACGAAATTATTTTCACTGTTGACTTGTGTTGACTCACTCGATCAGATACCCGTTCGATTCACTTGTTTGATATTGATTAAACTCATTGTGTTTGTTTGTTCGTGATTCAGGTGATTAAAAGGTGCTTGTAAATCGAGAAGATCACATCATGGCTGAAGAATTCTACAACACGTTCTACAACGCGTTCACATCCGAATCTTCTGAAACTTCAACTGTAACACCAAAGTCAATTACAAAAGTGGTCAATGAAAACATCAATCACGACAACTTTTATGGAACTCATTCCAAACCACCCAAGCTAGATAATATTGAGGATTATACTTGGTGGAAAGAACGGTTTCTCAACTGGGCAAAAGCTTATGCACACGAGAGCTGGTTCTGTCTAGAGTTCGGATATGTAAGGCCAAAGAATGACAAAGGAGAGGAAATTCCTTTGAAGAAATTAGGAGTTGAAGACAAAAAGGAATTGTCGTCTGAACAGAGAATGATTGCTTTGATCCAGTCGGCTATTCGAAATGACATTTTTGCATTACTTAACCATGATGGGTCATCGAAATCGGTTTGGGAAGCTTTACGAGTTAAAGCTGAGGGGGGTAAACAGATTAAAAAGAACAAAATTGCCCTGTTAAAGAAAGAATTTGATATGTTTGATAGCATTAAAGGAGAGTCTGTGAGGCAAATGATAGAAATATTTTGTCACCTAAAAATTGAACTCGAAAGATTTGAAATTGTGAAAACAAGAGAGGAAATTATTGATAAAATCATAGAAGCGTTACCACGAGCTGATCAGTGGCAAACGTTTGTGTTTATTCTAAAAAATGATGTGCTATATGATACAATTTCTCTTGATGCTTTGATAGAAAAAATTGAAAGTCATGAGGTTGAGCTACAAAAGCAAAGCAAGATGAGCGGTTCTTCGCATCATCAAAATGTCGGTCTTTATTACAAAGGTAGCACACCTTCGGTGAAAGTTGGTGAATCACCAAAGACCGGATTCAGCGTTGAAAAGATGAAAGAACCACAAACAAGCTCGTCAAGCTACAATCCAGGATACAATTCATCTTCTTCAAAAGCAAGCTCTGAAGAATCTGAAGAAGTTCTTTGCAACATTGCTCTTAAACTGAAAAATTCTCCGGCCATGAGCATCAATGCAGCTAAGCAGCAAATGAGCTTCCTTGCATCTGTTCTGGAATCGTATGAAGGTCTAGTTGCAGGCAAGATTGGTAACTATGAGTTAACCAAAGAAGACTACGACCAGATTGATCCGAAAGAGATGGAACTCATTGACATCCGTTGGTGTTTGGCCAGCTGCATCCGCAGAGCTCAGAGATATATGGAAATTACTGGGAAGCAATCTCTCGGTGGTTGTAACAACCCTCGGTAAAACCAACATCCTCAGTATATCTCTGACACTCTAGTATATTATAGAATGTCTCAATATGTCTTTAATTACACCCCGTATGTGAAAACCGAGCCCGGATTATGTTATAGCATTTAAAATAAATTAAAAACAAGAAAAATTGAGCTAAGGCGGGCCGCGTAGACCCATCTCAACATTTCACGCGGGTGGTATAAAGGTGTAGACCGGATTCCTTTGATTCTTTAGTTAAAGCGGGCCGCGTAAGAGTTATCGATAGTGTACGCGGGCCGCGAAAGACCTACAACGCGGAGACACCAGATGCTGACACGTGTCGACATCGTGGCGGGTCTACTTGGTGACCGGGATCAGCTATACTTTGACCGTGTGTTGACGCGGGCCGCGTAAGGCTTCGCCTTACCTTACGCGGGCCGCCTGGAAGTCAGATATCAGCACTATATATAGAACTCATCAGTTTTCGTTTTCCGTCGCTCACATCTTTCTTTCTTAAACGAATTCTGAAGTAGTAGAAGTAATACGCGGGTATTATACCACCCTAATTAGCGAGGTTCTGCTCCGTTGTAAGTATTATAACCACAGTTTCGTAATAGTTACGCTGCCCGATCGATTTAGGGTTCCGTAACAACTGTCGTGGTTCTGCCCGACGTAGTTGTTGGAATGCCGTCTCGGGGAGGGTATCATTAATATTTTCAAAGGGTTATGATACTAACCAATGTACATTTGTATAAATTATAGATTATATCCAGGAAACCCTTACGAAAAGCCTAAAACAGCAATGTGAGTTTATCCTCTTTTTGTTAAACTTTTTGGTAATGTTTTACCAAACCTTAAATGTTTTACTATGAAATTTAGCAGTGATTGAGTCTTTGTAGTTCTTCAATTACTGCCAGTATGTTGGGGTTTTGTATACAAAATGTACTACACTGTGAGTAGTAAGTCGTGGATGACAATACTTTACCATTGGACAATGAGTTAGCCAATGTGTAATATGACCCACAAGTCAGTGGATTGACAGTACTAAACGGAGTAATTGTGTAGACATAAACAATGTGATCGCTCTCAATACTGTTCACTGTGACTTTTATTTAAACTTGATTAAACTGGGATTCACTCACCAGTATTTCCGACTGACAAATGTTTTTAAAACACGTTTCAGGTAACCCAATGTGACAGCCAATTAGTAAAAAGCCAGCTGGAGAGCACTGAAGGCTTGGGAAAATGTGGCTATAAAAGTTACCAAATAAACGATGTTTTAAAATTCAATAAAATAGGAATGTATTGTAATAAGAAACTTGGGTTTTACCCATGTGATTATTAATATTAAATGAGGTGGTTTTACTCTGATAAACATTTCCTAACTACGGTCCTGATGTAAATTCCGCTGCAAGATAAATAATCAACTGATATCACCAAAACTCTGGGCTCGCGTCCGCCCGTTCCCGGGAATCAGGGATCAGGGGTTGCGACAGAAGGTGGTATCAGAGCCTAGCCACTGGTCTGAGCCAAAGAAGTGTTCTGCTGACACTTAAAATTCTAAATTTTGTGTTAGGAAATAAATTATGGAAATACATGCATAACTGTATTTATTTGTTATGTGTTATTTGACTATTTGTTAGTTTACAGTATGAGTGATCAAGGACCCTCAGACATGAATCGTCTGTTGTCTGAATCACCTAAGAGTGAAGGTACTTCGTCACAGCCTGCCCTTTCTGGGTATTCTGCTGATCAGGAAGAAGGAGTATTTGCTTTTAGAGCTCAATCAGAAGAGCCATTCCCTAATAAGAAACGAGGATGGTTCAGTAAGGAAGCTTTTGCTCGTAGGAAGAGAATGCGAAAGTTGCAACAGCAAAGAGTTCTAGCAGCTGCTAAACGTAGAACAGATGCCCATACACAGGATATGCTTAATAGAAGCCTAGCTAATTTTCATATCCTAGCTACAACTGCTGCTGACCCGAGTCTGGAACAACTAGTAGCCCCACAACCACAAAACCCAGATCAACCCATGGAGATAGAAAACCAGGAAAACCAAGTGGAGATGCATGACTTTAACCCAGAAGAAATCCCTAGGGTACCTGCACCAAACCCCCTAGACCCAAATTACGACCCCTGGTGGGACGATAATAGGGACTTTGTGCAACGTTACCCTATCAAGGAATACCCACCCATACAGAACATAGAAGCCTACCCAGGTATGGACCCTTTAGATCCCTATTACCATGATGAATATATTAGGGAGATTTTAGAGGATTCTTACCGATTTCAGGAACTTTCACCCCCATATCAGGAACCCGCACCCCAGATTCCAAACCCAGTCCGAGAACCTGCACCCCCAATGAGTGCAGAAAACGTCCAAGAACTTAGGACCTTTGGGGAGGAAATTTTAGAGAGCAGTGAGAGAATGCGTCAGGTGGGAGAGCGTCTCGTATGGAAATACGATGAACGTAATATGGATTTTTGGATAAATCCATATCCGTGAATGAGATGGTGAAACGATGGTAGTAATAATATTATAATAATAATATAATATAATAAAAATAAAATAAAATATGCGTGTACGGATGCATATTACTATTAGTGTAATTTTCTTTCTGTTGGTATTGTAATCTTTATTTCTGTACTAGTGTGTAATAGACGCATAGTATATGAAAATAGAGTACAAGTCGCAATGATCGACTGTTTTGGCTAAATTGCATGTTATGTGATTAACTATATTAAGATATTATTTGTGATATTAATATGGGGTAATTGTTTAAAATTCAGATGGCCGACGAAGGAAATCAAGGACATCTGAATAATGATAACCAGAGTAACATTAACTTGGTTAATGAGAATCCAAGCATCAATAACAATAACAATCAAGTGGATAATAGTGCTATCCAACACATAGTAGCGCAGGGAATTATAGATGCAATGCCTTTTATTCTTCAAACTGTTAAAGATGCTGATAATAAAAGTAAGCATAGCAGTAAGCGACCAAGTGAACCAGAACACAGTGTGAACAATGGACCTATACTTCAAATGCCCATTCCCAAAAGAAGAAGAACCATGCCTTACGGTTGTTCTTATAAGGAATTATGGTCTTGTAAACCAATGGAATTCTCGGGCAACGAAGGGGCCATTGCAACCTTACGCTGGATAGAAAAGACTGAGGCAGTCTTAAGGATAAGCAAATGTGCTGAAGAAGATAAAATACTGTTTGCTTCTAATCTGTTTAAGAAAGCAGCACTAGAATGGTGGAACACTATCCTCCAAACAAAAGGAAGTGATAGAACCTATAATATGGAATGGGAAGAATTTAAGGACAAGGTACAAAGGAAATTCTGCCCTCCTAATGAAAAGGAACAGATAGCAAATAAATTCCTAAACCTTAGAATGATTGGTGTGGATAGTAAGGGATATACTAAAATATTCTTCGAATATGCCAAAATAGTGCCAACCCTAGCTTCACCAGAACCAGTGTTAATTTCCCTTTATATTTGGGGATTAATTGGAGAGATAAGACACATAGTCAAGGCAGCTAGACCTCAAAATATAGAAGAAGCTGTAGAACTAGCAAATACATTGACTGATGAATTAGTCCGTACTAGAGAAGAAGATGAGAGGAGGAACTTAACCCAATGGCTTACACAGGAATTCCGTTCCGGAAATTTCAATCGTAGGAATATGGGTTCTACCTCTGCACCCTACTGCAAGGTCTGCAAGAAAAAGCATTCGGGAAAATGCTCCACTCTCTGCAATTATTGCAAGATGCCAGGACACAAGGAAGAAAATTGCAGGAAGAAATCCAGTAATGGATTATGCTACAACTGTGGAGAAAAAGGTCATATCAGGCCAAACTGTCCGAAATTAGCTCCAGCTCCAGACAACAAGAATACTAAAAATGCTAGAGCATTTGTTTTGACTGCAGATGAAGACAAGATGATTCCAGATGTCATAGCTGGTACGTTTTTAGTTAATGATATTTTTGCTAAAGTATTATTTGACCCTGGTGCAAACCAAAGTTTTATTAATACATCGTTTTGCAAAATTTTAAATCAGTCATTAACTAAACTACCTCTAGAATGCTTAGTAGAGACAGCCAATGGAGAAACCATTAGGATTTCTGAAATCTTGCAGGGAGCAAGAATAGAAATTTTAAATCAGAAATTTATTGCAAACCTATATCCCATGAATTTGGCAGGATTTGATGTTGTTTTAGGAATGGATTGGTTAATAGCCAATAAAGCCAGTATTTTATGTGATCAAAAGTTAATTCAAGTAAATTCACCAAAAGGTAAAACGATCACAATTAAAGGAGATAAACTTTCTAGGTCAACTAAATATATCTCTGTGATGAAAACTGCAAGTTGTATGAGAAAAGGTTCTATAGTGTATTTGATTTCCATAATCACTAACACTAAAGGAAAAGAACTAAAAGATATTCCTGTAGTATCTCAGTTTTCAGATGTATTTCCAGAAGAATTGCCACGGCAACCTCCGGATAGAGAAGTTGAATTCAGAATCCATTTGATACCAGGAACAGCACCGATTGCCAAAGTACCTTATCGTTTGGCACCCGCAGAAATGCAAGAATTGAACAAACAATTAGACGAATTGTTAGAAAATGGATTCATACAACCAAGTTCGTCGCTATGGGGAGCGCCGATACTCTTTGTTAAAAAGAAAGACGGATCAATGCGTATGTGCATTGACTACCGTGAATTAAACAAGGTCACGATTAAGAATCGGTACCCATTACCGAGAATCGATGATTTGTTTGATCAACTGCAAGGAGCTCGATTTTTCTCTAAGATCGATTTAAGGTCAGGATATCATCAATTAAAGGTACGGGAAGAGGACGTTCCTAAGACCGCATTTAGAACAAGGTATGGTCATTATGAATTTACTATCATGCCATTTGGTTTAACCAATGCCCCAGCTGCATTTATGGACATGATGAACCGAATATGTAAGCCATATTTGGATAAATTCATAATTGTTTTTATAGATGATATTCTAATTTATTCTAAGAATAAAGAAGATCATGCAAAGCATTTGCACGCACTTTTAAGTTTGTTAAGAAAGGAAAAGCTTTATGCTAAGTTTTCAAAGTGTGAGTTTTGGTTAGAACAGGTACAATTCCTTGGACATTTAGTTAATCATGAAGGAATTCATGTGGATCCAACAAAGATCGAAGCGATTACTAAATGGAAAACCCCTGAGTCACCAACCGAGGTTAGAAGTTTCTTAGGATTGGCCGGTTATTATAGAAGATTTATTCGAGATTTTTCTAGAATAGCCATTCCCTTAACTAAGCTAACCTGTAAATCTGTTAAATTTGAATGGGGAGTAAAACAAGAAGAAGCCTTTAGAATCCTTAAGCAAAGATTAACCCATACACCCATACTAGCGTTACCAGAAGGAACTGAAGACTTCGTAGTCTATTGTGATGCTTCTAGATTAGGTTATGGATGTGTATTGATGCAACGCCAAAAGGTTATAGCTTACGCATCTAGGCAACTTAAGAATCATGAAGAGAATTATTCAACCCATGATTTAGAATTAGGAGCTATAATTTTTGATCTTAAGATTTGGAGACATTACCTTTATGGTAGTAAGTTTACCATATTTACTGATCACAAAAGTTTAAGGTATGTTTTCGGGCAGAAAGAGTTAAATATGAGACAAAGACGCTGGATGGAAATGCTTAGTGACTATGATTGTGATATCCAGTATCATGAAGGAAAAGCAAATATAGTGGCAGATGCTTTAAGCCGAAAGTATCATGAAAAGCCAAAAAGGGTACGTTCTCTTAAATTAAATCTGCAAGTAGATTTAAATGATCAAATAAGAGAAGCACAAGAATCAGTAATCAAGGATGATTCTGAAAAATTAAAAGGTATGCTAAAAGAATTGGAACAAGGAACAGATGGAATTTGGAGATTCCATAAAAAGAGAATGTGGATACCTAAATTAGGAAATCTACGTCATCGTATATTAGAAGAGGCCCATAAGTCTAAGTATACGATGCATCCAGGAAGTGATAAAATGTACCAGGATTTAAGGAAAAATTTCTGGTGGATAGGAATGAAAAAAGACATAGCAGCCTATGTTTCTAAATGTTTAACATTTTTATAAGTCAAAGCTGAACACCAGAAACCCTCAGGTTTGTTACAGCAATTAGAAATGCCAGTATGGAAATGGGAATTAATAACAATGGATTTTGTTACTAAATTACCCAAAACAAGGAAAGGTAATGATACAATCTGGGTGATTGTAGATAGACTAACCAAGTCAGCTCATTTTCTGCCAATGAAGGAAACAATTAGTATGGAACAATTAGCTAAACTATATGTAAATGAAATTGTTTCTTTACATGGCATTCCTTTATCAATTGTTTTTGATAGAGATAGCCGCTTTACCTCTCATTTTTGGTCAAGTTTCCAAAAGGCAATGGGAACCAAGTTAAAGCTAAGTACGGCTTATCATCCATAAACGGATGGACAAAGCGAAAGGATAATTCAGACAATGGAGGACATGCTTAGAGCTTGTGTAATTGACTTTGGAGGTAATTGGGACGATCACTTACCTTTAATAGAATTTTCTTATAATAACAGTTATCACACAAGTATCAATGTTGCACCATTCGAAGCACTTTATGGACGAAAGTGCCAAACCCCAGTCTGTTGGGCAGAAATTGGGGAAAAGCAACTATCTGGACCTGAGATAGTGCAAGAAACAACTGACAAGATTATGCAAGTCAAGGAACGACTGAAAGCAGCACGTGATCGACAGAAAAGCTATGCAGATAACCGACGCAAACTGTTGGAATTTCAAGTAGGAGATAAAGTATTATTTAAAGTCTCTCCTTGGAAAGGAATAGTAAGATTCATCAAACGGGGAAAGCTAAATCCCAGGTATATTGGAGCTTTTGAGATTATTAGAAGAATAGGACCTGTAGCCTATCAGCTACAACTGCCAGAGGAAATGGCAGGAATACATGATGTGTTTCATGTATCTAATCTCAAAAAGTGTTTAGCTGATGAATCACTAATAGTACCTCTTAAGGATATAGAGGTAAATGAACAACTCAAGTTTGTAGAAAGACCTTTACAAATTGAAGACAGGAAAGTCAAGAATCTCAAGCACAAGAGACTAGTCAAAGTGAAGTGGGACTCCAAAATAGGACCTGTGTATACATGGGAGCTCGAGTCAGAAATGCAAAAAAAATATCTGCACTGGCTCGAGTCAGAATGTAACAACCCTCGGTAAAACCAACACCCTCAGTATATCTCTGACACTCTAGTATATTATAGAATGTCTCAATATGTCTTTAGTTACACCTCGTATGTGAAAACCGAGCCCGAATTATGTTATAGCATTTAAAATAAATTAAAAACAAGAAAAATTGAGCTAAGGCGGGCCTCGTAGACCTACCTCAACATTTCACGCGGGCGGTATAAAGGTGTAGACCGGATTCCTTTGATTCTTTAGTTAAAGTGGGCCGCGTAAGAGTTATCGATAGTGTACGCGGGCCGCGAAAGACCTACAACACGGAGACACCAGATGCTGACACGTGTCGACATCGTGGCGGGTCTACTTGGTGACCGGGATCAGCTATACTTTGACCGTGTGTTGACGCGGGCCGCGTAAGGCTTCGCCTTACCTTACGCGGGCCGCCTGGAAGTCAGATATCAGCACTATATATAGAACTCATCAGTTTTCGTTTTCTGTCGCTCACATCTTTCTTTCTTAAATGAATTCTGAAGTAGTAGAAGTAATACGCGGGTATTATACCACCCTAATTAGCGAGGTTCTGCTCCGTTGTAAGTATTATAACCACAGTTTCGTAATAGTTACGCTGCCCGATCGATTTAGGGTTCCGTAACAACTGTCGTGGTTCTGCCCGACGTAGTTGTTGGAATGCCGTCTCGGGGAGGGTATCATTAATATTTTCAAAGGGTTATGATACTAACCAACGTACATTTGTATAAATTATAGATTATATCCAGGAAACCCTTACGAAAAGCCTAAAACAGCAATGTGAGTTTAACCTCTTTTTGTTAAACTTTTTGGTAATGTTTTACCAAACCTTAAATGTTTTACTATGAAATTTAGCAGTGATTGAGTCTTTGTAGTTCTTCAATTACTGCCAGTATGTTGGGGTTTTGTATACAAAATGTACTACACTGTGAGTAGTAAGTCGTGGATGACAATACTTTACCATTGGACAATGAGTTAGCCAATGTGTAATATGACCCACAAGTCAGTGGATTGACAGTACTAAATGGAGTAATTGTGTAGACATAAACAATGTGATCGCTCTCAATACTGTTCACTGTGACTTTTATTTAAACTTGATTAAACTGGGATTCACTCACCAGTATTTCCGACTGACAAATGTTTTTAAAACACGTTTCAGGTAACCCAATGTGACAGCCAATTAGTAAAAAGCCAGCTGGAGAGCACTGAAGGCTTGGGAAAATGTGGCTATAAAAGTTACCAAATAAACGATGTTTTAAAATTCAATAAAATAGGAATGTATTGTAATAAGAAACTTGGGTTTTACCCATGTGATTATTAATATTAAATGAGGTGGTTTTACTCTGATAAACATTTCCTAACTACGGTCCTGATGTAAATTCCGCTGCAAGATAAATAATCAACTGATACCACCGAAACTCTAGGCTCGCGTCCGCCCGTTCCCGGGAATCAGGGATCGGGGGTTGCGACAGTGGTGCATCTACAAAGCTTGGATTTGATAAGTCCAAAGTGACCTGCTTCAAATGTAAGCAAAAAGGTCATTTCAAAAGAGAGTGCAACAATTCTGCGGTTGGTGGAAATGAACATCCGTTCAATGATGATTACTACCGAAAGGCAATTTACCACCGTAGCAGAGAAGAGCCAAAGATGATCGAAGATAAACCCAGAGAGAAGTCAAGAGCTTGTGATGTAATCCACGATGATGAAGGATATGATTGGAGTCAGGTTTGTCCAGAAGAAGATCGTTTGGAAAATATAGTTACAGCTCATGGCAGAAACACATCAAAAAGTCAACATTATGTTTTTGTTGCTGAAATTCAAGAGGAAAACAAAGAAGGAAAAGACACAGCTGAAATCAAAGAGAAAACCAGAGAAGAGATTCTGAAAGAGAAAACTTATAGAGAAAGAAACATTGCTTTGAACAGAATGAATGAAATGCAAGAAGAGTATGAGAACGCCATCAGCAGTAGGAGATGGGATAAGAAGAGAGAGTGCTATTTCAACAGAGAAGGTGAACCTGTCGTTCCGAAGAAAGACATAATTTTTGAAGATGTTCTTCTCATAATTCCTCGATCTGCCGAATATTATAGAAATGTATTAAAAGATGACACTTATGCAAAAAGGCATGAAAAGGAAATAAGATATGCCATGACATCGTGTTTGAGGAAGAGAGATGAAGAGAGAATGAAGAAGAATATTGAGAATTTGGTTGATGATTTGAAGAAAGTTGCTGAGGAAGATGTGAAGACTGTTGTAGAAGTTGTAAAAGAAGCTGTTACTGAAGAATAACAAGTTGTAGAAGAAAAGAATGAGAATTTGAAAGTTACTGGTGATGAGGTTGGTATTGAAGAAAAGCAGAAAAATGCTGATCAGAAGCAGACAGAAGCTGCAACAAACACCGAAGTGCCAATCACTGATGTAATTTCTGATTCTGAAATCTTGAAAACTGTTGAACAGTGCAAGAAATGCATGGAAACGTGCAGTGCTTGTACTGAAAAAGACAAACAATTCAAAATAAGAAATCTTGAATTCAATAAAATTGAAGAAGTTTTCAAAAATAAATGCAAAGAAATGTTAGAAAATGAAAAGATTTTGAAAGATAATGATGAAAAACTTTTGGAAAAATGTAAAAAGTTAGAAAAAGAAAATGAAGTTTTAAAAGAAAATGTTTTGAAAAAGACAGAAGAATGTGATCAAAAGGAAATTGTTTGTCAAGAAATGAAGAAAGAATATGATTCAATAAAATTGGCATATCACATTACAAAAAATCATATGAAAAAGTGAAGGATGAAATGAAATTTGCTCAATCAAGAATGAATTACTTATCAGAAACAACTAAAGAGTTTAAGCGAATGTATGAAATAAAACAAGGTGTTGTTAATTCATATATTGAGGATGTTGCTAAGCTAAAGCGACAGATTGCTGATTTAGAACAGGATAACAACAAGTTAAAAAGTTATCACGTGTCGTCATATGTGCTTGAAAGAATTTTCAACATAAAACCTGATGGAAAAGATTCTGAGCAAAACAAGAAAGGTATTGGCTTAGAGTTTCATCAAGTTCCACCACCGAAAAAGTTTGCATTTTATGATGATGAAAAGGTCGAAAAAGCTTTCAACATGGTAGATCAATTGCCAGATAACATTGACATAACCTATTCCAAATCTGATGATTCTAGTGATTCAGAGGTGGTAGGTAAGGTCGTTGAAAGTGTGTTGAAAGAAGAGTCGGTTGATACAGGTAAATCTGAATCACAAGATGAAAATGAAGGTAATTTTCATGATGGATATCTGAAAAACACAAAATCCGAGAAAAATTTGAATGATGATTCAAAAGGATTGGTTTATACCATGATTGGATCGGACAAATTATACTTAGATGTTGTATTCCCGATTCAGAATGTGATTTCAGAAAAGGTTGATAAAGTTTTCAAGATGGTTGAAATTGAAAAATCTGAGATTTCAAAGTTTGCTGGAAAAGGTCACAAAACTTTTTATAATAAACTGGGTTTTAAAAAGAAAAACATGAAGGCTGGGTTGGGTTATAAAAGGAAACAGAATTGGAAGAAAAATGTAACGCCAAATTATCAGACAAAGATGAATTTTGTTCACGGAACAAGTTCCGAAGAAGAGAAAGAACTTCAATTTAGACGTCAGTCTAATGAAGAGTTCTATGCTCAAAAAAAGCAACAACAACAGGTCAAAGATGTCTCAAAAAGAACATGCTTTAAATGTGATCAAACAGGACATCTTGCACGCAAGTGTCCAAATCTGAAACCTGTTGATGTTGAGACGAAAAAGAAGTCTGTTTATGTTCAAAAACAGAAGTCTGATGTTGTGAATCAGAAGTCAACCAAGTTTGATTCAAAGCAAACTTGGAAGCCGAAAATGTCAAAGGCTGACTCACAACAAACATGGAAACCAGTGACACCAAAATTAAGAACAACACAAAGTTGGAAAAACACTGTTGATACAACAAAACCAAACCAGTCTTGGAAACCAAAAGTTGTTGTTCAAAATGAAAATGTTCAAAAAGATTCACATTTTTACAAACGAGGTACTCCTAAAGGTCAAACATGGAGTGTTAAGAAACAAACGACTTTGGTAAATGATGAAAAAGTTGAAGTCAAAGTTGAAAAAGTCTGTGTTCAGAATGACAAAGATTTTCCGAAGTTAAATGATGCATATTGTGTTGAAATGCCTAAGGTCCAACAGACCTGGGCTAAATTGTTTAAGTAATTGAGTAAGTGTAAATGTGCAGGTGCTCAAGAAAACTGAAGACTGTGAGAATGGAAATCGGAGCAGCCTGGCACAAGAAGAGGAGGCTGTTGATCCCTGCGATGGATAAACAGGGAGTTTGTTTGTTTTCTGTATATAAATAAACAATATTTCAAAAACCCTAAAAATTGAAAATTTAAAAACCAAAAATATGTTTTTATTTTGTCAAAATTTTGAAAAATAAAAAATATGTTTGGTTTTAAATTTGTCAAAAATACAAAAATATGTTGATTGAATACGCCGAAACCCTCACGGCTGAACAAACATGATTAATTTCACAAGATTGAAAAACGGTTTTCAAACTGTAAAATATCAATGTGTTGTAAATCATGGGGGTATGTTAGATTTTCTGCAGAACAGAGCACTTTTAGCAGAAAATGGATGGCCAGACAAAGCTATCAGTATTGGTTGTCAAATTTTCTTTAAATGATTTTGCATTTTAGGGGGAGTAATATTGTTAGAAAATACAAAAACATTTGAAAATTTGAAAAAGTCAAAAACATGATAAAATTCAAAATTGAGTTTTTGCGTAAAAAGAGGAAATGATAGTACATCAGTAGACAGTTACAGTATGCTAAAGAAATGTAATGATTATATAGCATTAAACAGTCTCACTGATGATATGCCGATAGGTTTTTATACGTTTAGTAAACTTTTTCGGGATATAAACCTAAATTCAAACTTGCTTATTTCGTGGGGAACACTACTTGGATATATAGGTAACCCCTGAAATCTCGTTTGAAGGACCCCTCTTTCTGAGATACTAGGTCTTTATGCTTAGTGATATCTGGGGTATTATCCCGGGACTTCTGATTTTGCGGAAGCAATGGCCTAGTCCCTGTATAATACTTTCTGCTTGCTTGAAACATAGCATCGCCCTCAGCATAAAAAATGATGAAACATTGAAAAATGCTAATCATGTGCTGTTGAAGAAAAGATCCTCTAAAGGGGACACACCAAAAGTCGAAGCCGTCATCTCTCTGCTGAACGAAAGTTCTGACCTGAGCTCTCACGGCCTTCGCAATTTAACCCTTTACAGATATCATCTAGGTATACTCACCTGTAAGACTGAATATTGGGATCTGGATACGGGAGTATATTCAAAAGGTGGGACACATGAATAAGTTTAAGTCTTTAAAACATCTAATTTGTATCCTGAATCAGTTGAAATTTGTGTGAAAATTTAAAGTGGATCAGTATATCGACAATCTAAGTGAATTGTTTAATTCTTAATGTGTAACTAAGCTCAACGGTACTTGTGACTTGTCAAAAACTGATATGATCCTCTGACGCAAACTCAAACAAAAATATTATCTGTAAATATGTTTGTAAATATTTCTTTATTGCTTTATGTTTCAGAAAAATACAAAAAAAAAAGAAAGAAATATTTTGATTTCTGCTTTATTTTCGACAACCGATGTCTGAGAACTGAGTTTCAAAATCTAAGTATGCTGATTGTGTTTCTGAAAATAAATCAAGTTCATTAATTTGAAACTTGAAGTTTTTAAATCAAAAATCAAAAACAGTTTGTGAAGTCTCCAAGGTCATTAATTTGGACTTGGATGATTAACTGTGAGGGATTTGGATGCTTATATTGTTAAAATCCATTGAATAGAGCCAGTTTCCAGTCCTGTTCACTGAAACTGCCAAATCTTTAAAGATTGTTGATAGAGAGAGAGAGAATCAAGTATTCCTGGATATATTCATATTATTATATCTTAAAGCCAGGATCTTGATTTAGAAAGTTTAAAAGAGCCAGGTCACAATTCCTGGATAATTGAATATTCAAAACATTGTTACTTATAAATGTTTGAGTGTTGCAGATACGAATCCAGACTACGATCCCGACAGTCGAGTCTAAGGGGGAGTCTGAAGACGAGCTCAACGCAAGGGGAAGCGTGCAAGGAGCCAGGTATCTTTCCCGGAAGAGCTTGTAACCGGAAAGCCAGGTGTCGATCCCAAAGCACGGAAGCTTGACGAAAGGGGGAGCCTGAAGAGTTTACTGAAAGGGGAGCTGAAGCTGAAGACAGATCCACGGGGATTCTGTTCGAGCAAGAGGGAGTCTACGTTGATAAAGACATGTTAAAGCTTCAATAAGACTCAGTGAAAGAGAGAAAGATAAGATGCTACGAGTTTGACTAAATGTTTGAGATTGACTACGGCAATATCCAAGGGGGAGTCTGTTAGTGCATTTATGTCTATCGCCTCCGTCATCTCAAACCGTAGCTGAAATAGATTAATTCTAGGCTTATTTTGTAATATCTAGTTAGTAAAAGGCAAGGTGGCATAACTGTAAATAAGGAGAACCTCCTTATATCCCTTGGCCTATAAATAGGAACCTAAGGTGTTAGGTTTAGAACTTTTGCAACTTTTGTCACATTTGAGACTTGGAGCTTTGAAGGTTAGAGAGAGAAGCTAGAGAGAGAAAGTGACATCGTGATTCAGGTGCTTTGTACGATTTCATATCAATCAATAGAATCACTGGTTATATTACGTTCCCGTGTGTTCGGTCACGTTCGTGTACGGATTCTGCACGTCACACGTTCGGTTCGCAATCGAAACGGAGTCAAAACCGGTCCTAACAGCGTAGCATATGTATAAGTCCGGACAATATCAAATGTGAACAAACGGGCCTCGACCCATGCCTCGCGCCGATCGAGAAGGCTTAAATAGTTCCAAAAATAACAAAATCTATTAAGCAGAAGGTCCGTATCTGATACGGTCCGATTATAAAAATCTATTAAGCAAAAGAAGTCAACTCACAAGAAACTTCTTGCTATGATCCGGTCACCCAGATGGCCGAACAATAGTTTGGCCAAACAGCAAAAAGTTTGGACGCAAACTAAAAGCTGAAAAGCCAGGCATGAATATTTTCACCAAAAATATTACTTCATATAAAACTAACATGTTCGTCAAAAACTATAAGTGGAAAGTTAAGTTGTACGGTTACATGCCACAACGAAAATAAAATACTGTACGATTACAAAACCAAACATCAAGACTCATAATCTTCTTTCATAATGGGAAGCTCACTCCTCTGTTTGATAACAGACAAGGGTTTATCCACTAAGTCAGCAACCTTGCCAAGAATGGAAATGTGGAAATTATCAAAAGCTTGTACCGCAACATTCAGTGCATCCTGGGCCCCTTCGTCGTACCCAGAGACTTTTTCAAATGAGCGAGCTGAACCCTTAGCCGCTTGGAAGCCCTGCTTAATCCCTTCATTCACTCCAACCACGTTAACGCTGTTCACTAAATCAACGACCACTTTCTCCAGCTCAGGGCTCTGGTGAACCAACTTAACCACCCAAGCAATCCCGTCCGTCAAAAACCACTGCTTGGTAAGCATGAGCTCCGACACCTGAGCGTACAGTTCGACCATCTCGCTATCACAACGAGTTAGCATGCCTTTCACCTCGTCAATCGTTCTTCGGTGCGACTCGATCGCCTTGTCGCGAGCTCTCTCAAGCTCGTCTTTGGCTGACAAAAGAAGCAAAGGATTAAAAATGGAATGAAAACAGAAGACGGTAAAGAATAAGATACGAACATACCACTAATCAAGCGATGATGATCGGCCAGAAGTTGGTCGTAGGACGTCTGCATCTCCTTCAATTCAGCTTGCTTCTTTTATCTGCATCAGATAGTTTTTTCTCCAAATCAACAAACTTCAACTTGAAAGCTTCCAGGTCTTGGAGAGCCTTGTCCTGGGCTTCATAGGCTGCTGCAGCCGAAGCCTGCGAGGATTTGTTAACCTCTTTCGCCTCTGTAACCTGCTCTTTTAAACGATCCACCGGAGACCGGAGAGACAAAAGCTCCTGCTTGGTCTTCGATCGAATACTATCCTCGCTTTTCAAATTGGCAATCTCACGCTCGAACCTACGACAGTTCGATTCCGCCTCAACCCAACGTTTATAAGTCTCCACCACCAAAGAGTTCGATTGGGCTTGATTTAACATCAGAGCATTTCCAAGTTCTGGGCCGCTCATTTTCCGGTAATGCGCATGTTCGGTCGGAGTCCCAAGATGAAACAATGTCATCTTTGCCGATAAAGCATCCACGATCCTATCTTTATTTGCTAACGACCATTCAGGAACATACTTCTCCAGAGCACCAGCAGAATCCACGTCCACAACATCACCCGAACCTAGCTCCCGACATAAGAAAACAGCTTCAGTTTCGTACCATAAAGGGGAGGAAGAGGCACTATCCCCATCATCAATTGGTTGGGGGCTCGGCCTTGATACATTAAAAGCAACCCCCGTCGTAGGCTTACCCGAAGGAGAAGGCTCGACTTTCTGGAAAGATAGAGGATCGGGCATGTGGATATCTTCAATAACTTTGGTAGTCGCCCCTCCGAAAGATAACGGGCTCGTCGGAATATTGACCGGACGATCCCTTGGGGTACGACCACCGTGAAGATGGGCGTCTAAATTCGCCAACAAGCCCCCAGCAACAGAAAACCCGGTGGCCTGATCGTCTTCATCATCCTCCAAAGTGATGGTCTTGAAATCCATTTTCTTCTTCTTCACCTGTTTGAGATTCGGATCGGATTTTGAAGAAGTAGTCCTTCTTCTTTTCAAACTAACTTGAGGACGCTCCTCATCACCATCATCATCACCCTCTTCTCCCCCTTCAGCATGTGCTCCTTCGTCTTCGATAGAAAGATGCTCCAAGCCGTATATAACAAACTTGGAACCAGACCCTTTCGTTCCGCTCGAGCTAGTCTTCTTACCCTTGTCACTACCAACCACCACCGCTGCCTGAGCCGGAGCAACATTCAACACTCGTGCCGTAGGAACTGAACCCGAACCTCCCTGGCCACCCGAACCTCCTTGATCAACTGGAGCCACTGGCTCTCGAATCGGGTAAAGATTCTCTTGCACGACACTCAGGTACGGTGGATCACCTTTCGGCGTCTTCGTGGCTCGAACGTCTAACTCAGTAGAGTCAAAGGATTTCAATATGAGAGCTTCCTTCAAACCCATAGCTGCACAAAAACAAACAGTAAATAATATCTATAGTCCGGCATGATATAAAGCATACAAACGAACAACAAAATAATCAGTAAACAAAACAAGAAACACCGCATCACTAACCCTCTCCGTTCCACCTAAGGGTAGGATACCACTCCGGTTCGGCCCAGATCGTGCTTATCCGTCGCATGACAAGAATGTGTTCCGGATACTTTTGTATGCGCCCGGCTTCCTTGATCAAAGTCGAATATAAATCTCTATCGAACTCAAAGTCTTCAGGAAGAGGGGGTGGGAGGCGTGAGTTTTTTAATCTCCATGTCATCTCAGCCGGAACGCATCGATCATCAACCAGGAAGAAACGGTCTTTCCAATCCTTTAAACTGGTAGTAATCCATGTATAACAACAAGCATTCTTCTTCCTTACTTCGAAGGTATACCAACTACCGGACTGATTCAACTTGTAAAAAGCCCGGAACACATCCAAATCCGGGTCGGAGCCCAAACCACGACAGGATAACTCAAAATGACACACCTTGGCAAGGCCAAAGGGCTTCATTTGAGAAAGATGAACCTCGTGAAATAAAAGAACTTCGACTAAGAACTTCGTCAAAGGAAGACGATAGTTGCAGTAGTCGAACAAGCGAGTGTAAACCCCTATCTTCCCCGTAACAAAGGGATAAATGGGCGTATTCTTCTCGGGGATAACAGGGTGTAAGGAGGCAGGAATCGCGTATTTATCTACATACCATGCTAAGCCATTTTTATTCAAAATATTAAAGCAACCAGACAATTTGCTTTTATTCGCCGTCATATGAAGAAGACACTAACCTGAGGAATGAACTGTGTTTCGTCTCAGCGAAAAAAAAAGGGAGAAGAAAACAGCACAGGTAAAAGTGAAAAAAGAAAAGTAACTTTTTATTTATATATAAAAGATGTTTTCTCCACCGCCATAGGGCCTCCAATAAGGTGCCGACACGTCATGATAACTGACGCAAGTCAAACGTCACGTCAGATAGGAGGAAGATAAAACGACCGTCAGTTACATAACAAAAGTCGCCGCCCAAAATTTGAAATTCAAAAATCAACGATACGAACAACGAATCAGGGGGTCAACTCGCCAAAAATTACGCCATTTTAGTTCGAAGCTTTTACCAAGGAAACGCTACGAACTAGGGGGACTTGATGAGGATACGTCCTTGGTCGGACCGAACCTTATAGCGTAAAGGTCGGATCGCACCCGATGCTGTAGACAGGACGACTAAGCATATTGATACGTCATAACTAACTGGGACCCACAGTTTTAACCGCCATGACAATGACTGGTTCGACCCTAACTAACTCGCCACGTCAGCATGCCCAAAAACTTTAAATACCCCGCCAAGGCTTCCAGCAAGGGGTAATCGCTACTTTCTCTCTCTAAACTCTCCTCTCTCTCTTCCTGACCTATTTCCTCCTCACAAATGCTTATTCTCACGCCCGAGCTTGGTCACAGAGAGGCCCCCCTCCCTGTGGCGAGGCTAACGGTGTGCTTGTTTCATTGTGATCTTGCAGGTTCTTGCCAGATCATCTGAAGCTCTGCTCAAACCAGGTTGGACCAACTGGTTTTGAGTCTTCAGTTAGTTCGTTCGATTTTTGTCAGTTCAATCGATATGACCATTGTGTTTTTGGCAATTCAATTGAGTTAATCCATAACAATCAATTTATGTTTGATTTGTTCCATCACCGGATCTGCGACTCAGATTTATGTTGTTCATAGTCGATTTGTTCGACCACCAGATCGAGTAGGTCGGATCGTCTACTTAGATTATTTCTATCATGGTTGACTTTACTTTCTACTCTGCATAAGTTGGTACTAACTGGACCTAGTTGACTTTACATTGCATAAGAGCGTTCATATCCCATTTTTCTTCTTTATGTGTATAATTTAACTAAAAAACACACTTTTTTATAAAATTTATTTATTTTTTTCAAACCTCAAACATCCCATTCTCCGTCTCTGTCTTTATCTTACTCGCAAACACTTATTTTATTATTTTTTTTTTCTTTTTCTTATACACTCATAGTAAATTATAGAGGTTTTAATTGATTTAAGCCTCTAAATATAGACGTTTGCTTTTGTTTCTTTCTAAAATGTTCTCTTTATAGATGGAGGATAGATTATAGAAGGAAGTTGTATTTCGGATAAGAATAAGATAATACAGAGGGTGGGATGTGAATGCTCAGCAGCAGCTGATACGTAACTTGGCATGTGGCGGGACCCAACCTGGGCAAAGTCTATATCTATCATCATCATCTAACAGTGTCAGATAAATTATCCAGCTATAACCTAAAATAATAATAATAATAATAAATAAATAAAAAAAACAAACAAACAAAGTATTTGAATTCATAACCGTTAAGGGACAGTTGGTTGTATGCAATGCAAATAAATCCATCAAGATAAGTCTCTCTTGGAGCTGAATGGAGACTCTTTTGACTACTATTAAATCACCCATTCATAAAACCCAATCCTTTTCCAAATCTTCTCATAATTCCAATCCTTCTTGCACGCTCAAACAAGCTTTCGTCTCACTTACAAACAATCTAAACGACCCACAGACACGTCGTTTAGACGATGCTTATTCGACTGTTCTTGAGCAATGTATCACCAAACAATCATTACCACTAGTCAAACAAGTTCACACCCATGTCATAAAATCATGTCACGTTGTTGATACAACTTTCTTAAGTACAAAGCTCGTGTTCGCTTACGGGAAATCCAGGTCATTGTTTGATGCACAGAAGGTGTTTGATGAAATGTCTGAACGAACTGTTTTCACTTGGAATGCTTTAATTGGAGGTTACATGGTAAATGGGGAGCCTCTTGACGCAATTCGGTTGTTTGTGGATATGAATGTGTTGGGAGTTTGCTCTGACGCGAGTACTTTTGCATCGGTTGTCAAGTGTTGTGGTGAGGTTGAAGATCTTTGTTTTGGAGTTCAAGTTCATGGCTTGGTTGTTAAGTTGGGGTGTGTTTGTAATGTGTATGTTGGTAATTCGTTGATCGCGATGTATGCGAAATGCAATGATTCAGATTCAGCAAAGATGTTGTTTGAGAGATCGGAGAAGACTGATGTGGTGTCGTGGAATTCGATTATTTCAGCTTGTTCTGCTTCCGGGCAAGCTTCAGAGGCATTAAGGCTGTTTAGAGAGATGCATGTAGTTAGGGTCGTGCCAAATTCGTATACTTTCGTTGCCACTCTTCAAGCGTGTGAAGAGTCGTTATATTTGGTATTTGGCAAGGAGTTTCATGCTTTTCTTTTGAAATCAGATCTTTATCAAGAAGTACGTGTGAAAAACGCATTGGTTGTTATGTACGCAAAATGTGGAAAAATGAAAGAAGCCGCAAGCATTTTCTATGCTATGGATGAAAAGGATAGTATTACGTGGAACTCTTTGCTATCGGGATTTGTTCAAAATGGTTTTTATGATGCAGTGGTGGATCTATTTCACGAAATGCAGAATGCGGGTCAAAAACCTGACCGATATTCAATTATAACCATGATATCTGCAGTTGGTCGTTTGGGAAGTTTGTTAAACGTTCGGGAAATTCACGCATACGCCATGAAAAGAATGATGGACTCTGATTTGCAGGTTTGTAATACACTCATTGATATCTATGCGAAGTGTGGTAAAATGAACTACGCGGAGTCTCTTTTTGAGAGGATTGACTGTAAAGATAACATTTCGTGGACGACCATCATTGTAGGCTATGTGCAAAACGGGTATCATTCAAGGGCGTTAACGTCATTTCGCCAAGCGCAGATAAACAGAATAGAAAGTGATTCTATGTTGCTTGCAAGCGTTCTGCAAGTTTGTAGTGAATTGAAGTTAAATTCTGTTGTGAAAGAAATCCATGCTCGTATAATACGAAAAGGGTTACGCAATCTTGTCCTTGAGAATACACTCGTTAATACATATGGAAAATGCGGATGTGTAGATTATGCGGTTCATGTTTTTGAACTTATTAAGGTAAAGAATGTTGTTTCTTGGACAACGATGATGAGTTGTCTTGTACAAAATGGACTTGCAAATGAAGCTCTTGAAGTTTTTGCTTCCATGAAAGAAACAAAAATCGAGCCCGATTTAGTTTTGTTACTCGCCTTACTCTCAGCTGCTGCGGGTTTATCTTCGTTAAGAAAAGGAAAAGAGATTCACGGGTATTTAATTAGAAAACAATTTGCTCTACATGGTCCAATTTCAAGCTCTCTTGTTGATATGTACGCCTCATGTGGATCTATAAAGAATTCATATAACGTATTTAGTTCCATTGCGGTCAAAGATTTAGTCTTGTGGACCAGCATGGTCAACGCATACGGAATGCACGGGATGGGAAAAGAAGCCGTTCGTTTATTTAATCAAATGATAGTTGAGAAAATCCGTCTGGATCACATAAGTTTCTTGGCAATACTTTATGCATGTAGCCATTCGTTGTTGATTGATGAAGGAAAAGCGTTTTTCAAATCATTGGTGCATGATTATGGTCTAAATCCATGGCCCGAACATTATACTTGTATGGTTGATCTCCTCGGTCGCGCAAACAGATTAGACGACGCGATTTTGTTTGTTGAAAAGATGGAAACTAACCCAAATGCCGCTATTTGGCGTTCGCTTCTTGGTGCATGCAAGGTGCATTCCAATGTAAGGTTAGGCAATCTTGCAGCCGAAAAGCTTCTTGAATTAGATCCATACGATATAAAGAATTATGTTCTTGTATCTAATTTTTATGCCTTATGTGGCCAATGGGATGATCTTGAATACATAAGAAAGAAAATGAGACAAAAGGGTTTAAAGAAAGATCCCGGTTGTAGTTGGATTGAGATCGGGAACAAGATTCATGTTTTTACGGTTAGAGACAAGTCTCATCCAGAATCTAATGAGATTTACATCAAATTAGATGAAATTAATGATGTTTTAAAGAGGGTAGGAGGGTATATGGAGAAAGATAAAGCGGAAATGTTAAATGGTCATAGTGAAAGATTGGCTATTGCTTATGGATTACTCAAAACACAAGGAGCGCCAATTTATATCACGAAGAATCTTCGTGTTTGTGATGATTGTCATACTTTTAGTAAGCTTGTTTCTAAGTATTATGATCGAGAGATTATCGTTAGAGATGCTAATAGGTTTCATCATTTTGGCTTTGGAGTATGCTCTTGTAAAGACTTCTGGTGAAATTATTTTTATGTAATCATGCAAATTGGTGGTTCATTATTGTGCTTTCATATAGACCTAACTCCATTGATTGCTTCATTTTGTTTCTCTAATATCCAGTTAACCTAAAAATCTTACTAAGTTTTGCTTTTGGATGAAAATGGCAATAAAATTGAAACCAGGGACCCAGAATCAAAAGATTTGAGTTTTGGACTAAAGTGACCAAACATCAGAGACCATTTTGACAGTTTACTCAAAAAAAAAAATATGTACAGAAACATGTGCCGACACATACAAGTGCGAAACATGCGAACATTTAAGGGTCTACTGTAAGGAAAAAATTGGTTGAAAATTAAGTCATTGCACACGCGAACATACTATGCTCAAACTCATGAACATTTCGTCATAAACCTCTTAATAATAAGAGTTGTAAAATCAACGGACCAAATCAGTTACTACCTTCCAAAGTTGCTGTTTTGTGATGATTGTGGTAACTGATAAAAATGGTTAATGCAGGGCTGTGGGGTGGAGGCTGGACCATGCTATTGCTTTTGCTGCTGCATCAAAGATGCTGCTTTTATATCATTCTAGGGGGGTGTTTGTTTTTGCTTATTACATCTGCAAAAAGCTTATGTCTGCCCGCCTGCAGACATAAGGCCTTAAAGACCGTTTGTTTTTTTTTTTTCAAACAGATCTTAAATTAGCTTCAAACATCTTAAAAAAGAAGCTTTGAAACAAAGCTTCAAACATCTGCACATGTCTTCTTCTTCCCTTCTCACCTGCCACCGCCACCACTCCTCCCCTCCCACATCACCCACTGCCACCACTCCTCCCCTCCCACTCACACACCCAACCCCCTTTCTCCTAGCATGTCACGGCCCCCGACCCGGTTTGACCCGTTTCAGGAGCCGCGGGACAGAAATACTGCGGTATTTAATTAATTGAGTTTGACAGCGGAAGTTTTCATCAGGATCTTTTTAAAATGTAAATATTTCCCGATTATTTTATTTCACAACGCGGGATAAAACCCGGTAATTTACAATAGTTTGATTTCATGAAATCTTTTATTTTTACAAAACATGTTTCTTTTATTTTATACTGAGCCACTTCCTTGAGCTTGTAGTGCTATATGGCACTTTTCCTGATTCATAACAGATCACCTGAAACATGTTTGAAAAAGGTTTTGTCAGCGGGAAATACTGAGTGAATCATTCTATTTTGCATAATGATGCATAGTTATCAATTACAGCATAAGAGCGATTACAATGGCTTCTATCTTATTTTTATCTGGCATTCTGTCACAATGGTGACATGTCACAATGGTGACGATGGTCATACCACTATTTAGATCAATGAACCTAAATAGTGATGATTATCCCTGTAGGTCAATGAACCTAACAGTGATTATCCCAAGTAGGTCAATGAACCTAACTGGGAGAAAATTAGTAATGTGCACAATACCCCACTAACCAGTAATTCAAGATATCCACGACTTAGTCCCTGTAATTATAACCTTGAAAATAATTTTGGAGTATTGTAAAACAATTTGATAAAAAGAGAATGACTCACATTGCAGATTTATACGGGCAGAGTTTGGCCTACTGATTTAGCCTTTTATCCTAAATTTAATAACAAGCACACAATTCGGGGTTAGTAATCAATCCAGCATTTACGATAACTCACGAGATCAAATTCTCACAACGAACGACAAAGTGCGATACTTTATCCATCGAATTAACGACGATCCATCGAATTAACGACGAATGATAAAGTATAATACTTCATCCATCGAATTAACGATGATCCGTCAAATTAATGACGAACGATAAAGTATAACCCTAATGTGGGCGGCACTTAAACATCCATTGGATATATTGATTGATCGGACAATGAATCGTAATAGCGATTGTGCTAATACCCTGATTGCGGCGTCGATTTAGTGCCTGTGTGTGTTAATTTGTGATAAACAGAGCATAACTCCGTGTAGAATTGGAATTTCTTCGTCGTTTCAACTCCCAGAATCAAGTCCCAAACTCCTCTATTTATAGCCGAATTTTGACCCTTAGGCGGCCCGCGTGAGAATTAAGCTAACTTGAGGCGGCCCGCGTAAGAACTATTTTTTAGCATAGGGTTGCCACGTGTGGGACTAGCTCAGCTGAGTCGACGGTTTCTGAAAATTCCTTTCTGCCTACGTTTTAAGTGGATAATCGTAACTAGGAAATACCCCCCCTGAGTTTTAGGGGCCCTAATCCTGATTCTGAAATTTCTGAAAATTTTAGGGTTTGCGCAGAATCACTTGGGTGTCTCAATTAGGGTTTCCTATTGGTCAAATTATTTTAATAATTATGACTTTTGATGAGAGTCGTTACATAGCACCCCCTTACACCCACATCCATCAGAACCGTAGAGAGAGAGAGAGAGAACGATGAGAGAGAAGGCGGGATAGAGAGAGGGAGAGCGTCAGAGAGAGAGGAAACGACCTCCCTGTTCACGGCGACGGCCCTGTTCACGGCGACGACGGGGAAACGACGGGGAGAAGGTCCGGTGAGTGAGAGAGAGATCGGTGAGAGTTCAAACAAAACCCCCAAATCGAACGATGACGGCAGGAGACAGGGGGCTAGGGTTTGATCTGATGACGGCGGTGGTTTGATTTGACGGCGGTGGTGGTGGTTTTTTTTTTTTTTTTTTTTTTTGGGTAAAGGGTTACCCCGGTAAATTTTATAAAAATCAAATAAGTACAGAAGGTGTGCCTGAAATAACACACACAGCTAGCCTTGACATACCAAGACTAGACGACCAAAAAGAAAGACAGCAAGAAACACGACACTACCAAAAACATTACAACCCAGACATCACGACCAAAACAACAAAACTCTAACTAAACACTCTCCAAATTAACTTCGTTAACCCGGGTCTTCTTCTAGCGCCCTTTCCGGGATCTTCCACTTCTTCAATATTTTGTTACAATCAACTTGGACTTTGAATTTGAACCCCATCATCCTAAGCCGAACTGAATTCTTCACCTTCTCGATAACCTGGGCAGCCGAACACTCAACTTGAGTGAATAATCTATTGTTGCGTTCTTGCCATATGTAGTAGACTGATGCCGAGAGAGCCAATTTGCACACAACATGCTCCAGTCTCTTTGAATTCGCATGTTGCTCCATCCAATCCGAAATAGATTCCCACAAATCGCTTACACTATCCATATCCACCATCAACTTAATGCTCTTCCATACCTGCGATGCAAATGTACACGAGAAAAAAAGATGGTTTCTTGAATCACGGTCATGTTGACATAGAGGACAACACATCAGCCTTAAGTTAGTTTCACTGCCCGCTTCCCAAACTTTCAATCGGTCTTGTGTCTTCAGTTTATTCTTTATAACCAACCAAAGAAGAAAAGAATGCCTAGGAACACATTGACTAAACCAAACCATGCTTGCCCAAGTAGTAGGAATGTTACGGTACCAAATGGTTTCCCACACTATGAAGGAGCTGAAGTGCGCGACATTACCTTCCACATCCTTCCAAACCGTGCGATCCTGTAGTTGAATACTAGGACGATCGATAGATAAACCAATTAAAACCGGATAAATATCATACCAAGCTTGAGGCCATTTCCATTGAGCATTCACATCCAGTAAATCCGCAACTGAACTTTGGAGGTTGAAACCCGCGTTTGCAATGTGTCTTGGAGTTATAAACGCCCTGAGGGGGCTTAAGTGACACCAATTATCGCTCCAAGCATTTGTTTGCAGCCCACTCCGAATCACTTTCCAGATGAATGGTCGAACCACATTGCGGATAGATAAAATCTTTCTCCACCCCCAACTCATGCTTCCCCTAGGTTGAACTTCCCAGAAATTTTGATTGTTCAATTTATGCTCATAAATCCATTGCACCCATAGAGATTTTCTTTTAATAATGATACTCCAGATATGGTTGGTAATAAGGGCCGTATTCACATCCCCTATACGTTTAATACCTAAGCCACCCTCCATTTTAGGAAGACATATATCATTCCACGCAACCTTCGCTTTAATTTTTCCCACGTTACCAGCATTCCATAGAAAACGACGAAGACGCTTCTCAAGATCATTAATGGTACGAGCCGGAATAACAAAGACCGAAGCCCAATAAATGTGCATGGCAGAGAGGACCGAGTTAATAAGCTGCAATCTACCCGCAAACGATAGAGTTTTTGTCATCCAATTGTTAACTTTTTTATCCATTCGGTCCACTAAAATCTTGCAATCCCTAGCAGTTAACCTTGATGTGATTAACGGCACACCTAGGTACCGAACCGGAAGGGAACCTTCACGAAACGGTAACGCATTCAGAATTTCCTGACGAACCTGCTGATGAACATTACAAAAGAAAACCGTACTTTTAGCATGACTCGGGACAAGACCCGAAATACTCGTAAACTCCTCCAAGGCGGCCTTTATCTTGCTAACCGACTCAATATTCCGTACTTAAACGATGAGCTTGATCGAGCTACCTTTTGGAGTAATAAAGTAAGCACCTCCATAACAAGCGTGAACAAGTACGGGGACATCGGATCCCCTTGGCGAAGGCCCCTTCTCCCTTTGAAAAAACCGTGAAGATTACCATTGATACTCAAAGAATAAGTAGCCGTACTAACACAAACCATTATCCACTTCACCATTTTCCTGTGAAGACCAAATTTGTAAAGGATCTTCTCCAAAAACGACCAACTAACAGTATCGTAAGCTTTTTGAATATCGATCTTGAATGCGCATCTGGGAGGACCTTTATTCAAGTGATAATTGTGCATCAACTCTTGTGTTAAGAGAATATTATCAGAAATTCGCCTGCCTGGAACGAAAGCAGACTGATTTATGCTAACCAAAGAGTCCAAACTCCCTTTTAATCTATCCGTGATAATCTTACTGATGCACTTATAGAGAACATTACAGCAAGAAATGGGCCGGTAATCAAGAACAGAGTCAGGAGTATCCACTTTTGGAATAAGCGCCAAAATTGTGTGATTTAACTGTTTCAGAATTTTCCCATTTTCAAAGAAATCAAGAATTGCATTTGTAACCTCCTCACCAACAATCTCCCACGCCTTTTTAAAGAAAGCTGATGTATAGCCATCAGGCCCTGGTGCTTTGTTTTCACTTATACTGAACATGGCGTTTTTAACTTCTTCACGCGTAACACGTCTGACCATATTTTCGGCTTCATTAGTACTCACAACATTGACAAAGACATCATTCAAGTTAGAGCTGGAGACAGAGTCTTCCGTGCCTAAAAAAGTCGAGTAATGATTGACAAGCGCTGCCACCGCTTCATCTCCTTCAAACCGATTACCTGCCACATCTCGGATGCATTGGATTTTACTACGAATGTTTTTGCATTTAACGCTATTGTGAAAGAAAGCTGTGTTAGAATCCCCCGCAGCAAGCCATTCCACCTTCGATTTTTGTTTCAAAAAACACTCCTCATCATAAGCCGCAGCTTGGAAGTCTCGAAGACATTCTTGTTCCTTTTTCCGAATTTCAACATCAAGAGGGTTTTTATCCATCAACTTTTGAACTTCATCTAATTTCTTACGCAGCTCATCTACTTTCTTATGCAAATTTCCTTGCTGAAAAAGGATCTTCCTAAGCCCTGGTTTCAGATTCTTTAATTTATTAATGACCGAAAACATAGAGACCCCATCAATCTTTTTCGCCCATTCATGCTCCACACAAACAATGAATTCCGGTTTGGAAGTAATAAAATTCGCAAACTTGAAAGGCTTCGGCCGATAGGACTTAGTCATATTGGTCAGCTTCAAAATGCAAGGTGTGTGATCAGAAACACGACTCGGGTGATATATAACATAAGCATCCGAGAATACCTCTAGACTTTTGACATTACACATGACGCGATCAATTTTCCTAAGTAAACCAATCCCTTCTTTCGGTTTCTGGCTCCAAGTATAGTGCATACCATGACCTTTTACATCCATAAGCTCCGATTGTTGAACACAATCAGAAAATTCCCGCATTCCGATAGAGTGACTCGATGTACCACACAATGAATCATCCAGATGAAGAGCAGCATTAAAATCACCCATAACGAACCAAGCCTTATTCCTACACAACAACTTATGCCTACATAAATCCTCCCAAAGGCTCCTTCGGTCTTGGTATTTATTCTTGGCATAAACAAAAGAGCAAAAAATAGTCGAATTGTCAGTTTTTAACCGGATTTGAGCATGGATGACCTGTTCCGTTTGAGACAAAATCATGACATCCATCAGATCACTATTCCAGCCGAGAATAATCCTAGTGCCACGCTGACATAACCCCCCGTTAGAAGTCCAATTCCAATTTCTAAAAACATTTTTACATACTCTATCAAGATTACTGACATTCACATGAGTCTCAAGAATAGCACACATCGAAACTTTATTTTCTGACATGAGAACACGAACCTCATTTTGTTTCAGGGGTTGGTTCAAACCCCTTATATTCCAAGTAAGAATACTATCCATGGATACCAATTTGACCGGGAGTGCTTGCCCCCTCAGCAACATCGTCATGTTTATCATTCCTCATGAATTCAGCCGTTTCCATTGGAACCGTTTCTATCACCTCTTCATCATACTTAGTTTGCTTCCCACTATTCTTGATCACCTTTTCCGTCAAAACATTATCATCCCTGATTTCCTGCCCCTCTATCTTCGATAAAGCTTCAAAAGAATTCCATGGTGGTGGTTTCGCGGCAGGAGACAGGGGGCTAGGGTTTGCGGTGGGTTCTTGGAGTGGGGGCTAGGGTTTGCGGTGGTTGTTGGTTGTGGTGGTGGCAGGTGGACGGTGGAGGAGTGGTGGCGGATGATTGTGATGGTGGTGGTGAAGGTGGTGGTGGTTGTAGAGAGAGAGAGAGAGTGTTTGTAGAGAGAGAGAGCAGAGAAAACTCTTGTGTGTGTGTTGTGTGTGTGTGAAGTTGTTTTTGAAGAAAAAAAAAACAAACTCTCTTCTCCTTGCAGACTGCAGACATTTGGGCCACATCTTCTCTTGCAGATGCCTGCAGATGTGGTCCGCAGACTACAGCATACCAAGATTATTTAAATAATAAAATATATACAAAGAAATTTAGTGTTTTTCTTTTTGTAAAATCATGTTTCACGGCAGTAGTTTAATTAATAAATTCATGGTAAATTACTTGAACACCTTTTGCGATGAAGGTTGTGCCTCTATTGCCTGTTTGCACAATGCATTTTAATTTGTAAATATAGTGTAAATGAGTATATGTTTGAAAGAAAACAAGTGAGAAAATGCTCATTACATGTTGTATTAAGTTGTGAAAGGAATTGAAATTATCATTCTTATTGTTATTGTTGTTGTTGCTGTTGTAATACAAGAAAGTTTACATTTTTACCGTAACTTGTACATAATTATGTTGCATAATAATATAAGTAGTTCTATACCCGTCCGGCATACTTATGGTATAATGATAAATATTTTATTGTTTCTATTCTAAACAAAACATTATTAATTTAAAACCCAAAAAAAAAGTGTGATGTTACTGTTAAATGTTAACCTCAATATTATATAAATAATTAAAAGAGTAAATTGCCATTTTAGTCCCTGAGTTTTGTCCAAATTTGCCATTTTAGTCCAAATAGTTTTTTTTTTTGCCTCTGGGTCCCTGACTTTTACATTTTGTTGCCATTTTGATCATTTTGTCTAACTCCATCCAAAAACCCAGTTTGTAACAGGGGTATTTTGGGGATTTCCTTAAAAAATGTTTTCAGTTGCAATTTTGATCCAATTCCAAAAAAATCAAAAAAATCAAAAAAATTCCAAAAAATTCAAAAAAATCTAAAAATCAAAAAAATTCTAAAAAATCATAAAAATTCTAAAATATTCAAAAAAATTTAAAAATAAAAAAAAATTCTAAAAAATCATAAAAATTCTAAAAAATCAAAAAAATTCTAAAAAATCCAAAAATCATTAAATGTTTCGGCACGAACCGTTTCGACCCGTACCGTTTCGAACCCGAACCGTTTCGAGCCGAACCGTTTCGACGCGAACCGTTTCGACGCGAACCGTTTCGACGCGAACCGTTTCGACCCGTACCGTTTCGAACCGTACCGTTTCGAGGCGAACCGTTTTGAACCGAACCGTTTCGACGCGAACCGTTTCGAGCCCGTACCGTATCGAAACGGTTCGCGTCGAAACGGTTCGGTTCGATACGGTACGGGTCGAAACGGTTCGGTTCGAAACGGTTCGCGTCGAAACGGTTCGGTTCGAAACGGTTCGCGTCGAAACGGTACGGTTCGAAACGGTACGGGTCGAAACGCTTCGCGTCGAAACGGTTCGGGCTCGAAACGGTACGGGTCGAATCGGTTCGTGTCGAAACGGTTCGCGTCGAAACGGTTCGCGTCGAAACGGTTCGGCTCGAAACGGTTCGCGTCGAAACGGTTCGGGTTCGATACGGTACGGGTCGAAACGGTTCGTGTCGAAACGGTTCGGTTCGAAACGGTTCGCGTCGAAACGATTCGGTTCGATACGGTACGGGTCGAAACGGTACGGTTCGAAACGGTTCGCGTCGAAACGGTACGGTTTGATACGGTATGGGTTCGAAACGGTTCGCGTCGAAACGGTTCGTTTCGATACGGTACGGGTCGAAACGGTTTGGCTCGAATCGGTACGGGTCGAAACGGTTCGTGCCGAAACATTTAATGATTTTTGGATTTTTTAGAATTTTTATGATTTTTTAGAATTTTTTTATTTTTAGATTTTTTTGAACTTTTTACAATTTTTATGATTTTTAGATTTTTTTGAATTTTTTGGAATTTTTGGAATTTTTTTGATTTTTTGAAATTGGATCAAAATGGCAACTGAAAACATTTTTTAAGGAAATCCCCAAAATTCCCCTGTTACAAACTAGGTTTTTGGATGGAGTTAGACAAAATGGCAACAAAATGTAAAAGTCAGGGACCCAGAGGCAAGAAAAAAACTATTTGGACTAAAATGGCAAATTTGGACAAAACTCAGGGACTAAAATGGCAATTTACTCTAATTAAAAATATATAGTATACTAGTGAATATCAGCACAAAATACTCAATCTATCCTAGAGATGAGCATTTGGTACCGGGTATCGGTACCGAGAATTTCCCATACCGAATTATTTTCGGTATCGAATCGGTGCCCACTTTTTGGGGTTTTCGGTACCGGTTCGGGACAGTACCGATATTTTACTGAATTTTGCCTTCAAATACCGATACCGTACTAAACATTTTTGATACCGGTGTCGGTACCCATACTTGGCGAATTTCGATACCGATATTTTCGGTATCGGTACCGAGCTCATCCCTAATCTATCCCATAATACTCATATAAGCTGTTAAATTTCTTTCCTCAACATCAGTTGGCCTTGTTTACTTTATTGTATCCCTATTATGAGTCTTGACTTCTTGATTCTTTAGAAATATAAATAAACAGCCAGCTGAAACATTGTTGAAGATAAGGTCCTGTAAAAGAATTCGTATGCGTGACTTTTTAGAATCATTTATCAAGGGCATAAATTCATAGAAAACTTTTCATATATTTACAAATAAACAAATACACGTTCATAGAAAACTTTTCATACATTTATAGATAAACAAATACACAATATGTTTTACCTAAAAGGCAAAACTGATCAAAAGATGCGGTAAATTGACTATGAGATGCGGTTCTAGGCCCGCATCTTTTGGTTTTATTCTTGACAACCAACATGTTCAAGAGATGCGGTTCCAGAACCACATCTTTTGGTGCTATAAGCTAAAAATATGATTTTTTTTCCTAAGTTGGGACCAACTGGAACTATGATTTTTTCCTTCAGATATAACTTGACGATCTTCGTAACTTCTTAAATCCTTGTTTGAATCTTGTCACCAACCCAAATCGAAGCACTAGGTATACCAACCAACAGCAAAACAAAAGACCATGGATCTTAACTCCACACAGTATAATCATTTTATTATTTCAAATTAACATAAATTCGAATTTATATGACTTCATATGCCATTTACACACAGTATACTCATTTTCCAGCGACCTTAACCTGCCCACAAATCAAATCCTTTAACCTATTTATCTACAGGTTGACAATTTAGCACGTAGTAATCAAGTTTTAATCGTGTTGGTGGGATGTAAAAAATGGGTGAAACTGATCATAAACAGGTTAACGGGCCAACCTATTTAAAATAACAGGTTGACGGGTTGACAAACAACTTAAACAACCAGCTTATTAAAACATTATTGTAACACAAATCATCTATTGAAAAAGAGGTAATACATACCTATTAGCATCCTTAACAACAACTTCAATGAACTTCAAAAGATCCGGAACATAAGACATCATGATCTCAGCATTTGACATTTTACATACTTGTAAAATACCCGAATAATGATCTTGTAATCCAAAGCACAACATTGATCTCCCAGCACACCTACCGCATCTCGTAGCACACTCACGTCCCAACAGTAATAGTTTTTCATAAGCATATTTTAGAGAGCTCTCAATCGTGTCAGGTTGGCGTGTTGAATGGTTCAACCCGAACACGACCCGTATATTCAGTTGTCTCATAAACAACCTTAACCCCACATTTATCTAAAACAGATAGTGCCAAGTGTTAATCATGTTGGTAGGATGAAAAAGATAGGTGAAAGTGGTCATAAACAGGTTAGCGAGTCAACCTGTTTAATTTAACAGGTTACCTGACATGACCAGTTTATTAAAACATTATTATATCACAATTTATTTATTAAAAAGATGTTAATATATACCTATTAGCATGCTTAGCAACAACTTCAATGGTAATATAGTAGTCTTCCCCACACCTTGAAGACCAGCCGATAGGATCATTGTGGGAACCGATTTTGTGAAGGTCAGTTCAAAAACTTCTTCTCCATCAACTTCACCAGTTCATCACTTACAATTTGCACAAAGTAACTTTTTTGGATTATCCTTAAGAGATTATATTATTTGCAGACTGAATCATTTATTTTTAAATAATTGAAGGAAAAAAAAAACATACTTTTACCAATTGCTGATCTGGTTTGACTCCTCTAATCACACCAACAACTTGTTCACTTACAGCTTGAACAAACCTTCTAACAACAGGAAGGCTAAGCTGACAACTAGAATCCGAAACTTAAATAAATATGAAGTGTATTATCACATACATAAAATACAAATGCAACATAAAGAGTACGAAAAAGTTTTCACATCCATCTACTTCTAAAAAAGCTCTCCTAATGTCCCTCATGAGTTCCACGATATTCTCCTTCGTTAGCACCTTAGCACCTCTGAAGCACATAATATTAATAGAATCAACTGGTCAGTGTTAATGATATAAGAAATGACAATGTTCGTCCCAGTTGGACTTAAAAACTTCTTTTCACGTAATATGGCAAGTGATTTCAACTAATATGAAAATAGTGTGCGGAAATAGAAATCAGACTTTCAAGAAACAAGACCTACGGAATTTTGAAGTTTATATCACTTTGAAACAAAATGGTTTACAAGGTGATTGTGAGATTATTATCTATTACAAACGAATACTTGTGTAATTCTGAGGTGAAAGGACAATGGGGTTTTTGTTGTATGTATTGAATGCTTGGCTTAACTCATTGTCCTTTGCTTGATGAGCTTTCTATTTATAGAGAGCCCGGATACATGAATAAACATTTGTTTATTCATGTATATGTCCTGCAAAAAGTAGCTTCTTAACATATTCATTGAATCCAATTATCAAGTTGCCTTTGTCATCATGAGATCCAATAATGTCAAGTTGCTTCGGTTATTGTGGCAGGGTAGAACTCATTTTAGACAAGTGGGGTTATATCAGAATTTCTGATAATCACTTCATCAGAAATTCTGGTGACTAAATCATCAGAAAGTCTGATGATCATATTTGCCAGAAACTGATGATAAATATCATCAGATCCATCAGAATGGCCTTTTCTGATAATCTTCTTTAGTTCTTGATAAGCTTCTGATTCTTTGAAGTAGATGTTGTTCTTTTCAGTTGCCCTATCCGGTTTTCTTCTTGTTGTTTGATCTTCAGGACTTTATCGTCTTCATAGATCAAGATGAATTGGATTTTCTTCATGTTGGGTTTTTCACATGTTTATCAAAGTATTTTATCCATATAAAATAAAAACGCAGCGGAAAATATTATTTAAAACATGTTTACTTACAAGATATAAAACTCATTTTATATGTAAAACCCAATCCCGGATCCATATATGAACGTGCATGCTATCAAAAATCAAAACACAAACATAGAGTGTTTAGAATACTACCTTCCAAGGAGTAAAGGATATGAAGATGATGATGCTTCTTGAACGGTTGCCTTCAAGTGTAGAAGACCTCAAGCTTGTATACCCCAAGCCTTCCAACAAACACCTTGTGTTTAGCTAGGATTTTACACTCATGAACTCACTAGAAAAATCCCTCTTGGAACCAACTCTTGGCCAAAAATTATGAAAGGAAGTTATGGAGTTCTTGCACTTGATATATCAACTTGAAAGACCCTTCTTGATCAACCACACCATGGCCGAAATTAGAGATAGTTTTACAAGTTCATCACTTGAAAATTATCTCCTCATTTGGCTCTTATCTTGGCCGATTTTTTAGAGAGAATTCTCTAAGTCTTTCAAGTTCATCCATCTTCAAATTATGTCTTCAATTGTTTTATAAAACTTGTGAGAGACATGGCCACACAATTTGCCCAATCATGTGCCATCTAGTTATGACAATTGCATGTAACTTGATTGGACCAAAAGGGTTGGGAAGACCACCCAATCAACACACATGCAAATGCATGAGATGCTATTGGACCAAAAAACAATTGTGAGTTCCCATGAGGGGGGGGGGGGGGCCCTAGCTTTATTTAAAAAAAATTCTTTTAAATAATATAAGTCTTGTATTTTATAACTTTTATAAAATATAACAACATATGTTATAAGACTTGTACAATTTTTATTATGTTATTTAACCCATTAAATAACAAAATAAAATATTCTCTCAAAATAAATTATCCATATAATTTATTAGTTTGTCAAGTGCAATTATTTAGAAAACCGATTTCTAAATATTCTAAGTGTTAATATTTATTTGTTTGATCACATCATAAACAAATATTATAAGTGTTTGTCTAGCTTGTATTTGGGTATGACTCGACTTGGATCATAACGTACTAGCCACATCAATTTAATATGTGTCTTGGGCATACAGAGTCCAACAATCTCCCACTTGCACAAGATAGATAGAAAATTGATGCAAGTAGTAAATGACACCTAACTATGGTTTACTACCCCTAATACGTATGACTATATGTCCCATTCAATCACATCATCCCCTTCAAGTCCCTTACTTGAAAATGATTTAGGTGAATCTATCATTTATCCTTTCGTTACAGATGTCATGTTACTCCCTCTGTCCCATTAAAAGTGTCATATTTTGAATTTTCAAAGTCTTTATTTATAAACTTTGACTTTAATTATATATTTTTTGTGTTTATAAAACTTGATGAAAATTAACCCGATAAAAACACTTGTAAAACACACTCAAATCATATAACTTTCATCAAGTATTATCTAACACAAACAAAATTATTTAAGGTCAAAGTTTATAAAGAAAGACTTTGAAAATTCAAAATAGGACACTTTTAATGGGACGGAGGGAGTAAATCCAGAGACATAGAGTGATCACTCTCTGTTGATTTAACTTTAGCAGGCCTTAGACATCTTACTCTCAATGAATAAGAGGAACAAATCCCATCTTGACTACATACGTCTCTCACAATCACCTTGTACCACACCTGAGCTTAGCCTTATGTACTGTCTTATTACAGATAGCGAAGAAATAAGTCAAGGTACAATATTTGGTGAATATCAAGACCCAATATGTATCTCAGGTCTGAGGATACTATGATATTCTCCTTTACTCAAATTTACTTATGATCAATCACAAATGATTCCATGCAGTAATATTTGAGAGCGAGTCAGTCCAATATTTGTATCCCATAAATATCTATGAACTTTGGCAGCAACACTTTGCTCTATATTCATACTTAATGAATATCCACCAATCCAAATTCATAATAGTCTTACATTCATATTTGTTCCCACAAGTATGATCGACTACGGACATTTAGAATAAGTAACTTATTCATGGATTTAAACATGCAAAATTGGAACATAACTCAACATACCATAAAGAGTTATAATAATAATTGCTCCAATATCCAAATATAAAAAATAGATCAAATCCAATCACTAGAATATCGAAGTCCTAAGGCACAAGTATGACCTTTCATGCTTTGCCCGTTTAAGGAGCTTCGTGAGTGGATCCGCAATATTTTGATCAATGTGAACTTTGCAAATACATATCTTTCCCTTTTTCAACTTCATCCCTTATGTAGTTGAAACTCCGCTCAATGTGCTAGTCTTTTGATGTGCACGAGGTTCCTTGATTTGAGCAATCGCACCATCGTTATCACAAAGATCTCTAGGTGTCCTGAATGGTATGGACTACCCCTAGATCGGCAATAATTCAAGTGGTAGATCCATATGAATTATCTTGATCAATGAAGCGGCGATGTATTCAGATTCTGTAGTGGACAATGCTACCCTAATTGTGATCGAGAACCATCTCGATCAGTTTGGAAACTCGTACCCATGTAACCCTTTACACCGAATTCCGAAACTCGCATCCCTGTAACCCTTTACAACGAGTTCTTCTTCACCAGATCCATATATTAGAAATATATCCTTAGTCCTTCTAAGGTGTTTCAATATATTTTTAACAGTCACCCAATGACCGTTACTAGGATTTCGCTGGTATCTTCTCGTCATGCCTAAAGCGCATGACATGTCCGGTCCAGTCCAGTGCATATTGTTACATACATAATGGATCCTATAGCAGACGCATATGGGATTCCTTTCATTCTTTCTTGCTCATCCTTTGAGCTTGGACATTGAGACGCACTCAATATTGTCCCCTCTTGAATAGGTACCAAACCTTTCATAGTGTTTTCTATCTTGAATCTTTTCAAGACTTTATCAATGTATGCACTTTAGCTTAAACCTATCGTGCGCCTTGATCTATCCTTATAGATTCTTTATTCCCAAAATATAGGCGACTTCACCAAGATCCTTAATGGAAGAACAACTTCCAAGCCAGGCTTTTACACCCTCCAAGGTTGGAATGTTATTTCCAAATAGTGATCGACATATCATACTAAGAAAGTAATGATGCTCCCACTAGCCATCTTATACACACAAGCTTCATCGACGTTCTTGATGAATCCATATTCCCTAATCTCTTCATCAAAACGGTGATTCCAACTTCTAGATGCTTCTTTCAATCTATAGATTGATTTCTTTAACTTGCATACTTTGTTAGGATGTTTTGGATCGACAAAACCTTCAGGCTTAACTATATAGACATCTTCCTCAAGATATCTATTAAGGAAAGCCGTTTTGACATCCATTTGCCAAATCTCATAATCATATTATGCAGGTATGGCAAATAATATTCTAATTGACTTTAGCATCGCCGCAGGCGAGAAGGTCTCATCATAATCAACCCCTTGAGTTTGAGTGAAACCTTTTGCTACAAGTCTCGTTTTATAAGAATCCAAGTTACCATGCATATCGGTTTCCTTCCTGAAAACCCACTTACTTCCAACTACTTTAGAGTTAAGAGGTGCTACAACCCATTCTCATACTTGGTTGTTATACATGGACTGCATCTTTATGTTCATGGCTTCAAGCCATTTGTCACAATCGAATTTTGACATTGCATCATGGTATGTGGTTGATTCACCTGAATCTACCACGTAGCATCCATCTATGAAAAATCCATATCTTTCAGGTGGACTACTAATTCTACCAGATCTGCGAACGTTTTGTGTGTGTGTTGATCAACCACTTGATCGTTTTTCAACAACCTTTTGTTGAGTGCTAGTTTTAACCAAACGTGTATCGGCTTGTGGTTCTTGATCCTTATCAAGTTCCACTGTTCTAATAATTCCTTCCACAAGGAACTTAGCTTCCAAGAACTCAGCCTTTTGAGCAACAAATACCTTTTGCTCTGTTGGATCGTAGAAATAATATCCTATACCATCTTTAGGATATCCTACAAAGATACACTTAGTGAATCGTACTTTTATTTGGGGTGTATTGCTTCACAGAAGCTTCACAACCCCATTCCTTCAAATATGATTAATGATGGAGCCTTTTTATTCCATATTTCGAAAGGTGTCTTATCCACTTTCTTGGTTGGGGCCATACGGGCCGTGGAGAGCAAAGCGTAACCCCAAATGATAGAGATGATGCGTTCCTAGCCATCATAGATCGAACCATATCCAAATAGAGTTCGATTCCTCTTCTATTGTAACGAAGAACTTTGATTGAGTTGATTTTGTACTTCACCTTTTGAAGGCTTTGATTATTTCAAAACTTCAACTTTGTGTCTCAGCAAGTACAAATAACCATAACTACTATAGTTGTTGGTAAAGTAATGAAGTATCTTTCACCATTCCTAGTCATTGGCTTAAAAGGATCACATACATTCGAATGTATGATACCTAATAAATCTTTTGCCCTTTTCCACTAAGGGATTACTTGGTCATTTTACCTTGTAAATAAGATTCGCATGTATCAAATGAACCAATTTCATTTGTTTCCAAAAGACAATTCTTTCGAAGTGTTTACATGCGATATTTGTTTATATGACCAAGGCGATAATGCCAAGGATAGGTCTTACTCAAATCCATTTTGAGTTTCTTGGTAATTGATTGGTACATTAAACTATCAAATGATGTATTATTATGAACCGATTCATAAATACCATTTGAAGGCATAGGTTTAAAGTAAAACATGTCATTCATCGATATAAATGTCAATGTTTGCAAACTTTAAGTCAAAACCATATTGTCTTATAAGGGAAACTTGAATAATGTTCCTAATCAAACTAGGAGCATTCAAGACATTTTAAAACAATTTCCAAACCATTTTGGAAGTTTCAAAACATAGTCTCCTTTCTTGTAATGTTTATTTCTTTTGAACCTTTTGCAACGAATTGCAAACATGAGTTCCACATCCGGTATCTAATACCCATGTGTTAGAAGAAATAACATTAAGGTCAATATGTATCATTAAGATTGTACCTGAGGTTTGCCTAGCATCCCTCTTGTTTTTCAACTCTTTGAGATAGGTTGGACAATTCCTATTTAAATGCCCTATCTCACCACACTCAAAGCATGGATCGTTCATGGCAACCTTTGCCTTCTTCTCTTTTGGTTTCGGTGGTTTCGCTTTAGTCTTTCTAATCATTTCCCTTTGAATTACCCGTTTCCATTTTCAACATTTGCTTTGGTGTCGGGGTGATGCCCTTTCTAGTTGCCACCCTCATTGATCGTTAGAATGGATAAAACCCTTTTATCCATATTGAGCCTTTCGAGGTGATCAATGTGGCTTTTCATCTTAAAGACATAAGATGAGTCCGATTGGGTTTCCTCCATTCGACATGCATGAAGCGCTCGAACCGTTTCGAAGCGTTCTACCCTTAGGAACATTTCCTACAATTGGGTAATCATGTCGTATGCTCATGATGTTCAAAACCTTTTGAATCTCAGGAATCATAATTCCTAACATGAGGCAAGAGGCTGCGTAGTATCCTCGATATACTTAATCCAATCGTCATAGGTATCCTTATCTTCCATAAGAGGTTCATCGGGATTAGAATCGTTTTCAATGATAGGTTACGGACGGTTTGGGTAATATTGTTAGCGGCCATCTAAAAAATTTTACAACGTTCAATTTTAGTATTTTCGATATTATTATATTTTAATCATTAATACCCTTTTGTGTCTTATAGACAATTAATAATTAAAATCTAGAATCCAACGTTACATTTAAATATTGGTTAGGTGACCTTTATCCCATTATTTAAATTAACAAGGTAGTCAACGTTTGACGATTGCAACCCTTTGCAACTTCTAGCCATATGAGATTGGTTAAACATCTTTATGTTTAGTTGGCATGTTTAATCCCATCAACACCTTTTGTTCCCCATGCTTCGGTGACCCTAAGTTCATGGTTTCCAAATCAAGTCGTCCAACTTACACACACGTGTGAGTTTATACACATAAGTGGTTAGGTGACCTTTATCCCACAAACATGGTAAACCCACCTCGAATATACAAGTTCCCTCAAATGTGGTTAGGTGACCTTTATCTCACAAAAGAGTTCCCAAGTGATTCGAGTGTCGTATAAAAGGATGGTGTTTGACTTGTTTTATAAAAGGGATTTTGAGTTTTCAAAATTCTAGTTTAGAAAACTTTATGTACCATACATTTGCATGCATTCAAATCCTTGGTACTTTTGTAAAACAAATTTTCAAGGTTCTTTTAATAAAACCCATTTTGTAAAATCATTAATTTTTTAATAAAACCTTTATTAACCATTTTAATGATTTTGTTAAGAACCAATTTTTACGCTTGTTGTTGATTATTAGTTTGTTAAGCATGCATATCCAAATATCATCAAAACAACATAAATAAACAACCACACAAGCATAAATAACAATAGGTGCATAACCATAGCCAACTATTTTGACAACACTTGTTAGCCGAAACAAGTGTGCCAAAAGGTCCTTCCTAATGGGTGAATATTGACACAAATAATGTGTCGTTGAACTCCCACTTGATCCCGCATCCAAATGCTTCAAGTCTTCCGTTTGTGTTGTGATTTCTTCACTTTCTTTGAGCTTCCAAAATGTCCTTTAATTCAGCTCCAAACTCCTTTGGACTTCAAAAATATGTTTTGGTTATCGGGCTAAAATCCCGTTAAGAACTATGAAGTCCTTTAGGCCCGAAATTAGCCAAAACCAAAACCACATTTTTGTGTGCATCTTCTTTTACAAAATATATCCTAATATATTTTTTTCTAGTAAAATAAAATGCACCTAATCTATTTATTTTACATACCAAATGAAAATAAATAAATTACTTAACTTTACAAATGGAAGAACCAAAAAATAATAATTATTACAACCTTTGAAATAATTAAATACAAATCACAAACACAAATATTCAACATATTCACACAAGGTCATGGTGTGACAACCCTCACCAAAACAGGTATCCGTACGACTTAATTAATATTTAATTACTGCTTAATTACTGTGCTTGCTTACGACTGTGATTAAACTGCTTACTGATTTCTGATACATACATGCTCATGCATCACATTTTATACTGTCACTCTATTATTTATACACAAACATCAGTGACAACCTTGATGCACATCAAGCACAGTGAGCACACTATGGGATACCCATTAAACATGCTGACATAACCAGCATCAGGCAGACACTGCCTCTAAGGCCAGTATGAGCCGGGAATAGATTGCTACACTGGTAGTGAGTGTAGGGAGGTGAGGATTGTAGAACTGTGTCACTAGGTGAAGTTTGTAGTGACCGGATGTGCCTAAAACGTACTTTATGTACAAAATTCTGCACTTTAATACAAAACTCAGCATTTTAAATTACTAATAAAGTGCAAAAACATTGCAGAACGGTCCCGTATATTTTCCTAAGTACCGGGAATAATTTATGTTACAAAATATATACATAAAGGACTTTTCGGACTAATTAAACATTTTAACGGAACGGTATTTAATCGTATAACCGGACATTACCCGGGACACTAAATGTTTGTCAAATACTTTGTTTTATTATTTATGGCTAGGCATGATCCCCGTATGACATAACACCCGCTAGAAATCTATCCACCACATTACTTACATCCTAACTCCCCTTTACTAATTTAGACACAAATTTTCACTTATACCCCCCCCCCCCCCCCCAACGATTTAGTTCCCAAAGTGGGACCCCACATATCCATCTATCCATACCTCAAATATTTGATAAGATTATATTTGAATTATTTATTGGTTTGTTTGCTTGTGTAAGTATCTAATATATGCATGATGATTATAAGTAGTAAGGTCTTGAGATTGAACATCATTTCACTAGATTACACTCCATCTCACCTCACTCTCCTCTCTCATTTTCGGCTGCCCCAAACCGAAAACACCATCACCACCTTAAACATCATCATCTTCTTCATTACATTGTCCATTCAAAGCTTAGTATTCATCCATGGAAGGTGCATCTTGAAGAACCATCAAAGGAGCATTGTTCTAGCCTTTCTCACCATCTTTTTCTCATCACTTTCACACAAGAATCATCCCTAGCTATAAGCTAGTAGTAAGTTTTCTTCACACTTGATTTCATCTTGTTCGAATTTATGTCATGTAGTAGGATGTTTTGTTGTTAAATCACTAAAGATCAAAAGACTAGTAGATGTTAAACAAAAATAGAGAATATAAAAGCTACATAAAAGTTTACTTGTGTTTGAATCATGAAGCAGAATCTTGTTGATTTGAGGGTTGGTTAAATCATACTTGATGTTTAAAAGTTGTTTCCTTGCTAAATCCATTGTTCGGACACTCGTTAATGCGATTTAGTGATGTTTAAACCGTGAAATAACATGCTGATGTACTTTTCCAGCCGCCTTCAACAGGCTGTAAACGGACTTTAAAAACTCGAAAAACGGAATTTCAAAAGCCTAAATCGTGTCTTTTCGAAAAACGAAGAAAATGGCACTGGAATCGTATTTTTCTGAGGTCGGTTACTATTTTAAAAGTCTGTTTTCGTGACAGCAGCTAAGGCTGATTTTAACTGCAGAAAAATGGGTCATACGTTTTCAGTCACAACTTGAAACCTAAACCGAACCAGCCTCTGAAACTTTTATCAAAGATGATCACGGATGTATTTGTGACCCTCGAACTGGAATTTCGATAAACGGACTGACGAGGAAATTTTGACGAATGTTTCCGTAAACTGTGATAAGAATGTAACAAATCTGATCACAGTTCGGTAAACGATTTTCTATAAATTTTTGATAATGATCTAGACCCCAAAATTTTTACACAATAATTTGTGGGTCGTTTATGACGTTCCGCAAAAATTTGGGAATTTTTGGAATAAGTTAAGTATTTTATTTACTCGTCCGAAAACAGTCCAGTTTTTCACATATTGAAACTGAAACGACAAGGGTAGTATTTTGCGTGTTAAAACGTAAGGGTTGATTGTTGATGATCATGGGTTGATTTCAAAAAGAAAATGATGTGCGTATTAGCACGGACACTCCCGTTTTTAGGGGAAGTTCTGGCGAATTTTTCTAAAAATACCAAGACTTAGAAAAACTATTTTTCTAACAAGTATGTTTAACTTTATTTCTTGGAATTAAACCTCGCCATGAGTTTTGACATAAATCTTTAAAGTGTTGGTTATGAGACTTGTAAATATATTTTTGACAATACTTTTAGTCACCAAATACATAATACATATACGAATACCCCATCCTTGGGAAGGAATCTATTTATACGTTAACCAAGAAATATAAACACGAAATAGTTGTCTAACTATTTCCCCTAGAACGTTAAAACTCTAACCTAAGGCACGGCCGTTCGTCTAATAGATATTAGCACGATTGTAGGTTGTCGTGTTGCGGACCGAGTTTGATTTGCTGTTATCAAGGACGCATTACAGTGAGTTCATGTTCCCCCTTTTCTCTTAACTGTTTTCAGTTTTCTAAACTGCGGAGGTGAAATACATGTCACTATGATTACGAGTACTTTTACATGGTATGGTTAGCGTAAGGAGGGTTACTGCGTACAGATCATGTGAGTAGGTGGTACTTGAGGCCATTAATCCTCATTGTAGGACCGAGGGGCACAATGCGGTAGATCTATTTGGGTGTAGCGAGCCCAGCTCCAGGCCCACAGTACGGACCTTGGAGTGACTATGTACCCGACGCACAAATCCGCTAGGTTTGAGTCTTCCTACTTGCACTTCACACATATCAATGGCCTTGCAAACCATTGGTGATCTCTTTTTCCTTATTTGCTACATACCAGGGATTTTTATACTTACAAATGTTTTACATACTCACTTACACATGAACTCGCTCAACATTATGTTGATTTTTCCAACTTACATGTATTTCAGGGAACTAAGGATCTGGCACGGTATGCTACGTTTTCCCGCTGTGTTAGAGTTACGGGATCATCCACGTTTAGGGATTGTGACTTTTACCTGGACGAGTCGCAAGTCTTAAACAGTGTTTATGTTATATTTGTGGTTGCGTTTTAAGAACAAAGTTTTTATATTATCAGGTTGTAATTTCCGTTGCATGCGTCAACGCCTTAAGACAATGTTGTGGTAGCTTACTTTTCAAACTTAAATAAATGGATGATCTGCATGGTTTTATTTTCATATAGCTTTGTTGTGATTAAGCTATGGTATTAAGAAGTCACACCAAATAAACCCACGCTTCCGCAAAGCCAGGGTGTGACAGCTTGGTATCAGAGCTCTGATCATAGCGAACTAGGATTCCTTCTCGAGTCTAGACTATGATCACTAGGGCTCTCACGAAAACATATTTACACTGCATACCACTTGAAGTCCAGATCCAAAATGTTTTTACAAACAAATGTTGAGCACATTTTATTTGTTAGTTATAGGCTCAGTCTGGGAGGCTGAGGCTCGGTCTGGGAGGCTGAGGCTCGGTCTGGGAGGCTGAGGCTCGGTCTGGGAGGCTGAGGTAGTTGTCTAGTGGGACTAGGGAGAGCAGTCTGGGAGGCTGGGAGGCTAGTGGGACTAGGGAGAGCAGTCTGAGAGGCTGGGAGGCTAGTGGGACTAGGAGAACTAATTGATTGCTTATTGGTGACTAATGTGTTTACTTGATTATATGATTGATATATGTGCATATCTGTGGTTGTATTACAGACACTATGTCTTCATCGAGCGGGGTTTCAGACCCAGTGGCAGTAGACTCCGACGACCCGATGTACACTGATTCAGAGGTTCATACATCAGATACAGACAGCACTGACGAGGATGCATTCCAGCCTTTTGCTATACCCGATTTTGGGGATGATATACCTCATGCTGATGGTGTTCCTGCCGGGGATCTACCTCTTGTGGAGATCCCTGCTCCTGTTCCACCCGTTGCATTTCCTGCAGAGGATTTGCCGCACGATTTTGAGATCGATGACGACCTCGATCTATTCGCGGGTCCCCCTGAGGACCACCATGAGGGTGGGGCCCCGATAGCAGACGATGTCGCTCTTCCATTAGTTGAGATTCCTGTTGAGGAGGCCCATTCTGATTCATCGATTCCTGACTCTCTTGAGTCGGTAGCTTCCTTTGTTCCACCACCTGTTCATGCTGATATACCCGCTGAGCCTGATGTTGTTGCTCCTATTCCTGACCCGGTGCCTCTAGAGCCCGACCATGCACTCTTTGCGGCTCATGTCGACCCCCAGTATGCTGACACCCGGAATGGGTGGATAGAGGCTGATGATGATATTCCACCTTTTGTAGTACCAGATGCACCAGCTTTAGCTCCCTTTGATGCACCCTTTCTCCCCACACACACTACTGATGCGCATCACGCGGATCTGCCCGTCACATTTCTTCATGAGATCCCTCCGCCGCGACCTGGAGAGGGCCCATCTCATCAGCCTTTTGGCCATGCACCTTTTCTGACCGGAGGGGATCAGTTTGCACCGCAGATCCCTCACCATACTGCTGCCCCCCTGTTCCACCGTTCGCTGTACCACCTTTTACTCCATCCAGCGAGCCTTTTCTCTGGACATCATCATCCGTCGTGCCGCCGACAGATCCATATCATCCCTTTTATGTCGGGCCTTCCACGGAGGATGTCCTCGTTTCATTCATGCTACAGCATGACGCGCTGACGCGTCGTGTTCAGGTCTTGGAGCAGCAGTTAGAGGGTCTGACGCGTTCTCACCACGCCATGGAGGAGGACTGGCTCCTCATGCGCAGTTTGTTCTATTTTCATTTTCCTCCTCCACCACCAGCAGCATGAGGGCTCTTTTGGTTTGATGCAGGTACCACCCCTTTTGATGAGAAGACGACGATTAAGTCGGCTACATAGCTTTTTGAAGACCACCTGACGATTATGACTTTTGATGTTTGGTATTTGTATATGTTTAGACATTTCGGGCAAGGGCGTTGTGACCCTTGGTCCCTTTTTGGATGTATGTTACATTATGGAACTCGTAAACATTGTAATCGTGGTCTTGGTTATATAAAAGCTTAATCGCAGTGTTCTCATTACATGCATGGTTGATTTATTGATATACTTATAACATGGGATGTTGTGTGATTGATTGTTTATAACATGAGATGTTATGTGTTTGGTTTATTTTAACATGAGACGTTATATATTATTACTATCGTACACTTTACCTACCATGACCTGACTCGCGTAAACCATCTTTTAGAAGATGCCACCGAGACGTGATCCACGCATGCCTGCCAACGAGGCAGAACTTCAACAAATCATCGCTGCCGCCATCGCGCAATACGCCGCCTCTCAAGGAGGACCCAGCGGAGGCAGCTCAAACAATAACGGCAACAACAATCTGCCTCATGGTAATACTAAGTTATTAAGGCATACCATGATGCATTGGATATCTATAGCAAGTTTGCTAATGCCATTCATATATTGTAACGTATGTGCAGGGTGCACCTACAAGCAGTTTTTAGACTGCAAACCTGTAAACTTTGATGGCACCGGAGGTGCTGTTGCTTTTGTTCGTTGGGCCGAAAAGACTGAATCAGTTCTCCGCATGAGCAAATGCGCTCCAGATCAGCAAGTTACTTACATCTCTGGGCTATTCTTGAGCGGAGCCCTGTCATGGTGGAATTTACAAGTCCAAACACTTGGTGAAGCCGCAGCCTACGCATTGACGTGGAACGAGCTGAAAGAGCTCATGCGCAAAAAGTATTGCTCTCGCGCTGAAATTCAAAAGTTGGAAACTGAGTTTTGGCATCTGAAGATGGAAGGACCGAAAATTGCGGAATATGTTCAGAGGTTTCACGACCTGTCACAGGTAGTACCTTATATGGTCACGCCAAAGTTCAAGCGAATTGAGCGCTTCATTTGGGGTTTAGCTCCTCAAATCATTAGTATGGTGACCTCTTCAAAACCGGCAACAATCACTGAGGCGATCGATCTAAGCGTAGCTCTCACTGAGGAGGCGATCCGCCTAAACAAGTTTTCTGATGTTGAGCAAAGGAAGAAGGAGACTCATGTAGAGTCGTCCGGGGATAACAAAAGAAAATTCTCGAATTTCAAACAAGGCACAAGCAGTGATGGCAGAAAAGGAGAGTCAAGCACGCCGACCCGAGCTACGACTGGTACTGGTAGGAAAGGAAGGGGATATATGGGCACTCTGCCCCAGTGTAATACATGCCAGCGCCATCATACCGGCCAGTGCGGACTAAGAAAATGTGAAACTTGTGGGAGAAATGGACATTTGAAGGATACTTGCTGGGTTAATACTGGCCGGGGTGGCCAGGGAGGTTTTGGTAATAGAAACAATAATCGTGGTGGAAATGGAAATCGTGCACAAGGAAATAGCGGAGGGAATGGAAATCGAGGCAACAACGCGAATCAAGCTGGTACTGTAAACCGAAACCAAAACAACAATCAAGCTGGGAATGGAGGTGGAAACGGGCAAAGACCAGGTTGCTTTAACTGTGGTGATATGGGGCATTTTAAGCGGAACTGCCCAGAATTGAACCAAGCACGTGGAAGGGTTTTCAATATCGAAGCGAGGGAAGCGCGCCAGGATCCCAATGTTGTTACTGGTACGTTCCCTGTAAACCAACGCTTTGCATCCGTTTTATTTGATACTGGTGCCGATTATAGCTTCGTATCGTTAGAGTTTAAGAATATGCTTGGATTAGCCGCTAGTAAATTAGATATTCCTTACTCAATCGAATTGGCGAATGGAAAGTTAGTAGAAGCCAATGAAGTGGTCAGAGGTTGTGTAATCGAGTTGGGAGAGCGTGAGTTTACTTTGGATCTACTACCAGTCCAGCTGGGGAGCTTCGACGTGGTAGTAGGAATGGATTGGTTATCAAGCAACAAGGCTGAAATTGTTTGTCACGATAAGGTCATTCGTATCCCAACCGAAGATGGTGAAACAATTGTGGTTCATGGGGAGAAGCGGGATACGCCTTTAAGAATTATCAGTTGCCTGAAAGCTCGTAAGTGTTTACAAAAGGGATGTGCTGCCTTCCTGGCACACATCGTGGATAAGAAAGTTGCTGAGCCGAATATCGAAGACATCCCTGTCGTGAGGGAATATCCTGAAGTCTTTCCAGAGGACTTGCCAGGATTGCCACCCCAAAGGCAAGTGGAATTTCACATTGACTTAGTTCCAGGCGCCGCGCCTGTAGCTAGGGCACCTTATAGACTTGCACCGTCAGAGATGCAGGAGTTGTCGACACAACTCCAGGAGTTACTTGACAAAGGATTCATCCGACCAAGCTTCTCACCTTGGGGAGCTCCAGTTTTATTTGTCAAAAAGAAAGACGGTAGTTTTCGTATGTGTATTGACTACCGGGAGTTGAATAAGCTGACGATCAAGAATAGATACCCTCTGCCAAGAATCGATGATTTATTCGATCAACTCCAGGGTTCAAGCTTTTACTCTAAGATCGATCTTCGATCTGGGTACCATCAGCTAAGAATACAAGAAGAGAGCATTCCGAAGACAGCCTTCAGAACTCGTTATGGACACTACGAGTTCCTAGTCATGCCGTTTGGGTTGACAAACGCGCCTGCTATTTTTATGGACCTAATGAACCGAGTCTGCAAGCCGTATCTCGATAAGTTCGTGATTGTATTCATCGACGATATTTTGATTTATTCAAAGACAAAGGCTGAACATGAACAGCACTTAAGAGCTATTCTGGAGTTGTTGAAAAAGGAACAGTTGTATGCCAAATTCTCTAAGTGCGAGTTTTGGCTACGTGAAGTCCAATTCCTTGGACACGTGGTTAATGGAAATGGAATCCATGTCGATCCCACCAAGATTGAAGCAATCAAAAATTGGGAAACTCCAAAGACGCCAATCGAGATTCGACAATTCTTAGGCTTGGCTGGTTACTATCGAAGGTTCATTGAGGATTTTTCAAAAATCGCTCAATCACTGACACTCCTCACATAGAAGGATAAGAAGTTTGATTGGGGAATCAAACAGGAAGAAGCATTTCAGTTGTTAAAGGATAAGCTCTGCAATGCGCCGATCTTAGCACTACCGGAAGGTACAGATGATTTCATGGTATACTGTGACACCTCACGTCAAGGATTGGGTTGCGTATTGATGCTGAAGGGATTTTAACATGTTCATCAAAGTAATTTCATCAAATGAAATAAAAAACGCAGCGGAAAATAAATTTAAAACATGTTACTTTTATAAGATATAAACCCATTTATATGCAAAATCCCAAAACCCGGATCCATATATGAGATGTATACTATCAAACACAACCATAGGATGTTTAGAAAACTACCTTCTTGAAGTGCAAGGATTATGAAACGGATGATGCTTCTTGAAATGGTTGTCTTCAAGAGTAGAAGACCTCAAGCTTGTATACCCCAAGCTTCCAACAAACACCACAAGTTTAGCTAGGATTTAACACTTGAAGATCAAAAATTGAACACTTGAAAGAACCCTCTTATGGCCGAAAATTATGAGCATAAGAACTAGTCTTCTTCTTCATTTTTGGTCATCCATTTTATTTAAAATACTAGAGAGAATATCATCAAAACCAAGACCCAATCAAAATCTCTTACACATGCAAAATTGCATGTCATAGCATTGGACCAACATGGGTCTTGGGAAGACCCCATAGTGGACGGCCCTAAGGGGTTTTTAAAAAAAAATTCCAAATTTTTTTTATAACAAATAAAGTCTTGTTTAATTTTATAACTTTTATAAAATATAACACTATGTTTGCAAGACTTTAGATAATCTTTTATAATGTCATTTAACCTATTAAATAACAAAAATAAAATATTCTCTCAAAATAAATTATCCACATAATTTATTGGTTTCTCAAGTGTAATTATTTAGAAAACCAATTTCTAAATATTGTAAGTGTTAATATTTATTTGTTTGATCATATCACAAATAAATAATATAAGTGTTTGTCTAGCTTGTTATTGGGTATGACTCGACTTGGATCATAACGTACTAGCCACATCAATTTATTATGTGTCTTGGGCATACAGAGTCCAACAATCTCCCACTTGCACAAGATACATAGAAGATTGATGCAAGCAGTAAATGACGCCTAACTACGGTTTACTACCCCCAATACGTATGACTATATTTGCCATTCAATAACATCATCCCTTTCAAGTCCCTTACTTGAACATGATTTAGGTGAATCTATCATTTATCCTTTCGTTACAGATGTCATGTTAAATCCAGAGACATAGAGTGATCACTCTCAGTTGATTTAACTTTATCAGGCTTTAGACATCTTACTCTCAACGAATAAGAGGAACAAATCCCATCTTGACTACATACGTCTCTCACAATCACCTTGTACTACACCTGAGCTCAGCCTTATGTACTGTCATATTACTGACAGCGAAGAAATAAGTCAAGGCATAATATTTGGTGAATATCAAGACCCAATATGTATCTCAGGTCAGAGGATACTATGATATTCGCCTTAACTCAAAATTTACTTATGATCAATCACAAATGATTCCATGCAGTAATATTTGAGAGCGAGTCAGTCCAATATTTGTATCCCACAAATATCTATAAACTTTGGCAGCAACACTTTGCTCTATATTCATATCTAATGAATATCCACCAATCCAAGTTCATAATAGTCTTACATTCATATTTGTTCCCACAATTATGATCGACTATGGACATTTAGAATAATTAACTTATTCACGGATTTAAACATGCTAATATGAAACATAACTCAAAATACCATAAAAGAGTTAAATTAATAATCGTTTCAATATCCAAATACAAAATTAGATCAAATCCAATCACTAGAATATCGAAGTCCTAAGGAACATGTATGACCCTCATGTTTTCCCCTGTCAAGGAGCTTCATGAGTGGATCCGCAATGTTTTGATCTGTGTGAACTTGGCGAATACATATCTTTCCCTTTTCAACTTCATCCCTTATGTAGTTGAATCTCCGCTCGATATGTCTAGTCTTTTGGTGCGCACGAGGTTCCTTGATTTGAGCAATCGCACCCTCGTTATCACAAAAGATCTCTAGGGGGTCTTGAATGGTAGGGATCACCCCTAGGTCGGCTATAAATTTCTTCAGCCATGCAGCTTCCTGGGCTGCCAATGAAGCGGCGATGTATTCTGATTCTGTAGTGGACAATGCTACCACGTCTTGTTTTGAGCTCTTCCAAGAGACTGCTCCTCCATTTAAAATGAAGACATACCCCGATTGTGATCGAGAATCACTTCGATCGTTTTGGAAACTCGCGTCCGTGTAACCCTTTACAACGAGCTCCTCCTCACCAGATCCATATATTAAGAACATATCCTTAGTCTTCCTAAGATATTTCAATATGCTTTTAACAGCCATCCAATGACTGATACCTGGATTCTGCTGGTATCTACTCGTCATGCTCAAGGCGCATGACACGTCCGGTCTGGTGCATATCATTGCATACATGATGGATCCTATAGCTGACGCATATGGGATTCTTTTCATTTTCTCTTGCTCATCCTTTGAGCTAGGACATTGAGATGTATTCAATATTGTCCCCTTTTGAATAGGTACAAAACCTCTCTTAGAGTTCTCCATTTGGAACCTATTCAAGACTTTGTCAATGTATGCACTTTGGTTTAAACCTATCAAGCGCCTTGATCTATCCCTATAGACCTTTATTCCCAAAATGTAGGCTACTTCACCAAGATCCTTAATGGAAAAACAACTTCCAAGCCAAGCTTTTACACCTTCCATGGTTGGAATGTCATTCCCAAATAGTAGAATGTCATCGACATACAGTACTAAGAAAGTGATGATGCTCCCACTAGCTTTCTTATACACACAAGCTTCATCACCGTTCTTGATGAATCCAAAATTCTTAATTTCTTCATCAAAACGGTGATTCCAACTTCTAGATGCTTGTTTCAATCCATAGATTGATTTCTTCAATTTGCACACTTTGTCAGGATGCTTTGGATCGACAAAACCTTCTGGCTGAATCATATAGACATCTTCATCAAGATATCCATTAAGAAAAGCCGTTTTGACATCCAATTGCCAGATCTCATAGTCATAATATGCAGCTATGGCAAACAATATCCTGATTGACTTTAGCATCGCCACAGGCGAGAAGGTCTCATCATAATCAATCCCTTGAGTTTGAGTGAAACCTTTTGCTACAAGTCTTGCTTTATAAGTATCCAAGTTACCATGCATATCCGTTTTCTTCTTGAAAACCCACTTACTTCCAACTACTTTGGAGTTGAGTGGTGGCACAACCAATTCCCAAACTTGGTTGTCATACATGGATTGCATCTCTATGTTCATGGCTTCAAGCCATTTGTCACAATCGGATTTTAACATTGCATCATGGTATGTGGTTGGTTCATCTGAATCTACCACGTAGCATCCATCCATGAAAAATCCATATCTTTCAGGTGGATTACTAATTCTACCAGATCTGCGAACATTTTGTGTGTTCTGATCAACCTCTTGATCGTTTTCAACAACCTCTTGTTGAGTGCTAGTATCAACCAAACGTGTATCGTCTTGTGGTTCTTGATCCTCTTCAAGTTCCACTGTTCTACTACTAGTTCCTTCCATAAGGAATTTAGCTTCTAAGAACTTACCCTTACGAGCAATAAATACCCTTTGCTCGGTTGGATCGTAGAAATAATATCCTATATCATCTTTAGGATATCCTACAAAGATACACTTAGTAGATCGGACTTCCAATTTATTTGGAGTGTATTGCTTAACATAAGCTTCACAACCCCAAACCCTTAAGAATGATAATGATGGAGGGTTTCCATGCCATATTTCAAAAGGTGTCCTTTCTACTTTCTTGGTTGGGGCCATATTTAGTATACAGACTGCGGAGAGCAAAGCGTAACCCCAAAATGATAGAGGTAATGTGCTTCTAGCCATCATAGATCGAACCATATCTAATAGAGTTCGATTTCTCCTTTCGGACACACCATTGTGTTGTGGTGTTCCAGGTGGAGTAAGTTGTGAAATGATTCCACAACTTCTAAGATGATCTTGAAAACCACCACTTAGGTATTCACCTCCTCTATCGGTACGAAGGACTTTAATTGTTTTCTTGAGTTGATTTTCTACTTCACTTTTGAAGTCTTTGAACATTTCAAATGCTTCATCCTTGTGTCTTAGTAAGTACACATATCCATAACGACTATAGTCGTCGGTAAAAGTAATGAAGTATCTTTCACCATTCCTAGTCATCGGCTTAAAAGGACCACATACATCTGAATGTATGATGCCTAGTAAGTCTTTTGCCCTTTCAAAAGTTCCACTAAAGGGTGTCTTGGTCATTTTGCCTTGTAAACAAGATTCGCATACATCAAATGAATTATCTTCATTTGTATTCAGAAGACCATTTTTCTGAAGTGTATGCATGCGATTCTGGCTTATATGTCCAAGGCGACAATGCCAAAGATAGGAATCACCCAAATCCATTTTGAGTTCCTTGTTGGTTACTTGGTACATTGAGCTATCATATGATGCGTTATCATGATCTAATTCATAAATACCATTTAAAGACATAGCTTTAAAATAAAACACATCATTCATAGAAACATAAATGTCTTGGTTAACAAAATCAAATTTAAAACCACATTGTCTCAAAAGGGAAACTGAAATTATGTTCCTAGTCAAACTAGGAGCATATAAAACATTCTTCAAAATCACTTCCAAACCACTTGGAAGCTTTAAAACGTAGTCTCCTTGAGCTTCGACTTCAACTTTTGCTCCGTTGCCCATAAAGAGACTACTGTTTCCCTTCTTGTAATGTCTACTTCTTCTGAACCCCTGCAACGAATTGCAAATATGAGTTCCACATCCGGTATCTAGTACCCATGTGTTAGAAGAAATAACATTAAGCTCAACATGTATCATAAAGATAGTACCTGAGGTTTGCCCTGCATCCCTCTTGTTTTTCAACTCCTTGAGATAGGTTGGATAATTTCTCTTCCAATGTCCTATCTCACCACATTCAAAACATGGGTCATTTGTAGCAACCTTTTGCTTCTTCTCCTTCGGTTTGGTGGGTTCTGCTTTAGCTTTTCCCTTCCCTTTTCCTTTGACGTGTCCCTTTCTTTTAGCATAAGTTGCTTTAGAGTCGGGGTGGGGCCTCTTCTTGTTGCCTCCTTCATTGATCGCTAGGACGGGTAAAGCCTTTTTGCCCATACTTGCTTCGGCCGTCTTGAGCATTGCATGAAGTTCACCAAAGCTCTTGTCCCATCCATTTATGTTGTAATTCATTACAAAACTCTCAAATTTCTTTGTTAAAGAGTTGAGGATCAAATCCGTAGCCAACTCTTTAGAGACGGGACAATTTAGCCGTTCGAGGCGATCAATGTGGCTTTTCATCTTGAGAACATAAGATGATACCGATTGGGTTTCCTCCATTCGACATGCATGAAGCGCCCGAACAGTTTCGAAGCGTTCTACCCTTGCTTGTTGTAGGAACATTTCCTTTAACTGGGTAATCATGTCGTATGCCCCGTGGTGTTCAAAATCCTTTTGAATTTCGGGAATCATAGTTCCCAACATGAGGCATGAGGCTTGCATGGAGTCCTCGGTATACTTAACCCAATCGTTGTAGGCTTCCACATCTTCCACGTTAGGTTCATCGGGAATAGGATCGTCCAACACATAGGATATTTTCTCTTGCTTGAGAACGATTCTCAAGTTTCGAAACCAATCCATGAAGTTGTTATGGTTGAGACGATCCTTTTCAAGGATGGTTCTTAGTGACAGGTTTCGGACGGTTTGGTTAATCGGGTTTGCATTGTTAGCGGCCATCTACAAAATTTAACAAGTTCAATTTTAGTATTTTCGATATTATTATATTTTAATCATTAATACCCTTTTGTGTCTTAAAGACAATTAATAATTAAAATCTAGAATCCAACGTTACATTTAAATATTGGTTAGGTGACCTTTATCCCTCTATTTAAATTAACAAGGTAGTCAACGTTTGACAATTGCAACTCTTTGCAATTTCTAGCCATATGGGATCGGTTAAACATCTTTATGTTTAGTTGGCATGTTTAATCCCATCAACACCTTTGTTCCCCATGCTTTGGTGACCCTAAGTTCATGGTTTCCAAATCAAGTCGTCCAACTTACACACACGTGTGAGTTTATACACATAAGTGGTTAGGTGACCTTTATCCCACAAACATGGGAAACCCACCTCGAACATACAAGTTCCCTCAAATGTGGTTAGGTGACCTTTATCCCACAATAAGAGTTCCCAAGTGTTTCGAGTGTTGTATAAAAGGATGGTGTTTGACTTGTTTTATAAAAGGGTTTTTAATATTTCAAAATTCTAGTTTAGAAAATATTATGTACCATACATTTGCATGCATTCAAATCAATGGTACTTTAGTGAAAACTAATTTTCATGGTTCCTTTTAATAAAACCCATTTTATTATAAAATCATTAATTTTTAATAAAACCTTTATTAATCATTTTAATGATTTTGTCAAGAACCAATTTTACGCTTGTTGTTGATTATTAGTTTGTTAAGTCATGCATATCTACATATCATCTAAACAACAAAATAAACAACCACACAAGCATAACAATAGGTGCATAACCATAGCCAACTATTTTGACAACATTTGTTAGCCGAAACAAGTGTGTCAAAAGGTCCTTCCTAAAGGGTGAAAAATGACACAAGTAATGTGTCGATGAACTCCCACTTGATCCCGCATCCAAATGCTTCAAGTCTCCATCTTGTGTTGTGATTTCTCCACCTTCTTTGAGCTTCCAAAAGTCTTTTATTTTCAGCTCCAAACTCCTTTGGACTTCAAAAAAATGTGTTTTGGTTATCGGGTTAAAATCCCGTTGAGAACGATGAAGTTCTTTGGACCGAATATTATGGTCCAAACCAAAACCGCATTTTTGTGTGCATCTTCTTTTACAAAATATATCCTAATACATTTTTTCTAGTAAAATAAAATGCACCTAATCTATTTATTTTACATACCAAATGAAAATAAATAAATTACATATCTTCTAATGGAAGAACAAAAATAATAATTATTACAACCCATTGAAATAATAAATCACAACACAATCATTCAACACAAGGTCATGGCTAGGTCATATGCACCAAAATATATATCCAAATATATATATATTAATTTCAAGAAGCATAAAAAAAATGGTTCCCTTTTATAAACATTTTCGGCTATTTTCAAAAAACCGAAAAGTTAAGTTTTGTCCAAACAAACAAATCATCCATATGAAATAAATTTTTCAAGATTCTCTTATGCATGTAAGAAAATAATCTTGAAAAACAAAGGGTTAACCATGTTAAAATTTTTGGCCATAGGGTTTTCTTCAAACCCGAAACCCGAAATTTTTAATCTATTGAAGTATGCACTCATATAAGCGGCTCTAGATGCCATTGAAGGGATTTTAACATGTTCATCAAAGTAATTTAATCAAATGAAATAAAAAACGCAGTGGAAAATAAATTTAAAACATGTTACTTTTATAAGATATAAACCCATTTATATGCAAAATCCCAAAACCCGGATCCATATATGAGATGTATACTATCAAACACAACCATAGGATGTTTAGAAAACTACCTTCTTGAAGTGCAAGGATTATGAAACGGATGATGCTTCTTGAAATGGTTGTCTTCAAGAGTAGAAGACCTCAAGCTTGTATACCCCAAGCTTCCAACAAACACCACAAGTTTAGCTAGGATTTAACACTTGAAGATCAAAAATTGAACACTTGAAAGAACCCTCTTATGGCCGAAAATTATGAGCATAAGAACTAGTCTTCTTCTTCATTTTTGGTCATCCATTTTATTTAAAATACTAGAGAGAATATCATCAAAACTAAGACCCAATCAAAATCTCTTACACATGCAAAATTGCATGTCATAGCATTGGACCAACATGGGTCTTGGGAAGACCCCATAGTGGACGGCCCTAAGGGGTTTTTAAAAAAAAATTCCAAATTTTTTTTTATAACAAATAAAGTCTTGTTTAATTTTATAACTTTTATAAAATATAACACTATGTTTGCAAGACTTTATATAATCTTTTATAATGTCATTTAACCTATTAAATAACAAAAATAAAATATTCTCTCAAAATAAATTATCCACATAATTTATTGGTTTCTCAAGTGTAATTATTTAGAAAACCAATTTCTAAATATTGTAAGTGTTAATATTTATTTGTTTGATCATATCACAAATAAATAATATAAGTGTTTGTCTAGCTTGTTATTGGGTATGACTCGACTTGGATCATAACGTACTAGCCACATCAATTTATTATGTGTCTTGGGCATACAGAGTCCAACAGATGCAACGCCAGAAAGTTATAACTTACGCGTCACGCCAGTTGAAAGTACATGAAAGGAACTATACCACGCATGATTTGGAACTAGGCGCAGTGATATTTGCATTAAAGATCTGGAGACACTACCTATATGGTACGAAGTGTACAATCTTCACAGACCACAAGAGTTTACAACACATATTCAACCAGAAAGAGCTGAACATGAGACAAAGACGTTGGGTCGAATTGTTGAACGATTACGATTGCGAGATAAAGTACCATCCAGGGAAGGCGAATGTGGTCGCCGATGCCCTAAGTCGTAAAGAAAGGATCAAGCCCATAAGGGTTAGGGCTTTGGAGATGATTATTCAGACAGATCTTTCCCTGCGCATTCGTGCTGCGCAGAAAGAAGCTCTTAAGGAAAGAAACCTTGAGGAAGAATATCTCCGTGGGATGGAGAAGCAATTGGTACCAAACAAGGAAGGAACGTTATGTTTTATGAAAAGGATTTGGGTTCCTCTATTTGGTGGTTTGAGGAAAATTATTTTCGATGAGGCACACAAATCACGGTACTCTATACATCCCGGTGCGGATAAGATGTACCAGGATCTTAAGGATTATTATTGGTGGCCCAAGATGAAGGGCGACGTTGCTGTCTATGTTAGCAAATGTTTGACGTGTGCCAAGGTGAAAGCTGAATACCAGAAGCCTTCGGGACTTCTGCAACAACCTGAAATTCCCAAGTGGAAATGGGAACAGATTTCAATGGATTTTATAACGAAGTTGCCAAGGACGCCCAGGGGTCATGATACTATTTGGGTGATAGTTGACCGCCTAACAAAGTCCGCACATTTCTTTCCAATCAAAGAGAAGGACAATACGAGTAAACTTGTGGAAATATACATGCGAGAAATCGTTGCACCTCATGGAGTGCCTCTCTCAATCATCTCTGATAGAGATGGGAGATTTGTATCAAGGATTTGGCAATCCTTCCAAGAAGCTTTTGGCTCACAATTGAATTTGAGCACTGCATTCCATCCGTAAACTGATGGCCAAAGTGAAAGAACTATTCAGACGTTGGAGGATATGCTGAGAGCATGTATAATGGATCTTGGTGGTAGCTGGGATAAGCATTTACCACTGGCCGAATTCTCATACAACAACAGCTACCACACTAGTATTGGAGCCGCGCCATTTGAAGCTCTTTACGGACGCAAGTGTCGATCACCACTATGCTGGGCTGACGCAGGTGATAGACAGCTTGTTGGTCCCGAAATCGTCCAAGAGACGACAGACAAGATTGCGCAGATTCGAAAACGTATCGAAGCGGGTCGCGAAAGACAGAAAGCCTATGCAGATCCAAACCGAAAACATTTGGAATTCCAAGTTGGAGATATGGTTTTATTAAAAGTTTCACCCTGGAAGGGTGTGGTACGCTTCGGAAAGCGTGGGAAGTTGAATCCGCGTTACATTGGCCCTTTCAGAATTTTGCAAAGGATTGGGCTTATAGCCTACAAGTTGGACCTACCTGCTGAACTCCATGGTGTTCACGATACATTCCATGTATCCAATTTGAGAAAAAGTCCAACACAAGATGCAGTGATCATTCCTGCTGACGAAGTTCATATCGATAACACGCTCCACTTTACTGAAGAACCTGTTGAGGTCACGGATTGGAAAATTAATAAAACTCGCAGGAGCAGTGTCAAACTCGTCAAAGTTCGTTGGAATGCTAGGCATGGACCTGAATTCACGTGGGAACGTGAGGATCGAATGAAAGAGAAATACCCCCATTTATTTCCTAAGAACCCTGCATCTCGTAGCAGAACTTAAATTTCGGGACGAAATTCCTTTAACGGGGGGAGAATGTGACAACCCTCACCAAAACAGGTATCCGTACGACTTAATTAATATTTAATTACTGCTTAATTACTGTGCTTGCTTACGACTGTGATTAAACTGCTTACTGATTTCTGATACATACATGCTCATGCATCACATTTTATACTGTCACTCTATTATTTATACACAAACATCAGTGACAACCTTGATGCACATCAAGTACAGTGAGCACACTACGGGATACCCATTAAACATGCTGACATAACCAGCATCAGGCAGACACTGCCTCTAAGGCCAGTATGAGCCGGGAATAGATTGCTACACTGGTAGTGAGTGTAGGGAGGTGAGGATTGTAGAACTGTGTCACTAGGTGAAGTTTGTAGTGACCGGATGTGCCTAAAACGTACTTTATGTACAAAATTCTGCACTTTAATACAAAACTCAGCATTTTAAATTACTAATAAAGTGCAAAAACATTGCAGAACGGTCCCGTATATTTTCCTAAGTACCGGGAATAATTTATGTTACAAAATATATACATAAAGGACTTTTCGGACTAATTAAACATTTTAACGGAACGGTATTTAATCGTATAACCGGACATTACCCGGGAAACTAAATGTTTGTCAAATACTTTGTTTTATTATTTATGGCTAGGCATGATCCCCGTATGACATAACACCCGCTAGAAATCTATCCACCACATTACTTACATCCTAACTCCCCTTTACTAATTTAGACACAATTTTTCACTTATACCCCCCCCCCCAACGATTTAGTTCCCAAAGTGGGACCCCACATATCCATCTATCCATACCTCAAATATTTGATAAGATTATATTTGAATTATTTATTGGTTTGTTTGCTTGTGTAAGTATCTAATATATGCATGATGATTATAAGTAGTAAGGTCTTGAGATTGAACATCATTTCACTAGATTACACTCCATCTCACCTCACTCTCCTCTCTCATTTTCGGCTGCCCCAAACCGAAAACACCATCACCACCTTAAACATTGTCACACCCCGACCGCGTAAAACAACAAATCACGGCGGAAACATCGGGGCGTGTTGCAACAGAATAAATTGTTTCATAACCATGGCATACAAAGTTGTCTTTTATTTATAAACAAAGGTGTTTCATTGTTTCAAACAGGAAATTAAAGAGTTCAGAACATAATTAAACATAGTCTATCTTATTTGAAAGTCTCTAAGGCACAGGTCCGCCCTAGTATCATGATCAACATCCTATGGAAAAGCACCTGAAAACACATGTGAAAATAGGTACGTTAGCATAAAAATGCCTGTGAGATACATAGGTTTGTGAAAATAGGATTCATGACTTGTATTTGAGAAATGTTTAGTCATGAACCTTGTAATTTGCTTTGTCTTGTAAATCATTTGAATGACAATAAGATCAGATGATATGTATAAGTAAATGTCAGGTTAAATAAATAACCATGTAAAAATGTGTTTGTATAAGATAAGTTGTTTGTAAATCAATGTCTTGTAAAAAGTATGTTATTTGTATAAAATGTTCTATGTCTCAATATTGAAATGATTCAAATAACGTTACGACATGTAATACCATACAAACACTTATATATAGGAAGTACCAGCGGCGTATCCACCATGCTTGTATCATATTACACACGCATCGTTATTTAATCACTTAATCAAACCAAACCAATCAATGTAAGAAGTCTATGTTTAAACCAATTGTCAAACATGTTATATGTCAAATGTAAATCATGTCAAATGTCTATGTCAAATATCCATGTCAAATGTCTATGTCAAATGTCTTTGTGTAAAATGTCTATGTCAAAATGTCATGTATGGCAAGTGAAATGTCTCAACTAAACCATATGCACGAAAACAAAATATTGAAGTAAAACATGGTTTAAATCAATCTTATGTCTTTGTGGAAAAATGCATGCAAATATTTAATATGAACATTTATGTGGTATTGTGAAAATGCATACATCCAAGCCTTGTGACTGTGGTGATAAACCCTTAAACAAATTAAAGGTCTATCTGTCTTATATCATCGAATTCGGTCATTCCTTTCTGTCCCCTTTCCCTGGGATGTCCGGAACGGGAGTTGTCAATTCCTATGGTACCACTACCTACTAACGAACGGCGTAGCTAATGTTAATGAATGTATTGTCCCATGTAAACAAACCAAATGTCATACCAAGATGTAAGCATGTGAAAACAATGCACTAAGTATGTAATCAAATGAACATACATAGCGTGAAATGTCATGTAAAACGATGTACTAAGTAATGCACACAATGGGCACACCTAGCATGAAATGTCACGTAAAACGATGTACTAAGTAATGCACACAATGGGCACACCTAGCATAAAATGTAATGAAATCATGTACTATAATGTACTAACAAACATAACCGGTATATGATGTGAAAACAGGAAAGCATGAAAGTAACAAGTAGGCACATGTGTTCCACCCCAAAACAGTTTGGAAAACAGTAAAAGAGGGGTCTATGTACTCACTTGAGATTGCTCAGATGTCTAAAGATAACCACCAAATAATGCTAGAGATCTCGGAATCAAACGGCACCTAATATAGGTAACTATGTTAATAACCGGACCTATATCGGAAGACTGAGTAGCATTAGGGTTTGTAAACCAAATGAGTGTAGGAACTCACGTGACATGGTTTAACAAAGCCTACATACTAAAAGAAACTTAACCTAAGTCTTATTGACCCGTTATGATCCGTTTAGGTAGCTTATGCTACTTTAACGCATCGTGCGCGTGAAACGCGTTCGGACCGCCTAACTAGTCCTATGACAAGTGTTATATGCCTAAACGTGTTACATAATCAGTTATGTGACAAAGGTTTAGGTTACATATGCTTAATTACCAATTATACATGAAAAGGGTATTCTGGTAATTTACCTAAGGCATATAAACTACCTATCATACAACTACTTAAACGATGTGACCATAGGGTATAACCTCGAAAGGTTATTCCCTACCTACTATGGTCACCTAATGTGTTTGGTCGGATCCTAATGATCGACCAAATGGGTCGGGTTCGAAGGTATAGGCGATTTATTAGATCGCCTACCCTACGACCCTAGACAACGTGGTAATCAGTAGGCATAGTCCCAAGGGACTATGACCATCGTGATTACAATCACGTTGCGAAGTTCAAACGAACTTCGCATTGACCATGAGCTGGTCAACGCTGAAAGTCAAACAAAGTTTGACTTTCTGACTCGAAAAGCAGTAAAAATAAGGAAAAGAACGAAAGAATACTTACGAAGGGTCCCCGAATGCTAATTTCGATTCAAGAATCTCAGGTATGAAACAATGGTTTCAACTTAGAGTTTCTCAATCAAAATTCTAGTGATTTAAACAATGAAAGGCATGGGGTATATATAGTTTCTTCCATATAGAATATTCCTAGAATATTCCTAGAATATTCCAAGCATATTCCTAGAATATTCCAAGCATATTCCTAGTATATTCCAAGCATATTCCAAGCATATTCCTAGCATATTCCAAGCATATTCTTGGCATATTCCTTAGCATATACCTTAGCATATTCCTGGCATATGGCTAAAACGGGTATTTAACTGGGTACCGGGTATTTTATCTAGCGTTTAAATCCCGGTTTATGGCGTTCTAAATTATTTTTATTACTCTATAAAAATAAACTCGCCAAGATATTACTGAAATAAATTTCAGTTGCCATGACTGGCTGCGTTGTCTGCGTTTTGCAGTAGAAGCACTGTGTTGCGCAGAAACACACGGTACGCGCTTAAACTTTGAAAAATAACGTTTTTAGGCGTTTTAATTTATTTTTCAACACGGACCTGATTAAAATAAGATTTTAATCATAACAGAATATTTGTGGGATCTAAATATTATCCGGTCGGTCACCAACGTTCGTTTGGTCGTACGATCGCGATGTTCGGTTAATTACGACGGAATGCGCATAAGCGCGAAAAACGATCCAAATTGCGCGACGAATGGATTTTTCTTATGCCAAACACTAAAATAAAATATTTTAGTGCTTACATAAATTTTTGGATGTCCGGATGTATTCAGAACGTATGTTATGCGCGAAAGTGCAAACTTGTGCACTTTTTGACACTTTTAGTCCCTGAATGACCCAAAAGTTTATTTTAGCACACCGAACCCCTCGAAGCCTATTTCTAAGCTATGTAAAGGATATTTAAGGTGTGTTTAACTTATGGTCATGTTCCGGAATGTTCGTTACAGTTCAAATTGACATACTTTCGCAGTTTGTCATATTTAGTCCCTGTAAGCGAATTAACTTGTTTTTGCCATACCAAAGCCTTCAAAACTTATTTCTAAGTTATGTAAAGGTTATTTAAGGTATGTTGAGTATATGTTGATGTTCCAGAGTATTTCTCGCATTAAACTGGGTACGTTTACGCACTAGTTTGCGTATAACTCTCCAGAAAGTGATATAGAGTTTGGAATTGAACAAAAGTCAAAACATGAAAAATGTAAAACACAATCAAACAAACATTGTGATCAAATAACATTGTTTTATTGATAACAGAACTGTTCATAGTGATTACAAGCACAGTTGTTACAGTCTCCCCTACTTGTGGAAATTTCGTCCCGAAATTTATTTAGAGGAAACTCGTGGAAAAAGATGTGGATATTTCGCCTTCATTTGATCTTCGCGTTCCCAAGTAAACTCAGGTCCACGTTTAGCTTCCCAGCGAACTTTGACCAAAGGAATGCACTTGCGTTTAAGCCACTTGACTTCACGTTCCATGATTTCCACTGGTTTCTCAACAAATTTCAGTGTTTTGCCAACACGAATTTCGTCAAGCGGTATGGAGAAGTTCTCATCAGCTGAACACTTCTTGAGATTGGACACGTGAAAAGTTGGATGAACATTTCCAAGTTCAGGAGGTAACTCAAGTCTGTAGGCTACCTTTCCGATTCTTTCGACGATCTTGAATGGTCCAACGTATCTAGGTGCAAGTTTTCCTTTCTTTCCAAATCTGATCACACCTTTCCAAGGTGAGACCTTAAGTAATACTCGATCACCGACTTGAAATTCCAAGGCTTTGCGTTTTGGATCCGCGTAAATCTTCTGACGGCTTCTAGCTGCCTGAAGGTTATCACGAACTTTCTTGACCTTGTCAGTTGTCTCTAAAATGAGGGCAGGTCCAGTAAGTTGAGCCTCGCCAATCTCATTCCAGCAGACTGGTGAACAACATTTTCGACCATAGAGAGCCTCGAAAGGAGCCATTTTGATGCTAGTGTGATAACTGTTGTTGTAGGAGAATTCAATCAATTTAAGATGTGAATCCCAGCTACCACCAAAATCGATCACACAAGCTCTTAGCATATCCTCCAGAGTCTGGATTGTTCTCTCAGATTGACCATCCGTTTGCGGATGATAAGCTGTGCTCAGATTAAGTTGGGTCCCCATGGCAGATTGCATGGTTCTCCAAAAATGAGAAGTGAAACGAGCATCTCTGTCAGAAATGATGTTCAAAGGAACACCATGTCGAGCTACAATTTCATCCACATAGATTTGAGCAAGTCTGTCAGCAGGAAAATCCTCACGGATTGGCAAGAAATGTGCTGACTTTGTAAGACGATCAACGACTACCCAGATGGCATCATGACCCTTCTTTGTGCGTGGAAGTTTGGTAACAAGATCCATAGTAATGTTTTCCCATTTCCAAACTGGGATCTCTGGTTGTTCCAATAAACCAGAAGGACGCTGATGTTCAGCCTTAACCTTAAGACAAGTAAGGCATTTTGATACGTATAAGGCAATGTCTTTCTTCATACCAGGCCACCAATAGTGAGTACGAAGATCCTTATACATCTTATCTGAGCCCGGATGAATAGAATAGCGAGACTTATGGGCTTCATCCATAAGCAAGGTACGAAGATCATCCTGGCTTGGGACCCACAAACGGTCCATGAAGTAATATGATCCATTGTCCTTCAGTTCCAGTGCAGGTGTTATGTGATAAGGAAATTCCTTATCCATTAGACCTTGTGAAACACAAGATTGTTGAGCCTGAGAAATGCGTGCTTGGATATCAGATCGAGCTTGAATAACAGATTGAACACGTACACAATGAAGCTTAGTACGTTCCTTACGAATCAATGCATCAGCTACAACATTCGCCTTACCAGGATGGTAACGAATTTCGCAGTCATAGTCGTTTAAAAGCTCAACCCAACGTCGTTGTCTCATGTTGAGTTCTTTCTGGTTGAAGATATGCTGAAGACTTTTGTGGTCAGTGAAAACCACACATTTTGTACCGTACAAATAGTGTCTCCAGATCTTGAGAGCAAAGACAACTGCACCCAACTCAAGATCATGAGTGGTGTAGTTCTTCTCATGTATCTTCAACTGCCTCGATGCATATGCTATGACTTTGTTCCTTTGCATAAGAACACAGCCAAGACCCAATTTCGATGCATCACAATACACAACAAAATCATCATCACCCTCAGGCAATGATAGAACAGGCGCATCGCAAAGCTTCTGCTTCAGGTGTTGAAAAGCTTCCTCTTGTTTGTTTCCCCAATAAAAGGGCATTTTCTTCTGAGTTAGAGCAGTTAGAGGAACTGCAATCTTCGAGAATTTTTCTATGAAGCGGCGATAATAACCCGCTAGATCAAGAAAAGAACGAACTTCAGTAGGAGTAGTAGGTGTATCCCAATCCTTAATCGCACTGATCTTGGAGGGATCTACATGAATACCTCGTTCGTTGATAACATGCCCCAAAAATTGAACTTCTTTAAGCCAAAATTCGCACTTGGAGAATTTGGCGAAAAGTTGCTCTTTCTTTAGGAGTTCCAGAGTAAGACGAAGATGTTGCTCGTGATCAGCTCGCGTCTTAGAGTATATCAAGATGTCGTCAATAAAAACAATGACGAACTGATCCAAATAAGGTTTGCAGACCCTATTCATTAAGTCCATGAAAACAGCAGGAGCATTAGTCACACCGAATGGCATGACTGTGAACTCATAATGCCCATATCGAGTACGGAACGCTGTCTTCGGAATGTCTTCTTCTTGCACGCGAAGTTGATGATATCCAGATCGCAGATCAATCTTCGAGAAATAAGAAGCGCCCTGTAACTGATCAAAGAGGTCGTCTATGCGAGGTAGGGGATATCGATTCTTGATGGTAAGCTTGTTAAGCTCACGATAATCGATACACATCCTAAAGGATCCATCCTTCTTCTTGACAAAAAGAATGGGAGCACCCCAGGGTGAAAAACTAGGACGTATAAAACCTTTGTCAGAGAGCTCCTGAAGCTGTTTAGACAACTCTTGCATCTCAGATGGTGCAAGACGAAATGGAGCTCTGGCAATGGGGTTTGCACCAGGTACGAGATCAATGCGGAACTCGACTTGGCGTGCTGGAGGTAGACCAGGTAAATCTTCAGGGAACACTTCAGAATAATCCCGAACGACAGGAATATCTGAAATAGACTTACCCTTGCCTTTATCTTCTGTAACATGTGCTAAGAAAGCCACATAGTTCTTCTGCAGATACTTCCGAGCTTTAAAACAAGACATGAGTTTGAGACCAACGGTAGGCTTCTCGCCTTGAACCTGCAGGATCTCGCCTGTCGAAAGCGGCACACGAACAATCTTCTCAGAACAAACTATCTCTGCGTGATGCTTGGATAACCAATCCATTCCCACAATAACGTCGAAGCTTCCGAGTTGCATAGGCGTGAGATTGATAGGGAAAAGATGATCATTTAGGTTCAACTGGCAGTTGCGTAGAACAGAATCAAGAATAATGGGTTCACCACTAGCAACCTCTACTGTCAAAGATTTGCCTAGTTTCGTTCTAGACACGCGAATCATAGGCTCAAAAGACAAAGACACGAAACTCTTATCGGCACCGGAATCGAAAAGAACAGATGCAGGCTGATTATTAATAAAGAACGTACCGTTCACCACATTATCGTCAGCCTGTGCCTCTTGGGCATTCATGTTAAAAACTCGGCCTCGAGCCGGAGCTGGATTCTGGTTCTGGTTCTGGTTCGCCAGTCTTGGGCACCGGTTTCTGTAGTGGGTCAGGTCCCCACAATTATAACAAGCACCCGGTGGGTATTGTGGTCGTGCAGCTTGACCCTGTTGCTGAGCAGGAGGCTGAGCAACTTGTTGAGCCGGGTTCTGAACCGCGGGATTCTGAGCAGACCGACAAACATTGGCAAGATGGCCTGATTTCCCACAGTTAGTACAGAAACGGCATGGAAGTTGCGGCTGGTGGTGACTGTTGCATCTATTGCACAAAGGTGCATTCCCTGAATAGGGTTTCTTCGCTGGAGGCTGTACGGGTTGGTTGGGAGCTGCCTGGTTAGCTTGGGCAGTGACAGCATAGTTTTGGGAAGCCTTACGCTTCTTTGTCCTCTTCGAAGAACCAGAGTTCTTTCCATTCCCGTTTTGACCTTTATTGCTATCCACTTTGTCAGCCGATTGTTTCTTGCCCTTGTCACCCTTCCGGTGTAACTTGTTCTTCCGGATCTGCGACTCAGTCAATGTCGCAGATAACTCGATCGCCTGACGAAGTGTGGCAGGGTTACTACCAGTAAGAATGTCTTGTACCGAGTCAGGTAGGCCGTCGATATATCTTTCGATAGCCTTGTCAAGTGGAGTAACCATAGTCGGGCAAAGCAAACTCAGCTCTTCAAACCGATCAGTATAAGCCCTGTGCTCACCACTATCTTGCTTCAAAACATCAAACTCTTTCTCCAACGCTCGCTGCTCATGGCGAGGACAAAATTCCCTCATCATAAGGGCTCTCAGTTCGGCCCAGGTCTGTGCAAGAGCAACTTCTGCACCCCTATCTCTCATAACCCCGTTCCACCATGTCAAAGCCCTCTTCTGAAATACGCTCGAAGCAAACTCGACTTTGCGATTTTCGAGACACTGCACGTGGCGAAAAGTATTCTCTATGCTCTCAAACCACTGAAGAAGCCCAGTCGCTCCTTCAGAACCACTAAACTTGAGTGGTTTAGCCTGATTAAAATCCTTGTACTTGCATGGAACATTGTTGTTGTTGTTGTTGTTGTTGGCTTGGTTCCATTGAGCAAAGAGATTTGGGAATTGAGCAGCCATCTGCTGCGCAATAATTTCTGCCAGTTCGGCAGTAGCTATCTGGTTCTCGCGTCGAGGAGGCATTCTAAAAGAGGAAAAACATGAAAAGGAACGAGTGAGACGATTGGATGAAAAGAATGAGATGATAAAAACAAGAATTGCAAACAGCATAGATGGTGGTCATTCGTCCGTATCACAAAGCAAACAAACGACTCACAGTGACTAATCAAAGTAAATGGATCAAAAATAATGTATAATGAAGACATGCTCGCCTATAAGTGAACACTCATCCCAAGAATTCCCAGGTAAGCACAACTGGTATCGCGTCTGGTTGAGATGTATACGAAGTGCTTGCCTAGACAGAAAACTCAGAATACAGGCATTCACCCTTCCAGTTTGCACATGTTCACATTATTTAAAACCCAAAACGTTTGACGGGATTTTGAGAATTTGAAGGCACAAGGCCAAAAACCAAACTAAAAGGGTTCAAAACCATATAAAAGAGGGTTCAAAACCTTGTAAAAATTTATTCAAAACAGATGATTGTTTTTCAAAAATCGTTTCGGAAAAATTTTGGTTCTTGTTCTGATAATCACCTAAGGATAGGTGATGTGCATGTTTTAAGATCTAAACACAAATAATTTGTGTTAGGGTCCTAGAAAAGTTATAGTCTAGGTCAAAGCATTACTAATAACCTAATTCCCTATAACCATTGGCTCTGATACCAACTCTTCTGTCACACCCCGACCGCGTAAAACAACAAATCACGGCGGAAACATCGGGGCGTGTTGCAACAGAATAAATTGTTTCATAACCATGGCATACAAAGTTGTCTTTTATTTATAAACAAAGGTGTTTCATTGTTTCAAACAGGAAATTAAAGAGTTCAGAACATAATTAAACATAGTCTATCTTATTTGAAAGTCTCTAAGGCACAGGTCCGCCCTAGTATCATGATCAACATCCTATGGAAAAGCACCTGAAAACACATGTGAAAATAGGTACGTTAGCATAAAAATGCCTGTGAGATACATAGGTTTGTGAAAATAGGATTCATGACTTGTATTTGAGAAATGTTTAGTCATGAACCTTGTAATTTGCTTTGTCTTGTAAATCATTTGAATGACAATAAGATCAGATGATATGTATAAGTAAATGTCAGGTTAAATAAATAACCATGTAAAAATGTGTTTGTATAAGATAAGTTGTTTGTAAATCAATGTCTTGTAAAAAGTATGTTATTTGTATAAAATGTTCTATGTCTCAATATTGAAATGATTCAAATAACGTTACGACATGTAATACCATACAAACACTTATATATAGGAAGTACCAGCGGCGTATCCACCATGCTTGTATCATATTACACACGCATCGTTATTTAATCACTTAATCAAACCAAACCAATCAATGTAAGAAGTCTATGTTTAAACCAATTGTCAAACATGTTATATGTCAAATGTAAATCATGTCAAATGTCTATGTCAAATATCCATGTCAAATGTCTATGTCAAATGTCTTTGTGTAAAATGTCTATGTCAAAATGTCATGTATGGCAAGTGAAATGTCTCAACTAAACCATATGCACGAAAACAAAATATTGAAGTAAAACATGGTTTAAATCAATCTTATGTCTTTGTGGAAAAATGCATGCAAATATTTAATATGAACATTTATGTGGTATTGTGAAAATGCATACATCCAAGCCTTGTGACTGTGGTGATAAACCCTTAAACAAATTAAAGGTCTATCTGTCTTATATCATCGAATTCGGTCATTCCTTTCTGTCCCCTTTCCCTGGGATGTCCGGAACGGGAGTTGTCAATTCCTATGGTACCACTACCTACTAACGAACGGCGTAGCTAATGTTAATGAATGTATTGTCCCATGTAAACAAACCAAATGTCATACCAAGATGTAAGCATGTGAAAACAATGCACTAAGTATGTAATCAAATGAACATACATAGCGTGAAATGTCATGTAAAACGATGTACTAAGTAATGCACACAATGGGCACACCTAGCATGAAATGTCACGTAAAACGATGTACTAAGTAATGCACACAATGGGCACACCTAGCATAAAATGTAATGAAATCATGTACTATAATGTACTAACAAACATAACCGGTATATGATGTGAAAACAGGAAAGCATGAAAGTAACAAGTAGGCACATGTGTTCCACCCCAAAACAGTTTGGAAAACAGTAAAAGAGGGGTCTATGTACTCACTTGAGATTGCTCAGATGTCTAAAGATAACCACCAAATAATGCTAGAGATCTCGGAATCAAACGGCACCTAATATAGGTAACTATGTTAATAACCGGACCTATATCGGAAGACTAAGTAGCATTAGGGTTTGTAAACCAAATGAGTGTAGGAACTCACATGACATGGTTTAACAAAGCCTACATACTAAAAGAAACTTAACCTAAGTCTTATTGACCCGTTATGATCCGTTTAGGTAGCTTATGCTACTTTAACGCATCGTGCGCGTGAAACGCGTTCGGACCGCCTAACTAGTCCTATGACAAGTGTTATATGCCTAAACGTGTTACATAATCAGTTATGTGACAAAGGTTTAGGTTACATATGCTTAATTACCAATTATACATGAAAAGGGTATTCTGGTAATTTACCTAAGGCATATAAACTACCTATCATACAACTACTTAAACGATGTGACCATAGGGTATAACCTCGGAAGGTTATTCCCTACCTACTATGGTCACCTAATGTGTTTGGTCGGATCCTAATGATCGACCAAATGGGTCGGGTTCGAAGGTATAGGCGATTTATTAGATCGCCTACCCTACGACCCTAGACAACGTGGTAATCAGTAGGCATAGTCCCAAGGGACTATGACCATCGTGATTACAATCACGTTGCGAAGTTCAAACGAACTTCGCATTGACCATGAGCTGGTCAACGCTGAAAGTCAAACAAAGTTTGACTTTCTGACTCGAAAAGCAGTAAAAATAAGGAAAAGAACGAAAGAATACTTACGAAGGGTCCCCGAATGCTAATTTCGATTCAAGAATCTCAGGTATGAAACAATGGTTTCAACTTAGAGTTTCTCAATCAAAATTCTAGTGATTTAAACAATGAAAGGCATGGGGTATATATAGTTTCTTCCATATAGAATATTCCTAGAATATTCCTAGAATATTCCAAGCATATTCCTAGTATATTCCAAGCATATTCCAAGCATATTCCTAGCATATTCCAAGCATATTCTTGGCATATTCCTTAGCATATACCTTAGCATATTCCTGGCATATGGCTAAAACGGGTATTTAACTGGGTACCGGGTATTTTATCTAGCGTTTAAATCCCGGTTTATGGCGTTCTAAATTATTTTTATTACTCTATAAAAATAAACTCGCCAAGATATTACTGAAATAAATTTCAGTTGCCATGACTGGCTGCGTTGTCTGCGTTTTGCAGTAGAAGCACTGTGTTGCGCAGAAACACACGGTACGCGCTTAAACTTTGAAAAATAACGTTTTTAGGCGTTTTAATTTATTTTTCAACACGGACCTGATTAAAATAAGATTTTAATCATAACAGAATATTTGTGGGATCTAAATATTATCCGGTCGGTCACCAACGTTCGTTTGGTCGTACGATCGCGATGTTCGGTTAATTACGACGGAATGCGCATAAGCGCGAAAAACGATCCAAATTGCGCGACGAATGGATTTTTCTTATGCCAAACACTAAAATAAAATATTTTAGTGCTTACATAAATTTTTGGATGTCCGGATGTATTCAGAACGTATGTTATGCGCGAAAGTGCAAACTTGTGCACTTTTTGACACTTTTAGTCCCTGAATGACCCAAAAGTTTATTTTAGCACACCGAACCCCTCGAAGCCTATTTCTAAGCTATGTAAAGGATATTTAAGGTGTGTTTAACTTATGGTCATGTTCCGGAATGTTCGTTACAGTTCAAATTGACATACTTTCGCAGTTTGTCATATTTAGTCCCTGTAAGCGAATTAACTTGTTTTTGCCATACCAAAGCCTTCAAAACTTATTTCTAAGTTATGTAAAGGTTATTTAAGGTATGTTGAGTATATGTTGATGTTCCAAAGTATTTCTCGCATTAAACTGGGTACGTTTACGCACTAGTTTGCGTATAACTCTCCAGAAAGTGATATAGAGTTTGGAATTGAACAAAAGTCAAAACATGAAAAATGTAAAACACAATCAAACAAACATTGTGATCAAATAACATTGTTTTATTGATAACAGAACTGTTCATAGTGATTACAAGCACAGTTGTTACAAACATCATCATCTTCTTCATTACATTGTCCATTCAAAGCTTAGTATTCATCCATGGAAGGTGCATCTTGAAGAACCATCAAAGGAGCATTGTTCTAGCCTTTCTCACCATCTTTTTCTCATCACTTTCACACAAGAATCATCCCTAGCTATAAGCTAGTAGTAAGTTTTCTTCACACTTGATTTCATCTTGTTCGAATTTATGTCATGTAGTAGGATGTTTTGTTGTTAAATCACTAAAGATCAAAAGACTAGTAGATGTTAAACAAAAATAGAGAATATAAAAGCTACATAAAAGTTTACTTGTGTTTGAATCATGAAGCGGAATCTTGTTGATTTGAGGGTTGGTTAAATCATACTTGATGTTTAAAAGTTGTTTCCTTGCTAAATCCATTGTTCGGACACTCGTTAATGCGATTTAGTGATGTTTAAACCGTGAAATAACATGCTGATGTACTTTTCCAGCCGCCTTCAACAGGCTGTAAACGGACTTTAAAAACTCGAAAAACAGAATTTCAAAAGTCTAAATCGTGTCTTTTCGAAAAACGAAGAAAATGGCGCTGGAATCGTATTTTTCTGAGGTCGGTTACTATTTTAAAAGTCTGTTTTCGTGACAGCAGCTAAGGCTGATTTTAACTGCAGAAAAATGGGTCAAACGTTTTCAGTCACAACTTGAAACCTAAACCGAACCAGCCTCTGAAACTTTTATCAAAGATGATCACGGATGTATTTGTGACCCTCGAACTGGAATTTTGATAAACGGACTGACGAGGAAATTTTGACGAATTTTTCCGTAAACTGTGATCAGAATGTAACAAATCTGATCACAGTTCGGTAAACGATTTTCTATAAATTTTTGATAATGATCTAGACCCCAAAATTTTTACACAATAATTTGTGGGTCGTTTATGACTTTCCGCAAAAATTTGGGAATTTTTGGAATAAGTTAAGTATTTTATTTACTCGTCCGAAAACAGTCCAGTTTTTCACATATTGAAACTGAAACGACAAGGGTAGTATTTTGCGTGTTAAAACGTAAGGGTTGATTGTTGATGATCATGGGTTGATTTCAAAAAGAAAATGATGTGCGTATTAGCACGGACACTCCCGTTTTTAGGGGAAGTTCTGGCGAATTTTTCTAAAAATAACAAGACTTAGAAAAACTATTTTTCTAACAAGTATGTTTAACTTTATTTCTTGGAATTAAACCTCGCCATGAGTTTTGACATAAATCTTTAAAGTGTTGGTTATGAGACTTGTAAATATATTTTTGACAATACTTTTAGTCACCAAATACATAATACATATACGAATACCCCATCCTTGGGAAGGAATCTATTTATACGTTAACCAAGAAATATAAACACGAAATAGTTGTCTAACTATTTCCCCTAGAACGTTAAAACTCTAACCTAAGGCACGGCCGTTCGTCTAATAGATATTAGCACGATTGTAGGTTGTCGTGTTGCGGACCGAGTTTGATTTGCTGTTATCAAGGACGCATTACAGTGAGTTCATGTTCCCCCTTTTCTCTTAACTGTTTTCAGTTTTCTAAACTGCGGAGGTGAAATACATGTCACTATGATTACGAGTACTTTTACATGGTATGGTTAGCGTAAGGAGGGTTACTGCGTACAGATCATGTGAGTAGGTGGTACTTGAGGCCATTAATCCTCATTGTAGGACCGAGGGGCACAATGCGGTAGATCTATTTGGGTGTAGCGAGCCCAGCTCCAGGCCCACAGTACGGACCTTGTAGTGACTATGTACCCGACGCACAAATCCGCTAGGTTTGAGTCTTCCTACTTGCACTTCACACATATCAATGGCCTTGCAAACCATTGGTGATCTCTTTTTCCTTATTTGCTACATACCAGGGATTTTTATACTTACAAATGTTTTACATACTCACTTACACATGAACTCGCTCAACATTATGTTGATTTTTCCAACTTACATGTATTTCAGGGAACTAAGGATCTGGCACGGTATGCTACGTTTTCCCGCTGTGTTAGAGTTACGGGATCATCCACGTTTAGGGATTGTGACTTTTACCTGGACGAGTCGCAAGTCTTAAACAGTCTTTATGTTATATTTGTGGTTGCGTTTTAAGAACAAAGTTTTTATATTATCAGGTTGTAATTTCCGTTGCACGCGTCAACGCCTTAAGACAATGTTGTGGTAGCTTACTTTTCAAACTTAAATAAATGGATGATCTGCATGGTTTTATTTTCATATAGCTTTGTTGTGATTAAGCTATGGTATTAAGAAGTCACACCAAATAAACCCACGCTTCCGCAAAGCCAGGGTGTGACACATGGCTAGGTTATGAACACCAAAATATATATATCCACATATATAACATTCAAGAAGCAAAATGGTTTCCTTTTTACAACCTACTTTTCGGTCAAGAATGAAAAAACCGAAAAAGTGGGTTTTTGTCCAAACAAACAAATCATCCAAATGACATAATTTTTCAACATACTTTTATGCATGTATTAAAATAATCTTGAAAAACAAAAGGATAACCATATATAAAATTTCGGCCATAGGGTTTCAACCAAACCCGAAACCCGAAAATTTCATATCCTATGAAGCTCATATAAGCGGCTCTGATACCACTGTTGGGTTTTTCACATGTTTATCAAAGTATTTTATCCATATAAAATAAAAACGCAGCGGAAAATATTATTTAAAACATGTTTACTTACAAGATATAAAACTCATTTTATATGTAAAACCCAATCCCGGATCCATATATGAACGTGCATGCTATCAAAAATCAAAACACAAACATAGAGTGTTTAGAATACTACCTTCCAAGGAGTAAAGGATATGAAGATGATGATGCTTCTTGAACGGTTGCCTTCAAGTGTAGAAGACCTCAAGCTTGTATACCCCAAGCCTTCCAACAAACACCTTGTGTTTAGCTAGGATTTTACACTCATGTACTCACTAGAAAAATCCCTCTTGGAACCAACTCTTGGCCGAAAATTATGAAGGGAAGTTATGGAGTTCTTGCACTTGATATATCAACTTGAAAGACCTTTCTTGATCAACCACACCATGGCCGAAATTAGAGATAGTTTTACAAGTTCTTCACTTGAAAATTATCTCCTCATTTGGCTCTTATCTTGGCCGATTTTTTAGAGAGAATTCTCTAAGTCTTTCAAGTTCATCCATCTTCAAATTATGTCTTCAATTGTTTTATGAAACTTGTGAGAGACATGGCCACACAATTTGCCCAATCATGTGCCATCTAGTTATGACAATTGCATGTAACTTGATTGGACCAAAAGGGTTGGGAAGACCACCCAATCAACACACATGCAAATGCATGAGATGCTATTGGACCAAAAAACAATTGTGAGTTCCCATGAGGGGGGGGGGGGCCCTAGCTTTATTTAAAAAAAAATTCTTTTAAATAATATAAGTCTTGTATTTTATAACTTTTATAAAATATAACAACATATGTTATAAGACTTGTACAATTTTTATTATGTTATTTAACCCATTAAATAACAAAATAAAATATTCTCTCAAAATAAATTATCCATATAATTTATTAGTTTGTCAAGTGCAATTATTTAGAAAACCGATTTCTAAATATTCTAAGTGTTAATATTTATTTGTTTGATCACATCATAAACAAATATTATAAGTGTTTGTCTAGATTGTATTTGGGTATGACTCGACTTGGATCATAACGTACTAGCCACATCAATTTAATATGTGTCTTGGGCATACAGAGTCCAACACTTCAATACTTACAAATAAAGTTTCCTAACAGTTTCCCCTAAGTATTGTAAGAAAAACAACTATATATATCAAACATAAACAAACTTTAACCAATCCTTAAAAACAGAATTCAAATAACTAAATTCAGAAACAGGAAACAAAATCAAACCAACCAAGTTAAAAAAAAAAACAGAAATAAAATATTGTTTTCAAAACAGAATGTAAGTTCATGAAATCATTAATTGATCTTCAACCCACTTTTGAACTTGTCTCCTGGCTTCAGCCTTTTCTTGTAATCAATCTTCTTGTTAGTTGTTTTGTAAAGATCTTTGTACCAACCTCTTGCTTCCTTCCACCTTTCAATGTTATCTTCAATTGCCATCCTTAGCTGTTCATTATTCTTCCCTTTCTTCTTGAGCTGCTCTTGTTTCTCATTCATGCAGTTCTTGATATAGTTCAGAGTCTGATTTGAATACCTGTTTATTTCACTGATTCTGAATAGAGCTTTCTCATCATGATCATCTTTGAAAACCACTGACATTTCTGGTTTGCCAAAGATAGCTCAAGTTCTTACTTTGAAGAGTGGAGTTTCAGCTGGAATAGTGTTGTCAGGAGGAGGTGTTAGTACTTTACTGCTATACTCAAAGTTGATGCACAAGTCAAAGTCTGTCAGTGCGGCCCTTTGATATATCTTCTCTCCTGCATCCTTGATGCTGTCAAGAGCTCTTCTGATTTGTACTGTGTTGCCCTTTTCTTTATCAATGAGCCGCTTCAATTTTATTATGCCCAGTGGGTGAATATCATCAGCCAGATCTCCATCAGTAACAGTTGATGGAGTTCCATCTTCCCTGACCAAAGTGTATTTGTTCTGTCCATAATTACCTATGACCCTTCCTTGAATACTCACATTGCTAATCCTCTCAATGGAAACTATTGGATTTGCAACAAGTTTGTGCAAGGGTTCCTAGTTTCCCTCATTTCTGAGTTCAAGGATTCTTTTGCTTACTAGAGAGAGTGGCCTTTCCTGTTTATCTTCTTGATTATTCCAGTAGTAATGCTTCAAGTGTTCTTCATGGTACATTATTGTATGTAGATCACCTTTCAGGACTGTGAATTCTTTGGGTTTTCCATCTGGACCTTCTCCAATTACTGTCCTTGGTCTTTTTGAGGGTGTCACTTCATCTTCCCTTCTTCTCTTCTCTTTTGCATTAAGCTGTTTGCTGAATTCTGTTTCATTTGTGAGAGCTATGGAAGATGATTCAACTGGAATTTCTTCTTGTATTGGCACCTTTGATATGTCTGGTTTTGCTATATTTGTTGGAGGACCCATGAGTAATTTTGGCACATTTGGAGGAGGACCCATGGGTTGCTTCTCTTTTTGTGGTGCTGATGTTTCTGATTGCCTGGGTGGTTCTTGTTGATTGACTTTCTGTTGCTTGAATTGTTGTTGAGAAATTTCTGGTTGTTTGGACTGTTGTTTAGAAATTTCAGGTCCTCTTTTTGGTTCATCTTATGGAATTGGAGCCTTCAGTTCATGTATGTCAACATTTGCCAGTTTGGCAACATTGTGCTGCAACCTCTTCACTAACCAGTGAACATTAGTAAGAGTTTGAGCATTTATTTCTTCTTGTTTTTGTATCTTCTTAAACTCCAGTTTATCTTGATTCTTTTGTATAGACCATTCCACCATCAGTTTTTCAAGAGCCTCAGCCATGCTGTTGCTGTTGGCTCTAAGGAACTGAATTTCTTCAAGGATTATCCCAGCACTTTAGCTTTCCCTTACATTTGCAACCTCTTCCATCTTTGTCTTGATTTCTTGAAGTTCTTTGAGAGCTTTCTCAAATTCTAATGAATTTTCTCTGTTTTCTGATGACTCCTGTAGTTTGTTGAGGGCTGCAGTGTTATCTTCTGTTTGTTTCTTTACAGCTTCAACAGTTTCTGATAAAGCTTTAATGTCTGACTTTTGATTTCTGATCTCTTCCAGTATCAGATCAAGCTTTTCTTCTGTTGTTGTCTTCCCAGTACAAACAGTTGTTATGTCATCAAGCTCCTTGTGTAGTTGTTTAGTTGACATAGTTTGATGTTGTTGGGTGACAGGAGGAACAATAGATGTTCCACCTCTAACACCAGCAGAAGACACACTTGCTGCTGTTCTAAGGTTAAGAGGTTGGGAATATTCCTAATTCTCTATACCCTTACCAGAAAATTAAAACTCATTCAAATCCTGGTTTTCCTCATATCCTTGAACCTCTTCAGGTTCTCCAGGAGTTGTTGAGAAACTCTTGTTTTTCTCATCCAGGTTTCCTTGATCAGTAGACTGATCTCCGCCTGTTGCCACCACATTCTCCTCCTCAGATTCTGATTCAGAGAATGGGTCTTTGGAATCACTCACATCTTGTTTTTCAGAAACAATACTTCTATGTTCAATAATATAATTTCCATCAATTGATTCATCAGAATCACTTTCAGAATCTTGAACAATATTAAGTTTAGAGTGTTGTGCACATGTTTCTCCCATGTGTGAGATTTCTACATGATGCTCTTCTGCCACAGGACTCATGTAGACATCTTCATCAGCTTGATGAGGTTCTGATTGAGCCTCCTGCTCTATTTGAGGTGCACTTGATTCTTGTGCATCATGCTCCATAGGGGACACACTGTAAAAAACTTCTTTATTTTCTGGTTTCTTGCTCGACATCTTTAGATACTCTGCTCTGTAGGGTGAATCCTCTGGTATCAAATTCATCACACTTTCTGACAAAATAGGTACATCAAAATCTGATTTCCAGGACCCCACAACAAACCATGGTCTCATGACCTCAGTACTCCACATATTTTATGATGCAGGAATTTCCATATTCCTTTCAGAAAATGCATCAGAAATTATGATTGACTGGAATCTGGGAAAAGGTAGATGTGAATCTATCCTTCCAGTGTTGGTCAAAATTGATCTTCTGATCAGATTAAATACTTCTGCTCCAAAATCAATGTTCAACCCTGTGATAAGGCTGAACATGATTGTCAGAACATTCATATTTATCTGATCTGTCCCCCTAATCTTTGATGATAAGCACTTGTTCAGTATCTCCATTAGCACTTGCCAGAAGGCAGGCAGCCGCTTTCTTTTGAATTCACTAATCTTTGAGATTTTTTACCCTGTATCCCATCACAGCATCAAGCTGTGCAAACATATCTTCCTTTTCTAGTGCTTCATCATAATTGTGGCTTATGGGTAATTCCAGACATTCCCTTATCTTCTCTGGTGTGATTGCAATGAAGATATCTCCCCATACATGTGCTGTAAGCTCGTTTAGATTTGAGAGTTTGAGTGTCTTCACCACTTGTTGTATAAGTTTTTCTGGTACATCTCTGGTCTTTGTAAGAGCTTGAGCTATAGGACATCTTGTCAGAAATTCGATCAAAATTTGGCACTTTGTGTCATATTCTTCTATGTTGTTGTTCATGGCTTCATTGTTGCTCTTCAATGGTAGGAATTCAGGTTTAGTGATGAATTGAACAGAGTGTTCAACTGGTGGTATGTTGATGTTGATTGTAGCCATGGAGAATTTGAGGATTTTGCTTCGAAAAGGATTTTTAGGGTTTTGATTTTGAAGAAGAAGGATGGAGGTGGAATTCTCTGTCTCAGGAAGATGTATTTATAGTGTTTTGAGACAGAGATTTTTTAGTGTTTTTCGTGGATTGTTTGTATTTAAGGTGGTTTATGACACCTTAATGATGTTTTAATCCTTTGAGGAAACATCCGTTTTTAAAACCCTTGGTATATCTCCTTAAATTCTAATATAAATCCTTTATTAAAAATCGGAGATTTTTAAAAGATAAACACAAGCATCCAACTTGCACCTTTTCTTCCTATGGGACCCCTTTATAAAAAAGGTCCAATAGAAAACCTTTTTGAAACTGACTTTGTTCCCAATTTGTCCTTTTGATGATGTGTATCAGAAAATCCTTGAATAAAACTTTTAAGTGTAGGATTTTCTCCATACTTCATCAGAATTCATTGGATTCAAATTTAGAGATTGAATCACCCTTTTTTTTAGATGAGAGGGAATAAGTGAGGTTTTGAGGATATTACTTACATAACATTTCTGAACTTCACATCTTTGTTCTGATCTTCAAGGATTGTTATTGTTCAAAAGATTTTCTCATTTCTTTAACATCACATTTGTTTCATTCCTTTTTTTTTTTGAAGATAGATTACCCAGAAAAATTTAATTTTGACAGATTTTTATAAATCTTTTTCTATGTTGTCACAAGTTTTCTTTAAATCTGGTTTAAAGCAATGTTACCTGACATTTCTTCTCATTTTTCTGTTGATATATCAGTTTTTCTGGTTACTTTAAAACTTTTCTAATACTTTATCAGTTTTTCTGATGTTTCATCAGATCCATCAGATTTCGTTGAACTTCATCAGATTTTTCTTGATTTTATCAGAAATGCCATTTTAATTCCCCCTAGATCTATTGTGATTTTTTTTAGAAAACATAAAGAAAATATATACTTTTCAAACAAAAAAAAATTACAACTAAACAAAACTACTCATTATAAATACCCTTAACATACAACCAAAGGTAGGTTCTTTGTCCACTGTGATTAGGTGATGGAACAAGGGAGGGAACATTCATGTTTTCTTGTAAAGCCACCTGGGCCCTTGGGTGACAGCTTCTTACTCCTCCGAAGTCTAGCTGGCTAGTTATCACCTTGGTCACAAAGCGAGGGTAGATCAAAAAAGGCTGACGGGTGTGCATGTTTGATTCCAAGTCTCTCATGAGAAACTTGGAAAAGTTGTACGGTTTTTCTTGTACAACTGCATGTACCACCTCCATCATCCTGTAAGACAGCTCGTTGAAGTGTCCTATCTTCTTTGAGAAGCAGGCACTGAGCTGTGTCACCAAGTACTGGAATGGTTGAATGAAACCAGACTTACTGATCTACCTTGAAACATTGGGTGTTCGATAACCCATATCCTTCAGAGTTTCTTCCAGCATTTCCCTCTTGAAGAAGGTGGTGTCTGGATCATCAGCCAGCTGGAGGGCATCCCTGAGAGTTTCCTCCTTTAGAATGGTTCTAAAACCCATCACCTTGCTTTCTATCCACATGTTGGTGCCACTGAAGATGGTTTCAGCATTCCATCAAAATTCTTGGAGGAGTGCAGGGTAGATAGTGACATATGTAGATACAACATAGCCCAAAGGACTTTGCTTTATCATGTTATACACTGCTCGGCAATCCTCCCATGCAGGACCTTCCAGTTTTGACCTAAGTCTAAGGTTGTGATGTGTGTGAAGAGGGAGAGGAAAACGCCCAGACTTCATTTCTTTTGCCATTTTTGTTTTTTAAAATTGAAATTTCTGAGAAAGTTTTGAAGTAAAGGTTGTTGTTGTGATGAAGAAAGTATTCAAGAGTTGTTAATATTTATAGATGAAAGTGATAGTTATGCCATAAATGGTATTAACAACTCAAGATTTTCTATTTCTTTTTCTTTCTCTTCATTTAATATGATATCTGATGCAGTGGGTAAATGGCAGAGTTTGAAGCCCCCATTTGTGAGTAAGCATTGAATAAGTAGGCGGCTACTTTCATAGCCCCTAATCATTTTTATGCCCCCATGTCTCTCTATTCTCTTATGAAGTATGACATTGCATGCATTGGAAGTAGAAGAAAAATTCAATTTTTTGCAAAAATTTTACATGTGACGGTTGATTTTCCCTGTGGTGGTTTTGAATTTATCTTTATGCAAGGCTTTGAATTTATCTTTATGCAAGTTAATTTCCCCCTTTTTGATTTTTTTTTTAATTTTAAACAAAGAATGAGAGAAAAAAAATTCAAAAATAGATTATCTACAGTTATGAGTTTATACAAATATGAGATATGAATAAAGGTGGTAAATTCATGAAATTTTCTGATGATCAGTGGTGATTCTGATGTTTTAACAGATTTTCTGATGTTTTAACAGATTTTCTGATGTTTTATCAGAATTTCTGATGATTCATCAGATTTTCTGATAAATTATCAGATTGATTGATAATTTATCAGATTTTCTGATATTCCATCAGATTGATGAATTTCTTTATCAGAAATCTGTTGTTTCACTCTTTGATTATCAGAATTTCCACCCTGATTGTCAGTTTGGTTTTCAGTTTGTGACTTATTGTTTTCTGAAGCATCTTCATCTTTTATGTTAACCATGCCAAGTTTGCTGATTAGAAAATTGTGTCTCTTTTCATCAAGTGGTTTTGTAAAAATGTCAGCAATTTGGTTTTCTATTGGAACAAAGTACATTTCTATGTTACATTTTTCAACATGATCCTTTATGAAGTGATATTTGACATCTATGTGCTTGGTTCTAGAGTGATGGACTGGATTTTCTGTAATTGCAATTGCACTCTTTGAGTCACATAGAATGGTTATCTTTGTCAGATTTACTCCATAATCCTTCAGCTGAGTTTGCATCCACAGCACTTGTGAACAACAACTTGCTGCTGCTACATATTCAGATTCAGCTGTTGATGTTGTAACACATTTTGTTTCTTACTTGCCCAACATACCAACTTTTCTCCCAAGATTTGACATGCACCAGATGTGCTTTTTCTGTCAATCTTGCACCCTGCATAATCTGCATCTGTGTATGCAATTAATTCAAGATTTGTATCCTCAGGATACCAGAGACCAAGTTCTAATGTGCCTTTTAGATATTTAAAAACCCTTTTGACTGCTTTTAGGTGAGATTCTTTAGGATTACATTGATATCTTGCCAGAAAACATGTAGCGAACATAATATCTGGTCTGCTTGCAGTTAAGTATAACAATGATCCTATCATCCCCCTATAGGTTTTAATATCCACACTTATTCTATCACACCCTGACTTTTGCGAAAGCGTGATTATGGTGTGACTTTCTTGTTATCATTGCATTCAACCATATCAAACAACTATAAACCAAAGATTTGTCATCCATAAAATGAGTTTAAAACATAACAACATTGTCTAAAACGTAGACTTCAAATTCAAGTTTTACAAACCATATGAATTGCGTAAAAGTTCTCTAAGGGCTCATCAAAAGATATTAGTTGTAATCAAGGTTTGGAAGACGTGTCTCGTCCAGGAATAAGACACACTGACCAAACCCAAAGACCATGGATGACATCTTTATACTTAACATGACTTGAAACTCCAACGCTCGCCAGATCCATACTTAATTTCCTGAAATACATGTAGTTTGAAAATATCAACAAAAGTTGAGCGAGTTCATGTGTTTAGTATGTGTGCACGAATCATTCTTGAAAACCTTTGCAAGTATGTATGCACTTGTAAACTGGTATGAAGCAATAAGGAAAAAGAGATCAATCAATGTGTAGCTAATACATTAATATGTGACATGGTATAGGAAGCACTTAAACCTGTATGTGTATTTCGTACCGGCCCCTCCGGCGGAACGACATAGTCACCACATGCGGCCAACTCGCAGGCCCATGGGTGGGGCTCGAAACACCCAATAGATCTATCACTCATGCCCCTCGGTCCTTATACAAGGATTAATGGTCTTAAGCTAATGGCCTACCCATTCACGTGATCTAACAATGCCTTTCCTTAGCTAATCATACCATGGTAATTGTTTGTAAGCAGTATGTAACATGTATTTCACCCCCGAAGTATAAAACTGAAAACAGTTAAAAGAAAAGGGGGACATGAACTCACTGTTTTGCGTTCTTCGAATCTGCCTGTAACTCAAAGTGTCCTCTGGTGTACACGACTACCTACAATGTACTATGGTCTTATTAGACGAGCGGGTCGTGCCTTGACTTAGTATTAATTAGTGCCTTTGAGTCACGTTTCCAAGTATCTTCATCATTATTCCAAGTTATATAATTAGTTGTTAAAATAATAAATATTTTAACTTGAATTTTTGGAATAATTTATTAAACAATATTTTTGTAGTAATACTCCTCCTGTATTTGTATTCGTATTTCCCTCCCAAGGATGGGGGTATCTCATACATGTGTATTTGTATTTTTGTATGTGTGTCTTTAGCCATGTATTGGCGTCGTATTCCGGTGTATTATTCCAATTAAAAATATACCAATATATTCCTAATATATATTTCCAAAACAATATATTTTCAAGTCTCACTTAGAAAATATATATAACTTATTTGTCAGAAATAATGTATTCCAAGAAAATATATATTTTCCCCAAAAATCATATATTTTCTAAATATACTTAGGAAAATATATTTTTAACTCCCCAAAAATAATATATTTTCTCTTTGTCGAAAATATGATATACTTGGTAATATGTACGAAAATCATATTTTTACTCCTTTCGTTTCCAAAATAATATTTACCAAAATTATATTTATAAGAGTATTTTCCGGAATATTTCATAAGTTACGTTTTATCGTTCGGCTTTACAATATTAAGTGTGTAACTTATATTTCATTCCTTGTGATTTTTGGTATTATTTTGGAGTTGTAAATGTCATGGTATTTTGTTAAGTTATATTATTTTACCCTAAAATAATATAACTATTCCACAAAATAAACAAATATCCACACAAGTGTCTTAATATAAAATATATGTTCTAAATATATATTTAACCATCTTTATTTACAAAAGCCAACCTCCGATACTTTATATTTTTGTAACAAAACCTATGGCAAAGTTTATATTGAAAAACAAAGTTAAAAACATACTTGTAAACACTTGTTAGAAAATATTTTCTAAGTGTTGGAATTTTTAGAAAATTTTGCCATAGTTTCCTTTGTAAATGGAGGTGTCCATGCTATTTAGCATATCATTTTCTTTTCAAAAATCATCCAAACAATCAACAACAAAACACTAATCATCTTACACTTACCAAGTGCAAAAACTATATATTTTGCATAATAACATGAACTTGATTTTTCACAAAAGTGTGTAGTAACTTGGTAAAATATTTAGTAGCCTTTGTTACCCTCCAAAATTTATTTACTTCTTGGTAAACTTTATTCTTGGAAATTTTAGATGTTTACAACTTGTAAACACATTGCACAAAAATGTTTATTTATTAGATCTTCTTGTTTCTCTAGTATTTATACACTTGCTTTGTCACTAAAAATAGTGTAAGTTTAATGAAAACCATGATCTTCTAAAAATCATCTTTTTAAACTTGGTTTTCTTGGAAAATCATTCATAAGTCTTGAATCTACAAGATTATTAACCCACTTTGTTTATTACTTTTCAAGAAAATCCTTTTACTTTCAAGTTCATGTTTAATCAAGAAGATGATTATTTCATGTAAACACATAATCATCTCCTAACTTGTTAAATCATGTTTTTAATCATAATCTAGCAAGTTCCATGTTATGATCAATATCACTAGTGATCAATAAGCAAACATCATCCATATGCTAATCAACATCATATCATCAAGATTTCATCATATGAAGGCTTTATGTTCAAACTTTAAGTTTATGTTCTTTAGTGTTCTTATGATTTTCATCACAATATATCCTTTAACCACTAAAAATATGAAGTAATAAGAGTTACAAGAAGCTTACTACTAGCTTCAAGCTAGGGAAGAACAAGATGAAGATCAAGTGGATAAAAGCACACAAAAGAGGTCCTTCAAGATCCGAGTGTTCCACACCGTCTCAATCACCTTGTAGCACCTTGAAATACACTTGGAATGAATGGATGAAAACCGAAAAATGGTGGTGTATAGGGGGGTATGTTCGGCTGAGCTTATGAGGGGAAGAGGAGAGTGAGAGTTGTGTTGTGTATTGGTGAAGATGATAAGCTCTTATAATCAAGTTCTAAGCTTTATCCATTGGGTTTGATGTTCCCTCAAGTACACACAACATCTATCAAATCTTTAGGAAGATTATGGAAAGGATTTGAGAAGATTATGTAAATCTTGGGTGTGGGTCCACCTATGTGGGTCGTAAACATATATGGGGAGGGGGGTAATTTGTAACTTGATGGTAAAAATAGGTAAGTAAGTTAATTAGTGGAAGGTTACTTGCAAAGTTTAGTGTTTTAGTGTGTATCATGCTTTATGTAGAATGTTTAAGTGTTCGGGAACCAATACTAGCTCAGAAAAATAAAAGCAATGCTTCTTGCAATATTTTAGTGTTCCGGGTAATGTCCGGTTGTTCGGTTAGATACCGTTCCGTTAAAGTGCTAAGTTATACCGTATAGTGTCTTTTATGTAACTTTTTGTGACACTTTCAATTCCCGACACTTAGGAAAGCGTACAGGGCCATTTTGCCATATTTTTGCACATTACTAGCATGTTAAAATGCTGAATTTTGTTAATTAATGCATAATTCTGCACTTTAAGTGGGTTTTAGGCACTTTCCGGCACCTAAACTATCACCTAGTGACGCAGTTTTTTGGTCCTTACTTCCCTACACTCAATACTAGTGTAGTACCTTGTCTCTGGCTCATATTGGGCCTCAAAACATTGTCTGTCTATGTACTAGCACTGTCAGTATATTTCTGAGTTATCCGCTAACCGTGCTAACTGTGCTTTGTGCATCAAGTATGTCACTAAAGTTTGTATGCAATAAATGGTGTGACAGTATGAAATGTGATGCACATGTATGTATGATACAGAAATCATAAAGCAGTTTATATCATCAGTTGTATTCTAGCACAGTCATTAAGCACAAATTTAATATTTATTAATTGTACGGATACCTGTAATTATGAGGGTTGTCACATTCTCCCCCTGTTAAGAAAATTTCGTCCTCGAAATTTGTACTACCTTAACTCCTTATGGTTACATCATGCGTGTATGTATATGAATAGTACTGAGGTAGATAACTACCCAAAACCGAATCAAATCTTATTCACATCAGGTGTATTTTTGTGTCATTTCGTAGTCGCATTCGGAATGTTTAAAGGACAAGTCAAACAAAAGTATGTGTAGTTTCGTGTGAAACGGTTGACCACGATTAGCATAAGCTACAAGTTTGTAATGACACCACAAGGTGTCGTAATGACATAATCCAATAATAGTGGTGACTGAACAAGTTCACCGTATTTGAAACCAAAAGAAAGTGCACTGAAACAATCTGAAGATTTGTTTTACAGAATGTCATAGCGTTTTCAACTGAATACGGAACATCAAAGAACTACTGTTTCTGATTGCAGATGGAAAAGTATCAAGTACCGTAAGGCATTCGATTGACAATGAAAGAATCTTTAGGAGGTACATTGTGATATGAAATGAATCTATGTACCATTGTCTTAACACACAACTGTGTTGGGACCGCTTTAATCGTGATAAACAAAATGGATTTAGGACAAATAAATAGCCAATTAAATCCGTGTATGAGGTGCGTAACCAAATTAGCGCAAGCTTCAATTCTGTGAAAGTATCACCATAAGGTTTCGAAACCAATCAAACGATTTAGTGGGGTCGTAGACCAATCAAGTCCACTATGACTCGAAACAAAAGAACCTTAGCAAGAATATTTGAATATGATGCTCTCAATACATTATATAGCGTCTTAAATCGAACATGCGAAAAGGATAAGTTTAAGAAATTGAACTTAGTCTTAGTGTAACCCGACAATAAGTATGTATCAACAAGGGATCTCGGCATGGTCGCAAAGATAATCCATGAATTTAACTTGAAATAAAAGAAGTTTCAAGAAGTGTGTTGACTTGGTAGCAAAAGAGCCAACAATTACAATAATGTAGGTCATTCGAATCACAAATTAGTAATTAGGTTTAGCAACATAATACCTGAACTTCAATGAAGCGTTTGAAATAAAACCGCATGCGTAACAAATGGTGCATGCGTAGCATATGAGTTTTCATGTAATGAAACAACGAGTATTGCTAAAAAGGATAAATGACCAAATATTCGAAGCAATTGTGCGTTCGCTCTCAGCGAAGAAAATTAACACGATGCAACTACCATTAAGGGGAGTAGAGATGCAAACATCTACTCGCTAGAAGTAAAAGTGTGGATTTCAACAAAAGAAATTCAAGTACTTTCTGTTTGGTTAACTGAAATGACATATATGTCAGGTTAATGGTGTTTGATTGAGTTACCAGATGTGGTTCCTAAGTAACAACCTTTATTAGTTTGGACATGGGTTCCCAAAGGTCCTAAGTACATGTTTTCTAGATTCTCAGAGTTTCGTATTCGGTGTAAAATTGTTCTGTGCATTGTGTAGGAAACACCATTATTGTGTACGTTTAGAACAAGTTATTGTCCCACAATTTCTCTAGTATACTTTCTTCCTGAATTCACCGCTAACGACACTCGATCGTCGATCAGTCATGTAATAGTTGTTGGATCCTCACAACTAGTTAAGTAAGGAATTCGTTGATCCTCAGCAAGAGTTATCGACTCTTGTAGGAATTCACTGATCCTCAGCAAGAGTTATCGACTCTTGTTGGTTAGCTAGTTCGGCTCCTGGTAGTTGATGCTCATGTAAAACTCATCGTCCTTCTTCTTGATGAGCAGAACTGGGGTTACCCAAAATGGGATCTTGGTCTGTCAACTTCCTTCTCTATCAATTATTGAAACTACACTGATAATCCTTGCATCTCTAAAGGTGTAAGTCGCCAAGGTGCAGCAGGCGCGACGTCCGGAATCAAATCGATGCGAAATTTGTCTTGTTATCGGGGAGATGATTCTGGCAAGTCTTCGGGGAAGACATCAGGATATTCCCTTACCACAGGGATATCTTCGAGTTTTGGTTCTTCGGCTCCCTTGTCCATGACATGAGCCAAGAAAACAACACATCCTTTACGCAACACTTTTGTGCCTTCAAGCAATTGGTAATTCGTAGAGGCGTATCCTTCTTCATGAGTCACAATCGTTTCTTCGTTCGTCATCGGGTTGGGGATAACAATCTCCGCTTGATTGCTTGACAATCAATCCAATCCAATTACCAAGTCGAAGCTTCCCTTAAGCTAGTTCTATCGAGTACTGGATACCTATCCTACTTGCTACTAAAACAAGTATATTCTGAAGCTAAAATTTGACAACGATGTCAAACAGCACAGACGCACAATATTGACTACTATGAGACGTACCGATGGCCATGTTTGGATCCTGGCGTGCTTCCCTAGCTTCGGTGTTAGACCTTTTTCCCACGATCTTGTTTAATCTCCCTTGGGCAACCTTTCCTAAAGTGCCCCATGTCACCGCAGTTATAACATCCTTGCCCTTTCTTTCCACGTTTCGTCTCATGCCAACACGTCTCCTTGCTGTGCCCCACTTTGCCACAGTTGTCACACTTTCCATTTTTACATCGGCCGGTATGATGATGTCGACACTTGTCGCATTTAGGTAGTTTACCCATGTACTCTTTTCCCTTTTTGGCATTGTTGTTGTTTTTCGTCTGGGTACCCTGCTTGAAATTTCCGAACTTTCTCTTGTTGTCTCCAGATGACTCCACATGAGTCTCCTTTTTCTCTTCAGAGATCGAAAATTTGTTCAACCTGATTGCCTCTTCAGTCAAGGCCACACTTAGATCGATGGCCTCAGTGATCGTTGCAGGCTTTGATGTCGTCACCATGCTCATGAATTGGGGTGCCAATCCCCAAATGAAACGCTCAATCTTCTTAAACTCTGGATTTACCATGTAGGGAACAACACCTGACAGAACATGGAATTTCTCCACGTACTCAGCTATTTTTGGACCTTCCATCTTCAAGTTCCAGAACTCAGTTTCCAACTTCTGGATTTCTGGTCTTGAACAGTACTTCTTATGCATTAGTTCTTTCAGTTGATCCCATGTCAAAGCATACGCAGCAGCCTCACCCATCGTCTGAACCTGAAGGTTCCACCATGACAGAGCCCCATCTTGAAGTAGTCTGGAAATGTACGCGACCTTGTGCTCTGGGGCACATTTGCTCAATCGTAAAACAGAATCCGTCTTCTCAACCCAGCGTACGAAGGTTAAGGCACCCCCGGTGCCATCGAAAGCCAGGGCCTTGCAGCCCAAGAACTGCTTGTAGGTGCAGCCATTTGGTGGGTTATTTCCTGCGGTGCCTCCGCTGCGCTCAGAGCGAAGGGCCTCGTACTGTGCGATGGCCTGTAAGAGGCGCTCTTGCATTTCCGCCTCTGTTGTCGGTAGAGGGTTGTTGGTATCGGTGTTTCCTTAAGTCGACATCTTCCTAGAAGAAGATCGGTTAGGTCAGGTCTTATTAAAGACGTGATCACAAAGCATCTACTTAACGAATGAGACCCAGGAGGTGTATATAAATATATACATATATAAGCAATCGTTGTAACAATTAATCACATAACATCACAATTATAGCACAACTTGTAGATAGGAACGTAGCAAGTAAGCATGTAGCATTATAGTTATTGCACAAATATGCAGGTCATCAACGTGTTTAGTGAGAATCATAGTGACTGAGCTTTCGTTATTTACCAACCATAATCCCATTGTCTACGAAGTGCAACACATCACAAGGGACACAGGGTCACCCTACCCTTTTGCCCAACAAATCTATCCGTGTATCAAAATTGCGTGGTCAAAAGTAGTCTCCAATAGTCTTCACAATCTCGACTCATTAGTAGTGTCTTTTCCCAAAAGTAATGCAATCCGCATAAAACCAAAAGCCAACTATACTGGTGTCTGAGGTGGAGGAGTGAAGAAAAGCCAACTGCTCACATGTGCGACTTTTTCCCCGAGCTTAAATATATGGCAGAGCAAGTATCTGATCTGCTGCTTGATAGTAAAGAAACGAGCATCAAAATCCAAGAAGGTGTAATAGCAGCAGGTGAAAGTGCAAAAAGGAGACACTGATGAACGTGGAGGATCAAAGTATACTGGCAATGACAGGGTGGAGGACGGAATGTCAGCTCAAGCTCCAAAACTCTATAACTCAAAACCTCAAACTGTAGCTGACGTAACAGGAGCACTCATCCCGTGTGTAGCCTCCACAATGTGAGGGATGGCAAGGGTCTAAAATGAGCATAGCGTATTATAGGAACCATCGGAATGGCTCGTCCAGCGTTGTAGAGGTAAATGTAGCAAACGGTGCGGCCTGTGAGGTCGGGGAAAATGCTGCTGTAGCAAAAGGGATCGTTACGCTGGTGCTGACCTGGAGTACCTTCCCGGGGTGTGGGTATGTCCTGAAAGAAAGTGGTAGGCATGTCGGTGCAATGGACGTCGGTCTCCATAGGAGAAACATTAGCGGGTCCAGGTGCAGGAACAAACGTCTCAACCAGTAAGGAGATCATCAGGTGCAGGTTCTGGGTCAGGTATAAGGGGTGCAATGTCTGGTATATCAAAAGAAACAAGGTCATGATCAAGCAAGGGTGCAGGGTCAGTAGGTGCAACATCAAGCTGACCCAAAAGGAACAGGAGCTGGCTCAGGGTCGTGTGATGGTGTGGTGCTTCGAGCAGGTGATAGTGCAGCAGTCATAGCGGTGTTGTCGTCTGAATCAGTAGCAAAATGCGGTAACCTGTCCGTCTGTAAAGCTGAAAATGTCGCAGACTCAGAGGAGTCTGAAATCGAGTGTATTCTAGAATCAGAGGATAGCTTGATAACAGGGGTCTCAAGAAGTGAATTTAGTAACAACGTTCTCGTCTATCTTTCCATCATTATGGGCGTCATCAGGAGGACCATCAATAAACAGGTTAACGTCATCATCAAACAATTCGTCAAAAGGCATATCCTTGGGAGGAATGACCACAAGAGGTACGGCGTCGAGGATTGGAGTCATGATGTGCTTGCCATCGGGATGACCAGTGATGAAGTGGTCATGGACTGAAACAAGAATGACAGGAGGATTCTCGTCAGAGAAGCCATCAGCAAGAGTAAAGTATCACCTAAAAACTGGTAGCGCGGACCGTTGGAAGTCGTCCTCATCTTTGGTCAGCATATCAGGATCACTCTCAGTGTCTGACGTAAATATCTCCGGCGCAGATGCAATCCCATTATCTGTGGCGGTGGCCGTAGGGTTATCACCATCTGATATCTCGCTTTCTAAAATAAAGTGACATACGTGCCGGTACATAATAGTCATAACATCTATATCCATAGTAATCACTAACAGTTAGTGTATACAAACAAAGGTAATTTATCACGTAGTCATGTATTCACATTATTCTTCATGAAACTTTCTATCCTTCCTAGTCTCTCAGACTAAACTTCCCAGGTTCCCAAACTAAATTTCCCAGTCTCTCAGACTAAACTCCCAGCTTCCCAAACTAAATTTCCCAGTCTCTCAGACTAAACTCCCAGCTTCCCAGACTAAATTTCCCAGTCTCTCAGACTAAACTCCCAGCTTCCCAAGCTAAATTTCCCAGTCTCTCGGACTAAACTTTTCCCCAGTCCCTAAGACTCAATTTTCCCAGTCTCTAAGACTCAATTTTCCCAGTCTCTAAGACTGATCCTCCCTCAGTCTCTAAGACTGATCCTCCCTCAGTCTCTAAGACTGATCCTCTCTCAGTCTCTAAGACTGATCCTCCCTCAGTCTCTAAGACTGATCCTCTCTCAGTCTCTAAGACTGATCCTCCCTCAGTTTCTAAGACTGAATTCCTCAGATTAAACTCCCAGTCTCTTAGATTGAATCTCTCAGATTAAACTCCCAGTCTCTCAGACGGAATTATAAACATAAATTTTGGAACGTGTAGCGTGGCTTTGTTTGTAAAAATGTTTGTCTCTTGGATCTGGACGTTTTGTGTATGCAATGAAAACATGTTTGTAAAAACATTTTCGTGAGAGCCCTGATGATCGTAGTCTAGACTCGAGAAAGAATCCTAGTTCGCTACGATCGAAGCTCTGATACCAAGCTGTCACACCCTGACTTTTGCGGAAGCGTGATTATGGTGTGACTTTCTTGTTATCATTGCAATCAACCATATCAAACAACTATATGATAAAACCAAAGATTTGTCATCCATAAAATGAGTTTAAAACATAACAACATTGTCTAAAACGTAGACTTCAAATTCAAGTTTTACAAACCATATGAATTGCGTAAAAGTTCTCTAAGGACTCGTCAAAAGATATTAGTTGTATTCAAGGTTTGGAAGACGTGTCTCGTCCAGGAATAAGACACACTGACCAAACCCAAAGACCATGAATGACATCTTTATACCTAACATGACTTGAAACTCCAACGCTCGCCAGATCCATACTTAATTTCCTGAAATACATGTAGTTTGAAAACATCAACAAAAGTTGAGCGAGTTCATGTGTTTAGTATGTGTGCACGAATCATTCTTGAAAACCTTTGTAAGTATGTATGCACTTGTAAACTGGTATGAAGCAATAAGGAAAAAAGAGATCAATCAATGTGTAGCTAATACATTAATATGTGACATGGTATAGGAAGCACTCAAACCTGTATGAGTATTTCGTACCGGCCCCTCCGGCGGAACGACATAGTCACCACATGCGGCCAACTCGCAGGCCCATGGGTGGGGCTCGCAACACCCAATAGTAATGGCCTACCCATTCACGTGATCTAACAGTGCCTTTCCTTAGCTAATCATACCATGGTAATTGTTTGTAAGCAGTATGTAACATGTATTTCGCCCCCGAAGTATAAAACTGAAAACAATTAAAAGAAAAGGGGGACATGAACTCACTGTTTTGTGTTCTTCGAATCTGCCTGTAACTCAAAGTGTCCTCTGGTGTACACGACTACCTACAATGTACTATGGTCTTATTAGACGAGCGAGTCGTGCGTTGACTTAGTATTAATTTGTGCCTTTGAGTCACGTTTCCAAGTGTCTTCATCATTATTCCAAGTTATATAATTAGTTGTTAAAATAATAAATATTTTAACTTGAATTTTTGGAATAATTTGTTAAACAATATTTTTGTAGTAATACTCCTCCTGTATTTGTATTCGTATTTCCTTCCCAAGGATGGGGGTATCTCATACATGTGTATTCGTATTTTTGTATGTGTGTCTTTAGCCATGTATTGGCGTCGTATTCCGGTGTATTATTCCAATTAAAAATATACCAATATATTCCTAATATATATTTCCAAAACAATATATTTTCAAGTCTCACTTAGAAAATATATATAACTTATTTGTCAGAAATAATGTATTCCAAGAAAATATATAATTTTCCCAAAAATCATATATTTTCTAAATATACTTAGGAAAATATATTCTTAACTCCCCAAAAATAATATAATTTCTCTTTGTCGAAAATATGATATACTTGGTAATATGTACGAAAATCATATTTTTATTCCTTTCGTTTCCAAAATAATATTTGCCAAAATTATATTTATAAGAGTATTTTCCGGAATATTTCATAAGTTACGTTTTATCGTTCGGCTTTACAATATTAAGTGTGTAACTTATATTTCATTCCTTGTAATTTTTGGTATTATTTTGGAGTTGTAAATGTCATGGTATTTTGTTAAGTTATATTATTTTACCCTAAAATAATATAACTATTCCACAAAATAAACAAATATCCACACAGGTGTCTTAATATAAAATATATATTCAAAATATATATTTAACCATCTTTATTTACAAAAACCAACCTCAGATACTTTGTATTTTTGTAACAAAACCTATGGCAAAGTTTATATTGAAAAACAAAGTTAAAAACATACTTGTAAACACTTGTTAGAAAATATTTTCTAAGTGTTGGAATTTTTAGAAAATTTTGCCATAGTTTCCTTTGTAAATGGAGGTGTCCATGCTATTTAGCATATCATTTTCTTTTCAAAAATCATCCAAACAATCAACAACGAATCACTAATCATCTTACACTTACCAAGTGCAAAAACTATATATTTTGCATAATAACATGAACTTGATTTTTCACAAAAGTGTGTAGTAACTTGGTAAAGTATTTAGTAGCCTTTATTACCCTCCAAAATATATTTACTTCTTGGTAAACTTTATTCTTGGAAATTTTAGATGTTTACAACTTGTAAACACATTGCACAAAAATGTTTATTTATTAGATCTTCTTGTTTCTCTAGTATTTATACACTTGCTTTGTCACCAAAAATAGTGTAAGTTTAATGAAAACCATGATCTTCTAAAAATCATCTTTTTAAACTTGGTTTTCTTGGAAAATCATTCATAAGTGTTGAATCTACAAGATTATTAACCCACTTTGTTTATTACTTTTCAAGAAAATCCTTTTACTTTCAAGTTCATGTTTAATCAAGAAGATGATTATTTCATGTAAACACATAATCATCCCCTAACTTGCTAAATCATGTTTTTAATCATAATCTAGCAAGTTCCATGTTACGATCAACATCAATATCACTAGTGATCAATAAGCAAACATCATCCATATGCTAATCAACATCATATCATCAAGATATCATCATATGAAGGCTTTATGTTCAAACTTTAAGTTTATGTTCTTTAGTGTTCTTATGATTTTCATCACAATATATCCTTTAACCACTAAAAATATGAAGTAATAAGAGTTACAAGAAGCTTACTACTAGCTTCAAGCTAGGGAAGAACAAGATGAAGATCAAGTGGATAAAAGCACACAAGAGAGGTCCTTCAAGATCCGAGTGTTCCACACCTTCTCAATCACCTTGTAGCACCTTGAAATACACTTGGAATGAATGGATGAAAACCGAAAAATGGTGGTGTATAGGGGGGTATGTTCGGCCGAGCTTATGAGGGGAAGAGGAGAGTGAGAGTTGTGTTGTGTATTGGTGAAGATGATAAGCTCTTATAATCAAGTTCTAAGCTTTATCCATTGGGTTTGATGTTCCCTCAAGTACACACAACATCTATCAAATCTTTAGGAAGATTATGGAAAGGATTTGAGAAGATTATGTAAATCTTGGGTGTGGGTCCACCTATGTGGGCCGTAAACATATATGGGGAGGGGGTAATTTGTAACTTGATGGTAAAAATAGGTAAGTAAGTTAATTAGTGGAAGGTTACTTGCAAAGTTTAGTGTTTTAGTGTGTATCATGCTTTATGTAGAATGTTTAAGTGTTTGGGAACCAATACTAGCTCTATTAAAATAAAAGCAATGCTTCTTGCAGTATTTTAGTGTTTCGGGTAATGTCCGGTTGTTCGGTTAGATACCATTCCGTTAAAGTGCTAAGTTATACCGTATAGTGTCTTTTATGTAACTTTTTGTGACACTTTCAATTCCTGACACTTAGGAAAGTATACAGAACCATTTTGCCATGTTTTTGCACATTACCAGCATGTTAAAATGCTGAATTTTGTTAATTAATGCAGAATTCTGCACTTTAAGTGGGTTTTAGGCACTTTCCGGCACCTAAACTATCACCTAGTGACGCAGTTTTATGGTCCTTACTTCCCTACACTCCATACTAGTGTAGTACCTTGTCTCTGGCTCATACTGGGCCTCAAAACATTGTCTGTCTATGTACTGGCACTGTCAGTATATTTTGTGACAACTGCCACTTTTCGGTAACTTTCTTGCACTTAAAGTACTCATTTTAGCTACATTTTTATGCATTTTGAACACTCGAACTGCGTATTTCGTGACATACACTTAGAATACTCATGGAATACTTACTTAGGATGCATATGATCTATTTTTATTAAGTACATTTGAAACAGTTTAAACAATGCATTGAAACTACTAGAAAAGCACCTAGTAACTAGTATTCTGACGAAAACGCAGGATCCGTAGAAACCATCTAAACGACATCTTTAGGACTCAGACGAAAGTCCAACATCAAATATATATTAAACCCTAACTAGGAATGCAAGGGTTTGATTTAAAACCTTTCCGAAGTCCGATAACACTAAAAACTGCCCGAGAAGCACTAAAAGTGACGATTTCAACACTTTTCCGCAGAAATTCTGCAGAAATCAGCTTTCTAATATTTTTACGACATGTAAAAATGTTATTTAACATAGAATTCATGTGAGGATACATTCGGGTATCATCCGAGCCAATAACTAAATCAATTCACACAAGTTACATAACTTAGTGTTCAAATAACATCTAACCGAAACAATTCGAAACGAATATCCGAACAATATCAAATCTTTTTTTTAATGGTCATCTAGTGTTAATTGGATCATTATGGTCTAGTAATGATCATTTAACACCCTTTAAACACTTAAACACTTATACTTATAAATTTCCTAAACAACTACCTAAAGGTTCTAACACTTTTTACTAAGTAAATCAAGAAGCAAAAACAAAGGGAACCCCCCCCCCCCCAATTCATGGTTACAACCTCATATGTGGGACCCACTTTTCTTTCAACTTGTTACCACAAATATCCTAGATATTTACTAAGTCTTGCAAGTGGGCAAGTGGTAACTTCAAGTGGTGAAAGCATGATCATTCATAACAACTAGTTTACCTTCATTTCTAACCATTTTATCACACTTTTTCACCTTCCATTTTCACAACACAAAAGATCTCATCCATTACCCCATTTTCGGTCAAGAACACCCCTCCCCCATCTTCATTTCAAGCCACTTTCTTGATAATCAAGATGCATTTTCATGGAACTTGAGAAGATCTAAGGCATACACAAGTTGAAGCAAGCTTTCTCATCCATCTAAGAGCTCACAAGCATCAAGATCATCATTTTTCTTTTCTTAATCTTCATCAAGATCATCCCTAGCCATTAGTGCTAGAAGTAAGCTTCAACAATCTCTTTTTCATACTTATTTATGTATTTATTGTTTAAAGAACAAGTTATAACTAAAACAATCATACAAAATAAGATGAAAATACAAGGAAGCAAAATAATAATCATGATATAAAAATGTGTTTATGTTGTGATTTAAAGATGATTACTTGCATATTTGATCTAGTTTTGATGATTAGCATACAAATAACTTGTTAGATGATGTTTAAAAACATAGAAGTAAAGCATGGATTGTGAACTAGTTAACTTATGTTATGATCATACCAAAACCCTACATGTTATTGATTTCATCTTGTTAAGATTTTGATATAAATCTCATATGTTTTTATTAAGAAAAATATGAGAAGATTATTGGTGATTTTATAAGAAAAAGATATGTTTTATTAAACATGGCAAAGTCCATATTTCTAATAAACTATGGCCAAGTTTTCTAAAAAAAAATCATAAGCTATAAAAACTATTATTTTTGACAAAATCTTTATTAGATAAAAAAGATTTTAAAGAATAGTTTTTACAAAAGCAAAGTTTTTTATAAATATATATTTTTGAGAAAATATATATTTAGTTAACTTAACAACTTATGTGCTATGTGTTATTTGGTTGTATTAGTTATATTTATGATAACTAGGAGCTTGAATACAATGTTACAAATGAACACAATGTACATTTCGACTAAAGTCTTACAAGACTACATTTTAATACACCTTATAAACAACTTACGGACATTCCGAGCTTTCGAACACAACTTATGGTCAAAACGGACGACGGGCAAATCTATGAACATATCGCCATTCCGAGGAGTTACTACGACGTTTAGGCGATCTTTCGACACGAATACATACAAATCACCGACAACAATATCCGGATGTTTTAAAACTTATAAAAACTATTATGTATTCTTTTAACTAAAAAGCCTATATTTTGTAACTTTTATAAAAATGAAAGAATATATTTTTAACACATGGGCTTATTTTATAACCAATCGGCTTATTTTACATATGGGCCTATTTTATGTAAATGGGTTTATTTTTTATACAAATGGGCTTATTTTACAAATGGGCTTATCATCCTAATTGGGCTTAACATAAATACATGGGCTAAGCCCAATATCAAGACTCATGGGCTAAGCCCAAAACCAAACATATGGGCCAAGGCCCAATAACATTAACCCCAATAACATTTGGGCCCAACACTATTTAGGCCCAACACTATTGAGGTCCAACACTATTTAGGCCCAACACTATTGAGGCCCAACACTATTTAGACCCAACACTATTGAGGCCCAACACTATTTAGGCCCAACACTATTTAGGCCCAACACTATTTGGGCCCAATAACATGAATTCTTGGGCTAAGCCCAATGACATATAATTGGTAAAAATTACAATTATAAAATTTACTTATACAAAGACACGAAATCAAGAAGACAAGACCCGATGATACAACTCACAAGATACAAGATTACATATATATATTTGGTGAAATATATATATAACAGTTTAACAATTCATTCATCTAATACACAGTTCAACGAACAATAAAGACATACCAGTCTTACACATATTTAAGACACAAGACTTGTACTCAAGTCATTTACAAAGACCGAAGTGTCTAACAAATATAAGAACATTTGTAGGTCGCAACATTGTTCAAGACGACCACGCGTAAGATCACAAACACTTATCATTCACGGACGCAATACTGTGAGTTCATGTCCCCTATTTATTTAAATGTTTTACAACTTTACAACTATCGGGGAAGATACATGTTCAATCGTATGTTAAAGTTAGGGAATGAAACACCTTAGATCATGTGCGAATTAGGGTTATACATCTAAGCACCATTAATCCAGTTTGGACCTAGGTACTTGTGGTTAGATCTAATGGGTTTTGGCGAGCCCCACTCTGTCACACCTTGTCTTTTGCGGAAGCGTATGATGTGTGATTGGTTTAATATCATTGCATTCAATCGTAATAAACAAAAACGATGTTCATCCATTCATGAAAATTTGAGTATTACAAATACTTGTTATTTAAGTTTTAAAAACACAACCTTTGTCTAGGTTACAATTCAACAAAAGTGGATGACATCTAAACTTGAAGTCTACTTCTAGTTACGACACCCGCGCCCAAGATCCATCCTGTCACCTGAAATACATGTAATTTTGGAAAACATCAACAAAAGTTGAGCGAGTTCATGCGTTTTGCATACCTTGTATGAAACATGGTATGTATCTTGTATAAATAATGTATTCTTGTGAAATAAAGTATTCTTGTGATACAAATCTTGTATCAATAAAATATTCTTGTGATACAAATCTTGTATCAATAAAGTATTCTTGTAAATCTTTAAGAGACTTTAAGGCATGTGAGGACATGGGGAGTACTTGTTATGACTCCTTAAAGACATGGGGAGTACTTGTTATGACTCCTTATCTGTGTCGATTAACCTCGACTGTGTCAATTTCCCTTGACTGTGTCGATTACCCTCGACTGTGTCGATTAACCTCGACTGTGTCGATTAACCTCGACTGTGTCGATTAACCTCGACTGGGACTTCCGAAGCACTACTAGGTACTAGTTGTGACCATGAGTGGGGCTCGTCCGTACCCGTTAGATCTAACCCTCGTCCCTAATTAATGAATGTTTTTAATGGCTTGGTACTAGTGTTCACCAAGACTTTATGGCATTTTTAGTATTATGTCTGTGCTCACATGACCTAGTATTTCCTAGGCATCTCTTAAAACGCATCATACTTGGTACTCGTTCTCACCAAGAGTGCTTCTTGTTATCATACCATTTATAAACATTGTATTATTTGTAACATGTATTTCAAACCCGAGAGTTATAAAACCAAAAACAGTTAAAGAAAAGGGGGAGCATGAACTCACAACTTTGCGTTCCTGTGTCGTAAACTTCACCGAATTTGCTTATCTAGCGTCGTGACCTAAACGTGTTTATTAACGTTAGTCACTAGACTTGTATCGCACAAGTACAAGTCACTATCTTTTGTATATGTGTTCTTGTGTTAAAAATAATTTATATTTTTAACTATGTATCTTACTTATTTTATTTTCTCCAAAATAAATATAAGTATCTTGTATTTGCCTAAGTATGTCGTATGTGTATTTTTTGTATCTTCACTCCTTAGGAGTATTTAGTGTATTTTCGAGTCCTAATACACTATCAAGTATAATACATACTACATACACTTAGCACAAAATTTGGTGATAAATAAATATATATATCTTTCTAAAAAATATACATACTTAATATCAATTTTAATCTTGAAGGAATCATTATTTCTTATCACCAAAAATTAGGGAAACCTTGGTAATATTTTTAGGTACATTTTTAGGGAATAAGTTTTCTCAAAAACTTATATTTTTCTAAGTGTCAAAATTTATAGAAATTTTGACAGAGTTTCCCCTAAAAATGGAGGTTTCCCATGTTTTCAAAACATGTGTTTATTTTCTTTTAAATCATCAACAATCAATTTTCTACAATAATCATCAACAATATATACTAATTTCTCTATTTTATGAACTTGAGAATTTATAAAAATGTGTAGTAACTTACTAGTGTATTTAGTAAGTCTTGTTACCCTTTAAAGTGTGATTGCTTCTTTAAAAACTCCATTTTTAAAGAATATGATTCTTTACAACTTATGTTCATGTTTTCTAAAAATGCTTCTTCATGTATTTTTCTTGTTACACATGTGTTTCTTTACTTTGTTACCCACTAAAAATGATGTTTATTTATGTAAGAACCAAGATTTAGTGAAACTTGTATTTTTAACTTGGTTTTCTTGGTAAATCATACTTGAAATATTTAGATTTACAAGACTTTAAACTTACTTGTTCACCATTTTACAAGAAACATCGTATTTATTCAAGTTCATGACTTTTTGTGAGGATGATTCATAACCTTTAACATGTTCATCCCCTCATCTTGCTAGATTGTGTTTTTAATCATGATCTAGCAAGACTACATGATGATCAACATCATTTCTACAAACAATCAACCATCAACAAGTATCTCAACACTAAACAACATAATCTCTTCATATTTAAAGCTTATGTTAAGGTTTCATCTTCAAGTTTCTTAGTGTTCTTAAGATTTTCAACATATCAAGTCTTTTAACCACTAAAAATAGAAGTAAATAAGAGTGTTCAAGGTGCTTACTACTAGCTTCAAGCTAGGGAAGAACTATGATGAAAATCAAGTGGTTAAAAGCAAACGAGTGAGGTCCTTCAAGATCCGTGAGCACCAAACCTCCTATTCTTGCATCTTACACCTTGTGTATACTTGGAAATGGATTGGATGGTATTGAAAAAATGGTGGTGGTGATGCTATGTTTGGGCCGAGAACATGGGGAGGGAGAGAGGAGTTAAAAGTGTTGTTGAAGATGAAGTGAGTTAGTGATTTCTTTATAACCATCTAAACCCCTTACCCAATGTGTATAGTGTTTACAAAGTACCTAGCATATCCTTACATAAATCTTTGAGAAGGATCATGGGATATTTATGAAGATTATGTGATCTTGGAGTGGGGCCACTCACATGGGCCGTCCACTTTGAGAAGGGGGGGGGGGGGTAGAGTGTAAAATCTCATGGTAATTGGTAATTGTTAGTTTAATTCCAAGTATTTGGTTACATGTCTTAGTTAGTAGATATCTAGTGGGTGTTATGGAGTACGGGGACCATAACTAGCTTAGAAACATTAAACAATGCTTCTAGTAATATTTTTATGTTCCGGGTAAAGTCCGGTTGTTCGGTTAAATACTGGTTCGTTAAAGTGCTAAATTGCACCGTTTAGTGTCTTTTAAGTATTCTTTTATGACACTTTCAATTCCCGACACTTAGGGAAGTATTCTGGATGATAAATCATAATTTCTGCATAATATTTCAGTGTCATAATGCTGATTATAGCTGAATTTACTAAAATTCTGCAATTAAAGTGCGTTTCGGGTGCTTTTTAGTGCGTATTTTAGCTTCCGGAATGTTTATATGTTAACCCTTGTATGTACTCTTGGGTTTTAGCGTATTCTTGTTGTTGGACCTACACCTAGGCCTCAATTCTAATGTCTGACTGCTTTCTGCAGTTTTGTTGACACAGAGTGTCTTACCGGTGAGTTTACTAGTATTTCTGACGCAACGCTCTTGTTTATGCATAAAGCAATATTTTGTAGTATAAAACGTGCATGAATTTCACTTATATAGAAATCAGAAATTTATTTGTCTTGTGAACTGGATCATGTACGTTCATTAAAGCACAGATCACTGTTCATTTAGTGTACGGAATGTACGGAAAAGTGACGGTTGTCACAGTCTCCCCCCGTTAAAAGAATTTCGTCCCGAAATTCAAGCGATGCCATCGGTCGTAGGGGAGTTGTGAATCAAATGTGGTCACTTATGTTTTAAAATTTGTCTTCATGTTCCCATGTATCTCTGGGTCATGTCATGAATTCTATCATACTCAAGTAAATCAATCATGTCTTTTCTGTATCTTGTGGACTCTTGGTCCGTAACCTTAGCAGGTTTCTATAATATTGTGGACTCTTGGTCCAAAACCTTAACAGGTTTCTATAGTAATTCTTGTCGTTTGTCATTGACGTGAATCTTAATTATGGGAACAACGACTGTTCCTTGAGTCAGACTCCTCTAAAGACTAGACACATGATTGTGTCGCGATCACTACTGATCTTTTTCTGGAAGTTTCATGTTGTGAACAATGGTCCCGATCCCTACACTGGGGATTCAACCTTTTCGTTTTCCAAATCACACTACGCCTTCTCTAGGCGAGGCTCTCATTAAAGCCATACTTCTTATCTCGAATTCTTATGATTTATGCCGCTCATCGGCGTAATCTTTCTGTATTCCGCGGCTGTCTTGATATGATCACATATCTGGACGATCTTGCCTCTAGTTTTTCCCGAACCAACGCGGGTCAGTAGATTGTTTATTCCCGGTCTCTGATCAACATGACGGGGATCGATTTATTACGTTCCATCTAAAGCTTCACACGAAGCGGTTTAAACGGCGGTGTGATAAATATTGTTGTAGGAAAACTCTACTAAGGGCGAGTGAGAGTTCCAACTTTTTATTAAAGTTTATCACGCAAGCACGTATCATGTTCATACAATCTGCATCGTTCAGTAGCTTAGTCCATCATCGTTAACATTTAAGTTCTTATGATCAACGGTGTGCTACAATCTTTGTGATCAGTAAGGATCGTGCAACATTTTCTTTCAGGTAATGACGTCAAGTTTGCGGCTCGTAATTTTTGTATCTAGCTCAAGGTTTCTTCTCATGATTCCTCAATCAATGTGCCGCGCATGCAATGTTGTGGTCTCGTTGCATCGACGTACAATCGAGACTTTGTCGAGAAACGTCACATAATTGCAACTCTAGCTCCTTAGCTCTTGGTTGCAGGGGTGCCATGAATTTCGTTCTTATCCACCACCCATCTTAAGGTTCTCACTTCGCGAATTCGAAATCTGCTTTTCGTCATCATAGCATATAACTGTTCCTTGCAAGGTAAATTGCAGCTGTTGCTCACGACCTTCTTTGGTCGTTGGCCATATAAGAATGTAGTCAATGAGCATAATCATGACTTATCCAGGTATGGTTTACACGTTCGATTCATGGGGTCCATGAATATTGTCGATGCATGTGTTAAGCCAAATGGTACGACAAGGAACTCGTAATGCTTGAAGCGAGTCCTAAAGGTCGTTTTAGGGATATTTCCTTCTTGTATTCATAGTTGTGGACATCCTGTCCTCAAGTCGATCTTTGAGTAGTAACTAGAACCTTACGATTGGTCTGTTCATGTCATCAATCCTTGGCAAAGGATTCTGATTCTCAATTCTCTGGAGTTTATGCAAAATGAAACTGTCAACTTTCTCCTCGTGGCCTTGACTAAGGGTGTCATGTCCCTAATTTCTTCTATCTAGCAGCTCCTGCAATTATATCAGAAGCTCATGCTTCGCGGACAAGGCTAGTCGGTAAGGCGTCATTCGGCACTGGTGCTGCTCCTGGCATGCGATTTATCCTGGACTCCTCTTGACGCTGTGGAGGTATTCCTGCCAAGCCCTCAGGAAAGGCCTCTGGAACTTCTTCCATAACGGGGATGTTCTTAGTCTTTATACATGGATATTCAATCCTTGCTGACTATCATATCATGACTTATCGGGTTAAACGTAACAGAAGGTTCCGGCGTTCTGAGTTCCTAAATACAATCCTTAATTGCTTCATCTGCTTAAACTAGCCTTCTATATGCCCTTTTCTAAAGAATACGGGACGTTTATTTTTCTCGAAACTAGGCCAAGCAGTCTCTTAAGTTCTAAGCATGCAAGGTTAAAGTTGATGCCAGTATTAATCCAAAAATGGATGCATAAGGTTGGTTAATAGGGAACGTACCCATAACCACATCTGGATCCTGGCGTGCTTTACGAGTTTCGATCGTGAAAACCCTTCCTTGCTTGTTTCTTCCTAGGGCAATCTTTCCTAAAGTGCCCTGCCTCACCACATTTGTAGCAACCTGGTACTCTCTTATCTCTTCCATTTGGGTCCTTCGCCCAACAGGCATCCTTGATGTGCCCTTCTTTTCCACACTTCCCGCACTTAGGCCTCAGACATCGACCTTCATGGTGAGAATTGCATTTTCCGCACCTCGGCTTAGTTCCCGAGTAATTTTTACCACCGGCCTTATTAGTGGCTCCATCAGTTTTCCTGCCATGCGGCGGTTTCACTTTCTTTCTTTTGTTTGCTTTAGAGCTTCCATAGCCAACTTGTATGCCCACCTTTAGGTTCGAAGACTTCCTTTTCTTATTTCCTGATGACTCCACATGAGCCTCTTTCTTGTTATCCTCAGATTCCGAAAATTTTCCCGCACGTAGAGCTTCTTCACTAAGCGTAACGCTTAAATCGATAGCCTCTGCGATAGTTGGAGGCCTTGAGATAGTAACCAAGCTCCTAATTTGAGGTGCAAGTCCCCAAATAAATCGTTCAATCCCTTTGAATTCCGGTTTGACTAAGTAGGGGACTATGACAACCCGAGTTTTCAAGGTGTCTATCCGATTTAACTTCGTACTTATTTGCTAAGTGGGTTTAATAATTACATGATGTGCATTATAAGTGTTATTGGTGATATGTAAAATATGTGTGCATATGTTATACATATTTGAAATGTATAATTATTTAAAACATGGAATTTTGTCTAACACCCCTAGCCGAAAACCACACTCTACGAAAACACCCCACCCACGAAAACACTTCATGTGTTTTCGTCCACCTTGTGACCAACGAAATCAGGAATGGGCTTCGGCCCAGTAGCGAACAACTATAAGGTTTTGATAATAACCTTTACGTTAGAGATTAATCTGAAAACCCTAACCACTTCTCTTCCCTCATCTTTGTGCGACGGCAACTGCAAGACTTCAACCTTTTCCCTTCAATCAATTTTGTGATCTATCATCTCGGTTAGTTGCACTGTTATTTGAATTATGCATGATTTCATGTGTATGTATCAAAATTCGAACATTTCGGTTCCTTATAATCGAAATCGAATTTTTCTTTTAAAAATCTTTCTATCTTTATAGTTAGATTCTTGATAATGTTTAAAGTACCAAATGAAATCCAAGGAATGGATTCCTAGTGTGCTTTAAATACATGTGCTCTGTTAGCAGAACAAACTTCTAGCTAAACAATTTTGTGGTTATGTGACTATGTGTTTATTCATCTTATGTTTTCTTTTATGCATTTTTGTGTTTTTGTATACTCTGGATATTCGTTATCCAAATCCTCGCAGAATCTTTCATATCTTCATATGAGGGATTCATAGCAGGATAGTCAAAAGGTACTACCTTAAATCCTTAATGGGCTTCTATGTAATAGCTAAGACCCTTGGATTATATAGTACCGCTCCATGACTCATAAGAGACCCTTTTAGTGGTCTAGTCAAAAGGATTGATTCACAATTTGGTTAAAGAACGACATCTAGTGATGTAGCTGAACAGACTCCTTGATAGTCTATTTAGATCATTTATTGATTTAATTAAAAGGACTCTATGGCGGTCTAGTCACACTCATCACAAGATTGTTCATTTGGTTTTACCCTACACATTATAAAATAGACTGTGGGAACTGTGCAAGGAATTGTCTAATTATGGACGCGTACATAATTATGAAAATTTAGTGCACAGAAACCCAGTAAGATTTATTATGTGTAAGAACCGATAGTGACAACAATAACAAAATGAGAACGATGTAATGGAGGTACGGTGGACGCACCAATGACGCTACATATACTTGTATATAAGTATCCCTCTTACATTGCAAGCATGATGTTATTAAAGTTACTAGAAGTTCAGAACCCTAACCAACGTTGTTCGATCTTTTCAACTTCATGTTTCAAACTCACACAAGTTTCCTCTAGATAAAATTTCGGGACGAAATTTCCTAAAGTAGGGGAGACTGTGACACCTGTGTCACTTCAACCATCAAACAAATGCCAAACCAATGAAATATTGTTTTTCATACTTGGAATTTGTAAAAATATGTGTATCGTTTGCACATATCAACTCTTGTTCGATTTCAAGCTTTAAATCGCTTTCTGGAGGGTTATACGCGCTCTGATGCGTAGATATAATCAGTTTAATGCAACGAACACTCCAGAATAGTGAAATAGGCTTAACATACCTTAAATAACCTTTACATAACTTAGAAATAAGTTTTGGAAGGTTTGGTATGCCGAAAACAAGTTAATTCGCTTACAGGGACTAAACCTGACAAACTGCGAAAGTATGCCAATTTGAACAGTAACGAACATTCCGGAACATGACCATAAGTTAAACATACCATAAATATCCTCTACATAGCTTAGAAATAGGCTTTGAGGTGTTCGGTGTGCTAAAATAAACTTTTGGGACATTCAGGGACTAAAAGCGTCAAAAAGTGCACAAGTTTGCATTTTCGCGCATAACTTACGTTCTGAATACATCCGGACATCCAAAAATTTATGTAAGCACTAAAATATTTTATTTTAGTGTTTGGCATAAGAAAAATCCATTCGTCACGCCATTTGGATCGTTTTTCGCGCTTATGCGCATTCCGTCGTAATTAACCGAACACCGTAACCGTACGGCTAAACGAACCGACACCCGAGATATTTTTGAACACATTTTAAGTTCCCTATACTTTAACTTCATTTTAGAGCTTTGAAATGGGGTTAACGGGGCTTAAACGTGTCAAAAAACGCATCGAAAACCAAGTTTTGAGGTTGCTGGGACTGAAACTGTAAATCTGCCAAACTAGGTCCGTAAACAGGGGCCAGATGCAGTAAAACGTTTTTTTTTAGCTTTTAACAGCCCTTAACACTCTCCAAAGGCCAAGTGCCAAGTGTCAAACTCTTATGGTGGATGGCAAATGAGTTACCACAACTTTCCAACAAGTGTACGGCTTAGATCGTGCCCCCTTTTCCAAGAAATGATCCTAACGGTGGACCATTTACTATAAATACCCATCACATTTTCACTCATTCCTCACAAGAATCTGATCTAAAAGACTCTAAGTTGGAACCATTGTTTCATACCTGAGTTATTTTGATCTAGATTAGCATTCGGGGACCCTTCGTAAGTGTTCCTTCGTTCTTTTATTGCTTTTCGAGTCCGAAAGTCAAACTTTGTTTGACTTTCTGCATTGACCAGTTTATGGTCAATGCGAAGTTCGTTTGAACTTCGCAACGTGATTGTAATCACGATGGTTATAGTCCCTTGTGACTATACCTACTGATTACCACGTTGTCTAGGGTCGTAAGGGTAAGCGATCTGATAAATCGCTTATACCTTCGAACCCGACCCATTTGGTCGATCATTAGGATCCGACCAAACACATTAGGTGACCATAGTATATAGGGAATAACCTTCCGAGGTTATACCTTATGGTCGCTTCGTTTAAGTAGTTGTATGATAGGTAGTTTATATGCCTTAGGTAAATTACCAAAATGCCCTTTTGACGCCAAAATTCATTTTAAGCATATGTAACATAAATTTTGGTATCTAAACTGTTTTGGTAACAATATTAGATATGTTAAGGCATATTTTACTTGTCATAGGACTAGTTAGGCGGTCCGAACGCGTTTCACGCGAGCGACGCGTTAAAGTAGCATAAGCTACCTAAACGGGTCGTAATGGGTCGTAAGCACTTATGTTAGGTTTCATTTAGTATGTAGGCTTTGTTAAATCATATTACACGAGTCTCCATACTCGTTTGGTTTACGAACCCGCATTCTATCCGATCTTCCGATTTAGGTCCGGTATATTAACATAGTTACCTATATTAGGTGCCGTTTGATTCCGTGATCTCTAGCATTGCTTGGTGGTTATCTTAGGACTTCTGAGCAATCTCAAGTGAGTACATAGACCCCTCTTTTACTGTTTTCCAAACTGTTTTGGGGTGAAACACATATGCCTACTTGTTACTTTCATGCTTTCCTGCTTTCACATCATATACCTGCTATGTTCGTTAGTACATTATAGTACATGATTTCATTACATTTTATGCTATGTATGCCCATTGTGTGCGTATTTAGTACATTGTTTTACATTACATTTCATGCTATGTATGTCCATTGTGTGCATACTTAGTACATTGTTTTACATTACATTTCATGCTATGTATGTCCATTGTGTGCATACTTAGTACATTGTTTTACATTACATTTCATGCTATGTATGTCCATTGTGTGCATACTTAGTACATTGTTTCACATTACATTTCATGCTATGTATGCCCATTGTGTGCATACTTAGTACAGTCGTTTTCATCACATGTTTACATTTTGGTATGACATTTGGGTTGTTTACAATGGAATAATACATTCATTAACATTAGCTACGCCGTTCATTAGTAGGTAGTGGTACCATAGGAATTGACAACTCCCGTTCCTGAAATCCTGGGTAGGTTTGGATTGGAAGGAATGACCGAATTCGATATACATAACTTAGATAAACCTTTAAATTGTTTAAGGGTTTATCGCCACAGTCTCAAGGCTTGGATGTATGCATTTTCACAACACCGCATAGATGTTTATATCAGTATAGCATGCTTTTGTTCCACAAAACATAGCTTTGATTTAAACCATGTTTTACTTCAATACTTTGTTTTTGTGCATATGGTTTAGTTGATATATTTCACTAGCCATACATATCATTTTGGTTACACATTACATGATTTACATTTGACACATAAACATTATTGACATTGGTTATACATTACATGACTTACATCTTGACATAAACATTTTGACATATTATTCAATACGTTTGGCAATTGGTTTAAACATAGACATCTTACATTGTTGGTTTGGTTTGAGTGAGTGATTTAAGTAACGAGGCGTGTGTAATATGATACAAGCATGGTGGATACGCCGCTGGTACTTCCTATATATAAGTGATTGTATGGTATTACATATCGTAGCGTTATTTGAATCATTTAAATTTGGACATATAACACTTTATACAAATAACATACTTTTCACAATACATTGTTTTACAAACAACTTCATTTATACAAACTCATTTCACATGGTTATCCACTTAACCATGTGTTATTCTTTTATACATATATATCATTTGGTTTATTTATCACTTTTCAAATGATTTACAAGACAAAGCAAATTACAAGGTTCATGACTAAACGTTTTCTTAAACATAAGTCATGAATTCTATTTTTACAAAACCTATGTATCTCACAGGCATTTTTATGCTTACGTACCTATTTTCACATGTGTTTCAGGATATGATGCATAGGATTTATCAAGATACACTTAGGCGGACTTGGGCCTTAGCGACAATAAAAGATGCAAGACTAGTTATTTATGTTATGTTTCTTTGATTGTCAAGACATTGTAACTACTTTAATCAATAAAACAATATTTCAATTTCCATGTGTTATGAAACAATGATTCTGTTACAACACTCCCTGATGTTTCCGCCACGTTTTGTTGTTTTACGTGGTCGGGGTGTGACAGAAAAGTTGGTATCAGAGCTCATGGTTATAGGGAATTAGGTTATTAGTAATGCTTTGACCTAGTCTATAACCTTCCTAGGACCCTAACGCGAGTTTACTTGCGTTTAGTCATAAAACAATACCGTCACCTATCCTTAGGCGACGATCTCAACAAGAACATAAATTTCAAAACCGCTTTGAAAAGCAATCATCTGTTCTAGGATGATTGATTACTAGGTTTTGAACCCTCAGTTATAAGGTTTTGAACCCTCGGTTATAAGGTTTTGAACCCCTTTGAATTTTCAAAATCTCGTCAAAGTTTGGGTCATATAATGTGAACACGTGCAAACTGGAAGAGTGAATGCCTGTATCCTGAGTTTTCTGTCTAAGACTAGAGTGTTCGTACAAATCCGCAGTATCGGACCAGTCACTCTTACCTGGGAACTCTTGGGGTGAGTGTTCACTTATAGGCGAGCATGTCTTCAGTGATACATTGATATGATCCGCTTACTTGGATTTGTCACCATCTCATTTGTTTACCTTAGGTAACAAACAAATGATCGCAATTTTCATGCGTTACCATTCTGTTTTGATTATCCAATAACCTTTCACTTGTTTCTTCCTATGTCTTTCATTTTCTTCTAGAATGTCTCTTCCTCCCAGCAACGGTCAAATGTCCGAGCAAACAGCCAAATTTGCCCAACAGATAGGCGAAGTAATTCTGAAGTCTGTAGATTTAGGCATTGCCATGTCTCGTCTCAACAATGAAGCCTCTCGTCTCAACAATGAAGCCACTCAAGAGTCACCAAAGGAAGCAGAGGTCAAGCCTGCACCAAAATCAAGGAAGCGTAAGACTTCAGAGAAACCCGCAGCAGTTGCACCTAATCAAGCGGGACCTAGCCAAGTGACAGCCCTACTAGCCAGGAAGCCATACAACGGAACTGCACCCTTGTGCAAACAATGTAGCCTTCATCATCATGCTAGTGTGAAGTGCCACAAATGCCAGATTTGTGGACTTAAAGGTCATACAGCAAAAGTTTGTCGAGCAGCAGTACCAAATCAAATAGGACCCATTCGGGTGGCAACACCACCTGTTAAGAAGCAATACAAGGGAACAGCCCCAATATGCGACAAATGTAATGCACACCACTTAGCTCACCTACAGTGTCGTCTGTGTGCATCATGTGGGCGACTCGGTCACCTGGCAAATGCTTGTCGATTTACCCCAAACCAAGGTGGTCCAAATCAACCACAAGCCAATCCTGCTCAAGCTCGTTTTCTGCCTGGATCGTGCTACAACTGTGGCGAGACGAGCCATTTCAGGAACAAATGCCCAAAGCTTGCTAATGCAAATCCAACCCATGGATGAGCAGTTGGCTGATTTGAAGATGTTGCTGTTTTATGCCTTTGTTTCTTTTGTTTTCGTGTATTGTGAAACAATATGTCTCGTTCATAAATAAAAGTTCTTGTTCGCAATTCTGATATACAAGTATAATTACATGTGTTTATGGCATTTCCCTATAATACCTACATTAAGGAACTATGTTCCTTACAAACTACTTTTGTGAATTTCCTATTTTTATGTTTACTCATGATTCCCTCGAAAAATTTTAAGTACTCGTTTCATTCCAGGAAATGTAGTACAAGAAATAAAGGGAAATTATGAGTAATCGTGCTTTTTGCACATCTATGCCATTAAATCCTTGGTTAGATAACTAAGGATATTTTCAATCTCATACCCATTATGTTCCGAATTTTTTTTCAACATGCATAACATAAGTTTTCCAAAACAACCTCCATGATTTCAAAAAAAAAAACATCGTCTACGTTTCAAAAATAACCTTCATGACTTCAAAAAGTTATTAATACAGTATATATCAAATGCATGACTTCAAAAGCATCATTCATGTTTTCAAAAAAAAAAAAAAAACCTTATACATAATTTCAAAATTTATCTTGCATGATTTTAAAACATTTTTTTGTAAATATGTCTACCTAATACACCTACTTCATGATTTCAAAAGTATTATATATAAGGTTTCAAAAACGTTAAACACATTTTTTTCTTAAAAGAACCCCATGCATAGTTTTCAAAAATATTTTCCTCATACATTGACTTAACCTTCAAATTCTGCTTCATATGTCGCCTTGACATATCTAGCATCTCAACTTCATAAGCATTCTTACTTCATGTTTTGACATAAGCACATCCAGTGCAAGGTTTCAAAACATCTTCAACTTCTAAAATCCATAGGGGATCTTTTTATCTTCACATTTAGATCCTTGTGGATGTTTATCATTCAAATCAGAATCCTTAATTGGATTCCTTTTGTACCAAAATTCAAACATTTCGGTTCCTTATAATCGAAATCGAATTTTTCTTTTAAAAATCTTTCTATCTTTATAGTTAGATTCTTGATAATGTTTAAAGTACCAAATGAAATCCAAGGAATGGATTCCTAGTGTGCTTTAAATACATGTGCTCTGTTAGCAGAACAAACTTCTAGCTAAACAATTTTGTGGTTATGTGACTATGTGTTTATTCATCTTATGTTTTCTTTTATGCATTTTTGTGTTTTTGTATACTCTGGATATTCGTTATCCAAATCCTCGCAGAATCTTTCATATCTTCATATGAGGGATTCGTAGCAGGATAGTCAAAAGGTACTACCTTAAATCCTTAATGGGCTTCTATGTAATAGTTAAGACCCTTGGATTATATAGTACCGCTCCATGACTCATAAGAGACCCTTTTAGTGGTCTAGTCAAAAGGATTGATTCACAATTTGGTTAAAGAACGACATCTAGTGATGTAGCTGAACAGACTCCTTGATAGTCTATTTAGATCATTTATTGATTTAATTAAAAGGACTCTATGGCGGTCTAGTCACACTCATCACAGGATTGTTCATTTGGTTTTACCCTACACATTATAAAATAGACTGTGGGAACTGTGCAAGGAATTGTCTAATTATGGACGCGTACATAATTATGAAAATTTAGTGCACAGAAACCCAGTAAGATTTATTATGTGTAAGAACCGATAGTGACAACAATAACAAAATGAGAACGATGTAATGGAGGTACGGTGGACGCACCAATGACGCTACATATACTTGTATATAAGTATCCCTCTTACATTGCAAGCATGATGTTATTAAAGTTACTAGAAGTTCAGAACCCTAACCAACGTTGTTCGATCTTTTCAACTTCATGTTTCAAACTCACACAAGTTTCCTCTAGATAAAATTTCGGGACGAAATTTCCTAAAGTAGGGGAGACTGTGACACCTGTGTCACTTCAACCATCAAACAAATGCCAAACCAATGAAATATTGTTTTTCATACTTGGAATTTGTAAAAATATGTGTATCGTTTGCACATATCAACTCTTGTTCGATTTCAAGCTTTAAATCGCTTTCTGGAGGGTTATACGCGCTCTGATGCGTAGATATAATCAGTTTAATGCAACGAACACTCCAGAATAGTGAAATAGGCTTAACATACCTTAAATAACCTTTACATAACTTAGAAATAAGTTTTGGAAGGTTTGGTATGCCGAAAACAAGTTAATTCGCTTACAGGGACTAAACCTGACAAACTGCGAAAGTATGCCAATTTGAACAGTAACGAACATTCCGGAACATGACCATAAGTTAAACATACCATAAATATCCTCTACATAGCTTAGAAATAGGCTTTGAGGTGTTCGGTGTGCTAAAATAAACTTTTGGGACATTCAGGGACTAAAAGCGTCAAAAAGTGCACAAGTTTGCATTTTCGCGCATAACTTACGTTCTGAATACATCCGGACATCCAAAAATTTATGTAAGCACTAAAATATTTTATTTTAGTGTTTGGCATAAGAAAAATCCATTCGTCACGCCATTTGGATCGTTTTTCGCGCTTATGCGCATTCCGTCGTAATTAACCGAACAACGTAACCGTACGGCTAAACGAACCGACACCCGAGATATTTTTGAACACATTTTAAGTTCCCTATACTTTAAATTCATTTTAGAGCTTTGAAATGGGGTTAACGGGGCTTAAACGTGTCAAAAAACGCATCGAAAATCAAGTTTTGAGGTTGCAGGGACTGAAACTGTAAATCTGCCAAACTAGGTCCGTAAACAGGGGCCAGATGCAGCAAAACGTTTTTGTTTTCAGCTTTTAACAGCCCTTAACACTCTCCAAAGGCCAAGTGCCAAGTGTCAAACTCTTATGGTGGATGGCAAATGAGTTACCACAACTTTCCAACAAGTGTACGGCTTAGATCGTGCCCCCTTTTCCAAGAAATGATCCTAACGGTGGACCATTTACTATAAATACCCATCACATTTTCACTCATTCCTCACAAGAATCTGATCTAAAAGACTCTAAGTTGGAACCATTGTTTCATACCTGAGTTATTTTGATCTAGATTAGCATTCGGGGACCCTTCGTAAGTGTTCCTTCGTTCTTTTATTGCTTTTCGAGTCCGAAAGTCAAACTTTGTTTGACTTTCTGCATTGACCAGTTTATGGTCAATGCGAAGTTCGTTTGAACTTCGCAACGTGATTGTAATCATGATGGTTATAGTCCCTTGTGACTATGCCTACTGATTACCACGTTGTCTAGGGTCGTAAGGGTAAGCGATCTGATAAATCGCTTATACCTTCGAACCCGACCCATTTGGTCGATCATTAGGATCCGACCAAACACATTAGGTGACCATAGTATATAGGGAATAACCTTCCGAGGTTATACCTTATGGTCGCTTCGTTTAAGTAGTTGTATGATAGGTAGTTTATATGCCTTAGGTAAATTACCAAAATGCCCTTTTGACGCCAAAATTCATTTTAAGCATATGTAACATAAATTTTGGTATCTAAACTATTTTGGTAACAATATTAGATATGTTAAGGCATATTTTACTTGTCATAGGACTAGTTAGGCGGTCCGAACGCGTTTCACGCGAGCGACGCGTTAAAGTAGCATAAGCTACCTAATGTGACAACCCTCACCAAACCAGGTATCTGTACGACTTAATTAATGATTAATTACTGCTTAATTACTGTGCTTATTTAAACTAGCTGATGAACTGCTACTTGATATCTGATACATGTACTTACTTGCATCATACTTTACTTATCGTCACTACATTATTTACATACGGCACCTTAGTGACAAACATGATGCACAAAAAGCACAGTAGCACCATCGGATAACCTACTGAACATGCTGATAAAGCCAGCATCAGGCAAACACTGCCTCTAAGGCCTGTATGAGCCAGAGATATTTTGCTACACTAATGGTGAGTGTAGGGATATAAGGGTTGTAGAACTGCGTCTCTAGGGATAAGTCACAGTGACTGGATGTGCCTAAAACGTACTCTAAGTACAAAACTCAGCACTTTACAAAATAATTCAGCTTTTAGCTAACTAATAAAGTGCCAAAACATGAGAAAAATAACACTAGACACTTTCCAAAGTGTCAGGAATAAGCTGTGTCACTAAAAAGAGTAATAACGACACTTTAAAGCTTTGTTAACGCTTTAACGGATTACTATCCAACCAAACAACCGGACTTTACCCGAGACATGAAAATATTGTTATTTTCATTACTTCTCTTTTTCTGAGCCAGTTAGGGTCCCCGTATACCTTAACACCCGCTTTAAAGCACTAAACATAACTAACCAAGTTAACACTTAACCTAACCTACTTAACTCAACTAATCCCTAACTATCTAGTTAGAATCGGACTAGGTACCCCCCCCCCATTACAAACCGTCCCCATGAGGGGGACACACCTTGTACCATGTTGATTATTTTAATGTTATTTGCCTAATATCTAGTAAACACAAGAACCATTGGATAATGATCATACTTATTGTCTATAAGATCAAGACTAAACACTCCATGACATTCATCATCTCTCACCACTCAAAACACCCTCTCTTTCTCTCTATGTAAGTCACGGCCGAACACCCCCTTGCTCATACACCCACCTTTCGATTTCCATCATCACATTTCAAGAACATACAAGTGTTAAGGGTCACGGATAAGGAGTCTTGGTGCAATCGGAAGGCGAAGGACCTCTCTCTCTAGCTTTTATCCACGCGTTTTTCGTCAAGATCCTTCCCTAGCCTTGAGCTAGAGGTATAATGCTTAAAACTCGTATTTGAACTAATCTAAAGTGGTTAAAAGGATTGTTATCGGTTAAAACTCGGAATCTTGCAAGAAGATGCTTTAAAGTTTACTTAAAACTCTAAAAATGGTGGTTAAAAGCTCACTAGTTGTGTAAATGTTGTAGTAATTGAAAGTTGTGTTTATTTAGACCCGATCTATGATGTGGTAGCTCGGATCATCGTTTAACCCGGTTTGGTAAGATCATGGATCTTAACATAAGCTTGTTTTTGAATAGTACAAGGGTTAAAGGGTGAAACTCTACCACACGCGAATCATGAACTTGTGTAAAAGAGTTCTACTTGCAAAATAGTGTTTAAAACTAGCAGATCTACGTATCTGCAAGTGGTATTTTCAAAGGACCAAGCATTAAAGAAACCATGTTTTCTAAAAGACGGATCTTACCATAACAAGTAGGATATTTAGAACACACAAGTGTGTAAACACTTGTGTAACACAAATTTCGACAAAATAACTATCTTTGTAAAAATGGACAAGAAGTTGTAAGGACGGAACTTCTCTAAAAACAAGACTTTTACGAAACCGGCTTTATTTATATAAAGACCCACAAAATATAATGGGATTTACACTATAGTTTCGGAAAAACTACAAGTTCATGCGATTATGCGATTTACATACTTGTCGACTAGTTTGACGCGTCGGAAATTGTTGATTGAACAAGGAAGTTGTTGAAATTGATTTTGTAAAAGAAAATGATACGCTTGAAAGCGTGGCCACCTCCAGTCACAGAGGAAACTCTGGCGAAATTTTTCTAAAAACCTAACACTTAGAACTATTTACACCACAAGTGTTAGAATTACTTTTGGACATGTTTTCGAAATATAAATTTCGCCATGACTTTATTTACTAAATATTCGGAGGTGGGATTTTCACAGAATCTAACGTGATAAATATATTTTTCACACACTGTTTATGATTACTTTGTGAAAATACATAAATATTATTTTTAGAGTAAAAATAATATTTACGAACGTTAACGAATCCAAAATAATACGAACGCTTTCACCATAAATATATAAGTTACACCGGTATTTATATTACCACTCGATTGTTAAACGTAACTTACGCACTTACGGAAATATTTATGAACGCACATGTATTGTATCCCCCATCCTTGGGAAGGAGATTAACTACCAAGTATATACAGAATGAAAACACGAAATAGTTGTCTAACTATTTCCCAAATACTTAAACTATAAAGCTAAGGCACGGCCGTCCGTCTAATAGAATTAGCACTTGTAGGTCGTCGCACAGCTTTCTGATTTGGAGTACTTGGTAGAGACGCACCGACTGTGAGTTCATGTCCCCCTTTTCTCTAACTGTTTTCAGTTTTCTTAACTGCGGGGGTGAAATACGTGTTACTATGATTACGAGTACTTTATACACGGTATGGTTAGCGTAAGGAGGTTTATTACTCAGATCATGTGAGTGGGTAGGAGCAATATGAGGCCATTAGTCCTCATGTCGGGACCGAGGGACAGGAGCGGTAGATCTATCTGGGTGTAGCGAGCCCAGCCCCAGGCCAAACTAGAAACGGACCTTGGGGTGACTTTGTCCACATACTATTGTCGTGGCGAAATCTGCTAGGTTTGAGTCTCCCTATTTGCACTTCACATATATCAGTGGCCTTGCAAACCATTGGTGATCACAAGTCCCCTTATTGGCTACATACCACAAACTATTTTTATACTCACAAAGGTTTACTTACTCGCTTACACATGAACTCGCTCAACATTATTGTTGATTTTTCAACTTACATGTATTTCAGGAAATTAACGAGATCTGGCACGGTATAGCATGTTTTCCGCTGCACTAGTTTCCAAGGTCATCCGGGGTTTAGGGGATGTGTCTCTTTCCTGGACAAGACACAATCCTTAAACCATGTTTATGTTATGTTTCAAGTTTGTAATGTCTGTTGAACAAGGTTATGGTTGTTAGGGTATGTTCCCGTTAAAACAATGGTACTGTATTTGGTTTTCAAAACTTAATGGATGATCTTGCATGTTTTTAACTCATATAGCTTGGTTATGATTAAGCTATGGTATTAAGAAGTCACACCAAATTAACCACGCTTCCGCAAAGCTAGGGTGTGACAGCTTGGTATCAGAGCTCTGATCATAGCGAACTAGGATTCTTTCTCGAGTCTAGACTATGATCACTAGGGCTCTCACGAAAACATTTTTCTGCATACCACTTAAGTCCAGATCCAAAACTTTTTACAAACAAATGTTGAGCACATTTTATTATTTATAGGCTCAGCCTGGAGGGCTGAGGCTCGGTCTGGAGGATCGAGGCTCGGTCTAGGTGACCGAGGTAGTTGAGCACGTTGATTTATTATAGACTCAGCCTGGAGGGCTGAGGCTCGGTCTGGAGGATCGAGGCTCGGTCTAGGTGACCGAGGTAGTGGGCTAGCAAGGCTAGGAAGAAAAGGCTCAGCCTGGAGGGCTGAGGCTCGGTCTGGAGGATCGAGGCTCGGTCTAGGTGACCGAGGTAGTTGGCTAGTGAGGCTAGGAAGAGTAGGCTCAGTCATGAAGGCTGAGGCTCGGTCAAGGGGACCGAGGCTCGATCTAAGAGGTCGAGGTGGAGGATAAAGCAATCTTAAAGACTGGGAGAAATTGGCTAGTGAGACTAGGAGAATTATTTGATTGGCTAACATGTTTATATGATTATATGATTGATTATCATACGTATATGTGTTTGTGTTACAAACGTCATGCTTTCATCATGTACTAGAAAGATGGACACTACGAATCCCATGGCCATAGTATCAGACGACATAGTTTCATCGAAGCACGAGGTGTACATTTCCGATACTACCGGTACAGACAATGACGACTTTCAGCCCTTTTGCGCTGCCTGAAGTCGTAGCAGAGCCTACTGATGGCGATCTTATTGGGAGTTTGCCACACGCGGTGATCCCTGCTCCTGTGCCCCCTTGCCGCTTATCCTGTTGATGATATGCCCCCCCCCCCCCCAACGTGGCCTCTAACGACGATAATGACCTACTAGAGGAGGACCCATTCGAGGGCAGGACCCTATTGCTGCTGGTATTAGACTACTGCATGCGGACGCTTCTACAGGGGAAACTCATGCCAATTCCCCTATCCCAGACTCATTTGAGTTTCTGACATCCGCATCTTTGCACATACAGGGAGTGCAGCACCACTCACACGACGCCGACCCTGATATGGCGTCATCAGCTGCCCCAGTTCCCGCACACAGATTTGAGTTTGATCGCGATATTGAGGACGATTCTGTCTTTCCACCTGGTTTTGATCCAGACCATGACATTGAGTTCATGCACTTAGACCAGCCTTTGGAGGATCCTGTAACCTCTGTGTTTGTTGATCCAGCTGATCTTGAGATGGAGTTTTGATCCGGAGCCGGCCGTGACCCCTAAGCCAGGCGCTGCTCCTGACCCCGCATTGGAGCATGACCCTGTTCATGCCAATGCACCTACTGTTGCTCCTTGATTGATCATCTGCTTGGATGAGAGAAAATTTGGGGTAACTGTGCAAGGCAATTTATTATTACGGGGGCCCACGTAATAACGATTTGTAGTGCACAGGAATCCTGGTGGACTCTGCGGGTCAAGCTAATGATAACCAATGCAGCAGGAAATAACTTAAACACGAATGACCAAGGCAATGTAGCCTCGAGTTCATTCTATTACAAGCAACAAGCCAAATTGGCAAGTCTATGTGAAGGCTCAGAATTTACTTCCCCACTCATACAGTGAGTATATTTGCGTGTGAAATTGGGTGATTACATGATGGCTTATGTTGCTATATACACCTCATAGACAATCCAAACGTTGTCTAACCCGCTTCACACCACTTCGACAAAAGGGAATGTCACCCAGACGTGACACAAACACCAGTACGTTGCCAAGGACAGAAGCCGAGCTGCAAGAACGCATCTCACAGATAAATGCACGACATGAAGCCCTCCGCTCTAAGTACAACGATGGCATTACTGGAAATAACCCTCCAACTGGCTGCACCTATAAACAGTTCCTGAACTGCAAGCCTTGAACTTTGATGGAACAGGAGGCGCCGTTGCATTTGTTCGTTGGTCCAAAAAGACCGACTCCATTCTAAGAATGAGTAACTGTTCGCCCCAACAGAGTGTTACCTATATCTCGGGGATATTTCTAGATGGCACACTCTCTTAATGGAACCTCCAGGTTCCGACCCTTGGCACAGACGCTGCTTATGCACTGAGCTGGGACGAGCTCAAGGAAACGATTGAGAAGAAATGTTGTTCTAGGACTGGAATTTAGAAGCTTGAGGTGGAGTTCTGGAATTGAAAATGGACGGACCAAGGATTCCTGAATACATCCAGCAATCTCACGACTTGTCTAGGGTCGCCCCCCCCTACTTAGTCAAACCGGAGTTCAAAAGGATTGAACGATTCATTTGGACACTTGCACCCCAGATCAGGGGTATGGTAACTACTTCAAAGCCCTCAACCATTGCAGAAGCTATCAATATGGGTGATTTATTTATAACATGAGATGTTATGTGATTGATAACATGAGATGTTATGTGTTGATATTGTTGTATACTTACGTACACTCTACTTATTATGACCTAACCTACGTGAAACATCTTTTAGAAGATGCTGCCAAGACGGGAGACACGCATGCCTACAGGCAGAACTCCAGCAGATTATTGCTGCTGCCATAGCACAGTATGCAGCATCTCAGCCAGGAACGAGCGGAAGTATTAACCAAGGCAATAACAATCCACCTCACGGTAATACTAAGTCATTTAGACATACCATGACCTAATTGGATGTCCTTAGCAATGATGCTAATGTCGAACGTATGTTATGACGTATGTGCAGGATGCACCTACAAGCAGTTTCTAGACTGCAAACCGGTCAACTTTGATGGCACAGGAGGTGCTGTCGCCTTTGTTCGTTGGGCCGAGAAAACTGAATCTGTTCTTCGCATGAGCAAATGCGCGCTAGATCAGCAAGTCACCTATATCTCAGGGCTGTTTCTAGATGGAGCCCTATCCTGGTGGAATCTACAAGTTCAGACACTAGGCGAAGCTGCTGCCTACGCGCTGACCTGGACCGAACTAAAGGAACTTATGCGCAAAAAGTACTGCTCTCGCGCGGAAATCCAAAGATTGGAGACCGAGTTTTGGTATTTGAAAATGGACGGTCCAAAGATCGCAGAGTACGTTCAAAGGTTCCATGACTTATCGCATGTGGTACCCTACATGGTCACTCCTGAGCTCAAGAGAATTGAACGCTTCATTTGGGGACTAGCTCCTCAAATCATAAGCATGGTAACCTCATCCAAGCCTGCGACAATCACTGAGGCCATCAATCTAAGTATAGCTTTGACGGAAGAGGCAATCAGGATGAACAAATTTTCAACCTCTGAGGAGAAGAAGGAGACTCATGTAGAGTCATCTGGGGACAACAAGAGGAAGTTGGCAAATTTCAAACAGGGTACCCAGTCGAGTAGCAACGACAAGGCCAAAAAGAGAAAAGAGTACACGGGTATCCTACCAAAGTGCGACAATTGTCGACGACCCCATAACGGGCGGTGTAGATATGGAAAATGTGGTAACTGTGGCAAGGTGGGACATGTCAAGGAAACGTGTCGGCAAGGTACTAAACATGGAAATAGAGGTCAAGATGGTAGCGGAAATCGCGGAGGAAGTAACGACGACAACAACTATCAAGGCAGGGATGGTGACAATCAAGGCTGTGGCCAAGCATGTTTTAATTGCGGTGATGTGGGGCATTTCAAGAAGTATTGCCCTAAGAACACTCAGGCAAGAGGATGAAAGCTCAATAGCGGGGATAGAATCCAAGCGTGGATGTCGGTACGTCTCATAATAGTTAATGTTATGCTCTATTTGACGGTATTGTCAAATTTTAGCTTCAGAAAATACAGTTGTTTTAGTAGTAAGTAGCCTAGATACCCAGTTCCCGATAGAATAAGCCTAACGGAAGCTTCGACGTGATAATTGGGATGGACTGGTTGTCGAATGACCATGCGGAGATTGACGTCCACACCCCGACGACGAACGGAGAAATGATTGTGATCCATGGAGCAGGATACGCTCCTACGGATTGTCAGGCAAAGGAGACACAAAATTTTCGCACAAAGGATGTGTTGCATTCTTGGCTCAAGTCGTGGAAAAAGAAGCCGAAGAACCAAAACTCGAAGATACCCCTGTGATTGGAAGATACCCCGAAGTCTTCTTCGAAGACTTGCCGGAATCGTCTCCTCAACGATTAGTCGAATCCCGCGTCGATCTAATTCCAGGCACTGCACCCGTAGTCGTTGCATCGTAGCAACTTACATTTTCGGAGATGCAAGGATTGACAGAGAAGTTTTAGAAATGGGTAGAGAAGGAAGATAACAAACCAAAATTCCCTTTCGGGGTAACCCCATTTCTACTCGTCAAAAAGAAGGATGATGATTTTCAAATAAACATCAACTACCGGGAGCTGAACAAGCTGACGATCAAGAATAGATATCCTCTGCCAAGGATTGATGATCTATTCGACCAACTGCAAGGTTCAAGCTTTTATTCAAAGATCGATCTTCGATCTGGATACCATCAGTTAAGGATACAAGAGGAAAGCATTCCGAAGACAGCCTTCAGAACTCGTTATGGACACTACGAGTTCCTTGTTATGCCGTTTGGTTTGATAAACGCACCTGCAGTCTTTATGGATTTGATGAATAGAGTTTGCAAGCCGTACTTGGACAAGTTCATGATTGTGTTTATCGACGACATCTTGATCTATTCAAGAACAAAGGCCGAGCACGAGCAGCATCTAAGAGCTATTTTGGAGCTGCTGAAGAAGGAACAGTTGTATGCCAAGTTCTCTAAGTGCGAGTTTTGGCTACGTGAAGTCCAATTTCTTGGACATGTGGTTAATGGAAATGGAATCCATGTTGATCCCACAAAGATCGAAGCGATCAAGAATTGGGAAACGCCTAAGACGCCAACCGAGATTCGACAATTCTTGGGTTTGGCTGGCTACTATCGAAGGTTCATTGAGGATTTTTCAAAAATCGCTCAACCTTTGACGCTCCTCACGCAGAAAGATAAGAAGTTTGATTGGGGAATCAAACAGGAAGAAGCGTTTCAGATATTGAAGGATAAGCTTTGTAACGCGCCAATTTTAGCTCTACCAGAAGGTACTGATGATTTTGTGGTATACTGCGACGCATCGCGTCAAGGTTTGGGTTGTGTGTTGATGCAACGCCAAAAGGTTATTGCTTACGCATCGCGTCAACTGAAAGTGCACGAAAAGAACTATACCACACATGATTTGGAGCTTGGCGCAGTGGTTTTTGCTTTAAAGATCTGGAGACACTACCTTTATGGTACGAACTGTACAATCTTTACAGATCACAAGAGCCTACAGCATATATTCAACCAGAAGGAGTTGAATATGAGGCAAAGACGATGGGTTGAGTTGCTGAACGATTACGACTGCGAGATAAAGTATCATCCAGGGAAGGCGAACGTGGTCGCCGATGCCCTAAGTCGTAAAGAGAGAATCAAGCCCATAAGGGTTAGAGCTTTAGAAATGATTATCCAAACCGATCTTTCCTTGCGCATTCGTGCCGCGCAAAAGGAAGCTCTCAAGGAAGGAAACCTTGAAGAAGAATATCTCCGTGGAATGGAGAAGCTACTGGTACCAAACGAGGAAGGAACGTTATGCTTCGAGAAAAGGATTTGGGTTCCTCTGTTTGGTGGTCTAAGGAAAGTTATTTTTGATGAAGCTCACAAATCACGGTACTCTATCCATCCTGGAGCAGATAAGATGTACCAAGATCTCAAAGATTATTATTGGTGGCCTAGGATGAAAGGCGATGTTGCTGTATACGTGAGCAAATGTTTAACGTGCGCTAAGGTTAAAGCGGAATACCAGAAGCCTTCAGGACTTCTGCAACAACCTGAGATTCCCAAGTGGAACTGGGAACAAATCTCAATGGATTTTGTTACAAGATTGCCAAGAACGCCAAGAGGCCATGATATGATTTGGGTAATAGTTGACCGCCTAACAAAGTCCGCACACTTTCTGCCAATCAAGGAGAAAGACAGCACTAATAAACTTGCGGAAATTTACATGAGAGAGATCGTCGCACGTCATGGAGTGCCTCTCTCGATCATCTCTGATAGAGACGGAAGGTTTGTGTCAAGGATATGGCAATCCTTCCAAGAAGCTTTTGGCTCACAATTGAATCTGAGCACTGCGTTTCATCCGCAAACTGACGGCCAGAGCGAGCGAACGATACAGACTTTGGAAGACATGCTGAGGGCGTGTGTTATGGATTTGGGCGGTAGCTGGGATAAACATTTACCTTTGGTCGAATTTTCGTACAACAACAGCTACCACACCAGTATTGGTGTCGCGCCATTTGAAGCCCTTTACGGACGCAAGTGCCGATCACCCTTATGTTGGGCTGACGCAGGTGATAGGCAGCTTGCTGGTCCCGAAATCGTCCAAGAGACGACAGACAAGATTGCGCAAATTCTTAAACGCATCGAAGCAGCTCGCCACAGACAAAAGGCCTATGCGGATCCAAACCGGAAACATGTGGATTTCCAAGTTGGGGAAATGGTGTTATTGAAATTATCACCCTGGAAGGGGGTGGCACGCTTTGGGAAGCGTGGGAAGTTAAATCCGCGCTACATTGGTCCCTTCAGAATTCTGGAAAGAATAGGACTAGTAGCATACAAGTTGGACCTACCTGCTGAACTGAATGGTGTTCACGATACATTTCATGTATCCAATCTAAAGAAAAGTCCAACTCAAGTTGACGTTGCCATTCCCATCGACGAGATTCATATTGACGACACGCTCCACTTCGTTGAAGAACCTGTTGAGGTCACGGATTGGAAAGTTAACAAGACCCGCCGGAGCAGTGTCAAGCTCGTCAAAGTTCGTTGGAATGCCAGACACGGTCCTGAATACACCTGGGAACGTGAGGACCGGATGAAAGAGAAATACCCCCACCTTTTTCCTAAGAACCTTGCATCTGCAAGCAGAACTTAAATTTCGGGACGAAATTTATTTAACGGGGGGAGAATGTGACAACCCTCACCAAACCAGGTATCCGTACGACTTAATTAATGATTAATTACTGCTTAATTACTGTGCTTATTTAAACTAGCTGATGAACTGCTACTTGATATCTGATACATGTACTTACTTGCATCATACTTTACTTATCGTCACTACATTATTTACATACGGCACCTTAGTGACAAACATGATGCACAAAAAGCACAGTAGCACCATCGGATAACCTACTGAACATGCTGATAAAGCCAGCATCAGGCAAACACTGCCTCTAAGGCCTGTATGTGCCAGAGATATTTTGCTACACTAATGGTGAGTGTAGGGATATAAGGGTTGTAGAACTGCGTCTCTAGGGATAAGTCACAGTGACTGGATGTGCCTAAAACGTACTCTAAGTACAAAACTCAGCACTTTACAAAATAATTCAGCTTTTAGCTAACTAATAAAGTGCCAAAACATGAGAAAAATAACACTAGACACTTTCCAAAGTGTCAGGAATAAGCTGTGTCACTAAAAAGAGTAATAACGACACTTTAAAGCTTTGTTAACGCTTTAACGGATTACTATCCAACCAAACAACCGGACTTTACCCGAGACATGAAAATATTGTTATTTTCATTACTTCTCTTTTTCTGAGCCAGTTAGGGTCCCCGTATACCTTAACACCCGCTTTAAAGCACTAAACATAACTAACCAAGTTAACACTTAACCTAACCTACTTAACTCAACTAATCCCTAACTATCTAGTTAGAATCGGACTAGGTACCCCCCCCCCCCCCATTACAAACCGTCCCCATGAGGGGGACACACCTTGTACCATGTTGATTATTTTAATGTTATTTGCCTAATATCTAGTAAACACAAGAACCATTGGATAATGATCATACTTATTGTCTATAAGATCAAGACTAAACACTCCATGACATTCATCATCTCTCACCACTCAAAACACCCTCTCTTTCTCTCTATGTAAGTCACGGCCGAACACCCCCTTGCTCATACACCCACCTTTTGATTTCCATCATCACATTTCAAGAACATACAAGTGTTAAGGGTCACGGATAAGGAGTCTTGGTGCAATCGGAAGGCGAAGGACCTCTCTCTGTAGCTTTTATCCACGCGTTTTTCGTCAAGATCCTTCCCTAGCCTTGAGCTAGAGGTATAATGCTTAAAACTCGTATTTGAACTAATCTAAAGTGGTTAAAAGGATTGTTATCGGTTAAAACTCGGAATCTTGCAAGAAGATGCTTTAAAGTTTACTTAAAACTCTAAAAATGGTGGTTAAAAGCTCACTAGTTGTGTAAATGTTGTAGTAATTGAAAGTTGTGTTTATTTAGACCCGATGTATGATGTGGTAGCTCGGATCATCGTTTAACCCGGTTTGGTAAGATCATGGATCTTAACATAAGCTTGTTTTTGAATAGTACAAGGGTTAAAGGGTGAAACTCTACCACACGCGAATCATGAACTTGTGTAAAAGAGTTCTACTTGCAAAATAGTGTTTAAAACTAGCAGATCTACGTATCTGCAAGTGGTATTTTCAAAGGACCAAGCGTTAAAGAAACCATGTTTTCTAAAAGACGGATCTTACCATAACAAGTAGGATATTTAGAACACACAAGTGTGTAAACACTTGTGTAACACAAATTTCGACAAAATAACTATCTTTGTAAAAATGGACAAGAAGTTGTAAGGACGGAACTTCTCTAAAAACAAGACTTTTACGAAACCGGCTTTATTTATATAAAGACCCACAAAATATAATGGGATTTACACTATAGTTTCGGAAAAACTACAAGTTCATGCGATTATGCGATTTACATACTTGTCGACTAGTTTGACGCGTCGGAAATTGTTGATTGAATAAGGAAGTTGTTGAAATTGATTTTGTAAAAGAAAATGATACGCTTGAAAGCGTGGCCACCTCCAGTCACAGAGGAAACTCTGGCGAAAATTTTCTAAAAACCTAACACTTAGAACTATTTACACCACAAGTGTTAGAATTACTTTTGGACATGTTTTCGAAATATAAATTTCGCCATGACTTTATTTACTAAATATTCGGAGGTGGGATTTTCACAGAATCTAACGTGATAAATATATTTTTCACACACTGTTTATGATTACTTTGTGAAAATACATAAATATTATTTTTAGAGTAAAAATAATATTTACGAACGTTAACGAATCCAAAATAATACGAACGCTTTCACCATAAATATATAAGTTACACCGGTATTTATATTACCACTCGATTGTTAAACGTAACTTACGCACTTACGGAAATATTTATGAACGCACATGTATTGTATCCCCCATCCTTGGGAAGGAGATTAACTACCAAGTATATACAGAATGAAAACACGAAATAGTTGTCTAACTATTTCCCAAATACTTAAACTATAAAGCTAAGGCACGGCCGTCCGTCTAATAGAATTAGCACTTGTAGGTCGTCGCACAGCTTTCTGATTTGGAGTACTTGGTAGAGACGCACCGACTGTGAGTTCATGTCCCCCTTTTCTCTAACTGTTTTCAGTTTTCTTAACTGCGGGGGTGAAATACATGTTACTATGATTACGAGTACTTTATACATGGTATGGTTAGCGTAAGGAGGTTTATTACTCAGATCATGTGAGTGGGTAGGAGCAATATGAGGCCATTAGTCCTCATGTCGGGACCGAGGGACAGGAGCGGTAGATCTATCTGGGTGTAGCGAGCCCAGCCCCAGGCCAAACTAGAAACGGACCTTGGGGTGACTTTGTCCACATACTATTGCCGTGGCGAAATCTGCTAGGTTTGAGTCTCCCTATTTGCACTTCACATATATCAGTGGCCTTGCAAACCATTGGTGATCACAAGTCCCCTTATTGGCTACATACCACAAACTATTTTTATACTCACAAAGGTTTACTTACTCGCTTACACATGAACTCGCTCAACATTATTGTTGATTTTTCAACTTACATGTATTTCAGGAAATTAACGAGATCTGGCACGGTATGGCATGTTTTCCGCTGCACTAGTTTCCGAGGTCATCCGGGGTTTAGGGGATGTGTCTCTTTCCTGGACAAGACACAATCCTTAAACCATGTTTATGTTATGTTTCAAGTTTGTAATGTCTGTTGAACAAGGTTATGGTTGTTAGGGTATGTTCCCGTTAAAACAATGGTACTGTATTTGGTTTTCAAAACTTAATGGATGATCTTGCATGTTTTTAACTCATATAGCTTGGTTATGATTAAGCTATGGTATTAAGAAGTCACACCAAATTAACCACGCTTCCGCAAAGCCAGGGTGTGACACCTAAACGGGTCGTAATGGGTCGTAAGCACTTATGTTAGGTTTCATTTAGTATGTAGGCTTTGTTAAACCATATTACACGAGTCTCCATACTCGTTTGGTTTACGAACCCGCATTCTATCCGATCTTCCGATTTAGGTCCGGTATATTAACATAGTTACCTATATTAGGTGCCGTTTGATTCCGTGATCTCTAGCATTGCTTGGTGGTTATCTTAGGACTTCTGAGCAATCTCAAGTGAGTACATAGACCCCTCTTTTACTGTTTTCCAAACTGTTTTGGGGTGAAACACATGTGCCTACTTGTTACTTTCATGCTTTCCTGCTTTCACATCATATACCTGCTATGTTTGTTAGTACATTATAGTACATGATTTCATTACATTTCATGCTATGTATGCCCATTGTGTGCGTATTTAGTACATTGTTTTACATTACATTTCATGCTATGTATGTCCATTGTGTGCATACTTAGTACATTGTTTTACATTACATTTCATGCTATGTATGTCCATTGTGTGCATACTTAGTACATTGTTTTACATTACATTTCATGCTATGTATGTCCATTGTGTGCATACTTAGTACATTGTTTCACATTACATTTCATGCTATGTATGCCCATTGTGTGCATACTTAGTACAGTCGTTTTCATCACATGTTTACATTTTGGTATGACATTTGGGTTGTTTACAATGGAACAATACATTCATTAACATTAGCTACGCCGTTCGTTAGTAGGTAGTGGTACCATCGGAATTGACAACTCCCGTTCCTGAAATCCTGGGTAGGTTTGGATTGGAAGGAATGACCGAATTCGATATACATAACTTAGATAAACCTTTAAATTGTTTAAGGGTTTATCGCCACAGTCTCAAGGCTTGGATGTATGCATTTTCACAACACCGCATAGATGTTTATATCAGTATAGCATGCTTTTGTTCCACAAAACATAGCTTTGATTTAAACCATGTTTTACTTCAATACTTTGTTTTTGTGCATATGGTTTAGTTGATATATTTCACTAGCCATACATATCATTTTGGTTACACATTACATGATTTACATTTGACACATAAACATTATTGACATTGGTTATACATTACATGACTTACATCTTGACATAAACATTTTGACATATTATTTAATACGTTTGGCAATTGGTTTAAACATAGACATCTTACATTGTTGGTTTGGTTTGAGTGAGTGATTTAAGTAACGAGGCGTGTGTAATATGATACAAGCATGGTGGATACGCCGCTGGTACTTCCTATATATAAGTGATTGTATGGTATTACATATCGTAGCGTTATTTGAATCATTTAAATTTGGACATATAACACTTTATACAAATAACATACTTTTCACAATACATTGTTTTACAAACAACTTAATTTATACAAACTCATTTCACATGGTTATCCACTTAACCATGTGTTATTCTTTTATACATATATATCATTTGGTTTATTTATCACTTTTCAAATGATTTACAAGACAAAGCAAATTACAAGGTTCATGACTAAACATTTTCTTAAACATAAGTCATGAATTCTATTTTTACAAAACCTATGTATCTCACAGGCATTTTTATGCTGACGTACCTATTTTCACATGTGTTTCAGGATATGATGCATCGGATTTATCAAGATACACTTAGGCGGACTTGGGCCTTAGCGACAATAAAAGATGCAAGACTAGTTATTTATGTTATGTATCTTTGATTGTCAAGACATTGTAACTACTTTAATCAATAAAACAATATTTCAATTTCCATGTGTTATGAAACAATGATTCTGTTACAACACTCCCCGATGTTTCCGCCACGTTTTGTTGTTTTACATGGTCGGGGTGTGACATGTTATGTGATGGGTTATTATTGTTTTTAAGCAATTAATATGAGTAGTAGAAGTGTACAAAATATATTGATGATGGCCGACAACTTGGAACAAATAAACACATGGGGACTGAATCATATTAATTGACAATTTGTTATAGGATGTCTTTATCGAATAGTGGTCGACATCTATGTTTTTAATAAGTTTTAATTGGGCTGCTACTGTTAAAAGCTATTGAATAATGAATTGTGTGAATGATCTAGATTATTATAATCAAAATTGTTGACTGAAAGTTATTGACTGTGATAATTAGATCTAAATTATCATAACATGATTAGGGTTGTTGTAGTTTGCAGCTGTTGTTGTGATGATGGATAGTATTGATGATTGCATGACTTGATAATGATTGGGGTGATTGTATGTTGAAGCCGATGTAACTGCCATGCGATCATTAGGGTTGCTATGTTTTGTAACTGATGTTGATGATAATGTATTCCAACGAAAACCCTCCCACCTCGACGAAAACATATCTCGACGAAATCCAAAGGGATTTCGTCAGTGAAGGGATTTCGGCCCAAAGTTGATTTCGGCCCAACTGTTATGTCTGTTTAGTGGTTAAACCTGTTAAGTTGTTAACTTTGTTAAGTACGTATATAACTCTGTTAAGTATGTAACTATGTTTAACCTATTAACTGAGTTAAGTTTATTAACTCAGTTAACCTTATTAACTCTGTTAGACTCATGTATGTCACTCTGTTAAGTGGGTAACTTTTGTTAACTCTGTTAATTAATTCGGTTAGTTAATTAGCTGTGTTAGTTTATTATTCCTGTTATGTGTGTTAATCCTGTGAAGCTTGTTATCTTTGCTAAATGTATTGGTTTTGTTAAGCCTGTTATCCCATCTAGATGGTAATTGATTAACCATGTTAGGATTTACTAAGAACTCAGTTATATGGAGAATGATTGTATGAACATGAACTAACTGTTATGTGTTACTTGTTAATGATTGCATAAACACACTATGTGACATAAATTGCATGTGAATCTATTCGAACTTAACTGATTGAGTATACGTGTATAACTATAGGACTTGATTGATTATTTGCGAGCACATAATTTAGCATACCGAGCAAACCAAGGTGAGTTCACACTCTATCCAAGGCATGGGATTCCCAAGGGTTGGGAATGGGTTAAAGAACTGAACGGTAACTACAAACTTGCGTATTCCCCATACAACAGGATACGTACGATCATAAGACCATCACTCTATCATTTTAAGTCCCTCAATTATCGACTTAATCGCCGAGGCCTATGGTGAGCGGGTCATTAGTAGATAGCGCTATTAGGGTTTAACAAACCTCACACCGTGCCAGTCGGACGGGCGTGTACTAATGGACTATGGGCAAAGGGTCAATGCTGATAGACATTGACTTAGGGCACCTCTTACATTTTCGTAGCAGTCGATACGCGTGGTCTAGTAACACATGGGAAGCCCCCACCAATCTTCGCAAACATGTCTGGGAGACCGCGATACGAATTAATACGTTACATGGTTTACAAAACGAACATACGATTTACGAAACGAATGCTATAACTAAACAACCAACTGTGAACTCGCTCAACTTTGTTGTTGATTCGTTGCTACATACCTTGCAGGTCGTTAGGTACACTTGGAGCTTGCACAGGGAGGCACGGTCGTTGTGGGACATGGCACTGTGTACCATGCTAATAACATTACTTTATTTCGTACTAATACTTATGTTGGGTTTTACATTTATGCTTCTGCTAAACACTTAACTATGCTTTGGTTTTGAACACCTTTCATATTGTTTGGTTGAATTATATTTACTACATACATTGTTCAATATGATTGGTGGCTTGATCCTGGTCAGTCACGCCTCCAAGCGGTGATACTCTATGTGTGGATTTTGGGGGTGTGACAGATTGGTATCAGAGCCATTGGTTATAGTGAACTTGGTTTTAATAAGGGAAAAAGTTTTTGTTAAAACCAGACTATAACCTGAACAGTGCTCAACGATCCACAACGACGCCTCGCTCCACGTGCAAGACTCGACATTCTAGGTGATACGATTTATGTTTACATTGCTTACTTGCTAGATTACATAGAACTTTGCTCATGGTATGCTTAGATAAACGTAACAACTATTGTTTGAAAACACTTATGTGCTTACTCTCTTCTGTCATCGCACTTTCGCGAACCTTTCTCACTCATGTTTCCTTTGATATGAAGATCATGAGTGGACGCGTTAACATGACTCAAGCCCAGTTGGCGGCTTTGATCACTGAACAAGTTACTGCAGCACTCGCAGCTGCCCAGACAGGAGGTATAGCCTGCCATCACAACTTACTCTATGATCCTTAGATCCTACTTTCGTAAACCAACACTTGTGCTTAATTTTTGTTTACTCTTACGCACACGACAGGTCAACACGCTCAACCACCTGTATGCACATTCAAGACGCTCATGGACTGTCGTCCTAATACTTTCAGTGGCACTGAAGGAGCCGTTGGACTCCTCCATTGGTTTGAAAAGCTCGAGTCTGTCTTCGAGATGTGTGAATGCCCTGAGGCTCGTAGGGTGAACTACGCCACTGGTACTCTCGAAGGCACTGCGCTAACTTGGTGGAACGCGCAAGTTCAGATGCTGGGGCTGGCGGCTGCTAATGCCACCCCATGGAATGATTTTAAGGAACTGATCAAACGTGAATACTGTAACTGTGATGACATCCACAAACTGGAAGTGGAGTTCTTTAACTTGAAGATGACGGGGTCAGAGATAGAGGCGTATACGAAGCGATCTAACGAATTGGCAATTTTGTGTCCAACTATGGTGGATCATTCCATCAAGCGCATTGAGCTGTACCTCAAAGGCTTAGTACCAGAGATTCAAAGCCTTGTGACTGCTGCTAACCTTGCTACTATTCAAGATGTTACCCGTCTTGCTCATCGTCTCACAGACCAGGCAGTGGAACAGAACAAACTGCCTAAACGTATTGGTGCTACTGCTACTACTACTTCTGCTATTCCCAGTGACAATAAACGAAAGTGGGATGGAATCTCTAGCAAGGGTTCGACTTCGGTTCAGTCCCAGGCACAGCAGCGAAAGATCAATGACTATCAGAGTCCTGGTCAGCAATCTTCTGGTAGTCAAGGGCAGGGTGGATATCGGGGAAACCACCCAAAGTGCAACAGATGCAACAGGCACCACAGTGGTCAGTGCAATAGGGGTCGTTGCCAGAGGTGTCTCAAGATGGGTCATGAAGCTAAGGATTGCAGGAGCTCACGACCTATGAATCAGAACCAACAACAACAACCAACCGCTCCACAGAACCAACAACGACAGCGAGGGAACAGGGGACGCTTTCAGTGTGGTGCTGAAGGCCACTTCAAGCGGGACTACCCCCAGTTAAATCAAAATCCGAACAATAACAACAATAATCAGGGCAATGGGAACAACGACGGGGGAAACAATGATGGAAACAATGGTGCCCGAGGTTGAGTGTTCGTGATTGGTCAGGGTGATGCAAGGAATGATCCTAACGTGGTGATGGGTAAGTTTCTTCTTGACGGCTTTTATGTTACTGTCTTATTTGATTCGGGTGCCGATACCAGTTATGTGTCTTTAAAAGTTAGTCAAATGCTCAAACGCACATCAACACTTTTGAACACCAAGCATGTCGTAGAATTAACGAATGGTAAAAGTCTAGAGGCCACACAGATAGTTCAGGGTTGTAATCTTATCCTCGCTGGTCAGACTTTCTCTATCGATCTCATTCCTATAGTTCTGGGTAGTTTCGACATCGTCATTGGGATGGATTGGTTATCCCAACAGCAAGCAGAGATCCTATGCAAAGAGAAGATTGTTCGTATTCCCCGTTCTGGCAAAGAACCTCTTGAAATTCAAGGCGACAAGAGTGGTGCTGTTGTGGGCATCATCTCCTTTCTTAAGGCCCAGAAGTGTTTGCGAAAGGGCCACACCGCTATCTTAGCACTTGTTACTGACACATCAACGAAAGAGAAGAGAATAGAGGATATTCCAGTAGTACGCGGCTTTCCTCAAGTGTTTCCTGAAGATTTACCTGGGCTACCGCCTTATCGCCAGGTCGAATTTCAGATCGAGCTAGCTCCTGGAGCAGCACCCATAGCTCGAGCACCTTATCGCTTAGCTCCAACCGAACTGGAAGAACTGTCCAAGCAATTGCAAGAACTCTTGGAAAAGGGTTTCATTCATCCTAGCTCTTCGCCTTGGGGAGCTCGAATATTGTTTGTGAAGAAGAAAGACGTTACCTTCCGTATGTGCATAGATTACCGCGAACTAAACAAGGTGACCGTAAAGAATCGCTATCCTCTTCCACGCATTGACGACTTGTTCGACCAGCTGCAAGGGTCGAGCTACTATTCAAAGATTGATCTGAGGTCAGGCTACCATCAACTGAGAGTCCAGGACAAGGACGTCTCCAAAACAGCATTCAGAACACGCTGCGGCCATTACGAGTTTCTGGTCATGCCATTCGGGCTAACAAACGTGCCTGCAGTCTTCATGGATCTTATGAACAGAGTGTGCAATCCTTACTTGGATAAATTTGTGATTGTATTCATCGACGACATTTTGATCTACTCCAAGAGTCAGGAGGAACACGAGCAGCATTTACGACTCATTTTAGAACTCCTTCGAGCAGAACAGCTATACGCCAAGTTTTCAAAATGCGACTTCTGGCTTCGTGAAGTCCACTTTCTAGGCCACGTGGTAAACAAGGATGGGATTCACGTTGATCCATCCAAGGTAGACTCGATTAAGAACTGGCCTGCACCTCGCACACCAACGGAAATCCGCCAATTCTTGGGCTTGGCTGGCTACTATAGAAGGTTCATCAAAGACTTCTCAAAAATTGCACAACCCCTCACCTCCCTAACTCATAAAGGAGTTATTTATCATTTGGGAAATGCACAGGAATCAGCATTCCAACATCTGAAGAATAGACTTTGTAGCGCACCTATTCTCTCATTGCCTGAAGGCACAGATGATTTTCCATTCAGGGTCTTGGATGTGTGTTGATGCAACGTGACAAGGTCATAGCCTACGCATCACGCCAACTTAAAGTTCATGAAAGGAACTACACTACACATGATCTAGAGCTGGGAGCTGTTATTTTCGCGCTCAAAATATGGAGACATTACCTGTACGGTACCAAGTGCACCAACTACACCGATCACAGGAGTCTCGAGCATATCTTCAAGCAAAAGGAATTGAACATGCGACAACGTCGATGGGTCGAGCTATTGAATGATTACGAATGTGCCATCAAGTACCATCCGGGCAAAGCCAATGTTGTGGCCGACGCCCTCAGTCGAAAAGATACTACACCTAGACGCGTACGTGCATTACAACTCACCATCCAATCCAGTCTTCCTTCACAGATAAGAGATGCTCAGGTAGAAGTATTGAAACCAGAAAACGTCAGGGTTGAAGCTCTACGCGGCTCAAGGCAACGGTTAGAACAAAAGGAAGACGACGCCTACTACGTGACAGGACGCATTTGGGTCCCACACTATGGAAACTTACGCGAGCTGGTGATGGATGAAGCATATAAGTCTCGCTACTCAGTACATCCTGGTTCGGATAAGATGTACCACGATCTCAGAACTACGTATTGGTGGCCTAGCATGAAAGCTCACATAGCAACTTTCGTTAGCAAATGTTTGACTTGTGCAAGAGTCAAGACCGAATACCAGAAACCATCGGGCCTACTTCAACAACCAGAGATACCACAATGGAAATGGGAGCAAATTTCCATGGATTTCGTTACCGGCCTGCCTAGATCTCAACGTGGAAATGATACTATTTGGGTGATCGTGGATCGACTCACAAAGTCTGCACACTTCTTGGCTATCAAGGAAACGGATAAGTTCTCTACTTTAGCAGACGTTTATTTTAAGGAAGTGGTTTCGAGGCACGGGGTGCCGACATCTATTATCTCTGATCGTGATGCACGATTTACTTCGGAACTGTGGCAGGCAATGCACAAATCTTTTGGCTCTCGATTAGACATGAGCACAGCTTACCATCCGCAAACAGATGGGCAGTCTGAGCGCACCATCCAAACTCTAGAAGACATGCTTCGTGCATGCGTAATCGATTTTGGCAACGGCTGGGAAAAACATCTCCCGTTAGTGGAGTTTTCGTATAACAACAGTTACCACACCAGCATTCAAGCCGCTCCATTTGAGGCATTGTACGGGCGTAAATGCCGATCACCTCTTTGTTGGGCAGAGGTAGGTGATAGTCAGATCACAAGTCTAGAACTGGTAGTAGACACAACAGAAAGGATTGCACAGATACGATAACGCATGGCGGCAGCTCGCGACCGTCAGAAAGCCTACGCAAACAAGCGCCGGAAACCTCTAGAATTCCAGGTCGGGGACCGGGTTCTACTCAAAGTCTCACCCTGGAAGGGTGTGGTTCGTTTTGGCAAAAGGGGCAAACTCAATCCACGTTACGTCGGACCGTTTGAAATCATTGAGAAGATAGGTAAAGTGGCCTACAAACTAAACCTGCCCGCAGAACTCAGTGCAGTTCACAACATTTTTTCACGTGTCAAATCTGAAGAAATGTCTGTCAGATGAGACCCTCATAGTTCCTTTGAAGGAGCTCACTATCGACGATCAGTTGCGATTAGTCGAGGAACCAGTTGAAATCACGGACCGAGACGTTAAGGTCCTCAAGCACACTAGAATACCTCTTGTTCGAGTTCGTTGGAACTCCCGTCGTGGCCCAGAGTTTACCTGGGAACGAGAAGATCAAATGAAACTCAAGTATCCCCAGTTGTTCGGAAACAGTGCAACCACTACTGAGGCTGAAGCTACTACAGAATTTCGGGATGAAATTCCAAATCAACGGGGGGATGATGTGACACCCCAGGAAAACCAGGAAACAACACAACACAACTAGCTTCCTCAGTAACCACGTGCTAAATTTCGGGACGAAATTTCTTTCAAGTTGGGGATAATGTGACAACCCGAGTTTTCAAGGTCTCTATCCGATTTAACTTCGTACTTATTTGCTAAGTGGGTTTAATAATTACATGATGTGCATTATAAGTGTTATTGGTGATATGTAAAATATGTGTGTATATGTTATACATATTTGAAATGTATAATTATTTAAAACATGGAATTTTGTCTAACACCCCTAGCCGAAAACCACACTCTACGAAAACACCCCACCCACGAAAACACTTCATGTGTTTTCGTCCACCTTGTGACCAACGAAATCAGGAATGGGCTTCGGCCCAGTAGCGAACAACTATAAGGTTTTGATAATAACCTTTACGTTAGAGATTAATCTGAAAACCCTAACCACTTCTCTTCCCTCATCTTTGTGCGACGGCAACTGCAAGACTTCAACCTTTTCCCTTCAATCAATTTTGTGATCTATCATCTCGGTTAGTTGCACTGTTATTTGGATTATGCATGATTTCATGTCTGTATGTATACGTTAGATTGAATGATGGATGTTATGTGATTATGTTATGTTTCTCCATGAATGGTCTGATGATGATGATGATGATGATCCGATAACTTGTCATGTGCCGCTGACTAATTAGTGAATGATCTCATGATTTTGTTTAATGATTGAATTGTTATGTGATGGGTTATTATTGTTTTTAAGCAATTAATATGAGTAGTAGAAGTGTACAAAATATATTGATGATAGCCGACAACTTGGAACAAATAAACACATGGGGACTGAATCATATTAATTGACAATTTGTTATAGGATGTCTTTATCGAATAGTGGTCGACATCTATGTTTTTAATAAGTTTCAATTGGGCCGCTACTGTTAAAAGCTATTGAATAATGAATTGTGTGAATGATCTAGATTATTATAATCAAAGTTGTTGACTGAAAGTTATTGACTGTGATAATTAGATCTAAATTATCATAACATGATTAGGGTTGTTGTAGTTTGCAGCTGTTGTTGTGATGATGGATAGTATTGATGATTGCATGACTTGATAATGATTGGGGTGATTGTATGTTGAAGCCGATGTAACTGCCATGCGATCATTAGGGTTGCTATGTTTTGTAACTGATGTTGAAAATAATGTATTCCGACGAAAACCCTCCCACCTCGGTGAAAACATATCTCGACGAAATCCAAAGGGATTTCGTCACTGAAGGGATTTCGGCCCAAAATTGATTTCGGCCCAACTGTTATGTCTGTTTAGTGGTTAAACCTGTTAAGTTGTTAACTTTGTTAAGTACGTATATAACTCTGTTAAGTATGTAACTATGTTTAACCTATTAACTGAGTAAAGTTTATTAACTCAGTTAACCTTATTAACTCTGTTAGACTCATGTATGTCACTCTGTTAAGTGGGTAACTTTTGTTAACTCTGTTAATTAATTCGGTTAGTTAATTAGATGTGTTAGTTTATTATTCCTGTTATGTGTGTTAATCCTGTGAAGCTTGTTATCTTTGCTAAATATTGGTTTTGTTAAGCCTGTTATCCCATCTAGATGGTAATTGATTAACCACGTTAGAATTTACTAAGAACTCAGTTATATGGAGAATGATTGTATGAACATGAACTAACTGTTATGTGTTACTTGTTAGTGATTGCATAAACACACTATGTGACATAAATTGCATGTGAATCTATTCGAACTTAACTGATTGAGTATACATGTATAACTATAGGACTTGATTGATTATTTGCGAGCACATAATTTAGCATACCGAGCAAACCAAGGTGAGTTCACACTCTATCCAAGGCATGGGATTCCCAAGGGTTCGGAATGGGTTAAAGAACTGAATGGTAACTACAAACTTGCGTATTCCCCATACAACAGGATACGTACGATCATAAGACCATCACTCTATCATTTTAAGTCCCACATTTATCGACTTAATCGCCGAGGCCTATGGCGAGCGGGTCATTAGTAGATAGCGCTATTAGGGTTTAACAACCCTCACACCGTGCCAGTCAGACGGGCGTGTACTAATGGACTATGGGCAAAGGGTCAATGCTGATAGACATTGAGTTAGGGCACCTCTTACATTTTCGTAGCAGTCGATACGCGTGGTCTAGTAACACGTGGGAAGCCCCCACCAATCTTCGCAAACATGTCTGGGAGACCGCGATACGAATTAATACGATACATAGTTTACAAAACGAACATACGATTTACGAAATGAATGCTATAACTAAACAACCAACTGTGAACTCGCTCAACTTTGTTGTTGATTCGTTGCTACATGTCTTGCAGGTCATTAGGTACACTTGGAGCTTGCACAGGGAGGCGCGGTCGTTGTGGGACATGACACTGTGTGCCATGCTAATAACATTACTTTATTTCGCACTAATACTTATGTTGGGTTTTACATTTATGCTTCCGCTAAACACTTAACTATGCTTTGGTTTTGAACACCTTTCATATTGTTTGGTTGAATTATATTTACTACATACATTGTTCAATATGATTGGTGGCTTGATCCTGGTCAGTCACGCCTCCAAGCGGTGATACTCCGTGTGTGGATTTTGGGGGTGTGACAGGGACGACCCTAGACAAGTCGTGAAATCGCTGGACGTATTCAGGAATCTTCGGTCCGTCCAATTTCAAGTTCCAGAACTCCACCTCAAGCTTCTGGATTTCAGCCCTAGAACAATATTTCTTTTCCATCATTTCCTTGAGCTCGTCCCAGCTCAGTGCATAAGCAGCGTCTGCACCAAGGGTTTGAACCTGAAGGTTCCACCAGGAGAGTGCGTCATCCATGAACAACCCTGAGATATAGGTAACACTCTGTTGGGGTGAACAGTTACTCATCCTCATAATGGAGTCAGTCTTTTCTGACCACCGAACAAATGCAACGGCACCTCCTGTGCGATCAAAATTCAGTGGCCTGCAGTCTAGGAATTGTTTATAGGTGCAGCCAGTTAGAGGGTTATTTCCGGTAGTGCCACCGCTGTGTTCGGAGCTGAGGGCTTCATGTCATGCAATTGCCTGTGAGATTCGTTCTTGACGCTCAGCTTCTGTTCTTGGCAATGTACTGGTGTTTGTGTCATGTCTGGGCGGCATTCTCTTCTATCAAAATGGTATGAAGTAGGTTAGACAATATTCCATAATTGTCTATGAGGTACATAGCACCATAAGCCATCATGTAATCACCCAATTTCACATGTATATATAATCAACAATGTATGAGCGAGGAAACAATTACTGAGCCTTCACATAGGCTTTCCAACTTGGCTTATTGTTTGTAATAAAATGAACTCGAGGTTACATCGCCTCGGTCATTTAGGTTTCAGTTATTTCCTGCTATATTAGCTTTATTGATGTGTATATTTTCCCAGAGATGGGGTTGTTCGTGTAGAGGTGATAGAGAGTGTAACGTCACTGAATCTTTTTGAATGTCACCCATCTTCACTTGCTTAAATGTCGTTTTCTCAAACGTCTCGTATACAGGTAGAAGTGTCAGTCACGAAGTGGGCTAAGACAGGCTTCCTACTTTATAACGTGCTAAAGCACTTATCTATGTATTGTTCTACCAGATGAAGGTGTGAACACCTAGAGTTTATTTTTGTGCAGTGATCGTTAGCTTGGCCCGCAGAGTCCACCAGGATTTCTGTGCACTACAAGTCGTTATTACGTGGGCCCCCGTAATAATAAATTGTCTTGCACAGTTACCCCAATTTTCTCTCGTCCAAGCAGATGATCAATCAAGGAGGGGACACTTCTGTCCCTATACCTCTGTCATGGAAAGGACCTTTGCGATGGTCCACGCGCGAACACTCGTTATCGTTACGCGCGAACAGGCACGATGATAGGAATAAAGTGAATTCCTAGTGGTTGGAGGGGCACCTTCAAGATGAATACTTCATCTTCCTTTTCTGGTTAAGTATGTCGTCAATCTTGCTTCACATAAGCCGCAGGGATCTCGTCCCGTTGATTAAGAATTCATTAAAGGTTGCCGCCTCTGCCTAGTCATCATCACCGTAATTAGCCACCTTCACGATCGAGAGGGAAGAGCAGCCATCTCCTACGGAAGCAAGCTCAGAATCTTGTCTGGTAATCACTCTAGCTATGAGCTTTGCAATGAACGCGAGGTCGTCAGCTTCATCGTGCGAGTTACGTATAGTAATAGGAGTCGGAGTCGAACGTATCTTATTCACATCAATAATCATTCCGCACACTTATTTGTATGTATTCACGTCAATATTTATTCCGTACACTTATTCGTATATATGTATATCAATAACAAATATGCTACTTAGCATAAACAAGCAATTTGATGCATTATATCACGTATAACTCTCGTTTTTTTTGGGGGGTCATTTTTTTTAGTTGTCGATTTACGACAAAAACACTACTTGGTACTAGTGGTTACCAAGAGTGTATTTTATCTTTGGCAAGTCTAACTTGTGTAGACTATGCCTTAATTGGCACCTTATCTTGAGGGTATTCCCTACTAATGTCCTTGCCTTGTCTCTTTTTGAAAAGTGTTTGACTCGTGGATCTTGGCGCTTACGTGAATGCAATGAAAACCTTTTTGTAAAAATGTTTTTGTGAAAGAACTCTAGTAATTATAGTCTAGACTCGAGAAGGAATCCTAGTTCACTACAATCGAAGCTCTGATACCAAACTGTCACACCCTGTCTTTTGCGGAAGCGTATGATGTGTGACTGGTTTAATATCATTGCATTCAATCGTAATAAACAAAAACGATGTTCATCCATTCATGAAAATTTGAGTATTACAAATACTTGTTATTTAAGTTTTAAAAACACAACCTTTGTCTAGGTTACAATTCAACAAAAGTGGATGACATCTAAACTTTAAGTCTACTTCTAGTTACGACACCCGCGCCCAAGATCCATCCTGTCACCTGAAATACATGTAATTTTGGAAAACATCAACAAAAGTTGAGCTAGTTCATTCCTTTTGCATACCTTGTATGAAACATGGTATGTATCTTGTATAAATAATGTATTCTTGTGAAATAAAGTATTCTTGTGATACAAATCTTGTATCAATAAAGTATTCTTGTGATACAAATCTTGTATCAATAAAGTATTCTTGTAAATCTTTAAGAGACTTTAAGGTATGTGAGGACATGGGGAGTACTTGTTATGACTCCTTAAAGACATGGGGAGTACTTGTTATGACTCCTTATCTGTGTCGATTAACCTCGACTGTGTCAATTTCCCTTGACTGTGTCGATTACCCTCGACTGTGTCGATTAACCTCGACTGTGTTGATTAACCTCGACTGGGACTTCCGAAGCACTACCAGGTACTAGTTGTGACCATGAGTGGGGCTCGGCCGTACCCGTTAGATCTAACCCTCGTCCCTAATTAATGAATGTTTTTAATGGCTTGGTACTAGTGTTCACCAAGACTTTATGGCATTTTTAGTATTATGTCTGTGCTCACATGACCTAGTATTTCCTAGGCATCTCTTAAAACGCATCATACTTGGTACTCGTTCTCACCAAGAGTGCTTCTTGTTATCATACCATTTATAAACATTGTATTATTTGTAACATGTATTTAACCCCCGAGAGTTATAAAACCAAAAACAGTTAAAGAAAAGGGGGAGCATGAACTCACAACTTTGCTTTCCTGCGTCGTAAACTTCACCGGATTTGCTTATCTAGCGTCGTGACCTAAACGTGTTTATTAACATTAGTCACTAGACTTGTATCGCACAAGTACAAGTCACTATCTTTTGTATATGTGTTCTTGTGTTAAAAATAATTTATATTTTTAACTATGTATCTTACTTATTTTATTTTCTCCAAAATAAATATAAGTATCTTGTATTTGCCTAAGTATGTTGTATGTGTATTTTTTGTATCTTCACTCCTTAGGAGTATTTAGTGTATATTCGAGTCCTAATACACTATCAAGTATAATACATACTACATACACTTAGCACAAAATTTGGTGATAAATAAATATATATATCTTTCTAAAAAATATACATACTTAATATCAATTTTAATCTTGAAGGAATCATTATTTCTTATCACCAAAAATTAGGGAAACCTTGGTAATATTTTTAGGTACATTTTTAGGGAATAAGTTTTCTCAAAAACTTATATTTTTCTAAGTGTCAAAATTTATAGAAATTTTGACAGAGTTTCCCCTAAAAATGGAGGTTTCCCATGTTTTCAAAACATGTGTTTATTTTCTTTTAAATCATCAACAATCAATTTTCTACAATAATCATCAACAATATATACTAATTTCTCTATTTCATGAACTTGAGAATTTATAAAAATGTGTAGTAACTTACTAGTGTATTTAGTAAGTGTTGTTACCCTTTAAAGTGTGATTGCTTCTTAAAAACTCCATTTTTAAAGAATATGATTCTTTACAACTTATGTTCATGTTTTCTAAAAATGCTTCTTCATGTATTTTTCTTGTTACACATGTGTTTCTTTACTTTGTTACCCACTAAAAATGATGTTTATTTATGTAAGAACCAAGATTTAGTGAAACTTGTATTTTTAACTTGGTTTTCTTGGTAAATCATACTTGAAATATTTAGATTTACAAGACTTTAAACTTACTTGTTCATCATTTTACAAGAAACATCGTATTTATTCAAGTTCATGACTTTTTGTGAGGATGATTCATAACCTTTAACATGTTCATCCCCTCATCTTGCTAGATTGTGTTTTTAATCATGATCTAGCAAGACTACATGATGATCAACATCATTTCTACAAACAATCAACCATCAACAAGTATCTCAACACTAAACAACATAATCTCTTCATATTTAAAGCTTATGTTAAGGTTTCATCTTCAAGTTTCTTAGTGTTCTTAAGATTTTCAACATATCAAGTCTTTTAACCACTAAAAAATAGAAGTAAATAAGAGTGTTCAAGGTGCTTACTACTAGCTTCAAGCTAGGGAAGAACTATGATGAAAATCAAGTGGTTAAAAGCAAACGAGTGAGGTCCTTCAAGATCCGTGAGCACCAAACCTCCTATTCTTGCATCTTACACCTTGTGTTTACTTGGAAATGGATTGGATGGTATTGAAAAAATGGTGGTGGTGATGCTATGTTTGGGCCGAGAACATGGGGAGGGAGAGAGGAGTTGAAAGTGTTGTTGAAGATGAAGTGAGTTAGTGATTTCTTTATAACCATCTAAACCCCTTACCCAATGTGTATAGTGTTTACAAAGTACCTAGCATATCCTAACACAAATCTTTGAGAAGGATCATGGGAGATTATGAAGATTATGTGATCTTGGAGTGGGGCCACTCACATGGGCCGTCCACTTTGAGAAGGGGGGGGGGTGTAGAGTGTAAAATCTCATGGTAATTGGTAATTGTTAGTTTAATTCCAAGTATTTGGTTACATGTCTTAGTTAGTAGATATCTAGTGGGTGTTATGGTGTACGGGGACCATAACTAGCTTAGAAACATTAAAACAATGCTTCTAGTAATATTTTTATGTTCCGGGTAAAGTCTGGTTGTTCGGTTAAATACTGGTTCGTTAAAGTGCTAAATTGCACCGTTTAGTGTCTTTTAAGTATTCTTTTGTGACACTTTCAATTCCCGACACTTAGGGAAGTATTCTGGATGATAAATCATAATTTCTGCATAATATTTCAGTGTCATAATGCTTATTATAGCTGAATTTAATAAAATTCTGCACTTAAAGTGCGTTTCGGGTGCTTTTTAGTGCGTATTTTAGCTTCCGGAATGTTTATATGTTAACCCTTGTATGTACTCTTGGGTTTTAGCGTATTCTTGTTGTTGGACCTACACCTAGGCCTCAATTCTAATGTCTGACGGCTTTCTGCAGTTTTGTTGACACAGAGTGTCTTACCGGTGAGTTTACTAGTATTTCTGACGCAACGCTCTTGTTTATGCATAAAGCAATATTTTGTTGTATAAAACGTGCATGAATTTCACTTATATAGAAATCAGAAATTTATTTGTCTTGTGAACTGGATCATGTACGTTCATTAAAGCACAGATCACTGTTCATTTAGTGTACGGAATGTACGGAAAAGTAACGGTTGTCACACACTCTTGGTCATGGACCCATACAGAAGAGTGCGTTTGTGTCCCAGTCGATAGTAGTCGACACAAAATCGTCTAGGTTTGGATTGCTTCCTATTTCGTCACACATATTAATGTCCTCGCGAAACATTAATGATCAACGATTTCATTGACGCTTTACATACTACATTATTACATACAGATACATTTTATACAACTCACATTTTATGGATACATTTTATACAACTCACATTTTATGGATACAGTTTATACAACTCACATTTTACATATACATTTTATACAACTCACATTTTACAGATACATCTCATACAACTAAAACTGCATGAACTCGCCAACTTTTGTTGATGTTTTCAAACTTAACATGTATTTCAGGAAATTAGTGGACCATGCAGACATTTCAGTCAAGGAAAGCAAGTATCAAGACTCCATGCCACCATTTGAAGGGTTTGCCCGTTATATACTACCTCTTTGCGGTGATATAGTGGTCAAAGCCTTGACATTTTAAGACTTACATTTTGATGTATAAAACAATGACAACTTATTTTCATTTGATGGTTTGTAGCCAATACATTTAACTTATGTTGCGTTCTTTTGAAACGATTTAGACAATGGCATTGGAGCTTGTTTTTATTCATTTAGTATGTTCACTTATATTGTTATGCAATGAGAACCGATCAGATCACACCTCGCGCTTCCGCTACGAGCGGGTGTGACAGATTGGTATCAGAGCATCGATTGTAGTGAACCAGGATTCTTTCTCGAGTCTAAGTCTACAATCATTAGGGACCTCTCACGAAAACCTCTTGTTCATGTTGAACAGATTATAAATAAAATTGGACAGGTCAAAAGGTTTTCATTGCATAAACATTTTTCAAGGTCCACTACAACAAAAATTCATTTCACATAAATCAAGCGAGGACATTACCATGGGTGAAGTCTATGAGAAATAGACACATTACATTAACAGACTATGTGCCTACAATACATTACATTATCAGTTTACGCATTATAAACGGTTTACAAGTTCAGCTTACGCAAGATAGAAATCCTTGATTGATAGAAATTTACATGATTATATATATAGGTTATTCATATATGTGTTGTACGAAATATTTGGCAAGAACAAAATGCCTTCGACTTCGAATTCCATTGTCATCTTTGACACGCATAACATTGTTAAGACATGACATCTTTTACACAAGACATAATACACTATTTCAAAACATAACATGTTTTATACAATACATCTTCCATGAGAATATCAACCTCACGTCTATTGTGGAGCTTATGGTGAACGTGGTTCCTAAGTGAGACCATAAAGCATTGATCCCGTGGAAGATGGTTACTTTCTCGCAGATGCTGAGATGCCTGACTTCAGTAGTGACGATGAAGCGGAGGTGGTAGCCTTGGACAACAACTCCATTAGTGGGACGAAGTCCCTGTGGCTCATATAAATCATGATTGACGAAACTCTTGTCCAGTTAAGGAAGATGAAGTACTCATCTTGAAGGTGCCCCTCCAGATGTTATTTTTTACAAATTCTCCCTATTTTTATTTCATCTAACGCCGTGCCATTCCGCGAGTAATGACAACGGACGTTGACACATGAACTATCATAAAGTTCCCTCCTGTGTTAAACATAGACAATAGTGTCCTCTCTCTGACTGATCGCCTGCTCTGAACGAGAGAATGCTAGGGTGACCATGAAAGACAATTTATTATTACGGGGGCCCACGTAATAACAACTTGTAGTGCATGGAAATTCTGGTGGACTCTACGGGCAAAGCTAGTGATCACTATCAATTCAAAATTCTTAAGTTGTTCAAGTTTCTATCCAGTAGAACACTAACCGAGATGGTTACTATAACACCCTACAATACAATACAATACAATACAATACAATACAGGAAGAAGACACGTATTACTCGCACCTAACATTCGATCTACAACACGAGTTGTTCGAGACTAGTCATCTAAACAAACAAAACTTGCTAACCACTCATGGAGGATCTTTCCTCAACATTCTAGAATTCTTGTACATGAGTTAGTTCCTTGGTGTCTATGGCACCTTATCTTACTTATTGGAAATGAATACAATAAATTCCGTCATTTGACATTTGTCCTATCCAAAGGGATAGTATGGCATGAGCCATGATACAACTCCCTCATTGCATTCTATTCGACATCTATGGAGATCTTAATGATCTTGTTGGAGCTCGTGAAGCTCAAGCACTATTACCATATTCGTCACATGGGCAAGTACGACAAAGGAATTTCTATACTTCGGATGATCAAAGCCTATGTAGTATGGAATGCATACTATAGGGACGGAGGCCACTGGTTGGTTTCCCCTCCTCAACGAATTATTTCGTTTTCCACTTAGACATATGACCAGTATACGCAAGAGGCACTGCACATTTTGGTTTCGGTTATCCACATTATCATTTATTCGAACATGTATGAACAATGCAATCTAGAGGTTTCCATGACCTATTGCATCCTTCATTCTTGGTCACATGATAGACTATATTTATCCAAAATATATGTCTAGATTCTTTTAATGTTGTATATTAAAAAGATCATGGCGCCAGGAGGATGGTCTACACCCAAAAAGGGGTTAACTAATCAACATCTCACAGTCAAACTAAAGTTCTTATGGAACAACACGAGGGTGCAGAAATTGCACAACATGAGTTTAATCGGGACGACACTAGTGTCAGTGCTGGTGGTACTGGTAGTTCAAGTGATTTCAATCCCGATGGATCGGGAATGAGTAGCAATGCCACACTAGAAGATGCGACCACACAAGGCCTTAATTTTAAGACTTTTCGGACTGTAAGCGGCAAGACCTCGTTAATACGAGAGGTGCGGTAGGTTCTGTCTACCACGTAAAGACAATGAAGTCGGTTAGTCATACTAGGAAACGCATTCCTGAGTAGACAATTAGATACACAGAGAGTCTACTGCTGAACGCAACCTTAACTTGGTGGAATCTCCAGGTACAAACGCTAGGAAGGGATACATTGAAGAGGTTGTTGGGGGAAGAACTCAAGGATCTTATACGAGAAGAGTATTGCTCGCTGATTTAAATTCAAAGGTTGGAAACAAAATTCTAGAACTCGATCATGATTAGAGCCAATGTTGTTGGTTACACTCGAGGCTTTCATGATATCTCAAGGGTTGTTTCCATACTACGTAACACCCGAATTCAAACGCATTGAGTGTTACATTTGGGATTTAGCCTCTGAGATCCTAGACATGACCGCATCATCCCACCCTACCTCGATCACTCAAACAGTAGTTACCCGACACGTTTCCAATCAACCAACATTTCACATCCATGTCATTTGATACTGGTGCCAATTTTAGCTTCATCTCAACATTTCACATACATGAGTTTCATGGCTAGGGACGGGATTGTCCTAGCTACAATTAGGGATTGGGTTATCCTACATCTAAACATATGGTTGGGTTATCCTACATCTAAAACATAGGGATTGGGTTATCCTACATCTAAACATATGGATTGGGTTATCCCACATTTAAACATACGGTTCCTAAAACTATACAGTGAAGTACTCGCCACACAGAATTCCAAATGTACTTGACCTAGAGCCAAGTAAGCTAGACGTCCCCTCATTCTATAGAATCGACATACGGTAAACTAGTCGAGTCAGGGAAAGTTGTTAGAGGATGTTCCTTGGAACTTGGCGAGCGAAGATTCAGTATCGATATCTTACCCGTTGAGTTGGGTAGTTTTGACGTAGTGGTTGGCATGGATTGGTTATCCGATAACCAAGCCTAAGTCTCTTGTCATGAAAAGGTCGTTCGCCTACCACTACTGAACAAAGAGACACTTGTTATTCATGGAGAGAAGCATGGCACACCATTGCGGATCATCAATTGCATGAAGGCACAGAAGTGCTTACGGAAAGGTTGTGTTGCCTTTCTGGCACATGTTGTCGACAAGAAGACCGTTGGGCCGAAGTTCACAGATATTTCAGTGGTAAAAGGGTTTCCTGAAGTCTTTCCTGAAGACTTGCCGAGACTATAACCATATCGACAAGTCGAGTTTCATATCGACTTGGTATCGTGAACCACACCCATAACCAAATCTCCATATCGATTAGCACCTTTTGAAATGCAAGAATTATTCACACAACTTCAAGAGTTGTTGGATAAAGGAATCATTAGACCAAGCTTCTCGCCTTGGGGAGCTCCAGCTTTATTTCTAAAGAAGAAGGATGAAACACTCAGAATGTGCATCGACTACAGAGAGTTGAATAAACTCACCATCAAGAATCGGTATCCACTATCGAGGATTGGTGATTTATTCGATCAATTGCAAGGTTCAAGCTTCTACTCCAAGATAGACTTACGATCGGGGTATCACAAGTTACGAATACAAGAGGAAAGCATACCAAGGACGGCTTTTCAAACTCGTTATAGTCATTACAAGTGTCACACCCTGGCTTTGCGGAAGCGTGGGTTTATTTGGTGTGACTTCTTAATACCATAGCTTAATCACAACAAAGCTATATGAAAATAAAACCATGCAGATCATCCATTGATTTAAGTTTGAAAAGTAAAATACCACAACATTGTCTTAAGGCGTTGACACATGCAACGGAAATTACAACCTAATAACATAAAAACATTGTTTGAAAGACACATCCACAAACTTAAGATAGACGTAGTTTAAGAACTGTGACTCATCCAGGTAAAAGCCACAACCCCTAAACTTGGATGATCCCATAACTTTAACACAGCGTGAAAACGTAGCATACCGTGCCAGATCCTTAGTTCCCTGAAATACATGTAAGTTGAAAAATCAACATAAAGTTGAGCGAGTTCATGTGAAAGTGAGTATGTAAAACCTTTAAAGTACGTCCCAATGTAAAAAGGTTTAAGTACGTCCTGATGTAAAAATGTCCCTGGTATGTAGCAATAAGGAAAAAGAGATCACCATTGGGTTGCAAAGCCAATGATATGTGTGAAGTGCCGTAGGAAGACTCAAACCTAGCGGATTTTGCGACGGCCTCAAAGTCACCACCTGGTTCATTCGGCGGACTCAGGGGTTGGGCTCGCTACACCCAGATAGATCTACCGCTTACGACCCTCGGTCCTACAATGAGGATTAATGGCCTCAAGTTGCGCCTACTCACTCACATGATCTGTACGTCCTAACCCTCCTTAAGCTAACCATACCATGTAAGTAAAAGTTCGTAATAATCGTAACATGTATTTCACCCCCGCAGTTTGAAAACTGAAAACAGTTAAGAGAAAAGGGGGACATGAACTCACCGAAGTGCGTCTCTAAAAAGTATCTCCCAGAAAATCTGCTGTGCGACGACCTACACGTACTAACTTCTATTAGACGGACGGTCGTACCTTAGTTTAAGGTTTAATGTCTTTGGGAAATAGTTAGGCAACTATTTCGTGTTTACACTTCGTAATTATTTGATAAATATATTCCTTCCCAAGGATGGGGGTTTTGATACATGTGCGTTTTCTTGTAAATCCAAAATATATTATCAAGTCTCACTTAATAAAATATATTTTATTTCATTTGTCTAAAATACTCTACTTCCAAAATATAAATATTTTTCTCAAAAATATTATATTTTATTCCATATAATTTTCCAAAATAATATCCTTGTCAAAATACACACTTATGAGTATTTTCTGAAAATACGTAAGTTACGTTGTAAGGTTCGGGTGGTATAAATAATACCGGTGTAACTTAGATATTATGAAGGCGTTCGTATTATTTTAGAGCCATTAAAATTCAGTAATATTATTTTTACCCTAAAAATAATATTTACGAAGTTCACAAAATAATCATAAAAATCGCACAAGTGCGGTTATGGAAAATATATATTCTAAATATATATATTTTAGTAAGTTTTATTTTGTGAAAATTCCACCTCCGACGCTTAGAAGTTTTGTAATAAAATTCATGGCGAAATTTATTTGGAAAAATAAGTTAAAAATATAACCATAACACTTGTGATAAAAATATTTACAAGTGTTAGATTTTTGGAAAAATTTCGCCAGAGTTTCCTCTGTAACTGGAGGTGGCCACGCTTTCAAGCGTATCATTTTCTTTTAAAAATTCAATTCAACAATGTTCCCAACATTAACAAACAATATTCCATCATCAAACTAGTCAAAATAGATATAAATCGCAAAACACATGAACTTGTGGTTTGAGTAAGATATGTAGTAATTTTCCCCATATTTTTAGTAGACCCTTTTATAAATAAACTTGGTTTCTTGTGTATCTTGTTTTTAAAGAAGATACTGTGACAACCCACACTAAACCAGGTATCCGTACAACTTAATTACTGATTAATTACTGCTTAATTACTGTGCTTGATTGAAACTAGCTGATAAACTGCTACCTGCATACTGATACATGCACTTACTTGCATCATACTTTATATGCTGTCACTACACTATTTACACACGGCACCTTAGTGACAAACATGATGCACAAAAAGCACAGTAGCACTAAACGGATACACAGTGAACATGCTGAAATAACCAGCATCAGGCAGACACTGCCTCTAAGGCCTGTTAAGAGCCTCATATATTTTGGCTACACTGGTAGTGAGTGTAGGGATATAAGGGTTGTGGTACCGCGTCTCTAGGGATAAGATACACTGATTCGGATGCGCCAAAAACGTACTTTAAGTACCAAACACAGCACTTTAATAATTAAACCAGCTTCTAGCTGACTAGTAAAGTGCCAGTACATGAGAAAATAACACTAGACACTTTCTAAAGTGTCGGGAAAACAAATTGTGTCACTAAAAATGTTAATAACGACACTTTAAAGCTTTTGTAACGCTTTAACGAATTACTATCCAACCGGACACCCGGACTTTACCCGGAACATGAAAATATTACTATTTTCACTAACTATATTTTTCTAAGCCAGTTAGGGTCCCTGATTACCCTAACACCCGCCATAACGTGTAACATACAACTAACGAGGTTAAACACTTAGTTAACCTATTTAACTAAACTAAACCCCCCCTCATTACTAGTTTAAATCAAACCAACCCCCCCCCCCCCCCATGTTCTAACCGTCCCCTAACTAGGGGAAACACACTAGTACAAACCAAGATTATTTAATTGATTGTTGCCTAATATCTTGAAGACATTGTGACCAATGGACAATATCACTTAATCTTTCCTATAAATACACACTAATCACTTGAGATAATTATCACCAACCAAAAACCACTCTCTCTTGCTCCCCTCCATCTCGGCCGAACCCTCTTCCACTCACCATCATACTTTCAAGTTTCAATCTTACAATTCCATCATCATACACACTTCAAGGGTCACATATTAGGAGCTTTGGTGCACTCGGAACGCGAAGGACCTCTACCGTTAGCTTTTATCCACCTCTTTTTCGTCAAAGATCTTCCCTAGCCTTGAGCTAGAGGTATAACCTTTAAAACTCGTTTTTACACATATCTAAAGTGGATAAAAGGAATATTGTCGGTTAAATATCGATAACATACATTTTGATGCATTAAAGTCTAGTAAAAACTATAAAAGTGGTGGTTAATAGCTTACAACTTGTGTAAAAGTTGTAGTATTTGGAATTTGTGTTTATCTAGACCCGATCTATGATGTGGTAGCTCGGATCTCCGTTTAACCCAACTTTGTAAGATCATGTATCTTCACATAAGCTCGTTTTTGACTAAATACAAGGGTTAAAGGCGAAACTCTACCACACAAGATACATGAACTTGTGTAGAAATATTTTACTTGTGTAAAAGTGATTTAACCGGTACAATGGTGTTTAAAACTGGCGGATCTACGTATCCGCAAGTGGTATCTTCAAAGAACCACACATTTAAGAAACCGTGTATTTTAAAGAAAGGATCTTACACTAATAAATATGGTTTTATAAACCACAAGTGTGTAAACACTTGTGAAACAAAAAGACCCGACAAAGAAGTAGATTTGTCACTTGTTTCTAGAAGTTGTAAAGACGGATTTCTCTAAACACGAGGTTTTTACAAGATTAAAACTACTTTATACAAAGAGCTACATATATAAAGGGGATTTACACTATAGATTCGGAAAAACTGCAAGTTCATGCGATTATGCGATTTACATACTTGTCGACTAGTTTGATGTGTCGGAAATTGTTTGATTGAATAAAGAAGATTGTTGAATTGATTTGTTAAAAGAAAATGATACGCTTGAAAGCGTGGCCACCTCCAGTTACAGAGGAAACTCTGGCGAAATTTTCCTAAAAGCCTAACACTTAGACTTTTTACACAACAAGTGTTAGAACTATCTTTGGACATATTTTCAAAACATAAATTTCGCCAGCACTATATTTTACTAAATATTCGGAGGTGGGATTTTCACAAAGATTAACGTGATAAATATATTTGTCACAACACTGTTTATGATTATTTTGTGAAAATACATAAATATTATTTTAGAGCAAAAATAATATTTACAAGCGTTAATGATTCCAAAACTTTACGAACGCTTCTACAAACATATAAGTTACACCGGTAATTACATTACCACACGATTGATAAAACGTAACTTACGCACATGTATTGTATCCCCCATCCTTGGGAAGGAGTATAACTACCAAGTGTATACGGAACATAAACACGAAATAGTTGTCTAACTATTTCCCAGAGACTTAAACTATAAAGCTAAAGCACGGCCGTCCGTCTAATAGAATTAGCACTTGTAGGTCGTTGCACAGCTTACTGTATTGGAGACACTTGGTAGAGACGCGCATTCACTGTGAGTTCATGTCCCCCTTTTCTCTAACTGTTTTCAGTTTACTTAACTGCGGGGGTGAAATACATGTTACTATGATTTACGAGTACTTTACAACGGTATGTTTAACGTAAGGAGGTGTTATACGATCATGTGAGTGGATAGGACAACATGGGGCCATTAGTCCTCATGGAGGGACCGAGGGACAGGAGCGGTAGATCTATCTGGGTGTAGCGAGCCCAGCCCCCGGCCAAACTAGAAACGGACCGTGGGGTGACTTTGTCCACATACTTTGCCGTGGCGAAATCTGCTAGGTTTGAGTCTCCCTATTTGCACTTCACATATGTCAGTGGCCTTGCAAACCATTGGTGATCACAAGTCCTCTTACACTGCTACATACCACAACTATTTTTATACTCACAAGTGTTTTACATACTCACTTACACATGAACTCGCTCAACATTATTGTTGATTTTTCAACTCACATGTATTTCAGGAAATTAAACGGATCTGGCACGGTATGGAACGTTTTCCGCTGCACTTGTCATGGAGTCATCAGGGTTTAGGGGATGTGTCTCTTTCCTGGACAAGACACAGCCCTTAAACCACGTTTATGTTATGTTTCAGTTTGTAATGTTGTTGAACAAGGTCATGGTTGTTGGTTAAAAACAATGGTACTGTATTTTGATTTTCAAAACTTAATGGATGACTTGCATGGTTTTTAATTCATATAGCTTGTTATGGTTAAGCTATGGTATTAAGAAGTCACACCAAAATTAACCACGCTTCCGCAAAGCCAGGGTGTGACAGATACATCTTTACAACTTCTTGTCAAAAATTACAAGAATAATTCTTTGTCAAAACTTTTTGTTACACAAGTGTCTACACACTTGTGTGTTCATAAAAACACCTTAGTTTATGAAAGATCCGGCTTTGGGAATATGATTTCACCTTACAAATGTTGAGCACATTTTATTTATTTATAGGCTCAGCTTGGAGGGCTGAGGATCGGTCTGGAGGACCGAGGTGGTCAAGTTAGTTAAGCACGTTGGTTTATTATAGGATCGATCTGGAGGATCGAGGCTTGGTCTAGGTGACCAAGGTAGTGGGCTAGCAAGGCTAGGAAGAAAGGGCTCAGCTTGGAGGGCTGAGGATCGGTCTGGAGGATCGAGGTTTGGTTTAAGTGAAGGATAGAGCAGTCTTGTAGACTGGATAAAATTGGCTAGTAAGACTAGGAGGATTATGTGATACCTTACTTGGTGACTTATGTGATTACTTGATTTATGATTGACTATTTGTGCATGTTTGTGTATATGTTACAGACACATGGATTCTGCAGACACTGGTGGTTCAGGCACCACAGGCCCGAGGCCTATAGTTTCAGACGACATTGAGTCATCGGAGCATGAGGTTGATACGTCCGACTACACTAGCACAGACGAGGACGATTTTCAGCCTTTTGCACTACCTGACGGTGCTGGCGAGCTCGCAGATGGTCCTATCGCAGGGGATCTACCATTGGCATTGATCCCTGCCCCTATACCGCTTGCTGCGTACCCAGCTTACGATTTACCCATCGACGATGAGGAGGATGATATCGATATGTTTGATGAGGAGCCTTTCGAGGAGGATGCTCAGGGCGAGGCCCTTCCCGCTGCCGATCCCTTGTTGATCGCAGACGCTCCTGTCGCGGAGTCACCTGTTCACTCCCCAGTCGCGGACTCCTTTGAGTCTGTGGCTTCTGTACCCTCACATGTCCAGAGTGCACAACACTTCTCTCATGAGTCAGAGCCTGATCATGCATCTTCTGTCGCCCCTATCCCCAGTTTCGCCTTTGACCATGACGATGAGGGGGATTCCGACCCTATGTTTCCCCCGGGATTTGACCCTGACCATGACCTAGAGTATGTTCCGATGGATCAGTTTATGGAGGATCCAGTAGACGCTGTTGACCTATTTGAGCCTATTGACCCAGATTTTGAGTTTGACATGGCGTTTGATGACTTTGAGCCTGCCATTGCTCCTGAGCAGGCAGCCGCTCTTGACCTTCTACCAGAGCATGACCCTGTGCATGCTGATGTACCTTTTGAGCCCGTTGCTGATGATCACCACATGGATATTCCGTTGATTGAGGGCGACCATGTCCCTGTTGATCCCATTGATCCCTTACCCATTGTTGCTGTACCAGCTGACCCCCCTATTGAGCACTTGGCACCCGTTCACCCTGTTGTTGCTCCCTTACTTGATCCCGTTCCCCTAGAGCCCGGACATGCACTGTTCGCGGCGCATATGGATCCACCGGATGAGTCCACACAGCACGGTTGGATACCGGCTGACGAGGACGTTCCACCTTTTCCTCCGCAGATTCCTGTTGCACCACATATTGACTTTTCATTTCAGGTTCCTATGTTTATACCTCCAGCAGGGCCTGGAGAGGGTTCTTCAGCACACCCTGATGGGCATGTACCGATGCCTATCCCTTTTATACCTCAGACGTCATTTGTTCCACCTGCTGTGGCACCATTTCACGTGGCACCTTTCGACCCTACTAGCGAGCCATTTCTTTGGGCACCTGGCTCTGGTATGCCACCCACAGACCCCTACCATGCTTTTCACAGGGGACACACTATTGAGGACGTCTTGATGTCCTTTGTTGCACAGCACGAGTCCCACACACAGCGTATACAGGAGCTCGAGAGAGCTCGGTTGTCACCTTGTCCGTGCCATGGACAGGCACCCTCCCCTCTACAGCCGTTTCGACCGTTACCTCCGGATATTGCTGCTCGTCTCTTTGCTTTAGAGCAGCAGGTTGCTTCCATTATTCGTACACAGCGAGCCCAGGAGGAGGACTGGCTCCAGTTACGCCGGTTGTTTTATACTCACTTTCCCCCTCCTCCACCACCATCTGCATAGAGCTCACCAGTTACTGATTAGATAGACGAGGATGAGAAGACGGCGATTGTTGGATTGCACAGCATTTTGGAGACCACTTTTTGATTTTGACTTTTGACATGTATTTGATGTTGTATTGACACTAATGTAGTTTTTTTGGACAGGGGTGATGTAGCCCCTAGTTGATGGATGATTGTATGACACTATGATGTACTGATACACTTACTCTGTGGTCTTGATGTATGACAATCGCAGTATTCTCATCATATCTGTTTCGCTTGATTACTTATTTGCATTGTTATGGTATGAGATGTGGATGATTGATATTTGTGATGTATTGATGACATGAGATATTACGTGTTATTACTATTACTACGTACGTACTGTAACATGGGATTTTTTTTTTTTTTACTATGGCCTGACCAATGTGAACACATCTTTTAGAAGATGCCGCCAAAACGCCCTACGCCCATGCCAATGCCTACTAATGAGGCAGAGCTACAGCAAGTCATTGCAGCTGCCATAGCACAGTACGCAGCATCTCAGCTAGGAGCGAGCGGAAGTGTTAACCAGGGCAATAACAATCCACCTCACGGTAATACCACGCCATTCGAACCTACCATGAACTAGTTGGAGATTTTAGCGATGATGCTAATGCCAAACACATGTTTTAACATGCGTGCAGGATGCACCTACAAGCAGTTCTTAGACTGCAAACCAGTTAACTTCGATGGCACAGGAGGTGCAGTTGCCTTTACCCGCTGGGCTGAGAAAACCGATTCCGTTTTACGCATGAGCAAGTGTGCTGAGGATCAGCAAGTCACATACATTTCAGGGCTGTTTCTAGATGGAGCCCTATCCTGGTGGAACCTACAAGTACAAACTCTAGGCGAAGCTCCCGCCTACGCCCTGACTTGGGCCGAATTGAAAGAACTGATGCGCAAGAAGTACTGTTCACGCGCAGAAATCCAAAGGTTAGAGACTGAATTTTGGCACTTAAAGATGGACGGTCCAAAGATTGCGGAATATGTCCAGAGGTTTCACGACTTATCACAAGTAGTTCCTTACATGGTTACGCTTGAATACAAGCGAATCGAGCGCTTCATTTGGGGTTTGGCTCCCCAAATCATAAGCATGGTAACCTCCTCCAAACCAGCAACTATCACTGAAGCCATCGATTTAAGCGTGGCTCTCACCGAGGAGGCGATTCGTCTAAACAAGTTTGATGAAGTCAAGGCGAAGAAGACAGAGACTCACGTTGAGTCCTCAGGAGATAACAAAAGGAAGTTTTCGAACTTCAAGCAAGGCGTCAGTATGGCAGTAAAGAAAGGAAAATCCGCTGGCAGTACCAAGAAAGGAAAAGGGTACCAGGGCACCCAGCCCAAATGCAACAACTGCCAACGCCACCATACTGGCCATTGTAACGTGAGAGTTTGTGAATCTTGTGGAAAACCGGGCCACTCAAAGGAATCATGTTGGGCTAGTGCGGGCCGGGGAGGCCAGGGAGGATATATGAATAGGAATGATAACCGTGGTGGAAATGGGAATCGCCCGCAAGGAAATTTTGGAGGTAACAGAAATCAAGGCAACAATGCTAACCAAGCGGGCGCAATGAATCGTAATCCGGGGAATGATCAAGCTGGTGGTAATGGGCAGAGACTGGGATGCTATAACTGCGGGGAAATCGGGCATTTTAAGAAGAATTGCCCAACGTTGAATCAGGCCCGTGGTAGAGTGTTCCAACTCGAAGCTAGGGATGCACGCCAGGATCCAAATGTTGTTACGGGTACGTTCCCTATCAATCAGCGCTATGCATCTGTTTTATTTGATACTGGTGCCGACTATAGCTTCGTATCGTTAGAATTTAAGAATATGCTTGGGTTAGCTGCTAATAAGTTAGACATTCCCTACTCGATCGAATTAGCTAATGGAAAGTTAGTTGAAGCCGACGAAGTAATCAGAGGCTGTGCGATAGAACTGGGAGAACGCGAGTTTACTTTGGATCTACTACCAGTCGAATTGGGAAGTTTCGACGTGGTGGTAGGAATGGATTGGTTATCCGGAAACAAGGCTGAGATAGTATGTCACGAGAAAGTTGTTCGTATCCCAACTAATGATGGTGAGACAATTGTGGTTCACGGAGAGAAGCGTGACACGCCGCTAAGATTTATCAGCTGCTTGAAAGCAAGGAAGTGTTTACAGAAAGGATGTGTTGCTTTCCTGGCACACATCGTGGATAAGAAGGCTGCCGAACCAAGGATCGAAGACATCCCTGTCGTAAGGGAATATCCAGAAGTCTTCCCAGAAGACTTACCCGGACTGCCACCTCAGAGGCAAGTGGAGTTTCACATCGACTTAGTTCCAGGCGCAGCGCCTGTGGCTAAGGCACCATACAGACTTGCTCCGTCTGAGATGCAGGAATTGTCAACACAGCTTCAGGAGCTGTTAGACAAGGGTTTTATCCGACCAAGCTTCTCGCCTTGGGGAGCTCCGGTCTTGTTTGTCAAGAAGAAGGACGGAAGTTTCCGCATGTGTATTGACTACAGAGAATTGAACAAGCTGACGATCAAGAACAGGTACCCTCTGCCAAGAATCGATGATCTGTTCAACCAACTTCAAGGTTCAAGCTGTTACTCTAAGATCGATCTTCGATCTGGATACCATCAACTAAGGATACAGGAGGAAAGTATCCCGAAAACAGCCTTCCGAACTCGTTATGGACACTACGAGTTCCTCGTTATGCCATTTGGTTTGACAAACGCACCTGCAGTCTTTATGGACTTGATGAATAGAGTTTACAAGCCATACTTAGACAAGTTCGTGATTGTATTCATCGACGACATCCTGATTTACTCAAAGACGAAGGCTGAACACGAACAACATCTTAGAACCATATTGGAGCTGCTAAAGAAGGAACAGCTGTACGCCAAATTCTCCAAGTGCGAGTTTTGGCTACGCGAAGTCCAGTTTCTTGGACACGTGGTTAATGGGGATGGAATTCATGTTGATCCCACAAAGATCGAGGCAATCAAGAATTGGGAAACGCCTACAACGCCAACCGAGATTCGACAATTCTTGGGTTTGGCTGGCTACTATCGAAGGTTCATCGAGGATTTCTCGAAAATCGCTCAACCTTTGACGCTCCTCACCCAGAAGGATAAGACGTTTGATTGGGGAATCAAACAGGACGAAGCGTTTCAGATATTGAAAGATAAGCTCTGCAACGCGCCAATCTTAGCTCTACCGGAAGGTACCGACGATTTTGTGGTATACTGCGACGCATCGCGTCAGGGATTGGGTTGTGTGTTGATGCAACGCCAAAAGGTCATTGCTTACGCATCACGCCAACTGAAAGTGCACGAAAAGAACTATACCACCCACGATTTAGAGCTTGGCGCAGTGGTTTTCGCTTTAAAGATCTGGAGACACTACCTGTATGGTACGAAGTGCACAATTTTTACAGATCACAAGAGCCTACAACATATATTTAACCAGAAGGAGTTAAATATGAGGCAAAGACGATGGGTTGAATTATTGAACGATTACGACTGCGAGATAAAATATCATCCAGGGAAGGCGAATGTAGTCGCCGATGCCCTAAGTCGTAAAGAAAGAATCAAGCCCATAAGGGTTAGAGCTTTGGAAATGATCATACGAACCGATCTTTCCTTGCGCATTCGTGCTGCACAAAAGGAAGCTCTCAAGGAGGGAAACCTTGAGGAAGAATATCTCCGTGGAATGGAGAAGCTTTTGGTACCAAACGAGGAAGGAACGTTATGTTTTGAGAAAAGGATTTGGGTTCCTCTGTTTGGTGGATTAAGGGAAGTTATTTTTAACGAAGCGCACAAGTCACGGTACTCTATCCACCCTGGATCGGATAAGATGTACCAGGATCTCAAAAATTACTATTGGTGGCCTAGGATGAAAGGCGACGTTGCTGTTTACGTGAGCAAATGTTTAACGTGCGCTAAGGTCAAGGCGGAATACCAGAAGCCTTCGGGACTTCTGCAACAACCTGAGATTCCCAAGTGGAAATGGGAACAAATCTCAATGGATTTTGTTACAAAACTGCCAAGAACTCCAAGAGGCCATGATATGATTTGGGTGATTGTTGACCGCCTAACAAAATCCGCACACTTTCTGCCAATCAAGGAGAAAGACAGTACTAGCAAACTTGCGGAAATTTACTTGAGAGAGATCGTAGCACGTCATGGAGTACCTCTCTCGATCATCTCTGATAGAGACGGAAGGTTTGTATCAAGGATATGGCAATCCTTCCAAGAATCTTTTGGCTCACAATTGAATCTGAGCACTGCGTTCCATCCGCAAACAGACGGCCAGAGCGAGCGAACGATACAAACTTTGGAAGACATGCTGAGGGCATGTGTTATGGATTTGGGCGGTAGCTGGGATAAACACTTACCTTTGGTCGAATTTTCATACAACAACAGCTACCACACCAGTATTGGTGTCGCGCCATTTGAGGCCCTATACGGACGCAAGTGCCGATCACCACTATGTTGGTCTGACGCAGGTGATAGGCAGCTTCCTGGTCCCGAGATCGTCCAAGAGACGACAGACAAGATTGCGCAAATACTTAAACGCATCGAAGCCGCTCGCCACAGACAAAAGGCCTACGCGGATCCAAACTGGAAGCATGTGGATTTCCAAGTTGGGGAAATGGTGTTATTGAAAGTTTCACCCTGGAAGGGGGTGGCACGCTTTGGGAAGCGTGGGAAGTTAAATCCGCGCTACATTGGTCCCTTCAGAATTCTGGAAAGAATAGGACTAGTAGCATACAAGTTGGACTTACCTGCTGAACTAAATGGTGTTCACGATACATTTCATGTATCCAATTTAAAGAAAAGTCCAACTCAAGTTGACGTTGCCATTCCTATCGACGAGATTCATGTTGACGACACGCTCCACTTCGTAGAAGAACCTGTCGAGGTCACGGATTGGAAAGTTAACAAGACCCGCCGGAGCAGTGTCAAACTCGTCAAAGTTCGTTGGAATGCCAGACATGGTCCTGAATTTACCTGGGAACGTGAGGACCGGATGAAAGAGAAATACCCCCACTTATTTCCTAAGAACCCTGCTTCTACAAGCAGAACTTAAATTTCGGGACGAAATTTATTTAACGGGGGGAGAATGTGACAACCCACACTAAACCAGGTATCCGTACAACTTAATTACTGATTAATTACTGCTTAATTACTGTGCTTGATTGAAACTAGCTGATAAACTGCTACCTGCATACTGATACATGCACTTACTTGCATCATACTTTATATGTTGTCACTACACTATTTACATACGGCACCTTAGTGACAAACATGATGCACAAAAAGCACAGTAGCACTAAACGGATACACAGTGAACATGCTGAAATAACCAGCATCAGGCAGACACTGCCTCTAAGGCCTGTTAAGAGCCTCATATATTTTGGCTACACTGGTAGTGAGTGTAGGGATATAAGGGTTGTGGTACCGCGTCTCTAGGGATAAGATACACTGATTCGGATGAGCCAAAAACGTACTTTAAGTACCAAACACAGCACTTTAATAATTAAACCAGCTTCTAGCTGACTAGTAAAGTGCCAGTACATGAGAAAATAACACTAGACACTTTCTAAAGTGTCGGGAAAACAAATTGTGTCACTAAAAATGTTAATAACGACACTTTAAAGCTTTTGTAACGCTTTAACGAATTACTATCCAACCGGACACCCGGACTTTACCCGGAACATGAAAATATTACTATTTTCACTAACTATATTTTTCTAAGCCAGTTAGGGTCCCTGATTACCCTAACACCCGCCATAACGTGTAACATACAACTAACGAGGTTAAACACTTAGTTAACCTATTTAACTAAACTAAACCCCCCCCTCATTACTAGTTTAAATCAAACCAACCCCCCCCCCCCATGTTCTAACCGTCCCCTAACTAGGGGAAACACACTAGTACAAACCAAGATTATTTAATTGATTGTTGCCTAATATCTTGAAGACATTGTGACCAATGGACAATATCACTTAATCTTTCCTATAAATACACACTAATCACTTGAGATAATTATCACCAACCAAAAACCACTCTCTCTTGCTCCCCTCCATCTCGGCCGAACCCTCTTCCACTCACCATCATACTTTCAAGTTTCAATCTTACAATTCCATCATCATACACACTTCAAGGGTCACATATTAGGAGCTTTGGTGCGCTCGGAACGCGAAGGACCTCTACCGTTAGCTTTTATCCACCTCTTTTTCGTCAAAGATCTTCCCTAGCCTTGAGCTAGAGGTATAACCTTTAAAACTCGTTTTTACACATATCTAAAGTGGATAAAAGGAATATTGTCGGTTAAATATCGATAACATACATTTTGATGCATTAAAGTCTAGTAAAAACTATAAAAGTGGTGGTTAATAGCTTACAACTTGTGTAAAAGTTGTAGTATTTGGAATTTGTGTTTATCTAGACCCGATCTATGATGTGGTAGCTCGGATCTCCGTTTAACCCGACTTTGTAAGATCATGTATCTTCACATAAGCTCGTTTTTTACTAAATACAAGGGTTAAAGGCGAAACTCTACCACACAAGATACATGAACTTGTGTAGAAATATTTTACTTGTGTAAAAGTGATTTAACCGGTACAATGGTGTTTAAAACTGGCGGATCTACGTATCCGCAAGTGGTATCTTCAAAGAACCACACATTTAAGAAACCGTGTATTTTAAAGAAAGGATCTTACACTAATAAATATGGTTTTATAAACCACAAGTGTGTAAACACTTGTGAAACAAAAAGACCCGACAAAGAAGTAGATTTGTCACTTGTTTCTAGAAGTTGTAAAGACGGATTTCTCTAAACACGAGGTTTTTACAAGATTAAAACTACTTTATACAAAGAGCTACATATATAAAGGGGATTTACACTATAGATTCGGAAAAACTGCAAGTTCATGCGATTATGCGATTTACATACTTGTCGACTAGTTTGATGTGTCGGAAATTGTTTGATTGAATAAAGAAGATTGTTGAATTGATTTGTTAAAAGAAAATGATACGCTTGAAAGCGTGGCCACCTCCAGTTACAGAGGAAACTCTGGCGAAATTTTCCTAAAAGCCTAACACTTAGACTTTTTACACAACAAGTGTTAGAACTATCTTTGGACATATTTTCAAAACATAAATTTCGCCAGCACTATATTTTACTAAATATTCGGAGGTGGGATTTTCACAAAGATTAACGTGATAAATATATTTGTCACAACACTGTTTATGATTATTTTGTGAAAATACATAAATATTATTTTAGAGCAAAAATAATATTTACAAGCGTTAATGATTCCAAAACTTTACGAACGCTTCTACAAACATATAAGTTACACCGGTAATTACATTACCACACGATTGATAAAACGTAACTTACGCACATGTATTGTATCCCCCATCCTTGGGAAGGAGTATAACTACCAAGTGTATACGGAACATAAACACGAAATAGTTGTCTAACTATTTCCCAGAGACTTAAACTATAAAGCTAAAGCACGGCCGTCCGTCTAATAGAATTAGCACTTGTAGGTCGTTGCACAGCTTACTGTATTGGAGACACTTGGTAGAGACGCGCATTCACTGTGAGTTCATGTCCCCCTTTTCTCTAACTGTTTTCAGTTTACTTAACTGCGGGGGTGAAATACATGTTACTATGATTTACGAGTACTTTACAACGGTATGTTTAACGTAAGGAGGTGTTATACGATCATGTGAGTGGATAGGACAACATGGGGCCATTAGTCCTCTTGGAGGGACCGAGGGACAGGAGCGGTAGATCTATCTGGGTGTAGCGAGCCCAGCCCCCGGCCAAACTAGAAACGGACCGTGGGGTGACTTTGTCCACATACTTTGCCGTGGCGAAATCTGCTAGGTTTGAGTCTCCCTATTTGCACTTCACATATGTCAGTGGCCTTGCAAACCATTGGTGATCACAAGTCCTCTTACACTGCTACATACCACAACTATTTTTATACTCACAAGTGTTTTACATACTCACTTACACATGAACTCGCTCAACATTATTGTTGATTTTTCAACTCACATGTATTTCAGGAAATTAAACGGATCTGGCACGGTATGGAACGTTTTCCGCTGCACTTGTCATGGAGTCATCAGGGTTTAGGGGATGTGTCTCTTTCCTGGACAAGACACAGTCCTTAAACCACGTTTATGTTATGTTTCAGTTTGTAATGTTGTTGAACAAGGTCATGGTTGTTGGTTAAAAACAATGGTACTGTATTTTGATTTTCAAAACTTAATGGATGACTTGCATGGTTTTTAATTCATATAGCTTGTTATGGTTAAGCTATGGTATTAAGAAGTCACACCAAAATTAACCACGCTTCCGCAAAGCCAGGGTGTGACAGATACATCTTTACAACTTCTTGTCAAAAATTACAAGAATAATTCTTTGTCAAAACTTTTTGTTACACAAGTGTCTACACACTTGTGTGTTCATAAAAACACCTTAGTTTATGAAAGATCCGGCTTTGGGAATATGATTTCACCTTACTCTTGGTTCTTCGAAAATACCACTTGTAGATCTTTAGATCTACTAGTTTAGAACTCCATTTCATAAGAAAAATTGTTTTTTTTACACAAGTTCATGTTTACATGTAGTAGTGTTCATCATCTAGTCCTTTTCACACTTAAACATACACTAGGTCATATTCCATGAACATGACGTAGCCGGGTTAGATGATGATCCGAACTACTACTAGCATAAAACAACACAAAATAATCATAACAAAACTAGTTTTATAAGTTTTACAATAATATTCATCTATTATCCACCTTGTTCATCTTCTTTAGTAGACTTTTAATTTTGTTCTTACATGATCATGAATTTCAACCGACAAAACTCTTATTAACCACTTTAGAATAGATCAAGAAGGTGTTTAGAGTCACTTACTACTAGCTCAAGGCTAGAGAAGAAACAAGACGTAAATGTGGGTGGTTAATGGCCAACAAGAGAGGTCCTTCGAGTTCCGAGTGCTCCACACCTTCTAAACCACCTTGAATCACCTTGTGAGAGGCTTGGATTTGGTGAGGGAAAATCGAAAAGTGGTGGGGTGTGAGGGGATGTTCTCGACAGTAGCTAGTGAGGAGAAGAGGAGAAGTAAATTGTGTAAAGTTGTTGTGTGGAGATTAGTGGATATGGATGGTAATTTATAATCCCAATCCTTTGTCCTTCGGTTATAATGTTGGGAGGAGTACCTACATAAATCAATTCATATCTTTAATTAGGATTGCATGGGGATTTGGTGAGTCTTAAGGTGGCCACATGGGGGAGCCGTAATTTGAGAGAAGGGGGGGGCATGTGTGCGTTAATTTCATGGGGGGAAGGGTTGGTTCAATTCTAACTAAATGAATAAGCATTAGTTAGTTAGTTAGGACCCTAAGTTAGTTACTAGAGTGTAGTGTCTTGTGGCGGGTGTTAGGGTATTCGGGGACCCTAACCGGCTCAGAAAAAGAGAAATAATGTTGATGTCAATATTTTTATGTCCCGGGTTAAGTCCGGTTGTTCGGTTGAATATTGATCCGTTAAAGTGCTTAACAAAGCTTTAAAGTGTCGTCAATATTATTTTTAGTGACACAAAGAATTCCCGACACTTTGGAAAGTGTCTAGTATTATTTTTTCCAAGTTTTTGCACTTTACTAGATAGCTTAAATGCTGAATTTTTATTTAAAGTGCAGGATTTTGTACTCAAAGTACGTTTTAGGCACATCCGGTCACTATAATTATCACCTAGTGACGCAGTTCTACAATCCTCACCTCCCTACACTCCCTACTAGTGTAGTAATCTATTCCCGGCTCATACTGGCCTTAGAGACAGTAACTGTCTGATGCTGGCTATGTCAGCATGTTTACTGGGTATCCCGTATAGTGTGCTCACTGTGCTTTTGTGCATCAAGGTTGTCACTGAAGTTTTGTGTAAATAATGGAGTGACAGTAGTAAAGTATGATGCATGTATAAGTATGTATCAGAATTCAAGTAGTAGATTAATCATAGTTGTAAGCAAGCACAGTAATTAAGCAGTAATTAAATATTAATTAGTTCGTACGGATACCTGGTTTGGTGAGGGTTGTCACAACAAGTTTCTCGTTATACCTTTTAATTTAACGAACACGCCTGTGGTCTTCATGGACTTAATGAACCGCTTGTGCAATCCATACTTCGACAAATTCGTCATAGTGTTCATTGACGACATTTTGATATACTCACGATCGGCAGACAAGCACGAACAACATTTGAGAACCATCTTAGAACTACTCAAGAAGGAGAAACTATACGCGAAGTTTTCCAAATGTGAGATTTGGATTCGTGAAGTGCAATTTCTCGGGCATATAGTGAACGAGAAAGGCATTCAAGTAGACACCTCGAAGATCGAAGCAATTAAAAACTGGGAAGCACCCAAGACTCCAATTGAAGTCCGACAAATCTTGGGATTAGCAGGGGATTATAGGAGGTTTATTCAGAATTTCTCAAAAATTGCTCAACCGCTAACCTCCCTCACACAGAAAGACAAGAAATTCGATTTGGGGTGAAAGACAAGAAGAATCATTTCAACTTCTCAAGGATAAGTTGTGCGATGCACCAATCTTATCACTACCCAATGGTACCGATGACTTTGTAGTTTACTGCGATGCTTCGCATCAAGGATTGGGTTGCGTACTTATGCAACGGGAGAAAGTTATCGCGTACGCATCACGTCAACTGAAAGTTCATGAAAAGAACTATACCACTCACGACCTCGAGTAAGGTACGGTGGTATTCGCTTTGAAAATATGGTGACATTACTTATATGGTACTCAGTGTACGATTTTCACGGATCATAAAAGTCTTCAGCACATATTCAATAAAAAAGAACTAAATATGCGTCAACGACATTGGATTTAATTGCTGAACGACTATGATTGTGAAATAAAGTACCATCCGGGCAAGGCGAACGATGTAGAGGACGCCTTGAGCCGCAAGGAACGAGTTAGAACACTGAGAGTTCAAGCATTAGAGAAGATGATTCACAAGCGCTCAAAGAAACACATATTCAAGAAGAAACACTTCGAGGCATGAAGGAACAATTAGCGCCGAAAGAAGATGGAACTTTATACCTTATGGGTCGAAAATGGGTTCCATTCTTTGGCGGCCTTTGAGATGATATTTTGAGGAAGCACATAGGCCTAAGGATTGAAAGAATACTATTGGTGGCCTAACCTCAAAAGTGATATCGCTACTTATGTCGGAGAATGCTTGACTTATGCGAAAGTCAAAGCCGAGTAGCAAAATCCCTCGGGATTGGTACAACAACCCAAGATTCCCGTTTGAAAATGGGAACGAATATCGATGTACTTCATTACGAAGTTACCCAGGACCTCAAGAGGTCACGACATGTTATGGGTAATCATCGATAGACTAACAAAGTCCGCACACTTCTTACCAATTCGGGAGAAGGATAGTACAGAGAAACTAGCAGAACTCTATCTCAAAGAAATAGTGACTTGTCATGGAGTGCCTATTTCAATCATTTCAGACCGAGACGGTCGCTTTGTTTCAAGAATTTGAAAGTCATTCCAACAGGCCTTTGGATCACGTTTGAATCTAAGCACGGCCTTTCATCCACAAACTGACGGCTAGAGTGAACGGACAATCCAAACACTCGAAGACATGATTCGTGGGTGTGTTATAGATTTGGGCGGAAACTGGGATACTCACTTACCGTTGGTTGAGTTTTCCTACAACAACAGCTACCATACAAGTATACAAGCTGCACCGTTCGAAGCTCTCTACGGTCGAAAGTGTCGTTCTCCGCTATGTTGGGCGGAAGCGGGCGATAAACAACTTATCGGTCCGGAGTTAGTCCAAGAGACTACAGATAAAATCTTTCAGATCAGTGATCGTATCAAGACGGCTCGCGATCAACAAAAGAGCTACACAGACAAGAGATAGAAGCCATTATCTTTCGAGGTCGGAGACAAAGTCTTATTGAAAGTCTCGACTTGGAAGGGCGTAGCAAGGTTCGATAAGCGTGGAAAACTTAACCCACGATATGTAGGACCATTTGAAATCTTAGAGAAGATTGGCACCGATGCCTACAAGCTGAAGTTACCAGAAGAACTTAGTAGTGTGCACGACATATTTCATTTGTCGAATATCAAGAAGAGTCCAACGCAAGAAACAGTTTTCATCCCGGAGGATGAGGTTCATATTGGTAACAAACTCCAATTCACCAAAGCACCTGTTAAGGTCATGGACTGGAAGGTCCAGGAAACATGAAGGAGTCGTAACATATTAGCAAAAATTCATTGGAACTCTCGACACGGACCCGAATATACTTGGGAACGTGAAAATCAAATCAAAACCAAAATACCCCCGCCTGTTCGAGAATACTCCTGCAAAGGATGACTCAGCTTGAATTTCGGGACGAAATTCTCAATAACATGGGGAGAATGTGACAACTGCCACTTTTCGGTAACTTTCTTGCACTTAAAGTACTCATTTTAGCTACATTTTTATGCATTTTGAACACTCGAACTGCGTATTTCGTGACATACACTTAGAATACTCATGGAATACTTACTTAGGATGCATATGATCTATTTTTATTAAGTACATTTGAAACAGTTTAAACAATGCATCGAAACTACTAGAAAAGCACCTAGTAAACTAGTATTCTGACGAAAACGAAGGATCCGTAGAAACCATCTAAACGACATCTTTAGGACTCAGACGAAAGTCCAACATCTAATATATATTAAACCCTAACTAGGAATGCAAGGGTTTGATTTAAAACCTTTCCGAAGTCCGATAACACTAAAAACTGCCCGAAAAGCACTAAAAGCGACAATTTCAACACTTTTCCGTAGAAATTCTGTAGAAATCAGCTTTCTAATATTTTTACGACATGTAAAAATGTTATTTAACATAGAATTCATGTGAGGATACATTCGGGTATCATCCGAGCCAATAACTACATCAATTCACACAAGTTACACAACTTAGCGTTCAAATAACATCTAACCGAAACAATTCGAAACGAATATCCGAACAATATCAAATCTTTTTTTTAATGGTCATCTAGTGTTAATTGGATCATTATGGTCTAGTAATGATCATTTAACACCCTTTAAACACTTAAACACTTATACTTATAAATTTCCTAAACAACTACCTAAAGGTTCTAACACTTTTTACTAAGTAAATCAAGAAGCAAAAACAAAGGGAAACCCCCCCCCCCCCCATTCACGGTTACAACCTCATATGTGGGACCCACTTTTCTTTCAACTTGTTACCACAAATATCCTAGATATTTACTAAGTCTTGCAATTGGGCAAGTGGTAACTTCAAGTGGTGAAACCATGATCATTCATAACAACTAGTTTACCTTCATTTCTAACCATTTCATCACACTTTTTCACCTTCCATTTTCACAACACAAAAGCTCTCATCCATTACCCCATTTTCGGTCAAGAACACCCCTCCCCCATCTTCATTTTCAAGCCACTTTCTTGATAATCGAGATGCATTTTCATGGAACTTGAGAAGATCTAAGGCATACACAAGTTGAAGCAAGCTTTCTCATCCATCTAAGAGCTCACAAGCATCAAGATCATCATTTTTCTTTTCTTAATCATCATCAAGATCATCCCTAGCCATTAGTGCTAGAAGTAAGCTTCAACAATCTCTTTTTCATACTTATTTATGTATTTATTGTTTAAAGAACAAGTTATAACTAAAACAATCATACAAAATAAGATGAAAATACAAAGAAGCAAAATAATAATCATGATATAAAAATGTGTTTATGTTGTGATTTACAGATGATTACTTGCATATTTGATCTAGTTTTGATGATTAGCATACAAATAACTTGTTAGATGATGTTTAAAAAAATAATCTAACAAGTGTACATGAAAATGTTTAAGGGTTTTGTTAAACATAAATGTTTAGATGGATGATCATAATCTTTGATTTTGTTAAAGTATGTAAGGTTTTTAACCAAAAATAATACTTTTACAAAATTATAAAAAGAAACATACAAGATGGGTTTTTATAAAAAGCTTGTTAAAACTAGAAGTAAAGCATGGATTTTGAACTAGTTAACTTATGTTATGATCATACCAAAACCCTACATGTTATTGATTTCATCTTGTTAAGATTTTGATATAAATCTCATATGTTTTTATTAAGAAAAATATGAGAAGATTATTGGTGATTTTATAAGATAAAGATATGTTTTATTAAACATGGCAAAGTCCATATTTCTAATAAAATATGGCCAAGTTTTCTAAAAAAAAAAAATCATAAGCTATAAAAACTATTATTTTTGACAAAATCTTTATTAGATTAAAAAGATTTTAAAGAATAGTTTTTATAAAAGCAAAGTTTGTTATAAATATATATTTTTGAGAAAATTTATATTTAGTTAACTTAACAACTTATGTGTTATGTGTTATTTGGTTGTATTAGTTATATTTATGATAACTAGGAACTTGAATACAATGTTACAAATGAACACAATGTACATTTCGACTAAAGTCTTACAAGACTAAATTTTAATACACCTTATAAACAACTTACGGACATTCCGAGCTTTCGAACACAACTTATGGTCAAAACGGACGACGGGCGAATCTATGAACATATCGCCATTCCGAGGAGTTACTACGACGTTTAGGCGATCTTTCGACACGAATACATACAAATCACCGACAACAATATCCGGATGTTTTAAAACTTATAAAACTATTATGTATTCTTTTAACTAAAAAGCCTATACTTAGTAACTTTTATAAAAATGAAAGAATATATTTTTAACACATGGGCTTATTTTACATATGGGCCTATTTTATATAAATGGGCTTATTTTTTATACAAATGGGCTTATCATCCTAATTGGGCTTAACATAAATACATGGGCTAAGCCCAATATCAAGACTCATGGGCTAAGCCCAAAATCAAACATATGGGCCAAGGCCCAATAACATTAAGCCCAATAACATTTGGGCCCAACACTATTTAGGCCCAACACTATTGAGGCCCAACACTATTGAGGCCCAACACTATTGAGGCCCAATACTATTTAGGCCCAACACTATTAAGGCCCAACACTATTTAGGCCCAACACTATTAAGGCCCAACACTATTTAGGCCCAACACTATTTAGGCCCAACACTATTTAGACCCAACACTATTTGGGCCCAATAACATGAATTCTTGGGCTAAGCCCAATGACATATAATTGATAAAAATTACAATTATACAATTTACTTATACAAAGACACGAAATCAAGAAGACAAGACCCGATGATACAACTCACAAGATACAAGATTACATATATATATATATATATATTTGGTGAAATATATATATAACAGTTTAACAATTCATTAATCTAATACACAGTTCAACGAACAATAAAGACATACCAGTCTTACACATATTTAAGACACAAGACTTGTACTCAAGTCATTTACAAAGACCAAAGTGTCTAACAAATATAAGAACATTTGTAGGTCGCAACATTGTTCAAGACGACCACGCGTAAGATCACAAACACTTATCATTCACGGACGCAATACTGTGAGTTCATGTCCCCTATTTATTTAAATGTTTTACAACTTTACAACTATCGGGGAAGATACATGTTCAATCGTATGTTAAAGTTAGGGAATGAAACACCTTAGATCATGTGCGAATTAGGGTTATACATCTAAGCACCATTAATCCAGTTTGGACCTAGGTACATGTGGTTAGATCTAATGGGTTTTGGCGAGCCCCACTCTTGGTCGTGGACCCATACAGAAGAGTGCGTTTGTGTCACAGTCGATAGTAGTCGACACAAAATCGTCTAGGTTTGGATTGCTTCCTATTTCATCACACATATTAATGTCCTCGTGAAACATTAATGATCAACGATTTCATTGACGCTTTACATACTACATCATTACATACAGATACATTTTATACAACTCACATTTTATGGATACATTTTATACAACTCACATTTTATGGATACAGTTTATACAACTCACATTTTACAGATACATTTTATACAACTCACATTTTACAGATACATCTCATACAACTAAAACTGCATGAAATCGCCAACTTTTGTTGATGTTTTCAAACTTAACATGTATTTCAGGAAATTAGTGGACCATGCAGACATTTCAGTCAAGGAAAGCAAGTATCAAGACTCCATGCCACCATTTGAAGGGTTTGCCCGTTATATACTGCCTCTTTGCGGTGATATAGTGGTCAAAGCCTTGACATTTTAAGACTTACATTTTGATGTATAAAACAATGACAACTTATTTTCATTTGATGGTTTGTAACCAATACATTTAACTTATGTTGCGTTCTTTTGAAACGATTCTGACAATGGCATTGGAGCTTGTTTTTATTCATTTAGTATGTTCACTTATATTGTTATGCAATGAGAACCGATCAGATCACACCTCGCGCTTCCGCTACGAGCGGGTGTGACATATTTCTGAGTTATCCGCTAACCGTGCTAAATGTGCTTTCTGCATCAAGTATGTCACTAAAGTTTGTATGCAATAAATGGTGTGACAGTATGAAATGTGATGCACATGTATGTATGATACAGAAATCATAAAGCAGTTTATATCATCAGTTGTAATCAAGCACAGTCATTAAGCACAAATTTAATATTAATTAATCGTACGGATACCTGTAATTATGACGGTTGTCACATATTCCTTCTTTATCAGAATCAAGTTTGTTCCCTGTTGCCATGGGAGTTTTTGAGACTGAGCAATTTTCCAGTGAATATTTGTTCAAAATTGTTTTCACACACTTAGATTGACTCAAAAATATACCATCATTTTTTTGCTTGACTTGTAAACCTAAGAAAAAGGTTAACTCACCCATCATGCTCATCTCAAAGTGGCTAGTCATCAATTTTTGAAACTTTTTGCAAAACCTTTCATTTGTTGATCCAAATATAATGTCATCAACATAAAGTTGGACTAACAAAGTGTGACCTTTGTGTGTTTTAAGAAAAAGAGTTGTATCAATAGTACCTTTTGTGAAGCCAAAATTGAGTAAGAAGTTTGAAAGTGTTTCATACCATGCTCTTGGAGCTTGCTTTAAACCATACAAGGCTTTGTTTAATTTGTAAACTTGGTTTTGAAATTTAGGATCAACAAAGCCTCCAGGTTGTTGCACATAAACTTCTTCCTCAATCTTACCATTCTGGAATGCAGATTTCACATCCATTTGATATACTTTGAAATCTTTGGATGCAACATAAGCAAGAAAGATTCTTACTGCTTCTAATCTGGCCACTGGTGCAAAGGTTTCATCATAGTCAATACCTTCTTGTTGACAATAGCCTTTGACCACTAACCTTGCCTTATTCCTGGTTATTGTGCCATTTTCATCTGATTTGTTTCTAAATAGCCATTTTGAGCCTATGACTGATTTGTAATTTGGCTTAGGCACCAGACCCCATACCTTACTCTTTTCAAACTGATCAAGCTCTTCTTGCATTGCTTGAATCCAGTCTGAGTCATTAAGAGCTTCTTTGACAGACTTGGGTTCTATCTTGCTTAAGAACCCAGCAAATGCACACGCATGTGCTGTTGCAGATCTTGTTCTTACAGCATCTTCTGGATTTCCAATGATGTCAAAATGAACATGTCCTTTTATCCATCTCAACTTGTTGTGAAAAGTTGTTGGTTCTGATGGATTTGAAGTTTCCCCCTGAACATTTACCTCAGTTGTATGGAATATATCAGAATTTTGATTGTCAGAAATATTTTCATTGTTCTGATTCAAGGTTTCTGATACATTTTCATTTGTTCTAAAGGGTTAGCACATGAATTATCTATAGATTTGTTTGTTAGAGATTGATCATGTTCTAGGAAATCTTCTGTTATCATTTCAAAAAGATGTTCAAGTTTTTCTTGTTTATCAGAAAGGTTTGTTTCCTTCATATATTCATCAGAAACTTCTCTTTCTGATGAATCATCAAAAGATACATATGAACTTTCTCTGATTGTCCTTGTGTTTAGAATAAAAATTATATAAGCTTTTGAGGACATTGAATAACCAAGAAAAATATCCTTTTCTGCTTTTCTGTCAAATTTCTCAAGACTTTCAAAATCATTGAAAACAAAACATCTACAACCAAATGTGTGTAAAAAATTTACACTTGGAATTCTTCCATTGATAATGTTATAGGGTGTTTTATTGTGTCTTTTGTTGATTATGGACCTGTTTTGGGTAAAACAAGCATTTACTATTGCCTCTGCCCAAAAATGAGTGGGCAGTTTTTCATGAGCAAGCATTGTTCTAGCTGCTTCCACTAAGGTTCTATTCCTCCTTTCTACCACTCCATTCTGTTGGGGTGATCTTGGAGCAGAAAAGTCATGAGAGATTCCTTTGCTTACAAGGAAGCTCTCAACTTTTGAATTTTTAAATTCTGTTCCATTGTCTGTTCTGATCCTTCTGACTGTCAATTTTAATAGATTATCAATTTTTCTGATAAAATTTATGATCAGATCAGGAGTTTTACTTTTCTTTCTTAAAAACTCTACCCATGTGTATTTGGAAAAATCATCTACAATTACAAGTATATACTTCTTTCCATAAAAGCTTTCAGTGCTAATGGGTCCACAAAGATCCATATGCAAAAGTTCTAAATTTTGTGTTATTGAAGATTTAGAAATTGTTTTGTGTGAGCTTCTTTTAGATTTACCCATTTCACAAGCTTCACAGATTTTATCCTTCTTTGAGGATATGAAAGGTAATCCTTTTACCAGTCCTTTGCTAGCTAATTTGTTCAAATTTTTAAAGTTTAAGTGGGCTAACCTTTTGTGCCACAACCAACTACTACCTTCGTTAATTTTTGAAAATAAACATAATTTTGGATGTTCATTTTCTTCTTTAAAATCAAAATAGTAGATTGACTGTCTTATTCTTTTTCCACTCAAATAGATCTTATTATCATCCATACCAATTAACAAGCATTTTTCTGGTAAAAAGGTTACCTGAAAACCTTTATCACAGAATTGACCACAACTTAGCAGATTATACTTTAAGCCTTCTACATAGGCTACTTTTTCGATGGTCAAACATCCATACTTTATGCATCCATACCCCAAAATCCTCCCTTTTACTCCATTCCCAAAATTAACCATTTTACCCAGTTTTGAAACAAAATTACTGAGTAAGCTCCTGTCCCTAGTCATGTGCTTGGAGCTTCCAGAATCGCAGTACCAGATCTGCTGCACATGATGGTCCTGAAATGGAAAAATTAGAGGGTTTTTTGTTCCCAGACTTGCTTGGGTACTTTTTCTGATGAGATTTTAATCGAATTATCTTCTTTTGATGAACCTCCATCAGAACATCTGTTGCATGCTGAGCCACGAACAGATTTTTCAATTTTTATTTGGAGATGGTGTTGAACAAGCTTCAGAATGTCAACACACATACAAGTTTCTTTATCAGAATTCTCTGATTTCTCTACTTGTGATGGAATTGTTGGATAATTTTGAAATCTTGAGTGAATCACTTCTGGAGTTTTTAAACATTTTTGTTTGGATTCACTCCTTTTTGCTTTTAAGTTGAGATTTGAGATTTCAAAAGAGTTCTCAGAACTTGTTGATCTGCATGATTCAGAATCAGATTCTGATGTAAATTTATCGGAAGAGTTATGTGTTGCTTTCACAAAGGTGGTTGGTTTAATTTCACTTGTTTTTACATATCCTAAACCCTCACCTCTATTCATTGGTGTTTTTTCAATAAAGTTAATGAATTCCTTTGCCTGTTGAAAACCCTTTACATTTATCTCTTTATCATGAATTTTCTTGTGTAAGTTTTTTCTTTCCTTTTCATAAAATTCAATTTTTGCTCTGTGATCTAAGCTTTCTTCTATCAGTAACTGGTTTTCAAGTATAACTTTATTCATGGTTCTTTGCAACTCATCAGATTTTTTACTATCTGATTTCTGTTTATCTTGCAAACTTAGAAAATCTGACATGAGTTTGTTTAATTTGTGTTCAAGGTCAAGATTATCTAGATTTATCAGAAAGTGCCATGAGGCAGAAATTAGCCATCTCTTCTTCTTCTTCACCAGAAGAGTCATCTGACAGTCATGTATCTGTCCCTGCTATCAAACTGACTTGTTGTTGCTTCTTTGCTTCTTCCAGCTTCTTCTCATAGTATGCAACATCCTTCAGTTTCTTGATTTTGCATTCTGAGGCATAGTGACCCTTTTGTTTACATTTGTAACACACAACTTTAGCTTTTCCCTTGTCCTTTGATCTTCCTTCATCCCTAGATCTTCCTTCCATCCTCCCTCTATCACTTTTCTGGTATCTTTGGCCTCCTCCCCTTAACCTCTACTCAAAAGTTTTGGTGAGCAGTGCAATTGCTTCAGCAAAAGCTGAAAAATCTGATGATGTATCATAATTTCCAATATTTTGACTGTTTGAGGTTTGTGGATCATTGGTAGGTGTTCTTTGTGAGTTTGAGATTAAAGCTAAAGATCCCCCTCTCTGATTACATTCTTCAAATATATCATCTTCTCTGGGGACCAGAATGCTATATAGGTCATGAAGACTCATATTACCTAGTTCTAAGGTGGAGGACAAAGTCATGGTTAGACTTCTCCATTCTCTAGGCAAGGCATCTAGAAATTTTATATTCCTTTCATCGTTTGATTTTATAATCCCAAATTTCTTTAGCTCATTCAAAAGTTTTGCAAATCTGTGATATGTTTCATATAGTTTTTCATTTGGTAAACTTTTGAATCTCTCATAGGAGGAAACATAGTTTGTTCTTTTGTTTCTTTTCATCCTTTCCCCTCATTCACAAAGATTTTCCAACTGATCCCATATTTCTTTAGCTGATGCACACGCATCAACTTGAGAGAATATGTCATTAGGAAGAGCCATTATTAAAAGTGATTTAACCCTTTCATCTGCAGCCACCAGATCCTTGTCTTCTGGGCTCCAAAGATTTTCACTTTTGGGAGCCCGAGAGGCAGGGATTCCTGGTGATTGATCAGTTGCTGGAATAGCTGGTATTTCAGTTGTTGGTACATGTGGACCCTTTCAATGGATTGAAACAGATCTCGGTCATGTCCGTTAAGGAAGTTGACCATCCTGATTTTCCATTGTGGGTATTCCTCTCTGACCAAGGTCGGAGGTTTAGACATTGAACCAATGTTGAAAGCATTATTCCATGCTTGAAAGTTTGCCATATTTAGAGAAAAAGAAGATGAGCAATTGATCGTTTGAAAATGATTTATTCAATCTGCTCTGATACCAATTGTTGGTCCCAGTTGGACTTAAAAACTTCTTTTCACGTAATATGGCAAGTGATTTCACCTAATATGAAAATAGTGTGCGAAAATAGAAATCAGACTTTCAAGAAACAAGACCTACAGAATTTTCAAGTTTATATCACTTTGAAACAAAATGGTTTACAAGGTGATTGTGAGATTATTATCTATTACAAACGAATACTTGTGTAATTCTAAGGTGAAAGGACAATGGAGTTTTTGTTGTATGTATTGAATGCTTGGCTTAACTCATTGTCCTTTGCTTGATGAGCTTTCTATTTATAGAGAGCCCGGATACAACAATAAATATTTGTTTATTCATGTATATGTCCTGCAAAAAGTAGCTTCTTAACATATTCATTGAATCCAATTATCAAGTTGCCTTTGTCATCATGAGATCCAATAATGTCAAGTTGCTTCGGTTATTGTGGCAGGGTAGAACTCATTTTAGACAAGTGGGGTTATATCAGAATTTCTGATGATCAGATTTGCTAGAAACTGATGATATTTCATCAGATCCATCATAATGGCCTTTTCTGATAATGTTCTTTAGTTCTTGATCAGCTTCTGATTCTTTGAAGTAGATGTTGTTCTTTTCAGTTGCCCTATCTGTTTTTCTTCTTGTTGTTTGATCTTCAGGACTTTATCTTCTTCATAGATCAAGCTGAATTGGATTTTCTTCAATACTTACAAATAAAGTTTCCTAACAGACAACATGGTAAAGAAAGTCGAATAATATCACTCCATCTAAATATAGGTATAAATGTGAGATTTTTTCAATTAAACACAAACCAAAAGCATCTAAATTTACAACTTAATCCATATAGAGAGCAACCTTGGTCCACATCACGTAGCCAAGGATGAAACCCTTGAATTGCTACTCGGAAGCGCACCTTGTGATTCAAGCTCACTTATCAAACGAGTCAACTGACTGCTCTGATATAAACACAACCCGATTTGACCCATCCATAATAAGTGAATGGTTAAGTGTTTGCAATCAAACCTGTGTGAATTTGATGAAAAGGTGAAGGAATTCCTTTTTCTCGACGTCATAATTGTAGAAGTTGTATAAGATGGGAGTGGCGATCAACTGGTGCAGAATCTGTTAAGAAAAATAAATTAAACAAATCATTCTGATAGATAAAAAAGAAAACGCGTGTTTGTAATCGGGTATTGCTAACCAGCAGAGTAGCGCCAAGGGTACTGCCAAAAACAAACAGCAAGCTTTCGAGGGCTTTCAGGGCAATAGCACCTGCAACCAAGAACTTGATCTGTATGATAACACCGTTTAACAACCACAAATTAATGTCTGTTAACAGAACTTTACTCCTTTAGATGTGAATTATTATGATTATTTCAAAGCTCTATGAGATAGATTATGTGACACCTGTGCCTCCACGACCATCAAACAAATACCAAACTAATGAAATATTATATTTCATACTTGGGATTTGTATAAATATGTGTATCATTTGCACATATCAATTCTTGTTTGATTTCGGGCTTTAAATCGCTTTCTGGAAGGTTATACGCGCACTGATGCGTAAATATAACCAGTTCAATGCAACAAACACTCTGGAATAGTGACATAGGCTTAACATACCTTAAATAACCTTTACATAACTTAGAAATAAGTTTTGAAAGGTTTGGTGTGCCGAAATCAAGTTTATTCGCTTATAGGGACTAAATTCGACAAACTACGAAAGTATGTCGATTCGTACTGTAACGAACATTCCAGAACATGGCCATAAGTTAAAAACACCCTAAATATCCTTTACATAGCTTAGAAATAGGCTTTGAGAGGTTCGGTGTGCTAAAATAAACTTTATGCTCATTCAGGGACTAAAAGCGTCAAAAAGTGCATAAGTTTGCATTTTCGCGCATAACTTACGTTCTGAATACATCCGGACATCCAAAATTTTATGTAAGCATTAAAATATTATATTTTAGTGTTTGGCTTGTCAAAAATCCATTCGTCGCGCAATTTGGATCGTACATGCGTCCGTTACGACTTCCGTCGTAATTAACCGAACAACGCAACCGTACGGCCAAACGAACTGACATCCGGCATATTTTTGAACACATTTTAAGTTCCCTATACTTTAAATTCATTTTAGAGCTTTGAAATGGGGTTAACGGGCCTTAAACGTGTCGGAAATGACTTAAATGCATGACAGGGACTAAATTTGTAATTCTGCCAAAGTTGTGCCTTGCGCACCTCAACACTCTGAGTGTTGAGGTCCGTAAGCAAGTGCCACCACAGCAGAATGTTGCAAACAGCCTGTTTTCAGCTGTCATACACTCTTTTCTCACTTGCAACTGGTTTCTAGCAATCCTATGGGCTCCCATGGGTTTGTAAATCAGTGGGTATGTGTTGTACGGCTGAGATTTAACGCTTGGGAAACAAGAAACGATCTTAATGGCTCAACATTTCCTATAAATACCCCCCCCCCATGTCTTGCTCATCTTCCCTCACATTTGAAATCTGATTCAAAGCTCTCTAAGTGGAAGTTTATATGCTTCCTACCTGAGAGTGAATCGGGTTCAAATCTTGCGGGGACCCTTTGTAAGTGTTCCTTCGTTCTTTTTATGCGTTTTTAGCTTGAAAGTCAAACTGTGTTTGACTTTCTGCATTAACCAGTTTATGGTCAACGCGAAGTTCGTTTGAACTTCATAACGTGAGCGTAATCACGATGGTTATAGTCCCTAGTGACTATACCTACTGATTACCATGTTATCTAGGCTCAGTGACGAGTCGTAGTTTCGGCCAAAATACGTGTTCTTGCGTATTTTGTAACCAAACTACTCTAGGGTATCAAAACCGTTTGTTTTGATACCAAGCCTGTTTTTAAATCTTGTTAAACATGTTTTAACATGTTTAGCTCGTCACTTTTAGATTTGTGCTTGTTTAGGGTCGTAAGGGTAAGCGATCTAATCAATCGCTTATGCTTTCGAACCCGGCCCATTTGGTCGATCATTAGGATCCGACCAAACACTTTAGGTGACCATAGTTGTATAGGGAATAACCTTCCGAGGTTATACCTTATGGTCACGTCGTTTAAGTAGTTGTATGATAAGTAATTCTTATGCCTTAGGTAAATTACAAAAATGCCCTTTTTAAGTCAAAATTCATTTTAAGCCTATGTAACATAACTTTTGGTATCTAAACTGATTTAGTAACAATATTAGACATGTCAAGGCATATCTTACTTGTCATAGGGCTAGTTAGGCGTTCCGAACGCGTTTCACGCAAACGACGCGTTAAAGTAGCATAAGCTACCTAAACGGGTCGTAACGGGTCAAAAGCACTTAGGTTAAGTTTCGTTTTAGTATGTAGGTTTTGTTAAACCATATTACATGAGTTCCTACACTCATTTGGTTTACGAACCCTCATGCTACCCGATCCTCCGATTAGGTCCGTTTATTAATGTAGTTACCTATATTAGGTGCCGTTTGATTCCGTAACCTTCTAGCTTTGCTTGGTGGATATCTAAAGTCTATTGAGCAATTTCAAGTGAGTACATAGACCCCTCTTTTACTGTTTTCCAAACGTTTTGGGGTGGAACACATGTGCCTACTTGTTACTTTCATGCTTTCCTGTTTTCACATCATATACTTGCTATGTTCATTAGTACATTTATAGTACATGATTTCATTGTGTTTATGCTATGTATGCTCATTGTGTGCGTACTTAGTACATTGTTTTACCTTACCATTTCATGCTATGTATGTCCATTGTGTGCATACTTAGTACATTGTTTTCATTACATTTCACGCTATGTATGTCTATTTAGTGCATACCTAGTGCATTGTTTTACATTACCTTTTCATGCTATGTATGTTCATCATACTTAGTACATTTGCTTTACATTGCATCTCTGTTGCATATGTTCCTGTAACATATGGACACATTATTTTACATCTCTGCCTTGTATGTTTACCTAGCATACTAGGTACATTATTTTCATCACATGCTTACATTTTGATATGACATTTGGTTTGTTTAAATGGGACCATATACATTCATTAACATTAGCTACGCCGCTCGTTAGTAGGTAATGGTACCATAGGAATTGACAACTCCCGTTCCTAAAGTCCTAGGTTTGTTTGGATGGATGGAATGACCGAATTCGATTAAAACATAAGACCGATAGTCCTTTCATTTGTTTAAGGGTTTATCACCACAGTCACAAGGCTTGAATGTATGCATTTTCACAACACCGCATAAATGTTTATATTCAGTACAGCATGCATTTCCACAAGACATAACGTTGATTTAAACCATGTTTTACTTCAATACATTGTTTTGTGCATATTTTTACCTATGGTTCAATAGATATGCAGTTTAGACATGGGCAATTTTTACATTGGTGGTTTGTTTGGGTAAAATGATTCGAGTAACGAGGCATGTGTAATATGATACAAGCAGGGTGGATACGCCGCTGGTACTTCCTATATATAAGTGCTTGTATGATATTACATATCGTAGCGTTATTTAAATCATTTCAGTTTAGACATATAACATTTTTATACAAATAACATATTTTTCACAAGACATTGTTTTTCAAACAACTTATCTTATACAAACTCATTTAAATTGGTTATTCGTTTAATCTTACATTATTCTTTTACATATCATCGTTTTTCAAATGATTTATAAAACAAAACATTTTACAAGGATCATGACTGACTTTTGTTAAACAACCTTTTTCTAAACTTATAAGTCATGAATCCTATTTTCACAAAACCTATGTACTCGCCGGCATTTTTATGCTGACGTACCTATTTTCACATGTGTTTAAGGATATGATGCATAGGATTGATCAAGATACACTTAGGCGGACTTGGGCCTTAGTGACAATAAAAGATGGAAGACTAGTTAATTTTGTTATACTTCTTTGTTTGTTAAGACAATGTAACTCTTTTAATCAATAAAACAATATTTTAATTTTCCATGTGTTATGAAACAATGATTCTGTTAAGACAAGTTGGTATCAGAGCTCATGGTTATAGGGAATTAGGTTATTAGTAATGATTTGACCTAGTCTATAACCTTCCTAGGACCCTAACGTGAGTTTACATGCGTTTAGTCATAAAACAATACCGTCACCTATCCTTAGGCGACAACCATAACAGGAACACAATTTTCAAATCCGCTTTGAAAATCAATCATCTGTTCTAGGATGATTTATTGTAAGGTTTTGAACCTTCAAAGTTTTCAAAAATCTCGTCAAAGTTTGGGTCTTTTTAAATGTGAACACGTGCAAACTGGAAGAGTGAATGCCTGTACTCTGAGTTTTCTGTCTAAGGCTAGAGTGTTCGTACAAATCCGCAGTATCGGACCAGTCACTCTTACCTAGGAACTCTTGGGGTGAGTGTTCACTTATAGGCGAGCATGTCTTCAGTGATACATTAATATGACCTGTTTACTTTGATTAGTCACCGTCTCATTTGTTTGCCTTTGGTAACAAACGAATGATCGCAATTTTATGCGTTGCCATTTTGTTTTGATTTTCTGATAACATTTCACTTGTTTCTTCCTATGTCTTTCATTTTCTTCTAGAATGTCTCTTCCTCTCAGCAACGGTCAAATGTCCGAGCAAACAGCCAAATTTGCCCAGCAAATAGGCGAAGTGATTCTGAAGACTGTGGATTTAGGCATTGCCATGGCTCGTCTCAACAATGAAGCCACTCAAGAGTCACCGAAGGAAGGAGAAGTCAAGCCTGCACCAAAATCAAGGAAGCGTAAGGCTTCAAGGAAACCCGCAGCAGTTACACCTAATCAAGCGGGACCTAGCCAAGTGGCAACGCCACCAGCTAGGAAGCCATACTTAGGAACTGCTCCTTGGTGCAAGCAATGCAACCATCATCATTCAAACCTCTTACCCTGCTTCAAATGTACCTATTGTGGACGATGGGGACATTTGGTTAATGTATGCCGCTTTGCTATCCAAAACAAAGCTGTTACAAACTTTGCTGCTGCTCAACCTCCTGCCAAGAAACCTTATGACCGTGCTGCACTGATGTGCAACAAGTGTAATGCACCTCACTAAGCTTACCTACAATCTCGTCTGTGTGCATCATGTGGACGACTCGGTCACCTGGCAAATGCTTGTCTTTTCAACCCAATCCAAGGTGGTCCAAACCAACCCCAAGTCAACCCTTCTCAAGCTTGTTTATCGTCTGGTACTTGGTACAACTACGGTGAGACGAGCTATTTCAGGAATAAGTAATCAGAGATTGTCAATGCAAGTCTGACCCACGGATAAGCATATGGCTGAGTATAAGATATTGCTGTTTTAATCTTATGCTTTTGTTTTCTCTGTTTTTCTTGTAATGTGAAACAATCAGTTTTATTTATAAATAAATTGTTGTTCAAATTCTGATATACAAGTGTAGTTACATATGTGTATGGCATTTCCCTATAATACCTACATTAAGGAACTATGTCCCTTACAAACTACTCTTGTGATTCTCCCTTTCAAGTGATTGCTCATGATTTCCTTGAAAAAAAATTTTAAGCACTCGTTTCATTCTAAGAAACGAAGTACATGAAATGAAGTGACATTATGTGTAATCGTGCTTTTCGCACATCTGTGCCTTTGAATCCTTGGTTAGATAACTAAGGATATTTTCAAATCTCATACCCATTACGTTCTGATTTTTCAATATGCATAGTATGAGTACTTCAAAAACAACCTTCATGATTTCAAAACATTTCATATAGTTTGAAAACAATTTTTCAAATGCATTGTCTATGTTTTCAAAAACAACCCTCATGATTTCAAAATATTTCATTAATACAGTATAATTACTTATATCAAGTGCATGATTTCAAAAGCATCATTCATGTTTACAAAAAAACCTTATACATAATTTCAAAATTTATCTCGCATGATTTTAAGACATAATATTTTTATATACCTACCTAATACACCTACTTTATGATTTCAAAAGTATTATATATAAGGTTTCAAAAACATTAAACACATTTTTTTAAAAGAAACCCCATGCATAGTTTTCAAAATATTTTCCTCATACATTGACTTAACCTTCAAATTCTGCTTCATATGTCGCCTTGACATATCCAGCATCTGAACTTCATAAGCATTTTACTTCATGTTTTGACTTAAGCACATCCAGTGCGAAGTTTCAAAACATCTTCAACTTCTAAAATCCATATGGGATCTTTTTATCTTCAAAATTAGACCCTTGTGGATGATTATCATTTAAATCAGAGTCCTTAATTGGATTCTTTGTATGCCTTAATTCGAACATTTCGGTTCCTTATAATCGAAATCGAATTTTCTCTTTAAGATCTTTCTATCTTTATAGTTAGATTCTTGGAAATATTTAAAGCACCCATCAAAATCCATTGATTGGATACCTGGTGTGCTTTGAATACATGTGCACAGTTAACAAAACAAATTAACAAACAATTTTGTGGTTATGTGACTATGTGTTTACGCATCTTGTGTTTTCTTTTATGCATTTTGTGTTTTTGTATACTCTGGATATTCGTTATCCAAATCCTCGTAGAATCTTTCATATCTTCATATGAGGGGTTCGTAGAAGGATATTCAAAAAGGTACTACCTTAAATCCTTATTGGGCTTCTACGTGATAGTTATGTTACGCCCATATTCGTATTTGACAAAAAGTTGCAGCGGAAACACTAACCATAAAATTTCTTGCATTAAAATATCTCAACTTATTAAAACTTTTAACTTTAACTTGATTCTTAATCAAAATCTGTCATCCTCTTATCTGTTAACTAAAAACATAGCTTTCACTTATTACATTTTACATTCAACGTCCCCGTACAATCTCTCTCGTGACTCGGTCTTCAATCCCTAATCCTTGTGATAATCGCTCATCATCCGTACAACCTGCATTCACCACATACATCCGAAACATTAGCACAAGTTATATAAACCAGCTCATTCATATGCACTTCCCATTTCGTTCTTTAACAAGCTTTAAGCATCTCATTCGCGTATCCATTTTCTGATGAGGCTTCAATAATGTACCTGCATACCTTTCATTCTCAACGTACACCATTATTAACATAAACCCTCAATGTCTAAATCATGCTTACATACGTACGTACATTAAGCTCACATCTTTACATTCATGCATACACTCATACACATCTTTATACGTACATACATACTCTTCCATATTCGTACATACCCTTCCTACGTCATCACATACATGCATACTCTCTTACATCATCACATACATGCATACACTCTTATATACTCTTATACATACATACATACACCTCTATGTACTTCATACGTACTTACATACGCAACTACATACGTACATACCTTTCCTACATCATCACATACATGCATACACTCGTATATACGCTTATACATACATACATACATACACATCTACGTACAAACATACCCTTCCTACAACTTTACATACATGCATACACTCATATATACGCTTATACATACATACATACACATCTACGTACAAACATACCTTTCCTACAACTTTACATACGTGCATACACTCATATATACGCTTATACATACATACATACACATCTACGTACAAACATACCTTTCCTACAACTTTACATACGGGCATACACTCATACATACCCTTATACATTCGTGCATACACATCCACATACATACCTACATTACTACGCATTCCCATACATGCATACTGTCACGCGTATCTTCATATATACATAAGACAAGGTTAGGGAGCTTTTCGGGAGCTTTACATGCTACCGGGTCGAAAACCGGAGCACCAGGACACGTTACGGGTCAACCGGAAACACCAGACGCGAAAAAATAAAAGCTTACAAACAAGTGCCCGTCGCCGACGGGCTCCAAGCCGTCGGCGACGGGTTGTAGATATGCCCGTCGGGCCATTTAACCCGTCGGCAGTGTGTTAACCCGTCAGCAAAAAAAGTGGTTTTCCCTTGCCCGTCGGCGACGGCCTCCTTGCCCGTCGGCGACGGGCTCTCTAAAGTGCATTTTTCTGCAGCTCCGTTTCGACGTCCGAACGCACTAAAACGCGCGTAACTTTCGAACCGTTTACCCGTTTAACCCCCCGTTTCTTCCTACATGCTTGTAAATTCACATTCTATCATATAAACTTAAAATCCCACATACGGATTAAGGAAATTCTTAACTTGCATGCATTCGGCTTATTGTCATTCTCTAATTATTTGACCCGTTATGGGTATTTGCGCATTAAATGGTCTATGACATACAAAACCATACTCTTCGCTTTCACACATGACTATAACATTATTCTAATCGATTAGCTTATTTCCAAATGGGCATTTAAGGTCGTTCGTCCGATATACCTATCAAGGGCGTTTTTGTCAACATTGTTTAATCCTTTACAACCAAGGACCTCATTGCATATTTAACCAATCCTACCACTTAACTTCAATTCTAACGCATATACCTTACTCGGATCAAAGCTAAGATCCGTTTAATACTTCATCGATTTCATTCAACTCATTCCTATTTGACCTCAATTAACACATTTAGTTAAAATACATATAACTTTACATAAACAACTAGGAAGTGATTACGGAATCACTTACCTCATGCATCCGTGTTCACATCCGTTTCCACGCCTCTTCTTGACCCGTTAGCCTTTCGCGCTTGAGTCCATCTCCACATGATTCCTATGCTTTCATGTCATCGAAATCACGCTATTATTAGCATACTCATATGTACATGATAACGATCGTATCAATCCCATATTTCACACTTAACTTTCATTAATCATTTCATACAAACATAACTCATATAATCATGTCCGTATACGTATAACTCATGTAACTCATCATGTCATTACTTTTAACACGGATTGCTATTACATGTACCATACGACTTCTCATCAACCTATATTTATGACAACGAGTCAACTCATGTTGCTTATACTTAGTTGACTTTCAAAAGTCAACTATTAGCCATACATATCTATCGACTTATCAACATATTCCCGTAACATCATAATCGACTATACGGACGACATTATATACATTTTATCATTCACTTGATGTACGTACTACCTTTTAAGCACAACGTACAACTTATTCATACAAAATCTCCTAAATTCATACATAGTTCATCAAATGCTTCTACAATCCAACATGGGTATTTGAATTAAACATCAAACATGTTATCATCACATTTCATTCACTTCATCTACAACACTTCATCATTTCTTATCCCATTTCTTTAAACATTCACACACATGTATGATTCCAAACATTATTAACATAAGTGAATCATCATATTACATTACATCATCTAAAACCCACTTCATAACTACTTGTTAATCACCTACAAGTGATTTAATCTAAAATTCTTCATAATTCATCATACTTTTGATATATGTACTACCTTGTAAGCATAGTGTACAACTAGTTCATACATATCATTCTAATCTCATACAAAATTCATCAATTTCTTCCTCCTAATCAACATGATTCATACATGCATAATATCAAACATACTAGTATCACATTTCTTTCAATCCTTCTAACAAGAATACATCATACAACTCAAAATACATCAATATTAAGCAAGAACTTAAACATAGATGATTTACTCATGTCATCTTCTTCACCATAACAAATGGGTTTCACCCTTAAACATCAAATTACCCCAATTCATGCATAATCCATGTTCCAAATGATGAATCTAACACATACTCATGCTCAATTTCATACAAATTCGTGATTTACAACATAACCCATTTCGTGCATCATCACCAATCTAGAATCTAAGACATACCTTACGATCCCCTTGTGAAGGTGATCGTTAATCCGTGTTTGGTTATGAATTTAAGCATCATTTAGCCTTCCAATTGGATGATCTTTCATGTTTAGGGTTTGAGACTCCATGGGAGTCTCCTGGTCGATCTTGCACACACACGAAGGTGTGTTTGTGTGTGTATTATTTTCTTTTAATAACTCATCTTTCATCCTATACCATCTAGCCCCTCATGTTTACCATTTAACATAATTGGCACACTTTCATTCTTTACTTATTTCTACTATACTTTTAACTAGGATAATTAACCTAGTTATTTATTTCTCAATGTACCATATTAGAACATGTAACGAATATAGACATTCGGGTTTTGGGGTGTTACAAGTCTACCCCCCTTAAATAAGGTTTCGTCCCCGAAACCTTTCTCATTTCCTCTTACACACACACATTCATGTTTGACATCACGGTCACATCATAATCATAAGTAATCATCCTATCACATTTCATAATTATTCAATCAATTGGCTTCCTCTTCTTAACAAGTCTATACTTTCCATGGCATACTTTCGTATAACATTCTCATTTCCTTTGACCCGTTAATAACAGGTTAATATACATACTTATTCAAACTTATAATAATGCTTATACTCATATGATCCGTTTATAACAGATTTAATACTTTTATCTCATCCTCTATGATTCCGTTCTATAGACACATTGCATAACATTTAACCCTTGTTTTGTTATCACAACAAAACTACTATGTCATCGTCATACCTATTTGCTTATCTCCGTAGCTAACATCATTCTACATTTTGTAGTCTTTTGTATCGTCTATGTTTTGAATCCATCTAACGGTTTCAAACATCCTAGCATAGCATATCATAATTCGAATCCGTCTCGCGGATTCTAGCATAGCATTTCATGTTTCGAATCCGTCTCGCGGATTCTAGCATAGCATATCATGTTTCGAATCCGTCTCGCGGATTCTAGCATAGCATATCATACTTCGAATCCGTCTCGCGGATCTTAGCATAGCATATCATACTTCGAATCCATCTCGCGGATTCTAGCATAGCATTTCATGTTTCGAATCCGTCTCGCGGATTCTAGCATAGCATATCATAATTCGAATCCGCCTCGCGGATTCTAGCATAGCATATCATGTTTCGAATCCGTCTCGCGGATTCTAACATAGCATTTCATAATTCGAATCCGCCTCGCGGATTCTAGCATAGCATATCATGTTTCGAATCCGTCTCGCGGATTCTAACATAGCATTTCATAATTCGAATCCGCCTCGCGGATTCTAGCATAGCATATCATGTTTCGAATCCGTCTCGCGGATTCTAACATAGCATTTCATACTCTCATTCTTGAGAGTCTTACATTTCTCTTCACCCTCACGTCCACCTACTACTTAATCCTAACGGACATACCTGTATCAATTATCACGGTCCCACGAACGTCATATGCTTCACGTGTACTGGCCAGGTACACAATCCACATACTAGTTTCGTGTCTTCGTGTAATTGTCACCTTATGTCCGAAGAATTTGGTTTCGGCACGTGTATCATTTTTCAAAACATGTTTACTATACCATCATGGTCCTTCATTTAGCATTTTTCTTTCCTTAATGCATTTTACCATTTCATATACCGACATATTGAATTTATGTACCTGGGTTCAACTTTATCTTATTTCATGCCTTAGTGTCGGTACTTGACCGCACTCGCGGATCATCCTCTTCAAACGCTTATACACATACCTTGCATAAACAAAACCGTCAGTCTCTTTATGCGTATACAATAGTACATACTTACATTCTCTTTTACCTTTGGATCTTGACCGAGTCTTAGATTGTACGGGTTTCTTATCACAAGAGCACACAGGTTTGAGTTCAAGCACTTACCTTCTTACACTTGATTCTCTCAAACCAGGGCTCTGATACCAACTTGTTACGCCCATATTCGTATTTGACAAAAAGTTGCAGCGGAAACACTAACCATAAAATTTCTTGCATTAAAATATCTCAACTTATTAAAACTTTTAACTTTAACTTGATTCTTAATCAAAATCTGTCATCCTCTTATCTGTTAACTAAAAACATAGCTTTCACTTATTACATTTTACATTCAACGTCCCCGTACAATCTCTCTCGTGACTCGGTCTTCAATCCCTAATCCTTGTGATAATCGCTCATCATCCGTACAACCTGCATTCACCACATACATCCGAAACATTAGCACAAGTCATATAAACCAGCTCATTCATATGCACTTCCCATTTCGTTCTTTAACAAGCTTTAAGCATCTCATTCGCGTATCCATTTTCTGATGAGGCTTCAATAATGTACCTGCATACCTTTCATTCTCAACGTACACCATTATTAACATAAACCCTCAATGTCTAAATCATGCTTACATACGTACGTACATTAAGCTCACATCTTTACATTCATGCATACACTCATACACATCTTTATACGTACATACATACTCTTCCATATTCGTACATACCCTTCCTACGTCATCACATACATGCATACTCTCTTACATCATCACATACATGCATACACTCTTATATACTCTTATACATACATACATACACCTCTATGTACTTCATACGTACTTACATACGCAACTACATACGTACATACCTTTCCTACATCATCACATACATGCATACACTCGTATATACGCTTATACATACATACATACACATCTACGTACAAACATACCCTTCCTACAACTTTACATACATGCATACACTCATATATACGCTTATACATACATACATACACATCTACGTACAAACATACCTTTCCTACAACTTTACATACGTGCATACACTCATATATACGCTTATACATACATACATACACATCTACGTACAAACATACCTTTCCTACAACTTTACATACGGGCATACACTCATACATACCCTTATACATTCGTGCATACACATCCACATACATACCTACATTACTACGCATTCCCATACATGCATACTGTCACGCGTATCTTCATATATACATAAGACAAGGTTAGGGAGCTTTTCGGGAGCTTTACATGCTACCGGGTCGAAAACCGGAGCACCAGGACACGTTACGGGTCAACCGGAAACACCAGACGCGAAAAAATAAAAGCTTACAAACAAGTGCCCGTCGCCGACGGGCTCCAAGCCGTCGGCGACGGGTTGTAGATATGCCCGTCGGGCCATTTAACCCGTCGGCAGTGTGTTAACCCGTCAGCAAAAAAAGTGGTTTTCCCTTGCCCGTCGGCGACGGGCTCTCTAAAGTGCATTTTTCTGCAGCTCCGTTTCGACGTCCGAACGCACTAAAACGCGCGTAACTTTCGAACCGTTTACCCGTTTAACCCCCCGTTTCTTCCTACATGCTTGTAAATTCACATTATATCATATAAACTTAAAATCCCACATACGGATTAAGGAAATTCTTAACTTGCATGCATTCGGCTTATTGTCATTCTCTAATTATTTGACCCGTTATGGGTATTTGCGCATTAAATGGTCTATGACATACAAAACCATACTCTTCGCTTTCACACATGACTATAACATTATTCTAATCGATTAGCTTATTTCCAAATGGGCATTTAAGGTCGTTCGTCCGATATACCTATCAAGGGCGTTTTTGTCAACATTGTTTAATCCTTTACAACCAAGGACCTCATTGCATATTTAACCAATCCTACCACTTAACTTCAATTCTAACGCATATACCTTACTCGGATCAAAGCTAAGATCCGTTTAATACTTCATCGATTTCATTCAACTCATTCCTATTTGACCTCAATTAACACATTTAGTTAAAATACATATAACTTTACATAAACAACTAGGAAGTGATTACGGAATCACTTACCTCATGCATCCGTGTTCACATCCGTTTCCACGCCTCTTCTTGACCCGTTAGCCTTTCGCGCTTGAGTCCATCTCCACATGATTCCTATGCTTTCATGTCATCGAAATCACGCTATTATTAGCATACTCATATGTACATGATAACGATCGTATCAATCCCATATTTCACACTTAACTTTCATTAATCATTTCATACAAACATAACTCATATAATCATGTCCGTATACGTATAACTCATGTAACTCATCATGTCATTACTTTTAACACGGATTGCTATTACATGTACCATACGACTTCTCATCAACTTATATTTATGACAACGAGTCAACTCATGTTGCTTATACTTAGTTGACTTTCAAAAGTCAACTATTAGCCATACATATCTATCGACTTATCAACATATTCCCGTAACATCATAATCGACTATACGGACGACATTATATACATTTTATCATTCACTTGATGTACGTACTACCTTTTAAGCACAACGTACAACTTATTCATACAAAATCTCCTAAATTCATACATAGTTCATCAAATGCTTCTACAATCCAACATGGGTATTTGAATTAAACATCAAACATGTTATCATCACATTTCATTCACTTCATCTACAACACTTCATCATTTCTTATCCCATTTCTTTAAACATTCACACACATGTATGATTCCAAACATTATTAACATAAGTGAATCATCATATTACATTACATCATCTAAAACCCACTTCATAACTACTTGTTAATCACCTACAAGTGATTTAATCTAAAATTCTTCATAATTCATCATACTTTTGATATATGTACTACCTTGTAAGCATAGTGTACAACTAGTTCATACATATCATTCTAATCTCATACAAAATTCATCAATTTCTTCCTCCTAATCAACATGATTCATACATGCATAATATCAAACATACTAGTATCACATTTCTTTCAATCCTTCTAACAAGAATACATCATACAACTCAAAATACATCAATATTAAGCAAGAACTTAAACATAGATGATTTACTCATGTCATCTTCTTCACCATAACAAATGGGTTTCACCCTTAAACATCAAATTACCCCAATTCATGCATAATCCATGTTCCAAATGATGAATCTAACACATACTCATGCTCAATTTCATACAAATTCGTGATTTACAACATAACCCATTTCGTGCATCATCACCAATCTAGAATCTAAGACATACCTTACGATCCCCTTGTGAAGGTGATCGTTAATCCGTGTTTGGTTATGAATTTAAGCATCATTTAGCCTTCCAATTGGATGATCTTTCATGTTTAGGGTTTGAGACTCCATGGGAGTCTCCTGGTCGATCTTGCACACACACGAAGGTGTGTTTGTGTGTGTATTATTTTCTTTTAATAACTCATCTTTCATCCTATACCATCTAGCCCCTCATGTTTACCATTTAACATAATTGGCACACTTTCATTCTTTACTTATTTCTACTATACTTTTAACTAGGATAATTAACCTAGTTATTTATTTCTCAATGTACCATATTAGAACATGTAACGAATATAGACATTCGGGTTTTGGGGTGTTACAAGTCTACCCCCCTTAAATAAGGTTTCGTCCCCGAAACCTTTCTCATTTCCTCTTACACACACACATTCATGTTTGACATCACGGTCACATCATAATCATAAGTAATCATCCTATCACATTTCATAATTATTCAATCAATTGGCTTCCTCTTCTTAACAAGTCTATACTTTCCATGGCATACTTTCGTATAACATTCTCATTTCCTTTGACCCGTTAATAACAGGTTAATATACATACTTATTCAAACTTATAATAATGCTTATACTCATATGATCCGTTTATAACAGATTTAATACTTTTATCTCATCCTCTATGATTCCGTTCTATAGACACATTGCATAACATTTAACCCTTGTTTTGTTATCACAACAAAACTACTATGTCATCGTCATACCTATTTGCTTATCTCCGTAGCTAACATCATTCTACATTTTGTAGTCTTTTGTATCGTCTATGTTTTGAATCCATCTAACGGTTTCAAACATCCTAGCATAGCATATCATAATTCGAATCCGTCTCGCGGATTCTAGCATAGCATTTCATGTTTCGAATCCGTCTCGCGGATTCTAGCATAGCATATCATGTTTCGAATCCGTCTCGCGGATTCTAGCATAGCATATCATACTTCGAATCCGTCTCGCGGATCTTAGCATAGCATATCATACTTCGAATCCATCTCGCGGATTCTAGCATAGCATTTCATGTTTCGAATCCGTCTCGCGGATTCTAGCATAGCATATCATAATTCGAATCCGCCTCGCGGATTCTAGCATAGCATATCATGTTTCGAATCCGTCTCGCGGATTCTAACATAGCATTTCATAATTCGAATCCGCCTCGCGGATTCTAGCATAGCATATCATGTTTCGAATCCGTCTCGCGGATTCTAACATAGCATTTCATACTCTCATTCTTGAGAGTCTTACATTTCTCTTCACCCTCACGTCCACCTACTACTTAATCCTAACGGACATACCTGTATCAATTATCACGGTCCCACGAACGTCATATGCTTCACGTGTACTGGCCAGGTACACAATCCACATACTAGTTTCGTGTCTTCGTGTAATTGTCACCTTATGTCCGAAGAATTTGGTTTCGGCACGTGTATCATTTTTCAAAACATGTTTACTATACCATCATGGTCCTTCATTTAGCATTTTTCTTTCCTTAATGCATTTTACCATTTCATATACCGACATATTGAATTTATGTACCTGGGTTCAACTTTATCTTATTTCATGCCTTAGTGTCGGTACTTGACCGCACTCGCGGATCATCCTCTTCAAACGCTTATACACATACCTTGCATAAACAAAACCGTCAGTCTCTTTATGCGTATACAATAGTACATACTTACATTCTCTTTTACCTTTGGATCTTGACCGAGTCTTAGATTGTACGGGTTTCTTATCACAAGAGCACACAGGTTTGAGTTCAAGCACTTACCTTCTTACACTTGATTCTCTCAAACCAGGGCTCTGATACCAACTTGTTACGCCCATATTCGTATTTGACAAAAAGTTGCAGCGGAAACACTAACCATAAAATTTCTTGCATTAAAATATCTCAACTTATTAAAACTTTTAACTTTAACTTGATTCTTAATCAAAATCTGTCATCCTCTTATCTGTTAACTAAAAACATAGCTTTCACTTATTACATTTTACATTCAACGTCCCCGTACAATCTCTCTCGTGACTCGGTCTTCAATCCCTAATCCTTGTGATAATCGCTCATCATCCGTACAACCTGCATTCACCACATACATCCGAAACATTAGCACAAGTCATATAAACCAGCTCATTCATATGCACTTCCCATTTCGTTCTTTAACAAGCTTTAAGCATCTCATTCGCGTATCCATTTTCTGATGAGGCTTCAATAATGTACCTGCATACCTTTCATTCTCAACGTACACCATTATTAACATAAACCCTCAATGTCTAAATCATGCTTACATACGTACGTACATTAAGCTCACATCTTTACATTCATGCATACACTCATACACATCTTTATACGTACATACATACTCTTCCATATTCGTACATACCCTTCCTACGTCATCACATACATGCATACTCTCTTACATCATCACATACATGCATACACTCTTATATACTCTTATACATACATACATACACCTCTATGTACTTCATACGTACTTACATACGCAACTACATACGTACATACCTTTCCTACATCATCACATACATGCATACACTCGTATATACGCTTATACATACATACATACACATCTACGTACAAACATACCGTTACGACTTCCGTCGTAATCCATTTGTCGCGCAATTTGGATTAAAATATTATATTTTAGTGTTTGGATTGTCAAAAATCCATTTGTCGCGCAATTTGGATCGTACACGCATCCGTTACGACTTCCGTCGTAATTAACCGAACAACGCAACCGTACGGCCAAACGAACTGACATCCGGCATATTTTTGAACACATTTTAAGTTCCCTATACTTTAACTTCATTTTAGAGCTTTGAAATGGGGTTAACGGGCCTTAAACGTGTCGGAAATGACTTAAATGCATGACAGGGACTAAATTTGTAATTCTGCCAAAGTTGTGCCTTGCGCACCTCAACACTCTGAGTGTTGAGGTCCGTAAGCAAGTGCCAGCACAGCAGAATGTTGCAAACAGCCTGTTTTCAGCTGTCATACACTCTTTTCTCACTTGCAACTGGTTTCTAGCAATCCTATGGGCTCCCATGGGTTTGTAAATCAGTGGGTATGTGTTATACGGCTGAGATTTAACGTTTGGGAAACAAGAAATGATCTTAACGGCTCAACATTTCCTATAAATACCCCCCCCCCCCCATGTCTTGCTCATCTTCCCTCACATTTGAAATCTGATTCAAAGCTCTCTAAGTGGAAGTTTATATGCTTCCTACCTGAGAGTGAATCAGGTTCAAATCTTGCGGGGACCCTTTGTAAGTGTTCCTTCGTTCTTTTTATGCGTTTTTAGCTTGAAAGTCAAACTGTGTTTGACTTTCTGCATTGACCAGTTTATGGTCAACGCGAAGTTCGTTTGAACTTCATAACGTGAGCATAATCACGATGGTTATAGTCCCTAGTGACTATACCTACTGATTACCACGTTATCTAGGCTCAGTGTCGAGTCGTAGTTTCGGCCAAAATACGTGTTCTTGCGTATTTTGTAACTAAACTACTCTAGGGTATCAAAACCATTTGTTTTGATACCAAACCTGTTTTTAAATCTTGTTAAACATGTTTTAACATGTTTAGCTCGTCACTTTTAGATTTGTGCTTGTTTAGGGTCGTAAGGGTAAGCGATCTAATCAATCGCTTATGCTTTCGAACCCGGCCCATTTGGTCGATCATTAGGATCCGACCAAACACTTTAGGTGACCATAGTTGTATAGGGAATAACCTTCCGAGGTTATACCTTATGGTCACGTCGTTTAAGTAGTTGTATGATAAGTAATTCTTATGCCTTAGGTAAATTACAAAAATGCCCTTTTTAAGTCAAAATTCATTTTAAGCCTATGTAACATAACTTTTGGTATCTAAACTGATTTAGTAACAATATTAGACATGTCAAGGCATATCTTACTTGTCATAGGGCTAGTTAGGCGTTCCGAACGCGTTTCACGCAAACGACGCGTTAACGTAGCATAAGCTACCTAAACGGGTCATAACGGGTCAAAAGCACTTAGGATAAGTTTCGTTTTAGTATGTAGGTTTTGTTAAACCATATTACATGAGTTCCTACACTCATTTGGTTTACGAACCCTCATGCTACCCGATCCTCCGATTAGGTCCGTTTATTAATGTAGTTACCTATATTAGGTGCCGTTTGATTCCGTAACCTTCTAGCTTTGCTTGGTGGATATCTAAAGTCTATTGAGCAATCTCAAGTGAGTACATAGACCCCTCTTTTACTGTTTTCCAAACGTTTTGGGGTGGAACACATGTGCCTACTTGTTACTTTCATGCTTTCCTGTTTTCACATCATATACTTGCTATGTTCATTAGTACATTTATAGTACATGATTTCATTGTGTTTATGCTATGTATGCCCATTGTGTGCGTACTTAGTACATTGTTTTACCTTACCTTTTCATGCTATGTATGTCCATTGTGTGCATACTTAGTACATTGTTTTACCTTACCTTTTCATGCTATGTATGTCCATTGTGTGCATACTTAGTCCATTGTTTTACATTACCTTTTCATGCTATGTATGTTCATCATACTTAGTACATTTGCTTTACATTGCATCTCTGTTGCATATGTTCCAGTAACATATGGACACGTTATTTTACATCTCTACCTTGTATGTTTACCTAGCATACTAGGTACATTATTTTCATCACATGCTTACATTTTGATATGACATTTGGTTTGTTTAAATGGGACCATATACATTCATTAACATTAGCTACGCCGCTCGTTAGTAGGTAATGGTACCATAGGAATTGACAACTCCCGTTCCTAAAGTCCTAGGTTTGTTTGGATGGATGGAATGACCGAATTCGATTAAAACATAAGACCGATAGTCCTTTCATTTGTTTAAGGGTTTATCACCACAGTCACAAGGCTTGAATGTATGCATTTTCACAACACCGCATAAATGTTTATATTCAGTACAGCATGCATTTCCACAAGACATAACGTTGATTTAAACCATGTTTTACTTCAATACATTGTTTTGTGCATATTTTTACCTATGGTTCAATAGATATGCAGTTTAGACATGGGCAATTTTTACATTGGTGGTTTGTTTGGGTAAAATGATTCGAGTAACGAGGCATGTGTAATATGATACAAGCATGGTGGATACGCCGCTGGTACTTCCTATATATAAGTGCTTGTATGATATTACATATCGTAGCGTTATTTAAATCATTTCAGTTTAGACATATAACATTTTTATACAAATAACATATTTTTCACAAGACATTGTTTTTCAAACAACTTATCTTATACAAACTCATTTAAATTGGTTATTCATTTAATCTTACATTATTCTTTTACATATCATCGTTTTTCAAATGATTTATAAAACAAAACATTTTACAAGGATCATGACTGACTTTTGTTAAACAACCTTTTTCTAAACTTATAAGCCATGAATCCTATTTTCACAAAACCTATGTACTCGCCGGCATTTTTATGCTGACGTACCTATTTTCACATGTGTTTCAGGATATGATGCATAGGATTGATCAAGATACACTTAGGCGGACTTGGGCCTTAGTGACAATAAAAGATGGAAGACTAGTTAATTTTGTTATACTTCTTTGTTTGTTAAGACAATGTAACTCTTTTAATCAATAAAACAATATTTCAATTTTCCATGTGTTATGAAACAATGATTCTGTTACAACACTCCCCGACGATTCCGCCACGTTTTGTTGTTTTACGTGGTCGGAGTGTGACAGACAAGTTGGTATCAGAGCTCATGGTTATAGGGAATTAGGTTATTAGTAATGATTTGACCTAGTCTATAACCTTCCTAGGACCCTAACGCGAGTTTACATGCGTTTAGTCATAAAACAATACCGTCACCTATCCTTAGGCGACAACCATAACAGGAACACAATTTTCAAATCCGCTTTGAAAATCAATCATCTGTTCTAGGATGATTTATTGTAAGGTTTTGAACCTTCAAAGTTTTCAAAAATCTCGTCAAAGTTTGGGTCTTTTTAAATGTGAACACATGCAAACTGGAAGAGTGAATGCCTTAGGTATGTGTTATACGGCTGAGATTTAACGCTTAGGAAACAAGAAATGATCTTAACGGCTCAACATTTCCTATAAATACCCCCCCCCCCCATGTCTTGCTCATCTTCCCTCACATTTGAAATCTGATTCAAAGCTCTCTAAGTGGAAGTTTATATGCTTCCTACCTGAGAGTGAATCGGGTTCAAATCTTGCGGGGACCCTTTGTAAGTGTTCCTTCGTTCTTTTTATGCGTTTTTAGCTTGAAAGTCAAACTGTGTTTGACTTTCTGCATTGACCAGTTTATGGTCAACGCGAAGTTCGTTTGAACTTCATAACGTGAGCGTAATCACGATGGTTATAGTCCCTAGTGACTATACCTACTGATTACCACGTTATCTAGGCTCAGTGTCGAGTCGTAGTTTCGGCCAAAATACGTGTTCTTGCGTATTTTGTAACTAAACTACTCTAGGGTATCAAAACCATTTGTTTTGATACCAAACCTGTTTTTAAATCTTGTTAAACATGTTTTAACATGTTTAGCTCGTCACTTTTAGATTTGTGCTTGTTTAGGGTCGTAAGGGTAAGCGATCTAATCAATCGCTTATGCTTTCGAACCCGGCCCATTTGGTCGATCATTAGGATCCGACCAAACACTTTAGGTGACCATAGTTGTATAGGGAATAACCTTCCGAGGTTATACCTTATGGTCACGTCGTTTAAGTAGTTGTATGATAAGTAATTCTTATGCCTTAGGTAAATTACAAAAATGCCCTTTTTAAGTCAAAATTCATTTTAAGCCTATGTAACATAACTTTTGTTATCTAAACTGATTTAGTAACAATATTAGACATGTCAAGGCATATCTTACTTGTCATAGGGCTAGTTAGGCGTTCCGAACGCGTTTCACGCAAACGACGCGTTAACGTAGCATAAGCTACCTAAACGGGTCATAACGGGTCAAAAGCACTTAGGATAAGTTTCGTTTTAGTATGTAGGTTTTGTTAAACCATATTACATGAGTTCCTACACTCATTTGGTTTACGAACCCTCATGCTACCCGATCCTCCGATTAGGTCCGTTTATTAATGTAGTTACCTATATTAGGTGCCGTTTGATTCCGTAACCTTCTAGCTTTGCTTGGTGGATATCTAAAGTCTATTGAGCAATCTCAAGTGAGTACATAGACCCCTCTTTTACTGTTTTCCAAACGTTTTGGGGTGGAACACATGTGCCTACTTGTTACTTTCATGCTTTCCTGTTTTCACATCATATACTTGCTATGTTCATTAGTACATTTATAGTACATGATTTCATTGTGTTTATGCTATGTATGCCCATTGTGTGCGTACTTAGTACATTGTTTTACCTTACCTTTTCATGCTATGTATGTCCATTGTGTGCATACTTAGTACATTGTTTTACATTACCTTTTCATGCTATGTATGTTCATCATACTTAGTACATTTGCTTTACATTGCATCTCTGTTGCATATGTTCCAGTAACATATGGACACGTTATTTTACATCTCTACATTGTATGTTTACCTAGCATACTAGGTACATTATTTTCATCACATGCTTACATTTTGATATGACATTTGGTTTGTTTAAATGGGACCATATACATTCATTAACATTAGCTACGCCGCTCGTTAGTAGGTAATGGTACCATAGGAATTGACAACTCCCGTTCCTAAAGTCCTAGGTTTGTTTGGATGGATGGAATGACCGAATTCGATTAAAACATAAGACCGATAGTCCTTTCATTTGTTTAAGGGTTTATCACCACAGTCACAAGGCTTGAATGTATGCATTTTCACAACACCGCATAAATGTTTATATTCAGTACAGCATGCATTTCCACAAGACATAACGTTGATTTAAACCATGTTTTACTTCAATACATTGTTTTGTGCATATTTTTACCTATGGTTCAATAGATATGCAGTTTAGACATGGGCAATTTTTACATTGGTGGTTTGTTTGGGTAAAATGATTCGAGTAACGAGGCATGTGTAATATGATACAAGCATGGTGGATACGCCGCTGGTACTTCCTATATATAAGTGCTTGTATGATATTACATATCGTAGCGTTATTTAAATCATTTCAGTTTAGACATATAACATTTTTATACAAATAACATATTTTTCACAAGACATTGTTTTTCAAACAACTTATCTTATACAAACTCATTTAAATTGGTTATTCATTTAATCTTACATTATTCTTTTACATATCATCGTTTTTCAAATGATTTATAAAACAAAACATTTTACAAGGATCATGACTGACTTTTGTTAAACAACCTTTTTCTAAACTTATAAGTCATGAATCCTATTTTCACAAAACCTATGTACTCGCCGGCATTTTTATGCTGACGTACCTATTTTCACATGTGTTTCAGGATATGATGCATAGGATTGATCAAGATACACTTAGGCGGACTTGGGCCTTAGTGACAATAAAAGATGGAAGACTAGTTAATTTTGTTATACTTCTTTGTTTGTTAAGACAATGTAACTCTTTTAATCAATAAAACAATATTTCAATTTTCCATGTGTTATGAAACAATGATTCTGTTACAACACTCCCCGACGATTCTGCCACGTTTTGTTGTTTTACGTGGTCGGGGTGTGACAGACAAGTTGGTATCAGAGCTCATGGTTAGAGGGAATTAGGTTATTAGTAATGGTTTGACCTAGTCTATAACCTTCCTAGGACCCTAACGCGAGTTTACATGCGTTTAGTCATAAAACAATACCGTCACCTATCCTTAGGCGACAACCATAACAGGAACACAATTTTCAAATCCGCTTTGAAAATCAATCATCTGTTCTAGGATGATTTATTGTAAGGTTTTGAACCTTCAAAGTTTTTAAAAATCTCGTCAAAGTTTGGGTCTTTTTAAATGTGAACACGTGCAAACTGGAAGAGTGAATGCCTGTACTCTGAGTTTTCTGTCTAAGGCTAGAGTGTTCGTACAAATCCGCAGTATCGGACCTGTCACTCTTACCTGGGAACTCTTGGGGTGAGTGTTCACTTATAGGCGAGCATGTCTTCAGTGATACATTAATATGACCTGTTTACTTTGATTAGTCACCGTCTCATTTGTTTGCCTTTGGTAACAAACGAATGATTGCAATTTTATGCGTTGCCATTTTGTTTTGATTTTCTGATAACATTTCACTTGTTTCTTCCTATGTCTTTCATTTTCTTCTAGAATGTCTCTTCCTCTCAGCAACGGTCAAATGTCCGAGCAAACAGCCAAATTTGCCCAGCAAATAGGCGAAGTGATTCTGAAGACTGTGGATTTAGGCATTGCCATGACTTGTCTCAACAATGAAGCCACTCAAGAGTCACCGAAGGAAGCAGAAGTCAAGCCTGCACCAAAATCAAGGAAGCGTAAGGCTTCAAGGAAACCCGCAGCAGTTACACCTAATCAAGTGGGACCTAGCCAAGTGGTAGCGCCACCAGCTAGGAAGCCATACTTAGGAACTGCTCCTTGGTGCAAGCAATGCAACCATCATCATTCAAACCTCTTACCCTGCTTCAAATGTACCTATTGTGGACGATGGGGACATTTGGTTAATGTATGCCGCTTTGCTATCCAAAACAAAGCTGTTACAAACTTTGTTGCTACTCAACCTCCTGCCAAGAAACCTTATGACCGTGCTGCACTGATGTACAACAAGTGTAATGCACCTCACCAAGCTTACCTACAATCTCGTCTGTGTGCATCATGTGGACGACTCGGTCACCTGGCAAATGCTTGTCTTTTCAACCCAATCCAAGGTGGTCCAAACCAACCCCAAGTCAACCCTGCTCAAGCTCGTTTATCGACTGGTACTTGGTACAACTACGGTGAGACGAGCTATTTCAGGAATAAGTAATCAGAGTTTGTCAATGCAAGTCTGACCCACGGATAAGCATATGGCTGAGTATAAGATATTGCTGTTTTAATCTTATGCTTTTGTTTTCTCTGTTTTTCTTGTAATGTGAAACAATCAGTTTTATTTATAAATAAATTGTTGTTCAAATTCTGATATACAAGTGTAGTTACATATGTGTATGGCATTTCCCTATAATACCTACATTAAGGAACTATGTCCCTTACAAACTACTCTTGTGATTCTCCCTTTCAAGTGATTGCTCATGATTTCCTTGAAAAAAAATTTTAAGCACTCGTTTCATTCTAAGAAACGAAGTACATGAAATGAAGTGACATTATGTGTAATCGTGCTTTTCGCACATCTGTGCCTTTGAATCCTTGGTTAGATAACTAAGGATATTTTCAAATCTCATACCCATTACGTTCTGATTTTTCAATATGCATAGTATGAGTACTTCAAAAACAACCTTCATGATTTCAAAACATTTCATATAGTTTGAAAACAATTTTTCAATTGCATTGTCTATGTTTTCAAAAACAACCCTCATGATTTCAAAATATTTCATTAATACAGTATAATTACTTATATCAAGTGCATGATTTCAAAAGCATCATTCATGTTTTCAAAAAAACCTTATACATAATTTCAAAATTTATCTCGCATGATTTTAAGACATAATATTTTTATATACCTACCTAATACACCTACTTTATGATTTCAAAAGTATTATATATAAGGTTTCAAAAACATTAAACACATTTTTTTTAAAAGAAACCCCATGCATAGTTTTCAAAATATTTTCCTCATACATTGACTTAACCTTCAAATTCTGCTTCATATGTCGCCTTGACATATCCAGCATCTCAACTTCATAAGCATTTTACTTCATGTTTTGACTTAAGCACATCCAGTGCGAAGTTTCAAAACATCTTCAACTTCTAAAATCCATATGGGATCTTTTTATCTTCAAAATTAGACCCTTGTGGATGATTATCATTTAAATCAGAGTCCTTAATTGGATTCTTTGTATGCCTTAATTCGAACATTTCGGTTCCTTATAATCGAAATCGAATTTTCTCTTTAAGATCTTTCTATCTTTATAGTTAGATTCTTGGAAATATTTAAAGCACCCATCAAAATCCATTGATTGGATACCTGGTGTGCTTTGAATACATGTGCACAGTTAACAAAACAAATTAACAAACAATTTTGTGGTTATGTGACTATGTGTTTATGCATCTTGTGTTTTCTTTTATGCATTTTGTGTTTTTGTATACTCTGGATATTCGTTATCCAAATCCTCGTAGAATCTTTCATATCTTCATATGAGGGGTTCGTAGAAGGATATTCAAAAAGGTACTACCTTAAATCCTTATTGGGCTTCTACGTGATAGTTAAGACCCTTGGATTATATAGTACCACTCCATGATTCATTAGAGACCCTTTTAGTGGTCTAGTAAAAAAAGATTGAATCAGAATCTGGTTAAGAATGACATATGGTGATATAGCTGAACAGACTCCTTGGTAGTCTATTTAAATCATTTATTGATTTAATTAAAGGGCCCTATGGTGGTCTAGTCACAATCATCACAGGCTCGTTCATTGTTTTATTCCCCTACACATTATAAGATGCACTACGTGACTATGCAAGGAATTATGTAATTATGGATGCATACATAATTACGAAGTTCAGTGCACGGAAACCGCGGTAAGACTTATTATGTGTAAGAACCGATAGTGACAACCATAACAAAATGTGAACAATGTAATAGAGGTACGATGGACGCACCAATAACACTTTATATATATACTTGTATATAAGTGTCCCTCTCACATTGCAAGCATGATGTTATTTAAAGTTACTAGAAGTTCATGACTCTAACCAGTGTTGTTTGATCTTTTCAACTTCATGTTTTAAGCTCTCACAAGTTTCCTCTAAATAAATTTCGGGACGAAATTTCCTGAAGTAGGGGAGACTGTGACACCTGTGCCTCCACGACCATCAAACAAATACCAAACTAATGAAATATTATATTTCATACTTGGGATTTGTATAAATATGTGTATCATTTGCACATATCAATTCTTGTTTGATTTCGGGCTTTAAATCGTTTTCTGGAAGGTTATACGCGCACTGATGCTTAAATATAACCAGTTCAATGCAACAAACACTCTGGAATAGTGACATAGGCTTAACATACCTTAAAAAACCTTTACATAACTTAGAAATAAGTTTTGAAAGGTTTGGTGTGCCGAAATCAAGTTTATTCGCTTATAGGGACTAAATTCGACAAACTACGAAAGTATGTCGATTCGTACTGTAACGAACATTCCGGAACATGGCCATAAGTTAAACACACCCTAAATATCCTTTACATAGCTTATAAATAGGCTTTGAGAGGTTCGGTGTGCTAAAATAAACTTTATGCTCATTCAGGGACTAAAAGCGTCAAAAAGTGCATAAGTTTGCATTTTCGCGCATAACTTACGTTCTGAATACATCCGGACATCCAAAAATTTATGTAAGAATTAAAATATTATATTTTCGTGTTTGGCTTGTCAAAAATCCATTTGTCGCGCAATTTGGATCGTACACGCATCCGTTACGACTTCCGTCGTAATTAACCGAACAACGCAACCGTACGGCCAAACGAACTGACATCCGGCATATTTTTGAACACATTTTAAGTTCCCTATACTTTAACTTCATTTTAGAGCTTTGAAATGGGGTTAACGGGCCTTAAACGTGTCGGAAATGACTTAAATGCATGACAGGGACTAAATTTGTAATTCTGCCAAAGTTGTGCCTTGCGCACCTCAACACTCTGAGTGTTGAGGTCCGTAAGCAAGTGCCAGCACAGCAGAATGTTGCAAACAGCCTGTTTTCAGCTGTCATACACTCTTTTCTCACTTGCAACTGGTTTCTAGCAATCCTATGGGCTCCCAAGGGTTTGTAAATCAGTGGGTATGTGTTATACGGCTGAGATTTAACGCTTGGGAAACAAGAAATGATCTTAACGGCTCAACATTTCCTATAAATACCCCCCCCCATGTCTTGCTCATCTTCCCTCACATTTGAAATCTGATTCAAATCTCTCTAAGTGGAAGTTTATATGCTTCCTACGTGAGAGTGAATCGGGTTCAAATCTTGTGGGGACCCTTTGTAAGTGTTCCTTCGTTCTTTTTATGCGTTTTTAGCTTGAAAGTCAAACTGTGTTTGACTTTCTGCATTGACCAGTTTATGGTCAACGCGAAGTTCGTTTGAACTTCATAACGTGAGCGTAATCACGATGGTTATAGTCCCTAGTGATTATACCTACCGATTACCACGTTATCTAGGCTCAGTGACGAGTCGTAGTTTCGGCCAAAATACGTGTTCTTGCGTATTTTGTAACCAAACTACTCTAGGGTATCAAAACCGTTTGTTTTGATACCAAACCTGTTTTTAAATCTTGTTAAACATGTTTTAACATGTTTAGCTCGTCACTTTTAGATTTGTGCTTGTTTAGGGTCGTAAGGGTAAGCGATCTAATCAATCGCTTATGCTTTCGAACCCGGCCCATTTGGTCGATCATTAGGATCCGACCAAACACTTTAGGTGACCATAGTTGTATAGGGAATAACCTTCCGAGGTTATACCTTATGGTCACGTCGTTTAAGTAGTTGTATGATAAGTAATTCTTATGCCTTAGGTAAATTACAAAAATTCCCTTTTTAAGTCAAAATTCATTTTAAGCCTATGTAACATAACTATTGGTATCTAAACTGATTTAGTAACAATATTAGACATGTCAAGGCATATCTTACTTGTCATAGGGCTAGTTAGGCGTTCCGAACGCGTTTCACGCAAACGACGCGTTAAAGTAGCATAACCTACCTAAACGGGTCGTAACGGGTCAAAAGCACTTAGGTTAAGTTTCGTTTTAGTATGTAGGTTTTGTTAAACCATATTACATGAGTTCCTACACTCATTTGGTTTACGAACCCTCATGCTACCCGATCCTCTGATTAGGTCCGTTTATTAATGTAGTTACCTATATTAGGTGCCGTTTGATTCCGTAACCTTCTAGCTTTGCTTGGTGGATATCTAAAGTCTATTGAGCAATTTCAAGTGAGTACATAGACCCCTCTTTTACTGTTTTCCAAACGTTTTGGGGTGGAACACATGTGCCTACTTGTTACTTTCATGCTTTCCTGTTTTCACATCATATACTTGCTATGTTCATTAGTACATTTATAGTACATGATTTCATTGTGTTTATGCTATGTATGCCCATTGTGTGCGTACTTAGTACATTGTTTTACCTTACCTTTTCATGCTATGTATGTCCATTGTGTGCATACTTAGTACATTGTTTTACATTACCTTTTCATGCTATGTATGTTCATCATACTTAGTACATTTGCTTTACATTGCATCTCTGTTGCATATGTTCCAGTAACATATGGACACGTTATTTTACATCTCTACCTTGTATGTTTACCTAGCATACTAGGTACATTATTTTCATCACATGCTTACATTTTGATATGACATTTGGTTTGTTTAAATGGGACCATATACATTCATTAACATTAGCTACGCCGCTCGTTAGTAGGTAATGGTACCATAGGAATTGACAACTCCCGTTCCTAAAGTCCTAGGTTTGTTTGGATGGATGGAATGACCGAATTCGATTAAAACATAAGACCGATAGTCCTTTCATTTGTTTAAGGGTTTATCACCACAGTCACAAGGCTTGAATGTATGCATTTTCACAACACCGCATAAATGTTTATATTCAGTACAGCATGCATTTCCACAAGACATAACGTTGATTTAAACCATGTTTTACTTCAATACATTGTTTTGTGCATATTTTTACCTATGGTTCAATAGATATGCAGTTTAGACATGGGCAATTTTTACATTGGTGGTTTGTTTGGGTAAAATGATTCGAGTAACGAGGCATGTGTAATATGATACAAGCATGGTGGATACGCCGCTGGTACTTCCTATATATAAGTGCTTGTATGATATTACATATCGTAGCGTTATTTAAATCATTTCAGTTTAGACATATAACATTTTTATACAAATAACATATTTTTCACAAGACATTGTTTTTCAAACAACTTATCTTATACAAACTCATTTAAATTGGTTATTCATTTAATCTTACATTATTCTTTTACATATCATCGTTTTTCAAATGATTTATAAAACAAAACATTTTACAAGGATCATGACTGACTTTTGTTAAACAACCTTTTTCTAAACTTATAAGTCATGAATCCTATTTTCACAAAACCTATGTACTCGCCGGCATTTTTATGCTGACGTACCTATTTTCACATGTGTTTCAGGATATGATGCATAGGATTGATCAAGATACACTTAGGCGGACTTGGGCCTTAGTGACAATAAAAGATGGAAGACTAGTTAATTTTGTTATACTTCTTTGTTTGTTAAGACAATGTAACTCTTTTAATCAATAAAACAATATTTCAATTTTCCATGTGTTATGAAACAATGATTCTGTTACAACACTCCCCGACGATTCCGCCACGTTTTGTTGTTTTACGTGGTCGGGGTGTGACAGATTATACCTCAAAAGCTGGCACTTGGAAGCCTGTGTGTGTTGTCAAATGCTTTGAAAACATATTGAACTTTGGTTTAAGAGCTTTGGATGCAGAAATCATTCTGATAGATAAAAAAGAAAACGCGTGTTTGTAATCGGGTATTGCTAACCAGCAGAGTAGCGCCAAGGGTACTGCCAAAAACAAACAGCAAGCTTTCGAGGGCTTTCAGGGCAATAGTACCTGCAACCAAGAACTTGATCTGTATGATAACACCGTTTAACAACCACAAATTAATGTCTGTTAATGGAACTTTACTCCTTTAGATGTGAATTATTATGATTATTTCAAAGCTCTATGAAATAGATTATACCTCAAAAGCTGGCACTTGGAAGCCTGTGTGTGTTGTCAAATGCTTTGAAAACACATTGAACTTTGGTTTAAGAGCTTTGGCTGCAGATCCACCATCAACTCCAAATTCGTTACACCTACAAGCGCCAAAAGAAAATTCAGTCATTAAGCATCGTAAAAAATGATGATTCAGTCATTAAGCATCATAAAAACTGGTTTTAGTAGTTAAAAAAAAGAGTTAATTACTGTTTTCGTCCCTGTGGTTTGTTAAAAATCACTATTTCAGTCCATTAGTTTAAAAATTGTGATTTCAGTCCCTGTGGTTTCACTTTCGTAACCATTTCAGTCCACCTTGTAACCATTTCAGTCCCTGTACTTAACAGAATAATGGATTGAAATGGTTACGAAAGTAAAACCACAGGGACTGAAACGGTTACGAAAGTGAAACCACAGGGACTGAAATCGCAATTTTTAAACTGATGGACTGAAATAGTGATTTTTGACAAACCACAGGGACGAAAACAGTAATTAACTCTAAAAAAACTAAAACTCACAACAATAATAAAAAAACAACATATTCATATTCATAAAGCACATCATAAAAACATAGATTATTTCAAATGAACGAACTTCTTTTTTCTTCATTTTACAGAAAATTTAAATTTTATCTTCCTCTAGAAATAAAAGTCAATAACAGCACCTGGCAGACAATTCATCCATTTAAAAACTTAAAGAGTTAATTACTGTTTTTGTCCCCGTGGTTCATCAAAAACCACTATTTCAGTCCATTAGTTTAAAATTTGCAATTTCAGTCCTTGTGGTTTCACTTTCATAACCATTTCCGTCCACCTCGTAACCGTTTCAGTTCCTGTACTTACAGAATAAATGGATTAAAATGGTTATGAAAGTGAAACCACGTGGACTGAAATGGTTACGAAAGCGAAACCACAGGGACTGAAATCGCAAATTTTAAACTAATGGACTGAAATAGTGATTTTTGACAAACCACAGGGACGAAAACAGTAATTAACTCAAACTTAAAAGTAAAAATTAACATTTTTCTTAAAAGCAATTTAAAAAAAAATTCAACTAATCTACAATATTAACATATAACATGCTACTTTATGAGAAAAACTGGTACTATGAATGAAAACTTAAAACAAAAGCATCAATAACATCAATAAAGCAAACTTAGAACATAATCAACATGAAAACTTCTACAATCTAACTTTTCGTGGACAACAAGTCACCTAATAGCTCAATCAAACTTGCATCTCTCCCAAAAACTTTAGTATGACCCACAACCTTACTTTCCAACTTCCGAATCTCAACCCGCTCCGATTCGGGTTCCTTTTTGGTATGTTAAGCTGACCAAAACTCAACAGAGTTCCAAGCAGAACAAAAGTGGACACAATAACAAGAGAAGTAGATACCATTTCTTTTCTTTTTTTAATTGGATTTTTCTAGGATAAATACACGACAACCATTTGAACTCCCAACATAAGTAAATGCAAAATGTTACAAATCCTTGTTTCTTGTAGCCAAGCCACTTAACAGGTTGTAATGGTAATAAGAATATTACAGAATACATTAAATTACTCAAATATGAAATGTACACAGAAAGCATCAAATTTAAAAAACATCAAGTAACTTGTTAAAAGATCATGGGCTTTGGCCTAGTGGTTATGCAATGATGGGAACAAAGGCCTGGTCTCAGGTTCGATTCCCGGAGCACACCCAGGTTTTCTATTACAGTGCATTTACTCCATAGAGTCTTAGACTTTTGTGGAGGGTGCAACTACACGCTCCCGGTCTTTCGAGTGGGCGGTAGGCTGGAAATTTTCTCGGGGAGCGCTAAGCCAAACATTGATGCCAAGCATGGGCACAGTTAAGACATCATAGTCTCTGGCAGAGTAGGGTGGTGGGCCTGCCGATGTGGTGGGTGCGATACCTATCGCCTGTTGTAGAAAGTCGCCGTTCAAAAAAAAGTAACTTGTTAAACATATAATTATACAACAGAAAAATCTTGATCAAAGCTGCAATTATGAAAATGTACACACCTATTTTGATCAAAGTATGAGATTGAAACTCAAAATCAAAAGCCTTTGGCAGCACCTGTCTCTTCCAATTCATCAGCAGAAGCAGATGCCATCGATGAACAATAGTTTGCAATTTCTCTAAACCTAGGAACACTTCTCAAATCAACCTTAGTTCCATCTTTTAAAGTAATGATTACATCACCCCATTCACCAATAAACCTAGGTACAACTTGAACATCTTTGATAACTTTATACGAGAAATCACTCTTGTCCAGACCCGTTAACCCAGATATGACGGTGACCTGCAGGTTCGTGAATCTGTACCGCAAGAAAAACCCTTTGAGAACCGCGGCCAAAGTGAGTGGCAACCAAACAAGAGTGAAACCCAACAGGAGATTTGCTACGAGGTCTCTGTAGTGTGCTCCGCCGTCGAAGAATATGGTTTCTTAGGAGGGTTTGATGGTTTTGGGAAGTCAGTATACTCCACTTCGCCTGTCGGAGGATGAACATGAACATGAACATATTGTGTTGGAAGGTGATAAGTTATGGCTGGGGTGGTGTGGTAGTGGTGTTGATGGTGGGGGGGATGCAGGTGGTCTAGAGAGAGAAAGAAAGATGAGAGAGATAAAGGTGTAGAATGTTTAGAGAGAGAAAAAAATAGATAAGGGGGAGAGAGATACATAAGGGTACATAGTATGGAGATGATTCTCCAAGGGAGGATGATCCGTCACGTCATCGTCACATCACCATCCTTGGGAGGATGGTCCACCCTACAAATTTAGTGGAAATGGGAGGATGATCCTATATGATCCTATCTCACCACTTTTATATTTTTTTTTTAATCTTTCATTATTTTAAACATTTAACAAATAAATTAGGGTAAATTACACTTTTCGTCCTTTATGTGTATACCGGATTGCAACGGGTGCCCTTTAACTTCAATAATTACAATCACAGTCCTTTTTTATAAAACTCATTACACCTTAGGTCCTTTAGCACTAACTCAGTTAAAATTTTTAGTTAAATATTGCATGTGCATTGTACATGAGGGTATTATTGTCTTTTTCCCATCCTAATACAATAAAACAAAAAAAAAGATTAAAAAATTTAAAGCCCCTCTCTCTAACACCCACCACAGTCCACCACTCTATCTCTCTCTCACACTCCATCTACAGATTAACATCACCACCGCTTCTATTTCTGATCATCACCACCACTTCCATTGACACCCTTAATTATTAATCAAATTAACAAGTTTTCTATTAAAATTAAAAAGCTAACCATTGGGCACAACTGATATAAAAGAACTTCTGAACATTTGCAAAACAAAACCACAAATCTCAAAAATCAACACCAACCCCATATAATTCACACGAATCCCCAAACCAAACCAAACACAAAACCAAACAAACCAGTAGTCAAAGCTTTAGATTAAACCAACTTTTCTTCTTTGAAGTTATTAAAAACCTCTTTCATTAATCTAGAAATCTGAACTTGAATGAAATATTGCAATAACACATACATCAGTACATACCTTACATATCCCAAATATCAACTCAAACAACATAATTCCTCAAAAACCCAAAATTTGCCAAATTTTGCAGTCATAATTCTCCCTCAAATTGAAAATTCAATGCTAGCCCTAAATTCCCCAAATAAACGCCAGCCAAATTACACCAAATCCCTTCGAAGGTGACTGCTGGAGAACAAAATCGAAGCACTTTCACTCCCAATTAGGAGAATCAAGAAAACCCAAACGCTTTTCAAACCCAAAAACATAACCGATCTTCTTTGTCTCTCTGAACGTTGTCGTATCGTGAGGAACATCTACGTCTGTGGAGAATGACGCTGGTGGTGGTGCGATGTTGCAGTGTTTCGGCAGAGAAACGGAAAAGCCATAGACCTTTTTGACTCTATCTTTGAACACTGCCATGCCATGAGGCTGTCTTCGGAGTGGATACGACTGACTCCTCAGCCTCTCTCTGTGCCTTCGGAGTAGCTACGGTGGTGGTGCTTCGCCGGAGAAGAAGGATGAAAGATATGAAGATGTGTTTCACTGGTTATTGAGAGAGAGTAATAGAAGAGAAAGGGGTTTTAGATTTTATATATTTGGTTAGTGATAAAAGGACATAAATGCCCTCATAGGGGGTTCACATGACATCATTTAATGTTTAAAATTAACCAGGTTAATGTTAAAGGACCTAAGGTGTAATGAGTTTTGCAAATAAAGGATTGTGTATGTAATTATTGATGTTAAAGGCTATCCGTTGCAATCCGATACAAACATAAAGGACGAAAAGTGTAATTTATCCAATAAATTAAGAAAATATTTTCATTAATATTAAAAAACAATACATAAACTTAAAAAAAAAACATAAACTTAAAAAAAAATCCTAATAAATTAAAAAAAAAACGTAAACTTAAAAAAAAATCAAACCACTTTGATGCTTCTTCATGAGGTCGTTTTGTAGTTGGGTCTCGGGAACAACTTCCACATCCTCGTCGGGTTCGGATCGTTCGGGTTGCGTCGGGTTTGGTTCGGGTTGAAAGGGTTGCGTCGAGTTCGGTTCGGGTTGAAAGGGTTGGATATTAAAAGCACCCCGCATCATCAATTGTTGTATGGCTTGACTTTGTTGCGGTTGAGCAAAAACGTTCGGTGAGTGTTGGAATGCGGCAAAGGCGTTTGAGGAATATTGGGGTTGTTAGGGTTGTTGGGGACGTTCGGGTTGTTCGGGTTGTTGAAGGGATCCATGGTAGAATATACTTTTATAAAAGGGGAAGATGTTTATAAAAATGAGAGAGACAGATGAGTTGTGGTAGATGAAAAGTGAGAAAAATGGTGTAAAAAAGGGGGATTTTATATAGTTTTATGGGATATTTTGGTAAAAAATTAAAATATAACCATTTGTTTTGAATTTGAATTTGGAAATTTATTATTATTATTTTTAAACGGTAACATGCATCAAAAGGGGAGCCTTTTTGTCTTGACATGGCCCGTCTCAAACGTCTAGCTCTCGATGGTCTCAACGAGGACGGGGGGCGGCACGGTGTTGGGTTTGGCGACGGGGCTGGACGGGTGGGGGACGGTCCCCATACCGTCTAGCCTAAGAGAGTGAGTGAGAAATCTAATAATAATTTTTTTTTTTTTATTTTTTTTACCTATAAGGGTATTTTGGTTAATTAATAATACTTAAACAAAAAATTCTAACAGTGTTCAAGTGGTTAAGAAAAGTGGCTATAGGGACTCAGGGTATTAAACATTTTGATCAGTGTTCAAGTGGTTAAGAAAAGTGGCTATAGGGACTCAGGGTATTAAACATTTTGATTTTTGATTCAAGTGGTTAAAACCCCTAAAACACAGGGACTCAAAAAGTAATTTACCCATCAGTAAAATTAGAAGAAAAAAAAAGAGTAAAATGTATGTTATTCAACCAACCTTTCGTTTATCATCCTCAGGGGCGGCTCTTATGGTGTGCGGGGAGGACTTCCGCACAAGGCCCGCGATTTCGAGGTGGGCACTGGATTTTAAAAAATAATTCGATATATATATGTTATTTTTTTTTAAATTGTAAATACATTCCAAATCCAATATAGAGGCCCATAATCAAATATTTTTTTATGTTTATAATTTAATCCAAATACATTAGGTTTATTGGGCCCAACCCAATACTAATATGATTTTAAAAAATAAAAAAAAACACTGAACATGGATATGGAAACTTAAAGGGCGATGATTCATATTAATTGAACAAACATTACGACAGAAGGATGGCGACGATCAGAAACTCGACGCCGATGATCAGAAGTTCAGAACTCGACATGGCGACGCTGCTTCTGTAAGTAATTGATTTGATGTTTCTGTTTGTTTAATTGAACTATTGAAGATTGAACGAATTACGATTTACGAATATGATTTGCTGTTTCTGTTTGACTGTTTAATTGTTAATATAATATGATTATGAGATTATCTGTAGTTCACATCAGTGGCGGAACTAGCCCATTAATTTAAAGGTATCCCGAAAAAAGATTTACGGGGTAATTATAAAAAAAATTATAAATAAAGAAAAACAAATACCTAATAGATGTGTCCTCATTCTTTTTCATAGCTTGAAATCGTTCCACCATATCGTCGTCTTTTACTTTATCAAAAGTTTATTTTTCAACCGCACAAACCATATTATTCAAATATTCCAGGCCCATTCGATTGCGTAAATCCTTCTTGACATGCTTCAATTTAGACAAAAAATATATTTCAACGGTTGCGATTGCGACCGGTAAAACCAAAGTTAGCTTCACTACCTGATAAACCAAGGACAAGAACTATGTGTTCCGGTTTCCACCATAAGACGAGCAAGATCACTTATTCAACTATAATATCGTTCTACGTCTTGGGTTAACTTTATTAATTATATTTAGGGACTCCTTTTAATTTTATTATTATTAATTTGGGCTTATTTTATCATTCAGGCATAATTATTATACAAGATTTCGGGTTGAAAATGTTTGAGCTTATAAAAAATAATATTTTAGTAATATCAAGTATCCTATTTTTTTGTTAGAGGTATCCTCGTATTTTTTTAGGGGCATCCTTTATATAAAACCGGAAAAAAAGCACTACGAATACGGGGTTGAGCCGTAGCCCGTGCTACGGCTCATATTACTATGGTTCCGCCCCTAGTTCACAAAGCGTAATTTAGAAAGATAAATTATTAAATATAATGTAATTTTATGTATACTATATGATAGTTTAAGTATTTTATAGATTTAATTATAAGTGTTTTTTAAGCATGAATAAACTAGAGATATGTTATTTTGTTCATCCGATTTCTGCTTAAACAAAAGTCTTGTCACCTAGAAGATTCTTTGGTGTTGCCTTGTTCTGATTTGTTGTTTCTGTTTGTTTTCATCATGAAGTTAAAAGGTCTGATTGTCCGAACATCATCAATGGAACAACATCAGACGGCTGTTTGCAGGGCGATTCTATCAAAAGGTCCACGCGTACGTATCTTATTGTGTAAATTTGTTAGTCCGTTAATTGTTGTTATTGTTAACATCATAACATAATTGTTGATTGAACCCGTATCCGTGCGTACGTATCTTATTGAATTGAGTATTCTTGTTAATTGAACATTGATTACGTATCTTATTGAATTGAGTATTCTTGTTAAGTGAACATCGATTATTATTTTTAGACCTTAATGGATCCGAAACACGCATCCGTGAAGAAACACTGGTTTAATTGACCAGAATCAACTGAACCAGGGGGTTTGAATCTGCATAAAAGGGTTAAATCTTCTCGTCCGATCTGGGTGAGTGACCTTCCTTTTCTCACAATAACTGCAAAACAACCACCGTTAGACTCGCCACGGGGAGAATGGGGGTTCTCTCCGTGACCACCCTCCGGCGTGAGAATAAGTACAGGGTTTATTGAAGAAGAAGAAGAAGAAGAAGAAGAGGAAGAAGTCAAAGTGAAGTGAATGTAACTTGAGAATTATACCTAAATTATCCTTCTATTTATAGCCGAAGTTTTGGGCGGGAAAACCTGTTGGTGAAATATTGACGGAAAGTGCTCTTTCCGTAAGTGGTTATTTTCCCTCCGTTAATCGCTAACAATTCGAGTATGCACACGGATCGCGATTTTGATCAACGGTTGGGGTTTTGCCACGTGGAAAGTGGGCAAGTAAGGATCACTCTTCAATTCCATGCCATCGTAGTGACTTCACGGGAGCCTTGGATGATGCCACGTGTCCATTTGGTTATAACCGACTAGTGGTGCATGATGGAGCCTTCTAGAAGAATACAGTTGTAATCCTATGTGGCTATTCTTTATGTTAATTCTGTGGTAACAGAGAAATAATATCCAAGTCTGGATATTATTTATGCGGAAGTGTTTAGCTAGGATTTTTATCCTGTCTGCTATGGAGATAAGCGCAAGGATTTACTATTCTCCTTTTGGTGCGCAGGTGCTGATTATTGTTTTCTTTGTAGGACCAGTGCGCGGCCGCGCAAGGTCTAAAGAGAGTTAGAAGGATGAGGTTTGTGGTATGGTCCCAAGTACTCGAAGCAAGGTTTTTGGGACCTTACCCCTTCAAGTCCCCCCAGTCTAGTGTTGCTCTTATGCAAATAAGTGGAGCACTGGACTATGAGAGATAATTGTTTTTTTGCTGTAGAGTTTTTAGTTTTGAAAAAATGGAAATCTTCTTGAAGAAGATTTTTTGTATTTTTTACTTTATTTCGAACTGTTCACTTTGCGAGAAGCTTTCTAATCATGAGTTGGCTATTGTTACGTCACCCAAAAATGGAAACGTATTTTATATTACCCCTTCGTCTTCTCATTGAACTGTAGCTTCTTCGAATGCATGCAGATGCTGTCAGGATGTATTTAATGGGATATGACACTTGCAGTGGCAGCGCCGTTTCAAAAGGGGATGATTTGACCCTTAATCATCAAAATTTCTACCATCTCTGACGTTATTTTGTTTGCACTATATATACATATAGAAGTTATAAAATTTTACCAAAATTGCCAATATGAGAGTTAGGCGTCAATTCCGTTCCCGGAGAATTTCAGAAATCTTGAAGGTTTTTGAAGCTGCTGAAGGTTTACTTCTGCTTGCGGGCTTATCGCCGGAAGAAGTTGCTGGAAACGGGGAATCCTCTGGTTCTGTTTCTTATAAGTCTTCAAAGGTGGGTTGTGCTCTTGTAAGACCCGACTTAATATAACGAGATTAGTGATACAAAAACTTGCATTTAGTACAAGAATTTACGAGTTTACAAAAATTTTCATGATTTTAAGACCTTACATGATCATAATATTCAACTCATTATGCTACTAGTTAATTTTTAAAAACATAGTTTCAAGAGTTTACATATTACTAAACAAAATAGACAAAATGCGGAAGCTTCATTTGGTGTGTTCGGTTCTTGATAATAGCTTGATCGCCATCCGGGTTAGGTCCATCTTCACCTACGGTCAAAACCATGGAAATAATTAGTTTTGACTCTTTAACAATCAAGAATAAACAAGTTCCATACTCAAACGTATCAAAAAAACAAAAATTCTCGGATCTGAGGTGGTGGCGTCGCGCGACGGGGGAGAGGGTCGTCCGTCGCGTAGCGCCACGGGGTATTTTTGGCAGAAAGTTGTTGTTTGGAGCTGTATCTCAGCCCAGTACCATTTTTACCAATTATAAACTTTAAATCAACATAACTTTTGACTCGGGCATCCGTTTTAGCCGATTCTTTTTCCCACGTGACCGTAATTTAATTACGGACACGTTTATCAACACGATTTGCATAAAAATACCATTTCAAAAACAGTTGTCCAATAATTCATCTTTTTTTATTTAACCCATTTGTCTACAAGTTCCACAACATGAATTGTTATCATCATAAACCTTAGGCCAATGCACCCGTTTCTGCGTTTGCCAAATATAAGCTTTTGCACCCCTCCCAAGGGTTGCTTATGCTTGATATATAACCAATCACAACGGATTAGCGTGTCCGTTACACGGCCTACGCTTGATATATAACCAATCACAAGTGATGGTTATTAATTTCTATGTTTGTAAGACAACTTGTTTTGACCCGTTTGGATGCCGAATGGGTGTCTCCATTGCTAGACACATCCAAACTCTATTACTAACACATGTTTTGACCCGTTTTACTTGTCTAAGGCACTTTGTCACTCCCGTGACTTAACGGTTTTCCTTGTTTACCAAATTTCAATATAACAAAGTAAGACTAACGATTAAACATAATGTAGCGAAACTATAAGTCGCGTACCTTTAGAGCACACCCTTCAACCGCGTACCACCTCCGGCTTGTCCGCTTGACAGTCTGGATTCTTTACCTAAAGAGTTCCATTCATAACCAATTTAGAACCCCTTTTTACAACCATTTATCATAATTCATTATGATATCGCAAATCTGCATTTTTGTCTGATTATTGACATTTTAATCCTCACTTAGGCGTTTTAACAAACACCTAGCGGGTTAGATTTTCACATAATCAATACTAAATTCATGACTCGTTTCCATCTAAATCAACTTCCATTTAGCAAATCTATACTAAATTTTTAACATCAATGTTTCAGAATTTACAACATGAATTCAGATTTCACTAGGATGAGAATCATAATCCTAGTGTTTATTTAGTTTCTACAAACTCACTAATCACCTACAATGGTGATTATAACCCCACAAGCAAAATGTTAGATTTTAACAAGAAATCATCTAGGGTTTATCTCTAGACATCAATTTGCTTCTAATTACATCAATACAACATTCATGCATGCTCAATTTCAAAACTCATGAGTTCATCTAGAATTTGAAGTGGAACCAAATATCAAAATCTCACATACCTTACGATCCTTTCGTCGAGGTGATCACTAATATGTATTCAGTTTTCGATTTGGACTTGATTTAGGCTTCCAATTTGAGTTTTTAGTGAAGAACTAGGGTTTGAAGGGAACCCCCTGGTCGCCCTTCCTTCTGTTCGATCCAAGCACACCCACAAGTGGGTGTTTGGTGTGTTAGTTTACTAATTTAACAATTAAGTTTCAATTTTAACTAGTTTGGTCCCTCAACTTTTATTTAACTTCAAGTTTAGGTGTTTTAACCTTATTATAAGTCACTTCAAGACCTGTAGCTAACTGGGTTATAGGTTCCTAGTTAGTTGATTCTTGTTTGATTAATTCCTTATAATAAAATATAAAGTTTTATATTTTTGGTGTGTTACAAGTCCACCCTCCTTAAAAGGGTTTCGTCCCCGAAACCGAATCTACGTACCAAATAATGTAGGGTAGAGCCGTTACATCTCCTCTTTGGATTCCCATGTGGTATCCGAACCCTTCTTGTGTTCCCATTTAACCTTTACTTGATTGATCTCTTTGTTCCTTAAGGTTTTCACCTTACGATCCAAAATCGCAATAGGTTTCACCACATAGTTAAGGCTATCATCCACTTCGATGTCGTCGTAGTGGATATAGGTTGTTTCGTCCGCTAGGCATTTCCGAAGATGTGACACATGGAATGTGCTATGAATTCCATTTAATTCTTCCGGTAGTTCAAGGCGGTATGCAACCTTTCCTACTCGTTCGACAATTGTAAAACGGCCCAATAAATCTTGGGCTTAATTTTCCTCTCTTTCTAAACCGGATAACCCCCTTCCATGGGGATACCTTGAGCATGACCTTGTCGCCAACCTGAAACTCGATCGGTCATCGCCTTTTGTCCGCATACGACTTTTGTCTATCTTGTGCCGCTTTCAAGTGTGCCCGAACCACCTCAATCTTTTCATTAGTGGCTCGAACTATATCTTTGTGAGCGAGTTCATGTGGACCCACCTCACCCCAACACACCGGGGTCCGGCACTTACTACCGTAAAGCATTTCATACGGTGCCATCCCGATACTAGCATGGTAGTTGTTATTATACGAAAACTCAACCAATGGTAGATAAACATCCCAACTGCCTCCGAAGTCGATTATACATGCCCGTAGCATGTCTTCCAATGTTTGTATTGTTCTTTCACTCTGTCCATCCGTCTGAGGATGGTACACAGTGCTAATGAACAATTTTGTTCCCATTTGCTCTTGGAAATCTCGCCAAAAATTTGAAGTGAACCGGGTATCCCTATCTGACACGATGGATACCGGTACTCCGTGGCGTGCCACTATCTCATTAGTGTAAACCTCCGAGATCTTTTTTGACGTATAAGTCTCACGTATTGGAATAAAGTGAGCACTCTTTGTCAATCTATCAACAACTACCCATATTGCATCAAATCCGCGGTTCGTCCTCGGTAGTTTGGTTAACAGGTCCATTGTAAGATGTTCCCATTTCCAAACCGGAATTTCCAACGGTTGGAGCTTACCGTATGGTTTTTGGTGTTTCGCCTTGACTTGCAGACATGTCAGGCATTTCTCCACGTATTTCACTACATCTCTTTTCATTCCGGGCCACCAATAGTTTTGTTTCAAGTCGTTATACATCTTGGTCGCTCCCAGATGGATGGAATAACGGGATTTGTGAGCTTCATCTAGTAGAAGCTTTTTAACTTCACACGTGTTAGGAACCCAGATTCTATTGAAACGTGTTTTCAAACCGTGATTGCCTTCTTCAAGATCTTTAAATTGGCCGACAATTCTTTCCTTTTTCTAGTATTCCACCTTCACTGCTTCAACTTGTGCCTCTCGGATTCGTTCTAGTAGGCCCGAGGTCACAATAAGCTGCATTGATTGTACTTGTATCGGGGCATAATCTGTCTTTTGGCTTAACGTATCTGCTACAACATTAGCTTTCCCCGGGTGATAGTGTATTTCACAATCGTAGTCCTTGACCATTTCTAACCATCACCTCTGCCTCATGTTTAATTCTTTCTGATCGAAGAAATATTTCAAACTTTTATGGTCGGTAAAGATAGTACATTTTACCCCATATAAGTAATGTCTCCATATTTTTAAGACAAATACTACTGCTGCCAGCTCCAAATCATAAGTCGGGTGTTTCTTTTCATGGATCTTCAATTGCCTCGAGGCATAGGCGATGACCTTGCCTCGTTGCATTAAAACACATCCGAGCCCCGAATGCGACGCATCCGAGTAAACCACCATGTCGTCAATTCCTTCCGGTAACGTTAACACCGGAGCATGAGTTAACTTTTCTTTGAGCGTTTGGAAGGCTTTCTCTTGTTCAATGCCCCATACAAACCTTTCCTCCTTGCGAGTCAATTTGGTCAACGGTAAAGCAATTTTGGAGAAATCTTGTATGAATTTCCTATAATATCCTGCGAGCCCTAAAAAGCTTCGGATTTCTGAGGGATTCCTTAGAGTGTTCCATTTTGATACGGCTTCTACTTTTGACGGATCCACTAGTACCCCGTCAGCACTAATGATATGCCCGAGAAACTGCACTTCTCGTAACCAGAAGGCGCACTTTAAGAATTTTGCATACAGCTTTTCTCGTCTGAGTGTCTCTAACACTTCTTGCAAATGGTAAACATGCTCAGCTTCATTCTTCGAGTACACTAAAATGTCATCGATAAATACAATTACCGACTTATCCAGCATAGGTTTTCAAACCCGGTTCATGAGATCCATGAAAGCCGCGGGTGCGTTAGTCAGCCCAAAGGGCATTACGAGGAACTCATAATGATCGTATCGTGTACGAAAGTCTTCGGTACGTCTTCCTCCTTTACTTTCAACTGGTGATAACCCGATCTGAGGTCAATCTTTGAGAACCAACTCGCTCCTTGTAGTTGGTCAAACAAGTCATCAATTCTTGGAAGTGGGTATCGATTTTTCACCGTGAGTTTGTTTAACTCTCGGTAGTCGATACACATACATATATTTCCATCTTTCTTTTTCACGAATAGTACTGGCGCGCCCCACGGGGATACACTCGGTCGAATAAACCCTTTGTCGAGTAGTTCTTGGATTTGAGGCATCAATTCTTGTAGCTCCGACGGCGCGAGCCGATACGGCGCCTTGGCCACAGGTTTTGCACCCGGAATCAATTCGATTCCGAACTCTACCTCCCGTTCTGGTGGTATTCCCAGAAAATCTTCCGGAAACACATCTTGATAATCGCATACTGTAACACCTGTGCCTTCACGGCCATCAAACAAATACCGAACCAATGAAATATTGTATTTCATACTTGGGATTTGTTAAATATATGTGTATCATTTGCACATATCAACTCTAGTTCAATTTCAAGCTCTAAATCACTTTCTGGAAGGTTATACGCGCACCGATGCGTAAATATAACCAGTTTAATGCAACAAACACTCCGGAATAGTGACATAGGCTTAACATACCTTAAATAACCTTTACATAACTTAGAAATAAGTTTTGAAGGCTTTGGTATGGCAAAAACAAGCTAATTCGCTTACAGGGACTAAACTTGACAAACTGCGAAAGTATGCCAATTTGAACTGTAACAGACATTCCGGAACATGACCATAAGTTAAACATACCATAAATATCCTTTACATAGCTTAGAAATAGGCTTTGAGGGGTTCGGTGTGCTAAAATAAACTTTTGGGTCATTCAGGGACTAAAAGTGTCAAAAAGTGCACAAGTTTGCATTTTCGCGCATAACTTACGTTCTGAATACATCCGGACATCCAAAAATTTATGTGAGCATGACTATATTATATTTTAGTGTTCTCCATAAGAAAAATCCATTCGTCGCGTCATTTGGATCGTTTTTCGCGCTTATGCGCATTCCGTCGTAATTAAGCGAACATCGCGTTCGTACGACCAAACGAACCATCACCCGGCATATTTTTGAGCATGTTTCATGTACACAATGTTTAGGCAACATTTTAGGGCCTTAAAGTTGGCTTTACAGGCCTTAGAAGTGCCGGAAATGGGCTGAATACACAACAGGGACCAAAAATGTAATTTCTGATCTGCAACTGTCAGGCGGCCCGCCTCAGTTTCTGATCTTTCTCACGCGGGCCGCGTCCGCCTGTCTGATCAGATTAGAACGAACAGTCAGCACGATCCAGCTGTTTTAACCTCAACCACATACTTGCAACTTGCCTAATCTGTTGATAAACATCATTTTTAGGCACCACAACTTTCCGACACTTGTACGGTTTCGATTAAGGCACGATATTCGACAAACGATCTTAACGGTGGACCGAATACTATAAATACCCCACCCCCCATTGCTTAAAAATCACTAGAATTCTGATTTGAGGAGCTCTAAGTTGAAACCATTGTTTCATACCTGAGATTCTTGAATCGGGATTAGCATTCGGGGACCCTGGGTAAGTATTCTTTCGTTCTTTTCCTTATTTTACTGCTTTTCGAGTCAGAAAGTCAAACTTTGTTTGACTTTCAGCGTTGACCAGTAATGGTCAATGCGAAGTTCGTTTGAACTTCGCAACGTGAGTGTAATCACGTTGGTTATAGTCCCTTGGGACTATGCCCACTGATTACCACGTTGTCTAGGGTCGTAGGGTAGGCGATCTAATAAATCGCCTATACCTTCGAACCCGACCCAGTTTGGTCGATCATTAGGATCCGACCAAATACATTAGGTGACCATAGTAGGTAGGGAATAACCTTCCGAGGTTATACCCTATGGTCACATCGTTTAAGTAGTTGTATGATAGGTAGTTTATATGCCTTAGGTAAATTACCAGAATACCCTTTTCATGTATAATTGGTAATTAAGCATATGTAACCTAAACTTTTGTCACATAACTGATTATGTAACATGTTTAGGCATATAACACTTGTCATAGGACTAGTTAGGCGATCCGAACGCGTTTCACGCGAACGACGCGTTAAAGTAGCATAAGCTACCTAAACGGGTCGTAATGGGTCGTAAACACTTAGGTTTGGTTTCATTGTAGTATGTAGGCCTTGTTAAACCATATCATATGAGTTCCAATACTCATTTGGTTTACCAAGCCTCATCCTATCCGATCTCCCGATTTAAGTCCGGTTTATTTATATAGTTCTAGATTGTCGACTGATTCCGTGCTCTCTCTAGCTTTGTTTGGTTGTTGTTCAAGACCTCCAAGCATTCTCAGGCGAGTACATTATTCCCCTCTTTTACTGTTTTCAATTGTTTTGGGGTGACTCATATGTGCTAAATGTTTTCGATGTTATAACGATGGTTTCAAAAACAATTAAGACGATTTATACAAAACTAATAACGATTTCATAAAGTGAACAAACTTGTTGGTTGTAGTTACATAACAAATGACATTCATTAGCAATGATCAAGCCGACCAGTATTAGGTTATGGTACCATAGGATCTGACAAATCCCGTTAGTTACTACACCCGTAGTTATGTGTGGGTGTTGTGGGTAGCGACTGAATCTGTAAATGTTAATTTACTCTTTGGTAAGGGTTTATTAATACGAGATGTTAATCTATCCTTTGGTAAGGGTTTATTAATGCGAGATGTTAATCTATCCTTTGGTAAGGGTTTATTAATGCGAGTCAAAAAGGTTTGAATGTTATTAGCGAGACGACCATTTAAGTAGTTTCACGACCTAAAACGAATTAGACGATTGGGTAAACGATTGGTTTTCACACGATGTTTTAACGATTGGGTAAACGATTGGTTTTCACACGATGTTTTAACGATTGGGTAAACGATTGGTTTCAAAGCGATATACGATTGGGTTTTGGTTACATATTACATGATTTACATTGGGCATGAACATTACTTTGGTGGTTTGGTTTGTATTAAGTGATTAAGTAACAATGCGTGTGGAATATGATACAAGCATGGTGGATACGCCGCTGGTACTTCCTATATATAAGTGTTTGTATGGTATTACATATTGTAGTGTTATTTGAATCATTTCAGTTTGAGACATAGAACATTTTTACAAGTAACATACTTTTCACAAGACATTTATTTACAAACAACTTATCTTATACAAACTCATTTTACATGGTTATTCATTTAATCATGCATTATTCTCTTATTATACATATCACCTGAACTTATTATTTTTCAAATGATTTACAAAGACAAAGCAAATTACAAGGTTCATGACTAAACATTTTCTCAAACAGAAGTCATGAATCTTATTTTCACAAAACCTATGTACTCGCCAGCATTTCTTTGCTGACCTCGTTTTCACATATGTTTCAGGTATTGTTGAAAGATATCGATTGATAAGATGCATGCTCACATAGGACTGGACAAGGCCTTAGTGACTCAATAACAATGATAGACTATGTTTAAATTGTGTATTTAGATTTCCAGACAATGTAATTATTCAATGTTTAATAAAACGAAACACTTTTTGGTATCCATGGTTATGAAACATTAATTCTGTTGCAACACGCCCCGATGTTTCCGCCGCGATTTGTTGTTTTACGCGGTCGGGGTGTGACAGAAAAGATGGTATCAGAGCCAATGGTTATAGGGAATTAGGTTATTAGTAATGCTTTGACCTAGTCTATAACTTTTCTAGGACCCTAACGCGAGTTTACTTGCGTTTAGTCATAAAACAATACCGTCACCTATCCTTAGGCGACGGCCACAACAAGAACACAATTTTCGAAACCGCTTTGAAAACTAATCATCTGTTCTAAGATGATTGATTACAAGGTTTTGAACCCCTTTGAATTTTCAAAATCTCGGCAAAGTTTTGGGTTTTAAATAATGTGAACACGTGCAAACTGGAAGGGTGAATGCCTGTATTCTGAGTTTTCTGTCTAGGCAAGCACTTCGTATACATCTCATCAGACGCGAGACCAGTTGTGCTTACCTGGGAATTCTTGGGATGAGTGTTCACTTATAGGCGAGCATGTCTTCGCGATACATTATTTTTACCCATTTACTTTGATTAGTTCTGTGTGTCGTTTGTTGCTTTGTAGTAACAAACAATTGACCACTATCCTTGCTTTCATCAGATTTGTTCATCTCATTCTTTTCGTCTAATTCTCTCACTAGTTCATTTTCATGTTTCCTCTTTTAGACAATGCCTCCTCGACGCGATGATCGAACCGATGCTCGGACTTTCACTATTGAAGAACTCGCCGCTCTGATCTCTCAGCAGGTGGCTGCTGTGCTCCCCGGGGTTGTAACCCAAGTCCACGAGATATACAACCACGGCAATAATAACAACAACAATAACGCACAGTGTAAATACAAGGATTTTAACCAGGCTAAACCACTCAAGTTTAGTGGTTCTGAAGGAGCGACTGGGCTTCTTCAATGGTTCGAGAGCATTGAGAATACTTTCCGCCACGTGCAGTGTCCTGACAATCGCAGGGTCGAGTTTTCTTCGAGTGTGTTTCAGAAGAGGGCTCTCACATGGTGGAACGGGGTTATGAGGGATCGTGGTGCAGAAGTTGCTCTAGCACAGACGTGGGCTGAACTTAGGGCCCTTATGATGAGGGAATTCTGTCCTCGTCATGAGCAGCGAGCTTTGGAGAAGGAATTTGATGAGTTGAAGCAAGATAGTGGTGAGCACAGGGCGTATACTGATAGGTTTGAGGAGTTGAGTCTGCTTTGCCCGACAATGGTTACCCCACTTGACATAGCTATCGAAAGGTACATCGACGGCCTACCTGACTCGGTACAAGACATCCTTACTGGTAGTAGCCCTGCCACACTCCGTCAGGCGATCGAGTTAGCTGCGACATTGACTAAGTCGCAGATTCGGAAGAATAAGTTACACAGAAAGGGTGACAAGGGTAAGAAGCAGGGGTCTGACAAGGAGGATAGCAAGAAAGGTCAAAACAAGAAGGGTAAGGAAGGTGAGACTTCGAAGAAATCAAAGAAGCGGAAGGGTGCCCAAAATTTTGCTGTTACAGCACAGACTGCTCAGAACTTGCAGAACCTACCGGCACAGCCAGCTGCAAAGAAGGCATATGCTGGTACCGCACCACATTATGCCCGCTGCAACGATCATCACGTTGCACAACAAGATTGCAAGAAATGCACAACGTGTGGTAGACTTGGGCATTTGGCCAATATTTGTCGTCTGGGACAAAATCAGGCTGCTCAGGTTCAAGCTCAGGTTCTAGGGAATGCTGCGAGATTCCCATTGGGTTCATGTTTCAATTGCGGAGAGATTGGTCATTTCTGCCACAACTGCCCAAGACTGGTGAATGCAAATGCTAACGCAAACCCGAATGCGAACGTCAACGTCAATGTGAATCCAGCACGTGGACGAGTGTATAACATCAATGAGGCGATCAATGATGAAGAACAAGTAGAATTTTGAAATTCCTCTAGTTGTTATCTCGTAACATTTAAAGACAATGCGGTTTTTATATAAATAAAAATTTGTGGTTTTTATTTTCAACTAATGCAATTGTATGAATGTTTGATCCAACCTTATGATGTCATCACAAAGACAAAACTACTCTTGTGGTTCTGTCATTTTTTTGATCACTTGTGATCTCCCTAAGAACCTCAAACACTTGTTTCTTCTAAATCTAAAGTATCTTATCGTCTTGCACCGTTCGAGATGCAAGAATTATCAAAACAACTTCAAGAGTTGTCTGATAAAGGATTCATCCGTCCGAACTTTTCACCTTGGACAAACTCCTGTTCTCCTTGTGAAAAGAAAAATGGATCTTTTCGAATATATATATATCGATTAACGTAAGCCTAGTAAGCTTACCATCAAGAATCGATATCCCCCTACCTTAAATCAACGATTTCTACGATCAACTGCTTAGCGTTTCATATTTTCCGAGATCGATTTGCGTTCTGGGTATCATCAACTTTGTATTCTCGAAGAAGATATTCCCAAAACGGTTTTTCTGCACGAAGTATGGCCATTAAGAGTTTACAGTCATGCCTTTCTGGTTGACAAATGCTCCAGCCATCTTCAAAGACTTAATAAATAGAGTCTGCAAGCCTTATTTGGATCAGTTCGTCATTGTTATTAATGAGATCTTGATCTATTCATATCACGAGCCGATCCCGATCAACACCTTCGTTGACATTGGAACCCTTAAAGAAGGAACAAACTTTTCGCTAAATCCTCCAAGAGGAAATTTTGGCTTAAAGGAGTTCAGTTTTTGGGTCATGTAGTCAACAAGCAGGGTATTCATGTGGATCCATCCAAATTAATGCAATTAAGAATTGATTCCTTGTATGCATTAAATACCCGTGTCCAAAGATAACAAATTTAAAGGTCAATTTAAACAATTATGCGAGTATACGATTATGCGATTATGTGATATGTGTTTATGTGTTCTCCTCTATGTTTTTGTGTGGTAAACGATTTTCAAATCCTCATAGAATCTTTTATATCTTCATATGAGGGATTCATAGTAGGATATTCAAAAGGTACTACCTTAAATCCTTATGGGCTTCTACGTGGTAGTTAAGACCCTTGGGTTATATAGTACCATTCCATGATTCGATGATAGACCCTTGAGTGGTCCAGTCAAAAAGATTGATTCACAATTTGGTTAAAGGACGACATCTAGTGATGTAGCTGGACAGACTCCTTGATAGTCTATTTAGATCATTTATGGATTTAGTCAAAAGGACTCTATGGCAGTCTAGTCACACTCATCACAGGATTGTTCATTTGGTTTTCCCCTACACACTATAAAATAGACTGTGTGAACTGTGCAAGGAATTGTCTGATTATGGACGCGTACATAATTATGAAATTTGGTGCACAGAAAACCAGTAGGATTTATTATGTGTAAGAACCGATAGTGACAACAATAACGAAATGAGAACGATGTAATGGAGGTACGGTGGACGCACCAATGACGCTTTATATACTTGTATATAAGTATCCCTCTTACATTGCAATCATGATGTTATTAAAGTTACTAGAAGTTCAGAACCCTAACCAATGTTGTTCGATCTTTTCAACTTCATGCTTTCAAGCTCTCACAAGTTTCCTCTAAATAAATTTCGGGACGAAATTTCCTAAAGTAGGGGAGACTGTAACACCTATGCCTTCACGGCCATCAAACAAATACCGAACCAATGAAATATTGTATTTCATACTTGGGATTTGTTAAATATATGTGTATCATTTGCACATATCAACTCTAGTTCAATTTCAAGCTCTAAATCACTTTCTGGAAGGTTATACGCGCACCGATGCGTAAATATAACCAGTTTAATGAAACAAACACTCCGGAATAGTGACATAGGCTTAACATACCTTAAATAACCTTTACATAACTTAGAAATAAGTTTTGAAGGCTTTGGTATGGCAAAAACAAGCTAATTCGCTTACAGGGACTAAACTTGACAAACTGCGAAAGTATGCCAATTTGAACTGTAACAGACATTCCGGAACATGACCATAAGTTAAACATACCATAAATATCCTTTACATAGCTTAGAAATAGGCTTTGAGGGGTTCGGTGTGCTAAAATAAACTTTTGGGTCATTCAGGGACTAAAAGTGTCAAAAAGTGCACAAGTTTGCATTTTCGCGCATAACTTACGTTCTGAATACATCCGGACATCCAAAAATTTATGTGAGCATGACTATATTATATTTTAGTGTTCACCATAAGAAAAATCCATTCGTCGCGTCATTTGGATCGTTTTTCGCGCTTATGCGCATTCCGTCGTAATTAAGCGAACATCGCGTTCGTACGACCAAACGAACCATCACCCGGCATATTTTTGAGCATGTTTCATGTACACAATGTTTAGGCAACATTTTAGGGCCTTAAAGTTGGCTTTACGGGCCTTAGAAGTGCCGGAAATGGGCTGAATACACAACAGGGACCAAAAATGTAATTTCTGATCTGCAACTGTCAGGCGGCCCGCCTCAGTTTCTGATCTTTCTCACGCGGGCCGCGTCCGCCTGTCTGATCAGATTAGAACGAACAGTCAGCACGATCCAGCTGTTTTAACCTCAACCACATACTTGCAACTTGCCTAATCTGTTGATAAACATCATTTTTAGGCACCACAACTTTCCGACACTTGTACGGTTTCGATTAAGGCACGATATTCAACAAACGATCTTAACGGTGGACCGAATACTATAAATACCCCACCCCCCATTGCTTAAAAATCACTAGAATTCTGATTTGAGGAGCTCTAAGTTGAAACCATTGTTTCATACCTGAGATTCTTGAATCGGGATTAGCATTCGGGGACCCTGGGTAAGTATTCTTTCGTTCTTTTCCTTATTTTACTGCTTTTCGAGTCAGAAAGTCAAACTTTGTTTGACTTTCAGCGTTGACCAGTAATGGTCAATGCGAAGTTCGTTTGAACTTCGCAACGTGAGTGTAATCACGTTGGTTATAGTCCCTTGGGACTATGCCCACTGATTACCACGTTGTCTAGGGTCGTAGGGTAGGCGATCTAATAAATCGCCTATACCTTCGAACCCGACCCAGTTTGGTCGATCATTAGGATCCGACCAAATACATTAGGTGACCATAGTAGGTAGGGAATAACCTTCCGAGGTTATACCCTATGGTCACATCGTTTAAGTAGTTGTATGATAGGTAGTTTATATGCCTTAGGTAAATTACCAGAATACCCTTTTCATGTATAATTGGTAATTAAGCATATGTAACCTAAACTTTTGTCACATAACTGATTATGTAACATGTTTAGGCATATAACACTTGTCATAGGACTAGTTAGGCGATCCGAACGCGTTTCACGCGAACGACGCGTTAAAGTAGCATAAGCTACCTAAACGGGTCGTAATGGGTCGTAAACACTTAGGTTTGGTTTCATTGTAGTATGTAGGCCTTGTTAAACCATATCATATGAGTTCCAATACTCATTTGGTTTACCAAGCCTCATCCTATCCGATCTCCCGATTTAAGTCCGGTTTATTTATATAGTTCTAGATTGTCGACTGATTCCGTGCTCTCTCTAGCTTTGTTTGGTTGTTGTTCAAGACCTCCAAGCATTCTCAGGCGAGTACATTATTCCCCTCTTTTACTGTTTTCAATTGTTTTGGGGTGACTCATATGTGCTAAATGTTTTCGATGTTATAACGATGGTTTCAAAAACAATTAAGACGATTTATACAAAACTAATAACGATTTCATAAAGTGAACAAACTTGTTGGTTGTAGTTATATAACAAATGACATTCATTAGCAATGATCAAGCCGACCAGTATTAGGTTATGGTACCATAGGATCTGACAAATCCCGTTAGTTACTACACCCGTAGTTATGTGTGGGTGTTGTGGGTAGCGACTGAATCTGTAAATGTTAATTTACTCTTTGGTAAGGGTTTATTAATGCGAGATGTTAATCTATCCTTTGGTAAGGGTTTATTAATGCGAGATGTTAATCTATCCTTTGGTAAGGGTTTATTAATGTGAATTATTAATCTATCCTTTGGTAAGGGTTTATTAATGCGAGTCAAAAAGGTTTGAATGTTATTAGCGAGACGACCATTTAAGTAGTTTCACGACCTAAAACGAATTAGACGATTGGGTAAACGATTGGTTTTCACACGATGTTTTAACGATTGGGTAAACGATTGGTTTTCACACGATGTTTTAACGATTGGGTAAACGATTGGTTTTCACACGATGTTTTAACGATTGGGTAAACGATTGGTTTCAAAGCGATATACGATTGGGTTTTGGTTACATATTACATGATTTACATTGGGCATGAACATTACTTTGGTGGTTTGGTTTGTATTAAGTGATTAAGTAACAATGCGTGTGGAATATGATACAAGCATGGTGGATACGCCGCTGGTACTTCCTATATATAAGTGTTTGTATGGTATTACATATTGTAGTGTTATTTGAATCATTTCAGTTTGAGACATAGAACATTTTTACAAGTAACATACTTTTCACAAGACATTTATTTACAAACAACTTATCTTATACAAACTCATTTTACATGGTTATTCATTTAATCATGCATTATTCTCTTATTATACATATCACCTGAACTTATTATTTTTCAAATGATTTACAAAGACAAAGCAAATTACAAGGTTCATGACTAAACATTTTCTCAAACAGAAGTCATGAATCTTATTTTCACAAAACCTATGTACTCGCCAGCATTTCTTTGCTGACCTCGTTTTCACATATGTTTCAGGTATTGTTGAAAGATATCGATTGATAAGATGCATGCTCACATAGGACTGGACAAGGCCTTAGTGACTCAATAACAATGATAGACTATGTTTAAATTGTGTATTTAGATTTCCAGACAATGTAATTATTCAATGTTTAATAAAACGAAACACTTTTTGGTATCCATGGTTATGAAACATTAATTCTGTTGCAACACGCCCCGATGTTTCCGCCGTGATTTGTTGTTTTACGTGGTCGGGGTGTGACACATACCACTGGCACATCTCCGATTTTGAGGGATTCTTTCTCCGATTCACTTGCGTATACCATATATGCCTTGCATCCATGTTTCATAAGTTTGTTAGCTTCTAGCATCGTTCATACCACCGGGTTACCCCCTTTTTCACCGTATATCGTAACGTGCTTTCTGCTAGGAGATGTCAGTTTTATTTCCTTTCGGAAACATGCCACCTTTGCGTGGTATCGGGACAACCAATCCATACCCACGATCACTTGAAATTCTCCCATCGACATTGGGATCAAGTCTATTATGTATTCTTCGTCGTCAATGTTCAATTTACAATTTTCACATACATCACAGACGATAAAACTCTTGTTATTACCTATCTCTACTTCTAAAGGCATAGGTAATTTTGTTAGAACAAATGAAGGATGTCGAATAAACCCATATGAAATAAAGGACTTATTCGCACCCGTATCAAATAATATACGTGCAGGAATCGAGTTTACAGCAAATATACCTGAAACCACTTCGGGTTCAACTTTTGCTTCTGCGGCAGTCAAGTGGAAAGATCTAGCCTTTGCTTTCGGGGCTTCACCTTTCGTGTCTTGCCCGTCTTTCTTTCCCACTAATTCCGAGCATTCCGATTTCTTGTAACCCGGTCGATAACAATTGTAGCAAACTGTCACTTTTTCCGGGCATGATGAAGCCATATGCCCCGTTTTCCGATATACGGGGCAAGGCCTATCCTTGAAGCGACATTCGCCCCTATGACCCTTTCCACAGATTTTGCAATTTGGCGACCCACCTTTTGCATCCGATTTCTTCACTGTTTCGTTCGTTCGCGCTTTCTTGGTAGGGCTTGGATTAACATTATGAGCCCTCCGTTCACCCCGTTCAACCTGCTTTCTCAATTCGATCTCCCGTTCCCGAGCAACATTTATGATCTCAGTGAGGGTCTCGTATTTTGAAGGAGTCATAAACTCCCTATACTCGGCGCTCAACATATTGTAATAATAATATATCTTCTATTCTTCGTTTGTTATCAGTTCATCACAAAACTTCATTTTATCCAGAAACATTCCCGTGATCTTGTCTATGGACTCACCCTTGTGCCTAAGTTGCATGAACTCTTCCTTGATTCGATTTATGACCACCTTGGGACTGTGGTGTTTAAGAAACGGCGTCTTAAATTCATCCCATGTCATAGCCTTAGCTGCTTCGCTTCCAATTTCTTTCTTTTTGTTATCCCACCAGTCTTTCGCTTGACCCCTTAATTGACCCGTACCATAAGCTACGTAGTCATCTTCATCACAATGGGTCCTCTCGAATACCCCCTCGATATCGTTTAGCCATCGCTGGTATACTATGGGGTCAACCTCCCCATTATAAAATGGCGGTTTACATGCCATGAACTCTTTGTATGAACAAGGCTTTCGTCCTCCGGACTTTTCCTTCGTTGAATTAGCACTATCTTCCAATTTCTTGATTCTTTCATCCACTACCGATAATACCGTGTTTTGGATCTTATCGATAAAACCGGACAAACTATTTTCGATTGCCTTTCCAACCTCCTCGGCAATCACTTCTCTCATTTGCTCGGTGACTCTCGGCACCGCATCATCGTTACCTTCATCCGCCATCTTTAATACTGAAATGTTTACATTAACCGTTAAACATTTCATTTATAACATATGATTTACTTGTTTTGATTTAATCAAGTTCATAACTTGATTCAACCATTCTTGTTTCATGCATTTCCCGTGTTTGAGTGAACTTACACCCTATTTTCGTGCATATCAGTTCATGTTTCATTTCTATATTCTCTAAATCTACTTAAAACAATTAACTCTTACCGGATGCTTGATCAAGCTTGAACCGAACACACTTTATTGACAACCTTGGCTCTGATACCAACTTTTAAGACCCGACTTAATATAACGAGATTAGTGATACAAAAACTTGCATTTAGTACAAGAATTTACGAGTTTACAAAAATTTTCATGATTTTAAGACCTTACATGATCATAATATTCAAGTCATTATGCTACTAGTTAATTTTTAAAAACATAGTTTCAAGAGTTTACATATTACTAAACAAAATAGAAAAAATGCGGAAGCTTCATTTGGTGCGTTCGGTTCTTGATAATAGCTTGATCGCCATCCGGGTTAGGTCCATCTTCACCTACGGTCAAAACCATGGAAATAATTAGTTTTGACTCTTTAACAATCAAGAATAAACAAGTTCCATACTCAAACGTATCAAAAAAACAAAAATTCTCGGATCTGAGGTGGTGGCGTCGCGCGACGGGGGTGAGAGTAATCCATCACGCAGCGCCACGGGGTATTTTTGGCAGAAAGTTGTTGTTTGGAGCTGTATCTCAGCCCAGTACCATTTTTACCAATTATAAACTTCAAATCAACATAACTTTTGACTCGGGCGTCCGTTTTAGCCGATTCTTTTTCCTACGTGACCGTAATTTACTTACGGACACGTTTATCAACACGATTTGCATAAAAATATCATTTCAAAAACAGTTTTCCAATAATTCGTCTGTTGTTTATTTGACCCATTTGTCTACAAGTTCCACAACATGAATTGTTATCATCATAAACCTTAGGCCAATGTACCCGTTTCTGCGTTTGCCAAATATGAGCTTTTGCTCCCCTCCCAAGGGTTGCTTATGCAATAACCATCATGCTTATTTCCAAGAATTTAACCATGCCTTTCGGAATCATTTGACAAGCGAATGTTCCGAACTATAATCCCTCTACAAGGGCTCATGCTTTTGCAACGGATTAGCGTGTCCGTTACACGGCCTACGCTTGATATATAACCAATCACAAGTGATGGTTATTAATTTCTATGTTTGTAACACAACTTGTTTTGACCCGTTTGGATGCCGAATGGGTGTCTCCATTGCTAGACACATCCAAACTCTATTACTAACACATGTTTTGACCCGTTTTACTTGTCTAAGGCACTTTGTCACTCCCGTGACTTAACGGTTTTCCTTGTTTACCAAATTTCAATATAACAAAGTAAGACTAACGATTAAACATAATGTAGCGAAACTATAAGTCGCGTACCTTTAGAGCACACCCTTCAACCGCGTACCACCTCCGGCTTGTCCGCTTGACGGTCTGGATTCTTTACCTAAAGAGTTCCATTCATAACCAATTTAGAACCCCTTTTTACAACCATTTATCATAATTCATTATGATATCTCAAAATCTGCGTTTTTGTCCGATTATTAACATTTTAATCCTCACTTAGGCGTTTTAACAAACACCTAGCGGGTTAGATTTTCACATAATCAATACTAAATTCCTGACTCATTGTTTCCATCTAAATCAACGTCCATTTAGCAAATCTATACTAAATTTTTAACATCAATGTTTCAGAATTTACAACATGAATTCAGATTTCACTAGGATGAGAATCATAATCCTAGTGTTTATTTAGTTTCTACAAACTTACTAATCACCTACAATGGTGATTATAACCCCACAAGCATAATGTTAGATTTTAACAAGAAATCATCTAGGGTTTATCTCTAGACATCAATTTGCTTCTAATTACATCAATACAACATTCATGCATGCTCAATTTCAAAACTCATGAGTTCATCTAGAATTTGAAGTGGAACCAAATATCAAAATCTCACATACCTTACGATCCTTTCGTCGAGGTGATCACTAATATGTAATCAGTTTTCGATTTGGACTTGATTTAGGCTTCCAATTTGAGTTTTTAGTGAAGAACTAGGGTTTGAAGGGAACCCCCTGGTCGCCCTTCCTTCTGTTCGATCCAAGCACACCCACAAGTGTGTGTTTGGTGTGTTAGTTTACTAATTTAATTAAGTTTCAATTTTAACTAGTTTGGTCCCTCAACTTTTATTTAACTTCAAGTTTAGGTGTTTTAACCTTATTATAAGTCACTTCAAGACCTGTAGCTAACTGGGTTATAGGTTCCTAGTTAGTTGATTCTTGTTTGATTAATTCCTTATAATAAAATATAAAGTTTTATATTTTTGGTGTGTTACAGCTCTCCTTTGTTCTGGAGGTGCTGACGGTGAAGGGGTTACCCGGTTATCTGCTAACGTCCCGTTTCAACGTTTTCCGGCTGACCGGAAAGGTCGATGCTCTATAGTGTATCGACGGCGTCGGAACAATTTCCCTTCTGTAATTCCTGCCAGAAATCAAGTGATACCTACTGCTGGTGGTGACAATGGGTTGATTGTCGATTCCACCCGTTAGAATGGTATGGGGAAGCATTGTATACCTCCGCCGAGGTTTTAGCTATGTTTCCTGGTATCTAGGTTGTCTATTTTGTTAATGTTATTTTGATACACTACCGTGTTTCGTGCTTTGTAAATGTTGTTAAAGTGCTTTGTTGCACTAGTAACTTTTTTTGATGCATTGTTGTGCATATATGTTTTGTGTTTGTTGCGTGTGGCGCACTAGTTATAAGTCGTGTTTGAATTACAATACGTTGCATGTGTTTAAATACTTCGTTTAGGTAAAGCGAATAAGAATGGTATTGTGCTCATGTGTGAACGTAGGTCTGGAATGTGCGCGGGACTTGTGCCCGTTAGACCGTTCATGAGGCTTACAATGTTTCACCATATTGTTTTCGCGTGTACCAAAAGGAATTACATGCAATTTGTAATAAACATTAAAATATGTAAGGATAATATTTGTATTAATAAGGCGCGGGGCAGATGGATACAAAGTGAATAATTAGAATAAATACATTGCCTGTGTAAGTGTCTGGCCTTCTATGCCGAATGGCTTGCTTGGTCACATGTAGCACCTGCGCAGCTGCTGCGCGTTCCAGGTGCGAGGAACGTCTGTTCCGTAGAGCCTCTTTAAGGTGTATGCCCCTTTGCCCAGGACTTCATTGATAATGTACGGTCCCTCCCATTTAGGTGCTAATTTGCCTGGCTTTTCCGCGTTAGACGCTTCGTTATCGCGCAGGACGAAGGTGCACACGCGTACGCGAACGTTGTAGTATTTTTCTAATTTGGATTTATATCTTGCTTCTGCGATGGCTGCATTCTCGCGCCTTTCCTCGAGAAGATCCAAATCCATCCTTCGTTCTTTTTCATTATCTTGTTTTTCCATGGCGATCATGCGTGGTGATGGGAGGCCGACCTCTGTTGGTATTACTGCCTCCGAACCATATACAAAGATAAATGGGGTTTCCCCTGTACTGGTTTTTGGCATGGTGCGATGGGTCTATAAGATGCTGGGGAGCTCATTGACCCATCCTCTACGCGCGGTCCCCAATCTTGCCTTGATGCCATCAACTATTTGTTTATTCATGCTTTTGACCTGCCCATTTGCTTGTGGGTGCGCCACAGAGGCAAAGCTGTGCTCGATTTTCATTTCTTTAACCACTTCTGGAGGTCTTCCGAGAAAACGTTTGTGCCGTTATCAGAAATGATGCTTAATGGCAACCCGAATCGACAGATAATATGTTCCCATATGAACTTGCGGATTACCATTGCTGTGGTTGATGCTAATGCCTTAGCTTCCACACACTTAGTGAAGTAATCAACTGCCACTACGATGAATTTAACTTCGCCTGGTGCATCGGGAAAAGGACCGACGAGGTCGATACCCCATTGCTGAAAAGGCCAGGCTGAGGTGACCGGAACTAGAGGGTTTTTTGGACGGAGGGTTTTTTGGCGCGTGGCGCTGACATGCTGCGCATTTGCGCAATAGTTCCACTGCGTCCACATGCATCCCTGGCCAATAATAGCCTGCATTCATTATCTTTGCCACTACCATGCGTGGTCCAGCGTGAATCCCACATAATCCTTCGTGGATTTCTCTGACTAAATATTGCGCATCCGTTTTATCGACACAACGTAAAAGTGGACCCATGAATGATTTTCGGTATAAGATACCGTCCGCCATTTCGTAGTTCAGCGCTTTGTTTTGGAATTTCCTATCCTCCGCTTTTCCTTCTGGAAGTTTGCCATGCTGCAAGTACGTAATGATCGGGGACATCCAGGATGGATTGCCGACCTTGATGATGTTTACTTGCCTTAGAGGAACGGATGGATTAGATAAAACTTCAATATGGACTTCTTTTGCTAGATGTTTGAAACTGGTGGCGGCCAGCTTGCTCAGTGCGTCCGCATGTTTATTTTCACTTCTATTTATGTGGACTATCTTGAGTGTTTGGAACTGGCTGATAAGCATTCGTGCTTGCTCCAAATATAAAGCGATGGCTTCGCCTTTAGCGTCGTAATGACCATTGACTTGTTCCGCCACTAGCTTGGAATCGACGTGTGCTTCGAGGTTCTTCGCTCCCATTTTAAGTTCCAAATGGAGGCCCACGAGAAATGCTTTGTATTCTGCCTCATTGTTTGTACTTTTGAAATCTAGGCGTATTGGTATGTGAGCTCGTGATTGTCTGGGCTAACCAGTCGGAGGCCTGCGCCTGCACCGTCATCATTGGAGGCACCGTCTGTGTGCAACGTCTAAACCCTATCCTCGAAGACTGGAATAGGGTTTTGGATTGCCTCGCATTCTTGTATCTTGTCAACGGGAACTTCAGTGGTGAAGTCCGCTAATACTTGTCCTTTGATTGCTGGTCGGGGTTTGTATAGGATATTGTATCCTCCTAGTTCGATGGCCCATTTGGCCAAAACGTCCTGCGACATCAGGTTTAGACAGAATTTGGCCTAGATGATAATTAGTGAGTACTGTAATAACATGGCTAGTGAAATACGGGCGTAGTCTTCGTGATGCGTGTACCAGTGCGAGGACTAGTTTTTCTATCATTGAGTAGCGTGTCTCTGGGCCGGTTAGCATCTTACTAATGTAGTATATCGGAGTTTGAACGCCATCTCTTTCTACCATTAATACCGCGCCAACCGCTACTTCTGTTGCGGACAGATATAGGATTAGCGGCTCCTCCTCTCGTGGTGCTGTTAAAGTTGGGGACTGGATTTGACATTCCTTCATTTATTTGAAGGTTGTCTCCGCTTCTGGTGTCCATTGAAAATGGCTCTTTTTGGCGCAATTGCGCAACGTACTAATGAACGAATAAGATTTCGCGGCGTGGTTTGCTAAGAACCTGTTTAGTGTTGCTAATCGTCCCGCGAGACGTTGCATTTCTTTAACGGTTACTGGCGACGGCATTAGTTGAATGGCCTGTACTTTCTCCGGGTTGACCTTAAAGCCGTCTCTGGTTACTATGAACCCTAGAAATTTGCCCTCCTCCATTCCGAATGAGCATTTTATTGGGTCCAGTTTTAAATTGACGCTGCGCAAAGAATCAAACGTGCGTTGAATGTTTGCGAGCATGGTCTCTTCTTCTTGGCTCATGATGACGAGGTCATCCATATAAACTTCCACTGTTTTACCAATGTCTTCCTCGAAGACTTTATCCATCAAGCGCTGGTAAGTAGCCCCTGCGTTGCGGAGACCAAAAGGCATTTTCGTATAGCAAAAGATACCTTTATCTGTACTGAAGGCCGTTTTGTCTTCATCTTCCTCTTTCATCTGTACTTGATGGTAGCCTTTATAACAGTCTAGAAAACACTTCCAGCGAAAGGATGCTACAGAGTCGACTTTCTTGTCTATTTCCGGGAGTGCATAGCAATCTTTCGGGCAAGCTTTGTTGAGGTCTTTGAAGTCGACACACATGCGCCACCTTCCATTGTGTTTTTGGTCCATTACTGGGTTGGCGACCCAGGTTTGGTACTGTACTTCGCGCAGGATCCCAGCGTTAAGTAATTCTGTTACTTGCTCGTTCATTGCTTCTGCCTCTTCTGCGCTGAGATTGCGCCTTCCTTGCGTAACGGGTTCTGCTGAAGGTCGGACATTTAAACAGTGTTGTGCTATGTCTCGTGGTACTCCAGTCATGTCCGCTGGGGACCAAGCTAAGATGCCCATGTTGTTGAAGAGTAGTTCCTTCAACTGTATCCGTATTGCTGGCGAAATGGCGTGCCCCATCAAGATGGTTTGTTCCGGATATTCCTTATTGAGAACCCATTTTTCTGGTTCGTTTGATGTTGAGGGTTTGGCAACCTTTGCTGGTGGTTCATCGTCCACATACATAACTTCCTTGCTGGAATACAAAATTGCTACTCCGGTTTCCGTCGGAAAACCACAAGCGGCGTGTGGTATGGAACTAATCATGCTGAACTCCCTCTGAGATCGTCTTCCCAGCAGTACATCATGGCGCGATGTTGCTGGCATAACCATGAAATTCACTGTGACAGTGCGCGAGTGCTCGCCATCTGAGAGAGTCACAGGAAAAGCGATTTGGCCCATCGGAAAGACAGCTTCGTTGCAGAAACCAGTGAGAGGAAAATCAACTGGTTTTAAGCGTGCCTTATCTTCTGGGTCGAGTTGCTTGAAACATTGTTCATAGATTATATCCATTGAACTTCCTGGATCTATGAACATATAATCGGTTCGGTAATGGCCGGAGATACCGGTAATAATTACTAGACGTTCTTCCTGAGGACCTCCGGGAACAACAGGGAATACGACTTTTTGCTCTCGCCAGTGCTGATTATGGCTTCGTTTGTTCGGCCTTCGTGAGGGACCTCCTTGTACCATGTTTATCTGCTTTGATTTGACTTCTTGGTGATTGGTGTCTTCTGAATTTTGTGCAAAAATTTGGTTCATATCGATCTGGAATCGGGTGAACCAGTATTCCGGAGTTTCCTCCAGGAGTAGATCTGGACGATTATGAACTCCCATTTGTACCACAGGGCCGTTTCCTTCTAGATGATTTTTGTTGTTGAATTTGTTACCCATGATTCCGTTGATCTGGATACCTTGGGTTTTCGTGCCCTCGATTCTAGATCGAGGACTTGATGAGTTTGTTGTCAAATTCTCTGCCATATGAAAACAGAGAATGAAGAGAAAATGAATTGGAACGAGAAGAAATGAATAAAACTGAGAAATCGGTGGGCGCCAATGAAGAAACACTGGTTTAATTGACCGGAATCAACTAAACCAGGGGGTTTGAATCTGCATAAAAGGGTTAAATCTTCTCGTCCGATTCGTGGGTGAGTGACCTTTCTCTTCTCACAATAACTGCAAAACAACCACCGTTAGACTCGCCACGGGGAGAATGGGGGTTCTCTCCGTGACCACCCTCCGGTGTGAGAATAAGTACAGGGTTTATTGAAGAAGAAGAAGAAGAAGAAGAAGAATGAAAGTGAAGTGAATGTAACTTGAGAATTATACCTAAATTATCCTTCTATTTATAGCCGAAGTTTTGGGCGGGAAAACCTGTTGGTGAAATATTGACGGAAAGTGCTCTTTCCGTAAGCGGTTATTTTCCCTCCGTTAATCGCTAACGATTTGAGTATGCACACGGATCGCAATTTTGATCAACGGTTGGGGTTTTGCCACGTGGAAAGTGGGCAAGTAAGGATCACTCTTCAATTCCGTGCCATCGTCGTTACTTCACGGGAGCCTGGGATGATGTCACGTGTCCATTCGGTTTTAACCGACTAGTGGTGCATGATGGAGCATTCTAGAAGAATACAGCTGTAATCCTGTGTGGCTATTCTTTATGTTAATTCTGTGGTAACAGAGAAATAATATCCAAGTCTGGATATTATTTATGCGGAAGTGTTTAGCTAGGATTTTTATCCTGTCTGCTATGGAGATAAGCGCAAGGATTTACTATTCTCCTTTTGGTGCGCAGGTGCTGATTATTGTTTTCTTTCTAAGTTTTCTTTGTAGGACCAGTGCGCAGCCGCGCAAGGTCTAAAGGGAGTTAGAAGGATGAGGTTTGTGGTATGGTCCCAAGTACTCGAAGCAAGGTTTTTGGAACCTTACCCCGAATGGCAAAAACGTCAAGAAAGGTATGTAACTTATTAGAATACTATGATTTTGTCATTATCGTAATTGCATTTTTATTAAATTCTGCATTTTTGTCATTTTCATAATTATATTGTTTATCGTTGCATATGGGCACATTTTTCGAGCTCGAACAGGATATGTGAATTCCCCGAGAGACCACTGATCATCCTTGATCTATAATATAATCTTCTTCTAATGAAATAGTTTATGTTTTTATTTAATGGTAATTTTATATACTTATCTCTTACTTTTTTTCATCTATGTAATTAAGGTACAAGTATCTAAACAAATTTTCTTATGTAATAAAAATAAACTCAAATCCCTTCAACCCAACTAGAGATATCAAGATGTGTTTGAACAAGAGGAGTTAATATTCCTACATTCTTCCTCTCTATCTCTCTCTCTATATATAGAGAGAGATCGAGATAAAGTGAAAAGGATGTGAGAATAAAATGTTAGGGGTGTGAAAATAGTAAAAGACATAAATAGTATTCTCTAAGTTGGTTAATGGTTCAAGTCTGATGATTGAAAACTTATAGATTTAAGAGTGTGAGTTAGCATATTATCTAAAGAAAATGATTAGGGTATAAGGAGTGGTTAATCACTTGAGAGTGGTAAACTTAAAAATCAACCAATGAGAGTGTGCCATGTCATTCAATGAAAAGTGTTTGAACTATACTGAAAAATGTTGACAATGGTTAAACACTTGAATTGGTAAACTATTATTTAAAAAAAAAACATAAAACACAATATACCATCCAATCATTGCTCCCCAATACATGACTCATCATCTTCACCGATCAGTAACCAAACACCGATTACCAACCCTCACCGCGCGGCAAACAAGGTTGGCGGCGGTGTGCCCGAGCGGCAAAGTCACTTTGCCGAACCCCTTTACCGCCCACACCGTACACCCTTATCTATTTTCCATTATTTTAGTTTGGACAGGCCTCAAAGTGGTCAAGTGTTCCAAGTGTTTAAGCTCATATGAGTGCAGAAGAGGTGTCAGAATCCAGTTCACTCATCATTACCTGGAACCCAATCAACAATTTTGTAATTAAAACCTTTTTGGTTGGAAGGTTAATTCTGCAGGTTCACAGTTCACTGTATGGAACTTGGGGCACATCTTAAAAACCTCATACTCTGTACCATAAATTAATGATCTAAACATGCAATGTTATTGCTTTTTTTTTTTTAAATAGAACATTAAAACATACCTTCGACTCAAACGGGTAAAAGGCCAATAAAATACAAAACTTCCGACTCAAACGGGCAAAGGGCCAAATTACAACATATACATAGAATATTTACACCAGTCCTTTCATCTAATATCTATACATGCTAATCTATTTTCATACCATCCAAAACCTCTCGATTTAATCTCAATCAAAATATCTTGCGGACTTCTCCTGATCTGATTGAAAACTAACTCGTTCCTGCTTTTGCAGATACACCAACACGAAATAATAACCAACCCTCGTATAATCTTCTTTAATTACTACAGTGACATAAAATGTTATGTATATACTTTTAAAACTTATTTTTCATTCTAATTTATACATAAAATGTTATTGCTTGATTGACTGAAGTTTTAGTATGCATGGTTGCCTCTTTAATTACTACGGTGACATAAAATTTTATGTATATACTTTTAAAACTTATTTTTCATTCTAATTTAGATAACTAATAACATCTAAAACAATGATAAGATACTAGTTTTATACGATGCGGTCTAGTGCAACATCACCGTCTTACCAAGTTATAGAAACTTATGATGAAAAAAAAAAAATTAAGGATATTAAACATGACACATGCATCCGAAATTTTTACACAAACCTAAGATTATAGTTAAACACACAAACCACGTACGCGAAGACGTCTATTATAGATTGGAGGGCCTGGACAAATTTGGAGCTGGAGTTTCATGAGGAGGCATAGTTTCTGTTTTGTTTTGTATGCAATTGTCTCTGCAGCTTTTTGTTTCATTTTGTTGTTGGTAGGCTTTCCCAGCTCCTTGTTGGGTTAGTTCCTTTTGGGTTTAATCAAAGTCATGCCTTTTCAAAAAACAAAAAACGTAGTTAATATTCATTCACACATCCCTTTTATCTCTATACATAGATAGATATAGAGAGATAGAGTGAAAAGGGATGTGAAAATAATATTTAGAGGTGTCAGGGCCGGCTCAACCATTTTAGAAGCCTAAAGCGAACTAAAAACCCGAGGCCTTTTTCCAAAAAAAAAAACTTTTGGTATGGTTTTATATAAACAAGAAGTTACCGGTGCTAATTATTTACAGACATTATCATTAACAGATGATTTAGACATCTCTATGATCTTGTAAATAACCTCCTGATTTATTATAAATATCCAAGTAGAGATTAGCGTAACAAGGCTCATGTTGTTACCGATTGAAACAAAATTAACATTAACATCACACCATCACAGTTACCCTTTGCTTTTTCTTCATAGCTTCAACGGAATTATCAACATCCCAGTTCCAGTTCACCACTCAAATTAACCACAAAAACTTGAAGTTCCTGAAATCAAAACCAATTACCATACTTCATTTTGAAAATAAACATAAGAAAATTCAAACCTAAAGATATCGGAATAAAATAATACATTAAATAAAATAATACATTAAATGTTGAAACTTTGCATGAAGAAGTATGGGCACCAACAATTCTTCAAGGATTTGGATTTTGTATTTCAGGGGGAGAAACCCTGGACTTTGAATTTTACGAAGGGCAAGGTCTTTAATTAGGATTCATGAGAAACGATCAAACGATGATTTATGTCGTTTCATTGTTAGACTTTAAACCCACCATCCCTTTCATTGTTGGATTTTCGACACAATTATGTCGTTTCATATTTAGATAGTTCGACGCTTCGATTTCACCCAAAGAGGGTTCAGATTCTAACGATTTTTGCTCTTCTAGGTTGACTGGTGGGCAGTCAAACATAAAGAACTAGAAACTGGGCCAAATTAATATATCACTAAAATGTAAAAATTGGCAGCCCTTAGGGATTGGGAGCCTAAAGCAGTGGCTTTAGTTGGCTTATGCTTTAGCCGGGCTTGAGAGGTGTGAGAATAATTGAAGAAAAAAAAGATCACCCATTTAACCCTTTCTTGTATGTGGTGGCTAGATTCACCTTATGCCCTATAACTAGGACCATGAGAGCATGAGGCTAGTAGATTTTGGGACCATATGCATCTCTAGGGAAGTTATGCCTTGAAGAGAAGATTATTTGAATATAGAACGTAATTTATATCATATGTGTTGACGACGGGGGTAGCCCAAGACTAAATAAAGTGACTAAATATATGAACGCCCAAAAGGTTAAAAGGTTCAATGGTTGAAAAGCTGAGGAGATGGAGTAAAGCAATACGAGAACAGTAAACAAGTCACATCTCCGAACAGCTCCACCAACTCACCAGCCGCAAAAGCAACGCCGGTCTGCAGAGCACACGCTATTATCCAGGGGTCAAAAGGCTTTAACCCCCAAAAGGGCAAGCCCCTCACTGCAAGTAAGGTCACTAGTCAAATGCATTCTACTTCGGGAGATGTCTTCTCCTATAAATTGACACTTCATTTACTTCAGAAGAGATCCCCTGGCCAGCTCTGATTCTCTAATCTCTGGTCATTCATATTGAGTACTTGCTTACATGCGAGTTACTCCTTTTCACATCCACCACACACATTCTATTTGCTCCCACATCCGAATCTGAATATACTTCAGAGGAGGATCTTCAGCAAATAACAAAAACTAACTAGTGAACCTCCTTCCACGTCTTGCAAACGTGGGGGGACCCCACGACCTGCGTTAGGCAAAGTTGAACCCTTCAACCCTTTTACCTAACCAACTCGGCTACCATCTTTGGTCTGATATTTGTTGCATCAACAAGTTGGCGCCCACCGTGGGGCTACGCCGCTATTTCTTCTCAAAAAGGCCTAGTAGTGTAGCTCTTGTCTCTTGAAACTACCATGTCAGAAAGTGGATCCCCGGGAGAAGTAAACCAGATCCCGAACTCCTCAACCCCGGGTACTAGCCAAGCTCAAGTGGCTATACCAACTTCTTTCTCAACCCCGGGGAGCACTTCCGAGTTCCTCACGTTTAACACGCCAACTCCGTCCAGATCCGGAGTCCCCTCCCCCAACGTTGGTGTCTCGGACACACCGACACTCGTTGAACTTACCCCCGAGGGCGTTGCTAACAATTTCCTTGAGTTGAGGTCCCTCCTCAATCAATATGTGAGTAGGGAAAAAGATAAGGGAGTGAGGATTCGTCTAGACTATGATGAGCCTGAACCAACACTATCTCCCGGACCTCCCCTTCCACCTTTTACAACCAGGAATGGGGCTGGTCCCAGTAATCCTCCAAACCCTAACCCATACTTGTCTACAATGGCAAACCCTACAACACGTCCTCTCTTTTCGTCTCAACCAATTACAAGTGGTGCTCCTTTGGGCCACGAACTGACCCTGGATCAGCTACTTCAATCCCCAGTAACAAGCCTTCCAGCTTCTACAACAACCTCCTAGGAACATGCCCTATCCGTGCTTCCATTGGCACGAAGTGCTGTTATGAACACCCCCTTCGGAGTTAACTATTCAACTGCACCCGAAAGCCTTCAAGGTTTCAACCCTATGCCCCAGATGATGGCCCAGATGATGGCCAGCTTCCCGTGGCAGCACTTCATTAATCAAGTACTGGCCACTCAGGGAAACAACAACAATGGCAACAACATGGGAGTAGTGGTTGAAGAAGACTTGGCTAAACCTTATAAGCCAAGTAACCTTTCGTGCTTTTCACAGCAAATAGCCGATTATGATTTCCAAACGAAGATCAAGATGCCGTCCCACATCAAGACGTATGACGGGACTGAGGACCCGGAGGACCATCTTCAAATCTTCACTGGTGCAGCAAGGATTGAGAAGTGGTCAAACGCTGAATGTTGTCTAATGTTCATGCAAACTCTTGTCGGATCAGCCAGGATTTGGTTCAACGATTTACCTGCTCGAAGCATTCGAAGCTTCGACGACCTCAGCAAGGGTTTTTTTGGCTAACTTCTCCCAGCAAAGGCGATATGTCAAAGATGCAACCGTTATCTTTCAGATAAAACAACGTGATAATGAAAGTCTTCGTGAGTTCATTGAACGATACAAGAAAGAAGGACTCACGTATGTAGGGGCAGATGAGAAAATGAGGGTAGCCGGTTTCATGAACGTCATCACCTCAAAATACCTCACAAGAGATTTCAACAAATCCCTACCCAAGACCCTAGAGGAAGCTCTTGAAAGGGCGGAGGCCCACATTCGGGGAGAAGAGGCAGTTGATATTAAGGAGCAAAGGAAAAGAGGATCTAGTTGGCGGAGTGACAGCCCTGCCAGAAAAAGAGGGAACTATAACTCCTATGACAGACGTCAAAAGGGTTCAGACCATCGAAGGTCTGAAGGTCGGAACCCTCCAACCAGGGAGAAAGGCACGAGTTTTACTCCCCTCACAAAGACTCCTCAAGAAATCCTTGCCACAGAAGAAGTCAAACAGAACTTCAGGCCTCCTAGACCTCTCCCCAAGAGCAGAAAGAATGAAAACTCCACGCAATATTGTGAGTTTCATGAAGAAAAAGGGCACCATACTAACAATTGCTTCCAACTTAAGAAGAGGATCGAAGAAGCCGTCAAATCCGGGGAACTTGCTCACTTAGTAAAAGGAGTAAGGGACAAAATGGCTGAAGGAAAAGGCAAGGAAGTAAGTATGGTAGATTTCGATGGAAGGGTTCCACATAAAAGGCAGCGGTTGGAAGCTTGGGAGCTTCAGTGTGTCTGCTTCCCCCAACAGAAAAAGACCCTCTGTCAAGCCCTCTCGTGGTTGAGGCTATGGTGGGAACGTTGCAAACAAGTAAGGCTTACATAGACACTGGTGCTGCCACGGAAATAATGTTTGAAAAGTTTTTCAACCGTCTGAGCAATGAAGAACGTTCAAAGCTTCAACCCTCTGGAACCTCCATAAAAGGTATCGCTGATATACCTCTCAAGCCTTTAGGGCAACTAACACTTGACGTCTGTTTCAGTGAAGGACAGAAGAGAAGAGTCCAACCACTCACTTTTGTGGTTATCAACATTCCCTCAAATTATGACGTGATCATTGGGAGGCCTGGGCAGTGTGCGTTTTACATGGCAGTGTCCGTTGGACATGGTACTGTCAAGTTCCCCACCGAAAAGGGAATAGCAACCCTTCAACCCTCCCAGGAAGCATACATGGTTGAAGGAGAAAGCTCCAAAAACGAAGAAGACAGGCAAAGGCTCACTATAAACCCTAAGTACCCCGAGCAGAAGATAAGGGTCAACCCTAACCTTTCACAAGAAACCCTGTCATACCTTGAAAAGCTGTTGAAACACTACAGCGATGTCTTCGCCTGGTGCCCGGAAGACATGACAGGCATCCCTCGAAGCATCGCTGAACACGAGTTAAAAATATCATCTCATGTCAAGCCTGTGGTCCAAAAGAAACAAAGCCTAGCACCCGAAAGAAGCCTGGCTGCATGCCAAGAGGTTGAAAAGCTTGTGTAAAAAAAAAAAAAAAATTGAACTCGGATTGATTATTAAAAAACAAATTGAACTCGGATTGATTCAAATAAACCCATTTGGGTAAAAAAAATACACGTATCCAATTTAAAAAAAAAAGGTAAACAAAATATATAAATTGGAATTCAAGTATTCGGGGTCAGTTGATTTGAAAATCACAAATTCAAATTCGGTTGCAAAACTGACATAATAATTCGGTTCAGATGCTAACCTGATTAGAAAGTTTAACCTAATTCTAATTTCAAATTAAAAACCAATTTTGTTCGAGTTTCGGATTCTTTGAGTATGATGTAAATACTGAATACCCTTAATTTAAATTTCCATTCAAAAACATTTCTTTCTACTCACAAAATATGAAATTGATACTTAACTTATTCATAACTTTATTACCGTTAATGAATAAAGTACCTTATATAAATATATGTAAAAACACATATATTAAAGAGTAAATTGTCAAAATCGGCCTGAGGTTTGGGTATATTTGATGAAAATGACAAAAAAAAATCCTAAAATGAATGATTATATGGTTAAAAAAAATTATTTTGGATGAAAATGGTAAACATACATAAACCTTAAGGACAATTTTGGCAAGGGTCCTAATATTAACACATGGAAAAAACTTATTTACACATGGTGTATACACCATGTGTAAATAATTTACCTGGTCGTATACAATGTATACGAACGCTGTATACGGGCCGTATATTGTTATACGACCCGTATTCTTCGAAAATTAGATTTTTCTCAAAGTATTTAAGGGATTTAAGGTGCCAATCACACGAGACATTTTTACAGTGGTAAGGTGGTCAAACCTTTCTAAAAGTAGAAAAAAATAAAACATTAACAAGTAACAAAGATTAAAGAACAAAAAGTCGTCTCGTACTACTGTAATAAAACAGAAGCTATCAACGCGGGGTTATGGGCCTGGTGTTATTCTTTATTTAATCTTTACATAATAAAACGAAGGGTGAGGCATTTGATAAGAGTTGTAAGGAGAAGTGTTGAGATAACGGACATCCATCAAGCTCAAAAAGAAAACTTGTGTTTCCCTCTCAATTGAATAGACAGACACTTGCTTCATAGGACTCACTTGAATCGTCTCGAAAGTACTGAACAACCGAACTAACAGCTTCGGTTTCATCAGCCTTTACCAAAGAAACCAAATACATCTACCATATGATTTCAAAAGTATTACGTAAGGTTTCAAAAACATTTTTAAAAAACCCCATGCATAGTTTTCGAAAAACATTTTGCTCGTATGTTGATTTAACATACGTAGTACCCAACCTCCGAATTCCGTTTCATATGTCGCCTTGGCATATCTAGCACCTCAACTCCATGAATATTCTACCTCGTGTTTCGACTTAAGCACGTCTAGTGCAAGGTTTCGAAGCATCTCCCGCTCTTCGAATTCCAAAATCCATATAGGATCTTCTTATCTTCACGATTAGATCCTTGTGGATGATTATCGTTTAAATCGGAGTCCTTAATTGAAATTCCTTGTATGCCTTAATACGTACATTACGATTCAATAAGGTCAAAGCCGAATTCCTATTAAGATCTTCCTATCTTCATAGTTAGATTCTTGGAAATGTTTAAAGTGCCAAATGAAATCCACGGATTGGATTCCTGGTGTGCTTTAAATACTTGTGCTCAAATTAACAAACAAATTAACAAAATGATAACAAATTGAAAATCAAGATAAACAAATTATGTGATTGCGTGATTATGTTTTATGTGTTGTATTTTTGTGTAATCTGATCTTTCGTTATCCAAATCCTCGTAGAATCTTCCATATCTTCATATGAGGGATTCATGGTAGGATATCCAAAGGTACTACCTCAAATCCTTAATGGGCTTCTACGTAATAGTTAAGACCCTTGGATTATATAGTACCATTCCATAGTTCAAAAGAGACCCTTTGAGTGGTCTAGTTAAAAATATTGATTCAGAATCTGGTTAAGAATGGCATGTGATGATATAACTGAAAAGACTCCCTGGTGGTCTATTTAAAGAGATCATTTATTGATTTAATTAAAAGGACCCTATGGTGGTCTAGTCACACTCATCACAGGTTTGATTTTCTTCCCCTACACATTATCGAATGCACTGTGCGGACTATGCAAGGAATTTTGTAATTATGGATGCATACATAATTATAAATTCAGTACACGGAAACCACAGTAAAATTTATCATGTGTAAGAACCGATAGTGGCAACAATAACAAAACGTGAACAATGTAATGGAGGTACGGTGGACGCACCAATGGCGCTTCATATACTTGTATATAAGTGTCTCTCTTACATTGCAAACATGATGTTATTTAAAGTTACTAGAAGTTCAGAACCCTAACCAGTGTTGTTTTATCTTTTCGACTTAATGTTTTGAGTTCTCACAAGTTTCCTCTAAATAAATTTCGGGACGAAATTTCCTGAAGTAGGGGAGACTGTGACATCTGTGCCTCCACGGCCATCAAACAAATACCAAACCCATGAAATATTGTGTTTCATACTTGGGATTTGTATAAATATGTGTATCATTTGCACATATCAATTCTTGTTCGATTTCGAGCTCTAAATCGCTTTCTAGAAAGTTATACGCGAACTGATGCATAAACGTAATCAGTTTAACGCGAGAAACACTCTGGAACAGTGACATAGGCTTGACATACCTTAAATAACCTTTACATAACTTAGAAATAAGTTTTGGAAGGTTTGGTGTGTCGAAATCAAGTTTATTCGCTTACAGGGACTAATTTCGACAAACTGCGAAAGTATGCCGATTCGTACTGTAACGAACATTCTGGAACTTGATCATAAGTTAAACATACCCTAAATATCCTTTACATAGCTTATAAATAGGCTTTGAGGGGTTTGGTATGCTAAAATAAACTTTTTGGTCAATCAGGGACTAAAAGCGTCAAAAAGTGCATAAGTTTTCATTTTCGCGCATATCTTACGTTCTGAATATATCTGGACATCCAAAAATTTATGTAATCATTAAAATATTTTATTTTAGTGATTGGCATGATAAAATTCCATTCGTCGCGTAATTTGGATCGTTTTTCGCGTCCGTTCGTGTTTCATCGTAATAAACCGAACAACGCAACCGTACGACCAAACAAACCGACATCCGAGATGTTTTTGAGCATATTTTAAGTTTCCTATAATTTAACTTCATTTTAGAGCCTTGAAATGGGGTTAACGGGGCTTAAACGTGTCAAAAATGCATCAAAAACCAAGTTTTAGGCCTGCAGGGACTAAAATTGTAATTCTGCCAATGTTTGCTAGGAGTGGGGCGTAAGCCCAAGCCTATTATTATGTGGCCCGCGTCAGACCTTCAGCACAGAAACATTGAATCTGGTCTTTGAGCCTGTTTTGATGGTTTTTAACCCCTGATTTTGGATGCTATGGGCTAGATTTTGATGGTTTTTATGTACCCCTTGTATTACAAAACCTTGTGCCCACATATATGGCCAAGATCAAAGCACGATTTGTGAGGAACGATCCTAACGGTTGTGGAATTCTATAAATACCCACAAGTTTTCATTCATTCCTCACACCTTGATTCATTTCTGCTCTAAGTTGGGGTTTCCACACCTTATACCTGAGCAACTTGAATCAAATCTCCATTGCTTGGACCCTTTGTAAGTTTCTTTCGTGCTTTTATCGCTTTTCAAGCATGAAATTCAAACCGTGTTTGACTTTCTGCTTTGACCGGTTAATGGTCAACACAAAGTTCGTTTGAACTTTGCAACGTGAGCGTAATCACGATGGTTATAGTCCCGTGTGACTATACCTACTGATTACCACGTTGATTAGGTGTAGTGACGAGTCATAGTTTCGGTCAAAATATGCGTTTATGCGTATTAGGCAACCAAACTATTCTTGGGTATCAAAACCCTTTGTTTTGATATCAAACTTGTTTTCTAACTTCGTTAAATATACTTTAACATGTTTAACTCGTCACTTTTAGTTTAGTGCTTGTATAGGGTCGTAAGATAAGCGGTCTAAACAACCGCTTAGACTTTCAAACCCGACCAAACATGTTTTGTGACCATAGTTGTATAGGGAATAACCTTCCGAGTTAGTTGTATGATAGGTAATTTATATGCCTTAGGTCACTTCGTTTAGTTAGTTGTATGATAGGTAATTTATATGCCTTAGGAAAATGACCAAAATGCCCTTTTCACGCATAAATTCATTTTAAGCATATGTAACCTAAAATTTTACATCTAAACTGATTAGGTAACATTATTAGACATGTTAAGGCATATAATACTTGTCATAGGACTAGTTAGGCGGTCCGAACCTGTTTTAAGCGAACGAAGCGTTAAAGTAGCGTAAGCTACCTAAACGGGTCGTAATGGGTCGTAAGCACTTAGGTTAGGTTTTGATTTAGTATGTAGGCTTTGTTAAACCATATCACATGAGTTCCAATACTCATTTGGTTTACGAAACCTCATCCTTTCCGATCTTCCGATTTAGGTCCGGTTTATTTACATAGTTACTTACATTAGGTGCCGATTGATTTCCGTGATCCCTCTAGATTTGCTTGGTTGTTATTCAAGACTTCTAAGCATTCTCAAGTGAGTACATAGATCCCCTCTTTTTACTTTTTTTTTTGTGGTAACTATGTGAGTACATAGTTCCCCTAATTTACTGTTTTCAATTGTTTTGGGGTGATTCATATGTGTTAAATGATTTCGATGTTTTTAACGATGGTTTCAAAAATGATTAAAATGGTTTATATTAAATTAATAACGATTTCGATAATGTGAACAAACTTGTTGGGAGTAATTACATAACAAATAACATTCATTAATTTTGGCCGAACCGACCAGTATTAGGTTATGGTACCATAGGATCTGACAAATCTCGTTATCAGACTGCACGCATGGTTATGTGTGGGGGTTATGTGGGTAACGACTGAATCTGTGATTGTTAACTTACCCTTTGGTGGTTTGTTAATGCGAGAAGCGATAGGCGAGTTGCAAAGGTTTGGATGTTATTAGCGAGGAGACCAAAAGTAGTTTCACAACTAAAACGAGAATGATTTAAACGATTTAAATGAGTTAAACGGTTTTGGAACAAGTTAAACGAATTGAACAGACGATTGGTGTTTGGTTAGTGTTTAGATAACGGGACGGGTGTAATGTGATGAAAACATGGTAGATACGCCGCTGTTACTACTTATATATAAGTGTTTTCATCATATTACATACCGTGGCGTTTTTAGTCACTTGGGCAAACGATTTTAAAACAATGTCACACAACGAGGTTTTTCTAAATAATATAAACCATACGAGTTTTATTAACAAGATGATTTACAATTTGGTTTAAATAAATAAATGTTTTGGGTTAACAATCATGGCTACGAGATTTTATAAGTTATAACCATCTTGATTTGAGTTGGTTAATTATGTTGCAATACTTTACACTTTTCAAAACAAGGTTTTTACTTTTAACTCTTGTAGTCTTATGAGGTATTGCAACATGTAAACTAGCCATGAATCCGACACTCTCATAAAACCTATGTGCTCGCCAGCATTTCTTTGCTGACTTTGTTTTTACATATGTTTCAGGTGTTGATTGAATGATGTTGATTGCTAGGATGCAAGCTCACTTAGGACTGGACGAGGCTTTAGTGACTTAATAACAATAATAGACTATGTTTAACTTGTTTGTTTAAATTTCAAGACAACGTAAATGGTTAATCTTTTAATAAAACAAAACTTCAAATTTCCGTGTGTTATGAAACAATGATTCTGTTACAACACTCCCCGACGATTCCGCCGCGATTTGTTGTTTTACGCGGTCGGGGTGTGACAGAAGAGTTGGTATCAGAGCTCATGGTTATAGGGAATTAGGTTATTAGTAATGCTTTGACCTAGTCTATAACCTTCCTAGGACCCTAACACAAGATTCTTGTGTTTAGATATTAAAACAATACCGTCACTTATCCTTAGGTGACAACCACAACAAGAGCATAAATTTCAAATCCGCTTTGAAAACCAATCATCTGTTCTAGGATGATTCATTATATGATTTTGAACCCTCTAAGTTTTCAAATCTCGTCAAAGTTGGGTCTTATAATGTGAACACGTGCAATCGGAAAGGTGGATGCCTGTACTCTGAGTTTTCTGTCTAAGGCTAGAGTGTTCGTACAAATCCACATAATCGGACCAGTCACTCTTACCTGGGAACTCTTGGGGTGAGTATCCACTTATAGGCTAAAGCATGTCTTCGCGATACATTAAATGATTTCGATGTTTTTAACGATGGCTTCAAAAATGATTAAAATGGTTTATATTAAATTAATAACGATTTCGATAATGTGAACAAACTTGTTGGGAGTAATTACATAACAAATAACATTCATTAATTTTGGCTGAACCGACCAGTAATAGGTTATGGTACCATAGGATCTGACAAATCCCGTTATCAGACTGCACCCATGGTTATGTGTGGGGGTTATGTGGGTAACGACTGAATCTGTGATTGTTAACTTACCCTTTGGTGGTTTGTTAATGCGAGAAGCGATAGGCGAGTTGCAAAGGTTTGGATGTTATTAACGCGGCGACCAAAAGTAGTTTCACAATTAAAACGAGAATGATTTAAACGATTTAAACGAGTTGAACGATTTTGGAACAATTTAAACGAATTGAACATACGATTGGTTTTTGGTTAGTGTTTAGATAACGGGACGGGTGTAATGTGATGAAAACATGGTAGATACGCCGCTGTTACTACTTATATATAAGTGTTTTCATCATATTACATACCGTGGCGTTATTTAGTTCACTTGGGCAAACGATTTTAAAACAATGTCACACAACGAGGTTTTTCTAAATAATATAAACCATACGAGTTTTATTAACAAGATGATTTACAATTTAGTTTAATTAAATAAATGTTTTAGGTTAAGAATCATGGCTACGAGATTTTATAAGTTATAACCATCTTGATTTGAGTTGGTTAATTATGTTGCAATACTTTACACTTTTCAAAACAAGGTTTTTACTTTTGACTCTTGTAGTCTTATGAGGTATTGCAACATGTAAACTAGCCATGAATCCGACACTCACATAAAACCTATGTGCTCGCTAGCATTTCTTTACTGACTTTGTTTTTACATATGTTTCAGGTGTTGATTGAATGATGTTGATTGCTAGGATGCAAGCTCACTTAGGACTGGACGAGGCCTTAGTGACTTAATAACAATAATAGACTATGTTTAACTTGTTTGTTTAAATTTCAAGACAATGTAAATGGTTAATCTTTTAATAAAACAAAACTTCAAATTTCCGTGTGTTATGAAACAATGATTCTGTTACAACACTCCCCGACGATTCCGCCGTGATTTGTTGTTTTACGCGGTCGGGGTGTGACAGAAAAGTTGGGTATCAGAGCTCATGGTTATAGGGAATTAGGTTATTAGTAATGCTTTGACCTAGCCTATAACCTTCCTAGGACCCTAACACAAGATTCTTGTGTTTAGATCTTAAAACAATACCGTCACTTATCCTTAGGTGACAACCACAACAAGAGCATAAATTTCAAATCCGCTTTAAAAATCAATCATCTGTTCTAGGATGATTCATTATAAGGTTTTGAACCCTCTAAGTTTTCAAATCTCGTCAAAGTTGGGTCTTATAATATGAACACGTGCAATCTGGAAGGGTGGATGCCTATACTCTGATTTTTCTATCTAAGGCTAGAGTGTTCGTATAAATCCACATAATTGGACCAGTTACTCTTACCTGGGAACTCTTGGGGTGAGTATCCACTTATAGGCTAAAGCATGTCTTCGCGATACATTAATATGACCCGCTTACTTTGATTAGTCATCGTCTCATTTGTTTGCCTTAGGTAGCAAACAAATGATCGCAATTTTTATGCGTTGTCATTCTGTTTTGATTATCCGATAACATTTCACTTGTTTCTTCCTATGTCTTCCATTTCCTCTAGAATGTTTCTTCATCGCAGCGACGCTCAGATGTCCGAACTGGCTACCAAATTTGCCCAACGAATAGGCGTAGTAATCCAGAAGACTGTTGAATTAGCTGTTGCCATGTCTCGTCTCCAGGATGAAGCCACCCAAGAAGCATCAAAGAAAGCAGAAGCAAAGCCTTTGAAGAGGTCAAAGAAGCGTAAAACTTCAAAGAATCCCGCAGCGGTTGCACCAAATCAAGCAGGACCTAGACAGGTGGCAGCACTACCATCCAAGAAGCCATACTTGGGAACTGCTCCTTGGTGCAATCAATGCAACCTTCATCATCCGAATCAGATACCATGTCGCAAATGTACCCACTATGGACGATAGGGACATTTGGTTGACGTGTGCCGCTTTGCTACCCAAAACAAAGCTGTTGCAAATCCTGCTGCTGCTCAACCTCCTGCAAAGGAAACCTTATGTCGGTACTGCGTCGATGTGCAACAAATGTAATGCACCTCACCGAGCTTACATGCAGTGTCGTCTGTGTGCATTATGTGGACGACTCGGTCACCTGGCAAATGCTTGTCAATTCAACCCAAACCAAGGTGGTCCAAACCAACCCCAAGTAAACCCTGCTCAAACTCGTTTACCGTCTGGTACTTGGTACAACTGCGGCGAGACGGGTTATCTCAGGAACAAAAGCCCAAAGGTTGTCAATGCAAATCTGACCCACGGATGAGCATTTGGCTGATTAGAAGAAGCTGCTGCTTTGAATAATTTGAATCATATGCTTTTGTTTCTTTTGTTTTTCTTGAACCCTGAAACAATCGGTTTTGTTTATAAATAAATCGTTGTTCGCAATTCCGATGTGCAAGTGTAGTTACATGTGTGTATGGCATACCCCTACTATACCTACACCAAAGAATTATGTTCTTTACGAAACAAACTACTCTTGTAGTTCTCCCATTCATGTGATCGCTCATGATTATCTCGAAAATCCTAAGTACTCGTTTAATTCTAAGAAACGAAGTACAGAAAATAAGTGACATTTTGAGTAATCACTTTAAATCCTTGGTTTAATAACTAAGGGTATTCTCCGATCTCACACCCATATCATTATATTCTAGTTTTTATAACAACATACATAGTATACGTTTTTCAAAACACAACCTTCATGAATTCAAGATATTTCATATAGTTTGAAAACAATTTTTAACACAATATATTTACTTAATATATCAAGTGCATGATTTCAAAAGCATCATCCATGTTTTAAAAAATCTTATACATAATTTCAAAATTCATCTCACGTGATTTTAAAACAATTTATAAACATATTTACCTAATACATCTACCATATGATTTCAAAAGTATTACGTAAGGTTTCAAAAACATTTTTGAAAAACACCATGCATAGTTTTCGAAAAACATTCTGCTCGTATGTTTATTTAACATACGTAGTACCCATCCTCCGAATTCCGCTTCATATGTCGCCTTGGCATATCTAGCACCTCAACTCCATGAATATTCTAGCTCGTGTTTCAACTTAAGCACATCTAGTGCAAGGTTTCGAAGCATCTCCCGCTCTTCAAATTCCAAAATCCATATAGGATCTTCTTATCTTCACGATTAGATCCTTGTGGATGATTATCGTTTAAATCGGATTCCTTAATTGAAATTCCTTGTATGCCTTAATACGTACATTACGATTCAATAAGGTCAAAGCCGAATTCCTATTAAGATCTTCCTATCTTCATAGTTAGATTCTTGGAAATGTTTAAAGTGGTAAATGAAATCCACGGATTGGATTCCTGGTGTGCTTTAAATACTTGTGCTCAAATTAACAAACAAATTAACAAAATGATAACAAATTGAAAATCAAGATAAACAAATTATGTGATTGCGTGATTATGTTTTATGTGTTGTATTTTTGTGAAATCTAATCTTTCGTTATCCAAATCCTCGTAGAATCTTCCAAATCTTCATATGAGGGATTCATGGTAGGATATCCAAAGGTACTACCTAAAATCCTTAATGGGCTTCTACGTAATAGTTAAGACCCTTGGATTATATAGTACCATTCCATAGTTCAAAAGAGACCCTTTGAGTGGTCTAGTTAAAAATATTGATTCAGAATCTGGTTAAGAATGGCATGTGATGATATAACTGAAAAGACTCCTTGGTGGTCTATTTAAAGAGATCATTTATTGATTTAATTAAAAGGACCCAATGGTGGTCTAGTCACACTCATCACAGGTTTGATTTTCTTCCCCTACACATTATCGAATGCACTCTGCGGACTATGCAAGGAATTTTGTAATTATGGATACATACATAATTATAAATTCAGTACACGGAAACAACAGTAAGATTTATCATGTGTAAGAACCGATAGTGGCAACAATAACAAAACGTGAACAATGTAATGGAGGTACGGTGGACGCACCAATGGCGCTTCATATACTTGTATATAAGTGTCCCTCTTACATTGCAAACATGATGTTATTTAAAGTTACTAGAAGTTCAGAACCCTAAACAGTGTTGTTGTTGGTGCATGCATCTGTCGACTTCGTCTTGTATCGAGTCTTGTATTAGAATTGTTAGATCAGGGCACATTGTACGAGAAACTAGGGTTTGTGTTAAAGTGGGTAATTTCGCTTGAAACAGCCACTGCCACTTTCAAGGGAAATTAACATTGTAATTCTGCTTGAAATGGTCAGTGCCACTTTCAAGGGAAATTAACATTCTAATTCCGCTTGAAATGGTCGGTGCCACTTTCAAGGGAAATTAACATTTCTAATTCCGCTTGAAAGTGCCTGTGCCACTTTCAAGCGAAATCACCTCCACTATATATAGGCTTCATGTCTAGTCTTTTGTAACGGAATTAGATTGATATACCGAGGTGCTGCCGGTCTGTCTAGTGATTGTAAACAGTGTTAAATCAATATACAAGACGTTTAAAGTTTGAATCAAGCTGTTTCCAAATCTATACGTCTGTTTTCGCCTTTCGTTTAGATAAGAACTCTTCTGAACGACTCGTTTGGGTCACAAAACGATCCTACAAGTGGTATTAGAGCTCAGGAAGAAGAGTTCTTGCCAAAACAGCCATATTTTCTGACTTCTACACCTTCTTTTCAAAATTGAACAAGTTTTTACGGTTAAAATGGACTGATCTTTTGATATTACGTGTAAAATACAGGTTTAACAAACCCTTGAAAGAATCAGACCTAAATTCGGACTAAATCTGATAAAATGGGCCAAAAAGGTAATTCCGTTTGAACGAGATATCTAATTCCGTTTGAAAAGTTGTGGTAATTTCAAACTAAATTACCTGATTCCGCTTGATATCGCTATTCCGATTGAAAAATCATCTGATTCCGCTTGAAATTGTAATTCCGTTTGAAAAGTACACCTAATTCCGCTTGAAACTGGTATTCCGCTTGAAAAGTGATTCCGCTTGAAATAACCACTGTCACTTTCAAGGGAAATTAGCAAATTTTCTGTATTTCGTGTGAAACTTGAACTTTTGAGAAACAATTTTTTGAAACATGGAAGAGGAATTCTACAATGCGTTTGCGACACCGATTGCTCCTGTTACAGCTGCCGAAACTTTGTACAGTGAGAATGAGACGGGAACTCACCAAAAACCGCCAAAGCTTATGTACATTGAAGATTTTCAAGGATGGAAAAATCGATTCGAGAACTGGGTGCAAGCTTACAAATTTGACGCATGGTGTTCATTGGAGAAAGGTTACGAAAAACCAAAAAATGAACGTGGGCTTGAAAAGGGATTTAGTGACTTTATAGAGATTGATAAATTGAAGTATACAAGTGAAAAAATGATGATTAGTATTCTTCAACAAGCGATTAAAGAAGACATCTTTGTTTTGCTCCAACATGAGGGTACTGCTAGGTCTATTTGGACGGCATTGATTCAAAAGTTCAAAGGAAGCGCAGATATGATTAAAAACAAAAAGGCGTTATTGAAGAAATCATTTGATATGTTTGCAGCTTTCGATCATGAAACAACAAAGATGACCATTGATAGATATTGTCACCTGGTATTGGAAATGGGAAGATTGGACGTTAAGAAAGATGATGATGAATGGGTTGATAAACTTGCTGATGCATTACCACAGCAAAAATGGGGAACTTATCTGTTGATTGTGAAACACATGAGAAAATCAGAAAATATGAATCTGGCACAGTTTATTCAAAAGATTGAAGAGCACGAGTTGGATATTCAGAAAACGGCAATCATGAAGAATCCAAATGCTCAACAAGATGTCAGTTTATATTACAGAGGGAACAAGTTTGAGTCTAACCCCAGCCCTAGCCCAAAGATCCAAACTGGTTTTAGTGCTGACAGTTCATCTGGAACAAAGGGTAGTAATGTAACTCAGAGTGGTGGATCTTCGTCTTCGTATTCAATCTTTGATCCAAATCATACAACACCAAGTCCTCAACAACAGAATTCTACAAATCTGCAGTGCAATGTTACTTTGAACATTCAAAATGGTCAAAATCTTTCTCCAGAAATAGCAAATCAACACATGGCATCACTTGTTGCTATGTTAGAATCGTATGAAGGTTTGATTGCTGGCAAAATTGGAAATCCGATGCTTACAAAAGAGGATTATGACCAGATTGATGCTGAAGAACTTGAGTTGATGGATGTCAAATGGTGTTTGGCTAGTGCTTGGAGGAGGGCAGAAAAGTTTCAACAAATTACTGGTAGAGATGAGTTTCGAAGAATGGCTACTTCTCCATTAGGGTTTGACAAATCGAAAGTCACTTGTTTTCGTTGCAAAGGTAAAGGACATTTTAAACGAGAATGCAAAAACAAAGAAGCAACTGGAAGACAAGATGGAAAAAATGATTATTATCAGAAATCAATTTTTCATCAGATTACTCAACAAAAGGAACCACAAACTGTTCATGCTAGAATGATTGAAGATGCAAATAACAAAGCTTATTTTGGTATCATTGATCAAGATGATGAGAAAGTGGCTGAAGGTTTCAGCTGGGATAAATATATTCCACCGGGTTCAGGTCTTGTTGCTAGAATTCTGGGTGAAGATGAGGCTAATCGGAAAAGAATTCTAATTTTTCCAGATCTAGGAAGTGATATTGATACCGATGATGAGGAAGAGTATCTTAACAAAGCTAGAAAAGGCATAGATCCTGACAGTTTTAATTTTTTCTTTGCAGATAAAGTTGAGTTGCTGAATCAGAAGAAGATTGCTAGATTGAAGAGAGAGCTAGAAGCAACAAAGATACTAGCTGATGAAAAGGCAAAGACAGAAGCTGGAGAAGCAAATATTGAATCAGTGATTGAGAAAGTGGTAGAGAAAATAGTTGAAGTCGAAAAAATAGTCGAAGTTGAGAAACTTGTCGAAGTAGAGAAAATAGTTGAAGTAGAGAAAATGGTTAAAGTAGGAAAAATCATCGAAGTTGAAAAGATAGTTGAAAAAGAAGTTGAAGTTGAAAAACCATGTTTGAAATGTTTAGAATCTTGCAAAGTTTGTGAAGAGAAAAATAAGGAGATTGCTGAATTAGAGAAGATTAAAGAAGATTTACTGTCTGATGTGAAGTATGTGAAGGAATCATATGATGTGCTGAACAAAACAGTTGATAGTCTGAAAAAGACAAATTCAGAAATCGAAAATGCAATGGAAAAAATGAGCTCAACATTAATGATGAAGCAGAAGGTCATCAATGAGTATATTGAAGACTGTGCAAAGCTGAAACAGGATTTAGAGCTTGAAAAGATTGAGAGTGAAAGGATTAAACGATTGTTGTTGAGTTATACAACATGTGATTATTTGATTGATCGTGTGTATCCTACTGTTGCAGGTCTTGAAGCATTTAAAGATAAAGAAACGGAAGACATAGATGCTGGTAAGACACAAAGTGTTAAGTATAACAAGTGTCCGCCTCCAATCTATGAGAGTTATTCCCCCAGGAATCCTAATGAGGAGCGTCTAAAAAAGGCAGTCAACATCAAATTAAAGTCTGAAATCATTGATGAATTACCAGATAATATTGATGTTACATTCACAGCGTCTGACACTGATCATGAGTCAGAATTATTAAAGAAAGTGGTCGATCAGGTGTTAGATATGGATGAAGAGTCAAAACCGGAGTCTAAATCTGAAAGTTCGAGTTCGTCAGAAAAGAGTCCGAGTTCACCGGTTAAAAGGGTTTACAATAAAGAATTCATGTTATCAAAATCTAATTTGAACGACGGAGCAATCAAAGTAGCATATACTTTGAATGATTCAGACAAATTATATTCTGATGAGGAATTTCCAATAAGAAGTGTCAAAACTGAAATGATCAAACAGGTTTTCAAATTAACAGAAATTAATATTTCTGAAATAAAAGATTTAAATTTTCATGAAAAACCTAAAAAGTACACTTCAAGAGTTCAACAGAGAATGAACAAGAAAAAAGGTTACGGTCCTGGTTATGGTTTTCAAAAGAAACCAAACCATAACAGTAATTACAAAAAGAAAGGATTAGGTTTTAGTTCTTCGGAAAATTATAAAAATGAGAAAAATTATAAACCAAAAACAACATTTGTTGCAGGAGGAAGTTCTGAAGATGAGCAGAAGAAACCATTCTGGAAACAGTCAAATCAAGAGTTTCTTGCTGAAATAAAGAAGAATGTGAAGAAATTTGCTTCAAGAGTTGACAGAAGAACCTATTTCAAATGTCAAAAAGTTGGACATATTGCTTGGAATTGCCAACAGTTCAACAACACAAAACAGGGAGTTTCTTCTAACTCTGAATTGAGAAAGAAATTTGTTGATGAAAAGAAACAACTAACTGAGAAATCTAAAATGTTCAAAGAATCGATTTTCGAAACTGGTGATGTTTCAAAACATTTTTACAAAAGAAATGTCGATTTAAATAAACAAAGATGGGTTGTAAAATCTGAGAGTAGTTCTGACAATGAATCTGATTCCATAAAATCAGAGGAGTCATGTGTTGAGAAAAAGGTTGAAGATTCTGTTCCAGAATTGAACGAGGAAAACTTTCCGCCATTGTTAAAATATAATTTGAAATCAAAAGGTAGGTTTGAGATTTCAGATCAATTCTTTGTTGGTAAGAAAGATTTTGATGCTGAAAAGGTTTTCAGTGGGAAAGTCAAACAAATCTTTGGAAAGATGGTTGATGGAAAGGTTAAAGATGCAAAAGAATTTTACAAATCAAAATGTTGGTGGGATAGATGTGTACCAGAATCTCCCAAGGCTGGTCAGGCTTGGGGGAAAGTATTTCCTAACTGAAAATTTTGACTCGCCGGAGCTCCCAAGTAGGGAATTGCGGAGCATGAATCGGCATCATTCTTGAAAAATTGTTCTTGAATAGGTATGACTTGCCGGAGCTCCCAGGTTGGTAAAAGTGGAGCAGGAATCAGCATCTTTCTTGAGAAATTCACGGGATGGTAACTGTGATATTTCGTCTTACAAGTGGTAAATCAGGGACATTAAGTTGTACTTGATTTTCTACAAGTGGTATTTGATATGATAAACAATGTGATGAATTGAACCCCTAACCTACATGTGGTTTATGACGAAAACAAAACTTATTTTCCGGAAAAACCATTTGATTAAAACAAACTTAAGTGTTTTGAAATCACAATGGGAAAATGTTTTGTTGTAAGGGGGAGTTCTGATTGTTTATGCCAAGTGGATGGCGAATTGAAGCGATTTGATATCAGTTGTTACTTTACTTGTACAGTTTGTTTTCAAATTTCTTTAAATATGTTTGAATTTTAGGGGGAGTAAGAAATTTTCAGAAAATCCAAAAACATTAGAAAATTTGAAAAAGCCAAAAACATGATAAAATCAAAAATGAGTTTTGTTGTGAAAAGAGGAAATGATAATACATCAGTGGACTATCACAGCATGCTAAAGAATTGGAAAGTAAAATGTGATAAACGGTCTCACTGATGATATGCCAGTAGGTTTTTGCACATTTAGTAGATTGTGACGAGATATAAACCTAAATTTCAAACTTGCTTAATTCGTGGGTAACATCTCTCGGATATATGGGTAACCCCCAAAATCTTGTTTGAAAGGTCCCTCTTTCTGAGATACTAGGTCTTTATACTCAGTGATATCTGGGGTATTATCCCGGGACTTCTGATTTTGCGGAAGCAATGGCCTAGTCCCCGTATAATACTTTCTGCATTGCTTGAAATATAGCACCGCCCTCAGTAAAAAAAAATGATGAAACATTGAAAAATGCTAATCATGTGCTGTTGAAACAAAAGATCCTCTAAAGGGGACACACCAAAAGTCGAAGACGTCATCTCTCTGCTGAACGGAAGTTCTGACCTGAGCTCTCACGGCCATCGGATTTAACCCCTTACAGATATCATATGTGGTATACTCACCTGTAAGACTAAATATTGGGATCTGGATACGGGAGTATATTCTGAGGTGGGACACGCGAATAAGTTTAAGTATCTAAAACACTAATCTCGTATCTCGAAACAGTTGAACTTTGTGTGAAGATTTAAGTGGATCAGTATACTGACAATCTAAGTGAATTGTTTAGAGCTTAAAATGTTTATAGCTTAACGGTGTTGGTGATTTGTCTCATAATCTGATATGATCCTCTTACACAAACTCACAAAAATATTGTATGTAAATACTTCTTTACTGCATTTTATTACATATCAAAAATCCAAAAAGATTTTCGGAGTGTTTTAGCATAAATTTTTGAAAAATTCAAAAAGATTTTAGACAACTGATGTTGAAAAACTGATTTTCAAAATTCTGAGTGCTAACCATGACGAACAGGTTTGGGAGTGTGTATTTGAAAAAATGATTTTTATACAAGTGTTCATCAGAAATTAAATTGTTATATCATTAATTGATATTCTGATCTGAAATTATCAAGTGTTAGCAGAGTTTCTAAATTTGTTATATCTTATCTTTTGGAAAATTTACTTTTGGGTAGAGAATGTGCAGGTTATGGCTATGAAATAACCAAGTTTGAAAGTGGCACAGACACTTTCAAGCGGAATTAGTTTAATGCGAGAAACACTCTAGAAAAGTGTAAACGTAATTAGTTTAATGCGAGAAACACTCTAGAAAAGTGACATAGGCTTGACATACCTTAAATAACCTTTACATAACTTAGAAATAAGTTTTGGAAAGCTTGGTGTGTCGAAATCAAGTTTATTCGCTTACATGGACTAATTTCGACAAACTGTGAAAGTATGCCGATTCGTACTGTAACGAACATTCTGGAACTTGATCATAAGTTAAACATACCCTAAATATCCTTTACATAGCTTAGAAATAGGCTTTGAGGGGTTTGGTATGCTAAAATAAACTTTTTGGTCAATCAGGGACTAAAAGCGTCAAAAAGTGCATAAGTTTGCATTTTCGCGCATATCTTACGTTCTGAATATATCCGGACATCCAAAAATTTATGTAATTAATAAAATATTTTATTTTAGTGATTGGCATGATAAAATTCCATTCGTCGCGTAATTTGGATCGTTTTTCGCGTCCGTTCGTGTTTCATCGTAATTAACCGAACAACGCAACTGTACGACCAAACAAACCGACATCCGAGATGTTTTTGAGCATATTTTAAGTTCCCTATAATTTAACTTCATATTAGAGCCTTGAAATGGGGTTAACGGGGCTTAAACGTGTCAAAAATGCATCAAAAACCAAGTTTTAGGCCTGCAGGGACTAAAATTGTAATTCTGCCAATGTTTGCTAGGAGTGGGGCGTAAGCCCAAGCCTATTCTTATGCGGCCCGTGTCAGACCTTCAGCACAGAAACATTGAATCTGGTCTTTGAGCCTGTTTTGATGGTTTTAACCCCTGATTTTGGATGCTATGGGCTAGATTTTGATGGTTTTTATGTACCCCTTGTATTACAAAACCTTGTGCCCACATATATGGCCAAGATCGAAGCACGATTTCCGAGGAACGATCCTAACGGTTGTGGAATTCTACAAATACTCACAAGTTTTCATTCATTCCTCACACCTTGATTCATTTCTGCTCTAAGTTGGGGTTTCCACACCTCATACCTGAGCAACTTGAATCAAATCTCCATTACTTGGACCCTTTGTAAGTTTCTTTCATGCTTTTATCGCTTTTCAAGCATGAAAGTCAAACCGTGTTTGACTTTCTGCTTTGACCGGTCAATGGTCAACACAAAGTTCGTTTGAACTTTGCAACGTGAGCGTAATCATGATGGTTATAGTCCCGTGTGACTATACCTACTGATTACCACGTTGATTAGGTGTAGTGACGAGTCATAGTTTCGGTCAAAATACGCGTTTATGCGTATTTTGCAACCAAACTATTCTTGGGTATCAAAACTGTTGGTGCATGCGTCTGTCGACCTCGTCTTGTATCGAGTCTTGTATTGAACTAGATAAATCAGGGCACGCAAAACGAGAAAATTTGTTTATTAGTAATTTCGCACGAAATCTAATTTCGTGTGAAACCTAGTTTCGTGTGAGTTATTCCGTGCGAAATTAGGATGCCTATAAATACACCTGATTTCATTTCATTTGTAATAGTTCCGGTCAATGTAACGAAGTGCTGACGAAGTGTCCACAGATTTGTATTTGATCTATAATCAATATACGGACAGTTTTAAGTGTGAATCTAGCTGAATTGACCTCAATACTTGTGTTTCCGCCACTCGTATTAAGTAAATCTCTTCTGATCGACTCGTTCGGGTCTGAAAACGATCCTACAAGTGGTATCAGAGCTCAGGAGGAAGAGTTCTTACCAATTCAGCTGCAAAATCTGATTTCTACACCTTCTTTTTCAAATTAAACTTGATTTCACGGACAAAATGACTTAAATCTTACACATCATAAGCGTAACTGTGTTTTAACAAACCCTTGAAAGTTTCAGACCTAAAATCGGACAAAAACTTGATCATTTTTGCCAAAAACAGCTCGAGATGATGACATCAGCAATATTTTGCACGAAATAGCATTTTCAAGCTGATTTCGCACGAAATCACACAGATTCAGTAATTTCGCACGAAATCAAGAAATAATTTCGTACGAAATTAAGTATTTCGCACCAAATCACAAATTTTGTTTGAAATTGTGTTATTTCGCACGAAATTAGTAATTTCGTGTGAACTAATTTCGTTTGTGAGTGTCTTGCAGGTAATTTCATTTGGAAATTGATTGTTTGTGAACATTTGAAAATCAAACCATGGACAACGAGTTTTACAATGCTTTTGCTAGTCCAATATCAATTACGCAGAACACGATGCTTGAAAATGAAACTGGAACAACTCAAAAACCGCCTAAGCTTTTGGATATTGATGATTTTAGTGGATGGGCTGAACAATTTGGTAACTGGGTTGAAGCTTATCATTTAGATGCATGGGAACATACTGAAGTTCAATATTTTAGACCAGTTGGTAGCGATCGAGAGAAAATACCAATTAGAGATTTGAGTGCTGAGGAGAAAAAGAAATACAAAGATGAGAAGTTGATGGTTAGTTTGTTGCAGCAGGTAATTAAAGAAGATATCTTGATTTTACTTCAACATAATGGAACTGGACATTCGATATAGACAGAATTAGAAGCAAAGTTTCTTGGTAGTGATGACATGCTTAAGAACAAAAAGTCGTTGATGAAGAAGGAATTCGATTTGTTTCGAGGTTTAAGAAATGAAAGCACCAAGCAGATCATTGAAAGATACTGCAATTTATTGAAAAACATGAACAGATTGAGTATCAGAAAGGATAAAGATGAGTTGATTGAAAAGTTAGCTGATGCGTTGCCACATGATGAGTGGGGCACGTATCCTATGATGTTGAAAAAAAACCTGGTTTTAATGATCTAACATTGAGTGATTTTATTAAACAGCTTGAAGCTCAAGAAATAGAGCAACGAAAGATAGCGAGAATGAAGAATTATGATGGAGAGCAAGACATTGGTTTGTACTACAAGAGTGGTGTTAATGATAAAACCAAGTTTTCGCCGAAAATTGAAACTGCTTTCAATACAACGGGATCTTCTAAAAAGCCATCTCAAGGATCAAGTAACAAGACGGGATTTTCTTCATTTCCATCATTTGATCCACACTTTTCTACTACAAAGAGTGGCAAAGTACTTCAATGCAACATTGCTTTAAACCTTGAAAATGATCAGAATTATACAGAGGAAGTTGCTAAAAGCCACATGTCTTTTTTGGTAACTGTGCTTGAATCCTATGGAGGTTTAGTTGCAGGAAGGATCAGAAATCCAATGCTAACAAAAGAGGATTACGATCAAATTGATGCTGAGGAGATGGAATTGATGGATATAAAATGGTGCATGGCTAGTGTATTGAGACGAGCTGAAAAGTTTAAAGAAATTACAGGCAGAGATGATTTTCGCGATGCCAATGTTTCAGCTTTAGGATTTGATAAGTCTAAAGTTACTTGTTTTCGATGCAGGGAAAAAGGGCATTTCAAGAGGGAGTGCACAAATCGTGAAGCAAGTGGAGCTCAAAATCCTTTTGGAAACAATGATTACTATCGAAAAGCGTTATATCATCAAGTTGCTCAACAGCCACATCAACAACAACAGCCACAAACAGCTCATGGTAGGAAAGAAATTGAAGATTCAAAAAGAGCATGTCTTGTTAATCAAGATAAAGGAAATGGTTTCAGTTGGGATAAATACATTCCAAAAGATAGTAAAGTATGTGTAGCAGAACAAGAAGATGAAAAATTGGAAAAAGATTTTAGTTGGGACGATTATTGCCCAGACAAAGAATTCCTGGCTAAAGGATTTGTTACTCAGGTTATCAATGATTATACTGATGATTATTGAGCAGAAAAAGTCAGAAAACGTTTAAATGGTGAAGTTGAGAAAAAGAAAGAAGTAGTAGAAGAAGCTCAAGTGAGAGTAGTTAAAGAAGTTCCAGCATTTGAAATCAAAACAGATGATGAAGTAGTCAAGGTTGCTGAGAAGTGTATGAATTGTGACTCTCTGATAATGCAGAACAATGAATTGCTGCACAACATAAAAAGGCTGAAAGAATCATATGATACTTTGAATAGAGAGATGAATAAATACAACGAGTCAAGCAGTGAACAAGCTGTAGCAATGAATACACTCAAAGGAGCTTACATGAGACAGCTTGACGATGTCAACTACTACACAGAGAAGTGTGCTGAGCTTGAATTGAAGTTGGCAACACAAAGAATTGAAACTAAAAGAGTTAACAATTTATTAAAAAGTTACTCATGTTCTACTTTTGTTGTTGACAGGATTTACCCCATAGTGGAAAAATTGAAGACATTTGAAGAAGAGAAGACTTCGAAAGAGGAAAAATCTGTGACAAAAGAAGATGATGAAGTGAATACATCTGGTAAGAAATCAAGTGTGGTTTATAACAAATGTCCGCCCCCTGTTGAAAATGCATATTCTCTGCGAAATGCTAATTCTGAAAGAGTAAAAAAGGCAACGAACTTACAGTAGGAGTCTAAGTCGTCAGATAATTTGCCAGAAAGTATAGATGTCACTTTTACGTCGTCCGATACTGATCATGAGTCCGAGTTAATTAAAAAGGTGGTTGATCAGGTGTTGGATAAGGATGAATCAGAGGAGTCAATGTCGGAGTCGAATTCAGAGTCCAAGTCAAAGTCCGACATGTTAAGTCAAAAAGTCAAACAGGAAAATCGGGTGTATAATAAAGAGTTTTTGTTATCAAAATCTAATTTGAATAACGAACCGGTCAAAGTAGCATATACTTTGATAGATTCTGACAAATTATATTCTGATGAGGTTTTTCCAATAAGAGGTGTTAAACCAGAAATGATTGAAAAGGTTTTCAAACTAACAGAAATTGATATTTCTGAAATAAAAAATGAAAATCTTTCTGAAAAACCAAGAAATTACACCTCAAGAGTTCAACAACGTTTAAACAAGAAAATGGGTTACAATTATGGTTACAGTTTTCAAAAGAAATCAAACCATAATGGTAATTTCAAAAAGAAAGGACTTGGTTTTATTCCACCGAAAAACTATAAAAATGAGAAAATTTATAAACCTAAAACTGTTTTTAGTCAAGCATATTTTGCCAGTTTATCTCCTACAGATTAACAAAACCGCAACATTTTGCCAGTTTATCTCCTCAGACTTAGTCATGTAGCAGGAACAAGTGCTGAGAAAGAACAGAAGAGTTCATTCTGGAAGCAAACGAACAAAGAATTCCTTGCAAAGAAGCAAGAAGAGATGAAGAAAAGTGTTATTCAGAAGAAGACCGAGACAAGAACCTGTTTTCAATGTAAAACAGTTGGTCATATTGCCAGAAATTGTCCAAAGACAATACAGACAAAACAGGAAGTCTCTGGTAAACAAAAAGAAAAAGCTGTTGAGAAAACTGAACTTACAACCAGAAAATTTACAGGTTTTGAAAATTCAACTTTTGAAGTTGGTAAATGTTCAAGGAATGTTTTAAAAAGAAAAGAAAATCTGAAAAATAAGAAGTGGGTGGTTAAGGGTTCAGGGAATAGTTCTGGTGATGAATCTGATTCCACAAAATCAGAGGAGCCAAAAGTTGTTATGAAAGAAGAGAATTCAGTTCCGATTGTGGATGATGCAAACTTTCCACCACTGCGGGCTGAAAATTTTAAAAAGAAAGTTGGAAAAGTGGAAATTTCAAATCAATTTTTTTCTAAAAAGAATAAATTTGATGTTGAAAAGGCTTTCAATGGGAATGTGAAACACATTTTTAGAAAAATGGTCGATGGTAAGGCCAAAGGTGTTAAAGAATTTTATGCTTCCAAAAAGAGTGTTCACAAGTTTGTTGAAGGTAAGGATGAAAAAGAAGTGGTTACACCCAAGGATGGTCAGGCCTGGGTGTCAATATTTTTCAAAGAATAAAAACCTGACTTGCCGGAGCTCCCAAGTTGGTAATTGTGGAGCATGAATCGGCATCATTCTTAGATTGTTTTTGGTAATTTGAAAATAGTTCAAAAGTATGACTTGCCGGAACTCCCAGGTTTGTAAGTGTGGAGTAGGAATCGGCATTTTGAGATTTCAACTTACATGTGGTATTGGTTGGTAAGTCATGTGGTTGAAAAAGAGTTTGTGATATAAGAAAGTTAATCAAGGTCATTAGGTTGAACTTGATTGGTCTATTCTTACAAGTAGTTGAAAGACAATGTGATGAATCAAACCCCTAACCTACAAATGGTTTTGTAAAATCAACAAAACTTATTTTCCGGAAAAACCATTTGATTAAAACAAACTTAAGTGTTTTGAAATCAATGGGAAAAATAGTTTGTTGTGAGGGGGAGTTCTGATTGTTTATGCCAAGTGGATGGAGAATTGAAGTGATTTGATATCAGTTGTCACGTTGTTTGTACAGTTTGTTTTCAAATTTCCTAAAATGTGTTTTGCATTTTAGGGGGAGTAAGATTTCTGAAAATTCAAAAACATTTGAAAATTTGAAAAAGACAAAAACATGATAAAAATAAAAAATGAGTTTTGTTGTATAGAAGAGGAAATGATAGTACATCAGTGAACGATCACAGCATGATAAAGAATTGGAAAGTTAAAAATGTGATAAACGGTCTCACTGATGATATGCCAGTAGGTTTTTACACATTTAGTAGATTGTGACGAGATATAAACCTAAATTTCAAACTTGCTTATATCGTGGGGAAACATCTCTCGGATATATGGGTAACCCCCAAAATCTTGTTTGAAAGGTCCCTCTTTCTGAGATACTAGGTCTTTATGCTCAGTGATATCTGGGGTATTATCCCGGGACTTCTGATAATGCGGAAGCAATGGCCTAGTCCCCGTAGAATACTTTACGCTTGCTTGAAATATAGCTAACCCTTAGCATAAAAAATGATGAAACATTGCAAAATGCAAATCATGTGCTGTTGAAATAAAAGATCCTCTAAAGGGGACACACCAAAAGTCGAGCCGTCATCTCTCTGCTGAACGGAAGTTCTGACCTGAGCTCTCATGGTTTCGCAATTTAACCCTTTACAGATATCATATGTGGTATACTCACCTGTAAGACTGAATATTGGGATCTGGATACGGGAGTATATTCTGAGGTGGGACACGCGATTAAGTTTAAGTGCTTAAGACATTAATCTCATATCTCGAAACAGTTGAACTTTGTGTGAAAATTTAAGTGGACCAGTATACTGACAATCTAAGTGAATTGTTTGGAACTTAAAATGTTTAAATGTTAACGGTGTTGGTGATTTGTCTCAAAAACTGATATGATCCTCTTACACAAACTCACAAAAATATTGTATGTAAATATTTCTTTACTGCATTTCATTTTATTCAAAAAATTCAAAAAGATTTTAGTGTGTTTTAGCATAAATTTTGAAAAATACAAAAAGATTTTCGACGACTGATGTTGGAAAACTGATTTTCAAAATTCCGAGTGCTGAACATGATGAACAAATGGTTTGGGAGAGTGTGTTTTGAAAAGAAAAATGATATATCTTCAAGTGGTTCATCAGAGATCAACATTGTAAAATTATTCTTTGATTGAATAATTCCTGCAAGTGGTTTATTTTCCGAATATCTTATCCACAAGTGTTCATTAGATGGTGAGATTATTTTTACAAGTAATCATCAGGAAATTTATTGTGAGGTAGAGATTTGTGCAGGAAACATGATTAAAGCTAGGTGATCTTGAGATAGATGATAGAGAGCCAGGTTCCGATATCTGAGGACTCTGTGATTTGAACAAGCCAGGCTGCGATCCCAGCATATCAAAAGGGGGAGTCTGAAGACACCTAAAGGAAGGAATAGGTTGATGCTGATGAAAAAGAGAAGAGAGAGAGATTGAAGATGCTTACAGCGTTAGATACTTCAAAGAGTTCGAGAGGACTGATAAAGATTGAAGATGCGAAGACTCGACACTGAAGACTCGTCAACATTCGAGGGGGAGTCTGTTGGTGCATGCGTCTGTCGACTTCGTCTTGTATCGAGTCTTGTATTGAACTAGATAAATCAGGGCACGCAAAACGAGAAAATGCGTTTATTAGTAATTTCGCACGAAATCTAATTTCGTGTGAAACCTAGTTTCGTGTGAGTTATTCCATGCGAAATTAGGATGCTTATAAATACCCCTGATTTCATTTCATTTGTAATAGTTCCGGTCAGTGTAACGAAGTGCTGCCGAAGTGTCCACAGATTTGTATTTGATCTATAATCAATATACGGACAGTTTTAAGTGTGAATCTAGCTGAATTGACCTCAATACTTGTGTTTCCGCCACTCGTATTAAGTAAAACTCTTCTGATCGACTCGTTCGGGTCTGAAAACGATCCTAAAAAAAACCCTTTGTTTTGATATCAAACTTGTTTTCTAACTTCGTTAAACATGCTTTAACATGTTTAACTCGTCACTTTTAGTTTAGTGCTTTGATGTGTGCAAAATGCAACATATAAATTACATCAAATGTGCCATAAAACTAACCCCTTTTTAGTACTAATGTTGGAAAAGTGTGTTTTTGGCTTCCTTTTGTATTTTCAGGATTAAATGAGCTCAAATGAATAAAAGAAGCAAAAAGGCTGCTAAATCTAACATAAATACAAGAAAAGGAACAAACTTGGCATGCCCGACCCCCCGACAGCATCTTCCCATGCAAAAACAAGAGAACAGAAGGCTGAACACGCCCCGTGCTCAGTGAGCACGGGGGCGTGCCCAAGTGTCTGCAGAAAAGGCAAAGCTGTAGAAGCTTCTATCACCCCCCACGGGGGCGTGCCCAGCAGACACGGGGCCATGGTCAACTCTAAGATTCGCAGAATCTGGGGAAATCTTGATAGTACAGATACGCTTCTGCACACGGGGTCATGCCCAGCGGACACCGGGGCGTGGTCAACTAATGCAGACAAACTGCAATTAATGAAGAAAGAGAAGGAGGATGGACACGGGGCCGTGCCCAATGGACATGGGGCCGTGCCCGAGCTTCTGTTCAGGCTATAAATAGGGGTGCTTGGCTCATTTGCAAATCATCCCTTGGCAAACCACCTCTCTCACACTTCACCCACCCACCACCACCATCACAACACCATTATCCACCACCATCATCCATCATCCATCATAGAGTGTGTGAGTAGTCTCGGGATCCAAGATTGATCGTAAGAGTTCTTGACAATCAAAGGCCATGTTTGCCTAAGTCTCTTACATCACTTGGTGAAGACAAGTGTCTAGTGTAATACTTTTTATTTTTAATCTTTTCGCACTTTTTATTTGGTTATGTATTAATGACTTTAATAACTAGTTTCTTATGTTGAAGGTGATTCTTCCTTATCATTTGTCCGTGGTGTCTTGGCATTATTTTACTGTCTATATAAAATAAAAGATTTTCACCATTCATATCTCCACGGTCTATATGGAGATATGTTGGCTACTTGGTCGGGGGTTAAGGGAATGGTTTGGTAAGAGTCTTGCCTTGTTCAGTGTATAGATCCTGCAAGGACCTGGGTCAAATTTAGTAGGACCTCCTTCAATACCCACCGGTATTGGATGGCGGGGGTCCAAACTCTTTGATCCCCTCATATGTAAGCTACTATTAAAACTTTAACCCGACTACTTAGGACTGTATCCCTGCTGACTCAGACTACTTAGCCAAGGGTAACATCACCTTCAAAAGAGGGGCCTACCACATTATGCATTAATAACTTAATTAATTATCTTTCAATAATCCAACCCTTTAGGATTGTATCCTTGCTGACTCAAACTACTGGGTTGAGGGTAACGTCACCTTCAAAAGAGTGGCCTACTACAATAACTAAGATAATCTCTTAAAAAGTGCAAAAGTGCGGAAATAATCAAAGGTTACACTAAACACGAGTCGGATCCAAGTGATTCATCTTGTCTAATTGTTTTTACTTTTATTTTTATTTTTCTGCATTTTTAGTTTTTTTTTATTTTCTAGTTTAAAACATTTTTCTAACTTTTGATTTGATTAGACGTTGAGGATAAACCGGTATTAAAAGCTCTTGTGTCCTTGGACGACCTCGGTATCTTACCAACACTATACTACGCTCACGATGGGTGCACTTGCCCGTATGTGTGTTTAGTGTTAGTAAATATCGTGTTTTATAAATTTAAAACTTGGCTAAAAAGTGTTAAAGGGCTTAAAATATACCTTAAAAACTATACGACACTTCACACGCATCAAGTTTTTGGCGCCGTTACCGGGGACACAAGGATTTTTAGAAAGTTAGGAATCAACGGCCTAATCGTTTTTTTTTCTTATTTTTCTGTTTTCTTTTTAGGATTTTCTTAATTGTTCAGTTTCTGCAGAGCTCAGCACGGGCCGTGCCTGGTCGGACACGGGCCGTGCCCAGCATTGTTACTGGCAGTTTTTATTTTCCGAGTTACAGAGAGTTGAGCACGGGGCCGTGTCGGTGCAACACGGAGCCGTGTCAAACTCCCCAGTAACAGGGATCCGGAAAACAATCACTGTATCTCCGACCACGGGCCGTGTTCATCTGAGCACGGGGCCGTGGTGAGGCTTCTGACCAACGTTCTTCTTTGTTTTCATTGCAGGACTTGGAACCCAGGCGCCACATCTGAATTTTCCACGTAGTGTATGAGCTCCAGTTCTAGTAGAGACATAAAAGAACCCCTAGACGAACCCGAACGCTTTCTAAGAAGAAGACTTAAAGCTAACAATCAAGAGAAAGTTTCGGGGGACCCACTTGAAATGGCAGACCAACGTACCCTTACGGATTACCAACGACCCACCGTAGGTAATCTCGGCACCGCTATCAATGCACCGAATGTCGAAGCCAACAACTTCGAACTTCGACCGCATTTGATACAAATGCTTCAAAACTCCGCAACCTTCCATGGGCTTGCGGACGAGGATCCCCATCTACATATTACTAATTTCTTAGAAATATGTGATACCTTTCGGATCAATGGAGCATCAAATGACGACATCCGCCTTCGAATGTTTCCATTTTCACTAAAAGACCGAGCTAAGGCTTGGCTTAATACCCTCCCAGTTGGCTCGGTAAACACCTGGGATGAACTAGCCCAAAAGTTTCTATATAAGTATTTCCCTCCTGCTAAAACGGCTAAATTAATGACTGAAATTAATACATATTCACAAGAGGATGGGGAATACTTATATGAAACTTGGGAAAGGTTCAAGGAGCTACTAAGAAAGTGTCCTCATCACGGTCTTGCGGTGTGGCTACAAGTATCCACTTTCTACAATGGGTTGTTGCCACACACAAGACAAACACTTGACTCTAGCTCCGGGGGGCTTTTAGGTAATTGTCGCCCAAATGAAATATATAATCAAATTGAGGAAATTGCTCAAACCAATTTTCAGTGGCACACTCCCCGAGGCAATAAATCTATTGCCCCGGGCGCCCATAAGATTGATGAAAGCACTTCTTTACAAGCCCAAATCGAGGCCCTTTCTTCAAAAATCAAAAAGCTAGAAATGGCAAAAACGGCCTCGGTTATGGCTTGTGAGGGGTGTGGTGGGCCACATGAAAATTGGAGTTGTATGAAAGAAGTGGATAATCAAACAGAATCAGTAAACTACATTGATAATAGACCTAGGCCGTCGGGTCCTCTAACGGGTACCTACAACCAAGGATGGCGTAACCACCCTAACCTTGGTTGGAGAGAACCCGGCAATGGTAGTAACCAACAAAGTCTAAACCAATGAACAAACTTTCAACAACCAAGAAACGAGTCACAAAATTTCTCTCAACAAACAAGGTGGACGAGAAAGGCTTGAAGATACTGTATCTCGCCTCCTCTCCGACACTGAAAAAGAAAAACTCGGATCGATTTCAACAATTGGAATCGAATTTTAGAAATCAACAAGCTAGTATTCAAAACATTGAAAAACAATTAAATCAAATAGCTCAAAATTTCTCCGAGAGACCCCAAGGCGCGTTACCAAGTAATACCGAAACCAACCCAAAGGCACAAGTACATCTCATCACACTGAGAAACCGTACCGTGGGTCCCGAGGAGGCTCCATTACAGCCAACTGAAAGAAGCTGATCGAGCCAAACCACAACCCCACCCCCACCCCAACGAGAGGAGGATTCTCCACCAAATCAAGAGCCCACCAAAAATCCTCCAGTTCCGTACCCCGGTCGGTTAATCCGCCAAAAGACCAATGAGCAATTCGCAAAGTTCGAAAATTTGCTAAAACAATTGCATGTTAATATTCCATTTATCGAAGTCCTCACTCAAATGCCTAAATATTCAAAATCTATGAGGGACTTCCTCACTCATAAAAGGAAAATTGAATCATTGCAATTAGTTAATCTAGGCGAAGAATGCTCCGCTCTGCTACCCAACAAACTCCCGAAAAAGAAGATTGACCCTGGAAGCTTCACAATTCCTTGTTTGATAGGGGAATCCCCCATTCGCAATGCACTAGCCGATCTTGGGGCTAGCATCAACCTCATGCCCGCATCGATGTTCAACCGACTCGGCCTAGGGAAAAAAATCCCTACAAAAATGAGCATACAGCTCGCCGATAGGTCCGTCAAATATCCACAAGGTGTCGCTGAAAATCTATTCGTCAAAGTCGGCGAATTTGTCTTCCCCGCCGACTTTGTCATACTAGATATGGAAGAAGATACCGAAGTCCCACTCATTTTGGGGAGGCCATTCCTAGCTACGGCCCAAGCAGTGGTAGACATGAATGATGGAACACTAACATTGAGGATTGGGGACAAGGAGATGAAGTTTGGAGTTGGAAAGAAAGTAGAGGACGACGACCCGGTCAACTACATGAAGTTCATAGACTCAAGTTTGGATGATGCTCTCTGACGGTGCAGCATGGGATGCAAAACATTCCACTTGGGTAACATATGACCAGTCTTTGGGTCTAGCCAAGGACCCTTATAAACGTGGCGCACCACGGAGGCATTCCGCGGAACTATCCTTAGTTTAGTTTAGATTAATTTTTATGTTTTCTAGTTTAGTTTTAATTTTCAGGAATAAAACACACTCGGGATGATGAAGGATACAAAGGGAAACTTGAACCAGCACCCCATGCACAAAAACAAGGCCACCCGACAAATTTTCTTCATTAAAGCAAGTTCAGCACGGGGCCGTGCTCACCCAACACGCCCCGTGCCCAACCATCTGCAGAAAAGACCCAGTTCAGGTAACTGGACACGGGGCGTGCTCGCTGAATACGCCCCCGTGCCCAGGCTTCTGTTTCTTTTTACTAATTTTTGTTACTGGCGATCTGAACACGGGGCCGTGCCCGGACACCACGGGGCCGTGTCCAGACGCCCAGTAACATAATTTTATGCTTTTTCACACCTTTTTACACATTCAATCAACCTAAAAACTTATTTTTGGGACACATTGAGGACAATGCGTAATTTAAGTGTGGGGGGATGCTAAAACCTTGAATCTTGCAAGTCCTAATTACAAGCCTTACACAAAACTCTATTGGAACCGCTAATCACCCCAAATTTTTTTCAAAAATTTTTCATTTTTTTTACTTGTCTAGGTTTAACTTGGGAATTTCAAGTTCTAAAAAGTTATATTTTTACAAATTTACAACCAATAGCGTCATGATAAAAAAGAACCAACATAAGAAAATTATGAAACGGCATGACAAGTTTAGTTAAAATTTGATTATATATACTTGATCACATAAAAACCCATTCCCACAAAAAGTGAGTTTTGAGCCTTTATTGAGCATACAAATACATATCTTTAAACTAAATGCTCATTTTTCGTTTCTTGTGTGAATAGCCACTTGGTTCTTACGACTCTAGAACTTGCCACAACGATACATTCCCGGTCCTTACCAACTTAAACCCGAGTAAGTAAATGATGGAGGCATTAGTACTAACCCCTTTTATTTCTACACCATTATTTTTCTTTTTTTTACCACCTACCCAAAATCCCTCTAGTTAACCCCTTTGAGCCTAAACCTTTTCATTTCTTAACCCAAAACAAACACCCTTTTACCCACCAAAACCCTTTTTATTTTTAACCCTTTGTTTTAGTAACAAGCTCGGTTTTTCTTATGACTTCCCTTAAAAAATGATGATGATGAAGCAAAAAGAAATAAACAAACAAGTTTATCAAAAATAACTTTGTTTGAAGAATGGCTTCATCAAAATAAAAATTACAAAAATAAAAAGTCTTACGAAAACCGACGCTTTTTACGCCTTTCGCCCTTTTACTAACCACTAACCCAACCACCTACCTTTAACCCAAGCCTAACCCTTCACCCAAAAAGTCCTCTTGATATTTACAAAGGTGTATAGTTGAAAAGGAGGAGGATTGATTGCTTGGCAAGCTTATGGTAGGAGTAAGTTCTATGCCGCTCTCGAGTGATTCACTAAAATACATCTTCGGCCGAGTGTTGAGTGATCCCCCGTGAGGTATGTGAACTTGTATATAAATGGAATTTTAAAAAGGCATGTTATGCCCTAATAAGTAATTTATCTTAGGTAATGTTTTAAATAAATCATGACGAATAGGATTGTAAATAAATAAAAATAAAACTTAATAAAGAATCTTGGAAATCCCGACACTCTATGACAAGCCCAAAAACCTTCTCTTCTACCCATTCCATTTGGGAGTGTAAAGCCACATTATAAAGAGTTTTGCTTGAGGACAAGCAAAGATTTAAGTGTGGGGGTATTTGATGTGTGCAAAATGCAACATATAAATTACATCAAATGTGGCATAAAACTAACCCTTTTTTAGTACTAATGTTGGAAAAGTGTGTTTTTGTCTTCCTTTTGTTTTTTCAGGATTAAATGAGCTCAAATGAACAAAAGAAGCAAAAAGGCAGCTAAATCTAACATAAATACAAGAAAAGGAACAAACGTGGCATGCCCGACCCCCCGACAGCATCTTCCCAAGCAAAAACAAGAGAACAGAAGGCTAAACACGCCCCGTGCTCAGTGAGCATGGGGGAGTGCCCAAGTGTCTGCAGAAAAAACAAAGCTATAGAAGCTTCTATCACCCACCACGGGGGCGTGCCCACCGGACACGGGGCCGTGATCAACTCTAACATTCGCAGAATCTGGGGAAATCTTGATAGTACAGATACGCTTCTACACACGGGGTCGTGCCCGGCGGACACGGGGGGCGTGGTCAACTAATGCAGACAAACTACAATTAATGAAGAAAGAGAAGGAGGATGGACACGGGGCTGTGCCCGAGCTTCTGTTCAGGCTATAAATAGGGGTGCTTGGCTCATTTTCAAATCATCCCTTGGCAAACCACCTCTCTCACACTTCACCCACCCACCACCATCATCCACCACCATCATCCATCATAGAGTGTGTGAGTAGTCTCGGGATCCAAGATTGATCGTAAGAGTTCTTGACAATCAAAGGCCATGTTTGCCTAAGTCTCTTACATCACTTGGTGAAGACAAGTGTCTAGTGTAATACTTTTTATTTTTAATCTTTTCGCACTTTTTATTTGGTTATGTATTAATGACTTTAATAACTAGTTTCTTATGTTGAAGGTGATTCTTCCTTATCATTTGTCCGTGCTGTCTTGGCATTATTTTACTGTCTATATAAAATAAAAGATTTTCACCATTCATATCTCCACGGTCTATATGGAGATATGTTGGCTACCTGGTCGGGGGTTAAGGGAATGGTTTGGTAAGAGTCTTGCCTTGTTCAGTGTATAGATCCTGCAAGGACCTGGGTCAAATTTAGTAGGACCTACTTCAATACCCACCGGTGTTGGATGGCGGGGGTCCAAACTCTTTGATCCCCTCATATGTAAGCTACTATTAAAACTTTAACCCGGCTACTTAGGACTGTATCCCTGCTGACTCAGACTACTTAGCCGAGGGTAACCTCACCTTCAAAAGAGGGGCCTACCACATTATGCATTAATAACTTAATTAATTATGTTTCAATAATCCAACCCTTTAGGATTGTATCCTTGCTGACTCAAACTACTGGGTTGAGGGTAACGTCACCTTCAAAAGAGGGCCTACTACAATAACTAAGATAATCTCTTAAAAAGTGCAAAAGTGCGGAAATAATCAAAGGTTACACTAAACACGAGTCGGATCCAAGTGATTCATCTTGTCTCTCTGTTTTTACTTTTATTTTTATTTTTCAGCATTTTTAGTTTTTTTTATTTTCTAGTTTAAAACATTTTTCTAACTTTTGATTTGATTAGACGTTGAGGATAAACCGGTATTAAAAGCTCTTGTGTCCTTGGACGACCTAGGTATCTTACCAACACTATACTACGCTCACGATGGGTGCACTTGCCCATATGTGTGTTTAGTGTTAGTAAATATCATGATTTATAAATTTAAAACTTGGCTAAAAAGTGTTAAAGGGCTTAAAATATACATTAAAAACTATAGGACACTTCACACGCATCGTGCTTGTATAGGGTCGTAAGATAAGCGGTCTAAACAACCGCTTAGACTTTCGAACCCGACCCGTTTGGTCGATCATTAGGATCCGACCAAACATGTTTTGTGACCATAGTTGTATAGGGAATAACCTTCCGAGGTTATACCTTATGGTCACTTCGTTTAGTTAGTTGTATGATAGGTAATTTATATGCCTTAGGAAAATGACCAAAATGCACTTTTCACGCATAAATTCATTTTAAGCATATGTAACCTAAATTTTTACATCTAAACTGATTGGGTAACATTATTAGACATGTTAAGGCATATAATACTTGTCATAGGACTAGTTAGGCGGTCCGAACGCGTTTTACGCGAACGACACGTTAAAGTAGCGTAAGCTACCTAAACGGGTCGTAATGGGTCGTAAGCACTTAGGTTAGGTTTTGATTTAGTATGTAGGCTTTGTTAAACCATATCACATGAGTTCCAATACTCATTTGGTTTACGAAACCTCATCCTATCCGACCTTCCGATTTAGGTCCGGTTTATTTACGTAGTTACTAACATTAGGTGTCGATTGATTTTCGTGATCCCTCTAGTTTTGCTTGGTTGTTATTCAAGACTTCTAAGCATTCTCAAGTGAGTACATAGATCCCCTCTTTTGACTTGTTTTGTGGTAACTATGTGAGTACATAGTTCCCCTAATTTACTGTTTTCAATTATTTTGGGGTGATTCATATGTGTTAAATGATTTCAATGTTTTTAACGATGGTTTCAAAAAAGATTAAAATGGTTTATATTAAATTAATAACGATTTCGATAATGTGAACAAACTTGTTGGGAGTAATTACATAACAAATAACATTCATTAATTTTGGCCGAACCGACCAGTATTAGGTTATGGTACCATAGGATCTGACAAATCCCGTTATCAGACTGCACCCATGGTTATGTGTGGGGGTTATATGGGTAAAGACTGAATCTGTGATTGTTTTTTTTTTTTTTTTTGGTAAAGGGATTACCCCAGGTAAATTTTATAAATGAAAAAATTAGAACAAGGGCAAGCCCGAATCAGACACGCCAACTAGGCTTGACATACCAACGCCTAGGACACAAGAAACACAATCCAACAACAAAGCCCAACAAAACAACTAGCACAAACACGACCACAACTAATTAAAAAAGTACTAAGAATCTAGACACAGCTAGCCCGGATCCTTGACAGCATCGTTCGGATCGATCTTCCACGTCTTCAGCAGGCTCTCGTTGTTTGATTCTCTTTTAAACTTGAACCCCAATAAACGTACCCGAACAGTGCTCTTAATCCTCTCAATCACCGTATTCACATCAGCATTAGTGTTAGAGAACAGACAATTATTCCTCTCTAACCATATGAAATACGTAGTCGCAGCAATAACCAGCTTGCCTATAATATGCTCCGTCTTCTTCGAACTAGCATTCTGCTCCATCCAGATCATAACCGATTGCCAAGAGTTGTCAACGTTACCCATTTTAACCATAAGCTTAACGTCATTCCACACTTTTGAAGCAAACGAACACTGAAAGAACAGATGATCTCTCGAATCCCGATTGTTTCTACATAGCGGACAACACATAAGGTTTAAATTCGTTTCACTTCCCACCTCCCAAGCAGCAAGCCGATCTTGTGTTTTAAGTTTATTCTTAATTACTAACCATAAGTGAAACGAATGTCTTGGAGTGCATTGAGAAAACCATATCCCATCTACCCAAGGAACATGATTCTGCCTATGCCGAATGTTGTGCCACACTTCTGACGACCCAAACGGACATGAGTTTCCATACAAGTCTTTCCATATTGTACGATCCACCATATTTAGTGTTAACTGAGTAGCATTTAACCCAATTAAGACCGGGTATAAATCATACCACGCTTGAGGCCACTTCCAATGTCCGTTTTCATCAATCAGATCTGAAAGAGAAGAGTTGAGGTTAAACCCCGCATTAGTGATACTTCGGGGCGTAATGAATGATCTTAACGGACTTAATTGACACCAGTTATCACACCAAGCATTTGTTTGAGATCCACTCCGAACAACCTTCCATATAAAAGGCCTAACAACACTGCGGATAGATAAAATCTTCCTCCATCCCCAGCTCATACTACCACGGCCCTGAATATCCCAAAGACTCCGTCCTTTCAGCTTATGCGTATAAATCCATTGAACCCAAAGAGACTTCCTATTAACCAGAATACTCCAGATGTGGTTAGTCATAAGGGCCTTATTCACATCTGAGATGCTCCGAATGCCTAACCCACCCTCATTCTTAGGCAAGCAGACCTCAGACCAAGGGACTTTCGCTTTAACTCTACTCGGGCTATTACCATTCCATAAGAATCGGCGCATATGTTTCTCTAAGTCGTTTATGACACGAGAAGGAATAATAAAAATAGACGCCCAGTAGATATGCATTGCCGATAAAACGGAATTAATTAGTTGCAGTCTACCAGCAAAAGATAGCGACTTATTCAGCCAACTATCTATTCTCTTTTCCATGCGATCGATAAGAGGTTTACAGTCTTTAAAAGCTAACTTGGTTGATATTAACGGAACCCCCAAGTACCTGACGGGCAACGAACCTTCCTGGAATGGCATCACGTGAAGAATTTCCTGCTAAACATTTTGCGGCACATTACAGAAGTAGGCCGTGCTCTTAGCTGGGCTCGGGACTAGACCAGAGAGAGTAATGAATTTCTCGAGCGCATCTCTAACCTTCTTAACCGAAACAATGTCCCCATGCACAAAAATGAATAAATCATCAGCAAAGGAAATGTTTATAATCTTCTGCTTCACACAGTGAGCATGAAATTTGAACAGAGTACTAGAATGGGCAGCATGTTGTAGAAGGAGCGAAAGAACCTCCATAATCAAGGTGAACAGGTATGGCGACATAGGATCGCCTTGCCTCAAACCCCTCTTACCTCCGAAAAACCCATGCAAATTACCATTAATACTAAGAGAATATGTGGTCGTGGTTACACAAGACATAATCCACGCCACCATCTTCTGATGAAACCCAAAACCATTTAATACATCCTCCAGAAAAGACCAACTGACAGTATCGAATGCGTTTTGAATGTCTATTTTGAAAGCACATCTAGCTGGACCCCGATTCAAGTGATAATTGTGCATCAATTCCTGAGTAAGAAGGATGTTATCTGAAATTTTCCTACCCGGGACAAATGCAGACTGATTAATACTCACCAAATCACCCAAGCTACCCTTCAATCTATCCGTAATGATCTTGCTGATACACTTGTACAAGACATTGCAGCAAGAGATAGGCTGATAGTCAATAACCGAATCCGGAGTCTCCACTTTAGGAATAAGAGCCAGAATTGTATGATTCGGTTGTTTCAGGAGCTTACCATTATCAAAAAACTCAAGAATGGCCGTAGATATCTCATCACCCACAATATCCCAAGCATGTTTGAAGAAAGCCGATGTATAACCATCAGGACCCGGGGCTTTATTCTCGCCAATACTAAACATAGCACTCTTTACCTCTTCACGAGTAACCTGTCGTACCATGTTGGCCACCACAGCTGGGCTAAGGACGTTGACAAAAATATCCTCCTGATTCAGACGAGTAACATGATCCTCCTTACCCAAAAAATTTGAAGAATGGTCAACTAGCACAACCGGCACATCATCACCCTCAAACCAGTTTCCTGCAATGTCCTTTATAGCATTTATTTTAGTTCGAGCATTCCTACATTTCACACTATTATGGAAAAAAGCTGTATTTGAATCCCCCGCACCTAACCATTCCACTTTAGACTTCTGCTTTAAAAAACATTCTTCATCGTACGCCGCCGTTTTGAACTCCTTTAGGCAATCAGCTTCCATGTTCCTCGGCTCTATGTTTAGCGGATTAGCATCAATATTTTTTTTGAATTTCATCAAGTTTACTCCTCAACTTTAACATGCAGATTACCCTGCCTAAACAGGATTTTCCGCAAAAGCGGTTTCAGATTCTTGAGTTTCTTAGTAACCGAGAACATAGTAACCCCCTGAATCGTCTTCCTCCACTCCTGCTCCACAGCCGACTTGAACTCTGGTTTGGAGGTAATAAAATTTGTGAATTTAAAAGGTTTGGGCCTGACCTTAGTCGAGTTTCCCATCTTTAGAATACACGGAGTATGATCCGAAACCCGGAAAGGATGATAAAGAACAAAGGCATCCGGACATGTCTCTAAAAACTTCATATTCCCCATCACCCGATCGATCTTTTTCAGCAACCCAATTCCATCCTTTGGTTTTTGGTTCCACGTGAAATGCAATTCGTATCCCATAATGTCAAGGAGCTCCGTAAACTGAACACACTCATGAAACTCTCGCATACCAGTGGTTTGAGTGGACGAGCCACATAGATAATCTTCAAGATGCAATGCTGAGTTGAAATCCCCCATAACTACCCTGGTTTATCATGACAGAACCCCTTGTGCCTACAAAGATTATCCCAAAGCCCTCTTCTTTCCTGATATTTATTCTTCGCATACACAAACGAACAAAAGATAGTCGTCTTACATGACTTATACCGAAGTTGGACATGAATAACTTGGTCCGTTTGTGACAGGACCATAACATCTACATCATCCAAATTCCAGCCTAAGATGATTCTAGTACCTCGATCACACAAGTCACCATTTGAAGTCTAACTCCAATTCCTGAAGACACCCTTAAAAACCTTATCAAGCTTCAGGATATCAACATGAGACTCAAGAATCGCACAAACAGCTAACTTATTTTCAGACACAAGAATCCGAACCTCACTTTGTTTCAGGGGTCGGTTCAAACCCCTTATGTTCCATGTTGCAAAGCTATCCATTCAAACCATCTTGACCGGGAGTGCTTGCCCCCTCAGACTTTTGATTTTCGTTCCTAAAAAATTTTGACATTTCTGTAGGAACCGTATCCACAACCTCATCGTCAGTTTGGACTTGGCGCCCCTTTCCCTTGTTCGACATAGGTCTCGTCTCGTCTTCACCTTCCAGATCAACTACACCAGCATCTCCTCCATCCTTGTCTAGGACCTCAAACGAATTCTTTAGTTTAACATTACCAGCTTTGTCATTATTCGGCTTGTCTTCCTTCGTACCGGAGTTACTCGGCCCTGATTTGTTTATCTTATGCTTATAAACAAATTTAGGCTTTTGTTTTTTCTACACAACCCCCAGTCTAGCCGTCTTCCTCTTGTCCGTAATAAATCCCTCATCATCGACCACCACTTGGTTCGCTTTGCTATTAGCATTCTTACTACATGTCTGATCATTGTGACCGAAGACACAACACAACGAGCATCTTTAAGGTTTCCATTCATATTCAACATCCACTCATTCCATTAAGTAACCATCCTCATCTAGCTTCGGAATAGCAAAACGGATATGATCTTTTAGCTCATTATCCGCATTAATTTCAATTAAAGCCCGAGCAAAACTACTCCTCCCCCAGTTTTCAACACACATATCCGCAGTATAACTATCTAATCTTTTAGGCGTTCCGATTTTAGAAGCTAATAAGCTCAGCCCGTCATCCGTATAAACTGCTATCGGAACATTATGAAGTTTAACCCACACCGGAACTGACTTGATACCCTCTTTCTTAAGGCTAACAGTTGGAGACCAGACGTTTAGAAACAAAGGAACTTTCCTAATCAGCGATGGCCCCCCTTCAAGCACCTTTACCATACTCTCCTTTGAGTCGAATTTAAAGAAAAAGAAGCCACTTGAGTTCATCATAGCTTTAACAAAACCAAATTTTGCCCAGGCATTCTTCGCATAATATTCAACAACCGGAAACGGAAGCCTATTCCCCAAAAAATAACCAAACAAGACATTATCAAATTTTTCCTGAACCTTTTTAACGACCTCCCTCGGAATGACAACATCGGCTTCTTGATGAGTTTCCTTAGGTTCCAGTTTCCGAAAGTTAACTTCACGCTATAGCAGGTTAGTTTTCTTACCTTTTCAGCATACGACATCGGCTCCACATGTTCTTTCAAGTTATCCGAGAAAATATCAGAATTCTCAGATTGATGGGCTGGTTTACTACCACCTGTGTCCGTAGATATGGTAGCATGGACCGGTTTCCCCCCTGATTCCCCAGATTAACCGGTATAGATATTGCAGCTAAACCATCTAAAACCGAGTTGTTATTTGTAAAGAACATACCTCTCCTCGGTATCAGTGGGTTTCCTTCAATATTGGTCACACGTAAACCAATACCACGAACAGGTGCTATACCAGGTGTGGACTCTATCTCATCAATCACAGGTTCGTTCATGTTGTCAGCAGCAACTGGCGATAAAGGGTACCCATCCTGATCAAATAAAGTCGGCTTTAAGTGATTGTTCGGGATGTTACCCCCTGGTTTTTTACGTTCATTCATTGAAGATTAATCCACTCTCCCTTATCAATTCAAAAGCAAGAAACCATGCACCCCTGATTATGATCTCCAAACTTAAAGAAACACAGACCAACAAGAACAGTAAAAACCCTAATCCTTATTCCCTAGCGCCGATCCTTAATCCTTAACTGATTAAACCAGTGTATCAATCTAGCTAAATTAATCTCAGTTAACCGTGATCAATGACAACCAATCTAATAGGTCAGGATTTCGAATCAGATTCTAGGGCGGCGATTGAAGAAAGAAACGAAAAAAAAACCCTATTTTTAGATTGATCACAATTGCTAACAAGTGTTATACAAAAGATCACAAGGAAAAAACTAGGGTTTCATAAAGAACAAGAAAAATCACCAAGGAGAGAAAGCATTTTAGCTAGGTCAGATATCTATAGCTAGTTATTAAGTTTATTGCTTGAATTGGCTTAAACAAAACATGATTAATACTCTCATACCTCTTTTGCACCAGATCTTGAAATATTCTCCGAACCAGCAAGATCAACAAGGTTAAGTTTTCCGCATCTAATAACTTCTTCACCCTCAGGGGTACGTTCCTTGATATGAATCTGTGATTGTTAACTTACCCTTTGGTGGTTTGTTAATGCGAGAAGCGATAGGCGAGTTGCAAAGGTTTGAATGTTATTAGCGAGGCGACCAAAAGTAGTTTCACAATTAAAACGAGAATGATTTAAACGATTTAAACGAGTTAAACGATTTTGGAACAATTTAAACGAATTGAACATACGATTGGTTTTTGGTTAGTGTTTAGATTACGGGACGGGTGTAATGTGATGAAAACATGGTAGATACGCCGCTGTTACTACTTATATATAAGTGTTTTCAACATATTACATACCGTGGTGTTATTTAGTTCACTTGGGCAAACGATTTTAAAACAATGTCACACAACGAGGTTTTTCTAAATAATATAAACCATACGAGTTTTATTAACTAGATGATTTACAATTTGGTTTAATTAAATAAATGTTTTGGGTTAAGAATCATGGCTACGAGATTTTATAAGTTATAACCATCTTGATTTGAGTTGGTTAATTATGTTGCAATACTTTACACTTTTCAAAACAAGGTTTTTACTTTTGACTCTTGTAGTCTTATGAGGTATTGCAACATGTAAACTAGCCATGAATCCGACACTCTCATAAAACCTATGTGCTCGCCAGCATTTCTTTGCTGACTTTGTTTTTACATATGTTTCAGGTGTTGATTGAATGATGTTGATTGCTAGGATGCAAGCTCACTTAGGACTGGACGAGGCCTTAGTGACTTAATAACAATAATAGACTATGTTTAACTTGTTTGTTTAAATTTCAAGACAATGTAAATGGTTAATCTTTTAATAAAACAAAACTTCAAATTTCTGTGTGTTATGAAACAATGATTCTGTTACAACACTCCCCGACGATTCCGCCGCGATTTGTTGTTTTACGCGGTCGGGGTGTGACAGAAGCGTTGGTATCAGAGCTCATGGTTATTGGGAATTAGGTTATTAGTAATGCTTTGACCTAGTCTATAACCTTCCTAGGACCCCTAACACAAGATTCTCGTGTTTAGATCTTAAAACAATATCGTCACTTATCCTTAGGTGACAACCACAACAAGAGCATAAATTTCAAATCCGCTTTGAAAACCAATCATCTGTTCTAGGATGATTCATTATAAGGTTTTGAACCCTCTAAGTTTTCAAATCTCGTCAAAGTTGGGTCTTATAATGTGAACACGTGCAATCTGGAAGGGTGGATGCCTGTACTCTGAGTTTTCTGTCTAAGGCTAGAGTGTTCATACAAATCCACATAATCGGACCAGTCACTCTTACCTAGGAACTCTTGGGGTGAGTATCCACTTATAGGCTAAAGCATGTCTTCGCGATACATTAAATGATTTCGATGTTTTTAACGATGGTTTTAAAAATGATTAAAATTGTTTATATTAAATTAATAACGATTTCGATAATGTGAACAAACTTGTTGGGAGTAATTACATAACAAATAACATTCATTAATTTTGGCCGAACCGACCAGTATTAGGTTATGGTACCATAGGATCTAACAAATCCCGTTATCAGACTGCACCCATGGTTATGTGTGGGGGTTATGTGGGTAACGACTGAATCTGTGATTGTTAACTTACCCTTTGGTGGTTTGTTAATGCGAGAAGCGATAGGCGAGTTGCAAAGGTTTGGATGTTATTAGCGAGGCGACCAAAAGTAGTTTCACAATTAAAACGAGAATGATTTAAACGATTTAAACGAGTTAAACGATTTTGGAACAATTTAAACGAATTGAACATACGATTGGTTTTTGGTTAGTGTTTAGATAACGGGACGGGTGTAATGTGATGAAAACATGGTAGATACGCCGCTGTTACTACTTATATATAAGTGTTTTCATCATATTACATACCGTGGCGTTATTTAGTTCACTTGGGCAAACGATTTTAAAACAATGTCACACAACGAGGTTTTTCTAAATAATATAAACCATACGAGTTTTATTAACAAGTTGATTTACAATTTAGTTTAATTAAATAAATGTTTTAGGTTAAGAATCATGGCTACGAGATTTTATAAGTTATAACCATCTTGATTTGAGTTGGTTAATTATGTTTCAAGACTTTACACTTTTCAAAACAAGGTTTTTACTTTTGACTCTTGTAGTCTTATAAGGTATTGCAACATGTAAACTAGCCATGAATCCGACACTCTCATAAAACCTATGTGCTCGCCAGCATTTCTTTGCTGACTTTGTTTTTACATATGTTTCAGGTATTGATTGAATGATGTTGATTGCTAGGATGCAGGCTCACTTAGGACTGGACGAGGCCTTGGTGACTTAATAACAATAATAGACTATGTTTAACTTGTTTGTTTAAATTTCAAGACAATGTAAATGGTTAATCTTTTAATAAAACAAAACTTCAAATTTCCGTGTGTTTTGAAACAATGATTCTGTTACAACACTCCCTGACGATTCCGCTGCGATTTGTTGTTTTACGCGGTCGGGGTGTGACACACAGGGTGAAAAACAACCCTTGATGTTGAAATCAGTTTTACCTCATGAAAAGGAAAGAAACAATTTTTTTTAGAGAAGCGTTGGGATTCAAGGGTTTATGAGTCAAAGTTAACATTCAGATTCAGATTCAGTAAGCACATGATTTGTACTTGGTTTATTCTCTTTAATCTATTCAGATTCAGTAAGCACATGATTTGCACTGAACCTAAAATTCAGTTATGTATGCAAATTCACCACCGGTTTCTAGAGCACAAGCACATACATCGGTTTCCAGGAAGGGTTTAGAATGTTTGAAGGAATGTTGGTTCAATACCAACTCATCTTTAGTAGTGTTTGTTTGAGAACCTGATTCAGATAAACAACAGGTCTCCAATTCCAGAGTAAGCAAATACACAACGGTTCTCCAATTGCATATCAGTAATGAACGTTCAGTTGTGTACACAAATTCATCACCGGTTTCTACAGCACAAGCACATACACAGGGAGAATGTTCTCGAAGTTGAAGGAAAAGAAAAAATGGTTGCTAATATTTTTCACTATCAGGATTTTGTTGGTTTGTTTTCAGGTAGGGTTTAGAATGTTTGAAGGAAACTTGTGTTTCCCATAGTTACAAATGATTTCGTTTCAAAGTTAACATTCAGATTCAGAAATCAGATGATTTGTACGTGGTTTATTTTCTTTAATCTATTAGAACGATCCTTGTTTTGTCACGTACATGCGTTTAATTCCCAACATCCTTGTTTTGTCACACACTATAAAGTGTAAACTTATCGTGTGTTGTAGTTTGGGAAGATGACCGAATAGAGATCTGAGTCAGACATGCATTGTTTAAATATGAATAATGGCCAACAATCCGTTCATTATTTGTTGTTGTCTCAGACTCTATCCCCCTCTTTTTCTCTCTCTGACAACCCTAGACCCAAACCACCGCAATCCACCACGAAGGAGGAGACTCAACTGTCGCTGCACTGTTCTCATTGTGGTCGACGTATACCAACGGTTCTACGAAAAAAAGCATCATCTGTTCATCATTGTTCTTGAAGATGAAGATGAAGAAACGAGGGTTTATTCTCTTTAATCTATTAGAACGATCCTTGTTTTGAGAACTTGATTCTGATTTAAACAATGCACAACATGTTTGTTTGTGGTTTCTATAACCAATTGGGAACCACATATTTGCTTCAAGATTTACGTCTGATGTCTAAGTTTGATCACATTTGACTTCATCTACATGTGTTTTGAAATAGGCTTTGTTCTTCGTTTTTTGGATCGTTCTAATAGATTAAAGAGAATAAACCATTTTTTACCCTAAGAATACGGGCCGTATACTATTATACGGCCCGTATACATAAAGTGAAAAAAAAATTACCAGATTGTATACAATGTATACGTTGATTGTATACGGGCCGTATAATATTATACGGCCCGTATACTATGGGTAAAAAATGATAAAAATTCGTTTATTCTCTTTAATCTATTAGAACGATTTCTTGTTTTGAGAACCCTGATTCTGATTTAAACAATGCAATTATTCCTCTCAATTGAATAGACAGACACTTGCTTCATAGGACTCACTTGAATCGTCTCAGAAGTACTGAACAACAGAAATAACAGATTTGGTTTCATCAACCGCCTTTGAACGAGACTAGAACACTGTTCGACACAGAAACTGTTCGATTTCACGGTGAGTGGAGAAATTACAAGTTTTCAATAAAATTTCATTCTGCTGTGAACTTGTTCTCTATGAAATGTCTCACTTAACAAGAGAAGCAACTAAAAAAGTGGTGAACTTGTGAGACACAGTTTGTTGGAAAGATGACCGAATAGAGATCTGAATCAGGCGTGCATTGTTTAAATCTGAATAATGGCCAATAATCCGTTCATTATCTGTTGTTGTCTCAGACTCTCTCTCCCCTTCCTTTTCTCTCTCTGACAACCCTAGACCCAAACCACCGCAATCCACCACGAAGGAGGAGACTCAACTGTCGCTGCACTGTTCTCGTTGTGCCGACGTATACCAACGGTTCTGCGAAAAAAAAACATCATCTGTTCATCATTTTTCTTGAAGATGAAGATGAAGAAACGAGGGTTTATTCTCTTTAACGTACACACCACATCCGTTTTCCGACTGTTTCAGTTATGATTCAATAAATAATATCTGATTGAGAAGTACTAAAACTGTTGCGATTGTCCAATTCCAGATCAGTAATGTAAGGAGAAGCGTTGAGATAACGGACATCCATCGAATACATCTTTCAAACTTTCAAAATTCAAATCAAACTAACACAAAGTATCTCGATATGGTTGGTATAAAAGCTCACATTTTACTACATTGACCATGTCTTTTGACAAATCATCTGCTTCCTGAATCTTAATCTGAAAGTTAACTAAGCGTTTGGAGAAGAGTATGTTGATATAGGAGAGTTGATGCAATTTTCCAAGCATTTTAGAGACACCTTTAAGTACGAATTTGACAAACGGTCAAATCACACACTATAAAGTGTAAACTTATCGTGTGTTGTAATTTTAATGAAGCAATGAAGATTGAATATGCAAGCCGCATCCGTTTCCTCTTCCTTCAATTTCAAGAACATTCTCCCTAACATGAGAAACGAAAGAGATTTCGAGCAGTTGGTCGAGGACATGATAGATAAAGATCTTGACACGATCATATCCATTTTCAAGTTTTAGACTAGATAGAAGACGTGTCGGGTTCTTCTACTAGTGGTTTCTATAACCAATTGGGAACCATATATTTGCTTCAAGATTTACGTCTGATGTCCAAGTTTGATCACATTTGACTTCATCTACATGTGTTTTGAAATAGGCTTTGTTCTTGGTTTAATGAAGCTACACATAACATCTAGTTATATTCCTACAACTATATCTTTTGTTCACTGACAAACTATGTGACATGTGTCTGGTCTAGTGATCCCTGTACTACAGCTGCATTTTAAACAATGCACGCCTCAACTGAGATAATGGACATCCATCAAGCTCAAAAAGAAAACTTGTGTTTCCCATAGTCAGAAACGATTGCGGTTTGTATTTCGCATAGCCACCGTTTCCGTACTAAAAAATGGTTGCGGTTTGTATTTCGTATAGCCACCGTTTCCGTAGTAAAAAACGGTTGGCGTTTGTATTTCGCATAGCCACCGTTTTCGTAGTAAACAATGGTTGCGGTTTGCACATTCAATCTTCAATACTTCATTAAAATACCACTAGTAGAAGAACCCGACACCTCTTCATGTCACGGAGAATGTTCTAGAAATTGAAGGAAAAGGAAAAGATTTGTTGAAATCGAAGAAAGTAGTAAAAAAGATGAATTTAGGCGTGCATTTGGAACAAGAAGTCCAACAATCTGTTTATTAAAATTAGCAATCACCTCCAATCATTTCCTAGTCAAGTCACACAATATAAAGTTTAAAGTTATCGTGTGTTGTAGTTTGGAAAGATAACCGAATAGAGATCTGAATAACAAACTGTGGAGAACTTGTTTGTGTCGGGTTCTTCTGCTAGTTATTCGAAAACTAGCACAAGGAAAAAACTCTAATCACAGACTGTTATACAAAAGATCACAAGGAAAAAACTAGGGTTTCATAAAGAACAAGAAAAATCGCCAAGGAGAGAGAGCATTTTAGCTAGGTCAGATATCTATAGCTAGTTATTAAGTTTATTGCTTGAATTGGCTTAAACAAAACATGATTAATACTCTCATACCTCTTTTGCACCAGATCTTGAAATATTCTCCGAACCAGCAAGATCAACAAGGTTAAGTTTTCCGCATCTAATAACTTCTTCACCCTCAGGGGTACGTTCCTTGATATGAATCTGTGATTGTCAACTTACCCTTTGGTGGTTTGTTAATGCGAGAAGCGATAGGCGAGTTGCAAAGGTTTGGATGTTATTAGCGAGGCGACCAAAAGTAGTTTCACAATTAAAACGAGAATGATTTAAACGAGTTAAACGATTTTGGAACAATTTAAACGAATTGAACATACGATTGGTTTTTGGTTAGTGTTTAGATAACGGGACGGGTGTAATGTGATGAAAACATGGTAGATACGCCGCTGTTACTACTTATATACAAGTGTTTTCAACATATTACATACCGTGGTGTTATTTAGTTCACTTGGGCAAACGATTTTAAAACAATGTCACACAACGAGGTTTTTCTAAATAATATAAACCATACGAGTTTTATTAACTAGATGATTTACAATTTGGTTTAATTAAATAAATGTTTTGGGTTAAGAATCATGGCTACGAGATTTTATAAGTTAAAACCATCTTGATTTGAGTTGGTTAATTATGTTGCAATACTTTACACTTTTCAAAACAAGGTTTTTACTTTTGACTCTTGTAGTCTTATGAGGTATTGCAACATGTAAACTAGCCATGAATCCAACACTCTCATAAAACCTATGTGCTCGCCAGCATTTCTTTGCTAACTTTGTTTTTACATATGTTTCAGGTGTTGATTGAATGATGTTGATTGCTAGGATGCAAGCTCACTTAGGACTGGACGAGGCCTTAGTGACTTAATAACAATAATAGACTATGTTTAACTTGTTTGTTTAAATTTCAAGACAATGTAAATGGTTAATCTTTTAATAAAACAAAACTTCAAATTTCTGTGTGTTATGAAACAATGATTCTGTTACAACACTCCCCGACGATTCCGCCGCGATTTGTTGTTTTACGCGGTCGGGGTGTGACAGAAGCGTTGGTATCAGAGCTCATGGTTATTGGGAATTAGGTTATTAGTAATGCTTTGACCTAGTCTATAACCTTCCTAGGACCCTAACACAAGATTCTCGTGTTTAGATCTTAAAACAATATCGTCACTTATCCTTAGGTGACAACCACAACAAGAGCATAAATTTTAAATCCGCTTTGAAAACCAATCATCTGTTCTAGGATGATTCATTATAAGGTTTTGAACCCTCTAAGTTTTCAAATCTCGTCAAAGTTGGGTCTTATAATGTGAACACGTGCAATCTGGAAGGGTGGATGCCTGTACTCTGAGTTTTCTGTCTAAGGCTAGAGTGTTCATACAAATCCACATAATCGGACCAGTCACTCTTACCTAGGAACTCTTGGGGTGAGTATCCACTTATAGTCTAAAGCATGTCTTCGAGATACATTAAATGATTTCGATGTTTTTAACGATGGTTTTAAAAATGATTAAAATTGTTTATATTAATTTGGATTTCGATAATGTGAACAAACTTGTTGGGAGTAATTACATAACAAATAACATTCATTAATTTTGGCCGAACCGACCAGTATTAGGTTATGGTACCATAGGATCTGACAAATCCCGTTATCAGACTGCACCCATGGTTATGTGTGGGGGTTATGTGGGTAACGACTGAATCTGTGATTGTTAACTTACCCTTTGGTGGTTTGTTAATGCGAGAAGCGATAGGCGAGTTGCAAAGGTTTGGATGTTATTAGCGAGGCGACCAAAAGTAGTTTCACAATTAAAACGAGAATGATTTAAACGATTTAAACGAGTTAAACGATTTTGGAACAATTTAAACAAATTGAACATACGATTGGTTTTTGGTTAGTGTTTAGATAACGGGACGGGTGTAATGTGATGAAAACATTGTAGATACGCCGCTGTTACTACTTATATATAAGTGTTTTCATCATATTACATACCGTGGCGTTATTTAGTTCACTTGGGCAAACGATTTTAAAACAATGTCACACAACGAGGTTTTTCTAAATAATATAAACCATACGAGTTTTATTAACAAGTTGATTTACAATTTAGTTTAATTAAATAAATGTTTTAGGTTAAGAATCATGGCTACGAGATTTTATAAGTTATAACCATCTTGATTTGAGTTGGTTAATTATGTTGCAATACTTTACACTTTTCAAAACAAGGTTTTTACTTTTGACTCTTGTAGTCTTATAAGGTATTGCAACATGTAAACTAGCCATGAATCCGACACTCTCATAAAACCTATGTGCTCGCCAGCATTTCTTTGCTGACTTTGTTTTTACATATGTTTCAGGTGTTGATTGAATGATGTTGATTGCTAGGATGCAGACTCAGTTAGGATTGGACGAGGCCTTGGTGACTTAATAACAATAATATACTATGTTTAACTTGTTTGTTTAAATTTCAAGACAATGTAAATGGTTAATCTTTTAATAAAACAAAACTTCAAATTTCCGTGTGTTTTGAAACAATGATTCTGTTACAACACTCCCCGACGATTCCGCCGCGATTTGTTGTTTTACGCGGTCGGGGTGTGACACACAGGGTGAAAAACAACCCTTGATGTTGAAATCAGTTTTACCTCATGAAAAGGAAAGAAACAAATTTTTTTAGAGAAGCGTTGGGATTCAAGGGTTTATGAGTCAAAGTTAACATTCAGATTCAGATTCAGTAAGCACATGATTTGTACTTGGTTTATTCTCTTTAATCTATTCAGATTCAGTAAGCACATGATTTGCACTGAACCTAAAATTCAGTTGTGTACGCAAATTCACCACCGGTTTCTAGAGCACAAGCACATACACCGGTTTCCAGGAAGGGTTTAGAATGTTTGAAGGAATGTTGGTTCAATACCAACTCATCTTTAGTAGTATTTGTTTGAGAACCTGATTCAGATAAACAACAGGTCTCCAATTCCAGAGTAAGCAAATACACAACGGTTCTCCAATTGCATATCAGTAATGAACGTTCAGTTGTGTACACAAATTCATCACCGGTTTCTACAGCACAAGCACATACACAGGGAGAATGTTCTCGAAGTTGAAGGAAAAGAAAAAATGGTTGCTGATGTTTTTCACTATCAGGATTTTGTTGGTTTGTTTTCAGGTAGGGTTTAGAATGTTTGAAGGAAACTTGTGTTTCCCATAGTTACAAACGATTTCGTTTCAAAGTAAACATTCAGATTCAGAAATCAGATGATTTGTACGTGGTTTATTTTCTTTAATCTATTAGAACGATCCTTGTTTTGTCACGTACATGCGTTTAATTCCCAACATCCTTGTTTTGTCACACACTATAAAGTGTAAACTTATCGTGTGTTGTAGTTTGGAAAGATGACCGAATAGAGATCTGAATCAGACATGCATTGTTTAAATATGAATAATGGCCAACAATCCGTTCATTATTTGTTGTTGTCTCAGACTCTATCCCCCTCTTTTTCTCTCTCTGACAACCCTAGACCCAAACCACCGCAATCCACCACGAAGGAGGAGACTCAACTGTCGCTGCACTGTTCTCGTTGTGGTCGACGTATACCAACGGTTCTGCGAAAAAAAGCCTCATCTGTTCATCATTGTTCTTGAAGATGAAGATGAAGAAACGAGGGTTTATTCTCTTTAATCTATTAGAACGATCCTTGTTTTGAGAACTTGATTCTGATTTAAACAATGCACGACATGTTTGTTAGTGGTTTCTATAACCAATTGGGAACCACATATTTGCTTCAAGATTTACGTCTGATGTCTAAGTTTGATCACATTTGACTTCATCTACATGTGCTTTGAAATAGGCTTTGTTCTTCGTTTTTTGGATCGTTCTAATAGATTAAAGAGAATAAACCATTTTTTACCCTAAGAATACGGGCCGTATACTATTATACGGCCCGTATACACAAAGTGAAAAAAAAATTACCAGATTGTATACAATGTATACGTTGATTGTATACGGGCCGTATAATATTATACGGCCCGTATACTATGGGTAAAAAATGATAAAAATTTGTTTATTCTCTTTAATCTATTTGAACGATTCTTGTTTTGAGAACCCTGATTCTGATTTAAACAATGCAATTATTCCTCTCAATTGAATAGACAGACACTTGCTTCATAGGACTCACTTGAATCGTCTCGGAAGTACTGAACAACAGAAATAACGGCTTCGGTTTCATCAACCGGCTTTGAACGAGACTAGAACACTGTTCGACACAGAAACTGTTTGATTTCACGGTGAGTGGAGAAATTACAAGTTTTCAATAAAATTTCATTCTGCTGTGAACTTGTTCTCTATGAAATGTCTCACTTAACAAGAGAAGCAACTAAAAAAGTGGTGAACTTGTGAGACACAGTTTGTTGGAAAGATGACCGAATAGAGATCTGAATCAGGCGTGCATTGTTTAAATCTGAATAATGGCCAATAATCCGTTCATTATCTGTTGTTGTCTCAGACTCTCTGCCCCTCCTTTTCTCTCTCTGACAACCCTAGACCCAAACCACCGCAATCCACCACGAAGGAGGAGACTCAACTGTCGCTGCACTGTTCTCGTTGTGTCGACGTATACCAACGGTTCTGCGAAAAAAAACATCATCTGTTCATCATTTTTCTTGAAGATGAAGATGAAGAAACGAGGGTTTATTCTCTTTAACGTACACACCACATCCGTTTTCCGACTGTTTCAGTTATGATTCAATAAATAATATCTGATTGAGAAGTACTAAAACAGTTGCGATTGTCCAATTCCAGATCAGTAATGTAAGGAGAAGCGTTGAGATAACGGACATCCATCGAATACATCTTTCAAACTTTCAAAATTCAAATCAAACTAACACAAAGTATCTCGATATGGTTGGTGTAAAAGCTCACATTTTACTACATTTACCATGTCTTTTGACAAATCATCTGCTTCCTGAATCTTAATCTGAAAGTTAACTAAGCGTCTGGAGAAGAGTATGTTGATATAGGAGAGTTGATGCAATTTTCCAAGCATTTTAGAGACACCTTTAAGTACGAATTTGACAAACGGTCAAATCACACACTACAAAGTGTAAACTTATCGTGTGTTGTAATTTTAATGAAGCAATGAAGATTGAATATGCAAGCCGCATCCGTTTCCTCTTCCTTCAATTTCGAGAACATTCTCCCTAACATGAGAAACGAAAGAGATTTCGAGCAGTTGGTCGAGGACATGATAGATAAAGATCTTGACACGATCATATCCATTTTCAAGTTTTAGACTAGATAGAAGACGTGTCGGGTTCTTCTACTAGTGGTTTCTGTAACCAATTGGGAACCATATATTTGCTTCAAGATTTACGTCTGATGTCCAAGTTTGATCACATTTGACTTCATCTACATGTGTTTTGAAATAGGCTTTGTTCTTGGTTTAATGAAGCTACACGTAACATCTAGTTATATTCCTACAACTATATCTTTTGTTCACTGACAAACTATGTGACATGTGTCTGGTCTAGTGATCCCTGTACTACAGCTGCATTTTAAACAATGCACGCCTCAACTGAGATAATGGACATCCATCAAGCTCAAAAAGAAAACTTGTGTTTCCCATAGTCACAAACGATTGCGGTTTGTATTTCGCATAGCCATCGTTTCCGTACTAAAAAATGGTTGCGGTTTGTATTTCGTATAGCCACCGTTTCCGTAGTAAAAAACGGTTGGCGTTTGTATTTCGCATAGCCACCGTTTCCGTAGTAAAAAATGGTTGCGGTTTGCACATTCAATCTTCAATACTTCATTAAAATACCACTAGTAGAAGAACCCGACACCTCTTCATGTCACGGAGAATGTTCTAGAAATTGAAGGAAAAGGAAAAGATTTGTTGAAATCGAAGAAAGTAGTAAAAAAGATGAATTTAGGCGTGCATTTGGAACAAGAAGTCCAACAATCTGTTTATTAAAATTAGCAATCACCTCCAATCATTTCCTAGTCAAATCACACAATATAAAGTTTAAAGTTATCATGTGTTGTAGTTTGGAAAGATAACCGAATAGAGATCTGAATAACAAACTGTGGAGAACTTGTTTGTGTCGGGTTCTTCTGCTAGTTATTCGGAATGTTTCGGATCATCATAGAAGACGTGTCGGGTTCTTCTGCTAGTGGTTTCTGTAACCAATCCATAATCACCCTTAGTAGTTATTTGGAACCGATAAATAACCAACACGAAGATCTCTGCGATCGCTAAGGTTTCCATCAATGGACTGATCGGTAACGTTATTCTACCTGTGCTCCGATTTAAGCGGCGTGGTCTGATTAACGTTTATCGACATTGTTAAAGGTGATGAAGAGTTTAGAAACCCTAGAATGATTGTGTTTTTACTGGAAAAAACGTGATACTTGAAAAAAACACCATTATATACGGCCCGTATATAGTTATACGGCCCGTATACATGTGGTAACATCAAAAACCTCACAAAATAAATCCATTGAGCCGTATACGTTTTACAAATCGTATACACATGTATACGGCTCGTATAACTATATACGGGTCGTATATAATAAAATAAAAAACATTCCCAGCGCATTTTCCTATTCAAAAACATTTTATACAGGCTGTATAATTGTATACGGCTCGTATACAATAGGGTGTGTGAAATAAGATATAGGGTATGTGGAAATAAAGGGACCCTTTTGGCAATTTACTCTGTATTAAATATTTTTTTATTAAATTCAGTTTATTATATGCATCTATGATTATAATAGAGATTGGACCACATAATGAAGCATCTCATCCCATTTCTGACATCTTAAAATGTATGTTACACTTTGACTGAAAGCCCCTAACATCATGTTTTGTATTTGGCGCAACCAATCTATGCTACTTTATTCACTTGTTTAGGATCATTATATTAATTTTTCTAGATTCTGGATAATAAATTTAATTTAAACTAACACGTGTCACTCAGATTGATGAGATCTCATTGATAATCAAACATGTGAAGTTGTATTTTGAATTAGTCTATTTGGTGTGAAGGAAGATAGTGGTTAAAGGATGGTTCACTATATAGACGTTCATGTAAACAGGTGCGGAAAATGGGTCTAAAGGAATGAAGCTACGGTGTGGGAGATGGACCCCTATATATATATATATATATATTTCTTGCATTCTCAATCCTCTCATGGCACACTAAAATTCTCTCCGTCACTCCTTAGCTTAACCTTCTAGCCCCTTAGTTTCGTTCATTGTTCTTCATGTTAAATTCCAAAAAAAAAAGAGTTTTTTTACCTTTTGTTACCCCTTGTTCAATCCGGTGTGTATAAATCTCATGGTGTGCTCGAGCTTCTGCATTCACATTCAGAGGCCATTTTCTTGTAACCCATTATAAGAAAATTTTTACTACCCCCTTTATTTACTTTTTACTGTATTATTTTTACTTTTTACTGTTTTTAATTTTTTAATATTTCTGTCAATAAATTTAAAAATTTAGCATATATATTTCTGTTAATAAATTTACATTTTATTTAAAAAAAATTAAAATTTAAAAAATTAGCATATACCCCCCTCTGATATATATATATATATATATATGTATAGAGTAAATTGCCATTTTAGTCCCTGAGTATTGTCCAAATTTGCCATTTTAGTCTAAATAGTTTTTTTCTTGCCTCTGGGTACCTGATTTTTACATTTTGTTGCCATTTTAATCATTTTGTCTAACTCCATCCAAAAACCCAGTTTGTAACAGGGGTATTTTGGGGATTTCCTTAAAAAATGTTTTCAGTTGCCATTTTGATCCAATTCCAAAAAATCAAAAAAATTCCAAAAAATTCAAAAAAATCTAAAAATCAAAAAAATTCTAAAAAATTCAAAAAAACCTAAAAATAAAAAAATTCTAAAAAATCATAAAAATTCTAAAAAATCAAAAAAATTCTAAAAAATCCAAAAATCATTAAATGTTTCGGCACGAACCGTTTCGACCCGTACCGATTCGAACCAAACCGTTTCGACCCGTACCGTATCGAACCGAACCGTTTCGACGCGAACCATTTCGAACCGTACCGTTTCGACCCGTACCGTATCGAACCGAATCGTTTCGACGCGAACCGTTTCGAACCGAACCGTTTCGACACGAACCGTTTCGACCCGTACCGTATCGAACCCGAACCGTTTCGACGCGAACCGTTTCGAGCCGAACCGTTTCGACACGAACCGATTCGACCCGTACCGTTTCGAACCCGAACCGTTTCGAGCCGAACCGTTTCGACGCAAAGCGTTTCGACCCGTACCGTTTCGAACCGTACCGTTTCGACGCGAACCGTTTCGAACCGAACCGTTTCGAACCGAACCGTTTCGACCCCAACCGTATCGAACAGAACCGTTTCGACGCGAACCGTTTCGATACGGTACGAGCTCGAAACGGTTCGCGTCGAAACGGTTCGGTTCGAAACGGTACGGGTCGAAACGGTTCGATTCAAAACGGTTCGCGTCGAAACGGTACGGGTCGAAACGCTTCGCGTCGAAACGGTTCGCGTCGAAACGGTTCGCGTCGAAACGGTTCGGCTCGAAACGGTTCGGCTCGAAACGGTTCGGGTTCGAAACGGTACGGGTCGAAACGGTTCGTGCCGAAACATTTAATGATTCTTGGATTTTTTAGAATTTTTTTGATTTGTTAGAATTTTTATGATTTTTTAGATTTTTTTTTATTTTTAGATTTTTTTGCATATTTTAGAATTTTTATGATTTTTTAGAATTTTTTTGATTTTTAGATATTTTTGAATTTTTTGGAATTTTTGGAATTTTTTTGATTTTTTGGTATTGGATCAAAATGGCAACTGAAAACATTTTTTAAGGAAATCCCCAAAATACCCCTGTTACAAACTGGGTTTTTGGATGGAGTTAGACAAAATGATCAAAATGGCAACAAAATGTAAAACTCAGGGACCCAGAGGCAAAAAAAAAAATTTTTTTAACAAAAATGGCAAATTTGGACAAAACTCAGGGACTAAAATGGCAATTTACTCATATGTATATGTGTATATGTATATATGTATACGGGGAGGAGATCATGCGAGAACCACCCTTATTGCGAGAACCGCGAGAACCAATGTGAACACAACCTAAAATAGCTAAAAAAACCTAACCCCCACCCCCCCCCCCCCAAAAAAAAACCTAAACCCCCCTCCCCCACCACCCTAAAACCTAAACCCCCCCCCCCCCCACCACCCAAGCTAAAATGCTAAAAACTAAACCCCCAAAAAACCTAAAAAAATCTAAAAAAAATCTAATAAAATAAAAATAAATCTGAAATTTTTTTTTTAATATTTTTTATGCTCAAATCGCTACTTTTAGTGGCAAATTTTTTTTTTTTTAATTAATTTTTTTTTTATTTTTATTTTTTTTTTTGGCATTTGAAAAGTAGCGATTTTTATATAAAAAATATTAAAAAAAAAAAAATTTGTGTGATTTTTAGCTATTTTTAGGCATTTTTTGTTGTGTTCACATTAGTTCTCGCGGTTCTCGCAATAAGAGGTGGTTCTCGCATGATCTTCTCCCTATGTATATGTATATGTATATATATATATATGTATAGGGAGGAGCTCATGCGAGAACCACCTTTATTGTGAGAACCGCGAGAACCAATATGAACACAACCTAAAATAGCTAAAAAAACCTAAAAAAAACCTAACCCCCCCCCCCCCCCCCCAAAAAAACCTAAACCCCCCCCCCCCCCCCAAGCTAAATGCTAAAAATTAAAACCTAAAAAAAACCTAACCCTCCCCCCCCCCCCCCCAAGCTAAAATGCTAAAAACTAAACCCCCAAAAAACCTAAAAAAATCTAAAAAAAATCTAAATATTTTTTTTTGAATTTTTTAATATTTTTTATAAAAAAATCGCTACTTTTCGAAGCCAAATTTTTTTTTTTTTTTGCTTCGAAAAGTAGCGATTTTTTTATAAAAAAAAAAAAAAAAAATTTGTTTGATTTTTAGCTATTTTTAGGCATGTTTTGTTGTGTTCACATTGGTTCTCGCAATAAGAGGTGGTTCTCGCATGATCTTCTCCCTATATGTATATATATGTATATATGTATATATATGTATATATATGTATATAGGGAGGGGCTCATGCGAGAACTCCATTTATTGCGAGAACCAATGTGAACACAACCTAAAATAGCTAAAAAAAACCTAAAAAAACCCAACCTCCACCCCCCACCCCCCCCAAAAAAAACCTACCCCCCCCCCCCCCAAGCTAAATGCAAAAAACTAAAACCCCCAAAAAACCTAAAAAAAAAAACCTAACCCCCCACCCCCCCCAAAAAAAAAAAAAACTAAACCCCCCACCCCCCAAAAACCTAAACCCCCCTCCCCCCCAAGCTAAAATGCTAAAAACTAAACCTCCAAAAAACCTAAAAAAAAACTAAAAGTTTTTTTTTTTTTATATTTTTTATGCTTAAATTGCTATTTTTAGTGGCAAATTTAAAAAAAAAATTAATTTTTTTTTCTTCGAAAAGTTGCGATTTTTATATAAAAAATGTTAAAAAAAAAAAAAAATTTGTGTGATTTTTAGCTATTTTTAGGCATTTTTGTTTGTGTTCACATTGGTTCTCGCGGTTCTCACAATAAGAGGTGGTTCTCGCATGATCTTCTCCCTGTGTATATATATATATATATATATATATATATAAATATATAGGAAGGTTAACGTACATTACGGCTTAACATACATCACGTACGACAGGTAATTACGCACGTTCATTTTAAAATCACGCACGTTATAACTTAAAAATCCAAAATCACGCATGTTGAAACATAATAATCACGCATATTGAAAACATTAATCAAGCATGTTATAGAACAAATCACGCACGTGATCGTACGTGAAACACGTTAAGCCGTAATGTACGATATACTTTTTCTTTTCTATATATATATATAGGGAACCGCTAAAATGAAAACCACCATCAGCTGTAAGAACCGAAAGAACCACTTTCTAGCCACTAGATTTAAAAGACGGATGGATGAGATTAAAAAGATAATTACATAGTTAGTCCCTGTGGTTTGCACAAAATAACATACTTAGGTGCTAATAGTTTAAAATCACATTCTACGGTATTAACTTTTCATTTTGTAACGTTTGGAGGTATTAACTTCCAGGGTATTAACATAGTTAGTCCCTGTGGTTTACACAAAATAACATATTTAGGTACTAATAGAATGTGATCTTAAACCTACAAATAACGTTAATACCTCCAAACGTTACAAAATGAAAAGTTAATACCCTAGAATGTGATTTTAAACTATTAGTACCTAAGTATGTTACTTTTGGCAAACCACAGTGACTAACTATGTAATTAATTCTAGTTAAAATTAATATTAAATACTTTTTGTCTTATTATGTTTTTAATATTTTAATGGAAAAGGGCTGTTTAGTAAAATTATTTTTTTTGTCTTTTTATCTTTATTATTTTTTATTACTTTTTTGTATTATTATAATAGTTGGTTTTTTTTAAACAAATTTTTTTATTAAAACCCATTTTAAATTCAGATTTTTTAACAAAACAAATTCTTTTTCGCGCCGTTTTTGCACGTCGTTTTTACGCCCCGTCTACGCCCAATTTTTTTACGCGCCGTTTTTTACATTCCGTATTTTATGACCCGTTTTTTTTTCAAAAAAAAAATTTACAGTTTACGGGATAAATTTTTTTACCTCAAATTTTTAGGTTTTACGTTTTAAGTTTTACGTTTTACGTTTTAAGTTTTACGTTTTACGTTTTTACGTTTTTACGTTTTACGTTTTACGTTTTACGATTTTACGTTTTACGTTTTGCGTTTTAAGTTTTACGTTTTAAGTTTTACGTTTTACGTTTTACCTTCTACGTTTTACGTTTTACATTTTACGTTTTACGTTTTACATTCTACCAACTCAACTTTTTACACTACAAAAAACAAGCTTCGCCACTGCATTCTACCAACTACATTCTACCAACTCAACTTTTTACACTACAAAAAACAAGAATATCCAACAGATGATGTAGGTCCATCGCGGGCAAGAAATTTGAGCGTAAATCTTTTAACTGGGTCAAGCAGTCTCAAATTGGCTCAAATCCACCCTGAAAAAGGAAAACAACGATAATAGTTTATTAATTGTAATACATCTGAAAATTAGATAGAACTAAAAGAAAAGGGTAAAAGCAATTCATTTTCTTCTGATTCTGACTCAAACTACCATGATCACCAAAGTGTGCAGCAAAGATTGTAAGAAAATTATAACCAGTTTAAATAATTAGATGACTATCATTTCAAAACTTAGAAAATAGCCCTGTACAAACCCCAACATACCAACAAACGGACCTTAATTTCAAAAAACCAAAATTGGGTCGGGTCGGCGCTGCCATATCCATGGTTCCTCGCTACAAAAACAGTGGCTATCTACGTTACAACCACCACCGTATATCACCATTGCCATTGCAGGTTAGATGCCGAAGGGAGGTTGAAGGAGGTGGATTCGGTGTGGTTGCCATCAAGAGTGAGAGAGGCGGTGGTGGAACTGGGTTTTCTATAGAGAGAGACAACAAAGTCAAAAGACGCAAACCGTTATTCAAAAGCTCCTCCCTCTACAAACTGGAGCTATTCCTTCTACAAACCAACAATTCAAATAACAATAAATATAATATCTACAATAATACACTTCATGTCTTTTGTATGTATAGAAACTTACCCAGCACAGGATGTTGGTGCATACATTTGTCGACTTCGTCTTGTATCGAGTCTTAGTCTAGATTGTATAGATTAGGGCGCGTAGATCGAGAAAGTAGCATGATTAGGGTGTTTAAGAGGCTGATTTCGCTCCAAGGGTTAATTCCGCCCGAAATGTCATGAGGACATTTTCGAGCGGAATCACCAAGTTCTAATTTCGCTCCTACGGTGTTGTGTATCTACGAGCGGAATCAAGTGCCTATAAATAGGTCACTCCGAGCGAAATCATTAGAACAGTCCTTGTATTCCATACCGAAGTGCTGCTGGTGTGAGATTTGATTGTAAACAACGTTAGATCAATACAATCAGTGTTTAAAGTGAAGATTTAGCTGTTTCTACCTTTGTTTCTTATTTTCCGCACCTGAAACAGAGTAACACTCCTCTGAACGACTCATTCGGATCAGTCGCACGATCCTACAATTGGTATCAGAGCCAGTTGGAGGAGTTCTGCAGTTTACAGCCAAATTTCATCGAAATTTCTATATTCTACACCTTCTTTCATCATTTCAGGAAGATTTCACGGTCAAAACCAGTTCATTTTTTCACAGACTGTTTAATATTGGACATAGACAAATCCCTGAAAGTTTGAGACTAAAATACGGATTAAAAATGGACAAAATGAACTTCCGAGTTGATTCCGCTCGAACAGACTTAGTCTGATTTCGTTCGAGATATTGTATTGATTTCGCTCCTGGATACCATTTCAGTAATTCCGCTCCAGAAATCTGTCTGATTTCGCTCTAAAGTCAACAAATTGTTGATTCCGCTCCTGATTGCTTCTGATTTCGCTCCAAGTTGCTGTTTGTTTCTGATTTCGCTCCAGACAACAAAATTTCTGATTTCGCTCCAGTGAACATTTTGATTTCGCTCCAGAGTAACAAATTTCTGATTTCGCTCCTGTGAACATTCTGATTTCGCTCCACACTGCCATCAGTGATTTTGCTCGAACTGCTTTAGTGTTAATTCCGCTCGAAATCAAGTGTTTTTTAAAAACGTGATACGTCATCATGAGTGAAAAGTTCTACAACGCGTTCGCTTCATCTCCGACTACTCCGGCTTCCATTGCTCAGAACATGAACTTGGAAAACGAGACCGGAACGTTACAAAAGCCCCCGAAACTGATGAGTATCGAAGAATACTACGGGTGGAAAAACATATTCGAAAATTGGGTTCAGGCAAACCATCTTAGGTCATGGGAGTGTATTCTGAAGAAATATGTTTTGCCACGTACTGAGTTACAAGTTGTGAAAACAATTTCTGAGTTTAATGATCAAGAACGGGATATGTACAAAGCCGAAAAAATGATGATTAGTCTTTTACAGCAGGCAATCAAAGAAGACATCTTCATTTTGCTTCAGCACGACAAGACTTCAAAATCAATATGGGATGCTCTTCGAATCAAGTTTGAGGGTAGTGAGAACATGATTAAGAGCAAGAAGGCGTTGCTCAAGAAAGAGTTTGATCTATTCAGTAGTTTACCGGGTGAAGATACGAAGAAGCTGATTGAACGTTACTGCCACTTGGTGCGAACCATGTCGATGCTGAGTATTACAAAAGAGCCTGAAGAATGGGTAGACAAATTATGTGACACCCCAAGAAAACCAGTAATCTTCGCAAACCTGCTCGAGGAGCCGCGATACGTCACAGGTAAACAACGTCACACTACTAGCTTCCTCAGTAACTGCATGCTAAATTTCGGGACGAAATTTCTTTCAAGTTGGGGATAATGTGACAACTCGAATTTCCGACATCCTTTATTTGCATTTAATGCACGTTGACTTTGATTGTATAGTTGTGATATGATAAAATGCATTGTGTTTGCATGGTTATGTGTGATGGTATAACTTGTGTGCTATTTGTAAAACATAAACTGCTTAACTTATAAAAGAACCCGACGAAACACAACAGTGTTTCGCCATAGTCATGTACGACGAAACAGATTATGTTTCGCCATTCTCATCTCGACGAAACAAGTGTTTCGCCGAGCCCAGTTTCGCCAAAAGCCCAGTTCGGGCCCAGCTTGTTATTTCGGGTTTTAAAACATGTAACAGCCTTAGTTTCACCCATTTATCATAACAACCGAAACCCTAGAGCCCTCCTCTCCTTTGTGACGGCAGTAGGAGCTTCTCGAAGACATCCCTAGCGATCGATTGTGTTTTCTCATATCTCGGTTAGTATGTGCTCGTTAATCGGTTCATGTTTCTGTGATATCTCGATCCGTGCTTGTGCTTATAGTTGATGTGTGTTACTGCTGTGATTAAAAGAATATGTTGATGTTATAGATTTTGATATGTATGATGTAGTTGGATATAAATCATTCTATACGAAACTTAATACAATCGAATGCTCGGTTCTGGATATTGTTATTATGTTCTGATTCTGAATATAAGTTAGCATCTTGATAAGGGTTCAATGATATGATTGTTGTATGTTAGATTAATATGTTATACACAAAAACTAGGGCTTATGCTAGACAATGATTCTTGGATGATTGATTTATGATGATTCGTTATGCACATTGATCTTCATATAATTTCTGTTTTGTTGACGGCTGCTAGAATGATTAGGGTTTATGTGTTATTCGCATCTGCTGTAGCTGATGTCTGCAAAACTGAACTGTCCGACGAAACAGGACTCTCGGCGAAACAGAATGTGTTTCGCCAAGAGTCATCGACGAATTTGAATCCTGTTTCGCCAAACAAGGCCACGACGAAACAGAATGTGTTTCGTCAAAATGTGTTTCGCCGTAAATGTGTTTCGCCACTTAATGTGTTTCGCCAACTTATGTGTTTCGCCGAACAGTTAATCTGCACAGTAACTTGAATTGATTCTGTTAAGTGTTAACTGGAATATCTAACTGCTGTTAAATGCCAAACATGACTAGTATGATTGTGTTTACATGCTACCTGTTTATACGTGCACAACTTGAACACAAACTGATTTCACATACGTGCATACTTTAGGACGTGATTGATTACTTGCGAGCATACACTTAGCATACCGAGCAAACCAAGGTGAGTTCACACAAGCCAAGGCATGGGGTTCCCAGGGGGGAATGGGGATTTGATGATTTACTGTACACACCGAGATGATAGAACCTACTGCTAGACTAGTAACACTTATTGAACGATCTTCGCACACCTGCCAAGGACATTGGCCGCGATATTATGACTGACTTCGCACACCTGCCAAGGACATTGGCCGCGAACTGAATTTACAACATCTTCGCACACCTGCCAAGGACATTGGCCGCGAACTAAACTTACAACATCTTCGCACACCTGCCAAGGACATTGGCCGCGATACGAACAAACCTAGTCTAGAAAACTTGGGGAAAGACTTTCCCCAACATCTTCGCACACCTGCCAAGGACATTGGCCGCGATGGAAACTAATATGAAACATTGTAACGAACGAACATACTACTACTCACGCTATACTATTACTGAACTATTAACTGTGAACTCGCTCAACTAGTTGTTGACTCTCTCTTACATGCCTTGCAGGACCTTAGGTACATATGGAGCTTGCACAGGGAGGAGCAGGTCATTGTGGGGCATGGATCGATGATGCCATGTTATCTATAGACGATATTTGAACTTATAACTTACTTTGGGTTTTCATTATTATGCTTCCGCTACTTAAACAATGTTTGGTTATGAACATCAGTCATGTCAAGATGAATTACATTTTCCTACTTTTACACTTAAATACTATGTTTGATATGATTGATGGCTTGATCCTGGTCAGTCATGCCTCCAAGCGGTGAAACTCCGCGTGTGGATTTTGGGGGTGTGACAGATTGGTATCAGAGCCATTGGTTATAGAGAACTCGGTTTTAATTAAGGGAAAACGATTTTGTTAAAACCAAACTATAACCAGAACAGTGCTCTCAACGATCCACAACGACGCTTCGCTCCACGTGCAAGGCTCAACATCATAGGTACTACTATTCATCTTACCTTACCTACTTGCTAGAATTACATAGAACTTTGCTCGCGGTATGCCTAGATTACAGAACTTACTATACGTTATTGCTTGAGAATACTTGTGTGCTCACTCTCTTCACACTATTCGCGAACCTCTCACCCACATGTTCTCCCCGATGTCAAGATCATGTGTGGACGCGTTAACCTAACTCAAGCCCAGTTGGCGGCTTCGATCACTGAACAAGTTACTGCAGCACTCGCAGCTGCCCAGGCAGGAGGTGTAACCTGCCATCACCACTTACTCTAGGATCTTTAGATCCTACTCTCGTAACTCAACACTTGTGCTTAATTTTGATTACTCTTACGCACACGACAAGTCAACACGCTCAGTCACCTGTATGCACATACAAGACTTTTATGGACTGTCGTCCTACTACTTTCAGCGACACTGAAGGAGCTGTTGGACTCCTCCATTTGTTCGAGGAACTCGAATCGGTCTTTGAATGTGCGAATGACCTGAGGCTCGTAAGGTGAAATATGCCACTGATACCCTCGAAGGCACCACGCTAACTTGGTGGAGCGCGCAAGTTCAAAGGCTGGGGCTGGCGGCTGCTAATGCCACCCCATGGAATGATATTAAGAAACTGATCAAACGTGAATACTATAGTCGTGATGACATCCACAAGCTGGAAGTGGAATTCTTTAACCTGAAGATGACGGGATCAGAGATAGAAGCGTACACGAAACGATCCAACGGACTGGCAGTGTTATGTCCATCTATGGTGGATCCTCCCATCAAACGCATTGAGCTGTACCTCAAGGGATTAGTATCAGGGATTCAAAGTCATGTGACTACTCCTAACCTTACTACTATTCAAGATGTTACTCGTCTTCCTCATCGTCTCGCAGAACAGGCAGTGGAACAGAACAAGCTGCCTCAACGTATCAGCGCTACTACTACCACTACTACTTCAACTACTTCTGCTACCCTCAGTGACAACAAATGGAAGTGGGATGGAACCCCTAGCAAGGGTTCGACTACGAATCCGTCCCAGGCACAGCAGCGAAAGATCAATGACAACCAAAGTCCTGGACAGCAACATTTAGTATTCAAGGGCAGGGTGGAAACGAGGGGAAACCACCCCAAGCGCAAACGATGTAACCTACACCACAGCGGGCAGGGCAAATGCAATCATTGTCATTAATGCAACAAGCTTGGTCATGGAAACAAAGATGGTAGAAACTCACGTCCTGCAAGCCAGAACTAACAACAGCAGCCACAAGATCTATAGAATCAGCAGCAACAGCAGGGTAATAAGGGATGTTGTCAGATGGTGCTGAAGGTCACTTCAAAAGACACTGCCCACAGTTGAACCAGAACCAGAATCAGAACCACAACCAAGGAAACAGGAATAACAATGAAGACAACAACGGGGGTAATAACGACGGCAATGGTGCCAGGGGTCGAGTGTTCGTGATTGGTCAGAGTGATACTAGGAATGACCCCAGCGTTGCGATAGTTTCAACATCGTCATTAGTATGGACTGGTTATCCCAACAACAAGCAGAGATCCTATGCAAGGAGAAGACCATTCGTATTTCCCGTTCTGGAAAAGAACCTCTCGAAGTTCAGGGCGACAAGAGTGGTGTCGTGAGTGGCATCATTTCTTTCTTGAAGGCTTAGAAGTGTTCATGTAAGGGTCACACAGCTGTATTAGCACTCGTTACAGATACCTCGAAGAAAGAGAAAAAGATTGAAGATATTCCTGTAGTACGTGACTTTCCTCAAGTGTTACCTGAGGAATTACCCGGGTTACCGCCTCATCGTCAAGTCAAATTCCAGATCGAGCTCGCTCCAGGAGCAGCACCTATAGCTCGAGCACCTTATCGTTTAGCTCCAACTGAATTAGAGGAACTGTCAAAGCAGCTACAAGAACTCTTGGAAAAGGGTTTTATACGTCCTAGCTCTTCGCCCTGGGGAGCTCCAGTGTTATTCGTAAAGAAGAAAGACGGTACGTTCAGGATGTGTATAGACTACCGTGAACTCAACAAGGTGACGATCAAGAATCGTTATCCTCTTCCGCGCATAGATGATTTATTTGACCAGCTGCAAGGGTCGAGCTACTACTCCAAGATAGACTTAAGGTCAGGATACCATCAGCTGAGAGTCCGGGATGAGGACGTCTCCAAGACAGCGTTTAGAACTCGCTACGGCCACTATGAGTTTATGGTCATGCCATTCGGCTAACGAACGCGCCCGCCGTATTTATGGATCTTATGAACAGGGTGTGCAAACCCTATCTCGACAAGTTCGTCATTGTTTTCATCGACGACATCCTGATTTATTCGAAAAGTCAGGAGGAACACGAGCAGCACCTACGACTCATACTGGAACTTCTACGAACGGAACAGCTATACGCTAAGTTTTCTAAATGTGACTTCTGGCTTCGTGAAGTCCACTTTTTAGGCCACGTGGTGAACAAGGATGGGATTCATGTAGATCCATCCAAGGTAGATTCGATTAAGAACTGGCCTGCGCCCCGTACACCAACAGAAATACGCCAATTCTTGGGTTTGGCGGGTTATTACAGACGTTTCATCAAAGACTTCTCAAAGATTGCTCAGCCGCTTACACTGTTGACGCAGAAGGGTGTTGTTTATCGTTGGGGTAACGCACAGGAAACAGCGTTTCAGCACTTAAAGGATAGACTATGTAGCGCACCTATCCTCTCACTGCCTGAAGGCACGGACGATTTCGTAGTCTACTGCGACGCATCTATCCAAGGTCTTGGATGTGTATTGATGCAGAGGGATAAAGTTATTGCTTATGCTTCGCGCCAACTTAAGGTTCACGAACGGAATTACACTACACACGACCTAGTGCTGGGAGCGGTCGTCTTTGCACTTAAGATATGGCGACACTATTTGTACGGTACCAAATGTGCTATCTACACTGACCACAGGAGCCTCGAACATATATTCAAACAGAAGGAACTGAATATGCGACAACGACGATGGGTCGAACTGCTAAACGACTACGAATGCTCAATCAGGTACCACCCAGGCAAAGCCAATGTTGTGGCTGGCGCCCTCAGTCGAAAGGACACCGCGCCTAAGCGCGTTCGTGCCTTACAACTCACTATACAGTCTAGTCTTCCTTCCCAGATACGAGATGCTCAGGTAGAAGCATTGAAACCAGACAACGTCAGGGCTGAAGCCCTACGCGGCTTAAGGCAACGCTTAGAACAAAAGGGCAGACGGCGTTTATTACGTTACAGGACGCATTTGGGTCCCACTGTACGGCAACTTACGCGAGCTGGTAATGGATGAAGCTCACAAGTCTCGCTACTCGGTACATCCTGGTTCGGATAAAATGTACCACGATATTAAGACTACATACTGGTGGCCTAGCATGAAGGCCCACATAGCCACATACGTTAGCAAATGCTTGACTTGTGCGAGAGTCAAGGCAGAATATCAGAAACCGTCAGGACCACTCCAACAACCTGAGATACCACAATGGAAATGGGAGCAAATTTCCATGGATTTTGTTACTGGTCTCCCTAGATCTCAGCGTGGAAATGATACTATTTGGGTGATCATGGATCGACTCACAAAGTCTGCTCACTTCTTGGCTATCAAAGAAACAGACAAGTTCTCTACCTTAGCAGACATTTACTTGAAAGAAGTGGTCTCGAGGCACGGAGTGCCCACCTCCATCATCTCTGATCGTGACGCACGTTTTACTTCAGAACTGTGGCAAGCAATGCATAAATCTTTTGGCTCTCGGTTAGACATGAGCACAGCTTATCACCCTCAGACAGATGGACAGTCTGAGCGCACTATTCAAACTCTAGAAGACATGCTTCGGGCGTGCGTAATTGACTTTGGCAATGGTTGGGAGAAACATCTGCCACTCGTGGAATTTTCATACAATAACAGCTACCACACCAGCATTAAGGCTGCACCATTCGAGGCATTGTACGGGCGTAAATGCCGGTCACCTCTCTGTTGGGCAGAGGTGGGAGATAGTCAAATCACAGGTCCAGAAATGGTAGTCGATACTACAGAAAAGATTGCACAAATACGACAACGCATGGCGGCAACACGCGACCGTCAGAAAGCATACGCTGATTTAGACAGGAAACCACTCGAGTTCCAAGTTGGGGATCGAGTGCTACTCAAAGTTTCACCCTGGAAGGGTGTGGTTCGTTTTGGCAAACGCGGCAAACTAAATCCACGATATGTTGGACCTTTCGAAGTTACAGAGAAAATAGGTAAAGTGGCCTACAGATTGAACTTACCACCTGAACTCAGTGCAGTTCACAACGTCTTTCACGTGTCGAATCTGAAGAAGTGTACGTCAGATGAGACCCACATAGTTCCCTTGAAGGAACTCACTATCGACGAACGGTTGAACTTCGTCGAGGAACCTGTTGAAATCATGGACCAGGATGTTAAGGTCCTCAAGAACACGAAAATCCCTCTTGTACGAGTTCGTTGGAACTCCCGCCGCGGCCCAGAGTACACCTGGGAGCGTGAAGATCAAATGGAACTCAAATATCCCCAGTTATTCGGAAACCAAGCAACTACTACTGAGGCTGAAGCTACCAATGCAGAATTTCGGGACGAAATTCCAAATCAACGGGGGGATAATGTGACACCCCAAGAAAACCAGTAATCTTCGCAAACCTGCTCGAGGAGCCGCGATACGTCACAGGTAAACAACGTCACACTACTAGCTTCCTCAGTAACTGCATGCTAAATTTCGGGACGAAATTTCTTTCAAGTTGGGGATAATGTGACAACTCGAATTTCCGACATCCTTTATTTGCATTTAATGCACGTTGACTTTGATTGTATAGTTGTGATATGATAAAATGCATTGTGTTTGCATGGTTATGTGTGATGGTATAACTTGTGTGCTATTTGTAAAACATAAACTGCTTAACTTATAAAAGAACCCGACGAAACACAACAGTGTTTCGCCATAGTCATGTACGACGAAACAGATTATGTTTCGCCATTCTCATCTCGACGAAACAAGTGTTTCGCCGAGCCCAGTTTCGCCAAAAGCCCAGTTCGGGCCCAGCTTGTTATTTCGGGTTTTAAAACATGTAACAGCCTTAGTTTCACCCATTTATCATAACAACCAAAACCCTAGAGCCCTCCTCTCCTTTGTGACGGCAGTAGGAGCTTCTCGAAGACATCCCTAGCGATCGATTGTGTTTTCTCATATCTCGGTTAGTATGTGTTCGTTAATCGGTTCATGTTTCTGTGATATCTCGATCCGTGCTTGTGCTTATAGTTGATGTGTGTTACTGCTGTGATTAAAAGAATATGTTGATGTTATAGATTTTGATATGTATGATGTAGTTGGATATAAATCATTCTATACGAAACTTAATACAATCGAATGCTCGGTTCTGGATATTGTTATTATGTTCTGATTCTGAATATAAGTTAGCATCTTGATAAGGGTTCAATGATATGATTGTTGTATGTTAGATTAATATGTTATACACAAAAACTAGGGCTTATGCTAGACAATGATTCTTGGATGATTGATTTATGATGATTCGTTATGCACATTGATCTTCATATGATTTCTGTTTTGTTGACGGCTGCTAGAATGATTAGGGTTTATGTGTTATTCGCATCTGCTGTAGCTGATGTCTGCAAAACTGAACTGTCCGACGAAACAGGACTCTCGGCGAAACAGAATGTGTTTCGCCAAGAGTCATCGACGAATTTGAATCCTGTTTCGCCAAACAAGGCCACGACGAAACAGAATGTGTTTCGTCAAAATGTGTTTCGCCGTAAATGTGTTTCGCCACTTAATGTGTTTCGCCAACTTATGTGTTTCGCCGAACAGTTAATCTGCACAGTAACTTGAATTGATTCTGTTAAGTGTTAACTGGAATATCTAACTGCTGTTAAATGCCAAACATGACTAGTATGATTGTGTTTACATGCTACCTGTTTATACGTGCACAACTTGAACACAAACTGATTTCACATACGTGCATACTTTAGGACGTGATTGATTACTTGCGAGCATACACTTAGCATACCGAGCAAACCAAGGTGAGTTCACACAAGCCAAGGCATGGGGTTCCCAGGGGGGAATGGGGATTTGATGATTTACTGTACACACCGAGATGATAGAACCTACTGCTAGACTAGTAACACTTATTGAACGATCTTCGCACACCTGCCAAGGACATTGGCCGCGATATTATGACTGACTTCGCACACCTGCCAAGGACATTGGCCGCGAACTGAATTTACAACATCTTCGCACACCTGCCAAGGACATTGGCCGCGAACTAAACTTACAACATCTTCGCACACCTGCCAAGGACATTGGCCGCGATACGAACAAACCTAGTCTAGAAAACTTGGGGAAAGACTTTCCCCAACATCTTCGCACACCTGCCAAGGACATTGGCCGCGATGGAAACTAATAGGAAACATTGTAACGAACGAACATACTACTACTCACGCTATACTATTACTGAACTATTAACTGTGAACTCGCTCAACTAGTTGTTGACTCTCTCTTACATGCCTTGCAGGACCTTAGGTACATATGGAGCTTGCACAGGGAGGAGCAGGTCGTTGTGGGGCATGGATCGATGATGCCATGTTATCTATAGACGATATTTGAACTTATAACTTACTTTGGGTTTTCATTATTATGCTTCCGCTACTTAAACAATGTTTGGTTATGAACATCAGTCATGTCAAGATGAATTACATTTTCCTACTTTTACACTTAAATACTATGTTTGATATGATTGATGGCTTGATCCTGGTCAGTCATGCCTCCAAGCGGTGAAACTCCGCGTGTGGATTTTGGGGGTGTGACAAATTAGCTGATGCGTTACCGCAGAAAGAGTGGGGAACATATTTGATGATTCTAAAGAATACGGGTGTTTATGATGGATTGACTATCTCTCAACTCATTGAGAAGATTGAAAGTCAGGATCTGGAACAGCAAAAGATCGCGAGGATGAACAGTCCAAGTGGTCAACAGGATGTAAAGATGTATTACAAAGGCAGTATTCCAGAAGTTGAAAGAAGTCCAAAGATACAAACTGCGTTTAGTGCTGGAGATTCTACTGAAAATGTTGATCAAAGTCCTAAAAGCAGCAGTGGTTTCTCTACATACCCGAGTGTAAGTCCAAAGAGTCCAACTTCAAGCTTCAGTTCTCAAAGTACGAAAAGTGGAAGTGGTTATGTGATACAATGCAATATTGCATTGAATCTTCCAGACGGTCAAAGTTTTTCTGAAGAGATTGCGAAAGATCAGATGGCATTGTGTGGTTCTGTGTTACTCTCATATGAAGGTTTAGTTGCAGGGCGGATCGGGAATCCTATGCTCACAAAGGAGGATTATGATCAGAGAGATGCCGAAGAGATGGAACTGATGGACATCAAATGGTGTCTAGCTAGCGTTCTTAGGCGTGCTGAAAAATTCAAGATGATTACTGGGAGAAATGACTTTCTTGATGCACATGTGTCTACTTTAGGTTTTGATAAATCTAAAGTTACTTGTTTTAGATGCAGGGAAAAAGGTCATTTCAAAAGAGAATGCAAGAACAGGGAAGCTAGTGGAGCTCAGAATCCGTTTGGAAAAGACGATTACTATCGGAAAGCCATTTATCAGCAAATTGGTCAGCAACAACAGCAAGAACCACAGGTGGCTCATGGTAGAAGAATCGAAGATTCAAAGAGAGCTTGTTTGGTGGATTTTAACTGGAATGAATACATATCACCTGAAAGCAAAGTTTGTTTAGTCAATCAAGATGATGAAAGGTTACCTGAAGGCTTTAACTGGGATATGTTTGTAGATGAAAAAGGAGATTTCAAAGCTTTCATTGCAAAGATTGTGAGAGAACCTGATATGTTCACTGAATGGATGAAGTCTATTGGTGAGACTGTGAAGAATGAGGAGAAAGAGTCTGTTACATCTGATGAAAGTTCAGAAAGTGCTGATGAGAACTCACAAAGTTCAGATGAGAGTGTACAAAGTGATGTTAGTTCAGAAAAAGAAATTGTTTTTGATAAAACTCCATCTGATACTGGCTCATCGGATAATAGTTCTGAAAAATCTGTAGAGTTTGATCAATCACCGACTGATGACAGTAGTGACGATGAAGAAGAACGACATATTAATGTTGCTAAAACTCATCTTTCTCCTGAAAGTTTTCATTTTTATTTTGCAGATCGCCTGGAGAAGCTAAAAGAAAAACGAGCTGCAAAAGAGCAAAAGGAAATGAAGAATGAAAGTGATGCTGAAAAGGATGAGACTGTTCAAACTGAAGAAGTTAAAGTTGCTGCTAAAAAATTGAACAAGTGAATGAAGAAGAAAAGGTGACTGAAGCTGAGAAAGTGATCGAAGTTGAAAAGATAATAGAAGTTGAGAAGATTGTAGAGAGTGTCAAGCCTTGCTTGAAATGTCTTGAATCTTGCAAAGAATGTGCATTCAAAGATGAGAAGCTGGCAGAATATGAAAAGATGAAGGAGCAGTTACTGTTAAATCTCAATTATGTAAAAGAATCTTCTGATGTCTTGAACAGAACGGTAACTGGTCTTCAAAAGACAAACTCTGAGAGAGAGAATGCTTTGACAATGATGAATGATGTGATGATGTCGAAGCAGAAACCTATTAACTTCTACATCGAAGAAAGTGCTAAATGGATGCAAGAGTTGGAAACAGAAAAGATTGAGAATGAGAGAATCAGACGTTTATTACAAAGTTATTCTAGTTCTTATTATCTTATTGATAGAATTTATCCAACTGTTGCAGGTATGGAAGCTTTCCAAGAGGACAAGCCAAAGAAGAAAGATAGTGGTAAGAAACTGACTGTTAGTTATAACAAGTGTCCGCCTCCAATCTGGGAAGGTTATTCTCCCAGAAAACCAAATGAGGATCAAGTCGAAAAAGAAGTCAATATAAAGTTAAAAACCGAATCAACTGATGAATTACCAGAAAATATTGACGTCACGTTCACCTCGTCTGACACTGATCATGAGTCTGAGTTAATCAAAAAGGTGGTCGATCAGGTGTTGGATACAGATGAGGAATCGGAGTTTAAGTCTGAGTCAAAGTCCGAGTCTGGGTGTTCAAGTTCGTCAGTCAAAAGTTTGAGTTCGTCAGTCAATAGTTCAAAATCGTCGGTTAAACGATCTTACAGTAAAGAGTTTTTGTTATCAAAAGCAAATTTGGATGATGAACCATTTGAAGTAGCATACACTTTAAATGATTCTGACAAATTATATTTTGACAAAGAGTTTCCAATAAGAAGTGTTAGATTTGAAATGATCAAAAAGGTTTTCAAAATGACAGAAATTAATTTTTTTGAAATAAAAGATTTAAATCTTACTAGAAAACCTAAAAAAATACACTTCAAGAGTACAACAACGATTAAACAAGAAAAAGGGTTACAATTCTGGTTCTGGTTTTCAAAAGAAACCAAACCATAATGGTAGCTACAAAAAGAAAGGTTTAGGTTTTATTCCACCAGAAAATTACAAAAATGAGAAAAATTCTAAAACAAAAACAAAATTTGTTTCAGGAGGAAGTGCTGAGGAAGAACAGAAGAAACCGTTCTGGAAACAATCAAACCAGGAGTTTCTTGCTGAGAAGAAAAGGAATGGAACTGAAGTGTTTCATCCAAAAGAGACTCGAACCTGTTTCAAATGCAATGAAGCTGGTCACATTGCATGGAACTGTCCGAAAAATGCTAAGATTAAACAGGGACTTTCTGAAAAACTGAAAGAAAAAGTTGTTGATGTTGAACCACCAACCGAAAAATTCAAAATTTTTGAAAATTCAACTTATGAGGTTGGTGAATGTTCTAAAAAGAATTTTTACAAAAAGAAAGTAAAAGATAACCAAATGTGGGTTGTTAAGAAGGGTGATGTAAAAGTCAGCGATGAATCTGGTTCCACAAAGCCAGAAGAGCCACAAGTTGAGGTAAAAGATTCAGTGAATGATGATGAGTTTCCATCACTAAAGTTTGAAGAGGTTAAATAGAAAGTTGGAAAGGTTGAGATCTCGGATCAGTTTTACTCCGAGAAAACTGAGTTTGATGTAGATAAAACATTCAATGGAAATGTTAAGAAAATTTTTGGAAAAATCCTTGATAGGAAAGTAAAAGGGGTTAAAGATTTTTACGCAACAAAGAAAGCAACTTTTAACCCAACTGAACAAGAGCTAAAGGAGCTAAAAACACCCAAGGTTGGTCAGACTTGGGTGGAAATTCTTTTCCCTTAAAAAATCTGACTTGCCGGAGATCCCAAGTTTGTAATCGTGGATCAGGAATCGGCATCTTTCTTAAGTAATTGATTGTGTGATTGAATCTTAAAAATAGTTGAATTTTTACAGGATAAGTGTGAATTGCCGGAGCTTCCAGGTTGGTAAGTGCGAAGCAGGAATCGGCATCTTGATTGGTAAAATGGTTTGTGTAGATGGTTTATTCCTACATGTGTTTAAATGTTGGATATTATTACAAGTAGTACGAGGTTGATTCTGACAAAGTGATTACTCAAGGTCATTAGTTTGAACTTGATGTAATCCTGATACAAGAGATTGAATGGACAATGTGATGAACAACACCCCGAACCTACAAGTGGTAAAATCGACAAAACTTATTTTCCGGAAAAATCATTCTGGTTAAAACAAACTTAAGTGTTTTGAAATCATAATGAGAAAATAGTTTTGTGAAAGGGGGAGTTCTGATTGTTTATGCCTAGTGGATGGCGAATTGATGCGTTTTGATATCGGTTGTCAAGTTTTTGTACAGTTTGTTTTCAAATTTCCTGAAATGTGTTTGCATTTTAGGGGGAGTAAAAATTTTAGAAAATCCAAAAACATTAGAAAATTTGAAAATGTCAAAAACATGATAAAATTCAAAAATGAGTTTTGTTGTCAAAAAGAGGAAATGATAGTAGATCAGTTGGACTGTCAAAGCATGCTAAAGAAATGGAGAGATAAAATGTGATAAACGGTCTCACTAAAGATGTGACGATAGGCTCAGCTAGACTAGTAGATTTGCGATAACGATACAAATCTAAATAAAAAAGCCTAGTTCTAGTGGGAAACGCGGTTGAAAGCATAGTACTTAGTTTTGTCCTTCTTGATTGTGTGCCTACTCAGTAATCGCTGATTGTTGAAAGACATAAAACTGGTTAAGTTTGTGAACTTTCACAACTTTGCTGAAAAGTCTCTGTGATTGTGCATTTCATTTTGCAAAGATTTAAACTTGTCTTATTTCTTTATTTTGTTTAAGCATTGGATATCCTCTGCGTATACGTGAGTATCGACCTGGATGTTATTGCCTAAACGTTCTGCTTTATTTTCTTTGGTGTTTCGTTTAAGCTTTGGACCTCCTCCGCGTATACGGAAGTATCGAACTGGAGGTTAAAGCCTAAACAATTTCAACTTGTTTTTATTTTCTTATTTTGTTTAAACATTGGACTTTCTCTGCGTATACGGAAGTATCAACCTGATTGTTAATGTTTAAACATTCTATTTTGTTTTCGCACAAATCACAGTTGATAAAAGTTTAAAGGCATTACTTGGGTCAGTGTATTGCATGATGAGGGGATATGCTGAGATCGTGGGGTCCATAAGAATTTAGTGCAAAATTAATATACCTTAACGTATCGGTAAGCATTTCGAAAGTTTTTAGATTGAGTTTAAGTGGACAACAATATCATCAATCAATGTGAATCGTTTCGAGCTGAAAATGTTTAAAGCTTAACGGTGCAGGTGTTTTGTCTCAAAAACTGATATGATCCTCTTGCACGAACTCACAAAAATATTGTCTGTAAATATTTCTTTACTGCATTTCATTTCTTTATATTAAAAAATTCAAAAAGAGTTTCGGTGTGTTTTAGTATAAATTTTGAAAAATCCAAAAAGATTTTCGACAACTGATGTTGGAGAGCTGATTGTCAAAATTCCAAGTGCTAAACATGATGACATGTTTTGTGAAAAGAAGTATGTGTTTGAAAATCAAATGTGTTTTGATCAAATGTTAAAGTGGTTCATCAAGAATATTGAGTTATTTTTGAGTGAGAGTCAGTGTTAATGCATACATTAAATTGTTAAATGTGTGAAATTTACTTTGAGGTAGAGATTGTGCAGGTTTAAGTGAGAGCTAGGTGACAATCCTGAGCAGATCGAGAGCTAGGTTACAATCTTGGAACAACTTTAGTAGAACCAGGTTGATTGAACATGAAGATGCTTAAAGAGCCAGGTTCTGATACCTGAGGATGCTGTGAATAAAGATTAATCCAGGTTTTGATTCAGTGGACAAAGTGTGAGCCAGAAAACGATCCTGAAGCAGATGATGCTGAAGATCTATTGAAATGCCAGCACATTGTTAAGGGGAGTCTGTTGATGAAAATAGAGAGAGAGAAGCCCAGAGACTGATCAAGATTGAAGACTAGAAGACTCGACACTTACGACTCGTCAACATCTGAGGGGGAGTCTGTTGGTGCATACATTTGTCGACTTCGTCTTGTATCGAGTCTTAGTCTAGATTGTATAGATTAGGGCACGTAGATCGAGAAAGTAGCATGATTAGGGTGTTCAAGAGGCTGATTTCGCTCCAAGGGTTAATTCCGCCCGAAATGTCATGAGGACATTTTTGAGCGGAATCACCAAGTTCTAATTTCGCTCCTACGGTGTTGTGTATCTACGAGCGGAATCAAGTGCCTATAAATAGGCCACTCCGAGCGAAATCATTAGAACAGTCCTTGTATTCCATACCGAAGTGCTGCCGGTGTGAGATTTGATTGTAAACAACGTTAGATCAATACAATCAGTGTTTAAAGTGAAGATTTAGCTGTTTCTACCTTTGTTTCTTGTTTTCCACACCTGAAACAGAGTAAAACTCCTCTGAACGACTCATTCGGATCAGTCGCACGATCCTACAATGGAAGGCCATCACTGGCATCTAAACATTTCACTGTCTCTGCTGTCATACACTCCTCTGTTTGGCAGAAAAAGAGGGGCCGCCGGAGAAGGAGAAACAAGGGGCCGCCGGAGAAGGATGGGTGTCGCCGGAGTAGGAAGGGGATCGCCGCAGTAAGAGGTGTTCACCGGAAAAAAGGAGGGGTCGCCATATCCTCTGATTTCTTCATCAGGGATGGGTTTTCAAAAGTGAGGAGAGAGACAAAGAACTGACATTTTAAAAGGTATGGAGAGAGAAATATCTGACATTTTAAATGTGGAGAGAGGTGGGGATTTGATATTTGGGGTAAATGATCAAACTACCATTTAGGGTGGCAGAATCTAATTGGTTGAGAGTTGTTCTCACGGTTCTTACAACTGTGGATGGTTTTCATTTTAGCGGCTCCCTATATATATATATATATATAGGGTAAGGTTCATTTGAGAACCACCCTTATTTCGAGAACCGCGAGAACTAATGTCAACACAAAATAAAATCTAAAAAAAACAAAAAAGCACTCAAAAAAAATTTAATATTTTTTTTTTAAAAAATCGCTATATTTAGTTACCAAAAAATACTTTTTTTTTCGAGTAACAGTTATCCATGCACATGTGCATATGTATCATTACTTCGACAAATTTCGTAATACGTTATCAGTAATAGACAATTGCACTTTAATTTACAATATCATCCGTAATACACTACATTTTACATTACCAATATTGAAAATGCACATGTGCATCATTATGTATAACCATGATATAACATGTTTTGGTACAAAAAGTTTGTGATTTTGAATGGAGAAATAGTTGTCAATTTATGATGTAATATGTTGATTGGATGGTATAAATGGTGTTGATATACATGTAATAAAGTGAAAATATTGGTAATGGTATTGTATTATGGATGGTAGGAGGTAATGGTATTGTACTATGGATGTCACACCCCCAAAATACCACCTATGGGAAACCCTACTAGGCGTGTAACAAACCAATAACGAGCCACTAATCATATTGAACCAATCACAAGATGTTAAATATAATCTTCAATTATTAATAAAAAGTGCCATCAATAAGTTTAAATGAAAACCAACATGTTCAGCGGAAGCAATTAATAAACCAAAGTTAAACTGTTTCGAAACCAATGTATAGTATCAATAATCCAAACACATGAATCCTTCCAGTCGACCCATGACCACTCCAGCTACTCCAGACAGCAAATTCCTAAATCCAAGATATCTAATGACCTGCGAGCATGCAACAAGTGTATCTGACAATGCTGGTGAGTTCATAGTTTTACGAAAACGTTGGTTACCAAGTGTTTAGTTAATCCATTGAATTTAATTCCGAAAGTAATGTTGATAATAACCCGAATACAAGACGGCTCCTGGTTTACTTTGCCCTTTCTCCAATGCTCCTATCAAAGCATTGGTCATGACTAGGTCATTAGTTCAACACCCGTCCTCCCAGGTACGGGGTGAGGTTGCCAAACCTAAGTAGCGCTACTAACAAATACCATGTTACCTCCCCGGTAACAAAACAACACAGAGGGACTTTAATGGTGATAGGAAGAGTGTATTATCCAACATTCCCGTTTTTACCCAAAAGACTTATCCCTCCCCGGGATACCACCTGACTGTCCCAACCACCGGGACGCATGCTCAAGAGATGAACTCACCTTAGGTTTGCTCGGTACGGTTAGTTAATTGCATAATAGTCGATCAAACACGTCTTATCATTGTTTACCAACAACGATCAGTTTGTATTCATATTGCATCACGTAGATTGTCACATATTATACGAGCAACAAACAAGTACAACACATATCCCTACCGCTTATCCTAACAAGAGTACGAATCACAGATTTTCTCATGTTACAAGTTCAAAACAGTTAAGTTTATAAGCTAGATTACATATCACATAATGACATTCGAGTCACGAGTTACTCGGTTTCACAAGCACAACCGACTAACAACTCAAAACCATTTAACACGTCAATCCATTTAAAGTACGGCCTGCTGGGCCTTACCAATGTAACACATGTGTGGCCTGAGTTAACTGGACCACAATTATTCATGGCTTATAACTCAATCCATAATATATATACTAGACATTTGGGCCCTCGCACAATTCCCTTAATTACCCGGCCCACTGTTCTGAATTAATTAAAGTTTACAGCCCAATATGTTATGATTTCTAATATCCAATTATGTATGTGTGTTCGATCATCTGTGTAAAGCCCCATCCATCTTTCTTTATAGTCACATATCCCAAGTTCTGATTAATCAACCCAATGTCTATTATAGCATTAATTCTAATTATTACCATACAACCCTAGATGCCAACAACCTTCACAAGATTTCAACAGTTTCAATAATTCGTATTTTTCTATGTGTGCACTAATCATGTACAATGAAAACTACCACTTGCAAAGCACATATAATCATAAATCCGTCCGCATAAAACAATCAGCCTGTTTTAATGTGTAATTAGCATGTTATCAATTTATGGTACATAGCAAATCTTATATCATTAATCACTAACATAAAACGTATTCTTAGAATTAACCAAGGCCTATCAATTATTTCTATGAACAATAATCTATACAATTCTAACAAGTATCACAAAAGAACTCAACTAATTATACAAAGCTTGCTAACCTGCCGATGTATAGCACACAACACCAGGAACGACTTTCAAGAGGAAAGGCTTCGACAAAAGGGGGGTGTTCTCCTGCCGCACACGAACTAGGACTAGGTAGGGTTTGAATATGTGTTTGTTACTAAGTTACGTAACACATAATATAATACTAAACAATTTAAAGTGGGCCGGTGATCATAACATAATATCTAATAATATGCCAAACAACCCAAGGTGGGCCGGTGATCACTAATTTGGGCCGAAATCAATATTAACATGAACAAATTGTGTATTGGGCCGAGATCAATATTAACACAAGTGGGCCGAGATTAAGTTGTACAATTGTGTAGCGGGCCCGTATGACCCATGCTGTGAGCTGATACATTGTCGGGTTTTAAAGTGTGAAGTTGCGGCCCAGTTGATATGCGGCCCAAATGTCAAAACGTTACTTAATAAGTTATTGTACCAATCAGTTTAACAAAGTTATACGAACAGAACGTTTTAACATATAAGGGAAAGATACGAGAAGTAAAGATCAAAAGATGGAATGTTACCGACCTTGAAATTTCGAGTTGTCACATCATCCCCAACTTGAAAGAAATTTCGTCCCGAAATTTGACAAGTAAGCACGGAGGAGTGAAGTGATAAATCAAGATTGTTGCGGATTTTGCTCAGGTGCCACATCATCCCCAACTTGAAGAGGAATTTCGTCCTGAAATTCACCAGTAGTACCAGATTTTGATTGATCGTTAGGAAAGAGTTGAGGATACTTAAGCTTCATCTGGTCCTCACGCTCCCACGTGAACTCCGGTCCACGCCTTGAGTTCCAACGAACTCTTACAATCGAGATTCGACCACGCTAACGAATCTTGATATTCTAGCCCATGATTTCAGTAGATCCCTCAACAACTGCAACCTGTCATTAACCTCAGACTTTACTAAGGGTAGCATGAGCGTTTCATCGGACAAACACTGCCTTAGATTCGAGACATAAATGATATCATACACGTTATCCAATTCATCAGGTAACTCGAGTTTGTAGGCGACGTGACCAATTCTTTCCAGAATTCCGAATAAGTCACCGTAACGTAAATTAAGTTTGCCACGCTTCCCAAGTGTACAACACCCTCCCAGGGTGAGATTTTTAACATGATACGACCATCTACAACGAACTCCTAGTGTTTCCTAAGCTTATCGTCTTTCCTGACGGTCACTCGATGCCGCCAAACAATTTCCAATCCAAGCAATCTTCCCAAGAGTTTCGAGTACAAGTCCTGGACCCGTGTTTAGGTGGTCATCCACCTCAATCCACGAAGAGATTGGCATTATCATCCAAGCAATTCCCCAAACAGAGTTGTCTGAATACTAGAAGGGTAACAGCTATAGTAGAACTCAGCCAAAAGTATACGTCCTTCCAATTTCACCAAGTTAATCTCACACATGCTCGTAGCATGTCTTCGAGTGTCAGGGGGGTTGTTTACTCAAACCGTTCGTCCTATGTTGATAAGTAATACTCATGTCTATACGTGAGTCAAGGGTGTTGTGTATCGCTTGTCATAAATCAGGTATAGCACAAAATAGGAGGTAATAGGAGTTGGCACCTCATGCCTATAAGCCGCCTCTCTCAGAGGAACATTCGCAACTTGTGAAGACTCGTCAGTTCCTTGTTTGCAAGCAAGTGTGTTGGTAACGTGAGACCGTCAACGATCACCCAGGTGATAATGTTTCCGTTTGGGGTTGTAAGTAGACTAGCGACAAAATCCATGGCAGTCTGTTCTCATTTCCATATATGTGCTCTGATTGCTAATATCCCACCTTGACTTTCCCACATGTCAAACATCGTTCCCATGCGTGGCTATGTGGGCCTTCAGGCCCGGTTACCCACACATGGTCTTCAGGTTTTAATACATCCTATCAAAACTCCGACGAATAGGATATTCGAGACCCGTGTGCTTCGCCTGCACCAGTTTCCCAAGGTTATTGTATAGTGAGGTTCATATTCGTTCCATGAAGTAGCAAATATCGTCCGACCTGCCAAAGGTTGCTTCCCCATGCCCCGCATGGGTTAATCTTGAGAACTCTCTTCCTTCAGTTCTTCAGTTTGAGCAAGGCGAGTATGATCAGGTATGTTAGAGTCGATAGCAGGCTGCAAAGCTCGTGCACGTCCAAGTTTCATGGTCATATTCATTCAAAAGTTCCATCCAGCGGTGCCATTACATGTTTAGCTCACACGGGAGGCCCTTGTGATCGGTCTAGGTAGTGCATTTGGTACCATCCAAGTAATGCCTCCAACTTAAATCCAAAGACCAGGGCTTCCACCGCAGGTCGTGACTCATGCAGTTCTTCCTGTAAGTCCATTACGTAAGTCATCACTTTCTCGTGTTGCGTCGGTGTGTAAACATTGCAGAGTTGGGATTTGAAAGCTGAAAAGACGTCCTCCTGTTTTGTCTTTCACGAACACAGCACCCTACTGTGCTAAAGAGATTTAAGCTACGCGATCTTCGAAAATCCTGTGGTGAATCTGCGATAGAGTCTAGTGTGACCAAGAAATTGCTGCATCCTCGAAGGGATCTTTGGTGCCGAACAATATCTAACGAAATGGGTCTTTAGCGAGATCCACGTGTATTCCCACTTCGTTGATCATATGACCAAAAAGGTATCTCTCGAATCCAGAAGTTACCTTTAACAAGACTTCGCGTGGAGTGGCTTATCCCTCAGGAGCTCTAAAATAAGATACAAATGCCGCCCATGATGTTCCTTACTCTTGGAAATGATCCAGAACGTCATCCATAAGTACGGTCGATTCATGTGGTCCATAAAGCTGCTGGTGTGTTGATTAACTCAATGGTCATGGTGTACAAAGTCGCAATGGCCGTATTGCGTTCGATATACCGTTTCAGGAACATTCTCCTCTTGGTCTTCCGTCAATACATGGTCGAGGCAAACAGTTCTTGATTGTCACCTTGCTGAGTTCTGGATAATCAGTACACATACAAAAAGGCTTTATCTTCCCGAATATAGCTGGGGATCCCCAAAGCGAATAAAAACTATGTCCAATAAAACTCCTATCCAACAGTTCCTGTAGATAGTCCTTGCAACCCTCCTGGTGCAAGACGGTATGTAGCACGAGTAATCAGGGTTGCCCCTGTCGTGAGATCAAACTGAGATTCTGCCTAACAGTGGTGGAAGTAAATCTGAAAGCTCCTCGGGTAGCACACTGAGAGGAATCACGAACAATTGGTGGATCCTCGATCCTCTTTTCCTTAGCCTCAACATCAGTAACGGTTGCTAACGTAGCGGGGTGATCCCTCCGTAGACACTTCTAGGCCTTCATAGTTGATATGGCGCTAACCTTTGCACCACTCTGTTGCTTTAGAACAAATAACGATTCTCCACACAACATTTTCTCCTCACAAGGTATGTTTGCGCGATTTCTGAATAACCAATCCACACTAACTACTGCATTGTAACCATCAAGGGTAGTAGAAGGAAGGTCGATGTCGAACACCTGTCCCCCAAGGTTGAGTTTGCATCCCAGCGAACATATAAGGCTTCAATTGACTTGCATCAGCCGACTCCACAACAGGTTCGGTTTCAAGAAGCATCAGGGTTAAACAGAACAGAGACGAAGCGAATAACTACCCATCCAAGCTATCGTGTTGCTATTACGCCTGATATAGCCTATGCCAATACTAAATGTCCTTCCATGAGCTTCGTTTCCAGTGTTGTTTTCATCATGAGAATTTCCAGTACTGTCGTCGTTCCCTTGGTTGTCGTTACCTTGACTTAACACAGTCAATCCTTGTTGAGGTCACCTTCATTTCCCTATTGTAAGCTACGATCACGAGTACCTTGATGTTGCCACGACTGTTGCCTCTAATATTGTTGCCTGTAATGGTGTCCTGCGTCCTTTCACCAACAAGGTCCATCTTTTCACATTACGTGCCACGTCCTAAGGCACTACTCATGGTGCGGGCGGTTACACAGTCCGCTCTACAGTCAATCGTCATTGATTTTGTCCCGATTGGTTCGTATGAGTCGACTCCCATGAGTCACTGGCTGGGGTTAAGGATTCAATTGGAGTAAAATCGCTGTTGTTCGTTGCCAGTAACTAGGGTCGTTCAAATGCTGAAGTCGGTAAGGTACTACGTTTACCCTCTTGTCCATCGTTCTTGCAAGTTGACTGAGTAATACACGGTATGTCACGAGAGTGTTGCAGAAGTGATTGCACTTCGGGATCTAAGGCGTCAACACGCTAAGTTCCAGCAAACAAAGATAAGTGAGGAAAGTATAGTCCAATCATTTGACACTGAGCCATCCAACTCAGGGACGTTCGTACTAGCACCTAACATTCTACACAGTTCGATAGGCATTCAGATGTGTGATCAGGTGATATTCGATAGCATCGAGATTCATAAGGATTCAGAAAGGGGTGAGAAGATCATGTTCGAGTAGGAGACAATCACTGCTATGACTCCTATAGACTGCTGAGTTCTAACATAACATCAATTAACAGAGCGGAACCCCTCTCACACTCGTTAAGCCTCACTGGGACTCACATGCACCCCACATTATTATTATGTGTGCACCCATAATAATAAGGCAATTTGCATGCTTATCTCAGTGCCTCTTAACTCGCGCTAAAAGGTTCCCCGAATTCGAGCAATAAGACAGATGACGCGATAACATAGATCATGAAAGTTCATGAAGAGTCGCACTCTTAAAACACGTAACATGGGTTGGTAACATAGAAGTTCATACTGCAGTGCTAAGTGTGCATTCACGTGTGATGTTATTCATAATCAAACACTAGATATACTATGCAATAGTGAACGAGAAACGAACCTTGCAGTCTAGAGCTGAGTGTCATGGTCGATTTCGGAGCAGTTCGGTTATAGTCTGGTTTTATAAAAACGTTTTAAAACCAAGTTCACTATAACCAGTGGCTCTGATACCAAACTGTCACACCCCCAAAATACCACCTATGGGAAACCCTACTAGGCATGTGACAAACCAATAACGAGCCACTAATCATATTGAACCAATCACAAGATGTTAAATATAATCTTCAATTATTAATAAAAAGTGCCATCAATAAGTTTAAATGAAAACCAACATGTTCAGCGGAAGCAATTAATAAACCAAAGTTAAACTGTTTCGAAAGCAATGTATAGTATCAATAATCCAAACAATTGAATCCTTCCAGTCGACCCATGACCACTCCAGCTACTCCAGACAGCAAATTCCCAAATCCAAGATATCTAACGACCTGCGAGCATGCAACAAGTGTATCAGACAACGCTGGTGAGTTCATGGTTTTACGAAAACGTTGGTTACCAAGTGTTTAGTTAATCCATTGAATTTAATTCCGAAAGTAATGTTGATAATAACCCGAATACAAGACGGCTCCTGATTTACTTTGCCCTTTCTCCAATGCTCCTATGAAAGCATTGGTCATGACTAGGTCATTAGTTCAACACCCGTCCTCCCAGGTACGGGGTGAGGTTGCCAAACCTAAGTAGCGCTACTAACTAATACCATGTTACCTCCCCGGTAACCAAACAACACGGAGGGACTTTAATGGTGATAGGAAGAGTATATTATCCAACATTCCCGTTTTTACCCAAAAGACTTATCCCTCCCCGGGATACCCACTAACTATCCCAACCACCAGGACGCATGCTCAAGAGATGAACTCACCTTAGGTTTGCTCGGTAGGGTTAGTTAATTGCTTAATAGTCAGTCAAACACGTCCTATCATTGTTTGCCGACAACGATCAGTTTGTATTCATATTGCATCACGTAGATTGTCACATATTATACGAGCAACAAACAAGTACAACACATATCCCTACCGCTTATCCTAACAAGAGTACGAATCACAGATTTTCTCATGTTACAAGTTCAAAACAGTTAAGTTTACAAGCTAGATTACATATCACATAATGACATTCGAGTCACGAGTTACTCGATTTCACAAGCACAACCGACTAACAACTCATAACCATTTAACACGTCAATCCATTTAAAGTACGGCCCGCTGGGCCTTACCGATGTAACACATGTGTGGCCCAAGTTAACTGGACCACAATTATTCATGGCTTGTAACTCAATCCATAATATATATACTAGACATTTGGGCCCTCGCACAATTCCCTTAATTACCCGACCCACTGTTATGAATTAATTAAAGTTTACAACCCAATTTGTTATGATTTCTAATATCCAATTATGTATGTGTGTTCGATAATCTGTGTAAAGCCCCATCCATCTTTCTGTATAGTCACATATCCCAAGTTCTGATTAATCAACCCAATGTCTATCATAGCATGAATTCTAATCATTACCATACAACCTTAGATGCCATCAACCTTCACAAGATTTCAACAGTTTCAATAATTCGTATTTTTCTATGTGTGCACTAATCATGTACAATGAAAACTACCACTTGCAAAACACATATAATCATAAATCCGTCCGCATAAAACTATCAGCCTGTTTTAATGAGTAATTAGCATGTTATCAATTTATGGCACATAGCAATTCTTATATCATTAATCACTAACATAAAACGTATTCTTAGAATTAACCAAGGCCTATCAATTATTTCTATGAACAATAATCTATACAATTCTAACAAGTATCACAAAAGAACTCAACTAATTATACAAACTTGCTAACCTGCCGATGTATAGCACACAACACCAGGAACGACTTTCAAGAGGAAAGGCTTCGACAAAAGGGGGGTGTTCTCCTGCCGCACACGAACTAGGACTACGTAGGGTTTGAATATGTGTTTGTTACTAAGTTACGTAACACATAATATAATACTAAACAATTTAAAGTGGGCCGGTGATCATAACATAATATCTAATAATATGCCAAACAACCCATGGTGGGCCGGTGATCACTAATTTGGGCCGAAATCAATATTAACATGCACAAATTGTGTATTGGGCCGAGATCAATATTAACACAAGTAGGCCGAGATTAAGTTGTACAAGTGTGTAGCGGGCTCGGATGACCCATGCTGTGAGCTGATACATTGCCGGGTTTTAAAGTGTGAAGATGCGGCCCAGTTGATGTGCGGCCCAAATGTCAAAACATTACTTAATAAGTTATTGTACCAATCAGTTTAACAAAGTTATACAAACAGAACGTTTTAACATATAAGGGAAAGATACGAGAAGTAAAGATCAAAAGATGGAATGTTACCGACCTTGAAAGTTCGGGTTGTCACATCATCCCCAACTTGAAAAAAATTTCGACCCGAAATTTGACAAGTGAGCACAGAGGAGTGAAGTGATAAATCAAGATTGTTGCGGATTTTGCTCAGATGCCACAGTAGAAGATAATGGTACTATATTATGGAGGGTATGATAGATGAAACGGAAAGTGTATTCAAAGTAGTGTACCAAAACACCTTATTTCATGTTGATACATATAGATGCACATGTGCATTTCTAGTATTGGTAATGTAAAAAGTAGTGTATTACATATGGTAGTGTAAATGAAAGTGCAATTGTCTAATATTTGTAATGAATTACGGAATTTGTCAAAGAAATGACAAAAATGCACATGTGCATGTTTGTGTATTATGGATAGAATGATAGATGAAAGAGAAAGTAGTGTACCAACACACCTTATTTCATGTTGATACATATAGATGCACATGTGCATTTCTAATGTTTTTAACGTAAAAAGTAATGTATTACACGTGTTAAATATTTGTAATGAATTACGGAATTTGTCAAAGAAATGATACAAATGCACATGTGCATAGATAACTGTTACTCGAATTTTTTTTGAATTTTTTTATTATAAACGAAATATAGCGATTTTTCCAAAAAAAAAATAGTAAAAATAAATTTTTTTGGTGTTATTTAGATTTTTTTAGGTATTACTGTTTGTGTTCACACTGGTCCTCGCGGTTCTCGCAATAATATATATATATATAGGAGAATGATCCGTTAGGAACCACCCTTTATTGCGAGAACCACGAGAACCAATGTGAACACAACTAAAAATACCTAAAAAACACACAAAAATTGATTTTTTATATTCTTTAGCTAAAAGTCGCTAATTTTCGTTACCAAAAAAATTGATTTTTTTTAAATTTAAAAAAAATGGCTACTAAAAGTAGAGATTTTTAGCTAAATATATTAAAATAAAAAAATTGTGTGTTTTTTAGATTTTTTTAGGTTTTTTGTGGTTTATTTTTTAGCATTTTAGCTAGGGGGGTGGGTTAAGATATCCCAATTAGGGTTCGCCGAGTCGGTTCCAACGCCGCTGGAATGAGTACAATCGGAGTTCGTTTGAGTCGGTTCCCCACTGTTCCCTATTTTTTAGTGTTTCCCAATGAACTGACGGGTGGTCCGTAGGACAACTCTTAAAAGGTTTAATATGATGCACATTCCATGCTTATTAAGGTTAATTACTTGAACTTGGTAACCACTAGAGGTTTGATGTTACAGGTGTTAAAATGCTCAAGATGTGGATTTTAGGAGGCATGAATGGATGCTAGAAGTTGGCGGGGTCAAGAGTTGAAGAAATGGTAGATTGAAAGAGAAACAAAGAAGAAACAATGCTCAGCGCCGTAGCCTACGGCTTCTGTCGTAGGTTACGGCTCAAAATTATCAAAAGTGACTCTGCCGTAAGACAGTACCTCGAAGTCGTAAGGGAATGTTGGGTGCCGTAAGCTACGATACCTGGCGTAGCTTACGGCACTTGGTTGACTTTCTGGACTTCTTTGACCGCCGTAAGCTACGGCGTGTAGCGTAGCTTACGGCGCCGACCCTACCAAACTTGTAACTCCTTCATTTATGAGTCATTTTCATGGGATTTATGGTGTCTTATCATTTGTTTTCGGTTACATCTTGCTTGGCAACGAATTTTGGAGCATCTTTGGAGATTGGGAACTTGAAGAACACTTGTTAATTTTAGTTTTATTGTGTTTTGATTTCCATGAACATTGAAACTAATATGATGATGTGGATTCAAGCCATGAGTGGCTAAACACTTTATGATCATCTTTGGTGGAAGGTTTTGTAAGACTTTATGCTCAAATTCTCTATTTCTAGAGTAACAATCTCTTTCTTTGTTGAAATGCTTGTTATGGTGTGTGATTGATTGTTAGTAAATTGTTGATTCTTATGTTAAACTAATTAGAAACCATACAATCTTGGTGCCATTGGCAATCGAGATATCATGGGTATAGTTAGGCTTGGGTAAGGGTTGATTGATCATCGGGTAACAACCTCACGTTCTAGGAATCTGAGTACTTAGTTCCCTTTCATCACTGCAATTGATCACACATGAACTATGTCTATGTAGTTCTTTCTAGTGGAATGTTAGCATAAATGTCAAAGCAAACCGGAAACTAAAGATGATTACTTGTCTCTAAATTGTTACAACCAAAACTTGTCTTTTGCAATTTAATTAGATAAATTTAGTTCTAAAACCAATTCACTCAAATCAACTCTTGAACTTTACTTTCATTACAATTAGTTTAATCTTAGTTAACTTAGATATACACTTAGATAACATACATTCCACAAACTCCTTGTGTTCGATACCCACTTACCGCTAGCTAATTAGTTGTATTTGGATTAAATTTGATTGAGACTTCGACCTCACGTCAAATTTTGGCGCCGTTGCCGGGGAGTAGTGCGCAACGTGTGTTATTTTTGATCTTTTTAAGTTTGTTATTTTTTTCTGGTTTACGTTGGGTGTGTTAGTGTGCAGGTATTTACAGGTGCATGCGTACTAGAAGCTCTCACAAGCTATCACCATTGGTATTTGATCCGGAAATTGAGCGAACATTTAGAGGAAACAGAATTTTACTAAGGGAAAACAGAATCAGCAGTTCACCAACAACACCAACTACACCAATCACACCACTTCGATACATGGATCCACCGCCACCACCACCCACTACGGGTGAACTTATACCACCTTTTATACCATCATCCACTCAACCTTCACCAAACACTACCATGCCAAACACCACTACTGACCCTACTCAACCTCATGATGTTACACCAACCAACATTACACAACCCATTACTACCCAAGAAGATCCTACACTCACTTTTAACCCTTCCACTACAATTCCACCATTATCCTATTTCTTCCCAGGTGTGGGTAAACCATCTACAACTTACTCAATAGCACCAAACTCAACCATTGTCCATGCTACTTCTACATTTAGACCATCGAACCAGTCGGGTTTTCAATATTCGACTCTTCCATTTGGGCAATCTTCGGGTATAGGGGGAGATGGATATGATGAAGGATTTGAAGATTTTGAGGGATATGAGGAAGAAGGATATGCTTATGGGGGTGATGGGGAACAAGGAGAACTTACTTACGTGCAAGGGCAAACTCAAAGAATGCCAAGTGTTGGTGGGTTTCAACAACAACAGATTATACCACAACATATTCGGCCAAGGCCACAAGGACCACAATTGCAACGTCCTATACCATTGCAACAAGTTCGTCCACAAAACATACAACCTCAATTCCAAAGGCCGATTCAACACCCACCGATGCCACAACAACAATTTCAACCCCAAATGGGTCCTATTCGTCCAAGGGGTCGGTTGGGTGTACCAAGAAGACATCTTAGAGAACATGCGAGGGGCATTGAAGCGCATTTTAGGCCGATAATTACTCACAATCCTTCACCGGTAGTTATTCCTCACAATAATCAAGGGAGGACGTTCGAAGTGAGAACCAATTCATTGCAAAGTTTGCCAAAGTATAAGGGTCTAGCAACGGAGGAGCCTTATTTTCACTTGGAAGCTTATGACTCGATTTGCAACACTCTTGGGAGTCAAGGATTTTCGGCCGACGATGTCAAATTGGTTTTATTCCAATTTTCTCTAGAAGACAAGGCAAAGAAGTGGTTTTACACTCTACCTTCAGCATCTATCTATACATGGACGGAGATGCAACAAATATTTTTAGATGAATTTTACACCGCTCAAAAGACCAATGATGCAAGGAAGGGGTTGAGGAGTTTTCAACAACAACAAGGTGAAATGTTTCATGAGGCCTTTGAGCGTTTCAACATGATGATCAAGAATTGCCCTCACCATGGGATTGAACTTTGGGAATTGATGAACGCTTTCCATGAGGGGTTGAGTGCCAAAGATGCTTGCGATTTAATGTCTATCACCAATGGCTCTTTTGGTACAAACTACGAGCAAGATGATTGGGAGTTTTTGGAGCAAATGGCTATTACATCAAAAAGAAAAGCTCAAGCATTAAGGAGAGCACGACCGGCCATTACCCGAACCCAAGTCCATGCGGTAGACGATGGTAATACTCAAACCTCTAACCAAATTTATGATGTTTGTACTATTTGCAATGAAATAGGACATGCGGCTGAAAATTGCCAAGGAGGTGAGGGGCAATATGAAGAGGTGCATGTGGTGCAAGGTCAAGGAGGGGGTGGTAGAAACTTCAATATGAATTCTAACACTTACCACCCCGGGTTGAGAAACCACCCAAATTTTCGATACGGGAATCCCTCAAATCAAGCCAACCCGAATTTTCAAGGAAGTCAAGGTAACTTTGGTTCGCGCCAACCTTATAACAATCAAAGTGGATATCGAGGTGGGAACAATCAAGGGTACCAAAGGTAATATCAAACGGGTCAAGAGCAAGGGGTTCTTCAGGTGGAAACGAGATGATGGAAATGTTAAAAAGCATGCAAGCAGAGATGCAAAAGAGAAATCAAATGGACGATGCACGTATACAAAAGGATGAAGCCCGTGACAAAGCAATTCAAACTTTGACCACCCAAATGGGTCAACTCGCAACCGAAGTGGCAGACTTGAAGAAAACTAAAGGTCAATTACCAAGCGACACTAAGGTAAACCCGTCTCATAATACTTCTAGAGGTAACAATGTTAACATTCATCATGTAAGTGTTTTGAGAAGTGGGAAAGAGTACAAAACCAATCCTTCACCGGATTTGGTTGATGGGGGTGGTTGAAGACATAACGGGTCAAGAAAGTGAGGAAGAAAATGAAACACCCATTATTTCTTCTAAAAACCCCAATTTTAAAAAATCGGTTATTGTAACACCCCGAAAACGGGTTTGGTAATTAAACCCCGTTAATACAAAAGAGCGGGTAAAATACCGTTAGTGGTGAAAGTAACCCGGTAAATATTAGGATTTAAATAAATAAACCTAATATTTAATAAAACGTTAATAAATGTTTTTAAGTAAATAAGGTTTATAAGAAGTCTGAATTAACGGGACTTAAAAACATAACGGGTTATGACTTCCCGAACCCGCTAAAGTAACAAAGAATAATTAACCTAGTTAGTAGCATGTGATTAAGCGACTAATGGTGAGTTATAGCTTCATTTGATCAAAAGGAAACATGAGGGACCAATATTGCCAAGTGGGAAAGTTGTTTTATTAAAACAAAAGTTAAACACCAAAACACACACTTAAAGTGTGTGTTCTGGTCGATATATCCACAGGAGCCAAGAACATCTTGAGCTCAAAACCCTAACAAGCACAAATCAAGAAATTGGAAGGGCAAATCAAACCCAACTCGAAATTCAAGCACATATTCGTGATCACCAAGTCAAGGGGATCCTAAGGTATGTCGAATTTCTAACATTCATGAAGTTGTAAAAAGTTGATAATCATCCTAATCATGAATTAGGCATGGATTATAGAAGCTATGGCTAGATTAGTGATGTATACTTGCTTAGGAACGAAACCCTAAGTGAAAATCATACGTAACATGCTATAGATTGATGAATTTGGTGAATTAACACACTTAGATAAGTGGGTTTTGATGTTATGATGATTTTGATGATATAACTATGCTTAGAATCAACATGCATGATAACAAATAGAAGGTGTTCGATTAAACCATGAATTTGTACAAGATCATAATTGCTATGAAATGGGTTTAGTTGATTTGATGAAATTAATGTAGTATTGGTGTTTATAAACGCCATACTAACTCGTATGAAAGACTACTTGAACAAAATAGGGATTTTGTTAAGAGTTCATAATTGATTAGAAGTGCGTCTTGACACAAGGATTAAACTCATGATTTATTATTGAGTTTAAAGAGAAAAATAGTCAAAGAATCATAAGGTGTGAAAGTCATGATTTGGAGTGACTAATCTAACAACCTTGTGAATAATGAATGATAGTTGGCGCTTAACAAGCTAGGTGAAGCTTGGGGAGAAAGCGGGTCGAACGAGTCAAGCATAAAGGAAAAGCGTATTCGGGATGCAAGGTAAGTATAGCTTACACTAGTCTTAAATTGTGGAATATTTTCTCATTATATAAATTACGAATGAGATATCTAAACAATTGAAATATGATGTTCCGTCATGTAGTCAAACGGAACAAGATAATCAAAGATGAAAGAAACCGTAATAATGGTTAAAAAGAAGTAAATCGATAATTCGGTCATATTATGTCAAAAGTAATAAACGGTTTATAAGTTAAAATGACCGTACGGTGTTAAACGGAACAAGTCATGTAGAGGAGATGATAATAAATATCATCTCGCAAAGATAAACGGTCAATTCGGCCAAACGGGTCAAAAGCTGTAGACAACACCTTTTGACTATATAGACTAATGATTCTTTTGTCGACTTATATGCTTACAGGAATAGATATCCAATGGATATTCGCATCGTTCTTAATTAGCGAATATAAAGCAAGGTATTAAAACCAGGTTAATAAGTTGATCCGGGCCAGGTATGTATAATAGATCAACTCCTCATTTAGAACTTGGAGATCTATGAGAGTTAGGCAAAGTAAAAAGGGACATTCGGTTACCTTAAAAGGTAAACCGAAGGATTTAAATTATAGACAGAGTGTTTTGAAAACAAGATTTGGTTAAAAATGAGATTTTTGGGCGTGCTTGGCTTAAGCAAGCCCTTCATCGTAAAAGAAGGGTTAAAAGTGACCAAAATGCCCTTGTAAGTAAAATTAAGCAAACAACCCTTAGAAGTCGCTTGAAAACGAGTTTTATAATCAAGTCAATACTTAGAATAAGTATAAAAGCGAAAGATGTAAATATTGGTCAAATGACTCTATAAAGAGTCTTTGCCGTAAAATAACGATTTGAAGGGTAACATTCGGAATATATAAATCACCACATTGAATCCACCACAAATATAGTTGTGGTGGGAGATCATTTGATAAGAAATATGGGCATATGTATTTAGAAACGAATGAAAAATTTGGTGCTTAAAATATGCTTAAATACCCTTAACGGGTCAAAATAAGCATATGAGTGAAAATAGGTTTAAGAAGGTATATGAATCTGTAATTGGAACCAAATATGTTAGACATCATTGAATTTAATAGGGTTATGAGAAATAAGGATCAAACAAACTTGTTTGTTTGATAAAAAATCGAACGGGTCAAAATTTGGTAAAAAGGGTAATAAGCCGAAGACTTAAAGGTCTGAAATTTTGTTAAATCAAATGTTGGATTTTAACTCCATAAGGTGGAGAATCAAATTACAATCACGTAGGAAGAAACGGTAGGTCAAACGGACAAGCGGATTGAAAGATACGAAAGTTTTCGTGTCAAAAACGGCGAAATGGAAAGGCTGGATGCAGGGGCCACCGTAACTTACGGTGTCCACCGTAACTTACGGTGGAGCTAAAACTGTTACGGTAGTTAACCCCTGAGTTACGGTGGGGGAATATCCTTACAGAGGCCACCGTAACTTACAGTGATACTGTAAGTTACGGTGGAGACCAAGTTGAAATTTTTGTTTTGAGATCAAGAGATTAACGTTGGGATTTCTCCTTTCATATTCGTTACCGGACTCGTTTAAACACGTTTTAACCCCAGTATGACTAAACCATTTCATGTTTATGAAATGTAGGTACATTTTGGATGCCGAAAGACGATCAAGCTCAATGAAGAACCGAACACGATAAAGACACATGCTTCCGCACATTGCCTCGTGTAAATTTTTAACGACGAACCCGATCACGTTATGTAGAATAACTTATGATTTGTAAAAGTTTTAATAAACCCGTATTTTTATAGTGTAGCCTTAACTACACATCTAATTGTTGGTATTTACTTATAAAATCGCTAAATAGTAACTAGGGTGTAACAAGTTGGTATCAGAGCCCTGGTTTAAGAGATTCAAGTATGGTGGGGAGAACCATGCTTGGACTTAAACCTTACGCTCTTGATAAAGAATAGTGTTCGGTTCGAGGCTTGATCGCAAATCCGGTAAGTACATGTATGTTAATAGTTTAGCATGCTAAAGTATTGTAAATAACACATAGGGCTATCGTGTGATACACGTTACCCCAATTGAAATGATTGATGTAGTTGACGAAAATACGCGCGTTGACGCGTATAGTAGAAAAAAAAAGCCTTGTATTATAATACGGGCGATTATTGAAGTTGACATTACTAACTCTTGTGAATCTTTAATTGAAGGACACTCACATCTGAAGATGACGAGAGTTGAATGAATTGTGGATATGATGATGGAACGGTCCGAGCTATAACCAGGAGAGCATGCTCATTAAGGACCTAAATCGCGTAACGACCGCGAACAAGGTTAATGGCAGGGAACGCCCAACGGGGCAAGCGATACCAGGTGCACGCTTTTAAATATAATCACACAAATAGTAAAATGCAATAAACAAGTAGAGAATGATTGTTGCATAGGTGACTTAGAAACTTGGAAAAACCTGAACAGAAATAGAAATACATATCCAGGATATCATTTCCAAGAAAACTAAATAGAGGCGTTACTTACATAGGGCGTGATGTGAAAACTATAAAAAGGTCGTGTATGTCATGTGTTAATCGCTTACTCTGGCCAAGTAAGTAGTGGCATATGATACCACGAGTTTCTTATAGCGGACACATTTACATCCGATGTAGTAAGGGTGGAGTGAATGGGACTAACTTAAAAAGTACCCAAATAAATCAAATGAGCAAAATATTTGATAATAATGTAAACGCACAGCCGGGTGACGGAAGCGTATTACATTAGGATGATAAGCCCGAAGGAAGGGACAAAGAAACATGTAAAATAATTAAGGTACGTATTGGGAGGGGGTGTACTTACACTCGAACCCGAAGAATATAAACACGTAGAATGATCAAGATATGCATTGGGAGGGAGTGTACTTACACTCGAACCCGGAAAGTGCGAATATGTCTCTAAACGGGTCGATTTTGTAAAACGCCAAACTTGAGAACAAAGTAGGAATATAAAAGCGAAACGAAGTCATAATGTATACCGTAAGGGTTGCAATAATAACGACTTCGGTAAAACACCCGGTTGGTGGGTAAGGGTTTAAAAACATGCGTAGACCGAGAAACGGGAACTCAGATGGAAAGTTAAAAGACTTGAATTTTGAGTCATGACCAAAAGACGACAAGATAAAGTAAATAGAAGTTTTGATAAATCATGTCCAACTATTCTAAAGTTGAACGGGTCGAACAAATATTGAAGTTTGACATTCATAAGTGACGAATTTTCACACGAACAAGTTAAACGGATTAGATAAAACGTAACATTGGAAAGGATAATGAGCCCGGTAATGGGACGAGATTGAATACAAATATGGGCGCAAACCGAATAAAGGAAGGCGCGAGATATTAATGAACCCATGTAATGGGTCGGAATTGAATATGAAATGATTGCAGACACGAATCACAGTCGGAGTGAACGAACTTTTGATGTGAAAATAAATAAATTTTCAAACATAAAAGGGACGAACTACGGGATCATTATAACCTTCGGGTTATAACCAGTGTAAAGGTCTACGGGACTAAACTGACCCACGGGTCATGAATAAAAGGTAAAAGGGACATAAAGGCAACGCCCTAAAGAGGCAAAAGCCTAAATAAATAGCCTACGAGGCTAAGTGAAAGAATCTGAGGGCTACTTAGACAAGCAAGGGAACCAGTAGAGAATCCCCGCCTGAAACTAAGACTGTAAAGGAATAAATTATGGACTGTCAATATCCTGGTACGGATAATTGACAAAAGATAAAGAGAACATCCTAAACTAAAACTTCGGTTTTAGTAAGAAATAATGTTTTTACAAATAGAAATTCTGATAGGGATTTAAATAGTAAGCATGAAGGATACAAGTCTTGACACTAATAGGCGCAAGACGATATATTCGAAAAAGTGATGTTTTCGAAAATGAAAGGTTGATATAAATTAAACATAATGTGACACGATCACGGTTAAGAAATGCAATGTGAGGTAGAATCACGTTATAACCAGGCGAGCGGTAAAAGTAACTGGACTAATAAGTCTAGTTAGTGAGACCGGTTAAGGTCAGCAATTCAAATAAGGAAATTTGGTTTGCTTGCAAGTGGTAGATTCGGTATAATTGAACCGAATAAATAAATTTGAAAATAAAAGAATTTGTTGCTAAAAGTGAAAGATTTCACTAAAGACCTTTAAACGGTCAAAGTAACGGATTCATAAAGAATTCGATAGTATACGAAAGTGATGGATATCGCTAAGTTAATTAAACTAGTGGAAATAACGAGATTACGTTATTTCAAGTTACATTATGCCGTATATAATACGTAGATGATTATTAACCAAAAAGATATTACCATACTTCTCTGGTAATACTAATAATTGGTTAAAGTATAAGTAATGTTTTAAAGATTCTCGGAACAGATGCATTGAGTTAAACTCAATGAATTATGTAAGAAAAGGTTTCGAGGACGAAACCTCTTTAAGGGGGGTAGACTTGTAACACCCCGAAAACGGGTTTGGTAATTAAACCCCGTTAATACAAAAGAGCGGGTAAAATACCGTTAGTGGTGAAAGTAACCCGGTAAATATTAGGATTTAAATAAATAAACCTAATATTTAATAAAACGTTAATAAATGTTTTTAAGTAAATAACGTTTATAAGAAGTCTGAATTAACGGGACTTAAAAACATAACGGGTTATGACTTCCTGAACCCGCTAAAGTAACAAGGAATAATTAACCTAGTTAGTAGCATGTGATTAAGCGACTAATGGTGAGTTATAGCTTCATTTGATCAAAAGGAAACATGAGGGACCAATATTGCCAAGTGGGAAAGTTGTTTTATTAAAACAAAAGTTAAACACCAAAACACACACTTAAAGTGTGTGTTCTGGTCGATATATCCACAGGAGCCAAGAACATCTTGAGCTCAAAACCCTAACAAGCACAAATCAAGAAATTGGAAGGGCAAATCAAACCCAAATCGAAATTCAAGCACATATTCGTGATCACCAAGCCAAGGGGATCCTAAGGTATGTCGAATTTCTAACATTCATGAAGTTGTAAAAAGTTGATAATCATCCTAATCGTGAATTAGGCATGGATTATAGAAGCTATGGCTAGATTAGTGATGTATACTTGCTTAGGAACGAAACCCTAAGTGAAAATCATACGTAACATGCTATAGATTGATGAATTTGGTGAATTAACACACTTAGATAAGTGGGTTTTGATGTTATGATGATTTTGATGATATAACTATGCTTAGAATCAACATGCATGATAACAAATAGAAGGTGTTCGATTAAACCATGAATTTGTGCACAAGATCATAATTGCTATGAAATGGGTTTAGTTGATTTGATGAAATTAATGTAGTATTGGTGTTTATAAACGCCATACTAACTCGTATGAAAGACTACTTGAACAAAATAGGGATTTTGTTAAGAGTTCATAATTGATTAGAAGTACGTCTTGACACAAGGATTAAACTCATGATTTATTATTGAGTTTAAAGAGAAAAATAGTCAAAGAATCATAAGGTGTGAAAGTCATGATTTGGAGTGACTAATCTAACAACCTTGTGAATAATGAATGATAGTTGGCGCTTAACAAGCTAGGTGAAGCTTGGGGAGAAAGCGGGTCGAACGAGTCAAGCATAAAGGAAAAGCGTATTCGGGATGCAAGGTAAGTATAGCTTACACTAGTCTTAAATTGTGGAATATTTTCTCATTATATAAATTACGAATGAGATATCTAAACAATTGAAATATGATGTTCCGTCGTGTAGTCGAACGGAACAAGATAATCAAAGATGAAAGAAACCGTAATAATGGTTAAAAAGAAGTAAATCGATAATTCGGTCATATTATGTCGAAAATAATAAACGGTTTATAAGTTAAAATGACCGTACGGTGTTAAACGGAACGAGTCATGTAGAGGAGATGATAATAAATATCATCTCGCAAAGAAAAACGGTCAATTCGACCAAACGGGTCAAAAGGTGTAGACAACACCTTTTGACTATATAGACTAATGATTCTTTTGTCGAGTTATATGCTTACAGGAATAGATATCCAATGGATATTCGCATCGTTCTTAATTAGCGAATATAAAGCAAGGTATTAAAACCGGGTTAATAAGTTGATCCGGGCCAGGTATGTATAATAGATCAACTCCTCATTTAGAACTTGGAGATCTATGAGAGTTAGGCAAAGTAAAAAGGGACATTCGGTTACCTTAAAAGGTAAACCGAAGGATTTAAATTATAGACAGAGTGTTTTGAAAACAAGATTTGGTTAAAAATGAGATTTTTGGGCGTGCTTGGCTTAAGCAAGCCCTTCATCGTAAAAGAAGGGTTAAAAGTGACCAAAACGCCCTTGTAAGTAAAATTAAGCAAACAACCCTTAGAAGTCGCTTGAAAACGAGTTTTATAATCAAGTCAATACTTAGAATAAGTATAAAAGCGAAAGATGTAAAATATTGGTCAAATGACTCTATAAAGAGTCTTTGCCGTAAAATAACGATTTGAAGGGTAACATTTGGAATATATAAATCACCACATTGAATCCACCACAAATATAGTTGTGGTGGGAGATCATTTGATAAGAAATGTGGGCATATGTATTTAGAAACGAATGAAAGAATTTGGTGCTTAAAATATGCTTAAATACCCTTAACGGGTCAAAATAAGCATATGAGTGAAAATAGGTTTAAGAAGGTATATGAATCTGTAATTGGAACCAAATATGTTAGACATCATTGAATTTAATAGGGTTATGAGAAATAAGGATCAAACAAACTTGTTTGTTTGATAAAAAATCGAACGGGTCAAAATTTGGTAAAAAGGGTAATAAGCCGAAGACTTAAAGGTCTGAAATTTTGTTAAATCAAATGTTGGATTTTAACTCCATAAGGTGGAGAATCAAATTACAATCACGTAGGAAGAAACGGTAGGTCAAACGGACAAGCGGATTGAAAGATACGAAAGTTTTCGTGTCAAAAATGGCGAAATGGAAAGGCTGGATGCAGGGGCCACCGTAACTTACGGTGTCCACCGTAAGTTACGGTGGAGCTAAAACTGTTACGGTAGTTAACCCCTGAGTTACGGTGGGGGAATATCCTTACAGAGGCCACCGTAACTTACGGTGATACCGTAAGTTACGGTGGAGACCAAGTTGAAATTTTTGTTTTGAGATCAAGAGATTAACGTTGGGATTTCTCCTTTCATATTCGTTACCGGACTCGTTTAAACACGTTTTAACCCCAGTATGACTAAACCATTTCATGTTTATGAAATGTAGGTACATTTTGGATGCCGAAAGACGATCAAGCTCAATGAAGAACCGAACACGATAAAGACACATGCTTCCGCACTTTGCCTCGTTGTAAATTTTTAACGACGAACCCGATCACGTTATGTAGAATAACTTATGATTTGTAAAAGTTTTAATAAACCCGTATTTTTATAGTATGTGTAGCCTTAACTACACATCTAATTGTTGGTATTTACTTATAAAATCGCTAAATAGTAACTAGGGTGTAACAGTTATTAATAAAGAAGTAGAAAATAAAAATGAGGAAGGGGGATCTAGTCAAGTACCATTTCCCTCGGCTTTATTAGATCCGTGTAAGAAAAATTTTATTTCAAAACGGGGTCCTCAAAAGGAAGAAATGTGGGAGGTTTTTAAACAAGTTAAAATCAATCTTCCTTTACTTGAAGCAATAAAACAGGTACCCGCTTATGCCAAGTTTTTGAAAGAATTGTGTGCCCAAAAGAGGCAACAAAAAGTGCCTAAATTGGTTGACTTGACGGAGTGGGTAAGCGCGGTCTTGAAAGGAGATCTTCCTCCTAAGCTACAAGATCCGGGAACGCCTCTAATAAACATTCAAGTAGGAAATTTTCAAACCGCAAAGGCGTTACTAGATCTTGGAGCCGGAGTAAGTATCTTACCGGGGGGTTATATGACCAATACGACTTTGGTCCATTGAAACGGGTTAAGACAACAATGGTATTAGCCGATTTGTCTCATAAACTTCCTCGGGGTATTGTACAGGATGTGATAGTTAAAGTTGATGAGTTTTATTATCCCGTGGATTTTCTTGTGTTAGATTATGTCACACCCCGACCACGTAAAGCAACTAGACGTGGCGGAAACGTCGGGGAGTGTTGTAACAGAATCATTGTTTCATAACCATGGAATAAATAAATTATGTTTTATTGAATAAATGAACTCATTGTTTTAGTACAATCAAAAGTACAACTATGATCTTCCAATTTTTAAAGTTTCTAAGGCACGAGTCCATCCTAGATGTAGCATGTGTCAACAATCATTGAAAGTAGTACCTGAAACATGTGTAAAAATAGGTACGTCAGCATAAAAATGCCTGTGAGATACATAGGTTTTGTGAAAAATAAGATTCATGACTTATGTTTAAGAAAAATGTTTAGTCATGAACCTTGTAATTTGTTTTGTTTTGTAAATCACTTGAAAAGCAATAAGATCAGATGATATGTATAAGTAAGAGAATAATGTATGGTTAAATGAATAACCAAGTAAAATGAGTTTGTATAAGATAAGTTGTTTGTAAATCAATGTCTTGTGAAAAATATGACATTTGCATAAAATGTTATATGTCTCAAATTTAAATGATTCAAATAACGCTACAATATGTAATACCATACAAACACTTATATATAGGAAGTACCAGCGGCGTATCCACCATGCTTGTATCATATTACACACGCCTCGTTACTTAATCACTTACTCAAACCAAACCAACAATGTAAGATCTCTATGTTTAAACCAATTGCCAAATGTATTGAATAATATGTCAAAATGTTTATGTCAAGATGTAAGTCATGTAATGTATAACCAAGATGATATGTGTAAATAAATGTAAGGTTAAACAAATAACCTTATAGTAGCATATTAAAAGTATACTTTTGGATTTGTAAATAACATATTAAACTATGTTTTGGTTCCATAAATAACATATCAAAATATGCCTTGGATGTGATAAATAACATATTAAATTATGTTTTGGTTTTGTAAATAACATATCAAAATATGTTTTGGATGATTAACAAAATATATGTTGGTCTTGTACAATACCACACATGAGAGTATATCAAATTATACTTTAAAAGTGTGATTTAAGAATTCATTCAGACCTAGTGCATCAAAATACACCTTTGAGACTATAGGAATACCACAAAGGCAATCCCTATTTGGATGGAGAAACAAATTGGTTTCAGACATTCCATGACAACAGGAATGGGGTGTCTAATCCTATAGCGCTATATCATACTAACAACCGGTCTGGTGAACATAAAATAAGTACAATTCATTTTATGTTCTTTGAGAAATCAATGTTTAAACCATAGATAGTCATTTAGTTTGTCAAATGATAAGTAATAACATGTATAATCAATTATACTTTGAAATCATGAAAGTAACAGATAGGTACACATGCTTCACCCTAAAACAGTTTGAAAACGGTAAAAGAGGGGAACTATGTACTCACTTGAGATTGCTCAGATGTCTTAAGATAACCACCAAGGAATGCTAAAGATCTCGGAATCAAACGGCACCTAATATAGGTAACTATGTTAATAACCCGGACCTAAATCAGAAGATCGGATCGAATGAGGTTTCGTAAACCAAACGAGTATAGAAACTCGTGTAATATGGTTTAACAAACCCTACATACTAAAACGAAACTTAACCTAAGTGTTTACAACCCATTACGACCCGTTTAGGTAGCTTATGCTACTTTAACGCGTCGTTCGCGTGAAACGCGTTCGGACCGCCTAACTAGTCCTATGACAAGTATTATATGCCTAAACATGTTACATAATCAGTTATGTGACAAAAGTTTAGGTTACATATGCTTAATTACCAATTATACATGAAAAGGGTATTCTGGTAATTTACCTAAGGCATATAAACTACCTATCATACAACTACTCAAACGATGTGACCATAAGGTATAACCTCGGAAGGTTATTCCCTATATACTATGGTCACCTAAATTGTTTGGTCGGATCTTATTGATCGACCAAACTGGGTCGGGTTCGAAGGTATAAGCGATTTGTCAGATCGCTTACCCTTACGACCCTAGACAACATGGTAATCAGTAGGCATAGTCCCAAGGGACTATAACCATCGTGATTACAATCACGTTGCGAAGTTCAAACGAACTTCGCATTGACCATACACTGGTCAACGCTGAAAGTCAAACAAAGTTTGACTTTCGGACTCGAAAAGCAATAAAAGAAGGAAAAGAACGAAAGAATACTTACGAAGGGTCCCCGAATGCTAATCTAGATCGAAATAACTCAGGTATGAAACAAAGGTTCCAACTTAGAGTCTTTAAGATCAGATTATAGTGGTTTTGAAGCAATGGGGGGTGGGGTATTTATAGTTTTCGGGTAACCGTTAAGATCGTTTCAAGGAAACCGTGCTCGAATCTCATGCATACACTTGTCGGAAAGCTATGGTGACTAAAAATGGTCCTTATCAGCTGAATAGGCAAGTTGAGAATGTGTGGTGGTGGATAAAACAGCTGGAATCTGCTGACTGTTCGTTATTATCTGATCAGAGAGGCTGATGCGGCCCGTGTGAGGATACACCAGGAATTGAGGCGGGCCGCCTGGCCATGTCTGATCAGCACAAACTTTCAGAAATGACAGTTTCAGTCCCTGCACGTGTTTAAGGCCATTCCCGACACTTCTAAGGCCCGTAAAGCCAACTTTAAGGCCCTAAAATGATGCCTAAACATTGTGGACATGAAACATGCTCAAAAATATGTCGGATGTTGGTTCGTTTGGTCGTACGAACGCGATGTTCGCTTAATTACGACGGAATGCGCACAAGCGCGAAAAACGATCCAAATGGCGTGACGAATGGATTTTTCTTGTGCCAAACACTAAAATAAAATATTTTAGTGCTTACATAAATTTTTGGATGTCCGGATGTGTTCAGAACGTAAGTTATGCGCGAAAATGCAAACTTGTGCACTTTTTGACGCTTTTAGTCCCTGAATGACCCAAAAGTTTATTTTAGCACACCAAACCCCTTGAAGCCTATTTATAAGCTATGTAAAGGATATTTATGGTATGTTTAACTTATGGTCATGTTCCGGAATGTCTGTTCTAGTACGAATCGTCATACTTTCGCAGTTTGTCAAGTTTAGTCCCTGTAAGCGAATTAACTTGTTTTTGCCATAACAAAGCCTTCAAAACTTATTTCTAAGTTATGTAAAGGTTATTTAAGATATGTTAAGTATATTTCACTATTCCGGAGTGTTCGTTGGATTAAACTGGTTATATTTACGCATCAGAGCGCGTATAACCCTCCAGAAAGCGATTTAAAGCTTATAATCGAACAAGAGTTGATATGTGAAAATGATACACATATTTTTACAAATCCCAAGTATGAAATACAATATTTCATTGGTTTGGCATTTGTTTGATGGTTTAAGTGACACAGGTGTCACAGTCTCCCCTACTTTAGGAAATTTCGTCCCGAAATTTAATTTTAGAGGAAACTTGTGAAGACAGCTGTGACGGTTTCACCTTCTAATAGATCCATTGAACCCTTAAGTAAAACTCTGGGCCATTTTAGAACTCTTAGCGAATTTGTTAACCCTCAAAGTGAATTTCTTGTAATAGTAAAACATAGAATTTTGAACCACTGACAGAAGAACGTTTCTTATGAAGACTTATCATAGGAAACTTGGTGTGTGATTGAGATCAGTATTGGAGAGTGTGAGAGTAAATGACATTGGTCAAGGTCCAAGACTTCTCCCGTATCATTATTCTCGTCACTATAGGTCTTAACACATGACAAAACTTCTTGTGGTTTCTGTGCACTAAATTCCATAATTATGTAGGCCTCCATAATTACGTAATTCCTTGCACAATCCGCACAGTTCATTTCATAATGCGTAGGAAAAACAATCACTTGAATAAACATGAAGCTACTCGACTAGACCACCAAAGGATCCTTTCAATTAGATCAACGAACGATCTTTTTAACTAGATCAACGCATGATCTTCTTAACTAGACGGTCGTACGATCTCCTTAAATAAATCACTTAAGGGATCTTTTTAATTATATCATCACATGATATTTCTAATCAGATTTTCAAAATCAATCTGTTTAACCAGACCACTCAAGGGGTCCAATTTTTTTTTGAATAGTACTTTAAAACCCATGGGACTTGACTACAACGTAGAAGTCCATTAAGGATTTAAGATAGTAACTTTGGATATCCTATTATGAATCTCTCATATGAGATATGAAAGATTTTACGAGGATTTGGATGGATCACATACAACCACAAAACATGTAAGAAAACACATAAGCACAAAATTAGTTAACTTGATTCTTTAATTCGTTATCTTAAGGTATAGATATTTAAAGCACATCAGGATCCATCTATAAAGATAGAAGAATTTTCAATAAGAGTATGGCTTTGTTTCTTAAAAGAAACAAGTGTTTAAGGTTCTTGGGGAGATCACAAGTGATCATAAAATGACAGAACCATACGAGTAGTTTGTCTTTGGGTTGACATCATAAGGTTGTATCAAACATTTACACAATTGTATCAGTTTTGCAAAAATAAAAACGATGAATTTTTATTTATATAACAACTGATTTGTCTTTAAACGTCAAAGATAACAACCAAGGGAAATAACAAAACGCTAGTTGTTCACTGCCGCATCATTGTTCATGTTTGCCTCATTGATATTAAACACTCGTCCACGTGCTGGAGGTATGTTAACAAGTCTTGGGCAATTGTTCCTGTAGTGGGTAAGGTTACCACAGTTATAACATGACCCCGGAGGGAACCGTGCTTGAACAGCAGCAGGGTTTGCAGCAGCTTGATTTGCATAACGACAAACATTGATCAAATGTCCCAACCGCCCACAGTGGGTACATTTGTGACACTGCTCTTGCTCTAGATGATGACGGTTGCACTTGTTGCACAAAGGTGCGGTACCAACATAGTTTTGCCTTTTGCGAGGTTGTGCTGGTTGGTTTGGTGCAACCTGTTTGTCTTGAGCAGTTACAGCGTAGTTTTGAGAGGCTTTGCGCTTCTTCTTCTTGGATACCTCATCCTGTTTTTCCTTTGGCTCAGCTGGAGCAGTCTTGTCGGATGGTCTTGGGTCGCCTTTTCGAAAAAGCTTTTTCTTTCTGATGTGAGATTCAGTTAGAGTAGCAGACAATTCAATGGCTTGTCTGACAGTAGTAGGGTTGCTGCCAGTAACAATATCCTGAACTAGGTCAGGAAGACCATCAGTATATTTCTCGATCGCCTTATCCACAGGAGTAACCATAGCAGGACACAACAGGCTCAATTCTTCAAAACGGTCAGTATAGGCTCGATCTTCACCACTGTCTTGCTTCAAATCATCAAACTCCCTCTCCAAAGCTCGCAGTTCATGACGAGGGCAAAATTCCTTCATCATAAGAGCCCTAAGCTCAGCCCAAGTCTGTGCTAATGCAACCTCAGCACCGCGGTCTCTCATAACCCCGTTCTACCATGTGAGAGCCCTCTTCTGAAACACACTTGAAGAAAACTCGACCTTGCGATTTTCAGGACACTGAACATGACGGAAGGTATTCTCAATGCTCTCGAACCACTGAAGAAGCCCAGTTGCTCCCTCAGAACCACTAAACTTGAGCGGTTTAGCCGAGTTGAAACTCTTGAAATTGCATGGAGCATTGTTGTTGTTGATGGCTTGCATCATTTGAACATAAAGATTTGGGAAGGCAGCAGCCATTTGCTGCGCGATGATTTCCGCCAGTTCGGCATTCGCCATCTGATTGTCGCGTCGAGGAGGCATTCTAAAAGAGGAAACATGAAAGGAAACGAGTGAGAGAATTTGACGAAAAGAGTAAGATGAAACAAATCTGATGAAAGCAAGAATAGTGGTTATTTGTTTGTTACTACAAAGCAAACAAACTACACACAGTGACTAATCAAAGTAAATGGGTCAAAAATAATGTATCACGAAGACATGCTCGCCTATAAGTGAACACTCATCCCAAGAATTCCCAGGTAAGCACAACTGGTCTCGCGTCTGATGAGATGTATACGAAGTGCTTGCCTAGACAGAAAACCCAGAATACAGGCATTCACCCTTCCAGTTTGCACGTGTTCACATTATTTAAAACCCAAAACCTTGACGAGATTTTGAAAACTCAAAGGGGTTCAAAACCATATAACAGAGGGTTCAAAACCTAGTAATCAATCATCCTAGAACAGATGATTAGTTTTCAAAGTGGTTTTGAAATTTATGTTCTTGTTGTGGTCGTCGCCTAAGGATAGGTGACGGTATTGTTTTAAAACTAAACACAAGAAAACTTGTGTTAGGGTCCCTAGAAGGTTATAGACTAGGTCAAAGCATTACTAATAACCTAATTCCCTATAACCATTGGCTCTGATACCAACTTTTCTGTCACACCCCGACCACGTAAAGCAACTAGACGTGGCGGAAATGTCGGGGAGTGTTGTAACAGAATCATTGTTTCATAACCATGGAATAAATAAATTCTGTTTTATTGAATAAATGAACTCATTGTTTTAGTACAATCAAAAGTACAACTATGATCTTCCAATTTTTAAAGTTTCTAAGGCACGAGTCCATCCTAGATGTAGCATGTGTCAACAATCATTGCAAAGTAGTACCTGAAACATGTGTAAAAATAGGTACGTCAGCATAAAAATGCCTGTGAGATACATAGGTTTTGTGAAAAATAAGATTCATGACTTATGTTTAAGAAAAATGTTTAGTCATGAACCTTGTAATTTGTTTTGTTTTGTAAATCACTTGAAAAGCAATAAGATCAGATGATATGTATAAGTAAGAGAATAATGTATGGTTAAATGAATAACCAAGTAAAATGAGTTTGTATAAGATAAGTTGTTTGTGAATCAATGTCTTGTGAAAAATATGACATTTGCATAAAATGTTATATGTCTCAAATTTAAATGATTCAAATAACGCTACAATATGTAACACCATACAAACACTTATATATAGGAAGTACCAGCGGCGTATCCACCATGCTTGTATCATATTACTCACGCCTCGTTACTTAATCACTTACTCAAACCAAACCAACAATGTAAGATGTCTATGTTTAAACCAATTGCCAAATGTATTGAATAATATGTCAAAATGTTTATGTCAAGATGTAAGTCATGTAATGTATAACCAAGATGATATGTGTAAATAAATGTAAGGTTAAACAAATAACCTTATAGTATCATATTAAAAGTATACTTTTGGATTTGTAAATAACATATTAAACTATGTTTTGGTTCCATAAATAACATATCAAAATATGCCTTGGATGTGATAAATAACATATTAAATTATGTTTTGGTTTTGTAAATAACATATCAAAATATGTTTTGGATGATTAACAAAATATATGTTGGTCTTGTACAATACCACACATGAGAGTATATCAAATTATACTTTAAAAGTGTGATTTAAGAATTCATTCAGACCTAGTGCATCAAAATACACCTTTGAGACTATAGGAATACCACAAAGGCAATCCCTATTTGGATGGAGAAACAAATTGGTTTCAGACATTCCATGACAACAGGAATGGGGTGTCTAATCCTATAGCGCTATATCATACTAACAACCGGTCTGGTGAACATAAAATAAGTACAATTCAACAATTCATTTTATGTTCTTTGAGAAATCAATGTTTAAACCATAGATAGTCATTTAGTTTGTCAAATGATAAGTAATAACATGTATAATCAATTATACTTTGAAATCATGAAAGTAACAGATAGGTACACATGCTTCACCCCAAAACAGTTTGAAAACGGTAAAAGAGGGGAACTATGTACTCACTTGAGATTGCTCAGATGTCTTAAGATAACCACCAAGGAATGCTAAAGATCTCGGAATCAAACGGCACCTAATATAGGTAACTATGTTAATAACCCGGACCTAAATCGGAAGATCGGATAGAATGAGGTTTCGTAAACCAAACGAGTATAGAAACTCGTGTAATATGGTTTAACAAACCCTACATACTAAAACGAAACTTAACCTAAGTGTTTACAACCCATTACGACCCGTTTAGGTAGCTTATGCTACTTTAACGCGTCGTTCGCGTGAAACGCGTTCGGACCGCCTAACTAGTCCTATGACAAGTATTATATGCCTAAACATGTTACATAATCAGTTATGTGACAAAAGTTTAGGTTACATATGCTTAATTACCAATTATACATGAAAAGGGTATTCTGGTAATTTACCTAAGGCATATAAACTACCTATCATACAACTACTCAAACGATGTGACCATAAGGTATAACCTCGGAAGGTTATTCCCTATATACTATGGTCACCTAAATTGTTTGGTCGGATCTTATTGATCGACCAAACTGGGTCGGGTTCGAAGGTATAAGCGATTTGTCAGATCGCTTACCCTTACGACCCTAGACAACATGGTAATCAGTAGGCATAGTCCCAAGGGACTATAACCATCGTGATTACAATCACGTTGCGAAGTTCAAACGAACTTCGCATTGACCATACACTGGTCAACGCTGAAAGTCAAACAAAGTTTGACTTTCGGACTCAAAAAGCAATAAAAGACGAAAAAGAACGAAAGAATACTTACGAAGGGTCCCCGAATGCTAATCTAGATCGAAATAACTCAGGTATGAAACTAAGGTTCCAACTTAGAGTCTTTAAGATCAGATTCTAGTGGTTTTGAAGCAATGGGGGGTGGGGTATTTATAGTTTTCGGGTAACCGTTAAGATTGTTTCAAGGAAACCGTGCTCGAATCTCATGCATACACTTGTCGGAAAGCTATGGTGACTAAAAATGGTCCTTATCAGCTGAATAGGCAAGTTGAGAATGTGTGGTGGTGGATAAAACAGCTGGAATCTGCTGACTGTTCGTTATTATCTGATCAGAGAGGCTGATGCGGCCCGTGTGAGGATACACCAGGAATTGAGGCGGGCCGCCTGGCCATGTCTGATCAGCACAAACTTTCAGAAATGACAGTTTCAGTCCATGCACGTGTTTAAGGCCATTCCCGACACTTCTAAGGCCCGTAAAGCCAACTTTAAGGCCCTAAAATGATGGCTAAACATTGTGGACATGAAACATGCTCAAAAATATGTCGGATGTTGGTTCGTTTGGTCGTACGAACGCGATGTTCGCTTAATTACGACGGAATGCGCACAAGCGCGAAAAACGATCCAAATGGCGTGACGAATGGATTTTTCTTGTGCCAAACACTAAAATAAAATATTTTAGTGCTTATATAAGTTTTTGGATGTCCGGATGTGTTCAGAACGTAAGTTATGCGCGAAAATGCAAACTTGTGCACTTTTTGACGCTTTTAGTCCCTGAATGACCCAAAAGTTTATTTTAGCACACCAAACCCCTTGAAGCCTATTTCTAAGCTATGTAAAGGATATTTATGGTATGTTTAACTTATGTTCATGTTCCGGAATGTCTGTTCCAGTACGAATCGTCATACTTTCGCAGTTTGTCAAGTTTAGTCCCTATAAGCGAATTAACTTGTTTTTGCCATAACAAAGCCTTCAAAACTTATTTCTAAGTTATGTAAAGGTTATTTAAGATATGTTAAGTATATTTCACTATTCCGGAGTGTTCGTTGGATTAAAATGGTTATATTTACGCATCAGAGCGCGTATAACCCTCCAGAAAGCGATTTAAAGCTTATAATCGAACAAGAGTTGATATGTGCAAATGATACACATATTTTTACAAATCCCAAGTATGAAATACAATATTTCATTGGTTTGGCATTTTTTTGATGGTTTAAGTGACACAGGTGTCACAGATTACTCATCCGCGGACCCAATTCAACAACAAAATGTTATTTGGGGTCGGCCATTTTTGAACACCGCACATGCCGTTATTGATTGTCGATATGGTATGGTCGACATGACATTCGGTAATAGAAAGATGAGATTAAATGTTTTTACTAATGGTGCTAATGTTTATGGTGATGAGTGTTTTCTAGCAGATTTCATAGATGGATACGACCCAAAGGAGTTCGAGGAAGAGGTTTTGGGTTCGTGTGTTTGTGATGTGTCTTTGCAGGTTCATGCATGTCAGTTAGAAATGGAAGAGAAGGAGCAAGAGGCTCTTGCGGCGAAAGAAGGAAGGCCGCTATGGACCCACCAAACGGAAACTTTACCGGTGGGAATCGATTCGGGTACAAAACCTTCATTGGAGTGTCCACCAAATGTGGAACTGAAAGAGCTACCGAAACATCTAAAGTATGCATTCTTGGGGGAGAATGACACCTTACCGGTGATCATTGCTTCTAATTTGGCGGTAGCTCAAGATGAGGATTTGATACGGGTTTTGAAGGCTAATAAGGCGGCAATTGGATGGACGATAGCCAACTTGAAAGGTATTAGTCCATCCATTGTAATGCATAAAATCATTACAAGCGAAGATGCGAAGCCAACCCGTGAAACACAAAGAAGGTTGAACCCGAATTTGAGAGAAGTGGTCAAGAAAGAAGTGATCAAGTGGTTGGATGCGGGGATCATTTATCCCATCTCGGACAGTGCGTGGGTAAGTCCGACTCAGGTAGTACCTAAAAAGTCCGGCATCCAGGTAATAAAAGATGAACAAGGTGAGCAAATTGCCACCCGACCGGTCACCGGGTGTCGAGTTTGCATTGATTATAGAAAATTAAACGTCGCTACCTCCAAAGACCATTTCCCGTTACCTTTCATTGACCAAATAATTGAAAAACTTTCGGGTCAAAAATACTATTGTTTTTTGGATGGGTACTCGGGATATAACCAAATTGCTATTCACCCGGACGACCAACACAAAACCACGTTTACATGTCCATATGGTACATTTGCTTTTCGGAGAATGCCATTTGGACTATGTAATGCCCCGGCCACATTTCAAAGATGTATGATGAGTATATTTTCAGGCATGGTCGGGGAATCTCTTGAAGTATTTATGGATGATTTTTCCATCTTTGGCCCAAGTTTCGATTCTTGTCTTGACGAATTAGAAAAAATTTTACAAAGGTGTGTTGAGACAAACTTGGTGCTAAGTTGGGAAAAGAGCCATTTTATGGTTCAAGAGGGTATTGTGTTGGGACATGTAATATCGGACCGGGGAATGGAGGTAGACAAAGCAAAAATTCGAGTAATTTCATCTCTACCCCCACCAAAGAATGTTAAGGGGGTGAGATCATTTTTGAGACATGCGGGGTTTTATAGAAGATTCATCAAGGGTTTTAGTGTAATAACAAAACCTTTATGCAACTTATTATTGAAAGATGTCCCATTTGATTTTACTGACGAATGTTTGCAAGCATTTCGTGTTTTAAAGGAACAGTTGGTGAAAGCTCCTATCTTGCAACCACCGGATTGGTCGAAGCCGTTTGAAATTATGTGTGATGCTAGCGACACGACCATTGGAGAGGTTTTGGGTCAAAGAGTTGACAAGAAGCCGGTGGTAATTTATTATGCAAGTAAAACTTTGTCCGAGGCGCAACTGAATTACACCACAACCGAGAAAGAATTATTAGCGGTGGTGTATGCCTTGGACAAGTTTAGATCCTACATTTGGGGGAGCAAGGTGATTGTGTATTCGGATCATAGCGCAGTCCGATATTTAATGGAAAAGAAGGATGCAAAGCCCCGGTTGATTCGTTGGGTGCTTTTATTGCAAGAGTTTGATCTAAAGATTCGGGACAAAAAGGGGTGTGAAAATGTTGTTGCGGATCATTTGTCCCGGATCTCGTTGGAGGGTGTTGATGACCCGAGTGAAATTAATGAACGGTTTCCCGACGAGCAATTGTTAGCCGTTTCTACTTTCGTTGCACCTTGGTATGCCCATTACGTGAATTATTTAGCCAAGGGTGCAATTTCGAATCATTGGACGAAGAAGAGACGACAACAATTTCTAAGTCAAGTTAAACAATATATTTGGGATGAACCGGATTTGTTCAAAATCGGACCCGATCAAGTGATAAGAAGGTGTGTTCCCGAAACTGAAGTATTAGAGATTTTGACCCATGCTCATTCATCGGCATGTGGAGGGAATTTTAGTGGGAACAAGACGGGTTACCGGGTGTTATCATATGGGTTTTATTGGCCTACAATTTTCAAAGATTCTTGTGAGTTTGCCCGGAATTGTATCAATTGTCAAAAAGTTGGAAGCATATCGAAGCGGGATGAAATGCCTTTTCAACCAATTTTGGTGGTTGAGGTGTTTGATGTTTGGGGAATAGATTTCATGGGTCCCTTTCCCAATTCGAACGGGTTTTTGTATATATTGGTTGCGGTTGACTATGTTACGAAGTGGATAGAAGCTATTGCTACAAGGACCAATGATCATTCCGTTGTATGTAAGTTTGTGCAATCCAACATATTCGCTCGATTCGGTGTGCCAAGGGTGATAATAAGTGATGGCGGTTCACATTTCAAAAATTTTAATTTTGGGAAATTGCTAAAAAGATATAATGTGAACCACCGAGTGGCGACACCGTACCATCCGCAAACAAGTGGACTAGTTGAAGTGTCCAACCATCAAATTAAAGAGATCCTCATGAAGACGGTAAGAACGGATAGAAAAGATTGGTCAAGTAAACTTGACGATGCGTTGTGGGCATATCAGACGGCCTACAAAACTCCAATCGGTACCACCCCTTATCGGATGGTGTATGGGAAGGGGTGCCATCTACCAATGGAGTTAGCACATCGAGCGCATTGGGCCATCAAAACTGTTAATGCGGATTATGATGAAGCGGGTCGAGTAAGGAAGTTGCAATTGAATGAGATTGAGGAGATTAGAGATGAAGCCTACGAATGTGCTTCCGCATACAAAGACAAACTGAAGAAAGTTCATGATGCAAAGCTAAGGAAAAAGAACTTCGAAGTGGGTCAAAAGGTGTGGTTGTATAATTCAAGGTTGAAGATGTTCGCGGGCAAACTCAAGAGCAAATGGATGGGTCCTTACGTCATCCGTAGAGTGGGAAGATTTGGTGATGTCGACATACAAGACGAACAAACCAACAAGCAACAAACGGTGAACGGGCATAGGCTCAAACCGTATTTGGAAGGCAACGACATCAATAATCTTGAGCTTGACAAAGTAGGTTACATTTTACGCCCCTTGGATGACGAGGAAGCATGAGAGGCCCAGGTTTGATGTTTGTACATATTTAGTTTAGTTTGTTTCGGTTCAAATAAAGTCCCGTTTAAAACTTCTGTTCGAAACAAGTGTGGGGAAATCCGTACGAATTTCCCGAACATAGTGTTGAGGATAACACGGGTTTTTAACGGGGGGTAGGTATATAATTTTCATGTTTTCAAAAATTTAAGAAAAACAATAAAAATTATAAAGTTTTTAAAAGCTAAAAAAAAACATAAAACATAAAAAAAAATTTGCAACATAAAGGTTCTTGGTCGCCCCCTTTTGCCCAGTACCCGCCGTAAGCTACGGTGGGGGGGGGGGGGGCGTAGCTTACGGCGGCCATTCAAGAAAAAAACCCCTACGGCGCTTAGACACTGTTGTACGGCGGTGCATTTTCTCCCAGATATCGCCGTAACCTACGGCACCGAGCTGAAATGTATTGTGGTCCCTTTGTCGGCGATGTATATAAAAAAAACTGAAAAATATAATGATAATAATAATAATAATAATAATAAACAATAATAATAATAATAATAACTCTTTTAATAAAAACAATAATCCCCATCCACTCCTTTTCCATAATCGATCTCCAACCACAATTATCTTTCTTCTCCATCTTTCTTCTTCTTCATCTCTCAAGAACCCTAACTCACCTTCAAATCTTCATAGTTCCTTCAAATCTTATCCGATTTTGGTGATTCTTGAGCCTATTTTGGGTGAAATTTCACAAGGAACCTGGATTTATACTTATATCTTGAAGATTCCTTTGTTTTAGGGTCAGATTTGAGCATAGGGGTGCTGAAATTTTGGGGGTTTTTGTGGGTTTTTGTGGGTTTTTGTGTGAACTTGAAGAGTTTGTTATTCTCATCTTCTACAACACTAAGGTATGCAAGTTCAATTCATTTTTTTTTATGTACATTGCGGTTTGTAAGTTTCCCTTATTGTTTTTGCTTACACACTTGCTTGTATATGATAGATGATAGGATTTTGTGAACCATTGAGTGTTATGGGTATAAATCTATTTGATGTCTAGTGAAAATTTTTTTGGAAGAATTCTGATTTGTAGAGACATTATGCCGAATTTTTGTTTGAAAAGTTGAATATTTGGTTTTTGTACATTTATACCCGTAACATAAAGCAAGTGTGGGGAAGTTTGTGGAGTTGAACTAACTTGAATTGTTGTGTGGTTTATGAATGTGTGTAGGTATGGTGCGAACGAAGGATAAAGCGGGTGCAAGTTCGTCTAAACAACCTCAACTGGAAGAAGAGCAACCAAAGAGGAGGAGGTTGACACGAGTTGGTGACCCGGATTCGGAGGAGGATGCGCCTCCAAGGGGTCCAAAACCGGATTGGACATCCGGTTCATTACTAGACCAACCCGCAGAATGGAGAGAGGACTTGTTTCACGAGCAAATGAACAAGTTGAAGCAAAGGGCTGAGGCATTTATTTGTGAAAAGGAGATCCAGGAAGCTGATTTTGGGCCGTTCGGGATAACGGCAAAGTTTAAAGAATTGGGTTGGGGCAGCTTTGAAGTGTTACGATAACGAAGTGAAGAAGATGTATGACTCTCAGATTCAATAGTGGATGGCTACACTCGAATGTCCCCCGTTTAAGGCCCCACAAAAGATGAAATTGGTTGGAACATGTAATGGGGTAAGGGTCGAGATGTCCTATGATTCATTGCGCCGAATAGCGAAGTTTGATGACTTACCATCCAATCAATATATCTACCCAAGCCTCAAAGATCTCTATCACGAGCCTGACAAGCATCCTCAATGGCAACAAATGTTGGATTACCTTTTCCTTCCGGGTACCACACATGGGAAATTGTTTAGACGAAACTTGAGAATGGAGGCGAAGTTGTTGTTGGTTTTGTGTACATACAATGTCATCCCGCGGCGGGGTGATAAGATGGAGGTTCGGTTTCAAGAGGTGCCGATCTTGTATATGATGATGCATGGTTCTCCCAAGGTTCCCTTCCGATTTCTAGTATTGAACAACATTTGGTTGAGCCGGAATAGCGGGGAAAGAAAAATTGTACCCCATTGCCGATTGATCACGACATTGTTAAAGAAATATGGGGCAATTGAAGGCAATGAAAAAGGTTCTTATAAGAGGTTTAAGCCGTTTGACTTAAAGAATTTGGGACCTGGATGGGAGTACAAGGAAACAAAAAGGTATCACAAATTGAAGACCGATGGGCGAAGGTGGAGAGTGTCTTAAGCGGATGCGAGACCGTTACGACCGGGCGAGGCTGATGAGCCCGAAATGACTGATGAAGAAGTTAGTGGTGACGACGACTACCGTGAAGACACGTTCATGGTTGATGCTCATATATGGGGCGTTGGCCCAGGTGGAGTTCAGGGAGCAGGTGTACAGTCTGGTTATATGGGGAGTGCATTTGACTATGCACATCAGGCCTATGATCCCTATTGGGCTCATTCGGGGAATATGGGCCAGATTATTGAACAAAGGCGACCACCCACTTTTGGTGAATGGACTGAACCCAACCAAATGCTCTTCGATCAGCAAACTTTTATGGGGGCGAGTATGGAGAGAGCTCTGAAGCAGAGCTATGACAGAAATGAGCAATCGAATCGTGCTCACATGTATGCCCGCGAAGAAGAGATGAATAATCGCTACTTAGACGACCGCCAGAGACGCTTGCATGATCAGTGGCATGCGGGTCAACCACTCGAAGCGGACTCGCCAGTTGTAGATTATACCACATTGCCACCTTATGACGGTAGTGTATCGTATCCCACCCCACCATTACATCATTCTCAATGGGTGGATCCACACGCTATGAGTTATCAGCAGGCGAATCAAGGTGGTGATCAAGGTAGTAGCAGCGGTAGCGGAGCTTTTGGGTTTGGCGAGTGGAATGACATGATGACATCCATTTTCGGGCCTCCACAGCCAAAGTACTATTAGCCAGGTCGTATCTTGCTCCTTTGTATATTTGTGTATATTTTTATCTAGTACGTTTATGTTTATGGTTGGGAGGTAGGGTGGTGTTTAGATGTTGATGTGCTTTCTTGGGATGTGTTAGTGGTGGTGTGTGTGAATTTACATACAAAAAAAAATTTTGGGATTTGAGAGTATTAGCGAAAGCTAATGTTGTTGGTTAAGCGATCTTTCCCTCAAAACCATACATTGGGACAATGTATCCCAAGTGTGGGGATGGGGGGAATTTTTGAGAATTAAAATTTTTTTTGTAAAGCCAAGCGAAAAGTGTCAAAATTTGAAAACTTGATATTGTTCCACTTGACACACCGACACCCATTCCTAGTCTTTTCTTGGTGATAAGTTGAGCCACATATGATTGTTATAGATGTTTCTTTGTTTTGAGTGGCGGTGTGTGTCTTGTGTTAATAGAACTTGTGTTTGAATTCTTGTTAAATCCTAGAGTTAGCATGCTTTTGAAAATGATAGGGGACTTTTAGGTAGCCTCGTCTAGATGTGTGAGAGTGCGGGATTAGTGGGTTGGACCTCATACTTTACATATATGAGCTTGGTATTGTGAGGGGTGGGGGTTTGGTCCTTAGGAAGCCATGTTTGAGCCTTATACCATTCGGTTGTGACCCAAACCTACTTCCTACAAAATTTTACCTTTTGAGATGACCCGGTTTAGGAGATTTAGTATGTAATGTTGATGTTCTTGTATATATTGTTGAAGTTTGATGTGTTAAAAAAAAAGAGAAAAAATATGAGAAAAATACAAAAAGAAGTATTTAGTTGCAATCGTAGTTGAGAATGTTGAAAAAGTTTTGTATATATTTGGTGTTTGCTTTGTTAGTAGTAGAAATAAAAATCGGGTCAAATCAATTAGCTCTTTCATATGTATTCCACCGTTTTCCTACTTTTGTACCTAGCCCCATTACAACCCGTAAGTTCTTTTTTATTCATAAGCATGCTAAGTATTTGTTAGGAGGAAACTTGATTTTTATACAAGCTTATTGTCGTACAAACACACACACGCATTGAGTGGTTTAGCATTATGGGCTAATATTTCTTGTCACCGAGAGTTTTTGTGAGGGGTGTATCTTTTGGTATGATTGAAAGTTAGTAGAAGGACGGCGCATTTTAGCTTGGTTTGCATGATTGATCACTTGTGGTTATGAATAGTTTTGAATGGGTTGCTTGGGACAAGCAACGGGTAAGTGTGGGGATGTGACGGGTGGTCCGTAGAACAACCCTTAAAAGGTTTAATATGATGCACATTCCATGCTTATTAAGGTTAATTACTTGAACTTGGTGACCACTAGAGGTTTGATGTTACAGGTGTTAAAATGCTCAAGATGTGGATTTTAGGAGGCATGAATGGATGCTAGAAGTTGGCGGGGTCAAGAGTTGAAGAAGTGGTAGATTGAAAGAGAAACAAAGAAGAAACAATGCTCAGCGCCGTAGCCTACGGCTTCTGTCGTAGGTTACGACTCAAAATTATCAAAAGTGACTCGGCCGTAAGACAGTACCTCGAAGCCGTAAGGGAATGTTGGGTGCCGTAAGCTACGGTACCTGGCTTAGCTTACGGCACTTGGTTGACTTTCTGGACTTCTTTGACCGCCGTAAGCTACGGCGTGTAGCGTAGCTTACGGCGCCGACCCTACCAAACTTGTAACTCCTTCATTTATGAGTCATTTTCATGGGATTTATGGTGTCTTATCATTTGTTTTCGGTTACATCTTGCTTGGCAACGAATTTTGGAGCATCTTTGGAGATTGGGAGCTTGAAGAACACCTGTTAATTTTAGTTTTATTGTGTTTTGATTTCCATGAACATTGAAACTAATATGATGATGTTGATTCAAGCCATGAGTGGCTAAACACTTTATGATCATCTTTGGTGGAAGGTTTTGTAAGACTTTATGCTCAAATTCTCTATTTCTAGAATAACAATCTCTTTCTTTGTTGAAATGCTTGTTATGGTGTGTGATTGATTGTTAGTAAATTGTTGATTCTTATGTTAAACTAATTAGAAACCATACGTTCTTGGTGCCGTTGGCAATCGAGATATCATGGGTATAGTTAGGCTTGGGTAAGGGTTGATTGATCATCGGGTAACAACCTCACGTTCTAGGAATCTGAGTACTTAGTTCCCTTTCATCACTGCAATTGATCACACATGAACTATGTCTATGTAGTTCTTTCTGGTGGAATGTTAGTATAAATGTCAAAGCAAATCGGAAACTAAAGATGATTACTTGTCTCTAAATTGTTACAACCAAAACTTGTCTTTTGCAATTTAATTAGATAAATTTAGTTCTAAAACCAATTCACTCAAATCAACTCTTGAACTTTACTTTCATTACAATTAGTTTAATCTTAGTAACTTAGATATACACTTAGATAACATACATTCCACAAACTCCCTGTGTTCGATACCCACTTACCGCTAGCTAATTAGTTGTATTTGGATTAAATTTGATTGAGACTTCGACCTCACGTCATGAACCTCACACTATATATATATATATAGGGAGGAGCTCATGCGAGAACCACCTTTATTGTGAGAACCGCGAGAACCAATGTGAACACAACCTAAAATAGCTAAAAAAACCTAACCCCCCCCCCCCCAAAAAAAAAAAAACCTAAACCCCCCCCCCCCCCCCCCCCCCAAGCTAAATGCTAAAAACTAAAACCTAAAAAAAACCTAACCCCCCCCCCCCCCAAAACCTAAACCCCCCCTTCCCCACCCCCCAAAACCCTAAACTCCCCCCCCCCACCCCCCCCCCCCAAGCTAAAATGCTAAAAACTAAACCCCCAAAAAACCTAAAAAATCTAAAAAAATCAAAAAAAAAATCTAAAAAACTTTTTTTGAAATTTTTTAATATTTTTTATAAAAAAAAATCGCTACTATTCGAAGCAAAAATGAAAAAAAAATTTTTTTTTTTTTGCTTCGAAAAGTAGCGATTTTTTTATAAAAAGTATTAAAAAATTCAAAAAAAATTTTTGTGTGATTTTTAGCTATTTTTAGGCATTTTTGGTTGTGTTCACATTGGTTCTCGCGGTTCTCGCAATAAGAGGTGGTTCTCGCATGATCTTCTCCCTATATATATATATATGGTAAGGTTCATTTGAGAACCACCCTTATTGTGAGAATCGCGAGAACTAATGTGAACACAAAATAAAATCTAAAAAAAATCAATAACCACTCAGATTTTTTTTTAATTTAAAAAAAAATCGCTATATTTAGTTAGCAAAAAAAAACTTTTTTTTTCGAGTAACAGTTATCCATGCACATGTGCATATGTATCATTACTTCGACAAATTCCGTAATACATTATCAGTAATAGAAAATTGCACTTTAATTTACAATACCATCTGTAATACACTAGTTTTTACATTGCCAATATTCAAAATGCACATGTGCATCATTATGCATAACCATGATATAACGTGTTTTGTTACAAAAAGTTTGTGATTTTGAATGTAGAAGTAGACCCATATATGATGTAATTTATGATTGGAAGGTATAAAATGATGTTGACATACATGATGTAATATGTTGATTGGAAGGTATAAATGATGTTGACATACATGTAATAAAGTGAAAATATTGGTAATAGTATTATATTATGGATGGTAGGAGGTAATGGTATTGTATTATGGATGGTAGAAGGTAATGGTAGTGTATTATGGATGGTATGATAAATGAAATGGAAAGTGTATTCAAAGTAGTGTACCAAAACACCTTATTTCATGTTGATACATATAGATGCACATGTGCATTTCTAATATTGGTAATGTAAAAAGTAGTGTATTACATATGGTAGTGTAAATGAAAGTGCAATTGTATAATATTTGTAATGAATTGCGGAATTTGTCAAAGAAATGACAAAAATGCACATGTGCATGTTTGTGTATTATGGATGGAATGATAGATGAAAGAGAGTAGTGTACCAACACACCTTATTTCATGTTGATACATATAGATGCACATGTGCATTTCTAATGTTTTTAACGTAAAAAGTAATGTATTACACGTGTTAGTGTAAATGAAAGTGCAATTTTCTAATATTTGTAATGAATTACGGAATTTGTCAAAGAAATGATACAAATGCACATGTGCATAGATAACTGTTACTCGATTTTTCTTTTTTTTTTTGAATTTTTTTTATTATAAACGAAATATAGCGATTTTTCCAACAAAAAAAAATAGTAAAAATAATTTTGTTTGGTGTCATTTAGATTTTTTTTAGGTATTACAGTTTGTGTTCACACTGGTTCTCGCAATAAAATGTATATATATAGGAAAATGATCCGTTAGGAACCACCCTTTATTGTGAGAACCGCGAGAACCAATGTGAACACAACTAAAAATACCTAAAAAAACACACAAAAATTGATTTTTTATATTTTTTAGCTAAAAGTCGCTAATTTTCGTTACCAAAAAAAATTGATTTTTTAATTTAAAAAAAAATGGCTACTAAAAGTAGCGATTTTTAGCTAATATATTAAAATAAAAAAAAATTGTGTGTTTTTTAGATTTTTTTAGGTTTTTTGTGGTTTATTTTTTAGCATTTTAGCTTGGGGGGGGGGGGGCGGGTTAGTTTTTTTTAGGTTTTGGGGGGGGGGGGTGGAGGTTTAGGTTTTTTTTTTTAGGAGGGGGGGGGTGGGTTAAGAGATCCCAATTAGGGTACGACGAGTCGGTTCCAACGCCGCTGGAATGAGTACAATCGGAGTTCGTTTGAGTCGGTTCTCCACTGTTCCCCATTTTTTTAGTGTTCCCCAATGAACCTCACACTATATATATATATATATATATATATATATATATATGGTAAGGTTCATTTGAGAACCACCCTTATTGTGAGAATCGCGAGAACCAATGTGAACACAAAATAAAATCTAAAAAAAATCAAAAAGCACTCAATTTTTTCTTTTAATTTAAAAAAAAAATCGGTATATTTAGTTAGCAAAAAAAAAAACTTTTTTTTTCGAGTAACAGTTATCCATGCACATGTGCATATGTATCATTACTTCGACAAATTCCGTAATACGTTATCAGTAATAGAAAATTGCACTTTAATTTACAATACCATCTGTAATACACTAGTTTTTACATTACCAATATTCAAAATGCACATGTGCATCATTATGTATAACCATGATATAACGTGTTTTGTTACAAAAAGTTTGTGATTTTGAATGGAGAAGTAGGCCCATATACATGTTTTGTGGTTAGTTATATCTAGTGGTTGATGGTTTGGTTATACTTGTCAATTTATGATGTAATATGTTGATTGGAAGGTATAAATGATGTTGACATACATGTAATAAAGTGAAAATATTGGTAATGGTATTATATTATGGATGGTAGGAGGTAATGGTATTGTATTATGGATGGTAGAAGGTAATGGTGGTGTATTATGGATGGTATGATAAATGAAATGGAAAGTGTATTCAAAGTAGTGTACCAAAACACCTTATTTCATGTTGATACATATAGATGCACATGTGCATTTCTAATATTGGTAATGTAAAAAGTAGTGTATTACATATGGTAGTGTAAATGAAAGTGCAATTGTATAATATTTGTAATGAATTACGGAATTTGTCAAAGAAATAAAAAAAATGCACATGTGCATGTTTATGTATTATGGATGGAATGATAGAAGAAAGAGAAAGTAGTGTACCAACACACCTTATTTCATGTTGATACATATAGATGCACATGTGCGTTTCTAACATTGTTAACGTAAAAAGTAGTGTATTACACGTGGTAGTGTAAATGAAAGTGAAATTGTCTAATATTTGTAATGAATTACGAAATTTGTCAAAGAAATGATACAAATGCACATGTGCATGGATAACTGTTACTCAAATTTTTTATTTTTTATTTTTGAAATTTTTTCTCAATAAAGGGTGGTTCCTAACGGATCCTTCTCCTATATATATATATATATATAGGGACCGGTTCAAATGAAAACCACCCCCAGTTGCGAGAACTGTAGGAACCACTCACCTCCAATCAGATAATGACACGTATGAAATATTATTTTAAAACATAAAGGGCAATTTAGTAATTTACTCTATATGTCAAATCTTTTGTCTTCTTTAAAGTCTTCACTCTCTCTCTTTCTATCACACACTAAAATAACCAGAAATCTGTTTTCTCTCTCTCTTATCTCTTCAAAACCAAATCTCTCTATCTCATCTCTTCAAACCCTAAAACCCTCATGAGCCGCCGACACCCCTTTCTTCTCCCCTCTCGTTTCCTGTCCGGCGACTATGTCGGCCCGTTCTTGCTCCGACGAGACACTCACACCACACCACCACCCTCCTTCTTCACCTTAAATCCACCACAAAACCCCCCCTGTTTCACGTGATTAAACGGTCGGCCACCATGGTGGTGGCGGCATACGCCTGCAACGACTGAGAAGTAGAGAGAGAATGAGAGAGATCGAGGAGAGATAAAGCTACAGAAAGAGAGAGAGAAAGATGCTGCCGCCGGCGATGGCTCCGGTGATGTTCTTACTCTGGCCGTTTTCCGATGATGTCGAAGATGATATTCTTTCTCTCCCTCATCTCTCATCAGATCTACTCTCTCTCTCTCTCTCTCTCATCAGATCTATTTTGGTGTTTGATTTTGCGACGGTGTGGTGGTGAACAGTGGGTGAAGGGCGGTTGTGGTGGTGGGTTTGATGGCGATGGTGGGTGAAGGGCAGTTGTGGTGGTGGGGTTAGGGGCGTTGGTTAGTTAGGGGGTGGATGTGGCATAAACCCTTGTCGATGCCGACGACGGCATCTCCGGGCGGCACCTCCGACGTTTCTGTGATAGAGAGAGAGAGAGAGACGGACATGATAATTTGCCATTCTATAGTTTTTATTATTTGAAACCGTTGTTTTTATTCTTTTTGTTTTTTGTAATTTGATCTGTTGTGTTGAATAAAACACAAAATCAGAGCTACGGAAGCTCTGCGTCTAATCGTTGAACAAATCGAACAAGTTTCGGTTTGATTCGGACTGACTCGGTTGTTTTTTAGTGAATTTTTGAACATTCTTACGTTGATTTCGGACTGTTTTCAGTGATTTTTTTCGTTTGATTTGATTGAAATTTCGAACATTACCAATCAGATTTTGTTGAACTTCAGTTGCATTTTGATGATTTCTAATGAGTGTTTGCAACTGATAGCATGATTAGAAAGAATTAAAAATAGGTTGTTGTTGTATTGTTTTGATCGTATTTGAGTGATATTGTTTGATGATTTCTTTTGAATTCCATAAATAAATACAAGTAAAAGAAGCTGATATGAGTTTTGTTGAAGCTCACTGTTGTTTTTCTCATGATTTTTGACTCGTTCAGTTGGTTTGTGTTGAAAACATTTGTGTTTCTTGACAGTGATAGTTCAAAACACTTGTTTTCCGACAATTGATGACGATGGCGCGACAAGGATGGTGGAGGGTAGGTTTTGTACCCGTACCCCACTTTGCAGCCATGATATTTGCAAAATTTGAGCCAAACCCTATTTTTTTTCAAGATTCACATATTGAATTTTAGGAATAGTGGTTTGGACATACTAGAGAGGAACAATGTTTACAGGGTGTGCAAAATGAGTAGTGTTTTGCATTTGAGGAGTAGGGGTATATTGGGAATAATGAACAGTGTTTTGGGTGTTTTGAGGTCTTGGACTGGCGTGAGTAATTATATGACCACTGTTTTGGCTCCTACATTCCCTAGCAAAGTGACCAAGCCTATTACACTTATAACAGTTAATCTTTGATTTATCCAACCCAACTTTTAAGTTCCCATGCAACACTGGTGTCACACCCCGACCGCGTTAAAACAACGAAACCGCGGCGGAAACATCGGGGAGTGGAGTAACAGAATCATTGTTTCACAACACATGGATTAAAGTTACGTTTTATTAAATTAAGTTATGTACATTGTCTTGAAATTTAAAAGCAAAACACAAACATATTGTCTATCATTGTTATTAAGTCACTAAGGCCTCGTCCGATCCTATGTGAGCATGCATCCTAGTCGTCATCAACAACATCATCAAACACCACCTGAAACATATGTGAAAATAAAGTCAGCAAAGAAATGCTGGCGAGCACATAGGTTTTGTGAGTGCGTTAAATTCATGGCTTGTATAAGTATTGCAACACCTCGTATGACTACTAGAGTCTGTAATTGAAAACCCTGTTTTGAAAAGTGTTTTGTATTGCAATATGATTAACCAACTTAAAACAAGTTGGTTATAGTTTATAAAACCTCGTTGCCATGAATCTTGACTAAAAAATTTGTTTTTGTAAGCCAAATTGTAAATCGTTCTTGTAATAAAACTCGTATGGTTTATATCATTTAGTAAATATCGTTTCGTTTCATTGTTTGAAATCATTCGTCCAAGTGAACTAAATAACGCCACGGAATGCAATATGATGAAAGCACTTATATATAAGAAATACCAGCGGCGTATCTACCATGCTTTTATCACATTACACCCGTCCCGATATCTATTCACATACCAAAAACCAATCGTTCAATTGTACTCGTTCTCAATCGTTCGTGTTATCAAAACCAATCGTTCAAATAGTTCAAATCGTTCAATCGTTCAAATCGTTCAATTCATTCAAATCGTTCAATTCGTTCGTGTTTTAATTGTGAAAACTAAATTTTGGTCGTCTCGTTGAATACATTCAAACCTGTGTGACTCGTCCATCGTTCACTCGTATTAACAAACCACCAAAGGGTATGTTAACAATCATCAGGTTCTGTCGTTACCCACATTACCCCATACATAACCATGGCGATAGTCCAATAACGGGATTTGTCAAAACCTATGGTACCATACTACTGGTCGGCTCGGCCAAAGCTAATGAATGTCATTCGTGTTATGTAATAACGTCCCAACAAGTTCGTTCACATTATCGAAATCGTTGTGTTTAACATAAACCATAGTATTCGTTTTTGAAAATATCGAAATCGTTTAGCACATATGAATCACCCCAAAACAATTGATAGTAGTAAAATAGGGGAACTATGTAATCACTTGAGATTGCAAGGTGTGCTCGATTAAAGTGAACAAACAAGCTCGGGAAATCAAGGAATCAAGTGGCACCTAGTATCGGATCACTATGTTAATAAATCGGTACCTAAATAGGGAGATCGGGTAGAATGAGGTCTCGTAAACCAAATGAGTGTTAGAACTCATATGACATGGTTTAACAAAGCCTACATTCTGAATAGAACCTACCCTAAGTGCTTATGACCCGTTATGACCCGTTAAGGTAGTTTACGCTACTTTAACGCTTCATTTGTGCAAAGGCGCATTAGAATAGCCTAACTAGTCATGTGACAAGTATTATATGCCCTAACATGTTTAAATATGTTGTATAATTAGTTTAAGTGTCAAAAATTAAGTTACATATGCTTAAATTCAAATTATGCATGAAAAGGGCATTTTGGTCATTTTCCTAAGGCATATAAACTACCTATCATACAACTAATTAAACTAAGTGACCATAAGGTATAACCTCGGAAGGTTATTCCCTATACAACTATGGTCACAAAATATATTTGGTCGGATCCTAATGATCGACCAAATGGGTCGGGTTCGAAAGTCTATGGGGTTGTTTAGACCGCTTGACTTACGACCCTAAACAAGCACTAAACTAAAAGTGACGAGTTAAACATGTTAAAACATGTTTAACTAAGTTAGAAAACTGATTTGGTATCAAAACAAAGTGTTTTGATACCCGAAACTTTGACTCGTCACTTCGACTAGTCAACGTGGTAATCAGTAGGTATAGTCACAAGGGACTATAACCATTGTGATTACGCTCACGTTGCAAAGTTCAATTGAACTTTGGCTTGTCTAATTCATGGTCAAAGCTGAAAGTCAAACACTGTTTGACTTTCATGCTTGAAATAAATGAACAAGCATGAAAGAACACTTACAAGTGTTCTTGGCTGAAAAATTGAACTAGAATGCTCAAGTATGAAGCCTCCAACTTAATGTGGTAGGTTGGTAGCCTCAATCAGAGCAATAGATAAGATTTGAAGGAGATGAGCAAGGAATGAGCAAGAGGACCTTGCTATTTATAGGAAATCTTGTGCCTCTAGATGATTGCCATGTGGATTGTGTGTTGATCAAGGAAGAATCATGGCCACACACTTGTTGAAACCTGATTTGGGGACTTGAGGATCACACAAACCAGCTCATAGAATTGAAAAACTAGGATTAAAAACCAAATGAGCAGGCTGTTTTGTAGTTTCTGGATTCTGCTGATCTGGGGCTGCCTTACGGACCGCAAGAGGTCCACCATACGATCTGTATGGACCCTTGCTGGCAGCAGACTTTGCAAAATGACAATTTAGTCCCTACACTTCGTTTTGTCGCGTTTTGGCACTTCTAACACCCGTCAAGCCCAATTTCAAGCTCCATTACGAAGTTAAAGTATATTTAACTTGAATTATGCTAAAAAATGTCACGGATGTCGGTTCTTTTGGCCGTACGGTTACGGTTTTCGGTTAATTACGACGGAATCGTAACGAACGCGTAAACGACCCAAATTGCGAAACGAATGGTATTTTTGCATTCCTATCACTAAAATACAATATTATAGTGATTAGAAAAAATTTTGGATGTCCGGATACGGTCAGAACGCAAGATATGCACATAAATGCATACTTTCGCAGTTTTTACGCTTTTAGTCCCTGTGATCAAATAAGCGTATTTTCGCATACCGAACCCCTCAAAGCTTATTTCTAAGCTATGTAAAGGATATTTAGGGTATGTTTAGCTTATGACCTTGTTTCAGAGTGTACGTTGCTATACGAATCGGCAAACTTTTGCAGTTTGTCGCAATAGTCCATGCGATCGAATAATTTTTTTTTTGACACACCAAACCCTTGAAAACTTATTTCTAAGTTATGTAAAGGTTATTTAAGGTATGTTAAGCTTATGTCACTGTTACAGAGTGTTTGTCGCGTTAAAATGATTACGTTTACGTAACAGCTTGCGTATAACTTTCCAGAAAGCGATTAAAAGCTTGAAATCGAATTAGAATCAAAACGTGAAATCGTCAAACACAAATAAACAAACATTGAGACCAAAACACATTGTTTCATTGATAATTGATATTTTTCTACATCGTTCAGTGTTTACAGAGCACAAATGGCACACCTGGAAACTTCCTACCACTTCTTTTGTAAAACTTGCTTGTTCTCATAGTCAACAACGCAAGTTGATGTAAAATGTCCATTTCTTCCAGATCTGTGGGGTTAAAATGTTGAAGGTCATTTAATTCAAATGACAAGTTGTCAGAGATCTGGTTTTCCCCATTTGCTATGAAAGCATAGTTGGGTGAGTAAGAATCAGAGTTGAATGCTCCACCAGATGTTATGTCAATGAATTGATCATAACTCTGATCCTTACTTCCACCAGATGATTCTTCCTGACCAAAAAGTGTTGTACTACCAAAAGAGTAGTCATCAGCCACTTTTCCTGACTCTTGTAACTTCTTTTTCTAGTTAAGCTCTCTCTCATAAGTGAGGAGCCTACCATGAAGTTGAGTCAAACTCATCTCCTTAAAACCACAGAGTTTCTAGTAACAAAGACTATTGTGTCCCATTTTTCTGGTAATGATATAAGGAACCTACTATTCAAAGTTGAATTAGCATATTCTACATTAACCAGTTTTAGCTCACTAAACCTTTCAAACTGTTGGGTTAATGACTCTCCTTTAACATGACAAAACGTTTCATATTGTTGGCTCAACACTTCTCTGTTGTTCTTAATGACCTCTTTTGTACCATCGAATTGCTCTTTTAGTGCATCCCATAACTCTTTTGCATTGTTACAATGTAATAGGATAACATAGATATCATTGGTTAGTGTTGTAGCAACTATACCGAATGCTTTAGCATCTAACTCAATTTTATGAAAATCCTGCTCAGAGTAATTTTCAGGTTCGACCTTGGGATCTTCTGCACTCGGCACCATCGAAACGTGTGGTCCGAAGATAACCGATTTCTAGCAACCGATGTTTTGTTGTGCAAGTACAAGACCCATCCTACGTTGCCATGTTGGGTCCCTCGTAAAGGATCTGTTCGTCAGGAACTTAGATGAATCGAATTTGATCAATGTGCGGAATCCATTGGATCAAATCACAGATGTACGACAAGGTATTCAACGTTTAACACCGTCTGATCTTCATATTCAACTGATATGAAAGTACACAAGTGCCAATAGAAGTCAGACTTGACAGAGTTGTCTAAGAGACAAGAGTTCTAAAAGTTTTAAATGACATACCCTGACTGGGTATATATAGGCAACTCAGGATCTCAATAAGTGTTGTCCGATCGGATGACATGGCTGCTGTCTGATCGGATGACAGTGCTGTCTGATCGGATGGCCCATCCGATCGGGTGACACTAGTCAACCAACAATCAACACTTTTACATATACGACCCATATCCTGAGTTGACCGACTACGTACATACATACATAAACATAATTGTTCACAAAGGACATAAATATACAAAATATGACTAAAGGCTGACGGAAGCTACAGACGTATGAACTAACAGACTCCCCCTCGGATGTAGCTGCAGTTCCTTCCAGCATAGTCTTCAATTCTTCCTGTTACGCCTTCGTTCCTTTGCTCTCTGTCTTCTCTTTTCAGCCTTTTCTTCTAACATTCTTCGTCTTATATGCCTTCCCTCTTCGATCCACCATTTTCTATATATCGGATCACCATCACGCTTCCGATCCCATTTGGGAATCTTGTTTTCCTCTTTCTCGATTGGCGTTTGATCCGTTGGTATCGGTCTTCCCATCTTGCGCTTGCCAAGTTCAGCTGCTCTTTCAGCAATCTCTTTAAACTTCTGATTGCGCTTGTATCTTTTTAAGAATTCATCAATCTCAAGATCTCTCCATTTCGTCTTACAATATCTTCCTGAGTTGATGTCTTAAGCAAAACACACATCCACGATCGTTTGATACTGCAACGCTTGTTCTTTGTCTCTTTTCTCATATACAATCTTGTTGTAGAACAAGCAGTCGATGTCTTTCTTCGAGCAGTTAACAAGCCACATAGGATCAAGAATGCTGATTCTTCGTGACTTTCCGGTGGTCTTGTCGAACAATGAGATTACTGCCTCAGCCGTCGTTTCATTGTACAGCCATCCTTCGAATAAATCATGAAAATCTTGCTCAATTGCTCTGAGAGGCATGTTCTTCAAACATCATGGAGGCTTAACATCCAAAGTTATGTCTTTTTCTCCATTTTCTAAGATAGTCACAATCTGTTTTGGACGTTGCGGCTTCCAATCAGGATAACCAACTTTGGCTTGCTGCTTTATGTAATCCCATAAATGCTGATCATGTACTTTCACTTCAAGACCATAATAGAATTGCTTTATATTCTTCGTCTTCACAAGTTCATCTACATCCCACCACGGAAGTGTTTTGATATCTGATAGGAATTCAAAATACTGAACACCCTGCTCACGACGAATAGCATAAACCTGCAGATCTTCCAGATATCCCCACGATAAAATGTCACCTCATGAGATGTTTTTGTCGTGCGTGAAGTACTGAAGTGACCTAAGAGTCTTCCTCTCTTTCGGCATCACTTTAAACCACTTTTTACTCTCCTCAGCCAGGTTTTCTCTTGGGATTGTCTTTGGAACACCTTCGGTTGAAACCTTCTCAACAATTTTCCTCCTGATCTCATCTTCGTTTCGATCCTTGAACATTTCCGCCAAAGAAGGAAATGTTTCATCAATTCCGGAGTAATGAAAGTCAGTTTCTTCATCTGAGAAGTCTGAAGCATCTTCAACAATCACATTATTGTAGACATCAGCTTCCTGAGCATACTTAGGCTCAAATTCTTTTTCTGTAGATTCAGGGATTTCATCTTCAATGTCAAATTTGAACTTCCCATCATCCAAACCCAATTCCTCCAGCATTTCTTCCCTAGACCTTTGTATCTCTATCTCTCCCTCATATTGAGCATTTAAGTAAATCACAGTTGGCTGAGAAATATATACCTGGTCAGTATGTTGATTTCCAGATATAGAGGCCTCTTGATGATCATCATCCTCTTGTTCATTGATTTCATCATTCAGAAAATCTTCAATTCTCTGCTCAACATTAGGATTCTCAACCAGCAATCCAGATGAACCTTGATCATCATCATCATTCTTGTTGTCGTCTCTGTCATCTTTCTTATCAGACTTGTCATCGTCGGCATTTTCATCTTCATCTTCTTCTTCATCACCAAACAATTCTTTATCAGAATCATCATCCACAATCTCTCCTCGAGCTATCTTAGCTTTTCTTTGCCTTTCTTTAACTTTGATTTGGCGAACAATCTCCTTAATATTGTAAGGAACTGAAGCAGCTTTACCAATAAGAACAAAATTCGGTGTCTCTTCCTCTACTTCTTCCTCGTCTTTCCATTTCAACATTAACACTTCTCTCGCCTTCTTCTTCTTTTGCAAAACATGCACTCGACGAAGAATATCATTAAGATCAAATGATTCAGAAGACTCACCAACTAGCACGAATCCCTGAGGATCTGCTTCAGCTTCAGTCATTTCCAAATCAATTTGGCTTGAAGACCCACTAGCTTCTTGAGTTTCCTCAATAACACTTTTGTTCTTCTGTGTAGCTTCTTCAGCCAGTCGCCTTTTTCTTTCAATTCTCCTTTCCTCAGCTCTTTTAACCCCTATCTCATTAAAAGCAGCATGAACATCAATCTTTAGATGACTTTCCATGACAGCATATAGCATGTTGAGCTGATTATCCTTCATCACTTTATCAGCTTTCATGGCTTCCATCTCCAGCTTCATTGCTTTCATTTCATTCGCTGATGCTTCATGAAGTTCACTAATCAACTGATTCAAGGTTTGATTGATGTCGTTCATCTTTGCTAGCTTTTTGTTCAAATCAGAAATTTCTTCTTGCATGACATCAAAGAGCTTTGTGTTATCTTCACTCTCATCTTCCATCTTCTTCAACTTTTCTTCTTGATCTATCAAAACCATCCTAATATCATCACTTGTCTTCATTAGCTCTTTAATCTGCTTCTTTAAAGCATCACGCTCAGCTTTAGCTTTCTCTTTTTCGAGTTCAGCAACTTTCTTTGACAATTCTTTCACTACTTCGTTGTTGAACATATCGTAATCTTCATCTGGAATATCTTCTCTGTATACTCCAGTTGCAGGTGGAAGATCTCCAAATAGATTATCAAAAGCTGCATTTCTTTTTTGAGAAGATTCAGGAAAAACTGGAATCGGCTGATCTTGTGGTGGAGGTGGTGGTGGAGGTGTAGCTTCCTTTAACCCTGTGATTTCTACATAATCATCACCACCTGTCTTCTTTTGAACTTCAACCTCAGGTACTTCAACACTTTGCACCTCTGGAATCTCAACACTTTGACTCTTTTCTGCTTCAGTAACCTTTGACTTTTCAACATGCTTTTCTCTCTTTCCCCCTTGACTTTCAGGTACAGAAGCACTCCCTTTCCTTGCATGGACTCTTCTTGGACCAACCCCAGCTTAAACTGCTTTATGCTTTGCTCTAAGCTTCCTTTTCTCAGGTGGAACATAAGTAGAATCCTCCTCATCGGATGCTTTCTGCTTCTTTGATGGCTTTTTCTTCAACTGAGCCTTACCACTACCAAGTGTAGTCGGGTCAAGCTCTGTTTCAGTTCTGTTGATTCGTCATCAGCATCTTCACTTGAGTCATCTCGAGCCACACCTTCAGCCTCTTTGTCTTTGGCATTTTCAGGTTGAACACTTGATCCTTGATCCTTTTTAGCAGCTTCATTGAGTTCAGCAAATTGTTCAAACATCACTTTTGCCAGATCAATTCCCTCTTGTGGAATGCTTAATGGATCTAATACTTGTTCGTCTACCAATCTCAGTTGTGGTTCTTTCGAAGGCCCTACAAAACAAGCATTAACAAAATCATTAGAAACATTTAACAATTTTAAGATTCTAACTACCTTATGACTCCCCCTTTCACAATACCCTTTACTACAATCTTTGGAACAGGCTCCTTAGGAATAGAAACTGCAGGGGACGTCTTCGGCGTTCTTTTCCTTTTTCCATCTCTTACAAACCACCATCTGGTTTTCTTTTCAATCAACAAACTCATTATTTCCCCTTCATCATCAGAACTGCTCTTTTCATGTCTCCACCTATCGTTTTCTAGAGCAACGTAGGCTGGATTATTGATCCTGCAAATCATTCTCTTAGCTACTTCCTCAGTTCCTTTGGTCACTCTAGTAATGGTTTCAGATGTCATATTCCTCAGATCCATAACATCACCACTATTCTTTGGAATATCCTTGAACTGATCATTAATCATCATCATGATGAATCATAGATACATGATGTATTTAGTGCTTCCAGCTCTGATATTTTCTTTCAAATACTCAAAAATCACTTGTGAAATATGGTAACGTCTGTTTAGCACCAAACTTGTGATTATGTTCATGATGTAATCGGATGTCTCATCATATGCTCCCTTCCTGTGAGATAAAGAGTGTACCACACAGTGCATCATGAACCTGTAAGCACTAGAGAAATTTGTTTTTAACATTTTTCCATTGATACTACCAGTAAATCCCATTCTACACCACAATCTTTTAGCTAGACGTTCAGGACTGATGGTTGGATCATTGTCAGAATCTCCCAGTTCTAAAACTCTTCTAAGATCTTCAGCACTAAACTTAAATTCCAGATCCACATCTTTGCCGTTCTCATCCTTCTTTCTTACAGCTGAGTGTATTATTTTATCTTCTTCGTCATATCTAGCTGAGTTCCAAAACCTTCTCACATGAGATTCGTATACTATGGTTTTGTCAGTTAACGCTTTACCAATCCTGATTTCTCTTAAGAACTTAGCTATTTCCTCAACCACAGTTCCTTTTGTATGATCTTCATCTAATAGACAATATACATTGTGACCTCTGTCCCAGTCTGACCCTTTTCCCTGCAATAATATTCTTTGTTTAATCATTTGCATAAGGTTCAAGACATAAGGATGAGTCATGAAAATTTTGAAGAATTCAAAATTTTTCTAACTCTGGAACACTTGCAAGTACTGAGAATCGGATGTCTGTCCGATTGGATGGCCACTAGACTTTTGGCAAACAAGAAACAGTTGAAGAGTTTTGTCTTTTAGTGGTTGTCCGATCGGATTGCAAAAGCTGTTCGAACGGATTGCCACTTTGCACAGATTTCAATACATGACCATTTGGATAAGATGGCTGTTCGATCGGATGACATTGTTGTCCGAACGAATTGCCACTCTGATGAAAGATTTTGTCATTTAGTGGCTGTCCGATCGGATTGCAAATGCTGTCCGAACGGATTGCCACTCAGTTGAAAAGTTTTGTCATTTAGTGGCTGTCCGATCAGATTGCAAATGCTGTCCGAACGGATTGCCAATTTGACATGAATGCACAAATTTCAACATAGTGATGTGAATAAGATGGCTGTCCGATCGAATTGTAAATGTTGTTTGATCGGATTGCCATCCTATTCATGGCATGTGATGAATAGTGACAAAATGTAATGGAACAAACTGTCAAAGAATCAAACAATTTTATCAATTAAGGCACGGATTCTTAGGCACAAACACTTAGAAAATTTATCAAGAAATCATTCAAAGAATCAGGTGGTCACCCGATCGGTCAGCACCTCGTTTCAAGAACATTCAAGAACACTCATGAACATCAAAAAATTTTCTAAGCCTAAACATCAAATTGAACATAGATCTACGTAGAGTTTTCAGTCGCGAACAAAACCTTATGTTCATTGTGTTCTAACTCGGCTTAAACAATGATTAATTTGGCAAAAACCTCATCGACAGCCGACTAGATCTAATCATCAGATCTATAGATTCAAGCATGTTTATGAACAAATTGGAATGGTAAACTTGTAGATCTAAACATTGCGAACACAACCTAAAGCTCAGATTTCATCAATTCAGCCTAAATCTACCTAGATCTATCTATTAAGCTCTGATAGAGACGTCATCGAACAAGAACAATCAATAATCATCAAGTTTTTAACAGATTTGAGCATGAAAACATACCTTTGCCATTGAGAAGGTTGTGTTAACCAACAATCTAATGATTTGCAAAGAGAAAGTGAAGAAAATCAGATCAGAAATCAAGAGAGTGGGAGAGAATAAGGAGGTCGGTCGAACGGGTGAAAAGTTTGACTGACATGTTGACTCCCGATTTATAGTGTGTCTTGAATCGGAGAGCTGTCCGATCGAACAGCCGTTCGATCGACTTACCGCCCGATCCAAGTTCACCTATTCGACTTTTAATCTTTGATCTTTTGATCTTTTTGACTTTTTGACTTTTTGACTTTTTGACTTTGATTTTATCAGTTTTTAGGAATCCACTTAAGTATCTAGGTCCAAGTTAATGACCCTAGGTACTTAATTTGCCTACCAAGTCCAACTTAATGACCTTGGTTGACCCGAAACAAAGCACACTGACGTTTTATTCAACTTTTTCAAACATATTTCTGAAATACAAGTTTCAACTTAATGAACTTGCTTTGACTTTTCATTTTATCAGGTTTAACATGATAAGCTCCCAACCCATCTTGTCCAGCTCAGAAACTTCCTGCATCTGCTTCAAAACTGCGAGTCTGAAGATCAGCTTTCCACTTTGGTTTGTCGATAAAAACAAAGCAGAAATATAAAATCTTTTTGGGATTTTAAAAAAATTTATAGACTAGAAGGCTATGAAATCTTTTTGGGTTTTGAATGTTAAACTGAAATGAAATGAAATTCAGTAAATGTAAACTATTTACAAACATATTTTTGGTGAGCGTGTTAGGGAATCATATCAGCTACCGACAAGCTACAAGTACCGTTAAGCTTTGATTTCATACTCAGAATTAAACAATTCGCTTAGATTGCTGATATACTGATCCACTTAAGTTTTCACACAAATTTCAATCTGTTCAGGATACGAATTAGTGTTTTAAGATCTTAACTTATACGTGTGTCCCACCTCAGAATATACTCCTGTATCCAGACTCCTATATTCAGTCTTACAGGTGAGTGTACACTAATGACATCTGTAAACGGGTAAATGCGAGACCATGAGAGCTCAGGTTAGAACTTCCGTTCAGACAGAGAGATGATGGCTCGACTTTTGGTGTGTCCCGTTTGGGGATCTTTTCTTCAACAGCACCTGATTAACATTTTTCAATGTTTCATCATTTTTTATGCTGAGGGTGAGCTTTAAGAATAAAACAGTGCGGAGTATTATACGAGGACTAGGCTATTGCTCCCGCAAAATCAGAAGTCCTGGTATAATACCCCAGATATCATCACGACAAAGACCTAGTATGTCAGAAATAGAAAGCCCTTCAAACAAGATTTCAGGGGTTACCTATATATCCGAGAGATGTTTCCCACGTAAAAGCAAGTTATGATTTAGGTTTATAACCCGAACAAATTTACTAAATGTGTAAAAACCTACCAGCATATCATCAGCGAGACTGCTTAATGCTTTTAAACTTTACATTTCTTTAGCGTACTGCAACTGTCTAGCTGATGTACTATCATTTCCCCTTTTTACACAAGCTCTTTTTCGGTTTTCTATTGTTTTTGGATTTTGAAATATCTCATGTTTTTGGATTTTTGAATTTTTTTTTTGTTTTTGTATTTACAGAAAATATAACCTATCTCCCCCTAAATACCAAAACAAGTAAAAAATCAACAAACCATTGCAGATTGCTTTTCAACATCATCTACAGTGGTACCTTCATCTACGCCAAGAATCCCCTCCGCAACCGATAGTAACTTCATACCATTAAGTTTCAAAAGATATTGAAAACGAGTTTTGTCAAACGCTTTGGTATGTAAGTCAGCTTTTTGTTCATCGGTGTGGATTTTTCTATTTGTATCAACTTCTTCTCGAAACAGTCTCGGATGAAGTGATGACGAATTTCAATGTGTTTGGTTTTAGCATGATGAACAAGATTTTTTGTTATGTTTATAGCTGCCTCATTATCAACAAAGATAGGGGAGTTAAGAAATTGCAAACCGTAGTCTCGCATCTGTTGCTGGATCCACAGGATCTGAGAGCAGCAGCTGCTAGCAGATACATACTCGGCTTCACATGTGGACAAAGCGACAGAGGTCTGCTTCTTACATTGCCAGGTGACCAATCGTGGTCCGAAAAACTGGCATCCCGCTGTTGTTGACTTAGCGTTCACTTTGCAGCATCCGAAATCGGAATCAGAATATCCCTCAAGCGTGAAATCGCCTTCTTTTGGATACCACAACCCCAGTGATGGAGTTCCTTTTAGGTAGCGTAATATCCTTTTCACAATTATCATATGCGAGTCTCTGGGGCTTGACTGAAACCGAGCTGCGAGGCAGGTTGGATACATGATATCAGGTCTTGATGCCGTCAAATACACCAGCGATCCGATCATGGAAAGGTACAACGTTTCATCCACCTTCTCTCCGGTGAGATCAGGGTTTATCCCATGGTTCGTCGCTAACGGGGTGGACATTGGAGATGTTCCCGACATCCCGAATTTCTCCAGAACATCATGAACATACTTCGTCTGATGTATGAACGTTCCCTCGGGTAGTTGATCAACCTGAAGCCCCAAGAAGAACTTCATCTCACCCATTGATGACATTTCAAACTTCTGCTTCATCACCTTTTCAAAATCTTTGCAGAGTTCTTCATTTGTAGACCCGAAAATGATGTCATCCACGTAAATTTGGACTATCAGAAGATGGTTGTCGACTTCTTTTGTGAATAGAGTGGCGTCTACCTTTCCTCAGAAGAAGTTCTTAGCTAACAGATGTTGAGACAGGGTCTCGTACCAGGCTCTCGGGGCCTGATGTAAGCCGTATAACGCCTTATCCAAGAGATAAACTTTATCTTTGTGGATTGGGTCGGTGAAGCCCGGTGGATGTCCGACATATACCTCCTCTTTCACCTTCCCATAGAGAAATGCCGACTTCACATCTAGCTGAAACACTTTAAATCCTTTCCAAGATGCAAATGCTAGGAAGATTCTGATCACTTCAAGTCGAGCAACCAGAGCATACACTTCAGTGAAATCTATCCCCTCCTGCTGACTAAAGCCCTGGACAATGAGTCGAGCTTTGTTGCGAACAATAACCCCTCGATCATCCCTTTAACACTTAAACACCCACTTGGTGTTAATCTTCCTGTGACCATCAGGCAAGTCCACCAATTTCCATACACCCAACTTCTCAAACTGACTTAGCTCCTCCTGCATTACGTTGACCCAGGAATCTTCAGTTAGAGCTTCCTTATATGTTCGCGCCTCAATCTGTGAAATGAAACAACTAAGTGAAAACTCTGTTTGTAAAGGAGCAACTGTAGAATAAAAACAAGTAAGGCCTTGGTCAATTTGTCGTCTGGTGCGGAAACCCTGATTGCAACTCTCCAATGATTAACTCTTCTGGATGGTATGAAAGAGTTCTTGGCATCACCTCCCTTGGAACATCTACCTCACTTTCCAAATTCGTAATGTTCTGGTTTGCAACTTGTTCACTGACTGGAATAAACTGATCTTGAGAATGGATTTGCTCCCCCCCAGACTCTGAATCACCACGATCGAATGTTGGCCTTTCATCAGATTCTGAATTATCATTGACTGCCGTCTGATTGTTAGGAGCTTGTTCACGTTCTGAAGATGTCGGAGTTTGCATAACATCATCATTCTCTCCAGCATTGCTTGGACCCGCTTCATCATCGTTTGAAGCTTGTCTTTGACGACTATAAGGTTCTGCTGGGAATCTTTCTTGTGATGCTTCATATTCTCTAAGAATATCCAACTCGTCAAAGAACTCTGGTTCCTCCTCTATGTCGAATGAATCCCACAGAGTATCATAATTGAAGCACCATGAGTCAGCGGGTTTCTGAGGTGGCATAGTATAACCTTGACACTCAACATTATGTGCTTCGATGATCCGCTTCAAGCTTGGAACAAAGACTCTTTTCAATGGCCTTGCATATCCCACAAATATACCTTCAATGCTCTTTGGACCAAATTTACCATATGGTTCTAGAACTGTGCAGGGAGACCCAAACAGTTCCAAATACTTCAGGTTAGGTTTGCGGTTGTTAATCAGCTCGAAACACGTCTTGTTGAACTTCTTCACCGTAAGAACCCGATTGATCGTATAGCAAGCGGCTGACACTGCTTCTGCCCAGAAATTGACAGGTAACTTTGAATCAGTAAGCATCGTCCTGGCCGTTTCGATCAGCGTCCTATTCTTTCTTTCAGCTACTCCATTTTGCTGTGGAGTATAAGGCGCGCAGAATTCTTGCAGTATACCTCTTTCATCACAATATTCTTCCATTTTGTTATTCTTAAACTCTGTATCGTTGTTACTTCTGATTCGAGTTCGGTACAAGTTCTCAATCTTTCTGAAAAGTGTCATCAAACTCTCAAATGTTTCATCTTTTATCTTCAGAAATGTTACCAACGAAAATCTCGAAAAGTCGTCTGTGACTACTAAGCAGTAGAGATCACCAGGTATGCTTTTAACATTCACAGGACCAAAGAGATCCATGTGAAGTCTCTCCAACGGCCTCGAGACTGAATTCATCTTCTTTCCAGGGTGAGATTTCTTTCGCTGTTTACCTTTGATATCACTAATACACTCCCCCTCAAGATGGAAACCCTTCAGATGAACACCATTTACTAAGTCGTTGTGTACCAGGTAGTTCATTTTTCGCAGATGAATGTGGCCCATCTTTCGATGCCACAATTGCGACTCCTTTTCAGTGGCTCTTGACATGAAACAATGAGTCTGACCCGTGGTAGTAGTGGCTATGCTCATGTCCAACACGTATAGATCGTCGACTCTTGGTGCTCTCATGATGACCCACTCTTCGGGTACAACAAACCCCGGCTTCAAGATCAAACATTCTTTATCCATGAAGTGCGTCGAATACATTCGATCACGAATTTGAGATATGCTCAGAAGATTGTTTTCCAGCTCGGCGATATAGTTAAATCTTTCAAACATGACAATACCATTTAATAAAGTTCCCTCACCAACTATACGACCACCTTGATTGCCTGCAAATCCCAAATATCCTCCATTAAACCCTCGAACATCATACAAAAGGGTTTTCTTCCCCGTCATGTGCCGAGAAGCTCCACTATCCATTATCCAACGTGAGACGGATCTCGGAAGCTCCTGCACATTTCAAAAACATTTAGTGAGATTTTGAAGCAACCCAAGCCTCTTTCGACTCAGGTAGCTTAACGTTTAGAATTGTGGTTTTGGTGTACAATGGCGGGAAATTTTTGTCATTCATTTTTAAACTTTCTTCAGATCCAACTTCAACCTCTTTGTATAATAAAAATTCATCTTTCTGAGGTTGACCTGATGGTTGGTCTTTCTTAGGAACATAATTCTTCCCTGGTGGGGTAGAAGTTTGTTTCTCAAATTTCTCATAGTAATCCAAAGGAACATTCATCTATACCGGTGTGGTAGAAGATGATTGTTTTGCAGACTCTGAAACCTTTGGTTTTGGAGAACTTGCTTTCTTTTCAACAGATTTTGGCTTCCATGCTTGTTGAGATGACGTAACCCGCTTGTAAAATTTGTCATTTTTAGTTACCAACTTCTTTACGGGTTCAGTTTTCTTAACTGACTCTTTTGCAGATTCAGTTTTAACTTTGACATTTTCCTTCTTTAAAATCTTTTTCTCAACAAACATTGGAGCCTTTCCTTTTACATCGTCTTTTCTTTTCGGATTCTCGACAATCACAGACTTAGGCTTCGAGTTGGTCCACTTTCGTGCAATGTGTCCAACTTGATTGCATTTGAAGCATGTTCGGGTGTCAACTACCCGACTTGTGCCTTCTGTCTGAGACTGTGAGGCTTTCTTTTCAAAGAATTCTTCATTTGTTTTTGAAAAAATCTCAGATTCTTGCTCGGAGTGTGAACTCGAGCTTTTCACAAACACCTTTTTCTCAACAATTTCTTGTTTTGAAAGTTCCTTCTTTGATTTTTCATACCACCCTGATAACCACCCGACCATTTGTTTTGGTTGTTGTTAGAAAAACGTGGCGGTACAACAGGTTTTTTGTAGTAAGACTTATCCTTTTCAAAGTTCAATTGTCTTTCCAAACGTTTCAATCCTTCGATTTCACAAACATCAATCTCAACCAGTTTAAACACATTTTTAAATTTGTCGACATTCACATTCTCTAATGGAAACTCAAGATCCGAATACAACTTATCCGAACCCGACATCTTGTACATCACAAGAGTAGGTTTTTCACTTAAGTTGTTTTTGGATATTGATTTCAGAATGTAATTATTCAAAAAGCATTCTTCGTCCTCAGTTGAATTCCCGTCAGATATCAAAACATTTTCAACTACATTTTTAACAACTTCAGACTGAACACTGTCTTCATCAGATGATGAAGTAAATGTGATGTCAATTGTTTCTGGAAGTTTAATCTCATTTGTTTCATCATCGTTATCCAACCCAGATTTTTTCTTTGAAAAATTATTCAACACTGGCGGTGGAACTTGATGATACCCAACCCCAGTTCCATCAGAGTATACATCTTCGCCAGCTTTGTTCTTTCCAATGGGTTTGGGAACTATGTGTTGAAGAACAAAACTTGCGGAGTTGTAACTGTTGAGTTTCAGATTAATGCGTTCATTTTCAATCTTAGCTTCCTGAAACTGAAGCTTCAAATTAGCAATCTCATCCAACTGTTGGTTGATTTGCTTTTCTTTCGACTGAAGGACTCCTGACAATTGAAAATTTTCTTTGCTTGTTTTACTATTTCTCTCATTAGAATCTTTTATCGTTCTTTTTAGCTTCTCATGATTTTCAGAAAGTTGTCGGTTTTCATGAATTAACTTTTCATTTTCTTTTCTTACTCGGTCTACTTCAATTTTATCTTTTTCAATTTTCTCAGTTAATTCCTTAATTCGATCATTTGAAGCTTTCACCAATTTGTCACGACTTAAGATTTGATTTTCAACTTCTCTGACTCCTTCAGTCAGTTCTTCAGTCCTTTTAGCACTGAGATATGCATGTGTACTACAAATCTTGCAGTCTTTCATGCAATTTTTGCAGTCACTATCAATCTTGGCTTTATCAGTCATACCTGACCCATTTGTTGAATCATTAGAACTGACCTTGCTCTTTGACTCAGTTCTGGACTTAGAATCTACCTCTAATTCCTTTGTTGCGAGCACTTTATCTGCCATTTTCTTTAGGTTCTCTGCATTCATCTCTTTCGTCGTGTCGATAATCCCATCATCGACCTTTTTCGACTTTAACTTTTTCTCCTCAGCTTCTCTTGCCCACATTCTCTGTCTCTCTTCCTCCTGTTCTGCTATTTGTTCGATGAGAGTTTCAACAAGAAGTGTTGACGGTTCAACAAGTATATTTCCTTTAGGATCCAAATAGCATTCTCTGTCAGCATCCCATCTCTTTGCACTTTTTGCCTCTTTCCAGGCACGATAATGTCTATCTTTCATGGTTTGTGCTAACACCTTTCTGTTGACATATTTTTCTTCCTCAATGCGGGTGTCTTTGAATGGCACAATCTTTGCCATGAAGGCATATCCCACTGCATCTTCTTCAGGTAACAGATCACTCCAGTCAAAACCCTCATCATCGTGAATAACTGCTAAAGCTCTTGACTTTTCTTTTGGAGCTTCTTCTAGCTGCTTCATTCTTGGAGGTTCTGCTTTGTTTTGATGATAAATGGCCTTCTTATAATAATCATCACGGAATGGATTGGCTGTTTCATCAGAAGCTACGTTTCGACATTCTCGTTTGAAGTGCTCCTTTTGTTTGCACTTAAAACATGTAACCTTCGATTTATCAAAACCCGGTCCACCAATGGAGTGTCTACCGGTTATCTCCATGAACCTCTGAGCCCTTTGAACAACACTCGCCATACACCATCTAATGTCAATCAACTCCATTTCTTCGGGGTCCATTTGATCATAGTCTTCCTTGGTGAGGTTAGTGTTCCCGATTTTTCTGGCTACTAAACTTTCGTAAGATTCCAAGATGGATGCCAGAAATACCATCTGCTGTTTGGCTGCTTCTTCGCTGAAGTTTTGTGCGTTGTTGAGATTTAAAGCAATGTTGCACTGGAAAATGTTTTTCGGAGCAGATTGTTGCTGTTGACTTGGAGTCGATGAAGACGATCCTCCATGATATCCACTGCTCGGAGCAGGACTGTTGTTTTGATTCTCTTGATTTGGCATGCTTGAGTTCTCTGCTGAGAACGCAGTCTTTGGTGACACAGTCTTTGGAATCATGCTTCCTCGATAGTACAGATCGACATTTTGCTGATACTGAGTACTGTTGACTTTATTCGTTTTCCTAATCTCCAGCTCGTGGCTTTCAAACCTTTCAATCAGCAAATCAACTGTCAGATTCTTCTTCTCCATAGTGTTTCTCAACAACAGAGCAAAGTACATCCAATCCTTTTCATCAGGCAGTGAATCCATCAACTTATCAACCAATTCTTCCTCGGTAAATGTAATCCCGTGTCTAGAAAGCTAGATCTTTAAGTGACAAAACCGTTCTATCATTTTTGAGACCGATTCATTCTTCATACAACCGAACAGATCAAATTCCTTTTTCAATAATTTTCTTTTGTTCTTAACAATTTCTTCTCCACCCACACACTTCTTCTCTAATTTTCCCTATAAATCTTTGGAATTTTTGTAATCGATTAAAGATATGATATCATCCCTCACTGATTGATGTAGCAATGCGATACATTTCTGTTCAGCAATGAAATTTTCTTGTTCATTATCGATTAAATTTTCATAGTCACTTCTTCCAATGTCAAACCCATTCTTCAAACACTTCCAACTTTGGTAGGCGAAAGCCTTCAACCAGTCCTCGAACCTACTCGCCCATCTATTATAATCTTCGATAGCCATGAGCTTGGGCGGTTTGTTGTATGTGCCATAAGTGTTATCCACGCTTAGAGAGTCAGCAATGGCTTTCTTAGGATTCGGGTTTGGAGCAGTGTTGTTTGTGTTGCTTGACGTGGCGTCTCACGTGTTGTTGGTGTAAGCAAATATGTCACTAAAAGGGTTTAGAAAATCATCCCCCATTTTAGAGTACCTGAAACAGTTTACAAACACTTAGACAAATTTTTTGTGATTTTCAAAAATTTCACACTAGTGCACTTGAGTCGGATGGTTGTCCGATCGAGTGGCACAATAGAATAAGAAAGATGTACATGAATCGGATTGCAACTCGATCGGATGGTTGTCCGATCGAATGATTGTCCGAACGAGTAGCACTTAAACCTTTGAAAAAACTTTTGACTTTTCAACCCTTCACCGATCGGATGACTGTCCGATCGAGTGGCAGGATGATGTAAGCACCAAAGATAAGAATAACAATGCTGTCCGATCGACCTGCTATTCGATCGGGTAACACTGATGATGTCAGCAACAAGGTTTCTCATAACAATCTAATCCAAGTCGTTCGTACAGCTGTTCGAACGAATGGATAACGTCAGCAAACATGAACAGTTCAACATGTTTTTTGATGATTTTGATTCAGTTTTTGATGGAATTTTCTTATGAAATTTTTGAAGGATTGTACTATGATTGATTGCGAACAGATTTATAACAAATTCGTCAAATTTTAACCGTAATTTCGCGTTCAATTTTATGTTTTTCTGGTTTTTAGTGTATAAAAGTGAAAAACACTGTAAGAAATGAGTAGAAAATGAGAGAATTTGTCAAATTTCCGGTGAAATTTGACTCTAATCCGCAAGAAAAGCTTGAATTCCGGTGAATTCGCTGTCGTAGATCTCGATTCAGCTCCCTGGGAGCTCTGATACCACTTGTTGGGTCCCTCATAAAGGATCTGTTCGTCAGGAACTTAGATGAATCGACTTTGATCAATGTGCGGAATCCATTGGATCAAATCACAGATGTACGACAAGGTATTCAATGTTTAACACCGTCTAATCTTTCTATTCAACTGATATGAAAGTACACAAGTGCCAGTAGAAGTCAGACTTGACAGAGTTGTCTAAGAGACAAGAGTTCTAAAAGTTTTAAATGACATACCCTGACTGGGTATATATAGGCAACTCAGGATCTCAATAAGTGATGTCCGATCGGATGACATGGCTGCTGTCCGATCGGATAACAGTGATGTCCGATCGGATGGCCCATCCGATCGGGTGATACTAGTCAACCAACAATCAACACTTTTACATATACTCCTGAGTTGACCGACTACGTACATACATACATACATAAACATAATTGTTCACAAAGGACATAAACATACAAAATATGACTAAATGCTGACGGAAGCTACAGACGTATGAATTAACATGCCAGATATTATACTCAGATCTGACAAGCATAGGTGGTTTATACAAGGTGCCAGTGTTATGAGGATCTTGTGTGTTTTGAGACATTTTGGTTGTTTTACAAAGTTTCGTTTAAACTACTTTGAACGTGATTAAACTTTCAACTCTGTTTTTCAACTTCCTACGAACAAACGATATCCCTGAATTGAGCTGATCTTTTATATAATTGTTAAATCGAATTTGATTGACCTATGCTCTGATACCAATTGTTAGGATCTGAGTTTGAATTGTTTGTGAATGTTTAAGATGAAATAATGAAAGATGATAAAAAGATGAAATAATTTGCATCGGAATGAAAGTAAACTTTAGATCACAAACAATGAGAGATTTGCTTTCATCATGAATACTTTAAGTTGAATGATTGAAAATACAAGGATTCACGTATGCATGAATACAAACTCCCTCTCAGCCTTAGATCACTCAGTTTGCTCGTTGATGCGTTGTCAAGTGTTATATATATTAGGTGTATATTTTAAGCCCCTTTAACACTTTTTAGTCAAGTTTTAAATTTATAAAACACGATATTTACTAACACTAGACACACATATGGGCAAGTGCACCCATCGTGAGCGTAGTATAGTGTTGGTAAGATACCGAGGTCGTCCAAGGACACAAGAGCTTTTAGTACCGGTTTATCCTCAACGTCTAATCAAAATAAAAAGTTTAGAAAAAAGGTTTTAAACTAAGAAAAATAAAAACTAACTAAAATGCTGAAAAGTAAAAATAAAAATAAAAACAGATAGACAAGATGAATCACTTGGTTCCGACTCGTATCTAGTGTAACCTTTGATTATTTCCGCACTTTTGCACATAATTAAGAGATTATCTTAGTTATTGTAGTAGGCCCCTCTTTTGAAGGTGACGTTACCCTCACCCCAGTAGTTTGAGTCAGCAAGGATACAATCCTAAAAGGGTGGATTATTGGAAGATAATTAATTAAGTTATTAATGCAATATTATGGTAGGCCCCTCTTTTGGAGGTGACGTTACCCTCGACTAAGTAGTCTGAGTCAGCAGGGATACAGTCCTAAATAGCCGGGTTATAGTATTAATAGTAGTTAACTTATGAGGGGATCAAAGAGTTTGGACCCCCGCCATCCAATACCGTTATGTATTGAAGGAGGTCCTACTAAATTTGACCCAGGTCCATTGCAGGACCTCTAAACGCTGAACAATGGCAAGACCTTTACCAAACCGTTCCCTTAACCCCCGACCAGGTAGCCAACATACCTCCATATAGACCGTGGAGATATGAATGGTGAAAATCTTTTATTTTATATAGACAGTAAAATATTTTCAAGACACCACGGACAAACGATAAGGAAAGATCACCTTCAACATAAGCAACTAGTTATTAAAGTCATTAATACAAAACCAAATAAAAAGTGCAAAAGATTAGAAATAAAAAGTATTACACTAGACACTTTGTCTTCACCAAGTGATGTAAGAGACTTAGGCAAACATGGCCTTGATTGTCAAGAACTCTTACGATCAATCTTGGATCCCGAGACGACTCACACACTCTACGATGGACAATGGATGATGGTGGTGGATGATGGTGTTATGGTGGTGGTGGGTGGTGGGTGAAGTGTGAGAGAGGTGGTGTGCCAAGGGATGGTTTGAGCTTGAGCCAAGCACTTCTATTTATAGGCTGAACAGAAGCTCGGGCACTGCCCCGTGTCCACATCCTCTCTTTCTTCATTAAATGCAGCTTTGTCTTATTGGTTGACCACGCCCCCGTGTCCGCTGAGCACGACCCCGTGTGCAGAAGAATCTTTGTACTATGAAGATTTGCCTGGATTGTGCGAATCTTATAGTTGACCACGGCTTGTGTCCGCTGAGCACGGCCCCGTGGTGGGCAATAGAAGCTTCTACCACTTTGTCTTTTCTGCTGACACTTGGGCACGCCCCCGTGCTGGCTGAGCACGGGGCGTGTTCAGGCTTCTGATCTCTTGTTTTGCTTGGGAAGATGCTGTTGTGGGGTCGGGCATGTCACGTCTTGTCCTTTTTCTCGTATTTATGTTAGATTTTGATGTCTTTTTGCTTCTTTTGTTAATTTGAGCTCATTTAATCCTGAAAATACAAAAGGAAGACAAAAGCACACTTTTTCCAACATTAGTACTAAAAAGGGGTTAGTTTTATGCCTCATTTGATGAAATTTATATGTTAATATTTGAACACATCAAATACCCCCACACTTGAATCTTTGCTTGTCCTCAAGCAAAACTCTTTAATATGTGGCTATTTACACTCCCAAATGGAATGGATAGAGAAGAAGGTTTTTGAGCTTGTCGTAGAGTGTCGGGATTTCCAAGATTCTTTATTCAATTTTATTTTTATTTATTTACAGTCCTATTCGTCATGATTTATTTAAAACTTTTCATAAGAGAAATTACTTATTAGGGCGTAACATGCCTTTGTAAAATTCTATTTATATACAAGTTCACATACCTCACGGGGATCACTCAACACTCGGCCGAAAATGTATTTTTGTGGATCACTCGAGAGCGGCATGGAACTTACTCCTACCATAGGCTTGCCAAGCAATCAATCCTCCTCCTTTTTAACTTTTATACCTTTGTAAATATCAAGAGGACTTTGTGGGTAAAGGGTCAGGCTTGTGTTAAAGGTAGGTGGTTGGGTTGGTGGTTAGTGGTTAGTAGAAAAAGGGCGAAAAGCGTAACAAGTGTCGGTTTTCGTAAGACTTTCTATTTTTTGAAACTTTTATTTTGATGAAGCTATTCATTCAAACAAAGTTATTTTTGATGAACTTGTTTGTTTATTTTCTTTTGCTTCATCATCAAAAAAAATTTTTTTTTTTTTGAAGTCATACGAAAAATCGAACTTGTTACTAAAACAAAAGGGGTAAAAATGAAAAAGGTTTTGGTGGGTAAAAGGGTGTTTGGTTTGGGTTATGAAATGAAAAGGTTTAGGCTCAAAGGGGCTAACTAGGGGGATTTTGGGTAGGTGGTAAAAAAATAAATAAATAAATAAATAATGGTGTAGAATAAAAAAGGTTAGTCCTAATGCCTCCATCATTTACTTACTCGGGTTTAAGTTGGTAAGGACCGGGAATGTATTGTCATGGCAAGTTCTAGAGTCGTAAGAACCAAGCGGCTATTCACACAAGAAACGAAAAATGAGCAATTAGTTCTAATGATATGTGATTGTATGCTCAATAAAGGCTCAAAACTCACTTTTGTGGGAATGGGTTTTTATGTGATCAAGTATATATAATCAAATTTTAACTATGCTTGTCATGCCTTTTCATAATTTTCTTATGTTGGTTCTTTTTATCACGACGCTATCGGTTGTAAATTCGTAAAAATATAACTTTTTTAGAACTTGAATTTCCCGAGTTAAACCTAGACAAGTAGAAAAAAAATGAAAATTTTTGAAAACAATTTGGGGTGATTAGCGGTTCCAATAGAGTTTTGTGTAAGGCTTGTATTTAGGACTTGCAAGATTCAAGGTTTTAGCATCCCCCCCACACTTAAATTACACATTGTCCTCAATGTGTCCCAAAAATAAGTTTTTCGGTTGATTGAATGTGTAAAAGGTGTAAAAAGAAAAAAATTTTGTGTTACTGGTTACCTGGGCACGACCCCGTGTTGAGTGAACACGACCCCGTGCTCAGGTGCCAGTAACGAAAACTTACAGAAGGTGAACATGGGGGCGTGTTGGGTGGACACGACCCCGTGTCTGTCAAGGTCTGCAGAATTAAAACAAACAGCAGGTTCAGGGGAATGGGCACGGGGGCGTGGCGGCTGGGCACGGCCCCGTGTGGACAGTCTGCCAAGTTGACCAACAGGTTTCTTTCGTCTGTTTTCCTGCCCCGGCTTTAGTAGTACTAATGTTTAGCACTCTAAGCCTCTTTTGTACCTGTTTAGTCAATAAACACTCCACCAAAACATAGCAAACATCCTACTTTTACCAAAGTTAACATCCGTGTCAAAGTTAAAGGAAAAATAAATGCAGAAAAATAAAAGAAGTTAGGAAAGTAAATTGTTCAACACTTGGCACGCAGGCCATCAATTGTTCAAGAGTGGAAAAGGGTTAACCTGGGAAACCATCAAACAACCTTCTCTTCCTCCGCTCCTTCCGCCTACTCCATAGCATCGTCATCATCATCGTCATCATCCCCTCCATGGCGTGCAATGTGGTCTCGTATATATCCAACATCGTCTTGGATATCGGATATGTTGGGATTGAACCCTATCAGAGGAACAGATAATGTAAAGCCAAAACTGGATCAAAGCAGTGGATCCTGAATAAGCAGACGTTTACAGTTGGTTTATGCAAATCTCTCCCCTTGAAAGTGGTTTCATATCTGCTGACCTCCTATCTGCTGATCATACTAAGTGCTGACCTACAACTGCTGCCTTGCATCTACTGCCAAGTGTTAAAGACTGATAGAAGACGAAAGCTCTGCTGACTCAATCTACTGCCTTGAGTCAAGTACTGCTGATCCGGACAAGCACTGCTGGGGTCACAGCAGTGGAAGGATGCAGCAGCTGTTTATGTGTCTTTTATGTATTAGATTGTAATAGCAGTAGTTAGTACATCAGTGTTTGTATAGATCAGAGGTTAGAGTTTGTTAGGAGGTTAGATGTCACTTTCATGGTGACGTCAGCTAAGATGCTCAGTGGTTTGTAAGTGCCTATAAATAGTTCAGTACTTTGTACTGTTCTATTAGCTCTTTCACCACATCGTCTTCTTTGCACGAACAAACTACTGAGCTCTGGCTGAGGGGGAGTTTGCATTCTTACATCAATCATTGTAATCGTTGTTGAAACAAATTCAATCTTTCGATTCATTGTGTAAAGATGTTTGATAAAAGTATTACTCTCGTTTGATTGTATGCAAAGTTTGCTTTCATCTTATTTCCGCTGCACAACTCTTTCATTTCCATCTTAATTACAAACGAAAATACAATCAAAAAGAAACTCAGATCCAACAATTGGTATCAGAGCTTGGACAGTCAAATTTGATTTAACAATCATTTTGACGTAAATAGTTCAGCTCATAACAGTTGATACTGATCGTTTGTTCGTCCGTTGAAAAACAGAGCAAGGATTAATCACCATTAAAGTTGATTTCTCAGTGTCTGTAAAACAACAAGAATGACGTCACAATATCAGGATGATAAAAACAACATCGGCTCACTTTTTAAACCACCTATGCTAAAAAGAAATGAGTACAACATCTGGCAGAGGAGGATGGGTCACATCCTCGCTCAACAAAGCACAGGTTGTTGGAGGTCTGTCACTTTTGGTCCTCATGTTCCTTCAGTGCCAAGCGCTGAAGATGCTAAAGAGTTCGTTCCAAAACCAGTTGAAAATTACACCGAAACCGATTTTCAAAAGATCGAACTAGATGCTAAAGCGTTTAGCATCATAGCATCAGCGCTGCCCAATGAAATATATGCTGGACTGTTACACTGTAACAGTGCCAAAGAATTGTGGGACGCACTTAAGGAACAGTTTGGAGGTACTGAAGAAGTCATAGAAAACAATAGGGAAATCCTGAACCAACAGTATGAAACATTTTGTCATGTTAGAGGTGAATCACTGACTCAACAATTTGAGCGGTTTAGTTGTCTCATCAGTGAACTGAGGCTTGTTAACACTACCTTTACAAACTCGACTCAAAACAGCAGGTTCCTCAGGTCACTGCCCAAAAAATGGGACACTATAGCCTTTGTCACCAGAAATTCACCTGAGTTCAAGGATCTGACCTTGACCCAACTCCATGGTCGACTCCTGACCTACGAAAGGGAGTTGAACCAGAAAAGGAAGTTACAAGAGTCAGGAAAAGCCGTTGATGATTACACATTCGGTAATACTGCTCTTCTGGGTCAAGAAGAATCTGGGAGCAGTGGTAAGGACCAGGGTTATGATCACTTCATTGACATAACTGCTGGTGCAAATTTTAACAACCCTGATCCTCACTCTGCAAGTTATGCATTCACTGCAAACGAAAACCAGATGTCAGATAACTTAAGCTTTGAACTAAATGATTTGCAACATTTTGATCCCACTGATTTAGAGGAAATGGACATCCTGCACCAACTGGCTTTGCTAAGTGTTAGAACTAGCAAATTCTACAAAAGAACAGGGCGAAAATTCCCAGGTCTGCATGGGAATCTAAGGGTTGGGTTGGATAAATCGAAAATTAAGTGCTACAAGTGTAATAGGTTGGGACATTTTGCTAGGGAATGTAGGAGTCAAACTACTGGTCCCATAATTACTCATCCTAGCTCAAATCCTAGACCTCAAAACCAAAGCACTGTGCACTATACCCAGTATACCCCAGCAGCTCAAGTGAACACTGCTCACTATGCTGCTGCCCCTGTGCCAGTACACTATGTCCAAACTACTGTTCCACAAATCCAATATGTTCAAACCCCTGCTCCCCAGGTACAAGTGCAAACTGTTGCACCTCAAACCACTGCTCCAGCAGCAGCACAACCAGATCAACAAAGTTTTTTCACTCAAGGGTTTGTTGACTGGAGCAGTATGCCTGAAGATCTTAATGATGAAAATTTTGCACTCTATGCTTTTAATGAACCCTCACATGATGAGTTTTGTTTGATGGCATTAGAGTCAATACAGGAGGGGATTGAAGCTGAGAAGGAACAGCAGTGCTTTGAAACAGTGGAAGAGGTGACTGAAGCAGTGGTTACTGCTGTGGCTGGTGAACTACTGTTGGGAGAAAGTTCAGGTACTCTGATTGAACCAATGACAGATCCATGGTCCATAGAGGACAAAGAAGAAGAGAAAGAAGAAAAGGCTGGTGAAAAGAAGGTAAGAGCTGATGATGATGAAGATCATAAATGTGATTGTGCAATGATGGCAGCTGCCAAGGGAGCTTCTGCATGCTTTGATAGTCTTTGGTATGTAGACAGTGGAGGCTCCAGGCACATGACAGGATGTAAAGCCCTCCTCAAAGACTTTAAAATCCATGGTGGGGGTGATATATCCTTTGGGAATAATAGTAAAGGGAAAGTTTTGGGGTCTGGAACAGTGCAATCTGGAAATGTAAAATTTGAAAATGTCAATCTAATAGACAATCTAAAATTCAACCTTCTGAGTGTGTCCCAAATGAGTGACAAGGGATTTGGGTCATTCTTCACAAAAGACTGTTGTAGGATTGTTGGACCAGAAATGGTCAAAAAGATTGAAGCAATAATCAAAACTGGTCAAACTAAACTTGTTGCTCAAAGAAGTGGCAATGTTTATGTTGTTGACATGTCAAAAGAGTGTCCCAGAGCTGATGCCTGTCTGTTCTCAGCTGCCTCTAACAAAGAGACAGAACTTTGGCACAGAAGGCTGGGACACACAAATCTTAAGACAATCACAGAAATTTCAAAAAATGGTTTGGTGAGAGGCCTACCACAAAAATTGTTCTCATGTCCTGAACATTTCATTTCCTGTTTAAAAGGAAAACAGCATAAAAGTTCTTATAAGTCCATTGAAGAGTCCAAAACAACCCAGTGTTTACAAATGCTACACATGGATTTGTTTGGCCCAGTTCAAGTCATGAGCCTTAAAAAGAAAAGATATTGTTTGGTTATTGTTGATGACTTTTCTAGGTTCACATGGACTTTCTTTTTGCACTCAAAAGATGAAACTGTAGGCATTTTGCAAGACTTTGTAATACAGGTTGAAAAGCAATTTGACCTTCCAGTAAAAAGCTTCAGGAGTGACAATGGCACAGAATTCAAAAATAGGGAGTTGGATGCCTTCTGTGTGAAGAAAGGGATTGTAAGGCAGTACAGCATCCCAAGAACACCAGAGCAGAATGGGGTAGTGGAAAGGAAGAACAAAACTCTGATTGAGGCTGCCAGAACCATGCTTGCAGATTCAGGTTTGCCTTTAACTTTCTGGGCAGAGGCAATAAACACTGCTTGCTATGTTCAGAACAGAGTTTTAATAAACCCCAGGCACAAAAAGACTGCCTATGAAATTCTGTATAAAATTAAACCACTGATCTCATATTTCAAAGTGTTTGGCTGCCCATGCTTTATTTTGAACTTAAAAGATTCCATTTCAAAATTTGCAGCCAAAATTGATTGTGGTTATCATCTGGGATACTCAACCACTGCCAAGGCCTACAAAGTGTTTAATACACGGACCAAGGCAGTGGAGGAGACTTTGAATGTTAAGTTCAATGAACTTTCATCAATGAAAATCCCAGCAAACCCTGCAGATCTGTTTGATCTTGAAAAATTTACTTTTGAAAATACTGCTGTCAAGACTAACAGTGCAGGTCCATCAGAGGATACAACACCAGACTATGGGTATGAAATCATCATCCCTCAAAGGTCTGCCACAAAGGGAAAAGCATCAGCTGTTCAAAATAGTTGTCAAAGCTCTACCACTGCTACCTCAACAGTTGTTGACCAAAGTAGCCCATCAACCACTGCTTCCACATCCTCAAACACTGCTGACAAAAGTCCTCAAACAGTGGATAAAAGTCAGCAGTTGTCCACCTCATTACCTCCTATACCACCACCTTTTGAAACCACTGCTGGATCATCAAAGTCCCCAGCAGTGGTTAGCTCAGATGATACACATTTGCAGCCTTCACCAACCAATGCCATCATACCATACCAAGGAGATTTAATCTTCTTGAGATCTCATCCACCTGATCAAATCATTGGCAACATAAATGAAGGGGTGCTCACAAGAAGCCAAACCCAAAACATTTGTCTTTTTGCTGGTTTTCTATCACTCCATCAGCCAGTCAAGTACCAAGAGGCACTGAAAGACAACAGCTGGGTAGAAGCCATGCAAGAGGAACTCCAACAGTTTAAAAGACAACAAGTATGGGAGCTTGTACCACTGCCAGAAGAGGTTAGTCCCATTGGCACAAAGTGGGTCTTCAAGAACAAAACTGATGAAAGGGGTATTGTTGTCAAGAATAAAGCCAGGCTTGTGGTTCAAGGTTACAGACAGGAAGAGGGGATTGATTATGATGAAACATTTGCCCCTGTTGCAAGATTAGAAGCAATTAGACTGTTCCTGGCCTTTGCTGTCAACCACAATATGAAGGTGTTTCAAATGGATATCAAAAGTGCTTTCCTCTATGGTACAATTCAAGAAGAGGTGTATGTTTGTCAACCTCCAGGTTTTGAGGATCCATTTTATCCAGATCATGTCTACAGGCTAAACAAAGCCTTGTATGGCTTGAAACAAGCACCAAGGGCCTGGTATGAAACTCTTTCCAACTTCCTACTCTCAAATGGTTTCAAAAGAGGTACCATTGATAAAACACTGTTTTTAAAATGGAGAGGGAAGGATTTAATGATTGTCCAGATTTATGTGGATGACATTATTTTTGGAAGCACATGTAACTCAATGTGTGAAGAGTTTAGAGAACTCATGACAGCTGAGTTTGAAATGAGTGCTATGGGTGAGCTGCAATGCTTTCTTGGTCTCCAAGTACAGCAATTGCAAAATGGAACTTTCATTCATCAAAGCAAATATGCTAAAGAACTTTTAACCAAATTTGATATGAATGATTGTAAACCATGCAGCACACCCATGGCAACAAATAAGCTGGTCATGTCTGATGAAAAAGATGAGCTGATTGACCAAACACTTTATAGAAGCATGATTGGGTCTCTATTGTACCTAACTGCATCTAGACCAGACATCATGTTTGCAACATGTGTCTGTGCAAGAAGTCAATCAGCTCCCAGAAAATCAAATCTCATTGCTGTAAAAAGGATCTTCAGATACATAAAAGGTGCTCCCACACTTGGTATCTGGTATCCAGCTAATGGGAACATCAAGCTTTCAGGTTTCTCAGACAGTGACTTTGCTGGATGTCACACCACAAGGAAGTCCACATCAGGAGGGTGCCAGTTTCTAGGTGACTGCTTAGTTTCTTGGCAAAGCAAAAAGCAAGCAGCTGTTTCAACATCCACTGCTGAAGCTGAATACATTGCTGCTGCAAGCTGTACAGCCCAACTCCTGTGGCTTCAAAATCAGTTGCTGGATTTTGGTATCACTGCCTTAAAGACACCACTCATGTTGGACAGTCAGGCAGCAGAAAATATCATCAAAAATCCAGTTTCCCACTCAACCACCAAACATATTGACATCAGACATCACTTTGTGAGGGACTGCTATGAAAAAGGTTTGATTTCTCTGCATCATGTCCCAACTAAAGACCAGCTGGCTGATGTGCTCACAAAAGCACTGGATACAGCCACTTTTGAAAGTTTGGTCTCTAGGATTGGGATGCTGAACATGGAATAACAAGCAACATCTTGTTTTTCTATGAATAAAAGCAACAAAATGTTTTCAGAAAATCAAAACTCCATCCTTAAAAATAGTTAAAAAATGAAATTTTTTCATTAAGTCCTTAAAAGTCTGCCATTAACCACTGATTGTTCAAAAGTCTGCTATACTTCAAGAGTCTGTCCACTGCTGAAAGTCAACCCCTGCTCTCTCATTATTTTGATAAACTCTGTTGTTCAAAAGCAGTGTCTTATCCACTGATATGCTATCCACTGATAGTAAAAATCATCCACTGCTTTCATACCACTGCCTTCATCAGTCACTTTCAACAAAAGTACTGTCCTTCACTTTCAACAGGGGTTGTCACGTGGACAGTACATATTGGTCAGACTTTTTGTAACGGCTGCCACCTCAGCATTCACTTTCTTCCCTATAAAAATCCCCCACTCACCACCAAAACAGGGTTTTACTGTCGAATTGAATTCTTAAAAATTCTCTTCTCAAAACAGTTTTTCATCTCATCTTCCACAAATTTCTTCGATCAATCATCCTCAAAATGACTAAATCAAAGAAATCTGCAAAACCCTCATCCAAATCATCATCGAAAACAGCCTCTCAAAAGGCAATCTCCACTGAAATTCCACATAAACCATCTCACAATCTCCTGGGTCTTCTTACAAAACCCAGTTCCACAAAGGAATTCGATTCCATCATTGATATCATCACCGCCTCAAAGTACAAAACTTTGTTGACAGCGGATGCACCAATTTACTTGGCAACCCAAAGGGAGTTTTGGAAGAATGCAATCCTTGAAACACAAGGAGAAGCTGTAATAGCCATTAACTCTGCTTTAAAGGGAAAAGAAGTCAAGATTACACCACAAACAATTTCAGAGGTCTTTCAACTCGACGATCAAGAAGGTAAAATTACTTTCCCTAAAAACGAGTTAAAAAATGATTTTCTGGAAAGGGGGTACAATGCAGAGGTCAAAAAGGACACCTTAGAAAAAGGTTACTTTCCTCCTGCAACAAGATTTTTATTTCACACCCTCTTAAAATGTGTTTCAAACAAAACCACTTCTTTCAATGAGATACCATTAAAAATTCAAAAACTGGGATTTGCAATTCTTCAAGATGAAAATTTTAACTACTCCCAGGTAATTTTTAATGATTTGGTTAACAATGTTGAAACAAAGGCATTCCTACTTTTTCCAAGATTTTTAAGTTATTATTTTGAAATGAAACTTGGAAAGAAGGATGCTGCTGCAATAAAACAAGGTGATTCCATTCAAACAAATTGCTTAACTGCTGAAACTTTTACAAGAATGTCCACACCTTGCAAAACACAAGCAGAGGTGCCTAAGCAGATTTTAGCAGTTACAACTGCTCCTCAGGTATCTGCTGCTGAGCCCACTGCTCATGGTGATCAAAGTGGCAGCACAACTGCTTTGAAACCCACACCAAAAATCACCAAAAAGCCAACAAAAAGAAAAACACAAAAACCCCACAAAACCATCAAAAAGGCATCTCTGGAGGATGAGATACCAGAGCTCCTGCCAGTGACAACACAAAAGTCACAAGAAACCACTGCTGCTACTTCCTCACAGCAGTTGGTACAAATATCTCAACCCATAGCTGAAACTCCTCCTGTTTCTTCACAAAAAGAACAGGTTGTACAAATAGGGTCTCCACATCATGATGCTCTGGAAACACTCGTTTCTATCATCCACTGTCCAATGCCCGGGACACATCCTATTTCTTCACCAACCATCACATCCACATTTCCCTCACCAATAAAACCACTGTTGGATGCAATTGATTTGAACCAGGCATTATCCAGTCCTTCTCAATCACCTATTAATGAGAATATACCTCAACAACTGACTGGGTCTGATGTATCAATCTTTGCTAACCCACCAACACAACCTGAGGAGGTTACACCCCTTGAGTTACAAGTAACTCTTGGTGGTAATCCAAGTGAAGCAGCCACTACAACTGTTACACCCACTGGGTTACATTTGGACAGTGGTTACATTCATAAGACTTCCTTGGAGGCAATTCCTTTTATAGCACCTCTGCCAACCACCAGTGGATTTATTTATCCTACTGGCAACATCAAAAGGTTGTCAAGTGTTGAAGGAAGAAGACCCCAGTACCAAGAAAAAGGGGCATCAGTGGTTAATGTTTGGAGGATATTCCCTACATCTACCACTGATAAAACCACTGCTAGTGGGAAATCAGATGATCCCATTAACTTGGGTGATGGTTTAAAGTACCAGAAATTGACGGATCGTATTGCAAAGCTTGATAACTCTGTTGCAGAACTCAAAGATATGCTACAACAGGTGTTACAAGTTCAGAAGGTACAATCAACTGCTGTTCCACCTCAAGTACCTGCTCCACAAAGGGCACCTGCTACAAATGAGCTCTGGAACTTGTTTCAATCTTTTCTCCATCAACAAGCACAATTAGTAGATCAGCAACATGAAAAACATGTCCAACAGCTGAGAAATGCAATGGAGTCAAGGTTCAAGAACACTCAGGCTGATCTGAAGGCTCTCAAAACTCAGATCTTGCAAACCACTGGCACTGCTCCTCCAAATGTCCGCTACATTTCTCAACTGTCGGAAGATAATGCCAAAAAGGGGGAGAAAATGAAGGAGTGGAAAAAGAAGGGTATAGAAGATGGTCTTTATCTTGAACCAGAGAATTCAAACATGACCAAAGAGATCCCTTTGCCAGATGGTAGCAAGAAAATTGATGTGACAACAAATGCACTAGCAGAAGCAGTTGCAAGTGTAAAAAGAGATAGAGAGGCCAAAAGGAAAGCCAGGGTGGACAGAATGGATCATCCAGATCAGGGTACTTCTGGGTCAAGGGATCATGAAAATCCAGTTGAGGAAAAGAAGAGGCCTACTAGAAAAGTAAGGCAACCCAAATCCATTCCAACCAGACGTTCAAAGTCTGCTCAAAAACCACCATACAAAACAGCTGATGCAGCAGGAGTTACAAAAACTACTGCTTGCCAAACAGTTGTTCCATCAACACACACCACTTCAACACACACAACATCCACTGCTTTACCATCATCACCACCAAAAACAACACCTGCTGACATACAGCAGAAGACAGCAGATGTTATAACATCTGTTGTAATGACAACAGTGGTTGAAACACCAGTTGTTTCAACAGCTGTTAGTCAATCACAATTCACTGCCACTACATCTACCACCACTGTTCCATCCAAAACATCATCAGTCCCTCCTACAAAAAGGAGAAGACTAATTCTCAAAGATGATGACAATTCACCACCACAAACATCTTCAAAAGCTTTAACACTTGTCACAATACCAAAACCTGTTCCTCTCTCTTCAGTTCCAATGTACAAGCCCTTACCTCCTGCAGGTGTTCAATTTCCTCTTGAACTAGCTGCTGTTAGAGATGAAATAAAATCCTTTTACTATGAGGATGACCCTGCCAAAAGGAGTTTGCCATCAATAAAGGGATATCCCTGGCCTAAAAATGTTGATGAATACTTGGAAATCAAAGCCAAGCAAGCAGAGGATATCTCAAAAAGAAACACACAAGGGAAGTCTGACAAAGAAATTTCAAGAAATTTTCAATATCTGCTTACACAAGTCAGATCCCTAGAGCAATTTGCAAAAAATGTTAGTCAACAAATTTCTGAAAGATCAGCTGAAAATCTGAAGAAAGACTACATTGAAAGCATCATGGCTCACAAGAAGTACAAAGGAGAGAGATACATGTACAAAGAGTGGACTATTCCTGAACTTGAAAATGAAGCAGCAAGAATTCAAGACATGATAAAAAGGAAAGTCACTCACACTCCTCCTAACTGGGCAGAGTTTAGAAAGAATGCACCTGACAAACAGGAAGAGCTGAAGAGAATGAAAGAGGAACTGGTAGCAGCTGATTATGGAAACAAAAGACAAGTTGCTAGATGGAAAGAAGATGTTGTCAGGGCTACTTACAAAAAGTTGGAACAATTAAGAAAGAAAGATCCTTCAGTTCCTCAAAAGCCTGACTATACCAAAGCAGCGGTTTCAAAAAGACCACCAAAGCTGCAAGTCAAAAGAACCACTGCTCCAGCTGGTGCTGCCATCTACAAAAGAAGGAGCAAAAACTAGTTTAGCATGGAAACAATTCAAGATCTTTTAGCCGGAGATGCCATTGTAAAAGCTGGCACACAAGTAATGATAAAGGAAGATCTTGAATTGGAACAATCTGCAACCGCTGCTCAGCCAGCTTTGATCAGGCCAGCCTCTCCAAATACTTCTGCAAATAAACATCTCCCAAGAAACCCTCCAGGCTCAAAAATACAAAAGTGGGAAACTGACAAACAGACCTGCGTATTGACTTTGCTCAGGTCTGGTGGAGGAGTGGAGAAAATATCAAGGGAACAAGCTCTTGGCCTGAGTCTTGAAGATTTGCAGGATCTCCTTGATCTTCCACTCAGCAGGGATGATGAAGATACAGATGCCCTAGACTTTGAATTACAATTTAAAGGTCAGATAAGGGAGCTGTTGTTGAGACAATAAAGATTTCCACAAATAATGAAGAGTTTTGGCATTATCTGTTCCAGGGGGAGATTGTTGGGATTTAACCCTATCAGAGGAACAGATAATGTAAAGCCAAAACTGGATCAAAGCAGTGGATCCTGAATAAGCAGACGTTTATAGTTGGTTTATGCAAATCTCTCCCCTTGAAAGTGGTTTCATATCTGCTGACCTCCTATCTGCTGATCATACTAAGTGCTGACCTACAACTGCTGCCTTGCATCTACTGCCAAGTGTTAAAGACTGATAGAAGACGAAAGCTCTGCTGACTCAATCTACTGCCTTGAGTCAAGTACTGCTGATCCGGACAAGCACTGCTGGGGTCACAGCAGTGGAAGGATGCAGCAGCTGTTTATGTGTCTTTTATGTATTAGATTGTAATAGCAGTAGTTAGTACATCAGTGTTTGTATAGATCAGAGGTTAGAGTTTGTTAGGAGGTTAGATGTCACTTTCATGGTGACGTCAGCTAAGATGCTCAGTGGTTTGTAAGTGCCTATAAATAGTTCAGTACTTTGTACTGTTCTATTAGCTCTTTCACCACATCGTCTTCTTTGCACGAACAAACTACTGAGCTCTGGCTGAGGGGGAGTTTGCATTCTTACATCAATCATTGTAATCGTTGTTGAAACAAATTCAATCTTTCGATTCATTGTGTAAAGATGTTTGATAAAAGTATTACTCTCGTTTGATTGTATGCAAAGTTTGCTTTCATCTTATTTCCGCTGCATAACTCTTTCATTTCCATCTTAATTACAAACGAAAATACAATCAAAAAGAAACTCAGATCCAACAGGATATGTTTCTTTCGATGGCTCCGACCCGGTGGTAGGTGTTGCTCGCCATGTTGTAAGTGTTCCTGGTGCACATAAGGTTTTCCTGCAACAAATCATGCAAACTTTGGAGATTAGGAAAACCGCCTCTGGAGGAGGATTGGCCCGGATCACCTTGGGGTTGGTATTGATACTGATGATGTTGCGGAGCTTGGAGGACAAGTGCTTCTTGCGGGTTCCATGCATGACCTTGCATCCTTTGAAAGCTCACCGTCCCGTCTTCCGCCTCATAAATCAGGTTCATTGAGCGGCATATGTGTATATCCACCATACCCGACCATGGGCTCCTCTCAAATGACCTTGGTATGTGGGCGAAGTGCCTGAAGAGACGGTACACCCATCCCTCAAAGAAGATAGGAGTCGGTGCACTAGCAAGGCGGTTGTGATGCATGTTTCGGAGCATGAGGAACGGAACATCGAGCGGCCTGCGGTTGTGGATGCAGTGGAGGACAACCAAATCTCTTAACCCAACGACGCCACTACTATCATGCCTTTGGCTAAGAGAGTAGCCGAGGAGCCTTTGGATGTATCTGTAGAGCGGATCCCTCAGCTTTGTACTCTTAGTGCTGCTCGGATTGTAGTACCCCTCACCAATCTGAGCCCAAATGGCTTGGCGTTCGTTCTCACCTATCTCTCTCATTCCTCCAGTATTTTCTTCGTCTCCTGCATCCTCTTCCGCATACAACCCTACAATCGATCCAAACTGAGCCATAGAAATCGAATACTTCGTTCCGCCACATCGGAATGATACCCCGTCATTGTCGAACGGGTCAGACCTCGAGTTGAATGTGAAGGTGCTATAGAACTCTAAAGTGCATTCGTGGACGGAACGGAGTCGAGTTGTTAGGGCGACTCTGAGTGGTCCCGTGACAATGTTGTTGAAACGGTCAATTTGATTCACCATGGTTAACAATTCCGTGCATGCTTGCCTCGGGTATCCCTCTGGCCTTGTTTGAAGTGTCTCGTATCGAGCTCTAGCCTCGAGCTCATTGGCGTTGAATCTTGTGAACTTCCTAGCCATCTGAGAGAATATACCAAAAGTTAGCATGAAAGAGAAATATTTTCGGACGAAGCTGCAAATAGTGGGCTGGACACGACCCCGTGTTCAGCGGACACGGCCCCGTGTCCAGGGGTCTGTTACTCAAAAATCCCATTTTTCGACCCGGTTTCGAAAACTTGAAAATTTTTGGTCCAATAGGTGCGGTTTTCCCCGAAAATGAAACCCTAAGTACCGTTTTTCCCAAAATATCCCGTTTACCCTATCAATTTTATCTTTTTCGGTTCAAGAACAAGGGTTTGGGGTTTTTGTGAGAAATCGGGTGAATCTATGAACAATACAAGTGTATTTACTTCCCATAACACTAATCTAACTAAATGCAAACAGATTTAAACAAAAATTTGAGGTTTGATCCATAAGAACTTCAAGAACCCTAGATTTTCCCCCAAATTTTTGGTGTTTTAACTACATGCAAGTAACTAATCTAACTACTAAAAGTGATAGAATCATACCTTGATGTTGTTAGAGCGATAGGAGACGTCGAAATTCTGTGAAAAATCGCCTGTAACCAGAGCTTTTTCGGGGAAACGGGGCGTGTAGAATGAAGTAACTGTTTTGAAAAAGGGGATTTATCCCGACTGGAGTGCGGACACGGCCCCGTGTTCAGCGGACACGGCCTCGTGCCGAGCAAAGTTTTGAAAAATTTTTTTTTTTTTTTTTTTTTAGTGCTCGTGTGAGTGCCCTTGTTTCCCATAAGCTTTAGTTAGAAAACTTACCGCTTTGTTTGTTGTCTCAATTGTTCGTAACTTACCAGGCATGATGTTTTATTCTTCCACCGTTTGAAGCGAGATCTCTTCCTCTTCATCCTCAATGAATCCTTGATAGAGTTTCAGCCGTTGGCCATTGACTTTAAATGGAGGCCCATTTCGAGATTTAATTTCTACCGCACCGTGTGGGAAAATATGGGTGATGGAAAAAGGTCCTGACCACCTAGACTTTAACTTGCCAGGAAACAATCGAAGTCGTGAATTGAACAAAAGAACTAGATCCCCCACCCAAAATTCATTAGATTTAATGTGTTTGTCATGCAAATTTTTCATTCTTTCCTTATAAATTTCAGAGTTTGAGTATGCATAATTCCTAAGCTCGTCTAATTCATTTACTTGACAAAATCGATTTTTACCAGCAAATTCTAAATCTAAGTTTACATTTTTAATTGCCCAGTAGGCTTTGTGTGCAATTTCTACTGGTAAGTGACAACTTTTTCCATAGACTAGCTTATATGGGGTTGTACCTATTGTTGTTTTATAAGCTGTTCGAAAAGCCCATAAAGCATCATCTAATTTATCTGCCCATTCCTTTTTATTTAACCCTACGGTTTTTTCGAGTATTCGTTTTAAACCTCTATTAGTCACTTCGGCTTGTCCGTTTGTTTGAGGGTGATATGCCGTTGAGACCCGGTGATAGACCCCATATCTTGTTAAAAAATTTTCAAGTTGATGGTTGCAAAAATGGGTACCTCTATCACTTATTAATGCTTTAGGCGTCCCAAAACGAGAGAACAATTTTTTCAGGAATCTTACCACAACTCTTCCATCATTTGATGGAAGTGCCTCGGCTTCGGCCCATTTAGACAAGTAGTCTACTGCCACAAGTATATATTTGTTTCCTTTCGATGGTGGGAAAGGTCCCATAAAGTCGAGTCCCCACACATCAAAAATTTCACAAACAAGAATGCCATTTTGTGGCATCTCATTTTTGGAAGAAATATTACCTGTTCTTTGGCAAGCATCACATGTCTTGACAAGACTTTGGGCGTCTTTGTAAATGGTTGGCCAATAAAATCCTGAATCAAATACCTTTCGTGCGGTACTAGCGGCACCATGATGCCCTCCGTATGGACCTTCATGACAATGGCGGAGAATTCTTCTTGCTTCGCTACCATGTACGCATCGTCGGACGAGTTGGTCGGCACACATTTTGAAAAGATATGGATCTTCCCAAAAATAGTGTTTCACATTGGCAAAGAATTTCTTTCTTTGATAATGTGACCATCCTTTTGTGACTATACCGCTAGCTAGGTAGTTAGCATAGTCGGCGTACCATGGCTCTTCCTTATATTCCACCATTTCCAGGGACTCGGTTGGAAATTTTTCGTTGATTTGCTCGTCCCTGGTTGCCTCCAAAGCTGGGTCTTCTAAGCGCGAAAGATGATCTGCTGCGGTATTTTCTGCTCCTCTTTTGTCTCTGATTTCGATGTCAAATTCTTGGAGGAGTAGAATCCACCGAATCAAACGTGGTTTTGCGTCCTGCTTTTTGAAAAGGTATCGAATGGCTGCATGATCTGTATAGACTATAGTTTTAGAAAGAACAAGATAAGAACGAAATTTGTCAAAAGCAAATACCACAGCTAGTAATTCTTTTTCAGTTGTTGTGTAATTTTCTTGTGCATCATTAAGTGTTTTACTAGCGTAATAAATTGGGTGGAAATGCTTTTCTTTTCTTTGTCCCAAGACAGCTCCAACTGCAAAGTCACTAGCATCACACATGATTTCAAAAGGAAATTTCCAATCAGGCGCTATCATGATAGGTGCATTGACTAACATCTCTTTTAAGGTTAGAAATGCTTGGTTGCAATCATTGTCAAAGATGAAAGGGGCATCTTTTTCAAGTAATTTCGTTAGAGGCCTTGAGATTTTTGAAAAGTCTTTGATAAACCGTCTATAAAATCTGGCATGTCCTAGGAAACTTCTGATAGCTCTTACGGAGGATGGAGGTGGTAATCTAGAAATGGTATCTATTTTGGCTCGATCCACCTCCATTCCTTCGCTCGAGATCTTGTGACCGAGTACTATTCCCTCCGTTACCATGAAATGGCATTTTTCCCAATTAAGGGCGAGGTTAGTTTCCTCACATCGGGATAGCATTCGTTCAAGGTTATCGAGGCATTGGTCATATAAATCCCCAAAGATAGAAAAGTCGTCCATGAAGACTTCCATTGTCTTTTCTATCATGTCATGGAAGATGGCTACCATGAAACGTTGGAATGTTGCGGGGGCATTACATAGACCAAACGGCATGCGTCGATAAGCAAAAGTTCCATAGGGACATGTGAAAGTTGTCTTTTCTTGGTCTTCGGGTGCTATCGGGATTTGAAAGTAACCTGAAAAACCATCCAAGAAACAATAAAATTTATGACCGGATAATCTTTCTAACATTTGATCAATGAAGGGCAAAGGAAAGTGATCTTTTCTTGTTGCTTCATTTAATCGTCTATAATCTATACATACTCTCCATCCTGTGACGGTTCTCGTTGGTATTAATTCATTCTTTTCGTTAGTTATCACCGTCATACCTCCTTTCTTTGGAACTACTTGGACGGGACTCACCCAAGGACTATCGGAGATAGGGTAGATAAGTCCGGCGTCAAGTAGTTTGATGACCTCGTTTTTAACCACTTCTTGAACGTTTGGATTCACTCGTCGCTGTGGTTGTATGACCGATTTGTAGTCATCATTCATCAGAATTTTGTGTGTGCACATAGAAGGACTAATTCCTTTTATGTCTACAAGTTTCCAAGCTATTGCATTTTTATGTTTTTTCAAAAGACTAATTAATTTTTCTTTTTCTAAGCTATCTAAGTTAGACGAAATAATTACAGGTAAATTACCCTCTTTGTCTAGAAAAGCATATTCCAAACCTTTTGGAAGTTCTTTGAGCTCAAGCGGTGGGTCTTTAGGAGACTCCTTATTTGGTTGCTCATTTCGATCAAGAACTTTAAAAGTTTGTTCTATGGTGACCTCTTCTTCAACAAAGTGGTCAATCTCTTCACTTGTATCGGGTGGTTCATCTTCATCTTCAATTAGGGGGTCATTATTGCCGAATGGATATTTCATTGACCGTTCGAGATCGACACTTCTTTTAAATGCCCCTAATTGAAGAGGTAGGTTGTTGAACTTCCGGTTTTTCAAAGCTTCGTGTGTTTTCACAAATGGTCGTCCCAACATTAGAGGAGCGTCATCGAGGATGACAAAGTCGGTTGGTATTACCATTTGATTTGTTTGAACCAAGACATCCTCAACTATACCGATTGATTTTATTACTTTCCGATTGGATAGAAAAATGGGTATTTGAAGTGGAGAAAAATCACTAATACTTAATTTTTCGAAAATGTAGTTAGGCATTATGTTAACACAAAGATCTTTATCGATTGTGACGTTACTAATAAATGAATTTTGAAAGAAACATGGAACCGATGTAATGTTAATTTCAAATGGGACTTCTTTTATTAGCGAAGTTTGATCATTAGTTAACTTAACACTTACCGTTTCGTCAATTTTAGTGTTAGTGTTTAACTCTTTTAAAAACTTAGCATGAGTGGGTACTAAACAATGATTTTCGAAAGAAGGTGACAAGAGGTTAATTTCTTCAAAATTAGACTCTTTTTGTATTTTAACGTTGTCGGACTCACCTTTTTCGTTGTTTAACTCATGTGTCGGTTTTTCACTTATTTGTTCTTCCATTTTTACATTCTCAGTTATCTCTTCCTTTTTTAATTCTTCTCTTGCGCGGGACTCCTCTTCCCTTGCGCGAGATTCTTTTATACAGCGATCGATAACTCTTATGTGTTCTAATATCCTATCGGTTACTTCGGTTATAGAAAAAGAATCGGTATTTTCTAAGCTTGAATCCGGTTGTTCGACCCTTTGTTCCTCATAATACCCATATGAAGTAGATAGTTCACACCATTGTTCTTCATTGTAAGCATATGATGGATAAGGTTCGTAATTTTGTTCTTTATAATACTCATATGAGGTGGGTTGTTCACGCCAAGGTTCCTCATAGTAAGCATACGAAGGTGGTGGCTCATATCTTGGTTCCTCAAAGTACGAGTATGAAGGCTCATACCTTGGTTCATCAAAATATGAGTATGAGGGAGGAGGTTCATACCTTTGGTCTTCATAGGATGTGTATGAAGTTGATGGCTCGTACCTGGGTTCCTCATAGTAGGTGTATGAATTGGATGGTTGATATGAGTGATTATTTTGAACCGATCGTGCGTTACGACAATTAGTGCAGTAATTACCCCTATAATCATCCTCCTCATAGGTGTAGTTGTAACCTCCTGAGTATTGATCCATAAGAATCACTCAGCAGACCACAACCGAGTCTCGAGATCAGAAAACAAAAATAACACGGAAACAGAGGCTGGACACGGCCCCGTGTTCAGTGAGCACGGCCCCGTGTTCAGGATCTGTATCTGGGCGTTTTAATTAAATTTACTGATTTCGTTGAGCACGGGGCGTGTTCAGTGAGCACGGCCCGTGTTCAAGCTACTGTTACTGGTGTTTTTATGAAAATGTGCAGCACGGCCCCGTGTTCAGTGAACACGGCCCCGTGTACAAGCTACTGTAAATGTAAAACTAAACTAAAATGCAGAAAAATGTGCGCGCTTTTGAAAAACTGATTAGGCCGTCGATTTTAAGCTTTCTTAAAATCCTTGTGTCCCCGGCAACGGCGCCAAAAACTTGATGCGTTGTCAAGTGTTATATATATTAGGTGTATATTTTAAGCCCCTTTAACACTTTTTAGTCAAGTTTTAAATTTATAAAACACGATATTTACTAACACTAGACACACATATGGGCAAGTGCACCCATCGTGAGCGTAGTATAGTGTTGGTAAGATACCGAGGTCGTCCAAGGACACAAGAGCTTTTAGTACCGGTTTATCCTCAACGTCTAATCAAAATAAAAAGTTTAGAAAAAAGGTTTTAAACTAAGAAAAATAAAAACTAACTAAAATGCTGAAAAGTAAAAATAAAAATAAAAACAGATAGACAAGATGAATCACTTGGTTCCGACTCGTATCTAGTGTAACCTTTGATTATTTCCGCACTTTTGCACATAATTAAGAGATTATCTTAGTTATTGTAGTAGGCCCCTCTTTTGAAGGTGACGTTACCCTCACCCCAGTAGTTTGAGTCAGCAAGGATACAATCCTAAAAGGGTGGATTATTGGAAGATAATTAATTAAGTTATTAATGCAATATTATGGTAGGCCCCTCTTTTGGAGGTGACGTTACCCTCGACTAAGTAGTCTGAGTCAGCAGGGATACAGTCCTAAATAGCCGGGTTATAGTATTAATAGTAGTTAACTTATGAGGGGATCAAAGAGTTTGGACCCCCGCCATCCAATACCGTTATGTATTGAAGGAGGTCCTACTAAATTTGACCCAGGTCCATTGCAGGACCTCTAAACGCTGAACAATGGCAAGACCTTTACCAAACCGTTCCCTTAACCCCCGACCAGGTAGCCAACATACCTCCATATAGACCGTGGAGATATGAATGGTGAAAATCTTTTATTTTATATAGACAGTAAAATATTTTCAAGACACCACGGACAAACGATAAGGAAAGATCACCTTCAACATAAGCAACTAGTTATTAAAGTCATTAATACAAAACCAAATAAAAAGTGCAAAAGATTAGAAATAAAAAGTATTACACTAGACACTTTGTCTTCACCAAGTGATGTAAGAGACTTAGGCAAACATGGCCTTGATTGTCAAGAACTCTTACGATCAATCTTGGATCCCGAGACGACTCACACACTCTACGATGGACAATGGATGATGGTGGTGGATGATGGTGTTATGGTGGTGGTGGGTGGTGGGTGAAGTGTGAGAGAGGTGGTGTGCCAAGGGATGGTTTGAGCTTGAGCCAAGCACTTCTATTTATAGGCTGAACAGAAGCTCGGGCACGGCCCCGTGTCCACATCCTCTCTTTCTTCATTAAATGCAGCTTTGTCTTATTGGTTGACCACGCCCCCGTGTCCGCTGAGCACGACCCCGTGTGCAGAAGAATCTTTGTACTATGAAGATTTGCCTGGATTGTGCAAATCTTATAGTTGACCACGGCCCGTGTCCGCTGAGCACGGCCCCGTGGTGGGCAATAGAAGCTTCTACCACTTTGTCTTTTCTGCTGACACTTGGGCACGCCCCCGTGCTGGCTGAGCACGGGGCGTGTTCAGGCTTCCGATCTCTTGTTTTGCTTGGGAAGATGCTGTTGTGGGGTCGGGCATGTCACGTCTTGTCCTTTTTCTCGTATTTATGTTAGATTTTGATGTCTTTTTGCTTCTTTTGTTAATTTAAGCTCATTTAATCCTGAAAATACAAAAGGAAGACAAAAGCACACTTTTTCCAACATTAGTACTAAAAAGGGGTTAGTTTTATGCCTCATTTGATGAAATTTATATGTTAATATTTGAACACATCACTCGTACAAAATGTCAAGTGTGTGAAGTGATCAATAGAACCGTACATGCACTGTTCTATTTATAGTACAATGCAAACCACTGTGGAATCTATGCTGACGCCACCTAGACAATGACATCTAACAACTATAACAACCTCTAACATCTGCTACTACCAAACACTGTTACATTGGAAACACTGATTACAACATCTGATGAGCTCTATCCTTTGTTGAAGCCTTAGCAAACCTTCTTCAGCAGACTTTGTCTTCTATATTCAAAGGGTGATCAAACCTTTGATTCCAGCAGACTTTGGTCTTCATCAGCAGTTTACTTTGATAGACCTTGTGAACCATCAGACTTTAGCTTGTAGCAGACCTTAGGAAGCAGCAGTTGTTTAGTGCTTTGTCATTGGGAGTAGAATGAATCCAAACACTGTTATTGAAGGATCAAGTGATTGCAGAACTATTTTGGCTTTCAATCATCTGTTTTTCAGGTGGGATCCACATGAGCCAATAGTTAGACATTCACAATAACATCACACAATATTCTCGACCTCCTCTTTCTCCATAATCACAAGTTCTTCACCCTTATGAACTCGGAACTGCCATCAATCATATACATCCTAAACTGGAACTAGATCAAGCTAACTGACATGTCGAACTTTATGGTTGCTTTCTTTCTAGATTCCCTGCCGACCTGAATGCTGTAACAAGTATTACTTTTACATTTTTTACATTATATACTTACAGAACTGATCAACATTGACTATTTGCTAGAATTACCACATGATTGACGGTCGTACTTCCTCTATTACAGCTTTTTTAGTTATTCTACAAAAGTGATTGGTTTCGCAGTGCTACTTGATGATGCATTTTACTTGATATTTTTGACCAGTAATGTATGAGAAAATCTCATACTGGTGAATAGTAGCTCTCCTCTATTTTTCATCAGCATCCATCTTTTGTATACTTTCAAGCTTTCTTTGGAAATGTAACTCCTACATTAGGATCTAAAAGAAGTGCCATGGGAGTTAAGGTCCATTCTTAATAGAATGCCTAAATGTGAAGGGATTTCTCTGATTGACAAAGCCGTCTAAGAATAGTATCGATTATTGTGACTAAGCAAAAGTTGGAGAAGACAATCTAACCTCCTCATGTCGGTGAGAACGAGCATTTACACTAGTGGTGATGGTGACACTTTTGGCATTTATGATTTGTAACTAAAGGGCAATGTCATATAACTGCCAAGCTACGTCGTTAATAACATGCATTTGGCATGGATCACCATTCAAGTGATCATGAGCATGGATTGGGTTGGTCAGCCCGGGCCAAAATGGTTCAATATGGCAATTTAAAAACGGTTATTTAAAAAAAAGTTAGTACGTATTAAATTTTGAAATATATAAAACAAAACTTTTATAAGTATATTATCAGGTCGTCTCCGAACAGTGGTGGAGCTACCTTATGCCGGGGGCAACGCCCGCTACGGCTTGGCGCGGAAAAATTTGGAAAAATTAGTGTAAATTTTGGAAAAATTTGAGGTTTTTTCGATTTCGTTACGGCTTATTTATAAAACGTTACGGCTTGGCGGATTTTCTAGATCCGCCGCTGTCTCCGAAAATCTTTGAAAATATGTAGGCCCTGTGCGAAGATAAAATACGCCCCCCTAATACATAAACTTCTTAAAAATATATACAAAAAAGTTTTAAATATATGAAAATGAATTAAAAATTTGTGGAATCACCTGCATGTTGCAGCGGCCTGGTTTTTATGTGGAAACGTAGATAAAAAGCACATCACACACGCATTTGGACAACGAAACGTACAAAAAGAACACGTTGTAAGGGTGAATTAAGAAAATGTGGAATAGTTACGTCGTAACTTTAAAAGTCGTTATTTACGATCATGTAAAACCATCGTAATTATCCAAATTTATTTAGTACACAGAGTTGAAAGAGAAAAAAACAAAATAAGATTTTTTTTTTTTTCATAAAAAAATGGAACACACAAAACTAATCAACTAATGTCATTTGCATTTAATGCATAGGTAACATAAAGAAAAAAAATCAACTAAAAATGAAACTATCAAAATTAGAACCCAAGACCTACTTTTTAATAAAGTGACATGGGAACCACCAGACCATGGGCTTCATCTTGTCATTTTCCAATTCAGTACTTATATATTCTAAGCTCTACAACGTAACTTTATTTAAAAAAAAAAATTTTTTTGGGTCACCAGAGGGTTTGGGCCCTGAGCCGTCGCCCACCCCGCACCCCTTCCGGGCCGCCCCTGAGTATTATACCTGTGCATAAATGCTCATTTATTGATAAAAAAAAATAGATCAGTAATAAAGGTAAACAATTGTCAATGTGTGTTCAAATCCATACAAGTACTAGATGAAAATTAATTTAAACAATTTAAAAGTGAGTAATATTGATTGCCGTAAAGAAAAAGAAAAAAAAAATAAAGGTAACAGTTACAATTAGTTTTATGTTCCAATTCATGAAACCAACCGTTACACTCGATTTTGAAACCGTTTCACGAATTATGTATATATTGTTTTTGATGTATGATAAATAGTAATTTTATTTTTATAATAATATATATTATTTTATTATTTTATTATTATACTTACTTTAATAAAATATTTTTCTTTTTTTCTAAACATATACTCCCTCCGTCCCATTAAAAGTGTCCTATTTTGAATTTTCAAAGTCTTTCTTTATAAACTTTGACCTTAAATAATTTTGTTTGTGTTAGATAATACTTGATGAAAGTTATATGATTTGAGTGTGTTTTACAAGTGTTTTTATCGGGTTAATTTTCATCAAGTTTTATAAACACAAAAAATATATAATTAAAGTCAAAGTTTATAAATAAAGACTTTGAAAATTCAAAATATGACACTTTTAATGGGACGGAGGGAGTATTTCTTTTACCTTTTTTAATAATTGTTTTTTTTTTAACATATAATTTATTGATTAACATGATACTTCTTTAATAAGTTACGTTTATAACTTTTTTCTAAAAATTTAAGTACGTAGTTGTGCTTGATTTCTTTCCCTGACATTCCGTCACAAATTACGTTTATAACTTTTTTCTAATAACTAAATCGTTCTAATGGTTTGACTTTCTAAACAACATTCTTTATTTTCAAATCACGTTTGTTTTACATTATTATTTGCTCGGGTTCGTCGCAACGCGCGATATAAAAAAACTAGTAATAATAATCTTAAACCGACAAACAACCACTCAGTATCAAACATGTATATAAATACCTTATATTTTATTATTCTTTTTAATGAGAAAAAAAGTGAACCTCTAATATGTGAAAAATATAATTACGTTTGGCGTTTTTAACCGAAGGGCATAATCAGTAAAATAGGGAGATATGTATTAAAAAACTTTGACAAAACAAATGTGAGCATATAGCTTACCCCACCACCATGTCTCCCCTCACTTGTTTAAATGTGCAAAAAGCGGGAGTTACAGATAAAGCAAGACAAACAATCAAGAAACACTACACTAGATGAGAGAGAAAGAAAGAAGCAACACAAAATCATTGTGTGGATGAAGTTTTATGTATCAATGTAAACAAGTAACCTTAAGATTTGAGCTTTTGTGTGTGTGTCCGTGAAGAAGAGATCATAGCAGTCGAAAAATGATGAGAGAAGGGGTAATGCAAGACCAGAATCATGAAAACCAGATTGAGAAACAAATTGGATGCATGTCTGGTTTCCTTCACATCTTCAATCGACAACAGATTTTGGCCGGAAAGCGTATCCACTCTGCTAAACGTCTCCCTACATCCGCCGTAAGTTGCTATTCAGAATGGGGTAGCGGCGTAACTTGTTGCTCGTCTACCTGTCATTAGTCTGTAATCTTCTCTGTTTTTTAATTTATTAAACAAAACATAAATTTACTTCGTGTGAACAAAATGGAAATGAAACATTACATTGATGGTATTCATTCTTGGTTATTTAAACTAACTACTTTTACTTTAATAAAAGGATATTAAATAATTATTCTTATACTTGATATTGTAGGTGGTGGCCGTGTCACCGGAGTCGATTAATTTGAACACGATTAGAGAAACTGAGAAGCCGAAGCCGGTAGTGGTTACCTCGCCTGAAAGCAAAACTCTAGACGATTTTCCGCCATCTCCGGCTGCGAATTTGAAGTTTTTTCCTACATCAACGCCACCTAGATCACCACTACCCCTCCCAATATTTGAGGGGAAGAATTCATGGAAATTCTGCAAAGAAATGCCGAGGCTATCTCTTGACAGCAGAGCAACAATCGACTCGAAAGGGAGTCTGTGTCCGCGGCCAGACTCCAATGACCCAACCTTGGAGAATCAAGGAAGGTCGCCCAGCGTCGTTGCCAGATTAATGGGACTTGAGCAGTTGCCGTCTTCGTCTTCGTTTTTTTCATCGAGTCCAGAACCCATGACAAAACCGGAGCTCAGGCGATCTGCATCTAAATCCAGAGTTGCAACAAATTTGTTCAACTCTGGATTCATAGACCGAAACAATTTGCAAACAAAACAACCAAATCAATCATCTGAAAAAAATCAGACCAGTAACCCCGAGATGAAATATCCATCACGGAATATTTCATCACGGAGTCAACAAAATGTATCTTCTCCTCCGCGGAGATACCCTGCACCTCCGCAGAGGAGAATCTTATTCGACTCAACGGATTTTTTCCCTGAGCCGAAGCAGACAATCTCGAAGAACTTGAACTTGAACATGAAGTTGAAAAGAGTAGACGAACAGTCGAAGGATCTAGAAGCATTGAAGAATATTCTAGAAGCATTGCAACTGAAGGGTCTTTTACATTCTATAAACAGAGACAACCACCGGAACTTCGTTTACGATAATTCGAATGTAATCCCTATGAATCGCCGGCATTGCCATTCACCCGTGCCAAATCGGAGATATTCGGGTGATATTTCTCCGAGAACAGAACGTGGGGTGTTTGATCGAAGCAGAAGGAGTCCGGTGAGAGCTAGAAACTCCGCTGTTCGTTCTAGAATCGAGCTTAATTCAAAGAATTCTAATGCAAATGACAAGAGAAACCCGTTGAGCATCCAGACGGGACAGAGATGCTGTGCATCGTCTGAATCGCCAAGAAATTCACCCAAATTTGCACCCAAAAAAAGCGGATCGGAACATGGTTCTGCAGTTGCGAGTCGGTCTCCGAGAAGCAAGAGACCGACGGAAAAGGTTTATTCGAAACACAAGGTTTGTAGAACTGTGGTTATGGAGGATGAATCGTCTTCGTTTTCTGAAAGCTCCGGTAGCACAACTTCTCAGTTTGATGTAGAGGTATACAAACATTTCCTAACCTAAGATCTATTAAAACCGTGTTTTTAAATCGTTAAAACCGATTAAACTGTCCAAATTGAAGAAATTTAGCATGCGGGTTGGAAGTATAAACTGTGTAAACCGAACCATTTAAATCAAGGCTGACTCTGTGGCAGATCTAGAAGATCCGCATAGGGGTAACGTTTCAATAAAAAGGGTAACGAAATCAAAAAAACGTCAATTTTATTAGTAAAATACAACACAAAAATATAATCTTGTTTCATGTAATTATATATACTTTACATATATAAAAAGATTTGTGTAAAACAAAGAAACAAGTAACGCCATTTAGTAAAACCGTTTATTTTACACAAAACCGGAACGCAGTTAATACCATAGGGTATGGGGCTTGGGTTGGGGTGTGGGTTGGCTGAAAACGCCCAAGTCACCACCCCGGGGGCTTGGGTTGGGGCGTGGGTTTTGGGCGTGGCCCTTGGGGCTTGGCTTTGAAGCCAGGCGTGGGGCGGGCTAGCAAGGTGACATGGCAGACTCTCAACGGCCAAACCAAACTCATGCCCCCAACCCAAACCACACCATACCCCATGGGCGTGGGTTTAAATTTGCCTTCCACATGTCAACCAATGCCCCAACCCAAGCCCCAAGCCCCAACCCAAGCCCCACCATACCCCACGACCTAAGACTGCGGGGTATGGGGCGGGAGTTTGGGCGTGGGTAGGGGGAAAACGCCCAAGCCACCACCCCGGGTGGGCATGGGTTTCGGCGTGGCCCTTGGGGCATGGGTTTCAAGCCGGGCGTAGGGCGGTTTGGCCATCCTAGTTGGCTGAATATCATTGGCTCACCCGCCACGTCATAGCGGGCCATCCCAAAAGTTTTGAATTTTTAAATTCAAACCGTTGGCTTGGCCAAGCGGCCACCCCAACCGGTCACCCAAACCCCAACATCCCCTATAAATACCCCCAAACCCCAACCGGGTGGTCCATCCCAACCCCCACCGTGGTCCCAAACATTCGATATCCCCACCCGCTGCCCCAGCCGGTCACCACAAACCCAACATCCCACGAACCCGCTATGGCATCCTGGACCCACGACGAAGAACTTGCCCTAGTCACAAGCGTCGTTGACGCTATGAAGGGGCGACCACCGGGCCAAACCAAATATTGGACGGAAGCTTTCACGGCCTACCGACTAAACGTCGGTAACGACCGCCACAACATGAACGCGTGCCAACATAAATGGCGCGAGCTACGTCTCAAGCTCGAGCGTTTCAAGGCTTACTACGAAGCCGTTCCCGGGGGCGAGTTAAGCCACGAGGACCGGGTGGCGGTAGCGAACATAGAGTTTCGCGGCAAGGAAAAAAAGGCGTTCGACAAGATCGACCTTTTTGAAATTTATTTAACGCTTTAGGTTTCTTATTTTGTAATTTTTAGGTTTATGTAATTTTATAAATATTAATGAAGTTGTATGTTTTTTTTTATAAATGTTTGTGTGATTTTTTTAAATTTTGTATATTTTTTTTTTAAACTACTCTGCCACGCGGTGCACCCAACTCAAGCCCAACCCACGCCCCACCATACCCCGCGGACACGTACCAGGCAGTGGGGGGGGGCTCCCATTCCACGTGTCAGCACCCGCCCCAACCCACGCCCAACCCAAGCCCCACCATACCCCGCAGTCTAACGGTTGGGTTTGTTTTGTATTTCCTCAAATCCGTAGCAACCAGTTAGGTTTGGAATTTTGTCAAAACCATACTTTAAACACTGTTAGACTTTCGTTCGATTTCACTTTTATTGATTTGCAGAGATCGAAAATGGAGGAATACAAAGAAGGAAAATGTCTACTAGCAAGATGTGACAAATTACTAGCAGAAATGAACAGCATCACCGAGTCACATACGAGTTCCTCCAACTCAGTACTACCGAGTCCAGTTTCTGTTCTTGACTCGGCATTTGACAAGGACGAATCGTTGTCTCCTTCGCCTGTCATGAAACGCACCATTGATTTCAAAGGTAGTTCCAACTTGCCACGTGGTGACTTATAATAACACACAACACTCATGTTATTCTTTTTTTTTACTTTTGTGACAATGACATCACCAAATCATTTAAGCATGCTAATACTTACAAAATTTAACATGTGCCGATGGTTGCGGTCACGTGACCTGGTGGTCGCCCTTGTAAAGTTAAAATTTCATTGAAACTGTTTTATGGCTATAAACGAACCAGCCGAGCCATGCCCTAAACCTGACCTCGAACATATACGAGGTAGTTTGGCTTACTTAGTATTTATCAAGCCGATTAAGCTCAAACAAGATATGTTGATGTATAAAAGACAATAAAAACAAAATTCTTAAATGTATTATTTTTGTTTTTTCAATATTTTTAAAGATTGAAAGAAAGATACAAATATTATACGTATTACTTTTGTTTTTTAATTATCTTTTATACATTTATTGTTGTTAATATTATTATTATTATTTTTATTAAGATATGGAGATTAATTTAAACGAGCTAGTTATTGAGCGAGCCATGAGCCGAGCCAACCCTAATTTATGCTTGGCTCGTTTACAAACGAGCTTTTTTAGAGTCCAGCTTTGAGCTTTTGATTAACCCCTGAGCACAGTGGCGAAGTATAGAAGGGGCGCCCGATCCTCCGAAATTTTCGCTCAGTAGTGTTATATATGTAGTTTTCGTATAGAAAATTTTTTGGTATATACGTTTTCGACCCCTCGGTTCTATAGAAATTTTTTGATATATACGTTTTCAACCCCGTCATTCGGGTCAGGCTTCGCCACTGACTGAGCATAATTGTTGAAGACTGATTACAGATTTTTGTTTCAACAATCCATAATGCCGATTTTTAATGTGTTACTCGACAGATCTTGCTGGTGATCTAGAGGACGACATCTGGAGCTCTCCTGCGACACCAACCGAAGACGAGGAGTTCATATCAGGCGATTCCGACTTTAAATACATCTCCGAAATACTCCGAGCATCAAAATATCTTCCAGTCAACTCTTCCGCCTTCCTTTTTCTTGAAAAACAACAATCTCTCAAAGAAAACGACTCATCAAACAGTTCAACACTCCAACGAAAGCTTGTGTTCGACGTTGTCACTGAAATCCTCAACCACAACAAAGATTTACCACCGTCATTAACAAAATCAAGCAACACTGTTAAAAAAATTTGTTCCGAGTTTCAGAAGATCTGGGAGCCTGAAACCGCAGAAAACGTGTTGGATCAGATTTGTTCTGTGCTTAAAAAAGACCTCGCCGGAGACAATGGCTGGGGAGATCATCCGGTGGAGATATCTGAAGCCGTATTGTACATCGAACGCCTGATATTCAAGGATTTGGTAAGCGAAACAATCCGCGATCTCGCTCAATTTGCCGGGAAAACAACCGTCTTGGCGCCTAAAAGGAAATTGGTTTTTTAAAATAATTATAATAAGAGGGAATCCCTTTAGTTTAATTTTCCCGCTCTTTTTTTTATATAAAAGATATTGTGTCGAACTCGAAGACTATATATTGTTAAAGTTGATGAAGTAAAAGTAAAAAGTTATGGAAAATGTGTATCAGTGTGGGGCAACTTGGACAGTTGGACTAGTTTATAACGGTCAGCATTGGAATCTCTGTAAATACAAGGACTGAAAATGATATTTAAAAGACACATAAAATATTAAAATGGGAGGTTGTGGCCTCACGTTCAAATATTATTATTGAGAAAAATGTTCGGATACCTTTTGTGGTTTGATATTTTTTTATCTTTAGTTCTTAACTTTCTAAAATTACAGCTATATTTCTTAACTTTTTTAATTTCATTTCCGGATAGTCCATAGGCCTAACATCAGTTACTTTTCTCAGTTAAGAGGGTGTGAAATGACAAAATTAGCCTTACTATTAAACAAAATAACTTAACATATTAAATAGATTTATTTATACGTGGGACCCACTCCTTTATAAAAACAAAATAACAACCCCACCCCCACCTTCCTCTCTCTTTCTTCCCTCTTCCCCCTGCGAACGACGTCGTTTTGGTTAAGGGTTTCAAGGTTGAATCCTTATGATCAAAGAATGAAAGTTTATCATCTGGTATACTTCAAATGGGGAATTAACGTCTGAAAGAGAGTTTTTGGAGCAAATCTTTGATGGGTTTAATATGTTCTTAAACCCACGAAATACCAACGCTCTCAAAGCAATGAGTAACTGTTGGGAGTTCTTCCACACACTGATAAAAGCTTCATGACTTATCTTCAACAAGATGAAGTAAACGGTCTCGAGATAAAGGCGAAAGATGGGGAGTGGATTGAAGTTGATTATCCACCCTCATTTTTTGTAGTCATGGCAGGAGATGCTTTAATGGTAATTTATACTTTATAGTAACTAATGTTGTTAAAACAGGACTGCTCGGCTGGTCAAGCCGTGAACCGGACCCCTCATTGATTCAGCTCACACGGGTTGAACAACTACTGCTTAGACCGGTCGGGGTTTTATGAACCAATGACCTATGGTGTTCTTATTTCCTTATTAGGCATGGACAAATGGAAGAATTGAAGAGCCAACTCACAGGGTGATGGTAACGGGGAAAAGAGAGAGATATGTAATGGGGCTATTTACATCCATCAGGGATCACATCATGCAGGTGCCTTAACGTTTGAAAGAGAGTTTTTGGAGCAAATCTTTGATGTGTTTTTGTGGATTAGAGAAAAGGGTGTTGTTTTGGGTTGGGGTTTGAGGCAAGATGGGGGTGTTTTGTTAGCGAAGAGGTGGGTGGCGGAGGAGACGGTGGTGGGAGCAGGGGAAGAAAGAAGAAAGAGAGAGGAAGGTGGGGGTGGGGTTGTTATTTTGTTTTTATAAAGGAGTGTGTCCCACATATAAATAAATCTTTTTAATAGGTTAAGTTATTTTATTTTTTTAGTAAGGGTATTTTTGTCATTTCACACCATCTTAACTGAGAAAAGTAACTGATGTTAGGCCTAGGGACTATCCAGGAACGAAATTACAAAAGTTGGGGACTATAGCTGTAATTTTAGAAAGTTAGGGACTAAAGGTGAAAAAGGGCAAACCACAGGGACTATCCGGGCATGTTTCTCATTATTATATATATAATATAAAATAAGAAGTTCAATCAATCGTACCTAGTAAATCCCATAAATAGCAAAGCTGCTGGTAGGGTCTAGGGAATGTGAGATGTAGAACACATTACCTCTATCCCTAGGGATAAAGATGTTACTTCCAGAGAGAACCCTGACACCAAAGTCATATAGTAGAAAAGCGAGAAACCAAACAAATCTACAAAAAAAGCACTACTAAATAGCAAAGAAATGGAGGATAGGTAACATAGTGAAATAGAACAAATATTTCAAATCACAAGATCCCACTTAAGCATTTATGAGAAAAAAAACAATCAATGCAAAATCCGTCTAGACCATAAAGAAACGCTAATGATGTGCGTAAAATGCAACATATAATTTACAACAAATGAGACATAAAATTAACCTTTTTTAGTACTAATGTTGGAAAAAGTGTGCTTTTGTCTTCCTTTTGTATTTTCAGGATTAAATGAGCGTAAATGAACAAAAATAACAAATATGCAACAAAATCTAACATAAATACAAGAAAAGGAACAAACGTGGCATGCCCGACCCCTCGACAGCATCTTCCCAAGCAAAAACAAGACAACAGAAGGCTGAACACGCCCCGTGCCCAGCGGACACGGGGGCGTGGCCAGTTGTCAGCAGAAAGGACAAAGCTATAGAAGCTTCTATTCCTGACACGGGGGCGTGCCCAGCTCGACACGAGCCGTGGTCAACGCTAAGATTCGCAGAATCCAAGCAAATCTTGATAGTATAGATACGCTTATGCACACAGGGCCGTGCCCAGCGGACACGGTGTGGAGCTAATGCAGACAAATTGCAATTAATGAAGAAAGAGAAAGTGGATGGACACGGGGCCGTGTCCGGACTTCTGTGCAAGCTATAAATAGAGGTGCTTGGTTCACTTCAAAGGCATTCCTTGGCAAAACACCTCTCTCCCACTTCACCCACACTCCACCACCATCACAACTCCCACATCCACCACCATCATCCATCTAGAGTGTGTGTAGTAGTCTCGGGATCCAAGATTGATAGTAAGAGTTCTTGACAATCAAAGGCCATGTTTGCCTAACTCTCTTACATCACTTGGTGAAGACAAGCATTTAGTGTAATACTTTTGATTTTTAATCTTTTCGCACTTTTTATTTGGTTTTGTATTAATGACTTTAATAACTAGTTTCTTATGTTGAAGGTGAAACTTCCTTATCATTTGTCTGTGGTGTCTTGGCGTTATTTTACTGTCTATATAAAATAAAAGATTTACACCATTCATATTTCTACGGTCTATATAGAGATATGTTGGCTACCTGGTCGGGGGTTAAGGGAATGGTTTGGTAAGGTTCTTCTCTTGTTCAGTGTATAGATCCTGCAAGGACCTGGGTCAAGCTTACTAGGACCTCCTTCAATACCCATTGGTATTGGATGGCGGGGGTGCGAATGGCTTGATCCCCTCATATGTAAACTACTATTAATACATTAACCCGGCTACTTGGGATTGTATCCCTGCTGACTCAAACCACTTAGCCGTGGGTAACGTCACCTTCAAAAGAGGGGCCTACCACATTACGCATTAATAACTTAATTAATTATCTTTCAATATTCCGACCCTTTAGGATTGTATCCTTGCTGACTCAAACTACTGAGTTGAGAGTAACGTCACCTTCAAAAGAGGGGCCTACTACTATAACTAAGATAATCTCTTAAAAAGTGTAAAAGTGCGGAAATCATCAAAGGTTACACTAAAAGCGAGTCGGATCCAAGTGATTCATCTTGTCTATCTGTTTTTTTTTCCAGCATTTTTAGTTTTATTTTCATGTTTAAAACCTTTTTTTCTAAATTTTTTATTTGATTAGACATTGAGGATAAACCGGTACTAAAAGCTCTTGTGTCCTTGGACGACCTCAGTATCTTACCAACACTATACTACGCTCACGATGGGTGCACTTGCCCATATGTGTGTTTAGTGTTAGTAGAATATCGTGTTTTATAAATTTAAAACTTGACTAAAGTGTTAAAAAGGGATTAAAATATACATAAAAATATATCACGCACTACGCACATCAAGTTTTTTGCACCGTTGCCGGGGACACAAGGATTTTAAGAAAATTAGGAATCAACGGCCTAATCGTTTTTCATATTTTTCTGTTTTTTTAGGAGTTTTCTTAATTTTCCAGCTTCTGCAGAGCTCAACACGGGGCCATGCCCGCTGAACACACCCCGTGCCCAATCTTTTGTACTGGCAATCATGTTTTTTTGTCAGACAGTAGCTGAACACGGGGTCGTGCCCACTAAACACGCCCCCGTGCCCAAGTTTCAGATACTGAAACAGAGCTGTAAGATCCCGACGGCTGGTAATTTCTGACACAAACATGAGCGATACTGATCTTTTTTACTTTCGCTCCTCTTATGGTACGTGGTGTCAAATATGTGGCGGAACTCATGAAGAATTAAAATGTTATATTTTAAATTGCAATCCCCACTATATAGACCCATTGTTTTCCTGTAGCCTTAAGATGGGCGAAAGTAAAAATAATCCCTATCTCTCCCTCGAATGCTCTCAATCATCCCTTCTAGATGAAATGATTCTTGAAGAATGATTTCAAATGGAAGAACTAATTCTCCAATGGATAAAAGAACTTGAGATGGATATAATTAATTCATCTCAAGACGACAATCAAGGAGAATTATTGAGATCGCATTCGGATTATAACAACATCGTTGCTCCCGAAATCACCTCTAACTATTGCGAAGACTTGAGCGATAGTCGTCCCTGTGTCGATTATGCCGTGAAGGACTCCCCATCGGTTTCTGCCGATGCATACATAGACCTGAGCGATTCGACATATACCTTCTTTAACGAGAGTTCGGATAAGGGAAATAAAGGTTGGTCTTGCCCACCGATATTTAGCTTAGGAATCACCCTTTCCGATAACCTCTTGCGTTCTTGTCTAAAACTAGGGCAACTTAGGTATCTCAGGCACTTCAGTGTTGTTCCATCCAGCAAGGAACCACCCGATCCGGATAAACTCCTTAAAATAGACAAAACTTCATAAAAACTTCTAGCCACGGGGCCGTGTCTAGGTTAGCAAGCCCCCATGTCCACCCAAAGATTCCCGTCTGACTTTTGATCAGAATACGGACAAAAAGTGTCAGAAATTTGTCTGCACACGGGGCCGTGTCCAGCGTGTTGTCGTTTTCTATAAATGCAGCAAGATTCATGCACTCTTGGACCCATTCCAAAGACAAAGATCTGGTGGGATCTTCACATATACCATACTAGGTATATTCTAAAGAAGGTTCTCAACAACCATCTTGTCTATTCTACTTTTGTCCATTGCCTTCTTCTTTATTTTCTCCTCAAAACCTCCATTAGAGTTTGAAATCTCCATGGTTTCAAGCTTTATTGTGATATTTGTTAGGTTTTTATTCAAGGAATCTTGTCAAAAATAAGTTTTACAACACTGTTTTAAGTTATTTCTGCTTAAAAATGCTTCAAAAGTCAGAAAAATAATTTAAAGCTCCAAGATTCCTTGTTTCAAAAACCTGCAGAGAGGTGGCCACGGGGCCGTGCTCAGCGAGCACGGGGCCGTGGTCGAGGTACTGTTTCATTAATTTGAAATTTCTTTCGGTTTGTTTTCTTAGAATGTCGAGCAGAAATAGCGGAACATCTTCATCACACTCCAGGAACAACCGAAAAGGAAGAAGGTCATCGGTAGAAGACTCTCTCGTCAACTACGTGTATGCCTTGAGAGAGGCCATCGATGAAATGACGGGAGTAGAGGAAGCTTTGGTCGACCGTATAAATCATTTGACGGTGGGACTAGAGGGATATCTTCGAGAAGTCAACCTTTTGCACCAAAGGTTGAATATTCTCGCTTCTCCTCCTTTGGTGCCAATCATTACACGAAGGGAGTGGAATTTTAGTACCGGAAGTCATCATTCCGGCCGAATGGTATGTCATGCACCCGAAACCCCCTCAAGACATATTACATGGGGTCCCGGTTGCCGTCGCACCTCCTCCAGAAGACATTGTGGAAAATGAGCCCGCTTTCTTCCTCCCGAGAGAGATAGAGGAATGGCTCAACGAAATCTAAGAGACAACCCTCGGTTACGAGTTCTACAACGCCTTTAAATATCGGGAAGCTATTTCCGGGTTTTTGATATTCCTACAATAAGGGTAGAACTCCCTGGAATGATTTTCTGTATTACATGACCTATCTATCTTAGGAACTTTTAGTTTTTCATTACTAGCTTTATTTTTAATTTTCTAGGAACTAATGTAATTCACTCTATAATGAATGATGGTTTTTAAGTATTAAATGGTGTTTGGATGATGTTGAACACTCGGAATGATGGAGGTTACTAAGGGAAACCTGAACCCACACCCCATGCACAAAAACAGAGCCTTCCGACAATTTTTCTTCATTACAGCAAGTTCAGCACGGGGCCGTGCTCAGCCCAACACGCCCCATGCCCAAGGTTCTGCAGAAATGCCCAGTTCAGGTAACTGGACACGGGGCCGTGTTCACTGAACACGCCCCCGTGCCCAGCCTTCTGTAAACTATGATACTGGCAATCTGAACACGGGGCCGTCCTGGATCAACACGGGCCCGTGTCCAGACGACCAGTAACATAAAATTTTGTTTTTAACACCTTTTTACACATTCAATCAACCTAAAAACTTCTTTTTGGGACACATTGAGGACAATGTGTAATTTAAGTATGGGGGGGGGGGGATGCTAAAACCTTGAATTTTGCAAGTCCTAATAACAAGCGTTACACAAAACTCTATTGGAACCGCTAATCACCCCAATTTTTTTCAAAAACTTTTCATTTTTTTACTTGTCTTGGTTTAATTTGGGAATAACAAGTTCTAAAAAGGTTATATTTTTACAAATTTACAACCGATAGTATCATGATAAAAAGAACCAACATAAGAAAATTATGAAAAGGCATGACAAATCTAGTTAAAATTTGATTATATATACTTGATCACATTATAAACCCATTCCCACAAAAAGTGAGTTTTGAGCCTTTATTAAGCATACAAATAAACATCTTTAAACTAAATGCTCATTTTTCGTTTCTTATGTGAATAGCCGATTGGTTTCTTACGACTCTAGAACTTGCCATGACGATACATTCCCGGTCCTTACCAACTTAAACCCAAGTAAGTAAATGACGGAGGCATTAGGACTAACCCCGTTTTCTTTTCAACACCATTATTTTTCTTTTTATTTTAACCTACCCAAAATCCCCCTAGTTAACCCCTTTGAGCCTAAACCTTTTCGTTTCTAAACCCACAAAACAAACACCCTTTACCCAAAAAAAACCCTTTTTATTTTTGAACCCTTTATTTTAGTAAAAAGCTCGGTTTTCATGTGACGATCCTTATAAAAAAATATATAAAAAAATGAAGAATAGCAATAAACAAACAAGTTCCTCAAAAGAAACTTTGTTTGAAAATGATTTATTTGAATAAAAGTCACAAAAACAAAAGGTTTTACGACGACCGACGCTTTTTACACTTTTCGCCCTTTATACTAACCACTAACCCAAAACCACCTACCTTTAACCCAAGCCTAACCCTTCCTCAAGTCCTCTTGATATTTACAAAGGTTTATAGTTAAAAAGGGGGAGGATTGATTGCTTGGCAAGCATATGGTATGAGTAAGTTCCATGCCGGTATCGAGTGTTTCACAAAACTACATCTTCGGCCGAGTGTTGAGTGATCTCCCATGAGGTATGTGAACTTGTATATAAATGAAATTTTAAAGAGGCATGTTATGCCCAATTAAGTAATTTTTCTTATGAAACGTTTTAAATAAATCATAACGAATAGGATTGTAAATAGCATAAAAATAAAACGTAATAAAGATCTTGGATTCCCGACACTCAAGACAAGCCCAAAATTTCTCTTCTACCCAATTCCATTTGGGAGTGTAAGCCACATTAAAAAGAGTTTTGCTTGAGAACAAGCAAAGATTCAAGTGTGGGTGTATTTGATGTGTGTAAAATGCAACTTATAATTTACATCAAATGAGGCATAAAATTAACCCTTTTTTAGTACTAATGTTGGAAAAAGTGTGCTTTTGTCTTCCTTTTGTATTTTCAGGATTAAATGAGCGTAAATGAACAAAAGTAACAAATATGCAGCAAAATCTAACATAAATACAAGAAAAGGAACAAACGTGGCATGCCCGACCCCTCGACAACATCTTCCCAAGCAAAAACAAGACAACAGAAGGCTGAACACGCCCCGTACCCAGCGGACACGGGGGCGTGGCCAGTTGTCTGCAGAAAGGACAAAGCTATAGAAGCTTCTATTCCCGACACGGGGGCGTGCCCAGCTCGACACGGGCCGTGGTCAACGCTAAGATTCGCAGAATCCAAGCAAATCTTGATAGTACAGATACGCTTCTGCACACGGGGTCGTGCCCAGCGGACACGGGGGCGTGTGGAGCTAATGCAGACAAATTGCAATTAATGAAGAAAGAGAAAGTGGATGGACACGGGGCCGTGTCCGAGCTTCTGTGCAGGCTATAAATAGAGGGGCTTGGTTGACTTCAAAGGCATCCCTTGGCAAAACACCTCTCTCCTACTTCACCCACACTCCACCACCATCACAACACCCACATCCACCACCATCATCCATCTAGAGTGTGTGTAGTAGTCTCGGGATCCAAGATTGATAGTAAGAGTTCTTGACAATCAAAGGCCATGTTTGCCTAAGTCTCTTACATCACTTGGTGAAGACAAGCATTTAGTGTAATACTTTTGATTTTTAATCTTTTCGCACTTTTTATTTGGTTTTGTATTAATGACTTTAATAATTAGTTTCTTATGTTGAAGGTGAAACTTCCTTATCATTTGTCTGTGGTGTCTTGGCGTTATTTTACTGTCTATATAAAATAAAAGATTTACACCATTCATATTTCTACGGTCTATATAGAGATATGTTGGCTACCTGGTCGGGGGTTAAGGGAATGGTTTGGTAAGGTTCTTGCCTTGTTCAATGTATAGATCCTGCAAGGACCTGGGTCAAGCTTACTAGGACCTCCTTCAATACCCACTAGTATTAGATGGCGGGGGTGCGAATGGCTTGATCCCCTCATATGTAAACTACTATTAATACATTAACCCGGGTACTTGGGATTGTATCCCTGCTGACTCAAACCACTTAGCCGTGGGTAACGTCACCTTTAAAAGAGGGGCCTACCACATTACGCATTAATAACTTAATTAATTATCTTTCAATATTCCGACCCTTTAGGATTGTATCCTTGCTGACTCAAACTACTGGGTTGAGGGTAACGTCACCTTCAAAAGAGGGGCCTACTACTATAACTAAGATAATCTCTTAAAAAGTGCAAAAGTGCGGAAATCATCAAAGGTTACACTAAAGGCGAGTCGGATACAAGTGATTCATCTTGTGTATCTGTTTTTATTTTTTATTTTTTTATTTTTCAGCATTTTTAGTTTTATTTTCATGTTTAAAACCTTTTTCTAAATTTTTGATTTGATTAGACGTTGAGGATAAACCGGTACTAAAAGCTCTTGTGTCCTTGGACGACCTCGGTATCTTACCAACACTATACTACGCTCACGATGGGTGCACTTACCCATATATGTGTTTAGTGTTAGTAGAATATCGTGTTTTATAAATTTAAAACATGACTAAAGTGTTAAAAAGGGCTTAAAATATACATAAAAATATATCACGCACTACGCACATCACTAAGCAACTACCCCAATCCTCAGACCTAATGAATCTACTCTTAAAAATCCTTAACTTTAATCCTACGTCTCCATAAACCCCTAACTTGGACCATGTCCTCGGAGAGGTGTAACTCTAGCAAATCTTTCCTAGTCCGCTCACCCCAAGTCAACTTGGGCCTACCTCGAATCCTCTTCCCTTCCACAGTTAGGTCTTCTACTACTCTAACTAGCACTATCAATTGCCTCCTCTTCACATGCCAAAACCATCTCAATCTTCCCTCCTTTATCTTATCCGAAATAGTAGCTAGTCCTAACTTTTCCCTAAAATCCTCATTTCTTACCCGGTCTAGCCTTGTGTGCCCACACATCCACCTTAACATTCTCATTTCTGCTACCTCCATCTTGCGCTCTTGTGCTTTCTTAATGGACCAACACTCTGTCCCATACAACATACCAGGTCTAATCGCAACCCTATAAAATTTCCCCTTTAATTTAGTAGGGAACCTTTTTTTGCACAAAGCCCCAGTGGCTACTCTCCACCAACACCAACCAGCCTGGATGCGATGTGCTACATCGCTATCTATCTCCCCATCCTTTTGTACAAACGATCCTAAATACTTGAACTTAGTAACCTGCGGAACCCATTGACCATCAATAGTAATTTGAGTGTCATCACCGTCGCCCGCACCACTGAAATTACAATAAAGGTACTCAGTCTTGGAGCGACTAATTCTTAAACTTTTTCCCTCTAAAACTGCTCATCACTTCTCTAACCTTGCATTCATGCTCTGTTTAGTCTCCGCCACTAACACAATATCATTTGCGAAAAGCATGCACCAAGGAATTGTCTCTTGAATCGACCTAGACAACTCATCCAACACTATCATGAAGAGAAACGGACTCAACGCAGACCCTTGGTGAAGTTCTATCTCAACAGGGAAGAAATCATTATTCCCTACAGGCGCATGGACACTAGTTTCAGATCTAACATACATATCTCTAATTATGTCAACATACTTCCAAAGAACCCCTCTATCCTCCAAACTATCCCAAATTAATCTACGTGGTACACTATCATATGCTTTTTCAAGGTCAATGAACACCATATGCAGATCATGCTTCTTATCCCTGTATTTTTGTATCAATCTTCTTAGGATGTGTATCACTTCTGTAGTTGACCGTCCTGGCATGAAACCAAACTGGTTTAACGTAACCTGGGTTTCTCTTCTAATTCTAGTCTCGATTACCCTCTCCCGTAATTTCATAGTATGACCTAGCAACTTTATCCCTTTGTAATTCCCACAACATTGGGTGTTTCCCTTGCACTTATATAAAGGCACTATGACACTACTCCTCTATTGATCTAGAATTTTCAGATCTGAAAATAAGGCTGAACAAACTAGTTAGCCATTGAAATCCTTCCTCCCCTAAACACTTCAACGCCTCTATCAGTATGTTGTCCCGACCTGCTGCCTTAGCCCTTCCCCTCTTCCTAAGTGTTGTCTTCACATCTCTCTGTGTAATACCCCCACAGTAGCAGTTATTTCGTTTTCGCCTTTGAGTGGTTGGTTTTTCGCATTCTTGTTGATGCGCCCTGTGGTCGTTGAAAAGATTGTGGAAGTAGGTTTGCCACCTTAGCTTAATGTCATGTTCTTTGACTAAAATATGTCCATCCTCTCCTTTTATAAACTTTACTACTTGTAAATCTTGTCTTCTACGCTACCTAGCTTTAGCAATCTTGAACATATCATGCTCCCCTTCTTTAGTTTCTAGGCGTTCATGCATCCTCTTATAGGCCATGTTCTTTGCTTCTGTCACTGCCTTCTCCACCTCCCTCCTTGCCACTTTATATCTCTCCATCAACCTTACTTTCTCATCCTCGTATGTGCACCTCAAAAGAACCCTAAGACTATCATGCTTGTCCCTTATTTTGGCCTTGACATCTTCATTCCACCACGAGGACTCCTTATGACATATCTTTCCTGTTGTGACGCCTAAAGTCTCCTTCGCCACAAGAGTGACGGTAGTCGCCATAGAGTTTTTTACTTTTGAATTTTAGCCACAATGTTTTACTTACTTTTTGAGTTTACCCTTTGACATTTTGAACTTGTATTTTTTAGGAATTTTATAATCTATTAAAACATCATGTTTGTTGATGCTTTCATCTGATTGGTGGGTTTGGGCTCTACCCTTTTAACTTTTTCAACAACATTTGTATTAAACGAAAACTTTGCTAGGTTTACAACAGTTTTTGTATTAATCTAACACTTTGCTCGGTGTACTAGAATTTTAGACTAAAAATTAAATTATCTAAAGAAATTAGTTGTCACCCTCTGATGGTTGATTAAGATTTGTGATAATACGACATGAACGTTTTCACTGCTAATTTCTTTAAATAATTTAATTCTTAGTCTAAAATTTTAGTACACCTAGCAAAGTGTTAAATTAATACAAAAACTATTGTACACCTAGCAAAATTTTCGATTAATACAAAATCTATTGAAAAAAATTAAAAGAGTAGAGCGCAAGCCCACCAATCAGATGAAAGCATCAACATACATGATGTTTTAATAGATTATAAAATTTCTACAAAAGAAATATACAAATTCAAAAAGTTAAAGGATAAAATCCATAAGTAAGTAAAACATTGTGGCTAGATTAAAAAGTAAAAAACTTTATTGTAGTTATACGACATGAATGTTTTCATTACTAATTTCTTTAAATAATCTAATTTTTAGTCGAAAATTTTAGTACACCTAGCAAAGTGTTAGATTAAAACAAAAACTGTTGTAAACCTAGCAAAGTTTTTTATTAATACAAAAACTGTTGAAAAACTTAATCCTAAGCCCACCAATCAAATGAAAACATCAAGATAAATGATGTTTTAATATATTATAAAATTGCTACAAAGAAATATACAAATTCAAAAGGTCAAAGGGTAAAACCAAAAAGTAAGTAAAACATTGTGGCTAAAATTCAAAAGTAAAAAACTCTATTGTAGCTATACGACATGAACGTTTTCATTACTAATTTCTTTAAATAATTTTATTTTTAGTCTAAAATTTTAGTACACCTAACAAAGTGTTAGATTAATACAAAAATTGTTGTAAACCTCGCAAAGTTTTTTATTAATGCAAAAGTTGTTGAAAAAATTAAAAGGGTAGAGCCCAAGCCCACCAATCAGATGAACGCATCAACATACATGACGTTTTAATAGATTATAAAATTGCAACAAAAGAAATAAACAAATTCTAAAAGTCAAAGGGTAAAATAAAAAAAAAAGTAAGTAAAACATTGTGGCTAAAATTCAAAAGTAAAAAACTCTATTGTGTTATTTTATATATATATATATATATATATTATAATATAATTAGCTTTCACCCTCTGATAGTGGATTAAGATTTGTGAGAATACGACATGAACGTCTTCATTACTGTTTAATATAATCACATGATAATATTAATTTACTCTAATATATTATGTATATTATTAACTCTAAAGAATATCAGGGCTTTATTATTTAGTTTTTTTTTCTTTGGCTGCTAGAGTGAGTGTCAGTATCATAACGAGTTGAATCAATACCGATTGAATTTCCATCGCGTAGCGCGGAGAATCTCACTAGTTTATAAAAATAATAAATTATTACTCTATTAAAAAGAAAATTTTTGCCTTTCCAAAAAAGATTAAAAAGAAAATATATGGCGATATTAAAAATATGGCCAAGTTGGTGGGGTGTAACACCGATAATATTCCATTATCTTACTTGGTGATTACGGTGTGGGCTAATATGAATAGAATAAGTAACTGGACCCCGATCGTTGAGGTTTTTGATAAAAGATTGTCGGTTTGGAAAGCAAAAACTATCTCGATAGGGGGGAGGCTTACCATGATTAATGCAGTGTTGGAAAGTCTTCTTATCTATTACTTGTCGCTTTATAAAGTCCCGGTTGGGGTAATTAATGTCACACCCCGATAAATTGATTACATTAGAGCCGGGTGTGATCCGAATGGTATCTTCATTGCACAGCGGAAATATTTAAGCTAAGACTTCTAAATAGTTGAATGCCCGCTAAGTACTCGAGTCCCCATGGGTTCTCTTATTCCAACCGTTCCATAGTTTTGAAAATGCAACATGAGAAAGAACATGCGAAAAATAAACATAAAGTTGAGTGAGTTTATAGTTTGTTTTGCAAAAGATTTAAAATAAATCTTTTTATTGGCCGGTTTAAAAGTTGTTGAGAAAACGTATCAAAACCAATTTTCTCTGCATGTCAATTGAAAACTTCGTGTTATAATACTTTGTATGTAGGACAACACAGTCCCTGAGTTTTTGTGCCTCGTACAAGCATAAGTGGGCCTAGCCCAAAAGAGTTTGTAAGCAGGACCAACCTGTCCTCTTACTTGTTTAAGTAAAAAAACGTCACCAAAGTTAATTCATGTGTTGTGAGTTTGCATTAAATGAATTTAAAAAACATTTGAAAGTTTTGAGCATCGAAAGCTGGTATGTAAGCGTCTATGAACCTAATGATCATTAATGTGTAACTAAGACATTAATGTGTGTGCCAACATAGGAAGCACTCAACCCAATATACGATTTTAAGTGCCGATTAACCTCGACTGGGACACAAAAGCACTCTAAGTGGTCTCACAAGGACCGGTGAGTGGGGCTCACCCATACCCGATCGATTTACTCCTTTTATTCCTTGGTCCTTAAAAGGATTAATGGTGCCTACATTAGCGCCTATTCGCACGTGATCAAAGAATTCATTCTATAGCTTAACCATACCATAGTTAACATATAATGTGTGTGTTATTGGGCCTAGCCCATGTCCTTGGGCCTTGCCCATGTCCTTGGTCCTAGCCCATGTCATTCGTGTTATTGGGCCTAGCCCATGTCATAAAACTCATGCATGTTTCGAGAAACACTTATGTTTTTATAAAACTGGTATGTTTAGCATGATCTTTTCGTAAACCATTTGAGTTCGTTGAAATCCTGTTGCGAAATGATTTATAAATATGTGATTTTTGTTTATTGAAATCTTGTTTACTTTTGCAAAACTTGCATGTCTTTTCACCACCGAAAACATTTATCAAAATGTAAAATGGTAAAAAGTGGGTGTTATTGTCACACCCTCAAAATCCACAAGCAGAGTATTACCGCGAGGCGTGTGACTGACCAGGATCATACTTCTAATCATACTGAACGATAAGTAAAATAAAGTAAAACCATCACAATCAAACGTTTAGTGTTCACGAAAAACAATATCCCAAACCGAGTTTAAGTGTTAGCGGAAGCACAAAGTTTAAAACCCATTAATAGTTCAAAAGCATATTGTTTATTATTAGGAACCCAACAATTGGTTCTTTGCCACAACGTCCACTCCTCGTGCAAGCTCCAGCCATGTACCTAACGACCTGCAAAGCATGCAGTAGTGTGTCAACATAAAGTTGGCGAGTTCACAGTTTTTTAGTTAGTGTAGTTCCAAAAACCATAAGTTGTTAAGTTCCTTTGTTCTTTATAAAAACATGCCATGGGAGCTACCCCATTGTTTAAACTACTAGACCCGTACCATACCGACTACTGACTGTAGTTTGTTTAGTGCCCCAAGTCAATGTCTATCATCATTGATCAAGTGCCCAAGTATAGTAGTCCACTCCCGTCCTCTATGGCATGGTGTGAGGCTTGTCAAACCTAATAGTGCTATTTAACTAATACCCCGTTCGCCATTGGCCCGGCGATTAAGTCGGTATAAAAATGAGTGGGGACTTTCAGATAGAGTTCTGTCTAGTCTGCTTAAGACATGTAATATAAAGGGTAAGTTAAGGTGTTGTCCCACCCAGGGGGACAAGGTTTCCCGTATTCTACCCAAGGAGAATACGTAGGTTGCATCCCACCCACGGGGGATAGTTATTGTTCGTTCCATTCCCAAACCACCGAGAATTACATGCTTTTATGAAAAGTGTGAACTCGCCTTAGATTAGCTCGACAGATAATGGTCACTTAAGCTAATGTGGTCAACCACATCCTATTATGGTTACCATACAAGTCAGGTTCGTATTCAAGTAGAAAACACGTAGTTCTACACGTATACTAACAGGTTGCATACAAACAAAGTTCACAGCATACACATAACAAGTTTAACAGTAGCATATAAGTGCATGTTTTAAAGCCCATGTGTGCGGCCCAAGTATATAGGCCTATTGACAGTGTGCGAGTTTCAATTCAGTGAGGCCTAGTTAAATGTGCGTTGCAAGTGGGACCTCAGTCGAAACCAAGAGGTCTCGACTTGCAAACTAGAGATCTCGAGTTGAGATCAATAGGTCTCGAGTTGTAGTCAAAAGGGTCTCGAGTCGAGATCAGGGGGTTTCGAGTTATGCAGTACTAGTCGAGACCATGAGGTCTCGAGTCAGGTCTCGAGTTGAAACCGGACCCGCAACCATGCTGGTCTCGAGTTCTCTTGTTTTGTGAAGGTTTGGTCTCGAATCGAAAGCAAGGGGTTGCGACTCACAATCTCGGTCGAAAACCCATAAAAGTAACTGATTAATCCTATCCTGTAATATCAGTTATTCCCTTAACAACAGTTAGTAAATTATGGCATATTTCAATCAGATCCATCAACAACTTTTAGCAACAATCATACACATTCATACAACCCTAATCACCACTTGAACATAATCGATATTAACAGCATTCAATCGAATCAATTAACCTAATCATTAACAGCGATTAATCATCTTTTCAAACTAGATTAATTAGCATGATTATCATCATTCAACTCTAACCATCAACTAGTCACAAATCAAAATCACACAACACACAATTATCGGTCATAGCATCAAGTTTTTTCATCTCAACCCTTACAACAATTTTTACGAACACAACCCATCATTCAGTTTGCATGCACATAACCATCGGATCTATGAACAATAATCCAGTAACAACTCTATTAGCATACATCCCTAATACAAGTCATCTTATAAGCACATAATTAACATCTACATGTATTGTTCATCATACATAACATACGGCTGAAATCAAATAAGGAACGCAAGCCGAAACCAAAACTAGATACTAACCGTAAGTTTGTATATCAACAGGTGTCGGAACGAGAGAGGGGTGCCGTGATCCGAAGAAGGCTTCGAAGAGAAGGGTCTGCCGTCGGTTTCTAGAGAGAGAGTAGAGAGGTTAGGGTTTTGGTAAATTTTGTGTTTTGCAAGTTATGAGAACAAATCCCCCATGATGGGTGTGTATGCGCACAACAGGTGAGTCGGGCTCACTTGTTTGGGCCGTAGGCCAAGGCACGAGTTTTGGGCTGAGAACAAATGCACACTGGGTGTGCGGTCCGACTACAATGTGCGACCCAAGTGTTTTGTGGGACTAAGATCTTATAAAACAAAACGACATCTTAACGTTTAGCAATTCACACATTTAACACATTTAATCCAATTCATTCATACCAACACATATACAACGTAACACAAAGTAGGAAAAGAACTAGTATAAGACTCTTGAAAGTGCGAGTTGTCACAGTTATGAACTCACCTTGATGTCCTTGTGCAAAGCTAGCTAAATGTGATTCTATAATGTCGTTCCAAGAACGTAGACTTGCTAGCGTGCAACCTATAACATTCCTACCAAGGAATACTTATGAGTTTCTAATAAAACAACGTAGTTAAATTACGTGTCCGAGCTCTACCGAATCGTTAACAAAACGATTCTAAGAAGGTGTTAGTATTTTGACTTAGAATAACCAATCTATGGTTATTTGATCCCGTTTATAATCGGGATAAACTAAGTCTCGAAATGACTTAGTTTCCGAAGGATTTAGGACATATATGTTTATATATATTTATATATAAAAACATATCTATTTTACGAAGTCGTGCTAGTTGGTGCGAATTAGAAATACATAGATCAATAATGGTACGTATTCAAAATGTCGTATATGATTCGGTAATATACCGTTGTAGTTTTCGTAGGATGAAAATAAACAAATATATATACATATGTATATATATATATATATATATATATATATATATATATATATATATATATATTCGAAATCTTGACGTTTGAAACGAATATAAACAAATATATTCATTTTATAAGAATATTCGAACTAACGACGGTTGTAATGAATATAACTAATTATATTTTTGTTAAGTATTCGTCGAATAATAGTCGCTCGAAATAACTATAAATCCATTTTTTGATCCGTTTTCGTCCGCGGGTTTTTGACGGTTGCGCTAAAACACGTAAACTGCTTCATTTGTCGTTTTTAAATCCATTTTTCGATCCGTTGTCATCCGCGGATATTAAAATTCGGTTACGGTGCTAAATGTGTCATAATATTTCAGTTTTGTAGGTAATACGCGTGTCCGATGTTTCTGTTTTGTTGTCGGTGCGTTCTTACGATCGCGTTTTTTCGTTCAGGTTTGCGTTTTGTGGAGTTTGGAAGCACAATAAATCTGTAAAACCAAGTTCATATGTATATAACATACGTATAAAATTCGGATTTGTTGGCATTATCAGTATTTTGTACGGCATCAGTTCGTTATCGTTTAACGCTCAGCAGATTTCCCGAAAATCACCATACGCGCATTGTAAGGTCGAATAAGTGTTCCTAGGCATTCCAATAGCCTAATTAAGTTAACTCATGTCTTAAACACTATTTATTATCGCCTAAATGTTTGTTAATCGCGTAATTATAAGGCGTTAATTACCGGTTGTCACATTCTCCCCCTGTTGCAGAAATTTCGTCCTCGGAATTTAGACTATGTTATCTCCTCAGAGTTGAGTTGTTCGTAGGTAAGTCCGACTAATACCCATGTGAATGACCGAGTGGCCTCCGCTAAATCGAAAACTTTTTAACTTAGAAAGTTTCAAGTTTTCAAAACAACAGATCGCCCAGTCGAGTGGCCATCCGATCGGATGACCATCCGATCGGATGACCATCCGATCGGATGACCATTCGACTAGGTGACATGCCCCTTATTACTTCCAATACTTAACAATTTTCCAAAGCACACATTCGAATAGCCATCCGATCGAATGTCCATCCATCCGAATGACTTGACATCTATACTTTACATTATTAAACGCTACAACGAAAACTTCAAATTTTCAAAACGATTTACAAACTCTAACATCTCATTCGAATGGCCATCCGTTCAAATGGTACTCGGATGACCATATGATCGAATGGGTACACATCCGTTCGACTCACCATCCGACACTTAACTCATTCGACACTCTTTTACGCATTGTTCAACGCTTACGCTACTGTTCTATGCTCAGGCTAAACTCCAACGCGCTCCCTTCCATCCAAGTCTGTGTTTACTAGCTAAACGCGAACTATGAGTATACTCGAACCCATTTTCATTTAACGCACTTTTGGGTGTTACATACGTTCTCTACATCAAAACACAACAACACACAATGTAAACACTTTACAACGCTAACCGCTCTCGCATGTTATACGTGTACCTTGAATGCTTGTACTATGCTTTATAGTGTTACACTATACCGCCTCTGGCAACGATAGTACTATAGTTTAGACTCAGCACCTGCCGTAGACAGGGGTTGCTAGGGATCACATCACTTTACTTCACGTGTTCGCTGAATATGTGTCGCGCATACTCTACAACGCAGTCTCGTGGTTAAGTGTGAACATAGTTTTGATAGTTACTTGCTTCGCCCGTTATGTGATACATGCTGGTTATGCGTAAATGCTTTTCGATACAATATGCTATTCAAACTTGTGTACTCACCTTTACATTTTATGTATTGACTTTATTTTAACGTATGTGACAGGTTGATAGGATGCTACGCTTTGATGTGATGAAACGAAGTAGGAAGTCTAGAAACTCCACTAAATAAATTTGAGTTGCCGGGACAGTATTTGTTTTTGAGACACACTATCTGTAATGACTGTTTATGCTTTATATGTTAGTGGTATGGGACATTAACGTTAAATATATTGTCACTTAATAGTTGTTATGGATTCTCTTGAACAATCTGTTTCGCTCAGTGCCACGCCCCGATGATTCCGCCATCGGTTGGGGTGTGACATTGGCTAGTTCTACTACTTCTTCTATGGTTTGCGATCTACCTGCCTTGACTACGTGTCTAATCTCACTAATTAATCCCCAAATATAACGGGAGATTAACACTGGTTCAGGTGAGGCTAAGGTTGGCACTATCCTAGCATATTCGAAGAACATGGTAGTGTAACCTTTGTAGTCTATTCCAGTCATTCTAAGATTTAGGAACTTATTGGTGATTTGTTCCTTCTCATTAGGAGGACAAAATTTTCTTTCAACCATTTGCTTAAAGTTGATCCATTCCATATTATAAACTCTGTCACTTCTGTCACAACCCCCGATCCCTTATCTGTCCCGGGAACGGGCGGCCGTGAGCTCAGAGTTTGGTGGTATCAGTTTGTTTAGTCTCGCAGCGGAATTTTCATCAGGACCGTAGTTAGGAAATATTTTATCAGAGTAAAACCACCATATTTGATATTCATAAACACATGGGCAAAACCCAAGTTTCTTATTACAATACATTCATAGGGACAAACCCTATTTTATTGAATTTTAAAACATCGTGTTTTAGATAACTTTTATAGCCACTTATTTTCCAAGCCGTCAGTGCTCTCGAGCTGGCTTTTTCCCAGTTGGCTTTCACATTGTGTTACCTGAAACATGTTTTAAAAATATTTTGTCAGCGGGAAATACTGGTGAGTGAATCCTAATTTAATCAAAACAAGTTTTATCAATTACCACAGTATTGAGAGCGATTACAATGTTTATATCTACACAATTACCCATTCAGTACTTGCCACTCGACCGTATCTATGGCTATGGTCATATCACACATTGGCTACTCGTCGTCCAATTGTGAAGGTTATCAAGTAATGTATACAAAACCCCATAATACCGGCGATAATTGAAGAATTACACGACTCACATACTGGTAATATGATATAAACAATTGAGGTTTTATAAAAACAGTTGACACAAAAAGGAGATTACTCACATTGCTATCTTAGGCTTCTCGTAAGGGTTTCCTGGATATAATCTATAATTTATACAAATGTACATTGGTTAGTATCATAACCCTTTGAAAATATTAATGATACCCTCCCCGAGACGGCATTCCAACAACTAAGTCGGGCAGAACCACGACAGTTGTTACGGAACCCTAAATCAATCGGGCAGCGTAATTATTATGAAACCAGGGTTATAATACTTACAACGGAGCAGAACCTCGCTAATTCGGGGTATAATACCCGACTATAATTCCTCTACTACAGAAATTGAGATTTGAGATTAAAATGTAAGCGACGAAAATTGTAATCCGGTGCTATCTATTTATATGGCTGGATTCTGGTCCTGTCGCGGCCCGCGTAAGGTAAGGCTAAGCCTTACGCGGCCCGCGTCAATGCACGGTCAACCTAATAGCTTAGCTCAGTCATTCTCTAGACTGCCACGATGACAACACGTGTCGGCCTCTGGGTGTATCCGCGTTTCACGATCTCTCGCGGCCCGCGTAAGAGTGAGCTTAAACTTACGCGGCCCGTATCAACTTAAGAAATCAACAATATCAGGTTTAACCCTGATACCGCCCGCGTGAAAGGTTGGGGTGGGTCTACGCGGCCCGCCTCAGCCCTATATTTCTTGTTTTTGATTTATTTAATAACTATAATATAATTCGGGCTCGGTTTTTACATACGGGGTGTAATATAAGATATACTGGGGTCTGTAATATATTTTTAGGATGTCGGAAGTTATTCGAGGGTGTCGGTTTTCTGGAGGGTTGTTACATTCTCCCCACCTTATTTTAGAGCTCGTCCTCGAGATCTACTGAAATAAGTGTGGATATTTCTTTTTCATTTCAAATTCAAGCTCCCATGTGTATTCAGGTCCTCTTTTGGAGTCTCACATCACTTTGACTAGAACTAATCTCTTGTGCTTGAGATTTTTGACTTGAATGATCTTGTCAATTACTATCTCAGGTCCAGATAGTTGCTTTTCCCCAAATTTCTACCCAATAGACTGGGGTTTGGCACTTTTGTCCATAAAGTGCTTCGAATGGTGCAGCATTGATACTTGTGTGATAACTAAGAAAATTCTTATGAAAGGTAAGTGATCGTTTGACCTTTTTGGTGAATTTACTTGGATTGAATTTTGATCACATAAAGTACTGGCTTTATTGACTATTAACCAATCTATTCTTAAAACAATATCAAATCCTACCAGATTCATTAGGTAAAGATTTGTAATAAACTTATGGTTTAGAATTTCTATTCTTGCTTCTTGCAAGATTTTAGAAATCTTAATGGTTTCTCCATTGGTTGTCTCTACTAGACATACTTGTGGTAGTTTAGTTAATGACTGATTTGCAAAACGAAGTATTAATAAAACTTTAGTTTGCACCGGAGTCAAATAATACTGTAGCAAAATATCATTAACTAAAACATACCAGTGATCACATCCGGGATCATCTTTGCTTCTTCTGCTGTTAGAACAAATGCTCTAGCATTTTTAGTATTCTTGTTATTCGTAGCTGGAGCAAATTTTGGACAGTTTGGCTTGATGTGACCTTGTTCTCCGCAGTTATAGCATATCCTGTTGTTTTTCTTCCTGCAGTCTTCTTCCTTGTGTCCCGATATTTTGCAGAAATTACGATATATGGAGCATCTTCCCGAGTGCCTTCTTTTGCAATCCCTACAGTAGGGTGCAGAGGTAGAACCGATATTTTTCTCATGATTAGAATTTCCAGAGTGAAATTCTTGTGTAAGCTTCTGTGACACCCCAGGAAAACCAGGAAAACCATACAACTTAACTAGCTTCCTCAGTGAGTGCCTACCAAATTTCGGGACGAAATTTCTTTCAACTTGGGGATGATGTGACAACTCGAAATTTAGAACCTTTCTTGTATCCCGATGTAACATGAACGTGTGACTAGTTATCTTGTGTGATTAATGATAAGCGAACCTCTATGTGACTATGTGATTATTATGTGTTGTGCTTGCATGTATAGTGTGTATATATGCATAAATGAGCCGAAAACCATGAACCCGACTCGAGACCATGTGGTCTCGAGTGAACTAGTGAAACAGTGGGCCGGATCGGGCCACACACCCCTTAGTCTACCCGAAAAGCCCATTAGGGTGCACAAGGTGAAACAAGTATATAACCTTGGTGATTATCCATGTTGCCATTTTCTTTGGTTAACACACACACTCTCCTACTCCCTCTCACTAAAACCCTAGACACCAAACATCACACTTCTTCTCCTTTATTCTCGGATCAAACCGGTGACACTAGGAACTCTCGGATCGGCACACACACACGCCCATTGGGAAGCTTCATACTCACCCTTGAAACCCATCAATCGGTTAGTGCCTTTATGATGTTTATTGTTGTTAAATGATAGTATGAATGGTATGATTTAACTAGTTGTATGCTTGATGATGTTGTTGTGAATCGGATGTGTGCGATGTTGATAATCGGCTAACATGTTTTGTTTTCGGAGATGTTACCTAATGAACTTATGATGTCTTGTGGCTAAATGTGATTTAAACCATGGTTGTTAATGTTCATGAAATCGGCTTGCACATGTATGTTAGGTAATGTTCATATAAATCGGATTTTATACTCTTGTGTTAAGAACCGAAAGCTTACTATTAGGGTGATTTATTGTGTTGATATCATAGATGTTGATAAGTTGTTGTTCATGATTTCATTTGATTAAGGCCCATATGAATGATGATATGATGAACTACATGAATATTTGAAGAACATGATGAATGTGATATGAATGTGTTATGATATTTGAAAATTGCCATGTTTGATCTATTTTGGTTAAGTGTTAGACAATTAGACATGTTAGTGCATTGTTATTGGATAGTACATAAAAATCACAACAGTGAAATCCCATTGGTCTAGTACAATGTGGAATTCAGCACATGTCCCCAGCCGAGAACTTCAGTCTCGACTCGAGACCACCACGGAACAAGTCGAGATCCCCGGTTGCGACACAGATTGCGAGTCGAGGACCCATAGTCTCGACTCGAGACCAAAACAGCACAACTTGAAATCTCAGTTGCGAGTCCGGTTGCGACTCGAGACCAGAACATGCATGACCCGAGACCTCCACGTTTGCGACTCGAGAACACATGAGCACAATTCGAGACCGCACAGTCTCGAGTAGAGACCGTACAGTCTCGACTCGAGACCACACACTTGTGCACGCGGAATTGGACTTGCATGATTATGGGCTTAAGTAATTGGGCCGGACTCTTGGGCCTGATGCATAGATCTTGTACGTTCCTGATTGAACGTGAATGTTAATAGACTGCCATGAATGATTCTTGGATGCAATGTGCTAGAAACATACGTGTACTACTTGAATACGAACCTGATTTGTATGATACAACTATGATAGGACGTGAGTGACCACAATATTGCTTGTTTGACTTTTCTGTGTATCTGCCGAGCAAACCAAGGTGAGTTCACACCCTCTACAAAGCATGGGATTCCCAGGGGTCGGGAATTGGGGTTAAGGAACATGGGTTCCTCGTCCTCCTTGGGTAGGACAGCAATGGTTCAGGAATGTAATTCCTCGTCCTCACGGACAGATAACTCGTACTAGACCAAAACTCTATCACGAAGTCCCTCCTTTTTATATCGACTTAATCGCCGGGCCAATGGCGAGCGGGTCATTAGTTAGATAGCGCTATTTAGGTCTGACAAACCTCACACCGTGCCGCAGAGGACGGGCGTGAACTAATGGATCTGGGGCACGTCAATGATGATAGACATTGACAGTTTCAGGGCACTTAAACATGACTACAGTCAGCAGTCGATATGGTAACGAGTCTAGTGTATACATGGGGTAGCCCCCCACGGCCGAAATGCCAGATAACTAACACGGGGTAGCCCCCACGGCTGGATTGCCAGAGTAACCGGGAATAAACAAGTCACGTTTTTTTAACTATGGGGTAACCCCCACGGCAGGATGCCAGCTAAAGGAAACTGTTTTTGAAACAACTTAAAACGAACACCCAACCGTGAACTCACTCAACTTGTTGTTGACTCGTTACTACATGCTTTGCAGGTCCTTAGGTTCTTAGCTGGAGCTTGCATGGAGGAGGATCGTTGTGGGACATGGACGGCTGTGTGCCATGTTAAACTTTGAAACAATTAAACTTATGCCTTGTTTTTAAGACTTATGCTTCCGCTTGCAACGTAACTATGTTTTGTTTGAACACCAATTGTATTGGTTGGATTTTTATAACTACTTATATGCTTGTTCAGTATGATTGGTGGCTGGATCCTGGTCAGTCACGCCTCCAAGCGGTAGTACTCCGCAGGTGGATTTTGGGGGTGTGACAGATTGGTATCAGAGCCATTGGTTATAGTGAACTTGGTTTTAATAAAGGGGAAAACGTTTTTGTTAAAACCAGACTATAACCTGTACAGTGCTCGACGGTCCACAACGACGCTTCACTCCACATGCAAGGCTCGACATTCTAGGTGATATGATCTGTGTATATATTGCCTACTTGTTAGTTACATAGTACATTGCTTATGGTATGCTGGGTTAGTATAACTACTGTTGCTTGAACACGTGCGTGCTTACTCTATTTTATCGTCGTACTTTCGCGAACCCCTCTCACTCACGTTCTTCTTGATATGAAGATCATGTCTGGACGCGTTAACCTGACACAAGCCCAGTTGACGGCTCTGATCAACGAACGAGTTGCCGCAGCACTTGCAGCTGCACACGCAGGAGGTATATCCTGCAGTCCGAACTCATTCTAGGATCTTTAGGATCCCACTCTCGTGAACCAACCTTTGTGTTAAACTCTGTCTTTTCTTTCACCTACGATAGGTCAGCATGTTCAGCCACCCGTGTGCACTTTTAAGACTTTCATGGACTGCCGACCAACTACTTTTAGCGGCACTGAAGGAGCAGTAGGTCTCCTACACTGGTTTGAGAAGCTAGAATATGTGTTCGAAATGTGCGAATGCCCTGAGGCGCGCAGGGTGAAGTATGCTACTGGTACTCTCGAGGGTTTAGCCCTCACATGGTGGAACGCTCAGGTTCAGATGCTGGGGTTGGTTGCTGCCAACGCCACCCCATGGGAAAATTTTAAAGAGATGATCAAGGAGGAATACTGCAGTCGTGATGAGATTCACAAACTGGAAGTGGAGTTCTTCAACCTCAAGATGACGGGGTCCGAAATTGAAGCTTATGTGAAAAGGTCGAACGAACTGGCAATTCTGTGCCCTACTATGGTGGATCCTCCCATCAAACGCATCGAACTATTTCTTCAGGGCTTAGTGCCGGAAATCCAAAGTCATGTGACTTCAGCGAACCTCGCCACCTACCAGCAAACTGTTCAGTTGGCTCACCGTCTCACGGACCAGGCGGTGGAGCAGAACAAGTTACCAAAACGCATAGGTGCTGCAACTACTTCTGGTACCTCTAGTGACAACAAACGGAAATGGGATGGAACTTCAAGTAAGGGTTCGACTTCTGTTCAGTCCCAGTCTCAGCAGAGAAAGACTGATGACTACAAGAGCCCTAATCAGCAATCGTCTGGTGGTCAAGGCCATGGTGGGTACAAAGGAAATCACCCCAAATGCAATCGCTGCAGCCTGCACCACAGCGGGCCATGCACCAGGGGCAACTGTCATCGGTGCAACAAGCCTGGTCACGCTGCAAAGGATTGCAGGAGCTTATACCCCGCCAATCAGAATCGTCATCAAGCTCAACAGAACCAGCGCCAGCAGCAGCAGCAAGGTGACAACAAAGGGTGCTTTCAGTGTGGAGCTGAGGGCCACTTCAAGAGAGACTGTCCCCAACTGAACAGGAACCAGAACAACAACAACAACAATAACAACAATCAGGGGAATGGTAACAATGGGAACAACAACAACAATGGCGCCAGGGGGCGGGTGTTTGTGATTGGCCAAGGTGAAGCAAGGAATGACCCCAATGTTGTGGCGGGTAAGTTCCTTCTCGACGACTTTTATGTTTCAGCTTTATTTGATTCGGGTGCCGATACTAGCTACATGTCACTAGAAGTTAGTCGAATGCTTAAGCGTATTCCAACCCCTTTGAACAACAAGCACACCGTAGAGCTAGCAAATGGTAAGAGTTTAGAAGCCACACACATAGTCAAGGGTTGTAAACTTATTCTCGCTGACCAGACCTTCTCTATCGACCTCATTCCTATTGTCTTGGGTAGTTTCGACGTTGTCATTGGGATGGATTGGTTATCCCAACACCGAGCAGAGATTCTTTGCAACGAGAAGGTTGTCCGTATTCCAGGTCCCGGTGGTGAACCTCTCATGATTCATGGCGACAAGAGGAGTGCTGTTGAGAACGTCATTTCTCTCCTTAAGGCCCAAAAGTGCTTGCGAAAGGGCCACACTGCCATTTTGACTCTCGTTACTGACACCTCAGAAAAAGAGAAGAAGATAGAAGATTTTCCAGTTGTACGCGATTATCCAGAGGTATTTCCTGAGGAATTACCTGGTCTTCCGCCTCATCGCCAAGTCGAGTTTCAGATCGAACTAGCTCCTGGAGCTGCGCCCATAGCCCGTGCACCTTATCGTTTAGCCCCATCAGAGTTGAAGGAACTCTCTACGCAACTACAAGAGCTCCTGGATAAGGGTTTTATTCGTCCAATCTCATCGCCCTGGGGGGCTCCAGTGTTATTTGTAAAGAAGAAGGACGGTACTTTCAGAATGTGCATCGACTACCGGGAACTCAACAAGGTGACGGTGAAGAATCGTTATCCTCTATCGCGTATCGACGACTTGTTCGACCAGCTGCAAGGGTCGAGCTACTATTCGAAGATCGATTTGAGATCGGGTTATCACCAGCTGAGAGTCCGGGAAGAGGACGTCTCCAAAACAGCTTTCAGAACTCGATACGGGCACTATGAGTTTTTGGTCATGCCTTTTGGGATGACAAACGCACCTGCGGTTTTCATGGACTTGATGAACCGAGTGTGCAAGCCTTACCTGGACAAGTTCGTTATAGTCTTCATCGATGACATCCTGATCTATTCCAAGAGTCGGAAGGAACACGAGCAGCATCTGCGACTTATTCTGGAACTCCTTCGAACAGAACAGCTTTATGCAAAGTTCTCGAAATGCGACTTCTGGCTTCGAGAAGTCCATTTCCTAGGCCACGTGGTAAACAAGGATGGGATTCACGTTGATCCATCCAAGATAGACTCGATTAAGAACTGGCCTGCACCTCGTACACCAAAGGAAATTCGCCAATTCTTGGGTTTGGCGGGATACTACCGGAGATTCATAAAGGATTTTTCTAAGATTGCACAGCGTCTCGCCTCACTAACGCAGAAGGGCGTTGTTTATCGCTGGGGAAACGCACAGGAGTTGGCATTTCAGCACCTAAAGGATAGACTTTGTAACGCACCTATCCTTTCCTTGCCGGAAGGCACAGACGACTTTGTGGTTTACTGCGATGCATCAATTCAGGGTCTTGGTTGCGTGTTGATGCAACGAGACAAAGTTATAGCCTACGCCTCACGCCAACTTAAGGTTCACGAAAAGAACTACACTACGCACGATTTAGAGCTGGGAGCTGTTGTTTTTGCACTTAAGTTATGGCGGCATTACCTGTATGGTACCAAGTGCGCGATCTACACCGACCACAGGAGCCTCGAGCATATCTTCAAGCAGAAGGAACTGAATATGCGGCAACGACGATGGGTCGAGCTACTGAATGACTACGAGTGCTCAATCAGGTATCACCCGGGCAAGGCCAATGTTGTGGCCGACGCCCTCAGTCGAAAGGACACTGCGCCTAAGCGCGTGCGAGCTTTACAACTCACGATCCATTCTAGTCTGCCTCCCCAAATACGAGCTGCTCAGATAGAAGCACTGAAACCAGAAAACGTCAGGGCTGAAGCCCTACGCGGATCAAGGCAACGATTAGAACAGAAGGAAGACGGTGCTTACTACGTAACGGGACGCGTTTGGGTCCCATTCTACGGCAACCTACGAGAGCTTGTGATGGATGAAGCACACAAGTCTCGCTACTCAGTACACCCTGGATCAGATAAGATGTATCATGATATCAAAACTACGTATTGGTGGCCTAGCATGAAGGCCCACATAGCGACCTACGTCAGCAAGTGTTTGACTTGTGCGAGAGTCAAGTCGGAATACCAGAAACCATCAGGCCTACTCCAACAACCAGAGATACCTCAATGGAAATGGGAGCAAATTTCCATGGATTTTGTCACTGGCCTGCCTAGATCCCAGCGCGGGAACGATACTATTTGGGTGATCGTGGATCGACTCACAAAATCTGCACACTTCTTGGCTATCAAGGAGACGGATAAGTTCTCCACTCTTGCAGAAATATACCTTAAGGAAGTCGTTTCGAGGCACGGGGTGCCCACCTCCATTATCTCGGATAGAGATGCACGTTTTACTTCAGAGCTGTGGCAAGCAATGCACAAATCCTTCGGCTCACGATTAGACATGAGCACAGCGTACCACCCTCAGACTGACGGGCAGTCCGAGCGCACTATTCAAACCTTAGAAGACATGCTTCGTGCATGTGTAATCGATTTTGGCAACCGCTGGGAGAAGCATCTGCCACTGGTGGAATTCTCGTACAATAACAGCTACCACACCAGCATTAAAGCAGCTCCATTTGAGGCATTGTACGGACGTAAATGCCGGTCACCTCTTTGCTGGGCAGAGGTGGGAGATAGTCAGATCACTGGTCCAGAACATGTGGTAGACACGACCGAACAAATTGCTCAAATACGAAAACGCATGGCGGCAGCTCGCGACCGTCAGAAAGTTTACGCCGACATGGGCAGGAAACCGCTTGAGCTCCAGGTTGGGGAGCGGGTACTACTCAAAGTTTCACCCTGGAAGGGTGTGGTTCGTTTTGGTAAACGCGGCAAACTTAACCCACGATACGTTGGACCTTTCGAAGTCATTGAGAAAATAGGCAGGGTGGCCTACAGACTAAACTTACCAGCGGAACTCGGTGCAGTTCACAACGTTTTTCACGTGTCGAATCTGAAGAAGTGTCCATCAGATGAGACCCACGTAGTTCCTCTGAAGGAACTCACTATCGACGAACAGTTACGATTCGTCGAGGAACCAGTCGAAATCACGGACCGGGATGTTAAGGTCCTCAAGAGCACCAGAATACCTCTCGTTCGAGTTCGTTGGAACTCACGTCGCGGCCCAGAGTTCACCTGGGAGCGCGAAGATCAGATGAAACAAAACTATCCCCAACTGTTCGCAAACAGTACACCCACTACTGAGGCCGAAGCTACGGAATTTCGAGACGAAATTCCAGATCAACGGGGGGTGGATGTGACACCCCAGGAAAACCAGGAAAACCATACAACTTAACTAGCTCCCTCAGTGAGTGCCTACCAAATTTCGGGACGAAATTTCTTTCAACTTGGGGATGATGTGACAACTCGAAATTTAGAACCTTTCTTGTATCCCGATGTAACATGAACGTGTGACTAGTTATCTTGTGTGATTAATGATAAGCGAACCTCTATGTGACTATGTGATTATTATGTGTTGTGCTTGCATGTATAGTGTGTATATATGCATAAATGAGCCGAAAACCATGAACCCGACTCGAGACCATGTGGTCTCGAGTGAACTAGTGAAACAGTGGGCCGGATCGGGCCACACACCCCTTAGTCTACCCGAAAAGCCCATTAGGGTGCACAAGGTGAAACAAGTATATAACCTTGGTGATTATCCATGTTGACATTTTCTTTGGTTAACACACACACTCTCCTACTCCCTCTCACTAAAACCCTAGACACCAAACATCACACTTCTTCTCCTTTATTCTCGGATCAAACCGGTGACACTAGGAACTCTCGGATCGGCACACACACACGCCCATTGGGAAGCTTCATACTCACCCTTGAAACCCATCAATCGGTTAGTGCCTTTATGATGTTTATTGTTGTTAAATGATAGTATGAATGGTATGATTTAACTAGTTGTATGCTTGATGATGTTGTTGTGAATCGGATGTGTGCGATGTTGATAATCGGCTAACATGTTTTGTTTTCGGAGATGTTACCTAATGAACTTATGATGTCTTGTGGCTAAATGTGATTTAAACCATGGTTGTTAATGTTCATGAAATCGGCTTGCACATGTATGTTAGGTAATGTTCATATAAATCGGATTTTATACTCTTGTGTTAAGAACCGAAAGCTTACTATTAGGGTGATTTATTGTGTTGATATCATAGATGTTGATAAGTTGTTGTTCATGATTTCATTTGATTAAGGCCCATATGAATGATGATATGATGAACTACATGAATATTTGAAGAACATGATGAATGTGATATGAATGTGTTATGATATTTGAAAATTGCCATGTTTGATCTATTTTGGTTAAGTGTTAGACAATTAGACATGTTAGTGCATTGTTATTGGATAGTACATAAAAATCACAACAGTGAAATCCCATTGGTCTAGTACAATGTGGAATTCAGCACATGTCCCCAGCCGAGAACTTCAGTCTCGACTCGAGACCACCACGGAACAAGTCGAGATCCCCGGTTGCGACACAGATTGCGAGTCGAGGACCCATAGTCTCGACTCGAGACCAAAACAGCACAACTCGAAATCTCAGTTGCGAGTCCGGTTGCGACTCGAGACCAGAACATGCATGACCCGAGACCTCCACGTTTGCGACTCGAGAACACATGAGCACAACTCGAGACCGCACAGTCTCGAGTAGAGACCGTACAGTCTCGACTCGAGACCACACACTTGTGCACGCGGAATTGGACTTGCATGATTATGGGCTTAAGTAATTGGGCCGGACTCTTGGGCCTGATGCATAGATCTTGTACGTTCCTGATTGAACGTGAATGTTAATAGACTGCCATGAATGATTCTTGGATGCAATATGCTAGAAACATACGTGTACTACTTGAATACGAACCTGATTTGTATGATACAACTATGATAGGACGTGAGTGACCACAATATTGCTTGTTTGACTTTTCTGTGTATCTGCCGAGCAAACCAAGGTGAGTTCACACCCTCTACAAAGCATGGGATTCCCAGGGGCCGGGAATTGGAGTTAAGGAACATGGGTTCCTCGTCCTCCTTGGGTAGGACAGCAATGGTTCAGGAATGTAATTCCTCGTCCTCACGGACAGATAACTCGTACTAGACCAAAGCTCTATCACGAAGTCCCTCCTTTTTATATCGACTTAATCGCCGGGCCAATGGCGAGCGGGTCATTAGTTAGATAGCGCTATTTAGGTCTGACAAACCTCACACCGTGCCGCAGAGGACGGGCGTGAACTAATGGATCTGGGGCACGTCAATGATGATAGACATTGACAGTTTCAGGGCACTTAAACATGACTACAGTCAGCAGTCGATATGGTAACGAGTCTAGTGTATACATGGGGTAGCCCCCCACGGCCGAAATGCCAGATAACTAACACGGGGTAGCCCCCACGGCTGGATTGCCAGAGTAACCGGGAATAAACAAGTCACGTTTTTTTAACTATGGGGTAACCCCCACGGCAGGATGCCAGCTAAAGGAAACTGTTTTTGAAACAACTTAAAACGAACACCCAACCGTGAACTCACTCAACTTGTTGTTGACTCGTTACTACATGCTTTGCAGGTCCTTAGGTTCTTAGCTGGAGCTTGCATGGAGGAGGATCGTTGTGGGACATGGACGGCTGTGTGCCATGTTAAACTTTGAAACAATTAAACTTATGCCTTGTTTTTAAGACTTATGCTTCCGCTTGCAACGTAACTATGTTTTGTTTGAACACCAATTGTATTGGTTGGATTTTTATAACTACTTATATGCTTGTTCAGTATGATTGGTGGCTGGATCCTGGTCAGTCACGCCTCCAAGCGGTAGTACTCCGCAGGTGGATTTTGGGGGTGTGACAGCTTCTGAGTTAGTTTCCTTTTCTGATCTTCTTCTCGGGTACGGACAAATTCATCAGTCAAGGTATTCGCTAGTTCTACAGCTTCTTCTATGGTTTGAGGTCTGGCTGCCTTGACTACATGTCTTATTTCTCCAATTAATCCCCAGATATAACGGGAAATTAACACCGGTTCTGGTGAAGCAAGAGTTGGCACTATTCTAGCATATTCAAAGAATATTTTAGTGTATCCCTTACTATCTACACCAGTCATCCTAAGGTTTAGGAATTTGTTTGCAATCTGTTCCTTTTCATTGGGTGGGCAGAATTTCCTTTCCACATTGTCCTTAAACTCCTCCCATTCCATATTATAAGTTCTATCAATTCCCTTAGTTTGGAGGATAGTGTTCCACCATTCTAAGGCTGAGTTCTTAAACAGATTGGAAGCAAACATTATTTTATCTTCTTCTGCGCATTTGCTTATTCTTAAGACTGCCTCAGTCTTTTCTATCCAGCGTAGGGTTACAATAGCCTCTTCGTTGCCCGAGAATTCCATTGGTTTGCAGGACCAGAATTCTTTGTAAGAACAACCGTAAGGCATGGTTCTTCTTCTTTTGGGAATGGGCGCTTGAAGTAAGGGTCCATTGTTCACGCTGTGGTCTGGTTCAATTGGTCGCTTACTGCTATGTTTACTCTTGTTATCAGCATCCTTAACAGTTTGAAGAATAAATGGCATTGCATCTATAATTCCTTGTGCTACTATGTGTTGGATAGCACTATTATCCACTTGGTTTCCATTGTTATTGAGGCTAGGATTCTCATTAACCAAGTTAATGTTACTCTGGTTATCATTATTCAGATTTCCTTGATTTACTTCGTCAGCCATCTGAATTTTTTAACATCTACCAAATATTAATATCATAGAATAATATTTAATATAGCAAATCACATGATACGTAATTAACCAAAAGCGTCGATCATTGCGATTTTACTCTATTCATCTATTACACATTAGTATTGAAATTAAAATTTACAATACTGACTGAAATAAATAATAATAGGCATCCGTACACACATTTATTTTTATTATTATTATTACTATTACCGTTTCTGCCATCATATCTACGGATATGGATTTATTCAGAAATTCATATTACGCTCATCGTATTTCCATACGAGTCACTCTCCCATCTGTCTCATTTTCTCACTACTTTCTAAAATTTCCTCCCCGAAAGTCCTAAGTTCTTGAATGTTTTCTGCACTCATTAGGATTGCAGGTTTTAGAACTGGGTTCGGAATCTGGGATACAGTTTACTGATATGGGGTGTAGGTGCCTGAAATCGATAAGCATCTTCTAAAATTTCCCTAAGGTATATATCATAGTAATAGGGATCTAAAGTATCCAAACCTGAATAAGCTCCTAAATTGTGCCTTGATGAAGAAACACACCACATTCTAAGTTAAAATTTTGTAAATCACAAAATCACAAAATGGAAATTTAGAAATTTTCTAAAATTTATTTAAAACAACTATTGCTAGATTACAACTGAACTTTCGAATTATACTAACGGTTTATTTAATAGTTTAACGTTTCCGGCTTGTAAGTGTCGCAGGTGCTAAAACTGGTTTTGTGATTTAACTTATAAGTTAGCATTTACTGCTACAGTAGCTAACATGTAGAGATTTGCCCATTTTTCGTCTAATTTATCTTCCCAAGGTGGGTTACTGCCTATTTTCTGGGTTCCCTGAGACTTTTTCATATTCTCTTGACTTTTTCTAAGAATCCAGCTTCTTTTACTAGGGGTAAGTGGATTTTCATACTGTGCTTTACGGACAAATATTCCTTCCTCAGTATCTGATGAGTATCTTGAGGAATTTGTTTGAGATGAACTTCCCTTTTCTTTCGGTGAACTATCTAGTTTATGATAGATGTCCGAAATTCTTTTATTACTCATACTGTAAACTAACAAATAGTCAAATAACACATAATAATAATTACAGTTATGCAAGTATTTCCATAATTTATTTCCTAACACAAAATATAACTTTAAGTGTCAGCAGAACACTTCTTTGGCTTAGACCAGTGGCTAGGCTCTGATACCACCTTCTGTCACAACCCCCGATCCCTTATCTGTCCCGGGAACGGGCGACCGTGAGCTCAGAGTTTGGTGGTATCAGTTTGTTTAGTCTCGCAGCGGAATTTTCATCAGGACCGTAGTTAGGAAATATTTTATCAGAGTAAAACCACCATATTTGATATTCATAAACACATGGGCAAAACCCAAGTTTCTTATTACAATACATTCATAGGGACAAACCCTATTTTATTGAATTTTAAAACATCGTGTTTTAGATAACTTTTATAGCCACTTATTTTCCAAGCCGTCAGTGCTCTCGAGCTGGCTTTTTCCCAGTTGGCTTTCACATTGTGTTACCTGAAACATGTTTTAAAAATATTTTGTCAGCGGGAAATACTGGTGAGTGAATCCCAATTTAATCAAAACAAGTTTTATCAATTACCACAGTATTGAGAGCGATTACAATGTTTATATCTACACAATTACCCATTCAGTACTTGCCACTCGACCGTATCTATGGCTATGGTCATATCACACATTGGCTACTCATCGTCCAATTGTGAAGGTTATCAAGTAATGTATACAAAACCCCATAATACCGGCGATAATTGAAGAATTACACGACTCACATACTGGTAATATGATATAAACAATTGAGGTTTTATAAAAACAGTTGACACAAAAAGGAGATTACTCACATTGCTATCTTAGGCTTCTCGTAAGGGTTTCCTGGATATAATCTATAATTTATACAAATGTACATTGGTTAGTATCATAACCCTTTGAAAATATTAATGATACCCTCCCCGAGACGGCATTCCAACAACTACGTCGGGCAGAACCACGACAGTTGTTACGGAACCCTAAATCAATCAGGCAGCGTAATTATTATGAAACCAGGGTTATAATACTTACAACGGAGCAGAACCTCGCTAATTCGGGGTATAATACCCCACTATAATTCCTCTACTACAGAAATTGAGATTTGAGATTGAAATGTGAGCGACGAAAATTGTAATCCGATGCTATCTATTTATATGGCTGGATTCTGGTCCTGTCGCGGCCCGCGTCAATGCACGGTCAACCTAATAGCTTAGCTCAGTCATTCTCTAGACCGCCACGATGACAACACGTCTCGGCCTCTGGGTGTATCCGCGTTTCACGATCTCTCGCGGCCCGCGTAAGAGTGAGCTTAAACTTACGCGGCCCGTATCAACTTAAGAAATCAACAATATCAGGTTTAACCCTGATACCGCCCGCGTGAAAGGTTGGGGTGGGTCTACGCGGCCCGCCTCAGCCCTATATTTCTTGTTTTTGATTTATTTAATAACTATAATATAATTCGGGCTCGGTTTTTACATACGGGGTGTAATATAAGACATATTGGGGTCTGTAATATATTTTTAGGATGTCGGAAGTTATTCGAGGGTGTCGGTTTTCTGGAGGGTTGTTACAACTTCCCCTAGACTGGAGAATAGTATTTCACCATTCTAAGGCTGCATTTTTGAAAAGATTAGAAGCAAACATAATCTTATATTCATCTGCACATTTACTTATTTTTATGACTGCTTCTGTCTTTTCTATCCAATGTAAGGCTGCAATGGCTCCTTCATTGCCTGAGAATTCTATTGGTTTGCAGGCCAAGAATTCTTTATAAGAACAACCGTAAAAATCGGTTCTTCTTCTCTTAGGAATTGGAGCTTGGATAATAGGTTCGTTATTATCATTCACACTGTGACTTGGTTAAGTGTGTTGGCGCTTACTTCCATTTGCAGATTTATTATTTTCTGCTTCTTTAACAGTCTTGATAATATAAGGCATAACATCTATAATTCCTTGTGCTACTATATGTTGGATGACACTGTTATCTATTTGGTTTCCGTTATTCTCATTATTCTGGTTTTCCTGATTTACTTCGTTGTCCATCTGAATTGTGAACATTTTATTAGATACTAATTATCACAGAATAAAATTTAGTACAACTATTTTATACACAATCACACAAACAATTTGATCAAAAACGTTGATCATTGTGACTTTTACTCTTTTCTATATATATATATGCAATAATTACAAACTACACTGGAAATTAAATATACTAGTAGTTATGCATCCGTATCTATTTTAGTCTATCTATAGATTTTTTTTATCAAAATACAAAATTACACATGTATCTAGGCATTTTCTAAGTACCGTTCATCCGGTACTGCATTTCTTTTTCATCGTATTTCAAAACTAGTTTCTCCCCTATCTGTCGGATTCTATTCCCTTCATTCACTAAACTTTCTCCATACTGACCGAGTTCCTGCACACATTCTCGACTCATTGGTGGGTTTACTGGGTCAGGGTTTTGAGGTACGGGTTCCTCGTAAGGGTCTGCGCTATTCATTTCAAAAAATGTTCTATCATCATCCCACCACGGATCACGTTCTAAAGGCATTGGGGTTGGGATTCTAGGTAACTCATTGGGGTCAAATGCAGGTATCGGGAATTGGTTTTCTTGGTTGGGTTCTAGCATTTGTTGGTCTGGGAATAAAGGTAACAGTGGTAGTTCGGCTATTTGGTTTAGGTTAGCGTCTACTACTGTAGTGGCTAACATATGGAAATCGGCTAGCTGTCTATCTAATTCCTATTCCCAAGGTGGCCTATTGACTGTCTCCTGAGTCTGTGCATTCGCTTCCCTATTAGTTCTGACTATAGCTCTCTGTTGTTGTAACTTCTTCATTCTTTTTCTTCTCTCATGTGCTCCTCTATTAAACCAACCTCTCTTTTTAGTAGTGAAGGGTTCCTCAGACTGTGCCTTAAATATAAATATCCCTTCCTCAGTATCGGCTGAGTATCCTGAGGGATTAGGTTGAGATGATGTTCTCTCATCTTTTGGTGAACTATCTAAGTGACGATAAGCGTCCGATGTTCCTTGCTCACTCATATGTAAACTAACAAATAGATAAATAACACAAAACAATATTTACACGTAATCACATAAGTTATTTCCTAACACAGAATTTAAGTGTCAGCATAACACTTTTTTGGCTTAAACCAGTGACTGTAGCTCTGATACCACTCTCTGTCGCAACCCCCGACCCCTATCCCGGGAGCGTGCGCCGCGAGATCCAAATTAGTGGTATCGGTGTTTATTAATTTAACAGCGGGATATATCAGGACCGTAGTTAGGAAATATTTTTATCAGAGTTTAAACACCAAACTTTTTATAACAAATCATTGGGATAAAACCCAAGTTCATTTGATAATACATTGGTAGGGGTAAACCTTAATTTTTTAAAACAAAAACTACTTTTTATTTAGGTAACTTCTATTGGCTTTCACATTTTGTTACCTGAAACGTGTTTCAAAAAGATTTTATCAGCAAGAAATACTGGCGAGTGCATCCCAGTTTAATCAAAACAACTTTTATAATTTCACAGTATTGAGAGCGATTACAATGTTTATATCTACATAGTTACTCATTCAGTACTGTCAATCCTGACTGGTGGGTCATATTACTCACTGGCTACTCGTTGTCCAATGGTAACGTCTTTCACATTTTGTATACAAAACCCCAACATACCGGCAGTAATTGTAGAATACATAGACTCAATCACTGTTAATTATATTTTAAAACACTTGAGGTTTTGTAAAAACATTTTGACTCACAAAAAGATTTAAAAAGAGAATGTACTCACATTGTTGACTTAGGTGATACTACTATAGCTTCCTGGTGATTCTCCTGGTTATTATCTATTAAAATTAAACAATGCACACGTGTTAGTAAAATAACCCAAATCATATTAATTGTACCACTCGAGACAGAATTCCAATGACTGAGTCAGGCAGAGCCTTGACATGCATTACGGAATCCTAGATCAATCGGGTGTAACACGAGACAGAACTCCAACGACTGAGTCAGGCAGAGCCTTGGCATGCATTACGGAGCCCTAAATCGATCGTGTAGGGTAACAACAGGGTTATAATACTTACAACGAGGCAGAGCTTCGCTTTATAGAGGGGTATTATGCCCGGGTATAATAATTGCCTACAGAGATTGAGAGAGATTTAAAAATTTTGAACGAATTCAAATGAACTCGATCGATCCTATTTATAGGCTTTCCGTATGGCGGCTTGCGACCCGCGAAGACCACAGCTAACTCTCTCGCGGCCCGCGAGAGAGTAGACTAGAGTTTAGGGTTGATGGGTCACCGAGTATAGCTTTGCCATGTGTCGACACGTGGCGGCTTTGTTTGTCTGGCAAGTCACTGGGCCCCGCGCCCTGCGACACATTTGGCCCCGCGTTCCGCGACACGTGTCGAAACATATATCTCTTTGACTATTTCAAATCATTACTATTTTAAAAGGGCAGTTACTTTAAATTACAAAGTTCAAATCATTAACAATTTCTTCATGTTGTGTTTTATCAGTTACTGGGTTCATCACAATGTGTTTTAGCAGTTACTATTTCATCACAATGTGTTTTATCAGTTACTGGTTGATATGATTTTTGACATTCTTGATATTGTGTTTTATCAGTTACTGGTTCACATTGTGTTTTATCAGTTATTGGTTTCATCACAATTTGTTTTAGTAGTTACTGGTTTCAGTTACTGTTTCATCACAAGGTATTTTATCAGTTACTGGTTGATGTGATTTTTGGCATTCTTGATGTTGCGTTTTATCAATTACCGGTTTCATCACAATGTGTTATACCAGTTATGATTCATGAATGGCATGTTCTTTTGTATTTTATCTACTGTTTCATCACAATGTGTTTTATCAGTTACTGGTTGATGTGATTTTGGCATTCTTGATGTTGTGTTTTATCAGTTACAGGTTTCATCACAATGTGTTTTATCAGTTACTGGTTTCAGTTACTGTTTCATCACAATGTGTTTTATCAATTACTAGTTGATATGATTTGGCATTCTTGATGTTGTGTTTTATCAGTTACTGGTTCACTTGTGTTTTATCAGTTGGCATTCTTGATGTTGTGTTTTAGCAGTCAGTCCCTAGTTCATTACATTGTGTTTTATCGCTAAAACACACTACTATGAACACATCTAAATCTGATTTATCATTTTTTTTGTATGATTTGGTGTTTTCAAATGTGAGGGATTAGAGAGAGAGAAAAAAACATTTTGGAGGTGGTTTTATGATTGGTAGTTATTTCCTTATTTAAAATAACTTAAATGACACATTTACCCCCAATCAATTAAATTAGCCTATTTTAAAGACACATATATTACCAAAATGCCACCAAAATGAACTCAACCATTAAACACACTCATCTAATGGCACAGATCGCTTCCTACACTTTCTAGGAAAAACATACTTTCCACAGGATCCACACTATATATATATATATATGTGTGTGTGTGTGTGTGTATGTGTATGTGTGTGTGTGTGTAACGTACAATAGGGCTTATCGTACGCTCGTACGATATTGTGAAATCGCATGTTATAAAAAAAATATGTTGGAAATCGCATGTTGGTATTTTTGATGAAATCACATGTTGGTTTTCTTGTAACAATTTCGCATGTTGGTAAATATGATGAAATCGCATGTTGGTATATAAAGCAATTTCGCATGTTGGTTGTTCAGTACAAATCGCATGTTCAAGATTGAATTCGCACCAGATCATACGGATGAGATGATCGCGTACATTTTGTACGATAAGAGTCATTGTACGTTAACTGATGTGTGCAAAATGCAACATATAAATTACATCAATTGTGGCATAAAACTAACCCGTTTTTAGTACTAATGTTGGAAAAGTGTGCTTTTGTCTTCCTTTTGTATTTTCAGGATTAAATGAGCTTAAATTAACAAAAGAAGCAAAAAGACAGCTAAATCTAACATAAATACAAGAAAAGGAACAAACGTGACATGCCCGACCCCACGACAGCATCTTCCCAAGCAAAACAAGAAAACAGAAGGCTGAACACGCCCCGTGCTCAGTGAACACGGGGGCGTGCCCAAGTGCCAGCATAAAAGACAAAGCTATAGAAGCTTCTATCGCCCACCACGGGGCCGTGCTCAGTGGACACGGGGCCGTGGTCAACTATAAGATTCGCAGAATCCAGGCAAATCTTGATAGCACAGATATGCTTCTGCACACGGGGGCGTGCCCAGCGGACACGGGGGCGTGGTCAACTAATGCAGACAAAGTGCAATTAATGAAGACAGAGAAGAGGATGGACACGGGGCCGTGCCCACTGGACACGGGGCCGTGCCCGAGCTTCTGTTCAGCCTATAAATAGGAGTGCTTGGCTCAAGCTCAAACCATCCCTTGGCACACCACCTCTCTCACACTACACCCACCACCATAACACCATCATCCACCACCATCATCCATTGTCCATCATAGAGTGTGTGAGTCGTCTCGGGATCCAAGATTGATCGTAAGAGTTCTTGACAATCAAGGCCATGTTTGCCTAAGTCTCTTACATCACTTGGTGAAGACAAAGTGTCTAGTGTAATACTTTTTATTTTTAATCTTTTCGCACTTTTTACTTGGTTATGTATTAATGACTTTAATAACTAGTTTCTTATGTTGAAGGTGATTTTTCCTTATCGTTTGTCCGTGGTGTCTTGGCATTATTTTACTGTCTATATAAAATAAAAGATTTTCACCATTCATATCTCCACGGTTTATATGGAGGTATGTTGGCTACCTGGTCGGGGGTTAAGGGAACGGTTTGGTAAAAGTCTTGCCTTGTTCAGTGTATAGATCCTGCAAGGACCTGGGTCAAATTTAGTAGGACCTCCTTCAATACTTAACGGTATTGGATGGCGGGGGTCGAAACTCTTTGATCCCCTCATATGTAAGCTACTATTAATACTTTAACCTGGCTACTTAGGACTGTATCCCTGCTGACTCAGACTACTTAGCCGAGGGTAACGTCACCTTCAAAAGAGGGGCCTACCACAATATGCATTAATAACTTAATTAATTATCTTTCAATAATCCGACCCTTTAGGATTGTATCCTTGCTGACTCAAACTACTGGGTTGAGGGTAACGTCACCTTCAAAAGAGGGGCCTACTACAATAACTAAGATAATCTCTTAAAAAGTGCAAAAGTGCGGAAATAATCAAAGGTTACACTATACACGAGTCGGAGCCAAGTGATTCATCTTGTCTATCTGTTTTTATTTTATTTTATTTTTCAGCATTTTAGTTAGTTTTTATTTTTCTAGTTTAAAACCTTTTTCTAACTTTTTGATTTGATTAGACGTTGAGGATAAACCGATACTAAAAGCTCTTGTGTCCTTGGACGACCTCGGTATCTTACCAACACTATACTACGCTCACGATGGGTGCACTTGCCCATATGTGTGTTTAGTGTTAGTAAATATCGTGTTTTATAAATTTAAAACTTGGCTAAAGAAAGTGTAAAAAGGGCTTAAAATATACTTAAACTTATATACACACTTCACACGCATCATTAACCTAATCCTATATATATATGTATAGGGTCAGGATTTAGAGTAAACGGGGGAAAGTGTGAGAACGGTGAGAACGGTTATGGATCGTCAGATCAAAACAATCCATGGACTAGATTGCGTGGTGGCGTTTTCGTAAATAACATCAATTTTATTATGTGAGACGCGCTTCATTAAGGGTAAAAGGGTCTTTTACCGCTCAAATTCAAAACGCCAACAAAATGATAACACACCATTCAAAAATTAAAACGCCATTAAATAGAAAACGCCAAAAATTAGTGATAAAACGCGTTGGAGATTATAGGAAGATGAAACAACACAGTAACTGAAATTCAGTTATTAACATTTATTAGAAGAAATTCCCTCCTAAATTACGCGCCAAAAACATCATTATATAAACGACGTAAAACATCGCTTCCATAATCACTTCAATCTATCATTTCTGCAAAAACATCTTTAACCAAAAACACCAATTTAACCAAAAAGCCAAAAATGGCAACCATCGTTTGGTGGAGATACACTCTAGCAATCAGGCGATTCGTCCTGCGTTTTGACAATAGAAGGAGGGTGTATGTTAGGACGATCAAGGCAATTTTGAAGATGGAAGAAGAGGGTACAGAGGGGTATCTTATCTCTTGGCATCGCTCTGGATAACGAATGCCATGAAACACATATGCTTATGAAAGCATTAACAAGGAAATTTGGACCAATCAAAGCAGATGTAAAGCTGGACCCTGTCATGACATCATGGCGTTTTGATGATGAAACAGACATGGTGACCATTATATACGACAGCGGAGAGCAGGAAGACTACTGGCTTGAAAATATCATGACAAAGCAGGGGCTTGGGTTCATGGAAGAATTGCATAACGCCACTTGTTTGAACACAGAAATGGACTCAAAAATGGCGTTAATGCAAAACATGTTCAAATGGAGGCTTCAGAATCTTCAAGAACAAGAAGACGATGAAAGTGAAGGTGATGACATGGATGAAGGTCTAGATGAAGACTCCAAGGAAGAAGATGACGCAAGTGATGGATACTTCTCGGATAAAGTACCTTCTGACGAAGAGTTTTAATTTTAATTTTTATTTTTTTCTTCTGTGTAATTATCTTTTCTTTTAGATAATTAAATGATATATTTCTCTATTTATTTGCAAAACACCAAAAAAATACTACAAAAAAGTTATTGCTTACAAAACGCCAGAAATAACAAAAAATATTTTTTCTGCTTAATATTTTCTCCGTTATTGTATTTTGTCTTCTTGGTCTGCATAACGACATTTAAAAAAACGCCAAACTTGGAAGATGGGACGTCTATCAACCTAGAAACTATTAAAAGCTGAACAAAACAGTAAATACAAACAGTAACTGAAAAGACGGTTACTTTATTACTATCATTTATTATAATAAAAAATCCCGCCTAAACTACGCGCCAAAAAACTCCTATAAGAGAGGGGTCTATACACAATGAATTGATCACACCCAGAAAAACAAACGCCATGTTCCCTAGAGATCGGTCACTTAAAAACGCCAAAAAGTTAGTTAAAAAACCACAAATGGCAAAGCTTTCACTGAATACATTCTTCTCTAAGGGGGTTATCTCTATAATCTTTTGCTGAATGATATGGACAAATATTCAAGAAAACGATACTGATGACAGTGATATGTCATCATGTGAGCTTTGTTCTTGATGATTATATGCATGGCATGAAGGGATCAACACAAGTGTAAAGTGCTATTTTGGACTCCATTATTATAAATAGCATTCAAGCAAGAGTTGATCTTTAATGACATGCCACCAAACGAGAATACCACACCAAAACACAGGATGCCAGTAACAAGCTTCGTCTAAAAAAGACGGTGTTTATGTAGGAAAGTTGGTATCTAGCTAAGGTATTCAAAGGTTCAAAACGCCAAAACAAATTCAAGAAGAAGAGGCTGATGACAGTGAAGATTCGGATGAGAAATTAGATTACCATTTTTAATTTTTTTTCTTTTTCACTTTATATTGTTTTGTTATCAAATTATCTGTTGTTTTGTTATCTAATTCTCAACAAATAAAATACATTATTATATAAAACGCCAAAAACTAAAAACACCAAAACGCTAGTAGTATGAAAACTATGAGAACGGGTGCTGGCAAAGCACCTTGTCAATGTATTAAACGCCAAAAAAATTGACTAAACGCCTTAAAAAAACATTTGGTCTTGTTGTAATCTTATGAAAATATTAATAACTCGTAGTGAATTATTATACAACGCCACAAAACGCCAAAAAAATTGACCAGAAAACACTATAACGCCAAAAAAATTATCTATGTGACACAAAAACAATTAATTCAACGCCAAAAATTTAATGAATACAATTAACGCCAAAATAATCTTAGACGCCAAAAATGAAGCAGCATAAATTGGGAAAATAAAAGAAGATTGAAAAGACAAAAAAACCCCTCACGTCCTGATCATATCCCGCGCCACGTGTTGGGACAGGATGCGTTCTCACACTTTTGGGCGTTTTGTGACAACCCGAACTTTCAAGGTTAGTGTTATTCAATCTTGTGATCTTAACTTCTCGTTATCCCTCTCCAATGTGTTAAACGTTCTTGCTATGTTAAACCGTTAAGCATTTTGTTATACTAAACTTATCAAGTATAAACGTCCTCGTGTATGTTTGAGTGTGTAGTTGGACTACTCTAAGGATGTAGTTATTATGTTGGGCCATATTTGGGCCGCACACAACTCATTGGGCCTAACGGTTATATTTGGGTCGCACGGATGATGGGCCGCCCACATACACACCTCATTCAATCATCATTTTAATCCCAAACCAACCCGGCCCACAACTATGCTTCGGCCCACCGTTATGATAGGCCCGCAACACATGATCCACACTATGTTATGGGTTTGTTTAAGTGTATATTAAGGAGTTAGGGGATACGTAAACAAGGATTTGATAATACAAGAAAACCCTAACCACCTCTCCTCTACTTCTCCCTAACCCGACGGCAGACAACCCCCCCCCCCTATCGGAGCTCATCTATCTTCGAAGCATTTCCTCTCGTGTCCTTGTATTTGATCGGTATGTTAACTTGTTGTTCTTGATCATGACTCTTGATTGTTTATGTGCGTAGTGATCATGATACCGGGTTTGAGTGCTGTTGTAAATGATTAGAACGATGATTGCTAGTTTTATTATTGTATGATAATGTCTAGTCGTGATATCATATGATTGATTCGATTTAATTGGTCTCATGTTAATTGGTAGATAACACTTGAATTATAAGTAGAAGTTCATGTGTATCATGAGGAATTATGCATGTGATAGGGATCATCCAGTTACATGATGAGATCATAAATCGATTAGATTTGGGAATGATAACTGCGTCTGTTGGAATAACTGAGAGTGCTTGATCCGATTTGATTAACAAAAATGAATGCATGATCTGTTATTTGATTCTTAGGGATATTATGTTGATTGATCCATGTTGAAACCATTGATGATGATTAGGGTTCTAGGAGAAACATGAAACTGTAACCGATAGGATCTGTTAACTAGCTTCGACGAAATAGTGGTGATGTTTCGTCATATTTGGTCCCGACGAAAGATGTGATGTTTCGCCACTATGACCTCGACGAAACACCTGATGTTTTGTCACCCAACCTGTCGACGAAACATGGGCCACACTCTGATAGTAGATTATTTCGTCTGGGCCTGTTATGTAAGCTGGACCACATACACTAGATCGGGCCACTTATAGAGTGGATTACACACACTTAACAATGGATCGCCTAAATGAGTATGGGCCGGAGAACAAGCAGGCTACATACAACTGGGCTTGCACCAGTTGGGTTTTGGGTTGGTCGCACAAATCACGGCTGCCCGCAGACCAATCGGAATAGGCCACACACACACATGGATGAGTAATGGTGATAATAGTGATAAGATAATGACAGATGATTATGAAAACTAACTGGTGTGAGATTCACGCACCTACTCTGTGATGATATGATGTATGGTATCGACTGTTGCATTGCATGATCAACTATTACACTTTGCATGATATTATGTGTGGGTTTCATGTCTAATATGTATAAGGAATGTATGATTAAGTACTATAAAACTGATTGTTACTGGAAATGATATTAGGATTCTGTTGATCAATTGTAAACACGTAGCTAATCTTACCGAGCAAACCAAGGTGAGTTCACTGCTCTTTTTCCAAGCATGCGTCCCGGGGAGGGACATCTGGTAAACGTTCCGGGGAGGAACGTTGGGTTAATGGGATGTTTGTTAATACTCGCATATCTATCAATCAAGTCCCTTCTACCGATTGTTGCCGGGGAGGAAAGGGGTATTAGTTAATAGCGCTATTTAGGTTTGGCAACCTCAAACCGAATCGGGGAGGTCGGGAGTGAACTAATGATCCCAGTCTTGACCATTGCTTTGATAGAGGCAATGTGGTTAGGGCAAACAAACTGTAAGCCATCAGCGGTAAACGAGTTATTACAACATCAAAACATCGAATCTGTGAAACGTTTTAATCTGGTAACTGGTAACTAAACGCGTTAACAAAACTTTGAACTCACCAGCGTCGTCTGACACACTTGTCTGCATGCTTACGGGTCTATAGGTTTATATCATTGGGACTTGCTATCTGGGATGCTGGAGTGGTCATGGGTCGAGATACTTGGAATCGCAATACAAGCCTAATGGTTTATGTACAAATAGTTTATGAAATACTTAACAAATGAGTTATGCTTCCGCTGTATACAATGAATGATATGTAACGTTTTGTAATACTTTATGTTAATGAATGAAAGCTTTATTTAAATTTATGTATGAGTTCAATGTGATTGGTGGCTAAGATCCTGGTACGTCACACACCCGCGGTGTTTCCGCAAGTGGTATTTTGGGGGTGTGACAGTTTGGTATCAAAGCCACTGGTTATAGTGAACTTGGTTTTAAAACGTTTTTGTAAAACCAGACTATAACCGAACAGTTCTGAATACACGAATACGGCCATGACACTCAGCTCCAGATTGCAAGGTTCGTCTTTCTCACTTGTTGCATATATCACATGACTAGTACGTATTTGTTTATGATGTAACACACGAACACACACTCGTTAGTGTAGCATAATTTCATGATTTGCTTGTTTACTTTATGATGCGTAGTTGGTGTGTCGTAGTCCTTAGATTCTTGTGATCTTATCGTTTTGATAACCTCTGTTTGGCATTCGAGTTTGAGGAACCATTTGACATGAGTTAGGAGGAACTGAGATGAGCATGCAAATCGCAATATTATTGTGGGTGCACACATAATAATAATATGAGGTGCATGCGAGTCCCAGTGAGGCTTAACGAGTGAAAAAGGGGGTTCCGTTCCGTTATTTGATCGATGTGAAACACAACAGTCTATAGGAGTCGTAGCAGTGATAGTCTCCTACTCGAACGTGATCTTTTCATTTCTCACTGAATCCTTGTGAATCTCGATGCTATCGAGTATTACTTGAACACCCATCTGAACGCCTAGCGAACTGTGTAGAATGTTAGGTGCTTGTACGAACATCCCTGAGTTGGATGTTGCAGCGTCGAATGATTAGTCGATACCTTCACACTCCTTTTCATTGGTTGGAACTCTGTGTATTGACGCCTTAGATTCCGTAAGTGCGATCGTTTCTGCAACATCCTAGCAACGTACTGTGTATTACTCGACCAACTTGCAAGATCGAGGTGCAAGAGGATGATCGTAGTATCTCACTGACTTTAGCATTAGAACAGCCTTGGTTTCTGGCAACGAACACCAGCAAATTGGCTTCAATCGAATCCTTAACCCTAGCAAGCGACTTATGGGAGTCAACACTTACGAATCAATTGGGACGTAATTGATGACAATTGACTATAGGGTGGACTGTGTAACTGCCCGCACCAGGAGTAGTGCCTTAGGATGTGACACGAAATGTGAAAGGATGGACCCCAATGGTGAAAGGCCGCAGGACTCCGTTTCGAGCAACGACATTAGAAGCAACCGTCACGATGACATCAAGGTACTCGCAAATCATGACTTTCGGTATGGAAATGATGGTGGCTTCAACAAGGATTGGCCGATGTTAAGTCAAGACGCCAACAACCCATGGAACAATGGCAGTTTTGGGAATTCTAGTAGCAGTAGCAACAACACTGGAAGTGGTACTCGTGGAAGGACATTTAGGACTGGCTTAGGCGACGCCAGGCATAATAGCAACATGGTAGCTTGTATGAGTAGCTAATCGCTTCGTCCTTGTCCTGCTTAACCCTGATGCTTCTTGAAACCGAATCGGTTGTGGAATTGGCTGATGGCAAGTCAATTGAAACTTCATATGTTAGTTGGGATGCAAACTCGACCTTATGGGACAAGTGTTCGACATCGACCTGCTTTCTACTACCCTTGATAGTTTTGATACAGTAGCCAGTGTGGATTGGTTATCCAGATATCGCACAGATATACCATGTGAGAAGAAAACCTTGCGTATTCCTTTCCCCTAGTGGAGAATCGTTGTCCGACCTAAGGTGTTAGAGTGGGGTAAGAGTTAACATCATTCCAGCAATGAAGGCCCAGAAGTGTCTACGGAGGGATTACCCCGCTATGTTAGCAACCATTACTGATGTTAAGGCTAAGAGGATCGGGGATCCACCAATTGTTCGTGACTCCGCTCGGGGTGCTACCCGAGGAACTTTCAGGCTTACTTCCACAACTGCTAGGTAGAATCTCAACTATCACCGTCTTGCACCAGGAGGGTTGCAAGGACTGTCTAATCAACCACAGGAACTACTGAACGGGAGTTTTGTCAGACCTAGCTTTTCGCTTTGGGGAGCCCCAGTTATATCCATAAGGATAAGCCTTTTCGTATGTGTTCTGATTATCGAGAACTTAGCGAGGTGACAGTCAAGAACCGTTTGCCTCGACCATGTATTGGTACCCTGTCGACTAGTTGCGAGGGACAAGCTTCCATTCAAGGATTGATTAACGAACGAACTATTATCAAATGGAAATCCAAGGGGAGAATGTTCCTAGAACGACATATCAAACGCAATGCGGCCATTGCAACTTTGTATTCCATAACCTTTGGGGTCAATCAACACACCAGCAGCTTTATGGATCACGTGAATTGACTGTGTTTTTGTTGACGTTTTGGATCATTTCTAGGAGAAGGGAACACCATGGATGGCATTTGTACCTTATTTTAGAGCTCCTGAGGGAGGAGCCACTCTGCCCGAAGTCTTGCTAAAAGGTAACTTCTGGAAACGAGAGGTACATTTTTGGTCATATAAACAACGAAGTGGGAATACACGTGGATCTCGCTAAGATCCATTTTGTTAGAAACTGATCGACACCAAAGATCCCTTCGAGGATACAGCAATTTCTTGGTCTCATTAGCTACTATCGCAGATTCATCCCAAGATTTTCGAAGATCGCGCAGCTTAAATCTCTTTAGCACAGCAGGGTGCTATGTTCGTGGAAGACGAAACAGGAGGACGTCTTTTCAGCTCTCGAATCCCAACTCTGCAATTGCACTGAGCATCATCTTTACCTAAGGATATGGGCGATTTAGTGGTATACAATGATGGTTCGAATCAGCATCCCAGTTACACACCGATGTAGCACGAGGAAGTGATGACTTACGTAATGGAGTTACGAAGGGGAACTGCACGACACACAATCTGCGGTGGAAACCGTGGTCTCTGGATTTAAGTTGGAGGCATCACTTGTACGATACCGAATGCACTACTTAGACTGATCACAAGGGCCTCCCGTGTACCTTGGTTTCGAAGGAGCTAAATCAGTTGATGGCATCGCTGGATGGAACTTTTGGATGATTACAACTATGAAACCTGAATGTGCACGAGCTTTGCAGCTCACCATCGACTCTAACCTACCTGAACAGACTCGCTCTGTTCAAATTGGAGAACTGAAGGAAGAGGATTTTCAAGTTGAACCCATGCGGGGCATGGAGAAGCAACCTTTGACAGGTCGGATGGTATTCGCTACCTCATGGAACGAATGTCGATCTCATTATACGGCAACTTTAGGGAACTTGTGTTGAGCAAGCACATCGGCCTCGATATTCTAGTCGTCTGGGTTTCGATAGGAGATATTAGGATCTATAAATCTCGTACTGGTGGTCAGCCATGAAGGCCCACTTGGCAATGTATATGAATGATGTTCGACTTATGGGAAAGTCAAGGTGGAGTATCAGCAACCAGAAGCATCGAAACAGAAACAATAACACCCGAGTGATCGTCGATTATCTTACGTAACCAGCGCACTTAATTGCAATCAAGGACATTGACGAGTCGTCACAGTTTGTGAATATTCCTTTGGGAAAGGCGGCTTTTAGGCACGAGGTGCCAACCCCTGTTACCCCCCAATTATAAACTATACCTGATTTATGGCGGACAAAATACAACACCCTCGACTCACGTCTAGACATGAGCATTGCTTATCACCGTAGGGCAAGCGGTCTGAGTAAATGAACCATCCTGCCACCCGAAGACATGCTGCGAGCATGTGTGTGATTGACCTTAGAAAAAATTGAAGGACACTTACAATTGGTTGAGTTCTACTACACCAATTACCATTCTATTATTTAAACAGCTCTGTTCGGGGCATTGCACGGACGATAATGCCGATCTCCTCGCTGGACTAAGGTGGACGACAACCTAATCACAGGTCCAGGACTTGTACTTGAGACCTCTGAGAAAATTGTTTAGATCAAGAATCGTATGGCGGCAACGCGTGACCGCCAAGAAAGCCGATAAGCTTAGGAAACGCTGGGAGTTCGCTGCAGGCGAACGTGTCATGATTGAAAGTCTCACTCTGGGTGGGTGTGGTACGCTTTGGGAAGCGTGGCAAGCTGCGGTAGCGTGATCTGTAAACTAAGGTGGTGTTTGTGCAATGAAACACTCGTGATACTTTTATTAGACAAGTTGCAGTTGTCGAGGAGCCAATCAAAGACATAGAAGAGGAAATAAGGTTCGTTAGCATAGTCCAATCTCCAATCGTGAGAATTAGTTGGAACTCAAGACGCGGATCGGAGATCACGTGGGTACGCAATGAATCGCAGTAAACTCTAGTATCCTCAGTTATTCAAATGGCTGGAGCAGCTCCAGATGTCACTAGTGAATTTCGGGACGAAATTCCCTTTCAAGTTGGGGATGATGTGGTACCCGCGGAAATATCCACAGTCATCCTGATTTAACACTTTGTCATTTTGGATTACTTGTCAAATTTCGGGATGAAATTTCTTTCAAGTTGGGAATGATGTGACAACCCGAACTTTCAAGGTTAGTGTCGTTCAATCTTGTGATCTTAACTTCTCGTTATCCCTCTCCAATGTGTTAAACGTTCTTGCTATGTTAAACCGTTAAACATTTTGTTATATTAAACTTATCAAGTATAAACGTGCTCGTGTATGTTTGAGTGTGTAGTTGGACTACTCTAAGGATGTAGTTATTATGTTGGTCCATATTTGGGCCGCACACAACTCATTGGGGCTAACGGTTATATTTGGGTCGCACGGATGATGGGCCGCCCACATACACACCCCATTCAATCATCATTTTAATCCCAAACCAACCCGGCCCACAACTATGCTTCAGCCCACTGTTATGATAGGCCCGCAACACATGATCCACACTATGTTATAGGTTTGTTTAAGTGTATATTAAGGAGTTAGGGGATACGTAAATAAGGATTTGATAATACAAGAAAACCCTAACCACCTCTCCTCTACTTTTCCCTAACCCGACGGCAGACAACCCCCCCCCCCCATCGGAGCTCATCTATCTTCGAAGCATTACCTCTCGTGTCCTTGTATTTGATCGGTATGTTAACTTGTTGTTCTTGATCATGACTCTTGATTGTTTATGTGCATAGTGATCATGATACCGGGTTTGAGTGCTGTTGTAAATGATTAGAACGATGATTGCTAGTTTTATTATTGTATGATAATGTCTAGTCTTGATATCATATGATTGATTCAATTTAATTGGTCTCATGTTAATTGGTAGATAACACTTGAATTATAAGTAGAAGTTCATGTGTATCATGAGGAATTATGCATGTGATAGGGATCATCAAGTTACATGATGAGATCATAAATCGATTAGATTTGGGAATGATAATATGCGTCTGTTGGAATAACTGAGAGTGCTTGATCCGATTTGATTAGCAAAAATGAATGCATGAACTGTTATTTGATTCTTAGGGATATTATGTTGATTGATCCATGTTGAAACCATTGATGATGATTAGGGTTCTAGGAGAAACGTGAAACTGTAACCGATAGGATCTGTTAACTGGCTTCGACGAAATAGTGGTGATGTTTCGTCATATTTGGTCCCGACGAAAGATGTGATGTTTCGCCACTATGACCTCGACAAAACACCTGATGTTTCATCACCCAACCTGTCGACGAAACATGGGCCACACTCTGATAGTAGATTATTTCGTCTGGGCCTGTTATGTAAGCTGGACCACATACACTAGATCGGGCCACTTATAGAGTGGATCACACACACTTAACAATGGATCGCCTAAATGAGTATGGGCTGGGGAACAAGCAGGCTACATACAACTGGGCTTGCACCAGTTGGGGTTTGGGTTGGCCGCACAAATCACGGCTGACCGCAGACCATGTTGGGCTTCAATCGGAATAGGCCCCACACACACATGAATGAGTAATGGTGATAATAGTGATAAGATAATGACAGATGATTATGAAAACTAACTGGTGTGAGATTCACGCACCTACTCTGTGATGATATGATGTATGGTATCGACTGTTGCATTGCATGATCAACTATTACACTTTGCATGATATTATGTGTTGGTTTCATGTGTAATATGTATAAGGAATGTATGATTAAGTACTATAAAACTGATTGTTACTGGAAATGATATTAGGATTCTGTTGATCAACTGTAAACACGTAGCTAATCTTACCGAGCAAACCAAGGTGAGTTCACTGCTCTTTTTCCAAGCATGCGTCCCGGGGTGGGACATCTGGTAAACGTTCCGGGGAGGAACGTTGGGTTAATGGGATGTTTGTTAATACTCGCATATCTATCAATCAAGTCCCTTCTACCGATTGTTTCCGGGGAGGCAACGGGGTATTAGTTAATAGCGCTATTTAGGTTTGGCAACCTCACACCGAACCGGGGAGGTCGGGAGTGAACTAATGATCCCAGTCTTGACCATTGCTTTGATAGAGGCAATGGGGTTAGGGCAAACAAACTGTAAGCCATCAGCGGTAAACGAGTTATTACAACATCAAAACATCGAATCTGTGAAACGTTTTAATCTGGTAACTGGTAACTAAACGCGTTAACAAAACTTTGAACTCACCAGCGTCGTCTGACACACTTGTCTGCATGCTTGCAGGTCTATAGGTTTATATCATTGGGACTTGCTATCTGGGATGCTGGAGTGGTCATGGGTCGAGATACTTGGAATCGCAATACAAGCCTAATGGTTTATGTACACATAGTTTATGAAATACTTAACAAATGAGTTATGCTTCCGCTGTATACAATGAATGATATGTAACGTTTTGTAATACTTTATGTTAATGAATGAAAGCTTTATTTAAATTTATGTATGAGTTCAATGTGATTGGTGGCTAAGATCCTGGTACGTCACACGCCCGCGGTGTTTCCGCAAGTGGTATTTTGGGGGTGTGACACGTTTTCTCCTGATCCCGTACCTATCTATACTATATTATAATACATGAGGGAAGGATTCCCAAAAGTTAAGAACTTCTTCCCCCATTATTTATAAATAAACCCTTAGAATGAGGGTAAAGTGGTCTTTTAAACCATAATTATTTTTTAGTCCCTCAATCTATTACATTTAAATCCTTGACATTTAACATAATTATGGGTAATTAGTTACACTTCCCCCCTCTCTTTAATTCTTTAATGTATTCCTGCGATATCTTACAACCCGTAATGTTTTAAAAAAATCCGAAGGTACCATGACGATCGGCACATTTTTTTAAACGTTTCGATAGTTGTCTTTTTTAGTTTCGCCGTGCGTTCATAAATTACAAATAGCCGATGCGTAAATGTACAATTGATTAAAGCCAACATTTGTTTTTTACCCAAGTCAGCTTTGACCATTACCTAGCTACCGTGCATTAACATTTGTTTTTTACCCAAGTTTTTTGTTTTGAAAGACATTAATAAACTAAAATATTCCCTAATTTTACTTGTACAGAGTCAGTTTGTTGTGGCATGTTTAATATAGTATAGATAAAACTCACAACAAACTTCCTATTAAACATGCCATAACAAACTAAACAGGATATGTGCATCTTATTTTAAAAACTTAAAACTCACAACAAACTTCCTAAATAAATGGATGACCAATCTAAAACTAAAGCCTAATGGACTACTATAAATACATAGCAAACACTCACAGTTCTACATTTCTATTGCTAAACAGATTTAAAATATGGAGCCAGTTCTGAATTCACTTGATGCGAAAAAACAAGCATGCGATATTGAAAAATCTAAGGTCGGTTCTATGATAAGTTTTGTTATATCGCAATAATGAATAATTGTTTTCTTTTATTTACTTTTATGTGAATACTAACTTATTTGATTTTTCATATTCAACACTCCAATTTAAACACCCCAGTTGTCGAACAAGCTTTTGTTAGTTTTTAAGTAATATTTTCGCTTATAATCTTTCATATTAACAAGTTCGTTATGTTATTATTTGGTGTTTTATTGTAGGATAATGGTGATAATAGTGTTGAAATTATTTCTTATGGTGCAATGTTCAGTCCATACAAGTCTAATCTTCAACGTCAATTTAGTAAAGCGGTAATTTTAAAATTTATTTAATCTTTTTTAAATTTTTTATTCAATATTTGTTTTTTTTTTTATAAAATTTATTTAATCATTTTTTAACTTTTTTATTAAATTTTTGTTTTTTAAGGATCGGAAGTATGAGAATCAAAATAAAAGATCTAAGAGACTCTCTGAATGGAAATGGGTCAAGGTTATAAATTTAGATGATTCTGAGGACGATGAGAAAGAAGATGAATTAGATGATACTGCTGATTCGAGCACAAACAAGAAAAACGGATCAAAAAAGAAGAGAAATTAGATGAAATATATCAAGTGTTTTTATGTTTTTTTTCATTTTCAGTTGTTTTTGTTTGATCTAGACTATCCCATGAATAATAAAGTCTATTTTATATTTGAAGTTTATGTTTTGTGTTATTTTATTGCACTTATAATTTACATCTCGATTGAACTAATATACTTTTGTCATTTGTTTATTATTTTTTATTAACAAACGAATCTTTACATGTTTAAAACAGTTTTTCTATACTTTATTTATTATTAATTTTTATAACAAAACAAAACTTTGATATTTAGTAGATAGAAGATAAACTATGTTCCAAAATTTTAGGAATTATTTAATACTAATTTACGATATTAGTAGATAGATAGTAAACTATATCCCAAAATTTTAGGAATTATTTAATACTAATTTACGATATTTATTTAATACTAATTTACGATATTAGTAGATAGATAGTGAACTATATCCCAAAATTTTAGGAATTATTTAATACTAATTTACGATATTTAGTAGATAAATAGTAAACTATGTCCCAAAATTTTAGGAATTATAAGTCAACTAATTAGGTCCTCTAAGTTAATTATATGGGATGAGGCATCGATGGCGAAACGTCAGGCGATAGAGGCAGTTGATCGAACATTGCAAGACATTATAGGTGTTAGGCTCCCATGTGTAACACTTATGACATATATCCACCACAATAATGTTATCATATACAAATAAGAAAACTACCAGCAACGAGTGCCGCAATACAAAGTGTCGCCCCCGCCGCATCGCGCGGGCACCCTACTAGTATATATATATATAGTTTGAGGTTCGTTGGGGAACATTAAAAAAGTGAAGAACCAGGGAACACTCTTAAAGATTTAACTTAACATGTTAAAAATCAATTTTTTTTTTTTAAAAATCGACGTTTTTCCTTATAAATACTTGTAGAATCAATTTTAATAAAAAATAACCAAAAACTAAAAATATAAAAAAACAGTTAAAAAAAGGCTTAAGTTTTTTTTTTTTACAAAAATGATTTTTTTATTGGAATAGTTTCTACCCATTTTTATAAGCAAAAGCACTGAAAAAAAATTTAAAAATTTGATTTTTAACATGTTAGGTTAATTTTATAAGATATATTTTTTAACTGTTTTTTAAACATTTTTTATATTTTTTATTTTTTTAAATTTTTTATTAAAAATGTTTCTACATGTATTTATAAGGAAAAGCGCCGAAAAAAATTTAGAAAAAGTTGATTTTTAATATGTTATAAGTTGAATTTTTAAAAGTGTTTCCCGGTTCCCCATTTTTTTAGTGTTCCCCAATGAAACCTCCCCTATATATATATATATATAAATTATAATTGAAACATATATATTAGTATACTGGTATATAAGTTAGTTGGTATTTAAATAATAATTAGCAAGCGAATTGAACGAACCTGGAGTAATAGAATACAACTCTAAACACGCTAAGCTCGAACCCAAACTCTAGCAAGTTAAACAAGTCAAGATCGAGCTTAGATGAGCTCGGACCCGGCTTCGCTCGTTTACACCTCAAGTTTATAGGTTTTTTTAATGACGAACAAACTTGCCTCCTTGCCCACCCCTAAAGTCCAAAGATTGCTATTGCCACTTTGTAAAACTTGAACCTGCAAAACTTTGACGAGGGATAAAAAATTGGCCAGCCATCGACCCCTGGTTTACATGCGAAATTTCAAACCACAACTATAATTCATAAATAATGTGAAACATTCATTTGTTGTTAAGGCTAGCATCATTTGTTGGTCATGTTTTCTAATTTGTTTGTGGCGAAATATTACATATTTCAAAGTTAAATCATTTAAAAAATATATATTCTTACGGCTGTATAATTAACATATACAAGTTATATAAACTGTTTGCTACATAATTGTTTTCTAAAACACTGCTTTCTGCAGATATGTAAATTTCATATTTATATTTTTTACGCTCTGTATATATTTTAATAATTAAATAACATAAACATATATTTCAATTGTTTGTTGTGCATTAGATAATTAAATAACATATATTTCAATTGTTTGTTGTGCATTAGGTATTAGTAACATATTTTACTTGAACCATTTGATTAGCATGGCATTGATGGAATCCTGTACGTTTTCCATTAACGGATTCCCCATCGTTAGAAAAGGATGTTTCATAGAGTAACTTTTATAAAGGTTTACATGTTAAATTTAATAAAGATAAACTAGTTATTGTACCAATATTTATACATTTATTTGTCAAGATTCGGTCAGAAAATTAGAAACAGAAATAAAAATATAAAAAAAAAAAGTCAAACAAGAGATATTTTCATAAAAAAGAAAAGAAGATAAGAATGACAACGTAACATTCCTTTCATGTGGGAGGCCTTGATCATATGTAACGGTATAAAGATGAGACGACATGGGTGGTCTTGGACACTCCATGATGTACCACTTTAATTCAGGAGTCTTTTTCATTACGTACAAAGATTGGATCCCTCCAATAGGGTCTTTATCACAACCTATAAAAAATACATGTTTATATAAAAATATCTTAAAATGGAATATAATACTATACTAGTGAATTACCACCCGCATTCCGTCGCGGGTTCGAGACGCAGATAAAAAAAAATAAGCAAACCGCGAGAGTTAAAGTTGTTTGATGTTTTAGTTAAAGGGTGTTATTATTAAAGATAAGGGGTTAAACACAGCATTATTAAAGTTGATGGGCTAGAGTTGTTTTAGTTAAGAGGCTAAATATGTCATTACTAAAGTTAAGGGCCATGTTATTATTAAAGTTGAGGGGCTAAAGTTGTTTATTATTAAACTCGAGTGGCCAAAGTTGTTTGTTGTGGTTAAGGGGCTAAAGTTGTTTATTATAAAAGTTGAGTAACTAAAGTTGGTTCAGTTAAGGGGTTAAAGATGTCATTACCAAAGTTGAGAGGCTAAACATATCATTATTAAACTTGAGGGGTTAAAGTTGGTTAATGCCAAAGTTGAGGGGTCAAAGTTGGTTGATGCGACAAAATATCATATTTATAGTATGCATAATTTGTAAAAAAAAAAGGCTTATATTTTTAAAAATGGAATATAATACTATATTTGTAAAAAAAAAAAAAAAAGTCTGATTGGAAATCAAATTTTAAAACATTTAGTCGTTTGTTGGAGATATAAGAAATCTGAAATACACTATAAGATTTATTGTGTGTATAGTATAAAAATTGAATATCATTAGTTTAAGTTTAGATATTAAATATGAAGTGTTAAGAAATTACTTTAAATTATATCAAATTTGAGTATCTTAATGCAAAAAATCAAATATCAACAATTAATACTCTATACTGTATACTGACTATTATTAAATATCGAACATTAAATATTGGATAATGAATCTTAAAATATATATATTAAAGATTAATCATTAATTATATTTTTTTCATTATAAATTGGTTGATAATAGTATATTCAATAAATCTATATTAAATTACACTTTATTATTGTTTAAACAAAGACACGTCATTAAACTATAGTTTCTTTATCATATATGAGTAACATATAAAATATGGTTATGCGTATGGGCATTATAAAGGCGTGATGAGGTTTGATATGCCCTCAAAACCACCTTATGGACGTTATAGGAACATGAAGAAGGAGATACGTTTCTATTATAATGTCAAATGCAAAGGAAAAATGGAAAGTATTGATTGAGAGGCCATTAAGAGCGTTAACCATTATAATTTAAAAAAAAACCGTTATGAAGATGATATGACGGAAAAGACCATTTTGAACGCATTAACCATTATTGATAGTTTAAGAGTTATCCATCTAATACCACACAAGAAGATCCATGCTTAAAGAATCACACACGTGATTATAAGATAAGTATATACATTTTCGGAAACTCAAATGTACATGGATATTATTTATTATACTTAGTCAGATATTTTAAAATACAATAACTACAATAAGGTGAAACAAAATAATGTACCTTCATGGCTTTATAGACACAAGTACTACTGTACAAGAAATACCTAAGAAATAATTGGTGGGCATGATAAAGCCCATTGACTGAGCCCATCACTTTATACTAGTGGTTTCTAAATCTTGTATGGTGGGCCATCCAATTTATATCATGATTTGGTTAATATGGACAAACTAAATAACATGTAATGTTGGGAAAATGTGACTTATCATCATGCTACATGGTACTTACACATGAAAGAAAACAAAACCATATCTAAAAGCTAAATATCTATTTAAGCTAGAATAAAATGTGCTAAAAAATCGGTTAGTTATGTTATATATTATATTAAGAGTAAAGTTCACGTACAAAGTGCCTTATCGTACAAAACATATGATAGACATAAAAAAGCTAAAAAAATGTGGTGGTATTTTCGTAATTATTTACTCGTAAAGAAATTATCAAAATTACTTTACAAATGATCTTGTAGGGTAATTTTGATCTTCTAGAGTAATTTTGTATAGTATCATAATTACTCTATAAATGATCTTTATGGTAATTTTAATCGTGTAAGGTAATTTTGTAGAGTATCATAATTACTCTACAAATGATCTTTTATGGTAATTTTAATCTTGTAAGGTAATTTTGTAGAGTATCATAATTACTCTACAAATGATTTTGTAGAGTAATTTTGAATTGTATGTTGTTTGATAAATTTGCAGAGTAATTTTGATACACTTGTATAGTAATTTTGATAATTATCATACAAGATCAAAATTACCCTACAAGATACACTTATAGAGTAATTTTGATAATTACGTTACAAGATCAAAATTACTCTACAATAACATTTTACAATATTACTCTACAAGATCAAAATTACCCTACAAGATCATTTGTAGAGTAATTTTGATAATTACTCTACGAGTAAATAATAAAAAAATGTCACCGCGTTTTTCAGTAAAACCTTCAGTTCGTACATTTTGTACGTTAAAGTTATTTGTATTTGATCTTTTGTCTTATATTAAATATATTTTGAAAAATCATTCTTCAGTTTATACTTATTAACGCAAAGTATATATAGAGTATGGATAAGGAAAAGTGATGAATTGGTAAAGTTAAATATTTATTTAATAAACTACGAGGTTAAGTCCTGGAGATGAGATAAGGCTTAAGGACCATCAGGTTCTAGGTTCGATTCTCACAAGTGGATTTTCCCAGAATTATTTGGTTTACTCTTGATTAAGTGTCTAGACATTAATGTCTAGTATGATCAGATGATTTCTCTTGTGGCACGATGATACTTCAGTGATCTATTAGTGATCTAAATTTACCGTTATTAAAAGACCTACGGGGTTAAATGCAATAAAATATTCTGGTTCTATGTAAATTCTATTTTTTAAGATAAATTTTCTAATCATCAATATAATTGGTTCATAGAATTTGTTAGTAATATATTTCTATAAGTATTGTACTTGTGAAGTATGCATATTTGTATCTTAAAGGAAATTAATTTTTTTTGTTAAATATTAATGAAACTAGGTTAGAACCCCGTGTATTACACGGGTTGAATAAATGTAATTTTATATATTAAATAATAAAAAATTATATTTTTATGAACCCCGTATATTGTACATGTTAAATAAATGTAATTTTACATATCAAATAATAAAAAAGTTATATCTTTAAAAACCATGTGTATTACACAGATTAAATAAATATAATTTTGTATACTAAATACTAAAAACGTTGTATCTTAAAAAAAGCCGTGTATAATCGGGTTGAATAAATCTACCAAATAATAAAAATAATTACATCCTTAAAAACCTCGTATGTTACACGTGTTGAATAGATCTATAAAAGAGTTATATCTTTAAAAACCATGAGTATTACACATATTAAATAAATATAATTTTGTATATTAAATATTAAAAACGTCGTATCTTTAAAAAACTCGTGTATAGTTGGGTCGAAAAATCTACCAAATAATAAAAACATTATATCCTTAAAAACCTCTTGTATTATACGTATTGAATAAATCTAATTTTACATAGCAAATGATAAAAAGTTATATCTTTAAAAACTTCGTGTATTACACGTGTTATATAAATGTAACTTTGTATAGTAAAAAATAAAAAAAAAGTATATTTTTCAAAACCCTGCATTTTAGATTTGTTGAATAAATATAATTTTGTATATCAAAGAATTATAAAGTTATATTTTTAACAAATTAGGAAAACATTTTATATTAATTTATTATTTATATATTAAATTTAAGATAAGTAGGAAAGAGAGGTAATTGTTTTAAAAATATATTAAATTAACAATTTAGATTTGAGGATAATATTTTATTAAAGTATGATAAAATTTAATATTAATTTATTATTTATTTATTTAGTTAATATAATATAAGTATAAATTTGAGGATGCCTTCAATGAATGACACGTGTCTAAAACTTGGTTTCTTTTATTATAGTAGATATATTTATTATTCTCATTTCAATAATACTTGCCAAGTTAAATATAAATTTTGTTTGAGTAACTTAAGAGATCGAAGGTTATGATTTGTATCTTAAAAGAAATTAAATCCTTTTTGTTAAATATAAATTTTGTTTGTGTTACTTAAGAGATCATAGGTTATAATAAAAACAAGCATGTTATGATAAACCATGCAATATATCACGTTACTTTTGTTACTTTAGAGATCGAAGGTTATAATGAAACAATCATGTTATGAAAAACCATGCAATATATCACATATGTGATATTTTCAATGTTTTAAAAGTTAAAATCTTTAAAGTGTTTTAAAAGTTAAAATCTTTAAAGTGTGCTAATCAAAATACTTGTAATGATTTTGATATTTTAAGAAAACAACAAATCAAGCAAGTGTGTATTATAGCTTGAATCATTTGGTTATTTTGTATTTGAATTACGTGAAACACATTTTGGAGTTTATGATATATCATCGTAAAAAAAGCATAAGCTTATCTAAAAACAGGTTTAAAGGAAATACTAACCGAGTAAAAGTTGAAGGGGTTTAAAGTAAAAGGTTTTCAACTGCAAAAGAATATCTTCTTTTTATACAAAAAGTATAATATTCAAATATTAAAAAGAATATACTTATTCAAATATTAAAGAATTTTCTTAAAATTTTCAATTAGCCTTGTGTTTCTCATACAATCCAAACTAGGTATGTTGAGAATTGATTCGAAAAATTTGAAATTTGACTTGATTCGAATTCGATTATCAAGGTTCGAATTTGAGTTGATTCGTATACGAGTCTAATAATCGAATTCGAATCGAATTCGAATCGAATACGAATTTATAAATTTCAATTCGGTACGATTCGAAATTCGAATTCAAATTATATATATATAGATGGATCATGAGAAAACTAGTTTAAATGGGAAAACCAAAAAATTAACTAAAAAAGTTTAAAAAAATATACCAATTTTTTTTTACAATTTTTATAAAAAAATCGCTATTTTTTATATATAAAAAAATTTTCATATTTTTTTTGTACTGCACATGTGCACTAATACGGAAAGCCTAAACCACTTAACCCATCCCCACCGACACCCCCAAAAACCTAACCCCCCCCCCCCCCCACCCCCACCCCCACCCCAAAAACCTAAATTTACCTTCCCCCCAAAAGTCTAAACTCCCCACCCCTCAAAAACCTAAACCTCCCCACCCCCTCTCGAAAACCTAAAATTAAACCCTAAACATAAACCTGAAAAAAACCCTAACCCCCCCCCCCCCTCCCCCCCCCCCCCCCACACACACACACACACAAAAACCTAATCCTAATCCTAAACCTTCAAAAAACCAAACCCTAAAAGCTAAACTAAACATAAAATCTAATTTTAAGCATGTAGTATTTTTCAAGTTTGGATTTGTATCTTGCCTCTGCGATGGCGGCGTTCTCGCGCCGTTCTTCGAGAAGGTCTAAATCCATTCTTCGTTCCTTTTCATTGTTTTGCTTTTCCATGGCAAGCATGCGCGGTGATGGAAGGCCGATTTCAGCTGGGATTACCGCCTCTGATCCGTATACAAGACTGAATGGGGTCTCTCCCGTACTGGTCTTTGGCATGGTACGATGGGCCCATAAGATGCTGGGGAGCTCATCGACCCATCCTCTGCGCGCTGTCCCAAGTCTCGCTTTTATGCCATCAACTATTTGTTTGTTGACACTCTCGACTTGGCCGTTTGCTTATGGGTGCGCCACAGAGGCAAAGTTGTGTTCAATCTTCATTTCCTTGAACCACTTCTGAAGATCTTCCAAGGCGAAATTGGTGCCGTTGTCGGAGATGATGCGCAATGGTAATCCGAATCTGCAAATAATATGTTCCCATATAAATTTACGGATCACCATTGCTGTGGTTGAAGCTAATGCCTTGGCCTCGACCCACTTTGTGAAATAGTCTACTGCCACGATAATGAACTTTACTGCGCCAGGCGCGTCAGGGAATGGGCCAACAAGATCAATGCCCCATTGCTGGAAGGGCCAGGCGGATGTGACCGGTACGAGTGGATTCTTTGGACGGAGGGTTTTTGGCGCGTGGCACTGACAGGCTGCGCATTTTCGTAATAATTCTACCGCGTCCACATGCATCCCCAGCAAATAGTAGCCTGCGTTCATTATCTTTGCTACTACCATGCGCGGTCCGGCGTGTATCCCACATAAGCCTTCATGAATTTCCCTGACTAAGTACTGCGCGTCTGTTTTGTCAACACAGCGTAGGAGTGGTCCAATAAATGACTTGCGGTATAGAATTCCGTCTGCCATTTCGTAATTTATTGCTTTGTTTTGGATCTTCCTAGCTTTCGCTTTCCCTTTTGGGAGTTTCCCGTGTTGCAGGTACATGTTGATCGGGGGCATCCAGGACAGGTTTCCGATCTCTACGATGTTTACTTGCTTAAGAAGGACGGAAGGATTGGATAATACCTCAATACGCACCTCTTTTGCTAGATGCCTGATGTGACACCTGTGTCACTTCAACCGTCATACAAATACCAAACCAATGAAATATTGTGTTTCATACTTGGGATTTTTAATGCAACAAACACTCCGGAATAGTGAAATAGGCTTAACATACCTTAAATAACCTTTACATAACTTAGAAATAAGTTTTGGAAGGTTTGGTGTGGCGAAATCAAGTTTATTCACTCACAGGGACTATTTGCGTCAACTTGCAAAAGTCTGCCATTTCATAAGGCAACATACAGTCCGGAACATGATCATAAGCTAAACATACCATAAATAACCTAAGCATAGATTAGAAATAAGCTTTGAGTGGTTCGGTGTGTGAAAATATGCTTATTTGATCTTACAGGGACTAAAAGTGTCAAAAACGGCGTTAGTTTGCATTTTCACGCATATCTTACGTTCTGACCACATCTGGACACTCAAAATTTTTGTACACACTAAAATATTTTTATTTTAGTGATCCGCATGCAAAAATACCGTTCGTCGCTTAATTTGGTTCGTTTTCACGTCCGTAGGAGTTTCGTCGTAATTAACCGAACAACGCGATCGTACGACCAAACAAACCGACATCCAAGAGTGTTCCAAGCATATTTTGAGTCCTCTAAACTTTATTGACCTTGTAGAGCCTTGAAAATGGCTTAACGGGGGTCAAAGGGGCCTGAAATGAGCTTTAACCAAGTGTAGGGGCCTGTTCTGTAAATTATCAAACTTTGGCTTATCTGGGAGGGCCATACCAGGCGCGTAAACCCCTCCCCATTTCTTACGCGGGCCGCCTAAAGTGCCCAGCGACCAGATTTCCATTTTCAGCAATCTGTTCAATGTTCAGGGGCTGTTTATGCAATTTCTTTGTGTGGTAGCCAAGTTAACACCTCTCCAAGGCTTTGAACCTGCAACAAACAAGTGTATGGCCATGATTTAATGCTTGGAAGCTACACAAACATGTGTAATGATCTTGTGTTCTTGCTACAAGTATAAATAGCCCAACCATTTCACTTGCTCATTGTTCATTTCCTTCTTATCTTCTCTACAATCTGGTTTGGGAGCTCTCTCAACTAATTGGAATCTTATTCTTTGTAGAAAAGATAGCTAGGACCCTTTTTAAGTTTTCTTTCATGCTTATTCTTTATGTTTAAGCAGAAAGTCAAACAGTTTGGCCAACAGTTTGACTTTCGGTTTTGACCATCAATTGGTCAAGTCAAAGTTCAATTGAACTTTGCAACGTGATTGTAATCACGATGGTTATAATCCTTAGTGATTATAGCTACTGATTACCACGTTAACTAGGCTTAGTGACGAGTCAAAGTTTCGGTCAAAATGCGTTTTAGCACGCATTTTGCAACGGAACTACTTTTAGGTATCAAAACACTTTGTTTTGATACCAAATCAGTAAGTTAAACATGTTTTGACATGTTTAACTCGTCACTGTTAGTTTGGTGCTTGTTTAGGGTCGTTAGTTAAACGGTCTAAACAACCGCTTAGACTTTCGAACCCGACCCGTTTGGTCGATCATTTGGATCCGACCAAGCTTGCTTAGTGATCATAGTTGCATGGGGAATAACCCCTGAGGTTATACCTTATGATCACATAGGATTGGTTAGCTATTCGTTAATTGGTTTACATGCCCATAGGAAATGACCAAAATGCCCTTTTGAAGCATAAATCCGTATTTTTGCCTATGTGAACATATTTTTGACATATAATCTGAATTAGTAACATGTTATGGTGTAATTGGGCATGTAAGACTTGACATAGCTCATAGATAACCATCCGAACATAGTTTTGCGCAACCGACGCGTTATAGTAGCTTATGCTACCATAATGGGTCGAAACGGGTCAAAAGCACTTAGGTAGACTTTCAAATCAGAATGTTAGCTCTATTAAATCATACCATATGAGTTCAATTACTCATTTGATTTATAGAACATCATTCTATCCTATCTCCCGATTTAGGATCCGTTTAATAACATAGTTACCTATATTAGGTGTCGTTTGATTCAGTACTCCCTCTAGCTTCGCTTGGTTGTTATTCAAGACATCTAAGCACCCTCAAGTGAGTACATAGTCCCCTCTTTTACTGTTTTCAATGTTTTGGGGTGAAGCATGTGTACCTATTTGTTATGTTCATGATTTCAAAGTATAATTGATTATACATATTAGTACCTATCTTTTGACAAACCAAATGATTATTTATGATCTAAACACTGATTTTTTTCAAAGATTATAAAATTAATTGTTGGATAGTACATATTTTGTTCACCAGACCGATTGGTAGTATGATATAGCGCTATAGGATTTGACACCCCATTCCTGTTGTCATGGAATGTCTGAAACCAATTTGTTTCTCCATCCAAATAGGGGTTGCCTTTGTGGTATCCCTATAGTCTCAAAGGTGTATTTTGATGCACTAGGTCTGATTGAATTCTTAAATCACACTTTTATTGTATATTTTATTATACTCCCAAAAGTATAGTTTGATATACTCTCATGTGTGATATTGTACAAAACAACATATATTTTGTTAACTACCAAAACATATTTTAAATATGTTATTTATTCAACCAAAACATAGTTTAATATGTTATACATAAATCCAAAGTATACTTTTGATATACTATCAAAAACGATTATTTTGACAACCAAAGTATATCTAATATACTATCTGTTTAACGATTTTGGAACCGAAATATATTTTGATATATTACCTAATCGACTTTCTTAAAACCAAAGTATATTTTTATATATACTACAAACATTTTATTCAAAACATTCTTTTATAAACTCATTTTACTTGATTATTTCTTTATGCATCATTCTTTTATATCATCAAATTTCTCATAAATCTTCACATGATTTTATAAAGAAAACATTTTTAGATTCATGACTACTTTTTGTTAAAACATTCTTTTAAACTTATAAGTCATGAATCATGCATAAACAAAACCTATGTATCTCACAGGCATTTTTATGCTGACGTACCTATTTTTACACATGTTTTAGGTACTGCTTTGTGATGATTGTTGATACATGCTATACATAGGATGGACTCGTGCTTTAGCGACTTTAAAACTTGAAAGATAATAATTGTATTTATTTGATTTGTTATAAACGATGAGTTCAATAATTCAATAAAACGAAACTATTTAATCCATGGTTGTGAAACAATGATTCTGTTGCAACACTCCCCGACGTTTCCGCCACCTCTTGTTGTTTTACGTGGTCGGGGTGTGACAGAAAAGTTGGTATCAGAGCCAATGGTTATAGGGAATTAGGTTATTAGTAATGCTTTGACCTAGACTATAACCTTCCTAGGACCCTAACACAAGTTATCTTGTGTTTAGTTTTAAAACAATACCGTCACCTATCCTTAGGTGACAACCACAACAAGAATACAAAATTCAAATCCGCTTTGAAAATCAATCATCTATTCTAGGATGATTTATTGTAAGGTTTTGAACCTTCAAAAGTTTCAAAATCTCGTCAAAGTTTGGGTCTAAATAATGCGAACACATGCAAACTGGAAGGGTAAATGCCTGTACCCTGAGTTTTCTGTCTAAGGCTAGAGTGTTCGTACAAATCCGCAGTATCGGACCAGTCACTCTTACCTGGGAACTCTTGGGGTGAGTGTTCACTTATAGGCGAGCATGTCTTCGGTGATACATTATAATGATCCATTTACTTTGATTAGTCACTGCGTGACGTTTGTTTGTTCGAGGTAACGAACGAATGATCACCTTCCTTATGTTTTGGTCGATGTTTTCAATACCTCTTTTGTTTTTCCAATCATCGACCTCACTCGTTTCCCATGTTCCCTTTAGACAATGCCTCCTCGACGTGATGCTCAAACTTTTACGGCTGAGGAAGTCGCAGCCCTTGTTGCTCAACAAATGGATGCAGTACTTCCTGGCGTAGTAACTCAGATTCATGAGTTATATAACAACAACAACACCCAGTGTAATTTCAAGACCTTCAACTCTGCCAAACCTTCGAAGTTTTCTGGATCTCAAGGAGCAACCGCGCTCCTGCAATGGTTCGAAAGTTTGGAGAGCACATTTAGGCACGTGCAATGCCCGAATGAGCGTAAGGTTGAGTTTGCATCCAGTGCATTCGAGAAGCGTGCTCTTACATGGTGGAACGGTGTGATGCATGATAGAGGTGCCGATGTGGCAATGGCACAAACCTGGGAAGAGCTTCGGGCTCTAATGATGAAGGAATTATGTCCACGTCATGAGCTCAGGGATTTGGAACAGGAATTTGACGATCTTAAACAAGACAGTGGTGAACATCGAGCCTATACTGACCGTTATGAGGAATTGAGCCTGTTATGTCCTGCCATGGTCACGCCTGTGGATAAGGCGATTGAGAAGTACATTGATGGTCTTCTTGATTTAGTTCAGGATATCGTTACTGGCAGCAACCCTACTACTGTCAGACAGGCCATTGAATTGTCTGCCACCCTGACTGAATCCCATATCAGGAAGGGTAAGCTTTTTCGAAAAGGCGACCCAAGACCATCTGACAAGGCTGCTCAAATTGAACCAAAGGAAAAACAGGCCGAGGAATCCAAGAAGAAGAAGCGTAAGACTTCTCAAAACTGCGCCATAACTGCTCAGAACAATCAGGTTACACCAAACCAACCAGCACAACCTCGTAAGAGGAAAAATTATGTTGGTACCGCACCTTTGTGCAACAAATGCAACCGTCATCATTTGGAGCAAGAGGAGTGTCACAAATGTACCCACTGTGGAAGATTGGGACATTTGGTTGATACCTGCCGTTATGCAAATCCTGCTGCTGTTCAAGCACGGTTCCCACCTGGGTCGTGTTATAACTGTGGTGACCTTACTCACTACAGAAACAATTGCCCAAGACTTGTTAACACAAATCCAGCGCGTGGACGAGTGTTTAACATAAATGAGGCGAACGTGGACAACAATGCAACAGTGAACAATTAGTCTTTTGTATTTCTTTGTCTGTTATCTTTTGACGTTGGAACAATTCAGTTGTTATATAAATAAAATTTGATGTTTCAATTTTATTTTACAAAACTGATACGATTGTGTGAATGTTTGATCCAACCTTTCGATGCCGACACTAAGACAAACTACTCGTGTGGTTCTGTCATTTTATGATCACTTGTGATCTCCCCAAAATCTTAAATACTCGTTTCTTTTTAAGAAACAAAGTCAAATCTCTATTAAGATCTTCTTTCATAGTTAGATTCTTGAAAATATTTAAAGTGCCAAACGGAATTCATGGATTGGATTCCTAGTGTGCTTTGAATACTCGTGTGCTCAATTAACAAGAAAATTAACAAGATGATGATCAAGATAAACAATTATGTGATTATGTGTTCTCTTATATGCTTCATATTTTTATGTGATTTATCCAAATCCTCGTAGAATCTTTCATATCCCTATATGAGAGATTCATAGTAGGATATCAAAAGTTACTATCTTAAATCCAAAATGGACTTCTACGTCGTAGTTAAGTCCCTTGGATTATAAAGTACTATTCTATAATTGGACCCCTTGAGTGGTCTGGTCAAACAGATTGATTTGAAAATCTGGTTAGGAATATCATGTGATGATATAATTGAAAAGATCCCTTAAGTGGTCAATTTAAGGAGATCGTACGACGGTCTAGTTAAGAAGATCATGTGTTGATCTGGTTAAAAAGATCGTTCGTTGATCTACTTAAAAAGATCCTTTGGTGGTCTAGTCAAGCCGCTTCGTGTTTATTCGATTGATTTTTCCCCTACACATTATGAAATGAACTGTGCGGACTGTGCAAGGAATTACGTAATTATGGATGCATACATAATTATGGAATTCAGTGCACAGAAACCACAGCAAATTTTGTCATGTGTTAAGACCTATAGTGATGAGAATAATGAAACGGGAACAATGTAGAAAGGAGCATGGTGGATACGCCGCTGGTACTTCCTATATATAAGTGTTCCTTATTACATTGCGAACGTAGCGTTATTTAAGTTACTAGAAGTCCTGGACATTAACCAATGTTGTGTTATCTTACACTCTTCGACACTGATTTCAAGCACACACAAGTTTCCTATGATAGTCTTCATAAGAAACGTTCTTCGGTCCGTAGTTCGAAACTCCATGTTTTGTTACTACAGGGACTTCACGTTGATAGTTGAAAATTTTGCTAAGAATCCAAACATAACCCGGAGTTATACTTAGGGTTTGAGGGATTCATTCGAAAGTGAAACAATCACGGTTGTCTTCACAAGTTTCCTCTAAAATTAAATTTCGGGACGGAATTTCCTAAAGTAGGGGAGACTGTGACACCTGTGTTACTTCAACCGTCATACAAATACCAAACCAATGAAATATTGTGTTTCATACTTGGGATTTGTATAAATATGTGTATCGTTTACACATATCAATTCTTGTTCGATTTCGAGCTTTAAATCGCTTTCTGGAAGGTTATACACAATCTAATGCGTAAATACAACCAGTTTAATGCAACAAACACTCCGGAATAGTGAAATAGGCTTAACATACCTTAAATAACCTTTACATAACTTAGAAATAAGTTTTGGAAGGTTTGGTGTGGCGAAATCAAGTTTATTCACTCACAGGGACTATTTGCGTCAACTTGCAAAAGTCTGCCGTTTCATAAGGCAACGTACAGTCCGGAACATGATCATAAGCTAAACATACCATAAATAACCTAAGAATAGCTTAGAAATAAGCTTTGAGTGGTTCGGTGTGTGAAAATATGCTTATTTGATCTTACAGGGACTAAAAGTGTCAAAAACGGCGTAAGTTTGCATTTTCGCGCATATCTTACGTTCTGACCACATCTGGACACTCAAAATTTTTGTACACACTAAAATATTTTTATTTTAGTGATCCGCATGCAAAAATACCGTTCGTCGCTTAATTTGGTTCGTTTTCGCGTCCGTTTGAGTATCGTCGTAGTTAACCGAACAACGCGATCGTACGACCAAACTAACCGACATCCTAGAGTGTTCCAAGCATATTTTGAGTCCTCTAAACTTTATTGACCTTGTAGAGCCTTGAAAATGGCTTAACGGGGGTCAAAGGGGCCTGAAATGAGCTTAAACCAAGTGTAGGGGCCTTTTCTGTAAATTATCAAACTTTGGCTTATCTGGGAGGGCCATACCAGGCGCGTAAACCCCTCCCCATTTCTTACACGGGCCGCCTAAAGTGCCCAGCGACTAGATTTCCATTTTCAGCAATCTGTTCAATGTTCAGGGGCTGTTTATGCAATTTCTTTGTGTGGTAGCCAAGTTAACACCTCTCCAAGGCTTTGAACCTGCAACAAACAAGTGTATGGCCATGATTTAATGCTTGGAAGCTACACAAACATGTGTAATGATCTTGTGTTCTTGCTACAAGTATAAATAGCCCAACCATTTCACTTGTTCATTGCTCATTTCCTTCTTATCTTCTCTACAATCTGGTTTGGGAGCTCTCTCAACTGATTGGAATCTTATTCTTTGTAGAAAAGATAGCTAGGACCCTTTGTAAGTTTTCTTTCATGCTTATTCTTTATGTTTAAGCAGAAAGTCAAACAGTTTGGCCAACAGTTTGACTTTAGGTTTTGACCATCAATTGGTCAAGTCAAAGTTCAATTGAACTTTGCAACGTGATTGTAATCACGATGGTTATAATCCTTAGTGATTATAGCTACTGATTACCACGTTAACTAGGCTTAGTGACGAGTCAAAGTTTCGGTCAAAATGCGTTTTAGCACGCATTTTGCAATGGAACTACTTTTAGGTATCAAAACACTTTGTTTTGATACCAAATCAGTAAGTTAAACATGTTTTGACATGTTTAACTCGTCACTGTTAGTTTGGTGCTTGTTTAGGGTCGTTAGTTAAGCGGTCTAAACAACCGCTTAAACTTTCGAACCCGACCCGTTTGGTCGATCATTAGGATCCGACCAAGCTTGCTTAGTGATCATAGTTGCATGGGGAATAACCCCTGAGGTTATACCTTATGATCACATAGGATTGGTTAGCTATTCGTTAATTGGTTTACATGCCCATAGGAAATGACCAAAATGCCCTTTTGAAGCATAAATCCGTATTTTTGCCTATGTGAACATATTTTTGACATATAATCTGAATTAGTAACATGTTAGGGTGTAATTGGGCATGTAAGACTTGACATAGCTCATAGATAACCATCCGAACATAGTTTTGCGCAACCGACACGTTATAGTAGCTTATGCTACCATAATGGGTCGAAACGGGTCAAAAGCACTTAGGTAGACTTTCAAATCAGAATGTTAGCTCTATTAAATCATACCATATGAGTTCAATTACTCATTTGATTTATAGAACATCATTCTATCCTATCTCCCGATTTAGGATCCGTTTAATAACATAGTTACCTATATTAGGTGCCGTTTGATTCAGTACTCCCTCTAGCTTCGCTTGGTTGTTATTCAAGACATCTAAGCACCCTCAAGTGAGTACATAGTCCCCTCTTTTACTGTTTTCAATGTTTTGGGGTGAAGCATGTGTACCTATTTGTTATGTTCACGATTTCAAAGTATAATTGATTATACATATTAGTATCTATCTTTTGACAAACCAAATGATTATTTATGATCTAAACACTGATTTTTTTCAAAGATTATAAAATTAATTGTTGGATAATACATATTTTGTTCACCAGACCGATTGGTAGTATGATATAGCGCTATAGGATTTGACACCCCATTCCTGTTGTCATGGAATGTCTGAAACCAATTTGTTTCTCCATCCAAATAGGGGTTGCCTTTGTGGTATCCATATAGTCTAAAAGGTGTATTTTGATGCACTAGGTCTGATTGAATTCTTAAATCACACTTTTATTGTATATTTTATTATACTCCCAAAAGTATAGTTTGATATACTCTCATGTGTGATATTGTACAAAACAACATATATTTTGTTAACTACCAAAACATATTTTAAATATGTTATTTATTCAACCAAAACATAGTTTAATATGTTATACATAAATCCAAAGTATACTTTTGATATACTATCAAAAACGATTATGTTGACAACCAAAGTATATCTAATATACTATCTGTTTAACAATTTTGGAACCGAAATATATTTTGATATATTACCTAATCGACTTTCTTAAAACCAAAGTATATTTTTATATATACTAGAAACATTTTATTCAAAACATTCTTTTATAAACTCATTTTACTTGATTATTTCTTTATGCATCATTCTTTTATATCATCAAATTTCTCATAAATCTTCACATGATTTTATAAAGAAAACATTTTTTAGATTCATGACTACTTTTTGTTAAAACATTCTTTTAAACTTATAAGTCATGAATCATATATAAACAAAACCTATGTATCTCACAGGCATTTTTATGCTGTCGTACCTATTTTTACACATGTTTTAGGTACTGCTTTGTGATGATTGTTGATACATGCTATACATAGGATAGACTCGTGCCTTAGCGACTTTAAAACTTGAAAGATAATAATTGTATTTATTTGATTTGTTATAAACGATGAGTTCAATAATTCAATAAAACGAAACTATTTAATCCATGGTTGTGAAACAATGATTCTGTTGCAACACTCCCCGACGTTTCTGCCATGTCTTGTTGTTTTACGTGGTCGGGGTGTGACACCTGAAACTGGTGGCGGCCAATTTGCTCAGTGCATCCGCATGCTTATTCTCGCTTCTGTTTATGTGATTTATTTTGAACGTTTGGAATTGGCTGATTAGCATTCGCGCTTGTTCCAGATATAACGCCATAGCTTTGCCTTTTGCATCGTAGTGCCCGTTAACTTGCTCGGCCACCAATTTTGAATCGACGTTAGCTTCAAAATTTTTCGCTCCCATTTTAAGCGCTAAACGGAGGCCTGCTAGAAATGCTTCGTATTCTGCCTCATTGTTTGTGCCCTAAAAATCCAAGCGTATCGCATATGTAAGTTCGTGATTGTCTGGGCTAACCAATCAGAGGCCTGTGCCTGCTCCATCGTCGTTAGAAGCCCCATCTGTATGCAACGTCCAAACCCTATCGTCAAAAACTGGAATAGGGTTTTGGATCTCCTCACATTCTTGTATTTTGTCTATGGGGACCTCTGTGGCGAAGTCTGCTAAAACTTGCCCTTTGATTGCTGGTCGCGGTCTATATAGGATATTGTACCCTCCCAGCTTGATGGCCCACTTGGCCAATCTCCTCGAGACATCGGGCTTGGATAGAATTTGCCCCAAGTGGTAATTGGTGAGAGCTGTAATGACATGACCAGAGAAATACGGCGTAGACGTCGTGATGCGTGTACTAGCGCGAGGACCAACTTTTCTATCATCGAGTAGCGCGTCTCTGGGCCAGTTAGCATCTTGCTGATATAATATATCGGGGTCTGAATGTTCTCCCGTTCTACCATTAATACTTTGCCAACCGCTACTTCTGCAGGGGATAAATATAAGATCAGCGGTTCTTTTTCTCGCGGTGCTGTCAGTGTTCGCAACTGAATTAGACATTCCTTTATTTTCTTGAAGGCTGTTTCCGCTTCTGGTGTCCACTGGAAGTGGCTTTTCTTGGCACAATTGCGTAGTGTGCTAATGAACGGATAAGACTTTGCAGCGTGATTTGCCAAGAATCTGTTTAAGGCTGCTAATCGTCCCACGAGCCTTTGCATTTCTTTTACTGTTGCAGGTGACGACATCAGCTGGATGGCTTGTACTTTCTCCGGGTTGACTTTAAAACCGTCTCTTGTTACTATAAAACCCAGAAACTTTCCTTCTTCCATTCCGAAGGAGCACTTCGTTGGGTTAAGTTTCAGGTTAACGTTGCGCAAAGAATCGAACGTGGCTCATGATGACGATATCATCCATATATACTTCGATTGTTTTACCAATGTCTTCCCCGAAGACTGTATCCATTAAGCGTTGGTAAGTAGCTCCTGTGTTACGGAGACCAAAGGGTATTTTTGTGTAGCAGAAGATGCCCTTGTCTGTGCGGAAGGCAATCTTGTCTTCATCCTCCTCTTTCATTTGGACCTGATGATAGCCCTTATAACAGTCAAGAAAGCACTTCCAGCGAAAAGATGCTAGGGAGTCAACTTTTTTGTCTATTTCTGGCAGCGCGTAGCAATCCTTTGGGCAGGCCTTATTGAGGTCTTTGAAGTCGACGCACATTCGCCACCCGCCGTTGTGTTTTTGGACAATTACTGGGTTAGCTACCCAGGTATGGTACTGTACTTCATGCAAGATTCCGGCATTGAGTAACTCTGTTACTTGCTCGTTCATTGCTTCCGCCTTTTCTGTGCTGAGGCTGCGTCTTCCTTGCGCGACAGGTTCCGCTGAGGGTCGGATGTTTAAGCAATATTTTGCTATATCCCGTGGAACTCCAGTCATATCTATTGGGCACCGAGCGAATATGTCTTTATTGTTTGAAAGTAATTCTTTTAATTGTATCCGTACCGCTGGTGAAACAGCGTGCCCTAGTAAGATTGTTTGCTCTGGATATTCTTCGTTAAGAACCCACTTTTCTAGTTCGTTCGACGTTGAAGGTTTGGCAACCTTCGCTGGTGGTTCATCGTCTACGTACATGACTTCCTTGCTGGAATACAGAATTGCCACCCCGGTTTCCGTTGGAAAGCCGCAGGCAGCATGTGGGATGGATGTAATCATGCTGAATTCTCTTTGCGATCTTCTCCCTAGCAATACATCGTGGTGCGACGTTGCTGGCATGCCCATGAAATTTACTGTGACTGTTCGTGAATGCTCTCCATCTAAGAGAGTCACAGGAAATGCAATTTGTCCCAATAGGAACACAGCTTCGTTGCAGAAACCGGTGAGAGGAAAATCAACCGGCTCTAAACGAGCTTTATCCTCTGGATCAAGTTGTTTGAAACACTGTTCATATATTATATCCATCGAGCTTCCTGGATCTATGAACATATAATCCGTTCTATAATGGCCGAAGATGCCGGTAATGATTACTGGTCGTTCCTCCCGAGGACCTCCAGGGACGACAGAAAATATGACTTGTTGCTCTCTCCAATGCTGATTATGGCTTCGTTTGTTTGTCCTTCGGGAAGGACCTCCTTGCACCATGTGTATCTGCTTTGGTTCGGTCTTCTGACGGTTGGCATCTTCTGATTTTTGAATTATTTCGTTATGACTACTAGATTGGATGTACCACTGACTAGGTGTCTGTGGGTCCAATACTGTAGTGTCAATTGTACCTCTTCTTTCTGCCAAGGTATCAGATCTGACATTTGGCGACTCAGAGCTGATGCTTTGTGTGAAAATTTGGTTCATAGCAATCTGGAACCTGTTAAACTAGTATTCTGGAGTTCTTTCTGGGAGTGGATCTGAATGATTACGAACTCCCAAGGAGTCATTTTCTTCTGAATGACTATCGTTGCTTCCTTTAATTCCCATGATTCCGTCAATCTGGTCATCTCGGGTTAGAAAACCCTGGAATTCAGGTTGAGGACTTGATGGGTGAAGTGGTGAATTCTCTGCCATATTGTGACACCCATGATGAAACCAGGTACACCCTAAACGGTCTAAAACTGTAAAGCACACTTAACACTTTAATTGCGCGAAAACCCTAAAAACATGTGTGACTTATATGCTTGATTAAATGATATCGGTTATGTCTCGGAGGAATCCGAGAACACGTTATAAATGACATGACACTAATAAGGGCCCATGGTGTGAAGTCGGTGTCCTTAGATATAACAATCCTCAATAAACCGACACCCTCGATTATTTTTTTCCGACACCCCAAAATATTTTAAAATATCCCAATATGTCCCAAAATACACCCCATACGCGAAAACGGGCCTCAAATACATTAAATAGTATTAAAAATAATTAAAAAACTGAAAATTTAAGTTGAGGCGGGCCGCGTAACCCCACCCCAACCCTTACGCGGGCCGCGTAAGCTTAAAAGGTGGCACGGCCCTGGGCCGCCACGTGGCCCAACACCCGGCGAGGCTAGATAGTGACACGAACAAGCTATACGTTGACCTAGGGTCAATGCGGGCCGCGTAGGCCCTGTGCTTGTGTTACGCCGGCCACGAGAGGACCGAGATCAGACCCTATATAAGAATGGCATCGGCTTTCAGTTCCGATCGCTCAAATCTTTCTTTCTTACTTAATTTCTGAGTAGTAGAGATAATACTCGGGTATTATACCCCCCTAATTAGTGAAGTTCTGCTCCGTTGTAAGTATTATAACCCCTGGATATGTATTCCGTAACGGGTGTCATGGTTCTGCCCGACGTAGTCGTTGGAATGCCGTCTCGGGGAGGGTATTACTAATGTTAAAATGGGTTATTATACTAACGCGTGTGCATTTGTGTAAATGTTAGATTATCACCAGGAAATCCTTACGGAAAATCTAAGACAGCAATGTGAGTTGATCCACTTTTTCTAAACCTTTTGTTAACTGTTTTTACAAAACCTTAAATACTTTTCCATGCGAATGACAGTTATTGAGTATTTGTAAGAATACAATTATCATGAGTATGTTGGGGTTTTGTATACAAAATTTGTTACCACCTGGTCAAGGAGTAACATTTCCACGAGTCGGGTTCGACAGTACCATGGATGTTAATTGTGATATCTTGGAAACAAATATAATTGCGGGATCGCCCTCAATACTGTACACTGTGAAATGATTATTATTTAAACTTGATTAAACTGGGATTCACTCACCAGTATTTCCCACTGACAAATGTTTTTAAAAAGCGTTTCAGGTAACAAACTGTGAAAGCCAAATAGAAGCCAGCTGGACAGCACTGAAGGCTTGGAAAAGTGGCAATAAAGTTACCTAAAAATAAAATAGATGTTTTTATTAAATAAATAGGATTTATTCCTATGAAAACGTGTGTACTATGAACTTGGGTTTTAACCCATTTGTTTAATACTATGAAAATGTGGTATTTTACTCTGATCAAATATTTTCTAACTACGGTCCTGATGAAAAATTCCGCTGCCAAATTAGACAATATGAGATACCACCGAAACTGGCTCGCGGCCGCCCGTTCCCGGGGATGAGGGATCGGGGGTTGCGACAGGAGGTGGTATCAGAGCTAAGCCACTGATTCAGCCACTGAGGTGTTCTGCTGACATCAAAATGTAAAGTGTTAGGAAATAAATTACGGGAATACGTGCATAATTTTATTTTATTGCTATGTGTTATTTGACTATTTGTTAGTTCACAGTATGAGCGACCAAGGACCATCTGACGCGTACCGTCAATTGTCTGGTTCGCCTAGAAGCGAAGGCACCTCCTCTTCTCAGCCTGCCCTCTCAGGGTACTCTGCTGATACGGAAGAAGGAATCTTTGTGTTTAAGGCTCAGTCCGAGGAGCCATTTCCTCAGAAAAAGAGGGGATGGTTCAGTCGAGTGGCACACGAGCGTAGAAAATGTATGAAAAAGTTACAAGAACAGAGGGTACTAGTAGCATCCAAGAGAGAAACAGATGCCTATGCCCAGGATATGATAAATAGGGGTATAGCCAATATTCACATCCTAGCAACCACTGCAGCTGACCCTAATTTGGAGCAAATAATAGCACCCCAACCACAGCCACCAATCCCTGACCAACCGATGGAGATAGAAAACCCTGAAAACCAAGTAGAGATGCATGACTTCAATCCGGAGGAAATACCTAGGGTACCAGCACCAAACCCCCTAGACCCAAATTACGATCCCTGGTGGGATGAAGTTAGGGACTACGTGCAACGCTACCCGATACATGAAGACACACCCATGCAGAACTTAGGAGCCTACCCAGGTATGGACCCTTTAGATCCCTATTACCACGATGAATATGTTAGGGAGATCTTAGAAGATCCTTACCGATTTCAGGCACCTACACCTCCATATCAGGAACCCGCACCCCAGATTCCGAACCCAGTCCTAGAACCTGTACCCCTAATGAGTGCAGAAAACGTACAAGAACTTAGGACTTTTGGGGAGGAAATTTTAGAGAGCAGTGAGAGAATGAGACAGGTGGGAGAACGACTCGTCTGGAAGTATGACGAGCGCAATATGGATTTCTGGATGAATCCATATCCGTGAATGTGATGGTAGAGACGGTAATAATAATAATAATAATAATAATAATAATAATTATAAAATATGTGTGTACGGATGCCTACTATTATTTATTTCAGTTGGTATTGTAATTTTATTTCATTACTGGTGTGTAATAGATATATAGTAGATGAATAAAGTAAAGTCGCAATGATCGACGCTTTTGGCTAAATTGCGTGTCATGTGATTGACTATATTAAAATATTATTTTGTGATATTAATATGGGGTAATTGTTTAAAATTCAGATGGCCGACGAAGGAAATCAAGGAAATCTGAATAACGATAACCAGAGTAACATTAACGTGGTTAATGAAAATCCGAGCATCAATAACAATGGAAACCAAATGGATAATAGTGTCGTTCAACACACAGTGGCACAAGGAATTATAGATGTAATGCCATTTATTATTCAAACGGTTCAAGAAGCGAATAATAAAAGTAAACATAGCAGTAAGCGACCAACTGAACCAGAAAACAGCGTAAACAATGGACCCATACTTCAAGCGCCCATTCCCAAAAGAAGAAGAACCATGCCTTATGGTTGTTCTTATAAGGAATTCTGGTCTTGCAAACCAATAGAATTCTCGGGCAATGAAGGACCCATTGCAGCTCTACGCTGGATAGAAAAGACTGAGGCTGTTCTGAAAATAAGTAAATGTGCGGAAGAAGATAAGATAATGTTTGCTTCTAATCTATTTAAGAACTCAGCCTTAGAATGGTGGAACACTATCCTCCAGTCAAGAGGAAGTGATAAGGTATACAACATGGAATGGGAAGAATTTAAGAATACAGTAGAAAGGAAATTCTGCCCTCATAATGAAAAGGAACAGATAGCTAATAAGTTCCTAAACTTAAGAATGACCGGAGTAGATAGTAAGGGTTATACTACTACATTCTTTGAATATGCTAGAATAGTACCAACCCTTGCATCACCTGAACCAGTGTTCATCTCCCGTTACATTTGGGGATTAATTGGAGAGATTAGACATGTAGTCAAGGCAGCTAAACCTCAAACCATAGAAGAAGCTGTAGAACTAGCAAATACCTTGACAGATGAATTAATCCGTACTAGGGAAGAAGATCAAAGGAGAAACCTAACCCAAAGGCTTACTCAAGAATTCCGTTCTGGGAATTACAACCGTAGGAATATGGGTTCTACCTCTGCACCATTCTGCAAGGTCTGCAAGAAAAAGCATTCTGGAAAATGCTCCACTCTTTGTAATTTCTGCAAAATGCCAGGACACAAGGAAGAAGATTGCAGGAGAAAAACCAGTAATGGACTGTGCTACAACTGTGGAGAAAAAGGTCACATCAAGCCGAATTGTCCAAAATTGGCTCCAGCTGTGAACAACAGGAACACTAAAAATGCTAGAGCATTTGTTCTGACTGCAAAAGAAGCCAAGATGATTCCAGACATGATAGCTGGTACGTTTTTAGTTAATGATGTTTTTGCTAAAGTATTATTTGACTCTGGTGCAAACCAAAGTTTTATTAATACTTCGTTTTGCAAACTTCTAAATCAGTCATTAACTAAACTACCACAAGAATGTCTAGTAGAGACAGCTAATGGAGAAACAGTTAAGATTTCGGAAATCTTGCAGGGAACAAGAATAGAATTTTTAAATCAGAAGTTTAGGGCAAACCTTTACCCAATGAATCTGGCAGGATTTGATATTGTTTTAGGGATGGATTGGTTAATAGCCAATAAAGCTAGTATTTTATGTGATCAAAAGTCAATTCAAGTAAATTCACCAAAAGGTGAAAAGATCACAATAAAAGGAGATAAACCTTCTAGGTCCACTAAATTCATCTCTGTGATGAAAACTGCAAGCTATATAAGAAAAGGTTCTATAGTGTATTTGATTTCTATAATCACTAACACTAAAGGAAAAGAACTAAAAGACATTCCAGTAGTGTCTCAGTTTTCAGATATATTTCCGGAAGAATTACCAGGACTACCGCCAGACAGAGAAGTTGAATTCAGAATCCATCTACTACCAGGAACAGCACCAATTGCCAAAGCACCTTACCGTTTGGCACCAGCCGAGATGCAAGAACTAAAGAAACAGTTAGATGAGTTATTGGAGAAAGGATTTATACAGCCAAGTTCATCGCCATGGGGAGCGCCGATACTGTTCGTTAAAAAGAAGGACGGATCAATGCGTATGTGCATTGATTACCGTGAATTGAACAAAGTCACGATTAAGAATCGGTACCCATTACCGAGAATCGATGATCTGTTCGATCAACTGCAAGGAGCTCGATTTTTCTCTAAAATCGATTTAAGGTCAGGATATCATCAATTAAAGGTACATGAAGAGGACATTCCAAAAACCGCATTCAGAACAAGGTATGGCCATTATGAATTTACTGTCATGCCATTTGGTTTAACCAATGCCCAGCTGCATTTATGGACATGATGAACCGAATATGTAAGCCATATTTGGATAAATTCATAATCGTCTTCATAGATGATATTCTAATTTACTCTAAGAGTAAAGAGGAACATGCAAAGCATTTGCACGCACTTCTAAGTTTATTAAGAAAGGAAAAGCTTTATGCTAAGTTTTCGAAGTGTGAATTTTGGTTAGAGCGGGTACAGTTTCTTGGACACTTAGTAAATCATGAAGGAATTCATGTAGATCCAACTAAGATCGAAGCGATTACCAAATGGAAAACCCCTGAGTCACCAACTGAGGTTAGAAGTTTCTTAGGATTGGCTGGTTATTATAGGAGATTTATTCAAGATTTCTCTAAAATAGCCATTCCTTTAACTAAGTTAACCTGTAAATCCATTAAGTTTGAATGGGGACCAAAACAGGAAGAAGCTTTTAGAATTCTTAAGCAAAGATTAACCCATACACCCATACTAGCGTTACCAGAAGGAACTGAAGATTTTGTAATCTATTGTGACGCTTCTAAATTAGGTGATGGATGTGTATTAATGCAACGCCAGAAGGTTATAGCTTATGCGTCTAGGCAACTTAAGAATCATGAAGAAAATTATTCAACACATGATTTGGAATTAGGAGCTATAATTTTTGCCCTTAAGATTTGGAGACATTACCTTTATAGTAGTACGTTTACCATATTCATTGATCATAAGAGTTTAAGGTATGTTTTCGGGCAAAAGGAATTGAATATGAGACAAAGACACTGGATGGAGATGCTTAGTGACTATGATTGTGATATCCAGTATCATGAAGGAAAAACAAATGTAGTGGCAGCTGCTTTAAGCCGGAAGTATCATGAAAAGCCAAAAAGGGTACGTTCTCTTAAGGTAAATCTGCAAGTAGATTTAAATGATCAGATAAGAGAAGCATAAGAATCAGTAATCAAGGAAGATACTGAAAAATTAAAAGGTATGCTAAAAGAATTAGAACAAGGAACAGATGAAATTTGGAGATTCCATAAAATGAGAATGTGGATACCTAAATTAGGAAACCTACGTCATCGTATAATAGAAGAAGCCTATAAGTCTAAGTATAAGATGCATCCAGGAAGTGATAAAATGTACCAGGATTTAAGGAAAAATTTCTTATGGATAGGAATGAAAAAGGACATAGCAACCTATGTTTCTAAATGTTTAACTTGTTCACAAGTTAAAGCTGAACACCAGAAACCCTCAGGGCTATTTCAACAGCTAGAAATGCCAGTGTGGAAATGGGAATTAATAACAATGGATTTTGTTACTAAATTACCCAAAACAAAGAAAGGTAATAATACAATCTGGGTGATTGTAGATAGGCTAACCAAGTCAGCTCATTTCCTACCATTGAAGGAAACCTTTAGTATGGAACAGTTAGCCAAATTATATGTAAATGAAATTGTTTCTTTACATGGAATACCTTTATCAATCGTTTCTGATAGGGATAGCCGATTTACCTCTCATTTTTTGTCAAGTTTCCAAAAGGCAATGGGAACCAAGTTAAATCTGAGCACAGCTTATCATCCTCAAACAGACGGACAAAGAGAAAGGACAATCCAGACAATGGAGGACATGCTTAGAGCCTGTGTAATTGATTTCGGAGGTAATTGGGACGATCACTTACCTTTAATAGAATTTTCTTATAATAATAGTTATCACACAAGTATCAATGCTGCACCATTCGAAGCACTTTATGGACGAAAGTGCCGAACCCCAGTCTGTTGGGCAGAATTGGGGAAAAGCAACTATCTGGACCTGAGATAGTGCAAGAGACAACTGACAAGATTATTCAAGTCAAGGAACGACTGAAAACAGCACGTGATCGACAGAAGAGCTATGCTGATAACCGACGCAAACCATTGGAATTTCAAGTAGGAGATAAGGTATTGTTAAAAGTCTCTCCTTGGAAAGGAGTGGTAAGATTCATCAAACGGGGAAAGCTAAGTCCCAGGTATGTTGGACCTTTTGAGATTATTAGAAGAATAGGACCTGTAGCCTATCAGCTACAACTGCCAGAGGAAATGGCAGGAATACATGATGTATTTCATGTATCAAATCTCAAGAAATGCTTAGCAGATGAATCATTAATAGTACCTCTTAAAGATATAGAGGTAAATGAACAACTCAAGTTTGTAGAAAGGCCTCTGCAGATTGAAGACAGGAAGGTCAAGAACCTCAAGCATAAGAGATTAGTTCTGGTCAAAGTAAAGTGGGACTCCAAAAGAGGTCCTGAGTATACATGGGATCTTGAATCTGAAATGCAAAGGAAATATCCACACTTGTTCCAGTAGAACTTAAGGACGAGCTCTAAAACAAGGTGGGGATGATATAATAATCCTCAATAAACCGAAACCCTTGATTATTTTTTTCCGACACCCCAAAATATTTTAAAATATCCCAATATGTCCCAAAATACACCCCATACGCGAAAACGGGCCTCAAATACATTAAATAGTATTAAAAATAATTAAAAAACTGAAAATTTAAGTTGAGGCGGGCCGCGTAACCCCACCCCAACCCTTACGCGGGCCGCGTAAGCTTAAAAGGTGGCACGGCCCTGGGCCGCCACGTGGCCCAACACCCGGCGAGGCTAGATAGTGACCCGGACAAGCTATACTTTGACCTGGGGTCAACGCGGGCCGCGTAGGCCCTGTGCTTGTGTTACGCGGGCCGCGAGAGGACCGAGATCAGACCCTATATAAGAATGGCATCGGCTTTCAGTTCCGATCACTCAAATCTTTCTTTCTTACTTAATTTCTGAGTAGTAGAGATAATACTCGGGTATTATACCCCCCTAATTAGCGAACTTCTGCTCCGTTGTAAGTATTATAACCCCTGGATACGTATTAGATACGCTGCCCGATTGATCTAGGGTTCCGTAACGGCTGTCGTGGTTCTGCCCGACGTAGTCGTTGGAATGCCGTCTCGGGGAGGGTATTACTAATGTTAAAATGGGTTATTATACTAACGCGTGTGCATTTGTGTAAATTTTAGATTATCACCAGGAAATCCTTACGGAAAATCTAAGACAACAATGTGAGTTGATCCACTTTTTGTAAACCTTTTGTTAACTGTTTTTACAAAACCTTAAATACTTTTCCATGCGAATGACAGTTATTGAGTATTTGTAAGAATACAATTATCACGAGTATGTTGGGGTTTTGTATACAAAATTTGTTACCATCTGGTCAAGGTGTAACATTTCCACAAGTCGGGTTCGACAGTACCATGGATGTTAATTGTGATATCTTGGAAACAAATATAATTGCGGGATCGCCTTCAATACTGTACACTGTGAAATGATTATTATTTAAACTTGATTAAACTGGAATTCACTAACCAGTATTTCCCACTGACAAATGTTTTTAAAACGCGTTTCAGGTAACAAACTGTGAAAGCCAAATAGAAGCCAGCTGGACAGCACTGAAGGCTTGGAAAAGTGGCAATAAAGTTACCTAAAAATAAAATAGATGTTTTTATAAATAAATAGGATTTATTCCTATGAAAACGTGTGTACTATGAACTTGGGTTTTAACCCATTTGTTTAATACTATGAAAATGTGTTATTTTACTCTGATCAAATATTTCCTAACTACGGTCCTGATGAAAAAGTCCGCTGCCAAATTAGATAATACGATATACCACCGAAACTGGCTCGCGGCCGCCTGTTCCCGGGGATGAGGGATCGGGGGTTGCGACATTAGACATTAAACACGTGTTAAACCGGAGCTTTCCGTTTAACAGCGCACTAAACCTTTGGCGTTGATTATTAGGTTATCCATAGCATTATTTAAGATTCCGAGTTCCTGGAACATCTTAATTTTGTGCCATAGACTGTGACATAAGGTTTGAGGCCAGTCAAAGATCGGGCACGCAGATCAAAGCAGCTGCCAGGTTAGGGAAACGCCTTCATTTTAGGCATAACATAAGGCAATCAAACGTGCAAGGAACGATCAATCAAGCTTAAAAACACTTAAACCACTCTAATACGAGTCTTTTATGATTAAAAAGTAACTGGGTTCGGATTTCAAGACGGTTATGCATGATTTTTAAAACCGAGTCTTTTGACACTAATTACGCGCGAAATGGAGTCCGTCACGCAAATCGAGAACGCGTGCGGGACCAGTAAACGAACCTAACCACTCAATGGAAGATAAACGTCATCTTTTAGCACGTAAAAAGAAGCACGACAAAGCGAGGGTGGGGTAGGGGCACCCCCCCTTATTTTAATGTTTTTTTTCCTTTTTATATTGTTTTTAGTTTCATTTTCCTTTCATTTAACACAAAATCCTTTCAAAATTCTGGTTTCTCTCAAGAACAACCAGCTGATTTTGCAAGAACCTTCAACAAATCAAAGGTATTAACTCAAATCCATAAGGTTTTAAGCATGGATTCTTGATTAAACATGGTTTAGGCCATGAAAACCCTTTTTAATCCATGATTTTTGGAAGTTTAAACATGTTTATTGGCTGAATATGAACACCATATGAATACCCTGGTGTTATATGGCAGCCATGGTTATAAATCTTTGGGGTTTGATACCCTAATCAACACTTATTCGACAAAAATCGCCTAACTATTCGATTAACCGAAAAACAATGAATCAAAGCTTGATTGATCTAAGTTCTAGCATATTTGGGTTGTACTTGATGTGTAGGTACTAAATATAGCCCACACATACTTCTGGACTCACAAGGAACGCTCAGAATCGAAGGAATCGCTAGGTATATGACCCGAAACTTGAATCTAGACTAGGCAGAATATTGTTTAGACTATAACTTGGTCCATGGTACTTGGATTGAGCTTAAATCTGGTGTGGTGATGAAGGGTAGTGTCAGGAAGGTCCACGTAAAATTTTAGAATTTTTTGAATTTTCTAAGATTTTTGGTGAAATTTTGACTGTTTTACAAAAAGAATTCTGGAAAAAAATACCAAACCAATTCAATAAATCACTAAATTTTATAGAGAAACTATGGAACAAATGAGGAATGTTCTGGGAAAATTCGGAGTCCATTGGTTGAGTTTTGATTTGGGTTAAAAATCCGCGTTTTTGCGAATTTTCGGTAGATGGAAATGCACCGAAACTAAATTGGAAAAATCTTAAAATTTTTGTAGATGTTTCTAGAAACATAAGGGATGTCCAGGAATTTTTGGGAATTTTTGGATCACTGATGTTAATTAATGTTAATTATGGGGTTAAATATGGTTTTATAAATAATTTATTTAGACAAGTAAAATGCCAAAATAAATTCCCAGAAATTTTTCCCATATTCTAAAGATTTTTTCTGAGTTATATAAAAATTTTTAGAATTTTATTCAAAGTATAGATAAAATGGGAATTTTTTAGCTTAAAAATGGGTTATTTTAAATCAAGTTCGGCAGTTTATCATGTAACGAACCTGCCGGAACTGGCAACTGACCCAACCTGAAAAATACGATTAAATATGTGGAGTGATACATGCGTGTAACAAGGTGATAGTGTGTGGATGTTTGTGTGTGGATTGATACAAGAATTGGGATTGGTGGATTATACGTTACTGCATGTGCCTTAGTGATAGGCAGAAAACTGGTATTACAGTCCATTCCACATTCCTACTAATCACATATTTCATATACACTAGAGTTTGATTCCTATCACTCACACAGTTGTTACTTATACTTTATGATGTGAGAACTCAAGACTTTATTATGATACGATCTCACCAACTCTACCCTTATAGCTACTATAACGATGGTTATATACTAGAGTGATACTTCAAAAAGAACATAGATACCCAAAGAACGCTCAGGTCATTCTGATAGACTGGGAGGACGTGTAAGGATCCTTACTCCACTTCTCATTGCTTCACATTCGATTGTTATACAGTCATAGAGTTTAAACATCTTACGAAACTTTTTCGTCCGTGAATCTACGATCTATTTGATTGTCCGCTGGATTCCTCTTCTGTTTAGAATATTGGCTTTAGCCTTCACGTCGTGTGATACTAGAATGCTTTGTGGTATTCCTTAGCACATGTTTTGATATATGTTATATCTGAATATGACGATCTCCGGGTTATGGAGATGGCATGGAGCGCGTGAATAAGTTACCCTTCCCGTTGTCATTCGATTCCATTGGGTATAAATTTTGTGATGATACAGATTCCTTGGAATGCTTTGCATTGTGAAATCTCGTTTTGTGTGACCGTCGGTTACTTTGTGTTTTTTCTTTTTCTTCTCGATTAATGGGTGTTCGGATTTCAGTTGGTTATTCACGGAAAGTACCATTAGGCCTGAATATTTTGGTGAACGGAACATTGATCATGTATATGGGTGTGGTGGATATGCTGCGGTACTTCCTATATATAAACACCCGGCTACATTAACAAGGTACCGTTACTCAGGGCAGACGGGCTTCATGTTGTGATCCGTTCGGTTATGTTTTGGGCAATGCAGTGTTGAGACTTCGACCCTGGTTGATGCGAAAGATGAGGCCACAGTTGTTGTAACCACGATATCTATACACGTTTGCGGTAATTTTAAATGAAAGGTAGTTGGGTCGACATATAACGACCTTTGGGTTAATCTTAGGGTTATGTCCATGTCGAGGTAGTGATGCAGTCGTAGTACTTCCGTATTTTCGTAGTTTGTGTTGTTGTGGTATGATGCACGTACGTCACTTTGGTGACCAGTTTTGATAACGCATTTAGGCAATAGCCCTTATAGGTTAAGTCCATGTGCAAAATTTGATAGATGTTATTATATAGGTGATGTGTAATGGAATTGTGTGGTATGTGATAACTGAAAATGTGATAAGTGATGATTAACTATGTGACATTGATACCTACATATCTATTATTTATAATGGAATGGCCCCGAAACGTGTACCTCGAATGACAGAGGCAGAAATTGCCCAACTAATAGCACAACAACTTCAAGCCGTTATTCCCACTATCTTGGCGTAGGTTAGCGCCGATATTAACGCTAAGCCCCAATCAAACCCACAGCCGGGACCGTTAGGTCAAAACAATAACCAAAACAATGTTAGGCCAGTTTGCACGTATAAACACTTTATGGAGTGCAAACCAATGGAGTTTAAGGGAACTGAAGGACCGAACGGATTTGTGAAATGGATCGAGAAGACGGAATCGGTCCTTAACATAAGTAATTGTCCGGGTGACTGTGCGGTAAAGTATACGGCTTGCACTTTTACCGACCACGCTTTGAGCTGGTGAAATGCTACTATGCAATCTTGCGGGCAGGATGCGATTAATGCTATGACGTGGGATGATCTTAAGATACTAACGAGAGAAAGGTTCTGCCCACTCCACGAAATTTAGAAACTCGAGCATGAGTTTTGGAACCTGCAAATGCAAGGTGCGGATTATGCAGGTTACACAAAATCGTTTCAATGAACTGGCATGCATCTTGCCAGACATGGTTCGACCGGAGTCCAAGAGGATCGAGAGGTATATCTGGGGACTGGCCCCAGAAGTAAGAAGCATCATTAATTCGGTGAAGCACCTGACCATGCACGGAGTGGTAGCTAGGTCAGGCACGGTTACGTACGACATGGTTAGATGCAAGATTTTGACAATGCCGGGAGAGCCGGCAGGAAATAAGTGAGAGGCCCCAGAAAGTAGTCGAGCGGGGGCAGCCATACTAAAGAGGGGAAGAGCCACTAGTCAAAGCTACGCCATGACTACACCAACGGGAAACTCTGGTGGCTATAAAGGAACAGCCCTAAAATGCAACAAGTGCACTTTGCACCACTATGGTGCATGTCGAGCAAGGATCTGCTCGAGGTGCCATAAAAGTGGACATATACCCGAAACTGTAAGACACCATTGGAACCCAATCGTTTCCAAACCTCAAGGCCTCAGCCTCTTTAACAAAGACCTCAACTACCAATGCAACAGATTACCTACCCCCGTACTTGCTACGGATGTGGCAGTACGGAGCACTTCCGAAGAAGCTGCCCAAAGTTTTGCTCAACAGCCAGTAGGAAGGGATACGCAGGGCCAAGCTTCTACCTCAAATGTAGCTCGAGGTCGTGCCTTTATACTTGGATCTGGTGACACACGGCAGGATTCAAATGTGGTCTCAAGTACGTTCTTCGTTTCCAATCAGTATGCTTTAGTATTGTTTGATACGGGCGCAGATAGGAGCTACGTTTCCATTAATTTCTTACCTCTATTAAATATGCCGGCTATTGACTTAACAAGTCCCTATTCCATAGAACTTGCTAACGGTAAACCTATAGCTAGTCACCAATTCATTGGTGATTGCCCTTTAATTCTTAACGACCTCCAATTCCTTATTGACCTACTACCTGTAGAGCTCGGAAGTTTCGATATAGTAGTGGGAATTGACTGATTGTCCAAGTATAAGGCAAAGATTATATGTGAGCAAAAGATTGTTAGGATCCCTTTTCCTAATGATGAAGTTATTATGGTACATGGAGAGAAGTCTGGTACCATATTAAACCTTATATCCCACCTTAAAGTGTTGAAATGTATCCGTCAGGGGTATGATGTGTTCTTAGCCAGCATTATGACGGAAGAACCAGCTAAAAAACACATAGAAGACATTCCGGTAGTACGCAAATACCCCGACGTGTTCCCGGAGGAATTGCCCGGATTGCCGCCCAATAGGCAAGTCGAGTTCCGTATCGACTTAATACCGGGAGCAGCTCCAATTGCAAAAGCACCTTACCGTTTAGCACCTTCAGAGATGCAAGACCTATCATCTCAGTTACAAGAACTGCTAGACTGAGGTTTATCCGTCTCAGTTATTCACCTTGGGAAGCACCAGCGTTATTTGTGAAGAAAAAGGATGGAAGCTTTCGGATGTGTATTGACTACCGGGAGCTGAACAAGGTTACCATAAAGAATTGATATCCTCTTCCGCGAATCGATGATTTATTTGATCAGTTGCAAGGAGCCTGTTACTTTTCCAAATTCGATCTTAGATCCGGTTATCATCAAGTGAAAGTTCAAGAGGAAGATATCCCTAAAACAGCCTTTCGAACTCGGTACGGTCACTATGAGTTCCTAGTTATGCCCTTTGGGTTAACCAACGCAACCGCGGTATTTATGGACCTCATGAACCGAGTTTGTAAACCATATCTAGATAAATTCATCATAGTCTTTATTGACGATATTTTGATCTATTCCAAGAGTAAAAAGGAACACGAGCACCATCTACGAGCCATACTAGAGATATTAAGGAAAGAGAAGTTGTATGCCAAGCTTTCAAAGTGTAACTTCTGGTTACAAGCGGTGCAATTTTTAGGACATGTGGTAGATCAACAAGGGATTCATGTTGACCCTAGTAAGATCGAAGCTATTAAGAATTGGCAAGCGCCTAAGTCTCCAAAAGAGATACGCCAATTCTTGGGATTGGCTGGATATCACCGTCGCTTTATTAAAAACTTTTCCTGCATTACTCAATCCTTAACTGCCTTGATACAGAAAGATCGAAAGTACGGATGGGGCGAAGAACAAGAAACAGCTTTTCAGCTGTTAAAACAAAAGTTATGTGAAGCTCCAATCCTGTCGTTACCCGAAGGCAACGATGATTTTGTCGTATATTGTGACGCATCTCAGCAAGGGCTCGGATGTGTCCTAATGCAAAGAAACAAGGTCATTGCTTACGCGTCTAGACAGCTAAAAGTACATAAAAAGAATCACACGACGCATGATTTAGAGCTGGGCGCAGTGATTTTTTGCACTTAAGATCGGGAGGCATTACTTGTACGGCACGAAATGTACAATTTATACAGATCACCAGAGCCTCCAACATATATTCGATCAAAAGGAGCTAAATATGAGACAACACAGATGGGTGGAGCTATTGCACGATTACGACTGTGAAATAAAATACCATCCAGGTAAGGCTAACATAGTAGCCGATGCCTTGAGTAGAAAAGACCGAGTAAAGCCACTCAGAGTGCGAGCTCTTGGGATGATTGTTCAAACCAGTCTTAAAGAGCAGATTCGTAATGCTCAAATGGGAGCTTTGGAGGAAGGCCAACTAAATAACGAAAACTTACACGGAAATGAAGGGAATTTTGTGAGGAAACCGGAGGAAGTGTTGTATTTCAAAGATAGGGTATGGATTCCTACTCTCCATGACCTACGTCAACTGGTTATGGATGAGGCTCATAAATCTAAGTACTCTATTCACCCCGGTACTCACAAGATGTACCACGACCTTAAGGAATTTTATTGGTGGCCATATATGAAAAAGGACGTAGCAGAGTACGTGAGCAAATGCTTGACTTGTGCCCAGGTAAAGGCAGAATACCAGAAACCCTCGGGAATGTTGCAGCAACCCGAAATACCTCAATGGAAATGGGAGCAAATCATGATGTATTTCATGACCCACCTTCCAAAAACACCCCGAGGTCAAGATGTGATTTGGGGAGTAGTAGATAGACTAACCAAATCAGCGCACTTTAGTCCGATTCGTACTACCTACAACCCCGAGAAATTGGCCGAGATCTACACGAAGGAAAGTGTAGCTAGACACGGGGTACCAGTTGCAATCATTTCAGACCGTGATAGTCATCTCACTTCACACTATTGGCAACAGTTACAAGAAGCTTTGGGGTCTAGAATAGACCTGAGTACGTCCTACCATCCCCAAACCGACGGCCAATCAGAACGAACTCTCCAGACATTAGAGGATCTGCTTCGTGCTTGCACCCTAGACTTTGGAGGAAGTTGGGATAAGCACCTTCCCCTCATTGAATTCTCTTACAATAACAGCTATCATAGTAGCATACAAGCTGCACCGTACGAAGCACTATATGGCCGGAAGTGCAAATCGCCACTTTGTTGGGCTGAAGTGGGCGATACTCAACTCACGGGTTCTGAACTAATTCAAGAGACGACAGAAAAGGTGCATAAGATCAAACATAGACTGAAAGCGGCCCGAGATCGGCAGAAAAGTTACGCCGATGTTCGCAGAAAACCGTGGTCGTTTGAAGTAGGTGAACAAGTACTGTTATAAGTGTCACCGTGGAAAGGAGTGATTAGGTTTGGCAAAACAGGAAAGTTGGCTCCGAGATATATTGGGCCATATGAAATTATTGCTAAGGTTGGATCTGTAGCGTACCGACTGAAATTACCAGATGAACTGAGCACAATTCACGATATCTTCCACGTATCAACTTAAAAAAATGTCTCACGGATGAAGCAGCTATTATACCGTTAGAAGAAGTGCACATTGATGATAAACTCCACTTTGTGGAGAAACCGGTAGCAATAGTAGACGGGGAGACCAAACCACTACGTTATAACAAAACCTCGCTGGTGAAAGTCCGGTGGAACTCGAAGCAAGGACCTGAGTATACCTGGGAACGGAAGGATGAGTTCCGTAGAAAATACCCACATCTCTTCCCTAACTAAACGAATCGAATTTCGGGGACGAAATTTATAAACCAGGGGAGACTGTGACACCCATGACGAAACCAGGTACACCCTAAACGGTCTAAAATTGTAAAGCACACTTAACACTTTAATTGCGCGAAAACCCTAAAAACATGTGTGACTTATATGCTTGATTAAATGATATCGGTTATGTCTCGGAGGAATCCGAGAACACGTTATAAGTGACATGACACTAATAAGGGCCCATGGTGTGAAGTCGGTGTCCTTAGACATTAAACACGTGTTAAACCAGAGCTTTCCGTTTAACAGCGCACTAAACCTTTGACGTTGATTATTAGGTTATCCGTAGCATTATTTAAGATTCTGAGTTCCAGGAACATCTTAATTTTGTGCCATAGACTGTGGCATAAGGTTTGAGGCCAGTCAAAGATCGGGCACGTAAATCGAAGCAGCTGCCAGGTTAGGGAAACGCCTTCGTTTTAGGAATAACATAAGGCAATCAAACGTGCAAGGAACGATCGATCAAGCTTAAAAACACTTAAACCACTCTAATACGAGTCTTTTATGATTAAAAAGTAACTGGGTTCGGATTTCAAGAAGGTTATGCATGATTTTTAAAACCGAGTCTTTTGACACTAATTACGCGAGAAACGGAGTCCGTCACGCAAATCGAGAACGCGCGCGGGACCCGTAAACGAACCTAACCACTCAATGGAAGATAAACATCATCTTTTAACACGTAAAAAGAAGCACGACAAAGCGAGGGTGGGGTAGGGGCACCCCCCTTATTTTAATGTTTTTTTTTTCCTTTTTATATTGTTTTTAGTTTCATTTTCCTTTCATTTAACACAAAATCCTCTCAAAATTCTGGTTTCTCTCAAGAACAACCAGCTGATTTTGCAAGAACCTTCAACAAATCAAAGGTATTAACTCAAATCCATAAGGTTTTAAGCATGGTTTCTTGATTAAACATGGTTTAGGCCATGAAAACCCTTTTTAATCCATGATTTTTGGAAGTTTAAACATGTTTATGGGCTGAATCTGAACACCATATGAATACCCTGGTGTTATATGGCAGCCATGGTTATAAATCTTCGGGGTTTGATACCCTAATCAACACTTATTCGACAAAAATCGCCTAACTATTCGATTAACCGAAAAACAATGATTCAAAGCTTGATTGATCTAAGTTGTAGCATATTTGGGTTGTACTTGATGTGTAGGTACTAAATATAGCCCACACATACTTCTGGACTTACAAGGAACGCTCAGAATCGAAGGAATCGCTAGGTATATGACCCGAAACTTGAATCTAGACTAGGCAGAATATTGTTTAGACTATAACTTGGTCCGTGGTACTTGGATTGGGCTGAAATTATGTGTGGTGATGAAGGGTAGTTTCAGGAAGGTCCACGTAAAATTTTAGAATTTTAAGAATTTTCTACGATTTTTGGTGAAATTTTGACTGGTTTACAAAAAGAATTCTGGAAAAAATTCCAAACGGATTCAATAAATCCCCAAATTTTACGGAGACACTATGGAACAAATGAGGAATGTTCTGGGAAAATTCGGAGTCCATTGGTTGAGTTTTGATTTGGGTTAAAAATCGAGTTTATTCCTAAACTAGTGTAGTTACAAAAAGTATTTACCTTTTTGGGTACTTTGAAAAATATTTACCAAAATGGTTACTTTCCTTTATCTCTTTTATTTTTATTAAATATTGTTTGTCTCTCTCTTAATCTAATTGGATAAACCCTAAATTAATGGTACCTAAATAAAATATAATAGTTTATTTAAATAACTTACATTTTTGTAATATTTTAGTTTTTTTATTTCACGTTTTTTTAAACAGTGTATCTCAGCTTTTAATTTGTAACAAAAATACCCTAAGTTTAAATGTAAGTATTCATGTATTTAGTTTGGGTTTTAGTTTAAGAATAAAAAAATAATGGCAAATTGGATTTAAATAATCCCAACTCACTGTTATTGACCAATAATAATCCCAACTCATTTAATCACCAATAATAATCCGAACTATTCACTTTTGTTTGTAAAATACTCCCAGTGAAAAAAACACTAACTAGGTTAAAAAATTGCTGATGTGGCTTGCCACGTCACCTGCCACATCAGTTGCCACGTATTCGAAAAATGCCACGTAGACTGCCACATCAGCTGGCACGTCATCAAAAAATGCCACATCAACTGCCACGTCATATGACACATCAGCTAAAAGGGCCACATCAGATGCCACATCAGCAATTTTTTAACCTAGTTAGTGTTTTTTTTAACTGGGAGTATTTTACAAACAAAAGTGAATAGTTCGGATTATTATTGGTGATTAAATGAGTTGGGATTATTATTGGCCAATAACAGTGAGTTGGGATTATTTAAATCCAATTTGCCAAAAATAATTTAATCAATAACTCAATTTATTTACATAATAATCTTGTTCTCCTTATTATTGTGCATATATGATAGATTAAATAGTTATACACTAAACTAAAAATAAATAACTTTTGATAAGAGAATCGAACAACAATTAGTTGAACAATTATACAAATGTTTGTGGCTCTGTAATAACTTATTAGTTTTTTTTTATAGTTGCGTTACTGTAATTACTATAATTTTTAGTCTTACGTTTTTGTAAATTGTGTTCAACGTAATTGTGCTCTTCAGTTGATATATCTCGGTTTTAATTTTGTAGTACTAATAAAATTCAAGTATGTAGTTTGGCTTTTAGTTTAAGAATAAAAAACTAATTTAGTCATTTACTCAATTTACGTAAGATGAAAAATATTATAACAATTTACAAAAACACAAGTTTATTAAATAAAAAAAATACTATATTGCTATGTTTATTTAGGTACCATTAATTTAGGCTTTATCTAACTAGATTAGGAAAGAGATAAACAAGTTGTTAATAAAAATAAAAGACATAAAAAAAGCACCCATTTTAGTAAATATTTTCCAAAGTACCCAAAAAGGTAAATATTTTTTATAAATACACTACTTTGGGAAAAAAAACTCGTTAAAAATCCGCGTTTTTGCGAATTTTCGGTAGACGGAAACGCACTGAAACGAAATTGGAAAAAACTTAAAATTTTTGGAGATGTTTCTGGAAACATAAGGGATGTCCAAGAAGTTTTTGGGAATTTTTGGATCACTGATGGTAATTAATGTTAATTATGGGGTTAAATATGGTTTTATAAATAATTTATTTAGACAAGTAAAATGCCAAAATAAATTCTCAGAAATTTTTCCCATATTTTACAGATTTTTACTGAGTTATATAAAAACTTTTAGAATTTTATTCAAAGTATAGATAAAATGGGAATTTTTGAGCTTAAAAATGGGTTATTTTAAATCAATTTCGGCAGTTTATCGTGTAACGAATATGCCGGAACTGGGAACTGACCCAACCTGACAAATACTATAATTGAACCACGGGGAGTATTCTGGAAGACTCCAGTGCGGAGTGGACACTTGGGGTGTGTCCAATACCAGTTCGGGAAAATCCCCGACGGTGGAAACGGAAACTCAAAATTTGGTAACCTGGACTTCCCAAACACTCAAACTCCCTTAATGAAAAATTAATCATTCTTAAATAACAACGTGTTGGCACTATTGGTATTTCCATACCATTATCCGCACACGTTAAACTACTGACATTGACTGGCACGCGAACCGGTGCTCGGAAGCCAAACTGAAAACTAATACTACCCTGACCTCCATCACCATACCCGTGTCCTATAGACTCAATCTGGGGTGAAAACTCCTGACCAAATACAAGTTATAACCATTACCGACTTAGATACTGATTTGAGTCCCTACTTGCATGTGTACTATTAAAGCTGATTTCGTTGATTAAACACTCTTTAGCCGAGACTACTATTTGCACTGTGAGTTTCACTCCCCCACTATTAATCTGTTTTACTGTTTTCTGGGGTGATTTGCATGTTACAAACTGTGTTAATTGCTCAAACTGTATGATGTGAATTATCTAACACACGATATTAGCCCCGATACAAGTGATTAACGTAAATCGTGGGCAGTGGATAGTACTATTGGTTTGACAAACTGATGCGTGCGAAGTGTTACTTATTTTAGGTGTATATTTTAAGCCCTTTTTAACACTTATTTTAGCCAAGTTTTAAATTTATAAAACACGATATTTCACTAACACTAAACACACATATGGGCAAGTGCACCAATCGTTGAGTGTAGTATAGCGTTGGTAAGATACCGAGGTCGTCCAAGGACACAAGAGCTTTTAGTACCGGTTTATCCTCAACGTCTAACCAAAATAAAAGTTTAGAAAAATGTTTTAAACTAAGAAAAATAAAACTAACTAAAATGCTGAAAATAAAAATAAAAGAAAAACAGATAGACAAGATGAATCACTTGGTTCCGACTCGTATCTAGTATAACCTTTGATTATTTCCGCACTTTTGCACATAATTAAGAGATTATCTTAGTTATTGTAGTAGGCCCCTCTTTTGAAGGTGACGTTACCCTCACCCCAGTAGTTTGAGTCAGCAGGGATACAATCCTAAAAGGGTGGATTATTGGAAGATAATGAATTAAGTTATTAATGCAGTATTGTGGTAGGCCCCGCTTTTGGCGGTGACGTTACCCTCGGCTAAGTAGTCTGAGTCAGCAGGGATACAGTCCTAAATAGCCGGGTTATAGTATTAATAGTAGTTAACTTATGAGGGGATCAAAGAGTTTGGACCCCCGCCATCCAATACCGTGAAGTATTGAAGGAGGTCCTACTAAATTTGACACAGGTCCATTGCAGGACCTCTAAACGCTGAACAATGGCAAGACCTTTACCAAACCGTTCCCTTAACCCCCTACCAGGTAGCCAACATATCTCCATATAGACCGTGGAGATATGAATGGTGAAAATCCTTTATTTTATATAGACAGTAAAATAATGCCAAGACACCACGGACAAACGATAAGGAAAGATCACCTTCAACATAAGTAACTAGTTATTAAAGTCATTAATACAAAACCAAATAAAAAGTGCAAAAGATTAGAAATAAAAAGTATTATACTAGACACTTTGTCTTCACCAAGTGATGTAAGAGACTTAGGCAAACATGGCCTTGATTGTCAAGAACTCTTACGATCAATCTTGGATCCCGAGACGACTCACACACTCTACGATGGACAATGGATGATGGTGGTGGATGATGGTGTTGTGATGGTGGTGGGTGGTGGATGAAGTGTGAGAGAGGTGGTGTGCCAAGGGATGAGATGAAATGAATCCAAGCACTCCTATTTATAGGCTGAACAGAGAGCTGGACACGGCCCCGTGTCCGCTGGGCACGGCCCCGTGTCCGTCTGACAATCTCTCTCCTCATTAATTGTAATTCGCAATTACAATAAATGCGCCTGCTGTACTTTCGACACGCCCCCGTGTCCGCTGAGCACGGCCCGTGGTGGGCAATAGAAGCTTCTATAGGTTTGTCTTTTCTGCTGCTTCTTGGGCACGGCCCCGTGCTGGCTGAGCACGGGGCGTGTTCAGTCTTCTGATTTCTCTATTTTGCTTTGGAAGGTGCCGTTGAGGGTTCGGGCAGTCCACTAATATTCCTTTTCTTGTATTTATGTTGGATTTAGCTGTCTTTTTGCTTCTTTTGCGTTTTTGAGCTCATTTAATCCTGAAAATACAAAAGGAAGACAAAAACACTCTTTTTCCAATATTAGTACTAAAAAAGGGTTAGTTTTATGCCTCATTTGATGTAATTTATATGTTGCATTTTACATACATCAAATACCCCCACACTTGAACTTTTGCTTGTCCTCAAGCAAAACTCTTTAATATGTGGCTTACACTCCCAAATGGAATAGGTAGAAGAGAAGGTTTTGGGCTTGTCGTAGAGTGTCGGGATTTCCAAGATCTTTTTGGGTTTTATTTTTATTTATTTACACTCCTATTCGTAATGATTTGTTTAGAACTTTTCATAAAAGAAATTACTTATTTGGGCATAACATGCCTTTTTTTAAAATTCTATTTATATACAAGTTCATATACCTCACGGGGAAATCACTCACACTCGGCCGAAGGTGTATTTTTAGTGAATCACTCGAGAGCGGCATGGAACTTATTCCTACCATAGGCTTGCCAAGAAATCAATCCTCCTCCTTTTTAACTTTTATACCTTTGTAGATATCAAGAGGACTTTGTGGGTTAAGGGTTAGGCTAGGGTTAAAGGTAGGTGGTTGGGTTAGTGGTTAGTGGAAAAGGGCTAAAATCGTAACAAGTGTCGGTTTTCGTATTTTTGCAACTTTTTATTTTGATGAAGCTTTTATTCAAACTAAGTTATTTTTGATTAACTTGTTTGTTTATTTTCTTTTTGCTTCATCATTATCACATTTTTTTTTTTTTCTCTTTTTTTTTTTTTTTTTTTTTTTTTTTTTTACGAAGAACCGAACTTGTTACTAAAATAAAGGGTTAAAAATGAAAAAGGTTTTGGTGGGTAAAAGGGTTTTTGTTTGGGTGATGAAACGAAAAGGTTTAGGCTCAAAGGGGCTAACTAGGGGGATTTTTGGGTAGGTGGTAAAAGAAAAAGAAAAATAATGGTGTAGAAATAAAAAAAAAAGGGTTAGTCCTAATGCCTCCATCATTTACTTACTCGGGTTTAAGTTGATAAGGACCGGGAATGTATTGTCATGGCAAGTTCTAGAGTCGTAAGAACCAAGCGGCTATTCACACAAGAAACGAAAAATGAGCATTTAGTCAAATGATATGTAATTGTGTGCTCAATAAAGGCTCAAAACTCACTTTTGTGGGAATGGGTTTTTATGTGATCAAGTATATATATTCAAATTTTAAATAAGTTTGCTATGCCTTTTCATAATTTTCTTATGTTGGTTCTTTTTATCACTACGCTATCGGTTGTAAATTCGTAAAAATATAACCTTTTTGAGAACTTGAATTTCCCGAGTTAAACCTAGACAAGTAAAAAAAATTTGAAATTTTTGAAAAAATTTGGGGTGATTAGCGGTTCCAATAGAGTTTTGTGTAAGGCTTGTATTTAGGACTTGCAAAATTCAAGGTTTTAGCATCCCCCCACACTTAAATTACACATTGTCCTCAATGTGTCCCAAAAATAAATTTTTAGGTTGATTAGATGTGTAAAATAGTGTTTAAAAAGCAAAAATTTGTGTACTGGGCACTGAACACGGCCCCGTGTTATCCGGGCACGGCCCCGTGTTCAAGTGCCATTAACAAAATTAAAATAAGAGAAACAGAAGTCTGGACACGGGGGCGTGTTGGGTGAACACGGCCCGTGTCCAGGTACCTGATCTGGGCGTTTTTCTGCAGGTGGTTCGGCACGGGGCCGTGTTGGTTGAGCACGACCCGTGTTGAACCTTCTGAAATGGTGAGAATTGTCGGGTTGCTTTGTTCTTGTGCATGGGATCATTTTTCTCGTTCCCCTTTTCATCCTTTACCACCATGAGTGTGTTTTATTCATTACAAACCATCCAAACCTTAAAACCATCATTTCATTTCATCATAGAGAGAACTTACATAATCCTAAATTAAAATAAAACTAAAACTTATCTAGATAGGTCAGCAGGTACACGAGGTTATCATAAGGAGTTCTACTATTTTAAGAAAATTTCGAGAATGGTTTCCCGATATAGTAGAACTTTTAGCCGAACGAATTCTTCCCTAAACGTTGTTTAAAGCCATTCTTCGATCTCCCTAGGAAGGAAGAATGCGGCTTCATTTTCCTCCGCTGCTGGTGGTTGAGGGGGAACATTCACCGGGACTCCTTGCACCACTCTTCGCGGAAGCTCTTGGTGCATGGCGTACCATTCGGCTGGAATGACAACTTCGGGCACCATGTTCCACGCCCTTTGGGTTATTATAGGTACCAAAGGCGGGGAGGCGAGAAGGTTCAACCTCTGGTGCAAGAGGTTTACTTCATGGAGACAGCCCTCCAGCCCTACTGTAAGATGGTTGATACGGTCGACCAATGCTTCTTCCACTCCCGTCATTTCATCAATAGCCTCCCTTAGAGCGTAAACATAGTTTACAAGAGAGTCTTCTGCTGTTGAAGATCTCCTCCCTTGTCGGTTATTTCTTGAAGATGATCCGCTTGTTCTGCTTGCCATTTTCTGCGAAGGAAACCGAAGAAAGCTAAATTTTTACAAAACAGAGCCCCTGGACACGGCCCCGTGCTCGTTGAGCACGGCCCCGTGTCCATTTGTCTGCAGGATTTTTGGCTAAAGAATCTTGGAGTTTTAAATTATTTTTATGATTTCTATCTGGGTTTTAAGCTCAGATAATTTAAAACAAAGTTATACAACTAACTTTAAGCAAGAATCTTTAGCAAATAATCTTACAAACTTCACATAGAGGGTTGGAATCAAGGGATTTCCAAGCTTCCATGGAGGAAATTTTGAAAAAAAAAAATTTGAAAGAGGAGGAAATGAATAAAAGTGGAAGGGACAAGAGGGTCCCTTGGAACCTTCTTTTAACACTTACCTAGGATGGTATGAGTGAAAATCCCAGGGATCTCTGTCAATTGAGGTGGTCAAAATGAGCAGGAATCAGGCTGCATTTAAAGAAAACGACAGCGCACTGGGCACGGCCCCGTGTTGACTGGACACGGCCCCGTGTTCAGAGGAAATCCTGACACATTTTGTCCGTATTCTGACCAAATCAGCAGAGAATCTTTTTTAGTGAGCACGGGGGCGTGTTGACCTGGACACGGCCCCGTGTCTGGAGGCTGCTTTATGGAGTTTTGCTACTTCAAGGATCTCATCGATATCGGGTGGTTCCTTACTGGTTGGAACAACCCCAAAGTGCCTAATATACCTTAATTGTCCTAGACTAAGGCGAGAACGCAAGAGGTTGTCGGTGAGGGTAATTCCTATTTTCATTCTAGGTGGACAAGTCCAACCCTTTCCCGGGCTCTTGTTAAAGAAGGTGTATGCCGAATCGCTCAGGTCTATGTATGCACCGAACGAAGTCGATGGAGAGTCCTTCACGGCACAATCGACACAGGGACGACTATCGTCCAAGTCTTTGCTAGGTACGAAGGTATTTTCGGGAGCAACGAGGTTGTCGGAATGCGGTTCCAACATTTCTTCATGGGTATCGTCTTGGGGTGGATCAATAAAATCCTTCCCAAGCTCTTCTAACCATTTCAGAATTAGCTCTTCTAGTTGAAATAACTCGCCAAGGAGCATTTCCCCTAGAATATCTGGCTGGGCGCATTCGAGGGAGAAATAGTGCTTATTTTTACTTTCGCCCCTCTTAAGGTTGTGAGAAGTTGGTGGGTCCATGTAGTGGGGCCTATAATTTAGGAAGTAGCATTTTACTTCTTCATGTTCGCCACCACATAATTGACACCACGTACCATAAGAGTGCCGAAAGTAAAAATAATTACTATCACTCATGTTTATGTCAGAAATTACCAACCGCCGGGATCTAACGGTTCTGTTTTCAGTAACTGAAACTTGGGCACGGGGGCGTGTTGAGTGGGCACGGCCCCGTGTTCAGCTTACTGTCTGATGTAAAACAGGATTGCCAGTTCCAATGATTGAGCACGGGGGCGTGTTCAGCGGGCACGGCCCGTGCTGAGCTCTGCAGAAGCTGAAAAATTAAGAAAATCCTAAAAAAATAAAAAGAAAAATAAAAGATGATTAGGCCGTTGATTCCTAACTTTCTTAAAATCCTTGTGTCCCCGGCAACGGCGCCAAAAACTTGATGCGTGCGAAGTGTTACTTATTTTAGGTGTATATTTTAAGCCCTTTTTAACACTTATTTTAGCCAAGTTTTAAATTTATAAAACACGATATTTCACTAACACTAAACACACATATGGGCAAGTGCACCCATCGTTGAGTGTAGTATAGCGTTGGTAAGATACCGAGGTCGTCCAAGGACACAAGAGCTTTTAGTACCGGTTTATCCTCAACGTCTAACCAAAATAAAAGTTTAGAAAAATGTTTTAAACTAAGAAAAATAAAACTAACTAAAATGCTGAAAATAAAAATAAAAGAAAAACAGATAGACAAGATGAATCACTTGGTTCCGACTCGTATCTAGTATAACCTTTGATTATTTCCGCACTTTTGCACATAATTAAGAGATTATCTTAGTTATTGTAGTAGGCCCCTCTTTTGAAGGTGACGTTACCCTCACCCCAGTAGTTTGAGTCAGCAGGGATACAATCCTAAAAGGGTGGATTATTGGAAGATAATGAATTAAGTTATTAATGCAGTATTGTGGTAGGCCCTGCTTTTGGCGGTGACGTTACCCTCGGCTAAGTAGTCTGAGTCAGCAGGGATACAGTCCTAAATAGCCGGGTTATAGTATTAATAGTAGTTAACTTATGAGGGGATCAAAGAGTTTGGACCCCCGCCATCCAATACCGTGAAGTATTGAAGGAGGTCCTACTAAATTTGACCCAGGTCCATTGCAGGACCTCTAAACGCTGAACAATGGCAAGACCTTTACCAAACCGTTCCCTTAACCCCCTACCAGGTAGCCAACATATCTCCATATAGACCGTGGAGATATGAATGGTGAAAATCCTTTATTTTATATAGACAGTAAAATAATGCCAAGACACCACGGACAAACGATAAGGAAAGATCACCTTCAACATAAGTAACTAGTTATTAAAGTCATTAATACAAAACCAAATAAAAAGTGCAAAAGATTAGAAATAAAAAGTATTATACTAGACACTTTGTCTTCACCAAGTGATGTAAGAGACTTAGGCAAACATGGCCTTGATTGTCAAGAACTCTTACGATCAATCTTGGATCCCGAGACGACTCACACACTCTACGATGGACAATGGATGATGGTGGTGGATGATGGTGTTGTGATGGTGGTGGGTGGTGGATGAAGTGTGAGAGAGGTGGTGTGCCAAGGGATGAGATGAAATGAATCCAAGCACTCCTATTTATAGGCTGAACAGAGAGCTGGACACGGCCCCGTGTCCGCTGGGCACGGCCCCGTGTCCGTCTGACAATCTCTCTCCTCATTAATTGTAATTCGCAATTACAATAAATGCGCCTGCTGTACTTTCGACACGCCCCCGTGTCCGCTGAGCACGGCCCGTGGTGGGCAATAGAAGCTTCTATAGGTTTGTCTTTTCTGCTGCTTCTTGGGCACGGCCCCGTGCTGGCTGAGCACGGGGCGTGTTCAGTCTTCTGATTTCTCTATTTTGCTTTGGAAGGTGCCGTTGAGGGTTCGGGCAGTCCACTAATATTCCTTTTCTTGTATTTATGTTGGATTTAGCTGTCTTTTTGCTTCTTTTGCGTTTTTGAGCTCATTTAATCCTGAAAATACAAAAGGAAGACAAAAACACTCTTTTTCCAATATTAGTACTAAAAAAGGGTTAGTTTTATGTCTCATTTGATGTAATTTATATGTTGCATTTTACATACATCACAAACCCAGGCCACGCCCGACAGGATGTCGGCAACAAGGTCTGCACTCGTCCGTAACCAGGTTATGTTGTTAGACATAACTACCCGAGGGCATTGAACTTTATGAGTTACAGGTGGTGCGAGTACGTGTCTGTGTGACACGGTACGATTAGAACAGTCTTGGTTTCACTTGTGACCCTCGTGTAATTCCATCTATGAACCGTAATATGTGCAATTAAACATGTTGATACATTTTTGAAACGAAACAACCAAACCAGTGGAACTCACCAGCATCGTTTAGCTGACCCCTTTTAAAACTAACATGCATTTCAGGTAACTTGAGACTGATGTGATCCTTGTATGTTGTTCAAGACGTGTTTATTGGCAAATATTGTGTGAATAGCCGCTTGGTTCTTACAACTCTAGAACTTGCCACGACGATACATTCCCGGTCCTTACCAACTTAAACCCGAGTAAGTAAATGACGGAGGCATTAGGACTAACCCTTTTTATTTCTACACCATTATTTTTCTTTTTTTTTTACCACCTACCTAAAATCCCCCTAGTTAACCCCTTTGAGCCTAACCCTTTTCATTTCATAACCCAAAACAAACACCCTTTCACCCACCAAAACCTTTTTATTTTTAAACCCTTTGTTTTAGTAACAAGCTCGGTTTTTCTTATGACTTTCAAAAAAAAAATGATGATGATGAAGCAAAAGAGAAATAAACAAACAAGTTTATCAAAAATAACTTTGTTTGAATAATGGCTTCATCAAAATAAAAACTTCAAAAATAAAAAAGTCATACGAAAACCGACGCTTTTTACGCCTTTCGCCCTTTTACTAACCACTAACCCAACCACCTACCTTTAACCCAAGCCTAACCCTTTACCCCAAAAGTCCTCTTGATATTTACAAAGGTGTATAGTTAAAAAGGAGGAGGATTGATTGCTTGGCAAGCTTATGGTAGGAGTAAGTTCCATGCCGCTCTCGAGTGATCCACTAAAATACATCTTCGGCCAAGTGTTGAGTGATCCCCCGTGAGGTATGTGAACTTGTTTATAAATGGAATTTTAAAGAGGCATGTTATGCCCTAATAAGTAATTTATCTTATGAAATGTTTTAAATAAATCATGACGAATAGGATTGTAAATAAATAAAAATAAAACTTAATAAAGAATCTTGGAAATCCTGACACTCTACGACAAGCCCAAAAACCTTCTCTTCTACCCATTCCATTTGGGAGTGTAAAGCCATATTATAAAGAGTTTTGCTTGAGGACAAGCAAAGATTCAAGTGTGGGGGTATTTGATGTGCACAAAATGCAACATATAAATTACATCAATTGTGGCATAAAACTAACCCTTTTTTAGTACTAATGTTGGAAAAAGTGTGTTTTTGTCTTTCTTTTGTATTTTCAGGATTAAATGAGCTCAAATGAACAAAAGAAGCAAAAATGCAGCTAAAACTAACATAAATACAAGAAAAGGAACAAACGTGTCACACCCCGACCACGTAGAACATACCAAACGTGGCGGAAACATCGGGGAGTGTTGTAACAGAATTAATGTTTCACAACCATGGAAATTAAAGTTTTGTTTTATTCAATATAAGTGTTACAATGTCTAAACAAACATGGAAATACAACATAATTAACTAGTCTTGCATCTTTTATTGTCACTAAAGCCCAAGTCTGCCTATGTGTATCTTGATCATCTTATGCAACAGTTCCTGAAAAACACATGTGAAAATATGGTACGTCAGCATAAAAATGCCGGTGAGATACATAGGTTTTGTGAAAATAGGTTTCATGACTTATGTTTGAGAAAATGTTTAGTCATGAACCTTGTAATTTGCTTTGTCTTGTAAATCATTTGAAAAACGATAAGATCAGATGATATGTATAAGTAAATGTAAGGTTAGATGATTAACCATGTAAAAATGAGTTTGTATGAAGTAAGATGTTTGTTAACAATGTCTTGTGAAAAGTATGTTATTTGTATAAAATGTCATATGTATCAAACTGAAATGATTCAAATAACGCTACGACATGTAATACCATACAACCACTTATATATAGGAAGTACCAGCGGCGTATCCACCATGCTTGTATCATATTACACACGCATCGTTACTTAATCACTTTATCAAACCAAACCAATCAATGTAAGATGTCTATGTCAAATGTTTATGTCAAAATGTCTATGTCAAAATGTCATGTATGGCTAGTGAAATGTCTCAACTAAACCATATGCACAAAAGCAAAGTATTGAAGTAAAACTTGGTTTAAATCAATATTATGTCTTGTGTAAATGCATGATCAAATGTCAATCATGTTAAAATGTCTATGTTTAAACCAATAGTCAATAGTCCTTGTATAAATCATGTCCAATGTTTATAGTCCAAAAGTAGTCAAGTAATGTATAACCAAAATGATATGTATGGTAAGTAAAATTTAGACTACTTAAACCATAAGTAAAAATGTACAAAACAAAGTATTGAAGTAAAACTTGGTTTAAATCAAAGTTATGTTTTGTAAGATATATGCATGCTATACTGAATATGAACATTTATGAGGTAAGTTAACGCATACATTCAAGCCTTGAGACAGTCGGATAACCCTTTCAGTCAAGGTTATCAAAAGAATTGTATTCGGATTCAGTCATTCCTTACATCCAAACAAACCCGGGATGTCAGGAATGGGATTTGTCAAGTCCTATGGTACCACTACTTACTACCGAGCGGCGTAGCAAATGTTAATGAACGTAATAAAGACCCGTTTGTGCAAACCAAATGTCATATAAGTTGTATACATGTCATATGAAAACAATGTACTAAGTATGCTAAGTTAACATACAAAGTAGAAAAGTCTTGTAAATCAATGTGCTTAGCATGTTATCAGTCAACATACATAGCAGAAAAGTCATGTAAATCAAAGTGCTTAGCATGTTATCAGTCAACATACATAGCATAAAAGTCATGTAAATCAATGTGCTTAGCATGTTATCAGTCAACATACATAGCATAAAAGTCATGTAAATCAATGTGCTTAGCATGTTATCAGTCAACATACATAGCAGAAAAGTAATGAAATCATGTACTATAATGTACTAACAAACATAGTCGGTATATGATGTGAAAACAGGAAAGCATGAAAGTAACAAGTAGGCACATGTGTTCCACCCCAAAATAGTTTGGAAAACAGTAAAAGAGGGGTCTATGTACTCACTTGAGATTGCTCAGAAGTCCTAGGATAACCACCAAGCAATGCTAGAGATCGCGGAATATCAAACGGCACCTAATATAGGTAACTACATTAATAAACCGGACCTATATCGGAAGACTGGGTAGCATGAGGGTTTGTAAACCAAATGAGTGTAGGAACTCATGTGATATGGTTAATCAAAGCCTACATACTAACTGAAACTTAACCTAAGTGTCTACGACCCATTACGACCTGTTTAGGTAGCTTATGCTACTTTAACGCGTCGTTCGCGTGAAACGCGTTCGGACCGCCTAACTAGCCCTATGACAAGTGTTATATGCCTAAACATGTTACATAATCAGTTATGTGACAAAAGTTTAGGTTACATATGCTTAATTACCAATTATACATGAAAAGGGTATTCTGGTAATTTACCTAAGGCATATAAACTACCTATCATACAACTACTCAAACGATGTGACCATAGGGTATAACCTCGGAAGGTTATTCCCTACCTACTATGGTCACCTAATGTATTTGGTCGGATCCTAATGATCGACCAAATGGGTCGAGTTCGAAGGTATAGGCGATTTATTAGATCGCCTACCCTACGACTCTGGACAACGTGGTAATCAGTGGGCATAGTCCCAAGGGACTATGACCAACGTGATTACACTCACGTTGCGAAGTTCAAACGAACTTCGCATTGACCATTACTGGTCAACGCTGAAAGTCAAACAAAGTTTGACTTTCTGACTCGAAAAGCAGTAAAATAAGGAAAAGAACGAAAGAATACTAACCCAGGGTCCCCGAATGCTAATCCCGATCCAAGAACTCAGGTATGAAACAATGGTTTCAACTTAGAGCTCTCAAATCAGAATTCTTGTAAGTTTTAAAGCATATGGGGGTGGGGTATTTATAGTATTTGGTCCACCGTTAAGATCGTTTCAAGGAAACCGTGCCTTAATCGTAACCGTACAAGTGTCGGGACCTTATGGTGACTAAAATTCCATCCTTATCTTATGACTAGATAATTAGGAACATGTGGTTGTGGGTTAAACTGCTGCAAACAGGCTGTTTGGTACTCTGCATCTGGTCTGCAGACCCCTAGCGCACCGCTACGCTTAAAGTGTAGCGCACCGCTAGGCACTATTTTGGCATAATTACACTTTTGGTCCCTGAACTGTATTTAGGCCATTTTCGACACGTTTAAGGCCCGTTAACCCCATTTCAAAGCTCTAAAATGAAGTTAAAGTATAGGGAACTTAAAATGTGTTCAAAAATATCATGGATGTCGGTTCGTTTGGCCGTACGAACGCGATGTTCGCTTAATTACGACGGAATGCGCATAAGCGCGAAAAACGAACCAAATGACGCGACGAATGGATTTTTCTTATGGCGAACACTAAAATAAAATATTTTAGTGCTTACATAAATTTTTGGATGTCCGGATGTATTCAGAACGTAAGTTATGCGCGAAAATGCAAACTTGTGCATTTTTTTGACGCTTTTAGTCCCTGAATGACCCAAAAGTTTATTTTAGCACACCGAACACCTCAAAGCCTATTTCTAAGCTATATAAAGGATATTTATGGTATGTTTAACTTATGGTCATGTTCCGGAATGTCTGTTACAGTTCAAATTGGCATACTTTCGCAGTTTGTCAACTTTAGTCCCTGTAGCGATTAAACTTTGATTTCACCACACCAAACCTTCCAAAACTTATATCTAAGTTATGTAAAGGTTATTTAAGGTATGTTAAGCCTATTTCACTATTCCGGAGTGTTCGTTGCATTAAACTGGTTATATCTACGCATCAGTGCGCGTATAACCTTCCAGAAAGTGATTTAGAGTTTGGAATTGAACAAAAATTGATATGTGCAAATGATACACATATTTTTACAAATCCCAAGTATGAAATATAATATTTCATTGGTTCGGTATTTGTTTGATGGCCATGGAGGCACAGGTGTTACAGTCTCCCCTACTTTAGGAAATTTCGTCCCGAAATTTATTTAGAGGAAACTTGTGAGAGCTTGAAAGCATGAAGTTGAAAAGATCGGACAACATTGGTTAGGGTTCTTGAACTTTTGGTAACCTTAATAACATCATGATTTCAATGTAAGAGGGATACTTATATACAAGTATATGAAGCATCATTGGTGCGTCCACCGTACCTCCAGTACATCGTTCTCATGTTGTTATTTTTTTTGTCACTATCGGTTCTTACACATAATAAACCTTACTGGGTTTCTGTGCACTAAATTTCATAATTATGTAGGCCTCCATAATTAGACAATTCCTTGCACAGTTCACACAGTCTATTTTATAATGCGTAGGGTAAAACCAAATGAACAATCCTGTGATGAGCGTGACTTAGACCGCCATAGAGTCCTTTAGACTAAATCAATAAATGATTTAAATAGACTATCAAGGAGTCTGTTCAGCTACATCACTAGATGTCATTCTTTAACCAGATTGTGAATCAATCTTTTTGACTAGACCATTAAAGGTCTCTCATGAATCATGGAGTGGTACTATATAATCCAAGGGTCTTAACTATTACATAGAAGCCCATTTAAGGATTAAAGGTAGTACCTTTTGAATATCCTGCTACGAATCCCTCATATGAAGATATGAAAGATCCTGCAAGGATTTGGATAAAGAATATCCAGAGTATTAAAAACACCAAAAATGCATAAAAGAAAACATAAGATGCATAAACACATAGTCACATAACCACAAAATTGTTTAACTAGTAGTTCTTTCTGCTAACAGAGCACATGTATTTAAAGCACACTAGGAATCCATTTTGTGGATTTCATTTGGTACTTTAAACATTATCAAGAATCTATCTATAAAGATAGAAAGATTTTTAAAAGAAAAATTCGATTTCGATTATAAGGAACCGAAATGTTCGAATTTAGGTACATAAGGAATCCAATTAAGGACTCTGATTTGAATGATAATCATCCACAAGGATCTAATTGTAAAGATAAAAAGATCCCATATGAATTTTAGAAGTTGAAGATGTTTTTGAAACCTTGCACTGGATGTGCTTAGGTCAAAACATGATGTAAAATGCTTATGAAGTTAAGATGCTTGATATGTCAAGGCGACATATGAAGCAGAATTTGAAGGTTAAGTCAATGTATGAGGAAAATATTTTTGAAAACTATGCATGGGGTTCTTTTGATAAAAATGTGTTTAACGTTTTTGAAACCTTATATATAATACTTTTTGAAATCATAAAGTAGGTGTATTAGATAGATATATTTAAAATGTTTTAAAATCATGCGAGATGAATTTTGAAATTATGTATAAGGTTTTTGAAAGACATGAATGATGCTTTTCGAAATCATGCACATGATAAGAAAATGTATTGTGTTAATATTGTCTTCAGACTATATGAAATATTTTGAAATTAGAAAGGTTGGTTTTGATAACATGGCCAGTGTTTTTGAAATAACATAGGCAATGTATCTAGAAAAATTGTTTTCAAACTATATGAAATGTTTTGAGATCATGAAGATTGTTTTTGAAATACCTGTACTGTATATGTTGAAAATCAAAACGTAATGGGTATGAAATTTGAAAAATATCCTTAGTTATCTAACCAAGGATTCAAAGGCACAGATGTACAGAAGCATGATTACTCATAATGTCACTTTATTTTCTGTACTTCGTATCTTAGAATGAAACGAGTACTTAAAATTTTTGAAGAAATCATGAGTGATCATTTGAAAGAGAGAATCATAAGAGTAGTTTGTAAGGAACACAGTTCCTTAATGCAGGTATCATAGGAATATCTTACACACATATATTATACTTGTATATCAGAATTGCGAACAACAACTTTTATTTATGAACAAGACATATTGTTTCACAATACACAAAAACAAAAGAAACAAAGGCATAAGACAGCAACATCCTTTGTTTAGCCGAATGCTCATCCAAGGGTTGGATTTGCATTAACAAGCTTTGGGCAATCCCTTTGGAAATGGCCCATCTCGCCACAGTTGTAGCAAGACCCTCGTGAGAAACGAGCTTGAGCAGGATTGTCGCCAGCTTGATTTGGTACAGCTGCAGTTGGGCAGACCCTTGCTGTATGACCTATGAGTCCACAAATCTGGCATTTGCGGCACCTCACACTAGCATGATGATGAAGGCTACATTGGTTGCACAAAGGTGCAGTTCCATTGTATGGCTTCCTAGTAGGGGGTTGAGCTGGTTGGTTAGGGATGGCTTGACCAATGTGAGCGATCATGGCGAAGTTCTGAGAAGCCTTTCGCTTCTTAGACTTCTTAGGGGATCGTTCATCCATGGTCTTTGATTCCTCGATTGGTTTATTGGCTGATGGTGCTGTCGCCTGACTAGGTCGTGCCTGTCTTGGTGACTCTTGAGTGGCTTCATCCTGGAGATGATACATGGCAGTAGCTAATTCAACAGTCTTCAGGACTACTTCGCCTATTCACTGAGCAAATTTTGGCTACTTGCTCAGATATCTGGGCGTCATCGTGATGAAGACACATTCTTGAAGAAAAAGAAAGGCATAGGGAGAAACAGGTGAAAGATTATTGGACAATCAAAACAGAATGATAACGCATGAAGATTGCGATCATTTGTTTGTTACCTAAGGCAAACAAATGAGACGGTGACTGATCAAAGTAAACAGGTCTTATTAATGTATCACTGAAGACATGCTCGCCTATAAGTGAACACTCATCCCAAGAATTCCCAGGTAAGCACAACTGGTCTCGCGTCTGATGAGATGTATACGAAGTGCTTGCCTAGACAGAAAACTCAGAATACAGGCATTCACCCTTCCAGTTTGCACGTGTTCACATTATTTAAAACCCAAAACCTTGACGAGATTTTGAAAACCCAAAGGGGTTCAAAACCAGTAATCAATCATCCTAGAATAGATGATTAGTTTTCAAAGTGGTTCGGAAATTTATGTTCTTGTTGTGGTTGTCGCCTAAGGATAGGTGACAGTAGTGTTTTATGACTAAACGCAAGTAAACTCGCGTTAGGGTCCTAGAAAGGTTATAGACTAGGTCAAAGCATTACTAATAACCTAATTCCCTATAACCATTAGCTCTGATACCATCTTTTCTGTCACACCCCGACCACGTAGAACATACCAAACGTGGCGGAAACATCGGGGAGTGTTGTAACAGAATTAATGTTTCACAACCATGGAAATTAAAGTTTTGTTTTATTCAATATAAGTGTTACAATGTCTAAACAAACATGGAAATACAACATAATTAACTAGTCTTGCATCTTTTATTGTCACTAAAGCCCAAGTCTGCCTATGTGTATCTTGATCATCTTATGCAACAGTTCCTGAAAAACACATGTGAAAATATGGTACGTCAGCATAAAAATGCCGGTGAGATACATAGGTTTTGTGAAAATAGGTTTCATGACTTATGTTTGAGAAAATGTTTAGTCATGAACCTTGTAATTTGCTTTGTCTTGTAAATCATTTGAAAAACGATAAGATCAGATGATATGTATAAGTAAATGTAAGGTTAGATGATTAACCATGTAAAAATGAGTTTGTATGAAGTAAGATGTTTGTTAACAATGTCTTGTGAAAAGTATGTTATTTGTATAAAATGTCATATGTATCAAACTGAAATGATTCAAATAACGCTACGACATGTAATACCATACAACCACTTATATATAGGAAGTACCAGCGGCGTATCCACCATGCTTGTATCATATTACACACGCATCGTTACTTAATCACTTTATCAAACCAAACCAATCAATGTAAGATGTCTATGTCAAATGTTTATGTCAAAATGTCTATGTCAAAATGTCATGTATGGCTAGTGAAATGTCTCAACTAAACCATATGCACAAAAGCAAAGTATTGAAGTAAAACTTGGTTTAAATCAATATTATGTCTTGTGTAAATGCATGATCAAATGTCAATCATGTTAAAATGTCTATGTTTAAACCAATAGTCAATAGTCCTTGTATAAATCATGTCCAATGTTTATAGTCCAAAAGTAGTCAAGTAATGTATAACCAAAATGATATGTATGGTAAGTAAAATTTAGACTACTTAAACCATAAGTAAAAATGTACAAAACAAAGTATTGAAGTAAAACTTGGTTTAAATCAAAGTTATGTTTTGTAAGATATATGCATGCTATACTGAATATGAACATTTATGAGGTAAGTTAACGCATACATTCAAGCCTTGAGACAGTCGGATAACCCTTTCAGTCAAGGTTATCAAAAGAATTGTATTCGGATTCAGTCATTCCTTACATCCAAACAAACCCGGGATGTCAGGAATGGGATTTGTCAAGTCCTATGGTACCACTACTTACTACCGAGCGGCGTAGCAAATGTTAATGAACGTAATAAAGACCCGTTTGTGCAAACCAAATGTCATATAAGTTGTATACATGTCATATGAAAACAATGTACTAAGTATGCTAAGTTAACATACAAAGTAGAAAAGTCTTGTAAATCAATGTGCTTAGCATGTTATCAGTCAACATACATAGCAGAAAAGTCATGTAAATCAAAGTGCTTAGCATGTTATCAGTCAACATACATAGCATAAAAGTCATGTAAATCAATGTGCTTAGCATGTTATCAGTCAACATACATAGCATAAAAGTCATGTAAATCAATGTGCTTAGCATGTTATCAGTCAACATACATAGCAGAAAAGTAATGAAATCATGTACTATAATGTACTAACAAACATAGTCGGTATATGATGTGAAAACAGGAAAGCATGAAAGTAACAAGTAGGCACATGTGTTCCACCCCAAAATAGTTTGGAAAACAGTAAAAGAGGGGTCTATGTACTCACTTGAGATTGCTCAGAAGTCCTAGGATAACCACCAAGCAATGCTAGAGATCGCGGAATATCAAACGGCACCTAATATAGGTAACTACATTAATAAACCGGACCTATATCGGAAGACTGGGTAGCATGAGGGTTTGTAAACCAAATGAGTGTAGGAACTCATGTGATATGGTTAATCAAAGCCTACATACTAACTGAAACTTAACCTAAGTGTCTACGACCCATTACGACCTGTTTAGGTAGCTTATGCTACTTTAACGCGTCGTTCGCGTGAAACGCGTTCGGACCGCCTAACTAGCCCTATGACAAGTGTTATATGCCTAAACATGTTACATAATCAGTTATGTGACAAAAGTTTAGGTTACATATGCTTAATTACCAATTATACATGAAAAGGGTATTCTGGTAATTTACCTAAGGCATATAAACTACCTATCATACAACTACTCAAACGATGTGACCATAGGGTATAACCTCGGAAGGTTATTCCCTACCTACTATGGTCACCTAATGTATTTGGTCGGATCCTAATGATCGACCAAATGGGTCGAGTTCGAAGGTATAGGCGATTTATTAGATCGCCTACCCTACGACTCTGGACAACGTGGTAATCAGTGGGCATAGTCCCAAGGGACTATGACCAACGTGATTACACTCACGTTGCGAAGTTCAAACGAACTTCGCATTGACCATTACTGGTCAACGCTGAAAGTCAAACAAAGTTTGACTTTCTGACTCGAAAAGCAGTAAAATAAGGAAAAGAACGAAAGAATACTAACCCAGGGTCCCCGAATGCTAATCCCGATCCAAGAACTCAGGTATGAAACAATGGTTTCAACTTAGAGCTCTCAAATCAGAATTCTTGTAAGTTTTAAAGCATATGGGGGTGGGGTATTTATAGTATTTGGTCCACCGTTAAGATCGTTTCAAGGAAACCGTGCCTTAATCGTAACCGTACAAGTGTCGGGACCTTATGGTGACTAAAATTCCATCCTTATCTTATGACTAGATAATTAGGAACATGTGGTTGTGGGTTAAACTGCTGCAAACAGGCTGTTTGGTACTCTGCATCTGGTCTGCAGACCCCTAGCGCACCGCTACGCTTAAAGTGTAGCGCACCGCTAGGCACTATTTTGGCATAATTACACTTTTGGTCCCTGAACTGTATTTAGGCCATTTTCGACACGTTTAAGGCCCGTTAACCCCATTTCAAAGCTCTAAAATGAAGTTAAAGTATAGGGAACTTAAAATGTGTTCAAAAATATCATGGATGTCGGTTCGTTTGGCCGTACGAACGCGATGTTCGCTTAATTACGACGGAATGCGCATAAGCGCGAAAAACGAACCAAATGACGCGACGAATGGATTTTTCTTATGGCGAACACTAAAATAAAATATTTTAGTGCTTACATAAATTTTTGGATGTCCGGATGTATTCAGAACGTAAGTTATGCGCGAAAATGCAAACTTGTGCATTTTTTTGACGCTTTTAGTCCCTGAATGACCCAAAAGTTTATTTTAGCACACCGAACACCTCAAAGCCTATTTCTAAGCTATATAAAGGATATTTATGGTATGTTTAACTTATGGTCATGTTCCGGAATGTCTGTTACAGTTCAAATTGGCATACTTTCGCAGTTTGTCAACTTTAGTCCCTGTAGCGATTAAACTTTGATTTCACCACACCAAACCTTCCAAAACTTATATCTAAGTTATGTAAAGGTTATTTAAGGTATGTTAAGCCTATTTCACTATTCCGGAGTGTTCGTTGCATTAAACTGGTTATATCTACGCATCAGTGCGCGTATAACCTTCCAGAAAGTGATTTAGAGTTTGGAATTGAACAAAAATTGATATGTGCAAATGATACAAATATTTTTACAAATCCCAAGTATGAAATATAATATTTCATTGGTTCGGTATTTGTTTGATGGCCATGGAGGCACATGTGTTACAAAACGTGGCATGCCCAGCCTCCCCAACAGCATATTCCCAAGCAAAACAAGAGAACAGAAGGCTGAACACGCCCCGTGCTCAATGAGCACGCCCCGTGCTCAATGAGCACGGGGGCGTGCCCAAGTGTCAGCAGAAAAGACAAAGCTGTAGAAGCTTCTATCAACCACCACGGGGTCGTGCTCAGCGGACATGGGGCCGTGGTCAACTCTAAGATTCACAGAATCTGGGGAAATCTTGATAGTACAGATACGCTTCTGCACATGGGGTCGTGCCCAGCGGACACGGGGGCGTGGTCAACTAATGCAGACAAACTGCAATTAATGAAGACAGAGAAGAAGGTGGACACGGGGCCGTGTCCAATGGACACGGGGCTGTGTCCAATGGACACGGGGCCGTGCCCGAGCTGCTGTTCAGGCTATAAATAGGGGTGCTTGGCTCATTTGCAAACCATCCCTTGGCACACCACCTCTCTCACACTTCACCCACCACCCACCACCATCACAACACCATCATCCACCACCATCATCCATTGTCCATCGTAGAGTGTGTGAGTCGTCTCGGGATCCAAGATTGATCGTAAGAGTTCTTGACAATCAAAGGCCATGTTTGCCTAAGTCTCTTACATCACTTGGTGAAGACAAAGTTTCTAGTGTAATACTTTTTATTTTTAATCTTTTCGCACTTTTTACTTGGTTATGTATTAATGACTTTAATAACTAGTTTCTTATGTTGAAGGTGATTCTTCCTTATCGTTTGTCCGTGGTGTCTTGGCATTATTTTACTGTCTATATAAAATAAAATATTTTCACCATTCATATCTCCACGGTCTATATGGAGATATGTTGGCTACCTGGTCGGGGGTTAAGGGAACGGTTTGGTAAGAGTCTTGCCTTGTTCAGTGTATAGATCCTGCGAGGACCTGGGTCAAATTTAGTAGTTACTCCTTCAATACCCACCGGTATTGGATGGCGGGGGTCCAAACTCTTTGATCCCCTCATATGTAAGCTACTATTAATACTTTAACCCGGCTATTTAGGACTGTATCCCTGCTGACTCAGACTACTTAGCCGAGGGTAACGTCGCCTCCAAAAGAGGGGCCTACCACAATATGCATTAATAACTTAATTAATTATCTTTCAATAATCCGACCCTTTAGGATTGTATCCTTGCTGACTCAAACTACTGGGTTGAGGGTAACGTCACCTTCAAAAGAGGGGCCTACTACAATAACTAAGATAATCTCTTAAAAAGTGCAAAAGTGCGGAAATAATCAAAGGTTACACTAAACACGAGTCGGAGCCAAGTGATTCATCTTGTCTATCTGTTTTTATTTTTATTTTATTTTTCAGCATTTTAGTTAGTTTTATTTTTCTTAGTTTAAAACCTTTTTCTGAATTTTGATTTGATTAGACGTTGAGGATAAACCGGTAATAAAAGTTCTTGTGTCCTTGGACGACCTCGGTATCTTGCCAACACTATACTACGCTCACGATGGGTGCACTTGCCTATATGTGTGTTTGGTGTTAGTAAAATATCATGTTTTATAAATTTAAAACTTGACTAACGTGTAAAAAGGGGTTAAAATATACTTAAACTTATATAACACACCACACGCATCAGAGACTGGGTGGTTCAGTCTGAGAGACCGGTTGGTTTAGTCTGGGAAACTGGTTGGTTTAGTCTGGGGGACTGGTTGGTTTAGTCTGGGAGACTGGTTGGTTTTGTCTAGGAGACTAGGTGGTTTAGTCTGAGAGACTAGGAAGGATAGAAAGAGTTCGTGAGGAATCACGAGGATACATAATTTCATGATACATTGACTTTGCTTGCATACTTAATGTTAGTGGTTAATATATGTGCATATGTTGTGATTGTTATGTTACAGACACCATGTCATCATCCGAGAGTGGATTGTCTGACACTGACGACCCCATGGCTACTGATTCTGATGATGAGATCGTCCCTGAGCCAGAGATCTTTACCTCCGATACAGAGAGTGACCCGGAGATGATGTCCGATGATGACGACGATTTTCAGCCATTTGCGCTGCCCGATTTCGGAGATGATTTACCACTTGCTGATGGTATCCCAGACGAGGATCCTTTTGTTATTCCCATTCCTATCCACGATCATCTTATCATAGGTCATCCCGATGGTGAGCATATTGTGGCGCCGATCCTTGCTCCTGTTCCACTAGTGGTCATTCCTCCTGAGGATTGGCCATTCGATGATCTGTTTGACTATGGTTTTGATCTGTTCGTTGATGGTCCTCCCGATGACGGTCATGGCGATGGAGAGCTCGATGAGGACGTTGTTGATGTTCCACTTCTGGGGATTCCTGTTATTGAGATTTCTTCCGATTCTAGCTTACACTCTGTCTTAGATTCCTTTGAGTTTGTGACATCTTCCACCTTGCAGGCAGTTGGTTTGCGACATTATGCCACTGATTTTGACGATGATACATCCATGTCAGCAGCACCATCCCCTCCACACGACTTTGAGCTTGGTCTTGAGCTAGACTTTGTTCCTGATGATCAGCCCGATGCTTCACCTGCTGATCCTGAGCCGATACCTACTCCTGAGCCCTTGCCTGATCATGACCCTATCCCATTTGGCATACCTGACATTGCACCACTCATACCAGATCCAGTTCCTACACCCGTTGACCCTCCTGTTATTGAGCCAGTCACTCCTCCACTTGCACCTACACCCGCCGATGTTGCTCCTTTTCACCCAGTGGAGTCTGATGTACACTGTGTCGACCTGCCTATTGTTTTCTTGCAGGATATACCCGCACCCCGTCCAGGGGAAGGCACTTCTAGCCAGCAGCCTAGCCATGACCCTCATGATTCAGCAGCTTTTCCCCATATACCTCAGTCTGCACCTTTTGCTCATTTTACTTCTTCACCACTTGATGACCCACTCAGATGGTTCCCGCCGTACACCATGTCGATTTCTGATCCCTACCATCCCTCGCACTTTACTGGTTATACACGGGATGAGCTACTACTCTCACTTCAGCTCCAGTATGAGATCATGAGTCATAGGATTTTAGAGCTTGAGATGACACCACGTCCTTTGCCGTGTCCATGTCAGACTGCTTTCGTTCCCCCTCGTTCCTCATCATCCCCATTTTCACATCCTCCTGCACCGCTTACTCCATTTCCTGAGTTTGATACTCGATTTCTCACAGTTGAGCAGCAGATCAGTTATCTGTTGCGTCATGTTTATGATCTTGAGGAGGAGCTTGCGCATGTGCGCAACTTGATTTTCTTTCCTCCACCTCATCCTCCACTACCATCAGCATAGCCGGTTTTTGGTTTTATGTAGGTAGCTTGCTTTTGATGAGAGCGAAGCCCTTTTTAGAGACCACTTTTTGATTGTATGACTGTTATAGACTGATAGACGTTTTGGACAAGGGTAGTGTGACCCTGTGTTCCCTTGATACGATACTTTTGTAAAACAGGTAACAATATTGGTGGTTGATGATTAATGAAAGCTCAATCGTAATGTTCTCATTAAATACATCGTTGAATGTCATGTTTGCGCAGTTAATGTGATGCCATATACTTGCTTGCTATAATGAATACTATTATGTATACATACTATATATTTATCATACGAATAAGACCTGACCTATATAATCTTCTTTATAGAAGATGCCTCCTCGAAGGAACACTAAGTTGCCCACAACAGAGGCAGAACTGTATGAACGGATTTCACTGGAAATCGCACAACATGAGGCCCTACGCTCTGAACACAGCGGAGGTACCTCAGGAAATAACCCACCTCACGGTAATGTTTAAGTCACTTAAGACACATTACAATACGTTTGGACATTCCATGTGCGCTTGCTAATGCTTACTGTGAATGATGTTGCTGGTACAGGCTGTACTTACAAGCAGTTCCTTGACTGTAAACCTCTGAACTTTGACGGCACTGGAGGTGTTGTGGCTTTCGTAAGATAGGCTGAGAAAACAAATTATGTGCTGCGAATGAGCAAGTGTGCGCCAGAGCACCAGGTCACTTATATTTTTGGACTATTCCTAGACGGAGCTCTATCATGGTGGAACCTTCAGGTTCAGACTCTAGGTGAGGATGTTGCGTATGCTATGACTTGGGATGAGATGAAAGAGCTGATGCGCAAGAAGTACTGTTCAAGGGCTGAGATTCAGAAGTTGGAAACCGAGTTTTGGAATCTAAAGATGGATGGTCCTAAGATTGCTGAGTACGTACAGAGATTCCATGACCTGTCTCGTGTTGTTCCCTACATGGTAGAGCCAGAGTTCAAGCGAGTTGAACGTTTCATTTGGGGATTGGCACCCCAAATAATGAGCATGGTGACTACTTCGAAGCCTCCAACGATCACCGAGGCCATTGATTTGAGCATGGCACTGACCGAAGAAGCAATCAGATTGAACAAGTTCTCGATTTCTGACACCAAGAAGAAGGAGACTCATGTCGAGTCATCTGGAGAGAACAAGCGGAAGTTCTCGAATTTTAAGAAGGGTACCCAAGGAAACAACAACAGTGGTGCTAATAAGAAAAGAGATGCTAACCCACCAGCCGAGGTCAGGACTGGTGCTGCAAGTTTTGAGAACAAAGGGAAAGGTTACATGGGCACCCTACCCAAGTGTGATATTTGTCAGCATAATCACACAGGGCAATGTAGGTATGGGAAATGTGAGAACAGTGGCAAGGTAGGGCATGCCAGGGAGGCGTGCTGGTATGGTACTGGATGAAGAAATGGAGGATCTGGTGGAAATGGTAATGGAAACCGTGGTGGAAACGGTAATGGGAATCAGATTGGGAACCGTAATCAAGGAGGACGGTGGAAATGGAAATCGTGGTGGTTCTGGAAATCAAGCTGGTAACGGAAACCGTGAAGCAAACAACAATCAGGGCAGTACTGGAAACATACAAGGTTACTTTAGCTGTGGTGATGTTGGGCATTTCAAGCGAGATTGCCCAAAGAACAACCAAGCCCAAGGAAGACTTTTCAACATTGGGGCTAGGGAAGCTCGTCAAGATCCGAACGTAGTCACTGGTACGTTCCCTATCAACCAACACTTTGCAAATGTGCTATTTGATACCGGTGCCGACTATAGTTTCGTATCCCTAGAATTTAAGTATATACTTGGGTTAGTTGCAAGTAAGCTAGATATTCCGTACTCGATAGAACTAGCTAATGTGAAGCTAGTAGAGGCAAATGAAGTGATTAGAGGTTGTGTGATAGAACTTGGAGAGCATGAGTTTATGCTCGATCTTCTACCAGTTGAGTTGGGAAGCTTTGACGTGGTAGTTGGAATGGATTGGTTGTCGAGCAACCGAGCTGAGATCGTATGTCATGAGAAGATTATTCGTATTCCGACAACGAATGGAGAGATGATTGTAGTGCACAGAGAAAAGCATGATACGCCCCTACGAGTTGTCAGTTGCTTGAAAGCACAAAGGATGTTGCGAAAAGGATGTGCTGCCATTTTGGCTCACGTTGTTGATAAAGAAGCCGAAGAGCCGAAGCTGGAAGATATCTCTGTGGTAAGGGAGTATCCTGAAGTCTTCCCGAAGACTTGCCAGGATTGCCACTTCAACGACAAGTCGAATTCCATATTGACTTGGTTCCAGGCGCCGCGCCCGCCTGTAGCCAAGGCACCTTATCAACTTGCGCCTTCGGAGATGCAAGAGTTGTCGACGCAACTTCAGGAGCTTTTGGACAGGGATTCATTAGACCAAGCTTCTCGCCTTGGGGAGCTCCAGTTCTATTTGTAAAGAAGAAGGATGGTAGTTTCCGTATGTGCATTGACTACCGAGAGCTAAACAAGTTAACCATCAAGAATCGGTATCCTTTGCCGAGGATTGATGATCTCTTCGATCAACTTCAAGGTTCGAGTTACTACTCCAAGATCGATCTTCGATCAGGTTATCACCAGCTGTGGATTCAAGAAGAGAGCATACCGAAGACTACCTTTAGAACTCGTTATGGATATTATGAGTTTCTAGTAATGCCGTTTGGTTTGACAAACGTACCGGCAATATTTATGGACTTGATGAATTGAGTTTGCAAGCCATATCTCGATAAATTTTTTATTGTATTTATCGACGATATTTTGATCTATTTGCGGACGAAGGAAGAGCATGAGCAACACCTCAGAGCCATCTTAGAGCTGCTCAAGAAGGAGAAACTGTATGCTAAGTTCTCGAAGTGCGAGTTCTGGTTGCGTGAAGTACAATTCCTTGGTCATGTAGTGAATGAAGATGGAATCTATGTGGATCCCACCAAGATCGAGGCGATTAAGAATTGGGAAACTCCGAAGACGCCAACCGAGATCCGTCAGTTTTTAGGTTTAGCTGGGTACTATAGCCGATTCATTGATGATTTTTCTAAAATCGCTCAACCGTTGACCTCCCTTACTCAAAAGGACAAGAAGTATGAGTGGGGAGATAAACAAAAGGAAGCTTTTCACATACTAAAGAATAAGCTTTGCGATGCACCTATCTTATCCCTACCCGAAGGCACCGATGACTTCGTGGTATACTGTGACGCCTCGCGTCAGGGATTGGGCTGCGTGTTGATGCAGCGACAGAAGGTTATCGCTTATGCCTCACGCCAGTTGAAGATTCATGAGAAAAACTACACCACAAATGATTTGGAATTAGGCGCAGTGGTATTTGCTTTGAGGATTTGGCGGCATTATTTGTATGGCACCCGATGCAAGATCTTTACAGATCATAAGAGCCTACAACACATATTCGATCAAAAAGAGCTTAATATGAGACAGGGACGTTAGGTAGAGCTGTTAAATGATTATGATTGCGAAATTAAATATCACCCAGGAAAGGCGAATGTGGTGGCAGACGCCTTAAGTCGAAAGGAGAGGATTAAGCCCATAAGGGTTAGGGCTTTAGAGATGATCATTCAGACAGACCTCTCATTGTGCATTCATGCTGCACAAAGGGAAGCTCTTAAGAACGAGAACCTTAAGGATGAATATCTCCGTGGGATGGAGAAAAAGTTGATATCCAACGAGGAAGGAACCTTGTGTTTTATGGGACGAATTTGGGTTCCTCTCTTTGGTGGTCTTAGAGATATGATTTTTGATGAAGCTCATAAATCGAGGTACTCGATCCACCTAGGATCGGATAAGATGTACCAAGATTTGAAGGATTTCTACTGGTGGCCGAGACTAAAGGTGATGTTGCAACTTATGTTGGAAAGTGTTTGACTTGCGCCATGGTGAAGGCCGAGTATCAGAAGCCTTCAGGTCTCCTATAGCAACCTGAGATACCCATGTGGAAGTGGGAGCAGATCTCAATGGATTTCATAACAAAGCTGCAAAAGACACCCCGAGGTTATGATACGATTTGGGTAATCGTGGACCGGTTAACAAAATCTGCGCACTTTTTGCCGATCAGAGAGACGGATAACACAGGTAAGCTAGCTGAGTTGTACCTAAGGGAGATAGTCACACGTCATGGAGTGCCTATCTCAATTATATCTGATAGAGATGGGAGATTTGTGTCAAGGATTTTTGCAATCCTTCCAAGAAGTGTTTGGTTCTCAGTTGAATCTGAGCACCGCATTTCATCCACAGACGGACGGTCAAAGTGAGAGAACGATTCAGACACTTGAAGATATGTTACGAGCTTGCGTAATGGACTTGGGTGGCAGTTGGGACACTCACCTACCTTTGGTTGAGTTTTCCTATAACAACAGCTACCATACAAGCATTCAAGTTGCACCGTTCGAGGCTCTATACGGACGAAAGTGTCGATCACCATTATGCTGGGCAGATGTGGGTGATAGACTGCTGGTTGGTCCCGAATTGGTCCAGGAAACGACATATAAGATCATGCAGATCTGAGAGCGCATCAAGGCGGCTCGCGATCGACAGAAGAGCTATGTGGACCAAAGAAGGAAACCTTTGGAATTCGAAGTGGGTGATATGGTTCTATTAAAAGTCTCACCTTGGAAAGGTGTGGCATGCTTTGGGAAGCGTGGAAAGTTAAACCCACGATTTATCGGACCATTCAAAATCCTGGAAAGGATTGGCCCTATAGCATACAAGTTGGAGCTACCAGCAGAACTTAATGGTGTTCATGATACATTCCATGTATCTAATCCGAAGAAGAGTCCAACACAAGAAACAGTGGTTATTCCTGTTGATGAAGTTCACATTGACGACACATTCCACTTTACCGAAGAACCTGTTGAGGTTACTGATTGGAAAGTTAACAAGACTCGGAGGAGTAGTGTTAAACTCGTCAAGGTTCGGTGGAACGTGCGTCATGGCCTAGAGTTTACTTGGGAGCGTGAAGACCAAATGAAAGCTAAATACCCGCATTTGTTCCCCGACTCCCCTGCTGCAAGTAGTAAAGCTTAAAAATTTCGGGACGAAATTTTCTTAACACGGGGAGAATGTGACAACTGTCAAAATTTCAGGTATCCATACAACTATTAAACCATGATTAGTGCTTAATGACTGTGCTGAATTACAATTAATAACTTGAACTACTTTCTGATTATTTCCATATACATCATCATATATTGCAAATGATATGTCATTATTTCATTAGAACTTTATTTGACTCAAATGATGCACGAAACACAGTTAGCACAGTTATCAGATAAATCAGGAAAATACTGACAGAACTCAGTACATAGACAGGCAGTGTGTTGAGACACAGAATGAGCCAGAAACCAAGTATTACACTAGTATAGTGTGTAGGAAAGTAAGGATCATAAAACTGCCTTCCTAGTGATAGTTTAAGTGCCGGAAAGTGCCTAAAACTCACATAAACTGCAGAATTCTGCAGAAAATCAGCAATTTTTAGCATTTAAACAATCTAATATCATGCAGAAATATGGTTAAATGATCCTGAATGCTTTCCTAAGTGTCGGGAATTAAAAGTGTCACAAAAGGTAACGTAAAGCACACTAAACTGCATAGTTTAGAACCTTAACGAACCGGTAACCAACCGGACACTACCTGAAACACCAAATTTACACTAGAAGCACTGTTTTAACATTACCAAGCTAGTTATGCTCCCCGAACATCATAACACATCATAAATATCTAGTAACTAAAACACTTAACTTATACTTGGATTTTTACCATAATCTAACTAGTTTAGTTTAACCTAGCCTACATACCCCCCCCCCACCTATGTAATCGGCCAACATGGCCCCCACATGATGATTTGTTTTAATTTTAAAATAGATCTTGTTTATGCTTTATATGACATAAGATCCATGAGTTAAAATGTTAAAATGGACTATAAGTAAACATGCAAGACATAAGCCCTCATACTTACACACATTGAAACACACACATATTCTTCTTCTCCTTGTGCTCTCGGCCGAACACCAACACACACACACTCACCATTTTCGATTATTCTACATCCAATCCAAGCATATACAAGTGTGTTATAGGTTACACAAAGGAGCTAGGTGCTTACGGAAGTTCAAGGACCTTGTTCATTTGCTTTTATCCACTTGTTTTCTTCTCTTGATCATCCCTAGCCTTGAGCTAGTGGTAAGAACTTTGATCCTTCCATTTTATTTCTATTTTAAGTGGTTAAAAGATGTTACATAATGTTAATCATGAAGAACACTAAGAATCAAAGGAATGAAAGTTGAACATAAGCATGAATAATGAAGAAACTAAGTTGTTTATGTGTTGATATACTTGTTGATCATTGTTTGCTTGTGAAAATGATGTTGATCATCATATGATCTTGCTAGATCATGATTAAAAACATAATCTAGCAAGATGAGATGATGAACATGATAGAAGTTAATGGATCATCCTCATGAGAAGCATGAACTTGAAAGAATATGTGGTTTTCTTGTAAAATAATGATCAAAGTGAATTGTTAACCATGTAGATCTAAAATGTCAAGAGTGATTTCTCAAGAAACCAAGTTAAAAATATAAGTTTTACTAAATCTTGGTTCTTAAACAAATAAACCTTATTTTTGGTGGTTAATAAAGTGTAGAAGTATATGTGTAACAAGAAAAATCAAAGAAGAAACATTTTTAGAAAATATGATCATAAGTTGTAAAGATCTATATTCTTTAAAAATGAAGTTTTTAAAGAATCAACCACACTTTAAAGGGTAACAAGACTCACTAAATACCCTAGTAAGTTACTACAAATTTTTACAAATATTCAAGTTCATGAAGTATTAGATTATGCTTGTTTTTGGCAAGATTGGTAAGTGTAGATTGGTTATTGTTGATTAATTTATTGATTGTGTTGATTTACAAAAAGAAAATGATATACCTTCAAGGTATGGAAACCTCAATTTTTAGGGGAAACTATGGCAAAAATTTTCTAAAAATTAAACACTTAGAAAAATATTTCTAAACAAATATTTACAAGTGTATTTTAAACCATGGATTTTCACATAAAATTTGCCATATAATTTTTGTTCAAAAATATAAATATTGGAGGTTGGTTTTTATAAATAAAAGTGACTAAATATGTATTTAGGAAATATATATTTAGAAGTCACCATGTGTGTGATTATATGTATACTTTGTGTATTAGTTATATTATTTTACGACTTGAAATAATATAACTCATCAAAACACCAAAAATTCCATCCAAAATATTATCAAAATTCCAAGGAATAAATATACAAGAAATACACAAAATATTGGTGAAACCGAACGAAGGAATATAACTTACAAAATATTCCGGGAATAATATTCACAAGTATATTTTGGTAAATAATATTTTGGACACCAAGTGAATGAAATATGATATTTACAATTATTACAAAGTTATATCATATTTTTGACAAGAAGAAAATATATTATTTTTGGGTTAATAAAAATATGTATTTTCTTGGAAATATTAGAAGATATATTATTTTGAAAGAAATATATATTTTCTCAAATAAAAACGGAATATATTATTTTTGGAGAAATATATATATATATATATATATATATATATAGGGAGAAGATCATGCGAGAACCACCTCTTATTGCGAGAACCGCGAGAACCAATGTGAACACAACCAAAAATGCCTAAAAATAGCTAAAAATCACACAATTTTTTTTTTAATATTTTTTATGTTAAAATCGCTACTTTTCGAAGCCAAAAAAAAAAAATTTTTTGGCTTCTAAAAGTAGCGATTTTAACATAAAAAATATTAAAAAAAAAAATTTAGATTTTTTTTTTGATTTTTTTAGGTTTTTGGGGGGTTTAGTTTTTAGCATTTTAGCTTGGGGGGTGGGTTTTTTTTAGGTTTTTTGGGGGTTTTAGTTTTTAGCATTTAGCTTGGGGGGGTGGGGTTAGGTTTTTTTTGGGGGGGGGGGGTGGGGGTTAGGTTTTTTTAGCTATTTTAGGTTGTGTTCACATTGGTTCTCACAATAATGGTGGTTCTCGCATGAGCTCCTCCCTATATATATATATATATATATATATATATATATATATATTCCAAGTTAGACTTGAAAATATATTATTTTTGGAACTTATATGAAAATACAAATATTTTTGTCAAATGAGAAATTATAAATAATTTTTTTAAGTAGTAGTTCTTAAAGTATATATATTTGGAAATATATATTGGAGAACATTTATTAAAGATAATATTCCGGAAAAATAATACGAAATTAAGTATAAGGATATTTAATAATTACAAGAAATACGTATTCTCATACGTATAAATACACACCGGAAAACGACCCCAATACATGGCAAAAATATACAAGTATAAGAATACGAATACAAATACACCCATCCTTGGGAAGGATATACAAGAATAAATACTTGAAAAGTAACAAGTTACTATATGTTATTTTAACAACTATTCCAAAATTTAATAAATATAATTTAAGTTAAAATATTTATTATTTTAACAAATAATTATATAAATTGGAATAGTATCGAAGATACAAAAGAACGTAACTCAAAGACACTAATCAATACTTAGTCAAGGCACGACCCGCTCGTCTAATAGACATTAGTACGATTGTAGGTAGTCGTGTATATCTGAAGAAGCTTTGAGTTACGGTGCTTACGAAGAACGCAAGACTGTGAGTTCATGCCCCCATTTTGTTTAACTGTTTTCGTTTTATAACTTCGGGGGTGAAATACGTGTTACAAATGATTACGATTACAAATGAAATGAACTGTTAGATCATGTGAATGGGTAGGCGTTAACTTGAGACCATTAATCCTTTATAATGACCGAGGGGCATGAGTGATAGATCTATTTAGGTGTTGCGAGCCCCACCCATGGGTCCGCGAGTTGACCGCATGTGGTGACTATGTCGTTCCAGCCGGGAGGCCCGGTACGAAATACGCAAAGGATTGAGCCTTCCTACACCGTTGCACACATGTTGATGGCCTTGCAAACCACTAATTGATCTGTTCATATTCACTTACAAACACACATACATACATATTTTCAATGATTACAAAGGTTTACTCATACACACAAACAAACACATGAACTCGCTCAACTTTTGTTGATGTTTTCAAACTACATGTATTTCAGGGAATTAAAATGTGGATCTAGCGTGTAGGATCATGTACGGACCCGAAACGAGTCGTTCAGAGGCGTTCTACACAATATGAAAGGCGGAAACAGACATATTGTGTGTGATTCAGCTAGATATCCACTTTAACTGTTGTTCTGATTAACTTGACAAAGTTTTACAGTGAAACAACACTTCGGCAGCACTTCGGCTCCGGAAACACACATACACCATCACCTCAAACGAAATCAGATCACATCTATTTATAGGCACACTAATTCCGTTTGAACATGCTCAAACGGAATTAGGTTCAAACGAGATTACAGGTTCAAGCGAAATTAGCAAAGCTAATTTCGTTTGAAACAGATTGACACTTTCAAACGGAATTACATCATGTAATTTCGTTTGAACTTGCCTGTTGAACTATTTTCAACAATTTTCTCGTTTTCCGTGCCCTGATCTATATAAACTAGTACAAGACTCGATACAAGACGAAGTCGACAGACGCATGTACCAACAGACTCCCCCTCGAATGTTGACGAGTCTTCAGTGTCGAGTCTTCAACGTCTTCAGTCTTTATCAGTCTTTACTTTTCCTGAAGTATCTGACACTGTAAAGCTTCCTCAATCTTCTTTCTCTTTCTTCTAGAATCGCAACCTGGCTCTATGCTCTTCTTAATCAGATCTCTTGATTCTTTAAGTTCATCAGCATCAGCATTTCCAAGATCGTAACCTGGCTTTTAATCAATTCAGGATTGAAACTTGGCTTATACTCTTTCCACAAGTTCAAGACCAATTCCTGGCTCTACTATATCCTGCATAAAACTCTACCCAAAAATAAATTTCACAAAATTTAAAATTTTACAAATTTATTTTCTGCTTTCCACTAGTAGAAACAAATACATCATCATTTGCAAATATCACTCAAAACAATAAAATGATTTTACAATTTTAAACACTGATGAACCACTTGTAAAAATACCAATTTTCTTTCAAAATCTGATCATCTTTCAAACTAACTCCCCCTCACCAATTGTCATCATGTTTAGCACTTGGAATTTTGAAAATCAGCTCTCCAACATCAGTTGTCGAAAATCTTTTTGAATTTTTCAAAATTTAAGCTAAAACACACTAAAATCTTTTTGAATTTTTGACATGAAATGAAATGAAATGCAGTAAAGAAATATTTACAATACAATATTTTTTGTGAGCTTGTGTAAGAGGATCATATCAGTTTATAAAACAAATCACCAACACCGTTAAGCTTTAAACATTTTAAGTTCTAAACGATTCACTTAGATTGTCAGTATACTGATCCACTTAAAATTCTCACACAAAGTTCAACTGTTTCGAGATACGAGATTAATGTCTTAAGCACTTAAACTTATTCGCGTGTCCCACCTCAGAATATACTCTCGTATCAAGATCCCAATATTCAGTCTTACAGGTGAGTATACCACAGATGATATCTGTAAGGGGTTAAATTGCGAGGGTCATGAGAGCTCAGGTCAGAACTTCCGTTTAGCAGAGAGATGACGGCTTCTACTTTTGGTGTGTTCCCTTTAGAGAATCTTTTCTTCAACAGCACATGATTAGCATTTTTCAATGTTTCATCATTTTTTGTACTGAGGGCGACGCTATATTTCAAGCAAGTAGAAAGTATTATACGGGGACTAGGCCATTGCTTCCGCAAAATCAGAAGTCCCGGGATAATACCCCAGATATCACTGAGTATAAAGACCTAGTATCTCAGAAAGAGGGACCTTTCAAACAAGATTTCGGGGGTTACCCATACATCCGAGAGATGTTCCCCACGATATAAGCAAGTTTGAAATTTAGGTTTATATCTCGTCACAATCTACTAAATGTGTAAAAACCTACTGGCACATCATCAGTGAGACCGTTTATCACATTTTAAATTTCCAATTCTTTAGCATGTTGTGATCGTCCACTGATGTACTATCATTTCCTCTTTTATACAACAAAACTCGTTTTTTATTTTATCATGTTTTTGACATTTTCAAAATTTTTCAAATGTTTTTGGATTTTCATAAATTTCTTACTCCCCCTAAAATTCAAAATCATTTAAAATAAATTTAAAAACAAACTGTACAAGTAAAGTGACAACTGATATCGAATTGCTTCAATTCGCCATCCTCTTGGCATAAACAATCAGAACTCCCCCTCACAACAAACTATTTTCCCATTATGATTTCAAAACACTTAAGTTTGTTTTAATCAAATGGTTTTCCCGGAAAATTAGTTTTGTTGTTTTTATAAAATCACTTGTAGGTTAGAGGTTCAATTCATCACTTTGTTCATTTAACCACTAGAAAAATTTAACAATTTTAGATTCAATCAACATCACCATTTGTAGAAAATCAAGTACAACTTAATGTCCCTGATTTACCACTAGTAAGTCATAACCAAAAATTACTTAAACAGACCTTCACAAACACATTTTACCCAGAATGATGCCGATTCCTGCTTCACACTTACCAACCTGGAAGCTCCAGCAAGTCAGGATTTTACTTGTGAAAAACTGCCATCCAAGCCTGACCAAACTTGGATGTTTCCTCCTCAACTTCACTTGGGTAAAAAGTTGCCTTCTTTGTTGCATAAAAATCTTTTACCCCTTTGTCCTTTCCCTCGACCATTTTTCCAAAAATCTTTTTCACATTTCCATTAAATGCTTTCTCAACATCAAATTCTTTCTTCTCAGAATAGAATTTATTCGAGATCTCAACCTTTCCAACCTTTTGTTTAAAGTTTTCAGCCCTTAATGGTGGAAAATTTACATCATCCACTGGAGGCACTAAATTTTCTTCTTTAACCTCAACATGTGGCTCTTTTGACTTTGTGGAATCAGATTCATCGCCAAGTTTCTCATAAAACTTCTTAACAACCCACATTTGGTTGTCATGTTTAGCTCTCTTTTGATAAAAATTTGTCTTTGAACACTCACCAACTTCATATGTTGAATTTTCAAAAATTTTAAATTTTAAATTTTTCTCAACAACTTTTTCTTTGAGTTTTTTAGAGACTTCCTGTTTTGTTTTTGTTGCTTGAGAACAGTTCCATGCAATGTGACCAACTTCATTGCATTTATAGCAGGTTCTTGTCTCCTTTCTTTGATAAGCTCCATTCTTCATTTTCTCTTGCTTCTTGGCAAGGAATTCTCTGTTTGATTGTTTCCAGAATGAGCTTTTTGATTCTTCTTCACAACTTGTCCCTGAAACAAATATCATATTTGATTTAAAATCTCGAACATATTTTTCATTTTTATAATTTTCTGGTGGAATAAAACCCAATCCCTTTCTTTTGAAATTACTGTTATGGTTTGGTTTCTTTTGAAAACCTGAACCAGAACTGTAACCCTTTTTCTTGTTTAAACGTTGTTGAACTCTTGAGGTGTAAGTTTTAGATTTTCCAGTAAGACTTACATCTTTTATTTAAGAAATATTAATTTCTGTCAATTTGAAAACCTTTTTGATCAATTCGGTTTTAACACCTCTTATTGGAAATTCTTTATCATAATATAATTTGTCAGAATCATTCAAAGTATATGCAACTTCAAATGTTTCATCATTCAAATTAGATTTTGATATAAAAAATTCTTTACTATAAACCCGTTTAACCGACGTCTTTGAACAGTTGACCGATGAACTGGAACTTTTGACAGACGAACTCGAATTTCCAGACTCAGACTTTGACTCCGACTCCTCATCTGTATCCAACACTTGATCGACCACCTTTTTTATTAACTCAGACTCATGATCAGTGTCAGACGATGTGAATGTAATGTCAATGTTTTCTGGTAACTCATCAGTTGTTTCGGATTTTAACTTTATATTGACAGCCTTATTGACTTGCTCCTCGTTCGGTTTTCTAGGAGAATACCCTTCCCAAATTGGAGGCGGACACTTGTTGTAACTAACATTCTGTTTCTTACTAGTATCCTTCTTCTTTGGCTTCTCATCATTTTGAAATGCTTCAAAACCTGCAACAGTTGGATAAATTCTATCAATCAAATAATCAGAACTAGAATAACTTTGCAATAAACGTCTGATTCTTTCATTCTCAATCTTTTCTGTTTCCAACTCTTGCTTCCACTTTGCACTTTCTTCAATATAGAAATTTATAGCTTTCTGCTTTGACATCATCACAGCATTCAGCATTGTTAGTGCATCTTCTCTTTCAGAATTAGTCTTTTGCAGACCATTTACCGTTCTGTTCAACACATCGTAAGATTCTTTCACGTAATTGAGATCAAACAATAACTTCTCTTACATCTTTTCTTGCTCACTCAGTTTCTCATCTTTATCTGCACATTCCTTGCAAGATTCTAAACACTTTAAGCAAGGCTTGATGACTTCCACAATCTTTTCAATTTCGATAACCTTCTCAACTTCAATCACCTTTTCAGCGACTTTAACTTCTTCACATTTTTCATTTTTCTTTGTTTCTGAAACATCTTCAACTTTCACCTTTTTCAACTCTTTTGCTGTTCGTTTCTTCTTCAACTTCTCCAAGCGATCTGCAAAATAAAATTGAAAACTTTCAGGAGATTGTTGAGTTTTTGCAACATTAATATGCTTTTCTTCCTCATCATCACTACTGTCATCAGTTGGTGATTGATCAAAATCTATTGTCTTTACAGAACTATCATCTGAAGAACCAGAATCAGATGGTGTTTGATCAAAAACCATTGTTCTTTCTGAACTTTCATTGGATGAATCAGATTCTTCTTCTTGATTCGAATCATTACTAGCAAATATTTTCATCCATTCTGTAAACAAATCAGGCTTTTGAACTACTTCTGCAATCAAAGCTACAACTTTTGAATCAGGTGGAATATATTTATCCCAACTGAAGCCTTCTGCCACTTTTTCATCATCTTGATCAATGATACCATAATAAGCTTTCTTATTTGCATCTTCGATCATTCTTGCATGTGCAGTTTGTAGTTCCTTTTGTTGATGCGGTTGATGAGCAACCTGTTGATATATGGCTTTTCGATAGTAATCATATTTTCCAAAAGAATTCTTTGCTCCACTAGCTTCCTGATTTTTGCATTCTCTCTTGAAATGACCTTTCTCCCTGCATCGAAAACAAGTAACTTTAGATTTATCAAAACCCAAAGTAGACACATGTGCATCCAAAAAATCATTTCTTCCTGTAATCATTTTAAACTTTTTTGCTCTTCTCAAAACACTTGCTAAACGCCATTTGATGTCCATGAGCTCCATCTCTTCAGCGTCTATCTGATCATAATCCTCTTTCGTCAGCATAGGATTTCCGATCCTTCCAGCTACTAATCCCTCATAAGATTCCAGCACGGTAGCAAGTAACGCCATGTGATCTTTAGCAACTTCTTCAGAAAAACTTTGACCATTCGGGAGATTTAATGCAATGTTGCACTGTATCACACAACCATTTCCACTTTTTGAACTTTGAGAATGAAAGCTTGAAGTTGAACTCTTTGGATTAACACTCGGATATGAAGAAACTCCACTACTGTTGTTTGAACTTTGATCAACATTCCCAGATGAGTTCCCAGCACTAAAAGTAGTTTGGATTTTCGGACTCATTTCAACCTCTTGAACACTGCCTTTGTAATACATTTTCACATCTTGTTGATTACTCGGATTATTCAACCTCGCAATCTTTTGCTGTTCAAGATCTTGACCTTCAATCTTTTCGATAAATTGAGAAATTGTTAGTCCATCATATTCTCCGGTGTTCTTTAAGATCATCAAAAATGTACCCCACTCTTTCTGAGGTAAAGCGTCAGCTAACTTGTCGATCCATTCATCTTGAGGTTTTTCAATTCCTAGCAACGACATAGATCGCACTAAATGACAGTATATTTCAATCAACTTCTTTGATGATTCTCCCACCAAACTTGAAAACAGATCAAACTCTTTCTTTAGCAACGCTTTCTTGCTCCTGATCATCTTTTCACTACCTTCAAACTTAGTTTTAAGCGCATCCCAGATCGATTGTGCAGTACCATCATGTTGAAGTAAAATAAAGATATCTTCTTTAATAGCTTGCTGTAACAAAGTAATCATCATCTTTTCTGCTTTGTACATATCTCTCTCTTTGTCATTCAGTTCGGAAATTATTTTGATAACTTGCAAATCTGTACGAGGTTTAACATACTTCTTCTCAATGCATTCCCAAGATCTTAGATGATTGGCTTGCACCCAATTTTTGAAACGGTCTTTCCACCCATAATACTCCTCTATTCCCATAAGTTTGGGGGGTTTTGTAAAGTTCCGGTTTCGTTTTCCATGTTCATGTTTTGAACCATAGTAGCCGGAGTAGTCGGGGATGTAGCAAACGCGTTATAGAATTCCTCTTCCATGATACGGTAAACTTTTTCACAAAACAGATTTTTTCAAACAGAATAACAACTTCAAACGAAATTACCCTCTTCAAACGGAAACACTTGTTGAAACGAAATTACCAACAAACCAGTTTCAAACGGAATACCAACTTCAAACGGAATCACTGATTTGAAGCGGAATTACTTATTTCGTTTGAAACTTTCAAACGGAATTACACACTGAAACGGAATAAGGCTATTTCAAGCGGAATCAGCAACAATTTCAAATGGAATTAGGAGCAAATTCAAACGGAATTATGCTGATGTCATCATTTCGGTCTAAACTTTGTCAAATTAATCAAGTTTTAAGCTGTTTTAAGATCCGAAACTTTCAAGGGTTTGTTAAAACACTGTTACGCACATTATGTGAGAAAATTAGCCGATTTTAACCGTGAAAATTCATTAATTTTGAAAGAAAGGTGTAGAAAACAGAAATTTTAAGCTGAATCGGTAAGAACTCCTCCTCCTGAGCTCTGATACCACATGTAGGATCATGTATGGACCCGAAACGAGTCGTTCAGAGGCGTTCTACACAATATGAAAGGCGGAAACAGACATATTGTGTGTGATTCAGCTAGATATCCACTTTAACTGTTGTTCTGATTAACTTGACAAAGTTTTACAGCGAAACAACACTTCGGCAGCACTTCGGCTCCGGAAACACACATACACCATCACCTCAAACGAAATCAGATCACATCTATTTATAGGCACACTAATTCTGTTTGAACATGCTCAAACGGAATCAGGTTCAAACGAGATTACAGGTTCAAGCGAAATTAGCAAAGCTAATTTCGTTTGAAACAGATTGACACTTTCAAACGGAATTACATCATGTAATTTCGTTTAAACTTGCCTGTTGAACTATTTTTGACAGTTTTCTCGTTTTCCGTGCCCTGATCTATATAAACTAGTACAAGACTCGATACAAGACGAAGTCGACAGACGCATGTACCAACATAGCGGGTGTTCTGAAGTTTCAAGTGTTGTTAAGAATAAGTGATGTCATCCATAGTCTTGGGGTTTGGTTAGGGTGTCCTATCCTGGACAAGACACCTCTTCCAAATCCTGGTTTTATTTAAAGTCTTTTGTTAAGTCCTTGTGGAACTTTAAATAATTCGCATGGTTTGTAATTCAAATTTGGAGTCTACGTATCAAAACAATGTTGTTATGTTTCTAAACTTATTTAATGGATGATCATTGAATAGTTTTATCATATAGTGGTTGTTATGATTGAATGCAATGATATTAATCAAGTCACACATAATCACGCTTCCGCAAAAGTCAGGGTGTGACAAGAACATGCCACTGTTGTTTTAAGTTCATGTGTATATCTTTGTGTTTAAGAAAGAAAATGAGATAAAACATATCATGAACTGGAAGGAGAGGATTATACCGACTGTAGTGGGCGAGAGGGTCGTTTCCGTTGATGCTTGGTTTCCTTCGTAGAACCCAGCGAGGTTTGGTTTTTCGGGGAATTTGGTGATCGAAACAGTGATGCGATCTTGTAATATATTTCGGCGAACTTCGAAACAATGTGACGTGCTCGGTGAACAAAACGATGCCTCGTCGAGTTCCTCTCAGGTGACGTGCAACGATACAGTTACGTGATTTCAGCAACAAGCTTGTTGTCGGGACAGAAGGAGTGAGGGTGTTCTCCGAGATGTGAGGGTGTCGAGAGGTGTAGGATGTTGAGAGGTGTAGGAGGTGATGGTTGGTCTTGATCGGAGAGAAGGGGGTGGTTTATATGTTTGGAAGCCATGGATGTCGACTTTCGGTTTTGGGCGGCAACATCAAGTTTCAAAAGGTTTCCATGTATTAAGTGTATAAACATTAAACGTTGGTAGAACCAACCGATTCCCAAGATGCGGCGGAGTGTTTTTTTTTTTTGTTTTCGAAATGAAATTTTATAATTTGCACAAAGGCCCCCTTAAGTTTAAAATTTAGTTAACTAGGTAATTTGACTTGGTTAGGTTATATAACTTAGTTAACTTGTATAATCTAACAACTAACTAGGTTATTCTTTTTTTTATATAAAAAAACAAACAAGACTTTTATTATTAATTAATTTAATTAATTAAACAAATAAAATAAATAACCATATTTATAAACGGATTAAATTAACGATAAAAACCTTCTAACGATTATTTATTTCGTGAGGCTTTCGAGTTTCAAGGATCAGGATCCGAATTTCTTTAGTTTACGAGTTTTAATTATTTTAACGAGTATCAATTGTCAATTAATAAAGAATCGGAAAATCCTTGGATAATATTTCGCTCAACAACGTGAATTTGATTATCTGTTGCACATAAGTCTCAAATGGATACACGAACATGATTAAAATAACTTCGTTTTCAATAAGATCAATAGCCTCGAATTACCGTTGAAACGAGAGTAGATTACAACGAGAGTACAAGTGTCAAAAAATGGAAAGGACAACAAGATTTTCCAAAATAGGAAAGTTACAAAAATGCGAAGCGTTAAAGACGATGATCTTGGCGATGGCGAGGTTTTTGACATCGCTATTCTAGACGTAGCATCCTCTGTTGTCTCTGTCATTGACATTTCTTCTGATTCTGATCCCGGTCCTGACACCGACTCCTTCGAGTCAGTGACCTCGTCTGCACTTTGAGCCGCAGGACTAGAGGCTTACCCTAGAGATGATGATGATGCTATGTTAGCTGAACCTGCTACCCCTACTCCTGTGCCCACACCTACTAATACACCCCCTCGTAACCCCACTCACGTTACCAGTGACAGCCTCTCACAGCTACCCGTCCCGGTGGACCACTCTAGCTGGATACGTCGTATCCGTTTTGCGTTAGTCTCCCACATACACCCCCTACTCATGAGGGAGAGCCCTCAGGACATCCACACATACCCTCACTTGAGTTGAGCCCACGTTTTCAACCATCCTGATCACTTCCACCATCCCCACCGCATGTGATGCCATCATCTGACCCATACCACCCCTACACTCACTTCCACTTCCACAACTGTTGGCGCCATGTTTTTACCAAGAAGGATGATCGCCCAGGAAAATGGTGAACACCCGAGCTTCTGACCCACCCCCACCCCTGCCGATGCCAAGGACTGCTGAAGTGTTGAACTCTCTTCTGGAGGAAAGGATTTCGGAAGCCATCACCCAGTATAAGGCGAAACGTGCTGAACACATCGGCGGTACTGGAGGTACTGGCCGAAATGGTCATGGCAACTCATCTGGAGGAAACCTTAACCAAGGTTGCACCTATAAGCAGTTTCTGGACTGCAAGCCACTTAATTATGACGGCACGGGAGGTGCAGTGGCTTTCGTGCGCTGGACGGAGAAAACTGATTCCACGATCCGAATGAGCAAGTGTACCGTAGATCAACAAGTTACTTTCGTTACTGGGTTGTTTATATATGAAGCCCTAACTTGGTGGAACTTACAAGTTCAAACTTTGGGTGATGACGCGGCGTATGGTATGTCTTGGGATGACTTAAAGGAAAGAATGAGGGAGAAATACTGTTCACGTGCTGAACTTCAGAAGTTAGAGAAAAAGTTCTGGAACTTATCCATGGTTGGTTCAAATATTGTAGGATACACTCAAAGGTTCCATGTTCTCTCAAGAGTAATCCCCTATCTTGTGACTCCTAAATTTAAGTGCATCGAGCGCTACATTTGGGGATTGGCTCCAGAGATTCGTAGCATGGTGACTGCAGCAAACCTTACCACCATTACTCAGGCTATAACTCTGGTTGTCAGCCTTACTGAAGATGCTGTTAGGATGAAGAAGTTATCGCTGAAGATAACTGAGAAAATGCAAACTCATGCTGAGTCGTCTGGGGACAAGAAGAGGAAACACTCGAGCCTTAACCAAGAAACCCGCAACAATAACAAGAACTCCAATAACAATAAGAAGCGTGATTCAAATCCGCCCCGTGAGGCGAAGACGTTTGCTGCTGCAAACGAAACTGGAGTTAAGAAGTATCTGGGCAACCTACCCAAGTGATAAGTGCAAGTATCACTATCTGGGTGCTTGTCGTGGACCGAAGTGTGAAAAATGTGGTAAACTGGGTCATCATACAGAGGATTGTTGGGGAAGAGGAAACAGAGGTGGAAATGGTAATGGTAATGGAAATGGGAATCGCAATGGTAATGGTGCTGGAAATGGAAACGGGAATGGTAACGGCACTGGTAATCAGAATGGAAATGGGAATGGACGAAATCAAGGATGTTTTGGATGTGGTAGTAAGGAGCACTACAAGAAAGATTGCCCGAAGGAGACACATGCTCAAGCTCGAGCATTTGTCATTGGAGCAAGGAACGCTCATGAAGACCCTGTTGGACTCTGTATGCCCAAGACACATATTAAATTGATGTGGCTAGTACGTTATAATCCAAGTCGGGTTATACCCAATAACAAGCTAGACAAACACCTATAATATTTATTTATGATATGATCAAACAAATAATTGCACTTGACAAGCTAATAAATTATATGGATAATTTATTTTAGAGAATATTTATTTTGTTATTTAATGGGTTAAATAACATAATAAAAGATTATGATATGTTGCATAAGTCTTGTTATAAACTTTATAAAAGTTATTACAAGACTTATTCTAAAAAGAAATTTGAAAATTTTGGTTGGATAACACCCCATAGGGCCGCCCACTTTGGGTCTTCCCAAGATTGGTTGGTCCAATCAAATTTCATGCAACTCTTATATCTAGATCATACATGATTGGATATATAATCATACTTATTCTCTCACATGACACACACATATTTTTGAGACAAAAATTAAAGTGCAAGAACTTGCAAAAACCTTCTCAAATTTTCGGCCATAAGGGGTTGTTCAAGAGAGTTTCACAAGTTCATATTCGAATGTAGAAATCCTAGCAACATAAGGTGTTCATTGGAGGCTTGGGGTATGCAAGCTTGAGGTCTTCTCCTTTGAAGATTTCCATTCAAGAATATCATCTTCTTCATATCACCTTGCTCTTTGAATGGTAGTATTCTAAACACCCTATGGTTGTGATTTTGATACCATGCATATTCATATATGGATCCGGTTTTGGGGTTTTACATATAAAATGGGTTTTATATCAAGAAAGTAACATGTTTTAAATATAAATTCCACTGCGTTTTAATTTTATTTGGATAAAATTACTTTGATAAATATGTGAAAAACCCAACAGACCCTAACGTGGTCACTGGTACATTTCTCGTTAACAATCACTTTGCATCCATACTATTTGACACTGGTGCCGATTTTAGTTTCATGTTTGTGGAATTTAAACGTATGCTTGGGGTTGAATCTAGTAGATTAGATATTCCTTATTCCATAGAATTAGCCGATGGAAAACTTGTCGAATCAGGGGAAGTTGTTAAAGGATGTTCGTTGGAGCTTGGAGGACAGAAATTTAATATTGATTTGTTACCCATCCAGTTGGGGAGTTTTGATGTTGTAGTCGACATGGATTGGCTATCCAAGTATATTGCCGAAGTAGTTTGTCATGAGAAGATCATTCGCATCCCCCTTGCGAATGATGAGACACTCATAGTGCACGGGGAGAAACGAGACACGCCCCTGCGTATCATAAACTGTATGAAGGCACATAAATGCCAGCGAAAAGGATGTGTTGCCTTTTTGGCGCATGTAGTAGATAAGAAGGTCGAAGAACCAAAGCTAGAAGATATTCCTGTGGTAAAGGATTTCCCTGAAGCCTTCCCCGAAGACTTACCAAGATTACCTCCGCAGAGACAAGTCGAATTCCATATTGACTTGGTTCCAGGCGTCGCTCCTGTGGCCAAGGCACCATATCGACTTGCGCCATCCGAAATGCAAGAATTATCCACGCAACTCCAGGAGTTGTTGGATAAAGGATTCATAAGGTCGAGCTTCTTGCCTTGGGGAGCTCCAATGTTGTTCGTGAAGAAGAAGGATGGAATCTTACGGATGTGCATTGACTACAGAGAGTTGAATAAGCTCACCGTTAAGAATTGGTATCTGCTACAGAGGATTGACGACTTATTCGACCAGTTGCAAGGATCGAGCTATTACTCCAAGATCGACCTTCGATCTAGATATCATCAGCTGAAGATTCAGGAGGAGAGCATACCGAAGACAACATTCAGGACTTGTTATGGGCACTACGAGTTTCTAGTTATGCCGTTTGGATTGATGAACGCACCGACGGTTTTTATGGATTTGATGAATCGCGTATGTAAACCATATCTCGATAAATTTGTGATTGTATTTATCGATGATACCTTGATATACTCATGAACGAAAGAAGAGCACGAGCAACATCTAAGAACCATTCTGGAACTGTTAAAGAAGGAAAAGATCTACGCGAAGTTTTCAAAGTGCGAATTTTGGATTCGCGAGGTACAGTTCCTTGGTCATGTTGTTGATGTGTGCAAAATGTAACATATAAATTACATCAAATAAGGCATAAAACTAACCCTTTTTTAGTACTAATGTTGGAAAAAGTGTGTTTTTGTCCTCCTTTTGAATTTACAGGACCAAATGAGCTTAAAAGGAACAAAAGGAACAAATATATTGCCAAAACCAACGTAAATACAAAGAAAAGGAATAAACGTGACATGCGGCAGCATCCCCAAAGAAAAAACAAGAAGACAAAAGACTGACCACGGGGCCGTGCCCAGCTGGACACGGGGGCGTGGTCAGGAGCCTGCAGAAAAGACAAACCTGTAGAAGCTTCTACGCCCACCACGGGGGCGTGCCCAACTCAACACGGGGCATGGTCAACGCAAAGATACATGGAATCTTGCAATATCTTGATAGTACAGATACGATGCTGACCACGGGGCCGTGCCCACTGGACACGGGGCCGTGTGTGACCCTTTGCTGACACTTGCATTTAATGAAGGAAGAGAAAAGGCTGGCCACGGGAGCATGCCCGTTGGACACGGGGCCGTGGCTAGGGCTCTGTGTAGGCTATAAATAGGGGTGCTTGGTTCACTTCAAAGGCATCCCCTGGCAAACCACTAGTCTCCCACTTTGCCACCACTCCACCACCACTACAACACCAAAACCCACCACCATCATCCATCATCCATCTTTAGAGTGTGTAGTAGTCTCGGGATCCAAGATTGATCGTAAGGGTTCTTGCCAATCAAAGGCCATGTTTGGTTAAGCCTCTTACATCACTTGGTAAAGACAAGTCTTTTATGTATTACTTTTGATTTTTAATCTTTCGGCACTTTTTATTTGGTTTTGTGTTAATGACTTTAATAACTAGTTTCTTATGTTGAAGGTGAATTTTCTTTATCATTTGTCCGTGGTGTCTTGGCGTTACTTTACTGTCTATATAAAGTAAAAGATTGCATCATTCACGTCTCTACCGTCTATATAGAGGCATGTTGGCTACCTGGTAAGGGGTTAAGGGAATGGTTTAGTAAGGTTCTTGCCTTGTTCAATGTATAGATCCTGCAAGATCCTGGTTCAAGCTTACTAGGACCTCCTTCAATACCCACTGGTATTGGATGGCGGGGGTGCGTATAGCTTGAACCCCTCATATGTAAACTACTATTAATATATTAAACCGGCTACTTGGGATTGTATCCCTGCTGACTCAAACCACTTAGCCGAGGGTAACGTCACCTTCAAAAGAGGGGCCTACCACTTTTCGCATTAATAACTTAATTAATTATCTTTCAATATTCCGACCCTTTGGGATTGTATCCTTGCTGACTCAAACCACTGGGTTGAGGGTAACAGCACCTTCAAAAGAGGGGCCTACTACTATAACTAAGATAATCTCTTAAAAAGTCCGAAAGTGCGAAAATCATCAAAGGATACATTAAAGGCAAGTCGGATCCCAGTGATTCATCTTGTCTATCTGTTTTTTATTTTTATTTTAATTTCTGCATTTATAGTTTTTATTTTCATGTTTCAAATCTTTTCTCAAAAATTTTTTAGATTGATTAGACGTTGAGGATAAACTGGTACTAAAAGCTCTTGTGTCCTTGGACGACCTCGGTATCTTACCAACGCTATACTATGCTCACGATGGGTGCACTTGCCCAAGTGTGTGTTTAGTGTTAGTATAATGTCGTGTTTTATAAATTTAAAATTGACTAATGCGTAAAATGGGCTCAAAATATTAATAAAATCATATCACGCTTCGCACACACCATTGTGAACGAGAATGGTATTCACGTAGACCCGTCAAAGATCGAAGCAATCAAGAATTGGGAAGCGCCCAAAACTCCGACCGAAGTATGAAAGTTTCTGGGATTAGCGGGCTACTACCAAAGGTTTATAGAGAATTTTCCAAGATTGCTCAACCACTAACTTCCCTTACACAGAAGGATAAAAAGTTTGACTGGGGAGACAAACTGTGAGTGCAGATATGTCTATCGCCTCCGTCAATCCGGTCCGTAGCAAGAAACTGAAGAAAACATGATTTTATTATGTAATATGTAGAGAAAAAGGCAAGGTGGCATTATTGTAAATAAGGAAACCTTCCTTATTGCCTTAGCCAATAAATAGGACCCATAGGGTTATGTTTTAGAACTTTTGCCCATTTGAGAGATTTGGAGCTTGGTGCTTAGAGAGAGAAACTAGTGCTCAAGGTGATTCGTGGTGCTTGTACTTGTCATATATTCAATAGAATCACGTTTGTATTACGTTCTTGTGTTCGATCCACGTACGTGTACAGATTCCGCACGTCACACGTATCGGTTCGCAATCATTTCGGAGTCTTAAACGGTCCTACAACGCGCTCACACAAACAAGAGGAAGCATTCCAACTTCTCAAAGATAAGCTATGTGACGCACCGATCTTATCGCTGCCCGAAGGTACCAAAGATTTTGTGGTGTACTGTGACGCTTCGCATCAAGGTTTGGGTTGCGTGCTTATGCAATGATAGAAGGTCATCACATATGCATCGCGACAGTTGAAGGTTCATGAAAAGAATTATACCACCCACGACCTGGAATTAGGTGCGGTGGTATTTGCTTTGAAGATTTGGCAGCATTACATGTATGGTACTCGGTGTACTATCTTCACAGACCACAAGACCTTGCAGCACATATTTAATCAGAAGGAATTAAATATGCGCCAGTGACGGTGGGTTGAGTTGCTGAATGATTATGACTGTGAGATTAAGTACCACCTTGGAAAGGCAAATGTGGTAGCAGACTCCTTGAGTCGAAAGGAACGGGTTAAAACTTTAAGGGTTCGAGCTTTGGAAATGACCATTCGGACAGATCTTACTACGCGTATCCACGACGCCCAGCAAGAAGCGATGAAGGAGGAGAACCTTAAGACTGGACTTCTCCAGGGTACGGAGAAACAGTTGGTGCCAAACGAGGAAGGAACCTTATACTTTATGGGACGCATTTGGGTTTCGCTCTTTGGCGGTATTCGGGAAGTTATCTTTGATGAAGCCCACAAGTCAAGATACTCGACCCACCCAGGATCGGACAAGATGTATCAAGACTTGAGGGAATACTATTGGTGGCCGAATCTCAAGAACGATGTTGCTACGTATGTTGGAAAGTGCTTGACTTGCGCTAAAGTCAAGGCGGAGTACCAGAAACCGTCAGGCCTGTTGCAACAACCTGAGATACCCGTATGGAAATGGGAACAAATATAGATGGATTTTATAACTAAATTACCCAAGACCCCTAGAGGACACGATATGATATAGGTAATAGTTGATCGATTGACCAAGTTTACGCATTTCTTACTGATAAAGGAGAAGGATAGTACTAGAAAGCTTGCCGAATTGTACCTAAAGGAAATTGTGGCACGTAATGGAGTGCCTACCTCGATTATTTCCGACAGAGATGGACGCTTTGTATCGAGGATCTGGCAATCTTTTCAGGAAGCCTTTGGATCTCAACTGGATCTAAGCACGACATACAAACCCTGGAAGACATGCTCCGTGTGTGTGTTATGGATTTAGGCGGCAGCTGGGATACTCACCAACCCTTGGTGGAGTTTTCCTATAATAATAGCTATCATACAAGCATAAAGACCGCTCCGTTTGAAGCTCTGTATGGTCACAAATGTCGCTCACCTCTGTGTTGGGCGGAAGCAGGGGACAGATAGCTAATTGGCCCCGAACTAGTCCAAGAAACGACTGACAAGATCTTTCAGATCTGAGACCGTATCAGAGAGGCTCATGATCGTCAAAAAAGCTACGCCGACCAAAGACAGAAACCGTTAGCTTTCGAGGTAGGAGACATGGTTCTGTTGAAAGTCTCACCTTGGAAGGGTGTAGCAAAGTTTAGGAAGCATGGGAAGTTGAACCCACGATATATTGGTCCATTCAAGATTTTGGAGAAAATTGGTACCGTGGCGTACAAGTTGGAATTACAAGAGGAACTAAATGGTGTACACGATACGTTCCATGTGTCAAACCTCAAAAAGAGTCCAACCCAGGAAACCGTTGTCATCCCTGCAGATGAAGTTCATATTGACGACAAGCTCCGATTCACATATATTAACTGTCACATTATACTATACTTCAAGCGTTGCATCAAAATGATTAGTAAGCTCACCGGTTAAGCTGCGTCAGCATGACTGCAGAATACAATCAGACAATAGATTTAGGACTTAGAAGTGGGTCCAACATCAAAAATACATTGAGAACTAAGTAGGTGAACAAAGATTAACATAAACACTTTTCGAAAGCTAAAACAGACACTAAAAAGTACCCGAAACGCACTTTAAATGCAGAATTCTGCAGAAATTCAGCAAAAACAGCAAATAAACACTAAAGTAACATGCAAAATTAAGGTTTAAATGTCTAGAATAACTTGTAAAGTGTCGGGAATGAAAACTGTCACAAAAGGTACTTCATACCTTGCAAAACTACACTATTTAGCGCTTTAACGAACCGATAACCGAACAAATAACCGGACACTACCCAAAACACCAAAATCGACTAGAAGCATTGTTTTTATGATATAAAGCTAGTTATGGTGATAAAACACCTTAAAAATCATAAAAACACATAAACACACATAACCTTACATAAACCCCCTATTTTACATCTTCTACCCACAACTTCCAAAAATTTACAATAACCCCCCCCCCCCTTGTTCCAACAGGCCACAACATGGCCCACACCCACTTTTGCATTAAAATCTTGATGGCTAGATATGGAACATTAGAACTATTGGTTAATGGTTATGTTGGAAGTTTATAACAAGACCCTTAAGTTCATTTCCTTCATAATCCTCATTCAAACTTTCATCATTTTTCTCTCTTCTCTACCTACGGCCACACCCACCTCCACTATCATAACCATTTTCTTGTTACTTTCAAGCATATCTAAGGTGATTCAAAGGTGTATGAAGATGATCTAAGGAAGCTAGGAGCAAAGGAAGTTGAAGGACCACCTTGAGGAGCTTTTATCCACTCATTTTCTTCATTCTTCATCTTGTTCTTGTTCTTGCCACTTCCCTAGCCACTAGAGCTAGGAGTAAGCTTCATAATCTCTATTTTAATTCATGTTAAACTTATGTACAAGTTACATCTTCAACGAACATAAACTTTTAAAGATGGTAACATGAAGATCAAACATAATCTAAGTGAAAACAAGTTGTTTTGAAGTTGTTTGATGTATGTGATGAAGTTGTGAATGTTGAATCTTATGTGTTTGGTTAGATCCATCATGTGTAAGCTTGTTAGAAGCTTAAATCTAACAAGTTTAAGCATGGATCTTGAAAGATCCATGATGAAATTTGATGATGAACATAAAGATCTTCAAAATGAACATAAAAATGGTTTTAGAATATGTTTTTCATGGTTTTGAAACCCTAAAACTTATGGATGGTTTATTTAGTAAGTTAAAGTCTCATAAAAAGTTTGTTAAAATTTAACAAGAACACTTGTTTTTGGAAGATTCATGTATGTAAAGTGTAGATCTAAAAGACTACACATTTTTAACAAAAATCACGTTCATCATAAGGTTTTTCATGATGATTTTAGTGTATGTTACTTGTGAAATTGTTAGAAATTGATTTTTGGTGATGAAAGGAAAATAAACACATGTTTTGAAAACATGGGAAACCTCCATTTTTAGGGGAAACTATGTCAAAATTTTTATAAAATTTTGACACTTAGAAAAAGTATAAGTTTTGGTGAAACTTATTCTCTAAAAATTCACCTAAAAATATTTACAAAGGTTTCCTAATTTTTATACAAAAATTACAAGTAAGAAATAAGGTTTTCTTCAAGTATAAAACAATATTAAGTATGTATATTTTTAGGGAATATATATATATATATATATATTTAGTGGTCACAAAAATTATGTGCTAATGTATATTATATGTATTAGTGATGATAGGAACTTGAAAAATACATTAAATACTCCAAAGGAGTATACCACCAAAATACACATACAAATACTTAAGAAATACACAAAGATACATGTATACAAAATTACCTATAAAAAGATACATGGACAAATACAAAATTATATATCAATATACATATATTTCCTACAAAATTATTGGACTTATTGGACAAATTACATATTTATGGACTTATACAAAAATTATTACAAGTGATGGAAGAATTATAAATTGGACAAGCATGACAAAATATATGTATAACCAATAAACCTTAAAAATATTATTATTTTTAAGAAATAAAATTCCAGAAAGTAATAAAAATCAAAGAAATGATTTTTGGGTAAATAATACAAATACACAAGTATTTACACTTAAAATACAAGTATACTTTCCTAAGTATACTTATACCAAAAATAATATTAGAAATATTATTTAACAAATTACTTATATTTATTTTTGGAAAACAATATAAGTAACATATATGGGGAAAAGTTAAAAATATATTATTTTTAACATATAACATTTTCAAATCCTACTTACACAAATATATATTTTTGGGATAAAAATATATATAACAAATACAACATTAAATATATCATAACATATATACACTAATGCTACAAGGAAACTATATATGTAAGACACAATAAGACACATTAAATCCAAATCGTAACTTGTACTTAGAGATTTACAAGTTAGGTGATTAGCATACTTAGAACGTCTATAGGTCACGACATTCAAGTAGCAGAAACCGGTGAAGCTAGACGCTCGAGACGCAAAATAGTGAGTTCATGTCCCCACTTTCAAACATTTTTACTGTTTTCTAAACTTTGGGGAAAATACATGTACAAATTGGTATGTTTAAAACAAAGGAATCATACATAGATCATGTCACGAATAGGGTATACGTAAGCACTATCAATCTAGTTTAGACCGAAAGAATAAGGGTTAGATCTAACAGGTCCGGGCAGCCTCACTCTCTTGATAACACATAGTAGTGGAGTGTCTTAGTTCACAGTCGTAGGGTAAACGATGTTAAAAATGGCCTAGGTTTGGATGCTTCCTATATCGTCACATATGTTAATGTCCTAGCTAAACATTAGCGATCTCGATTCCATTTCATTACAACTTACAAACTTACATTTTGCAAATTACATACCATGCTTTTATACAATTACAAATGTTACATTTTACACAATCTGCATGAATTCACTCCAACTTTTGTTGACGAATTTTAAACTTACATGTATTTCAGGAAATTAGTGGATAATGCTCGCGGGTTCCTTATCAAGATGTAGTGTCATGTTTTCAAGATGATTAGTGTCCATCATCCGTTGCCATCTTTTGTTGGATTTACTTGCTATATCCCGCCTTCTTGCGGTGATATAGGAAGTAAAACCTTGATCTTTGTTTTGAAATGGTCTTGTAAACTTTCAAACAATTATCTTTTATTTATGATGTAAACTCTAGACTAAATTCTGTATTTTGGGACAATCAAACTTGAATGGCAAGATGGAGTTTGTTTTTATATCATGTAGTATGTTTACTATTCATATGCAATGAGAACCACTAAGATCACACCTCGTGCTTCCGCCTTTGAAAGGGGTGTGACAATTTGCGGGTTGGTGACAATGTTTGAACGAAGGTAGAACAGTGGTGGAATTGATGCAGATTGGAGGTGAAGAATGGTTGTGAATGGGTTTAGGCTATGAAAGAAGAGGTGGTATCGTGGTCAGAAATGATCGGTTGTGCAGGTTTCCGGTGGACGTTGAGAGGTCCGGTTGTGTTGTGAGTGGTGACAGTTGTTAGCTGGTTGTGTTTACAGAGATGGTTTGGCGAGTGGGGAAGGAATATGGTATACTAACAGTTTAAGATTATGGTGAAGGGTGGTGAAAGGTGGATTAGTGTCAGGTTAGTGGAGAACGGAGGGAGTAACGCCGATGTTGGATGATAATGGTCGGAAATGGTGAAGAGTGTTGGTCTAAGGTTTTAAAGGGTAAGGAATTGACAATTTGCCCTCACATTATGGCATTTAATTGGGTTGGTGGATGGTGGTTAGAGAAAAGGACAATGGGTGTGCAAAATTGGTATTAAAAGGACATGTAGTGTACAATGACAAAGGACAAAGAGTAAAATTTTATGTGTAAATAAAGGACAATTTGTGTAATTTACTCTTCATTTAATTATATAAACATATATTCGGCCAGAGTTACATTACCTATATATTAAAATTAGAACACAATAAACAGTAACATCATCAAGGGGATTAGCAAATGGTATTGGGTACCGGTGCCGATATCAAATTTATCAAACCGGGCATATTTTCGGTGCTGAATCGGTACCGACTTTTGACATTTTCGGTATTGGTTCGGCACCGGTATTCACCGGTTTTTACCCTCAAATACCAGTACCATACCAGTACCGAACCGTACCGTGCCAGATATATTCGGTACAGGTACCACTTTTGGGGATTTTCGGTAACGGTATTTTCGGTACCGGTTGGTACCGAGCTCATCAAATCCTGTAGCAACGCAAGTAATTGCATTGTTTAGATTACTTTTCATACACACTGTAAGTAAACTGTGTTTCGTTTGAATGAGGTTTTATATACAAAACAATTTATTTTGTTTTCTTTTTTATCTTTTTCTATAACGAATGAATTGTAGCATGTAAAATTAACTTGGATATTTAGATTATTGATGAGCAAATCATATCAAATCCTACAATCAAACCGGTATCGTATCGGTACCAAATTTACTATACCAATCATTTTCGGTACCAATTTGGTACCCACCTTTTGGCGTTTTCAGAATCGTTACTTTCGGTTCGACACCGGTCTAGCATCATACCTGTATTTACTGATTTTTACCTTCAAATACCATACCGTATGGTACCGAACATTTTTGGTGTCGGTACCTAATTTCGATGATTTTCCGGATCGGTACTTTCGGTGCTGTTACCGATACCAAGCTCATCCATATTTTAACGTGTTAGCAACGTAATAACTAAATTGAAAACAACCGAATTTCCAACGTTAGGACGTGTGGGTCCTATTATTATATATTAGATTATTTAAAATAGTTTTTTTAGGACGAAGTGAGTATCGTTACAACGTCATTTTTATTTATGTTTTGATATTTGGTATCTGCTTGCCGTTGTCGACACGTGTTTTGCAGACATTAGGTCCCCGCCGCAACGCGCGGACGGAAAATCAACTAGTTCATTTAATTATATAGATGTTATTAATTTCTAATTGGGCTAGAAGGAAATCCATCCAGGCCGTATTAATATAGCTTTGTTTGGTTTGGTCCATATTATATAGATATACACACACTTTCATGTATCCCCCACAAGCCAACATCTATGACACAAATATATTATACGTAAAAGAAAAATATATTTTCTAAAAATTAAAATATTAAAGGTAGCACACATATTTGCTTACTTACACCCCTCCTGTACACATACAACGCACACATACTTAGCCCAACCTATAAACACACACCTGCAACTAATTAACACATCCACCATGCACACTCATAATATTATATACATACATACACACACATAATATTACTTGCATAGACATCCCATTATACCATACCCTACACACACCATATGTTCACTGTAACCACACACAAGATAACACACACTTGTAACTCACACAATACAATTCATACAGATGCATTAAACTAATATAACTATGGTGGGGGGATAGTGCACGATCCTCCCAACCGCCGGAGTGATCTCACTCCGGGAGCCGCTACCCGACCAAGCTAGCTCCGCGGTGACTTCCCCATGCCGAGTTCTTACCCTGGGCGACATATGCCACACCCAAGACTCGAACCCAGTACCTCTGGGAAGAGGTGGGTGTCGGTGGCCAACTGGGCTACCCCAGTTGGTTAATATAACTATGGTGTGGTACTGTGGTGTGGTATCAATCGAACGGAAGCGAACCAGACCATTACCCAGTTCAAACTCTAAATATGTTATCGAGTTTTATTATGGTCGCCGGGAGAAACGAAACAAACCAAAAATTCGAATATACATTCGAATCCGAAGAGGGTTCAATCAATTACCTTAAAAGTCGAACGGAGCTAACCGGAGACACACAATACGCGCTTCGAATGGTCGTACTTAGCGGAACTAAGGTGAGCGGCAGTGGTGATTCACGTCGGCTGAATCGTATGTAACACCCCAGCCCGGATGGGCTGTCGTGTCACTTTTACGGAGTCAGATTAAAAACATAATTCCATTTATACTTAAATGTATTACAAGGCTTTACAACTTAATGAAGGATATCTAATCCAGTACAATTATTTCTACCGTCTTTTTCAAACACTCGAGCACTCTTCCAAATCCCGTCCCAGATTGTCTTGATAACCTGACGTAAAGAAGAAAACACAAAAACGTACGTCTGAGCAAAATTTGAAAGTTTTGCCCAGTGCGCGGATAGAGGAAAATAAAAGCTTATTTTAAAAGTAACATAATTTCATAATCATATCATACGGATGTACCCATGAGCCAAACTTAAAACGTGACAATACACAGGTAGCTACTCCTGTATAATTATCACATGAGATGGCGAGTTGGCATACCCGTTATCCACCTCCTTAAACTTAAATCCTAGGATCGATCCATACGCCTCCTAATAGCTTATATGTACCACACTTGTACTTAAGAGACGCCGTGAACTGATCTCTCCGTCACGGATGAAGCACATGATGTCGATGCCGCAACAACATGCTCGTGGGACACTCCACGAGAAGCAAAAACTCAGGGTATCAGAGTACAAATGGTCTTATTCATATAACTTATCGTAACATATATTGGAACATGCGATAATGAGTACAACTAACATAATACTATCGCATGACATGAAAGCTAAATCCAAAGTTATGATTAGAATAGGAATTCAACGGACTGTCAAATGAATCGATAATCAAATACGTGAGGAGTTTTAAAAGACATAGTAATTTAATGGTATTATAACAATTTAACTTGGGTAACCTAATACTTGTGTATAATATTAAACTTGTAATTTATTTACTTGTAACTTGTAAGCCTTAAGATATTTAACTTGTAACTTGTAAACCATAATTTGATTGAAAATACGAATCTTTGGCGATATTGAAAATCTAAGAGTGGAACCAGTCACCAAGGTATGGCTATCAATCCTATCTTGACAATTTCGTCCCCAAAATGTGGTTTATTGAACGAAACAAGATAAAACCTTGATTCGTTAATAAGGAACCACTAGAGTATGAAATGAAACTCGTATAAAATAAACTATTTTCTAAATAACTGATGTAAAACAAAACCTTTTCAAAACGTTTGTAACTTTCAACACATATTTCATAACTTAATCTTAATACGGAATTTAAAATCAAGAATGATATACTTGTATCCAATTGACATAAATCAAAAGAAAGGATTCTATCCGTACCTTAAAATTTCCAAGTGATGCTACCTTGTTTTCAATTGTAGATTTATACAGGCAGAGTTTAGCCTATTGATTATCCTCTTAACCTAATTTGCACACAAACTAGGTAAGTAACTTAATACAGCATTTACGATAACTCACGAGATCAACCCTCACAACGAATGACAAAGTGCTATGCTTAAACATCCATCGGATTCACAACGAAGGACAGAGTATTCCCCGAATTAGGGTGGCACTCAACATCCAGTCGAAATCACGATTAATGACAAAGCATCACCCTAATGTGGGCAGCACTTAAACATCCATTGAGTACATTGATCGATCGGATAATGAATCGTAATAGCGATCGAGTTAATACCCTGTTCTGCAGCACCCCGCTATACTAATTAGTGATTTCGTGTGTGTTGATTGTGGTAAACAGACGATAACTCGGTGCCTAGAGCGAATTTCTTCGTCGTTTTTGCGTACAGAATCAAGTGCCAATGTCCTCTATTTATACCTGAATTTTGTCAAGCCTTACGCATCGTAGCTCTATAACCCCTACGATGCGTAACCACTCTTGCGCACCGTAACACTTATTCCCTTACGGTGCGTAAGGGACACCTAAACACTATAGGGTTGCCACGTTTGGGACTAGCCTAGCTGAGTCGACATTTTCTTAAAATTCTAAACTGACAACGAATTATTTAGATAATCGTTAACTAGGGTATACACCCCCCTGAGTTTTAGGGGCCCTGATCCTGATTCTGAAAATTCTGAAAATTCTAGGGTTTGTACAGAATTACTTGGGTGTCTTAATTAGGGTTTCCTATTGGACTATAATCATAAGAAATAATAGTTTTTTAATGAGGGTTATTATATTTTTGTTTTTAAAATTTTCGGGTGTTACAAATCTACCCCTCTTAAAAAAAATTTCGTCCTCGAAATTATTACATACATATATATATATTAATAATCATACTTGAATGCGGCCCACTATAATCAATAGTCATACTTGAAATAAAGCTAGAGTAAAAACAATGAAGATGACGAAATACTTGTGTTCGAGACTATCATGAAGTGAAAAGAAAAGTTACTAACCGATGGGTAGAAAATAAATAAAAAAATTTTATTATTGTATCGACTGATTGGACATCGAAATCCTAACCCAATGTCTACCCATTACCTCACAGGTCTTAACTTATGTTTAAGTTTTCTACAGGAAAGAGCCTTTGCTCTGATACCATAGCTGTAACACCCCAGCCCGGATGGGCTGTCGTGTCACTTTTACGGAGTCAGATTAAAAACATAATTCCATTTATACTTAAATGTATTACAAGGCTTTACAACTTAATGAAGGATATCTAATCCAGTACAATTATTTCTACCGTCTTTTTCAAACACTCGAGCACTCTTCCAAATCCCGTCCCAGATTGTCTTGATAACCTGACGTAAAGAAGAAAACACAAAAACGTACGTCTGAGCAAAATTTGAAAGTTTTGCCCAGTGCGCGGATAGAGGAAAATAAAAGCTTATTTTAAAAGTAACATAATTTCATAATCATATCATACGGATGTACCCATGAGCCAAACTTAAAACGTGACAATACACAGGTAGCTACTCCTGTATAATTATCACATGAGATGGCGAGTTGGCATACCCGTTATCCACCTCCTTAAACTTAAATCCTAGGATCGATCCATACGCCTCCTAATAGCTTATATGTACCACACTTGTACTTAAGAGACGCCGTGAACTGATCTCTCCGTCACGGATGGAGCACATGATGTCGATGCCGCAACAACATGCTCGTGGGACACTCCACGAGAAGCGAAAACTCAGGGTATCAGAGTACAAATGGTCTTATTCATATAACTTATCGTAACATATATTGGAACATGCGATAATGAGTACAACTAACATAATACTATCGCATGACATGAAAGCTAAATCCAAAGTTATGATTAGAATAGGAATTCAACGGACTGTCAAATGAATCGATAATCAAATACGTGAGGGGTTTTAAAAGACATAGTAATTTAATGGTATTATAACAATTTAACTTGGGTAACCTAATACTTGTGTATAATATTAAACTTGTAATTTATTTACTTGTAACTTGTAAGCCTTAAGATATTTAACTTGTAACTTGTAAACCATAATTTGATTGAAAATACGAATCTTTGGCGATATTGAAAATCTAAGAGTGGAACCAGTCACCAAGGTATGGATATCAATCCTATCTTGACAATTTCGTCCCCAAAATGTGGTTTATTGAACGAAACAAGATAAAACCTTGACTCGTTAATAAGGAACCACTAGAGTATGAAATGAAACTCGTATAAAATAAACCATTTTCTAAATAACTGATGTAAAACAAAACCTTTTCAAAACGTTTGTAACTTTCAACACATATTTCATAACTTAATCTTAATACGGAATTTAAAATCAAGAATGATATACTTGTATCCAATTGACATAAATCAAAAGAAAGGATTCTATCCATACCTTAAAATTTCCAAGTGATGCTACCTTGTTTTCAATTGTAGATTTATACAGGCAGAGTTTAGCCTATTGATTATCCTCTTAACCTAATTTGCACACAAACTAGGTAAGTAACTTAATACAGCATTTACGATAACTCACGAGATCAACCCTCACAACGAATGACAAAGTGCTATGCTTAAACATCCATCGGATTCACAACGAAGGACAGAGTATTCCCCGAATTAGGGTGGCACTCAACATCCAGTCGAAATCACGATTAATGACAAAGCATCACCCTAATGTGGGCAGCACTTAAACATCCATTGAGTACATTGATCGATCGGATAATGAATCGTAATAGCGATCGAGTTAATACCCTGTTCTGCAGCACCCCGCTATACTAATTAGTGATTTCGTGTGTGTTGATTGTGGTAAACAGACGATAACTCGGTGCCTAGAGCGAATTTCTTCGTCGTTTTTGCGTCCAGAATCAAGTGCCAATGTCCTCTATTTATACCTGAATTTTGTCAAGCCTTACGCATCGTAGCTCTATAACCCCTACGATGCGCAACCACTCTTGCGCACCGTAACACTTATTCCCTTACGGTGCGTAAGGGACACCTAAACACTATAGGGTTGCCACGTTTGGGACTAGCCTAGCTGAGTCGACATTTTCTTAAAACTCTAAACTGACAACGAATTATTTAGATAATCGTTAACTAGGGTATACACCCCCCTGAGTTTTAGGGGCACTGATCCTGATTCTGAAAATTCTGAAAATTCTAGGGTTTGTACAGAATTACTTGGGTGTCTTAATTAGGGTTTCCTATTGGACTATAATCATAAGAAATAATAGTTTTTAATGAGGGTTATTATATTTTTGTTTTTAAAATTTTCGGGTGTTACATCGTGAGTCGAAGGTCTGATTGCAGCGGCGAGAAGTTGTGGTGGTTGTTCGGAGGGTGTCAAGGTCGTCGAACGCAACTGGTTGCAGCTCGAAGGCTTTAGATGTCGGAATTTATGGTGACAACTGGAAGTGCGACGGTTACAACTAAGAAAAAGAACGTGGGCACGATGGCGACTGTTGATATCGTGGTTTTTGTTTACAAAGGAGGAGTATCTGGTATAAAATCCGTTGATGATCGGTTTCGTAATCCCAAATCTTCGGGTGGGTTAGTTCAAGGAGATATTAAATTAATTTTGAAAAGGACAAAAATACTTTGAGAATGCTTATGAACGAGAACTAAGGTCACATGGAATGATTAAAAACTTTGAAAGTACATAATTATTTTCAATTATTATTATTTTTTCTTCTCCTCTACGTTTCCATGCCATATAACATATTAGGAACTTATGAATCAAAATAATTTAATTTAATTTAGATAACTATAATGCAAGCTTAATTTAACTATCAAATTTTCAATAAAAATAACTTTTACTTAGTTATCATATTTATTTATCATGATAAACTTATGAATATTACAATTCTACCCATCTAAAAAAAAATTTGTCCTCAAAATTGCTAAGTACGAAAACGAACGATTTCACATATAACGGACACGGAATAGACTTTACATATAGCATACCATTAGACAACATACATCTAAGACACCGAGTTTCTGAGATAGCAATAAACGGATACTAAATCAAATCAAAACAAGTATCTCTAAAAGGAGCAAATATAACTAGAGGATACTCTAAAGCAGTATGCAAGGACTTCAAATACTTTGCAAATAAAAGTGATACTAAAAAATGTGTCGCATCATGATATCAAAAAGCATATGTACCACGTTCACCAATTTCCACATAATCGGAAAGCGTACCTAGGGCATTAGCTGCGAGTGCGAAAAGTCAACCTCCCCTAGTAGTTTTGGTGTTCCCACCAGTATTAGCTCGCTGCTCAGGCCGAGGGCAATCCTTAATCAAGTGGTCTGAGTCTCCACATCTGAAACAACGACCTTCAGCAAGGCGACATGCTCCACCATGACGTTTCCCACAATGAGTACAAGGAGGGATATCAGCACGATTCTGATTCGGGTTTTGCTGATTATGTGGCTGTGCTCTAGGGGCATCGCTCTGTTGCATCTGATTCTGTGCAGGCCTACGATTCTGATAACGGTTTCTTCCACTTCGCGACTTATTGTTGTAATACCTATCAGAACGGTCCTCACGGTCTTGGGATTGCTCATTGCCACCCTGATTATCGGAATTATCCTGATCGTTCTCCCTAGAGCGTTTGCGATCACCATCCGATTTCTTCTCATGCTGCTTCTTCTCATTATTCAAATTCTTAACAGCATCGACTACCTCAGTAATGTCAATGAAACGAAGATTCAAGATGAACTTCCTATCATGATCGCATATAGCCCATTTGAAATTCTTGGTCTGCTGCTGTGGTGTACCTGCTGTTGGGCCCAGGAAATTAACCAAACGACTAAAACGAGCTTTGAACTCCATAATAGGCTCGTCATCCCCCTGCCTGATAGAAGCATACTCTCTCAGATACTCACTCCTATCAGCGTCAGTGAAGTATTGCTGATAAAACAAAGTGCGAAATTCAGCCCAAGGAAGTGTTGCTGCATACTGATCTCCTCCACGAGCTTCTTTCAAGGTCTTCCACTACCTATGAGCATCGTCCTCCAGTTTATAACTAGCAAGCCTAACTTTGAACGCATCACCCACGCCCATCACTTCGAACAACTTCTCGATATGAGCAATCCAGTTTTCCGCCTCGACTGGTGTAGCAGCGGTACTAAACGATTTTGGCTTTTCCTTTCTGAAGCGCTCAAGCCAATCAAGGATAGTAACAGGAGCATTATTGTTACCGTTGTTGTTTTCCCCTGGTGGTTGCTGTACATTGTTGTTATTCTGCTGTAGATGTTGTAGAAGGTTGGGAACTAAACCCGCAATAGCTGTATTGACAGCATTAGCAATCAGAGTTTCCAAAGGGACGTCGTTCTTGTTCACATTTCTTCGAGGAGGCATCTGAAAAGAGATATACATGTGAAAAGAGGAAAGTTTCAAAGCGTGCGGAAGATGACACAGATGGAATCCTAACCCGACGTCTACCCATTAACTAACTCATATGTTTAATTTTTATTGTTTAAGTTTTCTACAAGAAAGAGCGGTTGTTGTAAAACTGTGTCAAGTAATACCAATACTATACCACTGTTAGCGACCACCAACACCGGAAAAACTCGTAAAAACAAATTAAATAAAAACGAAAAAAATAACGCCGAGCGAAAAAGCATACATGAAATCTTTGAATCACGAACGCTCGTTGCAGAGAAATTAAACCAAAACGTAAAATATAGAAAAAAATAACTAAGTCAATCCAGGACCCGCGCGTTGGTCGAACTTGTTAAACAGAGAAAAATAGATGTGCTGCGACGGGCCAGTCAAACGGGAAAAAAATATACGAAAAAAATGTTGAACCCCACACGCACGTTGCGGTGCATTAACTCACAAAATTTAGAACGAAACGAAAAACTTTGGAGAAATGATAAGTATGGTGGACCAAAATTGAAAATAAAAAAGAGTTGGGATTAAATTGCAAAAGATTAAAAACTTTGGGTTAAAAGTAAAAAAACAAAGGGTCTAAATTGCAAAATTGAAGTTATTTATTAATCTTAGATAAAGATAAAAATAAATGATATCTATATATTAGTTATTAATATTAATATTAAAAGAAATTTATTAAATAATTACAAATAAAATTTATAAGGTTGAAGGAGAGAATGACATGTGGCATTATTTGTAGTCTTTTATTATAAGTTAAATTAGATTAATTTCTAATTAATCCATCCAGGCCGTATTTATTTAACTATATAGATATTATTAATTTCTAATTGGGCTAGAAGGAAATCCATGGAGGCCGTATTAAAATTAAGAAGCGGGAAAACTTCCAAAATCTCGATTTCCCGCCAAACTCTGCAAAAGCAAACAAATTATACATTTCCTCCAAGCTCTGAAACCAGAACTCACTTCAAGCAGTCAATCAATCAATCGCACGCTTCTTTTGAGGTTTGTATTTTTTATAGTTCAATTAGGGTTCCTTTGTTGAAAATCACGTGTGGTTTTCTACTTTTGTTAGATCTGTAATGTAATGACTGTGTGATTATTTACTAGAATGGCGGGAAAAGGAGGAAAGGGTTTGTTGGCGGGAAAAACGACTGCGGCTGCTGCGAATAAGGAGAAAGATAAGAAGAGACCTACTTCCAAATCATCTCGAGCCGGTCTTCAGGTTATTAAATAAGACTATTATTACTTGAATTGAGTAGTGTTGTTGTTTATGTGCTAAGATCTTATGTACAACATAGCATAGCATAGCACAGGGCCGGTATTTGTAAACCGACTGAGTTGCCCAAACTAAAGAGATCGGGGTTCATGGTTTTATGCTGTCTAAAACCATAAAACTGCCAAATCGTAAACCACGAAAATCGGCCTGTTTGACCAACCCGGCTTAAAACGTAAGCGACCCAAACTGGACCGTGAACACTCTTAAAACAGCCTTTGTTTGTCATCTATCATGCTTAAATTTGTACACAAGTTTGACTTTTTTAGATGAAATAATTAAACTTTTGTTTGGTTATCTCATCTTAATTTCAAATTGCACCGTGGTTGTGTTCCCTTTAATCAGCCCTATCGGTTAAAACATTTTATTTGAATGAGAATAATTTTTGCTCCAACTAGGTTACAATTTTTTTTTTAATAATTTTGATTGAACATTTGCTTGTTCATATTTTTATTTTGATGCATTATATGTATTTTGGTGGTTTGTTTTGACATGACTTAATAATAATTAACGTTGATTGATGCGTTACCAAATCCAAGTTATTTGTTTATCTGATTAAAATGCATCCAACGGATGTAATATGATTTTTAGTCAACCTGACCCGTACAATATGTATATGGTTCGACTCATTATCCATTTTGTCACCTCTAAACTTCTAACATTCTTGTTAGAATGATTTTTAATAACTTCAGTTTCCGGTTGGGAGAATCCACCGCCACCTCAAGTCAAGAACATCTGCCAATGGGCGAGTAGGAGCAACCGCTGCGGTTTACTCAGCTGCAATACTGGAATACCTGACAGCTGAGGTGCTCGAGTTGGCTGGCAATGCGAGCAAGGATTTGAAGGTGAAGAGGATCACGCCACGTCACTTGCAACTCGCCATTCGTGGTGATGAAGAACTTGACACACTAATCAAAGGTACCATTGCCGGTGGCGGTGTCATCCCTCACATTCACAAGTCTCTAATCAACAAAACCACAAAGGAATGAGATTATTTGACCACTCTATCTCAGCTAGACTTCATGAATGTTTATTAAATGTCAAAATAATTGTTTGATTGTTGACTTTAGCATGTGATTGTATCAAGTAGTTATGTAAGTTTGAACATCGGATGACATGTTAATTTGTGTCTTTGAATTGTTAACTTTTGGTTACATCTATGGAGTTAATATTGGTGATATATCGGTTCCTTAGTAAAATATCGGTTAAAATATTGGTACCGATATTATCAGCGATATTGACTGATATTTGACCGATATCACCGATATTCTGAATTATTGGTGTTAAATTGCTATATATATATAAATTCTGCATTATATTAAAATTACTGATATCCCATCGATATCTCACCGAGATCACCTATATTTCAAATATCGGTCCTTTACCGATATCCGATATTTTCTTGTATTAACTGCATAGGATTACATTAACATCCTCAGTTTGTAGCCTTTCTTTAAATCTTCTACAATTGAATAACTTTGATTTATTTTATGTTTTTAAAATAAAAAAGACAATTGAATATACGGTAAGTGCAATTCACTCTTAAAGATCAAACAATCCCACATGTAAAACTCATGCAATTCATACCCGTATCACATGTACATTATTCATAACCAAAACGAATGCATATTACTTCACTTATAAGGCCACAAAGTTCGTAACATGATCAATATAACATACCTTATCAGTCCCGAATGCACTAAAAATCAACTTTCGTTTTCGTTTAATTCAACAAACCTTAACATGCCGCATACTTTAAAATCACTTCTAAATCTCGTACATGAATCTACCCAAAATCTTTATAAAGGGGGCAAACAGTCATATTCCATTTGTTCTCAGCTATTCTGGTTCAAGATTGTCTAAAACCATCATGAACCGTCACCACATACATGTTGTGAGAACCCATAACCACCACTACCACCGGTCTTTTTCCATGTCTCCTCCCGCCTAATTTCGCTAACACATCCGCACTCTGGTTCTGTCTCTCCTCGTATGAATTAGTGTGCACTTTCGCTCCATCATCATCATCTTCTTGAACTTGTCCACAACAATGTTGAGTGAATGATCCGTAACTTTATAATAGCCCACGATAAGCCCTCCAACGGTTTCACAGTCGGTCTCGATCAACAAGTTAGACAAATTTTTTTCATAGATTAAACACAAGCCGTTGTATATACTCCACATTTCAGCATGAAGCACCGTATACGATCCTCCCTCCATCTTCCCCATATACCCGCACACCCATCTTCCTCTAATCAAACCCCCATAACCTGACGGGCCCGATTCCCCCTTGAACTTACGTCCGTGTTCAACTTAAACTTTGACTGCATACTGCCGAATTGTATATTTCGTTGTTAGGATCGAACGCTCTCACATACGAACTCGGACCACACACACTCTCTACTCTCACAATCTGCCACAATCAAGAACACAAGGATTTACGTGGTTCGGTTTAAACTGACCTACGTTCACGGGTAACTAGGAGTTTATATTTCTTGGTGAGGTACAAAGATTACAATACAAATGAATCTCTTATATAGAGATTGAATGAAGAGAAAGAAAGTCACAAACATGATCCGTAAAAAATGGGTTACAAGCATTATTGGTTCACCCCTGCCCCTTATCCTCGTGTCCTGTTTTCTGACCTCAACTTGGTCAAGTGGCTTCACACTCAACAATCTCCCACTTGAAGCCACGTAATAATCTTCACATGTGCTTCAACTGTGCATCTGTATTTCTGTAAAAACTTTTGATCTTAGCTCCTTCCTAGTTACTCCGGCCTTTTCTTCAATTATCCTGAAGGCCCGTTGAAGCTTACATTGGCTCCAACACATCAGTCATGGCTAAATCTGCCACTGACCCATTCTCTGTTCCTATCGGCTCCCACTGACATGAACTGCCCGATCATGGAACATCCTGAGAACAAACACTCTCCGAATAAAGCAGATTATCAACTGGAGAGACTTTGACAGCTGGAATACTGGTTCTCTTAACCCACTGTCGTCTGGTAACTCAGACTGAAGCACGTCCCGTGCTCCCATTGCCACGAATGCCCCTGACTGGTTTTACTGAACCTTTTCTAGCACGTTCATCCTGAATCTGACCTGTGACTCTGGGTTTGCCATCTGCAAAGCAAACCTTCTTCTGCTTACGAGATTCTGTGAACCGGATCTTGGTCTTCTTCTGAACTGGGACGGTTACTCCCTCAGACGGTAAACTGACCATATACAGTGAACCCTGTTTCTTTCCTCGAGCTACGACTAGATTTCCCTTTAGAACCTTCCACTGCCCGTTCCTGAACTTAACCTCGTGCCCCTGTTCATCCAACTACCCAACAAAAATCAACTGTTTCTTCAGACTTGGAATTACCCGGACATCCTTCAAAGTCCATGAACCGAATGGAGTCTTCAGATCTAAGTCACCCATGCTCGTCACATCAAGAACCTCATCGTTCGCCAGTCTTACCTTACAAAAATCACCTTCTTTCAGATTTCGCAGTGCTTCACTGCTGTGGGTAGCGTGAAATGAAGCACCCGAATCCATAACCCAGGAATCCACACTGCTCTCCACACTATAGATCAAAACATCATCATCTGAGTGGTCTACTGCAGCGTTAACTTTTTTCTTCTCATTTGGACATTGATTCCTAAAATGTCCTACCTCTTTGCAGTTCCAACAGGTTACATCACCTCGAGCCCTAGACTGACTCCTCTTTTTGTTCCTGCTCCGACTATCTCTGTTATTCTTCCTTCCTCTGCCAACATTTAGTAATTCACTCGATGATCCACTCGAACTTCTCCTTCTGACGTCCTCACTCAGAATAAGATCACGAATCCCTTCAAAAGTAAATCCGCTGGTACCTGATGAACAGCAAATCGCTGTAACAGTTCCGGACCAACTGTCTAGCAAAGAAGATAACAGTAGCAAAGCTTGAACTTCATCTTCGAATTTGATGTCCACTGACACAAGTCTGGCCAAAATCGAATTCAACTTGTTGATGTGCTCTGTGACTGAACTGCCATCCCTCATCCTAGTATTCACCAGCTCTCGAATCAGAAAGACCTTATTAGCTGCCAAAGGCTTCTCGTACATGTTAGATAGGGCTAACATCATGCCACTAGTTGTGGTTTCCTTCATGATGTTGAATGCCACAGTCTTTGATAACGCAAATGTAATAACTGCCCTGGCTTTCCTGTCTTTTGATTCCCAATCTGCTGGTTCCACCCTTTCTGGTCTAACTCCTGATAACACAATATCAAGATCTTTTTGAACCAATAATGCCTCAATCTGCATCTTCCACCAGCTAAAATATGTACTGTTAAACTTGTCGACTTGCATCTTCCCGTTTTCTGCCATGATAACTCAAACACGACTAAACGAAACTGAAATTGAAAAATAAACCGAAAATCAAACTGAAAAAACCGAAACAAGCACTAGTCTATGGTTCTGTTTCTTCGATCTTCAACGAAACGATATACTGAAAAATTGCTGGTTTAACCGGTCAAAAAACTGATCTTGAAATTATAAACCTTCTGCCTAATGCCCCCCCCCCCCCCAAAAAAAAAAAACTTAGTTCTTTGACAAATAAAATTTTGGCTACTACTGCCAAAGGATTAAATAAAAAAGAACTAAACCCAATTTTCTTCTTTGTTTAAAGTTGAGGGGCCTCCTTGGTCAAATTGAGAAACTTCAATTTTCCACCAAAAAAAAGAAATAAAGCACGTACTGTGCTTCTTCTTCCCCACAGAACAAAACAAAAAAAAACTCTGCTCTCATTCTTCTCTTCTCTTCTGGACGCAATCAACACCCAGAAAAGGCAAGGATCGAAAACCCTAAGCAACGGCGGCTACTGGGTCAGGAAACCCTAGTCGCGAGGGTGAAGAGAACGAAGGCGGCGGCTGTTCTGGAGGCGGCGGCTTCTGATGGCGGTGGAGGCGGTTCTGATGGCGGTGGAGGCGATTATGATGGCGGTGGCCGCGATTCTGATGGCGGTGGCTTCTGACCGGAACCCTAGTTCCGGTTTCACAGGTCAGTATCTTCTCTTTCTTGTACACCTCCTTCTCTGTTTGTGTGAGTCAATCAAGAGCCCTGAGCTCTGATACTAGTTGTTAGGATCGAACGCTCTCACACACGAACTCGGACCACACACACTCTCTGCTCTCACAATCTGCCACAATCAAGAACACAAGGATTTACGTGGTTCGGTCTAAACTGACCTACGTCTACGGGTAACTAGGAGTTTATATTTCTTGGTGAGGTACAAAGATTACAATACAAATGAATCTCTTATATAGAGATTGAATGAAGAGAAAGAAAGTCACAAACATGATCCGTGAAAAATGGGTTACATGCATTATTAGTTCACCCTTGCCCCTTATCCTCTTGTCCTGTTTTCTGACCTCAACTTGGTTAAGTGGCTTCACACTCAACACCACACACCCATCTTCCTCTAATCAAACCCCCATAACCTGACGGGCCCGATTCCCCCTTGAACTTCCGTCCGTGTTCAACTTAAACTTTGACTGCATACTGCCGAATTGTATATTTCGTTGTTAGGGAATGTTTAGAGATGTTTGATACTGCTTTGTTATATAAGCCATAATTCTGATACGCTGACTTATAAATTATCCGTGCTGATGTCAAACAAAGCGAAAATTCTGAAATTTGAAGTAATCGTATATACCAAATTTATACTTTTAGAAATGGATTAGGAGAAAACGTCCCAAAGTGTGAGAACGCATCCTGACGGGACACGTGGCGAGCGATATTATCAGGCCGGAGGGGCTTTTTTGTCTTTTTATCTTCCCGTTTTTTCATTTTTCGTGTGTCACAATAGAGTTTTATTTTTTGGCGTATAAGATTTGTTTGGCGTTTATTTATATTCAATAACTATCTGGCGTTTCACTGGTCTTTCTTAGATCTATGTCCTTCAATTAATCGTTCTTATGTCACGTAGATAACAGCTTGGCGTTTATGCCGTTCCCAAATTCAATAAAATTAATTAATAATTCTAACATCTTTGGCGTCCATGGTGTTACCAAAATCATTATATACATTTAATAATTCAAACTATCCTTTTTTTTTTTTGGCTTTTTTAGATTTTACCAGTTGAAATAATCTCATATATCTGATAAATGTAATTTTTTATGTAACATGAAATTTTTAACATTTTTTGTAAAAAAAACTACTCGGTGTTTTTTTTGTTTTTCTTTTATAAAAATGTTCAAATATATGTATATTACATTTTCTATTTTTTTTAGGAAAAAATAAAAATGTTACATGGGTTTTTTTACAAAGGTTTCTTGAGTTTTCACAACTCAAGTTGGTTTTCTCTATAATCTTCCCATATATATATATGGTTATAGACCCACGTATTACACTGCTTGAATAAAAAATATTAACAATTAGTAAGATTTAGAAGTTATAATATGATATTTTGCGTAAGATATAAGTGAAATTACGTATTAATTAGCTATAGATACGTGTGTTGTGAAACTATTTTCGAAAGCAAAATTGTTAATCAACTCTTCGTAATCCATACTTTATAATAAGTGTTACTATTTGCTAAAGTGAGAGAACAGAAACTATTTACTTATAATTTATATTTATATATTATAAAGCATGTGTTGATTATCATTTTTTATTAATGGGTGTACTAAACAAACACGAGAAGGTTATCAAATTGTTTTTATAAAACTTTAAATCTTATTTAGAAGTTTTATAAATAATATTTAGTTTGTAATAAAAATATCTTCTAACATCAAAAAACCCAAAATTAAAAAATATATATATATAATACTTAATAAAAAGATAAATAAACAAATTAAAGAAAATAAGACAGACAAATAACGTTTACAATGACAAATTAGCTATAGTTAATGGTTAGATATTAACTAAAGTAAATGGTTAATACAATAACAAATCTCTAGTGGTGACAGAAATCAAGGACAACTCACTATTATAATGCTATTGTATTTGACCATTGACTTCAAATATAAGTTCTCACATTTCTAGACTTGCTTTCTTTTTTAATTGATGTTTCTAAATCACTCTCGGTTTTTGTGGAACTCTACGCAAAACTGTGCGACAACCGGCACTTTTCCATGTAATTCCGTACGATGTGAACAATAATTTGTAATATATGGTTGTGCATGATGAACTATGATATGAATGATTTCACGATTTACTTTCAAAAGGCTCACAAATACATTACATGATGCATGCTACTTATCATTGTTAAATGCAACTTGAAATAGTTAAATTAGTGCACAGAATGAAACTAGCTCAATTATCAGATAAACAAGTAGTACTGACAGGAGTTCAGTACTCAGACAGACATCATGTTAGGACACAAAATGAGGCTCAGAACCAAAGTTTATACTAGAACTTCATGTAGGAAAGTAAGGGTTATGAAATTGCCTTCCGAGTGACGATTAAGCACTAAAAAGTACCCGAAACACAATCTAAATGCAAAATTCTGCAAAATTCATCAATTAAACATCAAAATATTATGCAGAAATAAGGTTTAGATGTCCAGAATAACTTGTAAAGTGTCGGGAATGAAAACTGTCATAAAAGGTGTAACGACTCTCATTAAAAAATTACTATTTCTTATCTTATTTTGTTCATTAGGAAACCCTAATTGAGACCCCCAAGTGATATGGCATGACCCCTAAAATTTTCAGAATAATCGGAACTAGGATCAGGGCCCCTAAAGCTCGGGGGGTATTCCCTAATTGATATTATCTAAACAGTTTGTTGTCGAATTCAAAATTTAACAAACCGTCGACTCAGCCAAGCTAGTAAGACACAAGGCTACCCTATGCTAGAGGGGGTCCCCTCGCGCCACGCGCCAGGCCCTCGCGCCACGCGAGGGCGCCGTTTTTCCAGTATAAATGCAGGGGTTTGGCACTTGAAGTTTGGCGTTGGTTCGACGTTAAAATTCAATTCGTACACTGAGATATCGTTTGTTTACTTCAAAACACACACATAGCACGAAATTCTGCCGCGATAACAGGGTAATAACTCGATCACTGCTACGATACAATGTTTGATCGATTGAAACCAATCTGATGGATGTTTAAGTGCTGCCTAAACTTGGGCTATACTTTGTCATTCGTTGTGAATCCGATGGATGTTTGAGTGCTGCCCGAACTCGGGCTATACTTTGTCATTCGTCGTGAATCCAATGGATGTTTAAGTACTGCACTTTGTCATTCGTCGTGAGGGTTTTGATTTCGTGAGCTTATCGTAAATGTTGTATTAAGTTACTAACCTAGTTTCGTGTGCATTATTATTTGAATTAGGTTAACAAGGCTAAATCAGTACCCTAAACTCTGCCCGTCTAAATCTGCAATGTGAGTCATTCTCTTTTTATCGAATTATTTTCTTAAAACTCTACTTGTTTTCAAAGTTATAGTTACAGGGATTAAGTCTTTGTAATCTTCAATTACTGCCGGTATGTGGGGTTTTGTATACATTACTTTATTCCCGTCACCATTGGACAACGGGTTAGCCATGGGAGATCTGACCATAGTCACAGATACAGTCGAGTGACAAATACCGATTTGGGTTAATTGGTTGATAAAAACAATGTAATCGCCCTTAATAATGTATATTATAACAATGTGTCGTTTTGTGCAACCTGAGTGACTCGCCAGTATTTCCCTGCTGATAATTTTTTTTAAAACATGTTTCAGGTGATCTGCTGTGATCAAGGAAAAAGTGCCGCGTAGCACTACAAGCTTGAAGAAGTGGCTCAATAAAATAAAGAAACATGTTTTTGTAAAACAGGGGATTTCCGTGAGAAATCACCTTTATTGTAAATTATGGGAGTTATTCCCAAATTATGAAATAAAATGAATTGGGCATTTTCAAGTTTTAAAAGATCATGTTTAAACTTCCGCTGCCAACATATTTGTTACCACAGATTTCTGTCCCGCGGCTCCTGGACCGGGTAAAACCGGGACGGGGGCCGTGACAGAAAAAGGTGGTATTAGAGCCACTGATTTAAGCCAATTAAGTATTTAGAAATACTTAATTTTTCTAATTGCCATTCTGTGATTATGTGAAAATTCAATTTTTCAAAATTTTAACTTAGAATTTTGTGTGTTTCTTCATATATGCTAACAACATGAATGAACTATCCGAAGCACTTCAAAAATTTACTATCCATAGCACAGATATGGATATCACAGGAAATCTACCTGGCTACCAGGCTGATATTGAAGAGCCAATGGTATTCCAAGCCCAACCCCAGGAGAAACCCAAACCGAAAAAGAGAAGAAGATTCGTAGGCTGGAGGCGTGTGCGTAGGAAGAAACCAGCAACACGGAAAGTTGTAAAGACTGAGGATCCAAATGATAAAGGCAAAGGAATGGAGATTGGAGAGAGTTCTGGGCAAGCTCAGGAAATGCCATCATGGGAAGAGCTGGATCGTAAATTGGGACTCAGTGGCCTCATCGGACCTGCCGATGAAAACCTCTTCAATTACCCAGTTGAAGCACAACTTCCAGTTAATCTGGAACCTACTATTCCAGATCCTATTATCCACCCCCGACCTCTACCAGAAGAGCTAGAAGAATGGTGGACAACCGACTGGCAATTTTAGAATCTTTTAAATAACCATAATACATTTTTCCCTCAATTTGACCCTGAGCCTCCACTACACCCACCAATGAGCACCGAGAACTTGGCTGAACTTCACCACTATGGCGAGGAACTGGTGGACGCAGGAAATAGAATCCGAGATGTGGGGGAGAGGATATCATGGAAATACGACGAGAGGGAACGTCGTTTATGAGATGCCAGCTGACGGGGATGGTGTGACTGTGTGGTTGTGGTTGTATAATAACAAAATAATAATAATAATAGTAATAAAAATATAATCATGTAAAATAACTAAAAATAAAACTTTGTAAAATATCTGGTAATGTACGGATGCCTATTAAAATATATAAAATATGGAAGTCGAAAAATCGACAATTTTGCCTATACGTGTTGACATGATTGTATTGACGTGATTATGTGCGATTGTTTATTATGCTTGGTTGTTATTTATTTTGTGCTAATAAGTAATATATATTAATTACCAGATGGAACATGCCGGTAATGAACCAGTTAACGAAGTTAACCAATCCGAACAAAACCATGAAGATCAATTTCTTAATAGGAAAGATATAGAGAATATCGTTGCCCAGGGAATAACAAATGCTATTCCAGCAATCCTTGCTGCTGCCCGAAATCCAGTTGAACCTCCACCAATTATTCCTAGCAAACGTACTCATGAAGACAACTTCAGTAATAGCATAAATGGAGGCGGCAACATTAATAATAACGATAATGATGGGATGCAAGCCCCATTCCTTAAAAGAATGAAAGCTGCAACGCCTGGTTGCACTTACAAGGAATTTCTTGCCTGTAAACCTGTTGAATTTGCAGGAAATGAAGGGGCGACTGCTGCACTGCGTTGGTTGGAGAAAACCGAGGCAGTAATTAAAATAAGTAAATGCACCAAGGAGGATAAAGTCATGTATGCTTCTCACCTTTTCAAGGAAGAAGCATTAGAATGGTGGAACAAAGTGTTGCAAGCCAAGGGAAGCGACATGGCCTATGCCATGAGTTGGGAAGAATTCAAGAGTCTGGTGGAAAGGAAATTCTACCCCGAATATGAAAAAGAACAAATGGTGAATAAATTCCTGAGCCACCGAATGGTGGATGTTGATTGCCGAGGGTATACTTCGAAGTTTTTCGAATATGCTCGAATTGTGCCTACTCTGGCTTCACCAGAACCGGTACTTATTTCTCGCTACATTTGGGGTTTAATTAGCAAGATCCGTGATATTGTCAAAGCTGCGAGACCCCGCACGATCGATGATGCGGTGGAATTAGCCAACACTTTGATTGACGGACTGGTGCGTATGCGAGAAGAAAACAGGAAGAAGGAATTGGCTCAGAAAATTACCCAAGGATTTCGTGTGGGTAATAATAACAATTTCAAAAGAAAAATAACTGGATCATCTTCCACTCCGCCGTTCTGCAGGAACTGTAAAAAGAAACATTTTGGAAAATGTAATGAACCCTGCAACTTCTGCAAAGCTATAGGACATCGTGAAGAAGATTGCAGAAGGAAAACAAAGATCTGCTATAACTGTGGAGAAGCTGAGCATTTCAGACCAGAATGCCCTAAATTGGTTAAACCAGCTGACAACAAGGCCAAACCTGCCGAAGGGACTACAAAGAAGAACGCAAGAGCCTTCCAATTGACCACGCAGGAAGCCAAACTGATTCCCGACGTAATAGCTGGTACGTTTCTGGTACATAACGTTTATGCGAAAGTATTATTCGACTCTGGTGCAAACCAAAGTTTTATAAATACTCCATTCTGCCAAGCTCTTAAGCTACCTTTAATGAAACTTAGGCAGATTTATACAGTAGAAACGGCAGACGGGATTTCGGTTAACATAGATACGGTTTTGCAAAAAGAAAATATAGAACTTTCTGGTCATAAATTTTCTGCAAACCTATTACCCATGAATTTAGCTGGATTCGATGTCGTGTTAGGAATGGATTGGTTAGTAGCCAACCATGCTCGAATCCTTTGTGATAAGAACTCCATAGAAATACGTGCACCCATGGGAGAAGTAATTATGATTACAGGGGATAAGCCGCGTAAACCAATGAAGTTCATTTCGGTAATGAAAGTTGCTAGTTATGAACGAAAGCAAGGAATAGTGTATATGATTTCAGTAATCATTAGCACTAAGGGTAAGGAACTTAAGGAAATTCCAGTAGTATCAGAATACTCAGATGTATTCCCAGAAGAGTTACCAGGATTACCACCAGATAGGGAGGTAGAATTTAGAATTCATTTGATTCCTGGAACTACACCCGTAGCAAAGGCACCTTACCAATTAGCACACACTGAAATGTTAGAACTGAAAAAGCTATTAGATGAATTGCTAAGTAAAGGATTCATACAACCTAGTTCATCCCCTTGGGGAGCACCAGTGTTGTTTGTGAAAAAGAAGGATGGTTCCATGCGAATGTGTATCGATTATAGAGAGTTTAACAAGGTTACAATTACCCATTGCCTAGGATTGATGATCTTTTCGATCAACTTCAAGGAGCTAGATATTTTTCTAAGATAGATTTACGCTCCGGATATCATCAGTTGAAGGTACAAGAAGAAGACATACCTAAAACCGCTTTCAGAACTAGGTATGGTCACTATGAGTTTACAGTCATGCCCCTTGGACTAACAAATGCTCCTGCAGCATTTATGGACATGATGAATAGGATCTGTAAACCATATTTGGATAAATTCGTAATTGTCTTCATCGACGATATACTTATTTATTCCAAAAGTCAAGATGAGCATTGTCAGCACCTGCATGCACTCTTAACTTTGTTAAGAAAAGAGAAGCTTTACTCCAAATTCTCGAAGTGTGAATTTTGGCTACGGGAAGTGCAATTTTTAGGACACATGGTGAATCACGAAGGTATTCACGTAGATCCCTCCAAAATAGAAGCGATCACCAAATGGAAGGTCCCGCAATCAGTTACGGAAGTTAGAAGTTTTCTAGGATTAGCTGGTTACTATAGACGCTTTATTAAGGATTTCTCTAAGATAGCTGTGCCATTAACTAAGCTAACCTGTAAAACAATTAAGTTTGAATGGGGACCTAAGCAAGAAGAGGCTTTTAGGATTTTAAAACAAAGGTTAACCAACACCCCAATTCTTGCCTTACCAGAAGGAACAGAAGATTTTGAAGTTTACTGTGATGCCTCTAAGCGAGGATTAGGATGTGTGCTGATGCAACGCAAGAAGGTAATTGCGTATGCCTCAAGGCAATTGAAAAAGCACGAGGAAAACTATACGACGCATGACTTAGAATTAGGGTCGATAATTTTTGCCCTTAAGATTTGGAGACACTATCTGTATGGAAGTAAGTTTACTGTCTATACAGATCATAAAAGCTTAAAGTACATATTTGGGCAAAAGGAATTGAATATGAGACAAAGAAGATGGATGGAAATTCTAAGTGACTACGATTGTGATATTCAATATCATGAAGGAAAGGCAAATGTAGTTGCAGATGCCTTAAGTCGTAAGTATCACGAAAAGCAAAAGCGAGTTCGTGCTCTTAGATTAAGTTTACAATTAGACTTAATGGAACAATTGAAAAATATTCAGGAAATAGCAATCAAGGATGATGCTGAAGGAATGAAAGGACGAATAAAGGAACTAGAGCAAGGAAGTGATGGAATTTGGAGATTCCATAAGAAAAGGATTTGGGTACCTAAGCAAGGAGATTTGAGAAATAAGATTTTAGAGGAAGCCCATAAATCTAGGTATACCTTGCATCCTGGAAATAATAAGATGTACCAAGATCTAAGAATTAATTTCTAGTGGATAGGAATGAAAAAGGACATAGCTAAATATGTATCTAAGTGACTAACTTGTTCACAAGTTAAAGCAGAACACCAGAAACCTTCAGGATTACTCCAACAATTAGAAATGCCTGTATGGAAATGGGAACTCATAACCATGGATTTTGTTACTAAGTTGCCCAAAACCAGAAAAGGTAATGATGCGATTTGGGTAATTGTGGATCGATTAACCAAATCAGCTCATTTTCTACCCATGAAAGAAACCTTTAGTATGGAAAGGTTAGCAAAGTTGTATGTAGATGAGGTAGTATCCTTACATGGAGTACCACTCTCTATTGTATCGGATAGAGATAGTCGTTTCACTTCACATTTCTGGACAAGTTTCCAAGAAGCAATGGGGACACGACTGAATTTAAGTACTGCATATCATCCCCAAACAGACGGACAAAGTGAAAGGACGATCCAAACCTTAGAAGACATGCTCAGGGCATGTGTAATAGATTTTGGTGGGAACTGGGATGACCATCTACCCTTAATTGAATTATCCTATAATAATAGTTATCATGCAAGCATTGAAGCTGCCCCATTCGAAGCACTGTATGGATGAAAGTGCAGAACTCCAGTTTGTTGGGCAGAAATAGGAGAAAGCCAATTATCAGGTCCCTAAATCGTACAAGAAACTACCGACAAGATCACTCAAATCAAGGAAAGACTAAAGACAGCTCGAGATCGCTAGAAAAGTTATGCAGACAATAGACGTAAGCCGCTAGAATTTCAAGTTGGAGACAAAGTACTCTTGAAAGTTTCTCCTTGGAAAGGAGTAGTTCGGTTCGGTAAAAAGGGAAAGTTAAGTCCAAGGTACGTAGGACCATTCCCAATAATCCAGCGAATAGGACCAGTTGCCTATCGTTTACAATTACCAGAAGAGCTAGCCGAGGTACATGATGTCTTTCATATATCCAATCTCAAGAAATGTCTATCTGATGAATCCCTGGTAGTACCTCTTCAAGACGTAGAGGTAAATGAAAAGTTAAAATTTGTTGAGAAGCCACTACAGATAGAAGACAGAAAGGTCAAGTTTCTTAAGCACAAAAGACTAGTGCTGGTCAAAGTCAAGTGGGATTCTAAGAGAGGACCTGAGGCTGAGTACACTTGGGAGCTGGAATCAGAGATGAAGCGAAAATATCCCTACTTGTTCCAGTAAATCTCGAGGACGAGATTTTTATTAAGGTGGGGAGGATGTAACGACTCTCATTAAAAAATTACTATTTCTTATCTTATTTTGTTCATTAGGAAACCCTAATTGAGACCCCCAAGTGATATGGCATGACCCCTAAAATTTTCAGAACAATCGGAACTAGGATCAGGGCCCCTAAAGCTCGGGGGGGGGGGGGTATTCCCTAATTGATATTATCTAAACAGTTTGTTGTCGAATTCTAAATTTAACAAACCATCGACTCAGCCAAGCTAGTAAGACACAATGCTACCCTATGCTAGAGGGGGTCCCCTCGCGCCACGCGAGGGCGCCGTTTTTCCAGTATAAATGCAGGGGTTTGGCACTTGAAGTTTGGCGTTGGTTCGACGTTAAAATTCAATTCGTACACTGAGATATCGTTTGTTTACTTCAAAACACACACACAACACGAAATTTTGCCACGATAACAGGGTAATAACTCGATCACTGCTACGATACAATGTCCGATCGATTGAAACCAATCCGATGGATGTTTAAGTGCTGCCTAAACTTAGGCTATACTTTGTCATTCGTTGTGAATCCGATGGATGTTTGAGTGCTGCCCGAACTCGGGCTATACTTTGTCATTCGTCGTGAATCCAATGGATGTTTAAGTACCGCACTTTGTCAATCATCATGAGGGTTTTGATTTCGTGAGCTTATCGTAAATGTTGTATTAAGTTACTAACCTAGTTTTGTGTGCATTATTATTTGAATTAGGTTAACAAGGCTAAATCAGTAGGCTAAACTCTGCCCGTCTAAATCTGCAATGTGAGTCATTCTCTTTTTATCAAATTGTTTTCTTAAAACTCTACTTGTTTTCAAAGTTATAATTACAGGGATTAAGTCTTTGTAATCTTCAATTACTGCCGGTATGTGGGGTTTTGTATACGTTACTTTATTCCCGTCACCATTGGACAACGGGTTAGCCAATGGGTGATCTGACCATAGTCACAGATACAGTCGAGTGACAAATACCGATTTGGGGTAATTGGTTGATAAAAACAATGTAATCACCCTTAATACTGTATATTATAACAATGTGTCGTTTTGTGCAACCTGAGTGACTCGCCAGTATTTCCCTGCTGATAATTTTTTTTTAAAACATGTTTCAGGTGATCTGTTGTGATCAAGGAAAAAGTGCCGCGTAGCACTACAAGCTTGAAGAAGTGGCTCAATAAAATAAAGAAACATGTTTTTTGTAAAACAGGGGATTTCCGTGAGAAATCACCTTTATTGTAAATTATGGGAGTTATTCCCAAATTATGAAATAAAATGAATTGGGCATTTTCAAGTTTTAAAAGATCCTGTTTAAACTTCCGCTGCCAACATATTTGTTACCACGGATTTCTGTCCCGCGGCTCCTAGACCGGGTAACACCAGGATGGGGGCCGTGACAAAAGGTATCTCATAACACACTAAACTGCGCAATTTAGCACCTTAACGAACCGGTAACCAAACGAATAACTAGACACTACCCGAAACACCAAAATTGAACTAGAAGCATTGTTTTAATGTTACAAGACTAGTTATTAACACTAAACACCATATTACACCTCAAAACATCTAAACACATTAAACCCCTAACCAAATCACTTAAATCCTAACTAGAACTTAACTTAACATTTGAAATCAAACCATGACCCCCCACCCCCTTGGTGAACGGTCAACAAGTGGTCCCCACCTCCACCATTTATTGATTATTAAATTAGATGATGTTACAAAGATATTAAGCACTATGACCATTGGGTAATCTAATGTTGGGAGATAAAAGAACAATATCATCTAACTTCACCACATTCACTTCACAACTATCAAACACCAAAAACACTTCTCCATCTCCTCTCAAACTCACGGCCCAAACACGCCTCTCTTCACCTCCATTTTTCTTCAACTTCTCACACAATCTAAGCATACTCTAAGCTGAATCAAGGCTAGATAGGAAGGTTGCAAGCAAGGGAACTCGAAGGACCATCTTGAGGAGCTATTAACCATCTCTTTTCTTCTTCATCTTGCATCTTGTTCATCCCTAGCTTTTTTGCTAGTAGTAAGCCCTCTTGATCTTGTTTTTACACCTTATTTTAGTGGTTAAAGTAGATATGTAACAAAAAAAATCCAAAGATCACACCAAAACAATAACATGAACATAAGAATAAAGCTCAAAATCATGAAGATCTAAGTTGTTTAGTGTATCTGATGAACTCGTTTGTTGATTTCTTGAGTGTATGGTGTAGATCACCACATAAAAGCTTGCTAGATGATGATTTAAAACATGATCTAGCAAGAATAAGGATGGATCCTGAAAGATCCATGATGATCATCCTTTATGTTAAATATGAACTTGAAAATAAACTTGATTTTGTGTAGGATGATGGTTTCTACAAGTTGTAAGTCTTAAAAGTATGAGATTTCAAAGATAAAAGTTTCGAAAAATAAAGTTTACTTCATGATTTACATGATTTGGTTTTTGAAAGAAAATAAACATGTTTTAAGTGTGAAAATGGAACTAGTAAGGCATAGAAGACATGAATAACTCAAGAATATGAATTTTTGTAAAAATGAGTTACAAGTTGTGAAAATGGAAATTTTGTAAAAATGAGTTTTATGAAACAAGAACCATGTTTTTAGTGTTAGTAAACCATGTTAAACATCATGTTAAAATATTACAAGATTTTACAAAACTTCAAGTTCATACCTTCTTGTAGAAATGTATGTTATGGCTCATGGTAAGTTGTAGAATGTTGTTGATGATTGTTGGTGAAATTTTGAAAAAGAAAATTATATGCTAATAAGCATGGAAACCTCCATTTTCAAAGGAAACTATGGCAAAATTTTTGAATTCAACACTTAGAAAAATATTTTTAAACAAGTGTTTACAAGTAATTTTTCATCATGGTTTTTAAATATAAAAATTTGCCATAATTTTTGTTATAAAAATTACAAGTATTGGAGGTTGATTTTCAATAATAAAAATGACTAAGTATATATTTAGAAGTCACAAAATTATGTGCTACATGTATATTGCTTGTATTAGTTATACTAAAAATTAGGAACTTGAAAAATAATACACCAAACAAAAATACTAAAAATTATAATTTGAAGTATTACAAAAATCACAAGAAAATAAATATATAACTTATGCCCAAATATTAGACGCTTCGGACAATGGACACTTTGGACTATATATATATATATATATATTCCAGAAATAAATTCTTATTTTGACAAATTTGGTAAACGGTATTTTCGAAGCCGAACAAACGACAAAGTAGGAATTTTTACCATTATTATAAGAATATATCATATTTTGTCAAATTTGAAAATATATTATTTTTGGAATGGAAGAAAATATATATTTTCATAAACAACTCAAAAATATATTATTTTGGTGAAAACTAAAAATATATATTTTTCTAACTTTGATCTTAAAAATATATTAATTTTTAATATAACTGTTTTCCGATTTATAACTCTCGGGGTGTAATACATGTTTCAATGGTATGGTTTAGCTAAGGAATGAACTGTTAGATCATGTGGATGGGCAGTATCTCTCCTAAGTGCCATTAATCTAGTTAAGACCGAGGGGCAGGAGTGGTAGATCTATCAGGTGTAGCGAGCCACACTCATGGGTCCTTGTGTGGCCGCATGTAGTGACTATGTCTTTCCAGCCAGATGGACCGGAGGAAATTCGCTAGGTTTGAGCACTTCCTACACCACCGCACATATTAATGTCCTTGCAAAACATTAATGATCTGTTCATAGATGCTTTACATACCGGTTATCAAAAGAATTCTCTCAAATGTTTACAAGTTTATTGGAGCTCACATAAAACACATGAACTCGCTCAACTTTTGTTGACTGTTTTCAAATTACATGTATTTCAGGAAACTAGATGGATCATCGGCGTTGGAAATGTTTTCAAGAAGTAAATTTCAAGATTAGGTGTCATCCACTTTTGAAGGGTTTGATTTGTATATCTTATCCTGGATAAGATATATGGAGTAAAGCCTTGGTTTAATTAGTCTTTTGTCAAAAGTCTAAGTATGGAACTTAATCTCTTTTGATGGTTTGTAACTTAACATGAAGTTATGTTGGTTGAAACTTAACAACTTATGTTTGTAATATTTTTAAAACTTATGAATGGATGAACATTATATTTTAGTCATATAGTTGTTTATTATAGATGACTGCAATGAGAACAGATCAAGTCACATGCACACGCTTCCGCAAAAGAAAGGGCGTGACAAACTGTGAGTATACTCGATCCCATTTTCGCTTTAACACTTTGGGTGCAACATGTATTCTATATAAAATCACGCAACTCTTGAAACTTGTATTTATCACACTCTATCCACATTTAAACATGAAACATCTTGATGCGTGTTAATCTCATATGCTATGTAAACTTTTCGTGTCTATATGCTTATTAACTTCTGTGACAACTCGCATAAAATCCAATTACGCTTCGCTTTTACTTTATAACCGCGTGTACTGTTGGTGCATTACGTCTGTCAACTTCGTCTTGTATCGAGTCTTGTATTAGAATTGTTAGATCAGGGCACGTAGTTCGAGAAATCAAGGGTTTGTGTGTGAAAAGTTAATTTCGCATGAAATAGCATCTAGCTATTTCGCACGAAATAGCAGTTGTTAATTCCATGCGAAATTACAACCATTATATATACCCTTCATGTGAATTCATTTGTAAGGTTCGTGATTCCGGTACCCAAGTGCTGCCGACGTGTTGTTTGATCTGTAATCGTGTCAAATCAATAAAACAAGACAATTAAGTGTGAATCAAGCTGTTACAAAGTCTAATCAATGAATTCCGCCTCTGATTAGACCGAGAACTCTTCTGATTGACTCGTTTGGGTCACAGAACGATCCTACAAGTGGTATCAGAGCTCAGGAGGAAGAGTTCTTAAGAATTCAGCTTAAAAATCTGACTTCTACACCTTCTTTTCAAAATTAAACAAGTTTTTACGGTTAAAATGGATTGAATTTCACATATGATATGCGAAACAGTGTTTTAAAGAATCCTTGAAAGAATTAGACCTGAATTCAGCTTAAAACTTGGTCAATTTTACAAAAATCAGATCGACATGATGACGTCAGCAGTATTTCGCACGGAATAGCATCTTGATTTCGCATGAAATTACATTTTGTGATTAATTTCGTTTGAAATTGTTTTTGATTTCGCACGAAATCAGATTTCGTTTGAGATATTTCATACGAAATCACTATTTCGTTCCAAAGAGGCTATTTTCATTTGAATTCAAGTTAATTTCGCACGAAATCATATTTCGTTTGGTGATTTCGCATGAAAACATATTTCGTGTGAAAATTTCTGATTTCGTGTGTGTTGTTATTTCGTTTGAAGGTCTTTTGCAGATTACTGAATCATGGAAGAGGAATTCTACAATGCATTTGCTACACCAGTTGCTACTGTTACAATTGCTGAAACTCTTTACAGTGAGAATGAGACGGGAACTTATCAAAAACCGCCGAAGCTTATGTACATTAAAGATTTTAGAGGATGGCAAAATCGGTTTGAAAACTGGGTGCAAGCTTATAAGTTTGACGCATGGTGTTCATTAGAAAAAGATTACGAGAAACCGAAAAATGAACGTGGAATTGAAAAAACTTTCAGTGACTATTCAGATGTTGAAAATTTGAAATATACAAGTGAAAAAATGATGATCAGTATTCTTCAACAAGCAGTTAAAGAAGATATGTTTGTTTTACTTCAACATGAGGGTACTACAAGATCAATTTGGACTGCATTGATTCAAAAGTTCAAGGGAAGCGCTGATATGATAAAGAACAAAAAGGCCTTATTAAAGAAATCATTTGATATGTTTGTAGCTTTCGAAGGAGAATCAACAAAAACAACAATCGATAGATATTGTCATCTTGTTTTAGAAATGGGCAGATTGGAAATAAAGAAAGATGACGATGAGTTGGTTGATAAGTTAGCCGATGCGTTACCACAGCATAAATGGGGAACGTATTTGTTGATATTAAAACACATGAGAAAGTATGAAAATATGAATTTGACAAAATTCATTCAAAAGATTGAAGAGCATGAATTGGACATTCAGAAAACTGCTATCATGTCTAATCTAAATGTACAACAAGATGTCAGTCTGTATTACAGAGGAAATAAATTTGAAACCACTCCAAGTCCAAAGATCAAGACTGCTTTTAGTGCTGATGGTTCTTCTGGTTCAAATGTTAGCTCTACAACTCAGAGTGGTGGATATTCATCATCTTATGCAAGTTTTGATCCAAATTTCACAACACCAAGTCCTCAGCAACAAAATTCAAAGAATTTGCAATGTAATGTTACATTGAACATTCAAAATGGTCAAAATCTCTCTCCAGAAATGGCTAAGCAACACATGGCATCACTTGCTGCTATGTTAGAGTCATATGAAAGTTTAGTTGCTGGTAGAATTGGAAATCCGATGCTCACAAAAGAGGATTATGATCAAATTGATGCTGTAGAACTTGAGTTGATGGATATCAAATGGTGTTTGGCTAGTGCTGTAAGAAGAGCTGAAAATTTTCAACAAATCTCCGGTAGAGATGATTTTCGAGAAATGGGTGCATCTCCAATAGGGTTTGATAAATCAAAGGTTACTTGTTTTCGTTGCAAAGAAAAGGGACATTTTAAAAGAGAATGCAAAAATAAAGAAGCAACTGAAAGACAAGACTCATCTGGAAACAACAATTATTATCAAAAATCAATTTTTCATCAACTTACTCAACAACAACCATCATCATCTCGTGCCATTGAAGTTGAGAAGAAGAAAGCATATCTTGTTAATCAAGATGATGAAAAAGTTGCAGAGGGTTTTAGCTGGGACAAATACATTCCACCTGGTTCAGCTCTTATTGCTCAAATCTTGGAAGCAGAATCAGTCAAATCTCATCCAAAAAGAATACCAATTTTTCCAGAATTAGGAAGTGATGCAGATACAGATGATGAAGAAGAGAATATTAATAAAGCTAGAAAAGGTCTGGATACTGATAGTTTTAATTTGTTCTTTGCAGATAAGGTTGAGATGCTGAATGAGAAGAAGGCTGCCAGATTGAAGAGAGAGTTGGAAGCAAAAAGGATTGCTGAAGAAAAGGTAAAACTGGAAGCTGAGAAAGTAGAAGGTGAAGAAAGTTCAACAGAGAAGGTTGAAGTTGAAGAATGGGAAAAAGTGTTAGAATTCAATGGAGAACCGGATATTGTTGAAAAAGTAGTGGAGAAAATTGTTGAAGTCGAAAAATTAGTTGAAAAAGTTGTTGAAGTTGAAAAACTTGTCGAGGTAGAAAAGATTGTTGAGGTCATTAAACCTTGTCAGAAATGTTTAGAATCTTGCAAAGATTGTGATGAGAAGGATAAGAAGATCGTTGAATTAGAAAAGATAAAAGAAAATTTATTGTCTGATGTGAAGTATGTGAAGGAATCTTGTGACGTGCTGAACAGAACAGTTGATGGTCTGAAAAAGACAAATTCAGAAGTTGATGCTGCTATAACAATGATGAGTTCAACATTAATGACAAAGCAGAAGGTCATCAATGAGTATATTGAAGACTGTGCAAAGCTTAAGCAGGATCTGGAATTTGAAAAGATTGAAAGTGAAAGAATCAAAAGATTGTTGTTGAGTTATACAACCTGTGATTATTTGATTGATAGAGTTTATCCTACTGTTGCAGGTCTTGAAGCTTTCCAAGATAAAGAAAAGGAAGAGGATACTGGTAAGAAACAGAGTGTCAAATATAACAAGTGTCCGCCCCCGATTTGGAATAGTTATTCTCCCAGAAAACCAAATGAGGAACGTTTAAATAAGGCTCTCAACATCAAGTTAAAGTCTGAAACCATTGATGAGTTACCAGATAACATTGATGTCACATTCACAGTGTCTGACACTGATCATGAGTCTGAGTTGTTAAAGAAAGTGGTCGATCAGGTGTTAGATATGGATGAAGAGTCAAAGTCGGAGTCTAAATCTGAAAGTTCGAGTTCATCAGAAAAGAGTCCGAGTTCATCGGTTAAACGGGTTTACAATAAAGAATTCTTGTTATCAAAATCTAATTTGAATGACGAACCAATCAAAGTGGCATATACTTTGAATGATTCAGACAAATTATATTCTGATGAGGAATTTCCAATAAGAAGTGTCAAAACTAAAATGATCAAACAGGTTTTCAAATTGACAGAAATTAATATTTCTGAAATAAAAGATTTAAATCTTTCTGAAAAACCTAAAAAGTACACTTCAAGAGTTCAACAGAGATTGAACAAGAAAAAGGGTTACAGTTATGGTTCAGGTTATCGAAAGAAATCAAATCATAATAGTAATTTCAAAAAGCAGGGTTTAGGTTTCATTCTCCCGAAAAATCATAAAAATGAGAAAACTTATAAAACAAAAACTAAATTTGTTTCAGGTGAAAGTTCAGTGGAAGAAGAGAAGAAATCTTTCTGGAGACAGTCAAATAAAGATTTTCTCGCTGAGAAGAAAAAGAATATGATGATGAGAACTGAGCAAAGAGGTGAGAGAAGAACGTGTTTCAAATGTCACAAGATTGGACACATTGCTTGGAATTGTCAACAGTCCAATAACACAAAACAGGGAGTTTCTTTTAACTCAAGATTGGAAGAAATACATGTTAATGGAAAGAAACAATCAACTGAGAAATCTAAGGTGTTTGAAAATTCGACTTTCGAAACTGGTGATGTTTCAAAACGTTTTTACAAAAGAAAAGTCGATTTAAACAAACAAAAATGGGTAGTCAAAAGTTCAGATGAAAGTTCTAGTGATGAATCTGATTCCATAAAATCAGAGGAGCTATTTGTTGAGAAAAATGTTGAAAATTCTGTTCCACCATTGGATGAAGTTAACTTTCCACCATTGTGGGCAGAAAATCTGAAATCAAAAGGTAGGTTTGAAATTTCAGATCAATTCTTTGTTGGTAAGAAAGAATTTGATGCTGAAAAGGTGTTTAATGAAAATGTCAAACACATCTTTGGGAAGATGGTTGATGGAAAGGTTAAAGGTGTCAAAGAATTTTACAGATCAAAAGGAGGTTGGGATAGAGTTGAATCAAAATCACCCAAGGCTGGTCAGGCTTGGGTGACTGCATTTTCTACTTAAAATCCTGACTTGTCGGAGCTCCCAAGTTGGTAATCGTGGAGCAGGAATCGGCATCATTCTTGAAAATGTTTGTTTGGTAAACCTACAAGTGGTAATTTTCTTGAAATTGTTATATTTTGTTTTTACAAGTGGTTTTGGTTGATAAGTGAACCTACATGTGGTTGAAGAAGGTTTTCACTTACAAGTGGTTGATCAAGGTCATTAAGTTGAACTTGATTTAGCTTTCATACAAAGTGATTGGAAAACAAAGTGATGATAACCCCGATCTTACAAGTGGTACAATCAGCAAAACTTATTTTCCGGAAAACCATTTTTGATTAAAACAAACTTAAGTGTTTTGAAATCATAATGGGAAAATAGTTTGTTGAGAGAGGGAGTTCTGATTGTTTATGCCAAGTGAATGGCGATTTGAAGTGATTTGATATCAGTTGTTACTTTGCCTTGTACAAATTGTTTTTAAAGTTCTTTTAAATGATTTTGAATTTTAGGGGGAGTAAGAAATTTCAGAAAATCCAAAAACATTTGAAAATTTGAAAAAAAGGCAAAAACATGATAAAAACAAAAATGAGTTTTGTTGTAAAAAGAGGAAATGATAGTACATCAGTGGACTATCACAGCATGCTAAAGAATTGGAAAGATAAAATGTGATAAACGGTCTCACTGATGATGTGCCAGTAGGTTTTTACACATTTAGTAGATTGTAACGAGATATAAACCTAAATTTCAAACTTGCTTATCTTGTGGGGAACATCTCTCGGATATATGGGTAACCCCCGAAATCTTGTTTGAAAGGTCCCTCTTTCTGAGATACTAGGTCTTTATACTCAGTGATATCTGGGGTATTATCCCGGGACTTCTGATTTTGCGGAAGCAATGGCCTAGTCCCCGTATAATACTTTTCGCTTGCTTGAAATATAGCACACCCCTCAGCATAAAAAATGATGAAACATTGAAAAATGCTAATCATGTGCTGTTGAAGAAAAGATTCTCTAAAGGGAACACACCTAAAGTCGAAGCCATCATCTCTCTGATTTTGCGGAAGCAATAGCCTGAGCTCTCATGGCCCTCGCATTTAACCCTTTACAGATATCATCTAGGTATACTCACCTGTAAGACTGAATATTGGGATCTGGATACGGGAATATATTCTGAGGTGGGACACATGAATAAGTTTAAGTCTCTAAAACATTAATCTCGTATCTCGAAACAGTTGAACTTTGTGTGAAAATTTAAGTGGATCAGTATACTGACAATCTAAGTGAATCGTTTAGAACTTAAAATATTTAAAGCTTAACGGTGTTGGTGATTTGTCTCATAAACTGATATGATCCTCTTACACAAACTCACAAAAATTATCGTTTGTATATATTTCTTTACTGTTTTCCATTAAAAACAAAAATCCAAAAAGATTTTAGACAACTGATGTTGAAAAGCTGATTTTCAAAATTCCAAGTGCTAAACATGATGAACTAATTGTTTGGGAGAGTTTGATTGAAATGATATTTGATTTTAAAAGGATTATAGATTCATTATATTGAATTCAAATCGAAATATTTTGAAGTACAAGTGATAAGCAGGGTTTCTAAATTTGTTATATCTTATCTTTTATGAAACTTATGTTTTGGGTAGAGACTGTGCAGGTTAGACAACTTTCGAATCCTGAATAGATGGAGAATAGAGCCAGGAATCCTGAACTTGTGAACCTGTGAAAGCAAGACTACGATCCCAGCACAACTTAAGGGGAAGTCTACTAGAAAAGAAAGATTGAGGATGCTTACACTGTCAGATATTTTGGAAGAGCCCAAAGACTGATTAAGGCTGAAGATTGTGAAGACTCGACACCGAAGACTTCGTCAACATCCGAGGGGGAGTTTGTTGGTGCATTACGTCTGTCGACTTCGTCTTGTATCGAGTCTTGTATTAGAATTGTTAGATCAGGGCACGTAGTTCGAGAAATCTAGGGTTTGTGTGTTAAAAGTTAATTTCGCATGAAATAGCATCTAGCTATTTCGCACGAAATAGTAATCTGCTATTTCGCACGAAATAGCAGTTGTTAATTCCATGCGAAATTACAACCATTATATATACCCTTCATGCGAATTCATTTGTAAGGTTCGTGATTCCGGTACCGAAGTGTTGCCGACGTGTTGTTTGATCTGTAATCGTGTCAAATCAATAAAACAAGACAATTAAGTGTGAATCAAGCTGTTACAAAGTCTAATCAGTGAATTCCGCCTCTGATTAGATCGAGAACTCTTCTGATTGACTCGTTTGGGTCACAGAACGATCCTACATGTACGTTATATGAGACATTTATGGTGTTTATTATATTTGAATAGTTGTGAGCGTGGTAACGTGTTATCTGAATGTTTTATGTATGTGTTATAATATAAAGTCTAGTCGCACAATAGAACCGAACCGGGCCGTGCACCTCCTTTGCAAATTATTGAGATCCTTTTCTCCTTCTTGCTGGATCACTCTCGGCCCAAACAGCACCAACCCAACCTGCCACCCCTTCACCCTTCCCTTCTCAGCCCACAAGCCCAAATCGCCCCCAATCCCTCCCTTGTTTTATTATACGTATTTGTTGCATGAGAACAAGTTCAAAAAAAAACCCTAGGCTTCTCCTTGTGTACGACGACTGAAGACGCACGCACCCCCCCTTCGCAAATCCCTTCTTGATCGCATCTCTTTCTCTCTAGTTCTTCCTCCTTCTCAAGGTTAGTGTTTCGGTTATTTCTGGGTTGTGATTCTTACAATACATGGCTGCGTTTTTATCTTTTCTGCGATTCTTGGTGTTAAAGTGGATGATTATAAGTTAGGGTTTTCTAGAAATCATGTTGCAATGATGTTGCGACCATATAATTGTTCGATGTATGATTAGGGTTGGATATGCATAGTGATCTTGATGATCTTGTACAATGAATCTGTTATAAACAACCAATAACCTGCTGAGAATGTTTTGTTAGGTTCATATAATCACAAAAATATGTTTAGGATGCTTGAAATCTTGTTGTAGTAAGGTTTATACGAAAAACAGAATGTTGAGTAGTATAAACAGCCAACTTCAGTTGTTTGTAAACGGGTCGTTTTATATTGAAAAACTGATTTTCTGAAGTCTAAATCATACGTTTTCAAAAAAAGCTTCAAATGCACTGGAATCACATTTTTCTGAGGTCGTTTGCTATTTTTAGAGAGCCGTTTTATACAGCAGCAAAAGTTGCGTTTTTTCTGCAAAAAATTCATGTTACGCTTTTCGTTGTAACTTGTAATCTGGATAGAGTTAGGTCATGAAATTCGTATAGTAGCTGGGCACGGATGTGGCAGAAAATCTCCCACTGGAATTTTGCCATTCAGACAGACGATGAATTTTAAATAAATATTTCCGTGGATTGCAGTCAGAAAGCGACGAATCTAACTACAGCCTATTAGATGATTTTTAATAAATAACAAGGTCTTGATATTTTACACAAGGTGACGTGGTGCACTTAGAATGTCCTGTAAATTATTTAGAAATTTTGGAATAAGACAACTATTTTATAAAAATAACCGAAAACAGCCCAGTTCTGGATGTAAAAGCTGAAACATAATAAGTGGTTATTTGCGTATCTAAATGTTTATTATGCTATCTGAGAATGATAAAACTTGTTTAATGTCAACGAAAATGTTATGTGAATTATCGTGAGCTTTGATCACGAGTAATTATATGTGGAATATGTGTATGTACGTAAGTTGTCAAAGTGAGTGCATGGTATGTGTGAGATACGTGTAGGAGCTTTGTGCCTTACTTGAACACACTAATAAACTAAATGGTAATTTTATTAGGATGTGATTGACCAACCTTGACTCCTAACCATTTTAAGAGACCAACCAAGCAATCGAAGGTGAGATCACACTTTTCTACAAAGCATGGGATTCCCAGTGGTTTGGGAATGGGTTAAATAACAACTATCTCCCTTGGGTGGGATGCAACCTGCGTATTCTCCTTGGGTAGAATACGTACTACCGTCCTCCTAGGTGAAGGACGACAACCATTATAATACATGTCTTAAGCATACTAGACAACAACTCTATTTTTAAGTCCCCCAAATTTTATATAGACTTAATCGCCGAGCCAATGGCGAACGGGTTATTAGTTAAATAGAGCTATTAGGTTTGACAAGCCTCACACCGTGCCGCAGAGGACGGGCGTGGACTAATATACTTGGGCACTTAGTCAATGATGATAGACATTGACTCGGGGCACTCAACATAACTTAAGTCAGTAGTCGATATGGTAACCGGTCTAGTGGTTTAAAATAGTGGGGTAGCTCCCCTTGGCATGTTTTTATAAAGAACAAGGAACTTAACAACTTATGGTTTTTGGAACAACATTAAAACGGACAACCAATTGTGAACTCACCAACTTTTTGTTGACACACTACTGCATGTTTTGCAGGTCGTTAGGTACATGGCTGGAGCTTGCACGAGGAGTGGACGTTGTGGCTAGGAATCAATTGTTGGATTCCTACTATTAAACCTTATGATTTTTAATTTGCTTAATGGGTTTTAAACTTTATGCTTCCGCTAACATTTAAACTTGGTTTTGGGATTTTGTTTTCATAAACTCTAAATGTTTAGATTGTGATGGTTTTACTTATTTTACTTATCGTTCAGTATGATTAGTGGTATGATCCTGGTCAGTCACACGCCTCACGGTAATACTCCACTTGTGGTTATTGAGGGTGTGACAGATTGGTATCAGAGCCATTGGTTATAGTGAACTTGGTTTTAAAAAGGGGGGAAAAATCTTTTTGACAAAATCAGACTATAACTTGCTAAGTGCTCAACGATCCACAACGACGCTTCGCTCCACATGCAAGACTCAACATTATAGATGGTATGATATATGTTATTACTGCCTACTTGATAGTTTGCTTATGCATGGTGTGTTGCTTATGGTATGCCTAGTTAGTATAGTAGCATGCTGCCTATTAGCCCTAATGTGCTCTCTTTGACATTCAGTTGTTTGCCTGAAACCTTATGTGCTCACTCACTTCTGTCATTCCCTTCATACTCATACGTCATCATTCTCACTTGTGTTTTCTAGCTGTGAAGATCATGAGTGGACGCCTCAACTTGACGCAGGCTCAACTGACGGCCCTAATCAATGAACGGGTTGCTGAGGCTTTAGCAGCAGCCCAAGCAGGAGGTAAAGCCTGCCATTTTAACCTATCCTAGGATGTTAGATCCTACTCTCGTGATGCTCTGCACTCTTAACCTTATCTCTTTTCTTTCTCACGCGACAGGTCAACCTGCTCAGCCTCGAGTATGTACCTTCAAGACCTTTATGGATTGCCGACCCAGTTCTTTCAGCGGCACGGAGGGAGCCGTGGGTCTACTGCATTGGTTTGAGAAGATCGAGTCTGTGTTCGAGATGTGTGAATGCCCCGTCAACAATCGAGTGAAGTTTGCGACTGGAACACTCGAAGTTAGTGCACTTTCTTGGTGGAACGCACAAGTGCAAATGTTAGGGTTGGCAGCTGCGAATGCCACCACATGGAACAACTTTAAGGAACTGATCAAGGAGGAATATTGTCATCGGGATGATATTCATAAGTTGGAGGTGGAGTTCTACAACCTCAAGATGGCATGGTCTGAGATTGAAGCCTACACGAAAAGATCGAATGATTTGGCAACACTTTGTCCCAACATGGCTAATCCTGCTTACAAATGCATCGAGCTCTACATCAAGAGTTTAGTGCCAGAGATTCAGAGCATGGTAACTGTAGCAAACCTCCCTATGATCCAGCAGATCATACGACTGTCGCACCGTCTCACTGATCAGGCAGTCGAACATAACAGGTTGCCTAAACGGGTTAGTGCTACCACTGATGCACCCAGTGACAACAAACGCAAGTGGGATGGAAAATCAAGCAAGGGTTTGAGCTCCACACAGCCTCCATCTCAGCAGAGAAAGACCGATGATTACAAGAGTCCCAACCAGCAGTCTGCTACTAATCAAAGCCAGGGTGGATACAAGGGAAATCACCCTAAGTGCAACCGTTGTAATTTGCACCACAGCGGGCCGTGCACCAAGGGCCACTGTCAAAGGTGCAACAAGCCAGGTCATGCAACAAAGGATTGCAGGAGCTTGTATCATGCAGGTCAGAATCGACAAGAACAACCAGCCCACCAGAACCAGCAACAGCAACAACAGGGTAACAACAAGGGGTGTTTCCAGTGTGGGGCAGAGAGCCACTTTAAAAGAAACTGCCCACAGTTGAACTAGAATCACAACAACAACAATCAAGGCAACAGGAACAACAATGACAACAGTAATGCTAATGGGCACGTGTTTGTGATTGGTCAAGGCGAGGCAAGGAACGATCCCAACGTTGTGACGGGTAAGTTTCTACTGGATGACTATTTTGTTTCGGTCTTATTTGATTCTGGAGCCGACACTAGTTATGTGCCCTTAAGGGTTAGTCAGATGCTTAAGCATACCCCGACCCCTCTGAACACCAAGCATGTCGTAGAACTAGCGAACGGTAAAAGTCTTGAGGCCACGCACACTGTCAAGGGTTGTAATCTCACTCTAGCTGGTCAGACTTTCTCTATCGATCTCATTCCCATCATTCTTGGTAGTTTCGACGTTGTCGTCGGGATGGACTGGTTACCCCAACATCGAGCGGAAATACTCTGTAAGGAGAAGATTGTCCGCATCCCTCGTCCTGACATCGAACCTCTCACTATTCAGGTGACAAGAGTGGTGCTGTCGTGTGCATCATCTCGTTACTTAAGGCCCAGAAATGTCTGCGAAAGGGCCACACTGCCATTCTAGCCCTTGTTACCGATACTTCAACGAAAGAGAAGAAGATTGAGGACATCCCGATCGTACGCGACTTTCCTGAGGTATTTCCTGAGGAATTACCTGGTCTACCGCCTCATCGCCAAGTCGAGTTCCAAATCGAGCTAACCCCTGGAGTGGCACTTATAGCTCGCGCGCCTTATCGTTTAGCCCCGTCTGAATTGGAAGAGTTGTCCACGCAACTACAGGAACTATTGGACAAGGGTTTTATTCGTCCTAGTTCTTTGCCCTGGGGATCCCCAGTCTTGTTTGTTAAGAAGGAAGATGGTACCTTCCGTATGTGCATAGACTATCGCGAACTCAACAAGGTGACCATAAAGAATCGTTATCCCCTTCCACGTATCGATGACCTGTTCGACTAGTTGCAAGGGTTGAGCCTCTATTCTAAAATTGATCTGAGATCGGGCTATCATCAGCTGAGAGTCCGAGATGAAGACATCTCAAAGACAGCATTCAGGACTCGTTACAGACACTACGAGTTTCTGGTTATGCCTTTCGGGTTGACAAACGCACTAGCGGTTTTCATGGATCTTATGAACCGAGTGTGCAAACCATACTTGGATAAGTTCGTTATGCTTTTCATTGATGACATCCTGATCTATTCTAAGAGTCAGGAGGAACACGAGCATCATCTGCGACTTATTCTTGAACTTCTCCGGATAGAACAACTCTACGCTAACTTTTCGAAATGTGACTTTTGGCTTCGTGAAGTCCATTTCCTAGGCCACGTAGTCAATAAAGATGGGATTCACGTTGATCCATCCAAGATTGACTCGATCAAGAACTGTCATGCACCTCGAAATCCAACTGAAATCCGTCAATTCTTGGGTTTGGCAGTTACTACCGAAGGTTTATCAAGGATTTCTCAAAGATTGCGCAGCCTCTCACTACTCTAACCCAGAAGGGTGTCACCTACCGATGGGGTGATGCTCAGGAATCCGCATTTCAACAATTGAAGGTGAAACTTTGTAGCGCACCCACTCTTTCGTTACCTGAAGGCACAGAAGACTTCATTGTTTATTGTGACGCGTCAATCCAAGGACTTGGTTGTGTGTTGTTGCAACGTGAGAAAGTTATTGCTTACGCATCACGCCAACTCAAGGTTCATGAAAAGAACTACACTACCCACGATTTGGAGTTGGGGGCAGTAGCGTTTGCACTCAAGATATGGAGACATTACTTGTACGGTACCAAGTGCACCATCTACACCGATCACAAGAGTCTCTAGCATATCTTCGATCTGAAGGAGTTGAACATGCGACAGCGTCGATGGGTCGAACTCCTAAACTCCTAAGAGTGCGCAATCAAGTATCATCCAGGCAAGTCCAACGTTGTGGCCGATGCCCTCAGTCGTAAGGAAACCAAACCTAAGTGTGTATGTGCGTTGCAGCTTACAATTCACTCCAGTCTTCCTACCCAGATTTGTGACGCTCAGATTGAAGCACTGAAGGAAGAAAACCTCAAAGCTGAGTCCCTGCGGGGCATGGAAAAGAAACTTGTATGCAAGGAAGACAGTACCTATTACTTCATGGAACGTATTTGGGTTCCGTCCTATGGAAACTTACGAGAGCTAGTGATGGATGAAGCACACAAATCTCGTTACTCGGTGCATCCTGGTTCTGACAAGATGTACCAAGATCTCAAGATTCTATACTGGTGGCCCCACATGAAAGCTAACATAGCGACCAATGTTAGTAAATGCTTGACCTGTGCTAGGGTTAAGGTTGAATACCAGAAGCCATCAGGACTACTCCAACAACTAGAGATCCCAACATGGAAATGGGAGCAAATTTCCATGGATTTCGTCACTGGCTTACCTAGATCTCAGCAAGGAAACGACACCATTTGGGTGATCGTGGATCGACTAACCAAGTCTGCACACTTTCTGCCAATCAAGGAAACTTTCAAGTTTTCTACACTCGCAGACATCTATCTAAAGGAGGTAGTCGCCAGGCACGGAGTGCCAACGTCCATCATTTCTGATCGAGACCCATGCTTTGCATCTGATGTGTGGCAGGCGATGCACAAATCCTTTGGCTCACGTCTAGACATGAGCATAGCTTATCACCCTCAGACGGATGGGCAGACTGAATGTCACACCCTGGCTTTGCGAAAGCGTGGGTTCATTTGGTGTGACTTCTTAATACCATAGCAACAATCATAACCATACTATATGATAAAAACATGAGATACTCATCCATTAATAAAGTTAGAAAAATCCCATTTTCAACAATCACGAAATAAGTTACAAACCTTAACTTGATTTAATTGAGTTCATAAAGACTTAGCAAAAGACTTTAAACAATACTAGGTTTAGGGATATGTAACCCGTCCAGGGAGGGGTTACACCTTCTAAACCCTGGATGACTTCTTTATTCAAACACAGCTTGAAAATACGTGCATACCGTGCCAGATCCGTTAGTTTCCTGAAATACATGTAGTTTGAAAAGTTAACATAAAGTTGAGCGAGTTCATGTGTAAGTGAGTATGTATAAACCTTTGTAATAGGTTTGTATGTATGAAAATCCCTGGTATGTAGCAATTAAAAAAAAGAGATCAATTAATGTGTAGCTAATACATTAATAAGTGACATGGTCTAGGAAGCACTCAAACCTGTATGCGTATTTCGTACCGGCCCCTCCGGCGGAACGACATAGTCACCACATGCAGCCACACGCAGGCCCATGGGTGGGGCTCGCAACACCCAATAGATCTATCACTCATGCCCCTCGGTCCTTATACAAGGATTAATGGTCTTAAGATAATAGCCTACCCATTCACGTGATCTAGCAGTACATTCCTTGGCTAATCATACCATGTATAAAACGTTTGTAATCAGTATGTAACATGTATTTCACCCCCGGAGTTGTAAAACTGAAAACAGTTAAAAGAAAAGGGGGAGCATGAACTCACCGTATTGCGTCTTCAGTATGTGTAACCCAAATCTCCACGGCAAACACGACTACCTACAATGGTCTAACATCTATTAGACGAACGGGTCGTGCCTTGTCTTAGTATGTATGTTCTTGAGTTACGATTCTGGTATTATTCCAAGTTATAAATATTGCATTTGGTTTTGGAAAATTGTTTATGCAGTGATTCGGTATTAATACTTCTCAAGCATTTTAACTTTGTATTTCCTTCCCAAGGGTGGGGGTATCTCATACATGTATTTTCTTGGTATTTGTATTTGTGTATCTTGCCAATTAATGGCGTCGTATTTCGGTGTATTGTTCCAATTAAATATATGTTAATACATTCCCAATATACATATTTCCAAGTAATATTATTTTTACCTCAAAAATAATATATCTCTAGTTCACAAAATAATCACGTAAGCACACAGGCGTCTTATTACGAAATATATATTCTCAATATATATTTAACAAGTTTTATTTACGAAAATCCACCTCCGACACTTGGTTGTTTTGTAATAAAAATCATGGCGAAATTTATATTTTGAAAACAAGTTAAAAATATATTTGTAAACACTTGTCACCGAAAATATTTCTAAGTGTTATGTTTCTAGAAAAATTTCGCCAGAGTTTTCTTTGTAAACGGAGGCGTCCACGCTTACTATCGTATCATTTTATTTTGTAAAATCATTCAATCAGTTCTCAATTAACCAACCCTCCATTTAGGCATGCAAAATACTACTTATATCGTTTCAGTTTTAATATACAAAACTGAGCTGTTTTCGGGTATTTTATTAAAATAGTTATCTTGTTTCAAAAATTCCCAAATTTTTACAGAACGTCTTATACGATACAAAAATTATTGTGTAAAAATATCGGGGTCCAAATCATCACTAATATTTTAAAGAAAATTATTTTCCGGGCTGCATTCAGATTCATCTTTTTCTGACCGCAGTCCACGAAATAATTCATTTAAAATTCCTCGTAAGTCCGATTTACGAAATTCTAGTGGGATAATTACAAATACATCGATGGTCATCTACATTAAAAATTTCATGATCTAACTCTACATAGGTTTCAAGTTATGACTAAAAATGTAACACCCATTTTCTGCTGTGAAAATGCAGCTCTAGCTGCTGTTACAAAACGACACTTTAAAAATAGTAAACAAAGTCCAAAAATTATGATTCTAGTGCCATTAGAACCGTATTTCTCAGTACATAAACCTAGACTTCAGAAAATACATTTTTCGTTTAGTTAAGGACCTGTTACAGCCTGTTAAAGTTGGCTGAAAATACAACTCAGCATGCTGTTTTTAGCTCATATGTTACTAAAATGCACCCATACGTTCACCATTCTTTCTAATATGATTAAAATCAGATCCTAAGTCTGTTACAGCAGATTATGGTTTGTTTATTTCAGATTTATCATGATTTCAACATCATTTAACCACAACTAGACAAGATCTACAAGATTTACACAAATATTCTTTCTTTATCCAACTTATTCATCTTATATACAAGACTTTAAGTTATGTTCTTGTGTGTTCTTAACTTTTAACCGTTAAATCTCTTATTAACCACTTTAAACAAGAACAAGAGAGTGTTTAACATCACTTACAACTAGCTCAAGGCTAGGGAAGAATCGAAGCGAAAACTAGGTGGTTAATTGCGATGTAGAGAGGTCCTTGTGATTCCGTAAGCACCGAGCTTCCTCGTATGAACTCTAGCACTCTTGTAAGTATGTAAAATGGTTGTATGAAAGTTGAATGGTGGTGAGATGGTGGGAGAGTGGTGGAGCCGTAGGTAAAGGAAGAGAGAAAGGGAAAGCTTGTGTTGATGTTGTGTTGTGCAAATGAATCTAGTTATCTCTTGTGCTAATTTATAAACCATTTGTACTAATAACCATCAAATAATATGTCCACTAGATTTTTGACAAAGTTAAATAAAATATTCAAAAGTGTAAGAGGTGTGTCCCCTCTTGGGGACCGATTCGGTCAAGGGGGATGGGTTAATAGTTGGGTTTGAACTTGATAGTTAGTGATTAGTTATGTTAATTAGGTATTTAAATTAGTTATTAGTGTGTTAAGTATTATAACGGGTGTTAGGGTATTCGGGGACCCTAACTGGCTTAGAAAAGGAAAAACAATGTCATTGACATTATTTTTATGTTCCGGGTAAAGTCCGGTTGTTCGGTTGGATATTGATCCGTTAAAGTGCTAAATAAGCATTTAAAGTGTCGTTAATATTTGTTTTAGTGACACAATGAATTCCTGTCACTTTGGAAAGTGTCTAGTATTATTTTCCCATGTTTTTGCACTTTACTAGTTAAATAAAATGCTGAATTTTGTATAAAAGTGCTGGATTTTGTACTTAAAGCGTGTTTTAGGCACATCCGGTCACTATAACTATCGCCTAGTGACGCAGTTCTACAATCCTCACCTCCCTACACTCCCTACTAGTGTAGTAATCTATTCCCGGCTCATACTGGCCTTAGAGACAGTGTCTGTCTGATGCTGGCTATGTCAGCATGTTTACTGGGTTATCCGTATAGTGTGCTCACTGTGCTTTTGTGCATCAAGGTTGTCACTGATGTTTGCGTGTAAATAATGGAGTGACAGTAATAAAGTATGATGCATGTACATGTATGTATCAGAAATCAAGAAACAGTTTAACCACAATTGTAAGCAAGCACAGTAATTAAGCATTAATTAAATATTAATTAATTGTACGGATTCCTGGTTTTGTGAGGGTTGTCACACTGAACGCACCATCCAGACTCTAGAAGACATGCTTTGAGCATGTGTTATCGACTTTAGTAACGGCTGGGAAAGACACCTGCCTTTAGTGGAGTTTTCATACAACAATAGTTACCACACCAGCATCAAGGCTGCTCCGTTCGAGGCTTTGTACGGGCAGAAGTGCTGATCACCTCTATGCTGGGCAGAAGTTGGTGACAGCCAAATCATTGGCCCAGAACTCATTATCGACACAACTGAAAAGATTGCCCAAATCAGACAACGGATGGCGGTAGCTCGTGACCGTCAGAAAAGCTACGCTGATAAGCGTAGGAAACCTCTCGAGTTCCAGGTTGGGGATCGAGTGCTACTTAAAGTCTCACCATGGAAAGGTGTGGTTCGCTTTGGCAAACGGGGCTAGCTTACAGACTGAATTTGCCCGAAGAACTCAGTGGCGTTCACAACGTCTTTCACGTGTCGAATCTAAAAAAGTGTCTCTCAGATGAGACCCTCATTGTTCCTTTCAAGGAACTCACTATCGACGACCAGTTGCGCTTCGTCGAGGAACCGGTGGAGATTATGGATCGGGAAGTCAAAACTCTCAAACGAACCAAGATACCTATTGTTCGAGTTCGTTGGAACTCCAGTCGTGGCCCAGAGTTCAATTGGGAGCGAGAGGACCAGATGAAACGCAAGTACCCCCAGTTGGTTAAGAAAGGTGAGTCCAGTACTGAAGCTACTTCAGAATTTCAGGACGAAATTCCAAACCAAAAGGGGGATGATGTGATACCCCAAGAAAACACACAACACATCTAGCTTCCTCATTGACTACGTGCAAAATTTCGGGGCGAAATTTCTTTCAACTTGGGGATGATGTGACAACTCGCATAAAATCCTATTACGCTTCGCTTTTACTTTATAACTACGTGCACGTTATATGAGACGTTTATAGTGTTTATTATATTTGAATAGTTGTGAGCGTGGTAACGTGTTATGTGAATGTTTCATGTATGTGTTATAATATAAAGTCTAGTCGCACAATAGAATCGAACCGGGCCACGAACCTCCTTTGCAAATTATTGAGATCCTTTTCTCCTTCTTGCTGGATCACTCTCGGCCCAAACAACACCAACCCAACCTGCCACCCCTTCACCCCTTCCCTTCTCGGCCCACAAGCCCAAATCGCCCACAACCCCTCCCTTGTTTTATTATACGTATTTGTTGCATGAGAACTAGTTCAAAAAAAACCCTAGGCTTCTCCTTGTGTGCGACGGCTGAAGACGCAGGCACCCCCCCTCGCAAATCCCCTCTGGATCGCATCTCTTTCTCTCTAGTTCTTCCTCCTTCTCAAGGTTAGTGTTTCGGTTATTTTCGGGTTGTGATTCTTACCATACATGGCTGCATTTTTATCTTTGTTGCGATTCTTGGTGTTAAAGTGGATGATTATAAGTTAGGGTTTTCTAGAAATCATGTTGCGACCATATAATTGTTCGATGTATGATTAGGGTTGGATATGCGTAGTGATCTTGATGATCTTCTACAACGAATCTGTTATAAACAACCAATAACCTGCTGAGAATGTTTTGTTAGGTTCATATAATCATGAAAACATGTTTAGGATGCTTGAAATCTTGTTGTAGTAAGGTTTAAGCGAAAAACGAAATGCTGAGTAGTATAAACAGTCAAATTTAGTTGGCTGTAAACGGGCCTTTTTTTATCGAAAAACTGATTTTCTGAAGTCTAAATCATACGTTTTCGAAAAATGCTTCAAATGGCGCTGGAATCACATTTTTCTGAGGTCGTTTGCTATTTTTAAAGAGCCGTTTTGTACAGCAGCAAAAGCTGCATTTTTTCTGCAGAAAATTCATGTTACGCTTTTCGTTATAACTTGTAATCTGGATAGAGTTAGGTCGTGAAATTCGTACAGTAGCTGGGCACGGATGTTGCCGAAAATCTCCCACTGGAGTTTTGCCATTCAGACAGACGATGAATTTTAAATAAAATTTTCCGTGGACTGCATTCAGAAAGCGATGAATCTGACTGCAGCCTATTAGATGATTTTTAGTAAATAATTGGTAATGATTTAGGTCTTGAGATTTTTACACAAGGTGACGTGGACCAGAATGTTTTATAAATTATTTAGAATTTTTGGAATAAGACAACTATTTTATAAAAATACCCGAAAACTGCCCAGTTCTGGACGTATAAGCTGAAACGTAATAAGTTGTTATTTGCGTATCTAAATGTTGTTTATGCTATCTGAGAATGATCAATCTTGTTTAATGTCAACGAAAGTGTTATGTGAATTATTGTGAGCTTTGATCATGAGTAATTATATGTGGAATATGTGTATGTACGTAAGTTGTCAAAGTGAGTGTATGGTACGTGTTAGATACGTTTAGGAGCTTTGTGCCTTACTTGAACACACTAATAAACTAAAGCATGGGATTGACCTACGTTTAGGAATATGTGTATGTACGTAAGTTGTCAAAGTGAGTGTATGGTACATGTATGGTAATCATATTAGGACGTGATTGACCTACCTTGACTCCTAACCATTTTAAGAGACCAACCGATCAATCTAAGGTGAGTTCACACTTTTCTACAAAGCATGGGATTCCCGGTGGTTTGGGAATGGGTTAAATACCAACTATCCCCCTTGGGTGGGATGCAACCTGCGTATTCTCATTGGGTAGAATACATACTACCGTCCTCCTAGGTGAAGGACGACAACCATTATAATACATTTCTTAAGCATACTAGACAACAACACTATTTTTAAGTCCCCCAAATTTTATATCGACTTAGTCGCCAGGCCAATGGCGAATGGGTTATTAGTTAAATAGCGCTATTAGGTTTGAAAAGCTTCACACCGTGCCGTAGAGGACGGACGTGGACTAATATACTTGGGCTCTTAGTCTGTTAGGTCCAAAAGTTTTATGCTTATCTTTATTACTTTTATTTGTGTTTATTTGGTTTAGATTAGAACTTGGGCTTGGGCTAGGCCATGTGGGCCAATGGGGTTGAGGCTCCTATATATAGCCTTGATTAGATTATTATTGGGAGAGCTTTGCTATTCTTGTAATCATGTAGCCCTAATAGAGGACCTTGTACCTGACAATCCTAGGGATTGTGTGCAAGGTTCTCGAAAATCATACCAGACAGTCCTTGAGACTGTGTGCGATCTAAGCAGCGGCACTAAGTTATTCAATGAAATATTTCTTTTTGTTCTTGTCGGTTTGATCTTACATTCCGCATTCGATTGAACTGTTGAGTGATGTCATGGGTTTTTCGGGACTAACAAGTGGTACCAGAGCCATTGAAGTCTTTCAAAGGCTCGGTTTTTGATGTCACTCGAAGAACAAGAAGAAGCTTTGCACAGTGTCGTGGGATGAATGTTCGTAAAAAATAGAGAGATGAGAAGAGAGAGGGGAAAACAGAAGTAGCGGCTGGAGCTAGTGGCACACGGTGGTTGGTAACTGTTGAAAACGGTGAACGATGGTGAAAGACAAAAATGGTGGAACAATGTTAAGTTGCAGATGGTGATGTTCGTCAGACGGTTGTCGGAGAACGTGGAAGATGATCGGAGATGGAGACTATTTTGGTGTAAAATTGTGACAACCCGAGTTTCCAAGGTCTTTACTTGACACATTACTGGTTTTGTGAATTGTTTTCAGTAATCCTTTGTAGTATAACTTGTTCATGCTTGACAAACAAATGTTAATGTAATTATTTTATAAGTTACATTAATCTTTAAACTGTGTAGGTTGTATGTGGTGTAGTATTGTTTATATATATATGTATGAGTACTGGACGAAGCTTGAAAGCTTCGCCACCCACACATCGACGAAGCTTAACCTTCGTCGAAACAATATTGACGAAGCTTAACCTTCGCCGACGAAGCTTAACCTTCATCGTGTCTCACACAACCTTCGCCGGCCCAGTCTTCGCCGAAGCCTATTAAGAGCCCAATAAGTTGTTACGTGTATATATTGCGTAGAACTGTTACGTTTTTCTCTTTACCTGCCGATTGAAAACCCTAGACTTCTCTTTTCTCCCTTGCACCCGGCGGCTGTTACCAACCCACTCGAAGTTCTTTGTTCCGTCTCGATTCTTCCGGTATATACGCGATCATAGACTGACTGATAGTATTATGGCCTGGGGTGTGATTTGATATGTATGCGTATTATTAGTGGCGTATTCGTTGAAAGGCATGATGATTTGATATCTTTCCTGAGATAATAAATGAATTGGGTTTCAAGTTGATGATTGAAATTATTGTGTTGTTAATTAGAATAGGATCTTTTAATGTTGTTAAACTTATTAGAGTGATTCGTTAACTGTTTTGGATGGACGGTTGTTTTCGATTCATTGCTGATGATTGAATGATAATCTTGATCGCACGATGATTAGTAGTTTGTATGACTGCATGTTCTGGTCTGATTGAATGGTTGTATGATGTTGTTGATCATCTGTTAGTGGTGACTGGTTCCTGTGTTCTGTAACTGATGACGATGATCATGCTTACCTGGGGAACCTTCAGTTGAGGAAGGTTAAGGTTCCTCATGAGGAAGGTTAGGGTTCCTCGTGAGGAAGGTTAAGGTTCCTCATGAGGAAGGTTAAGGTTCCTCGTGAAACTTGTAAGTACTTAAGGTTCCTCGTGAAACTTATAAGTAACAGTAGTTAAGTATGTTAACTCTGTTAGTGTGATAACTCTGTTAGTGTGATAACTCTGTTAGTGTGATAACTCTATTAGTATGTTAACTCTGTTAGTGTGATAACTTTGTTAGTGTGATAACTCTGTTAGTGTGATAACTCTGTTAGTGTGATAACTCTATTAGTATGATAACTCTGTTGGTATGATTAAATCTGTTAGAATGTTAACTCTATTAGTATGTTAACTAATAACCCATGTTAAGAATAGACTGAAAACTCAACTATATGAAACACAAATTATATCAACATGAGATAACTGTTATGTGTTACTTGATAATGATTGCTTAAGCACACTTTGGGACATAGATTGCATGTGGATAGTTACGAACTTAAACTGATTGTATCTATACGTGCATACTATAGGACTTGATTGATTACTTGTGAGCACATAGTTTAGCATACCGAGCAAACCAAGGTGAGTTCACACTTCTAAGGCATGGGATTCCCGGTGGGTTGGGAATGGGATTGAATAACTATTTATATTATCAACATTACTAGACTACCTACTACTGTCCTCAGATTGAGAAGGGCATGTACGTAAAACCTACGTACACTCATACTTGCTACTGTCCTCAGATTGAGAAGGGCACGTACGTAAAACCTACGTACACTCATACTTGCTACTCTCCTCAGATTGAGAAGGGCACGTACGTAAAACCTACGTACACTCATACTTGCTACTGTCCTCAGATTGAGAAGGGCACGTACGTAAAACCTACGTACACTCATACTTACTACTGTCCTCAGTTTGGGAAGGGCACGTACGTAAAACCTACGTACACTCATACTTACTACTGTCCTCAGTTTGGGAAGGGCACGTACGTAAAACCTACGTACACTCATACTTAACACTGTCCTCGGATTGGGAAGGACACTTATGGATACGACTAGTCTAGTAACATACAACATGGGAAGCCCCCACTAAATATCGTGAAAAGGTTTTGGGAAATTAATGATACTGAGTAATACATGGTTATGAAATGAACTTATGATTTCTGAAACGAACTCAATAACTGAACAATCAACTGTGAACTCGCTCAACTTTGTTGTTGACTCGTTGTTACATGCCTTGCAGGTCGTTAGGTATCTATGGAGCTTGCAACGGAGTGGGAAGAGTCGTTGTGGGACATGGACAGCTGTGTGCCATGCTAAACATTTGAAACGTTTAAACTTATGATTTGGTTTTAACATTTTGCTTCCGCTTGCAACTTAAACTATGTTTTGTTTAGACACCAATTGTATTATGTTTGATTATATATACTACTTACATGCTTGTTCAATATGATTGGTGGCTTGATCCTGGTCAGTCACGCCTCCAAGCGGTGATACTCCGCGTGTGGATTTTTGGGGGTGTGACAGATTGGTATCAGAGCCATTGGTTATAGTGAACTTGGTTTTAAAAAGGGGAAAAACTTTTTGGTAAAACCAGACTATAACCTGTACAGTGCTCAACGATCCACAACGATGCTTCACTCCACGTGCAAGACTCAGCACTATATGTGATATGATTTATGTTATATTGCCTACTTGCTAATTACATAGAACTTTGATTATGGTATGCTTAGATGAACATAACAACTATAGTTTGAAAACACATGTGTGCTTACTCTCTTCTGTCATCGCACTTTCGCGAACCTCTCTCACTCATGTTTTCCTTTGATATGAAGATCATGAGTGGACGCGTTAACCTAACTCAAGCCCAGTTGGCGGCTTTGATCACTGAACAAGTTACTGCAGCACTCGCTGCTGCCCAGGCAGGAGGTATAACCTGCCATCATAACTTACTCTAGGATCTTTAGATCTTACTCTCGTAAACCAACACTTATGCTTAATTTTGTTTTACACACACGACAGGTCAACACGCTCAGCCTCCTGTGTGTACTTTCAAAACCTTTATGGATTGCCGACCTACTACTTTCAACGGCACTGAAGGAGCTGTAGGCCTCCTCCACTGGTTTGAGAAACTCGAGTCGGTCTTCGAAATGTGTGAATGCCCTGAGGCTCGTAGGGTGAAGTATGCTACTGGTACTCTCGAGGGCATAGCGCTCACGTGGTGGAACGCTCAGGTTCAAATGCTGGGGATAGTTCCTGCTAATGCCACCCCATGGAACGATTTCAAGGAGCTGATCAAGTGAGAGTACTGTAATCGTGATGACATCCACAAGCTGGAAGTGGAGTTCTTTAACTTGAAGATGACAGGGTCGGAGATTGAAGCGTACACAAAGAGATCAAACGAGCAGGCAATTTTGTGTCCTACGATGGTGGATCCTCCCATCAAGCGTATCGAACTGTACCTCAAAGGCTTAGTACCAGAGATTCAAATCCACGTGACCTCTGCTAATCTTGCTACCATCCAGGATGTTACTCGTCTAGCTCATCGTCTCACAGACCAGGCAGTGGAACAGAACAAGCTGCCTAAGCGTATCAGTGCTACTACCACTACCACTTCTGCTACTCCCAGTGACAACAAGCGAAAATGGGATGGAACCTCCAGCACTACAGTTCAGTCCCAGGCACAGCAGCGAAAGACTGATGACTACCAGAGTCCTGGTCAGCAATCATATGGTAGTCAAGGGCAGGGTGGATATCAGGGAAACCACCCAAAATGCAACAAATGCAACAGACACCACAGTGGTCAGTGCAACAAGGGACGTTGTCAGAGGTGTCTCAAGATGGGTCATGAAGCCAAGGATTGCAGGAGCTCACGGCCTGCAAATCAGAATCGTCAGCAGCAACAGCAAGCACCGCAGAATCAGCAACAACAACAGGGCAACATGGGATGCTATCAGTGTGGCGCTGAAGGTCACTTCAAGAGATAATGCCCGCAGTTAAATCAGAATCAGAATCAGAACCACAACCAAGGAAACGGGAACAATAATGGGAATAACAATGGGGGTAATAACGACGACAATGGTGCCAGGGGTCGAGCGTTCGTGATTGGTCAGGGTGACGCAAGGAATGATCCTAACGTGGTGATGGGTAAGTTTCTTCTCGACGACTTTTATGTTAGTGTTTTATTTGATTCGAGTGCCGATACCAGTTATGTGTCTCTAAAAGTTAGTCAAATGCTTAAACGCACATCAACACTTTTGAACACCAAGCATGCCGTAGAGTTAGCAAACCGTAAAAGCCTAGAAGCCACACACATAGTTAAGGGTTGTAATCTCGTCTTAGCTGGTCAGACTTTCTCTATCGATCTCATTCCTATAGTTTTGGGTAGTTTTGACATCGTCATTGGGATGGATTGGTTATCCCAACAGCAAGCAGAGATCCTTTGCAAAGAGAAGATTGTTCGTATTCCCCGTTCTGGTAAAGAACCTCTTGTGATTCAAGGCGACAAGAGTGGTGCTGTTGTGGGCATCATCTCCTTTCTTAAGGCCCAGAAGTGTTTATGAAAGGGCCACACTGCTATTTTAGCACTCGTTGCTGACGCATCAACGAAAGAGAAGAAAATAGAGGATATTTCAGTAGTACGTGATTTTCCTCAAGTGTTTCCTGAGGATTTACCTGGTCTTCCGCCTCATCGCCAGGTCGAATTCCAAATCGAGCTAGCTCCTGGAGCAGCGCCCATAGCTCGAGCACCTTATCGTTTAGCTCCATCAGAACTCGAAGAACTGTCCACGCAATTGCAAGAGCTCTTGAACAAGGGTTTCATACGTCCTAGCTCTTCACCTTGGGGAGCTCCAGTTCTGTTTGTGAAGAAGAAAGACGGTACCTTCAGGATGTGCATCGACTACCGCGAACTCAACAAGGTGACCGTGAAGAATCGCTATCCTCTTCCCCTCATTGATGACTTGTTCGATCAGCTGCAAGGGTCGAGCTACTATTCGAAGATTGACCTGAGGTCAGGATACCATCAACTGAGAGTCCGAGACGAGGACATCTCTAAGACAGCGTTCAGGACTCGGTATGGACATTACGAATTCATGGTTATGCCTTTTGGATTGACAAACGCACCTGCAGTCTTCATGGATCTTATGAACAGAGTGTGCAAGCCTTACCTGGACAAGTTCGTTATTGTTTTCATCGATGACATCCTGATCTATTCGAGGAGTCAGGAGGAACACGAGCACCATCTATGACTTATTTTGGAACTACTTCGAGCAGAGCAGTTGTACGCTAAGTTTTCAAAATACGACTTTTGGCTTCGTGAAGTCCATTTTCTAGGCCACGTGGTAAACAAGGATGGGATACACGTTGATCCATCCAAGGTAGACTCGATCAAGAACTGGCCTGCACCCCGTACACCAATAGAAATCCGCCAATTCTTGGGTTTGGCGGGCTACTATAGAAGGTTCATCAAAGACTTCTCCAAGATTGCACAACCCCTCACCTCACTAACTCAGAAAGGCGTTATCTATCGTTGGGGTAATGCACAGGAATCAGCATTTCAGCACTTAAAGGATAGACTTTGTAGTGCACCTATCCTTTCATTGCCAGAGGGCACAGACGATTTCGTGGTTTATTGTGACGCGTCAATTCAGGGTCTTGGTTGTGTTTTGATGCAACGGGATAAAGTCATCGCTTATGCCTCACATCAACTTAAGATTCATGAAAGGAATTACACTACTCACGATTTGGAGCTGGGAGCTGTTATTTTCGCACTTAAGATATGGAGACATTACCTGTACGGTACCAAGTGCACCATCTACACCGATCACAGGAGTCTCGAACACATCTTTAAGCAAAAGGAGTTGAACATGCGACAGCGTCGATGGGTCGAGCTTTTAAACGATTACGAATGCGCGATCAAGTACCATCCTGGCAAAGCCAATGTTGTGGCCGATGCCCTCAGTCGAAAGGATACTACGCCTAAGCGCGTGCGAGCATTACAACTTACCATCTAATCTAGTCTTCCTACTCAGATACGAGGTGCTCAGGTAGAAGCATTGAAACCAGAAAACGTCAGGGCTGAAGCCCTACGCGGCTCAAGGCAGCGGTTAGAACAAAAGGAAGACGGCGCCTACTACGTAACAGGACGCATCTGGGTCCCACTCTATGGCAATTTAAGAGAACTTGTAATGGATGAAGCACATAAGTCTCGTTACTCGGTACATCCCGGTTCGGATAAGATGTACCACTATCTCAGAACTACGTATTGGTGGCCTAGAATGAAAGCTTACATAGCAACTTACGTTAGCAAATGTTTGACTTGTGCAAGAGTCAAGACTGAATACCAGAAACCATCGGGCCTAATCCAACAACCAGAAATACCACAATGGAAATGGGAGCAAATTTCCATGGATTTCGTTACTGGCCTACCTAGATCTCAATGTGGAAATGATACTATTTGGGTGATCGTGGATCGACTCACAAAGTCTGCACACTTCTTGGCTATCAAGGAAACGGATAAGTTCTCCACTCTAGCAGATGTTTATCTTAAGGAAGTTGTCTCGAGGAACGGGTTACCAACCTCTATTATCTCTGATCGTGATGCACGTTTTACTTTAGAACTGTGGTAAGCGATGCACAAATCTTTTGGCTCTCGTTTAGACATGAGCACCGCTTATCATCCACAGACGGATGGGCAGTCTGAACGCACCATCCAAACTCTTGAAGACATGCTTAGGGTATGTGTGATTGATTTTGGCAACGGCTGGGAAAAACATCTACCGTTAGTGGAATTTTCGTATAATAACAGCTACCACACCAGCATTCAAGCCGCTCCGTTTGAGGCATTGTACGAACGTAAATGCCGATCACCTCTTTGTTGGGCAGAGGTGGGTGACAGCCAGATCACGGGTCCAGAACTGGTAGTAGACACAATGGAAAGGATTGCACAGATACGACAACGCATGGCAGCAGATCGTGACCGTCAGAAAAGCTACGTTGATAAGCGCAGGAAACCACTCGAGTTCCAGGTTGGGGATCGAGTGCTACTCAAAGTCTCGCCTTGGAAAGGTGTAGTTCGTTTTGGCAAACGAGGCAAACTCAATCTGCGTTATGTCGGACCGTTCAAAATCATTGAGAAGATAGGCAGGGTGGCCTACAAACTGAACCTACCCGCAGAACTCAGTGGAGTTCACAACGTATTCCACGTGTCAAATCTGAAGAAGTGTCTATCAGATGAGACCCTCATAGTTCCTTTGAAGGAGCTCACTGTCGACGATCAGTTGCAATTCGTCGAGGAACCAGTTGAAATCACAGACCGAGACATTAAGGTTCTCAAGCACACCAGAATACCTCTTGTTCGAGTTCGTTGGAACTCCCGTCGTGGCCCAGAGTTTACCTGGGAACGAGAAGATCAAATGAAACTCAAGTATCCCCAGTTGGTCGGAAACAGTGCAACCACTACTGAGGTTGAAGCTACTGTGGAATTTTGGGACGAAATTCCAAACCAACGGGGGGATGATGTGACACCCCAGGAAAACCAGGAAACAAGGCAACACAACTAGCTTCCTCAGTAACCACGTGCTAAATTTCGGGACGAAATTTCTTTCAAGTTGGGGATAATGTGACAACCCGAGTTTCCAAGGTCTTTACTTGACACATTACTGGTTTTGTGAATTGTTTTCAGTAATCCTTTGTAGTATAACTTGTTCATGCTTGACAAACAAATGTTAATGTAATTATTTTATAAGTTGCATTAATCTTTAAACTGTGTAGGTTGTATGTGGTGTAGTATTGTTTATATATATATATGTATGAGTACAGGACGAAGCTTGAAAGCTTCGCCACCCACACATCGACGAAGCTTAACCTTCGCCGAAACAATATTGACGAAGCTTAACCTTCGTCGTGTCTCACACAACCTTCGCCGACCCAGTCTTCGCCGAAGCCCATTAAGAGCCCAATAAGCTGTTACGTGTATATATTGCGTTGAACTGTTACGTTTTTCTCTTTACCTGCCGATTGAAAACCCTAGACTTCTCTTCTCTCCCTTGCACCCGGCGGCTGTTACCAACCCACTCGAAGTTCTTTGTTCCGTCTCGATTCTTCCGGTATGTACGCGATCATAGACTAACTGAGAGTATTATGGTCTGGGGTGTGATTTGATATGTATGCGTATTATTAGTGGCGTATTCGTTGAAAGGCATGATGATTTGATATCTTTCCTGAGATAATAAATGAATTGGGTTTCAAGTTGATGATTGAAATTATTGTGTTGTTAATTAGAATAGGATCTTTTAATGTTGTTAAACTTATTAGAGTGATTCGTTAACTGTTTTGGATGGACGGTTGTTTTCGATTCATTGCTGATGATTGAATGATAATCTTGATCGCACGATGATTAGTAGTTTGTATGACTGCATGTTCTGGTCTGATTGAATGGTTGTATGATGTTGTTGATCATCTGTTAGTGGTGACTAGGGTTCCTGTGTTCTGTAACTGATGACGATGATCATGCTTACCTGGGGAACCTTCAGTTGAGGAAGGTTAAGGTTCCTCATGAGGAAGGTTAAGGTTCCTCGTGAAACTTGTAAGTACTTAAGGTTCCATGTGAAACTTATAAGTAACAGTAGTTAAGTATGTTAACTTTGTTAGTGTGATAACTCTGTTAGTGTGATAACTCTGTTAGTGTGATAACTCTATTAGTATGTTAACTCTGTTAGTGTGATAACTCTGTTAGTGTGATAACTCTGTTAGTGTGATAACTCTGTTAGTGTGATAACTCTGTTGGTATGATTAACTCTGTTAGAATGTTAACTCTATTAGTATGTTAACTAATAACCCATGTTAAGAATAGACTGAAAACTCAACTATGTGAAACACAAATTATATCAACACGAGATAACTGTTATGTGTAACTTGATAATGATTGCTTAAGCACACTTTGGGACATAGATTGCGTGTGGATAGTTACGAACTTAAACTGATTGTATCTATACGTGCATACTATAGGACTTGATTGATTACTTGTGAGCACATAGTTTAGCATACCGAGCAAACCAAGGTGAGTTCACACTTCTAAGGCATGGGATTCCCGGTGGGTTGGGAATGGGATTGAATAACTATTTATATTATCAACATTACTAGACTACCTACTACTGTCCTCAGATTGAGAAGGGCACGTACGTAAAACCTACGTACACTCATACTTGCTACTGTCCTCAGATTGAGAAGGGCACGTACGTAAAACCTACGTACACTCATACTTGCTACTATCCTCAGATTGAGAAGGGCACGTACGTAAAACCTACGTACACTCATACTTGCTACTGTCCTCGGATTGAGAAGGGCACGTACGTAAAACCTACGTACACTCATACTTACTACTGTCCTCGGTTTGGGAAGGGCACGTACGTAAAACCTTCGTACACTCATACTTAACACTGTCCTCAGATTGGGAAGGACACTTATGGATACGACTAGTCTAGTAACATACAACATGGGAAGCCCCCACTAAATATCGTGAAAAGGTTTTGGGAAATTAATGATACTGAGTAATACATGGTTATGAAACGAACTTATAATTTCTGAAACGAACTCAATAACTGAACAATCAACTGTGAACTTGCTCAACTTTGTTGTTGACTCGTTGTTACATGCCTTGCAGGTCGTTAGGTATCTATGGAGCTTGCAACGGAGTGGGAAGAGTCGTTGTGGGACATGGATAGCTGTGTGCCATGCTAAACATTTGAAACGTTTAAACTTATGATTTGGTTTTAACATTTTGCTTCTGCTTGCAACTTAAACTATGTTTTGTTTAGACTCCAATTGTATTGTGTTTGATTATATATACTACTTACATGCTTGTTCAATATGATTGGTGGCTTGATCCTGGTCAGTCACGCCTCCAAGCGGTGATACTCCGCGTGTGGATTTTTGGGGGTGTGACAAAAATGGAGACGAAGATGAAACGAGTGCGATGTCGGAGAAGAGAAGGGTGATGGTACAGTCGTCGGCGATAACAGTGGTCGTCGAAGCAGAAAGATAACGTTGATGGAGGGTGTCGGAGATGAGAAGAGGACGCCGGAGAAGAACAACGATGATGGTTGCAGGTTCGTTGGTCGCCGGAATGATTTGAAGAAGATGGTGTACGGTATATGGGAACGATGGAGAAGATGTTGTCGGAGGTAAAGATGGAGGACAGTAGAACGTGGATGTCGGAGTGTGGTTGATGATCGGAGAAGAACGAGACGAAGATCGGAGATGAGGAAAGGGTGATGGAGATATGTTGATGACGAGTGCCGTAAACTGTTGTGTCTCGAATGATGATTATCTCAGATCATGATGTGAAGATGCGGCTGTTGATGATTAACGTTGATATTTTCCGATATCAAAATGAATCAAATGAACGATGATGTGCAGGTATGAAGTTTTGTGTTGTAGATGATATCGGATGATATTGATTGATTATCTCGGATGAGGATGAATGTTTCTTTGTTGTCCGATGATGTGGGATGATGTCACTTCATCATCAGCAAAGAATGTTGAGGAATCTTCTTGACGGCTGCACATGTTGTCAAATCAAGGAAATAAAAAACCTAACAATTGTCAACCGTGAGATGGGGTAAGTGATCTACGGTAAGAAAGTTAGGACATGTTTTAATTTTTTGTGCAAAATTCTGTGGGACCAACAGTGCATTCGAGAAGTCTCTAAGGCTGATAAGTTTATTCTGAGCCCAATAGAGAGGAGCCCATGTTATAATATTGAAGCCCAACAGCCACTTGGATTGTGTTTCAGCCGTAATATATATGTCAAGATGGCAGCGTCTATATTTATTCACATCCCTAGGGGCAAGGCTCAGCAATTAATATTGGGTTAATAATATGCGCCGTTTGATAAGCTCAACATTTGAGTTTTGGGCTGTGTCTGCTTGGATTGGAAGATTTATGGAGGATGGGCTTGTTCACTGCTGGGCCACTAAAAGAGAAGACCCAAGGTTAGAGATCGTCTAAACCGTAATAAAGAGAGCATAAAACTAGGGGGAGATTGTTAGGTCCAAAAGTTTTACGCTTATCTTTATTACTTTTATTTGTGTTTATTTGGTTTAGATTAGAACTTGGGCTTGGGCTAGGCCATGTGGGCCAATGGGGTAGAGGCTCCTATATATAGCCTTGATTAGATTATTACTGGGAGAGCTTTGCTATTCTTGTAATCATGTAGCCCTAATAGAGAACCTTGTACCTGACAATCCTAGGGATTGTGTGCAAGGTTCTCAAAAATCGTACTAGACAGTCCTTGAGACTGTGTGCGATCTAAGCAGCGGCACTAAGTTATTCAATGAAATATTTCTTTTTGTTCTTGTCGGTTTGATCTTACATTCCGCGTTCGATTGAACCGTGGAGTGATGTCATGGGTTTTTCGGGACTAACATAGTCAATGAGGATAGACATTGACTCGGGACACTCAACATAACTTAAGTCAGTAGTCGATATGGTAATGGGTCTTGTCACACCCCGACCACGTGGAACATACCAAACGTGGCGGAAAACGTCGGGGAGTGTTGTAACAGAATTAATTGTTTCATAACCATGGCATTCAAGTTGTATTTTATTTATCAACATAAGAGTTACATTGTCTTAAACAGAAATCAAAGAGTTCAGAACATAATTAAACTAGTTCTATCTTCATTTTTATGTCTCTAAGGCACAGGTCCGCCCTAGTGTCACGATCATCATCCTAAGCGACAGCTTCTGAAAACACATGTGAAAATAGGTACGTCAGCATAAAAATGCCTGTGAGATACATAGGTTTTGTGAAAATAGGATTCATGACTTAAGTTTAAGAAAAAAAAAGTTGTTTAGTAAAAGTCAGTCATGAACCTTGTAAATTGTTTTGTTTTGTAAGTCAGTTAGAAAGCGATAAGATCAAATGATATGTATAAATAAAAGAATAATGTATGGTTAAATGAATAACCAAGTAAAATGAGTTGTATAAAATAAACCGTATTGTAAAACAAAGTCTTGTGAAAACATGTTACTTGTGTAAAATGTATAAGTCCAAACTGAATGATTTAAATAACGCTATGATATGTAATATAATACAAACACTTATATATAGGAAGTACCAGCGGCGTATCCACCATGCTTGTATCATATTACTCACATCTCGTTACTTAAGTCACTTAAACCAACCAACAATGTATAATGTCTATGTTTAAACCAATTGTCAAAAGTCCTTGTATAAACCATGTCAAATGTTGATAGTCCAAAAGTAGTCAAGTAATGTGTAACAATTGTTATGTATTGTAAGTAAAGGATTGTCATATAAACCAAATGTAGAAATGTACAAAACAAAGTATTTTGAATATATCAAAAAGTCATGTTTTGCAAAGTAATGCATGTTACATTGATACAAACATTTATGTGGTAAGTTAACGCATACATTCAAGCCTTGAGACAGTCGAATAACCCTTTCAGTCACGGTTATCAAAAGAATTGTTTTCGGATTCAGTAATTCCTTACATCCAAACAAACCCGAGATGTTAGGAATGGGATTTGTTAAGTCCTATGGTACCAGTACTTACTACCGAGCGGCGTAGCTAATGTTAATGAACATATAATAGTCTCGTTTGTGCAAACCAAATGTTATAGCAATTGTATACAAGTCATATGAAAACAATGTACTAAGTATGCTAAGTTAACATACAAAGCAGAAAAGTCATGTAACTCAATGTGCTAGCATGCTATCAGTTAACATACATAGCAGAAATGTAATGTAAAACAATGTACTAAGTATGCACACAATGGGCATATATAGCATGAAATGTAATGAAATCATGTACTATAATGTACTAACAAACATAGCGGGTATATGATGTGAAAACAGGAAAACATGAAAGTAACAAGTAGGCACATGTGTTCCACCCCAAAACAGTTTGGAAAACAGTAAAAGAGGGGTCTATGTACTCACTTGAGATTGCTTAGTAGTCCTTGAGTAACAACCAAACAGTGCTAGAGATCACGGATATCAAACGGCACCTAATATAGGTAACTACATTAATAAACCGGACCTAGATCGGAAGATCGGATAGAATGTGATTTAGACCCGACAAGTTTGAAGACTTGTTTAATATGGGTATTTCATACACATTCTGGATTTCTAGATAAAACCGATAAGGTTTGACCCGCTTCGGCTAATTTATGTAAACTAGTTATATAAATCGAACCGAACGCGTAATAAGCGTAACGGGTATCCGTAAGAGCCATATACAGGTTTCCTAAGTTAATATGCTTCAAATATATTGTGACATCAGTAAGATGTCTTTCATTATGCCCGAAACGTATTTAAACACAAACTATGCACCGTAAGGGCATTTTGGTAATTTCACATAAGTCGTGAAGCTCAAAACTGAAGTCTGAGTTAAACAACTTTTGATTACTGTTAAAACATTATAATTTACCTAAAATATCAGTAGGTATCAACCCTTGTACGTTTAAAATAGTTTTTGTACATACTATGCGTTAATAACGTTTAAAAAGGCGGTTAGGAGCCATTTACGGGTTCGATACATAAAGCTGATATTTTTATTATTCCAGAAGGCTTAAAATAATTTATTTATCATTTAATATCAGTAGCAAAAGGTTTGGAGTCGTTTAGATATGTAAAACTCATTTTATAGCCCGTAAGGGCAAAACCGACAATTACCGGATTAAGCCTACGACTATAAGTTATGCTCAGCCTAAAATTAAATAAAAATCTTCAAAAATCCCAAAATAAGATATTACATCAGTGGGTAATAAGTTCGATATCAAAAAGTAGGCTTAAATAGGCTATACGCTAATTACGCCGTTTAATTAACATAAAGCTTTCATTTTGCGCTAATGAGCATAACTCTCAATCTACACCACCAATTGATCTCAAATTTTGGGTACAAGTTTATATATCAGTAACAAAGGTTTCTACTCTTTTACATTTTCAAAAATCACGTTTTAAGGTAAAAAGGGCATAATGGTCAACATATGAGCAATTAACGGAAACATGCATATTAATTGGATAACTAATGAACCAAGGTGTATAATCACAGAGGGTTATACTAGTATGTAACCTAGTCCAATTAAAGCTCTGAGGCATTTCTAAAACATGCCTAAACAGGTCAGAACTGAAAGTCAAAGCAAAAGTCAAACTATGCGACTTTCGGTTCCGAACCGAGTCTAAACAGGAAATTGTCGGGTTGAACATGTTTAGACATGTTCTTACACTAATTACCAAGTTATAATAATGATCAAACAGGTTGTATATGTTCTACATTGCTAATTATGCATAAATTAGAATTTAAGTATCCTGTTGACTTTTTATTAGCAAGTTTGACCCGACTTTTGACCTGGTTAGAGTGGGAATCAGGGGGAACCCTTTTAAGGGTTTATTACCCACATAATTACCAACTTATAACTACTTTTGATTCGACTAATCACTGGACCATTAGTGATTAATCTTAAAGTCAACCGTTAATTACGACGGTTTGACTTTTAAGCTATAACTAAGCAAAAACTAAACTAAAGAAGGTTAGGCAAACTTACAAGAGTCCTATGAACGACCAGGGATCACTTGAGAGAAGTCTTGTGCTCCAGAAATGCTCCAGAAATGCAGAAGTGAAGGTGTGAAGAAAGCTTGCAACTCATTGGCCTTTTATAGTGATTTCAACACCACAAAATGTTGACACACAAGTCTACAACTGACCACAACATTCCCACAAGTGTCCCTAGTGCTCTAGGAGTCGTTTAGGGGCCATCCAAGATGAGGAAAATCGTTAAAAGGTCGAATATGCACGAAAACAGGCAGCTGTCAAAAGTTTCTGCATATGATGGTCTGACGCGGCCCGCGTAAAGTCATGTTAACCTTTATGCGGCCCGCCTCAGTCTTGTAATCAGGCAAAAACGTTTTCAAGTTGTTGCATCTCGTCTCTTGGCCCTTCCGAAAGGTCAACTAACTTATTTCTTGCAATTTGAACCCCCTAATTTGACATATAAGGGCTTCAAGATATTTACCCACTTTGTTAAGTCCTCGGTTAACTTTATTGTTACCCGAAAGGTCCTAAACTTCAACGTTGACGCTTTAACCCCTTGTACACGGATTTGATCATAACTTTCTCGTACGATAACGAAACTTTATGAAATTTATATCGTGCATTCTAGTGAGCATAATTAACCGTTACAAAGCTTCGGGTTTGTCAAGTTTAGTCCCTGTAAGCGAATTAACTTGTTTTTGCCATACCAAAGCCTTCAAAACTTATTTCTAAGTTATGTAAGGGTTATTTAAGGTATGTTAAGTATATGTTGAAGTTCCGGAGTATTTGTCGCATTAAACTGATTATGTTTACGCACCAGTTTGCGTATAAATCTCCAGAAAGTGATATAGAGTTTGAAATTGAATAAAAGTCAAAACATGAAAAATGTAAAACATAACCAAACAAACATTGGGATCAAATAACATTGTTTTATTGATAAACGAACTGTTCACAATGATTACAAGCACATATGTGACAGTCTCCCCTACTTGTGGAAATTTCGTCCCGAAATTTATTTAGAGGAAACTCGTGGGAAAAGATGCGGATACTTCGCCTTCATTTGATCTTCGCGTTCCCAAGTAAACTCGGGTCCACGTTTAGCTTCCCAGCGAACTTTGACCAAAGGAATGCGCTTGCGTTTGAGCCACTTGACTTCACGTTCCATGATTTCCACAGGTTTCTCGACAAATTTCAGTGTTTTGTCAACACGAATTTCGTCAAGCGGTATGTGGAGGTTCTCATCAGCTAAACACCTCTTGAGATTGGACACGTGAAAGGTTGGATGAACATTTCCAAGTTCAGGAGGTAACTCAAGTCTGTAGGCTACCTTACCGATTCTTTCGACGATCTTGAATGGTCCAACGTATCTAGGTGCAAGTTTTCCTTTCTTTCCAAATCTGATCACACCTTTCCAAGGTGAGACCTTAAGTAATACTCGATCACCGACTTGAAATTCCAAGGGCTTGCGTTTTGGGTCCGCGTAACTCTTTTGACGGCTTCTAGCTGTCTGAAGGTTATCATGAACTTTCTTAATCTTGTTAGTTGTCTCTAAAATGAGGGCATGTCCAGTAAGCTGAGCCTCGCCGATCTCATTCCAGCAGACTGGTGAATGACATTTTCGACCATAGAGAGCCTCGAAAGGAGCCATGTTGATGCTGGTGTGATAACTGTTGTTGTAGGAGAATTCAATTAACGGAAGATGTGAATCCCAACTACCACCAAAGTCGATCACACAAGCTCTAAGCATATCCTCCAGAGTCTAGATTGTTCTTTTAGATTGACCATCCATTTGCGGATGATAAGCTGTGCTCAGATTAAGTTAGGTCCCCATAGCAGATTGCATGGTTCCCCAAAAATGAGAAGTGAAACGAGCATCTCTGTCAGAAATGATGTTCAATGGAACACCATGTCGAGCTACAATTTCATCCACATAGATTTTAGCAAGTTTGTCAGCAGAAAAATCCTCACGGATTGGCAAGAAATGCGCTGACTTAGTAAGCCGGTCAACGACTACCCAGATGGCATCATGACCTTTCTTTGTGCGCGGAAGTTTAGTAATGAGATCCATAGTAATGTTTTCCCATTTCCAAACTGGGATCTCTGGTTGCACCAATAAACCGGAAGGACGTTGATGTTCAGCCTTAACCTTAAGATAAGTAAGGCATTTTAATACATATAAGGCAATGTCTTTCTTCATACCAGGCCACCAATACTGAATACGAAGATCCTTATACATTTTATCTGAGCCAGGATGAACAGAATAACGCGACTTATGGGCTTCATCCATAAGCAAGGTGCGAAGGTTATCTTGGCTTGGGACCCACAAACGGTCCATGAAGTAATACGATCCATTGTCCTTCAGTTCTAAATCAGGTGTTATGTGATAGGGAAATTCCTTATCCATTAAACCTTGTGAAACACAAGATTGTTGAGCCTGAGATATGCGTGCTTGGATATCAGACTGAGCTTGAATAACAGATTGAAGACATACACAATGAAGCTTAGTACGTTCCTTACGACTCAATGCATCGGCTACGACATTCGCCTTACCAGGATGGTAGCGAATTTCGCAGTCATAGTCGTTTAAAAGCCCGACCCAACGTCGTTGCCTCATGTTGAGTTCTTTCTGATTGAAGATATGCTGAAGACTTTTGTGGTCCGTGAAAACCACACATTTTGTATCGTACAAATAGTGTCTCCAGATCTTAAGAGCGAAGACAACTGCACCCAACTCAAGATCATGAGTGGTGTAGTTTTTCTCATGTATCTTCAACTATCTTGATGCGTATGCTATGACTTTGTTCCTTTGCATCAGAACACAGCCAAGACCCAATTTAGATGCATCGCAATAAACGACGAAATCATCATTGCCCTCAGGCAAAGTCAGAACAGGCGCGTCACAAAGTTTCTGTTTCAAGTGTTGAAAAGCTTCCTCTTGCTTGAATCCCCAATCAAAGGGTTTATTCTTCTGAGTTAGAGCAGTTAGAGGAACTGCAATCTTTGAGAAGTTCTCAATGAAGCGGCGGTAATAACCCGCCAGACCAAGAAAAGAACGAACTTCAGTAGGAGTAGTAGACATATCCCAATCCTTAATCGCACTGATCTTGGAGGGATCTACATGAATACCTTGTTTGTTGATAATATGTCCTAAGAATTGAACTTCCTTAAGCCAGAATTCACACTTGGAGAATTTGGCAAAAAGTTGCTCTTTCTTTAGGAGTTCCAAAGTAAGACGAAATGTTGCTCATGATCAGCTCGCGTCTTAGAGTAAATCAAGATGTCATCAATAAAAACAATGACGAACTGATCCAAATAAGGCTTGCAAACCCTATTCATTAAGTCCATGAAAACAGCAGGAGCATTAGTCAAACCGAATGGCATGACTGTGAATTCATAATGCCCATAACGAGTGCGGAATGCTGTCTTGGGAATATCTTCTTCATGCACACGAAGTTGATGATATCCTGATCGCAGATCAATCTTTGAAAAATAAGAAGCGCCCTGGAGTTGATCAAAGAGATCATCGATGCGAGGTAGGGGATATCGATTCTTGATGGTAAGCTTGTTAAGCTCACGATAATCGATACACATCCTAAAAGATCCATCCTTCTTCTTAACAAAAAGAACGGGAGCACCCCAAGGTGAAAAGCTAGGACGTATAAAACCTTTGTCAGAGAGCTCCTGAAGCTGCTTAGACAACTCTTGCATCTCAGATGGTGCAAGACGATATGGAGCTCTGGCAATGGGATTTGCACCAGGTACGAGATCAATGCGGAACTCGACTTGGTGTGCTGGGGGTAGACCAGGTAAATCTTCAGGGAATACTTCAGAATAATCCCGAACAACAGGAATATCTTGGATCGACTTACCTTTGCCTTTATCTGCAGTGACATGTGCCAAGAAGGCCACATAATTCTTTCGCAGGTACTTCCGAGCTTTAAAACAAGACATGAGTTTGAGACCACCGGTAGGTTTCTCACCACGAACCTGTAGGATCTCGCCTGTCGAAAGCAGCACACGAACAATCTTCTCAAAACAAACTACCTCTGCGCGATGCTTGGCTAACCAATCCATACCCATAATAATGTCGAAGCTTCCAAGTTGCATAGGCGTGAGGTCAATAGGAAAAAGATGGTCGTTAAGGTTCAATTGGCAGTTGCGAAGAACAGAATCAAGAACAATAGGTTCACCACTAGCAACTTCTACTGTCAAAGGTTTACCTAGTTTCGTTCTAGACACGCGAAGCATTGGCTCAAAAGACAATGACACAAAACTCTTGTCGGCACCCGAATCAAAAAGAACAGATGCAGGCTGATTATTAATAAAGAACGTACCGTTCACCACTTCATTGTCCGCTTGTGCATTCATGTTGAAGACTTAACCTCGAGCCTGAGCCTGATTCTGATTTGGATTCTGGTTCTGGTTGGCTAGTCTTGGGCACCGGTTTCTGTAGTGGGTCAGATCCCCACAATTGTAGCATGAACCAGGAGGAAAGTGAGGTCGTGCAGCTTGACCTTGTTGCTGAGCAAGAGGCTGAGCAACTTGTTGGGCTTGGTTCTGAACTGCCTGGTTCTGGTTAACAGGAATGCGACAAGTAGCGGCAAGATGACCAATTCTCCCACAGTTAGTGCAATGACGACATTGGAGATGTGGTAGGTGATGGCCGTTACACCTGTTGCACAAAGGTGTAGTGCCAAGATATGGTTTCTTGGCTAGTGGTTGCGCAGGCTGATTTGGTGCAGTTTGAGCCTGTGCAGTAACGGCATAGTTTTGGGAAGCCTTTCGCTTCCTAGACCCTCTTGCGGAACCAGAATTCTTTCCCTTCTTGTTTTCACCTTTCTTACCATCCTCCTTGTCAGATGCCTGCTTCTTACCCTTGTCACCCTTTTTATGCAGCTTTCCCTTTCGAACCTGCGACTCAGTCAATGTCGCTGCTAACTCGATCGCCTGACGGAGTGTGGTAGGGTTACTACCAGTAATGATGTCTTGCACTGAGTCAGGTAGGCCGTCGATGTACCTTTCGATAGCCTTGTCGAGTGGGGTAACCATAGTCGGGCAAAGCAGACTCAACTCCTCAAATCTATCAGTATATGCCCTGTGCTCGCCACTGTCTTGTTTCAAGTCATCAAACTCTTTCTCCAAAGCTCGCTGTTCATGACGAGGACAGAACTCCCTCATCATAAGAGCCCTAAGTTCAGCCAATGTCTGTGCTAGAGCAACTTCTGCACCACGGTCTCTCATAACCCCGTTCCACCATGTGAGAGCCCTCTTCTGAAACACACTCGAAGAAAACTCGACCTTGCGATTGTTAGGACACTGCACGTGGCGGAAAGTATTCTCAATGCTCTCGAACCATTGAAGAAGCCCAGTCGCTCCTTCAGAACCACTGAACTTGAGTGGTTTAGCCGAGTTAAAATCCTTGTATTTGCATGGAGCATTGTTGTTGTTGTTGGCTTGGTTCCATTGAGAAAAGAGGTTTGGGAATTGAGCAGCCATCTGTTGCGCAATGATTTCTGCCAGTTCGGCAGTTGCTATCTGGTTTTTGCATCGAGGAGGCATTCTAAAAGAGGAAACATGAAAGGAAACGAGTGAGATGATTGGATGAAGAGAATGAGATGAAACAAAATCAAAAGCAAAGATGGTGGTCATTTGTCCGCATCACAAAGCAAACAAACGACACACAGTGGCTAATCAAAGTAAATGGGTTAAAAATAATGTATCGCGAAGACATGCTCGCCTATAAGTGAACACTCACCCCAAGAGTTACCAGGTAAGAGTGACTGGTCCGATTATGTGGATTTGTACGAATACTCTAGCCTTAGACAGAAAAACCCAGGGTACGGGCATTCACTCTTTCAGTTTGCACTTGTTCACACTATTTAGAACCCAAAACTTTGACGAGATTTTGAAAACTCAAAGGGGTTCAAAACCATATAACAGAGGGTTCAAAACCTTACAATAGAGGGTTCAAAACCTAGTAATCAATCATCCAAAAACAGATGATTAATTTTCGAAGCGGATTCGAACTCGATGTTCCCGTTGCGGTTATCACCTAAGGATAGGTGAAGTGCATGTTTTAAAATCTAAACACAAGATAACTTGTGTTAGGGTCCTAGAAAGGTTATAGTCTAGGTCAAAGCATTACTAATAACCTAATTCCCTATAACCATTGGCTCTGATACCAACTCTTCTGTCACACCCCGACCACGTGGAACATACCAAACGTGGCGGAAAACGTCGGGGAGTGTTGTAACAGAATTAATTGTTTCATAACCATGGCATTCAAGTTGTATTTTATTTATCAACATAAGAGTTACATTGTCTTAAACAGAAATCAAAGAGTTCAGAACATAATTAAACTAGTTCTATCTTCATTTTTATGTCTCTAAGGCACAGGTCCGCCCTAGTGTCACGATCATCATCCTAAGCGACAGCTCCTGAAAACACATGTGAAAATAGGTACGTCAGCATAAAAATGCCTGTGAGATACATAGGTTTTGTGAAAATAGGATTCATGACTTAAGTTTAAGAAAAAAAAAGTTGTTTAGTAAAAGTCAGTCATGAACCTTGTAAATTGTTTTGTTTTGTAAGTCATTTAGAAAGCGATAAGATCAAATGATATGTATAAATAAAAGAATAATGTATGGTTAAATGAATAACCAAGTAAAATGAGTTGTATAAAATAAACCGTATTGTAAAACAAAGTCTTGTGAAAACATGTTACTTGTGTAAAATGTATAAGTCCAAAATTAATGATTTAAATAACGCTATGATATGTAATATAATACAAACACTTATATATAGGAAGTACCAGCGGCGTATCCACCATGCTTGTATCATATTACTCACATCTCGTTACTTAAGTCACTTAAACCAACCAACAATGTATAATGTCTATGTTTAAACCAATTGTCAAAAGTCCTTGTATAAACCATGTCAAATGTTGATAGTCCAAAAGTAGTTAAGTAATGTGTAACAATTGTTATGTATTGTAAGTAAAGGATTGTTATATAAACCAAATGTAGAAATGTACAAAACAAAGTATTTTGAATATATCAAAAAGTTATGTTTTGCAAAGTAATGCATGTTACATTGATACAAACATTTATGTGGTAAGTTACCGCATACATTCAAGCCTTGAGACAGTCGGATAACCCTTTCAGTCACGGTTATCAAAAGAATTGTTTTTGGATTCAGTAATTCCTTACATCCAAACAAACCCGAGATGTTAGGAATGGGATTTGTCAAGTCCTATGGTACCAGTACTTACTACCGAGCGGCGTAGCTAATGTTAATGAACGTATAATAGTCTCGTTTGTACAAACCAAATGTTATAGCAATTGTATACAAGTCATATGAAAACAATGTACTAAGTATGCTAAGTTAACATACAAAGCAGAAAAGTCATGTAAATCAATGTGCTAGCATGCTATCAGTTAACATACATAGTAGAAATGTAATGTAAAACAATGTACTAAGTATGCACACAATGGGCATATATAGCATGAAATGTAATGAAATCATGTACTATAATGTACTAACAAACATAGCGGGTATATGATGTGAAAACAGGAAAACATGAAAGTAACAAGTAGGCACATGTGTTCCACCCCAAAACAGTTTGGAAAACAGTAAAAGAGGGGTCTATGTACTCACTTGAGATTGCTTAGTAGTCCTTGAGTAACAACCAAACAGTGCTAGAGATCACGGATATCAAACGGCACCTAATATAGGTAACTACATTAATAAACCGGACCTAGATCGGAAGATCGGATAGAATGTGATTTAGACCCGACAAGTTTGAAGACTTGTTTAATATGGGTATTTCATACACATTCTGGATTTCTAGATAAAACCGATAAGGTTTGACCCGCTTCGGCTAATTTATGTAAACTAGTTATATAAATCGAACCGAACGCGTAATAAGCGTAACGGGTATCCGTAAGAGCCATATACAAGTTTCCTAAGTTAATATGCTTCAAATATGTTGTGACATCAGTAAGATGTCTTTCATTATGCCCGAAACGTATTTAAACACAAACTATGCACCGTAAGGGCATTTTGGTAATTTCACATAAGTCGTGAAGCTCAAAACTGAAGTCTGAGTTAAACAACTTTTTCTTACTTTTAAAACATTTTAATTTACCTAAAATATCAGTAGGTATCAACCCTTGTACGTTTAAAATAGTTTTAGTACATACTATGCGTTAATAACGCTTAAAAAGGCGGTTAGGAGCCATTTACGGGTTCGATACATAAAACTGATATTTTTATTATTCCAGAAGGCTTAAAATAATTTATTTATCATTTAAGATCAGTAGCAAAAGGTTTGGAGTCATTTAGATATGTAAAACTCATTTTATAGCCCGTAAGGGCAAAACCGACAATTACCGGATTAAGCCTACGACTATAAGTTATGCTCAGCCTAAAATTAATTAAAAATCTTCAAAAATCCCAAAATAATATATTACATCAGTGGGTAATAAGTTCGATATCAAAAAGTAGGCTTAAATAGGCTATACGCTAATTACGTCGTTTAATTAACATAAAGCTTTCATTTTGCGCTAATGAGCATAACTCTCAATCTACACCACCAATTGATCTCAAATTTTGGGTACAAGTTTATATATCAGTAACAAAGGTTTCTACTCTTTTACATTTTCAAAAATCACGTTTTAAGGTAAAAAGGGCATAATGGTCAACATATGAGCAATTAACGGAAACATGCATATTAATTGGATAACTAATGAACCAAGGTGTATAATCACAGAGGGTTATACTAGTATGTAACCTAGTCCAATTAAAGCTCTGAGGCATTTCTAAAACATGCCTAAACAGGTCAGAACTGAAAGTCAAAGCAAAAGTCAAACTATGCGACTTTCGGTTCCGAACCGAGTCTAAACAGGAAATTGTCGGGTTGAACATGTTTAGACATGTTCTTACACTAATTACCAAGTTATAATAATGATCAAACAGGTTGTATATGTTCTACATTGCTAATTATGCATAAATTAGAATTTAAGTATCCTGTTGACTTTTTATTAGCAAGTTTGACCCGACTTTTGACCTGGTTAGAGTGGGAATCAGGGGGAACCCTTTTAAGGGTTTATTACCCACATAATTACCAACTTATAACTACTTTTGATTCGACTAATCACTGGACCATTAGTGATTAATCTTAAAGTCAACCGTTAATTACGACGGTTTGACTTTTAAGCTATAACTAAGCAAAAACTAAACTAAAGAAGGTTAGGCAAACTTACAAGAGTCCTATGAACGACCAGGGATCACTTGAGAGAAGTCTTGTGCTCCAGAAATGCTCCAGAAATGCAGAAGTGAAGGTGTGAAGAAAGCTTGCAACTCATTGGCCTTTTATAGTGATTTCAACACCACAAAATGTTGACACACAAGTCTACAACTGACCACAACATTCCCACAAGTGTCCCTAGTGCTCTAGGAGTCGTTTAGGGGCCATCCAAGATGAGGAAAATCGTTAAAAGGTCGAATATGCGTGAAAACAGGCAGCTGTCAAAAGTTTCTACATCTGATGGTCTGACGCGGCCCGCGTAAAGTCATGTTAACCTTTACGCGGCCCGCCTCAGTCTTGTAATCAGGCAAAAACGTTTTCAAGTTGTTGCATCTCGTCTCTTGGCCCTTCCGAAAGGTCAACTAACTTATTTCTTGCAATTTGAACCCCCTAATTTGACATATAAGGGCTTCAAGATATTTACCCACTTTGTTAAGTCCTCGGTTAACTTTATTGTTACCCGAAAGGTCCTAAACTTCAACGTTGACGCTTTAACCCCTTGTACACGAATTTGATCATAACTTTCTCGTACTATAACGAAACTTTATGAAATTTATATCGTGCATTCTAGTGAGCATAATTAACCGTTACAAAGCTTCGGGTTTGTCAAGTTTAGTCCCTGTAAGCGAATTAACTTGTTTTTGCCATACCAAAGCCTTCAAAACTTATTTCTAAGTTATGTAAGGGTTATTTAAGGTATGTTAAGTATATGTTGAAGTTCCGGAGTATTTGTCGCATTAAACTGATTACGTTTACGCACCAGTTTGCGTATAAATCTCCAGAAAGTGATATAGAGTTTGAAATTGAATAAAAGTCAAAACATGAAAAATGTAAAACATAACCAAACAAACATTGGGATCAAATAACATTGTTTTATTGATAAATGAACTATTCACAATGATTACAAGCACAGATGTTACAGGTCTAGTGGTTTAAAATGGTGGGGTAGCTCCCCATGGCATGTTTTTATAAAGAATAAGGAACTTAACAACTTATGGTTTTTGGAACAACATTAAAACGGACAACCAACTGTGAGCTCGCCAACTTTTTGTTGACACACTACTGCATGCTTTGCAGGTCGTTAGGTACATGGCTGGAGCTTGCACGAGGAGTAGACGTTGTGACTAGGAATCAACTGTTGGATTCCTTCTATTAAACCTTATGATTTTTAATTTGCTTAATGGGTTTTAAACTTTATGCTTCCGCTAACATTTAAACTTGGTTTTGGGATTTCGTTTTCATAAACACTAAATGTTTGGATTGTGATGGTTTTACTTATTTTACTTATCCTTCAGTATGATTAGTGGTATGATCCTGGTCAGTCACACGCCTCGCCGTAATACTCCACTTGTGGTTTTGAGGGTGTGACAACTTCGATCAAGCCTACCTTAACAATTACAGCGCTATAGGATTAACGCACCGCCCATTAGTCTTGGGGTATTGTTAAGTAAAACATGTTAACCTTCCATTAGTCTTGGGGAAAGGAAAATTTGCGTTGTAAACTTTGGTTTGAGCACTTTTAACTTGTATTATGTTATTCATGTTGGATATGAGCACTTTTAAACATCTTATACTATTTATGCTATGTATTAAACTTGTATAATCTCCAACATTATTATTGATCATATTTTAATACATGTTGCAGGTTGATAGTCAAGATGATGAAGAAATCAAGTTAGGATGGACTTAGATAGTCATTTTAATAATAAACAATGTTTGTTGCAGTTTGTCTTTATTTAGAACAATGTATTTGTTTTAGTCATTTATGAAATTTGATTTAAATTATATTGTCACATTAGTGTTGTGATGCTTTGAGCGATTTATTCGTCTCATCTTGATGTTTCCGCCATCGGTTGGAGTTTGACATTAACACCAAAATTAGTTAATTTTATCAATATAATGACTAAAATACCCTAACACCTAATTTTTTTTAAATCAATTTTACAAAGAATTTTGAATTAAAATTATTTTTGTCTATAACAATTTTATAATGTTTGACTAGCTATATGTTTTAAAACAGTGATTATTAAATAAACCCTACAAGCATTGATTACGTGGTGGCCGGCGTAGGTTGGAAGTGGTTCGACGACGTAGGTTGGAAGTGGTGGCCGATGTACGTGGTGGCCGGCGTAGGTTGGAAGTGGTTCGATGGGGATGATTGTTTTTATTGGACGGAGAGGAGCTGGTGGTTATGAGCAGAAATTGTGGGTATCAGAGATAGAAAGTAGTCGTTAGAGGTGAGGATGACGATGCTGTGCAGGTTTCTAACCGGTGAACGGAGGTGTAGCGGTAGTGTTAGTTTAGCGAAATGGTGATTGACGGAGGTCTTCGTAGCTGTGAAGGTGAACAGGGATGATGGTGATGATTCATGGTGAATGGTGATGAGAGTACGTTGGTGAAACGAAAGGTGCACGATGGTCGGAGTAGAGCTTATCCCGAAAACAGACTTAGCTTGTAAACTCAGAATTCGGAAACTTGAACCCGAAAACTAAACATACAGAGGTCAACGATGGTGCAGGTGTGTGATGTATGATGATCACTAGATGATGGACAACGATGGTGAAGTGTTATGAACGTGACGATGGTTATCGTGGAGCTCTGTGTGACAGTGGAGGATGGTAGATTAAATGCAAAAGATGATGATGGAAACGGAGGATTAACGGAAATGGTGGACGATGTGATGTCGATGAATGGGAGATGATGCGATTTCGAGATTGAAATGGTGGTCGTTATAGCGGCGCAGATGATCAAGGTGACTGAGAGTGTTGGTGACGACGGGGAAGATGGTGGATAGTGAAGGTGGTGGTTCAACTCGAAAACTCTGTGTAGCAGGTGAGAACAATTTTAAAATTGTTATATATAAAAATAATTTTAATTCAAATTTCTTTGTAAAATTGATTTAAACTTAAATAAAATTAGGTGCTAGTACCCAAAGGTGTTACATTGATAAAAAATGAAAGGGTATTTTAGTCATTATATTGAAAAAATTAACTACTTTTGGTGTTAGTATCCAAAGGTGTTACAAAATTGAAACCATAAAACCTGTACCTGTTAAAAAAGTTAGTATCCAAAGTCGTAACTAGCTATAAACCATAGGGTCCATCTGTGTAATTAACTCTAAAGTTTATGTAATATTATTTTAATTTTATATAATTTTTTTAATGTAATGTAATTTTTAAATTTATATTGTTTATGCAATTTATATTAATATTTTTTATTTAAATTTAATAGTTTTTTAAATTAATATAAAATAATAACAAAAACTAGGTGCCAGTGTCAAATAACGCCACTCTTCAACGCTCCTTCCCACACCCTCCGCTTTTGCAACACCCCCCTTTCTGACGCGCGCCAACATGTCGTTCACGTGTCGAATGACCCCCCAAGTTCAAGCCCTTCACACCGTTTGGTATATATGTGCGTCACCACCAATATTTGAAGGAATATTATGAAATTGGGAATTCAAACGAATATTTTTAGGAATATTTCTTTTGAAAAAATAATTTGTATTATGTTAAAGATTATTTTGCTTAATTTATTTAATTAATGTGTATTGTATTGTAGAATTATAGATAAAAAAGCTGATGGACAAGTGAAAACAACCTGTAGCATAAAATATATAACAAAGTCTTCTAAATTGTTATATTATATATGTTAAAACAAATAGCTCATGAATAGTGTTTTTGAATTTTTAAATAGTTGTTTCAGTTCTTTTTAATAATATTTTATCTATCTATACTTTCTATAAAAGAAGAAATCCCAATGACATAAGAAAAGCTGATGTGGCAGCCAGAGAGGCTGTCCAACAATGCTTTTCTTATGTCATTACTGCATTATAAAGCCTAATATATATAAAATCATTTTAAAATCTATCTAAAAGTCTGTCTCATCCCAAAACCTCTGCCCATATCTATCCTTTAAAGCCAGTAGAGAGGTTGAAAGTCTTTCCTTTGGCAAAACCTTATAGCGCAGCAGATGTTTTGAAATGTTTGAAATTGCCGGTAATTTCAGATTCAAAATGCCTGGGGATATGTAATTTGCAATTAATGCATGTTACTCGCTCATTTCTGTCAATCATCTTCTTATATAAAGGTTTTTTTTTCTCATTTCACTCTTCATATTTACACTCTCGTGTTCTCTGATTTTGTATTTTCAAACCACACTTCCAATGTATCTCTCCCTCAAATCCATTCTTCTTAGTACTCATCATTTTTTCATAAATGATAAGAGAAAACAGAAGCTCTCTCTGACCCACTTTCAGAACAAATTTTGGGGATATGTGGTTTGCCTTGATGATGGTAATGTCATATATATAATTATGTTTGTTTTGGTTTTTGATTTTTCATAATTGTTTTTTATCTGAGTTATGACTAAATTATGATTGTGAATGATTTGAGCAGATGATGAAGATGATTGTTCTACAGTTGTTTCCAGCATCATTGTTCCAACATCGTTGAAAGTATGTTTTTCTGTAATTTTGAAATTTTGAATTTTGAACTGATCTACTCTAATTCTCGCTTTATATTTCAGTCTAATCATAGTTGTTTGAAATTAATACAATCATCTGCGGGTTATTGATGGTATTAAATTAAACACAAAGAAAGATTATTAAATGTACAGTTAAATTAATCTGGGTTATGACTAAATGATGATTATGAATGACTTGGAAAAATGATGATGATGTAAAATCTACAGTGGTTCCTACTAAACGCAAGAAAGGATCTGCTTCTGCTGTAAGATAAGATTTTATTTGATAAGATATATAAGTAGATTCAGTTTGTTCTTTCCTGCCTTTTTTGTATTAAAAGATGCCTAAAGTTTGGAATTTTGATGTATGGAATGTATACATATAAGATGCATACTCTTCTGCAGGCTCCAATGATTTAAAGCAGCTCTTTATCAAGCAAGTTGAGGATTAAGTATATGAGGATAGGGCTACTCTTCAAGAGTTGAAGAGGTTTTTTGATGGACTGCATCTTGGTTTGTTCACGAGAGACCAGGTTACCAGAAACCTGATGGTGATGCCTTCAACTTCCGTGGAGTTCATGGTGATTGTCAAAGATATACATTGAGAGGTTCAGTACTCGATGGAGTTGAAGCTAAAAGCACTTAATTTTGGCTGTTAGATTCTTAAATTTCTTGGTGTTGTTAGATTTTAAAGTTTCGTTGTTCAGTACTCGATGTAATTGTTGATCTTTTAATCTCATAATTAAATTTTAATCCTATTAATGTTTGTGGAGCATTTTATTTTTACTATTTTTAAGGTGCATAAGTATTATTACTCCCTCCGTCCCATTAAAAGTGTCATATTTTGAATTTTCAAAGTCATTATTTATAAACTTTGACTTTAATTATATATTTTTTGTGTTATATAAAACTTGATGAAAATTAACCCGATAAAAACACTTGTAAAACACACTCAAATCATATAACTTTCATCAAGTATTATCTAACACAAACAAAATTATTTAAGGTCAAATTTTATAAATAAAGACTTTGAAAATTCAAAATATGACACTTTTAATGGGACGTAGGGAGTATGTAATTTTTAATATCATCTGAGTATTGCAAATCGATATTGATGTAGATGTGAAATTGTCTCTGAGTTTGATTTAGATTATGTTGATGTTGAGGTGTGCTTGAACAATTTTTTGAAGAATTACAAAGAATCAATTTCTGTTACTGTATAGATCTGTTAAAGTTAAAGTTTTCCAAAAGAGAACATCTGCTCGAAATCATCATCTGCTGATCTAACGGCTGTTTGACTTGCTACTGTTGCCAACATCTGTTGTTGCCTAACAGAGCTTTTTGAAGAATTTTCTCCTCTCAATTGTAAATACTCAACATTTGTTACTTTAAATCTCTGTCAAAGGTAAAGTCTGCCCAAAGAGAACATCTGTTTAGTAGTGATCTTCTGCTAATCTAACGGCTGTTTGACTTGCTACTTTTCCAACATCTGTTGTTGCCTAACAGAGGTCTGCTATGGGTCAACAAATCTTAAAGAACAACAGATGATAGACATTAGATCCTGCTTAACAGAGGTTTTAAAAGACAATTGTTAAAGTTTTGAAATGCGGATAATGGTAAATAATCCCGATGCGGCATAAGAAAAGCTGATGTGGCAACCAGAGAGGCTGTCCAACAATGCTTTTCTTATGTCATTACTGCATCATAAAGCCTAATATATATAAAATCATTTTAAAATCTATCTAAAAGTCTGCCTCATCTCAAAACCTCTTCCCATATCTATCCTTTAAAGCCATCAAGTGTTGAAAGTCTTTCCTTTGGCAAAACCTTATAGCGCAGCAGATGTTTTGAAATTGCTGGTAATTTCAAATTCAAAATGCCCGGGGATATGTAATTTGCAATTAATGCATGTCACTCACTCACTCACTTCTGTCTTATGGTAAATGCGTCTTTTGGTAAATGAGTCTTATGGTAAATGAAGAGGTTAATTGTAATTATGATAACGTGTTTTTTTAAAGGTTTAAAATTTGTCCTTTGGATTTCTTGATATTTAATTTTATACTTTTCCCATGGAAACGCACTTTTGAAATGTTTTGCATTAAAAGCCTAACCATCGTCGCATCATATTCTTTAACAGTAAGTTAGTCTGACGATGTATTTAGTCATAACCGCCTTCATTGGGTATATAAAATACATTGAGAAACTGCTTTCATCATTACCGCTTTCATCCATCCACTCAATCATCTTCAAAGTTTTTTGTTTATCAATATCACTACAATTTCTTTGGCTTTCAAACACGCATTTGTTCATTGCAAAATGGAAAACATTGGGTTTCAAGTGATTGTTGACGAAATTTTCACAAGGCTCCCTGCAGAAGATATGGGTCGTTTGTAATGTCTTTGCAAAATTTTTTATAGGGAACTGTCAAGTCATGCATTTGAGATGATGCATGCTCTCCAAAGTGGAGATTCACTACAAAAGAAACTACTCTCCTTTAAAGACACGTCAATTGTCGTTGACAACATAGTAGCTGGTAGTTTGGATGTCGTTACAAGCAAAACCTTAAGTTTTCCTAACAATGTCCACCCTACCTTCTTACGTATTCTATCGTCAATTAATGGATTGTTGTTAGTTTGCAATGAAGGGATTTGCTGTGAGCTAATCCTTTGGTATCCAACTACCAGGCGCTATAAGGTTTTGTCTGATGACTACTTAAATTATATTCATGATCGAAACTCTGATACAGGTGGAATTTATTTTGATCAATCCAATGATCTGAAAGTGCTGAACATCAGATGTTACCGTAATGTGGCTACTGCTCGTGTTTACTCACGACGTCGTGAGTCATGGAGAACAATAAATTTCGGTAGCGTAAATAATTATGGTTCAAGTAGTTATTCATGGTCTCCAGGAATTTATGCTGATAAAACCATATATTTCATGGTTTCAAATTATTTGTATCCACTAGGTGAGAGGAACATCGTTGCTTTCGATGTTCTTTCTGAGACTTTCAGAATGCTTCGTTTTCCCGAGAGTATCGTAGTCAATCCTTGCCAAGGGCATTTTTTGACCATCGCAAAGAGGCTGCATTTGATTGTTATTGGAAAGTCTGCTGAGCTAACTGCTGATTTGCTCAGATATGAAGAAGAAGGCTGGATCAAGGTGTTTGCTTTCAATAATCCTTGTGTAGTTGATTATGTAGATAGGCGTCGAAGGACTAATATAATTGAAAACAACAAGTGGCTGATAACAAGCATTTGGGGGGATATGGTTGAAGGTGATCTGAGCAATGAAGTTTTGAAATACCTCCAACATGTTGACAACTACAATGGTCCGAAAGGAGCTTTATTTATCGAGACTACTGTTTCGCCCATTGATTAGAAATTATTATGTTGTATTTTACTGAATGTTGTTTGTTGTTTTCAACTTTGTTTATTATATAGTTACCTCTGTTTGACACTTTCATATTTTATATAATTAGTTGTGTTAAAATTATTAACCATGTTTGTGATTTAAATTAATTAAAGGGGTAACTTTGTAGAATAGTAACCAAGTTTTAAAAGTGTACCAATTTGGTCACTCAAGTTTCAAAAGTGTTCCAATCAAGTCACTCAACATTCATTTTTCATGAAAATTAAGGGTTTTTTCATCCATTTCATAAGTAATCATGGTGATGTGGATTTTTGTTTCTTTTTTCCCTTTTATTTTATGCTAACTTTGAGTGATGACGTGAATTGTAACTTGTTTTTTTAATTTTTAATCTAATTAAAGTGTTTTAAGTTTTAATAAATATATTTATATTAAAATAATCCAACCCCAACATCTTATTCTTCATTTTTTTCTTGACATATAGAAAAAAGGACATGACTCGATTTGAATTTTAAGTTATCTAACTGGGACAAAAACGATACGAGTGACCTAATTAGAACATTTTTGAAACTTGGTTACTATTCTGTGACATATTCCCTTTTTTTTAAATGAATATTTAGGTTTAAGAGTTTAAAAGCTTGTAATATTGGCAAAGGTCTGTTTAAATGATTAAATGAATATTTAGGTTTAATAGTTTAAAAGCTTGTAATATTGGCAAAGGTCTGTTTAAATGATGAAAGCTCTGTTGTTGTGAACAGATGTTTGAAAATAAAACAGTGGTTGATACATCTGTTTACTTTGGTCAATAAATGGATGAAAACAGATGTTTGAAACCACTATTGGGTTAAAGCAGAGTGTTTTGGAGAAAACAATGGTTGTAACCGTTGTTGGGTTAAAACGGTGGTTTAAAACCACTGTTGGGTTAAAATAGTGTTTTGTGGAGGTTGAAGAGGATTGAAACGACTATTAAGTTAAAATATTGTTTTTTTTTTTTTGGAGAAGGAACATGCTTGAATGCAAAAGTTATTTCGTTTACAAAAGATTAATTGTCACACCCCAACCGATGGCGGAATCATCGGGGCATGGCACTGAGCGAAACAGATTGTCCAGAAGTTTCCATAACAATTAACAACACTATTCAATTAAAATAATACGTCCCATACCGTATCTCAAACAGTATGTCAATTATTACAGACAAAATCTAGGCAAATATTCTGTTCCGACAACTCAGATTTAAATAAACAGCAATTGTTTATCTGCTTCTAGAAACCCTCGATTCGTTATCTACAGACAACTATTTGTTGGGCTCTAAAGCTTTATTCTAGCTTCAAATTCCTACCACATATGCATCCTAAGCACCTGTCACATACGTTAAAATAAAGTCAATACATAAAATGTAAAGGTGAGCATACAAGTTTGATAATAGCATATAGAGTTCGAATTCGTTTACGCGTAACCAGCACGTACACATAGTGAAATGAAGCACGTTAGTTATCGACATAGATCCATCGATACCAATGACTGCGGGTTGACTGCCTGAGGCAGTTCGCAATACATGATTACCACCGTAATCCATGCAAGTAATGATCCTTAACAACCCCCGTGTGAACGGGTGCTGAGTCCAAACAATAGTACTATCGTTGCTAAGGCAGGTAGACAGCATTCCATGTGTAAACATAACAAACAAGCATTCATGAGCCACGTATAACATGCATTAACGGTTAGCGTTCAAATAGTATTTGAGTAGTGTGATTGTTGTAGTTTGAATATTCGTAACGTATGTAACACCCAAAAGTGCTTAAAGCAAAAAGGGATCGAGTATACTCACAGCGATTAGTGGATTGAAGGGAGTGCTTAGCGAGTAAGATTAGCCTGAATAGATTCGATAGCATAACGATAAGGAACACGTAAAATGATACAAAGTGAAGATGGGTCGGATGGTAGTTCGATCGGATGGTAATCCGTGCGGACGGTAATCCGTGCGGATGGTAATCCGTTCGGGTGGTCATCCGGTCGGATGACGATTCGAGTGGATTGTTTCTTCCTATAATAAGGATGTGTTTGTGTATGATGGCTTGACTTTTGAAGTTTTCGTTGTAGTATTTAGAAAACATTGAAGTATCTCTATCCATCAAGTCGTTCGATCGGCTGCTGGGTCGTACGGATGACAATCCGTTCGGATGGTCATCCGGTCGGACGGTGATCCGGTCGAACGGCGACTTAGTGGTGAGATTACTTGTTGAAGACAAGTTCATAGTTGAAGTGTCACTCGATCGGATGATCATCCGATCGGATGGCAACCTTGTCAATGAACTTGTTGAAAATTGTTTAAGGCTTTAAAGTCTTAGTATCTCATGATCCGAAGAGTAATCCGTGTGGATGGTAATCCGTTCAGATTGCAATTCGTTCAATACTATTACTCTAGTTAAGGTTGTTTAAAGGTGGGACCCAAGTGTCATCCATTCGGGTGGCAATCCGTTCGGATGACCTATCCGATCGGATGACAATCCGATCGGACGACAATCCGTTCCGATTGTTCCTTTCATCCTACACTTGGTCGTTTTGATGGTTTGTCGTTGTTTCGAGACGTCTTGACAACTTGTTAACCAACCAGAGCCCTGCCTTGACCCAAGTGACCAAACCGACCAGGAATCACCCTAGTTCGGTCAGTTACCGGCTCGAGACGGTTGTTCTTGTTTAACCCGAAGTCGGTAGTCTCGTGGGTGGAATTCAGATCTGAACTAGTACAACACTATAGAGTAGTAGGAGACTAGGTCTGATCCTGATACTACCGGTTTTGAGTGTTTTGAGTGTAAAAGAGTTGAAAGAAAGTTAGAAACCATCTTTCAATCCCTTTTCACCACTCTTGTGTTGAGATCTTTCCAATATATTTATGTATTCGGGTGGAAATCGGCTAGATCTCGGTTGTTCTTGGTGGATTGAGGTCAAAGCATGAAGTTGCTTGAAGAACACTTGATGACGTCACCCTAGAACACCCGAAATCTAGTGATTTCATGGTTAAAAGTTAGGATTTAAAAGATAAAAAGGTGTAGAAGTGCGTGTAGATTAAGAAAGTACAAGATTTAGGGCGAGATCTTACCTGGATTGAGAGAAATCGAAGAAAAGGTGGGGAACACGAGCTGTTCGGACAGAAGGTTTCCAAAAGTGGAAAGAATGACAATGACAAGGGTATTTATAGGATTCCAAAAGAGGAAAGAGTGATCCGATCGGATGACACTCCGCTCGGATGACGATCCGGTCGGATGACATCCTGGTCGGATGACATATGACCTGTCACCCTAAGGGTTATCCGGTCGGATGACTATCCGGTCGGATGGCTATCCGGCCGGATGGCGCTTGGTTCAAGTTTTCGATGCGATGATTTTTTGGTGTTTCGATTTCGATTGCGAGCGGTTCGATTCGATAGGGTTTCCTAGTCAAATTACTTTTAGTCCCAACTACTTCGTATCTTGCATAATCTATTTTCCACTATCTATCATAATTCGATCGCGATTCGAGTTCGAGTTTGATTGTATTCGAGTTTCGATTGAGTTCGCTTGATTACACAACATAAGTAAACATACACAGGTAACACGTAAGGCACACACACAAGTAAAAATAATAAGTAAAAATACGTAGCTCGAGTTGCGATTTGATGTCGATTCGATTAGCATAGCTTGACTATTGATTAGTTAACTTTATCGCATTATTACTTCCTACAGTTCACAGTCGTAGATCGATCGAATAGCGATTAACATACGTCGATTATTGCGATTAACAACACTTACTCCACATAATACGAATAAAATAAAGAAATTTCTACAAGTCAAGTTGCGCGAAATCGGTCGTTGACCTTGACTTTGACTTTGACTTGTGAAAACACGGGGTGTTACAGCCTCCCCTTGTTTAGGAAATTTCGTCCTGAAATTAAGCTGAAAGCTGCACAACGCCGTGAATCACATTTGAGAACTTTCTCTTGCTAGACTTTCTCGTTGAACAATTGTGGGTACTTAGCCTTCATGTCGCTTTCGAGTTCCAAAGTGAACTCTGCGCCTCTTTTGCCTTCCCATCGGACTTTCACGATAGGAATGCGAGAGCGTCTGAGTTGCTTGGTTTGGCGGTCCATGATTTCGACAGGCCTTTCCACGAAGTGTAATGTTTCGTTCACTTGTAGATCGTCTAGAGAAACGTGTAAGTCGTGATCGGCTAGGCACTTTCGGAGGTTTGACACGTGGAAAGTCGGGTGGACGTTACTGAGTTCCTCCGGTAGTTCGAGTCTGTAGGCGACTTTTCCGATCCTTTCCAGAATCTTAAAAGGTCCAACATATCGAGGCGCGAGCTTTCCCTTCTTGCCGAATCGGACTACACCCTTCCAAGGTGATACCTTTAGGAGTACGTAGTCACCAACGTCAAATTCACGGGGCTTGCGTTTTCTATCGGCGTAACTTTTCTGTCGATCCCGAGCTTTCACCAGGTTGTCTCGAATTTGGAAAATTTTGTCTGTCGTTTCTTGTAATAGCTCAGGACCGGTTAATTGCGAATGACCGATTTCATGCCACACAATAGGCGACCGACATATTCTTCCGTATAATGCCTCGAAAGGTGCCATTTGGATGCTAGAATGGTAGCTGTTGTTATACGAGAATTCGACCAATGGCAGGTATTTATCCCAATTACCACCGAAGTCTAGGACACACGAACGGAGCATGTCTTCAAGAGTACGAATCGTTCTTTCAGTCTGACCATCGGTTTGTGGGTGGAAAGCAGTACTTAGATTAAGCGTTGTACCGAGTGCCGTTTGAAATGTTTCCCACAGTCGTGAAGTAAACCGAGCATCACGATCAGAGATGATGTCACGAGGCGTCCCATGATTACAAATGATCTCGTCGGTGTAGATTCGGGCTAATCGTTCTACCTTGTAGTCTTCTCGTATCGGTAAAAAGTGAGCTGATTTAGTCAAACGGTCGACCACAACCCATATGCTGTCGTGACCTGAAGACATGTGCGGTAGCTTGGTTATAAAGTCCATGGCTATACTTTCCCACTTCCACATGGGAATTGGTGGTTGTTCGAGTAAGCCAGAGGGTCTTTGATGTTCAGCCTTGACTCTAGCACAAGTTAGGCATTTTTTGACGTAGAGAGCGATATCCCTTTTCATACCCGGCCACCAGTACTTATAACGAAGGTCCTGGTACATTTTATCAGCACCGGGGTGAATAGAATATCGGGACTTGTGGGCTTCGTCCATCAGTATCTGTCGCAAATTTGTCCGTTTGGGAATCCAAATTCGGTCTAAAAGGTGAAATATCCCGTTCGATTTGCTCACAAGTTGGGCTCCATCGTGGTAGATTCTTTCTTTCTTCAAAGTACGTTCGTTAAAACATGCGTGTTGAGCATCGCGGATGAGAGTTTCGAGATCGTGCTGGGCTTGGACATTACGAGTGCTAAGCAGGTAGCTCCTTCTACTGAGTGCGTCGGCAACAACATTTGCCTTGCCTGGGTGATAACGAATCTCACAGTCGTAATCGTTGAGAAGTTCTACCCATCGGCGTTGACGCATATTAAGTTCCTTCTGATTAAAGATGTGATGTAGGCTCCTATGATCGGTGAAGATCGTACACTTAGTACCGTACAGGTAGTGTCGCCAAATCTTTAACGCAAAAACAACTGCGCCTAGCTCGAGATCATGGGTTGTATAGTTCTTCTCGTGGATTTTGAGCTGACGAGATGCGTAAGCTATGACCTTGTCTCGTTGCATGAGAACACAGCCGAGATCAAGGTTGGAAGCATCACAATAGACAATGAAATCGTTGTTTCCGTCGGGCAATGTGAGAACAGGAGCGTTGCAAAGCATGTGCTTGAGGGTTTGAAAGGCAGTCTCTTGTTTAGTTCCCCAAACAAAAGGCTTGTCTTTTTGCATGAGAGAGGTAAGCGGTACAGCGATCTTTGAGAATCCCTCGATAAATCGTCGATAATAGCCCGCTAGTCTGAGAAAAGAGAGGACTTCAGACGGGTTCTTCGGTGTAACCCAACTCTTGACTGCTTCAATCTTCGCAGGATCGACGTGAATACCCTGACTATTAACAATGTGACCCAGAAACTGAACTTCCTCCAACCAGAATTCACACTTGGAGAACTTGGCATAGAGTTGGTTCCCCTGGAGTAACTCGAGAACCAAACGTAGATGTTGCGCATGTTCGGTTTTCGATTTGGAATAGATCAAGACATCGTTGATGAACATGATGACGAAACGGTCGAGATATGGTTTACACACGCGATTCATCAGATCCATGAAAACCGCTGGTGCGTTGGTTAAACCAAAAGGCATGACAACGAATTCGTAGTGGCGAGTACGAAACGCGGTTTTGGGTATATCCTCCTCTTGAATACGTAGCTGATGATAACCTGAACGTAGGTCGATCTTGGAGAAACACGTAGCGCCTTGTAGTTGATCAAACAAATCGTCGATACGGGGTAGGGGATATCGGTTCTTGATAGTTAACTTATTCAATTCCCGATAGTCGATGCACATCCTGAACGACCCGTCCTTCTTTTTGACGAAGAGGACTGGCGCGCCCCAAGGAGAGGTACTCGGGCGAATGAAGCCTTTCTCAAGTAATTCTTGGAGTTGGGTTGAGAGTTCGCGCATTTTTGACGGTGCGAGTCGGTAGGGAGCTTTGGCAATAGGGTTGGCTCCAGGAATGAGGTCGATACGAAAATCGATATCACGACTTGGTGGTAGTCCGGGAAGATCCTCTGGAAAAACGTTAGGAAATTCTCGAACCACAGGAACGTCTTTCACTTCCTTCTTCTCTTTCTTTTCCTTCTTCGCTACTACAATGTTAGCCAAGAAAGCCCTATATTCCTTACGGAGATACTTGCTAGCTTGGACACATGACATAAGCTTGAGCCCCTTTAAAGTAGTATCACCGTATACGCACAATAAGTCACCATTCGCGAGTGAGAATCGAATCATCTTGTCAAAGCACACAACTTCAACATGGTTTTCTCGAAGAAAGTCCATGCCTATTATGACGTCAAAGCTTCCGAGTTGCATCGGAATAAGGTCGATTGGGAAGATGTGATTGTTGAGCTCAAGAGTACAATCAAGAAGAACAGAATTGACAGCGACGGTTCTTCCGGTAGCGACTTCAACATCGAATGTCGAGGAAAGTTGGGAGCGTTTACGACTAAGGAGTTTCTCAAATTCGAATGACACAAAGCAATTATCGGCTCCAGTATCAAACAAACATGAAGCATAAATACCATTCACAAGGAACGTACCATTGACCACGTAGTTGTCGGCCTGGGCTTGACGCACATTGAGGTTGAAAATTCTGGCGCGTGCGGCCTGTTGTTGCTGCTGCTGTTGTTGTTGCTGCTGGGGCTGCTGTTGCTGAGGCTCTTGTTTCACGACCCTGTTTGGGCACATGTTGGCAAAATGGTTCGGGTCGCCACATGCGAAGCAGGCTCTAGCCTTGACTGCGGGTGTCGGAGGAGCTTGTTGACCCTGTGGGGCAGTGAGTAGAGCTTGATGAGCAGGAGCTTGTCGGATACGGGGATTGGCATTAAAATGGCCGTATACATTGCAATGAGCACAAAAACGGCAAGCAATAGCAGTGGGATGGTGGTAGGTGCAAGTAGGGCAGAGCGGATGTGGTCCAGTGTATGCACGCTTTGCAGGCGGTGCATTGGCCACCGTCGCCGCTACTTGACGTTGTTGGGCAGGTACAGCTTGAATCGGTGCAGCAGTAATCGCATAATTCTTGTTGCTGGAGCTGTTCTTTCTCTTGTTCTTCCTCTTGTTGCTCGATGAGGTGGGTTCAGCAGTCGGTGCGGTAGTGGTAGCTTGATGCAGATGTTTCGAAGTCTTATCCCAGACACCAGCCTTAACCCTTTTGTCGTTGATTTCGGCGGCCAGTAGGTAGGTTTCCTCGATCGTCGTAGTCTTAGCCGCTTGCACGAAATCAGCAACGCAGTCGGGCAAAGCTCGAATATACTTCTTGATGGTGATCTCAGGAGTCTTGACTTGGTCGGGACATATGATGCTGAGTTGTTTAAAACGAGCAGTGAGAGCAGCGTTGTCACCCTCATGCTGACGTATGTGCCAGAATTCATCTTCAAGCTTTTGACGTTCGTGAGGAGGGCAGAATTCCTCTAGCATAACTTCCTTGAGCTCGTCCCACGACAGACCGTATGCTGCATCGTTCCCTCGCTTGTTCCTCTCGGCCGTCCACCAGTCTAGTGCACGGGACTGGAAAACGCCGGTAGCATTCAGAGTTCGAAGGTCATCAGGGCAACCACTTTGTCGCAGAGTAACCTCAATGGAATCAAACCATTGGGATAGTGCAGTCGGGCCTCCTTCTCCAGTGAATTCCTTTGGCCCACACGACTTGAATTGCTTAAAACTGAAGGGCCTTGCGGCAGTTTTAGGAGCTTCGGTCCTTGATTCCTCGGATGACTTGCTGGCATTTTTGTAAACGTCACTCATGGCCTTTGCCACACTTTTAGCGATGATGGAAGCAAGGCGTTTGTCCCTCTTTTCTTGACGAGAGAGTGCATGACGGAATCCAGACGACATGGTCTGCAACAGACATCGTCACAGGACTCATCACATTGCATTCGAATCTCACCTCACACGTCTACTACTTACTAAAGCTCAGGAACACGTATATTGATGTAATAACTTAACACATAAGGCACGAAATCACATAATCACATAAGCACGTAGAGCATATAATCATTTAACACCTAAGCACGTAAAGCACAGAAGTAACGAAACACATACGCGTTTAACCACTAGAGGCAGTCAGAAAACAGAAATCTATTATTCAAGGTCTGCGATCGTTCGAAAATAGCGTAGTATAAGCTGCTAGTGCATTTCTGTCTATCGCCTCAGTTATCTCAAATCGTAGCTGAGGCTTTCTAATTCTAGGCCTTATGTTGTATCTAGTTGTATCTAGTTAGCAGAAGGCAAGGTGGTATTATTGGAGATTTGAAGAGCTCTAGGTCTAGAGAGAGAAGCTAGAGAGAGAAAGTGGCATCGTGATTCGGGTGCTTTGTACGATTTCAGTTCTGTCAATAGAATCACTGATTATAGTACGTTCTTGTGTGTTCGGTCACGTTCGTGTATGGATTCCACACGTCACGTGTTCGGTTCGCAGTCGCTTCGGAGTAAAAATAAGCACATAAACGGGTAATGACACATAAAACACATAAAATCGACAATTTATCTTTGAAATGCATAGAAATCGAGAGGTAGATTGTCTGCGGCTAGTAGACTTCGACTACCCAAAGTGGTTCGACTATTCAGAAGGACCCGTTGCGCACCTTTAACCTTCAGGACTGTGCCTTTGCCTCGATTCTTGGGCATTTGGCACGCCTCCCGTTAGTCATACCGGGGGTTCAGGTCGTTGAAGTCCGTCGAGACTTTGGTGAGAGTTTTTGTAAAATGCATGGAACAAGTCGTCAAGGTTAGGGTTTCACCCCTGGCTTAACAACTTCGTTCCTGTTTTTTATTAAAGTAGAGGAAATTATTCATCAAAATATAGGTTTCACCCCTGGTTTGGCATAATTTCCCCCGCCAGCAGTACTGATCAAGCAATTTAGTCGGGAGTTTGTGGTTTTCACACCTATTCTCGACTTTATCGCCCCTTCATGATTGAGAATTCGAGTGCAGTGATAGTGTAGTATAAGTGAGATTAGTGAGGAATAGGCTCGATGTGTTCGAGTTGGTCTGTTGGTTCTTAACTATAATCTAGGTATCTAAGACTTCGACCCGGACTAGGTCGAGTCTTGCCTAATTCCCTATAGTTATGGCTCTGATACCAATCTGTCACACCCCAACCGATGGCGGAATCATCGGGGCATGGCACTGAGCGAAACAGATTGTCCAGAAGTTTCCATAACAATTAACAACACTATTCAATTAAAATAATACGTCCCATACCGTATCTCAAACAGTATGTCAATTATTACAGACAAAATCTAGGCAAATATTCTGTTCCGACAACTCAGATTTAAATAAACAGCAATTGTTTATCTGCTTCTAGAAACCCTCGATTTGTTATCTACAGACAACTATTTGTTGGGCTCTAAAGCTTTATTCTAGCTTCAAATTCCTACCACATATGCATCCTAAGCTGTTAGTACATTAATGTCTATCGCCTTCGTCAATTTGAGCCGTAGCGAGAAACCGAAGAAATCAAGCTTTTATTGTAATATTTAGATAGTTTTAGCAAGGTGGCATTTTGGTAATTAATGAGAAATCTCATTAATTCCAAGGCCTATAAATAGAGAGTTATGACATAAGTTGTAAGACTTTTGCTCATTTGTGATTTAGGAGATTCAAGTCTAGAGAGAGAAAGTACTCTCTACGTGATTCTTGTATTGTACACGTCATATATTTCAATAGAATCACGGTTCTAGTACGTTATTGTGTGTTCGGTCACGCACGTTCACGGATTCCGCACGTCGAACGTTCGTTAGGCAATCGAACGGTGTCAAAACCGGTCCTACAAGTGGTATCAGAGCTAAGGATAGCTCTGCGAGTAATCGTGCTTGAATCGGACGAGTTTCGATAGTTTTCGGTGTCTCGTTAGAATTTTTCGAATTGTTTTGGTTCTGTTCGGTAATTCATAGGTGTATTTCGGACTGATTTGATGTGTGTTGATTGATAGGTGATCTGTTATATGATTTCTGGTTGAAGTATCATACTTCGTGGATCTGTTTGATATATCGTTCACCTGTTCCGAACTGATTCAGTGTTTTAAAGCTCAAATTTCAAAGTTTTCGGAAAGAGTTTTTACAAACTGTTTTCATCCAGATCTGATATACATTTCAGATCTGAATTATTTCATTGTTTCATTCAAACACAGGACTGATTCGATCAATTTTCAGTTGGATTCAGTGATATTTGGTTTAGATCTTGATAACTTCAGACATGGAGTAGATCTGCGGAAATAAAATCTTCAGTTGGATTCAGTTGTATATCTCTGACTGTTTTGGTGTGATTTCGATGAAGTTCGGTTCAGTTCGGTGATATCGAATTGGATTTCGGTTGATATTAAACTGTTTCAGTGAATTTCAGTGATAATTTGAAACCTGTGAAGTGATTTTCATTCATTTCGAACTGATTCAGTTAAAGTTTTGGTGTTATCGGATCCATTTTGATTAAGATTTTGATCGATTATGTGAGATGTTGATTCAGTTCGGTTGATTATGTTGTTGAGTCGAGTGAATCAGAACTGAACTGAACTGGAATAGAGTAGAGTGTTATTTGTTGTTTTGGTTAACAAAGAAGAAACTGTTATTAGCGACGGATAAAAGTGTCAAGAATATTGGTGATATGTTGTCAATACATGAATGTGTGCATGTGATATTTCTTGGTACAATATAATTGGTCAAATAAAATTGTGTTGAAAAGATAAAGTTTGTCAGACCACCTTTGTATCGGTTCTATCAAGTGAAACTTGAAACTTGAATTGGGTAGTTGCACGTGATTCTCATAAATTGACACTTGATACGTATAAAGTTTGCATGTGACAAAAGAAATTTTAAGAGAAACATTATATAATCATCGGCCCACTTGTTATCACAGCCTAATCACACAATTCAAGTTTTGTTGAACAATTAAATGAAAATGTCGGCTGCATGTGATCTATTTGAGTAACGTGATAATTAGCCCATTTTAATAATCAAACGATTTGGACTGTGATAATTTTTCATTTGGATCGATTATCCAAGATTGTTGAAACTGGTTTAGTGGGCTTCGTGAAAATTGAAATATGTGGACTTTGAGCTAAAAATAAGTTTTGAATCAAGTGACAATTAGAACTAGTTGCCACCCGATCCTAATCAGTTCTATTTGTCTGTGTTTCAGGTATTTGTCAAGCATCGGATACCCGGCCGAGCGAATCCTCAACCGATCCATTGTCACCAGATTTTTGGCACTCATTCGGATATTCATCTGATTCAGTTGTTTGATAAAGTGATTGAACTGATCATAGATTGTGTGAATTTTTCGTATTATTTGAAAATCTGTTTTTGAAAATTTTTAAATAACGAAACATGGATTGTGAGTCATATAACTCATCTTTCGGAGATGGTATGCTTGTTCAGAATCCAGCAGATGTTGCACAGAAGAAATTTGATAGTTTTACGAGTATAAAGGGAGAGTCTACAAAAGAATTGTTTGATCGATATTGCCATCTAGTTTTGGAGATGGGGAGATTGAAGATAACCAAGACTAATGAGATGTGGATTGACAAGTTGGCGAATGCTTTACCAAAGGATGTGTGGGGTACTTATTTGATGTAGTTGAAAAACAATTCAAATTTTGGTTTTATGAATCTTAGTGCATTCGTCGAGAAGATTGAAGCTCAAGAACTCGAGTTCCAAAAGATTAGAAAATTGAAGTCTGATTCAGGAGAGAAGTGTTTAAACTGTGAAAAATCTGAATCAGACAATGCCAAACTCTTGAAGAATGTAGAGAGTTTGACATTGGAAATCAAAAATTTGAAGGATGAGAAGAAATCTGATGATAAACAGATTCTTGAAATACAGGAAAATTTTGAGAATTTGAAATCTGAAAATGTCAAACTGTTGAGTGGTTTGAACAGTTTGACATTAGAAAACAAAATTTTGAAAGAAAAGGAAAAAGATTTTGAAAATAAAAAATTGAAAAACAAATTGCAATCAATTCTCATCTTGCTAAAGATAATCTTGAAAAACAAATTGCAATCAATTCTCATCTTGCTAAAATAATTCAGCTTGAAAAAGAAGCTGAAAGTGATCGAATTAAAATTGCTGAGTTAGAAAGTAAGTTGAAAGGTTTTGTGACTTCTGCACCATATGTGTGTCCAGAACCGATCAATTTTGTTCCAATAAGTGACAATGTCACAAACTTTGACAATGTCAAAGTTGAAGATTGTGATAAGAAATCTGATGATGAAAATGAAAAAGTTGAAAAACAAAAATTGTTTTTGAAATTAAAAGAAAATTTTCAGAAAACTGTTCTACGATCGACTGAAAAGGGAGAATGCTCTAAGCAAAAACCTTTGAAGAAGAAAGTGGAACAGAAACAAAAAAATTAAAAATGAGAAAAATGTTCAAAAAGATAATAAAAGCTCATCAGATCGATCATCCAATCAAAATCAAAAATCACAAAAATTGAAAAATGAAAACTCAAAAACTGTTGGCAATAAGTGGTGCAGCTCGGACCACAGTGCTCAAAAGTCAAAACCAGCAATCAAGAGGAGGAAAGAGTATCACCAAGCCAAACAGTGCTTTGATCTGAGCGTTTGGTGTGAAAATGGTGATTGGTACGATAACAGAGTGTGTTACAATTGCGGCTATCAAGGACACATTGCTGTTAACTGCCAGAATTGGAGGTATGAGATGAGAAGATGCTATAATTGTCAAATTAGAGGTCACATTGCCAGGGATTGCCCAAGGAGATCAAATGAAAGATTGAGGGTTAATTCTCAGAAATTGGCAAAGAAACCAGTCAATGTCAAGCCCAAAGAACAGAAGGTTCAAAAACCTAAAGTTCAAGAAATGAAAGTGAAGCTTTCTCAAGGGCAGAAAGACAGACTGCGAAAAAAGAGGAAGAAGGCGAGAGAGTATCTCGAGAAGATCTTGTCCTCAGGTTCATCCGTTGGTAAGAATAAGAGTTCTGATGAATCGACTTCCTCGATTACAAAGTCAAGCAAGACGAATTCATCAGATACAAATCTGAGGACGAACGAAGAAAAGAAGAAGAAGATAATGGTCGGCGATGAATCTGACGTGTCGAAGTCAGACAAGCCACCTTCAGGCAATGAATCTGACAGGTCAAAGTCACACAAGCCATATGCAGGCAATGATTCTGGTTCGTCAAAGCCAGAGGAGCCATTGATTGAGGTAAAAAGTGGTGATTCCGGTTTGACAATGAATGATAAAAATTTTCCATCATTGTCAAAAGGAATTTCAAAAGCACCCAAGGACCGTCAGGCTTGGGTGAAACTGTTTAAATGAAAAACCTGACTTGCCGGAGTTCCCAGGTTGGTAAGCGTGGAACATGAATCGGCATATTTCTTGAGAAATTTCACTCTGTGATTTTTCGCCTTATATGTGGTAAATCAGGGACATTAAGTTGTACTTGATTTTCTACAAGTGATGTTTGAGATCTAAAACTGAAATTGTAAAATTTGTCATGTGTATGAAGAAAACAAGGTGATGAAAGATCCCCATGATTGAGAAATGACTTACAAAACTAATTTTCCGGAAAAACCATTTTGATTAAAACAAACTTAAGTGTTTTGAAATCATAATGGGAAAATAGTTTGTTGTCAGGGGGAGTTCTGATTGTTTATGCCAAGTGAATGGAGAATTGAAGCAATTCTCATCATGTTGTCATGTTTCTTGTATAGTTTGTTTCAAATTTTCCCAGAAAATCAAAATTGAAACATATTTTGATTTTAGGGGGAGAAAAATTTTTAAAAAATTAGAAAATTTGAAAATGTCAAAAACATTGAAAAATTAAAAATGAGTTTTGTTGAGACAAGGGGAAATGATAGTAAATCAGTGGACTATCACAGCATGCTAAAGATATGAAATGTAAAATGTGATAAACGGTCTCACTAAAGATGTGACGATAGGCTCAGCTAGACTAGTAGATTTGCGATAACGATACAAACTTAAATGAAAAAGCCTAGTTCTAGTGGAAAACATGGTCAAAAGCATAGTACTTAGTTTTGTCCTTCTTGACTGTGTACCTACTCAGTAATCGCTGATTGTCGAAAGACATAAAACTGGTTAAGTTTGTGAACTTTCACAACTTTGCTAAAAAGTAACTGTGATTGTGCATTTCTTTTTGCAAAGATTTAAACTTGTTTTATTTCTTTTTTTTGTTTAAGCATCGGACATCCTATGCGTATACGTGAGTATCGACCTGGATGTCGTTGTCTAAACGTTCTGCTTTGTTTTCTTTGGTGTTTCGTTTAAGCTTTGGATCACCTCTGCGTATACGGGAGTATCGACCTGGTGGTTAAAGCCTAAACAATTTCAACTTGTTTTATTTTTCTTATTTTGTTTAAACATTGGAATTTCTCTGCGTATACGGAAGTATCGACCTGATTGTTAATGTTTAAACATTCTGCTTTATTTTCGCACAAATCACAGTTGATCAAAGTTTAAAGGCATTACTTGAGTCAGTGTATTGCATGATGAGGGAATATGCTGAGATCGTGGGGTCCATTAGAATTGTGTGCAAAATTAATATACTTAAACGTATCGGTAAGCATTTCGAAAGTTTTTAGATTGAGCTTAAGAGGACAATTATATCGTCAATCAACGTGAATCGTTTAGAACTTAAAACGATTAAAAGCTTAACGGTGCTTGTGATGTGTCTCAAAAACTGATATGATCCTCTTTCACAAACTCACAAAAATATGTTTGTACATATTTCTTTTCTGCATTACATTTCTCTTATTACAAAATCCAAAAAGATTTTAGTGTGTTTTAGCATAAAATTTTGAAAAATTCAAAAAGATTTTCGACAACTGATGTTGAAAAGCTGATATTCAAAATCTCAAAGGCTAAACAAGATGAACAATTGGTTTGGTTAAGATGATGTAAAGTTGGAAGATAATCCTCAAATGTTTAGATGATTCATTAATTTGAATCACAATATCGTGTGTTATATGTTTGAGAATTTTGAGTGAACTCTTTTAGAGTCAAAATTATTTTGTCTTACGAGAGGTTGAGATGTGTAGGTTTCTGATTCTGTTGCTATGGAAAGCCAGGCGTCGATCCCAAAAGCACGGAAGCTTGACGAAAGGGGGAGCCTGAAGAAAGAGACTACCAAGGAGGGAGAGCAACTGAAGTTAAAGACAGATCCACGGGGATTCTGTTCGAAAAAGAGAAAGATAAGATGCTACGAGATTGACTGCGGCAATATCCAAGGGGGAGATTGTTAGTGCATTAATGTCTATCGCCTTCGTCAATTTGAGCCGTAGCGAGAAACCGAAGAAATCAAGCTTTTATTGTAATATTTCGATAGTTTTAGCAAGGTGGCATTTTGGTAATTAATGAGAAATCTCATTAATTCCAAGGCCTATAAATAGAGAGTTATGACATAAGTTGTAAGACTTTTGCTCATTTGTGATTTAGGAGATTCAAGTCTAGAGAGAGAAAGTCTAGAGAGAGAAAGTACTCTCTACGTGATTCTTGTATTGTACACGTCATATATTTCAATAGAATCACGGTTCTAGTACGTTATTGTGTGTTCGGTCACGCATGTTCACGGATTCCGCACGTCGAACGTTCGTTACGCAATCGAACGGTGTCAAAACCGGTCCTACATAAGCACCTGTCACATACGTTAAAATAAAGTCAATACATAAAATGTAAAGGTGAGCATACAAGTTTGATAATAGCATATAGAGTTCGAATTCGTTTACGCGTAACCAGCACGTACACATAGTGAAATGAAGCACGTTAGTTATCGACATAGATCCATCGATACCAATGACTGCGGGTTGACTGCCTGAGGCAGTTCGCAATACATGAATACCACCGTAATCCATGCAAGTAATGATCCTTAACAACCCCCGTGTGAACGGGTGCTGAGTCCAAACTATAGTACTATCGTTGCTAAGGCAGGTAGACAGCATTCCATGTGTAAACATAACAAACAAGCATTCATGAGCCACGTATAACATGCATTAACGGTTAGCGTTCAAATAGTATTTGAGTAGTGTGATTGTTGTAGTTTGAATATTCGTAACGTATGTAACACCCAAAAGTGCTTAAAGCAAAAAGGGATCGAGTATACTCACAGCGATTAGTGGATTGAAGGGAGCGCTTAGCGAGTAAGATTAGCCTGAATAGATTCGATAGCATAACGATAAGGAACACGTAAAATGATACAAAGTGAAGATGGGTCGGATGGTAGTTCGATCGGATGGTAATCCGTGCGGATGGTAATCCGTTCGGGTGGTCATCCGGTCGGATGACGATTCGAGTGGATTGTTTCTTCCTATAATAAGGATGTGTTTGTGTATGATGGCTTGACTTTTGAAGTTTTCGTTGTAGTATTTAGAAAACATTGAGGTATCTCTATCCATCAAGTCGTTCGATCGGCTGCTGGGTCGTACGGATGACAATCCGTTCGGATGGTCATCCGGTCGGACGGTGATCCGGTCGGACGGCGACTTAGTGGTGGGATTACTTGTTGAAGACAAGTTCATAGTTGAAGTGTCACTCGATCGGATGATCATCCGATCGGATGGCAACCTTGTCAATGAACTTGTTGAAAATTGTTTAAGGCTTTAAAGTCTTAGTATCTCATGATCCGAAGAGTAATCCGTGCGGATGGTAATCCGTTCGGATTGCAATTCGTTCAATACTATTACTCTAGTTAAGGTTGTTTAAAGGTGGGACCCAAGTGTCATCCGTTCGGGTGGCAATCCGTTCGGATGACCTATCCGATCGGATGACAATCCGATCGGACGGCAATCCGTTCCGATTGTTCCTTTCGTCCTACACTTGGTCGTTTTGATGGTTTGTCATTGTTTCAAGACGTCTTGACAACTTGTTAACCAACCAGGGCCCTGCCTTGACCCAAGTGACCAAACCGACCAGGAATCACCCTAGTTCGGTCAGTTACCGGCTCGAGACGGTTGTTCTTGTTTAACCCGAAGTCGGTAGTCTCGTGGGTGGAATTCAGATCTGAACTAGTACAACACTATAGAGGAGTAGGAGACTAGGTCTGATCCTGATATTACCGGTTTTGAGTGTTTTGAGTGTAAAAGAGTTGAAAGAAAGTTAGAAACCATCTTTCAATCCCTTTTCACCACTCTTGTGTTGAGATCTTTCCAAGATATTTATGTATTCGGGTGGAAATCGGCTAGATCTCAGTTGTTCTTGGTGGATTGAGGTCAAAGCATGAAGTTCCTTGAAGAACACATGATGACGTCACCCTAGAACACCCGAAATCTAGTTATTTCATGGTTAAAATTTAGGATTTAAAAGATAAAAAGGTGTAGAAGTGCGTGTAGATTAAGAAAGTACAAGATTTAGGGCGAGATCTTACCTGGATTGAGAGAAATCAAAGAAAAGGCGAGGAACACGAGCTGTTCGAACAGAAGGTTTCCAAAAGTGGAAAGAATGACAATGACAGGGGTATTTATAGGATTCCAAAAGAGGAAAGAGTGATCCGATCGGATGACACTCCGCTCGGATGACGATCCGGTCGGATGACATCCTGGTCGGATGACATATGACCTGTCACCATAAGGGTTATCCGGTCGGATGACTATCCGGCCGGATGGCGCTTGGTTCAAGTTTTCGATGCGACGATTTTTTGGTGTTTCGATTTCGATTGCGAGCGGTTCGATTCGATAGGGTTTCCTAGTCAAATTACTTTTAGTCCCAACTACTTCGTATCTCGCATAATCTATTTTCCACTATCTATCATAGTTCGATCGTGATTCGAGTTCGAGTTCGAGTTCGATTGTATTCGAGTTTCGATTGAGTTCGCTTGATTACACAACACAACATAAGTAAACATACACAGGTAACACGTAAGGCACACACATAAGTAAAAATAATAAGTAAAAATACGTAGCTCGAGTTGCGATTTGTTAATGCACTTTAGGTGATAAGTGCATGTCTCCCAATTATTAGGGTCTTTATTGTACATATAGTGAAAGTTAGTCCCAACTTTATCCTAGGGACATTTTGTCCAAGTTTTAGGAAAGGCTTTTGTCTGAGGTTTATGTTAGGGACAAAAGTCAGAGTTTTGCTTTGTGTAGTTGTTGTCCGGGCTTTCTAGTTTGTCTTGAAAGTCCGGGTTTTGCCTTGTATATATACCTTTATGTGGAATAGACAAGGTGGCGATTCTGTGTGAAATTCTGTGCACCTAACCCTAATCATTGTGTGTGTGTCTGGCGGCTACTATGTGTGTGACGTCATTCATCTTCCTCATCAAGAATACTCTGTGTATTCTTGATTTCTCTCACAAATCTTTGCATTCTAGTGTTTCATCTACAGTGGTTGATCATCAGGTGGATTCCGCACACCTGTTGGTGGCTTTAGCTGAGTGAGATCTTGGATTAGGAGGCCTTACAAGTGGTATCAGAGCAGTGTGCTCATACTACTGTAGGTGTTTCTTAGTTTGAAGATTTTTGTGAGAAAAGTTCAATCTTTGATAGGGTTTAGTGAGAGTTTAGTGAGTTTTTGTGTTTTATTCATGATTCTTCATTCATATCTAGTGATTTGATGATGGATTTTGAGTAGTTTGGTGATTCTTAGTGTTGTTCTCCATCTGTGTTTTACAGGGGTTTTAGTTCTTGTTCATACAGAGTTTGAAGGTTGAAAAAGATTCCTGAGTTTGATCTTTGGAAGATTTGTCCGTAGTTTAAATTCTGTGTTTGTGTCTCCGGGGTATTGTTGAACCAGTGTGAAGTCACATTGGGGAGATAGTCCGGAGATTGTTTCTTCTGAGTTTTGAGAAACTCATACCTGTTCCGAGTTTTCAAATCTCCTCTTATTGTCCGATTTTTAACCTTAGTTTACTATAGAGTCCGAATTTTCAAATTTTCTCTTTATTTGTGTCCGAAGTTTATCTAAAATTGAGTCCGAATTTTAGTTTAGTTGAAAATCAGATTGTTGTTTAGATCTCCTTGTCCGACTTTTAGTTATCAATATTGAGTCCGAGTTTTTGTTTCTTTTGTTTAGGTCCGAGTTTGTTTCCTTTGTTTAGGTCAAAGTTTTGTCTTAGATCTATTCTTGTTCGAATTTTATAGTTAAAAGTTTTAGGAGTCCGACCATTATATGTTTCTAAGTTGAGTTTATTAGTCTCTTAGAGTCCGACCTTTTTAGTTAAAAGTCTTAGGAGTCCGACTTTTATATATTTTTAAGCTCTTAGAGTCCGACTTTTATCTAATAGTCCGAGTTTATCACTGTGTCCGTTTTTTTTTAACCTCTCTGAGTCCGAGTTTTATTCACACTTTACACTATTGTAAGTCCGACTTTAAGTCTGAGTTTAATTCACATATTACACTATTGTGAGTCCGAGGTTTATTCACACATCCCACTTTAAGTCCGAGTTTCACTTTGTTCATCCGAGTTCATTGTGTCCGAGTCTTACCTTATTTCTCTTAGTGTCCCTAGTCTTAATTTCCTAGTTTGTCCGAGTTTTGTTGAAGTTTGTAGGTCCGTGTTTTTGTACCAAGTCTAGGTCCGAGTTTTAACTTAATTAAGTGAGTCCGAGTTTTGTTTAAAAAAAATGTGGATATTACTTTATGGTTGAAACCTGTCCGAGTTTTAACTACAATCCTGTTCGAGTTTTTCACTTCTTATCATCCGAGCTATTTTATCTCCTAATATTACTTTCGGATTTCAAGTTTAATATTAGTGTTTTCTGAGTTTAGTATTCAGAGTTTTGAGTGTTAGTGTTGTCAGGGTTTCAGTTCATTCAGGTTGTGATTGTGATCCGGGGTTTACACTCTGATAACTCAGACATTTAAACTCCGTGTTTTAAATTCCAAACATTCTGTTCCGAGTTTTGGACTTGGAAACTCTCTCAGTAACTCTTTTGCGTGGAAACCTACAGTTAACCTTCTGTGAACTTGTGTTTCATTCAAACATTGTTCAAATGGCGAACAATCTTACTGCAATGGTTCAGAATCTCAAACACAATGCTGAAGTGGGAAGTAACGACAAACCTCCTTTGTTGGTAAACGAGCTTGATTTTCCTGAGTGGAAGGAGCGTTTCGAGAGGTATGTACGAGCGAAAGACATCAAAATCTGGTTGTGTATTGTTAAAGGATGTGGAGCTACTCCAGTACGTACGTTGACGATTGATACGTATTTGGCACTCACTGACGACCAGAAGAGATTTTTTGACTGTGAAGAGAAAGCTATGTCAATGATAACGATGGCAATGTCACAATCTATACTTCATACGTTCCGTAAGAGAAATAGCTCGAAGGAGTTGTGGGATAGCATGATCGAGCGCTATGAAGGAAATGCAATATACAAGAAACGACGACTCGAACGTTTGAAGACTCAATTTGTTGTGTTTAAAGCTTTAAGAAATGAATCATTTGATGATACAGTGAACCGGTTTTATCATTTGTTGAGCGAACTTGATAGAAGTCAAGAGGGTATCTACACTGAATTTGAGAAGGTTGAGAAGTTTCTGAATTGCCTTTCCAGAGAATGGAATATGTACACCGCTTTGATTAGAGAAGGTGTTCTCTACGAGGAGCTCTCATTGGAAGAAGTTATACAAAAACTGAAGGGTTATGCTTGGAATATGGAAGATCAAGCATCCGATTTCGAGAAGATCCAAGATCCTCAGTTATATAAAGCTTCAAAACCGACGGATAAGGGTAGTAATGGAGGAGCCGGTGTTGCCCTATATTCAGAGAATGAAGTTCCCGCTAGTGAACACGCCTTTATAAGCAACAAAGTCAATTCAAGTGGAACAACAAATTCCAATCAAGGAATGTACTCTTCCAGTGGAGCTCAGAAATCTCAAGCGACAAGCTTGAGCATTCCAAAGGTAGATGCAAGCTGTTTAAAGTTGATTGAAGAAAACATGAGCCTTTTGGCGTCCTTCATGACTGCCTACGAGAACTTCTGTCTAGGAAAGCTCGTTGAACCGTCAAGTCTCGATGAGGACTTTGACCAGATAGACCAAGACGAAATGGAAGAACTTGATCTACAACTCAATATGGCACTCTTAGTCCGTAGAGCGAAGAAATTTCTGTTGAGAACGGGTAGGAAGTTCATAGGAGGTCAGACAAAGACTCGAATGGGAGTCGACATGTCAAAGGTGAAATGTCACAACTGCGGCATCTACGGGCATTTCGCACGTGATTGTCGGAAGCCGAAGATGGAAAGATCGAACAGAGAAAACTACTCTCAAGGAAACAACTCAAGACCTCACAACAATTCAGCAACTACTTCCAACTCAAGTGCTCGTCCAAGTGGTTCTGAAAATCTTACACCTTCAACAAACAATGCTATGGTGGCTCAATCTTTACAAAAGGTGACTGAGCCTTACGACTGGGGTTGTGCATTGGAAGACATTTCAGGAGCTATTGTGTCACAAGCCTTTATAGCTGAAATTGTCAACGAAGAAGTGTGTGAAGAGATTGTCGAAGAGACTAGCATTGAGGAATTTGCGGTTGTAGCTGAAGAAGTGTGTGAAGAGATTGTCGAAGAGACTAGCATTGAGGAACTTGCGGTTGTAGCCGAGGTTCTTGGAGAAGAGTTGGATTCGGGAAATGTTTCTGAGAATGAAGATAACCCGAATGAAGAGTCTGTTGAAAAGGCTAACAAAACAGAAGATGGAGAAAAGGGAGAACGTTTTGAGTTCAACATCTCCACAGCTGAAATGCAGCAATTTGCGGATGCAGAAGCTAAAAGGTTGGAAGAAAAATCCGGAGAAAGCGAAGCGTGTGCATTCATAGCTGGCATTGAGGTAAAATCATCTTCTGTAGATAAGCGATGTGCTAGATGTGTTGAGTTTGTGACTAAGATTGATAGATACGCACTTCACAACACAAACTTAATTGCAGATTTAGAAAAATCCAGAGAACTCGTTGCTGTTTTGTCTAATTCGGATAAAGAACACCGAATTAAGATAAAAGCGCTGAAAAATGATATCTCTGAATTTGAGAGACTTGTGGCTCAGGGAACTGTTAAAAATCAGGAATTAAAATCTGAACTTGAAATGAACCAAAATTGTGTTTTGGAAAAGAACAAAATTATTTTGGAAAAAGATAATCTGATTTTAGACTTGCAACGAAAAATTGAAAAGTTCGGGGATTCATCTGAAGTGATGAATTTCTGTATTAACAGCCAACGTCTCAAAGAATCTGAGGAAGAAATGTTCGGCATCGGTTATAAGAAAGTGCCTCCTCCGGTAAACCATAACTATACATCAATGCCAAGCATTGATCCTGAATTGGCAAATTTTGTGCCAAAGACCCCTCTGACGGTTGAACCACAAAGTGAGTCAGAATCTGAGCCAGATGAAGTTACTGACTCAGATCAGTCGAAGATGAGTGGAGTTTCAAAGAAAAATGAAGTAAATCTTGAAAACATTGAAAATTTGATAAACAATAAGATTTTGGAAATGTTTAATCAAGTTCAAAATGTGAAGTCAAAACCAAAGTCACGTGGGAAATCTAAAAAGTCTTTGAAAAATATTCCTAAAATTGAGTTTGTTAAAGGGGAGGATTTTGTCAAAGAAGAAGTAAAGATCGAAACTGGTTCCAACTCTTAGTTTGTGAACCAAATTTTGAAAAATTCCACCAACGACTCATCATCTTCGACCAGTCATGAGGAACGTCCAAAGAATGCTGTGAAAGTTCGCAAATGTTATAAGTGTCGTGGGAAAGGACACTTAGCAGCAGACTGTCCAGATGACAAGGGTAAATCTCTTGTTGATCCTGATCAAAAGAAATCTTTTGTTGGAAAACCACAAAATGAAGCAGTTAATGTTGAAAAGAAAAACGGTAAAAATCAGAAGGCTGAGACAAACAACGTGATTAAACTAGAAGTAAAACCAGTTATCAAAACAAATGTTAAATCACTACAAAATCAGAATCACGGGAAGAAACCAGTTGTTATTAATCGTGGTGAAGGATCGGAAAGTTCATCTCAAAGACATGATACTCGTGAGAAAACCCCTCACAGACGACAAAATCATGTTACTTTCCAAACACATGAGAATGACCAACGTTCTGGAGGTTCGAACAACAACAATGTTAGACCTCATGCACAGAACAGATTCGTGAATGACCGAAATGCGTCACCCCCCCGATTTCCAAATCAAAGACAGCATTCGGATAATCATCCACGATCATTCTCAAGACACGATGATGTTCCTAGATTTGGTAGGAATTTTGAGCCACCCAGGAATCAAAATTACAGTTACCAAAACTATGGAAGCCGAGGTTATGGAAACTCTGGTTATACCAACAGATCGTCAACTCCGTATAATCCACGATTTGCGGGGAGTCATTCCAACAATTTCCGAAATGGAAATGGAGGACACAATGGCAATGATGGTTATTTCAAAGAGTTTTCTTATGTTGATGAATCGGGACGACCCAAGACCATCATGGCTTGGGTCCCACACTCTAACTAAATTTTCTTGTTGGGGAGTGTAGGAGCAGCTGAAAAGAGCTATCTATATTTGGTATATCGATAGTGGCTGTTCCAGACACATGACAGGAAATAAAGAGTTATTCAACAATTTTAAACAAATTCGTGGTGGTTATGTAAATTTTGCCGGTGAAAAGGGTGGATACATCACCGGTGAAGGCTCTGTGTCAAATGGAAAAATCACGCTGCATAAAGTGAACTACGTTGAAGAATTGAAGCATAACTTGATGTCGGTTTCTCAAATCTGTGATAACAAGTACACGATGTTGTTCACTGATAAAGCTTGCTTCGTCTTGCGTCCGGGATTTGTTGTTCCTGAAGATTGGATTGTTATGAGGGCTCCAAGGGTGAATAACACATATGTCATGGACATGCGCCCGTTGGTTAACTCGTCTGCTCCAGTGACTTATCTACTTTCAAAGGCGACTGAAGATCAATCGTATCTCTGGCATAGGAGAATGGGCCATGTGCATCTGCGAAAAATGAACCACTTAGTGAAAAACAACTTAGTGTTGGGGGTTCCTTTACGTAGTTTCAATATGCACAACAAATGTGAATCATGTGAAAAAGGAAAAATCAAACGAAAGCCTCATAAACCGAAAACAGTTAACTCAATCCAAAAACCACTTGAATTGCTTCACATAGATCTTTTCGGCCCGATCCATGTTGCTAGCATTGGTGGGATGTCTTATTGCTTAGTTGTCACTGACGATTTCTCACATTACTCATGGGTATTTTTCTTAAAAACAAAGGATCAAACTGCTGGTATTTTAAGAGACATATTCAAACAACTTGAGAAAAATTATTCACTTCCTATTAAGAAAATCCGAAGTGACAACGGCACTGAGTTTAAAAATCATTATATGGATGAGTTATGTCGGGAAATGGGTATAGTTCATCAGTTCAGCGCTCCATATGTTCCTCAACAGAACGGAGTTGCAGAACGGAAGAATCGTACCCTAATTGGGAGAAGTTGGTGAAGTTGGGTTCTTTTTGGGTTATGCCAATGGAACTCCCAACAAACGCGTTTATAACGTTAAGAAGCGTACAGTGGAGATCGTGTTTGATATAACTCCTTTGAGTTACGATCCTCCACCATCCGAATTCGGTCCTAAAAGTGGTTATGATTATGATAAATTATTTGATTCATTTGATCTTCCTGATCTTTCAGAAGAAGATTCAGAGGTTGTCTACACACATCTTGTGAACAAAGATGAAGTGGATGCGAGCTGGAGAGCAAGTATTCCTACTAATGTGTCTCCGAATGTTCTAGTCGCTGATTCTTCAATCGTAAATGAAGTTGTTGCTGAGCAGATCCCCAATGCAGCTGCTCAAACTACAAGTGGAGATCTATACGTTGACTTTTCAGCATATCCAAATGTTAATGCGTCTTCTGGTAATGATCAAGCTTCTAGTAGTAATGAAAATGCTGAGGGGGAGATTCAATCAAATTTGGGAAACAATCTTCAAGCTCCGGCAATCCCAGTTCCAAGAACAAATGTTCATCATCCTGTTGATAATATTATTGGGAATCCAAATGCGGGAGTGCAAACACGAAGGAGTATTTCAGAGATGCATTGTCTGTTCTCTGCTATCAAGAAAGAAGAAATCTACAATCTTAGCCTACATGAATGTTTTATCTCTCAGATAGAGCCAAAGAACTATCAAATGGCTCTGAAGGATAATTCTTGGTGTGAGGCGATGCAAGAAGAGTTAGCTCAGTTCGACAAGTTAAAGGTGTGGAATTTGGTCGATCTTCCAAAGGGCCCACATGCAATCAACACGAAATGGGTCTTCAAGTGCAAGAAAGACGATAAGGGTGTCGTCAGAAACAAAGCACGGTTGGTTGTTCAAGGCTTCAATCAGGAGGAAGGGATTGATTATACCGAAGTTTATGCACCGGTGGCAAGACTGGAAGCTATTCCTTTGTTTCTAGCCTTTGCTGCACACATGCGTATCAAAGTCTATCAGTTGGATGTGAAAAGCGCCTTCCTTTACGGAAAATTGCATGAAACTGTGTATGTGTCCCAACCACCGGGTTTCGAAGCTCCAGGGTTAGATAACAAGGTCTATTTGTTGGACAAGGCTCTCTACGGTCTCCATCAGGCCCCTCGAGCATGGTACGAGACGTTGTCAAAGCATCTATTGGAGCATGGGTTCTCGCGTGGTGCAATTGACTCCACACTGTTCATTTTGAAGAAAGGGGGAGATTTTCTGATCATGCAAATTTACGTTGATGACATAATTTTTGGTTCTTCAAATGAAGAATTGTGTCGTGAGTTCGAAGTGGTAATGAAGTCCAAATTTGAAATGAGTGCGATGGGCGAGTTATCTTTCTTTTTAGGTCTTCAAGTGAGTCAAGGGAAAACCGGGACGTACGTGCATCAGACAAAGTATGTCCACGAGATTCTCAAAAGATTTGGATTGGAAGATAGCTTACCCTATGACACGCCTCTCCCGACAAATATCAAGCTTTCATCCGATGATGTAAAAGATCCTGAAGTGGATCCGACTCTATATCGAGCAATGATAGGTTCATTGATGTATCTTACTGCTTCACGACCAGATATTATGTTCTCTGTTTGTTTGTGTGCTAGGTACCAATCAACTCCGAAGGAGTCTCACTTGAAAGCAGTCAAGCGTATTTTCAGATATCTGAAAGGGACGCCTAAGCTTGGATTGTGGTATCCAGCTGAAGGTGGTCTGGATTTGATGGCGTATGCTGACGCAGATTTCGGAGGGTGCCGGATGAACAGAAAGTCAACCTCTGGCGGCGCACAACTTCTTGGGAACCGTCTTGTCTCTTGGCAATGCAAAAAGCAAGTTGCCGTTTCTCTATCCACGTGCGAGGCCGAGTACATTGCTGCATCAAGCTGTTGTGCTCAGGTCTTGTGGATTCAACAGCAAATGAGGGACTACGGTTTGAATTTTACTCGAACTCCTATTCTTGTCGATAACAACTCTGCCATTTCCATAACTAACAATCCAGTTAATCACTCACGCACTAAGCACATAGATGTTAGGCATCATTTCATTCGTGACTGTGCTGAGAAGGGTTTAATAGAAGTGGTTAGGGTAGACACCTTGGATAATCTTGCCGACCTGTTTACGAAGACATTCGATCGGGCTAGATTTGAAAATCTGGTTCGAATGATTGGCATGATCAACCCCGAGTAAAATGCTTTTCAAAACTCGCATAGAAACTTTATTTTATGTTTACTGTACAGTTCTTACCGCTTTCCAAAAATATTTTACTTAGTTGTAGGATAAATTTTAAGAAAAATACAAAAACATTTGAAAAATATAAAATGAAGTCGTGTTGAGATATAAGGGAAATGATAGTACGTCGGTTAGTCGTATCTGGTGCAGGATTATAGTAATATATAAAATTAACTGTTAACTGTAACAGCTTCATTATACGTTGCTTCGGTAGGTTTTACGCGTCAATAAGAACCTATTTTTGGTATATAAACATAATGAACTGTGTAACTTGTGTGGTACATCTCTCGGATATATGGTCTTGGTACCGTAATTTCGTTTGATAGATTGCCGAGGTTCTGAGATACGTGGGCATTATGCTGTTTATCATCTGGGTATCATGGTTGTTTCTTTTACCGAAAACAACGGGGACGCAAGTCTAGATCTTCCATGATACCATACATACGTGTAAATATCTTTAATACATGATGCATTCGACCCAAATAAGTGATAAACAATCACATGTCCCACAAAATCATGCGGGAGTCAAGTTCGTCTCTCTGTCTGTACGATGGTACTAACCTGTTCACGGACTTGCTCTTGTGCCCTTTGCATCTGAAATTCAAGTTCCTCCTCAATAAGTGATTCTATCACAAAGGACTTGTTTTCAATCCCAAATAAGTGAGTATCTCACATTAGCTTATACGTCAAAACAGATGATAAATGGTATACTCACCAGTAAGATGATCTCTCGTGCATACCTTGATACGGGAGTATATTCTGAGGTGGGTAAACATAGTTACAGTCAGCTATTAAAACACTTAATCGCATATCTCGAAAACATTGTTCGAAAGCGTGCTAAAGCTTAAGTGGACCACAATACCGTTGAACGTCTTGAACTGTTAATATCATTCAAAAAGCTTAAACTGATAAACTATGTTCTTGTGTTCGATATTGACAGAAAAACCGATATGATCCCTTTGCTCTGATTTCACAAAAAAAGATAATTAGTGTAAATACGTTCGTAGGTTTAATTTCTTTATTCAGTCAAAAATTCAAAAACATCAAAAAGATTTTGCTTTCTTGTTTCTATGTGCGAGTTATCATTTTGAAAATTCTCTAAGGGTTGTGAACATTCTTTAATAAGGTGTTAAACATCAAGTTAGGTAATCTTAAAATAAGTCTTTTTGTATAAAAATCGGTCGTGCAAGATCCATCTAAGTGTGTGGGTAATCACGTCATTTTAAGGTGTTTCGGTAAATATGCTTCCAAGTTGTGATATTTTTCCAAAAGTATAAGTTTTGAAGTAAGTTGTTCTGAATGATCGTGTTTTGAAATACAAATTATTAAATATTGGTTGTTTAATATTTCAATTGTTGATTCCGGGGTATTGGAATTATTTTTGGGATCCAGGTTTGGGCTGAGTATCTCCGGGGTTAAGATTCTTAATCCGGTGTTAAGTGTTTCAGGTCTGGATCATTCATCACAAGATGGAAGATTTGAAGAAGCTGTGTGCATCTGGATCATTCATCTCGAGATGGAAGATTTGAAGAAGCTGTGTGCGTCTGGATCGTTCATCTCAAGATGGAACATCTGAAGAAGCTTCGGCGCCTGCCTCTAAAATACAATGAAGAAGATCATGTTCTAGCGGACCAGTTCATCAAGGTGGTTCAGTTCTGTGTGAAGAACAAGGTCTGGGCAGGAAGCAGCTTCTCGAAGAGAGTATGAAGATTTCAAGTCCAATGAAGACCATGCACTGATCAAGGGGGAGTTTGTTAATGCACTTTAGGTGATAAGTGCATGTCTCCCATTTATTAGGGTCTTTATTGTACATATAGTGAAAGTTAGTCCCAACTTTATCCTAGGGACATTTTGTCCAAGTTTTAGGAAAGGCTTTTGTCTGAGGTTTATGTTAGGGACAAAAGTCAGAGTTTTGCTTTGTGTAGTTGTTGTCCGGGCTTTCTAGTTTGTCTTGAAAGTCCGGGTTTTGCCTTGTATATATACCTTTATGTGGAATAGACAAGGTGGCGATTCTGTGTGAAATTCTGTGCACCTAACCCTAATCATTGTGTGTGTGTCTGGCGGCTACTGTGTGTGTGACGTCATTCATCTTCCTCATCAAGAATACTCTGTGTATTCTTGATTTCTCTCACAAATCTTTGCATTCTAGTGTTTCATCTACAGTGGTTGATCATCAGGTGGATTCCGCACACCTGTTGGTGGCTTTAGCTGAGTGAGATCTTCGATTCGATTAGCATAGCTTGACTATTGATTAGTTAACTTTATCGCATTGTTACTTCCTACAGTTCACAGTCGTAGATCGATCGAATAGCGATTAACATACGTCGATTATTGCGATTAACAACACTTACTCCACATAATACGAATAAAATAAAGAAATTTCTACAAGTCAAGTTGCGCGAAATCGGTCGTTGACCTTGACTTTGACTTTGACTTGTGAAAACACGGGGTGTTACATTAATAAATTGTATATTTTTGTATTTTTTATACGTTAAACTTTAAGTATTTACCGACTGACTTATCTATTTATAAGTCTATAAATATAACCATATTCATAATTTATATGTGTTATGCATGGTTTTCTAAGAAACCACCCGTGTTTGCACACGGGTCTTACCGCTAGTACTATATAATAAAAGAAACCAATGACAGGACACATGTCATTCATTGAAGCCATCTATTTTTTTAATAGATAATTAAGATCAATTAAAAGATAATTATAAAATTAAATTTAATATAAATTTAAACAATCCGTACAGAGATAATATAATATTTTAAAATATTTATCAAATTTTAAACTTATTTATCCTGAAATTAACAAAAGATGTACGCTAAATATAAATTAATATAATGTAAATGATTTATTTATTTTATTAAACTAAAGTAGTTAAGGGTAGAACTTATTTTAAAAATGTTTATAAGGGGTAAACAAAAATATTAATCGATGTTTATTGGTTCTATACTTTTATTTTTGTGTTCAACTCTCAACTCAAATACGATATTCACTATGTTTACGTAACATATATAAGAACCATCACCACAATCCCTCCATCCATCGTATATCGAGTATATCTGTTAGTTCTTTTAAAGATATAATTTTTTATTAGATTCATTCAACACGTGTAATAAACGAGGTTTTTTAAAGATATAATATTTTTGTTATTTAATATACAAAATTACATTTATGTAACTCGTGTAATACACAGGGTTTTTAAAAATATAACTTTTTATTATGTATTATATAAAATTAGACTTATTCAATCCATATAATACATAGGATTTATAAGGATATAACTTTTTATTGTTTGGTATATACCTGTATAACACATGAGGTTCTTAAAAATGTAACTTTTTTCATTATTTAATATATAAAATTAAATTTACTCAACTCGTACAATACACGGGTTTTTAAAAATATAACTTTTTTATTATTTAATATATAAAATTACATTTATTCAACTCATGTAATAAACGAGATTTTAAATATATATTGTTTTATTATTTGGTATATAAAGTTACATTTATTCAACCCATGTAATAAAAAAAATTTTAAAGATATATTTTTTATTATTTGGTATATAAAATTACATTTATTCAACTCGTGTAACACACGAGGTTCTAACATAGTTTACAATAAAATAATTCATAGATAGTGGTTTTTATTTTTTTAAAAACTAGAACTACGATCCGCCGCAATACGACTGGGATTCTTTAGATATAACTAAGCCGATTTAGGACCCGCACGTTATGTTGAAAATGTCAAACGAGAAAAAAATAGACGATGTAAAAACGTTCACCCACACACGCACGTTGCGTCGTGTTAACTCGCAAAATTTAGAACGAAACGTAAAAACGTTAAACCAAAGACGCATGTTGCGATGGGTTAAGTCACAAAATTTAGAACGAAGCATAAAGCGAAAAATTTGCGGAAAATAAAAACTATAAAGGTCCAAAGTTGAAAGTAAAAAAAGTTGTGAGGATAGATTGCAAAAGATAAAAAGTTTTGGGTTAAAAGTAAAAAAACAAATAGTTTTGGGTTAAAAGTAATTTATGAAATACTTTTGGGTGAAAAGTAAAAAATCAATATTTTTTTGAAAAACCCCCAAAGCCAAGGTTACAACAACCATATGCATAAGCATTTTTTCTTTAAAAAAACCCCCAAAGCCAAGATTACAATACATATATGCATAAACGTGTTGCTTCTTTATAGTATTTTAATTTTAATGTTTTAATTACTTCAATTTTTGAAAATATTGTTCAAAATAGTTTTCTGGTTTCTTTGGCTCTTCAACTTTTGGATCTTTGGTATTTGGTACCATTGGAACATGTGGTCCGAATATAACACACTTCCAACATCCAGTATTTTGTTAGGCAAGAACATGTGCCATCCGACATTGCAAGATATTGTATTCAGACCTGACAAGCATTGGAGGCTTGTTGTTGGATCTAGTGGTGTGAGGAGCATGATTGTATTGAGACATCCTTTTAATTTTTGAAAAATTGTTGGTGCATTTTGTGTATGTCCGCCACTGTACGAATAGGTTAGATAGAGCGTGTGTTGAATATTGTATAGATTAGTACGAAATCCATTATGAACTGAAGGTTTTGTGATGTTACAGTACCTTCGTACGGAGGGAGTCCCTTCGTACGAACGGACTCATTAGCCGGTTCGTACGAATGCACAAGAATCACACCCGGTTCGTACGAAGGCACTATGGTGGGTTCGTACGAATGCTGTTTGCCTATATATATAGGTGTTAGGGTCTTGTGTTGGATAAGCTTTAGTTCCATGAGGGGAGATGCTGTCCAACTGGTTTCACGGGTATGTAACTTTAAACATCGAACAGAAACCAGATTAAATTGACTTGTTCGGTGTTGATTCTACTTCTACTCCTTTCTTATCAATAATAATCAACCGAACCGGTTATCTTGGGACCAAAACTCTGTCAAACCTGCCGTATCCTGGAATCTCAATTGGTATCAGAGCTACGGTACCGATTCAATTAATCTAACAGTTGATTGAATCACCTATGCTCATAAATTTTGGAGTTTTTGGAGGTTTTGACGTAAAATATTGAATAAACATCAAATTGAAGGTCAATTCACGGATGGAATTCGAAATTGAAGACATCATTATGTTCGTGATTGATTTTTGCACAATCCTATGAAGTTTCATCATGAAATTTGCAGAAATAAAGATTCCGGATCGAAAAATGTGCTTGGGAGTGTTCTTGAGAAATCAAGTTCTTTGGTACGAAGGAAGTGGGTTCATACGAACCGAGAGCCCAGATTCGTACGAAGGGACACCGGTTCGTAAACATATGGGTTCGTAAAAACTGTTCCAGGTTCGTACAATGGGACAAACCCAGGTTCGTACGAAGCGACCATGGTACAAATGCCAAACTGATTCAGAATTAGTCCAACAGATTTGATGATGCGATCACAAATTGTGGAAATTAGTGGGGTAGTCATGATACTGATGCAAAATGTTTATCATCTGGAGTATCCGACTATTTATGGGTTGTAACGTAAAATCCTCATAGATGAAAAATTGACATTCGGGGCAGAGATTGTTATATTCTCAATATAGTCAAGCTTTTCAGAGATGAGAGAAGACTGAATTGCTCAGCTTGAGGGGGAATTAAGTGGTACGACGTCAGAATTTGCAAAAATGAGGGGGAATCATTTAAAACTGTCATATTTAAATTCTGACATTTTTGAAATTCGTGACGATGCAACAGTATTCGGGTAGTTCCGACTTCAGAATTGTCTAGGAATGTGAATCTGATCGTGGATGAAAGCTTCTGAGATCTAGATTGTCTAAGAAGATGAATATGATTATGGATGAACGCTTCGGAGATCAGTATACATTACCAGATGGTTTGATCCAATGAAGATTTGCTGATTGTGGAGATACTGTTTATACGGATCTATCATTCTTGAAGGTTCTTAAAGTTGATCACGGAAAATGGGATTTTAAATTTTCATGGGTAATTATAGATTTGACATTAACCAGTGGGATATTTGAAGTTTCTATCAATTTCTGATTGGGTTTTTGTACAATAAACAGATCAAGCAGGCGGAATGCGAGATCGATGGTGCTGAAATGATATATCAAAAACTGAACGCGGATGTAGTTAAAGACGAAACAGAGAAGCTGCATTGATTAGTTTCAAGTTGGTGAATATTCGTGAAGATTGCAGTTTGGTAAATCAGAGGAGGAGTCGTGAACTGTGCAACCAAAGACATGAAGATTTATTTCAGGAGGAATGTGTATAATATTGTCAAAGCAAACCCGGATCATCAATCAAGGGGGAATCGATTGAAGATTTTAAGATGCCTGATTGAAGTTGCAGAATATTCAAAAGACGGCTCTAGGTTTTCAAAGAGACGATTCGACAGTGATGGCCAAAGGGGGAATCTCTTGGTGCATATTGTGTATGTCCGCCATGTCACACCCTGATTTTTGCGGAAGCGTGATTATGTGTGACTTGCTGAGTATCATTGCATTCAACCATAACAAACAACTAAACGATAGAAACCATGATGGTCATCCATATAGTAGTTTCAAAAAATACAATCGTCATTGTCTAACATCAAACCAATACTTCAAGTTTAGAATACATAACAACCAAAGTTTAAAGTTCCATACTGGACTTCACAAAAGATACTCATAAAAACGAGGCTTTGAACCATGTATCCTATCAAGGATATAACACAAGATTCAAACCCTTCAGTACTAGATGACATCATTTATTTTAAGACACGACTTGAAAACCTTCAACGCCCGCCAGATCCAATATTAATTTCCTGAAATACATGTAGTTTGAAAACATCAACAAAAGTTGAGCGAGTTCATGTGTTTTGTATGTGTGCACAAACATCCTTGTAAACATTTGTAAGTATGTATGTATTTGTAACCCGATATGAAAGCAACAAGGAAACAGATCAATTAATAGTTTGCAAGGTCATTAATATGTGTGCAACGGTGTAGGAATGGCTCAATCCTTTATGCGTATTTCGTACCGGGCCATCCGGCGGGAACGACATAGTCGCCACATGGTCCAACCCGCAGGCTCATTGACTGGGCTCGCAACACCCAATAGATCCATCACTCATGCCCCTCGGTCCTTAAACAAGGATTAATGGTCTTTAGTTACTCGCCTACCCATTCACATGATCTAATAGTTCATTCCATAGCTAACCATACCATTCGTAATCGTAATCATTTGTAACATGTATTTCACCCCCGAAGTTATAAAACTGAAAACAGTTAAGAGAAAAGGGGGACATGAACTCATAGTCTTGCGTTCTTCGATCAAATAACTCAAAGCTTCTTCTCAATCGCACGACTACCTACAAACGTGCTACGGTTTATTAGACGGGTGGGCCGTGCCTTAACTTTAGTCTTAATTAGTATCTTTGAGTTACGTTTCTTTGTGTCATTATTATTCCAAAGTATATAATTATTTGTTAAAATAATAAATATTTTAGCTTAAATTATATTTATTAATTATTTTGGAATAATTGTTAAAATAATATAACTTAACTTATTTGTTTTGTAATCCATCAAAGAATATTTTCCCCAAGGATGGGTATACTTATACATGTATTCTTATCCTTGTGTATTTTGCCAAGTATCGGTGGCGTATTCCGGTGTATTTATATGTACGAAAATACGTATTTTTATTGTGTTTATTAAGTATTCTTATACTTATTTTTTGTATTTATTTTTCCGGAATATGATTTTAATAAAATCATCAACATGAATATATTCTTAAAATATATAAATATTTTAAGAAAACTTGTATAGAAAATTATTTATATTTCTTCCTTGGCAAAAATATTTATATTTTCATATAAACCTCAAAAATAATATATTTTCAAGACTAACTTAGAAAATATTTATAAATTCATTTTTCACCCCAAAAATAATATGTTCTAAATTTATGTAAGAAAATATATATTTCCTCCAAAAATATTATATTTTCTAATTGTTCAAGAAACATATATATTTTTCCTTTGCCCAATAATATATTTCCTTCTTGTCAAAAATATGATATATTTTTGTAACAATCATAAAAATCATATTTTCGTTTTCTTGGTTTCCAAAATACCGTTTACCAAAATATATTTATGAATTTAATTCCAGAATATTTATGTAAGTTTTATTCCTTGTTCGGTTTCTCTAATTTGGGTTTAAATTATATATTTATTCCCTTGGGATTTTGGTAACATTTTGTGTTATAATTTCTTGGTATTTTGGTGAGTTATATTATTTCAAGTCCTAAAATAATATAACTAATACACATAACATACAAATAATCACACACATAGTGACATCTAAATATATGTTTTCCTAAATACATATTTAGTCACTTTTATTATCAAAAACCAACCTCCAATATTTTGTATTTTTTGTAACAAAAATTATGGAAAACTTTATATGAAAATTCATGGTTAAAATATACTTGTAAATATTTGTTTAAAAATATTTTTCTAAGTGTTTAATTTCTATAAAATTTTGCCATAGTTTCCCCTTAAAAATGGAGGTTTCCATGCTTTTCAAGGCATATCATTTTCTTTTATAAATCACCACAATCAACAACAAATCAAACAATACTTACCAAGTGCCAAAATCAAGCCATAATCACTAATTCATGAACTTGAAACTTCACAAAAAATTGTAGTAACTTGGTAGGTTGTTTAGTAAGCTTAGTTACCCTTTAAAGTGTGGTTGTTTATTTAAAAACATCATTCTTGAAGAATTTAGATCTTTACAACTCGTAATTTGATTTTCTAAAAATGTTTCTTCTTGAATTTTTCTTGTTAAATACATGTTTCTACACTTGATTCACCACTAAAAATGTGGTTAGTTTCTTTAAGAACCAAGTTTATGTAAATCTTGTATTTTAACTTAGTTTCTTAAGAAAATTATTTTTGAAATCACATATTTACAAGACTCGCATTACACTTTGATCATCATCATTCAAGAAAAACATTTAACCTTTCAAGTTCATGTTTCACATAAGGATGATCATCTTGATCTTTCATAAGATCATCCTCTTATCTTGCTAGATTATGTCTTTAATCACCATCTAGCAAGTTCATATGATGTTTAACATCATTAACACAAACAATCAACAATCAAGAAGCATAATAACACTTAAACAACATGATTCATGATGATTTTTAGTCTTATGTTAAAGATTTATTTTCTTGGTCATTAGTATTCTTCATGATTAGTTACTTGTATCATCTTTTAACCAACTAAACAAGATGTAAAATGGGATTAAGATGATCTTACTACTAGCTCAAGGCTAGGGATGAACACAAGATGAAGATGAATGTTATGGTTAATAGCTTGTGAGAGAGGTCCTTCCACTTCCAAAGGCTCCTAGCTCCTTAAACAAGCTCCTAGCATCTTTGTATAACAAGAGAATGGATGGAACAAGCTTGAAAGATGGTGGTGGTGGTGGGTGTGTTGGTTTCGGTCGAGACTAGATGGAAAGGGAGAAGAAAGATGGCGTGTGTTGGTTTGTGATGAGAATGAAGAAGTTAAACTCTTGGTTAGTGTTTATAACTTCCAACACAAATTAGCCTATTATGTAATATGCTACTAAGAGGCAACATAATCTAATTAACAATTAGAATAAAATCCAAGGGTGGGCCACCCTTGGTGACCGTAAATAGGAGGGGGGTCTAGATTAGGTTGTAAAGATTAGTTTGTTTAGATAGTTGAAATCTAATGGTTTAGTTAGGTTATAAGTTATTATGATGTTATATAGTGTGTTATGATGTTCGGGGACCATAACTAGCTTGGAAATGATGTAACAATGCTTCTAGTTAAAATTTGGTGTTTCGGGTAGTGTCCGGTTGTTCGGTTGGTTACCGGTTCGTTATGGTGCTAAACTATGCAGTTTAGTGTGTTTTATGTTACCTTTTGTGACAGTTTTGATTCCCGACACTTAGAAAAGCATTCTGGACCATTTAACCATATTTCTGCATAATATTTAGTTGTCTAAATGCTGATTTTTGTCGAAATCTGCAGGATTCTGCAATTTATGTGAGTTTTAGGCACTTTCCGGCACTTAAACTATCACTAGGAAGACAGTTTTATGATCCTTACTTTGCCACACACTATACTAGTGTGATTCTTGGTTTCGGGCTCATTCTGTATCTCAATACCATGTCTGTCTATGTACTGACCTCCGTCAGCATTTTTCTGATTTGTCTGATAATTGTGTTTACTTTGTTTCGTGCATCATTTGAATCAATAGAGTGTTGCATGCAATAATGGTATGACATTATGCAAAATGTGATGCACATGTATGTATATGACAATAATCAAAAAGCATTCATGTCATTAGTTTAAATCAACACAGTTATTAAGGCACTAATTTCTGTTTAATCATCGTACGGTTACATGCAAATTTTGACAATTGTCACATTCTCCCCCTGTTAAGAAAATTTCGTCCTCAAAATTTAGTCTACATTAACTCCTAAGAGTTACGTTATGCGTAGATGGATATGTATAATACCAAAGTGAATAACCACGAAACCAAATCAAAACTTATTCGTATCAGGTGATTCCAAGGACATATAACAACAATCAGAATCCAACGGTTAAAATGTACGCATTTCAGAATTTGATGTCGAAGGAAACGAGACGTACAGACGTATTAACTAGTGTGACCTAGTTAATAGGGGTTCAACAAAAGAAGATTTTCGACCCAAAGAACTTCAAACGATCGTTCACAATATGCAAATGAGTTCTAGAACCAATAGCATCCGCAGCAATCTCAAATGTAATAGTAACATGAAAATGGTCTGTCAACTTTTGAACATATAAATGAATAAAATTAGTGTGTTGACATTATTGAATTGCGAGAATACAGCAAATGAAATACACCCGAATCTGGTGTATCATCGTCTTGATTCGTAGTTGCATTAAGAGTGTTTAAATGATGAGTCAAATGAAAGGTATATGTAGTTTCGTATGAGACGGTTGACCATGATTAGCCCAAGCTACAAGTTTATACCGACGCCACAAGGTGTCGTAGTGAATGACATAATTCAATAGTAGCGGTGACTGAACAAGTTCACCGTGTTTAAAATCAAATGAAAGCGCAATGAAGCAAATCTAAAGATTTGTTTCGAACGACGTCATAGGATTTTCAATTGAATATGGAACACCAAAGAACTATTGTTTTCGATCAAAGATGAAAAAGCAATAAATATCGCGAGGCATTTGATCGATAATGAAAGAACCGTTAGGAGGTACACTGGAATATAAAATGAATTTATGTACCATTGTCTTAACACACAATTGCGTTAAGACTGCTTTATCATGATAAATCTGAGCGGATTTAGAGTAAGTCAATAAATAAACAATTAAATCTGTGTATGAGATGTGTAAATGAGATTAACGCAAGCTTCAATCTAGTGAAAGCATCACCGCAAGGTGTCGAAATCAACAAATGATTTAATGGAGTCGTAGGCCGAACAAGTCTACTATGACTCGGAACAAATGAAATGCTTGTTAAAATGAATTTGAATATGATGCTTTCAATACATCATATGGTGTCTTGAATCGAATATGTGGAATGGACAAGTTCAAGCAACTGAACTTGATTTTGGCGCAATCCGACAATAAATATATGTATCGACAAGGAAATTTCGGCATGGTTACAAAGGTAAACCATGTATGTAACTGGAAAGGAAAAGAAGTTTCAAGAAAGTGTGTTGACTTGATAACAAAGGAGCCAACCAATACAATAATGCGGGTCATTCGAATCACAAATCAATAATTAGATTTAGCGAAATAATATTTGAACTTTGATGAAACGCTTATTCGAAACGAGACCACATGCGTAACAAACGATGCATGCATAACCTATGAATTTTCAAGAAATGAAGCAATGAGTATTCTCTATAATGAAAGAAATGATCGTGATACAAGGACCATTAAGAGGAGTAGGGATGTGAAAATCTACTCATTAGATGCAAAAGTCGGAATCTCAATAAAAGAAATTTAAGTACTTTAACTGCTCGGCTAACTAAAATAGCATACACAACAGAATAATGGCGTTTGCCCGAGTTAATGGATGTGGTTCTTACATGGTAACCTTTAATGAATTTCGACATGAGTTCCCGAAGGTCCTAAATGCATGTTTAGTAAACCCTCAAAGTTTTGTATTCTGTGTGTAACTGTTTTGTGTATCGTGTATACCACACAACATTAGCGCACATTTAAAAACAAATTTTTTGACTCACTGTTCTTCGGTGTACTTTCTTCCTGAATCCGCAGTTGATGATGACCCGATCAAAAATCAATCTTATAATAGTAGTTGGATCCTTGCAGTTGGTCGAATAAGTCATTAATCCTCGGCAAGGGATACCGATTCTTGACGGTTGTCTTGTTCAGCTCCCGGTAGTCGATGCACATTCGAAAGCTACCATCCTTCTTTTTGACGTACAACACTGGAGCTCCCCAACGCGTGAAGCTCGGCCTTATAAATTATTTATCTTGTAACTCCTGGAGCTGCGTGGACAACTCTTGCATCTCTGAATACGCAAGTTGATAAGGTGCCTTTGTTACAGGCGCGACGCCTGAAACCAAGTCAATGTGGAATTCGACTTGTCGTTGAGGAGGTAATCCTGGCAAGTCTTCGGGGAAGTCCTCAGGATATTCCCTTACCACAGGGATATCTCCAAGCTTTATAACACAACCTCTTAATCACTTCATTCATTTCTACTAACCTCCCGTTAGCCAATTCTATCGAATACTGGATGTCTAACTTACTAGCAACTAAACCAAGCATGTTCTTAAAGTCTAGAGATACGAAGCTAAAATTGGCACTAGTATCAAAGAGCACAGATGCATAACGTTGATTGAGAGGGGACGTACCAGTAGCCATGTTTGGATCCTAGCGTGCTTCCCTAGATCCGACGTTGAACTCTCTTCCACGTGCCTGATTGTTTTTAGGGCAATATTTCCTGAAATGCCCTATGTCACCACAGTTAAAACAACCTTGACCACGTTCTCGACCATTACCATTTTCGCCTTGATAGTTGTTGTTGTTTCCTTCGCGACTTTCGCTGCCATCTTGACCTCCATTTCCACTTCCAGCACCATGCCAACACGTCTCCTTGGCATGCCCCACTTTGCCACAGTTATCACATTTTCCATACCTACATCGCCCAGTATGATGACGTCGGTAATTGTCGTACTTAGGTAGGTTACCCATGTACCCTTTTCCCTTTTTGGCATTGTTGTTGTTATTCGCCCGAGTACCCTTCTTGAAATTTGTGAACTTTCTCTTGTTATCTCCAGATGACTCCACATGAGTCTCCTTTTTCTTCTCAGAGATTGAAAATTTTCCCAATCTAACCGCTTCTTTAGTGAGCGCCACACTTAAGTCAATAGCATTGGTAATGTTGGAGGCTTCGATGCTGTCACCATGCTCAGAATCTGAGATGCCAATCCCCAGATGAAACGTTCAATCCTCTTAAACTCTGGTTCCACCAGATATGGAACAACTCGTGACAAATCATGAAATCTCTGCACATATTCTGCTATCTTAGGACCATCCATTTTCAAGTTCCAGAATTCAGTTTCCAACTTCTGGATTTCTGCCTGAGAACAATACTTTTTACGCATCAGCTCTTTCAGGTCATCCCACGTCAAAGCATACGCAGTAGCCTCACCCAACGTCTGGACCTGAAGATTCCACCACGACAATGCTCCATCTAGAAATAGTCCAGAGATGTACGTGACTTGTTGCTCTGGAGTACATTTACTCATTCGCAAAACAGAATCCGTCTTCTCGACCCAACGCACAAAGGCTACGACACCCCCAGTGCCATCGAAATTCAGGGGCTTGCAGGCCGAAAACTGCTTATAGGTACAGCCGTTGGGTGGGTTACTTCCTGAGGTACCTCCGCTGTGTTCGGAGCGAAGGGCCTCGTGCTATGTGATGGCCTGTGAGATGCGCTCTTGTGATTCCGCCTCTGTCGTCGGCAGAGGGTTGTTGGTATCGGTGTTCCTACGAGGCGGCATCTTCTAAGAAGAAGATCGGATAGGTCGGGTCTTATTCGTCAAGTAAGTAAATAGTTGTCTAGAGGTCGTATGTACATATACATATAGGCAACCATCATAGCAAGTAATCAAGCAACAACATAAGCTTAGCACCACATATAAATCGACAAAGTGTTTAGTGAGAACATGACGATTGAGATTTCATTAATTACCGACCACAGTTACATTATTTACAAAGTGTATCACATCAAAAGGGACATAGGGTCACACTACCCTTGTCCAATAAGTCTGTCAATATACCAAAAATCACATGGTCAAAAGTGGTCTTCACAATCTCGGCTCAATAGTAGTGCTTTCACCGAAGGTAATGCATCTGCATAAGACCAAAAACCTACTGTACTGATGGCGGAGGTGGAGGAGGGAAGAAGAGCAAACTACGAACATGTGCAAGCTCCTCCTCGAGCTCATACACACGGCGAAGCAAAGAACTAATCTGCTGCTCGACGGTAAGGAAACGAGCATCAAAACTCTGAAAAGGTGTAAGAGCAGCAGGTGGATGTGCAAAAGGAGACTGTAATGAATGTGGAGGAACAAAAGTAGACTGACAGGGACAGGGTGGAGGACGTGGTGTCAGCTCAAGCTCCAAAACTCTGTGACTCAAAACCTCAAACTGTAACTGAATTGACAGGAGTAACTCATCCTGTGTGTAGCCTTCATAATGTGAGGGATGATAGGGGTCTGAGATTGGCATAGTGTATGGTGGGAACCATCGGAATGGCTCGTCAAGCGGTGCTGATGTGAAAGGAGTGAATGGTGTCGTCTGCGGAATCGAAGGAAAAGCTGCTGAAGCAAAAAGGATCGTAACTCGGGGGCTGGCCCGAAGTATCTTCCCTTGGATGGGGTGCAGGGATGTCTTGTAAGAAAACAATCGGTAAATCAGTGTGGTGAACATCAGACTCTACAGGAGGGAGAGGAGCAACATCAGCGGGTGCGGGTAGAGAAATAAATGGCTCAGCAACTGGAAGATCAATAGTTGCGGGTACTGGGTCTGGAATCAGGGTGCAATATCTGGTAATCCAAAAGGAACATGCTCAGGATCAGGAATCGACTCAGGGTCAACAGGTGCAACATCTGGCTGTTCAAAAGGAACAGGAGCAGGCTCGGGATCGTGTGGAGGTGTGGGAACACGAGCAGGGGATGGTGCGGCAGACATAGCGGTGTCGTCGTCTAAGTCAGTAGCAAAACGCTGCAATCCGGCCACCGGTAAAGCTGAAGATGTCACAGACTCAAAGGAGTCTGAAATCAAAAGCAAACTGGTGTCAGAAGATATCTCAACGACAGGGACAACAGGAGGTGGGACAGCTACAACATCCACATCTATTTCCCCATTTCCCTGGGCGTCAACTGGAGGACCGTCTACAAACAAATCGACATCGTCATCGAACAAGTCATCGATAGGCCAAGCCTCGGGAGGAATGACCACAAGAGGTACGACATCGAGGATCGGAGCCATGATGCGCTCACCATCGGGGTGACCAATGATGAGGTGATCGTGAACTGGAGAAGGAATGTCAAAAGGATCCTCGTCAGGGAAACCATCAGCAATAGGTAAATCATCGCCAAAGTCTGGTAGCGCGAACAGCTAGAAGTCGTCCTCGTCCTTGGACAGCATGTCAGGATCGCTCTCAGTGTCTGACGTATATATCTCTGGCTCGGGTATAACCTCGTCGTCTGATACGGCTGCCATAGGGTCATGGACATCCGACAACCCACTCTCTGAGGATGACATGTGTGCCTGTAACATGGTAATCATAACATGTGCACATATCTTAACCACTAACACTCAGTATTTGAAAACAAAGACAATTTATCGTGTAATCATGTATTCACATTATTCCTCATGAATCTTTCTCTATCTTTCCTAGTCTACCAGTCTGCATGGGGTTTGTGATTACAATCGTGTTTCTTGTCTTTCCTTTTGTAAAATTGTTTGTTCCATGGATCTGGGCGTTTTGTGTATGCAATGAAAACATGTTGTAAAAATATTTTTGTGAGAGAGCCCTAATGATTGTAGTCTAGACTCGAGAAAGAATCCTAGTTCGCTACAATCGAAGCTCTGATACCAAACTGTCACACCCTGACTTTTGCGGAAGCGTGATTATGTATGACTTGCCGAGTATCATTGCATTCAACCATAAAAAACAACTAAATGATGGAAACCATGATGGTCATCCATATAGTAGTTTCAAAATAATACAACCATCATTGTTTAACATCAAACCAAGACATCAAGTTTAAAATACATAACAACCAAAGTTTAAAGTTCCATACTGGACTTCACAAAAGACACTAATAAAAACGAGGCTTTGAACCATGTATCCTATCAAGGATATAACACACAATTCAAACCCTTCAATACTGGATGACATCATTTATTTGAAGACACGACTTGAAAACCTTCAACGCCCGCCAGATCCAATATTAATTTCCTGAAATCCATGTAGTTTGAAAACATCAACAAAAGTTGAGCGAGTTCATGTGTTTTGTATGTGTGCACGAACATCCTTGTAAACATTTGTAAGTATGTATGTATTTATAACCCGGTATGAAAGCAACAAGGAAACATATCAATTAATGGTTTGCAAGGCCATTAATATGTGTGCAACGGTGTAGGAATGGCTCAATCATTTATGCGTATTTCATACCGGGCCATCCGGCGGGAACGACATAGTCGCCACATGGTCCAAACCGCGGGCTCATGGGCGGGGCTTGCAACACCCAATAGATCTATCACTCATGCCCCTCGGTTCTTAAACAAGGATTAATGGTCTTTAGTTACTCGCCTACCCATTCACATGATCTAACAGTTCATTCCTTAGCTAACCATACCATTTGTAATCGTAATCATTTGTAACATGTATTTCACCCCCAAAGTTATAAAACTGAAAACAATTAAGAGAAAAGGGGGACATGAACTCACAGTCTTGCGTTCTTCGATCAAATAACTCAAAGCTTCTTCTCAATCGCACGACTACCTACAAACGTGCTACCGTTTATTAGACGGGTGGGTCGTGCCTTGACTTTAGTCTTAATTAGTATCTTTGAGTTACGTTTCTTTGTGTCATTGTTATTCCAAAGTATATAATTATTTGTTAAAATAATAAATATTTTAGCTTAAATTATATCTATAATATATTAAAAAGGAAAAGTGATGTACAAGATGGTAATTTTGCCATACGTATCAATTTTAAAGCAACATGTACAACAAAGATAAAGCAGGCAAATTGAGACAATCTCCATATGTTTAAGACGCCTGAGGGGAAACACAGAGATTTCAACCCTACATTTATGTCTCTGATCTTCACATTTAATTAAGTTATTGATGAATTTCACCACCGTTCATCCTTCTATCTACCTCTTAAACCGCTAAACAGGCAGTTGATCGGTCCGTCATGCAATTGATCGGTCCATCATTTTTTATATGAACCTACAATTGCTCTTTAGGTGAAGATTTATCATCCAAACGCACAAAAGATCTTCATCATCATCTTCTACTTCCAAATTCCCAAATCTTCCATCTAGGGTTCCGATTGAGACTTCCAGAGGTATGTTTTTGGATTTGATTATGTTCGGTAATGATGATAATCGAATGAGACTAATCTATACCTGTGTTTTGAAGCTGTAATCGGTTTTTAAAGGGACGGATTGAAGCTGAAGGTGTTGTCATCAAGAAGCCGACCACGGTGCTGTAATCCATGCGTCCTATGGAAGTGAACTGGTACTGTCCTATCTTGTCTTGTTTTTGTTGGTTCAGTAAAGAACTCAAAATAGCTACACAGGTGTTTGGATGTGCATGTTCAAAGTGATTATTCTGATTTGAACAGCTATAAACTCACACTTTTGTAGATTTTTCAGGGAGAGGAAACGTTATCTGTTTCCTTGGAATATGTCTCTTGTGGTATATCAGGTGAAGTTTTCATTATTCACATATCTCTTATTATATGCACTACTATTATAATCAGACACAAATTATTAACCTCTTTTTTTGTAGATCTATACTAGAACTCCTTTTACAACAGGCCTTGCTTTTGTAACTGGAACCGATATTGATAATGTTAGAATACAGGAATAAGTCGACAGACTCACAGGTGGTTTTTTTTTTTTTTTTTTTTGAATCTTAGTTAATTTTTGAATTTTGAATTAGTTATTGTCTTGGCAGGGTACAATGATTTCATCTTGTTTGTATCTCTTTCATACATCTATACATGTAGGTACATGTATGTCAAAATAATCGTCGAGTTTGCGAATGGGTCAACCCAACCCAACCTAACTTATTTTGGCTTGTCACAAAAGGGTTAATGAGTTTATTTGAGTTGGTCCTATATATTCTCCACAGCTGATCTATTTCACAGAGCTGCAATCGCAATCCGCATATATCAGGTGCAAATTATGCCCTCCTTGGAATCCTATGAATTTGAGACTTAATTTTGGTATATTTGATGAGTTCTGGTAGGTTTTAGGGGTGTGTTTGGGAAAGCCTATGATTGGTGGTTTTAGTGATTTTAGGTAATCTATGTGTACAGGTCAATGTTGAAGTGTGATTGCGGATCCTAGCTGTGATAGTTTTCGTGTATAGTCCATAGGACTTACTTTGAACTAATCTAAGTTGTGACAGATATTAGGTTGCTTTTGTTTAATTGTTTCATGGAGAGGTTAATCAACTAGAAAAGTTTATATCCTGATCTATATTGGAAAATGAATTATCAATGTTTGGATGTTTTAATATGAACAACCAGTTAAGATATTGCCTGAACTATTTTGATCCACATACCAAATAATATAAAAAGACAAAGGTGTTGCAGATCACCCTCAAAAACACCATCAAAACAAACCCAAAACCGATTCATTCATTTCCAAGAACAAAGTCCCTGTGCATCCTTGCCCTAAAGTTTGAAGATCAAGACTACAGTCGTTGAACAACAAGATGAAAAACGAAGCCGGAATAAAAAAATAGAGGTGCAAAAATCAGGTTACGGTTCAAACCGGGTTCGATTCATACACGGTTGGGGTAATAGAGAACCGAACCCTGTAAAACCGAGTCAGGCTGGGTTCTTTCAACCCTCTCTACTTAAAAATAAACTCTCAAAAATAAAAAATAATAAATAATAGACATACATTATTACTTACTTAAAAAGTAGCGATGAACATTTGATACCGGATACCGGCATCCGTACGATCATTTTCGGTACCGGCCTGTATTTTGGTTGATAAACCAGTAAATAACAGATACCCATTTACCCCATTTTTATACCATACCGATCATTTTCGGTACAAATACCGGTATTTTGGTTGATTTACCGGTAAATACCGATACCAGTACTGATACCCGTTTTCCTCGTTTTTCGATACCGATGCTTTCAATACCGCGGTGGTTCGGTACCGGTACTTGCTCATCCCTGCTTAAAAGTTTATACTTTAATTATTTTTAGTTGGTTAAGAATTGTAAAATTATATTATAAAAAATTAAAGTATGAACTAAAAATAATTCTGGTTACAGATTCTGGTGACAGTAGTAGTAGTGAAGAGCAAAAAGATGAAAAATATACTATTATTGATTTGGGTATATCAATGGATCGGGTAAACATCGGTTCGAAAAAGAAACTTCTGGAATCTTTGTTCACCGAGCACATCGTTGGTGGCCGGCAACAATTCCGAGAAATCGCTAGCCCGATTTTTGTTACGGCAACTTTCTCGGCCAGTCAAGACAACCAAGAGTAAAAACATTGGATATGTTACTATATTGTCTGTTTATAACTTTATATATTCCTAAGTTGGATTGTGGTCTTCTGCTAGAGAGTTAGTATCATCTAACATAGTATTTATTTTAATGAAATTACCAAAACAGTCAAAGTTGACCAGAAGTTTTTAAACTAGACTTTTAGCAGTTGATGTGATGGTTCCAGTTATTCACTTTAAACGGTTCGGTTGATAACCGCGTTTTCCCGGTTTATTAACCGGTTTTATCTGTATTTTTTGGGGTTTTTGGGTTAACCGGTAAAATCGGTTAAAAACCAGTTAAAAACCGTTTCCTTCTAAAAAAATCCATCACCGCTTATAAACCTACAGTTAAAAAACCACTAACCGGTTACTTTTCGGTCGGTTATTAACCGGTTACGGTTTCGGTTATTCAACTGGTTATTTTGTGCACCTCTAGGTCTGGCTCGGCACAAATTATTAAAATAATCATATTTTTTTGATAATTTAGGATGTTGTAAGTATTTAAATACACGTTTGAGTGAACCGTTACAGTCTGAGATACATCTTATTACTTGACCCGTTTTGTCAAACAAATCTATAACCCAATTGACCCTTTTTCATATAACTGCGTTGAAATTGCCACCTTTGTTTTAAACGTATAGTGAATGGAAAATGAGCCCGTTTGACCAGAAAAATCAAACGAAGTATATGTTTTGGAACTAAGCATTGAATTTCTTCACATTAATCGTGTTGGAAAAATAGGTGAAAATAGCATTTTTCACAAATATAGGAAAATGATTTTTTCCTATTTTGGACTAAAAATAAATATAATAAAATGAGCGGGTTTTATATATTTATTTGTGGGTTTGTGTTCTATGTTGGGAGAGCTTCGCAACGAACTAAATCACGTCCAAAACGGAGCTAAGATGAATGAGATATCGATGCTCAAAGTTGGGTGTTTGGAACATTCATGTGGGGGATTGTTGGAAAAATAGGTGAAAATAGCATTTTTCACAAATATAGGAAAATGATTTTTTCCTATTTTGGACTAAAAATAAATATAATAAAATGAGCGGGTTTTATATATTTATTTGTGGGTTTGTGTTCTATGTTGGGAGAGCTTCGCAACGAACTAAACCACGTCCAAAACGGAGCTAAGATGAATGAGATATCGATGCTCAAAGTTGGGTGTTTGGAACATTCAATGCTGAAACAAAAGGGAAAGTAGCACCTTGTCCCACATCGGATGAGAGATGGAACTTAAAGGGGTATTTAAGTGGGAACTCTCCATCCTTATTGTTTCATGGGAGCACTCACTAGTGTACTCGCGAAGGGTGCGGAGCACCCTAACTCGCACTCGCACACGTTGGCGCGCGCGCGTGGCGATGAGGCGCAATGTGGCGCTTTGATGGCACACTTTGCACTTCGCATCGCCGCGAGCCGCTTGAGAGCCGCCTATTTTTGACCACGTGCGCGTGGTGGATCTCATGGGCTGCAGGGACCAAGTGGAGTGCAGGTTCGAAGCGCGTGACGTGGCACGAAGGCGCGCGGTTGCGCATGGTGCATGGGTCCTGAGGTGTCGTGCGCGGCGCACCAAAGCGAGCCAAAACGGCGCGACTGTGTGGCGTGCTCGTAGAGGCTCACGGGTGACGTGGCGCACGCGCGCATGGACCTGAGACAGTGAGGCGCACGCGCGCATGGCTGTGAGCCAAGAGGACGCACCGCGCATGGGCGTGCACACCTGGGCGCGTGCGCACCAGTGTGGCTTGCGCGCGCGCACGCGTAGAAGCTTCCAGCATTGAATGACAGAGCAGTTTCAGTCCAGCTTCGTAACTGACGAGTTAACGGGCTTTGACTGAGAATTAAATGACGTATTAAATTGCATTGAAGACGTTTAATGCAATTTAAACCTCTCTTTAATTCATTTTTTGACTGTTTCGACTTAGGAGCTGTATATATACAGCTCCATACCCATTGCAGATAGACACCAGCTACACAACAGCTATACCAACTTTCTCTCTACTGTTTTTTGATCATTTTCTTGCAGCATTCAAGGTAACCTTCGGGTTGTAGGCTATCTCCGGCAGTACGCTGCTTCGGCTGTTGTACCCTGGGAAACAAAACGAGTACTCTTGGGAGACTCGGAATTTATTTTAAGGGAAGCGTGTTGAACACGTGCCTCAGCCTTCTTCTTCATCTAAGTTCTTGTATTTTATTTTTATTTCAGTTGTAATTGTACTGTAATTTTGCTTTCTTTATTTCTGTGTATTGTAATCAGTAATAAAAATTTGTTTATTTTTATTTATTATGCGAACGGTTCCTACAATCTTAAAACAAATTTTTAAACACCGTTCGTGTAATCAAAACCATTCTGTTAAGTGATTCAAACCAGTTTTGTTTTCACTCAGTTTGTGTTTAAAAACAGTTTTTTTTGGTTTTCATCTTCAAAGGGGCGACTTTGGTTGAAAACCTTTCTGGTTACTTTCGGTTTTTGTCCTAATATTGCTAAAACTCTCTGATTTGGTCTTCAAAGTTGGACTTAGAAGCCAGTCAGTAAGTTCTAAAATTATTAAAATGTTCTGTTTTTGGTCTTCAAAGTTGGACTTAGAAGCCTAAACAGTCAATTTTTTGGTAAAAATTAAAATTTAGTAGTTTCCTTCTGGTTTGTGCGTAAATCAGAATTTTTTGACTAAAAATTTTAATTTTAATTTTTTCAGCATGTCGAACGAGAATGTCAACGTTAACAACACCTCAAATGTTGTGACGGGAACCCCTTTTAACGCCACCACTGTAGGAGCGTCCACAGTGGCCAATCACGCTGAACGACCCGAGAAGTTCTCGGGTCTACACTTCAAAAGGTGGCAGCAGAAGATGTTCTTCTACCTGACCACAATGAACCTTGCGAGGTTCTAGACGGAAACCGCTCCCCAACCTGTGGAAGGGGAGACCGACGCACAAAGACAGTGCGCGGTAGATGCGTGGAAGCATTCGGATTTCATATGTCGTGGCTATGTGTTAAACGGCCTAGCGGATGCGTTGTATAATGTGTACTACAACGTCAAGACTTCCAAAGAACTTTGGGATGCCTTGGACAAGAAGTACAAAACGGAGGATGCTGGCATAAAGAAATTTGTGGTAGCCCGTTTTTTGGATTTCAAAATGGTTGATTCTAAAAGTGTTATGAATCAAGTCCAAGAATTCCAAATTATACTACATGACATCTTTGCGGAAGGCATGACACTTAGCGAGACATTTCAAGTGGCAGCGATGATTGAAAAGTTACCTCCTGGTTGGTTGGATTTTAAGAATTATCTTAAACACAAACGAAAGGAGATGACTTTAGAGGACCTTATTGTTCGTCTTCGGATTGAAGAGGTCAATAGAATTGCCCTAAAAGGCAGCCAGGCGCAAACTTCTGCTAGCGCAAACGTGGTTGAGCATGGGCAATCCTCTAAGGGCGCGAAGGGTAAGGGGAAAAAGGACAAAGAGAAAGCAAAGGCTAGCAAACTTGGACCGAAGAAAGGGGTTGTGAAAAAGAAACCTCCAACGTTCCAAGGGACTTGTTACAACTGTGACGAGCCGGGGCATCGGGCTAACCAATGCAAGAAACCAAAGCGTGAGCGTGCGCACATGGTGGATGAAGACGGAATGCCTTTGGTGGCAATGATTTCCGACAAAAGCGCAATGATGGATGAGGTCAACACTGTGACCAACACTCCAAAAGGATGGTGGGTTGATACGGGCGCGACCCGTCACGTTTGCGCAGACAAAAGCCTTTTTACCACCTTCAAGGCACTTTCTGGAGAAGAGAAGCTGTATATGGGAAATGCAGCCACCGCTGACATCATGGGTGAAGGAACGGTGATCTTGAAGTGGACTTCGGGGAAGGAGCTCACTCTAAGCAACGTGTTGTATGTCCCGGACTTACGCAAGAATCTAGTCTCGGGTTGGTTGCTTAACAAGTTTGGATTTCGTTTAGTTTTTGAGAGCGATCAATTTGTACTAACTAAACGAGGAATGTATGTGGGTAAGGCCTATGCCCAAAATGGTATGTTCAAATTGAATGTAATGGCTGTGACAAAGAACATGAATAAAATTGCTACTACTTCTACTTATATGCTTGAGTTTTCTGATTCGAATAAATGGCATGGTAGATTAGGTCACGTAAATTTTAATTCAATACGCCGTTTAATCAATTTAAATTGCATACCAACATTCCATATTGATTCACACTATAAATGTGAAACCTGCGTAGAATCCAAACTTACAAGAACATCATCTAAATCGGTTGAACGAATAACCGAACCCCTTGATTTAATTCACACTGATATTTGTGATTTAAAAGCGGTACCCACAAGAGGTGGAAATAAGTACTTCATCACGTTTATTGATGATAGTACTAAATATTGCTATGTATATTTACTAAAAAGTAAAGACGAAGCAATAAGTAAATTTATCTTGTATAAGAATGAAGTTGAGAATCAACTTCAAAAGAAGATAAAAGCTTTGCGAAGCGACCGAGGAGGCGAATATGTTGCACCTTTTGCTGATTTATGCGCAAAAAGTGGCATTGTACATGAGTGTACACCTCCTTATTCTCCACAATCAAATGGCGTGGCGGAACGAAAGAACCGCACATTGAAAGAAATGATGAACGCCATGTTGATAAGTTCTGGGGTGAGCCAGGAAATGTGGGGGGAGGCCATTCTCTCGGCCAATTATCTTTTGAACAAGATACCATTGAAAAAGAGAGACGAAACTCCATATGAGTTATGGAAAAGGAAGAAGCCTTCATACAAATACTTGAAAGTGTGGGGGTGCCTAGCAAAGGTGATTGTACCACCTCCTAAGGCTCTTAGGATAGGACCCAAAACTGTTGATTGCATATTTATTGGGTATGCGCATCAAAGTAGTGCACATCGCTTTCTTGTACATGAGTCCAAGAATCCTGATGTACACGTAAACACTATCATGGAGGTGAATCCTAACGTTGTGTCTTACTTTGAAAATGTGTTTCCTTTGAGAAGACAAACACATGCAACGTCACCAACACCTAATTTTGAAGTAGGTGAAAGCTCATCTAGACGAGTTGATGAGGTAGTTCATGATAAGACACATGAACAACCTGAGGTTGAAGAAAGTGACCGTAGGCGAAGCAAAAGGCCAAGGGTTGAAAAATCCTTCGGTCCAGACTTCGTTAGCTATATGGTTGAGGGCGAGCCCAATACATATCGCGAAGCGGTTTCTTCTACAGAAGGACCTCAATGGAAAGAAGCAATAAGAAATGAAATAGATTCTATATTGCAAAATCATACTTGGGAGTTAGTAGATCTTCCACCTGGTTGCAAACCACTTGGATATCGTTGGATATTCAAAAGGAAGATGAAAACTGATGGAAGTATTGATAAGTACAAGGCTAGGTTGGTGATTAAAGGATTTAGACAAAAGGAAGGTCTAGATTACTTTGATACCTACTCGCCTGTGACGCGCATAACCTCGATTAGATTGGTTCTTGCTATAGCGGCTTTAAGAAATTTGGAAGTTCACCAAATGGATGTTAAAACCGCATTTCTAAATGGCGATTTAGAAGAAGAGATTTACATGGAGCAACCTGAAGGTTTCTCCGCCCCAGGTCAAGAGGGTAAAGTATGTAAACTTGTCAAGTCTTTGTACGGCTTGAAGCAAGCACCAAAACAATGGCACCAAAAGTTTGATCATGTCATGATTGACAATGGTTTCAAAATAAATGAGTGTGACAAATGTGTTTATTTCAAAGACACAAATGAAGGTTATGTGATATTATGCCTTTATGTAGACGATATGCTTATCATTGGGAGTAATGATAAAATTATCAAAGCTACTAAAAGCATGTTGAAAGCGAGATTTGACATGAAAGACATGGGTTTAGCTGATGTGATTCTTGGAGTAAAGATCATAAGAACCCAAGATGGTCTTGTGTTAAGTCAATCTCACTATGTGGATAAAATTCTTGAAAAATTCAACTCGGGAGATACGAGTGTAGCTCAAACTCCAGTTGATACCTCCCAACATCTTAAGAAGAATAAGGGAGATGGAGTTGCTCAGTTAGAGTATTCAAGAATTATTGGCAGTCTAATGTATCTAATGACATGTACTAGACCCGACTTGGCTTACGCAGTGAGTAGGCTAAGTAGATACACCAGCAATCCGTGCGCGGATCATTGGAAGGCTATCACGAGGGTGCTTAGATACATAAGATACACAAGAGATTATGGACTGCATTATACCCGACAACCAGCAGTGATCGAAGGATACACTGATGCAAACTGGATATCGGATAATAAAGATTCCAAATCAACAAGTGGTTATGTGTTTACACTTGGAGGAGCTGCTATTGCTTGGAAGTCTTCTAAGCAAACGGTCATAGCAAGATCCACAATGGAATCCGAGTTTATCGCCTTGGATAAGTCAGGCGAGGAGGCGGAATGGCTACGTCAATTCGTGGAAGATATTCCAAGATGGCCAAAGCCTTTGCCAGCCATATGTGTACATTGTGATAGCCAATCAGCGATTGGTAGAGCTCAAAGCTTGATGTACAATGGCAGATCAAGGCATATGCGACGTAGACATAACACGATACGACAACTACTCTCAACGGGTGTTATCACAATTGATTATGTGAGATCAACGGATAACATTGCGGACCCGTTAACAAAAGGCTTAAGCAGAGAGTTAGTGGAAACGTCGTCAAGAGGAATGGGACTAAAGCCCGTGGTAAATGGGAATATGAGGGAAACCTAACTTAGTTGACTGGAGATCCCAAGATCTAAGTTCAATAGGCAAACTTAATCATATTACCAAAACGGAGTCACTGTGGGGGAGTACCCCAAACCAAATAAAAAAGGGAGTTATGCACTTCCTAGTCCATTCCAATCAGTGACATTGAAGTGAGGCTAAGCATATTAAGGTTAACGATTTCGGGAAATCAAATAACCATGATGCTTTTAATGGTTCAGAGGAATCACCTATGTTAGAGAGAAGTAGGGTCGCTTCAAATGGATTTGTGGGGTGCGCAAATCCTAGAGCTCTCGCAGAACCAGGCTAGTGTTCCAGGACCATAATAGGACACGACAATGAGGAGTTGGCCAAACCAGGGAGAGTATTGTGTGAAGTGTATTGTCGTTTACACAAATGGGGGTATGTTCAAGGACACCGTGTCTACACCCCGCTAGTAAACTAAGTATGGTTCACAAAAGAAGGTTCAAAGGGTCAAACCTACCTATCTTGCAATACTCAACTGTCGAAGTTTATCGTTTAAAAGTGTAAGGAAAAGATCCATTTCCATACATGTGGGGGATTGTTGGAAATTTGATGAAAATAACATTTTTCATGTGGGGGATTGTTGGAAAAATAGGTGAAAATAGCATTTTTCACAAATATAGGAAAATGATTTTTTCCTATTTTGGACTAAAAATAAATATAATAAAATGAGCGGGTTTTATATATTTATTTGTGGGTTTGTGTTCTATGTTGGGAGAGCTTCGCAACGAACTAAACCACGTCCAAAACGGAGCTAAGATGAATGAGATATCGATGCTCAAAGTTGGGTGTTTGGAACATTCAATGCTGAAACAAAAGGGAAAGTAGCACCTTGTCCCACATCGGATGAGAGATGGAACTTAAAGGGGTATTTAAGTGGGAACTCTCCATCCTTATTGTTTCATGGGAGCACTCACTAGTGTACTCGTGAGGGGTGCGGAGCACCCTAACTAGCATTCGCACTCGCACTCGCTCGCGCGTGGTGTGGCGTGTCGTGGCGTGGCGTGGGCGATGAGGCGCAATGTGGCGCTTTGATGGCGCACTTTGCACTTCGCTCGCATCGCCGCGAGCCGCTTGAGAGCCGCCTTTGTATTTTTGACCACGTGCGCGTGGTGGATCTCATGGGCTGCAGGGACCAAGTGGAGTGCAGGTTCGAAGCGCGTGATGTGGCAGTCCGCGCGCGGGTATACGTGGCACGAAGGCGCGCGGTTGCGCATGGTGCATGGGTCCTGAGGTGTCGTGCGCGGCGCACCAAAGTGAGCCAAAACGGCGCGACAGTGAGGCGCACGCGCGCATGGCTGTGAGCCAAGAGGACGCACCGCGCATGGGCGTGCACACCTGGGCGCGCGCGCACCAGTGTGGCTTGCGCGCACGCACGCGTAGAAGCTTCCAGCATTGAATGACAGAGCAGTTTCAGTCCAGCTTCGTAACTGACGAGTTAACGGGCTTTGACTGAGAATTAAATGACGTATTAAATTGCATTGAAGACGTTTAATGCAATTTAAACCTCTCTTTAATTCGTTTTTTGACTGTTTCGACTTAGGAACTGTATATATGCAGCTCCATACCCATTGCAGATAGACACCAGCTACACAACAGCTATACCAACTTTCTCTCTACTGTTTTCTGATCATTTTCTTACAGCATTCAAGGTAACCTTCGGGTTGTAGGCTATCTCCGGCAGTACGCTGCTTCGGCTGTTGTACCCTGGGAAACAAAACGAGTACTCTTGGGAGACTCGGAATTTGTTTTAAGGGAAGCGTGTTGAACACGTGCCTCAGCCTTCTTCTTCATCTAAGTTCTTGTATTTTATTTTTATTTCAGTTGTAATTGTACTGTAATTTTGCTTTCTTTATTTCTGTGTATTGTAATCAGTAATAAAAATTTGTTTATTTTTATTTATTATGCGAACGGTTCCTACAAATCGTTCTTTTATATACGACATTCCTGTTCTTAGTTTCGTATGGCATTGTTGAAAGTAGGTCTGCTGCAGTGGAATCAATCGAGGCTATAGTGGGTTGACCATAAAAAGTCAAAGATTAGTGCAAAAACTCAAGAACACATTTTAAGGTTCCAAGATTTCTACCATTTGTTTACTTTACTTACTATGTTTTTTGTAATTGTTTTGAGATATTAAAAATGGAGGGAGGGTAATCGTTCTTTATTGAATGTTTACAAATATGGCATACTCTCGGAACAATTAGGTTTAAAAAAGATTGCTTTTAAATTCAGATATAGTGGAAAAAGTGTTACATACATTGGAAAAAGGTGAAATCGTTGTTACATACAAAATGTAAGTATATTATGGTAATGCCATTGTGTTTAATCTACTGTGTTGTTATAGGGACACTACATATGAAAGCTTACTTGGTACCGCCGAAACATTTCCTCATTCAATCCCTCTCTCGGTAAGTTGCCGTTCCATTTTCTCTAAGATTCTCTACTAGAGGTGGCATATTGGGTAGGCTGGGCGAGTTGGGAAACGACTCAAAATGGGTAATTTTTGTACGGGCCAGGTTGGGTTGACTTAAAACAAAAAAAAAAGTTTGTTTGATTTTATTAGTAAAAAAGAGGGTTGCGGACAGTGGAGAATCTAGAAAATCCTTACAGGGGCAACGTTTAAAAAAAGGGTAACGAAATCGAAAAAACGTCAATTTTTTCCAAAATTTGCACTACCGTTGGAGTGTCAAGGGGCAACGGCGGTTACCCCTTGTCAAGAGGTAGGTCCGCCCCTGGTTGTGGAGCAACTTTTTTAAATTTATTCGTCTTGTACTTTAGGCGGATTAGTCAGGGTCGTGAGGTCCAATGAGTTGAGTAACGGGTCAAAACAGACAAATTTTAGCTGGATTCAGTCAGGATTGACCCAAAACACATTTTGTCTAGCAGTTGTTTTCTTATAATTAATTTTATGTTGTATATGATAACGAATTTTTTAAACTATTTTAGTGATAATCTGTTTTTTTTTTCCAATCAAATGATTTATAGGAGGTTTTATGCAGTTGAATGAAAGATTCAAATGATGAGAAACTTTCAGCAAAGATAATTCGATAATTCTTTGATGTTATAATTTGACCCGTTAAACATAACCCGAACTGGCCATACTGAAACAATGTCCACAGGGTATCACAATCGTTCGTATATCAGGGGACATAGTTCATAGCAAATTCATTTCATCCCAATTGATTATGTCCTATGTATCGGCCATTTTGTAGGGATGGTATGTACTATAAAAAGTTTGGACCCGACTTCTAAATATTAATACATAAAACAAAAATGTTTTAAGATTTTATATATTTTCAGGTTGAAGATATTTACACTTTTTTTGGCGCCCGAGCTTCCCTATAATGGCATGGGTATTCCACGACCCAAACTAAATGATGTTACAAAGGGACCTGGAGACAAAAGAAGCCTGGTAAACGCAGGTCAAAATGATATGTGCCATGTTCTAAAAGCCACGCACATCACGTTCCTATTTGCCAACGGCTATTATTTTTCTTTTGCATTATTAGATAGTGCCATAGTCGGTTAGTGGTGATGGTTTTCTTAGTTGCAAGTTTGCCATTTTTGTTAATTTCGTATTGCTTCTGTAAGGCTATACATGAGCCATATGTACTTAGATTAAGGGAATGAAGAAATGAATTATTAAAAATCTGGCTTCTCTTAACTATAAGTTTCTCTTTGGCTTCTCTCTATTTTCTAAGGACCATTTGATTAACGATTTGGTTTGTATCACAAAATCATCTCAAAAGCAACGATATCATCCGAAACTATGTGTGCCAAAAAAGCTAATGTACCCGCAGCAACGCGCGGGCATTTTCACTATTTATTAATTATTTTGAAATAATTGTTAAAATAATATAACTTAACTTATTTGTTTTGTAATCCATCAAAGAATATTTACCCCAAGGATGGGCATACTTATACATGTATTCTTATCCTTATGTATTTTGCCAAGTATCAGTGGCGTATTCCGGTGTATTTATACGTACGAAAATACGTATTTTTATTGTGTTCATTAAGTATTCTTATACTTAATTTTTGTATTTATTTTTCCGGAATATGATTTTAATGAAATCATCAACATGAATATATTCTTAAAATATATAAATATTTTAAGAAAACTTGTATAGAAAATTATTTATATTTCTTCCTTGGCAAAAATATTTATATTTTCATATAAACCACAAAAATAATATATTTTCAAGACTAACTTAGAAAATATTTATAAATTCATTTTTCACCCCAAAAATAATATGTTCTAAATTTATGTAAGAAAATATATATTTCCTCCAAAAATATTATATTTTCTAATTGTTCAAGAAACATATATATTTTTCCTTTACCCAATAATATATTTTCTTCTTGTAAAAAATATGATATATTTTTGTAACAATTGTAAAAATCATATTTTCGTTTTCTTGGTTTCCAAAATACCGTTTGCCAAAATATACTTATGAATTTAATTCCGGAATATTTATGTAAGTCTTATTCCTTGTTCGGTTTCTCCAATTTGGGTATAAATTATATATTTATTCCATTGGGATTTTGGTAATATTTTGTGTTATAATTTCTTGGTATTTTGGTGAGTTATATTATTTCAAGTCCTAAAATAATATAACCAATACACATTTTATACAAATAATCACACACATGGTGACATCTAAATATATATTTTCCTAAATACATATTTAGTCACTTTTATTATCAAAAACCAACCTCCAATATTTTGTAATTTTTGTAACAAAAATTATGGCAAACTTTATATGAAAATTCATGGTTAAAATATACTTGTAAATATTTTTTTTAAATATTTTTCTAAGTGTTTAATTTCTTGAAAAAATTTGCCATAGTTTCCCCTTAAAAATGGAGGTTTCCATGCTTTTCAAAGCATATCATTTTCTTTTATAAATCACCACAATCAACAACATATCAAATAATACTTACCAAGTGCCAAAATCAAGCCATAATCACTACTTCATGAACTTGAAACTTTATAAAAATTTGTAGTAACTTGGTAGGTTGTTTAGTAAGCTTAGTTACCCTTTAAAGTGCGGTTGTTTATTTAAAAACATAATTCTTGAAGAATTTAGATCTTTACAACTTGTAACTTGATTCTCTAAAAATGTTTCTTCTTGAATTTTTCTTGTTAAATACAAGTTTCTACACTTGATTAACCACTAAAAATGTGGTTAGTTTCTTTAAGAACCAAGTTTATGTAAATCTTGTATTTTAACTTAGTTTCTTGAGAAAATTATTTTTGAAATCACATATTTACAAGACTCACATTACACTTTGATCATCATCATTCAAGAAAAACATTTAACCTTTCAAGTTCATGTTTCACATAAGGATGATCATCTTGAATTTTCATAAGATCATCCTCTTATCTTGCTAGATTATGTCTTTAATCACCATCTAGCAAGTTCATATGATGTTTAACATCATTAACACAAACAATCAACAATCAAGAAGCATAATAACACTTAAACAACATGATTCATGATGATTTTTAGTCTTATGTTAAAGATTTATGTTCTTGATCATCAGTATTCTTCATGATTAGTTACTTGTATCATCTTTTAACCAACTAAACAAGATGTAAAATGGGATTAAGATGATCTTACTACTAGCTCAAGGCTAGGGATGAACACAAGATGAAGATGAAGATGGATGTGATGGTTAATAGCTTGTGAGAGAGGTCCTTCCACTTCCAAAGGCTCCTAGCTCCTTAAACAAGCTCCTAGCATCTTTGTATAACAAGAGAATGGATGGAACAAGCTTGAAAGATGGTGGTGGTGGGTGTGTTGGTTTCGGTCGAGACTAGATGGAAAGGGAGAAGAAAGATGGCGTGTGTTGGTTTGTGATGAGAATGAGGAAGTTAAACTCTTGGTTAGTGTTTATAACTTCCAACACAAATTAGCCTATTGTGTAATATGCTACTAAAGAGGCAACATAATCTAATTAACAATTAGAATAAAATCCAAGGGTGGGCCACCCTTGGTGACCGTAATTAGGAGGGGGGTCTAGATTAGGTTGTAAAGATTAGTTTGTTTAGATAGTTGAAATCTAATGGTTTAGTTAGGTTATAAGTTGTTATGATGTTATATAGTGTGTTATGATGTTCGGGGACCATAACTAGCTTGGAAATGATGAAACAATGCTTCTAGTGAAAATTTGGTGTTTCGGGTAGTGTCCGGTTGTTCAGTTGGTTACCGGTTCGTTATGGTGCTAAACAATGCAGTTTAGTGTGTTTTATGTTACCTTTTGTGACAGTTTTGATTCCCGACACTTAGGAAAGCATTCTGGACCATCTAACCATATTTCTGCATAATATTTAGTTGTCTAAATGCTGATTTTTGCTGAAATCTGCAGGATTCTGCAGTTTATGTGAGTTTTAGGCACTTTCCAGCACTTAAACTATCACTAGGAAGACGGTTTTATGATCCTTACTTTCCTACACACTATACTAGTGTGACTCTTGGTTTCTGGCTCATTCTGTATCTCAATACCATGTTTATCTATGTACTGAACTCCGTCAGCATTTTTCTGATTTATCTGATAACTGTGCTTACTTTGTTTCGTGCATCATTTGAATCAATAGAGTGTTGCATGCAATAGTGGTATGACATGATGCAAAATGTGATGCACATGTATGTATATGACAATAATCAGAAAGCATTCATGTCATTAGTTTAAATCAGCACAGTTATTAAGGCACTAATTTCTGTTTTATCATTGTACGGTTACATGCAATTTTTGACAATTGTCACACGCCACTGTACGAATAGGCTAGATAGAGCGTGTGTTGAATATTGTATAGATTAGTATGAAATCTGTTACGAACCGAAGGTTTTGTGATGTAACAGTACCTTCGTATGAAGGGAGTCCCTTCGTACGAACGAACTCATTAGCCGGTTCGTACGGATGCACAAGAATCACACCCGGTTCGTACGAAGGCACTATGGTGGGTTCGTACGAATGCAATTTGCCTGTATATATGGGTGTTGGGGTCTTGTGTTGGATAAGCTTTGGTTCCCTAAGGGGAGATGCTGTCCAACTGGTTTCACGAGTATGCAACTTTAAACATTGAATAGAAACCAGAATAAATTGACTTGTTCAATGTTGATTCTACTTCTACTCCTTTCTTATCAATAATAATCAACCGAACCGATTATCTCATGATCAAAACTCTGTCAAACCTGCCGGAACCTGGAATCTCAAAAACAGAGTTTATTAAAAAACTTTTGTGAGATTGATACTTTAACTCAGTATTTCGATTCAAGAAAAAATTACACCGTTGGTCCTTGTGGTTTCTATCAAATTTCAATGTCGGGTACTAATAGTTTGTTGTTGCAAAATCAGGTATTAATGTTTTAATTTGTTACAATGTTGAGTACTAAGGGCAAACCTTGTTAACTTTTTTTGTTAAGTCTTACTAAAATGACTAAAATTTCCTTTAATATCTAGAGAGTCTATTTTTTAATTAATTATATTTGACTAAAATAATTTAAAGTTTTATTTATATTTATATTTTCTGTTTTATTTATATTTTTTATAAAATTAAATGGATTTGAACTTTATTATTATAAACTTTGAGTTTATATATAATTATATGCTAGTAAAATAAACTTTTTAACTTAATCTAAATAATATTATATATAAACTCAAAGTTTATAAATAATAAACTTCAAATTCATATAATTTTATAAAAAATATAAATAAAACAAAAAATATAAAACATATAAATATAAATAAAACGTTAAATTATTTTAGTCATATATAATTAATTAAAAAAATATACTCTCTAGTTATTAAAGGGCATTTTAGTCATTTTAGTAAGACTTAACAAAAAAAGTTAACAAGGTTTGGCCTCAATACTCAACAATGTGAGAAATTAGAAAGTTAATACCTGTTTTTATAACAAAAAACTATTAGTACCATTTTATAACAAAAAACTATTAGTACCCTACATTGAAATTTGACAGAAACCACAAGAACCAACGGTGTAATTTTTTCTTCTATTCAATGAACATATTGGTTATCAATTATGTGAGTTGATCCTTTGTATTTAATTGATTGTTAAATCAAACATAATGGATTCTAGCCGAACCCTAGGGGGTGGTGGCGGTGTTGCCACATGGCTTTGAACTCTGAATGGGTTTGCCGCATGGCGCTCCGTCCCACGTTCTCGCTATAATATTATGGAATATAGCATGCCGCATGTCAGATGGTGAGTCACATATTGATGAAGTTAAAAAAATGCTATAAATGAGAGAGTTTTATCAAGAAGGTAAATCGACTAATCTATAAATATAAACTTTACCTAGTATTCAATTTAACTAAATGCATCAAAGCCTAAATCATATTAACGAACTAATAATCTAGTTGCATAATTGACAAAATCATGTGATATGAATACAACACGTGTGCAAAATGCTTTGATATAACGATAAAACAGACAAGGGTTGCTTAACGAGCAAGCCGAGCCAATATAGCTTTTGGGCTCGTACTCCAAGTTAATCAACTTGTTTATTTTTAAAAAGCTGAAATACGAGCTCGATCTCTCTTACCCAAAAGCTATATTGGCTCGGCCAACCACCGCCAGTGCCACCAGCCACCACCGTCCCCACCTACCACCGTCACTGTCAACATCATCATCTGCCACCGCCCCCACTCTCTCTCTCTCTCTCTCCTCTCTACCGCCGTCCTTCGTCTTCCGACCCTGTTACATAAAAGATCGCAGAGAGAGAAACCCCCAACAAAAAAACCCTAATTCAACTACTCAACATCATTAAACCCAACCACAATCAAACCCATATGCCCAATCATCAATGTCACACCCCCAAAATCCACATGCGAAGTATTACCGCTTGGAGGCGTGACTGACCAGGATCCAGCCACCAATCATATTGAACAATGTATTTAGAATAAATAAAATCCAACCACACAATATAATTGGTGTTCAAAAACCAGTTAACCAAGTTCAAGTTAATTAGCGGAAGCATAAAACGAAAAACCAAAATAAAAGTTCAATGAGTTTAAATGTAACATGGCACACAACCGTCCATGCTCCACAACGACTCCTCCTGCTCGTGCAAGCTCCAAAGATACCTAACGACCTGCAAGGCATGTAACAACGAGTCAACAACAAAGTTGAGCGAGTTCACAGTTGGTGTTCATGATTAAGTTGTTTCAAAACCAGGAGTTCATTTGTAAGTTGTAAGTTAATCCGTTTACCCTGTTTCCCAAACAGATCCATAGTTGGTGGGGGCTTCCCCATGTTAACCACTAGACCTGTTTACCATATCGACCACTGACTAAAGTAAGTTGGTGCCCTGACGTCAATGTCTATCATCATTGACTAGTGCCCAGATCCATTAGTTCACGCCCGTCCTCTGCGGCACGGTGTGAGGCTTGTCAAACCTAAATAGCGCTATCTAACTAATGACCCGCTCGCCATTGGCCCGGCGATTAAGTCGATATAAAAGGAGGGACTTCATGATAGAGAGTTTTGGTCTACTATCTGTGTTGTCACCCTTCAATAAAGAGGGTGTGTATGAAATCCCCAAACGAGGAGATTACGTAGGTTTCAATTCAATTCCTTATCATATGTTGTCACCCTTCAATACAGAGGGTGTGTACGTGTTCCAAACCAGGATATCACGCAGTTTTAGTTTAAATCTTTTACCCATTCCCATCCCTTGGGAATCCCATGCCTTGTGGAAAGTGTGAACTCACCTTGGTTTGCTCGGTTTGACTAGTTACTTTGTTTATCAATTGATCAAGCACGTCCTAACATGATTTATCAATAACAATCAGTTTCATATTCACATTGAGTCACGTACTCTATCACATATTACACAAGTTACGTTCATGCACATACATATCCTTCACGCAGGTTATATCAATTAGTCATGAGACATCTCATCCATGTTAACAAAGTACATTGTGTCACATACACGTTTAAAGTTGTGTGGCCCTATGTAACTAATCTGTTATATGTGTATGTGTGACTCAAATATATATATATCCATCTAATGCATTTGCAATCCAATATAACAAACTATTCTAGTGGCTTGTGTGTGCGGCCCATCACAGATCTGGCCCAATCAGCCCATGACTTCAATACTTAATCACAGGTCACATGTTATCGGTCCATTAACTATAATACATTGAAATCTAATTTAATTCATTACACATGAATTGTCGGCCCAATCATTAATTGGTTAACAGATTTAAACATGCAAATATCTTAGTCAAGATTTATGTTTATCATGCAAGTTATAAACACCCACATTCAGTATATGTATAAATAAATATGAGCACCAAAAACATGTTCGAACTAGTTTGCTCTCAACATAAAACATATCTTTTTAATCCTATTCTTACCAAATCAGTTAACACACTTTCGTTCAAGACCAATAAGCCACGAAACGCAAGAAGTAAACAACAATTTCAACGTCTACATATCTTTTGCATCTATGCCCACTCAATCGAATAAAACAGTAAACAAATTCAAGATGTACCTATAATATGACATATATACACTACAGTTTCCATACTAAACCACATGCATTCATACATATATACGTTCAATTTCGAAGCTCTAGACACTCTATAACCGGCAACGGTTGACAGAGCACGATATCCATCATCATATACACAACTCGCAAATATTTAAGTCCCTACTCAACACACCGGTACTTGTATGCATTCATGTTATTAAATCCGAAGTTGAACCGGGCGAACATACACTCGTACGCGTTTAAACCTCTCCGACGGTTTTTCATGTGTAACTACAGTCCTATCATCTACGCATACATATAGGTTCATTATCTCATCAAGCATATATGTCTTTCCAGTTAACCGTTTAATCACGACACATGATCATTCACAGATTTATGCACTTAAACAAGTTCACATATCATAAACATCCGGGCGCGGTTCTACATATCATCAAGCACGGAGATCACATGAGTAAACTATACACAAACGAAACCGTGACAAGTCTTCTACTAGAGTTACGAACGGGAGGGAGATAAATGGTCTTACCGGTGTTCGGCGGAGGCTGAACTTGCCAGAGAAGACGATGATGATGGTTGGTTCATCGCGGATTTTCGAGGGAGGGAGGAAAAGTTGCGACGGTGAGGGGGGTGGGTCTTGCTCTGCCGTAGGGTTTGTGTGTTTTGCGTGAGGGCTTGCATTACGTAAATGTATATATATATGTATTTAAGGCTGAAGATTGGGGATTGGCGGTGGAACTGGTGTGCGTGTGGGCCGAGTTATGGTTAAGGTGGGCTGAGGTTTTGGATTACATAGAGGTTTCTCACAACCAAATACTTAACCAATTCTAGCACTTACGTAATATTATTATTACTATTATATACTCATTTAATTATTTATTTATTTTTTTACTAATCCAACAAATATTAGGAACTAATAAATCACCCACCAATATAATTATAATAATATATATATATACATACATATATCAATCGAGTTATGGTTCAACGGTTCGGGTCGGTTTGGCATGATATACATCAAATATAATTAATTCATCAATTAATAGAGGCACATGATTTGGTTTATAAAAGTAAAACAAACGGGTTGTTACCTCAAAGTTACGGGTTGTCACATCATCCCCAAGTTAAAGGAAATTTCGTCCCGAAATTTTGCACGTAGACACTGAGGAAGCTAGTTAGGTTGCGTGGTTTCCTGGTTTTCCTGGGGTGTCACATCACTCCCCCGTTGGTTTGGAATTTCGTCCCGAAATTCCGCTGTAGCTCCAGCCTCAGTAGTGGTTGCACTTTTCTCGAACAACTGGGGATACTTGAGTTTCATTTGGTCTTCTCGTTCCCAGGTGAACTCTGGGCCACGACGGGAGTTCCAGCGAACTCGAACAAGAGGTATTCTGGTATGCTTGAGAATCTTAACATCTCAGTCTGTAATCTCTACAGGTTCCTCGACGAATCAAAACTGATCGTCGATAGTGAGTTCCTTGAGAGGAACTATGAGGGTCTCATCTGACAGACACTTCTTCAAATTTGACACGGGGAATACGTTGTGAACTCCGCTGAGTTCTTCAGGTATGTTCAGTTTAAAGTTGTTTTCAAAAACCATAAGTTCATTCGAAAACCAGTAGTTAGTTAGTTCCTTGGGTCGTGCGAATGAATCCAACTTACGTCTGTGTAGTTGTGAGGTTCCAAAGGAAAAATGCGAAAACGTGTTCAAGGGAGTATGATCGTATCAACAATACACCGCCACCTTCAAGGTTTCGAGGAGTGATCACCAATGATCGAAAGCCGAGCCTTCCACTTTCTTTAAGCTAGAGCGTGTTTGTTTCAGTATCTCAGCATGGAGTAGTGAGAACGTAAGGTCACTGTGGTAAGAGAGCGATGGTTTGGTCTAAGCCAATGGTAGAAATTGGACATATCATTAATCAATATTCACGTGTTGGTGCAAGACCTAGTGCAAAGATTCCGCATATGAAAGAAAAACTATCATGACATTAGAGTACGTCTCTTGTAGTGTAAGGTGGGTCAGGTAAACGTATAAATTATCGTGTTTTCCGGTAGGTTGAGTGATCCACAACTCTGTCCCCATTTGTCCTGAAGACTATTTCACCAGTAATGGCTTCCATTCGCTAAGTTGGGTATACGTGAGGGCTAATCAAGTAGAATAAGAATAAACCATCCAACAGGGTAATAAGGTGGTCTTGTGATCGTTGAAAATCATGGTATGGTTGTTGGCATTTCGTTAAATCAGTTGCCAATCGAAGAAACGGGGAATTAATGAGGTTCATACGAAGAATCGAGCGAAAACAGGGGTCCATCAATAACCGAAGGACTCGACCAGCTAATCTGTTGTCTAGAAGTAATTTCCAGTAGTGGTGCATGGCGGCATGGCACAAAAAGGGAAATTCGTTGCATCGCGGTTGCGCGAGTGTATCATTTGTCCAAATAAGAGTTTGGTGGGTAAGGTTGCGAGTTGCAAAACGACGAAGGCGTGTAACTGTGGCTGCTTCGTTTCTGGTGACGATGACAGGCGAAGGTGATAAGGTTCGTCAACAGGGATGCGTAGGTATAGTTCTCCTAAATCCAAGTACGTTTGAGCCAGGTCTGGTCTTTGTGAATGTTGACGTACAATCCGAATGTACGGAGGGTCAGATGGCGACGTCATGTCGAGATAAGCGTATGACTAGCTAGAACACCTAAACAATGGTCGTAGTGCGGTGACGAGGGAACAGAAAAGAATTTGACCACCACTTGTCAAATTTCAAGTAAACATTCGGGTGTCATATATAACGCATCAGTGTTAATAGATAACATGCTACTACTCTAACTGGGCATACCATATGCAACACACAATGTAAATGTAAACTAGCAAGTAGGCAATACAAAACTAAATCATACCACCTAGAGTGTTGAGTCTTGCACGTGGAGCGAAGCGTCTTTGTGGATCGTTGAGCACTGTACAGGTTATAGTCTGGTTTTATCAAAAAGTTTTTCCCCTTTTTAAAACCAAGTTCACTATAACCAATGGCTCTGATACCAATCTGTCACACCCCCAAAATCCACATGCGGAGTATTACCGCTTGGAGGCGTGACTGACCAGGATCCAGCCACCAATCATATTGAACAATGTATTTAGAATAAATAAAATCCAACCACACAATATAATTGGTGTTCAAAAACCAGTTAACCAAGTCCAAGTTAATTAGCGGAAGCATAAAACGAAAAACCAAAATAAAAGTTCAATGAGTTTAAATGTAACATGGCACACAACCGTCCATGCTCCACAACGACTCCTCCTGCTCGTGCCAGCTCCAAAGATACCTAACGACCTGCAAGGCATGTAACAACGAGTCAACAACAAAGTTGAGCGAGTTCACAGTTGGTGTTCATGATTAAGTTGTTTCAAAACCAGGAGTTCATTTGTAAGTTGTAAGTTAATCCGTTTACCCTGTTTCCCAAACATATCCATAGTTGGTGGGGGCTTCCCCATGTTAACCACCAGACCTGTTTACCATATCGACCACTGACTAAAGTAAGTTGGTGCCCTGTCGTCAATGTCTATCATCATTGACTAGTGCCCAGATCCATTAGTTCACGCCCGTCCTTTGCGGCACGGTGTGAGGCTTGTCAAACCTAAATAGCGCTATCTAACTAATGACCCGCTCGCCATTGGCCCAGCGATTAAGTCGATATAAAAGGAGGGACTTCATGATAGAGAGTTTTGGTCTAGTATCTGTGTTGTCACCCTTCAATAAAGAGGGTGTGTACGAAATCCCCAAACGAGGAGATTACGTAGGTTTCAATTCAATTCCTTATCATATGTTGTCACCCTTCAATACAGAGGGTGTGTACGTGTTCCAAACCAGGATATCACGCAGTTTTAGTTTAAATCTTTTACCCATTCCCATCCCTTGGGAATCCCATGCCTTGTGGAAAGTGTGAACTCACCTTGGTTTGCTCGGTTTGACAAGTTACTTTGTTTATCAATTATCAAGCACGTCCTAACATGATTTATCAATAACAATCAGTTTCATATTCACATTGAGTCACGTACTCTGTCACATATTACACAAGTTACGTTCATGCACATACATATCCTTCACGCAGGTTATATCAATTAGTCATGAGACATCTCATCCATGTTAACAAAGTACATTGTGTCACATACACGTTTAAAGTTGTGTGGCCCTATGTAACTAATCTGTTATATGTGTATGTGTGACTCAAATATATATATATCCATCTAATGCATTTGCAATCCAATATAACAAACTATTCAAGTGGCTTGTGCGTGCGGCCCATCACAGATCTGGCCCAATCGACCCATGACTTCAATACTTAATCACAGGTCACATGTTATCGGTCCATTAACTATAATACATTGAAATCTAATTTAATTCATTGCACATGAATTGTCGGCCCAATCATTAATTGGTTAACAGATTTAAACATGCAAATATCTTAGTCAAGATTTATGTTTATCATGCAAGTTATAAACACCCACATTCAGTATATGTATAAATAAATATATGCACCAAAAACATGTTCGAACTAGTTTGCTCTCAACATAAGACATATCTTTTTAATCCTATTCTTACCAAATCAGTTAACACACTTTCGTTCAAGACCAATAAGCCACGAAATGCAAGAAGTAAACAACAATTTCAACGTCTACATATCTTTTGCATCTATGCCCACTCAATCGAACAAAACAGTAAACAAATTCAAGATGTACCTATAATATGACATATATACACTACAATTTCCATACTAAACCACATGCATTCGTACACATATACGTTCAATTTCGAAGCTCTAGACACTCTATAACCGGCAACGGTTGACCGAGCACGACATCCATCATCATATACACAACTCGCAAATATTTAAGTCCCTACTCAACACACCGGTACTTGTATGCATTCATGTTATTAAATCCGAAGTTGAACCGGTCGAACATACACTCGTACGCGTTTAAACCTCTCCGACGGTTTTTCATGTGTAACTACAGTCCTATCATCTACGCATACATATAGGTTCATTATCTCATCAAGCATATATGTCTTTCCAGTTAACCGTTTAATCACGACATATGATCATTCACAGATTTATGCACTTAAACAAGTTCACATATCATAAACATCCGGGCGCGGTTCTACATATCATCAAGCACGGAGATCACATGAGTAAACTATACATAAACGAAACTGTGACAAGTCTTCTACTAGAGTTACGAACGGGAGGGAGATAAATGGTCTTACCGGTGTTCGGCGGAGGCTGAACTTGCCAGAGAAGACGATGATGATGGTTGGTTCGTCGCGGATTTTCGAGGGAGGGAGGAAAAGTTGCGACGGTGAGGGGGGTGTGGGTCTTGCTCTGCCGTAGGGTTTGTGTGTTTTGCGTGAGGGCTTGCATTACGTAAATGTATATATATATGTATTTAAGGCTGAAGATTGGGGATTGGCGGTGGAACTGGTGTGCGTGTGGGCCGAGTTATGGTTAAGGTGGGCTGAGGTTTTGGATTACATAGAGGTTTCTCACAACCAAATACTTAACCAATTCTAGCACTTACGTAATATTATTATTACTATTATATACTCATTTAATTATTTATTTATTTTTTTACTAATCCAACAAATATTAGGAACTAATAAATCACCCACCAATATAATTATAATAATATATATATATACATACATATATCAATCGAGTTATGGTTCAACGGTTCGGGTCGGTTTGGCACGATATACATCAAATATAATTAATTCATCAATTAATAGAGGCACATGATTTGGTTTATAAAAGTAAAACAAATGGGTTGTTACCTCAAAGTTACGGGTTTTCACATCATCCCCAAGTTAAAGGAAATTTCGTCCCGAAATTTTGCACGTAGACACTGAGGAAGCTAGTTAGGTTGCGTGGTTTCCTGGTTTTCCTGGGGTGTCACATCACTCCCCCGTTGGTTTGGAATTTCGTCCCGAAATTCCGCTGTAGCTCCAGCCTCAGTAGTGGTTGCACTTTTCTCGAACAACTGGGGATACTTGAGTTTCATTTGGTCTTCTCGTTCCCAGGTGAACTCTGGGCCACGACGGGAGTTCCAGCGAACTCGAACAAGAGGTATTCTGGTATGCTTGAGAATCTTAACATCTCGGTCTGTAATATCTACAGGTTCCTCGACGAATCGAAACTGATCGTCGATAGTGAGTTCCTTGAGAGGAACTATGAGGGTCTCATCTGACAGACACTTCTTCAAATTTGACACGGGGAATACGTTGTGAACTCCGCTGAGTTCTTTAGGTATGTTCAGTTTAAAGTTGTTTTCAAAAACCATAAGTTCATTCGAAAACCAGTAGTTAGTTAGTTCCTTGGGTCGTGCGAATGAATCCAACTTACGTCTGTGTAGTTGTGAGGTTCCAAAGGAAAAATGCGAAAACGTGTTCAAGGGAGTATGATCGTATCAACAATACACCGCCACCTTCAAGGTTTCGAGGAGTGATCACCAATGATCGAAAGCCGAGCCTTCCACTTTCTTTAAGCTAGAGCGTGCTCGTTTCAGTATCTCAGCATGGAGTAGTGAGAACGTAAGGTCACTGTGGTAAGAGAGCGATGGTTTGGTCTAAGCCAATGGTAGAAATTGGACATATCATTAATCAATATTCACGTGTTGGTGCAAGACCTAGTGCAAAGATTCCGCATATGAAAGAAAAACTATCATGACATTAGAGTACGTCTCTTGTAGTGTAAGGTGGGTCAGGTAAACGTATAAATTATCGTGTTTTCCGGTAGGTTGAGTGATCCACAACTCTGTCCCCAATTGTCCTGAAGACTATTTCACCAGCAATGGCTTCCATTCGCTAAGTTGGGTATACGTGAGGGCTAATCAAGTAGAATAAGAATAAACCATCCAACAGGGTAATAAGGTAGTCTTGTGATCGTTGAAAATCATGGTATGGTTGTTGGCATTTCGTTAAATCAGTTGCCAATCGAAGAAACGGGGAATTAATGAGGTTCATACGAAGAATCGAGCGAACACAGGGGTCCATCAATAACCGAAGGACTCGACCAGCTAATCTGTTGTCTAGAAGTAATTTCCAGTAGTGGTGCATGGCGGCATGGCACAAAAAGGGAAATTCGTTGCATCGCGGTCGTGCGAGTGTATCATTTGTCCAAAATAGAGTTTGGTGGGTAAGGTTGCGAGTTGCAAAACGACGAAGGCGTGTAACTGTGGCTGCTTCGTTTCTGGTGACGATGACAGGCGAAGGTGATAAGGTTCGTCAACAGGGATGCGTAGGTATAGTTCTCCTAAATCCAAGTACGTTTGAGCCAGGTCTGGTCTTCGTGAATGTTGACGTACAATCCGAATGTATGGAGGGTCAGATGGCGACGTCGTGTCGAGATAAGCGTATGACTAGCTAGAACACCTAAACAATGGTCGTAGTGCGGTGACGAGGGAACAGAAAAGAATTTGACCACCACTTGTCAAATTTCAAGTAAACATTCGGGTGTCATATATAACGCATCAGGGTTAATAGATAACATGCTACTACTCTAACTGGGCATACCATATGCAACACACAATGTAAATGTAAACTAGCAAGTAGGCAATACAAAAATAAATCATACCACCTAGAGTGTTGAGTCTTGCACGTGGAGCGAAGCGTCGTTGGGGATCGTTGAGCACTGTACAGGTTATAGTCTGGTTTTATCAAAAAGTTTTTCCCCTTTTTAAAACCAAGTTCACTATAACCAATGGCTCTGATACCAATCTGTCACACCCCCAAAATCCACATGCGGAGTATTACCGCTTGGAGGCGTGACTGACCAGGATCCAGCCACCAATCATATTGAACAATGTATTTAGAATAAATAAAATCCAACCACACAATATAATTGGTGTTCAAAAACCAGTTAACCAATTTCAAGTTAATTAGCGGAAGCATAAAATGAAAAACCAAAATAAAAGTTCAATGAGTTTAAATGTAACATGGCACACAACCGTCCATGCTCCACAACGACTCCTCCTGCTCGTGCAAGCTCCAAAGATACCTAACGACCTGCAAGGCATGTAACAACGAGTCAACAACAAAGTTGAGCGAGTTCACAGTTGGTGTTCATGATTAAGTTGTTTCAAAACCAGGAGTTCATTTGTAAGTTGTAAGTTAATCCGTTTACCCTGTTTCCCAAACATATCCATAGTTGGTGGGGGCTTCCGCATGTTAACCACTAGACCTGTTTACCATATCGACCACTGACTAAAGTAAGTTGGTGCCCTGACGTCAATGTCTATCATCATTGACTAGTGCCCAAATCCATTAGTTCACGCCCGTCCTCTGCGGCACGGTGTGAGGCTTGTCAAACCTAAATAGCGCTATCTAACTAATGACCCGCTCGCCATTGGCCCAGCGATTAAGTCGATATAAAAGGAGGGACTTCATGATAGAGAGTTTTGGTCTAGTATCTGTGTTGTCACCCTTCAATAAAGAGGGTGTGTACGAAATCCCCAAACAAGGAGATTACGTAGGTTTCAATTCAATTCCTTATCATATGTTGTCACCCTTCAATACAGAGGGTGTGTACGTGTTCCAAACCAGGATATCACGCAGTTTTAGTTTAAATCTTTTACCCATTCCCATCCCTTGGGAATCCCATGCCTTGTGGAAAGTGTGAACTCACCTTGGTTTGCTCGGTTTGACTAGTTACTTTGTTTATCAATTGATCAAGCACGTCCTAACATGATTTATCAATAACAATCAGTTTCATATTCACATTGAGTCACGTACTCTGTCACATATTACACAAGTTACGTTCATGCACATACATATCCTTCACGCAGGTTATATCAATTAGTCATGAGACATCTCATCCATGTTAACAAAGTACATTGTGTCACATACACGTTTAAAGTTGTGTGGCCCTATGTAACTAATCTGTTATATGTGTATGTGTGACTCAAATATATATATATATCCATCTAATGCATTTGCAATCCAATATAACAAACTATTCAAGTGGCTTATGTGTGCGGCCCATCACAGATCTGGCCCAATCGGCCCATGACTTCAATACTTAATCACAGGTCACATGTTATCGGTCCATTAACTATAATACATTGAAATCTAATTTAATTCATTGCACATGAATTGTCGGCCCAATCATTAATTGGTTAACAGATTTAAACATGCAAATATCTTAGTCAAGATTTATGTTTATCATGCAAGTTATAAACACCCACATTCAGTATATGTATAAATAAATATGTGCACCAAAAACATGTTCGAACTAGTTTGCTCTCAACATAAGACATATCTTTTTAATCCTATTCTTACCAAATCAGTTAACACACTTTCGTTCAAGACCAATAAGCCACGAAACGCAAGAAGTAAACAACAATTTCAACGTCTACATATCTTTTGCATCTATGCCCACTCAATCGAACAAAACAGTAAACAAATTCAAGATGTACCTATAATATGACATATATACACTACAATTTCCATACTAAACCACATGCATTCGTACACATATACGTTCAATTTCGAAGCTCTAGACACTCTATAACCGGCAACGGTTGACCGAGCACGATATCCATCATCATATACACAACTCGCAAATATTTAAGTCCCTACTCAACACACCGGTACTTGTATGCATTCATGTTATTAAATCCGAAGTTGAACCGGGCGAACATACACTCGTACGCGTTTAAACCTCTCCGACGGTTTTTCATGTGTAACTACAGTCCTATCATCTACGCATACATATAGGTTCATTATCTCATCAAGCATATATGTCTTTCCAGTTAACCGTTTAATCACGACACATGATCATTCACAGATTTATGCACTTAAACAAGTTCACATATCATAAACATCCGGGCGCGGTTCTACATATCATCAAGCACGGAGATCACATGAGTAAACTATACACAAACGAAACCGTGACAAGTCTTCTACTAGAGTTACGAACGGGAGGGAGATAAATGGTCTTACCGGTGTTCGGCGGAGGCTGAACTTGCCAGAGAAGACGATGATGATGGTTGGTTCGTCGCGGATTTTCGAGGGAGGGAGGAAAAGTTGCGACGGTGAGGGGGGGGGGGGGGGGTCAGTCTTGCTCTGCCGCAGGGTTTGTGTGTTTTGCGTGAGGGCTTGCATTACGTAAATGTATATATATATATGTATTTAAGGCTGAAGATTGGGGATTGGCGGTGGAACTGGTGTGCGTGTGGGCCGAGTTATGGTTAAGGTGGGCTGAGGTTTTGGATTACATAGAGGTTTCTCACAACCAAATACTTAACCAATTCTAGCACTTACGTAATATTATTATTACTATTATATACTCATTTAATTATTTATTTATTTTTTACTAATCCAACAAATATTAGGAACTAATAAATCACCCACCAATATAATTATAATAATATATATATACATACATATATCAATAGAGTTATGGTTCAACGGTTCGGGTCGGTTTGGCACGATATACATCAAATATAATTAATTCATCAATTAATAGAGACGCATGATTTGGTTTATAAAAGTAAAACAAACGGGTTGTTACCTCAAAGTTACGGGTTGTCACATCATCCCCAAGTTAAAGGAAATTTCGTCCCGAAATTTTGCACGTAGACACTGAGGAAGCTAGTTAGGTTGCGTGGTTTCCTGGTTTTCCTGGGGTGTCACAATCAAATCCTCCATCCTTAATCAAACCACTAGCATCAAACCCAGATTGTCGGTGATGCAAATGAAAGACCGAAAAGATCGCAAAGAGAGAAACCGCAACACCAAGAATCAAAATAAAAACACACTTGAAACTGAAAAATCGAGCAAATCTTGAATAACCCTAATCTGCAAACATTAACATTCATCTCTCTATCTCCAGGCTGCAAAATCGAAGGAAGAAAATAAGAAATTAGAGCCACCACTTCGCCGGTCAAATAGCGTCGGAAGACGAAGAAGAAGGACGACGAATCGCCGATAGAGAGAAGAGAGAGAGTGGGGGCGGTGGCAGTTGGTGGTGTTGACAGTGGTGGTGGTAGGTGGGGTGGGGGCGGTGGTTGCAGGGGTGGGGATGATGGTTACAGGGGTGAGGATGGTGGTTGCGGTGGTAGAGAGAGAGGGAGGTGTAGAGAGAGAGAGTTGTAGATAGAGGGAGAGAGAGTGAAGATCTGATATATACTTGTATATGTATATAAATAATAGTAATAATAATAGTATTTTTTAAATATATTTTGTTTTAATTTTTTAAATAATAATACTAAATATATAGGTAAAAAGACAAAAATACCCTTTGGTGAGCAGATTTAACCAAAAAAATTAACTGGGTTTGCCCTAAAGGACATAACGTGCAAGATTTTGCAACATTGAGGACAAAACTCATCAATTTTAAAGGTAAAGGACAACGACTGAAATTTGGGACAAACATAAAGGACAAAACTTGTAATTTACTCTTTTATTTATTTAATTCTTTACACACCTATTAACATAATACCCACATCACCACTACACCCATTTTAGAAAAACGCCCATTTGCTGACTAGGACGACACGTGACGGACAACGCCCAAGGGTGGGACGTTATTCACCCTAACCACTACGCATGGTCTTAGTTGAGTTATAACTTATAAATATTAAAATTTACATTTAATTTAAAAAAAAAAGAAAAATAAAAACAAATCAACAAGCTAGCTTTTTTTTGAAAGGTAAATCAACAAGCTAGCTTGACTCGTATACAAACAACCCTATTTTCAGCAATTAGGACCAAATCTTTGAACGTGGGGTATGGTGGGGCTTGGGTTGAGGGCATGAGTTGACACGTGGAGTTTGAGCCCATTCACCGGTGAGTGACGTGTCCGTGGGGTATGGCGGGGCGTGGGTGGAGGTTATTAAAAAAAAATACAAAAAATTAAAAAAATACACACAACATAAAAAAAAGCCTAAAATTTTATTAAATTCTTAAAAATTACATAATTCCTAAAAATTACAAAAAAACCTAAAAACGATTACAAAATAAAAAACCTAGAGCATTAGGTAAATTTCAAAAAGCGCGAGCTTGTCGAATGGTTTTCGCTCCTTGCCCCAAAACTCAATGTTCGTCACCGCCACCCGGTCCTCGTGGCTTAACTCACCGCTCGGAACGGCTTCGTAGTAGGCTTTGAAACGATCAAGCTTCGGCCGTAGCTCGCGCCATTTATGTTGGCACGCGTTTAAGTTGTGCCGGTTGTGTCCGACGTTATGTCGGTAGCTTGCAAAGGCTTCCGGCCAATATCGCGTTTGACCGGGTTGTCGCCCCTTCATTGCGTCAACGACGCTCGTGACGAGAGCTAGCTCTTCTTCGTGGGTCCAAGAGGCCATCGATCAAGTGAGTTGGGGGAGCGAGTTCGATCAAGTGGGTTTTGGTTGGGGTAGCGGTGGAAAGCGATTGTTTGGGTTGGGGTAGCCGGTGGGGTTTGAGTTATATTTATAGTGGATGTTGACTGTTGGGGGTTGCAGGGGCGGATTTAGAGGGGTTTACCGGGTTCTCAGGAACCCAGTCAATTTGAAAAAAAAAACGTTTTTTTTAGTGTAAACCTTGTATGATTTGGAAAAGAACGTTTTTTTGTAGTGTAAACCTTGTATGGTTTGGAAAAAGGAACCCAGTGAAAAAACTGGCTGGATCCGCCACTGGTTGGAAAAAGGAACCCAGTGAAAAAACTGGCTGGATCCGCCACTGGGGGGTTGGGGTGACCGCTTGGCTTGGCCAAACGGTTACAATTTAAAATTTAAACACCCCGCTATGACATGACCAACAAAGCGAATAGGAGCCCGCCACATAGGATCGCTAGCCTGCCCCACGCCCCGCTTCAAACTCCTACCTCTTGGGCCACGCCCCAACCCAAGCCCACCCAGGGTGATGACTTGAGCGTTTTCAGCCAACCCACGTCCTAACCCAAGCTCCATACCCCACATTCTTACTATCTCGGTCTTAAAATTTGAGTATTGGAAGAAGAAAAGAAAACGATCTGAAACTGAATACCAAGATCACCATCACCAAACGTTACACCAGTTTCTTAATACAAGAAATAATCGTATGATACTCTGGTATCTTTCAGAAAGGAAATTTTATAAAATTCTTCACCTTTCCTTGCAATCCCATCATCATCCCCAGATCTTACTTCACCTCAAAACTCAAAAACACGAAAACCCTCTTCGCAATCTTTCACAAAATTAGAGTTTCAAGATCCCTTTCCCTGTTTCTTTCTATCCTCATTGCGTCCGCAACACGTTTTGTAACCCAATTCAGGTTTCAAGATTTACTTATATGGCATTTGCAAGATAATATGCTCGTTTGATTCAGAAAATGTCGAAGAATTTGTGGTGGATCGGTTGCTTTTTTATTATTCTACACTTATCCTCCTTTTGGGTGTCTGGGATTGATGATTTCAATCAAGCGTGAGTAGTTTTTGATTTATTGTGTGTTTAAATATATGGGTTCTTGTTTTTGCATCTGGAAATTGATTTTTTTTTTTTTTTGGGGGTAGGGGGGGGGGGGGGGGGGGTAACGGGTTTACTTTGATTTTAGAGCTTCAATGGGTTGCTTTAAGTTTCAGTTTTGTGTGAATTTGGATTTTGTTTGTTGATGAAATATTTGATAGGAATGTTTTGTGCTAAATTAACATGAAGTTTGATTGCATGTAAAAGTTATAGGTTTGACTCCCAAAGTCAAAGGGCAGGTCTTGATTCTGATTGTAAGTCCATTGTTGAGAAATAGGATGATAATCTTATGATAAATAAAGGGCTTTAGCTGTAGACATAGTACTAGGTTATATGTATTTGTTTAGGCTAGTGATGAAACTTGATAATTCATAGGTGGTGTGATGATAGTTATTGGGGGTTTACTTTAACTAAGACTATACGGTGTGGAGGGGCATGAAAATGGGGCGTTATGCGACATGTGGATGACATCACGCCTTAGAAAAGTGACGTGGTGCAAAAACGGGAGGAGTGGGACGGGGCGTGGAAGTGTGGCGTTATTCGACACGCGGCACACTTTTTTATTATTTAAAAATTATATAAAATCTATTAATTTTTTTTAAAAATAGCATTAATACTAATATAATAATTAACAATAATAAAAAAAGGATTACATAATTTAGCTAAACAAAGATTACATAATTTAAAAAAACCGAAACTGCAGTTGTGGATGCATTATTTTTTATAAAAAGAAGAGAGATTTTATAAAGTATACAGTTGTTTAGAAGAGAATAAGGTGAAAAATGGTGGAAAAAGTTGAGTTTTTTATATAAGGGAGTTAATATTTTTTTTTAAATGAAAATCTTTTTTTTTTTAAATGTGCTGTTGGGGTCCAACGGCTATAAGCCACACCAACTGCCAAACGCCATGTCGACCCAACCATTGCCTCCACGCCGGTGGAAAATGTACCGCCCCAACGACAACACGGCCTTCCACGCCATGCCCGAAGTGGTGTGTGCGGCGTGGAAAGGCCTAAACGCCTCAAAACCACGCTCACATCGTGTGGTCTAATGGGGTTTGTTTGTACTGCACTGTCTAAGATGTAACATAAAACTTGCTAGCTTTGCGGATGAAGTTTGCGATTTCCTGTTGTGGTATAAGAGTGACAGAGTTTAAGGGGGTGTTTGGGCTTTACGGGTGGCAATGGTTGAAATCACCTAACCCAAACATGACCTGTTTAATTAGCCGTGTTTGAAAATTAGGCGTGGCAATTTGTTTCGAGTTTGGGTTGCTGGGTTGTCATTGCCTAACCCGACACGGCCCGTTTAATAAATTGTGTTAGAAAACTCAACCCTAACCCTGGGCATGCTTAAACCATGTGTACAGGACCAACATAACCCGTTTATTTAGACGGTTATACATATACATGTTTACTTTTTTAATTCTAGTTTTAAACTAGCTGACTGGTTTACCAGTTTGTCCACAACCACAGCCGTCTAGTTTAGGGGGGTCAGATGCGTTTTTGACTTTTGTATACCCAACCTAAACTCGTTTTTTTCCATCATTTTATCTCGGGTTTGTGTCATATCGGAATTGCCATCCCTTGTTTGGATTGGGGGTTTCTCGAATTCAAGGATCAGAGTTAAAAATTAAATTACTCTAATCTATAGAATCAAAATTTATTTGTAATAAATATTCTTATCTTCCTACAGGTTTCCTATCATTGAACCCGATCCTGGTCATACAAAACTCCGTCTTTCTAGTGAAGGACTGGATGCTATTCGTAGAATAACCAATCCTATTGCAGCCGTGGCTGTAAGCTTCATATTGCATTTATTATTGGTACAAAGTCTTTGATCAACTTATACGGGTGTTTAAATTCTAATAGGTAATTGGACCATATCGATCTGGAAAGTCTTTTTTGCTTAACCAGCTTCTCTCACTTTCTTGTTATGAAGGTATGTTCATCTGTACTAATTTTACAGCACATGTTTTAATTTTATTTGACAAAATTATATGCTCTGAAGTTTGATACTTTGCAGGTTTTGGTGTTGGCCACATGCGCGATACTAAAACTAAAGGTATTTACCCGCATATTTCCTTGAGTTTTTTGGGCTTGTTTTATTATACTTTACTATTACTATAAAGCTGGTCATTGCTTCCATTATATATGCTTTTATTGTTTACTGTTGGTTTTATTCTTTTATAGGAATATGGGTATGGGGAACTCCGGTTGAAATGGATATTGATGGAGTGAAAACATCTGTCTTTTATCTTGACACAGAAGGGTTCGAAAGTATAGGGAAATCAAACGTCTATGATGACAGGTGTTACACAAATATATTCTTTATCTTTTTGTTCATTTCTTATGATATAATATAAATATGGATTATGTTTTTGCAGGATATTTGCTCTCGCAACGGTTTTGAGTTCTGTTCTTATATACAATTTGCCTGAGACGGTCTGTTATTCTTCTTTTTATTTTCTTTATTTTTTTTTAATTTTCTGGTTTGGCCAGGTTCAAACCCGACGACGCAATAATTGGTGATACTCTTTTTTTTTTAATCTTTTCAGATACGTGAAGCTGATATATCCCGATTGTCATTTGCTGTTGAGCTTGCTGAAGAGTTCTATGGAAGGTTAATTTTTATTAGAAGCGGATGCATTGCTTTTTAATGGTCATGCCATCGTTTAAATTTGCGTTTAGTGCCAAACTGATTTTTTTTAGTTTTTTGTTTTTTCTTGTCAATGAACAGAGTAAAGGTAAAGTTTGACCAACTTGGTAAGCTTATGATGAGGTGAAGTTTTTCCGTGTGTGACTCGTTAGACCTGAATATAATTGTAGGGGCAAGATGTGGCGTTTGAACCAGCAAAACTCTTGTGGCTTATACAACGTGACTTCTTACGTAAGTTTTTTTTTTTCTTTCCGTTTATGTAACTTTGAAGTGACAATATTGACCAATTTATATAATACGGGTTGGTTTGGGTTAGGACTGAAAAGGAAACAGATCAAACGGTTTGAATGGGTCAAACTCGTTGAAAGTCATATAAAAAATTTGTTGAAGTGCATAAACCCTTCTAACTTGCTTTGTCAAATAAAATTCAGATTGTTATTTAAAGTTATAATTTTTTTATATTATAAGGGTTAATTTGGGTTAGGTCAGGGATTAGGCTTTGTTTGTAGCTCGTCAAATGGGTTAGGCTAAAAGATTCCACTAAAATAGAAACAAGTCGAGTGGGTGAAAAGGTGTTGACTGGCCAAACAAACCTGCCCAAAAATGTTAACCACTTAACCTTTTTATCCGAATCTGCCTTAGTTTAAAAAGCGCGCCTGATGGCGTGTCAGGCGAGACAGTCATTCTTTCTGACCACACGAGGGCCCGCAAATCGGGAGTGCCTCTTGTACATATAGCTTTTTAGGTTGTACAAGAGATTATTTATTTATATATAAAATCGTATCTGGAGGTTTTACTATCTAAGTTTTGGGTACATGATGATAGAAACATATCGCCCTGGTGGGCCTTGCGGCTTGCACCCTTTAAAACCAAGCATCCTGCCACCTGTATGGACCACTGATATCAACTCATGCAGTAATGCACATATGTTGTAGCTTCAGTTTCTCTATTTCTAACACGAATGCCGATTTCTTAATTTTATGGATTGATATATACAGTCCATTGTAGCATTATAAGTTACTGTTTAACATTCCTTTTGGCTTGTTACAGAGGGGAAGTCTGTAAAAGAAATGGTAGATGAAGCTCTACGACATGTTCCTAACCATGATGGTTAGCTTTCTTTCTTTTTGATGTACTTTGTGATTATTTAAATACTGAGATAAATGTGTATTGTTTTTCAGGTGACAAAAATATTGACCAGGTAGGTACCCAATTTTTCAGTTATCTATCAGACATATGTGAATTATATAACTCAATATCTGAATTTTTTCGTTGTCTTAAAATAGGTCAACCAAATTCGGGACTCTCTAGCTATCATGGGCGACAATAGCACAGCTTTCAGCTTACCACAAGTATGGTCCTTTTAATCATTAAAAAAATATACCATTTTAATAATAATAATAATAATTAACGTCAGTTATATTATTATAAAAAATATACCATTTTGTTAATAATCTTATGTTTTGAATGAAATGATATTTGGTGGTTAATGCATAAAAATAACACTCTGGGAAACCTTCAACCCCCGTTTGAGCATTTTCTTGTTATGTTACTTGTTTGACCCGTTAGCGATAGAGCATAACCCAAGTTGATGGGTCAAAAGTGGCACCTCTTCGGCTCTACACGTTAATCCAAAAAGTTGGTTATTTCCACATTTGCTAATATTCTTGTTCTGCGTATACGAGCAGCCGCATCTCCAAAGGACAAAGCTGTGTGACTTGAAAGACGGGGAGCTTGACCAGAGTTATGTCCAAAAGAGAGAGCAGTTGAAAGAAGTTGTTAAATCTGTTATTCGTCCGAAGATTGTACAGGGAAAATCACTTAATGGAAACGAGTTTGTATCTTTTCTTGAAAAGGTGCATTTTTTTATTAGAACCCTACGCATGACAAATTTTCTGGGTCGGGTAATTTGTCAATACGGGTCCTAGGTGTGTGAATTTCAGACACGACACGGACCTGACATGAATTTTTCGGGTTTAGGTTTAGTCTAATATGGTTCGAGTCAGTTTCAGGTTGAACCTGCGAACACGTTTAGCTAAACAGGTTGGGCTCATGTAGAACCTAATGGGTTGGCGGGCTGACCCGTATAACCTATATTTTTCAAAATGTGTTTTTATGTCATAGGTTAAATTGGTTGGGTATTTTATGCAATACTTACATTAAAAGAGAATTTGACATAAGATCTTATAATTAAAATGTAATTGTTTTACACACCTCTATTTTTTGCTGTAAAATTTTATTTGAAAACATTAATATGCGGAAAAAATAATCGGGTTAAACGGGTCGTGTTCGGGTCAACTAGCGAATATTCGTGTCGTGTTTAGCTTATTTCTTAGGAGGAATCAAATTATCAAAGTGGTATGGTTTGGGTTGGGCTGAGCAATCATTGCCTCATTCAAATTTTCTTTCTATTACATAAAGAATTGATGATACGTTTACAAAACTATTAAGTAAAATAACGGTTCAGTTGTTTTGAGTAAAACATCCAACTATAAGCTCTTATTGAATGTAATTACCAGATATCCATTTTTGAACCCTTCTTATTTAGAAAACTGATCATTTTTTTTTTCTTCAGATTTTAGAAGCTTTAAACAAGGGGGAGATTCCCTCAACAGGGTCTCTTGTGGAGGTATTCAACAAGAAAATATTGGAGAGATGTCTGAAGCTCTACGAGGATAGCATGACGAAAGTGATTTTACCGATTCACGAGGAATCTTTACAATCCATCCATGAAGCTTCAAGAGCCGAATCTCTGAAATCTTTTGACGAACAACATTTTGGCCGTCACCATGCCAAGAAATCTGTTGAAACACTCGATGAAGATATCGAAAAGGTAAAAATTTGAGCATTTAGTGCACAGTCTTTACTAGATTTCTTTTAAATATGGTAAATTAAGTTCTAAATATTAATATTTTTTTTTGGCAGATGTTTAAGAATTTTGTGATGGCAAACCAATATCAGTCGTCAAAACTGTGTGAGGCACTCTATACAAAGTGCGAGGACCAAATGGACCAACTTCAAGTACTCAGACTACCGTCGATGGCCAAGTTTAACGCAGGCTTCCTTCAATGCAACCAAAGTTTTGGAAAAGAGTGCGTTGGGCCATCTAAAACCATATATGAGCAACGAATGGTGAAGGTTGGTATATGCTTTTTGTCTTCAACGTTCTCGGTATCAATAAACTATCGTCGTTTCGTTCGTAAAGACATCTGTTTAAGGTGACTGGACCACTTTTTGTGAATGTGCAGATGATGGGAAAGTCGAAGTCTTCGTTTATAAAGGAATACAATCACAGACTATTTAATTGGTTGGTGGCCTTTTCACTTGTAATGGTGATCGTGGGTCGTTTTATCATAAAGTTCATTTTGATTGAGATCGGGGCGTGGATACTCTTCATCTTTTTGGAGACGTACACACGGATGTTCTGGTCACCCGAGTCTCTTTATTACAATCCCGTCTGGCATGGTATAGTAGCCACTTGGGAAACACTTGTTTACAGCCCCGTTCTCGATTTGGACAGGTAAAATTACAAAATTTAAACTTAATTTATTTAATTATTAATTTGTCACGGTTATTAAATATCTATTGTGACACCTTATACGTTTATCGATACAGATGGGCGATACAGATTGGATTCGTCTCAGTAGTATTGTTGGTATACTGGCGGTGCTGTGCAAGGAGGAAACACAGGCCAAAACACGGGCCCCACTCAGTGTTACCATTGTATAACAACGCTTCAAGAGGTCGGGATAGATCAGAATAGGCCATGATAGCATTTTGAGGCAAGCCTTTGACTATTGAAAATAAAATGCAGGAAGAAAGCTGTGATTGTGACATGGGTTCATGATATATAAATTGACAGAACATCATGTAGTTGATGAACAAACTGTGATGTGTATGTAACTTTAGAATTCAAGTTATTTGTATGATCGTAGAGGAAGAACCCATTTTGTTACACTTGTGTCTAGTCTGACTAAGCTCGAGCTTGGTTCGTGAAAAATGCTACAAGCTTCGGCTCGTATAGTTTGTTATTCAACTTTTTTTTTTATTGATATGCAAAATCACATTCTTATATATATATATATATATAGTTAAGTTCACGTATACAGAAGACATGAAAAAAAAAAAAAAGCGGTAAATAATTATGAAAGGCATGAAAAAGCCAAAAGTGCCTTATGTACGAGTAAATAATTACGAAAATGTCATCGCGTTTTTTTACAATTTCACCATATTCGTACGTTTTTTTGTCTATTAGTTTATATATAATACTTTATTTAAATTTTATTACAGTTACATAGATGATAATATTTATGATGTGATATGTATATATGTGTGTTATATATACATAATTAAAAGATATTAAGTTTTAGGGCTATTAAAAAAACTGGCAGCTCGGCTCATAGCTCACTCAAAAAAAAAACTAGCTAAAAAAACTCGATTTGAAATGACCTGCGGCTGGTTTTGTAACTGAGCTGAGCTCGAGCCAAGCTCGGTTCATTGGCTTGTTTAAATGTGAGCTCAAACCGAGACGAGCTGCCTCGTTTAATTTCGAGCTCGAACTCGTGCCCGCCCACCCTTAATCAGTTTAGGCCTTGAGTTTGAACTATGTAAAGCTAAATTTATTATTTTGGCTGGACTTTCATATAATCATTTATCCCAATCGCAGTGGTGAGGCCTGCAGGATTTTACCATGGTAGGAATGAGCTATTTTTATCTCTTTACAGTATTTAATATTTATGGATGAATTTTGTTACTTCACTTATCTGCCACTAAAATCATAACATGATCAATATAACATACAACACTCAATCTATCAATTCAATGCAAACACACAACCCTTTTCCTAAGATCCAATTATTAAAGTGTAAAAATTATTAAAGTGTAAAAACTCATCATCTTAATCCAAACAGTCCAGAATCCACTAAAAGATCAACTTTCAGGTTCGTTTCATTCAACAAGCGTTAAACGCGCTTAATCCTTTAAGATCACTTTAAAACCTCGTATATAAATCAACCCAAAATTATTTAAAATCTTTATAAAGAATCACACCCACACGTTAGCTTGTTCCTCGGACGGCTATTCTTGTTCAAGATTGTCTAAATCCACCACAAACCACTGCCACATACCTGGTGCACCATCGCCTTGTGTTGCCTAGCTACTGCCGAGCCAACACCTACGACCCTTAGTTGATCACCGAAAGCCTTCTTAGCACTGTGATAATTCATCTCACTTATCACTTAATTAATTAAACTAGAACAATTATATATAATCATCACCCATTCCATTTTATCAAATATACATATAATTCAATTAAAATATTACACCCCTAAAACCAGGTGTTATAAAAGATTACGTTTTCTTTATAATCGAAGATTTTGTCTTTCTAAAGTTATTGTACTTCGAACAAGATCACAATACTTGAAACACTACAACATTACGTACAAACTAAAAATCATATAATGTAGAACAATTACTTACATATATCAAATCTCACTTGAAACCAGGGCCGTCTCAGAAAATCACAAAATTTTTTTTGGCCCTGTTCGAGATAAAAAATTTGGGCCTTATTCGCAAATCTTCATATAATATAAACTCATCAATCATTCAATCAAATATATAAATACTAAAACTTATAATACTATGATAATTGTTATGAAATAGATAAAACAAATTAATAAAAATAGTGTAGCAAAAATGATCAAATTATCGAACCTACTTGCTAAGCGAACAGTGTGGTTCTTCATCTACGTTCACATCTTCTTCACCCACATTATCGTCACTTAAGTTAGAACTACAATTTTGAGCTTCTTTGAAAAAAACTTATGTATTCGGTTTTGTTTTACTTCGTCCGCCTTTCTTTTCTCTTCCTCTAGCTTCCTCTTCTTACGTTTTTGATGGCCGGATAGGTGTTTGTATTTAGGAACGCGAGGCACAATTTCTAAATATTAACCAAAAACATTCATTCAATCACATGAAGTTTTATAGTATATGAAACCAGAATCACATATATTAATATATTATGAAATCAAAAACGTATGACATCAAAAACATATGAAATCAAAACGACAAAAACATATGATCGACGTTTTGTTTCTAGTTTCCCTCGTCCCAATTCCCTGTGCGATATACTATACTGCCTGCAACAATGCGACGTTTTGTTTCCTTTCCCTGATCTAGCAGACCCTTATTTTTGTTTAGACTAGTCACTTGGGCTTGTTAATTGGGCCGTTTTTTAAAAACTTTTAAACAGGCCCTTAGTTAAAAAACTTTGGATCTTTTAGCAGGCCCTTATTTATACAAACATCCAGGATTTTATATATATATATATAGAGGCCGGTTATCATACAAATGAGCTTATCGTACATTACGTACGCTACAATCTCAGCCGTCAGATCATCTTTCGGCATTGAAATCGCATGTTGTTTTTTTATAACAATTTCGCATATTGTTTTTTTAACATGCGATTTCATCAAAATTACCACATGTGAAATTGTTACAAAAAAAATAACATGCTATTTCATCAAAATTATCACATGCGAAATTGTTACAAAAAACAACATGCGATTTCATCAAAAATTATCACATGCGAAATTGTTACAAAAAAACCAACATGCGAATTCAATGCGCGATAAAAGATCCGACGGCAGAGATTGGCGCGTACGTAATGTACGATAAGGGCATTTGTACAGCTCTTTACCTATATATATATATATATATAGGTAAAGTGTAGGATACAAATCCCCTAATCGTACATTACATACTTGACTGTAGTGGCCGTACACGTGTCCTGATTCGTTTTTATGTTAGAAGGTTAAATCAGACTATTAATTCAATCATCTGAGAGCAAATTCGTCTCTTCATTCAATCAGCGAGAAGTTCGTTACACTAATATCCCGGTAATTATTATTCGAATCAGTTTCAAATTTTTCATAATTCTCATATTGCAGTTTTCGTTCTTCTGTGTTAGGATTTGATTCAATTGTTTTTTTCGATGGATCCACAGAGCAGCACCGGACGAAACACAGATGTTGATTTTGAAGAAGCTCCATGTAGGTCCCGAAATCTGAGGATCGATAACGAAAACCGAATCCTTGTTTATCACAAACAATGTCACGGGTGCGGAATCCCCGTAACGATGCCAAACCAAACACAGATAATAACAATAGGGAATAACCAATGAAACACAATCTATTGATTAAACGGGATGAGAACCGAGAACAACTGATACACACACAGTTTTACAGAATAACTCTCAGGGTATGCTCTCATCTGGTTTCAAAGTGAAACCAGAAAGCTGTTTATATAGCAGCCTGGGCCCTAACAACGACGAAACACACATGGGCTCGACGAAACAACATTGGGCCAGACTTTGGGCGTGAAGAAACCCAACACACGATGAAACAGGGAGTTTCGTCATGCTTTTGTCCTGTAGCATGATGAAACACTTTGTTTCATCATGGTTTTGTCCTGTAGTGTGATGAAACACTTTGTGTTTCATCATGTTTCGTCATGATCAGGGAGTTTCACCAAGGTCATGTTTGGGCCCAAGTGAAGGTTAAGGCCCAAAGTGAATATTTTGCCCAGTGAACTATATAAACACACACCTAGACAACTAATAATCTAAATGAAACATGCATAGTTCATTTATACATTACAAAACAAACAAGATAAACTTGTCGGACCCAAGTGGGATAGGAGGATATCCGACTTGGTCTTCATTCTGTTTAAAGGCTCGAACCGAACATGCCGCGTCCACATAAAAATGTATCAACACTCCACCGATCGGTGATCATGCTCAATTATCTGCGTATCAGAGAGTTTCGATTGAGGATGTTTTAAATCCGCAACCTGCAAATCCAAATCCAAATGCAAGTACATGTGGTGTAAACAAGTGTTCTAATGGTAATTATGTTAATTCAGATATTTAAATTGTTCGTAGACTTGTTTTGTTTAATCGTAGCAATGATTTTGCATTGTTGTATATGTTTTTGAAGTTTGAATGTTGAGTATATTTTGGTATGAAAGTAACATGTATAAGTTCGCATGTTATGAGTCTTTCAATTCGCATGTGTTGTTTATTCTAAATACGGATTTTCGCATGTTATGGTATAATAAATCGCATGTGTAAAACATATTCATTAGAATCATCATTTTCGCATGTTATGGTTCATACAATTCGCACGTGTTGTTGTTCTTACGATGAAATGATGCAGTTATTAATATATCGCACGTAGGGAGTCCGATAATTTGCATGTGTTTTTTTATTTGATTTATGTAGATGAAAGGGTTTACACTCCGGAGGTTGAAGCATCAGCTACACCTGTGGTTGGAATGCAATTTACCTCTATTGATCAAGCATATGCGTTTTACAAATCATATGCTAAGTTAGCTGGTTTTTCTACTCGAAAGGGTGGTGAAGTACATAGTGGTGGTATAATCAAAACTAAGTATTTTGTTTGTTCTAAAGAGGGTCATAAGCCATTGTGTATTGAAGATCGTTATTCTAAGTCAAAAAAGCAATTCAAATCACGGAACAGGGGGACCATTAGAACTGGATGCAAAGCTCAACTTATGATTTGCACGGTGGATGGTAGATTATATACAGTAAAGAGATTTGTTGATGGCGATAATCATAAGTTTGTATGTCCACATGATATTCATATGCTCCCAGCGTACAGACAATTGTCAGATGTCCAGGAGGAGATGATATGGAACTAGGCACTTTAAACCTTGGTCCTGTCAAAGCTTTCCATATAATGAGGAAACGTTACGGAGGTTTTGAGAACGTTGGCGCCACGGTTGATGATTGCAAAAATTTTAGGAATCGAATTAACAGCTATATAGGAGAATATGATGCTGACATCGTGATTAATAGGATGACCGACAAAAAACAGTATTTAGTTGATTATTCGTTTGAATATTCTGTTGATGATGACAAACGGTTAACTGGTTTGTTCTGGGCTCCCATGCAAGCGTAACTTTATGGAGTTCGGGGATGTGATATCGTTCGATGCAACTTTCAAGACAAACAGGTAAGTGTTACATAAAATGTTTTTTATTTATTTTTCGCATGTTATATGATTTCCTAAACTTGCAATATCGCATGTTATTATATTTTGAACAGTAGGTGTTGAATATATCGCATGCTATACTGTATATTTTCGCATGTGATATCTGTCTATTTCGCATGTTTTCAATGTGTACTTCGCATGTGTTTGTTCAGGTACAAGATGGTGTTTGTTCCGTTCACTGGCATTGACAACCATTGTCGAAATGTAACCCTTGGAGCTGGGTTGTTGGCATCGGAGAGCATTGAATCCTATAAATGGCTTCTGAATTCATTCGTAAAGTCATTTGGTCGGCAGCCAAAGGTTGTAGTGACGGACCAAGATCCTGCTATGAAACAAGCTATTGAGGAGGTTTTTTCTACCAGCAGACACAGATTGTGCATGTGGCACATAATGAAAAAAGTGGCAGATAAGGTATAGCGTGCTATATTGTTTTTCGTTAGCGTTTTTTTTTATAATATAGATTTTGTTATAGGCTGATATAAAAAGCATTTATCGGTATAGGTTGGACACGAGTTGTGCAATAATGAAGAGTTTAAAAGGAGGATGTGCGACATTGTATGGACTGATTCCATTGAGCCTGAAGAATTCGAGAGACAGTGGAAGTTGGTGATGATTGAGTACGGTCTCACTGAAAACAAATGGATTGATGATATGTTTTCAATGAGATACATGTGGATTTCGGCTTTTTACCGGCATGAACCCATATCTGGACTCATGCGAACAACTTCGAGATCAGAGAGCGAGAATCATTTTTTTGCCAGGTGGCAAATTCACAACTCACTCTTGTAGAGTTTATGAATCATTTTGACGGTGCAATGGATGTCCAAAGGTTCAATCACAGAAAGAAGATCATATTTCGAGATATACTGAGCCTAATGATTGGAGCCAAACTACTTTGGAAAAAGATGCTGCTAAGATATACACCAGGTCTATATTCTTTGATCATCAAATAGAGATATATGGAACTATTACCGATTGTCTGCCGATGGACACCAAAATCGAGGGTCCACAGATCAGGATATCGTTGAAAGATTTAAAGCTTATGGAGATGGTTTATTAGAGGTATTATAGCATATATTTTTAAAACATGCGATTTTGAAAACCTACATGCGAATTTCATCTCAGAACATGATCTTGCAATATGCGATTTTGACATAGGCATGCGATTTTAAATTAATACAATTAAATGGTTTTTTTAGACATACGAAATTGTTAATTTACACATGCAATTTTAATTTTTAATATATTTTTTTTGGTTTTCTTAGGTGTGGTTCAAGAATCTTGAAAATGATGTAACTACACAGTGTAGCTGTTTGCGTTTTGAGCAGTATGGGCTGCTATGTAAACATATCTATTTTCATTTCAAGATGTTTGGTGTTAAAGAAATACCAAACAAATATGTTATGAAGAGATGGACAAAGGATGTGGTGCCGAATGAATTAAACGTGAAGTTCGATATAAAGGTGGGTGACAAGGATGTGCAACACAAGGCTAAACAGATTGCTTGTGAAATCATCCACACAGGGGAGTATTTGATTAGCAATTTGATTTCCGACCTTGATCAACTTGTTTTAGTGAGGGATCAAATGAGGCAGCTTAAAGAGAGAGTTGACCAGAGTCGTATAACCAAGCAGCTTGATCCAAATTTTGACCGATTTTCAAAGTTGATTGTTTACCAACAACCAGTAACTAATGCACCTCCTACTATCCGTGTGCCGGCTGCTATAAGAAATAAAGGTCGTGGCTCGCATAAAAGGATTAAATCCAAGAAGGAACAAATGATCAGCCGCAAAGGAAAAAGGTCAAGGACATGTAGTGTATGCAATGAAAAAGGTCATGATATTCGGACTTGCGAGATATTGAAAGGCAAACAACAAGGCAAACAACAAAAGAAGATGAAGGGAGTCCAGATTGAAAAAGATCCTAGAGAGAAAGACGATGAAGAGGAAGATGAGTTTGAAGATTACAGTGGAAGTAGTAATGATGGCCCTGAAGAAGAAGATCAGTGGGAGGAGGTTTCAGATGAGGAAGATTAATTTTTTTAATGTACATGCGATTTTACAGGAAAACATGCGATTTCATACATATGAGTTTAGTTCATACAACTATGTGATTTAGTTTGTAAAAATGCGATTTCATATTCAAAATCATAAACGTAGGTTACATGCGATTTGCATTTTGTTTTCAATTTAGTACATGCGATTTTGAGTTATCTTGTTTTTTTTGTGACAAAGATGACTAAATCATTCATGCTATTTTATATTATAACGAAGCATAAGATGTATTCAAAACATGTACCCAAAACATAAATATAAAGTAGTTGTTATTGTATTTCACAGCTAAAACCATAAAACGATTAAATAGAAATTTAGTTACTTGAACCAAAGATTTTGTCACGTTCAACCGAGCTAAACTCCATTTTCTCCTTCACAGTGTTTAGAGCATCTTTCAGGAAAGAGAAGGCTAAGTCATCAGCTCGAGACTGTTCCTTTATGTGATTCAAAGCTGCGTCTCTGAAGTTTGATGGTGGTTCTTCAAGTAGTCTCTCCCACATATCTTGATTTTTCTTGATTTTTTCAAGAATCTTCCCCTGCACATCAAGAATCAAATGAGAAGAGGTGACATCGGTGCTTATTTCTGTCAACGTGCGAGTTGACAATAGTTCCTTTATTGCAATGTTTTTTATTTTTTCTGAATCTTCTGATGCCATTTTTTGTGGGTGTGTTGTGTGTGTTTTTGTGTTCTATGTCTTAATATGGAAGGTAGTTATCCTTGGGTATTTTATATTAAAATAGTAAATTTATTATGTAGGTAGGGTGGTAAGTTCAGTAGTATTTATGGTAAAATTGATCATTACATGTCAAATTACAGTCACATCGGTAATAAATTCATTTTTTATATAAAATAGTTAATTTTTATTTATTTTAGTTATTAATTCGTATTTTTTTTTTTGCATTTTTAGGACAAAGTTACATGAAAGTGTTAGAAGCATTTTATTCAAAATCGCATATGATTCGAAAACGAATGTGCAAACTATAAGAAATCTCAAATATTATTAACTTTTTTGAATTCGCATGTGTAAAATCATAAATTCGCAAACTATAATAAATCTCAAAGATTATTAACTTTTTTTGAATTCGCATGTGTCTAAATCATGAATTCGCACATCATAAGACATCTTAAACATTATTACCTTTTTTTAAAAATCGCATGTTATATTATATGATTTCGCAAACTTTACCAAAAAAACACAACCTTTCTTTTTGTCTGCAATGTTTTTTCGCACGTTTGATATGTATTTCACATATTTTATTTGATTTTCATTCTGCATCATCTTCTTCGATAGACTGTCTATAGATTTGTTTCAGTTCTGAACTTCCAAATTTAGCAGAAATTGAAATCGCAGAAGGAGTGGGTGAATAACAATCGATCGACTTTTGATTACTTGTTGGATTTTCGAATATAATTTTGAATTAGAATCTTACGGTATGATTGTGAGTTTTTGTTTGCTGATTATCAGGGGTTTTTGATTTCGTAATGGACGATTTTAACCTTGGCGGTTTCATATATATATATATATATATATTTCAATTTGAGTAATTTAATAGTTAACACGGGGATTAATTGAGATGATCTGACGGTTGTGGTTATAGCGTACATAATGTACGATTAGGCATATTGTATGATAACCGGCCTCTATATATATATATATATAAATTTTAAAAATTTATCGGGCCCTATATTGATTTGGGCCCTGATCGCAGGCACCTCCTGCTAGACGGCCCCGCTTGAAACCTTGGTTTTAAAAAGCGAGAGACGCACAAAAGCGACGAGGTCTAAAAATGAGGCGCGAAGCGCAAAGCGCAAAAGCAGTGGGCTTTTTGTACCCGAGGCGTAAGAAGATTATATAAATTTTTATATATATCCTGTAGGTTTTTAGTAACCCTTATCCAAAATATAGTTATAACTAAGGTTTATATATGATTTTACCTATATGTACAAGCCAAAAAACCTATTTTCCAACACTTTCATGCATAAAAATAACATAAAAACAGCATAAAAATTCCCAAAATACATAAGGCGTGCGCCTCAGACCTCAAAAAACACCAAAAAAATGTGCTTTTCTTGCGCTTTGTGGAAAAAGCGGCTGAGGCGCTGAGACCTGCGCCTTAGTGCGCCTCGCGCCTAGGCGCACTTTTTAAAACCCAGCTTGAAACATTACAACATTAGGTACAAACTAAAAATCATATAATGTAGAACAATTACATATATATATATATATATTAAATCTCACAGCAATAGTAGCCATGTCTAAACAAAGAATTAAAGAAGTTTGATTCAACAATGATTACTAACAACATATTCTTGGCGATTTAACAAAAAACTCGATCCGCATCTTGTAACAAATACGACATCAATAGTGCCGCTGGTTTCTCCAACACGATGTATTCTTGTGATTGTTTCCCGCCTAATTTCGCCAACACATCTGCACACTGGTTCCCGTCTCTCCTCGTATGGATTAGGGTGCACTTTTGCTCCATCATCATCTTCTTGTTCGCGTCGATAACAGTTTTGAGTGAATGATCTATAACTTGATAATAGCCTACAATGAGCCCTCCAGTAGTTTCACAGTCGGTCTCGATCAACAAGTTAGACAAAATTTTGTCTTGGATTAAACACAAGCCATTGTATATAATCCACATTTCAGCCTGAAGCGCCATATATGATCCTCCCCCCATCTTCCCATTGTACCTACACACCCATCTTCCATTCCCGTCTGTAATTAACCCCCCATAACCTGACGGGCCAGGACTCCCCCTTGAACTTCCGTCCGTGTAGGCCTGTCAATGGATGGATGGATATGGATTGGATCACGATCCGATTCATTAATGATCCAACTTAAATGGATCACGATCCGATCCATGATCCCACATAATGGATCGTGACCCGATCCGATCCATATCCAAATAATTTAAATGGATGGATCACTATCCGGATCGATCCATATTAAAAAATATAATAAAAAAAACTATAAAAAATAAAAGAGTTAAATACATGGTTAGTCTATGTGCTTTACACAAAGTAAAAAATCAAGATACTAATAGTTTATAATCACATTTCAGGGTATTAACTTTTCATTTTTTAACAAACCTGGGTATTAACGTTAATGGGCTGTTATAATCTAACTAGGACACCCTCAGGAGCCATAAACGTGAGGGTACAATTTTCATTCACTGACCCCTATTAAATAAATAATTAAATTAAAGAAAAGGTTTATAAGAAATCCCCAAACCTGTTTAAACCATACGTCTCCCAAGTTCAAACCCCTCTGTATTCTGTAAACCCAAGTCCACGAAACCCTTGTTTTCTAGGGTTTGATCCATGGATCTTCTAAGACAAGAAGATGAACCATTTGACTACGAAGCTAAATACGGTACGTCGCTCAATGAATGAAACTTATTTCAATGCTATTTATAATGGATTTTCATATTTTTCATGTTTTAAAATCGATGAATGTTGTTTTCAGGTGGACAAACAGAAGTATTTTCTCTGAAGGTACACTACGATAGGCTATTTGGAATCAAAAATCAAAATCTTTGTTACTAAACTGGTAAGGTAATTTATGTTAATTTCATGGATACGGACATGTTTTGTATCCAAGATGTCAACGACGTTATGAGGTTGTTAGGGTTTTCACAAGATGAGCTCGTTCAACATTTTTATTATCTGGTTCCTGGTAGTGAGGTATGTGGCTTGAATCAATATGTGCTAGAAGGTGCCAAAGTCATAGGTGTATATGTTGAGCATGGTTTAGGCATTGCAAATGAAGATGTAACAGTGAATGATTGTACTGTGGATGATCTTAGGAATGCCCATAAATAGATGAAGATGTAACAATGAATGATGGTAATCTAGATGAAGATCTTAGGAATGACTTTGATATGGATGATGTTGAAAATAGGAATGAGAAGTTTAGTAATGAAGATGTTGAGAATATCCTAGGACAGACTGGACATGCTTCTGTTAATGACTTGTTTAGTGATGATAATACACTTGCTTGTGGATTATTGCTATATGTAAGATCACCTGAACACGATGATGATGCTAAACAGAACAACGATGCAGAACAGAATAAAAATACTGAACAGAATGAAAATGCTGAATAGAATAATGATGCTGAACATGATTGGCACACCCTCAATTTCCACTATGTGGAGTATTACCGCGAGGTGTGCGACTGACTGAATCATGCCACCAATCATATTGAACATACAAGATAAATCAAAGTAAAACCGGCATTTAGGATACGATTAGTGTACATTACCATAAAAGTCTCAAAATAAAGTTTAAAGTATTTTAGCAGAAGCATTAAACATAAGGTCTAAAGTAACATACAACATAAGTCCAATAACCCATAATGGATTTCAAATTGACACCCCACTCCTTTGAGCTAAGGCTCCAGCGCTGCTCCTACGGACCTGCAAGCATGCCATAGAATGTCAACATAAAGTTGGCGAGTTCACTATTTAAAAAGAGTTTTCTTGTTTTATCCCAAAACGTTATTTTAAATAACTTACCGTTTATAAAACATGCCACGGGGAGCTACCCCATGTAAGCTACTACACTATGTGGTACCTTAACTAAGACTTTAGTGCATTTTGCCCATGATCAAGGTTTATCATCCTCAATCGGTTTATAAGGCCATACTAGTTCACGCCCGTCTGCCTAGGTACGGTGTGAGGTTGTCAAACCTAATAGCACTATCAACTAATACCCCGTTCACCAATCCGGCGACTAATCGGTATAAGAATTTGGGACTTCATGATAGGGTGTCGTTTAGTACACTAGAACATGATTTATGAGTATTTTAATATCTATTCCGTGCCCTCGAAATATTAGGTTTCTAAATCCACCGGGAATACATGCTTTTAAGTGATAGTGTGAACTCACCTTTGATTGCTCGGTTAGATAGATTGTTTATCCTAAATTTGGTTAACCTTGACCTATTAAGGTTACCATTTATTAGGATTGTATATAAGTAATTCACGTATTTCATATAAGTATTCATAAAGTAGTGTACGAATAATAGGTAGTTATACTAGCATAGACATATAACACCTCAACAGTAACAGTTACACACAAAAATGGTTAACAGGGGCATTGTGCGACCACATGTAAGGACTTGGGCCTTAGCAGTGTGCGGGCTATTTGAATACGCCCAATTATCAGATTGTGCGGCCTAAAGAGAGAAGGACTGTGCGGCCCACTTGTCAAGTGTGCGCCTGCACTTAAGTGTGCGGCCTGCTTGATAGTGTGCGGTCATTCAGCAATAAGGCGTACGATGTGCCTAAGTGGTTTGTAATGGAAATTGTACGGGTTGCAAGGTGTACGACCTTGCATAATCCTCTTGTACTTTGTGCAACGGAGGTTGCACATTTCAAGAGTGCACGGTTTCTGGTGTGTGACCTGCATCAGCTTATTGTACTTTATGTATTAGGGGTTGTACATTAGAGAGTGTGCGACCCCCAAGAGTGTGCGATGTGCAGTAAATATTTGTAAATCTTGCAATATTATGTGTACCTTACTAGTGTGCGATCAAAACAACAAAAAGATTGCATTTCATTTATGTTTTCCAATCAAACATACACCAAATCATCCTATCCTATGTTTATCCGATTTATTATACTTGTGATCGTCATTCATCAACAACTATTCATAAACAGTTTTCGATAAATCAACCAAGTTTAAAGCTTTTGATATCATTCATTCCTAAAATCATGAGGTCTAACTTACATCCTTTTACAAAGAAATTAGATCTTCTAGCCTCCTAAAAACCCACGATCACAGAAAACAAGCAACTTACATATGAACATTCTTTCAAATCATCATTATCATCATGAGTCCTAACATACATCCTAAAGTCATGATTCCTCATACAATGTTTTTCATTCTTTAGAACATATAAAGATCCTAGTCCGTCTAAGTCATGTTTAACCACAAGAAATCATTTTAGCCAAAATCCACAAACAGTTCACCGATTCATCATTATCATAATCACACTAGATCTATATTATTTTGCCATCTCTAAGTCTAATGTTATATCATCTCACCTTCATGTGTACATGTAACACCCCAAAAACGGGTTTGGTAATCAAACCACGTTAATAGTAATGACGGGTAAAATACCGTTAGTGGTAAAAATTAACCCGGTAAATATTAGGAATTTAAATAAATAAGCCTAATAATAAATAAAAAGAGAGAAGACGCTTTGAGAAGACAAAGTTTATAAGGAGCCCGAGTTAACGGGACTTAAAAATAAAATGGGTTATAACTCCCCGAACCCACGAAGGAACTAGGAATAATTAACCTAGTTAGTTATATGTTTGAAAATAATGAAGAAACATGGTTAAATACACTTTTTATATAACTTGTGAATTAGAGGGACTAAAAGTAGAAATTATGAAAGTGTTATAATTAAAAGAAAAATTGAAACCAAAACACACACATGTGTGTGTGTTTGGTCGACATCTACAGGAGGTGAAAAAGGGGTTCTTCTTCAAAACCCTAAATCACAAGAAATTGCTAAAAATCAAAGGGGAAATCAAGCTAATAATTGGGGCTTTAACTAAATTCATGACCACCTAAGCTAGGAGACATGGTTGCAAAAGTCGCTAGGCGCTCCCTAGTCGGAATCGGGAGTACTCGGCTTAGGCGGAGATTACTCGGGGAGTAATTGGCCTGGGAGAAGAGTACTGTTGGTGCACTTGTGTCTGTACTTTGTCTGTATTTTGTAATGATATAAAACGATGTCTTTTGTTAGTCTTGTTGCGTCTTAGATGTGTTATTATGTGTGCTTAATGTAAGTTTGACCAGTCAACCATCCTCCTGGTTTGACTTGGTCAAACAGTTAGAAAAAGTTTGTAAGTTTGTGTGTGTCGAAGGATGGTCATCGAAGGATTGTTTATATCCTTCGATGAGCTCGAAGGATAACCTTCGATGGATATAGATGGACCTCGAAGGATGCCAATCCTTCGAGGTATGTGTGGATCCTTCGATAGGTCTTATCTCGATAGATGATCTTTCGATCATTCTATCTGATCCTTCGACCAGACGAGCTGTGAAGGTTATATATACTGTTGTAAAGTGTTCACTTCGGTGTGTGAGTGAACTTAGTCTTGTTGAGAGCGTATTTTCAGTTTGGTCAAGGGCTGTAACCGTGTCCACTGAAATACAAGAGAAAACTTTGATATCTTGCGTGTCTACCTTTCTCTTTGTAGCTTGTGTTCTCATTATAAACTACCGGTTTGCATTCTAGCTTGGATTCCGCACTTGCTAGTGTGTTGAACTTAACAAGGATAAGGTTTAACCTCAACCTCCGAGGGACCTACAAGTGGTATCAGAGCCGTGGCTCTTTTCCTTGTTAAAAACCGAGTTTATACAAGACTTTGGAGTGTTTGGATAAAACTCACATGGTTTAGCACTCGTTTTCAGTGTTTTTCTTGATTTTCTTGACATAAAAACGTGTTCTAAACTTCCGGGTGTGTTATAGGACGGGTTGGGTAACTTAAAAACTTGTTGTTAAAAGGTTTGGTATTTCCGGCCAAAATTCCGGCTTACTCCGGTGACCGGTTTCTGGATAAGAAGTTTATGTTTTTGGGCAATATTTTATCAAGTCAAATCTGGGTTGGCAGAAAGTATGGTCTGAACATACCTTTCTGCTGAAAACTTTTCACCAACCTATCACCTTTTCACCAACCTGTCAACTTTTGTCAATTGTGTCAGTGAAGATCGAAGGATATCCTTCGAAGTCGAAGGATCATCTTTCGATCAAAGGAGGTTCGATAGATAATCATCCTTCGAACATCCTTCGAAGTCTGTGACTTATCTTTCGATCCAAGGAATCTTTTCGAAGGATATATCTGTCGATCTACAGGTCTCATTCGAAAGACAAGGATCCTTCGATTGGAGAGTCTTTCGAGGTCATCGTTCGAAACTCAACAATGATCTTTCGAACACTGTTGATCTTTCGAACAAGTTCTGTCTTTCGATCCTAATCTGTTTAAGGTTAACAAGTTTGTGTTTTTCAGGTCCTTCGATCAAAGATCCTTCGGCTGTTTGTTATCCTTCGAGATTTTAACATAGTTTGTGAAAAATTAATTTTTAAAAAGGGAAAACTTGTTTTTCAAATTTTAAATATATTTTTCACTTAATATATTAATTTTCTTTATAAAATGGGAACAAACGGTCAGTGGGATCCAACCGCGTGGACTCAAACAACTTTGACTCCACAATCATCAGCTACGCAATCGTCAGCTACGCAATCTCAGTCAGATTTCAACAAAAATGCATGGATGCAAGCTATTGCCCCACCTCAAGCTGCAATGATAACTGCAAATCAATGGGCTTTGGTCACAAATCAAAGCAGCAGCATTCAAGCCATGATGCAGAACGACAGTGAAACTGGTACAAGTACAAAACCGCCAAAGCTGAATCACATCAATGATTGGGGATGGTGGAAAGAAAGGCTGAGAACTTATGTTCAGGGGCAAGGTCAAGATTTATGGATGTGCTTCTTCACCGCATTTGAAAACGATTTGGAAGTTGCAGGATCTAATCCAGAAACTTACAGCACTATGTCTGAAGAAGATAAGAAGAAATTTGAGTTAGAAAAGAAAGCATTCATGATTCTCACACAAGCTCTTCACAGAGACATTTACCACCAGTTTGTTTACTGCACGACTACTAAAAGCTTGTGGGATATGCTCACGTTACGATGTGAAGGAAATGCTCAATCTAGAAAGATCAAGCAAGAATTACTGAAGAAAGAGTTTGAAGGTTTCACGTGTATGGAGAATGAGACTTTGGCAGAGTTATCTACAAGGTTCCATCACTTGTTGAGCGAGATGTTTGCTTTTAGAGTCACTGCCACTCCACAAGATATGGTGAAGAGATTCGCTGATAGTTTACCAGCAAAGTGGAGCAGTTATCTTGAAATTCTCAAAGAAAATGGTGTTCTAGACACAATCACCGTTTATGAGTTAATTCAAAAATTGGAGAACAAGGATGTAGAAGAAAAGCTTAAGGCAAAAAGAACACTAACTCCTCAAAATCCAGAGATGTACTTTGGGATTGCAGGAGGCATCAGTGGAGAAAAACCAGTTTCTCAACATGCGAAGCTTCAAACAGCCTTCATCTCAAACACCGGGCCTTCCACAACAAATCAGTTTGATCCTTCAGCATACACGATGTTTTCAAGACCAGATTCTTCTTCTCTACAACAGGATGTGCAACCGGCTCCTCAATTCACACCACCGCCTTTCTTAGACCCAAGCAGAGCTCAGCAACAACAACCGCAACAGCAAGGGTTTTATGGAAGCTCTTCAAACTTTCAAGCCACTTCCAATCCGAACACAGTCAGATTAGACACTTCCAGCTTTTCAAAAGTCAGTGTCGAAGTAGCCAAGGAGCATATGGAGATGTTGAACACCTTGGTTAGTGCTTATTGTGGATTGGTTGCAGGTCAGATTGGAAATATCAATCTAACCAATGAAGATTATCAGCAAGTGGATAGGGAAGAGTTTGAAATGATGGATATCAAATGGGCTCTTGCTAGTGCAATTCGAAGAGCAAAGGAGTTTATGGAAAGGACGGGGAGAACCAACTTGAATAGCAACAACAACACCAAGTATGGTTTTGATAAGAATGCTGTCACTTGCTTCAATTGTGGTGAAAAGGGTCACTTCAAGCGGGAGTGTCAGAAGCCTCCTAAGCAAGGAAATCAAAATCCCTTCAGGAATCAAGGCCAGCCACAACAGCAACAGTACAACAATCCTGACAGATCAATAGTGCCGGTTGGAGGAAATGCATCTGGAACCTCAAACACTAATCCCCACAGAGGATTGGTTGTTCAAGCTGATGAAATCTGCAATTGGAACCTTCAGCTTGGAGAAGGAGGAAATGGTGGAACAACATGTTTTGCTGAAGTCGTAAAGGATTTAAAGCACGCCAGTGGTGGAGAATCTTCCACCAATGGTGATGAATCTTCAGAAGATGAAGATAGTTCGGGTTATAGTGGGAGCATGGATGGGGAATCACATGATGCTGGTGATTTATCAAGTGATGCTTTGGATTTGGATTTGGAAGTTGATGAGATTTTGGCTGAAGCTGAAGCATTATGCAAAAGGAGATCTATTCTTTGCCAGAAATATGCTGGAACTTCCGAGAAGCTTGCTCAGTTCTTCTCTGAAGATGGATCTTTTTCTTTTCATTCAGCCTTTATGGCTCACGTAGAAGGCCAGACTTCTCAGGTATGTGATACTAATTCTGACTCTATTCCTGTTCCTGTTGAATGTGCTAAGTGTTTAAAATATGCTGAAAGGGAAAGTCAGTTTGAAATCACACACAAACACAATCAAGAATTGATTGTAGATCTTTCTAAAGCAACCGAAGCTAACTTGTTTTTAACCAGAAATGAAAAGGAGTTTAAAGCAACAATTGCGTCATTAAGACATGATGTTTCAGAATTACAAAAGGCTGTTTTACGAAAACAACATGCTAACAATAATCTTATTGACACAATTGAAAAGCAAATGGTAGAGTTAGCAACAGCTCGATGTGAATGTGAGACAATTAAGCAGAAATTGGAAAGTTATTCCAATTCCCGCTATGTTTTGGATCACATTATTGACGTTCAAAAGAAAAAGGGGGATGTTCAATGTATTGGATTCAAATCATGTCCTCCCCCAATGAATCACAATTACTCCAAATTGCCTGATGACGAGGATATGCCCCGTTTTGAACCTACTGTGCCACTCGGTCTAGATGACTTTGCAGCAGGCCTCGGGTTCACAACTGGTACATCATCCTCGGGTCAATCAGAATCTGAATCTGAGAATGTGACAGATTCATCATGTGTTAAGGAACAGAGTCCTCTTATTGTTGAGGATGCTGATTCTTCGGATGATGAATCTGAAGAAATTGTGAAACAACAGTCTAACTCGGTTACAACAGATATTCCAATTGAGAATCACATCCTGTGTGATCCACCAGTGAAACCGAGTAAGACTGAAATGTCAAAAGCAATGGAGTCCCTTGTATCTAACCGTGAAGAGAATAACTTGTTGTACACGCTCAAAGGAGATAGCAAAATCTACTCTAACAAAGATTTTCCAATTAAAAATGTAAATCAAGATTTAATTGAGCAAATTTTTGAAGGATGCACTGATAAGTTTTTGGGAAACAAAAGTGGCAAAGTTACCGTCACTCAATGTGATCCAATTCCGTGTGAACAAATTAGAAAACAATACGGAAACCAAAAACTACCAATTGAGCGAAAACAACAAGTCAACTCCGGAAAGGGTAAGGTACAGGGAAAGAAGCCTCAGAACAAGAATGTTCAAGCACCTAAAGCTCAGCAGCCTAAGACTGAACAACCAAAGGTTCAACAACCGAAAGCTGAACAGTCTAAGGCTACTCAACCTAAGGCTGCACAACCTAAAATTCACCAATCAAAGGTTGAGCAACCTAAGGTTCAACAACAAAAGGTGCAAAACAAAAGAGCTCCTGTTAAGAAACGAGAACCGAAAATGAACTTTGTTGGATCCACGGGTTCAGACAAACTTGAAACATTTCAGGATAAATCTAATGTTGATTTTGTAAAACAAGTTAGAATTTTAAAACGAAATGATCAGAATAATTACACCCAACACACCAATGGATGTGATTTAGGTCCAAGCACATCTCGATCACAAAGTTCATGGTCTGGTTCTCCGTCTGGTCATCAACGTGTCTCTCCGAAGTTTGTAGAACGGAGAACATGTTTTGAATGTGGGACAGTTGGGCATATTGTAAGATATTGCCCATAAGTGCAAAAACTGAAGTAAAAAATGAGTGCTCCCCAAGAAGTCGATTACCGAAAACGATCAGTTTCCCTGAAACAAGACCCACGTGTCTTGAAAGAAAGGGAAAATAAGTTAAAACAAAAGAATCAAAAGGTAATTGAAAAGGCCTTAAAATCAGAGGTCAGAGAAGAAAAACCTGTACAAGCAAAATCTGAAACTGTAAAACCAGTAAATGCTAAAACAATGAATTCAAATACTGGTAAAGGACAAACGGCTTGGAAGCAAAAACAGGTAATTCAGTCAGGGGGAGCACCACAAGTTCTGTTTCCTAATCATCAAGTGATTGAGATCACTTTCCTTGATGATCAAGGACGACCCAAGTCCAAAAAGGCTTGGGTCCCCCTCTCAAACTGATAAGTTAATTGCATGTGCAGGCGGCTCCAGGAGGAACTATTAATAGTCTTTGGATTGTTGATAGTGGGGCTTCCAGGCACATGACGGGCGACTATCGTCTTCTTTTTGATGTGCGAAGTATTAGAGGAGGATATGTTGCGTTTGCTGGAGACAAAGGAGGGTATATCACCGGCGAAGGAATGATCTCAAATGGAGTTGTGAGTTTCGATAAAATCAATTATGTGCAACAGTTGGATCACAATCTCCTGAGTGTTTCTCAGATCTGCGACAAGAAGTTCACCGTGCTTTTTGATGATGCCGGTTGTTATGTGCTGAAGCCAGGATTCAAGATTCCCGCAGAATGGATTCTCTTATCAGCACCAAGAGTTAATGATTTGTATGTCCTTGATATGAACCAAGCAATAACTCAGTCCAAACAAGTTACTTGCTTCATTTCAAAAGCCACTGAAAAGGAGACGATCTCTTGGCACAGACGAATGGGTCATATTCACCTCAGAAAAATGAATCACCTTGTCAAAAACAATCTGGTGAGAGGTGTCAATGTGAAAAATTTTCAACTTCAAGATGTCTGTGTGCCGTGTCAGAAAGGGAAGCAGATCAAGAAATCTCATCCATTGAAGAAGGTTAACACTGTAAACATGCCACTCGAACGTCTGCATATGGACCTTTTCGGCCCTGTCAAACACAAGAGTGTGCACGGGGAAGTTTTCTGCTTGGTAGTCACTGATGACTATTCAAGATTTTCATGGGTTGATTTTTTGGTCCACAAGAGCGAGACTCCAGAAATTCTAAAGAAATTGATCACCTTGTTGGAAAATCTATATAATCTAAAGGTGAGGCGAATTCGAAGCGACAACGGAACCGAGTTCAAAAACAGGGTTATGGATGAATTTTGCGCTGCAAAAGGAATCCTTCATGAATACAGCTCTCGGTACACGCCACAACAAAACGGAGTCGCTGAAAGAAAGAACAGAACCTTAATTGAGACTGCAAGAACCATGTTGGTTGAGTCTCAGCTTCCAGTTCGATTCTGGACTGAAGCTGTTGCCTCGGCTTGCTACACGTTAAACAGGGTTCTCACAGTGAAAAGACATGGCAAAACGTGCTTCGAACTCCTACACAAGAAGACTCCTGACTTGGAATATCTAGAACCTTTTGGTGCACCATGTACCATGATTGAGCCTGACGGGAAGTTTGGTGCCAAAGCTATCGAAGGTTACTTCCTTGGGTATGCTACTCCTAATCTGCGAGTATGGAACCTAACTACCAAGAAGATTGAAGAATGGGGTGAAGTAAGAGTTCAAAGATATTCTAATCCACCGAAGCCTTCTGGAGATCCATGGATGTTCGATTATGATGGTCTTTTCGACTCATTCAATCTGCCGACATTTGATGATGACAATGCAATTGCTCAAATGTTGTCTGAAAGCGAGAATGCGACTGGCTCTCAGTTAGCTCGCCCAATTATTGTTGACTCACAAGCGTCTTCTTCTGTCAACAATCTCGTTTCAAATGAGGTGTTTAATGATGCTGTCGACTACAATATGTCATCGGATGATGAGGAGTATGTTGATGCAAATGATGGTGAAACACGGGGTCCGGTTCAAGGTACTTCAGAAGCAACGGATCCAGTGTCTGCGCCAATTGTCCAAGAAGAAAATGCATCATCTTCTACAACCCAATAGCTTCAGAATGATATCGGGAATTTAAATATCAATAACTTGAGGACCAATGTTGAAATTCCTCTCATTCCTGAAACCCGAATTCATAACATTCATCCTCAGCAGAATATTATAGGTGATGTTCTCAGTGGTGTAAGGACAAGAAATCAAATCAGAAACAACGAAAATGCTGGATTGTATGCTGAGATACGAGAATCGGGACAACAAAATGATTGGTCTTTCGCCTGTTATGTTAGCCAAGAAGAGCCTAGATCTTGGAAAGAGGCATTGAAAGATGATTCCTGGGTGGAAGCAATGCAAGAAGAACTTCAGCAGTTCGAGAAGTTGGGCGTATGGAAATTGGTTGATAGGCCCGACAACTACAAGAAGATCGGAACTCGTTGGGTGTTTAAGTGCAAGAAGGACGACCGTGGAATTGTTGTCCGAAACAAAGCAAGGTTAGTTGTTCAAGGCTTCAGTCAGATAGAAGGTATTGACTACAATGAAGTGTATGCTCCTGTTGCACGTCTGGAGGCTATTAGAATCTTTCTAGCCTACGCATCCTTCAAGAAATTCAAGGTGTACCAGATGGATGTTAAGAGTGCATTTCTACACGGAGTAGTCGAAGAGGAAGTATATGTCGAGCAACCACCGGGGTTTGAAGATCCATTACATCCTGACAGAGTTTTACTACTTAACAAAGCGTTATATGGTCTTCATCAAGCACCTCGAGCCTGGTATGAGACACTGTCTACCTACCTACTGAACAACGGGTTTAGACGGGGTTTGATCGATTGTACCCTCTTCATCAAAGAAAAAGGTGAAGATCTTATGTTGGTACAGGTATACGTCGATGACATTATCTTTGGTTCTACCGATGATAATTTATGCAAGGAATTTGAGAAGGTGATGCAAGATCGATTCGAGATGAGTGCGATGGGTGAAATGACGTTCTTTTTGGGTTTGCAAGTTAATCAGTCCGAATCTGGAATTTTTATTCACCAAACCAAGTACGTCGGAGACATCTTGAGCCGGTTCCAGATGTCCGATTCGAAGCCAATTTCTACTCCTCTTCCGCAGAATCACGGGATTACTCCGGATGAAAAAGGGGATGCTGTGGATTCTTCACTTTATCGTGCTATGATTGGATCGTTAATGTATCTCACTGCATCAAGACCCGACATTATGTATCCAACGTGCCTTCTCGCCAGATACCAAGCGAATCCGAAGGTCTCTCACTATGCTGCTATCAAAAGGATTTTTCGTTATCTGAAGGGTTGCCCTGACACCGGGTTATGGTACCCTAAGGATGATAACTTCGATCTCAAGGCTTACAGTGATTCTGATTTCGGCGGCTGCAAGAAAGATGGAAAATCAACTACAGCAGGATGTCAGTTCTTAGGCAATCGCCTAGTCACTTGGCAGTGCAAGAAGCAAACATGTGTGGCTACGTCTACATGTGAAGCGGAATACATTGCTGCGTCTAGTTGCTGCTCCCAGGTTCTATGGATCCAACAACAGATGCGGGACTACGGTTTTGAATTCCTAACTACTCCTATTTTTGTTGATAATGAAGCTGCTTTACAGATCACTAGAAATCCTGTACAGCACTCAAAAACGAAGCACATCGATTTTAAATATCACTTCATACGTGATTGCTTTGAAAAGAGACTTATCGATGTGGTTCACATTCATACCGATCACCAACGTGCCGACCTTTTTACCAAAGCATTTGATAAATCAAGATTCGATTATTTACTTTTGGTAAACGGCATAAAGGTGAAGCAAGAGTAACCGACATCGGAAAATCGTTTTTGTAATTTTTTTTATTAAAAAAAAAAAAAAAAAAATCTTTATTTTCTTTGTTTTTAAATTTTAGGGGGAGAAAAGCTTCAAAGAAAATTCAAAAACATTGAAAAACCGCAAAAATACAAAAATATGTCTTTACTTTATTTACTTTCTGCATTTTAGGGGGAGAAAATTTCAGAAAAACACAAAAACAATAGAAAAACAAAAATGAGTTTCTTGGCAAGATAAGAGAAAATGATATTACATCAGAGGTCGGTCGAAACATGTTTCTAGAAATCAAAAGAAAAGAAAAAGGTAAGTAGCTCTACTAATGATGTACCGGTAGACTCACGATCATTTTAAAGTGTGCAGGAGATATAAACATAACGAACTGAAAACCGCGTGGGAACCGCTCATTGGCATATGGTCTTGGTACCGAAATTTCGTTTGATAGATTGCCGAGGTTCTGAGATATTTGGGGTTTATGCTGTTTATCATCTGGGTATCATGGTTGTATCTTTTACCGAAAAATAACGGGGACGTAAGTCTAGATCTTCCATGATACTATACATACGTGTACATATTGCATTCGACCTCAATAAGTGATAAACAATCACATGTCCATACAAATAAGTGATAAAATATCACATTTATCCGGGAGTCAAGTTCGTCTCTCTGCTGTACGAAAGTACTGACCTGTTCACGGACTTGCTCCTGTGCCCTCATGCATATGAAAATCAAGTTCCTCATCAATAAGTGATTCTATCACATAGGGCTTGTTTTCAAATCAAATAAGTGACTTGTTCACATTTTATATACGTTAAAAACGGATGATAAATGGTATACTCCCCAGTAAGATGAACTCTCGTGCATACCTTGATACGGGAATGTGTCGTGAGTGGATGAACGCCGGTCGGTAAGTATAAATCATACCTTAACGTATCTCAATGCATTATGATTACACTTGATCGCTGAGTTTAAGTGGATAACAATATCGGTAATTGTGGTAGAATACTTATCCACTTCTGTATAAGAATATTAAAAGGAAATGTGTTTTGACAAAAGACCGCAAACTGATATGATTCTCTTCGCCCGAATCTCGCAAAAATATTATTGTGTTTGTACATATTTATTTACTGCTTAACTTTAGTGATTAACTTTTATTGTTTTTTTAAAACAGTTTTTGTCGTTTGGTGCATATCAGCACGACATTAGCGGTGATGTCGTTTGATAACATTCAAAGGATTTTAAAATTGTTGTCTTTTATTTTATCAAAATCCAAAAAGATTTTCAATTTAATCTTATTTTTGATTAACCGATGTTGGTACTCGATCAGATATCTGACAAGCCGAAATACTTCATAAAACTGACCTTTGCAGAACTTCATAACGGACAATTTTTCAAAACGGTCATTTCTGAAAGCTTTTAAGAATTTGAAGGGCTTAAATTGAAAATTCCCAAAAATCCAAGTGTTGGTGGAAATCTGATCCTTCGAGGAAGCAATGGCCCTCGAAAGATCAGAAGGTCAATGAAAGTCAATGAAAGTCAATCATCTCAGTCGAAAGATGAATTGGTCAACGAAAGATTTGACCAAAATCTGGTATCTTTCGATCCAGATCTGGATCCTTCGACCAAAAGCTGATCTTTCGAAACACCTTTTCATCTTTCGAAAGATCATCTATCCTTCGAGACGGTTCGACTTTCGAGGTCAGGGTATAAAAGGGGGTCTTCTTCTTCATTTCAACACAACTGTTTCAACTTCACTATTCAAAAATCCTCTGATCCTACCGAAACTCTGCCAAAATTTACTCAAAAACTTAGTGTATCAGGATTTCATCTACAATCTCGGTAGGATAACCCTAATACACGTTTCAAACAACAACATAAACATTTCATCTGATCATGTGTGTTTTGTTTTGTAATGTGAATATGTTTGTTGAAGGTTTTTGATGTTTATGATGTTATATCTTGTCTGATGTTTTGTATTTCAGAGTCTTTGGTTTGAATTTTTAATGGTCTGAAACCCTTTGTGTGTTCTTGGTTGTTTGGTTCATGTTTGTGTTTGTATCCGGGTTGGGTTTTGTGTCCGGGGTTGGGTTTTGATGTTATTATATCTGTTTTAAGTGTCTTGATTCGTGATGTTTTTAAATGGTTTGATGTTTGTTGTTCCTAAAGAGTTGAAACCACTTAAATAACATTCACTTAAAACAGTTAAAATGACCGCCGGAAAATATTCCGATGAACTGTGTCGCCGGAAATCAACACGAAGGATGTCGATTCTCATCCTCGAAAGATGTGTTGCAAAATATCTTTCGAAGTGAGACTCGAAAGATGTTAAATTTCTCGAAGGATTCATCCTTCGATTGATCAGATCTTTCGAATGATCAAGATATCTTTCAAATTCTTGATTCTTCGAAAGATGATCCTTCGATTAGAAATCCCATCCTTCGAGGAAAGTAACATCTTTCGAACAGTCTGTCATCCTTCGAGCCATGTGTCATCCTTCGATGCCTAAATGGGATCTTTCGAGACAGAACACTTAGAATTTTTTCCAAGAAATTGAAATTTTTTCTAAGTGTGGAATTCATGTTGACTGTTGACTGTTTCTCATTACGTGTCCGTGCTTTCATGAACAGAAATGGCACCGAAAGAAAAGAAAGAGCGGGCAAAACCAACCAAGAAAGAAAAATCGGAAGTTGAATCTATGTCGGAGCCACGACACAACATGGCAGCATATTTACAACCGGAAGACAAAATCAGTCCGGAATTCACGGGAATAATGGAGTATCTGCATCGCACTCGTATCAACTATGCAATCACTACACAGCACACTGCTTATCAGTCTCATATCAAGGATTTCTGGAGTTCTGCTGTGGTTGAGACTGTGAATAATCAAGAAGTGATTAGAGGATTCGTCGCTGAGAAACCCGTAGTGATTACAGAAAACACTATCAGAGCACGTCTGCAACTAGGTGATCAACCAGAAGATGCTACTTCTATTGATTTACAATGTCAGCGGGGCTTGCTGATGAGGTTACGGTACAGCGATAACGTTCTTGCAAATCAGATCAACAAAAAGTTTATGCCGCTTCGATACAAGCTCTTATTGCATATCCTTATTCACTGCCTGAGCAACAAATGATCTGGATATGATCTGTCGCCGATTGATTTAACGGGATTGTTTATGGCTTTGATTCTGAACAAGCCTTTCAACATATCACGTTATATTTTTGACAATCTGAAAGAAAATGCTCGAAGACCACTCCCTTCAGCAACTCAACGAACATCTACCAAGTTTTGGCTATATCCTAGATTCCTGCAGATGATGATTGATGATCAGATTCCTGATCTTCCTAAAGCTGAAGCAAATGTTCTTCCTGTCAATCCGATGAATGAGCGTACGCTGCTGATTTTCAAATCCATGTCCAACTATAAGGAATCGGATCCAATTAGGAAGCTTATTGGTCATCTCGATGTTCCGGACTACGAGGCACCGCAGAACAACAAATGGCGTCGAGATGCGAGTGATTCTGATGATGAAGAGCCAAGGTTAATCGCTTTGGCTAACACGCAGCTCGGGGCTAAGCATGGTATTAAAGCATCGAGCTGGAAGTCTGGTGGCAGTTCCAGTGCTGCAGCACATGTTGAAGTCGATGTGAATGTTGCTGCAGAAGAAGTTCAGGGAGTGTTTGTCGATCCTGATGCAGGCGGTAGTGCAGGTGGTAATGTTGGTGGTACTGTAGTTGGTGAGACAGGCGATGATGTGACTGGCAAAGGTAAAAGTAAGGTGGACGAGCCGAGGAGGTTGGCCGATGAAAGCAATTCGTCTTCTGATGCTGAAGGAGGTGCTGGTAATGATGATTCTTCTTCTGAGGATGATAATCCTCCTCCACCTGGGATGCGTAAGGCTTATGATCAGCGAGGAAATTTTCGTGGTTTTGAACGTATTGAGAAACCAGTGAATGTCGCAGAATCTGATAAAGATGATGATTATATTCCTGCTTCTCCTGGTTTAGTCAGAAGGAAGAGGCAAGCAAGAAGAGAAGGTACCCGTACTTCAAAGAGATCAAGGAGCGGATCAAAGCCAACAGGTGAAACGGCTGGTGATGTCACTACACCTGATCCGATCCAGCATTCGACGCCTCCGGAGCAACAGTTGCCTCCTATCAGTGAACAATTAACTACATCAGAGATGCTGGATCTGATCTCATCTCCACAGACGTCTTCTGGGGCACGCACGGCGCCTGTTGATCAACAGCCGCCGCCTGCAACCCCCGTCTCAGGTACACATCCACGTCCTCCTCTTGTTATTCCTGGTCCAACAGGTACATCTGGCCAGACTGGCTTCTCGGGACCCGAGCCCTCGCGGCCTACTCTAGCAGAAACATTATCTGGGTTGTCTGATGCTGAGAAAATTCAATTCCTGATTGAACAAGTCAGTGAACTGGGTACCTTAGTCGGTCGGAATACAAGAAAGATTGAAGAATACCGTGTACAGAGAACAAAGGATGCTGAGGCTCATAACAAGCTGGTCTCACTTGTTAGTGCTCAAAATGTCAAGATTAGAGAACAAGCTCAAGAGATAGAAAGACTGAAAGAAGCTAACAAGGCTAGGGATAGAGAGGTTGAGATTATGAAGGGGCATAGTACTGTGCTAGAACGTGAGGCAACAACGTTAAAACAGAAACATGAAGAGCTGTCCGATCGTTATAAGAATCGTGATGATAGATTAATGGAAGCCTTCAAGCCTGTTCAAGCGAACTTTAAGAGATTTGATCACAAAGTTGTTACTCTTTGGAATGAACGGTGCAAAGCTTTGGGCATCCTTCCTTCAAGGCGTGGTGATGATAAGGATGATGATGCAGCAAATCCTGATCAACCAGCTGCCACAGGTTCCGGTGCAACTGCATCCGGTGCTGCAGGTGGGTCTGGTACATCTCAAGATGCTCCTTCTGCTCCTCCAACAGCTACTGGTCCTTCTGAGCCAACTGAAACATTGGAAGCTTCAGCAGTTTTTGAACATATTAGTCTTGAGCCGGAAGCGTTCACTGATCTTCCTGAATCCTCAAGTGCTCAACAGTTTCATCCAGTCACGGGTGAACTATTAGAAGAGGGAGAACATGTTACTGAGATGTCTGATGAATGTGTGTTAGCTCTGACAGCAATGGATGAAGTTGATGTGACGACGATCGATGCCACTCCGTTGGTTCCGGACGAAACCGATTTCTCCACGATTGAAGAAATCTTCATCGGTTCGGATCCGGAACGTCCCGTTTATGTTAGTCAAGATAATGTTGAGCTTAAATCGCTTGATGATGATTTTGTGGAAGCAAAGTCAGCAGAATCTTCTAATCCTTCTTCAGATTCTCCATCAGTTCAAGAAAACCGTGAAAAGACTGTGAATGAATGGCGAGCGGATTTCCTAGCTAGGAATCCACCTCCGCTCCCTCCGTTGGATCAGGCCAACTACATGGTTCTGGAAAGAAATCCGGCTAGGGGTCGTATTATCAGCTGGATGTTCATCAAGGATCTTCATTGCATGGTTGTGAAGCGAGAATGCGGCCTTCAGTACTTCAGGACTCTTCTCAGCATTCTTTCACTTCCTTATTATGATGTTGCGGTTTTGGCTCAGCTGGAGGTTATTAATCGAGTCAAAGACAAGATGGTGGAATTGTTCGCGAGGAAGATCAGATTGGAACGAAGAAAAGGTTGGAAGGACCCTCTATACAAGCCACAGTTTCCTCGATACGAGCCAATCAGGTTCTCGCTTGATCCAGAGACAAATACTGCTCGTTATCGTTTGGTTTATGATCCTCCAAAGTTGATGAAGAAGATACCTTTGTTGAAAATGAAGACAGACTTTCTGGGAAACTTTCGTTGCTGGGTTTATGATGCAGATACTGGAGAAGCCGTGATCTTATTCCGAGATAATCAGGAGAACTTTCGAATGATAGATCCGATGTGGATTACTAACATGTCCAGGTCGGATGTTATTGTTCTTAAGGATCACGAGATCAATTACTTGGTTAGAGATCGTGAACAAGCAATGAAGTTTCAGAAGATGGCCTGGTATTGCTTCAACCTGCTTGTGAATGCGGGAAGTGCATGGTCTACGCATCACTTGACGGTTGAAAGGACGTCAGAGACTTGAAGACACAAAGATCAAGACAAAGCTACAGCCAAGGGGGAGTTTGTTGGTGCACTTGTGTCTGTACTTTGTCTGTATTTTGTAATGATATAAAACGATGTCTTTTGTTAGTCTTGTTGCGTCTTAGATGTGTTATTATGTGTGCTTAATGTAAGTTTGACCAGTCAACCATCCTCCTGGTTTGACTTGGTCAAACAGTTAGAAAAAGTTTGTAAGTTTGTGTGTGTCGAAGGATGGTCATCGAAGGATTGTTTATATCCTTCGATGAGCTCGAATGATAACCTTCGATGGATATAGATGGACCTCGAAGGATGCCAATCCTTCGATGTAACAACTGTGCTTGTAATCATTGTGAACAGTTCTGTTATCAATAAAGCAATGTTATTTGATCCCAATGTTTGTTTTGTTATGTTTTACATTTTTCATGTTTTGACTTTTGTTCAATTCCAAACTCTACATCGCTTTCTGGAGAGTTATACGCAAACTAGTGCGTAAACGTACTCAGCTTAATGCGAGAAATACTCTGGAACATCAACATATACTCAACATACCTTAAATAACCTTTAAATAACTTAGAAATAAGTATTGAAGGCATTGGTATGGCAAAAACAAGTTAATTCGTTTACAGGGACTAAATATGACAAACTGCGAAAGTATGTCAATTTGAACTGTAACGAACATTCCGGAATATGACCATAAGTTAAACACACCTTAAATATCCTTTACATAGCTTAGAAATAGGCTTTGAGGGGTTCGGTGTGCTAAAATAAACTTTTGGGTCATTCAGGGACTAAATGTGTCAAAAAGGGCACAAGTTTGCATTTTCGCGCATAACTTACGTTCTGAATACATCTGGACATCCAAAAATTTATGTGAGCATGACTATATTTTTATTTTAGTGTTCGCCTTAAGAAAATTCCATTCGTCGCGTCATTTGGATCGTTTTTCGCGCTTATGCGCATTCCGTCGTAATTAAGCGAACATCGCGATCGTACGGCCAAACGAACCGACATCCTAGATATTTTTGAGCATGTTTTGAGTTCCCTATACTTTAACTTCATTTTAGAGCCTTGAAATGAGGTTAACGGGGTTCAAACGCATCGAAAATCGCTTAAACAAGGTGCAGGGACCATTTCTGTAAAAATCTGCCAAAACAGGGGCCTAGCGTGACGCGAGGGGCCTTAGCGTCACGCGAGCCCCCTTCTGGACCAGATTAAGTGTATTTGACAGCTGGTTGCAGCTGTTTTGCACTCCCTAACCCCTTGCCAAGTGTTGAATCCTTATGGTGGTGAGTTTTTTTAGGCACCACAACTTCCCGACAAGTGTACGGCCTTGATTGTGCCCTCCTTTCCATGAAACGATCTCAACGGTTCACCGAAAACTATATATATCCCACCCCCATATGCTTCAAAATCACTAGAAATTCACTTTGAGAAACTCTAAGTTGAAACATTTGTTTCATACCTGAGATTTTCGAATTGAGTTTAGCATTCGGGGACCCTGGGTTAGTATTCTTTCGTTCTTTTCCTTATTTTTACTGCTTTTCGAGTCAGAAAGTCAAACTTTGTTTGACTTTCAGCGTTGACCAGTAATGGTCAATGCGAAGTTCGTTTGAACTTCGCAACGTGAGTGTAATCACGTTGGTCATAGTCCTTTGGGACTATGCCCACTGATTACCACGTTGTCTAGAGTCGTAGGGTAGGCGATCTAATAAATCGCCTATACCTTCGAACTCGACCCATTTGGTCGATCATTAGGATCCGACCAAATACATTAGGTGACCATAGTAGGTAGGGAATAACCTTCCGAGGTTATACCCTATGGTCACATCGTTTAAGTAGTTGTATGATAGGTAGTTTATATGCCTTAGGTAAATTACCAGAATACCCTTTTCATGCATAATTGGTAATTTAGCATATGTAACCTAAACTTTTGCCACATAACTGATTATGTAACATGTTTAGGCATATAACACTTGTCATAGGGCTGGTTAGGCGTTCCGAACGCGTTTTACGCGAACGACGCGTTAAAGTAGCATAAGCTTCCTAAACGGGTCGTAATGGGTCGATAAGACTTAGGTTAAGTTTCATTTAGCATGTAGGCTTTGTTAAACCATATCATATGAGTTCCTACACCCATTTGGTTTACAAACCCTAATGCTACCCAGTCTTCCGATTTAGGTCCGGTTTATTAACATAGTTACCTATATTAGGTGCCGTTTGATTCCGGGATCTATAGCATTACTCGGTGGTCATCTTTAGACAACTGAGCAATCTCAAGTGAGTACATAGACCCCTCTTTTACTGTTTTCCAAACGTTTTGGGGTGGAACACATGTGCCTACTTGTTACTTTCATGCTTTCCTGTTTTCACATCATATACCGACTATGTTTGTTAGTACATTATAGTACATGATTTCATTACTTTTCTGCTATGTATGTTGACTGATAACATGCTAAGCACATTGATTTACATGACTTTTCTGCTATGTATGTTGACTGATAACATGCTAAGCACATTGATTTACAAAACTTTTCTACTTTGTATGTTAACTTAGCATACTTAGTACATTGTTTTCATATGACATGTATACAACTACTATGACATTTGGTTTGCACAAACGGGTCTTTATTACGTTCATTAACATTTGCTACGCCGCTCGGGAGTAAGTAGTGGTACCATAGGACTTGACAAATCCCATTCCTGACATCCCGGGTTTGTTTGGATGTAAGGAATGACTGAATCCGAATACAATTCTTTTGATAACCTTGACTGAAAGGGTTATCCGACTGTCTCAAGGCTTGAATGTATGCGTTAACTTACCACATAAATGTTCGTATCAATGTATCATGCATCACTTTACAAAACATAACTTTTTGATATAATCAAAATACTTTGTTTTGTACATTTTTACTTATGGTTTAAGTAGTCTTATTTTACTTACCATACATATCATTTTGGTTATACATTACTTGACTACTTTTGGACTATCAACATTTGACATGGTTTATACAAGGACTTTTGACTATTGGTTTAAACATAGACATTTGACTTGGATATTTGACATAGACATTTTTACATGATTTACATCTTGACATGAACATTTTACATTGTTTGGTTTGGTTTGATTAAGTGATTAAGTAACGATGCGTGTGTAATATGATACAAGCATGGTGGATACGCCGCTGGTACTTCCTATATATAAGTGTTTGTATGGTATTATATATCGTAGCGTTATTTGAATCATTTCAGTTTTATACATAGAACATTTCATACAAATAACATACTTTTCACAATACATTGTTTTACAAACAACTTATCTTATACAAACTCAGTTTACAATGGTTATCCATTTAACCATACACTATTCTCTTATTTATACATATCATCTGATCTTATCGTTTTTCAAGTGATTTACAAAACAAATCAAATTACAAGGTTCATGACGAAATATTTTCTCAAACACAAGTCATGAATCTTATTTTCACAAACCTATGTATCTCACAGGCATTTTTATGCTGACGTACCTATTTTCACATGTGTTTTCAGGAGCTTTTCCATAGGATGTTGATCATGATACTAGGGCGGACCTGTGCCTTAGAGACTTTAAAAGAAGATAGACTATGTTTAATTATGTTCTGAACTCTTAAATTTCCTGTTTGAAACAATGTAACACCTTTGTTTATAAATAAAATACAACTTTGTTTGCCATGGATTTGAAACAATTAATTCTGTCGCAACACGCCCCGATGTTTCCGCCGCGATTTGTTGTTTTACGCGGTCGGGGTGTGACAGAAGAGTTGGTATCAGAGCCAATGGTTATAGGGAATTAGGTTATTAGTAATGCTTTGACCTAGACTATAACTTTTCTAGGACCCTAACACAAATTAGTTGTGTTTAGATCTTAAAACATTTACATCACCTATCCTTAGGTGATTATCAAAACAAGGAACCAAAATTTTTCCGAAACGATTTTTGAAAAACAATCATCTGTTTTTGAATAAATTATTACAAGGTTTTGAACTCTCTTTTATATGGTTTTGAACCCTTTTCAGTTTGGTTTTTGGCCTTGTGCCTTCAAATTTTCAAAATCCCGTCAAACGTTTTGGGTTTTAAATAATGTGAACATGTGCAAACTGGAAGGGTGAATGCCTGTATTCTGGGTTTTCTGTCTAGGCAAGCACTTCGTATACATCTCATCAGACGCGAGACCAGTTGTGCTTACCTGGGAATTCTTGGGATGAGTGTTCACTTATAGGCGAGCATGTCTTCATTATACATTATTTTTGACCCATTTACTTTGATTAGTCACTGTGTGTTGATTGTTTGCTCTGTGATACGGACGAATGACCACCATCTTTGCTCTTGTTGATTTTGTTTCATCTCATTCTTTTCATCCAATCATCTCACTCGTTTTCTTTCATGTTTTCCTCTTTTAGAATGCCTCCTCGACGCGATCCTCGAACTTTTACTATTGAAGAGATCGCAGCCCTGGTTTCTCAGCAAGTGGCTGCTGTACTTCCCGGTGTTGTAACTCAAGTCCACGATATATTTAACAACAACGGCAATAACAACAACAATAACGCACACTGTAATTTCAAGAATTTCAATTCTGCGAAGCCGCTTAAGTTTTCTGGGTCGCAAGGAGCAACTGCGCTCCTACGGTGGTTTGAATGTATCGAGAGCACATTCTTACATGTGCAGTGTCAGAATGCGCGTAGGGTTGAATTTGCTTCAAGCGTGTTTGAGAAGCGAGCGCTTACCTGGTGGAATGGTATTAAGCGCGATGGGGGTGCCGAAGTGGCGTTGGCACAAACATGGGAAGAGCTTCGGGCTCTCATGATGAAGGAGTTTTGTCCCCGTCATGAAATTCGAGTTTTGGAACGAGAGTTTGATGACTTAAAGCAAGATGGGGCTGAACACCGTGCATACACGGATCGTTTTGAAGAACTCAGTCTATTGTGTCCCACCATGGTTACCCCTCCGGATAAAGCGATCGAGAGGTATATTGATGGGCTACCCGATTCTATTCTGGAGATTTTGACTGGTGTTAATCCTACTACCCTTCGCCAAGCTATCGAGTTGTCTGCTACCCTCACTGAGACTCTAGTCAGGAAGGGTAAACTCACCCGCAAGGGTGATAAAAAGAAGGAGACTAATTCTGAGAAAAACAAGAATAAGGGTAAGGGTAAGGAAGGTGAAGCATCAAAGAAATCAAGGAAGCGAAAGGGTGCCCAAAATTTTGCTGTTACTGCACAGGCTCAAGCTGCACCAAATCAGCCTGCGCAACCACCTGCCAAGAAGACTTATTTTGGCAATGCACCTTTGTGCAACAGGTGTAACGGCCATCACCAACCACATCTCCAGTGTCGTCAGTGCACCAACTGCGGAAGATCTGGTCATCTTGCTGTCGACTGCCGCATTCCTGTCAATCAGAACCAGGCAGTTCGTAACCAAGCTCAACAGGTTGCTCAGCCTCCTGCCCCGCAACAGGGCCAAGCTGCACGACCTCATTTTCCTCCTGGTTCGTGCTACAATTGTGGGGATCTGACCCACTACAGGAACCGGTGCCCAAGGCTAGTCAACCAGAACCAGAATCAGAATCAAGCTCCGGCTCGAGGCCGAGTTTTTAACATGAATGCCCAAGAGGCACAGGCTGACGATAACGTGGTGAACGGTACGTTCTTTATTAATAATCAGCCTGCATCTGTTCTCTTTGATTCTGGTGCCGATAAGAGTTTCGTGTCATTATCTTTTGAGCCGATGCTTCGCGTGTCTAGAACGAAACTAAGTAAATCTTTGACAGTAGAGGTTGCTAGTGGTGAACCCATTATTCTTAATTCTGTTCTACGCAACTGCCAGTTGAACCTTAACGATCATCTTTTTCCAATCGATCTTACGCCTATGCAACTTGGAAGCTTCGATGTTATAGTGGGTATGGATTGGTTGTCCAAGCATCACGCAGAGATAGTTTGTTCTGAGAAGATTGTTCGTGTGCCGCTTTCGACAGGCGAAATTCTGCAGGTTCAAGGTGAGAAGCCTACCGTTGGTCTCAAACTCATGTCTTGTTTTAAAGCTCGGAAGTATCTGCAGAAGAACTATGTGGCTTTCTTAGCACATGTTACAGAAGATAAAGGCAAGGGTAAGTCTATTTCAGATATTCCTGTCGTTCGGGATTATTCTGAAGTGTTCCCTAAAGATTTACCTGGTCTACCTCCAGCACGTCAAGTCGAGTTCCGCATTGACCTCGTACCTGGTGCAAATCCCATTGCCAGAGCTCCATATCGTCTTGCACCATCTGAGATGCAAGAGTTGTCTAAACAGCTTCAGGAGCTCTCTGACAAAGGCTTTATCCGTCCCAGTTTTTCACCTTGGGGTGCTCCCATTCTTTTTGTCAAGAAGAAGGATGGATCCTTTAGGATGTGTATCGATTATCGTGAGCTTAACAAGCTTACCATCAAGAACCGATATCCTCTACCTCGCATAGACGACCTCTTTGATCAGTTACAAGGCGCTTCTTATTTTTCGAAGATTGATCTACGTTCCGGATATCATCAACTTCGGGTGCAAGAAGAAGATATTCCCAAGACAGCGTTCCGTACTCGGTATGGGCACTATGAGTTCACAGTCATGCCATTCGGTGTGACTAATGCTCCTGCTGTTTTCATGGACTTAATGAATAGGGTCTGCAAACCTTATTTGGATCAGTTCGTCATTGTTTTTATTGACGACATCTTGATTTACTCTAAGACGCGAGCTGATCACGAGCAACATCTTCGTCTTACTCTGGAACTCCTAAAGAAAGAGCAACTTTTCGCCAAATTCTCCAAGTGCGAATTCTGGCTTAAAGAAGTTCAATTTTTGGGGCATGTTATCAACGAACAAGGTATTCATGTAGATCCCTCCAAGATCAGTGCGATCAAGGATTGGGATACACCTTCTACTCCTACTGAAGTTCGTTCTTTTCTTGGTCTAGCGGGTTATTATCGCCGCTTCATAGAAAACTTCTCGAAGATTGCAGTTCCTCTAACTGCTCTAACTCAGAAGAAAATGCCCTTTTATTGGGGATACAAACAAGAAGAAGCTTTTCAACACTTGAAGCAGAAGCTTTGCGATGCGCCTGTTCTATCATTGCATGAGGGTGATGATGATTTTGTTGTGTATTGTGATGCATCAAAATTGGGTCTTGGCTGTGTTCTTATGCAAAGGAACAAAGTCATAGCCTATGCATCGAGACAGTTGAAGATACATGAGAAGAACTACACCACTCATGATCTTGAGTTGGGTGCAGTTGTCTTTGCTCTAAAGATCTGGAGACACTATTTGTATGGTACAAAATGTGTGGTTTTCACTAATCACAAAAGTCTTCAGCATATCTTCAACCAGAAAGAACTCAACATGAGACAGCGACGTTGGGTTGAGCTTTTAAACGACTATGACTGCGAAATTCGCTACCATCCTGGTAAGGCGAATGTCGTAGCTGATGCATTGAGTCGTAAGGAACGTACTAAGCTTCATTGTGTACGTGTTCAATCTGTAATTCAAGCTCGATCTGATATTCAAGCACGCATTTCTCAGTCTCAACAATCTTGTGTTTCACAAGGTTTGATGGATAAGGAGTTTCCTTATCACATAACACCTGCTCTTGAACTGAAGGACAATGGATCGTATTACTTCATGGACCGTTTGTGGGTCCCAAGCCAGGATGATCTTCGTACCTTGCTTATGGATGAAGCCCATAAGTCTCGCTATTCTATTCATCCGGGCTCAGACAAAATGTATAAGGATCTTCGTACTCACTATTGGTGGCCTGGTATGAAGAAAGACATTGCCTTATACGTATCCAAATGCCTTACTTGTCTTAAGGTTAAGGCTGAACATCAGCGTCCATCTGGTTTATTGGAGCAACCAGAAATCCCAGTTTGGAAATGGGAAAACATTACTATGGATCTTGTCACTAAACTTCCGCGCACAAAGAAAGGTCATGATGCCATCTGGGTAGTTGTTGATCGTCTTACTAAGTCAGCGCATTTCTTGCCAATCCGTGAGGATTTTCCTGCTGACAGACTTGCTCAAATCTATGTAGAAGAAATTGTGGCTCGACATGGTGTTCCTTTGAACATCATTTCTGACAGAGATGCTCGTTTCACTTCTCATTTTTGGAGAACCATGCAATCTGCTATGGGGACCCAACTTAATCTGAGCACAGCTTATCATCCGCAAACGGATGGTCAATCTGAGAGAACAATCCAGACTCTGGAGGATATGCTAAGAGCTTGTGTGATCGATTTTGGTGGTAGCTGGGATTCACATCTTAAATTGATTGAATTCTCCTACAACAACAGTTATCACACTAGCATCAAAATGGCTCCTTTCGAGGCTCTCTATGGTCGAAAATGTCGTTCACCAGTCTGCTGGAATGAGATTGGCGAGGCTCAACTTACTGGACCTGCCCTCATTTTAGAGACAACTGACAAGGTCAAGAAAGTTCGTGATAACCTTCAGGCAGCTAGAAGCCGTCAGAAGATTTACGCGGACCCAAAACGCAAAGCCTTGGAATTTCAAGTCGGTGATCGAGTATTACTTAAGGTCTCACCTTGGAAAGGTGTGATCAGATTTGGAAAGAAAGGAAAACTTGCACCTAGATACGTTGGACCATTCAAGATCGTCGAAAGAATCGGAAAGGTAGCCTACAGACTTGAGTTACCTCCTGAACTTGGAAATATTCATCCAACTTTTCACGTGTCCAATCTCAAGAAGTGTTCAGCTGATGAGAACTTCTCCATACCGCTTGACGAAATTCGTGTTGGCAAAACACTGAAATTTGTTGAGAAACCAGTGGAAATCATGGAACGCGAAGTCAAGTGGCTTAAACGCAAGCGCATTCCTTTGGTCAAAGTTCGCTGGGAAGCTAAACGTGGACCTGAGTTTACTTGGGAACGCGAAGATCAAATGAAGGCGAAATATCCACATCTTTTTCCACGAGTTTCCTCTAAATAAATTTCGGGACGAAATTTCCACAAGTAGGGGAGACTGTAACAACTGTGCTTGTAATCATTGTGAACAGTTCTGTTATCAATAAAGCAATGTTATTTGATCCCAATGTTTGTTTTGTTATGTTTTACATTTTTCATGTTTTGACTTTTGTTCAATTCCAAACTCTACATCGCTTTCTGGAGAGTTATACGCAAACTAGTGCGTAAACGTACTCAGCTTAATGCGAGAAATACTCTGGAACATCAACATATACTCAACATACCTTAAATAACCTTTAAATAACTTATAAATAAGTATTGAAGGCATTGGTATGGCAAAAACAAGTTAATTCGTTTACAGGGACTAAATATGACAAACTGCGAAAGTATGTCAATTTGAACTGTAACGAACATTCCAGAATATGACCATAAGTTAAACACACCTTAAATATCCTTTACATAGCTTAGAAATAGGCTTTGAGGGGTTCGGTGTGCTAAAATAAACTTTTGGGTCATTCAGGGACTAAATGTGTCAAAAAGGGCACAAGTTTGCATTTTCGCGCATAACTTACGTTCTGAATACATCTGGACATCCAAAAATTTATGTGAGCATGACTATATTTTTATTTTAGTGTTCGCCTTAAGAAAATTCCATTCGTCGCGTCATTTGGATCGTTTTTCGCGCTTATGCGCATTCCGTCGTAATTAAGCGAACATCGCGATCGTACGGCCAAACGAACCGACATCCTAGATATTTTTGAGCATGTTTTGAGTTCCCTATACTTTAACTTCATTTTAGAGCCTTGAAATGAGGTTAACGGGGTTCAAACGCATCGAAAATCGCTTAAACAAGGTGCAGGGACCATTTCTGTAAAAATCTGCCAAAACAGGGGCCTAGCGTGACGCGAGGGGCCTTAGCGTCACGCGAGCCCCCTTCTGGACCAGATTAAGTGTATTTGACAGCTGGTTGCAGCTGTTTTGCACTCCCTAACCCCTTGCCAAGTGTTGAATCCTTATGGTGGTGAGTTTTTTTAGGCACCACAACTTCCCGACAAGTGTACGGCCTTGATTGTGCCCTCCTTTCCATGAAACGATCTCAACGGTTCACCGAAAACTATATATATCCCACCCCCATATGCTTCAAAATCACTAGAAATTCACTTTGAGAAACTCTAAGTTGAAACATTTGTTTCATACCTGAGATTTTCGAATTGAGTTTAGCATTCGGGGACCCTGGGTTAGTATTCTTTCGTTCTTTTCCTTATTTTTACTGCTTTTCGAGTCAGAAAGTCAAACTTTGTTTGACTTTCAGCGTTGACCAGTAATGGTCAATGCGAAGTTCGTTTGAACTTCGCAACGTGAGTGTAATCACGTTGGTCATAGTCCTTTGGGACTATGCCCACTGATTACCACGTTGTCTAGAGTCGTAGGGTAGGCGATCTAATAAATCGCCTATACCTTCGAACTCGACCCATTTGGTCGATCATTAGGATCCGACCAAATACATTAGGTGACCATAGTAGGTAGGGAATAACCTTCCGAGGTTATACCCTATGGTCACATCGTTTAAGTAGTTGTATGATAGGTAGTTTATATGCCTTAGGTAAATTACCAGAATACCCTTTTCATGCATAATTGGTAATTTAGCATATGTAACCTAAACTTTTGCCACATAACTGATTATGTAACATGTTTAGGCATATAACACTTGTCATAGGGCTGGTTAGGCGTTCCGAACGCGTTTTACGCGAACGACGCGTTAAAGTAGCATAAGCTTCCTAAACGGGTCGTAATGGGTCGATAAGACTTAGGTTAAGTTTCATTTAGCATGTAGGCTTTGTTAAACCATATCATATGAGTTCCTACACCCATTTGGTTTACAAACCCTAATGCTACCCAGTCTTCCGATTTAGGTCCGGTTTATTAACATAGTTACCTATATTAGGTGCCGTTTGATTCCGGGATCTATAGCATTACTCGGTGGTCATCTTTAGACAACTGAGCAATCTCAAGTGAGTACATAGACCCCTCTTTTACTGTTTTCCAAACGTTTTGGGGTGGAACACATGTGCCTACTTGTTACTTTCATGCTTTCCTGTTTTCACATCATATACCGACTATGTTTGTTAGTACATTATAGTACATGATTTCATTACTTTTCTGCTATGTATGTTGACTGATAACATGCTAAGCACATTGATTTACATGACTTTTCTGCTATGTATGTTGACTGATAACATGCTAAGCACATTGATTTACAAAACTTTTCTACTTTGTATGTTAACTTAGCATACTTAGTACATTGTTTTCATATGACATGTATACAACTACTATGACATTTGGTTTGCACAAACGGGTCTTTATTACGTTCATTAACATTTGCTACGCCGCTCGGGAGTAAGTAGTGGTACCATAGGACTTGACAAATCCCATTCCTGACATCCCGGGTTTGTTTGGATGTAAGGAATGACTGAATCCGAATACAATTCTTTTGATAACCTTGACTGAAAGGGTTATCCGACTGTCTCAAGGCTTGAATGTATGCGTTAACTTACCACATAAATGTTCGTATCAATGTATCATGCATCACTTTACAAAACATAACTTTTTGATATAATCAAAATACTTTGTTTTGTACATTTTTACTTATGGTTTAAGTAGTCTTATTTTACTTACCATACATATCATTTTGGTTATACATTACTTGACTACTTTTGGACTATCAACATTTGACATGGTTTATACAAGGACTTTTGACTATTGGTTTAAACATAGACATTTGACTTGGATATTTGACATAGACATTTTTACATGATTTACATCTTGACATGAACATTTTACATTGTTTGGTTTGGTTTGATTAAGTGATTAAGTAACGATGCGTGTGTAATATGATACAAGCATGGTGGATACGCCGCTGGTACTTCCTATATATAAGTGTTTGTATGGTATTATATATCGTAGCGTTATTTGAATCATTTCAGTTTTATACATAGAACATTTCATACAAATAACATACTTTTCACAATACATTGTTTTACAAACAACTTATCTTATACAAACTCAGTTTACAATGGTTATCCATTTAACCATACACTATTCTCTTATTTATACATATCATCTGATCTTATCGTTTTTCAAGTGATTTACAAAACAAATCAAATTACAAGGTTCATGACGAAATATTTTCTCAAACACAAGTCATGAATCTTATTTTCACAAACCTATGTATCTCACAGGCATTTTTATGCTGACGTACCTATTTTCACATGTGTTTTCAGGAGCTTTTCCATAGGATGTTGATCATGATACTAGGGCGGACCTGTGCCTTAGAGACTTTAAAAGAAGATAGACTATGTTTAATTATGTTCTGAACTCTTAAATTTCCTGTTTGAAACAATGTAACACCTTTGTTTATAAATAAAATACAACTTTGTTTGCCATGGATTTGAAACAATTAATTCTGTCGCAACACGCCCCGATGTTTCCGCCGCGATTTGTTGTTTTACGCGGTCGGGGTGTGACATTCGAGGTATGTGTGGATCCTTCGATAGGTCTTATCTCGATAGATGATCTTTCGATCATTCTATCTGATCCTTCGACCAGACGAGCTGTGAAGGTTATATATACTGTTGTAAAGTGTTCACTTCGGTGTGTGAGTGAACTTAGTCTTGTTGAGAGCGTATTTTCAGTTTGGTCAAGGGCTGTAACCGTGTCCACTGAAATACAAGAGAAAACTTTGATATCTTGCGTGTCTACCTTTCTCTTTGTAGCTTGTGTTCTCATTATAAACTACCGGTTTGCATTCTAGCTTGGATTCCGCACTTGCTAGTGTGTTGAACTTAACAAGGATAAGGTTTAACCTCAACCTCCGAGGGACCTACAAGTACTCGTGCCTCGGCAGCCTACCTTGTAGCGAGTACTCGGGGAGTACTCGAAGCCTAGGCGGGACTTATCTCCTAGTCACAAGGTATGTCAAAATTCGTTGTTTAATTCCATTCAAAATTCTAGATGAACAATTATAATCCGAAATTAGTATTGCATGAATGTTGTTTGGATGAAATTAGAATGAAATAGTGTCTAGGAATAAACCCTAGTCATTAGATTGTTGAAATTATGCTCAATGCTTGAGAATTCTACAATCACCATTGAAGGTGTTAAGTAGGTTTTGTAGAAACATGTTAAACACTAGGATTTTGATAGTTATTCTAGTGTAATTTGAGTTCCATGAAGTAAATTCAGATTTGTTGATGCTAAATTCGTGTGTGTGATGTTTTTAGGGTTTTGATTGCTAAAAATAGTGTTATAATGTCATAAACATGTTTTAATTGAAAGCTGAATTCAAACAGCTTCTGATCAGAATTTATAGCCGACTTGTATTGGCTGTAACGTGGACAAAACCTGATAAAAACATGTGTTTCTTGAGTCTAAAATGTAATTCCAGGAAATATCTTTAAAACCTCAATGGAATTGCATTTTTCGACGGCAATTGAATGTTTTATGAATTTTTCGGTATCGAAAGTTCAGGCTGCGTTTTCTGGCAGAATTTGCAGCCCATTACGAATGTCATAACTCAATTTAAGAATTGATTTATCATCTCAAATTTTTACTGTAGGTAGCTTCAGGTAATTCCAAAAAGCTCCAACTGGAATTTCGTCAATCGGATAAACGAGGAATTTTAAATGAATTTTTTCGTAAGTTGCAGTTAGAAGTGACGAATCTGATTGTAGCTTAGTAAATGAATTTTTACGAATTTTTGGTAAAGATTTAGATCTTGAAATTTTAACACAAGGCCAAACCCTCCGAGAGGTACGTCATATAAAAAATTCATAATTTTTGAAGACTTGTAAACAGGTTAAACAGGTCACCAAAACAGCCTATTTTTCGGTGATATGAACTTGCCTAGTTGATGTTAATTTTGGCTAAATGACAAGTTATAAACTAGTTGTTGAATATATGGCATGCTTTGATTGATAAGTGTGTAAAAAAATGGGTCCATAGGGTGATGACCATTGTATAAAATGACCAATCTAACCATCTTATGGATGTTATGATATAGTTTTACTCTAAACAAGCTAGGTGGGGGCTTGGAGAGGAACGGGTCAAACGGATCATGATGCGAAGAATGTTTGCGCGGACGCGAGGTAAGTAAAGCTTACACCCAATTTAAGTGTACGTATTTGTTTTATAGGGATAAATATGACAACGAATTGTATCCGGATATGGGTTCCGACACAAAACAATATGAGTCGGAACGAATAAAAATGATTAAAACTATGGTTAATGGAAAAAGGATCTTGTGGTAAAAAAAAAATCCGAAATGGGTCAGATGTGTGAATGGGTAGTTAAAACCATGTTTTGTTATAAATGTAAATGTTTGGTCGTATAGGCCAAACGGGTCAAATGGTGGTGATAACACCATTTGACAATATCGACTAACGTTTGGTTGTCAAGTCATATGTTCACAGGAGTGAACGGGAAGTGGATAATTGCGTAGCTATTAAGTAGCGGCTAAATAAAGTAAGGTATAAAACGGGTCTATACGTTGACCCGGGCCAGGTACGCATAAAGTATGTTTATAGTTAAAAGTGCAATTTGGTCAAATAATTAGTGAAAGTCCTTCGTCGTAAAATGAGGGACTAAAATTGACCAAAAAGCCCTTGATGGGAAAACCGGGCAAACGACTCTTAGAGGTTGTTTAGGAAATTGCATTAAGATTATGAAATATAGGTAGATACCTTAATGTAGTAAAATGATGGGTGAAAGAAGAGAGTGAAATTTAAAGTTAATGGTAAATCCCTCTAACGGGTCAAAATGAAGTTTTGCGCATAACTCAACTTTTAGTTGCATAATGTATGAAAGTTTTGAACTCACGAGTTAATGGTTTTGAGATAATGAATATCTCAAGAATTTACAGTGATTTAAACGAAAGTGGTTTAATGAATCATGAAACGGGTCAAAAGTGTTAAAAAAAAGAGAATTTCAAGCCAAGAGCTTGAAATTTGGATTTTTGAAGTAGTTGAATATCAGGTTTAACTCCATAAGATGGAGAATTAAATTACAAACGCGTAGGAAAAAAATCGTGAAAAACGGAATTGTAAAATGAAAGTTATGCACGTTTTAGTGCATAACAAGTTAAGTTAGTTGAGCTGGGACTGTACAGCATCAAACAAACAACATTCTGGAACAACTAGTCCGTCGCGCTACGCGACGGCGAAGCTGTTTAGGTGTCGCGTGACGCGACGAGGGTCGCGCCCGCGAGGGCTGATATCGCTGGCATATTGAGTTTTCTTTATTGTTTGACCCATATGACTTGTTTAAATATGTTAATTAACTACCAAAGCTAACTTTTAAGTTGGTTTTGGTCATAGGTAAATGTCAAGGCTGCTCGGATGAAGATCAAGCACGAAGAGGAACTGAACACGATTAAAGAAATAAGCTTCCGCATATTGTTTTGTCGATATTTTAATCGACGAACTATATTACATTTCGTTGTATATTTCTTTTAAATTGTAAAAGTTTTAAATTATCCGTATTTTCTACGGATACGAAATCTTAGTTACGTGTTTATTTTCGTAAATTAAACGAAAACCGTTAAATAATACTAAGGGTGTTACAGTACATCAAGCTAAAAAGTCATGCCAAACACACATTTTGAAACAATTTGGAAACAAACAGTGGGAAATCATTAACAAGGAACACACTTTTCAAACGGTCATCATACATTCAATTTCGAGCAACATTATGCATAATTGCACTAACCTGAAATGGATGATTTAAGAAGGAGAAGAAGAATGATGTGCGAGTTGATAGAGTTGATTCTTCAAGAAAAGGAAGATCTTGATGATGAAGAAGATGATGTTGGCTGCCTTGAAGAAGGAGATTTCCAAAAAGGGTAAGGTTTCTAAAAGAGGAAGAGAGAGAGAGAGAGAGAGAGAGAGAGAGAGAAAGGTGTGCGGCGGCTAGATTGTTAGTGTCAAAGGTTTTAGGGTTTAGGACAAGATAGGTATTTATAACTCTCCAATAATGTCGTACAATTGTGAGGAATGGATTCCAGCTGTCCTTATCCGTAGGGTGCCACACAATTGTTTTATTTCATGTGTGCGGTCTGGATTTGGCTTAGGTGTGCGACTAAAGAGTGGCCCAATGATCAAAGGAGTGTGCGGCCCATTTAAGTCTGGGCTCACCAGTTTATTGGTCCAACAAAAGAGTGTGCGAACTGGAAGAAGGTGTATGGGTGAGGGGTTAAGTGTGCGGCTTCGATATGATATAAATAAATAATAATGAAAATCCATTTAACATTTATACATATATATCTTCAATATTTAAAACTCCTTTTATTAATATGACTTCTTATATTAACAGAATTACATAATAAAGAGAAACGGTACGGAATGGGGCGTGTGGGTTGTCATATTATCCCCAACTTGAAGGAAATTTTGTCCCGAAATTTAGCGTATAGGTACTGAATAACTAGGTGTTTCCACAGGGTGTCACATCATCCCCAAACTGATTGGGAATTTCGTCCTGAAATTCAGTAGTAGCTTCATTTCTGAACTCCTTGTCCTTGAACAAATAAGGATATTTACGCATCATTTGGTCTTCTCTTTCCCAAGTAAACTCTGGGCCACGACGAGAATTCCAACATACCCGTACTATCGGTATCTTACTGCGCTTGGGAGATTTGATCTCTCGATCCATGATTTCAAATGGTTCCTCAATGAAACGGAGTTGATCATCGATAGTGAGGTCCTTGAAAGGAACGATGAGAGTTTCATCAGATAAACACTTCTTCAGATTTGACGCATGGGTTGTAATTAATAAAGAATTTCGGATTTAATAAAAAAAAATTCTGTTGCGCTTTAATTACCTAGGAGATAGAAGTGCATTTAATGCGCTGAGCCTTAGAATTGTGCCTAGGCGCTTGAAGCGCTCACTTTTAACAACTGTAGTGGTGGATCCAATCACCAACCCGACCATTGGCGGAACCAGGATTAAGAAAGAGAAGTTAGAGAAACCTAAGGCACGACCGTTGTGGCTGCAAACGTGCATAAGACGACGCCAAAAGATGTTTCCCCGTACGGAGGCTTCTAGTTCCTCCGAACATATTATGCGAAAATCGTCATCTAGTTGTGTTGCGATCTTAAGTCAAAGTCGCTCTGTTTTGTTTCCGTATTTTAGGGATAGGAAGTTTCAATTACACACTTGTGACACCTGTGCCTTCTGTAACCATTATACAATTCCGAACAATTTCATAATCAATGAAACACTATGTTTTAGTTCCGGGATTGTATAATTACATGTGACATTCGCACGTTTTAGTTTTTGTTTGATTTCAGAACCCTTAAACTTTTTCTGGAAAGTTATACGTAAACTGTTACGTAAATGTAAACAGTTTAACATAACGAACATTCTGGAACAATGAAATAAGCTAAACATACCCTAAATACCCTTAACATAAATTAGAAATAAGTTTTGGAGGGTTCGGTACGACAAAAACATGCTTATAGGTGCTTAGGGACTATTTGCACCAAAGTGCGAAAGTCTGCCAATTCGCGTATTTCATAATACGGAACATGTATGCACATCTAATGTGACAACTGGCACCAAACCGGTAATCTCCGTACACTTTAATTATTATTTAATGACTACAATTATGTGCTTAAATGTCAGTATAGACTGATTACAGGCTAAACAAGTGAATTCTTGCACGTTGTATACTACAAAATATTGCTTTATGCATAAACAAGAGCGTTGCGTCAGAAATACTACGTAAACTCACCGGTAAGACACTGTGTCAACAGAACTGCAGAAAGCAGTCAGACATTAAAATTGGAGCCTAGGTGTAGGTCCAACGACAAGAATACGTTAAAACCCAAGAGTACATACAAGGGTTTACATATATACCTTACGGAAGCTAAAATGCGCACTAAAAAGCACCCGAAACGCACTTTAAGTGCAGAATTTTATATAATTCAGCTATAATCAGCATTATGGCACTGAAATATTATGCAGAAATTACGTTTTATTATCCAGAATACTTCCCCAAGTGTTGGGAATTGAAAGTACTACAAAAGGTACTTAAAAGACACTAAATAGTGTAATGTAGCACTATTAACGAATCGGTATCTAACCGAACAACCGAACAATACCCGGAACACCAAAATAATGCTAGAAGCATTGTTTTCATTTTTCTAAGCTAGTTAGGGTCCCCGAATACCCTAACACACCCGTTATATTACAATACACACTAATAACCTATTTAAATCCCTAACTAAACTAACTAGACACTTAACTATACATTTGAAAATCAACCATATACCCCCCCCCCCTAAATCCGATCGGTCCCCCATGTGGTGACACACCCCACCATTTCTTGATTATTTTATTAATCATGTCTAGTATCTAAATGACATATTACCTAATGGTTAAAACACTAAGTTGGATTATAAATGTACATGAGGGATTAAGCATTTCATTTCACCTAACAACAAACACTAGCTTACCTCTTTCTCTTCTCCCCTTGTGTTCGGCCGAGAACACTAGCACCACCACCATCCACTTTCAAGTTTCCTTCAACTATTTTACATACATACCTAGAAGCAAGGGATGATACAAGAAGGCTCGGTGCTTTCGGAAACTCAAGAACCTCTCTATACTTCTTTTATCCACCTTGTTTACGTCTTGATTCTTCCATAGCCTCGAGCTAGTAGTAAGTGCCTCTAAACATCCTCTTGTTCTTGTTTAAAGTGGTTAATAAGAGATTTAACGGGTAAAACGCAAGAACACGCAAGATCAAAACTAAAAGTCTTGAAAGAATGATGAACTAGATGGATAAAGAGTAACTAGTTGTGTAAATCTTGTGAAACTTGTCTAGTTGTGATTATTTGATGTTGTTTGTTACTAGAAGTGGGATAGATCATCATCTAACCATACTAGATTATGTTCAAGAACATGAACTAGTAGTATGTTAGTGCTAGAGATGTGAAAGATGATGAACCCTTCCACTTATGAAACATGAACTTGAGTGAAAGTAATTTTTCTTGTAAAATAAGACTCTAAACATGTAGATCCAAAGATCTACAAGTGGTTTTTTGGAAGAACCAAGCGGAAAATGCTAGTTTTGTTAAAACCCGGACCTTACATAAACTAAAAGCATTTTAGTGGATAAACAAGTGTGTAAACACTTGTGTCACAAGAAAAATTTAACAAGAAATATGTTTGGTAAATCATGACTAAAAGTTGTGAAACTTCAAGATCTTTAAAAATAAAGTTTTCCAGAAACTAAATTTATTTTTAAAGATAACAAGACCCACTAAATATGTTAGTAACTTACTACATATTTTTACAAACTTTCAAGTTCATAAGTTGTGGTATATGCTTGTTTTGACAAGTTTGATAAATAAAGATTGTTGTTGATTGTTGTTGATATTGTTGTCGATTTTAAAAGAAAATAAACACATGTTTTGAAAACATGGGAAACCTCCATTTTTATGGGAAACTCTGTCAAAATTTTTATAAATTTTGACACTTAGGAAAAATATAAGTTTTTGAGAAAGTTATTCCCTAAAAATGTATTTAAAAATATTACCAAGGTTTCCCTAATTTTTGGTGATAAGAAATGAGGATTTCTTCAAGAATAAAAATGGATATTAAGTATGTATATATTTTTGAGAAAAATATATATATTATTTGATCACCAACTTTTGTGCTAAGTGTATATAGTATGTGTTATACGTGCTAGTGTATTAAGACTTAACTCATGAGAAGTATAAACACAAAAATACACATACAACATACAAGATACATAATTCGGGTGCAAAGTGCAAAACACGAGATACTTATATTAAATTTTGAGAAAATAATATAAGTAAGATACTTAGTTAAAAATATAAAATATTTTTAACACAACAATACAAATACAAAAGAGAGTGACTGTACTTGTGCGACGCAAGTCTAGTGACTAACGTTAAGAAAACACGTATAGGTCACGACGTTAATTAAGCAAATCCGGTGGAGTTTACGACGCAAGGAACGCAAAGTTGTGAGTTCATGCTCCCCCTTTTCTTTTAACTGTTTTCAGTTTTATAACTTCGGGGGTGAAATACATGTACAAATGTTACAATATTTATAAATGGTATGATAAAAATACAAGAAGCACACTTGGTGAGGACGAGTACCAAGTGTGATGAGATATAAGAATACAAGGAGCACACTTGGTGAGGACGAGTACCAAGTGTGATGAGATATAAGAATACGAGAAGCGCACTTGGTGAGGACGAGTACCAAGTAGGATGCGTTATGAGAAATGATACGAGAAATCATGTCACGAATAGGGTACCATAAGCACCATTAATCAACTATATACCTAGACCGCAGAACAAAAGGTTAGATCTAACGGGTGCCGGGCAGCCACACTCTCGGTGAGGGCGAGTATCGAGTAGTGCTTTTGTGTCTCAGAATATGCCAACTAGAAAAATGCCTAAGGTTTGATGACTTCCTATGTCGTGTCACATGTTAATGGCTTTGCAACCCATTAACAATCCTGATACTTACAGGAATACTTTATTTACTTAAAATTCATACCATACCAAAACATGATTTATACTTGAGTACGTGGGGTATACAAGTAAACTTGAATTAAACTTGAGTACATGGGGTACTCAAGTAAACTTGAATTATACATGAGTACGTGGGGTACACATGAAAACTTGATTTATATATGAAAAATTGATTTATACATGACACAAACTATGTTTTCATACAAAGTATACAAACGTGCAATATAACAACTGCATGAATTCACACCAACATTATGTTGACGTTTTTCCAAAACTCACATGTATTTCAGGTAACTAGGATGGATGTGCGCGTGGTCTTACTCATGCTCGTGGATGTCGCTATGTTTATCATTAAACAAAGTTGTAACTTTTAAAACAATATGCTATCTCATGTTGTAAACACTGACTTATGTTTTCAGTAATGTAATGTTTGAAGTTACTTTTGAGCATGTAGTATGTTTACTCTTCGTATGCAATGAGAACCTTTCATGATCACACCTCGTGCTTCCGCCGCAGAAAGGGGTGTGACAGATTGGTATCAGAGCTGCGATTGTAGTGAACCAGGAATTTTTCAAAGAGTTTTCATTGCATAAAACGTCCCGCGACATCCACTACCTGAAACTGTCTACAAGAGTCAAGAAAAGACACTACGAGACTTAGGGTGCACATGAGTAGCACTTGTCTTTAACTGAGAAATTACTTGCAATTATGTGTGATAATTAGCATATACTAGAAGTAGAATGTCACAAGTATACGTGACTTTACCTGAAAGCAATGGCCTATCTGAAGGAAGAAATACGCGGATGAAACGAACTGTGTGGACTGGGCAAGGAGTTACGTAATTATGGATGCATACATAATTATGGAATTCAGTGCACAGAAACCACAGCAAGTCTTGTCACGTATGGATTCCCTCAGTGCAAGCCTACTAAGTATTCTGCTAGAGTAATAATTGTTTGATGTCACTTATGTGGTAGATATACCTGTGAATATATATGATACTACTGTCTAGTGTGACGATATCAAACAAATGTCTAACCCTGTTGTGTTATGTTCTGTCAGAACATGGCACCCAGGAAAGCTGTGAATGGTCGCAATGATGATCAACCTCCTCCTCCCCCACTGCCAAGAACTGCTGAAGAGCTGAATGCTCTACTGGAAGAAAGGATCTCCGCTGCTATCGCCCAGTACGAGGCGAACCGTACTCAAGATAGTGGAGGTCCAAGCAACGCTAGGCGTAACGGGCATGGAGATTCATCTGGAGGCAACGCAGCTCAAGGCTGCACTTTCAAGCAGTTTCTCGACTGCAAGCCGATGAATTACGACGGCACAGGAGGTGCAGTAGCATTTGTACGCTGGACGGAGAAGACTGAAGCTACTATCCGCATGAGCAAGTGTACCGCGGATCAGCAAGTCACTTTTGCTACCGGATTGTTTGTCGATGAAGCTCTGACTTGGTGGAACCTGCAAGCCCAAACTTTGGGTGATGATGCCGCTTATGGCCTAACTTGGGATGAACTGAAGGAAAGAATGAGAGAGAAGTACTGCTCTCGTGCTGAACTCCAAAGGCTGGAAACGGAGTTCTGGCACTTGACCATGGAAGGTGCTGACATTAATGGCTACACTCGAAGGTTCCACGATCTATCCAGAGTGCTTCCCTACATGGTGACTCCCGAGTTCAAGCGCGTTGAACGCTACATTTGGGGACTGGCCCCAGAGTTTCGTGGCATGGTAACTTCGGCCAAACCTCAAACGATCACCGAGGCTGTAACTCTGGCTGTCAGCCTGACTGAAGATTGTGTTCGTATGAAGAAGTTATCGTTGAACCCAACAGAGAAGACCGAGACGCATGCTGAGTCGTCCGACGACAAGAAAAGAAAACATGCAAACCTGAACCAAGCAACTCGTAACAACAAAGGTTTCAACAACAAGAAGTGTGATGCTAACCCGCCTTAGGAGGCGAAAACCCTTGCAACCAAAGGATACCAAGGCACCATGCCTAAATGCCAAAAATGTAAGTTTCATCATGAAGGAGCTTGTCGCATTCCAAGGTGCGACAAATGTGGTAAGTTGGGTCATCAAGCAGAAGACTGTTGGGGAAAAGGAAAGAACCGGAATGGAAATGGTACTGGGAACAAGAATGGTAACGGGAAAGGGCGGAACCAAGGATGCTTCATTTGTGGAAGCAATGATCATTTCATGAAGGACTGCCCAAAGGGAAACAATGCTCAGGCTCGAGCATTTGTGATTGGAGCAAAGGACGCACGCGAGGACCCTAATGTGGTCACCGGTACGTTTCTTATTAACAATCACTTTGCATCCATATTATTTGACACTGGCGCCGATTATAGCTTCATGTCTGTGGAATTTAAGCGCATACTTGGAATAGAATCTAGTAGATTAGAAATTCCTTATTCCATAGAACTAGCCAATGGTAAACTCGTTGAATCGGGCGAAGTTGTTAGAGGCTGCACATTAGAACTCGGTGAATGAAGATTTAGCATCGACCTCTTACCTATTCAATTGGGTAGCTTCGATGTAGTAGTCGGAATGGACTGGTTGTCCAAGAATAAAGCTGAGGTTATTTGTCATGAGAAAATCATTCGCATCCCTTTGGCAAATGATGAAACTCTCATCGTACATGGAGAAAGACGAAACGCGCCTCTACGAATCATCAGTTGTATGAAGGCACAGAAGTGCTTAAGGAAAGGATGTGTCGCTTTCCTAGCACACGTTATAGACAAGAAGGCTGTGGAGCCGAAACTCGAAGACATTCCTGTGGTGAAGGAATTTCCTGATGTTTTTCCCGAAGATCTGCCAGGACTACCTCCGCAACGACAAGTCGAATTCCGTATAGACTTGGTTCCAGGAGCCGCTCCTGTAGCCAAGGCTCCCTATCGACTTGCACCATCAGAAATGCAAGAATTATCTACACAACTTCAGGAGTTGTTGGATAAAGGATTCATAAGGCCAAGCTTCTCGCCCTGGGGAGCTCCAGTATTATTCGTGAAGAAAAAGGATGGAACACTGCGGATGTGTATCGATTACAGAGAACTAAACAAGCTCACGATCAAGAATCGGTATCCACTACCGAGGATTGATGACTTATTTGATCAATTACAAGGATCAAGCTACTATTCCAAGATCGATCTTCGATCTGGATATCATCAGTTAAAGATACAAGAAGAAAGCGTGCCAAAGACTGCGTTCAGAACACGATATGGGCATTATGAGTTTCTTGTGATGCCATTCGGACTGACAAATGTACCCGCGGTCTTCATGAATCTGATGAACCGCGTTTGCAAACCATATCTCGATAAATTCGTGATCGTATTTATCGATGATATCCTGATTTACTCGCGAACGAAAGAAGAGCACGAGCAACATCTCAGAACCATCTTGGAACTACTGAAGAAAGAGAAACTTTATGCGAAGTTCTCAAAGTGCGAATTTTGGATTCGCGAAGTACAATTTCTTGGTCACGTTGTGAATGAGAAGGGCATTCATGTAGACCCATCCAAGATTGAAGCAATAAAGAATTGGGAAGCTCCCAAGACCCCAACTGAAGTTCGACAATTTTTGGGCTTAGCGGGCTATTACTGGTGATTCATCGAGAATTTCTCAAAGATAGCTCAACCGCTAACGACCCTTACTCAGAAAGACAAGAAATACGACTGGGGTCACAAACAAGAAGAAGCCTTCCAACTACTTAAAAACAAGCTATGCGATGCACCGATACTATCATTACCCGAAGGCACTGAAGACTTCGTGGTATACTGCGACGCCTCACGACAAGGCTTGGGTTGCGTGCTCATGCAACGCCAAAAAGTCATCGCTTACGCTTCAAGACAATTGAAGGTTCATGAAAGAAACTATACCACTCACGACCTGGAGCTGGGCGCAGTGGTATTCGCCTTGAAGATTTGGCGACACTATCTATATGGTACTCGATGTACAATCTTCACAGATCACAAAAGCTTACAACACATATTTGATCAGAAGGAATTGAATATGCGCCAGCGGCGATGGGTCGAGCTGCTGAATGACTATGACTGTGAGATTAAGTACCATCCTGGAAAGGCAAACGTTGTAGCAGACACACTAAGTCGAAAAGAAAGGGTTAAGACCCTAAGGGTTCGAGCTTTGGAAATGACCATTCGAACGAACCTCACTGCATGCATTCGTGATGCACAACAAGAAGCCCTTAAGGGAGAAAACCGTAAAGCTGAATACCTCCGAGGTATGTTGAAATATATGGTACCAAATGAAGAGGGAGCCCTATACTTTAAGAAGCGTATTTGGGTTCCGCTCTATGGTGGCATACGAGAAGTCATCCTTGATGAAGCACACAAATCGAGATACTCGATCCATCCAGGATCAGATAAAATGTATCAAGATTTGAAAGAATATTACTGGTGGCCGAGACTTAAAAGTGATGTTGCTGTCTATGTTGGAAAATGCCTAACCTGTGCTAAGGTTAAGGCTGAATATCAGAAACCGTCCGGCCTACTACAACAACCAGAGATACCCATGTTGAAGTGGGAGCAAATCTCGATGGATTTCATAACGAAATTACCCAGGACCTCGAGAGGGCACGATATGATATGGGTGATAGTCGATCGGTTAACGAAGTCTGCGCATTTCCTACCGATCCGAGAAAAAGACAGCACTGGAAAGCTTGCTGAGACATACTTAAGGGAAATTGTGGCACGTCATGGAGTGCCTATCTCAATCATTTCAGACAGAGATGGACACTTTGTCTCAAGAATCTGGCAATCATTTCAGGAAGCCTTTGGATCTCAGTTAGATCTAAGCACGACATTCCATCCACAAACAGACGGCGTGAGCGAACAGACTATACAAACGCTGGAAGATATGCTTCGCGCATGTGTCATGGATCTGGGCGGCAGCTGGGATACTCATCTACCTTTAGTTGAGTTTTCCTACAATAATAGTTATCATACAAGCATAAAGGTCGCACCGTTCGAAGCTCTGTATGGCCGCAAGTGCCGATCGCCCTTATGTTGGGCAGACGCTGGAGATAAACGTATGGTTGGTCCTGAACTTGTACAAGAGACAACCGACAAGATTGCGCAGATCCGAGAGCGCATTAAGGCGGCTCGAGATCGACAAAAGAGCTACGCCGATCTGAAGAGAAAACCAGTAGAATTCGAGGTGGGAGACAAAGTGTTGTTAAAAGTCTCACCTTGGAAGGGCGTAGTAAGATTTGGAAAACGTGGAAAGCTGAATCCACGATACATCGGACCATTCAAGATTCTAGAAAGAATTGGTACCGTGGCATACAAGTTGGAATTACCGGAAGAACTTAATGGAGTACATGATATGTTTCATGTATCCAATCTCAAGAAGAGTCCAACACAAGAAAACGTGATCATCCCGGTGGATGAAGTGCATATTGATGACGCCCTCTGATTTACAGAACAACCCGTTGAGGTTACAGACTGGAAAGTCAACAAGACCAGGAGGAGCAGTGTAAAACTTGTAAAGTACGTTGGAACTCTAAGCACGGACCCGAGTACACATGGGAACGTGAAGACCAGTTCAAAGAGAAGTATCCCACCTGTTCAAGAAGACTCCTGCGAGAGTTAGCTCAGCCTGAATTTCGGGACGAAATTCTTTTAACGGGGGGAGACTGTGACAACTGGCACCAAACCGGTAATCTCTGTACACTTTAACTATTATTTAATGACTACAATTATGTGTTTAAATGTCAGTATAGACTGATTACATGCTAAACAAGTGAATTCATGCACGTTGTATACTACAAAATATTGCTTTATGCATAAACGAGAGCGTTGCGTCAGAAATACTAAGTAAACTCACCGGTAAGACATTGTGTCAACAGAACTGCAGAAAGCAGACAGACATTAAAATTGGAGCCTAGGTGTAGGTCCAACGACAAGAATACGTTAAAACCCAAGAGTACATACAAGGGTTTACATATATACCTTACGGAAGCTAAAATGCGCACTAAAAAGCACCCGAAACGCACTTTAAGTGCATAATTTTATATAATTCAGCTATAATCAGCATTATGGCACTGAAATATTATGCAGAAATTACGTTTTATTATCCAGAATACTTCCCCAAGTGTTGGGAATTGAAAGTACTACAAAAGGTACTTAAAAGACACTAAATAGTGTAATGTAGCACTATTAACGAATCAGTATCTAACCGAACAACCGGACAATACCCGGAATACCAAAATAATGCTAGAAGCATTGTTTTCATTTTTCTAAGCTAGTTAGGGTCCCCGAACACCCTAACACACCCGTTATATTACACTACACACTAATAACCTATTTAAATCCCTAACTAAACTAACTAGACACTTAACTATACATTTGAAAATCAACCATATACCCCCCCCCCCTAAATCCGATCGGTCCCCCATGTGGTGACACACCCCACCATTTCTTGATTATTTTATTAATCATGTCTAGTATCTAAATGACATATTACCTAATGGTTAAAACACTAAGTTGGATTATAAATGTACATGAGGGATTAAGCATTTCATTTCACCTAACAACAAACACTAGCTCACCTCTTTCTCTTCTCCCCTTGTGTTCGGCCGAAAACACTAGCACCACCACCATCCACTTTCAAGTTTCCTTCAACTATTTTACATACATACCTAGAAGCAAGGGATCATACAAGAAGGCTCGGTGCTTTCGGAAACTCAAGAACCTCTCTATACTTCTTTTATCCACCTTGTTTACATCTTGATTCTTCGCTAGCCTCGAGCTAGTAGTAAGTGCCTCTAAACATCCTCTTGTTCTTGTTTAAAGTGGTTAATAAGAGATTTAACGGGTAAAACTCAAGAACACGCAAGATCAAAACTAAAAGTCTTGAAAGAATGATGAACTAGATGGATAAAGAGTAACTAGTTGTGTAAATCTTGTGAAACTTGTCTAGTTGTGATTATTTGATGTTGTTTGTTACTAGAATTGGGATAGATCATCATCTAACCATACTAGATTATGTTCAAGAACATGAACTAGTAGTATGTTAGTGCTAGAGATGTGAAAGATGATGAACCCTTCCACTTATGAAACATGAACTTGAGTGAAAGTAATTTTTCTTGTAAAATAAGACTCTAAACATGTAGATCCAAAGATCTACAAGTGGTTTTTTGGAAGAACCAAGCGGAAAATGCTAGTTTTGTTAAAACCCGGACCTTACATAAACTAAAAGCATTTTAGTGGATAAACAAGTGTGTAAACACTTGTGTCACAAGAAAAATTTAACAAGAAATATGTTTGGTAAATCATGACTAGAAGTTGTGAAACTTCAAGATCTTTAAAAATAAAGTTTTCCAGAAACTAAACTTATTTTTAAAGATAACAGGACCCACTAAATATGTTAGTAACTTACTACATATTTTTACAAACTTTCATGTTCATAAGTCGTGGTATATGGTTGTTTTGACAAGTTTGATAAATAAAGATTGTTGTTGATATTGTTGTCGATTTTAAAAGAAAATAAACACATGTTTTGAAAACATGGGAAACCTCCATTTTTAGGGGAAACTCAGTCAAAATTTTTATAAATTTTGACACTTAGGAAAAATATAAGTTTTTGAGAAACTTATTCCCTAAAAATGTATTTAAAAATATTACCAAGGTTTCCCTAATTTTTGGTGATAAGAAATGAGGATTTCTTCAAGAATAAAAATGGATATTAAGTATGTATATATTTTTGAGAAAAATATATATATTATTTGATCACCAACTTTTGTGCTAAGTGTATATAGTATGTGTTATACGTGCTAGTGTATTAAGACTTAAAAATACACTAAATACTCATGAGAAGTATAAACACAAAAATACACATACAACATACAAGATACATAATTCGGGTGCAAAGTGCAAAACACGAGATACTTATATTAAATTTTGAGAAAATAATATAAGTAAGATACTTAGTTAAAAATATAAAATATTTTTAACACAACAATACAAATACAAAAGAGAGTGACTATACTTGTGCGACGCAAGTCTAGTGACTAACGTTAAGAAAACACGTATAGGTCACGACGTTAATTAAGCAAATCCGGTGGAGTTTACGACGCAAGGAACGCAAAGTTGTGAGTTCATGCTCCCCCTTTTCTTTTAACTGCTTTCAGTTTTATAACTTCGGGGGTGAAATACATGTACAAATGTTACAATATTTATAAATGGTATGATAAAAATACAAGAAGCACACTTGGTGAGGACGAGTACCAAGTGTGATGAGATATAAGAATACGAGAAGCGCACTTGGTGAGGACGAGTACCAAGTAGGATGCGTTATGAGAAATGATACGAGAAATCGTGTCACGAATAGGGTACCATAAGCACCATTAATCAACTATATACCTAGACCGCAGAACAAAAGGTTAGATCTAACGGGTGCCGGGCAGCCACACTCTCGGTGAGGGCGAGTATCGAGTAGTGCTTTTGTGTCTCAGAATATGCCAACTAGAAAAATGCCTAAGGTTTGGTGACTTCCTATGTCATGTCACATGTTAATGGCTTTGCAACCCATTAACAATCCTGATACTTACAGGAATACTTTATTTACTTAAAATTCATACCATACCAAAACATGATTTATACTTGAGTACGTGGGGTACACAAGTAAACTTGAATTAAACTTGAGTACGTGGGGTACTCAAGTAAACTTGAATTATACATGAGTACGTGGGGTACACATGAAAACTTGATTTATATATGAAAACTTGATTTATACATGACACAAACTATGTTTTCATACAAAGTATACAAACGTGCAATATAACAACTGCATGAATTCACAGCAACATTATGTTGACGTTTTTCCAAAACTCACATGTATTTCAGGTAACTAGGATGGATGTGCGCGTGGTCTTACTCATGCTCGTGGATGTCGCTATGTTTATCATTAAACAAAGTTGTAACTTTTAAAACAATATGCTATCTCGTGTTGTAAACACTGACTTATGTTTTCAGTAATGTAATGTTTGAAGTTACTTTTGAGCATGTAGTATGTTTACTCTTCGTATGCAATGAGAACCTTTCATGATCACACCTCGTGCTTCCGCCGCAAAAAGGGGTGTGACATCTAAAATTTTTTGCAAACATTAAAATATTGTATTTTAGTGATGGGAATGCAAAAATACCATTCATTTCGTAATTTGGATCGTTTTCGCGTTCGTTAAAGCGTTCGTCGTAATTAAGCGAACAACGCAACCGTACAGCCAAATGAATCGACATCCATGATATTTCCGAGCATATTTCAAGTCCCCTACATTTTAACGTCCTTATAAATCCTGAAACATGGCTTAACGGAGGTTAAATACGTCAAAAACAAGTTTTTATAGGGCTGTAGGGGCTAAAACTGTCAAAAGCTGAAACTTTGATGCAAACCCTCGCGCCACGCGACAGCCCACATTATTTTTGGTTTACCACGCGACAACCCTCTGTTTTCAGAACTTTCCTACCAGCTTCCAGCTGGTTTCCTGCTGATTTCTAACATGGTTTTCAGATTCTTGTGGGCAAGATAAGTGTCCTCCAAGGCTTTAAACCTAGTCCACACACTTGTAGGGATAAGATTAAGCCTTGGCCATTACACAAAACACTTGTCAAGATCTTGTAGCTCCAAGATTAGTATAAATACCCAAGCCATTTCATTCATTCCTTTCTCCTTGCTTTCTTTCTTCACTCACCTGCTCTAAGTTGGAGTTGTTACCATATTTGGAGGCCTCCCATCTGAGCTTTCTTCATCCTAGAACACAAGTAAGTGTTCTTCCTAGTCTTGTTTAGTTATTTTAGCTATTTCAAGCTAAAAGTCAAATAGTTTGAGTTACTGTTTGACTTTCGGTTTAGACCATGAATTGGTCAAGTCAAAGTTCAATTGAACTTTACAACATGATTGTAATCACGATGGTTATAATCCCTTGCGATTATACCTACTGATTACCACGTTTACTAGTCGAAGTGACGAGTCATAGTTTCGGTCAAAATGCACGTTTATGTGCATTTTATGACGGAACTATTTTTGGGTATCAAAACACTTTGTTTTGATACCAAATCATATTTTCAACTAAGTTAAACATGTTTTGACACGTTTAACTCGCCATTTCTAGTTTAGTGCTTATTTAGGGTCGTAAGTCGAGTTGTCTTGACCACCTCTTTGACTTTCGAATCCGACCCGTTTGGTCAATTTTAGGATCCGACTAAACACATATTTGTGACCATAGTTGTATAGGGAATAACCTACCGAGGTTATACCTTATGGTCACTTCGTTTGGTTATTTATACGATAAGTCGTTAATATGCCCTTTAAAAATGACCAAAATGTCCTTTTTGCGCATAAATTCAGTTTAAGCATATTTAATCAAAATTTTCACATCTAAACTAATGTAATAACACTTTCAAACATGTTTGGGCATTTAAGACTTATCATATGGCAAGTATAACCATCTGACCATATATTTACGCAAACGACACGTTAAAGTAGCGTAAACTACCTTAACGAGTCGTAATGGGTCAAAAGCACTTAGGATTACTTTCAAATTAGAATGTAGACATTGTTAAACCATTTCATATGAGTTCCAATGCTCATTTAGTTTACAAGACCTCATTCTATCCTATCCCCCGATTTAAGTCCCGACTTATTAACATAGTATTCTATAATAGGTGCCAGTTGATTCCTTGTTCCTTCAAGCATTGTTTAATCTTTATTTCAAGACTATTACACAATCTCAAGTGAGTACATAGACCCCTCTTTTTAACGCATTCAAATATTTTGGGGTGAAACACTTGTGCCTATTGTTACTTTCATGTTTTCATGGCATATACATGCTATGTTCATCTAGTACACATATAGTACATGATTTCAACTATGTTTTGCTTCGTATGTTGACTTAGCATGCCTAGCACATTGATTTCAAGGATCCATTTCGCTTCATATGTTGACTTAGCATATCTAGCACCTTGATTTCATGAACACTTTACTTCGTATGTTGACTTAGCATACTTAGTACATGGTTTTCAAACATTTTCACAACATGCTTACATTGATTATGACATTTTGGTATGTTGAACGAGACAAGATACATTCATTAACATTATCCCGCCGATCGGTAGTATGTTATGGTACCATAGGTTTGATAACCCCATTCCAGCTTCCTAGTTTGTTTGGAAGTATCCATTTGGGGAATGACAAAATCCGATGAACATTTGATAAACCTTTGTCTATATAAGGGTTTATCCGACAGACGACAAGGCTTGAATGTATTCGCCAACAAACCTGATAAATGTTTATAACAATAAAAGCAATGGTTTTCAAAAACATAACTTTTGATTTAAACATTTGTTTATTCAAAGACATTGTTTAGTACACGACATTTGGTTACACAAGACATTTGGTTATACAAGACATTATTACATGTGGTTTAAGTAAAGAATTTTTTACTTACCATACAAGACATTGTTTATACATGACATTGTTACACATGACATTGGTTTACACATGACACATTTTGTCCAAGACTTTGGTTTATACATGACACTTGATTTTTACAAAGACATGGCATATTTTATACAAAGACATGACATATTTTATACAAAGAGCTGACACACTTTATACAAAAACATGACATACTTTATACAAAGACATGACATATTTTATACAAAGACATAACATCTTTTACAAAGGACTTATTTTGGTTATTAAGTTAACCATGCATCATTTCTTTTAAAATCATTTGATTTCATATGATTTTACAAAAGAAAACATTTTTATAAAGGTTCATGGCTACTTTTTGTTAACCATTTCTTTTAACATACAAAGCCATGAATCTTCATCACAAAATCTATGTTACTCACAGGCACTTTTATGCTGACGTACCTATTTTCACATATTTTTCAGGTGCTTATGTTGATTTTGAGCAATGCTTCACATAGGGCGGATTTGTGCCTTAGTGACTTTAAAACTTGCAAGACAATTGCTGTGTGTTAAATGTATTCTTTAAAACAATGTAAACAATCAACTTAATGAAACAAAACTTTATGAGCCATGTGTTATGAAACAATTTGTAACGTGACTCCCCAATGTTTCCGCCGCGAGCCTTTTTATATTACGTGATTGGGGTGTTACAACACTCGATCTAAAACCTAAGGTAGTATTTGAAAACTTGATCGTGTTTTTTATGAATTCTGAGAGTTTGTTCTTATCGATCGATCACTTGATGTGAAATGCTCTAATCTATTGCTGCATAGATTGAAAATTTGTATTAAATTTGTGTAGGTTATTTGATTGATTGGATTTTTCATTTTTTTTTGTTTTTTAAATATTCCGTTACAAATGCGTTACAAGTTTTTTTTACATATTCACTTACAAATGCGTTGCATTTTTTTAAAATATTCCGTTGCAAATGCGTTGCATTTTTTCAAATATTTCTTTGCAAATGTGTCACAAAACTTTACTAATAAAATAAGGAAATGTGTAGGAAATGCTTCACAAATTTCCAACACCAATTTTTCGTCATAATTACGTTGAAAAATGCGTAATAAATGTGTTGTAAATGCTTTTCAACGGGGCTTTTTCTAGCGTCAATGTTTTGTTGCAAATCCGTAGCAAAGCGGAATTTGCAACACATTTGTAACGGAAAAGGGTGTTAAAAATCATCATTTTTCTAGTAGTGATATGAACCAAAACGGCTATGTGAATTTGGTTATGTTGCTTTTACTTTATCAGATTAGTAGGCTGTAAGTTTGAATGTTGGATGAGATCATGCAGAAATTAAGGTTTCACAAGAAACCAAACATGTTTTTAATCATATCTTTTTCTTTCAGCTTAGGGTGGAGATTAAACATTCACAACCTCTACAAAAACTAAACTTAATTTTTGACTAAGTAATTTTTTAATTTAGAAATTTCTTGGTGGAGTGTGACATAAAATGACAAAAAATAAAGTGTTATAATTTTACTCCAAAGATAACTTTTGTTAAACGAATTAAACTTGCATATGCCATTATCCGTTGTTTAAGATCGATAAAGTAAGGATGTTCACCGTTCAGTTTGGAAGTAAATTTAAGCTGAATCAAACCTGCCGAGCCAGTCAAACCGAGCAAAATGGTTTGGTTTTGGTGTTTTTGATCGGGTTTTTTTTAACAATGTATCGTACCATTCTATATCAAAGTTTAATAAAATAACAGGCTTAGAAAACCTTATAAATATCAACCTTAAACCGAATCGTATTACTCCTAGCCAGTCAAAGTCAACCTAGCCGTTTCAGTCAGTTTTAAACATCGTAGCAAAAGTCTATAGTCATGTTTCACGAAAGATAAAACCAAACAGAATTAACTTTTTTAAAAGTCATCTAAAACAATGATTTTACAAGCTCCAAAAATACAATTTAAAACTAAAGATTTATAAATAAAATATAAACTTCGTTATAATCATATATAATTATTATTATTAATTTAAATCTAATTAAAGAAATCTACAATATACAACCGGAGTTAAATTCCAATGATACCAATCTCGGCAAGAACCTCGTTACAGCGAGGATCAATCTCTTTAACCATGAATCCGATGGGATTGGCCATTCGCGCTTTGCCTCGAACGCCATTTTTATCAGTCAACGAAACGCGAGCAATGCTCTCATCGTCCATCAACTCCGGGCACTTGCTATTTGGGCTTTCCTTAATCCGAACATCGCAGATCTCCTCCTCGTGGTCCCCGGTGGTGTTGAGGGTGTACATGCCTTTAGCATCGGTTGTTCCCTCCGCGGTATAGGTTTGGGCACCGGTGTCACGATTAGTGCACCGGAGGACCACTTTTGTGTTGGGGAGGGGGTAGCTGAGTTTGGTAGGGAATTGAATTCGACACGGGTCGCAATAAACTTTGCCTTGGACTATGAACGATTCTTTGCTGGTTAATGATTGGGCGGGGGCCGGAGAAGTTGCGGCTGTGGTCCGAGAAGTCACCGGACTGATGATTGAGAGAATGGTGACGAAGGGGGCCAAGATCGCCGCGAAACTTGTCATTTTTCGGTTAGAAAAAAAGGGTGATTGGTGGTGGCGGGGGTGGTGGGAGGAGGGGAGGCATTGAGAAGGGGGGTTTGGTTTGATGGGGTAGGAAGAGGTTGAGAGGAATTGGCGGGAATGGAGGTTAGGCTTCCAATTTTTGCCAATAATAAAATTTGAAAAATTAATGTTTTTTTAAACATAACTAAAAAAAGTTATGTTTATATCGTTTCTCTCTCATCTCTACGGAAGTCTTATATCTTTTCTGGCCAATTGTTTTCCTTGACGACATACGTGTGCATATAATTATAAGGAAAAGAGATTTTGAAATCTCAAAAAAATGTTATACCATTAACATTGCATAACTTAGATACCAAAATATTGTACGTAGCCAAGGCTAGCTTGGTTCTCGGTATAACCTTGTCGGTTCAGTGACGGGTCTAAAAATCCTTATGTGGACAACGTTTCATATAAAATGGGTAACGAAATCGAAAAAACGTCAATTTTTTTTCCAAAATTTAAACTAACGCCGAAACTTCAAGGGGTAGCAGGGGCTACCCCTAGTAAGATGCTAGGTCCGCCCCTGGCTTGGTTGCTGCCTTGTCTATGCACCGACTCACTCAACAACCATATGTGTGTTGCACAAACATACGAACGACAAAGCTACATAACTAGACATTATGTATTCACGGAAGCACGCCATCAAACGTCTTCAGATGACATGAAATTTTGCAAGAGCCCTCCCATATTGGAGGTTTGAACATAAATAAAGCTATCCTCATTAAAGTAAATGAATCAAAGTCTAATTAAGATAGAAAATCATTCACATTATAGATACTAGCACATGGAATCTTGCCATCGTTCGTTCCAATCTTTAAGGAATATGGTAATGCTTCAAATGTTCAAAACTTTGAAATAACATTTTAAAAGATTTAGCCAAACATGTTTATAAATAACGTGAAAAGTAAAAAAAGATAATTAGAATGACCCTAAATGCATAAAGTAACCCTATTATCTGTGTCAGCCAAGTAATATCTATCAGTTGGTATAAAAATCAAAAAGAGATTTGTATTGACTTGTAAGTTGCAATTAGGGTTTACACAATGAGGGTGTTTATATAGAATACCATGTTACACATCTAGCCCCTATACTATAATTTATTATCTTTATTATCTTCTTTCTGACAATATCTACATCGTCTATAACCACTAAGGGTTGTTGATAGCCCATCAATCCTTACAAATAGATAACCACAAGGTTAGTCCAACGAAGACGCTTTCAACGTTCGCCACCTTCTCCAAAGTCGGATTGCTTTTAATTATACAGGGCCGGCCTAAGGGTAAGCATAATAAAGCTTTCGCTTTGGGCCACTTGTTTGGAAGGGCCTCATTTTTTAAAGTTTATTAGGTTTAAACCGGGTTAAGTTTGGGCTTGTGAGTAGTCTCGTGAGGACTTGAGGGTTAACTCTCTTATATAGGTAATCTAAACGTTGCATGTAGAATTGGAACATTGTGACGTTTGCCTGGGTAATCTAAACGAACTTCGGAAATCTTTTGGAACAAAAATCAGTTATGAATAAGCACCATAAATATTTTCTGAAAGAAAATCGAGATATGGAGATTAAATCTATAAAACGAAAGCAAATGCAAATCGTTTATTTTATGAGTTTAAATCCGGATATAGAAAATCCGGTTTCTTCTCTTTTATATGAATATTATTAAGTGTGGTATTTCTTTATCAAGTTTTGTTATAATACTTGTAAAATCTTCAAATATGATTTTTAGTGCGTTTATTTTATGAGTTATGGATTCCAGTTCTGTAAGCAACAGTGTTGATATACAGGTTAGGTTACTTGCAAAGTTGCATATGAAATTCCAATAAACTGAATCTAAAATTTTGCAAAATATGAAAGGGTAATTATCACTTTTAGGCCATAAAAGAAATTAAATAATTTAAGCAAACATATTAAGAATATAGAAAAAAGGACTCGTACTTTTTATTTTGCTTTGGACCTCTTAATTAGTTGGGCCGGCCCAGCTTTTATATGATGGAATATCATAGAGTTCCTAGTCCTAAGTGGGTTATCACACCTCTATTATATTATAACACCCTAGTCCTACCAAACCACAAACCGATAACGACTAAAAACTCATAACTAAATCTAGTCAAATGACTAGATTTAATGTGAAATCATATTGTATGGATCTTCCCTCTCACACCATGTATATACGACATTTAATGTGCGTCTAATCTCAATTTTTACTCATGTAGTATTAATAAGTAAAAATAATTATTAGTTTTGTTAAGGAACTAATTATATAAGAAAAAAAATAGGAATATGTTAGGTTTTTTATGTACGAAAAAATTTGTTAAAAAGGCTTATACTGATTTTTTATGATATATATTTTTGTTAACGGTCAACGAATCCTCCAAATAGGCTACTGGCGAAATTCGACACATCGGGATACACTCGCCTTTCGAACCGAGGAAAACCCTTACCTAGGGCCGAAGCCCGTGAACACTCGCCCAAAGGCACGACCTTGCGGTGAGATAACCCCCCCTCAGTTCAAGGATCGAACTAGCGATCGCCGCCTACTCGCCTAGTCTCCCATCATCACTAGGTGCCGCATAAACTAAATGCTGGGGGCAGGAATTGAACTTGGGTCATTTGGAACACCATGTCTCTCCCTTATTTTTTTATGATATTTTACCTTTCTTTCTAGCTTTTAAGTAGAAGAACAAAATGGTATTAGTATATATACTAGTAAGAAGCCCGCGCGATGCGGCGGCGACAATTTATAACGCGCTACTCGTTTTCTGTTAGTTTATTAATCATCTCGTGATATATGTAAGGCTTGTATCTCAAGCCAGAAAAATTGGAATACTTGGTTGATAACCTCAAAACTTAATTCTTGGTCGTGATTTTACATATTAAAAATTGTTAAATATACTTGTTGGATGTATTATACATATTTAATTATTATAGATAGCTAGTATTATGTTATGCTAATTGTGACAACCCGTACTTCCGAGTTTAGCATCGTTCTATTTACGTTTATGTGACAACCCAAACTTTCAAGGTTGGTAACGTTTAAGATTGTGATCTTAACTCCTCGTTAATTCTCTCCTATGTGTTACATGTTCCATACTATTATATTCTATTAAACGCTCGTAACTTTTATAAACGTGTTTAACGTGTAATGTATTTGAGTATGCTTGTATGCGTGGTGGGTTTTCTGTTGGGTCAATGGCTCGGTTAGGGCCGCACATAAAGATAGGACACACACCTTAGTTCTTTTATCTCGGCCCCACACTTAAGTCCGGCCCACACCACTTGAGCCCACCATTCATGGATCATGTATATCTTTAAGTATGGCACGTAATTCTGGTTGTTTTTTATTAATCACAACATCACAACAAACCCTACTCTCCCCTAGATTGCGTGTGGCAAGCAGACCCCCCCCCCCCCATCATCATCATCATCATCAAGACATCATCTCTTACAATCGAGTTCTTGGTTAGTATGATATTACTTGCTTTAAATTCTGGTTGATCATATTTGTTTAAGTATAAGCTCATCGCTGATTTGTAATGATGAATAAGTGAACCCTTATGTAGCGATCTTCTGGTCGAAACCATATGTGAAATTATGAACAATGACTAACCTAAGTTCTGTGGATATTGAACAATTCCATGATAGGGATCTTCTGGTTTACGATATAGAACTTATGTGGGTTAGCAAATTAAGGAATCCTCTAAATTAATAATGAACTAACTGTGGTAAGATCATTAGGGTAGTCGTATTCGAACCAAACGAGACTTCCATCTATAAATCCATGTTTGGTATCTCTTATAAGGATTCTGCGTATGTGTGTGAATTACAATTTATGTGATTAATCAATTGGTTTGTTAGTATTGAATTGTGAATTATAGGATAACAAGGACCTAAGTAGTTGACCGTTAATTACTTTAAGTGATTTGCTGTTAAACAAGAGTGGGATTAATGGATCTGTTGATTGTAGAACTCATGATTTTTATTCATTGTATAAACTGATCGAGACTATTGGGAGGTTTGAGGATTTATGTGAAAGAAAGCAATACCACATGGGCCACACACACTCTTTTGTTAATTGGATTTATGTTAGACTTAATGTGTGAATTGGGCCTTTATTTGAGATTGTTATGGATTTGGGCCAAAAACCGAACATGATTTCATCAGGCCCAAACCGCATAAACGGGAATTCACTTACACTGTTTGGGTCCCTCGATATGACTCGGGTTGCAATTGTGTATTGGGCCGCACATTGGCCAATGGCCCACATGTGGGACCGGATCACAGTAAGTGTGGATTTCACACACATGGGCCGGGTAGGAGGAAGGGTTAAACACATGGGTCAAATATAAATTGTTTGAGTTGTAACCTTGTTGCGTTTGACAAACTAGTGATAAGATGAAACATTGCGTGTACGGCCCTAACCTGCAATGTGAATGTGTATCGGTATGGATACTTGCTACAACTTGTGTGACAGTACGAACTACGCTTGTTATGACATACGTGATGATTGTACGTTTGGTTGTTTATTGCTATAGCAATACGTGTGACTAGATACGTGAATTATGAATTCATGAAACTGATTGTCTCTGGTAACCACGATAGGATTTGATTGATCAACTGTTTAACGAGCATTTAATCTAACCGAGCAAACCATGGTGAGTTCACACTTTCTACAAGGCATGGGATTCCCGGTGGTTGGGAATGGGTAAAGGATTTAATCGGAAACTGCGTGACCTCCTGGTTTGGAACACGTACCACATCCTCTTTAATGAAGGGTGATAACATGTACTAAGGATTTAATCGGAACCTGCGTGATCTCCTGGTTTAGGGACACGTACCACATCCTCTTTATTGAAGGGTGACAACATTGATACTAGACCAAAATCTCTATCATGAAGTCCCTCATTTTTATATCGACTTAATCGCCGGGCCAATGGCGAGCGGGTCATTAGTTAGATAGTGCTATTTATGTTTGACAAACCTCACATCGTGCCGCAGAGGACGGGCGTGAACTAATGGATCTGGGCACGTCAATGATGATAGACATTGACGCTAGGGCACCAACTTACTCCAGTCAGTAGTCGATATGGTAACGGGTCTAGTGGTTCACATGGGGAAGCCCCCACTGGTTATGGTTATGGTTTGGGAAACAAGGAATTGGTTAATTCATGGTTTACGAACGAACTTATGGTTTTTGGAACAACCCTAAAATGAACACCAACTGTGAACTCGCTCAACTTTGTTGTTGACTCGTCATTACATGCCTTGCAGGCTTTTAGGTACATGTTGTTGGCACTTGCTGTCTGGGATGCTGGAGTGGTTATGGGTCAAGTTACAAGGAATCACAAGAAAAGTCTGATGGATTTTATACACCTATTTTATGGAACTCATAACAAATTGTAATAAGCTTCCGCTGGATAATAACTCTTGTATTGTAACACTTATTTTAAATAAATGAAAGTTTTATTTTATCTTTATAAGTTCAGTGTGATTGGTGGCTAAGATCCTGGTACGTTACACGCCCTGCGGTGTTTCCTCGAGTGGTATTTTGGCGGTGTGACAGATTGGTATCAGAGCCATTGGTTATAGTGAACTTGGTTTTAAAACGTTTTTATAAAACCAGACTATAACTGAACAGACCCGAAATCGACCATGACACTCAGCTCCAGATTGCAAGGTTCGTCTTTTACACCTGTTTCATACATTGCATAACTAGTACACGTTTGTTTATGATGCAACATGCGAACACACACTCGTCACTATAGCATGATGGCATGGGTTGCTTGCTTACATTATGATACGTTGATAGCATGTCATAGTCCTTAGATTCTTGTGATCTACCATTTTGATAACCTCTGTTTGGCATTCGAATTGGGGGACCATTTGACATGAGTTAGGAGGAACTGAGATGAGCATGCAAATCGCAATATTATTGTGGGTGCACACATAATAATAATGTGGGGTGCATGCGAGTCCCAGTTGTCACACCCCGACCACGTAGAACATACAAAACGTGGCGGAAATGTCGGGGAGTGTTGTAACAGAATTAATTGTTTCAAATCCATGGCAATTGAAGTTTCGTTTTATTGATTAAAAGAGTTACAATGTCTTAACAAACAAGAAATACAACATAATTAATTAGTCTTGCATCTTTTATTGTCACTAAAGCCCAAGTCTGCCTATGTGTATCTTGATCATCTTATGCAACAGCTCCTGAAAAACACATGTGAAAATAGGTACGTCAGCATAAAAATGCCTGTGAGATACATAGGTTTTGTGAAAATAAGTTTCATGACTTATGTTTGAGAAAATGTTTAGTCATGAACCTTGTAATTTGCTTTGTCTTGTAAATCATTTGAAAAACAATGAGTTCAGATGATATGTATAAATAAGTGAATAATGTATGGTTAAATGAATAACCATGTAAACTGAGTTTGTATAAGATAAGTTTCTTGTAAAACAATGTCTTGTGAAAAGTATATTATTTGTATAAAATGTTCTATGTCTCAAACTGAAATGATTCAAATAACGCTACGATATGTAATACCATACAAGCACTTATATATAGGAAGTACCAGCGGCGTATCCACCATGTTTGTATCATATTACACACGCATCGTTACTTAATCACTTAATCAAACCAAACCAAACAATGTAAAATGTCTATGTTTAAATATCCATGTCAAATGTCTATGTCAAATATCCATGTCAAATGTCTATGTCAAATATCCATGTCAAATGTCTATGTCAAATATCCATGTCAAATGTCTATGTCAAATATCCATGTATGGCAAGTGAAATGTCTCAACTAAACCATATGCACAAAAACAAAGTATTGAAGTAAAACTTGGTTTAAATCAAAGTTATGTTTTGTGGGAAATGCATGATCAAATGTCAATCATGTTAAAATGTCTATGCCGAAATGTCTATGTCAAAATGTCATGTAAAACGATGTACTAAGTAATGCACACAATTGAGCACACCTAGCATGAAATGTCATAAAATCATGTACTATAATGTACTAACGAACATAGCAGTATATGATGCGAAAACAGGAAAGCATGAAAGTAACAAGTAGGCACATGTGTTCCACCCCAAAACAGTTTGGAAAACAGTAAAAGAGGGGTCTATGTACTCACTTGAGATTGCTCAGTTGTCTAAAGATAACCACCAAGCAGTGCTAGAGATCACGGAAAATCAAACGGCACCTAATATAGGTAACTATGTTAATTAACCGGACCTAAATCGGAAGACTGGGTAGCATTAGGGTTTGTAAACCAAACGAGTGTGGAGACTCGTGTGATATGGTTTAACAAAGCCTACATACTAAATGAAACTTAACATAACTGTTTACGACCCATTACGACCCGTTTAGGAAGCTTATGCTACTTTAACGCGTCGTGCGCGTGAAACGCGTTCGGACCGCCTAACTAGCCCTATGACAAGTGTTATATGCCTAAACATGTTACATAATCAGTTATGTGACAAAAGTTTAGGTTACATATGCTTAATTACCAATTATACATGAAAAGGGTATTCTGGTAATTTACCTAAGGCATATAAACTACCTATCATACAACTACTTAAACGATGTGACCATAGGGTATAACCTCGGAAGGTTATTCCCTACACTACGGTCACCTAATGTATTTGGTTGGATCCTAATGATCGACCAAATGGGTCGGGTTCGAAGGTATAGGCGATTTATCAGATCGCCTACCCTACGACCCTAGACAACGTGGTAATCAGTGGGCATAGTCCCAAGGGACTATGACCAACGTGATTACACTCACGTTGCGAAGTTCAAACGAACTTCGCATTGACCATTACTGGTCAACGCTGAAAGTCAAACAAAGTTTGACTTTCGGACTCGAAAAGCAGTAAAATAAGGAAAAGAACGAAAGAATACTTACCCAGGGTCCCCGAATGCTAATCCCGATTCAAGAATCTCAGGTATGAAACAATGGTTTCAACTTAGAGCTCTCAAATCAGAATTCTTGTGGGTTTAGAAGCAATGGGGGTGGGGTATTTATAGTTTTCGGGTAACCGTTAAGATCGTTTGTTGAATATCGTGCCTTAATCGTAACCGTACAAGTGTCGGAAAGTTGTGGTGGCTAAAAACCATCCTTATCAGCTGAATATGCAAGTGGGAAAGGTGTGGTGGTGGTTAAAACAGCTGGAACACGCTGACTGTTCGATATTATCTGATCAGACATGCGTACGCGGCCCGCTTCAGGATCAGGGAAAACTCAGGCGGGCCGCCTGAGGCTTCTGATCAGCAAACATGTTTCAGAAATGACAGTTTCAGTCCCTGCATGTGTTTAAGCCCATTTCCGGCACCTCCAAGGCCCGTAAAGCCAACTTTAAGGCCCTAAAATGATGCCTAAACATTGTGGACATGAAACATGCTCAAAAATATGCCGGGGGTTGGTTCGTTTGGCCGTACGAACGCGATGTTCGCTTAATTACGACGGAATGCGCATAAGCGCGAAAAACGATCCAAATGACGAAACGAATGGATTTTTCTTATGCCGAACACTAAAATAAAATATTTTAGTGCTTACATAAATTTTTGGATGTCCGGATGTATTCAGAACGTAAGTTATGCCCGAAAATGCAAACTTGTGCACTTTTTGACACTTTTAGTCCCTGAATGACCCAAAAGTTTATTTTAGCACACCGAACCCCTCAAAGCCTATTTCTAAGCTATGTAAAGGATATTTATGGTATGTTTAACTTATGGTCATGTTCCAGAATGTCTGTTACAGTTCAAATTGACATACTTTCGCAGTTTGTCAACTTTAGTCCCTGTAAGCGATTAAACTTTGATTTCACCACACCAAACCTTCCAAAACTTATATCTAAGTTATGTAAAGGTTATTTAAGGTATGTTAAGCCTATTTCACTATTCCGGAGTGTTCGTTGCATTAAACTGGTTATATCTACGCATCAGTGCGCGTATAACCTTCCAGAAAGCGATTTAGAGCTTGAAATCGAACAAGAATTGATATGTGCAAATGATACACATATTTATACAAGTCCAAAGTATGAAATACAATATTTCATTGGTTTGGCATTTGTTTGATGGTTGAAATGACACAGGTGTTACAGTCTCCCCTACTTTAGGAAATTTCGTCCCGAAATTAATTCGTAGGAGTCTATCTGTGACTTTGTGTTAAATAACCATCAAAGATGAACAAGACGTAATCCTGTAATTTCTCTTTAACGAACATTTTTCAGAAATAAAAAATGAACGGAGTTATTTTCAACAGGCATTATTCAGAAACAAAAATGAACAGAATAGTCATTTTACATCTTCAGAAACAAAAATGAACCGAATAGTCATTTTACATCTTCAGAAACAAAAATGAACAGAATAGTCATTTTACATCTTCAGAAACAAAAATGAATAGAATAGTCATTTTAGATCTTCAGAAACAAAAATGAACAGAATAGTCATTCTACATCTTCAGAAACAAAAATGAACCGAATAGTCATTTTACATCTTCAGAAACAAAAATGAACAGAATAGTCATTTTACATCTTCAGAAACAAAAATGAACAGAATAGTCATTTTACATCTTCAGAAAAAAAAAATGAACAGAATAGTCATTTTACATCTTCAGAAACAAAAATGAACGGAATAGTCATTTTACATCTTCAGAAACAAAAATGAACGGAATAGTCATTTTACATCTTCAGAAACAAAAATGAACGGAATAGTCATTTTACATCTTCAGAAACAAAAATGAACGGAATAGTCATTTTACATCTTCAGAAACAAAAATGAACGGAATAGTCATTTTACATCTTCAGAAACAAAAATGAACGGAATAGTCATTTTACATCTTCAGAAACAAAAATGAACGGAATAGTCATTTTACATCTTCAGAAACAAAAATGAACGGAATAGTCATTTTACATCTTCAGAAACGAAAATGAACGGAATAGTCATTTTACATCTTCAGAAACGAAAATGAACGGAATAGTCATTTTACATCTTCAGAAACAAAAATGAACGGAATAGTCATTTTACATCTTCAGAAACAAAAATGAACGGAATAGTCATTTTACATCTTCAGAAACAAAAATGAACGGAATAGTCATTTTACATCTTCAGAAACAAAATGAACGGAATAGACTCTAGACACATGACAAAACTCACTGTGGTTTCTGTGCACTGAATTTCATAATTATGTATGCATCCATAATTACGCAATTCCTTGCATAGTCCGCACAATTTGTCTGAAATGTGAAGGGGAGGAAAAATCAAACCTGATGATGAGTGTGACTAAACTACCATAGGGTCCTTTTAATTAGATCGACAAAGGATCCTTTTAAATTAGGCCACCAAGGAGTCCTTTCAGCTATATCATCACATGATATTCCTAACCAGATTTTTGGATCAATCTGTTTACCTAGACCACTCAGGGGTCTAATTATGGAATGGTACAATATAATCCAAGGGACTTAACTACAACGTAAAAGCCCATTGAGGATTTAATATAGTACACAAAGATATGGAAGATTCTACGAGGATTTGGATGACAAGAATTTGGATCACACAAAAACATAAAAAGGGAACACATAAGCACATAATCACATAGTTGTTTAACTTGGTTATTAATTTGTTATCTTTGGACGCGGATACTTAAAGCACACCAGGAATCCAAATCGTGAATTTCATTTTGGCACTTTAATCATTTCAAGAATCTATCTATGAAGATAGGAAAATCTTAAAAGGAATTCGGCTTTGTCCTTATTGAATTGTGATGTACGTATTGAATCATACAAAGAATTCAATTAAGGACTCCGATGAATGATACCCATCCACAAGGATCTAATTATGAAGATAGAAAGATCCTACATGGATTTTGGAGTTTGTGTAACGAGAGTGTTCCGACACCTTGCACTAGGCGTGCTTACGTCGATACACAAGGTAGAAAGTTCATGAGGTTGAGGCGCCAGATATGTCAAGCGACATATGAAGCAGAGTTTGAAGGTTGAGCAGCAGCAGGATTTGTAACAGCTTTGCTTTGGATTGCAAAGCGGCACATGTTAACCAAATGTCTCCATCGTCCACCGTGGGTACATTTGAAACAAGGTATTTGATTTGAATAATGACGATGGCATTGATTGCACCAAGGAGCAGTTCCCTTATACAGCTTCACCCCTGAGGCGAGTCATGGTGATAGCTAAGTCAACGGTCCTCTGAAGTACGACGCCTATTCGCTGGGTAAACGCAGCAGCTGGTTCGGACATTGTTGTTGCGATGAAGAAGCATCTTGAAGATAACGAAAGGCATAGGAGGAAACAAGCGAAAGATAGTCAAAAGAAAATGACAAGGCATGTAGATTGTGACCATTTGTTTGTTACCAAAGGCAAACAAATGAGACAGTGACTAATCAAAGTAAGCGGGTCAATATAACGTATCACGAAGACATGCTCGCCTATAAGTGAACACTCATCCCAAGAATTCCCAGGTAAGCACAACTGGTCTCGCGTCTGGTTGAGATGTATACGAAGTGCTTGCCTAGACAGAAAACTCAGAATACAGGCATTCACCCTTCCAGTTTGCACGTGTTCACATTATTTAAAACCCAAAACCTTGACGAGATTTTTGAAAATTCAAAGGGGTCAAAACCTTATAATAGAGAGTTCAAAACCTTACAACAGAGGGTTCAAAACCTTGTAATAAATCATCCTAGAACAGATGATTAGTTTTCAATGCGGTTTTGAAATTTATGTTCTTGTTGTGGTAGTCGCCTAAGGATAGGTGACGGTATGTTTTATGACTAAACGCAAGTAAACTCGCGTTAGGGTCCTAAGAAAGTTATAGACTAGGTCAAAGCATTACTAATAACCTAATTTCCTATAACCATTGGCTCTGATACCATCTTTTCTGTCACACCCCGACCACGTAGAACATACAAAACGTGGCGGAAATGTCGGGGAGTGTTGTAACAGAATTAATTGTTTCAAATCCATGGCAATTGAAGTTTCGTTTTATTGATTAAAAGAGTTACAATGTCTTAACAAACAAGAAATACAACATAATTAATTAGTCTTGCATCTTTTATTGTCACTAAAGCCCAAGTCTGCCTATGTGTATCTTGATCATCTTATGCAACAGCTCCTGAAAAACACATGTGAAAATAGGTACGTCAGCATAAAAATGCCTGTGAGATACATAGGTTTTGTGAAAATAAGTTTCATGACTTATGTTTGAGAAAATGTTTAGTCATGAACCTTGTAATTTGCTTTGTCTTGTAAATCATTTGAAAAACAATGAGTTCAGATGATATGTATAAATAAGTGAATAATGTATGGTTAAATGAATAACCATGTAAACTGAGTTTGTATAAGATAAGTTTCTTGTAAAACAATGTCTTGTGAAAAGTATATTATTTGTATAAAATGTTCTATGTCTCAAACTGAAATGATTCAAATAACGCTACGATATGTAATACCATACAAGCACTTATATATAGGAAGTACCAGCGGCGTATCCACCATGTTTGTATCATATTACACACGCATCGTTACTTAATCACTTAATCAAACCAAACCAAACAATGTAAAATGTCTATGTTTAAATATCCATGTCAAATGTCTATGTCAAATATCCATGTCAAATGTCTATGTCAAATATCCATGTCAAATGTCTATGTCAAATATCCATGTATGGCAAGTGAAATGTCTCAACTAAACCATATGCACAAAAACAAAGTATTGAAGTAAAACTTGGTTTAAATCAAAGTTATGTTTTGTGGGAAATGCATGATCAAATGTCAATCATGTTAAAATGTCTATGCCGAAATGTCTATGTCAAAATGTCATGTAAAACGATGTACTAAGTAATGCACACAATTGAGCACACCTAGCATGAAATGTCATAAAATCATGTACTATAATGTACTAACGAACATAGCAGTATATGATGCGAAAACAGGAAAGCATGAAAGTAACAAGTAGGCACATGTGTTCCACCCCAAAACAGTTTGGAAAACAGTAAAAGAGGGGTCTATGTACTCACTTGAGATTGCTCAGTTGTCTAAAGATAACCACCAAGCAGTGCTAGAGATCACGGAAAATCAAACGGCACCTAATATAGGTAACTATGTTAATTAACCGGACCTAAATCGGAAGACTGGGTAGCATTAGGGTTTGTAAACCAAACGAGTGTGGAGACTCGTGTGATATGGTTTAACAAAGCCTACATACTAAATGAAACTTAACATAACTGTTTACGACCCATTACGACCCGTTTAGGAAGCTTATGCTACTTTAACGCGTCGTGCGCGTGAAACGCGTTCGGACCGCCTAACTAGCCCTATGACAAGTGTTATATGCCTAAACATGTTACATAATCAGTTATGTGACAAAAGTTTAGGTTACATATGCTTAATTACCAATTATACATGAAAAGGGTATTCTGGTAATTTACCTAAGGCATATAAACTACCTATCATACAACTACTTAAACGATGTGACCATAGGGTATAACCTCGGAAGGTTATTCCCTACACTACGGTCACCTAATGTATTTGGTCGGATCCTAATGATCGACCAAATGGGTCGGGTTCGAAGGTATAGGCGATTTATCAGATCGCCTACCCTACGACCCTAGACAACGTGGTAATCAGTGGGCATAGTCCCAAGGGACTATGACCAACGTGATTACACTCACGTTGCGAAGTTCAAACGAACTTCGCATTGACCATTACTGGTCAACGCTGAAAGTCAAACAAAGTTTGACTTTCGGACTCGAAAAGCAGTAAAATAAGGAAAAGAACGAAAGAATACTTACCCAGGGTCCCCGAATGCTAATCCCGATTCAAGAATCTCAGGTATGAAACAATGGTTTCAACTTAGAGCTCTCAAATCAGAATTCTTGTGGGTTTAGAAGCAATGGGGGGTGGGGTATTTATAGTTTTCGGGTAACCGTTAAGATCGTTTGTTGAATATCGTGCCTTAATCGTAACCGTACAAGTGTCGGAAAGTTGTGGTGGCTAAAAACCATCCTTATCAGCTGAATATGCAAGTGGGAAAGGTGTGGTGGTGGTTAAAACAGCTGGAACACGCTGACTGTTCGATATTATCTGATCAGACATGCGTACGCGGCCCGCTTCAGGATCAGGGAAAACTCAGGCGGGCCGCCTGAGGCTTCTGATCAGCAAACATGTTTCAGAAATGACAGTTTCAGTCCCTGCATGTGTTTAAGCCCATTTCCGGCACCTCCAAGGCCCGTAAAGCCAACTTTAAGGCCCTAAAATGATGCCTAAACATTGTGGACATGAAACATGCTCAAAAATATGCCGGGGGTTGGTTCGTTTGGCCGTACGAACGCGATGTTCGCTTAATTACGACGGAATGCGCATAAGCGCAAAAAACGATCCAAATGACGAAACGAATGGATTTTTCTTATGCCGAACACTAAAATAAAATATTTTAGTGCTTACATAAATTTTTGGATGTCCGGATGTATTCAGAACGTAAGTTATGCGCGAAAATGCAAACTTGTGCACTTTTTGACACTTTTAGTCCCTGAATGACCCAAAAGTTTATTTTAGCACACCGAACCCCTCAAAGCCTATTTCTAAGCTATGTAAAGGATATTTATGGTATGTTTAACTTATGGTCATGTTCCAGAATGTCTGTTACAGTTCAAATTGACATACTTTCGCAGTTTGTCAACTTTAGTCCCTGTAAGCGATTAAACTTTGATTTCACCACACCAAACCTTCCAAAACTTATATCTAAGTTATGTAAAGGTTATTTAAGGTATGTTAAGCCTATTTCACTATTCCGGAGCGTTCGTTGCATTAAACTGGTTATATCTACGCATCAGTGCGCGTATAACCTTCCAGAAAGCGATTTAGAGCTTGAAATCGAACAAGAATTGATATGTGCAAATGATACACATATTTATACAAGTCCAAAGTATGAAATACAATATTTCATTGGTTTGGCATTTGTTTGATGGTTGAAATGACACAGGTGTTACACCAGTGAGGCTTAACAAGTGAAAAAGGGATTCTGTTCCATTATTAGATCTATGTGAAACATAACAAACCTATAGGGGTCATAGCAGTGATTGTCCCCTACTCGAACGTGAACTTTTCATTCCTCTCTGGATCCTTTCGAATCTCGATGCTATCGAGTATTACCTGAACACCCATCTGAACACCTAGCGAACTGTGTAGAATGTTAGGTGCTTATAAGAACGTCCCTGAGTTGGATGTCGCAGCGTCGAATGATTGATCGATACCTTTCTCACCCCTTTTCATTGGTTGGAACTCTGTGTGTTAACGTCTTAGACCCCGAAGTGCGATCACTTCTGCAACACTTTGGCAGCGTGCTGTGTATCACTCAAACAACTTGCAACATCGATGGACAGGAGGTTGAGCGTAGTACTTTACCGACCTCAGTACTTTGACGACCCCGACTACCGGCAACGAACATCAGCGAATTGACTTCAATCGAGTCCGTGACACTAGTCAGCGATTTATGGGTGTCAACTCTTACGAATCAATCAGGGCATAAGTAATTCTAATTGACCATAGTATGGTATGCGTAACTGCTGGCACAGTCCCTCAATATAACAAGAATTCAAAAAATATCTCATAAGCGCTTTAGGACGTGGCTCAGAAGGTGAAAAGATGGACTTTGATGGTGAAGAATCGTAGGGCTTCGTTTCGAGCAACGACATTGGGGGCAACAGTCACAGCGACAACAAGGTATTCGTAACCCTAGCCTACAGTATGGAAATGAAGGTGCCTACAACATGGATTGGCCGTAGTTAAGTTAAGAAGACAACAACAAAAGGAACAACAACAGTACTGGAAATTCTGGTAAGGAAGACAGCAACACTAGAAATGATGCTCATGGAAAGGTATTTAGGGTTGGCGTGGGCGACGCCAGGATGGTGGCAACTTGGAACCTTGTACGGGTAGCTAATCGCTTCGTCTTTGTCCTATTTAACCCTGATGCTTCTCGAAAGGCTGAGGGCAAGTCAACTGAAGCATCATATGATTGTAGGGATGTAAATTCAACCGTGTGGGACAAGTTTTCGACATCGATCTTGCTTCTACTATCCACGATGGTGTTTATGCAGTAGTCAGTACGGGTTGGTTAACTAGACATTGCGCAGTTATACCCTGTGAGGGGAAAGTTTTCGTCTGTCATAAAGTATCCGAGTGGTGCAGAGGTTAACATCAATTCAGCAGTGAAGGCCAGAAGTGTCCACGGAAGGATTACCCCGCCATGGTAGCACTCGTTACTGATGTCAAGGATAAGGAAAAGAGGATCGAGGATCCACCGATTGTTCGTGATTTCTCCCTAAGTGCTACCAGAAGAACTATCAGGTTTACCTTCACATCGTTAGGAGAAGTATCAGATCGGTATCATGTCAGAAGCAGCCCTTGTTACTAGTATTCCTTATTGTCTTACACCAGGAAGGTTGCAGGAACTGGCTAATCAACTTCGGGAACTATTGGACATGAGTTTTATTGGATCTAGTTTTCGCTTCGGGGAGCCCTAGTTATACCAGTGGAGATAAGCCTTTTCGTACGTGTACCGATTATCGAGAACGTAACAAGGTGACAGTTAGGAACCGCTTGTCCCGACCATGTATTGGCCACCTGTCGACCAGTTGCGAGGAACAAGCTTCCATTCGAGGATTGGCTAGCGAACGAACTATTATCAGATGGAAGTCCAAGGGGAGAATGTTCCAAAAATGGCATATCAAACGCGATGCGGCCATTGCGACTTTATATTCCATGACCTTTGGGGTTACTCGACACACCAGCAGCTTTATGAATCTCATGAACCGATCGTGTTCATTGGCAACGCGTTGAATCATTTCTAGGAGAAAGGAACATCATGGACGACATCTGTATCTTATTTAGAGCTCCTGAGGGAGGAGCCGTTCCGTGTGAAGTCTTGCCAAATGTAACATCTGGATTCGAGAAATTTTTGAAAATTGCGCCGCTGTAATCTTTTTAGAACAGCAGGGTGATGTGTTTGTAGAAGACAAAACAGGAGGACGTCTTTCCATCTTTCGAATTCTAACTCTGCAATGCGCTGAGCATCGTCTTTACCCGAGGGTGCAGGTGATTTAGCGGTATACCATGACGGTCCGAATCAGAGTCCCAGTTACACACCGATGCAACACGAGAAAGTGATGACTTGCGTGATGGAGCTACAAAGAGGAACTGTACGACACCCAACTGGCGGTGAAAACCGTGGCCTTGGGATTTTATATGGAGGCATTACTTAGACGGTACCAGATGCGTTATTTAGACCGATCACAAGGGCCTCCCGTGTACCTTGGCTTCGACAGAGCTAAATCAGTTAATGACATCGCTGGAGGGAACTCTAGGATAGTTACAACTATAAAACTTGAACATGCACGAGCTTTGCAGCTCACTATCGACTCTAACTTACCTGATCTGATTCGCCCTATTCAAACTAGAGAACTGAAGGAAGGGGATTTTCAAGTTGAACCCATGTGGGGCATGGAGAAGCAACCCTGGCAGGTCAGACGATATTCGCTACCCTATGGAACGAAGGTGGGTCTCATTATATGGAAACTGTTGGGAACTCGTGTGGTGCAAAGCACACTGGTTTCGATATTCCAGTCGTCTGGATTTTGGATGAGAGTTAGTAGGATCTATAAATCTTGTACTGGTAATCGGGCATGAAGGCCCACCTAGCTATGTACGTGAATGATGTTTGACTTGTGGGAAAGTCAAGGAGAAGAATCAGTAACTAGAAACACACATAAGGAAATGAGAACAGACTACCATGGATTCTGTCACTAGTCTACTTATAGCTCGAAACGGAACCAATATCACCTGGGTGATCGTTGATTGACTCACGTTACCAGCACACCTTCTTACAATCAAGGAAACTGACGAGTCTTCACAATTGTGAATGTTCCTCTGAGAGAGGCGGCTTTTAGGCACGAGGTGCCAACTCCGGTTACCTTTAATTTTGAGCTATACCTGATTTATGACCGGCAATACACAACACTCTTGGCTCACGTCTAGACATGAGCGTTACTTATCACCATAAAATAAATGGTCCGAGTAAACGAACCCCCCGACACTCGAAGACATGCTGCAGGCATGTGTGTGATTGACTTAGTGAAAATTGGAAGGACAACTCTGTTTGGGGCATTGTATGGATGATAATGCCAATCTTCTTGTTTGGCTAAGGTGAATGACAACCTAAACACAGGTCTAGGATTTGTACTCGAAACTCTTGGGAAGATTGCTTAGATCGGGAATCGTTTGGCTGCAACGCGTGATCGCCAGGAAAGCTGATAAGCTTAGGAACCATTGGAAGTTCGTAGTGGGCGATCATTTCATGATGAAAGTCTCACCCTGGGAGGGTGTGGTACGCTTGGGAAGCGCAACAAACTTAAATTCACGATACGTTGGGCCATTCTGGATTCTGAGAGAATCAGAAATGTGGCCTACAAACTCGAGTTACCTTACTGGACAACGTTCACGTTGTTGTTCATGTCTCAAATCTGAAGAAGTGTTGTCCGACGAAACACTTGCGGTCTTTTTACAAGAACCGTAGGTCAATGATAAGTCACAGTGTATGGATAAAGCTATTGAAATCACAGACTGGGAAGTCAAGGTTCGTTATCATAGTCGAAAGTCAATCGTGAGAGTTCGTTGGAACTCAAGATGTGGACCGGAGTTCATGTGAGAACACAGTAATCAGAGGAAGCTTTAGTATCTTCAGTTGTCCAAACGGTTGAATCAAGCTCCGATATCAATAATGAATTTCGGGACGAAATTCCCTTTCAAGTTGGGGATGATGTGGTACCCAAGGAAATTCCACAGTCATCCTGATTTAACATTTTGCTACTTTGGATTACTTGTCAAATTTCGGGACGAAATTTCTTTCAAGTTGGGGATGATGTGACAACCCGAACTTTCAAGGTTGGTAACGTTTAAGATTGTGATCTTAACTCCTCGTTAATTCTCTCCTATGTGTTACATGTTCCGTACTATTATATTCTATTAAACGCTCGTAACTTTTATAAACGTGTTTAACGTGTAATGTATTTGAGTATGCTTGTACGCGTGGTGGGTTTTCTATTGGGTCAATGGCTCGGTTAGGGCCGCACACAAAGATAGGACACACACCTTAGTTCTTTTATCTCGGCCCCACATTTAAGTCCGGCCTACACCACTTGAGCCCACCATTCATGGATCATGTATATCTTTAAGTATGGCACGTAATTCTGGTTGTTTTTGATTAATCACAACATCACAACAAACCCTACTCTCCCCTAGATTGCGTGCGGCAAGTAGACCCCCCCCATCATCATCAAGACATCATCTCTTACAATCGAGTTCTTGGTTAGTATGATATTACTTGCTTTAAATTCTGGTTGATCATATTTGTTTAAGTATAAGCTCATCGCTGATTTGTAATGATGAATAAGTGAACCCTTATGTTGCGATCTTCTGGTCAAAACCATATGTGATATTATGAACAATGACTAACCTAAGTTCTGTGGATATTGAACAATTCCATTATAGGGAGAATTGCTTGATAATAATTCAGTAAGCTAGGGCTTGTATCTAGGTTTGACTCCCATGTTGATATATCAAGAACCTCATGAAGTTGTTGTACATGATTACTGATTACGTGATATGTGTTATACGATGTGATGATTAATATGTTTTATGATGAATATGACTTTATGAGTTATCATTGTTGTGCATGAATGTTTACAATCCTGGTTTACGATATAGAACTTATGTGGGTTAGCAAATTGAGGAATCCTCTAAATTAATAATGAACTAACTGTGGTAAGATCATTAGGGTAGTCGTATTCAAACCAAACGAGACTTGCATCTATAAATCCATGTTTGGTATCTCTTATAAGGATTCTGCGTATGTGTGTGAATTACAATTTATGTGATTAATCAATTGGTTTGTTAGTATTGAATTGTGAATTATAGGATAACAAGGACCTAAGTAGTTGACCGTTAATTACTTTAAGTGATTTGCTGTTAAACAAGAGTGGGATTAATGGATCTGTTGATTGTAGAACTCATGATTTTTATTCATTGTATAAACTGATCGAGACTATTGGGAGGTTTGAGGATTTATGTGAAAGAAAGCAATACCACATGGGCCACACACACTCTTTTGTTAATTGGATTTATGTTAGACTTAATGTGTGAATTGGGCCTTTATTTGAGATTGTTATGGATTTGGGCCAAAAACCGAACATGATTTCATCAGGCCCAAACCGCATAAACGGGAATTCACTTACACTGTTTGGGTCCCTCGATATGACTCGGGTTGCAATTGTGTATTGGGCCGCACGTTGGCCAATGGCCCACGGGTGGGACCGGATCACAGTAAGTGTGGATTTCACACACATGGGCCGGGTAGGAGGAAGGGTTAAACACATGGGTCAAATATAAACTGTTTGAGTTGTAACCTTGTTGCGTTTGACAAACTAGTGATAAGATGAAACATTGCGTGTACGGCCCTAACCTGCAATGTGAATGTGTATCGGTATGGATACTTGCTACAACTTGTGTGACAGTACGAACTACGCTTGTTATGACATACGTGATGATTGTACGTTTGGTTGTTTATTGCTATAGCAATACGTGTGACTAGATACGTGAATTATGAATTCATGAAACTGATTGTCTCTGGTAACCACGATAGGATTTGATTGATCAACTGTTTAACGAGCATTTAATCTAACCGAGCAAACCATGGTGAGTTCACACTTTCTACAAGGCATGGGATTCCCGGTGGTTGGGAATGTGTAAAGGATTTAATCGGAAACTGCGTGACCTCCTGGTTTGGAACACGTACCACATCCTCTTTAATGAAGGGTGATAACATGTACTAAGGATTTAATCGGAACCTGCGTGATCTCCTGGTTTAGGGACACGTACCACATCCTCTTTATTGAAGGGTGACAACATTGATACTAGACCAAAATCTCTATCATGAAGTCCCTCATTTTTATATCGACTTAATCGTCGGGCCAATGGCGAGCGGGTCATTAGTTAGATAGTGCTATTTAGGTTTGACAAGCCTCACATCGTGCCGCAGAGGACGGGCGTGAACTAATGGATCTGGGCACGTCAATGATGATAGACATTGACGCTAAGGCACCAACTTACTCCAGTCAGTAGTCGATATGGTAACGGGTCTAGTGGTTCACATGGGGAAGCCCCCACTGGTTATGGTTATGGTTTGGGAAACAAGGAATTGGTTAACTCATGGTTTACGAACGAACTTATGGTTTTTGGAGCAACCCTAAAATGAACACCAACTGTGAACTCGCTCAACTTTGTTGTTGACTCGTCGTTACATGCCTTGCAGGCTTTTAGGTACATGTTGTTGGCACTTGCTGTCTGGGATGCTGGAGTGGTCATGGGTCAAGTTACAAGGAATCACAAGACAAGTCTGATGGATTTTATACACCTATTTTATGGAACTCATAACAAATTGTAATAAGCTTCCGCTGGATAATAACTCTTGTATTGTAACACTTATTTTAAATAAATGAAAGTTTTATTTTATCTTTATAAGTTCAGTGTGATTGGTGGCTAAGATCCTGGTACGTTACACGCCCTACGGTGTTTCACGAGTGGTATTTTGGGGGTGTGACAGTTTACAAATTTCATTTCTTTACGCGTTATAATTTAACATATTATCTATGACTTGAAGCCCACACCCATCTCTTCGGCCCAAACACCCGCGTCTTCTAATCGTGTTTACGACCCAAACACCTTTGTTTTCTATCTTGTTCACAGTATAAAAACGCAAGCCCAACCCCCACTAATTTGCCGCCTACATTATGTAAACCCAAACCGCCACCCCTTTTCCCCATCTCTTTATATTCGGCCCAAGTCAAACCCAGCCCAGATCCTTTTTATGCGGCCCAAACGCAAATCCTTTCACGGCCCCAACACTCCATTTAATTCATATAGTTACATATACATGCAATCTCATTAAAAACCCTAACATAATTCGGTTCCCTCTTCCTTTCCCACTGTCGACATAGATCAGGAGCATCAAGGCTTCAAGCTTTCAGTCCAAGACTCAACCGAATTCCCTTTGCATCATTAGGTATCATGCCTTGTCTTTTATCGATAGTTCTATAAATTCATGCATGTTTTCGATTATAAACCTCTTGTAACTTGGCTGCATTCTTGGTATTATTAGCATGTTCTTGTTCATTGTGATGTTACTTGTAATATAGGGTTGCTAGAAATCATTGTGGTTGATGTGATGATTGATCGCGAGTTCGGTTAAGTCACTTGGGTTTTGTTTGTGGGTTGAATCTTGTGGTGCTGGTGAACTAATTGATAAATAATATGAGTTAGGGTGTCAATCTGTTGTAAGTGATGTATAAGTTTCGTATTGTTTCGTTAGGTAGGTGATTAAAGTCACAAAACCTATTTTAAGAAGTCGGGTAACAAAAACTGAATCTGCCCTGAAGGTTATAGCCGACTTGTGTCGACTGTAACGGGGTCAAAGTTTATCAAAAGATGAGGTTTATTGAGTCTATAACGTAGTTCCAGGAAATTCCTTTCAAACCCAACTGGAATTGCATTTTTTCGACGTCGTTTGTGATTTTAAAAGAATTATTTCGTGACAAAGGTCCAGGTTGTGTTTTCTGTCAGAATTTGCAGCCCATTACGAATGTTATAACTCAATGTATGAATTGAGTTATTACCTAAAAAAATTATTATAGATAGTTCCAGTTGATATTGAAAATCTCCCACTGTAATTTCGTTAAAAGGGTAAACAAGGATTTTTAAATGATTTTGTCGTAAACTGTCATCAGTATGTTATAAATCAGACCTAGGTATAAAGAATGATTTTAATTGAATTTTCTCTAAGTATTAAGGTCATGACAGACCTAGGTATAAAGAATGAATTTTATTGAATTTTCTCTAAGTATTAAGGTCATGAGAAAAATACATAAGTATTCTGGAACTAAATGACATGTTATGTTAAAATATCATAATTTTCTGAACTCGTTTAGTATTTTAATTAAATTTTGGAAAACTGCCTAAAATCTGACTTGAAACTACAATGTGCTGAAAGTGATTGTAAACGTTTTAAATATGCATACATGTTACAACAAGGTGTTAAGTGTTATTAAAACATTAGCGGGTATCAACGAATGTGCTAGATGGAATAACATGATCAGATGCACTAACTTACACGAATGGGTAATTGAATGTCAAACGTGATTGTCTGACTATGTGTTAGAATACATGTAGGATTTCATGAATCAAAACTAACTGAAAAGGGTAAATATATCAGGAGGAGGTTGACTACTCTTGGGTACCTTTCACACATATTCTACCAAGCAAATTAAGGTGAGTTCACAACCTTTTCCAAAAGCATGTATTCCTAGTTTGGAACAACATTTTTATGGTAGCCCTGGTTGGGGCTACACGCGTGTTCCTAGTTGGAACCACTTAACATACTATCCACTGGAGATGGCACTTGGACTAAACGAACACTCTATCATGAATGTCCTTACATTTTTACCGATTAATTTGTCGGGGAGGCTACACGGAGTATTAGTTGATAGCGCTATTAAGTTTGATAAACCTCACACCGTGTTGGGAGCTGGACGTGAACTTTTAACCTTCACTTTTACATTAATGTTGATAGACGTTAATGAGGGCACAAAACGAAACGTCAACATTAAGTACACAGTTTAGTCATTTGATGAGGGTTAGCTACCCAAGTCATACATAAAAAGAAAACAATTATGAACTTTACTTTTGCTTAACTAAAATTTGTGAATTCATCAACTTTATTGTTGACACGTAATTGCATGCTTTGTGTCACACCCTGAAATATTAGAGCTGGCGTGACTGGACTGGTATCTTCATTGCATAGCGGAAGCAGCTAAAGCTAAGACTTCTAGGAAATGTGTGACAACTCGAATTTCCGACATTCTCTATTCGCATTTAATGCACGTTGACTTTGACTGTTTGGTTGTTGACTTGTTTGACTTGTAACGATACACGTTGTGTTAAAATGAAACGTATTATGATTGTGGAATATGTTATGTGCTATATGACAAAACGTATGTGTTAATGATATAGTGTGAACCGGTTAGTAAACACTTGAACTAGTTTAGCGCTGGAAAACATTCACAATGAATCAAGTGTGTCTCGCCGGCCCAAAGCCCAGTATAGGCCCAAACCTTATTCGTAATTATATAATTAGTTTAGGAGAACGGTTACCAAAAATTCTCAAACCCTAGAGACTCCTCCCCTATTGACGGCAGCCTTGTGACTTCGTGACCCTCAAAGATCGATCAAGATTTCGTCCTTGTTCATCGTGGTTAGTGCAAGTCATTATCTGATTTTGTGTTTCAAAACGATTATTTGAGTATTATGTTTGCATGTTGTCTGTGATGAGGATTGATATGATAGTTGTTGACTGCCATGTTTTCCTTTCGGTCCAATAACATCTCTCCGATTAGTATTGATATCACAATTGTCCTTTACAATATTCCTTGATATGATTATTTGTGGGTAGTAGTCAAACCCACCGATTTAATTAGTCCAATAACACCAAGTGGTGGTTATAAAATTGCCGGCCATCATGCTTAGAATTGCACGTGATTGTCAGTTTATTATGTGATCATAGTTGTGGGTCAATTGTTGTTGAATAGTTGTGAACCATTGGTTCAATTTTCGGTTGGAACAAGAATGGTCAAATTAAATTGTAGCACCATTACACCAAAAGTCAGTGCATGTGGGTGTAAGTTGACCACAGGGAATCAAATGCATGTGTCGGCTATTATATTCTTGTTACATGTGTGTGTTGTCAGTACAAGTTAGTCAAGGTTCAAACATGAATTGTTTATTTATATATATATGTCATCGAATTGTAAGTGAAAGGTCCAATCGGTTGAATTTTATTTGCGGTCCAATGAGGATTGGCGGTGGTGGATAGGTGTCGGCCACTAGGATTTTGTGATATGATTATTATTGCTGAAACTGTTATGTGATTTTGACGAAACAACTGGACGACGAGACACATTTGGCGAAACAGAATGTGTTTCGCCGAGACCATCTTGACGAAACAAACATGGCGAAACACAAGTGTTTCGCCGAGACCCTGAATGACGAAACAAAATATGTTTCGTCAATATGTGCTTCGCCAAACTGTGATTCGCTGACTGAGTAAACTGTTTTGTAATCTGATTCTGTTAAGACCTAACCCAGTTAACTATCTGCTGATAAATAATAAACATGACTGGTAGGATTATGTGTTACCTGCTTATACGTGAACAACTTGAACACAAACTGACTTTATATACGTGCATACTCTAGGACGTGATTGACTTATTTGCGAGCACATAACCTAGCATACCGAGCAAACCAAGGTGAGTTCACACAAGCCAAGGCATGGGGTTCCCAGGGGGGAATGGGGATTTGATAATGACTGTACATACATAGATGACAGAACCTGCTGCTAGACTAGTAACACTTATTGAACGATCTTCGCACACCTGCCAAGGACATTGGCCGTGAACTGAACTTACAACATCATCGCACACCTGCCAAGGACATTGGCCGCGATATTATGACTGCCTTCGCACACCTACCAAGGACATTGGCCGCGAACTGAACTTACAACATCTTCGCACACCTGCCAAGGACATTGGCCGCGATGGAAACTAATATGATACATTGTAACGAACGAACATACTACTACTCACGCTATACTGTTACTGAACTATTAACTGTGAACTCGCTCAACTAGTTGTTGACTCTCTCTTACATGCCTTGCAGGACCTTAGGTACATATGGAGCTTGCACAGGGAGGAGCAGGTCGTTGTGGGATACGGATCGTAGACGATATTTGAACTTATAACTTATTTTGGGTTTTCATTATTATGCTTCCGCTACTTAAACAATGTTTGGTTATGAACATCAGTCATGTCAAGATGAATTACATTTTCCTACTTTTATACTTAAGTACTATGTTTGATATGATTGATGGCTTGATCCTGGTCAGTCACGCCTCCAAGCGGTGATACTCCGCGTGTGGATTTTGGGGGTGTGACAGATTGGTATCAGAGCCATTGGTTATAGAGAACTTGGTTTTAATAAAGGGAAAACGATTTTGTTAAAACCAGACTATAACCAGAACAGTGCTCTCAACGATCCACAACGACGCTTCGCTCCACGTGCAAGGCTCAACATCATAGGTATTACTATTCATGTTACCTTACCTACTTGCTAGAATTACATAGAACTTTGCTCGTGGTATGCTTAGGTTACAGAACCTACTATATGTTACTGCTTGAAAACGCTTACGTGCTCACTATCTTCTGTCATCGCACTATTCGCGAACCTCTCTCACTCACGTTCTCCCTGATGTCAAGATCATGAGTGGACGCGTTAACCTAACTCAAGCCCAGTTGGCGGCTTCGATCACTGAACAAGTTACTGCAGCACTTGTAGCTGCCCAGGCAGGAGGTGTAACCTGCCATCACCACTTACTCTAGGATCTTTAGATCCTACTTTTGTAACTCAACACTTGTGCTTAATTTTGATTACTCTTACGCACACGACAAGTCAACACGCTCAGCTACCCGTTTGCACTTTCAAAACTTTTATGGACTGTCGTCCTACTACTCTCAGCGACACTAAAGGAGCTGTTGGACTCCTCCATTTGTTCGAGGAACTCGAACCGGTCTTCAAATGTGTAAATGACCTGAGGCTCGTAAGGTGAATTATGCCACTGATACTCTCGAAGGCACTGCGCTAACTTGGTGGAATGCGCAAGTTCAGATGCTCGGGCTGGCGGCTGCTGATGCCACCCCATGGAATGATTCTAAGGAACTGATCAAACGTGAATACAGTAGTTATGATGCCATCCACAAGTTGGAAGTGGAGTCCTTTAACATGAAGATGACGGGGTCAGAAATAGAAGCGTGCACGATAACGATCCAACAAACTGACAATTTTGTGTCCAACTATGGTGGATCCTCTCATAAAGAGCTTTGAGCTGTACCTCAAAGGCTTAGTACCAGGAATTCAAAACCATGTGATGGCGGCTAAACTTGCTACTATTCAAGATGTTACTCATCTTGCTCATCGTCTCATAGACCAGGCAGTGGAACAGAACAAGCTGCCTCAATGTATCAGCAATACTACCACTACTACTTCAACTACTTCTGCTACCCTCAGTGACAACGAATGAAAGTGGGATGGAACCTCTAGCAAGGGTTCGACTACGATTCCGTCCCAGGCACAGCAGTGAAAGGTCGATGACAACTAAAGTCCTGGACAACAACCATTTAGTATTCAAGGGCAGGGTGGATACAAGGGAAACCACCCTAAGCGCAAACGAGGTAACCTGCACCACAGCGGGCAGGGCAAACGTAATCATTGTCAATAATGCAACAAGCTTGGTCATGGAACCAAAGATGGTAGAAACTCACGTCCTGCAAACCAGAACCAACAACAACAGCCACAAGATTTATAGAATCGGCGGCAACAGCAGGGAAACGAGAGATGTTATCAGATGATGTTGAAGGTCACTTCGAAGTACACTGCCCACGGTTGAACCAGAACCAGAGCTAGAACCACAACCAAGGAAACGAGAACTAGTGAAGACAACAACGGGGGTAATAACGACGGCAATGGTGCCAGGGGTCGAGTGTTCGTGATTGGTCAGAGTGATACTAGGAATGACCCCAGCGTTGCGATAGTTTCGACATCGTCATTAGTATGGACTGGTTATCCCAACAACAAACAGAGATCCTATGCAAGGAGAAGACCATTCGTATTCCACGTTCTGGTGAAGAACCTCTCAAAGTTCAAGGCGACAAGAGTGGTGTCGTGAGTGGCATCATTTCTTTCTTGAAGGCTTAGAAGTGTTTACGAAAGGGCCACACCGCTGTTTTAGCTCTCGTTACAGATACCTCGAAGAAAGAGAAAAAGATTGAAGATATTCCTGTAGTACGTGACTTTCCTCAAGTGTTCCCTGAGGAATTACCTGGGTTACCGCCTCATCGTCAAGTCGAATTTCAGATCGAGCTCGCTCCAGGAGCAGCACCTATAGCTCGAGCACCTTATCGTTTAGCTCCAACTGAATTAGAAGAACTGTCAAAGCAGCTGCAAGAACTCTTGGAAAAGGGTTTTATACGTCCTAGCTCTTCGCCCTGGGGAGCTCCAGTGTTATTCATAAAGAAGAAAGACGGTACGTTCAGGATGTGTATAGACTACCGTGAACTCAACAAGGTGACGATCAAGAATCGTTATCCTCTTCCGCGCATAGATGATTTATTTGACCAGCTGCAAGGGTCGAGCTACTACTCCAAGATAGACTTAAGGTCAGGATACCATCAGCTGAGAGTCCGGGATGAGGACGTCTCCAAAACAGCGTTCAGAACACGCTACGGCCACTACGAGTTTATGGTCATGCCATTTGGGCTGACGAACGCGCCTGCCGTATTTATGGATCTTATGAACAGGGTGTGCAAACCCTATCTCGACAAGTTCGTCATTGTTTTCATCGACGACATCCTGATTTATTCAAAGAGTCAGGAGGAACACGAGCAGCACTTACGTCTTATACTGGAACTTCTACGAACGGAACAGCTATACGCCAAGTTTTCCAAATGTGACTTTTGGCTTCGTGAAGTCCACTTTTTAGGCCACGTGGTGAACAAGGATGGGATTCGTGTAGATCCATCCAAGGTAGATTCGATCAAGAATTGGCCTGCGCCTCGTACACCAACGGAAATACGCCAATTCTTGGGTTTGGCGGGTTATTACAGACGTTTCATCAAAGACTTCTCAAAGATTGCTCAGCCGCTTACACTGTTGACGCAGAAGGGTGTTGTTTATCGTTGGGGTAATGCACAGGAAACAGCGTTCCAACACTTAAAGGATAGACTCTGTAGCGCACCTATCCTCTCATTGCCTGAAGGCACGGATGATTTCGTAGTCTACTGCGACGCATCTATCCAAGGTCTTGGATGTGTATTGATGCAGAGGGATAAAGTTATTGCTTATGCTTCGCGCCAGCTTAAGATTCACGAACGGAATTACACTACACACGACCTAGAGCTGGGAGCGGTTGTCTTTGCACTCAAGATATGGCGACACTACTTGTACGGTACCAAATGTGCTATCTACACTGACCACAGAAGCCTCGAACATATATTCAAACAGAAGGAACTGAATATGCGACAGCGACGATGGGTTGAACTGTTAAATGATTACGAATGCTCAATCAGGTACCACCCAGGCAAAGCCAATGTTGTGGCTGACGCCCTCAGCCGAAAGGACACCGCGCCTAAGCGCGTACGAGCTTTACAACTCACCATACAGTCTAGTCTTCCTTCCCAGATACGAGATGCTCAGGTAGAAGCATTGAAACCAGATAATGTCAGGGCTGAAGCCCTACGCGGCTCAAGACAACGATTAGAACAGAAGGAAGATGGTGCTTACTACGTCACAGGACGCATTTGGGTTCCACTGTACGGCAACTTACGCGAGCTGGTAATGGATGAAGCTCACAAGTCTCGCTACTCGGTACACCCTGGTTCGGATAAAATGTACCACGATATTAAGACTACATACTGGTGGCCTAGCATGAAGGCCCACATAGCCACATACGTTAGCAAATGCTTGACTTGTGCGAGAGTCAAGGCAGAATATCAGAAACCGTCAGGACCACTCCAACAACCTGAGATACCACAATGGAAATGGGAGCAAATTTCCATGGATTTTGTTACTGGCCTACCTAGATCTTAGCGCGGAAATGATACTATTTGGGTGATCGTGGATCGACTCACAAAGTCTGCTCACTTCTTGGCAATCAAAGAAACAGACAAGTTCTCTACCTTAGCAGACATTTACTTAAAAGAAGTGGTCTCGAGGCACGGAGTGCCCACCTCCATCATCTCTGATCGTGACGCACGTTTTACTTCAGAACTGTGGCAAGCAATGCATAAATCTTTCGGCTCTCGTTTAGACATGAGCACAGCTTATCACCCTCAGACAGATGGACAGTCTGAGCGCACTATTCAAACTCTAGAAGACATGCTTCGGGCGTGCGTAATTGACTTTGGCAATGGTTGGGAGAAACATCTGCCACTCGTGGAATTTTCATACAATAACAGCTACCACACCAGCATTAAGGCTGCACCATTCGAGGCATTGTACGGGCGTAAATGCCGATCACCTCTCTATGGGGCAGAGGTGGGTGATAGTCAAATCACGGGTCCAGAAATGGTAGTCGATACTACAGAAAAGATTGCACAAATACGACAACGCATGGCGGCAGCACGCGACCGTCAGAAAGCATACGCTGATTTAGACAGGAAACTACTCGAATTCCAGGTTGGGGATCGAGCGCTACTTAAAGTTTCACCCTGGAAGGGTGTGGTTCGTTTTGGCAAACGCGGCAAACTTAATCCACGATACGTCGGACCTTTCGAGGTGATTGAGAAAATAGGCAAAGTGGCTTACAGATTGAACTTACCACCTGAACTCAGTGCAGTTCACAACGTCTTTCACGTGTCGAATCTGAAGAAGTGTACGTCAGATGAGACCCACATAGTTCCCTTAAAGGAACTCACTATCGACGAGCGGTTGCACTTCGTCGAGGAACCTGTTGAAATCACGGACCGGGATGTTAAGGTCCTCAAGAACACGAGAATCCCTCTTGTACGAGTTCGTTGGAACTCCCGTCGTGGCCCAGAGTATACCTGGGAACGAGAAGATCAAATGGAACTCAAATATCCCCAGTTGTTCGGAACCAATGCAACTACTACTGAGGCTGAAGCTACCAATGCAGAATTTCGGGACGAAATTCCAAATCAACGGGGGGATAATGTGACACCCCAAGAAAACCAGTAATCTTCGCAAACATGCTCAGGGGAGCCGCGATACAATTCAGGTAAACAACGTCACACTACTAGCTTCCTCAGTAACTGCATGCTAAATTTCGGGACGAAATTTCTTTCAAGTTGGGGATAATGTGACAACTCGAATTTCCGACATTCTCTATTCGCATTTAATGCACGTTGACTTTGACTGTTTGGTTGTTGACTTGTTTGACTTGTAACGATACACGTTGTGTTAAAATGAAACGTATTATGATTGTGGAATATGTTATGTGCTATATGACAAAACGTATGTGTTAATGATATAGTGTGAACCGGTTAGTAAACACTTGAACTAGTTTAGCGCTGGAAAACATTCACAATGAATCAAGTGTGTCTCGCCGGCCCAAAGCCCAGTATAGGCCCAAACCTTATTCGTAATTATATAATTAGTTTAGGAGAACGGTTACCAAAAATTCTCAAACCCTAGAGACTCCTCCCCTATTGACGGCAGCCTTGTGACTTCGTGACCCTCAAAGATCGATCAAGATTTCGTCCTTGTTCATCGTGGTTAGTGCAAGTCATTATCTGATTTTGTGTTTCAAAACGATTATTTGAGTATTATGTTTGCATGTTGTCTGTGATGAGGATTGATATGATAGTTGTTGACTGCCATGTTTTCCTTTCGGTCCAATAACATCTCTCCGATTAGTATTGATATCACAATTGTCCTTTACAATATTCCTTGATATGATTATTTGTGGGTAGTAGTCAAACCCACCGATTTAATTAGTCCAATAACACCAAGCGGTGGTTATAAAATTGCCGGCCATCATGCTTAGAATTGCACGTGATTGTCAGTTTATTATGTGATCATAGTTGTGGGTCAATTGTTGTTGAATAGTTGTGAACCATTGGTTCAATTTTCGGTTGGAACAAGAATGGTCAAATTAAATTGTAGCACCATTACACCAAAAGTCAGTGCATGTGGGTGTAAGTTGACCACAGGGAATCAAATGCATGTGTCGGCTATTATATTCTTGTTACATGTGTGTGTTGTCAGTACAAGTTAGTCAAGGTTCAAACATGAATTGTTTATTTATATATATATGTCATCGAATTGTAAGTGAAAGGTCCAATCGGTTGAATTTTATTTGCGGTCCAATGAGGATTGGCGGTGGTGGATAGGTGTCGGCCACTAGGATTTTGTGATATGATTATTATTGCTGAAACTGTTATGTGATTTTGACGAAACAACTGGACGACGAGACACATTTGGCGAAACAGAATGTGTTTCGCCGAGACCATCTTGACGAAACAAACATGGCGAAACACAAGTGTTTCGCCGAGACCCTGAATGACGAAACAAAATATGTTTCGTCAATATGTGCTTCGCCAAACTGTGATTCGCTGACTGAGTAAACTGTTTTGTAATCTGATTCTGTTAAGACCTAACCCAGTTAACTAACTGCTGATAAATAATAAACATGACTGGTAGGATTATGTGTTACCTGCTTATACGTGAACAACTTGAACACAAACTGACTTTATATACGTGCATACTCTAGGACGTGATTGACTTATTTGCGAGCACATAACCTAGCATACCGAGCAAACCAAGGTGAGTTCACACAAGCCAAGGCATGGGGTTCCCAGGGGGGAATGGGGATTTGATAATGACTGTACATACATAGATGACAGAACCTGCTGCTAGACTAGTAACACTTATTGAACGATCTTCGCACACCTGCCAAGGACATTGGCCGCGAACTGAACTTACAACATCATCGCACACCTGCCAAGGACATTGGCCGCGATATTATGACTGCCTTCGCACACCTGCCAAGGACATTGGCCGCGAACTGAACTTACAACATCTTCGCACACCTGCCAAGGACATTGGCCGCGATGGAAACTAATATGATACATTGTAACGAACGAACATACTACTACTCACGCTATACTGTTACTGAACTATTAACTGTGAACTCGCTCAACTAGTTGTTGACTCTCTCTTACATGCCTTGCAGGACCTTAGGTACATATGGAGCTTGCACAGGGAGGAGCAGGTCGTTGTGGGATACGGATCGTAGACGATATTTGAACTTATAACTTATTTTGGGTTTTCATTATTATGCTTCCGCTACTTAAACAATGTTTGGTTATGAACATCAGTCATGTCAAGATGAATTACATTTTCCTACTTTTATACTTAAGTACTATGTTTGATATGATTGATGGCTTGATCCTGGTCAGTCACGCCTCCAAGCGGTGATACTCCGCGTGTGGATTTTGGGGGTGTGACAAAATGATCGCCCACTAAGTACTCGAGTCCAAATGGTTCTCCTATTCCAACTGCGCCATAACTTGAAAAAGTATCCTGAGAAAGAAACATGCGAAAAATCAACATAAAGTTGAGCAAGTTCATAGTTTGTTTGTAAAAGATTTGAAATAAATCTTTTTGGATAACCGGTTTTTAAAATAATGTTTGAGAAAACGAAATAAAAATCATTTTCTTTGGCATGTTATATGAAAGCTTTGTATTTGTAAACTTCGTATATGTAAAACATCGTGTTTGTAAAACTATGTATTCGTAAAGTTTTGTGTTTGTAACACTTGTGTGGCTGTCAATGTCCGCGCATGACAATGACAAACATACCCACATGAGTCTGTATGTTGGACTATTCAGTCCTTAAGATAAAGGTCTTAGGTGCATGCAAGATTTTGGGTTGTTGTATGTGGGACACACAGTCTTTGTTGTTTATGTGCAAGACCAACCAGTCCTCTTGTTTGTATGTGGGACCCTTAGTCCCCTTTTTAACTAGGACCAACCCCGTCACTAGTGTCTGTGGCTCATGCATGTTTCGTACTGTTTATGTTTTTGTAAAAACCTGTATGTTTTGCATAAGTTTTTCGTAAACCATTTGAGTTTAATGAAAATCACAAATCATTTGTGTTAGTTAAAACGTGTTGTAACATGGTTTAGAAATATATAATTTTTGCTCATTCAAAAACCTCATATGTTCTTGCAAAACGTGCTTGTTTAGGAATATGCAGTTTTTGTTCATCGAAAACTTTGTATGTTTCTGCAAAACGTGCATGTCTTTCCACCCCGAAAACATTTATAAAAATGTAAAACCGTGAAAAGGTGGGGTCATGAACTCACCTGGATTTCCTTGTGCAAAGCTAGCTAAATGTGCATTCCATAGTGTCGTTTCCAAACGTGATTCGCTAGCGTGCATTCTATAATATCCCTAACACGGAATATCTTATAAATTTTCGAAATAAAAGCCGTAACTAACTACGTGTCACCAAGCTCTACCGAATCGTTAACCGAACGATTTGACGGTAAGTTGTTAACTTAATGGAAATGATTAAGTTAAGTCTCGTCTATTGTCGGTAATAGTTACTAAGTTTTGGAAGTACTCAGCTTCCAAAAGATTTAAAATATATAAATATTTATATAAAAACATATAAATATATCGATAAAAGCGCGTTAGTCGTCTCGAGATGTTGTACGTGCATGTAACGAATGTTTATATGAAAATAATACATAACAAACTCGTATTATATATGGTATGCCGTTTAGGCGTTTGAAATAATATAAAAATTTATATTTATTTTATAGAAGATTCATCGTTGGATGTTTGAAATAAATATATAAACTATATCTATTTTTATAAAAGAATTCGTGTTGCACGATATTTGAAATAAATATTTAAACTATATTTATTTTATAAAACGAATTCGTGTTAGTTGGTATTTGAAATAAATATATAACTATATTTATTCTTATAAAACGAAATCGTGTTGTTTGATATTCGAAATAAGTATATAAACTATATTTATTTTATAAAAGAATCGTCGTGTTTTTGATATTTGAAACGAATATATAAACTGTATTTATTTTTATAAAACAAAGGCGTGTTATCGGCGTTTGAAAACAATATAAATAGTTATATTGATTTTATAAAAGAATTGTCGAATTTTCGAAGTTTAAAATAAATATAATAATTATATTTATTGTTGTAATTAATATCCGAATTGTCGTTTTGTTTAAAAAAATTGTGATAACATATTTGTTTCTGTTGGTGCATATTCGGTGACAACAACTTAATAGTTTGATTATTTTGTCTTTGGATATTTTGTAATGGGCTTAGCATATTGGTTAGTGAGTTATTTGTTGTAATGGGCTTGGAAAATGTGTTAGGACCGGTTTTGACTCCGTTTCGATTGCGAACCGAACGTGTGACGTGCGGAATCCGTACACGAACGTGACCGAACACACGAGAATGTAATATAATCTGTGATTCTTTGATAAATCTGAAATTGTACAAGAACCGTGAATCACCTTGCCACTTTCTCTCTCTAGTTTCTCTCTCTAGCTTCAAAGCTCTCCAAGTCTCAAATGTGGCAAAAAGTTCTAAACCTAACACCTTAGGTTCCTATTTATAGGCCAAGGCAATAAGGAATCTTTCCTTATTTACAAATATGCCATCTTGCCTTTCTAAACTAGATATTACAATAAAAGCCTAGAAATAAACTATTTCTGCTACGGTCTTGAGATGACGGAGGCGATAGACATACTGCACTAATAGACTCCCCCTTGGATATTGCCGCAGTCAATCTCAAACATTTAGTCAGACTCGTAGTGTCTTATCTTTCTCTCTCTCACTGAGTCTTATTGTTTGAACAGAATCCCCGTGGATCTGTTTTCAGCTTCAGCTTCCTCTTTCGATAGACTCTTCAGGCTCCCCCTTTCGTCAAGCTTCCGTGCTTTGGGATCGACACCTGGATTTCCGTATACAAGCTCCTTCAGGATAGTTTCCTTGTTCCTTGAATCCACGCTTCCTCTTGCGTTGAGCTCGTCTTCAGACTCCCCCTTAGACTCGGCTGTCGGGATCATAGTCTGGTACAACATCTGCAATCACTCAAACATTTATAAGTAAATGCATTTTAAACATCCAATTGTCTAGGAATCGTAATCCTGGCTCTATTAAACTTTCTAAATCAAGATCCTGTCTCTAAGATATAATAATATGAATATATCCAGAAATACTTGATTCACTCCCCCTATCAACAATTCTTCATTAATTTGGCAGTTTTAGCAAATAGGATCTGAAACTGGCTCTTTTACAGATTTTAACAATATGAACATTCAAATCCCTCATAGTTAATCATCCAAGTCCAACTTAATGACCTTGGAGATATCACAAACTGTTTTTGTTTTTTGATTAAAATTTCAAGTTTCAAATTAATGAACTTGTTTTATTTTTCAGAAACACGATCAGCATACTTAGATTTTGAAACTCAGCTTCAGACATAGGTTGTCGAAAATAAAGTAGAAATCAAAATCTTTTTGTGATTTTCTGAAATGTAAAGCAGTAAAGAAATATTTACAAACATATTTACAGACAATATTTTTGTTTGAGTTTGCGTCAGAGGATCATATCAGTTTCTGACAAGTCACAAGTACCGTTGAGCTTAGTTACACATTAAGAGTTAAACAATTCACTTAGATTGTCGATATACTGATCCACTAAAATTTTCACACAAATTTCAACTGATTCAGGATACGAATTAGGTGCATTAAGAACTTAAACATATTCATGTGTCCCACCTCTTGAATATACTCCCGTATCAAGATCCCAATATTCAGTCTTACAGGTGAGTATACCTAGATGATATCTGTAAGGGGTTAAATTGCGAGGACCGTGAGAGCTCAGGTCAGAACTTCCGTTCAGCAAAGAGATGACGGTTCGTCTTTAGGTGTGTCCCCTTTAGAGGATCTTTCTTACAACAGCACATGATTAGCATTTTTCAATGTTTCATCATTTTTTATGCTGAGGGCGGTGCTATGTTTCAAGCAAGCAGAAAGTATTATACGGAGACTAGGCCATTGCTTCCGCAAAATCAGAAGTCCCGGGATAATACCCCAGATATCACTAAGTATAAAGACCTAGTATCTCAGAAAAGGGGTCCTTCAAACGAGATTTCAGGGGTTATCTATATATCCAAGTAGTGTTCCCCACGAAACAAGCAAGTTTGAATTTAAGTTTATATCCCGAAAAAGTTTACTAAATGTATAAAAACCTATCGGCATATCATCAGTGAGACTGTTTAATGCTATTTAATCATTACATTTCTTTAGCATACTGTAACTGTCTATTGATGTACTATCATTTCCTCTTTTTACACAAAAACTCAATTTTGAATTTTATCATGTTTTTGACTTTTTCAAATTTTCAAATGTTTTTGTATTTTCTAAAATTTTTACTCCCCCTAAAATTCAAAACATTTAAAGAAAATTTGATAACCCGATGTAGATAGCTTTGTTTCGCCATCCATTTTCTGCTTCACATGCTCTGATTTGCAGAAAATATAACGTACCCCCATGATTTACAACACATTGATATTTTACAGTTTGAAAACCGTTTTTCAATCTTGTGAAATTAATCATGTTTGTTCAGCCATGAGGGTTTCGGCGTATTCAATCAACATATTTTTGTATTTTTCAAATTTTGACAAAATAAAAACATATTTTTGGTTTTTAAATTTTCAATTTTTATGGTTTTGAAATATTGTTTATTTATGTACAGAAAACAAACAAACTAACTCCCTGTTTTCACCCAACACAGGGTCCAGTAGCCTCTTCTTCTTCTTGTGCCAGGCTGCTCCGAATATCATTTTCACAATCTTCAGTTTTCTTGAGCACCTGCACATTTAGACTACTTGATTACTTGAACAATTTAGCCCAGGTCTGTTGGACCTTAGGCATTTCAACACAATATGCATCATTCAATTTCGGAAAATCTTTGTCATCAAAGACTTTTCAACTTTGACTTCAACTTTTTCATCTTTTACCGAAGTCACTTGTTTCTTAACATTCCATGTTTGACCTTTTGGAGTACCTCTTTTGTAAAAATGTGACTCTTTTTGAACATTTTTGCTTTGAACAACAACTTTTGGTTTCCAAAACTCGTTTGTTTTTGTCATATCAACAGACGTTTGCCAACTTTGCGTTGTTCTGAATCTGGGTGTGTGAGAATTCCAGGTCTGTCTTGAATCGAACCTATGCGGGTTTGATTTCCAAGTTTGATTCGAAGCAAATTTGTTTGTGTTGTATCTCCAAGTTTGTTTTGAATCAAATCTGGTCGACCTTTGTTTCACATCCTCAGATTTTTGTTTCTCAGCATCATCAGACTTCTTTTTGTCAACATCAACAGGTTTCAGATTTGGACACTTGCGAGCAAGATGTCCAGTTTGATCACATTTGAAACATGTTCTCTTGGACACATCCTTGACCTGTGGTTGTTGCCTTTTCTTTTGAGCACAGAACTCTTCATTAGACTGTCGTATAACTTGGAGTTCTTTCTCTTCTTCTAAACTTATTCCTTGAACAAAATTCAATTTTGTCTGAAAATTTGGAGTTTCATTTTTATTCCAACTTTGTTTCCTTTTATAACCCAACCCAGCCTGCATGTTTTTCTTCTTGAAACCAGGTTTGTTATAAAAAGTTTTGTGACCTTTACCAGCAAACTTTGATATCTCAGATTTTTCAATTTCAACCATTTTGAAAACTTTATCAATCTTTTCTAAATCACATTCTGAATCGGGAATACAATATCTAAGAATAATTTGTCCGATCCAATCATGGTATAGACCAATCCTTTTGAATCATCATCCAGATTTTTCTCAGACTTTGTGTTTTTCAGATATCCATCATGAAAATTACCTTCATTTTCATCCTGTGATTCAGATTTACCTGTATCAACTGACTCTTCTTTCAACGACCTTACCTACCACCTCTGAATCACTAGAATCATCAGATTTGGAATAGGTTACGTCAATGTTATATGGCAATTGATCTACCATATTGAAAGCTTTTTCGACCTTTTCATCATCATAAAATGCAAACTTTTCCGGTGGTGGAACTTGATGAAACTCTGAGCCAATGCCTTTCTTGTTTTGCTCAGACTCACCATCATCCGGTTTTATGTTGAAAATTCTTTCAAGCACATATGATGACACGTGATATGTGACATCTATGCTTGTAATCATTGTAAACAGTTCAGTTATCAATGAAATAAAGTTATTTGATCCCAATGTTTGTTTGTTTATGTTTTACATTTTTCATGTTTTGACTTTTATTCAATTTCAAACTCTATATCGCTTTCTAGAGAGTTATACGCAAACTGGTGCGTAAGCGTAATTAGTTTAACGTGACAAACACTCCGGAACATCAACATATGTGACAACCCGCACTAAACCAGGTATCCGTACAACTTAATTAATGAATAATTACTGCTTAATTACTGTGCTTGTTGAAACTAGCTGATAAACTGCCACCTGCATACTGATACATGCACATACTTGCATCATACTTTATTTGCTGTCACTACATAATTTGCATGTTGAACCCTAGTGACAAACATGATGCACAAAAAGCACAGTAGCACTAAACGGATACACAATAAACATGCTGATATAACCAGCATCAGGCAGACACTGCCTCTAAGGCCTGTTAAGAGCCTCATATATTTTGGCTACACTGGTAGTGAGTGTAGGATATAAGGGTTGTGGTACCGCGTCTCTAGGGATAAGATACACTGATTCGGATGTGCCAAAAACGTACTTTAAGTACCAAACACAGCACTTTAATAAAATAAACCAGCTTCTAGCTGACTAATAAAGTGCCAGAACATGAGAAAATATTACTAGACACCTTCTAAAGTGTCGGGAAAACAAATTGTGTCACTAAAAATGTAATAACGACACTTTAAAGCCTTTTGTAACACTTTAACGGATTACTATCCAACCGAACGACCGGACTTTACCCGGAACATGAAAATATTAGTATTTTCACTATTTTATTTTTCTGAGCCAGTTAGGGTCTCTGATTATCCTAACACCCGTCATAACACGCTTTATATTACTAACTAAGTTAATCACCTAAACTAACTTAGTTAACCTAACTAAGCCCTAACTAGCCTACTTAAAATCGAACTAGCCCCACCCCCCATACCATAACCGGCCCCAAACTATGGGGGAAACACCATGGTACAATTTTGATTATTTAAATCCTAAATGTCTAGTATCTACACTACACTAAACCCAATGGTTAAACACCAAATCTTTGCCTATAAGTTCTAGTGTTTAACTTAACATAATCACCATCACAATTCACAACCAACTCACTCTCCCTCTTGCTCCCTATACTCTCGGCCGAACACCCCTCTTTCACACTCCCATTTTCGGTTCTTGTTCACTCCATTCCAAGATCATTCAAGCTTCACAAGTCGCGTATTAGGAGCTTTGGTGCACTCGGAACACGAAGGACCTCTACCGTTAGCTTTTATCCACGCGTTTTTCATCAAAGATCTTCCCTAGCCTTGAGCTAGAGGTATATCACTTAAAACTTGTTTTTACACTTATCTAAAGTGGGTAAAAGGAATATTGACGGTTAAATATCGATAACATGCATTTTGATGTGTAAAAGTCTAGTAAAATTACTAAAAGTGGTGGTTAATAGCTTGTAACTTGTGTAAAAGTTGTAGTATTTGAGATTTGTGCTTAACTAGACCCGATCTATGATGTGGTAGCTCGGATCTCCGTTTAACCCGACTTTGTAAGATCATGGATCTTCACATAAGCTTGTTTTTGGTTACCACAAGGGTTAAAAGGCGAAACTCTACCACACAAGATACATGAACTTGTGTGAAAATATTTTACTTGTGTAAAAGTGATTTAACCGGTAAAATGGTGTTTAAAACTAGCGGATCTACGTATCTGCAAGTGGTATTTTTGAAGAACCACACTTTAAAGGAATCATGTTTTCTAAAGGATAAATCTTACACTAACAAACATGGTTTTATAAACCACAAGTGCTTAAACACTTGTGAAACAAAAAGACCCGACAAAGAAGTAGCCTTGTCACTTGTTACTAGAAGTTGTAAAGACGGATTTCTCTAAACACGAGGTTTCTACAAGATTAAAGTTACTTTATATAAAGATCTACATATATAAAGGGTGTTTACACTATAGATTCGGAAAAACTACAAGTTCATGCGATTATGCAAATTTACATACTTGTCGACTAGTTTGATGTGTCGGAAATTGTTGATTGAATAAAGAAGTTGTTGATTGATTTGTTTAAAAGAAAATGATACGCTTGAAAGCGTGGCCACCTCCAGTTACAGAGGAAACTCTGGCGAAATTTTCCTAAAAACCTAACACTTAGAATTTTTACACAACAAGTGTTAGAACTATTTTTGGACATACTTACGAAACATAAATTTCGCCAGCACCATATTTTACTAAATATTCGGAGGTGGGATTTTCACAAAGATTAACGTGATAAATATATTTGTCACAACACTGTTTATGATTATTTTGTGAAAATACATAAATATTATTTTAGAGTAAAATAATATTTACAAGCGTTAATGATTCCAAAACTTTGCGAACGCTTCCACATTAACTTATAAGTTACACCGGTAATTACATTACCACACGATTGACAAAACGTAACTTACGCACATGTATTGTATCCCCCATCCTTGGGAAGAAGTATAACTACCAAGTGTAAACAGAACACAAACACGGAATAGTTGTCTAACTATTTCCCAAAAGACTTAAACCATAAAGCTAAAGCACGGCCGTCCGTCTAATAGAATTAGCACTTGTAGGTCGTTGCACAGCTTACTGTATTGGAGACACTTGGTAGAGACGCGCATTCACTGTGAGTTCATGTCCCCCTTTTCTCTAACTGTTTTCAGTTTACTTAACTGCGGGGGTGAAATACATGTTACTTTGTTTACAAGTACTTTATACACGGTATGATTTACGTAAGGAGGTTTAGATCATGTGAATGGGTAGTTAGAACACCGAGGGACTCGAGCGGTAGATCTATCTGGGTGTAGCGAGCCCAGCTCCCGGCCCAACAGAACAGGCCTCTCGGAGGACTAACAGAACGGACCTGGAGTGACTTGGTACCCAACGCAAAATCGGCTAGGGTTGTGTCTACCTACTTGCATTTCACGACATGCTAATGGCCTTGCAAACCATTGGTGATCACAAGTCCTCTTACACTGCTACATACCAGGAAACTTTTATACTTACAAGTGTTTTTACTTACTCACTTGCACATGAACTCGCTCAACATTATTGTTGATTTTTCAACTCACATGTATTTCAGGAAATTAAACGGATCTGGCACGGTATGGAACGTTTTCCGCTGCACTTGTCATGGAGTCATCAGGGTTTAGGGGATGTGTCTCTTTCCTGGACAAGACACAGTCCTTAAACCGCGTTTATGTTATGTTATAAGTTGTAATGTTGTTGAACAAGGTTATGGTTGTATGTTAAAACAATGGTAATGTGTTTGATTTTCAAAATTAATGGATGACTTGCATGGTTTTTAAATTCATATAGCTTGTTATGGTTAAGCTATGGTATTAAGAAGTCACACCAAAATTAACCACGCTTCCGCAAAGCCAGGGTGTGACAGCTTGGTATCAGAGCTCTGATCATAGCGAACTAGGATTCTTTCTCGAGTCTAGACTATGATCACTAGGGCTCTCACGAAAACATTTTTCTGCATACCACTTAAGTCCAGATCCACAACTTTTTACAAACAAATGTTGAGCACATTTTATCCATTATTCTAGGCTCAGTCTGGGAGGCTGAGGTTCGGTCTAGTGGGACTAGGAGTGTTGGCTAGTGGGACTAGTAGTGTTGGCTAGTGGGACTAGGAGTGTTGGCTAGTGGGACTAGGAGTGTTGGCTAGTGGGACTAGTAGTGTTGGCTAGTGGGACTAGGAGTGTTGGCTAGTGGGACTAGGAGTGTTGGCTAGTGGGACTAGGAATGTTGGCTAGTGGGACTAGGAAGATGAGTTGAATGCTTGCTTGATGACTTATGTGACTATTTGATTATATGATTGACGATTTGTACATGTTTGTGTATATGTTACAGACACATGGATTCTACAGGCACAGGTGGTTCAGGCACCACAGGCCCGAGGCCTATCGTTTCAGACGACATTGAGTCATCGGAGCACGAGGTTTATACGTCAGACTTCACCAGCACGGATGACGATGACTTTCAGCCATTCGCCTTACCCGACGGCGTTGATGAGCTCCCAGTTGATCTTCCAGCCGGGGATCTACCACTCGTTGTGATCCCTGCTCCAGTACCCCTTGCATCATACCCTGCTCATGGATTACCCATCGACGACGAGGAGGACGACGTCGATATGTTTGAGGAGGAGCCTTTGGAGGATGCTCAGGGCGAGGCCCTACCTGCTGTTGCTCCCTTACTGATCGCAGATGCTCCGGCTGCGGAGTCACCTGCACATTCCCCAGTCGCGGACTCCTTTGAGTCTGTGGCTTCTGTACCCGCACATGCTCATAGTGCGCAGCACTTCTCTTATGGGTCCGATTCTGACCAGGCTTTTTCTGTTGCTTCCATACCTGGACTTGTTTTTGACCATGACGACGAGGGGGATTCAGATCCTGTGTTCCCACCAGGATTTGATCCTGACCGAGACTTAGAGTTTGTTCCGATGGACGAGTTGATGAAGGATCCAGCAGATCCTATTGACCCTTTTGATCCGATTGATCCCGATGTTGATTTTGACATGGCGTTTGATGATCTTGAGCCTGCCATTGCACCTGAGCAGGCAGCTGCCCTTGACCCTTTACCAGAGCATGACCCGGTGCATGCTGATGTACCTTTTGAGCCCATTGCTGATGATCACCACATAGATGTTCCTGTTGATCCCATTGGTCCTTTACCCATTGCTGCTGTACCTGCTGACCACCCTATAGAGCACCTGGCACCCGTTCACCCTGATGTTGCCCCCATATTTGATCCCGTTCCCCTAGAGCCCGGACATGCACCGTTCGCGGCACATATGGATCCCCCGGATGAGTCTGCCCAGCATGGCTGGATACCGGCAGACGAGGACGTTTCCCCATTTCCTCCACAGATTCCTGTTGCACCACACGTTGACTTTTCGTTTCAGGTTCCTACGTACACACCTCCAGCGGGGCCTGGAGAGGGCTCTTCAGCCCACCCATCAGGGCATGTACCGATGCCCATGCCTTTCATGCCTCAGATGCCGTTTGTTCCACCTACTACTGCTCCTTTTGGTGTGGCACCCTTTGACCCCACACGTGAGCCACTGCTGTGGTCACCGTTTTCCCCTATGCCACCCACTGATCCATACCACAGGTTCCATGTGGGCCACACCATTGAGGATGTATTGATGTCCTTTGTATACCAGCATGAGTCGCATGAGCAGCGACTACAGGAGTTGGAGAGAGCCCATCTGCAGCCATGTCAGTGCCATGGTCGGGTACCCTCTCCGTTGCAGCCATCACGACCATTACCCCCTGACTATGCTGCTCGTCTTACTACTTTGGAGCAGCAGATTGCTTCCATTATTCGTACACAGCAGGCGATGGAGGCGGACTGGTTACAGTTGCGCCGTTTGTTTTATACCCGTTTTCCTCCTCCTCCACCACCATCTGCTTAGAGCTCATCGGTGCCACTTGGGTAGGCGAAGTGAGAAGGCGGCGATTGCTTTTTGTCTGCACAGCATTTTGGGGAGACTACGTTATGACTTGACTTTTGTTATGTACTTGATATTGTATTGTTACTGATGTAGCTTTTGACAGGGGTGATGTAGCCCCTAGCGATTGATGATTGTATGTATACACTTACGATGTGGTCTCATCTATATGGCAATCGCAGTTTTCTCACCATATTTTGATTCGCTTGACTACTTGTTTATATTTTATGACATGGGATGTTGTGTGATTGATATTTGTAATGTGTGATAACATGAGATGTTATGTGATTATACTATTACTACCGTTATATACGTACACTATAATACGAACTGATTTACGTATTATAACATCGGAGCCTTCTATGGCCTAACCAACTTAAACCATCTTTTAGAAGATGCCGCCAAAACGCCCAACACCAATGCCTACTAACGAGGCAGAGCTACAGCAAGTCATTGCAGCTGCCATAGCACAGTACGCAGCATCTCAGCCAGGAGGGAGCGGAAATGTTAACCAAGGCAATAACAATCCACCTCACGGTAATACCACGCCATTCGAACCTACCATGACCTAGCTGGATATCTTTAGCAATGATGCTAATGCCAAACATATGTTTTAACATACGTGCAGGGTGCACCTACAAGCAGTTCTTGGACTGCAAACCAGTTAACTTCGATGGCACAGGAGGTGCAGTTGCCTTTACCCGCTGGGCTGAGAAAACCGATTCTGTCTTACGCATGAGCAAGTGTGCAGAGGATCAGCAAGTCACATACATTTCAGGGCTGTTTCTAGATGGAGCCCTATCCTGGTGGAACCTACAAGTACAAACACTAGGCGAAGCTGCCGCCTACGCCCTGACTTGGGCCGAATTGAAAGAACTGATGCGCAAAAAGTACTGTTCACGCGCAGAAATTCAAAGGTTGGAGACTGAATTTTGGCACCTAAAGATGGATGGACCAAAGGTTGCAGAATACGTCCAGAGGTTTCACGACTTATCTCAAGTGGTTCCTTACATGGTTACGCCTGAATATAAGCGAATCGAGCGCTTCATTTGGGGTTTGGCTCCCCAAATAATAAGCATGGTAACCTCCTCCAAACCAGCGACAACCACTGAAGCCATCGATTTGAGCGTGGCTCTCACCGAGGAGGCGATTCGTCTAAACAAGTTTAGTGATGTTAAGGCAAAGGAGAAAGAGACTCATGTTGAGTCATCAGGAAGTAACAAAAGAAAGTTTTCAAACTTCAAACAAGTTGTTAGCAGTGATGGTAAGAGAGGAGCACCAAGCACGCCAGCTCAGGGAGCAGCTGGCAGTGGAAGGAGAGGAAGAGGATATATGGGCACTCTGCCTAAGTGTAGTGCCTGCCAGCGTCACCATTCTGGCCATTGTGGGTTAAAAGTGTGCGAAGCTTGTGGGAAACGTGGTCACTCGAAGGATACTTGTTGGGTCCCTGCCGGCCGGGGAGGCCAGGGAGGATATATGAATAGAAACGATAATCGTGGTGGTTTGGGAAATCGCCCACAAGGGAATAATCGAGGCTACAATGCAAATCAAGCCGGAACTGCCAATCAAAACAACCCGCCAGTTGGGGATGGTGCGGGAAGTGGAAAAAGATTAGGATGTTTTCATTGCGGTGACGTTGGGCACTTCAAGAAGGATTGCCCGGGATTGAACCAAGCCCATGGAAGGGTGTTCCAGATCGGTGCACGGGAAGCACGCCAGGATCCCAACGTTGTCACTGGTACGTTCCCTATCAATCAACGCTATGCATCCGTTTTATTTGATACCGGTGCCGATTATAGCTTCGTATCATTAGAATTTAAGAATATGCTTGGGTTAGCTGCAAATAAGTTAGACATTCCCTACTTGATCGAATTAGCTAATGGAAAGTTAGTTGAAGCCAACGAAGTAATCAGAGGCTGCGTGATAGAATTGGGAGAACGTGAGTTTACTCTGGATCTACTACCAGTCCAATTGGGAAGCTTCGACGTGGTAGTAGGAATGGATTGGTTATCGGGCAATAAAGCTGAGATAGTTTGCCACGAAAAAGTTGTTCGTATTCCAACCGAGGATGGTGAGACCATTGTTGTTCATGGAGAAAAGCGTGAGACGCCGTTGCGGATTATCAGCTGTTCGAAAGCAAGGAAGTGTTTGCAGAAGGGATGTGTTGCTTTTCTGGCGCACATCGTGGATAAGAAGGCTGCCGAGCCAAGGATCGAAGACATCCCTGTCATAAGGGAGTATCCAGAAGTCTTCCCGGAAGACTTACCCGGACTGCCACCTCAGAGGCAAGTGGAGTTTCACATCGACTTAGCTCCAGGCGCAGCGCCTGTGGCTAAGGCACCATACAGACTTGCTCCGTCTGAGATGCAGGAATTGTCGACGCAACTTCAAGAGTTGTTAGACAAGGGTTTTATCCGACCAAGCTTCTCGCCTTGGGGAGCTCCGGTCTTGTTTGTTAAGAAGAAGGACGGAAGTTTCCGCATGTGTATTGACTACAGAGAATTGAACAAGCTGACGATCAAGAACAGGTATCCACTGCCAAGGATTGATGATCTGTTCGACCAACTTCAAGGTTCAAGCTGTTACTCTAAGATCGATCTTCGATCTGGATACCATCAACTAAGGATACAGGAGGAAAGTATCCCGAAAACAGCCTTCCGAACTCGTTATGGACACTACGAGTTCCTCGTCATGCCATTTGGTTTGACAAACGCACCTGCAGTGTTTATGGACTTGATGAATAGAGTTTGCAAGCCATACTTAGACAAGTTCGTGATTGTATTCATCGACGACATCCTGATTTACTCAAAGACGAAGGCTGAACACGAACAACATCTTAGAACCATATTGGAGCTGCTAAAGAAGGAACAGCTGTACGCCAAATTCTCCAAGTGCGAGTTTTGGCTACGCGAAGTCCAGTTTCTTGGACATGTGGTTAATGGGGATGGAATTCATGTTGATCCCACAAAGATCGAGGCAATCAAGAATTGGGAAACGCCTACAACGCCAACCGAGATTCGACAATTCTTGGGCTTGGCTGGCTACTATCGAAGGTTCATCGAGGATTTTTCGAAAATCGCTCAACCGTTGACGCTCCTGACCCAGAAGGATAAGACGTTTGATTGGGGAATCAAACAGGACGAAGCGTTTCAGATATTGAAAGATAAGCTCTGCAACGCGCCAATCTTAGCTCTACCGGAAGGTACCGACGACTTTGTGGTATACTGCGACGCATCGCGTCAGGGATTGGGTTGTGTGTGGATGCAACGCCAAAAGGTCATTGCTTACGCATCACGCCAACTGAAAGTGCACGAAAAGAACTATACCACCCACGATTTAGAGCTTGGCGCAGTGGTTTTCGCTTTAAAGATCTGGAGACACTACCTATATGGTACGAAGTGCACAATTTTCACAGATCACAAGAGCCTACAACATATATTTAACCAGAAGGAGTTAAATATGAGGCAAAGACGATGGGTTGAATTGTTAAACGACTACGACTGCGAGATAAAGTATCACCCAGGGAAGGCGAATGTAGTCGCCGATGCCCTAAGTCGTAAAGAAAGAATCAAGCCCATAAGGGTTAGGGCTTTGGAAATGATTATACGAACCGACCTTTCCCTGCGCATTCGTGCCGCACAAAAGGAAGCTCTCAAGGAGGGAAACCTTGAGGAAGAATATCTCCGTGGAATGGAGAAGCTTTTGGTACCAAACGAGGAAGGAACATTATGTTTTGAGAAAAGGATTTGGGTTCCTCTGTTTGGTGGATTAAGGGAAGTTATTTTCGACGAAGCGCACAAGTCACGGTACTCTATCCACCCTGGATCGGATAAGATGTACCAAGATCTCAAGAATTACTATTGGTGGCCTAGGATGAAAGGCGACGTTGCTGTTTACGTGAGCAAATGTTTAACGTGCGCTAAAGTCAAGGCAGAATACCAGAAGCCTTCGGGACTTCTGCAACAACCTGAGATTCCCAAGTGGAAGTGGGAACAAATCTCAATGGATTTTGTTACAAAACTGCCAAGAACGCCAAGAGGCCATGATATGATTTGGGTGATTGTTGACTGCCTAACAAAGTCCGCACACTTTCTGCCAATCAGGGAGAAAGACAGTACTAGTAAACTTGCGGAAATTTACATGAGAGAGATCGTAGCACGTCATGGAGTACCTCTCTCGATCATCTCTGATAGAGACGGAAGGTTTGTGTCAAGAATATGGCAATCTTTCCAAGAATCTTTTGGCTCACAATTGAATCTGAGCACTGCGTTCCATCCGCAAACAGACGGCCAGAGCGAGCGAACAATACAAACTTTGGAAGACATGCTGAGGGCATGTGTTATGGATTTGGGAGGTAGCTGGGATAAACACTTACCTCTGGTAGAATTTTCATACAACAACAGCTACCACACCAGCATTGGTGTCGCGCCATTTGAGGCCCTATACGGACGCAAGTGCCGATCACCACTCTGTTGGTCTGACGCAGGTGATAGGCAGCTTGCTGGTCCCGAGATCGTCCAAGAGACGACAGACAAGATTGCGCAAATACTTAAACGCATCGAAGCTGCTCGCCACAGGCAAAAGGCCTACGCGGATCCAAACCGGAAACATGTGGACTTCCAAGTCGGAGAAATGGTGTTATTGAAAGTTTCACCCTGGAAGGGGGTGGCACGCTTTGGGAAGCGTGGAAAGTTAAATCCGCGCTACATTGGTCCTTTCAGAATTCTGGAAAGAATTGGAACTGTAGCATACAAGTTGGACCTACCTGCTGAACTGAATGGTGTTCACGATACATTTCATGTATCTAATCTAAAGAAAAGTCCAACTCAAATTGACGTTGCCATTCCCATCGACGAGATTCATATCGACGACACGCTCCACTTCATTGAAGAACCTGTTGAGGTCACAGATTGGAAAGTTAACAAGACCCGCCGGAGCGGTGTCAAACTCGTCAAAGTTTGTTGGAATGCCAGACATGGTCCTGAATTCACCTAGGAACGTGAGGACCGGATGAAAGAGAAGTACCCCCACTTATTTCCTAAGAACCCTGCTTCTACTAGCAGAACTTAAATTTCGGGACGAAATTTATTTAACGGGGGGAGAATGTGACAACCCGCACTAAACCAGGTATCCGTACAACTTAATTAATGAATAATTACTGCTTAATTACTGTGCTTGTTGAAACTAGCTGATAAACTGCCACCTGCATACTGATACATGCACATACTTGCATCATACTTTATTTGCTGTCACTACATAATTTGCATGTTGAACCCTAGTGACAAACATGATGCACAAAAAGCACAGTAGCACTAAACGGATACACAATAAACATGCTGATATAACCAGCATCAGGCAGACACTGCCTCTAAGGCCTGTTAAGAGCCTCATATATTTTGGCTACACTGGTAGTGAGTGTAGGATATAAGGGTTGTGGTACCGCGTCTCTAGGGATAAGATACACTGATTCGGATGTGCCAAAAACGTACTTTAAGTACCAAACACAGCACTTTAATAAAATAAACCAGCTTCTAGCTGACTAATAAAGTGCCAGAACATGAGAAAATATTACTAGACACCTTCTAAAGTGTCGGGAAAACAAATTGTGTCACTAAAAATGTAATAACGACACTTTAAAGCCTTTTGTAACACTTTAACGGATTACTATCCAACCGAACGACCGGACTTTACCCGGAACATGAAAATATTAGTATTTTCACTATTTTATTTTTCTGAGCCAGTTAGGGTCTCTGATTATCCTAACACCCGTCATAACACGCTTTATATTACTAACTAAGTTAATCACCTAAACTAACTTAGTTAACCTAACTAAGCCCTAACTAGCCTACTTAAAATCGAACTAGCCCCACCCCCCATACCATAACCGGCCCCAAACTATGGGGGAAACACCATGGTACAATTTTGATTATTTAAATCCTAAATGTCTAGTATCTACACTACACTAAACCCAATGGTTAAACACCAAATCTTTGCCTATAAGTTCTAGTGTTTAACTTAACATAATCACCATCACAATTCACAACCAACTCACTCTCCCTCTTGCTCCCTATACTCTCGGCCGAACACCCCTCTTTCACACTCCCATTTTCGGTTCTTGTTCACTCCATTCCAAGATCATTCAAGCTTCACAAGTCGCGTATTAGGAGCTTTGGTGCACTCGGAACACGAAGGACCTCTACCGTTAGCTTTTATCCACGCGTTTTTCATCAAAGATCTTCCCTAGCCTTGAGCTAGAGGTATATCACTTAAAACTTGTTTTTACACTTATCTAAAGTGGGTAAAAGGAATATTGACGGTTAAATATCGATAACATGCATTTTGATGTGTAAAAGTCTAGTAAAATTACTAAAAGTGGTGGTTAATAGCTTGTAACTTGTGTAAAAGTTGTAGTATTTGAGATTTGTGCTTAACTAGACCCGATCTATGATGTGGTAGCTCGGATCTCCGTTTAACCCGACTTTGTAAGATCATGGATCTTCACATAAGCTTGTTTTTGGTTACCACAAGGGTTAAAAGGCGAAACTCTACCACACAAGATACATGAACTTGTGTGAAAATATTTTACTTGTGTAAAAGTGATTTAACCGGTAAAATGGTGTTTAAAACTAGCGGATCTACGTATCTGCAAGTGGTATTTTTGAAGAACCACACTTTAAAGGAATCATGTTTTCTAAAGGATAAATCTTACACTAACAAACATGGTTTTATAAACCACAAGTGCTTAAACACTTGTGAAACAAAAAGACCCGACAAAGAAGTAGCCTTGTCACTTGTTACTAGAAGTTGTAAAGACGGATTTCTCTAAACACGAGGTTTCTACAAGATTAAAGTTACTTTATATAAAGATCTACATATATAAAGGGTGTTTACACTATAGATTCGGAAAAACTACAAGTTCATGCGATTATGCAAATTTACATACTTGTCGACTAGTTTGATGTGTCGGAAATTGTTGATTGAATAAAGAAGTTGTTGATTGATTTGTTTAAAAGAAAATGATACGCTTGAAAGCGTGGCCACCTCCAGTTACAGAGGAAACTCTGGCGAAATTTTCCTAAAAACCTAACACTTAGAATTTTTACACAACAAGTGTTAGAACTATTTTTGGACATACTTACGAAACATAAATTTCGCCAGCACCATATTTTACTAAATATTCGGAGGTGGGATTTTCACAAAGATTAACGTGATAAATATATTTGTCACAACACTGTTTATGATTATTTTGTGAAAATACATAAATATTATTTTAGAGTAAAATAATATTTACAAGCGTTAATGATTCCAAAACTTTGCGAACGCTTCCACATTAACTTATAAGTTACACCGGTAATTACATTACCACACGATTGACAAAACGTAACTTACGCACATGTATTGTATCCCCCATCCTTGGGAAGAAGTATAACTACCAAGTGTAAACAGAACACAAACACGGAATAGTTGTCTAACTATTTCCCAAAAGACTTAAACCATAAAGCTAAAGCACGGCCGTCCGTCTAATAGAATTAGCACTTGTAGGTCGTTGCACAGCTTACTGTATTGGAGACACTTGGTAGAGACGCGCATTCACTGTGAGTTCATGTCCCCCTTTTCTCTAACTGTTTTCAGTTTACTTAACTGCGGGGGTGAAATACATGTTACTTTGTTTACAAGTACTTTATACACGGTATGATTTACGTAAGGAGGTTTAGATCATGTGAATGGGTAGTTAGAACACCGAGGGACTCGAGCGGTAGATCTATCTGGGTGTAGCGAGCCCAGCTCCCGGCCCAACAGAACAGGCCTCTCGGAGGACTAACAGAACGGACCTGGAGTGACTTGGTACCCAACGCAAAATCGGCTAGGGTTGTGTCTACCTACTTGCATTTCACGACATGCTAATGGCCTTGCAAACCATTGGTGATCACAAGTCCTCTTACACTGCTACATACCAGGAAACTTTTATACTTACAAGTGTTTTTACTTACTCACTTGCACATGAACTCGCTCAACATTATTGTTGATTTTTCAACTCACATGTATTTCAGGAAATTAAACGGATCTGGCACGGTATGGAACGTTTTCCGCTGCACTTGTCATGGAGTCATCAGGGTTTAGGGGATGTGTCTCTTTCCTGGACAAGACACAGTCCTTAAACCGCGTTTATGTTATGTTATAAGTTGTAATGTTGTTGAACAAGGTTATGGTTTTATGTTAAAACAATGGTAATGTGTTTGATTTTCAAAATTAATGGATGACTTGCATGGTTTTTAAATTCATATAGCTTGTTATGGTTAAGCTATGGTATTAAGAAGTCACACCAAAATTAACCACGCTTCCGCAAAGCCAGGGTGTGACAACATATGCTTAACATACCTTAAATAACCTTTACATAACTTAGAAATAAGTTTTAAAGGCTTTTGTATGGCAAAATCAAGTTAATTCGCTTACAGGGACTAAAATTGACAAACTGTGAAAGTATGCCAATTTGAACTGTAACGAACATTTCGGAACATGAACATAAGTTAAACACACCCTAAATATCCTTTACATAGCTTAGAAATAGGCTTTGAAGGGTTCGGTGTGCTAAAATAAACTTTATGCTCATTCAATGACTAAAAGCGTCAAAAAGTGCATAAGTTTGCATTTTCGCGCATAACTTATGTTCTGAATACATCCGGACACCCAAAAATTTATGTAAGCACTAAAATATTTTATTTTAGTGTTTGGCATAAGAAAAATCCATTCGTCGCGCAATTTGGATCGTTTTTCGCGCTTATGCGCATTCCGTCGTAATTAAGCAAACATCGCGATCGTACGACCAAACGAACCGACATCCGACATATTTTTGAGCATGTTTCATGTCCACAATGTTTAGGCATCATTTTAGGGCTTCAAAGTTGGCTTAACGGGCTTTAGAAGTGTCGAAATGAGCTTAAAACACATACAGGGACCAAAACTGTAATTCTGCAAACTTGTTGCTGATCTGTGCTGCCCAGGCGGGCTGTGTAAGCTTCTGTTGTCTCTTACGCGGGCCGCTAGGCCCTCCCAGATCTGCACAGAATGTGTTTACAGCCTGTTTACAGCTGTTATACCTTCATTTCCCACTTGCAAACGGTTTTGCAACACCATGGGCCATTTCTATGGGCTCTAATGGTATTAGAAAACAAGGGGCACACTTGGATGGCCTAGATCGAAGCTCGTTTCCCAATAAACGATCCTAACGGTTCTACCTTTCCTATATATACCCCTTGCTCTCAATTGTTGCAACCCACATTGATCTGAGGTTTTTCTCTAAGTGGTTGTGTTTATACACTTCCTACCTGAGATTACTTGGAATCAATCTTGCGGGGACCCTTTGTAAGTGTTCCTTCGCTCTTTTATGCGTTTTTATGCTTGAAAGTCAAACTGCGTTTGACTTTCTGCATTGACCAGTTTATGGTCAATGCGAAGTTCGTTGGAACTTCATAACGTGAGCGTAATCACGATGGTTATAGTCCCTAGTGACTATACCTACTGATTACCACGTTATCTAGGCTCAGTGACGAGTCGTAGTTTTGGGCAAAATGCGTGTTCTCGCGTATTTTGTAACCAAACTACTCTAGGGTATCAAAACCGTTTGTTTTGATATCAAAACCGTTTGTTTTGATATCAAAACCTGTTTTCTAACTTAACTAAACATGTTCTAGCATGTTTAGCTCGTCACTTTTAGATTGTGCTTGTCTAGGGTCGTAAGGGTAAGCGATCTAATCAATCGCTTATGCTTTCGAACCCAACCCATTTGGTCGATCATTAGGATCCGACCAAACACTTTAGGTGACCATAGTTTTATAGGGAATAACCTTCCAAGGTTATACCTTATGGTCACATCGTTTGAGTAGTTGTATGATAAGTAGTTCTTATGCCTTAGGTAAATTACCAAAATGCCCTTTTTAAGTCAAAATTCATTTTAAGCCTATGTAACATAACTTTTGGTATCTAAACTGATTTAGTAACAATATTAGACATGTCAAGGCATATCTTACTTGTCATAGGGCTAGTTAGGCGTTCCGAACGCGTTTCACGTGAACGACGCGTTAAAGTAGCATAAGCTACCTAAACGGGTCGTAACGGGTCAAAAGCACTTAGGCTAGGTTTCGTTTTAGTATGTAGGCTTTGTTAAACCATATTACATGAGTTCCTACACTCATTTGGTTTACAAACCCTCATGCTACCCGATCCTTCGATTAGGTCCGTTTATTAATATAGTTGCCTATATTAGGTGCCGTTTGATTCCGTAACCTTCTAGCTTTGCTTGGTGGATATCTAGAGTCTATTGAGCAATCTCAAGTGAGTACATGGACCCCTCTTTCATCACATGCTTACATTTTGATATGACATTTGGTTTATTAAGTGGGACCATATACATTCATTAACTTTGATCACGCCGCTCGTTAGTAGGTAATGGTACCATAGGAATTGAAAACTCCCGTTCCTGACATCCTAGGTATGTTTGGATGAAAGGAATGACCGAATCCGATAAAACACAACACAGATAGACCTTTAATTTGTTTAATGGGGCTTATCAGCACAGTCACAAGGCTTGGATGTATGCATTTTTACAATACCGCATAAATGTTTGTATTCAGTATAGCATGCATTTCCACAAGACATAACATTGATTCAAACCACGTTTTACTTCAATACATTGTTTTGTGCATTTTTATCTATGGCTCAGTATATATATATATATATATATATATGTTACACTTGCCATACATGACATTTTGTTTACACATTACATATTTGACATTTGACATAGACATTTTGATATTGATATACATATTTCATGGACTACATTTTGACATAAACATTTTGACATGATTTACACAAAGACATTTTGACAAATGGTTTAGACATGGGCAATTTACATTGGTGGTTTGTTTGGGTAAAATGATTCGAGTAACGAGGCGTGTGTAATATGATACAAGCATGGTGGATACGCCGCTGGTACTTCCTATATATAAGTGCTTGTATGGTATTACATATCGTAGCGTTATTTGAATCATTTCAATTTAGACATATAACATTTTATACAGATAACATATTTTTCAAGACATTGTTTTACAAATAACTTATTTTATACAAAACTAATTTTTACTTGGTTATTCATTTAACCTCACATTATTCTTTTATATATCATCTACTTTATCATCGCTTTTCAAAAGTTTTATAAAACAAAACAATTAACAAGGTTCATGACTGACTTTTGTTAAACAACTTTTTCTTAAACTTAAGTCATGAATCCTATTTTCACAAAACCTATGTATCTCACAGGCATTTTTATGCTGACGTACCTATTTTCACATGTGTTTCAGGAGCTGTTGCTTAGGATGATGATCGTGACACTAGGGCGGACCTGTGCCTTAGAGACTTAAAATAAAGATAGACTTAGTTTAATTATGTTGTGTACTCTTTGGTTCTTGTTTTGAGACAATGTATTCCACCTTTGGTTGTTGAATAAAATACAATTTTAGTTACCATGGTTGTGGAACAATAATTCTGTTACAACACTCCCTGACGTTTCCGCCACGATTTGATGTTTTACGTGGTCGGGGTGTGACAGAAGAGTTGGTATCAGAGCCAATGGTTATAGGGAATTAGGTTATTAGTAATGCTATGACCTAGACTATAACCTTTCTAGGACCCCAACACAAGTTGTCTTGTGTTTAGATCTTAAAACATGCACTTCACCTATCCTTAGGTGATCACCAAAATGAGAACCCAATTTCCTAAAACGATTTTGGAAAATGTAATCTCTGTTTTTAAATAAATTGTTATATGGTTTTGAACCCTTTTGATTTTCAAATTGATTTTGAAAATTTATCATTTGTTTTTCAATGATTCTTTTGGCCTTATGCCTTCCAAGTTTTCAAAATCCCGTCAAATTTTTGGGTTCTAAATAGTGTGAACACGTGCAAACTGGAAGAGTGAATGCCTGTACCCTGGGTTTTCTGTCTAAGGCTAGAGTGTTCGTGCAAATCCACATAATCGGACCAGTCATTCTTACCTGGGAACTCTTGGGGTGAGTGTTCACTTATAGGCGAGCATGTCTTCGCGAAGCATTATTTTTGACCCATTTACTTTGATTAGTCACTGTGTGTCGTTTGTTTACTTTGTGATACGGATAAATGACCACCATCTTTGCTTTCGTTGATTTTGATTCATCTCATTCTTTTCACCTAATCGTCTCACTCGTTCCTTTCATGTTTCCTCTTTTAGAATGCCTCCTCGACGCGAAAATCTGCTACCAAATGCCGAACTGGCGGAAATCATCGCGCAGCAAATGGCTGCTGCGTTCCCAAATCTTATTGCTCAATATAACCAAGCCGCCAACAACAACAATGCTCCATGCAATTTCAAGAGTTTTAACTCGGCTAAACCACTCAAGTTTAGTGGTACTGAGGGAGCAACTGGGCTTCTTCAATGGTTCGAGAGCATTGAGAATACTTTCCGTCACGTTCAGTGTCCTGACAATCGCAAAGTCGAGTTTGCTTCCAGTGTGTTTCAGAAGAGGGCTCTCACATGGTGGAACGGGGTTATGAGAGACCGTAGTGCTGAGGTTGCTTTAGCACAAACATGGGCTGAACTGAGGACTCTTATGATGAGGGAGTTTTGTCCTCGTCATGAACTACGAGCTTTGGAAAGGGAGTTTGATGATCTGAAACAGGATAGTGGCGAGCACCGGGCGTACACTGATAGATTTGAGGAGCTGAGTTTGTTATGCCCAACAATGGTTACCCCACTCGAGAAGGCTATTGAGAGGTATATCGATGGTCTGCCTGACTCCATACAAGACACTGTTACTGGTAGTAACCCTACCACAATCCGTCAGGCAATCGAGCTATCTGCGACATTGACCGAGTCACAGGTTCGAAGGGGTAAGCTGCATAGAAAGGGTGACAAGGGTAAGAAGCAGTCGTCTGACAAAGAGGATAGCAAGAAAGGTAAAAACAAGAAGGGTAAGGATTCTGGATCCTCGAAAAGTTCAAGGAAGCGTAAGGCTTCCCAAAACTACGCCGTTACTGCACAGGCAAATCAAGCTGCACCAAATCAGCCAGCGCAGCCTCTAGCAAAGAAGCGGTATGAAGGGAATGCACCTTTGTGCAATAGGTGCAATAGTCACCATCAACAGCAACTTCCGTGCCATTTCTATGCCAACTATGGGAAGTCTGGACACCTTGCAGAAGTTTGTTGTTCTGCTCAGGTTGCTCGAAATCTAGCTCAACAGGTAGCTCAATAACCTGTTCAACAGCAAGCTGCACGACCTAACTATCCTCCTGGCTTGTGCTATAATTGTGGAGACCTGACCCATTATCGAAACCAGTGTCCAAGGCTGGTTAATGCAAATCCGAACCAGGCTCCAGCTCGAGGTCGAGTTTTCAACATGAATGCACAAGAGGCACAAGCAGACAACGAAGTGGTTAACGGTACGTTCTCTGTTAATAACCAACCCGCATCTGTTCTTTTTGATTCAGGGGCCGATAAGAGTTTTGTGTCTTTATCTTTCGAACCATTGCTTCGCGTGTCTAGAACGAAACTAGGTAAACCCTTGACAGTAGAAGTTGCTAGTGGTGAACCCGTTGTTCTTGATTCTGTTCTTCGCAATTTCCAATTGAACATTAATAACCATCTTTTTCCCATTGACCTCACGCCAATGCAACTTGGAAGCTTCGACATTATAGTGGGTATGGATTGGTTAGCCAAGCATCGCGCAGAGGTCGTTTATTTTGAGAAGATCGTTCGTGTGCCGCTTTCGTCAGGTGAGATCCTACAGGTTCGTGGTGAGAAACCTGCTAGTAGCCTTAAGCTTATGTCTTGTTTTCAAGCTCGGAAGTATCTGCGAAAGAACTATGTGGCCTTTTTGGCACATGTTACAGCAGATAAGGGCAAAGGTAAGTCTATTCAAGATATCCCAGTTGTTCGGGATTATCCGGAGTTGTTTCCTGAAGAGTTACCTGGATTACCCCCAGCACGCCAAGTCGAGTTCCGTATTGATCTCGTACCAGGTACAAATCCTATTGCCAGAGCTCCATATCGTCTTGCACCGTCTGAGATGCAAGAACTGTCTAAGCAGCTTCAGGAGCTTTCTGATAAAGGTTTTATCCGTCCTAGCTTTTCACCTTGGGGTGCTCCCGTTCTTTTTGTCAAGAAGAAGGATGGATCTTTCAGAATGTGCATCGATTACCGTGAGCTTAACAAGCTTACCATCAAGAATCGATATCCCCTACCTCGCATTGATGATCTCTTTGATCAGTTACAGGGCGCTTCTTACTTTTCAAAGATTGATCTGCGTTCTGGGTATCATCAACTTCGTGTGCATGAAGAAGATATTCCCAAGACAGCGTTCCGTACTCGTTATGGGCATTATGAGTTCACAGTTATGCCTTTCGGTTTGACTAATGCTCCTGCTGTTTTTATGGACTTGATGAATAGGGTCTGCAAGCCTTATTTAGATAAGTTCATCATCGTTTTTATTGATGATATTTTGATATATTCTAAGACGCAAGCTGATCACGAGCAACATCTTCGTCTTACTCTGGAACTCCTAAAGAAAGAGCAACTTTTTGCCAAATTCTCCAAGTGTGAATTTTGGCTTAAAGAAGTTCAATTCTTGGGACATATTGTCAACGAACAAGGTATTCATGTAGATCCCTCCAAGATCAGCGCGATTAAGGATTGGGATACGCCTACTACTCCTATCGAAGTTCGTTCTTTTCTTGGTCTTGCGGGTTATTACCGCCGCTTCATTGAAAACTTCTCAAAGATTGCAGTTCCTCTAACTGCTCTAACTCAGAAGAACAAGCCCTTTGAATGGGGAACCAAACAAGAAGAAGCATTTCAGACCTTAAAGCAGAAGCTTTGTGACGCACCTATTCTGACCTTGCCTGAGGGCAATGATGATTTCGTCGTTTATTATGATGCATCAAAATTGGGTCTTGGCTGTGTTCTGATGCAAAGGAACAAAGTCATAGCCTACGCATCAAGGCAATTGAAGGTGCATGAGAAAAACTACACCACTCATGATCTTGAGTTGGGTGCAGTTGTCTTCGCTCTCAAAATCTGGAGACACTATTTATACGGTACAAAATGTGTGGTTTTCACTGACCACAGAAGTCTTCAGCATATCTTCAATCAGAAAGAACTCAACATGAGGCAAAGGCGTTGGGTTGAACTCCTAAACGACTATGATTGCGAAATTCGCTACCACCTTGGTAAAGCGAATGTCGTAGCCGATGCATTGAGTCGTAAAGAACGTGTCAAGCTTCATTGTGTTCGTGTTCAATCTGATATTCAAGCTCGAGCTGATATTCAAGCCCGCATTTCTCAGGCTCAACATGCTTGTATTTCACAAGACTTGATGAGTAAGGAATTACCCTATCACATTAAGCCTGATCTTGTTTTGAAAGACAATGGATCTTATTATTTCATGGACCGTCTCTGGGTCCCAAGCCAAGATGATCTTCGCACTTTGCTTATGGATGAAGCTCATAAGTCCCGTTATTCTATTCATCCTGGATCAGACAAAATGTATAAGGATCTTCGTACTCAGTATTGGTGGCCTGGTATGAAGAAGGATATTGCCTTGTACGTTTCAAAATGCCTTACTTGTATTAAGGTAAAGGCTGAACACCAGCATCCTTCTGGTCTTTTGGAGCAACCAGAGATCCCAGTTTGGAAATGGGAAAACATCGCTATGGATCTCGTTACCAAACTTCCGCGCACTAAGAAAGGTCATGATGCCATTTGGGTAGTTGTTGATCGTCTTACTAAGTCAGCGCATTTCTTGTCGATCCGTGAGGATCTATCTGCTGACAAACTGGATAAAATCTATGTGGATGAAATCGTATCTCGACATGGTGTTCCTTTGAACATTATTTCTGATAGAGATGCTCGTTTTTCTTCTCGTTTTTGGAGAACCATGCAATCTGCTATGGGGACCCAACTTAATCTGAGCACCGCTTATCATCCGCAATCTGATGGTCAATCTGAAAGAACAATCTAGACTCTGGAGGATATGTTTAGAGCTTGTGTGATCGATTTTGGTGGTTGTTGGGATTCACATCTTCCATTGATTGAATTCTCCTACAACAACAGTTATCACTCCAACATCAACATGGCTTCTTTCGAGGCTCTCTATGGTCGAAAATGTCGTTCACAAGTCTGCTAGAATGAGATCGGTGAGGCTCAGCTTACTGGACCTGACCTCATTCTAGAGACAACAGATAAGGTTAAGAAAGTTCGTGATAACCTTCAGATAGCTCGAAGCCATCAAAAGAGTTACGCGGACCAAGGACGCAAGCCCATGGAATTTCAAGTCGGTGATCGAGTATTACTTAAGGTCTCACCTTGGAAAGGTGTGATCAGATTTGGAAAGACAGGAAAACTTGCACCTAGATATGTTGGACCATTCAAGATCGTCGAAAGAATCGGTAAGGTAGCCTACAGACTTGAGTTACCTCCTGAACTTGGAAATGTTCATCCAACTTTCCACGTGTCCAATCTCAAGAAGTGTTTAGCTGATGAGAACCTCCACATACCACTTGACGAAATTCGTGTTGATAAAACACTACATTTTGTTGAGAAACCTGTGGAAATCATGGACCAAATAGTCAAATGGCTTAAACGCAAGCACATTCCTTTGGTTAAAGTTCGCTGGGAATCTAAGCGTGGACTTGAGTTTACTTGGGAATGTGAAGATCAAATGAAGGCGAAGTATCCGCATCTTTTCTCACAAGTTTCCTCTAAACAAATTTCGGGACGAAATTTCCACAAGTAGGGGAGACTGTGACATCTGTGCTTGTAATCATTGTAAACAGTTCATTTATCAATGAAATAAAGTTATTTGATCCCAATGTTTGTTTGTTTATGTTTTACATTTTTCATGTTTTGACTTTTATTCAATTTCAAACTCTATATCGCTTTCTAGAGAGTTATACGCAAATTGGTGCGTAAGCGTAATCAGTTTAACACGACAAACACTCTGGAACATCAACATATGCTTAACATACCTTAAATAACCTTTACATAACTTAGAAATAAGTTTTAAAGGCTTTTGTATGGCAAAATCAAGTTAATTCGCTTACAGGGACTAAAATTGACAAACTGCGAAAGTATGCCAATTTGAACTGTAACGAACATTCCAGAACATGAACATAAGTTAAACACACCCTAAATATCCTTTACATAGCTTAGAAATAGGCTTTGAAGGGTTCGGTGTGCTAAAATAAACTTTATGCTCATTCAATGACTAAAAGCGTAAAAAAGTGCACAAGTTTGCATTTTCGCGCATAACTTACGTTCTGAATACATCCGGACACCCAAAAATTTATGTAAGCACTAAAATATTTTATTTTAGTGTTTGGCATTAGAAAAATCCATTCGTCGCGCAATTTGGATCGTTTTTCGCGCTTATGCGCATTCCGTCGTAATTAAGCAAACATCGCGATCGTACGACCAAACGAACCGACATCCGGCATATTTTTGAGCATGTTTCATGTCCACAATGTTTAGGCATCATTTTAGGGCCTCAAAGTTGGCTTAACGGGCCTTAGAAGTGTCGAAGTGAGCTTAAAACACATACAGGGACCAAAACTGTAATTCTGCAAACTTGTTGCTGATCTGTGCTGCCCAGTCGGGCCGCGTAAGCTTCTGTTGTCTCTTACGCGAGCCGCTAGGCCCTCCCAGATCTGCATAGAATGTGTTTACAGCCTGTTTACAGCTGTTATACCTTCATTTCCCACTTGCAAACGGTTTTTGCAACACCATGGGCCATTTCTATGGGCTCTAATGGTATTAGAAAACAAGGGGCACACTTGGACGGCCTAGATCGAAGCTCGTTTCTCGATAAACGATCCTAACAGTTCTACCTTTCCTATATATACCCCTTGCTCTCAATTGTTGCAACCCACATTGATCTGAGGTTTTTCTCTAAGTGGTTGTGTTTATACACTTCCTACCTGAGATTACTTGGAATCAATCTTGCGGGGACCCTTTGTAAGTGTTCCTTCGATCTTTTATGCGTTTTTATGCTTGAAAGTCAAACTGCATTTGACTTTCTGCATTGACCAGTTTATGGTCAATGCGAAGTTCGTTGGAACTTCATAACGTGAGCGTAATCACGATGGTTATAGTCCCTAGTGACTATACCTACTGATTACCACGTTATCTAGGCTCAGTGACGAGTCGTAGTTTCGGGCAAAATGCGTGTTCTCGCGTATTTTGTAACCAAACTACTCTAGGGTATCAAAACCATTTGTTTTGATATCAAAACCTGTTTTCTAACTTAACTAAACATGTTCTAGCATGTTTAGCTCGTCACTTTTAGATTGTGCTTGTCTAGGGTCGTAAGGGTAAGCGATCTAATCAATCGCTTATGCTTTCGAACCCGACCCATTTGGTCGATCATTAGGATCCGACCAAACACTTTAGGTGACCATAGTTGTATAGGGAATAACCTTCCGAGGTTATACCTTATGGTAACATCGTTTGAGTAGTTGTATGATAAGTAGTTCTTATGCCTTAGGTAAATTACTAAAATGCCCTTTTTAAGTCAAAATTCATTTTAAGCCTATGTAACATAACTTTTGGTATCTAAACTGATTTAGTAACAATATTAGACATGTCAAGGCATATCTTACTTGTCATAGGGCTAGTTAGGCGTTCCGAACGCGTTTCACGCGAACGACGCGTTAAAGTAGCATAAGCTACCTAAACGGGTCGTAACGGGTCAAAAGCACTTAGGCTAGGTTTTGTTTTAGTATGTAGGCTTTGTTAAACCATATTACATGAGTTCCTACACTCATTTGGTTTACAAACCCTCATGCTACCCGATCCTCCGATTAGGTCCGTTTATTAATATAGTTGCCTATATTAGGTGCCGTTTGATTCCGTAACCTTCTAGCTTTGCTTGGTGGATATCTAGAGTCTATTGAGCAATCTCAAGTGAGTACATGGACCCCTCTTTTACTGTTTTTCAAACATTCTGGGGTGAAACACATGTGCCTACTTGTTATTTTCATGCTTTCCATGCTTTAATATCATATACTTGCTATGTTCATTAGTACATTATTAGTACATGATTTCATTGTGTTTTTGCTATGTATGTCCTTTGTAGCATACTTAGTACATTGTTTTACATGACATTTTATGCTATGTATGTTCATTTAGCGCATACTTAGTACATTGTTTTCATTACATTTCACGCTATGTATGTCTATTTAGTGCATACTTAGTGCATTGTTTTACATTACCTTTTCATGCTATGTATGTTCATCATGCTTAGTACATTTTCATTTCATCACATGCTTACATTTTGATATGACATTTGGTTTGTTAAGTGGGACCATATACATTCATTAACTTTGATCACGCCGCTCGTTAGTAGGTAATGGTACCATAGGAATTGAAAACTCCCGTTCCTGACATCCTAGGTATGTTTGGATGAAAGGAATGACCGAATCCGATAAAACACAACACAGATAGACCTTTAATTTGTTTAAAGGGGCTTATCACCACAGTCACAAGGCTTGGATGTATGCATTTTTACAATACCACATAAATGTTTGTATTCAGTATAGCATGCATTTCCACAAGACATAACATTGATTCAAACCACGTTTTACTTCAATACATTGTTTTGTGCATTTTTATCTATGGCTCAGTATATATATATATATATATATATATATATATGTTACACTTGCCATACATGACATTTTGTTTACACATTACATATTTGACATTTGACATAGACATTTTGATATTGATATACATATTTCATGGACTACATTTTGACATAAACATTTTGACATGATTTACACAAAGACATTTTGACAAATGGTTTAGACATGGGCAATTTACATTGGTGGTTTGTTTGGGTAAAATGATTCGAGTAACGAGGCGTGTGTAATATGATACAAGCATGGTGGATACGCCGCTGGTACTTCCTATATATAAGTGCTTGTATGGTACTACATATCGTAGCGTTATTTGAATCATTTCAATTTAGACATATAACATTTTATACAAATAACATATTTTTCAAGACATTGTTTTACAAATAACTTATTTTATACAAAACTCATTTTTACTTGGTTATTCATTTAACCTTACATTATTCTTTTATATATCATCTACTTTATCATCGCTTTTCAAAAGATTTATAAAACAAAACAATTAACAAGGTTCATGACTGACTTTTGTTAAACAACTTTTTCTTAAACTTAAGTCATGAATCCTATTTTCACAAAACCTATGTATCTCACAGGCATTTTTATGCTGACGTACCTATTTTCACATGTGTTTCAGGAGCTGTTGCTTAGGATGATGATCGTGACACTAGGGCGGACCTGTGCCTTAGAGACTTAAAATAAAGATAGACTTAGTTTAATTATGTTGTGTACTCTTTGGTTCTTGTTTTGAGACAATGTATTCCACCTTTGGTTGTTGAATAAAATACAATTTTAGTTACCATGGTTGTGGAACAATAATTCTGTTACAACACTCCCTGACGTTTCCGCCACGATTTGATGTTTTACGTGGTCGGGGTGTGACATGATAACTTTTTAACTTGTTATTATCCTGTTCTAAATCAGCAATCTGACGCTTTAGCTTAGCAACATCCTCAATATAGGAATTAACAACACCTTGTTTTATTTTATACATTCGCTTAAGCTCTTTAGTTATTTCAGATAAATAATTCATTCTTGATTGAGCAAATTTCATTTCATCTTTCACTTTTTCGTATGACTCTTTTGTAATGTGGTATGCCAATTTTATTGAATCATATTCTTTCTTCATTTCTTGACAAACAATTTCCTTTTGGTCACATTCTTCTGTCTTTTTCAAAACATTTTCTTTCAAAACTTCATTTTCTTTTTCTAATTTTTTACATTTTTCTGAAAGTTTTTCATCATTTTCTTTCAAAACCTTTTCGTTTTCTAACATTTCTTTACATTTATTTTTGAAAACTTCTTCAATTTTATTAAATTCAAGATTTTTTATTTTGAATTGCTCATCTTTTTCAGTACAAGCACTGCATGGTACCATGCATTTCTTGCACTGTTCAACAATTTTCAAGATTTTAATTTCAGAATCAGAATTTACCTCAGTGATTGGCACTTCGGTGTTTGCTGCATTTGTCTGATCAGCATCATTCTTCTTTCCTTCAACACCAACTTCATCACCAACATCACCAGCTTCCAAATTCTCATTCTTCACTTCTTCTTCTTTCTTCTCATCAATCTGCTGTTTTTCAGTAACAGCTTCTTTCACAACTTCTTCTTCAACCTTCTCTTCCTTAGCAATCTTCACATTTTCAACTTTCACAGCTTCGACTTTCACGTCTTCAGCTACCTTTTTCAATTCTACAACCATGCACTCAACATTCTTCTTCATTCTTTCTTCATCTCTCTTCTTCAAACTTGATATCATGACATCTCTTAAACGTCTTTCAAACTTCTTCACATATGTGTCGTCTTTTAAAACATTAGTGTAGTATACTACGGACAGAGGAATTTCTAGAAGAACATCATCAAAGATTATGTCTTCCTTGGGAACAACAGGTTCACCATTCCTGTTGACGTAGCACTCTCGTTTCTTATCCCATCGCTTGTTGGCCACTGCACTTTCGTATTCTTCTTGCATCATCTCCATCCTGTTCCAAGCAATGTTTCTTTCTCGATAAGTTTTCTCACTCAGAATCTCTTCTCTGGTTTTCTCTTTGATCTCAGCAACAACCTTTTCTTCTTTGTTCTCCTCTTTAATTTCAGCAACGAAAACATAATGATTGTTCTTTGTTATAGTTTTACCATGAGCTGTTTTCTGAATATCAACACGATCTTCTTCCAGACAAATCTGACTCCAATCATATCCTTCATCATCGTGGATTACAGCACAAGCTCTTGACTTCTCTCTGGGTTTGTCTTCGATTATCTTTGGCTCTTCTCTGCTACGGTGGTAAATCGCCTTTCGGTAGTAATCATCATTGAACGGATGTTCATTTCCACCAACCGCAGAATTGTTGCACTCTCTTTTGAAATGACATTTTTGCTTACATTTGAAGCAGGTCACTTTGGACTTATCAAATCCAAGCTTTGTAGATGCACCACCGAGAGATTGCTTCCCAGTAATTTCCATATATCTCTGAGCTCTGCGGATGCAGCTTGCCAAACACCAACGGATGTCAATGAGTTCCATCTCTTCCAGATCAATCTGGTCGTAGTCTTCTTTGGTTAACTCAGAGTTACCAATCTTGCCTGCAACTAGACCTTCATACGATTCCAGGACAGATGCAAGGAAACTCATTTGCTGCTTAGCTGCATTGATGCTCATGGCCGGAGAATTTTTCAGTTTAAGAGCAATGTTGCAAAGAACTTCTTCAGATTCTTCAGAGCTTGCTTTTGAAGAAGATGAATGGTATCCTGGATTGTAGCTTGACGAGCTTGTTTGTGGTTCTTTCATCTTTTCATCTTTTCAACGCTGAATCCGGTCTTTGGTGATTCACCAACTTTCACCGAAGGTGTGCTACCTTTGTAATAAAGACCGACATTTTGATGATGCGAAGAACCGCTCATCTTGCTTTGCTTTTGTAGCTCAAGCTCATGACTTTCAATTTTTTCTATCAAAGCATCAAGAGAAATTGTATCATATAAAGCATCATTTTTCAAGATAAACACAAACGTTTGCCACTGATCAGCTCGTGGTAACGCTTCTATGATTTTATCAATAATTTCCTCTCTTGTTTTCACAATTTCAAATCTTTCGAGTTCAATTTTTAGGTGACAAAATATTTCTATCATTTCCCTCACAGACTCTCCTTTAATGCTATCAAACAGATCAAATTCTTTCTTTAACAGGGCAATTTTGTTCTTTTTAATCTGTTTACCCCCCTCAGCTTTAACTCGTAAAGCTTCCCAAACCGATTTCGATGACCCATCATGGTTAAGTAATGCAAAAATGTCATTTTGAATAGCCGACTAGATCAAAGCAATCATTCTCTGTTCAGACGAGAATTCCTTTTTGTCCTCAACTCCTAATTTCTTCATAGGAATTTCCTCTCCTTTGTCATTCTTTGGCCTTTCATATCCGAACTCTAGACAGAACCAGCTCTCATGTGCATACGCTTTTGCCCAGTTGAGAAACCGTTCTTTCCACCAAGTATAATCCTCAATATAATCTAGCTTGGGTGGTTTGGAATGAGTTCCATAAAAGTTGTGATTGACTTTGGAGTGACAGTTGAAGTTTTCGGAAGATTCGGATGTGAACGCGTTGTAGAACGTGTTGTAAAATTCTTCAGCCATGATATGATCTTCTCGAATTACAAGCACCTTTTAATCACCTGAATCACGAACAAACAAACACAATGAGTTTAATCAATATCAAACAAGTGAATCGGACGGGTATCCGATCGAGTGAGTCAATACAAGTCAACAGTGAAAATAATTTCGTGACAACGCTGTCCGTTCGGGTGAGATTGCTGTCCGTTCGGGTGAGATAGCTATCCGTTCGGGTGAGATAGCTATCCGTTCGGGTGAGATTGTATCCGTTCGGGTGAGATAGCTATCCGACTCTTTGACACAAGCCACTCTACTAAACGACAAAACTGTTATCCGAGCGGGTGACAGCTGATTCCTTTTTATCAATGATGAACTTGACTTATCAATTGAACTCACATGCTACATGCAAACTGACAACTCACATGGGATTAACAATGATGGCCGACAAAATATGAATGAAATATTACTTGATTGAATCAAACTTTGTTATCGCATGTGACACTGACAAACCATTAAATGCCTTTGATTATTTTCAAATTCAATTTAGCCGACAATCAGCTTCAAATTAAAATTCTATAGGGCCGTTAATATGGATTTCACATGGGTTGACACCTAATTCATACACATTCACATGTTCACCGAAAGCAATTAATGTCACATGAATTACTGATAATATTGACTGACAAACCTGAATATGTTGACTAAACAACTCGCTCGGGTGAGAACACTAGAATCGGATTGTCATCCGATCGGATAGTAATCCGCTCGGATAGGTCAACTAAAGTCAACACGGATTGCCGTCCGCTCGGATAGTAATCCGAACGGATAAGTCAACTGAAGACAAAGACTTTTTAGTAATGATGCAGTGCCTCGGATTGTTATCCGATCAGATAGTAATCCGAACGGATAGATCAAACAAGTCAACTTTTTGAATGAAATACAGAAGTGAACTTTGAGTCGGATGGTTATCCGATCGGATTTCTATCCGATCGGTGAACTTTAATAACAAAAATCATTACTTAATGAATTCAATAGCCGACAAACTTTATCACGATCACATGCAATTTTATTGAAATACACAAATTCACATGTTCACCAAATGCAGAATGATCACGTGATTTTCTAAAATGAGGACAAGACTTGAAGATACTTTGTAATGAAATTCACATGCTCACCGCTTGACTTGTCAGGATAACAGTATTGACTTAATGACACACATGTATTGTTGATAATGTTGAAAGACAAGACCTGAAAGTGTTGACTAAAGATACTTTAGTGGGAGATGTAATGACACGGATTGTTATCCATTCGGACAAGTGTCCGTTCGGATAGGTCAATTAAAGTCAAGATCTTTAATGAATTTGCACTGCCTCGGATTGCTGTCCGAGCGGACAACAGTCAACAAGTCAACCCTCGTTTAATTGCAATGTGATGACTTTGAATCGGATGGTTATCCGCTCGGATTGCCATCTGAGCGGTGAACACTAAGTATAACAGCATCAACATTCAACCTATTTTCAACAAACATTCGGACCACAAAAATCAAGATTTCTCTTAAACGGCTTCGAAATAAGTTCTGAAAATTTGTAGGCTTATAGATCACGTATTTTCGCACAACATATCCAAATTTTAGCCGATTTTAATCGTAAAAAGTCGTTTAATTTGGAGATTTTCAGATAAAAACGTGACAAAATGAAAAAGTGAAGAATTTTGACAAATCTGAGTGAAATTTTGATCTGAATCTAATCAATTTCCATGCGAATTCGTGCGTTTGATCTGTGCAATCGAGCTCCTGCTCTGATACCACTTGTTAGGACCGGTTTTGACTCTGTTTCGATTGCGAACCGAACGTGTGATGTGCGGAATCCGTACACGAACGTGACCGAACACACGAGAATGTAATATAATCTGTGATTCTTTGATAAATCTGAAATCGTACAAGAACCGTGAATCACCTTGCCACTTTCTCTCTCTAGTTTCTCTCTGACTAGTGGTAAAAAGTTCTAAACCTAACACCTTAGGTTCCTATTTATAGGCCAAGGCAATAAGGAATCTTTCCTTATTTACAAATATGCCACCTTGCCTTTCTAAACTAGATATTACAATAAAAGCCTAGAAATAAACTATTTCTGCTACGGTCTTGAGATGACGGAGGCGATAGACATACTGCACTAACAAAATGGCCTAGCCCAGTAGGAAGCCCAGTTCACAAACATGTGGTATATAAACATGTTTTGTGATTAGGGTTTCAGTTCTTAGGGTTGTTAGAGAATTTTAGAGAGAGAAAGTCTAGAGAGAGAAGGAATTTTAAATTAGGGTTTTTAGAGCAATATCACAGAGATAGGCTGTGAGGTTGTGAGGTCTTGAGTTGATTGTAAAACTTCTAGTTTGGATAATCAATAAAAGACCGTTTGATTGTGAATTTCTGTTTTCTACTCGTTTCTATGCAAATCTGATCTAGAGGATTCTGCACCCTAGGTTAGATATAAAATTCTGTGATGATCCATACGAACAAGGGGACCTACACTGATTACACTGATAGTGATTTGCAGTTTGTTTCTTACACTGACTCAGACTTTGGAGGATGCAAGTCTAACAAGAAGTCTACAACAGGTGGTTGTCAGTTCTTAGGAGGCAGGATTGTATCGTGGCAATGCAAGAAGCAATCTTGTGTGTCTACCTCTACGTGTGAAGCTGAATATATTGCTGCGGGTAGCTGCTGCTCTCAGGTTCTCTGGATACAACAACAGATGCGCGATTACGGTTTGGATTTCACTCGTACTCCTATTATGATAGACAATAATGCCACAATTTCTATAACAAATAATCCCATGAAACACAGTCGTACAAAACATATTGACATTCGTCATCATTTTATACGGGATTGTGCTGAAAAGAGACTAATTGAACTACACCGAGTCGACACACTAGATAACCTGGCAGATCTTTATACTAAAGCTTTTGACAGGGCTCGCTTTGAACATTTAGTTGAACTCAACGGGATGAGGAATCCTGAATAACTGGTTTTTCATAAGAATTTTGTAAATAGTTTACTGCTTTCTTAAAAATCATAAAAATACAAAAACATTGAAAAATCAAAAACATAAAAAAATAGAAAATAAAAAATGAGTTATCACTGTGTGAAAAAGAAGAAATGATAGTACATCGGCAAGTTAGACTGTCACACTGAAAATAAATTAAATTGCTTAAGTGTGATAGCAGCTTCATCATATGATGTACCAGTAGGAAAAAAGCATGAAATAATCAACTTACCAATGTGATATAAACCTAAACAAACTGTGTATGAGTGGGGAACACATCAGTGGTGTATGGTTTAATGACCTTAAATCTTGCGTTGATAGATTGCCAAAATCTGAGGTTTTGGGTCTTTATACTGTTATTTCATCTGGGGTTATCAGGGTTGTCCTTCTGCTGCATCCTGATACATGCTGACCTAGGCACAACCAGGATATCTTAAAAGAGCTAAAAATGCCAAAACCCATAAATGAAGAAGCTCTCCTAGAGAGTCATTCAAATGTGCAAAAAGCATAAATCGTACCAAAAATTGGTATTTGTCATAGCCCTCGTTAGATATTTTGGTCTCTTTACTGTATGAAAGTACTGACCTGATCAACAATTATCTAAACGTTGAAAAACAAAATGGATGAATTCAGTATACTCACCTACTATGATGAATCTTTGTGCATACCTTGATCGCGGGGGTACATCCTGAAGTGGGAGACACTAGTATTTCAGTAATAATATTACCTTAACGTATCATACGGTATTGGTACTTGAAATGTTCATGCATTTTGTTTAAGTGGACGAACATACTGGTAATCGTCTTGGACTGCTTTTCATAAAAATTACATAAAGAATTATCTAATAGTGTGAAAACAGTTTGATTTTGTTGATATGATCTTCTTGCACATGATTCTCACAAAAAGATGTATTGTAAATATTTTTGAGTTTTGTTTAGTTGTTTTATTTATATAAAAAAACAAAAATATTTTCTTTTTAAAAGACTTCCATTTTGAACTGAAAGTTAGTTATTTTTGCATATCAAGATAAAATATTGGTTTATCTTTAAATGTGAAAAAGACTAATGGTTTTTCGAGATACTTGCTTGTGTTGCTAAACAGATTGATGCAGTTATCAAAATGAAGTGCAGAATACAAGTAAAGTGCAGATTAAGAGTGAAATGAAGATGTGTGAAGATGCATGGAAGGATCCTTCTACTACATTGCAGAAAGATAAAAAGTGATATGAAGAGTTGGAGCTTACTTACTTAACCAAAGATTGCTAGGTAACTGATCTACAGCGAATGAAAGTTTTGGAGATTGGAAGCATCAGCTAAGGGGGAGTCTGTTGATGTCAGAAGCTGTGTAGCTGACGCTATCCAAAGACCAAAAGAACACAAGATGTTTGAAGACAAAGTTACACTATGAAGCTATTGTCAAGGGGGAGTCTGTTGGTGCATATTCGGTGACAACAACTTAATAGTTTGATTATTTAGTCTTTGGATATTTTGTAATGGGCTTAGCATATTGGTTAGTGAGTTATTTGTTGTAATGGGCTTGGAAAATGGCCTAGCCCAGTAGGAAGCCCAGTTCACAAACATGTGGTATATAAACATGTTTTGTGATTAGGGTTTCAGTTCCTAGGGTTGTTAGAGAAATTTAGAGAGAGAAAGTCTAGAGAGAGAAGGAATTTCAAATTAGGGTTTTTAGAGCAATATCACAGAGATAGGCTGTGAGGTTGTGAGGTCTTGAGTTAATTGTAAAACTTCTAGTTTGGATAATCAATAAAAGACCGTTTGATTGTAAATTTCTGTTTTCTACTCGTTTCTGTGCAAATCTGATCTAGAGGATTCGCACTCTAGGTTAGATATACAATTCTGTGACGATCCATACGAACAAGGGGACCTACAGTTTCGTAATTTAATTCGAATCCGTAAAGTTCGTCTCATAAAAACGCATTTTGTTTATGGGTTTTCTCGAAAAACGAGCAGAGTTTCCTCTATTTTTGGACGCCCACGACAACACAAGTTGTCGTTATTTTATCAAAATTTAACAATTGTTCAACAATAATTACGTATAATAAATTTATATAAACAAAATAATTAGTAAATCCAAGTAATTCTAACTAATAATTCATCTATTTATTCGGTTCGATCTCATTTTCAAGGAAATAGTTAAATAAACTATATAACTTGTGACATTTGTGCTTGTGTAATCATTGTGCAAACTCTAAACAATTCAATATCAATAAAACAATGTGTTTTGATCCCAATTTTCGTTAATTGTGTTTGACATTTTGCACGTTTTGATTTTTGACCGATTTTAAACCCTAAATCGCTTTCTGGAAAGTTATACGCAAACCGATGCGTAAACATAATCAGTTTAATGCGAAAAAAACTCTGGAATAGTGACATAAGCTTAACATACCTTAAATAACCTTTACATAACTTAGAAATAAGTTTTAAAGAGTTTGGTATGGCAAAAACAAGTTTATTCGCTCGCAGGGACTATTTGCGTCAAACAGCAAAAGTCTGTCGTTTCGTATGGCAACGTACATTCCGAAATATGATCATAAGCTAAACATACCATAAGTAACCTAAACATAACTTAGAAATAAGCTTTGAGTGGTTCGGTGTGCGAAAATACGCTTACTTGATCATACAGGGACTAAAAGTGTCAAAAACGGCGTAAGTTTGCATTTACGCGCATATCTTACGTTCTGACCACACCCGGAAATCCAAAAATTTTTGTAGACACTAAAATATTTTATTTTAGCGATCGGAATGCAAAAATACCATTCGTCGCTTAATTTGGATCGTTTTCGCGTCCGTTAGGGTTTTGTCGTAATTAACCGAACAACGTGACCGTACGACCAAACAAACCGATATCCGTGATATTTCCGAGCATATTTCAGGTCCCCCTACACTTTGACGACCTTGTAGAGCCTTGAAAATGGCTTAACGGATGTTATAAACGTCGAAAACAAATTCAAATACGTGCAGGGACCATTTCCGTCAAATTCTGAAACTTGCTGCATACCCCTCACGTCGCGCGACCACCCCCTGGGTTTACTGTCATGCCACGCCACCACCACATCTGGACAGAAACATCAGTTTCAGCAACAGTTTGTTAATTCAGGGGCCATTCTTGCAATTTCTTTGTGTGGTAGCCAAGTTAACATCTCTCCAAGGCTTTAAACCTGCACCAAACACTTGTATAGACCAGATTATTGCTTGGGCAATACATAATACACATGTAATGATCTTGTTCTTCATCCAAAACTATAAATACCCCCAACCTTTCACTAGTTCATTGGTTATTTCAATCTTTGGAACTCTAAGTGGAGGAATCCCTGCAAAGGAGCCACCTACCTGAGTTCTAAGATCATCCTTCTTGCCTTTGAACACCAAGTATGTGTTCTTTCATGGCTTGTAGTGATTTCAGCTTGTTTGAGCTGAAAGTCAAACTGTGTGACCAACAGTTTGACTTTTGGTTTTAACCATCAATTGGTCAAGTCAAAGTTCAATTGAACTTTGCAACGTGATTGTAATCACGATGGTTATAATCCTTAGCGATTATACCTACTGATTACCACGTTAACTAGGTGTAGTGACGAGTCATTATGAGTTTACTGTTATACCCTTTGGTCTAACAAATGCTCCTGCTGTTTTCATGGACTTAATGAATAGGATTTGTAAGCCTTATTTGGACAAGTTCATCATTGTTTTCATTGATGACATTTTGATCTATTCTAAGACTCAAGATGATCATGAGCAACATCTCCGTCTTACAATGGAACTCCTAAAGAAAGAACAGCTTTTTGCCAAATTATCCAAGTGTGAATTTTGGCTTAAGGAAGTTCAATTTTTTGGGCACATCGTTAATGAACAAGGTATTCATGTAGATCCCGCCAAAATCAGTGCGATTAAGGATTGGGATACACCTACTACTCCTACCAAGGTTCGTTTATTTCTTGGTCTGGCGGGTTATTGCCGCCGTTTCATTGAAAACTTCTCCAAGATTGCGGTTCCTCTCACTGCTTTGACTCAGAAGAACAAACCTTTTGAGTGGGGACCCAATCAGGAGGAAGCTTTTCAGACCTTGAAACAGAAGCTCTGCAATGCACCTATTCTATCTTTACCTGAGGGCAACGACGACTTCGTCGTATACTGTGATACGTCTAATTTAGGCCTTGGCTGTGTTCTCATGCAAAGAAATAAAGTCATAGCCTATGCATCGAGATAGCTGAAGGTACATGAGAAGAACTATACCACTCATGATCTTGAATTGGGTGCAGTAGTCTTTGCTCTCAAAATATGGAGACACTACCTTTACGGTACAAAGTGTGTAGTGTTTACTGACCACAAGAGTCTCCAGCATATCTTCAATTAGGAAGAACTTAACATGAGGCAACGATGTTGGGTTGAACTCCTAAACGACTACGATTGCGAAATTCGCTACCATCTTGGTAAGGCGAATGTTGTGGCTGACGCATTGAGTCGTAAGGAACGAGTCAAGCTTCACTATGTCCAAGTTCGATCTGACATTCAAACCCGCATTTCTCAGGCTCAACATACTTGTGTTACACAAGGTTTGATGGGTAAAGAGTTACCATGTCATATTAAACCTGAGCTTGAACTGAGAGACTTTGGGTTATTTTATTTCATGGGTCGTTTGTGGGTCCCAAGTCAATACAATCTTCGCACCTTATTAATGGATGAAGCTCATAAGTCTCGTTATTCTATTCATCCTGGTGCAGAAAAGATGTATAAGGATCTTCGAACCCAGTATTGGTGGCTGGGTATGAAGAAAGACATTGCCTTATATGTTTCCAAATGCCTTACTTGTCTTAAGGTTAAGGGAGAACATCAACATCCCTCTGGATTATTGGAGCAACCAGAGATTCCAGTTTGGAAATGGGAAATACTTGCTATGGATCTCATTACCAAGCTGCCGTGCACTAAAAGAGGTCATGATGCCATTTGGGTAGTCGTTGATCGTCTAACAAAGTCAGCACATTTCTTGCCGATCCGTGAGGATTTATCTGCTGACAAGCTTGCCAAGATATACGTTGATGAGATTGTATCTCGACATGGTGTTCCTTTGAACATTATATCTGATAGAGATGCTCGATTCTCGTCTCGCTTTTGGAGAACCATGCAGTCTGCCATGGGGACCCAACTTAATTTGAGCACAGCATATCATCCTCAAATGGATGGTCAATCTGAGAGAACAATCCAGACACTGGAGGATATGCTTAGAGCTTGTGTGATCGACTTTGGTGGTAGTTGGGATTCGCATCTACCGTTGATCAAATTCTCCTACAACAATAATTATCACTCTTGCATCAACATGGCTCCTTTCGAAGCTTTATACGATCGAAAATGTCGTTCACCGGTCTGCAGGAATGAGATAGGCGAAGCTCAGCTTACTGGACCTGAACTCATTCTAGAGACTACAGATAAGGTCAAGAAGATTCGTGATAACCTTCAGACAGCTTAAAGCCGTCAAAAGAGTTACGCGGATCGACGACGCAAGCCCCTAGAATTTCAAGTTGGTGATCACGTCCTACCCAAGGTATCCCCTTGGAAAGGTGTGATCCGATTTGGAAAGAAAGGAAAACTTGCACCTTGCTATGTTGGACCATTCAAGATCGTTGAAAGAATCGGAAAAGTAGCCTACAGACTTGAGCTACCTCCTGAACTTGGAAATGTTCATCCAACTTTCCACGTGTCCAATCTCAAAAAGTGTTTAGCTGATGAGAACCTCCACATACCACTTGATGAAATTCGTGTTGATAACACGATACACTTCGTTGAGAAACCTGTGGAAATTATGGACCGTGAAGTCAAAAAGCTCAAACACAAGCGCATCCCAATTGTCAAAGTTCGCTGGGAATCTAAACGTGGCCCAGAATTTACTTGGGAACGTGAAGATCAGATGAAAGCGAAATATCCACATCTATTCTCACAAGTTTCCTCTAAATAAATTTCGGGATGAAATTTCCTAAAGTAGGGGAAACTGTGACATCTGTGCTTGTGTAATCATTGTGCAAACTTTGAACAATTCAATATCAATAAAACAATGTGTTTTGATCCCAATGTTTGTTAATTGTGTTTGACATTTTGCTCGTTTTGATTTTTGACCGATTTTAAACCCTAAATCGCTTTCTAGAAAGTTATACGCAAACAGATGCGTAAACGTAATCAGTTTAACGCAACAAACACTCTGGAATAGTGACATAAGCTTAACATACTTTAAATAACCTTTGCATAACTTAGAAATAAGTTTTAAAGGGTTTGGTGTGGCAAAAACAAGTTTATTCGCTCGCAGGGACTGTTTGCGTCAAACTGGAAAAGCCTGCTGTTTCGTATGGCAACGTGTGACAACCCTCAAAATTTCAGGTACTGTACAAATTAATTAATCTTAATTACGTGCTTAATTACTGTGCTTAAATACAACTGATAATTTAAACTGCTCTATGATTCTATATCATATATATACATGCATCACATTTTATACAGTCACTCCATTCATTACATACATACATTAGTGACATACTTGATGCACTCAGCATGGTTGACACACTGAACGGTTGATTCAGAAATAATGCTGACAATGCCAGCACTTAGACAGACAATATTATTATGGCCAGCATGGGCCAGGGATAAAATACTACACCGGTTTGTAGTGTAGGGAAGTGAGGACCACAAGACTGCGTCATTAGGTGATAGATATAGTGCCGGGAAGTGCCTAAAACACACTTTAAATACAGAATTCTGCTTTCTTTTATATAATTCAGCATTTTATTATACACAAATATGGCAGAGTAGTCCTGTATACTTTCCTAAGTGCCAGGAATGTTTTCGTTACAAAAAGATGCATAAAAGACACTATGCGGTACAATTTAACACTTTAACGGAACGATACGTAACCGAACAACCAGACATTACCCGAGACACGAAAATATTGTCAGAAATATTATTTTATCTTTCTTAATTATTTATGGTCACAATAAATCCCTACGCACTATAGAAACATGTCACACACCCACTATACTTGGAAATACCCTTAACCTTCTAATTTAATACCTATTAACTAAAAAATCTACACTTTACCCCCCCCCCCCCCCCCCAACCGATTTCCAGCCAAGGGACCCACCCTAATCATGTTCTTTTTGCCTCATGGCTCCATTGGTTGAAACCTTGTGCATTGCTTGTAAGACTAGCCAAAGCTTGTAAGGAATCCTTCAAGTTCCAAGATAACTCATCATTTTTCTCTAACATTACACTCCACCCTTCACCTCCCTCCTCATATTTTCGGCCCCCCTCTCTCCATAACCGATTTCACCATCACCACTTCAACCATTTTCATCTTCTTCATCACAACAAGTTCATTCAAGCTTCAAGAGGATCCAAGGAGGTTGCAAGGTTGAAGGAACATCAAGAGAGCTCATTCTAGTCATTTCACCATACTTTTTCTCACCATCATCCTTACACTAAGAATTCCATCCTAGCCTTGTGCTAGTGGTATGTCCCTTCACACCTTTGTTCCATTTTGTTCTTGTTATGCTTAGTTTAAATGTTCTTGATTCATACAAGTTAAAACACTAATTATATGAACATAAAATTCTGCATAAAAACCCTACATAAAAAGTTTGTTTGAAATTGAAATCTGGTTAGTTTGGGTTTGGTAAATGCATGCATGATGTTTGAACATTAAATCTTCGATACACCATGGTTAGAGTCTTTGTTTATGCGTTTTTAGTCACTTCTACATATAAACAGCTTGCTGATTGAAATTTCCAGCCTGCTTCAACGGGCTGTAACTGGTTCATTTTTAAGCGAAAAACTGAATTTATGGAGTCTAAATTGTGTAATTTTTAATAACCGAACAAATGAAACTAGAATCGTAATTTTTCGAGACCATTTACTATTTTTAAAGAATTATTTTTAGACAGCAGCTCAAGCTGAAATATTTCTGCTGAAAAAGTGTGTTGTGATCAGAGTCAAAACTTAAAACCTGAGCAGGATCGGCTCGTGGGATTTTTACTGGAGATTGTCACGGTTGTTCCCGTGACCCTCCAACTGGAATTTCGTCGATCCGACTTACGGTTGATTTTTAGTGAATTTTTCCGTAAAACTGCAATCAGAAAGTATCAAATCTGATTGCAGTCGAGTAAAAGAATTTTTATGTAAAATTGGTAATGAACTGATATCCGAAATTTTTACACAATAAATCGTGGATTATATGTGAGCTCCTGTAAAAATTTGAGAATTTTTGGAAAAGGATAACTATTTTATTTAAATACTCGAAAACAGTCCTGTTTTGTGTAATAAATCTGAAAAGACGTAGTTAGGGCATTGCATGTAAATTTGTCGGGTTGGCTATGTGGGAACACTTTATGAGATATTTGTAAAAGAAAATGATATGTTTTTATGCATGGACACCTCTAATTACAGAGGAGGCTATGGCGAAATTTTTCGGAAATTATAACACTTAGTAAATCTTTACTTTCTAAGACTATAATCTACTAGAACATTAAACGAACAAATATTTATCACACGAATCTTTATAAGTAGCACAACTCTAAATATTAAACTCTAAGCCAAGGCACGGCCCGTTCATCTAATAGACATTAGTACGTGTAGGTTGTCGTGTAGCAGACAGAGTTTGAGATTCGGTACAAGACGCACTACTGTGAGCTCATGTCCCCCTTTTCTCTTAACTGCTTTCAGTTTTATACTTCGGGGGTGAAATACATGTTACAATTATTTACAGACATTACAGACATTTACAGACATTACAGACATTTACAGACATTTATTTCCATGGTATGGTTAGCTTAAGGAGGGTATACTACTTAGATCATGTGAGTGGGTAGGCCGAACTGAAGGCCATTAATCCTCGTTGTAGGACCGAGGGACATTAGTGATAGATCTATTTGGGTGTAGCGAGCCCCACTCTTGAGTCCGCCGAGTGGACCATGTGGTGACTAAGTGCCCGACGCACAAATCCGCTAGGGTTGAGTTTTCCTGCATCACTTCACACATATCATTGGCTTTGCAACCCGATGGTGATCTCTTTTTCCTTAATTGCTACATACCAGGGATTTTCATACTTACAGACATATTACAAAGGTTTATACATACTCACTTACACATGAACTCGCTCAACTTTTGTTGATTTTTCAAATTACATGTATTTCAGGAAACTAACGGATCTGGCACGGTATGCACGTATTTTCAAGCTGCGTTTGAATAAAGAAGTCATCCAGGGTTGTAGGGTTTAGAAAGCGTAACCTCTACCTGGACGGGTTACATATCTCTAAGCCTAGTTTTATTTAAGGTCTTTTGCCAAGTTTTTATGAATCCATTTAAACAAGTCAAGGTTTGTAACTTACTTTGGAATTGAAGTTTTAAGACAAGTGTAACATAGTATTTTTTTTTCTAAACTTTATTTATGGACGAACATCTCATGTTTTTATCATATAGCATTGTTATGATTGATTGCTATGGTTTTAAGAAGTCACACCAATAACCCACGCTTCCGCAAAAGTCAGGGTGTGACAGCTTGGTATCAGAGCCTCGATCATAGCGAACTAGGATTCATTCTCGAGTCTAGACTATGATCATCAGGGCTCTCACAAAAATGTTTTCAAACAATTTTTGCATTGCATACACTAAACGTCCAGATCCAGGGCACAAACATTTTTATAAACAAAAGGCACAAATACACATTTCCAAATTTATATTTCAGTCTTAGAGGCTGAGGGAGGATCAGTCTTAGAGACTGAGGGAGGATCAGTCTTAGAGACTGAGGGAGGATCAGCCTTAGAGGCTGAGGGAGGAATTTAGTCTTAGAGACTGGGAGGATGGTCTTAGAGACCAGGGATTTAGTCTTAGAGACTGGGAGGTTGGTCTTAGAGACCAGGGATTTAGTCTTAGAGGCTAGGAAAGTTAGTCTTAGAGACTGGGAGGTTGGTCTTAGAGACCAGGGATTTAGTCTTAGAGGCTAGGAAAGTTAGTCTTAGAGACTGGGAGGTTGGTCTTAGAGACCAGGGATTTAGTCTTAGAGGCTAGGAAAGTTGGTCTTAGAGACCAGGGAGATGGACTTAGAGACCAGGGAGTTTAGTCTGAGAGACTGGGTGGGATAGTCTGGGGAAGACTAGGATGATTACATGCTTACATTGCCATTACTCACACGCTTAATTACTGATTATTGATATACGTGCACATGTGGTGAGTATTTGCATACACTAATTGTTAATAATTACTATGGATATACATGCTACCGGCACACACGTCACACTATTTAGAGAACGAGTTATCAGACATTGATAACCCTACGACCACCGCCACAGTTAATGAAGACTACAGCTGCGCCAGAGACATTTACGCCGGACGCTGAGAGTGATCCTGATATGCTGACTAAGGACGAGGGCGACTTCCAACAGTCCGCGCTACCAGATTTTGGTGACACTTTATTTTGCCGATGGTTTCCCTTGACAAGAAACTTTCTGTCACTCTTGTTTCAATCCATGACCACTCTATCGCTGGTCATCCCGATGGTGGGCACCCCATGGCTCCAATCCCCGATGATGTGCCTCCTGTGGACATTTCTACTAAAGGTTGGCTACTCGACAAACAATTCATAATTGACGATGACATTGGCGTATTATCGATGGTCCCCTTGTTGACGCCCATGATGATAGACAATTTGACGAGAACCTTGTTACTAATTTCACTTCTTAAGACCCCTGTTATCAGGCTATCCTATGCTCCTAGTATACACTCGACTTCAGACTCCTTTGAGTCTGTGACATTTACAGCCTTATAGACGGCCGGATTACATCTTTCTACTACTAATACAGACGACGACGCCGTTATGACCGCTGCACTAACACCTGCTTGAGGCACCACACCGTTACACGACCCAGGGTCTGCTACCGAGCCAGCTCCTTTCCTATTGAGACAACTTGATGAGGCACCTGTTGATCCTACTTAAACATGACCTTAATCCTTTTGGACTACCATACATTGCACTCCTTGCACCAGGTCAAGTGCCTGCACCTATTGACCCTCCTTGCATTAAGACATTTACTGTTGCACCTGCAACCACTAATATTGCTCCTATGAAGACCGACGTCCATTGCGCCAACATGCCTATCGCTTTCTTTCAAGACTTACCCGCACTCCGGAAAGGTACTCCAGGTAGGCACCCGCGTAACGATCCCTTTTGCTACAACAGCATTTTCTACGACCTCACAGACCGCACCGTTTGCTACTTTCACCTCTACGGCACTGGATGAGCCATTTTGATTGTTCTTATCATACACTACGCTAATGTTAGATCCTCATATTATGGAGGCCACACATGAGATGAGTTGCTCCTGTACCACCAACTACAGTTTGAGGATATGAGTCGCAGAACGTTGGAGCATGAGCTGACACCACATTTGGTAACTTCAAATGCCAAACATTACATAACTAAACGCATGATTTAAGTATTTACATCACAAGACAGCATATTGTCTGAAAAGTTTATTTAAGACACCACGTCCTCCACCACCCTGTTTATTGCCAGCATACTTTGATCCTCCACATTTATCAAGGTTCCTTTTTGCGCTCTCAACCGTTACTATTACACCGTTCCCAGGATTCTGATGCTCATTTCTTTAATATCGAGCGGCAGAGCAGATAATTACTTCGACGTGTACGCAAGCCCAAGGAGGAAGTCCACGCATGTTAACAAGTTTACTTTTCTTTCCTCCTCCACCTCAGACACTGGTATAGTGATTTCTGGATCATGCAGATTACATTGCTTTCAAGTCAAGACACTAATGATAAGCCGGGTTTATGGAGACTTTTAAAGACCACTTCAGACTATGTGAATTTGATACACTAATACATTTAATGGACAAGGGTAGGGTGACCCTGTGTCCCTATTGATGTGATATATTTTGGAAGGCAATACAATTGTGGTCGGGGAATAATGAGGGCCCAATCATTATAAAATATGCGACAATACTTTATGGCCAATGACCAATGAAACTCCGTCGCTATGTCTCCGTTAAGCACGTTATTAATCTATATGTGTGTACAATAATTATAACGCTACGTGCTTGCTTACTATGCTCTCATTAAACATAATCACCAAATTTCTTGGTTATACTATGATTATACTATTGCTTGATTGGTTGGTATGATAACCTAATATGTGTGTGTACATACGATCTCTAAACAACTATATGCACTCCCCGAACGAATGAGACCTAACCTAACCAACCTTCTTCTCAGAAGATGTCGATACAAGGGAATGACGATACCAACAACCCTCTGCCGACGACAGCAGAGTCAGAACTGCAAGGGTGCATCTCGCAAGCCATCGCACAACTCGAGGCCCTTCGCTCCGAACACGGTGGAGGTACCTCAGGAAATAACCCACCCAGCGGCTGCACCTACGAGCAGTTCTTGAACCACAAACCTCGAGAATTCGACGGCACTGGGGGTGCCTTAGCATTTGTGCGTTGGGTGGAAAAGACGAATTCTGTCTTACGATTGAGCAAATGCGCCCCAGAACATCAGGTTACGTACATAGCGGGGCTATTTGTAGATGGGGCTCTGTCATGGTGGAACTTTCAAATTCAGGCAATGGGCGAGGCCGCTGCGTATACTATGACGTGGGACGAACTGAAGGAACTAATGCGCAAAAGATTTTGCTCTAGGGCGGAAGTCCAGAAGTTGGAAACTGAATTGTGGAACTTGAGAATGGAAGGTCCAAAGATAGCTGAATATGTGCAGAGATTTGGCGAGTTATCACAAGTTGCATCGCGTTTGGTGGAACCAGAATCTAGGAAGATCGAACTTTTCATCAGGGGACTAGCACCACAGATTCTAAGCCTGGTAACAACATCTAAGCCTTCAACAATTATCGAAGCAATCGACATGAGCGTGGCGCTCACTGAAGAAGCGATTAGACAAGGAAAATTTTCCACTCCGGAAGAGAAAAACGAGTCTCCTGTAGAGTCACCTGGGGATAACAAGAGAAAGCTCGCAAATCTCAAGGTGGTTACTCAGGGGAGTAACGAGAAGAAAGTCAAGAAGGGAAAAGACTACATGGGTATCCTACCTAAATGTGACAATTGTCTACGCTATCATGTCGGGCGATGTAAATATGGAAAATGTGGTAACTGTGGTAAGAGGGGACATCCCAAGGAAACTTGTAGACAAGGTATTGAAGGTGGAAACAAAGGTCAAGATGATAGCAAGAATCACAAAGGAAACAACGACAACGACGAAGGCAGGACGAGTGACGAACAAAAACGTGCTGAAGTTTGTTTTAACTGTGGAAGCAAGAAGCATTTCAGAAAATACTGCCCTAAGAAGAACCAGGCACGAGGATAAAAGCATAAGAGCTAGGAAAGCACGCCAAGAATTCAAGCATGAATATCGGTACGTCCCATATTACTCAACATTATGCATCTGTGCTGCTAGATACTGTTGCAAATTTTCGGTTTCGCATCTCTAGAGTTCGAGAGTGTACTGATATAGTAGCACGTAAGTTAGATAACTTGCACTCAATGGGACTAGCTAGGTGAAGCTAGTGGAAGTCAACGCAGTAACTAGAAAAGGCAAGATAGAACCCGGAGAGCGTGAATTTACGCTTGAGCTACTGCCAGTGAGTTGGAAAGCTTCGATAAGGTAATTGAGATGGATCAACTGCCGAGTGTTCGAGCGGAGATTTATAACCGCATCACAATGGCAAACGAAGAAACGGCCGTGGCTCATGAAGCAGGATATGCCCCTACAAATTACTAATTGCGGGGAGGCACAAAGGATGTTGCGTAAAGGATGTGTTGTTTTCTTGGCTCATGTCGAGGACAAGGGAGCCGAAGAACTAAAACTCAAAGATACCCCCGTGATCAGAGAGGTATTCTGAAGTCTTCCTCGAAGACTTGCCGGAACCCTCTCCTCAACGATTAGTCAAACCTCGCATCGATTTAATTCCAGGCACCGCACCTGAAATCGATGCATCGTAGCGACTCGCATTTACGGAAATGCAAGGATTGACAGTGTAGTTTCAGCAGTAGATAGAGAAGGAAGATAACAGACCAAAACTTCTGTTTTAGATAACCTCAGTCTGCTCGTCAAAAGGAAGGACGATGACTTTCAAATGACCGGGAGTCGGACGAGCTAGCCAACCAGAGTCGGTGGCTTTTGTTAAGGATTAACGAGTTACTCATTTAACTAACGGATAGGATCTAACTACTCCTACATGGCTGATCAACGATCGAGTGTCTTTAGCTGCGAATTCTGGAAGGAAGCATACCGAGGGAATTGTGGGACAATAATTTGTTTTAACGCACACAAGAGTGGTGATTCCTACACGACACACAGAACAATTATACACCGAATACGAAACTTTGAGAATCTAGAGAACATGTACTTAGGAACTTTGGGAACCCAGGTCCAAACTCGTAAAGGTTGTTACTTAGGAACCACATCTGTTAACTCAAGCAAACACCATTATCCGACGTGTATACCATTTCAGTTAACAAGACAGAAAGTACTTAAATTTCTTTCGTTGAAACCTTCACTTTTGCTTCTAGCGAGTAGATGTTTGCATCTCTACTCTCCTTAATGGTAGTTGCATCACGTTGATTTTCTTCACTGAGAGCGAACACTCTTTTGCTTCGAATATCTGGTCATTTCTTCACTTTAGCAGATACTCGTTATTCCTTTCTTGGAAACTTACCTGACATACATGCATCATGCTACACGTGTGATTTCGTTTTGAATGAAAACTTCATTGGAGTTACATATCATTTTGCTAAGCCTAATTACAAATTCCTGATTCGAGTGACCTACATTATTGTTATTGTTGAACTCTTTTGTTACCAAGCCAACACACTTTCTTGAAACCGCTTTCTTTCAAGTTACAGACATGGTTTATCTTGCTACCATGCCGAAAAATTCTTTGTTGGTTCATACGTTTATTATCGGGTTACGTTGAAGCCAAGTTCAATTGCTTGAACTTGTCCAGTTCACAGGATTAATTTGAAACGCTATATGATGTATTGGGAGCATCATATTCAACTGTTGTTGCAGAGATTCTTTCAGTTCAAGTCGTAGTAGATTTGGTTGGTCTACGACTCCACTAAAATGTTTGATTTATTTCGATACCTTGCGGTGATATTTTCACAAAACTGAAGCTTGCGCTAATTTTATTACCCACTTCGTACACGAAATTCAATTCCCTACTTAGTTGTTAACAATCCATTTTGGATCTTCACGATCAAAGCGGTCTCAACACAATTGTGTGTTAAGGCAACGGTACATATATTCATTTCATAGGCACAATGTACCTCCTAACGATACCTTCATTGTCAATCAAATACCTTGCCAAACTTAATGCTTTTCACCTTCCATCAAAGGCAGTGGCTCTTTGATGTTCCGTATTTAACTAAAAACTTTGTGACATTGTGTAAATCAAAACTTCAGATTGTCTCGATACACTATCATTTGATTTCAGGCACGGTGAACTTGTTCAGTCACCATTATTATTGAATCTCGTCATTTCGGCACCTTGTGGTGTTACTAGCTTGTGCTAATCATGGTCAACTGTTTCACAAAACTACATATACTCTTGTTTGACTTGTCATTTAAACATTTCTGATGCAACTACAAATTTAGACAATGATACACCAGATTCACTTGTACTTCATTCGGTGTATTTTCGCAACTCGAGAATGTCAACACGCAAATCCTTATCATTTACTTATTTGCCAGTTGGCAGGTCATTTTCATCTCCAAGTTGTTGATTTTGAGTTCATATAGCGGATGCTATGGTTTGTGAAAATTTGCATACTATGACCAGTCATTTGAAAACTCTATTGGATAAGACTCCTCTTTTGTGAAACACTGCAAGCTGGATTACTCTAGATTATACGTCAAATGCGTACTGTACCTTTGACATTAAATGCTATAAGCACATACCTTTTTACTATTGGAATTGTGATGTTATATATATATTCTAGACTCACTTGATGTGAATAAGGTTTGATTCGATTTGGTGATTATCTACCTCGGTACTATTCATATACATACATACATAACGAAATCCTAAGGAGTTAAGGTAGTACAAATTTCGAGGACGAAATTTTCTTAACGGGGGGAGAATGTGACAACCCTCAAAATTTCAGGTACTGTACAAATTAATTAATCTTAATTACGTGGTTAATTACTGTGCTTAAATACAACTGATAATTTAAACTGCTCTATGATTCTATATCATATATATACATGCATCACATTTTATACAATCACTCCATTCATTACATACATACATTAGTGACATACTTGATGCACTCAGCATGGTTGACACACTGAACGGTTGATTCAGAAATAATGTTGACAATGCCAGCACTTAGACAGACAATATTATTATGGCCAGCATGGGCCAGGGATAGAATACTACACCGGTTTGTAGTGTAGGGAAGTGAGGACCACAAGACTGCGTCATTAGGTGATAGATATAGTGCCGGGAAGTGCCTAAAACACACTTTAAATACAGAATTCTGCTTTCTTTTATATAATTCAGCATTTTATTATACACAAATATGGCAGAGTAGTCCTGTATACTTTCCTAAGTGCCAGGAATGTTTTCGTTACAAAAAGATGCATAAAAGACACTATGCGGTACAATTTAACACTTTAACGGAACGATACGTAACCGAACAACCAGACATTACCCGAGACACGAAAATATTGTCAGAAATATTATTTTATCTTTCTTAATTATTTATGGTCACAATAAATCCCTACGCACTATAGAAACATGTCACACACCCACTATACTTGGAAATACCCTTAACCTTCTAATTTAATACCTATTAACTAAAAAATCTACACTTTACCCCCCCCCCCCCCCCAACCGATTTCCAGCCAAGGGACCCACCCTAATCATGTTCTTTTTGCCTCATGGCTCCATTGGTTGAAACCTTGTGCATTGCTTGTAAGACTAGCCAAAGCTTGTAAGGAATCCTTCAAGTTCCAAGATAACTCATCATTTTTCTCTAACATTACACTCCACCCTTCACCTCCCTCCTCATATTTTCGGCCCCCCTCTCTCCATAACCGATTTCACCATCACCACTTCAACCATTTTCATCTTCTTCATCACAACAAGTTCATTCAAGCTTCAAGAGGATCCAAGGAGGTTGCAAGGTTGAAGGAACATCAAGAGAGCTCATTCTAGTCATTTCACCATACTTTTTCTCACCATCATCCTTACACTAAGAATTCCATCCTAGCCTTGTGCTAGTGGTATGTCCCTTCACACCTTTGTTCCATTTTGTTCTTGTTATGCTTAGTTTAAATGTTCTTGATTCATACAAGTTAAAACACTAATTATATGAACATAAAATTCTGCATAAAAACCCTACATAAAAAGTTTGTTTGAAATTGAAATCTGGTTAGTTTGGGTTTGGTAAATGCATGCATGATGTTTGAACATTAAATCTTCGATACACCATGGTTAGAGTCTTTGTTTATGCGTTTTTAGTCACTTCTACATATAAACAGCTTGCTGATTGAAATTTCCAGCCTGCTTCAACGGGCTGTAACTGGTTCATTTTTAAGCGAAAAACTGAATTTCTGGAGTCTAAATTGTGTAATTTTTAATAACCAAACAAATGAAACTGGAATCGTAATTTTTCGAGACCGTTTACTATTTTTAAAGAATTATTTTTAGACAGCAGCTCAAGCTGAAATATTTCTGCTGAAAAAGTGTGTTGTGATCAGAGTCAAAACTTAAAACCTGAGCAGGATCGGCTTGTGGGATTTTTACTGGAGATTTTCACGGTTGTTCCCGTGACCCTCCAACTGGAATTTCGTCGATCCGACTTACGGTTGATTTTTAGTGAATTTTTCCGTAAAACTGCAATCAGAAAGTATCAAATCTGATTGCAGTCGAGTAAAAGACTTTTTATGTAAAATTGGTAATGAACTGATATCCGAAATTTTTACACAATAAATCGTGGATTATATGTGAGCTCCTGTAAAAATTTGAGAATTTTTGGAAAAGGATAACTATTTTATTTAAATACTCGAAAACAGTCCTGTTTTGTGTAATAAATCTGAAAAGACGTAGTTAGGGCATTGCATGTAGATTTGTCGGGTTGGCTATGTGAGAACACTTTATGAGATATTTGTAAAAGAAAATGATATGTTTTTATAAATGGACACCTCTAATTACAGAGGAGGCTATGACGAAATTTTTCGGAAATTATAACACTTAGTAAATCTTTACTTTCTAAGACTATAATCTACTAGAACATTAAACGAACAAATATTTATCACACGAATCTTTATAAGTAGCACAACTCTAAATATTAAACTCTAAGCCAAGGCACGGCCCGTTCGTCTAATAGACATTAGTACGTGTAGGTTGTCGTGTAGCAGACAGAGTTTGAGATTCGGTACAAGACACACTACTGTGAGTTCATGTTCCCCTTTTCTCTTAACTGCTTTCAGTTTTATACTTCGGGGGTGAAATACATGTTACAATTATTTACAGACATTACAGACATTACAGACATTTACAGACATTACAGACATTTACAGACATTTATTTACATGGTATGGTTAGCTTAAGGAGGGTATACTACTTAGATCATGTGAGTGGGTAGGCCGAACTGAAGGCCATTAATCCTCGTTGTAGGACCGAGGGACATTAGTGATAGATCTATTTGGGTGTAGCGAGCCCCACTCTTGAGTCCGCCAAGTGGACCATGTGGTGACTAAGTGCCCGACGCACAAATCCGCTAGGGTTGAGTTTTCCTGCATCACTTCACAAATATCATTGGCTTTGCAACCCGATGGTGATCTCTTTTTCCTTAATTGCTACATACCAGGGATTTTCATACTTACAGACATATTACAAAGGTTTATACATACTCACTTACACATGAACTCGCTCAACTTTTGTTGATTTTTCAAATTACATGTATTTCAGGAAACTAACGGATCTGGCACGGTATGCACGTATTTTCAAGCTGCGTTTGAATAAAGAAGTCATCCAGGGTTGTAGGGTTTAGAAAGCATAACCTCTACCTGGACGGGTTACATATCTCTAAGCCTAGTTTTATTTAAGGTCTTTTGCCAAGTTTTTATGAATCCATTTAAACAAGTCAAGGTTTGTAACTTACTTTGGAATTGAAGTTTTAAGACAAGTGTAACATAGTATTTTTTTTTTCTAAACTTTATTTATGGACGAACATCTCATGTTTTTATCATATAGCATTGTTATGATTGATTGCTATGGTATTAAGAAGTCACACCAATAACCCACGCTTCCGCAAAAGTCAGGGTGTGACACAACGTACATTCCGGAATATGATCATAAGCTAAACATACCATAAATAACCTAAACATAGCTTAGAAATAAGCTTTGAGTGGTTCGGTGTGCGAAAATATGCTTACTTGATCATACATGGACTAAAAGTGTCAAAAACGGCGTAAGTTTGCATTTACGCGCATATCTTACGTTCTGACCACACCCGGACATCCAAAAATTTTTGTAGACACTAAAATAGTTTATTTTAGTTATCGGAATGCAAAAATACCATTCGTCGCTTAATTTGGATCGTTTTCGCGTCCGTTAGAGTTTTGTCGTAATTAACCAAACAACGTGACCGTACGACCAAACGAACCGATATCCGTGATATTTCCGAGCATATTTCAGGTCCCCCACACTTTAACAACCTTGTAGAGCCTTGAAAATGGCTTAACGGATGTTAAAACCGTCGAAAACAACGTGCAGGGACCATTTTTGTCAAATTCTGAAACTTGGAGCTTACCCCTCGCATCGCGCGACCACCCCCTGGGTTTACTGTCGTGCCACGCCACCACCACATCTGGATAGAAACATCAGTTTCAGCAACAGTTTGTTAATTCAGGGGCAATTCTTGCAATTTCTTTGTGCGGTAGCCAAGTTAACACCTCTCCAAGGCTTTAAACCTGCACCAAACACTTGTATGGACCAGATTATTGCTTGGGCAATACATAATACACATGTAATGATCTTGTTCTTCATCCAAAACTATATATACCCAAACCTTCCACTAGTTTATTGCTCATTTCACTCTTTGGAACTCTAAGTGGAGGAATCGCTGCAAAGGAGCCACCTACCTGAGTTCTAAGATCATCCTTCTAGCCTTTGAACACCAAGTATCTGTTCTTTCATGGCTTGTAGGGACTATTTGCGTCAAACTGCAAAAGTCTGCTGTTTCGTATGGCAACGTACATTGCAGAATATGATCATAAGCTAAACATACCATAAATAACCTAAACATAGCTTAGAAATAAGCTTTGAGTGGTTCGGTGTGCGAAAATATGCTTACTTGATCATACAGGGACTAAAAGTGTCAAAAACGGTGTAAGTTTGCATTTACGCGCATATCTTACGTTCTGACCACACCCGGACATCCAAAAATTTTTGTAGACCCTAAAATATTTTATTTTCGTGATCGGAATGCAAAAATACCATTCGTCGCTTAATTTGGATCGTTTTCGCGTCTGTTATAGTTTCGTCGTAATTAACCGAACAACGTGACCGTACGACCAAACGAACTGATATCCGTGATATTTCCAAGCATATTTCAGGTCCCCTACACTTTGAAGACCTTGTAGAGCCTTGAAAATGGCTTAACAGATGTTAAAAACGTCGAAAACAAGTTCAAATAGTGAAGGGACCATTTCTGTCAAATTCTGAAACTTGCAGCATACCCCTCGCATCGTGCGACCACCCCCTGGGTTTATTGTCGCGCCATGCCACCACCACATCTGGATAGAAACACCAGTTTCAGCAACAGTTTGTTAATTCAGGGGCCATTCTTGCAATTTCTTTGTGTGGTAGCCAAGTTAACACCTCTCCAAGGCTTTAAACCTGCACCAAACACTTGTATGGACCAGATTATTGCTTGGGAAATACATAATACACATGTAATGATCTTGTTCTTCATCCAAAACTATAAATACCCCCAACCTTTCACTAGTTCATTGCTCATTTCAATCTTTGGAACTCTAAGTGGAGGAATCCCTGCAAAGGAGCCACCTACCTGAGTTCTAAGATCATCCTTCTAGCCTTTGAACACCAAGTATGTGTTCTTTCATGGCTTGTAGTGATTTTCAGCTTGTTTGAGCTGAAAGTCAAACTGTTTGACCAACAGTTTGACTTTTGGTTTTGACCATCAATTGGTCAAGTCAAAGTTCAATTGAACTTTGCAACGTGATTGTAATCACGATGGTTATAATCCTTAGCGATTATACCTACTGATTACCACGTTAACTAAGTGTAGTGACGAGTCAAAGTTTCGGTCAAAATGCGTATTCGCACGCATTTTACAACGGAACTGTTTTAAGGTATCAAAACCCTTTGTTTTGATACCAAATCAGTTTTATAAGTTAGTTAAACATGTTTTGACATGTTTAACTTGTCACTACTAGTTAGGTGCTTGTTGAGGGTCGTAAGTTAAGCGGTCTAGACAACCGCTTAGACTTTCGAACCCGACCCGTTTGGTCGATCATTAGGATCCGACCAAGCATGTTTGGTGATCTTAGTTGCATAGGGAATAACCTCTGAGGTTATACCTTATGATCACATAGGATTGGTTAGTCATTTGTTAAGTAGATTATATGCCCATAGAAAATGACCAAAACGGCCTTTTTGAACAATAAACCCATATTTTGCATATGTGAACATGTTTTTGACATCTAAACTGACATGGTAACAAATTTAGGCATAATTGGGCATGTAATACTTGACATAGGGCATAGATAGCCATCCGACCATAGTTTTACAGAAACGACGCATTATAGTAGCTTATACTACCATAATGGGTCGAAACGGGTCAAAAGCACTTAGGTAGACTTCCAAATCAGAATGTTGGGACTATTAAATCATGCCATATGAGTGCCAATACTCATTTGATTTATAGAACCTCATTCTATCCTATCTCCCGATTTAGGATCCGATTATTAACTTAGTTACCTATATTAGGTGCCGTTTGAATTCGTGATCCTTAGAGCTTTAGTGGTCTTATTCTCAAGACTAATAAGCAATCCCAAGTGAGTACATAGTCCCCTATTTTACCGCTTTCAAATACTTTGGGGTGATACACATGTGCATACTTGATACTTTCATGCTTTTCATTGCTTTTATGACATAAACATGCTAGTTTCACTTAGAACACATATAGTACAAGATTTCCCATTGTGTTTTGCTATGTATGTTTACTTAGCATGCTAGCACATTGATTTCATAAGACACTTTTGTTGCATATGTTTACTCAGCATATGGACACATCGATTTACATAACATTTTTGCTATGTATGTTTACTTAGCATGCTAGCACATTGATTTCATTAACATTTCTACTATGTATGTTTACTTAGCATACTTAGTACATGGTTTTCACATGCTACATTGGTTATGACATTTGGTATGTTTAACCGGGACAATAATACATTCATTAACATTGATCACGCCGCTCGGTAGTATGTAATGATACCATAGGACTTGACAAAGTTTCCGACTTCCTAGGTTTGTTTGGAAGTTGGGAATGACAGAATCCGATATACATAATTTAGATAAACCTTTAATTTGTTTAAGGGTTTGTCGCCACAGTTGCAAGGCTTGAATGTATGCGAATAAACATTACTGCATAAATGTTTGTAATCATAAGACATTGTTTTCTGCAAAACATAACATTTGATTTAAACTTAGGTTTATTCAAAAACTTTGTTTTGTACATTTTTCCTACGGGGTTGAGTAAATTCTTTTATTCACCGTACATGACATTGTTTTCACATAGACATTAACATATAGTTTGAGTAGATACTTTCTACTTGCTATAAATTACATTTGGGTATACATGGCACAGTTTTCACATAACATTGAACATGGTTTACACATAAACATTTTGACATTGGTTTTTAAACAAGACATTTTGGTTGATTATTGGTAAGTGACTTATATAACGATGCTATGTGTTATATGATAAAAGCATGGTGGATACGCAGCTGGTACTTCCTATATATAAGTGTTTTTATTATATTATACATTGTAGAGTTATCTAAACCACTTGACAAAGACATGAAACATTTTGTACAAGGACCCGACATTGTTTTACAAATTACATATTTTATACCAATTCACTTTTACTTGGTTATTCATTTAACCATGCATTATCCTTTTATTATCATTTGATTTTCACATCGATTTTCACATGATTTTATAAAGGAAAACATTTTACAATGATCATGACTACATTTTTGTTAAACACTTCTTTTAACTACAAGTCATGAATCCCGCATAAACAAAACTATGTATCTCACAGGCATTTTTATGCTGAAGTACCTATTTTCGCATGTGTTTCAGGTGCTAATGCATGATGATGTTTGTGCTACACTTAGCCGGACTTGGGCCTTAGTGAATTAAAAGACAGTTAATTATGTTATGTTCTTCTTAATTTCCTAAGACAATGTAAATACTTTAATAAATAATACATAACTTTTATTACCATGGTTGTTGAAAGAATAATTCTGTCGCTCCACTCCCCGACGTTTCCGCCGCGGTTTGTTGTTTTATGCGGTCGGGGTGTGACATAACTAACATAAACGATTGCTAATTCTTTACCAAATCTTTGCGTCGAAACGTAGTAATAGTTGACTGAGTTGACCGGGTGAACATAGTTGACCGAGTCAACCGGGTTGACTCCTGTTGACTGAGTTGACCGAGTTAACCCGAACCCGCAGCTGACCCGAGACCCCCGAATCGACTAAATCTGGTTCATTACACCTAAACCCATAATCTGAACCAATCTTTTGAGCTGACCCGAAATAAAACCCGGTTCCCAAACATAACTTGAACTCGAGCCAAACACATACCGAAGCTGAACCCGCTGAAACACCTGTTGAATCAAAACTCGAGCACCCCCGTCGCCACCGCCGGCGTGGCTCCGACGGTTACAGCTGTCGTCGGAGGTCACAACAGGAAGCTTGTCAGAGAGTGGAGGTGGTCGTCGGCTGAAGCATCACTGTCGTCGATGACGGCTTCGGCCACTATCGTCTCCCTCTCTCTCTCTTCTCGATTCTCTCTCTCTCAGCTTCTCGATCTAACCGTTGCTCACCGAGAGAGTCACCCTGACCGTCTCCCACATAACAGCAGCCAGATGCTTGTCGAACAAACACCACCGCCACCGCAACGGCTGTTGTCGTCGTCGGGAAATCAAAGGGGGGAGGGGGTGTTGCTGGTGTCGGATGTGGGTGTGGTTTTCGGGAAAAGACGTCAGCTCCACTGGTTCATCGGCCGCCAGTCTGGAGAGGGAGAAGGAGAGATCGAGTTGCGGTGGGTGATGGAGATGAAGGTTCAGTGAGTAGGGGTGTTTGATTTGGATATGGTTGCAGGGTTTTGAAGTGTTAGGAGGGAAGGTGAGTTTGTGAGCGGCTGATAACTCAAAATGGGGGATTTTAGGGGTTGATTAATTATATACTAGGTTTTTCTCTAATGGGCTTGGGCCCAAGGCCCACAAGCCCATCTCGTGTGTTTAAGCGACCCGAAGGCTCCTACGAACTCATTTTCAATACCCGAACACTTCGTAACGTCATAAAATAAGATTTTAGTATTTAAAACACATAAAATACGATCGGTTGTCGTTTGTCGTGTTCGTTCATCGGTTACAGTAAAATTTGCCAAAAATTGTGTCGTTCTCTGTTTATTATGTTTTTTGATCCGGTTTGACTACGCTTATTATCATTAAATTACGAAGCTAAATATATCGTGAAATTTATGTTTTGAACGTAACACACGTGTCCGATGCTTCCATTCTGTTGCCGGTGTGTTTCCTTTAGTCGCGTTTTTCGTTCACGTTTGCATTTGTGACGTATGAAAGCACGATAAATTCGCAAAACTAAATTTATAAGTATAAAATATTCGTATATTTGTCGGCGTTGTCAGTATTTCGTACGGTTTCAGTTTGTTATTGTTTAATACTCAGCAGATTTCACGCAGATCGTCATACGCGCACTGTAAAGCAAATTAGGTGTTCCTAGGCATACTAAAGGCTTAATTAAGTTTATTGGCGTCTTAAACATTATTTATTATCATCCTAATGTTTGTTTTGAGCGTAATTAGGAGCCGTAAATCACCACTTGTCACATTTTCCCCCTATTAATAAATTTTCGTCCTCGAAATTTAGACTATGTTAACTCCTTAGAGTTATGTTGTGCATCGATAAATACAAATAATACCAAAGTGAAAGATCATGAATTCGAATCAAGACTTATTCGAATTATATGAATTCAAGGACATACTACAACAATAAAAACCCAGCGGTTAAAAGGATTGTGTTTCAGAATTTGATGTCAAGGGAAACGAGACAAAGGAACTCTGACCAACAGAATTCCAAATGAACTTTCACAATATGCAAATGAATTCTAGAATCAATAACATCCACTAGATGAAACTTAGAATCAACAAGCTCAAATGAAATAGTTTTGCATGAAACGCTCGATCATGATCAACACAAGCTGCAAATTATACCGACGCCACAAGGTGTCGTAGTGATCGAGATAATTCAATGGTAGCATTGACCGAACAAGTTCACTGTATTTGAAATTAAATGAGGATTCAATGAAGTAGATCTGAACGTCTGTCCCAAACAGACATCATAGGATTTTCGATTGAAAATAGAACATCAAGGAAATATTGTTTTCGATCGAAGATGAAGAAGCAATGAATATCGCAAAACGTTCGATCGATGTTGAAAGAATCATTAGGAGGTACACTGAAATATAATATGAATTTGTGTACCATTGTCTTAACACACGACTATGTTAAGTCTGCTTTAATATGATAAATCAAAGCGGATTTAAAACAAATCAATAAATAAATAATTAAATCCGTGCATGAGATGTGTAAATGAGATTATTGCAAGCTCTAAACTAGTGAAACACCACCACAAGGTGTTGAAATTAATAAACGATTTAATGGAGTTGAAGACCAAACAAGTCTTCTACGATTCATAACAATGAAACGCTTGTTAAAACAAATTTGAATATGTTATTTTCAATACATCATATGGTGCCTTGAATTGAATATGTGTAGTGAACAAGTTCAAACAATTGAACTTGGTTTAGGCGCAATACGACAATAAATACATGCATTGTCAAGGAAATTTCAACATGGTTACAAAGATAAACCATGTATGTAACTTGAAAGGAAAATAAGTTTCAATAAATTCATTGACTCGATAGCAAGGATCCAACATTAACAAGAATGCAGATCATCAAGATCACGAAGCAGTAATTAGATATAGAGAAATAATATTTATAATTTTGGTGAAAATGATAATTCGAAGTGACACCACATGTGTAACAAACGATGCATGTGTAGCGTACGAATTCATCAAGAAATGAAGCAAATGAGTGTTCACTATAATGAAGAAATTAGCGTGATACAATGACCATTAAGAGGAGTAGAGATGTGAAGATCTACTCACTAGATGCAAAAGTCAGAATTTCAATAAAAGAAATTTAAGGACTTTACTTGGGGTTTCATGTGATGACCGGTTGTTATGTGACATTACCATGGAATGTCGAACATAGCGTATTCGTCGTTAATGAGATATGGGGAATTCGGAGACATGCGTCTTCTCTCTGGCGTGATTCGTGTCGTTTGTAGGACCGTGTGACAAATCATCGCATCCTGATCGGTAGTTCCCCTGCTGATGGAATCTAGAGTCGTCGTTGAATTGCGCCATCGTATCTTTTCAAAGGCCTCGCCTCGATAGTTGTATGTGACGTACTTCAACCTACGTTGATGTATAGATTGTGTTTCATGTAACTTTTACACACTCGTACTTCGTTTTCCGTAGGTTACCTGCTCGGTTAAATAATACAGCGTAGACGACATAATAATGGCGTTTGCCCGTGTTAATGGACGTGGTTCCTACATGATAACCCTTAATGAACTTCAACATAAGCTTCCGAAGGTCATAAATGCATGTTTCCTAAACTCTCAAAATTTAGTTTACTGTGTGTAATTGTTTTGTGTACCATGTATAAAACACAACATTAGCGTATGTTTAAAAACAAAATTTTGACTCATTGTTTTTCTGCAACGGTTGGTAACCATACTCGAGTCTTGGGTATTCTATAAGTATTCAAAGTCTTAATGTTCTAAGTCCCCAGAGAAAGGTGAGGTTAGAGCCTAGGTATCTCTACAGAAAACCCTATTCACCCTAACATATAGCTCTGATACCAATCTTGTTAGTGCATATTTTGTACATCTGCCACTATGCGAATAGTTAGATAGAGCGTGTGTTGAATATTGTATAGAACACGAGAAAGTTGGACACGGTCCTGTAATGTCAAGGTCCATCCGGACGGATGGCAATCCGAAAGGATGGACACATGTGTGTGATGTCTATAAATAGGGGCTTAGAGTTCCCATTTGGACAAGCTTTGGTTCCCAGAGGGGACATGCTGTCCAACTGGTCTCGTGGTACTGTAAAGTTGAATAATCAATAGAGACCAGATTGAAATTGACTGCTCGGTGTTCTATCTATCTTATACTCCTTTCTTAGTCATAATAAACACACCGAACACGTCGTTTCGGGACCGAAGCTCCGTCGAACTCATCGGATCTGGAATTAGCAGTGGTATTAGAGCCACGGTACCGATTTAATCGATCTAACAGTCGGTTAAATCACCCAAAACTCATCAATTTTGGGTTAAACGGGAGTTTTGACGTTAAAACACAGAAAATCATCAAAATAAAGGTCGATTCACGGATGGATTTTGGAATTGAACACATCAATCTGTGTGAAATTGACTCGCGAATAATTCTGTGAAGTTTCATCATCAAATTCACAGTAATAAAGATTCTGGATCGGAAAAACGTGATTTGGTGTGTTCTTGAACAGTTAGAACATTTCCAATCGGACGACAATCCGATCGGACGGCAATCCGATCGGACGACCATCCGATCGGACGACCATCCGATCCATATCACTATCTTTTTGTAGGATTATTGAAGCTTTCAATCGGATGACAACCCGATCGGATGACCATCCGATCCATGGTACTATGGGAAATTTGGGAGATAAGCTGTTGTCAATCGGATGACCATCCGACACATGTCACTCGACCAAATGATCAAATGCCTAAAAAAAGGCATTTTTTGATCGTAATGACGAGGAGAGTCTCCAGAAAAAATTTGGTGATTGTCAATTTTTTCTGGTTTTTAACGACCAAGCTGGGTTGTTCGGGGACACCGTCGGGGGCTTCAGTGAACAAATTTGGTGATGCGATCACGGATTGTGGAAATTAGTGGGGTAGTCAGGATACTGATGCAGTAATGTTATATTCTGAAGTATCTGACTATTTATCGGCCAAAACGTAAAATCCGCAAAGACGAAAAACTAACAATTGTGGCGAATATTGTGATATTCTAGTTTGGTCAGTTTTTTCGGAGAAGAGAATAGAAAACTGAATTCAGTTTGAGGGGGAATTCAGTGATAGAGATGTCAGAATTTGCAAAAATGAGGGGGAATCAATTTTTTCAAAAAAAATTCCAGCATTTTTGAAATTCGTGACACTACAACAGTATTCGGGTAGTTTCGACTTCAGATTGTCAGGGGGAATGTGAATCTGATCATAGGTGTAAGCTTTCGAGATCAAGATGATCCGAGGTGTTGATATCTGATCGTAGACGAGAGCATCGGAGATCTGAGAGTGATCGTGGATGATAGCTTCTGAGATCTAGATTATCCGAGGAGATGAATCTAATTGTGGACGAATGCTTCAGAAATCGGATTACATTGCCAGATGATTTGTTATCCGATGAAGATTTACTGATTGTGGAGAATACTGTTTACACGGATCTGTCATTCTTACGGTTCGTTAACGTGGATCACGGTAAACGGGATATCAGATCTTCAGGGGGAATCACGGATTTGAAGTTAACCAGTGGGGTGTTTGAAGTTTCTATCATATGCCGGTTGAGTTTTTGTACATTCTTAGATTGTGCAGGCGGAGTGCATATCGTGGTGCTTACTTTGTAATATCAAAAACTGAACTCGGATGCAGTTAAAGTTGAAACAGAGGATGCTGCATTGATTAGTTTCAAGTTGGTGATTGTTCATGAAGGTTACAGTTCAGCAAATCGGAGGAGAGTTGTAAACTGTGCAAAAGGCCTGAAGATTCATTCCAAGGGGAATACGTGCTTTACTCTGTGACAAAATCAAACCCGAATCATCAATCGAGGGGGAATTCGTATTGTAAGATTTCAAGATCCTGATTGAAGTTGCAGAAAAGTTGAAGAGTACAGAATATTCAAACACGGCTCAAGGTTCTCAAAGTGTTAAAGACGATTCGACAGTGACATCCAAGGGGGAATCTGTTAGTGCATATTTTGTACGTCTGCCACTGTGCGAATAGTTAGATAGAGCATGTGTTGAATATTGTATAGAATACGAGAAAGTTGGACATGGTCCTGTAATGTCAAGGTCCATCCGGACGGATGACTATCCGCCCGGATGACCATCCTGTCGGATGGCAATCCGAACGGATGGACACATGTGTGTGATGTCTATAAATAGGGGCTTAGAGTTCCCATTTGGACAAGCTTTGGTTCCCAGAGGGGACATGCTGTCCAACTGGTCTCGTGGTGCTGTAAAGTTGAATAATCAATAGAGACCAGATTGAAATTGACTGCTCGGTGTTCTAACTATCTTCTACTCCTTTCTTAGTCGTAATAAACACACCGAACACGTCGTTTCGGGACCAAAGCTCCGTCGAACTCACCGGATCCTGGAATCAGCAAATCTGTCACACCCTGAAATACCAGAGCTGGCGTGACTGGACTGGTATCTTCATTGCACAGCGGAAGCAGCTAAAGCTAAGACTTCTAGGAAATGATTGCCCACTAAGTACTCGACTCCAAATGGTTCTCCTATTCCAACCACGCCATAATTTGAAAAAGTGTCCTGAGAAAGAAACATGCAAAAAATCAACATAGAGTTGAGCGAGTTCATAGTTTATTTGTAAAAGATTTGAAATAAATCTTTTTGGATTACCGGTTTTTAAAATAATGTTTGAGAAAATGAAATAAAGATCATTTTCTTTGGCATGTTATATGAAAGCTTTGTATTTGTAAACTTCGTATATGTAAAACGTCGTGTTTGTAAAACTATGTATTCATTAAGTTTTGTGTTTGTAACACTTGTGTGGCTGTCAATGTCTGTGCATGACAATGACAAACATGCCCGCATGAGTCTGTATGTTGGATTATTTAGTCCTTAAGATGAAGGCCTTAGGTGCATGCAAGATTTTGGGTTGTTGTATGTGGGACACGCAGTCTCCGTTGTTCATGTACAGGACCAACCAGTCCTCTTGTTTGTATGTGGGACCCCCAGTCCCCTTTGTAACTAGGACCAACCCCGCCATTAGTGTCTGTGGCTCATGCATGTTTCGTACCGTTTATGTTTTTGTAAAAACCGGTATGTTTTGCATAAGTTTTTTGTAAACCATTTGAGTTTAATGAAAATCACAAATCATTTGTGTTAGTTAAAACGTGTTGTAACATGGTTTAGAAATATATAATTTTTGCTCATTCAAAAACCTCATATATTCTTGTTTAGGAATATGCAATTTTTTTTCATCGAAAACTTTGTATGTTTCTACAAAATGTGCATGTCTTTCCACCCCGAAAACATTTATAAAAATGTAAAACCGTGAAAAGGTGGGGTTATGAACTCACCTGGATTTCCTTGTGCAAAGCTAGCTAAATGTGCATTCCATAGTGTCGTTTCGAAACATGATTCGCTAGCGTGCATTCTAAAATATCCCTAACACGGAATATCTTATAAGTTTCTAAATAAAAGAGGTAACTAACTACGCATCACCGAGCTCTACCGAATCGTTAACCGAATGATTCAACGGTGTTGGATCGTCGTGTGACCCAAATGAGTCAATCAGAAGAGTTTACAATCCATATCAAAGGCGGAATCAATGATATAGAGGTTATAACAGCTTGATTTTCCCTAATTATCTTCTTATTACTGATTTCAAAGCTTTACAGATCGTTTGACAAACGGACAACACCTCGACTCTGAAATCTCGAACCTTACAAATGAATAACCAGCTCAGGTATTTATAGGGGAGATGATTTCGTACGAAATAGCAAAGTCTCATTTCGTGCGAAATACCTGTGTGTTATTTCGTACGAAATAACTCTTGCTATTTCGTGCGAAATACCCCTTTGACATCTAAAACCTATTTTCTATTATGTTGAGTACTGGTTTATCCTATCTAGACACAAGACTCTATAAAGACGAAGTTAACAGACATCTATGCACCAACAAATGGTAAGTTGTTAACTTAATGGAAACTATTAAGTTATGCTTGTTAAGTCTCGTCTATTGTCGGTAATAGTTAGTAAGTTTTAAAAGTACTCAGCTTCCAAAAGATTTAAAATATATAAATATTTATATAAAAATATATAAATATATCGACAAAAGCTTGTTAGTCGTCTCAAGATGTTGTACATGTATGTAACGAATGTTTATATTAAAATAATACATAACCATCTCGTATTATATGTGGCACCTTCACAAAATCCACAATCATCTTGATCTATCACCTCACTCCTCTGAGACTGCTTATCAAATTTTTGGGACGAAAATTCTTTCAACTTGGGGATAATGTGACATCCAGGAAAATCAGGTATCCTTCCTGGTTCAGTTCTCATTACGGTTATGTTTTAGTTTATGTGGTTATTATATATTACGTGTGTCACGGATAATTTAGTAGCGTGTTACTTGTTTATATTTTATTAGCATAATACTCGACTCTCGAAACCAAAACATAGTGATACGTAATTACGCGAAACCTAAACTCGAAACCGAAACATTTTTATGTGATTGACGTGGAACATTATTAGTGGCAACTAACCCGTGATCTTATGACCCAAACCAAAACGAACCCATCCCATCCCCCACACCAATTCACGGCCCAAACCAACCCAACCAAACCCACCCTTCTTGGCCCAATTAGCAAACCTCCTTCCTTGATTTTATGGTGTACGTATGTTGCATGAGGGAAGATAAAAAACAACAAAACCCTAGACTCCTTGTGTGTGCGATGGCAGAGACGGAAGCAGCCCCCCTTCTACGATCGCTACTCTCCATCTCTCTAGTTCTTTCATCCATTCTCTACAAGGTTAGTTGTTCTTAGTGGTTGTTTTGGTTTGAAATTCTTGTATCATGGCTGTGTTTTCTATTTTATTGATGATTGTTGATGTATGTGATGATGATAATGTATTAAGTTTGCTTGGAATCATGCTAGTTTGGTTGTTTGATCGTCTAGATGTTTGTATATATTCTAGGGTTTTGATTCTTGCATGATCTAGGTTAAATCTTGTTGGTTCTTGGTGAATTAGTTGATGTATAACCTGATTTATGATGATAACCTATTGTAGATGATGTATATAGGTCGTTTTTGGCTGCTAAGGATGTGATTAAGATGATAAAATTCGTTTTAAGAAGCTGGGTAAGAAAACTGAATCTGTCCAGAAAGTTACAGCCGAATTGTGTCAACTGTAACGAGGTCAAAATTGAACGAAAATCAGTGTTTCTTGATTCTATAATTTGGTTCCAGGAAATATCTTTTAAACCCCACTGGAATTGCATTTTTTCGACGCCGTTTGATATTTTAATTGAATTATTTCGTAACAAAGGTCCAGGCTGCGTTTTCTGTCACAATTTGCAGCCCATTATGAATGTCATAACTCAATATAGGACTGAGTTATGATCTGAAATTTTTACTGTAAATACTTCCCGGAGATTCCAAAGATCTCCAACTAGAATTTCATCAATCGGATAAACGAGAAATTTTAAATGAATTTTTTCATAAACTGCCGTCAGAAATGAATTTTAAAGATCTCCACATACCTAGTATACACTTACTTATGACATTACATACAACTGCATGTTTAGCCCTATGATATGATTACATGTGTTGCTTGCTTATATTGTGATGTTTGATAGTGTGATATACTAGGGGTTTTCAAAAAAATCTGAATCCGAAACCGAATCCGAAATATCCGAAAACCCGTATTCGAAATATCCGAAATTTCGGATATCCGAATTTTCAGATATTCGAAAATCGGATAATCCGATGTTTCGGATTCGGATGTGAGTTTTTGAAAATTTTGGATAATCGGATTATTTGATATCCGAAATATTATATTGTTATTTTTTAAATATTAAATTAAATATATATAACATAGATGTGCTGGCCCTAACTTTATCACCCCTCCTGTACCAACCACGCCTCCACTCCCTCTCCATTCAACCTTCATCCTCTGAATCATAGTCTAACCCTTCAATCATATCCTAATCGCTGCACCCTTAATCAACCTTCTTCGCATCCTCTTCTAAACATTGCAGTTTGCAGGCCGTCATCAACCATCTTCGCACCAGCAACCAATTGTCTACCGAGGACAACCACCAAATCTCCTATTCCCGTCTCATGGGGTTTGCGCGGTCTCCATAATGGATCCAAATTTGAAATGTAATAAAAATACTTGTGAATTTTTTAAGGGATCCAGATCTAAAATTAATGTGATTTTGTTGCCATTTTGTTTTCAAGATTATCTATGATTTCATATGTTGCCATAGGTAGCATATAATTTCCCATGTATGCTTTTAATTTCAATTAATATGATTTCGTTGGCATTTATTTTGCAAAATCAGAAGATGAATAGATCAAAGAAAACAATAAATTTTGTTTGTATTTGAATGTAGGAAACATTTTTATATTTTTTTTGGATTTTTTATTTCGGATATGCGTTTTAATATCCGAATCCGTATCCGAAATTTCGGATATCCGAAATTTCGGATACGGATTCGGATATTAAAATCCACTATCCGAATTTTTCGGATATCTGAAAATCGGATATCCGAAACCGGATAATCCGAATTTGAACACCCCTATGATATACCCTCTAGACTTTCATGATCCTTACTTTTGTGATATAATTTGTCTTGTCACTCGAATCTAAGAACCTTTTAGCACAAATTAAAAGGAGCTGAGATAAACATGCAAACTGCATTATTATTGTGGGTGCACACATAATAATAATGTGGGGTTCATGTGAGTCCCAGTGAGGCTTAACAAGTGTGAAAAGGGTTCTGTTCCGTTATCCGACATAATGTGAGAACTCAGTAATCCATGGAAGTCATGGAAATGATTGACTTCTACTCGATTGCGATCCTTACCTATTCCATTCTTTTTATATAGAATCATGAGCGGACGTGGTGGACGTAACTGTGGACGTGGTGGTGGCCACGGTGGTGGACGTGGCTACATTGTTATGTCCCAGGCGAAAGTGACTGTCTTAATCAATACTCGTGTGGCTGAAGCCTTAGCAGCTCAGCAGGCCAATATGATATGTACCCAAACGCTCTTTATTCCTGTAACGTGTACTCGACTCTCACTCGTGCGTTGTATTTTCTTTCGTATATAGGTCAACCTGTGAATCAGAACCAGAATAATCCACCTGCTTGTACATTCAAAACATTCATGGATTGTAAACCACAGACATTCAGTGGAACCGAAGGAGTAGTGGGGCTACTCTGTTGGTTCGAGAAGGCAGAGTTAGTGTTTGCGATGTGCAACTGTCCAGCTGGGGATATGGTAAAGTATGCTACGGGCATCCTTGAGGATGGTGCCTTGACTTGGTGGAATGCCCAAGTCCAGATGCTGGGCATTGAAATGGCGAATGCAACTACTCGGGATGACTTCAAGGAGTTGATCGGGAGGGGTACTGTCCTCGTGACGAAATTCAGAAGTTGGAAAATGAGTACTACAACTTGAAGATGGTGGGGTCTGAGATCGAGGCCTACACGAAACGATCTCACGAGCTTGCAAACATGTGTCCTAACTTATCACGACCACCACACCGGAGAATCGACCTGTACATCAACGGCTTAGCGCCGCAAGTCAAGGGCTTAGTTACTGCAGGAAATCTTGATAATCTGCCACGAATCATCCGTTTAGCTCACAAGATCACCGACCAGGAAGTTGAGTGTGGCTCGCTACCACCACGTGTTGCTGCTACTACTGCTACGACTCCCATTACTAATAACAAGCATAAGTGGAATGATGCGGACAAGGTGTCCAACTCAAACCAATCATAGAAGAAGCCAGACAACAGCAACAGTCATAGTTTCAGCTAGTCGTCTTCTATTAATAATAACCAGAGCAGTAACCCGAACCAAGGCTCCTACGATGGAAGGCAGCCAAAGTGTAGCAAGTGTAACTATCATCACCATGGACCGTGTACCTGAGCCTGCCATAGGTGTGATAAAGTGGTGCATATAGCAAAGGATTGTAGGGCTCCGTTTCCAAAGCAATAGCAACCGCAGTATCAGCGACAGCAGCCGCAACAGCAATAAAGGCAACAACCCCAACAAAACCAAGGTAACCGGAGGGGATGTTTTCAGTGCGGGGATGAGGGCCACATCAAGAGGGATTACTCTTAGTTGAATCAGAATGCCAATAACAACGGGAATAACGATCGCCAGAATAACAACAACAATGCTGGGAACAACAACAAAAATAATGGTGGTAATGATGCACGTGGACGGGTATTTACGATTGGCGCTAATGATGATAGGAACGATGGCAATGTCATGACTAGTACGTTTTCTATGAATTACCTTTTCGCTTCTGTATTATTTGATGCTGGTGCCGATTGGAGTTATGTGTCTTTGGGGTTCAGTCGACAGTTAGGGTTAACTCCAACACCTCTCGAAACCAAACACATTGTACAATTAGCTGATGGCAAATCAATTGAAGCCTCATATGTTCATTTAGGCTGCAAAATCGATCTCTTAGGTCAAGTGTTCGACATTGTCCTTCTTCCCGTTACTCTTGGTAGTTTTGATGTGGTCTTTGGTATGGACTGGTTGTCCAAGCACCATGCCGATATACTCTGTAAAGAGAAGATTGTACGCATACCTCTCCCTAGTGGGGAACCGCTGTCTATTCAAGGTCATCAAAGTGGTGCAATGGTTGACATCATTTCGGCTATGAAAGCCCAGAATTGTTTACGGAAGGGCTATCCTACTATTCTAGCACGTGTCACCGACACTCAGCCTGAGGAAAGGAAGATTGAATATCTACCGGTTGTCCGTGCGTTTCCTGATGTATTTCCCAAAGAACTTCCAGGTTTACCTCCACACCGTCAGGTGGAATTTCAGATTGATCTTATGCCAAGAGCAGCCCCGATCGCTCGTGCTCCTTATCGTCTTGCACTAGGGGAGTTGCAAGAACTGTCTAATCAACTTCAAGAACTGTTGGATAGGGGCTTTATCCAACCTAGTTCTTCACCTTGGGGAGCCCCAGTTCTATTCGTGAAGAAGAAAGACGGGTTCTTTCGTATGTGTATCGATTACCGTGAACTCAACAAGGTGACAGTCAAGAACCGCTATCCTCTACCGCGCATCGACGATCTGTTTGACTAGTTGCAAGGGTCAAGCTTCTATTCAAAGATCGACTTAAGATCGGGCTATCATCAGATGAGAGTCCGAGAGGAGGATGTTCCTAAAATAGCTTTTCAGACGCGGTACGGCCATTACGAGTTTCTGGTTATGCCATTCGAGTTAACTAATGCACTAGCGGTTTTCATGGATCTCATGAACTGTGTGTGCAAACCGTATCTTGATGATTTCGTCATCGTGTTTATCGATGACATCTTGATCTACTCTAAGAGCAAGGAGGACCACGAGCGGCACTTGCGTCTTGTCTTGGAGCTCTTGAGGAAGGAGCAACTTTAAGCGAAATTATCTAAGTACGACTTCTGGATTTGAGAGGTACACTTCCTTGGTCACATTGTTAATGAATTAGGAATACAAGTGGATCCCGCTAAAATCGATTCTATCAGAAACTGGGCGGCACCGAAGAATCCTTCGGAGGTGCGAAAATTTCTTGGTCTCACCGGATACTATCGCAGATTTATTAAAGATTTCTCAAGGATCGCTCAACCTCTCATCGCGTTGATACAGAAACGTGTTGTATATTCTTGGGGACCAAAGCAAGAAGAAGCCTTCCAACTTTTGAAACAAAAACTCTGTAGTGCACCCGTCTTGTGACCTGAGGGTACCGATGATTTCATGGTGTACTGTGATGCTTCAATTGAGGGTCTCGGTTGTGTGCTGATGCAACACGAGAAGGTGATAGCTTACGCTTGTCTGCAGTTGAAGATTCACGAGAAGAATTACACGACTCACGACTTGGAGTTGGGGGCCGTGGTCTCTGCGTTAAAAATCTGGAGGCACTACTTATACGGTAGTAAATGCACTATTTATACCGACCACAAGAGCCTTCTGCATATCTTTGACAAGAAAGAGTTGAATATGCGACAGCGTCGCTGGGTGGAACTCTTAAACGATTATGATTGTGCAATCAGGTATCATCCAAGCAAAGCTAACGTTGTAGCTGATGCCCTTAGTCGCAAGGAAACGAAACCTAAACGTGTTCGAGCTTTACAGCTCACCATCCACTCTAACCTACCTAACCAGATTCGTTCTGCCCAAGCTGAAGCGTTGAAAGAAGAGAACCTTAAAGCTAAAGCCATGCAAGGCTTGGAGAGACAACTTGTGGAAAAATATGACGGTATTCGCTATTTCATGGAGCGAATATGAATTCCTTTATACAGTAACCATAGAGAGCTTGTCATGGACGAAGCACACAAGTCTCGATACTTTGTTCATCTGGGTTCTGATAAAATGTATCAGGATCTAAAAGTCTTATACTGGTGGCCAAAGATGAAAGCCCACATAGCGACGTATGTGAGTAAATGCTTGACTTGTGCGAAAGTTAAGGTGGAATATCAAAAACCGTCTGGATTGCTTCAACAACCAGAAATACCCATGTGGTAGTGGGAACAGATTGCTATGGACTTTGTCACCGAGTTGCCAAGAACTCAAAACGGAAACGATACCATTTGGGTGATTGTTGACCGACTCATGAAGTCTTCACACTTCCTTGCGATCAAGGAAACTGACATGTTTTCGCAGCTTACCAGTATTTACTTGAAAGAGGTGGTTTCTAGGCATGGGGTGCTAACCTCTATCATCTCTGATCGTGATCCGTGCTTTATATCTAATTTGTGGCAAGCGATGCACAAATCTTTTGGCTCACGTATAGACATAAGCACTGCTTATCACCCTCAGACGGATGGTCAAAGCGAGCGAACCATCCAAACACTTGAAGACATGCTACGAGCATGTGTGATCGATTTTGGCAAGGGTTGGGAAAGACACCTACCCTTGGTAGAGTTTTCCTACAACAATAGTTACCATTCCAGTATTCAGGCAACTCCGTTCGTGGCATTGCACGGATGAAAATTCCGATCTCTTCTTTGTTGGGCAGAGGTGGGTGACAGCCAAATCACGGGTCCAGAGCTTGTACTTGAAACCTCTGAAAAGATTCTCCAGATCAGAAATTGTATGGCGGCAGCGCGTGATCGCTAGAAAAGCTACGCTGATACGCGTAGGAAACCCTTGGAATTGGCTGTAGGAGATCGTGTGATGTTGAAAATCTCACCCTGGAAGGGTGTGGTGCGCTTTGGGAAGCGCGGCAAGCTTAATCCACGTTACGTTGGGCCATTCAAAATTCTAGAAAGAATCGATAAAGTGGCTTACAAACTTGAGTTACCTGATGAATTGGGTAATGTCCATGATGTCTTTCATATCTCAAACCTAAAGAAGTGTTTGTCCGATGAAACACTTGTAGTACCAGTCCAAGAACTGAAAATTGACGATAAGTTGCAGTTTGTTGAAGAACCTATTGAAATTATGGATCGGGACGTGGACCGTAGTTCACGTGGGAACGCGAGGATCAGATGAAGCTCAAGTATCCTCAATTGTTCAAAACTGCTGAATCAAATCCTAATGCGATTGGTGAATTTCGGGCCCGAAATTCCCTTTCAAGTTGGAATTGATGTGGCACCTTCACAAAATCTACAATCATCTTGATCTATCACCTCACTCCTCCAAGACTGCTTATCAAATTTTTGGGACGGAAATTCTTTCAACTTGGGGATTTGTAACATCCCGAAAAACCAGGTATCCTTCCTGGTTCAGTTCTCATTACGATTATGTTTTAGTTTATGTGGTTATTATATATTATGTATGTCGCAGATAATTTAGTAACGTGTTACTTGTTTATATTTTATTAGCATAATACTCGACTCTCGAAACCGAAACATAGTGTTACGTAATTACGCGAAACCTAAACTCGAAACCGAAACATTTTTATGTGATTTATGTGAAACATTATTAGTGGCAGCTAAACCGTGATCTTATAAACCAAACCAAACTGTCACACCCCGACCACGTGGAACATACAAAACGTGGCGGAAATGTCGGGGAGTGTTGTAACAGAATTAATGTTTCAAATCCATGGCAATTAAAGTTTCGTTTTATTAAGCAAACATGAGAGTTTACATTGTTTAAACAAGAAACAAAGGGTACATAACATAAATTAACTAGTTATTGTCTCGTTTTAAGTTGCTAAGGCACGGGTCCGCCTAAGTATGTCTTGATAAGTCCTATACATCATCACCTGAAAACACATGTGAAAATAGGTACGTCAGCATAAAAATGCCTGTGAGATACATAGGTTTTGTGAAAATAGGATTCATGACTTATGTTTGAGAAAATGTTTAGTCATGAACCTTGTAATTTGCTTTGTCTTGTAAATCATTTGAAAAACGATAAGATCAGATGATATGTATAAATAAATGTAAGGTTAAATGAATAACCATGTAAAATGTGTTTGTATAAGATAAGTTGTTTATAAATCAATGTCTTGTGAAAAGTATGTTATTTGTATAAAATGTTCTATGTCTCAAACTGAAATGATTCAAATAACGCTACGATATGTAATACCATATAAACACTTATATATAGGAAGTACCAGCGGCGTATCCACCATGCTTGTATCATATTACACACGCCTCGTTACTTAATCACTTACTCAAACCAACTACCAAAGTAAAATGTTCATGTCTAATGTGAATCATGTAATGTGTATAAAAAATGTAAGCATGTGATGAATAACAAATGTACTAAGTATGCAACAATAGACATACGTAGCATGTGACCTGTACTAAGTATGCAACAATAGACATACTTAACATGTGACCTGTACTACGTATACAACAATAGACATACGTAGCATGTGACCGGTACTACGTATACAACAATAGACATACGTAGCATGTGACCTGTACTACGTATACAACAATAGACATACGTAGCATGTGACCTGTACTAAGTATGCAACAATAGACATACGTAGCATGAAATGTAATGTAAAACATGTACTATAAATGTACTAATGAACATAGCAAGTATATGATGTGAAAACATGGAAAGCATGAAAGTAACAAGTAGGCACATGTGTTCCACCCCAAAACGTTTGGAAAACAGTAAAAGAGGGGTCTATGTACTCACTTGAGATTGCTTAGTAGTCCTTGAGTAACAACCAAACAATGCTAGAGATCGCGGATATCAAACGACACCTAATATAGGTAACTATGTTAATAACCGGACCTAAATCGGATGATTGGATAGAATGAGGGTTCGTAAACCAAACGAGTATAGAGACTCGTGTCATATGGTTTAACAAAGCCTACATACTAAATGAAACCTAACCTAAGTGCTTTCGACCCATTACGACCCATTTAGGTAGCTTATGCTACTTTAACGCGTCGTTCGCGTGAAACGCGTTCAGACCGCCTAACTAGTCCTATGACAAGTGTTATATGCCTAAACATGTTATATAATCAGTTATGTGACAAAAGTTTAGGTTACATATGCTAAATTACCAATTATACATGAAAAGGGTATTCTGGTAATTTACCTAAGGCATATAAACTACCTATCATACAACTACTTAAACGATGTGACCATAAGGTATAACCTCGGAAGGTTATTCCCTATACACTATGGTCACCTAATGTATTTGGTCGGATCCTAATGATCGACCAAACTGGGTCGGTTTCGAAGGTATAAGCGATTTATCAGATCGCTTACCCTTACGACCCTAGACAACGTGGTAATCAGTAGGCATAGTCCCAAGGGACTATAACCATCGTGATTACAATCACGTTGCGAAGTTCAAACAAACTTCGCATTGACCATAAGCTGGTCAACGCTGAAAGTCAAACAAAGTTTGACTTTCGGACTCGAAAAGCAATAAAATAAAGAAAAGAACGAAAGAATACTTACGAAGGGTCCCCGAATGCTAATCTAGATCAAAATAACTCAGGTATGAAACAATGGTTCCAACTTAGAGTCTTTTTAATCAGATTCTTGTGGGTTTAGAAGCAATGGGGGTGGGGTATTTATAGTTTTCGGGTAACCGTTAAGATCGTTTCATGGAAACCGTGCTCGTATCTTGTGCGTACACTTGTCACAAAGTTGTGGTAACTTAAAAATGGTCCTAATGAGCTGAATGTGCAGTTGAGAATGTGTGGGTGAGGATCAAACAGCTGGAAACTGCTGACTGTTCGATCTAATCTGATCAGGGAGGCGGACGCGGGCCGCGTGAGGATGTTCAGAAACTGAGGCGGGCCGCCTGGCCTGCACAGATCAGAAATAATTTTGCAGAATGACAGTTTCAGTCCCTGCACGTGTTTAAGGCCATTTCTGACACTTCTAAGGCCCGTAAAGCCAACTTTAAGGCCCTAAGATGATGCCTAAACATTGTGGACATGAAACATGCTCAAAAATATGTCGGATGTTGGTTCGTTTGGCCGTACGAACGCGATGTTCGCTTAATTACGACGGAATGCGCATAAGCGCGAAAAACGATCCAAATGACGAAACGAATGGATTTTTCTTATGCCAAACACTAAAATAAAATATTTTAGTGCTTACATAAATTTTTGGATGTCCGGATGTATTCAGAACGTAAGTTATGCGCGAAAAATGCAAACTTGTGCACTTTTTGACGCTTTTAGTCCCTGAATGACACAAAAGTTTATTTTAGCATACCGAACACCTCAAAGCCTATTTCTAAGCTATGTAAAGGATATTTATGGTATGTTTAACTTATGGTCATGTTCCGGAATGTCTGTTACAGTTCAAATTGGCATACTTTCGCAGTTTGTCAACTTTAGTCCCTGTAAGCGATTTAACTTGATTTTGCCATATCAAAGCCTTCAAAACTTATTTCTAAGTTAAGTAAAGGTTATTTAAGGTATGTTAAGCCTATTTCACTATTCCGGAGTGTTTGTTGCATTAAACTGGTTATATTTACGCATCAGTGCGTGTATAACCTTCCAGAAAGCGATTTAAAGCTTGAAATTGAACAAGAGTTGATATGTGCAAACGATACACATATTTATACAAATCCCAAGTATGAAATACAATATTTCATTGGTTTGGAATTTGATTGATGGTTGGAGTGACACAGGTGTCACAGTCTCCCCTACTTTAGGAAATTTCGTCCCGAAATTCATTCGTAGGAGTCTATCTGTGGCTTTGTGTCAAATAACCACCAGAGATATGAAAGGCATAATCCTGACCTTTCCTTAACGGACATTCTTCAGAACCGAAAATGAACGAAATGAGTCATTTTCCACAACTTCTTGAGAACCGAAAATGAACGAAATAAGTCATTTTCCACAACTTCTTCAGAACCGAAAATGAACGAAAAGAGTCATTTTCCACAACTTCTTCAGAACCGAAAATGAACGAAAAGAGTCATTTTCCACAACTTCTTCAGAACCGAAAATGAACGAAAAGAGTCATTTTCCACAACTTCTTCAGAACCGAAAATGAACGAAAAGAGTCATTTTCCACAACTTCTTCAGAACCGAAAATGAACGAAAAGAGTCATTTTCCACAACTTCTTCAGAACTGAAAATGAACGAAAAGAGTCATTTTCCACAACTTATTCAGAACCGAAAATGAACGAAATGAGTCATTTTCCACAACTTCTTCAAAATCGAAAATGAATAGGGTTAACTCTAGATACACGACAAAACTTGCTGTGGTTTCTGTGCACTGAATTCCATAATTATGTATGCATCCATAATTACGTAATTCCTTGCATAGTCCGCACAGTTTGTCTTGTAATGTGAAGGGGAGGAAAAATCAAACCTGTGATAAGTATGACTAGACTACCATAGGGTCCTTTTAATTAGATCAACAGATGATCTTATTGATTAGGCCACCAAGGAGTCCTTTCAGCTATCTCATCACATGATATCCTAACCAGATTTTTGGATCAATCTGTTTAACTAGACCATTTAGGGGTCTAATTATGGAATAGTACAATATAATCCAAGGGTCTTTACTATTACGTAAAAGCCCATTGAGGATTTAATATAGTACCTTTGGATATCCTACTATGAATCCCTTATATGAAGATATGGAAGATTCTACGAGGATTTGGATAACAAAGCTTGGATTACACAAAAACATAAAAGGAAACACATAAGCACATATCACATAGTTGTTTAATTTGTTATTAACTTGTTATCTTTGGACGCGGATACCTAAAGCACACCAGGAATCCAATTCGTGGATTTCATTTGGCACTTTAATCATTTCAAGAATCCATCCATGAAGATAGGATGATCTACCAAAAATTCGATTTTTTTCGTTTCCAGGAAAACGCAATATTCGAATTAAGGTACACAATAATTTAGGACATACGGAAATACCCTTGGGTACCCTATTAAGAATTTATAGTGGTACTTGGGGTATTCGTACAGAATTATTACTTGCACCTTGTACTTCGTTTCTTTGCAAGAGACGGGTACTTAGGATCTTTGTGGAAAACGCAAGAGATTGTAAAATGGAAGAATTTTGGGGGTAGTCTGTTCTTCAAGGAATGTGGTTCCTTGATTGTCGGTATTGTAAGAGATATGTTATTTATAACCACATAAATACATTGTAATGTAAATAAAAGATTTATTTATAAACAATGATAACAACAGTTTCATGGACCTTGACAACAAAAGAAAATAATACATAAGACATGATTATTTCTAAAAGGTGTTGTCTTCTAGTCGGTCAGATGCTCATCTCCGTGCTGGATTAGCATTAGCAAGCTTTGGGCAATTTCTTCGGAAATGACCCATCTTGCCACACTTGTAGCAAGAACCTGGTGGAAAACGAGCTTGAGCAGGATTGTTGTTAGCTTGATTTGGTGCAACTGCTGCTACGCAAACTTTTGCTGTATGACCTTTACGTCCACAAATTTGGCATTTGCGGCACTTCACCATAGCATGATGATAAAGGTTACATTTGTTGCACAAGGGTGAAGTTCCATTGTATGGCTTCCTAGTACGGGGTTGAGCTGGTTGGTTGGGGACGGCTTGATCGTTGTGAGTAACCATAGCGAAGTTCTGAGAAGCCTTTCGCTTCTTTGACTGCTCAAGGGATCCAGACTGTTCATCCATGGTCTTTGATTCCTCGATTGGCTTTGATTCCTCGACCGGTTTCTTGTCACCCTTCCGGAAAAGCTTACGTTTCCTGATCTGAGATTCAGTCAAGGTTGCAGATAGCTCAATGGCCTGCCTAACCGTAGTGGGGTTACTACCAGTAACAATGTCCTGAACTGAGTCAGGAAGACCATCAATGTATTTTTCGATCGCCTTATCCAAAGGCGTAACCATGGTAGGACACAACAGGCTCAGCTCCTCATATCGATCGGTGTATGCTCGATGTTCACCGCTGTCTTGCTTAAGATCGTCGAATTCCCTTTCCAATGCCCTGATCTCGTGACGAGGACAGAATTCCTTCATCATCAGTACTCGAAGTTCTTCCCAAGTTTGGGCCAGTGCCACTTCGGCACCCCTATCTCTCACCACACCGTTCCACCATGTCAAAGCTCATTTCTCAAAGACACTAGATGCGAAGTCTACCTTTCGCTCGTTTGGACATTGAACATGCCTGAAGGTGCTCTCTAAGCTCTCGAACCATTGCAGAAGTGCAGTCGCTCCTTGAGACCCAGAAAACTTTGATGGCTTAGCCGAGTTGAACGTCTTGAAGTTGCAGAGGGCATTATTGTTGTCGATAGCTTGGTGACATTGGGCAACGATGGTCGGGATTGCAGCAGTTATTTGCTGTGTAATGACAGCTGCCAGATCGTCAATAGATACCGGATTTTCGCGTCGTGGAGGCATTCTAAAAAGGGAAAACATGAAAGGAAACGAGTGAGAGAATTAGACGAAAAGAATGAGATGAACAAATCTGATGAAAGCAAGAATAGTGGTCATTTGTTTGTCACTACAAAGCAACAAATGACCTCGGTGATTAATCAAAGTAAATAGGTCAAAAATAATGTATCGCGAAGACATGCTCGCCTATAAGTGAACACTCATCCCAAGAATTCCCAGGTAAGCACAACTGGTCTCGCATCTGATGAGATGTATACGAAGTGCTTGCCTAGACAGAAAACCCAGAATACAGGCATTCACCCTTCCAGTTTGCACGTGTTCACATTATTTAAAACCTAAAACCTTGACGAGATTTTGAAAACTCAAAGGGGTTCAAAACCATATAACTGAGAGTTCAAAACCTTACAATAGAGGGTTCAAAACCTAGTAATCAATCATCCTAGAACAGATGATTAGTTTTCAAAGCGGTTTTGAAATTTATGTTCTTGTTGTGGTCGTCACCTAAGGATAGGTGACAGTATTGTTTTATGACTAAACGCAAGTAAACTCGCGTTAGGGTCCTAAGAAGGTTATAGACTAGGTCAAAGCATTACTAATAACCTAATTCCCTATAACCATTGGCTCTGATACCATCTTTTCTGTCACACCCCGACCACGTGGAACATACAAAACGTGGCGGAAATGTCGGGGAGTGTTGTAACAGAATTAATGTTTCAAATCCATGGCAATTAAAGTTTCGTTTTATTAAGCAAACATGAGAGTTTACATTGTTTAAACAAGAAACAAAGGGTACATAACATAAATTAACTAGTTATTGTCTCGTTTTAAGTTGCTAAGGCACGGGTCCGCCTAAGTATGTCTTGATAAGTCCTATACATCATCACCTGAAAACGCATGTGAAAATAGGTACGTCAGCATAAAAATGCCTGTGAGATACATAGGTTTTGTGAAAATAGGATTCATGACTTATGTTCGAGAAAATGTTTAGTCATGAACCTTGTAATTTGCTTTGTCTTGTAAATCATTTGAAAAACGATAAGATCAGATGATATGTATAAATAAATGTAAGGTTAAATGAATAACCATGTAAAATGTGTTTGTATAAGATAAGTTGTTTATAAATCAATGTCTTGTGAAAAGTATGTTATTTGTATAAAATGTTCTATGTCTCAAACTGAAATGATTCAAATAACGCTACGATATGTAATACCATATAAACACTTATATATAGGAAGTACCAGCGGCGTATCCACCATGCTTGTATCATATTACACACGCCTCGTTACTTAATCACTTACTCAAACCAACTACCAAAGTAAAATGTTCATGTCTAATGTGAATCATGTAATGTGTATAAAAAATGTAAGCATGTGATGAATAACAAATGTACTAAGTATGCAACAATAGACATACGTAGCATGTGACCTGTACTAAGTATGCAACAATAGACATACTTAACATGTGACCTGTACTACGTATACAACAATAGACATACGTAGCATGTGACCGGTACTACGTATACAACAATAGACATACGTAGCATGTGACCTGTACTACGTATACAACAATAGACATACGTAGCATGTGACCTGTACTAAGTATGCAACAATAGACATACGTAGCATGAAATGTAATGTAAAACATGTACTATAAATGTACTAATGAACATAGCAAGTATATGATGTGAAAACATGGAAAGCATGAAAGTAACAAGTAGGCACATGTGTTCCACCCCAAAACGTTTGGAAAACAGTAAAAGAGGGGTCTATGTACTCACTTGAGATTGCTTAGTAGTCCTTGAGTAACAACCAAACAATGCTAGAGATCGCGGATATCAAACGGCACCTAATATAGGTAACTATGTTAATAACCGGACCTAAATCGGATGATTGGATAGAATGAGGGTTCGTAAACCAAACGAGTATAGAGACTCGTGTCATATGGTTTAACAAAGCCTACATACTAAATGAAACCTAACCTAAGTGCTTTCGACCCATTACGACCCATTTAGGTAGCTTATGCTACTTTAACGCGTCGTTCGCGTGAAACGCGTTCGGACCGCCTAACTAGTCCTATGACAAGTGTTATATGCCTAAACATGTTATATAATCAGTTATGTGACAAAAGTTTAGGTTACATATGCTAAATTACCAATTATACATGAAAAGGGTATTCTGGTAATTTACCTAAGGCATATAAACTACCTATCATACAACTACTTAAACGATGTGACCATAAGGTATAACCTCGGAAGGTTATTCCCTATACACTATGGTCACCTAATGTATTTGGTCGGATCCTAATGATCGACCAAACTGGGTCGGGTTCGAAGGTATAAGCGATTTATCAGATCGCTTACCCTTACGACCCTAGACAACGTGGTAATCAGTAGGCATAGTCCCAAGGGACTATAACCATCGTGATTACAATCACGTTGCGAAGTTCAAACAAACTTCGCATTGACCATAAGCTGGTCAACGCTGAAAGTCAAACAAAGTTTGACTTTCGGACTCGAAAAGCAATAAAATAAAGTAAAGAACGAAAGAATACTTACGAAGGGTCCCCGAATGCTAATCTAGATCAAAATAACTCAGGTATGAAACAATGGTTCCAACTTAGAGTCTTTTTAATCAGATTCTTGTGGGTTTAGAAGCAATGGGGGTGGGGTATTTATAGTTTTCGGGTAACCGTTAAGATCGTTTCATGGAAACCGTGCTCGTATCTTGTGCGTACACTTGTCACAAACTGACTGTTCAATCTAATCTGATCAGGGAGGCAGACGCGGGCTGCGTGAGGATGTTCAGAAACTGAGGCGGGCCGCCTGGCCTGCACAGATCAGAAATAATTTTGCAAAATGACAGTTTCAGTCCCTGCATGTGTTTAAGGCCATTTCCGACACTTCTAAGGCCCGTAAAGCCAACTTTAAGGCCCTAAAATGATGCCTAAACATTTTGGACAAGAAACATGCTCAAAAATATGTCGGATGTTGGTTCGTTTGGCCGTACGAACGCGATGTTCGCTTAATTACGACGGAATGCGCATAAGCGCGAAAAACGATCCAAATGACGAAACGAATGGATTTTTCTTATGCCAAACACTAAAATAAAATATTTTAGTGCCTACATAAATTTTTGGATGTCCGGATGTATTCAGAACGTAAGTTATGCGCGAAAAATGCAAACTTGTGCACTTTTTGACGCTTTTAGTCCCTGAATGACACAAAAGTTTATTTTAGCATACCGAACACCTCAAAGCCTATTTCTAAGCTATGTAAAGGATATTTATGGTATGTTTAACTTATGGTCATGTTCCAGAATGTCTGTTACAGTTCAAATTGGCATACTTTCGCAGTTTGTCAACTTTAGTCCCTGTAAGCGATTTAACTTGATTTTGCCATATCAAAGCCTTCAAAACTTATATCTAAGTTAAGTAAAGGTTATTTAAGGTATGTTAAGCCTATTTCACTATTCCGGAGTGTTTGTTGCATTAAACTGGTTATATTTACGCATCAGTGCGTGTATAACCTTCCAGAAAGCGATTTAAAGCTTGAAATTGAACAAGAGTTGATATGTGCAAACGATACACATATTTATACAAATCCCAAGTATGAAATACAATATTTCATTGGTTTGGCATTTGATTGATGGTTGGAGTGACACAGGTGTCACACAAACCGAACCCATCCCATCCCCCACACCAATTCACGGCCCAAACCAAACCAACGCAACCAAACCCACCCTTCTTGGCCCAATTAGCAAACCCCCTTCCTTGATTTTATAGTGTACATATGTTGCATGAGGGAACATAAAAAAAACAACAAAACCCTAGACTCCTTGTGTGTGCGAAGGCATAGACGCAAGCAGCCCCCCCTTCTACGATCGCTACTCTCCATCTCTCTAGTTCTTTCATCCATTCTCTACAAGGTTAGTTGTTCTTAGTGGTTGTTTTGGTTTGAAATTCTTGTATCATGGCTGTGTTTTCTGTTTTATTGATGATTGTTGATGTATGTGATGATGATAATGTATTAAGTTTGCTTGGAATCATGCTAGTTTGGTTGTTTGATCGTCTAGATGTTTGTATATATTCTAGGGTTTTGATTCTTGCATGATATAGGTTAAATCTTGTTGGTTCTTGGTGAATTAGTTGATGTATAACCTGATTTATGATGATAACCTATTGTAGATGATGTATATAGGCCGTTTTTGGCTGCTAAGGATGTGAATAAGATGATAAAATTCGTTTTAAGAAGCTGGGTAAGAAAATTGAATCTGTCCAGAAAGTTACAGCCAAATTGTGTCGACTGTAACCAGGTCAAAATTGAACGAAAATTAGTGTTTCTTGATTCTATAATTTGGTTCCAAGAAATATCTTTTAAACCCCACTGGAATTGCATTTTTTCGACGCCGTTTGATATTTTAATTGAATTATTTCGTAACAAAGGTCCAGGCTGCGTTTTCTGTCACAATTTGCAGCCCATTATGAATGTCATAACTCAATATAGGACTGAGTTATGATCTGAAATTTTTACTGTAAATACTTCCTGAAGATTCCAAAGATCTCCAACTAGAATTTCATCAATCGGATAAACGAGAAATTTTAAATGAATTTTTTCGTAAACTGCAGTCAGAAGTGACGAATCTGATTTTAGCTTAGTAAATGAATTTTTATAAATTACTGGTTAAGAGTTAGACCTTGAAATTTTAACACAAGGGTTACCCCTGTGAGATGTGCGTCAATTTAAAAAATCATAATTTTTAAAGACTTGTAAACGGGTTAAACGGGTCACCCAAAGAAACTCATTTTCCGTGATTTTCTATGTAGTAAAGCATGAACGCGTAGGAACCAACTTGTTACTTGTAGTATCCATGTTTGTTTGGTAATCATATAAATAGCATAAGTAACATTGTAGAAAAGTTATTGTCACACCCGCTCATAGCGGAAACGCAAGGTGTGGTCTGTCTGATTTTCATTGCATAAATATCGATGTACATGAACAAACTATATGAATAAAACGTACTCCATTGCCATTACATAGTGTTTCAAAAGATTACAACATAAGTTTAGTGTGTCGGTTACAAACCATTAACATAAAAGTAAAGTGTTATTGTTTCATACATCAAAATGTGAGTCTTAAAATGTCAAGACTTTGACCACTATATCACCGCAAAGAGGCGGTATATAACAGGCAAACCCTTCAATAGTTGGCATGGAGTATTGATACTTGTTTTCCTTGACTGAAATGTCTGCCAGGTCCACTAATTTCCTGAAATACATGTTAAGTTTGAAAACATCAACAAAAGTTGAGCGAGTTCATGCAGTTTAGTTGTATGAGATGTATCTGAAAAATGTGAGTTGTATAAACTGTATCTGTATGAATGATGTATAAACCGTATCCACAACATGTGAATTGTATAAAATGTATCTGTATGTATGATGTATAAACTGTATCCACAACATGTGAATTGTATAAAATGTATTTGTATGTATGATGTAGTATGTAAAGCGTCAATGAAATCGTTGATCATTAATGTTTCGCGAGGACATTAATATGTGTGACGAATTAGGAAGCAAACCAACCCTAGACGATTTTATGCCGATTCCTATCGACTGGGACACAAACGCACTCTTCCGTAGGGGTCCATGACCAAGAGTGGGGCTCGCCAAAACCCATTAGATCTAGCCCTTTGTTCCTTGGTCCAAACTGGATTAATGGTGCTTATAGTATGGCCCTAATTCGCACATGATCTATGGTGTTTCATTACCTAACTTTAACATACTCTGAACATGTATCTTCCCCGATAGTTGTAAAGTTGTAAAACATTTAAATGAATAGGGGAACATGAACTCACTGTATTGCGTCCTGAAAATAGATGTAAATAAGATCTCACGTGCGGTCGTCCTGAATAGCGTGGCGACCTACAAACGTTCTTATTTTTGTTAGACACTTCGGTCTTTGAAAAGAACTTGAGTACAAGTCTTGTGTCTTGAGTATATGTAAGACTTGTATGTCTTTACTGTTCGTTAACTGGGTATTCGATGTATGAGTTGTTCAAATGTTCGATAACTGTGTATTCGATGTATGAGTTGTTCAAATGTTCGATAACTGTGTATTCGATGTATGAGTTGTTCAAATGTTCGTTAACTGTGTATTCGATGAATGAGTTGTATAGTCGGATCTCGTCCGCTGAATCTCGTGTCTTGTATGTATCACTTGTATAGTTGTGTTTCCAATAATAGTATCATTGGGCCAAGCCCATGTTTTCAAGTTATTGGGCTTAAATAGTGCTGGGCCTCAAATAGTGTTGGGCCTCAAATAGTGTTGGGCCTCAATAGTGTTGGGCCTGAATAGTGTTGGGCTTCAATAGTGTTGGGCTTCAATAGTGTTGGGCTTCAATAGTGTTGGGCTTCAATAGTGTTGGGCTTCAATAGTGTTGGGCTTCAATAGTGTTGGGCTTCAATAGTGTTGGGCTTCAATGTTATTGGACCTTGGCCCATATGTTTGGTATTGGGCTTAGCCCATGTGTTTATGTTAAGCCCATTATGAAGATAAGCCCATTAATAAAACTAAGCCCATTAAGTGTAAGTAGCCCATTTATAAAAATAGTCTATTAAGTATATTAAGCCCATTTGTAATAAAAATAGCCCACTAGAATAATAAGCCCATTTATTTTTATAAAATCCTTTTTATAAAAATTTACTAAGTATACTAGTTAGTAAATAAACATACTAGTGTTTATAAGTGTATAAACATCCGAAATTTGTTATCGATAGGATACTTATATTTCGTGTCGATAAATCGTCTAAACGTCGTAGTAACTCCTCGGATTGGCAATTCACTTATGTAGTCGTCCGTCGTTCATTTTGACCATAATTGGTGTCCGATTATTCGAATCGTCCGTAACTCGTTTTAAGGCGTAATTATGTGAAGTCTCGTAGGACTTTTGTTATAACGTGTTTTGAGTTTAAATGTGACATGAGATTCAAGTTCCTACCATGATATATATAACTAATACACCAAGTAATATATCACACAAAAATTGTTTAAAGTACCCAAATATATATTTTCTAAAAAAAATATATATTTTTCTTGTCTTTTATTTTATAAACCCTTCTTTAATAACCTTTATAAATCTTGTAGAGATTTACTCAAAAATGTTGTTATTTTATAAAATAAAGTTTTTATAAAAATTGGCCATATAACCTTTGTATTTTTATCTTAACCATGTTTCATTAAACATATCATTTTCTTTAATAAATCAATCAACAATTTATTTAATCATCTTAACTAAACATTATAAGACTTTTATAACATCAAATCATCAAGATGATAAGCAAATCATGTAGGGTTTTAAACATGATCCTTTCATATGTTAACTAGTTCAAAAACCAAGTTTAATTATAGTTTTAACCACTTTCATAAAAACCTCTTAGTTGTATGTTAATTTTTATAATCTTGTGAAAGTCTTGTTTTTAAATATAAACCCTAAATACTTTCACAAGATCACTAGATATGATCATTCCTTTAATCTTTTATGTTAAAACCCTTTAACATAAACATGTATAATTTTTAGATCATATCTATCAACATCTTCTAACACTTTATTTGTAGCATAATCATCATAACAAGATCTAATAAGCATATAACAAGTCTTAGATCACAATATAACTAAACATAAATATATCATGATTTTTATCTTTGCTTCTTTGTATTTTTCATGCTTATTATGTATGATTACTTGGTTATTATTAGTAATAATAACAATCATAAACTTAATATATTTGCATAAAAAAAATAGATATAGAAGCTTACTTCTAGCACTAGGCTAGGGATGATCTTAGAAGATTATTAAGAACTAATAAGATGATGATCTTGATGATTTAAGGTTCTTGAATGGATGAAAACCCTTCCCTTTGCTTACAAAAGCATTAGATCACCTTAAGTTCCAAAGAAATCCATCTTGATCATGAAGGAGGTGATAAAAATAAATGGGTTTTTGAAGGTGTTCTTGGTGAAAAGATGAAGATTGAAAGAGTTCTTATGTGTGTGAAAGATAAGGTGTAAAAGTATGATAATGTGGTTAGTAACTAAAGTACTAACTGTTATAATCTTTCACCAACATCATCCACTTGCAACTAATGAAAATATCTAGATATTAATCAAAAGAATAAGGGGTAAAGTGTAACATTTTTTTATAAAAATGTCTTAAACATGTAGATATTTTGGTAATTAGGCTAAGTATGGTGATTAGGGTAATCTTTCACCATTAGAGGGTAATTAGTGATTCGAAACATAAATTAACATTAACTAGTTCATTAAACTAGTAGAAATCATGTTTTGATACTTTGAATGCTTTTCGTTTCGTCGTTGGCTAGTTTACGGCACTTTTGTGGCGTACCGACGGAAGTTTGCCGTAAGTTGACATTCCGCATTAAAAAGATGTATGAAGTTATTTTGAATCCCAAAATAAGCTTAACTAGTTTACCAAAGCTTTCATTTGGTTGTTTTCGGTGTCGGAAATGTCGTTTATTAGCTTGTCGGTGCAGAAACGGACAAGTTGTGGGGGTTGCAACGCAGTGTCGAGAGCTTATGTTTCGAATAGTCCATTAATATCCTCATATTGTTTCCATATGTTTGTCATCATTTGTCATAATTTCGGAGTCCCGAAAATGCTAAATTATTATTTTGGACGAGTTAAAATTGTCTTATTTTAGTGAAACGGACGATTTAGCGATTAGGGCGTTGTACCGGAAAGTCTTGTATCTTTGCAAGATATGTTTTCATATTAGTGTTTTCTTATATAAACGGACTCAGTTATGTTAGCCGTATGTCGTTTTTTCCTTGTTTCGTTTGGTTTTCACGGTTTTGCTGGCATGAATAGTGTAACCGTGAATAGTGCGCGCAGCACTTTTTACCAACACTTTTAGGACATTGTTTAATTGGTTTCGCAATACGACGAAAACCAACATATGTTATATCATTGTTTTCTTGTCCTAACACTATCGTCTAATGTACGACACAGTTTCGTAATTAAATTACGCTAATTGCATGAGATTATATACTAAGAATAGTGATTAGACTGTACGGAATTTCCGGTTATTTGCCATTTGTCACATTCTCCCCCTGTTATTGAGAATTTCGTCCCGAAATTCAAACTGAGTCATCCTTTGCAGGAGACTACTCAAACAGGTGAGGATATTTTGGTTTTGATTTGATCTGCACGTTCCCAAGTATATTCGGGTCCGTGTCGAGAGTTCCAACGAATTTTTACTAATATGTTACAATTCCTTCATATTTTCTGGACCTTCCGGTCCATGACCTTAACAGGTGCTTTATGAATTGGAGTTTGTCATCAATGTGAATCTCATCCTCCGAGATGATAACCGTTTCTTGTGTTGGACTCTACTTAAGATTCGACACATGAAATATGTCGGGTACACTGCTTAGTTCGTCTGGTAACTTCAAGTTATAGGCAATAGTGCCAATCTTTTCTAAGATTTCAAATGGTCCAATGTAACGTGGGTTAAGCTTTTCACGTTTACCGAACCTTGATACACCCTTCCAAGGCGCGACTTTCAACAAGACTTTGTCTCCAACCTCGAAAGATAATGGTTTCCGTCTCTTATCTGTGTAGCTCTTGTGTCGATCGCGAGCCGCCTTGATACGGTCTCTGATCTGAAAAATTTTATCCGTAGTCTCTTGGACTAATTCCGGACCAATTAATTGTCTATCGCCTGTTTCCGCCCAACTTAGCGAAGAGCGACACTTTCGACCATAAAGAGCTTCAAACGGTGTAGCTTGTATACTAGTATGGTAGCTGTTATTGTAGGAAACTCAACCAAAGGTAAATGAGTATCCCAATTGCCACCTAAATCCATAACACACGCACGAAGCATATCTTCGAGTGTTTGGATTGTCCATTTGCTCTGGCCGTCGGTTTGTGGATGAAAGGCCGTACTTAAATTCAAATGAGATCTAAAGGCCTGTTGAAATAATTTCCAAATTCTAGAAATAAAACGATCGTCTCGGTCTGAAATGATTGAAATAAGCACTCCATGACGAGCCACTATTTCTTTGAGATAGAGTTCTGCTAGTTTCTCAGTATTATCCTTCTCCCAAATCGGTAAGATGTGTGCGGACTTTGTTAGTCTATCGATGATTACACATATCATGTAGTGACCTCTTGAGGTCCTGAGTAACTTCGTAATGAAGTACATCGATATTTGTTCCCATTACCAAACGGGAATCTCGGGTTGTTGTAACAAGTCCGAGGGATTTTTCTACTCGACTTTGACTTTCGCGCAAGTCAAGCATTCTCTGATATAAGTCGCGATATCACTTTTGAGGTTAGGCCACCAATAGTATTCTTTCACTACTTAGGCCTATGTGCTTCCTCAAAATATCATCTCGAAGGCCGCCAAAGAATAGAACCCAATTTCGACTCATAAGGTATAAAGTTCCATCTTCTTTACCCTAATTATTTCTTCATGCCTCGAAGTGTTTTCTGCCTGAATATGCTCTTCCTTGAGCGCTTGTGAATCATCTTCTCTAATGCTTGAACTCTCAGTGTTCTAACTCGCTCCTTGCGGCTCAAGGCATCTGCTACAACATTTGCCTTGCCCGGATGGTACTTTATGTCACAATCATAGTCGTTCAACAATTCAACAAACATCGTTGACGTATATTTAATTCTTTTTGGTTGAATATGTGTTTGAAGACTTTTATGATCCGTGAAAATAATGCATTGAGTACCATATAAATAATGTCGCCATAATAATAATTTTTTTTTTAAAACGAATACCACCACGCCTAACTCAAGGTCGAGAGTGGTATAGTTCTTCTCGGGAACTTTTTTAATTGGCGCGACGTGTACACAATAACTTTTTCACGTTGCACTAGTACGCAACCCAATCCTTGATGCGAAGCATCATAGTCTACAACAGAGTCATCGGTATCGTCGGATAATGATAAGATTGTAAAATGCTATGCACCAATCTTAAGAATAAGTTGTAAGGCTATATCTTGTTTTTCGATTTGGGGCGAATTTATTGTCTTTAACAACTCTAAAATGGTTCTCAAATGTTGCTCATGTTCATCAGTCGATCGAGAGTATATCAAAATGTCATCAATAAACATTATGACGAATTTGTCGAGATACGGCTTGCACACACGATTCATTAATCCATGAAGACCGCTGGTGCATTTGTTAAACCAAAAGGCATAACGAGAAACTCGTAATGACCGTAACGAGTCTTAAAAGTCGTTTTCGGTATGCTTTCCTCTTGAATTCGTAACTGATGATACTCCGATCGTAAGTCTATCTTAGAGTAGAAGCTAGAACCTTTCATAAACCATTTGAGTTAGTTGGAATAACATGGTTTAGAAATATGAATTTTCGTTCATCGAAATGTTGTGCATTTTTGCAAAACTTGCGTGTCTTTCCACCCCCAAAACCTTTATTAAGATGCATAGTGGTAAAGAGTGGGGGTTATGAACGCATAACATCCTTATTCGGTCAACTACAAGGTTCAGAAGGTGCTAATCGACATGGAGTTTTGGCTACGAGTGCGGCTCCCGGTACCAAGTCGATGTGAAACTCGACTTGTTGATATGGTGGTAGTCCTGGAAAGACTTCAGGAAATTATTTTTATCAAAAGAATATTTGTTAGCTGTGGCCCAACGGCCATCTTGTCTACAACAAGTGCTAGAAAGGCAATACAACCTTTCCGTAAGCACTTCTAAGCCTTCATGCAATTGATGTTCCGCAATGATGTGTTGCGCTTCTCTCCATGGATACAAGTGTATCTTCGTTCGATAGTGGTAAGCGAATGATCTTCTCATGACAGAAGAATTTGGGTCTATTATTGAATAGCCAATCCATGCCAACCACTACGTCAAAAATACCTAACTCAATGGGTAAGAGATCGATATGAAATTTCAGCTCCTGACTCGGCTAGTTTACCGTTTGCCAATTCTATAGGATGAGGAAACGTCTAGCTTACTTGACTCTAGGCCAAGTATATTTTGAATTCTATGTAGTAAAGACTTCCCTGTACAGATGTAGAGGACAACTCAATCCCTATGTTTAGATGTAGGATAACCCAATCCCTATGACCCAATCCCTAATTGTAGCTAGGACAATCCCGTCCCTAGCCATGAAACTCTTGTATATGAAATGTTGAGATGAAGCTAAAATTGGCAATGGTATCAAATAACATGGATGTGAAACGTTGATGTATAGGATACATACCGGTGACCATTAATGATTTGATATGTCTCAGCTAATTCCCCATTAGCTAACTTGATATAGTAATGTGTGTCTAACATGACTCTATTTCGAGTATATGCTTAACATCTAAAGACACTAGCTAAGCTCGGTGTTGGTATTAAAAGAATTGATACATGATGATCATAGAGCGTACGTACTCACGACTTCATTGGGATTTCGTGGGATATTCATAGTGCTAACTACACACACACTTATTCACTAGCTTGATCCCTTCTTAAGTATTATCGTCTTACTAGTCTTTGTTTTGCGCCCGGTCTCAGCACACTGCTACTCTTGGCGCTTTTGCAATTGCCCTCATGATGGACGTCTCACTTGTCGCATTTAGGATTTCGACAAGTTACCAGCATACATCCTGGTGCCAAAATCGTTTATGGCAGCAGTTGCCTTCATTTCTCTCATGGCGAGAGTTATTGTTTGAGTGATTGAGGTAGGGAGGGATGATGCTGCCATGCTTCGGATCTCCGAGGCTAAACCCGAAATGTAACACTCAGTGTGTTTGAATTCGGGTGTTTCCCAGTATGGAACAACCCTTGAGATATCGTGAAAGCATCAAGTGTAACCAACAATATTAGCTCCAGTTATGATCGAGTTCTTTTATAAAATCATATGAAAATAGATATGAAAATCAGATGATATAAAAGAATGATGTATGGTTAAATAAATAACCAATAAAAATGTAGTGTATAAATATACCATGTCTTGAAATAGAATATTATGTCTTGTGTAGAGGATGTCGCGTCTTGTGCAAAAATGTCATGTCTTGTCTTTGTCGAAGAGATTTGAATAACACCACGATATGCAATATAACATAAGCACTTATATATAGGAAGTACCAGCGGCGTATCCACCATGCTTTTATTATATTACACACGTCTCATCCCTTACAAATAACCACCAAAAATGTCTTGTGTAAACCAACATCAAATGATATGTATAACAATGTCTTGCGTAACAATGTCATGTATAAACCATGTCTTGTGTAAAAGCAATAGTTTTCAACACATATCTTTTATCTTAAACAATTGATTCTTTTGGCGCCATGATCTTTTTAATACACACAATTAAAAGAATCTAGACATTTATTTGAATAAATAAAGTCTATCATGTGCCCAAGAATGAAGAATACAATCAATCGGTCATGGAAACCTCAAGACCATATTGTTCATACATGTTTGAATAAATGATAATGTGGATAACCAAAACCAAAAAGTGTAATGCCTCTTGCATGTATTGGTCATACGTCTAAATGGAAAGAAAAAAAATAATAATTCGTTGAGGAGGGGAAACCAACCAGTGGTCTTCGTCTATATAATATGTATTCCCTACTCTATGGACCTTGATCATCCTAAGTAGAGAAAATCCTTTGTCTTATTTGTTCATGTGACAATTATGGTAATAGTGCTTGAGTTTCACGAGCTCTAGCAAGATTATTAGAATCTCCAAAAATGTAGAATAGAATGTAATGAGGGAGTTGCAGCATGCCATACCATCCCTTGGAAAAAGACAAATGTCAAACGACGGAATTTATTGTATCACTTCCAATAAATATGATAAGGTGGAATATGATAAGGTAAGGTAAAGTAGGATAAAGTTTCATAGACACCCTGGAACCAACCCATGTTTAAGAATTTCGAGAATGTTGAGGAAAATCCTCCATGAGTAGCTAACAAGTTTTGTTTGTTTAAATGACTAGTCTCAACTGAATCGTGATATAGATCGAATGTTAGGTGTGAACAAATATGTGTCGTCTTCCCGTATTGTATTGTATTGTATTGTATTGTATTGTATTGTATTGTATTGTATTGTATTGTATTGTATTGTATTGTATTGTAGGGTGTTATACTAACCACCCCCAATTCGTGTTCTACTAGATAGGAAGAATTGAATCTCAAGTAATAACTTAAGAATTTTGAATGAATAGTGATCATTAGCTTGACCCGCAGAGTCCACCAGAATTTCCATGCACTACAAGTTGTTATTACGTGGGCCCCCGTAATAATAAATTGTCTTGCATGGTCACCCTAGCATTCTCTCGTTCAGAGCAGGCGATCAGTCAGAGAGAGGACACTATTGTTTATATACCTTCAACATAGAAGGAAACTTCGTGATAGTTCACGTGTCAACGTCCGTTGTTGTTACTCGCAGGACGGTACGACGTTAGATGAAATAGAAATGGAAAGAATCTGTAACAATAACAATTGAAGGGGCACCTTCAAGATGAGTACTTCATCTTCCTTGTAAGGACAAGAGTATATCCACCTTGATTAGTATGAGTCACATGGATCTCGTCCCACTAATGGAGTTGTTGTCCAAGGTTACCACCTTCGCCTCATCGTCATTATCATGGTCAGGCATCTCAGCATTCGCGAGAAAGCAACCATATTTTACGGAATTAAGTTTAAGATTTCACTTAGGAATCATGTTCGCCATAAGCTCCGCAATAGACATGAGGTCGATATTTTCACCGTGTGAGTAAAGAATAATAATAGAGTTTGAAGTCGAAGGTATTTTGTTCTTGGCAAAATATTTCATGCAACATATATATGAACCACCTATATATATAATCATGTAAATCCTATCAATCAAGGATTTCTATCTTGTATAAGCTGAACCAGTAAACTGTTTATAATGCATAAACTGATAATGTATTGTATTGTAGGCACATAGTCTATTAATGTATTGTATCTGTTTCTCATAGACTTCACCCATGGAAATGTCCTCGCTTGATTTATGTGAAATGAATTTTTGCTGTAGTGGACCTTGAAAAATGTTTATGCAATGAAAACCTTTTGACTTGTCCAATTTTATTTATAATATGTTCAACATGAACAAGAGGTTTTCGTGAGAGATCCCTAGTGATTGTAGACTTAGACTCGAGAAAGAATCCTGGTTCACTACAATCGATGCTCTGATACCAAACTGTCACACCCGCTCGTAGCGGAAGCGCGAGGTGTGATCTGATCGGTTCTCATTGCATAACAATATAAGTGAACATGAACAAACTATATGAATAAAACGTACTCCATTGCCATTACATAGTGTTTCAAAAGATTACAACATAAGTTTAGTGTGTCGGTTACAAACCATTAACATAAAAGTAAAGTGTTATTGTTTCATACATCAAAATGTGAGTCTTAAAATGTCAAGACTTTGACCACTATATCACCGCAAAGAGGCGGTATATAACAGGCAAACCCTTCAATAGTTGGCATGGAGTATTGATACTTGTTTTCCTTGACTGAAATGTCTGCCAGGTCCACTAATTTCCTGAAATACATGTTAAGTTTGAAAACATCAACAAAAGTTGAGCGAGTTCATGCAGTTTAGTTGTATGAGATGTATCTGAAAAATGTGAGTTGTATAAACTGTATCTGTATGAATGATGTATAAACCGTATCCACAACATGTGAATTGTATAAAATGTATCTGTATGTATGATGTATAAACTGTATCCACAACATGTGAATTGTATAAAATGTATTTGTATGTATGATGTAGTATGTAAAGCGTCAATGAAATCGTTGATCATTAATGTTTCGCGAGGACATTAATATGTGTGACGAATTAGGAAGCAAACCAACCCTAGACGATTTTATGCCGATTCCTATCGACTGGGACACAAACGCACTCTTCCGTAGGGGTCCATGACCAAGAGTGGGGCTCGCCAAAACCCATTAGATCTAGTCCTTTGTTCCTTGGTCCAAACTGGATTAATGGTGCTTATAGTATGGCCCTAATTCGCACATGATCTATGGTGTTTCATTACCTAACTTTAACATACTCTGAACATGTATCTTCCCCGATAGTTGTAAAGTTGTAAAACATTTAAATGAATAGGGGAACATGAACTCACTGTATTGCGTCCTGAAAATAGATGTAAATAAGATCTCACGTGCGGTCGTCCTGAATAGCGTGGCGACCTACAAACGTTCTTATTTTTGTTAGACACTTCGGTCTTTGAAAAGAACTTGAGTACAAGTCTTGTGTCTTGAGTATATGTAAGACTTGTATGTCTTTACTGTTCGTTAACTGGGTATTCGATGTATGAGTTGTTCAAATGTTCGATAACTGTGTATTCGATGTATGAGTTGTTCAAATGTTTCGTTAACTGTGTATTCGATGTATGAGTTGTTCAAATGTTCGATAACTGTGTATTCGATGTATGAGTTGTTCAAATGTTCGTTAACTGTGTATTCGATGAATGAGTTGTATAGTCGGATCTCGTCCGCTGAATCTCGTGTCTTGTATGTATCACTTGTATAGTTGTGTTTCCAATAATAGTATCATTGGGCCAAGCCCATGTTTTCAAGTTATTGGGCTTAAATAGTGCTGGGCCTCAAATAGTGTTGGGCCTCAAATAGTGTTGGGCCTCAATAGTGTTGGGCCTGAATAGTGTTGGGCTTCAATAGTGTTGGGCTTCAATAGTGTTGGGCTTCAATAGTGTTGGGCTTCAATAGTGTTGGGCTTCAATAGTGTTGGGCTTCAATAGTGTTGGGCTTCAATAGTGTTGGGCTTCAATGTTATTGGACCTTGGCCCATATGTTTGGTATTGGGCTTAGCCCATGTGTTTATGTTAAGCCCATTATGAAGATAAGCCCATTAATAAAACTAAGCCCATTAAGTGTAAGTAGCCCATTTATAAAAATAGTCTATTAAGTATATTAAGCCCATTTGTAATAAAAATAGCCCACTAGAATAATAAGCCCATTTATTTTTATAAAATCCTTTTTATAAAAATTTACTAAGTATACTAGTTAGTAAATAAACATACTAGTGTTTATAAGTGTATAAACATCCGAAATTTGTTATCGATAGGATACTTATATTTCGTGTCGATAAATCGTCTAAACGTCGTAGTAACTCCTCGGATTGGCAATTCACTTATGTAGTCGTCCGTCGTTCATTTTGACCATAATTGGTGTCCGATTATTCGAATCGTCCGTAACTCGTTTTAAGGCGTAATTATGTGAAGTCTCGTAGGACTTTTGTTATAACGTGTTTTGAGTTTAAATGTGACATGAGATTCAAGTTCCTACCATGATATATATAACTAATACACCAAGTAATATATCACACAAAAATTGTTTAAAGTACCCAAATATATATTTTCTAAAAAAAATATATATTTTTCTTGTCTTTTATTTTATAAACCCTTCTTTAATAACCTTTATAAATCTTGTAGAGATTTACTCAAAAATGTTGTTATTTTATAAAATAAAGTTTTTATAAAAATTGGCCATATAACCTTTGTATTTTTATCTTAACCATGTTTCATTAAACATATCATTTTCTTTAATAAATCAATCAACAATTTATTTAATCATCTTAACTAAACATTATAAGACTTTTATAACATCAAATCATCAAGATGATAAGCAAATCATGTAGGGTTTTAAACATGATCCTTTCATATGTTAACTAGTTCAAAAACCAAGTTTAATTATAGTTTTAACCACTTTCATAAAAACCTCTTAGTTGTATGTTAATTTTTATAATCTTGTGAAAGTCTTGTTTTTAAATATAAACCCTAAATACTTTCACAAGATCACTAGATATGATCATTCCTTTAATCTTTTATGTTAAAACCCTTTAACATAAACATGTATAATTTTTAGATCATATCTATCAACATCTTCTAACACTTTATTTGTAGCATAATCATCATAACAAGATCTAATAAGCATATAACAAGTCTTAGATCACAATATAACTAAACATAAATATATCATGATTTTTATCTTTGCTTCTTTGTATTTTTCATGCTTATTATGTATGATTACTTGGTTATTATTAGTAATAATAACAATCATAAACTTAATATATTTGCATAAAAAAATAGATATAGAAGCTTACTTCTAGCACTAGGCTAGGGATGATCTTAGAAGATTATTAAGAACTAATAAGATGATGATCTTGATGATTTAAGGTTCTTGAATGGATGAAAACCCTTCCCTTTGCTTACAAAAGCATTAGATCACCTTAAGTTCCAAAGAAATCCATCTTGATCATGAAGGAGGTGATAAAAATAAATGGGTTTTTGAAGGTGTTCTTGGTGAAAAGATGAAGATTGAAAGAGTTCTTATGTGTGTGAAAGATAAGGTGTAAAAGTATGATAATGTGGTTAGTAACTAAAGTACTAACTGTTATAATCTTTCACCAACATCATCCACTTGCAACTAATGAAAATATCTAGATATTAATCAAAAGAATAAGGGGTAAAGTGTAACATTTTTTTATAAAAATGTCTTAAACATGTAGATATTTTGGTAATTAGGCTAAGTATGGTGATTAGGGTAATCTTTCACCATTAGAGGGTAATTAGTGATTCGAAACATAAATTAACATTAACTAGTTCATTAAACTAGTAGAAATCATGTTTTGATACTTTGAATGCTTTTCGTTTCGTCGTTGGCTAGTTTACGGCACTTTTGTGGCGTACCGACGGAAGTTTGCCGTAAGTTGACATTCCGCATTAAAAAGATGTATGAAGTTATTTTGAATCCCAAAATAAGCTTAACTAGTTTACCAAAGCTTTCATTTGGTTGTTTTCGGTGTCGGAAATGTCGTTTATTAGCTTGTCGGTGCAGAAACGGACAAGTTGTGGGGGTTGCAACGCAGTGTCGAGAGCTTATGTTTCGAATAGTCCATTAATATCCTCATATTGTTTCCATATGTTTGTCATCATTTGTCATAATTTCGGAGTCCCGAAAATGCTAAATTATTATTTTGGACGAGTTAAAATTGTCTTATTTTAGTGAAACGGACGATTTAGCGATTAGGGCGTTGTACCGGAAAGTCTTGTATCTTTGCAAGATATGTTTTCATATTAGTGTTTTCTTATATAAACGGACTCAGTTATGTTAGCCGTATGTCGTTTTTTCCTTGTTTCGTTTGGTTTTCACGGTTTTGCTGGCATGAATAGTGTAACCGTGAATAGTGCGCGCAGCACTTTTTACCAACACTTTTAGGACATTGTTTAATTGGTTTCGCAATACGACAAAAACCAACATATGTTATATCATTGTTTTCTTGTCCTAACACTATCGTCTAATGTACGACACAGTTTCGTAATTAAATTACGCTAATTGCATGAGATTATATACTAAGAATAGTGATTAGACTGTACGGAATTTCCGGTTATTTGCCATTTGTCACAGTTATGAACACGGTTATGGAACCATATGTTTAGACGTGCCATGTGACTTCTTGTTTGCGTGCTAGTTGCTAGACATGTGTAGGATTTTCGTGCAATGTGTAAACAAGGCCTAATAACCCATGGTAACTATTATAGGGCGTGGTCGATCGCTCTAGGTTTTGTACACTTAAATCTAATCTGCCAAGCAATAAAAAGGTGAGTTCACTACTCTTTTCGAGCATGAGTCCCAGGGAGGGACAAACAGGTAAATATTCCGGGGAGGAATACGGGTTTTACTGGGTTTAAATTTGATGTTGGATATACACCCATATCTATCACTTAAGTCCCACCTACTACCGAACTAGTTGCCGGGGAGGCAACGGGGTTATTAGTTGATAGCGCTATTAGGTTTGGCACTCTCACACCGTACCGGGGAGGACGGGCGTGAACTAATAACCTTAACCACTCGACCAATGTTGATAGGCATTGGGGAAGGGCAAACAAACTGATGCCATCTTGAGGTACTCGAGTTATTATCAACATGCTTTTAAACTAATGCTTGGCAAATTAAACGTTTTACAAAACTGTGAACTCGCCAGCGTTATGCTGATACACTTGTCTGCTTGCTTGCAGGTTGTTAGATTCTTGAATGTGGAACTTGCTGTCTCGAACTGTTGGACTGGTCATGGGTCGAGATACAAGGAAACACGAGTCAAGGATATTTGTTCTCATACATTTGGGTTTTTGAAATACTTAAACAATGAATTATGCTTCCGCTGAACATGTTGAGTTTTAAGTTTATGTTTTGAATTACATTATCTTAATGAAGGGGAACCTTTATTTAATAATGCGTCATTAGTTTAATGTGATTAGTGGCTAGATCATGGTATGTCACACACCTCGCAGGGGTTTCCGCATGTGGTATTTTGTGGGTGTGACATTATATATCGTATGCCGTTTAGGCATTTGAAATAAATATAAAAAGTTATATTTATTTTATAGAAGATTCATCGACGGATGTTTGAAATAAATATATAAACTATATCTATTTTTGTAAAAGAATTCGTGTAGCACGATATTTGAAATAAATATTTAAGCTATATTTATTTTATAAAACGAATTCGTGTTGGTCGGTATTTGAAATAAATATATAACTATTTTTATTCTTATAAAACAAAATCGTGTTCTTTGATACTTGAAATAAATATAAAAACTATATTTATTTTATAAAAGAATCGTCGTATTTGTCACACTCCGAAATATCAGAGCATTGGCGTGACTGGACCGGTATCTTCATTGCACAGCGGAAGCAAATAAACTAAGACTTCTAGAAAATGAACACCACTAAGTACTCGACTCCACTTGGTTCTCCTATTCCAACCGTGCCATAATTTCTGAAAAGTAACCTGAGAAAGAAACATGCGAAAAATCAACATAAAGTTGAGCAAGTTCATAGTTTGTTTTGGAAAAGATTTGAAATAAATCTTTTTGAATACCGGTTTTTGAAATATTGTTGAGAAAACGAATTTAAAAATCATTTTCTTGTCAAGTTATATGGAAACTTTGTATTTGTAACGCATTATGTTCGTAAAACCATGTATTTGTAAACACTTGTATTTGTAAAGTTTGTGTAACCGTCAATGCCCACCCTGACTTTGACTTCATGCCTGCATAATCCTATGCTTTGAATTTGTATAAAACATGGTATGTAATTCGTAAAGACGTATAGGAAACTGAGTTCTGTAAATGTAAGGAATACGAGATCGCTAATGGTTAGCTAGGCCATTAACATGTGTAACGACATAGGAAGCATCCAAACCATAGGCATTTTTACTTGTCGATTCACGACTAGAGACACAAAAGCACTGCTTGGTAAAAGAGTGGCCAAGAGTGTGGTTGCCTGAAACCCATTAGATCTAACCTTTTGTTCCGCAGTCTTGGCATGTAATTGATTAATGGTGCTTATGTCACCCTATTCGTGACATGATCTATTCTGTCATTCCTTAGTTTAACATACCCTTTTGTACATGTATTTTCGCGTGGTTTAGAAAACTAGAATACGTGTGTATGCACATTTCGAAAAATACGCTTGTTTGAAAAACCGGTATAGAACATAAGCTTTTCGTAAACCATTTGTGCTTATTAAAATTTCACAACCATTTGTGATGGTTAAAGCTTGTCTGTGAAATGGTTTAGAAATACGTAGTTTATGTTTATCGAAAATCTTGTATGCTTTGCAAAATGTGCATGTCTTTCCACCCCGAAAACATTTATAAAAATGTAAAACCGTAAAAGGTGGGGTTATGAACTCTCCTGGATTTCTGTGTGCAAAGCTAGCTAAATACGACTTCGTGATGTCGTTTCCAAGACGTGACTCGCTAGCGTGCATTCTACAATATTCCTAACACGGAATATCTAATAAATTTCTAAATAAAAGCGGTAACTAAAGTACGTGTCACCGAGCTCTACCGAATCGTTAACCGAACGATTTGTTGATATGTTGTTAACTTAATAAAAGCGATTAAGTTATACTTGTTAAGTTTTGTTAGATGTCGCTAATAGTTTACTAAGTCCAGAAAGTACTTAGTTTTCTAGTAATTCGATTATAGCTTGTCTGTGAAATGGTTTAGAAATACGTAGTTTATGTTTATCGAAAATCTTGTATGCTTTGCAAAATGTGCATGTCTTTCCACCCCGAAAACATTTATAAAAATGTAAAACCGTAAAAGGTGGGGTTATGAACTCTCCTGGATTTCCGTGTGCAAAGCTAGCTAAATACGACTTCGTGATGTCGTTTCCAAGACGTGACTCGCTAGCGTGCATTCTACAATATTCCTAACACGGAATATCTAATAAATTTCTAAATAAAAGCGGTAACTAAAGTACGTGTCACCGAGCTCTACCGAATCGTTAACCGAACGATTTGTTGATATGTTGTTAACTTAATAAAAGCGATTAAGTTATACTTGTTAAGTTTTGTTAGATGTCGCTAATAGTTTACTAAGTCCAGAAAGTACTTAGTTTTCGAGTAATTCGATTATATATAAATATTTATACAAAAATATAAATATATCGATAGGATAGTGTTAGTCGTCCCGTGTAATCGTACATTGCATATAGTACGCCGTTTAGGTGTTTAAAATAAATATATAAACTATATTTATTTTATAAAAGAACACGAGTCGTTTGATGTTTGAAATAAATATATAAACTATATTTATTCTTATAAAAGAGTAGTGTTGTTTGATATTTAAAATAAGTATATAAACTATACTTATAAAAGAATCGTCGTGTCGTTTGATATTCGAAACAAATATATAAACTATATTTATTTTATAAAACGAATTCGTGATATTTGGCATTTGAAATAAATATACGAACTATATGTATTTTTATAAAAGAAATCAAAGTTATTTGATGTTCGAAGTAAATATATAATCTATATTTATTTTTATAGAAGAATTGTCGAAGTTTAGAAAAAATATAATAACTATATTTATTGTCGTAAATAATATCCGAATCGTCGTTTTCATATGTTATAAAATGTCGTTGAAGTAATATACACATTTATATTGGTTTTCATAAAAGTCGCTTGGTATCGATAGTTGTCGCTTTTCAATAAAACACGTTTAGTTTGTACGTATTTTCTCGAAAAACGGGCAGAGTTTCCTCTGTTTTTGGACGCCCCCAACAACCAAGTTGTCGTTATATTTTTCAAAATTCAATAATCAATTCAAACAGTAATCATTTCAACAGTATATTTGTATGTATAAACGAGTTATATGATCAAGTTTAATATACGAGTCCGCAAAATTTATATGTAACTATTTCATTATTTGATTCGATTCAAGAGCTCGTTTTCACGCGAAAATAAACTGTAAAAACAACGAAATAAATCGTGTTGTAAAATCTTTACCAATCCTCGCGTCGAGATGTTAACTGAGTTAACTGAGTCAATCGGGTTGACCGAGTTGACTAGCTGAGTTGACCAGGCTTGACCGAGTTGGCCGAGTCAAGCCGAAATGCATCGAGTCGAACCGAGTTGGACTGAGTCGAGCCGAAATAAACCAACCCTTGACTGAAACTGAACTGATCCGCATTCTTGACCCGAGTTGACTAGGGGGTTGACGGAGTCAACCGGGTTTGACCCGAACCCGAACTAACATCTGACCCGAGACTCCCAATCAGAAACCCGAGCTTGAACCAAACTTAACCAGAACCACAGCAGATCTGACCCGAACCGAGAAGTCACCCAAACCCAAAAACTGAACCGAGATTCGAACTTTCTGGACCGCGACTTGAGCATCAACTTCACACCATCGACACAGCAACATTATCATCGGACTCCCCAGCATCATAATCGGAAAACGAGAGAGGGGGAGCGCTGTTTCATCCGCCGTTCATCTCCACCACTGCTGCCACTAACGGTGGCTCCGTCGCCGGAGGGGATGAGGAGAACGATGAGACAAGGGGGGGTTGTTGTTTTAGCTGGAGAATCGGCTGTGACCGCCGGATAAATGAACCAACCAGCGGTTGGTCGGCGTGGCCATCGATCAAACATCGCAGAAAGGGGGGGTGTTGTGTCGTCGGAGAAACCATCGTCGACAGCCGGTTAAACTGCTCCGGCGGTCGATCATCAGTGAGGGAGAGAGCAGTGAGTGAGAGGGTGTTTGAATTTATGGTATGTCTGTGCTATGTATGTATGTATTATTGTGTGAAGTGGGTGTGCGACGACCGGAGATAGGGGCGTCGGAATCTCTGTTCCGGTCATCGGATTTTGAGAGGGAGAGGAAGCAGAGACTTTGTCGTATGTGGATGCCACGTTTTTTTATAGAAATGAAGTTATGGTTTCTATAAATGCCATTTTATACTTAGGTTGTTTCAAATGGGCTTGGGCCCAGGGTTCACAAGCCCGTTACAAGTGTTTTGAGCGGCACGATCCGTTTACGAAGCCCACTTTCGTTTTCCGTAGTCCCTAAAGTGTCGTACAACAACATTTTTGAGTCAAAACACCTAAAATTATGTCATATATCGTTTTAGACACATACGCTCGCCGGTCGTGTTAAATTGCGTAAATTGCGTAGTTTGCTATTTTTAAATCCGTTTCTCGATCCGTTCTGGACTACGGATAATAAAATTCGAAAACGAAGTTAAATATATCAAAATATTTCTGTTTTTAAGTTAGTACGCGCGTAATTGGGGGCCGTAAATCACCGGTTGTCACATTCTCCCCATGTTAATAAAATTTCGTCCTCGAAATTTAGAATACGTTAACTCTTTAGAGTTACGTTATGTGTAGGTAAAAACGAATAGTGTCAAAGTGGATGACCATGAAATCGAATCAAGACTTATTCGAATTATGTGAATTCGAGTACATTCCTCAACAATAAGAACCCAACAGTTAAAAGAAATGTGTTTCAGCATTTGATGTCAAGGGAAACGAGGCGCGCTGATACAGTCACCAGAGTGACTAAGTTAACAGGGATCCAGCAAAGAACAGGAACTTCGACCAATCGAATTCCATATGAACGTTCACAATATGTAAACGAGTTCTAGAAGCAATAACAACCACTAGATGAACTTAGAATCGGCAAGCTCAAATTAATAGTTTGCATGAAACACTCGTTCGCGATCAGCACAAGCTGCAAGTTATACCGACGCCACAAGGTGTCGTAGTGAATGAAACAATTCAAATATAGCGGTGATCGAACAAGTATCACCTGTGTTTTGCATGAAACGCTCGATCATGATTAGCCCAAGCTACAAGTTTATACCGACACCACAAGGTGTGGTAGTGATTTAAACAATTCGATAACAGCAGTGATCAAACAACTTCATCGTGTTTGAATTCAACTGAAGGTTCAACGAAGTAAATCTGAATGTTTATTCCAAACAAACATCAAAAGATTTTCAATTGAAGATGGAGCATCAAAGAAATAACATTTTCGATCAAAGATGAAGAAGCAAGGAGTATCGCAAATCATTCGATCGATAATGAAAGAATCGTTAGTAGGTACACCGGAACATGAAATGAATTTGTGTACCATTGTCCTAACACACGATTGTGTTAAGACTGTAGTGATATGATAAATCAATGCGGATTTAAAACAAATCAATAATTAAACAATTAAATCCGTGCATGAGATGTGTAAACGAGATTAGCGCAAGCTTCAAATTAGTGAAAACACCACCACAAGGTGTCGAAATCAACAAACGACTTAATGGAGTCGTAGACCAATCATGTCTACTACGACTCGGAACAAATGAAACGCTTGTTAAAATGAATTTGAATATGATGTGTTCAATACATCATATGGTGTCTTGAATCGAATATGTGTAATGGACAAGTTCAAACAATTGAACTGGGTTTCAGCGCAATCCGACAATAAATACATGTATTGACAAGGAAATTTCGACATGGTGACACGATAAACCATGTATGTAACTTGAAAAGAAAAGAAGTTTCAAGAAAGTGTGTTGACTTGATAACAAAGGAGCCAACAATTACAATAATGCGGGTCATTCGAATCACAAATCAATAATTAGATTTAGCGAAATAATATTTGAACTTTGATGAAACGCTTATTCGAAACGAAACCACATGCGTAACAAACAATGCATGCGTAACATATGAATTTTCAAGAAATGAAGTAATGAGTATTCGCTGTAATGAAAGAAATGATCGTGATACAATGACCATTAAGAGGAGTAGGGATGTGAAAATCTACTCACTAGATGTAAAAGTCAGAATTTCAGTAAAAGAAATTTAAGGACTTTACCTGTGGTTGCATGTGATGACCGGTTGTTAGGTGACATTAATGCAATGTCAAACTTGGCGTATTCGTCGTTAATAAGATAGGGGGAATGCAGAGACATACATCTTCTCCTTGGCGTGACTCATGTCGTTGCAGGATCGCGTGACCAGTTGTCATATCCTGGTAGGTAGGTTTCTTGCTGACGGAAACTAGCATCGTCGTTGAAATGTCCCATCGTGTCTTCTCGAAGACCTTGCCTCGAAGGTCGTATGCGACGTACTTCAACCTCCATTGTTGTATAGATTAATTTTTGTGAAAACTTGCACGCCTATGCTTCGTTTTGTGTAGGTTACCTGCTCGGTAAATTAAAATAGCATGGACGACATAATAATGGCGTTTGTCCGAGTTAATAAACGTGGTTCCTACGTGATGACCTTTAATGAACTTCAACATAAGTTTCCAAAGGTTCTAAAAGCATGTTTTCTAATCTCTTAGAGTTTTGTGTTCTATGTGTATTTGTTTTTGTATAACGTGTATAAAACAACACCTTAGCGTATGTTTGAAAACAAAATTTTGACTCATGGTTTTTGGTGACGGTTGGAGACCATATTCGAGTCTTAGGCGTTCGGTATATTTTCAAAGTCTTGATAATCTAAGTCCCAGAGAAAGGTGAGGTTAGAGCCTAGGTATTCCTACAGAAAACCCTATTCGCTGTAACCTAAAGCTCTGATACCAATCTGTCACACCCCAAAATATCAGAGCATTGGCGTGACTGGACCGGTATCTTCATTGCACAGCGGAAGCAAATAAGCTAATCCTTCTAGAAAATGAATGCCACTAAGTACTCGACTCCACTTGGTTCTCCTATTCCAACCGTGCCATAATTTCTGAAAAGTAACCTGAGAAAGAAACATGCGAAAAATCAACATAAAGTTGAGCGAGTTCACAGTTTGTTTTGGAAAAGATTTGAAATAAATCTTTTTGAATAGCCGGTTTTTGAAATATTGTTGAGAAAACGAATTTAAAAATCATTTTCTTGTCAAGTTATATGGAAACTTTGTATTTGTAACGCATTATGTTCGTAAAACCATGTATTTGTAAACTCTTGCATTTGTAAAGTTTGTGTAACCGTCAACGCCCACCCAGACTTTGAATTCATGCCTGCATAATCCTATGCTTTGAATTTATATAAAACATGTTATGTAATTCGTAAAGACGTATCTGAAACTGAGTTCTGTAAATGTAAGGAATACGAGATCGCTAATGGTTAGCTAGGCGATTAACATGTGTAACGACATAGGAAGCATCCAAACCATAGGCATTTTTACTTGTCGATTCACGACTAGAGACCCAAAAGCACTGCTTGGTAAAAGAGTGGCCAAGAGTGTGGTTGCCTGAAACCCATTAGATCTAACCTTTTGTTCCTCGGTCTTGGTATGTAATTGATTAATGGTGCTTATGTTACCCTATTTGTGACATGATCTGTTGTGTCATTCCTTAGTTTAACATACCCATTTGTACTTGTATTTTCCCGTGGTTTAGAAAACTAGAATACATGTGTATGCACATTTCGAAAAATACGCTTGTTTGAAAAACCGGTATAGAACATAAGCTTTTCGTAAACCATTTGTGTTTATTAAAATTTCACAACCATTTGTGATGGTTAAAGCTTGTCTGTGAAATGGATTAGAAATAAGTAGTTTATGTTTATCGAAAATCTTGTATGCTTTGCAAAAAGTGCATGTCTTTCCACCCCGAAAACATTTATAAAAATGTAAAACCGTAAAAGGTGGGGTTATGAATTCACCTGGATTTCCGTGTGCAAAGGTAGCTAAATACAACTTCGTGATGTCGTTTCCAAGACGTGACTCGCTAGCGTGCATTCTACAATATTCCTAACATGGAATATCTAATAAGTTTCTAAATAAAAGCGGTAACTAAAGTACGTGTCACCGAGCTCTACCGAATCGTTAACCGAACAATTTGTTGATATGTTGTTAATTTAATAAAAATGATTAAGTTAGTTTACTAAGTCTAGAAAGTACTTAGTTTTCGAGAAATTCAATTATATATAAATATTTATACAAAAATATAAATATATCGATAGGATAGTGTTAGTCGTCCCGTGTAGTCGTACATTGACATATAGTACGCCGTTTTGGCGTTTAAAATAAATATATAAACTATATTTATTTTATAAAAGAACACGAGTCGTTTGATGTTTGAAATAAATATATAAACTATATTTATTCTTATAAAAGAGTATTGTTGTTTGATATTTAAAATAAGTATATAAACTATACTTATAAAAGAATCGTCGTGTTGTTTGATATTCGAAACAAATGTATAAACTATATTTATTTTATAAAACGAATTCATGATGTTTGGCATTTGAAATAAATATACGAACTATATGTATTTTTATAAAAGAAATCAAAGTTATTTGATGTTCGAAGTAAATATATAATCTACATTTATTTTTATAAAAGAATTGTCGAAGTTTAGAATAAATATAATAACTATATTTATTGTCGTAAATAATATCCGAATTGTCGTTTTCGTATGTTATAAAATGTGGTTAAAGTAATATACACATTTATATTGATTTTCATAAAAGTCTCTTGGTATCGATAGTTGTCGGTTTTCAATAAAACACGTTTTGTTTGTACGGATTTTCTCGAAAAACGGGCAGAGTTTTCTCTGTTTTTGGACGCCCCCGACAACCAAGTTGTCGTTATATTTTTCAAAATTCAATAATCAATTCAAACGATAATCATTTCAACAGTATATTTGTATGTATAAACGAGTTATATGATCAAGTTTAATATACGAGTCCGTAAAATTTATATGTAACTATTTCATTATTCGATTCGATTCAAGAGCTCATTTTCACGGGAAAATAAACTGTAAAAACAACGAAATAAATCGCGCCGTAAAATCTTTACCAATCCTCGCGTCGAAACGTTAACTGAGTTGACTGAGTCAATCGGGTTGACCGAGTTGACTCGCTGAGTTGACCAGGCTTGACCGAGTTGACCGAGTCAAGCCGAAATGCATCGAGTCGAACCGAGTTGGACTGATTCGAGCCGAAATAAACCAACCTTTGACTGAAACTGAACTGATCTGCATTGTTGACCCGAGTTGACTCAGGTGTTGACCGAGTCAACCGGGTTTGACCCGAACCCGAACTAACATCTGACCCGAGACTCCCAAACGGAAACCCGAGCTTGAACCAAACTTGACTAGAACCACAGCAGATCTGACCTGAACCGAGAAGTCACCCAAACCCAAAAACTGAACCGAGATTCGAACTTTCTAGACCGAGACTTAAGCATCAACTTCACACCATCGACACAGCAACATTATCATCGGACTCGCCCAGCATCATAATCAGAAAACGAGAGGGGGGGGGGGGCGCTGTTTCATCCACCGTTCATCTCCACCACTGCTGCCACTAACGGCGGCTCCGTCGCTGGAGGGGATGAGGAGGACGATGAGAGAAGGGGGTTGTTGTTGTTTTCGCTGGAGAATCAGCTGTGACCGCCGGATAAATGAACCACCAATCAAACATCGCAGAAAGGGAGGGGGTGTTGTGTCGTTGGAGAAACCATCGCCGGCAAGCAGTTAAACTGCTCCGGCGGTCGATCATCGGTGAGGGAGAGAGCAGTGAGTGAGAAGGTGTTTGAATTTATGGTATGTCTGTGCTATGTTTGTATGTATTATTGTGAGAAGTGGGTGTGCGACGACCGGAGATAGGGGCGCCGGATTCTCTGTTCCGGTCATCGGATTTTGAGAGGGAGAGGAAGCAGAGACTTTGTGGTATGTGGCTGCCATGTTTTTTTTTGAGAAATGAAGTTATGGTTTCTATAAATGCCATTTTATACTTAGGTTGTTTCAAATGGGCTTGGGCCCAGGGTTCACAAGCCCGTTACAAGTGTTTTGAGCGGCACGATCCGTTTACGAAGCCCACTTTCGTTTTCCGTAGTCCCTAAAGTGTCGTACAAGAACATTTTTGAGTCAAAACACCTAAAATTATGTCATATATCGTTTTAGACACATATGCTCGTCGGTCGTGTTAAATTGCGTAAATTGCGTAGTTTGCTATTTTTAAATCCGTTTCTCGATCCGTTCTTGACTACGGATAATAAAATTCGAATACTAGGTTAAATATATCAAAATATTTCTGTTTTTAAGTTAGTACGCGCGTAATTGGGGGCTGTAAATCACCGGTTATCACAATGTTTTTGATATTCGAAACAAATATATAAACTGTATTTATTTTTATAAAACAAAGGCGTGTTATCGGCCTTTGAAAACAATATAAATAGTTATATTGATTTTATAAAAGAATTGTCGAATTTTCGAAGTTTAAAATAAATATAATAATTATATTTATTGTTGTAATTAATATCCGACTCGTCATTTTGTTTAAAACAATTGTGATAACATATTTGTTTCGTAATTTAATTCGAATCCGTAAAGTTCGTCTTATAATAAAACACATTTTGTTTACGGGTTTTCTCGAAAAACGGGCCGAGTTTCCTCTGTTTTTGGACGCCCCCGACAACACAAGTTGTCATTATTTTATCAAAGTTCAACAATTGTTCAACAATATTTAAGTATAATAAATTTATATAAACAAAATAATTAGTAAATCCAAGTAATTCTAACTAATAATTCGTCTATTTATTCGGTTCGAGCCCGTTTTCATGGAAATAGTTAAATAAACTATATAACTAACATAAACGATTGCTAATTCTTTACCAAATCTTCGCGTCGAAACGTGGTAAAAGTTGACTGAGTCAACCGGGTCAACCGAGTTGACCGGGTCAACCGAGTTGACTCCTGTTGACTGAGTTAACCGAGTTGACCCGAACCCGAACCCTCGGCTGACCCGAGACTCCCGAATTGACTGAATCTGGTTCGTAACACCCGAACCCATAATCTGAATCAATCTTTTCAGCTGACCCGAAATAAAACCCGGTTTTCGAACATAACTTGAACCCGAGCCGAACACACACTGAAGCTGAACCCGCTAAAACACCTGTTGAATCAAAACTCGAGCTGTCACCCTCGTCGTGTGACATTTGTGCCTTTACAACCATCATACAAATACGAATCCAATGAAATCTTGTGTTTCATGTCACACCCTGGCTTTGCGGAAGCGTGGTTAATTTGGTGTGACTTCTTAATACCATAGCTTAACCATAACAAAGCTATATGAAATAAAACCATGCAAGATCATCCATTCGATTAAGTTTTAAAAACTAAAATGCAATAACATTGTCTTAACGGAAACACATCCTAACGACATAAACATTGTTCAACAAACACAACATAACATAAGCATAGTTTAAGGACTGTGACTTGTCCAGGAAAGAGTCACATTCCCTAAACCCGGATGACCTCGTAACTAGTGCAGCGGGATAACGTGTCATACCGCGCCCGATCCTTTAATTCCCTGAAATACATGTAAGTTGAAAAATCAACAATAATGTTGAGCGAGTTCATGTGTAGTGAGTATGTAAAACACTTGTAAGTATAAAAATCCCTGGTATGTAGCAAATAAGGAAAAATAGATCACTAATGGTTTGCAAGGCCATTGATATGTGTGAAGTGCAAGTAGGAAGACTCAAACCTAGCAGATTTAGCGATGGGTACAAAGTCACCCCGAGGTCCGTTCTGTTTGGGCCTGGGGCTGGGCTCGCTACACCCAGATAAATCTACCGCTTACGTCCCTCGGTCCTACAATGAGGATTAATGGCCTCCAGTTCCCGCCTACCCACTCACATGATCTAAGTAGTAACCCTCCTTACGCTAACCATACCATGTAAAAATATTCGTAATCATAGTAACATGTATTTCACCCCCGCAGTTTAGAAAACTGAAAACAGTTAAGAGAAAAGGGGGACATGAACTCACAGTGGTGCGTCTCTACCAAGTATGTCTCCTGATCAAGCAGCTGTGTGACGACCTACACGTACTAATTCTATTAGACGGACGGCCGTGCCTTAGCTTTATGGTTTAAGTTTTTGGGAAATAGTTAGACAACTATTTCGTGTTTACATTCTGTATATACTTGGTAGTTATTTTCCTTCCCAAGGATGGGGGATTTAATACATGTGTGTTCGAAATATATTATTAAGTCTCACTTAAAATATATTTTATTTCTAACTCCAAAATATAAATATTCTTATCAAAAATATTATATTTTCTATTACATAAATTTTCCCAAAATAATACCTTGCAAAAAATACGCGTTAAGTCATATTTTCTTAAAATGCGTAAGTTACGTTTTAATGATCGAGTGGTAATAATAATTACCGGTGTAACTTATATATTTATCGGAGAGACGTTCGTATTATTTTGGATCCATTATCATTCGTTAGTATTATTTTTACCCTAAAAATAATACTAGTATTTTCACAAAATAATCATAAACACATATCAAGTGACTTTATGAAAAATATATACTAAATATATATTTACCAAGTTTTATTTTGTGAAATCCCACCTCCGATGTTTTGTAAATAAAGTCGTGGCGAAATCTATAATTTGAAAACAAGTCGAAAAGTATTTCTAACACTTATAGTGAAAATAATTCTAAGGTTAGGTTTTTAGAAAAATTTCGCCAGAGTTTCCTCTGTAACTGGAGGTGGCCACGCTTTTAAGCGTATCATTTTCTTTCATAAATCAAACCAACATTCTTTTCATTCAATCAAAACAATGTCCAAAACAACAAACTAGTAAATAAATATGTATATCGCATAAATTACATGAAGTTGCGTTTTATCCGAGAATAGAAAGTAAATTCCATTACTTTTAGTGGATTTTTATATAAATCAATCCGGTTTCGTAAAAACCCCATTTTTAAAGAAATTCCATCTTTACAACTTCTCGTCATCTTTTTCAAAAATAGTTATTTTGTCGAAAGTGTGTGCTACACAAGTGTTTACACACTTGTGTGTTCTAAAAATCATTCGTGTTAGTGTAAGATCCGCCTTTAGAAAACATGATTTCTTTGATACTTGGTTCTTTGAAAATACCGCTTGTAGATACGTAGATCTACTAGTTTTAAACACTATTTCACAAGCAAAATCGCTTTCACACAAGTTCATGATTCGTGTGTGGTAGAGTTTCATCCTTTAACCCTTGTTACTTCCAAAACAACCTTATGTCATGATCCATGATCATGACCAACCCGGGTTAAATGATGATCCGAGCTACCACAACATAGATCGGGTCCAAATAATCACACAAATCAATTACTACAAGATTTACACAACATATGAGCTTTTAACCATCATTACAAGCATTTTTAGTAAACTTTTGTGTGTCATTTTGTAAGATTACAAGTTTTAACCGTTACAAATCATATTAACCACTTCAAAATAGTTCGAGAGGGTGATTATAGCAACTTACTATTAGCTCGAGGCTAGGGAAGAATCTAAGCGCAAAATGAGTGGATAAAAGCAATTGAGTGAGGTCCTTCGCCTTCCGATTGCACCAAGCTTCCTTGTAGGTGATCCTTAACACTTGTGTAATCTTGGAATGAGATGATCAAAACCGAAAATGGATGGGTGCTCAAGGGGGTGTTCGGCCGTGAGTTTAGCAAGGAGAGGGAGAGTGTTTTGTTGATTTGTGAAATGTGAAATGATTAGTGTGTAATCTCTAGTTCTTATAGGCAAAAGTTTAGGTTAATATCCAATGGTTTCCATGTCCACTAGATATGGGACAAATGAGAATTGTTTAATCAAAATGGTACATGTGTGGGTCACATTGTGACCGAAATCGGCCAAGGGGGGGGGGGGGTAGCTAGTTCATTTCTAACCAATTAGTTAGATAATAGTTAGGTTAATCTAGGTTAGTTAAGTGATTAACCCGGTTAGTAGTGTGTTGCGTTGTGACGGGTGTTAGGGTATTCAGGGACCCTAACTGGCTCAGAAAAGATAAGTAATGTTATTAACAATATTTTCATGTTCCGGGTATAGTCCGGTTGTTCGGTTGGATAGAGATCCGTTAAAGCGTTAAACAAGCTTTAAAGTGTCGTTATTATTATTTTTAGTGACACAACTTATTCCTGACACTTTGGAAGGTGTCTAGTAATATTTTTCTCATGTTTTGGCACTTTATTGAGTAGCTAGATGCTGAATCGTTTATTAAAGTGCTGAGTTTTTGTGCTTAGAGCACGTTTTAGGCACATCCGGTCACTGTAACTTATTCCTAGAGACGCAGTTCTACAACCCTTGTATCCTTACACTCACCACTAGTGTAGTAAAATATTTCTGGCTCATACAGGCCTTAGAGGCAGTGTCTGCCTGATGCTGGCTTTACCAGCATGTTCAATAGGTTATCCGTTTATAGTGCTACTGTGCTTTTTGTGCATCATGTTTGTCACTAAGGTTCAGCATGTAAATAATGTAGTGACGGTAAGTAAAGTATGATGCAGGTATATGCATGTATCAAAAATCAAGTAGCAGTTCATCAGTAATTTCAAACAAGCACAGTAATTAAGCAGTAATTAATTATTAATTAAGTCATACGGATACCTGGTTTAGTGAGGGTTGTCACATTCTCCCCCCGTTAGAAAAATTTCATCCCGAAATTTTAAGTTCTGCTTGTAGATGCAGGGTTCTTAGGAAATAGGTGGGGGTATTTCTCTTTCATCCGGTCCTCACGCTCCCAGGTGTATTCAGGACCATGTCTGGCATTCCAACGAACTTTGACGAGCTTGACACTGCTCCGGCGGGTCTTGTTTACTTTCCAATCCGTAACCTCAACCGGTTCTTCAACGAAATGGAGCGTGTCGTCAACATGAATCTCGTCGATGGGAATGGCAATGGTATCTTGAGTTGGACTTTTCTTCAGGTTGGATACATGAAACGTATCGTGAACTGAATGGAGTTCTGTAGGTAAGTCTAGCTTGTATGCTACCAGTCCTATTCTTTCCAAAATTCTGAAAGGACCAATGTAGCGCGGATTTAACTTTCCACGCTTTCCGAAGCGTGCCACACCCTTCCAGGGTGAAACTTTCAATAAAACCATATCTCCAACTTGGAATTCCAAATGTTTCCGGTTTGGATCTGCATAGGCTTTCTGTCTGTGGCGAGCTGCTTCGATGCGTTTTCGAATCTGCGCAATCTTGTCTGTCGTCTCTTGGACGATTTCGGGACCAGCAAGCTGTCTATCACCTGCGTTAGCCCAACATAGGGGTGATCGACACTTGCGTCCGTAAAGAGCTTCGAATGGCGCGACACCAATACTGGTGTGGTAGCTGTTGTTGTATGAAAATTTGACCAAAGGCAAATGCTTGTCCCAGCTACCGCCCAAATCCATAACACACGCTCTCAGCATGTCTTCCAAAGTCTGTATCGTTCGCTCACTTTGACCGTCGGTTTGCGGATGAAACGCAGTGCTCAGATTTAAATGTGAGCCAAAAGCTTCTTGGAAGGATTGCCATATCCTTGACACAAACCTTCCGTCTCTATCAGAGATGATCGAGAGAGGCACTCCATGACGTGCGACGATCTCTCTCATGTAAATTTCAGCCAGTTTGCTAGTGTTATCCTTCTCTCTGATAGGTAAGAAGTGTGCTAACTTTGTTAATCGATCCACTATTACCCAAATAGTGTCATGGCCTCTTGGCGTTCTTGGTAACTTTGTAATAAAATCCATGGAGATTTGTTCCCATTTCCACTTGGGAATCTCGGGTTGTTGCAGAAGTCCTGAAGGCTTCTGATATTCGGCTTTAACCTTAGCGCATGTTAAACATTCGCTCGCATAAACAACAACATCGCCTTTCATCCTAGGCCACCAATAGTAACCCTTGAGATCTTGGTACATCTTATCCGCTCCTGGATGGATAGAGTACCGCGATTTGTGAGCTTCATAAAAAATAACCTTCCTTAAACCACCAAACAGAGGAACCCAAATCCTTTTCTCAAAACATAACGTTCCTTCCTCGTTTGGCACCAAAAGCTTCTCCATCCCACGGAGGTATTCTTCTTCAAGATTTCCTTCCTTGAGAGCTTCTTTCTGCGCGGCACGAATACGCAAGGAAAGATCAGTTCGGATAATCATTTCTAAAGCCCTAACCCTTATGGGCTTGATCCTCTCCTTTCGACTTAGGGCATCGGCGACCACATTCGCCTTCCCTGGATGATACTTTATCTCGCAGTCGTAATCGTTCAGCAACTCAACCCATCGTCTCTGCCTCATATTCAGCTCCTTCTGATTGAATATGTGTTGTAGGCTCTTGTGATCTGTGAAGATTGTACACTTTGTACCATAAAGGTAGTGTCTCAAGATCTTTAATGCAAATACCACTGTGCCAAGTTCCAAATCATGTGTGGTATAGTTCTTTTCGTGCACTTTCAATTGACGTGATGCGTAAGCAATAACCTTTTGGCGTTGCATCAACACACAACCCAATCCTTGACGTGAGGCGTCACAGTATACCACGAAATCATCTGTACCTTCCGGTAGTGCTAAGATTGGCGCAATGCAGAGCTTATCCTTCAATATCTGGAACGCTTCTTCCTGTTTGATTCCCCAATCAAACTTCTTATCTTTCTGCGTGAGGAGCGTCAATGGTTGAGCGATTTTTGAAAAATCCTCAATGAATCTTCGATAATAGCCAGCCAAACCCAAGAATTGTCGAATCTCGGTTGGCGTCTTTGGCGTTTCCCAATTCTTGATCGCTTCGATCTTGGTTGGATCCACGTGGATTCCGTCTCCATTTAATACATGTCCAAGAAATTGGACTTCACGTAGCCAAAATTCGCACTTAGAGAATTTGGCATACAGCTGTTCTTTCTTTAGCAGCTCTAAAATAGCTCTTAGATGCTGTTCGTGCTCAGCCTTTGTCCTTGAATAAATCAAGATGTCGTCGATAAACACAATCATGAACTTGTCCAAGTACGACTTGCAAACTCTATTCATCAAGTCCATAAAGACTGCAGGTGCGTTTGTCAAACCAAACGGCATAACAAGGAACTCGTAGTGTCCATAACGAGTTCTGAAGGCTGTCTTCGGGATACTTTCCTCTTGTATCCTTAACTGATGGTATCCAGATCGCAAGTCGATCTTTGAGTAAAAGCTTGAACCTTGCAGTTGATCAAACAGATCATCAATTCTTGGCAGAGGATATCTATTCTTGATCGTCAGCTTGTTCAGCTCCCGGTAGTCGATGCACATACGAAAACTACCGTCCTTCTTCTTGACAAACAGGACCGGAGCTCCCCAAGGCGAGAAGCTTGGCCGGATAAATCCTTTGTCTAACAACTCTTGAAGTTGTGTTGACAGTTCCTGCATCTCAGACGGAGCAAGTCTATAAGGTGCCTTAGCCACAGGCGCGGCGCCTGGAACTAAATCGATGTGAAACTCTACTTGCCTCTGAGGTGGCAGTCCAGGTAAGTCCTCTGGGAAGACTTCTGGATATTCCCTCACGACAGGGATGTCTTCGATCTTCGGTTCTGCAGCTTTCTTGTCTACAATGTGTGCCAGGAAGGCAGCACACCCTTTTTCCAAACACTTCCGTGCTTTCAGGCAGCTGATAATTCTTAACGGCGTATCGCGCTTTTCGCCATGTACCACAATTGTTTCGCCATCTTCGGTCGAGATACGAACGACCTTTTCGTGACAAACAATTTCTGCCTTGTTGCTTGATAACCAATCCATTCCTACCACCACGTCGAAGCTTCCCAACTGGACTGGTAGTAGATCCAAAGTAAACTCACGTTCTCCCAATTCGATCGCACAACCTCTGATAACTTCATTGGCTTCTACTATCTTTCCATTAGCCAATTCGATTGAGTACGAAATATCTAACTTATTAGCAGCTAAACCAAGCATATTCTTAAATTCTAACGATACGAAGCTATAGTCGGCGCCAGTATCAAATAAAACGGATGCATAGCGTTGGTTTACAGGGAACGTACCAGTGACAACATTGGGATCCTGGCGCGCTTCCCTTGCTTCAATATGGAACACTCTTCCACGGGCTTGGTTCATCTTTGGGCAGTTCCTTTTAAAATGCCCAATATCACCACAGTTAAAGCATCCAAGTCTTTGCCCGTTTCCACCTCCATTTCCAGCTTGGTTGTTGTTTTGGTTTGCATTACCAGCTTGATTCACATTGTTGCCTCGATTCCCGTTTCCTCCATTGTTTCCCTGTGGGCGATTCCCAATACCTCCACGATTATTATTTCTATTCCCAAATCCTCCTTGGCCTCCCCGGCCAGCACTAGCCCAACAAGAATCCTTCAAGTGACCAGTCTTTCCACAAGCTTCACATACTTTTGGCCCGCATCGGCCAGAATGGTGACGTTGGCAGGTGTTGCACTTGGGTTGGGTGCCCATATATCCCTTTCCTTTCTTCCCATTACCAGCTGTAACCTGAGCTGGCGCGTTTGGCTCTCCTTTCTTAACAACCCCACTAGTGCCTTGTTTGAAGTTCGAGAACTTTCGTTTGTTACCTCCGGATGACTCGACGTGAGTCTCTTTCTTCTTTGCCTCGATCTCATCGAACTTGTTCAGGCGGATAGCCTCCTAAGTGAGAGCCACGCTCAAATCGATTGCCTCAGTAATTGTCGCAGGCTTGGATGAGGTCACCATGCTTATGATTTGAGGAGCTAATCCCCAAATGAAACGTTCAATCCGCTTGAACTCCAGAGTGACCATGTAGGGTACCACATGCGATAAGTCATGGAACCTCTGAACGTATTCTGCGATCTTTGGACCTTCCATTTTCAAATGCCAGAACTCAGTTTCCAATCTTTGGATTTCCGCGCGAGAGCAGTACTTTTTGCACATAAGTTCCTTCAGTTCGGTCCAGGTTAGCGCGTAGGCAGCAGCTTCGCCAAGTGTCTGTACTTGCAAATTCCACCAAGATAGGTGTCACACCCCGACCACGTGTAACATACAAAACGTGGCGGAAACGTCGGGGAGTGTTGTAACAGAATTAATTGTTTCATAACCATGGTGTTCAAAGTTGTATTTTATTTATTAACATAAGTGTTTCATTGTCTTAACCAGGAAATAAAGAGTTTATAACATAATTAAACATAGTCTATCTTCGTTTTAAGTCTCTAAGGCACAGGTCCGCCCTAGTGTCATGATCATCATCCTACGGAAAGTCACCTGAAAACACATGTGAAAATAGGTACGTCAGCATAAAAATGCCTGTGAGATACATAGGTTTGTCAAAATAGGATTCATGACTTATGTTTGAGAAAAATGTTTAGTCATGAACCTTGTAATTTTCTTTGTCTTGTAAATCATTTGAAAACAATAAGATCAGATGATATGTATAAGTAAATGTCAGGTTAAATAAATAACCATGTAAAAATGTGTTCATGTAAGATAAGTTGTTTATAAATCAATGTCTTGTGAAAAGTATGTTATTTGTATAAAATGTTCTATGTCTCAATATTGAAATGATTCAAATAACGTTATGACATGTAATACCATACAAACACTTATATATAGGAAGTACCAGCGGCGTATCCACCATGCTTGTATCATATTACACACGCATCGTTACTTAATCACTTAATCAAACCAAACCAACCAATGTAAGAAGTCTATGTTTAAACCAATTGTCAAACATGTTATATGTCAAATGTAAATCATGTCAAATGTCTATGTCAAATGTCCATGTCAAATGTCTATGTCAAATATCCATGTCAAATGTCTATGTCAAATATCCATGTCAAATGTCTATGCCAAATGTCTTTGTGTAAAATGTCTATGTCAAAATGTCATGTATGGCAAGTGAAATGTCTCAACTAAACCATATGCACGAAAACAAAATATTGAAGTAAAACATGGTTTAAATCAATCTTATGTCTTTGTGGAAAAATGCATGCAAATATTTAATATGAACATTTATGCGGTATTGTGAAAATGCATACATCCAAGCCTTGTGACTGTGGTGATAAACCCTTTAAACAAATTAAAGGTCTATCTGTCTTATATCATCGAATTCGGTCATTCCTTTCTGTCCCCTTTCCCTGGGATGTCCGGAACGGGAGTTGTCAATTCCTATGGTACCACTACCTACTAACGAACGGCGTAGCTAATGTTAATGAATGTATTGTCCCATGTAAACAAACCAAATGTCATACCAAGATGTAAGCATGTAAAAACAATGAACTAAGTATGTAATCAAATGAACATACATAGCGTGAAATGTCATGTAAAACAATGTACTAAGTAGGCACACAATGGGCATACATAGCATGAAATGTCATGTAAAACAATGTACTAAGTAATGCACACAATGGGCACACCTAGCATGAAATGTCATGTAAAACGATGTACTAAGTAATGCACACAATGGGCACACCTAGCATAAAATGTAATGAAATCATGTACTATAATGTACTAACAAACATAACCGGTATATGATGTGAAAACAGGAAAGCATGAAAGTAACAAGTAGGCACATGTGTTCCACCCCAAAACAGTTTGGAAAACAGTAAAAGAGGGGTCTATGTACTCACTTGAGATTGCTCAGATGTATAAAGAAAATCACCAAGTAATGCTAGAGATCTCGGAATCAAACGGCACCTAATATAGGTAACTATGTTAATAACCGGACCTTAATCGGATGATTGGATAGAATGAGGGTTTGTAAACCAAACGAGTGTAAAGACTCGTGTCATTTGGTTTAACAAAGCCTACATACTAAATGAAACCTAACATAATTGTTTACGACCCATTACGACCCGTTTAGGAAGCTTATGCTACTTTAACGTGTCGTGCGCGTGAAACGCGTTTGGACCGCCTAACTAGCCCTATGACAAGTGTTATATGCCTAAACATGTTACATAATCAGTTATGTGACAAAGGTTTAGGTTACATATGCTTAATTACCAATTATACATGAAAAGGGTATTCTGGTAATTTATCTAAGGCATATAAACTACCTATCATACAACTACTTAAACGATGTGACCATAGGGTATAACCTCGGAAGGTTATTCCCTACACTATGGTCACCTAATGTATTTGGTCGGATCCTAATGATCGACCAAACTGGGTCGGGTTCGAGGTATAAGCGATTTATTAGATCGCTTACCCTACGACCCTAGACAACGTGGTAATCAGTAGGCATAGTCCCAAGGGACTATGACCATCGTGATTACAATCACGTTGCGAAGTTCTAACGAACTTCGCATTGACCATTACTGGTCAACGCTGAAAGTCAAACAAAGTTTGACCTTCGGACTCGAAAAGCAGTAAAAATAAGGAAAAGAACGAAAGAATACTTACGAAGGGTCCCCGAATGCTAAACTCGATTCAAAAATCTCAGGTATGAAACAAATGTTTCAACTTAGAGTTTCTCAAAACAAGTTTCTAGTGATTTTAGCAATGGGGGTGTTGGGGTATATATAGTTTTCGGTGAACCGTTGAGATCGTTTCTTGGAAAAGGGGAAATGATCTCGTCCGAACACTTGTTGCAAGGTTATGGAAGCTTAATTCCATCCTTATCTAGTGACTAAGCAAATGAAAACATGTGGAGGAGGATCAAGCATGTGCAACTTGTGATTAAAACACTTAATCTGGTCCAGATCATGCAGTCGCGTAGCGCGACTGGCAAGCCTCTAGGGCTCGCGCTACGCGACACCCTCACCTGTTTCAGAAAAGTTTTAAAATGACAGGTTTAGTCCCTGCAGCCCTTTTAAGCGATTTTCGATGCGTTTGAACCCCTTTAACCTCATTTCAAGGCTCTAAAATGAAGTTAAAGTATAGGGAACTCAAAACATGTTCAAAAATATGCCGGATGATGGTTCGTTTGGTCGTACGAACGCGATGTTTGCTTAATTATGACGGAATGCGCACAAGCGCGAAAAACGATCCAAATGACGCGACGAATGGATTTTTCTTAAGGCGAACACTAAAATATAATGTAGTCATGCTTACATAAATTTTTGGATGTCCGGATGTATTCAGAACGTAAGTTATGCGCAAAAATGCAAACTTGTGCACTTTTTGACACTTTTAGTCCCTGAATGACCCAAAAGTTTATTTTAGCACACCGAACCCCTCAAAGCCTATTTCTAAGCAATGTAAAGGATATTTAAGGTGTGTTTAACTTATGGTTATGTTCCGGAATGTTCGTTACAGTTCAAATTAACATACTTTCGCAGTTTGTCATATTTAGTCCCTGTAAGCGAATTAACTTGTTTTTGCCATACCAAAGCCTTCAAAACTTATTTCTAAGTTATGTAAAGGTTATTTAAGGTATGTTGAGTATATGTTGATGTTCCGGAGTATTCCTCGCATTAAACTGAGTACGTTTACGCACCAGTTTGCGTATAACTCTCTAGAAAGTGATGTAGAGTTTGAAATTACATAAAAGTCAAAACATGAAAAATGTAAAACATAACAAAACAAACATTGGGATCAAATAACATTGTTTTATTGATAACAGAACTGTTCATAGTGGTTACAAGCACAATTGTTACAGTCTCCCCTACTTGTGGAAATTTCGTCCCGAAATTTATTTAGAGGAAACTCGTGGAAAAAGATGTGGATATTTCGCCTTCATTTGGTCTTCACGTTCCCAAGTAAACTCAGGTCCACGCTTAGCTTCCCAGCGAACTTTGACCAAAGGAATGCGCTTGCGTTTAAGCCACTTGACTTCACGTTCCATGATTTCCACTGGTTTCTCAACAAATTTCAGTGTTTTGCCAACACGAATTTCGTCAAGCGGTATGGAGAAGTTCTCATCAGCTGAACACTTCTTGAGATTGGACACATGAAAAGTTGGATGAACATTTCCCAGTTCAGGAGGTAACTCAAGTCTGTAGGCTACCTTACCGATTCTTTCGACGATCTTGAATGGTCCAACGTATCTAGGTGCAAGTTTTCCTTTCTTTCCAAATCTGATCACACCTTTCCAAGGTGAGACCTTAAGTAATACTCGATCACCGACTTGAAATTCCAAGGCTTTGCGTTTTGGATCCGCGTAAATCTTCTGACGGCTTCTAGCTGCCTGAAGGTTATCACGAACTTTCTTGACCTTGTCAGTTGTCTCTAAAATGAGGGCAGGTCCAGTAAGTTGAGCCTCGCCAATCTCATTCCAGCAGACTGGTGAACGACATTTTTGACCATAGAGAGCCTCGAAAGGAGCCATTTTGATGCTAGTGTGATAACTGTTGTTGTAGGAGAATTCAATCAATTTAAGATGTGAATCCCAGCTACCACCAAAATCGATCACACAAGCTCTTAGCATATCCTCCAGAGTCTGGATTGTTCTCTCAGATTGACCATCCGTTTGCGGATGATAAGCTGTGCTCAGATTAAGTTGGGTCCCCATAGCAGATTGCATGGTTCTCCAAAAATGAGAAGTGAAACGAGCATCTCTGTCAGAAATGATGTTTAACGGAACACCATGTCGAGCTACAATTTCATCTACATAGATTTGAGCAAGTCTGTCAGTAGGAAAATCCTCACGGATTGGCAAGAAATGTGCTGACTTTGTAAGACGATCAACGACTACCCAGATGGCATCATGACCCTTCTTTGTGCGCGGGAGTTTGGTAACAAGATCCATAGTAATGTTTTCCCATTTCCAAACTGGGATCTCTGGTTGTTCCAATAAACCAGAAGGACGCTGATGTTCAGCCTTAACCTTAAGACAAGTAAGGCATTTTGATACGTATAAGGCAATGTCTTTCTTCATACCAGGCCACCAATAGTGAGTACGAAGATCCTTATACATCTTATCTGAGCCCGGATGAATAGAATAACGAGACTTATGGGCTTCATCCATAAGCAAGGTACGAAGATCATCCTGGCTTGGGACCCACAAACGGTCCATGAAGTAATATGATCCATTGTCCTTCAGTTCCAGAGCAGGTGTTATGTGATAAGGAAATTCCTTATCCATCAATCCTTGTGAAACACAAGATTGTTGAGCCAGAGAAATGCGTGCTTGGATATCGGATCGAGCTTGAATAACAGATTGAACACGTACACAATGAAGCTTAGTACGTTCCTTACGACTCAATGCATCAGCTACGACATTCGCCTTACCAGGATGGTAGCGAATTTCGCAGTCATAGTCGTTTAAAAGCTCAACCCAACGTCGTTGTCTCATGTTGAGTTCTTTCTGGTTGAAGATATGCTGAAGACTTTTGTGGTCAGTGAAAACCACACATTTTGTACCGTACAAATAGTGTCTCCAGATCTTGAGAGCAAAGACAACTGCACCCAACTCAAGATCATGAGTGGTGTAGTTCTTCTCATGTATCTTCAACTGCCTCGATGCATAGGCTATGACTTTGTTCCTTTGCATAAGAACACAGCCAAGACCCAATTTTGATGCATCACAATACACAACAAAATCATCATCACCCTCAGGCAATGATAGAACAGGTGCATCGCAAAGCTTCTGTTTCAGGTGTTGAAAAGCTTCCTCTTGTTTGAATCCCCAGTAAAAGGGCGTTTTCTTCTGAGTTAGAGCAGTTAGAGGAACTGCAATCTTCGAGAAGTTTTCTATGAAGCGTCGATAATAACCCGCTAGACCAAGAAAAGAACGAACTTCAGTAGGAGTAGTAGGTGTATCCCAATCCTTAATCGCGCTGATCTTGGAGGGATCTACATGAATACCTCGTTCGTTGATAACATGCCCCAAGAATTGAACTTCTTTAAGCCAAAATTCGCACTTGGAGAATTTGGCAAAAAGTTGCTCTTTCCTTAGGAGTTCCAGAGTAAGACGAAGATGCTGCTCGTGATCAGCTCGCGTCTTAGAGTAAATCAAGATGTCGTCAATGAAAACAATGACGAACTGATCCAAATAAGGTTTGCAGACCCTATTCATTAAGTCCATGAAAACAGCAGGAGCATTAGTCAAACTGAATGGCATGACTGTGAATTCATAATGCCCATATCGAGTACGGAACGCTGTCTTGGGAATATCTTCTTCTTGCACGCGAAGTTGATGATATCCAGATCGCAGATCAATCTTCGAGAAATAAGAAGCGCCCTGTAACTGATCAAAGAGATCATCTATGCGAGGTAGAGGATATCGATTTTTGATGGTAAGCTTGTTAAGCTCACGATAATCGATACACATCCTAAAGGATCCATCCTTCTTCTTGACAAAAAGAATGGGAGCACCCCAAGGTGAAAAGCTGGGACGGATAAAACCTTTGTCAGAGAGCTCCTGAAGCTGCTTAGACAACTCTTGCATCTCAGACGGTGCAAGACGATATGGAGCTCTGGCAATAGGATTTGCACCAGGTACGAGATCAATGCGGAACTCGACTTGGCGTGCTGGAGGTAGACCAGGTAAATCTTCAGGGAACACTTCAGAATAATCCCGAACGACAGGAATATCTGAAATAGACTTACTCTTGCCTTTATCTTCTGTAACATGTGCTAAGAAAGCCACGTAGTTCTTCTGCAGATACCTCCGAGCTTTAAAACAAGACATGAGTTTGAGACCAACGGTAGGCTTCTCACCTTGAACCTGCAGAATCTCGCCTGTCGAAAGCGGCACACGAACAATCTTCTCAGAACAAACTATCTCTGCGTGATGCTTGGATAACCAATCCATTCCCACAATAACGTCGAAGCTTCCGAGTTGCATAGGCGCGAGGTCAATAGGAAAAAGATGGTCGTTAAGGTTCAATTGGCAGTTGCGTAGAACAGAATTAAGAACAATGGGTTCACCACTAGCAACTTCTACTGTCAAAGGTTTTCCTAGTTTCGTTCTAGACACGCGAAGCATAGGCTCAAAAGAAAAAGACACGAAACTCTTATCGGCACCGGAATCGAAAAGAACAGTTGCAGGCTGATTATTAATAAAGAACGTACCGTTCACCACATTATCGTCAGCCTGTGCCTCTTGGGCATTCATGTTAAAAACTCGGCCTCGAGCCGGAGCCTGATTCTGATTCTGGTTCTGGTTCTGGTTGGCTAGTCTTGGGCACCGGTTTCTGTAGTGGGTCAGGTCCCCACAATTATAACAAGCACCCGGTGGGTATTGTGGTCGTGCAGCTTGACCCTGTTGCGGAGTAGGAGGCTGAGCAACTTGTTGAGCCGGGTTCTGAACCGCGGGATTCTGAGCAGACCGATAAACATTGGCAAGATGGCCTGATTTCCCACAGTTAGTACAGAAACGGCATGGAAGTTGCGGCTGGTGGTGACTGTTGCATCTATTGCACAAAGGTGCATTCCCTGAATAGGGTTTCTTCGCTGGAGGCTGTGCGGGTTGGTTGGGAGCTGCCTGGTTAGCTTGGGCAGTGACAGCATAGTTTTGGGAAGCCTTACGCTTCTTTGCCCTCTTCGAAGAACCAGAGTTCTTTCCATTCAAGTTTTGACCTTTCTTGCTATCCACTTTGTCAGCCGATTCTTTCTTGCCCTTGTCACCCTTCCGGTGTAACTTGTTCTTCCGGATCTGCGACTCAGTCAATGTCGCAGATAACTCGATTGCCTGACGAAGTGTGGCAGGGTTACTACCAGTAAGAATGTCTTGTACCGAGTCAGGTAGGCCATCGATGTATCTCTCGATAGCCTTGTCGAGTGGGGTGACCATTGTCGGGCAAAGCAAACTCAACTCTTCAAACCTATCAGTATAAGCCCTGTGCTCGCCACTGTCTTGCTTCAGATTATCAAACTCTTTCTCCAACGCTCGTTGCTCATGACGAGGACAGAATTCCCTCATCATAAGAGCTCTTAATTCAGCCCATGTCTGTGCCAAGGCAATCTCAGCACCCCTATCTCTCATAACCCCGTTCCACCATGTCAAAGCCCTCTTCTGAAATACGCTCGAGGAGAACTCGACCTTGCGATTATCCGGACACTGCACATGGCGAAAAGTATTCTCTATGCTCTCGAACCACTGAAGAAGCCCAGTCGCTCCCTCAGAACCACTAAACTTGAGTGGTTTAGCCTGGTTAAAATCCTTGTACTTGCATGGAACATTGTTGTTGTTGTTGTTGTTGGCTTGGTTCCATTGAGCAAAGAGATTTGGGAATTGGGCAGCCATCTGCTGCGCAATAATTTCTGCCAGTTCGGCAGTTGCTATCTGGTTCTCGCGTCGAGGAGGCATTCTAAAAGAGGAAACATGAAAGGAAACGAGTGAGATGATTGGATGAAAAGAATGAGATGATAAAAACAAGAATTGCAAACAGCATAGATGGTGGTCATTCGTCCGTATCCCAAAGCAAACAAACGACACACAGTGACTAATCAAAGTAAATGGATCAAAAATAATGTATAATGAAGACATGCTCGCCTATAAGTGAACACCCATCCCAAGAATTCCCAGGTAAGCACAACTGGTCTCGCGTCTGGTTGAGATGTATACGAAGTGCTTGCCTAGACAGAAAACTCAGAATACAGGCATTCACCCTTCCAGTTTGCACGTGTTCACATTATTTAAAACCCAAAACTTTTGATGAGATTTTGAAAATTTGAAGGCACAAGGCCAAAAACCAATACTGAAAAGGGTTCAAAACCATATAACAGAGGGTTCAAAACCTTACAATTGAGGGTTCGAAACCTTGTAAAAATTTATTCAAAAACAGATGATTGTTTTTCAAAAATCGTTTCGGAAAAATTTTGGTTCTTGTTTTGATAATCACCTAAGGATAGGTGATGTACATGTTTAAAGATCTAAACACAAGATAACTTGCGTTAGGTTCCTAGAAAAGTTATAGTCTAGGTCAAAGCATTACTAATAACCTAATTCCCTATAACCATTGGCTCTGATACCAACTCTTCTGTCACACCCCGACCGCGTAAAACAACAAATCGCGGCGGAAACATCGGGGCGTGTCGTAACAGAATTAATTGTTTCATAACCATGGTGTTCAAAGTTGTATTTTATTTATTAACATAAGTGTTTCATTGTCTTAACCAGGAAATAAAGAGTTTATAACATAATTAAACATAGTCTATCTTCGTTTTAAGTCTCTAAGGCACAGGTCCGCCCTAGTGTCATGATCATCATCCTACGGAAAGTCACCTGAAAACACATGTGAAAATAGGTACGTCAGCATAAAAATGCCTGTGAGATACATAGGTTTGTCAAAATAGGATTCATGACTTATGTTTGAGAAAAATGTTTAGTCATGAACCTTGTAATTTGCTTTGTCTTGTAAATCATTTGAAAACAATAAGATCAGATGATATGTATAAGTAAATGTCAGGTTAAATAAATAACCATGTAAAAATGTGTTCATGTAAGATAAGTTGTTTATAAATCAATGTCTTGTGAAAAGTATGTTATTTGTATAAAATGTTCTATGTCTCAATATTGAAATGATTCAAATAACGTTACGACATGTAATACCATACAAACACTTATATATAGGAAGTACCAGCGGCGTATCCACCATGCTTGTATCATATTACACACGCATCGTTACTTAATCACTTAATCAAACCAAACCAACCAATGTAAGAAGTCTATGTTTAAACCAATTGTCAAACATGTTATATGTCAAATGTAAATCATGTCAAATGTCTATGTCAAATGTCCATGTCAAATGTCTATGTCAAATATCCATGTCAAATGTCTATGTCAAATATCCATGTCAAATGTCTATGCCAAATGTCTTTGTGTAAAATGTCTATGTCAAAATGTCATGTATGGCAAGTGAAATGTCTCAACTAAACCATATGCACGAAAACAAAATATTGAAGTAAAACATGGTTTAAATCAATCTTATGTCTTTGTGGAAAAATGCATGCAAATATTTAATATGAACATTTATGCGGTATTGTGAAAATGCATACATCCAAGCCTTGTGACTGTGGTGATAAACCCTTTAAACAAATTAAAGGTCTATCTGTCTTATATCATCGAATTCGGTCATTCCTTTCTGTCCCCTTTCCCTGGGATGTCCGGAACGGGAGTTGTCAATTCCTATGGTACCACTACCTACTAACGAACGGCGTAGCTAATGTTAATGAATGTATTGTCCCATGTAAACAAACCAAATGTCATACCAAGATGTAAGCATGTAAAAACAATGCACTAAGTATGTAATCAAATGAACATACATAGCGTGAAATGTCATGTAAAACAATGTACTAAGTAGGCACACAATGGGCATACATAGCATGAAATGTCATGTAAAACAATGTACTAAGTAATGCACACAATGGGCACACCTAGCATGAAATGTCATGTAAAACGATGTACTAAGTAATGCACACAATGGGCACACCTAGCATAAAATGTAATGAAATCATGTACTATAATGTACTAACAAACATAACCGGTATATGATGTGAAAACAGGAAAGCATGAAAGTAACAAGTAGGCACATGTGTTCCACCCCAAAACAGTTTGGAAAACAGTAAAAGAGGGGTCTATGTACTCACTTGAGATTGCTCAGATGTATAAAGAAAATCACCAAGTAATGCTAGAGATCTCGGAATCAAACGGCACCTAATATAGGTAACTATGTTAATAACCGGACCTTAATCGGATGATTGGATAGAATGAGGGTTTGTAAACCAAACGAGTGTAAAGACTCGTGTCATTTGGTTTAACAAAGCCTACATACTAAATGAAACCTAACATAATTGTTTACGACCCATTACGACCCGTTTAGGAAGCTTATGCTACTTTAACGTGTCGTGCGCGTGAAACGCGTTTGGACCGCCTAACTAGCCCTATGACAAGTGTTATATGCCTAAACATGTTACATAATCAGTTATGTGACAAAGGTTTAGGTTACATATGCTTAATTACAATTTATACATGAAAAGGGTATTCTGGTAATTTATCTAAGGCATATAAACTACCTATCATACAACTACTTAAACGATGTGACCATTGGGTATAACCTCGGAAGGTTATTCCCTACACTATGGTCACCTAATGTATTTGGTCGGATCCTAATGATCGACCAAACTGGGTCGGGTTCGAGGTATAAGCGATTTATTAGATCGCTTACCCTACGACCCTAGACAACGTGGTAATCAGTAGGCATAGTCCCAAGGGACTATGACCATCGTGATTACAATCACGTTGCGAAGTTCTAACGAACTTCGCATTGACCATTACTGGTCAACGCTGAAAGTCAAACAAAGTTTGACCTTCGGACTCAAAAAGCAGTAAAAATAAGGAAAAGAACGAAAGAATACTTACGAAGGGTCCCCGAATGCTAAACTCGATTCAAAAATCTCAGGTATGAAACAAATGTTTCAACTTAGAGTTTCTCAAAACAAGTTTCTAGTGATTTTAGCAATGGGGGTGTTGGGGTATATATAGTTTTCGGTGAACCGTTGAGATCGTTTCTTGGAAAAGGGGAAATGATCTCGTCCGAACACTTGTTGCAAGGTTATGGAAGCTTAATTCCATCCTTATCTAGTGACTAAGCAAATGAAAACATGTGGAGGAGGATCAAGCATGTGCAACTTGTGATTAAAACACTTAATCTGGTCCAGATCATGCAGTCGCGTAGCGCGACTGGCAAGCCTCTAGGGCTCGCGCTACGCGACACCCTCACCTGTTTCAGAAAAGTTTTAAAATGACAGGTTTAGTCCCTGCAGCCCTTTTAAGCGATTTTCGATGCGTTTGAACCCCTTTAACCTCATTTCAAGGCTCTAAAATGAAGTTAAAGTATAGGGAACTCAAAAAATGTTCAAAAATATGCCGGATGATGGTTCGTTTGGTCGTACGAACGCGATGTTCGCTTAATTATGACGAAATGCGCACAAGCGCGAAAAACGATCCAAATGACGCGACGAATGGATTTTTCTTAAGGCGAACACTAAAATATAATGTAGTCATGCTTACATAAAATTTTGGATGTCCGGATGTATTCAGAACGTAAGTTATGCGCAAAAATGCAAACTTGTGCACTTTTTGACACTTTTAGTCCCTGAATGACCCAAAAGTTTATTTTAGCACACCGAACCCCTCAAAGCCTATTTCTAAGCTATGTAAAGGATATTTAAGGTGTGTTTAACTTATGGTTATGTTCCGGAATGTTCGTTACAGTTCAAATTAACATACTTTCGCAGTTTGTCATATTTAGTCCCTGTAAGCGAATTAACTTGTTTTTGCTATACCAAAGCCTTCAAAACTTATTTCTAAGTTATGTAAAGGTTATTTAAGGTATGTTGAGTATATGTTGATGTTCCGGAGTATTCCTCGCATTAAACTGAGTACGTTTACGCACCAGTTTGCGTATAACTCTCCAGAAAGTGATGTAGAGTTTGAAATTACATAAAAGTCAAAACATGAAAAATGTAAAACATAACAAAACAAACATTGGGATCAAATAACATTGTTTTATTGATAACAGAACTGTTCATAGTGGTTACAAGCACAGTTGTTACAATAGGGCTCCATCCAAAAATAGCCCAGAAATGTAGGTGACTTGCTGGTCTGGTGCACTTTTGCTCATGCGAAGAACAGATTCAGTTTTCTCAGCCCAACGAACAAAGGCGACAGCACCTCCAGTGCCATCAAAGTTGACAGGCTTGCAGTCTAGAAACTGCTTGTAGGTGCACCCTGCACATACATTAGAACATGTGGTCGGCATTAGCATCATTGCTATAGATATCCAATTAGGTCATGGTATGTCTAAATGACTTAGTATTACCATGAGGTGGATTGTTGTTGCCATTGTTGTTTGAGCTGCTTCCGCTGGGTCCCCCTTGCGAGGCGGCGTATCGCGCGATGGCAGCAGCGATGACTTGTTGGAGTTCTGCCTCATTGGTAGGCATCGGCGTTTGACGTCTCGGCGGCATCTTCTAAAAGATGGGTTTACGTCGGTCAGGCCATAATAAAGATCCCATGTTATAATACGTACGCTTTATTATGATAGTAATAGTACATAACATCTCATGTTATAATCATACCAATCACACAACATCCCATGTCACAAACATCAATCACACAATCATCCCATGTCATAGAATATAAATAACCAAATCAAGCATCAAATATGATGAGAATACTGCGATTGCCATATATTGAGACCACATAGTAAGCGTACAAGTACATCACAGTGTCATACAACATCAGTCGACTAAGGGCTACATCACCCTAGTCCAAAAACTATATCAAATCAGTGTCAATACATCCCATATATATGATCAACAAAAGTCAGAATCAGAATGTAGTCTCCAAAAATGCTGTGCAGTCAAAAGCAATCGCCGTCTTCTCACCAGCGTCTACCCATACGGTACTGAAGAGCTCTACACGGATGGCGGTGGAGGAGGGGGAAAGTGAGTGTAAAACAAGCGACGCAAATGGAGCCAGTCCTCCTCCATGGCTCTCTGGGTACGCAACCAAGAAGCAACCTGCTGCTCAAGTGCCAAAAGGCGTGCAGCATAGTCTGGTGGTAAAGGTCGAGAGGGCTGCGAAGAAACAGGGTGGGTCTGACCCTGACACTGGCACGGCGGTGGCTGAACTCTCTCGAGCTCCTGAATGCGCTGCGTGTGTGCCTCGTGCTGGGCGACAAAAGACATCAAAACGTCCTCAATAGTATACCCCATATGGAAAGAATGGTAGGGGTCGGTCGGTGGCATAACAGAAGGTGACGTCCAGAGAAACGGTTCGCTGGCTGGATCAAAAGGTGCCACATGAAATGGAGAAACAGGGGGAAAAGTAGCAGACGGTGGTATAGCAGGGATAGATACCGGTACATGTCCAAAAGGGTGAGCCGAAGAACCCTCTCCAGGTCAAGCTGGAGGTGTAAACCGAGGAAATGAAAAGGAGGTATCAATGTGACGGGTATCAGTGATCTGAGGGGGAATAGGTGGGACCTCGTCATCAGCAGGAATCCACCCATGCTGGGCGAGCTCATCTCGTGGGTCAATCTGTGCCTCAAAAAGTGCACGATCAAACTGAACTGGCATAGGATCATGGTGAGGTGCAACAAGAGGGTCAACTGGTGCATCAGCGATAAGTGGGGGATCAACGTGATCAGCAGCAATAACATGGTCACCCTCCAGTAGTGGTGCATCAGCAGGGTGATCATCAATGGGTAGGTCAGCAATCACAGGATCGATAGGCATGCCAGCATGAGCAGGGTCATGCTCAAGCACTGGGTCAGGAGCAGGGTCCAATGGCTGCTCGGGATCATCAAAGGCCATCTCAAAATCAAACTCAGGGTCGATGGGATCAACTGGGTCAACTGGGTCGACCGGATCCTCCATAGGCTGATCCATGGGTATAAACTCTATATCCTCATCTGGGTCGAATCCTGGGGGAAAGACAGGATCGGAATCCTCCACATCATCGTGGTCGAAAGCAAAACTAGGAATAGGGGCAACAGAGGATGCCTGGTCGGGATCTGATCCATGAGAAAAGTGCTGCGCACTCTGAGTGTGTGAAGGTGCGGAGGCCACAGACTCGAAAGAGTCTGGGACCGGAGAGTGAGCAGGTGACTCCTCAGCGGGAGCATCTGCGATCAACAAAAGATCTCCAGCAGCAAGAAGGGCCTCGCCCTGAACCTCCTCCTCTAAGGGCTCGTCATCAAACAGATCGACGTCGGGAAGCAAATCGTAAGCAGGATATGAAGCAAGTGGTATGGGAGCAGGGATCTCCAATAACGGTAGGTCCCCGGCCAAAGGGCCATCAGCGAGCTCATCAGCACCATCAGGTAAAGCAAAGGGCTGAACGTCGTCCTCGTCCGTGCTAGTAACGTCGGATGTGTGGACCTCGCGCTCAGAAGACTCGAGGTCGTCTGATACTATAGGTCTAGGGCCTGTGGTGTCTGAATCACCAGTGCCGGTCGAGTCCATGTGTCTGTAACATAAACACAAATGTGCACAAATAATCAGTCATACAATCAGATAAGCACATTAGTCACCAAGTAAGCAATCAAATAATTCTCCTAGTCCCACTAGCCTCCCAGCCTCCCAGACTGCTCTTCCTAGTCCCACTAGCCAATTCTCCTAGTCCCACTAGCAAATTCTCCTAGTCCCACTAGCCAATTCTCCTAGTCCCACTAGCCAACTACCTCGATCTCCCAGACCGAGCCTCGGCCTCCCAGACCGAGCCTATAAATAATAAATAAATGTGCTCAACATTTGTTTGTAAAAACGTTTTGGATCTGGACTTAAGTGGTATGCAGTAAAAATGTTTTTGTGAGAGCCCTAGTGATCATAGTCTAGACTCGAGAAGGAATCCTAGTTCGCTATGATCAGAGCTCTGATACCAAGCTGTCACACCCTGGCTTTGCGGAAGCGTGGTTAATTTGGTGTGACTTCTTAATACCATAGCTTAACCATAACAAAGCTATATGAAATAAAACCATGCAAGATCATCCATTCGATTAAGTTTTAAAAACCAAACGCAATAACATTGTCTTAACGGAAACACATCCTAACGACATAAACATTGTTCAACAAACACAACATAACATAAGCATAGTTTAAAGACTGTGACTTGTCCAGGAAAGAGTCACATTCCCTAAACCCAGATGACCTCGTAACTAGTGCAGCGGGAAAACGTGTCATACCGCGCCCGATCCTTTAATTCCCTGAAATACATGTAAGTTGAAAAATCAACAATAATGTTGAGCGAGTTCATGTGTAGTGAGTATGTAAAACACTTGTAAGTATAAAAATCCCTGGTATGTAGCAAATAAGGAAAAAGAGATCACCAATGGTTTGCAAGGCCATTGATATGTGTGAAGTGCAAGTAGGAAGACTCAAACCTAGCAGATTTAGCGATGGGTACAAAGTCACCCCGAGGTCCGTTCTGTTTGGGCCTGGGGCTGGGCTCGCTACACCCAGATAGATCTACCGCTTACGTCCCTCGGTCCTACAATGAGGATTAATGGCCTCCAGTTCCCGCCTACCCACTCACATGATCTAAGTAGTAACCCTCCTTACGCTAACCATACCATGTAAAAATATTCGTAATCATAGTAACATGTATTTCACCCCCGCAGTTTAGAAAACTGAAAACAGTTAAGAGAAAAGGGGGACATGAACTCACAGTGGTGCGTCTCTACCAAGTATGTCTCCTGATCAAGCAGCTGTGTGACGACCTACACGTACTAATTCTATTAGACGGACGGCCGTGCCTTAGCTTTATGGTTTAAGTTTTTGGGAAATAGTTAGACAACTATTTCGTGTTTACATTCTGTATATACTTGGTAGTTATTTTCCTTCCCAAGGATGGGGGATTTAATACATGTGTGTTCGAAATATATTATTAAGTCTCACTTAAAATATATTTTATTTCTAACTCCAAAATATAAATATTCTTCTCAAAAATATTATATTTTCTATTACATAAATTTTCCCAAAATAATACCTTGCCAAAAATACGCGTTAAGTCATATTTTCTTAAAATGCGTAAGTTACGTTTTAATGATCGAGTGGTAATAATAATTACCGGTGTAACTTATATATTTATCGTAGAGACGTTCGTATTATTTTGGATCCATTATCATTCGTTAGTATTATTTTTACCCTAAAAATAATACTAGTATTTTCACAAAATAATCATAAACACATATCAAGTGACTTTATGAAAAATATATACTAAATATATATTTACCAAGTTTTATTTTGTGAAATCCCACCTCCGATGTTTTGTAAATAAAGTCGTGGCGAAATCTATAATTTGAAAACAAGTCGAAAAGTATTTCTAACACTTATAGTGAAAATAATTCTAAGTGTTAGGTTTTTAGAAAAATTTCGCCAGAGTTTCCTCTGTAACTGGAGGTGGCCACGCTTTTAAGCGTATCATTTTCTTTCATAAATCAAACCAACATTCTTTTCATTCAATCAAAACAATGTCCAAAACAACAAACTAGTAAATAAATATGTATATCGCATAAATTACATGAAGTTGCGTTTTATCCGAGAATAGAAAGTAAATTCCATTACTTTTAGTGGATTTTTATATAAATCAATCCGGTTTCGTAAAAACCCCGTTTTTAAAGAAATTCCATCTTTACAACTTCTCGTCATCTTTTTCAAAAATAGTTATTTTGTCGAAAGTGTGTGCTACACAAGTGTTTACACACTTGTGTGTTCTAAAAATCATTCGTGTTAGTGTAAGATCCGCCTTTAGAAAACATGATTTCTTTGATACTTGGTTCTTTGAAAATACCGCTTGTAGATACGTAGATCTACTAGTTTTAAACACTATTTCACAAGCAAAATCGCTTTCACACAAGTTCATGATTCGTGTGTGGTAGAGTTTCATCCTTTAACCCTTGTTACTTCCAAAACAACCTTATGTCATGATCCATGATCATGACCAACCCGGGTTAAATGATGATCCGAGCTACCACAACATAGATCGAGTCCAAATAATCACACAAATCAATTACTACAAGATTTACACAACATATGAGCTTTTAACCATCATTACAAGCATTTTTAGTAAACTTTTGTGTGTCATTTTGTAAGATTACGAGTTTTAACCGTTACAAATCATATTAACCACTTCAAAATAGTTCGAGAGGGTGATTATAGCAACTTACTACTAGCTCGAGGCTAGGGAAGAATCTAAGCGCAAAATGAGTGGATAAAAGCAATTGAGTGAGGTCCTTCGCCTTCCGATTGCACCAAGCTTCCTTGTAGGTGATCCTTAACACTTGTGTAATCTTGGAATGAGATGATCAAAACCGAAAATGGATGGGTGCTCAAGGGGGTGTTCGGCCGTGAGTTTAGCAAGGAGAGGGAGAGTGTTTTGTTGATTTGTGAAATGTGAAATGATTAGTGTGTAATCTCTAGTTCTTATAGGCAAAAGTTTAGGTTAATATCCAATGGTTTCCATGTCCACTAGATATGGGACAAATGAGAATTGTTTAATCAAAATGGTACATGTGTGGGTCACATTGTGACTGAAATCGGCCAAGGGGGGGGGGGGTAGCTAGTTCATTTCTAACCAATTAGTTAGATAATAGTTAGGTTAATCTAGGTTAGTTAAGTGATTAACCCGGTTAGTAGTGTGTTGCGTTGTGACGGGTGTTAGGGTATTCAGGGACCCTAACTGGCTCAGAAAAGATAAGTAATGTTATTAACAATATTTTCATGTTCCGGGTATAGTCCGGTTGTTCGGTTGGATAGAGATCCGTTAAAGCGTTAAACAAGCTTTAAAGTGTCGTTATTATTATTTTTAGTGACACAACTTATTCCTGACACTTTGGAAGGTGTCTAGTAATATTTTTCTCATGTTTTGGCACTTTATTGAGTAGCTAGATGCTGAATCGTTTATTAAAGTGCTGAGTTTTTGTGCTTAGAGCACGTTTTAGGCACATCCGGTCACTGTAACTTATTCCTAGAGACGCAGTTCTACAACCCTTGTATCCTTACACTCACCACTAGTGTAGTAAAATATTTCTGGCTCATACAGGCCTTAGAGGCAGTGTCTGCCTGATGCTGGCTTTATCAGCATGTTCAATAGGTTATCCGTTTATAGTGCTACTGTGCTTTTTGTGCATCATGTTTGTCACTAAGGTTCAGCATGTAAATAATGTAGTGACGGTAAGTAAAGTATGATGCAGGTATATGCATGTATCAGAAATCAAGTAGCAGTTCATCAGTAATTTCAAACAAGCACAGTAATTAAGCAGTAATTAATTATTAATTAAGTCGTACGGATACCTGGTTTAGTGAGGGTTGTCACATTTCATTCTCGGGAATTGCACAATTACATATGACAAGTACACATATCAAATTTCGTATGATTCCGAACTCTCGAGAAGCTTTTCTGGAAGTTATACACAAACTGTTACGTAAACGTAATCAGTTTAAAGTGACATACACTCTGAAATAGTGACATAAGCTTAACATACCTTAAATAACCTTTACATAACTTAGAAATAAGTTTTGAGGGGTTTGGTATGGCAAAAACAAGTTTATTCGATCAGAGGGACTATTTGCGTCAAACTGCAAAAGTCTGCCAATTCGCATAGAAACGAACACTCTGGAACAAGATCATAAGCTAAAAATACCTTAAATATCTCTAACATAGCTTAGAAATAAGTTTTGAGGGGTTAGGTATGCGAAAATACGCTTATTTGATCATAGGGACTAAAAGCATCAAAAACTGCGTAAGTTTGCATATACGTGCATATCTTGCGTTCTGACCATATCCGGACATCCAAAAAATTTTGTAATGACTAAAATATTTTATTTTAGTGATAGGAATGCAAAAATACCATTCGTCGCGTAATTTGGATGGTTTTCGCGTCCGTTCGAGTTTCGTCGTAATTAACCGAACAACGCGACCGTACGACCAAACAAACTGACATCCGTGATGTTTCCAAGCATATTTCAAGTCCCCTATGCTTTAACATCCTTGTAGAGCGTTAAAATTGGGTTAACAGGGGTTAAACGCATCAAAAAACATGTTTAGGAGTGTACAGGGACCATTTTTGCCATTTTTGAAAGTCTGGATGGGGTGCTCGCGTCCGGCGACAGCCTGAGGCTGTTCCCGTCGCGCGACACGACACCCAGATCTGGCCAGAAACATGTTACTAGCAACAACACTCTGTTTTTGATGATTTATTTGATTGTTTTATGTTCTTGGTCACCAAGTTAAGTGATTTCCAAGCCCTCCAGTCAGATTTCTACACTTGTTTTAGTCTCATATTTCCTTGGAGGACACACATACCACATGGCATGATCTTGTGGCATTCCTACAACTATAAATAGGCTTCAAATCTGCCCATTTTCATTGCTCATTCCTCATTTCTCATCTCAAACTCTAAGTTGGAGTTGCTACCACTTGTGGATGCCTCCCATATGAGTTTTCTAGTTCATTTTCCAGCCTTAGAGCACTTGTAAGTGTTCTTTCATGGCTAGTTCATTTATTTTCAGCAATTACAAGCTGAAAGTCAAACAGTTGTTTAACTTTCGGTTTTGACCATGAATTGGTCAAGTCAAAGTTCAATCGAACTTTGCAACGTGAGCCTAATCACGATGGTTATAATCCCTTGCAATTATACCTACTGATTACCACGTTGACTAGTCGAAGTGACGAGTCAAAGTTTTGGTCAAAATGCATGATTATGTGCATTTTGTGATGAAACTATTCTCGGGTATCAAAACACTTTGTTTTGATAGCAAATCAGTTTTCTAACTTAGTTAAACATGTTTTAACATGTTTAACTCGTCACTTCTAGTTTAGGGCTTGTTTAGGGTCGTAAGTCAAGCGGTCTCGACAACCGCTTAGACTTTCGAACCCGACCCGTTTGGTCGATCATCAGGATCCGACTAAACATATTGTGTGACCATAGTTGTATAGGGAATAACCTTCCAAGGTTATACCTTATGGTCACTTAGTTTAATTAGTTGTATGATAGGTAGTTTATATGCCTTAGGAAAATGACCAAAATGCCCTTTTTGCGCATAATTTCAATTTAAGCATATGTAACCAAAATTTTGACACTTAAACTGATTATGCAACATTATTAAACATGTTTAGGCATATAATACTTATAATAGGACTAGTTAGGCCATCCGAACGCGCATTTGCGCAAATGACGCGTTAAAATAACGTAAACTATATTAACGGGTCATAAGCACTTAGGATAGGTTTCAAATCAGAATGTGGGCTTTGTTAAACCATATCATATGAGTTCCAACACTCATTTGGTTTACAAGACCTCATTATACCCGATCTCCCGATTTAGGTCCCGTTTATTAACATAGTGATCCGATACTAGGTGCCACTTGATTTCCTTGATTTCCTGATCTTTGTTAGGTCACTTAATAAAGGATTCTTGCAATCTCAAGTGAGTACATAGTTCCCCTCTTTTACTGCTTTCAATTGTTTTGGGGTGATTCATATGTGCTAAATGCGTTTCAAGTTTTTCCTGAACAAATGCTATGGTTTATATAAAATACGATGATTTCAATAATCTGAACGAACTTGTTGGGGCGTTAGTCGAAAGATATCCGAATGACATTCATTAACTATGATCAAGCCGACCAGTAGTATGTTATGGTACGATAGGATCTGACAAATCCCGTTATCGGACTATCCCTTTGGTGGGTAATGTGGATAACGATAGAAACTGTTATCTGATTAACAAATCATGTGTTGGTTTTTTAATCTTGTTAAAGAGGTCTTTCAGGGCCTAGTTAAAGATACCCCATGGGTGGTATATCGAGTCACACAGGTTTGAATGTATTCTTTAAAGAACGACCAAAAGTTGTATTTTACAATTAAAACACAGACGATTGGAACGATTTGTACGATTGGAAAAATTTGGACCATTGGTTTATGATAAGTGATTAGGTAACGAGGCGTGTGTAATGTGATAAAAGCATGGTGGATACGTCGCTGGTACTTCCTATATATAAGTGCTTTTATCACATTACATGTCGTAGCGTTATCTAGATCACTTGGACGAATATTTTCAAAACGAAGTTACACTACGAGGTTTACTTAAAGATATAAACCGTACATTGTTTACTTTCAAAAACGATTTACGATTTGGTTTTACAAAGACAAATGTTTTCAGTCAAGATTCATGGCTACAATGGTTTTGGTTTACTTATATCAACTTGTAAAGTTGATAAAACCTATTGCAATATCAAGCACTTTTGATTTCAAGGTACATACTCGACAACTCTAGTATTTGGTCGATGTATTGCAATATGAATTCAAAGCCATGAATTTGACATACAAAACTTATGTACTCGACGACATTTTTATGTTAGACTGTTTTTCACATATGTTTCAGGTTTTACTATGTGATGATTGTTGATTGCTTGCTACACATAGGATGGACGCGGGCTTTAGTGACTTAAAATTTGAAAGACAATTGTTGTAATTATTTGGTTTATATCAAAACAATGAGTCAATTAACGAAATAAAACAAAACTTCAGTTACCATGGGTTGTGAAACAATGATTCTGTTACGACACTCGCCGAAGTTTCCGCTGCGGTTTGTTGTATTAAGCGGTCGGGGTGTGACAAAAGAGTTGGTATCAGAGCTCATGGTTATAGGGAATTTGGTTATTAGTAATGCTCTTGACCTAGTCTATAACCTTCCTAAGACCCTAATGCAAGAAATTCGCGTTTAGATTCTTAATACAATACCAATCACCTATCCTTACGTGATTAACAAAAACAAAACACAATTCATTCTCTCGAGTCAAAAATTTTCAAAACATCACAAGAAATCATCTATCCTTAGATGATTTGTTTTAGGCTTTTAAGCCTTTGCTGTTTTCAAAATCTCGTAAGAGTTTGGATCTTTATAATGTGAACACATGCAATCTGGAAGGGTGGGTGCCTGTACCTCGAGTTTTCTGTCTAAGGGTAGAGTGTTCGTACAAATCCGCAGTATCGGACCAGTCACTCTTACCTGGCAACTCTTGGGGTGAGTGTCCACTTATAGACTAAAGCATGTCTTCGCGATACAATATTATGACCCATTTACTTTGATTAGTCACTGTGTGTCGTTTGTTTGTTTGAAGTGACAAATGAATGACCACATTCCTTATGTTTTGTCGATATTTTCAAATACCTCTTTTGTTTATTCAAATTGTGACACTTGTGCCTCCGCGACCATCAAACAAATACCAAATCAACGAAATATTGTGATTTCATACTTGGGATTGTATAAATATGTGTATCATGTGCACATATCAATTCATGTTCGATTTCAAGCTTTAAATCGCTTTCTGGAAGGTTATACGCGATCTGATGCGTAAATATAACCAATTTAATGCAACAAACACTCCGGAACCGTGATATAGGCTTAACATACCTTAAATGACTTTTACATAACTTAGAAATAAGTTTGGGATGCTTTGGTGTGTCGAAATCAAGTTTGTTCGATCGCAGGGACTATTTGCGTCAAACTACGAAACTATACCGATTTGTATAGTAACAAACATTCTGGAACTTGATCATAAGTTAAACATGCCCTAAATATACTTTACATAGCATAGAAATAGGCTTTGAGGTGTTTTGGCGCGCAAAAATAAACTTTATTGATCAATAGGGACTAAAAGCGTCAAAAAGTGCATAAGCTTGCATTTTCGCGCATATCTTACGTTCTGAATATATCCGGACATCCAAAAATTTATGTAATCATTAAATTATTTTATTTTAGTGATTGGCATAATAAAATTCCACTTGTCGCGTAATTTGGATCGTTTTTGCGTTCGTTACAATTTCCGTCGTAATTAACCGAACAACGCAACCGTACGACCAAACGAACCGACATCCGAGATATTTTAGAGCACATTTCAAGTTCCCTATACTTTAACTTTATTTTAGAGCCTTGAGATGAGGTTAACGGGGCTTAAAAGTTCCAAAAAATCAAGTTTTACAAGTACAGGGACCATTTTTGAAATTTCTGGCAAATACATTGAACTTGATCCATTTTTGAGGTTTTGATGGTTTTAACCCAAAGTTTTGCACTCTATGGGCTGGAATTTGATGGTTTTAAGTATTCCCATGGTTTTGAAAACCATGTGCCCACATGGAGGGTCAAGATCAAGGCACGAAATGCGAGAAACGATCCTAACGGTTCTCCGAAATCTATAAATACCCAAGCTCTCATTCAATTTTTCTCACACCTTGATCTAATTTTATGCTCTAAGTTGAAGCTTTATGCTTCATACCTGAGTATTTAGATCAAGTTCTTCCAAGCTTGGACCCTTTGTAAGTTTCTTTCATGCTCTTATGCGTTTTTAAGCACGAAAGTCAAACTGTGTTTAACTTTCTGCTTTGACCAGGTTATGGTCAACACAAAGTTCGTTCGAACTTTGCAATGTGAGTGTAATCACGATGGTTATAGTCCCTTTTGACTATACCTACTGATTACCACATTGATTAGGTGTAGTGACGAGTCATAGTTTCGGTCAAAATGTGTATTCATGCGTATTTTGCAACCAAACTATTCTTAGGTATCAAAACCTTTTGTTTTGATATCAAACTTGTTTTCAAACTTCATTAAACATGTTTTAACATGTTTAGCTCGTCACTTTAGGTTTAGTGCTCGTATAGGGTCGTAAGATAAGCGGTCTAAACAACCGCTTAGACTTTTGAACCCGACCCGTTTGGTCGATCTTTAGGATCCGACCAAGCATGTTTAGTGACCATAGTTGTATAAGGAATAACCTTCCAAGGTTATACCTTATGGTCACTACGTTTAGATAGTTGTATGATAGGTAATTTATATGCCTTAGGAAAATGACCAATATGCCCTTTTTACGCATAAATTCATTTTAAGAATATGTAACATAAATTTTGGCATCTAAACTGATTAGGAAACATTATTAGACATGTTAAGGCATATAATACTTGTCATAGGACTAGTTATGCGGCCCGAACGCGTTTTACGCGAACGACGCGTTATAGTGGCGTAACCTACCTTAACTAGTCGTAATGGGTTGTAAGCACTTAGGTTAGGTTTCGTTTTAGAATGTAGGCTTTGTTAAACCATATTACATGAGTTCCTACACTCATTTGGTTTACGAAACCTCATTTTATCCGATCCTCCGTTTTAGGTCCGTTTATGAACATAGTTACCTATATTAGGTGCCGTTTGATCCCGTGATCCCTCTAGCTTTGCTTGGTTGTTATTCAAGACTTCTAAGCACCCTCAAGTGAGTACATAGTCCCCTCTTTTACTGTTTTCAACTGTTTTGGGGTGATACACATGTGCCTACTTGTTACTTTCGTGCTTTTCATGCTTTTATATTATATACTTGCTATGTTCATTAGTACGTATATAATACATGATTTCATTATGTTTTGCTATGTATGTTCTCTTAGCATGATAGCACATTGATTTTCATGTTACATTTTGTTGCATATGTTCATCCAGCATATGGACACATTGTTTTACATTTTGAATTGTTTTGAACCGTTGAAATTGTTGGTCTATGTGAACCGTTTGAATCTGATTGATTATGTGAACCGTTTAAATCTGATTGATTATGTGAACCGTTTGAATCTGATTGATTATGTGAACCATTTGAATCTGATTGATTGTGTGAACCGTTTGAAACTGTTTGAACCGTTGGGTTAGGGAAGTGATTACGTAACGGGGCGGGTGTAATGTGTTAAAAGCATGGTGGATACGCCGCTGGTACTTCCTTTATATAAGTGCTTTTAACACATTATATATCGTTGCGTTATCTAGTTCACTTGGGCAAGGTTATCAAAACAAAGTTATATTACAAGGTTTTTCTAACAATATAAAACATTCGAGTTTTATTTCAAAAACGATTTACAATTTGGGTTTACTTAAACAAATGTTTTGAATAAGATTCATGGTATCGAGGTTTTTATAAATTGTAACAAATCTGTTTTAACGTGGTTATTTCAATTCACAATCTAAACATTTTACAAAACTAGTTTTTCTAATATCGAATAACAAAGTTGTTTGAGTTATTTCAAAAGGTAAAACGAGCCATGAATCTGACACTAACATAAAACCTATGTACTCACCGACATTTTTATGCTGACGTATTTTCACATGTGTTTCAGGTACCATAGTTGATGATGTTTGATGATGATATTGATGCATGCTCACATAGGAATGGACGAGGCCTTAGTGACTTAATAACAATGAAAGTCTATTTGTTCATGTTTTATTTCTAATTTCAATGTAATGTAATACATTTAATTTAATAAAAGAGAACTTCAATCCATGTGTTATGAAACAATGATTCTGTTACAACACTCCCCGACGTTTCCGCCACGATTTGTTGTTTTATCGTGGTCGGGGTGTGACAGAAAAGTTGGTATCAGAGCCCATGGTTATAGGGAATTAGGTTATTAGTAATGCCTTGACCTAGTCTATAACCTTCCTAGGACCCTAACGAGAGTTTACTTGCGTTTAGTCATAAAACAATACCGTCACCTATCTTTAGGTGACAACCACAATGAGAACATAAATTTCGAATCCGCTTTGAAAACTAGTCGTCTGTTCTAGGATGATTTATTATAAGGTTTTGAGCCTTCAAAGTTTTCAAATTCTTGTCAAAGTTTGGGCTAAATAATGTGAACACGTGCAAACTGGAAGGGTGGGTGCCTGTACCCTGAATTTTCTGTCTAAGGCTAGAGTGTTCGTACAAATCCGCAGTATCGGACCAGTCACTCTTACCTGGGAACTCTTGGGGTGAGTGTCCACTTATAGGAGAGCATGTCTTCGCGATACATTATAAGGACCTATTTACTTTGATTAAACATCCGTGTGTCGTTTGTTTGTTTCGTGGTTCAAACAAATGACCATCATCCATGCCTTTTTGGTAGGTAATTGTAACATCCTATCCTTACCCAATGCCATTTCATTTGTTTTCTCTCTTGTTTCCCCTTTTAGAATGCCTCCACGACGGGACAATCAGGTACCTAATGAAGAACTGGCAGCTATCAATACACAGCAAATGGCTGCTGCAATCCCAAACATCATTGCTCAATGTAACCTAGCCCTCAACAACAATAATGCCCCATGTAACTTCAAGACGTTCAACTCAGCTAAGCAATCAAAGTTTTTTGGGTCCCAGGAGCAACTGCACTTCTGCAATGGTTCGAGAGTCTAGAGAGCACCTTCAGACATGTTCAGTGCCCAATCGAATGAAAGGTTGAATTCGCATCTAGTGTCTTTGAGAAACGAGCTTTAACATGGTGGAATGGTGTGATGAGGGATAGGGGTGCTGAGGTAGCACTGGCTCAAACATGGGAAGAGCTTCGAGCTCTAATGATGAAGGAATTCTGTCCTCGTCATGAGATTAGGGCATTGGAAAGGGAATTTGACGATCTTAAGCAAGATAGCGGTGAGCATCGAGCCTACACAGACCGTTATGAGGAGTTAAGTCATTTATGCCCAAACATGGTTACGCCCTTGGATAAGGCAATCGAAAAGTACATTGATGGCCTCCCTGACTCAGTACAAGACATTGTTACTGGTAGCAACCCCACTACAGTTAGGCAGGCCATTGAGCTATCAGCTTCCTTGACTGAATCCCAGACCAGGAAAGGTAAACTTTTCTGAAAGGGTGATAAGAAACCGATCGAGGAATCGAAACCAAAGGATGAACAGACTGAATCCTCCAAGAAGTCAAAGAGGCGAAAGGCTTCTCAGAACTTCGTCGTGGTTGCCCACAATGATCAAGCTGTCCCCAACCAACCGACTCAACCCCCTGCTAGGAAGCCATACAATGGAACTGCACCTTTGTGCAACCAATATAGCCTTCACCATCATGCCAATGTAAAGTGCCGCAAATGCCAAACTTGTGGACTTATAGGCCATACAGCAAGAGTCTGCCCAGCTGCAGCTGCACCAAATCAAGCTGGAAACAATCATGCTCAAGCTCATTTTCCACCAGGTTCTTGCTTCAACTGTGGCGAGATGGGCCATTTTCGAAGGAATTGCCCAAAGCTTGCTAATGCAAATCCAGCGAAGGGATGGGCATCTGACCGATTGGAAGACAACACTATTTGGAAATAATCAAGCTTTATGTATTATTTTCTTTTGTTGTCAAGGTCTATGAAACAGTTGTTGATGTTGTTTTTATAAATAAATCTTTTATTTACATTGCAATGTATTTATGTGGTTGCATGTATAAACAACATATCCCCTACAATACCGACAATCAAGGAATCATATTCCTTGAAGAGCAGACTACTCCCAAATTCTTCCATTTTATGATCTCTTGTGTTTTCCACGAAAATCCTAAGTACCCGTTTCTTCCAAGGAAACGAAGTACAAGGCGGAAGTTACAACTCTGGACAAATACCCAAAGTGCCTCTATAAATCCTTAATAGGGTACCTAAGGGTATTTCCATAAGTCCTTAATTGTTTTGTATCTTAATTTGAATGTTATGATTCCGTGTAATCAAAAATCGAGTTTTTGGAAGATCATCCTATCTTTTCAGATAAATTCTTGAGGACGTTGAAGTCCATCGACTGGGTTCCTGGTATACCTTGAATACCCATGTTCAAATCAACGTCAAATTAATAACAAATTAATAACCAAGAAAACAATTATGTGCTTATGTGTTGACCCAATCAAAGTTGTCTCAAGCTTGTTCAAATTCTATCCCTTTCACATTATAAAACAAACTGTGCGAACTGTGCAAGAAATTACGTAATTATGGATGCATACATAATTATGGAATTTAGTGCACAGAAACCACAGCAAGTTTTGTCATGTGTCTAGAGTTAATTCTATTCATTTCCATTTCTGACGAAGCACCCGTTGAAAATGACTCCGTCCATTCATTTTCGTTTCTGGAGAATGTCCGTTGAGGGAAATGAATATCCTTTTGAGTTAATTCTATTAATTTCTGTTTCAGATGAAGCATCCGTCGAAAATGACTCCGTCCGTTCATTTTCGTTTCTGAAGAATGTCCGTTGAAGGAAATGAATGTCCTTTTATTTATTCTTTCATTTCCATTTCTGAAGAATACCCGTCGAAGAAAATGATTATCCGTTCATTTTCATTTTCGTTTCTGAAGAATGTCCGTTGAGGAAATGAATATCCGTTTGATTATTCCTTCATTTCCATTTCTGAAAAATACCCGTCGAAGAAAATGATTATCCGTTCATTTTCATTTTCATTTATGAAGAATGTCCGTTAAGGGAAATGAATATCCTTTTGGTTATTCCTTCATTTCCGTTTCTGAAGAATGCCCGTTGAGGAAAATGACTCCGTTAGTTCATTTTCGCTTCTGAAGAATGTTCGTTGAAGGAAATGATAGGATTATGCCTTATCTTTGATGGTTATTTAACACAAAGTCACAGACAGGCTCCTACGAATAAATTTTGGGACGAAATTTCCTAAAGTAGGGGAGACTGTGACACCTGTGCCTCCGCGACCATCAAAAAAATACCAAATCAATGAAATATTGTGTTTTCATACTTGGGATTGTATAAATATGTGTATCATGTGCACATATCAATTCATGTTTGATTTCAAGCTTTAAATCGCTTTTTGGAAGGTTATACGCGATCTGATGCGTAAATATAACCAGTTTAATGCAACAAACACTCCGGCACCGTGATATAGGCTTAACATGCCTTAAATAACCCTTACATAACTTAGAAATAAGTTTTGGATGGTTTGGTGTGTCGAAATCAAGTTTGTTCGATCGCAGGGACTATTTGTGTCAAACTGCGAAACTATACCGATTTGTATAGTAACGAACGTTCCGAACTTGATCATAAGTTAAATATGCCCTAAATATACTTTACATAGCTTAGAAATAGGATTTGAGGTGTTTTGGTGCGCAAAAATAAACTTTATTGATCAATAGGGACTAAAAGCGTCAAAAAGTGCATAAGCTTGCATTTTCGCGCATATCTTACGTTCTGACTATATCCGGACATCCGAAAATTTAGTTAATTATTAAAATATTTTATTTTAGTGATTGGCATGATAAAATTCCACTTGTCGCGTAATTTGGATCGTTTTTGCATTCGTTATAATTTTCGTCGTAATTAACCGAACAACGCAACCGTACGACCAAACGAACCGACATCCGAGATATTTTTGAGCACATATCAAGTTCCCTATACTTTAACTTTATTTTAGAGCCTTGAAATGGGGTAAACGGGGCTTAAAAGTGCAAAAAAAATCAAGTTTTACAAGTACAGGGACCATTTTTGAAATTTCTGGCAGATACATTGAACTTGATCCATTTTTGAGGTTTTGATGGTTTTAACCCAAGGTTTTGCACTCTATGGGCTGGAATTTGATGGTTTTAAGTATTCCCATGGTTTTGAAAACCATGTGCCCACATGGAGGGTCAAGATCAAGGCACGAAATGCGAGAAACGATCCTAACGGTTCTCCGAAATCTATAAATACCCAAGCTCTCATTCAATTTTTCTCACACCTTAATCTAATTTATGCTCTAAGTTGAAGCTTTATGCTTCATACCTGAGTATTTAGATCAAGTTCTTCCAAGCTTGGACCCTTTGTAAGTTTCTTTCATGCTCTTATGTGTTTTTAAGCACGAAAGTCAAACTGTGTTTGACTTTCTGCTTTGACCAGGTTAATGTCAACACAAAGTTTGTTTGAACTTTGCAACGTGAGCGTAATCACGATAGTTATAGTCCCTTGTGACTATACCTACTGATTACCACATTGATTAGGTGTAGTGACGAGTCATAGTTTCGGTCAAAATGCGTATACATGCGTATTTTGCAACCAAACTATTCTTAGGTATCAAAACCTTTTGTTTTGATATCAAACTTGTTTTCAAACTTCGTTAAACATGTTTTAACATGTTTAGCTCGTCACTTTAGGTTTAGTGCTCGTATAGGGTCGTAAGATAAGCGGTCTAAACAACCGCTTAGACTTTTGAACCCGACCCGTTTGGTCGATCTTTAGGATCCGACCAAGCATGTTTAGTGACCATAGTTGTATAGGGAATAACCTTCCGAGGTTATACCTCATGGTCACTACGTTTAGTTAGTTGTATGATAGGTAATTTATATGCCTCAGGAAAATGACCAAAATGCCCTTTTTACACATAAATTCATTTTAAGAATATGTAACATAAATTTTGGCATCTAAACTGATTAGGCAACATTATTAGACATGTTAAGGCATATAATACTTGTCATAGGACTAGTTAGGCGGTCCGAACGCGTTTTACGCGAACGACACGTTAAAGTGGCGTAAGCTACCTTAACGAGTCGTAATGGGTCGTAAGCACTTAGGTTAGGTTTCGTTTTAGAATTTAGGATTTGTTAAACCATATTGTTGGTGCACTGAATGTCTGCTGACTACGTCTTATAGAGTCTTATGTCTAGATAGGTTAAATGAGTGCATAACAGTGATTAAATTAGGGTTTGGCCATGTTTTAAGTAGACAGTCCATTTGAATAGGGTTAGTCCATTTGAGGCATGTCCTGTCCGTTGAAATAGGCCTGTTCGTTTGAAATAGGCCTGTCCGTTTGAAGGGTGCCTGACCGTTTGAAGAAGCCTGTCCGTTTGAAGCAGTCCGTTTGAAGCAGGTTGTGTCACCTTCAAACGGAATGGCTGGCATCTATAAATAGGGACATGTTATGCTCATTTGAAACGGACATGTATGTGTGTGTGAGTCGAGGTGCTGCCAAAATTTCATCAGAATCATTGTAAAAGACTCAGGAAAGCATTAATATAAAAGAATTGAAAGAAACAAGCTGTTGTGACTTTGTTTACTTTGATTCCGCCTCTGTAAACAAAGATGAACTGCCTTAACTGATTGTTTAGGGTCACGAACACGTTCCAACAAGTGGTATCAGAGCTCAGGACGAGGAGTTCATACCATTGCAGCTTGAATTCATCGGATATTCTTACTTCTACTCATTCTTTTTCTGATTCGGACATAATTCACGGTTGAAATGGCCTGAAACTTTCACATTTCAAACGAAACACTATGTTAACTAATCCTTGAAAGTTTTGAACTAAAATTCGACCTAAAACAGATCGAAAATATCAGATCCGTTTGAAACTGTTCGTAAATTGCTGACGTCATACCGTTTGAAGCTTGACATTTAGTTTGAAACTGTCATCCGTTTGAAAGTGACATCACGTTTGAAAGTGACATCAATTCTGAAAGTGACATACCGTTTGAAAATGGTTTCCGTTTGAAAGTGACATCAAGTTTGAAAGTGACATCACGTTTGAAAGTGACGTCAAGTTTGAAACTGGCTTCCGTTTGAAACTGGTTTTCATTTGAAAGTGTCTAAAAGTTTGAAAGTGTTCCGTTTGAAAGTGGTTAGCTTGAAAGTGGAAATTCCGAGTCAACATCATTTCACGTCAATCAAGTGTCAGTCAGTTTCAGATTATTTGATATTTTTTTGTACTGATTGTGTTTGTTTGATTTCTGTTTAGGTTTACATCATGGCTGAAGAGTTTTTCAACACGTTTTACAATGCGTTTACATCGGATACGGTAGAATCATCAGAGGTTACACCCAAAGCTATAAATAAGACGATCAAGGATAACATCAAACATGACAACTTTTATGGAACCTATTCAAAACCTCCGAAGCTCGATAACATTGAAGATTATGTCTGGTGGAAGGAGAGGTTCATCAATTGGGCGAAGGCATATGCACATGAGAGTTGGTTTTGTTTGAAGTTTGGTTATGATAGCCCAGTAAATGACAAAGGAGAAGAAATTCTGATCAAAGATTATTCAGAAGATGACAGAAAGAAGTTTTCTTATGAACAGAAGATGATTGCTTTGATTCAGCAATCAGATCGCGATGATATTTTCTCATTATTAGTTCATGATGGGTCATCAAAGTCTGTGTGGAAAGCTTTGAAAGTAAAAGCTAAGGGGGGTAAACAAATTCAGAAAAACAAAATAGCATTATTGAAAAAAGAATTTGATTTCTTTGACAGTTTAAAGGGAGAGACAGTGAGGAAAATGATTGAGAGGTTTTGCCATTTCAAAAATTGAACTTGGAAGATTCAAAATTGTGAAAATAAGAGAAGAGATAATTGACAAAGTAATTGAAGCGTTACCACGAGCTGATCAGTGGCAAACGTTTGTTTTTATTTTGAAAAATGATGCTAAATTTGATACAATTTCTCTTGATGCATTGTTAGAAAAGATTGAGAGTCATGATCTGGAGCTACAAAAGCAAAACAAGATGAGTGGTTCATCTCATCATCAGAATGTTGGTCTATACTACAAAGGCAATATACCTTCGGAGAAAGGTGTTAGTTCACCAAAGACAGCATTCAGTGGTGAGAAGATGAAGGAACCACAAACAACCTCATTAAGTTATCATTCTGGATATCATTCATCTTCAATATCAAGTTCTGATGAAGCAGAGGAGATTCTGTGCAACATTGCTCTCAAACTGAAGAATTCTCCTGCAATGAGCATCAATGCAGCTAAGCAACAAATGAGCTTTCTTGCATCGGTTCTGGAATCGTATGAAGGTCTTATAGCTGGCAAAATTGGAAACTCTGAATTGACCAAAGAAGACTACGACCAGATTCATCCAGAAGAAATGGAGGTCATAGACATTCGTTGGTGTTTGGCAAGTTGCATTCGCAGAGCTCAAAGATTTATGGAGATTACTGGGAAGCAATCGTTAGGTGGTCCGTCAACGAAGCTTGGATTTGACAAATCCAAAGTGACCTGCTTCAGATGCAAGCAAAAGGGTCATTTCAAGAAAGAATGTAGAAATTCTGAAGTTGCTGAAACGGAGAGACCTTTCAATGATGATTACTATCGAAAGGCAATCTACCACCGAAGCAAAGAAGAGCCTAAAATGATTGAAGATAAACCTAAGTTAAGAGCTTGTGCAGTAATTCACGATGATGAAGGTTTTAACTGGAGCTCAATTTTTCCAGAAGAAGATCGTTTGGAAAATATTCGAAAAACAGCTCATGGCAGAGCTGTGATAGAGGAAAGAAAGTTTGTTTTTGTTGCTGAAATTAAAGAAGATGTTAAAGAAGAAAAAGGCACTGTTGAAGTCAAAGAGAGAACTCGGGAAGAGATTTTAAAGGAGAAAACTGAGAGAGAAAGATTTATTGTGGGATGCAGGATGCAGAAAATGGAGGAAGAATATGAGAATGCTGTTGCGAACAAACGATGTGATAAAAAACAAGAATGTTATGTCAACAAACAAGGTGAACCAGTTGTTCCCAGATGTGACATAGTTCATGATGATGTTCTTCTTGTTATTCCTCGATCCGGCGAATATTACTTAAATGTTGCAAAAGACAAAACATATGTAAAAAGGCTGGATAAAATCATCAGGGATGCTATGACAACAAAACTGAGGAAGAGGAATGAAGAAAGAATGAAGAAGAACATTGAGAAGTTAGTTGATGATTTGAAGAAGGTTGCTGAGGAGGTCAAGGTTGAAGAAAAAGAGAAGGTAGTTGAGAAAGAAAAGGCTGTTACTGAAGAACAGCAAGTTGAAAAAATCAGTGCATGAGAAGCAGAAAATGGATGGCGAGACAAAGCTATCAGTATTGGTTGTCAAATTTTCTTTAAATGGTTTTGCATTTTAGGGGGAGAAAAATTGTCAGAAAATACAAAAACATTTGAAAATTTGAAAATGACAAAAACATGATAAAACCTATTGGCAAAAAGACAAAAACATTAAAAAATGAAAATTGAGTTTTTGCGTAAAAAGAGGAAATGATAGTACATCAGTAGACAGTTACAGTACGCTAAAGAAATGGAAAGTTTAAATGTGTTAAACGATCTCACCGTGGACGTGTCGGTAGATTTTTATACATTTAGTAAACTTTTTCGGGATATAAATCTAAATTCAAACTTGCTTATTTCGTGGGGAACACTACTTGGATATATAGGTAACCCCTGAAATCTCGTTTGAAAGGTCCCTCTTTCTGAGATACTAGGTCTTTATGCTTAGTGATATCTGGGGTATTATCCCGGGACTTCTGATTTTGCGGAAGCAATGGCCTAGTCCCCGGAGAATACTTTCTGCATTGCTTGAAATATAGCGCCGCCCTCAGCAAATTGATGAAACAATAAAATTGATAGTCATTGCTGTTGTAATACAAAAGATCCTCTAAAGGGGACACACTAAAAGTCGAGCCGTCATCTCTCTGCTGAACGGAAGTTCTGACCTGAGCTCTCATGGTTTCGTACTATAATTTATTCCCCTTACAGATATCATCTAGGTATACTCACTTGTAAGACTGAATATTGGGATTTGGATACGGGAGTATATTCAAGAGGTGGGACACATGAATGAGTTTAAGTTCTTAATACATCTAATTCGTATCCTGAATCAGTTGAAGTTTGTGTGAAAATTTAAGTGGATCAGTATATCGACAATCTAAGTGAATTGTTTAATTCTTAATGTGTAACTAAGCTCAACGGTACTTGTGACTTGTCAAAAACTGATATGATCCTCTGACGCATACTCAAACAAAAATATTGTCTGTAAATATGTTTGTACATATTTCTTTATTGCTTTATATTTTCAGAAAAATACAAAAAGATTTTTGATTCTGCTTTATTTTCGACAACCGGTGTCTGAAATGCTGAGTTTCAAAATCTAAGTATGTTGATTGTGTTTCTGAAAATAAAACAAGTTCATTAATTTGAAACTTGAAGTTTTTAAATTCAAAAATCAAAAACAGTTTGTGATATCTCCAAGGTCATTAGTTTGGACTTGGATGATTAACTGTGAGGGATTTTGGATACTTAACACTGCCAAATTTGTAAAGATTGTTGATAGGGGATGTGAGTAAGAAAGATTGAATTGCCAGGTTAATGTTACTGGAAGTTTAAAATGTTGTTACTTATGAATGTATGAGTGATTGCAGGTAAGAGTCCAGACTACGATCCCAAAAGCTGAGTCTAAGGGGGAGTCTGAAGACGAGCTAAAAGCTAGGGGGAGCTTGTAGCAGAAAAAGCAAGGTGACGATCCCTAAAAGCACGAAAGCTTGACGAAAGGGGGAGCCTGAAGAAAGAGAGAGCCAGAGATAGATCCTGGCAAATTTGGAAAGAGACAAAGACTAAAGACTTGAAGCTGAAGACTTCGTCAACATCTAAGGGAGAGTCTGTTGGTGCACTGAATGTCTGCTGACTACATCTTTGTCACACCCCGACCACGTATATCATACAAGACGTGGCGGAAAACGTCGGGGAGTGTTGTAACAGAATTATTGTTTCAAATCCATGGCAAACAAAGTTATAATTTATTTATTAACATAAGAGTTTCATTGTCTTAAACAGAAATCAAAGTGTTTAGAACATAATTAAACATAGTCTAGCTTCATTTTAAGTCTCTAAGGCACAGGTCCGCCCTAGTGTCATGATCGTCATCCTACGGAAAAGCACCTGAAAACACATGTGAAAATAGGTACGTCAGCATAAAAATGCCTGTGAGATACATAGGTTTTGTGAAAATAGGATTCATGACTTATGTTTAAGAAAATGTTTAGTCATGAACCTTGTAATTTGATTTGTTTTGTAAATCGCTTGAAAAACAATAAGTCCAGATGATATGTATAGATAAGTGAATAATGTATGGTTAAATGAATAACCATGCAAAATGAGTTGTATAAAATAAACTGTATTGTAAACCAAAGTCTTGTAAAAACATGTCACTTGTGTAAAATGTATAAGTCCAAAATGAATGATTTAAATAACGCTATGATATGTAATATAATACAAACACTTATATATAGGAAGTACCAGCGGCGTATCCACCATGATTGTATCATATTACTCACATCTCGTTACTTAAGTCATTTAAACCAACCAACAATGTATAATGTCTATGTTTAAACCAATTGCCAAAAGTCCTTGTATAAACCATGTCAAATGTTGATAGTCCAAAAGTAGTCAAGTAATGTGTAACAAATGTTATGTATGGTAAGTAAAATAAGACTACTTAAACCATAAGTAAAAATATACAAAACAAAGTATTTTGAATATATCAAAAAGTTATGTTTTGCAAAGTGATGCATGATACATTGATACAAACATTTATGTGGTAAGTTAACGCATACATTCAAGCCTTGAGACAGTCGGATAACCCTTTCAGTCAAGGTTATCAAAAGAATTGTATTCGGATTCAGTCATTCCTTACATCCAAACAAACCCGGGATGTCAGGAATGGGATTTGTCAAGTCCTATGGTACCACTACTTACTACCGAGCGGCGTAGCAAATGTTAATGAACGTAATAAAGGCCCGTTTGTGCAAACCAAATGTTATAGCAATTGTATGCATGTCATATGAAAACAATGTACTAAGTATGCTAAGTTAACATACAAAGCAGAAAAGTCATGTAAATCAATGTGCTAGCATGTTATCAGTCAACATACATGGCAGAAATGTAATGTAAAACAATGTACTAAGTATGCACACAATGGACATACATAGCATGAAATGTAATGAAATCATGTACTATAATGTACTAACAAACATAGCGGTTATATGATGTGAAAACAGGAAAGCATGAAAGTAACAAGTAGGCACATGTGTTTCACCCCAAAACAGTTTGGAAAACAGTAAAAGAGGGGTCTATGTACTCACTTGAGATTGTTCAGTAGTCCTAAGATAACCACAAAGCAATGCTAGAGATCTCGGAATTAAACGGCACCTAATATAGGTAACTATGTTAATAAACCGGACCTAAATCGGAGGATCGGATAGAATGAGGGTTTGTAAACCAAACGAGTGTAGAGACTCCTGTCATTTGGTTTAACAAAGCCTACATACTAAATGAAACCTAACATAAATGATTACGACCCATTACGACCCGTTTAGGTAGCTTATGCTACTTTAACGCGTCGTTCGCGTGAAACGCGTTCGGACCGCCTAACTAGTCCTATGACAAGTGTTATATGCCTAAACATGTTGCATAATCAGTTATGTGACAAAAGTTTAGGTTACATATGCTAAATTACCAATTATACATGAAAAGGGTATTCTGGTAATTTACCTAAGGCATATAAACTACCTATCATACAACTACTTAAACGATGTGACCATAAGGTATAACCTCGGAAGGTTATTCCCTATATGCTATGGTCACCTAATGTATTTGGTCGGATCCTAATGATTGACCAAACTGGGTCGGGTTCGAAGGTATAAGCGATTTATCAGATCGCTTACCCTACGACCCTAGACAACGTGGTAATCAGTAGGCATAGTCCCAAGGGACTATAACCATCGTGATTACAATCACGTTGCGAAGTTCAAACGAACTTCGCATTGACCATAACTGGTCAACGCAGAAAGTCAAACAAAGTTTGACTTTCAGACTCGAAAGGCAGTAAAAGAACGAAAGAATACTTACGAAGGGTCCCCGAATGCTAATCTAGATCGAAATAACTCAGGTATGAAACAATGGTTTCAACTTAGAGTCTTTAAGATCAGATTCTAGTGATTTTAAAGTAATGGGGGGTGGGGTATTTATAGTTTTTGGGTAACCGTTAAGATCGTTTGTCGAATATCGTGCCTTAATCGCATCCGTACAAGTGTCGGAACCTTATGGTAGCTAAAAATGATCCTTATCATCTGACTAGGCAATTGAGAATGTGTGGGTGTGGTTAAAACAGCTGGAACCTGCTATTAAATGCAGTTAATCTGGTCAGGAAGGTGGACGCGGGCCGCGTAGAGATACACACAACCTTACGCGGGCCGCCTGGCTGTCTGATCAGCAAACTTCTTGCAGAATTGACAGTTTTGGTCCCTGCACGTGTTTAAGGACATTTCCGACACTTCTAAGGCCCGTAAAGCCAACTTTAAGGCCCTAAAATGATGCCTAAACATTGTGGACATGAAACATGCTCAAAAATATGCCGGAAGTCAGTTCGTTTGGCCGTACGATCGCGATGTTCGCTTAATTACGACGGAATGCGCATAAGCACGAAAAACGATCCAAATGACGCAACGAATGGATTTTTCTTATGCTAAACACTAAAATAAAATATTTTAGTGCTTACATAAATTTTTGGATGTCCAGATGTATTCAGAACGTAAGTTATGCGCGAAAATGCAAACTTGTGCACTTTTTGACACTTTTAGTCCCTGAATGACCCAAAAGTTTATTTTAGCATACCGAACCCCTCCAAAGCCTATTTCTAAGCTATGTAAAGAATATTTATGGTATGTTTAACTTATGGTCATGTTCCGAAATGTTCGTTACAGCTCAAATTGACATACTTTCGCAGTTTGTCAAGTTTAGTCCCTGTAAACGAATTAACTTGTTTTTGCCATACCAAAGCCTTCAAAACTTATTTCTAAGTTATGTAAAGGTTATTTAAGGTATGTTGAATATATGTTGATGTTCCGGAGTATTTGTCGCATTAAACTGAGTACGTTTACGCACCAGTTTGCGTATAACTCTCCAGAAAGTGATATAGAGTTTGAAATTACATAAAAGTCAAAACATGAAAAATGTAAAACACAATCAAACAACCATTTGGATCAAATAAAATTGTTTTATTGATAATTGTACTGTTTACAATGATTACAGGCACAGATGTTACAGTCTCCCCTACTTGTGGAAATTTCGTCCCGAAATTTATTTAGAGGAAACTCGTGGGAAAAGATGTGGATATTTCGCCTTCATTTGATCTTCGCGTTCCCAAGTAAACTCAGGTCCACGTTTAGCTTCCCAGCGAACTTTGACCAAAGGAATGCGCTTGCGTTTAAGCCACTTGACTTCACGTTCCATGATTTCCACTGGCTTCTCAACAAATTTCAGTGTTTTGCCAACACGAATTTCGTCAAGCGGTATGTGGAGGTTCTCATCAGCTAAACACCTCTTGAGATTGGACACGTGAAAAGTTGGATGAACATTTCCAAGTTCAGGAGGTAACTCAAGTCTGTAGGCTACCTTGCCGATTCTTTCGACGATCTTGAATGGTCCAACATATCTAGGTGCAAGTTTTCCTTTCTTTCCAAATCTGATCAGACCTTTCCAAGGTGAGACCGTAAGTAATACTCGATCACCGACTTGAAATTCCAAGGGTTTGCGTTTTGGATCCGCGTAACTCTTTTGACGGCTCATAGCTGTCTGAAGGTTATCGCGAACTTTCTTGACCTTGTCAGTTGTCTCTAAAATGAGGGCAGGTCCAGTAAGTTGAGCCTCGCCGATCTCATTCTAGCAGACTGGTGAACGACATTTTCAACCATAGAGAGCCTCGAAAGGAGCCATTTTGATGCTGGTGTGATAACTGTTGTTGTAGGAGAATTCAATCAATTTAAGATGTGAATCCCAGCTACCACCAAAATCGATCACACAAGCTCTAAGCATATCCTCCAGAGTCTGGATTGTTCTCTCAGATTGACCATCCGTTTGCGGATGATAAGCTGTGCTCAGATTAAGTTGGGTCCCTATAGCAGATTGCATGGTTCTCCAAAAATGAGAAGTGAAACGTGCATCTCTGTCAGAAATGATGTTCAACGGAACACCATGTCGAGCTACTATTTCATCCACATAGATTTGAGCAAGTCTGTCAGCAGGAAAATCCTCACGGATTGGCAAGAAATGTGCTGACTTAGTAAGACGATCAACGACTACCCAGATGGCATCATGACCTTTCTTTGTGCGTGGAAGTTTGGTAACAAGATCCATAGTAATGTTTTCCCATTTCCAAACTGGGATCTCTGGTTGCACCAATAAACCCGAAGGACGTTGATGTTCAGTCTTAACCTTAAGACAAGTAAGGCATTTTGATATGTATAAGGCAATGTCTTTCTTCATACCAGGCCACCAATACTGAATACGAAGATCCTTATACATCTTATCTGAGCCCGGATGAATAGAATAACGAGACTTATGGGCTTCATCCATAAGCAAAGTACGAAGATCATCCTGGCTTGGGACCCACAAACGGTCCATGAAGTAATACGATCCATTGTCCTTCAGTTCCAGAGCAGGTGTTATATGATAGGGAAATTCCTTATCCATCAAACCTTGTGAAACACAAGATTGTTGAGCCTGAGAAATGCGTGCTTGGATATCGGATCGAGCTTGAATAACAGATTGAACACGTACACAATGAAGCTTAGTACGTTCCTTACGACTCAATGCATCAGCTACGACATTCGCCTTACCAGGATGGTAGCGAATTTCTCAGTCATAGTCGTTTAAAAGCTCAACCCAACGTCGTTGCCTCATGTTGAGTTCTTTCTGATTGAAGATATGCTGGAGACTTTTGTGGTCCGTGAAAACTACACATTTTGTACCGTACAAATAATGTCTCCAGATCTTTAGAGCGAAAACAACTGCACCCAACTCAAGATCATGAGTGGTGTAGTTTTTCTCATGTATCTTCAACTGCCTTGATGCATATGCTATGACTTTGTTCCTTTGCATCAGAACACAGCCAAGACCCAATTTAGATGCATCACAGTAAACAACGAAATCATTATTGCCCTCAGGCAAAGTCAGAACAGGCGCGTCGCAAAGCTTCTGCTTCAAGTGTTGAAAAGCTTCCTCTTGTTTGAATCCCCAGTCAAAGGGCTTGTTCTTCTGAGTTAGAGCAGTTAGAGGAACTGCAATCTTTGAGAAGTTCTCAATGAAGCGGCGGTAATAACCCGCTAGACCAAGAAAAGAACGAACCTCAATGGGAGTAGTAGGCTTATCCCAATCCTTAATCGCACTGATCTTGGAGGGATCTACATGAATAACTTGTTTGTTGATAATATGTCCTAAGAATTGAACTTCTTTAAGCCAAAATTCGCACTTGGAGAATTTGACGAAAAGTTGCTCTTTCTTCAGGAGTTCCAGAGTAAGACGAAGATGCTGCTCGTGATCAGGTCGCGTCTTAGAGTAAATCAAGATGTCGTCAATGAAAACAATGACGAACTGATCCAAATAAGGTTTGCAGACCCTATTCATTAAGTCCATGAAAACAGCAGGAGCATTAGTCAAACCGAATGGCATGACTGTGAACTCATAATGCCCATAACGAGTACGGAACACAGTCTTGGGAATATCTTCTTCATGCACGCGAAGTTGATGATATCCAGATCGCAGATCAATCTTCGAGAAATAAGAAGCGCCCTGTAACTGATCAAAGAGGTCGTCTATGCGAGGTAGGGGATATCGATTTTTGATGGTAAGCTTGTTAAGCTCACGATAATCGATACACATCCTAAAAGATCCATCCTTCTTCTTGACAAAAAGAATGGGAGCACCCCAAGGTGAAAAGCTAGGACGGATAAAACCTTTGTCAGAGAGCTCCTGAAGCTGCTTAGACAACTCTTGCATCTCAGATGGTGCAAGACGATATGGAGCTCTGGCAATGGGATTTGCACCAGGTACGAGATCAATGCGGAACTCGACTTGACGTGCTGGAGGTAGACCAGGTAAATCTTCAGGGAATACTTCAGAATAATCCCGAACGACAGGAATATCTGAAATAGACTTACCCTTGCCTTTATCTTCTGTAACATGTGCTAAGAAGGCCACATAGTTCTTTCGCAGATACTTCCGAGCTTTAAAACAAGACATGAGCTTGAGGCCACCAGACGGTTTCTCACCTTGAACCTGTAGGATCTCGCCTGTCGAAAGCGGCACACGAACGATCTTCTCGAAACAAACTACCTCTGCGTGATGATTGGATAACCAATCCATACCCACAATGACGTCGAAGCTTCCAAGTTGCATAGGCGTGAGGTTGATAGGAAAAAGATGGTCGTTAAGGTTCAATTGGCAGTTGCGTAGAACAGAATCAAGAATAATGGGTTCACCACTAGCAACTTCAACTGTCAAAGGTTTACCTAGTTTCGTTCTAGACACGCGAAGCATTGGCTCAAAAGATAATGACACAAAACTCTTTTCGGCACCAGAATCGAAAAGAACAGATGCAGGCTGATTATTTATAAAGAACGTACCGTTCACCACATTATCTTCCGCCTGCGCCACTTGGGCATTCATGTTAAAGGCTCGGCCTCGAGCCGGAGCTTGATTCTGATTCTGGTTCTGGTTTTGGTTCGCTAGCCTTGGGCACCGGTTCCTGTAGTGGGTCAGATCCCCACAATTGAAGCACGAACCAGAAGGAAAATGAGGTCGTGCAGCTTGACCTTGTTGCTGAGCAAGAGGCTGGGCAACTTGTTGAGCTTGGTTATGAACTGCCTGGTTCTGATTGACAGGAATGCGGCAGTTGACAGCAAGATGACCAGATCTTCCGCAGTTGGTACACTGACGACACTGGAGATGTGTTTGGTGATGGCCGTTACACCTGTTGCACAAAGGTGCATTGCCAAAATAAGGCTTCTTGGCAGGTGGTTGCGCAGGCTGATTTGGTGCAGCTTGAGCCTGTGCAGTAACATCATAGTTTTGGGAAGCCTTTCGCTTCCTAGAATTCTTTGAGGAACCAGAATTCTTCCCATTCTTGTTTTCACCTTTCTTGCTATCGCCCTTGTCAGACGCCTGCTTCTTACCCTTGTCACCCTTTTTATGCAGCTTTCCCTTACGAACCTGCGACTCAGTCAATGTCGCTGATAACTCGATCGCCTGACGGAGTGTGGCAGGGTTACTACCAGTAAGGATGTCTTGCACTGAGTCAGGTAGGCCGTCGATGTACCTTTCGATAGCCTTGTCGAGTGGGGTAACCATAGTCGGGCAAAGCAAACTCAACTCTTCAAACCTATCAGTATACACCCGATGCTCACCACTATCTTGCTTCAAATTATCAAATTCCTTCTCCAAAGCTCGCTGCTCATGACGAGGACAGAATTCTCTCATCATAAGGGCTCTAAGTTCAGCCCATGTCTGTGCGAGAGCAACTTCTGCACCTTGGTCTCTCATAATCCCGTTCCACCATGTGAGAGCCCTCTTCTGAAACACGCTCGAAGAAAACTCGACCTTGCGATTATCCGGACACTGCACATGGCGGAAAGTATTCTCAATGCTCTCGAACCACTGAAGAAGCCCAGTAGCTCCCTCAGAACCACTAAACTTGAGTGGTTTAGCCGAGTTAAAATCCTTGTATTTGCATGGAGCATTGTTGTTGTTGTTGGCTTGGTGCCATTGAGCAAAGAGATTTGGAAATTGAGCAGCCATCTGCTGCGCAATAATTTCTGCCAGCTCGGCAGTTGCTATCTGGTTCTCGCGTCGAGGAGGCATTCTAAAAGAGGAAAACATGAAAGGAAACGAGTGAGATGATTGGATGAAGAGAATGAGATGAAACAAAATCAACAAAAGCAAAGATGGTGGTCATTCGTCCGTATCACAAAGCAAACAAACGACACACAGTGACTAATCAAAGTAAATGGGTCAAAAATAATGTATTGCGAAGACATGCTCGCCTATAAGTGAACACTCATCCCAAGAATTCCCAGGTAAGCACAACTGGTCTCGCGTCTGGTTGAGATGTATACGAAGTGCTTGCCTAGACAGAAAACTCAGAATACAGGCATTCACCCTTCCAGTTTGCACGTGTTCACATTATTTAAAACCCAAAACTTTGACGAGATTTTGAAAACTCAAAGGGTTCAAAACCATATAACAGAGGGTTCAAAACCTTACAATAGAGGGTTCAAAACCTTGTAATAATTTATTCAAAAACAGATGATTGTTTTTCAAAAATCGCTTCGGAAAAATTTGGTTTTTGTTTTGATAATCACCTAAGGATAGGTGATGTACATGTTTTAAGATCTAAACACAAGATAACTTGTGTTAGGGTCCTAGAAAAGTTATAGTCTAGGTCAAAGCATTACTAATAACCTAATTCCCTATAACCATTGGCTCTGATACCAACTCTTCTGTCACACCCCGACCACGTATATCATACAAGACGTGGCGGAAAACATCGAGGAGTGTTGTAACAGAATTATTGTTTCAAATCCATGGCAAACAAAGTTATAATTTATTTATTAACATAAGAGTTTCATTGTCTTAAACAGAAATCAAAGTGTTTAGAACATAATTAAACATAGTCTAGCTTCATTTTAAGTCTCTAAGGCACAGGTCCGCCCTAGTGTCATGATCGTCATCCTACGGAAAAGCACCTGAAAACACATGTGAAAATAGGTACGTCAGCATAAAAATGCCTGTGAGATACATAGGTTTTGTGAAAATAGGATTCATGACTTATGTTTAAGAAAATGTTTAGTCATGAACCTTGTAATTTGATTTGTTTTGTAAATCGCTTGAAAAACAATAAGTCCAGATGATATGTATAGATAAGTGAATAATGTATGGTTAAATGAATAACCATGCAAAATGAGTTGTATAAAATAAACTGTATTGTAAACCAAAGTCTTGTAAAAACATGTCACTTGTGTAAAATGTATAATTCCAAAATGAATGATTTAAATAACGCTATGATATGTAATATAATATAATACAAACACTTATATATAGGAAGTACCAGCGGCGTATCCACCATGATTGTATCATATTACTCACATCTCGTTACTTAAGTCATTTAAACCAACCAACAATGTATAATGTCTATGTTTAAACCAATTGCCAAAAGTCCTTGTATAAACCATGTCAAATGTTGATAGTCCAAAAGTAGTCAAGTAATGTGTAACAAATGTTATGTATGGTAAGTAAAATAAGACTACTTAAACCATAAGTAAAAATATACAAAACAAAGTATTTTGAATATATCAAAAAGTTATGTTTTGCAAAGTGATGCATGATACATTGATACAAACATTTATGTGGTAAGTTAACGCATACATTCAAGCCTTGAGACAGTCGGATAACCCTTTCAGTCAAGGTTATCAAAAGAATTGTATTCGGATTCAGTCATTCCTTACATCCAAACAAACCCGGGATGTCAGGAATGGGATTTGTCAAGTCCTATGGTACCACTACTTACTACCGAGCGGCGTAGCAAATGTTAATGAACGTAATAAAGGCCCGTTTGTGCAAACCAAATGTTATAGCAATTGTATGCATGTCATATGAAAACAATGTACTAAGTATGCTAAGTTAACATACAAAGCAGAAAAGTCATGTAAATCAATGTGCTAGCATGTTATCAGTCAACATACATGGCAGAAATGTAATGTAAAACAATGTACTAAGTATGCACACAATGGACATACATAGCATGAAATGTAATGAAATCATGTACTATAATGTACTAACAAACATAGCGGTTATATGATGTGAAAACAGGAAAGCATGAAAGTAACAAGTAGGCACATGTGTTTCACCCCAAAACAGTTTGGAAAACAGTAAAAGAGGGGTCTATGTACTCACTTGAGATTGTTCAGTAGTCCTAAGATAACCACCAAGCAATGCTAGAGATCTCGGAATTAAACGGCACCTAATATAGGTAACTATGTTAATAAACCGGACCTAAATCGGAGGATCGGATAGAATGAGGGTTTGTAAACCAAACGAGTGTAGAGACTCCAGTCATTTGGTTTAACAAAGCCTACATACTAAATGAAACCTAACATAAATGATTACGACCCATTACGACCCGTTTAGGTAGCTTATGCTACTTTAACGCGTCGTTCGCGTGAAACGCGTTCGGACCGCCTAACTAGTCCTATGACAAGTGTTATATGCCTAAACATGTTGCATAATCAGTTATGTGACAAAAGTTTAGGTTACATATGCTAAATTACCAATTATACATGAAAAGGGTATTCTGGTAATTTACCTAAGGCATATAAACTACCTATCATACAACTACTTAAACGATGTGACCATAAGGTATAACCTCGGAAGGTTATTCCCTATATGCTATGGTCACCTAATGTATTTGGTCGGATCCTAATGATCGACCAAACTGGGTCGGGTTCGAAGGTATAAGTGATTTATCAGATCGCTTACCCTACGACCCTAGACAACGTGGTAATCAGTAGGCATAGTCCCAAGGGACTATAACCATCGTGATTACAATCACGTTGCGAAGTTCAAACGAACTTCGCATTGACCATAACTGGTCAACGCAAAAAGTCAAACAAAGTTTGACTTTCAGACTCGAAAAGCAGTAAAAGAATGAAAGAATACTTACGAAGGGTCCCCGAATGCTAATCTAGATCGAAATAACTCAGGTATGAAACAATGGTTTCAACTTAGAGTCTTTAAGATCAGATTCTAGTGATTTTGAAGTAATGGGGGTGGGGTATTTATAGTTTTCGGGTAACCGTTAAGATCGTTTGTCGAATATCGTGCCTTAATCGCATCCGTACAAGTGTCGGAACCTTATGGTAGCTAAAAATGATCCTTATCATCTGACTAGGCAATTGAGAATGTGTGGGTGTGGTTAAAACAGCTGGAACCTGCTGTTAAATGCAGTTAATCTGGTCAGGAAGGCAGACGCGGGCCGCGTAGAGATACACACAACCTTACGCGGGCCGCCTGGCTGTAACACCTGTGCCTCCACGGCCATCAAACAAATACCGAACCAATGAAATATTATATTTCATACTTGGGATTTGTAAAAATATGTGTATCATTTGCACATCTCAATTTTTGTTCAATTTCAAACTCTAAATCGCTTTCTGGAAGGTTATAAGCGCACTGATGCGTAAATATAACCAGTTTAATGCAACGAACACTCCGGAATAGTGAAATAGGCTTAACATACCTTAAATAACCTTTACATAACTTAGAAATAAGTTTTGAAGGCTTTGGTATGGCAAAAACAAGTTAAATCGCTTACAGGGACTAAAGTTGACAAACTGCGAAAGTATGCCAATTTGAACTGTAACAGACATTCCGGAACATGACCATAAGTTAAAAACACCTTAAATATCCTTTACATAGCTTAGAAATAGGCTTTGAGGGGTTCGGTGTGCTAAAATAAACTTTTGGGTCATTCAGGGACTAAAAGTGTCAAAAAGTGCACAAGTTTGCATTTTCGCGCATAACTTACGTCCTGAATACATCCGGACATCCAAAATTTTATGAAAGCATGACTACATTATATTTTAGTGTTCGCCTTAAGAAAAATCCATTCGTCGCGTCATTTGGATCGTTTTTCGCGCTTGTGCACATTCCGTCGTAATTAAGCGAACATCGCGTTCGTACGACCAAACGAACCATCACCCGGCATATTTTTGAGCATGTTTCATGTCCACAATGTTTAGGAAACATTTTAGGGCCTTAAAGTTAGCTTTACGGGCCTTAGAAGTGTCGGAAATGGCCTTAAACACGTGCAGGGACCAAAACTGTCAATTCTGCAAGAAGTTTGCTGATCAGACAGCCAGGCGGCCCGCCTCAGTTTCTTAACATTCTTAGGCGGCCTGCGTCAGACTCCCAGAACAGATCAGAACGAACAGTCAGCGTGTACCAGTTGTTTTAACCACAACCACACACTTGCAACTTGCATATTCAGCTGATAAACATCATTTTTAGGCACCACAACTTTCCGACACTTGTACGGTTTCGATTAAGGCACGATATTCGACAAACGATCTTAACGGTGGACCGAATACTATAAATACCCCACCCCCCATTGCTTAAAAATCACTAGAATTCTGATTTGAGGAGCTCTAAGTTGAAACCATTGTTTCATACCTGAGATTCTTGAATCGGGATTAGCATTCGGGGACCCTGGGTAAGTATTCTTTCGTTCTTTTCCTTATTTTACTGCTTTTCGAGTCCGAAAGTCAAACTTTGTTTGACTTTCAGCGTTGACCAGTAATGGTCAATGCGAAGTTCGTTTGAACTTCGCAACGTGAGTATAATCACGTTGGTTATAGTCCCTTGGGACTATGCCTACTGATTACCACGTTGTCTAGGGTCGTAGGGTAGGCGATCTAATAAATCACCTATACCTTCGAACCCGACCCAGTTTGGTCGATCATTAGGATCCGACCAAATACATTAGGTGACCATAGTGTAGGGAATAACCTTCCGAGGTTATACCCTATGGTCACAACGTTTAAGTAGTTGTATGATAGGTAGTTTATATGCCTTAGGTAAATTACCAGAATACCCTTTTCATGTATAATTGGTAATTAAGCATATGTAACCTAAACTTTTGTCACATAACTGATTATGTAACATGTTTAGGCATGTAACACTTGTCATAGGACTAGTTAGGCGGTCCGAAGGCGTTTCACGCGCACGACGCGTTAAAGTAGCATAAGCTACCTTAATGGGTCGTGATGGGTCGAAAGCAATTAGGTTAGTCTCATTGTAGTATGTAGGTCTTGTTAAACCATATCATATGAGTTCCAATACTCATTTGGTTTACCAAGCCTCATCCTATCCGATCTCCCGATTTAAGTCCGGTTTATTTATATAGTTTTAGATTACCGACTGATTCCGTGCTCTCTCTAGCTTTGTTTGGTTGTTGTTCAAGACCTCCAAGCATTATCAGGCGAGTACATTATTCCCCTCTTTTACTGTTTTCAATTGTTTTGGGGTGACTCATATGTGCTAAATGTTTTCGATGTTATAACTATGGTTTCAAAAACAATTAAGATGATTTATACAAAACTAATAACGATTTCATAAAGTGAACAAACTTGTTGGTTGTAGTTACATAACAAATGACATTCATTAGCAATGATCAAGCCAACCAGTATTAGGTTATGGTACCATAGGATCTGACAAATCCCGTTATTTACTACACCCGTAGTTATGTGTGGGTGTTGTGGGTAGCGACTGAATCTGTAATTGTTAATTTACTCTTTGGTAAGGGTTTATTAATGTGAGATGTTAATTTACTCTTTGGTAAGGGTTTATTAATGCGAGATGTTAATCTATCCTTTGGTAAGGGTTTATTAATGCGAATTGTTAATCTATCCTTTGGTAAGGGTTTATTAATGCGAGTCAAAGAGGTTTGAATGTTATTAGCGAGACGACCATTTAAGTAGTTTCACGACCTAAAACGAATTTAACGATTGGGTAAACGATTGGTTTTCACACGATGTTTTAACGATTGGGTAAACGATTGGTTTTCACACGATGTTTTAACGATTGGGTAAACGATTGGTTTTCACACGATGTTTTAACGATTGGGTAAACGATTGGCTTCAAAGCGATATACGATTGGGTTTTGGTTATACATTACATGATTTACATTAGACATGAACATTTTACATTGTTGGTTTGGTTTGAGTAAGTGATTAAGTAACGATGCGAGTGTAATATGATACAAGCATGGTGGATACGCCGCTGGTACTTCCTATATATAAGTGTTTGTATGGTATTACATATCGTACCGTTATTTGAATCATTTCAGTTTGAGACATAGAACATTTTATACAAGTAACATACTTTTCACAAGACATTTATTTACAAACAACTTATCTTATACAAACTCATTTTTACATGGTTATTCATTTAATCATGCATTATTCTCTTATTTATACATATCACCTGAACTTATTATTTTTTAAATGATTTACAAAGACAAATCAAATTACAAGGTTCATGACTAAACATTTTCTCAAAACAGAAGTCATGAATCTTATTTTCACAAAACCTATGTACTCGCCAGCATTTCTTTGCTGACCTCGTTTTCACATATGTTTCAGGTATTGTTGAATGATATCGATTGATAAGATGCATGCTCACATAGGACTGGACAAGGCCTTAGTGACTCAATAACAATGATAGACTATGTTTAAATAGTGTATTTAGATTTCAAGACGATGTAATTATTCAATGTTTAATAATACGAAACACTCTTTGGTATCCATGTTTATGAAACATTAATTCTGTTACAACACGCCTCGACGTTTCCGCCACGTTTTGTTGTTTTACGTGGTCGGGGTGTGACAGAAAAGATGGTATCAGAGCCAATGGTTATAGGGAATTAGGTTATTAGTAATGCTTTGACCTAGTCTATAACCTTCTTAGGACCCTAACGCGAATTTACTTGCGTTTAGTCATAAAACAATACCGTCACCTATCCTTAGGCGACGACCACAACAAGAACATAAATTTCAAAACCGCTTTGAAAAGCAATCATCTGTTTTAGGATGATTGATTACTAGGTTTTGAACTCTCTATTATATGGTTTTGAACCCCTTTGAATTTTCAAAACTTCGTCAAGGTTTTGGGTTTTAAATAATGTGAACACGTGCAAACTGGAAGGGTGAATACCTGTATTCTGGGTTTTCTGTCTAGGCAAGCACTTCGTATACATCTCATCAGACGCGAGACCAGTTGTGCTTACCTGGGAATTCTTGGGATGAGTGTTCACTTATAGGCGAGCATGTCTTCGCGATACATTATTTTTGACCCATTTACTTTGATTTGTCACCATCTCATTTGTTTGCCTTAGGTAACAAACAAATGATCGCAATTTTCATTCGTTACCATTCGGTATTGATTTCCCAATAACCTTTCACTTGCTTCTTCCTATGTCTTTCATTTTCTTCAAGAATGTCTCTTCATCACGATGACGCCCAGATATCCAAGCAGACTGCAAAATTCGCTCAGCGAATAGGCGAAGTAGTCCTGAAGACTGTTGAATTAGCTACTGCCATGTATCGTCTCCAGGATGAAGCCACTCAAGAGTCACCAAGACAGGCAGGACCTAGTCAGGTGACAGCACCACCAGCCAAGAAACAAATTGAGGAATCAAAGACTATGGATGAACGATCCCCTAAGAAGTCAAAGAAGCGAAAGGCTTCTCAGAACTTCGCCATGGTCGCTCACAATGGTAAAGCTGTCCCCAACCAACCAGCTCAACCCCCTACTAGGAAGCCATACAATGGAACTGCACCCTTGTGCAATCAATGTAGCCTTCATCATCAGGATAGTGTGAAGTGCCGCAAATGCCATATTTGTGGACTTATAGGTCATACAGCAAGGGTTTGCCCAACTGCAGCTGTACCAAATCAAGCTGGCGACACTCCTGCTCAAGCTCGTTTCTCACGAGGGTCTTGCTACAACTGTGACGAGATGGGCCATTTCCAAAGAGATTGCCCAAAGCTTGCTAATGCAAATTTGACCCACGGATGAGCAGTTGGCTGAGTAGAAGATGTTGCTGTCTTATGCTTTTGTTTCTCCTATTTCTTGTAATGTGAAACAATCTGTTTTGTTTATAAATAAAAGTTGTTGTTCACAATTCTGATATACAAGTATAGTTACATGTGTGTATGGTATTCCCCTATAATACCTGTATCAAGGAACCATGTTCCTTACAAACTACTCTTGTGATTCTCTCTTTCAAGTGATCGCTCATAATTTCCTTCAAAAATTTTAAGTACTCGTTTCATTCTAAGAAACGAAGTACAGGAAATAAAGTGAAATTATGAGTAATCGTGCTTTTTACACATCTGTATTTTTGAATCCTTGGTTGGATAACTAAGGATATTTTTCAAATCTCATACCCATTACGTTTTGATTTTTCAACATTCACAGTACAAGTATTTCAAAACAATCTTCATGATTTCAAAACATTTCATATAGTTTGAAAACAATTTTTCTAGATGCATTGTCTATGTTATTTCAAAAACATTGGCCATGTTATCAAAACCAACCTTTCTAAATTCAAAATATTTCATATAGTCAGAAGACAATATTAACACAATACATTTTCTGATCAAGTGCATGATTTCGAAAAGCATCATTCATGTCTTACAAAACCTTATACATAATTTCAAAATTCATCTCGCATGATTTTAAAACATTTTTGTAAATATATCTACCTAATACACCTACTTTATGATTTCAAAAAGTATTATATATAAGGTTTCAAAAACGTTAAGCACATTTTTCTTAAAAGAACCCCATGCATAGTTTTCAAAAATATTTTCCTCATACATTGACTTAACCTTCAAATTCCGCTTCATATGTCGCCTTGACATATCAGGCATCTCAACTTCATAAGCATTTTACCTCATGTTTTGACATAAGCACGTCCAATGCAAGGTTTCAAAACATCTTCAACTTCTAAAATCCATATGGGATCTTCTTGTCTTCACATTTAGACCCTTGTGGATGATTATCATTCAAATCAGAGTCTTTAATTGGATTCCTTATGTACCTGAATTCGGACATTTCGGTTCCTCATAATCGAAATCGAATTTTCTTTTTGAATCTTTCTATCTTTATAGTTAGATTCTTGATAATGTTTAAAGTGCCAAATGAAATCCACGAGATGGATTCCTAGTGTGCTTTAAATACATGTGCTCTGTTAGCAGAACAAACTTCTAGTTAAACAATTTTATGGTTATGTGACTATGTGTTTATTCATCTTATGTTTTCTTTTATGCATTTTTGTTTTTTTTTTTTTTTTTTTTTTTTTTTTTTTTATACTCTGGATATTCGTTATCCAAATCCTCGCAGGATCTTTCATATCTTCATATGAGGGATTCGTAGCAGGATATTCAAAAGGTACTACCTTAAATCCTTAATGGGCTTCTATGTAATAGTTAAGACCCTTGGATTATATAGGACCGCTCCATGATTCATAGAAGACCCTTTAGTGGTCTAGGCAAAAAGATTGATTCACAATTTGGTTAAAAGACGACATCTAGTGATGTAGCTGGACAGACTCCTTGATAGTCTATTTAGATCATTTATTGATTTATTAAAAAGGACTCTATGGCGGTCTAGTCACACTCATCACAGGATTGTTCATTTGGTTTTCCCCTACACATTATAAAATAGACTGTGTGAACTGTGCAAGGAATTGTCTAATTATGGACGCGTACATAATTATGAAATTTAGTGCACAGAAACCTAGTAAGGTTTATTATGTGTAAGAACCGATAGTGACAACAATAACAAAATGAGAACGATGTAATGGAGGCATGGTGGACGCACCAATGACGCTTCATATACTTGTATATAAGTGTCCCTCTTACATTGCAAGCATAATGTTATTTAAGGTTACTAGAAGTTCGGAACCCTAACCAGTGTTGTTCGATCTTTTCAACTTCATGTTTCAGGCTCTCACAAGTTTCCTCTAAATAAATTTCGGGACGAAATTTCCTAAAATAGGGGAGACTGTAACACCTGTGCCTCCACGGCCATCAAACAAATACCGAACCAATGAAATATTATATTTCATACTTGGGATTTGTAAAAATATGTGTATCATTTGCACATATCAATTTTTGTTCAATTTCAAACTCTAAATCGCTTTCTGGAAGGTTATAAGCGCACTGATGCGTAAATATAACCAGTTTAATGCAACGAACACTCTGGAATAGTGAAATAGGCTTAACATACCTTAAATAACCTTTACATAACTTAGAAATAAGTTTTGAAGGCTTTGGTATGGCAAAAACAAGTTAAATCGCTTATAGGGACTAAAGTTGACAAACTGCGAAAGTATGCCAATTTGAACTGTAACAGACATACCGGAACATGACCATAAGTTAAACACACCTTAAATATCCTTTACATAGCTTAGAAATAGGCTTTGAGGGGTTCGGTGTGCTAAAATAAACTTTTGGGTCATTCAGGGACTAAAAGTGTCAAAAAGTGCACAAGTTTGCATTTTCGCGCATAACTTACGTTCTGAATACATCCGGACATCCAAAATTTTATGAAAGCATGACTACATTATATTTTAGTGTTCGCCTTAAGAAAAATCCATTCGTCGCGTCATTTGGATCGTTTTTCGCGCTTGTGCGCATTCCGTCGTAATTAAGCGAACATCGCGTTCGTACGACCAAACGAACCAACACCCGACATATTTCTGAGCATGTTTCATGTCCACAATGTTTAGGCATCATTTTAGGGCCTTAAAGTTGGCTTTACGGGCCTTAGAAGTGTCGGAAATGGTCTTAAACACATGCAGGGGCTGAAACTGTCATTTTTGAAAGTTATATTCTGATCAGAAGCCCCATGCGGCCCGCATTAGCTTTGGTGAATCCTGAAGCGGGCCGCCTCAGCCTCTCTGATCAGATAAGAACGCTTAGTCAGCTATTTCCAGCTGTTTTATTCACATCCACACACTCTAATCTGCACATTCAGCTCATTTAGACCATTTTTAAGCCACCACAACTTTGCAACACTTGTACGGTTTCGATTAAGGCACGATATTTGACAAACGATCTTAACGGTGGACCGAATACTATCACCCGGCATATTTTTGAGCATGTTTCATGTACAAAATGTTTAGGCAACATTTTAGGGCCTTAAAGTTAGCTTTACGGGCCTTAGAAGTGTCGGAAATGGCCTTAAACACGTGCAGGGACCAAAACTGTCAATTCTGCAAGAAGTTTGCTGATCAGACAGCCAGGCGGCCCGCCTCAGTTTCTTAACATTCTTAGGCGGCCCGCGTCAGACTCCCAGAACAGATCAGAACGAACAGTCAGCGTGTACCAGCTGTTTTAACCACAACCACACACTTGCAACTTGCATATTCAGCTGATAAACATCATTTTTAGGCACCACAACTTTCCGACACTTGTACGGTTTCGATTAAGGCACGATATTCGACAAACGATCTTAACGGTGGACCGAATACTATAAATACCCCACCCCCCATTGCTTAAAAATCACTAGAATTCTGATTTGAGGAGCTCTAAGTTGAAACCATTGTTTCATACCTGAGATTCTTGAATCGGGATTAGCATTCGGGGACCCTGGGTAAGTATTCTTTCGTTCTTTTCCTTATTTTACTGCTTTTCGAGTCCGAAAGTCAAACTTTGTTTGACTTTCAGCGTTGACCAGTAATGGTCAATGCGAAGTTCGTTTGAACTTCGCAACGTGAGTGTAATCACGTTGGTTATAGTCCCTTGGGACTATGCCTACTGATTACCACGTTGTCTAGGGTCGTAGGGTAGGCGATCTAATAAATCGCCTATACCTTCGAACCCGACCCAGTTTGGTCGATCATTAGGATCCGACCAAATACATTAGGTGACCATAGTGTAGGGAATAACCTTCCGAGGTTATACCCTATGGTCACAACGTTTAAGTAGTTGTATGATAGGTAGTTTATATGCCTTAGGTAAATTACCAGAATACCCTTTTCATGTATAATTGGTAATTAAGCATATGTAACCTAAACTTTTGTCACATAACTGATTATGTAACATGTTTAGGCATGTAACACTTGTCATAGGACTAGTTAGGTGGTCCGAAGGCGTTTCACGCGCACGACGCGTTAAAGTAGCATAAGCTACCTTAATGGGTCGTGATGGGTCGAAAGCAATTAGGTTAGTCTCATTGTAGTATGTAGGTCTTGTTAAACCATATCATATGAGTTCCAATACTCATTTGGTTTACCAAGCCTCATCCTATCCGATCTCCCGATTTAAGTCCGGTTTATTTATATAGTTTTAGATTACCGACTGATTCCGTGCTCTCTCTAGCTTTGTTTGGTTGTTGTTCAAGACCTCCAAGCATTATCAGGCGAGTACATTATTCCCCTCTTTTACTGTTTTCAATTGTTTTGGGGTGACTCATATGTGCTAAATGTTTTCGATGTTATAACTATGGTTTCAAAAACAATTAAGATGATTTATAAAAAACTAATAACGATTTCATAAAGTGAACAAACTTGTTGGTTGTAGTTACATAACAAATGACATTCATTAGCAATGATCAAGCTGACCAGTATTAGGTTATGGTACCATAGGATCTGACAAATCCCGTTATTTACTACACCCGTAGTTATGTGTGGGTGTTGTGGGTAGCGACTGAATCTGTAATTGTTAATTTACTCTTTGGTAAGGGTTTATTAATGCGAGATGTTAATTTACTCTTTGGTAAGGGTTTATTAATGCGAGATGTTAATCTATCCTTTGGTAAGGGTTTATTAATGCGAATTGTTAATCTATCCTTTGGTAAGGGTTTATTAATGCGAGTCAAAGAGGTTTGAATGTTATTAGCGAGACGACCATTTAAGTAGTTTCACGACCTAAAACGAATTTAACGATTGGGTAAACGATTGGTTTTCACACGATGTTTTAACGATTGGGTAAACGATTGGTTTTCACACGATGTTTTAACGATTGGGTAAACGATTGGTTTTCACACGATGTTTTAACGATTGGGTAAACGATTGGCTTCAAAGCGATATACGATTGGGTTTTGGTTATACATTACATGATTTACATTAGACATGAACATTTTACATTGTTGGTTTGGTTTGAGTAAGTGATTAAGTAACGATGCGAGTGTAATATGATACAAGCATGGTGGATACGCCGCTGGTACTTCCTATATATAAGTGTTTGTATGGTATTACATATCGTACCGTTATTTGAATCATTTCAGTTTGAGACATAGAACATTTTATACAAGTAACATACTTTTCACAAGACATTTATTTACAAACAACTTATCTTATACAAACTCATTTTTACATGGTTATTCATTTAATCATGCATTATTCTCTTATTTATACATATCACCTGAACTTATTATTTTTCAAATGATTTACAAAGACAAATCAAATTACAAGGTTCATGACTAAACATTTTCTTAAAACAGAAGTCATGAATCTTATTTTCACAAAACCTATGTACTCGCCAGCATTTCTTTGCTGACCTCGTTTTCACATATGTTTCAGGTATTGTTGAATGATATCGATTGATAAGATGCATGCTCACATAGGACTGGACAAGGCCTTAGTGACTCAATAACAATGATAGACTATGTTTAAATAGTGTATTTAGATTTCAAGACGATGTAATTATTCAATGTTTAATAATACGAAACACTCTTTGGTATCCATGTTTATGAAACATTAATTCTGTTACAACACGCCTCGACGTTTCCGCCACGTTTTGTTGTTTTACGTGGTCGGGGTGTGACACTGGCTGTCTGATCAGCAAACTTCTTGCAGAATTGACAGTTTTGGTCCCTGCACGTGTTTAAGGCCATTTCCAACACTTCTAAGGCCCGTAAAGCCAACTTTAAGGCCCTAAAATGATTCCTAAACATTGTGGACATGAAACATGCTCAAAAATATGCCGGAAGTCAGTTCATTTGGCCGTACGATCGCGATGTTCGCTTAATTACGACGGAATGCGCATAAGCACGAAAAACGATCCAAATGATGCAACGAATGGATTTTTCTTTTGCTAAACACTAAAATAAAATATTTTAGTGCTTACATAAATTTTTGGATGTCCAGATGTATTCAGAACGTAAGTTATGCGCGAAAATGCAAACTTGTGCACTTTTTGACACTTTTAGTCCCTGAATGACCCAAAAGTTTATTTTAGAATACCGAACCCCTCCAAAGCCTATTTCTAGGCTATGTAAAGAATATTTATGGTATGTTTAACTTATGGTCATGTTCCGGAATGTTCGTTACAGCTCAAATTGACATACTTTCGCAGTTTGTCAAGTTTAGTCCCTGTAAACGAATTAACTTGGTTTTGCCATACCAAAGCCTTCAAAACTTATTTCTAAGTTATGTAAAGGTTATTTAAGGTATGTTGAATATATGTTGATGTTCCGGAGTATTTTTCGCATTAAACTGAGTACGTTTACGCACCAGTTTGCGTATAACTCTCCAGAAAGTGATATAGAGTTTGAAATTACATAAAAGTCAAAACATGAAAAATGTAAAACACAATCAAACAACCATTGGGATCAAATAACATTGTTTTATTGATAATTGTACTGTTTACAATGATTACAAGCACATATGTTACAGTCTTATAGAGTCTTATGTCTAGATAGGTTAAATGAGTGCATAACAGTGATTAAATTAGGGTTTGGTCTTGTTTTAAGTAGACAGTCCGTTTGAATAGGGTTAGTCCGTTTGAGGCATGTCCTGTCCGTTTGAAATAGGCCTGTCCGTTTGAAGGGTGCCTGACCGTTTGAAGAAGCCTGTCCGTTTGAAGCAGTCCGTTTGAAGCAGGTTGTGTCACCTTCAAACGGAATGGCTGGCATCTATAAATAGGGACATGTTATGCTCATTTGAAACGGACATGTATGTGTGTGTGAGTCGAGGTGCTGCCAAAATTTCATCAGAATCATTGTAAAAGACTCAGGAAAGCATTAATATAAAAGAATTGAAAGAAACAAGCTGTTGTGACTTTGTTTACTTTGATTCCGCCTCTGTAAACAAAGATGAACTGCCTTAACTGATTGTTTAGGGTCACGAACACGTTCCAACACATACTACATGAGTTCCTACACTTATTTGGTTTACGAAACCTCATTTTATCCGATCCTCCGTTTTAGGTCCGTTTATTAACATAGTTACCTATATTAGGTGCCGTTTGATCCCATGATCCCTCTAGCTTTGCTTGGTTGTTATTCAAGACTTCTAAGCACCCTCAAGTGAGTACATAGTCCCCTTTTTTACTGTTTTCAACTGTTTTGGGGTGTTACACATGTGCCTACTTGTTACTTTCGTGCTTTTCATGCTTTTATATTATATACTTGCTATGTTCATTAGTACGTATATAGTACATGATTTCATGATGTTTTGCTATGTATGTTCTCTTAGCATGCTAGCACATTGATTTTCATGTTACATTTTGTTGCATATGTTCATCCAGCATATGGACACATTGTTTTACATTTTGAATTGTTTTGAACCGTTGAAATTGTTGGTCTATGTGAACCGTTTGAATCTGATTGATTATGTGAACCGTTTGAATCTGATTGATTATGTGAACCGTTTGAATCTGATTGATTATGTGAACCGTTTGAATCTGATTGATTGTGTGAACCGTTTGAAACTGTTTGAACCGTTGGGTTAGGGAAGTGATTACGTAACGGGGCGGGTGTAATGTGTTAAAAGCATGGTGGATACGCCGCTGGTACTTCCTATATATAAGTGCTTTTAACACATTATATATCGTTGCGTTATCTAGTTCACTTGGGCAAGGTTATCAAAACAAAGTTATATTACATGGTTTTTCTAACAATATAAAACATTCGAGTTTTATTTCAAAAACTATTTACAATTTGGGTTTACTTAAACAAATGTTTTGAGTAAGATTCATGGTATCGAGGTTTTATAAATTGTAAAAAATCTATTTTAACTTGGTTATTTCAATTCACAATCTAAACATTTTACAAAACTAGTTTTTCTAATATCGAATAACAAAGTTGTTTGAGTTATTTCAAAAGGTAAAACGAGCCATGAATCTGACACTCACATAAAACCTATGTACTCGCCGGCATTTTTATGCTGACGTATTTTCACATGTGTTTCAGGTACCATAGTTGATGATGTTTGATGATGATATTGATGCATGCTCACATAGGAATGGACGAGGCCTTAGTGACTTAACAATAATGAAAGTCTATTTGTTCATGTTTTGTTTCTAATTTCAATGTAATGTAATACATTTAATTTAATAAAAGAGAACTTCAATCCATGTGTTATGAAACAATGATTCTGCTACAACACTCCCCGACGTTTCCGCCACGATTTGTTGTTTTATCGTGGTCGGGGTGTGACAGAAAAGTTGGTATCATAGCCCATGGTTATAGGGAATTAGGTTATTAGTAATTCCTTGACCTAGTCTATAACCTTCCTAGGACCCTAACGAGAGTTTACTTGCGTTTAGTCATAAAACAATACCGTCATCTATCTTTAGGTGACAACCACAATGAGAACATAAATTTCGAATCCGCTTTGAAAACTAGTCGTCTGTTCTAGGATGATTTATTATAAGGTTTTGAGCCTTTAAAGTTTTCAAATTCTTGACAAATTTGGGCTAAATAATGTGAACACATGCAAACTGGAAGGGTGGGTGCCTGTACCCTGAATTTTCTGTCTAAGGCTAGAGTGTTCGTACAAATCCGCAGTATCGGACCAGTCACTCTTACCTGGGAACTCTTGGGGTGAGTGTCCACTTATAGGCGAGCATGTCTTCGCGATACATTATAAGGACCTATTTACTTTGATTAAACATCCGTGTGTCGTTTGTTTGTTTCGTGGTTCAAACAAATGACCATCATCCATGCCTTTTTGGTAGGTAATTGTAACATCCTATCCTTACCCAATGCCATTTCATTTGTTTTCTCTCTTGTTTCCCCTTTTAGAATGCCTCCACGACGGGACAATCAGGTACCTAATGAAGAACTGGCAGCTATCAATACACAGCAAATGGCTGCTGCAATCCCAAACAACATTGCTCAATGTAACCTAGCCCTCAACAATAATAATGCCCCATGTAACTTCAAGACGTTCAACTTAGCTAAGCCATCAAAGTTTTTGGGTCCCAAGGAGCAACTGCACTTCTGCAATGGTTCGAGAGTCTAGAGAGCACCTTCAGACATGTTCAGTGCCCAATCGAGCGAAAGGTTGAATTCGCATCTAGTGTCTTTGAGAAGCGAGCTTTAACATGGTGGAATGGTGTGATGAGGGATAGGGGTGCTGAGGTAGCACTGGCTCAAACATGGGAAGAGCTTTGAGCTCTAATGATAAAGGAATTCTGTCCTCGTCATGAGATTAGGGCATTGGAAAGGGAATTTGACGATCTTAAGCAAGATAGAGGTGAGCATCGAGCCTACACGGACCATTATGAGGAGTTAAGTCAGTTATGCCCAAACATGGTTATGCCCTTGGATAAGGCAATCGAAAAGTACATTGATGGCCTCCCTGACTCAGTACAAGACATTGTTACTGGTAGCAACCCCACTACAGTTAGGCAGGCCATTGAGCTATCAGCTTCCTTGACTGAATCCCAGACCAGGAAAGGTAAACTTTTCCGAAAGGGTGATAAGAAACCGATCGAGGAATCGAAACCAAAGGATGAACAGACTGAATCCTCCAAGAAGTCAAAGAAGCAAAAGGCTTCTCAGAACTTCGCCGTGGTTGCCCACAATGATCAAGCTGTCCCCAACCAACCGGCTCAACCCCCTGCTAGGAAGCCATACAATGGAACTGCACCTTTGTGCAACCAATATAGCCTTCACCATCATGCCAATGTAAAGTGCCGCAAATGCCAAACTTGTGGACTTATAGGCCATACAGCAAGAGTCTGCCCAGCTGCAGCTGCACCAAATCAAGCTGGAAACAATCATGCTCAAGCTCATTTTCCACCAGGTTCTTGCTTCAACTGTGGCGAGATGGGCCATTTTCGAAGGAATTGCCCAAAGCTTGCTAATGCAAATCCAGCGAACGGATGGGCATCTGACCGATTGGAAGACAACACTATTTAGAAATAATCAAGCTTTATGTATTATTTTCTTTTGTTGTCAAGGTCTATGAAACAGTTGTTGATGTTGTTTATAAATAAATCTTTTATTTTCATTGCAATGTATTTATGTGGTTGCATGTATAAACAACATATCCCCTACAATACCGACAATCAAGGAATCATATTCCATGAAGAGCAGACTACTCCCAAATTCTTCCATTTTATGATCTCTTGTGTTTTCCACGAAAATCCTAAGTACCCGTTTCTTCCAAGGAAACGAAGTACAAGGCGCAAGTTACAACTCTGGACAAATACCCAAAGTGCTTCTATAAATCCTTAATAGGGTACCTAAGGGTATTTCCATAAGTCCTTAATTGTTGTGTATCTTAATTCGAATGTTATAATTTCGTGTAATCAAAAATCGAGTTTTTGGAAGATCATCCTATCTTTTCAGATAAATTCTTGAGGACGTTGAAGTCCATCGACTGGGTTCCTGGTATACCTTGAATACCCATGTTCAAATCAACGTCAAATTAATAACAAATTAATAACCAAGAAAAAAATTATGTGCTTATGTGTTTATGTGTTGACCCAATCAAAGTTGTCTCAAGCTTGTTCAAATTCTATCCCTTTCACATTATAAAACAAACTGTGCGAACTGTGCAAGAAATTACGTAATTATGGATGCATACATAATTATGGAATTTAGTGCACAGAAACCACAGCAAGTTTTGTCATGTGTCTAGAGTTAATTCTATTCATTTCCATTTCTGACGAAGCACCCGTTGAAAATGACTCCGTCCATTCATTTTCGTTTCTGAAGAATGTCCATTGAGGGAAATGAATAACCTTTTGAGTTAATTCTATTCATTTCTATTTCAGATGAAGCACCCGTCGAAAATGACTCCGTCCGTTCATTTTCGTTTCTGAAGAATGTCCGTTGAAGGAAATGAATGTCCTTTTATTTATTCTTTCATTTCCATTTCTGAAGAATACCCGTAGAAGAAAATGATTATCCGTTCATTTTCATTTTCGTTTCTGAAGAATGTCCGTTGAGGAAATGAATATCCGTTTGATTATTCCTTCATTTCCATTTCTGAAAAATACCCGTCGAAGAAAATGATTATCCGTTCATTTTCATTTTCATTTATGAAGAATGTCCGTTAAGGGAAATGAATATCCTTTTGGTTATTCCTTCATTTCCGTTTCTGAAGAATGCCCGTTGAGGAAAATGACTCCGTTAGTTCATTTTCACTTCTGAAGAATGTTCTTTGAAGGAAATGATAGGATTATGCCTTATCTTTGATGGTTATTTAACACAAAGTCACAGACAGGCTCCTACGAATAAATTTCGGGACGAAATTTCCTAAAGTAGGGGAGACTGTGACACCTGTGCCTCCGCGACCATCAAAAAAAATACCAAATCAATGAAATATTTTTTTTTCATACTTGGGATTGCATAAATATGTGTATCATGTGCACATATCAATTCATGTTTGATTTCAAGCTTTAAATCGCTTTCTGGAAGGTTATACGCGATCTGATGCGTAAATATAACCAGTTTAATGCAACAAACACTCCGGCACCGTGATATAGGCTTAACATACCTTAAATAACCCTTACATAACTTAGAAATAAGTTTTGGATGGTTTGGTGTGTCGAAATCAAGTTTGTTCGATCGCTGGGACTATTTGCGTCAAACTACGAAACTATACCGATTTGTATAGTAACGAACGTTCTGAACTTGATCATAAGTTAAACATGCCCTAAATATACTTTACATAGCTTAGAAATAGGATTTGAGGTGTTTTGGTGCGCAAAAATAAACTTTATTGATCAATAGGGACTAAAAGCGTCAAAAAGTGCATAAGCTTGCATTTTCGCGCATATCTTACGTTCTGAATATATCCGGACATCCGAAAATTTATTTCATTATTAAAATATTTTATTTTAGTGATTGGCATGATAAAATTCCACTTGTCGCGTAATTTGGATCGTTTTTGCATTCGTTACAATTTTCGTCGTAATTAACCGAACAACGCAACCGTACGACCAAACGAACCGACATCCGAGATATTTTTAAGCACATATCAAGTTCCCTATACTTTAACGTTATTTTAGAGCCTTGAAATGGGGTAAACGGGGCTTAAAAGTGCAAAAAAAATCAAGTTTTACAAGTACAGGGACCATTTTTGAAATTTCTGGTAGATACATTGAACTTGATCCATTTTTGAGGTTTTGATGGTTTTAACCCAGGGTTTTGCACTCTATGGGCTGGAATTTGATGGTTTTAAGTATTCCCATGGTTTTGAAAACCATGTGCCCACATGGAGGGTCAAGATCAAGGCACGAAATGCGAGAAACGATCCTAACGGTTCTCCGAAATCTATAAATACCCAAGCTCTCATTCAATTTTTCTCACACCTTAATCTAATTTTATGCTCTAAGTTGAAGCTTTATGCTTCATACCTGAGTATTTAGATCAAGTTCTTCCAAGCTTGGACCCTTTGTAAGTTTCTTTCATGCTCTTATGTGTTTTTAAGCACGAAAGTCAAACTGTGTTAGACTTTCTGCTTTGACCAGGTTAATGTCAACACAAAGTTTGTTTGAACTTTGCAACGTGAGCGTAATCACGATAGTTATAGTCCCTTGTGACTATACCTACTGATTACCACGTTGATTAGGTGTAGTGACGAGTCATAGTTTCGGTCAAAATGCGTATACATGCGTATTTTGCAACCAAACTATTCTTAGGTATCAAAACCTTTTGTTTTGATATCAAACTTATTTTGAAACTTCGTTAAACATGTTTTAACATGTCTAGCTCGTCACTTTAGGTTTAGTGCTCGTATAGGGTCGTAAGATAAGCGGTCTAAACAACCGCTTAGACTTTTGAACCCGACCCGTTTGGTCGATCTTTAGGATCCGACCAAGCATGTTTAGTGACCATAGTTGTATAGGGAATAACCTTCCGAGGTTATACTTCATAGTCACTACGTTTAGTTAGTTGTATGATAGGTAATTTATATGCCTTAGGAAAATGACCAAAATGCCCTTTTTACGCATAAATTCATTTTAAGAATATGTAACATAAATTTTGGCATCTAAACTGATTAGGCAACATTATTAGACATGTTAAGGCATATAATACTTGTCATAGGACTAGTTAGGCGGTCCGAACGCGTTTTACGCGAACGACGCGTTAAAGTGGCGTAAGCTACCTTAACGAGTCGTAATGGGTCGTAAGCACTTAGGTTAGGTTTCGTTTTAGAATTTAGGCTTTGTTAAACCATATTACATGAGTTCCTACACTCATTTGGTTTACGAAACCTCATTTTATCCGATCCTCCGTTTTAGGTCCGTTTATTAACATAGTTACCTATATTAGGTGCCGTTTGATCCCATGATCCCTCTAGCTTTGCTTGGTTGTTATTCAAGACTTCTAAGCACCCTCAAGTGAGTACATATTCCCCTCTTTTACTGTTTTCAACTGTTTTGGGGTGATACACATGTGACTACTTGTTACTTTCGTGCTTTTTATGCTTTTATATTATATACTTGCTATGTTCTTTAGTACGTATATAGTACATGATTTCATTATGTTTTGCTATGTATGTTCTCTTAGCATGCTAGCACATTGATTTTCATGTTACATTTTGTTGCATATGTTCATCCAGCATATGGACACATTGTTTTACATTTTGAATTGTTTTGAACCGTTGAAATTGTTGGTCTATGTGAACCGTTTGAATCTGATTGATTATGTGAACCGTTTGAATCTGATTGATTATGTGAACCGTTTGAATCTGATTGATTGTGTGAACCGTTTGAAACTGTTTGAACCGTTGGGTTAGGGAAGTGATTACGTAACGGGGCGGGTGTAATGTGTTAAAAGCATGGTGGATACGCCGCTGGTACTTCCTATATATAAGTGCTTTTAACACATTATATATCGTTGCGTTATCTAGTTCACTTGGGCAAGGTTATCAAAACAAAGTTATATTACAAGGTTTTTCTAACAATATAAAACATTCGAGTTTTATTTCAAAAACGATTTACAATTTGGGTTTACTTAAACAAATGTTTTGAGTAAGATTCATGGTATCGCGGTTTTATAAATTATAACAAATCTGTTTTAACTTGGTTATTTCAATTCACAATCTAAACATTTTACAAAACTAGTTTTTCTAATATCGAATAACAAAGTTGTTTGAGTTATTTCAAAAGGTAAAACGAGCCATGAATCTGACACTCACATAAAACCTATGTACTCGCCGACATTTTTATGCTGACGTATTTTCACATTGTTTCAGGTACCATAGTTGATGATGTTTGATGATGATATTGATGCATGCTCACAAAGGAATGGACGAGGCCTTAGTGACTTAATAACAATGAAAGTCTATTTGTTCATGTTTTGTTTCTAATTTCAATGTAATGTAATACATTTAATTTAATAAAAGAGAACTTTAATCCATGTGTTATGAAACAATGATTCTGTTACAACACTCCCCGATGTTTCCGCCACGATTTGTTGTTTTATCGTGGTCGGGGTGTGACATAAATGACAATCTCACACGTTTCCCATGTTTCCTTATTCTCAAAGAATGCCTCCTCTACGCGGCAACGCCAAAATAGTGGATTTGGCTATCAAAACTGCTCAACAAATAGGCGTATTAGTCGTTAGAACCATTGAGTTAGTTGTCACCATATCTAATGATGTGACTACTCAAGAGGCACCTAAGAAGGCAAAAGCCAAGCCTTCGAGAAAATCAAAGAAGCGTAAAGCTTTAAGGAATCTTACAGCGATTGCTCCAGTTCCGCTTAGCCAAGTGGGACCTAGCCAGGTGGCATCACCACCAGCTAAGAAGCCATGCAGAGGAAAAGCTCCTCTATGCAATCGATGTAACCGTCATCACTATGCCAGTGCCAATGCCGAAAATGTTCAAACTTTGGACGTTTTGGTCACACAACAAATGTCTGTCATTTTGCCGTTACGCCAAACGAAGTTATGGCAGTTCCTACTCAATTTATCGCGACTCCTCATGCGATACATGTTTGTCCGAACTACCCACATGGAACCTGCTTCAATTGTGGTTATCCTAACCAGTTCAATTAACTTAGTTGGCAAATGACAAATCAATGAATGGGCACAAAATTAACAGTGGCAAAATCAAGGCTTGTGCTAATGTCTGCAAAAACACTTAAACTTTTATGTTTTCTGTTTACTTTCCAAGGATCTTGAAACACTTTGGTTGTTCAATAAATAAATTTGGTCATTTCCATTTTATTTACAAAGTCAATGTGAACACATGAATATATGGCATACCCCTACGATACCGACACCAAGGAACCGTGTTCCTTGTAAGACAAACTACTCTCGTAGTTCTTCCATTCTAAGATCGCTCACGATCTCCACGAAAATCCTAATTACTCGTTTCTTCTAAAGAAACAAAGTACGAGGTACAAGTTACAAACTCTGGACGAATACTCATAGTACCACTTTAAATCCTTGCTTGGATATCTAAGGGTACTTTTCATAAGTCCTTAATTGGTCTTATGCGATGTGTCTATGTACATATCATTTCTTTCTGGTTTCACGAAAATATACATAGTATATGATTTCAAAACATCATTCATGATTTCAGAAACATTTCATATGGTTTAAAAACATTTAAACATAGTATATTTTCCCAATATACCAAGTGCATAATTTCAAAAACATCATCCATGTTTTTCAAAAACCTCATAGATGATTCCAAAGGCATTTCACAAGGTTTTAAAATATTTTATAAACATGTTTACCTAGTATACCTAGTACATGATTTCAAAAACATTACATAAGGTTTTAAAAAAAAGTTAAACATATTTTCAAAGATCCCATGCATAGTTTTCAAGGACATTCTACTCGTATGTTGACTGAGCATACGTAGTATACGATTTTCAAAGAACACTTTACTCGTATGTTGACTGAGCATACGTAGTACACGATTTCCAAGGACATTCTGCTTCGTATGTTGACTTAGCATGCCTAGCACATTGATTTCAAGGATCCTATTTGCTTCATATGTTGACTTAACATATTTAGCACCTTGATTTCATAAACACTATACTTCGTATGTTGACTTAGCATACCTAGTACAAGGTTTCGAAACAATTTTCCGCTACACGAATTCCAAAATCCATATAGGATCTTCCTATTTTCATAGTTAGATCCTTGTGGATTTTAAAGCGCAAAATCAAAGTCCTTAATTGGATTCTTTGTGTGCTTTAATACGTATGGTATGATTCAATGTGGACAAAACCGAATCCTTATAAGATCTTCCTATCTTCATAGTTAGATTCGTGAGGATGTTTAAAGTACTAGTTGAAGTCCATTGATTGGATTCCTGGTGTACTCTAAATGCAAGTGTACAAAACGATAACAAATTGATAACAAGTTGATGACCAAGTTGTCAATTATGTGATTATGTGAATTATGTGTTTATGTGTGAATTCAAATGCTCGATATCCAAATCCTTGTAGAATCTTCCATATCTTCATATGATGGATTCTTAGAGGGATATCCAAAAGTACTATCTTAAATCCTTAATGGGCTTCTATGCAATAGTTAAGACCCTTGGATTGTAAAGTACTATTCTGAAGTTAAAGACATCATTCGTTGATGTAGTTAAAGAGACCCTTTGGTGGTCTAGTTAAAGAGATCATGCGTTGATCTAGTTAAAGACATCATTCGTTGATGTAGTTAAAGAGACCCTTTGGTGGTCTAGTTAAAGAGATCATGCTTTGATCTAGTTAAAGACATCATTCGTTGATGTAGTTAAAGAGACCCTTTGGTGGTCTAGTTAAAGAGATTGATTCGTCAATCTAGTTAAAGATATCATGTGTTGATATAGTTAAAGAGACCCTTTGGTGGTCTAGTTAAAGAGATCATGTGTTGATCTACTTAAAGATATCATGTGATGATATAGTTAAAGAGACCCTTTGGTGGTCTAGTTAAAGAGTTTCATTCATCAATCTAGTTAACGAGAACATGTGTTGATCTAGTTAAAGAGACCCTCTGGTGGTCTAATTAAAGAGGTCGTTTGTCGATCTAGTTAAAGAGATCATGTGTTGATCTAGTTAAAGAGATCATTCGTCGATTTAGTTAAAGAGATCCTTTGGTGATCTAGCTGAAGAGACTCTTTGGTAGTCTATTTAAAGAGATCATTCGTTGATCTAGTTAAAGAGACTTTATGGTAGTCTAGTTAAATTATCACATGATTATTTGTTTGATTTTTCCCTACACATTATAAAATGAACTACGCGGATTGTGCAAGTAATTACGTAATTATGGATGCATACATAATTATGGAATTCAGTGCACAAAAACCACATCAAGTTTTGTCATGTGTAAGAACCTATAGTGATAAGAATAACGAAACAGGAACAATGTAATAAGGGTATGGTGGATATGCCGATGGTACTTCCTATGTATAAGTGTTCCTTATTACATTGCAAGTGTGATGTTATTTAAGTTACTAGAAGTTCTGGACCTGAACCAATGTTGTTTTGTGTTATACTCTCCAACTCCAATTTCGAGCACACACGAGTTTCTTATAATAGTCTTCATAGGAAACATCCTTTCCATCCATTGTTTGAAACTCCAACTTCTTGTCGACTTCACATGCTCTCCATATTTCACTATAACGAGAACATCATTACATGTCACTCTTGAGATTCGGTACAATCATACAAAAACATATTGGAATGAAGTTTAAATCTTCGGATCTAAACTCTTCCCTTTGAACAACAAATGAGTATGAATAACAAAGTTCGCTGGAAATCCAGACCTGGCCCAGAGTTTTACTTAGGGAACGAATGATTTATTTGAAAGCGAAACATCCACATCTGTTCCTACAAGTTTCCTCTAAATTAAATTCCGGGACGAAATTTCCTAAAGTAGGGGAGACTGTGAAATTTGTGCCTTTACAACCATCATACAAATATGAATCCAATGAAATCTTGTGTTTCAAACTAGGGAATTGTACAATTACATATGACAAGTACACATATCAAATTTCGTATGATTCCGAACTCTCGAGAAGCTTTTCTGGAAGTTATACGCAAACTATTACGTAAACGTAATCAGTTTAATGCGACATACACTCCGAAATAGTGACATAAGCTTAACAAACCTTAAATAACCTTTACATATCTTAGAAATAAGATTTGAGGGGTTTGGTATGGCAAAAACAAGTTTATTCGATCACAAGGACTATTTGCGTCAAACTGCAAAAGTCTGCCGATTCGCATAGAAACGAACACTCCGGAACAAGATCATAAGCTAAACATACCTTAAATATCCCTAACATAGCTTAGAAATAAGTTTTGAGGGGTGCGGTATGTGAAAATACGCTTATTTGATCATAGGGACTAAAAGCGTCAAAAACTGCGTAAGTTTGCATATACGTGCATATCTAGCGTTCTGACCATATCCGGACATCCAAAAATTTTTGTAATCACTAAAATATTTTATTTTAGTGATAAGAATGCAAAAATACCATTCGTCGCGTAATTTGCATCGTTTTCGCGTCCGTTCGAGTTTCATCGTAATTAACCGAACAACGCGACCGTACGACCAAACGAACTGACATCCGTGATGTTTCCGAGCATATTTCAAGTCCCCTATGCTTTAACATCCTTGTAGAGCCTTGAAATTGGGTTAACGAGGGTTGAACGCGTCGAAAAACATGTTTAGGAGTGTGCAGGGACCATTTTTGCCATTTTTGAAAGTCTGGATGGGGTGCTCGTGTCCGGCGACAGCCTGAGGCTGTTCCCGTCATGCGACGCGACTTCCTGATCTGGGCAGAAACATTTTATCGGCAACAGCAACCTGTTTTTGATGATTTATTTGATTGTTTTATGTTCTTGGTCACCAAGTTAAGTGATTTCCAAGCCCTCCAATCAGATTTCTATACTTGTTTTGATCTCATAATTCCTTGGAGGACACACATACCACATGGCATGATCTTGTGGCATTCCTACAACTATAAATAGGCTTCAAATCTGCCCATTTTCATTGCTCATTCCTCATTTCTAATCTCAAACTCTAAGTTGGAGTTCCTACCACTTGTGGATGCCTCCCGTCTGAGTTTTCTAGTTCATTTTCCAGCCTTAGAGCACATGTAAGTGTTCTTTCATGGCTAGTTCATTTATTTTCAGCAATTACAAGCTGAAATGTTTGACTTTAGGTTTTGACCATGAATTGGTCAAGTCAAAGTTCAATCGAACTTTGCAACGTAAGAGTAATCACGATGGTTATAATCTCTTGCGATTATACCTACTGATTACCACGTTGACTAGTCGAAGTGACAAGTCAAAGTTTCGGTCAAAATGCACGATTATGTGCATTTTGCGACGAAACTATTCTCGGGTATAAAAACACTTTGTTTTGATACCAAATCGTTTTTCTAACTTAGTTAAACAGGTTTTAACATGTTTAACTCTTCACTTCTAGTTTAGTTCTTATTTAGGGTCGTAAGCCAAGCGGTCTCGACAATCGCTTAGGCTTTCGAACCCAACCCGTTTGGTCGATCATTAGGATCCGACCAAACATATTTTGTGATCGTAGTTGTATAGGGAATAACCTTCCGGGGTTATACCTTATGGTCACTTAATTTAATTAGTTGTATGATAGGTAGTTTATATGCCTTAGGAAAATGACCAAAATGCCCTTTTTGCGCATAATTTCAATTTAAGCATATGTAACCAAAATTTTGACACTTAAATTGATTATGCAATATTATTAAACATGTTTAGGCATATAATACTTATCATAGGACTAGTTAGGCCATCCAAAAGCGCATTTGCGCAAATGACGCATTAAAGTAGCGTAAACTACCTTAACGGGTCATAACGGGTCATAAGCACTTAGGGTAGGTTTCAAATCAGAATGTGGGTTTTGTTAAACCATATCATATGAGTTCCAACACTCATTTCGTTTACAAGACCTCATTCTACCCGATCTCCCGATTTAGGTCCCGTTTATTAACATAGTGATCCGATACTAGGTGCCACTTGATTTCCTAAGCTTTGTTAGGTCACTTAATCAAGGATACTTGCAATCTCAAGTGAGTACATAGTTCCCCTCTTTTACTGCTTTCAATTGTTTTGGGGTGATTCATATGTGCTAAATGCTTTTCAAGTTTTTCATGAACAAATGCTATGGTTTATATAAAATACGATGATTTCAATAAAGTGAACGAATTTGTTGGGGCGTTAGTCGAAAGACATCTGAATGACATTCATTAACTATGATCAAGCCGACCAGTAGTATGTTATGGTACCATAGGATCTGACAAATCCCGTAATCGGACTATCCTTTTGGTAGGTAATGTGGGTAACGACAGAAACTGTTATCTGATTAACAAATCATGTGTTGGTTTGTTAATCTTGTTAAAGAGGTCTTTCAGGGCCTAGTTAAAGATACCCCATGGGTGGTATATCGAGTCACACAGGTTTGAAAGTATTCTTTAAAGAACGACCAAAAGTTGTATTTCACAATTAAAACACGGACGATTTGAATGATTTGAACGATTGGAACGATTTGTACGATTTGAACGATTGGAACGATTTGGACGATTGGTTTATGATAAGTGATTAGGTAATGAGACGTGTGTAATGTGATAAAAGCATGGTGGATACGCCGTTAGTACTTCCTATATATAAGTGTTTTTCTCACATTACATGTCGTAGCATTATGTAAATCACTTGGACGAATATTTTCATAATGAAGTTACACTACGAGGTTAACTTAAAGATATAAACCATACATTGTTTACTTTCAAAAACGATTTACGATTTGGTTTTACAAATACAAATGTTTTTAGTCAAGATTCATGGCTACAATGGTTTTGGTTTACTTATACCAACTTGTAAAGTTGATAAAACATATTGTAATATCAAGCACTTTTGATTTCAAGGTACATACTTGACAACTCTAGTAGTTGGTCGAGGTATTGCAATATGAATTCAAAGCCATGAATTTGACATACAAAACCTGTGTACTCGCCGGCATTTTTATGTTGACTATTTTTCACATATGTTTCAGGTTTTACTATGTGATGATTGTTGATTTCTTGCTACACATAGGATGGACGCGGGCTTTAGTGACTTAAAATCTGAAAGACAATTGTTGTAATTATTTGGTTTATATCAAACCATCGAGTCAATTAACGAAATAAAACAAAACTTCAGTTACCATGTGTTGTGAAACAATGATTATGTTATGACACCCCCGACGTTTTCGCCGTGGTTTGTTGTATTACGCGGTCGGGATGTGACACGTCACCACTTCCGATGTGGCTCCGACAGTTACAGCCACCGTCAGAGGTCTCCGCAGGAAGCTTGTCGGATAGTGGAGGTGGCTGTCGGCTAAAGCATCGCCGTCGTCGGAGACGACTCCGGCCACTACCGTCTCCCTCTCTCTCTTCTCGATTCTCTGTCTCTCTACTTCTCGATCTAACCGTTGCTCACCGTGAGAGTCACCCTCACCGTCTCCAACATAACAGCAGCCAGATGCTTGTCGAACAAACACCATTGCTGCCGCAACGACGGTTATCATTGTCGGGAAATCATCGGGGGGGGGGGGGGGGGGGTTGCAGGTGTCGGTTGTGGATGTGGTTTTCGGGAAAATACGCCTTCGGCTCCACTTGTTCACCTGCCGCCGGTCTGGAGAGGTAGAAGGAGAGATAGAGTGGGGGTGGGGGTGGGTAATGGAGATGAAGGTTCAGTGAGTGGGGGACGGGGGTGTTTGATTTGGATATAGTTGCAGGGTTTTGAAGTGTTAGGAAGGAAGGTGAGTTTGTGAGCGGCTGATTACTCAGAATGGGGGATTTTAGGGTTTGATTAATTATATACTAGGTTTCCTTTAATGGTCTTGGGCTTGGGCCCAAGGCCCACAAGCCCATCTCGTGTGTTTAAGCGACCCGAAGGCTCCTACGAACTCGTTTTCAAAACCCAAACACTTCGTAACGTCATAAAATAATATTTTAGTATTTAAAACACATAAAATACAGTCGGTTTTCCTTTGCCGTGTTCGTTCGTCGGTTATAGTAAAATTCGCGAAAAATTGCGTCATTCGCCATTTCAATCCGTTTTTTGATCCGGTTTCGACTACGGTTATTATCTTTAAATTACGAAGCTAAATATATCATAAAATTTAAGTTTTGAATGTAACACACGTGTCTGATGCTTCCATTCTGTTGCCGGTGCGTTTCCTACAGTCGCGTTTTTTCGTTCACGTTTGCGTTTGTGACGTACGAAAGCACGATAAATTTGCAAAACTAAATTTATAAGTATAAGATATTCGAATAAAATTCGTATTTTTCGGCGTTATCAGTATTTCATATGGTTTCAGTTCGTTATCGTTTAATACTCAGCAGATTTCACGCAGATTGTCATACACGCACTGTAAAGCGGATTAGGCGTTTCTATGCATACTAAAGGCTTAAGTAAGTTAATTGGCGTCTTAAACACTATTTATTATCATCCTAATGTATGTTTTGTGCTTAATTAGGAGCTGTAAATCACCAGTTGTCACACTTTGAATGTCATTAGGTACAACTGATACGGATGGTTGCAATTGTTGGCGTGGTGTGGTTTGAAAACTTTATGTTTAAATTACTTATTAAACTTGTGGTTTTTAAATACCTGTTGGGATTGTTATCTTTATTTCCGCTGCAACTTAAATTGTGTTTTGAAAACTAAAACTTCATTTCTAATCATTTTGTTAGTGATATTTTTATGATGTTAAATATTTGGTTCAGCATAATTAGTGGCTAGATCCTGGTCAGTTACACGCCTCGTGGTAAAACTCCATATGTGGAATTTGAGGGTGCGACAGATTGGTATCAGAGCCATTGGTTATAGTGAACTAGATTTAAAATATAAATTTTTAAAAACCAGATTATAGCCGTTCTTTGTTGAAAAACCACAACGACACCACACCCCAGAATTGCAAGGTTCGTCATACTTAGATACATACATCGTACTTGTACTTACTTGGCATTTACACATGCATTATATCTGCAACATTATAAATTTTGTGCGAACTAGAATAGGTAAATGTGACATATCTTAGGCATGTTGACATCATCATCATCTTCTTATGACCGACCGCTCGCACGCACCGGGGAAAGCACCCATGGTTGTCCATTCCCTTCCGCGTCATGTGGAGAGTTGTGCAACTCGTATGGCTCTTCTCGCCCTAAATGGAAAAACTTTTTCCTCACCCAATCTAGCAGCACAAGCTGAGACTCCTGCAGCTGTTCACGACTCCCTTGACCAGCTACGTATAAGACACTTAGAAACGGAACTACAAAGAACTCGTAACTGGGTGGAATATTTTCTAAGATCTGATGAAAGGAAAGGAGATGAGATCGGATTCCTACAAGTGAACCTACACGAGGCTATCTAGAGGATACATGATTTGGAAGGCCGCGTACCACCAGCAGAGCTAGAGCAGGAAGAAAAAGAGGGCCCTGAGGAGGATCCTGAAGAGGACCCTGAGGAGGATCTTCAGGAAGACCCGGAAGAGGAACCTGATGAGGTTGTTGATGGTGACGACGATGATGACGGCGACGATGACGACTTGGGCAATAGAGTAGTCGATGACTGATCCATCACTTGACTATCTTTTCTCATTTAATTTATTTTAGAATACTATGTTGAGTTTTAAATTTTAATATTTGTTGGAGTACATTGTAGCGACAATTGCAATTTGTTTTAATTGGATTTTTTTATTTAGTTATTTCATATGTTATGTGGACTTGACGTGATTGATTTCCTTATTCTTGAAATTTACATAGTGAATGTATAGTATCTTATATACTCATTCTTGTCTAATTAGAGGAAATTATGAGCGGAAAAGGCAACGGTCGTGGCGGGCGTGGGGGTATCAATATGAGCCAAGCCCAACTAATGGCTCTCATCAATGATCGGGTCGCTTAAGCATTAGCAGCATACCAGGCGGCACATTCTGGAGGTAAATCTGTTGTTATGGATCGCCCTAAATATCTATTTCAATTCTTTTCCTTTTAACTTGGTATTCTTTTGCGATGAATTTCTGATTCAGGTCCGCTAGCCCAACCTGATTAGCTGTCAGCCTGCACTTTTAAATCATTCATGGGTTGCAAACTTAGTCATTTCTCTAGCACTGAAGGCGCCATCGGCCTACTTCACTAGTTTGAAAAAGTGGAATCTGCTTTTGCCATGTGCAAATGTAACAACCTGACTTTTCAGATTGTTATCCGTTTGCTACTTACTTCTTCACTAGTTTGAAAAAGTCGAAGCCTTAATTCGCAATGCACAGCATCCATGCTTCATTGAGAATACCTTGAAAGAGGATATTAAGTGTGGTGCTGAAACTCAGATAGTGACCAAGTCGAACGGTATTTATCATTATCTCGACCGTATTTGGATTCCTAGTCGCAATAACCTCCGGCAGATATTGTTGACTGAAGCTCACAAATCTCGATATTCCATTCACCCCGGTGCTGACAAGATGTACCAGGACCTCCGTTCTAGGTATTGGTGGCCAGGCATGAAAAAGGATATCGCTCTGTATGTCTCGAAATGCCTAACTTGCTCGAAGGTTATGGCCGAACATCAACGACCCTCTGGTTTACACGAACAATCCGAAATCCCAATGTGGAAATGGGAAAGTATTGCCATGGATTTCATTACGAAACTCCCTCGTACACCTTCTGGTCACGATAGCATTTGGGTTATCGTTGATCGTCTTACGAAATCTGCTCATTTCATTCCAATACGAGAAGAGTTTAAGGTTGAACGATTAGCACGAATATATACCGACGAAGACATCTGTCGGCACGGGACGCCTCGTGACATCATCTCTGATCACGATGGTCGTTTTACCTCATGTCTATGGGAGACATTCTAGTTCACCCTCGGTACGACTCTCAATCTCGGTACCGCATTCCATCCCCAGACTGACAGTCAGACTGAGTGCACGATTCGCACCCTTGAAGACATGCTTCGTTCGTGAGTTATAGATTTTGGTGGTAATTGGGATTCGCATTTACCTTTAGTATAATTCTTGTGCAATAACAGTTATCAAGCTAGTATTCAAATGGCACCCTTTGAGGCATTATACGGTAGAAAATATCGATCTCTTATTGTATGACACGAGATCGGAGATGCACAAATCACTGGTCCCTAGTTACTACAAGAAACGACAGACATGATTCTCCAAATAAGAGACAATCTCCTGAAAGCTCGGAGTCGTAAAAATAGCTACGCCGACAAACACCGCAAGCCCCTAGAGTTCGAAGTTGGTGATCACGTACTCCTAAAGGTTTCACCTTGGAAGGGGGTGATCCGATTCAGCAAGAAAGGGAGACTAGCGCCACGATACGTGGGTCCCTTTAAGATTCTGGAAAGAATTGGTAAAGTGGCCTACCGACTCAAATTACCGGTTGAGCTCAACAACGTACACCCGACTTTCCACGTCTCAAACCTCAAAAAGTGTTTAGCTGAAGAAAGTCTTCATGTACCTCTCGAAGACTTGCAAGTAAACGAGACTCTGCACTTCGTGGAAAAGCTAGTAGAAATCATGGATCGAGAGACCAAGAAACTTCGACGCAGTCGCATTCCCATAGTCAAGGTTATATGGGAAGACAAACGCGTCACCGAGTTCCCTTGGAAACTCGAGAGTGATATGAAAGCTAAATATATGCAACCCTTTTGTTACGTCTACTACTTAATTTCGGGACAAAATTCCCTAAAGTAAGGGTGCTGTAACAACCCGACTTTTCGGGTTGTTATCCGTTTGCTACTTACTTCGATTTGTAATCATTTTGTACTCCGAGATTCGATATAAATAAAGGTTTATGTTATACTAAATACATTTTCATCACACAACACCACTGCACGCTTAAACACTTTGTATTCATAAATGCTCAATGCTAACGCAACATGAATCACAGAGAATTATGCTACTTTACTTGCCGAGTGTGTTTGTTTGTTCGGTAACATCTCTCGCCTTCGCACTCGCATATCGCGCTAAATCGCTAAATCGCAAACGCTGTTAATAGTAGTAATGTTATGCTGTGTGTTCTTATATGCTTTACTTGTGTGTGCTTATTATGTTTATGGTTTATATTCGCAACTGGATTTATCGCATCACAACGCAACGCAACGCTATACTTGATGTCTCGCTAAAATAATTAAAGTACTCGCACTAACTAACGCATCAAAACGCACCAAACGGGCATCCCATACGCGAAACGGAGGGCTTGTGCACCAAACTGCTCCCTTTGAAAGAAGCCAGCGGCTTCGTACGAAGGCTGCCAGCTTCGAACAAGGGCAGCAGCTTCGAACCCACTCCTCTATAAATACCTAGCCACTCTCTTCATTCATTCTAACTTGCTGCCATTTACTCTTAAACGATGCTGAATTGCTATCCAACTGTTTTCAAGTAAGATTTATCATTTTTACAAGATTACACAATGTTTTCCACTATGACTTTCCACAAGTTTCACTTTGATTTCATCCAAACTCTTTTGTTTTCAACTAAACTTCATCTTTTTCACTTAAACTTTATCTTTTTCCTCTTAACTTCACTATTTTCAAGAAAACCTTCATCTTTTTCATCAAATCTTCTTATTTTACTACGGATCTACACTTGTACGAGTGATTTGGGTCTAGCTTTGTCTTCCTAAGTTGTAGATCTGAAGATCTCATACTCACCAAGTGTTAGATCTAAGTGAAAACCCTTTTAAAACTTGATTTTCACACTAAAACGAACCTAAAACGACATGTATTTCGTGATTGGATAGTGGAATGAAGTAGTGTCGATACCGCCTTGAATAGGACTCAAAAATACATTCGATTCAGGCAAAAACATAGCTCCGGACGCCAAGAACAGCCACGAATACAAGCTGGACTGTTATGTGTGAAGCCCAGCTTCGTACGAAGGCACTGACTTCGTACGAAGGCACTAACTTCGCGCATCACAGCCTGATTCTCATCCGTGACTCAGACAAAGACCTCTCCGAATCTAAGTTTAATCAGTAGCTTAAAGTTTGAGGGATGAACACTCGATTTTCTGAAGACAGACACGAAGAACACTCGATTTTGGACAACGGAAGCATCACTTGTGCGAACACCCACCTTCGTACGAAGGCAAAGCTTCGTACGAAGCTTCTGTTTCCCACTCGACACTCCGGTTTCCACCGTTTCAGCACTTTGGAAGACTTACGCATTCTGTCCCCGTACGAAGGCTAATCCGGCGCTCCCTTCAATCCATTCAGAACGTGTTTACTTGTTAGACACACACTGTGAGTATGCTCAAACCCTTTTTCGCTTAACGTACTTTTGGGTGTTACATACGTTCTCTATCAAAATACACAACACTTAAATGCTTTGAAACGCTAACCGCACTCGCATGATATACGTGATTAGTTGAATGCTTGTTGCTATGTTACACAGTGATGACTTGACCGACCGCCCTTAGCAACGATAATACGATTGTTTGGACTCAGCACCTGTTTAGTCAGGGGTTGTTAAGGATCGCATATTTACTTCACTTATTTACTTCGGTGATCACGTGTCGCGTATACTCTACTCGCAGTCATGTGGTTAGCTTGTATCATTGTAATAGTTACTTGATTCGCCAATACGTGTTACATGCTGGTTATGCGTAAACGCTTTCTATACTATATTTATGCTAAACTTGTGTACTCACCTTTACATTATTGTATTGACTTTATTTTAACGTATGTGACAGGTTGATGGATTATTTGCTGCAACTGGATAGGAAGTCTAGAAACTCACCAAATAAAAATCTAGATTGTCGGACTTGTTTTGTTTGAGAGATTTGAACTCCATTATGACTGTTTATTGAAATGTTTGTTTATTAGTATGGGATAATGAACCTTTTAAATATTGTCAATAAATAGTTGTTATAGATTCTCTTGAGCAATCTGGTTTGCCTAGTGTCGCGACCCGATGATTCTGCCATCAGTTGGGGTGTGATAGATTGGTATCAGAGCTATAACTATAGGGAATTAGGTCAAGACATGTAGAACAGACCTAGTCTATAGTCTAAGTACCAAAACAGACCCTTCGTACGAACCGACTTGGGGCTTCATACGAACCCACATGTTATGCTCTTGTGCTAACCCACCTAGGGTGTGACAACTGCCACTTTTCGGTAACTTTCTTACACTTAAATTACTCAAGTCATTACAAAGACCAAAGTGTCTAACAAATATAGGATGTTTGTAGGTCGTGACACTATTCAAGATGACCGCATGTGAGATCACAGTTACTTAGAATTCACATACGCAATTCTGTGAGTTCATGTCCCCTATTCATTTTAAATGCTTTACAACTTTACAACTATCATGGAAAATACATGTTCAATTGTATGTTAAGTCAAGGAATGAAACACCAGGGTCATACATCTAAGCACCATTAATCCAGTTTGGACCTAGGTACAAAGGGTTAGATCTAACGGGTTTTGGCGAGCCCCACCCTTGGTCGTGGACCCATACAGAAGAGTGTGTTTGTGTCCCAGTCGATAGTAGTCGACACAAAATCGTCTAGCTTTGGATTTCTTCCTATTTCATCACATATATTAATGTCCTCGCGAAACATTAATGATCAACGATTTCATTGACGCTTTACATACTACATCCTTACATACTGGTTTTCATTTTATACAACTCACATTTTACGGATACATTTTATACAACTCACATTTTACAGATACATCTTATTAAACTCAACTGCATGAACTCGCCAACTTTTGTTGATGTTTTCAACTTAACATGTATTTTAGGTAATTTAGTGGATCATGTCTGGGATTTCAGACAAGAAAACAAGTATCAAGACTCCATGCCATCATTTGAAGGGTTTGCCCGTTACATACCGCCTCTTTGCGATGATATAATGGTCAAAGCCTTAACATTTAGAATTTACATTTTGATATATGAAATTATAACAACTTATTTTCGTTTGATGATTTGTAATCAATACACTTAACGTATGTTGCGTATCTTTTGGAACGATTATGACAATAGCATTGGAGTTTGTTTTATTCATTTAGTATGTTCACTTATATTGTTATGTAATGAGAACCGATCAGATCACACCTCGCGCTTCCGCTATGAGCGGGTGTGACAGATTGGTATCAGAGCATCGATTGTAGTGAACCAGGATTCTTTCTCGAGTCTAAGTCTACAATCACTAGGGACCTCTCACGAAAACAATTTATACAAGAACAAGAGGTTTTCATTGCATAAACATTTTTCAAGGTCCACTACAACAAAAATTCACTTCACATAAATAAAGCGAGGACATTTCCATGGGTGAAGTCTATGTGAAATAGACACATTACATTAACAGACTATGTGCCTACAATATATTACATTATCAGTTTACGCATTAGAAACAGTTTACAAGTTCAGCTTATGCAAGATAGAAATCCTTGTTAGATAGGATTTTATGTGATAATATATTCATGATTTATATATGTGTTCTAAGGAATATTGTGGCAAGAACAAAATGCCTTCAACTTCGAATTCCATTGTCATCCTTGACACACATAACATGGTTAAGACACGACATCTTTTACACAAGACGTAATACTCTATTTCAAAACAGAACATGTTGCATAAAATACATCTTCAATGAGAATATCGACCTTACGTCTATTTCAGAACTTATGGCGAACGTGGTTGCTAAGTGAGACCATAAAGCATTGATCCCATGGAAGATGGTTGCTTTCTCGCGGATGCTGAGATGCCTGACTGTAGTAGTGATGATGAGGTGGAGGTGGTAGCCTTGGACAACAACTCCATTAGTGGGACGAGGTCCCTATGACTCATAAAAATCGTGATTGATGACACTCTTGTCCAGACAAGGAAAATGAAGTACTGATCTAGAAGGCGTCCCTCCAGTTGTTATTTTTACAAATTCTATCAATTTTTATTTCATCCAACGTTGTGCCATTCCGTGAGTAATGACAACGGACATTGACACATGAACTATCATGAAGTTCCCTCCTGTGTTAAACATAGACAATAGTGTCCTCTCTGTGACTGGTCGTCTGCTTGAATGAGAGAATGCTAGGGTGACCATGCAAGATAATTTATTATTATGGGGGCCCACGTAATAACAACTTGTAGTGCATGGAAATCCCGGTGGACTCTGCAGGTCAAGCTAATGATCACTATTCATTCAAAAATTTTAAGTTGTTACTTAAAATTCAGTCTTTTCTATCCAATAGAACACTAACCGAAATGATTACTATAACACCCTATAATATAATTTGTGACATCTGTGCTTGTGTAATCATTGTATAACTCCAAAAAGTTCAATTATCAATAACACAATGTGTTTTGATCCCAATAATTGTTTGTTTATGTTTGACATTTTGCACGTTTTGATTTTGTTCGATTTTAAACTCTAAATAGCTTTCTGGAAAGTTAAACGCAAACTGATGCGTAAACGTAATCAGTATTATCATGACATACACTACGGAACATCAACATAAGCTTAACATACCTTAAATAACCTTTACATAACTTAGAAATAAGTTTTGAAAGGTTTGGTATGGCAAAAACAAGTTTATTCGATCACAGGGACTATTTGCGTCAAACTGCAAAAGTCTGCCAGTTCGTATAGCAACATACATTCCAGAACATGATCATAAGCTAAACATACCATAAATAACCTTAACATAGCTTAGAAATAAGCTTTGAAGGGTTCGGTATGCGAAAATGCGCTTATTTGATCAATAGGGACTAAAAGCGTCAAAAAGGGCATAAGTTTGCATTTACGCGCATATCTTACGTTCTGAACATATCCGGATATCCAAAAAATTTTGTAATCATTAAAATATTATATTTTAGTGATAGGAATGCAAAAATACCATTTGTCGCTTAATTTGGATCGTTTTCGTGTCCGTTCGAGTTTTGTCGTAATTAACCGAATAACGCGATCGTACGACCAAACGAACCGACATCCGAGATATTTTCAAGCATGTTTCAAGTCCCCTATGCTTTAACATCATTGTAGAGCCTTGAAATGGGGTTAACGGGGGTTAAATGCATCAAAAAACAAGATTAGAGGCTACAGGGATTGTTTCTGTTAAAACAGAAACTTCTGGACAGTAGGTCGCAGGGAGTGAAAGCCCAGCCTGACTCTTACATGGGGCGCGATAGCCCATAGCTGGGCAGAAACTGATTTTAATCAATACAGCTGCTGAATCTTTGTTTTTAACATTAGTTTTTCAATACCTTAGGCTTGTTTAAGTGTTCCCCAAGTCCCCCAATCAGTATAGAACATGTGTACTCAAAAACACTTGTCATTGATCCAAAGGTTCATGAAAATCTATAAATACCCAAGCATTTTCTCATTCCAACTTACTCATTCTTCATTTCTTTCACCTTGGATCTGATTGAAGCTATCCCACTTGGTTGAAGGTTTCATACTTCAGTTTTCTTTGATCTTTTTCCAAGCTTGGACTCTTGTAAGGTTTTTTCATGCTTGGTTATGTATTTCAAGCAAGAAAGTCAAACAGTGTTTGACTTTCTGCCTTGACCATGTTTTGGCCAATACAAAGTTCGTTTGAACTTTGCAACGTGAGCGTAATCACGATGGTTATAGGCCCTTGTGACTATACCTACTGATTACCACGTTGACTAGTCAAAGTGACGAGTCATAGTTTCGGTCAAAATGCCCATTATGCGCATTTTGTGACGAAACTATTTTTGCGTATCAAAACACTTTGTTTTGATATCAAACCTGTTTTCTAACTTAGTTAAACATGTTTTAACATGTTTAACTCGTCACTTTTAGTTTTGTGCTTACTTAGGGTCGTAAGTCAAGAGGTCTAAACAACTGCTTAGACTTTCGAACCCGACCCGTTTGGCCGATCATTAGGATCCGACCAAACATATTTTGTGACCATAGTTGCATAGGGAATAACCTTCCGAGATTATACCTTATTGTCACTTCGTTTAGTTAGTTGTATGATAGGTAGTTTATATGCCTTAGGAAAATGACCAAAATGCCCTTTTTACGCATAATTTCATTTTAAGCATATGTAACCTAAATTTTGACACTTAAACTGATTATGCAATGTTATTAAATATATTAAGACATATAATACTTGTCATAGGGCTAGTTAGACCATCCGAATGCGCTTTTGCGTGAACGACACGTTAAAGTAGCGTAAACTACCTTAACGAGTCCTAACGGGTCATAAGCACTTAGGATAAGTTCCAACTTAGAATGTAGGCTTTGATAAACCATATCATATGAGTTCCAATACTCATTTGGTTTACGAAACCTCATTCTATCCAATCTTCCGATTTAGGTTCGGTTTATTAACATAGTTACCTATATTAGGTGCCATTTGATTTCCGTGATCCTTCGAGCGTTACTTGGTTGTTATTCCAATACTATTAAGCAATATCAAGTGAGTACATAGTCCCCTCTTTTACCGCTTTCAAATATTTTGGGGTGATACACATGTGCCTACTTGTTACTTTTGTGTTTTTCATGCTTTCCATGACATATACTTGCTATGTACACATATAGTACATGATTTCCATTATGCTTTGCTATGTATGTTGACTGAGCATGCTAGCACATTGATTTCATAAACACTTTTGCCGCATATGTTTACTCAGCATGTGGGCACATTGATTTACATTACATTTCTGCTGCATATGTTTACTCAGCATATGGGCACATTGATTTACATGGACATTTCTACTATGTATGTTTACTTAGCATACAAAGTACATGATTTTTACATGACATGCTTACATTTGGTATGACATTTGGTGCCTGTACCTCGAGTTTTCTGTCTAAGGCTAGAGTGTTCGTACAAATCCATATAATCAGACCAGTCACTCTTACCTGGGAACTCTTGGGGTGAGTGTCCACTTATAGGCTAAAGCATGTCTTCGCGATACATTATTCTGACCCATTTACTTTGATTAGTCACTGTGTGTCATTTGTTTGTTTTGAGATAACAAACGAATGACCACCATTTTCTCTCATGCTTTCCTCTTTTAGAATGCCTCCTCGACAAGACGCACAACAACCTAACGCCAAACTGGCGGCTATCATAGCATAGCAAATGGCTGCTGCACTCCCAATTCTCATCGTTCAAATTAACCATGTGACAACCCGAACTTCCAAGGTCAGTAACGTTTCATCTTGCAATCTAAACTTCTCGTTATTCTTTTTCCTATGTGTTTAAACATTCTGTTCAGTGATAACTCCGTTAATTTCCGTTAATCTTAAAAGTATAATAATATGGTTTAATAACATATTGGTATTGTTGGGCCGCACGAGTCTTGGGCTACTACTCATGGCAACCTATTCGTGAGATTGGTGAGCCCAACTCTCACCTCTTTAGCAAGCCCAAAACTAGGCCGAGTTCAACCTAAAGCCCAACCCACCCCCTCTTTACGTGCATGAGTAAATATATACTCGTAATACTCATATGACTCCTATGTTATCACTTTGGCAAACCCTAAGTCTCTTATAAACACACACAAGGGGTCGGCGGTGGTTAACTTCTGGATCGGACACCATACCCTCTCGGCTTAACTCACTCGCACTTTCCTTCACATATTGGTTAGTATATCGATCCCTTGTTTTAAGGTTGATTGTTCTCGGTGATCTTGGTTGGTATTAGAGTTGTTGTTATGGTTATGTTACACTCACGATAGTAGATATGATCAAAGTATTGGTTTGTGAATTGTAATATATTTGAGCATAGGTTTTGTGATGTTAACTGAATGGTATGTTTCGATATAAGTGAGTTGCACACAATTGATCTATGGTAATAATCTGTCTTGGATAAGGGGAAATGTGCTAGTAATAATTAGTCGATAATCTGTTATGGCATGCTACAATTTTATGACTGCTAGAGTAAGGCACGAATGATGTGTTTTTAATGGTGATTTTAATATTGGACTCCATTAATGTTGATTGAAGTATATGATACCTAAGCTGTGATTAAATAACGATTTGCATGTTACGAGTGGATGGGTGAGTTGTTTGATGATGCTTAATGGTGGCTTAGGTTGTCACATAATTGTCATACAAATAAACGGCTATGTAACAACCCTAACATGTAAAACAAATTGGAATACTTGTTTGTAAAAATTGGGCCACGCAACTTAAAGTATTTTGGGATTGGGCTGGGTAAAGCAATGGGCCGCACACACATATATACTAAATTAATTACGATGGGCCAGTCATAAGTGGGCCTGTTCTGCTGGGCCAATAGATGAAGCTGAAACGTAAAGCGTTATGGGCCGGGATATGTATTGGGCCTGGGGTATAGCCTGTCACACACGCACACCTGTTTTGGGCCGCTGTGCACTATTACGAGAACTGCCATGAACTGTTAAGTGATATTGGGTTTTCATGCTATTGGACTGCATACTTTCTTGTTAGATTAGGTGACATGGGCCGCACATGCACACACACTCGGATGGAGAACATGTTAGTGGGCCGTTGTATTGTGTAACGGGTATCCAAACCAGGAACTTGTGTATGTATGATTTATTATGTGAATATTTGCAATATGTTGAGTAATGCTCGTGATTTAATGCATGTAATAGTTTAAGTGACACGAATTGATAAATGCTTTTGTGAGACATGGGCACTGTTGATTGACTGATACAACTTGCACAACCTGTTTAATGCTAGTGCACTGTTTGATGAATACATGTGAAACAATACGCACTAAGCTTGTATGCGAACTAACTGTTATGTGCAACTATCATAGGATTCGATTGATCATTTCTATTAAACGAGTAATTAATCTTACCGAGCAAATCTAAGGTGAGTTCATCTCTCTTGAGCATGCGTCCCAGTGGTTGGGACAGTCTTTGGGTATCCCTGGGAGGGATAGGTTTTGGGTAACTTGTTTGGGTATTCCTGAGAGGAATACGTCTTGTTATAAATCGGTAATGTTGGATAATATACTCATCCTATCACCTTTAAAGTCCCTCCGTGTTGTTTGGTTACCTGAGAGGTAACAAGGTATTAGTTAGTAGCGCTACTTAGGTTTGGCAACCTCACCCCGTACCTGGGAGGACGGGTGTTGAACTAATGACCTAGTCATGACCAATGCTTTGATAAGAGCATTGGAGAAAGGGCAATGTAAATCAGGAGCCGTCTTGTATTCGGGGCATTATCAACATTAAATTCAATGGATTAACTAAACACTTGGTAACCAACGTTTTCGTAAATCTATGATCTCACCAGCGTTGTCTGATACACTTGTTGCATGCTCGCAGGTCGTTAGATGTCTTGGATTTGGAACTTGCTATCTAGAGTAGCTGGAGTGGTCATGGGTCGACTGGAGGGATTCATGTGATTGACTTATTGATTTTATACATTGGTTTTTGAAACAGTATAACCTTGGTTTACTATTTGCTTCCGCTGAACATGTTAGTTTTCATTTAAACTTGTTGATGGCATTTTTCATTAATAATTAGGGATTTTATTTATAAAGTTGAATGGGTTCAAGTTGTTGGTACGTCACACGCCTAGCAGGGGCTTTCCCTAGGTGGTATTTTGGGGGTGTGACAGTTTGGTATCAGAGCCATTGGTTATAGTGAACTTGGTTTTAAAACGTTTATGTAAAACCAGACTATAACCGAACAGTTCCGAATACGTGAATACGACCATGACACATAGCTTAAGACTACAAGGTTCGTCTCTTGTATACTCATTGTGCTGCATAACTAGTGAACACTTACATATGATATTGCATGTGATTGCACGTTTAGCACAACAGTATGAATTCATGTATTACTTGCATGTGTTATGTGACTGAAAGGGTGGTATGCGACACCTGTGTCACTTCAACCATCAAACAAATACCAAACCAATGAAATATTGTATTTCATACTTGGGATTTGTATAAATATGTGTATCGTTTGCACATATCAATTCTTGTTCGATTTCGAGCTCTAAATCGCTTTCTGGAAGGTTATACGTGATCTGATGCGTAAATATAACCAGTTTAATGCAAAAAACACTCCAGAACAGTGACATAGGCTTAACATACCTTAAATAAACTTTACATAACTTAGAAATAAGTTTTGGAAGGTTTGGTGTGGCGAAATCAAGTTTATTCGCTTACCGGGACTAATTTCGACAAACTGTGAAAGTATGCCGATTCATACTGTAACGAACATTCCGTAACTTGATCATAAGTTAAACATACCCTAAATATCCTTTACATAGCTTAGAAATAGGCTTTGAGGGGTTCGGTATGCTAAAATAAACTTATTTGATCAATAGAGACTAAAAGCGTCAAAAGTGCATAAGTTTGCGTTTTCACGCATATCTTACGTCCTGAATATATCCGGACATCCAAAAATTTATGTAATCATTAAAATATTTTATGTTAGTGATTGGCATGATAAAATTCCATTCGTCGCGTAATTTGGATCGTTTTTGCGTTCATTACGATTTCCATCGTAATTAACCGATCAACGCAACCGTACGACCAAACGAACCGACATCCGAGATGTTTTTGAGCATATTTTAAGTTCCCTATACTTTAAGTTTATTTTAGAGCCTTGAAATGGGGTTAACGGGGCTTAAAAGTGCAAAAAAATCAAGTTTTACAAGTGCAGCATCCATTTTTGAAATTTCTGGCAGATACATTGAACTTTGTCCATTTTTGAGATTTTGATGGTTTTAACCCATGGTTTTGCACCCTATGGGCTGGTATTTGATGGTTTTACATGTTACCATGGTATTCTAAAACCTTGGGCCCAAGTGTAAGGCCATGATTAAAGTACGGTTCTCGATAAACGATCTTAACGGTGGACCGAATCCTATATATACCCACCTCATTTTCATTCTTTCCTCACACATAATCTAATTTTCTCTAAGTTGAAGCTCAAATGCTTCATACCTGAGAATTTATAGATCATATCTTCCTAGCTTGGACCCTTTGTAAGCTTCTTTCGTTCTTTTATGCGTTTTTTTAAGCGGGAAAGTCAAACAGTGTTTGACTTTCTGCATTGACCAGTTTATGGTCAACACGAAGTTCATTTGTACGTCACAACATGAGCGTAATCACGATGGTTATAGTCCCAAGTGACTATACCTACTGATTACCACATTGATTAGGTGTAGTGACGAGTCGTAGTTTCGGTCAAAATGCGTATTCATGCGTATTTTGTAACCAAACTATTCTTGGGTATCAAAACCATTTGTTTTGATATCAAACCTGTTTTCTAACCTCGTTAAACATGTTTTAACACGTTTAGCTCGTCACTTTAGGTTTAGTGCTTATGTAGAGTCGTAAGTCAAGCGGTCTAAACAACCGCTTAGACTTTCGAACTAGACCCGTTTGGTCGATCATTAGGATCCGACCAAACATGTTTAGTGACCATAGTTGTATAGGGAATAACCTTCCGAGGTTATACCTTATGGTCACTTCATTTAAGTAGTTGTATGATAGGTAGTTTATATGCCTTAGGAAAATGACCGAAATTGTGACAACTCGAAATTTAGAACCCTTCTTTTGTATATTGATGTGACATGCTTGAACGTTATGCGTTTATATATTAGCAAACGAAAGCTCGTGACTATCTTGGTGTGCGATGTGCTATTAATGTGTACGTATAAAGTATAGTTTATACTAGTATGTATGCGTGTATTTATGTGACCCGAGACACAAGAACCCGACTCGAGACCACTTAGTCTCGAGTAAACAGTGAACGGTTGGGCCATACACCCGAGAGACCCACTCGGAAACCCATTAGGGTGCACCAACTCGGAATGGGTATAAAACCCACAAGGGTGACCAACCTTGCCACTTTTCACCATTTTACAAACACTCCCTCACACTCTCCTTCTCCCTCTCCTCCCACCTTTCTCTCACTAAAACCCTAAACCTCAAACCGGAAACCACAAGGGTTCTCGGATTAGCTTGTGCACAACAAGTGAAGCTTCATTCTTCACTACTACTTCTCGAATCGGACGTGGCTGACCACTTATAGCTTGACCAAATTTCTGTGTATCTGCCGAGCAAACCAATGTGAGTTCACACTCTCTACAAAGCATGGGATTCCCAGGGGTTGGGAATGGGGTTAAGGAACATGGATTCCTCGTCCTTTATAGGGTAGGACAGTGCTAGTTCAGGAATATAATTCCTCGTCCTCTTGGACAGATGACTTCCACTAGACCAAAACTCTATCACGAAGTCCCTCCTTTTTATATCGACTTAATCACCGGGCCAATGGCGAGCGGGTCATTAGTTAGATAGCGCTATTTAGGTTTGACAAACCTCACACCGTGCCGCAGAGGACGGGCGTGAACTAATGGATCTGGGCACGTCAATGATGATAGACATTGACAGTTCAGGGCACATAAACATGACTACAGTCAGCAGTCGATATGGTAACGAGTCTAGTAACATACACGGGGTAGCCCCCACGGCCGTAGAGCCAGATAATAAAACATGGGGTAGCCCCCACGACTGGATAGCCAGAGTAATTGGGTTAAACAAATCACGTTTTCAACTATGGGGTAACCCCCACGGCAGGATGCCAGATAAAGGAAACTGTTTTCGAAACAACCTAAAACAAACACCCAACTGTGAACTCGCTCAACATTATTGTTGACTCGTTACTACATGCTTTGCAGGTCAATAGGTACTTAGCTGGAGCTTGCATGGAAGAGAGTCGTTGTGGGACATGGACAGCTGTGTGCCATGTTAAACTTGAAAACAATTAAACTTATGTTTTGGTTTTAAACGTTATGCTTCCGCTTGCAACTTAACCTATGTTTTGTGTGGACACCAATTGTATTGGTTGAACTTTTATAATTACTTACTTGCTAGTTCTATATGATTGGTGGCTGGATCCTGGTCAGTCACGCCTCCAAGTGGTGATACTCCGCAGGTGGATTTTGGGGGTGTGACAGATTGGTATCAGAGCCATTGGTTATAGTGAACTTGGTTTTAATAAGGGAAAAAGTTTTATTAAAATCAGACTATAACCTGTACAGTGCTCTACGATCCACAACGACGCTTCACCCCACATGCAAGGCTCGACAATCTAGGTGATATGGTTTATGTTCTGTTACCTACTTGCTAGATTTCATAGAACTATGCTCATGGTATGCTTAGATAAACGTAGCAACTATAGTATGAGAACACATGCGTGCTTACTCTCTTCCATCATCGCACTTTCACGAACCTCTCTCACTCATGTTTCCCTCTTGTATGAAGATCATGAGTGGACGCGTTAACATGACTCAAGCCCAGTTGACGGCTCTGATTAACGAATAAGTTGCTGCAGCACTTGCAGCTGCACACGCGGGAGGTATATCCTGCAGTCCAAACTCATTCTAGGATCTTTAGATCCTACTCTCGTGAACCAACCTTTGTGTTAAACTCTGTCCTTTCTTTCACCCACAACAGGTCAGCATGCTCAGCCACCTGTGTGCACCTTTAAAACTTTTATGGACTGCCGACCCACTACTTTTAGCGGCACTGAAGGAGCTGTAGGTCTCCTCCACTGGTTTGAGAAGCTCGAGTCAGTTTTCGAAATGTGTGAATGCCCTGAGGCGCGCAGGGTGAAGTATGCTACCGGTACTCTCGAGGGTTTAGCCCTCACATGGTGGAATGCTCAAGTCCAGATGCTGGGGTTGGTTGCTGCTAACGCCACCCCAAGGGACAATTTTAAAGAGATGATCAAGGAGGAATACTGCAGTCGTGATGACATTCATAAGTTGGAAGTCGAGTTCTACAACCTCAAGATGACGGGGTCAGAAATTGAGGCGTATACTAAGAGATCGAATGAGCTTGCATTATTGTGTCCTACTATGGTGGACCCTCCAATTAAGCGTATTGAACTCTTTCTCAAGGGCTTAGTGCCAGAAATCTAAAGTCATGTGACTTCAGCAAACCTCGCCACCATCCAGCAGGTTGTTCAGTTGGCTCACCGTCTCACTGATCAGGCGGTGGAGCAGAACAGGTTACCAAAGCGTATAAGTGCTACAGCTACTTCGGATGCTCCTAGTGACAACAAGAGAAAATGGGATGGAGCTTCAAGCAAAGGTTCAACTTCTGTGCAATCTCAGTCTCAGCAGAGAAAGACTGATGACTACAAGAGCCCCAGTCAGCAATCATCTGGTGGTCAGAGTCATGGTGGGTACAAGGGGAATCACCCCAAATGCAATCGTTGCAACCTACACCACAGCGGGCCATGCACCAGGGGTAACTGTCATCGGAGCAACAAGCCAGGTCACGCCGCCAAGGACTGCAGAAGCTTGTACCCCGTAAACCAGAATCGTCAACAACAAGCCCCTCAGAACCAGCGACAGCAGCAGCAGCAACAAGGTATCAACAAAGGGTGCTTTCAGTGTGGAGCTGAAGGCCATTTCAAGAAAGATTGCCCCCAACTGAACAGGAACCAGAACCACAACAACAATAACAATAATCAGGGGAATGGTAACAACGGGAACAACAACAACAACAATGGTGCCAGGGGGCGGGTGTTCGTGATTGGCCAAGGAGAAGCGAGGAATGACCCCAATGTTGTGACGGGTAAGTTCCTTCTCGACGACTTTTATGTTACAGTTTTATTTGATTCGGGCGCCGATACTAGCTACGTGTCACTAGAAGTTAGTCAAATGCTTAAGCGTATTCCAACACCTTTGAATAACAAGCACACTGTAGAGCTAGCGAATGGTAAGAGTTTAGAGGCCGCACACGTAGTCAGGGGTTGTAAACTTATTCTTGCTAACCAGACCTTCTCTATCGACCTTATTCCTATCGCCTTGGGTAGTTTCGACGTTGTCATTGGGATGGATTGGTTATCCCAACACCGAGCAGAGATCCTTTGCAACGAGAAGATTGTTCGTATTCCTGGTTCCGGTGATGAACCTCTCCTGATTCGTGGCGACAAGAGGGGTGCTGTTGAGAACATCATCTCTTTCCTTAAGGCCCGGAAGTGTTTGAGGAAGGGCCACACCGCTATTTTGGCTCTAATTACAGACACCTCGAAGAAAGAAAAGAAGATAGAAGATTTTCCATTTGTACGCGACTATCCTGAGGTATTTCCTGAGGAACTACCTGGTCTTCCGCCTCATCGCCAAGTCGAGTTCCGGATTGAACTAGCTCCCGGAGCTGCGCCTATAGCTCGTGCACCTTATCGTTTAGCTCCATCAGAGTTGGAAGAGCTCTCTACACAACTACAAGAACTCTTGGATAAGGGTTTTATTCGTCCTAGCTCATCGCCCTGGGGAGCTCCAGTGCTATTTGTGAAGAAGAAAGACGGTACCTTTAGAATGTGTATCGACTATCGTAAACTCAACAAGGTGACGGTGAAGAATCGTTATCCTCTTCCACGTATCGACGATTTTTCGACCAGCTGCAAGGCTCGAGCTACTATTCAAAGATTGATTTGAGATCGGGATATCACCAACTGAGAGTCCGAGAAGAGGATGTCTCCAAAACAGCCTTTAAGAACTCGCTATGGGCACTATGAGTTTTTGGTCATGCCTTTTGGGCTGACAAACGCACCTGCGGTTTTCATGGACTTGATGAACCGAGTGTGCAAGCCTTACTTAGACAAGTTCGTTATAGTCTTCATCGACGACATCCTGATCTATTCTAAGAGCCAGGAGGAACACGAGCAGCATCTACGACTTATTTTGGAACTCCTTCGAACGGAACAACTTTACGCAAAGTTCTCGAAATGCGACTTCTGGCTTCGCGAGGTCCATTTCCTAGGCCATGTGGTAAACAAGGATGGGATTCACGTTGATCCATCCAAGGTGGACTCGATTAAGAACTGGCCTGCACCTCGTACACCAAAGGAAATTCGCCAATTCTTGGGTTTGGCAGGTTACTACAGGAGGTTCATTAAGGATTTTTCCAAGATTGCACAGCCTCTCACCTCATTAACGCAGAAAGGGGTCGTTTATCGATGGGGAAATGCACAGGAATTAGCGTTTCAGCATTTAAAGGATAGACTTTGCAGCGCACCTATCCTTTCCTTGCCAGAGGGCACAGACGACTTCGTGGTCTATTGCGACGCATAAATTCAGGGTCTTGGCTGTGTACTGATGCAACGGGATAAAGTTATAGCCTACGCCTCACGCCAACTTAAAGTTCATGAAAGGAACTACACTACGCATGATTTAGAGCTGGGAGCTGTTGTTTTTGCACTTAAGATATGGCGACATTACTTATACGGTACCAAGTGCGCCATTTACACCGACCACAGGAGTCTCGAGCACATCTTCAAAAAGAAGGAACTGAACATGCGTCAACGACGATGGGTCGAGTTATTAAACGATTACGAATGTGCAATCAAGTACCATCCTGGCAAAGCCAATGTTGTGGCCGATGCCCTTAGTCGAAAGGACACTGCGCCTAAGCGCGTGCGAGCTTTGCAACTCACTATACATTCTAGCCTTCCTTCCCAAATATGTGATGCTCAGGTGGAAGCATTAAAACCAGAAAACGTCAGGGCTGAAGCCCTACGCGGCTCAAGGCAACGCTTGGAACAGAAGGAAGACGGTGCTTACTACGTCACAGGGCGCATTTGGGTCCCACTCTATGGCAACTTACGAGAGCTTGTGATGGATGAAGCACACAAGTCACGTTACTCGGTACATCCTGGCTCGGATAAGATGTACCACGATATCAAAACCACGTATTGGTGGCCTAGCATGAAGGCCCACATAGCAACTTACGTCAGCAAGTGTTTGACTTGTGCGAGAGTCAAGACTGAATACCAGAAACCCTCAGGCCTACTCCAACAACCAGAGATACCTCAATGGAAATGGGAGCAAATTTCCATGGATTTCGTTACTGGCCTGCCTAGATCTCAACGTGGAAATGATACTATTTGGGTGATCGTGGATCGACTCACAAAATCTGCACATTTCTTGGCTATCAAGGAAATGGATAAATTCTCCACTCTAGCAGAAGTATATCTCAAGGAGGTTGTCTCGAGGCACGGGGTGCCCACCTCTATTATCTCGGATCGAGATGCGCGTTTCACTTCAGAACTGTGGCAAGCAATGCATAAATCCTTTGGCTCACGATTAGACATAAGCACAGCGTATCACCCTCAGACGGACGGGCAGTCTGAGCGCACTATTCAAACCTTAGAGGACATGCTTTGTGCATGTGTAATCGACTTTGGCAACAGCTGGGAAAAGCATCTGCCACTTGTGGAATTCTCGTACAATAACAGCTACCACACTAGCATTAAAGCTGCTCTGTTTGAGGCATTGTACGGGCGTAAATGCCGGTCACCTCTTTGTTGGGCAGAGGTGGGGGATAGTCAGATCACTGGTCCGGAACATGTGGTAGACACAACCGAACGAATTGCTCAAATACGACAACGCATGGCGGCAGCTCGTGACCGTCAGAAGGTCTACGCCAATAAGGGAAGAAAACCACTAGAGCTCCAGGTTGGGGAGTGGGTACTACTCAAAGTTTCACCATGGAAGGGTGTGGTTCGTTTTGGCAAATGAGGCAAACTTAACCCACGATACATCGGACCTTTTGAGATCATCGAGAAAATAGGCAAGGTGGCCTACAAACTGAACTTACCAGCAGAACTCAGTGCAGTTCACAACGTTTTCCATGTATCAAATCTGAAGAAGTGTCTGTCAGATGAGACCCTCGTAGTTCCTTTGAAGGAGCTCACCATCGACGAGCAGTTGCGATTCGTCGAGGAACCAATTGAAATCACGGACCGGGATGTTAAGGTCCTCAAGAACACTAGAATACCTCTCGTTCGAGTTCGTTGGAACTCACGTCGCGGCCCAGAGTTCACCTGGGAACGCGAAGATCAGATGAAACAAAAGTATCCCCAACTGTTCGCAAACGGTACAACCACTATTGAGGCTGAAGCTACGGAATTTCGGGACGAAATTCCAGATCAACGGGGGGAGGATGTGACACCCCAGGAAAACCGGGAAAACCATACAACTTAACTAGCTTCCTCAGTGAGTGCTTACTAAATTTCGGGACGAAATTTCTTTCAACTTGGGGATGATGTGACAACTCGAAATTTAGAACCCTTCTTTTGTATATTGATGTGACATGCTTGAACGTTATGCGTTTATATATTAGCAAACGAAAGCTCGTGACTATCTTGGTGTGCGATGTGCTATTAATGTGTACGTATAAAGTATAGTTTATACTAGTATGTATGCGTGTATTCATGTGACCCGAGACACATGAACCCGACTCGAGACCACTCAGTCTCGAGTAAACAGTGAACGGTTGGGCCGGTTGGGCCATACACCCGAGAGACCCACTCGGAAACCCATTAGGGTGCACCAACTCGGAACGGGTATAAAACCCCCAAGGGTGACCAACCTTGCCACCTTTCACCATTTTGCAAACACTCCCTCACACTCTCCTTCTCCCTCTCCTCCCACCTTTCTCTCACTAAAACCCTAAACCTCAAACCGGCAACCACAAGGGTTCTCGGATTAGCTTGTGCACAACAAGTGAAGCTTCATTCTTCACTACTACTTCTCGAATCGGACGTGGTTGACCACTTATAGCTTGACCAACTTTCTGTGTATCTGCCGAGCAAACCAATGTGAGTTCACACTCTCTACAAAGCATGGGATTCCCAGGGGTTGGGAATGGGGTTAAGGAACATGGATTCCTCATCCTTTATTGGGTAGGACAGTGCTGGTTCAGGAATATAATTCCTCGTCCTCTTGGACAGATGACTTCCACTAGACCAAAACTCTATCAGGAAGTCCCTCCTTTTTATATCGACTTAATCGCCGGGCCAATGGCGAGCGGGTCATTAGTTAGATAGCGCTATTTAGGTTTGACAAACCTCACACCGTGCCGCAGAGGACGGGCGTGAACTAATGGATCTGGGCACGTCAATGATGATAGACATTGACAGTTCAGGGCATATAAACATGACTACAGTCAGCAGTCGATATGGTAACGAGTCTAGTAACATACACGGGGTAGCCCCCACGGCCGTAGAGCCAGATAATAAAACATGGGGTAGCCCCCACGGCTGGATAGCCAGAGTAATTGGGTTAAACAAATCACGTTTTCAACTATGGGGTAACCCCCACGCAGGATGCCAGATAAAGGAAACTGTTTTCAAAACAACCTAAAACAAACACCCAACTGTGAACTTGCTCAACATTATTGTTGACTCGTTACTACATGCTTTGCAGGTCAATAGGTACTTAGTTGGAGCTTGCATGGAAGAGAGTCGTTGTGGGACATGGACAGCTGTGTGCCATGTTAAACTTGAAAACAATTAAACTTATGTTTTGGTTTTAAACGTTATGCTTCCGCTTGCAACTTAACCTATGTTTTGTGTGGACACCAATTGTATTGGTTGAACTTTTATAATTACTTACTTGCTAGTTCTATATGATTGGTGGCTGGATCCTGGTCAGTCACGCCTCCAAGCGGTGATACTCCGCAGGTGGATTTTGGGGGTGTGACAGAAATGCCGTTTTTATGCATAATTGATATTTAAGCATATGTAACCCAAACTTTTGTCACTTAACTGATTATGCATCACAATTAAACATGTTTAGGCATATAATACTTGTCATAGGACTAGTTAGGTTTCGTTTTAGTATGTAGGCTTTGTTAAACCATATCATATGAGTTCCAATACTCATTTGGTTTACGAAACCTCATCCTATCCGATCTCCCGATTTAGGTCAGGTTTATTAATGTAGTTACCTATATTAGGTGCCGTTTGATTTCCGTGATCCCTCTAGCTTTGCTTGGTTGTTATTCAAGACATCTAAGCACTCTCAAGTGAGTACATAGTCCCCTCTTTTACTGTTTTCAAATGTTTTGGGGTGATGCATGTGTACCTATTTGTTATTTTCATGTTTTCAAAAGTATAATTGATTATACATATTAGTACTTATCTTTTTACAAACTGAATGATTATTTATGGTTTAAACTCTAATTTTTCAAAGATTATAAAATTAATTGTTGGATAGTACTTATTTTATGTTCACTAGACCGGTTGGTAGTATGATATAGCGCTATAGGATTTGACACCCCATTCCTGTTATCATGGAATGTCAGAAACCGATATTTTATCCAAATAGGGATTGCGTTTGTGGTATTTCTATAGTCTCAAAGGTGTATTTTGATACACTAGGTTTGGTTGAATTCTTAAATCACATTTTTATTGTATATTTTATTATACTCCCAAAAGTATAGTTTGATATGCTCTCATATGTGATATTGTACAAAACAACATATATTTTGTTAATTACTAAAACATAGTTAATATGTTATTTACAAAACCAAAAGCATAGTTTGATATGTTATTTAACCAGAGCATAGTTTAATATGTTATTTATTTAACCAAAGCATAGTTTAATATGTTATTTATTTAACCAAAGCATAGTTTAATATGTTATAAAACCAAAACATAGTTTAATATGTTATTTATAAAACCAAAGCATAGTTTAATATGTTATTAATAAAACCAAAGTATACTTTTGATATAAAATTATTATTTTGACGACTAAAGTATATTTAATATACTATTTGTTTAAGGATTTTGGAACTGAAATATATTTTAATATATTACTTATTCGACTCTCTTAAAACCAAAGTATATTTTTATATACATACTATAAACCTTTTTATCAAAATATTGTTTTACAAACAATATATTTTATACAAACTCATTTTACTTAATTATTTATTTATATCATCTGATTTTCTTATTACTTGTTATATGATTTATAAAAGAAAATATTTTAAGGTTCATGACTATTTTTGATTAAATATTTTTTTCTTTAAACTTACAAGTCATGAATCCTAAATCAATAAAACCTATGTATCTCACAGACATTTTTATGCTGACGTACCTATTTTTACACATGTTTCAGGTGCTGTTATGTGATGATTGTTGATGCATGCTATACATAGGATGGACTCATGCCTTAGCGACTTTAAAACTTGAAAGATAATAATTGTATTTATCTGATTTGTAATAACACAATGAGTTCAATAATTCAATAAAACGAAATTATTTAATCCATGGTTGTGAAACAATGATTCTGTTACAACACTCCCCGACGTTTCCGCCACGATTTGTTGTTTTACGTGGTCGGGGTGTGACATGGTATTTCCCTAAACATTCATGACTTACGTTTCGTGATGCTCTTTGTTTGCTACTCGAGGTTGAGGAACCATTTGACATGAGTTAGGAGGAGCTGAGATGAGCATGCAAATCACAATATTATTGTGGGTGCACACATAATAATAATGTGGGGTGCATGCGAGTCCCAGTGAGGCTTAACAAGTGAAAAAGGGGTTCCATTCCGTTATTTGATCGATGTGAAATACAACAGTCTATAGGAGTCGTGGTAGTGATTGTCTCCTACTTGAACGTGATCTTTTCACTCATCTCTGAATCCTTTCGAACCTCGATGCTATCGAGTAGTACCTGAACACCCATCTGAACGCCTAGCGAACTGTGTAGAATGTTAGGTGCTTATATGAACATCCTTGAGTTGGATGTTGCAACGACAATGATTGGTCTATACCTTTCTCACCTTTCTTCGTTTGCTAGAACTTAACGTATTGACATCTTAAATCTCGAAGTGCAATCACTTCTGCAACACTCTCGCAACATACCGTGTATTACTCAGTCAACTTGCAAGAACGATGGACAAGTGGGTAAATGTAGTACTTTACCGACTTCATCATTTGAACGACCCTAGTTATCGGCAACGAACATCAGCGATTTGACTCCAATCGAATCCTTAACCCCAGCCAGCGACTCATGGGAGTTAACTTTTACGAACCAATCGGGACATAAACGATGACAATTGACCATGGTATGGAACGTGAAGCTGTCGGCACAATAAGTAACGCCTAGGATGTGACATGGGATGTGAAAAAGATGGACCCTGTTGGTGAAAGGTAACAGGACACCGTTACAAGCCACGACATTAGAGGAAATAGTCGTGACGACGTTAAGGTACTCGTGAAACATAGCTTACAGTATGGAAATGAAGGTGACTATGACATGGATTGACTGTGTTAAGTCAAGGTGACAACAACCAAGGGAACGACGACAGTACTGGAAATTCTCGTGATGAAAACAACACTGGAAATGAAGCTCATGGAAGGACATTTAGTATTGGCATAGGCTATACCAGGCGTAACAGCAACACGATAGCTTGGATGGGTAGCTATTCGCTTCGTCTCCGATCTGTTTGCACTGATGTTTCTTGAAACCGAACTTGTTGTGGCAGCAATGGATGGCAAGTCAAATGAAACCTCATATGTCCGCTGGGATGTAAACTCGACCTTGTGGGACAAGTGTTTGACGTCAACCTTCCTTCTACTACCATTGATGGTTGCAATACAGTAGTTAGTGTGGATTGGTTATCTAGAGATCACGCAGATACACCAGTGAGGAGAAAATTTTGTATGGAGAATCGTTATTTGTTCTAAAGCGTCAGAGTGGTGCAAAGGTTAGCACCATTTCAGCTATGAAGGCCAGAAGTGTCTACGAAGGGATTACTACGCTATACTAGCAACCGTTACTGATGTTAGGGCTAAGGAAACAGAGGATCGAGGATCCACCAATCATTCGTGATTCCTTTCGGTATGCTACCCAAGGAACTTTTGGGTTTACTTCCACAACTGTTAGGCGAAATCTCAGTCTGATCTCGCGCCAGAGGCAGCCCTGACTACACACACTCTTACCGTCTTGCACCAGGAGGGTTGCAAGAGCTGTCTAATCAACTGCAGGAATTGTTGAACAGGTGTTTTGTCGGACCTAGCTTTTCACGTTGGGGAGCCCTAGTTATATTTGTGAAGATAAGCCTTTTCGTATGTGTACTGATTTTCAAGAACTCAATAAGGCGACAGTTGAGAACCGTTTGCCACGACCATATATTGACAACCTGACGACCAGTTGCCGGGGTCGAGCTTCCATTCGAGGATTGAATACCAAACGAGCTATTGTCAGAAGGTAGTCTAAGGGGAGAATGTGCCTGCAACGGTATACCAAGCGCAGTGCGGCCATTTCGACGTTGTATTCCAAGACCTTCGAGCTAATCATCACACCAACAGCTGTATGGATCACATGAATCGACCATGCTTATTGACAACATGTTGAATCATTTCCAGGAGAAAGGAACATCATGGGCAGCTTTGTATCTTATTTGAGAGCTCCTGAAGGAGGAGCCACACCGCGCGAAGTCTTGATAAATGTAACTTCAGGATGCAAGGGATACCTTTTTGGTCATATAATCAACGAAGTGGGAATACACGTGGATCTCGCTAAGACCCGTTTTGGTTAGAAACTTATCGACACCAAAGATCCCTTCGAGGATACGGTAATTTCTTGGTCTCACTAGATGCTATCGCAGATTCATCACAGGATTTTCGAAGATCGCGCAACTTAAATCTCTTTAGCACAGCAGGGTGCTGTGTTCGTGGGAGACAAAACAGGAGGACGTCTTTTCAGCTTTCGAATGCCAACCCTGCAATACACTGAGCATCGTCTCTACCTGAGGGTGTGGGTGATTTAGTGGTATATCATGATGGTTCGAATCAGAGTCCCAGTTACACGCCGATGCAACACGAGAAGGTGATAGCTTACGTAATAGACTTACAAGGAGAATTGCACGACACATAATCTGCGGTGGAAACCGTGGTCTTTGGATGTAAGTTGGAGGCATTACTTGGACGGTACCGAATGCACTACTTAGACCGATCACAAGGGCCTCCCGTGTACCCTGGTTTCGAAAGAGCTAAATCAGTTAATAGCATCGCTGGATGGAATTCTTGGATGATTACAACTGCAAAACTTGAATGTGCACGAGATCTGCATCACATTATCGACTCTAACCTACCTGATCAAACTCGCTCTGTTCAGACTGGAGAACTGAAGGAAGAGGATTTTCAAGTAGAACCCATGCGGGGCATGGAGAAGCAACCTTTGGCAGGTCGGACAATATGCGCTACCTCATGGAACGAATGTGGATCTTATTATACGACAACTGTAGGAACTCGTGTCGAGCAAAGCAAGCCGACCTCGATATTCTAGTCGTCTGGATTTTGATGAGAGATATTAGGATCTCTAAATCTTGTACTAGTGAAGGGGCATGAAGACCCACCTGGCAATGTATGTGAGTGATGCTTGACCTGTAAGAAAAGTCAAGGTGGAGTATCAGCAACCAGAAACACCCATATGAAAATGGGAACAGACTGCCATGGATTTTGTCGCTAGTCTACCTAAAACTCGAAACGGAAACATTATCGTTATCACCTGGGTGATCGTCGATTGCCTCACGTAACCAGCACACCTTCTTGCAATCAAGGAAACTGACGAGTCTTCACAGCTTGTGAATATCCCTCTGGGAGAGGCGGTTGTTAGGCACGAGGTGCCCACTCCTGTTACCTTTGAGTTTGATCCATACCTGATTTATGGCAGGCAATACGCAACACCTTTGGCTCACATCTAGACATGAGCATTACTTATCATTGTAGGACAACCGGACAGAGTAACGAACCATCCTGACACACGAAGACATGCTGCGAGCATGTGCGTGATTGACTTTAGTAAACATTTGGGAAGGACACTTATCTTTGGGTGAGCTCTACTGCAGCCGTTACCGTTTTAGTATGCATACAGCTCTGTTTGAGGCATTGCGTGGATGATAATGCCAACCTCCTTGTGGATTGAGGTGGATGACAACCTAATCACGGGTCTAGGACTTGCACACGGTATTGTAAATTGTGTGGCGACAACTCGTGATCGCCAGGAACCCTGATAACTTAGGAAACACCGGGAGTTCGCTGCAGGCGAACGTATCATATTGGAAGTCTCACCCTGGGAGGGTGTGGTACGCTTGGGAAGTGTGGCAAGCCTAATTTATATTACACTGAGTTATTCAGAATTCTGGAAAGAATCGGTCACGTCGCCTACAAACACGAGTTACCCGACGAATTGGGTAACGCACATGCTATCATTTATGCCTCGAATCTAAGGCAGTGTTTGTTCGATGGAACGCTTGTGATACCTTTATTAGCGTCTGATGTTAAAGACAAGTTGCAGATGTTGAGGAATTTATAAAAAACATGGACCAGGAAGTCAAGGTTCGTTAGCATAGTTGTACGACAATCGTGAGAGTTCGTTGGAACTCAAGATGTGGACCGGAGTTCACGTGGGAGTGCGAGGATCAGATGAAGCTTAAGTATCCTCAACTTTTTCCTGATGACCAATCTAATTCTGGTAGCACTGGCGAATTTCGGGATAAAATTTCGTTTCAAGTTGGGGATGATGTGGCACCTGGGGAAAATCTGCAACAATCTTGATTTATCACTTCACTTCACTGTGCTTACTTGTCAAATTTTGGGACGAAATTTCTTTCAAGTTGGGGATGATGTGACAACCCGAACTTCCAAGGTCAGTAACGTTTCATCCTGCAATCTAAACTTCTCTTTATTCTTTTTCCTATGTGTTTAAACGTTCTGTTCAGTGATAACTCCGTTAATTTCCGTTAATCTTAAACGTATAATAATATGGTTTAATAACATATTGGTATTGTTGGGCCGCACGATTCTTGGGCTACTACTCATGGCAACCTATTCGTGAGATTGGTGTGCCCAACTCTCACCTCTTTAGCAAGCCCAAAACTAGGCCGAGTTCAACCTAAAGCCCAACCTACCCCCTCTGTACGTGCATGAGTAATTATATACTCGTAATACTCATATGACTCCTATGTTATCACTTTGGAAAACCCTAAGTCTCTTATAAACACACACAAGGGGTCGGCGGTGGTTAACTTCTGGATCGGACACCATACCCTCTCAGCTTAACTCACTCGCACTTTCCTTCACATCTTGGTTAGTATATCGATCCCTTGTTTTAAGGTTTGTAGGATCGTTTTACCGATCAAAACAAGTCGTTCAGAGGCGTTCTACTCAATATGAAAGGCGGAAACAGACATATCGAGTTCAATTCAGCTAGATATTCACGTTAAATGCCTTTCTGATTAATCTGACAAAGTTTTACAGCAAGATTACACTTCGGCAGCACTTTGGCTCCGGAAACACACATACACGAATGATTCAAATGAAATTACAGAGATCCTATTTATAGGCAGCCTAATTCCACTTGAACTTGACTCATACGAAATTACATACAAGCATAATTACCATGTCAAGCAGAATTAGCTAATTCCGTACGGAATTACCAGTTGACATTTCATGCGGAATTACCTACTCCATGCGAAATTAGCTCATTGACATTTTCCTCGAACTTCGTGCTCACAACAATACAAGACTCGATACAAGACGAAGTCGACAGACGTATGCACCAACAGACTCCCCCTCGGATGTTGACGAGTCTTAAGTGTCGAGTCTTCAATGTCTTCAGTCTTTATCAGTCTGTCTGGTCTCTCTGAAATATCTTACAGTGAAAAATTTCTTCAATCTTCTCTTTTCTCAGCACCAACAGATCCCCTTGAACAAATAATCTCTCCTCGGATGACTTCGGACTCCTCCTTTCGATATGCTGGGATCGCAGTCTGGCTTTTTGACATCACAGAGTCCTCAGGTATCGGAACCTGGCTATTTATCATTCAGAATCAGGATCTGAAACCTGTCTATCCTGCACATTCTCTACCCCACAATAAATTTCACAAATTTAAAATTGGACAAATTTATTCTCTGTTAATTACATGTAGACTTCAAAATAACTAAAAAATGATTTTACAATCTGATGAACCACTTGTAAACAAAAATTTTTATACATTTTAAACAGACTCCCCCTCACAGATTGTCCATCATGTTCAGCACTTGAAATTTTGAAAATCTGCTCTTCAACATCAGTTGTCGAAAATCTTTTTGGATTTTTCAAAATTTATGCTAAAACACACTGAAAATCTTTTTGGAATTTTTGATTTAAAATGAAATGCAATAAAGAAATATTTACAGACAATATTTTTGTGAGTTTGTGTAAGAGGATCATATCAGTTTTTTAGACAAATCACTAACACCGTTAAGCTTTTGACATTTAAAGTTCTAAACAATTCACTTAGATTGTCAGTATACTGATCCATTTAAATTTTCACACAAAGTTCAATTGTTTCGAGATATGATATTAGTGTTTTAAACACTTAAACTTATTCGCGTGTCCCATCAATTGAATATACTCCTGTATCCAGATCCCAATATTCAGTCTTACAGGTGAGTATACCTAGATGATATCTGTAAAGGGTTAAATGCGAGGGCCGTGAGAGCTCAGGTCAGAACTTCCGTTCAGCAAAGAGATGACGACTTCGACTTTTGGTGAGTCCCCTTTAGAGGATATTTTATTTCAACAGCACATGATTAGCATTTTGCAATGTTTCATCATTTTTGTACTGAGGGCGATGCTATATTTCAAGCAAGCAGAAAGTATTATACGGGGACTAGGCCATTGCTTCCGCAAAATCAGAAGTCCCGGGATAATACCCCAGATATCACTGAGTATAAAGACCTAGTATCTCAGAAAGAGGGACCTTTCAAACAAGATTTCGGGGGTTACCCATATATCCGAGAGATGTTCCCCACGATATAAGCAAGTTTGAAATTTAGGTTTATATCTCGACACAATCTACTAAATGTGCAAAAACCTACTGGCACATCATCAGTGAGATCGTTTATCACATTTTACTTTCCAATTCTTTAGCATGTTGTGATAATCTACTGATGTACTATCATTTCCTCTTTTTACAACAAAACTCTTTTTCATTTTATCATGTTTTTGACTTTTTCAAATTTTCAAATGTTTTTGGATTTTCTGAAAATACTTACTCCCCCTAAAATTCAAAATCATTTAAAAGAAATTTGAAAACAAACTGTACAAATAAAATGACAACTGAAATCGAATCACTTCAATTCGCCATCCACTTGGCATAAACAATCAAAACTCCCCCTCACAACAAACTATTTTCCCATTGTGATTTCAAAACACTTAAGTTTGTTTTAATCAAATGGTTTTTCCAGAAAATAAGTTGTGTTGATTTCATAAAACCACTTGTAGGTTAGGGGATTCGTTCATCACCTTGTTCATTTTCAACCTCTTGAAAAAATGTAACAATTTAAATTCAAACAACAAACACCACTTGTAGAAAATCATATACAACTTAATGTTCCTGATTTACCACTTGTATGTTAAAATCCTTCTTCAACTACTTGTAAATCGAAATATCACCAGAGTGAATTTCTCAAGAAAGATGCCGATTCCTGCTCCACTCTTACGAACCTGGGAGCTCCGGGAAGTCATACCTTTCACTTATGAAAAAAAGACATCCAAGCCTGACCAAACTTGGATGTTTCCTCCTCAACTTCCTTTGGGTAAAAAGTTGCCTTCTTTGTTTCATAAAAATCTTTTACCCCTTTTACTTTACCCTCAACCATTTTTCCAAAAATCTTTTTCACATTTCCGTTAAAAACTTTTTCGACATCAAATTCTTTCTTTTCAGAATAGAATTGATTCGAAATCTCAACCTTCCCAACTTTTTGTCTAAAATTTTCAGCCCTCAATGGTGGAAAATTTGCATCATCCATTGGAGGCACTGAGTTTTCTTCTTTAACCTCAACTTGTGGTTCCTCTGACTTTGTGGAATCAGATTCATCGCCAGATTTCACATCAAACTTCTTAACAACCCATTTTTGGTTGTCAAGATTCACACTTCTCTTGTAAAATCTCTTTGAACATTCACCAACTTCATATGTCGAATTTTTAAAAAAATTTGAATTTTTCAGTTGGTGGTTCATTTTTCTCAACAACTTTTTCTTTAAGTTTTTCAGAAACTCCTTGTTTAATCTTTGAAGCCAACGGACAATTCCATGCAATGTGACCAGCTTCATTGCATCTAAAACAGGTTCTGGTCTCTTTCTTCTGATAAGCTTCATTTCTCTTCTTTTCAGCAAGAAACTCCTGGTTTGATTGTCTCCAGAATGGTTTCTTCTGTTCTTCCTCAGCGCTTCCTCCTGAAACAAATTTTGTTTTTGTTTTAGAAATTTTCATATTTTTATGATTTTCTGATGGAATAAAGCCTAAACCTTTCTTCTTGAAATTACCGTTATGGTTTGGTTTCTTTTGAAAACCAGAACCAGAACTGTAACTTTTTTTCTTGTTTAATCGTTGTTGAACTCTTGAAGTGTACTTTTTAGGTTTTTCAGTAAGATTTAAATCTTTTATTTCAGAAATATTAATTTCTGTCATTTTGAAAACCTTTTTGATCTTTTCAATTTGAACACTTCTTATTGGAAATTCCTCATCAGAATATAATTTGTCTGAATCATTCAATGTATATGCAACTATGAATAATTCATCATTCAAATTAGATTTTGATAACAGGAATTCTTTATTGTAAACCCGTTTAACCGACGTCTTTGAACTGTTGACTGATGAACTCGAACTTTTGTCAGACGAACTTGAACACCAAGACTCGGATACCTGATCGACCACCTTTGTTATTAACTCGGACTCATGATCAGTGTCAGACGATGTAAAAACGACGTCAATGTTTTCTGGTAATTTATAGGTTATATCGGACTTTAACTTTATATTAACTGCCTTTTCGACTTGCTCCTCATTCGGTTTTTTGGGAGAATACCCTTCCCAGATCGGAGGCGGACACTTGTTATAACTAACACTCTGTTTCTTACCAGTATCCTTCTTCTTTGGCTTCTCATCATCTTGAAATGCTTCAAAAGCTGCAACAGTTGGATAAATTCTATCAATCAAATAATCAGAACTAGAATAACTTTGCAACAATCTTCTAATTCTTTCATTTTCAATCTTCTCAGTCTCCAACTCTTGCTTTAGCTGTGCACACTCCTCAATGTAATGATTGATAGCTTTCTGCTTTGACATCAGTACCTCATTCATCATAGTTAATGCGTCTTCTCTCTCAGAATTCGTCTTTTGAAGACCATTCACTGTTCTATTTAGCACATCATATGACTCTTTCACATAATTGAGATTGAAAAGTAATTGTTCTTTCATCTTGTCAAACTCATGCAACTTTTCATCTTTTTCTTCGCACTGCTTGCAAGATTCCAAGCATTTCAGACACGGTTTAATGACCTCAACAATCTTTTCAACTTCAATCATCTTCTCAGATTCAACAATCTCCTTAGCAATTTTAACTTCTTCATTTTGAACAATCTTCTCATTTTGAGCTATGCTTTCACATTTCTTCTTCTTCTATTCCTTTGCAGCTCGTCTCTCCTTCAACTTTTCCAAGCGATCTGCAAAATAAAATTGAAAACTTTCAGGTGATAAATGAGTTTTTGCAACATTAATATGCCTTTCTTCCTCATCATCACCACTATCATCAGTTAGTGATTGATCAAAAACTATTGTATTTTCTGAACTATCATCTGATGAACCAGAATCAGATGATAATTGATCAAAAACTGTTGTTCGTTCTGAACTTTCATCTGATGAAACAAACTCTTCTTCTTGACTTGTCTCACTTCTATCAAATACTTTCATCCATTCCGTCAGCAAATCAGGCTCTTGAATGACTTGTGCAATGAGAGCTACAACTTTTGAATCAGGTGGAATATATTTGTCCAAGCTGAAACCTTCTGCAACTTTTTCATCATCTTGATCAATGATACCATAATAAGCTTTCTTATTTGCATCTTCGATCATTTTTGCATGTGCAGTTTGTGGTTCTTTTTGTTGATGTAGTTGATGAGCAACTTGTTGATATATGGCTTTCCGATAGTAATCATCTTTTCCAAACGGATTCTTTGCTCCACTGGCTTCTTGATTTTTGCATTCTCTCTTAAAATGTCCTTTCTCCCTGCATCGAAAACAAGTAACTTTAGATTTATCAACACCCAAAGTAGAAACATTTGCATCTAAGAAATCATTTCTTCCTGTAATCATCTTAAACTTTTCTGCTCTTCTTAACACACTAAGCACCACTTTATATCCATGAGTTCCATCTCTTCTGCATCAATCTGATCGTAATCCTCTTTCGTCAGCATAGGATTTCCGATCCTTCCTGCAACCAATCCCTCATAGGATTCTAGCACAGTTGCAAGTAACGCCATGTGATCTTTTGCAACTTCTTCAGAAAAACCTTGACCACTTGGAAGATTCAATGCAATGTTGCATTATATCACATACCCATTTCCATTCTTTGATCCTTGAGACTGATAGCTTGAAGCTGAAACATTTGGATTAACATTCGGATATGAAGAAAATACTCTACTACTGTTTGGACTTTGATTGTTTGATCCGGATGTGTTTTCTGCACTGAAAGTAGTTTGAATTTTCGGACTTGCTTTGACAATCTGAACACTCCCTTTGAAGTACATCTTAATATCTTGTTGTGCACTCGGATTGTTCATTCTTGTAATCTTTTGTTGCTCCAGATCTTGACCTTCAATCTTTTCGATGAACTGAGAAATCGTCAACCCATCATATTCTCCAGTGTTCTTTAAAATCATCAAATACGTACCCCACTCTTTCTGAGGTAAAGCATCAGCTAATTTATCAACCCATTCCTCTGGCTCTTTATTTATACTCAACAACGACATTGAACGAACTAGGTGACAATATCTTTCTTTAGCAAATAAATCAAATTCTTTCTTTAGCAATGCTTTCTTGCTCCTAATCATCTTTTCACTACCCTCAAACTTATTTTTGAGCGCATCCCAGATCGATCGTGAAGTATTGTCATGTTGAAGCAATATGAAGATGTCTTCTTTAATAGCTTGCTGTAGCTGACCGATCATCATCTTTTCTGCTTTATACATGTCTCGTTCTTTGTCATTTAGTTCAGAAATTGCTTTGATAACTCCCAACTCAGTACGTGGTCTAACATACTTTTTCTCGATACATTCCCAAGATCTCAAGTGAGTTGCCTGAACCCAATTCTCAAAACGATCTTTCCATCCATAATACTCTTCAATGCCCATAAGCTTCGGGGGTTTTTGTACAGTTCCGGACTCATTTTCCATGTTCATGCTTTGAGCAATGGCAGCTGGTGTCACACCCTGACCACGTAAAACAACAAAACGTGGCGGAAACTGTCACACCCCGACCACGTATAACATACAAAACGTGGCAGAAAACGTCGGGGAGTGTTGTAATAGAATTATTGTTTCACAACCATGGCATACAAAGTTATATTTTATTTATCAAACAAACGAGTTACATTGTCTTTTAAACGAAGGAAACGAAGTACACAACAACAACTAAACTAATCTTGCTTCTTTTATTGTCACTAAGGCCCGAGTCCACCCTAGTGTATCCCGATCAAACCTATGCACCTGCTCCTGAAACACATGTGAAAATAGGTACGTCAGCATAAAAATGCCTGTGAGATACATAGGTTTTGTGAAAAGAGGATTCATGACTTATTAGTTTAGAAAAAGTTGTTTAACAAAAGTCAGTCATGAACCTTGTAAATTGTTTTGTTTTGTAAATCATTCAAAAAGCGATGATATGTATAAATAAGAGAATAATGTAAGGTTAAATGAATAACCAAGTAAAATGAGTTTGTATAAGATAAGTTGTTTTGTAAATCAATGTCTTGTGAAAATAAGTTGTTTATGTAACACGTAATATGTCAAATATTGAAATGATTTAAGTAACGCTACGACATGTAATGTCATACAAACACTTATATATAGGAAGTACCAGCGGCGTATCCACCATGCTTGTATCATATTACACACGCCTCGTTACTCAAATCACTTACTCGAACCAACCACTAATGTAAATTGTTTATGTATAACTGAATTGTCATGTGTTACTGTGTAAACCATATCGAAATGTCTATGTCCAATGTAAACCACTAAATGTGTATATCAATGTCAAAATGTTTATGTTTAATGTAGATCATGTAATGTGTACCCAAAAATATCATGTATGGTAAGTGGAATATATCAACCAAACAATATGTAAAATGCACAAAAACAAGGTATTGAAGTAAAACATGGTTTAAATCAAAGTTATGTTTTGTGGAACAAATGCATGCTATACTGATACAAACATTTATGCGGTATTGTGAAAATGCATACATCCAAGCCTTGAGACTGTGGCGATAAACCCTTAAACAAATTAAAGGTTTATCTAAGTTATGTGTATCGAATTCGGTCATTCCTTTCATCCAAACCTACCCAGGATGTCCGGAACGGGAGTTGTCAATTCCTATGGTACCACTACCTACTAACGAACGGCGTAGCTAATGTTAATGAATGTATTGTTCCATTTTAAACAACCCAAATATCATACCAAAATGTAAGCATGTGATGAAAACAACTGTACTAAGTATGCACACAATGGGCATACATAGCATGAAATGTAATGTGAAACAATGTACTAAGTATGCACACAATGGACATACATAGCATGAACATAATGAAATCATGTACTATAAATGTACTAATGAACGTAGCAAATATATGATGTGAAAGCAGGAAAGCATGAAAGTAACAAGTAGGCACATGTGTTTCACCCCAAAAAAGTTTGGAAAACAGTAAAAGAGGGGTCTATGTACTCACTTGAGATTGCTCAGTAGTCCTTGAGTGACAACCAACCAATGCTAGAGATCACAGATATCAAACGGCACCTAATATAGGTAACTATGTTAATAAACCGGACCTAAATTGGAGGATCAGATAGAATGAGGGTTCGTAAACCAAACGAGTATGGAGACTCGTGTAATATGGTTTAACAAAGCCTACATACTAAATGAAACCTAACATAATTGCTTACGACCCATTACGACCCGTTTAGGTAGCTTATGCTACTTTAACGCGTCGTTCGCGTGAAACGCGTTCGGACCGCCTAACTAGTCCTATGACAAGTAGAATATGCCTTAACATGCCTAATATTGTCGCCAAATCAGTTTAGATGTCAAAAGTTATGTCACATATGTTTATAATGAATTTTGGCATCAAAGGGGTATTTTGGTAATTTACCTAAGGCATATAAACTACCTATCATACAACTACTTAAACGTCGTGACCATAAGGTAGAACCTCGGAAGGTTATTCCCTACCTACTATGGTCACCTAAAGTATTTGGTCGGATCCTAATAATCGACCAAATGGGTCGGGTTCGAAAGTATAAGCGATTTATTAGATCGCTTACCCTTACGACCCTAGACAACGTGGAAATCAGTAGGCATAGTCACAAGGGACTATAACCATCGTGATTACAATCACGTTGCAAAGTTCAAACGAACTTCGCATTGACCATAAACTGGTCAACGCAGAAAGTCAAACAAAGTTTGACTTTCGGACTCGAAAAGCAATAAAAGAACGAAGGAACACTTACGAAGGGTCCCCGAATGCTAATCTTGATTCAAGTAGCTCAGGTATGAAACAAAGGTTTCAACTTAGAGCTTCTCAAATCAGATTCTAGTGGGTTTTGAAGTTGGGGGATGTGGGTATTTATAGGATTTCTTGAACCGTTAGGTTCGTTTCTTGGAAACCGTGATCGAATCTAAGGCGTATACTTGTTGGAATGTTGTGGTGACTAAAAATGGCCTCTCATGAACTGAAAGGGCAAGTGTGGGTGTGTGGTTGGGAGTTTAACAGCTGTAATCTGCTGATTAATTGATCTTATCTGATCTGGGAGCCTGACGCGGGCCGCATAAAGGATAGCCCTGGTTTTACGCGGGCCGCCTGGCCTGACTGGTCAGAAACCAACTTTCATAAATGACAGTTTTGGTCCCTGTTGTGTTTTAAGGCCATTCCCGACACTTCTAAGGCCCGTAAAGCCAACTTTAAGGCCCTAAAATGATGCCTAAACATTGTGGACATGAAACATGCTCAAAAATATGTCGGATCTCAGTTCGTTTGGTTGTACGATCGCGATGTTCGCTTAATTACGACGGAATGCGCACAAGCGTGAAAAACGATCCAAATTGCGCGACGAATGGATTATTCTCAAGCCAAACACTAAAATAAAATATTTTAGTGCTTACATAAATTTTTGGATGTCCGGATGTATTCAGAACGTAAGTTATGCGCGAAAGTGCAAACTTGTGCACTTTTTGACGCTTTTAGTCCCTGAATGACCCAAAAGTTTATTTTAGCACACCGAACCCCTCAAAGCCTATTTCTAAGCTATGTAAAGGATATTTATGGTATGTTTAACTTATGGTCATGTTCCGGAATGTTCCTTACAGTTCAAATTGGCATACTTTCGCAATTTGTCAAGTTTAGTCCCTGTAAGCGAATTAACTTGTTTTTGCCATACCCAAGCCTTCAAAACTTATTTCTAAGTTATGTAAAGGTTATTTAAGGTATGTTAAGTGTATGTTAATGTTCCGGAGTATTTGTCGCATTAAACTAATTACGTTTACGCACCAGTTTGCGTATAATTCTCCAGAAAGCGATGTAGACTTTGAAATTGAACAAAAGTCAAAACATGAAAAATGTAAAACATAACCAAACAAACATTGGGATCAAATAACATTGTTTTATTGATAACTGAACTGTTCACAATGATTACAAGCACAGATGTTACAGTCTCCCCTACTTGTGGAAATTTCGTCCCGAAATTTATTTAGAGGAAACTCGTGGGAAAAGATGCGGATATTTCGCCTTCATTTGATCTTCGCGTTCCCAAGTAAACTCGGGTCCACGTTTAGCTTCCCAGCGAACTTTGACCAAAGGAATGTGCTTGCGTTTGAGCCACTTGACTTCACGTTCCATGATTTCCACAGGTTTCTCGATAAATTTCAGTGTTTTATCAACACGAATTTCGTCAAGTGGTATGTGGAGGTTCTCATCAGCTAAACACCTCTTGAGATTGGACACATGAAAGGTTGGATGAACATTTCCAAGTTCAGGAGGTAACTCAAGTCTGTAGGCTACCTTACCGATTCTTTCGACGATCTTGAATGGTCCAACGTATCTAGGTGCAAGTTTTCCTTTCTTTCCAAATCTGATCACACCTTTCCAAGGTGAGACCTTAAGTAATACTTGATCACCGACTTGAAATTCCAAGGGCTTGCGTTTTGGGTCCGCGTAACTCTTTTGACGGCTTCTAGCTGTCTGAAGGTTATCACGAACTTTATTAATCTTATCAGTTGTCTCTAAAATAAGGGCAGGTCCAGTAAGCTGAGCCTCGCCGATCTCATTCCAGCAGACTGGTGAACGACATTTTCGACCATAGAGAGCCTCGAAAGGAGCCATGTTGATGCTGGAGTGATAACTGTTGTTGTAGGAGAATTCAATCAACGGAAGATGTGAATCCCAACTACCACCAAAATCGATCACACAAGCTCTAAGCATATCCTCCAGAGTCTGGATTGTTCTTTCAGATTGACCATCCATTTGCGGATGATAAGCGGTGCTCAGATTAAGTTGGGTCCCCATAGCAGATTGCATGGTTCTCCAAAAATGAGAAGTGAAGCGAGCATCTCTGTCAGAAATGATGTTCAAAGGAACACCATGTCGAGCCACAATTTCATCCACATTGATTTTAGCAAGTTTGTCAGCAGAAAAATCCTCACGGATTGGCAAGAAAGGCGCTGACTTAGTAAGACGATCAACGACTACCCAGATGGCATCATGAGCTTTCTTTGTGTGCGGAAGTTTAGTAATGAGATCCATAGTAATGTTTTCCCATTTCCAAACTGGGATCTCTGGTTGCACGAATAAACCAGAATGACGCTGATGTTCAGCCTTAACCTTATGAAAAGTAAGGCATTTTGATACATATAAGGCATTGTCTTTCTTCATACCAGGCCACCAATACTGAATACGAAGATACTTATACATCTTATCTTAGCCAGGATGAATAGAATAACGAGACTTATGGGCTTCATCCATAAGCAAGGTGCGAAGATTATCTTGGCTTGGGACCCACAAATGGTCCATGAAGTAATACGATCCATTGTCCTTCAGTTCCAGATCAGGTGTTATGTGATAGGGAAATTCCTTATCCATCAAACCTTGTGAAACACAAGATTGTTGAGCCTGAGAAATGCGGGCTTGGATATCAGATCGAGCTTGAATAATAGATTGAACACGAACACAATGAAGCTTAGTACGTTCCTTACGACTCAATGCATCGGCTACGACATTCGCCTTACCAGGATGGTAGCGAATTTCGCAGTCATAGTCGTTTAGAAGCTCGACCCAACGTCGTTGCCTCATGTTGAGTTCTTTCTGATTAAAGATATGTTGATGACTTTTGTGGTCCGTGAAAACCACACATTTTGTACCGTACAAATAGTGTCTCCAGATCTTTAGAGCAAAAACAACTGCACCCAACTCAAGATCATGAGTGGTGTAGTTCTTCTCATGTATCTTCAACTGCCTCGATGCATATGCTATGACTTTGTTCCTTTGCATCAGAACACAACCAAGACCCAATTTAGATGCATCGCAATAAACGACGAAATCATCATTGCCCTCAGGCAAAGTCAGAACAGGCGCGTCGCAAAGCTTCTGCTTCAAGTTTTGAAAAGCTTCCTCTTGTTTGAATCCCCAGTCAAAGGGCTTGTTCTTATGAGTTAGAGCAGTTAGAGGAACTGCAATCTTTGAGAAGTTCTCAATGAAGCGGTGGTAATAACCCGCTAGACCAAGAAAAGAACGAACTTCAGTAGGAGTAGTAGGCGTATCCCAATCCTTAATCGCACTGATCTTGGAGGGATGTACATGAATACCTTGTTCGTTGATAATATGTCCTAAGAATTGAACCTCTTTAAGCCAGAATTCGCACTTGGAGAATTTGGCGAAAAGTTGCTCTTTCTTTAGGAGTTCCAGAGTAAGACGAAGATGTTGCTCGTGATCAGCTCGCGTCTTAGAGTATATCAAGATGTCATCAATAAAAACAATGACGAACTGATCCAAATAAGGCTTGCAGAACCTATTCATTTAGTCCATGAAAACAGCAGGAGCATTAGTCAAACCGAATGGCATGACTGTGAACTCGTAATGCCCATAATGAGTGCGGAAAGCTGTCTTGGGAATATCTTCTTCATGCACACGAAGTTGATGATACCCGGAACGCAGATCAATCTTCGAAAAATAAGAAGCGCCCTGTAACTGATCAAAGAGATCGTCTATGCGCGGCAGGGGATATCGATTCTTGATGGTAAGCTTGTTAAGCTCACGATAATCGATACACATCCTAAAGGATCTATCCTTCTTCTTGACAAAAAGAATGGGAGCACCCCAAGGTGAAAAGCTAGGACGTATAAAACCTTTGTCAGAGAGCTCCTGAAGCTGCTTAGACAACTCTTGCATCTCAGATGGTGCAAGACGATATGGAGCTCTGGCAATGGGATTTGCACCAGGTACGAGATCAATGCGGAACTCGACTTGGTGTGCTGGGGGTAGACCAGGTAACTCTTCAGGGAAAACTTCAGAATAATCCCGAACGACAGGAATATCTGAAATAGACTTACCCTTGCCTTTATATGCTGTAACATGTGCTAAGAAGGCAACATAGTTCTTCTGCAGATATTTCCGAGCTTTAAAACAAGACATGAGCTTGAGACCACCAGACGGTTTCTCACCATGAACCTGTAGGATCTCGCTTGTCGAAAGCGGCACACGAACGATCTTCTCGAAACAAACTACCTCTGCGTGTTGCTTGGATAACCAATCCATACCCACGATGACGTCAAAGCTTACAAGTTGCATAGGCGTGAGGTTGATAGGAAAAAGATGGTCGTTAAGGTTCAACTGGCAGTTGCGTAGAACAGAATCAAGAACAATGGGTTCACCACTAGCAACTTCTACTGTCAAGGGTTTTCCTAGTTTCGTTCTAGACACGCGAAGCATTGGCTCAAAAGACAATGACACAAAACTCTTGTCGGCACCAGAATCGAAAAGAACAGATGCAGGCTGATTATTAATAAGGAACGTACCGTTCACCACATTATCGTCCGCCTGCGCCTCTTGGGCATTCATGTTGAAGACTCGCCCTCGAGCAGGAGCCTGAGCTGGATTCGTATTCACCAATCTTGGACATTGATTACGGTAGTGGGTCAGATCCCCACAGTTACAACAAGCACCTGGTGGGTAGTGTGGTCGTGCAGCTTTACCCTGTTGCTGAGCAGGAGGCTGAGCAACTTGTTGAGCCGGGTTCTGAACTGCCTGGTTTTGAACAAACAGACAAACATTGGCAAGATGACCCGACTTCCCACAGTTATTACAGAAACGGCACTGATGTTGCGGCTGATGGTGACTGTTGCATCTATTGCACAAAGGTGCATTCCCTGAATAGGGCTTCTTCGCTGGAGGCTGTGCGGGTTGGTTGGGAGCTGCCTGGTTAGCTTGGGCAGTGACAGCATAGTTTTGGGAAGCCTTACGCTTCCTTGCCCTTTTCGATGAACCAGAATCCTTTCCATTCTTGTTTTGACCTTTCATGCTATCTTCTTTGTCAGACGACTGTTTCTTGCCCTTGTCACCCTTCCTGTGTAACTTATTCTTCCGAATCTGCGACTCAGTCAATGTCGCTGCTAACTCGATAGCCTGACGGAGTGTGGCAGGGTTACTACCAGTAATGATGTCTTGCACTGAGTCAGGTAGGCCGTCGATGTACCTTTCGATAGCCTTGTCGAGTGGGGTAACCATTGTTGGGCAAAGCAGACTCAACTCCTCAAATCTACCAGTATATGCCCTGTGCTCGCCACTGTCTTGTTTCAAGTCATCAAACTCTTTCTCCAACGCTCGCTGTTCATGACGAGGATAGAACTCCCTCATCATAAGGGCCCTAAGTTCAGCCCAAGTTTGTGCTAGAGTAACTTCTGCACCACGGTCTCTCATAACCCCGTTCCACCATGTGAGAGCCCTCTTCTGAAACACACTCGAAGAAAACTCGACCTTGCGATTGTCAGGACACTGCATGTGGCGGAAAGTATTCTCAATGCTCTCGAACCATTGAAGAAGCCCAGTCGCTCCTTCAGAACCACTAAACTTGAGTGGTTTAGCCGAGTTAAAATCCTTGTATTTGCATGGAGCATTGTTGTTGTTGTTGGCTTGGTTCCATTGAGCAAAGAGGTTTGGGAATTGAGCAGCCATTTGCTACGCAATGATTTCTGCCAGTTCGGCAGTCGCTATCTGGTTTTCGCGTCGAGGAGGCATTCTAAAAGAGGAAACATGAAAGGAAACGAGTGAGATGATTGGATGAGGAGAATGAGATGAAACAAAATCAAAAGAAAAGATGGTGATCATTTGTCCGCATCACAAAGCAAACAAACGACACATAGTGACTAATCAAAGTAAATGGGTCAAAAATAATGTATCGCGAAGACATGCTCGCCTATAAGTGAACACTCACCCCAAGAGTTCCCAGGTAAGAGTGACTGGTCCGATTATTTGGATTTGTACGAACACTCTAGCCTTAGACAGAAAACCCAGGGTACAGGCATTCACTCTTCCAGTTTGCACGTGTTCACACTATTTAAAACCCAAAACTTTGATGAGATTTTGAAAACTTAGAAGGTACAAGGCCAAAAATCAAACTGGAAGGGTTCAAAACCATATAACAGAGGGTTCAAAACCTTGTAATAATTCATTCAAAAACAGATGATTGATTTTCAAAAATCGTTTCGAAAAATTGGGTTCTTGTTTTGATAATCACCTAAGGATAGGTGATATGCATGTTTTAAGATCTAAACACAAGATAATTTGTGTTAGGGTCCTAGAAAGGTTATAGTCTAGGTCAAAGAATTACTAGTAACCTAATTCCCTATAACCATTGGCTCTGATACCAACTCTTCTGTCACACCCCGACCACGTATAACATACAAAACGTGGCAGAAAACGTCGGGGAGTGTTGTAACAGAATTATTGTTTCACAACCATGGCATACAAAGTTATATTTTATTTATTAAACAAACGAGTTACATTGTATTTTAAACGAAGGAAACGAAGTACACAACATCAACTAAACTAATCTTGCTTCTTTTATTGTCACTAAGGCCCGAGTCCACCCTAGTGTATCCCGATCAAACCTATGCACCTGCTCTTGAAACACATGTGAAAATAGGCACGTCAGCATAAAAATGCCTATGAGATACATAGGTTTTGTGAAAAGAGGATTCATGACTTATTAGTTTAGAAAAAGTTGTTTAACAAAAGTCAGTCATGAACCTTGTAAATTGTTTTGTTTTGTAAATCATTCAAAAAGCGATGATATGTATAAATAAGAGAATAATGTAGGGTTAAATGAATAACCAAGTAAATGAGTTTGTATAAGATAAGTTGTTTTGTAAATCAATGTCTTGTGACAATAAGTTGTTTATGTAACACGTAATATGTCAAATATTGAAATGATTTAAGTAACGCTACGACATGTAATGTCATATAAACACTTATATATAGGAAGTACCAGCGGCGTATCCACCATGCTTGTATCATATTACCCACGCCTCGTTACTCAAATCACTTACTCGAACCAACCACTAATGTAAATTGTTTATGTATAACTGAATTGTCATGTGTTAATGTGTAAACCATATCGAAATGTCTATGTCCATTGTAAACCACTAAATGTGTATATCAATGTCAAAATGTTTATGTTTAATGTAGATCATGTAATGTGTACCCAAAAATATCATGTATGGTAAGTGGAATATATCAACCAAACCATATGTAAAATGCACAAAAACAAGGTATTGAAGTAAAACATGGTTTAAATCAAAGTTATGTTTTGTGGAACAAATGCATGCTATACTGATACAGACATTTATGCGGTATTGTGAAAATGCATACATCCAAGCCTTGAGACTGTGGCGATAAATCCTTAAACAAATTAAAGGTTTATCTAAGTTATGTGTATCGAATTCAGTCATTCCTTTCATCCAAACCTACCCAGGATGTCCGGAACGGGAGTTGTCAATTCCTATGGTACCACTACCTACTAACGAACGGAGTAGCTAATGTTAATGAATGTATTGTTCCATTTTAAACAACCCAAATATCATACCAAAATGTAAGCATGTGATGAAAACAACTGTACTAAGTATGCACACAATGGGCATACATAGCATGAAATGTAATGTCAAACAATGTACTAAGTATGCACACAATGGACATACATAGCATGAACACAATGAAATCATGTACTATAAATGTACTAATGAACGTAGCAAATATATGATGTGAAAGCAGGAAAGCATGAAAGTAACAAGTAGGCACATGTGTTTCACCCCAAAACAGTTTGAAAAACAGTAAAAGAGGGGTCTATGTACTCACTTGAGATTGCTCAGTTGTCCTTGAGTGACAACCAACCAATGCTAGAGATCATGGATATCAAACGGCACCTAATATAGGTAACTATGCTAATAAACCGGACCTAAATTGGAGGATAGGATAGAATGAGGGTTCGTAAACCAAACAAGTATGGAGACTCGTGTAATATGGTTTAACAAAGCCTACATACTAAATGAAACCAAACATAATTTCTTACGACCCATTACGACCCGTTTAGGTAGCTTATGCTACTTTAACGCGTCGTTCGCGTGAAACGCGTTCGGACCGCCTAACTAGTCCTATGACAAGTAGAATATTCCTTAACATGCCTAATATTGTCGCCAAATCAGTTTAGATGTCAAAAGTTATGTCACATATGTTTATAATGAATTTTGGCATCAAAGGGGTATTTTGGTAATTTACCTAAGGCATATAAACTACCTATCATACAACTACTTAAACGTCGTGACCATAAGGTAGAACCTCGGAAGGTTATTCCCTACCTACTATGGTCACCTAAAGTATTTGGTCGGATCCTAATAATCGACCAAATGGGTCGGGTTCGAAAGTATAAGCGATTTATTAGATCGCTTACCCTTACGACCCTAGACAACGTGGAAATCAGTAGGCATAGTCACAAGGGACTATAACCATCGTGATTACAATCACGTTGCAAAGTTCAAACGAACTTCGCATTGACCATAAACTGGTCAACGCAGAAAGTCAAACAAAGTTTGACTTTCGGACTCGAAAAGCAATAAAAGAACGAAGGAACACTTACGAAGGGTCCCCGAATGCTAATCTTGATTCAAGTAGCTCAGGTATGAAACAAAGGTTTCAACTTAGAGCTTCTCAAATCAGATTCTAATGGGTTTTAAAGTTGGGGGATGTGGGTATTTATAGGATTTCTTGAACCGTTAGGTTCGTTTCTTGGAAACCGTGATCGAATCTAAGGCGTATACTTGTTGGAATGTTGTGGTGACTAAAATTGGCCTCTCATGAACTGAAAGGGCAAGTGTGGGTGTGGGTGTGTGGTTGGGAGTTTAACAGCTGTAATCTGCTGATTAATTGATGTTATCTGATCTGGGAGCCTGACGCGGGCCGCGTAAAGGATAGCCCTGGTTTTACGCGGGCCGCCTGGCCTGACTGGTCAGAAACCAACTTTCATAAATGACAGTTTTGGTCCCTGTTGTGTTTTAAGGCCATTCCCGACACTTCTAAGGCCCGTAAAGCCAACTTTAAGGCCCTAAAATGATGCCTAAACATTGTGGACATGAAACATGCTCAAAAATATGTCGGATGTCAGTTCGTTTGGTTGTACGATCGCGATGTTCGCTTAATTACGACGGAATGCGCACAAGCGTGAAAAACGATCCAAATTGCGCGACGAATGGATTATTCTCAAGCCAAACACTAAAATAAAATATTTTAGTGCTTACATAAATTTTTGGATGTCCGGATGTATTCAGAACGTAAGTTATGCGCGAAAGTGCAAACTTGTGCACTTTTTGACGCTTTTAGTCCCTGAATGACCCAAAAGTTTATTTTAGCACACCGAACCCCTCAAAGCCTATTTCTAAGCTATGTAAAGGATATTTATGGTATGTTTAACTTATGGTCATGTTCCGGAATGTTCCTTACAGTTCAAATTGGCATACTTTCGCAGTTTGTCAAGTTTAGTCCCTGTAAGCGAATTAACTTGTTTTTGCCATACCCAAGCCTTCAAAACTTATTTCTAAGTTATGTAAAGGTTATTTAAGGTATGTTAAGTGTATGTTGATGTTCCGGAGTATTTTTCGCATTAAACTAATTACGTTTACGCACCAGTTTGCGTATAATTCTCCAGAAAGCGATGTAGAGTTTGAAATTGAACAAAAGTCAAAACATGAAAAATGTAAAACATAACCAAACAAACATTGGGATCAAATAACATTGTTTTATTGATAACTGAAATGTTCACAATGATTACAAGCACAGATGTTACAGTCTCCCCTACTTGTGGAAATTTCGTCCCGAAATTTATTTAGAGGAAACTCGTGGGAAAAGATGCGGATATTTCGCCTTCATTTGATCTTCGTGTTCCCAAGTAAACTCGAGTCCACGTTTAGCTTCCCAGTGAACTTTGACCAAAGGAATGTGCTTGCGTTTGAGCCACTTGACTTCACGTTCCATGATTTCCATAGGTTTCTCGATAAATTTCAGTGTTTTATCAACACGAATTTCGTCAAGTGGTATGTGGAGGTTCTCATCAGCTAAACACCTCTTGAGATTGGACACGTGAAAGGTTGGATGAACATTTCCAAGTTCAGGAGGTAACTCAAGTCTGTAGGCTACCTTACCGATTCTTTCGACGATCTTGAATGGTCCAACGTATCTAGGTGCAAGTTTTCCTTTCTTTCCAAATCTGATCACACCTTTCCAAGGTGAGACCTTAAGTAATACTCGATCACCGACTTGAAATTCCAAGGGCTTGCGTTTTGGGTCCGCGTAACTCTTTTGACGGCTTCTAGCTGTCTGAAGGTTATCACGAACTTTATTAATCTTATCAGTTGTCTCTTAAATGAGGGCAGGTCCAGTAAGCTGAGCCTCGCCGATCTCATTCCAGCAGACTGGTGAACGACATTTTCGACCATAGAGAGCCTCGAAAGGAGCCATGTTGATGCTGGAGTGATAACTGTTGTTGTAGGAGAATTCAATCAACGGAAGATGTGAATCCCAACTACCACCAAAATCGATCACACAAGCTCTAAGCATATCCTCCAGAGTCTGGATTGTTCTTTCAGATTGACCATCCGTTTGCGGATGATAAGCGGTGCTCAGATTAAGTTGGGTCCCCATAGCAGATTGCATGGTTCTCCAAAAATGAGAAGTGAAGCGAGCATCTCTGTCAGAAATGATGTTCAAAGGAACACCATGTCGAGCCACAATTTCATCCACATTGATTTTAGCAAGTTTGTCAGCAGAAAAATCCTCACGGATTGGCAAGAAATGCGCTGACTTAGTAAGACGATCCACGACTACCCAGATGGCATCATGAGCTTTCTTTGTGTGCGGAAGTTTAGTAATGAGATCCATAGTAATGTTTTCCCATTTCCAAACTGGGATCTCTGGTTGCACCAATAAACCAGAAGGACGCTGATGTTCAGCCTTAACCTTATGACAAGTAAGGCATTTTGATACATATAAGGCAATGTCTTTCTTCATACCAGGCCACCAATACTGAATACGAAGATCCTTATACATCTTATCTTAGCCAGGATGAACAGAATAACGAGACTTATGGGCTTCATCCATAAGCAAGGTGCGAAGATTATCTTGGCTTGGGACCCATAAACGGTCCATGAAGTAATACGATCCATTGTCCTTCAGTTCCAGATCAGGTGTTATGTGATAGGGAAATTCCTTATCCATCAAACCTTGTGAAACACAAGATTGTTGAGCCTGAGAAATGCGGGCTTGGATATCAGATCGAGCTTGAATAATAGATTGAACACGAACACAATGAAGCTTAGTACGTTCCTTACGACTCAATGCATCGGCTACGACATTCGCCTTACCAGGATGGTAGCGAATTTCGCAGTCATAGTCGTTTAGAAGCTCGACCCAACGTCGTTGCCTCATGTTGAGTTCTTTCTGATTAAAGATATGTTGAAGACTTTTGTGGTCCGTGAAAACCACACATTTTGTACCGTACAAATAGTGTCTCCAGATCTTTAGAGCAAAAACAACTGCACCCAACTCAAGATCATGAGTGGTGTAGTTCTTCTCATGTATCTTCAACTGCCTCGATGCATATGCTATGACTTTGTTCCTTTGCATCAGAACACAACCAAGACCCAATTTAGATGCATCGCAATAAACGACGAAATCATCATTGCCCTCAGGCAAAGTCAGAACAGGCGCGTCGCAAAGCTTCTGCTTCAAGTTTTGAAAAGCTTCCTCTTGTTTGAATCCCCAGTCAAAGGGCTTGTTCTTCTGAGTTAGAGCAGTTAGAGGAACTGCAATCTTTGAGAAGTTCTCAATGAAGCGGCGGTAATAACCCGCTAGACCAAGAAAAGAACGAACTTCAGTAGGAGTAGTAGGCGTATCCCAATCCTTAATCGCACTGATCTTGGAGGGATGTACATGAATACCTTGTTCGTTGATAATATGTCCTAAGAATTGAACCTCTTTAAGCCAGAATTCGCACTTGGAGAATTTGGCAAAAAGTTGCTCTTTCTTTAGGAGTTCCAGAGTAAGACGAAGATGTTGCTCGTGATCAGCTCGCGTCTTAGAGTATATCAAGATGTCATCAATAAAAACAATGACGAACTGATCCAAATAAGGCTTGCAGACCCTATTCATTTAGTCCATGAAAACAGCAGGAGCATTAGTCAAACCGAATGGCATGACTGTGAACTCGTAATGCCCATAACGAGTGCGGAAAGCTGTCTTGGGAATATCTTCTTCATGCACACGAAGTTGATGATACCCGGAACGCAGATCAATATTCGAAAAATAAGAAGCGCCCTGTAACTGATCAAAGAGATCGTCTATGCGCGGCAAGGGATATCGATTCTTGATGGTAAGCTTGTTAAGCTCACGATAATCGATACACATCCTAAAGGATCCATCCTTCTTCTTGACAAAAAGAATGGGAGCACCCCAAGGTGAAAAGCTAGGACGTATAAAACCTTTGTCAGAGAGCTCCTGAAGCTGCTTAGACAACTCTTGCATCTCAGATGGTGCAAGACGATATGGAGCTCTGGTAATGGGATTTGCACCAGGTACGAGATCAATGCGGAACTCGACTTGGTGTGCTGGGGGTAGACCAGGTAACTCTTCAGGGAAAACTTCAGAATAATCCCGAACGACAGGAATATCTGAAATAGACTTACCCTTGCCTTTATATGCTGTAACATGTGCTAAGAAGGCAACATAGTTCTTCCGCAGATATTTCCGAGCTTTAAAACAAGACATGAGCTTGAGACCACCAGACGGTTTCTCACCATGAACCTGTAGGATCTCGCTTGTCGAAAGCGGCACACGAACGATCTTCTCGAAACAAACTACCTCTGCGTGTTGCTTGGATAACCAATCCATACCCACGATGACGTCGAAGCTTCCAAGTTGCATAGGCGTGAGGTTGATAGGAAAAAGATGGTCGTTAAGGTTCAACTGGCAGTTGCGTAGAACAGAATCAAGAACAATGGGTTCACCACTAGCAACTTCTACTGTCAAGGGTTTTCCTAGTTTCGTTCTAGACACGCGAAGCATTGGCTCAAAAGACAATGACACAAAACTCTTGTCGGCACCAGAATCGAAAAGAACAGATGCAGGCTGATTATTAATAAGGAACGTACCGTTCACCACATTATCGTCCGCCTGCGCCTCTTGGGCATTCATGTTGAAGACTCGACCTCGAGCAGGAGCCTGAGCTGGATTCGTATTCACCAATCTTGGACATTGATTACGGTAGTGGGTCGGATCCCCACAGTTATAACAAGCACCTGGTGGGTAGTGTGGTCGTGCAGCTTCACCCTATTGCTGAGCAGGAGGCTGAGCAACTTGTTGAGCCGGGTTCTGAACTGCCTGGTTTTGAGCAAACAGACAAACATTGGCACGATGACCCGACTTCCCACAGTTATTACAGAAACGGCACTGATGTTGCGGCTGATGGTGACTGTTGCATCTATTGCACAAAGGTGCATTCCCTGAATAGGGCTTCTTCGCTGGAGGCTGTGCGGGTTGGTTGGGAGCTGCCTGGTTAGCTTGGGCAGTGACAGCATAGTTTTGGGAAGCCTTACGCTTCCTTGCCCTTTTCGATGAACCAGAATCCTTTCCATTCTTGTTTTGACCTTTCATGCTATCTTCTTTGTCAGACGACTGTTTCTTGCCCTTGTCACCCTTCCTGTGTAACTTATTCTTCCGAATCTGCGACTCAGTCAATGTCGCTGCTAACTCGATAGCCTGACGGAGTGTGGCAGGGTTACTACCAGTAATGATGTCTTGCACTGAGTCAGGTAGGCCGTCGATGTACCTTTCGATAGCCTTGTCGAGTGGGGTAACCATTGTTGGGCAAAGCAGACTCAACTCCTCAAATCTACCAGTATATGCCCTGTGCTCACCACTGTCTTGTTTCAAGTCATCAAACTCTTTCTCCAACGCTCGCTGTTCATGACGAGGATAGAACTCCCTCATCATAAGGGCCCTAAGTTCAGCCCAAGTTTGTGCTAGAGTAACTTCTGCACCACGGTCTCTCATAACCCCGTTCCACCATGTGAGAGCCCTCTTCTGAAACACACTCGAAGAAAACTCGACCTTGCGATTGTCAGGACACTGCACGTGGCGGAAAGTATTCTCAATGCTCTCGAACCATTGAAGAAGCCCAGTCGCTCCTTCAGAACCACTAAACTTGAGTGGTTTAGCCGAGTTAAAATCCTTGTATTTGCATGGAGCATTATTGTTGTTGTTGGCTTGGTTCCATTGAGCAAAGAGGTTTGGGAATTGAGCAGCCATTTGCTACGCAATGATTTCTGCCAGTTCGGCAGTCGCTATCTGGTTTTCGCGTCGAGGAGGCATTCTAAAAGAGGAAACATGAAAGGAAACGAGTGAGATGATTGGATGAGGAGAATGAGATGAAACAAAATCAAAAGAAAAGATGGTGATCATTTGTCCGCATCACAAAGCAAACAAACGACACATAGTGACTAATCAAAGTAAATGGGTCAAAAATAATGTATCGCGAAGACATGCTCGCCTATAAGTGAACACTCACCCCAAGAGTTCCCAGGTAAGAGTGACTGGTCCGATTATTTGGATTTGTACGAACACTCTAGCCTTAGACAGAAAACCCAGGGTACAGGCATTCACTCTTCCAGTTTGCACGTGTTCACACTATTTAAAACCCAAAACTTTGACGAGATTTTGAAAACTTAGAAGGTACAAGGCCAAAAATCAAACTGGAAGGGTTCAAAACCATATAACAGAGGGTTCAAAACCTTGTAATAATTCATTCAAAAATAGATGATTGATTTTCAAAAATCGTTTCGAAAAATTGGGTTCTTGTTTTGATAATCACCTAAGGATAGGTGATATGCATGTTTTAAGATCTAAACACAAGATAATTTGTGTTAGGGTCCTAGAAAGGTTATAGTCTAGGTCAAAGAATTACTAATAACCTAATTCCCTATAACCATTGGTTCTGATACCACACACGATAATCGCGCCAACTGAAAGTGCACGAAAAGAACTATACCACACACGATTTGGAGCTCGGCGCAGTGGTTTTCGCATTAAAGATCTGGAGACACTACCTTTATGGTACAAAGTGTACAATCTTTACAGATCACAAGAGCCTACAGCATATATTCAACCAGAAGGAGTTGAATATGAGGCAATGACGATGGGTTGAATTGCTGAACGACTACGACTGCGAGATAAAGTATCATCCAGGGAAGGCGAATGTAGTCGCCGATGCCCTAAGTCGTAAAGAGAGGATCAAGCCCATAAGGGTTAGGGCTTTAGAAATGATTATACGAACCGATCTTTCCTTGCGCATTCGTGCCGCGCAGAAAGAAGCTCTCAAGGAAGGAAACCTTGAAGAAGAATATCTCCGTGGGATGGAGAAGCTTTTGGTACCAAACGAAGAAGGAACATTATGTTTTGAGAAAAGGATTTGGGTTCCTCTGTTTGGTGATTTAAGGAAAGTTATTTTCGATGAAGCTCACAAGTCGCGGTACTCTATCCATCCAGGAGCGGACAAGATGTACCAGGATCTCAAAGATTATTATTGGTGGCCTAGGATGAAAGGCGATGTTGCTGTTTATGTGAGCAAATGTTTAACATGCGCTAAGGTTAAAGCGGAATACCAGAAGCCTTCAGGACTTCTGCAACAACCTGAGATTCCCAAGTGGAAATGGGAACAAATCTCCATGGACTTTATTACGAAATTGCCAAGAACGCCAAGAGGCCATGACACTATCTGGGTGATAGTGGATCGATTAACGAAGTCAGCACACTTCTTACCTATCAGAGAGAAGGATAATACGAGCAAATTGGCCGAAATATACATGAGAGAGATCGTCGCGCGCCATGGAGTACCTCTCTCGATCATCTCTGATAGAGACGGAAGGTTTGTGTCAAGGATATGGCAATCTTTCCAAGAAGCCTTTGGCTCACAATTGAATCTGAGCACTGCGTTTCATCCGCAAACTGACGGCCAGAGCGAGCGCACGATACAGACTTTGGAAGACATGCTGAGAGCGTGTGTTATGGATTTGGGCGGTAGCTGGGACAAGCATTTGCCTTTGGTCGAATTTTCGTACAACAACAGCTACCACACCAGTATTGGTGTCGCACCATTTGAAGCCCTTTACGGACACAAGTGCCGATCACCCTTATGTTGGGCTGACGCAGGTGATAGACAGCTTGCTGGTCCCGAAATCGTCCAAGAGACGACAGACAAGATCGCGCAGATCCTTAAACGCATCGAAGCAGCTCGCCACAGACAAAAGGCCTATGCGGATCCAAACCGGAAACATGTGGATTTCCAAGTTGGAGAAATGGTGTTATTGAAAGTTTCACCCTGGAAGGGGGTGGCACGCTTTGGAAAGCGTGGGAAGTTAAATCCGCGCTACATTGGTCCTTTCCGAGTTTTGGAAAGAATAGGACTAGTAGCATACAAGTTGGACCTACCTGCTGAACTGAATGGTGTTCACGATACATTTCATGTATCCAACCTAAAGAAAAGTCCAACTCAAGTTACCGTTGCCATTCCCACCGACGAGATTCATGTTGACGACACGCTCCACTTCGTTGAAGAACCTGTTGAGGTCACGGATTGGAAAGTGAACAAGACCCGCCGGAGCAGTGTCAAACTCGTCAAAGTTCGTTTGAATGCCAGACATGGTCCTGAGTTCACCTGGGAGCGTGAGGACCGGATGAAAGAGAAATACCCCCACCTTTTTCCTAAGAACACTGCATCTACAAGCAGAACTTAAATTTCGGGACGAAATTTATTTAACGGGGGGAGAATGTGACAACCCTCACCAAACCAGGTATTCGTACGACTTAATTAATGATTAATTACTGCTTAATTTCTGTGCTTGCTTGAACTAGCTGATGAACTGCTACTTGATATCTGATACATGTACTTACTTGCATCATACTTTACTTGTCGTCACTACAATACTTACATACTGAACCTTAGTGACAAACATGATGCACAAAAAGCACAGTAGCACAATAACGGATAACCTATTGAACATGCTGATAAGCCAGCATCAGGCAGACACTGCCTCTAAGGCCTGTAAGAGCCTGAAATGTTTTGCTACACTAAGTGGTGAGTGTAGGGATATAAGGGTTGTGGAACTGCGTCTCTAGGAATAAGTCACAATGACTGGATGTGCCTAAAACGTACTCTAAGCACAAAACTCAGCACTTTACATAACAATCCGGCTTCTAGCTAACTAGTAAAGTGCCAAAACATGAGAAAAGTATTACTAGACACTTTCCAAAGTGTCGGAAATAAGCCGTGTCACTAAAGAGAGTAATAACGACACTTTAAAGCTTTGATTAACACTTTAACGGATTACTATCCAACCGAACAACCGGACTATACCCGGAACATGAAAATATTGTTATTTTCACTATTTATCTTTTTCTGAGCTAGTTAGGGTCCCTGATTACCCTAACACCCGTTGTAACACACTACACTTTAATAACTAAGTTAAACACTTAACTAACTTGGTTTAACCTAACTAATACCTAACTAAATATTTGGAATCGAACTAGCTTACCCCCCCTCCTAACCGTCCCCAACCATGGGGGACACACTTGTCCTTGCAAGATTACCATAATCTAATTTTTGTCTAATATCTACAAGACACATTATCCAATGGTTAATCACCCTAAACTTTGCCTATAAGATCTTGGCTTAACACATTGATCATTCACAACACACAAATCAACAAACACACTTTCTCTCCCTCTCTTGGAGGTCTCGGCCGAGAGCACCCCACCCACATCCATCATCTTCGAGTTTTGATCAAGCCATTCCAAGCTCACACACGCATCAAGGGTCGTATACAAGGAGTCTTGGAGCAAGCGGAACGTGAAGGACCTCGTTATCTAGCTTTTATCCACCTCTTTTGCGCGTAGATTCTTCCCTAGCCTCGAGCTAGAGGTATAATGCTTAAAACACCTTCTTGAACTAATCTAAAGTGGTTAAAAGGATTTGTATCGGTTAAAACTCGTTAACATGCAAGTTGATGATTTAAAGTTTACTAAAAACACTAAAAATGGTGGTTAATAGCACATAAGTTGTGTAAATGTTGTAGTAATTGAAAGTTGTGTTCATTTAGGCCCAATCTATGATGTGGTAGCTCGGATCATCGTTTAACCCGGTTTGGTAAGATCATGGATCTTAACATAAGCTTGTTTTGAATAATACAAGGGTTAAAAGGTGAAACTCTACCACACGCGAATCATGAACTTGTGTAAAAGAGTTTTACTTGTTTAAGTTATGTTTAAAACTAGCAGATCTACACATCTGCAAGTGGTATTTTCAAAGAACCACGTATCAAAGAAATCATGTATTTTAAAAGATGGATTTTATACTAACAAGCATGATTTTTATAAACCACAAGTGTGTAAACACTTGTGAAATAAAAAGATCCGACAAAATAACGGTTTTTGTAAAAGATGACGGGAAGTTGTAAAGATGGATTTTCTCTAAAAACGAGGTTTTTACAAGATCAAATTACCTTATATGAAGATCTACTAAATTTAAGGGGATGTACACCACAGTTTTGGGAAAACTACAAGTTCATGTAATTTTTGGCAATTTACACATATGTTGATTTGTTGTTGTGATAAAAGTTGTTCTGATCAAATGAAGAAAATTGTTGAGTTGATTTGTTAAAGAAAATGATACGCTTGAAAGCGTGGCCACCTCCAGTTACAGAGGAAACTCTGGCGAAATTTTTCTAAACAACCTAACACTTAGAACTATTTGCACTACAAGTGTTAGAATTATTTTTAACATGTTTTCGAAACATAAATTTCGCCATGACTTTATTTACTAAATATTCGGAGGTGGGATTTTCACAAAATTTAACGTGATAAATATATATATTTTTCACACACTGTTTATGATTATTTTGTGAAATACATAAATATTATTTTTAGAGTAAAAATAATATTTACGAACGTTAACGAATCCAAAATAATACGAACGCTTTCACCATAAATATATAAGTTACACCGGTAATTATATTACCACTCGATTGTTAAAACGTAACTTACGCACTTACGGAAATATTTATGAACGCGTATTTTAACAACGTATTATTGGAGAAAAATTATGTGAAATGAAAATATAATATTTTTGAGAAAAATACTTATATTTTGGAATTGGAAATATGTATATATTAAGTGAGACTTAATGATATCATTTGAACGCACATGTATTGAATCCCCCATCCTTGGGAAGGAGATTAACTACCAAGTATATACAGAATGTAAACACGAAATAGTTGTCTAACTATTTCCCAAAGACTTAAACTATAAAGCTAAGGCACGGCCGTCCGTCTAATAGAAATTAGCACCTGTAGGTCGTCGCACAGCTGCGTGAGCAGGAGATACTTGGTAGAGACGCTTCACTGTGAGTTCATGTCCCCCTTTTCTCTAACTGTTTTCAGTTTTCTTAACTGCGGGGGTGAAATACATGTTACTTTGATTACAAGTACTTTATACACGGTATGGTTAGCGTAAGGAGGTTTACTACTTAGATCATGTGAGTGGGTAGGCAGAAACACCGAGGGACGTAAGCGGTAGATCTATCTGGGTGTAGCGAGCCCAACTCTAGGCCCAACAGAACGGACCTCTAAGAGGCCCAGCAGAACGGACCTTGAGTGACTTTGTACCCGACGCAAAAATCTGCTAGGTTGAGTCTTCCTACTTGCACTTCACACATACTAATGGCCTTGCAAACCATTGGTGATCTCTTTTTCCTTACACTGCTACATACCAGGGAAATTTTATACTTACAAGTGTTTTACATACTCACTTACACATGAACTCGCTCAACATTATTGTTGATTTTTCAACTTACATGTATTTCAGGAAATTAGAGATCTGGCACGGTATGTTATGTTTTCCCGCTGCATAAGGGTTCCAAGGTCATCCCAGTTTAGGAAATGTGACTCTTTCCTGGACAAGTCACAACTCTTAAACTGCGCTTATTTCATGTTACTGTTTATGTTGTTCAAGACAATGTTTTACGTTATAATGTTGTAAGTCTCTAAGACAATGGTATGTTACTCTGGTTTTAAAACTTAATCAAACGGATGATCTTGCATGATTTTATTTCATATAGCTTTGTTATGGTTAAGCTATGGTATTAAGAAGTCACACCAAAATTAACCACGCTTCCGCAAAGCCAGGGTGTGACAGTTCTGAACTGCCTGGTTTTGAGCAAACAGACAAACATTGGCAAGATGACCCGACTTCCCATAGTTATTACAGAAACGGCACTGATGTTGCGGCTGATGGTGACTGTTGCATCTATTGCACAAAGGTGCATTCCCTGAATAGGGCTTCTTCGCTGGAGGCTGTGCGGGTTGGTTGGGAGCTGCCTGGTTAGCTTGGGCAGTGACAGCATAGTTTTGGGAAGCCTTACGCTTCCTTGCCCTTTTCGATGAACCAGAATCCTTTCCATTCTTGTTTTGACCTTTCATGCTATCTTCTTTGTCAGACGACTGTTTCTTGCCCTTGTCACCCTTCCTGTGTAACTTATTCTTCCGAATCTGCGACTCAGTCAATGTCGCTGCTAACTCGATAGCCTGACGGAGTGTGGCAGGGTTACTACCAGTAATGATGTCTTGCACTGAGTCAGGTAGGCCGTCGATGTACCTTTCGATAGCCTTGTCGAGTGGGGTAACCATTGTTGGGCAAAGCAGACTCAACTCCTCAAATCTATCAGTATATGCCCTGTGCTCGCCACTGTCTTGTTTCAAGTCATCAAACTCTTTCTCCAACGCTCGCTGTTCATGACGAGGATAGAACTCCCTCATCATAAGGGCCCTAAGTTCAGCCCAAGTTTGTGCTAGAGTAACTTCTGCACCACGGTCTCTCATAACCCCGTTCCACCATGTGAGAGCCCTCTTCTGAAACACACTCGAAGAAAACTCGACCTTGCGATTGTCGGGACACTGCACGTGGCGGAAAGTATTCTCAATGCTCTCAAACCATTGAAGAAGCCCAGTCGCTCCTTCAGAACCACTAAACTTGAGTGGTTTAGCCGAGTTAAAATCCTTGTATTTGCATGGAGCATTGTTGTTGTTGTGGGCTTGGTTCCATTGAGCAAAGAGGTTTGGGAATTGAGCAGCCATTTGCTACGCAATGATTTCTACCAGTTCGGCAGTCGCTATCTGGTTTTCGCGTCGAGGAGGCATTCTAAAAGAGGAAACATGAAAGGAAACGAGTGAGATGATTGGATGAGGAGAATGAGATGAAACAAAATCAAAGGAAAAGATGGTGATCATTTGTCTGCATCACAAAGCAAACAAACGACACATAGTGACTAATCAAAGTAAATGGGTCAAAAATAATGTATCGCGAAGACATGCTCGCCTATAAGTGAACACTCACCCCAAGAGTTCCCAGGTAAGAGTGACTGGTCCGATTATTTGGATTTGTACGAACACTCTAGCCTTAGACAGAAAACCCAGGGTACAGGCATTCACTCTTCCAGTTTGCACGTGTTCACACTATTTAAAACCCAAAACTTTGACGAGATTTTGAAAACTTAGAAGGTACAAGGCCAAAAATCAAACTGGAAGGGTTCAAAACCATATAACAGAGGGTTCAAAACCTTGTAATAATTCATTCAAAAACAGATGATTGATTTTCAAAAATCGTTTCGAAAAATTGGGTTCTTGTTTTGATAATCACCTAAGGATAGGTGATATGCATGTTTTAAGATCTAAACACAAGATAATTTGTGTTAGGGTCCTAGAAAGGTTATAGTCTAGGTCAAAGAATTACTAATAACCTAATTCCCTATAACCATTGGCTCTGATACCAACTCTTTTGTCACACCCCGACCACGTATAACATACAAAACGTGGCAGAAAACGTCGGGGAGTGTTGTAACAGAATTATTGTTTCACAACCATGGCATACAAAGTTATATTTTATTTATCAAACAAACGAGTTACATTGTCTTTTAAACGAAGGAAACGAAGTACACAACATCAACTAAACTAATCTTGCTTCTTTTATTGTCACTAAGGCCCGAGTCCACCCTAGTGTATCCCGATCAAACCTATGCACCTACTCTTGAAACACATGTGAAAATAGGCACGTCAGCATAAAAATGCCTATGAGATACATAGGTTTTGTGAAAAGAGGATTCATGACTTATTAGTTTAGAAAAAGTTGTTTAACAAAAGTCAGTCATGAACCTTGTAAATTGTTTTGTTTTGTAAATCATTCAAAAAGCGATGATATGTATAAATAAGAGAATAAAGTAAGGTTAAATGAATAACCAAGTAAATGAGTTTGTATAAGATAAGTTGTTTTGTAAATCAATGTCTTGTGACAATAAGTTGTTTATGTAACACGTAATATGTCAAATATTGAAATGATTTAAGTAACGCTACGACATGTAATGTCATACAAACACTTATATATAGGAAGTACCAGCGGCGTATCCACCATGCTTGTATCATATTACACACGCCTCGTTACTCAAATCACTTACTCGAACCAACCACTAATGTAAATTGTTTATGTATAACTGAATTGTCATGTGTTAATGTGTAAACCATATCGAAATGTCTATGTCCATTGTAAACCACTAAATGTGTATATCAATGTCAAAATGTTTATGTTTAATGTAGATCATGTAATGTGTACCCAAAAATATCATGTATGGTAAGTGGAATATATCAACCAAACCATATGTAAAATGCACAAAAACAAGGTATTGAAGTAAAACATGGTTTAAATCAAAGTTATGTTTTGTGGAACAAATGCATGCTATACTGATACAAACATTTATGCGGTATTGTGAAAATGCATACATTCAAGCCTTGAGACTGTGGCGATAAATCCTTAAACAAATTAAAGGTTTATCTAAGTTATGTGTATCGAATTCGGTCATTCCTTTCATCCAAACCTATCCAGGATGTCCGGAACGGGAGTTGTCAATTCCTATGGTACCACTACCTACTAACGAACGGAGTAGCTAATGTTAATGAATGTATTGTTCCATTTTAAACAACCCAAATATCATACCAAAATGTAAGCATGTGATGAAAACAACTGTACTAAGTATGCACACAATGGGCATACATAGCATGAAATGTAATGTGAAACAATGTACTAAGTATGCACACAATGGACATACATAGCATGAACACAATGAAATCATGTACTATAAATGTACTAATGAACGTAGCAAATATATGATGTGAAAGCAGGAAAGCATGAAAGTAACAAGTAGGCACATGTGTTTCACCCCAAAACAGTTTGGAAAACAGTAAAAGAGGGGTCTATGTACTCACTTGAGATTGCTCAGTTGTCCTTGAGTGACAACCAACCAATGCTAGAGATCATGGATATCAAACGGCACCTAATATAGGTAACTATGCTAATAAACCGGACCTAAATTGGAGGATAGGATAGAATGAGGGTTCGTAAACCAAACAAGTATGGAGACTCGTGTAATATGGTTTAACAAAGCCTACATACTAAATGAAACCTAACATAATTGCTTACGACCCATTACGACCCGTTTAGGTAGCTTATGCTACTTTAACGCGTCGTTCGCGTGAAACGCGTTCGGACCGCCTAACTAGTCCTATGACAAGTAGAATATGCCTTAACATGCCTAATATTGTCGCCAAATCATTTTAGATGTCAAAAGTTATGTCACATATGTTTATAATGAATTTTGGCATCAAAGGGTTATTTTGGTAATTTACCTAAGGCATATAAACTACCTATCATACAACTACTTAAACGTCGTGACCATAAGGTATAACATCGGAAGGTTATTCCCTACCTACTATGGTCACCTAAAGTATTTGGTCGGATCCTAATGATCGACCAAATGGGTCGGGTTCGAAAGTATAAGCGATTTATTGGATCGCTTACCCTTACGACCCTAGACAACGTGGAAATCAGTAGGCATAGTCACAAGGGACTATAACCATCGTGATTACAATCACGTTGCAAAGTTCAAATGAACTTCGCATTGACCATAAACTGGTCAACGCAGAAAGTCAAACAAAGTTTGACTTTCGGACTCGAAAAGCAATAAAAGAACGAAGGAATACTTACGAAGGGTCCCCGAATGCTAATCTTGATTCAAGTAGCTCAGGTATGAAACAAAGGTTTCAACTTAGAGCTTCTCAAATCAGATTCTAGTGGGTTTTGAAGTTGGGGGATGTGGGTATTTATAGGATTTCCCGAACCGTTAGGTTCGTTTCTTGGAAACCGTGATCGAATCTAAGGCGTACACTTGTTGGAATGTTGTGGTGACTAAAAATGGCCTCTCATGAACTGAAAGGGCAAGTGTGGGTGTGTGGTTGGGAGTTTAACAGCTGTAATCTGCTGATTAATTGATCTTATCTGATCTGGGAGCTTGACGCGGGCCGCGTAAAGGATAGCCCTGGTTTTACGCGGGCCGCCTGGCCTGACTGGTCAGAAACCAACTTTCATAAATGACAGTTTTGGTCCCTGTTGTGTTTTAAGGCCATTCCCGACACTTCTAAGGCCCGTAAAGCCAACTTTAAGGCCCTAAAATGATGCCTAAAAATTGTGGACATGAAACATGCTCAAAATTATGTCGGATGTCAGTTCGTTTGGTTGTACGATCGCGATGTTCGCTTAATTACGACGGAATGCGCACAAGCGTGAAAAAACGATCCAAATTGCGCGACGAATGGATTATTCTCAAGCCAAACACTAAAATAAAATATTTTAGTGCTTACATAAATTTTTGGATGTCCGGATGTATTCAGAACGTAAGTTATGCGCGAAAGTGCAAACTTGTGCACTTTTTGACGCTTTTAGTCCCTGAATGACCCAAAAGTTTATTTTAGCACACCGAACCCCTCAAAGCCTATTTCTAAGCTATGTAAAGGATATTTATGGTATGTTTAACTTATGGTCATGTTCCGGAATGTTCCTTACAGTTCAAATTGGCATACTTTCGCAGTTTGTCAAGTTTAGTCCCTGTAAGCGAATTAACTTGTTTTTGCCATACCCAAGCCTTCAAAACTTATTTCTAAGTTATGTAAACGTTATTTAAGGTATGTTAAGTATATGTTGATGTTCCGGAGTATTTTTCGCATTAAACTGATTACGTTTACGCACCAGTTTGCGTATAATTCTCCAGAAAGCGATGTAGAGTTTGAAATTGAACAAAAGTCAAAACATGAAAAATGTAAAACATAACCAAACAAACATTGGGATCAAATAACATTGTTTTATTGATAACTGAACTATTCACAATGATTACAAGCACAGATGTTACAGAAACATCAGGGAGTGTTGTAACAGAATCATTGTTTCATAACACATGGAAATTGAAATATTGTTTTATTTATTAAAAGAGTTACAAAGTCTTGACAATCAAAGAAACATAACATAAATAACTAGTCTTGCATCTTTTATTATCGCTAAGGCCCAAGTCCGCCTAAGTGTATCTTGATAAATCCTAAGCCTCATATCCTGAAACACATGTGAAAATAGGTACGTCAGCATAAAAATGCCTGTGAGATACATAGGTTTTGTGAAAATAGAATTCATGACTTATGTTTAATAAAATGTTTAGTCATGAACCTTGTAATTTGCTTTGTCTTGTAAATCATTTGAAAAGTGATAAATAAACCAAATGATATATATGTATAAAAGAATAATACATGGTTAAATAAATAACCAAGTAAAATAAGTTTATATTAGATAAGTTGTTTGTAAAACAATGTATTGTGGAAAGTATGTTATTTGTATAAAATGTTATATGTCTAAATTGAAATGATTCAAATAACGCTACGATATGTAATACCATACAAGCACTTATATATAGGAAGTACCAGCGGCGTATCCACCATGCTTGTATCATATTATACATGCCTCGTTACTTAAATCACTTACTCAATCCAAACCACCAAAGTAAAATGTTTATGTATAATCAAATGTCAAAATGTTTGTGTGAAATCCATGTCTAATGTAAATCATGAATTGTGTATATCAAATTCAAAATGTTTATGTCTAATGTAAATCATGAATTGTGTATATCAATGTCAAAATGTTTATGTCTAATGTAAATCATGTATTGTGTATATCAATGTCAAAATGTTTATATCTAATGTAAATCATGAATTGTGTATATCAATGTCAAAAATGTTTTATCCAAAATATCATGTATGGTAAGTGAAATATATCAACTAAACCATATGTAAAATGCACAAAAACAAGGTATTGAAGTAAAACATGGTTTAAATCAAAGTTATGTTTTGTGGAACAAATGCATGCTATATTGATACAAACATCTATGCGGTATTGTTATAATGCATACATTCAAGCCTTGCGACTGTAGAATAAACCCTAGCACAAAGTCTAAGGTCCACCTAGAAATGTATTCGGATTCGGTCATTCCTTACGTCCAAACAAACCTAGGATTTCAGGAATGGGAGTTGTCAAGTCCTATGGTACCACTACCTACTACCGAGCGGCATGATCGGTGTTAATGAATGTATATTGTCCCATCTAAACAAACCAAATGTCATACCAAAATGTAAGCATGTGATGAATAACAAATGTACTAAGTATGCACACAATGGACATACATAGCATAAAATGTAATGTAAAACAATGTACTAAGTATGCACACAATGGACATACATAGCATAAAATGTAATGTAAAACGATGTACTAACTATGCAACAAAGGACATACATAGCAAAAACACAATGAAATAATATACTATAAATGTACTAATGAACATAACAAGTATATGATATGAAAACATGAAAGGCACGAAAGTAACAAGTAGGCACATGTGTTTCACCCCAAAACAGTTTGAAAACGGTAAAAGAGGGGTCTATGTACTCACTTGAGATTGCTCAATAGACTTTAGATATCCACCAAGCAAAGCTAGAAGATCACGGAATTAAACGGCACCTAATATAAGTAGCTACATTAATAAACGGACCTAAAATCGGAGGATCAGATAGAGTGAGGGTTCGTAAACCAAATGAGTATGGAAACTCATGTAATATGGTTTAACAAAGCATACATACTAAAATGAAACCAAACCTAAGTGCTTACGACCCATTACGACCCGTTTAGGTAGCTTATGCTACTTTAACGCGTCGTTCGCGTAAAACGCGTTTGGAACGCCTAACTAGCCCTATGATAAGTAAAATATGCCTTAACATGTCTACTATTGTTGCCAAAATAGTTTAGATATCAAAAGTTATGTTACATATGCTTAATATGAATTTTGGCGTAAAAAGGGAATTTTGGTCATTTACCTAAGGCATATAAACTACCTATCATACAACTAACTAAACGTCGTGACCATAAGGTATAAACTCGGAAGGTTATTCCCTATACAACTATGGTCACCTAATGTGTTTGGTTGGATCCTAATGATCGACCAAACGGGTCGGGTTCGAAAGTATAAGCGATTGTTTAGATCGCTTACCCTTACGACCCTAGACAAGCACAAAACTAAAAGTGACGAGCTAAGCATGTTAAAACATGCTTAACTAAGTTTAGAAAACAGGTTTGGTATCAAAACAAACAGTTTTGATACCTAAGAGTAGTTTGGTTACAAAATACGCAAGAATACGCATTTTGGCCGAAACTACGACTCGTCACTGAGCCTAGATAACGTGGTAATCAGTAGGTATAGTCACTAGGGACTATAACCATCGTGATTACGCTCACGTTATGAAGTTCAAACGAACTTCGCATTGACCATAAACTGGTCAACGCAGAAAGTCAAACAAAGTTTGACTTTTAACGCTAAAAGAATAAAAAGAACGAAGGAACACTTACAAAGGGTCCCCAAAAGCTTTGATTTCTCAAGTATTCTCAGGTATGAAGTGGTCTCACTTCAACTTAGAGAACTCTCAAGAATTCAAGTGGGTTTTGAGTTGTGAATCAAAGGGGTATTTATAGGATTTCTAGGATCGTTAGGATCGTTTATCGAATAACGTGCTTTGATCTTGTCCCTACACTTGTTGCAACACCTTGGTACCCCAATTGGCCCCCCATGATCAGAAAATGACAAGTGGTGTTGGGTTTGGCTGTTTAAAATAGATTATTCTGATCTGGGAGACTGACACGGGGCGCGTAAGGAACAACAAGAGTTTATGCGGGCCGCCTGGCCCTTCTGATCAGAAGCAAACTTTCAAAAATGACAGTTTTGGTCCCTGTTATGCATTAAAGCCATTTCCGACACGTTTAAGGCCCGTTAAGCCAACGTTAACGCCCTAAAATGATGCCTAAACATTGTGGACATGAAAAATGGAAAAAAATATGCCGGATGTTGTTTCGTTTGGTTGTACGATCGCGATGTTCGCTTAATTACGACGGAATGCGCATAAGCGCGAAAAACGATCCAAATTGCGTGATGAATAGATTTTTCTCATGCCAAACACTAAAATAAAATATTTTAGTGCTTACATAAATTTTTGGATGTCTGGATGTATCCAGAACGTAAGTTGTGCGCGAAAGTGCAAACTTATGCACTTTTTGACGCTTTTAGTCCCTGAATGACCCAAAAGTTTATTTTAGCACACCAAACCCATTAAAGCCTATCTCTAAGCTATGTAAAGGATATTTATGGTATGCTTAACTTATGGTCATGTTCCGGAATGTCTGTTACAGTTCAAATTGGCATACTTTCGCAGTTTGTTAACTTTAGTCCCTGTAAGCGATTTAACTTGATTTTGCCATACCAAAGCCTTCAAAACTTATTTCTAAGTTATGTAAAGGTTATTTAAGGTATGTTAAGCCTATTTCACTATTCTAGAGTGTTTGTTGCATTAAACTGGTTATATTTACTCATCAGTGCGCGTATAACCTTCCAGAAAGCGATTTAAAGCTTGAAATCGAACCAGAATTGATATGTGCAAAGGATACACATATTTATACAAATCCCAAGTATGAAATACAATATTTCATTGGTTTGGTATTTGTTTGATGGCCGTGGAGGCACAGGTGTCACAGTCTCCCCTACTTCAGGAAATTTGGTCCCGAAATTTATCTAGAGGAAGCTTGTTAGAGTTTAAAACATGAAGTTGAAAAGATAGAACAACATTGGTTAGGGTTCTTGAACTTCTAGTAACTTTAATAACATCATGCTTGCAATGTAAGAGGGATACTTATATACAAGTATATGAAGCGTCATTGGTGCGTCCACCGTACCTCCATTACATTGTTTATGTTTTGTTATTGTTGCCACTATAGGTTCCTACACATGATAATTCTTACTGTTGTTTCTGCGCACTAAATTTCATAATTATGTATGCATCCATAATTACGTAATTCCTTGCATCGTCCACACAGTGTATCTTATAATGTGTAGAGGAAAACCAAATGAACAAACATGCGATCAGCGTGACTAGACCTCCATAGGATCCTTTTAATCAAATCAATAAATGATTTCTTTAGATAGACCACCAATGAGTCTTTTCAGCTAAAGCATCACATGTCATTCTTAACCAGATCCTGAATCGATCTTTTGACTAGACCACTAAAAGGGTCTCTTATGTATCATGGAATGGTACTATATAATCCAAGGGTCTTAACTATTACATAGAAGCCCATTAAGGATTTAAGGTAGTACCTTTGGATATCCTACTATTAATCCTTCATATGAAGATATGGAAGGTTCTACGAGGATTTGGATAACGAAAATAAAACCACAAAAGGAAATACATAACACAAAAACACATAACCACAAAATTGTTTATCTTGATCTTTAATTTGTTATCATTTTGTTAATTTGTTTTTGTTAATTGTGCACATGTATTTAAAGCACACTAGGAATCCATTCCGTGGATTTCATTTGGTACTTTAAACATTAGCAAGAATCTAACTATGAAGATAGAAAGATCTTAAAGAGAAAATTCGATTTCGATTATAAGGAACCGAAATGTTCGTATTAAGGTACACAAGGAATCCAATTAAGGACTCTGATTTGTATGATAATCATCCACATGGGTCTAATTGTGGAGATAAAAAGATCCCGTATGGATTTTAGAAGTTGAAGATGTTTTGAAACCTTGCACTGGATGTGCTTATGTCAAAACATGAAGAAAAAAAATGCTTATGAAGTTGAGATGCTAGATATGTCAAGGCGTCATATGAAGCAGAATTTGAAGGTTAAGTCAATGTATGAGGTAAATATTTTGAAAACTATGCATGGGGTTTCTTTTAAAAAAATGTGTTCAATGTTTTTGAAACCTTATATATAATACTTTTGAAATCATAAAGTGGGTGTATTTGGTAAATACATTTATAAAAATGTTTTAAAATCATGCGAGATGAATTTTGAAGGTATGTATAAGGTTTTTTTGAAAACATGAATGATGCTTTTGAAATCATGAACTTGATAAGAAAATATATTGTATTAATATTGTTTTCAGGCTATATGAGAAATGTTGAAATCATGAAGGTCATTTTTGAGAATATAGACAAAGTTTTGTGCATTTGTTATGTAAAGTAAATACACTATATTAAAAATGTTTTCGAACTATATATAGAATGTTTTGAAATCATGTAGGTTGTTTTGAAAACTTATGTTATGCATGTTGAAAAAAATCAGAACGTAATGGGTATGGGATTTGAAAATATCCTTGGTTATCTAACCAAGGATTTAAAGGCACAGATGTGCAGAAGCACGATTACTCATAATGTCATTCTATTCCCAGTACTTCGTTTCTTAGAATGAAACGAGTACTTAGAATTTACCAAGGGAATCATGAGTAAACACAAAAAATGGGAAATTCACAAAAGTAGTTTGTAAGGAACATAGTTCCTTAATGTAGGTATCATAGGGGAATGCCATACACACATGTAACTATACTTGTATATCAGAATTGCGAACAACAACTTATTTATAAACAAAACAGATTGTTTCACATTACAAGAAAATAGAAGAAACAAAAGCATAAGACAACAACATCTTCTAATCAGCCAACTGCTCATCCGTGGGTTGGATTTGCCTTAGCAAGCTTCGGGCATTTATTCACGAAATGACCCATTTTGCCACAGTTGCAGCACGATCCGGGCGGGAAGCGAGCTTGAGCAGGATTGGCTTGTGGTTGATTTGGACCACCTTGGTTCGGGTTACATCGACAAGCACTTGCCAGGTGACCAACTCGCCCACATGATACACACAGACGACACTGTAAGTGAGCTTGGTGATGCCCATTACATTTGTCGCATATTGGTGCCGTTCCCTTGTATTGCTTCTTAGCAGGTGGTGTTGCCACCCGGATGGGTCCTGCTTGATTTGGTACAGCTGCAGTTGAGCAAACCCTTGCTGTATGACCTATAAGTCCACAAATCTGGCATTTGCGGCACTTCACACTAGCATGATGATGAAGGTTACATTGGTTGCACAAGGGTGCAGTTCCATTGTATGGCTTCCTAGCAGGGGGTTGAGCTGGTTGGTTGGGGACGGCTTGACCATCGTGAGTGACCACGGCAAAGTTCTGAGAAGCCTTTCGCTTCTTTAACTTCTTAGGGGATCCAGTCTGTTCATCCATGGTCTTTGATTCCTCGATTGGTTTCTTGGCTGGTGGTGCTAGCTTGACTTCTGCTTCCTATGGTGGCTCTTGAGTGGCTTCATTGTTGAGACGAGACATGGCAATGCCTAATTCAACAGTTTTCAGGATTACTTCGCCTATTCGCTGGGAAAATTTGGCTGTTTGCTCGGACATTTGACCGTTGCTGAGAGGAAGAGACATTCTAGAAGGAAATGAAAGACATAGGAAGAAACAGGTGAAAGGTTATCGGATAATCAAAACAGAATGGCAATGCATAAAAATTGCGATCATTTGTTTGTTACATAAGGCAAACAAATGAGGCGGTGACTAATCAAAGTAAGCGGGTCATATTAATGTATCGCGAAGACATGCTTTAGCCTATAAGTGAACACTCACCCCAAGAGTTCCCAGGTAAGAGTGACTGGTCCGATACTGCGGATTTGTACGAACACTCTAGCCTTAGACAGAAAACTCAGAGTACAGGCATTCACCCTTCCAGTTAGCACGTGTTCACATCAAAAGACCCAAGCTTTGACGAGATTTGAAAACTTAGAGGGTTCAAAACCTAGTAATCAATCATCCTAGAACAGATGATTGGTTTTCAAGGCGGTTTTGAAATTTGTGTTCTTGTTGTGGTTGTCACTTAAGGATAGGTGACGGTATTGTTTTACGACTAAACGCAAGTAAACTCGCGTTAGGGTCCTAGGAAGGTTAAAGACTAGGTCAAAGCATTACTAATAACCTAATTCCCTATAACCATGGGCTCTGATACCAACTTTTCTGTCACACCCCGACCACATAAAACAACAAAACGTGGCGGAAACATCGGGGAGTGTTGTAACAGAATCATTGTTTCATAACACATGGAAATTGAAATATTGTTTTATTGATTAAAAGAGTTACAATGTCTTGACAATCAAAGAAACATAACATAAATAACTAGTCTTGCATCTTTTATTATCGCTAAGGCCCAAGTCCGCCTAAGTGTATCTTGATAAATCCTAAGCCTCATATCCTGAAACACATGTGAAAATAGGTACGTCAGCATAAAAATGCCTGTGAGATACATAGGTTTTGTGAAAATAGAATTCATGACTTATGTTTAAGAAAATGTTTAGTCATGAACCTTGTAATTTGCTTTGTCTTGTAAATCATTTGAAAAGTGATAAATAAACCAAATGATATATATGTATAAAAGAATAATACATGGTTAAATAAATAACCAAGTAAAATAAGTTTATATTAGATAAGTTGTTTGTAAAACAATGTATTGTGGAAAGTATGTTATTTGTATAAAATGTTATATGTCTAAATTGAAATGATTCAAATAACGCTACGTTATGTAATACCATACAAGGACTTATATATAGGAAGTACCAGCGGCGTATCCACCATGCTTGTATCATATTACACACGCCTCGTTACTTAAATCACATACTCAATCCAAACCACCAAAGTAAAATGTCTATGTATAATCAAATGTCAAAATGTTTGTGTGAAATCCATGTCTAATGTCTATGTCTAATGTAAATCATGAATTGTGTATATCAAAGTCAAAATGTTTATGTCTAATGTAAATCATGAATTGTGTATATCAATGTCAAAATGTTTATGTCTAATGTAAATCATGTATTGTGTATATCAATGTCAAAATGTTTATGTCTAATGTAAATCATGAATTATGTATATCAATGTCAAAAATGTTTTATCCAAAATATCATGTATGGTAAGTGAAATATATCAACTAAACCATATGTAAAATGCACAAAAACAAGGTATTGAAGTAAAACATGGTTTAAATCAAAGTTATGTTTTGTGGAACAAATGCATGCTATACTAATACAAACATCTATGCGGTATTGTTATAATGCATACATTCAAGCCTTGTGACTGTAGAATAAACCCTAGCACAAAGTCTAAGGTCCACCTAGAAATGTATTCGGATTCGGTCATTCCTTACGTCCAAGCAAACCTAGGATTTCAGGAATGGGAGTTGTCAAGTCCTATGTTACCACTACCTACTACCGAGCGGCATGATCGGTGTTAATGAATGTATATTGTCCCATTTAAACAAACCAAATGTCATACCAAAATGTAAGCATGTGATGAATAACAAATGTACTAAGTATGCACACAATGGACATACGTAGCATAAAATGTAATGCAAAACAGTGTACTAAGTATGCACACAATGGACATACATAGCATAAAATGTAATGTAAAATGATGTACTAACTATGCAACAAAGGACATACATAGCAAAAACACAATGAAATCATGTACTATAAATGTACTAATGAACATAACAAGTATATGATATGAAAACATGAAAGGCACGAAAGTAACAAGTAGGCACATGTGTTTCACCCCAAAACAGTTTGAAAACAGTAAAAGAGGGGTCTATGTACTCACTTGAGATTGCTCAATAGACTTTAGATATCCACCAAGCAAAGCTAGAAGATCACGGAATTAAACGGCACCTAATATAGGTAGCTACATTAATAAACGGACCTAAAATCAGAGGATCGGATAGAGTGAGGGTTCGTAAACCAAATGAGTATGGAAACTCATGTAATATGGTTTAACAAAGCCTACATACTAAAATGAAACCTAACCTAAGTGCTTACGACCCATTACGACCCGTTTAGGTAGCTTATGCAACTTTAACGCGTCGTTCGCGTAAAACGCGTTCGGAACGCCTAACTAGCCCTATGATAAGTAAAATATGCCTTAACATGTCTAATATTGTTGCCAAAACAGTTTAGATATCAAAAGTTATGTTACATATGCTTAATATGAATTTTGGCGTAAAAGGGCATTTTGGTCATTTACCTAAGGCATATAAACTACCTATCATACAACTAACTAAACGTCGTGACCATAAGGTATAACCTCGGAAGGTTATTCCCTATACAACTATGGTCACCTAATGTGTTTGGTTGGATCCTAATGATCGACCAAAAGGGTCGGGTTCGAAAGTATAAGCGATTGTTTAGATCGCTTACCCTTATGACCCTAGACAAGCACAAAACTAAAAGTGACGAGCTAAGCATGTTAAAACATGCTTAACTAAGTTTAGAAAACAGGTTTGGTATCAAAACAAATGGTTTTGATACCTAAGAGTAGTTTGGTTACAAAATACGCAAGAATACGCATTTTGGCCGAAACTACGACTCATCACTGAGCCTAGATAACGTGGTAATCAGTAGGTATAGTCACTAGGGACTATAACCATCGTGATTACGCTCACGTTATGAAGTTCAAACGAACTTCGCATTGACCATAAACTGGTCAACGCAGAAACTCGAACAAAGTTTGACTTTTAACGCTAAAAGAATAAAAAGAACGAAGGAACACTTACAAAGGGTCCCCGAAAGCTTTGATTTCTCAAGTATTCTCAGGTATGAAGTGGTCTCACTTCAACTTAGAGAACTCTCAAGAATTCAAGTGGGTTTTGAGTTGTTAATCAAAGGGGTATTTATAGGATTTCTAGGACCGTTAGGATCGTTTATCGAATAACGTGCGTTGATCTTGTCCCTACACTTGTTGCAACACCTTGGTACCCCAATTGGCCCCCCATGATCAGGAAATGACAAGTGGTGTTGGGTTTGGGAGTGCTTAACAGCTGTTAACAGCTGTTTAAAACAAATTATTCTGATCTGGGAGACTGACACGGGCCGCGTAAGGAACAACAAGAGTTTACGCTGGCCGCCTGGTCCTTCTGATCAGAAGCAAACTTTCAAAAATGACAGTTTTGGTCCCTGGTATGCATTAAAGCCATTTCCGACACGTTTAAGGCCCGTTAAGCCAATGTTAAGGCCCTAAAATGACGCCTAAACATTGTGGACATGAAACATGCTCAAAAATATGCCGGATGTTGGTTCGTTTGGTCGTACGATCGCGATGTTCGCTTAATTACGACGGAATGCGCATAAGCGCGAAAAACAATCCAAATTGCGTGACGAATGGATTTTTCTCATGCCAAACACTAAAATAAAATATTTTAGTGCTTACATAAATTTTTGGATGTCTGGATGTGTCCAGAACGTAAGTTGTGCGCGAAAGTTTATTTATGGTACACCAAACCCCTTAAAGCCTATCTCTAAGCTATGTAAAGGATATTTATGGTATGTTTAACTTATGGTCATGTTCCGGAATGTCTGTTACAGTTCAAATTGGCATACTTTCGCAGTTTGTCAACTTTAGTCCCTGTAAGCGATTTAACTTGATTTTGCCATACCAAAGCCTTCAAAACTTATTTCTAAGTTATGTAAAGGTTATTTAAGGTATGTTAAGCCTATTTCACTATTTCGGAGTGTTTGTTGCATTAAACTGGTTATATTTACGCATCAGTGCGCGTATAACCTTCCAGAAAGCGATTTAAAGCTTGAAATCGAACCAGAATTGATATGTGCAAAGGATACACATATTTATACAAATCCCAAGTATGAAATACAATATTTCATTGGTTTGGTATTTGTTTGATGGCCGTGGAGGCACAGGTGTCACAGCTGGAGTGGTCGGGGATGTGGCAAATGCGTTGTAGAATTCTTCTTCCATGATTCGTTAACAAATTTATCAAAACAGACACTTTCAAATGGAATTAAGTCTTTCAAAAGAAATCTCTCAAGCGAAATTAACCTGCAACAGACACTTCAAGCGAAATTAGACTTTTCAAACGAAATAAGTAATTTCGTGTGAACCGGTCAAACGAAATTTAATTTCGTACGAGATTATGAACCAGTTCAAACGAAATTAATCTTTTGGAGCGAAATTATAATTCCGTATGAAATTACTCAAACGAAATTACTAATTCCGTGTGGAATTAAGTGCAATTTCAAACGAAAATAAGCTGATGTCATCATTTCGATCTGATTTTCAAGCGAAATTACAAATTTTATCAGTTTTAGATCGAATTAAGGTCCAATTCTCTCAAGGTTTTGTTAAAACACTGTTTCGTTTATATTGTGTGAAATTCAAACCATTTTAACCGTGAAATCTTGTTCAATTTAGAAAAGAAGGTGTAGAAGTTAGAAAATCTGATGAAATCAAGCTGAAAATGGTAGAACTCCTCCTCCTGAGCTCTGATACCACTTGTAGGATCGTTTTACCGACCAAAACGAGTCGTTCAGAGGCGTTCTACTCAATATGAAAGGCGGAAACAGACATATCGAGTTCAATTCAGCTAGATATTCACTTTAAATGCCTTTCTGATTAATCTGACAAAGTTTTACCGCAATATTACACTTCGGCAGCACTTTGGCTCCGGAAACACACATACACGAATGATTCAAACGAAATTACAGAGATCCTATTTATAGGCAGCCTAATTCCGCTTGAACTTGACTCACACGAAATTACATACAAGCGGAATTACCATGTCAAGCGGAATTAGCTAATTCCGTACGGAATTACCAGTTGACATTTCATGCGGAATTACCTATTCCATGCGAAGTTAGCTCATTGACATTTTCCTCAAACTTCGTGCTCACAACAATACAAGACTCGATACAAGACGAAGTCGACAGACGTATGCACCAACAAGGTTTATTGTTCTCGGTGATCTTGGTTGGTATTAGAGTTGTTGTTATGATTATGTTACACTCACGATAGTAGATTATGATCAAAGTATTGGTTTGTGAATTGTAATATATTTGAGCATAGGTTTTGTGATGTTAACTGAATGGTATTTTTCGATATAAGTGAGTTGCACACAATTGATCTATGGTAATAATCTGTCTTGGATAAGGGGTAATGTGCTAGTAATAATTAGTCAATAATCTGTTATGGCATGCTACAATTTTATGACTGCTAGAGTAAGGCACGAATGATGTGTTTTTAATGATGATTTTAATATTGGACTCCATTAATGTTGATTGAATTGTATGATACCTAAGCTGTGATTAAATAACAATTTGCATGTTACGAGTGAATGGGTGAGTTGTTTGATGATGCTTGATGGTGGCTTAGGTTGTCACATAATTGTCATACAAATAAACAGCTACGTAACAACCCTAACATGTAAAACAAATTGGCATACTTGTTTGTAAAAATTGGGCCACGCAACTTAAAGTATTTCGGGATTGGGCTGGGTAAAATAATGGGACGCACACACATATATACTAAATTAATTACGATGGGCCGGTCATAAGTGGGCCTGTTCTGCTGGCCAATAGATAAAGCTGAAACGTAAAGCGTTGTGGGCCGGGATACGTTTTGGTCCTGGGGTGTAGCCTGTCACACACGCACACCTGTTTTGGGCCGCTGTGCACTATTACGAGAACTGCCATGAACTGTTAAGTGATATTGGGTTTTCATGCTATTGGACTGCATACTTTCTTGTTAGATTAGGTGACATGGGCCGCACATGCACACACACTCGGATGGAGAACATGTCAGTGGGCCGTTGTATTGTGTAACGGGTACCCAGACTAGGAACTTGTGTATGTATGATTTATTATGTGAATATTTGCAATATGTTGAGTAATGCTCGTGATTTAATGCATGTAATAGTTTAAGTGACATGAATTGATAAATGCTTTTGTTAGACATGGGCACTGTTGATTGACTGATACAACTCGCACAACCTGTTTAATGCTAGTGCACTGTCTGATGAATACATGTGAAACAATACGCACTAAGCTTGTATGCGAACTAACTGTTATGTGCAACTATCATAGGATTCGATTGATCATTTCTATTAAACGAGTAATTAATCTTACCGAGCAAATCTAAGGTGAGTTCATCTCTCTTGAGCATGCGTCCCAGTGGTTGGGACAGTCTTTGGGTATCCCTGGGAGGGATAGGTTTTGGGTAACTTGTTTGGGTATTCCTGAGAGGAATACGTCTTGTTGTAAATCGGTAATGTTGGATAATATACTCATCCTATCACCTTTAAAGTCCCTCCGTGTTGTTTGGTTACCTGAGAGGTAACAATGTATTAGTTAGTAGCGCTACTTAGGTTTGGCAACCTCACCCCGTACCTGGGAGGACGGGTGTTGAACTAATGATCTAGTCATGACCAATGCTTTGATAGGAGCATTGGAGAAAGGGCTATGTAAATCAGGAGCCATCTTGTATTCGGGGTATTATCAACATTAAATTCAATGGATTAACTAAACACTTGGTAACCAACGTTTTCGTAAATCTATGAACTCACCAGCGTTGTCTGATACACTTGTTGCATGCTCGCAGGTCGTTAGGTGTCTAGGATTTGGAACTTGCTGTCTGGAGTAGCTGGAGTGGTCATGGGTCGACTGGAGGGATTCATGTGATTGACTTAATGATTTTATACATTGGTTTTTGAAACAGTATAACCTTGGTTTACTATTTGCTTCCGCTGAACATGTTAGTTTTCATTTAAACTTGTTGATGGCATTTTTCATTGATAATTGGGGATTTTATTTATAAACTTGAATGGGTTCAATGTAATTAGTGGCTCGTTGTTGGTACGTCACACGCCTAGCAGGGGCTTTCCCTAGGTGGTATTTTGGGGGTGTGACAAACCAAGCCAACAACAACAATAATAATAATGCTCCTGCTCCGTGCAACTTTAAACAATTTAATTCGGCTAAACCGCTCAAGTTTAGTGGTTCTGAAGGAGCAACTGGGCTCCTACAGTGGTTTGAGAGTATTGAGAGTACTTTTCGCCATGTTCAGTGTCCTGATAATCGTAAAGTCGAGTTTGCTTCCAGTGAATTTCAAAAGAGGGCTCTTACGTGATGGAATGGAGTAATGAGAGATCGTGGTGCTGATGTTGCTTTAGTTCAGACCTGGGCAGAGCTTAGGGCTCTAATGATGAGGGAATTCTGTCCTCGTCATGAATTCAGGGCTTTGGAAAGGGAATTTGATGATTTGAAACAAGATAGCGGTGAACATCGTGCTTATACCGACAGATATGAGGAGTTGAGTTTATTATGTCCCACAATGGTTACCCCACTGGATAAAGCCATTGAAAGGTATGTCGATGGTCTGCCCGATTGTCACACCATGGCTTTGCGGAAGCGTGGGTTTATTTGGTGTGACTTCTTAATACCATAGCTTAATCACAACAAAGCTATATGAAAGTAAAACCATGATGATCATCCATTACTTCAAGTTTTGAAAGTAAAACACGACAACATTGTTTTAGAGTTGACACATGCAACGAGTTTACAACACAACATAATAAAAACCTTGTTCATAAGACACAACCACAAAACATGAAATAGACACAGTTTAGGACTTGTGACTCGTCCAGGCAAAAGTCACAACCCTTAAACTCGGATGACATCACATCTCCTACGCAGCATGAAGACATAGCATACCTCGCCAGATCCCTAATTTCCTGAAATACATGTAAGTTGAAAAATCAACAAAAGTTGAGCGAGTTCATGTGAAAGTGAGTATGTAAAACCTTTGTAATACATTTGTATGTATGAAAAATCCCTGGTATGTAGCAAATAAGGAAAAAGAGATCACCATTGGGTTGCAAAGGCAATGATATGTGTGAAGTGCTGTAGGAAGACTCAAACCTAGCAGATTTTTGCGTCGGGCTCAAAGTCACCCCGAGGTCCATACTGTTGGGCCTGGAGTTGGGCTCGCTACACCCAGATAGATCTACCTCTAATGACCCTCGGTCCTACAATGAGGATTAATGGCCTCTAGTTTTCGCCTACCCACTCACATGATCTAAGTTGTAACCCTCCTTAAGCTAACCATACCATGTATAAAAGGATCCGTAATCATTGTAACATGTATTTCACCCCCGAAGTATAAAAACTGAAAACAGTTAAGAGAAAAGGGGGGACATGAACTCACTGAAGTGCGTCTCGAAATAGTCAATCCCAAATCAACCTGCTACGTGACGACCTACACGTACTAACTTCTATTAGACGGACGGCCATGCCTTGGCTTAAGGTTTAACGTTCTGTTGGAGAAATAGTTAGGTAACTATTCCGTGTTTACACTTCTTAATTATTTAATAAGTATATTCCTTCCCAAGGATGGGGGTTTTAATACATGTGTGTTCTTATAATTCCAAAAATATATTTTTAAGTCTCACTTGAAAATATATTTTAAATCACTTTTCTAAAATATTCTAACTCCAAAAATATACATATTTTTCCCAAAAATATTATATTTTACTTTATACAATTTCCAAAATAATACTTTGTCAAAATACACATTTAAGAGTATTTTCCAAAAATACATAAGTTACGTTTTACAGTTCATGTGGTAATAACAGTACCGGTGTAACTTAAATATTTATTTGTGATAGCGTTGATATTATTTTGGAGTCGACACTTCTCGGTGTTTTCAAGTTATATTATTTTTACTCTAAAAATAACATATCTAGTTCACAAAATAATCATAAAATAACACAAGCGTTTTACTATGAAATATATATTTTAAATATATATTTAACAAGTTTTATTTACGAAAATCCACCTCCGACACTTGGTTATTTTGTAATAAAAATCTTTCGCCAGAGTTACCTCTGTAACTGGAGGTGGCCACGCTTACTAGCGTATCATTTTCTTTTCAAATTCAATCAATCAATTTTCAAATCATCAATATACAATATTCAAACATCAAACTAGTCAAAAGTAAGTATAAATCGCAAACTTATGAACTTGTAAGTGGTGTAAAAATGTGTAGCAACCTTTTAACATTTTTAGTGGATCTCGTCATCTTTAAAAATAAAATTTGTTTCTTGAAAACATTATTCTTAAAGAATATGTAGCCTTACAACTTCAAATCGATATTTACGAAAATATTTCTTTGTTAAATCTTTTGTTACACAAGTGTTTACATACTTGCTTTATCACTAAAAAGCTTGTAGTTTATGCAGATCCGGTTTTTTAAACAAGACTTGTATATTTTACTTGGTTCTTCCGAAAAACCACTTGTAGATCCTTAGATCTACTAGTTTAGAACTCTATTTTACAAGAAAAATCACTTTTACACAAGTTCATGTTTATGTGTGGAAGGGTTCATCATCTTACAACTTTTATACTTAACATATTACTAGTTCATGTCCCATGAACATGATCTAGCATGGTTAGATGACGATCCGTTCCACTACTAGTAACTAACAACATAAAATAATCACAACTAGCAAGATTTACAAGATTTACACCACTAGTTACTCTTTATGCATCTAGTTCATCACACTTTCAAGACTTTATGTTTTGATCTTGTGTGTTCTTGAGTTTTAACCGTTAAATCTCTTATTAACCACTTTAAACAAGAACAAGAGGGTGTCTAGAAGCACTTACTACTAGCTCGTGGCTAGGGAAGAACCAAGGCGTAAACAAGGTGGATAAAAGCAATGTGGAGTGGTTCTTGAGATTCCGAAAGCACGAGCCTCCTTGAATGATTTCTTGCACCCTTGTATGTATGAGGAATGATTGATCAAGACTTGAAAGTGGATAGTGGTGGTGCTAGTGTTCTCGGCCGAACACAAGCAAGAGAGAAAGAAAGAGTGAGTTGTTGTTGGTGATTGTTTGAAGTGAGAGAATGATAACCAAGGGGTTTACTTATAATCTAATTTGCTTATTAACCATCATACAATATGCCTTCAAGATACTAAACATGGTTAATATAATAATCAAGAAATGCATGGGTGTGTCCCCACCCATGGGAACCGTCACAAGAGAGGGGGGGGGGTATGGGTTGGGTGGTGATGACAAAGTTAGGTTCTAGTTAGTTTCAAATGAGATTAGTTTGTGTATAATGTGTGTTTATTATTATAACGGGTGTTAGGGTATTCGGGGACCCTAACTAGCTCAGAAAAGTGTAAACAATGTCATTGACAATATTTTTGTGTTCTGGGTAAAGTCCGGTTGTTCGGTTGGATATTGATCCGTTAAAGTGTCAAGTAAAGCTTTTAAAGTGCCTTTTATAGTGTTTTTAATGACACAATTAATTCCTGATACCTTGGAAAGTGTCTAGCATTATTTTACCAAGTTTTTGCACTTTACTAGTTATGTTAAATGCTGAATTTTTACATAAAGTGCAGAATTTTGTAATTAGAGTATGTTTTAGGCACATCCGGTCACTATAACTATCACCTAGTGACGCAGTTTTACATTCCTCACCTCCCTACACTCCCTACTGGTGTAGTAATCTATTCCCGGCTCATACTGGCCTCAGAGACAATATCTGTCTAGTGCTGGCAATGTCAGCATGTTTACTGGGTTATCCGTATAGTGTGCTCACTGTGCTTTTGTGCATCAAGGTTGTCACTGATGTTTGTGTGTAAATAAGAGAGTGACAGTATAAAATGTGATGCATGAGTATGTATGTATCAGAAATCAAGAAGCAGTTTAACCACAGTTGTAAGCAAGCACAGTAATTAAGCATTAATTAAATATTAATTAATTCATACGGATACCTGGTTTGGGGATGGTTGTCACATTCTCCCCCCGTTAAATAAATTTTGTCCCGAAATTTTAGGCTCTGCTTCTAGTTGCAGGGGTCTTAGGAAATAAATGGGGGTATTTCTCCTTCATACGATCCGCACGTTCCCACGTGAATTCAGGCCCATGTCTTGCATTCCATCGTACTTTGACGAGCTTGACACTACTCCTCCGTGTTTTGTTAACTTTCCAATCCGTAACCTCGACGGGTTCTTCGGTAAAGTAGAGCGTGTCGTCGATATGAAATTCGTCAGCAGGAATGATCACTGTCTCTTGTGTTGGACTCTTTCTCAAATTTAATACATGGAATGTATCGTGAACACCATTGAGTTCGGCAGGTAGGTCCAATTTGTAGGCTACAAGCCCAATCCTTTTGCAAGATTCTGAACGGGCCAATGTAATGCGGATTCAACTTCCCACGCTTTCCGAAGCGTGCCACACCCTTCCAGGGTGAAACTTTCAATAACACCATATCCCCAACTTGAAATTCCAAAGGTTTCCTCTTTGGATTTGCATAGGCTTTCTGTCGGTCGCGAGCCGCCTAGATGCACTTTCGAATTTGTGTGATCTTGTCCGTCGTCTCTTGGACTATCTCGGGACCAATGAGTTGTCTATCACCTGCATCAGCCCAGCATAAGGGTGATCGACATTTGCGTCCATAAAGCGCTTCAAATGGCGCGGCTCCAATGCTTGTGTGGTAGCTGTTATTGTATGAAAACTCGACCAATGGTAAATGATTATCCCACCAAGATCCATTACACATGCTCTCAGCATATCCTCCAATGTCTGAATAGTTCGTTCACTTTGCCCATCAGTTTGCGGGTGGAATGCAGTACTTAGATTCAACTGTGAGCCAAAAGCTTCTTGGAAGGATTGCCAAATCCTTGATACAAATCTCCCATCTCTATCAGAGATAATCGAGAGAGGCACTCCATGACGTGCGACAATCTCTCTCATGTATATTTCCGCAAGTTTACTCGTGTTGTCTTTTTCTTTGATTGGCAAGAAGTGTGCGGACTTTGTTAGGTGGTCTACTATCACCCAAATCATATCATGGCCCTCTGGGCGTCTTTGGCAATTTCGTAACGAAATCCATTGAAATATGTTCCCATTTCCACTTGGGAATCTCAGGTTGTTGCAGAAGTCCTGAAGGCTTTTGGTATTCAGCTTTCACCTTGGCGCACGTTAAACACTTGCTAACATAAACATCAACATCACCTTTCATCCTAGGCCACCAATAATAATCCTTAAGATCTTGGTACATCTTATCCGCTCCTGGGTGGATAGAGTACCGTGATTTGTGGGCTTCATCAAAAATAACCTTTCTCAAACCACCAAACAGAGGAACCCAAATCCGTTTCATGAAGCATAAAGTTCCTTCCTAGTTTGGCACTAACTGCTTCTCCATCCCACGGAGATACTCATCTTCAATATTCCTTTCTTTCAAAGCTTCTCTCTGCGCGGCACGAATACGCAAAGAGAGATCTGTCTGGACGATCATTTCCAAAGCCCTAACCCTTATCGGCTTAACCCTTTCTTTTTGACTCAGGGCATCAGCGACCACATTCGCCTTCCCTGGATGATACTTGATCTCACAGTCATAATCATTCAACAGCTCTACCCAGCGTCTCTGCCTCACATTAAGCTCTTTCTGGTTCAATATGTGCTGTAAGCTCTTGTGATCCGTGAAAATTGTACATCGCGTACCATACAAATAATGTCGCCAGATTTTCAACGCAAATACCACTGCGCCTAGCTCCAAATCATGCGTGGTATAGTTCCTTTCATGAACCTTCAACTGGCATGACGCGTAAGCTATAACCTTCTAGCGTTGCATCAGCACGCAACCCAAACCTTGACGCGAGGCGTCACAGTATACCACAAAATCATCCGTTCCTTCGGGTAGCGATAAAATCGGTGCGTCACAAAGCTTGTTTTGCAACAACTGAAACGCTTCTTCTTGTTTGTCACTCCAATCAAACCTTTTGTCTTTCTGTGTGAGCGCGGTCAGAGGTTGAGTGATTTTAGAAAAATCCTCAATGAACCTTCGATAATAACCAGCCAAACCCAAGAACTGTCGAATCTCGGTTGGCGTCTTTGGAGTGTCCCAATCCCTGATCGCCTCGATCTTTGTGGGATCAACATGGATTCCATTTCCATTTACCACATGTCTAAGAAATTGGACTTCACGCAGCCAGAATTCGCACTTCGAGAACTTAGCATATAATTTCTCCTTTTTGAGTAACTCCAAGATAGCTCTCAAATGCTGTTCGTGCTCGTCCTTCGTCTTTGAGTAAATCAGAATGTCGTCAATAAATACGATCACAAACTTATCCAAGTACGGCTTCCAGACTCGGTTCATTAGGTCCATGAAAAATGCTGGCGCATTTGTCAACCCAAACGGCATAACTAGGAACTCGTAATGTCCATAACGAGTCCTAAAGGCTGTCTTCGGGATACTTTCCTCTTGTATCCTAAGTTGATGGTATCCGGATCGAAGATCGATCTTTGAATAAAAGCTTGAGCCTTGCAACTGGTCAAATAGGTCATCGATCCTCGGCAAGGGATATCTGTTCTTGATAGTCAACTTATTAAGCTCACGGTAGTCTATACACATACGGAAACTACCGTCCTTCTTTTTAACAAACAGAACTGGAGCTCCCCAAGGTGAGAAGCTTGGTCTGATGAATCCTTTGTCCAATAGCTCTTGGAGTTGTGTCACACCCCCAAAATCCACACGCGGAGTATCACCGCTTGGAGGCGTGACTGACCAGGATCAAGCCACCAATCACATTGAACATATAAGTAATAAGTAAAAGTAAATGTAATCCATCACAATACAATTGGTGTTCAACCAAAAACATAGCATAGGTAGCGGAAGCATAGTTATGAAAATCCAACACAAGTGTTTAGTTTAAAGAGTCATAAAGTTTTCAACAAAACATCCACAATCCATGCCCACAACGACCGCGCCTCCCGTGCAAGCTCCATGAGTACCTATGGTCCTGCAAGGCATGTAACAGAAAGTCAACAACTAGTTGAGCGAGTTCACAGTAAGTAAGTTCGTAATAGTAAGTTTCTTTTCGTAACATATGTGGCTCTACTAGGCCGATAGTATGTTCTATTAGTGGGGGCTTCCCATATTTGTATATACACTAGACTATTTGTAACCATAAGTGTTCTTCTTAACCCGAGAACATTAGTACGTACAAGGTTTATGTAGGTTTTACGTAAGTGCCCTTCTTTACCCGAGGACAGTGGTACGCGTGGGGTTTACGTAGGTTTTACGTAGGTTTTACGTAAGTGTCCTTCCTGACCCCGGAAGACAGTAGCATGTGTGAGTTTACGTAGGTTTTACGTACGTGTCCCTCGAAACCTGAGGACAGTGGTAAGTACTTGTTTACGTAGGTTTTACGTAAGTGCCCTGCTTAACCCGAGGACGATGGTAGATAGTCTAGTAGCCGTGTAAGTACGAGTAATTGTTAAATCCCATCATTCAACCCATTCCCAATCCCCGGGAATCCCATGCCTTGGTAAGAGTGTGAACTCACCTTGGTTTGCTCGGTATGCTAAAGTATACACGCTCACAATTAATCAATCACGACCTATAGTACGCACGTATATACCATCAGTTTAGGTTCGTAACGATTCGTTTGTATTCTAATGTCACATAGTGTATTTGGCAGTTAATCATCATACAACACAAACGGTTAATCGCATCCATATAGTTCATGTACCACATCAATGTCCTTCACAGTTTATTCTAATATAACTATCCAATCATACACTTAACAGAGTTGGCATCTAGCAGAACTAGCAAGCTAACTGAGTGAGTAAAGTTAACAGAATTACTCCACTTAACTTAAAAGAGTTAATAGCTAGTAATGTTATATACTTCAGAATTAACAAAGTCAACAAGCTTAACAGAGTTACATGCTGAATAGAACTAATAAAGTTAACAATTAATGGATTTGCAATCTAACAGAGTTAACCACGTTACAGTCATAACAGAGTTAACATATTTAACTGGATTTACAATCTAATATAGTTTATCAACTAACAGAGTTATATGCTAACAGAGTTGCGGCTCAGAATACTTGACTAGCACACATGTGACGAAATCAGATATGGGCCGAAATCCCTTACTTGGGCCGAAAACACATGGGTGACGAAATCCCTTTGGATTTCGTTAAGGTGTGTTTTCGTTGGATAGGGGAGTGTTTTCGTTGGGCATCATGATCATCAACAGCAACAGTTACGAGTCCCCATGATTCTAACAGTTACATCAATTCCTCATACAGTCATTCAACCAAGCTAAACCAATATGTGTGCACATATAACTTGCCAAATCATTGAGAGATTAAGATTAGCAATCCATCAGTAAATCACTTAATTAATCACATATGCCTTCACATGAAATCATGATCTGTTAGTTAACTTCGTACAACCAATCATAGTCAAGACCCCATCTTTAACTACCAATTTGTATAACAAAAATCTCACAGAACTTCAACAATCAATATGCATAATCATCATCATTATTATACCAATCGCATATATATAAAATAACCAGATATATACACATACGCAGACATGTAACAATCTATCGAAAGTTATACACAATAAACCACGGTGCAAATTAACCGAGATGGAAAACTGATGGATTGACCGAAAACGAAGGCTCCGTAGGCTTGCAGTTGCCGTCACAGTTAGAGAGGTGTTCTAGGGTTTTGCCGATTAAAAGTTATCACATAAAGGTCAAAAATAAATATGTAATTGATCTATTACTGGGCCTAAAGCCCATTTTGGGTTTTCGCCAGCCACATATGGATGAAAACACCATGTGTGTTTTCATCAGGGAGGGTGTTTTCGGCTATTACTCTCATGTTGATATTAAACATGTTATTAACACAATCAATTATATACATACAACACACTTATGATGCACACCAATTATAAATAAAATCAAAACATTTTGCAAACAAGTACTAGGTTAAGTCGAGTAGGAACCTTGGAAACTCGGGTTGTCACATTATCCCCAACTTGAAAGAAATTTCGTCCCGAAATTTAGCACGTAGTTACTGAGGAAGCTAGTTGTGTTGCGTAGTTTACCGGTTTTCCTGGGGTGTCACATCCTCCCCCCGTTGATCTGGAATTTCGTCCCGAAATTCCGTGGTAGCTTCAGCCTCAGTAGTAGTTGCATTGTTTTCGAACAACTGGGGATATTTGAGTTCCATTTGGTCTTCTCGTTCCCAGGTATACTCTGGGCCACGACGGGAGTTCCAACGAACTCGAATAAGAGGTATTCTGGTGTTCTTGAGGACCTTAACATCCCGGTCCGTGATTTCAACTGGTTCTTCGATGAAATGGAACTGTTCGTCGATAGTGAGCTCCTTCAAAGGAACTATGAGGGTCTCATCTGACAGACACTTCTTCAGATTCGACACGTGAAAGACGTTGTGAACTACACTGAGTTCAGCTGGTAAGTTCAGTCTGTAGGCCACCTTACCTATTTCTCTATGATTTCGAATGGTCCAACGTATCGTGGGTTAAGTTTACCTCGTTTGCCAAAACGAACAACACCCTTCCAGGGTGAGACTTTAAGTAGCACTCGATCCCCAACCTGGAGCTCGAGTGGTTTCCTGCCCTTATCGGCGTATACTTTCTGACGGTCACGAGCTGCCGCCATGCGTTGTCGTATCTGAGCAATCTTTTCTGTAGTGTCCACTACTAGTTCTGGACCTGTGATCTGACTATCTCCCACCTCTGCCCAACAAAGAGGTGACCGGCATTTACGCCTGTACAATGCCTCAAACGGAGCAGCTTTAATGCTGGTGTGGTAGCTGTTGTTGTACGAGAACTCCACTAACGGGAGATGTTTTTCCCAGCCGTTGCCGAAATCGATTACACATGCACGAAGCATGTCTTCTAAAGTTTGAATAGTGCGCTCAGACTGCCCATCCGTCTGAGGGTGATAAGCTGTGCTCATGTCTAAACGAGAGCCAAAAGATTTGTGCATTGCTTGCCACAGTTCTGAAGTAAAACATGCGTCACGATCAGAGATAATAGAGGTTGGCACCCCGTGCCTTGAAACCACTTCTTTTAGGTAAATGTCTGCTAAGGTAGAGAACTTGTCTGTTTCCTTAATAGCCAAGAAGTGTGCAGACTTTGTGAGTCGATCCACGATCACCCAAATAGTGTCATTTCCGCGCTGAGATCTACGTAGACCAGTAACAAAATCCATGGAAATTTGTTCCCATTTCCATTGTGGTATCTCAGGTTGTTGGAGTGGGCCTGAATGTTTCTGATATTCCGCTTTGACTCTAGCACAAGTCAAACACTTGCTAACGTAAGTTGCTATGTGAGCTTTCATGCTAGGCCACCAATATGTAGTTCTCAAGTCGTGGTACATCTTATCCGAACCAGGATGTACTGAGTAGCGAGACTTATGAGCTTCATCCATTACAAGCTCGCGTAAGTTGCCATAGAGTGGGACCCAGATGCGTCCCGTTACATAGTAGGCACCGTCTGCCTTTTGTTCTAACCGTTGCCTTGAGCCGCGTAGGGCTTCAGCCCTGACGTTTTCTGGTTTCAATGCTTCTACCTGAGCATCTCGTATCTGTGCAGGAAGACCAGACTGAATAGTGAGTTGCAATGCTCGTACACGCCTAGGTGTAGTATCCTTTCAACTAAGGGCGTCGGCCACCACATTGGCTTTGCCCGGATGGTACTTTATAGCACATTCATAATCGTTCAGTAGCTCGACCCATCGACGCTGACGCATGTTTAACTCTTTCTGTTTGAAGATATGCTCGAGACTCCTGTGATCGGTGTAGATGGTGCACTTGGTGCCATACAGGTAATGTCGCCATATCTTGAGCGCAAAAACAACAACTCCCAGCTCTAAATCATGTGTAGTGTAATTCCGTTCATGAATCTTAAGTTGGCGCGAAGCATAAGCAATGACTTTATCCCGTTGCATCAACACACATCCAAGACCTTGGATGGATGCGTCGCAGTAGACTACAAAATCGTCCGTGCCTTCAGGCAATGAGAGGATAGGTGCGCTACAGAGTCTATCCTTTAAGTGTTGAAACGCTGTTTCCTGTGTATTACCCCAACGGTAAGCAACACCTTTCTGTGTCAGTAGTGTAAGCGGCTGTGCAATCTTTGAAAAGTCTTTGATGAACCTTCTGTAGTAGCCTGCCAAACCCATGAATTGGCGTATTTCGGTTGGTGTGCGAGGTGCAGGCCAGTTCTTGATCGAATCTACCTTGGAGGGATCAACATGAATCCCATCCTTGTTTACCACGTGGCCTAGAAAGTGGACTTCAGTGTAACACCTGTGCCTCCACGGCCATCAAACAAATGCCAAACCAATGAAATAATGTATTTCATACTTTGGACTTGTATAAATATGTGTATCTTTTGCACATATCGACTCATGTTCGATTTCAAGCTCTAAATCGCTTTCTGGAAGGTTATACGCGCACTAATGCGTAAATATAACCAGTTTAATGCAACGAACACTCCGGAATAGTGAAATAGGCTTAACATACCTTAAATAACCTATACATAACTTAGATATAAGTTTTGGAAGGTTTGGTGTGGTAAAATCAAAGTTATATCGCTTACAGGGACTAAATATGACAAACTGCGAAAGTATGCCAATTTGAACTGTAACAGACATTCCGGAACATGACCATAAGTTAAACATACCATAAATATCCTTTACATAGCTTAGAAATAGGCTTTGAGGGGTTCGGTGTGCTAAAATAAACTTTTGGGTCATTCAGGGACTAAAAGTGTCAAAAAGTGCACAAGTTTGCATTTTCGCGCATAACTTACGTTCTGAATACATCCGGACATCCAAAAATTTATGTGAGCATGACTATATTATATTTTAGTGTTCGCCTTAAGAAAAATCCATTCGTCGCGTCATTTGGATCGTTTTTCGCGCTTGTGCGCATTCCGTCGTAATTAAGCGAACATCGCGTTCGTACGACCAAACGAACCAACACCCGACATATTTCTGAGCATGTTTCATGTCCACAATGTTTAGGCATCATTTTAGGGCCTTAAAGTTGGCTTTACGGGCCTTAGAAGTGTCGGAAATGGTCTTAAACACATGCAGGGGCTGAAACTGTCATTTTTGAAAGTTATATTCTGATCAGAAGCCCCATGCGGCCCGCATTAGCTTTGGTGAATCCTGAAGCGGGCCGCCTCAGCCTCTCTGATCAGATAAGAACGCTTAGTCAGCTATTTCCAGCTGTTTTATTCACATCCACACACTCTAATCTGCACATTCAGCTCATTTAGACCATTTTTAAGCCACCACAACTTTGCAACACTTGTACGGTTTCGATTAAGGCACGATATTTGACAAACGATCTTAACGGTGGACCGAATACTATAAATACCCCACCCCCCATTGCTTAAAAATCACTAGAATTCTGATTTGAGGAGCTCTAAGTTGAAACCATTGTTTCATACCTGAGATTCTTGAATCGGGATTAGCATTCGGGGACCCTGGGTAAGTATTCTTTCGTTCTTTTCCTTATTTTACTACTTTTCGAGTCAGAAAGTCAAACTTTGTTTGACTTTCAGCGTTGACCAGTAATGGTCAATGCGAAGTTCGTTTGAACTTCGCAACGTGAGTGTAATCACGTTGGTCATAGTCCCTTGGGACTATGCCCACTGATTACCACGTTGTCTAGGGTCGTAGGGTAAGCGATCTAATAAATCGCTTATACCTCGAACCCGACCCAGTTTGGTCGATCATTAGGATCCGACCAAATACATTAGGTGACCCTAGTATAGGGCATAACCTTCCGAGGTTATACCTTATGGTCACATCGTTTAAGTAGTTGTATGATAGGTAGTTTATATGCCTTAGGTAAATTACCAGAATACCCTTTTCATGTATAATTAGTAATTAAGCATATGTAACCTAAACTTTTGTCATGTAACTGATTATATAACATGTTTAGGCATATAATACTTGTCATAGGACTAGTTAGACGGTCTAAACGCGTTTCACGCGAACGACGCGTTAAAGTAGCATAAGCTACCTAAACGGGTCGTAATGGGTCGTAGGCAGTTATGTTAGGTTTCATTTAGTATGTAGGCTTTGTTAAACCAAATGACACGAGTCTCTACACTCGTTTGGTTTACAAACCCTAATGCTACCCGATCTTCCGATCTAGGTCCGGTTATTAACATAGTTACCTATATTAGGTGCCGTTTGATATCCGCGATCTCTAGCATTGTTTGGTTGTTACTCAAGGACTTCTGAGCAATCTCAAGTGAGTACATAGACCCCTCTTTTACTGTTTTCCAAACATTTTGGGGTGGAACACATGTGCCTACTTGTTACTTTCGTGCTTTCCTGTTTTCACATCATATACTTGTTATGTTCATTAGTACACTATTAGTACATGATTTACATTACATTTCTGCTAGGTATGTTGACTGATAGCATGCTAGCACATTGATTTACATGACTTTTCTACTTTGTATGTTAACTTAGCATACTTAGTACATCATTTTACATTGCATCTCTGTTGCATATGTTCCAGTAACATATGGACACATTGTTTTACAGCTCTACCTTGTATGTTTACTCTAGCATACTAGGTACATTATCTTCATAAAACATGCTTACATTTTGGTATGACATTTGGTTTGTTTAAACTATACTATACATTCATTAACACCGATCATGCCGTTCGTTAGTAGGTAGTGGTACCATAGGACTTGACAAATCCCATTCCGGACATCCCAGGGAAAGGGGATGAAAGGAATGACCGAATCCGAATACATATTCTCTTGATAACTCACTTTTACATAGTTATCCGTCTGTCTCAAGGCTTGGATGTATGAATTTTCACAATACCGCATAAATGTTCATATTCAGTATAGCATGCATATATCTTACAAAACATAACTTTGATTTAAACCAAGTTTTACTTCAATACTTTGTTTTGTACATTTTTACTTATGGTTTAAGTAGTCTAAATTTTACTTACCATACATATCATTTTGGTTATACATTACTTGACTACTTTTGGACTATAGACATTTGACTTGGATATTTGACATAGACATTTGACATGGATATTTGACATAGACATTTGACATGGATATTTGACATAGACATTTTGACATGATTTACATCTTGACATAAACATTTTACATTGTTTGGTTTGGTTTGATTAAGTGATTAAGTAACGATGCGTGTGTAATATGATACAAGCATGGTGGATACGCCGCTGGTACTTCCTATATATAAGTGTTTGTATGGTATTACATGTCGTAGCGTTATTTGAATCATTTCAGTTTGAGACATAGAACATTTTATACAAATAACCTATTTTTCACAAGATATTGTTTTACAAAACAACTTATCTTTTACAAACTCATTTTACTTGGTTATTCATTTAACCATGCATTATTCTCTTATTTATACGTATCATCTGAACTTATTGTTTTTCAAACGATTTACAAAGACAAAGCAAATTACAAGGTTCATGACTAAACATTTTCTCAAACATAAGTCATGAATCTTATTTTCACTAAACCTATGTATCTCACAGGCATTTTTATGCTGACGTACCTATTTTCACATGTGTTTTTCAGGAACTGTTGCATAAGATGATCAAGATACACATAGACAGACTTGGGCTTTAGTGATAATAAAAGATGCAAGACTAGTTAATTATGTTGTATTTCTTTGTTTGTTAAGGCATTGTAACACTTTTAATCAATAAAACGAAACTTTAATTTCCATAGTTGTGAAACATTAATTCTGTTACAACACTCCCCGATGTTTCCGCCACGTTTTGTATGTTCTACGTGGTCGGGGTGTGACAGAAAAGATGGTATCAGAGCCAATGGTTATAGGGAATTAGGTTATTAGTGATGCTTTGACCTAGTCTATAACTTTCTTAGGACCCTAACGCGAGTTTACTTGCGTTTAGTCATAAAACAATACTGTCGCCTATCCTTAGGCGACAACCGCAACAAGAACATAAATTTCAAAACCGCTTTGAAAACTAATCATCTGTTCTAGTATGATTGATTACTAGGTTTTGAACCCTCTATTGTAAGGTTTTGAACTCTCTATTATATGGTTTTGAACCCCTTTGAGTTTTCAAAACTTCGTCAAGGTTTTGGGTTTTAAATAATGTGAACACGTGCAAACTGGAAGGGTGAATGCCTGTATTCTGGGTTTTCTGTCTAGGCAAGCACTTCGTATACATCTCATCAGACGCGAGACCAGTTGTGCTTACCTGGGAATTCTTGGGATGAGTGTTCACTTATAGGCGAGCATGTCTTCGCGATACATTATTTTTTTGACCCATTTACTTTGATCAGTCACTGTCTCATTTGTTTGCCTTAGGTAACAAACAAATGATCGCAATTTTCATGCGTTATCATTCTGTTTTGATTGTCCAATAATCTTTCACCTGTTTCTCCCTATGCCTTTCTTTTTCTTCAAGAATGTCTCTTCATCACGATGACGCCCAGATATCTGAGCAAGCAGCCAAATTCGCACAGCGAATAGGCGAAGTAGTCCTGAAGACTGTTGAATTAGCTACTGCCATGTATCATCTCCAGGATGAAGCCACTCAAAAGTCACCAAGACAGGCAGGACCTAGTCAGGCGACAACACCATCAGCCAAGAAATCAATCGAGGAATCAAAGACCATGGATGAATGATCCCCTAAGAAGTCAAAGAAGCGAAAGGCTTCTCAGAACTTTGCCATGGTCGCTCACAATGGTAAAGCAGTCCCCAACCAACCAGCTCAACCCCCTGTTAGGTGTGTATGGCTTTTCCTATGATACCTACATCAAGGAACTATGTACCTTACAGACTACTCTTGTGATTTCTCTCTTTCAAATGATTGCTCATGATTCCCTCAAAAATTTTAAGTACTCGTTTCACTCTAAGAAACAAAGTACAGAAAATTAAGTGACATTATGAGTAATCGTGCTTTTCGCACATCTGTGCATTTAAATCCTTGGTTAGATAACTAAGGGTGTTTTCAAATCTCATACCCATTACGTTTTGATTTTTCAACATACACAGTACCAGTATTTCAAAACAATCTTCATGATCTCAAAATATTTCATATAGTTTGAAAACAATTTTTTCTAGATGCATTGTATATGTTATTTCAAAAACATTGGCCATGTTATCAAAACCAACCTTTCTAATTTCAAAATATTTCATATAGTCTGAAGACAATATGAACACAATACATTTTCTGATCAAGTGCATGATTTCGAAAAGCATCATTCATATCTTTCAAAAACCTTATACATAATTTCAAAATTCATCTCGCATGATTTTAAAAACATTTTTGTAAGTATATCTACCTAATACACCTACTTTATGATTTCAAAAAGTATTATATATAAGGTTTCAAAAACGTTAAACACCTTTTTCTTAAAAGAACCCCATGCACAGTTTTCAAAAATATTTTCCTCATACATTGACTTAACCTTCAAAATTCTGCTTCATATGTCGCCTTGGCATATCTAGCATCTCAATTTCCTAAGCATTTTTTTTTTCTTTTCTTTTTCTTCATGTTTTGACATAAGCACGTCCAGTGCAAGGTATCGAAACATCTCCAACTTCTAAAATCCATAAGGGATCTTTTTATCTTCACAATTAGATCCTTGTGGATGATCATCATTCAAATCAGAGTCCTTAATTGGATTCCTGATGTACCTAAATTCGAACATTTCGGTTCCTTATAATCGAAATCGGATTTTTCTTTTAAAGATCTTTCTATCTTTATAGTTAGATTCTTGATAATGTTTAAAGTACCAAATGAAATCCACGAGATGGATTCCTAGTGTGCTTTAAATACATGTACTCTGTTAGCAGAACAAACTTCTAGTTAAACAATTTTGTGGTTATGTGACTATGTGTTAATTCATCTTATGTTTTCTTTTATGTTTTTTTTGTGTTTTAATACTCTGGATATTCGTTATCCAAATCCTCGCAGGATCTTTCATATCTTCATATGAGAGATTCGTAGCAGGATATTCAAAAGGTACTACCTTAAATCCTTAATGGGCTTCTATGTAATAGTTAAGACCCTTGGATTATATAGTACTGCTCCATGATTCATTAGAGACCCTTTAGTGGTCTAATCAAAAAGATTGATTCACAATTTGGTTAAAGAACGACATCTAGTGATGTAGCTGGACAGACTCCTTGATAGTCTATTTAAATCATTTATTGATTTAGTCTAAAGGACTCTATGGCGGTCTAAGTCACGCTCATCACAGGATTGTTCATTTGGTTTTACCCTACACATTATAAAATAGACTGTGTGAACTGTGCAAGGAATTCTCTAATTATGGATGCGCACATAATTATGAAATTTAGTGCACAGAAATCCAGTAAGATTTATTATGTGAAGGAACCGATAGTGACAACAATAACAAAATGAGAACGATGTAATGGAGGCATGGTGGACGCACCAATGACGCTTCATATACTTGTATATAAGTGTCCCTCTTACATTGCAAACATAATGTTATTAAGGTTACTAGAAGTTCAAGAACCCTAACCAATGTTATTTGATCTTTTCAACTTCATGTTTTAAACTCTCACAAGTTTCCTCTAAATAAATTTCGGGACAAAATTTCCTAAAGTAGGGGAGACTGTAACACCTGTGCCTCCACGGCCATCAAACAAATGCCAAACCAATGAAATAGTGTATTTCATACTTTGGACTTGTATAAATATGTGTATCTTTTGCACATATCGACTCATGTTCGATTTCAAGCTCTAAATCGCTTTCTGGAAGGTTATACGCGCACTAATGCGTAAATATAACCAGTTTAATGCAACGAACACTCCGGAATAGTGAAATAGGCTTAACATACCTTAAATAACCTATACATAACTTAGATATAAGTTTTGGAAGGTTTGGTGTGGTAAAATCAAAGTTATATCGCTTACAGGGACTAAATATGACAAACTGCGAAAGTATGCCAATTTGAACTGTAACAGACATTCCAGAACATGACCATAAGTTAAACATACCATAAATATCCTTTACATAGCTTAGAAATAGGCTTTGAGGGGTTCGGTGTGCTAAAATAAACTTTTGGGTCATTCAGGGACTAAAAGTGTCAAAAAGTGCACAAGTTTGCATTTTCGCGCATAACTTACGTTCTGAATACATCCGGACATCCAAAAATTTATGTGAGCATGACTATATTATATTTTAGTGTTCGCCTTAAGAAAAATCCATTCGTCGCGTCATTTGGATCGTTTTTCGCGCTTGTGCGCATTCCGTCGTAATTAAGCGAACATCGCGTTCGTACGACCAAACGAACCAACACCCGACATATTTCTGAGCATGTTTCATGTCCACAATGTTTAGGCATCATTTTAGGGCCTTAAAGTTGGCTTTACGGGCCTTAGAAGTGTCGGAAATGGTCTTAAACACATGCAGGGGCTGAAACTGTCATTTTTGAAAGTTATATTCTGATCAGAAGCCCCATGCGGCCCGCATTAGCTTTGGTGAATCCTGAAGCGGGCCGCCTCAGCCTCTCTGATCAGATAAGAACGCTTAGTCAGCTATTTCCAGCTGTTTTATTCACATCCACACACTCTAATCTGCACATTCAGCTCATTTAGACCATTTTTAAGCCACCACAACTTTGCAACACTTGTACGGTTTCGATTAAGGCACGATATTCGACAAACGATCTTAACGGTGGACCGAATACTATAAATACCCCACCCCCCATTGCTTAAAAATCACTAGAATTCTGATTTGAGGAGCTCTAAGTTGAAACCATTGTTTCATACCTGAGATTCTTGAATCGGGATTAGCATTCGGGGACCCTGGGTAAGTATTCTTTCGTTCTTTTCCTTATTTTACTGCTTTTCGAGTCAGAAAGTCAAACTTTGTTTGACTTTCAGCGTTGACCAGTAATGGTCCATGCGAAGTTCGTTTGAACTTCGCAACGTGAGTGTAATCACGTTGGTCATAGTCCCTTGGGACTATGCCCACTGATTACCACGTTGTCTAGGGTCGTAGGGTAAGCGATCTAATAAATCGCTTATACCTCGAACCCGACCCAGTTTGGTCGATCATTAGGATCCGACCAAATACATTAGGTGACCCTAGTATAGGGCATAACCTTCCGAGGTTATACCTTATGGTCACATCGTTTAAGTAGTTGTATGATAGGTAGTTTATATGCCTTAGGTAAATTACCAGAATACCCTTTTCATGTATAATTAGTAATTAAGCATATGTAACCTAAACTTTTGTCATGTAACTGATTATATAACATGTTTAGGCATATAATACTTGTCATAGGACTAGTTAGACGGTCCGAACGCGTTTCACGCGAACGACGCGTTAAAGTAGCATAAGCTACCTAAACGGGTCGTAATGGGTCGTAGGCAGTTATGTTAGGTTTCATTTAGTATGTAGGCTTTGTTAAACCAAATGACACGAGTCTCTACACTCGTTTGGTTTACAAACCCTAATGCTACCCGATCTTCCGATCTAGGTCCGGTTATTAACATAGTTACCTATATTAGGTGCCGTTTGATATCCGCGATCTCTAGCATTGTTTGGTTGTTACTCAAGGACTTCTGAGCAATCTCAAGTGAGTACATAGACCCCTCTTTTACTGTTTTCCAAACATTTTGGGGTGGAACACATGTGCCTACTTGTTACTTTCGTGCTTTCCTGTTTTCACATCATATACTTGTTATGTTCATTAGTACACTATTAGTACATGATTTACATTACATTTCTGCTAGGTATGTTGACTGATAGCATGCTAGCACATTGATTTACATGACTTTTCTACTTTGTATGTTAACTTAGCATACTTAGTACATCATTTTACATTGCATCTCTGTTGCATATGTTCCAGTAACATATGGACACATTGTTTTACAGCTCTACCTTGTATGTTTACTCTAGCATACTAGGTACATTATCTTCATAAAACATGCTTACATTTTGGTATGACATTTGGTTTGTTTAAACTATACTATACATTCATTAACACCGATCATGCCGTTCGTTAGTAGGTAGTGGTACCATAGGACTTGACAAATCCCATTCCGGACATCCCAGGGAAAGGGGATGAAAGGAATGACCGAATCCGAATACATATTCTCTTGATAACTCACTTTTACATAGTTATCCGTCTGTCTCAAGGCTTGGATGTATGAATTTTCACAATACCGCATAAATGTTCATATTCAGTATAGCATGCATATATCTTACAAAACATAACTTTGATTTAAACCAAGTTTTACTTCAATACTTTGTTTTGTACATTTTTACTTATGGTTTAAGTAGTCTAAATTTTACTTACCATACATATCATTTTGGTTATACATTACTTGACTACTTTTGGACTATAGACATTTGACTTGGATATTTGACATAGACATTTGACATGGATATTTGACATAGACATTTGACATGGATATTTGACATAGACATTTTGACATGATTTACATCTTGACATAAACATTTTACATTGTTTGGTTTGGTTTGATTAAGTGATTAAGTAACGATGCGTGTGTAATATGATACAAGCATGGTGGATACGCCGCTGGTACTTCCTATATATAAGTGTTTGTATGGTATTACATGTCGTAGCGTTATTTGAATCATTTCAGTTTGAGACATAGAACATTTTATACAAATAACCTATTTTTCACAAGATATTGTTTTACAAAACAACTTATCTTTTACAAACTCATTTTACTTGGTTATTCATTTAACCATGCATTATTCTCTTATTTATACGTATCATCTGAACTTATTGTTTTTCAAACGATTTACAAAGACAAAGCAAATTACAAGGTTCATGACTAAACATTTTCTCAAACATAAGTCATGAATCTTATTTTCACTAAACCTATGTATCTCACAGGCATTTTTATGCTGACGTACCTATTTTCACATGTGTTTTTCAGGAACTGTTGCATAAGATGATCAAGATACACATAGACAGACTTGGGCTTTAGTGATAATAAAAGATGCAAGACTAGTTAATTATGTTGTATTTCTTTGTTTGTTAAGGCATTGTAACACTTTTAATCAATAAAACGAAACTTTAATTTCCATAGTTGTGAAACATTAATTCTGTTACAACACTCCCCGATGTTTCCGCCACGTTTTGTATGTTCTACGTGGTCGGGGTGTGACATTCAGGAAGCCAGAAATCGCATTTTGAAAACTTGGCGTACAGCTGTTCTGTTCAAAGGAGTTCCAAAATAAGTCGTAAATGCTGCTCGTGTTCCTCCTGACTCTTCAAATAGATCAGGATATCATCGATGAAAACAATGACAAACTTGTCAAGATAAGGTTTGCACACCCTGTTCATAAGATCCATGAAAACCGCAGGCGCGTTCGTTAACCCGAATGGCATGCCAAAAACTCGTAATGGCCGTAGCGAGTTCTGAATGCTGTTTTGGAGACGTCCTCATCCCGAACTCTCAGTTGGTGATACCCTGACCTCAGGTCAATCTTCGAGTAGTAGCTCGACCCTTGCAACTGGTCGAATAGGTCGTCGATACGTGGAAGAGGATAGCGATTCTTCACGGTCACCTTGTTCAATTCGCGGTAATCTATGCACATGCGGAAGGTACCGTCTTTCTTCTTCACAAATAATACTGGAGCTCCCCAGGGCGAAGAGCTAGGACGTATGAAACCCTTTTCCAAAAGTTCTTGCAATTGCTTCGATAGTTCTTCCAGTTCGGTTGGAGCTAAGCGATAAGGTGCTCGAGCTATGGGTGCTGCTCCTGGAGCTAGCTCGATCTGAAATTCGACCTGGCGATGAGGCGGTAGCCCAGGTAACTCTTCAGGAAACACTTGAGGAAAGTCGCGTACAACTGGAATATCCTCAATCTTCTTCTCTTTCGTAGATGTATCTGTAACGAGTGCTAAAACAGCTGTGTGGCCCTTTCGCAAACACTTCTGAGCCTTCAAGAAGGAGATGATGCCACTCACGACACCACTCTTGTCGCCTTGAACTTCGAGAGGTTCTTTGCTAGTACGAGGAATGCGAATGACCTTCTCCTTGCATAAGATCTCTGCTTGCTGTTGGGATAACCAATCCATACCAATGAGGATGTTGAAACTACCCAGAGTTATAGGAATGAGATCGATAGAGAAAGTCTGACCAGCGAGGATAAGATTACAACCCTGAACTATGTGTGTGGCCTCTAGATATTTACCGTTAGCTAACTCTACGACATGTTTGGTGTTTAAAAGTGTTGGTGCGCGTTTAAGCATTTGACTAACTTTCAGAGACATATAACTGGTATCCGCACTCGAATCAAATAATAAAGTAACATAAAAGTCGTCGAGAAGAAACTTACCCATAACCACATTAGGATCGTTCCTTGCATCACCCTGACCAATCACAAATGCACGACCCCTAGCACCATTGTTGTTATTGTTTCCCCTGTTGTTGTTCCCATTGCCCTGATTATTGTTGTTGTTGTTGTTCTGGTTTTGGTTTAACTGGGGGCAGTGTCTCTTGAAGTGACCTTCTGCACCACAATGAAAACATCCCTTGTTACCCTGTTGTTGGTTCTGCTGTGGTTGTTGCTGCTGCTGATTCTGAGTTACAGGCCGTGGGCTCCTACAATCCTTGGCCTCATGACCCATCTTGAGACACCTCTGACAGCGACCCTTGTTGCACTGGCCACTGTGGTGTCTGTTACAATTGTTGCACCTTGGGTGATTTCCTTGATATCTTTTCTGCCCCTGACCACCAGAGGATTGCTGACCCGGGCTCTGATAGTCATTAGTCTTGCGCTGCTGAGCTTGAGACTGAACGGTAGCTGAACCCCTACTGGAATCCCCTTCCCATTTCTGCTTGTTGTCACTGGGAGTAGCAGGAGTAGCTGAAGTGGTAGCGGTAGTAGTAGTGCTGATACGTTTAGGCAGCCTGTTCTGTTCCACTGCCTGATCGGTGAGGCGATGAGCTAACTTGACGATCTGTTGAATGGTGCCAAGATTCGCTGAGGTTACATGGCTTTGAATCTTCGGCACTAGACCCTTGAGATACAGTTCGATACGCTTAATGGGAGGGTCTACCATAGTAGGACACATAATAGCCAACTCGTTTGACCTTTTGGTGTATGCTTCAATCTCTGACCCCGTCATCTTCAGATTGTAAAACTCTACCTCTAGCTTATGAATGTCATCACGGCTACAGTATTCTTCTTTGATCAATTCCTTGAAATCGTTCCAAGGGGTGACGTTAGCAACAGCCAACCCTAACATCTGAACTTGCGCATTCCACCAAGTCAGCGCAATGCCTTCTAGAGTACCAGTGGCGTACTTCACCCTGCGAGCCTCAGGGCATTCACACATCTCAAAAACGGACTCAAGCTTTTCAAACCAATGGAGGAGTCCAACTGCTCCTTCCGTGCCACTAAAAGTAGTAGGACGACAGTCCATGAAAGTTTTGAAGGTGCAAACAGGTGGTTGACCTCCTGCTTGTGCAGCTGCAAGTGCCGCAGCAACTTGTTCGTTAATGAGAGCCGTCAACTGGGCTTGTGTCATGTTAATGCGTCCAGCCATGATCTTCATAGCAAAGATAACATAAGTAAGAGAGGTTCGCGAATAGTGCGATGACAGAAGAGAGTGAGCATACAAGTATTCTCAAGCAATAGGGGTTATGTGTATCTAAGCATACCATGAGCAAAGTTCTATGTAATTCTAGCAAGTAGGCAATAAAACATATACCATATTACCTAGAATGTTGAGTCTTGCACGTGGAGCGAGGCGTCGTTGTGGATCATTGAACACTGTCCAGGTTATAGTCTGGTTTTAATAAAAAACGTTTTCCCCTTATTAAAACCGAGTTCTCTATAACCAATGGCTCTGATACCAATCTGTCACACCCCCAAAATCCACACGCGGAGTATCACCGCTTGGAGGCGTGACTGACCAGGATCAAGCCACCAATCACATTGAACATATAAGTAATAAGTAAAAGTAAATGTAATCCATCACAATACAATTGGTGTTCAACCAAAAACATAGCATAGGTAGCGGAAGCATAGTTATGAAAATCCAACACAAGTGTTTAGTTTAAAGAGTCATAAAGTTTTCAACAAAACATCCACAATCCATGCCCACAACGACCGCGCCTCCCGTGCAAGCTCCATGAGTACCTATGGTCCTGCAAGGCATGTAACAGAAAGTCAACAACTAGTTGAGCGAGTTCACAGTAAGTAAGTTTGTAATAGTAAGTTTCTTTTCGTAACATGTGGCTCTACTAGGCCGATAGTATGTTCTATTAGTGGGGGCTTCCCATATTTGTATATACACTAGACTATTTGTAACCATAAGTGTTCTTCTTAACCCGAGAACATTAGTACGTACAAGGTTTACGTAGGTTTTACGTAAGTGCCCTTCTTTACCCTAGGACAGTGGTACGCATGGGGTTTACGTAGGTCTTACGTAAGTGTCCTTCCTGACCCCGGAAGACAGTAGCATGTGTGAGTTTACGTAGGTTTTACGTAAGTGTCCCTCGAAACCTGAGGACAGTGGTAAGTACTTGTTTACGTAGGTTTTACGTAAGTGCCCTGCTTAACCCGAGGACGATGGTAGATAGTCTAGTAGCCGTGTAAGTACGAGTAATTGTTAAATCCCATCATTCAACCCATTCCCAATCCCCGGGAATCCCATGCCTTGGTAAGAGTGTGAACTCACCTTGGTTTGCTCGGTATGCTAAAGTATACACGCTCACAATTAATCAATCACGACCTATAGTACGCACGTATATACCCTCAGTTTAGGTTCATAACGATTCGTATGTATTCTAATGTCACATAGTGTATTTGGCAGTTAATCATCATACAACACAAACGGTTAATCGCATCCATATAGTTCATGTACCACATCAATGTCCTTCACAGTTTATTCTAATATAACTATCCAATCATACACTTAACAGAGTTGGCATCTAGCAGAACTAGCAAGCTAACTGAGTGAGTAAAGTTAACAGAATTACTCCACTTAACTTAACAGAGTTAATAGCTAGTAATGTTATATACTTCAGAATTAACAAAGTCAACAAGCTTAACAGAGTTACATGCTGAATAGAACTAATAAAGTTAACAATTAATGGATTTGCAATCTAACAGAGTTAACCACTTTACAGTCATAACGGAGTTAACATATTTAACTGGATTTACAATCTAATATAGTTTATCAACTAACAGAGTTATATGCTAACAGAGTTGCGGCTCAGAATACTTGACTAGCACACATGTGACGAAATCAGATATGGGCCGAAATCCCTTACTTGGGCCAAAAACACATGGGTGACGAAATCCCTTTGGATTTCGTTAAGGTGTGTTTTCGTTGGATAGGGGAGTGTTTTCGTTGGGCATCATGATCATCAACAGCAACAGTTACGAGTCCCCATGATTCTAACAGTTACATCAATTCCTCATACAGTCATTCAACCAAGCTAAACCAATATGTGTGCACATATAACTTGCCAAATCATTGAGAGATTAAGATTAGCAATCCATCAGTAAATCACTTAATTAATCACATATGCCTTCACATGAAATCATGATCAGTTAGTTAACTTCATACAACCAATCATAGTCAAGACCCCATCTTTAACTACCAATTTGTATAACAAAAATCTCACAGAACTTCAACAATCAATATGCATAATCATCATCATTATTATACCAATCGCATATATATAAAATAACCAGATATATACACATACGCAGACATGTAACAATCTATCAAAAGTTATACACAATAAACCACGGTGCAAACTAACCGAGATGGAAAACTGATGGATTGACCGAAAACGAAGGCTCCGTAGGCTTGCAGTTTCCGTCACAGTTAGAGAGGTGTTCTAGGGTTTTGCCGATTAAAAGTTATCACATAAAGGTTAAAAATAAATATGTAAGTGATCTATTACTGGGCCTAAAGCCCATTTTGGGTTTTCGCCAGCCACGTATGGACGAAAACACCATGTGTGTTTTCATCAGGGAGGGTGTTTTCGGCTATTACTCTCATGTTGATATTAAACATGTTATTAACACAATCAAGTATATACTTACAACACACTTATGATGCACACCAATTATAAATAAAATCAAAACATTTTGCAAACAAGTACTAGGTTAAGTCGAGTAGGAACCTTGGAAACTCGGGTTGTCACAAGTTGTGTTGACAACTCCTGCATCTCTGAAGGTGCAAGTCTGTAGGGTGCCTTGGCTACAGGCGCAGCACTTGGAACCAAGTCAATGTGGAACTCGACTTGCCTTTGAGGCGGTAGTCCTGGCAAGTCTTCTGGGAAGACTTCCGGATATTCCTTGACGACTGGAATGTCTTCGATCTTCGGTTCAGCAGCTTCCTTGTCCACGATGTGTGCCAAGAATGCAACACATCCCTTCTTCAAGCACTTTCTAACTTCTAGACAGCTAATAATCCTCAGCGGCGTATCATGCTTCTCTCCGTGCACTACGATGGTTTCTTCATCCGTCACAGGGATACGGATGGTCTTCTCGTGGCAAACAATCTCGGCCTTGTTGCTGGACAACCAATCCATTCCCACTACCACATCAAAGCTTCCCAACTCGACAGGTAGCAGGTCTAGTGTAAATTCGTGTCCTCCCAATTCAATCACGCATCCTCTTATAACTTCACCCGTTTCAACTAGTTTCCCATTCGCCAATTCGATTGAGTATGGAACGTCTAACTTACTAGCGGTCAATCCAAGTATACTCTTAAATTCTAACGACACGAAACTATAATCGGCACCAGTATCAAAAAGAACAGATGCAAAACGTTGGTTTATAGGGAACGTACCGGTGACAACGTTCGGATCCTGGCACGCTTCCCTTGCGCCAATGTTAAAGACTCTTCCCCGTGCTTGGTTCAAATTTGGGCAATCCTTCTTAAAGTGCCTAATGTCACCACAGTTAAAACAGCCCAGTCTTTGCCCATTACCACCTCCGTTCCCAGCTTGAGTGTTGTTTTGATTGCGATTCGCGTTACCCGCCTGATTTGCATTGTTCCCTCGGTTTCCATTACCTCCATTATTTCCTTGAGAGCGATTTCCATTACCACCACGGTTGTTGTTCCCATTACCAAAACCTCCTTGGCCACCCCGGCCAGCACTAGCCCAGCAATTATCCTTCAAGTGGCCTACCTTTCCACAAGCTTTACATATTATTGGCCCACACCGGCCAGAATGATGACGCTGACAGGTGTTACACTTGGGATGTGTACCCATATAACCTTTCCCTTTCTTCCCAACACCGGTTGCAGCTTGGACCGGTGTGCTTGACTCGTCCTTCTTGCTTACATGGCTGGTTCCTTGCTTGAAGTTTGAAAACTTTCGCTTGTTTTCACCAGATGACTCAGCATGTGTTTCTTTCTTCTTTGGTTCAACATTTGGGAACTTGTTCAACCGAATGGCCTCCTCAGTGAGCGCCACACTAAGATCGATCGCTTCCGTGATCGTGGCAGGTTTGGATGTGGTGACCATGCTCATTATTTGGGGAGCCAATCCCCAGATGAACCTTTCAATCCATTTAAACTCTGGTGTGACCATGTATGGCACAACGTGGGATAAATCATGAAATCTTTGAACGTATTCCGCAATCTTGGGACCCTGCATCCTTAAATGCCAGAACTCAGTCTCTAGCCTTTGTATCTCAGCACGCGAGCAATACTTTCTTCGCATTAACTCTTTTAACTCAGCCCAGGTCAACGCGTAAGCAGCGGCTTCTCCTAAAGTCTGCACTTGTAAGTTCCACCACGATAGGGCTCCATCCAGAAACAGCCCTGAGAAGTCACTTGTTGATCTGGAGCACATTTTCTCATTCTTAAGACAGAATCTGTTTTCTCAGACCACCTTACTTACGCAACAGCACCTCCGGTGCCGTCGAAGTTTACGGGCTTGCAGTCGAGAAACTGCTTGTAAGTGCACCCTGCACATACGTTAGAATATACAAATGGTATTAGCGGACGTGCTATAAATATCCAAATGTATTGTAATATGTCTCAAACGACTTAACATTACCATGTGGTGGATTGTTATTGCCGTTATTGTTCGAATTGCTTCCGCTGGTTCCTCCTTGTGAGGCTGCATACTGCGCTATGGCGGCAGCAATGATTCCTTGGAGTTCTGCCTCGCTGGTAGGCATACGCATCTCGCGTCTTGGAGGCATTTTCTAAAAGATGATCGTGTTGGTCAAGTTATTATAAGTAAATGAATCATACGTATTCCATTTATCAGACACATAACATCTCATGTAACAAATAAAGCAAGCACATAACATCACATGTTATAAAATAGCAATAATCAACCCAACATCACATATAATGAGAATACTGCGATTGCGCTTTCATAAATCAAGACCACAATGTAAGGTTTACAAGTTCATAACTGTATCATACATCATCAGTGACTAAAGGCCACATCGCCCTAGTCCAAACTATCTAGTCAGTGACAACAACAACAAATATACAAATCATCAAAAGTCATAATCATCAACATGCGGTCTCCAAAAGTTGTGTAGTCTGCACAATCGCGGTCGTCTCACCAAAAGTCTACCTGCGTCGAATCAAAAAGGCCTATGCTGATGGCGGCGGAGGAGGGGGAAAATGAGAAAAGAGTAAACGTCGCATATGAAGCCACTCCTCCTCCATAGCGCGATGAGCGCGCAATAAGTATGCAATCTGCTGCTCAGGAGTCCAAAAACGAGCGGCAGAATCAGGTGAAAGTGGTCGTGGAGGGTGTGATACTGCAGGTGGGGTCTGACAATGACACGGTGGTCGCTGAGCTCTCTCCAGCTCTTGTACGCGACGGGTCAGCGCCTCCTGCTGTATAATGAACGATGTAAGGTTTACAAGTTCATGTTGGTCAAGTTATTATAAGTAAATGAATCATACGTATTCCATTTATCAGACACATAACATCTCATGTAACAAATAAAGCAAGCACATAACATCACATGTTATAAAATAGCAATAATCAACCCAACATCACATATAATGAGAATACTGCGATTGCGCTTTCATAAATCAAGACCACAATGTAAGGTTTACAAGTTCATAACTGTATCATACATCATCAGTGACTAAAGGCCACATCGCCCTAGTCCAAACTATCTAGTCAGTGACAACAACAACAAATATACAAATCATCAAAAGTCATAATCATCAACATGCGGTCTCCAAAAGCTGTGTAGTCTGCACAATCGCGGTCATCTCACCAAAAGTCTACCTGCGTCAAATCAAAAAGGCCTATGCTGATGGCGGCGGAGGAGGGGGAAAATGAGAAAAGAGTAAACGTCGCATATGAAGCCACTCCTCCTCCATAGCGCGATGAGCGCGCAATAAGTATGCAATCTGCTGCTCAGGAGTCCAAAAACGAGCGGCAGAATCAGGTGAAAGTGGTCGTGGAGGGTGTGATACTGCAGGTGGGGTCTGACAATGACACGGTGGTCGCTGAGCTCTCTCCAGCTCTTGTACGCGACGGGTCAGCGCCTCCTGCTGTATAATGAACGATGTGAGAATATCCTCCGTAGAATACCCCACGTGATATGGGTGATACGGATCAGATGGTGGCATAATGGGAGGCATAGTCCAGAGGAATGGCTCAGTAGATGGAGTGAAGGATGGTACAGTAAATGGTGCAACAGTGGGAATAACAGTAGGATGAGAAATCTGAGGCACAAACTGGCCTCCTCCTGACACGAAAGGTGTATGACCATACGGCTGTCATGAGGAACCCTCCCCAGGACGTGGTGGAGGTATGTCCTGGAGATAGGTGATCTGAAGATCTGTGCGGTGAGCATCTGTGGTGTGTGGAGGAATCAAGGGAACATCAATGGGAGCTGACACAGGGGCTGAAACGGGGGCTACAGGTGGTGTAACTGGTATCATGAAAGGTGGGTAATCATCGTCATCATCTATCCACCCGTTGCGGGTGTGAGCGTATCGTGGATCAATATGGGTCGCAAAAGGTGCACGGTCGAACAGCACCGGCACTGGATCAGGAAGTGGTGCAGCAACATGATCCTCTAACAGAAGTGGAGCATCAACAGGAGCGTCAGCAACATGATCATCCACCAACGGTGGAGCAACAACGGGATGATCATCAACAGGTATGTCATCAACAAAAGGAGCAACAGCAGGTGCATCGGCATGAACAGGGTCATGCTCTAATGCGGGATCAGGAGCGACGCCTGGCTCAGGGGCCACGACAGGCTCCGGGTGAGCCAAATCCATATCAAAATCAGTGGGATCATCAAACAAAGGATCGATAGGGGCTATAGGATCCTCCAGGGGCTGGTCTAAGTGAATGAACTCAATATCCTGGTCAGGATTATAACCAGGTGGAAACTGTAACAACTGTGCTTGTAATCACTATGAACAGTTCTATTATCAATAAAACAATGTTATTTGATTCCAATGTTTGGTTGGTTGTGTTTTACATTTTTCATGTTTTGACTTTTATGTAATTTCAAACTTTACATCGCTTTCTGGAGAATTATACGCAAACTGATGAGTAAATGTAATCAGTTTAATGCGAAAAATACTCCGGAACATCAGCATATACTTAACATACCTTAAATAACCTTTACATAACTTAGAAATAAGTTTTGAAGGCTTTGGTATGTCAAAAACAAGTTAATTCGCTTACAGGGACTAAACTTGACAAACTGCGAAAGTAAGGCGATTCGTACTGAAACAGACATTCCGGAACATGAACATAAGTTAAACACACCTTAAATATCCTTTACATAGCTTAGAAATAGGCTTTAAGGGGTTCGGTGCGCTAAAATAAACTTTTGGGTCATTCAGGGACTAAAAGTGTCAAAAAGTGCACAAGTTTGCACTTTCGCGCATAACTTACGTTCTGAATACATCTGGATATCCAAAAATTTATGTAAGCACTAAAATATTTTATTTTAGTGTTTGGCATGAGAAAAATCCATTCGTTGCGTCATTTGGATCGTTTTTCGTGCTTGTGCGCATTCTGTCGTAATTAAGCGAACACCGCGTTCGTACGACCAAACGAACCAACACCCGGCATATTTTTGAGCATGTTTCATGTCCACAATGTTTAGGCAACATTTTAGGGCCTTAATGTTGGCTTTACGGGCCTTAGAAGTGTCGAAAATGGCTTAAACACGTGCAGGGACTGAAACTGTAAATTCTGAAACTTGTTGCTGATCAGACGAGGCCAGGCGGCCCGCCTCAGTTTCTGTACATCCCCACACGGCCCGCGTCCGACTTCCTGACCAGATTAACTGCATTTAACAGCAGATTGCAGCTGGTTGATCCACCACCACACATTCTAAATTGCTTAGTCAGATGATAAGGATCATTTTTAGCTACCATAAGGTTACGACACTTGTACGGATGCGATTAAAGCACGGTTTCCATGAAATGATCTTAACGGTTACCCAAAAACTATAAATACCCCACCCCCCATTACTTCAAAATCACTAGAATCTGATCTTAAAGACTCTAAGTTGAAACCATTGTTTCATACCTGAGTTATTTCGATCTAGATTAGCATTCGGGGACCCTTCGTAAGTATTCTTTCGTTCTTTTCTTTATTTTATTGCTTTTCGAGTCAGAAAGTTAAACTTTGTTTGACTTTCAGCGTTGACCAGCTTATGGTCAATGCGAAGTTCGTTTGAACTTCGCAACGTGATTGTAATCACGATGGTTATAGTCCCTTGGGACTATGCCTACTGATTACCACGTTGTCTAGGGTCGTAGGGTAAGCGATCTAATAAATCGCTTATACCTTCGAACCCAACCCAGTTTGGTCGATCATTAGGATCCGACCAAATACATTAGGTGACCATAGTATATAGGGAATAACCTTCCGAGGTTATACCTTATGGTCACATCGTTTAAGTAGTTGTATGATAGGTAGTTTATATGCCTTAGGTAAATTACCAGAATACCCTTTTCATGTATAATTAGTAATTTATCATATGTAACCTAAACTTTTGTCACGTAACTGATTATGTAACATGTTTAGGCATATAACACTTGTCATAGGACTAGTTAGGCGGTCCGAACGCGTTTTACGCGAACGACGCGTTAAAGTAGCATAAGCTACCTAAACGGGTCGTAATGGGTCGTAATCATTTATGTTAGGTTTCATTTAGTATGTAGGCTTTGTTAAACCAAATGACACGAGTCTCTACACTCGTTTGGTTAACAAACCCTCATTCTATCCGATCCTCCGATTTAGGTCCGGTTTATTAACATAGTTACCTATATTAGGTGCCGTTTAATTCCGAGATCTCTAGCATTGCTTGGTGGTTATCTTAGGACTACTGAACAATCTCAAGTGAGTACATAGACCCCTCTTTTACTGTTTTCCAAACTGTTTTGGGGTGAAACACATGTGCCTACTTGTTACTTTCATGCTTTCCTGTTTTCACATCATATACCTGCTATGTTTGTTAGTACATTATAGTACATGATTTCATTACATTTCATGCTATGTATGCCCATTGGGTACGTACTTAGTACATTGTTTTACATTACATTTCTGCTATGTATGTTGACTGATAGCATGCTAGCACATTGATTTACAAGACTTTTCTGCTTTGTATGTTAACTTAGCATACTTAGTACATTGTTTTCATATGACATGTATACAACTGCTATGACATTTGGTTTGCACAAACGGGTCTTTATTACGTTCATTAACATTTGCTACGCCGCTCGGTAGTAAGTAGTGGTACCATAGGACTTGACAAATCCCATTCCTGACATCCCGGGTTTGTTTGGATGTAAGGAATGACTGAATCCGAATACAATTCTTTTGATAACCTTGACTGAAAGGGTTATCCGACTGTCTCAAGGCTTGAATGTATGCGTTAACTTACCACATAAATGTTTGTATCAATGTATCATGCATCACTTTGCAAAACATAACTTTTTGATATATTCAAAATACTTTGTTTTGTACATTTTTACTTATGGTTTAAGTAGTCTTATTTTACTTACCATACATAACATTTGTTACACATTACTTGACTACTTTTGGACTATCAAAATTTGACATGGTTTATACAAGGACTTTTGACAATTGGTTTAAACATAGACATTATACATTGTTGGTTGGTTTAAATGACTTAAGTAACGAGATGTGAGTAATATGATACAATCATGGTGGATACGCCGCTGGTACTTCCTATATATAAGTGTTTGTATTATATTACATATCATAGCGTTATTTAAATCATTCATTTTGGACTTATACATTTTACACAAGTGACATGTTTTTACAAGACTTTGGTTTACAATACAGTTTATTTTATACAACTCATTTTGCATGGTTATTCATTTAACCATACATTATTCACTTATCTATACATATCATCTGGACTTATTGTTTTTCAAGCGATTTACAAAACAAAACAAATCAAATTACAAGGTTCATGACTAAACATTTTCTTAAACTTAAGTCATGAATCCTATTTTCACAGAAACCTATGTATCTCACAGGCATTTTTATGCTGACGTACCTACTTTCACATGTGTTTTCAGGTGCTTTTCCGTAGGATGACGATCATGACACTAGGGCGGACCTGTGCCTTAGAGACTTAAAATGAAGCTAGACTATGTTTAATTATGTTCTAAACTCTTTGATTTCTGTTTAAGACAATGAAACTCTTATGTTAATAAATAAATTATAACTTTGTTTGCCATGGATTTGAAACAATAATTCTGTTACAACACTCCCCGACGTTTTCCTCCACGTCTTGTATGATATACGTGGTCGGGGTGTGACAGAAGAGTTGGTATCAGAGCCAATGGTTATAGGGAATTAGGTTATTAGTAATGCTTTGACCTAGACTATAACTTTTCTAGGACCCTAACACAAGTTATCTTGTGTTTAGATCTTAAAACATGTACATCACCTATCCTTAGGTGATTATCAAAACAAAAACCAAATTTTTTCCGAAGCGATTTTTGAAAAACAATCATCTGTTTTTGAATAAATTATTACAAGGTTTTGAACCCTCTATTGTAAGGTTTTGAACCCTCTGTTATATGGTTTTGAACCCTTTTTGAGTTTTCAAAATCTCGTCAAGGTTTTGGGTTTTAAATAATGTGAACATGTGCAAACTGGAAAGGTGAATGCCTGTATTCTGGGTTTTCTGTCTAGGCAAGCACTTCGTATATATCTCATCAGACGCGAGACCAGTTGTGCTTACCTGGGAATTCTTGGGATGAGTGTTCACTTATAGGCGAGCATGTCTTCGTGATACATTATTTTTGATCCATTTACTTTGATTAGTCACTGTGTGTCATTTGTTGCTTGGTAATGCGGACGAATGACCACCATCTTTGCTTTTGTTGATTTCGTTTCATCTCATTCTCTTCATCCAATCATCTCACTCGTTTCCTTTTATGTTTTCCTCTTTTAGAATGCTTCCTCGACGCGAGAACCAGATAGCAACTGCCGAGCTGGCAGAAATTATTGCGCAGCAGATGGCTGCTCAATTTCCAAATCTCTTTGCTCAATGGAACCAAGCCAACAACAACAACAATGCTCCATGCAAATACAAGGATTTTAACTCGGCTAAACCACTCAAGTTTAGTGGTTCTGAGGGAGCGACTGGGCTTCTTCAGTGGTTCGAGAGCATTGAGAATACTTTCCGCCACGTGCAGTGTCCGGATAATCGCAAGGTCGAGTTTTCTTCAAGTGTGTTTCAGAAGAGGGCTCTCACATGGTGGAATGGGATTATGAGAGACCAAGGTGCAGAAGTTGCTCTCGCACAGACATGGGCTGAACTTAGAGCCCTTATGATGAGGGAATTCTGTCGTCGTCATGAGCAGCGAGCTTTGGAGAAGGAATTTGATAATTTGAAGCAAGATAGTGGTGAGCATCGGGCGTATACTGATAGGTTTGAAGAGTTGAGTCTGCTTTGCCCGACTATGGTTACCCCACTCGACAAGGCTATCGAAAGGTACATCGACGGCCTACCTTACTCAGTGCAAGACATCCTTACTGGTAGTGACCCTGCCACACTCCGTCAGGCGATCGAGTTATCCGCGACATTGACTGAGTCGCAGATTCGTAAGGGAAAGCTGCATAAGAAGGGTGACAAGGGTAAGAAGCAGGCATCTGACAAAGGGGATGGTAAGAAAGGTGAAAACAAGAATGGGAAGAATTCTGGTTCCTCAAAGAATTCTAGGAAGCGAAAGGCTTCCCAAAACTATGCCGTTACTGCACAGGCTCAAGCTGCACCAAATCAGCCTGCGCAACCAACCGCCAAGAAGCCTTATTTTGGCAATGCACCTTTGTGCAACAGGTGTAACGGCCATCACCAACCACATCTCCAGTGTCGTCGGTGCACCAACTGCGGAAGATCTGGTCATCTTGCTGTCAACTGCCGCATTCCTGTCAATCAGAACCAGGCAGTTCATAACCAAGCTCAACAAGTTGCCCAGCCTCTTGCTCAGCAACAAGGTCAAGCTGCACGACCTCATTTTCCTCCTGGTTCGTGCTACAATTGTGGGGATCTGACCCACTACAGAAACCGGTGCCCAAGGCTAGCCAACCAGAACCAGAATCAGAATCAAGCTCCGGCTCGAGGCCGAGCCTTTAACATGAATGCCCAAGAGGCGCAGGCGGACGATAATGTGGTGAACGGTACGTTCTTTATAAATAATCAGCCTGCATCTGTTCTTTTCGATTCTGGTGCCGATAAGAGTTTTGTGTCATTATCTTTTGAGCCAATGCTTCGCGTGTCTAGAACGAACCTAGGTAAACCTTTGACAGTTGAAGTTGCTAGTGGTGAACCCATTATTCTTGATTCTGTTCTTCGCAACTGCCAGTTGAACCTTAACGACCATCTTTTTCCTATTGACCTCACGCCTATGCAACTTGGAAGCTTCGATGTTATAGTGGGTATGGATTGGTTATCCAAGCATCACGCAGAGGTAGTTTGTTTCGAGAAGATCGTTCGTGTGCCGCTATCGACAGGCGAGATCCTGCAGGTTCAAGGTGAGAAACCGTCTGGTGGTCTCAAGCTCATGTCTTGTTTTAAAGCTCGGAAGTATCTGCGAAAGAACTATGTGGCCTTCTTAGCACATGTTACAGAAGATAAAGGCAAGGGTAAGTCTATTTCAGATATTCCTGTCGTTCGGGATTATTCTGAAGTATTCCCTGAAGATTTACCTGGTCTACCTCCAGCACGCCAAGTCGAGTTCCGCATTGATCTCGTACCTGGTGCAAATCCCATTACCAGAGCTCCATATCGTCTTGCACCATCTGAGATGCAAGAGTTGTCTAAGCAGCTTCAGGAGCTCTCCGACAAAGGTTTTATCCGTCCTAGCTTTTCACCTTGGGGTGCTCCCATTCTTTTTGTCAAGAAGAAGGATGGATCTTTTAGGATGTGTATCGATTATCGTGAGCTTAACAAGCTTACCATCAAGAATCGATATCCCCTACCTCGCATAGACGACCTCTTTGATCAGTTACAGGGCGCTTCTTATTTCTCGAAGATTGATCTGCGATCTGGATATCATCAACTTCGCGTGCATGAAGAAGATATTCCCAAGACAGCGTTCCGTACTCGTTATGGGCATTATGAGTTCACAGTCATGCCATTCGGTTTGACTAATGCTCCTGCTGTTTTCATGGACTTAATGAATAGGGTCTGCAAACCTTATTTGGATCAGTTCGTCATTGTTTTTATTGACGACATCTTCATTTACTCTAAGACGCGAGCTGATCACGAGCAGCATCTTCGTCTTACTCTGGAACTCCTGAAGAAAGAGCAACTTTTCACCAAATTTGACATATTATCAACGAACGAGGTATTCAGGTAGATCCCTCCAAGATCAGTGCGATTAAGGATTGGGATACGCCTACTACTCCTACTGAAGTTCGTTCTTTTCTTGGTCTAGCGGGTTATTATCGCCGCTTTATTGAAAACTTCTCAAAGATTGCAGTTCCTCTAACTGCTCTAACTCAGAAGAACAAACCCTTTGATTGGGGATTCAAACAAGAGGAAGCTTTTCAACGCTTGAAGCAGAAGCTTTGCGATGCGCCTGTTCTATCATTGCCTGAGGGTGATGATGATTTTGTCGTGTATTGTGATGCATCGAAATTAGGCCTTGGTTGTGTTCTGATGCAAAGGAACAAAGTCATAGCATATGCATCAAGACAGTTGAAGATACATGAGAAAAACTACACCACTCATGATCTTGAGTTGGGTGCAGTTGTTTTCGCTCTGAAGATCTGGAGACACTATTTGTATGGTACAAAATGTGTGGTTTTCACGGACCATAAAAGTCTTCAGCATATCTTCAACCAGAAAGAACTCAACATGAGGCAACGACGTTGGGTTGAGCTTTTAAACGACTATGACTGCGAAATTCGCTACCATCCTGGTAAGGCGAATGTCGTAGCTGATGCATTGAGTCGTAAGGAACGTACTAAGCTTCATTGTGTACGTGTTCAATCTGTTATTCAAGCTCGATCCGATTTCCAAGCACACATTTCTCAGGCTCAACAATCTTGTGTTTCACAAGGTTTGATGGATAAGGAATTTCCCTATCATATAACACCTGCTCTGGAACTGAAGGACAATGGATCGTATTACTTCATGGACCGTTTATGGGTCCCAAGACAGGATGATCTTCGTACTTTGCTTATGGATGAAGCCCATAAGTCTCGTTATTCTATTCATCCGGGCTCAGATAAGATGTATAAGGATCTTCGTATTCAGTATTGGTGGCCTGGTATGAAGAAAGACATTGCCTTATACGTATCAAAATGCCTTACTTGTCTTAAGGTTAAGGCTGAACATCAACGTCCTTCGGGTTTATTGATGCAACCAGAGATCCCAGTTTGGAAATGGGAAAACATTACTATGGATCTTGTTACCAAACTTCCACGCACAAAGAAAGGTCATGATGCCATCTGGGTAGTCGTTGATCGTCTTACTAAGTCAGCACATTTCTTACCAATCCGTGAGGATTTTCCTGCTGACAGACTTGCTCAAATCTATGTGGATGAAATAGTAGCTCGACCTGGTGTTCCGTTGAACATCATTTCTGACAGAGATGCTCGTTTCACTTCTCATTTTTGGAGAACCATGCAATCTGCTATGGGGACCCAACTTAATCTGAGCACAGCTTATCATCCGCAAACGGATGGTCAATCTGAGAGAACAATCCAGACTCTGGAGGATATGCTTAGAGCTTGTGTGATCGATTTTGGTGGTAGCTGGGATTCACATCTTAAATTGATTGAATTCTCCTACAACAACAGTTATCACACCAGCATCAAAATGGCTCCTTTCGAGGCTCTCTATGGTAAAAAATGTCGTTCACCAGTCTGCTGGAATGAGATCGGCGAGGCTCAACTTACTGGACCAGCCCTCATTTTAGAGACAACTGACAAGGTCAAGAAAGTTCGCAATAACCTTCAGACAGCTATGAGCCGTCAAAAGAGTTACGCGGATCCAAAACGCAAACCCTTGGAATTTCAAGTCGGTGATCGAGTATTACTTAAGGTCTCACCTTGGAAAGGTGTGATCAGATTTGGAAAGAAAGGAAAACTTGCACCTAGATATGTTGGACCATTCAAGATCGTCGAAAGAATCGGAAAGGTAGCCTACAGACTTGAGTTACCTCCGGAACTTGGAAATGTTCATCCAACTTTTCACGTATCCAATCTCAAGAGGTGTTTAGCTGATGAGAACCTCCACATACCGCTTGACGAAATTCGTGTTGGCAAAACACTGAAATTTGTTGAGAAGCCAGTGGAAATCATGGAACGTGAAGTCAAGTGGCTTAAACGCAAGCGCATTCCTTTGGTCAAAGTTCGCTGGGAAGCTAAACGTGGACCTGAGTTTACTTGGGAACGCGAAGATCAAATGAAGGCGAAATATCCACATCTTTTTCCACAAGTTTCCTCTAAATAAATTTCGGGACGAAATTTCCACAAGTAGTAGAGACTGTAACAACTGTGCTTGTAATCACTATGAACAGTTCTATTATCAATAAAACAATGTTATTTGATTCCAATGTTTGGTTGGTTGTGTTTTACATTTTTCATGTTTTGACTTTTATGTAATTTCAAACTTTACATCGCTTTCTGGAGAATTATACGCAAACTGATGAGTAAACGTAATCAGTTTAATGCGAAAAATACTCCGGAACATCAGCATATACTTAACATACCTTAAATAACCCTTACATAACTTAGAAATAAGTTTTGAAGGCTTTGGTATGTCAAAAACAAGTTAATTCGCTTACAGGGACTAAACTTGACAAACTGCGAAAGTATGGCGATTCGTACTGAAACAGATATTCCGGAACATGACCATAAGTTAAACACACCTTAAATATCCTTTACATAGCTTAGAAATAGGCTTTAAGGGGTTCGGTGCGCTAAAATAAACTTTTGGGTCATTCAGGGACTAAAAGTGTCAAAAAGTGCACAAGTTTGCACTTTCGCGCATAACTTACGTTCTGAATACATCTGCACATCCAAAAATTTATGTAAGCACTAAAATATTTTATTTTAGTGTTTGGCATGAGAAAAATCCATTCGTTGCGTCATTTGGATCGTTTTTCGCGCTTGTGCGCATTCCGTCGTAATTAAGCGAACACCGCGTTCGTACGACCAAACGAACCAACACCCGGCATATTTTTGAGCATGTCTCGTGTCCACAATGTTTAGGCAACATTTTAGGGCCTTAAAGTTGGCTTTACGGGCCTTAGAAGTGTCGAAAATGGCTTAAACACGTGCAGGGACTGAAACTGTAAATTCTGAAACTTGTTGCTGATCAGACGAGGCCAGGCGGCCCGCCTCAGTTTCTGTACATCCCCACGCGGCCCGCGTCCGACTTCCTGACCAGATTAACTGCATTTAACAGCAGATTGCAGCTGGTTGATCCACCACCACACATTCTAAATTGCTAAGTCAGATGATAAGGATCATTTTTAGCTACCATAAGGTTACGACACTTGTACGGATGCGATTAAAGCACGGTTTCCATGAAATGATCTTAACGGTTACCCGAAAACTATAAATACCCCACCCCCCATTACTTCAAAATCACTAGAATCTGATCTTAAAGACTCTAAGTTGAAACCATTGTTTCATACCTGAGTTATTTCGATCTAGATTAGCATTCGGGGACCCTTCGTAAGTATTCTTTCATTCTTTTCTTTATTTTATTGCTTTTCGAGTCAGAAAGTCAAACTTTGTTTGACTTTCAGCGTTGACCAGCTTGTGGTCAATGCGAAGTTCGTTTGAACTTCGCAACGTGATTGTAATCACGATGGTTATAGTCCCTTGGGACTAGCCTACTGATTACCACGTTGTCTAGGGTCGTAGGGTAAGCGATCTAATAAATCGCTTATACCTTCGAACCCGACCCAGTTTGGTCGATCATTAGGATCCGACCAAATACATTAGGTGACCATAGTATATAGGGAATAACCTTCCGAGGTTATACCTTATGGTCACATCGTTTAAGTAGTTGTATGATATGTAGTTTATATGCCTTAGGTAAATTACCAGAATACCCTTTTCATGTATAATTAGTAATTTAGCATATGTAACCTAAACTTTTGTCACGTAACTGATTATGTAACATGTTTAGGCATATAACACTTGTCATAGGACTAGTTAGGCGGTCCGAACGCGTTTTATGCGAACGACGCGTTAAAGTAGCATAAGCTACCTAAACGTGTCGTAATGGGTCGTAATCATTTATGTTAGGTTTCATTTAGTATGTAGGCTTTGTTAAACCAAATGACACGAGTCTCTACACTCGTTTGGTTTACAAACCCTCATTCTATCCGATCCTCCGATTTAGGTCCGGTTTATTAACATAGTTACCTATATTAGGTGCCGTTTAATTCCGAGATCTCTAGCATTGCTTGGTAGTTATCTTAGGACTACTGAACAATCTCAAGTGAGTACATAGACCCCTCTTTTACTATTTTCCAAACTGTTTTGGGGTGAAACACATGTGCCTACTTGTTACTTTCATGCTTTCCTGTTTTCACATCATATACCTGCTATGTTTGTTAGTACATTATAGTACATGATTTCATTACATTTGATGCTATGTATGCCCATTGTGTGCGTACTTAGTACATTGTTTTACATTACATTTCTGCTATGTATGTTGACTGATAGCATGCTAGCACATTGATTTACAAGACTTTTCTGCTTTGTATGTTAACTTAGCATACTTAGTACATTGTTTTCAAATGACATGTATACAATTGCTATGACATTTGGTTTGCACAAACGGGTCTTTATTACGTTCATTAACATTTGCTACGCCGCTCGGTAGTAAGTAGTGGTACCATAGGACTTGACAAATCCCATTCCTGACATCCCGGGTTTGTTTGGATGTAAGGAATGACTGAATCCGAATACAATTCTTTTGATAACCTTGACTGAAAGGGTTATCCGACTGTCTCAAGGCTTGAATGTATGCGTTAACTTACCACATAAATGTTTGTATCAATGTATCATGCATCACTTTGCAAAACATAACTTTTTGATATATTCAAAATACTTTGTTTTGTACATTTTTACTTATGGTTTAAGTAGTCTTATTTTACTTAGCATACATAACATTTGTTACACATTACTTGACTACTTTTGGACTATCAACATTTGACATGGTTTATACAAGGACTTTTGACAATTGGTTTAAACATAGACATTATACATTGTTGGTTGGTTTAAATGACTTAAGTAACGAGATGTGAGTAATATGATACAATCATGGTGGATACGCCGCTGGTACTTCCTATATATAAGTGTTTGTATTATATTACATATCATAGCGTTATTTAAATCATTCATTTTGGACTTATACATTTTACACAAGTGACATGTTTTTACAAGACTTTGGTTTACAATACAGTTTATTTTATACAACTCATTTTGCATGGTTATTCATTTAACCATACTGTCACACCCCGACCACGTAGAACATACAAAACGTGGCGGAAACGTCGGGGAGTGTTGTAACAGAATTAATTGTTTCAAATCCATGGCAATTGAAGTTTCGTTTTATTGATTAAAAGTGTTACAATGTCTTAACAAACAAATAAATACAACATAATTAACTAGTCTTGCATCTTTTATTGTCACTAAAGCCCAAGTCTGCCTATGTGTATCTTGATCATCTTATGCAACAGCTCCTGAAAAACACATGTGAAAATAGGTACGTCAGCATAAAAATGCCTGTGAGATACATAGGTTTTGTGAAAATAGGTTTCATGACTTATGTTTGAGAAAATGTTTAGTCATGAACCTTGTAATTTGCTTTGTCTTGTAAATCATTTGAAAAACAATGAGTTCAGATGATATGTATAGATAAGTGAATAATGTATGGTTAAATGAATAACCATGTAAACTGTGTTTGTATAAGATAAGTTGCTTGTAAAACAACGTATTGTGAAAAGTATGTTATTTGTATAAAATGTTATATGTATCAAACTGAAATGATTCAAATAACGCTACGATATATGTAATACCATACAAACACTTATATATAGGAAGTACCAGCGGCGTATCCACCATGCTTGTATCATATTACACACGCATCGTTACTTAATCACTTAATCAAACCAAACCATCAAGATGTAAAATGTTCATGTCTAATGTAAATCATGTAATATGTATCCAAAACGTAAGCCTGTGATGAATAACAAATGTACTAAGTACGCGACAATAGACATACGTAGCATGTGACCTGTACTAAGTACGCAACAATAGACATACGTAGCATGTGACCTGTACTACGTATACAACAATAGACATACGTAGCATGTGACCTGTACTACGTATACAACAATAGACATACGTAGCATGTGACCTGTACTACGTATACAACAATAGACATACGTAGCATGTGACCTGTACTACGTATACAACAATAGACATACGTAGCATAAGATGTAATAAAATCATGTACTATAATGTACTAACGAACATAGCAGGTATATGATGTGTAAACAGGAAAGCATGAAAGTAACAAGTAGGCACATGTGTTTCACCCCAAAATAGTTTGGAAAACAGTAAAAGAGGGGTCTATGTACTCACTTGAGATTGCTTAGTAGTCCTTGAGTAACAACCAAACAATGCTAGAGATCGCGGATATCAAAGGGCACCTAATATAGGTAACTATGTTAATAACCGGACCTAAATCGGGTGATTGGATAGAATGAGGGTTCGTAAACCAAACGAGTGTAGAGACTCGTGTCATTTGGTTTAACAAAGCCTACATACTAAATGAAACCTAACCTAAAAGCTTACGACCCATTACGACCCGTTTAGGTAGCTTATGCTACTTTAACGCGTCGTTCGCGTGAAACGCGTTCGGACCGCCTAACTAGTCCTATGACAAGTGTTATATGCCTAAACATGTTACATAATCAGTTATGTGACAAAAGTTTACGTTACATATGCTAAATTACCAATTATACATGAAAAGGGTATTCTGGTAATTTACCTAAGGCATATAAACTACCTATCATACAACTACTTAAACGATGTGACCATAAGGTATAATCTCGGAAGGTTATTCCCTATACACTATGGTCACCTAATGTATTTGGTCGGATCCTAATGATCGACCAAACTGGGTCGGGTTTGAAGGTATAAGCGATTTATCAGATCGCTTACCCTACGACCCTAGACAACGTGGTAATCAGTAGGCATAGTCCCAAAGGACTATAACCAACGTGATTACACTCACGTTGCGAAGTTCAAACGAACTTCGCATTGACCATAAGCTGGTCAACACTGAAAGTCAAACAAAGTTTGACTTTCTGACTCGAAAAGCAATAAAATAAGGAAAAGAACGAAAGAATACTTACGAAGGGTCCCCGAATGCTAATCTAGATCACAATAACTCAGGTATGAAACAATGGTTTCAACTTAGAGCTCTCAAATCCAGATTCTTGTGAGAAATGAGGTTGGGGTGGATGGGTATTTATAGGAATACCCGAACCGTTAGGATCGTTTCATGGAAACCGCGCTCGAATCCCATGCGTACACTTGTCGGAAACTCACGGTGACTAAAAATGGGTCTAAATGAGCTGAATGTGCAGTTGAGAATGTGTGGGTGAGGATCTAACAGCTGGAATCTGCTGACTGTTCGATATTATCTGTTCTGGGAGGCGTACGCGGGCCGCCTAAGATTTAGGCTTGGGCTCACGCGGGCCGCCTAGCTCTTCAGATCAGAAAACAAGTTTGCAGAATGACAGTTTCAGCCCCTGCACGTGTTTAAGGCCATTTCCGACACTTCTAAGGCCCGTAAAGCCAACTTTAAGGCCCTAAAATAATGCCTAAACATTGTGGACATGAAACATGCTCAAAAATATGCCGGATGTTGGTTCGTTTGGCCGTACGAACGCGAGGTTCGCTTAATTACGACGGAATGCGCATAAGCGCGAAAAACGATCCAAATGGCGTGACGAATGGATTTTTCTCATGCCAAACACTAAAATAAAATATTATAGTGCTTACATAAATTTTTGGATGTCCGGATGTATTCAGAACGTAAGTTATGCGTAAAAATGCAAACTTGTGCACTTTTTGACGCTTTTAGTCCCTGAATGACACAAAAGTTTATTTTAGCATACCGAACACCTCAAAGCCTATTTCTAAGCTATGTAAAGGATATTTATGGTATGTTTAACTTATGGTCATGTTCCGGAATGTCTGTTACAGTTCAAATTGGCACACTTTCGCAGTTTGTCAACTTTAGTCCCTGTAAGCGATTTAACTTTGATTTCACCACACCAAACCTTCCAAAACTTATATCTAAGTTATGTAAAGGTTATTTAAGGTATGTTAAGCCTATTTCACTATTCCGGAGTGTTCGTTGCATTAAACTGGTTATATTTACGCATCAGTGCGCGTATAACCTTCCAGAAAGCGATTTAGAGCTTGAAATCGAACAAGAATTGATATGTGCAAACGATACACATATTTTACAAATCCCAAGTATGAAATACAATATTTCATTGGTTTGGCATTTGATTGATGGTTGGAGTGACACAGGTGTCACAGTCTCCCCTACTTTAGGAAATTTCGTCCCGAAATTAATTCGTAGGAGTCTATCTGTGGCTTTGTGTGAAGTAACCATCAAAGATAAGCAAGGCATAAGCCTGTTATTTCTCTTTAACGGACATTTTTCAGAATTGAAAAATGAACGGAGTTATTTTCAACAGGCATTCTTTAGAAACGAAAATGAACGAAATGAGTCTTTTTCCACAATCTCTTCAGAACCGAAAATGAACAAAATGAGTCATTTTCCACAACCTCTTCAGAACCGAAAATGAACAAAATGAGTCATTTTCCACAACCTCTTCAGAACCGAAAATGAACAAAATGAGTCATTTTCCACAACCTCTTCAGAACCGAAAATGAACGAAAAGAGTCATTTTCCACCATTTCTTCAGAACCGAAAATGAACGAAAAGAGTCATTTTCCACCACTTCTTCAGAACCGAAAATGAACGAAAAGAGTCATTTTCCACCACTTCTTCAGAACCGAAAATGAACGAAAAGAGTCATTTTCCACCACTTCTTCAGAACCAAAAATGAACGAAAAGAGTCATTTTCCACCACTTCTTCAGAACCGAAAATTAACGAAAAGAGTCATTTTCCACCATTTCTTCAGAACCGAAAATGAACGAAAAGAGTCATTTTCCAGACACACGACCAAACTAGCTGTGGTTTCCGTGCACTGAATTCCATAATTATGTATGCATCCATAATTACGCAATTCCTTGCATAGTCCGCACAATTTGCTTGTAATGTGAAGGGGAGGAAAATCAAACCTGTGATGAGTGTGACTAGACTACCATAGGGTCCTTTTAATTAGATCGACAAATGATCCTTTTAATTAGGCCACCAAGGAGTCCTTTCAGCAATATCATCACATGATATTCCTAACCAGATTTTTGGATCAATCTGTTTACCTAGACCACTCAGGGGTCTAATTATGGAATGGTACAATATAATCCAAGGGTCTTTACTATTACATACAAGCCCATTGAGGATTTAATATAGTACCTTTGGATATCCTACTATGAATTCCTTATACGAAGATATGGAAGATTCTACGAGGATTTGGATAACAAAAACTTGGATTACTCAAAAACATAAAAGGAAACACATAAGCACATAATCACATAGTTGTTTAACTTGGTTATTGATTTGTTATCTTTAGACGCGGATACTTAAAGTACACCAGGAATCCAATTCGTGGATTTCATTTGGCACTTTAATCATTTCAAGAATACATTCATGAAGATAGGATGATCTACCAAAAATTCGATTTTCGTTTTCAGGAAAACGCAATATTCGAATTAAGGTACACAATAATTTAGGACATACGAAAATACCTTTGGGTACCCTATTAAGAATTTATAGTGGTACTTGGGGTATTCGTACAGAGTTATAACTTGCACCTTGCACTTCGTCTCTTTGCAAGAGACGGGTACTTAGGATCTTGTGTAAAACGCAAGAGATTGTAAAATGGGAGAATTTTGGGGGTAGTTTGCTTTTCAAGGAATACGATTCCTTGATTGTCGGTATTGTAAGGGATATGTTGTTTATACATACAATCACATAAATACATTGCAATGTAAATAAAAGATTTATTTATAAACAATGTTAACAACTGTTTCATGGACCTTCACAACAAAAGAAAATAATACATAAGACATGATTATTTCTAAACGGTGTTGTCTTCTAGTCGGTCAGATGCTCATCTCTGTGCTGGATTAGCATTAGCACGCTTTGGGCAATTTCTTCGGAAATGTCCCATCTCGCCACACTTGTAGCAAGAACCTGGTGGAAAGCGAGCTCGAGCAGGTTTGTTGTTAGCTTGATTTGGTGCAACTGCTGCTACGCAAACTTTTGCTGTATGACCTTTACGTCCACAAATTTGGCATTCGCGGCACTTCACCATAACATGATGATAAAGGTTACATCGGTTGCACAAAGGTGAAGTTCCATTGTATGGCTTCCTAGCACGGGGTTGAGCTGGTTGTTTGGGGATGGCTTGATCGTTGTGAGCAACCATGGCGAAGTTCTGAGAAGCCTTTTGCTTCTTTGACCGCTCAAGGGATCCAGACTGTTCATCCATGGTCTTTGATTCCTCAATTGGCTTCGATTCCTCGACCGGTTTCTTGTCACCTTTTCGAAAAATCTTACGTTTCCTGATCTGAGATTCAGTCAAGGTTGCAGCTAGCTCAATGGCCTGCCTAACCGTAGTGGGGTTACTACCAGTAACAATGTCTTGAACTGTGTCAGGGAGACCATCAATGTATTTTTCGATCGCCTTATCCAAAGGCGTAACCATGGTAGGACACAACAGGCTCAGCTCCTCATATCGATCAGTGTATGCTCGATGTTCGCCGCTGTCTTGCTTAAGGTCGTCGAATTCTCTTTCCAAGGCCCTGATCTCGTGACGAGGACAGAATTCCTTCATCATTAGTGCTCTAAGTTCTTCCCATGTTTGAGCCAGTGCCACTTCGGCACCCCTATCTCTCACTACACCGTTCCACCACGTCAAAGCTCGTTTCTCAAAGACACTAGATGCAAAATCTACCTTTCGCTCGTTTGGACATTGAACATGCCTGAAGGTGCTCTCTAGACTCTCGAACCATTGCAGAAGTGCAGTCGCTCCTTGAGACCCAGAAAACTTTGATGGCTTGGCCGAGTTGAACGTCTTGAAGCTGCATAGGGCATTATTGTTGTTGATAGCTTGGTAACATTGAGCAACGACGTTCGGGATCGCAGCAGTCCTTTGCTGTGTAATGACAGCTGCCAGCTCATCAATAGATACCGGATTTTCGCGTCGTGGAGGCATTCTATAAAGAGGAAACATGAAAGGAAACGAGTGAGAGAATTAGACGAAGAGAATGAGATGAACAAATCTGATGAAAGCAAGGATAGTGGTCATTTGTTTGTTACTACAAAGCAACAAACGACACACAGTGATTAATCAAAGTAAATGGGTCAAAAATAATGTATCTCGAAGACATGCTCGCCTATAAGTGAACACTCATCCCAAGAATTCCCAGGTAAGCACAACTGGTCTCGCGTCTAATGAGATGTATACGAAGTGCTTGCCTAGACAGAAAACCCAGAATACAGGCATTCACCCTTCCAGTTTGCACGTGTTCACATTATTTAAAACCCAAAACCTTGACGAGATTTTGAAAACTCAAAAGGTTCAAAACCTTACAATAGAGGGTTCAAAACCTAGTAATCAATCATCCTAGAACAGATGATTAGTTTTCAAAGCGGTTTTGAAATTTATGTTCTTGTTGTGGTCGTCGCCTAAGGATAGGTGACGGTATTGTTTTATGACTAAACGCAAGTAAACTCGCGTTAGGGTCCAAAGAAGGTTATAGACTAGGTCAAAGCATTACTAATAACCTAATTCCCTATAACCATTGGCTCTGATACCATCTTTTCTGTCACACCCCGACCACGTAGAACATACAAAACGTGGCGGAAACGTCGGGGAGTGTTGTAACAGAATTAATTGTTTCAAATCCATGGCAATTGAAGTTTCGTTTTATTGATTAAAAGTGTTACAATGTCTTAACAAACAAATAAATACAACATAATTAACTAGTCTTGCATCTTTTATTGTCACTAAAGCCCAAGTCTGCCTACGTGTATCTTGATCATCTTATGCAACAGCTCCTGAAAAACACATGTGAAAATAGGTACGTCAGCATAAAAATGCCTATGAGATACATAGGTTTTGTGAAAATAGGTTTCATGACTTATGTTTGAGAAAATGTTTAGTCATGAACCTTGTAATTTGCTTTGTCTTGTAAATCATTTGAAAAACAATGAGTTCAGATGATATGTATAGATAAGTGAATAATGTATGGTTAAATGAATAACCATGTAAACTGTGTTTGTATAAGATAAGTTGCTTGTAAAACAATGTATTGTGAAAAGTATGTTATTTGTATAAAATGTTATATGTATCAAACTGAAATTATTCAAATAACGCTACGATATATGTAATACCATACAAACACTTATATATAGGAAGTACCAGCGGCGTATCCACCATGCTTGTATCATATTACACACGCATCGTTACTTAATCACTTAATCAAACCAAACCATCAAGATGTAAAATGTTCATGTCTAATGTAAATCATGTAATATGTATCCAAAACGTAAGCCTGTGATGAATAACAAATGTACTAAGTACGCGACAATAGACATACGTAGCATGTGACCTGTACTAAGTATGCAACAATAGACATACGTAGCATGTGACCTGTACTACGTATACAACAATAGACATACGTAGCATGTGACCTGTACTACGTATACAACAATAGACATACGTAGCATGTGACCTGTACTACGTATACAACAATAGACATACGTAGCATGTGACCTGTACTACGTATACAACAATAGACATACGTAGCATGTGACATGTACTACGTATACAACAATAGACATACGTAGCATGTGACCTGTACTACGTATACAACAATAGACATACGTAGCATAAGATGTAATAAAATCATGTACTATAATGTACTAACGAACATAGCAGGTATATGATGTGTAAACAGGAAAGCATGAAAGTAACAAGTAGGCACATGTGTTTCACCCCAAAACAGTTTGGAAAACAGTAAAAGAGGGGTCTATGTACTCACTTGAGATTGCTTAGTAGTCCTTGAGTAACAACCAAACAATGCTAGAGATCGCGGATATCAAACGGCACCTAATATAGGTAACTATGTTAATAACCGGACCTAAATCGGGTGTGGACATGAAACATGCTCAAAAATATGCCGGATGTTGGTTCGTTTGGCCGTACGAACGCGATGTTCGCTTAATTACGACGGAATGCGCATAAGCGCGAAAAACGATCCAAATGGCGTGACGAATGGATTTTTCTCATGCCAAACACTAAAATAAAATATTATAGTGCTTACATAAATTTTTGGATGTCCGGATGTATTCAGAACGTAAGTTATGCGTAAAAATGCAAACTTGTGCACTTTTTGACGCTTTTAGTCCCTGAATGACACAAAAGTTTATTTTAGCATACCGAACACCTCAAAGCCTATTTCTAAGCTATGTAAAGGATATTTATGGTATGTTTAACTTATGGTCATGTTCCGGAATGTCTGTTACAGTTCAAATTGGCATACTTTCGCAGTTTGTCAACTTTAGTCCCTGTAAGCGATTTAACTTTGATTTCACCACACCAAACCTCCCAAAACTTATATCTAAGTTATGTAAAGGTTATTTAAGGTATGTTAAGCCTATTTCACTATTCCGGAGTGTTCGTTGCATTAAACTGGTTATATTTACGCATCAGTGCGCGTATAACCTTCCAGAAAGCGATTTAGAGCTTGAAATCGAACAAGAATCGATATGTGCAAACGATACACATATTTTACAAATCCTAAGTATGAAATACAATATTTCATTGGTTTGGCATTTGATTGATGGTTGGAGTGACACAGGTGTCACACATACATTATTCACTTATCTATACATATCATCTGGACTTATTGTTTTTCAAGCGATTTACAAAACAAATCAAATTACAAGGTTCATGACTAAACATTTTCTTAAACTTAAGTCATGAATCCTATTTTTACAGAAACCTATGTATCTCACAGGCATTTTTATGCTGACGTACCTACTTTCACATGTGTTTTCAGGTGCTTTTCCGTAGGATGACGATCATGACACTAGTGCGGACCTGTGCCTTAGAGACTTAAAATGAAGCTAGACTATGTTTAATTATGTTCTAAACTCTTTGATTTCTGTTTAAGACAATGAAACTCTTATGTTAATAAATAAATTATAACTTTGTTTACCATGGATTTGAAACAATAATTCTGTTACAACACTCCCCGACGTTTTCCGCCACGTCTTGTATGATATACGTGGTCGGGGTGTGACAAAAACACAGGATCATCATCAACATCGTGATCAAACTCAAAGTCATGTGTGGGTGCAGGTGCAGCTGATGACGCCATGTCAGGGTCGGTGTCGTGTGAGTGGTGCTGCACTCCCTGTGTGTGCAAAGATGTGGACGCCACAGACTCAAATGAGTCTGGGACAGGTGAATGAACAGGAGCCTCCTCTGTAGGAGCGTCAGCAATGAGTAGGATATCATCAGCAGCAATAAGGGCCTCGCCCTTAAGGTCATCCTCAAGTGGGTCCTCCTCAAATAAATGGACGTCGTCGTCAGAAACATCATCAAGTGGCATATCAACAACCGGATAAGCAACAAGGGGTATAGGAGCAGGGATCACCACGAGTGGTAAATCCCCAGCGAGATGGCCATCAGCAGACTCGGCTACGACGTCAGGCAGCGCAAAGGGCTGGAAGTCGTAATCGTCTGTGCTAGTAGTATCGGAAGTGTGGACCTCGTGCTCCGATGAAACTATGTCATCTGATACTATCGCCATAGGGTCCAGAGTGTCGGAAACTCCAGTGTCTGATGAAGAAGGCATGATGTCTGTAACAAACACACATACGCACAAACAATCAATCATATAATCAAATAAACATGTTAGTCACCAATAAGCAAACAAGTAATCATCCTAGTCTTCCCTAGACTATCCTCTCAGTCTCCCCGACTGAACCCCCTCAGTCTCCCCGACTGAACTCCCTCAGTCTCCCCGACTGAATTTTAAATCTTTGAAAAGTGTATTGTGCCCTTTTTGTTAAAAATGTTTGTGCCCTGGATCTGGACGTTTAGTGTATGCAATGTAAAAATGTTTTCGTGAGAGCCCTAGTGATCATAGTCTAGACTCGAGAAGGAATCCTAGTTCGCTATGATCAAAGCTCTGATACTAAGCTGTCACACCCTGGCTTTGCGGAAGCGTGGGTTTATTTGGTGTGACTTCTTAATACCATAGCTTAATCACAACAAAGCTATATGAAAGTAAAACCATGATGATCATCCATTACTTCAAGTTTTGAAAGTAAAATACGACAACATTGTTTTAGAGTTGACACATGCAACGAGTTTACAACACAACATAATAAAAACCTTGTTCATAAGACACAACCACAAAACATGAAATAGACACAGTTTAGGACTTGTGACTCATCCAGGCAAAAGTCACGACCCTTAAACTCGGATGACATCACATCTCCTACGCAGCATGAAGACATATCATACCTCGCCAGATCCCTAATTTCCTGAAATACATGTAAGTTGAAAAATCAACAAAAGTTGAGCGAGTTCATGTGAAAGTGAGTATGTAAAACCTTTGTAATACATTTGTATGTATGAAAAATCCCTGGTATGTAGCAAATAAGGAAAAAGAGATCACCATTGGGTTGCAAAGCCAATGATATGTGTGAAGTGCTGTAGGAAGACTCAAACCTAGCAGATTTTTGCGTCGGGCTCAAAGTCACCTCGAGGTCCGTACTGTTGGGCCTGGAGTTGGGCTCGCTACACCCAGATAGATCTACCGCTAATGACCCTCGGTCCTACAATGAGGGTTAAAGGCCTCTAGTTTCCGCCTACCCACTCACATGATCTAAGTTGTAACCCTCCTTAAGCTAACCATACCATGTATAAAAGTATCCGTAATCATTGTAACATGTATTTCACCCACGAAGTATAAAAACTGAAAATAGTTAAGAGAAAAGGGGGGACATGAACTCACTGAAGTGCGTCTCGAAATAGTCAATCCCAAATCAACCTGCTACGTGACGACCTACACGTAATAACTTCTATTAGACGGACGGCCGTGCCTTGGCTTAAGGTTTAACGTTCTGTTGGAGAAATAGTTAGGTAACTATTCCGTGGTTACACTTCTTAATTATTTAATAAGTATATTCCTTCCCAAGGATGGGGGTTTTAATACATGTGTGTTCTTATAATTCCAAAAATATATTTTTAAGTCTCACTTGAAAATATATTTTAAATCACTTTTCTAAGATATTCTAACTCCAAAAATATACATATTTTTCCCAAAAATATTATATTTTACTTTATACAATTTCCAAAATAATACTTTGTCCAAATACACATTTAAGAGTATTTTCCGAAAATACATAAGTTACGTTTTACATTTCATGTGGTAATAACAGTACCGGTGTAACTTAAATATTTATTTGTGATAGCGTTGATATTATTTTGGAGTCGACACTTCTCGGTGTTTTCAAGTTATATTATTTTTACTCTAAAAATAACATATCTAGTTCACAAAATAATCATAAAACCACACAAGCGTTTTACTATGAAATATATATTTTAAATATATATTTAACATGTTTTATTTACGAAAATCCACCTCCGACACTTGGTTATTTTGTAATAAAAATCTTGGAGAAGTTTATTTGGAGAAACAAGTCAAAAATATATTTATAAACACTTGTCACAAAATATTTCTAAGTGTTATATTTCTGGAAAAATTTCGCCAGAGTTTCCTCTGTAACTGGAGGTGGCCACGCTTACTAGCGTATCATTTTCTTTTCAAATTCAATCAATCAATTTTCAAATCATCAATGTACAATATTCAAACATCAAACTAGTCAAAAGTAAGTATAAATCGCAAACTCATGAACTTGTAAGTTGCGTAAAAATGTGTAGCAACCTTTTAACATTTTTAGTGGATCTCATCATCTTTAAAAATAAAATTTGTTTCTTGAAAACATTATTCTTAATGAATATGTAGTCTTACAACTTCAAATCGATATTTACGAAAATATTTCTTTGTTAAATCTTTTGTTACACAAGTGTTTACATACTTGCTTTTTCACTAAAAAGCTTGTAGTTTATGCAAGATCCGGTTTTTGAAACAAGACTTGTATATTTTACTTGGTTCTTCCAAAAAACCACTTGTAGATCATTAGATCTACTAGTTTAGAACTCTATTTTACAAGAAAAATCACTTTTACACAAGTTCATGTTTATGTGTGGAAGGGTTCATCATCTTACAACTTTTATACTTAACATATTACTAGTTCATGTCCCATGAACATGATCTAGCATGGTTAGATGACGATCCGTTCCACTACTAGTAACTAACAACATAAAATAATCACAACTAGCAAGATTTACAAGATTTACACCACTAGTTACTCTTTATCCATCTAGTTCATCATACTTTCAACACTTTATGTTTTGATCTTGGGTGTTCTTGAGTTTTAACCGTTAAATCTCTTCTTAACCACTTTAAACAAGAACAAGAGGGTGTCTAGAAGCACTTACTACTAGCTCGTGGCTAGGGAAGAATCAAGGCGTAAACAAGGTGGATAAAAGCAATGTGGAGAGGTTCTTGAGATTCCGAAAGCACCGAGCCTCCTTGAATGATCTCTTGCACCCTTGTATGTATGAGGAATGATTGATCAAGACTTGAAAGTGGATGGTGGTGGTGCTAGTGTTCTCGGCCGAACACAAGCAAGAGAGAAAGAAAGAGTGAGTTGTTGTTGGTGATTGTTTGAAGTGAGAGAATGATAACCAAGGGGTTTACTTATAATCTAATTTGCTTATTAACCATCATACAATATGCCTTCAAGATACTAAACATGGTTAATATAATAATCAAGAAATGCATGGGTGTGTCCCCACCCATGGGAACCATCGCAAGAGAGGGGGGGTATGGGTTGGGTGGTGATGACATAGTTAGGTTCTAGTTAGTTTCAAATGAGATTAGTTGGTGTATAATGTGTGTTTAATATTATAACGGGTGTTAGGGTATTCGGGGACCCTAACTAGCTCAAAAAAGTGTAAACAATGTCATTGACAATATTTTTGTGTTCCGGGTAAAGTCCGGTTGTTCAGTTGGATATTGATCCGTTAAAGTGTCAAGTAAAGCTTTTAAAGTGCCTTTTATAGTGTTTTTAGTGACACAATTAATTCCCGATACCTTGGAAAGTGTCTAGCATTATTTTACAAGTTTTTGCACTTTACTAGTTATGTTAAATGCTGAAGTTTTGCATAAAGTGCAGAATTTTGTAATTAGAGTATGTTTTAGGCACATCCGGTGACTATAACTATCACCTAGTGACGTAGTTTTACAATCCTCACCTCCCTACACTCCCTACTGGTGTAGTAATCTATTCTCGGCTCATACTGGCCTCAGAGACAATATCTGTCTAGTGTTGGCAATGTCAGCATGTTTACTGGGTTATCCGTATAGTGTGCTCACTGTGCTTTTGTGCATCAAGGTTGTCACTGATGTTTGTGTGTTAATAAGAGAGTGACAGTATAAAATGTGATGCATGAGTATGTATGTATCAGAAATCAAGAAGCAGTTTAACCACAGTTGTAAGCAAGCACAGTAATTAAGCATTAATTAAATATTAATTAATTCGTACGGATACCTGGTTTGGTGAGGGTTGTCACACCAACCCTGTGCAAGATATCGTTACTGGTAGCAACCCTACCAGTGTTCGTCAGGCCATTGAATTGGCTGCAACCTTGACTGAGTCTCAAATCAGGAAAGGTAAACTCCACAAAAAGGGTGACAAGAAATCGTCTGACAAAAGTGAGAAACAGAAGGGTAAGAATGCTGAATCTCTAAGGAAGTCTAGGAAGCGTAAGGCTTCCAAGAATTTCGCTGTTACAGTAGAGGCAAACCAAGCTGCTCCTAATCAGCCCGCACAACCACCTGCAAAGAAACAATACGCTGGCAATGCACCTTTGTGCAACAGATGTAACAGTCACCATCAACCACATGTTCAATGCCGTATTTGTACCAACTGTGGGAAATCTGGTCATCTTGCCAACACCTGTCGTTTTGCTCCTACACAGAATCAAGCAGCTTAAAACCCTGCACTACAGCCTGCTCAGCAACCAGCACAAGCTGCACGACCTTACCCGCCTGGTTCTTGCTACAATTGTGGGGATCTGAACCACTACAGAAATCAATGGCCAAGGTTGGCTAATGCAAATCAGGCGCAGGCTTGTGGACGAGTCTTCAACATGAATGCTAACGAGGCGCGTGCAGACAATGAGGCGGTGAATGGTACGTTCTTTGTTAACGATCAACCTGCTTCTGTTCTTTTTTATTCGGGTTCTGATAAGAGTTTTGTGTCATTATCTTTCTAACCTTTGCTTTCCATGATTAGAACAAAACCAGGAAAGCCCTTGACAGTAGAGGTAGCTAGTGGTGAACCCGTTGTACTCGATTCTGTTCTTCAAAACTGTCAGTTAAACCTTAATAACCATCTTTTTCCTATTAACCTCACGCCGATGCAATTTGGGAGCTTCGATGTTATAGTGGGAATGGACTGGTTAGCCAAGTACCACGCAGAGGTAGTTTGTTTTGAGAAAATTGTTCGTGTGCCGCTTTTGACTGGTGGGATCTTAGAGGTGCATGGTGAGAAACCTGCTAGTAGTCTCAACCTCATGACGTGTACTCAAGCGCACAAATACTTACGAAAGAACTATGTGGCCTTCTTGGCGCATGTCATAGAGGAGAAAGGCAAAGGTAAGACTATTCAAGATATCCCTGTTGTTCGGGATTATCCTGAGGTATTTCCTGAAGAATTACATGGTTTACCCCAGTACACCAAGTTGAGTTTCGTATTGATCTTGTACCTGGTGCTAATCCTATTGCTAAATCACCTTATCGTCTTGCACCATCTGAGATGCAAGATTTATCTAAACAACTTCAGGAGCTTTCTGATAAAGGATTCATCCGTCCGAGCTTTTCACCTTGGGGCGCTCCCGTTCTATTCGTTATAAAGAAAGATGGATCTTTCAGGATGTGTATCGATTATTGTGAGCTCAATAAACTCACCATCAAGAATCGATATCCCTTACCTCGCATTGATGATCTCTTCGATCAGTTACAGGGTGCTACTTGCTTTTCAAATATTGATCTACGTTCTGGGTATCATCAGCTTCCTGTACTTGAATAAGATATTCCCAAAACTGCTTTTCGCACAAGATATGGTCATTATGAGTTTACTGTTATGCCCTTCGATTTAACTAATGCTCCTGTTGTTTTCATTGACTTGGTGAATAGGGTTTGTAAGCCTTATTTGGACAAGTTCATCATTGTTTTCATCGATGATATTTTGATCTATTCTAAGACACGAGCCGATCATGAACAACATCTTTGTCTTACTATGGAACTCCTAAAGAAAGAACAACTTTTCGCCAAGTTCTCCAAGTATTAATTTTGGCTTAAGGAAGTTCAATTTTTGGGACACGTCGTTAACGAACAGGGTATAAATGTAGATCCTGCCAAAATCAGTGTGATTAAGGATTGGTATACACCTACTACTCCTACCGAGGTTCGCTCATTTCTTGGTCTCGTGAGTTATTACCGCCGTTTTATTGTAAACTTCTCCAAAATTGTGGTTCCTCTCACTACTTTAACTCAAAAGAATAAACCTTTTGAATGAGGACCCAAACAAGAAAAAGCTTTCCAGACCTTAAAACAGAAACTCTGTGATGCACATATCTTATCTTATCTTTACCTGAAGCAACGACGATTTTATCGTATATTGTGATACATCAAACTTGGGTCTTGGTTGTGTTCTCATTCAAAGGAACAAAGTCATAGTATACGCATCGAGACAGTTGAAGATACACGAAAAGAACTACACGACTCATGATCTTGAGTTAGGTGCTGTAGTCTTTGCTCTCAAAATCTGGAGACACTACCTTTATGGTACAAAATGTGTAGTGTTTACTGACCATAAAAGTCTCCAGCATATTTTCTATCAGAAAGAACTAAATATGAGGCAACGACGTTGGGTTGAACTTCTAAACGACTACGATTGCGGAATTCGCTACCATCCTGGTAAGGCGAATGTTGTGGCTGACGCATTGAGTCGTAAAGAGCGTATCAAGCTTCACTGTGTACAAGTTCAATCTGATATTTAAACCCACATTTCTCTGGCTCAACATATTTGTGTTACACAAGACTTGATGGGTAAGGAATTACCATATCATATTAAGCCTGATCTTGAACTGAAGGATAATGGATCATATTATTTCATGGACCGTTTGTGGGTCCCAAGTCAAAACAATCTTCGCACCTTGTTAATGGATGAAGCTCACAAGTCTCGTTATTCAATTCATCCTGGTGCAGATAAAATGTATAAGGATCTTCGAACCCTGTATTGGTGGCCATGTATGAAGAAAGACATTGCCTTGTACGTATCCAAATGCCTTACTTGTCTCAAGGTTAAGGCTGAACATCAACATCCCTCTGGATTATTGGAGCAACTAGAAATACCGGTTTGGAAATGGGAAAACATTGCTATGGATCTCATTACCAAACTGCCACGCACTAATAGAGGTCATGATGCCATTTGGGTAATTGTTGATCGTCTTACAAAGTCAGCATATTTCTTGCCGATCCGTGGGGATATATCAGCTGACAAACTTGCCAAAATCTATGTGGATGAGATTGTATCCCAACATGGTGTTCCTTTGAACATTATATCTGACAGAGATGCTCGATTCTCGTCTCACTTTTGGAGAACCATGCAATCTGCCATGGGAACTCAACTTAATTTGAGCACAGCGTATCATCCTCAAACGGATGGTCAATCTGAAAGAACAATCTAGACACTGGAGGATATGCTTAGAGCTTGTGTGATCGATTTTGGTGGTAGTTGGGATTCGTATCTACCGTTGATTGAATTCTCCTACAACAATAGTTATCACTCCTGCATCAACATGGCTCCTTTCGAAGCTTTATACAGTCGAAAATGTCGTTCACCAGTCTGCTGGAATGAGATAGGTGAAGCTCAGCTTACTGGACCTGAACTCATTCTAGAGACTACATATAAGGTCAAGAAAGTTCGCGATAATCTTCAGACAGCTAGAAGCCGTCAAAAGAGTTATGCGGATAGATGACGCAAGCCCTTACAATTTCAAGTCGGTGATCGCGTCCTACTCAAGGTATCACCTTGGAAAGGTGTAATCAGATTTGGAAAGAAAGGAAAAACTTGCACCAAGATATGTTGGACCATTCAAGATCTTCGAAAGAATCGGAAAGGTGGCCAACAGACTAGAATTACCTCCTGCACTTGGAAACGTTCATCCAACCTTCCACGTGTCCAATCTTAAAAAGTGTTTAGCTGATGAAAACCTCCACATACCACTTGACGAAATATGTGCTTGTGTAATCATTGTATAACTCCAAATAGTTATTATCAATAAAACAATGTGTTTTGATCCCAATAATTGTTTGTTTATGTTTGACATTTTGCACGTTTTGATTTTGTTCGATTTTAAACTCGAAATCTCTTTCTGGAAAGTTAAACGCAAACTGATGCGTAAACGTAATCAGTATTAGTGCGACATACACTCCGGAACTGTAACACCCCAAAAATGTTTAGTATAATAATAAGCGAAAATAAACAAAGAATTTAACATAGTTAATGAAATATGACAATTGGTAGTTAGTTTATGGGAAAGCCTAAATTAAATACCCTTTCTAAGTGGGAGGGTTCAATGTGTAAGTAATAAATTAAAAGGGTTGAAACTATTAAATAAAAAAAATAAAACACCCAGAACTGGGTTCTGGTCGATCGAACAAGAGAGCAGGGAAAGGGGTGAAACCCTAACTTCAAGAAAATCAAGAATTTAACTTGAATCAAAGGAGAAATCTGATGCATGAACCTCTAAATGCTAGTAGCTAACCTCAATTTCTAAACTGGTAAGTTTAATTTTCTGAAATCATGATTTGTTGAATGAAGGGTTCAACCCACTCTTGAATTCTTGTGTTTGAATGTAAGAAATCTGAGTTAGGATTACATTCCAGAACAAGAATCATGTTTGATTCTAGGTTATTTGAAGGATTCTAGTATAAACCCACTTTATGAAATTGAGATGTGAATTAGGATGATTATGTAGTGACATGCATGTGAATCATTGATGAATAATTCTGATAATGATGTATAAACACTAGATGAATTGATATGGAATGAGGTTTGCTTGATTATTGTTGAATAGTTAAAAGAACTAGATTAAATACATGTTTTAGTTAGTTGGGTAAATGTCCCAAAAATGCGAAACCCGCCAAGTGTTTGATGAAATGCTTAAAAGAATAATATGCGTGATTTGGAAGAAGAATGAATGAAATTTAGTTGAACTAAATAAGTGAATGAACGTGTTGTTATAGGTGTGAAAGAAGAAGGTTCCAACGCTAGGAAGTCGGAAAACTCACAAGATCGAGGTACGCTAGTGTACACTATACTTCTATTTTCTTTTATGATGTTGTCATAAGTAAAATAATCATAATCATATTGTGTCGTCATGTTAAGATTGTAAGAATTGAAATCTATGGTCATTTGGAAAGTAAAAGTAAGATCCGTCATAAATGGAATATGAGGAATGAATAAGTTACCAAAGATAATGCATCATATCCGGTTCTTTCTAGTCGAACCGGGTATGGAAGGTTAAGTATGTAACGAATGAAAGTTTACTCGATCCGTCTTCTCGGATTGGAATGTAAGTGTAAGAATGTAAATAATGTGATTGTTAGTCATGAACAAATCGAAGAAAAGATATGTTAACGATACAAGTATCCGTTACTAGCGGGTATGTTATGAAAGGTATATTTAACCCTTAAAATGAGGTAAGCAAGTAATGAACCGTTTAACGGTTAGTAATGTAATGGAAGGATGTAGAACCGTGTTAGAAATGAATCGGTGTATTAAATTATTTGTGTTAGTGACGAAATACTAACTTATTTGTTTATGATGAATGTAGGTAAATCCTCGAGTTAGGCGAATTGGCAATTTGGAGCGAGCACATGCACACATTATGACCTTTAAGCGCTTCCGCTATTTCGTATTAATGTTTTGGGTCAATATGTTTGTTTTTGCATAACCTGGTCTGTAGCTACGCTTTTTAACACTTGATGTCATGGTTCTAGTCGTGTCTAGTCGAACGGGTTGTAGACTTTATCGTGTTGATAATGGTTAAAACAGGGATACACTCGTCTTACGGATGGGTCATGCCCAAATTTTGTTAACATGGTGCATTAATGTTATTGGTATTTTACCTCTTAAATTGAGAAAAGTTTGATCATTTTAAAAAGTTACGTTTCTAGTGTCTTTTGGCCATTATTTCTATTAGACGCAAATGCGGGCATTACAAGTTGGTATCAGAGCCGAGGTTTAAGGGATTCAAGTGTCACACCCCGACCGCGTAAAACAACAAATCGCGGCGGAAACATCGGGGCGTGTTGCAACAGAATTAATGTTTCATAACCATGGATATCAAAAGTGTTTCGTTTTGTTAAACATTGAGTAATTACATCGTCTGGAAATCTAATTACACTATTTAAACATAGTCTATCATTGTTATTGAGTCACTAAGGCCTTGTCCAGTCCTATGTGAGCATGCATCTTATCAATCGATATCATCCAACAATACCTGAAACATATGTGAAAACGAGGTCAGCAAAGAAATGCTGGCGAGATACATAGGTTTTGTGAAAATAAGATTCATGACTTCTGTTTTAGAAAATGTTTAGTCATGAACCTTGTAATTTGCTTTGTCTTTGTAAATCATTTGAAAAATAATAAGTTTAGATGATATGTATAAACAAGAGAATAATGCATGATTAAATGAATAACCATGTAAAATGAGTCTTTATAAGATGAGTTGTTTGTAAATAAATGTCTTGTGAAAAGTATATTACTTGTATAAAATGTTCTATGTCTCAAACTGAAATGATTCAAATAACGCTACAATATGTAATACCATACAAACACTTATATATAGGAAGTACCAGCGGCGTATCCACCATGTTTGTATCATATTACACATGCATCGTTACTTAATCACTTAACCAAACCAAACCAAACAATGTAAAATGTCTATGTTTAAATATCAATGTCAAATGTCTATGTCAAATATCCATGTCAAATGTCTATGTCAAATATCCATGTATGGCAAGTGAAATGTCTCAACTAAACCATATGCACAATAACAAGGTATTGAAGTAAAACTTGGTTTAAATCAAAGTTATGTTTTGTGGAAAATACATGATCAAATGTCAATCATGTACAAATGTTTACCCAATCGTTAAACCATTTTGTTTTAATCGTTCAAATCGTTCTTGTTTTAACAAACCCTTACCAAAGGGTAAGTTAATATTTTAATTGTGAAACTACTTTATGGTCGATTCTCTAATAACATTCAAACCTTCTTGACGCGTTCCTCGTTCCAACTCGCTCTCGTTCTCGTTCTTAACAAACCCTTACCAAAGGATAAGTTAATAATTACAGATTCAGTCGCTACCCACAACCCCCACACATAACAATGGGTGCAGTAAATAACGGGATTTGTCAGATCCTATGGTACCATAACCTAATACTGGTCGGCTTGATCATTGCTAATGAATGTCATCGGTCATGTAAACTACAACCAACAAGTTTGTTCACTTTTTGAAATTTGTTATTAGTTTTTGAAATCATTGTATTCGTTCTTGAAATCATTGTATTCGTTCTTGAAATCATTGTTAGCGTTCTTGAAATAATTGTTATTGTTCTTGAAACCACATAGTAATTGTTATTGAAATCATTGATAAAGCATTTAGCACATATGAGTCACCCCAAAACAGTTGAAAACAGTAAAAGAGGGGAATAATGTACTCGCCTGAGAGTGCTTAGAAGTCTTGAACAACTACCAAGTAAGCTAGAGGAGTCCCGGAAATCAAACGGTACCTAATATAGGTAACTACATAAATAACCCGGACCTAAATCGGAAGACTGGGTAGCAGGAGGGTTTGTAAACCAAATGAGTGTAGGAACTCATATGATATGATTTAACAAAGCCTACATACTAAATGAAACTTAATCTTAGTATTATCGACCCATCGCGACCCATTAAGGTAGCTTATGCTACTTTAACGCGTCGTTCGCGTGAAACGCGTTCGGACCGTCTAACTAGTCCTATGACAAGTGTTATATGCCTAAACATGTTACATAATCAGTTATGTGATAAAAGTTTAGGTTACATATGCTTAATTACCAATTATACATGAAAAGGGTATTCTGGTAATTTACCTAAGGCATATAAACTACCTATCATACAACTACTTAAACGATGTGACCATAGGGTATAACCTCGGAAGGTTATTCCCTACCTACTATGGTCACCTAATGTATTTGGTCGGATCCTAATGATCGACCAAATGGGTCGAGTTCGAAGGTATAGGCGATTTATTAGATCGCCTACCCTACGACCCTAGACAACGTGGTAATCAGTGGGCATAGTCCCAAGGGACTATGACCAACGTGATTACACTCACGTTGCGAAGTTCAAACGAACTTCGCATTGACCATTACTGGTCAACGCTGAAAGTCAAACAAAGTTTGACTTTCTGACTCGAAAAGCAGTAAAAATAAGGAAAAGAACGAAAGAATACTTACGAAGGGTCCCCGAATGCTAATCCCGATCCAAGAACTCAGGTATGAAACAATGGTTTCAACTTAGAGCTCTCAAATCAGAATTCTTGTGCAAAATGAGGTTGTGTGGGTTGGGTATTTATAGGAATACCCGAACCGTTAGGATCGTTCCATGGAAAACGTGCCATGAATCCAACCCGTACACTTGTCGGAACCTTATGGTGGCTGGAAATCCATCCTTATCAGATGACTAGATAAGTATTAATGTGTGGGTGTGGTTTAAACATGTGCAAACAGGCTGTTTAAACATTGAACCTGGTCTGGGGAACCCTTGCGCATCGTAGCAAAATAGTGCTACGCATCGTAGCCATACAAGTTTGGCAGAATTTCATTTTTGGTCCCTGCAGTGTAATCAGCCCATTTTCGACACGTTTAAGGCCCGTTAACCCCATTTCAAAGCTCTAAAATGAAGTTAAAGTATAGGGAACTTAAAATGTGATTAAAAATATCTCGGATGTCGGTTCGTTTGGCCGTACGAACGCGATGTTCGCTTAATTACGACGGAATGCGCATAAGCGCGAAAAACGATCCAAATGACGTGACGAATGGATTTTTCTTATGGAGAACACTAAAATATAATGTAGTCATGCTTACATAAATTTTTGGATGTCCGAATGTATGCAGAACGTAAGTTATGCGCGAAAATGCAAACTTGTGCACTTTTTGACACGTTTAGTCCCTGAATGACCCAAAAGTTTATTTTAGCATACCGAACACCTCAAAGCCTATCTCTAAGCTATGTAAAGGATATTTATGGTATGTTTAACTTATGGTCATGTTCCGGAATGTCTGTTACAGTTCAAATTGGCATACTTTCGCAGTTTGTCAAATTTAGTCCCTGTAAACGATTTAACTTTGATTTCACCACACCAAACCTTCCAAAACTTATAACTAAGTTATGTAAAGGTTATTTAAGGTATGTTAAGCCTATTTCACTTTTCCAGAGTGTTCGTTGGATTAAACTGGTTATATCTACACATCAGTGCGCGTATAACCTTCTAGAAAGTGATTTAGAGTTTGAAATTGAACTGAAATTGATATGTGCAAATGATACACATATTTTTACAAATCCCAAGTATGAAATACAATATTTCATTGGTTTGGTATTTGTTTGATGGCCGTGGAGGCACAAGTGTTACAGTCTCCCCTACTTTAGGAAATTTCGTCCCGAAATTTATTTAGAGGAAACTTGTGAGAGTTTAAAACATGAAGTTGAAAAGATCGAACAACATTGGTTAGGGTTCTTGAACTTCTAGTAACCTTAATAACATTATGCTTTCAATGTAAGAGGGACACTTATATACAAGTATATGAAGCATCATTGGTGCGTCCACCATGCCTCCATTACATCGTTATCATTTTGTTATTGTTGTCACTATCGGTTCTTACACATAATAAACCTTACTAGGTTTCTGTGCACTAAATTTCATAATTATGTACGCGTCCATAATCAGACAATTCCTTGCACAGTTCACACAGTCTATTTTATAATGTGTAGGGGAAAACCAAATGAACAATCCTGTGATGAGTGTGACTAGACCGCCATAGAGTCCTTTTGACTAAATCAATAAATGATCTAAATAGACTATCAAGGAGTCTGTCCAGCTACATCACTAGATGTCGTCTTTTAACCAAATTGTGAATCAATCTTTTTGACTAGACCACTAAATGGTCTCTTATGAATCATGGAGTGATACTATAAAATCCAAGGGTCTTATCTATTACATAGAAGCCCATTAAGGATTTAAGGTAGTACCTTTTGAATATCCTACTATGAATCCCTCATATGTAAATATGAAAGATTCTATGAGGATTTGAAAATCGGATCACACAAAACATAGAGGAGAACACATAAACACATAACACATAATCACATAATTGCGTACTCGTTCAATCGCATAATCGTTCAATTTGACCTTTAATTTGTTATCTTTGGACACGGGTATTTAAAGCATACCAGAAACCCAATCCGTGGATTTCCTTTGGCACTTTAAATAATTTCAAGAATCTAACTATGAAGATAGGAAGATCTTAAAAGGAATTTGGTTTGTCCTAATTGAGTTGTTTTGTACTTTTAAAGTGTACAAGGAATTCAATCAGGGCTCCGATGTCAACGAAGGTGTTGATCGTGATCGGCTCAAGACATGAATAGATCAAGATGTCATCAATAATAACAATGACGATCTGATCCAAATAAGGCTTGCAGACTCTATTTATTAAGTCCTTGAAGATGGCTGGAGTAATTGTCAACCTAAATGGCATGACTGTAAACTCGTAATGGCCATACTTCGTGCAGAAAACCGTTTTGGGAATATCTTCTTTGAGAATACAAAGTTGATGATACCCAAAACGCAAATCGATCTTGGAAAAGCATGAAACGCTATGCAGTTGATCGGAGAAATCATTGATTTAAGGTAGGGGATATCGATTCTTGATGGTAAGCTTACTTAGGCTTACGTTAATCGATATACATTCGAAAAGATCCATTTTTCTTTTCACAAGGAGAACAGGAGTTTCTCCAAGGTGAAAAGTTTGGACGGATGAATCCTTTATCAGACAACTCTTGAAGCTGTTTTGATAATTCTTGCATCTCGAACGGTGCAAGACGATAAGATACTTTAGATTTAAAAGAAACAAGTATTTGAGGTTCTTAGGGAGATCACAAGTGATCATAAAAATGACAGAACCACACGAGTAGTTTTGTCTTTGTGTTGACATCATAAGGTTGGATCAAACATTCATACAATTGCATTAGTTAGAAAATAAAACCACAAATTTTTATTTATATAACAACCGCATTGTCTTTAAACGTTACAAGATACCAACCAGAGGAAAAACAAAATACTAATTGTTCACTCCTTCAACATTGAGTGCCTCATTGATGTTAAACACTCGACCGCGTGCTGGATTTACATTGACGTTGACGTTCGCATTCGGGTTTGCGTTAGCATTTGCATTCCCCAGCCTAGGACAGTTGTGGCGGAAGTGACCAATCTCTCCGCAGTTGAAACATGAACCCAGTGGGAATCTCGCAGCATTCCCTTGAACCGGAGCTTGAACCTGAGCAGCCTGATTTTGTCCCAAACGACAAACCTTGGCCAAATGCCCAAGTTTACCACACGTCGTGCATTGCCAGCAAACTTGTTGTACTGCATGATGACCGTTGCAGCGTGCACAATAAGGTGCGGTACCGGCATATGCTTTCTTTGCAGGTGGCTGAGCTGGTTGGTTCCGCGGATTCTGAGCAGTCTGTGCTGTAACAGCAAAATTTTGGGCATCCTTCCGCTTCTTTGATTTCTTCGACGTCTCACCTTCTTTACCCTTCTTGTTTTGACCTTTCTTGCTATCCTCCTTGTCAGCTGACTGTTTCTTGCCCTTGTCACCCTTCCTATGTAACTTGTTCTTCCGAATCTGTGACTCGGTCAATGTCGCTGACAACTCGATCGCCTGACGGAGTGTGGCAGGGTTACTACCAGTAAGGATGTCTTGTACCGAGTCAGGTAGGCCGTCGATGTACCTTTCGATAGCCTTGTCGAGTGGGGTAACCATTGTCGGGCAAAGCAGACTCAACTCCTCAAACCTATCAGTATACGCCCTGTGCTCACCACTATCTTGCTTCAATTCATCAAATTCCTTCTCCAAAGCTCGCTGCTCATGACGAGGACAGAATTCCCTCATCATCAGGGCCCTAAGTTCAGCCCATGTCTGTGCCAGAGCAACTTCTGCACCACGATCCCTCATAATCCCGTTCCACCATGTGAGAGCCCTCTTCTGAAACACACTCGAAGAAAACTCGACCTTGCGATTGTTAGGACACTGCACGTGGCGGAAAGTATTCTCAATGCTCTCGAACCATTGAAGAAGCCCAGTCGCTCCTTCAGAACCACTAAACTTGAGTGGTTTAGCCTGGTTAAAATCCTTGTATTTGCATAGTACATTGTTGTTGTTGTTGGCTTGGTTCCATTGAGCAAAGAGGTTTGGAAATTGAGCAGCCATTTGCTGCGCAATGATTTCTGCCAGCTCGGAAGTCTCTATCTGGTTTTCGCGTCGAGGAGGCCTTGTCTAAAAGAGGAAACATGAAAGGAAACGAGTGAGAGAGTTTAGACGAAAAGAATGAGATGAAACAAATATGATGAAAGCAAGGATAGTGGTTATTTGTTTGTTACTACAAAGCAACAAACGGCACACAGTGACTGATCAAAGTAAATGGGTCAAAAATAATGTATCGCGAAGACATGCTCGCCTATAAGTGAACACTCATCCCAAGAATTCCCAGGTAAGCACAACTGGTCTCGCGTCTGATGAGATATATACGAAGTGCTTGCCTAGACAGAAAACCCAGAATACAGGCATTCACCCTTCCAGTTTGCACGTGTTCACATTATTTAAGACTCAAAACCTTGTCGAGATTTTGAAAATTCGAAGGGGTTCAAAACCATATAACAGAGGGTTCAAAACCTTACAATAGAGGGTTCAAAACCTTGTAATCAATCATCCTAGAACAGATGATTAGTTTTCAAAGCGGTTTTGAAATTTATGTTCTTGTTGTGGTCGTCGCCTAAGGATAGGTGACGGTATTGTTTTATGACTAAACGCAAGTAAACTCGCGTTAGAGTCCTAAGAAGGTTATAGACTAGGTCAAAGCATTACTAATAACCTAATTCCCTATAACCATTGGCTCTGATACCATCTTTTCTGTCACACCCCGACCGCGTAAAACAACAAATCGCGGCGGAAACATCGGGGCGTGTTGCAACAGAATTAATGTTTCATAACCATGGATATCAAAAGTGTTTCGTTTTGTTAAACATTGAGTAATTACATCGTCTGGAAATCTAATTACACTATTTAAACATAGTCTATCATTGTTATTGAGTCACTAAGGCCTTGTCCAGTCCTATGTGAGCATGCATCTTATCAATCGATATCATCCAACAATACCTGAAACATATGTGAAAACGAGGTCAGCAAAGAAATGCTGGCGAGATACATAGGTTTTGTGAAAATAAGATTCATGACTTCTGTTTTAGAAAATGTTTAGTCATGAACCTTGTAATTTGCTTTGTCTTTGTAAATCATTTGAAAAATAATAAGTTTAGATGATATGTATAAACAAGAGAATAATGCATGATTAAATGAATAACCATGTAAAATGAGTCTTTATAAGATGAGTTGTTTGTAAATAAATGTCTTGTGAAAAGTATATTACTTGTATAAAATGTTCTATGTCTCAAACTGAAATGATTCAAATAACGCTACAATATGTAATACCATACAAACACTTATATATAGGAAGTACCAGCGGCGTATCCACCATGTTTGTATCATATTACACATGCATCGTTACTTAATCACTTAACCAAACCAAACCAAACAATGTAAAATGTCTATGTTTAAATATCAATGTCAAATGTCTATGTCAAATATCCATGTCAAATGTCTATGTCAAATATCCATGTATGGCAAGTGAAATGTCTCAACTAAACCATATGCACAATAACAAGGTATTGAAGTAAAACTTGGTTTAAATCAAAGTTATGTTTTGTGGAAAATACATGATCAAATGTCAATCATGTACAAATGTTTACCCAATCGTTAAACCATTTTGTTTTAATCGTTCAAATCGTTCTTGTTTTAACAAACCCTTACCAAAGGGTAAGTTAATATTTTAATTGTGAAACTACTTTATGGTCGATTCTCTAATAACATTCAAACCTTCTTGACGCGTTCCTCGTTCCAACTCGCTCTCGTTCTCGTTCTTAACAAACCCTTACCAAAGGATAAGTTAATAATTACAGATTCAGTCGCTACCCACAACCCCCACACATAACAATGGGTGCAGTAAATAACGGGATTTGTCAGATCCTATGGTACCATAACCTAATACTGGTCGGCTTGATCATTGCTAATGAATGTCATCGGTCATGTAAACTACAACCAACAAGTTTGTTCACTTTTTGAAATTTGTTATTAGTTTTTGAAATCATTGTATTCGTTCTTGAAATCATTGTATTCGTTCTTGAAATCATTGTTAGCGTTCTTGAAATAATTGTTATTGTTCTTGAAACCACATAGTAATTGTTATTGAAATCATTGATAAAGCATTTAGCACATATGAGTCACCCCAAAACAGTTGAAAACAGTAAAAGAGGGGAATAATGTACTCGCCTGAGAGTGCTTAGAAGTCTTGAACAACTACCAAGTAAGCTAGAGGAGTCCCGGAAATCAAACGGTACCTAATATAGGTAACTACATAAATAACCCGGACCTAAATCGGAAGACTGGGTAGCAGGAGGGTTTGTAAACCAAATGAGTGTAGGAACTCATATGATATGATTTAACAAAGCCTACATACTAAATGAAACTTAATCTTAGTATTATCGACCCATCGCGACCCATTAAGGTAGCTTATGCTACTTTAACGCGTCGTTCGCGTGAAACGCGTTCGGACCGTCTAACTAGTCCTATGACAAGTGTTATATGCCTAAACATGTTACATAATCAGTTATGTGATAAAAGTTTAGGTTACATATGCTTAATTACCAATTATACATGAAAAGGGTATTCTGGTAATTTACCTAAGGCATATAAACTACCTATCATACAACTACTTAAACGATGTGACCATAGGGTATAACCTCGGAAGGTTATTCCCTACCTACTATGGTCACCTAATGTATTTGGTCGGATCCTAATGATCGACCAAATGGGTCGAGTTCGAAGGTATAGGCGATTTATTAGATCGCCTACCCTACGACCCTAGACAACGTGGTAATCAGTGGGCATAGTCCCAAGGGACTATGACCAACGTGATTACACTCACGTTGCGAAGTTCAAACGAACTTCGCATTGACCATTACTGGTCAACGCTGAAAGTCAAACAAAGTTTGACTTTCTGACTCGAAAAGCAGTAAAAATAAGGAAAAGAACGAAAGAATACTTACGAAGGGTCCCCGAATGCTAATCCCGATCCAAGAACTCAGGTATGAAACAATGGTTTCAACTTAGAGCTCTCAAATCAGAATTCTTGTGCAAAATGAGGTTGTGTGGGTTGGGTATTTATAGGAATACCCGAACCGTTAGGATCGTTCCATGGAAAACGTGCCATGAATCCAACCCGTACACTTGTCGGAACCTTATGGTGGCTGGAAATCCATCCTTATCAGATGACTAGATAAGTATTAATGTGTGGGTGTGGTTTAAACATGTGCAAACAGGCTGTTTAAACATCGAACCTGGTCTGGGGAACCCTTGCGCATCGTAGCAAAATAGTGCTACGCATCGTAGCCATACAAGTTTGGCAGAATTTCATTTTTGGTCCCTGCAGTGTAATCAGCCCATTTTCGACACGTTTAAGGCCCGTTAACCCCATTTCAAAGCTCTAAAATGAAGTTAAAGTATAGGGAACTTAAAATGTGATTAAAAATATCTCGGATGTCGGTTCGTTTGGCCGTACGAACGCGATGTTCGCTTAATTACGACGGAATGCGCATAAGCGCGAAAAACGATCCAAATGACGTGACGAATGGATTTTTCTTATGGCGAACACTAAAATATAATGTAGTCATGCTTACATAAATTTTTGGATGTCCGAATGTATGCAGAACGTAAGTTATGCGCGAAAATGCAAACTTGTGCACTTTTTGACACGTTTAGTCCCTGAATGACCCAAAAGTTTATTTTAGCATACCGAACACCTCAAAGCCTATCTCTAAGCTATGTAAAGGATATTTATGGTATGTTTAACTTATGGTCATGTTCCGGAATGTCTGTTACAGTTCAAATTGGCATACTTTCGCAGTTTGTCAAATTTAGTCCCTGTAAACGATTTAACTTTGATTTCACCACACCAAACCTTCCAAAACTTATAACTAAGTTATGTAAAGGTTATTTAAGGTATGTTAAGCCTATTTCACTTTTCCAGAGTGTTCGTTGGATTAAACTGGTTATATCTACACATCAGTGCGCGTATAACCTTCTAGAAAGCGATTTAGAGTTTGAAATTGAACTGAAATTGATATGTGCAAATGATACACATATTTTTACAAATCCCAAGTATGAAATACAATATTTCATTGGTTTGGTATTTGTTTGATGGCCGTGGAGGCACAGGTGTTACATCAAGCATACGTTGAGATGCTTGAACTCAAACTGACGGCTCGTTCGAAGGTGTGTTCACTCCAAGATCGCCAATGAGGTAACAAGTTAAGTTTTTGGTAAAATACAAGTATGTGTAATATGTTTGGGATGTAATATATAAGTTAAGTACGTGGATAAGTAAATATGGGGGCCATACGGGGAGTTCGAGGAACCGTATGGCTGAAAACAAACCCGGGTAATGGTCGAATTAGCCAAATATTAGCACAGCAACGTTTTAGCAAGTCGGGAGGCCGTCGCCGACGAGCTTCCATGCCGTCGCCGACGGGCTTCCATGCCATCGCCGACGCCCCCCATTGAGCCGACGCGATAACTTTCTGCCTACAGACAAAGTGGGCGACGACCCCTTTTTAGAACCTGTCGCCGACGGTATGTCAGGCCGTCGCCGACGGCCGTTAGAAATGCGGTCCGCAGAAATTCTTTTGTTTTGTTGTTTTTCCTGATTAGGAGTTCCGTGTGATCTAAAGGACTATTAGATAATGATATAGGATCCTTATAAACATAATGATAAGATACTTATGATCACAATCTGTGATCACAACGAAAAAGAATTCCTAAAGAATTGGAAGTAACGATGTGAATAACACAAGTTGAATGATAAAACTTAGACGATCAAGATTTCGAATTTCACGATTACAAATGTAGTAAACAAGGGTCGAAGTATGTGTTATATGGAAAGTTTGTGATTAATGATGAATGAAAACATCCTTTTTGTAGATGGCCGAAGCAAGCAATGTTAATGATAATGACAATGATACGGTTAGACAAGAGGCATTTAATAGCAAAGTCACAGAAGTGGCGGAAGGGGTTATGCAAGCTAATCTTCCCCGATTAGCTCAAGAAGTAGAAAGTCGGGTGTTGGGAGTTGTGAATGCTATGATGACTAGCAAGATCGAAGAATTGAAAGAACTGATTGAGGGGTCTAAAAGTAAAAGCAAAGAACGACGGTGCACGTATAAAGACATCATGGCGTGCAATCCTGCAATGTATGATGGTAAAATCGATCCGATCGCATGCCAAAGATGGGTATCAAACATAGAAGCGGTATTCATACGAAGCCGGTGTGACAAGGAAGACCAGGTGATGTTCGCTACTGGTCACTTTTCAGGCGAAAGATTGGTGGGATGCGCATAGTAAGGAAGTCGGGGAGGACAAATTACAAGGGATGACTTGGCAGGAATTCAAGGAACCTTTTATGAGATACCACTGTCCTCAGTCAGCCATTGATAAGATTCAGGAGGATTTCTTACACCTCCGACAGAAAAACGAGACGATAAACGAAATATCAAACACGTTCATGGATAAGATGAAGTTCTGTGGAGATTTTGTGAAGACTGAAAGAATGAAGATCAATCGCTTTTATGGCATATTGAAGGCAGAATTCAGGGAGTTCATTACTCCCTCAAAATGTGAAACCCTTGACGAGCTTATCAATTTGGCACGAGATAGAGAAATTGAGATAAAAAGACAGGAGGAACGTGGTGAAAAGAGGTCGGCAGAAAAGGGGACAAATGCAAGTCCATCTAAAAAGGCGAGGTTCCAAGATCAGGGAAGGAAGGATAAGTCGAAGGGTGGTATTACTCCTTGCAAGACATGTGGAAAACTTCACACTGGGGAATGCCTTCTGGCTAAGAAAGGATACTATAAATGCGGTGAAGAAGGGCATACATCCTACAAGTGCCCTAGCAACCCGAAGACATGTTTCAACTGTTTCCAGAACGGGCATGTTAAGTCGGAGTGTCCTAAACTCCAACAAGGATCAAAGAAGGAGGGAAAGAATGAAGAAAGCTCTAAAGCAAAAGGAAGGATGTTTCAAATCACATCCGAAGAAGCCAAATCCCATCCGAATGTGGTCTCAGGTATCTTTCTATTAAACTCCATACCGATTTATGTTTTGTTCGATACCGGAGCCACTATGTCATTTATTTCAAATGAAATCGTACAACATCCTTCATTTAAGATTGAACGAATGCCGATACCTTTAGAAGTAGAAATAGCCGATAGTAAGAACTATGTGTTACACGAGATTTGTAGAAATTGCAAATTCACTATAGAAGATGAAAAATTCGATATCGACCTCATACATATGGCTTTGGGGGAATTTAAAATGATAGTAGGTATGGATTGGATGGCACGACACCATGTAGAGATTAATTGTGAAAATAAGGTAATGCTTGTCCAATCTCCAAGTGGAAGGCAATTGAGTATTCAAGGGGAGAGAAACGTGGAAACAAAATTGTGCACCCTTGCCCAAGCCGTTAAATACGTACTTAACGAAAGTAGGGCATACCTAGCCTATGTAATAGACGCTCGACAAAGCCTCCCGAAGCTTGAAGTCGTGAATGAATTTCCGGATGTGTTTCCGGAGGAATTACCGGGACTCCCTCCCGAACGAGAAATAGAGTTTCGCATCGAATTGAATCCGGGTGCGGAGCCGGTTGTGAAGGCTCCCTATAGATTGGCTCCCACTGAGATGCGGGAGTTAATGACACAATTACAAGACCTACTCGATAGGGGCTTTATACGCCCGAGCGTGTCACCTTGGGGAGCGCCTGTCTTATTTGTTAAGAAGAAAGATGGGTAGATGCGCATGTTCATCGATTATAGAGAATTAAACAAGCTGACCGCGAAGAACCTCTACCCTTTACCTAGAATTGAGGATCTTTTTTATCAATTACAAGGGGCGAGTTGGTTCTCTAAGATAGACCTGCATTCGGGGTATCATCAAGTCAGGGTTCGAGAAGAATACGTTGCAAAGACCGCATTTAGAACCCGATATGGACATTACGAGTTCCTAGTTATGTCCTTTAGGTTAACGAACGCTCCAGCAGCATTTATGGATCTTATGAACCGGGTATGCCGACCTATGCTAGATAAATCTGTGATCGTATTCATAGATGATATCCTAGTCTATTCGCGAAGTAAGGCTGAACATGCGAGGCATTTGCGTGAAGTACTTGAAATCCTCCGTAAAGAAAAACTTTATGCGAAATTCTCAAAGTGTGCCTTCTGGCTAAGAGAGGTGCAGTTTCTGGGTCATGTGATCAATTCGAAAGGTGTCTTAGTAGATCCGTCAAAGGTTAAGGCCGTAATGAAATGGGTTTCCCCGAAAAACCCAACTGAAATAGGAAGTTTTCTAGGCCTCGCGGGGTACTACAGAAGGTTCATACAGGATTTTTTGAAGATAGCATTACCCTTAACAAAACTGACGAGGAAGAAAGAAAAGTTTGTGTGGGGTAAAGAACAGGAGGAGGCCTTTCGAATATTAAAGGAGTAATTGTCGAGTCCCCCAGTCTTGACATTACCGGATGGGACTGAGGACCTGGTTGTCTATTCCGACGCTTCACATCAGGGTTTAGGATGCGTTTTGATGCAAAGGGGAAGGGTTATCGCATATGCTTCACGACAATTGAAACCACATGAGATGAACTACCCAACACATGATTTGGAATTGGCAGCGGTTGTGTTCGCCTTGAAAATTTGGAGGCATTATCTATATGGTACGAGATGTACAATCTACTCGGACCACAAAAGCTTCAAATATTTCTTCGAATAGAAAGACTTGAATATGAGGCAACGAAGATGGTTGGAATTGATTAAAGATTATGATTGCGATATCCTTTACCATCCGGGAAAGGAGAACGTGGTGGCTGATGCGTTAAGCCGAAAAGAGTCTCCACCTCCCATTCAAGTAAAATACATGAAGATGATAGTTACTCCGCGTTTACTTGATATGATACGAGATTCCCAAATAAAGTCTCTCGGAGCGGAAGACCCAAAGAAAGAAAGAGTAAAAGGTATAGCCGATAAATTAGAAGAAAATTCGACCGGACTCAAAACAAGATTCGGTCGAATTTGGATACCACGATTTTGCAAGGTCAAGACCGCTCTACTCGACGAGGCTCATAAGTCACGATACTCAATCCACCCCGGGGCAACCAAGATGTACCGTGACTTGAAAACCAATTATTGGTGGCCGGGTATGAAACGGGATATTGTAAAGTATGTCTCGAAATGCTTGACGTGCTCCCAAGTGAAAGCAGAACATCAAAAACCATACGGGGAGTTACAACCCTTGGAAATTCCAGTCTGGAAATGGGAGGAGTTAACTATGGATCTGGTAACTAAACTTCCTAGAACGAAAAAGGGGCATGATACAATATGGGTAATTGTAGACCGACTCACAAAAAGTGCCCACTTCTTACCGATTCGAGAGGCTTACTCTTCGGAGAGGATGGCGGAAATTTATATGAATGAGATCGTATCACGACACGGGGTGCCCGTGTCAATCATTTCAGATCGGGACACTAGATTTACTTCTCGTTACTGGCAGAAGTTTCATGAAAGTATGGGCACGAAGCTACACATAAGCACAGCCTATCACCCTCGGACTAATGGTCAATCAGAACGAACCATCCAAACGCTTGCTGATATGTTAAGGGCTTGTGCCTTAGACTTTGGCGGGAGTTGGGATGACCATTTACCACTAGCAGAATTTTCTTATAACAATAGCTATCATAGTGGTATTCAAATGGCTCCCTATGAACTATTATACGGGAGAAAGTGCAGAACTCCTGTGTGTTGGGGTGAAGTTGGATAGAGAGAACTTGCGCCAAATGACTTAATAGCAGTAACAAATGAAAAGATTGATCTGATTAGAGCTCGACTGAAAGCAGCCCAGGATCGGCAAAAAGCTTATGCGGACAAGAGAAGGCGTCCTATCGAGTTTCAAGTCGGAGACTATGTTCTATTGAAAGTATCACCATGGAAGGGTATAATCCGCTTCCGTAAATGGGGTAAGTTAGGTCCTCGTTATATCAGACCGTTTAAAATCTTGGCTCGAGTTGGAAGGGTTGCATATCGATTAGAATTACCGTCTTCACTAGACGGGATTCACAATACCTTCCACGTGTCGTAGTTGAGGAAGTGCCTTGCGGATGAAACAGCATTAGTGCCTCTTGACGACATTGAGTTGGACGAGAGGCTAAATTATGTCGAAAGACCAATAGCCATTTAAGACGTTAAGGTGAAGAATATTCGCAACAAGGCCGTTAGACAAGTGTTGGTTCAATGGCAACACCGAAAGGGGTCGGAACTTACATGGGAGGCGGAAGATGAAATGAGGAAACACTACCCTTTTCTTTTCGGTATGTAAACATTTAAATTGTTATGTGTCCAGGTTTCGGGGACGAGCCCTCAATTAAGGGGGGTAGACTTGTAACACCCCAAAAATGTTTAGTATAATAATAAGCGAAAATAAACAAAGAATTTAACATAGTTAATGAAATATGACAATTGGTAGTTAGTTTATGGGAAAGCCTAAATTAAATACCCTTTCTAAGTGGGAGGGTTCAATGTGTAAGTAATGAATTAAAAGGGTTGAAACTATTAAATAAATAAAAAAGAAAACACCCAGAACTGGGTTCTGGTCGATCGAACAAGAGAGCAGGGAAAGGGGTGAAACCCTAACTTCAAGAAAATCAAGAATTTAACTTGAATCAAAGGAGAAATCTGATGCATGAACCCCTAAATGCTAGTAGCTAACCTCAATTTCTAAAATGGTAAGTTTAATTTTCTGAAATCATGATTTGTTGAATGAAGGGTTCAACCCAATCTTGAATTCTTGTGTTTGAATGTAAGAAATCCGAGTTAGGATTACATTCTAGAACAAGAATCATGTTTGATTCTAGGTTATTTGAGGGATTCTAGTAAAAACCCACTTTATGAAATTGAGATGTGAATTAGGATGATTATGTAGTGACATGCATGTGAATCATTAATGAATAATTCTGATAATGATGTATAAACACTAGATGAATTGATATGGAATGAGGTTTCCTTGATTATTGTAGAATAATTAAAAGAACTAGATTAAATACATGTTTTAGTTAGTTGGGTAAATGTCCCGAAAATGCGAAACCCGTCAAGTGTTTGATGAAATGCTTAAAAGAATAATATGCGTGTTTTGGAAGAAGAATGAATGAAATTTAGTTGAACTAAATAAGTGAATGAACGTGTTGTTATAGGTGTGAAAGAAGAAGGTTCCAACGCTAGGAAGTCGGAAAACTCACAAGATCGAGGTACGCTAGTGTACACTATACTTCTATTTTCTTTTATGATGTTGTCATATGTAAAATAATCATAATCGTATTGTGTCGTCATGTTAAGATTGTAAGAATTGAAATCTATGGTCGTTTGGAAAGTAAAAGTAAGATCCGTCATAAACGGAATATGAGGAATGAATGAGTTACCAAAGATAATGCATCATATCCGGTTCTTTCTAGTCGAACCGGGTATGGAAGGTTAAGTATGTAACGAATGAAAGTTTACTCGATCCGTCTTCTCGGATTGGAATGTAAGTGTAAGAATGTAAATAATGTGACTGTTCGTCATGAACAAATCGAAGAAAATATATGTTAACGATACAAGTATCCGTTACTAGCGGGTATGTTATGTAAGGTATATTTAACCCTTAAAATGAGGTAAGCAAGTAATGAACCGTTTCACGGTTAGTAATGTAATGGAAGGATGTAGAACCGTGTTAGAAACGAATCGGTGTATTAAATTATTTGTTTTAGTGACGAAATACTAACTTATTTGTTTATGATAAATGTAGGTAAATCCTCGAGTTAGGCGAATTGGCAATTTGGAGCGAGCGCACGCACACATTATGACCTTTATGCTCTTCCGCTATTTCGTATTAATGTTTTGGGTCAATATGTTTGTTTTTGCATAACCTGGTCTGTAGCTACGCTTTTTAACACTTGATGTCATGGTTCTAGTCGTGTATAGTCGAACGGGTTGTAGACTTTATCGTGTTGATGATGGTTAAAACAGGGATACACTCGTCTTACAGATGGGTCATGCCCAAATTTTGTTAACATGGTGCATTAATGTTATTGGTATTTTACCTCTTAAATTGAGAAAAGTTTGGTCATTTTAAAAAGTTTCGTTTCTAGTGTCTTTTGGCCATTATTTCTATTAGACGCAAATGCGGGCGTTACAGACAGAAACATAAGCTTAACATACCTTAAATAACCTTTACATAACTTAGAAATAAGTTTTGAAGGGTTTGGTATGGCAAAAACAAGTTTATTCGATCACAGGGACTATTTGTGTCAAACTGCAAAAGTCTACCAATTCGTATAGCAACATACATTCTGGAACATGATCATAAGCTAAACATACCATAAATAACCTTAACATAGCTTAGAAATAAGCTTTGAAGGGTTCGGTATGTGAAAATGCGCTTATTTGATCAATAGGGACTAAAAGCGTCAAAAAGTGCATAAGTTTGCATTTACGCGCATATCTAACGTTCTGAACATATCCGGACATCCAAAAATTTTTGTAATCATTAAAATAATATATTTTAGTGATAGGAATGCAAAAGTACCATTCGTCGCTTAATTTGGATCGTTTTCGCATCCGTTCGAGTTTCGTCGTAATTAACCGAATAACGCGACCGTACGACCAAACGAACCGACATCCGAGATATTTTCAAGCATGTTTCAAGTCCCCTATGCTTTAACATCATTGTAGAGCCTTGAAATGGGGTTAACGGGGGTTAAATGCATCGAAAAACAAGATTAGAGTCTGTAGGGACTATTTCTGTCAAAACAGAAACTTCTGGACAGTAGGTCATGGGGCACGAAAGCCCAGCCTGACTCTTACGCGGGGCGCGACAGCCCATGGCTGGGCAGAAACTGGTTTTAATCAAAACAGCTACTGAATCTTTGTTTTTAACCTTAGTTTTTCAATACCTTGGGCTTGTTTAAGTGTTCCCCAAGTCCCCCAATCAGTATATAACATGTGTATGGTGTTGATTAAACTTTGATCCACTCAAAAAAACTTGTCATTGATCCAAAGGTTCATGAAAATCTATAAATACCCAAGCATTTTCTCATTTCAACTTGCTTATTCTTCATTTCTTTCACCTTGGATATGATTGAAGCTATCCCACTTGGTTGAAGGCTTCATACTTTAGTTTTCTTTGATCTTTTTCCAAGCTTGGACTCTTGTAAGTTTCTTTCATGCTTGGTTATGTACTTCAAGCAAGAAAGTCAAACAGTGTTTGACTTTCTACTTTGACCATGTTTTGGCCGAGACAAAGTTCGTTAGAAATTTGCAACGTGAGCGTAATCACGATGGTTATAGTCCCTTGTGACTATACCTACTGATTACCACGTTGACTAGTCAAAGTGACGAGTCATAGTTTCGGTCAAAATGCCGATTATGCGCATTTTGCGATGAAACTATTTTCGGGTATCAAAACACTTTGTTTTGATATCAAACTTGTTTTGTAGCTTAGTTAAACATGTTTTAACATGTTTAACTTGTCACTTTTAGTTTTGTGCTTACTTAGGGTCGTAAGTCAAGCGGTCTAAACAACCGCTTAGACTTTCGAACCCGACCTGTTTGGTCGATCATTAGGATCCGACCAAACATATTTTGTGACCATAGTTGCATAGGGAATAACCTTCCGAGATTATACCTTATGGTCACTTCGTTTAGTTAGTTGTATGATAGGTAGTTTATATGCCTTAGGAAAATGACCAAAATGCCCTTTTTGCGCATAATTTCATTTTAAGCATATATAACCTAAATTTTGACACCTAAACTGATTATGCAATGTTATTAAGCATATTAAGGCATATAATACTTGTCATAGGGCTAGTTAGACCATCCGAACGCGCTTTTGCGCGAACGACACATTAAAGTAGCGTAAACAATTCTACAAACTGTTCTACAAACCGTTCGTTACAAGTTGCTAGGGGTGAAGTTTAAGGACACGGCGAATGTGAGAAGACTTCTAGATGAATGGGATATCCAAAGTGGTGATGGCAGAGACGATGGGGGCTGAGTAATTTTTAGTGTGTCTTTTTCTAGAATTTTGTCTAGTAGTTAATGCTTTGTTTTTTGCGTTGGTTGTTTGGTTTACTTTCATGGGGCATGTCTCATGATTGAACTAGTGTGGATGTCTCCTCACTACTTGTTTTATTTGTTTGTCGATATATAGAATCACCGGGGTAACCCTTTACCCAAAAAAAAGTAGCGTAAAATACCTCAACGAGTCGTAACGGGTCATAAGCACTTAGGATAAGTTCCAACTTAGAATGTAGGCTTTGTTAAACCATATCATATGAGTTCCAATACTGATTTGGTTTACGAAACCTCATTCTATCCAATCTTCCGTTTTAGGTTCGGTTTATTAACATAGTTACCTATATTAGGTGCCGTTTGATTTCCGTGATCCTTCGAGCGTTAGTTGGTTGTTATTCCAAGACTATTAAGCAATATCAAGTGAGTACATAGTCCCCTCTTTTACCGCTTTCAAATATTTTGGGGTGATACACGTGTGCCTACTTGTTACTTTTGTGCTTTTCATGCTTTCTATGACATATACTTGCTATGTTCATCTAGTACACATATAGTACATGATTTCCATTATGCTTTGCTATGTATGTTGACTGAGCATGCTAGCACATTGATTTCATAAACACTTTTGCCGCATATGTTTACTAAGCATGTGGGCACATTGATTTACATTACATTTCTGTTGCATATGTTTACTCAGTATAAGGGCACATTGATTTACATGGACATTTCTACTATGTATGTTTACTTAGCATACTTAGTACATGGTTTTTACATGACATGCTTACATTTGGTATGTTTAACGGGACAAAAATACATTCATTAACATTGATCACGCCGCTCGGTAGTATGTAGTGGTACCATAGGACTTGACAAATCCCGTTCCCGGCTTCCTAGGTTTGTTTGGAAGTAGGGAATGACAGAATCCGATATACATAATTGATAAACCTTTAACTTGTTAAGGGTTCGTCCGACAGTCGCAAGGCTTGAATGTATGCGATAAACATTATCGCATAAATGTTTGTATCCATAAAGCATCGATTTTGCAAAACATAACTTTTGATTCAAACTATGGTTTATTCAAAGACATTGTTTTTGTACATGACAATTGGTTTTACATGACATTTGATTATACATTGACATATATATGTGGTTTGAGTAAATGCTTTTTATTCACCATACAAGACATTGTTGTTACTTGACATTTGCTATACAAGACATGATTTACACATGGCATTGAGACATTAAACATTGTTATACATGAACATTTGACATTGGTTAAACAAGACATTTTTGGTGGTTATCCGTAAGTGATTTAAGTAATGAGGCGTATGTAATATGATAAAAGCATGGTGGATACGCCGCTGGTACTTCCTATATATAAGTGCTTTCATGATATTACATATCGTAGCGTTATTTAAACCACTTCAGCAAAGACAAAGACATTACATTATATTTACAAGACATTGTTTTAAAAATGACATATTATATACAAACTCATTTTCACTTGGTTATTTATTTAACCATACATCTTTCTTTTATATCATCTGATTTTCATTTGATTTTATAAAAGAAAACACTTTTATTAGGTTCATGACTGCTTTTTGCTAAAAACTTCCTTTGAACTACAAGTCATGAATCCTTCAACAACAAAACATATGTATCTCACAGGCATTTTTTATGCTGACGTACCTATTTTCACATGTGTTTCAGGAGCTAATGCATGATGAAGTTCGTGACATACTTAGGCGGACTTGGGCCTTAATGACTTAAAAGAAGCAAAACAGTTTAATTATGTTATGTTTTCTTTATTTTCAAGACAATGTAAACACTTTAATTTAAATAAAAACCAAACTTTATATACCATGGTTGTGAAACAATAATTCTGTCGCTCCACTCCCCGACGTTTCCGTCGCGGTTTGTTGTTTTACGCGGTCGGGGTGTGACACAATTCAGGAAGACGATACGTATTCATTCGCGTCTAAACATTTGATCTATATTGTGACACCTGTGTTTGTAATCATTGTGAACAGTTCAATTATCAATAAAACAATGTTATTTGATCCCAATGTTTGTTTGGTTATGTTTTACATTTTTCATGTTTTGACTTTTGTTCAATTTCAAACTTTACATCGCTTTCTGGAGAGTTATACGCAAACTGGTGCGTAAACGTAATCAGTTTAATGCGACAAATACTTCGGAACATCAACATATACTTAACATACCTTAAATAACCTTTACATAACTTAGAAATAAGTTTTGAAGGCTTTGGTATGGCAAAAACAAGTTGATTCGCCTACAAGGACTAAATTTGACAAACTACGAAAGTATGATGATTCGTACTGTAACAGACATTCCGGAACATGACCATAAGTTAAACATACCATAAATATCCTTTACATAGCTTAGAAATAGGCTTTGAGGGGTTCGGTGTGCTAAAATAAACTTTTGGGTCATTCAGGGACTAAAAGCGTCAAAAAGTGCATAAGTTTGCACTTTCGCGCACAACTTATGTTCTGGATACATTCAGACATCCAAAAATTTATGTAAGCACTAAAATATTTTATTTTAGTGTTTGGCATGAGAAAAATCCATTCGTCACGCAATTTGGATGGTTTTTCGCGCTTATGCGCATTCCGTCGTAATTAAGCTAACATCGCGATCATACGACCAAACGAACCAACATCTAGCATATTTTTGAGCATGTTTCATGTCCACAATGTTTAGGCATCATTTTAGGGCCTTAAAGTTGGCTTAACGTGTAACATCTGTGCTTGTAATCATTGTGAACAGTTCAATTATCAATAAAACAATGTTATTTGATACCAATGTTTGTTTGGTTATGTTTTACATTTTTCATGTTTTGACTTTTATTCAATTTCAAACTCTATATCACTTTCTGGAGAGTTATACGCAAACTGGTGCGTAAACGTAATCAGTTTAATGCGACAAATACTCCGGAACATCAACATATACTTAACATACCTTAAATAACCCTTACATAACTTAGAAATAAGTTTTGAAGGCTTTGGTATGGCAAAAACAAGTTAATTCGCTTACAGGGACTAAACTTGACAAACTGCGAAAGTATGCCAATTTGAACAGTAACGAACATTCCGGAACATGACCATAAGTTAAACATACCATAAATATCCTCTACATAGCTTAGAAATAGGCTTTGAGGTGTTCGGTGTGCTAAAATAAACTTTTGGGACATTCAGGGACTAAAAGCGTCAAAAAGTGCACAAGTTTACACTTTCGCGCATAACTTACGTTCTGAATACATTCGGACATCCAAAAATTTATGTAAGCACTAAAATATTTTATTTTAGTGTTTAGGCTTGATAAAAATCCATTCGTCGCGTCATTTGGATCGTTTTTCGCGCTTATGCGCATTCCGTCGTAATTAAGCGAACATCGCGATCGTACGGCCAAACGAACCGACATCTGAGATATTTTTGAGCACATTTTAAGTTCCCTATACTTTAACTTCATTTTAGAGCTTTGAAATGGGGTTAACGAGGCTTAAACGTGTCAAAAAAACGCATCGAAAACCAAGTTTTGAGGTTGCAGGGACTGAAACTGTAAATCTGCCAAACTAGGTCCGTAAACAGGGGCCAGATGCAGCAAAACGTTTTTTTTTCAGCTGTTAACAGCCCTTAACACTCTCCAAAGGCCAAGTGCCAAGTGTCAAACTCTTATGGTGGATGGCAAATGAGTTACCACAACTTTCCAACAAGTGTACGGCTTAGATCGTGCCCCCTTTTCCAAGAAATGATCCTAACGGTGAACCGAAAACTATAAATACCCACCTCCACCCTTCACTTTTCCTCACAAGAATCTGATCTAATGTGCTCTAAGTTGAAACCTTTGTTTCATACCTGAGCTATTTTGATCTAGATTAGCATTCGGGGACCCTTCGTAAGTGTTCCTTCGTTCTTTTATTTCTTTTCGAGTCCGAAAGTCAAACTTTGTTTGACTTTCTACATTGACCAGTTTATGGTCAATGCGAAGTTCGTTTGAACTTCACAACGTGATTGTAATCACGATGGTTATAGTCCCTTGTGACTATGCCTACTGATTACCACGTTGTCTAGGGTCGTAAGGGTAAGCGATCTGATAAATCGCTTATACCTTCGAACCCGACGCATTTGGTCGATCATTAGGATCCGACCAAACACATTAGGTGACCATAGTATATAGGGAATAACCTTCCGAGGTTATACCTTATGGTCGCTTCGTTTAAGTAGTTGTATGATAGGTAGTTTATATGCCTAAGGTAAATTACCAAAATGCCCTTTTGACGCCAAAATTCATTTTAAGCATATGTAACATAAATTTTGGTATCTAAGCTGTTTTGGTAACAATATTAGATATGTTAAGGCATATTTTACTTGTCATAGGACTAGTTAGGCGGTCCGAACGCGTTTCACGCGAGCGACGCGTTAAAGTAGCATAAGCTACCTAAACGGGTCAAATGGGTCGTAAGCACTTATGTTAGGTTTCATTTAGTATGTAGGCTTTGTTAAACCATATTACACGAGTCTCCATAGTCGTTTGGTTTACGAACCCGCATTCTATCCGATCTTCCGATTTAGGTCCGGTTTATTAACATAGTTACCTATATTAGGTGCCGTTTGATTCCGTTGATCTCTAGCATTGCTTGGTGGTTATCTTAGGACTTCTGAGCAATCTCAAGTGAGTACATAGACCCCTCTTTACTGTTTTCCAAACTGTTTTGGGGTGAAACACATGTGCCTACTTGTTACTTTCATGCTTTCCTGTTTTCACATCATATACCTGCTATGTTCGTTAGTACGTTATAGTACATGTTTTACATTACATTTCATGCTATGTATGCCCATTGTGTGCGTACTTAGTACATTGTTTTAAATTACATTTCATGCTATGTATGCTCATTGTGTGTGTACTTATTACATCGCTTTACATTACATTTCATGCTATGTATGCCCATTGTGTGCGTACTTAGTACATTGTTTACATTACCTTTCATGCTATGTATGTCCATTGTGTGCATACTTAGTACATTTGTTTCACATCACATGCTATGTATGTCCATTTGTTACATACTTAGTACAGTTGTTTTCATCACATGCTTACATTTTGGTATGACATTTGGTTTGTTTCAATGGAACAATACATTCATTAACATTAGCTACGCCGTTCGTTAGTAGGTAGTGGTACCATAGGAATTGACAACTCCCGTTCCTGAAATCCTAGGTTTGTTTGGATTGGAAGGAATGACCGAATTCGATATACATAACTTAGATAAACCTTTAATTTGTTTAAGGGTTTATCGCCACAGTCTCAAGGCTTGGATGTATGCATTTGCACAATACCGCATAGTTGTTTATATCAGTATAGCATGCATTTGTTCCACAAAACATAACTTTGATTTAATCCATGTTTTACTTCAATACCTTGTTTTTGTGCATTTTACATATGGTTAGTTGATATATTTCACATACCATACAGGACATTTTTTGATACACATCACATGATTTACATTAGACATAAACATTTTGACATTGATATACACAATTCATGATTAACATTAATCACAGATATTTGATATGGTTTACACAATAACATTTTGACATTTGATTATACATAAACAATTTACATTGGTGGTTTGGTTTGAGTAAGTGATTTAAGTAACGAGGCGTGTGTAATATGATACAAGCATGGTGGATACGCCGCTGGTACTTCCTATATATAAGTGTTTGTATGGTGTTACATATCGTAGCGTTATTTAAATCATTTCAATTTATGACACATGACATTTTATATAAATAACATACTTTTTACAAGACATTGCTTACAAGCAACTTATCTTACACAAACTCATTTTTACATGGTTATTCATTTAACCTTACATTTATTTATACATATCATCTGATCTTATCGTTTTTCAAATAATTTATAAGACAAAGCAAATTACAAGGTTCATGACTAAACATTTTCTTAAACACAAGTCATGAATCATATTTTTACAAAACCTATGTATCTCACAGGCATTTTTATGCTGACGTACCTATTTTCACATGTGTTTTCAGGAGCTTTTCCATAGGATGATGATCGTGACACTAGGGCGGACCTGTGCCTTAGAGACTAAAAATGAAGACAAACTAGTTTAATTATGTTATGAACACTTTGTTTCCTGTTTAAGACAATATAACACTCTCGTTTAATAAATAAAATATAACTTTGTATGCCATGGTTGTGAAACAATAATTCTGTTACAACACTCCCCGACGTTTTCCGCCACGTTTTGTATGTTATACGTGGTCGGGGTGTGACAGAAGAGTTGGTATCAGAGCCAATGGTTATAGAGAATTAGGTTATTAGTAATGCTTTGACCTAAACTATAACCTTTCTAGGACCCTAACACAAGTTATCTTGTGTTTAGATCTTAAAATATGCACATCACCTATCCTTAGGTGATTATCAAAACAAAAACCAAATTTTCCGAAACGATTTTTTGAAAATCAATCATCTGTTTTTGAATGAATTATTACAAGGTTTTGAACCCTCTATTGTAAGGTTTTGAACCCTCTGTTATATGGTTTTGAACCCTTCCAGTTTGGTTTTTGGCCTTGTGCCTTCAAATTTTCAAAATCTCGTCAAAGTTTTGGGTTCTAAATAGTGTGAACACGTGCAAACTGGAAGAGTGAATGCCTGTATTCTGGGTTTTCTATCTAGGCAAGCACTTCGTATATACCTCATCAGACGCGAGACCAGTTGTGCTTACCTGGGAATTCTTGGGATGAGTGTTCACTTATAGGCGAGCATGTCTTCGCGATACATTATTTTTTATCCATTTACTTTGATTAGTCACTGTGTGTCGTTTGTTTGCTTGGTAATGTGGACAAATGACCACCATCTTTTCTTTTGTTAATTTTGTTTCATCTCATTCTCCCTATCCAATCATCTCACTCGTTTCCTTTCATGTTTTCCTCTTTTAGAATGCCTCCTCGACGCGAAAACCAGATAGCGACTGCCGAACTGGCAGAAATCATTGCGCAGCAGATGGCTGCTCAATTTCTAAACCTCTTTGCTCAATGGAACCAAGCCAACAACAACAACAATGCTCCATGCAAATACAAGGATTTTAACTCGGCTAAACCACTCAAGTTTAGTGGTTCTGAAGGAGCGACTGGGCTTCTTCAATGGTTCGAGAGCATTGAGAATACTTTCCGTCATGTTCAGTGTCCTGACAATCGCAAGGTCGAGTTTTCTTCGAGTGTGTTTCAGAAGAGGGCTCTCACATGGTGGAACGGGGTTATGAGAGATCGTGGTGCAAAAGTTGCTCTAGCACAGACATGGGCTGAACTTAGAGCTCTTATGATGAGGGAATTTTGTCCTCGTCATGAACAGCGAGCTTTGGAGAGAGAGTTCGATGATTTGAAGCAAGATAGTGGTGAGCACAGGGCGTATACTGATAGATTTGAGGAGTTGAGTCTGCTTTGCCCGACTATGGTTACCCCACTCGACAAGGCTATCGAAAGGTACATCGACGGCCTACCTGACTCGGTACAAGACATCATTACTGGTAGTAACCCTACCACACTCCGTCAGGCTATCGAGTTAGCAGCGACATTGACTGAGTCGCAGATTCGGAAGAATAAGTTACACAGGAAGGGTGACAAGGGCAAGAAACAGTCGGCTGACAAGGAAGATAGCAAGAAAGGTCAAAACAAGAATGGAAAGAATTCGGGTTCTTTGAGAGGGTCAAGGAAGCATAAGGCTTCCCAAAATTTTGCTGTCACTGCCCAAGCTAACCAGGCAGCTCCCAACCAACCCGCACAGCCTCCTGCTCAACAACAGGGCCAAGCTGCACGACCACACTACCCACCGGGTGCTTGTTATAACTGTGGGGATCTGACCCACTACCGTAACCAGTGCCCAAGATTGGTGAATGCAAACTAGAATCAGGCTCAGGCTCGAGGGCGAGCTTTTAACTTGAATGCCCAAGAGGCGCAGGCGGACGGTAATGTGGTGAACGGTATGTTCTTTATTAATAATCAGCCTGCATCTGTTCTTTTTGATACGGGTGCCGATAAGAGTTTTGTGTCATTGTCTTTTGAGCCAATGCTTCGCGTGTCTAGAACGAAACTAGGAAAACCCTTGACAGTAGAAGTTGCTAGTGGTGAACCCATTGTTCTTGATTCTGTTCTTCACAACTGCCAGTTGAACCTTAACGACCATCTTCTTCCTATTGACCTCACGCCAATGCAACTTGGAAGCTTCGACGTTATAGTGGGTATGGATTGGTTATCTAAGCATCACGCAGAGATAGTTTGTTCTGAGAAGATTGTTCGTGTGCCGCTTTCGACAGGCGAGATCCTACAGGTTCGTGGTGAGAAGCCTGCCGGTGGTCTCAAACTCATGTCTTGTTTTAAAGCTCGGACATATCTGCGGAAGAACTATGTAGCCTTCTTAGCACATGTTATAGCAGATAAAGGCAAGGGTAAGTCTATTTCAGATATTCCTGTCGTTCGGGATTATTCTGAAGTTTTCCCTGAAGAGTTACCTGGTCTACCCCCAGCACGCCAAGTCGAGTTCCGCATTGATCTCGTACCTGGTGCAAATCCCATTGCCAGAACTCCATACCGTCTTGCACCGTCTGAGATGCAAGAGTTGTCTAAGCAGCTTCAGGAACTCTCTGACAAAGGTTTTATCCGTCCCAGCTTTTCACCCTGGGGTGCTCCCGTTCTTTTTGTCAAGAAGAAGGATGGATCTTTTAGGATGTGTATCGATTATCGTGAGCTTAACAAGCTTACCATCAAGAATCGATATCCCCTACCGCGCATAGACGACCTCTTTGATCAGTTACAGGGTGCTTCTTATTTTTCGAAGATTGATCTACGTTCTGGGTATCATCAACTTCGGGTGCATAAAGAAGATATTCCCAAGACAGCGTTCCGTACTCGTTATGGGCATTATGAATTCACAGTCATGCCATTCGGTCTGACTAATGCTCCTGCTGTTTTCATGGACTTAATAAATAGGGTCTGCAAACCTTATTTGGATCAGTTCGTCATTGTTTTTATTGACGACATCTTGATTTATTCTAAGACGCGAGCTGATCACGAGCAACATCTTCGTCTTACTCTGGAACTCCTAAAGAAAGAGCAACTTTTCGCCAAATTCTCCAAGTGTGAATTCTGGCTTAAAGAAGTTCAATTCTTAGGACATATTGTCAACGAACGAGGCATTCATGTAGATCCCTCCAAGATCAGTGCGATTAAGGATTGGGATACGCCTACTACTCCTACTGAAGTTCGTTCTTTTCTTGGTCTAGCGGGTTATTACCGCCGCTTCATTGAAGACTTCTCAAAGATTGCAGTTCCTCTAACTGCTCTAACTCAGAAGAACAAACCCTTTGATTGGGGATTCAAGCAAGAGGAAGCTTTTCAACACTTAAAGCAAAAACTTTGTGACGCGCCTGTTCTAACTTTGCCTGAGGGCAATGATGATTTCATCGTTTATTGCGATGCATCTAAATTGGGTCTTGGCTGTGTCCTGATGCAAAAGAACAAAGTCATAGCATACGCATCGAGGCAGTTGAAGATACATGAGAAGAACTACACCACTCATGATCTTGAGTTGGGTGCAGTTGTTTTCGCTCTAAAGATCTGGAGACACTATTTGTACGGTACAAAATGTGTGGTTTTCACAGACCACAAAAGTCTTCAGCATATCTTCAATAAGAAAGAACTCAACATGAGGCAACGACGTTGGGTCGAGCTTCTAAACGACTATGACTGCGAAATTCGCTACCATCCTGGTAAGGCGAATGTCGTAGCCGATGCATTGAGTTGTAAGGAACGTACTAAGCTTCATTGTGTTCGTGTTCAATCTGTTATTCAAGCTCAATCCGATATCTAAGCCCGTATTTCTCAGGCTCAACAATCTTGTGTTTCACAAGGTTTGATGGATAAAGAATTTCCCTATCACATAACTCCTGATCTGGAACTGAAGGACAATGGATCGTATTACTTCATGGACCGTTTGTGGGTCCCAAGCCAAGAAAATCTTCGCACCTTGCTTATGAATGAAGCCCATAAATCACGTTATTCAGTTCATCCTGGCTCAGATAAGATGTATAAGGATCTTCGTATTCACTATTGGTGGCCTGGTATGAAGAAAGACATTGCCTTATATGTATCAAAATGCCTTACTTGTCTCAAAGTTAAGGCTGAACATCAACGTCCTTCGGGTTTATTGGTGCAACCAGAGATCCCAGTTTGGAAATGGGAAAACATTACTATGGATCTTGTTACCAAACTTCCACGCACAAAGAAAGGTCATGATGCCATCTGGGTAGTTGTTGATCGTCTTACTAAGTCAGCACATTTCTTGCCAATCCGTGAGGATTTTTTTGCTGACAAACTTGCTAAAATCTATGTGGATGAAATTGTAGCTCGACATGGTGTTCCTTTGAACATAATTTCTGACAGAGATGCTCGTTTCACTTCTCATTTTTGGAGAACCATGCAATCTGCTATGGGGACCCAACTTAACCTGAGCACAGCTTATCATCCGCAAACGGATGGTCAATCTGAGAGAACAATCCAGACTCTGGAGGATATGCTTAGAGCTTGTGTGATCGATTTTGGTGGTAGTTGGGATTCACATCTTCAGTTAATTGAATTCTCCTACAACAACAGTTATCACACCAGCATCAAAATGGCTCCTTTCGAGGCTCTCTATGGTCGAAAATGTCGTTCACCAGTCTGCTGGAATGAGATCGGCAAGGCTCAGCTTACTGGACCTGCCCTCATTTTAGAGACAACTGACAAGATTAAGAAAGTTCGTGATAACCTTCAGACAGCTAGAAGCCGTCAAAAGAGTTACGCGGACCCGAAACGCAAGCCTTTGGAATTTCAAGTCGGTGATTGAGTATTACTTAAGGTCTCACCTTGGAAAGGTGTGATTAGATTTGGAAAGAAAGGAAAACTTGCACCTAGATACGTTGGACCATTCAAGATCGTCGAAAGAATCGGAAAGGTAGCCTACAGACTTGAGTTACCTCCTGAACTTGGAAATGTTCATCCAACCTTTCACGTGTCTAATCTCAAGAGGTGTTTAGCTGATGAGAACCTCCACATACCACTTGACGAAATTCGTGTTGGTAAAACACTGAAATTTGTTGAGAAACCTGTGGAAATCATGGAACGTGAAGTCAAGTGGCTCAAACACAAGCGCATTCCTTTGGTCAAAGTTCGCTGGGAAGCTAAACGTGGACCCGAGTTTACTTGGGAACGCGAAGATCAAATGAAGGCGAAGTATCCGCATCTTTTCCCACGAGTTTCCTCTAAATAAATTTCGGGACGAAATTTCCACAAGTAGGGGAGACTGTAACATCTGTGCTTGTAATCATTGTGAACAGTTCAATTATCAATAAAACAATGTTATTTGATCCCAATGTTTGTTTGGTTATGTTTTACATTTTTCATGTTTTGACTTTTATTCAATTTCAAACTCTATATCACTTTCTGGAGAGTTATACGCAAACTGGTGCGTAAACGTAATCAGTTTAATGCGAAAAATACTCCGGAACATCAACATATACTTAACATACCTTAAATAACCCTTACATAACTTATAAATAAGTTTTGAAGGCTTTGGTATGGCAAAAACAAGTTAATTCGCTTACAGGGACTAAACTTGACAAACTGCGAAAGTATGCCAATTTGAATAGTAACGAACATTCTGGAACATGACCATAAGTTAAACATACCATAAATATCCTCTACATAGCTTAGAAATAGGCTTTGAGGTGTTCGGTGTGCTAAAATAAACTTTTGGGACATTCAGGGACTAAAAGCGTCAAAAAGTGCACAAGTTTACACTTTCGCGCATAACTTACGTTCTGAATACATCCGGACATCCAAAAATTTATGTAAGCACTAAAATATTTTATTTTAGTGTTTAGGCTTGAGAAAAATCCATTCGTCGCGTCATTTGGATCGTTTTTCGCGCTTATGCGCATTCCGTCGTAATTAAGCGAACATCGCGATCGTACGGCCAAACGAACCAACATCTGGGATATTTTTGAGCATATTTTAAGTTCCCTATACTTTAACTTCATTTTAGAGCTTTGAAATGGGGTTAACGGAGCTTAAACGTGTCAAAAAAACGCATCGAAAACCAAGTTTTGAGGTTGCAGGGACTGAAACTGTAAATCTGCCAAACTAGGTCCGCAAACTGGTGCGTAAACGTAATCAGTTTAATGCAAAAAATACTCCGGAACATCGAAAACCAGCAAAATGTTTTTTTCAGCTGTTAACAGCCCTTAACACTCTCCAAAGGCCAAGTGCCAAGTGTCAAACTCTTATGGTGGATGGTAAATGAGTTACCACAACTTTCCAACAAGTGTACGGCTTAGATCGTGCCCCCTTTTCCAAGAAATGATCCTAACGGTGAACCGAAAACTATAAATTACCAAAATGCCCTTTTGACGCCAAAATTCATTTTAAGCATATGTAACATAAATTTTGGTATCTAAACTATTTTGGTAACAATATTAGATATGTTAAGGCATATTTTACTTGTCATAGGACTAGTTAGGCGGTCCGAACGCGTTTCACGTGAGCGACGCGTTAAAGTAGCATAAGCTACCTAAACGGGACGTAATGGGTCGTAAGCACTTATGTTAGGTTTCATTTAGTATGTAGGCTTTGTTAAACCATATTACACGAGTCTCCATACTCGTTTGGTTTACGAACCCGCATTCTATCCGATCTTCCGATTTAGGTCCGGTTTATTAACATAGTTACCTATATTAGGTGCCGTTTGATTCCGTGATCTCTAGCATTGCTTGGTGGTTATCTTAGGACTTCTGAGCAATCTCAAGTGAGTACATAGACCCCTCTTTTACTGTTTTCCAAACTGTTTTGGGGTGAAACACATGTGCCTACTTGTTACTTTCATGCTTTCCTGTTTTCACATCATATACCTGCTATGTTCGTTAGTACATTATAGTACATGTTTTACATTACATTTCATGCTATGTATGCCCATTGTGTGCGTACTTAGTACATTGTTTTACATTACATTTCATGCTATGTATGCTCATTGTGTGCGTACTTAGTACATCGCTTTACATTACATTTCATGCTATGTATGCCCATTGTGTGCGTACTTAGTACATTGTTTACATTACCTTTCATGCTATGTATGTCCATTGTGTGCATACTTAGTACATTTGTTTCGCATCACATGCTATGTATGTCCATTTGTTACATACTTAGTACAGTTGTTTTCATCACATGCTTACATTTTGGTATGACATTTGGTTTGTTTCAATGGAACAATACATTCATTAACATTAGCTACGCCATTCGTTAGTAGGTAGTGGTACCATAGGAATTGACAACTCCCGTTCCTGAAATCCTAGGTTTGTTTGGATTGGAAGGAATGACCGAATTCGATATACATAACTTAGATAAACCTTTAATTTGTTTAAGGGTTTATCGCCACAGTCTCAAGGCTTGGATGTATGCATTTGCACAATACCGTAGCGTTATTTAAATCATTTCAATTTATGACACATGACATTTTATACAAATAACATACTTTTTACAAGACATTGCTTACAAGCAACTTATCTTACACAAACTCATTTTTACATGGTTATTCATTTAACCTTACATTTATTTATACATAACATCTGATCTTATCGTTTTTCAAATAATTTATAAGACAAAGCAAATTACAAGGTTCATGACTAAACATTTTCTTAAACACAAGTCATGAATCATATTTTTACAAAACCTATGTATCTCACCGGCATTTTTATGCTGACGTACCTATTTTCACATGTGTTTTCAGGAGCTTTTCCATAGGATGATGATCGTGACACTAGGGCGGACCTGTGCCTTAGAGACTAAAAATGAAGACAAACTAGTTTAATTATGTTATGAACACTTTGTTTCCTGTTTAAGACAATATAACACTCTTGTTTAATAAATAAAATATAACTTTGTATGCCATGGTTGTGAAACAATAATTCTGTTACAAGACTCCCTGACGTTTTCCGCCACGTTTTGTATGTTATACGTGGTCGGGGTGTGACAAATACTTAGGCGGACTTGGGCCTTAATGACCTAAAAGAAGCAAAACAGTTTAATTATGTTATGTTTTCTTTATTTTCAAGACAATGTAAACACTTTAATTTAAATGAAAACCAAACTTTATATACCATGGTTGTGAAACAATAATTCTGTCGCTCCACTCCCCGATGTTTCCGTCGCGGTTTGTTGTTTTACGCGGTCGGGGTGTGACACAATTCAGGAAGACGATACGTATTCATTCGCGTCTAAACATTTGATCTATATTGTGACACCTGTGTTTGTAATCATTGTGAACAGTTCAATTATCAATAAAACAATGTTATTTGATCCCAATGTTTGTTTGGTTATGTTTTACATTTTTCATGTTTTGACTTTTGTTTAATTTCAAACTTTACATCGCTTTCTGGAGAGTTATACGCAAACTGGTGCGTAAACGTAATCAGTTTAATGCGAAAAATACTTCGGAACATCAACATATACTTAACATACCTTAAATAACCTTTACATAACTTAGAAATAAGTTTTGAAGGCTTTGGTATGGCAAAAACAAGTTGATTCGCCTACAAGGACTAAATTTGACAAACTACGAAAGTATGATGATTCGTACTGTAACAGACATTCCGGAACATGACCATAAGTTAAACATACCATAAATATCCTTTACATAGCTTAGAAATAGGCTTTGAGGGGTTCGGTGTGCTAAAATAAACTTTTGGGTCATTCAGGGACTAAAAGCGTCAAAAAGTGCATAAGTTTGCACTTTCGCGCACAACTTATGTTCTGGATACATTCAGACATCCAAAAATTTATGTAAGCACTAAAATATTTTATTTTAGTGTTTGGCATGAGAAAAATCCATTCGTCACGCAATTTGGATGGTTTTTCGCGCTTATGCGCATTCCGTCGTAATTAAGCGAACATCGCGATCATACGACCAAACGAACCAACATCCAGCATATTTTTGAGCATGTTTCATGTCCACAATGTTTAGGCATCATTTTAGGGCCTTAAAGTTGGCTTAACGGGCCTTAAACATGTCGGAAATGGCCTTAAAACACAACAGGGACCAAAACTGTCATTTTGCAAAGTTTGTTTCTGATCAGAAGGGCCAGGCGGCCCGCGTAAACTCTTGGGGTCTCCTTATGCGGCCCGTGTCAGTCTCCCAGATCAGAATAATCAGTTTTAACAGCTGTTTACAGCTGTTAACCACTCAAAACTCACCCACACTTGCCTCTTCCTGATAATGGGGGGCCAATTTGAGTTACCTTAGGGTTGCAACAAGTGTAGGGACAAGATCAAAGCATGGTATTCGAGGAACGATCCTAACGGTGGTCCAAATCCTATAAATACCCAACCCTTTCACTTGCAAAACCCACTTGAATTCTTGAGAGTTCTCTAAGTTGAAGTGAGACCACTTGATACTTGAGAATACTTGAGAAATCAAAGCTTTCGGGGACCCTTTGTAAGTGTTCCTTCGTTCTTTTTATTCTTTTAGCGTTAAAATTCAAACTTTGTTTGACTTTCTACATTGACCAGTTTATGGTCAATGCGAAGTTTGTTTGAACTTCATAACGTGAGCGTAATCACGATGGTTATAGTCCCTAGCGACTATACCTACTGATTACCACGTTATCTAGGCTCAGTGACGAGTCGTAGTTTCGGCCAAAATGCGTGTTATTGCGTATTTTGTAACCAAACTACTCTTGGGTATCAAAACCGTTTGTTTTGATACCAAACCTATTTTCTAAACTTAGTTAAGCATGTTTTAACATGCTTAGCTCGTCACTTTTAGTTTTGTGCTTGTCTAGGGTCGTAAAGGTAAGCGATCTAAACAATCGCTTATACTTTCGAACCCAAACCATTTGGTCGATCATTAGGATCCGACCAAACACATTAGGTGACCATAGTGTATAGGCAATAACCTTCCGAGGTTATAATTGACAATTGATTTATACATGAACAATTTACATTGGTGGTTGGTTTGGGTAAATGATTTGAGTAACGAGGCGTGTGTAATATGATACAAGCATGGTGGATACGCCGCTGGTACTTCCTATATATAAGTGCTTGTATGATATTACATGTCGTCGCGTTACTTAAATCATTTCAATATTTGACATATTACGTTTTACATAAACAACTTATTTTTCACAAGACATTGTTTTACAAAACAGTTTATTTTATACAACTCATTTTATCTGGTTATTTCGTTAACCATACACCTTTCTTTTATATAATCTGATTTCTTATCGAGTTTTCATATGATTTATAAAAGAAAACACTTAACAAGATTCATGACTAATTTTATTAAACCTTTCTTCTAAAACCCAAGTCATGAATCCTATTTTCACAAAACCTATGTATCTCACAGGCATTTTTATGCTGACGTACCTATTTTCACATGTGTTTTCAGGAGCTGTTGCTTAGGATGATGATCGTGACATTAGGGTGGACCTGTGCCTTAGAGACATAAAACGAAGATAGACTTAGTTTAATTATGTTATGTACTCTTTGTTTCATGTTTAAAGACAATGTAACTCTCTTGTTGATAAATAAAACGTAACTTTAATTTCCATGGTTGTGAAACAATAATTCTGTTACAACACTCCCCGACGTTTCCGTCACGATTTGATGTTTTACGTGGTCGGGGTGTGACAGAAGAGTTGGTATCCGAGCCAATGGTTATAGGGAATTAGGTTATTAGTAATGCTTTGACCTAGACTATAACCTCTCTAGGACCCCAACACAAGTTATCTTGTGTTTAGATCTTAAAACATGCACTTCACCTATCCTTAGGTGATAACCACAACGGGAACATCAAGTTTGAATCCGCCTTGAAAACTAATCATCTGATCTAGGATGATTGATTACAAGGTTTTGAACCCTCTGTTATAAGGTTTTGAACCCCTTTTTGAATTTTCAAAATCTCGTCAAAGTTTTGGGTTCTAAATAATGTGAACACTTGCAAACTGGAAGGGTGAATGCCTGTACCCTGGGTTTTCTGTCTAAGGCTAGAGTGTTTGTACAAATCCATATAATCGGACCAGTCACTCTTACCTGGGAACTCTTGGGGTGAGTGTATGGGCGAGCATGTCTTCGCGATACATTATTTTTGACCCATTTACTTTGATTAGTCACTGTGTGTCGTTTATTTGCTTTGTGATGCGGACGAATGACCACCGTCTTTGCTTTTGTTGATTTTGTTTCATCTTTTTCTTTTCATCCAATCATCTCACTCATTTCCTTTCATGTTTCCTCTTTTAGAATGGCTCCTCGACGCGAGAATCAGATAGCAAATGCCGAACTGGCAGAAATCATTGCGCAGCAAATAGCTGGTGCATTCCCAAACCTTATTGCTCAATGGAACCAAGCCAATAACAACCACAATGCTCCTTGTAATTTCAAGAGTTTTAACTCGGCTAAACCACTCAAGTTTAGTGGTTCTGAGGGAGCAACTGGGCTTCTTCAATGGTTCGAGAGCATTGAGAATACTTTCCGTCACGTTCAGTGTCCTGACAATCGCATGGTCGATTTTTCTTCGAGTGTGTTTCAGAAGAGGGCTCTTACATGGTGGAACGGGGTTATGAGAGATCGTGGTGCTGAAGTTGCTTTAGCGCAAACATGGGCTGAACTTAGGGCCCTTATGATGAGGGAGTTTTGTCCTCGTCATGAACTGCGAGCTTTGGAGAGAGAGTTTGATGATCTGAAACAGGATAGTGGCAAACATCGGGCTTACACTGATAGGTATGAAGAATTCAGCCTGCTTTGCCCGACTGGTTACCCCACTCGACATGGCTATCGAAAGGTACATCGACGGCCTACCTGACTCTGTGCAAGACATCATTACTGGTAGTAACCCTACCACACTCCGTCAGGCGATCGAGTTAGCAGCGACATTGACTGAGTCGCAAGTTCGAAAGGGAAAGCTGCTCAAAAAGGGTGACAAGGGTAAGAAGCAGGCGTCTGACAAAGAAGATAGCAAGAAAGGTCAAAACAAGAAGGGAAAGGATTCTGGATCCTCAAGGGGGTCTAGGAAGCGAAAGGCTTCCCAAAATTTTGCTGTCACTGCCCAAGTTAACCAGGCAGCTCCCAACCAACCCGCACAGCCTCCAGCGAATAAGCGTTATGCAGGAAATGCACCTTTGTGCAATAGATGCAACAGTCACCATCAGCCACAACTTCCGTGCCGTTTCTGTCACACCCTTTGTGCAATAGATGCAACAGTCACCAAGTAAGCATTCAAATCATTCTCCTAGTCCCACTAGCCAATTTCTCCCAGTCTCTAAGACTGCTCTATCATCTACCTCGACCTCTCAGATCGAGCCTCGGTCTCCAATACCGAGCCTCAGCTTCCAAGACTGAGCCTACTCTTCCTAGTCCAACTAGCCAACTACCTCGATCTCTCAGACCAAGCCTCGGTCTCCAATACCGAGCCTCAGCCTCCAAGACTGAGCCTACTCTTCCTAGTCCAACTAGCCAACTACCTCGATCTCTCAGACCGAGCCTCGGCCTCTCAGACCGAGCCTCAGCCCTTCTAGACTGAGCCTATAAATAATAAAATGTGCTCAACATTTGTTTGTAAAAAGTTTTGGATCTGGACTTAAGTGGTATGCAGAAAAATGTTTTCGTGAGAGCCCTAGTGATCATAGTCTAGACTCGAGAAAGAATCCTAGTTCGCTATGATCAGAGCTCTGATACCAAGTTGTCACACCCTGGCTTTGCGGAAGCGTGGTTAATTTTGGTGTGACTTCTTAATACCATAGCTTAACCATAACAAAGCTATATGAAATAAAATCATGCAAGATCATCCATTTGATTAAGTTTTAAAACCAGAGTAACATACCATTGTCTTAAAGACTTACAACACCATAACGTAAAACATTGTCTTGAACAACATAAACATGAAATAAACGCAGTTTAAGAGTTGTGACTTGTCCAGGAAAGAGTCACACTTCCTAAACTGGGATGACCTTGGAACCCTTATGCAGCGGGAAAACATAACATACCGTGCCAGATCTTTAATTTCCTGAAATACATGTAAGTTGAAAAATCAACAATAATGTTGAGCGAGTTCATGTGTAAGTGAGTATGTAAAACACTTGTAAGTATAAAAGTTCCCTGGTATGTAGCAGTGTAAGGAAAAAGAGATCACCAATGGTTTGCAAGGCCATTAGTATGTGTGAAGTGCAAGTAGGAAGACTCAAACCTAGCAGATTTCGCGTTGGGTACAAAGTCACTCCAAGGTCCGTTCTGTTGGGCCTCTCTGAGGTCCGTTCTGTTGGGCCTAGAGTTGGGCTCGCTACACCCAGATAGATCTACCGCTTACGTCCCTCGGTCCTACAATGAGGATTAATGGTTGGTCTCCAGTTTCTGCTTACCCACTCACATGATCTAAGTAGTAAACCTCCTTACGCTAACCATACCATGTATAAAGTACTTGTAATCAAAGTAACATGTATTTCACCCCCGCAGTTAAGAAAACTGAAAACAGTTAGAGAAAAGGGGGACATGAACTCACAGTCGGTGCGTCTCTACCAAGTACTCCAAATCAGGCAGCTGTGCGACGACCTACATGTGCTAATTCTATTAGACGGACGGCCGTGCCTTAGCTTTATAGTTTAAGTCTTTGGGAAATAGTTAGACAACTATTTCGTGTTTACATTCTGTATATACTTGATAGTTAATCTCCTTCCCAAGGATGGGGGATTCAATACATGTGCGTTCAACTTATATCATTAAGTCTCACTTAATATATATATATTTCCAATTCCAAAATATAAGTATTTTTCTCAAAAATATTATATTTTCCTTTCACATAATCTTTCTCCAATAATACGTTGTTAAAATACGCGTTCATAAATATTTCCGTAAGTGCGTAAGTTACGTTTTAACAATCGAGTGGTAATATACTTACCGGTGTAACTTATATATTTATGGTGAAAGCGTTCGTATTATTTTGGATTCGTTAACGTTTGTAAATATTATTTTTACTCTAAAAATAATATCTATGTATTTTCACAAAATAATCATAAACAGTGTGTGAAAATGTATATTTATCACGTTAAATTTTGTGAAAATCCCACCTCCGAATATTTGGTAAATAAAGTCATGGCGAAATTTATATTTCGAAAACATGTCAAAAATAATTCTAACACTCGTAGTGTAAATAGTTTCTAAGTGTTAGGTTTTTAGAAAAATTTCGCCAGAGTTTCCTCTGTAACTGGAGGTGGCCACGCTTTCAAGCGTATCATTTTCTTTAACAAATCAACTCAACAATTTTCTTTATTTGATCAGAACAACTTTCATCACAACAACTAATCAACATATGTGTAAATTGCCAAAAATTACATGAACTTGCAGTTTTCCCAAAACTGTGGTGTAAATCCCCTTAAATTTAGTAGATCTTCATATAAGGTAATTTGATCTTGTAAAAACCTCGTTTTTAGAGAAATCCATCTTTACAACTTCCCGTCATCTTTTACAAAAACTGTTATTTTGTCGGATCTTTTCATTTCACAAGTGTTTACACACTTGTGGTTTATAAAAATCATGCGTGTTAGTGTAAAATCCATCTTTTAAAATACATGATTTCTTTGATACGTGGTTCTTTGAAAATACCACTTGCAGATGCGTAGATCTGCTAGTTTTAAATGCAATTTCACAAGTAAAACTCTTTTACACAAGTTCATGATTCGCGTGTGGTAGAGTTTCACCTTTTAACCCTTGTATCATTCAAAACAAGCTTATGTTAAGATCCATGATCTTACCAAACCGGGTTAAACGATGATCCGAGCTACCACATCATAGATCGGGCCTAAATAATCACACATTTCGAATACTACATCATTTACACAACATATGAGCTATTAACCACCATTTTTAGTGTGTTAAGTAGACTTTAAAGCATCAACTTGTAAGATTTCGAGTTTTAATCATCATACATCTTATTAACCACCTTAGATTAGTTCAAATACGAGTTTTAAGCATTATACCTCTAGCTCGAGGCTAGGGAAGAATCTACGCGCAAATGAGGTGGATAAAAGCAAGATAAAGAGGTCCTTCAAACTCCGAGTGCACCAAGCCTCCTAATACGTGATCCTTGAAGCTTGTATGATGTTGGAATGAAGTGAACTAAACTCGAAAATGGATGTAGGGGAGGGGGGGTGTTCGGCCGTGACTTATTTAGAGAGAAAGAGAGAGCTTTGGTGAGTTGTGAAGTGTTAAGTGACAAATGGTTTAAGCTTAGTTACTTATAGACAATTCTAATGTTAATTACCCAATGGTTAATGTGTCTAGAAGATATTAAGCAAACAAGATTTTAATAATCTTGTAAGGACAAGTGTGTCCCCCCTTAGTTGGGGACGGTTAGGAGGGGGGGGGTCTTGGTCCGATTCCAACTAGATAGGTAAGTATTAGTTAGGTTAAACCAAGTTAGTTAAGTGTTTAACCCAGTTACAAATGTGTAGTGTGTTATGACGGGTGTTAGGGTATACGGGGACCCTAACTGGCTCAAAAAAAGATAAATAGTGTAAATGACAATATTTTCATGTTCCGGGTATAGTCCGGTTGTTTGGTTGGATAGTAATCCGTTAAAGCGTTAACAAAGCTTTAAAGTGTCGTTAATACTCTTTTTAGTGACACGACTCATTCCTGACACTTTGGAAAGTGTCTAGCAATATTTTTCTCATGTTTTGGCACTTTATTAGTTAGCTAAAAGCTGAATTATTATATAAAGTGCTGAATTTTGTACTTAGAGTACGTTTTAGGCACATCCAGTCATTGTGACTTATCCCTAGAGATGCAGTTCTACAACCCTTGTATCCCTACACTCACCACTAGTGTAGCAAAATATTTCAGGCTCTTACAGGCCTTAGAGGCAGTGTTTGCCTGATGCTGGCTTTATCAGCATGTTCAATAGGTTATCCGTTATAGTGCTACTGTGCTTTTTGTGCATCATGTTTGTCACTAAGGTGCCGTAAGCAAAATATGGAGTGACAGCAAATAAAGTATGATGCAAGTAAGTGCATGTATCAGTATGCAAGTAGCAGTTTATTCACAAGTTCAAGCAAGCACAGTAATTAAGCAGTAATTAATTATTAATTAAGTCGTACGGATACCTGGTTTAGTGAGGGTTGTCACATTCTCCCCCCGTTAAATAAATTTCGTCCCGAAATTTAAGTTCTGCTTGTAGATGCAGGGTTCTTAGGAAAAAGGTGGGGGTATTTCTCTTTCATCCGGTCCTCACGCTCCCAGGTGTACTCAGGACCGTGTCTGGCATTCCAACGAACTTTGACGAGCTTGACACTGCTCCGGCGGGTCTTGTTTACTTTCCAATCCGTGACCTCGACAGGTTCTTCAACGAAGTGGAGCGTGTCGTCAACATGAATCTCGTCGATGGGAATGGCAATGTCATCTTGAGTTGGACTTTTCTTCAGGTTGGATACATGAAATGTATCGTGAACAGAATGGAGTTCAGCAGGTAGGTCCAACTTGTATGCTACTAGTCCTATTCTTTCCAGAATTCTGAAGGGACCAATGTAGCGCGGATTTAACTTCCCACGCTTCCCGAAGCGTGCCACACCCTTCCAGGGTGAGACTTTCAATAACACCATTTCTCCAACTTGGAAATCCACATGCTTTCGGTTTGGATCCGCATAGGCCTTCTGTCTGTGGCGAGCTGCTTCGATGCGTTTAAGAATCTGCGCGATCTTGTCTGTCGTCTCTTGGACGATTTCGGGACCAGCAAGCTGCCTATCACCTGCGTCAGCCCAGCATAGGGGTGATCGGCACTTGCGTCCGTAAAGGGCTTCGAATGGCGCGACACCAATACTGGTGTGGTAGCTGTTGTTGTATGAAAATTTGACCAAAGGCAAATGCTTATCCCAGCTACCGCCCAAATCCATAACACATGCTCTCAGCATGTCTCCCAAAGTCTGTATCGTTCGCTCGCTTTGACCGTCAGTTTGCGGATGAAACGCAGTGCTCAGATTCAATTGTGAGCCAAAGGCTTCTTGGAAGGATTGCCATATCCTTGACACAAACCTTCCGTCTCTATCAGAAATGATTGAGAGAGGCACCCCATGGCGCGCGACGATCTCTCTCATGTAAATTTCAGCCAATTTGCTCGTATTATCCTTCTCTCTGATAGGTAAGAAGTGTGCTGACTTCGTTAATCGATCCACTATCACCCAGATAGTGTCATGGCCTCTTGGCGTTCTCGGCAATTTTGTAACAAAATCCATTGAGATTTGTTCCCATTTCCACTTGGGAATCTCAGGTTGTTGCAGAAGTCCTGAAGGCTTCTGGTATTCCGCTTTAACCTTAGCACATGTTAAACATTTGCTCACATAAACAGCAACATCGCCTTTCAACCTAGGCCACCAATAATAATTCTTGAGATCCTGGTACATCTTATCCGCTCCAGGGTGGATAGAGTACCGCGACTTGTGAGCTTCATCGAAAATAACCTCCCTTAAACCACCAAACAGAGGAACCCAAATCCTTTTCTCAAAACATAACGTTCCTTCCTCGTTTGGTACCAGTAGCTTCTCCATCCCACGGAGATATTCTTCTTCAAGGTTTCCTTCCTTGAGAGCTTCTTTCTGCGCGGCACGAATGCGCAAGGAAAGATCGGTCTGGATAATCATTTCTAAAGCCCTAACCCTTATGGGCTTGATCCTCTCCTTTCGACTTAGGGCATCGGCGACCACATTCGCCTTCCCTGGGTGATACTTTATCTCGCAGTCGTAATCGTTTAGCAACTCAACCCATCGTCTTTGCCTCATATTCAGCTCCTTCTGGTTGAATATGTGTTGTAGGCTCTTGTGATCTGTGAAGATTGTACACCTTGTGCCATAAAGGTAGTGTCTCTAGATCTTTAATGCAAAGACCACTGCGCCAAGTTCCAAATCATGTGTGGTATAGTTCTTTTCGTGCACTTTTAATTGACGCGATGCGTAAGCAATAACCTTTTGGCGTTGCATCAGCACACAGCCCAATCCTTGACGCGAAGCGTCACAGTATACCACAAAATCATCTGTACCTTCCGGTAGTGCTAAAATTGGCGCATTGCAGAGCTTATCCTTCAATATCTGGAATGCTTCTTCCTGTTTGATTTCCCAATCAAACTTCTTATCTTTCTGCGTGACGAGCGTCAATGGTTGAGCGATCTTCGAAAAATCCTCAATGAATCTTCGATAATAGCCAGCCAAACCCAAGAATTGTCGAATCTCGGTTGGTGTCTTTGGCGTTTCTCAATTCTTGATCGCTTCGATCTTTGTGGGATCAACATGGATTCCATTTCCATTAACCACATGTCCAAGAAATTGGACTTCACGTAGCCAAAACTCGCACTTAGAGAATTTGGAATACAGCTGTTCTTTCTTCAGCAGCTCCAAAATAGCTCTTAGATGCTGTTCGTGCTCAGCCTTTGTTCTTGAATAAATCAAGATGTCGTCGATAAACACAATCACGAACTTGTCCAAGTACGGCTTGCAAACTCTGTTCATCAAGTCCATAAAGACAGCAGGTGTGTTTGTCAAACCAAACGGCATAACAAGGAACTCGTAGTGTCCATAACGAGTTCTAAAGGCTGTCTTCGGGATACTTTCCTCTTGTATCCTTAACTGATGGTATCCAGATCGAAGATCGATCTTTGAGTAAAAGCTTGAGCCTTGCAGTTGGTCAAACAGACCATCAATCCTTGGCAGAGGGTATCTATTCTTGATCGTCAGCTTGTTCAACTCCCGGTGGTCAATACACATACGAAAACTACCGTCCTTCTTCTTGACAAACAGGACCGGAGCTCCCCAAGGCGAGAAGCTTGGTCGGATAAATCCCTTGTCTAACAACTCTCGAAGTTGTGTCGACAATTCCTGCATCTCAGACGGAGCAATTCTATAAGGTGCCTTAGCCACAGGCGCGGCGCCTGGAACTAAATCAATGCGGAACTCTACTTGCCTCTGAGGTGGCAGTCCAGGTAAGTCTTCTGGGAAGACTTCTGGGTATTCTCTCACGACAGGGATGTCTTCGATTCTTGGCTCAGCAACCTTCTTATCCACAATGTGTGCCAGGAAGGCAACACATCCCTTCTGCAAACACTTTCGCGCTTTCAGGCAGCTGATAAATCTCAACGGCGTATCTCGCTTCTCTCCGTGAACCACAATCGTTTCGCCATCTTCGGTTGGGATACGAACGATCTTTTCGTGACAAACTATCTCAGCTTTGTTGCCTGATAACCAATCCATTCCTACCACCACGTCGAAGCTTCCCAACTGGACTGGTAGTAGATCCAAAGCAAACTCACGCTCTCCTAATTCGATCACACAGCCTCTGATAACTTCATTGGCTTCTACTAACTTTCCATTGGCCAATTCGATCGAGTAGGGAATATCTAACTTATTAGCGGCTAGACCAAGCATATTCTTAAATTCTAACGATACGAAGCTATAATCGGCACCAGTATCAAACAAAACGGATGCATAGCGTTGGTTCACAGGGAACGTACCAGTAACGACATTGGGGTCCTGGCGCGCTTCCCTTACTTCGATTTGAAACACTCTTCCACGGGCTTGGTTTAAGTCTGGGCAGTTCTTCTTAAAATGCCCGATATCACCGCAGTTAAAGCATCCAAGTCTTTGCCCGTTTCCACCAGCTTGATCATTCCTCTGATTACGATTCACGGCGCCCGCTTGGTTAGCATTGTTGCCTCGATTCTCGTTACCTCCATAGTTTCCTTGTGGGCGATTTCCATTCCCACCCCGGTTGTAATTTCTGTTTCCGAATCCTCCCTGGCCTCCCTGACCAGCAGTGGCCCAATAAGTGTCCTTCGAGTGGCCACGTTTCCCACATGCTTCGCATACTTTTGGCCCGCAATGACCAGAATGGTGGCGCTGGCAGGTGTTGCATTTGGGCTGGGTGCCCATATACCCTTTTCCTTTCTTTCCTCTACCAGCTGTAACGTGAGCTGGCGTGTCTGATCCTCCTTTCTTAACCACCACACTGGCGCCCTGCTTGAAGTTCGAGAACTTCCGTTTGTTACCTCCTGATGACTCGACGTGAGTCTCTGCCTTCTTGGTCTTGATCTCATCAAACTTGTTCAGGCGAATAGCCTCCTCAGTGAGAGCTACGCTCAAATCGATCGCCTCAGTAATGGTCGCAGGCTTGGATGAGGTTACCATGCTTATGATTTGAGGAGCTAGTCCCCAAATGAAACGTTCGATTCTCTTGAACTCAGGAGTGACCATGTAGGGTACCACATGCGATAAGTCATGGAACCTTTGAACGTATTCTGCTATCTTTGGACCGTCCATTTTCAAGTGCCAGAACTCGGTCTCCAATCGCTGGATTTCTGCGCGGGAACAGTACTTTTTGCGCATAAGTTCCTTCAGTTCGGTCCAGGTCAGCGCGTAGGCAGCAGCTTCGCCAAGTGTCTGTACTTGCAGATTCCACCAAGTGAGGGCTCCATCCAAGAATAGCCCTGAGATATAGGTGACTTGCTGATCCAGTGCGCATTTGCTCATGCGAAGAACAGATTCGGTTTTCTCAGCCCAACGAACAAAGGCGACAGCACCTCCTGTGCCATCAAAGTTGACCGGTTTGCAGTCTAGAAACTGCTTGTAGGTGCATCCTGCACATACGTTATAACATACGATTGGCATTAGCATCTTTGCTAAAGATATCCAATTAGGTCATGGTAGGTCCAAATGACTTAGTATTACCATGAGGTGGATTATTGTTGTTTCCAGTGTTGCCAGAGTTGCTTCCACTAGTCCCTCCTTGAGAGGCGGCGTATTGTGCAATGGCAGCAGCGATAATTTGCTGGAGTTCTGCCTCATTAGTAGGCATGTGTGTTTCGCGTCTCGGAGGCATCTTCTAAAAGATGGTTTACGTTGGTCAGGTCATAATAAGTAGAGTGTACGTAAGTATACAACAATATCAACACATAACATCTCATGTTATCAATCACATAACATCTCATGTTATAAATAGATCACCTATATTGATAGCTTCTGCAATGGTTGAGGGCTTTGAGGTAGTAACCATACCCCTGATCTGGGGTGCAAGTGTCCAAATGAATCGTTCAATCCTTTTGAACTCCGGTTTGACTAAGTAGGGGGGCGACCCTAGTTAAGTCGTGCGATCGCTGGACAAGTTCAGGAATTTCTGGTTCGTCCATTTTCAAATTCCTGAACTCCACCTCAAGCTTCTAAATTCCAGTCCTAAAACAACATTTCTTCTCAATCGTTTCCTTGAGCTCGTCCCAGCTCAGTGCATAAGCAGCGTCTGTGCCAAGGGTCTGAGACTGAAGGTTTCACCATGAGAGTGAGTTATCTAGAAATAACCCCGGGATGTAGGTAACACTCTGTTGGGACGAACAGTCACTCATTCTTGGTATGGAGTTGGTCTTTTTGGACCAACGAACAAATGCAACGGCGCCTCCTGTTCCGTCAAAGTTCAAAGGCTTGCAGTTCAGGAACTGTTTATAGGTGCAGCCAGTTGGAGGGTTATCTCCAGTAATGCCATCGTTGTACTTAGAGCGGAGGGCTTTATGTCGTGCATTTATCTGTGAGATGCGTTCTTGCAGCTCGGCTTATGTCCTTGGCAACGTACTGGTGTTTGTGTCACGTCTGGGTGACATTCCCTTTTGTCGAAGTGGTGTGAAGCGGGTTAGACAACGTTTCAATTGTCTATGAGGTGTATATAGCAACATAAGCCATCATGTAATCACCCAATTTCACACGCAAATATACTCACTGTATGAGTGGGGAAGTAAATTTCTGAGCCTTCACATAGGCTTGCCAATTTGGCTTGTTGCTCGTAATAGAATGAACTCGAGGCTACATCGCCTTGGTCATTCGTGTTTAAGTTATTTCCTGCTGCATTGGTTATCATTAGCTTGACCCGCAGAGTCCACCAGGATTCCTGTGCACTACAAATCGTTATTACGTGGGCCCCCGTAATAATAAATTGTCTTGCACAGTTACCCCAAATTTTCTCTCGTCCAAGCAGATGATCAATCAAGGAGCCACAGTAGGTGCATTGGCATGAACAGGGTCATGCTCCAATGCGGGGTCAGGAGCAGCGCCTGGCTCAGGGGCCACGGCCGGCTCCGGATCAAAAACTCCATCTCAAGATCAGCTGGATCAACAAACACAGGGGGTTACAGGATCCTCCAAGGGCTGGTCTAAGTGTATGAACTCAAGGTCATGGTCTGGATCAAAACCAGGTGGAAAAGCAGGATCAACCTCAATATCGTGATCGCACTCAAAGCTGTGGGCGGGATCCGGTGCAACTGATGATGCCATATCAGGGTCGGCGTCGTGTGAGTGGTGCTGCATTCCCTGTATGTGCGAAGATGCGGATGTCAGAAACTCAAATGAGTCTGGGATAGGGGAATGGACACGAGTTTCCCCTACAGGAGCGTCCGCATGCAGTAGTCTAATACCAGCCGTAATAGGGCCCTGCCCTCGAATGGGTCCTCATCCAGTAGATCGTTATCGTCGTCAGAGGCCACGTCGGGAGGGGGGCATATCAACAACAGGATAAGCGGCAAGGGGGCAAATTCCCAACAAGATGGTCATCAGTAGGCTCTGCTACGACTTCAGGCAGCGCAAAAGGGCTGAAAGTCGTCATTGTCTGTGCCGGTAGTATCGGAAATGTACACCTCGTGCTTCAATGAAACTATGTCGTCTGATACTATGGCCATGGGATTCGTAGTGCCCACCTTTCTAGTACATGATGAAAGCATGACGTTTGTAACACAAACACATATACGTATAATAATCAATCATATAATCATATAAGTTACCAAGTAAGCATTCAAATCATTCTCCTAGTCCCACTAGCCAATTTCTCCCAGTCTCTAAGACTGCTCTATCATCTACCTCGACCTCTCAGATCGAGCCTCGGTCTCCAATACCGAGCCTCAGCTTCCAAGACTGAGCCTACTCTTCCTAGTCCAACTAGCCAACAACCTCGATCTCTCAGACCAAGCCTCGGTCTCCAATACCGAGCCTCAGCCTCCAAGACTGAGCCTACTCTTCCTAGTCCAACTAGCCAACTACCTCGATCTCTCAGACCGAGCCTCGGCCTCTCAGACCGAGCCTCAGCCCTTCTAGACTGAGCCTATAAATAATAAAATGTGCTCAACATTTGTTTGTAAAAAGTTTTGGATCTGGACTTAAGTGGTATGCAGAAAAATGTTTTCGTGAGAGCCCTAGTGATCATAGTCTAGACTCGAGAAAGAATCCTAGTTCGCTATGATCAGAGCTCTGATACCAAGCTGTCACACCCTGGCTTTGCGGAAGCGTGGTTAATTTTGGTGTGACTTCTTAATACCATAGCTTAACCATAACAAAGCTATATGAAATAAAATCATGCAAGATCATCCATTTGATTAAGTTTTAAAACCAGAGTAACATACCATTGTCTTAAAGACTTACAACACCATAACGTAAAACATTGTCTTGAATAACATAAACATGAAATAAACGCAGTTTAAGAGTTGTGACTTGTCCAGGAAAGAGTCACACTTCCTAAACTGGGATGACCTTGGAACCCTTATGCAGCGGGAAAACATAACATACCGTGCCAGATCTTTAATTTCCTGAAATACATGTAAGTTGAAAAATCAACAATAATGTTGAGCGAGTTCATGTGTAAGTGAGTATGTAAAACACTTGTAAGTATAAAAGTTCCCTGGTATGTAGCAGTGTAAGGAAAAAGAGATCACCAATGGTTTGCAAGGCCATTAGTATGTGTGAAGTGCAAGTAGGAAGACTCAAACCTAGCAGATTTCGCGTTGGGTACAAAGTCACTCCAAGGTCCGTTCTGTTGGGCCTCTCTGAGGTCCGTTCTGTTGGGCCTAGAGTTGGGCTCGCTACACCCAGATAGATCTACCGCTTACGTCCCTCGGTCCTACAATGAGGATTAATGGTTGGTCTCCAGTTTCTGCTTACCCACTCACATGATCTAAGTAGTAAACCTCCTTACGCTAACCATACCAGGTATAAAGTACTTGTAATCAAAGTAACATGTATTTCACCCCCGCAGTTAAGAAAACTGAAAACAGTTAGAGAAAAGGGGGACATGAACTCACAGTCGGTGCGTCTCTACCAAGTACTCCAAATCAGGCAGCTGTGCGACGACCTACATGTGCTAATTCTATTAGACGGACGGCCGTGCCTTAGCTTTATAGTTTAAGTCTTTGGGAAATAGTTAGACAACTATTTCGTGTTTACATTCTGTATATACTTGATAGTTAATCTCCTTCCCAAGGATGGGGGATTCTATACATGTGCGTTCAACTTATATCATTAAGTCTCACTTAATATATATATATTTCCAATTCCAAAATATAAGTATTTTTCTCAAAAATATTATATTTTCCTTTCACATAATCTTTCTCCAATAATACGTTGTTAAAATACGCGTTCATAAATATTTCCGTAAGTGCGTAAATTACGTTTTAACAATCGAGTGGTAATATACTTACCGGTGTAACTTATATATTTATGGTGAAAGCGTTCGTATTATTTTGGATTCGTTAACGTTTGTAAATATTATTTTTACTCTAAAAATAATATCTATGTATTTTCACAAAATAATCATAAACAGTGTGTGAAAATGTATATTTATCACGTTAAATTTTGTGAAAATCCCACCTCCGAATATTTGGTAAATAAAGTCATGGCGAAATTTATATTTCGAAAACATGTCAAAAATAATTCTAACACTCGTAGTGTAAATAGTTTCTAAGTGTTAGGTTTTTAGAAAAATTTCGCCAGAGTTTCCTCTGTAACTGGAGGTGGCCACGCTTTCAAGCGTATCATTTTCTTTAACAAATCAACTCAACAATTTTCTTTATTTGATCAGAACAACTTTCATCACAACAACTAATCAACATATGTGTAAATTGCCAAAAATTACATGAACTTGCAGTTTTCCCAAAACTGTGGTGTAAATCCCCTTAAATTTAGTAGATCTTCATATAAGGTAATTTGATCTTGTAAAAACCTCGTTTTTAGAGAAATCCATCTTTACAACTTCCCGTCATCTTTTACAAAAACTGTTATTTTGTCGGATCTTTTCATTTCACAAGTGTTTACACACTTGTGGTTTATAAAAATCATGCGTGTTAGTGTAAAATCCATCTTTTAAAATACATGATTTCTTTGATACGTGGTTCTTTGAAAATACCACTTGCAGATGCGTAGATCTGCTAGTTTTAAACGCAATTTCACAAGTAAAACTCTTTTACACAAGTTCATGATTCGCGTGTGGTAGAGTTTCACCTTTTAACCCTTGTATCATTCAAAACAAGCTTATGTTAAGATCCATGATCTTACCAAACCGGGTTAAACGATGATCCGAGCTACCACATCATAGATCGGGCCTAAATAATCACACATTTCGAATACTACATCATTTACACAACATATGAGCTATTAACCACCATTTTTAGTGTTTTAAGTAGACTTTAAAGCATCAACTTGTAAGATTTCGAGTTTTAATCATCATACATCTTATTAACCACCTTAGATTAGTTCAAATACGAGTTTTAAGCATTATACCTCTAGCTCGAGGCTAGGGAAGAATCTACGCGCAAATGAGGTGGATAAAAGCAAGATAAAGAGGTCCTTCAAACTCCGAGTGCACCAAGCCTCCTAATACGTGATCCTTGAAGCTTGTATGATGTTGGAATGAAGTGAACTAAACTCGAAAATGGATGTAGGGGAGGGGGGTGTTCGGCCGTGACTTATTTAGAGAGAAAGAGAGAGCTTTGGTGAGTTGTGAAGTGTTAAGTGACAAATGGTTTAAGCTTAGTTACTTATAGACAATTCTAATGTTAATTACCCAATGGTTAGTGTGTCTAGAAGATATTAAGCAAACAAGATTTTAATAATCTTGTAAGGACAAGTGTGTCCCCCCTTAGTTGGGGACGGTTAGGAGGGGGGGGGTCTTGGTCCGATTCCAACTAGATAGGTAAGTATTAGTTAGGTTAAACCAAGTTAGTTAAGTGTTTAACCCAGTTACAAATGTGTGGTGTGTTATGACGGGTGTTAGGGTATACGGGGACCCTAACTGGCTCAGAAAAAGATAAATAGTGTAAATGACAATATTTTCATGTTCCGGGTATAGTCCGGTTGTTTGGTTGGATAGTAATCCGTTAAAGCGTTAACAAAGCTTTAAAGTGTCGTTAATACTCTTTTTAGTGACACGACTCATTCCTGACACTTTGGAAAGTGTCTAGCAATATTTTTCTCATGTTTTGGCACTTTATTAGTTAGCTAAAAGCTGAATTATTATATAAAGTGCTGAATTTTGTACTTAGAGTACGTTTTAGGCACATCCAGTCATTGTGACTTATCCCTAGAGACGCAGTTCTACAACCCTTGTATCCCTACACTCACCACTAGTGTAGCAAAATATTTCAGGCTCTTACAGGCCTTAGAGGCAGTGTTTGCCTGATGCTGGCTTTATCAGCATGTTCAATAGGTTATCCGTTATAGTGCTACTGTGCTTTTTGTGCATCATGTTTGTCACTAAGGTGCCGTAAGCAAAATATGGAGTGACAGCAAATAAAGTATGATGCAAGTAAGTGCATGTATCAGTATGCAAGTAGCAGTTTATTCACAAGTTCAAGCAAGCACAGTAATTAAGCAGTAATTAATTATTAATTAAGTCGTACGGATACCTGGTTTAGTGAGGGTTGTCACAGTTTCTGTACTAACTGTGGGAAGTCAGGTCATCTTGCTGATGTTTGTCGTTTTGCTCAGAATCAGGTAGCTCAGAACCCGGCTCAACGAGTTGCTCAACCTCCTGCTCAGCAACAAGGTCAAGCTGCACGACCACACTACCCACTAGGTTCTTGTTACAACTGTGGGGATCTGACCCACTACCGTAATCAGTGTCCAAGATTGGTAAATGCTAATCCAAATCAGAATCAGGCTCAGGCTCGAGGGCGAGTCTTCAACATGAATGCACAAGAGGCACAAGCAGACAATGAAGTGGTGAACGGTACGTTCTTTTTTAATAATCAGCCTGCATCTGTTCTTTTTGATTCGGGTGCCGATAAGAGTTTTGTGTCATTATCTTTTGAGCCATTGCTTCGTGTGTCTAGAACGAAACTAGGAAAACCCTTGACAGTAGAAGTTGCTAGTGGTGAACCCATTGTTCTTGATTCTGTTCTTCGCAACTGCCAGTTGAACCTTAACGACCATTTTTTTCCTATTGACCTCACGCCTATGCAACTTGGAAGCTTCGACGTTATTGTGGGTATGGATTGGTTAGCCAAGCATCACGCAGAGGTAGTTTGTTTCGAGAAGATCGTACGTGTGCCGCTTTCGACAGGCGAGATCCTACATGTTCGTGGTGAGAAACCTGCTGGTGGTCTCAAACTCATGTCTTGTTTTAAAGCTCGGAAGTATCTGCGAAAGAACTATGTGGCCTTTTTGGCACATGTTGTAGCAGATAAGGGCAAGGGTAAGTCTATCCAAGATATTCCTGTTGTTCGGGATTATTCTGAAGTATTCCCTGAAGAGTTACCTGGTCTACCTCCAGCATACCAAGTCGAGTTCCGTATTGATTTCGTACCTGGTGCAAACCCCATTGCCAGAGCTCCATATCGTCTTGCACCGTCTGAGATGCAAGAGTTGTCTAAGCAGCTTCAGGAGCTCTCTGACAAAGGTTTTATCCGTCCTAGCTTTTCACCTTGGGGTGCTCCCGTTCTTTTTGTTAAGAAGAAGGATGGATCTTTTAGAATGTGTATCGATTATCGTGAGCTTAACAAGCTTACCATCAAAAATCGATATCCCCTACCTCGCATCGATGATCTCTTTGATCAGTTACAGGGTGCTTCTTATTTTTCGAAGATTGATCTTCGTTCTGGGTATCATCAGCTTCGTGTGCATGAAGAAGATATTCCCAAGACAGCGTTCCGCACTCGTTATGGGCATTATGAGTTCACAGTTATGCCATTTGGTTTGACTAATGCTCCTGCTGTTTTCATGGACTTAATGAATAGGGTCTGCAAGCCTTATTTGGATCAGTTCATCATTTTTTTTATTGATGACATCTTGATATACTCTAAGACGCGAGCTAATCACGAGCAACATCTTCGTCTTACTCTGGAACTCCTAAAGAAAGAGCAACTTTTCGCCAAATTCTCCAAGTGTGAATTCTGGCTTAAGGAAGTTCAATTTTTAGGACATATTGTCAACGAACAAGGTATTCATCTAGATCCCTCCAAGATCAGTGTGATTAAGGATTGGGATACACCTACTACTCCTACTGAAGTTCGTTCTTTTCTTGGTCTTGCGGGTTATTACCGCCGCTTCATTGAAAATTTCTCGAAGATTGCAGTTCCTCTAACTGCTCTAACTCAGAAGAACAAGACCTTTGATTAGGGATTCAAACAAGAGGAAGATTTTCAAAACTTGAAGCAGAAGCTTTGCGAAGCGCCTGTTCTGACTTTGCCTGAGGGCAATGATGATTTCGTCATTTATTGCGATGCATCTAAATTGGGTCTTGGCTGTGTTCTGATGCAAAGGAATAAAGTCATAGCCTACGCATCAAGACAATTGAAGGTGCATGAAAAGAACTACACCACTCATGATCTTGAGTTGGGTGCAGTTGTCTTCGCTCTTAAGATCTGGAGACACTATTTGTACGGTACAAAATGTGTGGTTTTCACGGACCACAAAAGTCTTCAACATATCTTCAATCAGAAAGAACTCAACATGAGGCAATGACGTTGTGTTGAGCTTCTAAACAACTATGACTGCGAAATTCGCTACCATCCTGGTAAGGCGAATGTCGTAGCCGATGCATTGAGTCGTAAGGAACGTACTAAGCTTCATTGTGTTCATGTTCAATCTGATATTCAAGCTCGATCCGATATCCAAGCCCGCATTTCTCAGGCTCAACACACTTGTGTTTCACAAGGTTTGATGGGTAAGGAATTACCCTATCACCTAACCCCTGATCTGGAACTGAAGTACAATGGATTGTATTACTTCATGAACCGTTTGTGGGTCCCAAGCCAAGATAACCTTCGCACCTTGCTTATGGATGAAGCCCATAAGTCTCGTTATTCTGTTCATCCTGGCTCAGATAAGATGTATAAGGATCTTCTTATTCAGTATTGGTGGCCTGGTATGAAGAAAGACATTGCCTTATATGTATCAAAATGCCTTACTTGTCTTAAAGTTAAGGCTGAACATCAACGTCCTTCTGGTTTATTGGTGCAACCAGAGATCCCAGTTTAGAAATGGGAAAACATTACTATGGATCTTATTACCAAACTTCCGCACACAAAGAAAGGTCATGATGCCATCTGGGTAGTTGTTGATCGTCTTACTAAGTCAGCGCATTTCTTGCTAATCCGTGAGGATTTTTCTGCTGACAAACTTGCTAAAATCTATGTGGATGAAATTGTAGCTCGACATGGTGTTCCTTTAAACATCATTTCTGACAGAGATGCTCGTTTCACTACTCATTTTTGGAGAACCATGCAATCTGCTATGGGGACCCAACTTAATCTGAGCACAGCTTATCATCCACAAATGGATGGTCAATCTGAAAGAACAATCCAGACTCTGGAGGATATGCTTAGAGCTTGTGTGATCGATTTTGGTGGTAGTTGGGATTCACATCTTCCGTTAATTGAATTCTCCTACAACAACAGTTATCACTCCAGCATCAACATAGCGCCTTTCGAGGCTCTCTATGGTCGAAAATGTCGTTCACCAGTCTGCTGGAATGAGATCGGCGAGGCTCAGCTTACTGGACCTACCCTCATTTTAGAGACAACTGATAAGGTTAAGAAAGTTCGTGATAACCTTCAGACAGCTAGAAGCCGTCAAAAGAGTTACGCGGACCAAGGACGCAAGCCCATGGAATTTCAAGTCGGTGATCGAGTATTACTTAAGTTCTCACCTTGGAAAGGTGTGATCAGATTTAGAAAGAAAGGAAAACTTGCACCTAGATACGTTGGACCATTCAAGATCGTCGAAAGAATCGGTAAGGTAGCCTACAGACTTGAGTTACCTCCTGAACTTGGAAATGTTCATCCAACCTTTCACGTGTCCAATCTCAAGAAGTGTTTAGCTGATGAGAACCTCCACATACCGCTTGACGAAATTCGTGTTGATAAAACACTGAAATTTGTTGAGAAGCCAGTGGAAATCATGGAACGTGAAGTCAAGTGGCTTAAACGCAAGCACATTCCTTTGGTCAAAGTTCACTGGGAATCTAAACGTGGACCTGAGTTTACTTGGGAACGCGAAGATCAAATGAAGACGAAGTATCCGCATCTATTCCCACGAGTTTCCTCTAAATAAATTTCGGGACGAAATTTCCACAAGTAGGGGAGACTGTGACACCTGTGTTTGTAATCATTGTGAACAGTTCAATTATCAATAAAACAATGTTATTTGATCCCAATGTTTGTTTGGTTATGTTTTACATTTTTCATGTTTTGACTTTTGTTAAATTTCAAACTTTAGATCGCTTTCTGGAGAGTTATACGCAAACTGGTACATAAACGTAATCAGTTTAATGCGACAAATACTCAGGAACATCAACATATACTTAACATACCTTAAATAACCTTTACATAACTTAGAAATAAGTTTTGAAGGCTTTGGTATGGCAAAAACAAGTTGATTCGCCTACAGGGACTAAATTTGACAAACTGTGAAAGTATGATGATTCGTACTGTAACAGACATTCCGGAACATGACCATAAGTTAAACATACCATAAATATCCTTTACATATCTTAGAAATAGGCTTTGAGGGGTTCGGTGTGCTAAAATAAACTTTTGGGTCATTCAGGGACTAAAAGCATCAAAAAGTGCATAAGTTTGCACTTTCGCGCACAACTTACGTTCTGGATACATCCAGACATCCAAAAATTTATGTAAGCACTAAAATATTTTATTTTAGTGTTTGGCATGAGAAAAATCCATTCGTCACGCAATTTGGATCGTTTTTCGCGCTTATGCGCATTCCGTCGTAATTAAGCGAACATCGCGATCATACGACCAAACGAACCAACATCCAGCATATTTTTGAGCATGTTTCATGTCCACAATGTTTAGGCATCATTTTAGGGCCTTAAAGTTGGCTTAACGGGCCTTAAACATGTCGGAAATGGCCTTAAAACACAACAGGGACCAAAACTGTCATTTTGCAAAGTTTATTTCTGATCAGAAGGGCCAGGCGGCCCGCGTAAACTCTTGGCGTCTCCTTACGCGGCCCGTGTCAGGCTCCCAGATCAGAATAATCAGTTTTAACAGCTGTTTACAGCTGTTAACCACTCAAAACTCACCCACACTTGCCTCTTCCTGATAATGAGGGGCCAATTTGAGTTACCTTAGGGTTGCAACAAGTGTAGGGACAAGATCAAAGCACGGTATTCGAGGAACGATCCTAACGGTGGTCCAAATCCTATAAATACCCAACCCTTTCACTTGCAAAACCCACTTGAATTCTTGAGAGTTCTCTAAGTTGAAGTGAGGCCACTTCATACCTGAGAATACTTGAGAAATCAAAGCTTTCGGGGACCCTTTGTAAGTGTTCCTTCGTTCTTTTTATTCTTTTAGCGTTAAAAGTCAAACTTTGTTTGACTTTCTACATTGACCAGTTTATGGTCAATGCGAAGTTCATTTGAATTTCATAACGTGAGCGTAATCACGATGGTTATAGTCCCTAGCGACTATACCTACTGATTACCACGTTATCTAGGCTCAGTGACGAGTCGTAGTTTCGGCCAAAATGCGTGTTATTGCGTATTTTGTAACCAAACTACTCTTGGGTATCAAAACTGTTTGTTTTGATACCAAACCTATTTTCTAAACTTAGTTAAGCATGTTAAAGTTAAGCATGTTTTAACATGCTTAGCTCGTCACTTTTAGTTTTGTGCTTGTCTAGGGTCGTAAAGGTAAGCGATCTAAACAATCGCTTATACTTTCGAACCCGACCCGTTTGGTCGATCATTAGGATCCGACCAAACACATTAGGTGACCATAGTGTATAGGGAATAACCTTCCGAGGTTATACCTTATGGTCACGACGTTTAGTTAGTTGTATGATAGGTAGTTTATATGCCTTAGGTAAATGACCAAAATGCCCTTTTTACGCCAAAATTCATATTAAGCATATGTAACATAACTTTTGATATCTAAACTGTTTTGGCAACAATATTAGACATGTTAAGGCATATTTTACTTATCATAGGGCTAGTTAGGCTTTCCGAACGCGTTTTACGTGAACGACGCGTTAAAGTAGCATAAGCTACCTAAACGGGTCGTAATGGGTCGTAAGCACTTAGGTTAGATTTCATTTTAGTATGTAGGCTTTGTTAAACCATATTACACGAGTCTCCATACTCATTTGGTTTACGAACCCTCATTCTATCCGATCTTCCGATTTAGGTCCGGGTTATTAATGTAGTTACCTATATTAGGTGCTGTTTGATTCCGTGATCTTCTAGCATTGCTTGGTGGTTATCCTAGGACTATTGAGCAATCTCAAGTGAGTACATAGTGTAACACCTGTGTCATTTCGACCATCAAACAAATGCCCAACCAATGAAATATTGTATTTCATACTTGGGATTTGTAAAAATATGTGTATCGTTTACACATATCAATTCTTGTTCGATTTCAAACTCTATATCGCTTTCTGGAAGGTTATACGCGCACTGATGCGTAAATATAACCAGTTTAATCCAACGAACACTCCGGAATAGTGACATATACTTAACATACCTTAAATAACCTTTACATAACTTAGAAATAAGCTTTGAGGGGTTTGGTGTGCTAAAATAAACTCTTGGGTCATTCAGGGACTAAAAGTGTCAAAAAGTGCACAAGTTTGCATTTTCGCGCATAACTTACGTTCTGAATACATCCGGACATCCAAAAATTTATGTAAGCACTAAAATATTTTATTTTAGTGTTTGGCATAAGAAAAATCCATTCGTTTCGTCATTTGGATCGTTTTACGCGCTTATGCGCATTCCGTCGTATTTAAGCGAACATCGCGTTCGTACGGCCAAACGAACCAACATCCGACATATTTTTTAGCATGTTTCATGTCCACAATGTTTAGGCATCATTTTAGGGCCTTAAAGTTGGCTTTACGGGCCTTAGAAGTGCCGGAAATGGGCTTAAACACGTGCAGGGACTGAAACTGTCATTTCTGAAAGTTTGTGCTGATCTGACATGGCCAGGCGGCCCGCCTACGTTTTGCCTGATCCTAACGCGGGCCGCGTACGCCTCCCTGATCAGATTAGATCGAACAGTCAGCACGATCCAGCTGTTTTAACCACCACCACACCTTTCCCACTTGCATTTTCAACTGATAAGGATGGTTTTTAGCCACCACAACTTTCCGACACTTGTACGGTTACGATTAAGGCACGATATTCGACAAACGATCTTAACGGTTACCCGAAAACTATAAATACCCCACCCCCATTGCTTCTAAACCCACAAGAATCTGATCTAAGTGACTCTAAGTTGGAACCATTGTTTCATACCTGAGTTATTGTGATCTAGATTAGCATTCGGGGACCCTTCGTAAGTATTCTTTCGTTTTTTTCCTTATTTTTACTGCTTTTCGAGTCAGAAAGTCAAACTTTGTTTGACTTTCAGCGTTGACCAGTAATGGTCAATGCGATGTTCGTTTGAACTTCGCAACGTGAGTGTAATCACGTTGGTTATAGTCCCTTGGGACTATGCCTACTGATTACCACGTTGTCTAGGGTCGTAGGGTAAGCGATCTGATAAATCGCTTATACCTTCGAACCCGACCCAGTTTGGTCGATCATTAGGATCCGACCAAATACATTAGGTGACCATAGTGTAGGGGATAACCTTCCGAGGTTATACCCTATGGTCACATCGTTTAAGTAGTTGTATGATAGGTAGTTTATATGCCTTAGGTAAATTACCAGAATACCCTTTTCATGTATAATTGGTAATTAAGCATATGTAACCTAAACTTTTGTCACATAACTGATTATGTAACATGTTTAGGCATATAACACTTGTCATAGGGCTAGTTAGGCGGTCCGAACGCGTTTCACGCGAACGACGCGTTAAAGTAGCATAAGCTATCTAAACGGGTCGTAATGGGTCGTAGGCAGTTATGTTAGGTTTTATTTAGTATGTAGGCTTTGTTAAACCACATCACACGAGTCTCCACACTCGTTTGGTTTACAAACCCTAATGCTACCCAATCTTCCGATTTAGGTCCGGTTATTAACATAGTTACCTATATTAGGTGCCGTTTGATATCCGCGATCTCTAGCATTGTTTGGTTGTTACTCAAGGACTACTAAGCAATCTCAAGTGAGTACATAGACCCCTCTTTTTGTGACAACTGCCACTTTCGGGTAAGTTACTTACATTTAAAACAATGATTTACATTATACAAATATTCGGACTGCATGATTACATGATATACATCTTAGAAAACTCATGGGATATTCAATTATAATGCACATGATTCATTTCATTGGGTACATTTGAAATAGTGCAAACAATTCACCGAAACAATTAGAGTAGTGCCTAGTGAACTAGAGTGCTGACGAAAACTCCGGATCCGCAGAAAACATCTAAAATGACATCTTTAGGACTCGGATGAGAGTCCAATATCAATTATATGTTAAACCCTATATGGGAATACAAGAGTTCGGTTAATATTTTACCAATGCCCGGTAGCACTAAAAACTGTCCGAAATGCGCTAAAAGTGACCATTTCATGAATTTTCCGCAAAATTCAGCAATTGTAGTATTATTACAAGATGCAAAAATTGATGTTTAGGCACCAATTTCATATAAGAATACTTATGGAATATTAATTATACGCATAACTGGAATCTTTCCTACAACTTCCATAAGCGTACCTTTCGACTATTTACTTACGAAACGAGCGCTATACATCGAGCCGAACTATATTTTGAGACATGTAGTGAACTAGTTAAGCTTATTTTGGGATTCAAAATAACTTCATACATCTTTTAAATGCAGAATGACAACTTACGGCAAACTTCCGTCGGTACGCCACCAAAGTGCCGTAAACTAGCCAACGACGAAACGAAAAGCATTCAAAGTATCAAAACATTATTTCTACTAGTTTAGTGAACTAGTTAATGTTAATTTATGTTCCGAATCACTAATTACCCCTAATGGTGAAAGATTACCCTAATCACCATACTTAGCCTAATTACCAAAAATCTACATGTTTAAGACATTTTTTATAAAAATGTTACACTTTACCCCCTCCCACATGTGGGCCGTGAACAAGGGGTCCCACACCCCTTGTTTATGTTACATAATATCTAGATATTATGTTTACATGCAAGTGGATTAGATTGGATGATTATTTTCTACACTTAGTCACTAAGTTACTACACTTCATCACTTTCATCTTTCATTTTACACCATATCTTACACACACATAAGAAAACTCTTATCATCTTCATCTTTTTCTCAAGAACACCCACCAAAAACCCAATTATTTTTATCATCCTCTTCATTATCAACATGGATTTCTTTGGAAAATAGGGTGATCTAAGGCTTTTGGAAGCATAAGGAAGGGTTTTTCATCCATACCAAAGTGTTCTAACATCAATATCATCATCTTCATTGTTCTTAATAATCTCTAAAGATCATCCCTAGCCTAGTGCTAGAAGTAAGCTTCTATATTTTTTTTTTATATACATATTATGTTTATGATTGTTATTATAATTAATAATAACCATAGATAATCATACATAATGAACAAGAAAAATACAAAGAAGCAAAGATAAAAATCATGATATAATTATGTTTGTTTATATTGTGATTTAAGACTTGTGATATGCATATTTGATGTTGATATGATGATTAGAATACAAATAAACTGTTAGAAGGTGTTTTAAAAATATGATCTAATAATCATACATGTTATGTTAAATGGTTTTTAACATAAAGGGTTATATGGTTGATCATAACTATTAATCTTGTGAAAGTATGTAGGGTTGTTATGTAAAAACAATACTTTCACAAGATTATAAATTGTAACATACAACTAAGAGGATTTTATGAAAGTTGTTAAAACTAAAATTAAACTTGGTTTTTGAACTTGTTAGCATATGAAATAATCATGGTTAAAACCCTACATGATTTGGATATCATCTTGATAATTTCATGTTATAAAAGTTTCATAATGTTTAGTTAAGATGATTGAATAAATTGTTGGTGATTTGATGAAGAAAAGGATATGTTTATAAAACATGGTTAGAATAAAATACAAAGGTTATATGGCCAATTTTTATAAAAACTTTATTTTATAAAGTAACAACATTTTTGGTTGTATTTAGACAAGAGAAATATATATTTTTTTTATAAAAATATATATTTGGTGATTTAACAACTTATGTGCTTTGTGATTATTTGATGGTATTAGTTATATATACCAAAGATAGGAACTTTATTACAATGGTAATAATGAACACATGTTACATAATAATCAAAGTCTTATAAGACTTCACATATTTACGCCTTAAAACGAGTTACGGACGATTCGAATAATCGGACACCAATTATGGTCAAAATGAACGACGGACGACTACATAAGTGAATTGCCAATCCGAGGAGTTACTACGACGTTTAGACGATTTATCGACACGAAATATAAGTATCCTATCGATAACAAATTTCGGATGTTTATACACTTATAAACACTAGTATGTTTATTTACTAACTAGTATACTTAGTAAATTTTTATAAAAAGGATTTTATAAAAATAAATGGGCTTATTATTCTAGTGGGCTATTTTTATTACAAATGGGCTTAATATACTTAATAGACTATTTTTATAAATGGGCTACTTACACTTAATGGGCTTAGTTTTATTAATGGGCTTATCTTCATAATGGGCTTAACATAAACACATGGGCTAAGCCCAATACCAAACATATGGGCCAAGGCCCAATAACATTGAAGCCCAACACTATTGAAGCCCAACACTATTGAAGCCCAACACTATTGAAGCCCAACACTATTGAAGCCCAACACTATTTAAGCCCAATAACTTGAAAACATGGGCTCGGCCCAATGATACTATTATTGGAAACACAACTATACAAGTGATACATACAAGACACGAGATTCAGCGGACGAGATCCGACTATACAACTCATTCATCGAATACACAGTTAGCGAACATTTGAACAACTCATACATCGAATACACAGTTAGCGAACATTTGAACAACTCATACATCGAATACACAGTTAGCGAACATTTGAACAACTCATTCATCGAATACACAGTTAGCGAACATTTGAACAACTCATACATCGAATACACAGTTAGCGAACATTTGAACAACTCATACATCGAATACACAGTTAGCGAACATTTGAACAACTCATACATCGAATACACAGTTAGCGAACATTTGAACAACTCATACATCGAATACACAGTTAACGAACAGTAAAGACATACAAGTCTTGCACATATTGAAGACACAAGACTTGTACTCAAGTTCTTTTCAAAGACCGAAGTGTCTAACAAAAATAAGAACATTTGTAGGTCGCAACACTTTTCAGGACGACCGCACGTGAGATCTTATTTACATCTATTTTCAGGACGCAATACAGTGAGTTCATGTTCCCCTATTCATTTAAATGTTTTACAACTTTACAACTATCGGGGAGGATACATGTTCATAGTATGTTAAAGTTAGGGAATGAAACACCATAGATCATGTGCGAATTAGGGCCATACTATAAGCACCATTAATCCAGTTTGGACCAAGGAACAAAGGCTTAGATCTAATGGGTTTTGGCGAGCCCCACTCTTGGTCATGGACCCCTACGGAAGAGTGCGTTTGTGTCCCAGTCGATAGGAATCGGCATAAAATCGTCTAGGGTTGGTTTGCTTCCTAATTCGTCACACATATTAATGTCCTCGCGAAACATTAATGATCAACGATTTCATTGACGCTTTACATACTACATCATACATACAAATACATTTTATACAATTCACATGTTGTGGATACAGTTTATACATCATACATACAGATACATTTTATACAATTCACATGTTGTGGATACGGTTTATACATCATTCATACAGATACAGTTTATACAACTCACATTTTTCAGATACATCTCATACAACTAAACTGCATGAACTCGCTCAACTTTTGTTGATGTTTTCAAACTTAACATGTATTTCAGGAAATTAGTGGACCTGGCAGACATTTCAGTCAAGGAAAACAAGTATCAATACTCCATGCCAACTATTGAAGGGTTTGCCTGTTATATACCGTCTCTTTGCGGTGATATAGTGGTCAAAGTCTTGACATTTTAAGACTTACATTTTGATGTATAAAACGATGACAACTTATTTTCATGTGATGGTTTGTAACCAATACATTCAACTTATGTTGCATTCTTTTGGGAAACACATATGTAATGGCAATGGCAATGGAGTATGTTTTATTCATATAGTTTGTTCATGTACATCGATATTTATGCAATGAAAACCATACAGATCACACCTTGCGTTTCCGCTACGAGCGGGTGTGACACTTTTACTGTTTTCCAAACTGTTTTGGGGTGGAACACATGTGCCTACTTGTTGCTTTCCTGTTTTCACATCATATACCTGCTATGTTCGTTAGTACATTATAGTACATGATTTCATTACATTTCATGCTAGGTGTGCCCATTGTGTGCATTACTTAGTACATCGTTCTACATTACATTTCATACTACGTATGTCCATTGTGTGCATACTTAGTACATTGTTTTACATTGCTTTTCTGTTGCATATGCTTATCCAGCTTATGAACACATTATACTACATATTGAACCGTTGTAAACATTTGACTATGTGAACCGTTGTAATCATTTAACTATGTGATCCGTAGATATCTGTGAACCGTTTGTATCTGTGAACCGTTTGTATCTGTGAACCGTTTGTATCTGTGAACCGTTTGAATCTATGAACCGTTTGTATCTATGAACCGTGTGAACCGTCTTTGACCATACATAAACATTTCTACAACTGTTAAACATTACTTTGGTGTTTTGGTTTGATTAAGTGATTAAGTAACGATGCGAGTGTAATATGATACAAGCATGGTGGATACGCCGCTGGTACTTCCTATATATAAGTGTTTGTATGGTATTACATATCGTAGCGTTATTTGAATCATTTCAGTTTGAGACATATAACATTTTTATACAAATAACATACTTTTCACAAGACATTGTTTTACAAACAACTTATCTTATACAAACTCAGTTACATGGTTATTCATTTAACCATACATTATTCTTTTATCTATACATATCATCTGGACTTATTGATTTTCAAACGATTTACAAGACAAAGCAAATTACAAGGTTCATGACTAAACATTTTCTCAAACATAAGTCATGAATCCTATTTTCACAAAACCTATGTATCTCACAGGCATTTTTATGCTGACGTACCTATTTTCACATGTGTTTTCAGGTCATGATGTATAGGACTTATCAAGACATACTTAGGCGGATCTGTGCCTTAGTGACTTAAAACGAGACAAGAACTAGCTACTTTATGTTATGTACCCTTTGTTTCTTGTTTAAACAATGTAAACTTTCATGTTTGATTAATAAAACGAAACTTCAATTTCCATGTTTGTGAAACATTAATTCTGTTACAACACTCCCCGACGTTTCCGCCACGTTTTGTATGTTCTACGTGGTCGGGGTGTGACAGAAAAGATGGTATCAGAGCTAATGGTTATAGGGAATTAGGTTATTAGTAATGCTTTGACCTAGTCTATAACCTTCTTAGGACCCTAACGCGAGTTTACTTGCGTTTAGTCATAAAACAATACCGTCACCTATCCTTAGGCGACGACCACAACAAGAACATAAATTTCAAAACCGCTTTGAAAACTAATCATCTGTTCTAGGATGATTTATTACAAGGTTTTGAACCCTCTATTGTAAGGTTTTGAACTCTCTATTATAAGGTTTTGAACCCTTTGAGTTTTCAAAAATCTCGTCAAGGTTTTGGGTTTTAAATAATGTGAACACGTGCAAACTGGAAGGGTGAATGCCTGTATTCTGAGTTTTCTGTCTAGGCAAGCACTTCGTATACATCTCATCAGACGCGAGACCAGTTGTGCTTACCTGGGAATTCTTGGGATGAGTGTTCACTTATAGGCGAGCATGTCTTCGCGATACATTATTTTTGACCTATTTACTTTGATTATTCACCGAGGTCGTTTGTTGCTTTGTAGTAACAAACAAATGACCACTATCCTTGTTTTCATCAGATTTGTTTCATCTCATTCTTTTCGTCTAAATCTCTCACTCGTTTCCTTTCATGTTTCCTCTTTTAGAATGCCTCCTCGACGCGAGAACCAGATAGCGACTGCCGAACTGGCAGAAATTATTGCACAGCAAATGGCTGCTCAATTCCCAAACCTCTTTGCTCTATGGAATCAAGCCAACAACAACAACAATGGTCCATGCAACTTCAAGAGTTTTAACTCGGCGAAACCACTCAAGTTTAGTGGTTCTGAGGGAGCGACTGGGCTTCTTCAATGGTTCGAGAACATTGAGAATACTTTCCGCCACGTGCAGTGTCCTGACAATCGCAAGGTCGAGTTTGCTTCGAGTGTATTCCAGAAGAGAGCCCTTACGTGGTGGAACGGGGTTATGAGAGATCGAGGTGCAGAAGTTGCTCTAGCACAGACATGGGCTGAACTTAGAGCCCTTATGATGAAGGAATTCTGTCCTCGTCACGAGATCAGGGCCTTGGAAAGGGAATTCGACAATCTTGAGCAAGACAGCGGTGAGCATAGAGCCTACACGGACCGTTACAAGGAGTTGAGTCTGTTATGCCCAAACATGGTCACGCCTTTGGATAAGGCAATCGAAAAGTACATTGATGGCCTCCCTGATTCAATACAAGACATTTTGACTGGTAGCAACCCTACTACAGTTAGACAGGCCATTGAGCTATCTGCAACCTTGACTGAATCAAAGATCAGGAAAGGTAAACTTTTCCGAAAAGGTGACAAGAAGCCGGTCGAAGAATCGAAACCAATCGAGGAATCAAAGATCATGGATGAACAGACTGGATCCCCTAAGAGGTCAAAGAAGCGAAAGGCTTCTCAAAACTACGATGTGGTCGCTCACAATGATCAAGCCGTCCTCAACCAACCAGCTCAACCCCCTGCCAGGAAACCCTACAACGGAACTGCACCCTTGTGCAACCAATGTGGCTTACATCATCATGCTGGGGTGAAGTGCCGCACATGCCAAGTTTGCAGACTTATAGGTCATACAGCTAGGGTTTGCCCAACCGCAGCTGCACCAAATCAAGCTGGCAACAATCCTGCTCAAGCTCGTTTTCCACAGGGATCTTGCTACAACTGTGGCGAGATGGGCCATTTTCGTAGGAATTGCCCAAGGCTTGCTAATGCAAATCCAGCGCAGGGATGAGCATATGATCAACCAGAAGACAACATCGTTTAGAAATAATCACGTCTTATGTATTATTTTCTTTTGTTGTCAAGATCCAAGAAACAGTTGTTATCGTTGTTTATAAATAAATCTTTTATTTACATTGCAATGTATTTATGTGATTGTATGTATAAACAACATATCCCCTACAATACCGACAATCAAGGAACCGCATTCCTTGAAGAACAGACTACTCCCAAATTTCTTCCATTGTATGATCTCTTGCGTTTTTCACAAAAATCCTAAGTACCCGTTTCTTCCAAGAGAAACGAAGTACGAGGTGCCAGGTTAATAGCAATTAATAACAAGATAATAACAATTAAACAACTATGTGATTATGTGCTTATGAACATTACAAGACAAACTGTGCGGACTGTGCAAGGAATTACGTAATTATGGATGCATACATAATTATGGAATTTAGTGCACAGAAACCACAGCGAGCTTTGTCATGTACCTAGAAGTTAACCCTATTCATTTCCAATTCTGATGAAGTATCCGTTGAGGAAAAATGAACTAGCTATTCATTTTTCACTTCTGAAGAATATCCGTTGAGGAAATGAATATCTGTTTATCCTTCATTTCCAATTCTGAAGAATACCCGTTGAAGAAAATGACTCCGTTTGTGCATTTTCGTTCTGAAGAGTATCCGTCGAGGGAAATGAATATCCGTTGCTTAATCTTTCATTTCCGAACCTGAGGAAACAACCGTTGAAAATGACTCCGTTAGTTCATTTTCGTTTCTGAAGATTATCCGTTGAGGAAATGAATATCCGTTTGACTATTCATTTTCATTTCCGTTTCTGAGGAAGCAACCGTTGAAAATGACTCTGTTTGTTCATTTTCGTTTCTGAAGATTTGTCCGTTGAGGAAATGAATATCCGTTTGTCTATCATTTTCATTTCCGTTTCTGAGGAAGCAACCGTTGAAAATGACTCTGTTTGTTCATTTTCGTTTCTGAAGATTATCCGTTGAGGAAATGAATATCCGTTTGACTATTCATTTTCATTTCCGTTTCTGAGGAAGCAACCGTTGAAAATGACTCTGTTTGTTCATTTTCGTTTCTGAAGATTTGTCCATTGAGGAAATGAATATCCATTTGTCTATCATTTTCATTTCCGTTTCTGAGGAAGCATCTGTTGAAAATGACTCCGTTTGTTCATTTTCGTTTCTGAAGATTTTCCGTTAAGGAAATGAATCCCCGTTTGTTTATTCCTTCATTTCCGCTTCTGAAGAATACTCGTTGAGGAAAATGACTCCGTTTGTTCATTTTCATTCTGAAGAATGTCCGTTAAGGAAATGACAGGATTATGCTTTACATATCTCTGGTGGTTATCTGACACAAAGTCACAAATAGACTCCTACGAATTAATTTCGGGACGAAATTTCCTAAAGTAGGGGAGACTGTAACACCTGTGTCATTTCGACCATCAAACAAATGCCCAACCAATGAAATATTGTATTTCATACTTGGGATTTGTAAAAATATGTGTATCGTTTACACATATCAATTCTTGTTCGATTTCAAACTCTATATCGCTTTCTGGAAGGTTATACGCGCACTGATGCGTAAATATAACCAGTTTAATCCAACGAACACTCCGGAATAGTGACATATACTTAACATACCTTAAATAACCTTATACATAACTTAGAAATAAGCTTTGAGGGGTTTGGTGTGCTAAAATAAACTCTTGGGTCATTCAGGGACTAAAAGTGTCAAAAAGTGCACAAGTTTGCATTTTCGCGCATAACTTACGTTCTGAATACATCCGGACATCCAAAAATTTATGTAAGCACTAAAATATTTTATTTTAGTGTTTGGCATAAGAAAAATCCATTCGTTTCGTCATTTGGATCGTTTTACGCGCTTATGCGCATTCCGTCGTAATTAAGCGAACATCGCGTTCGTACGGCCAAACGAACCAACATCCGACATATTTTTGAGCATGTTTCATGTCCACAATGTTTAGGCATCATTTTAGGGCCTTAAAGTTGGCTTTACGGGCCTTAGAAGTGCCGGAAATGGGCTTAAACACGTGCAGGGACTGAAACTGTCATTTCTGAAAGTTTGTGCTGATCTGACATGGCCAGGCGGCCCGCCTACGTTTTGCCTGATCCTGACGCGGGCCGCGTACGCCTCCCTGATCAGATTAGATCGAACAGTCAGCACGATCCAGCTGTTTTAACCACCACCACACCTTTCCCACTTGCATTTTCAACTGATAAGGATGGTTTTTAGCCACCACAACTTTCCGACACTTGTACGGTTACGATTAAGGCACGATATTCGACAAACGATCTTAACGGTTACCCGAAAACTATAAATACCCCACCCCCATTGCTTCTAAACCCACAAGAATCTGATCTAAGTGACTCTAAGTTGGAACCATTGTTTCATACCTGAGTTATTGTGATCTAGATTAGCATTCGGGGACCCTTCGTAAGTATTCTTTCGTTCTTTTCCTTATTTTTACTACTTTTCGAGTCAGAAAGTCAAACTTTGTTTGACTTTCAGCGTTGACCAGTAATGGTCAATGCGAAGTTCGTTTGAACTTCGCAACGTGAGTGTAATCACGTTGGTTATAGTCCCTTGGGACTATGCCTACTGATTACCACGTTGTCTAGGGTCGTAGGGTAAGCGATCTGATAAATCGCTTATACCTTCGAACCCGACCCAGTTTGGTCGATCATTAGGATCCGACCAAATACATTAGGTGACCATAGTGTAGGGGATAACCTTCCGAGGTTATACCCTATGGTCACATCGTTTAAGTAGTTGTATGATAGGTAGTTTATATGCCTTAGGTAAATTACCAGAATACCCTTTTCATGTATAATTGGTAATTAAGCATATGTAACCTAAACTTTTGTCACATAACTGATTATGTAACATGTTTAGGCATATAACACTTGTCATAGGGCTAGTTAGGCGGTCCGAACGCGTTTCACGCGAACGACGCGTTAAAGTAGCATAAGCTATCTAAACGGGTCGTAATGGGTCGTAGGCAGTTATGTTAGGTTTTATTTAGTATGTAGGCTTTGTTAAACCACATCACACGAGTCTCCACACTCGTTTGGTTTACAAACCCTAATGCTACCCAATCTTCCGATTTAGGTCCGGTTATTAACATAGTTACCTATATTAGGTGCCGTTTGATATCCGCGATCTCTAGCATTGTTTGGTTGTTACTCAAGGACTACTAAGCAATCTCAAGTGAGTACATAGACCCCTCTTTTACTGTTTTCCAAACTGTTTTGGGGTGGAACACATGTGCCTACTTGTTACTTTCATGCTTTCCTGTTTTCACATCATATACCTGCTATGTTCGTTAGTACATTATAGTACATGATTTCATTACATTTCATTCTAGGTGTGCCCATTGTGTGCATTACTTAGTACATCGTTCTACATTACATTTCATACTACGTATGTCCATTGTGTGCATACTTAGTACATTGTTTTACATTGCTTTTCTGTTGCATATGCTTATCCAGCTTATGAACACATTATACTACATATTGAACCGTTGTAAACATTTGACTATGTGAACCGTTGTAATCATTTAACTATGTGATCCGTTGATATCTGTGAACCGTTTGTATCTGTGAACCGTTTGTATCTGTGAACCGTTTGTATCTGTGAACCGTTTGAATCTGTGAACCGTTTGTATCTATGAACCGTGTGAACCGTCTTTGACCATACATAAACATTTCTACAACTGTTAAACATTACTTTGGTGTTTTGGTTTGATTAAGTGATTAAGTAACGATGCGAGTGTAATATGATACAAGCATGGTGGATACGCCGCTGGTACTTCCTATATATAAGTGTTTGTATGGTATTACATATCGTAGCGTTATTTGAATCATTTCAGTTTGAGACATATAACATTTTTATACAAATAACATACTTTTCACAAGACATTGTTTTACAAACAACTTATCTTATACAAACTCAGTTACATGGTTATTCATTTAACCATACATTATTCTTTTATCTATACATATCATCTGGACTTATTGATTTTCAAACGATTTACAAGACAAAGCAAATTACAAGGTTCACGACTAAACATTTTCTCAAACATAAGTCATGAATCCTATTTTCACAAAACCTATGTATCTCACAGGCATTTTTATGCTGACGTACCTATTTTCACATGTGTTTTCAGGTCATGATGTATAGGACTTATCAAGACATACTTAGGCGGATCTGTGCCTTAGTGACTTAAAACGAGACAAGAACTAGCTACTTTATGTTATGTACCCTTTGTTTCTTGTTTAAACAATGTAAACTTTCATGTTTGATTAATAAAACGAAACTTCAATTTCCATGGTTGTGAAACATTAATTCTGTTACAACACTCCCCGACGTTTCCGCCACGTTTTGTATGTTCTACGTGGTCGGGGTGTGACACATAGACCCCTCTTTTACTGTTTTCCAAACATTTTGGGGTGAAACACATGTGCCTACTTGTTACTTTCGTGCCTTTCATGTTTTCATATCATATGCTTGTTATGTTCATTAGTACATTTATAGTACATGATTTCATTATGTTTATGCTATGTATGTCCATTTAGTGCATACTTAGTACATTGTTTTACATTACATTTCACGCTATGTATGTTCATTTGATGACATACTTAGTGCATTGTTTCACATGCTTACATTTTGGTATGACATTTGGTTTGTTTAAATGGGACAAAAATACATTCATTAACATTAGCTACGCCATTCGTTTGTAGGTAGTGGTACCATAGGAATTGACAACTCCCGTTCCTAACATCCTAGGTATGTTTGGATGGAAGGAATGACCGAATTCGATAAACATAACACAGATAAACCTTTAATTTGTTTAAAGGTCTATCACCACAGTCACAAGGCTTGAATGTATGCATTATAACAATACCGCATAGATGTTTGTATCAGTATAGCATGCATTTGTTCCACAAAACATAACTTTGATTTGAACTATGTTTAATTCAATACCCTGCTTTTGTGCATTTTACCCATGGTATAGTTGATATATTTCACTTGCCTTACATGATATTTTGGACACACATTATATGATTTACATTAAACATAAACATTTTGACATTGATATGCACATTTGGTGATTTACATTAGACATGGACATTTTGATATTGTTTACACAATAACACTTGACAATTGATTTATACATGAACAATTTACATTGGTGGTTGGTTTGGGTAAATGATTTGAGTAACGAGGCGTGTATAATATGATACAAGCATGGTGGATACGCCGCTGGTACTTCCTATATATAAGTGCTTGTATGATATTACATGTCGTAGCGTTACTTAAATCATTTCAATATTTGACATATTACATTTTACATAAACAACTTATTTTTCACAAGGCATTGTTTTACAAAACAATTTATTTTATACAACTCATTTTATCTGGTTATTTCGTTAACCATACACCTTTCTTTTATATAATCTGATTTCTTATCGAGTTTTCATATGATTTATAAAAGAAAACACTTAACAAGATTCATGACTAATTTTATTAAACCTTTCTTCTAAAACCCAAGTCATGAATCCTATTTTCACAAAACCTATGTATCTCACAGGCATTTTTATGCTGACGTACCTATTTTCACATGTGTTTTCAGGAGCTGTTGCTTAGGATGATGATCGTGACATTAGGGCGGACCTGTGCCTTAGAGACATAAAACGAAGATAGACTTAGTTTAATTATGTTATGTACTCTTTGTTTCATGTTTAAAGACAATGTAACTCTCTTGTTGATAAATAAAACGTAACTTTAATTTCCATGGTTGTGAAACAATAATTCTGTTACAACACTCCCCGACGTTTCCGCCACGATTTGATGTTTTACGTGGTCGGGGTGTGACATATATAACGAGTTGTTCGAGACTAGTCATCTAAACAAACAAAACTTGTTAACCACTCATGGAGGATCTTCCCTCAACATGCTAGAATTCTTGTACATGAGTTGGTTCTTTGGTGTCTATGACACCTTATCTTATTTATTGGAAATGAATACAGTAAATTCCGTCATTTGACATTTTGTCTTATCCAAAGGGATAGTATGGCATGAGCCATGCTACAACTCCCTCATTGCATTCTATTCGACATCTATAAAGATCTTAATGATCTTGTTGGAGCTCGTGGAGCTCAAGCACTATTACCATATTCGTCACATGGACAAGTACGACAAAGGAATTTCTCTACTTCGGATGATCAAAGCCTATGTAGTATGGAATGCAAACTATAAGGACAGAGGCCACTGGTTGGTTTCCCCTCCTCAACAAATTATTTTGTTCTCCACTTAGACATATGACCAGTACACGCAAGAGGCGCTACGCATTTTGGTTGCGGTTATCCACATTATCATCTATTCAAACATGTATGAACAATACGATCTTGAGGATTCTATGACCGATTTCCTTCTTCATTCTTGGGCACATGATAGACTATATTTATCCAAAATATATGTCTAGATTCTTTTAATCTTGTATATTAAAAAAGATCATGGCGCCAGGAGGAAGGTCTACACCCAAAAAGGGGTTAACTAATCAACATCTCACTTATTATATCGAACTGGAAGTTCTTATGGAACAACACGAGGGTTCAGAAATTGCACAACATGAGGTCAATCGAGACGACACTAGTGACGGTACTGGTGGTACTTGTAGTTCAAGTGGTTCAAATCCCGATGGATCGGGAACGAGTAGCAATGCCACACCGGAAGATGCGAAAACACAAGGTTTTATGTCTAAGGCCTTTCATGACTGTAAGCCGCAAGACCTCGTTAATACGAGAGGTGCGGTAGGTTCTGTCCACCAAATAAAGACAATGAAGTCAGTTAGTCATACTAGGAAACGTATTCCTGAGTAGACAATTAGATACACAGAGAGTCTCCTGCTGAACGCAACCTTAACTTGGGGGAATCTCCAAGTACAAACGCTAGGAAGTGATATAGTGAAGAGGTTGTTGGGGGAAGAACTCAAGGATCTTATATGAGAAGAGTACTACTCGCTGATTTAAATTCCAAGGTTGGAAACAAAATTCTAGAACTCGATCATGATTAGAGCCAATGTTGTTGGTTACACTCGAGGCTTTCACGATCACTCAAGGGTTGTTTCCATACTGCGTAACACCCGAATTCAAACGCATTGCGCGTTACATTTGGGATTTAGCCCCGGAGATCCGAGGCATGACCTCATCATCCCACCCTACCTCGATCACTCAAACAGTAATTACCCGATACCTTTCCAAGCAACCAACATTTCACATCCATGTCATTTGATACTGGTGCCAATTTTAGCTTCATCTCAACATTTCACATGCATGAGTTTCATGGCTAGTGACGGGATTGTCCTAGCTACAATTAGGATTGGATTATTGATGTGCGTGAATTATATATATTTTTATGAAGATATTCGTTCACTCAAATTTAGTTTTAAAATGGTTTTCACCTAAGAACTAAACTACACACACAAAGGGCAAGTGTACCCACCGGATGGTAATATAGTTTATGGGTAAGAACCGGATATCAATCCGTGGACGCGGTGTCTCGATACTAAACTTTTGCTACTTTAAAGCCTTTTCAATTAGCGATTTTGGTTTTTCTGAAATTATCATGCAATAATATAAAAAATACTAAAATTACATGTACTAACAATTTCGAAGGGGGAGTTGCCTAAACTAAGTATCTACTAATGACTATGTGATAATTAATGGAAGCTCTAGTTTTGATACAACCTCTAGAATAACTAAGTTTCGGTCAAGGTTCCTAGTTTTATAATTCTTTCAGAAAATTAAAATGAATAACACTCTAATCACCTAAGAATCGTTCTTTTAAGTTCGGTTGTGATGTGATGTTAATCTTTTAATCAAGAGTTACTTGTTAGTCAAAACTCCTAACTCGACAACTTAGGGAAAACTAACATGAACAACATACTAATCACCCTAAATTGCTTTCAAGTAAATAACATTTTAACATTGTTCTTGAGATAAACCACAAGCATGACCATGCTAGAAGACAATCTTGGCCTAAATCATCATACTAACATAATTACATACTATAGAATTCATCTAAACATTCTTTTGATCTTTCCAAATCTAAATGCAAGAATCCATACACATGTTCAAATCATCATTCAATTCATGTTAGCAATTACCATTCCTACTTTCATGCTATGAATCAACCTAACAAGTTAACAAGATTCAATAATCATAATCTTTACATGGCTTTCCAACACATCATGTAAATACTTATGATCAAACATTCAAGAACAACAACTTTAAATATGTACATGAACTCTAAGAACAAGACTAAACATTATTATGAAGTTTAACAAACACTTATCACCACATCAACTTCCATATTCATCACATATTCAAAAGATTCAACATAATTTAGACAACTACAAGTGTTTAGCCCATAGGGCTTACAAGAACTACAAACATGCTTGCTAAAGTACCAAAATTCATGGTTAAAATCAAGAAATTTCAAACCATAAACAAGCAAGGATGTAGGATTGTTGATGAATGATGATCTTCTTGATGTTGGAAGCCCTCTTGATGCTTGAAAATGGATGGAATCACCAAATTTTGGAGTTTAGAATGGTGGGTGAAAACTCCAGGGGCCTCCTCTTGAAAGAGATGTCATTCTCTTTTTCATAGGGCATGAGGAACAGGGCCCTACTTGATTGTAGACAAGCCTTTCTTCTCTGTGAAATTGGATGTTGACTCGATCTATCACTCCCATTGGTTCTCCGGTGTTCAAGACAACTATTCCAACATAGTAGCAGGGACTTTGTAACGTGAGAATATGTTTAAAGCTATTTTTGGGTCTGCTTGAGTTCTGAAGAAGAAAAAGAGGGTGCACGCCTTTCTTTTGTGGAAGCCAGATACACAGCACCTATTTTGGAATTAGGGTTACTGGCATGGCCTTGATTTGTGTGAGGCAGGGTCTTGCTTGTAAAACATTTTGTTTAGGACTGGACCTTGTTAAAGTGAGGCATGGCCTTCCCCTTAACCATGATCAGCAACAACAAACAAAATGTCCTAAACTTCACATTTCTTCATGAATCTTTAACAATTCTCACCAAACATCAACTAAATCTGGAATTTCACAAATGAGTAAAATAAGTATCAAATTACGTGAACACACAGATAAACGATGGTAAAACAGGGATAAAATTATGCTACAAATATGTATACATTTAAGCACATCAAACATCCCCACACTTGAACTTTGCTTGTCCTCAAGCAAACCATGATGAACAAAACCCTCAATGGCATCCAAACGCATACTCAACCGCAAGCAAAATAAATATATAAAAGATTTGAAGAATTTCAAGAAAGACTATCACTGGATGAACATAACAAGCCTAATATACATGTAACGATAAAACAAGAACAATGATAGGCCAATGGAATCCATGGCATGTAAATCTTACACTCCTCACAATGTTCACACACTCGGCGAATTTTCGGCACATACATGTAATGCGTATGTGAAACACTCAAAAGCCAAGACAATGAATCATGCGATGTCATATGCTTGCCATAGGATCAAAGCTCCACCACTAACAATAATCATACACATAAATCATGAGGACATTATTTGGGTTGCAACTTGGCATGGGCTAAGGGTGTGGAAATGGAATTTAAAAGTGGTTAAAATGTTAGAAACCCGGTGACTACGCTAACTCAACTAAAATAAATAAATGACTTAAAACTAAAATGATAACTGATCAAGAGCTAACTAAAGATTTTTTTTCCAACTTCCACAAAATTGCTCTAGAACAAGCCAATTTGGTAAGGCTTTTTAAACTATACAAGATATATGATTTTTTTTCTTTCTTTTTTTTGTTGATTTGTTTTTTGATTTTTTTTTATAACATTCTCATACTTCGGAGAGAACTAAGTACGTCTACTTAGATAAAAACTCCTAATCATGGGATTACAATAAAAGAACAAAAAGAGATAAAACGCAAACTTAAAGTTAGACACTCGCCGATCCGGACTTCCAACAAAAAAAATATGGGATCAAAGAAAATGAAAAGGCTAAATTTGGCTAAGAGGCTAAATGTGTGGGTAAATAAACAAAAACATGAGAAAAAGGCTCAACATGGCTAACTAAGGGATATGATCAGGAAGGAAAACAAAGAAAAGTAAAGGCTAACACAAAGGGATTACCTAACACCTTAATCATTTTTATGCAATTGCTTATGTTTGTGGTCTCAACATGTATACCCAAGGCAAGTTCTAACCAAGCATAAAACATCTGTCACACTCAACTCCGCTAAAAAATATAAGCAAGAAGTATGTAAAGCTACAAAGGCTCAAAAACAAGCTCACACAAATGGAGGGAATGGGGTGTAAGTGTAAGATAAACATGCATTTCAACTTTTTGGCTTACACGCTCATGAATGTCACGTAAAAACTTGGCTTGTTAAAAACTCTTAAGTAAATTGCTTTCTGAAAACTCATGCTCAACCGTTTTATATATCAAAAATAAAGAAATGCTTAACGATTTAAATTTATTATATATTTTTTTCTTTTCGTGTTCTTTCTTTAAACTTTGCGATTTTAGAAGCCACAAAAATTAAAATTATAAGGGAAAGTTTCGCAACAACTTGGGACAAACAAAGCTCAAAAACATATATCCCTCCCCACACTTGAATTACACCTTGTCCCCAATGTGTAACAAAAATCATGTGATGCAATGCAATGGAGAGAGAAAGAGAAATGGAGAACTCCCCTATCAATGTTATTGGTCAAAACATATCCAACGAACGCGCAAAAAGTCGCCCCGCAATGTGCTGCCAACCATCCAAATAACTATCAAACTTGCAACATCAAAATTAGATCATCACAATCATAAAAATAATACTAGAAATAAAACATAAGCATAATGAAAGTACACAAAAGCAAGCGTCTAAGCACAATGACCGAGTTTGTACAAACAAGTCTAGTACAACTCTACCAAAAACATCCCAAAATAACAGGGATCATCTGCTGGTCCACTAACGAACATCCAGATCCGTGCCACCTAGGTCACCAACATGGGGCTGCTGCACGTGATCAACTAGTGGCTGACATGGAGGCTGTGGGGGTGGTTGCATGAAGTATGGACGCATGTACTAAACCTGTGCACCCGTGGCTGCAACATGGAGGGTCTTACACTCGTAATCCCAAACCCAATAACGACGCTGCTCAACGATGAGAAAAGCAAACTGCTCACGTGGTGTGGTCGGTAGTTTAACCGGCTCACCCCATTGATGCGGGCTCTCTGGTCAAGTACCTGGGCCCTCTTTAGCCTGAACTCTATCCGGATCCGGCTCTAGTCTGTCTGGATCCCAAACACGCTTCCATCTATCAATCAATCTCAATCCCACAGATGTCTTCATCACTATTTGCATGTGATTTAAAGTGGCGATTGTCATTACCTTTGTCTCCCCCACCACTGTCAAACTGCCTAAAACCTTATCAGTTAATAAACTAGAAGACTTGGCAATTAAAGTAACTAAGTGTCCTCCACACACAGCACTCGAAACATCCCTCCCTAGACTTGTCAAGAAATACCATGCAATTGTATGAGCGAGGTTGCATGTATGTGGTTGTACCAAACAGTAAAGGTAAAATAACTCTCGAAGATTCACAACTGTATCTCCATGACCCCTTACAGATATAGAATAGACGAGACATCTGTGTACAATCCGGAGTAGCGGGGTCCCTCAAACTCGTGGCTGTCATGCAACTCGGATCATAAACCCCAACTCCTTGATCAAACCAAAACTGATTCTTTACACGCTCATATGGGAATTCGGTAATCCCCTCGGTGAAGCTTGATGCTCGAATCTCCTCTGGTGTGTAAATACCTAAGAGCTCGGCGAACCTCTCCACCGATATTTGTTTCCATTTCCCACCCATCCTGAATTTCACAGCTTTTTTATCTTTCAGGTTCTGACACGGATAATCAAACTCAAATGTTGAGAAAAACTCCATCACCAGCTCCACATACTGAACCTCGTGCACACGAAATAGTCGGTGCCATGGGTTAGTCATCATGCGTGACCATCGCGCTCCCTGCCCAATAATGTCTAATGCAGCCAAATCGAGACGCCGACTGGCTAAAATCAAATGCCGGCGGGGCCACAATGACTCTAATTTCTTGGTATACTTGGCCTCAAAATCAGCAAATTGTAACCACGGATGATCATGGTTTCCAAGAGCATTGCAGTTGACAGGAGTGTTGCTGTTTACCCAAGTGCTGCTGCGTTTGCGCTTCATTACCTGCAAAGACAACCAGATGTGAATGTTGGTGTTGAATCAGAGACAAACAGAAAGCTACCGATGAGAAGTAGGCATGATCATGTTAGCAACTAGGCATGAACATGTTAGTAACTAGGCTTGACCATGCCTTTCCTAAAAACCATGACTGCTTAAAATCCAAGACAAAACAAACATGATTATGTCAATAACTTGGCACGACCATGTTTACAATCCCAAAACAAACCTAATTTCAAAACCACGCGATGGTGCCCTGCGAAAAACATGACCATGGAAGTTCTATAAAATAGCCTGGATGAATACGATCACATCAAGACCTCAACTGATCGTGCATATAACCATGTGATCAAATTCATGGCTCCCAAACATAACTAACAACAGTTTTAAACCAAATCTGAAGCTAGAAACAAAAACCTAAAAGAAAGATTTAAACAAAGTTGAAAAAATAAATAATAATAATAATAATAATAATAATAAAACCCTAAAACTGATGATCATGATAAAGCAACTAAAAACAAATGTTATTCGCTAAACATGACAAGACACACCTTAAAATAAAACGATTTTAAGAAAAATCAAAAGATCAAAAACCCAAGAATAGATATTAGTGAACAAACAAACATAGACTGAATCATTGCTGAAAATGAAAAATGAAGGATTGGATTACATACCTTGGATGCAAAACTTAAAAGAAAGAGGATATTTGAATGATACCACAGAGGAATCGCAATATGGGGGAGGGGCGAAGATGGGGGTTATGTGTCTTAGATGGCGCAATGGGGGATATGATTTGGGTTGTTTGACCAAGACAAAGTGTTGTTTGAATCCCCATTTATCATTTGTTTTTTTTTTTTGACAAAGCCGCACCTCTTTTAAGCATGACCACACCTTTTCTTTGGCAAGGCCACACTTTGATGAATTTTTTTTTAAAGAAGCAGGGCCATGTCTAGCCCTAGGCATGGCCATGCCATCAATAAGCAACAGAAGCAAAAATTGCAGAACAAATGAAGAACACAGAAACCTCACCATTTTTAAACCCCATTGAGATTTTCGTATTCTAAACCTCTAGTAAATCGAAAAACATACCTGTTTCGATCCAATGCAATTTCCAAAGCCTATGATCCAAGATTGCAACCCAAAACCCTAAACTCTAAGTTAAACACAAAAATTAAAAACAACTACCATAATCCATCGAAATGCTTCCCGCGCGTGCTAAGGGTTTTTTTTGTGAAAGTCCTTAGCTTGACTCAAATCTCCGAATTCCTTTGTCCGTGGGGTGGAAGGTGGTACACGAACAAGTGGATCTTTGTTTTTTGTTAAATATTATACGACCCGCTTAGTTTGATTAGTTAACCATTGATTTGCAAGAAATCGATGGTAAACACAAAAAGTGTTTTATAAAATACAAACGCGTCATGCCACCAACATTTGTATTTGCCCAGACCAAACCTAACACATGTTATGTAGTGAAGAAGGCGATCACTATGACATAATGTTGTATTATATCGGTGTTCATTGTTCAATCTTCACGTCTTCAACTTTGGTTGGCCCGCTTTGTTCCATGCGCTCTCCCATGGTGCCTTTGATTTGTGTGGCGATCCACCATGATGCCCATCCATGGGCCAACTATCTTCGATGCAAAGGAGTGAGTCGGATGTCACCATTATCGTTTGTTCATTGTTGGACTCCTTCACTTGCAACTCCATGTCTTGGTGCAATTCTTTGATTTCCACGATTGGTTCACCATATAACAATGCTTCCAATTCATGAAGATCACCAATCGGGTCAAACCGTTCTTTCACCTCCATGAGTGGTCAAACCGTTCTTTCACCTCCATGAGTGGTATACCAAAGGTGGGACTTGTACGGTACTTTGTGGGCTTGGGAAGTGCACATCGTCCATTATATCCTCCAGTTCTAGTGTTTTCTCCATGTGACAACCACCGTGATCATAAGCGTAGTCTTCACCGCGATAGTTCTTGTAGTTGTGCTCCATAAGAAATACTGCAAAGAAAAAATCAAACAAAAAGGATCACGAGCACCAAATAGAAATGAAATAAAAAAAACTATTTACAAAAGACAAAAATCGTAACAAATATATACAAAATATTGGGAAACAATGCAACTATATATACAAAAATAAAAATGCAACAAGCAAAATAATCATTTTTCAACTAATCACAAAAAGGCAAATAAAACAAATAGACAAAAACTTTATACAATTTTCACAAGTGGCTAAATAAGTAACTCGAACCGTTCTCAAGAAGATCGCATCCCCGGCAACGGCGCCAAAAACTTGATGTGCATGAATTATATATATTTTTATGAAGATATTCGTTCACAAAAATTTAGTTTTAAAATGGTTTTCACCTAAGAACTAAACTACACACACACAAAGGGCAAGTGTACCCATCAGATGGTAATATAGTTTATAGGTAAGAACCGGATATCAATCCGTGGACGCGGTGTCTCGATACTAAACCTTTGCTACTTTAAAGCGTTTTCAATTGGCGATTTTGGGTTTTCCTAAATTATCATGCAATAATATAAAAAAATACTAAAATAACAAGAACTAACAATTTCGAAGGGGGAGTTGCCTAAACTAAGTATCCACTAATGACTACTCTAGAATAACTAAGTTCCGGTCAAGGTTCCTAGTTTTATAATTCTTTCGGAAAATTAAAATGAATAACACTCTAATCACCTAAGAATCGTTCTTTTAAGTTCGGTTGTGTAGTGATGTTAATCTTTCAATCAAGAGTTACTCGTTAGTCAAAACTCCTAACTCGACAACTTAGGGAAACTAACATGAACAACATACTAATCACCCTAAATTGCTTTCAAGTAAATGACATTTTAACATTGTTCTTGAGATAAACCACAAGCATGACCATGCTAGAAGACAATCTTGGCCTAAATCATCATACTAACTGTCACACCCCAACCGATGGCGGAATCATCTGGGCATGGCACTGAGCGAAACAGATTGTCCAGAAGTTTCCATAACAATTATCAATACTATTTAATTAAACAACACGTCCCATACCGTATCTCAAACAGTAAAGTAATTATTACAGACATAAATCCAGGCAAATATTCTGTTCCGACAACTCAGATTTAAATAGACAACAATTGTTTATCTGCTTCTAGAGACCCCTGATTCGTTATCTACAGACAACTATTTGTTGGGCTCTAAAGCTTTATTCTAGCTTCAAATTCCTACCACATATGCGTCCTAAGCACCTGTCACATACGTTAAAATAAAGTCAATACATATAATGTAAAGGTGAGCATTCAAGTTTGATAATAGCATATAGAGTTCGAATTCGTTTACGCATAACCAGCACGTACACATAGTGAAATGACGCACGTTAGTTATCGACACAGATCCATCGATACCAATGACTGCGGGTTGACTGCCCGAGGCAGTTCGCAATACATGATTACCACCGTAATCCATGCAAGTAAAAGATCCTTAACAACCCCCGTGTGAACGGGTGCTGAGTCCAAACTATAGTACTATCTTTGCTAAGGCAGGTAGACAGCATTCCATTTGTAAACATAACAAACAAGCATTCATAAGCCATGTATAACATGCATTAACGGTTAGCGTTCAAATAGTATTGAGTAGTGTGATTGTTGTAGTTTGAATATTCGTAACGTATGTAACGCCCAAAAGTGCTTAAAGCAAAAAGGGATCGAGTATACTCACAGCGATTAATGGATTGAAGGGAGCGCTTAGCGAGTACGGTTAGCCTGAATAGATTCGGTAGCATAACGATAAGTGAAACGTAAAAAGGGAAACAATGTAGGTGAGTCGGACAGCTGGTCGATCGGACGGCTGACCGTTAGGTTGACAGCCTGTTCGGTCTGCTGTCCGGTCGGTTGGTAGGCCGATCGGATGGCTGTTCGAGTGGATTGTTTCTTCCTTTGAGAAGGATGTGTTTGTGTATGATGGCTTGACTTTTGAAGTTTTCGTTGTAGCATTTGAAAACATTGAAGTATCTTTACCTTTCAGGTCGGTCGATCGGACGGCGGTTCGATGGGCAACCCGATCGGTTAGATATTTTAAGGATTTGTAGTGATTTGCTTTGGATCAGACGGGTGTTCGATCGGACAGGTGTTCGATCGGACAGCTGACTGATCGGTCGGCAAGTCAACAATAGTCAACAACTTTAATGAATTGCAAAGTATGGTGTAGTATGTCGGTTAGCTGATCGATCGAATAACACAACTGCTGTTCGATCGGACAATAGGGTGTCACCTGATCGGACGGCTGTTCGATCGGGTGGCACTTCTAGTGCATTGAACATGTTGAAAATCGATTAAGTATTGAAGCATAGTATCTCATGATCCGAAGAGTAATCCGATCGGATAGTAGTTCGATCGAACAACAGTTCGTTCAATACTAGTCTTCAAAGTAAGTTGATTGTGTGGGACCATGTGTTAGCCGATCGGCTGGCCAGTCGATCGGCTGACTATCCGATCGGCTGGCTGTCCATTCGGACAGCAGTCCGATCGGTCAGCGTCCTGACCTGATCAGCCTTTCCGTCTATTGTCACACCCCGACCACGTATAACATACAAAACGTGGCGGAAAACGTCGGGGAGTGTTGTAACAGAATTAATTGTTTCATAACCATGGCATACAAAGTTGTATTTATTTGTCAACATAAGTGTTACATTGTTTCAAACAGAAATTAAAGAGTTTAGAACATAATTAAACATAGTCTAGCTTCATTTTAAGTCTCTAAGGCACAGGTCCGCCCTAGTGTCATGATCGTCATCCTACGGAAAAGCACCTGAAAACACATGTGAAAGTAGGTACGTCAGCATAAAAATGCCTGTGAGATACATAGGTTTCTGTGAAAATAGGATTCATGACTTAAGTTTAAGAAAATGTTTAGTCATGAACCTTGTAATTTGATTTGTTTTGTAAATCGCTTGAAAAACAATAAGTCCAGATGATATGTATAGATAAGTGAATAATGTATGGTTAAATGAATAACCATGCAAAATGAGTTGTATAAAATAAACTGTATTGTAAACCAAAGTCTTGTAAAAACATGTCACTTGTGTAAAATGTATAAGTCCAAAATGAATGATTTAAATAACGCTATGATATGTAATATAATACAAACACTTATGTATAGGAAGTACCAGCGGCGTATCCACCATGATTGTATCATATTACTCACATCTCGTTACTTAAGTCACTTAAACCAACCAACAAAGTATAATGTCTATGTTTAAACCAATAGTCAAAAGTCCTTGTATAAACCGTGTCAAATGTTGATAGTCCAAAAGTAGTCAAGTAATGTGTAACAAATGTTATGTACATAGTCCAAATGTAGTAATGTACAAAACAAAGTATTTTGAATATATAAAAAAGTTATGTTTTGCAAAGTGATGCATGATACATTGATACAAACATTTATGTGGTAAGTTAACGCATACATTCAAGCCTTGAGACAGTCGGATAACCCTTTCAGTCAAGGTTATCTAAAAGAAATGTTTTCGGATTCAGTCATTCCTTACATCCAAACAAACTCGGGATGTCAGGAATGGGATTTGTCAAGTCCTATGGTACCACTACTTACTACCGAGTGGCGTAGCAAATGTTAATGAACGTAATAAAGACCCGTTTATGCAAACCAAATGTTATAGCAGTTATATGCATGTCATATGAAAACAATGTACTAAGTATGCTAAGTTAACATACAAAGCAGAAAAGTCATGTAAATCAATGTGCTAGCATGCTATTAGTCAACATACATAGCAGAAATGTAATGTAAAACGATGTACTAAATACGCACACAATGGGCATACATAGCATGAAATGTAATGAAATCATGTACTATAATGTACTATCAAACATAGCAGGTATATGATGTGAAAACAGGAAAGCATGAAAGTAACAAGTAGGCACATGTGTTTCACCCCAAAACAGTTTGGAAAACAGTAAAAGAGGGGTCTATGTACTCACTTGAGATTGTTCAGTAGTCCTAAGATAACCACCAAGCAATGCTAGAGATCTCGGAATTAAACGGCACCTAATATAGGTAACTATGTTAATAAACCGGACCTAAATCGGGGGATCGGATAGAATGAGGGTTTGTAAACCAAACGAGTGTAGAGACTCGTGTCATTTGGTTTAACAAAGCCTACATACTAAATGAAACCTAACATAAATGATTACGACCCATTACGACCCGTTTAGGTAGCTTATGCTACTTTAACGCGTCGTTCGCGTAAAACGCGATCGGACCGCCTAACTAGTCCTATGACAAGTGTTATATGCCTAAACATGTTACATAATCAGTTATGTGACAAAAGTTTAGGTTACATATGCTTAATTACCAATTATACATAAAAAGGTTATTCTGGTAATTTACCTAAGGCATATAAACTACCTATCATACAACTACTTAAACGATGTGACCATAAGGTATAACCTCGGAAGGTTATTCCCTATATACTATGGTCACCTAATGTATTTGGTCAGATCCTAATGATCGACCAAACTGGGTCGGGTTCGAAGGTATAAGCGATTTATTAGATCGCTTACCCTACGACCCTAGACAACGTGGTAATCAGTAGGCATAGTCCCAAGGGACTATAACCATCGTGATTACAATCACGTTGCGAAGTTCAAACGAACTTCGCATTGACCATAAGCTGGTCAACGCTGAAAGTCAAACAAAGTTTGACTTTCGGACTCGAAAAGCAATAAAAGAAAGAAAAGAACGAAAGAATACTTACGAAGGGTCCCCGAATGCTAATCTAGATCGAAATAACTCAGGTATGAAACAATGGTTCCAACTTAGAGTCTTTAAGATCAGATTCTAGTGATTTTGAAGTAATGGGGGGTGGGGTATTTATAGTTCTCGGGTAACCGTTAAGATCATTTCATGGAAACCGTGCTCGAATCCTACCCGTACAAGTGTTGCAAAGTTATGGTAGCCTAAAAATGGTCCTAAATCAGCTGAAAGGTCAAGTTAGAACTTGTGGTTGTGGTTAAAACAGCAGGAATATGCTGACTGCTCGTTCTTATCTATTCTGTTAGTCTGATGCGGCCCGCTTCAGGATATGCATAAACTCAGGCGGGCCGCCTGGCCCTTCTGATCAGCATATAACTTTCAAAAATGGCAGTTTCAGCCCATGCACGTGTTTAAGGCCATTTCCGACACTTCTAAGGCCCGTAAAGCCAACTTTAAGGCCCTAAAATGATGCCTAAACATTGTGGACATGAAACATGTTCAAAAATATGTCTGATGTCAGTTCCTTTGGTCGTACGAACGCGATGTTCGCTTAATTACGACGGAATGCGCACAAGCGCGAAAAACGATCCAAATGACGCAACGAATGGATTTTTCTCATGCCAAACACTAAAATAAAATATTTTAGTGCTTACATAAATTTTTGGATGTCCAGATGTATTCAGAACGTAAGTTATGTGCGAAAGTGCAAACTTGAGCACTTTTTGACACTTTTAGTCCCTGAATGACCCAAAAGTTTATTTTAGCGCACCGAACCCCTTAAAGCCTATTTCTAAGCTATGTAAAGGATATTTAAGGTGTGTTTAACTTATGGTCATGTATCGGAATGTTTGTTACAGTTCAAATTGGCATACTTTCGCAGTTTGTCAAGTTTAGTCCCTGTAAGCGAATTAACTTGTTTTTGACATACCAAAGCCTTCAAAACTTATTTCTAAGTTATGTAAAGGTTATTTAAGGTATGTTAAGTATATGTTGATGTTCCGGAGTATTTCTCTCATTAAAATGATTACGTTTACTCATCAGTTTGCGTATAATTCTCCAGAAAGCGATGTAGAGTTTGAAATTACATAAAAGTCAAAACATGAAAAATGTAAAACACAACCAAACAAACATTGGAATCAAATAACATTGTTTTATTGATAATAGAACTGTTCATAGTGATTACAAGCACAGTTGTTACAGTCTCCCCTACTTGTGGAAATTTCGTCCCGAAATTTATTTAAAGGAAACTCGTGGAAAAAGATGTGGATATTTCGCCTTCATTTGATCTTCGCGTTCCCAAGTAAACTCAGGTCCACGTTTAGCTTCCCAGCAAACTTTGACCAAAGGAATGCGCTTGCGTTTAAGCCACTTGACTTCACGTTCCATGATTTCCACTGGCTTCTCAACAAATTTCAGTGTTTTGCCAACACGAATTTCGTCAAGCGGTATGTGGAGGTTCTCATCAGCTAAACACCTCTTGAGATTGGATACGTGAAAAGTTGGATGAACATTTCCAAGTTCCGGAGGTAACTCAAGTCTGTAGGCTACCTTGCCGATTCTTTCGACGATCTTGAATGGTCCAACATATCTAGGTGCAAGTTTTCCTTTCTTTCCAAATCTGATCACACCTTTCCAAGGTGAGACCTTAAGTAATACTCGATCACCGACTTGAAATTCCAAGGGTTTGCGTTTTGGATCCGCGTAACTCTTTTGACGGCTCATAGCTGTCTGAAGGTTATCGCGAACTTTCTTGACCTTGTCAGTTGTCTCTAAAATTAGGGCAGGTCCAGTAAGTTGAGCCTCGCCGATCTCATTCCAGCAGACTGGTGAACGACATTTTCGACCATAGAGAGCCTCGAAAGGAGCCATTTTGATGCTGGTGTGATAACTGTTGTTGTAGGAGAATTCAATCAATTTAAGATGTGAATCCCAGCTACCACCAAAATCGATCACACAAGCTCTAAGCATATCCTCCAGAGTCTGGATTGTTCTCTCAGATTGACCATCCGTTTGCGGATGATAAGCTGTGCTCAGATTAAGTTGGGTCCCCATCGCAGATTGCATGGTTCTCCAAAAATGAGAAGTGAAACGAGCATCTATGTCAGAAATGATGTTCAAAGGAACACCATGTCGAGCTACAATTTCATCCACATAGATTTTAGCGAGTCTGTCAGCAGGAAAATCCTCACGGATTGGCAAGAAATGTGCTGACTTAGTAAGACGATCAACGACTACCCAGATGGCATCATGACCTTTCTTTGTGCGCGGGAGTTTAGTAACAAGATCCATAGTAATGTGTTCCCATTTCCACACTGGGATCTCTGGTTGCACCAATAAACCCGAAGGACGTTGATGTTCAGCCTTAACCTTAAGACAAGTAAGGCATTTTGATACGTATAAGGCAATGTCTTTCTTCATACCAGGCCACCAATACTGAATACGAAGATCCTTATACATCTTATCTGAGCCCGGATGAATAGAATAACGAGACTTATGGGCTTCATCCATAAGCAAGGTACGAAGATCATCCTGACTTGGGACCCACAAACGGTCCATGAAGTTATACGATCCATTGTCCTTCAGTTCCAGAGCAGGTGTTATGTGATAGGGAAATTCCTTATCCATCAAACCTTGTGAAACACAAGATTGTTGAGCCTGAGAAATGCGTTCTTGGATATCGGATCGAGCTTGAATAACAGATTGAACACGTACACAATGAAGCTTAGTACGTTCCTTACGACTCAATGCATCAGCTACGACATTCGCCTTACCAGGATGGTAGCGAATTTCGCAGTCATAGTCTTTTAAAAGTTCTACCCAACGTCGTTGCCTCATGTTGAGTTCTTTCTGATTGAAGATATGCTGAAGACTTCTGTGGTCTGTGAAAACCACACATTTTGTACCGTACAAATAGTGTCTCCAGATCTTTAGAGCAAAAACAACTGCACCCAACTCAAGATCATGAGTGGTGTAGTTTTTCTCATGTAACTTCAACTGCCTTGATACATATGCTATGACTTTGTTCCTTTGCATCAGAACACAACCAAGGCCTAATTTTGATGCATCACAATACACGACAAAATCATCATCACCCTCAGGCAATGATAGAACAGGCGCATCGCAAAGCTTCTGCTTCAAGCGTTGAAAAGCTTCCTCTTGTTTGAATCCCCAATCAAAGGGTTTGTTCTTCTGAGTTAGAGCAGTTAGAGGAACTGCAATCTTCGAGAAGTTCTCAATGAAGCGGCGGTAATAACCCGCTAGACCAAGAAAAGAACGAACTTCAGTAGGAGTAGAAGGTGTATCCCAATCCTTAATCGCACTGATCTTGGAGGGATCTACCTGAATACCTCGTTCGTTGATAATATGTCCCAAAAATTGAACTTCTTTAAGCCAAAATTCGCACTTGGAGAATTTGGCGAAAAGTTGCTCTTTCTTCAGGAGTTCCAGAGTAAGACGAAGATGCTGCTCGTGATCAGCTCGCGTCTTAGAGTAAATCAAGATGTCGTCAATAAAAACAATGACGAACTGATCCAAATAAGGTTTGCAGACCCTATTCATTAAGTCCATGAAAACAGCAGGAGCATTAGTCAAACCGAATGGCATGACTGTGAACTCATAATGCCCATAACGAGTACGGAATGCTGTCTTGGGAATATCTTCTTCATGCACGCGAAGTTGATGATATCCAGATCGCAGATCAATCTTCGAGAAATAAGAAGCGCCCTGTAACTGATCAAAGAGGTCGTCTATGCGAGGTAGGGGATATCGATTCTTGATGGTAAGCTTGTTAAGCTCACGATAATCGATACACATCCTAAAAGATCCATCCTTCTTCTTGACAAAAAGAATGGGAGCACCCCAAGGTGAAAAGCTAGGACGGATAAAACCTTTGTCGGAGAGTTCCTGAAGCTTCTTAGACAACTCTTGCATCTCAGATGGTGCAAGACGATATGGAGCTCTGGCAATGGGATTTGCACCAGGTACGAGATCAATGCGGAACTCGACTTGGCGTGCTGGAGGTAGACCAGGTAAATCTTCAGGGAATACTTCAGAATAATCCCGAACGACAGGAATATCTGAAATAGACTTACCCTTGCCTTTATCTTCTGTAACATGTGCTAAGAAGGCCACATAGTTCTTTCGCAGATACTTCCGAGCTTTAAAACAAGACATGAGCTTGAGACCACCAGATGGTTTCTCACCTTGAACCTGTAGAATCTCGCCTGTCGAAAGTGGCACACAAACGATCTTCTCGAAACAAACTACCTCTGCGTGATGCTTGGATAACCAATTCATACCCACAATGACGTCGAAGCTTCCAAGTTGCATAGGCGTGAGATTGATAGGAAAAAGATGATCATTAAGGTTCAACTGGCAGTTGCGAAGAACAGAATCAAGAATAATGGGTTCACCACTAGCAACTTCTACTGTCAAAGGTTTACCTAGTTTTGTTCTAGACACTCGAAGCATTGGCTCAAAAGACAATGACACAAAACTCTTATCGGCACCCGAATCAAAGAGAACAGATGCAGGCTGATTATTAATAAAGAACGTACCGTTCACCACGTTATCATCCGCCTGCGCCTCTTGGGCATTCATGTTAAAGGCTCGGCCTCGAGCCGGAGCCTGATTCTGATTCTGGTTCTGGTTGGCTAGCCTTGGGCACCGGTTCCTGTAGTGGGTCAGATCCCCACAATTGTAGCACGAACCAGGAGGAAAATGAGGTCGTGCAGCTTGACCTTGTTGCTGAGCAAGAGGCTGGGCAACTTGTTGAGCTTGGTTATGAACTGCCTGGTTCTGATTGACAGGAATGCGACAGTTGACAGCAAGATGACTAGATCTTCTGCAGTTGGTGCACTGACGACACTGGAGATGTGGTTGGTGATGGCCGTTACACCTGTTGCACAAAGGTGCATTGCCAAAATAAGGCTTCTTGGCGGTTGGTTGCGCTGGCTGATTTGGTGCAGCTTGAGCCTGTGCAGTAACGGCATAGTTTTGGGAAGCCTTTCGCTTCCTAAAATTCTTTGAGGAACCAGAATTCTTCCCATTCTTGTTTTCACCTTTCTTGTTATCGCCCTTGTCAGACGCCTGCTTCTTACCCTTGTCACCTTTCTTATGCAGCTTTCCCTTACGAACCTGCGACTCAGTCAATGTCGCTGATAACTCGATCGCCTGACGGAGTGTGGCAGGGTCACTACCAGTAAGGATGTCTTGTACTGAGTCAGGTAGGCCGTCGATGTATCTTTCGATAGCCTTGTCGAGTGGGGTAACCATAGTCGGGCAAAGTAGACTCAACTCCTCAAACCTATCAGTATACACCCGATGCTCACCACTATCTTGCTTCAAATTATCAAACTCTTTCTCCAACGCTCGCTGCTCATGACGAGGACAGAATTCCCTCATCATAAGGGCTCTAAGTTCAGCCCATGTCTGTGCGAGAGCAACTTCTGCACCTCGGTCTCTCATAACCCCGTTCCACCATGTGAGAGCCCTCTTCTGAAACACACTCAAGGAGAACTCGACCTTGCGATTATCCGGGCACTGCACGTGGCGAAAAGTATTCTCAATGCTCTCGAACCATTGAAGAAGCCCAGTCGCTCCTTCAAAACCACTAAACTTGAGTGGTTTAGCCTGGTTAAAATCCTTGTATTTGCATGGAACATTGTTGTTGTTGTTGGCTTGGTTCCATTGAGCAAAGAGGTTTGGAAACTGAGCAGCCATCTGCTGCGCAATAATTTCTGCCAGTTCGGCAGTTGCTATCTGGTTCTCGCGTCGAGGAGGCATTCTAAAAGAGGAAAACATGAAAAGAAACGAGTGAGATGATTGGATGAAGAGAATGAGATGAAACAAAATCAACAAAAGCAAAGATGGTGGTCATTCGTCCATATCACAAAGTAAACAAACGACACACAGTGACTAATCAAAGTAAATGGGTCAAAAATAATGTATCACGAAGACATGCTCGCCTATAAGTGAACACTCATCCCAAGAATTCCCAGGTAAGCACAACTGGTCTCGCGTCTGATGAGATATATACGAAATGCTTGCCTAGACAGAAAACCCAGAATATAGGCATTCACCCTTCCAGTTTGCACGTGTTCACATTATTTAAAACCCAAAACCTTGACGAGATTTTGAAAACTCAAAAGGGTTCAAAACCATATAACAGAGGGTTCAAAACCTTGTAATAAATCATCCAAAAACAGATGATTGTTTTTCAAAAATCGTTTCGGAAAAATTTTGGTTCTTGTTTTGTTAATCACCTAAGGATAGGTGATGTACATGTTTTATGATCTAAACACAAGATAACTTGTGTTAGGGTCCTAGAAAAGTTATAGTCTAGGTCAAAGCATTACTAATAACCTAATTCCCTATAACCATTGGCTCTGATACCAACTCTTCTGTCACACCCCGACCACGTATAACATACAAAACGTGGCGGAAAACGTCGGGGAGTGTTGTAACAGAATTAATTGTTTCGTAACCATGGCATACAAAGTTGTATTTATTTGTCAACATAAGTGTTACATTGTTTCAAACAGAAATTAAAGAGTTTAGAACATAATTAAACATAGTCTAGCTTCATTTTAAGTCTCTAAGGCACAGGTCCGCCCTAGTGTCATGATCGTCATCCTACGGAAAAGCACCTGAAAACACATGTGAAAGTAGGTACGTCAGCATAAAAATTCCTGTGAGATACATAGGTTTCTATGAAAATAGGATTCATGACTTAAGTTTAAGAAAATGTTTAGTCATGAACCTTGTAATTTGATTTGTTTTGTAAATCGCTTGAAAAACAATAAGTCCAGATGATATGTATAGATAAGTGAATAATGTATGGTTAAATGAATAACCATGCAAAATGAGTTGTATAAAATAAACTGTATTGTAAACCAAAGTCTTGTAAAAACATGTCACTTGTGTAAAATGTATAAGTCCAAAATGAATGATTTAAATAACGCTATGATATGTAATATAATACAAACACTTATGTATAGGAAGTACCAGCGGCGTATCCACCATGATTGTATCATATTACTCACATCTCGTTACTTAAGTCACTTAAACCAACCAACAAAGTATAATGTCTATGTTTAAACCAATAGTCAAAAGTCCTTGTATAAACCATGTCAAATGTTGATAGTCCAAAAGTATTCAAGTAATGTGTAACAAATGTTATGTACATAGTCCAAATGTAGTAATGTACAAAACAAAGTATTTTGAATATATCAAAAAGTTATGTTTTGCAAAGTGATGCATGATACATTGATACAAACATTTATGTGGTAAGTTAACGCATACATTCAAGCCTTGAGACAGTCGGATAACCCTTTCAGTCAAGGTTATCTAAAAGAAATGTTTTCGGATTCAGTCATTCCTTACATCCAAACAAACTCGGGATGTCAGGAATGGGATTTGTCAAGTCCTATGGTACCACTACTTACTACCGAGCGGCGTAGCAAATGTTAATGAACGTAATAAAGACCCGTTTGTGCAAACCAAATGTTATAGCAGTTGTATGCATGTCATATGAAAACAATGTACTAAGTATGCTAAGTTAACATACAAAGCAGAAAAGTCATGTAAATCAATGTGCTAGCATGCTATTAGTCAACATACATAGCAGAAATGTAATGTAAAACGATGTACTAAATACGCACACAATGGGCATACATAGCATGAAATGTAATGAAATCATGTTCTATAATGTACTATCAAACATAGCAGGTATATGATGTGAAAACAGCAAAGCATGAAAGTAACAAGTAGGCACATGTGTTTCACCCCAAAACAGTTTGGAAAACAGTAAAAGAGGGGTCTATGTACTCACTTGAGATTGTTCAGTAGTCCTAAGATAACCACCAAGCAATGCTAGAGATCTCGGAATTAAACAGCACCTAATATAGGTAACTATGTTAATAAACCGGACCTAAATCGGGGGATCGGATAGAATGAGGGTTTGTAAACCAAACGAGTGTAGAGACTCATGTCATTTGGTTTAACAAAGCCTACATACTAAATGAAACCTAACATAAATGATTACGACCCATTATGACCCGTTTAGGTAGCTTATGCTACTTTAACGCGTCGTTCGCGTAAAACGCGATCGGACCGCCTAACTAGTCCTATGACAAGTGTTATATGCCTAAACATGTTACATAATCAGTTATGTGACAAAAGTTTAGGTTACATATGCTTAATTACCAATTATACATAAAAAGGGTATTCTGGTAATTTACCTAAGGCATATAAACTACCTATCATACAACTACTTAAACGATGTGACCATAAGGTATAACCTCGGAAGGTTATTCCCTATATACTATGGTCACCTAATGTATTTGGTCGGATCATAATGATCGACCAAACTGGGTCGGGTTCGAAGGTATAAGCGATTTATTAGATCGCTTACCCTACGACCCTAGACAACGTGGTAATCAGTAGGCATAGTCCCAATGGACTATAACCATCGTGATTACAATCACGTTGCGAAGTTCAAACGAACTTCGCATTGACCATAAGCTGGTCAACGCTGAAATTCAAACAAAGTTTGACTTTCGGACTCGAAAAGCAATAAAAGAAAGAAAAGAATGAAAGAATACTTACGAAGGGTCCCCGAATGCTAATCTAGATCGAAATAACTTAGGTATGAAACAATGGTTCCAACTTAGAGTCTTTAAGATCAGATTCTAGTGATTTTGAAGTAATGGGGGGGTGGGGTATTTATAGTTTTCGGGTAACCGTTAAGATCATTTCATGGAAACCGTGCTCGAATCCTACCCGTACAAGTGTTGCAAAGTTATGGTAGCCTAAAAATGGTCCTAAATCAGCTGAAAGGTCAAGTTAGAACTTGTGGTTGTGGTTAAAACAGCTGGAATATGCTGACTGCTCGTTCTTATCTATTCTGTTAGTCTGATGCGGCCCGCTTCAGGATATGCATAAACTCAGGCGGGCCGCCTGGACCTTCTGATCAGCATATAACTTTCAAAAATGGCAGTTTCAGCCCATGCACGTGTTTAAGGCCATTTCCGACACTTCTAAGGCCCGTAAAGCCAACTTTAAGGCCCTAAAATGATGCCTAAACATTGTGGACATGAAACATGTTCAAAAATATGTCTGATGTCAGTTCGTTTGGTCGTACGAACGCGATGTTCGCTTAATTACGACGGAATGCGCACAAGCACGAAAAACGATCCAAATGACGCAACGAATGGATTTTTCTCATGCCAAACACTAAAATAAAATATTTTAGTGCTTACATAAATTTTTGGATGTCCAGATGTATTCAGAACGTAGGTTATGTGCGAAAGTGCAAACTTGTGCACTTTTTGACACTTTTAGTCCCTGAATGACCCAAAAGTTTATTTTAGCGCACCGAACCCCTTAAAGCCTATTTCTAAGCTATGTAAAGGATATTTAAGGTGTTTTTAACTTATGGTCATGTTCCGGAATGTTCGTTACAGTTCAAATTGACATACTTTCGCAGTTTGTCAAGTTTAGTCCCTGTAAGCGAATTAACTTGTTTTTGACATACCAAAGCCTTCAAAACTTATTTCTAAGTTATGTAAAGGTTATTTAACGTATGTTAAGTATATTTTGATGTTCTGGAGTATTTCTCGCATTAAACTGATTACGTTTACTCATAAATTTGCGTATAATTCTCCAGAAAGCGATGTAGAGTTTGAAATTACATAAAAGTCAAAACATGAAAAATGTAAAACCCAACCAAACAAAAATTGGAATCAAATAACATTGTTTTATTGATAATAGAACTGTTCATAGTGATTACAAGCACAGTTGTTACATCTATCACTTGGTTGTTCTTGTTTGCTTGTCATTTTATTGAGGTGTTTTGACAACGAGTAAAACGATAGATCCTTCGTCCTTACTTGGTTCCTCGGGTCGGACAAGAATCACCCAGATCCGGTCGGTGGACTGTTCGAAATGAAGTTTAATGTTTAACCCGAAGTCGGTTAACCTCATGGATAGAATCCGGATCTTGAGCCATACAACCACCGAAGTGACTTGTAGACCGGCTCAGGGTCCGTTTCTACAGGTTTTGAAGTTATTGAGTGAAAAGAGTTGAAAGAAAGTTAGAAAATCCATCTTCCAATCCTTTTCACCGAGTATATGTTTAGATCTTATGAAAGATCTTTGTTTGTTTTTGTGGAAATCGGCTAGATCCAAGTTGTTCTTGGTGGATTGAGGTCAAAACATGAAGTTCTTCAAGAACCCATGATGACATCATCCTAGAACACTTGATTCTTGATGATTTCACGGTTAAAAGTTAAGATCTGAAAGATAGAAAGGTGGAGGAGTGTGTATAGATCAAGAAAGTACAAGATTTAGGACGAAAACTTACCGGAATCGAGAGCAATCTGTGAAAAGGTGAGCTGGGCGTGCTGGTCGAACAGAGGTTTCCAAAAGTGGAAAGAATGACAATGACAGGGGTATTTATAGGATGACAAAAGAGGTAAGTGCTGGCCGATCGGCCAGGCAGCTCGATCGGACAGCCTGTCTGATCAGACAGCAGTCCGTTCGGCTGGCTGTTCGATCGGCTGGGAGCCTGATCGATCAGTCGCACCTTTCGAGTGTTTCGCGTGACGATTTTTGATATTTCGATTTCGATTACGAGCGGTTCGATTCGATAGGATTTCCTAGTCAAATTACTTTCAGTCCCAACTACTTCGTATCTCGCATAATCTATTTTTCCACTATCTATCATAGTTCGATCGTGATTCGAGTTCGAGTTCGATTGCATTCGAGTTTCGATTGAGTTCGCTTGATTACACAACACAACATAATTAAACATGCACAGGTAACACATAAGGCACACACACATATAATAATAAGTAAAACTTCGTAGCTCGAGTTGCGATTTGATGTCGATTCGATTAGCATAGCCTGACTATTGATTAGTTAACTTTATCATATTGTTACTTCCTATAGTTCACAGTCGTAGGTCGATTGAATAACGATTAACACACATTGATTATTGCAATTAACAACACTTACTCCATATAATACAAATAAAATAAAGAAGTTCAAGTTGCGCGAAATCGGTCGTTGACTTTGACCTTGACTTTGACTTTGACTTGTGAAAACACGGAGTGTTACACTAACATAATTACATACTATAGAATTCATCTAAACATTCTTTTGATCTTTCCAAATCTAAATGCAAGAATCCATACACATGTTCAAATCATCACTCAATTCATGTTAGCAATTACCATTCCTAGTTTCATGCTATGAATCAACCTAACAAGTTAACAAGATTCAATAATCATAATCTTTACATGGGCTTTCCAACACATCATGTAAATACTTATGATCAAACATTCAAGAACAACAACTTTAAACATGTACATGAACTCCAAGAACAAGACTAAACATTATTATGAAGTTTAACAAACACTTATCACCACATCAACTTCCATATTCATCACATATTCAAAAGATTCGACATAATTTAGACAACTACAAGTGTTTAGCCCATAGGGCTTACAAGAACTATAAACATGCTTGCTAAAGTACCAAAATTCATGGTTAAAATCAAGAAATTTCAAACCATAAACAAGCAAGGATGTAGGATTGTTGATGAATGATGATCTTCTTGATGTTGGAAGCCCTCTTGATGCTTGAAAATGGATGGAATCACCAAATTTTGGAGTTTAGAATGGTGGGTGAAAACTCCAGGGGCTTCCTCTTGAAAGAGATGTCATTCTCGTTTTCATAGGGCATGAGGAACAGGGCCCTGCTTGATTGTAGACAAGCCTTTCTTCTCTATGAAATTGGATGTTGACTAGATCTATCACTCCCATTGGTTCTCCGGTGTTCAAGACAACTATTCCAACATAGTAGCTGGGACTTGGTAACATGAGAATATGTTTAAAGCTATTTTTGGGTATGCTTGAGTTCTGAAGAGGAAAAAGAGGGTGCACGCCTTTCTTTTGTGGAAGCCAGATACACAGCGCCTATTTTGGAATTAGGGTTACTGGCGTGGCCTTGCTATGTGTGAGGCAGGGTCTTGCTTGTAATACATTTTGTTTGGGGCAGGACCTTGTTTATGTGATGTGACAACTGTGCCTCTGTGACCATCAAACAAATACCAAATCAATGAGATATTGTGTTTCATAAGTCGGATTTGTAAAAATATGTGTATCATTTGCACATATCATTCTTGTTCAATTTCGGGCTTTAAATCGCTTTCTGGAAGGTTATACGCGATCTGATGCATAAATATAACCAGTTTAAGGCAACGAACACTCTGGAATAGTGAAATAGGCTTAACATACCTTAAATAACCTTTACATAACTTAGAAATAAGTTTTGGATGGTTTGGTATGCCGAAATCAAGTTAACTCGCTTACAGGGACTAAATTTGACAAACTGCGAAAGTATCCCAATTTAAACTGTAACAGACATTCTGGAACATGACCATAAGTTAAACATACCCTAAATATCCTTTACCTAGCTTAGAAATAGGCTTTGAGGGGTTCGGTGAGCTAAAATAAACTTTTGGGTCATTCAGGGACTAAAAGCGTCAAAAAGTGCATAAGTTTGCATTTTCGCGCATAACTTACGTTCTGAATACATCCGGACATCCAAAAATTTATGTAAGCACTAAAATATTTTATTTTAGTGTTTGGCATAATAAAAATCCATTCGTCGCGCAATTTGGATCGTTTTTCGTGCTTATGCGCATTCCATCGTAATTAAGTGAACATCGCGATTGTACGGCCAAATGAACCGACATCGTAGATATTTTTGAGCACATTTTAAGTTCCCTATACTTTAACTTCATTTTAGAGCTTTGAAATGGGGTTAACGGGCCTTAAACATGTCGGAAATGGCTTTATTGCATAACAGGGACCAAAACTATCATTTTGCCAAAGTTGATGGCTTACGGACCGTAAGCCATAACCCTTACGGTCCGTAAGAAGTCCCCAGATCAGCAGAATGCAGAAACATTGAATCTGGCCTATTCCACCTTTGGACATGGTTTTGGGCAATACTATGGGCTCAAATGGTTTTGTAAAACCAGGGTCTTGAGGTGTAGGGTGGAGATTGAAGCACGGCTTTCGAAGAACGATCTTAACGGCTCTCCGAAAACTATAAATACCCCCCCATGCCTTGATCAAAACCCACTTGAATTCTTCAGAGTTCTCTATGTTGAAGTAATACCCACTTCATACCTGAGAATACTTGAGAAATCAAAGCTTTCGGGGACCCTTTGTAAGTGTTCCTTCGTTCTTTTTATTCTTTTAGCGTTAAAGTCAAACTTTGTTTGACTTTCTGCATTGACCAGTTTATGGTCAATGCGAAGTTCGTTTGAACTTCATAACGTGAGCGTAATCACGATGGTTATAGTCCCTAGTGACTATACCTACTGATTACCACGTTATCAAGGCTTAGTGACGAGTCGTAGTTTCGGCCAAAATGCGTATTCTTGCGTATTTTGCAACCAAACTACTCTTAGGTATCAAAACTGTTTGTTTTGATACCAAACCTGTTTTCTAAACTTAGTTAAGCATGTTTTAACATGCTTAGCTCGTCACTTTTAGTTTAGTGCGTATATAGGGTCGTAAGGTAAGCGATCTAAACAATCGCTTATACTTTCGAACCCGACCCGATTGGTCGATCATTAGGATCCAACCAAACACATTAGGTGACCATAGTATATAGGGAATAACCTTCTGAGGTTATACCTTATGGTGGCTTCGTTTAAGTAGTTGTATGATTGGTAGTTTATATGCCTTAGGTAAATTACCAAAGTGCCCTTTTTATGCATAATTGATGTTTAAGCATATGTAACCCAAACTTTTGTCACTTAACTAATTATGCAACAATATTAGACATGTTAAGGTGTCACACCCCGACCACGTGTAACATACAAAACGTGGCGGAAACGTCGGGGAGTGTTGTAACAGAATTAATGTTTCATAACCATGGATACCAAAAAGTGTTTCGTTTTATTAAACATTGAATAATTACATCATCTGGAAATCTAAATACACAATTTAAACATAGTCTATCATTGTTATTGAGTCACTAAGGCCTTGTCTAGTCCTATGTGAGCATGCATCCTATCAAACGATATCATCCAACAATACCTGAAACATATGTGAAAACGAGGTCAGCAAAGAAATGCTGGCGAATACATTGGTTTTGTTGAAAATAAGATGCATGACTTCTGTTTAAGAAAATGTTTAGTCATGAACCTTGTAATTTGCTTTGTTTTTGTAAATCATTTGAAAAATAATAAGTTCAGATGATATGTATAAATAAGAGAATAATGCATGATTAAATGAATAACCATGTGAAATGAGTTTGTATAAGATAAGTTGTTTGTAAATCAATGTCTTGTGAAAAGTATGTTACTTGTATAAAATGTTCTATGTCTCAAACTGAAATGATTCAAATAACGCTACAATATGTAATACCATACAAACACTTATATATAGGAAGTACCAGCGGCGTATCCACCATGTTTATATCATATTACATACGCATCGTTACTTAATCACTTAATCAAACCAAACCACCAAAGTATTGTTCATGTCCAATGTAAATCATGTAATATGTATAACCAAAATGATATGTATGGCTAGTGAAATGCATCAACTAAACCATAGGTGAAACGCACAAAACAAAGTATTGAAGTAAAACTTGGTTTAAACCAATACTATGTTTCGTGTAAATGCATGATCAAATGTAAATCATGTCCCAATGTTTACCCAATCGTTAAAACATTTTGTAAAATCGTTCAAGTCGTTCTTGTTTTAATTGTTCAAATCGTTCTTGTTTTAATTGTGAAACTACTTTATGGTCGATTCTCTAATAACATTCAAACCTTTTTTACTCGTTCCTCGTTCCAACTCGCTCTCGTTCTCGTTCTTAACAAACCCTTACCAAAGGGTAAATTAATAATTACAGATTCAGTCGTTACCCAAAATACCCACACATAACCATGGGTATAGAGAATAACGGGATTTGTCAGATCCTATGGTACCATAACCTAATACTGGTCGGCTTGATCATTGCTAATGAATGTCATTGGTTATGTAACTACAACCAACAAGTTTGTTCACTTTATTGAAATCGGTTCTTGAAACCATTGTAATTGTTTTTGAAACCCTTGTAATTATTCTTGAAACCATTGTTATCGTTCTTGAAACCACATTGTAATTGTTTTTGAAACCATTGTTATCGTTCTTGAAACCACATTGTAATTGTTTTTGAAACCATTGTAATCGTTCTTGAAATCATTGTTAAGATACTTAGCACATATGAGTCACCCCAAAACAGTTGAAAACAGTAAAAGAGGGGAATAATGTACTCGCCTGAGAATGCTTAGAGGTCTTGAACAACAACCAAACAAAGCTAGAGGGAGTACGGAATCAGTCGGCAATCTAAAACTATATAAATAAACCGGACTTAAATCGGGAGATCGGATAGGATGAGGCTTGGTAAACCAAATGAGTATTGGAACTCATATGATATGGTTTAACAAGGCCTACATACTACATGAAACCTAACCTAAGTGCTTTTTACCCATCGCGACCCATTAAGGTAGCTTATGCTACTTTAACGCGTCGTGCGCGTGAAACGCGTTCGGACCGTCTAACTAGTCCTATGACAAGTGTTATATGCCTAAACATGTTACATAATCAGTTATGTGACAAAAGTTTAGGTTACATATGCTTAATTACCAATTATACATGAAAAGGGTATTCTGGTAATTTACCTAAGGCATATAAACTACCTATCATACAACTACTCAAACGATGTGACCATAGGGTATAACCTCGGAAGGTTATGCCCTATACTAGGGTCACCTAATGTATTTGGTCGGATCCTAATGATCGACCAAACTGGGTCGGGTTCGAAGGTATAAGCGATTTATTAGATCGCTTACCCTACGACCCTAGACAACGTGGTAATCAGTAGGCATAGTCCCAAGGACTATAACCATCGTGATTACAATCACGTTGCGAAGTTCAAATGAACTTCGCATTGAACATAAGCTGGTCAACGCTGAAAGTCAAACAAAGTTTGACTTTCGGACTCGAAAAGCAATAAAATAAGGAAAAGAACGAAAGAATACTTACGAAGGGTCCCCGAATGCTAATCCCGATCCAAGTAGCTCAGGTATGAAACAATGGTTTCAACTTAGAGCTCCTCAAATCAGAATTCTTGTAAGTTTTGCAATGGGGTGGATGGGTATTTATAGTAAAAGGTCCACCGTTAAGATCGTTTCATGGAAAACGTGCCTTAATCCCACCCGTACAAGTGTCGGGACCTTGTGGTGACTAAAATTTGATCCTTATCAGCTGACTAGACAATTGGGATTGTGTGGTGGTGAAACAAACAGCTGCAACCTGCTGTTAAAATCATTGAATCTGGTCAGGAAGTCGGACGCGGCCCGCTTCAGGATGTGCAGAAACTCAGGCGGGCCGCCTGAGAGTTGCAGATCAGAAACAAGTTTGATAATTGACAGTTTCAGTCAAGCCAACTTTAAGGCCCTAAAATGTTGCCTAAACATTGTGGACATGAAACATGCTCAAAAATATGTCGGATGTCGGTTCGTTTGGCCGTACGAATGCGATGTTCGATTAATTACGACGGAATGCGCACAAGCGTGAAAAACGATCCAAAATGCGTGACGAATGGATTTTTCTTATGCCAAACACTAAAATAAAATATTTTAGTGCTTACATAAATTTTTGGATGTCCGGATGTATTCAGAATGTAAGTTATGCGCGAAAATGCAAACTTGTGCACTTTTTGACGCTTTTAGTCCCTGAATGACCCAAAAGTTTATTTTAGCACACCGAACCCCTCAAAGCCTATTTCTAAGCTATTTAAAGGATATTTAAGGTGTGTTTAACTTATGGTCATGTTCCGGAATGTCTGTTCCAGTACGAATCGTCATACTTTAGCAGTTTGTCAAGTTTAGTCCCTGTAAGCGAATTAACTTGTTTTTGACATACCAAAGCCTTCAAAACTTATTTCTAAGTTATGTAAAGGTTATTTAAGGTATGTTAAACCTATGTCACTATTCCGGAGTGTTTGTTGCATTAAACTGGTTATATTTACGCATCGATGCGCGTATAACCTTCCAGAAAGCGATTTAGAGTTTGGAATTGAACAAAATTTGATATGTGCAACTGATACACATATTTATACAAATCCCAAGTATGAAATACAATATTTCATTGGTTTGGTATTTTTCTGATGGCCGTGGAGGCACAGGTGTTACATAAGGCATATTTTACTTGTCATAGGACTAGTTAGGCGGTCCGAACGCGTTTCACGCAAACGACGCGTTAAATTAGCATAAGCTACCTAAACGGGTCGTGATGGGTCGTAAGCACTTAGGTTAGGTTTCATTTTAGTATGTAGGCTTTGTTAAACCACATTACATGAGATTCCATGCTCATTTGGTTTACGAACCTTCATTCTATCCGATCCTCCGATATAGGTCCATTTATTAATGTAGATACCTATATTAGGTGCCGTTTGATATTCGTGATCTTCTAGCTTTGCTTGGTGGGTATCTAAAGTCTATTGAGCAATCTCAAGTGAGTACATAGACCCCTCTTTTACTGTTTTTCAAACATTTTGGGATGAAACACATGTGCCTACTTGTTACTTTCATGCTTTTCCATGTTTTCATATCATATGCTTGCTATGTTCATTAGTACACTATTAGTACATCGTTTTACATTACATTTCATGCTATGTATGTCCATTGTGTGCATACTTAGTACATTGTTTTACATTACATTTCATGCTATGTATGTCCATTGTGTGCATACTTAGTACATCGTTTTACATTACATTTCATGCTATGTATGTCCATTGTGTGCAAACTTAGTACATTGTTTTACATTACATTTTGTTGCATATGCTCATCCAGTATATGAACACATTATATTACATTATGTGAACCATTTGTATCTATTGAACCATGTGAACCATTTGACAATAGACATTTGACTATACCTAAACATTTCTACAATTGTTAAACATTACATCTTGATGGTTTGGTTTGAGTAAGTGATTTAAGTAACGAGGCGTGTGTAATATGATACAAGCATGGTGGATACACCGCTGGTACTTCCTATATATAGGTGTTGGTATGGTATTACATATCGTAGCGTTATTTGAATCATTTCAATTTGAGACATATAACATTTTATACAAATAACATACTTTTCACAAGACATTGTTTTACAAACAACTTATCTTATACAAACTCATTTTACTTGGTTATTCATTTAACCATACATTATTCTCTTATTTATACATATCATCTGGTCTTATTGCTCTTCAAATGATTTACAAAAACAAATCAATTTACAAGGTCCATGGCTAAATTTTATCAAACATTTTCTTAAACATAAGTCATGAATCTTATTTTCACAAAACCTGTGTATCTCACATGCATTTTTATGCTGACGTACCTATTTTCACATGTGTTTTTAGGAATTGATGCATAGGATTGATCAAGATACACCTAGGCAGACTTGTGCATTAGTGACTTAAAACGAAGCAAGAACTAGTTAATGTGTGTTATGTACTCTTTGTTTCTTGTTTAAAATGATGTAAACTCTCTTGTTTGCTTAATAAAATGAAACTTTAATTGCCATGGATTTGAAACAATTAATTCTGTTACAACACTCCCCGACGTTTCCGCCACGTTTTGTTGTCTCATGTGGTCAGGGTGTGACAGAAAAGTTGGTATCAGAGCCAATGGTTATAGGGAATTAGGTTATTAGTAATGCTTTGACCTAGACTATAACCTTTCTAGGACCCCAACACAAGTTAACTTGTGGTTAGTTTTAAAACAATACCGTCACTTGTCCTTAAGTGACAACCACAATAAGAACATAAATTTGAATCTGCTTTGAAAACTAATCATATGTTCTAGGATGATTTATTATAAGGTTTTGAACCCTCTGTTATAAGGTTTTGAACCCCTTTGAATTTTCAAACTCTCGTCAAAGTTTTTGGTCCTAAATAATGTGAACACGTGCAAACTAGAAGAGTGAATGCCTGTACCCTGGGTTTTCTGTCTAAGGCTAGAGTGTTCGTACAAATCCACATAATCAGACCAGTCACTCTTACCTGGGAACTCTTGGGGTGAGTATCCACTTATAGGCGAGCATGTCTTCGCGATACATTATGAGGACCTACTTGCTTTAATTCAGCCTTTGTGTGTCGTTTGTTTGCTTCGTGGTTCAAACAAATGACCATCACCCATGATTTTGGTCGGTAGTTATAACATCCTATCCTTACCCTATACCATTTCATTTGTTATCTCTCTTGTTTCCCCTTTTTAGAATGCCTCCACGACGCGAAAATCAAGTATCTATTGAAGAGCTGGCAGCTGTCATTACACAGCAAATGACTGCTGCAATCCCGAACATCGTTGCTCAATGTAACCAAGCTCTCAACAACAATAATGCCCTCCGTAACTTCAAGACGTTCAACTCGGCTAAGCCATCAAAGTTTTCTGGGTCTCAAGGAGCGACTGCACTTCTGCAATGGTTCGAGAGTTTAGAGAGCACCTTCAGACATGTTCAATGTCCAATCGAGCGAAAGGTAGATTTCGCATCTAGTGTCTTTGAGAAATGAGCTTTGACATGGTGGAACGGTGTGATGAGAGATAGGGGTGCCGAAGTGGCACTGGCTCAAATGTGGGAAGAACTTCGAGCACTGATGATGAAGGAATTTTGTCCTCGTCATGAGATCCGGGCCTTGGAAAGGGAATTCGACGATCTTAAGCAAGACAGCGGTGAACATCGAGCATACACTAATCGATATGAGGAGCTGAGCCTGTTGTGTCCTACCATGGTTACGCCTTTGGATAAGGCGATCGAAAAATACATTGATGGTCTCCCTGACTCAGTTCAGGACATTGTTACTGGTAGTAACCTCACTACGGTTAGGCAGGCCATTGAGCTATCTGCTACCTTGACTGAATCTCAAATTAGGAAAGGTAAACTTTTCCGAAAAGATGATAAGAAACCAATCGAGGAATCAAAGACCATGGATGAACAGACTGGATCCCCTAAGAGGTCAAAGAAGCGAAAGGCTTCTCAGAACTTCGCCGTGGTCGCTCACAATGGTCAAGCCGTCCCCAACCAACCAGCTCAACCCCCTGCTAGGAAGCCATACAATGGAACTTCACCCTTGTGCAACCAATGTAACCTTCATCATCATGCTAGTGTGAAGTGCCGCGAATGCCAAATTTGTGGACTTAAAGGTCATACAGCAAAAGTTTTCCGAGCAGCAGTTGCACCAAATCAAGCTGACAACAATCCTGCTCAAGCTCGCTTTCCACCAGGTTCTTGCTACAATTGTGGCGAGATGGGTCATTTCCGAAGAAATTGCCCAAAGCTTGCTAATGCAAATCCAGCACAGGGATGAGCATCTGACCGACTAGAAGACAACACCCTTTAGAAATAATCACGTCTTATGTATTATTTTCTTTTGTTGTCAAGGTCCATGAAACAGTTGTTATCATTGTTTATAAATAAATCTTTTATTTACATTGCAATGTATTTATGTGGGTGTATGTATAAACAACATATCCCCTACAATACCGACAATCAAGGAATCGCATTCCTTGAAAAGCAAACTACCCCCCAAAATTTTTCTATTTTATGATCTCTTGCGTTTTCCACGAAATTCCTAAGTACCTGTTTCTTCCAAGGAAACGAAGAACAAGGCGCAAGTTACAACACTAGATGAATACCCAAAGTACCACTATAAATCCTTAATAGGGTACCTAAGGGTATTTCCGTAAATCCAAAAATTGTTGTGCTCCTTAATTCGAATATCACGTTTCTTTGAAAACAAAATCGAATTTTTGGGAGATCTTCCTATCTTTTCAGATAGATCCCAGAGGACATTGAAGTCCATCGACTGGTTTCCGCATCCATTTTCAATCGATAACAAGTTAATAGCAAATTAATAATCAAGTTAAACAACTATGTGATTATGTGCTTATGTGTTTCCTTTTATGTTTTTGTGTAATCCAAGTTTTGTTATCCAAATCCTCGTAGAATTTTCCATATCTTCGTATAAGGGATTGATAGTAGGATATCCAAAGGTACTATATTAAATCCTCAATGGGCTTTTACGTAATAGTAAAGACCCTTGGATTATATTGTACTATTCCATAATTAGACCCCTTGAGTGGTCTAGTTAAACAGATTGATCCAAAAATCTGGTTAGGAATATCATGTGATGAAATAGCTGAAAAGACTCCTTGGTGGTCTAATTAAAAGAGATCATTTGTCGATCTAATTAAAAGGACCCTATGATAGTCTAGTCACCCTTATCACAGGTTTAATTTTTCTTCCCCTTCACATTACAAAACAAATTGTGCGGACTGTGCAAGGAATTGTGTAATTATGGATGCATACATAATTATGGAATTTAGTGCACAGAAACCATAGCAAGTTTGGTCGTGTGTCTAGAGTTAATTCCGTGCATTTTTGTTTCTGAAGAAATTGTGGAAAATGACTCATTCCGTTCATTTTCGTTTCTGAAGAAATTGTGGAAAATGACTCATTCCGTTCATTTTCGTTTCTGAAGAATACCCATTAAGGAAAATGACTCATCCCGTGCATTTTCGTTTCTGAGGAAATTGTGGAAAATGACTCAATCCGTTCATTTTCGTTTCTGAAGAAATTGTGGAAAATGACTCATTCCGTTCATTTTCGTTTCTGAAGAATACCCATTAAGGAAAATGACTCATCCCGTGCATTTTCGTTTCTGAGGAAATTGTGGAAAATGACTCATTCCGTGCATTTTCGTTTCTGAAGAAATTATGGAAAATGACTCATTCTGTTCATTTTCGTTTCTGAAGAAATTGTGGAAAATGACTCATTCCGTTCATTTTTGTTTCTGAAGAAATTGTGGAAAATGACTCATTCCGTTCATTTTCGTTTCTGAAGAATACCCATTAAGGAAAATGACTCATCCCGTGCATTTTCGTTTCTGAGGAAATTGTGGAAAATGACTCATTCCGTGCATTTCCGTTTCTGAAGAAATTGTGGAAAATGACTCATTCCGTTCATTTTCGTTTCTGAAGAAATTGTGGAAAATGACTCATTCCGTTCATTTTCATTTCTGAAGGATACCCATTAAGGAAAATGACTCATTCCATGCATTTTTTGTTTCTGAAAATTGTCCATCGAAGGGAAATGAATATCCCTGATTCTTCCTTCATTTCCATTTCTAAAAATGTCCGTTAAAGAGGAATATCAGGATATGCCTTATCCTTGATGGTTATAACACAAAGTCACAGACATGCTCCTACAAATAAATTTCGGGATGAAATTTCCTAAAGTAGGGGAGACTGTGACAACTGTGCCTCCGTGACCATCAAACAAATACCAAATCAATGAGATATTGTGTTTCATACATGGGATTTGTAAAAATATGTGTATCGTTTGCACATATCATTCTTGTTCGATTTCGAGCTTTAAATCGCTTTCTGGAAGGTTATACGCGATCTGATGCGTAAATATAACCAGTTTAAGGCAACGAACACTCTGGAATAGTGAAATAGGCTTAACATACCTTAAATAACCTTTACATAACTTATAAATAAGTTTTGGATGGTTTGGTATGCCGAAATCAAGTTAACTCGCTTACAGGGACTAAATTTGACAAACTGCGAAAGTATGCCAATTTAAACTGTAACAGACATTCCGGAACATGACCATAAGTTAAACATACCCTAAATATCCTTTACCTAGCTTAGAAATAGGCTTTGAGGGGTTCGGTGTGCTAAAATAAACTTTTGGGTCATTCAGCGACTAAAAGCGTCAAAAAGTGCATAAGTTTGCATTTTCGCGCATAACTTACGTTCTGAATACATCCGGACATCCAAAAATTTATGTAAGCACTAAAATATTTTATTTTAGTGTTTGGCATAAGAAAAATCCATTCGTCGCGCAATTTGGATCGTTTTTCGCGCTTATGCGCATTCCATCGTAATTAAGCGAACATCGCGATTGTACGGCCAAATGAACCGACATCCTAGATATTTTTGAGCACATTTTAAGTTCCCTATACTTTAACTTCATTTTAGAGCTTTGAAATGGGGTTAACGGGCCTTAAACGTGTCGGAAATGGCTTTATTGCATAACAGGGACCAAAACTATCATTTTGCCAAAGTTGATGGCTTACGGACCGTAAGCCATAACCCTTACAGTCCGTAAGAAGTCCCCAGATCAGCAGAATGCAGAAACATTGAATCTGGCCTATTCCACCTTTGCACATGGTTTTGGGCAATACTATGGGCTCAAATGGTTTTGTAAAACCAGGGTCTTGAGGTGTAGGGTGGAGATTGAAGCACGGCTTTCGAAGAACGATCTTAACGGCTCTCCGAAAACTATAAATACCCCCCCATGCCTTGATCAAAACCCACTTGAATTCTTGAGAGTTCTCTAAGTTGAAGTAATACCCACTTCATACCTGAGAATATTTGAGAAATCAAAGCTTTCGGGGACCCTTTGTAAGTGTTCCTTCATTCTTTTTATTCTTTTAGCGTTAAAGTCAAACTTTGTTTGACTTTATGCATTGACCAGTTTATGGTCAATGCGAAGTTTGTTTGAACTTCATAACGTGAGCGTAATCACGATGGTTATAGTCCCTAGTGACTATACCAACTGATTACCACGTTATCAAGGCTTAGTGACGAGTCGTAGTTTCGGCCAAAATGCGTATTCTTGCGTATTTTGCAACCAAACTACTCTTAGGTATCAAAATGGTTTGTTTTGATACCAAACCTATTTTCTAAACTTAGTTAAGCATGTTTTAACGTGCTTAGCTCGTCACTTTTAGTTTAGTGCTTATATAGGGTCGTAAGGTAAGCGATCTAAACAATCGCTTATACTTTCGAACCCGACCCGATTGGTCGATCATTAGGATCCGACCAAACACATTAGGTGACCATAGTATATAGGGAATAACCTTCTGAGCTTATACCTTATGGTCGCTTCGTTTAAGTAGTTGTATGATAGGTAGTTTATATGCCTTAGGTAAATTACCAAAGTGCCCTTTTTATGCATAATTGATGTTTAAGCATATGTAACCCAAACTTTTGTCACTTAACTGATTATGCAACAATATTAGACATGTTAAGGCATATTTTACTTGTCATAGGACTAGTTATGCGGTCCGAACGCGTTTCACGCGAACGACGCGTTAAAGTAGCATAAGCTACCTAAACGGGTCGTGATGGGTCGTAAGCAGTTAGGTTAGGTTTCATTTTAGTATGTAGGCTTTGTTAAACCATATTACATGAGTTTCCATGTTCATTTGGTTTACGAACCTTCATTCTATCCGATCCTCCGATATAGGTCCGTTTATTAATGTAGATACTTATATTAGGTAACGTTTGATATTCGTGATCTTCTAGCTTTGCTTGGTGGGTATCTAAAGTCTATTGAGCAATCTCAAGTGAGTACATAGACCCCTCTTTTACTGTTTTTCAAACATTTTGGGGTGAAACACATGTGCCTACTTGTTACTTTCATGTTTTTCCATGTTTTCATATCATATGCTTGCTATGTTCATTAGTACACTATTAGTACATCGTTTTACATTACATTTCATGCTATGTATGTCCATTGTGTGCATACTTAGTACATTGTTTTACATTACATTTCATGCTATGTATGTCCATTGTGTGCATACTTAGTACATCGTTTTACATTACGTTTCATGCTATGTATGTCCATTGTGTGCATACTTAGTACATTGTTTTACATTACATTTTGTTGCATATGCTCATCCAGCATATGAATACATTATATTACATTATGTGAACCATTTGTATCTATTGAACCATGTGAACCATTTGACAATAGACATTTGACTATACCTAAACATTTCTACAATTGTTAAACATTACATCTTGATGGTTTGGTTTGAGTAAGTGATTTAAGTAACGAGGCGTGTGTAATATGATACAAGCATGGTGGATACGCCGCTGGTACTTCCTATATATAAGTGTTTGTATGGTATTAGATATCGTAGCGTTATTTGAATCATTTCAATTTGAGACATATAACATTTTATACAAATAACATACTTTTCACAAGACATTGTTTTACAAACAACTTATCTTATACAAACTCATTTTACTTGGTTATTCATTTAACCATACATTATTCTCTTATTTATACATATCATCTGGTCTTATTGCTCTTCAAATGATTTACAAAAACAAATCAATTTACAAGGTCCATGGCTAAATTTTATCAAACATTTTCTTAAACATAAGTCATGAATCTTATTTTCACAAAACCTATGTATCTCACAGGCATTTTTATGCTGACGTACCTATTTTCACATGTGTTTTCAGGAATTGATGCATAGGATTGATCAAGATACACCTAGGCAGACTTGTGCATTAGTGACTTAAAACGAAGCAAGAACTAGTTAATTTGTGTTATGTATTGTTTGTTTCTTGTTTAAAATGATGTAAACTCTCTTGTTTGATTAATAAAACAAAACTTTAATTGCCATGGATTTGAAACAATTAATTCTGTTACAACACTCCCCGACGTTTCTGCCACGTTTCGTTGTCTCACGTGGTCAGGGTGTGACATGTGAGGCATGGCCTTGCCCTTAACCATGATCAGCAACAACAAACAGAATGTCCTAAACTTCACATTTCTTCATGAATCTTTAACAATTCTCACCAAAGATCAACTAAATCTGGAATTTCACAAATGAGTAAAATAAGTATCAAATTACTTAAACACACATATACACGATGGTAAAACGGGGATAAAATTATGCTATAAATATGTATACATTGAAGCACATCAATTATCCTACAACTAAACATAGGGATTGGATTAAACTACAACTAAACATAGGGATTGGATTATCCTACAACTAAACATAGGGATTGGGCTATCCTACAGCTAAACATAGGGATTGGGCTATCCTACATCTAAACATATGGATTGGGTTATCCTACATCTAAACATAAGGATTGGGTTATCCTATATATAAACATATGGATTGGGTTATCCTACATCTAAACATATGGATTGGGTTATCCTACATCTAGACATAAGGATTGGGTTATCCTACATTTAAACATAGGGTTCCTAAAACTATACAGTGAAGTCCTCGCCACATAGAATTCAAAATTTACTTATCCTAAAGTCAAGTAAACTAGACGTCCCCTCATTCTATAGAATCGACATACGGTAAACTAGTCGAGTCAGGGAAAGTTGTTAGAGAATGTTCCTTGGAACTTGGTGAGAGAAAAAATCAATATCGATCTCTTACCCTTTGAGTTAGGTAGTTTCGACGTAGCGGTTGGCATGGATTGGTTATCCGATAACCAAGCCGAAGTCTTTTGTCATGAAAAGGTCATTCGCCTACCACTACTGAATAAAGAGACACTTGTTATTCATGGAGAGAAGCACGACACACCATTGCGGATCATCAATTGCATGAAGGCACAGAAGTGCTTACGGAAAGGTTGTGTTGCCTTTCTGGAACATGTTTTCGACAAGAAGGCCGTTGGGCCGAAGCTTACAGATATTCCAATGATAAAAGGGTTTCCTGAAGTCTTTCCTGAAGACTTGCTGGGACTATAACCATATCGACAAGTCGAGATTCATATTGACTTGGTACCGGGAACTGCACCCGTAGCCAATTCTCCATATCGATTAGCACCTTCTGAAATACAAGAGTTATCCACATAACTTCAAGAGTTGTTGGATAAAGTATTCACTAGGCCAAGCTACTCACCTTAGGGAGCTCCAGTCCTATTTGTTAAGAAGAAGGACGGAACGTTCAGAATGTGCATAGAGTACATAGAGTTGAATAAACTCACCATCAAGGATCGGTATCCACTACCGAGGTTGTTAAGAAGAAGGACGGAACGTTCAGAATGTGCATAGAGTACATAGAGTTGAATAAACTCACCATCAAGGATCGGTATCCCCTACCGAGGATTGATGATTTATTCGATCAATTGCAAATTTCAAGATTCTACTCCAAGATAGACTTACGATCGGGGTATCACAAGTTACGAATACAAGAGGAAAGCATACCAAGGTCAGCTTTTCAAACTCGTTATGGTCATTACGAGTTTCTCGTTATGTCCTTTGGTTTAACGAACGCACCAGTGGTCTTCATGGATTTAATGAACTGTATGTGCCAGCCGTATCTTGACAAATTCATCATAGTGTTCATTGACGACAACCGTATCTGGACAAATTCATCATAGTGTTCATTGACGACATTTTAATATACTCCCGATTGGCCGACGAGCATGAACAACATTTGAGAACCATTTTAGAACTACTCAAGAAGGAGATACTATACGCAAAATTTTCCAAATACGAGTTTTGAATTCGTGAAGTACAATTTCAAGGCATATAGTGAACGAGAAAGGCATTCAAGTAGACACCTCGAGAACTAAAAGCAATTAAAAAGTGGGAAGCGCCCAAGACTCCAACAGAAGTCTGACAATTCTTGGGATTAGCGGGGTACTATCGGAGATTTATAGAGAAATTTTCTAAAATTTCTCAACCGCTAGCCTCCCTCACCCAAATCGAGAAACAAGAAGAATCATTTCAACTTCTCAAGGATAAGTTGTGCGATACACCAATCTTATCACTACCCGATGGTACCGATGACTTCACAGTTTACTGTGATGCTTCGCATCAAGGATTGGGTTGCATGCCTATGCAACGGGAGAAAGTTATCGCATACACATCGCGTCAACTAAAAGTTCATGAAAAGAACTATACCACTCATGACCACGAGTTAGGCGCAGTGGTATTCGCTTTGAAAATATGGCGACATTACTTATATGGTACTCAGTGTACGATTTTCACGGATCATAAAAGTCTTCAGCACATATTCAATTAAAAAGAACTAAATATGCGTCAGTAATGTTGGATTGAATTGCTGAACGACTATGATTGTGAAATAAAGTACCATCCGGTCAAGGCGAACGTTGTAGCAGACGCCTTTGGCCGCAAGGCATGAGTTAGAACTTTGAGAGTTCGACCATTAGGGATGACGATTCACACGGATCTTACCACATGAATTCATGATGCACAACAAGAAGCGCTCAAGGAAGAACATATTCGAGCAGAAACACTTTGAGTCACAGAAAAACAATTAGTACCGAAAGAAGATGGAACCTTATACTCTATTGGTAGAAGTTGAGTTCCACTCTTTGGCAGCCTTCAAGATGTTATTTTGAGGAAGCACATAGGCCCAAGACTTGAAAGAGTACTATTGGTGGCCTAACCTTAAAAAGGATATCGCGACTTATGTTGGGAAATGCTTGACATGCGCAATGGTCAAGGCAGAATATCAGAAACCCTCGGGTTTGCTACAACAACCCGAGATTCCCGTCTGGAAATGGGAACAAATATCAATGGACTTCGTTACGAAGTTACCTAGGACCTCAAGAGACCACGACATGATATGGGTAATCATCGATGGATTGATAATGTCCACACACTTCTTGCCGATTTGGGAGAAGGATAGCATAGAGAAACTAGCAGAACTCTATCTCAAAGAAATAGTGGCTCATCATGGAGTGCCTATTTCAATCATCTCAGACCAAGACGGTCTCTTTATTTCAAGAATTTGGAAGTCATTCCAACAGGCCTTTGGATCTCATTTAAATCTAAGCACGGCCTTTCATCCATGAACTGATGGCCAGGGCGAACGTACAATCCAAACACTCGAAGATATGCTTCGTGCGTGTGTTATGGATTTGGGCAGCAATTGGGATACTCATTTTCCTTTGGTTGAGTTTTCCTACAACAACAGCTACCATACAAGAATACAAACTGCACCATTTGAAGCTCTCTATGGTCGAAAGTACTGCTCTCCGCTATGTTGGGCGGAAGCGGGCAATAAACAACTAAGTGGTCTGGAATTAGTCCAAGAGACTACGGATAAAATCCTTCAGATCTGAGACCGTATTAAGGCGGCTCGCGATCGACAAAAGAGCTACACAGTCAAGAAATGGAAGCCATTATCTTTCGTGGTCGGAGACAAAGTCCTATTGAAAGTCTCGCCTTGGAAGGGCATAGCGAGGTTCGGTAAGCGTGGAAAGCTTAACCCTCGTTATGTAGGACAATTTGAAATCTTAGAAAAGAATGGCACCGTTGCCTACAAGTTGAAGTTACCAGACGAACTGAGCAGTGTGCACGACACATAAGACACATTTTATGTGTCGATTCTCAAGAAGAGTCCAACTCAAGAAACAGTTATCATCCCGGAGGATGAGATTCACATTGATGACAAACTCCAATTCACAAAGAACCTGTTAAGGTCATGGACCGGAAGGTCCAGAAAACATGAAGGAGCCGTAACATATTAGTAAAAATTCGTTGGAACTCTCTACATGAACCCCAATATACTTGGGAACGTGAAGATCAAATCAAAACCAAAATACCCCCACCTGTTCGAGAATACTCCTGCAAAGGATGACTCAGCTTGAATTTCGGGATGAAATTCTCAATAACAGGGGGAGAATGTGACAACTGCCACTTTTCGGTAACTTTCTTACACTTAAAGTACTCAAGTCATTACAAAGACCGAAGTGTCTAACAAATATAGGACGTTTGTAGGTCGTGACACTATTCAAGACGACCGTATGTGAGATCACAGTTACTTAGAATTCACGGACGCAATTCTGTGAGTTCGTGTCCCCTATTCATTTTAAATGCTTTACAACTTTACAACTATCGCGGAAAATACATGTTCAATTGTATGTTAAGTCATGGAATGAAACACCTTAGATCATGTGCGATTAGGGTCATACATCTAAGCACCATTAATCCAGTTTGGACCTAGATACAGAGGGTTAGATCTAACGGGTTTTGGCGAGCCCCACTCTTGGTCGTGGACCCATACAGAAGAGTACGTTTGTGTCCCAGTCGATAGTAGTCGACACAAAATCGTCTAGGTTTGGATTGCTTCCTATTTCGTCACACATATTAATGTCCTCGCAAAACATTAATGATCAACGATTTCATTGACGCTTTACATATTACATCCTTACATACTGGTTTTCATCTTATGCAACTCACATTTTATTGATACATTTTATACAACTCACATTTTACGGATACATTTTATACAACTCACATTTTACAGATACATTTTATACAACTCACATTTTACAGATACATCTTATACAACTCAACTGCATGAACTCACCAACTTTTGTTGATGTTTTCAACTTAACATGTATTTAAGGTAATTTAGTGGATCATGTCGGGGATTTTAGATAAGAAAACAAGTATCAAGACCCCATGCCATCATTTGAAGGGTTTGCCCATTATAGACCGCCTCTTTGCGGTGGTATAATGGTCAAAGCCTTATCATTTAGAATTTACATTTTGATGTGTGAAATTATAACAACTTATTTTCGTTTGATGATTTGTAATCAATACACTTAACGTATGTTGCGTATCTTTTGAAACGATTTTGACAATGGCATTGGAATTTGTTTTATTCATTTAGTATGTTCACTTATATTGTTATGCAATGAGAACCGATCAGATCACACCTTGCGCTTCCGCTATGAGCGGATGTGACATAGGGTGGCTTCGTACGAACTCGAAATGTTACACCTTCGTATAAACTCAGCAGCTTCATACGAAGGCATCCTTTCCTAAGGTTGAAAACTTATTTTGCCTTTCCTATGGCTAACACAATGCACACATTTGAATACGCTTGTATAACACAAACGAGAGATTGGGTCGAGATTAGGTGTGAAAACCAAGAACTCTTGATAAGATCACTCACCCCGCGTATTTTACTCTCGCACGAGAATCTTTCGTTGATTTAGGAGTGATGCCCATACCTCAACGAAAATCTCCGTCTCTATCTCATGGTTGCTTCAACCGCAATTAGGAGCAAAGTTGTTAAGTTAGGGGTGAAACTCGCATTTTAATAACCCGTTCCACCCCCTACTTTGGTTTTCAAAGATCTCACCAAAGTCTCGACTGTTCCAATGACTCGAGTCACGTAGTAACTGGAAGTATGGATGCCGGTAGCCATATCATGGTGAGAGCATAGTCTATTAGGCCAAAGTGTGTACTCGAACTCGTTGGTAAGGGTTGAATCACTTTGGGCAGTCTATGTCTAACATCCAAGACACTCTATTTATTTTCTAGCATGCAATTGCCGATTTTACGCGTCATCGAGTTTATTATGTTTATGTATTTTCAATTTTGAGATTTTACGCTTTATAGGTTTCTCTCTTTACCGCTTTTTGCTCCTCTCTTACAAAACGCGCACAACTCGCACCACTCTCGCAATCTAAAGCGCTAACTAATCGTGAACATACTAAGAAGCCTCGTACGCTATACTCATCGCTTATACTACTCGCTATCTCTCGCAACTCTCGCACGCGCTACACATTCTTGAAATATAGGTGAATACATGCAAAATATGTGTTTATGTGAATTTTGCGCTCATACGTGCTTATGTGAACTATGTGTATACGTGCAAATACGTGAATATATGTCTATGTGAAGAAGTGTTGTTGTGATTACGTGAATATATGCTTACGTGTTCCTGAGCTTTATGAGACTGAAAATGATAATAAATATGTGGTATAAAACACTAAACTTTTCCAACAAAACCTAATATAATCGAATCTCATCTAATCCCTTAGGATGACATCTGCAGCAGGACTCATACTTGACAATGTCTTCCTTTGGATCACACACTCGTCGTACTGTCTAGCGAAACAATGCTGACAAACGCATCACCTCTCTCGTGGCCAAGGAAATGGCCAAGGTGATTCCTCAAATCGTCAGTGAAATCAATGCTGCTAGCAGTACATCCTCTGTGGATTCCAAGAATGACTCTCCTAAAACCCCATTCAGCTTCAAGCAGTTTAAAGCCTGTGGTCTTATGAACTTTACTGGTGAAGATGGACCCAGTGTGATGTTTCAATGGTTTGATGCGATCGAAGTTACCTTCAGGCAAAGCGGATATCCGGAGAATCTCTGCACTGTGAACGCCACTGGAGTCTTTCAGTCAAGGGCAGTTGATTGGTGGACCGCCGAGCGCAACATGCACGGTAATGATGCAGCTTATGGTCTCACATGGGAGGAGCTCCGGGAGCTCATGATGAAGGAATTTTGTCCTCCCCGCGAAGTCCAGAAGCTGGAGAATGAATTCTAGAACATCAAGCAAGATGGAGGTGATAACGTTGGACTCACCGCTCATTTCAAACAGTTGAGCATCATCTGTCCAAGTCAAGTGGACACTCCCGAGAAATCCATCAAGAAGTACATTCGAGCTCTCCCCGATTGTGTAGCTGACTTTGTTCAAGCAGCGAAACCTGCAACTATCGAAGAAACTTACTAACTTGCAGCCAAGATCAACGGAAAGTGAGTCTTGGCTGGTGTTTTCAAAACCTCAACCAAGAGTCTCAACCAAGCTACTGCAACTCCCAGCACCGACACTGCAGCATCTCAAGCTTCAAGGCCCAGTCACCAAAGCCGCAAGCAAAGGAACTCCAGCAAGAACAATGCGGTAGTCATAGCACCGCCCAACACCCAGACTCATCAGGTTGCTACTCCCAACACACCGCCTGCTAAGCGTGTGTATACTTGTACTCACCCACTATGCCCCACTTGCACTTATCATCACCCAGTGGGAGTGAACTATCATTCTGTGTCAACTGCAACCTCTATGGGCACTACACAGCTCACTGCCGCTCAGGCCCTCGTCAGCAAGCTCCTCAAGCTCTACCCGCACTGCCAGCTCAACCTCTTGCTCCTCAGGTCAATCCAGTAGCTCCTGCACCCACTGTTCACGCACGAGCTTGCTACACCTGTGGCAACCCGAATCACTTTGCAAATGTCTGCCCACAGCGTGTTGTGAAACAAGAGCCACAGCAGCAACAACAACCACAGCAGCAGTAGCAACCACAACAAGCAGCCCGTGGAAGAACTTTCAACATCAATGTCCGCCAGGCTCAGACTAACAACAATGTTGTCAATGGTACGTTCCTTGTCAATGGTATTTACGCTTCATGCTTATTTGATACTGGAGCCGATAACTGTTTTGTATCATTTGAATTCAAAAAGCTTCTAAAACATAAACACGCTAACCTCCCAACGACCTTCGATGTAGAAGTTGCCACCAGAAGAACCGTTACCGTAAGCTCCATTCTCCGTGATTGTACTCTCGAATTCAATAATCACGTTTTCCGGATCGATCTCATACCTATGCAACTAGGTAGTTTTGACGTCACAGTAGGCATGGATTTTCTTCGTGAGAATCATGCTGAAGTTGTTTGTTTCGAAAAAATGATTCATTTTTCCCTTTCAAACGGTGATCAACTACGTGTTTATGGCGAAGTATCCTCAAAAGAATTGAAGCTTATGTCGTGTATCCAAGCGAATAAATACTTACACAAGGAGTACGCCGCTTTTCTATCCCATATCGTTGTACCAGTGGATGAGAAGAAAAATGTGAAAGACGTTCATGTTGTTTGTGATTTTCATAACATTTTTCGTGAAGATTTACTTGGTTTACCCCCTACTCAAGATATCGATTTCCGTATTGATTTATCCCAGGTGCAACTCCTATTGGAAAAGCTCCTTATCGCCTTGCACCATCCGAATGCGCGAGCTATCTAGCCAACTTCAAGAATTGCTTGATAAAGGCTTTGTATGCCGTAGCACATCCCCTTGGGGCGCACCTGTCCTTTTCGTGAAAAAGAAGGATGGATCGTTCCGAATGTGCATCGATTACAGAGAACTTAACAAGCTTACCATTAAGAATCGCTACCCGCTCCCCCGAATCGATGACTTATTCGATCAACTTCAAGGCACTACATGTTTCTCAAAGATCGATTTATGTACTGGCTTTCATCAGTTGCGTATACAAGAGCAAGACATTCCAAAACCGCTTTCCGTACTCGTTATGGCCATCATGAATTCGTGGTCATGCCTTTTGGTCTCACAAATGCACCTGCGGTCTGCATGGACTTGATGAACCATGTGTGCAAACCCTTCTTGGATCGTTTTGTTATTGTGTTTATCGATGATATCCTTATCTACTCGAAGTCGAGAGCCGAACAAGCGTAACATCTTTGTTTAGTTCTCGAGCTTCTTCAAGGAAATCGCCTCTACGCCAAATTCTCCAAGTGTGAATTTTGGCTCGAGGAGGTTTAATTCCTCGGTCATATCGTTAACAATCAAGGAGTTCATGTCGATCCCGTGAAGATTGAAGCGGTAAGAAGTTGGATTACGCCGAATACTCCATCCGAAATCTGTTCATTTCTTGGATTGGCGGGTTATTACCATCGATTCATCGCCGACTTTTCTAAAATCACCGTACCTCTTACCACTTTAAGTCATAAGGACAAACCTTTTGTTTGGGGTTCCAAACAAGAGGAAGTCTTTCAAACTCTCAAGCGTATGCTTTGCAACGCTCCTGTACTCGCACTTCCCGAAGGAAACGACGATTTCGTTGTTTACTGTGATGGCTCTAACTTGGGTCTTGGTTGTGTTCTTATGGAACGAGACAAGGTTATCGCGTATGCTACTCGACAACTCAAGATCCACGAGAAGAACTACACTACCCACGATCTCGAACTCGGTGCAGTTGTTTTTGCGTTAAAGATATGGCGACACTACCTTTATGGTACCAAGTGTACGCTCTTCACCGACCATAAGAGCTTACAACATATCTTGAAATAGAAAGAGCTGAACATGCACCAACACAGATGGGTTGAACTTCTCAACGACTATGATTGCGAGATACGCTACCATGCTGGCAAGGCAAACGTCGTAGCCGATGCTCTCAGTCAACGAAGCTATGTGTATAGTATCCGTAATGTTCAAGCCCAGAATAATCTCGAAGCCTTAATTCGTGACGCGTAGCATGCATGCTTCATTGAGAATACCTTGAAAGAGGAAATGAAGTGTGATGCTAAAACTCAGCTAGTGACCAAGTCAAATGGTATTTATCATTATCTCGACCGTATTTGGATTCTTAGTCGCAATAACCTCCGGGAGATATTGTTGATTGAAGCTCAAAAATCTCGATATTCCATTCACCCCGGTGCCGACAAGATGTACCAGGACCTCAGTTCTAGGTATTGGTGACCGGGTATGAAAAGGATATCGCTCTGTATGTCTCAAAATGCCTAACTTGCTTGAAAGTTAAGGCCGAACATCAACAACCTTCTGGTTTACTCGAACAACCCGAAATCCCGATGTGGAAATGGAAAAGTATAGCCATAGATTTCATTACAAAACTCCCTCGTACGCCTTCTGGTCACGATAGCATTTGGGTTATTGTTGATCATCTTACGAAATCCGCTAATTTCATTCTGATACGAGAAGACTTTAAGGTTGAACGATTAGCAAGAATCCATACCGACGAAGTCATCTGTCAGCAAGGGACGCCTCGTGACATCGTCTCTGACTACGATGGTCGTTTTACCTCACGTCTATGGGAGACATTCCAGTCTGCCCTCGGTATAACTCTCAATCTTAGCACCGCATTCCATCCGCAGACTAACAGTCAGACTGAGCGCATGATTCGCACCCTTGAAGACATGCTTCGTTCGTGCGTTATAGATTTTGGTGGTAATTGGGATTCACATTTACCTTTAGTAGAATTCTCGTACAATAACAGTTATCATGCTAGTATTCAAATGGCTCCCTTTGAGGCATTAAACGGTAGAAAATGTCGATCGCCTATTGTATGGCACGAGATCGGAGATGCACAAATCACCGGTCCTAAGTTACTACAAGAAACGACAGACATGATTCTCCAAATAAGATACAATCTCCTGAAAGCTCAGAGTCATCAAAAGAGCTACGCTGATAAACGCCGCAAGCCCCTAGAGTTCGAAGTTGGTGATCACGTACTCCTTAAGGTTTCACCTTGGAAGGGGGTGATCCGATTCGACAAGAAAGGGAGACTAGCGCCATGATACGTGGGTCCCTTTAAGATTCTAGAAAGAATTGGTAAAGTGGCCTACCGACTCGAATTACCGGTTGAACTCAGTAACGTACACCCGACTTTCCACGTCTCAGACCTCAAATAGGGTTTAGCTGAAGAAAGTCTTCATGTACCTCTCGAAGACTTGCAAGTAAACGAGACTCTGTACTTCATGGAAAAGCTAGTAGAAATCATGGATCGAGAGACCAAGAAACTTCGACGCAGTCGCATTCCCATTGTCAAGGTTAGATGGGAAGGCAAACACGGAGCCAAGTTCACTTGCGAACTCGAGAGTGATATGAAAGCTACAAATCCGCAACCCTTTTGTTACGTCTACTACTTAATTTCGGGACAAAATTCCCTAAAGTAGGGGTGACTGTAACAACCCGACTTTTCGGGTTGTTATCCATTTGCTACTTACTTCGATTTGTAACCATTTTGTACTCCGAGATTCGATATAAATAAAGGTTTATGTTATAATATATACATTTTCATCACACAACACCACTGCACGCTTAAACGCTTTATATTCGCAAACGCTCAATGCTAACGCAACATGAATCATAGAGAATTATGCTACTTTACTTGCCGAGTGTGTTTGTTTGTTCGGTAACCACTCTCGCCTTCGCACTCACTATCGCGCTAAATCGCTAAATCGCAAACGTTGTTAATAGTAGTAATGTTATGCTGTGTGTTCTTATATGCTTTACTGGTGTGTGCTTATTACGTTTATGGTTTATACTTGCAACTCGATTTATCAAATCACAACGCAATGCAACGCTATACTTGATATCTCGCTAAATTACTTAAAGTACTCGCACAAACTAACACAACAAAACGCACCAAACGGGCATCCCTTACTCGAAACAGAGGGCTTGTGCACCAAACTGCTCCCTTCGAATGAAGCTAGCGGCTTCGTACGAAGGTACGAAGGCAGCCAGCTTCAAACAAGGGCAACAGCTTCGAACCCACTCCTCTCTAAATACCTAGCCACTCTCCTCATTCATTCTAACTTGCTGACATTTACTCCTAAACACTGCCGAATTGCTGTCCAACTGTTTTCAAGTAAGATTTATAATTTTTACAAGATTACACAATGTTTTCGCTACGATTTTCCATAAGATTCACTTTGATTTCATCCAAACTCTTTTGTTTTCAACTAAACTTCATCTCTTCACTTAAACTTCATCTTTTTCCTCTTAACTTCTCTATTTTCAGGAAAACCTTCATCTTTTTCATCAAATCTTCTTATTTTACTATGGATCTAGACTTGTACGAGTGATTTGGGTCTAGCTTTGGCTTCCTAAGTTGTAGATCCGAAGATCTGATACTCACCAAGTGTTAGATCTAAGTGAAAACCCTTTTAAAACCTGATTTTCACACTAAACGGACCTAAAAACACGTATTTCGCCACTGAATAGCGGAACGAAGTAGTGTCGAAACCGCCTTGAATAGGACTCGAAAATACATCCAATTCAGGTGAAAACACAGCTCTGAATGCCAAGAACAGCCACGAATGCGAGCTGGATTGTTCTGTGCGAAGCCCGGCTTCGTACGAAGGCACTGATTGACTTTGCGCATCACAGCCTGATTTTCATCTGTGACTTAGACAAAGACCTCTCCGACTCTATGTTTAATCAGTAGCTTAAGGTTGGAGGGATGAACACTTGATTTTCTGAAGACATATGCGAAGAACACTCAATTTTGGACAACGGAAGCATCACTTGTGCGAAGACCCACCTTTGTACGAAGGAACAGCTTCGTACGAAGCTTTTGTTTCCCACTTGACACTCCGATTTCGACCGTTTCAGCACTTTGGAAGACTTACGCATTCTGTCCCTGTACGCAGGCTGATCTGGTGCTCCCTTCAATCCATTCAGAACGTGTTTACTTGTTAGACACGCACTGTGAATATACTCGAACCCTTTTTCGCTTAACGCACTTTTGGGTGTTACATACGTTCTCTATCAAAATACACAACACTTAAACGCTTTGAAACGCTAACAGCACTCGCATGATATACATGATTAGTTGAATACTTTTTTCTATGTTACACAGTGATGACTTGACTGACCGCCCTTAGCAATGATAGTACTATAGTTTGGACTCAGCACCTGTTTAGTCAGGGGTTGTTAAGGATCACATATTTACTTCACTTGTTCGCTTCGGTGATCACGTGTCGCGTATACTCTACTCGCACTCATGTGGTTAGCTTGTATCATTGTGATAGTTACTTGATTCCCTGTTACGTGTTACATGCTGGTTATGCATAAACGCTTTCTGTACTATATTTATGCTAAACTTGTGTACTCACCTTTACATTATTGTATTGACTTTATTTTAACGTATGTGACAGGTTAATGTATTAAACTAGATAGGAAGTCTAGAAACTCACCAAATAAAAATCTAGGTTGTCGGACTTGTTTTGTTTGAGAGATGTGAACTCCGTTATGACTGTTTGTTGAAATATTTGTTTATTAGTATGGGATAATGAACCTTTTAAATATTGTCATTAAATAGTTGTTTGAGAGATGTGAACTCCGTTATGACTGTCTGTTAAATTTTCAGCTGGAGTTCTTGAAGATGTCGTGCTTTCCTAGTGGAAAGCGCAAGTACCAATACTCGAGTTGGAAGTTGTGAATGCCACACCTTGGAACACTTTCAAGGATATGATGAAGGAAGAGTACTGTCACCGGGATGACATTCAAAAGCTGGAAACCAAGTACTACAATCTCAAAATGTTAGACTTAGAAATTGATGCTTACACGAAATGATCTAACGAGCTAGCGTCATTATGTCCTAATATGTCGAATCCATCCTACAAACGTATCGAGTTATACAATAAAGGGTTGGTACCACAAATTCAAAGCATGGTAACATCTGCTAACCTGCAAACCATTCAGCAGATCATCCGACTCGCCCATAAACGAAATGATCAGGAAGTAGAACAAGGAAAGTTACCTAAACGCTGTTTCTGAAACTTTTGTCGATAACAAACGCAAGTGGAATAGAAATCCAACCAAAGGTTCTAGCCCTAGTCAATCCCCTCAGCAGTAAAGAAAACTCGACAACAACCGAACTCCGAATCGGCAAACGTTGAATAGTCAAGGACGAGGCATTTATTAGGGAAACCAGCCCAAGTGCGACAAATGTAACCGACACCACCATGGGCAATGTGACCTAAACTGCTGCCAGTGATGCGGGAAAATGGGACATGCATCCAAAGATTGCAGAAGCTAGTTTCCAGCTAAGCAAGCTTAGCAGCAACAAAATCAGCAACCCCAATGCCAGCAGCAACAACAGAATAACAATAAAGGATGTTTTCAATGTGGTGCCGAAGGGCACATTAGAAGAAATTCCCCGCAACTAAACCAGAACAACAAATATGCGGGTAAAGGCACCAATAACAACAACAACGACGACGATAATGGGAACGGCGGCAGAGACCGAGCTTTCAGGCGAAGTAAGGAATGACCCTAATGTTGTGACGGGTAAGTTCCTTCTAAACGACTGCTTTATTTATGTACTTTTTTATTCTAGTGCGGACCATAGTTATGTCTCCTCGAACTTTCGTACGCTACTTAAGCCTACCCCAACTTCTCTCGAACGTAAGCATACGGTGGAAGTAGCCAATGACAAATCGTTCGAGGCAATGGATATTCACCGCAACTGTAGTCTTGAAGTCGTAGTCGGGATGGATTAGCTATCCTTAGATCACGCGTAGATACATTTCCATGAAAAGATTGTTCGTATCCTTCTTCCTAACGACAAAACCCTTGACATTCGGGGCGAGAAGGGTGGCGCTGTGTAGGCATCATTTCATTCATGAAGGCCCAGAAGTTCATGCGAAAGGGCCATACAGCTATTCTAGCCTTTGTCACTGATAATCAAACAAAAGATATGAGAGTCCAGGATCCGGCGAGTTTGACGAGCTTTGGTCCTGAAATAACCGGCCCGGTGATAAGAAATGAGTAGAAGTAGAAATCCACACCGAACAAGTCAATTTAAGCTGGTTTCAATTAATGATTCAAAGTTACATACCCGTGAAACCAGCTGGACAACATCTCCCCTCAGGGAACCAAAAGCTTGTCCAACACAAGACCCCAACACCCATATATATAGGCATCATGCCTTCGTAAGAACCCACCTATGGTCCCTTCGTACGAACCGGGTTTGGTCTTGTGGCTTCGTATGAACTGACTAATGTATCCATTCGTACGAAGGGACTCCCTTCATACGAAGGAGCCATTACGACACAAAACCTTTAGTTTGTACCCTATTTCACACTATTCTATACAATATTCAACACACGTTCTATCGAGCCTATTCGCACAGTGGCGGACATACAATATTTGCACCAACAGATTCCCCCTGGCCGTCACTGTTGAATTGTCACTTTGAAAACTTAGATTCGTGTTTTGAATATTCTGCAACTTCAATCAGGCATCTTGAAATCTTCAATTGATTCCACCTTGATTGATGATTCGGGTTTGCTTTTGACAATGTTATGCATAAATTCCCCCTAAAATGAATCTTCAAGTCTTTGTTTGCACAGTTCACTACTCCGCCCCTGATTTGCTCAACTGCAATCTTAACAAATAATCATCAAATTGAAACTAATCAATGCAGCTTCTTTGTTTCAACTTTAACCCTATCCGCTTTCGGTTTTTGATATATCATTTCAGCACCATCGATCGCGCATTCCGCCTGCTTGATCTAATTAATGTACAAAAACACAACCTGGAAATGATAGAAACTTCGAACACCCCACTAGTTAACTTCAAATATGTGATTACCCACGAAAATCTGAAATCCCGTTTTCCGTTATCACCTTTAAGCACCTTTAAGAATGACTGATCAGTATAAACGGTATCTGCACAGTCAGCCAATCTTCAACGGATCAAATCATCTGGTAACGTATACTGATCTCTGAAGCGTTCGTCCACAATCAGATTCATCTTCTCAGACAATCTAGATCTTACAAGCTTTCATGCACAATTAGATTCACATTCTCGGACAATCTGAAGTCGGAACCATCCGAATACAGTTGCACTGTCATGAATTTTAAAAATGCCAAAATTTCAATATATTCTATGAAATTTTTATTCCCCCTCATTTTTGCAAATTCTGACGTCTTATCACTGAATTGCCCCTCAAACTGAGCAATTCAGTCTTCTCTTATCTCTGAAAAACTTGACTATGCTGAGAATATGACAATTTTTCCCCAAATATCAGTTTTTCATCATTGCGGATTTTACGTTACGGCCCATTAATAGTCAGGTGATCCAGATGATAAACATTCTGCACCAGTACCATGACTACCCCACTAATTTCCACAATCTGTGATCACATCATCAAATCTGTTCGCTAAAGCCCCTGACGGTGTCTCCGAACAACCCTGCTTGGGTGTTAAAAACTCGAAAAATTTTCAATCAGCAAACTTTTTCTAGAGAGTCATCTCGTCACTTCGATCAAAAAATGCCTTTTTAGGCTTTTGTTCTAGATTAATTTGACATTTTGAACAAATAGGAAGTCCCCTCGTACGAACCTGGTCCCTTCGTACAAAGCTAGACATGAGTGGGTTCGTACGAACCTGGTGCCTTCGTACGAAGCTGGACACAAGCCGGTTCGTACGAAGCTGTGCGTTCGTACTAGAGAGGCTGATTCCTCAAGAACACTCCCAAACACATTTTTCTATCCAATCTTTATTTCTGTGAATTTCATGATGGAACTTCACAGGATTGTGTGAAAATCAAGTTCAAATCCAATGATGTTTTCAATTTCAAATTCCATCCGTGAATTGACCTTCAATTTGTTGTTTATTTGATGTTTAACATCAAAACCTCCAAAATATCCAAAATTTATGAGCGTAGGTGATTCAATCAACTGTTAGAACGATTAAATTGGTATCGTAGCTCTGGCACCAATTGAGAGTCCAGGATCCGGCGAGTTTGACGGAGCTTTGGTCCCGAAATAATCAGTTCGATGATAAAAAATGAGTAGAAGTAGAAATCAACACCGAACAAGTCAATTTAATCTAGTTTCTATTAATGATTCAAAGTTACATACTCGTGAAACCAGTTGGACAACATCTCCCGTCAGGGAACTAAAAGCTTGTCCAACACAAGACCCCAACACCCATATATATAGGCATCATGCCTTCATACGAACCTACCTATGGTCCCTTCGTATGAATCGGGTTTAGTCTTGTGGCTTCGTACGAAGGAACTGTTACAACACAAAACCTTTAGTTCGTACCGTATTTTACACAATTCTATATAATATTCAACCCACGCTCTATCTAGCCTATTCGCACAGTGGTGAACATACAATATATGCACCAACAAATTCCCCCTTGGCCGTCACTGTCGAATTGTCACTTTGAAAACTAAGATCCGTGTTTTGAATATTCTGCAACTTCAATCAGGCATCTTGAAATCCTTAATCGATTCCCCCTTGATTGATGATTCGGGTTTGCTTTTGACAATGTTATGCATAAATTCCCCCTGAAATGAATCTTCAGGTCTTTATTTGCACAATTCACAACTCCTCCTCTGATTTGCTCAACTATAATCTTCACGAATAATCATCAACTTGAAACTAATCAATGCAGCTTCTCTGTTTTAACTTTAACCCCATCTGCGTTAGGTTTTTTATATATCATTTCAGCACCATCGATCGTGCATTCCGCCTACTTGATCTAATTAATGTACAAAAACCCAACCAGGTATAGAAACTTCGAACACCCCACTGGTTAACTTCAAATCTGTGATTACCCATGAAAATCTAAAATCCCGTTTTCCGGATCACCTTTAAGCACCTTCAAGAATGATTGATCAGTATAAACGGTATCTCCACAGTCAGCCAATCTCCAAAGCATCAAATCATCTGGTAACGTATACTGATCTCTGAAGCGTTCGTCCACAATCAGATTCATCTTCTCAGACAATCCAGATCTCAGAAGCTTTCATCCACAATCAGATTCACATTCCTGGACAATCTGAAGTCGGAACCACCAGAATATAGTTGCACTGTCATGAATTTTAAAAATGTCGAAATTTCAATATATTCTATGAAATTTTATTTCCACTCATTTTTGCAAATTCTAACGTCTTATCACTGAATTCCCCCTCAAACTATGCAATTCAGTCTTCTCTTATCTCTGAAAAACTTGACTATGCTGAGAATATGACAATTTTTCCCCAAACGTCAGTTTTACATCATTACGGATTTTACGTTACGACCCATTAACAGTCAGATGATCCAGATGATAAACATTCTGCGCCCGTATCATGACTACCCCACTAATTTCCACAATCCGTGATCACATCATCAAATCTGTTTGCTAAAGCCCCTGACGGTGTCTCCGAACAACCCATCTTGGTTGTTAAAAACTCGAAAAAATTCAATCACCAATTTTTTCTGTAGACTCATCTCATCATTGCGATCAAAAAATGCCTTTTTTAGGCATTTGTTCTTGATCAATTTGATATTTTGAACAAATAAGAGGTCCCTTCGTACGAACCTGGTCCTTTCATACGAAGCTAGACATGAGTGGGTTCGTACGAACCTGGTCCCTTCGTACGAACCTAGACACAAGCCGGTTCGTACGAAGCTGTGCGTTCGTACTAGAGAGGTTGATTCCTCAAGAACACTCCCAAACACATTTTTCGATCTAATCTTTATTTCTGCGAATTTCATGATGAAACTTCACAGGATTGTGCGAAAATCAATTCCGAATCCAATGATGTCTTCAATTTCAAATTCCATCCGTGAATTGACCTTCAATTTGTTGTTTATTCGACGTTTAACGTCAAAACCTCCAAAATATCCAAAATTTATGAGCGTAGGTGATTCAATTAACTGTTAGATCGATTGAATCGGTACCGTAGCTCTGATACCAATTGAGAGTCCCGGATCCGATGAGTTTGACGGAGCTTTGGTCCCGAAATAACCGGTTAAGTGATAAGAAATGAGTAGAAGTAGAAATCAACACCGAACAAGTCAATTTAATCTAGTTTCTATTAATGATTCAAAGTTACATACCTGTGAAACCAGTTGGACAGCATCTCTCCTCAGGGAACCAAAAGCTTGTCCAACACAAGACCCCAACACCCATATATATAGGCATCATGCCTTCGTACAAGCCCACCTATGGTCCCTTCATACGAACAAGGTTTAGTCTTGTGGCTTCGTATGAACTGACTAATGTGTCCGTTCGTACGAAGGGAGTCATACGAACAAGGTTTAGTCTTGTGGCTTCGTACGAACTGGCTAATGTGTCCGTTCGTATGAAGGGACTCCCTTCGTACGAAGGAGCTGTTACAACACAAAACCTTCAGTTCGTACCGTATTTCACACTATTCTATACAGTATTCAACACACTCTCTATCTAGCCTATTCGCACAGTGGCAGGCATACAATATATACACCAACAAGAGAAAAAAAATCAAAGATGTCACTCCCAATTCCCGGTGGGCCCGGATGGGTATAATCGTGACGGTTGGATAATAGTTATCACATAATAATATGCAACGGAAGTATAGAAGTAAAAGCATCAGGAGTTACAAATTCCTTAGCCTTCATTCTAGCCGACAGGTGGGATATAATAAACAACACTTTAAACATCATAGGCCTTAAGCATCAGGAGTTGCAAATTCCTTAGCCTTCATTCTAGCCGACCTGTATTCCCAGCCTATAATAAGGTTAGGTACCTGATATTCAATTTTTTGAAAATACATCAGCCAAAGCTGGTAAATACAATTAACTGACTCTTTGGAAAACAGTTTTTCTAAAAGAGTTTTATACATAGAGAAAACCCGTAGACGATCTTTTAATATATATATTGGGATATATTCTTGCTGCCAGATTTACATACTTGATTAACCCATTAGGACATCCGGGCACGGTACCATTAACCCCCAATCGTTTCAGCTATTAAGTAAAACGGAATAAACTGGATTCTTACATTTATGCGCAATCATAGGCCACCCACTTATGTAATACCCGCTCCAAGTGTCATAATTGTCACCCCAAGTTTAAAACTAAAATAAGTTAAGAGTATTTATCTTTTTGCTAGCTTCCAACCAATAAGATTATCATTTAGCAAAAAGCCGCAAGTATAAGTACTATTGACCCAAGTCTGATTATCTAGGGTACTATAGTCTGGAATGAACAGATTTATTATCTGTTAGAATGTATACGGGCCAAAGGTAGTCCCTTTAGATATGACCCGATATTTAAGAATAGGTTCACCAGATTAAGCGTATACCGAATAGAATGTGGTTTAACCCAACAAGTACTAGGACTTGTATAATATGGGTAAACAAAGTACATTCTGGATTTTGAAATAAAAATGATAAGGCTAAACCCGTTTCGGTAAACTTATGTAAATTAGTTACGTAAGTCTAACCGTACGCGTATAAGCGATAACGAGTAACCGGATGAGTCATGAACAATTTCCATATGCCAATACACTTTAAACAAGTTATAATATCAGTAAGATATCAACTTGTATCCCGTTAAGGTTTTAAAATCAAACTATGCCTCATAAGAGCGTTTTGGTCATTTAGCGACGTATAAAAGGAACTTGCGTATAATTTAATGTTAAGACCATAAACATTCTGTAAAAACACTTTATTTATGATATAATATAAGTAGGATATCAAACATATGTGTGTTTTATAGTTTAAGACCAAACTATGCTCCGTAGGGGCATTTTGGGCATTTCACACATAGTTTTGAAAGCTTATTTGGGATTTTGAGTTTATAAAAAGTACCTACTGTAAAACCATTTTAAATAAGTTATAAAATCAGTAGGTAACAAGTCTTGGTTGATAAATATGGTTTAAAACCATATTATGCGCCAAAAGGGTGTTTTAGTCGTTAAGTGACGATATTTGTGATATTTTATGAAAACTGATGTTATGACCAGGTTTATATGGTTAAGATATGTTATTTAGTATAACACATCAGTAGGTAAAAAGGTTTTATATAAAAATCATGATTAAAACCATTTTATGTGCCATAAGGGCATTATCGTCATTTAAGATCGTAATACAAGAACTTGTGCATAAACTCAGTTTATAAACTAACTTGATATCCTAGAATATCCTAATTATGATATTACATCCGTAGGTAATGACTTTGGTATAACAATTTAAGTTTAAGACCGTTCTATGCGCCGAAAGGGCATTTCGGTCACTTTAAAGCATAATTTACGATATTATACGAACACTCGGTTTATGATCAGATTAGTAACATCAAAATATGTTAAACATGTTAACATATCAGTACCTAATCCATTTGCAAGTTCATTGGTGTTTAAAACCTCATTTTTAACAAAAAGGGCAAAATAGTCAAAGTATGGCATATTAACGAAAGCTTGCATAAAGCTCGGATTACTATTACGACCGTGTAATATAATCTCAGAGGGTTATGCTACATCATATTAAGATCATAACAGAACCTTAAATCAGTAGCATACTAGTATAATTCGGTTCATAATTGAAAGTCAAAGTAGAAGTCAAACTTCGCGACTTTCGGTTGCGAACCGACCCTAAAACTGGAATTGACGAGCCGAACATGTTTACACATGTTCTAATAATTATTACTAAATTGTTTAAGTGTTAAAACATATTTTAGAACACTTCTAAACTGCCAATGACCCTTTGGTGGAGTGGTGGAAAGGACTTGGGCCATGTGAGTGGTCTCAGGTTCAATCCCCACCTCCATCAAAGGTGAGGCATTGGGGTTATTCCCAACCCAAGGATGGCAAGGACTCTGGTTCAAGCCTGAGGGAACCCGAGTTTTCTATTATGGCGCATTTACTCCAGCGGGTCGCTCTGTCACAACAGGCGGTCGATTCGTGTGGAGGGTGCAACTCCTGTCAAGTGGCAGGGGGTCGGAAATTTTCTCGGGGAAAGCTATGTCCCATTTCTACCGAGGCGTGGGCCCCGTTAAGACAACATAGTCCTTGGGATAGAAATGGGGTGAGCCTGCATCTTGCGGGTGTGTATTAACCGTCTGTTGTGAATTACACCTTTCAAAAAAAAGAACACTTCTAAACTCAGTTTTTGATTATTTCAAAATCTGCCCCGTTGACTTTTTAAAACATTAATATGTTGACTCATCAATTGACCAAGCAAACGTGATTCTTAGGAGGTGCCCTTTTGAGGGATTAACATCTACCTAATTAAGATCACATAGCCATGTTCGTTGCGAACAATGGCTGGACCATTAAGGTCTAAACCGAAAGTCAAAGCGTTCATCGAAAACGCTTGACTTTTGGCTTTTAAAGCCTAATAAACAAACAAGCAACGAAAGGAACACTTACAAGTGGTCCAAGGGACTAAATGAAACTCAAAGAGAAGCTCTAAAATGCTCAGGAACCTCCACAAGAGAAGAATAGAGAGGAAACAAGGAAAGGTGCAAGTTTTTCAAAGAAACAAAGCACCTATTTATAGTTTTTGAGGATCTTTGAGATCAATCCAGGTGTTATGGTGCTTCCTAGGATGTTAACAAGTGTCCTAGTATGTGTACAAAACAACCAACAAACCCATAGATTTGTTTAAGAGGTTTATGGTCACTTGGAGTGGCCACCAATGAGTCATTGCACTCGGATAGGTATAAACCACATTCTCTATTCGATACACGCTTAATCTAGCGAACCTATTCTTAAGTAACAGGTCACATCTAAAGGGACTAACCTTTAACCCATATACATTCTAACAAATAATAAATCTGTTCATTTTAGACTATAGTACCCCCAGATAATCGGACTTGGGTCAATAATACTTAGACTTGCGGATTTTTGCTAAATTATAATCATATTGATTGGAAGCTAGCAAAAAGGTAAATACTCTTAACTTATTTTAGTTTTTTAACTTGGGATGGCTATTAAGCCACTTGGAGCGGGTATTACATAATGTAACACCCCAATCGCGTAACACACGGCGGAAATATAGGGGAGTCACGTTACAAATTGCTCACAACAACTGGTACTAAATTGTTTCATTATTGTTAACATTGTTTTACAAAACATAGAATACCTGTAATCGTCTTTTGTTTAAAGAAGTCTAAGGCCCTGATGTAATCCTACGCGTTGCATGCTTGAATAATTGAAAACCTGAAACATATGTAAAAATGAGAGTCAACAATAAAGCTGGCGAGTACATAGGTTTTGTTAGCCAAATAAATGGTAAAAAGTTTGGTATTGCAATACTTTGACAACTACAAGAGTTGTCAATTGAAAATGAAATCTTGAAGCCAAAGAATGGCAAAAGGTTTAGTATTGCAATGCATTATCTTGATTGGGAAAACTTATGACCAAGAGTTTTGTATATGGCAATATGATTATTACTAGGTAATTCTTATGCTATTGAAAATTGTACTTTGTAATTACATTGAAATCGTCATAAAACTTGTGAGTGTGTTATTAAAAAAAATCCAATAAATGATTGATAATAACATTATTGAAATTTGACATAACTTGTGCGAGGATTATTAAAAATCAAGTCAATGATTTATAATAATACTTTGGATATCCTTCTAAGAATCTAACATATGAAGATATGGAAGATTCTACGAGGATTTGGATTCTTGAACATTGAATCAATTGAACACATAAATCCTAAAGTGATTTGGATAACGCTACAAGAGTAATACACTAATAACACTTATATATAGGAAGTAACAACGGCGTATCCACCATGTTCTTATGGTATTACACTCGTTTCGTTATCTAAATCACAACTAACCACATAAACACATAAATCGTCAATTTGTCAACAACTTGTAAACAAGCATTAAAGTACACAATGAATCCAAACAAGGACTTCAATTGTACTTTAAACATCCAACGAGTAGCTAACTATGAAGATAGATAGATAGATAGATAGATACTACGAGGATTTGGTTTGGTTAACAATCGGTAGTATATCAAACTATACTTTGGTAAACAATGTTGTCACACCCCAACCGCGTTAAAACAACAAAACCGCGACGGAAACATCGGGGAGAGTCGTAACAGAATCATTTCTTCACAACACATGGGTTGAAGTTATGTTTTATTGAATTATTAAATGTTTAATATTGTCTTAAAGTAAAAAACAAACAAGTTCAAACATATTGTCTTTCTTGTTTTATAGTTACTAAGGCCACATCCATTCCTATGTGAGCATGCACAATCATCATCAACATCATCAAACGGCACCTGAAACATATGTGAAAAGAAAGTCAGCATAAAAATGCCGGCGAGCACATAGGTTTTGTGAGTGTGTCGAATTCATGGCTTGTATATGCTTTGCAATACCTCTTAGTTCATTATGTTTGTACTTCCGTCTGTATCGAGTCTATGTATTTTGTCCTGTAATGTGTTGTTGTACAGTTGTATATGTATGTATTTTGTATCTAGACAAATGGGAGACGGAACGTTAATTGTCAAGTGTGATCCATTCAGATGACATAGGTCATCCAGACGGATGGCCATCTGGACGGATGACCATCCGACCGGATGACACCACCTCTCCCAAGATTCCCTATAAATAGATGAGTAGGGGTCTTCGTTTAGAACCTTTCGCCATTTTGTCAAAGCGAAGCTCTATCCAATTGTCATACAGATCTTTGTACTTTCACATCAGTTAATGAGATTGGACATGTTTAACGTTGATATCGTTGTTGATGATTCTCTGACGATGCTGATGGATTCCGCACCTCTATATTGATCGATTCGCACCACGTTCTTCATCTTAGAGAGAACCGTTCCTACAGGGGCACTCACAAGTGGTATCAGAGCCACAGGAGGTCGAATCGGAGATGGTTACAGCGATTCCACGGGGATTTCAGTTGTTTTCAGCCGTTTTCAGTCAAATCTTGTCACACCCCCAAAATCCACACGCGGAGTATCACCGCTTGGAGGCGTGACTGACCAGGATCAAGGCACCAATCATATTGAACATATAAGTAAATACCAAAAATCATTCATCAATACGAAAGGTGTTTTCAAAACCAAACATCAACAAGTGTGTAGCGGAAGCATAAGTATGTAAACCCAATGTAAATAGTAAATTCAAACGTTTAGATAATTAACATGGCATCATCGATCCATGTCCCACAACGACCTGCTCCTCCCTGTGCAAGCTCCATATGTACCTAAGGTCCTGCAAGGCATGCAAGAGAGAGTCAACAACTAGTTGAGCGAGTTCACAGTTAATAGTTCAGTAATAGTATAGCGTGAGTAGTAGTATGTTCGTTCGTTACAATGTATCGTATTAGTTCCCATCGCGGCCTTCCAGGCAGGTGTGCGAAGATGTTGGGGAATGTTTTTCCCAAGTATTCTAGACTATGTTTATTTGTATCGCGGCCCTCCAGGCATGTGTGCGAAGATTAGTATTCGTATCGCGGCCATTCCAGGCATGTGTGCGAAGATTAGTATTCGTATCGCGGCCATTCCAGGCATGTGTGCGAAGATTAGTATTCGTATCGCGGCCATTCCAGGCATGTGTGCGAAGATTAGTAAATTTAGTTCGCGGCCTTTCTAAGGCAGGTGTGCGAAGTCAGTCATAATATCGCGGCCAATCCTTGGCAGGTGTGCGAAGATCAGTTCAATAAGTGTTACTAGTCTAGTCGTATCTAATCGTTAGGTTCTACTTTATGAGTATACACAATAATTCATCAATTCCCATTCCCACCCGGGAACCCCATGCCTTGGCTGTGTGAACTCACCTTGGTTTGCTCGGTATGCTAAATGTATGCTCGCAAGTAATCAATCACGTCCTAAAGTATGCACGTATAGAATAATCAGTTTGTGTTCAAGTTGTTCACGTATAAACATGTAACACGTAATCCCAATCATATCAGTCATGTTTAACATTTAACAGCAGTTAAATATTCCAGTTAACACTTAACAGAATTAACTCAAGTTACAGCACAGATCACCTATTCGGCGAAACACAAGTCGGCGAAATACATGTTGACGAAACACCTTCTGTTTCGTCATTCAGGGTCTCGGCGAAACACTTCTGTTTCGCCAAGTGTGTTTCGTCATCTGGTGTTTCGTCAAAACATCAGTTACGTCAATAACAGTTACATGCAGAAACCCTAATCATCATGTTCTGCCGTTTCGTAATATCATGTAATCATCATACCTATTATCCATCATGGCCGACACTTTACACACCATGAATTTTAATTGGACCTAGTAACATTGCAACCTTTAAAGTTTCATGTGATAATACTGACTTGTATTGATCCTCTCAAAATGAATCCTCAAATTTTAAATAATATAATCATTCATAGGATCCCATCATGTGATCATTAAATAAATTCATGAGTACTAAGATTTCATGTTCCCAAATCAAATGTCAGGTTGCCAATCATCACAAATTTCGAATTCATAAACAATGCCCCACCATTAAATATTACACATGTAATGTTTCTGACACACAATAAAGACTAATCGAATTGCTTGTTTATGTTTCACATGGCCGCCAATCTAATTCAATACATTAGGTCGATACCTCTACTGCTATATACAAATCATTCCCTATGATTCCAAATGGTTGACACCCTCCTTTATTAATTAACAACAGTTAGTTGCAGTCAAGTTTTATTACTCGCACACATAAAAGATCACAGACATCACGTGATAATTATCAAATAACACGCAGAGAACAATTTAATAAGAAAGGTGATGCACTAACCACAAGATCGATTGATTGCTTGAAGGGAAAAGACTCGTAATAGGGAAGAGGTTGCAAGAGAGATAACTGCCATCGCGCATTAGAGCTCTAGGGTTTCGGTTGTTATGATGAAAGTGTGAAACTGATGTTGTTTTACGTATTAAAACTCGAAATAACATGTTGGGCCCGAACTGGGCTTCGGCGGATCTGGGCTTGGCGAAACACACTGTTTCGTCGAGATGTAGATGGCGAAACAGGTTCTGTTTCGTCGGAACTGGTTATTTCGTCGGGTTCTTTTATAGTTTAACAGTTTAAGTTTCTCAAACAGTATACATGTTATACAATCAAACACATAATCATGTAAACACAATACGTTTATTATCACACGAAATGTACCGTTCCAAATCAGACGAGTCAAACAACTAAACAGTCAAGGTCAACGTGCAATAAATGCGAATAAAGAATGTCGGAAATTAGAGTTGTCACATTATCCCCAACTTGAAAGAAATTTCGTCCCGAAATTTAGCATGCGGTTACTGAGGAAAGCTAATGGTGTGACGTTGTTTACCTGTATTGTATCGCGGCTCCCCGAGCAGGTTTGCGAAGATTACTGGTTTTCTTGGGGTGTCACATTATCCCCCCGTTGATTTGGAATTTCATCCCGAAATTCTGCATTGGTAGCTTCAGCCTCAGTAGTAGCTGCTTGGTTTCCGAATAACTGGGGATATTTGAGTTCCATTTGATCTTCACGCTCCCAGGTGAACTCTGGGCCGCGGCGGGAGTTCCAACGAACTCGTACAAGAGGGATTCTCGTGTTCTTGAGGACTTTAACGTCCCGGTCCGTGATTTCAACAGGTTCCTCGACGAAGTGCAACCGCTCGTCGATAGTGAGTTCCTTCAAGGGAACTATGTGGGTCTCATCTGACGTACACTTCTTCAGATTCGGCACGTGAAAGACGTTGTGAACTGCACTGAGTTCAGGTGGTAAGTTCAACCTGTAGGCTACCCTGCCTATCTTCTCAATAACTTCAAAAGGTCCGACGTATCGTGGATTGAGTTTGCCGCGTTTGCCAAAACGAACCACACCCTTCCAGGGTGAAACTTTGAGTAGCGCTCGATCCCCAACCTGGAATTCGAGTAGTTTCCTGTCTTTATCGGCGTGTACTTTCTGACGGTCACGAGCTGCCGCCATGCATTGTCGTATTTGAGCAATCTTTTCAGTAGTATCAACTACCATTTCTGGACCTGTGATTTGACTATCTCCCACCTCTGCCCAACAGAGAGGTGACCGGCATTTACGCCCGTACAATGCCTCGAATGGAGCAGCTTTAATGCTGGTGTGGTAGCTGTTATTGTATGAAAATTCCACAAGTGGCAGATGTTTCTCCCAACCATTGCCAAAGTCAATTACGCACGCCCGAAGCATGTCTTCTAAAGTTTGAATAGTGCGCTCAGACTGCCCATCCGTCTGAGGATAATAAGCTGTGCTCATGTCTAAACGAGAGCCAAAAGATTTATGCATTGCTTGCCACAGTTCTTTCAAGTAGATGTCTGCTAGCGTAGAGAACTTGTCTGTTTCTTTAATGGCCAGGAAGTGAGCAGACTTTGTGAGTCGATCCACGATCACCCAATTAGTATCATTTCCGCGCTGAGATCTAGGTAAGCCTGTAACAAAATCCATGGAAATTTGCTCCCATTTCCATTGTGATATCTCAGGTTGTTGGAGTGGTCCTGACGGTTTCTGATATTCCGCCTTGACTCTCGCACAAGTCAAGCATTTGCTAACGTATGTGGCTATGTGGGCCTTCATGCTAGGCCACCAATATGTAGTTTTGATATCGTGGTACATTTTATCCGAACCTGGATGTACCGAGTAGCGAGACTTATGAGCTTCATCCATTACAAGCTCGCGTAAGTTACCATAGAGTGGGACCCAAATGCGTCCTGTTACATAGTAGGCGCCGTCAGCCTTTTGTTCTAACCGTTGCCTTGAGCCGCGTAGGGCTTCAGCCCTGACGTTTTCTGGTTTCAATGCTTCTACCTGAGCATCTTGTATCTGAGAAGGAAGACTAGACTGAATAGTGAGTTGCAACGCTCGTACACGTCTAAGTGTAGTATCCTTTCGACTAAGGGCGTCGGCCACCACATTGGCTTTGCCCGGATGGTACTTTATAGCACATTCGTAATCGTTCAGTAGTTCGACCCATTGACGTTGTCGCATGTTCAACTCTTTCTGCTTGAAGATACGCTCGAGACTCCTGTGATCGGTGTAGATGGTGCACTTGGTACCGTACAGGTAATGTCGCCATAACTTGAGCGCAAAAACAACAGCTCCCAGCTCTAAATCATGTGTAGTGTAATTCCGTTTGTGAATCTTAAGTTGGCGCGAAACATAAGCAATGACTTTATCCCTTTGCATAAATACACATCCAAGACCTTGGATGGATGCGTCGCAGTAGACTACGAAATCTTTCGTGCCTTCAGGCAATGAGAGGATAGGTGCGCTGCAAAGTCTATCCTTTAAGTGCTGAAATGCTGACTCCTGTGTATTACCCCAACGGTAAACAACACCTTTCTGCGTCAGTAGTGTAAGCGGCTGTGCAATCTTTGAAAAGTCCTTGATGAAACGTCTGTAATAACCCGCCAAACCCAAGAATTGGCGTATTTCTGTTGGTGTACGAGGCGCAGGCCAGTTCTTAACTGAATCTACCTTGGATGGATCTACATGAATCCCATCCTTGTTCACCACGTGGCCTAAGAAGTGGACTTCACGAAGCCAAAAGTCACATTTAGAAAACTTAGCGTATAGCTGTTCCGTTCGTAGAAGTTCCAGTATAAGTCGTAAGTGCTGCTCGTGTTCCTCCTGACTTTTCGAATAAATCAGGATGTCGTCGATGAAAACGATGACGAACTTGTCAAGATAGGGTTTGCACACTCTGTTCATAAGATCCATGAAGACCGCAGGCGCGTTCGTTAGCCCGAATGGCATGACCAAAAACTCGTAGTGTCCGTAGCGAGTTCTAAATGCTGTTTTGGAGACGTCCTCATCCCGGACTCTCAGCTGGTGATATCCTGACCTTAAGTCTATTTTGGAGTAGTAGCTCGACCCTTGCAGCTGGTCGAATAAATCATCTATGCGCGGAAGAGGATAACGATTCTTGATCGTCACCTTGTTGAGTTCACGGTAGTCTATACACATCCTGAACGTACCGTCTTTCTTCTTCACGAATAACACTGGAGCTCCCCAGGGCGAAGAGCTAGGACGTATAAAACCCTTTTCCAAGAGTTCTTGTAGCTGCTTTGACAGTTCTTCTAATTCAGTTGGAGCTAAACGATAAGGTGCTCGAGCTATAGGTGCTGCTCCTGGAGCGAGCTCGATCTGAAATTCAACTTGACGATGAGGCGGTAACCCAGGTAATTCCTCAGGAAACACTTGAGGAAAATCGCGTACTACAGGAATATCTTCAATCTTTTTCTCTTTCTTCGATGTATCTGTAACGGGTGCTAATATAGCAGTGTGCCCCTTGCGCAAACACTTCTGAGCCTTCAAGAAAGAAATGATGCCACTCACGACACCACTCCTGTCACCTTGAACTTCGAGAGGTTCTTTACCAGAACGGAGAATACGAATGATCTTTTCCTTGCATAGGATCTCTGCTTGTTGTTGGGATAACCAATCCATACCAATGACGATGTCGTAACTATCGCAACGTTGAGGTCATTACTAGTATCACCCTGACCAATCACGAACACTCGACCCCTGGCACCATTGTCGTCGTTATTACCCCCATTGTTGCCTCCATTATTGTTCCTGTTTCTTTGATTGTGGTTCTGATTCTGGTTCTGGTTCGACCGTGGGCAGTGTCTTTTGAAGTGACCTTCAGCACCATCTGATAACATCCCTTGTTACCATGCTGTTGTCGCTGACTCTATAGATCTTGTGGCTGTTGTTGTTGGTTCTGGTTTGCAGGACGTGAGTTTCTACCATCTTTGGTTCCATGACCAAGCTTGTTGCATTATTGACAATGATTGCGTTTGCCCTGCCCGCTGTGGTGCAGGTTACATCGTTTGCGCTTAGGGTGGTTTCCCTTGTATCCACCCTGCCCTTGAATACTAAATGTTGCTGATCAGGACTTTAGTTGTCATCGACCTTTCACTGCTGTGCCTGGGACGGAATCGTAGTCGAACCCTTGCTAGAGGTTCCATCCCACTTTCATCCATTGTTACTGAGGGTAGCAGAAGTAGTTGAAGTAGTAGTGGTAGTAGTATCGCTGATACGTTGAGGCAGCTTGTTCTGTCCCACTGCCTGGTCTATGAGACGATGAGCAAGATGAGTAACATCTTGAATAGTAGCAAGTTTAGCCGTCATCACATGGTTTGAATTCCTGGTACTAAGCCTTTGAGGTACAGCTCAAAGCTCTTTATGGGAGGATCCACCATAGTTGGACACAAAATTGTCAGTTTGTTGGATCGTATCGTGCACGCTTCTATCTCTGACCCCGTCATCTTCATGTTAAAGGACTCCACCTCCAGCTTGTGGATGGCATCATAACTACCGTATTCACGTTTGATCAGTTCCTTAAAATCATTCCATGGGGTGGCATTAGCAGCCGCCAGCCCCAGCATCGTAACTTGCGCGTTCCACCAAGTTTGCGCAGTGTCTTCGAGAATATCAGTGGTATATTTCACCTTATGAGCCTTAGGTCATTCGCACATTCGAAAGCCGATTCGAGTTTCTCGAATTAATGGAGGAGTCCAACAGCCCCTTCAGTGTCGCTGAAAGTAATAGGACGACAGTCCATAAAAGTCGTGTATGTGCATACAGGTGGCTGAGCGTGTTGACTTGTCGTGTGCGTAAGAGTAATCAAAATTAAGCACAAGTGTTGAGTTACAAGAGTAGGATCTAAAAATCCTAGAGTAAGTGGTGATGGCAGGTTGCACCTCCCGCCTGGGCAGCTGCGAGTGCTGCAGTAACTTGTTCAGTGATCGAAGCCGCCAACTGGGCTTGAGTTAGGTTAACGCGTCCACACATGATCTTGACATCAAGGAGAACATGTGGGTGAGAGGTTCGCGAATAGTGCGAAGAGAGTGAGCACACAAGTATTCTCAAGCAATAACGTATGGTAGGTTCTGTAATCTGAGCATACCACGAGCAAAGTTCTATGTAATTCTAGCAAGTAGGTAAAGTAACATGAATAGTAGTACCTATGATGTTGAGCCTTGCACGTGGAGCGAGGCGTCGTTGTGGATCGTTGCGAGCACTGTTTTGGTTATAGTCTGGTTTTAACAAAATCGTTTTCCCTTTATTAAAACCGAGTTCTCTATAACCAATGGCTCTGATACCAATCTGTCACACCCCCAAAATCCACACGCGGAGTATCACCGCTTGGAGGCGTGACTGACCAGGATCAAGCCACCAATCATATTGAACATATAAGTAAATACCAAAAATCATTCATCAATACGAAAGGTGTTTTCAAAACCAAACATCAACAAGTGTGTAGCGGAAGCATAAGTATGTAAACCCAATGTAAATAGTAAATTCAAACGTTTAGATAATTAACATGGCATCATCGATCCATGTCCCACAACGACCTGCTCCTCCCTGTGCAAGCTCCATATGTACCTAAGGTCCTGCAAGGCATGCAAGAGAGAGTCAACAACTAGTTGAGCGAGTTCACAGTTAATAGTTCAGTAATAGTATAGCGTGAGTAGTAGTATGTTCGTTCGTTACAATGTATCGTATTAGTTCCCATCGCGGCCTTCCAGGCAGGTGTGCGAAGATGTTGGGGAATGTTTTTCCCAAGTATTCTAGACTAGGTTTATTTGTATCGCGGCCCTCCAGGCATGTGTGCGAAGATTAGTATTCGTATCGCGGCCATTCCAGGCATGTGTGCGAAGATTAGTATTCGTATCGCGGCCATTCCAGGCATGTGTGCGAAGATTAGTAAATTTAGTTCGCGGCCTTTCTAAGGCAGGTGTGCGAAGTCAGTCATAATATCGCGGCCAATCCTTGGCAGGTGTGCGAAGATCAGTTCAATAAGTGTTACTAGTCTAGTCGTATCTAATCGTTAGGTTCTACTTTATGAGTATACACAATAATTCATCAATTCCCATTCCCACCTGGGAACCCCATGCCTTGGCTGTGTGAACTCACCTTGGTTTGCTCGGTATGCTAAATGTATGCTCGCAAGTAATCAATCACGTCCTAAAGTATGCACGTATAGAATAATCAGTTTGTGTTCAAGTTGTTCACGTATAAACATGTAACACGTAATCCCAATCATATCAGTCATGTTTAACATTTAACAGCAGTTAAATATTCCAGTTAACACTTAACAGAATTAACTCAAGTTACAGCACAGATCACCTATTCGGCGAAACACAAGTCGGCGAAATACATGTTGACGAAACACCTTCTGTTTCGTCATTCAAGGTCTCGGCGAAACACTTCTGTTTCGCCAAGTGTGTTTCGTCATCTGGTGTTTCGTCAAAACATCAGTTACGTCAATAACAGTTACATGCAGAAACCCTAATCATCATGTTCTGCCGTTTCGTAATATCATGTAATCATCATACCTATTATCCATCATGGCCGACACTTTACACACCATGAATTTTAATTGGACCTAGTAACATTGCAACCTTTAAAGTTTCATGTGATAATACTGACTTGTATTGATCCTCTCAAAATGAATCCTCAAATTTTAAATAATATAATCATTCATAGGATCCCATCATGTGATCATTAAATAAATTCATGAGTACTAAGATTTCATGTTCCCAAATCAAATGTGAGGTTGCCAATCATCACAAATTTCGAATTCATAAACAATGCCCCACCATTAAATATTACACACGTAATGTTTCTGACACACAATAAAGACTAATCGAATTGCTTGTTTATGTTTCACATGGCCGCCAATCTAATTCAATACATTAGGTCGATACCTCTACTGCTATATACAAATCATTCCCTATGATTCCAAATGGTTGACACCCTCCTTTATTAATTAACAACAGTTAGTTGCAGTCAAGTTTTATTACTCGCACACATAAAAGATCACAGACATCACGTGATAATTATCAAATAACACGCAGAGAACAATTTAATAAGAAAGGTGATGCACTAACCACAAGATCGATTGATTGCTTGAAGGGAAAAGACTCGTAATAGGGAAGAGGTTGCAAGAGAGATAACTGCCGTCGCGCATTAGAGCTCTAGGGTTTCGGTTGTTATGATGAAAGTGTGAAACTGATGTTGTTTTACGTATTAAAACTCGAAATAACATGTTGGGCCCGAACTGGGCTTCGGCGGATCTGGGCTTGGCGAAACACACTGTTTCGTCGAGATGTAGATGGCGAAACAGGTTCTGTTTCGTCGGAACTGGTTATTTCGTCGGGTTCTTTTATAGTTTAACAGTTTAAGTTTCTCAAACAGTATACATGTTATATAATCAAACACATAATCATGTAAACACAATACGTTTATTATCACACGAAATGTACCGTTCCAAATCAGACGAGTCAAACAACTAAACAGTCAAGGTCAACGTGCAATAAATGCGAATAAAGAATGTCGGAAATTCGAGTTGTCACAAATCTCACCGGAGATTTTGACCATTTCATCATCTTCTTCTACATTTCTATCTGTTTTTCATATTTTCACACCTTAAACTCAGAAAAACTCAAAATTGATGGACAATTTACGGACAAATTGGACTAAAATTTACATAAAACTAATCGGAATCTATCATAGTATAATCCTACAAAGTTTCAATCCAAAATTCGAGCTAAAACTGTCACACCCTGTCTTTTGCGGAAGCGTATGATGTGTGACTGGTTTAATATCATTGCATTCAATCGTAATAAACAACTATATGATCAAAACGATGTTCATCCATTCATAAAATTTGATTATTACAAACACTGGTTATTCAAGTTTTTAAAATACGACCTTCGTCTTGGTTACAAACCAACAAAAGTGGATGACATCTAAACTTGAAGTCTACTTCTAGTTACGACACATGCGCCCAAGATCCATCCTGTTACCTGAAATACATGTAATTTTGGAAAACATCAACAAAAAGTTGAGCGAGTTCATGCATCTTGTTTGTGCACTGTAATTCTTGTAAATCTTTGAGAGACTCCTTTGTAAACAGGTATGAAAAACGTGTATGAACGTACTAAATGAATGTTTGTACAAGGACCTTAAGGCATGTAAGGACATGGGGAGTACTTGTTATGACTCCTTGAGGACATGGGGAGTACTTGTTATGAGTCCTTGAGGACATGGGGAGCACTCGTAATGGCTTATACCCCTGTCCATTTTCCTCGACTGTGTCAATTTCCCTTGACTGTGTCGATTACCCTCGACTGGGACTCCGAAGCACTACTTGGTACTAGTTGTGACCATGAGTGGGGTTCAGCCGTACCCGTTAGATCTAACCCTCGTCCCTAATTAAGTATTTAATGGCATTTCAATATCTAGTCTATGCTCACATGTTCTAGTATTTCATAGGCCTTTCATAGGCATTTCATATATCATTCCTTAAAACGCATCATACTTGGTACTAGTTATCACCAAGAGTGCTTCTTGTTTTTGTATCCATCATACCATTTATAAACATTGTAATATTTGTAACATGTATTTCACCCCCGAGAGTTATAAAACCAAAAACAGTTAAAGAAAAGGGCGAGCATGAACTCACAACTTTGCGTTCCTGCGTCGTAAACTTCACCGGATTTGCTTATCTAGCGTCGTGACCTAAACGTGTTTTATTAACGTTAGTCACTAGACTTGTATCGCACAAGTACAAGTCACTATCTTTTGTATATGTGTTCTTGTGTTAAAAATAATTTATATTTTTAACTATGTATCTCACTTATATTATTTTCTCAAAAATAAATATAAGTGTCTTGTATTTTTCACCCGATTTATGTATTTTGTCTAAATCTTCATTTCATGTTCATAACTTGTCCAAGTTATTTATTCTATCAAGTAATATATTTTCATAAATATATTTTCTTGTATTTGTCTAAGTATGTTGTATGTGTATTTTTGTCTTTTCACTCCTTAGGAGTATTTAGTGTATTTTCAAGTCCTAATACACTATTACAGTAAGACATACTACATACACCACAAAATTTGATGATCAGTAAATATATATATATTTTTCTCAAAAATATACATACTTAATATCAATTTTAATCTTGAAGAAATCATTATTTCTTAACACAAAAATCTTGGGAAACCTTGGTAAATGCTTTTAGATACATTTTTAGGGAATAAGTTTCTCAAAACTTATATTTTTCTAAGTGTCAAATTTTTATAGAAATTTTGACAGAGTTTCCCCTAAAAATGGAGGTTTCCCATGTTTTCAAAACATGTGTTTATTTTCTTTTAAATCCTCAACAACATAATCAAGTATTATCATAAGTCTAGATCATGTAAATCATACTACATCATGAACTTGAAGTTCTTGTAAAAACTTGTAGTAACTTATCATGTTATTTAGTAGGTTTAGTTACCCTTAAAAACATGGTTGTTTGTTTGTAAATCTCCTCCTTGAAGGATTTAGTCATTTACAAGTTGTAAGCACATTTTGCAAAAAATGTTTATTTATAACATCGTCTTCTTTTAAAAGTATTTCTACACTTGTATTGTCACTAAAAATAGTGTAGATTTGAGTAAAAACCAAGATCTTCTAAAAATCATATTTTAAACTTGGTTTTCTTGGAAATTTATTTATAAATCTTGGATCTACAAGTTCACTAGTTTACTTTGTTTAAAATCATTTTACTTTCAAGTTCATGTTTAATCATGAAGATGATTATCTTTGTGCAAACATATAATCATCTCCTAATCTTGCTAGATCATGTGTTTAATCACAACCTAGCAAGCTTCATATGAAGATTAACATCATCATCTCTAGCAACAACTATCAAGTATCATTCATGCATCAAACAATATCATTACAACACTATTTCATCATATTACAAGCTTTATGTTCATGTTTCATGTGTATGTCTTTTAATGTTCTTATGATTTTCAACATAATACTTCTTTTACCCAAGCAAAATAGAAGTAAACAAGGGTTTAGATGGTCTTACTACAAGCTTCAAGCTAGGGAAGAACAATGGAGAAAATCAAGTGGATAAAAGCTTGTGATGGAGGTCCTTCAAGTTTCGCGAGTTCCACACTTCACTAATCACCCTTGAACACCTTTGTGAGCACTTGGAACCCTTGAGCTTGAAACGAAAATGGTGGTGGTGATGTATAGGGTGCTCGGCCGAAGCTTGTAGGAGAGGAGGGAAGGAGTTGTGATGAGTGAATGAAGTAGATGGTGGTTATTTATAATCACATTTCTATTAACCATAGGTCCTTGTGTTTCAAGAGTACAAGACACAATCTTCACCAAATCACTAGAGATTTAACAAGATCTTAGCAAGATTGTATAAGATTATGGAAATCTTATGGGGTGGGGTCCTTGTGACCGTAAATTGGTATGGGGGGGGGTAATGTGTAACTTCCAATCTCTAGTAGGCTTTGAAGTATAGACTTTAGGGATTTTGTAGGATCGTGTTTGCGACCCGAACGAGTCGTTCAGAAGAGATTTATCAGTTTCAGAGGCGGAAACTAAGAAACCGATTGCGAAACAGCTTGCGTATCACTTTAACACTGATTATATTGATATACTATCGTTTACAATCAGTCCTCACACCGGCAGCACCTCGGTATGGAATTCTAAAATCGTTACAAATGAAATGACCAACACCCCTATATATACTAGACAAGATTTCGCTTGGAAACACTTCAAGCGAAATCCAATTTTTAACAATTCAAGTGAAACCTTCAATTCTAAACTTTTGTCTTCAAGTGAAATCCTCATGACATCTTGGAATCAATTTTGTCTTTTAGTGAGATAATGTCATTGATGATGTCATCTTGATGACGTCATCATGACATCATGCTTGAACAACTTCGCATCGAACCCGAGACTCAACATAAGACGAAGACGACAGATGAATGCACCAACAGACTCCCCCTCAGATGTTGACGAGTCTTAAATGTCGAGTATTCTCAATCTTCAGTCTTTATCGGTCTTCTTCTTTATTAGCATATACCAGGATCTTCTCTTTGGCTCTAACCTCGTCAGACTCCCCCTCTCATCATGATGGGATCGCCGTCTGGAATTAGCTATCACCTTGAGATCAATCCCTGGTTTTATCTCTGTTTAAGCTCATCTCCTGCACACATTTTCTCATCAAAAACATAAGTTTTTACTTAAATCAATAAGAAAAACTTACTAGAAATAGTTACATCAAGTTCAAATTAATGACCCTGATTAACTAAACTCAATTTCTTTCTCAAATCAAAATTTTTCAATTCAGCATTTAAAACCAACCCTGTTCATCATGTTCAGCACTTGGAATTTTGAAAATCAGCTCTTCAACATCAGTTGTCGAAAATCTTTTTGTATTTTTCAAAATTTATGCTAAAACACACTAAAATCTTTTTGGATTTTTTAATAGAATGAAATGCAGTAAAGAAATATTTACAGACAATATTTTTGTGAGTTTGTGTAAGAGGATCATATCAGTTTTTGTGACCAATCACTAGCACCGTTAAGCTTTAAACATTTTCAGCTCTAAACGATTCACGTAGATTGACGATATTGTTGTCCACTTAAACTCAATCTAAAAACTTTCAAAATGCTTACTGATACGTTAAGATATATTTAGATAGCACTAAATTCTTATGGACCCCACGATCTCAGCATATCCCCTCATCATGCAATACAGTAACTCAAGTAATGCCTTTAAACTTTTATCAACTGTGATTTGTGCGAAAACAAAGCAGAATGTTTAAACATTAACAATCAGGTCGATACTTCCGTATACGCAGAGAAAGTCCAATGTTTAAACAAAATAAGAAAAATAAAACAAGTTGAATTTGTTTAGGCTTTAACCACCAGGTCGATACTCCCGTATACGCAGAGGAGGTCCAAAGCTTAAACGAAACACCAAAGAAAATAAAGCAGAACGTTTAGGCAACAACATCCAGGTCGATACTCACATATATGCAGAGGATGTCCGATGCTTAAACAAAATAAAGAAATAAAACAAGTTTAAATCTTTGCAAAATAAAATGCACAATCACAGCGACTTTTCAGCAAAGATGTGAAAGTTCACAAACTTAACCAGTTTTATGTCTTTCGACAATCAGCGATTACCGAGTAGGTACACAGTCAAGAAGGACAAAACTAAGTACTATGCTTTCAACCATGTTTCCCACTAGAACTAGGCTTTTTCATTTTAAGTTTGTATCGTTATCGCAAATCTACTAGTCTAGCTGAGCCCACCGTCACATCTTTAGTGAGACCGTTTATCACATTTAGACTGTCCATTTCTTTAGCATGCTGTGACAGTCCAACTGATCTACTATCATTTCCTCTTTTTGACAACAAAACTCATTTTTGCATTTTTCAATGTTTTTGACATTTTCAAATTTTCTAATTTTTTTAAAATTTTACTCCCCCTAAAATCAAAATATGTCTCAATTTTGATTTTTTGGGAAAATTTGAAAAACAAGCTGTACAAGAAATGTGACAACATGATGAGAATTACTTCAATTCTCCATTCACTTGGCTTGAACAATTAGAACTCCCCCTTACAACAAAACATTTTCCCATAGTGATTTCAAAACACTTAAGTTTGTTTTAATCAAAATGGTTTTTCCGGAAAATAAGTTTTGTGTGTCTTTTCACAAATTCGGGGATTTCTCATCACCTTGTTTTCTTTAACCACTTGTAAAACTTAACATTTATCGATTTTTGTAATTTTTCATTGCGATTGAATGATCGATCTGATGAGCTTTTATTATCTTTTTGAACATTTTTCAAAATTTTCTCTTATTGTTTTTGTTCCACTTTCTTCTTCAAAGGTTTTTACTTAGAACATTCTCCCTTTTCAGTTGATTGTGGAACAGTTTCTTGAAATTTTTCTTTTAATTTCAAAAACAATTTTTGTTTTTCGAATTTTTTATTTTCATCATCAGATTTCTCATCACAATCTTCAACTTTGACTTTGTCAAAGTTTGTGACACCGTCACTTATTGGAACGGAATTGATCGGTTTTGGACAGGGGAACTCAGATGAAGTCACAAAACCTTTCAATTTCTTTTCAAGCTCATCAATTTTGTTCCTTGAATTTTCAGCTTCGTTTTCAAGCTGAGATATTCGTTCAAGATGAGACTTGATTGTTTTTTCGTTTTCATTCTTCATGTTTTCAAGAACAGACTTTTCATTTTCCAAAACATTTATCTGTTCTTGAAATTTTGTCTCATTTGCTTTCAGATTCTTATTCTCAAGCTTTATCCAGAAATCTTCCTTTTCTGAATTTAACTCTTTTTCTTCTAACTCTTTGATTTTCTTTCGAGCACATTCACATTCTTTTTCAAGTTTGATAATTTTCTGAAGATGGGAATTTATCATTTTTTGCTTTTCGATGTTATTTTTGCTAAACACATCTCTCCCATTTTCAAGAATTTTTTGACTTTGAAATTCTTTTTCCAATTTTAATTTTTCTATTTCAAAAACTTTCAATTTATCTTCAAAATTTATTGCATTTTCTTTTAACTTCTGATTTTCCAATGTCAAACTGTTCAAGTTACTTAACAGTTTGTCATTCTCAGATTTCACATTTACACAATTTTCCTGCATAACAAGAATCTGCTTATCATCAGCTTGCTTCTTATCATTCAGCTTTTTGACTTCCGATTTCAAACTTTCCACATCTTTCAAGAGTTTGTCATTGTCAGCTTCAAGTTTATCACATTTAGAGCACACTGATGCAGAACTTGAAGATTCATTCTTCACAGATTCTTCATTCTTTGGAGCTAGCTCTTCCTTTGCCCTAAATGTACCTGCACAAAAGATTTTAACGAAATCAAGAGGATTTGCATACTTATCAATATAACAACCTCTCTTAATATCGTATTTTATCACAAATTTTGCCCTAACACATTCAACAATTCTTTTGTTTATCTCATCAATCACATCTAAGCCCATATCCATCAAATGATTTTCTAAGACATTTATCATTTCTTTCCTTTTCTTTCCATTTTCAAATTCATGAGTTTTAAGTATGCTGATGAATCTTTTTAGATGTAATTTTGAAAAATTTGAATCCTTTCTAAAATTTTTCAAACATTCACTCCATTCAATAGGTAATGCATCTGCAAACTTTTCTATTTTTTCAGCATCTGATGGAACTATCTCATGATTTTTTAAGTAACCAAGTAAGACTCCATATCAGTTCTCTAAATTTCCCAATGTTTCATTTTTCAAACATGCAAAATATTTAAACCTTTTGACCCAGACATCCTTTTTCACATTTCTATAACTATCGTCCAAATACCCCATATACCAATCATTTAATCTTTCAAGATTATGATTTTCCATATCATCAAACATCTTGTCCATTTTTTTAAAACAATCCCGACAAATCTCACTCAAAACACATTTTCACTTGTTCTGAATATAATGTGGATTGCACTACACAATGATTGGGCCGTGAATATTCAAACATGCATTGGGCTTATCAGATAAGATCACATGTAATAACCTATTGTTTGTTTTTTTAGATCTCAAAGCAACCAAATATGATTGGACCTCGCAATAAAGTGGACATTGATCTCAATCACATGGGCCGGTGAGTTATTGCTTTCAATGGACCTCACTTTTTTTATAATAGCCGACACCCCAATTGACAATTAAAATTCTATCTTGTGCCGACAACAATTAATGATGATCACATGTAACGGTAAATGATGTTTGAACGATTTTCGTAAATTGTCAGACAATATCACATGCTTTAAAACATATCTCAATTTTAATTGAACCTCAAATTTTAATATGGTTGACAATCTCAAAAACGAAATGATTATATCGCATGCTCATCTCGAACAAAACCAATTGACCTTTTCACATGCAAACCACTTAGATGTCTGACAATCACACATGCATCTTAACAACTTTCATTTATATGTTACAATCCTATTAGACCTCTATATGGCTGACACAAATACACTCCACAATTCAATTTTCAATGAACCGATTCTCAATTCTTTTTATTATAAAACCTGTATCATATGCACTCCTCGAACCACTAAATCAATCACAATACTCGATACATGTTTCACACAACTCGACGTACACAGTCAACTTATTTCAAGCGAAATCCACACGTATTTCAAACAAACTGCTGTTTTCAAGCGAAATCCTCAATTTCGCTTCAAACTCTCACTTTTTTTCAAGCGAAATCCAACATAATGTCAGCAAATAACGATCTGATTTTGGTCCGATTGAACAAGATTTAAGCCGATTTTAGATCTGAAACTCTCAAGGGTTTGTTAAAACATGTTTACGCACATTATGTGAGAATATGAACCGATTTTAACCGTAAAAATTTGTTCGATTTTGAAAGAAGGTGTAGAAAATCAGAAAAAGTGACAAAAAACGAGCTGTTTTGGCGAAATCTCTTCCTCCTGAGCTCTGATACCACTTGTAGGATCGTGTTTGCGACCCGAACGAGTCGTTCAGAAGAGATTTATCAGTTTCAGAGGCGGAAACTAAGAAACCGATTGCGAAACAGGTTGCGTATCACTTTAACACTGATTATATTGATATACTATCGTTTACAATCAGTCCTCACACCGGCAGCACCTCGGTATGGAATTCTAAAATCGTTACAAATGAAATGACCAACACCCCTATATATACTAGACAAGATTTCGCTTGGAAACACTTCAAGCGAAATCCAATTTTTAACAATTCAAGCGAAACCTTCAATTCTAAACTTTTGTCTTCAAGCGAAATCCTCATGACATCTTGGAATCAATTTTGTCTTTTATTGAGATAATGTCATTGATGATGTCATCTTGATGACGTCATCATGACATCATGCTTGAACAACTTCGCATCGAACCCGAGACTCGACATAAGACGAAGACGACAGATGAATGCACCAACAGATTTAATGTGTCATTATGTTTTAAGGGGTGTTATGGTGTTCTGGAACCATAACTAGCTCAGAAACATTAAAACAATGCTTCTAGCAAAATTTTGGTGTTCCGGGTAATGTCCGGTTATTCGGTTAGATACCGGTTCATTAAAGTGCTAAATTGCACCGTTTAGTGTCTTTTAAGTGTTCTTTTGTGACACTTTCAATTCCCAACACTCAGGGAAGTATTCTGGATCAATTTGCCATATTTTTGCATGCTACAATCTTGTCATATTGCCGAATTTTGCTGAATTATATAAAATTCAGCTTTTAAAGTGTATTTCGTATGCTTTTTAGTGCGTACTCTTGGGTTTTAATGTATTCTTGTCGTTGGACCTACACCTAGGCTCCAATTCTATTGTCTAACTGCCTTCTACAGAATTGTCGACACAATGTGTCTTACCGGTGAGTTTACTAGTATTTTTGACGCAACGCTATCATAAAGTAATTCTTGTAGTATAAAACGTGCATGAATTCACTTGCATGGAAATCAGAAATTTATTTGTCTGGTAAACTAGATCATGCACAGTCATTAAAGCACAGATTACTGTTTATTTAGTGTACGGAATGTATGGAAAAGTGACAGTTGTCACAGTCTCCCCCCGTTAAAAGAATTTCATCCCGAAATTCAAGCGATGCCATCGGTCCCAGGGGAGTTGTGAATCAAACGCGGTCACTTATATTCGAAATTTGTCTTCATGCTCTCATGTCATGTATTCTATCGTACTCAAGTAAATCAGTTATGTCTTTTCTGTGTCTTGTGGACTCTTGGTCCGTAACCTTAACAGGTTTCTATAGTATTGTGGACTCTTGGTCCAAAACCTTAACAGGTTCTATAGTAATGTGACAACCGGTGGTTTACGACCCTTAATTACGTGATTAACAAGTGATTAAAGCGATAATAAATAGTGTTTACAGCACAAATTAACTTAGTTAGGCCTTTGGAGTGCCCAGGAACGTTTATCCGACTTTACAGTACGCGTATGAAGATTCGCGTGGAATCTACGGAACATCAAACGACAACGGACTGATACCGTACGAAATACTGACAACGCCGAAAAATATTAAATTTTTACGATATATTTTAGCTTCGTAATTAAATTTTAGTGACTACAGTTGAAACCGGATTAGAAAACGCATTAAAACGACAACAACACGGTTTTACGCGATTTTCACCGTAATTGACGAACGGACACGACAACCGGCTACTGGCATACATTTTACTGGATTTCGGCTATATAAACATACGTCATTAAATTTTACGGAGCACGTGTGTGTTAACGGGTCTCGTAGGAATTACGGGCCACCTACACATGAGATGGGCTTGTGGGCCCTGAGCCCAAGCCCAAAACCCACAAGCCTAAACCTACACATGATATACTAAATCTACATAAAATCTATATTAAATCCTATCAAAATCTTATTAAGGTTCATAAAAATCTATACTGGATTTACAGAATCCTTATAAAATCTCTAAAGATCCCCACTAGATCTTACAAGATCTCTAGACCTCTATAAATACCCAAACCAAACACTCAAATATACACACATATTACTCTTCTCTCTCCCTTTGTCTGCATATTAATTTACACAAACATGAAAGCTCAGACAACACCCATCTTCCTCACAAATACCCCACCCACTCAAACAACCCCACCCTCTCCCTGCTCGACGATGGCCGACAAACACCGGAGGAGCCGGTGTGTCGACGCCGGCGGATTATCGGTCAAACCCACGCACACATACCCCCAACCCGTTTTCTTCTCCGGTGGAACCATCGGCGGAGCTGACTGCGGCGGCGGTGGCTCACGATGGTGCGGCGACGGTAACGAGAGAGAGAGAGGCGGGAACAGCAGAGAGAGACGGCGAAAGGGGTAAGGCGCCGCCGCCTGCGGCGGCGGTGGCGGTGGATCCTCACGACGACAGCAGCGGCAGCGTGACGGTGGTGAGTGGTCCGACGAGTTTCAGGACTTGGGTTTGGGTCAGTTTTGGTCTCGGTCAGGTCTCGGTTCAGATTCAGCTGGTTCGAGTGTTGGTTCAAAGTATTGATTCAGATTCGGTTCAGATCTGGAATATGTTTGGTTCAGTCAACTTCGGTCAACAGATTGGGTCAGGTCAACGGGTTCAGGTCGGTCAACAGCTTCGGCTCCGGTTCGGTCAGACGGCTCGGTTCGGTCAAACTCGGTCAAACTCAGTCAACTGAGCCGGTCAACTCAGTTGACTCGGTCGACTCAGTCAACGTTCGACGCGAAGATGGATAAAGTCTAACGACACGTTTAATATTTACGTAATTTTAAGATTTTTATTTATTTCGTGAACGAGCTCGAACCATTTCGTTTATAATTTAGTTTATATTTTGAAATGCTTGACGAGATATATTTGATTACATTGCGTTGGTTATTGGTTGAATTTTGAAAAATATAGCGACACTTAGATGTCGGGATCGTCCAAAAACAGAGGAAACTCTATCCGTTTTTCATTAAAAACCCGAACTACAAACGTATTTAAAGCTTAAAACGACACTAATAGAAATATAAGTTTTCTTATAAAAATAAGTATAGAAGTGTCTTTCTTTTGGCGACCTTGCATAACTTACAAAAACGACAATTTGGATATTATATCCAACGATGCTTTTATAAAATAAAATGTGGTATAATATTTCCAACCCTTTTATTATTTTCGGCAATTCCTTCAAGTACCGAACAATACGAAATCGTTTTATAAAAATAAATATAGTTTATATTTATTTCAAATATCAAACGACATGATTTCGATATAGTTTTTATATTTATCCCAAATATCAAACAACACGGATTCGCTTTATAAAAATAAATATAATATATATTTATTTTAAAACACAACGACTCGATGATTGTTTTATAAAATAAATATAACTTTTATATTTATTTCAAACGCCTCAACGGCACACGATATATAATGCTAGTTTATTATATATATTCTTTTCATAAAACACTCGTCACATACACATACGACTTCTCGAGACGGCTAACGCGATTACAACAATATATTTATATATTTTTATAAATATTTGTATACTTTAAAATCTTTCGAAAACTAAGTATGTATAGACTTAGTAAATTATCGTGACAATAAACGAAACTTAGCAAGTATAATTTCATCGTTTTCATTAAGTTAACAACGTACCATCAAATCGTTCGATTAACGACTCGGTAGAGCTCGGTGACACGTGGTTTAGTTACCGTGTTCATTTAGAAACTTATTTAGATATTCCATGTTAGGAATATTGTAGAATGCACGTTAGTAAGTCAAGTCTTGGAAACGACACCACAAAGTCATTTTAAGCTAGCTTGCACAGGAATATTCAGGTGAGTTCATAACCCCATCTTTTTACGGTTTTACATTTTTATAAATGTTTTCGGGGTGTGACAAGTAATTCTTGTCGTTTGTTATTGACGTGAATCTTAATTATGGGAACAACGACTGTTCCTTAAGTCAGACTCCTCTAAAGACTAGACACATGAATGCGTCGCGATCACTACTGATCTTTTTCTGGAAGTTTCATCTTGTGCGCAATGGTTCTGATCCCTACACCGGGGATTCAACCTTTTCGTTTTCCAAATCACATTATGCCTTCTCTAGGCGAGGCTCTCATTTTAGTCATACTTCCTGTCTCAAATTCTTACGATTTCTGACGCTCATCGGCGCAATCTTTCTATATCCTGCGGGCTGCCTTGATATGTTCACATATCTAAACGGTTTGCCTCTAGTTTTCCTGAACCCACTCGGGCCAGTAGATTGTTTGTTCCTGGTTTCTGATCATACGACGGGGAACGACTTATTATGTTTCATCTAAAGCTTCACTAGAAGTGGTTTAAACGGCGGTGTGATAAATATTGTTGTAGGAAGACTCCACTAAGGGCAAGTGAGTGCTCCAACTTTTCATCAAAGTTTATCACACAGGCACGTATCATGTCCATACAGTCTGCATTGTTCAGTAGCTTAGTCCATCTATGTTAGTATTTAAGTTCTTACGATCAACGATGTGCTGCAACCCTTGTGATTAGTAAGGATCGTGCAGCGTCTTATTTCAGGTAATGACGTCAAATTTGCGGCACGTAATTACTGTATCTAGATCAAGGTTTCTTCTTATGATTCCTTGATCAATGTGCCACGTATACAATGTTGTGGTCTCGTTGCATCGACGTGCAATCGAGACTTTGTCGAGAAGCGTCACATAATTGCAACTCTAGCTCCTTAGCTCTTGGTTGCAGGGTTGGCATGATTTTCGTTCTTATCCACCATGTATCTTAAAGTTCTCACTTCGCGAATTCGAAATCCGCTTTTTGTCATCATAGCACATAACTGTTCTTTTCTCTAGGAGTTGCAAGGTAAATTACAGCTGTTGCTCATGACCTTCCTTGGTCGTTGGCCATATAAGGATGTAGTCAATAAATATAATCGTGATCTATCCAGGTATGGCTCACACGTTCGTTTCATGAGGTCCATGAATATTGTTGATGCATGTGTTAAGCAAAATGGCACGACAAGGAACTCGTAATGCTCGAAGCGAGTCCTAAAGGTCATTTTAGGGATATCTCCTTCTTGTATTCACAGTTGAGGACATCCTGTCCTCAAGTCGATCTTTGAGTGGTAACTAGAACCTTACGATCGGTCTGTTCATGTCATCAACCCTTGGCAAAAGATACCAATCCTTGATATCCAATTCTCTGGAATTTATGCAAAGTGGAAACTGTCAACTTTCTCTTTGCGTCCTTAACTAAAGATGTCATGTCCTTAATTCCTTCTGTCTAGTAGCTCTTGCAGTTATATCGGAGGCTCATGCCTCGTGGACAAAGCTAGTCGGTAAGGCGTCATTCGGCACTGGTGCTGCTCCTGGCACGAGGTTTATCCTAAACTCCTCTTGTTGTTGTGGAGGTATTACTGGTAAGTCTTCAGAAGAGGCTACTGGACTTCTTCCGTCACGGGGATGTTCTCAGGCTCCATAGTCTACTTGGTGGCGCTTCTGTGTCTCTTCGACCAATGAGAGATGTCGCACATCCGCTGCCTTGTGGGGTCTAGCACCCTTGCACCTACTGCAGGAAGATTGTGTACTATAAATGTTTCATCATTCGCAAGAGGGGTGCGACTGATTTTTCTTATATCGAATGACTTCAGCTCTATACTTGGATTTCCAATCCATGCTGACTATCATATCATGACTTCTCAAGTTAATGGTAACAGAAGGTTCCGGCCTTCTGAGTTCCTAGAATATAATTCCTTACTTGCTTCGTCTGCTTAAACTAGCCTTCTATATGCCCATTTCTAAAGAGTACGGGACGTCTATTTTACTCGAAACTAGGCCAAGCAGTTTCTTATGTTCTAAGCATGCAAGGTTAAAGTTGATGCCAGTATTAATTAAAAGTAGATGCATTAGGTTGGTTAATAGGGAACATACTCGTAACCGCATCTGGATCCTGGCGTGCTTCACGAGTTTCGATCGTGAAAACCCTTCCTTGCTTGTTTCTTCCCAGGACAATCTTTCCTAAAGTGCCCTGCTTCACCACATCTGTAGCAACCTGGTATTCTCTTATTTCTTCCATCTGGGTCCTTCGCCCAACAAGCGTCCTTGCTGTGCCCTTCTTTTCCACACTTTCCGCACTTAGGCCTTAGACATCGACCTTCATGGTGAAAAGTGCATTCCCCGCACCTCGGCTTAGTCCCCGAGTAAACTTTACCACCGGCCTTATTAGCAGCTCCATCAGTTTTTCTGCCATGCGGCGGATTCACTTTCTTCCTTTTGTTTGCTTTAGAGCTTCCATAGCTGACTTGGGTGCCCATCTTTAGGTTTGAAGACTTCCTTTTCTTGTTTCCTGATGACTCCACATGAGTCTCTTTCTTGTTATCCTCAGATTTCGAAAATTTCCCCATGCGTAGAGCTTCTTCAGTAAGAGTGACACTCATATTGATAGCCTCTGCAATGGTTGAGGGCTTTGAGGTAGTAACCATGCTCCTAATTTGAGGTGCAAGTCCCCAAATAAATCGCTCAACCCTCTTGAATTCTGGTTTGACTAAGTAGGGGACGACTCTAGACAAGTCGTGAAATCGCTGAACGTATTCAGGAATCTTCGGTCCGTCCATTTTCAAATTCCAGAACTCCACCTCAAGCTTCTGGATTTCAGCCCTAGAACAGTATTTCTTTTCCATCATTTCCTTGAGCTCATCCCAGCTCAGTGCATAAGCAGCATCTGCACCAAGGGTCTGAACCTGAAGGTTCCACCAGGAGAGTGCGCCATCCAAAAACAACCCTGAGATATAGGTAACACTCTATTGGGGCGAACAGTTACTCATTCTTAGAATGGAGTCAGTCTTTTCTGACCAACGAACAATTGCAACGGCACCTCCTGTGCCATCAAAATTCAATGGCTTGCAGTCCAGGAATTGTTTATAGGTGCAGCCAGTTGGAGGGTTATTTCTGGAAGTGCCACCGCTGTGTTCGGAGTGGAGGGCTTCATGTCGTGCAATTGCCTATGAGATTCGTTCTTGAAGCTCAGCTTCTGTTCTTGGTAACGTACTGGTGTTTGTGTCTCGTTTGGGCGGCATTCTCTTCTGTCAAAAGGTATGAAGTAGGTTAGACAATATTCCATAATTGTCTATGAGGTACATAGCACCATAAGCCATCATGTAATCACCCAGTTTCACATGTATATATAATCAATGTATGAGCGAGGAAACAATTACTGAGCCTTCACATAGGCTTGCTAACTTGGCTTATTGTTTGTAATAAAATGAACTCGAGGTTACATCGCCTCGGTCATTTAGGTTTCAGTTATTTCCTGCTATATTGGCTTTATCGATGTGTATATTTTCCCAGAGATGGGGTTGTTCGTGTAGAGGTGATAGAGAGTGTAACGTCGCTGAATCTTTTTGAATGTTACCCATCTTCACTTGTTTAAATTTCGTTTTCTCAAACGTCTCGTATATAGGTAGACGTGTCACTCACGAAGTAGGCTAAGACAGGCTTCCTACTTTATAATGTGCTAAAGCACTGATCTATGTATTGTTCTACCAGATGAAGGTTTGAACACCTATAGATTAATTTTGGAGGGATGGTGATCTTTAACTTGACCCGCAGAGTCCATCAGGATTTCCATGCACTATAAGTTGTTATTACGTGGGCCCCCGTAATACTAAATTGTCTTGCATAATTACCCCAATTTTCTCTCGTCCAAGCAGATGATCAATCAAGGAGGGGACACTACTGTCCTTATACCTCTGTCATGGAATGGACCATTGCGATGGTCCACGCGCTAACACTCGTTATCGTTACGCGCGTATCGGCACGATGATTAGATGGAATAAGAATAGAGAGAATTCCTAGTAGTTGGAGGGACACCTTCAAGATGAATACTTCATCTTCCTTTTCTGGTCAAGTATATCGTCAATCTCGCTTCACAAAAGCCGCAGGGATCTCATCCTGCTGATTAAGAATTCATTCAAGGTTGCCGCCTCTGCCTCATCATCATCACCATAGTCAGGCACCTTCACGATCGAGAGGGAAGAGCAGCCATCTCCTACGGAAGCAAGCTCGGAATCTTGTTTGGTAATCACTCTAGCTATGAGCTTTGCAATGAATGCGAGGTTGATAGCTTCATCGTGCGAGTTACGTACAATAATAGGAGTCGGAGCCGAAGGTATCTTGTTCACATCAATAATCATTCCGTACACTTATTCGTATGTATTCACATCAATATTTATTCCGTACACTTATTCGTATGTATGTATCGATAAACAAATATGTTACTTAGCAAAAACAGGCATTTCGATGCATCATATCATGTATAACTCAAGTTTTTAGGGGGTTATTTTTCTAGTTGTCGATTCTTGACAGAAACACTACTTGGTACTAGTTTTCACCAAGAGTGTATTTTATCTTTGATAAGTCTATCTCGTGTAGACTATGCCTTAATTGGCACCTTATCCTGAGGGTATTCCCTACCAATGTCCTTGCCTTGTCTCTTTTTGAAAAGTGATGGACTCGTGGATCTTGACGCTTACGTGAATGCAATGAAAACCTTTTTGTAAAATTTTTTCGTGAGAGAACTCTAGTGATTGTAGTCTAGACTCGAGAAGGAATCCAAGTTCACTACAATCGAAGCTCTGATACCAAACTGTCACACCCTGTCTTTTGCGGAAGCGTATGATGTGTGACTGGTTTAATATCATTGCATTCAATCGTAATAAACAACTATATGATCAAAACGATGTTCATCCATTCATAAAATTTGAGCATTACAAATACTGGTTATTCAAGTTTTTAAAACACGACCTTCGTCTAGTGTCACACACCCAAAATCCACACGCGGAGTATCACCGCTTGGAGGCGTGACTGACCAGGATCAAGCCACCAATCATATTGAACATAACAAGTAATTAAATAAAATACAACCACACAATATGAAAGGTGTTTCAAATCAAAGACGTAGTTAAGTGTTTAGCGGAAGCATAATTGTAAAACCCAATGCAAGTATTAAGTACGAAATAAAGTAATGTTTTAAGCATGGCACACACTGCCATGTCCCACAACGACCGCGCCTCCCTGTGCAAGCTCCATGAGTACCTAACGACCTGCAAGGCATGTAACAACAAGTCAACAACAAAGTTGAGCGAGTTCACAGTTGGTTGTTTAGTTATAGCATTCGTTTCGTAAATCATATGTTCGTTTTGTAAACCATGTATCGTATTAATTCGTATCGCGGTCTCCCAGACATGTTTGCGAAGATTAGTGGGGGCTTCCCATGTGTTACTAGACCGTGCGTATCGACTACTACGAAAATGTAAGAGGTGCCCTAAGTCAATGTCTATCAGCATTGACCCTTTGCCCATAGTCCATTAGTACACGCCCGTCCGACTAGCACGGTGTGAGGTTTGTTAAACCTAATAGCGCTATTAACTAATGACCCGCTCGCCATAGGCCTCGGTGATTAAGTCGATATAAATGAGGGACTTCAGTGATAGAGGTTTGGTCCAGTGTGTAATCATGGCATCCTACCCACGGAGGATGGTTGTAAGTATGAGTGTACGTAGGTTTTACGTACGTGCCCTTCAATCCGAGGACAGTAAAAAGTAGTTTAATAGTAATGATAGTACGAGTAGTTATTCAATCCCATTCCCAACCCTAGGGAATCCCATGCCTTGGAAAGAGTGTGAACTCACCTTGGTTTGCTCGATATGCTAAATTATGTGCTCGCAAATAATCAATCAAGTCCTATAGTATGCACGTATACTCAATCAGTTCAAGTTCGTAAAGTTTCACATGCAATCAATACCACATGGTATGTTTGGCAGTTGATATCATGCATCATACATCAGTTAATCACATTCAAACAATCAATGTTTCACATAAAGGCTTTCTCAGTTTAATCTAACAATATCATCCACTAACATAACTAACTGTGTTAATGGGTTTAACGAGGTTACCGCACTTAACTGGATCAATACACTTTGCATAGCTCACATGCATAACAGAGTTAATCAGAAACATATCCCAGTTAACACACATAACATAGTTAACATAACAGAGTTAACATAGTTAACATAACCCAGTTAATATACTTAATATAATCGACCTGCTTAACAGCGTTAATAAACTTAACAGGGTTAGCAGATTGGACATAACAAGGTTACTGTATTAAAACTTAGACGAAATCACAACAGACGAATCGGTTATTGGCGAAATCTCTTGTCCGACGAAATCACCTTTGGACGAAAACCCTAGGTGACGAAATCCAAGGGTTTTCGTCGAGTTGCTGAATGGCGAAAACACTAAAGTGTTTTCGTCTGGTCCCCTTTGATTTCGTTCACTGGGTGAGGTTTTCATCACAACAGTTACACAACATCACAAAAATCTTAGTAATCATCTAACAGTTACATCACCTCCATTATACAGTCACTCAACCAAACTAAATCAATTCGTGTACACATATAAATGGCCAAATCATTGAGATCAAGATCAACAGCCAAACAGCCGATCATTCATTAATCAACATACGATTACACATAGAACCATGATCTGTTAATTATCTATATACCATCAAGTTTCACATGCAAAACATTACAAAGTTTCACTCATATAAACAATTATATGCTCCCCTGACAATTCACATGCAAGTATAAACAAAATGGGTGTCATCATGAAGTAATCATCATCCACTTGGTGGCACTATCTATACCTAAATAAAACAATAAGGGCATTACTAACCGGACACAAGGTGCACTGATGAGATTCTCGAGAGGGAGTGGAGGAAGTGGGGCCTGCCGTCGCCAATAGGAGAAAGGGGTAGGGTTTTTTTTGTTTAGAATTCTATCTCATCCAATTAACCTCTAATACGTAAACATAATATATATATTTGTTTGGGGCGGTTCATGTTATCATCGAGATGGGCTCAATCCAATTGAGTGTGGCCGGTTGGGCCACTGCCACTAAGTAATTCAATGAACTAAATACAAGGAATTGGGCCTTTAGCTAATACAAGAGATCCGAAAATAATTAAGGAAGGTTGGGCCAAGACCTATTCTGGACGAAAACACCTTTTGTGTTTTCGTTGGATGGTGTTTTCGTTGGATCAGGGATAGTGTTTTCGTGAGGTAGTGTGTTCATCGTGTAGGAAGTGTATCCAAACAAGTAATAAACAACATAAAACCAAACACTTAACAACACAAACAGCTTAACATGAATCATGGTGCACAGTTTCAATGTATCAAACCACAAATCACAACATAAGGCAAGTAATGTATATAGAAGGAACCTTGGAAACTCGAGTTGTCACATTATCCCCAACTTGAAAGAAATTTCGTCCCGAAATTTAGCACGTGGTTACTGAGGAAGCTAGTTGTATTGCGTTGTTTCCTGGTTTTCCTGGGGTATCACATCATCCCCCCGTTGATTTGGAATTTCGTCCCGAAATTCCGCAGTAGCTTCAGTCTCAGTAGTGGTTGCATTGTTTCCGAACAACTGGGGATACTTGAGTTTCATTTGATCTTCTCGTTCCCAGGTGAACTCTGGGCCATGACGTGAGTTCCAACGAACTCGAATAAGAGGTATTCTAGTGTGCTTGAGGACCTTAACGTCTCGGTCCGTGATTTCAACTTGTTCCTCGACGAATCGCAACTGATCGTCGATAGTGAGCTCCTTCAAAGGAACTATGAGGGTCTCATCTGACAGACACTTCTTCAGATTTGACACGTGAAATACGTTGTGAACTGCACTGAGTTCTGCTGGTAGGTTTAGTTTGTAGGCCACCCTGCCTATTTTCTCAATGATTTCGAACGGCCCGACATATCGCGGATTGAGCTTGCCTCGTTTGCCAAAATGAACCACACCCTTCCAGGGTGAAACTTTGAGTAGCACTCGATCCCCAACTTGGAACTCCAGTGGTTTCCTGCGCTTGTCTGCGTAGGCTTTCTGACGGTCACAAGCTGCCGCCATGTGTTGTCGTATCTGAGCAATCCTTTCCGTTGTGCCTACTACAAGTTCTGGACCCGTGATCTGACTGTCACCCACCTCTGCCCAACAAAGAGGTGATCGGCATTTACGCCTGTACAATGCCTCAAATGGAGCGGCTTGAATGCTGGTGTGGTAATTGTTGTTATACGAAAACTCCACTAACGGGAGGTGTTTTTCCCAGCCGTTGCCGAAGTCGATTACATATGCACGAAGCATGTCTTCTAAAGTTTGGATGGTGCGTTCAGACTGCCCATCTGTTTGCGGATGGTAAGCGGTGCTCATGTCTAATCGAGAGCCAAAAGATTTGTGCATTGCCTGCCACAGTTCTGAAGTAAATCGTGCATCACGATCGGAGATAATAGAGGTCGGCACCTCGTGCCTCGAAACCACTTCCTTTAAATAAACGTCTGCTAAAGTGGAGAACTTATCCGTTTCCTTGATAGCCAAGAAGTGTGCAGACTTTGTGAGTCGATCCACGATCACCCAAATAGTATCATTTCCACGTTGAGTTCTAGGCAGGCCAGTGACAAAATCCATGGAAATCTGCTCCCATTTCCATTGTGGAATCTCTGGTTGTTGGAGTAGGCCTGATGGTTTCTGGTATTCGGTCTTGACTCTCGCACAAGTCAAACACTTGCTAACGTAAGTCGCTTTGTGAGCTTTCATGCTAGGCCACCAATACGTAGTTCTGAGATCGTAGTACATCTTATCTGAACCAGGATGTACTGAGTAGCGAGACTTATGTGCTTCATCCATCACAAGATCGCGTAAGTTTCCATAGTGTGGGACCCAAATGCGTCCTGCTATGTAATAGGCACCGTCTGCCTTTTGTTCTAACTGTTGCCTTGAGCCGCGTAGGGCTTCAGCCCTGACATTTTCTGGTTTCAATGCTTCTACCTGAGCATCTCGTATCTGTGAAGGAAGACTAGATTGGATGGTGAGTTGTAGTGCTTGCACACGCCTAGGTGTGGTATCCTTTCGACTGAGGGCGTCGGCCACAACATTGGCTTTGCCCGGATGGTACTTGATGGCACATTCGTAATCATTCAATAGCTCGACCCATCGACGTTGTCACATGTTCAATTCCTTTTGCTTGAAGATATCCTCGAGACTCCTGTGATCGGTGTAGATGGTGCACTTGGTACCGTACAGGTAATGTCTCCATATCTTGAGCGCAAAAATGACAGCTCCCAGCTCTAGATCATGTGTAGTGTAGTTCCTTTCATGAACTTTAAGTTGGCGCAAGGCGTAAGCAATGACTTTATCCCGTTGCATCAAAACACAACCAAGACCCTGAATTGATGTGTCGCATAGACCACAAAATCGTCTGTGCCCTCAGGCAATGAGAGAATAGGTGCGCTACAAAGTCTATCCTTTAAATGTTGGAACGCTGATTCCTGCGTATTACCCCATCGATAGACAACACCTTTCTGAGTTAATGAGGTAAGGGGTTGTGCAATCTTGGAGAAGTCTTTGATGAACCTTCTATAGTAGCACGCCAAACCTAAGAATTGGCAGATTTCTTGTCACACCCCCAAAATCCACCTGCGGAGTACTACCGCTTGGAGGTGTGACTGACCAGGATCCAGCCACCAATCATATTGAACAAGCATATAAGTAGTTATAAAAATCCAACCAATACAATTGGTGTTCAAACAAAACATAGTTAAGTTGCAAGCGGAAGCATAAGTCTTAAATCAGAACATAAGTTTAATTGTTTCAAAGTTTGACATGGCATACAGCCGTCCATGTCCCACAACGATCCTCCTCCATGCAAGCTCCAGCTAAGAACCTAAGGACCTGCAAAGCATGTAGTAACGAGTCAACAACAAGTTGAGTGAGTTCACGGTTGGGTGTTTGTTTTAAGTCGTTTTGAAAACCGTTTCCTTTATCTGGCATCCTGCCGTGGGGGTTACCCCATAGTTAAAAACGTGACTTGTTTATTCCCGGTTACTCTGGCAATCCAGCCATGGGGGCTACCCCATGTTAGTTATCTGGCATTTCGGCCGTGGGGGCTACCCCATGTATACACTAGACTCGTTACCATATCGACTGCTGACTGTAGTCATGTTTAAGTGCCCTGAAACTGTCAATGTCTATCATCATTGACGTGCCCCAGATCCATTAGTTCACGCCCGTCCTCTGCGGCACGGTGTGAGGTTTGTCAGACCTAAATAGCGCTATCTAACTAATGACCCGCTCGCCATTGGCCCGGCGATTAAGTCGATACAAAAATGAGGGACTTCATGATAGAGTTTTGGTCTAGTACGAGTTATCTGTCCAAGAGGACGAGGAATTACATTCCTGAACCATTGCTGTCCTACCCAAGGAGGACGAGGGACCCATGTTCCTTAACCCCAATTCCCGACCCCTGGGAATCCCATGCTTTGTAAAGGGTGTGAACTCACCTTGGTTTGCTCGGTAGATACACAGAAAAGTCAAACAAGCAATATTGTGGTCACTCGCGTCCTATCATAGTTGTATCATACAAGTCAGGTTCGTATCCACGCAGTACACTTATGTTTCTAGCATATTGCATTCAAGTATCGTTCATGGCATACACGTTTAATCATGGCAGTTCAACAATATTCACATTCAAACATCAACGTATACGATCTGTGCATCAGGCCCAAGAGTCCGGCCCAATTACTTAAGCCCTTAATCATGCAAGTCCAATTCAGCACGCATATGTTGGTTTCGAGTCGCAACTAAGGTGATCTCGAGTCGCAATCTGGACTCGCAAACATGGTCTCGGTTCATGCTGTTTTGGTCTCGAGTCGCAACCGGACTCGTAACTGTGGTTTCGAGTCATAAGGTTTGTGCTGATCAAGTGTGGTTTCGAGTCGCAACCAGGTGTTTGCGACTCGCAACCTGTGTCGCAACCGGGGGATTTCGACTCATCATGTGGTGGTCTCGAGTCGTAACTGGAGGTTTCGGTTGGACAACTGCTGATTCGGTGCAGTGTACTATCCAATGGAAAACCGATTTCATGAAACAGTTTGTACTATCCACTTAAACATGTTTATTTGTCTAGCAACTTACCAAATTGGATCAAACATATCAGATTTCAAATATTCAAGCATGTTCATATCACATTCAAGTTGTTCTTCATAACTTCAAGTCATGTTCATGTTGATTATTCAAACTTATTCATCATTTTTCCTGTTTCTAGCATCAATCACAAACATAATCATGAACAACAATCAAACACTCGATCATACTCATTTAATGGTTTCAAGTCATCACATAACATCTCTAAAATCTACCCTAATCCGATTAACATGATGCTTTCTATTCACATATGCAAGCCGGTTTCATGAACATCAATATTCAATGGTTTGAATCACATTTAGACATAAGATATCGTGTGCTCATTATGCAACATATCCGAAATCAAAACATATTATCCGATTATCTACAACATACATATCCGGTTCACAAACATCATCAAGCATACAACTACACTAGTTAAATCCTATCATTCATACTATCTCTTAACAACAAACATCATAAAGACACTAACCGGTTGATGGGTTTCAAAGGTGAGTGTGAAGCTTCCAAACGGGTGTGTGTGAGAGACGATCCGAGAGCTCCTTATGGTTGTCGATTGGATCCGAGAATGAAGGAGAAGGATGTTGTGGTTTAGGGTTTTAGTGTGAGAGAGTGGAGAGTGTGTGTTGGAGGAGCATGAGTGTTGTTTGCCCAAAATTGCCAAGTGTTACTATCACTAAGCTTATATACTTGTTTCACCTTGTGCACCCTAATGGGTTTCGGATAGGCTAAGTGTGTGTGTGTGGCCCAACCGGCCCAATGTTACACCGTTCACTCGAGACCTCATGGTCTCGAGTCGGGTCCTTGTTGTCTCGGTTCATATGAATATGCACCTACGTACAAGCACGACACATAAATATAACACATAGTCACATAGGATGTTCACTTATTTTATTAAACCAACACGTTAACTAGTCGCATAACATTACAAGTAGGTTGTACTAAGATGCACGGAAGGTTCTAAATTTCGAGTTGTCACATCATCCCCAAGTTGAAAGAAATTTCGTCCCGAAATTTGGTAGGCACTCACTGAGGAAGCTAGTTAAGTTGTATGGTTTTCCCGGTTTTCCTGGGGTGTCACATCCACCCCCCGTTGATCTGGAATTTCGTCCCGAAATTCCGTAGCTTCGGCCTCAGTAGTGGTTGTACTGTTTGCGAACAGTTGGGGATACTTTTGTTTCATCTGATCTTCGCGCTCCCAGGTGAACTCTGGGCCGCGACGTGAGTTCCAACGAACTCGAACGAGAGGTATTCTGGTGCTCTTGAGGACCTTAACATCCCGGTCCGTGATTTCGACTGGTTCCTCGACGAATCGTAACTGCTCGTCGATAGTGAGTTCCTTCAAAGGAACTACGTGGGTCTCATCTGACGGACACTTCTTCAGATTTGACACGTGAAAAACGTTGTGAACTGCACCGAGTTCCGCTGGTAAGTTTAGTCTGTAGGCCACCCTGCCTATTTTCTCAATGACTTCGAAAGGTCCAACGTATCGTGGGTTAAGTTTGCCGCGTTTACCAAAACGAACCACACCCTTCCAGGGTGAAACTTTGAGTAGTACCCGCTCCCCAACCTGGAGCTCAAGCGGTTTCCTGCCCATGTCGGCGTAAACTTTCTGACGTTCACGGGCTGCCGTCATGCGTTTTCGTATCTGAGCGATTTGTTCGGTCGTGTCTACCACATATTCTGGACCAGTGATCTGACTATCTCCCACCTCTGCCCAACAAAGAGGTGACCGGCATTTACGTCCGTACAATGCCTTAAACGGAGCAGCTTTAATGCTGGTGTGGTAGCTGTTATTGTACGAGAATTCCACCAGTGGCAGATGTTTCTCCCAGCGGTTGCCAAAGTCGATTACACATGCACGAAGCATGTCTTCTAAGGTTTGAATAGTGCGCTCGGACTGCCCGTCCGTCTGAGGGTGATACGCTGTGCTCATGTCTAATCGTGAGCCGAAGGATTTGTGCATTGCTTGCCACAGTTCTGAAGTAAAACGCGCATCTCGATCCGAGATAATAGAGGTGGGCACCCCGTGCCTCGAAACAATTTCTTTGATGTATATTTCTGCAAGAGTGGAGAATTTATCCGTCTCCTTGATAGCCAGGAAGTGTGCAGATTTTGTAAGTCGATCCACGATCACCCAAATAGTATCGTTCCCGCGCTGGGATCTAGGCAGGCCAGTGACAAAATCCATGGAAATTTGCTCCCATTTCCATTGAGGTATCTCTGGTTGTTGGAGTAGGCCTGATGGTTTCTGGTATTCCGACTTGACTCTCGCACAAGTCACACACTTGCTGACGTAGGTCGCTATGTGGGCCTTCATGCTAGGCCACCAGTACGTAGTTTTGATATCATGATACATCTTATCTGATCCAGGGTGTACTGAGTAGCGAGACTTGTGTGCTTCATCCATCACGAGCTCTCGTAGGTTGCCGTAGAGTGGGACCCAAACGCATCCCGTTACGTAGTAAGCACCGTCTTCCTTCTGCTCTAATCGTTGCCTTGATCCGCGTAGGGCTTCAGCCCTGACGTTCTCTGGTTTCAGTGCTTCTATCTGAGCAGCTCGTATCTGGGAGGGGAGACTAGAATGGATCGTGAGTTGTAAAGCTCGCACGCGCTTAGGCGCAGTATCCTTTCGACTAAGGGCGTTAGCCACAACATTGGCTTTGCCCGGGTGGTATCTGATTGAGCACTCGTAATCATTCAGTAGTTCGACCCACCGTCGTTGTCGCATATTCAGTTCCTTCTGCTTGAAGATATGCTCGAGGCTCCTGTGGTCGGTGTAGATGGCGCATTTGGTACCATACAGGTAATGCCGCCATAACTTAAGTGCAAAAACAACAGCTCCCAGCTCTAGGTCGTGTGTAGTGTAGTTCTTTTCATGAACCTTGAGTTGGCGTGAGGCGTAGGCTATAACTTTATCTCGTTGCATCAACACGCAACCAAGACCTTGAATTGACGCGTCGCAGTAGACCACAAAATCGTCTGTGCCTTCTGGCAAGGAAAGGATAGGTGCGCTACAAAGTCTATCCTTTAGGTGTTGAAATGCCAACTCCTGTGCGCTTCCCCAGCGATAAGCAACGCCCTTCTGCGTTAGTGAGGTGAGAGGCTGTGCAATCTTAGAAAAATCCTTTATGAATCTCCGGTAGTATCCCGCCAAACCCAAGAATTGGCGAATTTCCTTTGGTGTGCGAGGTGCAGGCCAGTTCTTAATCGAGTCTATCTTGGATGGATCAACGTGAATCCCATCCTTGTTCACCACGTGGCCTAGGAAATGGACTTCTCGAAGCCAGAAGTCGCATTTCGAGAACTTTGCATAAAGTTGTTCTGTTCGAAGGAGTTCCAGAATAAGTCGCAGATGTTGCTCGTGTTCCTCCTGACTCTTAGAATAGATCAGGATGTCGTCGATGAAGACTATAACGAACTTGTCCAGGTAAGGCTTGCACACTCGATTCATCAAGTCCATGAAAACCGCAGGTGCGTTTGTCATCCCAAAAGGCATGACCAAAAACTCATAGTGCCCGTATCGAGTTCTGAAAGCTGTTTTGGAGACGTCCTCTTCCCGGACTCTCAGCTGGTGATAACCCGATCTCAAATCGATCTTCGAATAGTAGCTTGACCCTTGCAGCTGGTCGAACAAGTCGTCGATACGCGGTAGAGGATAACGGTTCTTCACCGTCACCTTGTTGAGTTCCCGGTAGTCGATGCACATTCTGAAGGTACCGTCCTTCTTCTTTACAAATAATACTGGAGCTCCCCAGGGCGATGAGCTTGGACGAATAAAACCCTTATCCAGGAGCTCTTGTAGTTGCGTAGAGAGTTCCTTCAACTCTGATGGGGCTAAACGATAAGGTGCACGAGCTATAGGCGCAGCTCCAGGAGCTAGTTCGATCTGAAACTTGACTTGGCGATGAGGCGGAAGACCAGGTAATTCCTCAGGAAATACCTCTGGATAATCGCGTACAACTGGAAAATCTTCTATCTTCTTCTCTTTTTCTGAGGTGTCAGTAACGAGAGCCAAAATGGCAGTGTGGCCCTTTCGCAAGCACTTTTGGGCCTTAAGGAGAGAAATGACGTTCTCAACAGCACTCCTCTTGTCGCCATGAATCATGAGAGGTTCACCATCGGGACCTGGAATGCGGACAACCTTCTCGTTGCAAAGAATCTCTGCTCGGTGTTGGGATAACCAATCCATCCCAATGACAACGTCGAAACTACCCAAGACAATAGGAATGAGGTCGATAGAGAAGGTCTGGTCAGCGAGAATAAGCTTACATTCCTTGACTATGTGTGTAGCTTCTAAACTCTTACCATTAGCTAGCTCTACGGTGTGCTTGTTGTTCATAGGTGTTGGGATATGCTTAAGCATTCGACTAACTTCTAGTGACACGTAGCTAGTATCGGCACCCGAGTCAAATAATACTGAAACATAAAAGTCGTCGAGAAGGAACTTACCCGCCACAACATTGGGGTCATTCCTTGCTTCACCTTGGCCAATCACAAACACCCGCCCCCTGGCGCCATTGTTGTTGTTGTTCCCATTGTTACCATTCCCCTGATTGTTGTTATTGTTGTTGTTGTTGTTCTGGTTCCTGTTCAGTTGAGGACAATCTCTCTTGAAGTGGCCTTCAGCTCCACACTGAAAGCACCCTTTGTTATCACCCTGTTGCTGTTGCTGGCGCTGGTTCTGTTGAGCTTGCTGACGATTCTGATTGGCGGGGTATAAGCTCCTGCAATCCTTTGCAGCGTGACCAGGCTTGTTGCACCGATGACAGTTGCCCCTAGTGCATGGCCCGCTATGGTGCAGGCTGCAGCGATTGCATTTGGGGTGATTTCCTTTGTACCCACCATGGCCTTGACCACCAGACGATTGCTGATTGGGACTCTTGTAGTCATCAGTCTTTCTCTGCTGAGACTGGGACTGAACAGAAGTCGAACCCTTACTTGAAGTTCCGTCCCATTTCCGTTTGTTGTCACTAGAGGTACCAGAAGTAGTTGCAGCACCTATGCGTTTCGGTAATTTGTTCTGCTCCACCGCCTGATCCGTGAGACGGTGAGCCAACTGAACAGTTTGCTGGTAGGTGGAAAGGTTCGCTGAAGTCACGTGACTTTGGATTTCCGGCACTAAGCCCTGAAGAAATAGTTCGATGCGTTTGATGGGAGGGTCCACCATAGTAGGACACAGAATTGCCAGTTCGTTCGACCTTTTCACATAAGCTTCAATCTCGGACCCCGTCATCTTGAGGTTGAAGAACTCCACTTCTAGTTTGTGAATCTCATCACGACTGCAGTATTCTTCTTTGATCATCTCCTTAAAAGTTTCCCATGGGGTGGCGTTGGCAGCAACCAACCCTAGCATCTGAACTTGAGCGTTCCACCAAGTGAGGGCTAAACCCTCGAGAGTACCAGTAGCGTACTTCACCCTGCGCGCCTCAGAGCATTCGCACATTTCGAACACAGATTCTAACTTCTCAAACCAGTGTAGGAGACCTACTGCTCCTTCAGTGCCGCTAAAAGTAGTTGGTCGGCAGTCCATGAAAGTCTTAAAAGTGCACACGGGTGGCTGAACATGCTGACCTATCGTGGGTGAAAGAAAAGACAGAGTTTTAACACAAAGGTTGGTTCACGAGAGTAGGATCCTAAAGATCCTAGAATGAGTTCAGACTGCAGGGTATACCTCCTGCGTGTGCAGCTGCAAGTGCTGCGGCAACTCGTTCGTTGATCAGAGCCGTCAACTGGGCTTGTGTCAGGTTAACGCGTCCAGACATGATCTTCATATCAAGAAGAAGGTGAGTGAGAGGGGTTCGCGAAAGTACGATGTCAGAAGTGAGTAAGTGCACACGTGTTCAAGCAACAATAGTTATACTAACCAAGCATACCATGAGCAATGTACTATGTATCTAACAAGTAGGTAATATATACACAGATCATATCACCTAGAATGTCGAGCCTTGCATGTGGAGTGAAGCATCGTTGTGGACCGTTGAGCACTGTACAGGTTATAGTCTGGTTTTAACAAAAACACTTTCCCCTTTATTAAAACCAAGTTCTCTATAACCAATGGCTCTGATACCAATCTGTCACACCCCCAAAATCCACCTGCGGAGTACTACCGCTTGGAGGCGTGACTGACCAGGATCCAGCCACCAATCATATTGAACAAGCATATAAGTAGTTATAAAAATCCAACCAATACAATTGGTGTTCAAACAAAACATAGTTAAGTTGCAAGCGGAAGCATAAGTCTTAAATCAGAACATAAGTTTAATTGTTTCAAAGTTTGACATGGCATACAGCCGTCCATGTCCCACAACGATCCTCCTCCATGCAAGCTCCAGCTAAGAACCTAAGGACCTGCAAAGCATGTAGTAACGAGTCAACAACAAGTTGAGTGAGTTCACGGTTGGGTGTTTGTTTTAAGTCGTTTCGAAAACCGTTTCCTTTATCTGGCATCCTGCCGTGGGGGTTACCCCATAGTTAAAAACGTGACTTGTTTATTCCCGGTTACTCTGGCAATCCAGCCGTGGGGGCTACCCCATGTTAGTTATCTGGCATTTCGGCCGTGGGGGCTACCCCATGTATACACTAGACTCGTTACCATATCGACTGCTGATTGTAGTCATGTTTAAGTGCCCTGAAACTGTCAATGTCTATCATCATTGACGTGCCCCAGATCCATTAGTTCACGCCCGTCCTCTGCGGCACGGTGTGAGGTTTGTCAGACCTAAATACCGCTATCTAACTAATGACCTGCTCGCCATTGGCCCGGCGATTAAGTCGATACAAAAATGAGGGACTTCATGATAGAGTTTTGGTCTAGTACGAGTTATCTGTCCAAGAGGACGAGGAATTACATTCCTGAACCATTGCTGTCCTACCCAACGAGGACGAGGGACCCATGTTCCTTAACCCCAATTCCCGACCCCTGGGAATCCCATGCTTTGTAAAGGGTGTGAACTCACCTTGGTTTGCTCGGTAGATACACAGAAAAGTCAAACAAGCAATATTGTGGTCACTCGCGTCCTATCATAGTTGTATCATACAAGTCAGGTTCGTATCCACGCAGTACACTTATGTTTCTAGCATATTGCATTCAAGTATCGTTCATGGCATACACGTTTAATCATGGCAGTTCAACAATATTCACATTCAAACATCAACGTATACGATCTGTGCATCAGGCCCAAGAGTCCGGCCCAATTACTTAAGCCCTTAATCATGCAAGTCCAATTCAGCACGCATATGTTGGTTTCGAGTCGCAACTAAGGTGATCTCGAGTCGCAATCTGGACTCGCAAACATGGTCTCGGTTCATGCTGTTTTGGTCTCGAGTCGCAACCGGACTCGTAACTGTGGTTTCGAGTCATAAGGTTTGTGCTGATCAAGTGTGGTTTCGAGTCGCAACCAGGTGTTTGCGACTCGCAACCTGTGTCGCAACCGGGGGATTTCGACTCATCATGTGGTGGTCTCGAGTCGCAACTGGAGGTTTCGGTTGGACAACTGCTGATTCGGTGCAGTGTACTATCCAATGGAAAACCGATTTCATGAAACAGTTTGTACTATCCACTTAAACATGTTTATTTGTCTAGCAACTTACCAAATTGGATCAAACATATCAGATTTCAAATATTCAAGCATGTTCATATCACATTCAAGTTGTTCTTCATAACTTCAAGTCATGTTCATGTTGATTATTCAAACTTATTCATCATTTTTCCTGTTTCTAGCATCAATCACAAACATAATCATGAACAACAATCAAACACTCGATCATACTCATTTAATGGTTTCAAGTCATCACATAACATCTCTAAAATCTACCCTAATCCGATTAACATGATGCTTTCTATTCACATATGCAAGCCGGTTTCATGAACATCAATATTCAATGGTTTGAATCACATTTAGACATAAGATATCGTGTGCTCATTATGCAACATATCCGAAATCAAAACATATTATCCGATTATCTACAACATACATATCCGGTTCACAAACATCATCAAGCATACAACTACACTAGTTAAATCCTATCATTCATACTATCTCTTAACAACAAACATCATAAAGACACTAACCGGTTGATGGGTTTCAAAGGTGAGTGTGAAGCTTCCAAACGGGTGTGTGTGAGAGACGATCCGAGAGCTCCTTATGGTTGTCGATTGGATCCGAGAATGAAGGAGAAGGATGTTGTGGTTTAGGGTTTTAGTGTGAGAGAGTGGAGAGTGTGTGTTGGAGGAGTATGAGTGTTGTTTGCCCAAAATTGCCAAGTGTTACTATCACTAAGCTTATATACTTGTTTCACCTTGTGCACCCTAATGGGTTTTGGATAGGCTAAGTGTGTGTGTGTGGCCCAACCGGCCCAATGTTACACCGTTCACTCGAGACCTCATGGTCTCGAGTCGGGTCCTTGTTGTCTCGGTTCATATGAATATGCACCTACGTACAAGCACGACACATAAATATAACACATAGTCACATAGGATGTTCACTTATTTTATTAAACCAACACGTTAACTAGTCGCATAACATTACAAGTAGGTTGTACTAAGATGCACGGAAGGTTCTAAATTTCGAGTTGTCACATTTCTGTTGGTGTACGGGGTGCAGGCCAGTTCTTAATCGAGTCTACCTTGGATGGATCAACATGAATCCCATCCTTGTTCACCACGTGGCCTAGAAAGTGGACTTCACGAAGCCAAAAGTCGCATTTTGAAAACTTGGCGTACAGCTGTTCTGCTCGAAGGAGTTCCAAAATGAGTCGTAAATGCTGCTCGTGTTCCTCCTGACTCTTGGAGTAGATCAAAATGTCGTCGACGAATACAATCACAAACTTATCCAAGTAGGGCTTGCACACTCTGTTCATAAGATCCATGAAGACTGCAGGTGCGTTTGTTAACCCGAATGGCATGACCAGAAACTCGTAACGGCCGTAGCGTGTTCTGAATGCTGTTTTGGAGACGTCCTCGTCCCGGACTCTCAGTTGATGGCAGCCTGACCTCAGATCAATCTTTGAATAGTAGCTCGACCCTTGCAGCTGGTCGAACAAGTCGTCAATGCGTGGAAGAGGATAACGATTCTTCACGGTCACCTTGTTTAGTTCGCGGTAGTCGATGCACATCCTGAAGGTACTGTCTTTCTTCTTCACAAATAATACTGGAGCTCCCCAGGGTGAAGAGCTAGGACGAATGAAACCCTTATCTAAGAGTTCTTGCAATTGCTTGGACAGTTCTTTCAGTTCGGTTGGAGCTAAGCGATAAGGTGCTCGAGCTATAGGTGCTGCTCCAGGAGCTAGCTCGATCTGAAATTCGACCTGGCGATGAGGCGGTAGCCCAAGTAATTCTTCAGGAAACACTTGAGGAAAGTTGCGTACTACTGGAATATCCTCTATTCTCTTCTCTCTCGTTGATGCGTCAGTAACAAGTGCTAAGATAGAGGTGTGGCCCTTTCACAAACACTTCTGGGCTTTAAGGAAGGAGATGATGCCCACTACAGCACCACTCTTGTCGCCTTGAATTTCGAGTGGTTCTTTGCCAGAACGGGGAATACGAACAATCTTCTCTTTGCATGGGATCTCTGCTTGCTGTTGGGATAACCAATCCATCCCAATGACGATGTCGAAACTACCCAGAGCTATAGGAATGAGATCGATAGAGAAAGTCTGACCAGCGAGGATAAGATTACAACCCTGAACTATGTGTGTGGCCTCTAGACTTTTACCATTTGCTAACTCTAAGACATGCTTGGTATTCAAAAGTGTTGGGGTGCGCTTTAACATATGACTAACTTTTAGAGACACATAACTGGTATCGGCACCCGAATCAGATAAAAAGTAACGTAAAAGTCGTCAAGAAGAAACTTACACATCACCATGTTAGGATCATTCCTTCCGTCACCCTGACCAATCACGAACACTCGACCCCTGGCACCATTGTTTCCATCATTGTTTCCCCCATTGTTGTTCCCATTGCCCTGATTATTGTTGTTGTTGTTGTTCAGATTTTGATTTAACTGGGGGCAGTCCCGCTTGAAGTGGCCTTCAGCACCACACTGAAAGCATCCCCTGTTACCTCGCTGTCGCTGCTGATGGTTATGTGGAGCGGGTGGTTGTTGTTGATAGTTCTGATTCGCAGGTCGTGAGCTCCTGCAATCCTTAGCTTCATGACCCATCTTGAGATACCGCTGACAACGACCCTTGTTGCACTGACCATTGTGGTGTCTGTTGCATGTGTTGCACTTCGGGAGGTTTCCTTGATATTCACCCTGCCTTTGACTACCAGAAGATTGCTGACCAGGGCTCTGATAGTCATCAATCTTTCGCTGCTGTGCCTGGGACTGAACTGAAGTTAAACTCTTGCTGGAGGTTCCATCCCACTTTCTCTTGTTGTCACTGGGAATAGCAGAAGTAGTAGTAGCAGTAGCACCAATACGTTTAGGCACCTTGTTCTGTTCCACTGCCTGGTCTGTGAGACGATGAGCAAGACGAGTAACATCCTGGATGGTAGCAAGGTTGGCAGAAGTCACATGACTTTGAATCTCTGGTACTAAGCCTTTGAGGTACAACTCAATGCGTTTGATGGGAGGATCCACCATAGTTGGACATAACACTGCTAATTCGTTGGATCGTTTCGTATACGCTTCTATCTCTGACCCCGTCATCTTCAGGTTAAAGAACTCCACTTCCAGCTTGTGGATGTCATCATGACTACAGTATTCACGTTTGATCAGTTCCTTAAAATCATTCCATGGGGTGGCATTAGCAGCCGCCAACCCCAGCATCTGAACTTGCGCGTTCCACCAAGTTAGCGCAGTGCCTTCGAGAGTACCAATGGCGTACTTCACCCTACGAGCCTCAGGGCATTCACACATCTCGAAGACAGACTCGAGCTTTTCAAACCAATGGAGGAGTCCAACGGCTCCTTCAGTGCCACTGAAAGTACTAGGACGACAGTCCATGAACGTCTTGAACGTGCACACAGGTGGCCGAGCGTGTTGACCTGTCGTGTGCGTAAGAGTAAACAAAATTAAGCACAAGTGTTGGTTTACGAAAGTAGGATCTAAGGATCCTAGAGTAAGTTGTGATGGCAGGCTATACCTCCTTCCTGGGCAGCTACGAGTGCTGCAGTAACTTGTTCAGTGATCAAAGCCGCCAGCTGGGCTTGAGTCATGTTAACGCGTCCACTCATGATCTTCATATCAAAGGAAAACATGAGTGAGAGAGGTTCGTGAAAGTGCGGTGACAAAAGAGAGTAAGCACACAGGTATTTTCAATCAATAGTTGTTACGTTTATCTAAGCATACCATGAGCAAAGTTCTATGTAATCTAGCAAGTAGGCAATGTAAACATGAATCATATCACCTAGAATGTCGAGTCTTGCACGTGGAGCGAAGCGTCGTTGTGGATCGTTGAGCACTGTTCAGGTTATAGTCTGGTTTTATCAAAAACTTTTCCCTTATTAAAACCAAGTTCACTATAACCAATGGCTCTGATACCAATCTGTCACACCCCCAAAATCCACACGCGGAGTATCACCGCTTGGAGGCGTGACTTGTAACACCTGTGCCTCCACGGCCATCAAACAAATGCCAAACCAATGAAATATGGTATTTCATACTTGGGATTTGTAAAAATATGTGTATCGTTTACACATATCAACTCTTGTTCGATTTCATACTCTAAATCGCTTTCTGGAAGGTTATACGTGCACCGATGCGTAAATATAACCAGTTTAATGCAACAAACACTCCGGAATAGTGACATAGGCTTAACATACCTTAAATAACCTTTACATAACTTAGAAATAAGTTTTGAAGGCTTTGGTATGGCAAAATCAAGTTAAATCGCTTACAGGGACTAAAGTTGACAAACTGCGAAAGTATGCCAATTTGAACTGTAACAGACATTCCGGAACATGACCATAAGTTAAACACATCATAAATATCCTTTACATAGCTTAGAAATAGGCTTTAAGGGGTTCGGTGTGCTAAAATAAACTTTTGGGTCATTCAGGGACTAAAAGTGTCAAAAAGTGCACAAGTTTGCATTTTCGCGCATAACTTACGTTCTGAATACATCCGGACATCCAAAAATTTATGTAAGCACTAAAATAATTTATTTTAGTGTTCGGCATAAGAAAAATCCATTCGTCGCGTCATTTGGATCGTTTTTCGCGCGTATGCGCATTCCGTCGTAATTAACCGAACATCGCGACCGTACGGCTAAACGAACCGACATCCGAGATATTTTTCAGCATGTTTTAAGTTCCCTATACTTTAACTTCATTTTAGAGCTTTGAAATGGGGTTAACGGGCCTTAAACGTGTCGAAAATGGGCTGATTGCACTGCAGGGACCAAAATTGTAAATCTGCCAAAGATGTTACCATACGGACCTCAACATTGGCAGCCTTGAGGTCCGTAAGGCAACCTGCAGAACAGATCAGACTTAACAGTCAGCAGTTTCCAGCTGTTGCAACCTCACCCACACATTTGCACATGCATATTCAGCTGATAAGAACCATTTTCTAGTCACCATAAGGTTCCAACACTTGTACGGTTATGATTAAGGCACGTTTTCCATGAAACGATCTTAACGGTGGACCTTTTACTATAAATACCCCACCCCCCATGCTTCAAAATCACAAGAAATTTGATTTGAGAAACTCTAAGTTGAAACATTTGTTTCATACCTGAGATTTTTGAATCGAGTTTAGCATTCGGGGACCCTTCGTAAGTATTCTTTCGTTCTTTTCCTTATTTTACTGCTTTTCGAGTCAGAAAGTCAAACTTTGTTTGACTTTCAGCGTTGACCAGCTTATGGTCAATGCGAAGTTCGTTTGAACTTCGCAACGTGATTGTAATCACGATGGTCATAGTCCCTTGGGACTATGCCTACTGATTACCACGTTGTCTAGGGTCGTAGGGTAAGCGATCTAATAAATCGCTTATACCTCGAACCCGACCCAGTTTGGTCGATCATTAGGATCCGACCAAACACATTAGGTGACCATAGTAGGTAGGGAATAACCTTCCGAGGTTATACCCTATGGTCACATCGTTTAAGTAGTTGTATGATAGGTAGTTTATATGCCTTAGGTAAATTACCAGAATACCCTTTTCATGTATAATTGGTAATTAAGCATATGTAACCTAAACCTTTGTCACATAACTGATTATGTAACATGTTTAGGCATATAACACTTGTCATAGGGCTAGTTAGGCGGTCCGAACGCGTTTCACGCGAACGACGCGTTAAAGTAGCATAAGCTACCTAAACGGGTCGTAATGGGTCGTAAACAATTATGTTAGGTTTCAATTAGTATGTAGGCTTTGTTGAACCATATTACACGAGTCTCCATACTCGTTTGGTTTACAAACCCTCATGCTACCCAATCTTCCGATTTAGGTCCGGTTTATTAACATAGTTACCTATATTAGGTGCCGTTTGATTCCGAGATCTATAGCATTACTTGGTGGTTATCTTTAGACAACTGAGCAATCTCAAGTGAGTACATAGACCCCTCTTTTACTGTTTTCCAAACTGTTTTGGGGTGAAACACATGTGCCTACTTTTTACTTTCCTGCTTTTCCTGCTTTGACATCATATACCTTCTATGTTCGTTAGTACATTATAGTACTTGATTTCATTACATATTATGCTAGGTGTGCCCATTGTGTGCATTACTTAGTACATCGTTTTACATTACATTTTATGCTAGGTGTGCCCATTGTGTGCATTACTTAGTACATCGTTTTACATTACATTTCATGCTAGGTTTCATGCTAGGTGTGCCCATTGTGTGCATTACTTAGTACATTGTTTTACATTACATTTCATGCTAGGTGTGCCCATTGTGTGCATTACTTAGTACATTGTTTTACATTACATTTCATGCTAGGTGTGCCCATTGTGTGCATTACTTAGTACATCGTTTTACATTACATTTCACGCTATGTATGTTCATTTGATTACATACTTAGTGCATCGTTTTCACATGCTTACATTTTGTTATGACATTTGGTTTGTTTAACATGGAACAATACATTCATTAACATTAATTACGCCGTTCGTTAGTAGGTAGTGGTACCATAGGAATTGACAACTCCCGTTCCGGACATCCCAGGGAAAGGGGATGAAAGGAATGACCGAATTCGATATACATAATTTAGATAAACCTTTAAGTGGTTTAAGGGTTTATCGCCTCAGTCTCAAGGCTTGGATGTATGCATTATAACAATACCGCATAGATGTTCGTATCAGTAGAGCATGCATTTACACAAAACATAGCTTTGATTTAAACCAAGTTTTACTTCAATACTTTGTTTTTGTGCATATGGTTTAGTTGATATTTATCACTAGCCATACAGATCAGTTTGGTTTACATATTACATGATTTACATTGATCATGCATTTACACAAAACATAGCTTTGATTTAAACCAAGTTTTACTTCAATACTTTGTTTTTGTGCATATGGTTTAGTTGATATTTATCACTAGCCATACAGATCAGTTTGGTTTACATATTACATGATTTACATTGATCATGCATTTACACAAAACATAGCTTTGATTTAAACCAAGTTTTACTTCAATACTTTGTTTTTGTGCATATGGTTTAGTTGATATTTATCACTAGCCATACAGATCAGTTTGGTTTACATATTACATGATTTACATTGATCATGCATTTACACAAAACATAGCTTTGATTTAAACCAAGTTTTACTTCAATACTTTGTTCTTGTGCATATGGTTTAGTTGATATATTTCACTAGCCATACAGATTATTTTGGTTACATATTACATGGTTTACATTTGACACATAAACACTTTTGACATTGGTTATACATTACATGATTTACATTAGACATGAACATTTTACATTGTTGGTTTGGTTTGAGTAAGTGATTAAGTAACGATGCGTGTGTAATATGATACAAGCATGGTGGATACGCCGCTGGTACTTCCTATATATAAGTGTTTGTATGGTATTACATATCGTAGCGTTATTTGAATCATTTCAGTTTTTGACATATAACATTTTATACAAATAACATACTTTTCACAAGACATTGTTTTACAAAACAACTTATCTTTTACAAACTCATTTTACTTGGTTATTCATTTAACCATGCATTATTCTCTTATTTATATGTATCATCTGAACTTATTGTTTTTCAAATGATTTACAAAGACAAAGCAAATTACAAGGTTCATGACTAAACATTTTCTCAAACATAAGTCATGAAACCTATTTTCACAAAACCTATGTATCTCACAGGCATTTTTATGCTGACGTACCTATTTTCACATGTGTTTTCAGGAGCTGTTGCATAAGATGATCAAGATACACATAGGCAGACTTGGGCTTTAGTGACAATAAAAGATGCAAGACTAGTTAATTATGTTGTATTTCCTTGTTTGTTAAGACATTGTAACACTTTTAATCAATAAAACGAAACTTAAATTTCCATGGTTGTGAAACATTAATTCTGTTACAACACTCCCCGATGTTTCCGCCACGTTTTGTATGTTCTACGTGGTCGGGGTGTGACAGAAAAGATGGTATCAGAGCCAATGGTTATAGGGAATTAGGTTATTAGTAATGCTTTGACCTAGTCTATAACCTTCTTAGGACCCTAACGCGAGTTTACTTGCGTTTAGTCATAAAACAATACTGTCACCTATCCTTAGGCGACAACCACAACAAGAACATAAATTTCAAAACCGCTTTGAAAACTAATCATCTGTTCTAGGATGATTGATTACATGGTTTTGAACCCTCTATTGTAAGGTTTTGAACCCTCTGTTATATGGTTTTGAACCCCTTTGAGTTTTCAAAATCTCGTCAAGGTTTTGGGTTTTAAATAATGTGAACACGTGCAAACTGGAAGGGTGAATGCCTGTATTCTGGGTTTTCTGTCTAGGCAAGCACTTCGTATACATCTCATCAGACGCGAGACCAGTTGTGCTTACCTGGGAATTCTTGGGATGAGTGTTCACTTATAGGCGAGCATGTCTTCGCGATACATTATTTTTGACCCATTTACTTTGATTTGTCACCATCTCATTTGTTTGCCTTAGGTAACAAACAAATGATCACAATTTTCATTCGTTAACATTCTGCATTAATTTTCCAATAACCTTTCACTTGCTTCTTCCTCTGTCTTTCATTTTCTTTTAGAATGTCTATTCCTCTCATCACTGGTCAAATGCCCGAGCGAACAGCCAAATTTGTCCAGCAAATTGGCGAAGTGATTCAGAGGACTGTGGATTTAGGCATTGCCATGGCTCGTCTCAACAATGAAGCCTCTCGTCTCGACAATGAAGCCACTCAAGAGCCACAAAAGGAAGCAGAAGTCAAGCCAGCACCAAAATCAAGGAAGCGTAAGGCTTCAAGGAAACCCGCAGCGGTTACACCTAATCAAGCGGGACCTAGCCATGTGGCAAGGCCACCAGCTAGGAAGCCATACAACGGAACTGCACCCTTGTGCAACCAATGTAGCCTTCATCATCAGGCTAGTGTGAAGTGCCGCAAATGCCAAACTTGTGGACTTATAGGTCATACGGCAAGGGTTTGTCCAACTGCAGCAGTAGCAAATCAAGCAGGACCCATCCGGGTGGCAACACCACCTGCAAAGAAAGCATATGCCGGTACCGCACCTCATTGTGCACGCTGCAACGGTCATCACGCGGTACAACAAGCTTGCTGGCGATGCACGACGTGTGGTAAACTTGGGCATTTGGCCAATGTTTGTCGTTTGGGACAAAATCAGGCTGCTCAGGTTCAAGCTCCGGTTCAAGGGAATGCTGCAAGATTCCCACTGGGTTCATGTTTCAACTGCGGAGAGATTGGTCATTTCCGCCACAACTGTCCGAGACTGGAGAATGCAAATGCTAATGCAAATCCAACTCTTGGATGAGCATTCGGCTGAACAAAGGATGTTGCTGTCTTATGCCTTTGTTCTTTTGTTATCCTTGTAATGTGAAACAATCTGTTTGTTTATAAATAAAAGTTGTTGTTCACAATTCTGATATACAAGTATAATTACATGTGTTTATGGCATTTTCCTATAATACCTACATCAAGGAATTCTGTTCCTTACAAACTACTCTTATGATTCTCTCTTTCAAATGATCGCTCATGATTCCCTCGAAAATTTTAAGTACTCGTTTCATTCTAGGAAACAAAGTACAGAAAATAAAGTGAAATTATGAGCAATCGGGCTTTTTACACATATGTATCTTTGAATCCTTGGTTAAATAACTAAGGGTATTTTCAAATCTCATACCCATTACGTTTTGATTTTTCAACATACACAGTACAAGTATTTCAAAACAATCTTCATGATCTCAAAACATTTCATATAGTTTGAAAACAATTTTTCTAGATACATTGTCTATGTTATTTCAAAAACATTGGCCATGTTATCAAAACCAACCTTTCAAATTTCAAAATATTTCATATAGTCTGAAGACAATATTAACACAATACATTTTCTTATCAAGTGCATGATTTTGAAAAGCATCATTCATGTCTTTCAAAAACCTTATACATAATTTCAAAATTCATCTCTCATGATTTTAAAACATTTTTGTAAATATATCTATCTAATACACCTACTTTATGATTTCAAAAGTATTATATATAAGGCTTCAAAAACGTTAAACACATTTTTCTTAAAAGAACCCCATGCATAGTTTTCAAAAATATTTTCCTCGTACATCGACTTAACTTTCAAATTTCGCTTCATATGTCTCCTTGGCATATCTGGCATCTCAACTTCGTAAAGCATTTTTACTTGATGTTTTGACATAAGCACGTCCAGTGCAAGGTTTCAAAACATCTTCAACTTCTAAAATCCATATGGGATCTTTTTATCTTCATATTGAGACCCTTGTGGATGATCATCATTCAAATCAGAGTCCTTAATTGGATTCCTTATGTACCTAAATTCGAACATTTCGGTTCCTTATAATCGAAATCGAATTTTTCTTTTAAAAATCTTTCTATCTTTATAGTTAGATTCTTGATAATGTTTAAAGTACCAAATGAAATCCACGAGATGGATTCCTAGTGTGCTTTAAATACATGTACTCTGTTAGCAGAACAAACTTCTAGATAAACAATTTTGTGGTTATGTGACTATGTGTTTATTCATCTTATGTTTTCTTTTATGCATTTTTTTTTTGTGTTTTTAATACTCTGGATATTCGTTATCCAAATCCTCGCAGAATCTTTCATATCTTCATATGAGGGATTTGTAGCAGGATATTCAAAAGGTACTACCTTCAATCCTTAATGGGCTTCTATGTAATAGTTAAGACCCTTGGATTATATAGTACCACTCCATGATTCATAAGAGACCCTTTAGTGGTCTAATCAAAAAGATTGATTCACAATTTGGTTAAAGAACGACATCTAGTGATGTAGCTGGACAGACTCCTTGATAGTCTATTTAGATCATTTTTTTGATTTAGTCAAAAGGACCCTATGGTGGTCTAGTCACACTCATCACCGGTTTGTTCATTTGGTTTTCCCCTACACACTATAAAATAGACTGTGTGAACTGTGCAAGGAATTGTCTGATTATGGACGCGTACATAATTATGAAATTTAGTGCACAGAAACCCAGTAAGATTTATTATGTGTAAGAACCGATAGTGACAACAATAACGAAATGAGAACGATGTAATGGAGGTACGGTGGACGCACCAATGACGCTTCATATACTTGTATATAAGTATCCCTCTTACATTGCAATCATGATGTTATTAAAGGTTACTAGAGGTTTAGAACCCTAATCAATATTGTTCGATCTTTTCAACTTCATGTCTTCAAGCTCTCACGAGTTTCCTCTAAATAAATTTCGGGACGAAATTTCCTAAAGTAGGGGAGACTGTAACACCTGTGCCTCCACGGCCATCAAACAAATGCCAAACCAATGAAATATGGTATTTCATACTTGGGATTTGTAAAAATATGTGTATCGTTTACACATATCAACTCTTGTTCGATTTCATACTCTAAATCGCTTTCTGGAAGGTTATACGCGCACCGATGCGTAAATATAACCAGTTTAATGCAACAAACACTCCGGAATAGTGACATAGGCTTAACATACCTTAAATAACCTTTACATAACTTAGAAATAAGTTTTGAAGGCTTTGGTATGGCAAAATCAAGTTAAATCGCTTACAGGGACTAAAGTTGACAAACTGCGAAAGTATGCCAATTTGAACTGTAACAGACATTCCGGAACATGACCATAAGTTAAACACATCATAAATATCCTTTACATAGCTTAGAAATAGGCTTTAAGGGGTTCGGTGTGCTAAAATAAACTTTTGGGTCATTCAGGGACTAAAAGTGTCAAAAAGTGCACAAGTTTGCATTTTCGCGCATAACTTACATTCTGAATACATCCGGACATCCAAAAATTTATGTAAGCACTAAAATAATTTATTTTAGTGTTCGGAATAAGAAAAATCCATTCGTCGCGTCATTTGATTCGTTTTTTGCGCGTATGCGCATTCCGTCGTAATTAACCGAACATCGCGACCGTACGGCTAAACGAACCGACATCCGAGATATTTTTGAGCATGTTTTAAGTTCCCTATACTTTAACTTCATTTTAGAGCTTTGAAATGGGGTTAACGGGCCTTAAACGTGTCGAAAATGGGCTGATTGCACTGCAGGGACCAAAATTGTAAATCTGCCAAAGATGTTACCATACGGACCTCAACATTGGCAGCTTTGAGGTCCGTAAGGCAACCTGCAGAACAGATCAGACTTAACAGTCAGCAGTTTCCAGCTGTTGCAACCTCACCCACACATTTGCACATGCATATTCAGCTGATAAGAACCATTTTCTAGTCACCATAAGGTTCCAACACTTGTACGGTTATGATTAAGGCACGTTTTCCATGAAACGATCTTAACGGTGGACCTTTTACTATAAATACCCCCCCCCCATGCTTCAAAATCACAAGAAATTTGATTTGAGAAACTCTAAGTTGAAACATTTGTTTCATACCTGAGATTTTTGAATCGAGTTTAGCATTCGGGGACCCTTCGTAAGTATTCTTTCGTTCTTTTCCTTATTTTACTACTTTTCGAGTCAGAAAGTCAAACTTTGTTTGACTTTCAGCGTTGACCAGCTTATGGTCAATGCGAAGTTCGTTTGAACTTCGCAACGTGATTGTAATCACGATGGTCATAGTCCCTTGGGACTATGCCTACTGATTACCACGTTGTCTAGGGTCGTAGGGTAAGCGATCTAATAAATCGCTTATACCTCGAACCCGACCCAGTTTGGTCGATCATTAGGATCCGACCAAACACATTAGGTGACCATAGTAGGTAGGGAATAACCTTCCGAGGTTATACCCTATGGTCACATCGTTTAAGTAGTTGTATGATAGGTAGTTTATATGCCTTAGGTAAATTACCAGAATACCCTTTTCATGTATAATTGGTAATTAAGCATATGTAACCTAAACCTTTGTCACATAACTGATTATGTAACATATTTAGGCATATAACACTTGTCATAGGGCTAGTTAGGCGGTCCGAACGCGTTTCACGCGAACGACGCGTTAAAGTAGCATAAGCTACCTAAACGGGTCGTAATGGGTCGTAAACAATTATGTTAGGTTTCAATTAGTATGTAGGCTTTGTTGAACCATATTACACGAGTCTCCATACTTGTTTGGTTTACAAACCCTCATGCTACCCAATCTTCCGATTTAGGTCCGGTTTATTAACATAGTTACATATATTAGGTGCCGTTTGATTCCGAGATCTATAGCATTACTTGGTGGTTATCTTTAGACAACTGAGCAATCTCAAGTGAGTACATAGACCCCTCTTTTACTGTTTTCCAAACTGTTTTGGGGTGAAACACATGTGCCTACTTGTTACTTTCCTGCTTTTCCTGCTTTGACATCATATACCTTCTATGTTCGTTAGTACATTATAGTACTTGATTTCATTACATATTATGCTAGGTGTGCCCATTGTGTGCATTACTTAGTACATCGTTTTACATTACATTTTATGCTAGGTGTGCCCATTGTGTGCATTACTTAGTACATTGTTTTACATTACATTTCATGCTAGGTGTGCCCATTGTGTGCATTACTTAGTACATTGTTTTACATTACATTTCATGCTAGGTGTGCCCATTGTGTGCATTACTTAGTATATCGTTTTACATTACATTTCACGCTATGTATGTTCATTTGATTACATACTTAGTGCATCGTTTTCACATGCTTACATTTTGTTATGACATTTGGTTTGTTTAACATGGAACAATACATTCATTAACATTAATTACGCCGTTCGTTAGTAGGTAGTGGTACCATAGGAATTGACAACTCCCGTTCCGGACATCCCAGGGAAAGGGGATGAAAGGAATGACCGAATTCGATATACATAATTTAGATAAACCTTTAAGTGGTTTAAGGGTTTATCGCCTCAGTCTCAAGGCTTGGATGTATGCATTATAACAATACCGCATAGATGTTCGTATCAGTAGAGCATGCATTTACACAAAACATAGCTTTGATTTAAACCAAGTTTTACTTCAATACTTTGTTTTTGTGCATATGGTTTAGTTGATATTTATCACTAGCCATACAGATCAGTTTGGTTTACATATTACATGATTTACATTGATCATGCATTTACACAAAACATAGCTTTGATTTAAACCAAGTTTTACTTCAATACTTTGTTTTTGTGCATATGGTTTAGTTGATATTTATCACTAGCCATACAGATCAGTTTGGTTTACATATTACATGATTTACATTGATCATGCATTTACATAAAACATAGCTTTGATTTAAACCAAGTTTTACTTCAATACTTTGTTTTTGTGCATATGGTTTAGTTGATATTTATCACTAGCCATACAGATCAGTTTGGTTTACATATTACATGATTTACATTGATCATGCATTTACACAAAACATAGCTTTGATTTAAACCAAGTTTTACTTCAATACTTTGTTCTTGTGCATATGGTTTAGTTGATATATTTCACTAGCCATACAGATTATTTTGGTTACATATTACATGGTTTACATTTGACACATAAACACTTTTGACATTGGTTATACATTACATGATTTACATTAGACATGAACATTTTACATTGTTGGTTTGGTTTGAGTAAGTGATTAAGTAACGATGCGTGTGTAATATGATACAAGCATGGTGGATACGCCGCTGGTACTTCCTATATATAAGTGTTTGTATGGTATTACATATCGTAGCGTTATTTGAATCATTTCAGTTTTTGACATATAACATTTTATACAAATAACATACTTTTCACAAGACATTGTTTTACAAAACAACTTATCTTTTACAAACTCATTTTACTTGGTTATTCATTTAACCATGCATTATTCTCTTATTTATACGTATCATCTGAACTTATTGTTTTTCAAATGATTTACAAAGACAAAGCAACTTACAAGGTTCATGACTAAACATTTTCTCAAACATAAGTCATGAAACCTATTTTCACAAAACCTATGTATCTCACAGGCATTTTTATGCTGACGTACCTATTTTCACATGTGTTTTTAGGAGCTGTTGCATAAGATGATCAAGATACACATAGGCAGACTTGGGCTTTAGTGACAATAAAAGATGCAAGACTAGTTAATTATGTTGTATTTCCTTGTTTGTTAAGACATTGTAACACTTTTAATCAATAAAACGAAACTTAAATTTCCATGGTTGTGAAACATTAATTCTGTTACAACACTCCCCGATGTTTCCGCCAAGTTTTGTATGTTCTACGTGGTCGGGGTGTGACATGACTGACTAGGATCAAGCCACCAATCATATTGAACATAACAAGTAATTAAGTAAAATACAACCACACAATATGAAAGGTGTTTCAAATCAAAGACGTAGTTAAGTGTTTAGCGGAAGCATAATTGTAAAACCCAATGCAAGTATTAAGTACGAAATAAAGTAATGTTTTTAGCATGGCACACACTGCCATGTCCCACAACGACCGCGCCTCCCTGTGCAAGCTCCATGAGTACCTAACGACCTGCAAGGCATGTAACAACGAGTCAACAACAAAGTTGAGCGAGTTCACAGTTGGTTGTTTAGTTATAGCATTCGTTTTGTAAATCATATGTTCATTTTGTAAATCATGTATCATATTAATTCGTATCGCGGTCTCCCAGACATGTTTGCAAAGATTAGTGGGGGCTTCCCATGTGTTACTAGACCGTGCGTATCGACTACTACGAAAATGTAAGAGGTGCCCTAAGTCAATGTCTATCAGCATTGACCCTTTGCCCATAGTTCATTAGTACACGCCCGTCCGACTAGCATGGTGTGAGGTTTGTTAAACCTAATAGCGCTATTAACTAATGACCCGCTCGCCATAGGCCTCAGCGATTAAGTCGATATAAATGAGGGACTTCAGTGATAGAGGTTTGGTCCAGTATGTAATCTTGGCATCCTACCCACGGAGGATGGTTGTAAGTATGAGTGTACGTAGGTTTTACGTATGTGCCCTTCAATCCGAGGACAGTAAAAAGTAGTTTAATAGTAATGATAGTACGAGTAGTTATTCAATCCCATTCCCAACCCTTGGGAATACCATGCCTTGGAAAGAGTGTGAACTCACCTTGGTTTGCTCGGTATGCTAAATTATGTGCTCGCAAATAATCAATCAAGTCCTATAGTATGCACGTATACTCAATTAGTTCAAGTTCATAAAGTTTCACATGCAATCAATACCACATGGTATGTTTGGCAGTTAATATCATGCATCATACATCAGTTAATCACATTCAAACAATCCATGTTTCACATAAAGGCTTTCTCAGTTTAATCTAACAATATCATCCACTAACATAACTAACTGTGTTAATGGGTTTAACGAGGTTACCGCACTTAACTGGATCAATACACTTTGCATAGCTCACATGCATAACAGAGTTAATCAGAAACATATCCCAGTTAACACACATAACATAGTTAACATAACAGAGTTAACAGAGTTAACATAACCCAGTTAATATACTTAATATAATCGACCTGCTTAACAGCGTTAATAAACTTAACAGGGTTAGCAGATTGGACATAACAAGGTTACTGTATTAAAACTTAGACGAAATCACAACAGACGAATCGGTTATTGGCGAAATCTCTTATCCGACGAAATCACCTTCGGACGAAAACCCTAGGTGACGAAATCCAAGGGTTTTCGTCGAGTTGCTGAATGGCGAAAACACTAAAGTGTTTTCGTCTGGTCCCTTTTGATTTCATTCGCTGGGTGAGGTTTTCATCACAACAGTTACACAATGTCACACCCTGGCTTTGCGGAAGCGTGGTTAGTTTTGGTGTGACTTCTTAATACCATAGCTTAATCATAACAAAGCTATATGAATTTAAAAACCATGCAAGTCATCATTAAGTTTAGAAATCAACGTACAATACCATTGTTTTAAACATACGACCATAACCTTGTTCAGTAACATTACATCTAGAAACAAAACATAAATGAGGGTTAAGGATTGTGTCTTGTCCAGGTAAGAGAACACAACCCCTAATCCTTGATGACTTCATGAAGATTGCAGCGGAAAACGTTCATACCGTGCCAGAATCCGTTAATTTCCTGAAATACATGTGAGTTGAAAAATCAACAATAATGTTGAGCGAGTTCATGTGCAAGTGAGTAAGTAAAACACTTGTAAGTATAAAAGTTTCCTGGTATGTAGCAGTGTAAGAGGACTTGTGATCACCAATGGTTTGCAAGGCCATTAGCATGTCGTGAAATGCAAGTAAGTAAGATACAACCCTAGCCGATTTTGCGTTGGGTACCAAGTCACTCCGGATCCGTTCTGTTAGTCCTTCGAGAGGCCTGTTCTGTTGGACCGGGAGCTGGGCTCGCTACACCCAAATAGATCTACCGCTCGAGTCCCTCGGGGTTCTAACTACCCATTCACATGATCTAAACCTCCTTACGTTATTCATACCGTGTATAAAGTACTTGTAAACAAAGTAACATGTATTTCACCCCCGCAGTTAAGAAAACTGAAAACAGTTAGAGAAAAGGGGGACATGAACTCACAGTGGATGCGTAAACTCTATCAAGCGTCTCTGAAGCAGTAAGCTGTGCAACGACCTACAAGTGCTAATTCTATTAGACGGACGGCCGTGCTTTAGCTTTACAGTTTATGTTTGCGGGAAATAGTTAGACAACTATTTCGTGTTACATTTTGTTTATGCTTGATAGTTATACATCTTCCCAAGGATGGGGGATTTAATACATGTGCGTAAGTTACGTTTTATCAAACTTGTGGTAATGTAATTACCGGTGTAACTTATATGTTTGTGGAAGCGTTCGCAAAGTTTTGGAATCATTAACGCTTGTAAATATTATTTTCACTCTAAAATAATATTTATGTATTTCACAAAATAATCATAAACAGTGTTGTGACTAATATATTTATCACGTTAATCTTTGTGAAAATCCCACCTCCGAATGTTTAGTAAAATATAGTACTGGCGAAATTTATGTTTCAAAAGTATGCCCAAAAATAGTTCTAACACTTGTTGTGTAAAAAGTCTAAGTGTTAGGTTTTTAGAAAATTTCGCCAGAGTTTCCTCTGTAACTGGAGGTGGCCACGCTTTTAAGCGTATCATTTTCTTTTAACAAATCAACTCAATCAACTTCTTTATTCAATCAAACAATTTCCGACACATCAAACTAGTCAACAAGTATGTAAATTTGCTTAATCGCATGAACTTGCAGTTTTTCCGCATCAATAATGTAAATCACCTTTATATATGTAGATTTCTGTATAAAGTAACTTTAATCTCGTAAAAAACCTCGTGTTTAGAGAAAACCGTCTTTACAACTTCTAGTAACAAGTGACAAATACAATACTTTGTCGGATCTTTCCATTTCACAAGTGTCTACACACTTGTGGTTTATAAAATCATATTTATTAGTGTAAGATCCATCTTTAGAAAAACATGATTTCTTTAAAGTGTGGTCTTTCAAAAATACCACTTGCGGATACGTAGATCCGCTAGTTTTAAACACCATTTTACCGGTTAAAATACTTTTACACAAGTAAAATACTTCTTTACAAGTTCATGTCTCTAGAATGTGGTAGTGTTCTCCTTTAACCCTTGTATCTTTCAAAAACAAGCTTATGTGAAGATACGTGATTTTACAAAGTCGGGTTAAACGAAGATTTGAGCTACCACATTATAGATCGGGTCACAATAAGCACAAATTTCAAGTCCTACGACTTTTACACAAGACATATGCTATTATCCACCATTTTAGTGATTTTACTAGACTTTAAAGATTCAAAACGCGTGTTTACGATATTTAACCGACGAAAGTTCTATTAACCACTTTAGATGAGTGTAAAAACAAGTTTTAAAGGTTATACCTCTAGCTCAAGGCTAGGGAAGAGTTGTGACGAAAACCGCGTGGATAAAAGCCAACGGTTGAGGTCCTTCGTACTCCGCTTGCACCAAAGCTCCTAAAACGTGACTTGTGAAGTGTGGATGATCTTGGAATGCAATGATCAAACTTGAAATCGGATGTATGTGGGAGGGGGGTTTGGGCCGTAAGTTTTAGAGGGCAAGAGAGAGAGGAGTGAAGTTGATTGTGTGAGGATGATTATGTTGTGCTTAAGCTTAGTTTTATAGACAAAATTAGAGTTATGGTCCATTGGTTCATATGTCCTTATGATACTAAACATGGTGATTATAATATTCAAAACAAGTACAAGGTTGTCCCCCTACTTGGGGACGGTTATGACGAAAGGGGGGGGGGGTCTCCTAACCGATTCCAACTAATAGTTGGTGTTTAGTTTATGTTAAATTTGGTTAGGTTGGGGATTAACCCAGTTAGTTATATGTTACATGTTATGACGGGTGTTAGGGTAATCAGAGACCCTAACTGGTTCAGATAAAATATAAAAGTGAAAATAATAATATTTTCATGTTCCGGGTAAAGTCCGGGTGTTCGGTTGGATAGTAATCCGTTAAAGTGTTACAAAAGACTTTAAAGTGTCGTTATTACATTTTAGTGACACATTTTGTTTTCCCGACACTTTAGAAAGTGTCTAGTAATATTTTCTCATTTTTGGCACTTTACTAGTCAGCTAGAAGCTGGTTAAATTATTTAAAGTGCTGTGTTTGGTACTTAAAGTACGTTCTGGCACATCCGAATCAGTGTATCCTATCCCCTAGAGACGCGGTAACACAACCCTGATATCCTACACTCACTACCAGTGTAGCCAAAATATATGAGGCTCTTAACAGGCCTTGAGGCAGTATTTGCCTGATGCTGGTTATATCAGCATGTTCACTGTGTATCCGTTTGGTGCTACTGTGCTTTTTGTGCATCATGTTTGTCACTAGGGTTCAGCACGTAAATAATGTAGTGACAGCAAATAAAGTATGATGCAAGTAAGTGCATGTATCAGTATGCAGGTAGCAGTTTATCAGCTAGTTTCAATCAAGCACAGTAATCAAGTAATAATTAATCATTAATTAAGTTGTACGGATACCTGGTTTTGTGCGGGTTGTCACACACAACATCACAAAAATCTCAGTAATCATCTAACAGTTACATCACCTCCATTATACAGTCACTCAACCAAACTAAATCAATTCGTGTACACATATAAATTGCCAAATCATTGAGATCAAGATCAACAGTCAAACAACCGATCATTCATTAATTGACATACGATTACACATAGAACCATGATCTGTTAATTATCTACATACCATCAATTTTCACATGCAAAACATTACAAAGTTTCACTCATATAAACAATCATATGCTCCCCTGACAATTCACATGCAAGTATAAACAAAATGGGTGTCATCATGAAGTAATCATCATCCACTTGGTGGCACTATCTATACATAAATAAAACAATAAGGGCATTACTAACCGGACACAAGGTGCACTGATGAGATTCTCGAGAGGGAGTGGAGGAAGTGGGGCCTGCCGTCGCCAATAGGAGAAAGGGGTAGGGTTTGTTTTGTTTAGAATTCTATCTCATCCAATTAACCACTAATACGTAAACATAATATATATATATTTGTTTGGGGCGGTTCATGTTATCATCGAGATGGGCTCAATCCAATTGAGTATGGCCGGTTGGGCCACTGCCACTAAGTAATTCAATGAACTAAATACAAGGAATTGGGCCTTTAGCTAATACAAGAGATCCGAAAATAATTAAGGAAGGTTGGGCCAAGACCTATTCTGGACGAAAACACCTTTTGTGTTTTCGTTGGATGGTGTTTTCGTTGGATCAGGGATAGTGTTTTCGTGAGGTAGTGTGTTCATCGTGTAGGAAGTGTATCCAAACAAGTAATAAACAACATAAAACCAAACACTTAACAACACAAATAGCTTAACACGAATCATGGTGCACAGTTTCAATCTATCAAACCACAAAACACAACATAAGGCAAGTAACATATATAGAAGGAACCTTGGAAACTCGAGTTGTCACATCTAGGTTACAAACCAACAAAAGTGGATGACATCTAAACTTGAAGTCTACTTCTAGTTACGACACCTGCGCCCAAGATCCATCCTGTTACCTGAAATACATGTAATTTTGGAAAACATCAACAAAAAGTTGAGCGAGTTGATGCGTCTTATTTGTGTACTTTAATTCTTGTAAATCTTTGAGAGACTCCTTTGTAAAAAGGTATGAAAAACGTGTATGAACGTACTAAATGAATGTTTGTACAAGGACCTTAAGGCATGTAAGGACATGGGGAGTACTTGTTATGACTCCTTGAGACATGGGGAGTACTTGTTATGACTCCTTGAGGACATGGGGAGTACTTGATATGACTCCTTGAGGACATGGGGAGTACTTGTTATGACTCCTTGAGGACATGGGGAGTACTTGTTATGACTCCTTGAGGACATGGGGAGCACTCGTAATGGCTTATACCCCTGTCCATTTTCCTCGACTGTGTCGATTAACCTCGACTGTGTCAATTTCCCTTGACTGTGTCGATTACCCTCGATTGTGTCGATTAACCTCGACTGGGACTCCTAAGCACTACTTGGTACTAGTTGTGACCATGAGTGGGGTTTGGCCATACCCGTTAGATCTAACCCTCGTCCCTAATTAAGTATTTAATGGCATTTCAATATCTAGTCTATGCTCACATGTTCTAGTATTTCATAGGCCTTTCATAGGCATTTCATATATCATTCCTTAAAACGCATCATATTTGGTACTAGTTATCACCAAGAGTGCTTCTTGTTTTTGTATCCATCATACCATTTATAAACATTGTAATATTTGTAACATGTATTTCACCCCCGAGAGTTATAAAACCAAAAACAGTTAAAGAAAAGGGGGAGCATGAACTCACAACTTTGCGTTCCTGCGTCGTAAACTTCACCGGATTTGCTTATCTAGCGTCGTGACCTAAACGTGTTTTATTAACGTTAGTCACTAGACTTGTATCGCACAAGTACAAGTCACTATCTTTTGTATATGTGTTCTTGTGTTAAAAATAATTTATATTTTTAACTATGTATCTCACTTATATTATTTTCTCAAAAAAAATATAAGTGTCTTGTATTTTTCACCCGATTTATGTATTTTGTCTAAATCTTTATTTCATGTTCATAACTTGTCCAAGTTATTTATTCTATCAAGTAATATATTTTCTTGTATTTTTCTAAGTATGTTGTATGTGTATTTTTGTCTTTTCACTCCTTAGGAGTATTTAGTGTATTTTCAAGTCCTAATACACTATTACATGTAATACATACTACATACACTTTGCACAGAATTTGATGATCAGTAAATATATATATTTTTCTCAAAAATATACATACTTAATATCAATTTTAATCTTGAAGAAATCATTATTTCTTAACACAAAAATCTTGGGAAACCTTGGTAAATGCTTTTAGATGCATTTTTAGGGAATAAGTTTCTCAAAACTTACATTTTTCTAAGTGTCAAAATTTTATAGAAATTTTGACAGAGTTTCCCTTAAAAATGGAGGTTTCCCATGTTTTCAAAACATGTGTTTATTTTCTTTTAAATCCTCAACAACATCAACAACATAATCAAGTATTATCATAAGTCTAGATCATGTAAATCATACTACATCATGAACTTGAAGTTCTTGTAAAAACTTGTAGTAACTTACCATCTTATTTAGTAGGTTTAGTTACCCTTAAAAACATGGTTGTTTGTTTGTAAATCTCCTTTAGTCATTTACAAGTTGTAAGCACATTCCGCAAAAATGTTTATTTATAACATCTTCTTGTTTTAAAAGTGTTTCTACACTTGTATTGTCACTAAAAATAGTGTAGATTTGAGTAAAAACCAAGATCTTCTAAAAATCATATTTTAAACTTGGTTTTCTTGGAAAGTTATTTATAAATCTTGGATCTACAAGTTCACTAGTTTACTTTGTTTAAAATCATTTTACTTTCAAGTTCACGATTAATCATGAAGATGATTATCTTTGTGCAAACACATAATCATCTCCTAATCTTGCTAGATCATGTGTTTAATCACAACCTAGCAAGCTTCATATGAAGATTAACATCATCATCTCTAGCAACAGCTTTCAAGTATCATTCATGCATCAAACAATATTATTTCAACACTATTTCATCATATTACAAGCTTTATGTTCATATTTCATGTGTATGTCTTTTAATGTTCTTATGATTTTCAACATAATACTTCTTTTACCCAAGCAAAATAGAAGTAAACAAGGGTTTAGATGGTCTTACTACTAGCTTCAAGCTAGGGAAGAACAATGGAGAAAATCAAGTGGATAAAAGCTTGTGATGGAGGTCCTTCAAGTTTCAAGAGTTCCACACTTCACTAATCACCCTTGAACACCTTTGTGAGCACTTGGAATACTTGATCTTGAAACGAAAATGGTGGTAGTGATGTATAGGGTGTTCGGCCGAAGCTTGTAGGAGAGGAGGGAAGGAGTTGTGATGAGTGAATGAAGTAGATGGTGGTTATTTATAATCACATTTCTATTAACCATAGGTCCTTGTGTTTCAAGAGTACAAGACACAATCTACACCAAATCACTAGAGATTTCACAAGATCTTGGCAAGATTGTATAAGATTATGGAAATCTTATGGGGTGGGGTCCTTGTGACCGTAAGTTGGTATGGGGGGGGGGGGTAATGTGTAACTTCCAATCTCTAGTAGGCTTTCAAGTATAGAGTTTAGGGATTTAATGTGTTATTATGTTTTAAGGGGTGTTATGGTGTTCTGGAACCATAACTAGCTCAAAAACATTAAAACAATGCTTCTAGCAAAAAAAATTTGGTGTTCCGGGTAATGTCCGGTTGTTCGGTTAGATACCGGTTCGTTAAAGTGCTAAATTGCACCGTTTAGTGTCTTTTAAGTATTCTTTTGTGACACTTTCAATTCCCAACACTCAAGGAAGTATTCTGGATCAATTTGCCATATTTTTGCATGCTACAATCTTGTCATATTGCTGAATTTTGCTGAATTATATAAAATTCAGCTTTTAAAGTGTATTTCGTATGCTTTTTAGTGTGTATTTTAGCTTTCGGAATGTCTATATCTTAACCCTTGTACGTACTCTTGGGTTTTAATGTATTCTTATCGTTGGACCTACACCTAGGCTCCAATTTTATTGTCTAACTGCCTTCTGCAGACTTGTCGACACAATGTGTCTTACCAGTGAGTTTACTAGTATTTTTGACGCAACGCTATCATAAAGTAATTCTTGTAGTATAAAACGTGCATGAATTCACTTGCATGGAAATCAGAAATTTATTTGTCTAGTAAACTAGATCATGCACAGTCATTAAAGCACAGATTACTGTTTATTTAGTGTACGGAATGTTCGAAAAAGTGACAGTTGCCACAAAAACACGTTCAAATTGATCAAAAACTATGAACTGTTCATCGCACTTGCTGACGTCACTCATCCGATCGGATCACCATTTGATCGGATTACACTAGATATCGTTCTTGTTTTATTGCTGACGTCATACTCATCCGATCGGATCACCATCTGATCGGATAAGTATTGTTGTTTAAACAGTTCAAGTCTCAAACCAACGAACGACCATCCGATCGGATCGCCATCCGATCGGATTTCCATTCATCACTTGGCATTCTTTGTTACTCAGATCCTTTGTGGTCATCCATACGAATGACTATTCGTACGAACGACCATTCGATCTAAGTGTTTGTGTTTGACTTTTTGAAATTTGACCAAGTGTTTGACTTTTCAGGTATGATCATGGCCGACGAATTCTTGAACCCTTTCAGCGATATTTTTGCATACAACACAGGAGATACATCTTCAAACACGAATACCAACACACATCCAAAGACTGCTACAAAGGCGGTCTCAGACTCGCTAAGCGTAGATAATGCATATGGAACGTACAAGAAGCCCCCGAAGCTAATGGCAATCGAGGATTATAACAGATGGGCTTAGAGGTTCAATGGGTGGTTAAAGGTGTCACACCCCCAAAATCCACACGTGGAGTATCACCGCTTGGAGGCGTGACTGACCAGGATCAAGCCACCAATCATATTGAACAACATATAAGTAAACATAATTCAACCAAACAATATGAAAGGTGTTCAAAAACCCAAAGCATAGTTAAATGTTTAGCGGAAACATAATTTGTAAAACCCATAGCAAGTATTAAATATAAAATAAAGTAATGTTTAAAAGCATGGCACACACTGCCATGTCCCACAACGACCATTCCTCCCTGTGCAAGCTCCATGGGTACCTAATGACCTGCAATGTGACAACTGCCACTTTCGGGTAAATTACTTACATTTAAAACAATGATTTACATTATACAAGTATGTGTTTTGAATATTCGGACTGCATGATTACATGATATACATCTTAGAAAACTCATGGAATATTCAATTATGATGCACATGATTCATTTCATTGGGTACATTTGAAATAGTGCAAACAATTCACTGAAACAACTAGAGTAGTGCCTAGTGAACTAGAGTGCTGACGAAAACTCCGGATCCGCAGAAAACATCTAAAATGACATCTTTAGGACTCGGATGAGAGTCCAATATCAATTATATGTTAAACCCTATATGGGAATACAAGAGTTCGGTTAATATTTTACCAAAGCCCGGTAGCACTAAAAACTGTCCGAAATGCGCTAAAAGTGACCATTTCATGAATTTTCCGCAAAATTCAGCAATTGTAGTATTATTACAAGATGCAAAAATTGATGTTTAGGCACCAATTTCATATAAGAATACTTATGGAATATTAATTATACGCATAACTGGAATTTTTCCTACAACTTCCATAAGCGTACCTTCCGACTATTTACTAGCGAAACGAGCGCTATACATCGAGCCGAACTATATTTTAACACATGTAGCGAACTAGTGCTTATTATTTAGGTCTTTTTAAGCTAGTTTATGGTTATTACAAGTCTTGAAACATCTCGGAAAAATTGCAAAACCTAAACACCTAAAGGCTTACATCTTATACTTCATTTGAAACTCTAAAAATAACTAAGTTATTTTACCACATAAGACCCCCCCCCCCCCCCCCCACACCTTATAACCGTGAACAAGGGGTCCCACCCCCTTGTTTATGTTGGTAAAAATAATATCTAGATATTATTTCTTACTAGTGGATTACATGGTTAATCACTTCAACACTTCTTCATTAAGTTACCACATTTTACACCACATCTTACACACACCTAAGAAAGCTCTCACCATCTTCATCTTCCAACAAGAACAACTTTCAAAAACCCATTTATTTTATTCATCTCCTTCATGAACAACATGGATTTCTTTGGAAAATAGGGTGATCTAAGGCTTTTGGAAGCAAAAGGAAGGGTTTTTCATCCATACCAAAGTGTTCTAACATCAAGATCATCATCTTCCTTGTTCTTAATAATCTCTAAAGATCATCCCTAGCCTAGTGCTAGAAGTAAGCTTCTATTTTTTTTATACATATTATGTTTATGATTGTTATTATAATTAATAATAACCATATATAATCATACATAATGAACAAGAAAAAAATACAATGAAGCAAAGATAAAAATCATGATATAATTATGTTTGTTTATCTTGTGATCTTAGACTTATGATATGCATATTTGATGTTGTTATGATGATTAGAATACAAATAAATTGTTAGAAGGTGTTTTAAAAAAATATGATCTAATAATCATACATGTTATGTTAAATGTTTTTTTTTACATAAAGGGTTATATGGATGATCATAACTATTAATCTTGTGAAAGTATGTAGGGTTGTTATGTAAAAACAATACTTTCACAAGATTATAAATTGTAACATACAACTGAAGATTTTTATAAAAGTTGTTAAAACTAGAATTAAACTTGGTTTTTGAACTAGTTAACATATGAAAGAATCATGTTTAAAACCCTACATGATTTGCATATCATCTTGATGATTTCATGTTATAAAAGTCTCATAATGTTTAGTTAAGATGTTAAGTAAATTGTTGTTGATTTGATAAAGAAAATGATATGTTTAATGAAACATGGTTAAGATAAAAATACAAAGGTTATATGACCAATTTTTATAAAAACTTTATTTTATAAAATAACAACATTTTTGGGTAAATCTCTACAAGATTTACAAAGGTATTTTAAAGAAGGGTTTATAAAATAAAAGACAAGAAAAATATATATTTTTTTTAGAAAATATATATTTGGTTACTTTAACAATTTTTGTGTGATATATTACTTGGTATATTAGTTACATATATCATTGTAGGAACTTGTAACTCATGTCACTTTTAAACTCAAAACAAGTTATAACAAAAGTCCTACGAGACTTCACATAATTGCGCCTTAAAACGAGTTACGGACGATTAGAATAATCGGACACCAATTATGGTCAAAACGGACAACGGACGACTACATAAGTGAATTGCCAATCCGGGGAGTTACTACGACGTTTAGACGATTTATCGACACGAAGTACAAGTATCCTATCGATAACAAATTACGGATGTTTATAAACTTATAAAAGCTAGTATGTTTTTAATTACTAACAAGTGTACTTAGTATATTTTTATAAAAAGGTTTTTATAAAAATAAATGGGCTTATTATACTAGTGGGCTATTTTTATAACAAATGGGCTTATATTACTTAAAGGGCTATTTTACTTAATGGGCTATTTTTCTTAATGGGCTTATCTTCATAATGGGCTTAACATAAACACATGGGCTAAGCCCAATACCAAACATATGGGCCAAGGCCCAATAACATTGAAGCCCAACACTATTGAAGCCCAACACTATTGAAGCCCAACACTATTGAAGCCCAACACTATTCAAGCCCAACACTATTCAAGCCCAACACTATTCAAGCCCAACACTATTTGAGGCCCAACACTATTTGAGGCCCAACACTATTGAGGCCCAGCACTATTTAAGCCCAATAACTTGAAAACATGGGCTTGGCCCAATGATACTATTATTGGAAACACAACTATACAAGTGATACATACAAGACACGAGATTCAGCGGACGAGATCCGACTATACAACTCATTCATCGAATACACAGTTAACGAACATTTGAACAACTCATACATCGAATACACAGTTATCGAACATTTGAACAACTCATACATCGAATACACAGTTAACGAACATTTGAACAACTCATACATCGAATACACAGTTATCGAACATTTGAACAACTCATACATCGAATACCCAGTTAACGAACAGTAAAGACATACAAGTCTTACATATACTCAAGACACAAGACTTGTACTCAAGTTCTTTTCAAAGACCGAAGTGTCTAACAAAAATAAGAACGTTTGTAGGTCGCCACGCTATTCAGGACTACCGCACGTGAGATCTTATTTACATCTATTTTCAGGACGCAATACAGTGAGTTCATGTCCCCTATTCATTTAAATGTTTTACAAACTTTACAACTATCGGGGAGGATACATGTTCAGAGTATGATAAAGTTAGGTAATGAAACACCATAGATCATGTGCGAATTAGGGCCATACTATAAGCACCATTAATCCAGTTTGGACCAAGGAACAAAGGCTTAGATCTAATGGGTTTTGGCGAGCCCCACTCTTGGTCATGGACCCCTACGGAAGAGTGCGTTTGTGTCCCAGTCGATAGGAATCGGCATAAAATCGTCTAGGGTTGGTTTGCTTCCTAATTCGTCACACATATTAATGTCCTCGCGAAACATTAATGATCAACGATTTCATTGACGCTTTACATACTACATCATACATACAAATACATTTTATACAATTCACATGTTGTGAATACAGTTTATACATCATACATACAGATACATTTTATACAATTCACATGTTGTGGATACGGTTTATACATCATTCATACAGATACAGTTTATACAACTCACATTTTTCAGATACATCTCATACAACTAAACTGCATGAACTCGCTCAACTTTTGTTGATGTTTTCAAACTTAACATGTATTTCAGGAAATTAGTGGACCTGGCAGACATTTCAGTCAAGGAAAACAAGTATCAATACTCCATGCCAACTATTGAAGGGTTTGCCTGTTATATACCGCCTCTTTGCGGTGATATAGTGGTCAAAGTCTTGACATTTTAAGACTTACATTTTGATGTATAAAACAATGACAACTTATTTTCATTTGATGGTTCGTAACCAATACATTCAACTTATGTTGCATTATTTTGGGAAACACATATGTAATGGCAATGGCAATGGAGTATGTTTTATTCATATAGTTTGTTCATGTACATCGATATTTATGCAATGAAAACCATACAGATCACACCTTGCGTTTCCGCTACGAGCGGGTGTGACATGCAAGGCATGTAGCAACGAATGAACAACAAAGTTGAGCGAGTTCACAGTTGGTTGTTTGGTTAAAGTATTCATTTCGTAGATCGTATGTTCGTTTTGTAAACCATGTATCGTATTAATCCTTATCGCGGCCAGTCCAGGCATACATGCGATGATTAGTGGGGGCTTCCCATGTGTTACAAGACCACGGGTATCGACTGCTACGAAAATGTAAGAGGTGCCCTAAGTCAATGTCTATCAGCATTGACCCTTTGCCCATAGTCCATTAGTACACGCCCGTCCGACTGGCACGGTGTGAGGTCTGTTAAACCTAATAGCGCTATTAACTAATGACCCGCTCGCCCTAGGCCTCGGCGATTAAGTCGATAATTGAGGGACTTCCTTTGATAGAGTTGATGGTCTTAAGATCGTGTACGTAGGCTTTACGTACATGCCCTTCAATCCGAGGACAGTAGTAAGTAGAACTGTACGTAGGTTTTACGTACGTGCCCTTCAATCCGAGGACAGTAATAAGTAGTTTAATAGTAATGGTTGTACGAGTAGTTATCCAATCTCATTCCCAACCCCTGGGAATCCCATGCCTTGGCTAGTGTGAACTCACCTTGGTTTGCTCGGTATGCTAAAGTATACACGCTCACAATTAATCAATCACGACCTGTAGTACGCACGTATATACCATCAGTTTAGGTTCGTAACGATTCGCATGTATTCTAATGTCACATAGTGTATTTGGCAGTTAATCATCATACAACACAAACAGTTAATCGCATCCATATAGTTCATGTACCACATCAATGTCCTTCACAGTTTATTCTAATATAACCATCCAATCATACACTTAACAGAGTTGGCATCTAGCAGAACTAGCAAGCTAGCTGAGTGAGTAAAGTTAACAGAATTACTCCACTTAACTTAACAGAGTTAATAACTAGTAATGTTATATACTTCAGAATTAACAAAGTCAACAAGCTTAACAGAGTTACATGCTGAATAGAACTAATAAAGTTAACAACTAATGGATTAACAACTAACAGAGTTAACCACTTAACTGTCATAACAGAGTTAACATATTTAATTGGATTAACAATCTAACAAAGTTTATCAACTAACAGCGTTATAAGCTAACAGAGTTACGGCTCAGAATACATGACTAGTACACATGTGACGAAATCACATATGGGCCGAAATCCCTTTTTGAGTGACGAAAACACTTGGGCCGAAAACACTTGGGCCAACGAAATCCCTTTGGTGATTTCGTTAAGATGGGGATTTCGTTGGGTGTCGGATTTCATCATCATCAACACAATCGGATTTAGCAGTTAATTTCTTTGGACATCTTTGGACTCTACGACTAGGTTAAATCATGGACAGCATTTAACATTTATTCAGATCAATCAAATCATACAACATAGTCAAAAGGTTCGGCAATCATTCATTATCAACATATATATATACGGCACATCACATCGGTCCAATAGAAAGCTTTCAAAAACAATTTCCATTCTTTCAATATTAAAGGATTCACATGCTTCCTGACAATGCACATGCAACTTGAAACATATGGCAGACAACATGAAGTGCTCATTATTAAATCACTATACAAGCTCTTGGATCTCAACAGTTTATCTATTATTATGAATATCAGTCATGCTTCGATTATGAGCAAAATAGTCAAACACATCAGATCTATTCATTATTACCTACACAATACGAGCACATAACACGCACACGGCATCGTCATACGTCCACATATACATAACTCATTACATCAGATTGCACGTACACAAGGTCAAGAAATAAGAATCATTATACCGAAAATCAGTCACATATATACAAGAATCAAAGCACGAATTTACTAACCACAATCAATAAACTGGGATGATGTCTTCGAATACAAGATCACTTCGATGGGAAGGGGGTCTGCCGCACGTACGTAGGGGATGTAGGGTTTGCTTTGTTAAATTAGGGATTAGGCAAACTCAATATACACTAGCTTACGCATACAAATAAGATTAATACTGGGCCAATCTGATTAAAGTGGGAAAGGGTTGGGCCGAGAAGTAGGTTTAACATGTAACCCAAAAGCAAAAACACAAGTAAACTGGGCCGAATTGATTCACATATGTGTGGTGGCCCAAATACATAACCATGTAGCGTTTTAACAGAGTTAACATATCACAAGATGAGACGTCACTAACCTTGCGAGTTCAGGTTGTCACATTATCCCCAACTTGAAAGAAATTTCGTCCCGAAATTTAGCACGTACTCACTAAGGAAGCTAGTTAAGTTGCATGGTTTTCCTGGGGTGTCACATCCTCCCCCCGTTGATCTGGAATTTCGTCCCGAAATTCCGTAGTAGCTTCAGCCTCAGTAGTGGTTGTACTGTTTGCGAATAGTTGGGGATACTTTTGTTTCATTTGATCTTCTCGTTCCCAGGTGAACTCTGGGCCATGACGGGAGTTCCAACGAACTCGAACGAGAGGTATTCTAGTGCTCTTGAGGACCTTAACATCCCGATCCGTGATTTCAACTGGTTCCTCGACAAATCGTAACTGTTCGTCGATAGTGAGCTCCTTCAAAGGAACTATGAGGGTCTCATCTGACAGACACTTCTTCAGATTCGACACGTGGAAAACGTTGTGAACTGCACTGAGTTCTGTTGGTAGGTTTAGTTTGTAGGCCACTTTGTCTACTTCCTCGATGATTTCAAAAGGTCCGACGTATCGTGGGTTAAGTTTGCCGTGCTTACCAAAACGTACCACACCCTTCCAGGGTGAAACTTTGAGTAGCACTCGCTCCCCAACCTGGAGCTCGAGTGGTTTCCTATCCCTATCGGCGTAGCTTTTCTGACGGTCACGAGTCGCCGCCATTCGTTGTCGTATTTGAGCAATTCGCTCTGTTGTGTCTACCACAAGTTCTGGACCAGTGATCTGACTATCTCCCACCTCTGCCCAACAAAGAGGTGACCGGCATTTACGCCTGTACAATGCCTCAAACGGAGCAGCTTTAATGCTGGTGTGGTAGCTGTTATTGTATGAAAATTCCACAAGTGGCAGATGCTTTTCCCAGCCGTTGCCAAAGTCAATTACACATGCCCTAAGCATGTCTTCGAGGGTCTGGATGGTGCGTTCAGACTGCCCATCCGTTTGTGGGTGATAAGCTGTGCTCATATCTAAACGTGAGCCAAAAGACTTGTGCATTGCTTGCCACAGTTCTGACGTAAAACGTGCATCTCGATCTGAGATAATAGAGGTGGGCACTCCGTGCCTTGAGACAACTTCCTTAAGGTATACGTCTGCTAGTGTGGAGAACTTATCCATTTCCTTGATAGCCAGGAAATGAGCAGACTTTGTGAGTCGATCCACGATCACCCAAATAGTATCGTTACCACGTTGAGATCTAGGCAGGCCAGTAACAAAATCCATGGAAATTTGCTCCCATTTCCATTGTGGTATTTCTGGTTGTTGGAGTAGGCCTGAAGGTTTCTGATATTCCGACTTGACTCTCGCACAAGTCAAGCATTTGCTAACGTACGTTACTATGTGAGCTTTCATGCTAGGCCACCAATACGTAGTTTTGATATCGTGGTACATCTTATCCGAATCAGGATGTACCGAGTAGCGAGACTTGTGTGCCTCATCCATCACAAGCTCTCGTAGGTTGCCATAAAGTGGGACCCAAATGCGTCCTGTTACGTAGTAAGCACCGTCTTCCTTCTGTTCTAAGCGTTGCCTTAAGCCGCGTAGGGCTTTAGCCTTGATGTTTTCTGGTTTCAATGCTTCTACCTGAGCGTCTCGTATTTGAGAAGGAAAACTAGACTGTATTGTGAGTTGTAAAGCTCGTACGCGCTTAGGCGTAGTGTCCTTTAAACTAAGAGCGTCAGCCACAACATTGGCTTTGCCTGAGTGGTATCTGATCGAGCATTCGTAGTCATTCAGTAGCTCGACCCATCGTCGTTGTCGCATATTCAGTTCCTTCTGTTTGAAGATATGCTCAAGACTCCTATGATCGGTGTAGATGGTGCACTTGGTACCGTACAGGTAATGTCTCCATATCTTGAGTGCGAAGACAACAGCTCCCCGCTCCAGATTGTGTGTAGTGTAGCTCCTTTCATGAACTTTAAGTTGACGTGACGCATAAGCGATAACCTTGTCACGTTGCATCAACACACACCCAAGACCCTGAATGGTAGCGTCGCAATAAACTACAAAGTCGTCTGTGCCTTCAGGAAATGAGAGAACAGGTGCGCTACAAAGTCTATCCTTTAGGTGCTGAAATGCAGATTCCTGTGTATTACCCCAACAATAGATAACGCCTTTCCGAGTTAGTGAGGTGAGAGGTTGCGCAATTTTCGAGATGTCTTTGATGAATCTCCTGTAGTAGCCCGCCAAACCCAAGAATTGGCGGATTTCTGTTGGTGTACGCGGTGCAGGCCAGTTCTTAATTGAGTCTACCTTGGACGGATCAACATGAATCCCATCCTTGTTTACCACGTGGCCTAGAAAGTGGACTCCACGAAGCCAGAAGTCACATTTCGAGAACTTTGCATAAAGTTGCTCTGTACGTAGAAGTTCCAAGATAAGGCGTAAATGCTGCTCGTGTTCCTCCTGAGTCTTGGAGTAGGTCAGAATGACGTCGATGAATACAATCACGAATTTATCCAAGTAAGGCTTGCACACTCTGTTCATAAGGTCCAGGAAGACTGTAGGCGCGTTTGTTAGCCCGAATGGCATGACCAGAAACTCTTAATGGCCGTAGCGTGTTTTGAATGCTGTTTTGGAGACGTCCTCATCCTGGACTCTCAGTTGATGGTAGCCTGACCTCAGATCAATCTTTGAATAGTAGCTCGACCCTTGCAGCTGGTCGAATAGATCATCGATGCGTGGAAGAGGATAACGGTTCTTCACAGTTACCTTGTTGAGTTCACGGTAGTCGATGCACATTCTGAAAGTTCCGTCTTTCTTCTTCACAAACAAGACTGGAGCTCCCTAGGGCGAATAGCTTGGGCGAATAAAACCCTTATCCAAAAGTTCTTGTAGTTGCGTAGAAAGTTCTTCCAACTCTGATGGAGCTAAGCGATACGGTGCGCGAGCTATGGGCGCTGTTCCAGGAGCTAGCTCGATTTGGAATTCGACTTGGCGATGAGGCGGAAGACCAGGTAATTCCTCAGGGAATACCTCTGGTAACGACCCCTGTTGCACTGACCACTGTGGTGCCTGTTGCATCTGTTGCACTTCGGGAGGTTTCCTCGATATCCACCCTGCCCTTGAATACTAGAAGGTTGCTGACCAAGGCTCTGGTAGTCATCAATCTTTCGCTGCTGTGCCTGGGACTGAACTGAAGTCGAACCCTTGCTGGAGGTTCCATCCCACTTTCGTTTATTGTCACTGGGTGTAGCAGCAGTAGTAGTAGCAGTAGCACTTACATGCTTAGGCAGTCTGTTCTGTTCCACTTACATCCTGGAGGGTAGCAAGGTTGGCGGAAGTCACATAACTTTGAATCTCTGGTACTAAATCTTTGAGGTACAGCTCAATGCGTTTGATGGGAGGATCCACCATAATTGGACATAACACTGCCAGTTCGCTGGATCGTTCAGGTTAAGGAATTCCACTTCCAGCTTGTGGATGTCATCATGACTACAGTATTCTCGTTTGATCAGTTCCTTAAAAATCATTCCATGGGGTGGCATTAGCAGCCGCTAGCCCCAGCATCTGAACTTGCGCGTTCCACCATGTTTAGCGAAGTGCCTTCGAGAGTACTAGTGGCGTACTTCACCCTGCGAGCCTCAGGGCATTTCACACATCTCTAAAACAGTCTCGAGCTTTTTAAACCAATGGAGGAGTCCAACAGCTCCTTTAGTGCCACTGAAAGTACTAGGACGACAGTCCATGAACGTCCTGAATGTGCATACAAGCGGCTGAGCATTCTGACCTTGTTGCGCGAGGAAGAAAAGACTGGGTTTAAGCGCGAGAGTTGGGTCATGAGAGTAGGATCTAATCATCCTAGAATAGGTTCGTAATAGCAGGTCATACCTCCTGCCCGAGCGGCTGCGAGTGCTGCCGTAACTTGTTCGTTGATAAGAGCCGTCAGCTGGCTTGAGTTTAGGTTCACACGTCCACTCATGATCTTCACATCGAAGGAAACACAAATAGGAAAGGTGTCGTGAATGTGTGTAAGTGTGGAGTGACAGAAGGAAGCAAGCACACATGTGTTTTCAAGCAATAGTTGTTATACTAACTAAGCATATCGTGAGCAAAGTTCTACGTAATCTAGCATGTAGGTAATAAGACATAAACTATATCACCTAGAATGTCGAGTCTTGCACGTGGAGTGAAGCGTCGTTGTGGATCGTAGAGCACTGTACAGGTTATAGTCTGGTTTTAACAAAAATCCTTTTTCCTTATTAAAACCAAGTTCTCTATAACCAATGGCTCTGATACCAATCTGTCACACCCCCAAAATCCACACGCGGAGTATCACCGCTTGGAGGCGTGACTGACCAGGATCAAGCCACCAATCATATTGAACAACATATAAGTAAACATAATTCAACCAAACAATATGAAAGGTGTTCAAAAACCCAAAGCATAGTTAAATGTTTAGCGGAAGCATAATTTGTAAAACCCATAGCAAGTATTAAATATAAAATAAAGTAATGTTTAAAAGCATGGCACACACTGCCATGTCCCACAACGACCGTTCCTCCCTGTGCAAGCTCCATGGGTACCTAATGACCTGAAAGGCATGTAGCAACGAATCGAAAACAAAGTTGAGCGAGTTCACAGTTGGTTGTTTGGTTAAAGTATTCATTTCGTAGATCGTATGTTCGTTTTGTAAACCATGTATCGTATTAATCCTTATCGCGGCCAGTCCAGGTGATGCGTTGTCAAGTGTTATATATATTAGGTGTATATTTTAAGCCCCTTTAACACTTTTTAGTCAAGTTTTAAATTTATAAAACACGATATTTACTAACAATAGACACACATATGGGCAAGTGCACCCATCGTGAGCGTAGTATAGTGTTGGTAAGATACCGAGGTCGTCCAAGGACACAAGAGCTTTTAGTACCAGTTTATCCTCAACGTCTAATCAAAATAAAAAGTTTAGAAAAAAGGTTTTAAACTAAGAAAAATAAAAACTAACTAAAATGCTGAAAATAAAAATAAAAATAAAAACAGATAGACAAGATGAATCACTTGGTTCCGACTCGTATCTAGTGTAACCTTTGATTATTTCCGCACTTTTGCACATAATTAAGAGATTATCTTAGTTATTGTAGTAGGCCCCTCTTTTGAAGGTGACGTTACCCTCACCCCAGTAGTTTGAGTCAGCAAGGATACAATCCTAAAAGGGGTGGATTATTGGAAGATAATTAATTAAGTTATTAATGCAATATTATGGTAGGCCCCTCTTTTGGAGGTGACGTTACCCTCGACTAAGTAGTCTAAGTCAGCAGGGATACAGTCCTAAATAGTCGGGTTATAGTATTAATAGTAGTTAACTTATGAGGGGATCAAAGAGTTTGGACCCCCGCCATCCAATACCGTTAAGTATTGAAGGAGGTCCTACTAAATTTGACCCAGGTCCATTGCAGGACCTCTAAACGCTGAACAATGGCAAGACCTTTACCAAACCATTCCCATAACCCCCGACTAGGTAGCCAACATACCTCCATATAGACCGTGGAGATGTGAATGGTGAAAATCTTTTATTTTATATAGACAGTAAAATAATTTCAAGACACCACAGACAAACGATAAGGAAAGATCACCTTCAACATAAGCAACTAGTTATTAAAGTCATTAATACAAAACCAAATAAAAAGTGCAAAAGATTAGACATAAAAAGTATTACACTAGACACTTTGTCTTCACCAAGTGATGTAAGAGACTTAGGCAAACATGGCCTTGATTGTCAAGAACTCTTACGATCAATCTTGGATCCCGAGACGACTCACACACTCTATGATGGACAATGGATGATGGTGGTGGATGATGGTGTTATGGTGGTGGTGGGTGGTGGGTGAAGTGTGAGAGAGGTGGTGTGCCAAGGGATGGTTTGAGCTTGAGCCAAGCACTTCTATTTATAGGCTGAACAGAAGCTCGGGCATGGCCCCGTGTCTAGTGGGCACGGCCCCGTGTCCAGTGGGCACGGCCCCGTGTCCACATCCTCTCTTTCTTCATTAAATGCAGCTTTGTCTTATTGGTTGACCACGCCCCCGTGTCCGCTGAGCACGACCCCGTGTGCAGAAGAATCTTTGTACTATGAAGATTTGCCTGGATTGTGCGAATCTTATAGTTGACCACGGCCCGTGTCCGCTGAGCACGGCCCCGTGGTGGGCAATAGAAGCTTCTACCACTTTGTCTTTTCTGCTGACACTTGGGCACGCCCCCGTGCTGGCTGAGCACGGGGCGTGTTCAGGCTTCTGATCTCTTGTTTTGCTTGGGAAGATGCTGTTGTGGGGTCGGGCATGTCACGTCTTGTCCTTTTTCTCGTATTTATGTTAGATTTTGATGTCTTTTTGCTTCTTTTGTTAATTTGAGCTCATTTAATCCTGAAAATACAAAAGGAAGACAAAAGCACACTTTTTCCAACATTAGTACTAAAAAGGGGTTAGTTTTATGCCTCATTTGATGAAATTTATATGTTAATATTTGAACACATCAAATACCCCCACACTTGAATCTTTGCTTGTCCTCAAGCAAAACTCTTTAATATGTGGCTATTACACTCCCAAATGGAATGGGTAGAGAAGAAGGTTTTTGAGCTTGTCGTAGAGTGTCGGGACTTCCAAGATTCTTTATTCAATTTTATTTTTATTTATTTACAATCCTATTCGTCATGATTTATTTAAAACTTTTCATAAGAGAAATTACTTATTAGGGCATAACATGCCTTTGTAAAATTCTATTTATATACAAGTTCACATACCTCACGGGGATCACTCAACACTCGGCCGAAAATGTATTTTTGTGGATCACTCGAGAGCGGCATGGAACTTACTCCTACCATAGGCTTGCCAAGCAATCAATCCTCCTCCTTTTTAACTTATATACCTTTGTAAATATCAAGAGGACTTTGTGGGTAAAGGGTTAGGCTTGGGTTAAAGGTAGGTGGTTGGGTTGGTGGTTAGTGGTTAGTAGAAAAAGGGCAAAAAGCGTAACAAGTGTCGGTTTTCGTAAGACTTTCTATTTTTTTAAAAATTTTGTTTTGATGAAGCTATTCATTCAAACAAAGTTATTTTTGATGAACTTGTTTGTTTATTTTCTTTTGCTTCATCATCAACACAAATAATTTTTTTTTTTTTTTTTTTGAAGTCATACGAAAAATCGAACTTGTTACTAAAACAAAGGGGTAAAAATGAAAAAGGTTTTGGTGGGTAAAAGGGTGTTTGGTTTGGGTAATGAAATGAAAAGGTTTAGGCTCAAAGGGGCTAACTAGGGGGATTTTGGGTAGGTGGTAAAAAAAAGAAAAATAATGGTGTAGAATAAAAAGGTTAGTCCTAATGCCTCCATCATTTACTTACTCGGGTTTAAGTTGGTAAGGACCGGGAATGTATTGTCATGGCAAGTTCTAGAGTCGTAAGAACCAAGCGGCTATTCACACAAGAAACGAAAAATGAGCAATTAGTCAAATGATATGTAAGTGTTTGCTCAATAAAGGCTCAAAACTCACTTTTGTGGGAATGGGTTTTTATGTGATCAAGTATATATAATCAAATTTTAACTAAGCTTGTCATGCCTTTTCATAATTTTCTTATGTTGGTTCTTTTTATCACGACGCTATCGGTTGTAAATTCGTATAAATATAACCTTTTTGAGAACTTGAATTTCCCGAGTTAAACCTAGACAAGTAAAAAAATGAAAATTTTTGAAAAAATTTGGGGTGATTAGCGGTTCCAATAGAGTTTTGTGTAAGGCTTGTATTTAGGACTTGCAAGATTCAAGGTTTTAGCATCCCCCCCACACTTAAATTACACATTGTCCTCAATGTGTCCCAAAAATAAGTTTTTAGGTTGATTGAATGCGTAAAAAGGTGTAAAAAGCAAAAAATTTGTGTTACTGGGCGCCGAACACGGCCTCGTGTTATCCGGGCACGGCCCCGTGTTCAAGTGCCAGTAACAAATTTAAAACAAGAGAAACAGAAGTCTGGACACGGGGGCGTGTTGGGTGAACACGGCCCGTGTCCAGTTACCTGAACTGGGTCTTTTTCTGCAGACAATGCAGCACGGGGCCGTGTTGGGTGGACACGGCCCGTGCCGGGCTTACTGTAAATGAAGAAATTTGTCGGACGGTTCTGTTTTCCTGTGTAGAGTGTTGGTTCAAGTTTCCCTTGCATCCTTTGCCATCTCAAGTGTGTTTTATTCCTGAAAATTAAAACTAACTAGAAAACAAGAAAATTAATCTAAACTAAGGATAGTTCCGCGGAATGCCTCCGTGGTGCGCCACGTTTATAAGGGTCCTTGGCTAGACCCACCTTATCAGGTGGTTCTGGCTCATCTTCAATTAGGGGGTCGTCATTGCCGAATGGATATTTCATTGATCGCTCAAGGTCGACACTTCTTTTAAATGCCCCTAATTGAAGAGGTAGATTGTTGAACTTCCGGTTTTTCAAAGCTTCATGAGTTTTTACAAATGGTCGTCCCAACACTAGAGGAGCGTCATCGAGGATGACAAAGTCGGTCGGAACTACCATTTGATTTGTTTGAACCAAAACATCCTCAACTACACCGATTGATTTTATTACTTTCCGATTGGATAGAAAAATGGGTATTTGAAGTGGAGAAAAATCACTAATACTTAATTTTTCGAAAATGTAGTTAGGCATTATGTTAACACAAAGATCTTTATCGATTGTGACGTTACTAATAAATGAATTTTGAAAGAAACATGGAACCGGTGTAATGTTAATTTCAAATGGGTCTTCTTTTATTAGCGAAGTTTGATCATTAGTTAACTTAACACTTACTGTTTCGTCAATTTTAGTGTTAGTGTTTAACTCTTTTAAAAACTTAGCATGAGTGGGTACTAAACAATGATTTTCGAAAGAAGGTGACAAGAGGTTAATTTCTTCAAAATTAGACTCTTCTTGTATTTTAACGTTGTTGGACTCACCTATTTCGTTGTTTAACTCATGTGTCGGTTTTTCACTTATTTGTTCTTCCATTTTTACAATTTCAGTTATCTCTTCATTTTTTAATTCTTCTCTTGCACGGGATTCCTCTTCCCTTGCACGAGATTCTCTTATACAGCGATCGATAACTCTTATGTGTTCTAATATCCTCTCGGTTACTTCGGTTATAGAAAAAGAATCGGTATTTTCTAAGCTTGAATCCAGTTGTTCGACCCTTTGTTCCTCATAATACCCATATGAAGTAGATGGTTCACACCATTGTTCTTCATTGTAAGCATATGATGGATAAGGTTCGTAATTTTGTTCTTCATAATACTCATATGAGGTGGGTTGTTCACGCCAAGGTTCCTCATAATAAGCATACGAAGGTGGTGGCTCATATCTTGGTTCCTCAAAGTACGAGTATGAAGGCTCATACCTTGGTTCATCAAAATACGAGTATGAGGGAGGAGGTTCATACCTTTGGTCTTCATAGGATGTGTATGAAGTTGATGGCTCGTACCTGGGCTCCTCATAGTAGGTGTATGAATTGGATGGTTGATATGAGTGATTATTTTGAAACGATCGTGCGTTACGACAATTAGTGCAATAATTACCCCTATAATCATCCTCCTCATAGGTGTAGTTGTAACCTCCTGAGTATTGATCCATAAGAATCACTCAGCAGACCACAACTGAGTCTCGAGATCAGAAAACAAAAATAACACGGAAACAGAGGCTGGACACGGCCCCGTGTTCAGTGAGCACGGCCCCGTGTTCAGGATCTGTATCTGGGCGTTTTAATTGAATTTACTAATTTCGTTGAGCACGGGGCGTGTTCAGTGAGCACGGCCCGTGTTCAAGCTACTGTTACTGGGTGTTTTTATGAAAATGTACAGCAAGGCCCCGTGTTCAGTGAACACGGCCCCGTGTACAGGCTACTGTAAATGCAAAACTGAACTAAAATGCAGAAAAATGTGCGCGCTTTTGAAAAGGTTTTGAAAAACTGATTAGGCCGTCGATTTTAAGCTTTCTTAAAATCCTTGTGTCCCCGGCAACGGCGCCAAAAACTTGATGCGTTGTCAAGTGTTATATATATTAGGTGTATATTTTAAGCCCCTTTAACACTTTTTAGTCAAGTTTTAAATTTATAAAACACGATATTTACTAACACTAGACACACATATGGGCAAGTGCACCCATTGTGAGCGTAGTATAGTGTTGGTAAGATACTGAGGTCGTCCAAGGACACAAGAGCTTTTAGTACCGGTTTATCCTCAACGTCTAATCAAAATAAAAAGTTTAGAAAAAAGGTTTTAAACTAAGAAAAATAAAAACTAACTAAAATGCTGAAAATAAAAATAAAAATAAAAACAGATAGACAAGATGAATCACTTGGTTCCGACTCGTATCTAGTGTAACCTTTGATTATTTCCGCACTTTTGCACATAATTAAGAGATTATCTTAGTTATTGTAGTAGGCCCCTCTTTTGAAGGTGACGTTACCCTCACCCCAGTAGTTTGAGTCAGCAAGGATACAATCCTAAAAGGGGTGGATTATTGGAAGATAATTAATTAAGTTATTAATGCAATATTATGGTAGGCCCCTCTTTTGGAGGTGACGTTACCCTCGACTAAGTAGTCTGAGTCAGCAGGGATACAGTCCTAAATAGCCGGGTTATAGTATTAATAGTAGTTAACTTATGAGGGGATCAAAGAGTTTGGACCCCCGCCATCCAATACCGTTAAGTATTGAAGGAGGTCCTACTAAATTTGACCCAGGTCCATTGCAGGACCTCTAAACGCTGAACAATGGCAAGACCTTTACCAAACCATTCCCTTAACCCCCGACCAGGTAGCCAACATACCTCCATATAGACCGTGGAGATATGAATGGTGAAAATCTTTTATTTTATATAGACAGTAAAATAATTTCAAGACACCACGGACAAACGATAAGGAAAGATCACCTTCAACATAAGCAACTAGTTATTAAAGTCATTAATACAAAACCAAATAAAAAGTGTAAAAGATTAGACATAAAAAGTATTACACTAGACACTTTGTCTTCACCAAGTGATGTAAGAGACTTAGGCAAACATGGCCTTGATTGTCAAGAACTCTTACGATCAATCTTGGATCCCGAGACGACTCACACACTCTGTCACACCACGACCGCGTAAAACAACAACTCGCGGCGGAAACATCGGGGCGTGTTGCAACAGAATTAATGTTTCACAACCATGGAAATTAAAGTTTCGTTTTATTGATTTAAAAGTGTTACAATGTCTAAATAAACAAAATAAATACAACATAATTAACTAGTCTTGCATCTTTTATTGTCACTAAAGCCCAAGTCTGTCTATGTGTATCTTGACCATCTTAAGCAACAGTTCCTGAAAAACACATGTGAAAATAGGTACGTCAGCATAAAAATGCCTGTGAGATACATAGGTTTTGTGAAAATAAGATTCATGACTTATGTTTGAGAAATTGTTTAGTCATGAACCTTGTTATTTGCTTTGTCTTTTAAATCATTTGAAAAACGATAAGATCAGATGATAAGTATAAATAAATGTAAGGTTAAATGAATAACCAAGTAAAATGCGTTTGCATAAGATAAGTTGTTTATAAATCAATGTCTTGTGAAAAGTATGTTATTTGTATGAAATGTTCTATGTCTCAAACTGAAATGATTCAAATAACGTTACGACATGTAATACCATACAAACACTTATATATAGGAAGTACCAGCGGCGTATCCACCATGCTTGTATCATATTACACACGCATCGTTACTTAATCACTTAATCAAACCAAACCAAACAATGTAAAATGTTCATGTCAAGATGTAAATCATGTCAAAATGTCTATGTCAAATATCCATGTCAAATGTCTATGTCAAATATCCATGTCAAATGTCTATGTCAAATATCCATGTCAAATGTCTATGTCAAATATCCATGTCAAATGTCTATGTCAAAATGTCATGTATGGCAAGTGAAAGGTCTCAACTAAACCATATGCACAAAAACAAAGTATTGAAGTAAAACTTGGTTTAAATCAAAGCTATGTTTTGTGTGAATGCATGCAAATATTTAATATGAACATCTATGCGGTATTGTGAATATGCATACATCCAAGCCTGGCGACTGTGGTGATAAACCCTTTATACAAATTAAAGGTCTATCTGTCTTATATCAACGAATTCGGTCATTCCTTTCATCCCCTTTCCCTGGGACGTCCGGAACGGGAGTTGTCAATTCCTATGGTACCACTACCTACTAACGAACGGCATGATCGGTGTTAATGAATGTATTGTCCCATGTAAACAAACCAAATGTCATACCAAAATGTAAGCATGTGATGAAAAACAATGTACTAAGTATGCACGCAATGGACATAAATAGCATAAATGAAAATGTAAAACGATGTACTAAGTATGAACGCAATGGACATACATAGCATAAAATGAAATGAAATCATGTACTATAATGTACTAACAAACATAGCTGGTATATGATGTGAAAACAGGAAAGCATGAATGTAATAAGTAGGCACATGTGTTTCACCCCAAAACAGTTTGGAAAACAGTAAAAGAGGGGTCTATGTACTCACTTGAGATTGCTCAGTTGTCTAAAGATAACCACCAAGCAGTGCTAGAGATCGCGGATATCAAACGACACCTAATATAGGTAACTATGTTAAATAACCGGACCTAAATCGGATGATTGGATAGAATGCGGGTTCGTAAACCAAACGAGTATAGAGACTCGTGTCATATGGTTTAACAAAGCCTACATACTAACTGAAACTTAACCTAATAGTTTACGACCCATTACGACCCGTTTAGGTAGCTTATGCTACTTTAACGCGTCGTTCGCGTGAAACGCGTTCGGACCGCCTAACTAGTCCTATGACAAGTGTTATATGCCTAAACATGTTACATAATCAGTTATGTGACAAAAGTTTAGGTTACATATGCATAATTACCAATTATACATGAAAAGGGTATTCTGGTAATTTACCTAAGGCATATAAACTACCTATCATACAACTACTTAAACGATGTGACCATAGGGTATAACCTCGGGAGGTTATGCCCTATACTAGGGTCACCTAATGTATTTGGTCGGATCCTAATGATCGACCAAACTGGGTCGGGTTCGAGGTATAAGCGATTTATTAGATCGCTTACCCTACGACCCTAGACAACGTGGTAATCAGTAGGCATAGTCCCAAGGGACTAGACCATCGTGATTACAATCACGTTGCGAAGTTCAAACGAACTTCGCATTGACCATTACTGGTCAACGCTGAAAGTCAAACAAAGTTTGACTTTCTGACTCGAAAAGCAGTAAAATAAGGAAAAGAACGAAAGAATACTTACGAAGGGTCCCCGAATGCTAATCCCGATCCAAGAACTCAGGTATGAAACAATGGTTTCAACTTAGAGCTCTCAAAATCAGAATTCTAGTGGGTTTTGATGTTGTGTGGGTTGGGTATTTATAGGAATACCCAAACCGTTAGGATCGTTTGTCGAAAATCGTGCCTTAATCATGTCCGTACAAGTGTCGGAATGTTATGGTGCCTAAATTGCCACTAACCATAGGGAATCAACACTTGGCAAGGGATTTGGGAGTGGATAACAACTGTAAACAGCTGTCGATACATCGAATCCGGTCCTGAAAATGCGAAAAATGCGTTTTCTGCATGTTTCTGCCCCAGACTAGGCAGTCGCGTAGCGCGACGGTGAGGGCCTAGGCAGTCGCGCTACGCCACTGACCCCCCAGTTTCAGAAAAGTTTCAAAAGTGGCAGGAATGGTCCCTGCACATGTTTAAGGCCTTTTTCGATGCGTTTGAACCCCGTTAACCTCATTTCAAGGCTCTAAAATGAAGTTAAAGTATAGGGAACTCAAAACATACTCAAAAATATGCCGGATAATGGTTCGTTTGGTCGTACGAACGCGATGTTCGCTTAATTACGACGGAATGCGCATAAGCGCGAAAAACGAACCAAATGACGCGACGAATGGATTTTTCTTATGGCGAACACTAAAATATAATGTAGTCATGATTACATAAATTTTTGGATGTCCAGATGTATTCAGAACGTAAGTTATGCGCGAAAATGCAAACTTGTGCACTTTTTGACACTTTTAGTCCCTGAATGACACAAAAGTTTATTTTAGCACACCGAACCCCTCAAAGCCTATTTCTAAGCTATGTAAAGGATATTTATGGTATGTTTAACTTATGGTCATGTTCCGGAATGTCTGTTACAGTTCAAATTGGCATACTTTCGCAGTTTGTCATATTTAGTCCCTGTAAGCGATATAACTTTGATTTTACCACACCAAACCTTCCAAAACTTATATCTAAGTTATGTATAGGTTATTTAAGGTATGTTAAGCCTATTTCACTATTCCGGAGTGTTCGTTGCATTAAACTGGTTATATTTACGCATTAGTGCGCGTATAACCTTCCAGAAAGCGATTTAGAGCTTGAAATCGAACATGAGTCGATATGTGCAAAAGATACACATATTTATACAAGTCCAAAGTATGAAATACATTATTTCATTGGTTTGGCATTTGTTTGATGGCCGTGGAGGCACAGGTGTTACAGTCTCCCCTACTTTAGGAAATTTCGTCCCGAAATTTATTTAGAGGAAACTTGTGAGAGTTTAAAACATGAAGTTGAAAAGATCAAACAACATTGGTTAGGGTTCTTGAACTTCTAGTAACCTTAATAACATTATGTTTGCAATGTAAGAGGGACACTTATATACAAGTATATGAAGCGTCATTGGTGCGTCCACCATGCCTCCATTACATCGTTCTCATTTTGTTATTGTTGTCACTATCGGTTCCTTCACATAGCAAATCTTACTGGATTTCTGTGCACTAAATTTCATAATTATGTGCGCATCCATAATTAGAGAATTCCTTGCACAGTTCACATAGTCTATTTTATAATGTGTAGGGTAAAACCAAATGAACAATCCTGTGATGAGCGTGACTTAGACCGCCATAGAGTCCTTTAGACTAAATCAATAAATGATTTAAATAGACTATCAAGGAGTCTGTCCAGCTACATCACTAGATGTCGTTCTTTAACCAAATTGTGAATCAATCTTTTTGATTAGACCACTAAAGGGTCTCTAATGAATCATGGAGCAGTACTATATAATCCAAGGGTCTTAACTATTACATAGAAGCCCATTAAGGATTTAAGGTAGTACCTTTTGAATATCCTGCTACGAATCTCTCATATGAAGATATGAAAGATCCTGCGAGGATTTGGATAACGAATATCCAGAGTATTAAAACACAAAAATGCATAAAAGAAAACATAAGATGAATTAACACATAGTCACATAACCACAAAATTGTTTAACTAGAAGTTTGTTATGCTAACAGAGCACATGTATTTAAAGCACACTAGGAATCCATCTCGTGGATTTCATTTGGTACTTTAAACATTATCAAGAATCTAACTATAAAGATAGAAAGATCTTTAAAAGAAAAAATTTGATTTCGATTATAAGGAACCGAAATGTTCGAATTCAGGTACATAAGGAATCCAATTAAGGACTCTGATTTGAATGATGATCATCCACAAGGATCTAATTGTGAAGATAAAAAGATCCCTTATGGATTTTAGAAGTTGAAGATGTTTCGATACCTTGCACTGGACGTGCTTATGTCAAAACATGAAGTAAAAATGCTTATGAAATTGAGATGCTAGATATGCCAAGGCGACATATGAAGCAGAATTTTGAAGGTTAAGTCAATGTATGAGGAAAATATTTTTGAAAACTATGCATGGGGTTCTTTTAAGAAAAAAAAATGTTTAACGTTTTTGAAACCTTATATATAATACTTTTGAAATAAAGTAGGTGTATTAGGTAGATATATTTACAAAAATGTTTTTAAAATCATGCGAGATGAATTTTGAAATTATGTATAAGGTTTTTGAAAGACATGAATGATGCTTTTCGAAATCATGCACTTGATCAGAAAATGTATTGTGTTAATATTGTCTTTAGACTATATGAAATATTTTGAAATTAGAAAGGTTGGTTTTGATAACATGGCCAATGTTTTTGAAATAACATAGACAATGCATCTAGAAAAATTGTTTTCAAACTATATGAAAAGTTTTGAGATCATGAAGATTGTTTTGAAATACTGGTACTGTGTATGTTGAAAAATCAAAACGTAATGGGTATGAGATTTGAAAATATCCTTAGTTATCTAACCAAGGATTCAAAAATACAGATGTGTAAAAAGCACGATTACTCATAATTTCACTTTATTTCCTGTACTTCGTTTCTTAGAATGAAACGGGTACTTAGAACTTTCGAGGAAATTATGAGCGATCACTTGAAAGTGAGGATCACAAGAGTAGTTTGTAAGGAACATAGTTCCTTAATGCAGGTATCATAGGAAAAATCATACACACATGTAATTACACTCGTATATCAGAACTGTGAACAACAACTTTTATTTATGAACGAGACATATTGTTTCACAATACATGAAAACAAAAGAAACAAAGGCATAAGACAGCAACATCCTTTGTTCAGCCGAATGCTCATCCAAGAGTTGGATTTGCATTAGCATTTGCATTCACCAGTCTCGGACAGTTGTGGCGGAAGTGACCAATCTCTCCGCAGTTGAAACAGGAACCCAGTGGGAATCTTGCAGCATTCCCTTGAACCGGAGCTTGGACCTGAGAAGCCTGATTTTGTCCCAAACGACAAACATTGGCCAAATGCCCAAGTTTACCACACGTCGTGCATTGCCAGCAAGCTTGTTGTACCGCGTGATGACCGTTGCAGCGTGCACAATGAGGTGCGGTACCGGCATATGCTTTCTTTGCAGGTGGTGTTGCCACCCGGATGGGTCCTGCTTGATTTGCTACTGCCGCAGTTGGACAAACCCTTGCCGTATGACCTATAAGTCCACAAGTTTGGCATTTGCGGCACTTCACACTAGCCTGATGATGAAGGCTACATTGGTTGCACAAGGGTGCAGTTCCGTTGTATGGCTTCCTAGCTGGTGGCCTTGCCACATGGCTAGGTCCCGCTTGATTAGGTGTAACCGCTGCGGGTTTCCTTGAAGCCTTACGTTTTCTTGATTTTGGTGCTGGCTTGACTTCTGTTTCCTTTGGTGGCTCTTGAGTGGCTTCATTGTCGAGACGAGAGGCTTCATTGTTAAGACGAGCCATGGCAATACCTAAATCCACAGTCCTCTGAATCACTTCGCCAATTTGCTGGACAAATTTGGCTGTTCGCTCGGGCATTTGACCAGTGCCAAGAGGAATAGACATTCTAGAAGAAAATGAAAGACAAAGGAAGAAACGAGTGAAAGGTTATTGGATAATCAATACAGAATGGTAACGAATGAAAATTGTGATCATTTGTTTGTTACCTAAGGCAAACAAATGAGATGGTGACAAATCAAAGTAAATGGGTTAAAAATAATGTATCGCGAAGACATGCTCGCCTATAAGTGAACACTCATCCCAAGAATTCCCAGGTAAGTACAACTGGTCTCGCGTCTGATGAGATGTATACGAAGTGCTTGCCTAGACAGAAAACCCAGAATACAGGCATTCACCCTTCCAGTTTGCACATGTTCACATTATTTAAAACCCAAAACCTTGACGAAGTTTTGAAAACTCAAAGGGGTTCAAAACCATATAATAGAGAGTTCAAAACCTTACAATAGAGGGTTCAAAACCTAGTAATCAATCATCCTAGAACAGATGATTAGTTTTCAAAGCGGTTTTGAAATTTATGTTTTTGTTGTGGTCGTCGCCTAAGGATAGGCGACGGTATTGTTTTATGACTAAACGCAAGTAAACTCGCGTTAGGGTCCTAAGAAGGTTATAGACTAGGTCAAAGCATTACTAATTACTAATAACCTAATTCCCTATAACCATTGGCTCTGATACCATCTTTTCTGTCACACCCCGACCGCGTAAAACAACAACTCGCGGCGGAAACATCGGGGCGTGTTGCAACAGAATTAATGTTTCACAACCATGGAAATTAAAGTTTCGTTTTATTGATTTAAAAGTGTTACAATGTCTAAATAAACAAAATAAATACAACATAATTAACTAGTCTTGCATCTTTTATTGTCACTAAAGCCCAAGTCTGTCTATGTGTATCTTGACCATCTTAAGCAACAGTTCCTGAAAAACACATGTGAAAATAGGTACGTCAGCATAAAAATGCCTGTGAGATACATAGGTTTTGTGAAAATAAGATTCATGACTTATGTTTGAGAAATTGTTTAGTCATGAACCTTGTTATTTGCTTTGTCTTTTAAATCATTTGAAAAACGATAAGATCAGATGATAAGTATAAATAAATGTAAGGTTAAATGAATAACCAAGTAAAATGCGTTTGCATAAGATAAGTTGTTTATAAATCAATGTCTTGTGAAAAGTATGTTATTTGTATGAAATGTTCTATGTCTCAAACTGAAATGATTCAAATAACGTTACGACATGTAATACCATACAAACACTTATATATAGGAAGTACCAGCGGCGTATCCACCATGCTTGTATCATATTACACACGCATCGTTACTTAATCACTTAATCAAACCAAACCAAACAATGTAAAATGTTCATGTCAAGATGTAAATCATGTCAAAATGTCTATGTCAAATATCCATGTCAAATGTCTATGTCAAATATCCATGTCAAATGTCTATGTCAAATATCCATGTCAAATGTCTATGTCAAATATCCATGTCAAATGTCTATGTCAAAATGTCATGTATGGCAAGTGAAAGGTCTCAACTAAACCATATGCACAAAAACAAAGTATTGAAGTAAAACTTGGTTTAAATCAAAGCTATGTTTTGTGTGAATGCATGCAAATATTTAATATGAACATCTATGCGGTATTGTGAATATGCATACATCCAAGCCTGGCGACTGTGGTGATAAACCCTTTAAACAAATTAAAGGTCTATCTGTCTTATATCAACGAATTCGGTCATTCCTTTCATCCCCTTTCCCTGGGACGTCCGGAACGGGAGTTGTCAATTCCTATGGTACCACTACCTACTAACGAACGGCATGATCGGTGTTAATGAATGTATTGTCCCATGTAAACAAACCAAATGTCATACCAAAATGTAAGCATGTGATGAAAAACAATGTACTAAGTATGCACGCAATGGACATAAATAGCATAAATGAAAATGTAAAACGATGTACTAAGTATGAACGCAATGGACATACATAGCATAAAATGAAATGAAATCATGTACTATAATGTACTAACAAACATAGCTGGTATATGATGTGAAAACAGGAAAGCATGAATGTAATAAGTAGGCACATGTGTTTCACCCCAAAACAGTTTGGAAAACAGTAAAAGAGGGGTCTATGTACTCACTTGAGATTGCTCAGTTGTCTAAAGATTACCACCAAGCAGTGCTAGAGATCGTGGATATCAAACGGCACCTAATATAGGTAACTATGTTAAATAACCGGACCTAAATCGGATGATTGGATAGAATGCGGGTTCGTAAACCAAACGAGTATAGAGACTCGTGTCATATGGTTTATCAAAGCCTACATACTAACTGAAACTTAACCTAATAGTTTACGACCCATTACGACCCGTTTAGGTAGCTTATGCTACTTTAACGCGTCGTTCGCGTGAAACACGTTCGGACCGCCTAACTAGTCCTATGACAAGTGTTATATGCCTAAACATGTTACATAATCAGTTATGTGACAAAAGTTTAGGTTACATATGCATAATTACCAATTATACATGAAAAAGGGTATTCTGGTAATTTACCTAAGGCATATAAACTACCTATCATACAACTACTTAAACGATGTGACCATAGGGTATAACCTCGGGAGGTTATGCCCTATACTAGGGTCACCTAATGTATTTGGTCGGATCCTAATGATCGACCAAACTGGGTCGGGTTCGAGGTATAAGCGATTTATTAGATCGCTTACCCTACGACCCTAGACAACGTGGTAATCAGTAGGCATAGTCCCAAGGGACTATGACCATCGTGATTACAATCACGTTGCGAAGTTCAAACGAACTTCGCATTGACCATTACTGGTCAACGCTGAAAGTCAAACAAAGTTTGACTTTCTGACTCGAAAAGCAGTAAAATAAGGAAAAGAACGAAAGAATACTTACGAAGGGTCCCCGAATGCTAATCCCGATCCAAGAACTCAGGTATGAAACAATGGTTTCAACTTAGAGCTCTCAAAATCAGAATTCTAGTGGGTTTTGATGTTGTGTGGGTTGGGTATTTATAGGAATACCCGAACCGTTAGGATCGTTTGTCGAAAATCATGCCTTAATCATGTCCGTACAAGTGTCGGAATGTTATGGTGCCTAAATTGCCACTAACCATAGGGAATCAACACTTGGCAAGGGATTTGGGAGTGGATAACAACTGTAAACAGCTGTCGATACATCGAATCCGGTCCCGAAAATGCGAAAAATGCGTTTTCTGCATGTTTCTGCCCCAGACTAGGCAGTCGCGTAGCGCGACGGTGAGGGCCTAGGCAGTCGCGCTACGCCACTGACCCCCCAGTTTCAGAAAAGTTTCAAAAGTGGCAGGAATGGTCCCTGCACATGTTTAAGGCCTTTTTCGATGCGTTTGAACCCCGTTAACCTCATTTCAAGGCTCTAAAATGAAGTTAAAGTATAGGGAACTCAAAACATACTAAAAAATATGCCGGATAATGGTTCGTTTGGTCGTACGAACGCGATGTTCGCTTAATTACGACGGAATGCGCATAAGCGCGAAAAACGAACCAAATGACGCGACGAATGGATTTTTCTTATGGCGAACACTAAAATATAATGTAGTCATGCTTACATAATTTTTTGGATGTCCAGATGTATTCAGAACGTAAGTTATGCGCGAAAATGCAAACTTGTGCACTTTTTGACACTTTTAGTCCCTGAATGACACAAAAGTTTATTTTAGCACACCGAACCCCTCAAAGCCTATTTCTAAGCTATGTAAAGGATATTTATGGTATGTTTAACTTATGGTCATGTTCTGGAATGTCTGTTACAGTTCAAATTGGCATACTTTCGCAGTTTGTCATATTTAGTCCCTGTAAGCGATATAACTTTGATTTTACCACACCAAACCTTCCAAAACTTATATCTAAGTTATGTATAGGTTATTTAAGGTATGTTAAGCCTATTTCACTATTCCGGAGTGTTCGTTGCATTAAACTGGTTATATTTACGCATTAGTGCGCGTATAACCTTCCAGAAAGCGATTTAGAGCTTGAAATCGAACATGAGTCGATATGTGCAAAAGATACACATATTTATACAAGTCCAAAGTATGAAATACATTATTTCATTGGTTTGGCATTTGTTTGATGGCCGTGGAGGCACAGGTGTTACACACTCTATGATGGACAATGGATGATGGTGGTGGATGATGGTGTTGTGATGGTGGTGGGTGGTGGGTGAAGTGTGAGAGAGGTGGTGTGCCAAGGGATGGTTTGAGCTTGAGCCAAACACTTCTATTTATAGGCTGAACAGAAGCTCGGGCACGGCCCCGTGTCCAGTGGGCACGGCCCCGTGTCCACATCCTCTCTTTCTTCATTAAATGCAGCTTTGTCTTATTGGTTGACCACGCCCCCGTGTCCGCTGAGCACGACCCCGTGTGCAGAAGAATCTTTGTACTATGAAGATTTGCCTGGATTGTGCGAATCTTATAGTTGACCACGGCCCGTGTCCGCTGAGCACGGCCCCGTGGTGGGCAATAGAAGCTTCTACCACTTTGTCTTTTCTGCTGACACTTGGGCACGCCCCCGTGCTGGCTGAGCACGGGGCGTGTTCAGGCTTCTGATCTCTTGTTTTGCTTGGGAAGATGCTGTTGTGGGGTCGGGCATGTCACGTCTTGTCCTTTTTCTCGTATTTATGTTAGATTTTGATGTCTTTTTGCTTCTTTTGTTAATTTGAGCTCATTTAATCCTGAAAATACAAAAGGAAGACAAAAGCACACTTTTTCCAACATTAGTACTAAAAAGGGGTTAGTTTTATGCCTCATTTGATGAAATTTATATGTTAATATTTGAACACATCACCAGGCATACATGCGATGATTAGTGGGGGCTTCCCATGTGTTACAAGACCACGCGTATCGACTGCTACAAAAATGTAAGAGGTGCCCTAAGTCAATGTTTATCAGCATTGACCCTTTGCCCATAGTCCATTAGTACACGCCCGTCCGACTGGCACGGTGTGAGGTCTGTTAAACCTAATAGCGCTATTAACTAATGACCCGCTCGCCCTAGGCCTCCGCGATTAAGTCGATAATTGAGGGACTTCCTTTGATAGAGTTGATGGTCTTAAGATCGTGTACGTAGGCTTTACGTACATGCCCTTCAATCCGAGGACAGTAGTAAGTAGAACTGTACGTAGGTTTTACCTATGTGCCCTTCAATCCGAGGACAGTAATAAGTAGTTTAATAGTAATGGTTGTACGAGTAGTTATCCAATCTCATTCCCAACCCCTGGGAATCCCATGCCTTGGCTAGTGTGAATTCACCTTGGTTTGCTCGGTATGCTAAAGTATACACGCTCACAATTAATCAATCATGACCTATAGTACGCACGTATATACCATCAGTTTAGGTTCGTAACGATTCGCATGTATTCTAATGTCACATAGTGTATTTGGCAGTTAATCATCATACAACACAAACAGTTAATCGCATCCATATAGTTCATGTACCACATCAATGTCCTTCACAGTTTATTCTAATATAACCATCCAATCATACACTTAACAGAGTTGTCATCTAGCAGAACTAGCAAGCTAGCTGAGTGAGTAAAGTTAACAGAATTACTCCACTTAACTTAACAGAGTTAATAACTAGTAATGTTATATACTTCAGAATTAACAAAGTCAACAAGCTTAACAGAGTTACATGCTGAATAGAACTAATAAAGTTAACAACTAATGGATTAACAACTAACAGAGTTAACCACTTAACTGTCATAACAGAGTTAACATATTTAATTGGATTAACAATCTAACAAAGTTAATCAACTAACAGCGTTATAAGCTAACAGAGTTACGGCTCAGAATACATGACTAGTACACATGTGACGAAATCACATATGGGCCGAAATCCCTTTTTGAGTGACGAAAACACTTGGGCCGAAAACACTTGGGCCAACGAAATCCCTTTGGTGATTTCGTTAAGATGGGGATTTCGTTGGGTGTCGGATTTCATCATCATCAACACAATCGGATTTAGCAGTTAATTTCTTTGGACATCTTTGGACTCTACGACTAGGTTAAATCATGGACAGCATTTAACATTTATTCAGATCAATCAAATCATACAACATAGTCAAAAGGTTCGGCAATCATTCATTATCAACATATATATATACGGCACATCACATCGGTCCAATAGAAAGCTTTCAAAAACAATTTCCATTCTTTCAATATTAAGGGATTCACATGCTTCCTGACAATACACATGCAACTTGAAATATATGGCAGACAACATGAAGTGCTCATTATTAAATCACTATACAAGCTCTTGGATCTCAACAGTTTATCTATTATTATGAATATCAGTCATGCTTCGATTATGAGCAAAATAGTCAAACACATCAGATCTATTCATTATTACCTACACAATACGAGCACATAACAAGCACACGGCATCGTCATACGTCCACATATACATAACTCGTTACATCAGATTGCACGTACACAAGGTCAAGAAATAAGAATCATTATACCGAAAATCAGTCACATATATACAAGAATCAAAGCACGAATTTACTAACCACAATCAATAAACTGGGATGATGTCTTCGAATACAAGATCACTTCGATGGGAAGGGGGTCTGCCGCACGTACGTAGGGGATGTAGGGTTTGCTTTGTTAAATTAGGGATTAGGCAAACTCAATATACACTAGCTTACGCATATAAATAAGATTAATACTGGGCCAATCTGATCAAAGTGGGAAAGAGTTGGGCCGAGAAGTAGGTTTAACATGTAACCCAAAAGCAAAAACACAAGTAAACTGGGCCGAATTGATTCACATATGTGTGGTGGCCCAAATACATAACCATGTAGCGTTTTAACGGAGTTAACATTTCACAAGATGAGACGTCACTAACCTTGCGAGTTCAGGTTGTCACAAAAGGCATTCGTGTACGATAGCTGGAAGTGTATGAAAAATGGTTTCACGGCTTCAAGGCAAGTTCATGAAAATTTGGTTGATACTGAACATGAAGTTTTTGTAGCTGAATAGAAATGCATTGCTCTTCTACATCAGTCCGTTCGAGATGATATCATTTCACTGATTGACTATGTTAACTCAAAAGATTTATGGGAAAAACTCGAGAAGAAATGTACAGGGGTTGAGGAAATAGTGAAAATACGAAAAGTCTGTTGAAAAAGGAATTTGATTCGTTTACATGTATGAAAAACGAAAGTGTGCGTCAAATGACCGAAAGGTTCTGTCATCTGAAGGTAGAATTAATCAGATATGGAATCAAGAAAGACGAAGATGAGATGGTTGAAAAAATGTTTGAGGCTTTGCCAAATGAGCAAGACTGGCAATATTTCGGTCTAGTGCTCAAAAACACCAAGCCAACAGCAAAATGACAGTAGATTGGTTAATCGAACGACTTGAAGGTCATGAGCTGGAGATAAAGAAGATGAACAAAGTGAGCAGCACGCCATATCAACAAAACGTTGATCTATACTATCGGGGCAGTATGATTCCCAAGGTCACTTCACCAAAAACTGCCTTCAGTGCTGAGAGTTCTAATGTTGTGACACCAGAGAAGACCAGCAGTGGTACTTCACCAAACAGCGGTTATCATGGAACTGGTTCGAGTACATCTTCTTCATCCACACAGAATAATCAGCAGTCACAAAATTATCCAAAGAATGTGTTCCAGTGCAACATTGTTGTTAATCTGAACAACGCTCAGAATTTCAACGAAGAAACAGCAAAGCAGCAGATGGTATTCCGTGCATCGATTATGGAGTCATACAAAAGTTTAGTAGCTGGAAAGATTGGGAACACTAATATAACCAAAGAGGACTACGATCAAATCGATCTAGAGGAGATGGAGTTGATTAACATTCGTTGGTGCATGGCGAGTGTGATTCACAGAGCTCAAAGGTTTATGGAAATTACTGGGAGAAATTCTATTGGAGGTCCTTTAACGAAGCTCGGCGTTGACAAATCCAAGGTGACTTGCTTCAAGTGCAAGCAGAAAGGGCATTTCAAGAGAGAATGTCGAAACTCGACAGTAGATGATATAGCAAATCCTTTTCGCGATGATTATTATTGAAAGGCGGTTTATCATAGAAACCGAGAGGAGCCACCGAGGATGAAGCAGATCGAGGAGACTCCAAAGGAAAAAATCAAGAGCATTGGCAGTAATTCAGGATGATGAGGGTTTTGATTGGAGTGAATTTTTTACGGACGAAGATGCTGTTGGTTTTGCATTTATGGCAACAACTCAACCAACAACAAAAGAGTCAACAAACATTCGTGAAAGGGCTATAGCACAACATATGAAGAAAAAGATCTACGAAGCTTGGAAAGAAGCCAAAAAGGTAAAAAGATGGGATCCGGATCGTGAATGTTACTTAGATCCAAAGGGCAACATGTGTGTTGATCCATCAACAGTTGATGTCGAAACTCTCATGAAATCAATACCGACAGCTGAAGAACAAATCAAGATCGATGATGCAAAGAGAGCGGAGAAAGAAAGGCTCATAGAGGAGAGTCGTCAAGAATACCTAAAGTCCCTACAGCCATAGAAGGTGGACGAAGGGATCATTGACACTACAAAAGAGATGACAGCAGAAAATCTGATGAAAATGGCAGACCAAGTTCTAATGGCGAAAGCACTTGAGGTAGATTCCAAGTCTGCTTCTAGTTCTGAGTCATCAGGAAAGGTCAGTAGTAGTGGTTCAGAAAACGAATCAGGTAAGACTGATTGTGCTAAAACAGAAAGTGTTTGCAGAAATTGCATGAAAGAGTGCAAAGTCTGCAGCACACACGCGTATCTCTCAAACAAAAGAATCCAGGATCTGGTTGAAAGAGTTGGTATGATTGATAAAGAAGTTTTAAATCGAGATAAACTGGTTAAAGCTTCAAGTGAAAGAATCAAAGAATTAACCGAAAAGATTGAAAAAGATAAAAGTGATGTTGAACGTTTTCAGAAAGAAAATGAAAAATTAACTCTTGAAAACAGAAAAAATTCAGAAAATTTTGACAAGTTGAAAAGAACGGTAAAAGATTCAGATGAACGAAATGGTAAAACTTACAAAGAAAACATTCATTTATCAGGAGTTCTTCAAGCGAAAGAAAAACTGATAAACCAACAACTGGATGAGATCGCAAGTCTCAAGCTTCAATACCAAGAAGCTAAGATCAAAAATGAGAGAATAAATCTAAAGCTTAACAACTATAACTCCGCTAGCTTTGTTCTTCAACACATAGTTCCCAAACCAATCGGGAAGAACAAAGCTGGTGAGGATGTTTACTCAGATGGAACAGGGGTAGGTTATCATCAAGTTCCACCACCTGTGCTCAACAATTTTTCAAAGAAACAATATGGGTTGACTTATGAATCTGAAAAAAGTGATAAAACCGATGTTGAAAAACTTCCAGAAAACCTTGATGTCACATTCACTTCACAATCTGATGAAGAAAGTATTCAATCTAAAGTTGTGAAAAATGTTGTTGATAAAGTGCTAAAATCTGACAGTGATTCAACAGTTGAGGATGAAGAATGTTTTCTAAACACCTACATCCCAAAACGAAAATCCCAGGACAACTTAAGTGATGAGCCAAGTCTTGTCATGTACAAGATGCAAGGTTCGGATAAGTTGTACTCGGATATTGAGTTTCCGATCGAGAATGTGAACATGGATAAACTGAAAAAGGTTTTCAAACTTGTTGAGATCAATGTTTCTGAGGTTAAAGGGATAAGAAGTTCTAAGAGGTTTTTAAACTTTGAACGTGATAAATCTTACTACAAGAAACCTGTTGTACCACCACGTTTTAACAAAAACAATCAAAACAGATGGTCGGGTGGATATTAGGGGGGGGGGGGGTAAGAGTTACCCCAAAAGGAACTTTCAGAAACAAAAGTTCGTTGAAAAGAAAGTGTTTATCAAGGGCTCAAGCTCAATTTCTGAACAAGAATCGGAAATCTTTTCAAAACCTAATGAGGAATTTTTGCTAAAAAGGCCTCACAGTCGCAGACTAAAGGTAAGAGTTGGGATGTTGACACACGTACTTGCTTCAAATGTAATCAAGTTGGTCACATTGAACGAAAATGTACCAATTTGAAACCTAAGTCTGTGGTTGATGAGAATCCGAAAAAGAAAAATGATGTCAAAGGCAAAGCGCCTATGTATGTTGAGAAGAATATCTCAAAATCTGAAAAGGTAAAAACTGAAGTTAAACCAGTTAAACAATCGGTCCCATCACAACCAGTAAAGAAAAATGATAAATTTTACAAACGGGTTGCTTCTCCTCAACAAACATGGATGCCAAAGTCAAAATCACAAGCCAATACATCTGATGAAGCAACACCAAAGGTTCAGTTAAAACAACCATCTTCAACCGAAAAGGTTAAGATGGATATACCTTTGGATTATTTCATAAAGCTTGAAAAACAAACTTCGATCCCATCAGGGAAGAAGTATGTTCCAAAGAAGGTTCAACCATCTGATCAACCAAATAAAGACGAATTCTTTCTATACAAAGAGGTTGAGGTTGGAACCGAGGAAAGCTTGAAAGTGAATGACAACAACTTCCCACCACTATACACAAAGACAACTCACCTTAACAACAAGCTACCCGAGTCAAAGGAGGCTTGGGTTGCTTCAACTTCTAACTAATTTCTTGTAAAATGTGTAGGAGCTCCCAAGGTCTATCTCGAAGTGGATTATGGATAGTGGAGCATCCGGGCACATGACAGGGCGAAAGACCCTTTTATACGATGTTAGAGGTTTCAACGGTGGTTATGTCGGTTTCGCGGGAAACCAAGGAGGACGTATAATCGGGGAGGGCACATTATCAAACGGTGTCATTACATTCGAAAGAGTTAACTACATACCGGAGCTGGAGAACAACTTGCTCAGCATTTCTCAGATTTGTGACAACATGTATATAACTTATTTCACGGACAAGAAGTGTCTGATTCTGAAGCCCGAAGACCGGTAAAGACTGAAGAATGAGAAGACTCGTTACTTCAGACTCGTCAACATTCGAGGGGGAGTCTGTTAGTGCATGCGTCTGTTGAATTCGTCTTGTATCGAGTCATGTATAGAGATAGGATAGAACGGAGCTCAGTAGTCAAGAAAATAGGTTTTTAGGGTTGTTAGACCAGTTCACACGAACTGGCAGATTCAGTTCATGTGAAGTGGCCACTTCACATGAAGTGGCAATGTCCAGTTCATGTGGACTGGCCTGCCTATAAATTGTGAGCTCATGTGATTCATTTGTAACTTTTGGATTCCGGTAGCGAAACTCTGCCGAAGTGTCTCCAGCCTTGTAAACGTGTTCTAATCAATACAAGAGACAATTAATAGTGAATATCAAGCTGAAACAAGATCTAATCTCTGAATTCCGCCTTTGATTAGATCGAGAACTCTTCTAATCGACTCGTATTGGTCGTTTCTCGATCCTACAAGTGGTATCAGAGCTCAGGAGGAAGAGTTCTTACCGATTTAGCTTGATTTCATCCGAAAATCTTACTTCTACTCATTTTCTTCACATTTTTTCAAAATTAAACGAGATTTCACGGTTAAAATGGACTGATTTTCACATATTACACGCAAAATACTGTTTTAAACAATCCTTGAAAGAATCAGACCTTAATTCAACCTAAAACGTGATCAATTTTGACAAATTTCAACCGAATACTCTCCAGATCGTTCGAAAATGTTCCACTTCGTTTGAAAAGGTGTTCAGTTCATTTGAGATATTCATCAGTTCGCGTGGTTTGATGTCAGGTCGTTTGAGGTTGTCAATTCGTGTGAAATATTCCTTCAGTTCGTACGAAGTGGTAAAAAGGTCTTAAGGTTGCGTGAAATCTTAATTGTAAACTGATTTGTCGGCCTCATTAATCAATTGTCCTTATCATCGGCCCAATCACAAAGTTAAATTGTGAATTATATGTCAAGATGCATGTGAATTGTCAGATCCACTAATGTCTTAGACCCAGTTTGTGACTTAAAGTTGTCGGCCCAATCATATTCTTTTAACACTTAAGAGATTGTCGGCCAATTGTTTGTGATAGTATCATTTTGCACGTGATCTGATTGAGTGAAGTGATAATTAGCGACCCAATTGAGTTTTAAAGTGCAGCCCATGTGAATACTTATAGCGGCCCAATCAGATTTTTTTTAACATTTGAAGTTGTCGGTTAAGTGGATATTGAGGTCCAATTAAAATCAAGTAGATGTTAAAGGAGTGTCGGCTCATTTAAATGTGCATGTGAACATGTGTTGTTGAAGCCCAATATATTTCACCGGTTCAATTAATTGACAAAAGTCCATCGATATCAGTTTGCACATGAAACATATCACCGGCCCATTTAATTGTGATCATCAATAAACTAAAGTTGGGCGGTCCAATAGAATTGATTGATGATGATGTTGTCGGCCCAGATTTTGTTTTGATTCAGCCCATATTGATCGGCCCAATCAGACTTTAAGTGATTGGTATTTCGTTTGAAAGGGGATCTAGTTTGAATTTGATATTTTATTTTAAGTGATTGTTTTGATAAACATGTTTCCGTATCATGGATATAAATTTCTTTAATATGGATAGTAAAACACTTTTATTAATAAAAGAGTTTAACTCGTTTTCAAATTGTCCAGGTGAAAGTACAAGGAGTATCATTGAGAGATATAGCCATCTTGTTCGTTCAATGTCTGAGAAAGGTATAACCAAAAGTCCAAATGAATGGGTTGAGAAATTAGCCAATGCCTTACCTCAAAAAGAATGGGATACATATCTTTTGAGTTTAAAGAGAGCAGGAGAATGCTATGGATTGTCTATTTCTCAATTCATTAAGAAGCTTGAAGAACAAATGGAGAACAATGCTGTGAATAAGAAAAGTCAAGATGGAAAATCAATTTTAAAAAGGAGCAAGAATAAAGGTGTCCAAGTGGGAGAGGAACAGACTGAAGAGATTTTAGCTTTGAAAGACAAGAAGATAGATGATGATAAACAGATTCTGGAACTGCAGGAAAATTATGAGAAATTGAAATCTGAAAATGTCAAACTGTTAAGTGATTTGGACAGTTTGACATTGGAAAATAAACTTTTGAAAGAAAAGGAAAAAGATTTTGAAAATGAAAATTTAAAAATTGAAAAAGATTTTCAATTTCAAATAAAGATTTTAGAAGATGAGAATGATACTTTTGGTAAAAATAATCTTGAAAAACAGATTGAAATAAATTCTCATCTTCAGAAAATCATTCAGCTTGAAAATGAAGCTGAAAGTGCTCGGAATAAAATTGATAAGGTTGAGAAGAAATTGAAAGGTTTTGAGACTTCGTCATCAACACCAGATTATCCATGTCCAAAACCGATCAATTTTGTTCCAATAAGTGACAATGTCACAAACTTTGACAAAGTCAAAGTTGAAGATTGTGATGAGAAAACTGATGATGAAATTGAAAAAAGAAAAATATTTTTGAAATTAAATGAAATGTTTAAAGAAACTGTTTTACATTCTACTGAAAAAGGTGAATGCTCAACGCAAAAACCTATAAAGAAGAATGTGGAACAAAAACAAAAGGATAAAAAACCGAAAAATGTTCAAAAAGAAAATAAAAGCTCATCAGTTCAATCATCCAATCATGATAAAAAACCACAAAAATTGGAAAATCAAAACTCAAAAACTGTTGGTAATAAGTGGTGCAGGTTTGACCACAGTGCTCAAAAGCCAAATCCAGCACACAAGAGGAGAGATGGATATTACCAAGCTAAACAATGCTATGATCTGAATGCCTAAGTTGGAAGTTTGAGACTGGAAGATGCTTTGGTGTGAGAGGACACATTACTGTTAACTGCCTAAGTTGGAAGTTTGAGACTGGAAGATGCTTTGAATGCCATATTAAAGGTCACATTGCCAGAGACTGCCCAATGAGATCAAAGAAAAGATCGAGGGTTGATTCTCGGAAATTGGCAAAGAAACCAGTAAATGTCAAGCCCAAAGAACAGAAAGTTGAAGAAAAGAAAGTAAAGCTTTCACAGGGGCAGAAAGACAGATTGAGGAAAAAGAGGAAGAAAGCACGAGAGTATCTCGAAAGTATTTTGTCCTCGGATACAACTGGTAAAACAGATAAAAGTTCTGATAAATCGTCTTGTTTGCCAAAGAATGACAAATCAAGCAAAACGAATTTATCAGATACAAATCTGAGGACAGAGGAGAGAGTAAAGAAAGAGAAAGTTGGTGGTGATGAATTTGTTTCTTTGGAAACAAAGGAGCCAAGTGTGGGCAATGAATCTGACTCATCAAAGTCAAACAAACCACGTTCAGGCAATGAATCTGGTGTGGTAAAGCCAGAAGAGCCGTGTGTTGAGGTAAAAAATGAGAATTCTGGTCTAACAATGGATGATGCAAATTTTCCACCATTGTTGAACAAGAATTCAAAAACACCCAAGGACAGTCAGGCTTGGGTGAAACTGTTTAAATGAAAAACCTGACTTGCCGGAGTTCCCAGGTTGGTAAGCGCGGAACAGGAATCGACACCTTTCTTGAGAAATTCACGTTTGTGATATTTCGATTTACAAGTGGTTAATCAGGGACATTAAGTTGTACTTGATTTTCTACAAGTAAGCGTGTTGAGAATACTGGGAAATGTTAAATTTTTCATGTGGTTGAAGAAGAACAAGGTAATGGATGAAACCCCAAATTTGAGAATTGACACAAAACTTATTTTCCGAAAAAACCATTTTGATTAAAACAAACTTAAGTGTTTTGAAATCACTATGGGAAAATAGTTTGTTGTCAGGGGGAGTTATGATTGTTCAAGCCAAGTGAATGGAGAATTGAAGTGATTCTCATCATGTTGTCAAGTTTATTGTACAGTTTGTTTTCAAATTTTCCCAGAAAATCAAAATTGAGACATATTTTGATTTTAGGGGGAGTAAAAATTTTAAAAAAATTAAAAAAATTGAAAATTACAAAAACATTGAAAAAATCAAAATGAGTTTTTGTTGTAAAAAGAGGAAATGATAGTAGATTAGTTAGACTGTCACAACATGCTAAAGAAATGAAAAGATAAAATGTGATAAATGATCTCACTAAAGATGTGACGGTAGGCTCAGCTAGACTAGTAGATTTGCGATAACGATACAAACCTAAAGTAAAAAAAGCCTAGTTCTAGTGGGAAACACAGTCAAAAGTGTAGTACTTAGTTTTGTCCTTCTTGATTGTGTGCCTACTCAGTAATCGCTGATTGTCGAAAGACATAAAACTGGTTAAGTTTGTGAACTTTCACAACTTTGCTAAAAAGTAGCTGTGATTGTGCATTTTATTTTGCGAAGATTTAAACTTGTTTTTATTTCTTTATTTTGTTTAAGCATTGGACATCCTCTGCGTATACGTGAGTATCGAACTGGATGTTTGTGCCTAAACGTTCTACGTTATTTTCTTTGGTGTTTCATTTAAGCTTTGGATCACCTCTGCGTATACGTGAGTATCGAACTGGTGGTTAAAGCCTAAACAATTTCAACTTGTTTTATTTTCTTATTTTGTTTAAACATTGGACTTTCTCTGCGTATACGAAAGTATCGACCTGATTGTTAATGTTTAAACATTCTGCTTTGTTTTCGCACAATTCACAGTTGATAAAAGTTTAAAGGCATTACTTGAGATAGTGTATTGCATGATGAGGGGATATGCTGAGATCGTGGGGTCCATAAAAACTTAGTGCAACATTAATATACCTTAACGTATCGGTAAGCATTTCGAAAGTTTTTAGATTGAGTTTAAGTGGACAACAATATCGTCAATCTATGTGAATTGTTTAAAACTGAAAATGTTTAAAGCTTAACGGTGCTTGTGGTTAGTCACATAAACTGATATGATCCTCTTACACAAACTCACAAAAATATTGTTTGTAAATATTTCTTTACTGCATTCCTTTATTTCAAAAATCCAAAAAGATTTTCGGAGTGTTTTAGCATAAATTTTTGAAAAATACAAAAAGATTTTCGACAACTGATGTTGGAGAACTGATTTTTGAAATTCCAAGTGCTGAACATGATGAACTGGTTTGGGAGTGTGTGTTCTTAAATGAAGAAATTTATTTTGAGAAAAAAAATTTTGATTAGTTAATCGAGATCATTAATTTGAACTTGATGTAACTATTTCTAGTAAGTTTTTCTTATTGATTTAAGTGAAAACTTATGTGGTGGTGAGAAAATTTGTGCAGGAAATGAACTGAACAGAATTAAAGCCAGGTTGTGATCTCAAGGTGATAGCTAATTCCAGACAGCGATCCCATCATGATGAAAGGGGGAGTCTGACGAGGTTAGAGCCAAAGAGAAGATTCTGGTACATGTTAAGAAAGAAAGGAGATCAATCAAGATTGAAGAGTCGTCATGGTGAAAACTCTCACTGAAGATTCCGTCAACATTCAAGGGGGAGTCTGTTGGTGCAGTTGTCTGTCGACTTCATCTTCGTTCAAGTCTCAGATTGTGAAAGAGCCCGAAGACCGGTAAAGACTAAAGAATGAGAAGACTCGTTACTTCAGACTCGTCAACATTCGAGGGGGAGTCTGTTAGTGCATGCGTCTGTTGACTTCGTCTTGTATCCAGTCATGTATAGAGATAGGATAGAACGGAGCTCAGTAGTCAAGAAAATAGGTTTTTAGGGTTGTTAGACTAGTTCACATGAACTGGCAGATTCAGTTCATGTGAAGTGGCAAAATGCCAGTTTATATGAAGTGGTAGTGTCCAGTTCATGTGAAGTGGCCACTTCACATGAAGTGGCAATGTCCAGTTCATGTGGACTGGCCTGCCTATAAATAGTGAGCTCATGTGATTCATTTGTAACTTTTGGATTCCGGTAGCAAAACTCTGCCGAAGTGTCTCCAGCCTTGTAAACGTGTTCTAATCAATACAAGAGACAATTAATAGTGAATATCAAGCTGAAACAAGATCTAATCTCTGAATTCCGCCTTTGATTAGATCGAGAACTCTTCTGATCGACTCGTATTGGTCGTTTCTCGATCCTACAAAAGTTACCTATCAACTTTTGGGGAGAAGCTGTATCTGCCGCTTGCTATACTCTCAACATAGTACTTACTGTGAAGAAGCATAATAAAACGTGTTTCGAGTTGATCAACAACCGCAAGCCAAATCTTGAATACCTAGAACCGTTCGGGTCTCCCTGCACAGTTCTAGATCCAGATGGAAAGTTTGGTTCGAAGAATTTAGAAGGTATCTTTGTGGGCTAATCCAATCCACTTAGACGAGTGTTCGTTCCAAGTCTCGGGAGGATCATCGAAGCACAACATGTTGAATGTCAAGGCTACACAATGCCTCCACAAAAACCTGCAGACTCATGCCGATTCAATTATGATTCTTTATGGGATTCATTTGATTCACTAGAAGAGCCAGAGTACTTTGATGAATTGGATATATTACGGGTTATGAAGCATCCCAGGGCAGATTTCCAGCAAGGTCTTCTAAACGTCAACATACTTCCAATGATAATGAAGCTGGTCCCAGTCACGTTGGTGAAAATGATGATGTTCAGCAAACTCTGACTACTTCGGAACTAGAGTCGGCTCTAGAAAATCAGACAACAACAGTTTATGATGATGATTCAGAGTCTGATTCAGATAGCCCGACCTTTTATTGCGATGATTCAGAATCTGAGGGGGAGCAGATCCAATCTTCAGACCCGACAGTCCATGTTGATGAACAAGTTGCGAACCAAAATGTCACAAATTTGGAAGGCGAGGTGAACGTTCCCGGTGAAGTTATGTCGACGAATCTATCCTATCACCCCGAGGAGTTGATTATAGGAGAACTGCAATCAGGAGTTCGCACAAGAAGCCAAATTGACCATGGCCTTACTTGTTTTTAAACTAAAATTGCTCCATTACAAACTGAATTCTCACTCAGTTGCTTTATTTCGTAGATTGAACCTCGAATATATAAAGAAGCACTGACGGAAGAATCATGGGTGAATGCGATGCAAGAGGAGCTTGCTCAATTTGAGAAACTTGGAGTATGGAAACTTGTCGATCTGTCTGAAGGACACAGAAAGATAAACACCAAGTGGGTGCTCAAATGCAAGAGAGACGATCGAGGAGTGATAGTCAGAAACAAAGCTCGACTCGTTGTTCAGGGCTTTAGTCAGCAAGAGGGGATAGACTTCACAGAGGTGTAGGATCGTTTTCTGACCCGAGTGAGTCGATCAGAAGATTTTTTGCTTAATAAGAGAGGCGGAAACAAACGTATCAAGTCCAATTCAGCTAGATATATACTTTAAACTGTCTTTAGATTGATTTGACAAAGATTTACAGCGAGTCGACACTTCGGCAGCACTTTGGCTCACAAACCGGAAAGTTAGAACTACTTCAAATGAAATCACAAGGCACCTATATATAGGCTAGCTAATTTCGCATGAACAGGCTCAAGCGAAATAACATTCACAGGAAATTACTTATTTCGTGCGAAATTACCAAGTGTTGATTTCGTACGAAATTACACTTTGTAATTTCGTGCGAAATTACCTTCTAACCTATTTCTGACATTTTTCTCGTATAACGTGCCCTGATCTGTCTATATACATACAAGACTCGATACAAGACGAAGTCGACAGACGTATGCACCAACAGACTCCCCCTCGAATGTTGACGAAGTCTTCAGTGTCGAGTCTTTAATCTTCAGTCTTTATCAGTCTTCTCAAACTCTCCAAAGCATCTGACAAAGTACAGCATCCTCAATCTCTGTCTTCTTTTCACATCCAGAATCTCGATCTGGCTCTAATCTCTCTCTAATTCTCTTGATCAAATCCCTTGATTCCTTAAGTTCATCAGCATCATCAGTATCAAGATCGTAACCTGGCTTTATACTCACCAGGATAAGAAACCTGGCTAACTTGCACACATCTCTACCTCACAATAAATTTCACAAATTTAAAATTTGACAAATTTATATACCACTTTCATGTATTAATCAAACAATAAATGATTTTACAATATTAATCTCTGATGAACCGCTTGTAGGAAAAATATTTATTTCAAAAACATTTCTTATATCAAACAGACTCCCCCTTACTTGATATCAATCATGTTTAGCACTCGGAATTTAGAAAATTAGCTTTCCAACATCAGTTGTCGAAAATCTTTTTGAATTTTTCAAAAATTTATGCTAAAACACACTGAAAATATTTTTGGATTTTTGATAATAAAGAAAAATACAGTAAAGAAATATTTACAGACAATATTTTTGTGAATTTGTGTAAGAGGATCATATCAGTTTTTGAGACAAATCACTAACACCGTTAAGCTTTAAACATTTTAAGATCTAAACAATTCACTTAGATTGTCAGTATACTGATCCATTTAAATTTTAACACAAAGTTCAACTGTTTCGAGATACGAGATTAGTGTTTTAGAGAACTTAAACTTATTCGCGTGTCCCACCTCAGAATATACTCCCGTATCCGGATCCCAATATTCAGTCTTACAGGTGAGTATACCTAGATGATATCTGTAAAGGGTTAAATGCGAGGGCCATGAGAGCTCAGGCTATTGCTTCCGCAAAATCAGAGAGATGATGGCTTCGACTTTTGGTGTGTTCCCTTTAGAGAATCTTTTCTTCAACAGCACATGATTAGCATTTTTCAATGTTTCATCATTTTTTATGCTGAGGGGTGAGCTATATTTCAAGCAAGCGTAAAGTATTATACGGGGACTAGGACATTGCTTCCGCAAAATCAGAATTCTCGAGATAATACCCCAGATATCACTTAGTATAAAGACCTAGTATCTCAGAAAGAGGGACCTTTCAAACAAGATTTCGGGGGTTACCCATATATCCGAGAGATGTTCCCCACGATATAAGTAAGTTTGAAATTTAGGTTTATATCTCGACACAATCTACTAAAAATATAAAAACCTACTGGCACATCATCAGTGAGACCGTTTATCACATTTTGACTTTTCAATTCTTTAGCATGCTGCGATCGTCCACTGATGTACTATCATTTCCTCTTTTCTCAACAAAACTCATTTTTGATTTTAACATGTTTTTGCCTTTTTCAAATGTTTTTGAATTTTCTGAAATTTCTTACTCCCCCTAAAATTCAAAACCATTTAAAGAAATTTTGAAAACACACTGTACACATAAAGTGACAACTGATATCAAATCACTTCAAATCGCCATCCACTTGGCATAAACAATCAGAACTCCCCCTTTCAACAAACTATTTTCCCATTATGATTTCAAAACACTTAAGTTTGTTTTAATCAAATGGTTTTTCCGGAAAATTAGTTTTGTTGATTTCACCAATTGTAGATTAGGGGATCAATTCATCACCTTGTTCTTTCAACCACTTGAAAAAAATATAACAATTTTAAATTCAACCAACAAATATCAATTGTAGAAAATCAAGTACAACTTAATGTCCCTGATTTACCACTTGTAGAAACAAACCAATAACCATTTGTAAGTCGAAATCACTTTCGTGAATTTCTCAAGAAAAATGCCGATACCTGCTTCACACTTACCAACCTGGAAGCTCCGGCAAGTCATACTTATCACATATGAAACACAGACATCCAAGCCTGACCAAACTTGGATGTGACCTCTTCAGTTTCACTTGGAGTATAAGTTGCTTTCTTTGTTTCATAAAAATCTTTTACCCCTGTGACCTTTCCATCAACCATCTTCCTAAAAATCTTTTTCACATTTCCATTAAAAACTTTTTCAACATCAAATTCTTTCTTCTCAAAATAAAATTGATTCGAAATCTCCACATTTCAAACTTTTCGTTTAAAATTTTCAGCCCTCAATGGTGGAAACTTGACATCATCCATTGGTGGTACTGAAGTTTCTATTTTTAGCTCAATTTGTGGCTCCTCTGACTTTGTGGAATCAGATTCATCTCCAGATTTCACTTCAGATTTCTTAACAACCCACTTTTGGTTGTCAAGATTTACTCTTCTCTTGTAAAATCTTTTCGAACACTCACCAACTTCATATGTTGAATTTTTAAACACTTTGAATTTTTCAGTTGGTGGTTCAGTGTTATCAACAATTTTCTCTTTGAGTTTAGAAACAACTTCCTGTTTTGTATTGGTAGCCATAGGACAATTCCAGGCTATGTGACCAACTTCTTGACATCGATAACAAGTTCTTGTCTCTTTTCTCTGATAAGCTCCATTCTTCTCAAACTTTTGTTTCTCTGCAAAGAACTCTTTGTTTGTTTGCTTCCAGAATGAGCTCTTTTGTTCTTCTTCCGAACTTGTCCCTGAAACAAATACAGTTTTTGATTTATAAATTTTCTCATTTTTCTGATTTTTAGGTAGAATAAAACCCAATCCATTCTTTTTGAAATTACCGTTATGGTTTGGTTTCTTTCGATAACCTGAACCAGAACTGTAACCCTTTTTCTTGTTTAACCTTTGTTGATCTCTTGAGGTGTAATGTCTTGGTTTTTCAGACAGATGTAAATCTTTTATTTCAGAAATATTAATTTCTGTTAATTTGAAAACCTTTTTGATCATTTCAGTTTTAACACCTCTTATTGTAAATTCCTCATCAGAATATAATTTGTCTAAATCATTCAAAGTATATGCCACTTTGATTGGTTCGTCATTCAATTTAGATTTTGATAACAAGAATTCTTTATTGTAAACTCTTTTAACCGACGATTTTGAACTGTTGACCGACGAACTCGAACTCTTTGATTCGGACTTTAACTCTGACTCTTCATCTTTATCCAACACCTGATCGACCACCTTTTTTATTAACTCAGACTCATGATCAGTGTCAGACAATGTAAATGTGACGTCAATATTTTCTGGTAACTCATCAGTTGTTTCAGACTTTAACTTTATATTGACAGCCTTTTTGACTTGCTCCTCATTTGGTTTTCTGGGAGAATAACCATCCCAAATCGGAGGTGGACACTTGTTATAATTTGCACTTTGTTTCTTACCAGTATCCTTTTCTTCAGTCTTCTTGTCTTGAAATGCTTCCATACCTGCAACAGTTGGATAAATTCTATCAATCAAATAATCAGAACTAGAATAACTTTGCAGTAATCGTCTGATTCTTTCATTTTCTATCTTTTCTGTCTCCAACTCCTGCTTCAATTTTGCACATTCTTCAATGTAATGATTTATGGCTTTCTACTTTGTCATCATCACAGCATTCATCATAGTCAACGCATCTTCTCTTTCAGAATTTGTCTTTTGTAGACCAGTCACCGTTCTATTCAACACATCATACGATTCTTTCACATAATTGAGATTGAACAATAAATTTTCTTTCATCTTATCTTGCTCACTTAATTTCTCATCTTTCTTTTCACACTGCTTGCATGACTCCAAACACTTTAGACAAGGTTTGATTACTTCAACAATCTTTTCAACTTCGATAATCTTCTCAATTTCAACCACCTTTTTGGTTTCAACCACCTGCTCAGCTTCAACCATCTTCTCAACAATTTTAATTTCTTCACTTTGTTCAGACTTCTCTTCTTGAACAACACTCTTACATTTCACCTTTTTCTGTTCTTTTGCTGCTCGTCTCTCCTTCAGCTTCTTCACTCTATCTGCAAAATAAAATTCAAAACTTTCAGAAGATAAATAAGCTTTTGCAATATTAATATGCATTTCTTCCTCATCATCACTATCATCAGTTGATGATTGATCAAACACTTGAGTACTTTCTGAACTATCATCTAAAGAACTAGATTCATCTTCTTGATTCTTCTCATCATCAGCAAATGCTTTCATCCATTCTTTCATCAAATCTGGCTCTTGAACTATTTGTGCAATGAGAGCTACTACTTTTGAATCTGGCGGAATATATTTGTCCCAACTGAAACCTTCTGCCACTTTTTCATCATTTTGATCAATTATGCCATAATAAGCTTTCTTATTTGCTTCTTCGATCATTTTAGCATGTGTAGTTTGTGGTTCTTTTTGTTGATACGGTTGATGAGCAACTTGTTGGTATATAGCTTTCCGATAATAATCATTACCACCAAACGGATTCTTTGCTACACTTGCTTCTCGATTGGTACATTCCCTCTTGAAATGTCCTTTCTCCCTGCATCGAAAACAAGTAACTTTAGATTTATCAAAACCCAAAGTAGAAACATTTGCATCCAAGAAATAATCTCTTCCTGTAATCATCTTGAATTTTTCGGCTCTTCTCAAAACACTTGCTAAACACCATTTAATATCCATAAGCTCCATTTCCTCAGCATCGATCGGATCGTAATCCTCTTTTGTCAACATAGGATTTCCAATTTTTTCTGCAACCAACCCTTCATATGATTCTAACACTGTAGCAAGTAGTGACATGTGGCTTTTAGCAATCTCTTCAGAGAAATTTTGACCATTCTGAAGATGCAACACGATGTTGCAGTGTAAAACTTGACCATTACTGCTGTTTGAACTTTGGAATTGATGACTCGAGATTGATTCCTTCGGATTAACACTTGGATATGAGGAAAATCCACTACTGCTGTTTGGACTTTAATTGACTGATCCAGATGAATTTTCTGCACTGAAAGCAGTTTGAATTTTCGGACTTGCTTCGACATTCTGAACACTCCCATTGAAGTACATCTTAACATCTTGTTGTGCATTTGGATTATTCATTCTAGCAATCTTTTGTTGCTCAAAATCTTGTCCTTCAATCTTTTCGATGAACTGAGAAATTGTCAACCCATCATATTCTCCAGTATTCTTTAATATCATCAAAAATGTACCCCATTCTTTCTGAGGTAAAGCATCAGCTAATTTGTCAACCCATTCTTCACGATCTTTGTTGATACCTAACAATGACATTGATCGAACTAAATGACAGTATCTTTCAATCAATTTCTTTGTATCTTCTCCCGGCAAACTCGTAAATAAATCAAATTCTTTCTTTAACAATAATTTTTTACTCTTGATCATCTTCTCACTTCCCTCAGACTTAATTCGGAGTGCTTCCCAAATTGAACGTGAAGTATTATCATGTTGAAGTAAGACGAAGATGTCTTCTTTAATAGCTTGCTAAAGTAAACTGATCATCATCTTTTCTGCTTTATACATATCTCTTTCTTTCTTCGAAAATTCAGAAATAGTTTTGATAACTCCCATATCTGTACGAGGTTTAACATACTTTTTCTCAATACATGTCACACCCCGACCACGTGGAACATACAAAACGTGGCGGAAACATCGGGGAGTGTTGTAACAGAATTAATTGTTTCAAATCCATGGCAATTGAAGTTTCGTTTTATTGATTAGAAGTGTTACAATGTCTTAACAAACAAGAAAATACAACATAATCAACTAGTCTTGCATCTTTTATTGTCACTAAGGCCCATGTTCGCCTATGTGTATCTTGATCAATCCTATGCTTCATATCCTGAAACACATGTGAAAAAATAGGTACGTCAGCATAAAAATGCCGGCGAGTACATAGGTTTTGTGAAAATAAGATTCATGACTTATGTTTGAGAAAATGTTTAGTCATGAACCTTGTTATTTGCTTTGTCTTTTAAATCATTTGAAAAACGATAAGATCAGATGATAAGTATAAATAAATGTAAGGTTAAATGAATAACCAAGTAAAATATGTTTGCATAAGATAAGTTGTTTATAAATCAATGTCTTGTGAAAAGTATGTTATTTGTATGAAATGTCCTATGTCTCAAACTGAAATGATTCAAATAACGTTACGACATGTAATACCATACAAACACTTATATATAGGAAGTACCAGCGGCGTATCCACCATGCTTGTATCATATTACACACGCATCGTTACTTAATCACTTAATCAAACCAAACCAAACAATGTAAAATGTTCATGTCAAGATGTAAATCATGTCAAAATGTCTATGTCAAATATCCATGTCAAATGTCTATGTCAAATATCCATGTCAAATGTCTATGTCAAATATCCATGTCAAATGTCTATGTCAAATATCCATGTCAAATGTCTATGTCAAATATCCATGTCAAATGTCTATGTCAAATATCCATGTCAAATGTCTATGTCAAAATGTCATGTATGGCAAGTGAAATGTCTCAACTAAACCATATGCACAAAAACAAAATATTGAAGTAAAACTTGGTTTAAATCAAAGCTATGTTTTGTGTAAATGCATGCAAATATTTAATATGAACATTTATGCGGTATTGTGAATATGCATACATCCAAGCCTTGCGACTGAGGTGATAAACCCTTTAAACAAATTAAAGGTCTATCTGTCTTATATCATCGAATTCGGTCATTCCTTTCATCCCCTTTCCCTGGGACGTCCGGAACGGGAGTTGTCAATTCCTATGGTACCACTACCTACTAACGAACGGCATGATCGGTGTTAATGAATGTATTGTCCGATGTAAACAAACCAAATGTCATACCAAAATGTAAGCATGTGATGAAAACAATGTACTAAGTATGCACGCAATGGACATACATAGCATAAAATGTAAATGTAAAACGATGTACTAAGTATGAACTAAATGGACATACATAGCATAAAACACAATGAGATCATGTACTATAATGTACTAACGAACATATCAGGTATATGATGTGAAAACAGGAAAGCATGAAAGTAACAAGTAGGCACATGTGTTCCACCCCAAAACAGTTTAGAAAACAGTAAAAGAGGGGTCTATGTACTCACTTGAGATTGCTCAGAAGTCCTAGGATAACCACCAAGCAATGCTAGAGATCGCGGATATCAAACGGCACCTAATATAGGTAACTATGTTAATTAACCGGACCTAGATCGGAAGATCGGGTAGCATTAGGGTTTGTAAACCAAACGAGTGTAGAGACTCGTGTCATTTGGTTTAACAAAGCCTACATACTAAATGAAACTTAACCTAAGTGTTTACGACCCATTACGACCCGTTTAGGTAGATTATGCTACTTTAACGCGTCGTTCGCGTGAAACGCGTTCGGATCGCCTAACTAGTCCTATGACAAGTGTTATATGCCTAAACATGTTACATAATCAGTTATGTGACAAAAGTTTAGGTTACATATGCTTAATTACCAATTATACATGAAAAGGGTATTCTGGTAATTTACCTAAGGCATATAAACTACCTATCATACAACTACTTAAACGATGTGACCATAGGGTATAACCTCGAAAGGTTATTCCCTACACTATGGTCACCTAATGTATTTGGTCGGATCCTAATGATCGACCAAACTGGGTCGGGTTCGAAGGTATAGGCGATTTATTAGATCGCCTACCCTACGACCCTAGACAACGTGGTAATCAGTAGGCATAGTCCCAAGGGACTATAACCAACGTGATTACACTCACGTTGCGAAGTTCAAACGAACTTCGCATTGACCATTACTGGTCAACGCTGAAAGTCAAACAAAGTTTGACTTTCGGACTCGAAAAGCAGTAAAATAAGGAAAAGAACGAAAGAATACTTACCCAGGGTCCCCGAATGCTAATCCCGATTCAAGAATCTCAGGTATGAAACAATGGTTTCAACTTAGAGCTCCTCAAATCAGAATTCTAGTGATTTTTAAGCAATGGGGGGTGGGGTATTTATAGTATTCGGTCCACCGTTAAGATCGTTTGTCGAATATCGTGCCTTAATCGAAACCGTACAAGTGTCGGAAAGTTGTGGTGCCTAAAAATGATGTTTATCAGCTGAATATGCAAGTTGCAAGTGTGTGGTTGTGGTTAAAACAGCTGGTACACGCTGACTGTTCGTTCTGATCTGTTCTGGGAGTCTGACGCGGGCCGCCTAAGAATGTTAAGAAACTGAGGCGGGCCGCCTGGCTGTCTGATCAGCAAACTTCTTGCAGAATTGACAGTTTTGGTCCCTGCACGTGTTTAAGGCCATTTCCGACACTTCTAAGGCCCGTAAAGCCAACTTTAAGGCCCTAAAATGATTCCTAAACATTGTGGACATGAAACATGCTCAAAAATATGTTGGATGTTGGTTCGTTTGGTCGTACGAACGCGATGTTCGCTTAATTACGACGGAATGCGCACAAGCGCGAAAAACGATCCAAATGACGCGACGAATGGATTTTTCTTATGGCGAACACTAAAATATAATGTAGTCATGCTTACATAAATTTTGGGTGTCCGGATGTATTCAGAACGTAAATTATGCGCGAAAATGCAAACTTGTGCACTTTTTGACACTTTTAGTCCCTGAATGACACAAAAGTTTATTTTAGCATACCGAACACCTCAAAGCCTATTTCTAAGCTATGTGAAGGATATTTATGGTATGTTTAACTTATGTTCATGCTCCGGAATGTCTGTTACAGTTCAAATTGGCATACTTTCGCAGTTTGTCAAATTTAGTCCCTGTAAGCGATTTAACTAGATTTTTGCCATACCAAAGCCTTTAAAACTTATTTCTAAGTTATGTAAAGGTTATTTAAGGTATGTTAAGCCTATGTCACTATTCCGGTGTGTTTGTTGCATTAAAATGGTTATATTTACGCATCGGTGCGCGTATAACCTTCCAGAAAGCGATTTAGAGTTTGAAATTGAACAAGAATTGATATGTGCAAATGATACACATATTTTTTACAAATCCCAAGTATGAAATATAATATTTCATTGGTTTGGTATTTGTTTGATGGCCGTGGAGGCACAGGTGTTACAGTCTCCCCTACTTTAGGAAATTTCGTCCCGAAATTTATTTAGAGGAAACTTGTGAGAGCCTGAAACATGAAGTTGAAAAGATCGAACAACACTGGTTAGGGTTCCGAACTTCTAGTAACCTTAAATAACATTATGCTTGCAATGTAAGAGGGACACTTATATACAAGTATATGAAGCGTCATTGGTGCGTCCACCATACCTCCATTACATTGTTCTCATTTTGTTATTGTTGTCACTATCGGTTCTTACACATAATAAATCTTACTGGGTTTCTGTGCACTAAATTTCATAATTATGTACGCGTCCATAATCAGACAATTCCTTGCACAGTTCACACAGTCTATTTTATAATGTGTAGGGGAAAACCAAATGAACAATCCTGTGATGAGTGTGACTAGACCGCCATAGAGTCCTTTTGAATAAATCAATAAATGATCTAAATAGACTATCAAGGAGTCTGTCCAGCTACATCACTAGATGTCGTCTTTTAACCAAATTGTGAATCAATCTTTTTGACTAGACCACTAAAGGGTCTCCTATGAATCATGGAGCGGTACTATATAATCCAAGGGTCTTAACTATTACATAAAAGCCCATTAAGGATTTAAGGTAGTACCTTTTGAATATCCTGCTACGAATCCCTCATATGAAGATATGAAAGATCCTGCGAGGATTTGGATAACGAATATCCACAGTATTAAAAAAAACACAAAAATGCATAAAAGAAAACATAAGATGAATAAACACATAGTCACATAACCACAAAATTGTTTAACTAGAAGTTTGTTATGCTAACAGAGCACATGTATTTAAAGCACACTAGGAATCCATCTCGTGGATTTCATTTGGCACTTTAAACATTATCAAGAATCTAACTATAAAGATAGAAAGATTCAAAAAGAAAATTCGATTTCGATTATGAGGAACCGAAATGTCCGAATTCAGGTACATAAGGAATCCAATTAAGGACTCTGATTTGAATGATAATCATCCACAAGGGTCTAAATGTGAAGACAAGAAGATCCCATATGGATTTTAGAAGTTGAAGATGTTTTGAAACCTTGCATTGGACGTGCTTATGTCAAAACATGAGGTAAAATGCTTATGAAGTTGAGATGCCTGATATGTCAAGGCGACATATGAAGCGGAATTTGAAGGTTAAGTCAATGTATGAGGAAAATATTTTTGAAAACTATGCATGGGGTTCTTTTAAGAAAAATGTGCTTAACGTTTTTGAAACCTTATATATAATACTTTTTGAAATCATAAAGTAGGTGTATTAGGTAGATTTATTTACAAAAATGTTTTAAAATCATGCGAGATGAATTTTGAAATTATGTATAAGGTTTTGTAAGACATGAATGATGCTTTTCGAAATCATGCACTTGATCAGAAAATGTATTGTGTTAATATTGTCTTCAGACTATATGAAATATTTTGAATTTAGAAAGGTTGGTTTTGATAGCATGGCCAATGTTTTTGAAATAACATAGACAATGCATCTAGAAAAATTGTTTTCAAACTATATGAAATGTTTTGAAATCATGAAGATTGTTTTGAAATACTTGTACTGTGAATGTTGAAAAATCAAAACGTAATGGGTATGAGATTTGAAAATATCCTTAGTTATCCAACCAAGGATTCAAAAATACAGATGTGTAAAAAGCACGATTACTCATAATTTCACTTTATTTCCTGTACTTCGTTTCTTAGAATGAAACGAGTACTTAGAACTTTCGAGGAAATTATGAGCGATCACTTGAAAGAGAGAATCACAAGAGTAGTTTGTAAGGAACATAGTTCCTTAGTGCAGGTATTATAGGAAAAAGCCATAAACACATGTAATGATACTTGTATATCAGAATTGCGAACAACAACTTTTATTTATGAACAAGACATATTGTTTCACAATACACGAAAACACAAGAAACAAAGGCATTAGACAACACATCCTTTGTTTAGCCGAATGCTCATCCGAGGGTTGGATTTGCACTGACTATCTTCGGGCAGTTGTTCCTGTAATGGCTCGTATCGCCACAGTTGTAGCAAGTACCACGCGGGAAACGAGCTTGAGTAGGGTTGACTTGGAGTTGGGTAGCAGCAAGATTTGCAACAGCTTTGTTCTGGATAGCAAAGCGGCATGTGTTGACCAAATGTCCCCGCCGTCCACAGTAGGTACATTTCCAGCAGGGTATGAGGTTTGAATGATGACCATTGCATCGCTTGCACCTAGGAGCAGTTCCTAAGTACGGCTTCCTAGCTGGTGGCCTTGCCACTTGGCTAGGTCCAGCTTGATTAGGTGTAACCGCTGCGGGTTTCCTTGAAGCCTTACGCTTCCTTGATGTTGGTGCAAGCCTGACTTCTGCTTCCTTTGGTGGCTCTTGAGTGGCTTCATTGTCGAGACGAGAGGCTTCATTGTTAAGACGAGCCATGGCAATACCTAAATCCACAGTCCTCTGAATCACTTCGCCAATTTGCTGGACAAATTTGGCTGTTCGCTCGGGCATTTGACCAGTGCCAAGAGGAATAGACATTCTAGAAGAAAATGAAAGACAGAGGAAGAAACGAGTGAAAGGTTATTGGATAATCAATACAGAATGGTAACGAATGAAAATTGTGATCATTTGTTTGTTACCTAAGGCAAACAAATGAGATGGTGACAAATCAAAGTAAATGGGTTAAAAATAATGTATCGCGAAGACATGCTCGCCTATAAGTGAACACTCATCCCAAGAATTCCCAGGTAAGCACAACTGGTCTCGCGTCTGATGAGATGTATACGAAGTGCTTGCCTAGACAGAAAACCCAGAATACAGGCATCCACCCTTCCAGTTTGCACGTGTTCACATTATTTAAAACCCAAAACCTTGACGAGATTTTGAAAACTCAAAGGGGTTCAAAACCATATAATAGAGAGTTCAAAACCTTACAATAGAGGGTTCAAAACCTAGTAATCAATCATCCTAGAACAGATGATTGCTTTTCAAAGCGGTTTTGAAATTTATGTTCTTGTTGTGGTCGTCGCCTAAGGATAGATGACGGTATTGTTTTATGACTAAACGCAAGTAAACTCGCGTTAGGGTCCTAAGAAGGTTATAGACTAGGTCAAAGCATTACTAATAACCTAATTCCCTATAACCATTGGCTCTGATACCATCTTTTCTGTCACACCCCGACCACGTGGAACATACAAAACGTGGCGGAAACATCGGGGAGTGTTGTAACAGAATTAATTGTTTCAAATCCATGGCAATTGAAGTTTCGTTTTATTGATTAGAAGTGTTACAATGTCTTAACAAACAAGAAAATACAACATAATCAACTAGTCTTGCATCTTTTATTGTCACTAAGGCCCATGTTCGCCTATGTGTATCTTGATCAATCCTATGCTTCATATCCTGAAACACATGTGAAAATAGGTACGTCAGCATAAAAATGCCGGCGAGTACATAGGTTTTGTGAAAATAAGATTCATGACTTATGTTTGAGAAAATGTTTAGTCATGAACCTTGTTATTTGCTTTGTCTTTTAAATCATTTGAAAAACGATAAGATCAGATGATAAGTATAAATAAATGTAAGGTTAAATGAATAACCAAGTAAAATATGTTTGCATAAGATAAGTTGTTTATAAATCAATGTCTTGTGAAAAGTATGTTATTTGTATGAAATGTCCTATGTCTCAAACTGAAATGATTCAAATAACGTTACGACATGTAATACCATACAAACACTTATATATAGGAAGTACCAGCGGCGTATCCACCATGCTTGTATCATATTACACACGCATCGTTACTTAATCACTTAATCAAACCAAACCAAACAATGTAAAATGTTCATGTCAAGATGTAAATCATGTCAAAATGTCTATGTCAAATATCCATGTCAAATGTCTATGTCAAATATCCATGTCAAATGTCTATGTCAAATATCCATGTCAAATGTCTATGTCAAATATCCATGTCAAATGTCTATGTCAAATATCCATGTCAAATGTCTATGTCAAATATCCATGTCAAATGTCTATGTCAAATATCCATGTCAAATGTCTATGTCAAAATGTCATGTATGGCAAGTGAAATGTCTCAACTAAACCATATGCACAAAAACAAAATATTGAAGTAAAACTTGGTTTAAATCAAAGCTATGTTTTGTGTAAATGCATGCAAATATTTAATATGAACATTTATGCGGTATTGTGAATATGCATACATCCAAGCCTTGCGACTGAGGTGATAAACCCTTTAAACAAATTAAAGGTCTATCTGTCTTATATCATCGAATTCGGTCATTCCTTTCATCCCCTTTCCCTGGGACGTCCGGAACGGGAGTTGTCAATTCCTATGGTACCACTACCTACTAACGAACGGCATGATCGGTGTTAATGAATGTATTGTCCGATGTAAACAAACCAAATGTCATACCAAAATGTAAGCATGTGATGAAAACAATGTACTAAGTATGCACGCAATGGACATACATAGCATAAAATGTAAATGTAAAACGATGTACTAAGTATGAACTAAATGGACATACATAGCATAAAACACAATGAGATCATGTACTATAATGTACTAACGAACATATCAGGTATATGATGTGAAAACAGGAAAGCATGAAAGTAACAAGTAGGCACATGTGTTCCACCCCAAAACAGTTTAGAAAACAGTAAAAGAGGGGTCTATGTACTCACTTGAGATTGCTCAGAAGTCCTAGGATAACCACCAAGCAATGCTAGAGATCGCGGATATCAAACGGCACCTAATATAGGTAACTATGTTAATTAACCGGACCTAGATCGGAAGATCGGGTAGCATTAGGGTTTGTAAACCAAACGAGTGTAGAGACTCGTGTCATTTGGTTTAACAAAGCCTACATACTAAATGAAACTTAACCTAAGTGTTTACGACCCATTACGACCCGTTTAGGTAGATTATGCTACTTTAACGCGTCGTTCGCGTGAAACGCGTTCGGATCGCCTAACTAGTCCTATGACAAGTGTTATATGCCTAAACATGTTACATAATCAGTTATGTGACAAAAGTTTAGGTTACATATGCTTAATTACCAATTATACATGAAAAGGGTATTCTGGTAATTTACCTAAGGCATATAAACTACCTATCATACAACTACTTAAACGATGTGACCATAGGGTATAACCTCGGAAGGTTATTCCCTACACTATGGTCACCTAATGTATTTGGTCGGATCCTAATGATCGACCAAACTGGGTCGGGTTCGAAGGTATAGGCGATTTATTAGATCGCCTACCCTACGACCCTAGACAACGTGGTAATCAGTAGGCATAGTCCCAAGGGACTATAACCAACGTGATTACACTCACGTTGCGAAGTTCAAACGAACTTCGCATTGACCATTACTGGTCAACGCTGAAAGTCAAACAAAGTTTGACTTTCGGACTCGAAAAGCAGTAAAATAAGGAAAAGAACGAAAGAATACTTACCCAGGGTCCCCGAATGCTAATCCCGATTCAAGAATCTCAGGTATGAAACAATGGTTTCAACTTAGAGCTCCTCAAATCAGAATTCTAGTGATTTTTAAGCAATGGGGGGTGGGGTATTTATAGTATTCGGTCCACCGTTAAGATCGTTTGTCGAATATCGTGCCTTAATCGAAACCGTACAAGTGTCGGAAAGTTGTGGTGCCTAAAAATGATGTTTATCAGCTGAATATGCAAGTTGCAAGTGTGTGGTTGTGGTTAAAACAGCTGGTACACGCTGACTGTTCGTTCTGATCTGTTCTGGGAGTCTGACGCGGGCCGCCTAAGAATGTTAAGAAACTGAGGCGGGCCGCCTGGCTGTCTGATCAGCAAACTTCTTGCAGAATTGACAGTTTTGGTCCCTGCACGTGTTTAAGGCCATTTCCGACACTTCTAAGGCCCGTAAAGCCAACTTTAAGGCCCTAAAATGATGCCTAAACATTGTGGACATGAAACATGCTAAAAAATATGTCGGATGTTGGTTCGTTTGGTCGTACGAACGCGATGTTCGCTTAATTACGACGGAATGCGCACAAGCGCGAAAAACGATCCAAATGACGCGACGAATGGATTTTTCTTATGGCGAACACTAAAATATAATGTAGTCATGCTTACATAAATTTTGGGTGTCCGGATGTATTCAGAACGTAAATTATGCGCGAAAATGCAAACTTGTGCACTTTTTGACACTTTTAGTCCCTGAATGACACAAAAGTTTATTTTAGCATACCGAACACCTCAAAGCCTATTTCTAAGCTATGTGAAGGATATTTATGGTATGTTTAACTTATGTTCATGCTCCGGAATGTCTGTTACAGTTCAAATTGGCATACTTTCGCAGTTTGTCAAATTTAGTCCCTGTAAGCGATTTAACTAGATTTTTGCCATACCAAAGCCTTTAAAACTTATTTCTAAGTTATGTAAAGGTTATTTAAGGTATGTTAAGCCTATGTCACTATTCCGGTGTGTTTGTTGCATTAAACTGGTTATATTTACGCATCGGTGCGCGTATAACCTTCCAGAAAGCGATTTAGAGTTTGAAATTGAACAAGAATTGATATGTGCAAATGATACACATATTTTTTACAAATCCCAAGTATGAAATATAATATTTCATTGGTTTGGTATTTGTTTGATGGCCGTGGAGGCACAGGTGTTACAATACACTCCCAAGATCTCAAATGAATTGCTTGAACCCAATTTTCAAACCGATCTTTCCATCCATAATACTCCTCAATGCTCATAAGCTTCGGGGGTTTTTGTAAAGTTCCAGTTTCATTTTCCATGTTCATGTTTTGAGCAATGGCAGTAGGAGTAGTCGGGGTAGTAGCAAATGCGTTATAAAATTCTTCTTCCATGATTCGGTAACAATTTTCACAAATCAGTAACTTTCAAACGAAATACCAATTTCAAGCGAAATATCCTCTTCACACGGAATACCTTTGGTACGAAATAACCTTGTTCAAGCAAAATTACCTGCAATACAGCTTCAAACGAAATCAATTCAAAGGAAATCAAAATTTTCACACGAAATAGGTAATTTCGTGCGAAATAACCAAACGAAATCCGATTTCAAGCGAAATCAACTAATTTCGTACGAAATACTCAAACGAAATTCCTACTTGGTGCGAAATAAGGCTTATTTCATGCGAAATACTGCTGATGTCATCATCTCGAGCTGATTTTGTCAAAATTGATCAGGTTTTAGTCCGATTTTAGGTCTGAAACTTTCAAAGGTTGGTTAAAACACTATTGCGCGTATAATTTGTGAAATTCAAGACATTTTAACCGTGAAATCAAGTTTAATTTTGAAAAGAAGGTGTAGAAATCAGAATTTTCAGCTGAATTGGTAAGAACTCTTCCTCCTGAGCTCTGATACCACTTGTAGGATCGTTTTCTAACCCGAATGAGTCGATCAGAAGAGTTTTTGCTTAATACGAGAGGTGGAAACAAACGTATCAAGTCCAATTCAGCTAGATATACACTTTAAACTATCTTTAGATTGATTTGACAAAGATTTACAGCGAGTCGACACTTCGGCAGCACTTTGGCTCACAAACCGAAAAGTTAGAACAACTTCAAATGAAATCACAAGGCACCTATATATAGGCTAGCTAATTTCGCATGAACAAGCTCAAGCGAAATCACATTCACACGAAATTACTTATTTCGTGCGAAATTACCAAGTGTTGATTTCGTACGAAATTACACTTTGTAATTTCATGCGAAATTACCTTCTAACCTATTTTTGACATTTTTCTCGTATAACGTGCCCTAATCTATCTATATACATACAAGACTCGATACAAGACGAAGTTGATAGACGTATGCACCAACAAGAGGTGTATGCTCCAGTTGCTCGACCTGAGGCCATCAGAATATTTCTTGCTTTCGCTTCATGGAAAGGCTTTAAAATTTACCATTTACATGTCAAGCCGGCATTCCTTTACGGAAAAGTGAAAGAGAAGGTATATGTTGGTCAGCCACCGGGCTTTACCGATCTGATACACAAAGACAAGGTCTACCTGCTGGACAAAGCACTGTATGGCTTGCATTAGGCCCTGAGAGCCTGGTACGAGACGCTCTCTCAACACTTGCTTGCCAACGGCTTTATCCGAGGCAAGGTGGATGCCACTCTCTTCACTAAGGAAGTCGTTGGGCATTTACTAATCGTTCAGATATATGTTGATGACATTATTTTCGGGTCAACAAACGAAGAACTCTGTAAAGATTTCGAAAAAGTGATGAAGCAGAAGTTCGAGATGTCGTCAATGGGTGAGATGAAGTTCTTCCTAGGGTTACAAGTTGATCAGATGCCTGAGGGAAATTTCATACATCAAACGAAGTACGTCTACGATGTTTTGGAGAAATTTGGGATGTCCGAGACGGCGCCAATGTCCACCCCATTAGCAACTAATCACGGTATCAACCCTGATCTCACCGGAGAGAAGGTCGACGAGACACTATACCGCTCAATGATTGGTTCGCTAATGTACCTGACAGCATCCAGACCCGACATCATGTACCAGACATGCCTCGCAGCCCGATATCAGTGGAGTCCTAGAGCCTCACACATGTCTATCATCAAAAGGATCCTACGCTACCTGAGAGGAACCCCAAGCCTGGGGTTGTTGTCACACCCCGACTTTCCACGTTTCACCGGTGGGCCCGGTAGGGGAGTATCGTGACGTAGTTGATATCATCATAGTTAAACAACACAATATATATAAATGCACAGCGGAAGCAAACGATAAATATATTACAATCTGAACAATAAGTAATATCAAAGTATTACAACGGAAAGTAAAGGATCCACAGGCGGATCTTAAAACATAAACATTGTTCAACAGACTTTAGACGCCTAGAACTTGCAAGATTCCTTATTAACGCCCTGAGCTTCCAGCCAATTACGTTCAGTACCTATCACTTAACCTTTTTGGAAAATACGTCAGTTTTCACTGGTAAATACAATTAACCGACTCATTTTAAAAGAGTTTAAGAAAATTGATTTAGATGCACCAGGCACAAAAATATCTTTTATAACTTGGGACAATTATATTTATAATCTTGTATACAGATTTACATGTTCGTTGTACGTTCAGGGCCCGATGTAGAAACCGAGTCAAGATTAACAGACACGCCACAAGTATAAGCCCACAAGAGAGTGAGATACCGTTTCCCTTTAAGAAACTTTCAGTGTATGCCTACACCCGGTGCTTAAGACGTGGCCATTTTATAAGACAATGATGTCAAGGATATCCGGGACATGGTCATTAACTCCTAAAGGCTTTTATTTCAAACAATACAGATTAAAGCGGGTTACCTCAATAATTTAATCACAGTCCGATTAAACATTCAATACCCGACCAAGCGGTATTATTATAATGCCGTATCCCAAGCCCGTATGGGGAAAATAAGTTAAGAGTATTTACCTGAGCTAGCTCCTGTCTTAAATAGCAAGAATTTAATAACTCAGCCGTATTCACCTAAGTAAGCGTAGGTACAATTTACCGGAAGGCTCTAGTCTGGAATGATGGTATAAATAACCAATTAGAATGCTAACGGGTCTTTAATTAACCCTAAGCTTAGACCGGTTAGTTTTAAGGAAAGATACGGTTCAAACGCATGATAAGGCGAAGACCGGTTTAGAATGTGGTTTTGACCCGACAAGCTTGTATGCTTGCTTAATATGGGTAACTTAAACACATTCTGGATTTTGAGACCAAAAAGATGTGGTCTGACCCGTTTCGGCTAATATATGCAAACTAGTCACATAAGCCGATCCGAACACGACAAGTGCGTAACGAGTAGCCAAAAGAGTCATATACAGGTTTCCTAAGTTAATATGCCTTAAATATGTTGCGATATCAGTAGGATACCTTCCATTATGCCCGAAACGAGTTTAATCTCAAAATAAGCCCCGTAGGGGTATTTTGGTCATTTTAAAAGTTATAAAAGAGTTTAAATGAAGTTCTGAGATTCGGGTCCGAATACATCAATAAAATAACTTATTTTAATAGGTCATATCAGTTGATAATAAGTCTTATGTGACAAAATGGTTTTAAACCCAAACTATGCGTTTAATACGCTTTAAAAGCCATTTTAAGCGATTTCCGGGTTATACAGGAAATCTGAGTTTTCTGATCAGGTTATAAAGTTCAAAATACTTTATTTATTATATAAAATCAGTAGCAATTGGATTGGTGTCAAAATACTAGGTAAAACTCATTTTATGACCGAAAAGGGTATATTCGGTATTTACCGAATTAATGCCATAACCTTAGGTTATGAGCAGGTTAAAAATAATTAAAAATCTTTACAAATCCCAAAATATTATATTACATCAGTGGGTAAAAGGTTTGGTGTCAAAAATTGGGTTTAGATAGGCTTTATGCTAATTGCACCTTTTAATTACTAAAAGGCGTTATAATTACGCTAATGAGCATAAATCCTAATCTAGACCTCCAACTGATGTAAAATTTTAGGGACATGTTTATAAATCAGTAACAAAGGTTATTGTCTTTTCACATATCTAAAATTCTCGTTTTATGGTCAAAAGGGCATATTGGTCAACATTTAAGCAATTAACGGAAACATGTAAACGAATCAGATAATCAAAGAACCAACCACAGAGGGTTATGCTAACATGTAGCCTGGTCCTAAGGAAGCTCTAAGGCATTTCCAAATCATACTAAATCGGGTCAGAACTGAAGTCAAAGCAAAAGTCAAAGTTTTGCGACTTTCGGTTCCGAACCGGGTCTAAACAGAAAATTGTCGGATCAAACAAGCTTAGACTAGTTCTTATACTTATTAACAAGTTATATAAGTGATAAAATAGGTTACATGCCTTCTACATTGTTAATTAGGCGTTGATTCGCAAATTAAGGTTCTGTTGACTTTTTCTAATCAACTTTGACCCGATATTTGATCTAGTTAGAGTGGGAATCAGAGGGAGCCCTCTTAAGGGTTTAATGCCCACATAATTACCAACTTATAACTACCTTCAATTCGACTAATCACTGGACCATTAATGATTAATCGCTAAGTCAACCGTTAATTACGACGGTTTGACTTTTAAGCTAAAACTAAGTAAAAACTCAACTAAGAAAGGTTAAGCATACTTACCAAAGTCTAATGCACTATTAGAGATGGCTTGGGTCTGCTCTTATGCTCCAGGAAGCTCCAGAAATGCAGAAGTGAGGTGTGATCAATGGTTGCAACATGAGGCCATTATATAGTGTTCAAAACTCACTAGATCATTGACACACAAGCCTAGCAATGGCCATGGATCATCCACAGATGTCCCTAAGGGCCTAGGGGTTATTTAGGGGTTGTCCATGTATGAGGAAAATCGATTTTAAGTCGGTCAAGGGGCTGAACTGGCTGCTGCCTGTTGTTTCTGCAACTGGGTACCTGACGCGGCCCGCGTAAGGATTGCCAAGACCTTACGCGGCCCGCCTGGAGCCTAACTTCAGGTTTAAAGTTTTCCAACTTTTGTATCTTGGCTCTTGGTCTTTCCAAAGGGCAACCAAACTTTATTTCTTGCATTTTGAGCCCCTCAACTTGACTTATAAGGGCTTCAAGACTTATACCCACTTTGTTAAGTCCTTGGTCCCTTTATGTTTACCCGAAAAGTCATAACTTTCAACGTTTACGCTTTAACCCCTCGCATACGAATTTGATCATAACTTTCTCATACGATAACGAAACTTTATGAAATTTCTATCATGTATTCTAGTGAGCATAATTTACCGTTACAAAGCTTCAGGTTTGCTAAAAGGTCACTCAGAGGTATACGTTAAACATGTTGACATATTTAACCCCTGTTGTTTGTAATCTCTCACTTTCTTTCATTTTTAGCTTCGTATGATCCATGATTTATATGTTTGAAGGTATGAGCATCTTGTAGGGTTACTGTAAGGTATATTTATCCCTTGTTGACAATTTGAACCCTTATATTCACATACTTTCCATGTTTGTCAACTTTAGTCCTTCTAGAACATACTTTCACACGTTCAAGCTTATGACACGTGTCAATACATTATTGGACATGAATTTTCGAGGTGTTACAGTTGTGGTATCCCAAAGACAGAGATTTCAAGCTTGAAGGATATTCAGACTCAGACTTCGGTTGCTGCAAACTCAACGCTAAATCAACAACTGCAGGATGCCAATTCTTCGGACCTCGCTTGGTCACGTGGCAGTGTAAGAAGCAAACCTCTGTTGCTCTTTCAACATGTGAAGCAGAGTACGTGTCTGCAAGCAGCTGCTGCTCGTAGATCATGTGGATTCAGCAACAGATGCGCGATTATGGTTTGCAATTTATTACCTCTCCTATATTTGTTGATAACGAGGCTGCAATAAACATAATGAAAATCTGGTACATCACGCTAAAACTAAACACATAGAAATTCGACATCACTTCATTCGCGATTGTTTCGAGAAGAAGTTGATTCGAATAGACAAAATCCACACCGATGAACAAAAGGCAGATTTACATACCAAAGCTTTTGATAAATCACGTTTTCAGTATCTTTTAAAACTGAATGGTATAAAGATTTTGTCGGCGGCAGAGGAAATACTTGGCGTTGATGAGAAAACCGAAGCAGAGGATGTTGAAAAGCAGACTGCTTTGGTTTGTTGACTTTTTAGTTGTTTTCGTATTTAGGGGGAGATGGATATATATTTTCAAAAAATACAAAAACAATAAAAAATGCTAAAACACAAAAACATGAGATATTTTCAAAATCCAAAAACATTAGAAAACCAAAAAGAGTTTGTTTAAAAAGAGGAAATGATAATACATCAGCTAGACAGTTAAGGTATGCTAAAGAAATGTAAAGTTTTAAAGGCGTTAAAAGGTCTCGCTGATGATATGCCGATAGGTTTTTACACGTTTAGTAGACTTTTCGGGATATAAACATAAAATCATTTCTTGCTTATTTCGTGGGGAACATCTCTCGGATATATAGGTAACCCCTGAAATCTTGTTTGAAAGATTTACTATTTCTGACATACTAGGTCTATGTACTTGATGATATCTAGGGTATTATACCATGACTTCTGATTTTGCGGAAGCAATAGCCTAGTCCTCGTATAATACTCTGCACAGCTTTAATCTTTAAAGCCTCCCCTCAGCATAAAAAAATAATAAACATTGCAAAATGTGATTCATATGCTGTTGAAGAAAAGATCCCCAAGAGGGACACGCCAAAAGATGAGCCATCATCTCTTTGTCTGAACGGAAGTTCTAACCTGAGCTCTCATGGCCTCGCACTACCCTTTACAGATATCGTTATTGTATGTTCACCTGTAAGACTGAATATAGGAATCTGGATACGAGAGTATATTCTGAGGTGGGACATGCGTATAAGTTAAGTACTTAAAACACCTTAATCGTATCCTGAATAAGTTGAAATCTGTGTGAAAATTTAAAAGGATCAGTATATCGGCAATCTAGGTGAATTGTTTAATACTTAGTGTGAAATTAAGCTCAACGGTACCTGTAACTAGTCAGCAACTGATATGATCCTCTAACACACTCACCCAAAAATATGTTTGTAAATAGTATACTGTTTATTTTACTGCATTCCATTTTAGTTTAGCATAAAAACCCAAAAAGATTTTAGTATGTTTTAGCTTAAAACTTTCTTAAAATTCCAAAAAGATTTTATCTTCTGCTTTAGTTTTTGACAAACCAAGGTGGAAAGCTAATCTTCAGAATCTGAGAAGTGAAGCAAAGCAGGAAGTTTCTGGGCTAAACAACTGGGTTGGGAGCTAATCTTGAAAGATTGAGAATTTCAACATTTAAACAAGTTCATTAAGTTGACACTTGTAAAAATTTTCAGAAAAAGTGTTGAAAAAGTTTGAACGAATGTCAGTTGTCTCGTTTCGGGTCAACCAAGGTCATTAACTTGGACTTGGTAGGCAAATTGAGTGCCTAGGGTCATTAATTTGGACCTAGATACTTGAGTGGATTTTTAAAACTGACCAAACCAGATAAAATTTGGAAAATGAGAAAAGGTTAAAATTAAAAATTAAAAAAAAATGGAGAGTGGATCGGATGAAAATCCGATCGGATGGCAATCCGATCAGATGGCCATCTGAGTGGTGGTCAAGGGCTATAAAAAGAAGGTCAATGTTCTCAGTCAAACTCATTCAAGCGAACTGCCCTTCGTCACTCTCAAAACTCTTTCAACTGTTCTTGATTGATTTTCAATTTCTTGCTTTCCAAGATACATAGGATTGTTGGCACACTCATCCTTCACCATGGGAAAGGTAAATTTACTAATTTTCACCGTTAAAATTGCTTGTTTTTGATGTTCAAAGGTGTCGGCGGTGACTGTTTATAGGATTCTTAGATCTAGGCTTTGTTAAGGATTTGTGTTAGAATCTGAACATAGGGTTTTGTTCATCGGCCTTAGATCTATAGATTCACCGTCCCAATTTGATCAAAAAAACACATTAGAATTGATCATAGATTGATTAAGGGTGTTCGGCAGACGAGGTACATAAACTGAAATTAAACCCAATCTAGGATGTTTTGGAGAAAACTGAACATAGGGTTTTGTTAGTCGGCTGATTCTTTACGTGAAAATGTGTTCAATTTTTGAAAATTGTTAGAAAATTTTTTATGTTCATGATTGGCATTCATACTGTTCTTCATGGTCACATGGAACGAATGACCATCCGATCGGAAGACCATCCGATCGGAGGGCCATCCGATCCATGACACCTTATTTATTTGAATATTTTTTCTAAGTGTTTGATTATGTTTAACTGATATTCATCACATGTATGCTTAACTGTTATTGTTGGTTCCAATCGAATGGCAATCCGATCGGAGGGCCATCCGATCCAAAACACACATTCACATGCTTGTCTTTTATTGTGCCTAATTGTTCATCACATTTGGAACGAATGACAATCCGATCGGATGATCATCCGATCGGATGGCCATCCGATCCAAATGCACATGATTTGAAATTGTATTGTTTTTTTTGGAAAAACTCATCCGATCATGACCATCCGATCGGATGGCCATCCGATCCATCAGTACTGTATAGATAGAAGTGTTCCAGTGTTAGAAAATATTTGAAAATTTTTGAAACTTGTCACTTTTCACAATATTGCCTCAATACGTGTGTAGACTTTAATGTTCATATTTTTGCAGACAAGAGAATCTGATTGGCATGCAAATCACAACATCTACTGCATATTAGATGAAAACTACGCGAATATGGAACCATTTGCTGCTATAGTTCCATTCTTGAAAGAAAGCAGAATCGCTAAGGCTCTAACGAAAAAAAAAAGTGTTATGAGTCACATGTTAGGATGTTTTGGAAGTCTGCGAGATATGACGAAAAAGAAAAGATGATATATTCGGTAGTACAGAAGAAAGAAGAGAATGATAAGGATATTGATGTTGAGGTTAAGTTTACAGTGGCAGACGTTAGGAGGGTATTGGACTTGAGAGATAGTGATGATGACTCAGTTATTATTCCGGAACATTTAAGCAAGGGTTTGTGGTTTAGAATGGGTTTCACAGGGCACGTAAATGACAAGTATCTTAAGTCTACATTCTGTAGACCTTATAAGTTTATGGTTCATTGTGTAGTGCAAGCCTTATCTCACAGGAAAGGAGCATACGACGAAACATCAGACTACATTATGAATACAATTACATGTCTAGTGTTAAATAGGCCATAAAACATTTCACAAGTGTTGTTCAATCACATGATAGACAACATCAAAGGCGAAAAATACATTATGTATCCAAGATTCATACAAATGTTGTTAGATGATCAAGTTCTGAATCTCCCAAAGGATCCAACTGATGAGTTGAAGTTACAACACATGACAAGTGAAACATTGAATAGACTAAACAAATCTAAAGGCTTGACAGAAGATCAGGAGCCAAGAGTTAAGAGGATGATTGGAAAGATTGCAAATCCAAACTATGTAGCTCCTGAGAATGATGCATGGAGGCATGATGTCACACCCCGACCGCGTAAAACATCAAATCGCGACGGAAACTGTCACACCCTGACTTTTGCGGAAGCGTGGTTTATTTGGTGTGACTTCTTAATACCATAGCATTCAATCATAACAACGCTATATGATAAAAACATGAGATGTTCATCCATTAATTAAGTTTAGAAAATACCACAATACCATTGTCTGAAAACATCAATACCAAATTAAGTTACAAACCATGACGTGTTTAACGGAGTTCACAAAGACTCAACAAAAGTCCTTAAATAACACCTGAGTTTAGAATTATGTATCCCGTCCAGGATTAGGATACACCCTCTAAACTCAACAACCATGGATAACATCTTTTATTCAAACGTAGCTTGGCGACACATGCATACCCTGCCAGATCCACTAGTTCCCTGAAATACATGTAATTTGAAAAACATAAACCAAAGTTGAGCGAGTTCATGTGTATGTCTGTGTGTATAAACCTTTAAAGTATGTCTGTATATATGAAAGTCCCTGTTATGTAGCAATAAGGAAAAAGAGATCACCAATGGGTTGCAAAGCCACTGATATGTGTGAAGTGATACAGGAAAACTCAAACCTAGCGGAGTTGCACCGGGCTTCCGGCTGGAAGACATAGTCACCACTATGGGCCACCCTGGCCTCATGGGTGTGGGCTCGCTACACCCAAATAGATCTATCACTCATGTCCCTCGATCCTACGATGAGGATTAATGGCCTTAAGTGTTGTACCCACCACTCACATGATCTAAGTAGTAACCCTCCTTAAGCTAACCATACCATGTATAAAACATTTGTACATAATCGTAACATGTATTTCACCCCCGAAGTATAAAACTGAAAACAGTTAAAAGAAAAGGGGGGCATGAACTCACAGTAGTGCGTCTTCAGTATCGTCAACTCAATTCTCCGCAGCTAATCACGACTACCTACAGTGTACTAACGTCTATTAGACGAACGGGCCGTGCCTTGGCTTAGAGTTTAATGTTTTTGAGTTGCGCTTCTTATGTTATTCCAAGTTATAATTATTTGTTAAAATAATAATTATTTTAACTTTAAATTATATTTTATTTTTGGAATAATTGTTAAACAATATTTCTGTAATAATGCTTCTCAAGTATTTAATTTCGTATTTTCCTTCCCAAGGATGGGGGTAATTTATACATGTATATTTGTAGTTCCGAAATAATATACTTTTAAATCCCACTTAGAAAATATATATAACTTATTTGTCAAAAATAATGTATTCCAAAATATATATATTTTTCCCAAAAATAATATATTTTCACTTCTTGTATCCAAAACAATATTTACCAAAAATATATTTGTAAGAGTATTTTCCAGAATATTCCATAAGTTACGTTTTATCGTTAGGCTTCACAATATTAAGTGTGTAACTTAAATATTTATCCTTGTGATTTTTGGTATTATTTTGGAGTTGTAAATGTCATGGTATTTGTTAAGTTATATTAGTTTACCCTAAAATAATATAACTATTCCACCAAGTAAACAAATATTCACACAAGTGTCTTAGTATAAAATATATTCTAAATATATATTTATCCATTTTTATTTACAAAAACCAACCTCCAATACTTGTATTTTTGTTACAAAAATTTATGGCAAAGTTTATATTGGAAATCATAGTCAAAAATACACTTGTAAATACTTGTTAGAAAATATCTTCTAAGTGTTGGAATTTTTAGAAAATTTCGCCATAGTTTTCTTTGTAAATGGAGGTGTCCATGCTATTTAGCGTATCATTTTCTTTTCCAAAAATCATTCAAACAATCAACAGTCATTCACTAATCATCTTGCACTTACCAAGTGCAAAACTATTCCATTTACAATATAACATGAACTTGATCTCTTACGAAAACACGTAGTAACTTGGTAAAGCGTTTAGTAGCCTTAGTTACCCTCCAAAATATATTTACTACTTGGTAAACTTCATTCTTGAGGATTTTAGATGTTTACAACTTGTAAACACATTTCACAAAAATGTTTATTTATTAGATCTTCTTGTTTCTCTAGTATTTATACACTTGTTTTGTCACTAAAAATAGTGTAGGTTTAATAAAAACCATGATCTTCTAAAAATCACCTTTTTAAACTTGGTTTTCTTGGAAAATCATTCACAAGTCTTGAATCTACAAGATTATTAACCCACTTTGTTTATTACTTTTCAAGAAAATCCTTTTACTTTCAAGTTCATGTTTAATCAAGAAGATGATTATTTCATGTAAACACATAATCATCTCCTAACTTGCTAAATCATGTTTTTAATCATAATCTAGCAAGTTCCATGTTATGATCAACATCATATCACTAGTAATCAACAAGCACATCATCTATACACTAAACAACATCATTTCAACTAGATTTCATCTTATGTTAGCTTTATGTTTCAAGATTCAAGTGTATGTTCTTTAGTGTTCTTGTATAAATCAACAAACTATAACTTTTAACCACTAAGAATATGAAGTAAACAAAGATCAAAGAAGTCTTACTACTAGCTTCAAGCTAGGGAAGAAACAAGATGAAGATCAAGTGGATAAAAGCTTGTGATGGAGGTCCTTGATGATCCAAGAGTTCCACACTTCCTTAGACACCTTGTAACACCTTGTATGAAGCTTGGAATGGATGAAGGATGATCGAAAATGGTGGTAGTGAGGATGGGATGTTCGGCCGTAGCTTATGTGGGAGAAGGGAAGGAGTTGTGATGTTGAAGATCATGTTGAGTTAAGGTTACTTATAATCTCTAAGTGTTATTATCCAATGGTTCTCTTGTCTCCCAAAGTACATCCATGATCCAACAAATCCCAAGGAAAGATTAGAGAAGATTTAGGAAGATATTTAGGTAATCTTGGGTGGGGGGCACATGAGTGAGCCGTAAATAAGCAAGGGGGGGGGGGTAATTTGTAATTTGAAATGGTAAAAGGTAATTAGTGGAAGGTTGAATGTTATGTCTAGTGTTTTATGTGTAGGATGCTTTGTATAGAAAGTTTAAGTGTTCGGGAACCATAACTAGCTCTGAAAAATAAAAACAATGCTTTTAGCAATATTTTAGTGTTCCGGGTAATGTCCGGTTGTTCGGTTAGGTACCGATCCGTTAAAGTGCTAAGTTATACCGTATAGTGTCCTTTATGTAACTTTTTGTGACACTTTTAATTCCAGACACTTAGGAAAGCATACAGGACCGTTTTTGCCATATTTTTGCACATTACTAGCATGTTAAAATGCTGATTTTTGATGATTAATGCAGAATTCTACATGTTGAGTGTGTTTTAGGCACTTTCCGGCACTTAAACTATCACCTAGTGACGCAGTTTTATGGTCCTCACTCCCCTACACTCCATACTAGTGTAGTACCTTGTCTCTGGCTCATACTTGGCCACAAAACATTGTCTGTCTATGTACTGGCACTGTCAGTATGTTTCTGAGTTATCCGCTAACTGTGCTTTGTGCATCATGTATGTCACTAAAGTTTGCATGTAATAAATGGTGTGACAGTATGAAATGTGATGCACATGTATGTATGATACAGAAATCATAAAGCAGTTTATATCATCAGTTGTAATCAAGCACAATCATTAAGCACAAATTTAATATTAATTAATTGTACGGATACCTATAATTATGAGGGTTGTCACATTCTCCCCCTGTTAAGAAAATTTCGCCCCGAAATTTTAGTTCTGCTACTAGATGCAGGGGTCTTGGGGAATAAATGTGGGTATTTTTCTTTCATACGATCCTCATGCTCCCACGTGAATTCTGGGCCGTGTCGTGCATTCCATCGAACCTTGACGAGTTTGACACTACTCCGGCGTGTTTTGTTAACCTTCCAATCAGTAACCTCAACGGGTTCTTCAGTAAAGTGGAGTGTGTCATCAATATGAACTTCGTCGGCAGGAATGACCACTGTCTCTTGAGTTGGACTCTTTTTCAGGTTTGATACATGAAATGTATCATGAACGCCATTTAGTTCTGCGGGTAGATCCAACTTGTAAGCTACAAGACCAATCCTTTCCAGGATTCTGAAGGGTCCAATGTATCTGGGGTTCAACTTCCCACGCTTCCCAAAGCGTGCCACACCCTTCCAGGGTGAAACCTTTAGCAAAACCATATCTCCCACCTCAAATTCCAGAGGTTTCCTTCTTCGGTCTGTATAACACTTTTGTCGATCATGAGCCACTTTGATGCGCTCTCGGATCTGGAAAATCTTGTCTGTTGTCTCTTGAACCAATTCCGGACCAACAAGCTGTCTATCACCCGCGTCAGCCCAGCATAATGGTGATCGACACTTGCGTCCATAGAGAGCTTCGAACGGTGCGGCCTGAATGCTTTCATGGTAACTAATGTTGTATGAAAATTTGACCAAGGGTAAGTGAGTGTCCCAACTACCACCCAAATCCATTACGCAAGCTCGCAACATGTCTTCCAACGTTTGAATCGTTCGTTCGCTCTGTCCGTCTGTCTGCGGATGAAATGCAGTACTCAGATTCAACTGAGAACCAAATGCTTCTTGGAAGGATTGCCAAATCCTCGATACGACCCTTCCATCTCTATCAGAGATAATCGAGAGAGGCACTCCATGCCGTGCGACAATCTCTCTCAGGTACAGCTCAGCTAACTTGCTAGTGTTGTCTTTTTCCTTGATTGCCAAAAAGTGTGCAGATTTTGTTAAACGGTCTACAATTACCCAAATTGTATCATGACCCTTGGGTGTCCTTGGCAATTACGTTATAAAGTCCATAGAAATCTGTTCCCATTTCCACTGGGGTATTTCTAGTTGTTGCAGGAGGCCTGAAGGTTTCTGGTATTCGGCCTTTACTTTGGCGCAAGTTAAACATTTGCCAACATATATCGCAACATCGCCTTTCATTCTTGGCCACCAATAAAAATCCTTTCAATCTTGGTACATTTTGTCCGATCCTGGATGGATCGAGTACCGTGACTTGTGAGCTTCGTCAAAAATAACATTTCTCAAACCACCAAACAAGGGAACCCAAATTTGTTTCATGAAGCACAACGTACCTTCATCATTTGGTACCAACTGATTCTCCATCCCACGGAGATATTCATTCTCAATATTCCTTTCCTTGAGAGCTTCTCTCTGCGCGGCACGAATGCGCAATGAGAGGTCTGTCTGAATGATCATTTCCAAAGCCCTAACCCTTATGGGCTTGATCCTTTCCTTTCGACTCAGGGCATCAGCGACCACATTCGCCTTCCCTGGGTGATACTTGATCTCACAATCATAGTCGTTCAACAGTTCAACCCAACGTCTCTGTCTCATGTTAAGCTCTTTCTTATCAAATATATGTTGCAGGCTCTTGTGATCAGTAAAGATTATGCATCGCGTGCCATATAAGTAATGTCGCCAGATCTTCAAAGCAAACACCACCGCGCCTAATTCCAAATCATGCGTGGTGTAATTTTTCTCATGGACCTTCAACTGGCATGAAGCATAAGCTATAACTTTCTGTCGCTGCATTAGCACGCAGCCTAAACCATGATGCGAGGCGTCGCAGTATACCACGAAGTCGTCAGTGCCTTCGGGTAGTGACAAAAGCTTGTTCTTTAACAACTGGAATGCTTCTTCTTGCTTGTCTCCCCAATCATACTTCTTGTCTTTTTGTGTGAGGGAGGTCAATGGTTGAGCGATTTTCGAGAAATCCTCAATGAATCTGCGATAATAACCAGCCAAACCTAGAAACTGTCGAATCTCGGTTGGTGTCTTAGGAGTTTCCCAGTTCTTGATCGCCTCGATCTTTGTGGGATCCACATGAATTCCATTTCCATTAACCACATGACCAAGAAACTGAACTTCTCGTAACCAGAACTCGCACTTCGAGAATTTCGCGTACAACTTCTCTTTCTTAAGCAACTCTAGAATAGCCCTTAGATGTTGCTCATGTTCTTCTTTCGACTTTGAGTAGATCAAAATGTCATCAATAAACACAATTATGAACTTATCGAGGTACGGCTTACAAACTCTGTTCATCAAATCCATGAATACTGCTGGTGCGTTTGTCAAACCAAACGGCATAACCAGGAACTCGTAATGTCCATAGCGAGTCCTAAAGGCAGTCTTTGGAATACTTTCCTCTTGAATTCTCAACTGGTGATAACCCGATCGTAGATCGATCTTTGAGTAAAAACTCGAACCTTGTAGTTGATCGAACAGGTCATCAATCCTTGGCAAAGGATATCTATTCTTGATAATCAACTTGTTTAGCTCGCGGTAGTCGATACACATGCGGAAGCTACCATCCTTTTTCTTAACGAACAAAACTGGAGCTCCCCAAGGCGAGAAGCTTGGTCTGATAAATCCCTTATCCAATAGCTTCTGAAGTTGTGTTGACAGCTCTTGTATCTATGAAGGTGCAAGTCGATAGGGTGCCTTAGCTACAGGCGCGGCGCCTGGGACTAAGTCAATGTGAAACTTGACTTGTCTTTGGGGCGGTAACCCTGGCAAGTCTTCTGGAAAGACTTCAGGATACTCCTTCACGACTGGAATATCTTCTATCTTCGACTCAGCGGCTTCTTTATCCACGATGTGCGCCAAGAAGGCAACACATCCCATCTGTAAACACTTTCGAGCTTTCAAACAGCTAATGATCCTCAGGGGCGTATCGCGCTTCTATCTGTGTACCACGATCGTTTCTCCATCTGTCATTGGAATGCGTATGACCTTCTCGTGACATACGATTTCGGCTCTGTTGCTTGACAACCAATCCATCCCTACTACCACGTCAAAGCTTCCCAACACAACTGGCAGTAGATCCAGTGTAAACTTGTGATCTCCCAGTTCTATCACGCATCCTCTGATTACTTCATTCGTTTCTACTAGCTTTCCATTAGCTAGTTCTATTGAGTACGGAATGTCTAATTTACTAGCAGTTAACCCAAGCATATTCTTAAATTCTAGCGATACAAAACTATATTCGGCACCAGTGTCAAATAGTACAGATGTAAAGCGTTGATTTATAGGGAACGTACCAGTAACTACATTTGGATCTTGGCGAGCTTCCCTCGCACCGATATTGAAAACTCTTCCTTGTGCTTGATTAAGCTTTGGGCATTCTCGCTTGAAGTGCCCCATGTCTCCACAATTAAAACATCCTGGTCCTCGACCATTACCGTTCCCATTACCACCTTGAGCGTTGTTTTGGTTGCGATTCCCACTCCCAGCTTGATTCGCAAAATTACCACGATTTTCGTTACCTTCATTATTTCCTTGCGGGCGGTTTCCATTCCCATTACCACCACGGTTGTTGTTACCAAAACCCCTTTGACCGCCACGGCCAGTACCAACCCAGCATGTTTCTTTCGAGTGACCAACTCTTCCACAAGATTCACATTTTCTGACTCTGCACTGGCCAGCATGATGATACTGGCATACTTCACATTTGGGCAGAGCGCCCATGTATCCTTTGTGACAACTGTCAAATTTGCATGCATCCGTACAATTAATTAATATTTAATTTGTGCTTAATGACTGTGCTTGATTACAACTGTGATTAAACTGCTTTCTGTTTTCTGTTGCATACATACATATGCATCACATTTTATACTGTCACTCCATTTATTTCATACAAACTTTAGTGACAAACTTGATGCACAAAGCACAGTTAGCACACTGAACGGATAACCCAGAAACATGCTGACAATGCCAGCACCTAGACAGACAATGTTTTTGAGGCTAGTGTGAGCCAGAGATAGAATACTACACTAGTAGGGAGTGTAGGGAAGTGAGGACCATAAAACTGCGTCACTAGGTGATAGTAATAGTGCCGGGAAGTGCCTAAAACATACTTCAAGTGCAGAATTCTGCACTAAATAACTAAAATTCAGCATTTAACAATGCTAGTAAGGTGCAAAAACTTGGCAAAATAGTCCTAGACACTTTCCAAAGTGTTGGGAATTAATTGTGTCAATAAAAATAATATAAAAGACACTTTAAAGATTTATTTAGCACTTTAGCGGATCAACATCCAACCGAACAACCGGACTTTACCCGGAACACAAAAATATTGCCAAACACATTATTTTTACTTTTCTGAGCTAGTTAGGGTCCCCGAACACCCTAACACACCTTATATTACATAACACACCTTAACATACAAGTTTAGCCTTTAAATCCTAACTAAATTCTAACTAAATATGTAACCAAGGATTGAAACCCAACCCTATACCCCCCCCCCCACTCGACGGTTACAAGAGGGTGGGACACCCTCACTTTCTTTTGATTGTTTTATTTAGAGATGTTGGTGGATAAAGAGCACATTATATGATGGTTAAAGTGGAAGTTGGATTATAAATTAACACAAGGGTCTTGATCTCTTCATTTAACAAACTCAACATCAACAACACTTCTCTCCTTCCTCCTTCCTTGCTTTCGGCCGCCACCACCATCCACCATACCACCACCATCAAGCTTTCATTCAAGCATTCTACATACATACAAAGGTGCAAGAGGTCCAACAACTAAGCTTGGTGCACTCGCAAGCTCAAGGACCGCTCTAGTTTTCTTTTATCCATCAGTTTTTCGTCTTGTTTCTCCCCTAGCCTTGTGCTAGTAGTAAGTGCCTTAAATCTTCATCTTGTTCTTATTTTTGGTGGTTAATAGTTGAAAGAATGATGAAAATTAAGAAACTCTAAAGAACATAAACAAGTCTTGAAGTATAAACTAACTAGAGAAGATGAATGGTTAAAGTGATGCTGAAATCATGTTGCTTTTATGTTGTTATTCTTGTTGAATGTCGTGTGTTAGATAGAATGTTATGGCTCATCACATAAGCTTGCTAGATCATGTTTAAAGACATGAAATAGCAAGATGTGAAGGTTAAAAATGTTGTGGATGATGAAATCATCCACACATAAGCCATGAACTTGATTACATACATGTTTCTTGAAAAACAAAGATCAAAGTGGGTTGTAAACTTGTAGATCTAAAGATCTATGAGTGGTTTCTCGAAAGAACCAAGTGAAAAATATTAGTTTTGTTAAGACTCGGATCTTGTATGAACTAAACACATTTTTAGTAAATAAACAAGTGAATAAACACTTGTTTAACAAGAAAATTTTTACAAAGAAATATTTTTGGAAATCATGACTAGAAGTTGTAAATCTTCAAATCGTTTAAAGATAAAGTTCTTAAGAAACTAATCACATTTTTAAAGGTAACAAGACTCACTAATTATGCTAGTAAGTTACTACTTGCTTTTATAAATATTTCAAGTTCATAAGTTTATGATTTGTGCTCATTTTTGTCAAGATTGATGATTAGAAATTGTATATTGTTGGTTGATGATTGTTTGAGTAAATTTTTGAAAAGAAAATGATACGCTAGTAAGCGTGGACGCCTCCATTTACAAAGGAAACTCTGGCGAAATTTTTCTAGCATTTCAACACTTAGAAATATTTTTCTAACAAGTATTTACAAATATATTTTTAACCTTGTTTTCAAAATAAAACTTCGCCATGATTTTTATTACAAAATATTAAAGTGCCGGAGGTTGATTTTCGTAAATAAAATTTGATAAATATATATTTAGAATATATATTTTATACTAAAACTCTTGTGTGATTATTTGTTTATTTTGAGAACTAGTTATATTATTTTTAGGGTAAAAATAATATAACTTATAACGCCATGATATTACGACTCCAAAATAATACTAAGACTCTCACAAAATAAATATTTAAGTTATGCAAGTATTGTTGTATTACGAAAACGCTAAAACGTGACTTATGTAATAGTTCGGGAAAATAGTCTTATACGTATATTTTTGGTAAAATATTATTTTGGAAAATTATGAAGTAAAATATAATATTTTTGGAAAAAAATATATATATTTTGGAATTAAGATGTTTTAGACGAGTGATTAAAATATATTTTGGGACTTAAAATATATTTTTTCGGAATTACAAGTATACATGTATAAATACCCCCATCCTTGGGAAGGAAATACACTTATAAAATAATTAAGAAGTGTGAATATGAAATAGTTGCCTAACTATTTTCCCTAAATACAAAAGTTAAGTTAAAATAATTAATATTATTTTAACAAGTATAATATCAAAGTAACGCAACTCAAAACGCTAAACCCTAAGCCAAGGCACGGCACATTGGTCTAATAGACATTAGTACGTGTAGGTCGTCACGCAGCAGTTCGAGTTTGAGATTGACGTTACGGGATACGCACTTTTGTGAGTTCATGTTTCCCCCTTTTCTCTTTACTGTTTTTGATTTTATACTTCGGGGGTGAAATACATGTGACAATTATTACAGACTTTTATATACATGGTATGGTTAGCTTAAGGAGGGTTTACTACTTAGATCATGTGAGTGGGTAGGTGGTACTTGAGGCCATTAATCCTCGTTATAGGACCGAGGGACATGAGTGATAGATCTATTTGGGTGTAGCGAGCCCCACTCCTGAGTCCGCTCAGTGGACCAGGTGGTGACTATGTGCCCGACGCACAAATCTGCTAGGTTTGAGTCTTCCTGCATCACTTCACATATATCATTGGCTTTGCAACCCAATGGTGATCTCTTTTTCCTTAGTTGCTACATACCAGGGATTTTCATACATACAGACATATTACAAAGGTTTATACATACTCACTTTTACATGAACTCGCTCAACTTTTTGTTGATGTTTTTCAAACTACATGTATTTCAGGACATTAATGGATCTGGCCGAGTATGCAATGGTGTTAAGCTGCATTGAATAAGATGCCATCCAGGGTAGTAGGTTTGGGAGGTGTAACCCTTACCTGGACGGGTTGCATGTCTTAAACCTCGTTTTAATTAAAAGTCTTTTGTTGTGTCTTATGAACACGTTTTAGACAAGTATGGTTTGTAAAATTATTTTAAGTATCGACTTTTCCAAACACTGATGTTGTAGTATTTTAAAACTTAATGAATGGATGAACGTCTTGTATTTTTATCATATAGCATTGTTATGATTGTTGCTATGGTATTAAGAAGTCACACCAAATAAACCCACGCTTCCGCAAAAGTCAGGGTGTGACAGCTTGGTATCAGAGCCTCGATCATAGCGAACTAGGATTCTTTCTCGAGTCTAGACTATGATCATCAGGGCTCTCACGAAAACATTTTCAAACATTTTTACATTGCATACACTAAGCGTCCAGATCCAGGGAACAAACATTTTTTACAAACAAAAGGCACACATACACATTTCAAAATTTATGTTTATAATTCAGTCTTAGGGACTGAGGGAGGATCAGCCTTAGAGGCTGAGGGAGGATCAGTCTTAGAGGCTGAGGGAGGATCAGTCTTAGAGGCTGAGGGAGGTTCAGTCTTAGAGGCTGAGGGAGGATCAGTCTTAGAGGCTGAGGGAGGATCAGTCTTAGAGACTGAGGGAGGATCAGCCTTAGAGGCTGAGAGAGGATCAGCCTTAGAGGCTGAGGGAGGATCAGCCTTAGAGGCTGAGGGAGGATCAGTCTTAGAGGCTGAGGGAGGATCAGTCTTAGAGGCTGAGGGAGGTTCAGTCTTAGAGGCTGAGGGAGGATCAGTCTTAGAGGCTGAGGGAGGATCAGTCTTAGAGGCTGAGGGAGGATCAGTCTTAGAGGCTGAGGGAGGATTAGTCTTAGAGACTAGGGGAAAATTAGTCTTAGAGACTGGGAGGATTGGTCTTAGAGACCAGGGAATTAGCCATAGAGGCTAGGGATAATTAGTCTTAGAGACTGGGAGGATTGGTCTTAGAGGCCAGGGAGTTGGTGTAACACCTGTGTCATTTTGACCATCAAACAAATGCCCAACCAATGAAATATTGTATTTCATACTTGGGATTTGTAAAAATATGTGTATCATTTACACATATCAATTCTTGTTCGATTTCAAACTCTATATCGCTTTCTGGAAGGTTATACGCGCACTGATGCGTAAATATAACCAGTTTAATGCAACAAACACTCCGGAATAGTGACATATACTCAATATACCTTAAATAACCTTTAAATAACTTAGAAATAAGTTTTGAAGGCATTGGTATGGCAAAAACAAGTTAATTCGTTTACAGGGACTAAATTTGACAAACTGCGAAAGTATGACGATTCGTACTGGAACAGACATTCCGGAACATAACCATAAGTTAAACACACCTTAAATATCCTTTACATAGCTTAGAAATAGGCTTTGAGGGGTTCGGTGTGCTAAAATAAACTTTTGGGTCATTCAGGGACTAAAAGTGTCAAAAAGTGCACAGGTTTGCATTTTCGCGCATAACTTCCGTTCTGAATACATCCGGACATCCAAAAATTTATGTAAGCATGACTATATTATGCTTTAGTGTTTGGCTTGCCAAAAATCCATTCGTCGCGTCATTTGGATCGTTTTTCGTGCTTGTGCGCATTCCGTCGTAATTAAGCGAACATCGCGTTTGTACGACCAAACGAACCATCACCCGACATATTTTTGAGCATGTTTCATGTCCACAATGTTTAGGCAACATTTTAGGGCCTTAAAGTTGGCTTTACGGGCCTTAGAAGTGCCGGAAATGGGCTGAATACACAACAGGGACCAAAAATGTAATTTCTGATCTGCAACTGTCAGGCGGCCCGCCTCAGTTTCTGATCTTTCTCACGCGGGCCGCGTCAGCCTGTCTGATCAGATTAGAACGAACAGTCAGCATGATCCAGCTGTTTTAACCACCACCACACCTTTCCCACTTGCATTTTCAGCTGATAAGGATGGTTTTTAGCCACCACAACTTTCCGACACTTGTACGGTTACGATTAAGGCACGATATTCGACAAACGATCTTAACGGTTACCCGAAAACTATAAATACCCCACCCCCATTTCTTCTAAACCCACAAGAATCTGATCTAAGTGACTCTAAGTTGGAACCATTGTTTCATACCTGAGTTATTGTGATCTAGATTAGCATTCGGGGACCCTTCGTAAGTATTCTTTCGTTCTTTTCCTTATTTTACTGCTTTTCGAGTCAGAAAGTCAAACTTTGTTTGACTTTCAGCGTTGACCAGTAATGGTCAATGCGAAGTTCGTTTGAACTTCGCAACGTGAGTGTAATCACGTTGGTTATAGTCCCTTGGGACTATGCCTACTGATTACCACGTTGTCTAGGGTCGTAGGGTAAGCGATCTGATAAATCGCTTATACCTCGAACCCGACCCATTTGGTCGATCATTAGGATCCGACCAAATACATTAGGTGACCATAGTAGGTAGGGAATAACCTTCCGAGGTTATACCCTATGGTCACATCGTTTAAGTAGTTGTATGATAGGTAGTTTATATGCCTTAGGTAAATTACCAGAATACCCTTTTCATGTATAATTAGTAATTAAGCATATGTAACCTAAAATTTTGTCACGTAACTGATTATGTAACATGTTTAGGCATATAATACTTGTCATAGGACTAGTTAGGCGGTCCGAACGCGTTTCACGCGAACGACGCGTTAAAGTAGCATAAGCTTCCTAAACGGGTCGTAATGGGTCGTAAACAGTTATGTTAAGTTTCATTTAGTATGTAGGCTTTGTTAAACCATATGACACGAGTCTCTATACTCGTTTGGTTTACGAACCCTCATTCTATCCAATCATCCGATTTAGGTCCGGTTATTAACATAGTTACCTATATTAGGTGCCGTTTGATATCCGCGATCTCTAGCATTGTTTGGTTGTTACTCAAGGACTACTAAGCAATCTCAAGTGAGTACATAGACCCCTCTTTTACTGTTTTCCAAACTGTTTTGGGGTGGAACACATGTGCCTACTTGTTACTTTCATGCTTTCCTGTTTTCACATCATATACCGGCTATGTTTGTTAGTACATTATAGTACATGATTTCATTTCATTTCATGCTAGGTGTGCCCATTGTGTGCATTACTTAGTACATCGTTCTACATTACATTTCATACTACGTATGTCCATTGTGTGCATACTTAGTACATTGTTTTACATTGCTTTCTGTTGCATATGCTTATCCAGCTTATGAACACATTATACTACATATTGAACCGTTGTAAACATTTGACTATGTGAACCGTTGTAATCATTTGACTATGTGATCCGTTGATATCTGTGAACCGTTTGTATCTGTGAACCGTTTGTATCTGTGAACCGTTTGTATCTGTGAACCGTTTGAATCTGTGAACCGTTTGTATCTATGAACCGTGTGAACCGTCTTTGACCATACATAAACATTTCTACAACTGTTAAACATTACTTTGGTGTTTTGGTTTGATTAAGTGATTAAGTAACGATGCGAGTGTAATATGATACAAGCATGGTGGATACGCCGCTGGTACTTCCTATATATAAGTGTTTGTATGGTATTACATATCGTAGCGTTATTTGAATCATTTCAGTTTGAGACATATAACATTTTTATACAAATAACATACTTTTCACAAGACATTGTTTTACAAACAACTTATCTTATACAAACTCAGTTACATGGTTATTCTTTTAACCATACATTATTCTTTTATCTATACATATCATCTGGACTTATTGATTTTCAAACGATTTACAAGACAAAGCAAATTACAAGGTTCATGACTAAACATTTTCTCAAACATAAGTCATGGAACCTATTTTCACAAAACCTATGTATCTCACAGGCATTTTTATGCTGACGTACCTATTTTCACATGTGTTTTCAGGTCATGATGTATAGGACTTATCAAGACATACTTAGGCGGATCTGTGCCTTAGTGACTTAAAACGAGACAAGAACTAGCTACTTTATGTTATGTACCCTTTGTTTCTTGTTTAAACAATGTAAACTTTCATGTTTGATTAATAAAACGAAACTTCAATTTCCATGGTTGTGAAACATTAATTCTGTTACAACACTCCCCGACGTCTCCGCCACGTTTTGTATGTTCTACGTGGTCGGGGTGTGACAGTTGGTCTTAGAGACCAGGGATTTAGTCTTAGAGACTGGGAGGTTGGTCTTAGAGACCAGGGATTTAGTCTTAGAGACTGGGAGGTTGGTCTTAGAGACCAAGGATTTAGTCTTAGAGGCTGGGAAAGTTGGTCTTAGAGACCAGGGAGTTGGTCTTAAAGACCAGGGGATTAGTCTGAGAGACTAGGGAGATTAGTCTGAGAGACTAGGGAGTTTAGTCTGAGGGACTAGGGAGTTTAGTCTGAGAGACTGGGTGGGATAGTCTGGGAAGACTAGGACGAATATGTGGATACATGATTACATTATGAAGTGTTTTTATTTGTAATGCGCAAAGTGTTAAAGATTACTGTAAATATGCATGCTATGACTACTATGTACCGGCACACACGTCACATTCCTCAGGGAACGAATTGTCAGATGATAACGACCCGACGGCCACCGCCATAGATGATGGGACTGTACCTGCGCCAGAGATGTTTACGTCAGACACTGAGAGTGACCCTGACATGCTGACCAAGGACGAGGGCGACTTCCAACCGTCCGCGCTGCCAGACTTTGGCGATGAATTACCCTTGTTGATGGCTTCCTTGACGAAGATCCCTCTTTCATTCATGTTTCGGCCCATGACCACTTCATTACTGGTCATCCCGTTGGTAAGCACACCATGGCTCCGATCCTCGATAATGCGCCTCTTGTGGACATTCCTTCCGAAGGTTGGATACTCGACGAACAATTGATAACGATATTGACGTGATATTGATGATGTGACAACCCGCACTAAACCAGGTATCCGTACAACTTAATTAATGAATAATTACTGCTTAATTACTGTGCTTGATTGAAACTAGCTGATAAACTGCTACCTGCATACTGATACATGCACATACTTGCATCATACTTTAATTGCTGTCACTACATTATCTGCATGTTGAACCCTAGTGACAAACATGATGCACAAAAAGCACAGTAGCACTAAACGGATACACAATAAACATGCTGATATAACCAGCATCAGGCAGACACTGCCTCTCAGGCCTGTTAAGAGCCTCATATATTTTGGCTACACTGGTAGTGAGTGTAGGATATAAGGGTTGTGTTACCGCGTCTCTAGGAATAAGATACACTGATTCAGATGTGCCTAAAACGTACTTTAAAGTACCAAACACAGCACTTTAATAATTAAACCAGCTTCCAGCTGACTAGCAAAGTGCCAGAACATGAGAAAATATTACTAGACACTTTCTAAAGTATCGGGAAAACAAATTGTGTCACTAATAATGTAATAACGACACTTTAAAGCCTTTTGTAACACTTTAACGGATTACTATCCAACCGGACACCCGGACTTTACCCGGAACATGAAAATATTAGTATTTTCACTAATTATATTTTTCTAAGCCAGTTAGGGTCCCTGATTACCCTAACACCCGTCATAACGCATAACATACCACTAACTAAGTTAGATACTTAGTTAACCTACTTAACTAAACAAAGTCTCCTAACCACCTACTTAAAATCGAACCAAGGATCCCCCCCCCCCCAAACCGAATCGGTTACCTAGGGGCACCCCTTGTACTTGGTGATCTTGGCTAATCTTTGATTGTCTAGTATCTTGAAGACACTTTAACCATTGGACAATAACACTTAACCTTTCCTATAAATACACACTAATCTAGAGAGTTATCATAACACACTTAACACCAACTCACTCATCTCTCTCCCTCCCTATCCACTCTCGGCCGAACCCCCTCCACTACACCACCATATTTTCGGTTCTTGTCTTCATCATTCCAAGATCATACAAACATCCAAGGTCGCGTATTAGCAGCTTTGGTGCAAGCGGAACACGAAGGACCTCTCCCGTTAGCTTTTATCCACCTCTTTTTCGCCAAAGATCTTCCCTAGCCCCGAGCTAGAGGTATAACACTTAACACTTGTTTTTACACTTATCTAAAGTGGGTAAAAGGATTATTGTCGGTTGAATCTTGTTAAAATGAAAGATGATGTTTAAAAGTCTAGTAAAAATACTTAAAATGGTGGTTAATAGCATATAACTTGTGTAAAAGTCGTAGGACTTGAAATATGTGTTTATCTAGACCCGATCTATGATGTGGTAGCTCGGATCTCCGTTTAACCCGACTTTGTAAGATCATGTATCTTCACATAAGCTTGTTTTTGACTAAATACAAGGGTTAAAGGTGAAACTCTACCACACAAGATACATGAACTTGTGTAGAAATATTTTACTTGTGTAAAAGTGATTTAACCGGTAAAATGGTGTTTAAAACTAGCGGATCTACGTATCCGCAAGTGGTATCTTCAAAGAACCACACATTTGAGAAATCATGTTTTTCTAAAGATGGATCTTACACTAGTAAATATGGTTTTATAAACCACAAGTGTTTAAACACTTGTGAAACAAAAAGACCCGACAAAGAAGTAGTTTTGTCACTTGTTACTAGAAGTTGTAAAGACGGATTTTTCCAAACACGAGGTTTTTACAAGATTAAAGCTACTTTATATAAAGATCTAAATATATAAAGGGGATTTACATTATAGATGCGGAAAAACTACAAGTTCATGCGATTATGCAAATTTACATACTTGTTGACTAGTTTGATGTGTCGGAAATTGTTGATTGAATAAAGAAGCTGTTGATTGATTTGTTTAAAAGAAAATGATACGCTTGAAAGCGTGGCCACCTCCAGTTACAGAGGAAACTCTGGCGAAATTTTCTAAAAACCTAACACTTAAAATTTTTACAAGTGTTAGAACTATCTTTGGACATATTTTCGAAACATAAATTTCGCCAACACTATATTTTACTAAATATTCGGAGGTGGGATTTTCACAAAAATTAACGTGATAAGTATATTTGTCACAACACTGTTTATGATTATTTTGTGAAAATACATAAACATTATTTTAGAGTAAAATAATATTTACAAGCGTTAATGATTCCAAAACTTTGCGAACGCTTCCACATTAACATATAAGTTACACCGGTAATTACATTACCACGAGATTGATAAAACGTAACTTACGCACATGTATTGTATCCCCCATCCTTGGGAAGAAATATAACTACCAAGTGTATACGGAACATAAACACGAAATAGTTGTCTAACTATTTCCCAAAGACTTAAACTATAAAGCTAAGGCACGGCCGTCCGTCTAATAGAATTAGCACTTGTAGGTCGTTGCACAGCTTACTGTATTGGAGACACTTGGTAGAGACGCGCATTCACTGTGAGTTCATGTCCCCCTTTTCTCTAACTGTTTTCAGTTTACTTAACTGCGGGGGTGAAATACATGTTACTTTGTTTACAAGTACTTTATACACGGTATGAATAACGTAAGGAGGTTTAGATCATGTGAATGGGTAGTTAGAACACCGAGGGACTCGAGCGGTAGATCTATTTGGGTGTAGCGAGCCCAGCTCCCGGTCCAACAGAACAGGCCTCACAGAGGACTAACAGAACGGACCCGGAGTGACTTGGTACCCAACGCAAAATCGGCTAGGGTTGTGTCTTCCTACTTACATTTCACGACATGCTAATGGCCTTGCAAACCATTGGTGATCACAAGTCCTCTTACACTGCTACATACCAGGAAACTTTTATACTTACAAGTGTTTTTACTTACTCACTTGCACATGAACTCGCTCAACATTATTGTTGATTTTTCAACTCACATGTATTTCAGGAAATTAAACGGATCTGGCACGGTATGGAACGTTTTCCGCTGCACTTGTCATGGAGTCATCAGGGTTTAGGGGATGTGTCTCTTTCCTGGACAAGACACAGTCCTTAAACCACGTTTATGTTATGTTTTAGTTTGTAATGTTGTTAAACAAGGTTATGGTTGTTGGTTAAAACAATGGTACTGTATTTTGTTTTCAAAACTTAATGGATGACTTGCATGGTTTTTAACTCATATAGCTTGTTATGGTTAAGCTATGGTATTAAGAAGTCACACCAAAATTAACCACGCTTCCGCAAAGCCAGGGTGTGACAGATGATCCTTCCGATAATGCCCACGATAATGGAAAGTTAGATGAGAACGTCGTTACAAATTTCACTTTTGAGACCCCTGTTGACAAGCTACCCTCTGATTCTAGTATACACCCGATTTCAGACTCCTTTAAGTCTGCGTCATTTACGGCCTTACAGACGGTCAGGTTACCGCTTTTTGCTACTAGCTCGGATGACGACACCACTATGACTGCTGCACTACCACCTGCTCGAGATCCCACACCCTTACACAATCTAGGGTCCGCTCCCAAGCCAGCTCTTTTCCTATTGAGACAGCCTGATGAGGCACCTGTTGATCCCACTTAAAACATGACCTTATTTCTTTTGGACTACCATACATTGCACTCCTTGTACCAGGCCAAGTGCCTGCACCTATTGACCCCCTTGCATTAAGACATTTACTGCTGCACCTGCACCTGCTGATATTGCTCCTATGGAGACCAACGCCCATTGCACTGGCATACTTATCATTTCCTTTCCGGACTTGCCCGCACCCCGGAAGAGTACTCCAGGTCAGCACCCGCATAACGATTCCTTTGCTACATCAGCATTTTCCACGACCTCGCAAGCCGCACCATTTGCTACTTTCACCTCTACAACGCTGGACGAGCCATTTCGATGGTTCCTATAATACACTATGCTAATTTTAGACCCTTACCATCCCTCACATTATGGAGGCCACACACGAGATGAGTTGCTCATGTAACATCAACTACAGTTTGAGGATATGAGTCGCAGAATGTTGGAGCTTGAGCTGACACCACATTTGGTAACTTCAGATGCGAAACATTACATAACCGAAAACATGAATTAAGTGTCTACATCACAAGACAGCATATTGTCTGAAAAGTTCATGTAAGACACCCCGTCCCCCACCCTGTCTATTGCCAGCATACTTTGATCCGCCACATACATCAAGGTTCCTTTTGCGCTCTTGACCGTTGCTATTACACCGTTCCCAGGATTCTGATGCTCATTTCTTTACTGTCAAGCAGCAGATCAGCTAATTATTTCAACGTATATACAAGCTCGAGGAGGAATTCACGCATGTTAACAGTTTACCTTTCTTCCCTCCTCCACCTCAGTCACCAGTATAGTTGATTTCTGGATTATGCGGATTGTATTACATTTGGGTAAAGACACTAATGATAAGCCGGGATTGTGGAGACTTTTGAAGACCACGTCTGACTACGTAATTGTGACACACTGATATACTTGTTGGGCAAGGGTAGAGTGACCCTGTACCCCTTTCGATGTAATACAGTTTGTTATACGATGTAATTGTGGTTGGTAAATAATGAAAGCTCAATCACAACATTCTCGTTATATACGTTATTGGAATTACTTGTTTGTGTTATGACATGGGATGTTATGTGTTTACTTGCGGTTGATGAATGTTATTACATACGCGAACTACATACTTATATGCATAAGGACCTGATCTAACCTATCTTCTTTTAAAAGATGTCGATACAAGGGAACCTCGAGACCAACAACCCTCTGCCAGCAACAGCGGCAGAACTACAAGAGCACATCTCACAGGCCATTGCACAGCTCGAGGCCCTTCGCCCCAAGCATAGCGGAAGTACCTCTGGAAGCAACCCACCTCATGGTTGTACCTATAAGCAGTTCCTCGACTGCGAGCCTCCGAACTTTGACGGCACTGGAGATGCCATAACCTTTGTGAAATGGAGCGAAAATATGGATTTTGTTTTGCGAGTGAGCGGATGTACGCCAGAACAACAAGTCCCATATGCGTCAGGGTCGCTTCGAGATGGGGCCTGGTCATGGTGGAACTCTCAGATTCGAATGATGGGCATAGCTGCTACGAACACTCTAACATGGGGTGAGCTGAAGGAAATGATGCGTAAGGAGTATTGTTCTCAGATGGTGATCCAGAAGCTGGAATTCGAATTCTGGAAGCTAAGGATGGAGGGTCCAAATGTGGCGGAGTACGTGCAAAAACTTCACGATTTATCGCGGGTTGTTCCGTACCTAGTAGAACCAGAGTTGAAAAGGATGGAGCCATTCATCTGGGGATTAGTGCCTCAGGTCCTGCGCTTAATGACGGTATCAGCTCCGCCAACAACCATCGATGCAATCAAGTTAAGTGCGGCACTCAGTAAAGAAGCAGTTAGATTGGAAAAGCTTTCAAACCCTGATAAGAAGAAGGAAACTCAGGTGGAGTCATCCGGAAAGAACAAGAGAAAGCCTGCTGACTTCCAGGAGAATGCCCGAACGAATAGCAAGAACAAAGCCAAAAAGAGGAAAGAGTACATGGGGACCCTACCTAAGTGCGGTAACTGCTTACTTCATCATGTCGGGCCATGTAGGGATGGGAGAAGTGATGACTGTGACAAAGTAGGGCATGTCAAGGAGACATGTCGGATCGGAATGGAACACGGAAACGAAGGTCAAGTTGATAACAAGGATCACGGAGGAAGCAACGACAATGACGACTATCAAAGTAGGACCATTAAAGAACAAATACCCGTTCGAGGTTGTTTTGACTGTGGGGACAAAGGGCATTTTAAGAAGGATTGCCCTAAAAACAATCAAGCCAATGTTGAGATTTGCGTGGAAGCTAATCCGAGAGGTACTGGGTGCAAGTACCACTGATGTGTGCAAAATGCAACATATAAATTTCATCAATTGTGGCATAAAACTAACCCTTTTTTAGTACTAATGTTGGAAAAAGTGTGCTTTTGTCTTCCTTTTGTATTTTCAGGATTAAATGAGCTCAAATTAACAAAAGAAGCAAAAAGACATAAAAATCTAACATAAATACAAGAAAAGGAACAAGACGTGACATGCCCGACCCCACGACAGCATCTTCCCAAGCAAAACAAGACAACAGAAGACTGAACACGCCCCGTGCTCAGCCAGCACGGGGGCGTGCCCAAGTGTCAGCAGAAAAGACAAAGTGGTAGAAGCTTCTATTGCCCACCACGGGGACGTGCTCAGCGGACACGGGGTCATGGTCAACTATAAGATTCGCACAATCCAGCAAATCTTCATAGTACAAAGATTCTTCTGCACCACGGGGTCGTGCTCAGCGGACACGGGGCGTGGTCAACTAATAAGACAAGCTGCAATAAATGAAGAAAGAGAAGGATGTGGACACGGGGCCGTGCCCACTGGACATGGGGCCGTGCCCGAGCTTCTGTTCAACCTATAAATAGAAGTGTTTGGCTCAAGCTCAAACCATCCCTTGGCACACCACCTCTCTCACACTTCACCCACCACCCACCACCACCATACCACCATCCATTGTCCATCATAGAGTGTGTGAGTCATCTCGGGATCCAAGATTGATCGTAAGAGTTCTTGACAATCAAGGCCATGTTTGCCTAAGTCTCTTACATCACTTGGTGAAGACAAAGTGTCTAGTGTAATACTTTTTATTTTTAATCTTTTCGCACTTTTTACTTGGTTTTGTATTAATGACTTTAATAACTAGTTGCTTATGTTGAAGGTGATCTTTCCTTATCGTTTGTCCGTGGTGTCTTGGCATTATTTTACTGTCTACATAAAATAAAAGATTTTCACCATTCATATCTCCACGGTCTATATGGAGGTATGTTGGCTACCTGGTCGGGGGTTAAGGGAACGGTTTGGTAAAGGTCTTGCCATTGTTCAGCGTTTAGAGGTCCTGCAATGGACCTGGGTCAAATTTAGTAGGACCTCCTTTAATACTTAATGGTATTGGATGGCGGGGGTCCAAACTCTTTGATCCCCTCATAAGTTAACTACTATTAATACTATAACCCGGCTATTTAGGACTGTATCCCTGCTGACTCAGACTACTTAGTCGAGGGTAACGTCACCTCCAAAAGAGGGGCCTACCATAATTTGCATTAATAACTTAATTAATTAACTTCCAATAATCCGCCCTTTTAGGATTGTATCCTTGCTGACTCAAACTACTGGGGTGAGGGTAACGTCACCTTCAAAAGAGGGGCCTACTACAATAACTAAGATAATCTCTTAAAATAGTGCAAAAGTGCGGAAATAATCAAAGGTTACACTAGATACGAGTCAGAACCAAGTGATTCATCTTGTCTATCTGTTTTTATTTTTCAGCATTTTAGTTAGTTTTTATTTTTCTTAGTTAAAACTTTTTTTCTAAACTTTTTGATTTGATTAGACGTTGAGGATAAACCGGTACTAAAAGCTCTTGTGTCCTTGGACGACCTCGGTATCTTACCAACACTATACTACGCTCACGATGGGTGCACTTGCCCATATGTGTGTCTAGTGTTAGTAAATATCGTGTTTTATAAATTTAAAACTTGACTAAAAAGTGTTAAAGGGGCTTAAAATATACACCTAATATATATAACACTTCACACGCATCAAGTTTTTAGCGCCGTTGCCGGGGACACAAGGATTTTAAGAAAGCTTAAAATCGACGGCCTAATCAGTTTTTCAAAACCTTTTTAAAACGCGCGCACATTTTTTTTCTGCATTTTAGTTTAGTTTTGCATTTACAGTAACCTGTACACGGGGCCGTGTTCACTGAACACGGGGCCGTGATGCACATTTTCATAAAAACACCCAGTAACAGAAGCTTGAACACGGGCCGTGCTCACTGAACACGCCCCGTGCTCAACGAAATCAGTAAAGTTAATTAAAATGCCCAGATACAGATTCTGTACACGGGGCCGTGTCCATTGAACACGGGGCCGTGTCCAGCCTCTGTTTCCGTTTTTATTTTTGTTTTCTGATCTCGAGACTTGGTTGTGGTCTGCTGAGTGATTCTTATGGATCAATACTCAGGAGGTTACAACTACACCTATGAGGAGGATGATTATAGGGGTAACTATTGCACTAATTGTCATAACACACACTCGGTTCAAAATAGTCACTCATATCAACCATCCAATTCATACACCTACTATGAGGAACCCAGGTACGAGCCATCAACTTCATACACATCATATGAAGACCAAAGGTATGAACCTCCTCCCTCATACTCATATTTTGATGAACCAAGGTATGAGCCTTCATACTCGTACTTTGAGGAACCAAGATATGAGCCACCACCTTCGTATGCTTATTATGAGGAACAATGGCGTGAACAACCCACCTCATATGAGTATTATGAAGAACAAAATTACGACCCTTATCCATCATATGCTTACAATGAAGAACAATGGTGTGAACCATCTACTTCATATGGGTATTATGAGGAACAAAGGATCGAACAACCGGATTCAAGCTTTGAAAATTCCGATTCTTTTTCTATAACCGAAGTGACCGATAGGATATTAGAACACATTAGAGTTATCGATCGATGTATAAAAGAATCTCGCGCAAGGGAAGAGGAGTCCCGCGCAAGAGAAGAATTAAAAAAGGAAGAGATAACCGAAAGTGTAAAAATGGAAGAACAAATAAGTGAAAAACTGACACATGAGTTAAACAACGAAAAAGGTGAGTCCGACAACGTTAAAATTCAAGATGAGTCTAATTTTGAAGAAATTAATCTCTTGTCACCTTCTTTTGAAAATCATTGTTTAGTACCCACTCATGCTAAGTTTTTAAAAGAGTTAAATACTAACACTAAAATTGACGAAACGGTAAGTGTTAAGTTAACTAATGATCAAACTTCGCTAATAAAAGAAGACGCATTTGAAATTAACATTACACCGGTTCCATGTTTCTTTCAAAATTCGTTTATTAGTAATGTCACGATCGATAAAGATCTTTGTGTTAACATAATGCCTAACTACATTTTCGAAAAATTAAGTATTAGTGATTTTTCTCCACTTCAAATACCCATTTTTCTATCCAATCGGAAAGTAATAAAATCAATCGGTGTAGTTGAGGATGTATTGGTTCAAACGAATCAAATGGTAATCCCGACCGACTTTGTCATCCTCGATGACGCTCCTCTAGTGTTGGGACGACCATTTGTAAAAACTCACGAAGCTCTGAAAAACCGGAAGTTCAACAATCTATCTCTTCAATTAGGGGCATTTAAAAGAAGTGTAGATCTCGAACGGTCAATGAAATATCCTTTCGGCAATAATGACCCCCTAATTGAAGATGAAGATGAACCACCCGATACAAGTGAAGAGATTGACTACTTTGTTGAAGAAGAGGTCGCCATAGAACAAACTTTTAAAGTTCTTGATCGAAATGAGCAACCAAATAAGGAGTCTCCTAAAGACCCACCACTTGAGCTCAAAGAACTTCCAAAAGGTTTGGAATATTTCTCCGCCATTGTCATGAAGGTCCATACGGAGGGCATCATGGTGCCGCTAGTACCGCACGAAAGGTATTCGATTCAGGATTTTATTGGCCAACCATTTACAAAGACTCCCAAAGTCTTGTCAAGACATGTGATGCTTGCCAAAGAACAGGTAATATTTCTTCCAAAAACGAAATGCCACAAAATGGCATTCTTGTTTGTGAAATTTTTGATGTATGGGGACTCGACTTTATGGGACCTTTCCCACCATCGAAAGGAAACAAATATATACTTGTGGCAGTAGACTACTTGTCTAAATGGGCCAAGGCAGAGGCACTTCCAACAAATGATGGAAGAGTCGTGGTAAGATTTCTGAAAAAATTATTCTCTCGTTTTGGCACACCTAAAGCATTAATAAGTGATAGAGGTACCCATTTTTGCAACCATCAACTTGAAATTTTTTTAACAAGATATGGGGTCTATCACCGGGTCTCAACAGCATATCACCATCAAACAAACGGACAAGCCGAAGTGACTTATAGAGGTTTAAAATGAATACTCAAAAAAACTGTAGGGTTAAATAAAAAGGAATGGGCAGATAAATTAGATGATGCTTTATGGGCTTTTTGAACTGCTTATAAAACAACAATAGGTACAACCCCATATAAGCTAGTCTACGGAAAAAGTTATCACTTGCCAGTAGAAATTGCACACAAAGCCTACTGGGCAATCAAAAATGTAAACTTAGATTTAGAATTTGCTGGTAAAAATCGATTTTGTCAATTAAATGAATTAGACGAACTTAGGAATTATGCATACTCAAACTCCGAAATTTATAAGGAAAGAATGAAAAATTTGCATGACAAACATATTAAACCTAATGAATTTCGGGTAGGAGACCTAGTTCTTTTGTTTAATTCACGGCTTCGATTGTTTCCTGGTAAATTAAAGTCTAGGTGGTCAGGACCTTTTTCCATCACCCATATTTTCCTACACGGTGCAGTAGAAATTAAATCTCGAAATGGGCCCCCATTTAAAGTCAATGGCCAACGGCTGAAACTCTATCAAGGATTCCTTGAGGATGAAGAGGAGGAGATCTCGCTTCAAACGATGGAAGAATGAAACCAACATCATACCTAGTAAGTTACGAGCGATTGGGACGACAACTAAAGCGGTAAGTTTTCTAACCAAAGCTTATGGGAAACAAGGGCACTCACACGAGCACAAAAAAAAAATAAAAAAAATAATTAAAAAAAATAATAATAAAACTTTGCTCGGCACGAGGCCGTGTCCGCTGGACATGGGGCCGTGTTCGCGCTGCAGTCGGGATAAAACCCCTTTTTCAAAACAGTTACAACATTACACATGCCCCGTTTCCCCGAAAAAGCTCAGGTTCCAGGCGATTTTTCGCAGATTTTCGACGTCTCCTATCACTCTAACAACATCAAGATGGCTAGGAAGTTCACAAGATTTAACGCCAATGAGCTCGATGCGAGGGCTCGATACGAGATACTTCAAACAAGGCCGGAGGAATACCCGAGGCAAGCATGCACGGAACTGTTAACTATGGTGAATCAAATCAACGGTTTCAACAACATTGTCACGGGACCACTCAGAGTCGCTTTAACAACTCGACTCCGTTCCGTCCACGAATGCACTTTGGAATTCTATAGCACCTTCACATTCAACTCGAGGTGGGACCCGTTCGACAATGATGGGGTAGCATTCCGATGTGGCGGAACGAGGTATTCGATCTCTATGGCTCAGTTTGGATCGATTGTCGGGTTGTATGCGGAAGAGGATGCGGGAAACGAGGAAAATACTGGGGGAATGCGAGAGATAGGTGAGAACGAACGCCAAGCCATTTGGGCTCAGATTGGTGAAGGGTACTACAATCCGAGCAGCACTAAGAGTACGAAGCTGAGGGATCCGCTCTACAGATACATTCATAGGCTCCTCGGCTACTCTCTTAGCCAAAGGCATGATAGTAGTGGCGTCGTTGGGTTAAGAGATCTTGTTGTCCTCCACTGTATCCACACCCGCAGGCCGCTTGATGTTCCGTTCCTCATGCTCCGAAACATGCATCATAACCGCCTTGCAAGCGCACCGACCCCTATCTTCTTTGGGGGATGGGTGTACCGTCTCTTCAGGCACTTCGCCCACATAACTAGGTCATTTGAGAGGAGCCCATGGTCGGGCATGGTGGATATACACATATGCCGCTCAATGAACCTAATTTATGAGGCGGAAGACGGGACAGTGAGCTTTCAAAGGATGCAAGGTCATGCATGGAACCCGCAAGAAGCACTTGTCCTCCACACTCCGCAACATCATCAATACCAATACCAACTCCATGGTGATCCGGGCTAATCATCCTCCTCGGGAGGCGGTTTTCCTAACTTTCAAAGTTTGCATGATTTGTTGCAGGAAAACCTTATGTGCACCAGGAACACCTATAACATGGCGAGCAACACGTACCACCGGGTTGGAGCTATCGAGAGAAACATATCCGATATCCAAGATGATATTGGATATATTCGGGACCACATTGCGGGCCACGGAGGGGATGATGACGATGATGATGACGATGCCATGGAGTAGGCGGGAGGAGCGGAGGAGGAAGCGGTTGGTTGATGACTTCCTAGGTTAACCCTTTTTAATCTTGAACAATTGATGGCCTGCGTGCCAAGTGTTAAACAATTTACTTTCCCTAACTTCTTTTATTTTCTGCACTTATTTTTCTTTTAACTTTGACATGGATGTTGAATTTGGTAAAAGTAGGATGTTTGCTATGGTATGGTATGGTGTTTATTGATTAAGCAGGTACATACAAGGCTTAGAGTACTAAGCATTAGTACTACTAAAGCCGGGACAGGAAAATCGAAGAAAGAAACCTGTTTTTCAACTTTGCAGACTGTCCACACGAGGCCGTGTCCAGGCGACACGCCCCCGTGCCCATTCCCCTGAACCTGCTGTTTGTATTTATTCTGCAGACCTTGACAGACACGGGGTCGTGTTCAACCAACACGCCCCCGTGTTCACCTTCTGTAAGTTTTCGTTACTGGCATCTGAGCACGGGGTCGTGTCCACTCAACACGGGGTCGTGCCCAGGTAACCAGTAACACAAATTTTTTGCTTTTTACACCTTTTTACACATTCAATAAACCTAAAAACTTATTTTTGGGACACATTGAGGACAATGTGTAATTTAAGTGTGGGGGGGATGCTAAAACCTTGAATCTTGCAAGTCCTAAATACAAGCCTTACACAAAACTCTATTGGAACCGCTAATCACCCCAAAGTTTTTTCAAAAATTTTTCATTTTTTTTACTTGTCTAGGTTTAACTCGGGAATTTCGAGTTCTAAAAAGGCTATATTTTTACGAATTTACAACTGATAGCGTCGTGATAAAAAGAACAAACATAAGAAAATTATGAAAAGGCATGACAAGCTTAGTTAAAATTTAATTATATATACTTGATCACATAAAAAACCCATTCCAACAAAAGTGAGTTTTGAGCCTTTAATTGAGCATACAATTACATACCATTAGACTAAATTCTCATTTTTCGTTTCTTGTGTGAATAGCCGCTTGGTTCTTACGACTCTAGAACTTGCCACGACGATACATTCCCGGTCCTTATCAACTTAAACCCGAGTAAGTAAATGATGGAGGCATTAGGACTAACCCTTTTTATTTTCTACACCATTATTTTCCTTTTTTTTACCACCTACCCAAAAATCCCCCTAATTAGCCCCTTTGAGCCTAAACCTTTTCATTTCATACCCCAAAACCAAACACCCTTTTACCCACCAAAACCTTTTTCATTTTTAACCCTTTGTTTTAGTAACTAGCTCGGTCTTTCGTATGACTTTTCAAAAAAAAAAATGTGTGATTGATGAAGCAAAAGAAAATAAACAAACAAGTTCATCAAAAATAACTTTGTTTGAATAATAGCTTCATCAAAATAAAAGTGAAAAAAAAATAGAAAGTCTTACGAAAACCGACGCTTGTTACGCTTTTCGCCCTTTTCCTACTAACCGCTAACCACTAACCCAACCACCTACCTTTAACCCAAGCCTAACCCTTCACCCCAAAAAAAGTCCTCTTGATATTTACAAAGGTATATAAGTTAAAAAGGAGGAGGATTGATTGCTTGGCAAGCCTATGGTAGGAGTAAGTTCCATGCCGCTCTCGAGTGATCCACAAAAATACATTTTTGGCCGAGTGTTGAGTGATCCCCGTGAGGTATGTTAACTTGTATATAAATAGAATTTTAAAGAGGCATGCTATACCCTAATAAGTAATTTATCTTATGAAAAGTTTTAAATAAATCATGACGAATAGGATTGTAAATAAATAAAAATAAAACTGAATAAAGAATCTTGGAAATCCCGACACTCTACGACAAGCCCAAAAACCTTCTTCTCTACCCATTCCATTTGGGAGTGTAATAGCCACATTATAAAGAGTTTTGCTTGAGGACAAGCAAAGATTCAAGTGTGGGGGTATTTGATGTGTGCAAAATGCAACATATAAATTTCTTCAATTGTGGCATAAAACTAACCCTTTTTTAGTACTAATGTTGGAAAAAGTGTGCTTTTGTCTTCCTTTTGTATTTTCAGGATTAAATGAGCTCAAACTAACAAAAGAAGCAAAAAGACATAAAAATCTAACATAAATACAAGAAAAGGAACAAGACGTGACATGCCCGACCCCACGACAGCATCTTCCCAAGCAAAACAAGACAACAGAAGACTGAACACGCCCCGTGCTCAGCCAGCACGGGGGCGTGCCCAAGTGTCAGCAGAAAAGACAAAGTGGTAGAAGCTTCTATTGCCCACCACGGGGCCGTGCTCAGTGGACACGGGGCCGTGGTCAACTATAAGATTCGCACAATCCGGCAAATCTTCATAGTACAAAGATTCTTCTGCACCACGGGGTCGTGCTCAGCGGACACGGGGGTGTGGTCAACTAATAAGACAAGCTGCAATAAATGAAGAAAGAGAAGGATGTGGACACGGGGCCGTGCCCACTGGACACGGGGCCGTGCCCGAGCTTCTGTTCAACCTATAAATAGAAGTGCTTGGCTCAAGCTCAAACCATCCCTTGGCACACCACCTCTCTCACACTTCACCCACCACCCACCACCACCATAACACCATCATCCACCACCATCATCCATTGTCCATCATAGAGTGTGTGAGTCGTCTCGGGATCCAAGATTAATCGTAAGAGTTCTTGACAATCAAGGCCATGTTTGCCTAAGCCTCTTACATCACTTGGTGAAGACAAAGTGTCTAGTGTAATACTTTTTATTTTTAATCTTTTCGCACTTTTTACTTGGTTTTGTATTAATGACTTTAATAACTAGTTGCTTATGTTGAAGGTGATCTTTCCTTATCGTTTGTCCGTGGTGTCTTGGCATTATTTTACTGTCTATATAAAATAAAAGATTTTCACCATTCATATCTCCACGGTCTATATGGAGGTATGTTGGCTACCTGGTCGGGGGTTAAGGGAACGGTTTGGTAAAGGTCTTGCCATTGTTCAGCGTTTAGAGGTCCTGCAATGGACCTGGGTCAAATTTAGTAGGACCTCCTTCAATACTTAACGGTATTAGATGGCGGGGGTCCAAACTCTTTGATCCCCTCATAAGTTAACTACTATTAATACTATAACCCGGCTATTTAGGACTGTATCCCTGCTGACTCAGACTACTTAGTCGAGGGTAACGTCACCTCCAAAAGAGGGGACTACCATAATTTGCATTAATAACTTAATTAATTATCTTCCAATAATCCACCCTTTTAGGATTGTATCCTTGCTGACTCAAACTACTGGGGTGAGGGTAACGTCACCTTCAAAAGAGGGGCCTACTACAATAACTAAGATAATCTCTTAAAATAGTGCAAAAGTGCGGAAATAATCAAAGGTTACACTAGATACGAGTCGGAACCAAGTGATTCATCTTGTCTATCTGTTTTTATTTTTATTTTTCAGCATTTTAGTTAGTTTTTATTTTTCTTAGTTAAAACTTTTTTTCTAAACTTTTTGATTTGATTAGACGTTGAGGATAAACCGGTACTAAAAGCTCTTGTGTCCTTGGACGACCTCGGTTTCTTACCAACACTATACTATGCTCACGATGGGTGCACTTGCCCATATGTGTGTCTAGTGTTAGTAAATATCGTGTTTTATAAATTTAAAACTTTACTAAAAAGTGTTAAAGGAGCTTAAAATATACACCTAATATATATAACACTTCACACGCATCAACCACCATGAATGTCAATGTCAGAAGCCTAAGTGTGGTAGGTGTGGAAAGAAAGGACATAACAAGGATGCCTGTTGGGCGGGGAGTCCCAGACAAGGAGGGAATGATGACGTCAACCAGGACAGAAGTAATAATAATAATAAATTTCCAGGCTGATACCGATGTGGGAACGTGGGGCACTTTAGGGAAAATTGCCCAAGGAGGATTTACCAAGACCATGAAGGGACATCCAACATCGGAGCTCGTGAAGCACGTGGGGGTCCAAACATGGCCATCGGTACGTCTCATAGTAGTCAATATTGTGCGTCTGTGCTATTTGATATTATTGTCGAATTTTAGCTTCAGAATATACTTGTTTTAGTAGTAAGTAAGATAGATACCCAGTACTCGATGGAACTAGCTAAGTGAAGCTAGTGGAAACCAACGTCGTAGCTAGAAACGGCAAGATAGGACCCAGAGAGCATAAGTTTACGCTTGATCGGCTGCCAGTTGAGTTGGGAATCTTCAATGAGGTAATTGGAATGGATTAGTTTCCAAGCGATCGAGCAAAGATTGATATCCGCATCCCAACGACGAATGAGGGAATGATCGTGACTTACGAAACATGATTGCTTAAAGGCACAGGAGTTGTTGCGTAAAGGATGTGTTATCTTCTTGGCTCATATCGGGGATAAGGGAGCCTAAGAACCAAGACTCAAAGATATCCCTGTGACAAGGGAATATCCTGAAATCTTCCCTGAAGATTTGCCAGAATTATCTCCTCAACAATAAGTCGAATTTCGCATCGATTTGATTCCAGGCGCCGCGTCTGTAGTTAATGCACCCTAGCAGCTGACACCTTCAGAAATGCATGAATCGACAATGTAGTATCAGTAATTGATAGAGAAGGAAGATAACAGACCAAAATTTCTGTTTTGGGTAACCCCAGTTCTGCTTGTCAAGAGGAAGGACGGTGACTTTCAAATGAATATCAAGCTACCAGGAGTCGGGCGAGCTAGCCAACAAGAGCCAGCAACTCTTGTTAGGGATTGACGAACTACTTATTTGACTAACTGTGAGGATCCGACTACTATTACACGGCTGATCGACGATCGAGTATCATTGGCGGTAAATCCAGGAACAGAGTGTACCGGGGAAATTGGGGGACAATAATTTGTTTTAAACGTACACAAGAATGGCGTTTCCTACACGATGCACAGAACAATTCTACAACGAATACGAAACTTTGAGAATCTAGAAAACATGTACTTAGGACCATCGGGAACCAGGTCTAAACTCACAAAGGTTGTTATTTAGGGACCACATCTGCTAACTCACGCAGACACCATTAACCTGACACATGTGCCAGTTCCGTTGACCACACAAAGAGCACTTGAATTTCTTTTACTTCTAGCGAGTAGATGTTTGCATCTCTACTCCCCTTAATGGTAGTTGCATCACGTTAATTTTCCTCGCTGAGAGCGAACACACATTTACTTCGATACCTGGTCATTTCTTCATTTTAGCAGATACTCATTATTCCTTTTCTTGGAAACTTATTTGTCACACATGCACCATTTGCTACGCGTGCGACTTCATTTCGAATAAACGCTCCATTGAAGTTCAAATATTATGACGCTAAATCTAATTACTGATTCGTGATTCGAATGACCTACATTATTGTGACTAGTGACTCTTTTGCTATCAAGTCAACACACTTTCTTGAAACTTCATTTATTTCAAGTTACATTCATGGTTTATCTTTGTGACCATGCCGAAATTCCTTTGTTGACGCATATGTTTATTATCGGATTACGCCAGGACCAAGTTCAATTGCTTGAACTTATCCATTTCGCATATTCAGTTTAAGACGTCATATGATGTATTGAGAGCATCATATTCAAATCATTGGCAAAGATTCTTTTGTTTTGAGTCGTAGTAGACTTGTTTGGTCTACGACTTCACTAAATCATTTGTTGGTTACGACACCTTGGTTACTCACTTCATACACGGATTTAATTGATTATTTGGTAACTTGCCCTAAACTCGTCTTGTTTATCATGATTAAATCGGTCTCAACACAGTTGTGTGATGAGGCAAAGGTACATAGATTCATTTCATATCACAGTGTACCTCCTAACGATTCTTTTATGATCGATCGAATGCCTTGCAGTACTTATTGTTTTCTCACCTTCGACCGAAAACAATGGCTCTTTGATGTTCCATACTCATACTCAACTGAAAACTCTATGACACTGTGTAAATCAAATCTTCAGGCTTGTTTGGTACATATTCATTTGATTTCCAACACGGTGAACTTGTTCAGTCACTACTATACTTGAATTATGTCGGTACGACACCTTGTGGTGTCGTTACAGACTTGTAGCTTGTGCTAATCAGGGTTAACCGTTTCACACAAAACAGCATATACTTTCGTTTGACTTGTCATTTAAACATTTCTGTTGCAACTACGAATCACGACAATGATGCACCAGATTCGCTTGTATTTCATTCGGTGTACCTTCGAAATTTAAGAATGTCAACACACTAAACCTCACCATTCAATTATTCGAGGGTTGACATATCATTTTACTAGTACGTTTGAGTTGTTGATTTTGAATTCATATAGCGGACGCTATGGGTTGTGAAAACTCGTCTGCATATTACAATCAATCGTTTGAGAATCTTATTAGTCAAAACTCCTCTTTTGTGGACCCCCCCCCCCCCCCCCGCTAGCTGGATTACACTAGATTATACGTCAAATACGTCTTGTACCTTTGACATCAAATGCTAAAAGCACGTGCCTTTTAACCATAGGGTTCGGGTTGTTATATATTCTTAGACTCACCTGATGTGAGTAAGGTTTGATTTGGTTTGGAGATTATCTACCTCGGTATTATTTATATACATACATATGTGACGGAACCATAAGAAGTTAAGGTAGTACAAATTTCGAGGACGAAATTTTCTTAACGGGGGGAGAATGTGACAACTGTCAAATTTGCATGCATCCGTACAATTAATTAATATTTAATTTATGCTTAATGACTGTGCTTGATTACAACTTTGATTAAACTGCTTTCTGTTTTCTGTTACATACATACATATGCATCACATTTTATACTGTCACTCCATTTATTTCATACAAACTTTAGTGACAAACTTGATGCACAAAGCATAGTTAGCACACTGAACGGATAACCCAGAAACATGCTAACAATGCCAGCACCTAGACAGACAATGTTTTTGAGGCCAGTGTGAGCCAGAGATAGAATACTACATTAGTAGAGAGTGTAGGGAAGTGAGAACCATAAAACTGCGTCACTAGGTGATAGTAATAGTGCCGGGAAGTGCCTAAAACATACTTCAAGTGCATAATTCTGCACTAAATAACTAAAATTCAGCATTTAGCAATGCTAGTAAGGTGCAAAAACTTGGCAAAATAGTCCTAGACACTTTCCAAAGTGTTGGGAATTAATTGTGTCACTAAAAATAATATAAAAGACACTTTAAAGATTTATTTAGCACTTTAGCGGATCAACATCCAACCGAACAACCAGACTTTACCCGGAACACAAAAATATTGCCAAACACATTGTTTTTACTTTTTTGAGCTAGTTAGGGTCCCCGAACACCCTAACACACCTTATATTACATAACACACCTTAACATACAAGTTTAGCCTTTAAATCCTAACTAAATTCTAACTAAATATGTAACCAAGGATTGAAACCCAACCCTATACCCCCCCCCCACTCGACAGTTACGAGAGGGTGGGACACCCTCACTTTTTTTGATTATTTTATTTAGAGATGTTGGTGGATAAAGAGCACATTATATGATGGTTAATGTGGAAGTTGGATTATAAATTAACACAAGGGTCTTGATCTCTTCATTTCACAAACTCAACATCAACAACACTTTTCTCCTTCCTTGCTTTTGGCCGCCACCACCATCCACCATACCACCACCATCAAGCTTTCATTCAAGCATTCTACATACATACAAAGGTGCAAGAGGTCCAACAACTAAGCTTGGTGCACTCGGAAGCTCAAGGACCGCTCTAGTTTTCTTTTATCCATCACTTTTTCGCCTTGTTTCTCCCCTAGCCTTGTGCTAGTAGTAAGTGCCTTAAATCTTCATCTTGTTCTTATTTTTGGTGGTTAATAGTTGAAAGAATGATGAAAATTAAGAAACTCTAAAGAACATAAACAAGTCTTGAAGTATAAACTAACTAGAGAAGATGAATGGTTAAAGTGATGCTGAAATCATGTTGATTTTATGTTGTTATGCTTGTTGAATGTCGTGTGTTAGATAGAATGTTATGGCTCATCACATAAGCTTGCTAGATCATGTTTAAAGACATGAAATAGCAAGATGTGAAGGTTAAAAATGTTGTGGATGATGAAATCATCCACACATAAGCTATGAACTTGATTACATACATGTTTCTTGAAAAACAAAGATCAAAGTGGGTTGTAAACTTGTAGATCTAAAGATCTATGAGTGGTTTCTCGAAAGAACCAAGTGAAAAATATTAGTTTTGTTAAGACTCGGATCTTGTATGAACTAAACACATTTTTAGTAAATAAACAAGTGAATAAACACTTGTGTAACAAGAAAATTTTTACAAAGAAATATTTTTGGAAATCATGACTAGAAGTTGTAAACCTTCAAATCCTTTAAAGATAAAGTTCTTAAGAAAATAATCACATTTTTAATGGTAACAAGACTCACTAATTATGCTAGTAAGTTACTACTTGCTTTTATAAATATTTCAAGTTCATAAGTTTATGATTTGTGCTCATTTTTGTCAAGATTGATGATTAGAAATTGTATATTGTTGGTTGATGATTGTTTGAGTAAATTTTTGAAAAGAAAATGATACGCTAGTAAGCGTGGACGCCTCCATTTACAAAGGAAACTCTGGCGAAATTTTTCTAGCATTTCAACACTTAGAAATATTTTTCTAACAAGTATTTACAAATATATTTTTAACCTTGTTTTCTAAATAAAACTTCGCCATGATTTTTATTACAAAATATTAAAGTGCCGGAGGTTGATTTTCGTAAATAAAATTTGATAAATATATATTTAGAATATATATTTTATACTAAAACTCTTGTGTAATTATTTGTTTATTTTGAGAACTAGTTATATTATTTTTAGGGTAAAAATAATATAACTTATAACGCCATGATATTACGACTCCAAAATAATACTAAGACTCTCACAAAATAAATATTTAAGTTATGCAAGTATTGTTGTATTACGAAAACGCTAAAACGTGACTTATGTAATAGTTCGGGAAAATAGTCTTATACGTATATTTTTGGTAAAATATTATTTTGGAAAATTATGAAGTAAAATATAATATTTTTGGGAAAAATATATATATTTTGGAATTAAGATGTTTTAGACGAGTGATTAAAATATATTTTGGGACTTAAAATATATTTTTCAGAATTACAAGTATACATGTATAAATACCCCCATCCTTGGGAAAGAAATACACTTATAAAATAATTAAGAAGTGTGAATACGAAATAGTTACCTAACTATTTTCCCTAAATACAAAAGTTAAGTTAAAATAATTAATATTATTTTAACAAGTATAATATCAAAGTAACGCAACTCAAAACGCTAAACCCTAAGCCAAGGCACGGCCTATTCGTCTAATAGACATTAGTACGTGTAGGTCGTCACGCAACAGTTCGAGTCTGAGATTGACGTTACGGGATACGCACTTCTGTGAGTTCATGTTTCCCCCTTTTCTTTTTACTGTTTTCGATTTTATACTTCGGGGGTGAAATACATGTGACAATTATTACAGACTTTTATATGCATGGTATGGTTAGCTTAAGGAGGGTTTACTACTTAGATCATGTGAGTGGGTAGGTGGTACTTGAGGCCATTAATCCTCGTTGTAGGACTGAGGGACATGAGTGATAGATCTATTTGGGTGTAGCGAGCCCCACTCCTGAGTCCGCTGAGTGGACCAGGTGGTGACTATGTGCCCGATGCACAAATCTGCTAGGTTTGAGTCTTCCTGCATCACTTCACACATATCATTGGCTTTGCAACCCAATGGTGATCTATTTTTCCTTAATTGCTACATACCAGGGATTTTCATACGTACAAACATATTACAGAGGTTTATACATACTCACTTTTACATGAACTCTCTCAACTTTTTGTTGATGTTTTTCAAACTACATGTATTTCAGGACATTAATGGATCTGGCCGAGTATGCAATGGTGTTAAGCCGAGTATCTAGGGCAGTAGGTTTGGGAGGTGTAACCCTTACCTGGACGGGTTGCATGTCTTAAACCTCGTTTTAATTAAAAGTCTTTTGTTGTGTCTTATGAACACGTTTTAGACAAGTATAGTTTGTAAAATTATTTTAAGTATCGACTTTTCCAAACACTGATGTTGTAGTATTTTAAAACTTAATGAATGGATGAACGTCTTGTATTTTTGTCATATAGCATTGTTATGATTGTTGCTATGGTATTAAGAAGTCACACCAAATAAACCCACGCTTCCACAAAAGTCAGGGTGTGACATCCTTTCCCTTTGGCTTCAGCACCAGACCTAGCTTCAGCTGGTGGGTTCACATCCTTCCTCTTGTTGGCACTGCCGGTACTCTTTTTAAAGTTAGAGAACTTCCTCTTGTTTTCTCCTGAGGATTCAACGTTAGTCTCCTTTTTCTTCGGGTCAGAAATTGAAAACTTGTTTAACCTGATAGCTTCTTCAGTCAGTGACACGCTCAGATCGATAGCCTCAGTAATTATTGCAGGCTTTGATGATGTTACCATACTCATAATCTGAGGTGCCAACCCCCAAATGAAACGCTCCACGCGTTTGAATTCCGGACTGACCATGTATGGTACCACGTGAGACAGATCATGAAATCTCTGTACATATACGGCGATCTTTGGGCCGTCCATATTGAGGTTCCAAAATTCAGTTTCCAACTTCTGAATTTCGGCCCTGGAGCAATACTTTTTACGCATGAGTTCCTTTAACTCAGTCCAAGTCAAAGCGTATGTTGCTGCCTCTCCCAGAGTTTGGACTTGGAGATTCCACCACGAAAGTGTTCCATCAGTGAACAATCCGGAAATGTAGGTGACTTGCTGTTCTGGTGCGCATTTGCTCATTCTTATAACTGAATCGGTCTTTTTCGTCCATCGAACATAAGCCACAACACCCCCGGTGTCGTCAAAATTCAGCGGTTTACAGACTAGGAATTGCTTAAAGGTACAACCTATACAAGTAACGTCATTCACGGGAAGTGTTAGCAATTGCACATGGTATGTCCAAATGTAATGTAATGTGTCCCAAGCGACTTAAACATTACCATGCGTTGGGTTGTTCCTCGAGGTATTCCCGCTAGTTTCGGCCCGTGAGGCCTCGTAATCTGCTATTGCTTGGGAGATCCTTTCTTGCAATTCGGCCTAAGTAGTGGCCAAATGATTTTCCCTTCGTGGAGGCATCTTCTATAAGAAGATTGTATAGGTCAGGTCTTATGCATATAAGTATGTAGTACGCGTATGCGTATGTAATAACATTCATCAACACAAGTAACACATAACACCCCATGTCAAAACGCAAACAAATAATCCACAATGTATGTAATGAGAACGTTGCGATTGAGCTATCATATAACAAGACCACAAGTACAGTTTACAAGTTTTACAAATGTATCATACATCAAAAGAGACTAAGGGTCACATCACCCTTGTCTGAATCGTCTAACAATCTACAACAACCAAAAGTCAAATATCAAAAGTCATAAGTCATCATGTGGTCTTCAAAATGTTGTGCAATCAGGCTCAATAGCTGCACTCTCATCAAAATATGCTATCTGCAACAAACCAAAAACCTCAAGCTGATGGGGGGGGGGGGGAGGAGGAGGAGGTGGAGGAATGAAAAGAAAACGGCGCATACGCGCTAACTCCTCCTCGAGCATATGAACAAGCTCCAACAAACAACCAATTTGCTGCTCCATGGTGAGAAAACGGATACCAAAATCCGGGTAAGGAAACAGTGGAGCAGGTGGAAAAGTAGACTGTGTTGGATCAGCAAGAGGTGGAGGACGCGGGATCCTCTCCAGCTCAGTGACTCTACGACTCAACATATCCTGCTGTAGCTGTAAGGATAGAAGCAGATCATCCCTTGAATACCCAACATGGAAGGGATGGTATGGATCAGATAAAGGCATGACGTTAGGCGGAAACCACATAAATGGCTCGCCCGTGGGTGCAGAAGAAGAAGCAGCGTGTGGAAACTGTGGCATGAACTGGTCGGCTGTTGACACAAAAGGTATGTGAGTGTGCTGCTGACTCGAAGGTCCTTCCCCTGGACGGGGAGGAGGAATGTCCTGAAGAAATGTAATTGGTAGATCTATGCGGTGCGCATCTGACAAGTGTGGGTGAAACTGTGTGACATCAACGGGTGCCTGAACAAGTGCAAAAGGGGGAGTAACTGGTCTGACAAAAGGAGGATAGTCGTCGTCATCCTCAATCCACCTATTACGGGTGTGAGCATATCTAGGGTCAACGTGTGTAGCAAAAGGGGCGCGATCAATAAGCACAGGTATCGGGTCAGGCAGAAGTGCAACAACTGGGACATCAGCAGGGATAGGGTCATGCACAGGTGGAAGGTCGTGAGCAAGAACAGGCTCTGGTGCAATCTCAGGCTCTGGCTCAGCTAGAGCAGGCTCATGATCAGCGGGTAAGTCAAGGAGCTGATCATCAGGAGGTATAGGTGCCTCAACAGGCTGCTCATCAGGGATAAACTCCATCTCATGGTCTGGATCAAAATCGTTCAGAAAGATAGGATCAATCTCATCGCCGAACTCGAAATCCTGCGGCGAAATAGGCGCTGCAGACATAGCAGTGTCGGAATTAGTGTCTGAGGGATATCGCTGTAATCCCAGTGCATGAAGAGTAGAAGACGACATAGACTCAAATGAATCGGGACCAAACTGGTCAGATAAGACCTCCACAACAGGAATCTCATCAACAGGAATAGCAACATCATCATCAACCGGAGCCCCGCCATCCTGGTCATCCTCAGGGGGACCCTCGATGAAGAGATCGATGTCATCGTCCGACATATCGTCGAGAGGCAGATCCTCAACAGGAAAAGCAGCAAGAGGAATAGGTGCAGGGATCTGAGCAAGAGGTAGATCCCCGTCAAGAAAACCATCAGCTAAAGGTAAATCATCTCCGAAATCCGGTAAGGCGAAGGGCTGGAAGTCATCGTCTTCGCAACTCGTAGTATCTGAAGTAAAAACCTCATCCTCTGGGATGATCTCGTCATCTGATACTATGGCTATAGGGTCTATAGTGTCTGATACTCCACTCTTGGAGGAAGATGACATGGTGTCTGTGACAAAACAATCACAAGTATGCACATATATCAACAATCATCAAATAAGCATGTAGGTAATAACAATGTAAGCATGTATGCATCCTAGTCTTCCCAAGACTATCCCACCCAGCCTCTCAGACTGAACTACTTAGTCTCTCAGACTAAACCTCCCAGTTTCCCAAACTGAACCACCCAGCCTCTCAGGCTAAAACCTCCCGGTTTCCCAAACCGAACTACCCAGCCTCTCAGGCTAAACCTCCCAGTTTCTCAAACTGAACTACCCAGCCTCCCAGGCTAAACCTCCCAGTCTCTCAGACTGCCCCAACTAGTCTCTCAGACTGAACTACCCAGCTAGTCTCTCAGACTAACTCCCCAGTCTCTCACACTGAATACCCAGCTAGTCTCTCAGACTAACTCCCCAGTCTCTCAGACTGTACTACCCAGCTAGTCTCTCAGACTAACTCCCCAGTCTCTCAGACTGACTCCCCGGTCTCTCAGACTGACTCCCCAGTCTCTCAGACTGAAATTAGAAATGAATTTATTTGAAATGTATTTTGTGTCTTTTATTTGTAAAAATATTTGTTTCATGGATCTGGACGCTTTGTGTATGCAATGTAAAAAAAATGTTTTCGTGAGAGCCCTGATGATCGTAGTCTAGACTCGAGAAGGAATCCTAGTTCGCTACGATCGAAGCTCTGATACCAAGCTGTCACACCCTGACTTTTGCGGAAGCGTGGTTTATTTGGTGTGACTTTTTAATACCATAGCATTCAATCATAACAACGTTATATGATAAAAAAACATGAGATGTTCATCCATTAATTAAGTTTAGAAAATACCACAATACCATTGTCTGAAAACATCAATACCAAATTAAGTTACAAACCATGACGTGTTTAACGGAGTTCACAAAGACTCAACAAAAGTACTTAAATAACACCTGAGTTTAGAATTATGTATCCCGTCCAGGATTAGGATACACCCTCTAAACTCAACAACCATGGATAACATCTTTTATTCAAACGCAGCTTGGCGACACATGCATACCCTGCCAGATCCACTAGTTCCCTGAAATACATGTAATTTGAAAAACATCAACAAAAGTTGAGCGAGTTCATGTGTATGTCTGTGTGTATAAACCTTTAAAGTATGTCTGTATATATGAAAGTCCCTGGTATGTAGCAATAAGGAAAAAGAGATCACCAATGGGTTGCAAAGCCACTGATATGTGTGAAGTGATGCAGGAAAACTCAAACCTAGCGGAGTTGCACCGGGCTTCCGGCTGGAAGACATAGTCACCACTATGGGCCACCCTGGCCTCATGGGTGTGGGCTCGCTACACCCAAATAGATCTATCACTCATGTCCCTCGGTCCTACGACAAGGATTAATGGCCTTATGTGTTGTACCCACCACTCACATGATCTAAGTAGTAACCCTCCTTAACCTAACCATACCATGTATAAAACATTTGTACATAATCGTAACATGTATTTCACCCCCGAAGTATAAAACTGAAAACAGTTAAAAGAAAAGGGGGACATGAACTCACAGTAGTGCGTCTTCAGTATCGTCAACTCAAATCTCCGCAGCTAATCATGACTACCTACAGTGTACTAACGTCTATTAGATGAACGGGCCGTGCCTTGGCTTAGAGTTTAATGTTTTTGAGTTGCGCTTCTTATGTTATTCCAAGTTATAATTATTTGTTAAAATAATAATTATTTTAACTTTAAATTATATTTTATTTTTGGAATAATTGTTAAAAAGTATTTCTGTAATAATGCTTCTCAAGTATTTAATTTCGTATTTTCCTTCCCAAGGATGAGGGTAATTTATACATGTATATTTGTAGTTCCGAAATAATATACTTTTAAGTCCCACTTAGAAAATATATATAACTTATTTGTCAAAAATAATGTATTCCAAAATATATATATTTTTCCCAAAAATAATATATTTTCACTTCTTGTATCCAAAACAATTTTTACCAAAAATATATATGTAAGAGTATTTTTCGGAATATTCCATAAGTTACGTTTTATCGTTAGGCTTCACAATATTAAGTGTGTAACTTAAATATTTATCCTTGTTATTTTTGGTATTATTTTGGAGTTGTAAATGTCATGGTATTTGTTAAGTTATATTATTTTACCCTAAAATAATATAACGATTCCACCAAGTAAACAAATATTCACACAAGTGTCTTAGTATAAAATATATTCTAAATATATATTTATCCATTTTTATTTACAAAAACCAACCTCCAATACTTGTATTTTTGTTACAAAAATTTATGGCAAAGTTTATATTGGAAATCATAGTCAAAAATACACTTGTAAATACTTGTTAGAAAATATCTTCTAAGTGTTGGAATTTTTAGAAAATTTCGCCATAGTTTCCTTTGTAAATGGAGGTGTCCATGCTATTTAGCATATCATTTTCTTTTCCAAAAATCATTCAAACAATCAACAATCATTCACTAATCATCTTGCACTTACCAAGTGCAAAACTATTCCATTTACAATATAACATGAACTTGATCTCTTACGAAAACGCGTAGTAACTTGGTAAAGCGTTTAGTAGCCTTAGTTACCTGATATCGCTTTTGTAATGCATCCCACATATCCTTTGAATTAGTGTACTTTGTGAAGGAATGCTTGATGCTATTAGGTAAGGACATCTTTATCGCAGCCAGGGCTCTCTTTTCAGCGTCATACATCTTTTTATCATCCTCTTTCATGTTCACATAGTCTGTTCTACGTGGTCTGCCCTCATAATCATGTGTAGGGTTTATGTACCCATCTTCAATACATATCCACATACGTGCATCTTGAGATTCAATGAAGGATTTGAAGCTGTCCTTCCATGTAAGATAATTCTCCACCTTCATCATCTTAGGTGCATTCAATTTTGTCATGTTCGACATTTTAACGCAAACAGACTGGTAAAACCGTACAAAATAACTCCGAAAACAGTGGTTACCAAATTACACCTTTAGAATCGTCTCGAAAAGACGAATCCAATGATATCTAATGTCGAAAACCAAATTCGGGATTTTCCAGAGTTTTTTTTTTTTACCCTAAAAATGCAAGGAATCTAATGGTCCAACGGTTCTGTCAAACGAGCTACGGATCAATTTCTATTTTCGTAAACGTGAATTTTTTGTTACGCTTGCCAGAAAATTTTCCACCTTTTTAATTATGCTGATCAGTGATTAAATTCGCTAGCTAGTCAACTAAATTCGCTGGTCTGATCAGTGATTAAATTCGCTGGGTCTATTTCGCTGAAAATCAAGTTCGCTGATCAATTTCGCTGGTCAAATTCGCTGTGTATTTTCGCTATTACGACGACTAGTGAAGTCGTTGAAACCGTGGTAATTTCGCTGTGGACAATTACACGGTTACCAAAGTCGCCTTTGGATTTACTTCGCCGATAAGTATGGTGGTACAGTTAATTTCGCAGGTCAGAAAATTTCGCTGACTTGTTAATTTCGCTGAACCTGCAAAATTGGAAACTTAATCTTTTCGAAATTTTGATTATTTTCCTGATTCTCCTAACAACTTCCTGCAAAATCAAAACAGCAAATTCAGCAAGCTTTTTACGAAATTCTTATGAACTTAATGAAGAACACGAAGAACTGTCTTCGAATCTTCAAGTTTCTCAGCCAAAATTCTTCAAAACAACCAACCAGAAACTGTCCTGAAAACCCTAAAACCTGCAAAACAGCAATCAAACAAAACAGAAAATCAAAACAGCCAACAAATTTGAAAACTTTATCAAACCAACAAAAAAATTTCGAAACCCTAATTTTATCAGATTTCAAAAATTTCAAAATTCTCCCTGTTTCTCCAAGAACAATTCTGAACCGAGCCTTCAAGAGCCTAACGCTCTGATACCAATTGTAGGTCCCCTATTCGTATGGATCTTCACAGAATTGTCTTTCCAATAAAGAGTGCGGAATCCTCTTGATCAGAATATAGTAGAAAACGTGTAGAAGAACAGAAATCACTTTCAAACTGGGTTTCTATTGATTATCATTCAAACCGAATTACAATCAATCTAAACCCTAACACAATTTCATCCAAGAATATACTCTCACGAAATTGCTCTCACTCAAATTCTGTTTTTGCTGATTAACCTAAACCCTAAAGCCTAACCTTGTTTATATAACACAAGGTTTGCTACTTGGGCTTAGTTAAACATCATGGACTGCGAATTGGACAGGCCCAATTCGCCCCCACACACCCAATTCGTTGGGTTTGGTTAGCCCAAACATTACAACTAACTATTACAAAGCTAAACCCGCTAACTGTTTATCGTTTAACTAATTACAAGATATCCAAAGACCAAATCTAAGCTGTTGTCACAAACATGCACCAACACTTTCTCGAGTGGGGTAACCATCGTAGGGCATAACAAACTCAGCTCCTCGTACCTATCGGTATAAGCCCGGTGTTCACCACTGTCCTGTTTCAAGTCATCAAACTCTCTTTCCAACGCCCTCTTCTCATGACGAGGACAAAATTCCCTCATCATTAATGCCCTAAGCTCTACCCAGGTCTGTGCTAAAGCAACCTCAGCACCACGGTCTCTCATTACCCCGTTCCACCAAGTAAGAGCCCTCTTTTGGAACACACTAGAAGCGAGCTCGACCTTGCGATTATCAGGACATTGAACATGATGAAAGGTACTCTCAATGCTCTCAAACCACTATAGGAGCCCAATTGCTCCCTCAGAACCACTGAACTTGAGTGGGTTAGCCGGATTAAAACTTTTAAAGTTGCATGGAGCATTATTGTTGTTGTTGGCTTGGTTTACTTGATCAATAATGTCTAGGAGTACAGCAGCCATTTGCTGCGCAATGATAGCTGCCATTTCGGCATTAGGTAGCGGATTTTCGCATCGAGGAGGCATTCTAAAAGAGGAAACATAAGAGGAAACAAGTGAGATGATTAGATGAAAAGCGAGATGATACAAAAAGCGGCAAAAGCAAAGATGGTGGTCATTCGTCCGTACCACAAAGCAAACAAACGACACACAGTGACTAATCAAAGTAAATGGGTAAAAAATAATGCATCGTGAAGACATGCTTTAGCCTATAAGTGGACACTCACCCCAAGAGTTCCCAGGTAAGAGTGACTGGCCCGATTATGTGGATTTGTACGAACACTCTAGCCTAGACAGAAAACTCGAAGTACAGCCACCCACCCTTCCAGATTGCACGTGTTCACATTATTTAGACCCAAAAATTTGACGAGATTTTGAAAACTTAGAAGGCACAAGGCCAAAAGAATCATTCAAGAATGGATGCTTGAATTTTCAAAATCATTTTAAAAAAATTAGAGGGTTCAAAACCTTATAATAAATCATTTAAAAATAGATGATTGATTTTCAAAAATCGTTTTGGAAAAATTGAGTTCTTGTTTTGGTAATCACCTAAGGATAGGTGAAGTGCATGTTTTAAGATCTAAACACAAGATAACTTGTGTTAGGGTCCTAGAAAGGTTATAGTCTAGGTCAAAGCATTACTAATAACCTAATTCCTTATAACCATTGGCTCTGATACCAACTCTTCTGTCACACCCCGACCTCGTAAAACATCAAATCATGGCGGAAACGTCGGGGAGTGTTGCAACAGAATTATTGTTTCATAACCATGGAAATTTAAAGTTTGTTTTATTTATAAACAAGGGGGATTACATTGTCTTAGAACAGCGTAAACAAAGAGTACATAGCATAATTTAAACTAGTCTAGCTTCATTTTATGTCACTAAGGCACAGGTCCGCCTAAGTGTATCTTGCTCGTCCTATGCATCAGCTCCTGAAAACACATGTGAAAATAGGTACGTCAGCATAAAAATGCCTGTGAGATACATAGGTTTATTGATTTAGGATTCATGACTTGTATTTGAAAGAAAAGTTTAATAAAAGTTAGTCATGAACCTTGTAAAATGTTTTTCTTTTTAAATCATATGAAAATCGATAAGTAAATAGATGATTAATAAAAGAAAGATATGTGGTTAAATAAATAACCAAGTAAAATGAATTTGTTATAAGTTTTGTTATTTGTAAAACAACATTTGTGTGAAAATATGTTCTTGGTATAAAATGTAATATGTCTAAACTGAAATGGTTTGCATAATGCTACGATATGTAATATCATAAAAGCACTTATATATAGGAAGTACAAGCGGCGTATCCACCATGCTTTTATCATATTACACACGCCTCGTTATACAAATCACTTACCCAAACAAACCACCAACATGTTTTGTTTAAATAATTGTCAAATGTTTATGTATACAATGTCTATTGTCAAATGTAAATCATGTATCAAATGTTATGTATGGAAAAGTAAATAAAAATAGTTACTCTAACCATATGTAAAAATGTACAAAACAATATACTTGAATAAACCAAAGTTTAAATCAAAAGTTATGTTTTGTAAAACAAATGCATGTTTTACTGATACAAACATCTATGCGGTATTGTTAAACGTATACATCCAAGCCTTGAGACTGTAAGATAAACCCTAGAATAAATCAAGGGTTATCAAAAATGTTTTCGGATTCAGTCATTCCTTCCATCCAAACAAACCCAGGATTTCAGAAATGGGAGTTGTCAAGTCCTATGGTACCACTACTTACTACCGAGCGGCGTAGCTAATGTTAATGAATGTATTTTAGTTTCGTTAAACAAACCAAATGTCATACCAAATGTAAGCATGTTTATAAAAACAATGTACCTAGTATGCTAAGTGAACATACAAGGTAGAAATGTACAACAATGTGTTCATACGCTGAGTGAACATATGCAACAGAAATGCAAGGTAAATCAATGTGTCCATATGCTGAGTAAACATATGCAAGAAATGTAATATATGAAAATCAATGTGCTAGCATGCTAAGTGAACATACATAGCAAAACAATATGAAATCATGTACTATATGCGTACTAATGAACATAGCAAGTATATGTTATGAAAGCATGAAAAGCACGAAAGTAATAAGTAGGCACATGTGTTCCACCCCAAAACAGTTTGAAAACAGTAAAAGAGGGGTCTATGTACTCACATGAGAATGCTTAGAAGTCCTTGAATAACAACCAAGCAAAGCTAGAGGATCACGGAATCAAAAGACACCTAATATAGGTAGCAATGTTAATAAACCGGACCTTAATCGGAAGATCGGATAAAATGTGGTTTCGTAAACCAAATGAGTATAGGAACTCATGTAATATGGTTTAACAAAGCCTACATTCTAAATTGAAACCTAACCTAAGTGCTTATGACCCATTACGACCCGTTTAGGTAGCTAACGCTACTTTAACGCGTCGTTCACATACAACGCGTTCGGACCACCTAACTAGTCCTATGACAAGTATTATATGCCTTAACATGTCTAATAATGTTGCCTAATCAGTTTAGATGTCAAAATTTAGGTTACATATGCTTAAAATGAATTTATGCGCAAAAAGGGCATTTTGGTCATTTTCCTAAGGCATATAAACTACCTATCATACAACTAACTAAACGAAGTGACCATAAGGTATAACCTCAGAAGGTTATTCCCTATACAACTATGGTCACAAAATATGTTTGGTTGGATCCTAATGATCGACCAAACGGGTCGGGTGTTAGGACCGATTTTGACTCCGAAACGATTGCGAACCGAACGTGTGACGTGCGGAATTCGTACACGAACATGACCGAACACACGAGAACGTAATATAATCAGTGATTCTATTGACAGATCTGAAATCGTATAAAGCACCTGAATCAGGTGGAGCACTTTCTCTCTCTAGCTTCTCTCTCTAGATCTAGAGCTCTTCAAGTCTCCAAAATACCAAAAGTGTCAAAAGTTCTAAACCTAACACCTTAGGTTCCTATTTATAGGCCAAGAATATAAGGAGGTTCTCCTTATTTATAATAATGCCACCTTGCCTTTCTAAACTAGATATTACAATAAAACGCTAGAAATAAACTGTTTCTGCTACAGTCTTGAGATGACGGAGGCGATAGACATACTGCACTAACAGACTCCCCCTTGGATATTACCGCAGTCAATCTCAAACATTTAGTCAGACTCGTAGCGTCTTGTCTTTCTCTCTCTCTGAGTCTTCTTGAAGCTTTAACATGTCTTTATCAACGTAAACTCCCTCTTGCTCGAACAGAATCCCGTTGGATCTGTCTTCAGCTTCAGCTTCTCCCTCTCTGTATACTCTTTTCTTCATCAGGCTCCCCCTTTCGTCAAGCTTCCGAGCTTTTGGGATCGACACCTTGCTTTCCGTATACAAGCTCCTTCAGGATAGTTTCCTGGCTCCTTGAATCCACGCTTCCTCTTGCGTTGAGCTCGTCTTTCAGACTCCCCCTTAGACTCGGCTATCGGGATCGTAGTCTGGAATCTGCAATCCTCAAACATTTATAAGTAAAACATTTTACAGTGAAAACATTTTCAGTTGTCCAGGTATCGTAACCTGGCTCTATTAAACTTTCTAAATCAAGATCCTGGCTTTAAAATATAATAATATGAATATATCCAGAAATACTTGATTCACTCCCCCTATCAACAATTCTTCAAAGATTTGGCAGTATTAAGCGAACAGGATTGGAAACTGGCTCTATTCAATAGATTTTAAAAATATGAGCATCCAAATCCTTCACGGTTAATCATCCAAGTTCAACTTAATAACCTTGGAGATATCACAAACTGTTTTTGATTTTGATTTTTAAAATTTCAAGTTTCAACTTAATGAACTTGTTTTATTTTCAAAAACACGATCAGCATACTTAGATTTTGAAACTTAGCATTCGAACATCGGTTGTCGAAAATAAAGCAGAAATCAAAATCTTTTTGAATTTTTTTGAAACATAAAGCAATTAAGAAATATTTACAGACAATATTTTTGTTTTGAGTTTGCGTCAGAGGATCATATCAGTTTTTGACAAGTCACAAGTACCGTTGAGCTTAGTTACACATTAAGACTTAAACAATTCACTTAGATTGTCGACATACTGATCCACTTAAATTTTCACTCAAATTTCAACTGATTCAGGATACGAATTAAATGTTTTAAGAACTTAAACTCATTCATGTGTCCCACCTCTTGAATATACTCCCGTATCCAGATCCCAATATTCAGTCTTACAGGTGAGTATACCTAGATGATATCTGTAAAGGGTTAAATTGCGAAGAACCGTGAGAGCTCAGGTCAGAACTTCCGTTCAGCAGAGAGATGACGGCTTCGACTTTTGGTGGGTCCCCTTTAGAGGATCTTTTCTACAACAGCACATGATTAGCATTTTTCAATGTTTCATCATTTTTATGCTGAGGGCGATGCTATGTTTCAAGCAAGCAGAAAGTATTATACGGGGACTAGGCCATTGCTTCCGCAAAATCAGAAGTCCCGGGATAATACCCCAGATATCACTAAGCATAAAGACCTAGTATCTCAGAAAGAGGGGTCCTTCAAACGAGATTTCAAGGGTTACCTATATATCCAAGTAGTGTTCCCCATGAAATAAGCAAGTTTGAATTTAGGTTTATATCCCAAAAAAGTTTACTAAATGTATAAAAATCTACCGACACATCCACGGTGAGATCGTTTAACACATTTTGACTTTCCAATTCTTTAGCGTACTGTGATTGTCTACTGATGTACTATCATTTCCTCTTTTTACACAAAACTCGTTTTTATTTTTAATGTTTTTGTCTTTTTGCCAATATGTTTTTATCATGTTTTTGTCATTTTCAAATTTTCAAATGTTTTTGGATTTTCTAACAATATTAATCCCCCTAAAATGCTATTTGACGACCAATACTGATAGCTTTGTCTCGCCATCCATTTTCTGCTAAAAGTTCTGCTAAAAGTGTACTGATTTGCAGAAAATCTAACATACCCCCATGATTTACAACACATTGATATTTTACAGTTTGAAAACCGTTTTTCAATCTCATGAAATTAATCATGTTTGTTCAGCCGTGAGGGTTTCGGCGTATTCAAGCAACACTTTTTTTTTTTTTGGGATTTTTGAAATATAGTTTATTTATATACAGAAAATGTTAAACCCCCTGTTCAACCAAACCAGGGTCCAGCAGCCTCTTCCTGTGCCAGGCTGCCCCAACTTCCACTCTCACAATCTTCGGTTTTGTTGAGCACCTGCACATTCAAACTACTTTAATTACTTGAACAATTTAGCCCAGGTCTGTTGGACCTTAGGCATTTCAACACAATATGTATCATGCAGTTTCGGAAAATCTTTGTCATCAAAGACTTTTTCAACTTTGACTTCAACTTTTTCATCATTTACCAAAGTTACTTATTTCTTAACACTCCATGTTTGACCTTTCGGAGTACCTCTTTTATAAAAATGTGAATCTTTTTGACCATTTTGATTTTGAAAAACAACTTTTGATTTCCAAAACTGTTGGGATTTTGTCATATCAACTGATGTGTTCCAACTTTGTGTTGTTCTGAATCTGGGTGTGTGAAAAATCTGTGTTTGTCTTGAATCAGACCAAGTCTGTTTTGGTTTCCAAGTTTGATTCGAAGCAAACTTGTTTGTGTTGTACCTCCAAGTTTGTTTTGAATCAAATCTGGCTGACCTTTGTTTCACACCCTCAGATTTTTGTTTCTCAACATTTTCAAGCTTCTTTTTGGTCTCAACATCGATAGGTTTCAGATTTGGACACTTTCGTGCAAGATGTCCAATTTGATCACATTTAAAACATGTTCTCTTGGACACATCTTTGACCTGTGGTTGTTGCTTTTTCTTTTGAGCTAAGAACTCGTCATTAGTCTGTCGTCTAAATTTTAGTTCTTTCTCTTCTTCTGTCGTTGTTCCATGAACAAAACTCATCTTTGCCTGATAATTTGGCATTTCATTTCTTTTCCAACTTTGTTTCTTCTTATAACCCAAACCAGCCTTCATGTTTTTCTTCTTAAAACCAGGTTTGTTATAAAAAGTTTTATGACCTTTACCAGCAAACTTTGAAATTTCAGATTTCTCAATTTCAACCATTTTGAAAACTTTATCAACCTTTTCTGAGATCACATTCTGAATTGGGAACACAACATCTAAGAATAATTTGTCTGGTCCAATCATGGTGTAAACCAATCCTTTTGAATCATCATTCAAATTTTTCTCGGATTTTGTCTGTTTAAGATAGCCATCATGGAAATTTCCCTCATTTTCATCATGTGATTCAGACTTACCTTTGTTTGACTCATCTTTCAGAATGCTTTCAACAACCTTACTTACCACCTCTGAATCATTAGCTTCATCAGATTTGGAGTAAGTCACATCGATACTTTCAGGTAATTGGTCAACTATGTTCAAACCTTTTTGCCACCTTTTCCTCATCATAAAAAGTATAATTGTTTCTCAATGGTGGTGGAACCTGATGAAACTCTGAACCAATACCTTTTTTATTCTCGTTAGTATCTTTATCATCTGGTGTGATGTTGAAAATGCGTTCGAGAATATACGAAGAGTTATGATAACTTTGAAGTTTGGTAACAATCTTTTCTTTTTCAGCCAGAACTTGTTTGAGATTAGCAACTTCATCAACACACTTGTTTAATTCAAGTTGCTTTTCTTTAAACTTTCTCTCATACAGTTCTTTGGTTGTTAAAGTTGCAGACAATCTTTCATCAAAACATTTAACTTGTTTCTTCAAAGTATCATAAGCCTCTTGTACTCTCTGACTTGACCACTTCAAATTATCATACTCCTTTTGAAAATCTTGAAATTATTATCTTTCTCCACACAACCAACACATTTAGCTGTACACATTTCTTTCAAAATCTTATTTTCTTCTTCAAGACCATGACATTTATGTGTTAGCTTTTCAACCTTTAGTTTCAAAATTTCTTCTTTTTCAATCATTCCTTTACATTTTATTTTGAAAACATTTTCAATTTTATTTGTTTCAATATCTTTTGTTTTGATTATTTCATCTTTTTCAATACAGGCTTTGCACATTTCTTTGCAATTCCTGCACTTGTTCTCATTTTTATCAACAATTTCAGCATTTGACAAGTCAGAAGATTCATTTACCTCAGTCTCTTTCAGCACCGATGATTCTTCTATCTCAACTTTCTGATCTTCTTTTTTCTTCTCTTCTTCTTCCATCTTCTGTTCCTCTTCTATCTTCTGTTCTTCTTCTATCTTCTGTTCCTCTTCAATCTTCTGTTCCTCTTCTACATCATTCTTTGCCATAATCTTCATTTCTTCAACCAGCTTTTTCAACTCTTCTTCTTTCCTTTTCTTCATTTCTACCACCCTTGGTAGACTTGCTTCACAGATTTCTTTTATTTTGTTCAACAGATCTGGCAAATATCCTTTATCAGACAGCCTTCTTGTATTGAATGTACCCTGATTTGGAATCAAATTTGTTACTTCATCAAAATCCACCTTTGATGGGTCAACAACCGGATTACCCTGTGGATCCATGTAACATTCCAATTCGTCATTCCATCTTTTGGCTCTCTAGGCTTCTTTGAATGGTTCTCTGAATTTTTCAATTTCCCATCTCGCATAATCTCTCCTCCACCAAAAATCATGATCAACATTAGCTACAAATGCATATCCAACACAATCTTCTTCAGGGAGAACTTGACTCCAGTCATAACCTTCATCGTCATGAATAACTGCAAGAGCTCTTGATTTTTCTTCAAGCTGCTTCATTCTAGGAGGTTCAGGTTTGTTCTGATGATAAATCGCTTTCTTGTAATAATCTTCTTTGAATGGATTTTTAGAATCATCAGCATAAACATTTCGGCACTCTCTTTTAAAATGACCTTTCTGTTTACACTTGAAGCATGTGACTTTCGATTTGTCAAAGCCTAACTTGGTAGATGGTCCACCAATAGACTTTCTTCCTGTAATCTCCATGAAACGCTGAGCTCTCCTCACTGCACTAGCCATACACCACCTTATGTCGATCAATTCCATCTCCTCAGGATCTATTTGATTGTAGTCTTCCTTCATTAGGTTGGTGTTGCCTATCTTGCCTGCCACAAGGCTCTCATACGACTCTAATACAGAGGCCAAAAACACCATATGTTGTTTTGCTGACTCTTCACTGAAATTCTGACCATTCTTCAGATCCACTGCGATATTACACTGAAATAAATTCTTTGATGCAGATTGGCTTGAAGCTGTTGATGAAGATCCACTGTGAAAACCACTGTGAGGAGTTTCATGATTCACAGTATTTGAGCTTTCTGCAGAAAATGCTGTTCTTGGAGACCCAGCCTTTGGAAGTTCTCCTCTGTAATACAGCTCTACATTCTGCTGATAAGCTGAATTGTTGATTTTAGATTTCTTGATTTCCAACTCATGGCTTTCTAGTCTTTCGATTAGCAAATCCACTGTCAACTCGTCAGACTTGATTGTGTTCTTCAACATCAATGCAAAGTATTGCCAATCTTGCTCATTCGGCAATGAATCAAACAATTTGTCAACCAACTCCTCTTGAGTGTATGTGATTTTGTGTCTTGCCAGCTCCATCTTCAGATGCCCAAATCTCTCGATCATTTTACAAACAGATTCATTCTTCATACAACCAAATAAATCAAACTCTTTACGTAACAATTTCTTTTTGTTTTTCACAATCTAAGCACTACCTACACACTTTACCTCTAAAGCTTCCCATAAACTTTTCGATGTTTTTTCTTGTTCAAGTAGCGAAATAATATCTTCTCTCACTGACTGTTTTATCAATGTAATCATTTTGTATTCAGCTACAACATTTTTTACATCCATTTCTGTGAACTCTTTTTCATCTAATAACTCTCCTCCTTCTTTTACTGGTTCTATATATCCATATTTCAATTTTAACCAACTTTCAGGAGCAAAAGCTTTTACCCAACCCTCAAATCGATTTTTCCACCAGTTATAATCTTCAATCCTCATTAGTTTCGGTGGTTTCTGTTGGCTTCCATACATAATGTCATATTTCAAATTATCTGAAATCTCTTTCGAATACTCTCTAGTTTCAGATCTTCTTTTGGATGATTCTGAAGTAAAGGCATTGTAGAACGTGTTGTAAAATTTTTCACTGCTGCTCGACATCTTCAAACAGTTTCTTGAAATTTTTGTTCCTTAGATTTTTGCTTCGTTTATCACTTCGAATTACACCTCTTGATTACCTTTTGATCACCTGAATCACGAACAAACAAGCACAATCAGTTTAAACAATATCAAACAAATGAATCAGACGGGTATCCGATCGAGTGAGTCAACACAAGTCAACAGTGAAAATAATCTCGTGACAACGCTGTCCGTTCGGGTGAGATTGCTGTCCGTTCGGATGAAGTTGCTATTCGTTCGAGTTGGGTTGTTATCCAAACGGATGAAATAAACGTTGTCCGACTCTTTGACAAATACCACTCTAATGATGAGACTAAACGACAAAACTGTTGTCCGATCGGGTGAGTTATCCGTCCGGATTACTTGTTGACTTCTTTGACCTTGACGATGAACTTTGAACTTCACAAGATTCTTACATGTAAACTGCCATCTTTATCTATTATCACATGCAATGACAGAAACTTTTAATGATATAGAGACAAATGGCCGACAACAAATTTAATATCCGATGACTTCACAAATTTCAATATGCTCAATGTCAGTTCACATGCAATCTTAATATCAAACAATTAAAGCTGGCCGTCAATCTCAATGTTATCTAAATTCTCATTGGGCCGCACTATAATTTCTAAATTAATTTAAAGAATGATTGGGCCGATACACTTCGTGGACATCACATGTGCTTCTGTCACTATGTAAGAGAGTCACGTGGGCCGGTGACAATGAATTATAAGCCGACAATTATGAATTCAATTAAGAGATCACGTGCAAATATTATAATGGTTGGTCAATCAGTCAATAAAGGTTCGTCAACAACAAGTTTCGTTGATGTCAATTGTTCGTCGATTTAATGAGGCTTCGTCACAGTACAACAACTGAATTCAACAAAAAAAAATTAGTTGCAGAGACTCGGATTGCTGTCCGCTCGGATAGTAATCCGATCGGATGGGTCAACTAAAGTCAACACAGATTGCTGTCCGCTCGGATAGTAATCTGCTCGGATAGGTCAACTAACGTCAACACGGATTGCTGTCCGCTCGGATAGTAATCCGAACGGATAGGTATGTTGTCCGATCGACCTGCACTTTAATTGAAAGTCACTAAACGACAAATTTGCTGTTCGACCGAGTATCGATTAAAGATTTATCACTAATAACAAATTGTTTGTAATGATTAAACTCACATGCAACCTTGATTTACTCAATTGAACTTGGCCGACAAACAGATTGTTTCACATGCAAACAGTCAATATATCACATGCAACATTGAATCAAAGTATGAGCAATATTAAATTTCAATTCAAAATGTCCTTTATTCACGTGATGTTATGACAACTAAATTGAATGCTTTAAAATGATTAGGCCGTTCAATTTTAAACACATGCAAACTGATTGCAATTAATGATGGCAGGTAAATGTTGACTAAGTGTGGCGATGTGCTTTGAATGATATTTGAGTCGGATGGTTATCCGATCGGATTGCCATCCGATCGGTGAACCTCAAAAGTCAACATAGTCAACATTTTAAATGAAATGCAACGAGTCAAGTGAAAGTTTGAATCGGATGGTCATCCGGTCGGATACATCAAGCACAACAGCAGCAACTTTCAACAAAACTTCGAACCACAAATTTCTAAATTTCTCTTAAACGGCTTCGAATTAAGTCCTGAAAATTTATAGGCTTATATATCAATTATTTTCGCACAACATATCCAAATTTTAGCCGATTTTAACCGTAAAAAGTCGTTTAATTTGGTGATTTTCGGTTGAAAACGTGAAGAAACGAAAAGATGAAGAAATTGATCAAATCTGAGTGAAATTTGAATCTGATTCTGATGATTTTCCGTGCGAAATCGTGCGTTTGATCCGTGCAATCTGTGACAACTCGTATTTCCGAACTTATCTACGTACTTGATGTAACGTATTTGAACTTGGTGTAATTTCTTGATATGTTGAATTAATGAGATGATACGTGACTTTGTGTAATATGCTATGTGTTATATGTTGTGTAGTATGTATGTATGTATGTATAGGAACGGCCCGAACGCACAACACACACACACAATCGCACAAGCCTTTGGGCTTAACTACTCTCGGCCCACTTCTCCTAAGTTGAACCGAATGGGCAGCCATGTAAAGGGTTCGGCCCACACCCCTTTGTGTCGCATAACCCATGATTGGGGGATATGTTTCTCATTTGTTACAAGACACTCATACACACCAAAACCCTAGCTCTCTCTTTTTCCCTCACGAACAAGAAGGCAGCCGAACACCCTCTCCATACAAGATCTTTCTTTGTTCGGATCATCCTCACCCATCTCTTATCCGGTTAGTGTTTGGATTTATCGAATACATGTTTGATGATGTGTGTACTATTATAGTTTTGGTATGATGATCTAGGGTTTCGATTAACATGATAAATTATGATTTTTAATGATGGTGTTCTTGATAATTGGCGCACATGTATATTGTGGTAGATCGATTTCAAGTTGTTAATCATATGAGGTTGTTGTTGTTGAATTAGAATCGGATGTGTATGGTTATGATAATCGGCTGCATGTTGTTGAAATCGGATTAGTTGTAGAGTAGATCATGAGGTGTTTGAGATAGATCGAAACCTTGGATAAGATATGTTCATGTGTTTTGATAATTGTTCATGGTTATGATCATACTAGGGTTCATAAGGATTGCTTAGAATATGCTCAGTTGATCCAGATTATTAGTGTTTGTTAATTTCATAGATTGTTAATTGATAAAAAGTAAATAAGGAAATCATTGAGTGGTTGTAACTGAATGTCATGAATTTCGGATATTTGAACCACTCGCACAAGACCTCTTAGTCGAACAAGAGGTTCACTCGCACAAGGTGTCCACTCGCACAAGACTCCGGGTCACACAAGCAGACCAGTCGCACAAGCTGAGCTGGTCGCACAAGAGGCCCCGATCGCACAAGGAGTTCCTGGCCGCACAAGGCTGCTGGGCCGCAAATGATGAATGATTAATTAACTATTGGGCCGGTTATTAGTTGGGCCGTAGACTTGGGCTGGTAATGTAATCGCACAAAGTAACATGGACCGCACAAGGCTTAGTTTCAATTGTTTGGGTTGTGTTATACTTACGGATTTAATTGGGTTACATGTTATTGGGCCGGGTAGTAATTGGCTTCAACATATGACTCGCACAAGGCCATTAGACTTGTGCGAGCCCAATCATTTAATGTCAATGTGTCTTAATTACTGAACGTGATGTTGTATGATGCCATGATCAGTATGTGTTTCTCTTATATGCAATCAATGTGAAACTTATGTGCACTACTTGAGTCAAAACCTGACTTGTATGGTAACCATGTTAGGACGTGGTTGACCACTAGCTGATAGACTTGATCTTTCTGTGTAATCTGCCGAGCAAACCAAGGTGAGTTCACACCCTTACCAAGGCATGGGATTCCCCAGTTGGGTTGGGAATGGGATTGTATGATTACCTGTACTTACATTACCACTAGACTATTTACCACGGTCCTCGGTTGGGAAGGATGCCTGTGCCAAATTCTACGCAAAGCCTACGTACTGTCCTCGGATTGGGAAGGACACTAGCACTAAACCTACGTAAAACTTATGTACAACCGTCCTCGGATTGGGAAGGACGCCAGTGCTAAAACCTACGTACTACCGTCCTCGGATTGGGAAGGACGCCAGCACTAAATCTACGTACTCGTTACGTACTGTCCTCGGTTGGGAAGGGCACTTACATAAACCTGCGTAAACCTATACTTACTACTATCCTCGGATTGGGAAGGATACTTATGATTACGAATAGTCTAGGGAATATATAACATGGGAAGCCCCCACTAATAGAACGTACTATCGGCCCAGTAGAGCCACATGTTACATACGAACTTACTATTACGCATTTACTTTCTGTGAACTCGCTCAACTAGTTGTTGATCCTCTGTTACATGCCTTGCAGGACCTTAGGTACTTATGGAGCTTGCACAGGGAGGAGCAGGTCGTTGTGGGACATGGATCGATGATGCCATGTTAACTATCTAAACATTTGAATTTATGATTTACTTTGGGTTTACATACTTATGCTTCCGCTACACACTTATTGATGTTTGGTTTTTGATAACACCTTTCGTATTGATGAATGACTTTTGCTTAATTACTTACATGTTCAATATGATTGGTGGCTTGATCCCGGTCAGTCACGCCTCCAAGCGGTGATATTCCGCGTGTGGATTTTGGGGGTGTGACAGATTGGTATCAGAGCCATTGGTTATAGAGAACTTGGTTTTAATAAAGGAAAACGTTTTTGTTAAAACCAGACTATAACCTGAACAGTGCTCTCAACGATCCACAACGACGCCTCGCTCCACGTGCAAGACTCGACATCCTAGGTAATAAGGTTTATGTTTATTGCCTACATACTAGGATTACATAGAACTTTGCTCGTGGTATGCTTAGATTACATAGCTCACTATTTGTTGTTGCATGAGAACACTTGTGTGTTCACTCTCTTCTGTCATCGCCCTATTCGCGAACCTATCTTATTTACGTTATCTTTCCTATGAAGATCATGTCTGGACGTATCAACATGACTCAGGACCAGTTGACGACCCTCATTAACGAACGAGTTGCCGCGGCAGTTGCAGCCGTACAAGCAGGAGGTATACCCTGCAGTTACAACTCACACTAGGATTCTTAGATCCTACATTCCTAAATCCACTCTCGTGTTTAAACTTGTCCTAATTCTTTTACACAACAGGTCAAGCACCTGTTTGCACTTTCAAGACTTTCATGGACTGTCGTCCATCCACTTTCAGCGGCACTGAAGGAGCCGTAGGTCTCCTGCACTGGTTTGAAAAGATGGAGTCTGTGTTTGAGATGTGTGAATGCCCTGAGGCACGCAGGGTGAAATATGCTACCGGTACCCTCGAGGGTTTAGCCCTCACATGGTGGAAAGCTCAAGTCCAAATACTAGGGTTGGTTGCTGCTAACGCCACCCCATGGAACAATTTCAAAGAGATGATCAAGGAAGAATACTGCAGTCGAGATGATATTCATAAGCTGGAGGTCGAGTTTTTCAACCTCAAGATGACAGGGTCGGAAATTGAGGCGTATACAAAGAGATCGAATGAGCTTGCATTACTGTGTCCTACTCTGGTGGACAAGCGTATTGAACTTTATCTTAAGGGTCTGGTGCCAGAGATCCAGAGTCATGTGACTTCAGCAAATCATGCCACTTACCAGCAGGTTGTTCAGTTGGCTCACCGTCTCACTGATCAAGCGGTGGAGCAGAACCGGTTGCCCAAACGCATCAACGCTACCCCTACAGCTACTACTTCGGTTACTCCTGCTACTCCCAGTGACAGCAAGCGAAAGTGGGAGGGGGACTCCAGCAAGGGATCAGCTTCAGTTCAGCCCCAAGCTCAGCAACGAAAGACTGACAACTACCAGAGCCCTAGTCAGCACTCTTCGGGCAGTCACAAGCAGGGTGGTTATCGAGGGAACCTCCCAAAGTGCAACACCTGCAACAAGCACCACAATGGCCAGTGTAACAGGGGTCGTTGTCAAAGGTGTTTTAGGACGGGCCATGAGGCCAAGGATTGTAGGAGCCCACAGCCAGCAAATCAGAACCAGCCGCAGCAGCAAGCACGGCAAAATCAGCAACAGGGTAACAAAGGATGTTTCCAGTGTGGCGCCGAAGGTCATTTCAAAAGACACTGCCCTCAGCTAAACCGAAACCAGAACAACAACGACCAGGGCAATGGGAACAACAACAACGGTGGGAACAATGGGGGCAACAATGGCAACGGGGCAAGGGGTCGTATGTTCGTTATTGGTAATGGAGAAGCAAGGAATGATCCCAATGTTGTGACGGGTAAGTTCCTTCTCGACGACTTTTACGTTACTGTCTTATTTGATTCGGGTGCTGATACTAGTTATGTGTCCCAAAAAGTTAGTCAACTGCTTAAGCGTATCCCAACACCTTTGAATCCCAAACACGATGTAGAGTTAGCTAATGGTAAGAGTTTAGTGGTCACACACGTAGTCAAGGGTTGTAATCTCGTTCTTGCTGATCACACTTTCTCAATCGACCTCCTTCCTATCACTCTGGGTAGTTTCGACGTTGTCATTGGAATGGACTGGTTATCCCAACACCAAGCTGAGATTCTTTGCAACGAAAAGATTGTCCGCATTCCGCGCCAAGGTGAGGAACCTCTTATGATTCGTGGCGACAAGAGTGGTGCTGTTACGAGCATCATTTCTTCCCTTAAGGCTCAAAAGTGTTTGCGTAAGGGCCACACTGCCTTTCTGGCTCTCGTTACCGACACCTCGAAGAAAGAAAGAAAGATAGAAGACTTTCCAATTGTACGCGATTATCCTGAGGTATTTCCTGAGGAACTACCTGGCCTCCCGCCTCATCGCCAGGTCGAGTTTCAAATCGAGTTAGCTCCTGGAGCGGCACCTATAGCTCGTGCACCGTATCGCTTAGCTCCATCAGAGCTGAAAGAGCTATCTACGCAATTACAAGAACTCTTAGATAAGGGTTTTATTCGTCCTAGCTCTTCACCCTGGGGAGCTCCAGTGCTATTTGTAAAGAAGAAAGACGGTACGTTCAGAATGTGCATCGACTACCGCGAACTGAACAAGGTGACTGTGAAGAATCGCTACCCTCTTCCACGTATTGACGACTTGTTCGACCAGTTGCAAGGGTCGAGCTACTATTCAAAGATTGACTTGAGATCAGGGTACCACCAGCTGAGAGTCCGAGAAGAGGACGTCTCCAAGACAGCGTTCAGAACACGCTACGGCCACTACGAGTTTATGGTCATGCCATTTGGGCTAACGAACGCGCCTGCCGTATTTATGGATCTTATGAACAGGGTGTGCAAACCCTATCTCGACAAGTTCGTCATTGTTTTCATCGACGACATTCTGATTTATTCGAAAAGTCAGGAGGAACACGAGCAGCACCTACGACTTATACTGGAACTTTTACGAACAGAACAGCTATACGCTAAGTTTTCCAAATGTGACTTCTGGCTTCGTGAAGTCCACTTCTTAGGCCACGTGGTAAACAAGGATGGGATTCATGTAGATCCATCCAAGGTGGATTCGATCAAGAACTGGCCTGCACCTCGCACACCGACAAAAATACGCCAATTCTTGGGTTTGGCGGGTTACTACAGAAGGTTCATCAAAGACTTCTCAAAGATCGCTCAGCCGCTTACACTGTTGACGCAGAAGGGTGTTGTTTATCGTTGGGGCAACGCACAGGAAACAGCATTCCAACACTTAAAGGATAGACTCTGTAGCGCACCTATCCTTTCACTGCCTGAAGGCACGGACGATTTCGTAGTCTACTGCGACGCATCTATTCAGGGTCTCGGTTGTGTTTTGATGCAGCGGGATAAAGTTATAGCATACGCTTCACGCCAACTCAAGGTTCATGAAAAGAACTACACTACACACGACCTAGAGCTGGGAGCGGTTGTTTTTGCACTTAAGATATGGCGACACTACTTGTATGGCACCAAGTGTGCTATCTACACTGATCATAGAAGTCTCGAGCACATCTTCAAACAGAAGGAACTAAACATGAGACAACGACGATGGGTCGAACTGCTGAACGATTACGAATGCTCAATCAGGTACCACCCAGGCAAAGCCAATGTTGTGGCTGACGCCCTCAGTCGAAAGGACACCGCGCCTAAGCGCGTGCGAGCTTTACAACTTACTATACAGTCTAGCCTTCCTTCTCAAATACGAAACGCTCAGGTAGAAGCATTGAAACCAGAAAATGTCAGGGCTGAAGCCCTACGCGGCTCAAGGCAACGCTTAGAACAGAAGGAAGATGGTGCTTATTATGTCACAGGACGCATTTGGGTTCCACTGTACGGCAACCTACGCGAGCTAGTAATGGATGAAGCTCACAAGTCTCGCTACTCGGTACACCCTGGTTCGGATAAAATGTACCATGATATTAAGACTACATATTGGTGGCCTAGCATGAAGGCCCACATAGCCACATACGTTAGCAAATGCTTGACGTGTGCGAGAGTCAAGGCAGAATATCAGAAACCGTCAGGACCACTCCAACAACCTGAGATACCACAATGGAAATGGGAGCAAATTTCCATGGATTTTGTTACTGGCCTGCCTAGATCACAACGTGGTAACGACACTATTTGGGTGATCGTGGATCGACTCACAAAGTCTGCTCACTTCCTGGCTATCAAAGAAACGGATAAGTTCTCCACTCTAGCAGAAGTATACCTAAAGGAAGTTGTCTCGAGGCACGGGGTGCCCACCTCTATTATCTCGGATCGAGATGCACGTTTTACATCAGAATTGTGGCAAGCAATGCACAAGTCCTTTGGCTCAAGGTTAGACATGAGCACAGCTTATCACCCGCAAACGGATGGGCAGTCGGAACGTACCATCCAGACCCTCGAAGACATGCTTAGGGCATGTGTAATTGACTTTGGCAACGGCTGGGAAAAGCATCTGCCACTTGTGGAATTTTCGTACAACAATAGCTACCACACCAGCATTAAAGCTGCTCCGTTTGAGGCATTGTACGGGCGTAAATGCCGGTCACCTCTCTGTTGGGCAGAGGTGGGAGATAGTCAAATCACAGGTCCAGAAATGGTAGTTGATACTACTGAAAAGATTGCTCAAATACGACAACGCATGGCGGCAGCTCGGGACCGTCAGAAGGTATACGCTGATAAAGACAGGAAACTACTCGAATTCCAAGTTGGGGATCGAGCGCTACTCAAAGTTTCGCCCTGGAAGGGTGTGGTTCGTTTTGGCAAACGCGGCAAACTCAATCCACGATACGTCGGACCTTTCGAAGTTATTGAGAAAATAGGCAAAGTGGCCTACAGATTGAACTTACCCCCTGAACTCAGTGCAGTTCACAATGTCTTTCACGTGTCGAATCTGAAGAAATGTACGTCGGATGAGACCCACGTAGTTCCCTTGAAGGAACTCACTATCGACGAACGGTTGAACTTCGTCGAGGAACCTGTTGAAATCACGGACCGGGATGTTAAGGTCCTCAAGAACAAGAGAATCCCTCTTGTACGAGTTCGTTGGAACTCCCGCCGCGGCCCAGAGTTCACCTGGGAGCGTGAAGATCAAATGGAACTCAAATATCCCCAGTTATTCGGAACCAATGCAACCACTACTGAGGCTGAAGCTACTACTGCGGAATTTCGGGACGAAATTCCAGATCAACGGGGGGAGGATGTGACACCCCAGGAAAACCAGTGAACGATACAACTTACCTAGCTTCCTCAGTGAGTGCGTACCAAATTTCGGGACGAAATTTCTTTTTAGTTGGGGATAATGTGACAACTCGTATTTCCGAACTTATCTACGTACTTGATGTAACGTATTTGAACTTGGTGTAATTTCTTGATATGTTGAATTAATGAGATGATACGTGACTTTGTGTAATATGCTATGTGTTATATGTTGTGTAGTATGTATGTATGTATAGGAACGGCCCGAACGCACAACACACACACACAATCGCACAAGCCTTTGGGCTTAACTACTCTCGGCCCACTTCTCCTAAGTTGAACCGAATGGGCAGCCATGTAAAGGGTTCGGCCCACACCCCTTTGTGTCGCATAACCCATGATTGGGGGATATGTTTCTCATTTGTTACAAGACACTCATACACACCAAAACCCTAGCTCTCTCTTTTTCCCTCACGAACAAGAAGGCAGCCGAACACCCTCTCCATACAAGATCTTTCTTTGTTCGGATCATCCTCACCCATCTCTTATCCGGTTAGTGTTTGGATTTATCGAATACATGTTTGATGATGTGTGTACTATTATAGTTTTGGTATGATGATCTAGGGTTTCGATTAACATGATAAATTATGATTTTTAATGATGGTGTTCTTGATAATTGGCGCACATGTATATTGTGGTAGATCGATTTCAAGTTGTTAATCATATGAGGTTGTTGTTGTTGAATTAGAATCGGATGTGTATGGTTATGATAATCGGCTGCATGTTGTTGAAATCGGATTAGTTGTAGAGTAGATCATGAGGTGTTTGAGATAGATCGAAACCTTGGATAAGATATGTTCATGTGTTTTGATAATTGTTCATGGTTATGATCATACTAGGGTTCATAAGGATTGCTTAGAATATGCTCAGTTGATCCAGATTATTAGTGTTTGTTAATTTCATAGATTGTTAATTGATAAAAAGTAAATAAGGAAATCATTGAGTGGTTGTAACTGAATGTCATGAATTTCGGATATTTGAACCACTCGCACAAGACCTCTTAGTCGAACAAGAGGTTCACTCGCACAAGGTGTCCACTCGCACAAGACTCCGGGTCACACAAGCAGACCAGTCGCACAAGCTGAGCTGGTCGCACAAGAGGCCCCGATCGCACAAGGAGTTCCTGGCCGCACAAGGCTGCTGGGCCGCAAATGATGAATGATTAATTAACTATTGGGCCGGTTATTAGTTGGGCCGTAGACTTGGGCTGGTAATGTAATCGCACAAAGTAACATGGACCGCACAAGGCTTAGTTTCAATTGTTTGGGTTGTGTTATACTTACGGATTTAATTGGGTTACATGTTATTGGGCCGGGTAGTAATGGGCTTCAACATATGACTCGCACAAGGCCATTAGACTTGTGCGAGCCCAATCATTTAATGTCAATGTGTCTTAATTACTGAACGTGATGTTGTATGATGCCATGATCAGTATGTGTTTCTCTTATATGCAATCAATGTGAAACTTATGTGCACTACTTGAGTCAAAACCTGACTTGTATGGTAACCATGTTAGGACGTGGTTGACCACTAGCTGATAGACTTGATCTTTCTGTGTAATCTGCCGAGCAAACCAAGGTGAGTTCACACCCTTACCAAGGCATGGGATTCCCCAGTTGGGTTGCGAATGGGATTGTATGATTACCTGTACTTACATTACCACTAGACTATTTACCACGGTCCTCGGTTGGGAAGGATGCCTGTGCCAAATTCTACGCAAAGCCTACGTACTGTCCTCGGATTGGGAAGGACACTAGCACTAAACCTACGTAAAACTTATGTACAACCGTCCTCGGATTGGGAAGGACGCCAGTGCTAAAACCTACGTACTACCGTCCTCGGATTGGGAAGGACGCCAGCGCTAAATCTACGTACTCGTTACGTACTGTCCTCGGTTGGGAAGGGCACTTACATAAACCTGCGTAAACCTATACTTACTACTATCCTCGGATTGGGAAGGATACTTATGATTACGAATAGTCTAGGGAATATATAACATGGGAAGCCCCCACTAATAGAACGTACTATCGGCCCAGTAGAGCCACATGTTACATACGAACTTACTATTACGCATTTACTTTCTGTGAACTCGCTCAACTAGTTGTTGATCCTCTGTTACATGCCTTGCAGGACCTTAGGTACTTATGGAGCTTGCACAGGGAGGAGCAGGTCGTTGTGGGACATGGATCGATGATGCCATGTTAACTATCTAAACATTTGAATTTATGATTTACTTTGGGTTTACATACTTATGCTTCCGCTACACACTTATTGATGTTTGGTTTTTGATAACACCTTTCGTATTGATGAATGACTTTTGCTTAATTACTTACATGTTCAATATGATTGGTGGCTTGATCCTGGTCAGTCACGCCTCCAAGCGGTGATATTCCGCGTGTGGATTTTGGGGGTGTGACACAATCAAGCTCCTGCTCTGATACCACTTGTTAGGACCGGTTTTGACTCCGAAACGATTGCGAACCGAACGTGTGACGTGCGGAATCCGTACACGAACGTGACCGAACACACGAGAACGTAATATAATCAGTGATTCTATTGACAGATCTGAAATCGTACAAAGCACCTGAATCACGTGGAGCACTTTCTCTCTCTAGCTTCTCTCTCTAGATCTAGAGCTCTTCAAGTCTCCAAAATACCAAAAGTGTCAAAAGTTCTAAACCTAACACCTTAGGTTCCCATTTATAGGCCAAGGATATAAGGAGGTTCTCCTTATTTACAATAATGCCACCTTGCCTTTCTAAACTAGATATTACAATAAAACGCTAGAAATAAACTGTTTCTGCTACGGTATTGAGATGACAGAGGCGATAGACATACTGCACTAACATCGGGTTCGAAAGTCTAAGCGGTTGTTTAGACCGCTTATCTTTACGACCCTATATAAGCACTAAACCTAAAGTGACGAGTTAAACATGTTAGAACATGTTTAACAAAGTTTGAAAACAAGTTTGATATCAAAACAAAGGGTTTTGATACCCAAGAATAGTTTGGTTACAAAATACGTATAAACGCGCATTTTGACCGAAACTATGACTCGTCACTACACCTAAATAATGTGGTAATTAGTAGGTATAGTCACAAAGGACTATGACCATCGTGATTACGCTCACGTTGTGAAGTTCAAACGAACTTCGTGTTGACCATAAATTGGTCAAAGCATAAAGTCAAACACTGTTTGACTTTCGCGCTTAAAAACGCGTAAAAGAATGAAAGAAACATACAAAAGGTCCAAGCCTTGAAGATTTGAACTCAATTTACTCAGGTATGAAGCTTGAGAGCTTCAACCTAGAGCAAAAATGAGAACAAATGTGTGAAGAATGAAGTGAATCAAGTGGGTTTATATAGATTTTGGACAACCGTTAGGATCGTTCCTCGATTAATGTGCTTTAATCTTGACCCTCTATGTGTTACCCATTGTTTTACAATGCTATGGGTGTCCAAAACCAGCTCATGGTATTGCAATTGATGGGTTTTGGAAGCTTTGAGGGGCCACCGAAGAAAAAAATGCAATGCTAGCAGACCAAACCGTAAGTCCCATTCTGCAAACCGTAAGCCACGGTCGGGCCAGGCTGGTCACACTCACAAGTTTTCATTTGTTGCAACTTTGGCCCTTTTGACATCCAAACTTGCGTTTTTCACTTCTAACACCCGTTTAACCAAATTTTTAGACTCTATAAGGATGTTAAAGAATAGGGGACTTGAAATATGCTTGGAAATATCATGGATGTCGGTTCGTTTGGTCGTACGGTTGCGTTGTTCGGTTAATTACGACGAAACACGAACGGACGCGAAAAACGATCCAAATTGCAAGACGAATGGAATTTTAGCATTCCATTCACTAAAATAAAATATTTTAATGATTACAAAAATTTTTGGATGTCCGGATGTGTTTAGAACGTAAGTTATGCGCGAAAATGCAAACTTATGCACTTTTTGACGCTTTTAGTCCCTGTTTGACCTAAAAGTTTGTTTTAGCACACCGAACCCCTCAAAGCCTATTTCTAAGCTATGTGAAGGATATTTAGGGTATGTTTAACTTATGGCCATGTTCCGAAATGTTCGTTACAGTACGAATCGGCATACTTTCGCAGTTTGTCGAAAATAGTCCATGTAAGCGAATAAACTTGATTTTGCCATACCAAAGCCTTCAAAACTTATTTCTAAGTTATGTAAAGGTTATTTAAGGTATGTTAAGCATCAATTGATGTTACAGAGTGTTTGTCACATTAAACTGATTACGTTTACGCATCGGTTTGCGTATAACTCTCTAGAAAGTGATATAGAGTTTGAAATTGAACAAAAATCAAAACATGCAAAATGTCAAACATAAAAAAACAAATATTGGGATCAAATAACATTGTTTCATTGATAACTGAACAATTCAGAGTACATACAATGATTACAAGCACAGATGTCACACATGAGAATAGCAATTCTGAGGATGAAACGGATAGCTTGAGGGGCATGCATGAAAAGAAGTTGAAGTATTGGTTTGTGAAAGATGGAAAGAGAAAGAGGACTCCTAAAGTATCACCTAAAGTGGTGACACCGAAGATTGTTACTAAGGGTAAAGTTGAAAGGGGGATTCACAAGAAAAGTTAGATTATTCTTTGTTATATCATACTAATAAATGTTGATGTTTGTTTTGCAGAGCCAGCAAAGAAGAAATCACCACCAAGACTTGTAGATGAAACAGTGATTCCACCAGTAGACTTGATCAACAAAGACGTAGAAAACTTGAACTTATCTTTTGATGATTAAATAAAGCAAACTGAAGATACTGCAAAGGTTCAAGGTTCTCATGTTGAAAAGGAAGCTACAACTTCTGCAAAGAACGTTGAAGCTGAAAGTTTGAAAGAAAAGCTGGTTGAAGGAGTTGCTCAATCAGATTTCAGTGCAACTGAAAATGATTCAAGTGATACAAAACCTGAATTTGATACTTCAAAGTTGGGCGTTGGAAAGATAAAGCAGAAAGTAAAGCCTCCAAAGAAGAAAAAGGATTCTGATGAAAAGGATTCTACTTACATTCCAGCACCTGAAGAGAAAAAGATGTCACACCCTGGCTTTTGCGGAAGCGTGGGTTTATTTGGTGTGACTTCTTAATACCATAGCTTAATCACAACAAAGCTATATGAAAATAAAACCATGATGATCATCCATTACTTCAAGTTTTAAAAGTAAAATACGACAACATTGTTTTAGAGTTGACACATGCAACGAGTTTACAACACAACATAATAAAAACCTTGTTCATAAGACACAATCACAAAATATGAAATAAACACAGTTTAAGACTTGTGACTCGTCCAGGTAAAAGTCACAATCCCTAAACTTGTATGACACCATTCTTCTACGCAGCGTAACGACAGTGCATACCTTGCCAGATCCCTAATTCCCTGAAATACATGTAAGTTGAAAAATCAACATAAAGTTGAGCGAGTTCATGTGAAAGTGAGTATGTAAACCTTTGTAAGTATAAAATCCCTGGTATGTAGCAAATAAGGAAATAAAAAGATCACCAATGGTTTGCAAGGCCATTGATATGTGTGAAGTGCTGTAGGAAGACTCAAACCTAGTGGATTTATGCGTCGGGTACAAAGTCACCCCGAGGTCCGTTCTGTTGGGCCTGGAGTTGGGCTCGCTACACCCAGATAGATCTATCGCTACTGACCCTCGGTCCTACAATGAGGATTAATGGCCTCCAGTTCCCGCCTACCCACTCACATGATCTAAGTAGTAACCCTCCTTACGCTAACCATACCATGTAAAAAGTATTCGTAATCATAGTAACATGTATTTCACCCCCGAAGTATAAAAACTGAAAACAGTTAAGAGAAAAGGGGGACATGAACTCACAGAAGTGCGTCTCGAAATAGTCCGTCCCAAAATAACCTGCTGCGTGACGACCTACACGTACTAACTTCTATTAGACGGACGGCCGTGCCTTGGCTTATGGTTTAACGTTTTTGGAGAAATAGCTAGGTAACTATTCCGTGTTTACACTTCTTAATTATTTAACAAGTATATTCCTTCCCAAGGATGGGGGTTTTTAATACATGTGCGTTTTATAGTTCCGAAAATATATTTTTAAGTCTCACTTAAAATATATTTTAATTACTTGCCTAAAATATTCTAACTCCAAAATATACATATTTTTCCCAAAAATATTATATTTTACTTCATACAATTTCCAAAATAATACTTTGTCAAAATACACATTTAAGAGTATTTTCCGAAAATACATAAGTTACGTTTTAAAGTTCGTGTGGTAATGATAATACCGGTGTAACTTAAATATTTATTTGTGATAGCGTTGGTATTATTTTGGAGTCGTGCTTTCACAATGTATTCCAGTTGTATTATTGTTACTCTAAAAATAATACACATATAGTTCACAAAATAATCATAAAATCACACAAGCGTTTTATTATGAAATATATATTCTCAATATATATTTAACAAGTTTCCTTTACGAAAATCTACCTCCGAATACTTGGTTATTTTATAACAAAAATCGTGGCGAAGTTTGTTTGGAAAACAAGTCAAAAATATATTTATAACACTTGTCACAAAGATATTTCTAAGTGTTATTTTCTGGAAAAATTTCGCCAGAGTTTCCTCTGTAACTGGAGGTGGCCACGCTTACTAGCGTATCATTTTCTTTTCGAAATTCAATCAACAATTTTCCAATCATCAATATACAATATTCAATAATCAAACTAGTCAAAATAAGCATAAATCGCAAACACATGAACTTGTAAGTTGCGTAAAATATGTAGTAACTTTCCAACATATTTAGTAGATCTTTCCATCTTTAAAAATAAAATCATTTTCTTGGAAATCTTTATTTTTAAAGAACATGCAAGTTTACAACTTCTATTCAAAAAATTACGACAATATTTCTTGGTTAAATCTTTTGTCACACAAGTGTTTACACACTTGTTTGTTTGCAAAAATGCTTCTAGTTCATGAAAGATCCGGCTTTTAAACAAGGTTTGCATCCTACACTTAGTTCTTTGAAAATACCACTTGTAGATCTTTAGATCTACTAGTTTAGAACTCTATTTTACAAGAAAAATTATTTTTACTCAAGTTCATGTCTATGTATGGAAAGGTTCATCATCTTGTAATTTTCACACTTAACATATTGCATGATCTAGCGTGGTTAGATGACGATCCGTTCCACTTCTAGCAACCAACAACATAAAATAATCATAACTAAACAAGATTCACAAGTTTTACACCATTTGTTTCTCTTTAACCAACTAGTTTATCATTCTTGCAAGACTTTAAATTTTGTTTTCGCATGTTCTTGAGTTTTAACCATTGAACCTCCAATTAACCACTTTAAACATGAACAAGGAAGTGTTTGGAAGCACTTACTACTAGCTCGTGGCTAGGGAAGAATCAAAGCGAAAACTAGGTGGATAAAAGCAACGTAGTGAGGTCCTTGAGATTCCGTAAGCACCGGGTTTGCTTGAATGATATCTTGCACCTTTGTATGTAAGTGGTTTAGCTAGATTGAAACTTGAAGGTGGGTGGATGTGGGTTGGGGGTTTCGGCCGATCCAAAGGAGAGGAGAAAGAGAGAGTAAAATTTTGAAGTGTTGATGTGAATGTAATGCTTATCCTCCATACTTACTTATAATCCATATTGGGTGTATTGTCCACTAAACAATGTGTTATGAAGATATTAGGCAACCTCAATAAAATAATCAATATTTGTAAGGAGTGTGTCCCCTTGGGGGACCGATTCGGTTGAAGGGGGGGGGGGGGGTTATATAGTTTGATTTCAACCAAATGGTTAGTGTCTAGTTTTGTGTTAGTTAGGTGATTAAATTAGTTATTAGTATGTTATGTAATATAACGGGTGTTAGGGTGTTCGGAGACCCTAACTAGCTTAGAAAAGGAAAAACAATGTCATTGACAATATTTTTATGTTCCGGGTAAAGTCCGGTTGTTCGGTTGGATATTGATCCGTTAAAGTGCTAAATAGGCATTTAAAGTGTCTTTAATATTATTTTTAGTGACACAATGAATTCCCGACACTTTGGAAAGTGTCTAGTATTATTTTCCCATGTTTTTGCACCTTACTAGTTAAGTTAAGTGCTGAATTTTGCAATAAAGTGCAGAATTTTGTAGTTAAAGCATGTTTTAGGCACATCCGGTCACTATAACTATCACCTAGTGACGCAGTTTAACAATCCTCACCTCCCTACACTCCCTACTAGTGTAGTAAACTATTCCCGGCTCATACTGGCCTCAGAGACAGTGTCTGTCTAGTGCTGGCTATGTCAGCATGTTTACTGGGTTATCCGTTTATTTTGCTAACTGTGCTTTTGTGCATCAAGTTTGTCACTATATTTTTGGGTAAATAATTGAGTGACAGTAATAAGGTATGATGCATGTATATGTATGTATCAGAAATCAAGAATCGGTTTAACCACAATTGTAAGCAAGCATAGTAATTAAGCATTAATTAAATATTAATTAATTCGTACGGATACCTGGTTTGGTGAGGGTTGTCACAAAAGAAAGGTACAAGGAAGCGTAAAGCTAGACCTACAGTTGTTATTCCAAGGAATGTTAGAGCAAGAAAGGGAGCAGCATCAATGCCTGAGGATCAAAGTGGTAAAGCTCCAGAAGTACAACAAGCTCAAAATGTTCAATCTCTAGAGGTTCAAGCTCAAAGTATTCCAGAGGTTGAAGTACAAAGTGTTGAAAAGCCTGAAGTTGAAAAGAAAGCTCCAGAAAGTCCTATCTTTAAAAGAGTCGAAAAGAATGTTGAAGCTGAGAAGGATGATGATGAGGTTCAATTCATGGGTGAAAGAGAGTCTACAGCACCACATCCACCAGTCAATCCAATTATTCACATTTAAGATGATCCAAAGGAGTCAACAAAGAAGAAAGATACTTTCCTGGTTTATTTGAAGATTTTCCGGAAATTCATGGTGACATTTCATATGATCTTCCAGAAGGTGATCATGATATGTTTCATGATGGAAAGATTGTCACACCCCGACCGCGTAAAACAACAAATCGCGGCGGAAACATCGGGGAGTCGAGCAACAGAATTATTGTTTCACAACCATGGTATTTAAAGTTTTGTTTTATTTATTAAAAAAGGGGGATACATTATCTTAAAACAAAGAAACAAAGAGTACATAACAAAGTTAAACTATTCTAGCTTCATTTTATGTCACTAAGGCACAGGTCCGCCTAAGTGTATCTTGATCATTCCTATGCATCAGCTCCTGAAAACACATGTGAAAATAGGTACGACAGCATAAAAATGCCTGTGAGATACATAGGTTTATTGATTTGGGATTCATGACTTTGATTTGGGATTCATGACTTGTATTTGAAAGAAATGTTTAACAAAAAGTTACTCATGAATCTTATTAAAAGTGTTTTCTTTTGTAAAACATATGAAAATCGATAAGAAATTTGATGATATAAAAGAAAGATGTGTGGTTAAATAAATAACCAGGTAAAAATGAATTTGTATAAGATGTGTTATTTGTAAAACAATGTTTTGTAGAGTTATGTTCTTTGTATAAAATGTAATATGTCTAAATTGAAATGGTTTAAATAACGCTACGATATGTAATATCATAAAAGCACTTATATATAGGAAGTACCAACGGCGTATCCACCATGCTTTTATCATATTACACACGCCTCGTTATTTAAATCACTTACCCAAACAAACCACCAAAATGTCTTGTTTAAACTAATGTCAAAATGTTTATGTGTGAAAAATGTCAAATGCCAAATGTAAATCATGTTCATGTATAATATAATCAAATGTTATGTATGGAGAATAAAAGTGTCTACTCAAACCATATGTAAAATGTACAAAACAATGTATTTAAATAAATCACAGTTTAAATCAAAAGTTATATTTTGTAAAATCAATGCTTTATTGATACAAACATCTATGCGGTAATGTTAAAACGCATACATTCAAGCCTTGTGACTGTGGAGACAAACCCTTAAACAAATTAAAGGTTTATCAAAATTTATGAATATCGGATTCAGTCATTTCCTACTTCCAAACAAACCTAGGAAGTCAGAAATGGGAGTTGTCAATTCCTATGGTACCACTACTTACTACTGAGCGGCGTGATCAATGTTAATGAACCTATTTTTGTCCCGTTAAACAAACCAAATGTCATACCAAATGTAAGCATGTTTATGTGTAAACAATGTACTAAGTATGCAATATGAACATACATAGCAAAAATGTGATGTAAATTGTCACACCCCGACCACGTAGAACAACAAAACGTGGCGGAAACGTCGGGGAGTGTTGTAACAGAATTAATTGTTTCACAACCATGGGAATCAAAGTTACGTTTTATTTATCAAACAAGAGAGTTACATTGTTTTAAGCAAGAAACAAAGAGTACATAACATAATTTAACTAGTTCTAGCTTCATTTTTAAGTTGCTAAGGCACAGGTCCGCCTATGTGTGTCTCGAACATCCTATGCAACAGCTCCTGAAAACACATGTGAAAATAGGTACGTCAGCATAAAAATGCCTGTGAGATACATAGGTTTTGTGAGAATAAAAATAAACTGTTTTGTAAACCAAAGTCTTGTGAAAAACATGTTACTTGTGTAAAATGTATAAGTCCAAATTGAATGATTTAAATTACGCTATGATATGTAATATAATACAAACACTTATATATAGGAAGTACCAGCGGCGTATCCACCATGTTTGTATCATACTACTCACATCTCGTTACTTAAGTCACTTAAACAAACCACCAATGTATAAAGTCTATGTTTAAACCAATTGTCAAAAAGTCCTTGTATAAACCATGTCAAATGTTAAAAGTCCAAATGTAGTCAAGTAATGTGCAACAATCGTTATGTATGGTAAGTAATGTGTTGTTACATAAACCAAATGTAAAAATGTACAAAACAAAGTATTTTGAATATATCAAAAAGTTATGTTTTGCAAAGTAAATGCATGTTTTATTGATACAAATACTTATGTGGTAAGTTAACGCATACATTCAAGCCTTGAGACAGACGGATAACCCTAAGTCAAGCTTATCAAAAGAAATGTTTTCGGATTCAGTCATTCCTTACATCCAAACAAACCCAGGATGTCACGAACGGGATTTGTCAAGTCCTATGGTACCACTACTTACTACCGAGCGGCGTAGCTAATGTTAATGAACGTATATAAGTCCCGTTTGTAAAAACCAAATGTCATACCGATTGTAAACATGTTAAATGAAAACAATGTGCTAAGTATGCTAAGTTAACATACAAAGCAGAAAAGTCATGTAAATCAATGTGCTAGCATGCTCAGTCAACATACATAGCAGAAATGTAAAGTAAAACAATGTACTAAGTATGCTAAGTAAATATACATAGCAAAACAATGTAATGTAAATCATGTACTATAAATGTACAAACGAACATAGCAAGTATATGATGTGAAAACATGGAAAGCATGAAAGTAACAAGTAGGTGCATGTGTTTCACCCCAAAACAGTTTGGAAAACAATAAAAGAGGGGTCTATGTACTCACTTGAGATTGCTCAATAGACTTTAGATATCCACCAAGCAAAGCTAGAAGATCACGGATTCAAACGACACCTAATATAGGTAACTATGTTAATAAACGGACCTAAATCGGAGGATCAGATAGAATGAGGGTTCGTAAACCAAACGAGTATGGGAACTCGTGTAATATGGTTTAACAAAAGCCTACATACTAAAATGAAACCTAACCTAAGTGCTTACGACCCATCACGACCCGTTTAGGTAGCTTATGCTACTTTAACGCGTCGTTCGCGTAAAACGCGTTCGGAATGCCTAACTAGCCCTATGATAAGTAAAATATGCCTTAACATGTCTAATATTGTTGCTAAATCAGTTTAGATATCAAAAATTATGTTACATAGGCTTAAAATGAATTTTGGCGTAAAAAGGGCATTTTGGTAATTTACCTAAGGCATACAAACTACTTATCATACAACTACTTAAACGAAGCGACCATAAGGTATAACCTCGGAAGGTTATTCCTTATATACTATGGTCACCTAATGTGTTTGGTTGGATCTTAATGATCGACCAAATGGGTCGGGTTCGAATGTATAAGCGATTGATTAGATCGCTTACCTTTACGACCCTAGACAAGCACAAAACTAAAAGTGACGAGCTAAGCGTGTTAAAACATGCTTAACTAAGTTAGAAAACAAGTTTGGTATCAAAACAAACGGTTTTGATACCTAAAAGTAGTTTGGTTACAAAATACGCAAGAATACGCATTTTGGCCGAAACTACGACTCGTTACTAAGCCTAGATAACGTGGTAATCAGTAGGTGTAGTCACAAGGGACTATAACCATCGTGATTACGCTCACGTTGTGAAGTTCAACTGAACTTCGTGTTGACCATAAACTGGTCAACGTAGAAAACGCTAAAAATGGAGAAACGCTAAAAGAACGAAAGAGGACTTACAACGGGTCCAAGAACGGAAGTTCTGATCCGAATATTCTCAGGTATGAAGTGTTAAACACATCAACTTAGAGAAAAAATTAAGATTCAAAGTTGTGGGTTTTGAGTTGTTAACTTGGGGGGTATTTATAGGATTTCTAGGACCGTTAAGATCGTTCCTCGAAAACCATGCTTCAATCTCATCCATACACCTCAAGCCCATAGTTTTGCAATACCATTGGAGCCCCTAGTATCAGGAAATACCATTTGCATGTGTGTTTTGAGTGGTTAACAGCTGTAAATAGCTGTTTAAACTGATTATGCTGATCTGGGAGGGCCTCGCGGCCCGCATAAGGGATAGCAGAAACTTACGCGCCCCGCCTGGGGGTCTTAGACCAGCAACAAGTTTCAAAAGGGACAGTTTTGGTCCCTGTTGGTGTTTAGAGCTATTTCCGACATGTTTAAGGCCCGTTAAGCCATCTTTAAGGCCCTAAAATGATGCCTAAACATTGTGGACATGAAACATGCTCAAAAATATGCCGGATGTCGGTTCATTTGGTCGTATGATTTCGATGTTCGCTAAATTACGACGGAATGCGCATAAGCGCGAAAAACGATCCAAATTGCGCGACGAATGGATTTTTCTTATGCCGAACACTAAAATAAAATATTTTAGTGCTTACATAAATTTTTGGATGTCCGGATGTATTCAGAATGTAAGTTATGCGCAAAAATGCAAACTTATGCACTTTTTGACGCTTTTAGTCCCTGAATGACCCAAAAGTTTATTTTAGCACACCGAACCCCTTAAAGCCTATGTCTAAGCTATGTAAAGGATATTTATGGTATGTTTAACTTATGGTCATGTTCCGGAATGTCTGTTCTAGTACGAATCATCATACTTTCGCAGTTTGTCGAATTTAGTCCCTGTAGGCGATTAAACTTCATTTTGCCATACCATAGCCTTCAAAACTTATTTCTAAGTTATGTAAAGGTTAGTTAAGGTATGTTAAGCATATGTTGATGTTCCTTAGTGTTTGTCACATTAAACTGATTATGTTTACGCACCAGCTTGCGTATAACTCTCCAGAAAGCAATGCAGAGTTTGAAATTGAACAAAAGTCAAAACATGAAAAATGTCAAACATAAACAAACAAACATTGGGATTAAATAACTTTGTTTTATTGATAACAGAACTGTTTACAATGATTACAGACACATGTGTCACAGTCTCCCCTACTTGTGGAAATTTTGTCCCGAAATTTATTTAGAGGAAACTCGTGAAAATAGATGCGGATACTTCGCCTTCATTTGATCTTCACATTCCCAAGTAAACTCAGGTCCGCGTTTAGATTCCCAGCGAACTTTAACCAAAGGAATGCGCTTGCGTTTAAGCCACTTGACTTCACGATCCATAATTTCCACAGGTTTCTCAACAAATTTCAGTGTTTTATCAACACGAATTTCGTCAAGTGGTATGTGGAGGTTCTCATCAGCTAGACACTTCTTGAGATTGGATACGTGGAAAGTTGGATGAACATTCCCAAGTTCAGGAGGTAACCCAAGTCTGTAGGCTACCTTACCGATTCTTTCGACGATCCTGAATGGTCCAACGTATCTTGGTGTAAGTTTTCCTTTCTTTCCAAATCTGATCACACCTTTCCAAGGTGAGACCTTAAGTAATACGCGATCACCGACTTGAAATTCCAAGGGCTTGCGTCGTTGGTCTGCGTAACTCTTTTGACGGCTTCTAGCTGTCTGAAGGTTATCATGAACTTTCTTAACCTTATCAGTTGTCTCTAAAATGAGGGCAGGTCCAGTAAGCTGAGCCTCACCGATCTCATTCCAGCAGACTGGTGAACGACATTTTCGACCATAGAGAGCCTCGAAAGGAGCCATGTTGATGCTGGAGTGATAACTGTTGTTGTAGGAGAATTCAATTAATGGAAGATGTGAATCCCAACTACCACCAAAATCAATCACACAAGATCTAAGCATATCCTCCAGAGTCTGGATTGTTCTTTCAGATTGACCATCCGTTTGCGGATGACAAGCTGTGCTCAGATTAAGTTGGGTCCCCATAGCAGATTGCATGGTTCTCCAAAAATAAGAAGTGAAGCGAGCATCTCTGTCAGAAATGATGTTCAAAGGAACACCATGTCGAGATACAATTTCATCCACATAGATTTTAGCAAGTTTGTCAGCAGAAAAATCCTCACGGATTGGCAAGAAATGCGCTGACTTAGTAAGACGATCAACAACTACCCAGATGGCATCATGACCTTTCTTTGTGCGCGGAAGTTTGGTAACGAGATCCATAGCAATGTTTTCCCATTTCCAAACTGGGATCTCTGGTTGCTCCAATAAACCAGAAGGACGTTGATGTTCAGCCTTAACCTTAAGACATATAAGGCATTTTGATACGTATAAGGCAATGTCTTTCTTCATACCAGGCCACCAATACTGAATACGAAGATCCTTATACATCTTATCTGAGCCAGGATGAATAGAATAACGAGACTTATGGGCTTCATCCATAAGTAAGGTGCGAAGATCATCTTGGCTTGGGACCCACAAACGGTCCATGAAGTAATACGATCCATTGTCCTTCAGTTCAAGATCAGGTGTTATGTGGTAGGGAAATTCCTTATCCATCAAACCTTGTGAAACACAAGTGTGTTGAGCCTGAGTGATGCGTGCTTGGATATCAGATTGAGCTTGAATATCAGATTGAACACGAACACAATGAAGCTTAGTACGTTCCTTACGACTCAAATCATCGGCTATGACATTCGCCTTACCTGGATGGTAGCGAATTTCACAGTCATAGTCGTCTAGAAGCTCAACCCAACGTCGTTGCCTCATGTTGAGTTCTTTCTGATTGAAGATATGCTGAAGACTTTTGTGGTCCGTGAAAACCACACATTTTGTACCGTACAAATAGTGTCTCCAGATCTTAAGAGCGAAGACAACTGCACCTAACTCAAGATCATGAGTGGTGTAGTTCTTCTCATGTATCTTCAACTGCCTCGATGCATATGCTATGACTTTGTTCCTTTGCATGAGAACACAGCCAAGACCCAAATTTGATGCATCACAATACACGACAAAATCATCATTACCCTCAGGCAATGATAGAATAGGCGCATCACAAAGCTTCTGCTTCAAGTTTTGAAAAGCTTCCTCTTGTTTGAATCCCCAATCAAAGGGTTTGTTCTTCTGAGTTAGAGCAGTTAGAGGAACTGCAATCTTTGAGAAATTTTCAATGAAGCGGTGATAATAACCCGCCAGACCAAGAAAAGAACGTACTTCAGTAGGAGTAGTAGGCGTATCCCAATCCTTAATCGCACTGATCTTGGAGGGATCTACATGAATACCTTGTTCATTGACAATATGCCCTAAAAATTGAACTTCCTTAAGCCAAAATTCGCACGTGGAGAATTTGGCGAAAAGTTGTTCTCTCTTTAGGAGTTCCAGAGTAAGACGAAGATGTTGCTCGTGATCAGCTCGCATCTTACAATATATCAAGATGTCATCAATAAAAACGATGATGAATTTATCTAACTAAGGTTTGCATACCCTATTCATTAAGTCCATGAAAACAGCAGGAGCATTAGTCAACCCGAAAGGCATAACTGTGAACTCATAATGCCCATAACGAGTGCGGAACGCTGTCTTGGTAATATCTTCTTCATGCACACGAAGTTGATGATACCCAGAACGCAGATCAATCTTCGAAAAGTAAGAAGCGCCCTGTAACTGATCAAAGAGATCATCTATGCGAGGTAGGGGATATCGATTCTTGATGGTAAGCTTGTTAAGCTCACGATAATCGATACACATCCTAAAAGATCCATCCTTCTTCTTGACAAAAAGAATGGGAGCATCCCAAGGTGAAAAGCTAGGACGGATAAAACCTTTGTCAGAGAGCTCCTGAAGTTGCTTAGACAACTCTTGCATCTCAGACGGTGCAAGACGATATGGAGATCTGGCAATGGGATTTGCACCAGGTACGAGATAAATACGGAACTCGACTTGGCGTGCTGGGGGTAGACCAGGTAACTCTTCAGGAAATACTTCAGGATAATCCCGAACAACAGGGATATCTTGAATAGACTTACCCTTGCCCCTATCTGCTACAACATGTGCCAAAAAGGCCACATAGTTCTTTCGCAGATACTTCCGAGCTTTAAAACAAGACATGAGTTTGAGACTACCTGCAGGTTTCTCACCACGAACTTGTAGGATCTCCCCTGTCGAAAGCGGTACACGAACAATCTTCTCGAAACAAACTACCTCTGCGTGATGCTTAGCTAACCAATCCATACCCACTATAACGTCGAAGCTTCCAAGTTGCATAGGCGTGAGGTTAATAGGAAAAAGATGGTTGTTAAGGTTCAACTGGCAGTTGCGAAGAACAGAATCAAGAACAATGGGTTCACCACTAGCAACTTCTACTGTCAAGGGAAATAATGCACGTGTGGATGCTAAGTAATACAAGTACAATGTATGCATCTAAGTATGACGAACCTTGCAATCTGGGGTGTGGTGTCGTTGTGGTTTTTCAACAAAGAATAGTTATAGTCTGGTTTTCAAAAATTTATATTTTTAACCTAGTTCCCTATAACCAATGGCTCTGATACCAATCTGTCACACCCTCAATTTCCACATGCAGAGTTTTACCACGAGGCGTGTGACTGACGGGGATCTAGCCACTAATCATGTTTCCTAGTTTTGTTCTAGACATGCGAAGCAATGGCTCAAAAGATAATGACACAAAACTCTTATCGGCACCCGAATCAAAAAGAACAGATGCAGGCTGATTATTAATAAAGAACGTACCGTTGACCACATTATTGTCTGCTTGCGCCTCATGTGCATTCATGTTGAAGACTCGACCTCGAGCCAGGGCCTGATTCTGATTTGGATTGGCGTTAGCTAGTCTTGGACACCGGTTTCTGTAGTGGGTCAGATCCCCACAATTGTAGCATGAACCAGGAGGAAAATGAGGTCGTGCAGCTTGACCTTGTTGCTGAGCAAGAGGCTGAGCAACTTGTTGGGCTTGGTTCTGAACTGCCTGATTCTGGTAGACAGGAATGCGGCATGTAGTAGCAAGATGACCATTTCTTCCACAGTTAGTGCAATGACGACATTGGAGATGTGGTAGGTGATGGCCGTTACACCTGTTGCACAAAGGTGCGTTGCCAAGATAAGGCCTCTTGGCGGGTGGTTGCCGGTGTGTACAAGGCCCAGGAACGAATTCACCGCCGTATGGCTGACCGGCGATTACTAGTGATTCCGGCTTCATGCAGGTGAGTTGCAGCCTGCAATCCGAACTAAGGACGGGTTTTTGGAGTTAGCTCACCCTCGCAGGATCGCGACCCTTTGTCCCGGCCATTGTAGCACGTGTGTCACCCAGGGCATAAGGGGCAAGATGACTTGACGTCATCCTCACCTTCCTCCGGCTTATCACCGACAGTCTGTTTAGGGTTCCAAACTCAATGATGGCAACTAAACACGAGGGTTGCGCTCGTTGGGGGACTTAACCCAACACCTTACGGCACGAGCTGACGACAGCCATGCACCACCTGGCATTGGGAGGGGAACAACAGCTGGAAACGGCTGCTAATACCCCGTAGGCTGAGGAGCAAAAGGAGGAATCCGCCCGAGGAGGGGCTCGCGTCTGATTAGCTAGTTGGTGAGGTAATAGCTTACCAAGGCGATGATCAGTAGCTGGTCCGAGAGGATGATCAGCCACACTGGGACTGAGACACGGCCCAGACTCCTACGGGAGGCAGCAGTGGGGAATTTTCCGCGATGGGCGAAAGCCTGACGGAGCAATGCCGCGTGGAGGTAGAAGGCCCACGGGTCATGAACTTCTTTAGCTGATTTGGTGCAGCTTGAGCCTGTGCAGTAACGGCATAGTTTTGGGAAGCCTTCCGCTTCCTAGACCCCTTTGAGGAACCATAATCCTTTCCCTTCTTGTTTTTACCTTTCTTGCTATCCTCTTTGTCAGACGCCTGCTTCTTACCTTTGTCACCCATTTTATGCAGCTTTCCCTTTCGAACCTGCGACTCAGTCAATGTCGCTGCTAACTCGATCGCCTGACGGACTGTGGTAGGGTTACTACCAGTAATGATGTCTTGCACTGAGTCAGGTAGACCATCGATGTACCTTTCGATAGCCTTGTCGAGTGGGGTAACCATGGTCGGGCAAAGCAGACTCAATTCTTCATACCTATCAGTGTAAGCCCGATTCTCACCACTATCTTGCTTCAAATCATCAAATTCCCTTTCCAAAGCTCGCAACTCATGACGAGGGCAAAACTCCTTCATCATAAGGGCCCTAAGTTCAGCCCATGTTTGCGCTAAAGCAACCTCAGCACCACGGTCTCTCATAACCCCGTTCCACCATGTAAGAGCCCTCTTCTGGAACACACTGGAAGCAAACTCGACCTTGCGATTATCAGGACACTGAATGTGACGAAACATACTCTCAGTGCTCTCGAACCATTGTAGGAGTCCAGTTGCTCCTTCAGTACCACTAAACTTGACTGGCTTAGCCGAATTGAAACTCTTGAAATTGCATGGAGCATGATTGTTGTTGTTGGCTTGGTTCAGTTGAGCAATAAGATTTGGGAAAGCAGCAGCCATTTGCTGCGCGATGATTTCTGCCAGTTCGGCATTTGCTATCTGATTGTCACGTCGAGGAGGCATTCTAAAATAGGAAACATGAAAGGAAACGAGTGAGATGATTGGATGAAAAGAATGAGATGATACAAAAATTGACAACAGCAAAGATGGTGGTCATTTGTTCGTTACCACAAGGCAAACAAACAACACATTATGACTAATCAAAGTAAATGGGTCAAAAATAATGTATCGCGAAGACATGCTCGCCTATAAGTGAACACTCACCCCAAGAGTTCCCAGGTAAGAGTACTGGTCCTATTATGTGGATTTGTACGAACACTCTAGCCTTAGACAGAAAACCCAAGGTACAGGCATTCACTCTTCCAGTTTGCACGTGTTCACACTATTCAAAATCCAAAACTTTGACGAGATTTTGAAAATTCAAAGGGGTTCAAAACCTTACAATAGAGGGTTCAATACCTAGTAATCAATCATCCAAGAACAGATGGTTAATTTTCAAAGTGGATTCGAACTTGTTGTTCTCGTTGTGGTTATCACCTAAGGATAGGTGAAGTGCATGTTTTAAAATCTAAACACAAGACAACTTGTGTTGGGGTCCTAGAAAGGTTATAGTCTAGGTCAAAGCATTACTAATAACCTAATTCCCTATAACCATTGGCTCTGATACCAACTTTTCTGTCACACCCCGACCACGTAGAACAACAAAACGTGGCGGAAACGTCGGGGAGTGTTGTAACAGAATTAATTGTTTCACAACCATGGGAATCAAAGTTACGTTTTATTTATCAAACAAGAGAGTTACATTGTTTTAAGCAAGAAACAAAGAGTACATAACATAATTTAACTAGTTCTAGCTTCATTTTTAAGTTGCTAAGGCACAGGTCCGCCTATGTGTTTCTCGAACATCCTATGCAACAGCTCCTGAAAACACATGTGAAAATAGGTACGTCAGCATAAAAATATATGTGAGATACATAGGTTTTGTGAGAACAGGATTCATGACTTAATGTCACACCCCGACCACGTAAAGCAACAAAACGTGGCGGAAACGTCGGGGAGTGTTGTAACAGAATTAATTGTTTCAAATCCATGGAAATTAAAGTTTCGTTTTATTAATCAAATAAGAGAGTTATATTGTTTTAAACAAGAAACAAAGAGTACATAACAAAAATTAACTAGTTCTTGTCTCGTTTTAAGTCACTAAGGCACAGGTCCGCCTAAGTATGTCTCGATAAGTCCTATGCATCAACTCCTGAAAACACATGTGAAAATAGGTACGTCAGCATAAAAATGTCTGTGAGATACATAGGTTTTGTGAAAATAGGTTTCATGACTTGTAAGTTTAAGAAAATGTTTAATAAAGTTTAGTCATGAACCTTGTAAATTGTTTTGTTTTGTAAATCATTTGAAAAACAATAAGTTCAGATGATATGTATAAATAAGAGAATAATGTATGGTTAAATGAATAACCATGTAAGATGAGTTTGTATAAGATAAGTTGTTTGTAAAACAATGTCTTGTGAAAAGTATGTTATTTGTATAAAATGTTATATGTCTTAAATTGAAATGATTCAAATAACGCTACGATATGTAATATCATACAAACACTTATATATAGGAAGTACCAGCGGCGTATCCACCATGCTTGTATCATATTACACACGCCTCGTTACTTAAATCACTTACTCAAACCAAACCATCAAGATGTAATGTTTAACAATTGTAGAAATGTTTAGGTATAGTCAAATGTCTATTGTCAAATGGTTCACATGGTTCAATAGATACAATTGGTTCACATAATGTAATATAATGTGTTCATATGCTGGATAAGCATATACAACAAAATGTAATGTAAAACAATGTACTAAGTATGCACACAATGGACATACATAGCATGAAATGTAATGTAAAACGATGTACTAAGTATGCACACAATGGACATACATAGCATGAAATGTAATGTAAAACGATGTACCAAGTATGCACACAATGGACATACATAGCATGAAATGTAATGTAAAACAATGTACTAAGTATGCACACAATGGACATACATAGCATGAAATGTAATGTAAAGCAATGTACTAAGTATGCACACAATGGACATACATAGCATGAAATGTAATGTAAAACGATGTACTAATAGTGTGCAAATGAACATAACAAGTATATGATGTGAAAACATGGAAATCACGAAAGTAACAAGTAGGCATAAGTGTTTCACCCCAAAACAGTTTGAAAACAGTAAAAGAGGGGTCTATGTACTCACTTGAGATTGCTTAGTAGTCCTTGAGTAACAACCAAACAATGCTAGAGATCACGGATATCAAACAACACCTAATATAGGTAACTATGTTAATATACCGGACCTAAAATCGGAGGATTGGATAGAATGAGGGTTCGTAAACCAAATGAGTATGGGAACTCATGTAATATGGTTTAACAAAGCCCACATACTTAAATGAAACCTAGCCTAAGTGCTTACGACCCATTACGACCCGTTTAGGTAGCTCACGCTACTTTAACGCGTCGTTCGCGTGAAACGCGTTCGGAATGCCTAACTAGTCCTATGATAAGTAAAATATGCCTTAACATGTCAAATATTGTTACCAAATCAGTTTAGATACCAAAAGTTATGTTACATATGCTTAAAATGAATTTTGGCGTTAAAAGGGCATTTTGGTAATTTACCTAAGGCATATATACTACCTATTATACAACTACTCAAACGATGTGACCATAAGGTATAACCTCGGAAGGTTATTCCCTATATACTATGGTCACCTAATGTGTTTGGTCGGATCCTAATGATCGACCAAACGGGTCGGGTTCGAAAGTATAAGCGATTGTTTAGATCGCTTACCTTACGACCCTATATAAGCACTAAACTAAAAGTGACGAGCTAAGCATGTTAAAACATGCTTAACTAAGTTAGAAAACAAGTTTGGTATCAAAACAAACGGTTTTGATACCTATAAGTAGTTTGGTTACAAATTACGCAATAATACGCATTTTGGCCGAAACTACGACTCGTCACTGAGCCTAGATAACGTGGTAATCAGTAGGTATAGTCACTAGGGACTATAACCATCGTGATCACGCTCACGTTATGAAGTTCAAACGAACTTCGCGTTGACCATAAACTGGTCAATGCAGAAAGTCAAACAAAGTTTGACTTTAACGCTAAAAGAATAAAAGAACGAAGGAACACTTACAAAGGGTCCCCGAAAGCTTTGATTTCCAATTATTTCTCAGGTATGAAGTGATAGAACACCCCAACTTAGAGAAGAAATCAGAATTCAAGTGGGTTTTGAGTTGTGAATCAAAGGGTATTTATAGGATTTGGACCACCGTTAGGATCGTTTCTCGAATATCGTGCTTTGATCTCACCCGTACACTTGCTGAAACCTTATGGTACCCAAATTGGCCCCCCACCATCAGGGATTAACATGTGGCAAAGGATTTGGGAGTGGTTAACAGCTGTCAACAGCTGTTTTAAAAGTTTCTGATGTGCTGGGGACCCCTTACAGACCGTAAGGGTCATGGCTTACGGTCCGTAAGCCAACAAATATGCAGAATTGTCAGTTTCAGTCCCTGCACCTTGTTTCGCTGCGTAACGGCACTTCTAACACCCGTCAAACCCAATTTCAAGCTCCACAATGATGTTAAGACATAGGGAACATGAAATATGCTTGAAAACATCTCGGATGTCGGTTCGTTTGGCCGTACGGTTGCGATGTTCGCTTAATTATGACGGAATGCGCATAAGCGCGAAAAACGATCCAAATTGCGTGACGAATGGATTTTTCTCATTCCAAACACTAAAATAAAATATTATAGTGCTTACATAAATTTTTGGATGTCCGGATGTATTCAGAACGTAAGTTATGCACGAAAATGCAAACTTATGCACTTTTTGACGCTTTTAGTCCCTGAATGACCCAAAAGTTTATTTTAGCACACCAAACCCCTCAAAGCCTATTTCTAAGCTATGTAAAGGATATTTAAGGTGTGTTTAACTTATGGTCATGTTCCAGAATGTCTGTTACAGTTCAAATTGGCATACTTTCACAGTTTGTCAACTTTAGTCCCTGTAAGCGATTTAACTTGATTTTGCCATACCAAAGCCTTCGAAACTTATTTCTAAGTTATGTAAAGGTTATTTAAGGTATGTTAAGCCTATTTCACTATTCCGGAGTGTTCGTTGCATTAAACTGGTTATATTTACGCATCAGTGCGCGTATAACCTTCCAGAAAGCGACTTAGAGCTTGAAATCGAACAAGAATTGATATGTGCAAAGATACACATATTTTTTACAAATCCCAAGTATGAAACACAATATCTCATTGATTTGGTATTTGTTTGATGGTCACGGAGGCACAGTTGTCACAGTCTCCCCTACTTTAGGAAATTTCGTCCCGAAATTTATTTGTAGGAGCATGTCTGTGACTTTGTGTTAAATAACCATCAAGGATAAGGCATATCCTGATATTCCTCTTTAACGGACATTTTCAGAAATGGAAATGAAGGAAGAATCAGGGATATTCATTCCCCTTTGATGGACAATTTTCAGAAACGATAAATGCACGGAATGAGTCATTTTCCTTAATGGATATCCTTCAGAAACGAAAATGAACGGAATGAGTCATTTTCCACAATTCCTCCAGAAACGTAAATGAACGGAATGAGTCATTTTCCACAATTTCCTCAGGAACGAAAATGAAGGGAATGAGTCATTTTCCACAATTTCTTCAGGAACGAAAATGAACGGAATGAGTCATTTTCCACAATTTCTTCAGGAACGAAAATGAACGGAATGAGTCATTTTCCATAATTTCTTCAGAAACGAAAATGAACGGGATGAGTCATTTTCCACAATTTCTTCGGAAACGAAAATGAACGGAATGAGTCATTTTCCACAAATTCTTCAGGAACGAAAATGAACGGAATGAGTCATTTTCCACAATTCCTCCAGAAACGTAAATGAACAGAATGAGTCATTTTCCACAATTTCCTCAGGAACGAAAATGAACGGAATGAGTCATTTTCCACAATTTCTTCAGGAACGAAAATGAACGGAATGAGTCATTTTCCACAATTTCTTCAGGAACGAAAATGAACGGAATGAGTCATTTTCCATAATTTCTTCAGAAACGAAAATGAACGGGATGAGTCATTTTCCACAATTTCTTCGGAAACGAAAATGAACGGAATGAGTCATTTTCCACAATTTCTTCAGGAACGAAAATGAACGGAATGAGTCATTTTTCACAATTTCTTTAGAAACGAAAATGAACGGGATGAGTCATTTTCCACAATTTCTTCGGAAACGAAAATGCACGGAATGAGTCATTTCTAGACACACGACCAAACTTGCTGTGGTTTCTGTGCACTGAATTCCATAATTATGTATGCATCCATAATTACGCAATTCCTTGCACAGTCCGCACAATTTGTTTTGTAATGTGAAGGGGAAAAAAATTAAACCTGTGATGAGTGTGACTAGACTATCATAGGGTCCTTTTAATTAGATCGACAAATGATCTCTTTTAATTAGACCACCAAGGAGTCTTTTTAGCTATTTCATCACATGATATTCCTAACCAGATTTTTTTTGATCAATCTGTTTAACTAGACCACTCAAGGGGTCTAATTATGGAATAGTACAATATAATCCAAGGGTCTTTACTATTACGTAAAAGCCCATTGAGGATTTAATATAGTACCTTTGGATATCCTACTATGAATCCCTTATACGAAGATATGGAAGTTCAACGAGGATTTGGATAACAAAACTTGGATTACACAAAAACATAAAAGGAAACACATAAGCACATAATCACATAGTTGTTTAACTTGATTATTAATTTGCTATTAACTTGTTATCGATTGAAAATGGATGTGGAAACCAGTCGATGGACTTCAATGTCCTCTGGGATCTATCTGAAAAGATAGGAAGATCTCCCAAAAATTCGATTTTGTTTTCAAAGAAACGTAATACAACAATTTTTGGATTTACGAAAATACCCTTAGGTACCCTATTAAGGATTTATAGTGGTACTTTGGGTATTCGTCTAGTGTTGTAACTTGCGCCTTGTACTTCGTTTCCTTGGAAGAAACGGGTACTTAGGAATTTCGTGGAAAACGCCAGAGATCATAAAATAGAAAAATTTTGGGGGTAGTTTGTTTTTCAAGGAATACGATTCCTTGATTGTCGGTATTGTAAAGGATATGTTGTTTATACATACAACCTCATAAATACATTGCAATATAAATAAAAGATTTATTTATAAATAATGATAACAACCGTTTCATGGACCTTGACAACAAAAGAAAATAATACATAAGACGTGATTATTTCTAAATGGTGTTGTCTTCTAGTCGGTCAGATGCTCATCCCTGTGCTGGATTAGCATTAGCAAGCTTTGGGCAATTTCTTCGGAAATGACCCATCTCGCCACAATTGTAGCAAGAACCTGGTGGAAAGCGAGCTTGAGCAGGATTGTTGTCAGCATGATTTGCTGCAACTGCAGCTCGGCAAACTTTTGCTGTATGACCTTTAAGTCCACAAATTTGGCATTCGCGGCACTTCACACTAGTATGATGATGAAGGTTACATTGGTTGCACAAGGGTGAAGTTCCATTGTATGGCTTCCTAGCAGGGGGTTGAGCTGGTTGGTTGGGGACGGCTTGATCATTGTGAGTAACCATGGCGAAGTTCTGAGAAGCCTTTCACTTCTTTGACTTCTTAGGGGATCCAGTCTGTTCATCCATGGTCTTTGATTCCTCCATTGGTTTCTTATCATCTTTTCGGGAAAGTTTACCTTTCCTGATTTGAGATCCAGTCAAGGTAGCAGATAGCTCAATGGCCTGCCTAACCGTAGTGGGGTTACTACCAGTAACAATGTCCTGAACTGAGTCAGGGAGACCATCAATGTATTTTTCGATCGCCTTATCCAAAGGCGTAACCATGGTAGGACACAACAGGCTCAGCTCCTCATATCGATCAGTGTATGCTCGATGTTCACCGCTGTCTTGCTTAAGATCGTCGAATTCCCTTTCTAAGGCCCTGATCTCGTGACGAGGGCAGAATTCCTTCATCATCAGAGCTCGAAGCTCTTCCCATGTTTGGGCCAGTGCCACATCGGCACCCCTATCTCTCATCACACCATTCCACCACGTCAAAGCTCGCTTTTCAAAGACGCTAGAAGCGAAGTCTACCTTTCGCTCGTTTGGACATTGAACATGTCTGAAGGTGCTCTCTAAAATCTCGAACCATTGCAGAAGTGCAGTCGCTCCTTGAGACCCAGAAAACTTTGATGGCTTAGCCGAGTTGAACGTCTTGAAGTTGCAGGGGGCATTATTGTTGCTGAGGGCTTGGTTACATTGAGCAACGACGTTCGGGATTGCAGCAGTCATTTGCTGTGTAATGACAGCTGCCAGCTCTTCAATAGATACCTGATTTACGCGTCGTGGAGGCATTCTAAAAGGGGAAACAAGAGAGAAAACAAATGAAATGGCATTGGGTAAGAATAGGATGTCACAATTACTGACCAAAATCATGGGTGATGGTCCTTTGTTCGAACCACGAGGCAAACAAACGACACACAAAGGCTGAATCAAAGCAATTAGATCCTCATAATGTATCGCGAAGACATGCTCGCCTATAAGTGGACACTCACCCCAAGAGTTCCCAGGTAAGAGTGACTGGTCCGATTATGTGGATTTGTACGAACACTCTAGCCTTAGACAGAAAACTCAGGGTACAGGCATTCACTCTTCCAGTTTGCACGTGTTCACACTATTTTGGACCCAAAACTTTGACGAGAGTTTGAAAATTCAAAGGGGTTCAAAACCTAGTAATCAATCATCCAAGGACAGATGATTAATTTTCAAAGCGGATTCGAACTTCGTGTTCTCATTGTGGTTATCACCTAAGGATATGTGAAGGTGTCGTTTTATGACTAAACGCAAGTAAACTAGCGTTAGGGTCCTAGGAAGGTTATAGACTAGGTCAAAGTATTACTAATAACCTAATTCCCTATAACCATTGGCTCTGATACCAACTTTTCTGTCACACCCCGACCACGTAAAGCAACAAAACGTGGCGGAAACGTCGGGGAGTGTTGTAACAGAATTAATTGTTTGAATCCATGGCAATTAAAGTTTCGTTTTATTAATCAAATAAGAGAGTTATATTGTTTTAAACAAGAAACAAAGAGTACATAACAAAAATTAACTAGTTCTTGTCTCGTTTTAAGTCACTAAGGCACAGGTCCGCCTAAGTATGTATCGATAAGTCCTATGCATCAACTCCTGAAAACACATGTGAAAATAGGTACGTCAGCATAAAAATGCCTGTGAGATACATAGGTTTTGTGAAAATAGGTTTCATGACTTGTAAGTTTAAGAAAATGTTTAATAAAGTTTAGTCATGAACCATGTAAATTGTTTTGTTTTGTAAATCATTTGAAAAACGATAAGTTAAGATGATATGTATAAATAAGAGAATAATGTATGGTTAAATGAATAACCATGTAAAATGAGTTTGTATAAGATAAGTTGTTTGTAAAACAATGTCTTGTGAAAAGTATGTTATTTGTATAAAATGTTATATGTCTTAAATTGAAATGATTCAAATAACGCTACGATATGTAATATCATACAAACACTTATATATAGGAAGTACCAGCGGCGTATCCACCATGCTTGTATCATATTACACACACCTCGTTACTTAAATCACTTACTCAAACCAAACCATCAAGATGTAATGTTTAACATTGTAGAAATGTTTAGGTATAGTCAAATGTCTATTGTCAAATGGTTCACATGGTTCAATAGATACAATTGGTTCACATAATGTAATATAATGTGTTCATATGCTGGATGAGCATATGCAACAAAATGTAATGTAAAACAATGTACTAAGTATGCACACAATGGACATACATAGCATGAAATGTAATGTAAAACAATGTACTAAGAATGCACACAATGGACATACATAGCATAAAATGTAATGTAAAACGATGTACTAAGTATGCACACAATGGACATACATAGCATGAAATGTAATGTAAAGCAATGTACTAAGTATGCACACAATGGACATACATAGCATGAAATGTAATGTAAAACGATGTACTAATAGTGTACTAATGAACATAACAAGTATATGATGTGAAAACATGGAAATCACGAAAGTAACAAGTAGGCACATGTGTTTCACCCCAAAACAGTTTGAAAACAGTAAAAGAGGGATCTATGTACTCACTTGAGATTGCTTAGTAGTCCTTGAGTAACAACCAAACAATGTTAGAGATCACGGATATCAAACGGCACCTAATATAGGTAACTATGTTAATATACCGGACCTAAAATCGGAGGATTGGATAGAATGAGGGTTCGTAAACCAAATGAGTATGGGAACTCATGTAATATGGTTTAACAAAGCCCACATACTCAAATGAAACCTAGCCTAAGTGCTTACGACCCATTACGACCCGTTTAGGTAGCTCACGCTACTTTAAAGCGTCGTTCGCGTGAAACGCGTTCGGAATGCCTAACTAGTCCTATGATAAGTAAAATATGCCTTAACATGTCTAATATTGTTGACAAATCAGTTTAGATACCAAAAGTTATGTTACATATGCTTAAAATGAATTTTGGCGTTAAAAGGGCATTTTGGTAATTTACCTAAGGCATATATACTACCTATTATACAACTACTCAAACGATGTGACCATAAGGTATAACCTCGGAAGGTTATTCCCTATATACTATGGTCACCTAATGTGTTTGGTCGGATCCTAAGGATCGACAAAACGGGTCGGGTTCGAAAGTATAAGCGATTGTTTAGATCGCTTACCTTACGACCCTATATAAGCACTAAACTAAAAGTGACGAGCTAAGCAAGTTAAAACATGCTTAACTAAGTTAGAAAACAAGTTTGGTATCAAAACAAATGGTTTTGATACCTATAAGTAGTTTGGTTACAAAATACGCAATAATACGCATTTTGGCCGAAACTACGACTCGTCACTGAGCCTAGATAACGTGGTAATCAGTAGGTATAGTCATTAGGGACTATAACCATCGTGATCACGCTCACGTTATGAAGTTCAAACGAACTTCGCGTTGACCATAAACTGGTCAATGCAGAAAGTCAAACAAAGTTTGACTTTAACGCTAAAAGAATAAAAGAACGAAGGAACACTTACAAAGGGTCCCCGAAAGCTTTGATTTCCAATTATTTCTCAGGTATGAAGTGATAGAACACCCCAACTTAGAGAAGAAATCAGAATTCAAGTGGGTTTTGAGTTGTGAATCAAAGGGTATTTATAGGATTTGGACCACCGTTAGGATCGTTTCTCGAATATCGTGCTTTGATCTCACCCGTACACTTGTTGAAACCTTATGGTACCCAAATTGGCCCCCCACCATCAGGGATTCACATGTGGCAAAGGATTTGGGAGTGGTTAACAGCTGTCAACAGCTGTTTTAAAAGTTTCTGATGTGCTGGGGACCCCTTACGGACCGTAAGGGTCATGGCTTACGGTCCGTCAGCCAACAAATATGCAGAATTGTCAGTTTCAGTCCCTGCACCTTGTTTCGCTGCGTAACGGCACTTCTAACACCCGTCAAACCCAATTTCAAGCTCCACAATGATGTTAAGACATAGGGAACATGAAATATGCTTGAAAACATCTCGGATGTCGGTTCGTTTGGCCGTACAGTTGCGATGTTCGCTTAATTACGACGGAATGCGCATAAGCGCGAAAAACGATCCAAATTGCGTGACGAATGGATTTTTCTCATGCCAAACACTAAAATAAAATATTATAGTGCTTACATAAATTTTTGGATGTCCGAATGTATTCAGAACGTAAGTTATGCGCGAAAATGCAAACTTATGCACTTTTTGACGCTTTTAGTCCCTGAATGACCCAAAAGTTTATTTTAGCACACCAAACCCCTCAAAGCCTATTTCTAAGCTATGTAAAGGATATTTAAGGTGTGTTTAACTTATGGTCATGTTCCGGAATGTCTGTTACAGTTCAAATTGGCATACTTTCGCAGTTTGTCAACTTTAGTCCCTGTAAGCGATTTAACTTGATTTTGCCATACCAAAGCCTTCGAAACTTATTTCTAAGTTATGTAAAGGTTATTTAAGGTATGTTAAGCCTATTTCACTATTCCGGAGTGTTCGTTGCATTAAACTGGTTATATTTACGCATCAGTGCGCGTATAACCTTCCAGAAAGCGACTTAGAGCTTGAAATCGAACAAGAATTGATATGTGCAAATGATACACATATTTTTTACAAATCCCAAGTATGAAACAAAATATCTCATTGATTTGGTATTTGTTTGATGGTTACGGAGGCATAGTTGTCACACTTAAGTTTAAGAAAATGTTTAATAAAATTTAGTCATGAACCTTGTAAATTGTTTTGTTTTGTAAATCATTTAAAAAGCGATAAGATCAGATGATATGTATAAATAAAAGAATAATATATGGTTAAATGAATAACCAAATAAAATGAGTTGTATAAAATAAACTGTTTTGTAAACCAAAGTCTTGTGAAAAACATGTTACTTGTGTAAAATGTATAACTCCAAATTGAATGATTTAAATTACGCTATGATATGTAATATAATACAAACACTTATATATAGGAAGTACCAGCGGCGTATCCACCATGTTTGTATCATACTACTCATATCTCGTTACTTAAGTCACTTAAACAAACCACCAATGTATAAAGTCTATGTTTAAACCAATTGTCAAAAAGTCCTTGTATAAACCATGTCAAATGTTAAAAGTCCAAATGTAGTCAAGTAATGTGCAACAATCGTTATGTATGGTAAGTAATGTGTTGTTACATAAACCAAATGTAAAAATGTACAAAACAAAGTATTTTGAATATATCAAAAAGTTATGTTTTGCAAAGTAAATGCATGTTTTATTGATACAAACACTTATGTGGTAAGTTAACGCATACATTCAAGCCTTGAGACAGACGGATAACCCTAAGTCAAGGTTATCAAAAGAAATGTTTTCGGATTCAGTCATTCCTTACATCCAAACAAACTCAGGATGTCAGGAACGGGATTTGTCAAGTCCTATGGTACCACTACTTACTACCGAGCGGCGTAGCTAATGTTAATGAACATATATAAGCCCCGATTGTACAAACCAAATGTCATACCGATTGTAAACATGTTAAATGAAAACAATGTGCTAAGTATGCTAAGTTAACATACAAAGTAGAAAAGTCATGTAAATCAATGTGCTAGCATGCTCAGTCAACATACATAGCAGAAATGTAAAGTAAAACAATGTACTAAGTATGCTAAGTAAACATACATAGCAAAACAATGTAATGTAAATCATGTACTATAAATGTACAAACGAACATAGCAAGTATATGATGTGAAAACATGGAAAGCATGAAAGTAACAAGTAGGCACATGTGTTTCACTCCAAAACAGTTTGGAAAACAGTAAAAGAGGGGTCTATGTACTCACTTGAGATTGCTCAATAGACTTTAGATATCCACCAAGCAAAGCTAGAAGATCACGGATTCAAACGGCACCTAATATAGGTAACTATGTTAATAAACGGACCTAAATCGGAGGATCAGATAGAATGAGGGTTCGTAAACCAAACGAGTATGGGAACTCGTGTAATATGGTTTAACAAAGCCTACATACTAAAATGAAACCTAACCTAAGTGCTTACGACCCATCACGACCCGTTTAGGTAGCTTATGCTACTTTAACGCGTCGTTCGCGTAAAACGCGTTCGAAATGCCTAACTAGCCCTATGATAAGTAAAATATGCCTTAACATGTCTAATATTGTTGCTAAATCAGTTTAGATATCAAAAATTATGTTACATAGGCTTAAAATGAATTTTGGCGTAAAAAGGGCATTTTGGTAATTTACCTAAGGCATACAAACTACTTATCATACAACTACTTAAACGAAGCGACCATAAGGTATAACCTCGGAAGGTTATTCCTTATATACTATGGTCACCTAATGTGTTTGGTCGGATCTTAATGATCGACCAAATGGGTCGGGTTCGAAAGTATAAGCGATTGATTAGATCGCTTACCTTTACGACCCTAGACAAGCACAAAACTAAAAGTGACGAGCTAAGCATGTTAAAACATGCTTAACTAAGTTAGAAAACAAGTTTGGTATCAAAACAAACGGTTTTGATACCTAAAAGTAGTTTGGTTACAAAATACGCAAGAATACGCATTTTGGCCGAAACTACGACTCGTCACTGAGCCTAGATAACGTGGTAATCAGTAGGTATAGTCACAAGGGACTATAACCATCGTGATTACTCTCACGTTGTGAAGTTCAACCGAACTTCATGTTGACCATAAACTGGTCAACGTAGAAAACGCCAAAAATGCAGAAACGCTAGAAGAACGAATAGGACTTACAACGGGTCCAAGAACGGAAGTTTTGAGCCGAATATTCTCAGGTATGAAGTGTTAAACACATCAACTTAGAGAACAAATTCAGATTCAAAGGTGTGGGTTTTGAGTTGTGAACTTGGGGGGTATTTATAGGATTTCTAGGACCGTTAAGATCGTTCCTCAAAAACCGTGCTTCAATCTCATCCATACACCTCAAGCCCATAGTTTTGCAATACCATTGGAGCCCCTAGTATCAGGAAATACCATTTGCATGTGGGTTTTGAGTGGTTAACAGCTGTAAACAGCTGTTTAAACTGATTATGCTGATCTGGGAGGGCCTCGCAGCCCACGTAAGGGATAACAGAAATTTACGCGCCCCGCCTGGGGGTCTCAGACCAGCAACAAGTTTCAAAAGTGACAGTTTTGGTCCCTGTTGGTGTTTAGAGCTATTTCCGACATGTTTAAGGCCCGTTAAGCCATCTTTAAAGCCCTAAAATGATGCCTAAACATTGTGGACATGAAACATGCTCAAAAATATGCCAGATGTCGGTTCGTTTGGTCGTATGATTTCGATGTTCGAAAAATTACGACGGAATGCGCATAAGCGCGAAAAATGATCCAAATTGCGCGATGAATGGATTTTTCTTATGCCGAACACTAAAATAAAATATTTTAGTGCTTACATAAAATTTTGGATGTCCGGATGTATTCAGAATGTAAGTTATGCGCGAAAATGCAAACTTATGCACTTTTTGACGCTTTTAGTCCCTGAATGACCCAAAAGTTTATTTTAGCACACAGAACCTCTTAAAGCCTATTTCTAAGCTATGTAAAGGATATTTATGGTATGTTTAACTTATGGTCATGTTCTGGAATGTCTGTTCTAGTAAGAATCGTCATACTTTCGCAGTTTGTCGAATTTAGTCCCAGCAGGCGATTAAACTTGATTTTGCCATACCATAGCCTTCAAAACTTATTTCTAAGTTATGTAAAGGTTATTTAAGGTATGTTAAGCATATGTTGATGTTCCAGAGTGTTTGTCGCGTTAAACTGATTACGTTTACGCACCAGCTTGCGTATAACTCTCCAGAAAGCGATGCAGAGTTTGAAATTGAACAAAAGTCAAAACATGAAAAATGTCAAACATAAAAAAACAAACATTGGGATCAAATAACTTTGTTTTATTGATAACAGAACTGTTTACAATGATTACAGACACAGGTGTTACATAAATCAATGTGTACATATGCTGAAATAAACATATGAAATAAATGTGTTTATGAAATCAATGTACTAGCTTGTTAATGAAACATACATAGCATAAAACATGGATGAAATCATGTACTATATTTGTACTAATGAACATAGCAAGTATATGTTATGAAAGCATAAAAAGCACGAAAGTAACAAGTAGGCACATGTGTTTCACCCCAAAATATTTGAAAACAGTAAAAGAGGGGTCTATGTACTCACTTGATAATGCTCAATAGTCATTGAATAACAACCAAGTAAAGCTAGAAGGATCGCGAAATCAATCGGCACCTAATATAGGTAACTAAGTTAATAAACCGGACCTAAATCGTAAGATCGGATAAAATGTGGTTTCGTAAACCAAATGAGTATAGGAACTCATTTAATATGGTTTAACAAAGCCTACATTCTAAATCGGAACCTATCCTAAGTGCTTATGACCCATTACGACTCGTTTAGGTAGCTTACGCTACTTTAACACGTCGTTCACGTAAAACGCGTTCGGGCTGCCTAACTAGTCCTATGATAAGTATTATATGGCTTAACAAGTCTAATAATGTTGCCTAATCAGTTTAGATATCAAAATTTAAGTTACATATGCTTAAAATGAATTTATGCGCAAAAAGGGCATTTTGGTCATTTTCCTAAGGCATATAAACTACCTATCATACAACTAACTAAACAAAGTGACCATAAGGTATAACCTCGGAAGGTTATTCCCTATACAACTATGGTCACAAAATGTGTTTGGTCAGATCCCAATGATCGACCAAACGGGTCGGGTTCGAAAGTCTAAGCGCTAAACTAAAAGTGACGAGTTAAACATGTTAAAACATATTTAACTAAGTTGGAAAACAATTTTGATATCAAAACAAAGGGTTTTGATACCCAAGAATAGTTTGGTTGCAAAATACGCATAATCGCGTATTTTGACCGAAACTATGACTCGTCACTATGCCTAAATAACGAGGTAATCATAGTTATATAGTCACAAAGGACTATGACCATCGTGATTACGCTCACGTTGCAAAGTTCAAACGAACTTTGTGTTGACCATTGACTGGTCAAAGCAGAAAGTCAAACACTGTTTGACTTTCGTGCTTAAAATGCATAAAAGAATGAAAGAAGCTAACAAGAGGTCCAAGCAAGGAAGAAGTTGATCTAAAATACTCAGGTATGAAGCTAAGGCTTCAACTTAGAGTATAAATTAGATCAAATGTGGGGAATGCAAGTGAAATCAAGGTGGGTTTATATAGATTTTCAAGAACCGTTAAGATCGTTCCTCGAGTTTTGAGCTTTGATCTTGGCCATCCATGTGTGGCACATGGTTGTAAATACCATGGGAACTTATAAACAAGCTCCAAGTATTGCAAAACAATGGTAGAAATCTGTCAAACCCCGACCACGAAAAACAACAAATCGTGGCGGAAACGTCGGGGAGTGTTGTAACAGAATGATTGTTTCATAACACATGGATTGAAGTTCTTGTTTTATTGAATTAAATGTTTTACATTACATTGAAATTTGAAATAAAACATGACAAATAGACATTCATTGTATTAAGTCACTAAGGCCTCGTCCGTTCCTAAGTGAGCATGCATCAATATCATCATCAAATATCACCAACTATGGTACCTGAAACACATGTGAAAATACGTTAGCATAAAAATGTCGGCGAGTACATAGGTTTTATGTGAGTATCAGATTCGTGGCTCGTTTACATTTTTGAAAATCACTTGAATACCTTTGTTAATTAATAATTAGAAAACCAAGTTTTGTAAAATGTTTGGAATGTAAATTGAAATAACTATGTCAAAACAGATTTGTTTTATAAAACCTCGATACCATGAATCTTAACTCCAAAACATTCGTTTAAGAAAACCCAAAATGTAAATCGTTTTTGAAATAAAACTCGAATGTTTATGTTGTTAGAAAAACCTTGTAATATAACTTTGTTTTGAATAACCTTGCCCAAGTGATCTAAATAACGCAACGATATATAATGTGTTAAAAGCACTTATATATAGGAAGTACTAGCGGCGTATCCACCATGCTTTTAACACATTACCCCCGCCCGTTACCTAATCACATCCCTTACCCAATGGTTCAAACAGATTCAAACGGTTCACATAATTCAAACAGTTACAAACGGTTCACACAAATCAAATGGTTACAAATGGTTCACATAAATCAAACGGTTACAAACGGTTCACACAAATCAAACGGTTACAAACGGTTCAAAATGTAAAACAATGTGCTAGCATGCTAAGGGAACATACATAGCAAAACTTAATGAAATCATGTACTATATATGTACTAATGAACAAAACAAGCATATGATATAAAAACATGAAAAGCACGAAAGTAACAAGTAGGCACATGTGTATCACCCCAAAATATTTGAAAACAGTAAAAGAGGGGACTATGTACTCACTTGAGGATGCTTAGAAGTCTTTAATAACAACCAAGCAAGCTAGAGGGATCACGGAAATCAAACGGCACCTAATATAGGTAACTATGTTAATAAACCGGACCTAAATCGGAGGATTGGATAAAATGAGGTTTCGTAAACCAAGTGAGTGTAGGGACTCATGTAATATGGTTTAACAAAGCCTACATTCTAAAACGAAACCTAACCTAAGTGCTTACGACGCATTACGACTCGTTAAGGTAGCTTACGCCACTTTAACGCGTCGTTCGCGTAAAACGCGTTCGGACCGCCTAACTAGTCCTATGACAAGTATTATATTCCTTAACATGTCTAATAATGTTGCCTAATCAGTTTAGATGCCAAAATTTATGTTTCATATGCTTAAAATGAATTTAAGCGTAAAAAGGGCATTTTGGTCATTTTCCTAAGGCATATAAATTACCTATCATACAACTAACTAAAAGAAGTGACCATAAGGTATAACCTCGAAAGGTTATTCCCTATACAACTATGGTCACGATAAATGCTTGGTAAAATCCTAATGATCGACCAAACGGGTCGGGTTCAAAAGTCTAAGCGGTTGTTTAGACCGCTTATCTTACGACCCTATATAAGCACTAAACCTAAAGTGATGAGCTAAACATGTTAAAACATGTTTAACGAAGTTAGAAAAAAAGTTTGATATCAAGACAAAGGGTCTTGATACCCAAGAATAGTTTGGTTGCAAAATACGCAAGAATAAGCATTTTGACCGAAACTATGACTCGTTACTACAGCTAATCAACGTGGTAATCAGTAGGTATAGTCACAAGAGACTATAACCATTGTGATTATTCTCACGTTACGAAGTTCAAACGAACTTCGTGTTGACCATAGACTGGTCAAAGCAGAAAGTCAAACACTGTTTGACTTTTACGCTTAAAACGCATAAAAACACGAAAGAATACTTACAAAGGGTCCAAGCTAGAAGAACTTGATCTAAATACTCAGGTTTGAAGCATAAAGCTTCAACTTAGAGCATAAAATTAGATCAGGGTGTGAGGAAAATGGAATGAGAGCTTGGGTATTTATAGATTTCGGAGAACCGTTAGGATCGTTTCTCGCAAATCGTGCTTTGATCTTGACCTTACAAGTGGGCACATGGTTTTCAAAACCATGGGAATACTTAAAACCATCAAATTCCAGCCCATAGAGTGCAAAACCTTGGGTTAAAACCATCAAAACCTCAAAAATGGACCAAGTTCAATGTATCTGCCAGAAATTTCAAAAATGGTCCCTGCACTTGTAAAACTTGATTTTTTGGCACTTTTAAGCCCCGTTAACCCCATTTCAAGGATCTAAAATAAAGTTAAATTATAGAGAACTTGAAATGTGCTCAAAAATATCTCGGATGTCGGTTCGTTTGGTCGTACGGTTGCGTTGTTCGGTTAATTAAGACGGAAATCGTAACGAATGCAAAAACGATCCAAATTACGCGACGAATGGAATTTTATCATGCCAATCACTAAAATAAAATATTTTAATGATCACATAAATTTTTGGATGTCCGGATATATTCAGAACGTAAGATATGCGCGAAAATGCAAACTTATGCACTTTTTGACGCTTTTAGTCCTTATTGATCAAGAAAGTTTATTTTTGCGCACCAAACACCTCAAAGCCTATTTCTAAGCTATGTAAAGGATATCTAGGGCATATTTAACTTATGATCAAGTTCTGGAATGTTCGTTACAGTACGAATCGGCATATTTTCGTAGTTTGTCGTAATTAGTCCCTGTAAGCGAATAAACTTGATTTCGGCATACCAAACTATCCAAAACTTATTTCTAAGTTATGTAAATATTATTTAAGGTATGTTAAGCCTATGTCACTGTTCTGGAGTGTTTGTTGCATTAAACTGGTTATATTTACGCATCAGATCGCGTATAACCTTCCAGAAAGCGATTTAAAGCTCGAAATCGAACATGAATTGATATGTGCAAACGATACACATATTTATACAAATCCCAAGTATGAAATAAAATATTTCATTGATTTGGTATTTATTTGATGGTCGTAGAGGCACATGTGTTATAATCTCCCCTACTTTAGGAAATTTCGTCCTGAAATTTATTCATAGGAGTCTATCTGTAACTTTGTGTTAAATAACCACCAAAGATATACAAGGCATAATCCTGTCATTTCCTCAACGGACATTCTTCAGAAACGAAAATGAACGGACGGAGTCATTTTTGACGTGTGCTTCATTAGAAATGGAAATGAAGGAAAAAGAATATTCATTTCCTCAACGGACATTCTCCAGAAATGAAAATGAACGGACGGAGTTATTTTCGACGGGTGCTTCATCAGAAATGGAAATGAATAGAGTTAACTCAAAAGGATATTCATTTCCCTCAACGGACATTCTTCAGAAACGAAAATGAACGGACGAAGTCATTTTCAACAGGTGCTTCATCAGAAATGGGAATGAATAGAATTAACTCTAGACACATGACAAAACTTGCTGTGGTTTCTGTGCACTGAATTCCATAATTATGTATGCATCCATAATTACGTAATTCCTTACACAGTCCGCACAGTTGTCACACCCCGACCACGTTAAAACAACAAAACCGTGGCGGAAACGTCACGGAGTGTCGTGGCAGAATTATTGTTTCACAACCATGGAATACAAAAAGTTTCGTTTTATTGATTCATTAAGTAATTTACATTGTTTTAACACGAACCAACAAGTTACATATTGACTATCACTCTTATTATGTCACTAAGGCCTCGTCCAGATCCTATGTGACTCATGCATCCTAGAAATCAACATCAAGCATCAACACCTGAAACATTTGTAAAAACAAAGTCAGCAAAGAAATGCTGGCGAGCACATAGGTTTTATAAGAGTGTCGGATTCATGGCTAGTTTACATGTTGCAATACTTTATTTAAAACCTTGTTTTGAAAAGAGTATAATATTGCAACGAAATTAACCAACTTAAATCAAGCGGGTTATAATTTATAAAACCTCGTAGCCATGATTCTTAACCCAAAAAAACACATTTGTTTTAGTAAACCAACTCGTAAAACATTTCATAAAAACTCGTTAATAAAACTCGTATGGTTTATATCCTTTCGAAAACATCGTCATGTAACATCGTTTCCAAATCGTTTACCCAAGTGAACTAAATAACGCCACGGTATGTAATATGTTGAAAACACTTATATATAAGAAGTACCAGCTGTGTATCTACCATGTTTTCACCATATTACACTCATCCCATTATTTAAACACTTAACCAAAAACCAATCGTTTATCCAATTCGTTTAATCTTGTTCCAATCGTTTCCAAATCGTTAACTCGTTTAAATCGTTTCCAAATCGTTAACTCGTTTAAGTTGTTTAAATCATCCTCGTTTTAATTGTGAAAACTATTTTTGGTCGTCTCGCTAATAACATTCAAACCTTCGTGACTCGACTATCTCGCTTCTCGCATTAACAAACCACCAAAGGGTAAGTTAACAATCAGATTCAGTCATTACCCACCTAACCCACACATAACCATGGGTGCAGTATGATAACGGGATTTTTCAGATCCTATGGTACCATAACCTAATACTGGTCGGCTTGATCAATGCTAATGAATGTCATTTGTTATGTAACTACATCCAACAAGTTTGTTCACATTATTGAAATCGTTATTAGTTTAATATAAACCATCTTAACCGTTTTTGAAACCATCGTTTAAATATCGAAATCGTTTAAATACATATGAATCACCCCAAAACATTTGAAAACAGTAAATGTGACAACCCTCAAAAATTACATGTATTCCGTACAACTTATTAAATGATAATTAAAGTACTTGATGACTGTGCTGAATCATTTAACTGCTCTCTGATTACTGTGATATACTTACATGTGTTTGTTAACGTACTTGGCTTGTGCAGAAAACTTGACTAAATGGTCCTGAATATTTTCCTATGTGTTAGGAATTAATTGTGTTACAAAAATATATGTATAAGACGCCTTACGGAACAATTTAACAACTTAACGGAACAGTATCCGATCGAACAACCGGACATTACCCGGGACACCAAATATTTACCAAATACATTGTGTTATTATTTTTGGCTAGTCATGATCCCCGTTGGTCATAACACCCATTGAAAACCTAATAACTAGTAGATACCATCACATTACTTGGATTCTAACTAGTAATTGCACCTTGGTTGAAATTTTGCAAACAAGACCCCCCCCCCCCCCCAACCGAATTTTTAGATTGTTGCTTCCTAATCTAACCAAAATATGTGAAGATGATTATAAGGCATGGCCATGAGATCTTACAATCAATTCAAGTCTTACACACTCTCACATCACTACTCCCTCTCTCTCATTCGGTTTCCCCCAAAACCGAAATCCATCACCACCACTATCATTATCCATCTCTTCCATTTTTACAAGTTCCATTCAAGTTTGAAGGTGATCTATGGAGGTGGCAACTTGAAGGACTTTCTAAGGAGCTTGTTCTAGTCTTTTTCACCATCATATTCTCAATAGATTCTACCCTAGCTATAAGCTAGTAGTAAGCTCTTGTTTAACCCTTGATCATCTTACTCTTATGGCTAATATTTGTAGAATGATGTTTATTTCACAAGAACACTAAAAAGGGTTTAACCAAGAAAATGAAACATGATGTATTTGTGTTAGTATGAAATTATTTTGATATGTACCGAGTATTTGCTGATTTACTTGTTGATATTGATGTGTGATATTGTTACGGTCACTAAATATGATTAACGGGATCAACCGAACACAAACTAGTAAGCTAAAGACTAAAAACAGAAACTGTCCAAACTTTACAGCCAACTTCAGTTGGCTGTAACAGGACCATAACTTAATGAAAAATGTATTTTCTGAAGCCTAGATATATGTGTTATAAAATACGGTTCTAATGGCACTGGAATCGTAATTTTTGGACTTCGTTTACTATTTTTAAAGAACCGATTCGTAACAGCAGCTTAGGCTGAGTTTTTACAGCAATAAATGAGTGTTGTATTTTCTGTTGTAACTTGTATTCTGTGTAGAATCGGACCAAGTGATTTGTACAGTAGATGACAACCGATGCATTTGTAATTACCCCACTGGAATTTCGTAAATCGGACACTCGATGAATTTTTAATAAATTGTTCCGTGGACTGTGGTCAGAAATACATAAATTTGAGTTCAGTCCGGAATATGAATTTTTATAAAATATTGGTAGTGAACCGGACCCCGATATTTTTACACAATAAAATATGGAATGTTTAAGACATCCTGTAAAAATTTGGGAATTTTTGGGAAAACTTAACTATTTTATTAAAATGTCCGAAAACAGCCGGTTTTGAATATAAATGCTGAATTGAGATAAGTTGTGACTTGCGTGTCTAAATGTCGAGTATGCTATCCGTGAATGATCTAACATGTTATATATGTTATGTGCATTATCGTATGTTTGATTTTGAGTGGGGAATGGATGGGAAACTTAGATGGGCATAAACCGTTAAAACGATGCATGTTGTGTGATAGATACGTGTAGGAATTTTGTGTTCTATTTGAAAGCCACTAAATGACTAACTGGTAAATTATATTAGGACGTGATTGACCGACCTTGACTGTTAGCTATATTTGAGAATCTAACCGAGCAAACCGAGGTGAGTTCACACTCTTTCTAAGGCATGGGATTCCCAGGGGTTGGGAATGGGATTGAATAACTACTTGTACTATCATTACTACTAAACTATTTTTTTTACTGTCCTCGGATTGAAGGGCACGTACGTAAAACCTACGTACACTCATACTTACTACTGTCCTCGGATTGAAGGGCACGTACGTAAAACCTACGTATGCGATCATAAGACCATCAACTCTATCACTTTAAGTCCCTCATTTATCGACTTAATCGCCAAGGCCTATGGCGAGCGGGTCATTAGTTAATAGCGCTATTAGGTTTAACAAACCTCACACCGTGCCAGTCGGACGGGCGTGTACTAATGGACTATGGGCAAAGGGTCAATGCTGATAGACATTGACTTAGGGCACCTCTTATATTTTCGTAGCAGTCGATACGCGTGGTCTAGTAACACATGGGAAACCCCCACTAATCTTCGCAAACATGTCAGAAAGACCGCGATGCAAACTTATACGATACATGGTTTTCAAAACGAACAGATGATTTACGAAACGAATGCTATAACTAAACAACCAACTGTGAATTCACTCAACTTTGTTGTTGACTCGTTGTTACATGCCTTACAGGTCGCTAAACATTTGGAGCTTGCACGAGGAAGGAGTCGTTGTGGTGTGCGGACGGTTATGTCCAGTGTTTAATGTTTAAAACATGATGAACCTATTAAACCTATGTGTTGGACTTTAAACTTATGAACTACGAACTTATGTTTTGAACTTTACGTTTATGCTTCCGCTGTCTAAATTAAAAACTTGGTTAACTAGCTTTTGGTCACCAATCGTATTGTGGTTGTCTTTATTTACTTAAGTACGTTGTTCAGTATGATTGGTGGCTCGATCCTGCTCACGTCACGCCTCCAAGCGGTGGTACTCCGCATGGTGGATTTTGGGGGTGTGATAGATTAGTATCAGAGCCATTGGTTATAGTGAACTTGGTTTTAAAAAGGGAAAAGCTTTTTGATAAAACCAGACTATAACCTGTACAGTGCTCAACGATCCACAACGACGCTTCGCTCCACGTGCAAGACTCGACACCATAAGTGGTATGATTTATGTTATATTGTCGGTTAGATAGTTTTCACTGTGCATTAGATAATGTGGTAATTGCTATTTGAACCTTGTGTGCTTACTCTCTATTGTCGTCACACACTTACGCACTTTCGCGACACTTTTCTCATCTACGTTTTTTTCGTTGTGAAGATCATGGGTGGACGTTTGAACCTAACTCAAGCCCAGCTGACGGCTTTGATCAGCGAACGAGTTGCTGAGGCACTCACAGCTGTCCCTGCAGGAGGTATAACCTGCCATATCAACCCATCTTAGGATGTTTAGATCCTACCTTCGCAAACCAACCCTCGTGCTTAACTTTGTCTTTTATTCTCGCGCAACAGGTCAACATGCTCAAACTCCTGTGTGCACGTTCAAGACGTTCATGGACTACCGACCTACCACTTTCAGTGGCACCGAAGGAGCAGTGGGCCTTCTTCACTGGTTTGAAAAGCTTGAGTCTGTTTTTGAGATGTGCGAATGCCCCGAAGACCGTAGGGTGAAATATGCTACCGGAACACTTGAAGGAGCTGCGTTAACCTGGTGGAAGGCACAGGTTCAACTACTAGGACTGGCAGCTGCTAATGCCACACCCTGGAATGGTTTCAAAGAGCTGATCAAGGAGGAGTACTGTAGTCGGGATGACATCCACAAACTAGAGGTGGAATTTTACAACATGAAGATGACAGGGTCTGAGATTGAGGCGTTTACGAAAAGGTCAAACGAGCTGGCCATCCTGTGTCCAACTATGGTGGACCCTCCCATCAAACGTATTGAGCTGTATCTCAAGGGCCTTGTACCAGAGATTCAAAGTCACGTAACTTCAGCCAACCTGGGTACCATTCAGCAAATTATCAAGTTGGCTCATCGTCTTACCGACCAGGCGGTGGAGCAAAACAGGCTACCCAAACGTATCAGTGCCACAGCTACTTCTGATGCACCTACCGACAACAAGCGAAAATGGGATGGAAACTCCAGTAAGGGTTCTGCTTCGGTCCAGTCTCAGCAGCGAAAGACTGATGACTACCAGAGTCCTAGTCAGCAATCCTCCGGTAATCAAGGACAGGGTGGGTATCGAGGAAACCACCCAAAGTGCAACAAATGTAACAGACACCATAGTGGTCAATGCAACAAAGGACGTTGTCAGAGGTGTCTCAAGATGGGTCATGAAGCCAAGGATTGCAGGAGCTCACGGCCTGCAAATCAGAATCGCCAGCAGCAACAGCAAGCATCGCAGAATCAGCATCAGCAACAGGGCAACAGGGGATGCTTTCAGTGTGGCGCTGAAGGCCACTTTAAGAAGAACTGTCCCCAGCTTAACCAGAATCACAACAACAACAACAACCAGGGAAACGGGAACAACAATGGAGGCAACAATGGAGGCAGCAATGGGGGAAACAACAATGGCAATGGGGCAAGAGGTCGTGCTTTCGTGATTGGTCAGGGTGATGCAAGGAACGATCCCAACGTTGTGATGGGTAAGTTTCTTCTGGATGACTTCTTTGTTACTGTTTTATTCGATTCGGGTGCCGATACTAGTTATGTGTCCGTAAAAGTTAGCCAAATGCTTAAGCGCACTCCAACACTTTTGAACACCAAACACGCGGTAGAGCTAGCAAATGGTAAAAGTCTTGAAGCCACACACGTAGTTAAAGGTTGTAACCTGGTCTTAGCTGGTCAGATTTTCCCTATCGATCTTATTCCTATCACACTGGGTAGTTTCGACGTCGTTATTGGAATGGATTGGCTATCTCATCATCAAGCGGAGATTGTTTGCAAGGAGAAAATCGTCCGCATTCCTCGTTCTGGTGAAGACCCTCTCGTGATTTGTGGCGACAAGAGTGGTGCTGTCGAAGGCATCATCTCTTTCCTTAAGGCCCAGAAATGTCTACGAAAGGGCCACACTGCCATTCTAGCGCTCTTTACTGACACATCAACGGAAGAAAAGAGAATTGAAGACATTCCTATTGTGCGCGATTTTCCTGAGGTATTTCCCGAGGAATTACCTGGTCTTCCGCCCCATCGTCAAGTTGAGTTTCAAATCGAGCTAGCTCCTGGAGCAGCGCCAGTAGCTCGAGCACCATATCATCTAGCTCCATCAGAACTTGAAGAACTGTCTACGCAACTACAAGAACTCTTGGAAAAGGGTTTTATACGTCCTAGCTCCCTGGGGAGCTCCAGTATTATTCGTGAAGAAGAAAGATGGTACTTTCAGAATGTGTATTGACTATCGCGAACTTAACAAGGTGATTGTGAAGAATCGTTATCCTCTTCCACGTATTGACGACTTGTTCGACCAGTTGCAAGGGTCGAGCTATTACTCCAAGATTGACTTGAGATCGGGATACCATCAGCTGAGGGTCCGAGATGAGGATGTCTCCAAAACAGCATTCAGAACTCGTTACGGCCATTACGAGTTTTTGGTTATGCCATTCGGGCTGACGAATGCACCAGCGGTCTTCATGGATCTCATGAACCGAGTGTGCAAGCCTTACCTGGATAAGTTCGTTATTGTGTTCATTGACGATATCCAGATCTATTCTAAGAGTCAGGAGGAACACGAGCAGCATCTACGACTTATGTTGGAACTTCTTCGAAAAGAGCAATTGTATGCCAAGTTTTCAAAATGTGACTTCTGGCTTCGCGAAGTCCACTTTCTAGGCCATGTGGTAAACAAGGATGGAATTCATGTGGATCCATCTAAGGTTGAATCGATCAAGAACTGGCCTGCACCCCGTATACCAACAGAAATCCGCCAATTTTTGGGTTTGGCAGGATATTACAGAAGGTTTATCAAAGACTTCTCCAAGATTGCGCAACCTCTCACTTCACTAACTCAGAAGGGTGTCACCTATCATTGGGGTGATGCACAGGAGTCCGCATTTCAGCACTTGAAAGATAAACTTTGTAGCGCGCCTATCCTCTCATTGCCTGAGGGCACAGATGATTTTGTGGTTTACTGCGATGCTTCCATCCAAGGACGTGGTTGTGTGTTGATGCAACGTGACAAGGTCATTGCCTACGCATCACGCCAACTCAAGGTTCACGAAAGAAATTACACTACTCACGATCTGGAGCTGGGAGCAGTTGTATTCGCGCTTAAGATATGGAGACATTACCTGTACGGTACCAAGTGCACCATTTACACCGATCACAGGAGTCTCGAGCATATCTTCAAGCAAAAGGAGTTAAACATGCGTCAACGCCGATGGGTTGAGCTCTTGAACGATTACGAATGTGCGATCAAGTATCATCCGGGCAAAGCCAATGTTGTGGCCGATGCCCTCAGTCGAAAGGATACCATACCTAGGCGTGTACGTGCTCTACAGCTTACCATCCAGTCTAACCTTCCCGCTCAGATTCGTGATGCTCAGGTTGAAGCATTGAAAGCAGAGAACATCAGGGCTGAGTCCCTACGAGGATCGAGGCAGCGGCTAGAACAAAAGGAAGACGACGCCTACTATGTAACAGGGCGTATTTGGGTTCCACTTTATGGCAACTTACGCGAGCTTATGATGGATGAAGCACACAAGTCTCGTTATTCAGTACATCCTGGTTTGGATAAGATGTACCACGATCTCAGAACTACATATTGGTCGCCTGGTATGAAAGCCCACAAAGCAACCTACGTCAGCAAGTGCTTGACTTGTGCGAGAGTCAAGTCTGAATATCAGAAACCATCAGGCCTACTTCAACAACCGGAGATCCCGAAATGGAAATGGGAGCAAATTTCCATGGATTTCGTTACCGGCCTGCCCAGATCTCAATGCGGAAACGATACTATTTGGGTGATCGTAGATCGACTGACCAAGTCTGCACATTTTCTGGCTATCAAAGAAACGGATAAGTTTTCTACTCTTGCAGATATTTACCTAAAGGAAGTGGTATCAAGGCACGGAGTGCCAACCTCTATTATATCTGATCGTGACGCACGTTTTACTTCTGAACTGTGGCAAGCAATGCACAAGTCCTTTGGCTCACGTTTAGATATGAGCACCGCTTATCACCCGCAGACGGATGGGCAATCTGAACACACCATCCAAACCCTTGAAGACATGCTTAGGGCATGTGTAATCGATTTTGGTAATGGCTGGGAAAAGCACCTCCCGCTAGTGGAGTTTTCGTACAACAACAGCTACCACACCAGCATCCAAGCCGCTCCGTTTGAGGCATTATACGGACGCAAATGCCGATCACCTCTCTGTTGGGCAGAAGTTGGTGACAGCCAAATCACTGGCCCAGAACTTGTGGTAGATACCACCGTGAGAATTGCTCAGATACAACAGCGAATGGCGGCAGCTCGTGACCGTCAGAAAAGCTATGCTGATAAGGGAAGAAAACCACTCGAGCTCCAGGTTGGGGATCGAGTGCTACTCAAAGTCTCACCTTGGAAAGGTGCAGTCCGCTTTGGCAAACGAGGAAAACTCAATCCGCGTTATGTTGGACCATTCGAAGTCACCGAGAAAATTGGCAAAGTCGCCTACAGGTTGAATCTACCTGAAGAACTCAGCGGAGTTCACAATGTTTTCCATGTGTCGAATCTGAAGAAGTGTCTGTCAGATGAGACCCTCATAGTTCCTCTAAAGGAACTCACTATCGACGACCAGCTGCGATTCGTCGAGGAACCTGTAGAGATTACTGATCGAGATGTTAAGATCCTCAAGCATACCAGGATACCTCTGGTCCGAGTTCGTTGGAATGCTCGTCGTGGCCCAGAGTATACCTGGGAACGAGAAGACCAAATGAAACTCAAGTATCCCCAACTGTTTAAGAAAAACGCAACCACTACTGAGGCTGAAGCTACTGTAGAATTTCGGGACGAAATTCCAAATCAACGGGGGGATGATGTGACACCCCAGGAAAATCAGGAAAACAACGCAACTTAACTAGCTTCCTAAGTAACCACGCGCTAAATTTTGGGACGAAATTCTCTTAACAGGGGGAGAATGTGACAACCCTCAAAAATTACATGTATTCCGTACAACTTATTAAATGATAATTAAAGTACTTGATGACTATGCTGAATCATTTAACTGCTCTCTGATTACTGTGATAAACTTACATGTGTTTGTTAACGTACTTGGCTTGTGCAGAAAACTTGACTAAATGGTCCTGAATATTTTCCTATGTGTTAGGAATTAATTGTGTTACAAAAATATATGTATAAGACGCCTTACGGAACAATTTAACAACTTAACGGAACAGTATCCGATCGAACAACCGGACATTACCAAGGACACCAAATATTTACCAAATACATTGTGTTATTATTTTTGGCTAGTCATGATCCCCGTTGGTCATAACACCCATTGAAAACCTAATAACTAGTAGATACCATCACATTACTTGGATTCTAACTAGTAATTGCACCTTGGTTGAAATTTTACAAACAAGACCCCCCCCCCCCCCCCAACCGAATTTTTGGTCCATGTGGACCCACCAAATATACTTGCCATACTTCCTATCTTCCCATAGATTATATTTCAATTCTTTATAAGATTGTTGCTTCCTAATCTAACCAAAATATGTGAAGATGATTATAAGGCATGGCCATGAGATCTTACAATCAATTCAAGTCTTACACACTCTCACATCACTACTCCCTCTCTCTCATTCGGTTTCCCCCAAAACCGAAATCCATCACCACCACTATCATCATCCATCTCTTCCATTTTTACAAGTTCCATTCAAGTTTGAAGGTGATCTATGGAGGTGGCAACTTGAAGGACTTTCTAAGGAGCTTGTTCTAGTCTTTTTCACCATCATATTCTCAATAGATTCTACCCTAGCTATAAGCTAGTACTAAGCTCTTGTTTAACCCTTGATCATCTTACTCTTATGGCTAATATTTGTAGAACGATGTTTATTTCACAATAACACTAAAAAGGGTTTAACCAAGAAGATGAAACATGATGTATTTGTGTTAGTATGAAATTATTTTGATATGTACTGAGTATTTGCTGATTTACTTGTTGATATTGATGTGTGATATTGTTACGGTCACTAAAAATGATTAACGGGATCAACCGAACACAAACTAGTAAGCTAAAGACTAAAAACAGAAACTGTCCAAACTTTTCAGCCAACTTCAGTTGGCTGTAACAGGACCATAACTTAATGAAAAATGTATTTTCTGAAGCCTAGATTTATGTGTTATAAAATACGGTTCTAGTGGCACCGGAATCGTAATTTTTGGACTTCGTTTACTATTTTTAAAGAACCGATTCGTAACAGCAGCTTAGGCTGAGTTTTTACAGCAATAAATGAGTGTTGTATTTTCTGTTGTAACTTGTATTTTGTGTAGAATCGGACCATGAGATTTGTACAGTAGATGACAACCAATGCATTTGTAATTACCCCATTGGAATTTCGTAAATCGGACACTCGATGAATTTTTAATAAATTGTTCCGTGGACTGTGGTCAGAAATACATAAATCTGAGTTCAGTCCGGAATATGAATTTTTATAAAATATTGGTAGTGAACCGGACCCCGATATTTTTAGACAATAAAATATGGAATGTTTAAGACATCCTGTAAAAATTTGGGAATTTTTGGAATAACTTAACTATTTTATTAAAATGTCCGAAAACAGCCGGTTTTGAATATAAATGCTGAATTGAGATAAGTTGTGACTTGCGTGTCTAAATGTCGAGTATGCTATCCGTGAATGATCTAACATGTTATATATGTTATGTGCATTATCGTATGTTTGATTTTGAGTGGGGAATGGATGGGAAACTTAGATGGGCATAAACCGTTAAAACGATGCATGTTGTGTGATAGATACGTGTAGGAATTTTGTGTTCTATTTGAAAGCCACTAAATGACTAACTGGTAAATTATATTAGGACGTGATTGACCGACCTTGACTGTTAGCTATATTTGAGAATCTAACCGAGCAAACCGAGGTGAGTTCACACTCTTTCTAAGGCATGGGATTCCCAGGGGTTGGGAATGGGATTGAATAACTACTTGTACTATCATTACTACTAAACTATTTTTTTTTACTGTCCTCGGATTGAAGGGCACGTACGTAAAACCTACGTACACTCATACTTACTACTGTCCTCGGATTGAAGGGCACGTACGTAAAACCTACGTATGCGATCATAAGACCATCAACTCTATCACTTTAAGTCCCTCATTTATCGACTTAATCGCCGAGGCCTATGGCGAGCGGGTCATTAGTTAATAGCGCTATTAGGTTTAACAAACCTCACACCGTGCCAGTCGGACGGGCGTGTACTAATGGACTATGGGTAAAGGGTCAATGCTGATAGACATTGACTTAGGGCACCTCTTATATTTTCGTAGCAGTCGATACGCGTGGTCTAGTAACACATGGGAAACCCCCACTAATCTTCGCAAACATGTCAGAAAGCCCGCGACGCAAACTTATATGATACATGGTTTTCAAAACGAACAGATGATTTACGAAACGAATGCTTTAACTAAACAACCAACTGTGAATTCACTCAACTTTGTTGTTGACTCGTTGTTACATGCCTTACAGGTCGCTAAACATTTGGAGCTTGCACGAGGAAGGAGTCGTTGTGGTGTGCGGACGGTTATGTCCAGTGTTTAATGTTTAAAACATTATGAACTTATTAAACCTATGTGTTGGACTTTAAACTTATGAACTGCGAACTTATGTTTTGAACTTTACGTTTATGCTTCCGCTGTCTAAATTAAAAACTTGGTTAACTAGCTTTTGGTCACCAATCGTATTGTGGTTGTCTTTATTTACTTAAGTACGTTGTTCAGTATGATTGGTGGCTCGATCCTGGTCACGTCACGCCTCCAAACGGTGGTACTCCGCATGGTGGATTTTGGGGGTGTGACAGTAAAATAGGGGAACTATGTACTCACATGAAGTACAAAGTATCCTCAATCAATAGAACTTCAACAAACTCAAGTAAACTAGAGAAATCAAGCAGCACCTAGTAATCGAACCACTAGTCAAACAATCGACACCTCAATCGGAAGATCGGATAGAATGAGATCTTGTAAACCAAATGAGTGTTGGAACTCATGTGATATGGTTAAAAAAGTCTACACTCAAGATCGGAACCTAACCTAAGTGCTTTCGACCTGTTATGACCCATTAAGGTAGCTTACGCTACTTTAACGCGTCGTTCGCGCAAAGCACGTTCGAGACGTCTAACTAGTCCTATGATAAGTATTATATGCCTAAACATGTTACATAATTAGTTTAAGTGGCAAAAGTTAAGTTACATATGCTTAATTACCAATTATACATGAAAATGGCGTTTTGGTCATTTACCTAAGGCATATAAACTACCTATCATACAACTACTTAAACTAAGTGACCATAAGGTATAACCTTGGAAGGTTATTCCCTATATAACTATGCTCACTAAACATGCTTGGTCAGATCCTAATGATCGACCAAACGGGTCGAGTTCGAAAGTCTAAGCGGGTGTTTAGTCCGCTTGACTTACGACTCTACACAAACACTAAACTAAAAAGTGACGAGCTAAACATGTTAAAACATGTTTAGTTAAGTTAGAAAACAGGTTTTGGTATCAAAACAAATGGTTTTGATACCCAAGAGTAGTTTGGTTACAAAATACGCACAAATGCGCATTTTGGCCGAAACTACGACTCGTCACTACGCCTAGACAACGTGGTAATAAGTAGGTATAGTCACAAGGGACTATAACCATCGTGATTACGCTCACGTTACAAAGTTCAACGGAACTTTGTGTTGACCATTGACTGGTCAAAGCTGAAAGTCAAACAACGTTTGACTTTCATGCTTGAAATGCATAAAAGAACGAAAGAGGACTTATAAAGGGTCCAAAGAGATTTGATTCCAAGTATTATCAGGTATGTAGTGAATAATCACAACAACTTAGAGAATTCTCAGATCAAATGTGCAGAAAATGGGAGGAGGGCATGGGTATTTATAGGAAAACTAGAACCGTTAGGATCATTTCTCGATTCCCGTGCTTTAATCTCAGCCCTACACTTGCACCCACTGATTTGTAAACCTAGGGGCATCCAAAACCAGCCCACAAGATGAAAGAAACCATGTGCAAAACCAAGGAGCAGCTGGGTTTTTGTAAAAATGGTTTCTGCTGGTCTGGGAGTGCTTTACGGACCGTAAGAGGGTCCATACGGTCCGTAAGGACCTTATGTGCTGGCAGAAACTTTCAGCAATTGGCAGAACAGGCCCCTGTGTCTCCAAACTTGATTTTCGATGCGTTTTGACCCGTTTAAGCCCCGTTAACCCCATTTCAAAGCTCTAAAATGAAGTTAAAGTATAGGGAACTTGGAATGTGCTCAAAAATATCTCGGATGTCAGTTTGTTTGGCCGCACGGTTGCGTTGTTCGGTTAATTACGACGGAAGTCGTAACGGACGCAAAAACGATCCAAATTACGCGACGAATGGAATTTTATCAAGCCAATCACTAAAATAAATATTTTAATGATTACATAAATTTTTGGATGTCCGGATATATTCAAAACGTAAGATATGCGCGAAAATGCAAACTTGTGCACTTTTTGACGCTTTTAGTCCCTATTGATCAATAAAGTTTATTTTAGCATAGCGAACCCCTCAAAGCCTATTTTTAAGCTATGTAAAGGATATTTAGGGTATGTTTAACTTATGATCAAGTTCTGGAATGTTCGTTACTATACAAATCGATATAGTTTCACAATTTGACACAAATAGTCCCTGCGATCGAACAAACTTGATTTCAACACACCAAACCATCCAAAGCTTATTTCTAAGTTATGTGGAGGTTATTTAAGGTATGTTAAGCCTATGTCACTATTTCGGAGTGTTTGTCGTGTGACAACCCGTGATTTACGGCTCTTAATTACGTAATTAACAGACGATTAACGCGACAATAAATAGTGTTTACAGCACGGATTAACTTAATTAGGCCTTTGGAGTGCCTGGGAACGTTTATCCGACTCTACAGTGCGCGAACGGTGGTTTACAGAGAAACCTGTGAAACGTTAAACGGCAACGGATTGATACCGAACAGAATACTGACAACGCCGACAAATATTAAATTTTTACGATATATTTAGCTCCGTAATTAATTTTAGTAATTACCGTCGAAACCGGATCGAAAAACGAAGAAGACGGCAACGATACAATTTTTCGCGATTATTACCGTAGTCAACGAACGGGCAAGCAAACAACGACTACCGACCGTATTTTTGTGTATTTTAATTTTTTTGACGTTAAAACGGAGTTCAGGATTTGACAACGGGTCTCGTAGGAATTACGGGCCGCTTACGCACAAGATGGGCTTGTGGGCCCTGGGCCCAAGCCTAAACCTACACATAATACATTAACCTTTATTACTAGATTTTTCTTTGGCTGGTAAATCCTGCCAAAATCTTGATAAATCTCTACAAAATCCGGTTAAGTTACACCAAAAATCTGTACAAAATCTTTTGTAAAGATTGTTGTATCAAAAAAATTGATTTCACAAGATTTATTCCAATCTCTAAACCTCTATAAGGCCATACCCCCTTCTCTTTCTCTACACTCAATCAAACCCTGCACTCCCACATCTCACCCTCCCTCTCTCGATCTATTTACACACACACATGAAAGATCAGACACAACATCTCTCGGTCACCTCCACCTCCCTCCCTCTGATTTTCTGTCCGGCGAACAACAACTGAGAACCGGCGGCTGCCGGTGGTCCTTCAGGCGAAGACACCCCCCCTGCTCCCTTTCTTCTTCTTTTCATGATCGGAGCACCACCACCACTGTCCGGTGGTGGTGCGGTGGCTACAATCAGGAAGAAAGAGAGAGAGACTCGAGGAGAGAGAGAGAGACTCGGGAGGAGAGAGAGAGCCGGAGGCGGAGCAGCGCCGCCGCCTACGGCGGCGGCAGTAGCAGTGACGGCGGTGGTGAGTTGGTCCGACGGGTTTCACCGAGGTGGTTCAGCTCAAGGCAAGTTTTGGGTTCGGGTGGCATCTCGGTTCGGTTCGGTTGACTCGGTCAGACCGAGTCAACAGCGGTCAAACAGTCAACTGGTCAACAGGTTCGGGTCAACGGGTTTAGTCGGTCAGATTTGATTCAAGTTAGATGATGGCTCGGGTCACGGCTCGGTTGTGGGTCAGCCGTGGTTCAGTTCGGTTCAAGGGTAGTTCGGTCAACGGTTCGGGTCAAGCGGCTTGGTCAGACTCAGCCTCGGATTTGGTTGACTCGGTCAAACCGAGTCGACTCGGTCAACTCGGTCAACAGCAGGTCAACTCAGTCAACCCATCCACATTTCGATCCGAAGAGTGGTAAAGATCTTACGGCGCGTTTTATTTCTTTATTTTTCATAGTTTTATACGTTACGAGCTCGAACCGACATGATATTAGTTTACATTTTATGAAATATTTGGCGAAATTGATACACTGTTTGAATCTTGACTGAATTTTGAAAAATAACGACAACTTGTGTTGTCGGGGGCGTCCAAAAACAGAGGAAACTCTGCCCGTTTTTCGAGAAAAACCCGTAAAACGAAAACACGTTTTTATTCAAACGACTTACATAAAACAAGACGCGGACGCACATTTTCTCAACGGCACTCTATAATTCACCAATGTGCCATTAACGCTAAGTATCTTACAAAATAAATATAATAATTTTATATTTATTTCAGACATTAAACGACTCGTACTCACTTACAAGAATAAATATAGTTATTCTAAATGTCGTACAACGCGAAATCTTTTACAAAAATAAATATGGTTTATATTTATTTTTCAAACATAACAACTCGACGATTTCTTTATAAAATAAATATAATTCTTCGTATTTATTTTATACGCCTAGACGGCATATACGTACATTCTCGACAAATATACACAAGACGTGATATATATATAATACAGGTTATTATACATTATTTTCATACGAAACGCGATATATGATACGAGTTTGTTATATGATATTTTCATAGAAATATTCTTTTATACACGTATGACTACTCGAGACGGCTAACACACTTACGACGATATATTTATATTTTTATATAAATATTTATTCATTTTAAGTCTCTCGGAAACTAAGTCTTTTTCAAGACTTATTAAACTGCTACTGACATTAAACGAGACTTAACACGTATAACTTAATCTTTTCCATTAAGTTAACAACTTACCGTTGAATCGTTCGATTAACGATTCGGTAGAGCTCGGTGACACGTAGACTAGTTACCGCTTTTATTTAGAAACTTATTAGATATTCCGTGTTAGGAATATTGTAGAACGCACGCTAGCAAGTCAAGTCTTGGAAACGACATCACGAAGTCGTAAATTAGCTAGCTTTGCACAGGAATATTCAGGCGAGTTCATAACCCCTACTTTTTACTGCTTTACATTTTTGTAAATGTTTTCGGGGTGGAAAGACATGCACGTTTTGCAAAAACATACAAAGTTTTGAACTAACGCAAAACTCGTATTTCTAAATCATATACGAAGGGATTTCGAGGAACACAAATGATTTACGAAAGGTTTATACTAAACATACCGGTTTTTACAAAAACAAATGCTTGTTCGAAATGTGAATGATATTCGGCCAGGGTGACCGGGGATTGGGTTAGGGTAACCAGGAATCTGGTCAGGGTGACCAGGAATTTATTTTATACACGGTATGATTAACGTAAGGAGGTTTAGATCATGTGAATGGGTAGTTAGAACACCGAGGGACTCGAGCGGTAGATCTATCTGGGTGTAGCGAGCCCAGCTCTAGGCCAAACGGACCTCTCTGAGGCCAACAGAACGGACCTGGAGTGACTTGGTTGCCCAACGCAAAAATCGGCTAGGGTTGTGTCTTCCTACTTGCATTTCACAACATGCTAATGGCCTTGCAAACCATTGGTGATCACCAGTCCTCTTACACTGCTACATACCAGGGATTTTATACGTACGAAACATACTTGTTCATACAAATTAAATACCATGTTTTCTACAAAATTTAAGGCATAAGATTATGCGGGTCAAAGTCAGGGTGGGCATTGATGATTTTACGAACATTACAAAAACATGGTTTTATGAACATAACGTGTTACAAACACAACGTTTCCATATAACTTTGCAAGAAAATGGTTTTTAAATTCATTTTCTCAATACTACTTCAAAAACCGGTTATTCCAAAGATTTATTTCAAATCTTTCACAACTCAAAGGATTTATCTCAAACCTTTCACAACACAAAAGATTTATTTCAAATCTTTTACAAACAAACTATGAACTCGCTCAACTTTATGTTGATTTTTCGCATGTTTCTTTCTCAGGTTGCATTTCTAAGACAAGGCACGGTTGGAATAGGAGAACCATGATGAGTCGAGTACTTAGCGGGCGTTCAATTTCTAGAAAGTATTTGCTTATTTGCTTCCGCTGTGTAATGACGATACCAGTCCAGTCACGCCAAGCTCTGATAATTTCGGGGTGTGACAGATTGGTATCAGAGCTATAGGTTACAGCGAATTAGGTTCCTGTTGTGATACCTAGGCTCTAACCTCACTTTCCTTTGGGAACTTAGATTATTGAAACCTGAATACATACAGAACGCCTAGTACTCGAATATGGTCTCCAACCGTTGCCGAAAAGCAAACATTCAAAATTTTGCTTTCAAACAAACACTATTGTGATGTTTTATACACAGTACACGAAACGATTACTTACAGTGCACAACAATCTGAGAGTGTAGGGAACATGCATTTAAGACCTTCGGAACAGAGAGCAGTCTGAGAGGCTGGGAGGCTAGTGGGACTAGGAGGAGCAGTCTGAGAGGCTGGGAGGCTAGTGGGACTAGGAGGAGCAGTCTGAGAGGCTGGGAGACTAGTGGGACTAGGAAGAGCAGTCTGAGAGGCTGGGAGGCTAGTGGGACTAGGAAGAGCAGTCTGGGAGGCTGGGAGGCTAGTGGGACTAGGAAGAGCAGTCTGAGAGGCTGGGAGGCTAGTGGGACTAGGAAGAGCAGTCTGGGAGGCTGGGAGGCTAGTGGGACTAGGAAGAGCAGTCTGAGAGGCTGGGAGGCTAGTGGGACTAGGAAGAGCAGTCTGGGAGGCTGGGAGGCTAGTGGGACTAGGAAGAGCAGTCTGGGAGGCTGGGAGGCTAGTGGGACTAGGAAGAGCAGTCTGAGAGGCTGGGAGGCTAGTGGGACTAGGAGAATTACTTGATTGCTTATTGGTGACTAACATGTGCATTCGGTTATATGATTGATTATTTGTGCATGTGTTTATTAAAGGTCATCACATAGGAACCACGAATATTAACTCGGGCACGCACTATATTCCATATTGCCTATAATATTTTAACTTCCCGAGCAGGCAGCCTACGCATAACGAAACGCTAGTGCACATGAATACATGGATCTCAATTTCTACGTCAACGGATGTCGGGGTACATCACATTCTACGCGGCACACAACGCTAGTGCACAGGTATACGTGAAACTTAAGCTATACATCAACAGAGGTTGAAGTACGACATATACGACTATCGAGGCGAGGCCTTTGAGAAGGAACGATGACACAAATCTAACGACGACACTAGATCCCTGTCAGCAGGAGAACTAACGATCAGGAAACGACAACTTGTCACGCGATCCTGCAACGACACAAATCACGTCAGGGAGAAGACGAATGTCTCCGCATTTCCCCCCCCCTCTACTTAACTAACGACGAATACGCTATGTTCGACATTCCATGGTAATGTCACCTAACAATTGGTCGCCACACGAAACCCCAGGTAAGGTCCTCAAATTTCTATTATTGAAATTTCGAATTTCACACTTACTGAGTAGATTTTCGTATCTCTACTCCTCTTAATGGTCATTGTGTCACGATCATTTCTTTACAAGTTACATACATGGTTTTTCGTTGTGACCATGCCAAAAGTTTTCTTATCGATACATATATCTATTGTCGGATTGCGCTAAAACCAAGTTCAATTGTTTGAACTTGCTCATTACACTTATTTGATGCAAGACACCATATGATGTATTGGGAGCATCATATTCAAATCAATTTTTAACGAACACTTCATTTGTTCCGAGTCGTGGTAAACTTGTTTGGTATTCGACTCCATTAAAATTGTTTGTTGATTCCGACACCATGTGATGGTGATTTTCATAAATTTGAAGCTTGCGCTAAACTTGTTTACGCATCTTATGCACGGATCTAAATATTTATTTATTGATTGTTTTCCAATCCACTTCGATTTGTTATATCCAAGCAGTCTTAATACAATAGTGTGTTAAGACAATGGTACAGAAATTCATTTTTACATTCCGGTGTACCTACTAACGGTTCCTTCATTATCGATCGAAAATTTTGCGATATCCATTGCTTCTTCACCTTCGATCGAAAACATTATTTCTTTGATGTTCAAATTTCAATTGAAAATTCTATGATTTCATTTGAAACAAACTTTCGGATTCGCCCTATTACGTTTTCATTTGACTTCAAACACGGTGGATTTGTTTGATCACCGCTATTATTGAATTATTTGAATCACTACGACACCTTGTGGTGTCAGTACAAACTTGTAGCTTGGGCTAATCATGATTGAGCGTTTTATGCAAAACACAGGTGATACTTGTTCGATCACCTCTATTATTAAATTGTTTCATTCATTGCGACACCTTGCGGCGTCGGTATGACTTGCAGCTTGCGCTGATCACGATCGAACGTTTCATGCAAACTATTACATTTGAGATTGTTGATTCTAAGTTCATCCAGTGGATGTTATTGCTTCTAGAACTCAGTTACTTATTGCGAACGTTCTTATGGAATTCGATTGGTCGAAGTTCCTGTTGGATCCCTGTTAACTTAGTCACATTAGTGACTGTACCTATACGTCTCATTTCCTTTGACATCAATTACTGAGACACATTTCTTTTAAACTGTTGGGATTCCTATTGTGAAGGAATGCCCTTGAATTCACATGATTCGAATAAGTCTTGTTTCGATTACGCGGTCATTCACTTGGTTATTATTCGGACTTACCTGCGAATAACACAATTTTGAGGGGATAACATAGTCTAAATTTCGAGGACGAAATTTCTGTAACAGGGGGAGAATGTGACAACCCGTGATTTACGGCTCTTAATTACGTAATTAACAGACGATTAACGCGACAATAAATAGTGTTTACAGCACGGATTAACTTAATTAGGCCTTTGGAGTGCCTGGGAACGTTTATCCGACTCTACAGTGCGCGAACGGTGGTTTACAGAGAAACCTGTGAAACGTTAAACGGCAACGGATTGATACCGAACAGAATACTGACAACGCCGACAAATATTAAATTTTTACGATATATTTAGCTCCGTAATTAATTTTAGTAATTACCGTCGAAACCGGATCGAAAAACGAAGAAGACGGCAACGATACAATTTTTCGCGATTATTACCGTAGTCAACGAACGGGCATGCAAACAACGACTACCGACCGTATTTTTGTGTATTTTAATTTTTTTGACGTTAAAACGGAGTTCAGGATTTGACAACGGGTCTCGTAGGAATTACGGGCCGCTTACGCACAAGATGGGCTTGTGGGCCCTGGGCCCAAGCCTAAACCTACACATAATACATTAACCTTTATTACTAGATTTTTCTTTGGCTGGTAAATCCTGCCAAAATCTTGATAAATCTCTACAAAATCCGGTTAAGTTACACCAAAAATCTGTACAAAATCTTTTGTAAAGATTGTTGTATCAAAAAAATTGATTTCACAAGATTTATTCCAATCTCTAAACCTCTATAAGGCCATACCCCCTTCTCTTTCTCTACACTCAATCAAACCCTGCACTCCCACATCTCACCCTCCCTCTCTCGATCTATTTACACACACACATGAAAGATCAGACACAACATCTCTCGGTCACCTCCACCTCCCTCCCTCTGATTTTCTGTCCGGCGAACAACAACTGAGAACCGGCGGCTGCCGGTGGTCCTTCAGGCGAAGACACCCCCCCTGCTCCCTTTCTTCTTCTTTTCACGATCGGAGCACCACCACCACTGTCCGGTGGTGGTGCGGTGGCTACAATCAGGAAGAAAGAGAGAGAGACTCGAGGAGAGAGAGAGAGACTCGGGAGGAGAGAGAGAGCCGGAGGCGGAGCAGCGTCGCCGCCTACGGCGGCGGCAGTAGCAGTGACGGCGGTGGTGAGTTGGTCCGACGGGTTTCACCGAGGTGGTTCAGCTCAAGGCAAGTTTTGGGTTCGGGTGGCATCTCGGTTCGGTTCGGTTGACTCGGTCAGACCGAGTCAACAGCGGTCAAACAGTCAACTGGTCAACAGGTTCGGGTCAACGGGTTTAGTCGGTCAGATTTGATTCAAGTTAGATGATGGCTCGGGTCACGGCTCGGTTGTGGGTCAGCCGTGGTTCAGTTCGGTTCAAGGGTAGTTCGGTCAACGGTTCGGGTCAAGCGGCTTGGTCAGACTCAGCCTCGGATTTGGTTGACTCGGTCAAACCGAGTCGACTCGGTCAACTCGGTCAACAGCAGGTCAACTCAGTCAACCCATCCACATTTCGATCCGAAGAGTGGTAAAGATCTTACGGCGCGTTTTATTTCTTTATTTTTCATAGTTTTATACGTTACGAGCTCGAACCGACATGATATTAGTTTACATTTTATGAAATATTTGGCGAAATTGATACACTGTTTGAATCTTGACTGAATTTTGAAAAATAACGACAACTTGTGTTGTCGGGGGCGTCCAAAAACAGAGGAAACTCTGCCCGTTTTTCGAGAAAAACCCGTAAAACGAAAACACGTTTTTATTCAAACGACTTACATAAAACAAGACGCGGACGCACATTTTCTCAACGGCACTCTATAATTCACCAATGTGCCATTAACGCTAAGTATCTTACAAAATAAATATAATAATTTTATATTTATTTCAGACATTAAACGACTCGTACTCACTTACAAGAATAAATATAGTTATTCTAAATGTCGTACAACGCGAAATCTTTTACAAAAATAAATATGGTTTATATTTATTTTTCAAACATAACAACTCGACGATTTCTTTATAAAATAAATATAATTCTTCGTATTTATTTTATACGCCTAGACGGCATATACGTACATTCTCGACAAATATACACAAGACGTGATATATATATAATACAGGTTATTATACATTATTTTCATACGAAACGCGATATATGATACGAGTTTGTTATATGATATTTTCATAGAAATATTCTTTTATACACGTATGACTACTCGAGACGGCTAACACACTTACGACGATATATTTATATTTTTATATAAATATTTATTCATTTTAAGTCTCTCGGAAACTAAGTCTTTTTCAAGACTTATTAAACTGCTACTGACATTAAACGAGACTTAACACGTATAACTTAATCTTTTCCATTAAGTTAACAACTTACCGTTGAATCGTTCGATTAACGATTCGGTAGAGCTCGGTGACACGTAGACTAGTTACCGCTTTTATTTAGAAACTTATTAGATATTCCGTGTTAGGAATATTGTAGAACGCACGCTAGCAAGTCAAGTCTTGGAAACGACATCACGAAGTCGTAAATTAGCTAGCTTTGCACAGGAATATTCAGGCGAGTTCATAACCCCTACTTTTTACTGCTTTACATTTTTGTAAATGTTTTCGGGGTGGAAAGACATGCACGTTTTGCAAAAACATACAAAGTTTTGAACTAACGCAAAACTCGTATTTCTAAATCATATACGAAGGGATTTCGAGGAACACAAATGATTTACGAAAGGTTTATACTAAACATACCGGTTTTTACAAAAACAAATGCTTGTTCGAAATGTGAATGATATTCGGCCAGGGTGACCGGGGATTGGGTTAGGGTAACCAGGAATCTGGTCAGGGTGACCAGGAATTTATTTTATACACGGTATGATTAACGTAAGGAGGTTTAGATCATGTGAATGGGTAGTTAGAACACCGAGGGACTCGAGCGGTAGATCTATCTGGGTGTAGCGAGCCCAGCTCTAGGCCAAACGGACCTCTCTGAGGCCAACAGAACGGACCTGGAGTGACTTGGTTGCCCAACGCAAAAATCGGCTAGGGTTGTGTCTTCCTACTTGCATTTCACAACATGCTAATGGCCTTGCAAACCATTGGTGATCACCAGTCCTCTTACACTGCTACATACCAGGGATTTTATACGTACGAAACATACTTGTTCATACAAATTAAATACCATGTTTTCTACAAAATTTAAGGCATAAGATTATGCGGGTCAAAGTCAGGGTGGGCATTGATGATTTTACGAACATTACAAAAACATGGTTTTATGAACATAACGTGTTACAAACACAACGTTTCCATATAACTTTGCAAGAAAATGGTTTTTAAATTCATTTTCTCAATACTACTTCAAAAACCGGTTATTCCAAAGATTTATTTCAAATCTTTCACAACTCAAAGGATTTATCTCAAACCTTTCACAACACAAAAGATTTATTTCAAATCTTTTACAAACAAACTATGAACTCGCTCAACTTTATGTTGATTTTTCGCATGTTTCTTTCTCAGGTTGCATTTCTAAGACAAGGCACGGTTGGAATAGGAGAACCATGATGAGTCGAGTACTTAGCGGGCGTTCAATTTCTAGAAAGTCTTTGCTTATTTGCTTCCGCTGTGTAATGACGATACCAGTCCAGTCACGCCAAGCTCTGATAATTTCGGGGTGTGACATGTCGCGTTATACTGATTGCGTTTACGCACCAGTTTGCGTATAACCTTCCAGAAAGCGATTTAAAGCTTGAAATCGGAATCGAATCAAATCGTAAAATCATCAAACACAAATACACACATAATAACACCAAAAAACATACAATAACACCAAAGCACATTGTTTTATTGATAACCAACATTGTTTTACATTGTACATCGATTACAGAGCACAGTTGTCACAGTCTCCCCTACTTCAGGAAATTTCATCCCGAAATTTTATTTAGAGGAAACTTGTGAAAACAAATGCGGATATTTCGTCTTCATCTGGTCCTCACGTTCCCAAGTAAACTCTGGGCCATGTTTGGATTCCCAACGAACTTTGACCAATCGAATCCGTTTGTTCTTCAACTGTTTGAATGCACGGTCCGTTATCTCCACAGGTTTCTCGACAAAGTGCATCGTTTCATCAATTTGGATTTCGTCGAGAGGAATGTGAAGATCAGCATTAGCTAAACACTTTCGCAAATTGGACACGTGAAAAGTCGGATGAATATTTCCAAGCTCTGGAGTTAGCTCTAGTCGGTAGGCAACCTTCCCAATTCTTTCCACAATCTTAAATGGTCCCACATATCGAGGTGTGAGTTTTCCTTTCTTTCCAAATCTGACCACTCCCTTCCTAGGTGACACCTTGAGTAGGACACGGTCTCTGACTTAAAATTCTAAGGGCTTGCGTCGCATATCCGCATAACTCTTTTGACGGCTTCGAGCTGTCACAAGATTATCGCGGATTTTCTTGATTTTGTCCGTTGTTTCCAGAATGAGCTCAGGTCCAATAAGCTGAGCTTCACCGATCTCATTCCAACAGACAGGTGAACGACATTTTCGACCGTAGAGAGCTTCGAATGGTGCCATATTAATGCTAGCATAGCATGATAACTATTATTTATGAGAACTCGATCAATGGCAGATGAGAATCCCAATTACCACCAAAGTCTATCACGCTTGCTCTAAGCATATCCTCCAAAGTTTGAATCTTTCTCTCAGATTGTCCATCTGTTTGGGGATGATAAGCAGTGCTTAGATTCAGTTGGGTTCCCAAAGCAGATTGCATGGCCTTCCAAAAATGAGATGAAAATCGGGCATCACGATTAGAAATGATATCCAAAGGAACACCATGTCGAGATACTATCTCATCAACATAAATCTTTGCAAGTTTATCAGCAGATAGATCCTCGCGAATCGATATAAAATGAGCTGATTTCGTTAATCGATTGATAACAACCCAAATAGCATCTTGACCCTTAGATGTACGCGGTAATTTAGTGATGAGATCCATAGCAATGTTCTCCCACTTACAAACCGGTATCTCTGGTTGTACAAGCAAACCAGAAGGTCGTTGATGTTTGGCCTTAACTTTGAGACAAGTTAGGCATTTTGATACATACAAGGCAACATCCTTCTTCATACCTGGCCACCAGTACTGAGTACGAAGATCCTTGTGAGATTCGTCCATTACCAACGTGCGAAGATCGTCTTGTTTCGGAATCCACAAACGATCCTTGAAATAAAGCAAACCATCGTCTTTCCTTTCGAGCTTAAGCTCAAGTTGATGTGGTAATTCCTTACCTATCAAATTTTGTGAAACACAAAATTGTTGAGCTTGAAGAACACGAGTTTGAATATCAGTTAAAGTCTGAATAGAATGAAGCTTGACTCGTTCCTTTCGACTAAGCGCATCGGCTACGATATTCGCCTTACCAGGATGGTAGCGAATCTCGCAATCGTAGTCATTCAAGAGTTCAACCCAATGTCGTTGCCTCATGTTCAGCTCCTTCTGATTGAGAATATGCTGGAGACTTTTGTGGTCTATGAAAATCACACACTTCGTGCCATAAAGATAGTGTCTCCAGATTTTAAGAGCAAAAACCACAGCACCCAACTCAAGATCATGAGTTGTGTAGTTCTTTTCGTGAACTTTTAGTTGTCTTGACGCATAAGCTATGACTTTACCTCGTTGCATAAGAACGCAACCAAGGCCTAAGTTGGACGCATCACAATAAACAACAAAATCATCGTTTCCAACGGGCAAAGACAGAACAGGAGCATCACATAACTTCTGTTTTAGCGTTTGGAATGCTTCTTCTTGCTTAGGTCCCCACTCAAAAGGATTATTCTTCTGAGTCAAAGTAGTGAGTGGAACCGCGATCTTAGAGAAATTAGAAATGAATCGACGATAATATCCAGCAAGACCAAGAAAAGATTGAATCTCTGTAGGTGTCGTCGGTGTATTCCAATCCTTAATAGCAGCTATCTTGTATGGATCCACATGAATACCCTGCTCGTTGACTATATGACCCAAAAACTGAACTTCTTTAAGCCAGAATTCACACTTGGAGAATTTAGCAAAAATTTGTTCCTTCTTTAGGAGTTCCAATGTCAAACGAAGATGTTGCTCGTGATCGGCTCAAGACTTCGAATAAATGAGAATATCGTCGATGAACACAATGATGAACTTGTCTAAATAAGGTTTACAGACCCTATTCATTAAGTCCTTAAAGATAGCTGGGGCATTTGTCAAACCAAAAGGCATGACAGTGAACTCGTAATGCCCATATCTCGTGCGGAAAGCAGTTTTGGGAATATCTTCTTCGAGAACACAAAGTTGATGATACCCAGAACGCAGATCGATCTTGGAAAAGCATGAAGCACCTTGCATCTGGTCGAAGAGATCATCAATTCTAGGTAGAGGATATCGATTCTTGATGGTAAGCTTGTTAACCTCACGATAATCGATACACATTCGAAAAGATCCATCTTTCTTTTTCACAAAGAGGACAGGAGCGCCCCATGGTGAAAAGCTCGGACGGATGAATCCTTTATCAGATAACTCTTGAAGCTGTTTAGATAACTCTTGCATATCCGACGGTGCAAGATGATAAGGTGCTTTCGCAATCGGGTTGGCATTGGGTACAAGGTCAATATGAAACTCGACTTGGCGAACTGGAGGCAAACCAGGCAGTTCATTGGGAAACACCTCTGGATAATTTCGAACAATCGGAATATCCTGAATACTCTTGCTCTTGCCTTTTTCCTCGGTGACATGTGCCAGAAAAGCAACATATCCTTTTCGCAAATAACTTTGGGCTTTCGTACACGGCATAAGCCTTAATCCACCAGATGGTTTCTCGCCATGAACTTCCAGAACATCGCCAGACGAAAGAGGAATACGAACGATCTTATCAAAACAAACTACCTCAGCATGATGTTTGGTTAACCAATCCATCCCCACGATAATATCAAAACTCCCAAGTTGCATTGGCATGAGGTCAATAGGAAAAAGATGGTTATCAAGGTTTAACTGACAATTACGAATGACAGAATCGAGAACAAGAGGTTTACCAGTAGCAACTTCGACAGATAAGGGTTTCCTCAGTTTAGTTCTAGGTATTGCAAGTAAAGGTTCAAAAGATAACGAAACAAAACTTCTATCGGCACCAGAATCAAAAAGAATAGATGCAAGTCGATGGTTAACAAGAAACGTACCATTGACAACCTCGTTGTCAGCCCTCGCTTCGTTGGCATTCAAGTTGTACGCTCGTCCACAAGCGGGATTTACATTCGCGTTGACATTTGCGTTTGGATTCGCATTTGCATTCACCAACCTCGGACAGTTGTTGCGGAAGTGACCAAACTCTCCACAATTGAAACATGAACCCGGTGGGAATCTCACAGCATTCCCCTGAACCGGAGCTTGAACCTGGACAGCCTGATTCTGTCCCAAACGATAAATGTTGGCCAAATGCCCAAGTTTACCACACGTAGTGTATTGCTTACAAGCTTGTTGTGCAACATGATGACCGTTGCAGTGAGCACAATGAGGTGTGGTACCAGCATACACTTTCTTCGCAGGTGGTTGAGCCGGTGGGTTCTGAGGGTTCTAAGCTGTTACTGCAAAATTTTGAGCACCCTTTCGCTTTCTCGACTTCTTCGATGACTCACCTTTCTTATCCTTACCCTTATCCTTGCCTTTAACAGAATCGGTCGACTTTTTCTTATCACCCTTGCGGGTAAGTTTACCCTTCCTGACCTGAGACTCAGTCAGGGTAGCAGACAACTCGATCGCGTGACGAACAGCAGTAGGATTAATGCCAGTCACAATATCCTGTATGGAATTGGGTAAACCATCGATATACCTCTCTATCGCTTTCTCCAGTGGGGTAACCATAGTGGGACACAACAGACTGAGCTCCTCAAAACGATCCGTATACGCACGGTGTTCACCCCCATCTTGTTTTAGATCGTCAAACTCTCGTTCCAATGCTCGAACCTCGTGACGGGGACAAAACTCTTTCATCATGAGAGCTCGAAGCTCTTCCCATGTTTGTGATAATGCCACTTCGGAACCCTTATCACGCATCACTCCGTTCCACCATGTAAGAGCACGCTTCTCAAACACACTTGATGCAAATTCAACCTTACGCCCATTCGGACATTGCACATGTCTGAATGTGCTCTCGATACTTTCGAACCATTGAAGGAGCGCGGTTGCTCCTTGCGACCCAGAAAACTTTAGTGGCTTAGCAGAATTGAAATTCTTGAAATTACACTGTGCATTATTGTTGTTTTTATTGTTGTTGTATAACTCGTGGATTTGGGTCACAACGCCTGGAAGCACAGCAGCCATTTGCTGAGAGACAAGGGCTGCGACTTCTTCAGCAGTAAAAGATTGAGCATCACGTCAAGGAGGCATTGTCTAACAAGGAAATATGAGAAACGAGTGAGGTAGATAATTAGGAAAAACAAAAGAGGTATTGAAAACATCGACAAAACACAAGGAAGGCGATCATTTGTTCGTTACCTCGAACAAACAAACAACACGCAGTGACTAATCAAAGTAAATGAATCAAAATAATGTATCGCGAAGACATGTTCGCTTATAAGTGAACACTCACCCCAAGAGTTCCCAGGTAAGAGTGACTGGTCCGATTATGTGGATTTGTACGAACACTCTAGCCTTAGACAGAAAACTCGGGGTACAGGCATTCACTATTCCAGTTTGCACGTGTTCACATTATTTAGACCCAAACTTTGACGAGATTTTGAAAACTCAAAAGGCACTAAGCCAAATATGAGTCAAACTGGAAGGGTTCAAAACCTAGTAATCAATCATCCTAGAACAGATGATTAATCTTCGAGGCGGATTCGAATTTGTGTTCTCGTTGTGGTTATCACCTAAGGGTAGGTGACGGTTTTGTTTTAAAAATATAAACGCAAAATTCCTTGCGTTAGGGTCCTAAAAGTTATAGTCTAGGTCAAAGCATTACTAATAACCTAATTCCCTATAACCATTGGCTCTGATACCAACTCTTCTGTCACACCCCGACCATGTTAAAACAACAAACCGTGGCGGAAACGTCGGGGAGTGTCGTGGCAGAATTATTGTTTCACAACCATGGAATACAAAACGTTTTATTTTATTGATTCATTAAGTAATTTACATTGTTTTAACATGAAACAACAAGTTACATATTGACTATCACTATTATTATGTCACTAAGGCCTCGTCCAGATCCTATGTGACTCATGCATCCTAGCAATCAACATCAAGCATCAACACCTGAAACATATGTAAAAACAAAGTCAGTAAAGAAATGCTGGCGAGCACATAGGTTTCATAAGAGTGTCGGATTCATGGCTAGTTTACATGTTGCAATACTTTATTTAAAACCTTGTTTTGAAAAGAGTATAATATTGCAACGAAATTAACCAACTTAAATCAAGCGGGTTATAATTTATAAAACCTCGTAGCCATGATTCTTAACCCAAAAAAAAAAACATTTGTTTTTGTCACACCCTGGCTTTGCGGAAGCGTGGTTATTTTTGGTGTGACTTCTTAATACCATAGCTTAACCATAACAAAGCTATATGAAATAAAATCATGCAAGATCATCCATTTTATTAAGTTTTAGAACCAGAGTATCATACCATTGTCTTAAAGACTTACAACATCATAACATAAAACATTGTCTTGAAAAACATAAACCGTAACATGAAACAAGCGCAGTTTAAGAGTTGTGACTTGTCCAGGAAAGAGTCACATTTCCTAAACTGGGATGACCTTGGAACCCTTATGCAGCGGGAAAACATAACATACCGTGCCAGATCTTTAATTTCCTGAAATACATGTAAGTTGAAAAATCAACAATAATGTTGAGCGAGTTCATGTGTAAGTGAGTATGTAAAACACTTGTAAGTATAAAATTTCCCTGGTATGTAGCAGTGTAAGGAAAAAGAGATCACCAATGGTTTGCAAGGCCATTAGTATGTGTGAAGTGCAAGTAGGAAGACTCAAACCTAGCAGATTTTGCGTCGGGTACAAAGTCACTCCAAGGTCCGTTCTGTTGGGCCTCTCAGAGGTCCGTTCTGCTGGGCCTAGAGTTGGGCTCGCTACACCCAGATAGATCTACCACTTACGTCCCTCGGTGTTTCTGCCTACCCACTCACATGATCTAAGTAGTAAACCTCCTTACGCTAACCATACCATGTATAAAGTACTTGTAATCAAAGTAACATGTATTTCACCCCCGCAGTTAAGAAAACTGGAAACAGTTAGAGAAAAGGGGGACATGAACTCACAGTGAAGCGTCTCTACCAAGTATCTCCTGCTCACGCAGCTGTGCGACGACCTACAGGTGCTAATTTCTATTAGACGGACGGCCGTGCCTTAGCTTTATAGTTTAAGTCTTTGGGAAATAGTTAGACAACTATTTCGTGTTTACATTCTGTATATACTTGGTAGTTAATCTCCTTCCCAAGGATGGGGGATTCAATACATGTGCGTTCAAATTATATCATTAAGTCTCACTTAATATATATATATTTCCAATTCCAAAATATAAGTATTTTTCTCAGAAATATTATATTTTTATTTCACATAATTTTTCTCCAATAATACGTTGTTAAAATACGCGTTCATAAATATTTCCGTAAGTGCGTAAGTTACGTTTTAACAATCGAGTGGTAATATAATTACCGGTGTAACTTATATATTTATGGTGAAAGCGTTCGTATTATTTTGGATTCGTTAACGTTCGTAAATATTATTTTTACTCTAAAAATAATATTTATGTATTTTCACAAAATAATCATAAACAGTGTGTGAAAAATATATATTTATCACGTTAAATTTTGTGAAAATCCCACCTCCGAATATTTAGTAAATAAAGTCATGGCGAAATTCGTATTTCGAAAACATGTCAAAAATAATTCTAACACTTGTAGTGTAAATAGTTCCAAGTGTTAGGTTTTTAGAAAAATTTCGCCAGAGTTTCCTCTGTAACTGGAGGTGGCCACGCTTTCAAGCGTATCATTTTCTTTTACAAATCAAACCAACAATCTTCTTATTCAATCAAAACCATGTTCAAATCACAAACTAGTCAAAATATGTATATAAATCGCATAAACTTCATGAACTTGTGGTTTATCCAAACTGTGAAGTAAATCTCATTACTTTTAGTGGATCTTTATATAAAACAAATCCAATTTTGTAAAAACCTCGTTTTTATGGAAGTTCCGTCTTTACAACTTCTCGTCCACTTTTACAAAAATAGTTATTTCGCGAAACTTTGTGTTACACAAGTGTTTACACACTTGTGTGTTCTAAAAACCATTCTTGTTAGTGTAAGATCCGTCTTTTAAAGTATGATTTCTTTAACGCTTGGTCCTTTGAAAATACCACTTGCAGATACGTAGATCTGCTAGTTTTAAACACTATTGTACAAGCTAAAACACTTTTACACAAGTTCATGATTCGCGTGTGGTAGAGTTTCACCTTTTAACCCTTGTATCATTCAAAACAAGCTTATGTTAAGATCCATGATCTTACCAAACCGGGTTAAACGATGATCCGAGCTACCACATCATAGATCAGGCCTAAATAATCATACATTTCGAATACTACATCATTTACACAACTTATGTGCTATTAACCACCATTTTTAGTGTTTTAAGTAGACTTTAAAGCATCAACTTGTAGGATTTCGAGTTTTAACCGATAAAAATCCTTTTAACCACTTTAGATTAGTTCGAATACGAGTTTTAAGCATTATACCTCTAGCTCGAGGCTAGGAAAGAATCTACGCGCAAATGAGGTGGATAAAAGCAAGATAAAGAGGTCCTTCGCGTTCCGTTTGCTCCAAGACTCCTTATACGCGACCCTTAACACTTGTATGGACTTGGAATTGGTTGATCAAGACTCGAAAATATGATGGGTGGGGGTGGGATGTTCGGCCGAGAGCTCTAGAGGGAGAGAGGAGTGTGTGAGTGTTGTGATGAGTGTGATGAATGATCATGTGGGTTAAGCTAGCATCTTATAGATAATCTCATGTGCTAATAACCAATGGTTCTTGTGTCACTTAGATATTAGGCAAAGGTGATTAAAATAATCACCATGGTACAAGTGTGTCCCCTAGGGGACCGAATTCGGTCAAGAGGGGGGGGGGGGGGTCCTTGGTTCGATTTCAACTAGACACTAAGTATATAGTTAAGTTAAACTAAGTTAAGTTTAGGGATTAACCCAGTTACTAGAGTGTCGAGCTTTAATGCGGGTGTTAGGGTATTCAGGGACCCTAACTGTCACACCCCCAAAATCCACACGCGGAGTATCACCGCTTGGAGGCGTGACTGACCAGGATCAAGCCACCAATCATATCAAACATAATAAGTATTGAATGTAATGTAAACCAAACGATATGAAAGGTGTTCAAACAAAACATGTTAAGTGTATAGCGGAAGCATCAAATGTAAACCCAACGTAAGTAATAAGTTCAATGTTTAATGTTTCAATATAAGATCCACAATCCGTGCCCACAACGACCTGCTCCTCCCTGTGCAAGCTCCATATGTACCTAAGGTCCTGCAAGGCATGCAGCAGAGAGTCAACAACTAGTTGAGCGAGTTCACAGAAAGTAAGTTCGTTGCATATCAATGTGTTATTAACTAGATCATTTGTATGTTCAATAGGTGGGGGCTTCCCATGTTAATACGTACTAATGGTGGGGGTTTCCCATGGTCATATGTATTACTAGTGGGGGCTTCCCACGTTTATCTTTACTAATGGGGGCTTCCCATGTTTGCACTTACTAGACTATTTGCAACCATGTGTTCTTCTTAATCCGAGAACAGGAATACGTACAAGGTCACGTAGGATTTACGCGAGTGCCCTTCCCCGAGGACAATGGTACGTGTGGGGTTTACGTAGGATTTACGTAAGTGTCCTTCCGACCCGGAAGACAATGGTAGGTATTAGTTTACGTAGGTTTTACGTAAGTGTCCTCCCGACCCGGGAGACAATGGTAGATGCTAGGTTACGTAGGTTTTACGTAAGTGTCCTGACTATCCTGAGGATGATGGTCTATAGTCTAGCGATAGCGTAAGTACGAGTAGTTACCCATTTCAAATAATCCAACCCGATTCCCAACCCGAGAATCCCATGCCTTGGCTGTGTGAACTCACCTTGGTTTGCTCGGTATGCTAAGTATGTGCTCAAAGTAAATCAATCACGTCCTAAAGTATGCACGTATACATAATCAGTTTATATTCTCGAAGTTCATGCATGCACATACCGTCGTATGAAATAACACATAACAACTACCAAGTAACACATAGCACGTATTCTGAATCATATAAGTCATGCGTACTAGTTAACAGTTGTTAATAATTCCAGTTAACTTCTAACAAAATTTACCAAGTTGCTGTGCGGATTAACCTATCGGCGAAACGCCCCCTGTTTCACCGTGACCCCTCTCCGACGAAACACTTCTGTTTCGCCAAGGTTGTTTCGTCGTAAAGAGTCTTGGCGAAACACCTTTGTTTCGTCAAGTCAGTTTCGTCAATCGGTGATTCGCCGATCTGTTTGTTTCGTCCCTGTTCAACCCCCACAATAATAATTCTAAATAACATAAGTTCATTTGGCAAACACTTGTTTTTGGGCCGTTATAATTAGCCAATGGCCATCTTTGGGCCGCCCATCCCACCAATCGGAGATAGCATCTCCTATGACAAAAACTGGGTTCTTGAACGCCACGTATTCCTAGGACCGATGTAACTGACTTTGATTATCTATTTTGGCAGTTTACAAGACCACCGATTAATAACTCATGATGACACCCATTATCACTTTGTAACAATTTAAATCGATTATGGCCGATAATGTTACTTATTAGCATGTTATGATTGGACCAAATATTTACTCACATGATTTATCAATTCACTAACAAACATCATATTCAAATCGGCAGTTCACCATTCCCAACCCTTGTCCACCGATTTGACCCACTATCTCGATTTCAATGAATAACCCATGTTTCTTTCCATTACTCTTATCGATACCAGCCGACAATAGAACCAATGCCATTTAACAATTTAAATAAGGTTGTCTCACAACTTTAATCTCATGAAAACTAACAAATGACATACAATACACTTCAAAAGAAACATAAGATACTAACCGAATTGGATGATGAAACAGGGAGAGTTTTGAGGGACAGGAAGCAGCCGTCGGTTTGCAAGAGAAGAGGAGAGAAGTTTAGGGTTTTGAGAATTTCCATAACCGTTCCCCTAATCTAATATATATTTTTACGCATACAAGTTTGGGCCGTAACTGGGCTTTGGCGAATCTGGGCTCGGCGAAACACATATGTTTCGTCGAGTCGGTTAAATGGCGAATAAAATTCTGTTTCGTCGGGCATTACGTGATTTAATCAGTCTAAGTGTTTTGTAATAATCTAATATTATATTTACAACATCACGTAATCACATATATATGCACCATGACAATACGTTTTATTAAAACATAATGCCTACAACTACAAGTCAAACAACTAACAGTCAAGTCAACGCGCAATAAATGCGAAAGTGAAAGTCGGAAACTTGAGTTGTCACATTATCCCCAACTTGAAAGAAATTTCGTCCCGAAATTTAGCATGCAGTTACTGAGGAAGCTAGGTAAGTTATATCGTTTACTGGTTTTCCTGGGGTGTCACATCATCCCCCCGTTGATTTGGAATTTCGTCCCGAAATTCAGCAGTAGTAGCTTCACCCTCAGTAGTGGTTGCATGGTTTCCGAATAACTGGGGATACTTGAGTTCCATTTGATCTTCTCGTTCCCAGGTATACTCTGGGCCACGACGGGAGTTCCAACGAACTCGTACAAGAGGTATTCTAGTGTTCTTGAGGACCTTGACATCCCGGTCCGTGATTTCAACTGGCTCCTCGACGAACTGCAACCGCTCGTCGATAGTGAGTTCCTTAAAAGGAACTATGAGGGTCTCATCTGACAGGCACGTCTTCAGATTCGACACGTGAAAGACGTTGTGAACTGCACTGAGTTCAGCTGGTAGGTTCAATCTGTAGGCTACCCTGCCTATCTTCTCAATAACTTCAAAAGGTCCAACGTATCGTGGATTAAGTTTGCCGCGTTTGCCAAAATGAACCACACCCTTCCAGGGCGAAACTTTGAGTAGCGCTCGATCCCCAACTTGGAATTCGAGTAGTTTTCTATCTTCATCGGCGTATGCTTTCTGACGGTCACGAGCTGCCGCCATGCGTTGTCGTATTTGAGCAATCTTTTCAGTAGTGTCAACTACCATTTCTGGACCTGTGATCTGACTGTCTCCCACCTCTGCCCAACAGAGAGGTGACCGGCATTTACGCCCGTACAATGCCTCGAATGGTGCAGCTTTAATGCTGGTGTGGTAGCTGTTATTGTATGAAAATTCCACAAGTGGCAGATGTTTTTCCCCACCATTGCCAAAGTCAATTACGCACGCCCGAAGCATGTCTTCTAGAGTTTGAATAGTGCGCTCAGACTGCCCATCTGTCTGAGGATGATAAGCTGTGCTCATGTCTAAACGAGAGCCAAAAGATTTATGCATTGCTTGCCACAGTTCTGAAGTAAAACGTGCGTCACGATCAGAGATGATGGAGGTGGGCACCCCGTGCCTCGAGACCACTTCTTTTAAGTAAATGTCTGCTAAGGTAGAGAACTTGTCTGTTTCTTTGATAGCCAAGAAGTGAGCAGACTTTGTGAGTCGATCCACGATCACCCAAATAGTATCATTTCCGCGCTGAGATCTAGGTAAGCCAGTAACAAAATCCATGGAAATTTGTTCCCATTTCCATTGTGGTATCTCAGGTTGTTGGAGTGGTCCTGATGGTTTCTGATATTCTGCCTTGACTCTCGCACAAGTCAAGCATTTGCTAACGTATGTGGCTATGTGGGCCTTCATGCTAGGCCACCAGTATGTAGTTTTGATATCGTGGTACATTTTATCCGAACCTGGATGTACCGAGTAGCGAGACTTATGAGCTTCATCCATTACGAGCTCGCGTAGGTTACCATAGAGTGGAACCCAGATGCGTCCTGTTACGTAATAAGCACCATCTTCCTTCTTTTCTAAGCGTTGCCTTGAGCCGCGTAGGGCTTCTGCCCTGACGTTTTCTGGTTTCAATGCTTCTACCTGAGCATTTCGTATCTGGGAAGGAAGACTAGACTGTATAGTGAGTTGTAAAGCTCGTACGCGTTTAGGCGCGGTGTCCTTTCGACTGAGGGCGTCAGCCACAACATTGGCTTTGCCTGGGTGGTACCTGATTGAGCATTCGTAGTCATTCAACAGTTCGACCCATCGTCGTTGTTGCATATTCAGTTCCTTCTGTTTGAAGATATGTTCGAGGCTTCTGTGATCAGTGTATATAGCACATTTGGTACCATACAGGTAGTGTCGCCATATCTTAAGTGCAAAAACAACCGCTCCCAGCTCTAAATCGTGTGTAGTGTAATTCCGTTCGTGAATCTTAAGTTGGCGTGAAGCATAAACAATAACTTTATCCCATTGCATCAACACACATCCAAGACCCTGGATAGATGCATCACAATAGACTACAAAATCGTCTGTGCCTTCAGGCAGTGAGAGGATAGGTGCGCTACAAAGTCTATCCTTTAAGTGCTGAAACGCTGATTCCTGCGCATTACCCCAACGATAAACAACACCTTTCTGTGTCAGTAGCGTAAGCGGCTGAGCAATCTTTGAGAAGTCTTTGATGAACCGTCTGTAATAACCCGCCAAACCCAAGAATTGGCGTATTTCTGTTGGTGTGCGAGGTGCAGGCCAGTTCTTGATCGAATCCACCTTGGATGGATCGACATGAATCCCATCCTTGTTTACCACGTGGCCTAAGAAGTGGACTTCACGGAGCCAGAAGTCGCATTTTGAAAACTTAGCGTATAGTTGTTCCGTTCGAAGAAGTTCCAAAATAAGTCGTAAGTGCTGCTCGTGTTCCTCCTGATTCTTCGAGTAGATTAGGATGTCGTCGATGAAAACAATGAAGAACTTGTCGAGATAAGGTTTACACACCCTGTTCATAAGATCCATGAAAACCGCTGGCGCGTTCGTCAACCCGAAAGGCATGACCAGAAACTCGTAGTGGCCGTAGCGTGTTCTGAACGCTGTTTTGGAGACGTCCTCCTCCCGGACTCTCAGCTGATGATACCCGGACCTTAGATCAATCTTGGAGTAGTAACTCGACCCTTGCAACTGGTCGAATAAGTCGTCGATACGAGGAAGAGGATAACGGTTCTTCACTGTGACCTTGTTCAGTTCGCAGAAATCAATGCACATTCTGAAAGTGCCATCCTTCTTTTTCACGAATAGTACTGGAGCTCCCCAAGGCGAAGAGCTTGGACGAATGAAGCCCTTATCCAAAAGCTCTTGCAATTGCTTAGACATTTCTTCCAGTTCAGTTGGAGCTAAACGATACGGTGCGCGAGCTATAAGTGCTGTCCAGAACTATAGGAATGAGGTTGATAGGGAACGTCTGCCCAGCGAGGATAAGATTACAACCCTGAACTATGTGTGGCCTCTAGACTTGTACCATAAGCTAACACTACGACAGGTTTGGTGTTCAAGGGAGTTGGTGTACGTTGTAACATTTGACTATCTTTCAAGAACATATAACTGGTATCCACACCCAAATCAAACAAGACAGTAACATAAAAGTCGTCGAGAAGAAACTTACCCATTATTACGTTTGGATCGTTCGTTGCGTCACCCTGACCAATCACGTACATGCGGCCCCCGGCATCATTGTTTCCATTGCTTCCCCCAACGCTAACTCCATTGCCATCCCCGCTTCCATGGTCGTGGTTCTGAGTCTGGTCCTGGTTTAAATGTGGACAATGTCTCTTGTAGTGATCTTTAGCATCACACTGAAAACATCCTTTAAAACTTTGTTGTTGCTGCTGATTCTGTGGATCTTGAGGCTGTTGTTGTTGTTCCTGGGTTACAGGACGTGAGCTTCGGCAATCCTTGGCTTCATGACCAATCTTGAGACACCGCTGGCAACGACCCTTGTTGCACTGACCGCTGTGGTGTCTATTGCATCTGTTACACTTTGGATGATTACCTCGATATCCGCTCTGCCCACGACTACTAGAAAACTGCTGTCTGGGGCTCTGGTAGTCATCTATCTTTTGCTGCTGCGCCAGAGGCTGGACCAAAATTAATCCCTTGCTCAGGTTTTCATCCCACTTGCGTTTGTTACCACTAGAAGCACATGCAATATCAGTTTTAACACGTTTCGGTAGTTTGTTTCGTTCTACAGCCTGGTCTGTGAGACGATGAGCAAGTCGAGTGACTTGCTGGATAGTGCTAAGGTTAGCTGCGGTCACATGACTCTGAATTTCGGGCACCAGACCCTTGAGATACAGTTCGATGCGTTTGGTGGGAGAGTCTACCATGGTGGGACAAAATGTGGCTAATTCATTCGATCTCTTCGTATAAACTTCAATTTCAGACCCCACCATCTGTAGGTTGAGGAACTCTACCTCTCGTTTGTGGATGTCTTCTCGACTGCAAAACTCTTCCTTAATTAGGTCCTTGAACTCGTTCCAGGGAGTGGCATTAGCAGCTGCCAGCCCTAACATCTGAACCTGTGCTTCCCACCAGGTTAATGCAGCACCTTCGAGTGTTCTAGTAGCAAACTTTACTCTACGAGACTCAGGGCAATCACACACCTCGAAGTCAGTTTCGAGCCTCTCGAACCAGTGGAGGAGGCCTACAACTCCCTCAGTTCCACTAAAGGTACTAGGTCGACAATCCTTAAGATTTTTGAAGGTATCAACAGGTGGCTGAGCGTGTTGACCTATTGTGTATAAGAATAGGACAAGGTTAAACACAAGAGTTGGTTTAGGAGTGTAGGATCTAAAGATCCTAGTTACGACTGCAGGGTATACCTCCTGCTTGTATGGCTGCAAGTGCCGCAGCAATCCGTTCGTTAATGAGAGCCGTCAACTGGTCTTGAGTCATGTTGATACGTCCAGACATGATCTTCATAGTAAAGATAACGTGAATGAGATAGGTTCGCGAATAATGCGATGACAGAAGAGAGTGAGCACACAAGTATTCTCAAGCAATAACGTATAGTAGGTTCTGTAATCTAAGCATACCACGAGCAAAGTTCTATGTAATTCTAGCAAGTAGGTAAGGTAACATGAATAGTAGTACCTATGATGTTGAGCCTTGCACGTGGAGCGAAGCGTCGTTGTGGATCGTTGAGCACTGTTCTGGTTATAGTCTGGTTTTAACAAAATCGTTTTCCCCTTATTAAAACCGAGTTCTCTATAACCAATGGCTCTGATACCAATCTGTCACACCCCCAAAATCCACACGCGGAGTATCACCGCTTGGAGGCGTGACTGACCAGGATCAAGCCACCAATCATATCAAACATAATAAGTATTGAATGTAATGTAAACCAAACGATATGAAAGGTGTTCAAACAAAACATGTTAAGTGTATAGCGGAAGCATCAAATGTAAACCCAACGTAAGTAATAAGTTCAATGTTTAATGTTTCAATATAAGATCCACAATCCGTGCCCACAACGACCTGCTCCTCCCTGTGCAAGCTCCATATGTACCTAAGGTCCTGCAAGGCATGCAGCAGAGAGTCAACAACTAGTTGAGCGAGTTCACAGAAAGTAAGTTCGTTGCATATCAATGCGTTATTAACTAGATCATTTGTATGTTCAATAGGTGGGGGCTTCCCATGTTAATACGTACTAATGGTGGGGGTTTCCCATGGTCATATGTATTACTAGTGGGGGCTTCCCACGTTTATCTTTACTAATGGGGGCTTCCCATGTTTGCACTTACTAGACTATTTGCAACCATGTGTTCTTCTTAATCCGAGAACAGGAATACGTACAAGGTCACGTAGGATTTACGCGAGTGCCCTTCCCCGAGGACAATGGTACGTGTGGGGTTTACGTAGGATTTACGTAAGTGTCCTTCCGACCCGGAAGACAATGGTAGGTATTAGTTTACGTAGGTTTTACGTAAGTGTCCTCCCGACCCGGGAGACAATGGTAGATGCTAGGTTACGTAGGTTTTACGTAAATGTCCTGACTATCCTGAGGACGATGGTCTATAGTCTAGCGATAGCGTAAGTACGAGTAGTTACCCATTTCAAATAATCCAACCCGATTCCCAACCCGAGAATCCCATGCCTTGGCTGTGTGAACTCACCTTGGTTTGCTCGGTATGCTAAGTATGTGCTCAAAGTAAATCAATCACGTCCTAAAGTATGCACGTATACATAATCAGTTTATATTCTCGAAGTTCATGCATGCACATACCGTCGTATGAAATAACACATAACAACTACCAAGTAACACATAGCACGTATTCTGAATCATATAAGTCATGCGTACTAGTTAACAGTTGTTAATAATTCCAGTTAACTTCTAACAAAATTTACCAAGTTGCTGTGCGGATTAACCTATCGGCGAAACGCCCCCTGTTTCGCCGTGACCCCTCTCCGACGAAACACTTCTGTTTCGCCAAGGTTGTTTCGTCGTAAAGAGTCTTGGCGAAACACCTTTGTTTCGTCAAGTCAGTTTCGTCAATCGGTGATTCGCCGATCTGTTTGTTTCATCCCTGTTCAACCGCCACAATAATAATTCTAAATAACATAAGTTCATTTGGCAAACACTTGTTTTTGGGCCGTTATAATTAGCCTATGGCCATCTTTGGGCCGCCCATCCACCAATCGGAGATAGCATCTCCTATGACAAAAACTGGGTTCTTGAACGCCACGTATTCCTAGGACCGATGTAACTGACTTTGATTATCTATTTTGGCAGTTTACAAGACCACCGATTAATAACTCATGATGACACCCATTATCACTTTGTAACAATTTAAATCGATTATGGCCGATAATGTTACTTATTAGCATGTTATGATTGGACCAAATATTTAGTCACATGATTTATCAATTCACTAACAAACATCATATTCAAATCGGCAGTTCACCATTCCCAACCCTTGTCCACCGATTTGACCCACTATCTCGATTTCAATGAATAACCCATGTTTCTTTCCATTACTCTTATCGATACCAGCCGACAATAGAACCAATGCCATTTAACAATTTAAATAAGGTTGTCTCACAACTTTAATCTCATGAAAACTAACAAATCACATACAATACACTTCAAAAGAAACATAAGACACTAACCGAATTGGATGATGAAACAGGGAGAGTTTCGAGGGACAGGAAGCAGCCGTCGGTTTGCAAGAGAAGAGGAGAGAAGTTTAGGGTTTTGAGAATTTCCATAACCGTTCCCCTAATCTAATATATATTTTTACGCATACAAGTTTGGGCCGTAACTGGGCTTTGGCGAATCTGGGCTCGGCGAAACACATATGTTTCGTCGAGTCGGTTAAATGGCGAATAAAATTCTGTTTCGTCGGGCATTACGTGATTTAATCAGTCTAAGTGTTTTGTAATAATCTAATATTATATTTACAACATCACGTAATCACATATATATGCACCATGACAATACGTTTTATTAAAACATAACGCCTACAACTACAAGTCCAACAAGTCAAACAACTAACAGTCAAGTCAACGCGCAATAAATGCGAAAGTGAAAGTTGGAAACTTGAGTTGTCACACTAACTGACTCAGAAAAAGATAAATAATGAAAATAACAATATTTTCATGTTCCGGGTATAGTCCGGTTGTTCGGTTGGATAGTAATCCGTTAAAGTGCTTAACAAAGCTTTAAAGTGTCGTTAATACCCTTTCTAGTGACACAACTCATTTCTGACACTTTGGAAAGTGTCTAGTAATATTTTTCTCATGTTTTGGCACTTTATTAGTTAGCTAAAAGCTGAATTATTTTGTAAAGTGCTGAGTTTTGTACTTAGAGTACGTTTTAGGCACATCCAGTCATTGTGACTTATTCCTAGAGACGCAGTTCTACAACCCTTGTATCCCTACACTCACCACTAGTGTAGCAAAATATTTCAGGCTCTTACAGGCCTTAGAGGCAGTGTCTGCCTGATGCTGGCTTTATCAGCATGTTCAATAGGTTATCCGCTATTGTGCTACTGTGCTTTTTGTGCATCATGGTTGTCACTAGGGTTCAGCATGTAAATAATGTAGTGACGATAAGTAAAGTATGATGCAAGTAAGTACATGTATCAGATATCAAGTAGCAGTTCATCAGCTAGTTCAAACAAGCACAGTAATTAAGTAGTAATTAATTATTAATTAAGTTGTACGGATACCTGGTTTAGTGCGGGTTGTCACATTCTCCCCCCGTTAAATAAATTTCGTCCCGAAATTTAAGTTCTGCTTGTAGATGCAGGGTTCTTAGGAAAAAGGTGGGGGTATTTCTCTTTCATCCGGTCCTCACGTTCCCAGGTGTATTCAGGACCATGTCTGGCATTCCAACAAACTTTGACGAGCTTGACACTGCTCCGGCGGGTCTTGTTAACTTTCCAATCCGTGACCTCAACAGGTTCTTCAACGAAGTGGAGCGTGTCGTCAACATGAATCTCGTCGGTGGGAATGGCAACGGTGACTTGAGTTGGACTTTTCTTTAGATTGGATACATGAAATGTATCGTGAACACCATTTAGTTCAGCAGGTAGGTCCAACTTGTATGCTACTAGTCCTATTCTTTCCAGAATTCTGAAGGGACCAATGTAGCGCGGATTTAACTTCCCACGCTTCCCGAAGCGTGCCACACCCTTCCAGGGTGAAACTTTCAATAACACCATTTCTCCAACTTGGAAATCCACATGTTTCCGGTTTGGATCCGCATAGGCCTTCTGTCTGTGGCGAGCTGCTTCGATGCGTTTAAGAATCTGCGCAATCTTGTCTGTCGTCTCTTGGACGATTTCGGGACCAGCAAGCTGCCTATCACCTGCGTCAGCCCAGCATAGGGGTGATCGGCACTTGCGTCCGTAAAGGGCTTCGAATGGCGCGACACCAATACTGGTGTGGTAGCTGTTGTTGTATGAAAATTCGACCAAAGGTAAATGTTTATCCCAGCTACCGCCCAAATCCATAACACACGCTCTCAGCATGTCTTCCAAAGTCTGTATCGTTCGCTCGCTCTGACCGTTAGTTTGCGGATGAAACGCAGTGCTCAGATTCAATTGTGAGCCAAAGGCTTCTTGGAAGGATTTCCATATCCTTGACATAAACCTTCCGTCTCTATCAGAAATGATTGAGAGAGGCACTCCATGACGTGCAACGATCTCCCTCATGTAAATTTCAGCCAATTTGCTCGTATTGTCCTTCTCTCTGATAGATAAGAAGTGTGCTGACTTTGTTAATCGATCCACTATTACCCAAATAGTGTCATGGCCTCTTGGCGTTCTTGGCAATTTTGTAACAAAATCCATTGAGATTTGTTCCCATTTCCACTTGGGAATCTCAGGTTGTTGCAGAAGTCCTGAAGGCTTCTGGTATTCCGCTTTAACCTTAGCGCACGTTAAACATTTTCTCACGTAAACAGCAACATCGCCTTTCATCCTAGGCCACCAATAGTAATCTTTGAGATCCTGGTACATCTTATCCGCTCCAGGATGGATAGAGTACCGCGACTTGTGAGCTTCATCGAAAATAACCTTCCTTAAATCACCAAACAGAGGAACCCAAATCCTTTTCTCAAAACATAATGTTCCTTCTTCGTTTGGTACCAAAAGCTTCTCCATCCCACGGAGATATTCTTCTTCAAGGTTTCCTTCCTTGAGAGCTTCTTTCTGCGCGGCACGAATGCGCAAGGAAAGATCGGTTCGTATAATCATTTCTAAAGCTCTAACCCTTATGGGCTTGATTCTCTCTTTACGACTTAAGGCATCGGCGACCACGTTCGCCTTCCCTGGATGGTACTTTATCTCACAGTCGTAGTCGTTCAACAATTCAACCCATCGTCTTTGCCTCATATTCAACTCCTTCTGGTTGAATATATGCTGTAGGCTCTTGTGATCTGTAAAGATTGTACACTTCGTACCATAAAGGTAGTGTCTCCAGATCTTTAAAGCAAAAACCACTGCGCCGAGCTCCAAATCGTGTGTGGTATAGTTCTTTTCGTGCACTTTTAGTTGACGCGATGCGTAAGCAATAACCTTTTGGCATTGCATCAACACACAACCCAATCCTTGACGCGATGCGTTGCAGTATACCACAAAATCATCAGTACCTTCTGGTAGAGCTAAAATTGGCGCGTTACAAAGCTTATCCTTCAATATCTGAAACGCTTCATCCTGTTTGATTCCCCAATCAAACTTCTTATCCTTCTGCGTGAGGAGCGTCAATGGTTGAGCGATCTTTGAAAAATTCTCAATGAATCTTCGATAATAGCCAGCCAAACCCAAGAATTGCCGAATCTCGGTTGGCGTCTTTGGCGTTTCCCAATCCTTGATCGCCTCGATCTTGGTTGGATCCACGTGGATTCCATCTCCATTTACCACGTGCCCAAGGAATTGGACTTCGCGTAGCCAAAATTCTCACTTGGAGAATTTGGCATACAGCTGTTCCTTCTTCAGCAGCTCTAGAATGGCTCTAAGATGCTGCTCGTGTTCAGCCTTCGTCTTTGAATAAATTAAAATGTCATCGATGAATACAATCACGAACTTATCCAAGTACGGCTTGCAAACTCTATTCATTAGATCCATGAATACCGCAGGTGCGTTTGTCAAACCAAATGGCATAACGAGGAACTCGTAGTGTCCATAACGAGTTCTGAAGGCTGTCTTCGGGATGCTCTCTTCTTGTATCCTTAACTGATGGTATCCAGATCGAAGATCGATCTTTGAATAAAAACTTGAGCCTTGTAGTTGGTCAAACAGATCATCAATTCTTGGCAGAGGATACCTATTCTTGATCGTCAGCTTGTTTAATTCCCGGTAGTCAATGCACATACGTAAACTACCGTCCTTCTTTTTGACAAACAGGACCGGAGCTCCCCAAGGCGAGAAGCTTGGTCGGATAAAACCCTTGTCTAACAACTCTTGAAGTTGTGTCGACAGTTCCTGCATCTCAGACGGAGCAAGTCTGTACGGTGCCTTAGCCACAGGCGTGGCGCCTGGAACTAAATCGATGTGAAACTCTACTTGCCTCTGAGGTGGCAGTCCAGGCAAGTCTTCTGGGAAGACTTCTGGATACTCCCTTACGACAGGGATGTCTTCGATTCTTGGCTCAGCAGCCTTCTTATCCACAATGTGTGCCAGGAAGGCAACACATCCTTTCTGCAAACACTTCCTTGCTTTCAAGCAGCTGATAATCCTCAACGGCGTCTCACGCTTCTCTCCATGAACAACAATGGTCTCACCATCATCGGTTGGGATACGAACAACCTTTTCGTGACAAACTATCTCAGCTTTGTTGCCTGATAACCAATCCATTCCTACTACTATGTCAAAGCTCCCCAACTGGACTGGTAGTAAATCCAAAGCAAACTCACGCTCTCCTAATTCAATCACACAACCTCTGATAACTTCGTTGGCTTCTACTAACTTCCCATTGGCCAATTCGATCGAGTAGGGAATATCTAACTTATTAGCAGCTAGACCAAGCATATTCTTAAATTCTAACGATACGAAGCTATAATCGGCACCAGTATCAAATAAAACGGATGCATAGCGTTGGTTCACAGGGAACGTACCAGTAACAACATTGGGGTCCTGGCGCGCTTCCCTAGCTTCGATTTGGAACACTCTTCCACGGGCTTGGTTTAACTCTGGGCAGTTCTTCTTAAAATGCCCGATATCACCGCAGTTATAACATCCAAGTCTTTGCCCGTTTCCACCTCCATTTCCAGCTTGGTTGTTGTTTTGGTTTGCATTGCCAGCTTGGTTCGCAAAGTTGCCTCGATTCCCGTTTCCTCCATAGTTTCCTTGTGAGCGATTACCACCATGATTATTATTCCTATTCCCAAATCCTCCTTGGCCTCCCTGACCAGTAGTGGCCCAACAAGTGTCCTTCGAGTGGCCACGTTTCCCACATGCTTCGCATACTTTTGGCCCTCAATGACCAGAATGGTGTCGCTGGCAGGTGTTGCATTTGGGCTGGGTGCCCATATACCCTTTTCCTTTCTTTTCTCTACCAGCTGTAACCTGAGCTGGCGTGTCTGATCCTCCTTTCTTAACAACCACACTGGCGCCCTGCTTGAAGTTCGAGAACTTCCGTTTGTTTCCTCCTGATGACTCGACGTGAGTCTCTGCCTTCTTGGTCTTGATCTCATCAAACTTGTTCAGGCGAATAGCCTCCTCAGTGAGAGCTACGCTCAAATCGATCGCCTCAGTAATGGTCGCAGGCTTGGATGAGGTTACCATGCTTATGATTTGAGGAGCTAGTCCCCAAATGAAACGTTCAATTCTCTTGAACTCAGGAGTGACCATGTAGGGTACCACATGCGATAAGTCATGGAACCTTTGAACGTATTCTGCTATCTTTGGACCGTCCATTTTCAAGTGCCAGAACTCGGTCTCCAATCGCTGGATTTCTGCGCGGGAACAGTACTTTTTGCGCATAAGTTCCTTCAGTTCGGTCCAGGTCAGCGCGTAGGCAGCAGCTTCGCCTAGTGTCTGAACTTGTAGATTCCACCAGGATAGGGCTCCATCTAGAAACAGCCCTGAGATATAGGTGACTTGCTGATCCAGCGCGCACTTGCTCATGCGAAGAACATAGTCGGTTTTCTCAGCCCAACGAACAAAGGCGACAGCACCTCCTGTGCCATCAAAGTTTACGGGCTTGCAGTCTAAGAACTGCTTGTAGGTGCATCCTGCACATACGTTATAACATACGTTTGGCATTAGCATCATTGCTAAAGATATCCAATTAGGTCATGGTAGGTCTAAATGACTTAGTATTACCATGAGGTGGATTATTGTTGTTGCCAGTGTTGCCAGAGTTGCTTCCACTAGTCCCTCCTTGAGAGGCGGCGTATTGTGCAATGGCAGCAGCGATAATTTGCTGGAGTTCTGCCTCATTAGTAGGCATGTGTGTCTCACGTCTCGGCGGCATCTTCTAAAAGATGGTTTATGTTGGTCAGGCCATAGCAAAACGTATGTATATAGTAATAGTAATAGCACATAACATCTCATGTTATCAACACATCACAAATACCAATCACACAACATCCCAAGTCATAAAAATATAAATAAGCAATCAAGCGAATCAAATACGGTGAGAATACTGCGATTGCCATATATCGAGACCACATAGTAAGTGTATCAGTACATCCCTGTGTCATACAATCATCAATCAACTAGGGGCTACATCACCCCTGTCCAAAAACTATATCATGTCAGTGTCAAATACGTCAAATACATGTCATCAAAAGTCAAAATCATCATGTAGTCTCCAAAAATGCTGTGCAGTCCAACAATCGCCGTCTTCTCACCAACGTCTACCCAAACAGCACTGATGAGCTCTATACAGATGGTGGTGGAGGAGGGGGAAAGTGGGTGTAAAGCAAACGACGTAACTGGAGCCAATCCTCCTCCATGGCTCGCTGGGTACGAATGATAGAAGCAACCTGCTGCTCTAGTGTAAAGAGACGGGCAGCATAATCTGGAGGTAAGGGTCGAAATGGCTGCAGAGGAGAGTGTGTCTGACCATGGCACTGGCATGGTGGCAGCTGAGCTCTCTAAAGCTCCTGGATGCGCTACGTGTGCGACTCGTGCTGGGCGACAAAAGACATCAAAACGTCCTCGATATTATACCCCATGTGGAAAGAATGGTAGGGGTCAGTAGGTGGCATAGCAGAGTCTGGTGCCCAAAGGAACGGCTCACTGGTGGGATCGAAAGGTGCCACATGAAATGGAGCAACAGGGGGTGGAACAGATGACATCTGGGGCATGAAGGGGATAGACATCGGTATATGCCCAAAAGGATGGGCTGAAGAACCCTCTCCAGGCCTCGCTGGAGGTACAAACTGTGGAACCCGAAAAGAAGAATCAACATGTCATGTATCAGGGATCTGAGGGGGAAAAGGTGGAACATCCTCATCAGCAGGTATCCAACCGTGCTGTGCATGCTCATCTGGTGGATCCATGCGTGCTGCGAACAGTGCATGCTCGGGCTCTAGTGGGATGGGATCAGGTGCAACAAAAGGGTGAACAGGTGCAATGTGCTCAACAGGATGGTCAACAGGTATATCAACCACAGGTAGAGGAACAACAGGATCAACAACGACATGATCGCCCTCTAACAAAGGAACATCCACGGGGAGATCATCAACAGGTGGGTCTGCTATAACAGGCTCAATAGGGATGCCAGCATGTACGGGGTCATGCTCAAGTATGGGGTCTAGAGCGGCTGCCTGCTCAGGAGCGACGACAGGCTCGGGATCATCAAAAGCCATCTCGAAGTCAAACTCGGGGTCGATAGGATCTATTGGGTCAGCTGGATCCTCCATGGGCTGATCCATAGGTATAAACTTGATATCACGATCCGGGTCGTATCCCGGGGGAAAGATAGGATCAGAGTCCTCTATGTCATCATGGTCAAACGCAAAACTGGGAATGGGTGCAACAGAGGATGCCTGGTCAGGATCAGAATCACGCGCAAAGTGCTGTGCGCTCAATGTGTGAGAAAGTGCGGATGCCACAGACTCGAAGGAGTCTGGGACAGGAGAATGTGCAGGCGAATCCTCAGCGGGAACGTCAGCGATCATCAGAAGATCGTCCGCAGGAAGAAGGGCCTCGCCCTGGATCTCATCCTCAAAGGGCTCCTCCTCAAATAGGTCAACATCGCCATCAGCCTCGGCGTCAAGAAGAAAATCATACGCTGGATAAACGGCTAAGGGTATAGGAGCCGGAATCTCTACTAGAGGTAGGTACTCAGCGGGAGGGTCATCTGCAGGCTCATCAGCACCATCGGGTAGTGCGAAAGGCTGGAAATCATCCTCGTCAGTACTGGTATAGTCAGATGTGTACACCTCGTGCTCGGAGGATGTGAGGTCATCAGATACGATAGGTATGGGTCCAGTAGTGTCCGAATCGCCAGTACCGGCTGAATCCATGAGTCTGTAACATAAATACAAATATGCTTGAATAATCAGTCATACAATCAGATAATCACATAAGTCACCAAGTAAGGTATCACATAATTCTCCTAGTCCACTAGCCAAATTCCTCCCAGTCTCGAAGACTGCTCTATCCTCCACCTCGACCTCTTAGATCGAGCCTCGGTCCCCTTGACCGAGCCTCAGCCTTCATGACTGAGCCTACTCTTCCTAGTCTCACAAGCCAACTACCTCGGTCACCTAGACCGAGCCTCGATCCTCCAGACCGAGCCTCAGCCCTCCAGGCTGAGCCTATAATAAATCAACGTGCTCAACTACCTCGGTCACCTAGACCGAGCCTCGATCCTCCAGACCGAGCCTCAGCCCTCCAGGCTGAGCCTATAAATAATAAAAGGTGCTCAACATTTGTTTGTAAAAAGTTTTGGATCTGGACTTAAGTGGTATGCAGTAAAATGTTTTCGTGAGAGCCCTAGTGATCATAGTCTAGACTCGAGAAAGAATCCTAGTTCGCTATGATCAGAGCTCTGATACCAAGCTGTCACACCCTGGCTTTGCGGAAGCGTGGTTATTTTTTGTGTGACTTCTTAATACCATAGCTTAACCATAACAAAGCTATATGAAATAAAATCATGCAAGATCATCCATTTGATTAAGTTTTAGAACCAGAGTATCATACCATTATCTTAAAGACTTACAACATCATAACATAAAACATTGTCTTGAAAAACATAAACCGTAACATGAAACAAGCGCATTTTAAGAGTTGTGACTTGTCCAGGAAAGAGTCACATTTCCTAAACTGGGATGACCTTGGAACCCTTATGCAGCGGGAAAACATAACATACCGTGCCAGATCTTTAATTTCCTGAAATACATGTAAGTTGAAAAATCAACAATAATGTTGAGCGAGTTCATGTGTAAGTGAGTATGTAAAACACTTGTAAGTATAAAATTTCCCTGGTATGTAGCAGTGTAAGGAAAAAGAGATCACCAATGGTTTGCAAGGCCATTAGTATGTGTGAAGTGCAAGTAGGAAGACTCAAACCTAGCAGATTTCGCGTCGGGTACAAAGTCACTCCAAGGTCCGTTCTGTTGGGCCTCTCAGAGGTCCGTTCTGTTGGGCCTAGAGTTGGGCTCGCTACACCCAGATAGATCTACCGCTTACGTCCCTCGGTGTTTCTGCCTACCCACTCACATGATCTAAGTAGTAAACCTCCTTACGCTAACCATACCATGTATAAAGTACTTGTAATCAAAGTAACATGTATTTCACCCCCGCAGTTAAGAAAACTGGAAACAGTTAGAGAAAAGGGGGACATGAACTCACAGTGAAGCGTCTCTACCAAGTATCTCCTGCTCACGCAGCTGTGCGACGACCTACAGGTGCTAATTTCTATTAGACGGACGGCCGTGCCTTAGCTTTATAGTTTAAGTCTTTGGGAAATAGTTAGACAACTATTTCGTGTTTACATTCTGTATATACTTGGTAGTTAATCTCCTTCCCAAGGATGGGGGATTCAATACATGTGCGTTCAAATTATATCATTAAGTCTCACTTAATATATATATATTTCCAATTCCAAAATATAAGTATTTTTCTCAGAAATATTATATTTTTATTTCACATAATTTTTCTCCAATAATACGTTGTTAAAATACGCGTTCATAAATATTTCCGTAAGTGCGTAAGTTACGTTTTAACAATCGAGTGGTAATATAATTACCGGTGTAACTTATATATTTATGGTGAAAGCGTTCGTATTATTTTGGATTCGTTAACGTTCGTAAATATTATTTTTACTCTAAAAATAATATTTATGTATTTTCACAAAATAATCATAAACAGTGTGTGAAAAATATATATTTATCACGTTAAATTTTGTGAAAATCCCACCTCCGAATATTTAGTAAATAAAGTCATGGCGAAATTCGTATTTCGAAAACATGTCAAAAATAATTCTAACACTTGTAGTGTAAATAGTTCCAAGTGTTAGGTTTTTAGAAAAATTTCGCCAGAGTTTCCTCTGTAACTGGAGGTGGCCACGCTTTCAAGCGTATCATTTTCTTTTACAAATCAAACCAACAATCTTCTTATTCAATCAAAACCATGTTCAAATCACAAACTAGTCAAAATATGTATATAAATCGCATAAACTTCATGAACTTGTGGTTTATCCAAACTGTGAAGTAAATCTCATTACTTTTAGTGGATCTTTATATAAAACAAATCCGATTTTGTAAAAACCTCGTTTTTATGGAAGTTCCGTCTTTACAACTTCTCGTCCACTTTTACAAAAATAGTTATTTCATCGAAACTTTGTGTTACACAAGTGTTTACACACTTGTGTGTTCTAAAAACCATTCTTGTTAGTGTAAGATCCGTCTTTTAAAGTATGATTTCTTTAACGCTTGGTCCTTTGAAAATACCACTTGCAGATACGTAGATCTGCTAGTTTTAAACACTATTGTACAAGCTAAAACACTTTTACACAAGTTCATGATTCGCGTGTGGTAGAGTTTCACCTTTTAACCCTTGTATCATTCAAAACAAGCTTATGTTAAGATCCATGATCTTACCAAACCGGGTTAAACGATGATCCGAGCTACCACATCATAGATCAGGCCTAAATAATCATACATTTCGAATACTACATCATTTACACAACTTATGTGCTATTAACCACCATTTTTAGTGTTTTAAGTAGACTTTAAAGCATCAACTTGTAGGATTTCGAGTTTTAACCGATAAAAATCCTTTTAACCACTTTAGATTAGTTCGAATACGAGTTTTAAGCATTATACCTCTAGCTCGAGGCTAGGAAAGAATCTACGCGCAAATGAGGTGGATAAAAGCAAGATAAAGAGGTCCTTCGCGTTCCGTTTGCTCCAAGACTCCTTATACGCGACCCTTAACACTTGTATGGACTTGGAATTGGTTGATCAAGACTCGAAAATATGATGGGTGGGGGTGGGATGTTCGGCCGAGAGCTCTAGAGGGGGAGAGGAGTGTGTGAGTGTTGTGATGAGTGTGATGAATGATCATGTGGGTTAAGCTAGCATCTTATAGATAATCTCATGTGCTAATAACCAATGGTTCTTGTGTCACTTAGATATTAGGCAAAGGTGATTAAAATAATCACCATGGTACAAGTGTGTCCCCTAGGGGACCAAATTCGGTCAAGAGGGGGGGGGGGGGTCCTTGGTTCGATTTCAACTAGACACTAAGTATATAGTTAAGTTAAACTATGTTAAGTTTAGGGATTAACCCAGTTACTAGAGTGTCGAGCTTTAATGCGGGTGTTAGGGTATTCAGGGACCCTAACTGACTCAGAAAAAGATAAATAATGAAAATAACAATATTTTCATGTTCCGGGTATAGTCCGGTTGTTCGGTTGGATAGTAATCCGTTAAAGTGCTTAACAAAGCTTTAAAGTGTCGTTAATACCCTTTCTAGTGACACAACTCATTTCTGACACTTTGGAAAGTGTCTAGTAATATTTTTCTCATGTTTTGGCACTTTATTAGTTAGCTAAAAGCTGAATTATTTTGTAAAGTGCTGAGTTTTGTACTTAGAGTACGTTTTAGGCACATCCAGTCATTGTGACTTATTCCTAGAGACGCAGTTCTACAACCCTTGTATCCCTACACTCACCACTAGTGTAGCAAAATATTTCAGGCTCTTACAGGCCTTAGAGGCAGTGTCTGCCTGATGCTGGCTTTATCAGCATGTTCAATAGGTTATCCGCTATTGTGCTACTGTGCTTTTTGTGCATCATGGTTGTCACTAGGGTTCAGCATGTAAATAATGTAGTGACGATAAGTAAAGTATGATGCAAGTAAGTACATGTATCAGATATCAAGTAGCAGTTCATCAGCTAGTTCAAACAAGCACAGTAATTAAGCAGTAATTAATTATTAATTAAGTTGTACGGATACCTGGTTTAGTGCGGGTTGTCACAGTTTTAGTAAACCAACTCGTAAAACATTTCGTAAAACTCGTTAATAAAACTCCTATGGTTTATATCCTTTCGAAAACATCGTCATGTGACATCGTTTCAAAATCGTTTACCCAAGTGAACTAAATAACGCCACGGTATGTAATATGTTGAAAACACTTATATATAATAAGTACCAGCGGCATATCTACCATGTTTTCACCATATTACACCCGTCCCATTATCTAAACACTTAACCAAAAACCAATCGTTTATCCAATTCGTTTAATCTTGTTCCAATCGTTTCCAAATCGTTAACTCGTTTAATAGTTTCCAAATCGTTTTACTCATTTAAGTCGTTTAAATCATCCTCGTTTTAATTGTGAAAACTATTTTTGGTCGTCTCGCTAATAACATTCAAACCTTCGTGACTCAACTATCTTGCTTCTCGCATTAACAAACCACCAAAGGGTAAGTTAACAATCAGATTCAGTCATTACCCACCTAACCCACACATAACCATGGGTGCAGTATGATAACGGGATTTGTCAGATCCTATGGTACCATAACCTAATACTGGACGGCTTGATCAATGCTAATGAATGTCATTCGTTATGTAACTACGTCCAACAAGTTTGTTCACATTATTGAAATCATTATTAGTTTAATATAAACCATCTTAATCATTTTTGAAACCATCGTTTAAATATCGAAATCGTTTAAATACATATGAATCACCCCAAAACATTTGAAAACAGTAAAATAGGGGAACTATGTACTCACATGAAGTGCAAAGTATCCTCAATCAATAGAACTTCAACAAACTCAAGTAGACCAGAGAAATCAAGCAGCACCTAGTAATCGAACCACTAGTCACACAATCGACACCTCAATCGGAAGATCGGATAGATTGAGATCTTGTAAACCAAATGAGTGTTGGAACTCATGTGATATGGTTTAACAAAGTCTACACTCAAGATCGGAACCTAACCTAAGTGCTTTCGACCCGTTATGACCCATTAAGGTAGCTTACGCTACTTTAACGCGTCGTTCGCGCAAAGCGCGTTCGAGACGTCTAACTAGTCCTATGACAAGTATTATATGCCTAAACATGTTACATAATTAGTTTAAGTGGCAAAAGTTAAGTTGCATATGTTTAATTACCAATTATACATTAAAAGGGCGTTTTGGTCATTTACCTAAGGCATATAAACTACCTATCATACAACTACTTAAACTAAGTGACCATAAGGTATAACCTCAGAAGGTTATTCCCTATACAACTATGGTCACTAAACATGCTTGGTCGGATCCTAATGATCGACCAAACGAGTCGAGTTCGAAAGTCTAAGCGGGTGTTTAGTCCGCTTGACTTACGACTCTACACAAGCACTAAACTAAAAAGTGACGAGCTAAGCATGTTAAAAACATGTTTAGTTAAGTTAGAAAATAGGTTTTGGTATCAAAACAAACAGTTTTGATACCCAAGAGTAGTTTGGTTACAAAATACGCACAAATGCGCATTTTGGCCGAAACTACGACTCGTCACTACGCCTAGACAACGTGGTAATCAGTAGGTATAGTCACAAGGGACTATAACCATCGTGATTACGCTCACGTTACAAAGTTCAACAGAACTTTGTGTTGACCATTGACTGGTCAAAGCTAAAAGTCAAATAATGTTTGACTTTCATGCTTGAAACGCATAAAAGAACGAAAGAGGACTTACAAAGGGTCCAAAGAGATTTGATTCCAAGTATTCTCAGGTATGTAGTGAATAATCACAACAACTTAGAGAATTCTCAGATCAAATGTGCAGAAAATGGGAGGAGGGCATGGGTATTTATAGGAAAACTAGAACCGTTAGGACCGTTTCTCGATTCCCGTGCTTTAATCTCAGCCCTACACTTGCACCCACTGATTTGTAAACCTAGGGGCATCCAAAACCAGCCCACAAGATGAAAGAAACCATGTGCAAAACCAAGGAGCAGCTGGGTTTTTGTAAAAATGGTTTCTGCTGGTCTGGGAGAGCTTTACGGACCATAAGAGGGTCCATACGGTCCGTAAGGACCTTAAGTGCTGGCAGAAACTTTCAGCAATTGGCAGAACAGACCCCTGTGTCTCCAAACTTGATTTTCGATGCGTTTTGACCCGTTTAAGCCCTGTTAACCCCATTTCAAAGCTCTAAAATGAAGTTAAACTATAGGGAACTTGGAATGTGCTCAAAAATATCTCTGATGTCAGTTCGTTTGGCCGTACGGTTGCGTTGTTCGGTTAATTACGACGGAAGTCGTAACGGACGCAAAAACGATCCAAATTACGCGACGAATGGAATTTTATCAAGCCAATCACTAAAATAAAATATTTTAATGATTACATAAATTTTTGGATGTCCGGATACATTCAGAACGTAAGATATGCGCGAAAATGCAAACTTGTGCACTTTTCGACGCTTTTAGTCCCTATTGATCAATAAAGTTTATTTTAGCATAGCGAACCCCTCAAAGCCTATTTCTAAGCTATGTAAAGGATATTTAGGGTATGTTTAACTTATGATCAAGTTCCGGAATGTTCGTTACTATAAAAATCGATATAGTTTCACAGTTTGACACAAATAGTCCCTACGATCGAACAAACTTGATTTCAACACACCAAACCATCCAAAGCTTATTTCTAAGTTATGTGGAGGTTATTTAAGGTATGTTAAGCCTATGTCACTATTCCGGAGTGTTTGTCGTGTTATACTGATTGCGTTTACGCACCAGTTTGCGTATAACCTTCCAGAAAGCGATTTAATGCTTGAAATCGGAATCGAATCAAATCGTAAAATCATCAAATACAAATACACACATAATAACACCAAAACACATAAAATAACACCAAAGCACATTGTTTTACTGATAACCAACATTGTTTTACATTGTACATCGATTACAGAGCACAGTTGTCACAACAGTGTATTTCATAATGTGAAAGGGATAGAATTTGAACAAGCTTGAGACAACTTTGATTGGGTCAACACATAAACACGTAAGCACATAATTGTTTTCTTGGTTAATAATTTGTTATTATTTTGTTATATTAACTTGTCGCTGATTTGAACATGGATATTCAAGGTATACCAGGAACCTAGTTGATAGACTTCAACGTCCTCAAGAATCTTTCTGAAAAGATAGGATGATCTTCCAAAATTCGATTTCGTTTACAAGGAAACGTAACATTCGAATTAAGGTACTCAACAATTAAGGACTTATGGAAATACCCTTAGGTACCCTATTAAGGATTGGGTATTCGTCCAGAGTTGTAACTTGCGCCTTGTACTTCGTTTTCCTTGGAAGAAACGGTACTTAGGATTTTCGTGGAAAACGCAAGAGATCATAAAATGGAAGAATTTTGGGGGTAGTCTGTTCTTCAAGGAATACGATTCCTTGATTGTCGGTATTGTAGGGGATATGTTGTTTATACATGCAACCACATAAATACATTGCAATGTAAATAAAAGATTTATTTATAAACAACATCGAAAACTGTTTCATAGACCTTGACAACAAAAGAAAATAATACATAAAGCTTGATTATTTCTAAACAGTTTTGTCTTCTAATCTGTCATACGCTCATCCTTGCGCTGGATTCGCATTAGCAAGCTTTGGGCAATTTCTTTGGAAATGGCCCATCTCGCCATAGTTGAAGCAAGAACCCGGTAGAAAGCGACCTTGAGCAGGATTGTTGCCAACTTGATTTGGTGCAGCTGCAGCGGGGTAAACTCTTGTTGTATGGCCTATAAGTCCACAAGTCTGGCATTTGCGGCACTATATATTGGCATGATGGTGAAGACTACATTGGTTGCACAAGGGTGCAGTTCCGTTGTATGGCTTCCTAGCAGGGGGTTGAGCTAGTTGGTTGGGGATAGCTTGATCATTGTGAGCGACCACAGCGAAGTTCTGAGAAGCCTTTCGCTTCTTTGACTTCTTGGAGGATTCAGTCTGCTCTTCCTTTGGTTTCAATTCCTCGATCGGTTTCTTATCACCCTTTCGAAAAAGTTTACCTTTCCTGATCTGAGATTCAGTCAAGGTAGCAGATAGCTCAATGGCCTGCCTAACTATAGTGGGATTGCTACCAGTCACAATGACTTGTACTGAGTCAGGGAGACCATCAATGTACTTTTTGATTGCCTTATCCAAAGGCGTAACCATGTTCGGGCATAACAGACTTAACTCCTCATAACGGTCCGTGTAGGCTCGATGCTCACCGCTATCTTGCTTAAGATCATCGAATTCCCTTTCCAATGCTCTAATCTCATGACGAGGACAGAATTCCCTCATCATTAGAGCTCGAAGCTCTTCCCAGGTTTGAGCCAGTGCTACCTCGGCACCCCTATCTCTCATCACACCATTCCACCATGTTAAAGCTCGTTTCTCAAAAACACTAGATGCGAACTCCACCTTTCGCTCGTTTGGACACTGAACGTGTCTGAAGGTGCTATCTAAACTTTCAAACCATTGCAAAAGTGCAGTCGCTCCTTGAGACCTAGAAAATTTTGATGGCTGGGCAGAGTTGAAGTCTTGAAGTTGCATGGAGCATTATTGTTGTTGAGGGCTAGGTTACATTGAGCAATGATGTTAGGGATTGCAGCAGCCATTTGCTGTGTAATGATAGTTGCCAGTTCTTCATTAGGTACCTGATTGTCGCGTCGTGGAGGCATTCTAAAAGGGGAAACAAGAGAGAAAACAAATGAAATGGCATTGGGTAAGGATGTTACAATTACTGACCAAAAAGCATGGGTGATGGTCATTTGATCGAACCACGAAACAAACAAACGACACACAAAGGCTGAATCAAAGTAAATAGGTCCTCAAAATGTATCGCGAAGACATGCTCGCTTATAAGTGGACACTCACCCCAAGAGTTCCCAGGTAAGAGTGACTGGTCCGATACTGCAGATTTATACGAACACTCTAGCCTTAGACAGAAAATTCAGGGTACTGGCACCCACCCTTCCAGTTTGCACGTGTTCACATTATTTAGCCCCAAACTTTGACGAGAATTTGAAAACTTTGAAGGCTCAAAACCTTATAATAAATCATCCTAGAACAGATGATTAGTTTTCAAAGCGGATTCGAAATTTATGTTCTCATTGTGGTTGTCACCTAAAGATAGGCGACGGTATTGTTTTATGACTAAACGCAAGTAAACTCGCGTTAAGGTCCTAGGAATGTTATAGACTAGGTCAAAGCATTACTAATAACCTAATTCCCTCTAACCATGAGCTCTGATACTAACTTTTCTTTTTTTTTGGGTAAAGGGATTACCCCGGTGAATTTTATAAATAACCAATAAAAGAACAGGGTGTGTCATGGACTCGACACACACTACTAGCCAAGGCATACCCCGACTAGGGAACCAAACAAACTAGACCAGAGAAAACAAAACACAACCAAGACAAACAACTCGAACGAACACTACCCCAAACTAAACATTAAAAACAAAAAAAAACAATCCAATGCCTCCTTAGCCTGGATCCGAAATCATATCATTCTTCGAGATCTGCCATCGATCAAGGATCTTCATGTGGTCCGGGTGACTCGCAATCCTGAATCCCATTATCTTCAGTCGAACTGTGTTAATAATAACTTGCGAAAGAATAGCCGGGGACCGCTGAATGTTCGAGAATAGCCGATTATTTCTTTCTTGCCAGATGAAATAAGTAGCAGCCCCTAAGAGAATCTTACATACAATCCTGTCAAGTTTCCTCGAACTAGCACTGTTCTCCATCCAATCCATCACCGATCTCCATGTGTTATTGACTTTCCCCATATCAACCCAATCTCTAACTGTCTCCCACACCTCAGAGGCATACGGACACTGAAAAAAGAGATGATCCCTAGAATCACGATCATAAGAACACAGCGGACAACACATGAGGATGAGATTAGTGGCACTGCCCGCTTCCCATATAGTCATCCTATCCTGAGTCTTTAGCTTGTTGTTAATTACTAGCCATAAATGAAACGAGTGTCTAGGAATACACTGGCTAAACCAAACCGCATCAACCCAAGCAACTTTATCATTTCTCATCCGAAAAGAGTTCCAAGCTTCAGAAGAGTGAAAATGTCGTAAATTACCTTCATAATCCTTCCAGCATGAACGATCAGCCATATTCTCTACTAAAGTGGGAGCTGAAATATTTATTAGAACCGGAAAAAGATCATACCAAGCCATTGGCCATTTCCATTGACCATTATCATCGATTAACTCAGCAACCGTCGTGTCCAGGTTGAAACCTGCATTGGCAATACGCCTAGGGGAAATAAAGTAACGGATCGGGCTGCAAGAACACCAATTATCACTCCATGCATTAGTTTGACGACCGCTCTGAATAGACTTCCAAACATAAGGCCGAATCTGATTGCGCAGCGCAAGAATCTTTCTCCAACCCCAGCTCGGATTAGCTGAGCATTTAACCTCCCAAAAACTAGTTCCTTTAAGCTTGTATGAATGAATCCAAGAAACCCACAGAGAGCGCCGATTATTGATGATACTCCATATATGGCTAGAGATCAACGCTTTATTAACATCCATGACACTCCGAATACCCAAACCACCTTCCGTCTTAGGCAAGCAAATATCCTTCCATGCCACTTTAGAACGAATAGGACCTTGAATCCCACCATTCCATAGAAACCGACGCATACACTTTTCAAGCTCCTTGACAATTCTGATCGAAAGCATAAATACTGAAGCCCAGTAAGTATACATAGCTGAAATGACCGAATTAATCAACTGGAGCCTCCCCGCAAAAGATAACGACTTAGACAACCAATTGTCGATCCTCCTTTGCACCCTTTCAACCAGAATTTTACAATCGCTATATGCAAGTCTTGAAGATATAAGTGGCACTCCAAGATAGCGAACAGGAAGGGAACCCTCCTGAAATGGCATTAAGCTCAAAATCTGGTTCTTTGTACGGCCCGTAACATTGCAAAAAAATATAGTACTTTTTGGAGCACTTGGGACCAAACCCGATATCCTCGTAAACCTTTGAAGAGCGTCCCTTATCAACTTAACCGAGACACAATCAGCATGAGCAAATATGAACAAATCATCAGCAAAAGACACATTAATAATCTTTTGTTTAGCACAATGCGCATGAAATTTAAAACCTGAGTCAACCGTCGCCACACGCTGAAGAAGAAGAGATAGGACTTCCATGACTAAGGTGAATAAGTATGGAGACAAAGGGTCACCCTGCCTAAGACCCCTCTTTCCACTAAAATACCCATGAAGCTCCCCATTAATACTCAAAGAATATGACACTGTAGACACACATTTCATAATCCACATGACCATTTTTCGATGAAATCCAAACCCCACCAAGACAGCTTCAAGAAAAGACCAGTTGACAGTGTCATAAGCCTTTTGGATATCAATCTTCAAGGCACATCTAGACGGGCCTCTGTCAATATGGTAATTATGCATAAGCTCCTGCGTCAGAAGAATATTATCAGTTATTTTACGACCAGGAACAAAAGCTGATTGATTTATGCTGACTAAACCATCCAAGCTTCCTTTAATTCTCTCAGTAATAATCTTGCTTATGCATTTAAAGAGGACATTACAACAGGAAATCGGCCTGTAATCCAGCACCGAGTTAGGGGATTCCTTTTTAGGCACTAATGCTATAATAGTGTGATTGATTTGCTTTAACAACTGGCCATTCTCGAAAAAATCTAGAACTGCATTCGTAACTTGATCACCCACCACATCCCAAGAATGTTTAAAGAAAGCCGAAGTGTACCCATCCGGACCTGGAGCTTTATTTTCACCAATTCCAAACATAGCTTTTTTGACCTCATCACGAGTCACCGAACGAACCATATGATTAGCTGAAAAATCTGTCAGGGTGTTAGCAAATAAGTCCCCAAAATCAAAGTTCTCAACCTGGTCATCCATGCCCAAAAAATTAGTATAATGATTAAGAAGGGCTGTTGGAACTTGATCACCATCATACCGGTTCCCATGCACATCCATAATACTCGAAATTTTACTTCTAGCATTCCTACTTTGCACACACTTACGAAAGAAAGCAGTGTTTGCATCCCCCGCACACAACCACTCAACCTTGGCTTTTTGTTTAAGGAAGCATTCCTCATCATACGCAGCCGTTTGAAATTCCCGAAGACATTTGGCATGATTGTCACGAAGCAACACATCCAATGGGTTAGCATCCACTTGTCGCTGAATATGGTCAAGTTTAAGCCGTAAATCAGCAACCCTCTCATGCAAGTTACCTTGCCGAAAGAGGATTTTGCGAAAGATAGGCTTCAAGTTTCTCATTTTCTTCACTACAACGAACATAGAGTGACCTTGAACATCCTTAGCCCATTCACATGCAACAGCCTGCCTAAAGACCTCTTTATTAACAATAAAATTTGGAAATTTGAACGGTTTTGGTTTAATACGGGCCGTAGACGATATCTTCAAAATACAAGGAGAATGATCCGATATACGAGCCGGCTTAAAAAACGCATAACCATCCGGAAAGAGTTCCAGGAATTTAAGATTACCCATAACACGGTCTAACTTCTCCATGACTCCCACACCCTCCCTAGGCTTTTGGTTCCACGTAAAGTGGATGCCATGGCTCGGAATGTCAAGTAATTCAGTCTCCTTTACACAATCGTAGAACTCCCTCATGCCAATAGAATGGTTAGAAGGGCCAGATAAACAATCTTCCATATTAAGAGCCACATTAAAATCACCAAGGACTATCCACGGTTTGTCACGAGCCAAGGCATTAAAATTGCATAAATCTTCCCAAAGCGATCGACGATCATGGTACTTGTTTTCTGCATAAACAAATGAGCAGAAAAACACTCTATTATCAGCTTTAATGAGGATTTGGGTATGCATCACCTGGTCCGATTGAGAGATAACCATGATATCCACCACATCTGCATTCCATCCAAGAATAATTCTAGTGCCTCTAGAACATAACCCGCCATTAGACGTCCAACTCCAATTCCTAAAGACTTTGTTACAAATATCGGATAACTTATTAACATGGATATGAGATTCTAACACTGCACAAATACTTAACTTATTTTCAGCTATAAGAACCCGAACCTCAGCTTGTTTAAGGGGCCGGTTCAAGCCCCTAATATTCCAAGCGGCTAAACTATCCATTTAAACCCGTAAACCCGGGAGTGCTTGCCCCCTCAGCATTATTTCCACTAGAATTATCACTCATAAATTTAGACATTTCCGTAGGCACAACCTCTAAAACCTCTTCCTCATAATTATCATACTAACTTTTCTGTCATACCCCGACCACGAAAAACAACAAATCATGGCGGAAACATCGGGGAGTGTTGTAACAGAATCATTGTTTCATAACACATGGATTGAAGTTCTTGTTTTATTGAATTAAATGTTTTACATTACATTGAAATTTGAAACAAAACATCACAAATGGACTTTCATTGTTATTAAGTCACTAATGCCTCGTCCGTTCCTATGTGAGCATGCATCAATATCATCATCAAATATCACCAACTATGGTACCTGAAACACATGTGAAAATACATCAGCATAAAAATGTCGGCGAGTACATAGGTTTTATGTGAGTATCAGATTCATGGCTCGTTTACATTTTGGAAAATCACTTGAATACCTTTGTTAATTAATAATTAGAAAACCAAGTTTTGTAAAATGTTTGGAATGTAAATTGAAATAACTATGTCAAAACAGATTTGTTTTATAAAACCTCGATACCATGAATCTTAACTCCAAAACATTTGTTTAAGTAAACCCAAATTGTAAATCGTTTTTGAAATAAAACTCGAATGTTTATGTTGTTAGAAAAACCTTGTAATATAACTTTGTTTTGAATAACCTTGCCCAAGTGATCTAAATAACGCAACGATATATAATGTGTTAAAAGCACTTATATATAGGAAGTACCAGCGGCGTATCCACCATGATTTTAACACATTACCCCCGCCCGTTATCTAATCACTTCCCTAACCCAACGGTTCAAACAGATTAAAACGGTTCACATAATTCAAACAGTTACAAACGGTTCACACAAATCAAATGGTTACAAATGGTTCACACAAATCAAACGGTTACAAACGGTTCACACAAATCAAACAGTTACAAATGGTTCAAAATGTAAAACAATGTGCTAGCATGCTAAGGGAACATACATAGCAAAACTTAATGAAATCATGTACTATATATGTACTAATGAACATAACAAGCATATGATATAAAAACATGAAAAGCACAAAAGTAACAAGTAGGCACATGTGTATCACCCCAAAACATTTGAAAACACTAAAAGAGGGGACTATGTACTCACTTGAGGATGCTTAGAAGTCTTGAATAACAACCAAGCAAGCTAGAGGGATCACGGAAATCAAACGGCACCTAATATAGTAAAATGAGGTTTTGTAAACCAAGTGAGTGTAGGGACTCATGTAATATGGTTTAACAAAGCCTACATTCTAAATCAAAACCTAACATAAGTGCTTACGACCCATTACGACTCGTTAAGGTAGCTTACGCCACTTTAACGCGTCGTTCGCGTAAAACATGTTCGGACCGCCTAACTAGTCCTATGACAAGTATTATATGCCTTAACATATCTAATAATGTTGCCTAATCAGTTTAGATGCCAAAATTTATGTTTCATATGCTTAAAATGAATTTATGCGTAAAAAGGGCATTTTGGTCATTTTCCTAAGGCATATAAATTACCTATCATACAACTAACTAAATGAAGTGACCATAAGGTATAACCTACGAAGGTTATTCCCTATACAACTATGGTCATAATAAATGCTTGGTCGAATCCTAATGATCGACCAAACGGGTAGGGTTCGAAAGTCTAAGCGGTTGTTTAGACCGCTTATCTTACGACCCTATATAAGCACTAAACCTAAAGTGATGAGCTAAACATGCTAAAACATGTTTAACGAAGTTAGAAAACAAGTTTGATATCAAGACAAAGGGTCTTGATACCCAATAATAGTTTGGTTGCAAAATACGCAAGAATACGCATTTTGACCGAAACTATGACTCGTTACTACACCTAATCAACGTGGTAATCAGTAGGTATAGTCACAAGAGACTATAACCACTGTGATTACGCTCACGTTACAAAGTTCAAACGAACTTCGTGTTGACCATAGACTGGTCAAAGTAGAAAGTCAAACACTGTTTGACTTTTACGCGTAAAACGCATAAAAACACGAAAGAATACATACAAAGGGTCCAAGCTAGAAGAACTTGATCTAAATACTCAGGTGTGAAGCATAAAGCTTCAACTTAGAGCATAAAATTAGATCAAGGTGTGAGGAAAATGGAATGAGAGCTTGGGTATTTATAGATTTCGGAGAACCGTTTGGATCGTTTCTCGCAAATCGTGCTTTGATCTTGACCTTACAAGTGGGCACATGGTTTTCAAAACCATGGGAATACTTAAAACCATCAAATTCCAGCCCATAGAGTGCAAAACCTTGGGTTAAAACTATCAAAACCTCAAAAATGGACCAAGTTCAATGTATCTGCCAGAAATTTCGAAAATGGTCCCTACCCTTGTAAAACTTGATTTTTTTGGCACTTTTAAGCACCGTTAACCCCATTTCAAGGCTCTAAAATAAAGTTAAAGTATAGGGAACTTGAAATGTGCTAAAAAATATCTCGGATGTCGGTTTGTTTGGTCGTACGGTTGCGTTGTTCGGTTAATTACGACGGAAATCGTAACGAACGCAAAAACGATCCAAATTACGCGACGAATGGAATTTTATCATGCCAATAACTAAAATAAAATATTTTAATGATCACATAAAATTTTGGATGTCCGGATATATTCAGAACGTAAGATATGCGCGAAAATGCAAACTTATACACTTTTTGACGCTTTTAGTCCTTATTGATCAAGAAAGTTTATTTTTGCGCACCAAACACCTCAAAGCCTATTTCTAAGCTATGTATAGGATATTTAGGGCATATTTAACTTATGATCAAGTTCCGGAATGTTCGTTACAGTACGAATCGGCATACTTTCGCAGTTTGTCGTAATTAGTCCCTGTAAGCGAATAAACTTGATTTCGGCATACCAAACTATCCAAAACTTATTTCTAAGTTATGTAAAGGTTATTTAAGGTATGTTAAGCCTATGTCACTGTTCCGGAGTGTTTGTTGCATTAAACTGGTTATATTTATGCATCAGATCGCGTATAACCTTCCAGAAAGCGATTTAAAGCTCGAAATCGAACATGAATTGATATGTGCAAACGATACACATATTTATACAAATCCCAAGTATGAAATAAAATATTTCATTGATTTGCTATTTATTTGATGGTCGCAGAGGCACAGGTGTCACAAAATCCGTGGGAACAGGTTGCAAAGCTGAATTCGATGAATCTGGTCTGCAGGTCTGTCGCGCCCCGCGTAGGCTTATGCCTGGGCCTTCGCGCCCCGCGAGCTATGTTTCACAGTTTGGCAGTTTTAGTCCCTGCAAGCTCAAAACTTAGATTCTGATGCATTTCAGCCCCGTTAACCCCATTTCAATGCTCTATAATGAAGTTAAAGCATAGGGAACATGAAATATGCTTGAAAATATCACGGATGTCGGTTCGTTTGGTCGTACGGTTGCAATATTCGGTTAATTACGACGACACACGAACAGACGCGAATAACGATCCAAATTACGCGATGAATGAAATTTTAGCATTCCAAACACTAAAATAAAATATTTTAATGATTACAAAAATTTTTGGATGTCCGGATATGTTCAGAACGTAAGATATGCGCGTAAATGCAAACTTATGCACTTTTTTACGCTTTTAGTCCCTGATTGACCAAATAAGTTTATTTTCGCATACCGAACCCCTTAAAGCCTATTTCTAAGCTATGTAAAGGATATTTATGGTATGTTTAACTTATGATCATTTTCCGGAGTGTTCGTTACTATACGAATCGATAGACTTTCGTAGTTTGTCGCAAATAGTCCCTACGATCGAATAAACTTGTTTTTGCCATACCAAACCTTTTAAAACTTATTTCTAAGTTATGTAAAGGTTATTTAATGTATGTTAAGCATATGTTGATGTTCCGGAGTGCTTGTCGCATTAAACTGATTACGTTTACGCATCAGTTTACGTATAACTTTCCAGAAAAGCGATATGGAGTTTGAAATTGAACAAAAATCAAAACGTGCAAACTGTCAAACATAAATAAACAAACATTGGGGTCAAATCATATTGTTTTATTGATAATTGAACAGAATAGAGTTTATACAATGATTACAAGCACAGATGTCACAGTCTCCCCTACTTGTGGAAATTTCCTCCCGAAATTTATTTATAGGAAACTTGTGAGAATAGATTCGGATATTTTGTCTTCATCTGATCTTCACGTTCCCAGGTAAATTTTGGTCCACTGTTAGATTCCCAGCGAACTTTGACAAGAGAAATGCGCTTGCGTTTGAGCCACTTGACTTCACGTTCCATGATTTCCACAGGTTTCTCAACAAAATGCATCGTGTTATCAACACGAATTTCATCAAGTGGTATGTGGAGGTTCTCATCAGCTAGAACTTTTTGAGATTGGACACGTGGAAGGTTGGATGAACATTTCCAAGTTCAGGAGGTAACTCAAGTCTGTAGGCTACCTTTCCGATTCTTTCGACGATCTTGAATGGTCCAACATATCTAGGTGCAAGTTTTCCTGTCTTTCCAAATCTGATCACACCTTTCCAAGGTGAAACCTTTAGTAAGACGCGATCACCGACTTGAAATTCTAAGGGATTGCGTCGTCTATCCGCGTAACTCTTTTGACGGCTTCTAGCTGTCTGAAGGTTGTCGCGAATTTTCTTGATTTTATCTGTAGTCTCTAGAATAAGGTCAGGTCCTGTAAGATGAGCTTCTCCGATCTCATTCCAGCAGACTGGTGAACAACATTTTTGACCATAGAGAGCTTCGAAAGGAGCCATGTTGATGCTGGAGTGATAACTATTGTTGTAGGAGAATTTAATCAAAGGAAGATACGAATCCCAACTACCACCAAAATCGATCACACAAGCTCTAAGCATATCCTCCAATGTCTGGATTGTTCTTTCAGATTGACCATCCGATTACGGATGATAAGCTATGCTCAAATTAAGTTGGGTTCCCATAGCAGATTGCATGGTTCTCCAAAAACGAGACGAGAATCGAGCATCTCTGTTAGAAATAATGTTCAAAGGAACGCAATGACGGGATAAAATCTCATCCACATAGATTTTAGCCAGCTTGTCGGCAGATAGATCCTCACGGATTGGCAAGAAATGCGCTGATTTAGTAAGACGATCAACAACTACCCAAATAGCATCATGACCTTTCTTAGTGCGCGAAAGTTTGGTAATAAGATCCATAGCAATGTTTTCCCATTTCCAAACTGGAATCTCTAGTTGTTCCAATAATCCAAAGGGATGTTGATGTTCAGCCTTAACCTTAAGACAAGTAAGACATTTTGATACGTATAAGGCAATGTCTTTCTTTATACCAGGCTACCAAAACTGGGTACGAAGATCCTTATACATTTTATCTGCACCAGGATGAAAAGAATAACGAGACTTATGAGCTTTATCCATAAGCAAGGTGCGAATATTGTCTTGACTTGGGACCCACAAACGGTCCATGAAATAATATGATCCATTTTCCTTCAGTTCCAAATCAGGCTTAATGTGATATGGTAATTCTTTACCCATCAAATCTTGTGAAACACAAGTATGTTGAGCCTGAGAAATGCGAGTTTGAATATCAGATCGAATTCGAACACAATGAAGCTTGACATGCTCTTTACGACTCAATGCATCAGCCACGACATTCTCCTTACCAGGATGGTAGCGAATTTCGCAGTCATAGTCGTTTAGAAGTTCAACCCAACGTCGTTGCCTCATATTAAGTTCTTTCTAACTGAAGATATACTGAAGACTTTTGTGGTCAGTGAAAACCACACATTTAGTACCATACAAATAGTGTCTCCAGATTTTGAGAGCGAAAACAACTGCACCTAACTCAAGATCATGAGTCGTGTAGTTCTTCTCGTGAATTTTCAACTGTCTCGATGCGTAAGCTATGACTTTGTTCCTTCGCATGAGAACACAGCCAAGACCTAATTTGGATGCATCACAGTATACGACAAAATCATCATTGCCCTCAGGTAATGATAGAATAGGTGCATCGCAGAGTTTCTGTTTCAAGGTCTGAAAGGCTTCTTCCTGTTTGATTCCCCAATCAAAGGGTTTATTCTTCTGAGTTAATGCAGTGAGTGGAACTGCAATCTTGGAGAAATTTTCGATGAAGCGGCGGTAATAACCCGCAAGACCAAGAAAAGAACGAACCTCGGTTGGAGTAGTAGGCGTATCCCAATCCTTAATCGCACTGATCTTGGAGGGATCTACATGAATACCTTGTTCGTTGACGATGTGTCCCAAATATTGAACTTCCTTAAGCCAAAATTCACACTTGGAGAATTTGGCAAAAAGTTGCTCTTTCTTCAGTGTCACACCCCCAAAATCCACAAGCGGAGTATCACCGCAGGAGGCGTGACATGACCAGGATCTAGCCACCAATCATATTGAACAAGTTTAGTAGCTAAATAAAAATCCATCCACACAATATAATTGGTGTTCCAAAACAAGTTAATCAAATTCAACCATCAGTGGAAGCATAAAGTGTAAAACCAAAGTGATAGTATAAAGGTTCAAATGTTTAACATGGAACTCAACAGTCCATGTCCCACAACGACTCCTGCCCTCCATGCAAGCTCCTGCTAGTACCTAAAGGCCTGCAAGGCATATAACAACGAGTCAACAACAAAGTTGAGCGAGTTCACAGTTGGTGTTCATTTTAAAGTTGTTTCAAAAACCATGAGTTCGTTCGTAAACCATATGTTAACCAGTTTCCCAAACCATATCCATATCCAGTGGGGGCTTCCCCGTGTGAACCACTAGACCCGTTACCATATCGACCATTGACTAAAGTAAGTTGGTGCCCTGACGTCAATGTCTATCATCATTGACTAGTGCCCAGATCCATTAGTTCACACCCGTCCTCTGCGGCACGGTGTGAGGCTTATCAAACCTAAATAGCGCTATCTAACTAATGACCCGCTCGCCATTGGCCCGGTGATTAAGTCGATATAAAATGAGGGACTTCATGATAGAGATTTTTGGTCTAGTATCCGTGTTGTCACCCTTCAATAAAGAGGGTGTGTACGAAATCCCCAAACCAGGAGATTTCGCAGGTTCCAATCAAATCCTTATCACATGTTGTCACCCTTCAATAAAGAGGGTGTGTACGTGTTCCAAACCAGGAGATCACGCGGTTTCAGTTTAAATCCTTTACCCATTCCCAACCCTTGGGAATCCCATGCCTTGTGGAAAGTGTGAACTCACCTTAGGTTAGCTCGGCAGATACACAGAAAGGTCAATCGAGTTGCTAGTGGTCAACCACGTCCTAACATGGTTACCATACAAGTCAGGTCTAGGTTCAAGTAATACACGCATGTCTACACATATACTAACAGTTTACATACACAGAGGGATCATGGTATACACATAGTATCATGGCAGTTCAGCAATAGTACGAGTTCAACAGTATTAATCACGTAACCAAACAAGGCCCAAATGTGCAGCCCAATTACTTAGGCCCGTAACAGTGCAAGTCCAAATCAAATGTGTGATTATGTGGTCTCGAGTCGAGACTAGGGATCTCGAGTTGAGACAGTGCGGTCTCGGTTTATAATCTTAACATTCTCGAGTCGCAACTAAGGGGGTCTCGGGTCATATATTCATCACTCGAGACTAGGTAGTCTCGAGTCGCAACAAGACCCGCAACCTAGGGTCTCGAGTCCTGTTGTTTTTGTGTGGCTGAGGTGTGGTCTCGAGTCGAGACTGTGAGGTCTCGGCTCGCAACCCTTGTCGAGACCATAAGATGTAACAAACTTCCTTATTTGCAGCTCATAAATTCTGTAATAATTGCTAACAAGTTTGGCAGTTTCAAATCAGATCAAAACAACAATTAACTCAAAGATCATGCATACCCATTCAACCCTAATTATCATCTAACAAGAACAATCAATTAAACATTCAACCGGATCTTCATACATGAGAACTCAAAGACTAACGTGCAAACCTAACCATCATACAACTTATGGCTAACAATTTATCATGTGATCGTTATGTTAATCAAACTAACTATCCTCATGCTCAAAAATCAACAATCCAATACATGCAATCGGTCCTAAACAACCTAGATCGATCATACAATTCCTTCTAATAGTTTTGCTAATACATGTTTCTAATTAATCAACAAAACAGTTTTCCTTGCACATGTTAATATCGAATTTAAACACATATTCCAGATTTGTGATCATAGTTTCACCCACATATTTACTAGCATGAAACCCTAGTCTATCTCAAAACAACACAACATCAAAAGCATAGCAAACTATCAAGGATTAACACTTACCAGCAAGCCGAGAAGACTAGTTTGCTCGAGATGGAAGGCTTCAAGTGAGAGGCTGCCGTCTGGTTTGCTAGGGAAGAAAGAGAGTAGAGGAGAGCTAGGGTTTGGTGTGTGTTTTCTTGTTTGCAAATTATGAGAAACAAAACTCCCATAATGGGTATGTGTACGCGCACAAGGGGAGTGGGCCGAACCCATTCTTGGGTTGCCCTTGGTCTCGAGTTCAAGTAGAGTGGGCCGAGGAAGGTGTGTGATGAGGGACAAGGTGTGCAGCCCAAAGGGCTTGTGCGTTTAGACAGTCGTTGTGTGACCAAGTTTATTATACATACTCACAACACATTCATGTAACACATAGCATAACAAAACATAATATCCCATTGCAATCAAACACATCAATCAATCAAGTAGCGTTCATACAAGTTACATAAAAACACAAAAAAAGGTTCTGGAATACGGGTTGTCACATCATCCCCAAGTTGAAAGAAATTTCATCCCGAAATTTAGCACGTACTCACTGAGGAAGCTAGTTAGGTTGAGTGGTTTCCCTGGTTTTCCTGGGGTGTCACATCCTTCCCCCGTTGGTTTGGAATTTCATCCCGAAGTTCCACAGTAGCTTCAGCCTCAGTAGTGGTTTCACTTTTCTCGAACAATTAGGGATACTTGTGTTTCATTTGGTCTTCTCGTTCCCAGGTAAACTCTGGGCCACGATGGGAATTCCAACGAACTCGAACAAGGGGTATTCTAGTACGCTTGAGAACCTTAACGTCTCGGTCTGTAATCTCTACTGGTTCCTCGATGAATCGCAGCTGATCGTCGACAGTGAGCTCTTTGAGAGGAACTATGAGGGTCTCATCTGACAGACACTTCTTCAGATTCGACACATGGAATACGTTGTGAACTCCACTGAGCTCTTCAGGTAGATTCAATATGTAAGTGACCTTGCCAATTCGTTCAGTGATTTCAAAAGGTCCAACATAACGTGGGGTTAGCTTGCCTCGTTTACCAAAACGAACCACACCCTTCTAGGGTGAGACTTTAAGTAGAACCCGGTCCCTGACCTGGAATTCTAGGGGTTTCCTATGCTTATCAGCGTAACTTTTCTGACGATCACGAGCTACCGCCATTCGTTGTCGTATCTGAGCAATCTTTTTTGTCGTGTCTACCACGAGTTCTGGGCCAGTGATTTGGATGTCGCCAACCTCTGCCCAACGAAGAGGTGATCGGCATTTACGTCCGTACAATGCCTCAAACGGAGCAGCCTGGATACTGCTGTGGTAACTGTTGTTATACGAAAACTCCACCAAAGGGAGGTGTCTTTCCCAACCATTTCCAAAATCGATTACACACGCTCGAAGCATGTCTTCTAGGGTTTGGATGGTGCGCTCGGACTGCCCATCCATCTGTGGATGATAAGCGGTGCTCATGTCTAAACGTGAGCCAAAGGACTTGTGCATAGCTTGCCACAACTCAGAAGTAAAACGTGCATCACGATCGGAAATAATGGAGGTTGGCACCCCGTACCTCGAAATCACTTCCTACAAGTAAACGTCTGCTAAGGTAGAAAACTTGTCTGTTTCTTTAATAGCCAAAAAGGGTGCAGACTTAGTCAATCGATCCACTATCACCCAAATAGTGTCATTTCTGCATTGAGACCTAGGCAGGCCAGTAACGAAATCCATGGAAATTTGCTCCCATTTCCATGTCGGGATCTTTGGTTGTTGGAGCAGGCCTGATGGTTTCTGATATTCGACCTTGACTCTCGCACAAGTCAAACATTTACAGACGTAGGATGCTATGTTGGATTTCATGCTAGGCCAACAGACGTCCCGTATTCTTTAGAAATGGGCATATAGAAGGCTAGTTTAAGCAGACGAAGCAAGTAAGGAATTATATTCTAGGAACTCACGAGGCCGGAACCTCCTGTTACCATTGACTTGAGAAGTCATAATATGATAGTTAGCATGGATTGGATATCCAAGTATAAAGCCTGAGAACATCCCCGTTATAGAAGAAGTTCTAGTAGCCTTTTCTGAAGACTTGCCAAGAATACATCCACAAGCAACAAGAGGAGTCTAGGGTAAATCTCGTGCCAGGAACGGCACCAGTGCCAAATGACGCCTTACCGACTAGCTTCGTCCGCGAAGCATGAGCCCCCGATATAACTGCAAGAGCTGCTAGACAGAGGGAAATTAAAGACATGACATCCTTAGTTAAGGACATGAGGAGAAAGCTGACAGTTTCCCATTTTGCAATAAATTCCAGGGAATTGAGAATCAGAGTTCTTTGCCAAGGACGGATAACATGAATAGACAAATCGTCAGGTTATAGCAACCACTCAAAGACCAACTTGAGGGCAAGATGTCCTCCACCGTGACTACAAGAAGGAAATATCCCTAAAATGACCTTTTGGACTCACTTCGAGTATTGTGAGTTCCTTGTCGTACCATTTGGCTTAACACATGCATCGACAGTATTCATGGACCTCATGAAACGAACGTGTAAGCCATACCTGAATAGATCATGATTATATTTATTGACTACATTCTTATATGGCCAACGACCAAGGAAGGTCGTGAGCAACAGCTGCAAATTACCTTGCAACTCTTAGAGAAAGAACAGTTATGTGCTATGATGACGAAAAGCGGATTTCGAATTCGCGAAGTGAGAACTTTAAGATACATGGTGGATAAGAACGAGATTCATGCCAATCCTGCAACCAAGAGCTAAGGAGCTAGAGTTGCAATTATGTGACGCTTCTCAACAAAGTCTCAATTGTACGTCGATGCAACGAGACCACAACATTGCATACGCGGCACATTGATTGAGGAATCATGAGAAGAAACCTTGAGCTAGATGCAGTAATTGCGCGCCGCAAATTTGACGTCATTACCTGAAAGAAAACGCTGCACAATCTTTACTGATCACAAGGGTTGCAGAACACCGTTGATCATAAAAACTTGAATACTAACGAAGATGAACTAAGCTACTGAACGATGCAGACTATATGAACACGATACGTGCTCGTGTGATAAACTTTGATAAAAAGTTGGAACACTCACTTGCCCTAAGTAGAGTCTTCCTACAACAGTATTTATCAACCCGCCATTTAAATCGCTCCGTGTGAAGCTTTAGATGGAACATAATAAATTGATCCCCGTCATGTTGAACAGAGACCGGGAATAATTAATCTACTGACCCGAGTGGGTTCAGGAAAACCAGAGGCAAACCGTTTAGATATGTGAACATGTCAAGGCAGCCCGCAGAATACAGGAAGATTGCGCCGATGAGCGGCGGAAATCGTAGGAATTTGAAACAAGAAGTATGGCATGAATGAGAGCCTCGCCTAGAGAAGGCATGGTGTGATTTGGAAAACGAAAAGGTTGGATCCCGGATGTAGGGATCAGAACCATTGCGCACAAGATGAAACTTCCAGAAAAAGATCAGTAGTGATCGCGACACACTCCATGTGTCTAGAGGAATCTGACTCAAGGAACAATCGTTGTTCCCATAATTAAGATTCACGTCAATGACAAACGACAAAATTACTATAGAACCTGTTAAGGTTTTGGACAAAGAGTCCACAATACTATAGAAACCTGTTAAGGTTACGGACCAAGAGTCCACAAGATACAGAAAAGACATAATTGCTTTACTTGAATACGATATAATTCATATCATGAACCAGAGTACATGGGAACATAAAGACAATCATGAACCTAAGTGACCACACTTGAGTCACAACTCCCCTGCGACCAATGACATCGCTTGAATTTCGGGACGAAATTCTTTTAACGGGGGGAGACTGTGACAACCGTCACTTTTCCGTACATTCCGTACACTAAATGAACAGTGATCTGTGCTTTAATGAACGTACATGATCCAGCTCACAAGACAAATAAATTTCTGATTTCTATATAAGTGAAATTCATGCACGTTTTATACTACAAAATATTGCTTTATGCATAAACAAGAGCGTTGCGTCAGAAATACTAGTAAACTCACCGGTAAGACACACTGTGTCAACAATTCTGCAGAAAGCAGTTAGACAATAGAATTGGAGCCTAGGTGTAGGTCCAATGACAAGAACACATTAAAACCCAAGAGTACATACAAGGGTTAACATATAGATATTCCGGAAGCTAAAATAAGCACTAAAAAGCACCCGAAACGCACTGTAAGTGCAGAATTTTATTAAATTCAGCTATAATCAGCATTATAACACTGAAATATTATGCAGAAATTATGATTTATCATCCAGAATACTTCCCTAAGTGTCGGGAATGGATAGTGTCACAAAAGAATACTTAAAAGACACTAAACGGTGCAATTTAGCACTTTAACGAACCAGTATGTAACCGAACAACCGGACTTTACCCGGAACATAAAAATATTACTAGAAGCATTGTTTTAATGTTTCTAAGCTAGTTATGGTCCCCGTACACCATAACACCCACTAGATATCTACTAACTAAGACATGTAACCAAATACTTGGAATTAAACTAATAATTACCAATTACCATGAGATTTTACACTCTACCCCCCCCCCCTCTCAAAGTGAACGGCCCATGTGAGTGGCCCCACTCCAAGATCACATAATCTTCATAAATCTCCCATGATCCTTCTCAAAGATTTGTGTAAGGATATGCTAGGTACTTTGTAAACACTATACACATTGGGTAAGGGGTTTAGATGGTTATAAAGAAATCACTAACTCACTTCATCTTCAATAACACTTTCAACTCCTCTCTCCCTCCCCATGTTCTCGGCCCAAACATAGCATCACCACCACCATTTTTTCAATTCCATCCAATCCATTTCCAAGTATACACAAGGTGTAAGATGCAAGAATAGGAGGTTTGGTGCTCACGGATCTTGAAGGACCTCACTCGTTTGCTTTTAACCACTTGATTTTCATCATAGTTCTTCCCTAGCTTGAAGCTAGTAGTAAGCACCTTGAACACTCTTATTTACTTCTATTTTTAGTGGTTAAAAGACTTGATATGTTGAAAATCTTAAGAACACTAAGAAACTTGAAGATGAAACCTTAACATAAGCTTTAAATATGAAGAGATTATGTGGTTTAGTGTTGAGATACTTGTTGATGGTTGATTGTTTGTAGAAATGATGTTGATCATCATGTAGTCTTGCTAGATCATGATTAAAAACACAATCTAGCAAGATGAGGGGATGAACATGTTAAAGGTTATGAATCATCCTCACAAAAAGTCATGAACTTGAATAAATATGATGTTTCTTGTAAAATGATGAACAAGTAAGTTTAAAGTCTTGTAAATCTAAATATTTCAAGTATGATTTACCAAGAAAACCAAGTTAAAAATACAAGTTTCACTAAATCTTGGTTCTTACATAAATAAACATCATTTTTAGTGGATAACAAAGTAAAGAAACACATGTGTAACAAGAAAAATACATGAAGAAGCATTTTTAGAAAACATGAACATAAGTTGTAAAGAATCATATTCTTTAAAAATGGAGTTTTTAAAGAAGCAATCACACTTTAAAGGGGTAACAAGACTTACTAAATACACTAGTAAGTTACTACACATTTTTATAAATTCTCAAGTTCATGAAATCGAGAAATTAGTATATATTGTTGATGATTGTTGTAGAAAATTGATTGTTGATGATTTAAAAGAAAATAAACACATGTTTTGAAAACATGGGAAACCTCCATTTTTAGGGGAAACTCTGTCAAAATTTCTATAAATTTTGACACTTAGAAAAATATAAGTTTTTGAGAAAACTTATTCCCTAAAAACGTACCTAAAACTATTACCAAGGTTTCCCTAATTTTTGGTTATAAGAAATAATGATTCCTTCAAGATTAAAATTGATATTAAGTATGTATATTTTTTAGAAAGATATATATATTTATTTATCACCAAATTTTGTGCTAAGTGTATGTAGTATGTATTATACTTGATAGTGTATTAGGACTCGAAAATACACTAAATACTCCTTAGGAGTGAAGATACAAAAAAAATACACATACAACATACTTAGGCAAATACAAGATACTTATATTTATTTTTGAGAAAATAAAATAAGTAAGACACGTAGTTAAAAATATAAATTATTTTAACACAAGAACACATATACAAAAGATAGTGACTTGTACTTGTGCGATACAAGTCTAGTGACTAACGTCAATAAAACACGTTTAGGTCACGACGCTAGATAAGCAAATCCGGTGAAGTTTACGACGCAGGAACGCAAAGTTGTGAGTTCATGCTCCCCCTTTTCTTTAACTGTTTTTGGTTTTATAACTCTCGGGGGTGAAATACATGTTACAAATAATACAATGTTTATAAATGGTGTGTTAACAAGAAGCACTCTTGGTGAGAACAAGTACCAAGTATGATGCGATTTGAGAGTACAAAAATACAAGAAGCACTCTTGGTGAGAACGAGTACCAAGTATAATGCGTTTTAAGAGATGCCTAGGAAATACTAGGTCATGTGAGCACAGACATAATACTAAAAATGCCATAAAGTCTTGGTGAACACTAGTACCAAGCCATTAAAAACATTCATTAATTAGGGACGAGGGTTAGATCTAACGGGTACGGCCGAACCCCACTCATGGTCACAACTAGTACCTAGTAGTGCTTCGGAGTCCCAGTCGAGGTTAATCGACACAGTCGAGGGTAATCGACACAGTCAAGGGAAATTGACACAGTCGAGGTTAATCGACACAGTCGAGGAAAATCGACAAAGGTAGGAGCCATTATGAATGCTCCCTAGGAGTCATAACAAGTACTCCCATGTCCTTAAGGAGTCATAACAAGTACTCCCCATGTCCTCACAGGCCCTAAAGTCTCTCGAAGATTTTATAAGAATACTTTATTGGTACAAGAATTGTATCACAAGAATACTTTATTGGTACAAGATTTGTATCACAAGAATACTTTATTTTACAAGAATATGTTATTTCACAAGAATACTTTATTTATACAAGATGCATACCATGTTTTCATACAAGGTATGCAAAACGCATGAACTCGCTCAACTTTATGTTGATGTTTTCCAAAATTACATGTATTTCAGGTGACAGGATGGATCTTGGGCGCAAGTGTCATAAGTAGAAGTAGACTTCAAGTTTAGATGTCATCCACTTTTGTTGAATTGTAACCTAGACGAAGGTTGTGTTTTTAAAACTTAAATAACAAGTATTTGTAATACTCAAATTTTCATGAATGGATGAACATCGTTTTGATCATGTAGTTGTTTATTACGATTAAATGCAATGATATTAAACCAGTCACACATCATACGCTTCCGCAAAAGACAGGGTGTGACAGTTTGGTATCAGAGCTTCGATTGTAGTGAACTAGGATTCCTTCTCGAGTCTAGACTACAATCACTTGAGTTCTCTCACAAAAAAAAAAAACATTTTATAAAAAAAAAGGTTTTTCATTGCATTCACGAAAGCGCCAAGATCCACGAGTCAAACACTTTTCAAAAAGAGACAAGGCAAGGACATAGTAGGGAATACCCTCAAGATAAGGTGCCAAATTAAGGCATAGTCTACACGAGATAGACTTGCCAAAAATAAAATACACTCTTGGTGATAACTAGTACCAAGTAGTGTTTCTGTCGTGAATCGACAACTAGAAAAATGACCCCCAAAAAACGAGAGTTATATGAAATACGATGCATCGAAATGCCTGTATATGCTAAGTAACATATTTGTTTATCGATACATACATACGAATAAGTGTAGAGAATAAATACTGACATGAATACATACAAATAAGTGTACGGAATAATTATTGACGTGAATAAGATACTTTCAACTCCGACTCCCATTACTGTACGTGACTCGCACGATGAGGCTATCGACCTCGCGTCCTTTGCAAAGCTCACGGCTGGAAGTGACTACCAAAAAAGATTCTGAGCTTTCTTCCATAGGAGATGGCTGCTCCTCCCTCTCGATTGTGAAGGTGCCTGACTACGGTGATGATGACGAGGCAGAGGCGGCAACCTTGAATGAATTCTTAATCAGCAGGACGAGATCCCTGCGGCATTTGTGAAGCGAGATTGACGACATACTTAACCAGAAAAGGAAGATGAAATATCCATCTTGAAGGTGCCCCTCCGACTACTAGGAATTCTCTCTTTTCCTATTCCATCTAATCATCGTGCCTATACGCGCGTAACGATAACGAGTGTTAGCGCGTGGACCATCGCAATGGTCTTTTCCATGACAGAAGTATAAGGGCAATAGCGTCCACCTCCTTGATTGATCATCTGCTTGGACGAGAGAAAATTGGGGTAACTGTGCAAGACAATTTATTATTACGGGGGCCCACGTAATAACGACTTGTAGTGCATAGAAATCCTGGTGGACTCTGCGGGCCAAGCTAACGATCGCTACACAAAAATAAACTCTAGGTGTTCACACCTTCACATGGTAGAACAAAACCTAGACCAGTGCTTTAGCACTTTATAAAGTAGGAAAGCTGTCTTGCCTACTTCATGCCTAACTTTGCCTACTTCATGTACGAGACGTTTGAGAAACAATATTTAAGCAAGAGAAGAGGAATAACATTCAGAAAGAATCAGTGGCGATACACTCTCTATCACCTCTACACGAACAACCCCATCCCTGGGAAAATATACACATCAATAAAGCTAATATAGCAGGAAATAAATGAAACCTAAATGACCAAGGCGATGTAACCTCAAGTTCATTTTATTACAAACAATAAGCCAAGTTGGTAAGCCTATGTGAAGGCTCAGTAATTGTTTCCTCGCTCATACATTGATTATATATACATGTGAAATTGGGAGACTACATGATAGCTTATGGTGCTATGTACCTCATAGACAATTGGAATGTTGACTAACTTACGTCATACCATTTTGACAGAAGAGAATGCCACCCAGACGTGACACAAACACCAGTACGCTACCAAGGACAGAAGCCGAGTTACAAGAACGCATCTCACAGGCAATTGCACGACATGAAGCCCTCCGCTCTGAGCACAGTGGTGGCACTTCCGGAAATAACTCTCCAACTGGCTGCACCTATAAACAGTTCCTGGACTGCAAGCCATTAAACTTTGACGGCACAGGAGGTGCTGTTGCGTTTGTTCGTTGGACATAAAAGACTGACTCTGTTCTAAGGAAGAGTAACTGTTCATCCCAACAGAGTGTTACCTATATCTCAGGGTTGTTCTTGGATGGCGCACTCTCCTGGTGGAACCTTCAGGTTCAGACCCTTGGTGCAGATGTTGCTTATGCACTGAGCTGGGACGAGCTCAAGGAAATGATGGAAAAGAAATACTGTTCTAGGGCTGAAATCCAAAAGCTTGAGGTGGAGTTCTGGAATTTGAAAATGGACGGACCGAAGATTCCTGAATACGTCCAGCGATTTCACGACTTGTCTAGGGACGTCCCCTACTTAGTCAAACCGGAATTCAAAAGGATTGAACGATTCATTTGGGGACTTGCACCTCAAATTAGGAGCTTGGTTACTACCTCAAGGCCTCCAACCATCGCAGAGGCTATCGATTTAAGCGTTATGCTTACTGAAGAAGCCCTACGTGCGGGAAAATTTTCGGAATCTGAGGATAACAAGAAAGAGACTCATGTGGAGTCATCATGCAATAAGAAAAGGAAGTCTTCGAACCTAAAGGTGGGCACGCAAGTCGGCTATGGAAGCTCTAAAGCAAACAAAAGAAAGAAAGTGAAACTGCCGCATGGCAGGAAAACTGATGGAGCCACTAATAAGGCCGGTGGTAAAATTTACTCGGGGACTAAGCCGAGGTGCGGGGAATGCAATTTTCACCATGAAGGTCGATGTCTGAGGCCTAAGTGCGGGAAGTGTGGAAAAGAAGGGCACAGCAAGGACGCCTGTTGGGCGAAGGACCCAGATGGAAGAAATAAGAGAATACCAGGTTGCTACAAATGTGGTGAAGCAGGGCACTTTAGGAAAGATTGCCCTAGGAAGAAACAAGCAAGGAAGGGTTTTCGCAATCGAAACTTGTGAAGCACGCCAGGATCCAGATGCGGTTACGGGTACGTTCCCTATTAACCAACCTTATGCATCTACTTTTAATTAATACTGGCATCAACTTTAACCTTGCATGCTTAGAACTTAAGAAACTACTTGGCCTAGTTTCAAGTAAAATAGACGTCCCGTATTCTTTAGAAATGGGCATATAGAAGGCTAGTTTAAGCAGACGAAGCAAGTAAGGAATTGTATTATAGGAACTCAGGAGGTCGGAACCTCCTGTTACCATTGACTTGAGAAGTCATAATATGATAGTTAGCATGGATTGGATATCCAAGTATAAAGCCTGAGAACATCCCCGTTATAGAAGAAGTTCCAGTAGCCTTTTCTGAAGATTGCCAAGAATACATCCACAAGCAACAAGAGGAGTCTAGGGTAAATCTCATGCCAGGAACGGCACCAGTGCCAAATGACGCCTTACCGACAAGCTTCGTCCGCGAAGCATGAGCCCCCGATATAACTGCAAGAGCTTCAAGACAGAGGGAAATTAAAGACATGACATCCTTAGTTAAGGACATGAGGAGAAAGCTGACAGTTTCCCATTTTGCAATAAATTCCAGGGAATTGAGAATCAGAGTCCTTTGCCAAGGACGGATGACATGAACAGACAAATCGTCAGGTTATAGCTACCACTCAAAGACCAACTTGAGGGCAAGATGTCCTCCACCGTGACTACAAGAAGGAAATATCCCTAAAACGACCTTTAGGACTCACTTCGAGTATTGCGAGTTCCTTGTCGTACCATTTGGCTTAACACATGCATCGACAGTATTCATGGACCTCATGAAACGAACGTGTAAGCCATACCTGAATAGATCATGATTATATTTGTTGACTACATTCTTATATGGCCAACGACCAAGGAAGGTCGTGAGCAACAGCTGCAAATTACCTTGCAACTCTTAGAGAAAGAACAATTATGTGCTATGATGACGAAAACCGGATTTCGAATTCGTGAAGTGAGAACTTTAAGATACATGGTGGATAAGAACGAGATTCATGCCAATCCTGCAACCAAGAGCTAAGGAGCTAGAGTTGTAATTATGTGACGCTTCTCAACAAAGTCTCAATTGTACGTCGATGCAATGAGACCACAACATTGCATACGCGGCACATTGATTGAGGAATCATGAGAAGAAACCTTGAGCTAGATGCAGTAATTGCGCGCCGCAAATTTGACGTCATTACCTGAAAGAAAACGCTGCACAATCTTTACTGATCACAAGGGTTGCAGAACACCGTTGATCATAAAAACTTGAATACTAACGAAGATGAACTAAGCTACTGAACGATGCAGAGTATATGAACACGATACGTGCTCGTGTGATAAACTTTGATAAAAAGTTGGAACACTCACTTGCCCTAAGTAGAGTCTTCCTACAACAGTATTTATCACCCCCGTTTAAACCGCTCCGTGTGAAGCTTTAGATGGAACATAATAAATTGATCCCCGTCATGTTGAACAGAGACCGGGAATAATTAATCTACTGACCCGAGTGGGTTTAGGAAAACCAGAGGCAAACCGTTTAGATATATGAACATGTCAAGGCAGCCCGCAGAATACAGGAAGATTGCGCCGATGAGCGGCGGAAATCGTAGGAATTTGAAACAAGAAGTATGGCTTGAATGAGAGCCTCGCCTAGAGAAGGCATGGTGTGATTTGGAAAAAGAAAAGGTTGGATCCCCGATGTAGGGATCAGAACCATTGCGCACAAGATGAAACTTCCAGAAAAAGATCAGTAGTGATCGCGACACACTCCATGTGTCTAGAGGAGTCTGACTCAAGGAACAGTCGTTGTTCCCATAATTAAGATTCACGTCAATGAAAAACGACAAGAATTACTATAGAACCTGTTAAGGTTTTGGACCAAGAGTCCGCAATACTATAGAAACCTGTTAAGGTTACGGACCAAGAGTCCACAAGATACAGAAAAGACATAATTGCTTTACTTGAATACGATAGAATTCATATCATGAACCAGAGTACATGGGAACATAAAGACAATCATGAACCTAAGTGACCACACTTGAGTCACAACTCCCCTGCGACCAATGACATCGCTTGAATTTCGGGACGAAATTCTTTTAACGGGGGGAGACTGTGACAACCGTCACTTTTCCGTACATTCCGTACACTAAATGAACAGTGATCTGTGCTTTAATGAATGTACATGATCCAGTTCACAAGACAAATAAATTTCTGATTTCTATATAAGTGAAATTCATGCACGTTTTATACTACAAAATATTGCTTTATGCATAAACAAGAGCGTTGCGTCAGAAATACTAGTAAACTCACCGGTAAGACACACTGTGTCAACAATTCTGCAGAAAGCAGTTAGACAATAGAATTGGAGCCTAGGTGTAGGTCCAATGACAAGAACACATTAAAACCCAAGGGTACATACAAGGGTTAACATATAGATATTCCGGAAGCTAAAATAAGCACTAAAAAGCACCCGAAACGCACTGTAAGTGCAAAATTTTATTAAATTCAGCTATAATCAGCATTATAACACTGAAATATTATGCAGAAATTATGATTTATCATCCAGAATACTTCCCTAAGTGTCGGGAATGGATAGTGTCACAAAAGAATACTTAAAAGACACTAAACGGTGCAATTTAACACTTTAACGAACCAGTATGTAACCGAACAACCGGACTTTACCCGGAACATAAAAATATTACTAGAAGCATTGTTTTAATGTTTCTAAGCTAGTTATGGTCCCCGTACACCATAACACCCACTAGATATCTACTAACTAAGACATGTAACCAAATACTTGGAATTAAACTAACAATTACCATGAGATTTTACACTCTACCCCCCCCCCCCCCCCCCCGCCTTCTCAAAGTGGACGGCCCATGTGAGTGGCCCCACTCCAAGATCACATAATCTTCATAAATCTCCCATGATCCTTCTCAAAGATTTGTGTAAGGATATGCTAGGTACTTTGTAAACACTATACACATTGGGTAAGGGGTTTAGATGGTTATAAAGAAATCACTAACTCACTTCATCTTCAACAACACTTTCAACTCCTCTCTCCCTCCCCATGTTCTCGGCCCAAACATAGCATCACCACCACCATTTTTTCAATTCCATCCAATCCATTTCCAAGTATACACAAGGTGTAAGATGCAAGAATAGGAGGTTTGGTGCTCACGGATCTTGAAGGACCTCACTCGTTTGCTTTTAACCACTTGATTTTCATCATAGTTCTTCCCTAGCTTGAAGCTAGTAGTAAGCACCTTGAACACTCTTATTTACTTCTATTTTTAGTGGTTAAAAGACTTGATATGTTGAAAATCTTAAGAACACTAAGAAACTTGAAGATGAAACCTTAACATAAGCTTTAAATATGAAGAGATTATGTTGTTTAGTGTTGAGATACTTGTTGATGGTTGATTGTTTGTAGAAATGATGTTGATCATCATGTAGTCTTGCTAGATCATGATTAAAAACACAATCTAGCAAGATGAGTGGATGAACATGTTAAAGGTTATGAATCATCCTCACAAAAAGTCATGAACTTGAATAAATATGATGTTTCTTGTAAAATGATGAACAAGTAAGTTTAAAGTCTTGTAAATCTAAATATTTCAAGTATGATTTACCAAGAAAACCAAGTTAAAAATACAAGTTTCACTAAATCTTGGTTCTTACATAAATAAACATCATTTTTAGTGGATAACAAAGTAAAGAAACACATGTGTAACAAGAAAAATACATGAAGAAGCATTTTTAGAAAACATGAACATAAGTTGTAAAGAATCATATTCTTTAAAAATGGAGTTTTTAAAGAAGCAATCACACTTTAAAGGGGTAACAAGACTTACTAAATACACTAGTAAGTTACTACACATTTTTATAAATTCTCAAGTTCATGAAATCGAGAAATTAGTATATATTGTTGATGATTGTTGTAGAAAATTGATTGTTGATGATTTAAAAGAAAATAAACACATGTTTTGAAAACATGGGAAACCTCCATTTTTAGGGGAAACTCTGTCAAAATTTCTATAAATTTTGATACTTAGAAAAATATAAGTTTTTGAGAAAACTTATTCCCTAAAAATGTACCTAAAAATATTACCAATGTTTCCCTAATTTTTGGTGATAAGAAATAATGATTCCTTCAATATTAAAATTAATATTAAGTATGTATATTTTTGAGAAAGATATATATATATTTATTTATCACCAAATTTTGTGCTAAGTGTATGTAGTATGTATTATATTTGATAGTGTATTATGACTCGAAAATACACTAAATACTCCTAAGGAGTGAAGATACAAAAAAAAAAAAAAAATACACATACAACATACTTAGGCAAATACAAGATACTTATATTTATTTTTGAGAAAATAAAATAAGTAAGACACATAGTTAAAAATATAAATTATTTTAACACAAGAACACATATACAAAAGATAGTGACTTGTACTTGTGCGATACAAGTCTAGTGACTAACGTCAATAAAACATGTTTAGGTCACGACGCTATATAAGCAAATCCGGTGAAGTTTACGACGCAGGAACGCAAAGTTATGAGTTCATGCTCCCTCTTTTCTTTAACTATTTTGGTTTTATAACTCTCGGGGGTGAAATACATGTTACAAATAATACAATGTTTATAAATGGTATGTTAACAAGGAGCACTCTTGGTGAGAACGAGTACCAAGTATGATGCGATTTGAGAATACAAAAATACAAGAAGCACTCTTGGTGAGAACGATTACCAAGTATGATGCGTTTTAAGAGATGCCTAGGAAATACTAGGTCATGTGAGCACAGACATAATACTAAAAATGCCATAAAGTCTTGGTGAACACTAGTACCAAGCCATTAAAAACATTCATTAATTAGGGACGAGGGTTAGATCTAACGGGTACGCCCGAACCCCACTCATGGTCACAACTAGTACCTAGTAGTGCTTCGGAGTCCCAGTCGAGGTTAATCGACACAGTCGAGGGTAATCGACACAGTCAAGGGAAATTGACACAGTCGAGGTTAATCGACAAAGGTAGGAGCCATTACGAATGCTCCCTAGGAGTCATAACAAGTACTCCCATGTAGGGCTGGCAATTGGGTACCTGTTAAGACACGATTAGACCTGTTTGACTGAAAAATACACCCTTTGACTTTTTAAATTTTTAAAATAATTAAAATTACAATGTTAGGATCTATCATTTATTTATCTTTGTACATAAAACATAAAACTGTTTTATAAACATGAGGTAGAAAGTAGTTAAACGAGTCGTAATGATGTTTGAAACTTATGTTGTGCGCGCCGTCAGAAACCTGTTAAACCTGTTAAGACACGATTTGCCAGCCTTACTCCCATGTCCTTAAGGAGTCATAACAAGTACTCCCTATGTCCTCACAGGCCTTAAAGTCTCTCGAAGATTTTATAAGAATACTTTATTGGTACAAGAATTGTATCACAAGAATACTTTATTGGTACAAGATTTGTATCACATGAATACTTTATTTTACAAGAATACGTTATTTCACAAGAATGCTTTATTTATACAAGATGCATACCATGTTTTCATACAAGGTATGCAAAACGCATGAACTCGCTCAACTTTATGTTGATGTTTTCCAAAATTACATGTATTTCAGGTGACAGGATGGATCTTGGGCGCAAGTGTCATAATTAGAAGTAGACTTCAAGTTTAGATGTCATCCACTTTTGTTGAATTGTAACCTAGACGAAGGTTGTGTTTTTAAAACATAAATAATAAGTATTTGTAATACTCAAATTTTCATGAATGGATGAACATCGTTTTGATCATGTAGTTGTTTATTACGATTGAATGCAATGATATTAAACCAGTCACACATCATACACTTCCGCAAAAGACAGGGTGTGACATCCTTGATCCTCGTAGGGACTCGGCCTTGATATTCTCTGCTTTCAATGCTTCAACCTGAGCATCTCGTATCTGAGTAGGAAGACTGGATTGGATGGTCAGTTGTAACGCACACACTCGCTTAGGTGTAGTATCCTTACGACTAAGGGCGTTGGCCACAACATTGGCTTTGCCCAGATGGTACTTGATCGCGCATTCCTAATCATTCAAGAGCTCGACCCATCGACGTTGTCGCATGTTTAACTCCTTTTGCTTGAAGATATGCTCGAGACTCCTGTGATCGGTGTAAATGGTGCACTTGGTACCGTACAGGTAATGTCTCCATATCTTAAGTGTGAAAACAACAGCTCCCAGCTCCAGATCGTGTGTAGTGTAATTTCTTTCGTGGACCTTAAGCTGGCGTGATGCGTAAGCAATGACCTTTTCACGTTGCATCAACACGCAACCAAGTCCTTAGATGGACGCTTCGCAATAAACCACAAAATCTTATGTGTCTTCAGGAAATGAGAGAATTGGTGCGCTACAAAGTCTCTCTTTTAAGTGCTGAAGTGCAGATTCCTGTGCATCACCCCATCGATAGGTGACACCCTTCTGAGTTAGGGAAGTGAGAGGTTGCGCAATCTTGGAGAAATCCTTGATGAACCTTCTGTAGTAGCCCGCCAAACCCAAGAATTGGCGAATTTCTGTTGGTGTACGAGGTGGCCAGTTCTTGATCGAGTCTACCTTGGATGGATCAACATGAATCCCATCCTTGTTTACCACGTGACCTAGGAAGTGGACTTCGTGAAGCCAAAAGTCACATTTTGAGAATTTGGCATACAACTGCTATGTTCGAAGAAGTTCCAAAATAAGCCTCAGGTGTTGTTCGTGTTCCTCCTGACTCTTCGAATATATCAGGATGTCGTCGATGAATACAATGACAAAGTTATCTAGGTAAGGCTTGCACACCCTGTTCATAAGATCCATAAAGACCGCAGGTGCGTTTGTCAATCCAAAAGGCATAACCAGAAACTCGTAATGCCCATAACAAGTCCTTAATGCTATTTTAGAGATATCCTCGTCTCGGACTCTCAGTTGATGGTAACCTGACCTCAGGTAATCTTTGAGTAGAAACTCGACCCTTGCAACTGGTCGAATAAGTCATCAATGCGTGGAAGAGGATAGCGATTCTTCACGGTCACCTTGTTGAGTTCGCGGTAATCAATACACATTCTTAAGGTACCATCTTTCTTCTTTACAAATAAGACTGGAGCTCCCTAGGGCGAAGAGCTAGGACGTATAAAACCCTTGTCCAAGAGCTCTTGTAGTTGCGTAGATAGTTCCTCTAGTTCGGATGGAGCTAGACGATAAGGTGCTCGAGCTATGGGCGCTGCTCCAGGAGCTAGCTCGATTTGAAATTCTACCTGACGATGAGGCGGAAGACCAGGTAATTCCTCTGGAAATACCTCAGGAAAATCGTGCACAATCGGAATATCTTCTATCTTCTTCTCTTTCTTTGAGGTGTCAGTAACGAGGGCTAAAATGGCAGTGTGGCCCTTTCGCAAACACTTCTGGTCCTTAAGGAAAGAAATGATGCCCACCACAGCACCACTCTTGTCGCCATGAATTACTAAAGGTTCTTCACCAGAACGAGGAATGCAGACGATCTTCTCCTCGTAAAGGATCTCTGCTCGATGTTGAGATAACCAATCCATTCCAATAACGATGTCGAAACTACCAAGAACGATGGGGATAAGATCGATAGAGAAAGTCTGACCAGCTAAGACGAGATTACAACCCTTAACTATGTGTGTGGCCTCAAGACTTTTACCATTTGCTAACCCTACAACATGCTTGGTGTTCAAAAGTGTTAGAGTGCGTTTAAGCATTTGACTAGCCTTTAGGGACACATAACTAGTATCGACACCCAAATCAAATAAAACAGTAACAAAGAAATCATCCAGAAGAAACTTACCCATCACCACGTTGGGGTCGTTCCTCGCGTCACCCTGACTAATCACAAAAGCTTGACCCCTGGCACCATTGCCACCATTGTTTCCCCCATTATTGTTTCCATTCCCCTGGTTGTTGTTGTTGTTATTCTGATTCAGCTGGGGGCAGTCTTTTTTGAAGTAACCTTCAGCACCACACTGAAAGCATCCTTTGTTGTTACCCTGCTGCTGATGTTGCTGCTGACGCTAATTCTGTGGTGCTTGCTGCTGGTTCTATCATCGCTGATTTACAGGGTAGAGACTCCTGCAATCCTTGGCTGCATGGCCAGGTTTGTTACACCTCTAACAAGTGCCCTTAGTACACGGTCCGCTATGATAGAAACCACAACGATTGCATTTGGGGTGGTTCCCCTTGTACCCACTATGCCCTTGACTACCAGAAGATTTTTGACCAGGGCTCTTGTAGTCATCAGTCTTTCGCTGCTGAGACTGAGACTGAGCTGATGTTGAACCCTTGCTTGAGATTCCATCCCATTTTCGCTTGTTGTCATTGAGGGCATCAGAAGCCGTAGTAGTAGTAGCACCAATATGCTTGGGCAGCTTGTTCTGTTCGACTGCCTGATCAGTGAGTCGATGAGCCATTGCTGAATTGTGGCGAGGTTCGCTGCAGTGACATGACTCTGGATCTCTGGCACTAAACCTTTGAGGTACAGCTCGATACGCTTAATGGGAGGATCCACCATAGTAGGACACAAGATAGCCAGTTCGTTCGATCTTTTCGTATACGCTTCGATTTCCGACCCCATCATCTTTAAGTTGTAGAACTCTACCTCCAGCTTGTTGATGTCATCTCGATTGCAGTACTCTTCCTTGATTAAATCTTTGAAGTCGTTCCATGGGGTGGCATTAGCAGCCGCCAACCCCAGCATTTGAACCTGAGCGTTCCACCACGTGAGCGCTACACCTTCAAGAGTACCAGTAGCATACTTCACCCTACGAGCCTCAAGGCATTCACACATCTCGAAGACAAATTCGAGCTTCTCGAACCAGTGGAGGAGGCCTACAGCTCCTTCAGTGCCACTGAAAGTAATAGGTCGGCAGTGCATAAAACTTTTGAAGGTACACACAGGAGGCTGAGCATATTGACCTCCTGCCTGAGGGACAGTAACTTGTTCATTGATTAAAGCCGTCAGCTGGGCTTGAGTTAGGTTGATACGTCCACTCATGATCTTCATATCAAAGGAAACATGGGTGAGAAAGGTGTCGCGAAAGTGCGATAACAGAAGAGAGTAAGCACACATGGGTTTCTAACAATAGTTGCTACGTTAACCAAGCATACCATGAACAATGTACTATGTAACTAACAAGTAGGCAATATAAACATAAATCATATCACCTATGGTGTTGAGCCTTGCACGTGGAGCGAAGCGTCGTTGTGGATCGTTGAGCACTGTACAGGTTATAGTCTGGTTTTTGCCAAAAAGCTTTTCCCCCTTTTTTTTTTAAACCAAGTTCACTATAACCAATGGCTCTGATACCAATCTGTCACACCCCCAAAATCCACAAGCGGAGTATCACCGCAGGAGGCGTGACATGACCAGGATCCAGCCACCAATCATATTGAACAAGTTTAGTAGCTAAATAAAAATCCATCCACACAATATAATTGGTGTTCCAAAACAAGTTAATCAAATTCAACCATTAGCAGAAGCATAAAGTGTAAAACCAAAGTGATAGTATAAAGGTTCAAATGTTTAACATGGAACTCAACAGTCCATGTCCCACAACGACTCCTGCCCTCCATGCAAGCTCCTGCTAGTACCTAACGGCCTGCACGGCATGTAACAACGAGTCAACAACAAAGTTGAGCGAGTTCACAGTTGGTGTTCATTTTAAGGTTGTTTCAAAAACCATGAGTTCGTTCGTAAACCATATGTTAACCAGTTTCCCAAACCATATCCATATCCAGTGGGGGCTTCCCCATGTGAACCACTAGACCCGTTACCATATCGACCACTGACTAAAGTAATTTGGTGCCCTGACGTCATCATTGACTAGTGCCCAGATCCATTAGTTCACGCCCGTCCTCTGCGGCACAGTGTGAGGCTTGTCAAACCTAAATAGTGCTATCTAACTAATGACCCGCTCGCCATTGGCCCGGCGATTAAGTCGATATAAAATGAGGGACTTCATGATAGAGATTTTTGGTCTAGTATCTGTGTTGTCACCCTTCAATAAAGAGGGTGTGTACAAAATCCCCAAACCAGGAGATTTAGTAGGTTCCAATCAAATCCTTATCACATGTTGTCACCCTTCAATAAAGAGGGTGTGTACGTGTTCCAAACCAGGAGATCATGCAGTTTCAGTTTAAATCCTTTACCCATTCCCAACCCTTGTGTACGTGTTCCAAGCCTGAGCTCTCATGGTGTCGCATTCACCCATTTACAGATATCATTAGTGTACATTCACCTGTAAGACTGAATATAGGAGTCTGGATACAGGAGTATATTCTGAGGTGGGACACTCGAATAAGTTTAAGTCCTTAAAACACTAATCTCGTATCTCGAAACAGTTGAACTTTGTGTGAAAATTTAAGTGGATTAGTATACTGACAATCTAAGTGAATCGTTTAGAACTTAAAGTGTTTAAAGCTCAACGGTGCTAGTGATTGGTCTCAAAAACTGATATGATCCTCTTACACAATCTCACAAAAATATTGTCTGTAAATATTTCTTTACTGTTTCTTTAAAAACAAAATCCAAAAAGATTTTAAGTGTGTTTTAGCATAAAATTTTGAAAAGTCCAAAAAGATTTGATTTCATATTATTTTCGACAACTGATGTTGAAAAGCTGATTTTCAAAATTCCGAGTGCTAAACATGACGACAACAGGGTTGGGAGAGTTTGTTTTGAAATGAAATTTTGTAGGATCGATATACGACCTGAATGAGTCGGTCTGAGTCAAATCAAAGCTACTAGAGAGGCGGAAACAAACTAGTAACTGAGAATCGGTGTTAGAATGTGAGTAGAAACAGAGATATTCACTTTAAACTGGTTTTTCATTGATTTTAGACGATAATACACGGTGAGAAACTGACAGCACTTCGTTACAGACTTCACCAATTCGTACCAAATGGAAAACCCAACACTCCTATATATAGGAGTTTCATTTCGCACGAAATCACCTGATCCATTTCGTACGAAATGGAAAAACTTCATTTCGTACGAAATGACCTTACAAACTCATTTCGTGCGAAATGACACTAAATACAAATAACTTTAACTTTTACACATTACACCCCTATTACAAGCTATAGACATGACCTAGACTGTTGACGTAGGCGATAGACATCGTGTACCAACAAACTCCCCCTTGGATATTGCCGAAGTCTTCAGTCAGGTTGTCTTCAAAAACTATCTTCACAGAGACTTGAACATTTCCTCTCTCTGCTTCGGCTTTCTCCTCAACAAACTCTTCAGCTTTTCATTCTCTTTAGCAGCTTTTTGTCTTTCCTCAGCTTGTTCTTTCATCCATTTACCTCGAAGCATTCGATATCTTTCTTCACGTTCCTTCTTTTCTTTCTCAGCTTTCAGAGCCTCTTCTTTCTCTAACTTTCTCCATTTAGATGACCATGAATTCTCAGAATTAATTCCTTTCTGAAAGCAGATAGTAACAACTTTCTGAAATTGCAAGGCTTGATCTTTATCTTCTTTCCTGTACCCAATCTTATTCACAAACAAGTATTCTATATCTTTTGCCGAGCAGTTCACAGTCCACAACGGATCATACAAGTAGATGTGTTTGACTTCATTCTCCACTTTGTATGTTATCACAGCTTCCGTTGATATGCAACTATATACCCAACATAAAAACCCTTTGTAAAAATCTTGCTCCATTTTTGGCAACGGAATATTCTTTATAACCCTGGGCTTTTTTATGTGCAAGATCGTCTCTTCAACACCTGTTACTGGATCTATCCTCTTCACTTTCTTCGGATAGTGAGGCTTCCAGTGTTTGAAATCTTTAAACGCTTCAAATTTAATTAAGCCCCAAGTAGGCATATCAAGCTCCCTGACTGGATAAGACAATGTTCGGACTTTGGGTAGTTCTTCTACGTCCCACCATGGTAAAGACATAATGTCTTGAATATATGCGAAATATTGCATGCCGAACTCTCTTCTGATAGATATGCATTAACCTGTGGTAAATAACCCCAGCTAATTATATCGCCAAGTGAAACACCTCTATCTCTTTGGTAGTATTTCAGCGGTCTTTTAAATTTCCTTTCAAAACTTTTCCTGAACCATTTCTTCCATTCTTCACGCTGTTCTTCCTTTGACATTTCATCATAACTCTTATTCTTAACAAATTCTTCAACTTTCCTTTTCAGTTCTTCTTCATTAGCCATACTGAAAAATTCTGTGAGTGAAGGAAAGTTGGAAGTATCAACATTCACAGACTGTTCATCATCACTACAGTCTTCAACTTCAACTTTATCATAGTTGTCTGCATCTTCAACATATTTATACTGATACTCCGGCTGCTGATTAATATCAAACTGATTCAGCTCTTCTTCAAAATCAAAGTTGAAATTAACATCTTCAATGTGCGTCATCTTGATGATATCAGCCAAAGTATAAGAGTGCCTGTATTCACCTTCTTCTACATCAGGTTCAAGACGTAGAATCAATTTTTCACTTTCATCAACACTCTTATCATCAACATGCTCCCCCTTACCACTAGCATTCTCAGGCTCTTCATTTGCATCATCTTGAAGATAATCATCAACATTTTCTTCTTGAGATGCTTCAGTAAGTTTGATCCCTGAAGTACCTTGATCATCATCGTCATTCCCATCATCATCATCATGACTACTTGCAAAATATACATCATCTGCATCATCTATCAAAGCATCATCATCCTCGTCTTCTTCATCTTCGTCATTATCACCAGATACTGAAGATATTGGTAGAACAGACGATACTGGATCTTCTGTTGGCACAGACACAACCATTTCCCTTTCTAACACTTCATCAACTTTTTCACCTTCAACATCTTTGCCCTTATCTTTCATTTGAGCTTCCATATCAGCTTTTCGTTTTGCTCTAACCTCTTCAAGCTGTATCTCCTCAAATCTTTGTTCAACTGACTTACCAATCAAGTCTTCAATTACTTTCTTTAACATGTAGTCTTCATGTTCTCTTCTTGCATTGTTTGCTTCCAACTCTTTGTTTTTCAGCTCAAAGTACTTGTTTTGTTCATCTCTTCTGGACTTTTCGTCTTCCAATTCAGCTACTTTAGCTTTTAGAATGTCAATATCAACTTGATCAGCTTCAACTTTCTTCAACAAAGATGAATTTTCAGCTTCAATAGATTTGACACGCTTTTCTAACTTCTTTTCACGATCTACCAACTTCTTATTTTCAACTAACACCTCTTCCACCTTCTTTTGTAACTTCTTGACAAGGTCATCATTCACCAAACTGAAATCCTGAAGCCCTTCAAGAACTGAACTTTCTGGAATGTGTGGAAAATCTCTAAATCCAGATGATCCAGGAGTGGTTTGAACTTGTGGTTGTGAGGTTGGTGGTGTTTATAGAATATGTTGTGAAGTAATTTGAGGTTGTTCAAGGATATATGATTGATGTGTTGGTGATTGTGGTGGTTGTTGTGGTGGTGGTGATGGTGGTTGTTGTGGTACTGTTGGTGGTTGTTGTTGTGGTTTCACTGGAATCTTGAATCTCAACTTTCTGGCTGCAGTAGGATCAACACGCTTTCTTGTAGTTGATTTCTTTCGACCTCCTAACGGTGGTGTTTCAATTTGAACATTCTCTGGAGATGGAACATACACATCATCATCGTCATCTCCACTCCTCTTTCTTTTCTTCTTCTTTTCTTTATCAGACATCACCTTTTTCCAACGTTCAGTTTCATCAATCTCTGAATCAGATGAACTTTCCTCTGCATCATCACCAACTTTCTCACCAGCTGTTTCTTCAGTTTCTACAGTATCATTAAGATTTTTTAACAACTGTTCTGTTTCAAAAGATAAACGTTCTTCATCTATGTTAATATCAACTTCAGTTTCCTCTTCCTCTGGTTCATCGACCAGCATTGTTTCTACCGCTTTCTTCTTTCTCTTTTTATGCGGCTGAGAGGAAGAACCTTCTTCGGTTTCTCCTTTCAAAATCCATTCATTTCGAGTCTCCTTGAATTTTTCTAACGCTTTCAATTCATCTGCTGCACTTTTCTCTTACATCTCTTCATCATTTCTCCACTTCTGATGATTAATAGGATCTGGATCTACATAATCAGCACTCTTGATAAATCTGAAGAATTCTGCCTTTGTTTTTTTATTCTGGATGATTCTTGTGATATCTGGATAATACAATCAACGTTTCATTATCCATATGATATAATGCCAATAAATCATTGTTTTCATCTTTCACAAGATCCGGATAGGCATGATCAAGTATCATTTGAACAAATCTTGGATAAATCCAGGTTTTAGTGCCAGAAGTAATGTTTTCCTTCATGTAATGAAAGATGATTTTCAAAAAATTGTATTTCTTGTTTAGCACTAAATCAGTAACCATGTTCATTTGGTAGTCTCTCATCACATCATAACCACCCTTTCTATGACTGAGAGCGTGAAAAATTGAATGAATGAAAAACTTGTAAGGCTTTGAGAAACATGATTTCAAATAGTTTGCACTGTTCAACTCTCCATTATACCCCATCCTCAACATACAACCCTTCACCATTCTTTCTGGAAATTTCGTCGGAGAATCTTCATCATCAGGAAAATTTAATACTTCACGGATGAGTTGCTCTGTAATAACAACCTCTTTATCTTGACCATTCAAGCTAACAATCGAAGTTATCACTTTATTTTCTGCATCATACTTGGCATTCTTCCAGAAACGCTCAACATGAGATCTGAAAACAAGATGCTGATCTGTCAATGCCTTTTGGATAGGTAACCGCTTCATGAATTCCAGAATCTCTTTGAATACTGCCATTTTTGGAAGCTTCTCATCATAAACACAACAGATGTTATGTAACGGATCAAACTGTACATTCGAAGCCTGAAAAATACAACAGAAATTCAAGTTAAACACTTTTAACATTTTTCAAAACAAAGTATCATTCACACGAAATCACTTTCAAACAAAATGGCTCTGATACCACTTGTAGGATCGATATACGACCTGAATGAGTCGGTCTGAGTCAAATCAAAGCTTACAGAGATATTCACTTTAAACTGAGAATCGGTGTTAGAATGTGAGTAGAAATAGAGATATTCACTTTAAACTGGTTTTTCATTGATTTTAGACGATAATACACGGTGAGAAACTGACAGCACTTCGTTACAGACTTCACCAATTCGTACCAAATGGAAAACCCAACACCCCTATATATTGGAGTTTCATTTCGCACGAAATCACCTGATCCATTTCGTATGAAATGGCAAAACTTCATTTCGTACGAAATGACCTTACAAACTCATTTCGTGCGAAATGACACTAAACACAAATAACTTTAACTTTTACACATTACACCCCTATTACAAGCTATAGACATGACCTAGACTGTTGATGTAGGCGATAGACATCGTGTACCAACATATTTGATTTTGAAATGATTAAATGGTTCATTAATTTGAAACCAAATTTGAATGTTTCGAATACAGTTGGTAAGCAGAGATTCTAAATTTGTTAAATCTTAAAAATTGTGAATCTTACTGTTGGGTAGAGAAGTATGCAGGTTAAAGCCAGGTTCCTGATCCTGTTGCTACGAAAAGCCAGGAGACATCCTGAACCTGTGAAAGTGCTATGTCAGATTTCGATCCCAGAACAACTTAAGGGGGAGTTTGTTAGCAAGAGGGAGTCTGAAGATGTTAGAGCCAGTTTCTAATCCTGGTACTATGTTCAAGATAGAAGCTGCTAAAGCTGATGAGAAAGAGAGAGAGAAAGAGAGAGATTGAAGGATGCTTACAGCATTAGACACTTTGGAGAGAGCGAGAAGACTGATCAAGACTGAAGACTTGTCATACTGAAGACTCGACACCGAAGACTTCGTCAAAATCCAAGGGGGAGTCTGTTGGTGCATATGTCTATCGACTTCGTCTTGTATCGAGTCTTGAAACTATATAGGATAAACCAGAGCTCAATAGGCTAGAAATCAGGGTTATAGAGTTGGTTGACCAGTTCACACGAACTGGCAAAGCCAGTTCGTACGAAGTGGCCAAGTGACCACTTCACACGAAGTGGCTGGTGCAATTTCATGCGAACTGGCCAAATCTATATATAGTGAGCTCATGTGTTTCATTTGTAACATTGCTGATTCCGGAGCAGAGGTGCTGCCGAAGTGTCAAGTGGTCTGTAAAGCTTTCAAATCAATATACAAGACATTTAAAGTGAATCCTAGTGTGAATCAAGCTGTAATCAAGTCCGAATCGTTGAATTCCGCCTTTGGTTTGGATTAGAACTCTTCTGAACGACTCGTATAGGTCGAATCTCGATCCTACAATGTTTAACAAAAAGTTAGTCATGAATCTTATTAAAAGTGTTTTCTTTTGTAAAACATATGAAAATCGATAAGAAATTTGATGATATAAAAGAAAGATGTGTGGTTAAATAAATAACCAAGTAAAAATGAATTTGTATAAGATATGTTATTTGTAAAACAATGTTTTGTGGAGTTATATTCTTTGTGTAAAATGTAATATGTCTAAATATAAATGGTTTAAACGATGCTACGATATGTAATATCATAAAAGCACTTATATATAGGAAGTACCAGTTGCGTATCCACCTTGCTTTTATCATATTACACACGCCTCGTTATTTAAATCACTTACCCAAACAAACCACCAAAATGTCTTGTTTAAACTAATGTCAAAATGTTTATGTGTGAACAATGTCAAATGCTAAATCTAAATCATGTTCATGTATAATCAAATGTTATGTATGGCGAATAAAAGTGTCTACTCAAACCATATGTAAAATGTATAAAACAATGTATTTGAATAAATCATAGTTTAAATCAAAAGTTATATTTTGTAAAATCAATGCTTTATTGATACAAACATCTATGCGGTAATGTTAAAATGCATACATTCAAGCCTTGCGACTGTGGAGACAAACCCTTAAACAAATTAAAGGTTTATCAAAATTTATGAATATCGGATTTGTCACACCCTGGCTTTGCGGAAGCGTGGTTAATTTTGGTGTGACTTCTTAATACCATAGCTTAACCATAACAAGCTATATGAGTTAAAAACCATGCAAGTCATCCATTAAGTTTTGAAAACAAAATACAGTACCATTGTTTTAACCAACAACCATAACCTTGTTTAACAACATTACAAACTAAAACATAACATAAACGTGGTTTAAGGACTGTGTCTTGTCCAGGAAAGAGACACATCCCCTAAACCCTGATGACTCCATGACAAGTGCAGCGGAAAACGTTCCATACCGTGCCAGATCCGTTTAATTTCCTGAAATACATGTGAGTTGAAAAATCAACAATAATGTTGAGCGAGTTCATGTGCAAGTGAGTAAGTAAAAACACTTGTAAGTATAAAAGTTTCCTGGTATGTAGCAGTGTAAGAGGACTTGTGATCACCAATGGTTTGCAAGGCCATTAGCATGTCGTGAAATGTAAGTAGGAAGACACAACCCTAGCCGATTTTGCGTTGGGTACCAAGTCACTCCGGGTCCGTTCTGTTAGTCCTCTGTGAGGCCTGTTCTGTTGGACCGGGAGCTGGGCTCGCTACACCCAAATAGATCTACCGCTCGAGTCCCTCGGTGTTCTAACTACCCATTCACATGATCTAAACCTCCTTACGTTATTCATACCGTGTATAAAGTACTTGTAAACAAAGTAACATGTATTTCACCCCCGCAGTTAAGTAAACTGAAAACAGTTAGAGAAAAGGGGGACATGAACTCACAATGAATGCGCGTCTCTACCAAGTGTCTCCAATACAGTAAGCTGTGCAACGACCTACAAGTGCTAATTCTATTAGACGGACGGCCGTGCCTTAGCTTTATAGTTTAAGTCTTTGGGAAATAGTTAGACAACTATTTCGTGTTTATGTTCCGTATACACTTGGTAGTTATATTTCTTCCCAAGGATGGGGGATACAATACATGTGCGTAAGTTACGTTTTATCAATCTTGTGGTAATGTAATTACCGGTGTAACTTATATGTTAATGTGGAAGCGTTCGCAAAGTTTTGGAATCATTAACGCTTGTAAATATTATTTTACTCTAAAATAATGTTTATGTATTTTCACAAAATAATCATAAACAGTGTTGTGACAAATATACTTATCACGTTAATTTTTGTGAAAATCCCACCTCCGAATATTTAGTAAAATATAGTGTTGGCGAAATTTATGTTTCGAAAATATGTCCAAAGATAGTTCTAACACTTGTAAAAATTTTAAGTGTTAGGTTTTTAGAAAATTTCGCCAGAGTTTCCTCTGTAACTGGAGGTGGCCACGCTTTCAAGCGTATCATTTTCTTTTAAACAAATCAATCAACAGCTTCTTTATTCAATCAACAATTTCCGACACATCAAACTAGTCAACAAGTATGTAAATTTGCATAATCGCATGAACTTGTAGTTTTTCCGCATCTATAATGTAAATCCCCTTTGTATATTTAGATCTTTATATAAAGTAGCTTTAATCTTGTAAAAACCTCGTGTTTGGAAAAATCCGTCTTTACAACTTCTAGTAACAAGTGACAAAACTACTTCTTTGTCGGGTCTTTTTGTTTCACAAGTGTTTAAACACTTGTGGTTTATAAAACCATATTTACTAGTGTAAGATCCATCTTTAGAAAAACATGATTTCTCAAATGTGTGGTTCTTTGAAGATACCACTTGCGGATACGTAGATCCGCTAGTTTTAAACACCATTTTACCGGTTAAATCACTTTTACACAAGTAAAATATTTCTACACAAGTTCATGTATCTTGTGTGGTAGAGTTTCACCTTTAACCCTTGTATTTAGTCAAAAACAAGCTTATGTGAAGATACATGATCTTACAAAGTCGGGTTAAACGGAGATCCGAGCTACCACATCATAGATCGGGTCTAGATAAACACATATTTCAAGTCCTACGACTTTTACACAAGTTATATGCTATTAACCACCATTTTAAGTATTTTTACTAGACTTTTAAACATCATCTTTCATTTTAACAAGATTCAACCGACAATAATCCTTTTACCCACTTTAGATAAGTGTAAAAACAAGTGTTAAGTGTTATACCTCTAGCTCGGGGCTAGGGAAGATCTTTGGCGAAAAAGAGGTGGATAAAAGCTAACGGGAGAGGTCCTTCGTGTTCCGCTTGCACCAAAGCTCCTAATACGCGACCTTGGATGTTTGTATGATCTTGGAATGATGAAGACAAGAACCGAAAATATGGTGGTGTAGTGGAGGGGGTTCGGCCGAGAGTGGATAGGGAGGGAGAGAGATGAGTGAGTTGGTGTTAAGTGTGTTATGATAACTCTCTAGATTAGTGTGTATTTATAGGAAAGGTTAAGTGTTATTGTCCAATGGTTAAAGTGTCTTCAAGATACTAGACAATCAAAGATTAGCCAAGATCACCAAGTACAAGGGGTGTCCCCTAGGTAACTGATTCGGTTTGGGGGGGGGGGATCCTTGGTTCGATTTTAAGTAGGTGGTTAGGAGACTTTGTTTAGTTAAGTAGGTTAACTAAGTATCTAACTTAGTTAGTGGTATGTTATGCGTTATGACGGGTGTTAGGGTAATCAGGGACCCTAACTGGCTTAGAAAAATATAATTAGTGAAAATACTAATATTTTCATGTTCCGGGTAAAGTCCGGGTGTCCGGTTGGATAGTAATCCGTTAAAGTGTTACAAAAGGCTTTAAAGTGTCGTTATTACATTATTAGTGACACAATTTGTTTTCCCGACACTTTAGAAAGTGTCTAGTAATATTTTCTCATGTTCTGGCACTTTGCTAGTCAGCTGGAAGCTGGTTTAATTATTAAAGTGCTGTGTTTGGTACTTTAAAGTACGTTTTAGGCACATCCGAATCAGTGTATCTTATTCCTAGAGACGCGGTAACACAACCCTTATATCCTACACTCACTACCAGTGTAGCCAAAATATATGAGGCTCTTAACAGGCCTGAGAGGCAGTGTCTGCCTGATGCTGGTTATATCAGCATGTTTATTGTGTATCCGTTTAGTGCTACTGTGCTTTTTGTGCATCATGTTTGTCACTAGGGTTCAACATGCAGATAATGTAGTGACAGCAATTAAAGTATGATGCAAGTATGTGCATGTATCAGTATGCAGGTAGCAGTTTATCAGCTAGTTTCAATCAAGCACAGTAATTAAGCAGTAATTATTCATTAATTAAGTTGTACGGATACCTGGTTTAGTGCGGGTTGTCACAGGATTCAGTCATTTCCTACTTCCAAACAAACCTAGGATGTCAGAGATGGGAGTTGTCAATTCCTATGGTACCACTACTTACTACTGAGCGGGGTGATCAATGTTAATGAACGTATTTTTGTCCTGTTAAACAAACCAAATGTCATACCAAATGTAAGCATGTTTATGTGTAAACAATGTACTAAGTATGCAATAAGAACATACATAGCAAAAATGTGATGTAAATCAATGTGTACATATGCTGAAATAAACATATGAAACAAATGTGTTTATGAAATCAATGTACTAGCATGTTAATGAAACATACATAGCATAAAACATGGATGAAATCATGTACTATATGTGTACTAATAAACATAGCAAGTATATGTTATGAAAGCAAGAGGGGTCTATGTACTCACTTGATAATGCTCAGTAGTCTTTGAATAATAACCAAGTAAAGCTAGAAGGATCGCGGAATCAATCGGCACCTAATATAGGTAACTAAGTTAATAAATCGGACCTAAATCGGAAGATCGGATAAAATGTGGTTTCGTAAACCAAATGAGTATAGGAACTCATGTAATATGGTTTAACAAAGCCTACATTCTAAATCGGAACCTATCCTAAGTGCTTATGACCCATTACGACTCGTTTAGGTAGCTTACATTCTAAATCGGAACCTATCAAAGGCCGCGACACCAATACTGGTGTGGTAGCTGTTGTTGTATGAAAATTCGACCAACGGTAAATGTTTATCCCAGCTACCGCCTAAATCCATAACACATGCCCTCAGCATGTCTTCCAAAGTTTGTATCGTTCGCTCGCTCTGGCCGTCAGTTTGCGGATGGAACGCAGTGCTCAGATTCAATTGTGAGCCAAAAGATTCTTGGAAAGATTGCCATATTCTTGATACAAACCTTCCGTCTCTATCAGAGATGATCGAGAGTGGTACTCCATGACGTGCTACGATCTCTCTCAAGTAAATTTCCGCAAGTTTACTAGTACTGTCTTTCTCCTTGATTGGCAGAAAGTGTGCGGACTTTGTTAGGCGGTCAACAATCACCCAAATCATATCATGGCCTCTTGGCGTTCTTGGCAGTTTCGTAACAAAATCCATTGAGATTTGTTCCCACTTCCACTTGGGAATCTCAGGTTGTTGCAGAAGTCCCGAAGGCTTCTGGTATTCCGCCTTGACCTTAGCGCACGTTAAACATTTGCTCACGTAAACAGCAACGTCGCCTTTCATCCTAGGCCACCAATAGTAATTTTTGAGATCCTGATACATCTTATCCGATCCAGGGTGGATAGAGTACCGTGACTTGTGCGCTTCGTCGAAAATAACTTCCCTTAATCCACCAAACAGAGGAACCCAAATCCTTTTCTCAAAACATAACGTTCCTTCCTCGTTTGGTACTAAAAGCTTCTCCATTCCACGGAGATATTCTTCCTCAAGGTTTCCCTCCTTGAGAGCTTCCTTTTGTGCAGCACGAATGCGCGAGGAAAGATCGGTTCGTATGATCATTTCCAAAGCCCTAACCCTTATGGGCTTGATTCTTTCTTTACGACTTAGGGCATCGGCGACTACATTCGCCTTCCCTGGGTGATACTTTATCTCGCAGTCGTAATCGTTCAATAATTCAACCCATCGTCTTTGCCTCATATTTAACTCTTTCTGGTTAAATATATGTTGTAGGCTCTTGTGATCTGTGAATATTGTGCACTTCGTACCATACAGGTAGTGTCTCCAGATCTTTAAAGCGAAAACCACTGCGCCAAGCTCTAAATCGTGTGTGGTATAGTTCTTTTCGTGCACTTTCAGTTGGCGTGATGCGTAAGCAATGACCTTTTGGTGTTGCATCAACACACAACCCAATCCCTGACGCGATGCGTCGCAGTATACCACAAAGTCATCAGTACCTTCTGGTAGAGCTAAGATTGGCGCGTTACAAAGCTTATCCTTCAATACCTGGAATGCTTCCTCCTGTTTGATTCCCCAATCAAATGTCTTATCCTTCTGGGTCAGGAGCGTCAACGGTTGAGCGATTTTTGAAAAATCCTCGATGAACCTTCGATAGTAGCCAGCCAAGCCCAAGAATTGTCGAATCTCGGTTGGCGTTGTAGGCGTTTCCCAATTCTTGATTGCCTCGATCTTTGTGGGATCAACATGAATTCCATCCCCATTAACCACATGTCCAAGAAACTGGACTTCGCGTAGCCAAAACTCGCACTTGGAGAGTTTGGCGTACAGCTGTTCCTTCTTTAGCAGCTCCAGTATGGTTCTAAGATGTTGTTCGTGTTCAGCCTTCGTCTTTGAGTAAATCAGGATGTCGTCGATGAATACAATCACGAACTTGTCTAAGTATGGCTTGCAAACTCTATTCATTAGATCCATGAAGACTGCAGGTGCGTTCGTCAAACCAAATGGCATAACGAGGAACTCGTAGTGTCCATAACGAGTTCGGAAGGCTGTTTTCGGGATACTTTCCTCCTGTATCCTTAGTTGATGGTATCCAGATCGAAGATCGATCTTAGAGTAACAGCTTGAACCTTGAAGTTGGTCGAACAGATCATCAATTCTCGGCAGAGGATATCTGTTCTTGATCGTCAGCTTTTTCAGTTCTCTGTAGTTGATGTTTATTGAAAATCATCGTCCTTCTTTTTGATGGGTAAAAGATTTTTGATGGGTAAAAGATGGGATTACCCCAAAAGGAAATCTTGGTCTGTTATCTTCCTTCTCTAACCATTGCTAACATTTCTCTGTCAGTCCTTGCATCTCCGAAAATGTAAGTTGCTATGATGCATCGACTACGGGTGCAGTGCCCGGAATTAAGTCGACGCGGGATTTGACAAATCGTGAGGAGATGATTCCGGCAAGTCTTCGAGGAAGACTTCGGGGTATTCTCCAATCACAAGGATATCTTCGAGTTTTGGTTCTTTGACTTCCTTTACAACATGAGCCAAGAATGCAACACATCCTCTGTGCGAGACTTTTCGGGTCTTCTTAGTCTGATAATCCGTAGGAGCGTATCCTGCTCCATGAGTCACGATAATTTCTCCGTTCGTTTTCGGGGCGCGGATGACAATCTCCGCATGGTTGTTCGTCAACCAGTCCATCCCAATCATCACGTCGAAGCTTCCAAACTCAACTGGCAATAGATCTTGCGTAAACTTACGCTCTCCGGGTTCTATCGTGCCGATTCCAGTTACTGCGTTGACTTCCACTAGCTTCCCCCAAGCTAGTTCTAATGGGTACTGGAATAATTACTCACTCGCTACGTAAACCAATTATGTCCTTGAATACTAGAGTTGTGAATCGTAAAATTTGCAACAGTAGTTGGCAATACGGATGCATAATATTGAGTAATGTGGGACGTACCGCTATCCATGCTTGGATCTCTGGCGTGCCTCCCTAGCTCCGACGGGGAGCTTTCATCCTTGCGCCTGATTGTCTTCGGGCAATATCTTCTGAAATGCTTTTTGCTTCCACAGTTTAAACATCCTCGAGCACGCTTCTGTTCATCAATCATTCTGCCTTGACAATTAATGTTGTCGTTGTCCCCTTCGTGATTCTCACTACCATCCTGGCCCCCATTACTAAGTTTAGTATTTTGCCAACAAGTTTCCTTGACATGTCCCACCTTGCCACAGTTACCACAATTTCCATATTTGCATCGCCCGACATGATAACGTAAACAATTGTCGCACTTAGGTAGGATACCCTTGTAATCTTTTCCCTGTGGGCGACTTCCAAAACCACCACGGTTATTATCTTTATTCCCAAATCCTCCTTGGCCTCCCCGACCGGCAGGGGCCCAACAAGTGTCCTTCAAGTGACCACGTTTCCCACATACTTCGCATGTTTTCAGTCCACATTGGCCAGAATGATGACGCTGGCATGTGTTACACTTGGGCAGTGTGCCTATATAACCCTTTCCTTTATTCTCATTATTCGTTCGGGTACCTTCAGTGAGCTTCCTTTTGTTCTTTCCGGATGACTCTACCTGAGTCTCCTTGTCCGGGTCTGCAAGTTTTTCTAGTCTAATTGCCTCCGTAGCGAGTGCCAAACCCATCTTACTTGCAGAATCAGTTGTTGGTGGCGTTGATGTTGTCATCAAGCTCAAGACTTGAGGCGCCAGTTCCCAAATGAATTGTTCCAATTTCTTCAGTTCTGGTTTTACCAGGTATGGAACAATTTGTGACAGATCATGAAGTCGTTGCACGTACTCCAACACCTTCGGACCTTCCATCATTAGGCTCCGAAATTCATCTTCCCACTTCTGGGTTTCCGTGTGGGGGCAATACTTCTTATGCATCATTCCTTTCAACTCATCCCAAGTTAACGCGTATGCTGTAGTTAGGCCCATTATTCGAACCTGAAGATTCCACCATAATCGAGCTCCATCTTGAAACAACTCAGAAACGTATGGGACCTGTTGTTCTGGCGTACAGCCACTCATTCGAAAGATGGATTCCATACCTTCAATCCATTTTACAAAAGTTATGGCACCCCCAGTGCCGTCGAACTTCGGAGGCTTGTAGTTGAGAAAGTGCCAGTAGGAACAACCGTTATTTTCTGAGGTACCTCTGATAGGTTCGGAGCGTGGGGCCTCGTGCTGTGCTAAAGCTGCAGCAATTATTTCTTTCAGTTCTGCCTCAGAGGTGGGCATGCGCATTTCGCGTCTTGGCGGCATCTTCTAAAAGATGTTTCGCATAGGTTAGGTTATAGCAAGTGAAACGTACGTATGCATTCAACAATACCAACACATAACATCTCATGTTATCAACAAGTCAATCACATAACCTCTTATGTTATAGGACATAAACAATTGTTTGAACGTCGCATGTGATGAGAATACTGCGATTGTATTGCCACAATTTGAGACCACAATGTAAAGCTCACAAGTACACCACTATATCATACTACATCAATGACTTAGTAGGGGACGACCCTAGACAAGTCGTGCGATCGCTGGTCATGTTCAGGAGTCTCTGGTTCGTCCTTTCTCAAATTTCAGGACTCCATGTCAAGTTTCTGAATTTCTGTCCTAAAACAACATTTCTTCTCAATCGTTTCCTTGAGCTCGTCCCAGCTCAGTGTATAAGCAGCATCTGTGCCAAGGGTCTGAACCTGGAGGTTCCATTAAGAGAGTGTGCCATCTAGAAATATCCCTGAGATGTAGGTAACACTCTGTTGGGGCGAACAGTTACTCATTCTTAGAGTGGAGTCGATCTTTTGGACCAACGAACAAATGCAACGGTGCCTCCGGTTCTGACAAAGTTCAAAGGCTTGCAGTTCAGGAACTGTTTATAGGTGCAGCCAGTTGGAGGGTTATCTCCAGTAATGCCATCGTTGTACTTAGAGTGGAGGGCTTCATGTCGTGCATTTATCTGTGAGATGCGTTCTTGCAGCTCGGCTTCTGTCCTTGGCAATGTACTGGTGTTTGTGTCACGCCTGGGTGACATTCCCTTTTTGTCGAAATAGCGTGAAGCGGGTTGGACAACGTTTCAATTGTCTATGGGGTATATATATAGCAACGTAAGCCATCATGTAATCACCCCATTTCACACGCAAATATACTCACTGTATAAGTGGGGAAATAAATTCCTGAGCCTTCACATAGGCTTGTCAATTTGGCTTGTTGCTTGCAATAGAATGAACTCGAGGCTACATCGCCTAGGTCATTTGTGTTTAGGTTATTTCCTGCTGCATTGGTTATCATTAGCTTGGCCTGCAGAGTCCACCGGGATTCCTGTGCACTACAAATCGTTATTACGTGGGCCCCCGTAATAATAAATTGTCTTGCACAGTTACCCCAAATTTTCTCTTATCCAAGCAGATGATCAATCAAGGAGCAACAGCCGGTGCATTGGTATGAACAGGGTCATACTCCAATGCGGGGTCAGGAGCAACGCCTGGCTCAGGGGCCATGGCTAGCTTCGAATCAAAAACTCCATCTCAAAATCAGCTGGATCAGCAAACACAGGGGTCGACAGGGCTGCAGGATCCCCCAAGGGCCGGTCTAAGTGCATGAACTCAATGTCATGGTCTGGATCATCACCAGGCGGAAAAACAGGATTGTCCTCAATATCGGGATCAAACTCAAAACTGTGCGCGGGATTCGGTGCAGCTGATGATGCCATATCAAGGTCGGCGTCGTGTAAGTAGTGTTGCATTCCCTGTATGTGCGAAGATGCGGATGTCAGAGACTCAAATGAGTCTGGGATAGGGGAATGGACATGAGTTTCCCCCTACAGGAGCGTCCGCATGCAGTAGTCTAATACCAGCAGCAATAGGGCCTCGCCCTCAAGTGGGTCCTCCTCTTAGTAGTTCGACATCGTCTTCAGAGACAACGTCGGGGGCATATCAACAACGAGATACGCGGCAGGGGGGGCAAATTCCCAACAAGGTAGCCATTAGTAGGCTCTGCTACGACTTCAGGCAGCGCACAGAGGGCTGAGAGTCGTCGTTGTCTGTGCCGGTAGTATCAGAAATGTACACCTCGTGCTTCGTTGAACTATGTCGTCTGATACTATGGTCACGGGGTTCGTAGTGCCCGTCTTTCTAGTACTTGATGAAAGCATGACGTTTGTAACACGAACACATATACGTATAATAATCAATCATATAGTCATTTAAACATGTAGTTACCACGTAAACATTCAAATTATCCTTCTAGTCCCACTAGCCAACACTTCTAGTCCCACTAGCCAACACTTCTAGTCCCACTAGCCAACACTTCTAGTCCCACTAGCCAACACTTCTAGTCCCACTAGCCAACACTTCTAGTCCCACTAGCCAACACTTCTAGTCCCACTAGCCTCCTACCTCAGCCTCCCAGACTGAGCCTAGAATAATAAATAAAATGTGCTCAACATTTGTTTGTAAAAAGTTGTGGATCTGGACTTAAGTGGTATGCAGTAAAAATGTTTTCGTGAGAGCCCTAGTGATCATAGTCTAGACTCGAGAAAGAATCCTAGTTCGCTATGATCAGAGCTCTGATACCAAGCTGTCACACCCTGGCTTTGCGGAAGCGTGGTTAATTTTGGTGTGACTTCTTAATACCATAGCTTAACCATAACAAGCTATATGAGTTAAAAACCATGCAAGTCATCCATTAAGTTTTGAAAACAAAATACAGTACCATTGTTTTAACCAACAACCATAACCTTGTTTAACAACATTACAAACTAAAACATAACATAAACGTGGTTTAAGGACTGTGTCTTGTCCAGGAAAGAGACACATCCCCTAAACCCTGATGACTCCATGACAAGTGCAGCGGAAAACGTTCCATACCGTGCCAGATCCGTTTAATTTCCTGAAATACATGTGAGTTGAAAAATCAACAATAATGTTGAGCGAGTTCATGTGCAAGTGAGTAAGTAAAAACACTTGTAAGTATAAAAGTTTCCTGGTATGTAGCAGTGTAAGAGGACTTGTGATCACCAATGGTTTGCAAGGCCATTAGCATGTCGTGAAATGTAAGTAGGAAGACACAACCCTAGCCGATTTTGCGTTGGGTACCAAGTCACTCCGGGTCCGTTCTGTTAGTCCTCTGTGAGGCCTGTTCTGTTGGACCGGGAGCTGGGCTCGCTACACCCAAATAGATCTACCGCTCGAGTCCCTCGGTGTTCTAACTACCCATTCACATGATCTAAACCTCCTTACGTTATTCATACCGTGTATAAAGTACTTGTAAACAAAGTAACATGTATTTCACCCCCGCAGTTAAGTAAACTGAAAACAGTTAGAGAAAAGGGGGACATGAACTCACAGTGAATGCGCGTCTCTACCAAGTGTCTCCAATACAGTAAGCTGTGCAACGACCTACAAGTGCTAATTCTATTAGACGGACGGCCGTGCCTTAGCTTTATAGTTTAAGTCTTTGGGAAATAGTTAGACAACTATTTCGTGTTTATGTTCCGTATACACTTGGTAGTTATATTTCTTCCCAAGGATGGGGGATACAATACATGTGCGTAAGTTACGTTTTATCAATCTTGTGGTAATGTAATTACCGGTGTAACTTATATGTTAATGTGGAAGCGTTCGCAAAGTTTTGGAATCATTAACGCTTGTAAATATTATTTTACTCTAAAATAATGTTTATGTATTTTCACAAAATAATCATAAACAGTGTTGTGACAAATATACTTATCACGTTAATTTTTGTGAAAATCCCACCTCCGAATATTTAGTAAAATATAGTGTTGGCGAAATTTATGTTTCGAAAATATGTCCAAAGATAGTTCTAACACTTGTAAAAATTTTAAGTGTTAGGTTTTTAGAAAATTTCGCCAGAGTTTCCTCTGTAACTGGAGGTGGCCACGCTTTCAAGCGTATCATTTTCTTTTAAACAAATCAATCAACAGCTTCTTTATTCAATCAACAATTTCCGACACATCAAACTAGTCAACAAGTATGTAAATTTGCATAATCGCATGAACTTGTAGTTTTTCCGCATCTATAATGTAAATCCCCTTTATATATTTAGATCTTTATATAAAGTAGCTTTAATCTTGTAAAAACCTCGTGTTTGGAAAAATCCGTCTTTACAACTTCTAGTAACAAGTGACAAAACTACTTCTTTGTCGGGTCTTTTTGTTTCACAAGTGTTTAAACACTTGTGGTTTATAAAACCATATTTACTAGTGTAAGATCCATCTTTAGAAAAACATGATTTCTCAAATGTGTGGTTCTTTGAAGATACCACTTGCGGATACGTAGATCCGCTAGTTTTAAACACCATTTTACCGGTTAAATCACTTTTACACAAGTAAAATATTTCTACACAAGTTCATGTATCTTGTGTGGTAGAGTTTCACCTTTAACCCTTGTATTTAGTCAAAAACAAGCTTATGTGAAGATACATGATCTTACAAAGTCGGGTTAAACGGAGATCCGAGCTACCACATCATAGATCGGGTCTAGATAAACACATATTTCAAGTCCTACGACTTTTACACAAGTTATATGCTATTAACCACCATTTTAAGTATTTTTACTAGACTTTTAAACATCATCTTTCATTTTAACAAGATTCAACCGACAATAATCCTTTTACCCACTTTAGATAAGTGTAAAAACAAGTGTTAAGTGTTATACCTCTAGCTCGGGGCTAGGGAAGATCTTTGGCGAAAAAGAGGTGGATAAAAGCTAACGGGAGAGGTCCTTCGTGTTCCGCTTGCACCAAAGCTCCTAATACGCGACCTTGGATGTTTGTATGATCTTGGAATGATGAAGACAAGAACCGAAAATATGGTGGTGTAGTGGAGGGGGTTCGGCCGAGAGTGGATAGGGAGGGAGAGAGATGAGTGAGTTGGTGTTAAGTGTGTTATGATAACTCTCTAGATTAGTGGGTATTTATAGGAAAGGTTAAGTGTTATTGTCCAATGGTTAAAGTGTCTTCAAGATACTAGACAATCAAAGATTAGCCAAGATCACCAAGTACAAGGGGTGCCCCCTAGGTAACCGATTCGGTTTGGGGGGGGGGGATCCTTGGTTCGATTTTAAGTAGGTGGTTAGGAGACTTTGTTTAGTTAAGTAGGTTAACTAAGTATCTAACTTAGTTAGTGGTATGTTATGCGTTATGACGGGTGTTAGGGTAATCAGGGACCCTAACTGGCTTAGAAAAATATAATTAGTGAAAATACTAATATTTTCATGTTCCGGGTAAAGTCCGGGTGTCCGGTTGGATAGTAATCCGTTAAAGTGTTACAAAAGGCTTTAAAGTGTCGTTATTACATTATTAGTGACACAATTTGTTTTCCCGACACTTTAGAAAGTGTCTAGTAATATTTTCTCATGTTCTGGCACTTTGCTAGTCAGCTGGAAGCTGGTTTAATTATTAAAGTGCTGTGTTTGGTACTTTAAAGTACGTTTTAGGCACATCCGAATCAGTGTATCTTATTCCTAGAGACGCGGTAACACAACCCTTATATCCTACACTCACTACCAGTGTAGCCAAAATATATGAGGCTCTTAACAGGCCTGAGAGGCAGTGTCTGCCTGATGCTGGTTATATCAGCATGTTTATTGTGTATCCATTTAGTGCTACTGTGCTTTTTGTGCATCATGTTTGTCACTAGGGTTCAACATGCAGATAATGTAGTGACAGCAATTAAAGTATGATGCAAGTATGTGCATGTATCAGTATGCAGGTAGCAGTTTATCAGCTAGTTTCAATCAAGCACAGTAATTAAGCAGTAATTATTCATTAATTAAGTTGTACGGATACCTGGTTTAGTGCGGGTTGTCACAGGATTCAGTCATTTCCTACTTCCAAACAAACCTAGGAAGTCAGAGATGGGAGTTGTCAATTCCTATGGTACCACTACTTACTACTGAGCGGGGTGATCAATGTTAATGAACGTATTTTTGTCCTGTTAAACAAACCAAATGTCATACCAAATGTAAGCATGTTTATGTGTAAACAATGTACTAAGTATGCAATAAGAACATACATAGCAAAAATGTGATGTAAATCAATGTGTACATATGCTGAAATAAACATATGAAACAAATGTGTTTATGAAATCAATGTACTAGCATGTTAATGAAACATACATAGCATAAAACATGGATGAAATCATGTACTATATGTGTACTAATAAACATAGCAAGTATATGTTATGAAAGCAAGAGGGGTCTATGTACTCACTTGATAATGCTCAGTAGTCTTTGAATAATAACCAAGTAAAGCTAGAAGGATCGCGGAATCAATCGGCACCTAATATAGGTAACTAAGTTAATAAATCGGACCTAAATCGGAAGATCGGATAAAATGTGGTTTCGTAAACCAAATGAGTATAGGAACTCATGTAATATGGTTTAACAAAGCCTACATTCTAAATCGGAACCTATCCTAAGTGCTTATGACCCATTACGACTCGTTTAGGTAGCTTACGCTACTTTAACGCCTTGTTCGCGTAAAACGCGTTCGGAGCGCCTAACTAGTCCTATGATAAGTATTATATGCCTTAACAAGTCTCATAATGTTGCCTAATCAGTTTAGATGTCAAAATTTAAGTTACATATGCTTAAAATGAATTTATGCGCAAAAAGGGAATTTTGGTCATTTTCCTAAGGCATATAAACTACCTATCATACAACTAACTAAACGAAGTGACCATAAGGTATAACCTCGGAAGGTTATTCCCTATACAACTATGGTCACAAAATGTGTTTGGTCAGATCCTAATGATCGACCAAATGGGTCGGGTTCGAAACTCTAAGCGGTTGTTTAGACCGCTTATCTTACGAGCCTATATAAGCACTAAACTAAAAGTGACGATTTAAACATGTTAAAACATGTTTAACTACGTTAGAAAACAAGTTTGATATCAAAACAAAGGGTTTTGATACCCAAGAATAGTTTGGTTGCAAAATACGCATAATCGCGTATTTTGACCGAAACTATGACTCGTCACTATGCATAAATAACGTGGTAATCAGTAGGTATAGTCACAAAGGACTACGACCATCGTGATTACGCTCACGTTGCAAAGTTCAAATGAACTTTGTGTTGACCATTGACTGGTCAAAGCAGAAAGTCAAACACTGTTTGACTTTCGTGCTTAAAAATGCATAAAAGAATGAAAGAAGCTTACAAGAGGTCCAAGCAAGGAAGAAATTGATCTAAAATACTCAGGTATGAAGCTAAGGCTTCAACTTAGAGTATAAATTAGATCAAATGTGGGGAATGCAAGTGAATTCAAGGTGGGTTTATATAGATTTTCAAGAACCGTTAAGATCGTTCCTCGAGTTTTGAGCTTTGATCTTGGCCATCCATGTGTGGCATATGGTTTTAAATAACATGGGAACTTATAAACAAGCTCCAAGTATTGCAAAAAAATGGTAGAAATCCGTGGGAACATGTTGCAAAGCTGAATTCAATGAATTTGGTCTGCAGGTCTGTCGCGCCCCACGTAGGCTTATGCCTGGGCCTTCGTGCCCCGCGAGCTATGTTTGACAGTTTGGCAGTTTTAGTCTGTAGGATCGAATTGTGACCCAAACGAGTCAATCAGAAGAGCTCTAGTCTGTTTCAGAGGCGGAAACTAAGAAACAGACTTCAAAAACAGCTTGTTTAACTATAAAACGTCTTGTTATTGATTATAACAGCAATACAGATCAAACGACGCCTCGGCAGCAGTTCGGTACCGGAAACAAGAGCCTTCCAAATGATCTCGCTTGAGAGCTATATATAGATGATGGGATTTTGCTTGAAAGAAACATATGTCAGTTCAAGCGAAATAAACTTGGTTGATTTCGCTTGAAAGTGTCACATGTCATTTTCAAGCGGAATCACCCACTCAAGCGGAATTAGATCAAATACTCCCTAAAACCTCCTATATTCTCGTACAACGCGCCCTGATCTAACAATTCTAATACTAGACTCGATACAAGCCGAAGTCGACAGGCGTATGCACTAACAGACTCCCCCTCGGATGTTGACGAGTCTTAAGTGTCGAGTCTTCAACGTCTTCAGTCTTTATCAGTCTTCGGGCTTCCAGAATCTCGATCTGGCTCTTGCCTCACTTCAAATCCTTCTTCAGAATCTTTCAGGATCAAACTCCTAGCTCTATCAACTTCAGACTCTTTTTCTCTAACAGACTCCGCCTCAACTTGTGCTGGGATCGTAGTCTGGCTTTTGCGGAAGATCCTCAGGTATCGGAACCTGGTTCTTTCCAAACTTCATTCCTGAATAAACTCTAACTAAAACATAAGTTTCATAAAAACCTTGCTAACCACTTGAAAACACAACCTGAACATATCATTTTCAAGTATTGTACAAAATGATTTAACATATTAATCTCTGATGAACCACTTGTATATATCATTCATTTTCAGAACAATTTGCTTTCAATAGACTCCTTTTCACTTAAAAACTTTTCAATCACATTTTCCCAAACCTGTTCATCATGTTTAGCACTCAGAATTTTGAAAATCAGCTCTTCAATATCAGTTGTCGAAAATCTTTTTGGATTTTTCAAAATTTTTGTTAAAACACACTGAAAATCTTTTTGGATTTTTAAATGAAGTAAAGAAGTATTTAAATACAATATTTTTGTGAGTTTGTGAAAGAGGATCATATCAGTTTTTGAGACAAAACACCAACACCGTTAAGCTTTAAACATTTTAAATTCTAAACGATTCACTTAGATTGTCAGTATACTGATCCAATTAAATTTTCACACAAAGTTCAACTGTTTCGAGATATGAGATTAATGTTTTAGATACTTAAACTTATTCGCGTGTCCCACCTTAGAATATACTCCCGTATCCAGATCCCAATATTCAGTCTTACAGGTGAGTATACCTAGATGATATCTGTAAGGGGTTATATTGCGAGGGCCGTGAGAGCTCAGGTCAGAACTTCCGTTCAGCAGAGAGATGACGGCTTCGACTTTTGGTGGGTCCCCTTTAGAGGATCTTTTCTACAACAGCACATGATTAGCATTTTTCAATGTTTCATCATTTTTTATCCTGAGGGCAGGCTTTTATTTCAAGCAAGCGAAAAGTATTCTCCGGGGACTAGGCCATTGCTTCTACAAAATCATAAGTCCCGGGATAATACCCCAGATATCACTAAGCATAAAGACCTAGTATCTCAGAAAGAGGGGTCCTTCAAACAAGATTTCGGGGGTAACCCATATATCCGAGAGATGTTACCCACGATATAAGCAAGTTTGAATTTAGGTTTATATCTCGTCACAATCTACTAAATGTGCAAAAACCTACTGACACATCATCAGTGAGACCGTTTATCACATTTTAACTTTCCAATTCTTTAGCATGTTGTGAACGTCTACTGATGTACTATCATTTCCTCTTTTATGCATCAAAACTCATTATAGAATTTTATCATGTTTTTGAGCTTTTTCAAATTTTCAAATGTTTTTGGATTTTCTGAAAATTTCTTACTCCCCCTAAAATGCAAACACATTTAAAGAAATTTGAAAACAAACTGTACAATAAAGTGACAACTGATATCAAATCACTTCAGATCGCCATCCACTTGGCATAAACAATCAGAACTCCCCCTAACAACAAACTATTTTCCCATTGTGATTTCAAAACACTTAAGTTTGTTTTAATCAAATGGTTTTTCCCGAAAATAAGTTTCGTTCAATGTAATGAACCCCATATATTCGTTTGTAGGAAAAACAAGTACAACTTAATGTCCTTGATTTACCACTTGTAAGTGAAAACCTTCTTCAACCACTTGCAGGTTCACTTATCAACCAAATCACTTGTAAACCAACATATAACAATATAAAGATATCACCTGTAGATTTACCAACCAAACCTTTTCAAGAATGATGCCGATTCCTGCTCCACGCTTACCAATCTGGGAGCTCCGGCAAGTCAGGATTTCAGTTAGGAAATACTTTCCCCCAAGCCTGACCAGCCTTGGGAGATTCTGGTACACACCTATCCCACCAACATTTTGATTTGTAGAATTCTTTTGCACCCTTCACTTTCCTGTCTACCATCTTACCAAAAATATGTTTAACTTTTCCATTAAAAGCTTTTTCAGCATCAAATTCTTTTTCTCCAGCAAAGAATTGACCTGAAATCTCAAACCTACCTTTTGATTTTAGATTTTCTTTTGACAATACCGGAAAGTTTTCCTCGTTCAACTCTGGAACGGAATTATCAACCTTTTTCTCAACAAATGACTCCTCTGATTTTATGGAATCAGATTCATTGTCAGAACTGCTTTCAGATTTTACAACCCATTTTTGTTTGTTTAAATCAACTCTTCTTTTCTAAAAATGTTTTGAACTTTCACCTTCTTCGGAAGTTGAATTTTCAAACACTTTCCATTTCTCAGTTGATTGTTTCTTCTCAAAGACAAGTTTTTCTTTCAGTTTTGAGTTAGAAGTAACTTCCTGTTTTGTGTTGTTGAACTGTTGGCAATTCCAAGCAATATGTCCAACTTTTTGGCACTTAAAGCAAGTTCTTCTGTCAACTCTTTGAGCAAACTTCTTCACATTCCTCTTAACTTCAGCAAGAAACTCTTGATTGGACTGTTTCCAGAATGGTTTCTTTTGCTCATCTTCATAACTTCCTCATGAAACAAATTTTTTTTTTTGGTTTATAATTTTTCTCATTTTTATAATTTTCTGAAGAACTAAAACCAAGACCTTGCTTTTTGAAATTTACCGTTGTGGTTTGGTTTCTTTCGATAACCTGAACCAGAACTGTAACCCTTTTTCTTGTTCAATCTTTGTTGAATTCTTGAAGTGTACTTTTTAGGTTTTTCATTAAGATTTAAATCTTTTATTTCAGAAATATTAATTTCTGTTAATTTGAAAACCTGTTTGATCATTTCAGTTTTGACACTTCTTATTGGAAATTCCTCATCAGAATATAATTTGTCTGAATCTTTCAAAGTATAAGCCACTTTGATTGATCCATTATTCAAATTAGATTTTGATAATAAGAATTCTTTATTGTAAACCCTTTTAACCGGTGAACTCTGACTCTTTTCTGATGAACTCGAACTTTCAGACTTAGACTCCGGTTTCGACTCTTCATCTGTATCCAACACCTGATCGACCACTCTTTTTAATAACTCAGACTCATGATCAGTGTCAGACGCTGTGAATGTAACATCAATATTGTCTGGTAATTCATCAATGATTTCAGACTTTAACTTGATGTTGACTGCCTTTTTTACACGCTCCTCGTTAGGATTCCTGGGAGAATAACTTTCATGGATCGGGGGCGGACATCTGTTATACTTGACACTTGGTTTCTTACCAGTATCAGTATCTTCAGTCTTTTTCTCCATGAATGCTTCAAGACCTGCAACAGTAGGATAAACACGATCAATCAAATAATCACATGTTGTATAACTCAACAATAATCGTTTAATCCTTTCACTCTCAATCTTTTCAAGTTCCAACTCCTTTTTCAGTTTAGCACAGTCTTCAATATATTCATTGATGACTCTCTGCTTTGTCATTAATGTTGCATTCATCTTCATCTGAGCAGTTTCAACTTCGAAATTTGTCCTTTTCAGACTATCCACCGTTCTGTTCAGAACATCATACGATTCTTTCACATACTTCACATCAGACAGCAAATTCTCTTTCATCTCTTCCAGATCAAGAATCTTCTTGTCTTTCACTTTACACTGTTTGCAAAATTCCTCACATTTCAAACACGGTTTAACGACCTCAACTATCTTTTCAACTTCAACAACTTTCTCAACTTCAACAATCTTTTCTATTTCAACAACTTTCTCAACTTCGATAATCTTTTCTACCTCGACGATTTTCTCAACTTCGACCAGTTTTTCAACTTCAACTATTTTTTCAACCTCAATAATATTCTCCACCACTTTCTCTACTTCAATGATTTTCTCTACTACTTTCTCAGTTGTTGGTTCAACATTTGCTTCTTCAGATTCTGTCTTCGCCTTTACATCAACTAGAATTCTTGCTGCTTCCAGCTCTTTCCTCAATCTGGCAATTTTCTTCTGATACAACATCTCCATTTTATCTGCAAAAAACAAATTAAAACTAGTAGGATCTATGCCTTTTCTAGCTTTGTTGAGATGTTCTTCCTCATCATCGGTATCCACATCACTTCCAAGATCTGGAAAAATAGGAATTCTTTTCTCACTAGCATCTTCACCCAGAATTCTAGCAACAAAACCTGAACCTGGTGGAATGTATTTATTCCAGCTAAAACCCTCTGCAACAAATTCATCATCTTGATCAATGATACCAAAATAAGCTTTTTTATTTGCATCCTCGATCATTTTCCTTTTTTCATCAACAATTGGCCGAGCATGAGCAGTTTGTGGTTCCTTTTATTGAGTAATCTGATAAAAAATTGATTTCTGATAATAATTGTTCTTTTCTTGATTCCCAGTTGCTTCTTGGTTTTTGCATTCTCTTTTAAAATGACCTTTTCCTTTGCAACGAAAACAAGTGACTTTTGATTTGTCAAAACCCAATGGAGAAGTAGCCATTCCTCGAAACTCATCTCTACCAGTAATTTGTTGAAACTTTTATGCTCTCCTCCAAGCACTAGCTAAACACCACTTCACATCCATCAACTCAAGTTCCTCTGCATCAATTTTGTCATAATCTTCTTTAGTAAGCATCAGATTTCCAATCTTGCCATCAATCAAACTTTCATAGGATTCTAACATAGCAACGAGTGATGCCATGTGTTGCTTGGCTATTTCCGAAGACAGATTTTGACCATTTTGAATATTCAAGGTAACATTGCACTGCAGATTCGTAGAATTCTGTTGTTGAGAACTTGATGTAGTAAAATTTGGATCAAAACTTGAATATAAAGACGAAGATCCACCACTCTGCGTCACATTACTACTCTTTGTTCCAGATGAATTGTCAGCACTAAAACCAGTTTGAATCTTCGGACTAGGGTTGGGGGTAGCCTCAAACTTGTTCCCTCTGTAATACAAACTGACATCTTGTTTTGCATTTGGATTTGTCATGATAGCAGTTTTCTGAATATCCAATTCATGCTCCTCAATTTTCTGAATAAACTGAGCCAGATTCATATTCTCAGACTTCCTCATATGTTTCACAATCACCAAATAAGTTCCCCATTTTTGCTATGGTAACGCATCAGCAAGTTTATCTACCCATTCTTCATCATCTTTCTTTATATCCAATCTCCCCATTTCCAAAACAAGATGACAATATCTGTCAATGGTCTGTTTCGTTGTTTCATGATCAAAAGCTACAAACATATCAAAAGATTTCTTTAGCAATGCCTTTCTGTTTTTAATCATATCTGCACTTCCTTTGAACTTTTGAATCAATGCATTCCAAATCGATCTAGCAGTACCCTCATGCTGAAGTAAAACAAAGATGTCTTCTTTAATTGCCTGTTAAAGAATACTGATCATCATTTTCTCACTTGTATATTTTAACTTATCAATCTCTGTAAAGTCACTAAAACCCTTTTCAAGCCCACGTTCATTTTTTGGTTTTTCGTAATCTTTCTCCAATGCACACCATGCATCAAATTTGTAAGCTTGCACCCAGTTTTCAAAGGGATTCTGCCATCCTTTAAAATCTTCAATGTACATAAGTTTTGGTAGTTTCTGGTGAGTTCCCGTTTCATTCTCACTGTACAATGTTTCAGCAGCAGTAACAGGTGCAATCGGTGTAGCAAATGCATTGTAGAAATCTCGTCCATGTTTCGATTTTTTTTTTCACCAAAACACAATTTCAAGCGAAATACCACAATCAAGAGAAATAACCTGAAGCGAAATAACTGATTTCGCTTGAGTCAGTATGCATTCAAGCGAAATATCAACTTGAAGCGGAATCAGGTATATTTTCAAGAGAAATAATGAACTCAAGCGAAATCTGATGAAATTTTCAAGCGAAATAAGGATTTCAAGCGAAATTAACCTGCTGATTTCGCCTGAAATGTTGCTGACATCATCAATTCGATCTGTTTTCAAGCGGAATTAAGTATTTTTACCAGTTTTAAGCCGAATTAAAGTCCAATTCTCTCAAGGATTAGTTAAAACACTGTTTCGCACACAATATATGAAACTCAAAACTTTTTGACCGTGAAAACTTGTTCAATTTTGAAAAGAAGGTGTAGAAGTCAGAAAATATGGCTGTTTTGGCAAGAACTCTTCTTCCTGAGCTCTGATACCACTTGTAGGATCGAATTGTGACCCAAATGAGTCAATCAGAAGAGCTCTAGTCTGTTTCAGAGGCGGAAACTAAGAAACAGACTTCAAAAACAGCTTGTTTAACTATAAAACGTCTAGTTTATTGATTATAATAGCAATACAGATCAAACGATGCGTCGGCAGCAGTTCGGTACCGGAAACAAGAGCCTTCCAAATGATCTCACTTGAGAGCTATATATAGATGATGGGATTTCGCTTGAAAGCAACATATGTCAGTTCAAGCGAAATCAACCTGGTTGATTTCGCTTGAAAGTGTCACATGTCATTTTCAAGCGGAATCACCCACTCAAGTGGAATTAGATCAAATACTCCCTAAAACCTCCTATTTTCTGGTACAACGCGCCCTAATCTAACAATTCTAATACTAGACTCGATACAAGCCGAAGTCGACAGACGTATGCACTAACATAGTCCCTGCAAACTCAAAACTTAGATTTTGATGCATTTCAGCCCCGTTAACCCCATTTCAAGGCTCTACAATGAAGTTAAAGCATAGGGAACATGAAATATGCTTGAAAATATCACGGATGTTGGTTTGTTTGGTCGTACGGTTGCGATATTCGATTAATTACGATGAAACACGAACGAATGCGAATAACGATCCAAATTACGTGACGAATGAAATTTTAGCATTCCAAACACTAAAATAAAATATTTTAATGATTACAAAAATTTTTGGATCTCCGGATATGTTCAGAACGTAAGATATGCGCGTAAATGCAAACTTATGCACTTTTTGACGCTTTTAGTCCCTGATTGACCAAATAAGTTTATTTTCGCATACCGAACCCCCCAAAGCCTATTTCTAAGCTATGTAAAGGATATTTATGGTATGTTTAACTTATGATCATGTTCCGGAGTGTTCGTTATTATACGAATCGGTAGACTTTCGCAGTTTGTCGCAAATAGTCCCTACGATCGAATAAACTTGTTTTTGCCATACCAAACCTTTTAAAACTTATTTCTAAGTTATGTAAAGATTATTTAAGGTGTGTTAAGCATATGTTGATGTTCCGGAGTGTTTTTCGCATTAAACTGATTACGTTTACACATCAATTTGCGTATAACTTTCCAGAAAAGCGATATAGAGTTTGAAATTGAACAAAAATCAAAACGTGCAAAATGTCAAACATAAATAAACAAACATTGGGGTTAAATCACATTGCTTTATTGATAATTGAACATATTAGAGTTTATATAATGATTACAAGCACAGATGTCATAGTCTCCCCTACTTGTGGAAATTTCGTCCCGAAATTTATTTAGAGGAAACTTGTGAGAATAGATGCGGATATTTTGTCTTCATCTGATCTTCATGTTCACAAGTAAATTCTGGTCCACGTTTAGATTCACAGCAAACTTTGATAAGAGGAATGCGCTTGCGTTTGAGCCACTTGACTTCACGTTCCATGATTTCCACAGGTTTCTCAACAAAATGCATCGTGTTATCAACACAAATTTCATCAATTGGTATGTGGAGGTTCTCATCAGCTAGACACTTTTTGAGATTGGACACGTGGAAGGTTGGATGAACATTTCCAAGTTCAGGAGGTAACTCAAGTCTGTAGGCTACCTTTCCGATTCTTTCGACGATCTTGAATGGTCCAACATATCTAGGTGCAAGTTTTCCTATCTTTCCAAATCTGATCACACCTTTCCAAGGTGAAACCTTTAGTAAGACGCGATCACCGACTTGAAATTCTAAGGGCTTGCGTTGTCTATCCGTGTAACTCTTTTGACGGCCTCTAGCTGTCTGAAGGTTGTCGCGAATTTTCTTGATTTTATCTGTAGTCTCTAGAATAAGGTCAGGTCCTGTAAGCTGAGCTTTATCGATCTCATTCCAGTAGACTGGTGAACGACATTTTCGACCATAGAGAGCATCGAAAGCAGCCATATTGATGCTGGAGTGATAACTATTATTGTAGGAGAATTCAATCAACGGAAGATACGAATCCCAACTACCACCAAAATCGATCACACAAGCTCAAAGCATATCCTCCAATGTCTGGATTGTTCTTTCAAATTGACCATCTGATTACGGATGATAAGCTGTGCTCAAATTAATTTGGGTTCCCATAGCAGATTGCATGGTTCTCCAAAAACGAGACGAGAATCGAGCATCTCTGTTAGAAATAATGTTCAAAGGAATGCCATGACGGGATACAATCTCATCCACATAGATTTTAGCCAGCTTGTCGGCAGATAGATCCTCACGGATTGGCAAGAAATGCGCTGATTTGGTAAGACGATCAACAACTACCCAAATAGCATCATGACCTTTCTTAGTGCGTGGAAGTTTGGTAATAAGATCCATAGCAATGTTTTCCCATTTCCAAACTGGAATCTCTGGTTGCTCCAATAATCCAGAGGGATGTTGATGTTTAGCCTTAACCTTAAGACAAGTAAGGCATTTTGATACGTATAAGGCAATGTCTTTCTTCATACCAGGCCATCAAAACTGGGTACGAAGATCCTTATACATTTTATCTGCACCAGGATGAATAGAATAACGAGACTTATGAGCTTCATCCATAAGCAAGGTGCGAATATTGTCTTGACTTGGGACCCATAAATGGTCCATGAAATAATATGATCCATTGTCCTTCAGTTCCAGGTCAGGCTTAATGTGATATGGTAATTCTTTACCCATCAAATCTGTGAAACACAAGTATGTTGAGCCTGAGAAATGCGGGTTTGAATATCAGATCGAATTCGAACACAATGAACCTTGACATGATATTTACGACTCAATGCATCAGCCACGACATTCGCCTTACCAGGATGGTAGGGAATTTCGCAGTCATAGTCGCTTAGAAGTTCAACCCAATGTCATTGACTCATATTAAGTTCTTTCTGATTGAAGATATGCTGAAGACTTTTGTGGTAAGTGAAAACCACACATTTAGTACCATACAAATAGTGTCTCCAGATTTTGAGAGCGAAAACAACTGCACCTAACTCAAGATCATGAGTCGTGTAGTTCTTCTCGTGAATTTTCAACTGTCTCGATGCGTAAGCTATGAATTTGTTCCTTTGCATGAGAACACAGCCAAGACCTAATTTGGATGCATCACAGTATACGAAAAAATCATCATTGCCCTCAGGTAATGATAGAATAGGTGCATTGCAGAGTTTCTGTTTCAAGGTCTGAAAGGCTTCTTCCTATTTGATTCCCCAATCAAAGGGGTTATTCTTCTGAGTTAATGCTGTGAGAGGAACTGCAATCTTGGAGAAATTTTTGATGAAGCAACGGTAATAACCCGCAAGACCAAGAAAAGAACGAACCTCGGTTGAAGTAGTAGGCGTATCCCAATCCTTAATCGAACTGATCTTGGAGGGATCTACATGAATACCTTGTTCTTTGACGATGTGTCCCAAAAATTGAACTTCCTTAAGCCAAAATTCACACTTGGAGAATTTGGCAAAAGGTTGCTCTTTCTTCAGGATTTCCGAAGTAAGACGAAGATGCTACTCATGATCGGCTCGAGTCTTAGAATAAATGAAGATGTCATCAATGAAAACGATGATGAACTTGTCCAAATAAGGCTTACAAACCCTATTCATCAAGTCCATGAAAACAGCAGGAGCATTAGTCAAACCGAATGGCATAACAGTGAACTTATAATGTCTATATCGAGTGCGGAAAGCAGTCTTGGGAATATCTTCTTCAAGCACTCGAATCTGATGATACCCAGAACGTAGATCAATCTTTAAAAACGAGTAGCACCCTGTAACTGATCAAAGAGATCATCAATGCGAGGTAGGGGATATCGATTTTTTATGGTAAGCTTGTTAAGCTCACGATAATCGATGCACATTCTGAAAAAGCCATCTTTCTTTTTAACAAAAAGAATGGGAGCACCCCAAGGCGAAAAGCTAGGATGAATAAAACCTTTATCAGAAAGCTCCTGAAGTTGCTTAGTGTCACACCCCGACCACGTAGAACATACAAAACGTGGCGGAAACATCGGGGAGTCTTGTAACAGAATTAATGTTTCATAACCATGGATACCAAAAAGTGTTTCGTTTTATTAAACATTGAATAATTACATCATCTGGAAATCTAAATACACAATTTAAACATAGTCTATCATTGTTATTTAGTCACTAAGGCCTTGTCCAGTCCTATGTGAGCATGCATCCTATCAATTGATATCTTTCAACAAGACCTGAAACACATGTGAAAACGAGGTCAGCAAAGAAATGCTGGCAAGTACATAGGTTTTGTAGGAGTGTCGAAATCATGGCTAGTTTAGATGTTGCAATACTTTATTAAAAACCTTGTTTTGAAAAGAGTATAATATTGCAACTAAATTAACCAACTCAAATCAAGCGGGTTATAGTTTATAAAACCTCGTAGCCATGACTCTTAACCCAAAAACATTTGTTAATAAATCGTTAATAAAACTTGTTAATAAATCTCGTTAAAAACTCGTATAGTTTATATCATATCGAAAACCTCGTTTGTGTGACATCGTTTCAAAATCGTTTACCCAATTCGTTAAAACATCGTGTGAAAACCAATCGTTTACCCAAATCGTTAAAACATCGTGTGAAAACCAATCGTTTACCCAAATCGTATAATTCGTTTTAGGTCGTGAAACTACTTATATGGTCGTCTCGCTAATAACATTCAAACCTTCGTGACTCGCTTACCTCGTCGCTTCTCGTTTTCGCATTAACAAACCCTTACCAAAGGGTAACTTAATAATTACAGATTCAGTCGCTACCCACCACCCCCACACATAACTACGGGTGTAGTAAGATAACGAGATTTGTCAGATCCTATGGTACCATAACCTAATACTGGTCGGCTTGATCTTTGCTAATGAATGTCATTTGTTATGTAACCCAACCAACAAGTTCGTTCACATTATCGAAATCGTTATTAGTTTTGTATAAATCGTCTTAATCGTTTTTGAAACCATCGTTATAACATTGAAAACATTTAGCACATATGAGTCACCCCAAAACAATTGAAAGCAGTAAAATAGGGGAATAATGTACTCGCCTGAGAATGCTTAGAGGTCTTGAACAACAACCAAGCAAAGCTAAAGGGAGCACGGAATTAATCGGCAGTCTAAAACCATATAAATAAACCGGACATAAATCGGGAGATCGGATAGGATGAGGCTTGGTAAACCAAATGAGTATTGGAACTCATATGATATGGTTTAACAAGGCCTACATACTACATTGAGACTAACCTAAGTGCTTTCGACCCATCGCGACCCATTAAGGTAACATACGCTACTTTAACGCGTCGTGCGCGCAAAGCGCGTTCGAGACGTCCAACTAGTCCTATGACAAGTGTTATATGCCTAAACATGTTACATAATCCGTTATGTGATGAAAGTTTAGGTTACATATGCTCAATTACCAATTATACATGAAAAGGGTTTTTTGGTAATTTACCTAAGGCACATAAACTACCTATCATACAACTACTTAAACGATGTGACCATAAGGTATAACCTCGGAAGGTTATTCCCTACCTACTATGGTCACCTAATGTGTTTGGTCGGATCCTAATGATCGACCAAATGGGTCGGGTTTGAAGGTATAAGCGATTTATCAGATCGCTTACCCTACGACCCTAGACAACGTGGTAATCAGTAGGCATAGTCCCAAGGGACTATAACCAACGTGATTACACTCACGTTGCAAAGTTCAAACGAACTTCGCATTGACCATTACTGGTCAACGCAGAAAGTCAAACAAAGTTTGACTTTCAGACTCAAAAAGACTCGAAAAGCAATAAAAGAACGAAAGAATACTTACGAAGGGTCCCCGAATGCTAATTTCGATTCAAAAATCTCAGGTATGAAACAATAGTTTCAACTTAGAGTTTCTCAAATCAAAATTCTTGTAAGTTTTGCAATGGGGTGGATGGGTATTTATAGGAATACCCGAACCGTTAGGATCGTTTCTCGAATATCATGATCGAATCTCGTGCGTACACTTGTTGGCAAGTTGTGGTGACTAAAAATGGGTTCTTATCAGCTGACTAAGCAAGTGTGAGTGTGTGGTTGTGAATGTAACAGCTGCAATCTGCTGTTAGATTCATTTAATCTGGTCAGAAGGGGCCACGCGGCCCGCTTCAGGATTCACAAAGGCTCAGGCGGGCCGCCTGGCCTTGTCTGATCAGCAACATGTTTCAGAATTTACAGTTTCAGTCCCTGCACGTGTTTAAGGCCATTCTCGACACTTCCAAGGCCCGTAAAGCCAAATTTAAGGCCCTAAAATGATGCCTAAACATTGTGGACATGAAACATGCTCAAAAATATGTCGGATGTTGGTTCGTTTGGTCGTACGAACGCGTTGTTCGCTTAATTACGACGGAATGCGCATAAGCGCGAAAAACGGTCCAAATGACGCGACGAATGGATTTTTCTTATGCCAAACACTAAAATAAAATATTTTAGTGCTTACATAAATTTTTGGATGTCCAGATGTACTCAGAACGTAAGTTATGCGCGAAAATGCAAACTTGTGCACTTTTTGACACTTTTGGTCCCTGAATGAGCCAAAAGTTTATTTTAGCACACCGAACCCCTCAAAGCCTATTTCTAAGCTATATAAAGGATATTTATGGTATGTTTAACTTATGGTCATGTTCCGGAATGTCTGCCACAGTTCAAATTGGCATACTTTCGCAGTTTGTTAAGTTTAGTCCCTGTAAGCGATTTAACTTGATTTTGCCATACCAAAGCCTTCAAAACTTATTTCTAAGTTAAGTAAAGGTTATTTAAGGTATGTTAAGCCTATTTCACTATTCCGGAGTGTTCGTTGCATTTAAACTGGTTATATCTACGCATCAGTGCGCGTATAACCTTCCAGAAAGCGATTTAGAGCTTGAAATCGAACAAAAATTGATATGTGCAAATGATACACATATTTATACAAATCCAAAGTATGAAATACAATATTTCATTGGTTTGGTATTTGTTTGATGGCCGTGGAGGCACAGGTGTTACAGTCTCCCCTACTTTAGGAAATTTCGTCCCGAAATTTATTTAGAGGAAACTTGTGAGAGTTTAAAACATGAAGTTGAAAAGATCGAACAATATTGGTTAGGGTTCTGAACTTCTAGTAACCTTAATAACATTATGCTTGCAATGTAAGAGGGACACTTATATACAAGTATATGAAGCGCCATTGGTGCGTCCACCGTACCTCCATTACATCGTTCTCATTTTGTTATTGTTGTCACTATCGGTTCTTACACATAATAAATCCAACTGGATTTCTGTGCACTAAATTTCATAATTATGTACGCGTCCATAATCAGACAATTCCTTGCACAGTTCACACAGTCTATTTTATAATGTGTAAGGGAAAACCATATGAATGAACCTGTGATGAGCGTGACTGGACCACCATAGGGTCCTTTCAGCTGTATCGTCACATGCCATTCTTAACCAGATCTTGAATCAATCTTTAACTAGACCACTCAAGGGTCTCTCATCGAATCATGGAATGGTACTATATAACCCAAGGGTCTTAACTAGCACATAGAAGCCCATAAGGATTTAAGGTAGTACCTTTTGAATATCCTACTATGAATCCCTCATATGAAGATATGAAAGATTCTATAAGGATTTGAAAATCGTAACACACAAAAACATAGAGGAGAACACATAAACACATATCATATAATCGCATAATCGTATACTCGCATAATTGTTTAATTTGACCTTTAAATTTGTTATCTTTGGGCATGGGTATTTAAAACATACTAGGAATCAAATCCTTAATTGCAGCAATTTGGATGGATCCACATGAATACCCTGCTTGTTGACTACATAACCCAAAAACTGAACTTCTTTAAGCCAAAATTTCCTCTTGGAGGATTTAGCGAAAAGTTTGTTCCTTCTTTAGGGGTTCCAATGTCAACGAAAGTGTTGATCGTGATCGGCTCGGGATATGAATAGATCAAGATGTCATTAATAACAATGACGAACTGATCCAAATAAGGCTTGCAGACTCTATTTATTAAGTCCATGTAGATGGCTGGAGCATTTGTCAACCCAAAAGGCATGACTATAAACTCGTAATGGCCATACTTCGTGCAGAAAGTCGTTTTGATAATTCTTGCATCTCGAATGGTGCAAGACTATAAGGTGTTTTCGCAATTGGGTTGGCATTGGGTACAAGGTAAAAATGAAATTTGACTTGACGAACTGGAGGCAAACCAAGCAGTTCATCAGGAATCACCTCTGGATAATCCCGAACAATCAGAATATCCTGAATACTCTTGCTCTTGCCTTTCTCCTCGGTGACATGTGCTAGAAAAGCAACATATCCTTTTCGTATATAACTTTGGGCTTTTGATTTAAAAGAACAAGTGTTTAAGGTTCTTGGGGAGGTCACAAGTGATCATAAAAATGACAGAACCACACGAGTAATTTGTCTTTGTGTTGACATCATAAGGTTGAATCAAACATTCATACAATTGCATTAGTTGAAAAAAATAAAAACCACAAATTTTTATTTATATAACAACCGCATTGTCTTTAAATGTTACAAGATAACAACCAGAGGAATTTCAAAATACTAAATGTTCTTCATCATTGATTGCCTCATTGATGTTATACACTCATCCACGTGCTGGATTCACATTGACGTTGACGTTCGCATTCGGATTTACGTTTGCATTTGCATTTACCAGTCTCGGACAGTTGTGGCGGAAATGACCAATCTCTCCGCAGTTGAAACATGAACCCAGTGGGAATCTCGCAGCATTCCCTTGAACCGGAGCTTGAACCTGAGCAGCCTGATTTTGTCCCAGACGACAAACATTGGACAAATGCCCAAGTCTACCACACGTTGTGCATTTCTTGCAATCTTGTTGTGCAACATGATGACCGTTGCAACAGGCACAATGTGGTGCGGTACCAGCATATGCCTTCTTTGCAGATGGCTGTGCCGGTGGGTTTTGCAAGTTCTGAGCAGTCTGTGCTGTAACAGCAAAATTTTGGGCACCCTTCTACTTCTTTGATTTCTTTGACGTCTCACCTTCCTTACCCTTCTTGTTTTGACCTTTCTTGCTATCCTCCTTGTCAGACCCCTGCTTCTTACCCTTGTCACCCTTTCTGTGTAACTTATTCTTCCGAATCTGCGACTCAGTCAATGTCGCAGCTAACTCGATCGCCTGACGGAGTGTGGTAGGGCTACTACCAGTAAGGATGTCTTGTACCGAGTCAGGTAGGCCGTCGATGTACCTTTCGATAGCCTTGTCGAGTGGGGTAACCATTGTCGGGCAAAGCAGACTCAACTCCTCAAACCTATCAGTATACGTCCTGTGCTCACCACTATCTTGCTTCAACTCATCAAATTCCTTCTCCAAAGCTCGCTGCTCATGACGAGGACAGAATTCCCTCATCATAAGGGCCCTAAGTTCAGCCCATGTCTGTGCTAGAGCAACTTCTGCACCACGATCCCTCATAACCCCGTTCCACCATGTGAGAGCCCTCTTCTGAAACACACTCGAAGAAAACTCGACCTTGCGATTGTCAGGACACTGCACGTGGCGGAAAGTATTCTCAATGCTCTCGAACCATTGAAAAAGCCCAGTCGCTCCTTCAGAACCACTAAACTTGAGTGGTTTAGCCTGGTTAAAATCCTTGTATTTGCAAGGAACGTTGTTGTTGTTATTATTGCCGTTGTTGTATAACTCATGGACTTGGGTTACAACCCCGGGAAGCACAGCAGCCACCTGTTGAGAGATCAGGGCTGCGAGTTCTTCAATAGTAAAAGTCCGAGCATCGGTTCGAGCATCTCGTCGAGGAGGCATTGTCTAAAAGAGGAAACATGAAATGAAACGAGTGAGAGAATTAGATGAAAAGAATGAGATGAACAAATCTGATGAAAGTAAGGATAGTGGTCATTTGTTTGTTACTACAAAGCAACAAACGACCCCGGTGATTAATCAAAGTAAATAGGTCAAAAATAATGTATCACGAAGACATGCTCGCCTATAAGTGAACACTCATCCCAAGAATTCCCAGGTAAGCACAACTAGTCTCGCGTCTGTTGAGATATATACGAAGTGCTTGCCTAGACAGAAAACCCAGAATACAGGCATTCACCCTTCCATTTTGCACGTGTTCACATTATTTAAAACCCCAAACCTTGACGAGATTTTGAAAACTCAAAGGGGTTCAAAACCATATAACAGAGGGTTCAAAACCTTATAATAGAGGGTTCAAAACCTAGTAATCAATCATCCTAGAAAAGATGATTAGTTTTTCAAAGCGGTTTTGAAATTTTATGTTCTTGTTGTGGTCGTCGCCTAAGGATAGGTGACGGTATTGTTTTATGACTAAACGCAAGTAAACTCGCGTTAGGGTCCTAAGAAGGTTATAGACTAGGTCAAAGCATTACTAATAACCTAATTCCCTATAACCATTGGCTCTGATACCATCTTTTCTGTCACACCCTGACCACGTAGAACATACAAAACGTGGCGGAAACATCGGGGAGTGTTGTAACAGAATTAATGTTTCATAACCATGGATACCAAAAAGTGTTTCGTTTTATTAAACATTGAATAATTACAGCGTCTGGAAATCTAAATACACAATTTAAACATAGTCTATCATTGTTATTTAGTCACTAAGGCCTTGTCCAGTCCTATGTGAGCATGCATCCTATCAATTGATATCTTTCAACAATACCTGAAACACATGTGAAAACGAGGTCAACAAAGAAATGCTGGCAAGTACATAGGTTTTGTAGGAGTGTCGAAATCATGGCTAGTTTAGATGTTGCAATACTTTATTAAAAACCTTGTTTTGAAAAGAGTATAATATTGCAACTAAATTAACCAACTCAAATCAAGCGGGTTATAGTTTATAAAACCTCGTAGCCATGACTCTTAACCCAAAAACATTTGTTTTAGTAAAGCAAATTATGAAACATCTCGAAATAAATCGTTAATAAAACTTGTTAATAAATCTCGTTAAAAACTCGTATAGTTTATATCATATCTAAAACCTCGTTTGTGTGACATCGTTTCAAAATCGTTTACCCAATTCGTTAAAACATCGTGTGAAAACCAATCGTTTACCCAAATCGTTAAAACATCGTGCGAAAACCAATCGTTTACCCAAATCGTATAATTCGTTTTAGGTCGTGAAACTACTTATATGGTCGTCTCGCTAATAACATTCAAACCTTCGTGACTCGCTTACTTCGTCGCTTCTCGTTTTCGCATTAACAAACCCTTACCAAAGGGTAAATTAATAATTACAGATTCAGTCGCTACCCACCACCCCCACACATAACTACGGGTGTAGTAAGATAACGGGATTTGTCAGATCCTATGGTACCATAACCTAATACTGGTCGGCTTGATCATTGCTAATGAATGTCATTTGTTATGTAACCCAACCAACAAGTTCGTTCACATTATCGAAATCGTTATTAGTTTTGTATAAATCGTCTTAATCGTTTTTGAAACCATCGTTATAACATTGAAAACATTTAGCACATATGAGTCACCCCAAAACAATTGAAAGCAGTAAAATAGGGGAATAATGTACTCGCCTGAGAATGCTTAGAGGTCTTGAACAACAACCAAGCAAAGCTAAAGGGAGCACGGAATTAATCGGCAGTCTAAAACCATATAAATAAACCGGACATAAATCGGGAGATCGGATAGGATGAGGCTTGGTAAACCAAATGAGTATTGGAACTCATATGATATGGTTTAACAAGGCCTACATACTACATTGAGACTAACCTAAGTGCTTTCGACCCATCGCGACCCATTAAGGTAACATACGCTACTTTAACGCGTCGTGCGCGCAAAGCGTGTTCGAGACGTCCAACTAGTCCTATGACAAGTGTTATATGCCTAAACATGTTACATAATCCGTTATGTGACGAAAGTTTAGGTTACATATGCTCAATTACCAATTATACATGAAAAGGGTATTTTGGTAATTTACCTAAGGCACATAAACTACCTATCATACAACTACTTAAACGATGTGACCATAAGGTATAACCTCGGAAGGTTATTCCCTACCTACTATGGTCACCTAATGTGTTTGGTCGGATCCTTATGATCGACCAAATGGGTCGGGTTCGAAGGTATAAGCGATTTATCAGATCGCTTACCCTACGACCCTAGACAACGTGGTAATCAGTAGGCATAGTCCCAAGGGACTATAACCAACGTGATTACACTCACGTTGCGAAGTTCAAACGAACTTCGCATTGACCATTACTGGTCAACGCAGAAAGTCAAACAAAGTTTGACTTTTAGACTCGAAAAGACTCGAAAAGCAATAAAAGAACGAAAGAATACTTACGAAGGGTCCCCGAATGCTAATTTCGATTCAAAAATCTCAGGTATGAAACAATAGTTTCAACTTAGAGTTTCTCAAATCAAAATTCTTGTAAGTTTTGCAATGGGGTGGATGGGTATTTATAGGAATACCCGAACCGTTAGGATCGTTTCTCGAATATCGTGATCGAATCTCGTGCGTACACTTGTTGGCAAGTTGTGGTGACTAAAAATGGGTTCTTATCAGCTGACTAAGCAAGTGTGAGTGTGTGGTTGTGAATGTAACAGCTGCAATCTGCTGTTAGATTCATTTAATCTGGTCAGAAGGGGCCACGTGGCCCGCTTCAGGATTCACAAAGGCTCAGGCGGGCCGCCTGGCCTTGTCTGATCAGCAACATGTTTCAGAATTTACAGTTTCAGTCCCTGCACGTGTTTAAGGCCATTCCCGACACTTCCAAGGCCCGTAAAGCCAACTTTAAGGCCCTAAAATGATGCCTAAACATTGTGGACATGAAACATGCTCAAAAATATGTCGGATGTTGGTTCGTTTGGTCGTACGAACGCGATGTTCGCTTAATTACGACGGAATGCGCATAAGCGCGAAAAACGGTCCAAATGACGCGACGAATGGATTTTTCTTATGCCAAACACTAAAATAAAATATTTTAGTGCTTACATAAATTTTTGGATGTCCAGATATATTCAGAACGTAAGTTATGCGCTAAAATGCAAACTTGTGCACGTTTTGACAGTTTTGGTCCCTGAATGAGCCAAAAGTTTATTTTAGCACACCGAACCCCTCAAAGCCTATTTCTAAGCTATATAAAGGATATTTATGGTATGTTTAACTTATGGTCATGTTCCAGAATGTCTGCCACAGTTCAAATTGGCATATTTTCGCAGTTTGTCAAGTTTAGTCCCTGTAAGCGATTTAACTTGATTTTGCCATACCAAAGCCTTCAAAACTTATTTCTTTGTTAAGTAAAGGTTATTTATGGTATGTTAAGCCTATTTCACTATTCCGGAGTGTTCGTTGCATTTAAACTGGTTATATCTACGCATCAGTGCGCGTATAACCTTCCAGAAAGCGATTTAGAGCTTGAAATCGAACAAAAATTGATATGTGCAAATGATACACATATTTATACAAATCCAAAGTATGAAATACAATATTTCATTGGTTTGGTATTTGTTTGATGGCCGTGGAGGCACATGTGTTACACTTAGATAACTCTTGCATCTTAGACGGTGCAAGACGATACGGAGATCGAGCGACAGGATTAGCACCAGGTACAAGGTCGATACGAAACTCGACTTGGCGTGCTGGGGGTAAACCAGGTAATTCTTCAGGAAACACTTTAGGATAATCCCAAACAACAGGGATATCTTCAATAGACTTACCTTTGCCTTTCTCTTGTACGACATGTGCCAAGAAGGCAATATAATTCTTGCGTAGATACTTTTGAGCTTGAGACTGCTAGCAGGTTTCTCACCATGGACCTCTAAGATCTCACCAGAAGAAAGCGGAATACAGAAAATCTTCTCAAAATAAACTACCACTGCGTGATACTTGGCTAACCAATCCATTCCCACTATAACATCGAAGCTTCCAAGTTGCATCGGTGTGAGGTCAATAGGAAAAAGATGGTTTTTAAGGTTCAACTGGCAATTTCGGAGAACAGAATCAAGAACAACGGGTTCACCACTAGCTACATCTACTGTCAAAGGCTTTCCTAGTTTCGTTCTAGACATGCGAAGCAAAGCCTCGAATGATAAAGACATAAAACTCTTATCGGCACCCAAATTAAAAAGAACAGATACAGGCTGATTATTAACAAAGAACGTACCATTCACCACCTCGTTGTCTGCTCGCGCCTCGTTAACATTCATGTTAAAGACTTGACCACGAGCCTGCGCCTGATTTGCATTAACCAACCTTGGGCACTGATTTCTGTAGTGGGTCAGATCCCCACAATTGTAGCATGGACGTTCAGCCTGCGCCTATTGAGCAGGCGGTTGAGCAACTTGCTGAGCTGGGTTATGTGCGGCTTGATTTGGAGCAAAACGACAAACATCAACAAGACGACCCGATTTTCCACAGTTAGCACAGAAACGACACTGAACTTGCGGTTGATGTCACACCCCGACCACGTAAAGCATCAAATCATGGCGGAAACGTCGGGGAGTGTTGTAACAGAATTATTGTTCCACAACCATGGTAATTAAAATTATATTTTATTCATCAACCAAAGAGTGGAATACATTGTTTCAAAACAAGAACCAAAGAGTACACAACATAATTAAACTAAGTCTATCTTTATTTTAAGTCTCTAAGGCACAGGTCCGCCCTAGTGTCACGATCATCATCCTAAGCAACAGCTCCTGAAACACATGTGAAAATAGGTACGTCAGCATAAAAATGCCTATGAGATACATAGGTTTTATGAAAAATAGGGTTCATGACTTATAAGTTTAGAAAAATAGTTGTTTAACAAAATCAGTCATGATCCTTGTAAAATGTTTTGTGTTACAAATCTTTTGAAAAGCGATGATAAAGTAGATGGTATGTAAAAGAGTAATGTGAGGTTAAATGAATAACCAAGTAAAATGAGTTTTGTATAAAATAGGTTGTTTATAAAACAATGTCTTGTGAAAAATATGTTATTTGTATAAAATTTTATATGTCTAAATTGAAATGATTCAAATAACGCTACGATATGTAATACCATACAAGCACTTATATATAGGAAGTACCAGCGGCGTATCCACCATGCTTGTATCCTATTACACACGCCTTGTTACTCAAATCATTTTACCCAAACAAACCACCAATGTAAATTGCCCATGTCTAAACCATTTGTCAAATGTCTTTGTGTAAACCATGTCAAAATGTCTATGTCAAATATAGTCCATGAAATATGTATATCAATATCAAAAGGTCTATGTCAAATGTCAAATATGTAATGTGTAAACAAAATGTCATGTATGGCAAGTGAAATATATATATATATATATATATATATGTCTACTGAGCCACAGATAAAAATGCACAAAACAATGTATTGAAGTAAAACGTGGTTTAAATCAACGTTATGTCTTGTGGAAATGCATGCTATACTGAATACAAACATTTATGCGGTGTTGTGAAAATGCATACATCCAAGCCTTGTGACTGTGGTGATAAGCCCTTAAACAAATTAAAGGTCTATCTGTGTTATGTTTTATCGAATTCGGTCATTCCTTCCATCCAAACATACCTAGGATGTTAGGAACGGGAGTTGTCAATTCCTATGGTACCACTACCTACTAACGAACGGCGTGATCAGTGTTAATGAATGTATATGGTCCCATTTAAACAAACCAAATGTCATATCAAAATGTAAGCATGTGATGAAATGAAAATGTACTAAGTATGATGAACATACATAGCATGAAAAGGTAATGTAAAACAATGCACTAGGTATGCACTAAATAGACATACATAGCGTGAAATGTAATGAAAACAATGTACTAAGTATGCGCTAAATGATCATACATAGCATAAAATGTCATGTAAAACGATGTACTAAGTATGCTACAAGGGACATACATAGCAAAAACACAATGAAATCATGTACTAATAATGTACTAATGAACATAGCAAGTATTTGATATGAAAGCATGAAAAGCATGAAAATAACAAGTAGGCACATGTGTTTCACCCCAAAATGTTTGAAAACAGTAAAAGAGGGGTCTATGTACTCACTTGAGATTGCTCAATAGACTTTAGATATCCACCAAGCAAAGCTAGAAGGTTACGGAATCAAACGGCACCTAATATAGGCAACTACATTAATAAACGGACCTAATCGGAGGATCGGGTAGCATGAGGGTTCGTAAACCAAATGAGTGTAGGAACTCATGTAATATGGTTTAACAAAGCCTACATACTAAACCAAAACTTATCCTAAGTGCTTTTGACCCGTTACGACCCGTTTAGGTAGCGTATGCTACTTTAACGCATCGTTCGCGTAAAACGCGTTCGGATCGCCTAACTAGCCCTATGACAAGTAAGATATGCCTTAACATGTTTAATATTATTGCTAAATCAGCTTAGATATCAATAGTTATGTTACATAGGCTTAAAATGAATTTTAATGTAAAAAGGGCATTTTGGTAATTTACCTAAGGCATAAGAACTACTTATCATACAACTACTCAAATGATGTGACCATAAGGTATAACCTCGGAAGGTTATTCCCTATACTACTATGGTCACCTAAAGTGTTTGGTCGGATCCTAATGATCGACCAAATGGGTCGGGTTCGAAAGTATAAGCGATTGATTAGATCGCTTACCTTTACGACCCTAGACAAGCACAAATCTAAGAGTGATGAGCTAAACATGCTAGAACATGTTTAGTTAAGTTAGAAAACAGGTTTGGTATCAAAACAAACGGTTTTGATACCCTAGAGTAGTTTGGTTACAAAATACGCAAGAACACGTATTTTGGCCGAAACTACGACTCGTCACTGAGCCTAGATAACGTGGTAATCAGTAGGTATAGTCACTAGGGACTATGACCATCGTGATTACGCTCACGTTATGAAGTTCAAACGAACTTCGCATTGACCATAAACTAGTCAATGCAGAAAGTCAAACGCAGTTTGACTTTCGAGCTAAAAACGCATAAAATAACGAAGTAACACTTATAAAGGGTCCCCGCAAGTATTTGATCCAATCCACTCTCAGATAGGAAGCATATACTTCCACTTAGAGAGTATAAAATCAGATCAAATTGTGGGTTTGAGCAAATGGGGTGAAGGGGTATATATAGTTTTCGTACAACCGTTAGGATCATTCATCGAGAAACGTGCTTCGATCTAGGCCGTACACATGGGCCCATTGTTTTACAAAACCATGGGAGCCCCTGGTTTATGCCCATTGTTTGCTAAAAACCGTTTGCAAGTGGAATACAAGGGTATAACAGCTGTTAACAGCTATTTAAACTGATTTTGCATATCTGGGAGGGCCACACGGCCCGCGTAAGTTTCTGTATATGCTTACGCGGCCCGCCTGGGCTCTGCAGATCAGCAACCAGCTTTCAGTTAATGACAGTTTCAGTCCCTGATGTGTTTTAAGCTCATTTCGACACTTCTAAGGCCCGTTAAGCCAAATTTAAGGTCCTAAAATGATACCTAAACATTGTGGACATGAAACATGCTCAAAAATATGTCGGATGTCGGTTCGTTTGGTCTTATGATCGCGATGTTTGCTTAATTACGACGGAATGCGCATAAGCGCGAAAAACGATCCAAATTGCGCGACGAATGGATTTTTCTTATGCCAAACACTAAAATAAAATATTTTAGTGCTTACATAAATTTTTGGGCGTTCGGATGTGTTCAGAACGTAAGTTATGCGCGAAAAGGCAAACTTATGCACTTTTTGACGCTTTTAGTCCTTGAATGAGCATAAAGTTTATTTTAGCACACCGAACCCTTCAAAGCTTATTTCTAAGCTATGTAAAGGATATTTAGGGTATGTTTAACTTATGGTCATGATCCGGAATGTTCGTTACAGTTTAAATTGGCATACTTTCGCAGTTTGTCAATTTTAGTCCCTGTAAGCGAATTAACTTGATTTTGCTATACCAAAGCTTCAAAACTTATTTCTAAGTTATGTAAAGATTATTTAAGGTATGTTAAGCATAAATTGATGTTCTGAAGTATTTGTCACATTAAACTGATTACGTTTATGTATTAGTTTGCGTATAACTCTCCAGAAAGTGATATAGAGTTTGAAATTGAATAAAAGTCAAAACATGAAAAACGAAAAACACAAACAAACAAACATTGAGATCAAATAACTTTATTTCATTGATAACTGAACTGTTTACAATGATTACAAGCACAGATGTCACAGTCTCCCCTACTTGTGGAAATTTTGTCCCGAAATTTGTTTAGAGGAAACTCGTGAGAAAAGATGCGGATACTTCGCCTTCATTTGATCTTCACGTTCCCAAGTAAACTCAGGTCCATGCTTAGATTCCCAGCGAACTTTAACCAAAGGAATGCGCTTGCGTTTAAGCCATTTGACTATTCGGTCCATGATTTCCACAGGTTTCTCAACAAAATGTAGTGTTTTATCAACACAAATTTCGTCAAGTGGTATGTGGAGGTTCTCATCAGCTAAACACTTCTTGAGATTGGACACGTGGAAGGTTGGATGAACATTTCCAAGTTCAGGAGGTAACTCAAGTCTGTAGGCTACCTTACCGATTCTTTCGATGATCTTGAATGGTCCAACATATCTAGGTGCAAGTTTTCCTTTCTTTCCAAATCTGATCACACCTTTCCAAGGTGAGACCTTAAGTAATACACGATCACCGATTTGAAATTCTAAGGGCTTGCGTCATTGGTCCGCGTAACTCTTTTGACGGCTTCGAGCTGTCTGTAGGTTATCATGAACTTTCTTAACCTTATCAGTTGTTTCTAGAATGAGGTCAGGTCCAGTGAGTTCAGCCTCACCTATCTCATTCCAGCAGACTGGTGAACGACATTTTCGACCATAGAGAGCCTCGAAAGGAGCCATGTTGATACTGGAGTGATAACTGTTGTTGTAGGAGAATTCAATCAATGGAAGATGTGAATCCCAACTACCACCAAAGTTGATCACACATGCTCTAAGCATATCCTCCAAAGTCTGGATTGTTCTTTCAGATTGACCATCAGATTGCGGATGATAAGCAGTGCTCATGTAACACCCGTGTCACTGAGACCATCAAACAAATGCCCAACCAATGAAATATTGTATTTCATACTTGGGATTTGTAAAAATGTGTGTATCGTTTACACATATCAATTCTTGTTCGATTTCAAACTCTATATCGCTTTCTGGAAGGTTATACGCGCACTGATGCGTAAATATAACCAGTTTAATGCAACGAACACTCCGGAATAGTGACATATACTTAACATACCTTAAATAACCTTTACATAACTTAGAAATAAGTTTTGAAGGCTTTGGTATTGCAAAAATAAACTTTTGGGTCATTCAGGGACTAAAAGTGTCAAAAAGTGCACAAGTTTGCATTTTCGCGCATAACATACGTTCTGAATACATCCGGACATCCAAAAATTTATGTAAGCACCAAAATATTTTATTTTAGTGTTTGGCATAAGAAAAATCCATTCGTCGCGCAATTTGGATCGTTTTTCGCGCTTATGCGCATTCCGTCGTAATTAACCGAACATCGCGATCGTACGACCAAACGAACGTTGGCGACCGACCGGATAATATTTAAATCCCACAAATATTCTGTTATGATTAAAATCTTATTTTAATCAGGTTCGTGTTGAAAAATAAATTAAAACGCCTAAAAACGTTATTTTTCAAAGTTTAAGCGCGTACCGTGTGTTTCTGCGCAACACAGTGCTTCTACTGCAAAACGCAGACAACGCAGCCAGTCCTGGCAACTGAAATTTATTTCAGTAATAACTTGGCGAGTTTATTTTTATAGAGTAATAAAAATAATTTAGAACGCCATAAACCGGGATTTAAACGCTAGATAAAATACCCGGTACCCAGTTAAATACCCGTCTTAGCCATATACTAGGAATATGCTTGGCATATGCTTGGAATATGCTAAGGTATATGCTTGGAATATGCTAAGGTATATGCTTGGAATATGCTAAGGTATATGCTAGGAATATGCTTGGAATATGCTAGGAATATTCTAGGAATATTCTAGGAATATTCTATATGGAAAAACTATAAATACCCACCATATGTTTCATTCATAATCACTAGAAATTTGATTTGAGAAACTCTAAGTTGAAACACTAGTTTCATACCTGAGATTTTCGAATCGAGTTTAGCATTCGGGGACCCTTCGTAAGTATTCTTTCGTTCTTTTCCTTATTTTATTGCTTTTCGAGTCAGAAAGTCAAACTTTGTTTGACTTTCAGCGTTGACCAGTAATGGTCAATGCGAAGTTCGTTTGAACTTCGCAACGTGAGTGTAATCACGTTGGTCATAGTCCCTTGGGACTATGCCCACTGATTACCACGTTGTCTAGAGTCGTAGGGTAGGCGATCTAATAAATCGCCTATACCTTCGAACTCGACCCATTTGGTCGATCATTAGGATCGGACCAAATACATTAGGTGACCATAGTAGGTAGGGAATAACCTTCCGAGGTTATACCCTATGGTCACATCGTTTGAGTAGTTGTATGATAGGTAGTTTATGTGCCTTAGGTAAATTACCAGAATACCCTTTTCATGTATAATTGGTAATTAAGCATATGTAACCTAAACTTTTGTCACATAACTGATTATGTAACATGTTTAGGCATATAACACTTGTCATAGGGCTAGTTAGGCGGTCCGAACGCGTTTCACGCGCACGACGCGTTAAAGTAGCATAAGCTTCCTAAACGGGTCGTAATGGGTCGATAAGACTTAGGTTAAGTTTCATTTAGCATGTAGGCCTTGTCAAACCATATCACATGAGTTCCTACACTCATTTGGTTTACAAACCCTAATGCTACCCAGTCTTCCGATATAGGTCCGGTTTATTAACATAGTTACCTATATTAGGTGCCGTTTGATATCCGTGATCTCTAGCATTGTTTGGTTGTTACTCAAGGACTACTAAGCAATCTCAAGTGAGTACATAGACCCCTCTTTTACTGTTTTCCAAACTGTTTTGGGGTGGAACACATGTGCCTACTTGTTACTTTCATGCTTTCCTGCTTTCACATCATATACCGGCTATGTTTGATAGTACATTATAGTACATTGTTTTACATTACATTTCATGATAGGTGTGCCCATTGTGTGCATTACTTAGTACATTGTTTTACATGACATTTCATGCTATGTATGCCCATTGTGTGCATTACTTAGTACATCGTTTTACAGGACATTTCATGCTATGTATGCCCATTGTGTGCATTACTTAGTACATTGTTTCATATGACATTTCACGCTATGTATGTTCATTTTGATTACATACTTAGTGCATTGTTTTCACAATACCGCATAAATGTTCATTATCAGTATTAGCATGCATTTTCCACAAGACATAATATTGATTTAAACCATGTTTACTTCAATACTTTGTTTTTGTGCATATGGTTTAGTTGAGACATTTCACTTGCCATACATGACATTTTGACATAGACATTTTACACAAAGACATTTGACAAAGACATTTGACATGGATATTTGACATAGACATTTTGACATGATTTACATTTGACACATAACATGATTGACATTTGTTTTACACTACATGATTTACATCTTGACATAAACACATTGACATATTATCCAATACATTTGACAATTGGTTTAGACATAGACATCTTACATTGGTTGGTTTGGTTTGATTAAGTGATTAAGTAACGATGCGTGTGTAATATGATACAAGCATGGTGGATACGCCGCTGGTACTTCCTATATATAAGTGGTTGTATGGTATTACATGTCGTAGCGTTATTTGAATCATTTCAGTTGGATACATATGACATTTTATACAAATAACATACTTTTCACAAGACATTGTTAACAAACAACTTATCTTATACAAACTCATTTTATATGGTTATTCATTTAACCATACATTATTCTCTTATTTATACGTATCATTTGATCTTATCGTTTTTCAAATGATTTACAAGACAAAGCAAGTTACAAGGTTCATGACTAAACATTTTCTCAAACATAAGTCATGAAACCTATTTTCACAAAACCTATGTATCTCACCGGCATTTTTATGCTGACGTACCATATTTTCAAATGTGTTTTTCAGGAGCTGTTGCATAAGATAATCAAGATACACTTAGGCGGACATGGGCCTTAGTGACAATAAAAGATGCAGACTAGTTAATTATGTTGTATTTCCATGTTTGTTTAGACATTGTAACACTTATATTGAATAAAACGAAACTTTAATTTCCATGGTTGTGAAACATTAATTCTGTTACAACACTCCCCGATGTTTCCGCCACGTTTTGTATATTCTACGTGGTCGGGGTGTGACAGAAAAGATGGTATCAGAGCTAATGGTTATAGGGAATTAGGTTATTAGTAATGCTTTGACCTAGTCTATAACCTTTCTAGGACCCTAACGCGAGTTTACTTGCGTTTAGTCATAAAACAATACCGTCACCTATCCTTAGGCGACGACCACAACAAGAACATAAATTTCAAAACCGCTTTGAAAACTAATCATCTGTTCTTGGATGATTGATTACTAGGTTTTGAACCCTCTATTGTAAGGTTTTGAACTCTCTATTATAAGGTTTTGAACCCTTTGAGTTTTCAAAATCTCGTCAAGGTTTTGGGTTTTAAATAATGTGAACACGTGCAAACTGGAAGGGTGAATGCCTGTATTCTGGGTTTTCTGTCTAGGCAAGCACTTCGTATACATCTCATCAGACGCGAGACCAGTTGTGCTTACCTGGGAATTCGTGGAATGAGTGTTCACTTATAGGCGAGCATGTCTTCGCGATACATTATTTTTGACCTATTTACTTTGATTAGTCACTGTGTGTCGTTTGTTGCTTTATAGTAATAAACAAATGACCATTATCCTTGCTTTCATCAGATTTGTTTCATCTCATTCTTTTCGTCTAATTCTCTCACTCGTTTCCTTTCATGTTTTCTCTTTTAGAATGCCTCCTCGACGCGAAAACCAGATAGCGACTGCCGAGCTGGCAGAAATCATTGCGCAGCAAATGGCTGCTCAATTCCCAAACCTCTTTGCTCTATGGAATCAAGCCAACAACAACAACAATGGTCCATGCAATTTCAAGAGTTTTAACTCGGCGAAACCACTCAAGTTTAATGGTTCTGAGGGAGCGACTGGTCTTCTTCAATGGTTTGAGAGCATTGAGAATACTTTCCGCCACGTGCAGTGTCCTGACAATCGCAAGGTCGAGTTTGCTTCGAGTGTGTTCCAGAAGAGAGCCCTTACGTGGTGGAACGGGGTTATGAGAGATCGTGGTGCAGAAGTTGCTCTAGCACAGACATGGGCTGAACTTAGAGCCCTTATGATGAAGGAGTTTTGTCCTCGTCACGAAATCAGGGCTCTGGAAAGGGAATTTGATGATCTTAAGCAAGATAGCGGTGAGCATCGAGCCTACACGGACCGTTATGAGGAGTTAAGCCTGTTATGCCCAAACATGGTCACGCCTTTGGATAAGGCAATCGAAAAGTATATTGATGGCCTTCCCGACTCAATACAAGATATTTTGACTGGTAGCAACCCTACTACTGTTAGGCAGGCCATTGAGCTAACTGCAACCTTGACTGAATCCCAGATCAGGAAACGTAAGCTTTTCCGAAAGGGTGACAAGAAACCGGTCGAGGAATCGAAACCAATCGAGGAATCAAAGACCATGGATGAACAGACTGGATCCTATAAGAAGTCAAAGAAGCAAAAGGCTTCTCAGAACTTCGCCGTGGTCGCTCACAATGATCAAGCCATCCCCAACCAACCAGCTCAACCCCTTGCCAGGAAACCTTACAACGGAACTGCACCCTTGTGCAACCAATGTGGCCTACATCATCATGCTGGTGTGAAGTGCCGCACATGCCAAGTTTGCGGACTTATAGGTCATACAGCGAGGGTTTGCCCAACAGCAGCAGCACCAAATCAGATTAACAACAATCCTGCTCAAGCTCGTTTTCCACCGGGATCTTGCTACAACTGTGGCGAGATGGGCCATTTTGGTAGGAATTGCCCAAGACTTGCTAATGCAAATCCAGCATAGGGATGAGCATATGACCAACCAGAAGACAACATCGTTTAGAAATAATCACGTCTTATGTATTATTTTCTTTTGTTGTCACGATCCATGAAACGGTTGTTGTTATCATTGTTTATAAATAAATCTTTTATTTACATCGCAATGTATTTATGTGATTGTATGTATAAACAACATATCTTCTACAATACCGACAATCAAGGAACCGCATTCCTTGAAGAACAGACTACTCCCAAATTTCTTCCATTTTATGATCTCTTGCGTTTTTCACGAAAATCCTAAGTACCCGTTTCTTCCAAGAGAAACGATGTACGAGGTGCCAAGATAATTGCAATCAATAACAAGATAATAACAATTAAACAAATATGTGATTATGTGCTTATGAACATTACAAGACAAACTGTGCGGACTATGCAAGGAATTACGTAATTATGGATGCATACATAATTATGGAATTTAGTGCACAGAAACCACAGCGAGCTTTGTCATGTACCTAGAAGTTAACTCTATTAATTTCCAATTCTGATGAAGTATCCGTTGAGGAAAAATGAACTAGCTATTCATTTTTCACTTCTGAAGAATATCCGTTGAGGAAATGAATATCCGTTTATCCTTCATTTCCAATTCTTAAGAATACCCGTTGAGGAAAATGACTCCGTTTGTGCATTTTCGTTCTGAAGAGTATCCGTCGAGGGAAATGAATATCCGTTTATTTAATCCTTCATTTCCGTTTCTGAGGAAGCAACCGTTGAAAATGACTCCGTTTGTTCATTTTCGTTTCTGAAGATTTGTCCGTTGAGGAAATGAATATCCGTTTATCTATCATTTTCATTTCCGTTTCTGAGGAAGCAACCGTTGAAAATGACTCCGTTTGTTCATTTTCGTTTCTGAAGATTTGTCCGTTGAGGAAATGAATATCCGTTTGTCTATCATTTTCATTTCCGTTTCTGAGGAAGCACCCGTTGAAAATGACTCCATTCGTTCATTTTCGTTTCTGAAGATTGTCCGTTAAGGAAATGAATCTCCATTTGTTTATTCCTTCATTTCCGCTTCTGCAGAATACTCGTTGAGGAAAATGACTCCGTCTGTTCATTTTCGTTCTGAAGAATGTCCGTTAAGGAAATGACAGGATTATGCCTTACATATCTCTGGTGGTTATCTGACACAAAGTCACAAATAGACTCCTACGAATTAATTTCGGGACGAAATTTCCTAAAGTAGGGGAGACTGTAACACCCGTGTCACTGAGACCATCAAACAAATGCCCAACCAATGAAATATTGTATTTCATACTTGGGATTTGTAAAAATGTGTGTATCGTTTACACATATCAATTCTTGTTCGATTTCAAACTCTATATCGCTTTCTGGAAGGTTATACGCGCACTGATGCGTAAATATAACCAGTTTAATGCAACGAACACTCCGGAATAGTGACATATACTTAACATACCTTAAATAACCTTTACATAACTTAGAAATAAGTTTTGAAGGCTTTGGTATTGCAAAAATAAACTTTTGGGTCATTCAGGGACTAAAAGTGTCAAAAAGTGCACAAGTTTGCATTTTCGCGCATAACATACGTTCTGAATACATCCGGACATCCAAAAATTTATGTAAGCACCAAAATATTTTATTTTAGTGTTTGGCATAAGAAAAATCCATTCGTCGCGCAATTTGGATCGTTTTTCGCGCTTATGCGCATTCCGTCGTAATTAACCGAACATCGCGATCGTACGACCAAACGAACGTTGGCGACCGACCGGATAATATTTAAATCCCACAAATATTCTGTTATGATTAAAATCTTATTTTAATCAGGTTCGTGTTGAAAAATAAATTAAAACGCCTAAAAACGTTATTTTTCAAAGTTTAAGCGCGTACCGTGTGTTTCTGCGCAACACAGTGCTTCTACTGCAAAACGCAGACAACGCAGCCAGTCCGGGCAACTGAAATTTATTTCAGTAATAACTTGGCGAGTTTATTTTTATAGAGTAATAAAAATAATTTAGAACGCCATAAACCGGGATTTAAACGCTAGATAAAATACCCGGTACCCAGTTAAATACCCGTCTTAGCCATATACTAGGAATATGCTTGGCATATGCTTGGAATATGCTAAGGTATATGCTTGGAATATGCTAAGGTATATGCTTGGAATATGCTAAGGTATATGCTAGGAATATGCTTGGAATATGCTAGGAATATTCTAGGAATATTCTAGGAATATTCTATATGGAAAAACTATAAATACCCACCATATGTTTCATTCATAATCACTAGAAATTTGATTTGAGAAACTCTAAGTTGAAACACTAGTTTCATACCTGAGATTTTCGAATCGAGTTTAGCATTCGGGGACCCTTCGTAAGTATTCTTTCGTTCTTTTCCTTATTTTATTGCTTTTCGAGTCAGAAAGTCAAACTTTGTTTGACTTTCAGCGTTGACCAGTAATGGTCAATGCGAAGTTCGTTTGAACTTCGCAACGTGAGTGTAATCACGTTGGTCATAGTCCCTTGGGACTATGCCCACTGATTACCACGTTGTCTAGAGTCGTAGGGTAGGCGATCTAATAAATCGCCTATACCTTCGAACTCGACCCATTTGGTCGATCATTAGGATCGGACCAAATACATTAGGTGACCATAGTAGGTAGGGAATAACCTTCCGAGGTTATACCCTATGGTCACATCGTTTGAGTAGTTGTATGATAGGTAGTTTATGTGCCTTAGGTAAATTACCAGAATACCCTTTTCATGTATAATTGGTAATTAAGCATATGTAACCTAAACTTTTGTCACATAACTGATTATGTAACATGTTTAGGCATATAACACTTGTCATAGGGCTAGTTAGGCGGTCCGAACGCGTTTCACGCGCACGACGCGTTAAAGTAGCATAAGCTTCCTAAACGGGTCGTAATGGGTCGATAAGACTTAGGTTAAGTTTCATTTAGCATGTAGGCCTTGTCAAACCATATCACATGAGTTCCTACACTCATTTGGTTTACAAACCCTAATGCTACCCAGTCTTCCGATATAGGTCCGGTTTATTAACATAGTTACCTATATTAGGTGCCGTTTGATATCCGTGATCTCTAGCATTGTTTGGTTGTTACTCAAGGACTACTAAGCAATCTCAAGTGAGTACATAGACCCCTCTTTTACTGTTTTCCAAACTGTTTTGGGGTGGAACACATGTGCCTACTTGTTACTTTCATGCTTTCCTGCTTTCACATCATATACCGGCTATGTTTGATAGTACATTATAGTACATTGTTTTACATTACATTTCATGATAGGTGTGCCCATTGTGTGCATTACTTAGTACATTGTTTTACATGACATTTCATGCTATGTATGCCCATTGTGTGCATTACTTAGTACATCGTTTTACAGGACATTTCATGCTATGTATGCCCATTGTGTGCATTACTTAGTACATTGTTTCATATGACATTTCACGCTATGTATGTTCATTTTGATTACATACTTAGTGCATTGTTTTCACAATACCGCATAAATGTTCATTATCAGTATTAGCATGCATTTTCCACAAGACATAATATTGATTTAAACCATGTTTACTTCAATACTTTGTTTTTGTGCATATGGTTTAGTTGAGACATTTCACTTGCCATACATGACATTTTGACATAGACATTTTACACAAAGACATTTGACAAAGACATTTGACATGGATATTTGACATAGACATTTTGACATGATTTACATTTGACACATAACATGATTGACATTTGTTTTACACTACATGATTTACATCTTGACATAAACACATTGACATATTATCCAATACATTTGACAATTGGTTTAGACATAGACATCTTACATTGGTTGGTTTGGTTTGATTAAGTGATTAAGTAACGATGCGTGTGTAATATGATACAAGCATGGTGGATACGCCGCTGGTACTTCCTATATATAAGTGGTTGTATGGTATTACATGTCGTAGCGTTATTTGAATCATTTCAGTTGGATACATATGACATTTTATACAAATAACATACTTTTCACAAGACATTGTTAACAAACAACTTATCTTATACAAACTCATTTTATATGGTTATTCATTTAACCATACATTATTCTCTTATTTATACGTATCATTTGATCTTATCGTTTTTCAAATGATTTACAAGACAAAGCAAGTTACAAAGTTCATGACTAAACATTTTCTCAAACATAAGTCATGAAACCTATTTTCACAAAACCTATGTATCTCACCGGCATTTTTATGCTGACGTACCATATTTTCACATGTGTTTTTCAGGAGCTGTTGCATAAGATAATCAAGATACACTTAGGCGGACATGGGCCTTAGTGACAATAAAAGATGCAGACTAGTTAATTATGTTGTATTTCCATGTTTGTTTAGACATTGTAACACTTATATTGAATAAAACGAAACTTTAATTTCCATGGTTGTGAAACATTAATTCTGTTACAACACTCCCTGATGTTTCCGCCACGTTTTGTATATTCTACGTGGTCGGGGTGTGACAGCTCAGATTAAGTTGGGTCCCCATAGCAGATTGCATGGTTCTCCAAAAACGAGAAGAGAAACGAGCATCTCTATCAGAAATAATGTTCAAAGGAACACCATGTCGAGTTACGATTTCATCCACATAAATTTTAGCAAGTTTTTCAGCAGAAAAATCCTCACGGATTGGCAAGAAATGCGCTGACTTAGTAAGACGATCAACAACTACCCAGATGGCATCATGACCTTTCTTAGTGCGCGGAAGTTTAGTAATGAGATCCATAGCGATGTTTTCCCATTTCCAAACTAGGATCTCTAGTTGCTCTAAAAGACCAGAAGGATGTTGGTGTTCAGCCTTTACCTTAAGACAAGTAAGGCATTTTGAAACGTACAAGGCAATATCCTTCTTTATACCAGGCCACCAATACTGAGTACAAAGATCCTTATACATTTTGTCTGAGCCAGGATGGACAGAATAACGAGATTTATGAGCTTCATCCATAAGCAAAGTGCGAAGACCATCTTGGCTTGGGACCCACAAACGGTCCATGAAATAATAAGATCCATTGTCTTTCAAAACAAGATCAGGCTTAATGTGATAGGGTAATTCCTTACCCATCAAGTCTTGTGAAACACAAGCATGTTGAGCCTGAGAAATGCGGACTTGAATATCAGATCGAGCTTGAATATCAGATTGAACATGAACACAATGAAGCTTGACACGTTCTTTATGACTCAAAGCGTCAGCCACGACATTCGCCTTACCAGGATGGTAGCGAATTTCGCAGTCATAGTCGTTTAGAAGCTCAACCCAACGTCTCTGCCTCATGTTAAGTTCTTTCTGATTAAAGATATGCTGAAGACTTTTGTGGTCAGTGAAAACCACACATTTTGTACCATACAAGTAGTGTCTCCAGATCTTAAGAGCGAACACAACTGCACCCAACTCAAGATCATGAGTGGTGTAGTTTTTCTCATGCACCTTCAACTGTCTCGATGCATATGCTATGACTTTGTTCCTTTGCATCAGAACATAGCCAAGTCCCAAATTAGATGCATCACAGTACATGACAAAATCATCATTGCCTTCGGGCAAAGATAGGATAGGCACATCACAAAGCTTCTGCTTCAAGGTCTGAAACGCTTCTTCTTGTTTAGAACCCCATTCAAAGGGCTTGTTCTTCTGAGTTAGAGCAGTTAGAGGAACTGCAATCTTCGAGAAGTTCTCTATGAAGCGGCGGTAATAACCCGCAAGACCAAGAAAAGAACGAACCTCAGGAGGAGTAGTAGGCGTATCCCAATCCTTAATCGCGCTGATCTTGGAGGGATCTACATGAATACCTTGTTCGTTGACAATATGTCCCAAGAATTGAACTTCTTTAAGCCAAAATTCACACTTGGAGAATTTGGCAAAAAGTTGCTCTTTCTTTAGGAGTTCCAGAGTAAGACGAAGATGTTGCTCGTGATCAGCTTGCGTCTTAGAGTATATCAAAATATCATCAATAAAAACGATGATGAACTTATCTAAATAAGGCTTGCAGACCCTATTCATCAAGTCCATGAAAACAGCAGGAGCATTAGTCAAACCGAATGGCATAACTGTGAACTCATAATGCCCATAACGAGTGCGGAACGCTGTCTTGGGAATATCTTCTTCATGCACGCGAAGTTGATGATACCCAGAACACAGATCAATCTTTGAAAAATAAGAAGCGCCTTGTAATTGATCAAAGAGATCATCAATGCGAGGTAGGGGATATCGATTCTTGATGGTAAGCTTGTTCAGCTCACGATAATCGATGCACATTCGGAAAGATCCATCCTTCTTCTTGACAAAAAGAACGGGAGCACCCCAAGGTGAAAAACTAGGACGAATAAAACCTTTATCTGAAAGCTCCTGAAGCTACTTAGACAACTCTTGCATCTCAGACGGTGCAAGACGATATGGAGATCTGGCAATGGGATTTACACCTGGTACGAGATCAATACGGAACTCGACTTGGCGCGCTGGGGGTAATCCAGGTAACTCCTCAGGAAATAGCTCCGGATAATCCCGAACGACAGGGATATCTTGAATAGACTTACCTTTGCCTTTATCTGCTACAACATGTGCCAAGAAGGCCACATAGTTCTTTCGCAGATACTTCCGAGCTTGAAAACAAGACATAAGCTTGAGGCTACTAGCAGGTTTTTCACCACGAACCTGTAGGATCTCACCTGAAGAGAGTGGCACACGGACGATCTTCTCAAAACAAACTACCTCTGCGCGATGCTTGGCTAACAAATCCATACCCACTATAACGTCGAAACTCCCAAGTTGCATTGGTGTGAGGTCGATAGGAAAAAGATGGTTGTTAAGGTTCAATTGGCAATTGTGAAGAACAGAATCAAGAACAACGGGTTCACCACTGGCAAGTCAAAGGCTTACCTAGTTTCGTTCTAGACATGCGAAGCAATGGCTCGAAAGATAAAGACACAAAACTCTTATCGGCCCCTGAATCAAAAAGAATAGATGCGGGTTGATTATTAACAGAGAACGTACCGTTAACCACTTCGTTGTCTGCTTGCGCCTCTTGTACATTCATGTTGAAAACTCGACCTCGAGCTGGAGCCTGGTTCGGATTTGCATTAACCAGCCTTGGAAACTGGTTTCGATAATGGGTCAGGTCTCCACAATTATAGCACGAGCCAGGAGGATAGTGAGGTCGTGCAGCTTACTGTTGAACAGGTGGTTGAACTACCTGTTGAGTCGAATTTCGAGCGACCTGAGCAGAACGACAAACTTCTGCAAGGTGTCCAGACTGTCACACCCCCAAAATCCACACGCGGAGTATCACCGCTTGGAGGCGTGACATGACCAGGATCAAGCCACCAATCATATTGAACATAACAAATAATAAGTAAGATTCAACCACACAATATGAAAGGTGTTTCAAATAAAAAACGTAGTTAAGTGTTTAGCGGAAGCATAATTGTAAAACCCAATGTAAGTATTAAGTACGAAATAAAGTAATGTTTTTAGCATGGCACACACTGCCATGTCCCACAACGACCGCGCCTCCCTGTGCAAGCTCCATGAGTACCTAACGACCTGCAAGGCATGTAACAACGAGTCAACAACAAAGTTGAGCGAGTTCACAGTTGGTTGTTTGGTTATAGCATTCGTTTCGTAAATCATATGTTCGTTTTGTAAACCATGTATCGTATTAGTTCGTTTCGCGGTCTCCCAGACATGTTTGCGAAGATTAGTGGGGGCTTCCCATGTGTTACTAGACCGTGCGTATCGACTACTACGAAAATATAAGTGGTGCCCTAAGTCAATGTCTATCAGCATTGACCCTTTGCCCATAGTCCATTAGTACACGCCCGTCCGACTGGCACGGTGTGAGGTTTGTTAAACCTAATAGCGCTATTAACTAATGACCCGCTCGCCATAGGCCTCGGCGATTAAGTCGATATAAATGAGGGACTTCAATGATGGAGGTTTGGTCCAGTGTGTAATCTTGGCATCCTACCCACGGAGGATGGTTGTAAGTATGAGTGTACGTAGGTTTTACGTACGTGCCCTTCAATCCGAGGACAGTAAAAAGTAGTTTAATAGTAATGATAGTACGAGTAGTTATTCAATCCCATTCCCAACCCTTGGGAATCCCATGCCTTGGAAAGAGTGTGAACTCACCTTGGTTTGCTCGGTATGCTAAACTATGTGCTCACAAGTAATCAATCAAGTCCTATAGTATGCATGTATACACAATCAGTACATGTTGGTAAAGTTTCACATGCAATCGAAGTCACTAAGTGTACGGGATAGTTAACATCAAGTAGCATGTAAACAGTTATTCAATTTCACACAACTCATGCTTCACGTAGTTGGGTTCTCAGTCTAATCTAACATGAATTATCAACTTACAGACATGATAACCTTAACTGAGTTAACAGAGTTAACATGTTTGAACGAGTTAACCCACTTAACATACTTAACATAGTTGGCACACTTAGCATAGTTAACATAACCTAGTTAACATACTTAACGGAGTTAACAACTTAACAGGTTTTACAAACTAACAGAGTTACAACTAAAACCCATGCGATGAAATCTCATTTTGGGCGAAAACCCTTGTGACGAAAACACTTGGGATGGAAACACTTTGGACGAAAACTCTTTTGGGACGAAAACACTTGGTTTTCATCGAGCATAAGGTGTGATGAAAACACCTAGTGTTTTCGTCTGACCCTTGTGTTTTCGCTAGTACATCATCATCCTCAATGGCAGTTACGAATCACAAGAATTTCCAACAGTAAATCGATTCATCATACAATCATTCAACCAACTAACTCAATTCGTGTACACATATAAATTGCCAACTCATTGAGATCAAGATCAACAGTCATCCAGCCGATCATTCATTAATCAATGTCACAACAGTATCAAAATGTTTAACATCTAGCATGAACCCTAGTGTATTCCTCAAGCCGATTAACATAACACCACACACAATCGAATAATAATAGCAGGTTAACATACTTCCAGATCCAGATCACTTTAATATCATTCAAGGTCATGCATTCCATCATATCAAATCTACAACCCTAAATCAATATCTTGATTCGCACAATGTCATGTAACAGATTGTTTATGCATTACTCTTTCAAGAACACATTCAACAACATAGCCATATATTTAAAACGGAAATCAACTAAACATGTAATTCACTAACCGAACTAAGGATGATCAAATCAGGAAATCAAACTTCGAATGAGATCAGGGCAGCCGTCGGGTTCAAAGGGTAGCGAGAGGAGGTGAGGAGTGATTAGGGTTGTTGCTGAATACTGATCTCGCGTACAGGTTATAACCAAAACTCTATTTAACCGATACTGGGCCAAGCCCACTGTTGTTTTCGTTGGCCTCATGCTGAATACTGACCCACAAAGTGTTTTCGTAAGTGGGTGGGGGATTTCGGCTGAGGTGATTTCATGAGGGGGGGGGGTGTTTGGCAAGGTTCCACTCTCATGAAATAAAACATATTATTCTTATTAACTTATATCAATACATGCACACATATAACACACCATGCGAATCTATAAACAACACGTATATTGCATATCAGGTAAGTTAAGTCGAATAGAGACCTTGAAAACTCGGGTTGTCACATTATCCCCAACTTGAAAGAAATTTTGTCCCGAAATTTAGCGTGCGGTTAATGAGGAAGCTAGTTGTGTTGTGTAGTTTACTGGTTTTCCTGGGGTGTCACATCATCCCCCCGTTGATTTGGAATTTCGTCCCGAAATTCTGTAGTAGCTTCAGCCTCAGTAGTGGTTGCACTATTTCCGAATAACTAGGGATACTTGAGTTTCATTTGATCTTCTCGTTCCCAGGTAAACTCTGGGCCACGACGGGAGTTCCAACGAACTCGAATAAGAGGTATTCTGGTGTGCTTGAGGACCTTAACATCTCGGTCCATGATTTCAACTGGTTCCTCGACGAATCGCAACTGATCGTCGATAGTGAGCTCCTTCAAAGGAACTATGAGGGTCTCATCTGACAGACACTTCTTCAGATTCGACACGTGAAAAACGTTGTGAACTTCACTGAGTTCTGTTGGTAGGTTTAGTTTGTAGGCCACCCTGCCTATTTTCTCAATTATTTCAAATGGTCCGACGTATCGCAGATTGAGTTTGCCCCTTTTTCCAAAGCAAACCACACCCTTCCAGGGTGAAACTTTGAGTAGCACTCGATCCCCAACTTGGAACTCAAGTGGTTTCCTGCGCTTATCTGCGTAGGCTTTCTGACGGTCGCGAGCTGCCGCCATGCGTTGTCGTATCTGAGCAATCCTTTCTGTTGCGTCTACTACAAGTTCTGGACCTGTGATCTGACTATCACCCACCTCTGCCCAACAAAGAGGTGATCGGCATTTACGCCCGTACAATGCCTCAAATGGAGCGGCTTGAATGCTGGTGTGGTAACTGTTGTTATACGAAAACTCCACTAACGGGAGATGTTTTTCCCAGCCGTTGCCAAAATCGATTACACATGCACGAAGCATGTCTTCAAGAGTTTGGATGGTGCGTTCAGACTGCCCATCTGTTTGCGGATGGTAAGCTGTGCTCATGTCTAATCGTGAGCCAAAGGACTTGTGCATTGCCTGCCACAGTTCTGAAGTAAATCATGCATCACAATCAGAGATAATAGAGGTCGGCACCCCGTTCCTCGAAACCACTTCCTTTAGATAAACGTCTGCTAAAGTGGAGAACTTATCCGTTTCCTTGATAGCCAAGAAGTGTGCAGAGTTTGTGAGTCGATCCACGATCACCCAAATAGTATCATTCCCACGTTGAGATCTAGGCAGGCCAGTAACAAAATCCATGGAAATTTGCTCCCATTTCCATTGTGGAATCTCTGGTTGTTGGAGTAGGCCTGATGGCTTCTGATATTCAGTCTTGACTCTCGCACAAGTCAAACATTTGCTAACGTAAGTTGCTATGTGAGCTTTCATGCTAGGCCACCAATGCGTAGTTCTGAGATCGTGGTACATCTTATCCAAAACAGGATGTACCGAGTAACGAGACTTATGTGCTTCATCCATTACCAGTTCTCGTAAGTTTCCATAGTGTGGGACCCAGATGCGTCCTGTTACGTAATAGGCGTCGTCTTCCTTTTGTTCTAATCATTGCCTTGAGCCGCGTAGAGCTTCAGCCCTGACGTTTTCTGGTTTCAATGCTTCTACCTGAGCATCTCGTATCTGTGAAGGAAGACTAGATTGGATGGTGAGTTGTAGTGCTCGCACATGCCTAGGTGTGGTATCTTTTCGACTGAGGGCGTCAGCCACAACATTGGCTTTGCCCGGATGGTACTTGATGGCACATTCGTAATCATTCAATAGCTCGACCCATCGACGTTGTCGCATGTTCAATTCCTTTTGCTTGAAAATATGCTCGAGACTCCTGTGATTGGTGTAGATGGTGCACTTGGTACCGTACAGGTAATGTCTCCATATCTTCTGCGCGAAAATAACAGCTCCCAGCTCTAGATCATGTGTAGTGTAGTTCCTTTGATGAACTTTAAGTTGGCATGATGCGTAGGCTATGACCTTGTCACGTTGCATCAACACACATCCAAGACCCTGAATGGATGCGTCGCAATAGACCACAAAATCGTCTGTGCCCTCGGGCAATGAGAGAATAGGTGCGCTACAAAGTCTATCCTTTAAATGTTGGAACGCTGATTCCTGTGTATTACCCCATCGATAAACAATGCCTTTCTGAGTTAGTGAGGTGAGGGGTTGTGCAATCTTGGAGAAGTCCTTGATGAACCTTCTATAGTAGCCCGCCAAACCCAAGAATTAGCGGATTTCTGTTGGTGTACGCGGTGCAGGCCAGTTCTTAATCGAGTCTACCTTAGATGGATCAACATGAATCCCATCCTTGTTTACCACGTGGCCTAGAAAGTGGACTTCACGAAGCCAGAAGTCGCATTTTGAAAACTTGGCGTACAACTGTTCTGCTCGAAGGAGTTCCAAAATGAGTCGTAAATGCTGCTCGTGTTCCTCCTGACTCTTGGAGTAGATCAAAATGTCGTCGATGAATACAATCATAAACTTATCTAAGTAGGGCTTGCACACTCTGTTCATAAGATCCATGAAGACTGCAGGCGCGTTTGTTAACCCGAATGGCATGACCAGAAACTCGTAATGGTCGTAGCGTGTTCTGAATGTTGTTTTGGAGATGTCCTCGTCCCGAACTCTCAGTTGATGGTAGCCTGACCTCAGATCAATCTTTGAATAGTAGCTCGACCCTTGAAACTGGTCGAACAAGTTGTTAATGCATGGAAGAGGATAGCGATTCTTTACGGTCACCTTGTTTAGTTCACGGTAATCTATGCACATACGGAAGGTACCGTCTTTCTTCTTCACAAACAACACGGGGCTCCCCAGGGCGAAGAGCTAGGACGAATGAAACCCTTATCCAAGAGTTCTTGCAATTGCTTGGACAGTTCTTCCAGTTCGGTTGGAGCTAAGCGATAAGGTGCTCGAGCTACGGGTGCTGCTCCAGGAGCTAGCTCGATCTGAAATTCGACCTGGCGATGAGGCGGTAGCCCAGGTAAATCTTCAGGAAACACTTGAGGAAAGTCGCGTACAACTGGAATATCCTCTATCTTCTTCTCTTTCGTTGATGCGTCAGTAACAAGTGCTAAGATAGCGGTGTGACCCTTTCGCAAACACTTCTGGGCCTTAAGGAAGGAGATGATGCCCACTACAGCACCACTCTTGTCACCTTGAATTTCGAGAGGTTCTTTACCAGAACGGGGAATACAAACAATCTTTTCTTTGCATAGGATCTCTGCTTGCTGTTGGGATAACCAATCCATCCCAATGACGATGTCGAAACTACCCAGAACTATAGGAATGAGATCGATAGAGAAAGTCTGACCAGCGAGGATAAGATTACAACCCTGAACTATGTGTGTGGCCTCTAGACTTTTACCATTTGCTAACTCTACGACATGCTTGGTGTTCAAAAGTGTTGGTGTGCGCTTGAGCATTTGACTAACTTTTAGAGACACATAACTGGTATCGGCACCCGAATCAAATAAAACAGTAACATAAAAGTCGTCGAGAAGAAACTTACCCATCACCACGTTAGGATCATTCCTTGCGTCACCCTGACCCAGCACGAACACTTGACCCCTGGCACCATTGTTTCCATCATTGTTTCCCCGTTGTTGTTCCCATTGCCCTGATTATTGTTGTTGTTGTTGTTCGGATTTTGATTTAACGGGGGGCAGTCCCGCTTGAAGTGGCCTTCAGCACCACACTGAAAGCATCCCCTGTTACCTCGCTGTCGCTGCTGGTTCTGTGGAGCTGGTGATTGTTTTTGTTGGTTCTGATTCGCAGGTCGTGAGCTCCTGCAATCCTTAGCTTCATGACCCATCTTGAGACACCTCTGGCAACGACCCCTGTTGCACTGACCACTGTGGTGTCTGTTGCATCTATTTCACTTTGGGTGGTTTCCTCGATATCCACCCTGCCCTTGACTACCAGAAGATTACTGACCAGGGCTCTGATAGTCATCAATCTTTCGCTGCTGTGCCTGGGACTGAACTGAAGTCGAACCCTTGCTGGAGGTTCCATCCCACTTTCTCTTGTTGTCACCGGGAATAGCAGAAGTAGTAACAGTAGTAGCAGCACCAATACGCTTAGGCAGCTTGTTCTGTTCCACTACCTGGTCTGTGAGACGATGAGCAAGACGAGTAACATCTTGAATAGTAGCAAGATTAGCAGCCGTCACATGGCTTTGAATCTCTGGTACTAAGCCTTTGAGGAACAGCTCGATGTGTTTGATGGGAGGATCCACCATAGTTGGGCATAACACTGCCAGTTCGTTGGATCATTTCGTGTACGCTTCTATCTCTGACCCCGTCATTTTCAGGTTAAAGAACTCCACTTCCAGCTTGTGGATATCATCACGAGTACAGTATTCACGTTTGATCAGTTCCTTAAAATCATTCCATGGGGTGGCATTAGCAGCCGCCAGCCCCAGCATCTGAACTTGCGCGTTCCACCAAGTTAGCTCAGTGCCTTCGAGAGTACTAGTGGCGTACTTCACCCTACGAGCCTCAGGGTATTCACACATTTCGAAGACCGATTCGAGCTTCTAGAACCAGTGGAGGAGTCCAACGGCCCCTTCAGTGCCACTGAAAGTACTAGGACGACAGTCCATAAAGGTCTTGAAAGTACACACAGGAGGCTGAGCGTGTTGACCTGTCGTGTGCATAAGAGTAAACAAAATTAAGCACAAGTGTTGGTTTACGAGAGTAGGATCTAGAGATCCTAGAGTAAGTTGTGATGGCAGGTTATACCTCCTGCCTGGGCAGCTGCGAGTGCTGCAGTAACTTGTTCAGTGATCAAAGCCGCCAACTGGGCTTGAGTTAGGTTAATGCGTCCACTCATGATCTTCATACCAAAGGAAACATGAGTGAGAAAGGTTCGCGAAAGTGCGATGACAGAAGAGAGTAAGCACATAAGTGTTTTCAAACAATAGTTGTTACGTTTATCTAAGCATACCATGAGCAAAGTTCTATGTAATCTAGCAACTAGGCAATGTAAACATAAATCGTATCACCTAGAATGTTGAGTCTTGCACGTTGAGTGAAGCGTCATTGTGGATCGTTGAGCACTGTTCAGGTTATAGTCTGGTTTTAACAAAAACTTTTTCCCTTATTAAAACCAAGTTCACTATAACCAATGGCTCTGATACCAATCTGTCACACCCCCAAAATCCGCACGCGGAGTATCACAGCTTGGAGGTGTGACATGACCAGGATCAAGCCACCAATCATATTGAACATAACAAATAATAAGTAAGATTCAACCACGCAATATGAAAGGTGTTTCAAATAAAAAACGTAGTTAAGTGTTTAGCGGAAGCATAATTGTAAAACCCAATGTAAGTATTAAGTACGAAATAAAGTAATGTTTTTAGCATGGCACACACTGCCATGTCCCACAATGACCGCGCCTCCCTGTGCAAGCTCCATGAGTACCTAACGACCTGCAAGGCATATAACAACGAGTCAACAACAAAGTTGAGCGAGTTCACAGTTGGTTGTTTGGTTATAGCATTCGTTTCGTAAATCATATGTTCGTTTTGTAAACCATGTATCGTATTAGTTCGTTTCGCGGTCTCCCAGACATGTCTGCAAAGATTATTGGGGGCTTCCCATGTGTTACTAGACCGTGCGTATCGACTACTACGAAAATATAAGTGGTGCCCTAAGTCAATGTCTATCAGCATTGACCCTTTGCCCATAGTCCATTAGTACACGCCCGTCCGACTGGCACGGTGTGAGGTTTGTTAAACCTAATAGCGCTATTAACTAATGACCCGCTCGCCATAGGCCTCGGCGATTAAGTCGATATAAATGAGGGACTTCAATGATAGAGGTTTGGTCCAGTGTGTAATCTTGGCATCCTACCCACGGAGGATGGTTGTAAGTATGAGTGTACGTAGGTTTTACGTACGTGCCCTTCAATCCGAGGACAGTAAAAAGTAGTTTAATAGTAATGATAGTACGAGTAGTTATTCAATCCCATTCCCAACCCTTGGGAATCCCATGCCTTGGAAAGAGTGTGAACTCACTTTGGTTTGCCTGGTATGCTAAACTATGTGCTCACAAATAATCAATCAAGTCCTATAGTATGCATGTATACACAATCAGTACATGTTGGTAAAGTTTCACATGCAATCGAAGTCACTAAGTGTACAGAATAGTTAACATCAAGTAGCACGTAAACAGTTAATTCAATTTCACACAACTCATGCTTCACGTAGTTGGGTTCTCAGTCTAATCTAACATGAATTATCAACTTACAGACATGATAAGCTTAACTGAGTTAACAGAGTTAACATGTTTGAACGAGTTAACCCACTTAACATACTTAACATAGTTGGCACACTTAGCATAGTTAACATAACCTAGTTAACATACTTAACGGAGTTAACAACTTAACAGGTTTTACAAACTAACAGAGTTACAAACCAACAGAGTTACAACTAAAACACATGCGATGAAATCTCATTTTGGACGAAAACCCTTGTGACGAAAACACTTGGGATGGAAACACTTTGGACGAAAACTCTTTTGGGACGAAAACACTTGGTTTTCTTCAAGCATAAGGTGTGACGAAAACACCTAGTGTTTTCGTCTGACCCTTGTGTTTTCGCTGGTACATCATCATCCTCAAAGGCAGTTACGAATCAGAAGAATTTCCAACAGTACATCGATTCATCATACAATCATTCAACCAACTAACTCAATTCGTGTACACATATAAATTACCAAATCATTGAGATCAAGATCAACAGTCATCCAGCCGATCATTCATTAATCAACATCACAACAGTATCAAAATGTTTAACATCTAGCATGAACCCTAGTGTATTCCTCAAGCCGATTAACATAACACCACACACAATCGAACAATAATAGCAGGTTAACATACTTCCAGATCCAGATCACATTAATATCATTCAAGGTCATGCATTCCATCATATCAAATCTACAACCCTAAATCAATATCTTGATCGACACAACGTCATGTAACAGATTGTTTATGCATTACTCTTTCAAGAAAACTTTCAACAACATAGCCATATATTTAAAACTGAAATCAACTAAACATGTAATTCACTAACCGAACGAAGGATGATCAAATCAGGGAATCAAACTTCGAATGAGATCAGGGCAGCCGTCGGGTTCAAAGGGTAGCGAGAGGAGGTGAGGAGTGATTAGGGTTGTTGCCGAATACTGATCTCGCGTACAGGTTATAACCAAAACTCTATTTAACCGATATTGGGCCAAGCCCACTGTTGTTTTCGTTGGCCTCATGGTGGACGAAAACACACAAAGTGTTTTCGTGAGTGGGTGGGGGATTTCGGCTGAGGTGATTTCGTGAGGGGGGGTGTTTGGCAAGGTTCCACTCTCATGAAATAAAACATATTATTCTTATTAACTTATATCAATACATGCACATATATAACACACCATACGAATCTATAAACAACACGTATATTGCATATCAGGTAAGTTAAGTCGAATAGAGACCTTGAAAACTCGGGTTGTCACACAGACTTCCCACAGTTTGTACAGAAACGGCACGGAAGTTGCTGTTGATGGTGACTATTGCACCTATTGCACAAAGGTGCATTCCCTTCATACCGCTTCTTTGCTGGAGGCTGCGCTGGCTGATTGGGAGCTGCCTGGTTCGGTTGGGCAGTGATGGCAAAATTTTGGGAAGCCTTACGCTTCCTAGAACCCTTCGAGGAACCAGAATCCTTACCCTTCTTATTTCTACCTTTCTTGCTATCCTCTTTGTCAGACGACTGCTTCTTACCCTTATCACCTTTTCTATGCAGCTTACCCCTCCGAACCTGTGACTCAGTCAATGTTGCAGATAGCTCGATTGCCTGACGGGTTGTGGTAGGGTTACTACCAGTAACGGTGTCTTGTATGGAGTCAGGTAGACCGTCGATATACCTCTCGATAGCCTTCTCGAGTGGGGTAACCATTGTTGGGCATAACAAACTCAGCTCCTCAAATCTATCAGTATACGCCCGGTGCTCGCCACTATCCTGTTTCAGATCATCAAACTCCCTTTCTATAGCTCGCAGTTCATGACGAGGACAAAACTCCCTCATCATAAGCGTCCTAAGTTTAGCCCATGTTTGTGCTAAAGCAACCTCAGCACCACGGTCTCTCATAACCCCGTTCCACCATGTAAGCGCCCTCTTCTGAAACACACTGGAAGCAAACTCGACTTTGCGATTATCAGGACACTGAACGTAACGGAAAGTATTCTCAATGCTCTCGAACCATTGAAGAAGCTCAGTTGCTCCCTCAGTACCACTAAACTTGAGTGGTTTAGCCGAGTTAAAACTCTTGAAATTGCATGGATCATTGTTGTTGTTGTTGGCTTGGTTATATTGAGCAATAAGATTTGGGAACGCAGCAGCCATTTGCTGCGCGATGATTTCTGCCAGTTCGGCATTTGGTAGCGGATTTTCGCGTCGAGGAGGCACTCTAAAAGAGGAAACATGAAGGGAACGAGTGAGATGATTAGATGAAAAGAATGAGGTGAAACAAAAATCGACAAAAGCAAAGATGGTGGTCATTTGTCCGTATCACAAAGCAAACAAACGACACACAGTGACTAATCAAAGTAAATGGGTCAAAAATAATGCTCCGTGAAGACATGCTCACCTATAAGTGAACACTCACCCCAGGAGTTCCCAGGTAAGAATGACTGGTCCGATTATGTGGATTTGTACGAACACTCTAGCCTTAGACAGAAAACCCATGGTACAGGCATTCACCCTTCCAGTTTGCACGTGTTCACACAATTTAGAACCCAAAACTTTGACGAGATTTTGAAAACTTGGATGGTTTAAGAGATTGATGATTCATTTTGGCTTTGTGCCTTCCATTATGTTGTGTTTTTAGTAATCACCTAAGGATAGGTGAAGTGCATGTTTTAAAATCTAAACACAAAACAACTTGTGTTGGGGTCCTAGAAAGGTTATAGTCTAGGTCAAGGCATTACTAATAACCTAATTCCCTATAACCATTGGCTCTGATACCAAATCTTCTGTCACACCCCGACCACGTAAAACATCAAATCGTGGCGGAAACATCGGGGAGTGTTGTAACAGAATTATTGTTCCACAACCATGGTAATTAAAATTATATTTTATTCATCAACCAAAGAGTGGAATACATTGTTTCAAAATAAGAACCAAAGAGTACACAACATAATTAAACTAAGTCTATCTTTATTTTAAGTCTCTAAGGCATAGGTCCGCCCTAGTGTCACGATCATCATCCTAAGCAACAACTCTTGAAACACATGTGAAAATAGGTAAGTCAGCATAAAAATGCCTGTGAGATACATAGGTTTTATGAAAAATATGGTTCATGACTTATAAGTTTAGAAAAAAAGTTGTTTAACAAAATCAGTCATGATCCTTGTAAAATGTTTTGTTTTATAAATCTTTTGAAAAGCGATGATAAAGTAGATGATATGTAAAAGAGTAATGTGAGGTTAAATGAATAACCAAGTAAAATGAGTTTTGTATAAAATAGGTTGTTTATAAAACAGTGTCTTGTGAAAAATATGTTATTTGTATAAAATGTTATATGTCTAAATTGAAATGATTCAAATAACGCTACGATATGTAATACCATACAAGCACTTATATATAGGAAGTACAAGCGGCGTATCCACCATGCTTGTATCCTATTACACACGCCTCGTTACTCAAATCATTTTACCCAAACAAACCACCAATGTAAATTGCCCATGTCTAAACCATTTGTCAAATGTCTTTGTGTAAACCATGTCAAAATGTCTATGTCAAATATAGTCCATGAAATATGTATATCAATATCAAAAGGTCTATGTCAAATGTCAAATATGTAATGTGTAAACAAAATGTCATGTATGGCAAGTGAAATATATATATATATATATATATATGTCTACTGAGCCACAGATAAAAATGCACAAAACAATGTATTGAAGTAAAACGTGGTTTAAATCAACGTTATGTCTTGTGGAAATGCATGCTATACTGAATACAAACATTTATGCGGTGTTGTGAAAATGCATACATCCAAGCCTTGTGACTGTGGTGATAAGCCCTTAAACAAATTAAAGGTCTATCTGTGTTATGTTTTATCGAATTCGGTCATTCCTTCAATCCAAACATACCTAGGATGTTAGGAACGGGAGTTGTCAATTCCTATGGTACCACTACCTACTAACGAACGGCGTGATCAGTGTTAATGAATGTATATGGTCCTATTTAAACAAACCAAATGTCATATCAAAATGTAAGCATGTGATGAAATGAAAATGTACTAAGTATGATGAACATACATAGCATGAAAAGGTAATGTAAAACAATGCACTAGGTATGCACTAAATAGACATACATAGCGTGAAATGTAATGAAAACAATGTACTAAGTATGCGCTAAATGATCATACATAGCATAAAATGTCATGTAAAACGATGTACTAAGTATGCTACAAGGGACATACATAGCAAAAACACAATGAAATCATGTACTAATAATGTACTAATGAACATAGCAAGTATATGATATGAAAGCATGAAAAGCATGAAAATAACAAGTAGGCACATGTGTTTCACCCCAAAATGTTTGAAAACAGTAAAAGAGGGGTCTATGTGACTTTAGATATCCACCAAGCAAAGCTAGAAGGTTACGGAATCAAACGGCACCTAATATAGGCAACTACATTAATAAACGGACCTAATCGGAGGATTGGGTAGCATGAGGGTTCGTAAACCAAATGAGTGTAGGAACTCATGTAATATGGTTTAACAAAGCCTACATACTAAAACGAAACTTATCCTAAGTGCTTTTGACCCGTTACGACCCGTTTAGGTAGCTTATGCTACTTTAACGCATCGTTCGCATAAAACGCGTTCGGATCGCCTAACTAGCCCTATGACAAGTAAGATATGCCTTAACATGTTTAATATTGTTGCTAAATCAGCTTAGATATCAATAGTTATGTTATATAGGCTTAAAATGAATTTTAATGTAAAAAGGGCATTTTGGTAATTTACCTAAGGCATAAGAACTACTTATCATACAACTACTCAAATGATGTGACCATAAGGTATAACCTCGGAAGGTTATTCCCTATACTACTATGGTCACCTAAAGTGTTTGGTCGGATCCTAATGATCGACCAAATGGGTCGGGTTCAAAAGTATAAGCGATTGATTAGATCGCTTACCTTTACAACCCTAGACAAGCACAAATCTAAGAGTGACGAGCTAAACATGCTAGAACATGTTTAGTTAAGTTAGAAAACAGGTTTGGTATCAAAACAAACGGTTTTGATACCCTAGATTAGTTTGGTTACAAAATACGCAAGAACACGTATTTTGGCCGAAACTACGACTCGTCACTGAGCCTAGATAACGTGGTAATTAGTAGGTATAGTCACTAGGGACTATGACCATCATGATTACGCTCACGTTATGAAGTTCAAATGAACTTCGCATTGACCATAAACTAGTCAATGCAGAAATTCAAACGCAGTTTGACTTTCGAGCTAAAAACGCATAAAAGAACGAAGGAACACTTACAAAGGGTCCCCACAAGTATTTGATCCAATCCACTCTCAGGTAGGAAGCATATACTTCCACTTAGAGAGTATAAAATCAGATCAAATTGTGGGTTTGAACAAATGGGGTGAAGGGGTATATATAGTTTTCGTACAACCGTTAGGATCATTCATCGAGAAACGTGCTTCGATCTAGGCCGTACACATGGGCCCATTGTTTTACAAAACCATGGGAGCCCCTGGTTTATGCCCATTGTTTGCTAAAAACCGTTTGCAAGTGGAATACATGGGTATAACAGCTGTTAACAGCTGTTTAAACTGATTTTGCATATCTGGGAGGGCCACACGGCCCACGTAAGTTTCCGTATATGCTTACGCGGCCCGCCTGGGCTCTGCAGATCAGCAACCAGCTTTCAGTTAATGATAGTTTCAGTCCCTGATGTGTTTTAAGCTCATTTCGACACTTCTAAGGCCTGTTAAGCCAACTTTAAGGTCCTAAAATGATACCTAAACATTCTGGACATGAAACATGCTCAAAAATATGCCGGATGTCGGTTCGTTTGGTCGTATGATCGCGATGTTTGCTTAATTACGACGGAATGCGCATAAGCGCGAAAAACGATCCAAATTGCGCGAAGAATGGATTTTTCTTATGCCAAACACTAAAATAAAATATTTTAGTGCTTACATAAATTTTTGGGTGTCCGGATGTGTTCAGAACGTAAGTTATGCGCGAAAATGCAAACTTATGCACTTTTTGACGCTTTTAGTCCTTGAATGAGCATAAAGTTTATTTTAGCACACCGAACCCTTCAAAGCTTATTTCTAAGCTATGCAAAGGATATTTAGGGTGTGTTTAACTTATGGTCATGATCTGGAATGTTCGTTACAGTTTAAATTGGCATACTTTCGCAGTTTGTCAATTTTAGTCCCTGTAAGCGAATTAACTTGATTTTGCTATACCAAAGCTTCAAAACTTATTTCGAAGTTATGTAAAGATTATTTAAGGTATGTTAAGCATAAATTGATGTTCCGAAGTATTTGTCACGTTAAACTGATTACGTTTATGTATCAGTTTGCGTATAACTCTCCAGAAAGTGATATAGAGTTTGAAATTGAATAAAGTCAAAACATGAAAAATGAAAAACACAAACAAACAAACATTGGGATCAAATAACTTTATTTCATTTATAATTGAACTGTTTACAATGATTACAAGCACAGATGTCACAGTTGATGGTGACTATTGCATCTGTTGCACAACGGTGCTTTACCAGCATATTGTTTCTTTGCCCTTGGTTGTGCGGGCTGGTTGGGAGCTGCCTGATTGGCTTGTGCAGTAATAGCGAAGTTCTGGGAAGCCTTGCGCTTCCTTGACCTCTTCGTAGACCCAGCTTTCTTACCCTTCTTGTTCTCACCCTTATCAGATGACTGTTTCTTATCCTTGTCACCTTTCCTGTGAAGCTTACCCTTTCTGATTTGCTACTCAATCAAAGTCGCAGCTAACTCGATTGCCTGACGTACGGTGGTAGGGTTGCTACCAGTGACGATGTCTTGCACGGGGTCCGGTAAACCATCGACATACCTTTCGATACCTTTCTCGAGTGGGGTAACCATTGTAGGGCATAACAAACTCAGCTCCCCGTACCTGTCGGTATAAGCCCGATGTTTACCACTATCCTGTTTCAAATCATCAAACTCTCTTTCCAACGCCCTCTGTTCATGACGGGGATAAAATTCCCTTATCATAAGAGCCGTAAGCTCTTCCCATGTTTGACCCAGAGCGATATTAGCACCACGATCTCTCATTAACCCATTCCACCAGGTAAGAGCCCTCTTTTGAAACACACTAGAAGCAAACTCGACTCTACGATTATCAGGACACTGAACGTGATGAAAAGTGCTCTCAATGCTCTCAAACCACTGTAGGAGCCCAGTTGCTCCCTCAGAACCACTAAACTTGTGCGGTTTAGCCGAATTGAAACTTTTAAAGTTGCACGGAGCATTATGGTTATTGTTGGCTTGGTTAACTTGGGCAATGATGTTTGGGAGTGCAACAGCCATTTGCTGCGCAATGATTGCTGCCATTTCGGCATTAGGTAGCTGATTGTCGTGTCGAGGAGGCATTCTAAAAGAGGAAACATGAGAGAAAAAAAGTGAGATGATTAGATGAAAATGAAATGATACAAATATCGACTAAAAGCATGGATGGTGGTCATTTATTCGTACAACAAAGCAAACAAATGACACACATTGACTAATCAAAGTAAATGGGTCAAAAATAATGTATCGCGAAGACATGCTTTAACCTATAAGTGGACACTCATCCCAAGAGTTCCCAGGTAAGAGTGACTGGTCCGATTATGTGGATTTGTACGAACACTCTTGCCTAGACAGAAAACCCGAGATACAGGCATCCACCCTTCCAGATTGCACGTGTTCACATTATTTAGACCCTAAACTTTGACGAGATTTTGAAAACTTAGAAGGCATTAAGCCAAAAGAATCATTCAAGAATGGATGATTGATTTTTCAAAACCGATTAGGAAAATTGGAAGGTTCAAAACCTTATAACAAATCATCTAAGAATAGATGATTGATTTTCAAAAATCGTTTTGGAAAATTGTGTTCTTGTTTTGGAAATCACCTAAAGATAGGTGACGTGTATGTTTTAAGATCTAAACACAAGAAAACTTGTGTTGGGGTCCTAGAAAAGTTATAGTCTGGGTCAAAGCATTACTAATAACCTAATTCCCTATAACCATTGGCTCTGATACCAACTCTTCTGTCACACCCCGACCGCGTAAAACAACAAACCGCGGCGGAAACGTAGGGGAGTCAAGCAACAGAATTATTGTTTCACAACCATGGTATTTAAAGTTTTGTTTTATTTATTAACAAAGGGGGATACATTGTCTTAAAACAAAGAAACAAATAGTACATAACAAAGTTAAACTATTCTAGCTTCATTTTATGTCACTAAGGCACAGGTCCGCCTAAGTGTATCTTAATCATTCCTATGCATCAGCTCCTGAAAACACATGTGAAAATAGGTACGTCAGTATAAAAATTCCTATAAGATACATAGGTTTATTGATTTGGGATTCATGACTTGTATTTGAAAGAAATGTTTAACAAAAAGTTAGTCATGAGTCTTATTAAAAGTGTTTTCTTTTGTAAAACATATGAAAATCGATAAGAAATTTGATGATATAAAAGAAAGATGTGTGGTTATATAAATAACCAAGTAAAAGTGAATTTGTATAAGATATGTTATTTGTAAAACAATGTTTTGTGGAGTTATGTTCTTTGTGTAAAATGTAATATGTCTAAATTGAAATGGTTTAAATGATGCTACGATATGTAATATCATAAAAGCACTTATATATAGGAAGTACCAGCGGCGTATCCACCATGCTTTTATCATATTACACACGCCTCGTTATTTAAATCACTTACCCAAACAAACCACCAAAATGTCTTGTTTAAACTAATGTCAAAATGTTTATGTGTGAACAATTTCAAATGCCAATTGTAAATCATGTTCATGTATAATCAAATGTTATGTATGGCGAATCAAAGTGTCTACACAAACCATATGTAAAATGTACAAAACAATGTATTTGAATAAATCATAGTTTAAATCAAAAGTTATATTTTGTAAAATCAATGCTTTATTGATACAAACATCTATGCTGTAATGTTAAAACGCATACATTCAAGCCTTGCGACTGTGGAGACAAACCCTTTAACAAATTAAAGGTTTATCAAAATTTTTGAATATCGGATTCAGTCATTTCCTACTTCCAAACAAACCTAGGTAGTCAGAAATGGGAGTTGTCAATTCCTATGGTACCACTACTTACTACTGAGCGGCGTGATCAATGTTAATGAATGTATTTTTGTCCCGTTAAATAAACCAAATGTCATACCAAATGTAAGCATGTTTATGTGTAAACAGTGTACTAAGTATGCAATATGAACATACATAGCAAAAATGTGATGTAAATCAATGTGTACATATGCTGAAATAAACATATGAAACAAATGTGTTTATGAAATCAATGTACTAGCATGTTAATGAAACATACATAGCATAAAACATGGATGAAATCATGTACTATATGTGTACGAATGAACATAGCAAGTATATGTTATGAAAGCATGAAAAACACGAAAGTAACAAGTAGGCGCATGTGTTTCACCCCAAAATATTTGAAAACAGTAAAAGAGGGGTCTATGTACTCACTTGATAATGCTCAATAGTCTTTGAATAACAACCAAGTAAAGCTAGAAGGATCGCGGAATCAATCGGCACCTAATATAGGTAACAAAGTTAATAAACCGGACCTAAATCGGAAGATCAGATAAAATGTGGTTTCGTAAACCAAATGAGTATAGGAACTCATGTAATATGGTTTAACAAAGCCTACATTCTAAATCGGAACCTATCCTAAGTGCTTATGACCCATTACGACTCGTTTAGGTAGCTTACGCCACTTTAACGCGTCGTTCGCGTAAAACATGTTCGGACCGCCTAACTAGTCCTATGATAAGTATTATATGCCTTAACAAGTCTAATAATGTTTCCTAATCAGTTTAGATGTCAAAATTTAAGTTACATATGCTTAAAATGAATTCATGCGCAAAAAGGGCATTTTGGTCATTTTCCTAAGGCATATAAACTACCTATCATACAACTAACTAAACGAAGTGACCATAAGGTATAACCTCGGAAGGTTATTCCCTATACAACTATGGTCACAAAATGTGTCTGGTCAGATCCTAATGATCAACCAAACGGGTCGGGTTCGGAAGTTAAAGCGGTTGTTTAGACTGCTTATCTTACGACCCTATATAAGCACTAAACTAAAAGTGACTAATTAAACATGTTAAAACATGTTAACCTAAGTTAGAAAACAAGTTTGATATCAAAAACAAAGGGTTTTGATACCCAAGAATAGTTTGGTTGCAAAATACGCATAATCGCGTATTTTGACCGAAACTATGACTCGTCACTATGCCTAAATAACGTGCTAATCAGTAGGTATAGTCACAAAGGACTATGACCATCGTGATTACGCTCACGTTGAAAAGTTCAAACAAACTTTGTGTTGACCATTGACAGGTCAAAGCAGAAAGTCAAACACTGTTTGAATTTCATGCTTAAAAATGCATAAAAGAATGAAAGAAGCTTACAAGAGTTCCAAGCAAGGAAGAAATTGATCTAAAATACGCAGGTATGAAGCTAAGGCTTCAACTTAGAGTATAAATTAGATCAAATGTGAGGAATGCAAGTGAATTCAATGTGGGTTTATATAGATTTTCAAGAACCGTTAAGATCGTTCCTCGAGTTTTGAGCTTTGATCTTGGCCATCCATGTGTGGCACATGGTTTTAAATACCATGGGAACTTATAAACAAGCTCCAAGTATTGCAAAACAATGGTAGAAATCCGTGGGAACAGGTTGCAAAGCTGAATTCAATGAATCTGGTCTGCAAGTCTGTCATGCCCCACGTAGGCTTATGCCCGGGCCTTCGCGCCCCGCGAGTTATGTTTGACAGTTTGGCAGTTTTAGTCCCTGCAAGCTCAAAACTTAGATTCTAATGCATTTCAGCCCCGTTAACCCCATTTCAAGGCTCTACAATGAAGTTAAAGCATAGAGAACATGAAATATGCTTGAAAATATCACAGATGTCGGTTCGTTTGGTCGTACGGTTGTGATATTCGGTTAATTACGACGAAACACGAACGGACGCGAATAACGATCCAAATTACGCGACGAATGAAATTTTAGCATTCCAAACACTAAAATAAAATATTTTAATAATTACAAAAATTTTTGGATGTCCGGATATGTTCAGAACGTAGGATATGAGCGTAAATGCAAATTTATGCACTTTTTGACGCTTTTAATCCCTGGTTGACCAAATAAGTTTATTTTCGCATACCGAACCCCTCAAAGCCTATTTCTAGGCTATGTAAAGGATATTTATGATATGTTTAACTTATGATCATGTTCCAAAGTGTTCGTTACTATACGAATCGGTAGACTTTCACAGTTTGTCGTAAATAGTCCCTACGATCGAATAAACTTGTTTTTGCCATACCAAACCTTTTAAAACTTATTTCTAAGTTATGTAAAGGTTATTTAAGGTATGTTAAGCATATGTTGATATTCCGGAGTGTTTGTCGCATTAAACTGATTACGTTTACGCATCAGTTTGCGTATAACTTTCTAGAAAAGCGATATAGAGTTTGAAATTGAACAAAAATCAAAACGTGCAAAATGTCAAACATAAATAAGCAAACATTGGGGTCAAATCACATTTTTTATTGATACTTGAACAGATTAGAGTTTATACAATGATTACAAGCACAGATGTCACAAAGATCAAAGTTCTTACAAAGAAAGTGAGTAGTTTGCAAAAAGCAAAAGCAAAGGCTGATGCCGAACGTGATGAAGAGAAAAAGAAGCTTAAGAAAGTATTGACAAAGAATGAAGAGCTGAAGTTAGCAGTGAACGATCATGCTGAAAGAATTATTGAGTTAACAGATGATCTTGGAGAACAAGCTAAAGTCATTGATCAACTCACTATACAGTTTGCTGAACTGAATGCTAAGGATGAGAACTTGAATGAAATCAACAAGACACTACATCATATGATAGCAGGGTTGCATGAGTCGTCTTCTAATGAGAGTAAAGTTCTAAGGCAAGAAATTGAAGCTCTGAGGGCAGATAAGGTTGTAAAAGATGAACAACTAAACATGTTGTATGCTATGATGGAACACAAGCTTTGAATTAATGTTCAAGCTGTGTATAATGACTTGGAGATTCAAAGGGTTGAAGAATGAAGAGCTCAAAGGGAGAAAGAGTTAGCTGCAGAAGCAACTCAGAAGAAGAAAGGATTGGCAGTAGAAACTAAAGAGATTGCATGATCTTCTAGTCATCCTGAAGGTGCTGATGTTGAAATGATAGAAGCAGGGGTGAATGTTGAAGAGGAAAACATGGAAGTTGATCCCAAACAAGGTTTTATGCTTATTGGTGAATCTTTCTCATTACCTTATAGCTTGAAAGAGGTTATCCGTCTAGTGAAAGTTGATCAATGAAATCGAAAGACGAGAAAATCTCAAGGAGAAAATGATTCTGATACAAAGCTGCTTTGTTATAAAGATGAGAAAGTGGATCATAAAGAAGAGGAAGAGGAAGAGGATCCTGAGTTAAAAGATATTCTTGATGTCTTTGATAATTATGACCGTTCATGGGATGATTATGAAGAAGACGATGATCAAGGAGCAACAGGGTCGTTATCAAAGCCTCCAGCTCAACATATGCTTGATGATTTTCTTAATGATGAGCTGAATGAACAAGAGGATGATCAGCAGCATGAGTCTTCTTCTTCTGGCAAACTACATGCTGATCAGGTATTCCTAACTCAACCGAAAGTTATTTACTTGCATTCTGCATTTGAGGGGGAGTTAGAGGTTGCTAGTATGAGAGAGGAGATGTTGGAAGAATTGGGTATCGATGATGGGAATCTGAAGTTTGATATAGAAGATGAGATTCCACTGTCGCCAGAGAGAGAATATGAGTTTAAGTTTGCAAATGAGGCAGATAATTTCAATGATGTCATAGTTGAAGAGGGTTCTGATATATCTGAAGAAGATACACCCTTTCACTACTCAGGGGTTGATGATACCTTTCCTACCTTTGCTGATATGTTTAAGACACATAATGAAGACGAAGTTAGGAGGAAAGTAGTGGAAAGGATATCGATAGAAGGAATTCTTGAAGTTGTTCCTCAGGAAGAGTTGTTATAAGGTCGAAAGAGATGGTTCAAGGTTATGCCAAAGGAGAGGAAGTATAAAAGGCCACTGCTGTACTTTACGGATCATCCAGATAAATATTTGGGTGATATACTTTCTTGGGGATATCTTGAAGACCTTCAGGTGTATGCTATCCGAAGGGAGCATGGGGTACAGTATTTCGAGTTCTTGTCAGACATAAAGACACTCCCATGGTGGGATGTGGAGGAGCTAGTGCAAACCAAGAATATCAAACAGTTCTATTACGGTCCAGATGTGAAGATACATGACCAGAAGTTGTGGAACTACATAAAGCTCCAAGCACAAAATAGATTCCCTGATTGGAAGCCGCACTATCCAAAGCAGATTGTCATATATGATCTAATCACAGGAGAAAAAGATGTATCATTGAAGATAAAGCCGCCAAGATGCTTGAAGAACATGCCGCTACGTGCAATGGAACAAGACTTTTATGAAGATTTTCAAGGCTGGTTGTACAACTAAAGCACAACGGAAGCGGTGATATCTTTGTTTGATAAGAAGACGGGAGAATCCAGAAGGATTAACGTGTTAGATCCAATGTGGTTGGTGAATTGTTCAAAGAAGGATATTGAATGTTTATGTTTCAACAAGATTGTATATGATGCTCCGGACAAAGCTCAAGCGCAACAATATCAGAAGATGGCGAACTTATGCTTTGCAAAGGATATAAACTCAGGAAGATATTGGGAGACAATGTTCAGAGACTTAGAGTTGGAGGAGTTCCTAAAGAAAGAAAAGAGAAGAGAAGCGAGAAGTTCAGAAAGATAGCAGAAAGAGCTGCAGTTCTAGGCAAAAGAAAGCTCTTCAGGCCTCAACCAACAGACCAAATGCCGATAGAGTCAGAGGATGTGACAACCCGAGATTTCAAGGTCTTTTCTCTACGCGTCATTTGTGTCACAATCCTATTTTCACTATTTGTTTTACATTGTATCATGTGCACAATGTTTGAATAATTAAAGTATTGTTATGTTTGGTTGTTAAATGTTTAGATATAGCACGTTCATGCTTCATAACTTTGGGTCGCACACCACACTCAAGTCGACGAAGAACCTGATTCTTCATTGACTGACTTTTGACGAAAAACTAGGATTCTTCGTCAACTTCTCTTCTCGAAGAAGAAGGTCCTTCGTCACAACTCTTATTGACGAAGAAGGTCCTTCGTCAGAATCGGTTCTTCACCGAAAGGGCTCTCAGCCCAGATCTGTGAGCACGACCCATATGGTTGTGCGTGGTTTCTTATATTTTGCAAAACACAAAATAATATCAAACCCTAAAGTCCTCTCTTTCTCTCCTCTCTGTGCGACGGCAACTGTGGGTCTCGAAGCCCTTCATCTCAATCAAACAAACTAATCACTTCGGTATCACGGTTAGTGTCTGTCATTGTTGATTGATAAAACCCTGATGATGTGATCTTATGTAAATTTAGGGTTTCATTAATAATATTGTGAATCTAGGATTTGCATGATGAGAGTTTGATGATTTATATACGCTCATACTCATGATGGGGTTTGATGATTCTGATTGTTGAACTTATATCATGATAAACTAATAATCAGATTGTGTGTGGTCATAGGATGATTAGGGTCAATGAACGTTTAGTATGGTTTGTATGATGAATGAGAACTGTTATGTTTTGTATGGTTGATGATTATTCATAATTAGGGTACATGTTCATGGTTGGAAAGTGTTGTTTGATCCGATTAAAAAACTGTCAAACTGGTTAGCATATGTTACGGCTGAAATAAAGGAATTGTAACCGTCTGTTTAGGATGGCGACGAAAGACTCCCCCACGAAGAATGAAATTGACAAAGAACCTGGTTTTTCGTTGAGTGGTTCTTGATGAACCATTAGGGTTCTTCGTCACACACATCCTCGACGAAGAATAGTTCTTCGCCATTGGTGTTCTTCGCCATGGATACTTCCCACGAAGAACTGGTTCTTCGTGGAGATGCTGCAAAAGAGTTAATGGACAGAATAGTGAAAAAGTTTATGATGTATATTATAATGAATATTGGTGTTTATAAATTCCATGTGTTGCATGATAATAATGCTGGTTAAAAATGAGAAAACTGATTTGAATTGTGTGAGTAGCAAACTCACATGTTAAATGTTATTTTGTGTCATAGACATGAGATGTGGATTTGTATGCGATTGACTATTTGCTATGTGTTACTTGGTGATCTTTGAGAAGAATGCAAACTGTGAAAATACGTGACTTAATTGATTATGAAACTGATTTCATTGGTTACCACGGTAGGGTTTGGTTGACTGGCTGGAATGGGTAACTTAATATATCGAGCAAATATAAGGTGAGTTCATTTCTCTTGAGCATGCGTCCCGGTGGGTGGGACAATCAAATGGGTATTCCAGAGAGGAATAAGTCTTTCGGGTAAAAACGGGGGTGTTAGATAATACACTCATTTCCTATCACCTTAAGTCCCATCGTCTACCGAATAGTTACCTGAGAGGTAACGGGGTATTAATTGATAGCGCTATTAGGCTTGGCAACCTCACACTGTACCTGAGAGGACAGGTGTGAACTAATGACCTTAATCATGACCAATGCTTAGATAGGGGGCACTGGGGACGGGCAAAACAATCTGGAGCCATCTTGTACGGTACTCAAGTTATTATCAACATTATCAATAAACTGAACTAAACACTTGGTAATTAACGTTTTCGTAAAACTATGAACTCACCAGCGTTGTCTGATACACTTGTTGCATGCTCGCAGGTAGTTAGATTCCTGGATGTGGAACTTGCAGTCTGGAGTAGCTGGAGTGGTCATGGGTCGCACTATTTGGATACGCTTGATAGACTTACTGTTTTTACGTACATTTGGTTTTGAGACATTTAAACAATGATTTAAGTATTGCTTCCGCTGGTCTTGTTGAAATTTATTAAACTTGTGATCGAACCATTTTTAGTATCAATGGTAACTTTATTTGAAATCTTGTTATGCGTTCAATGTAATTGGTGGCTAGATCCTGGTACGTCACACGCCTAGCGGGGTTTTCCGCAAGGGGTATTTTGGGGGTGTGACAGTTTGGTATCAGATCCAGGGCCGGACCGGTGGTGCTACGTCTCGCAAGGACGCTAGACCCCTTAAGGGGGTGGATTGTGACATCCCACATCGGTTGTGAAGGGGAACAAAGGCTTCCTTATAAGGGGCTGGATACCTTCACCATCATGACGTGTTTTGAAAACCGTGAGGGGCAGACGCTGAGGGGGTACTGGCTGCCAAAGCGGACAATATCATGGTGTGGTTACGCTGGGCTGTTACAGATGGTATCAGAGCCAGAAAGGCGTTATATATTCTTGGGGAACGAAGCAGGAGGATGCTTTCCAACTCTTGAAACAAAAACTCTACAGTGCACCGATCTTATCTTTACCCAAATGTAACGAGGATTTTGTGGTGTATTGTGATGCTTCTATTCAGGGTCTCGGTTGTGTTCTAATGCAACGCGAGAAGGTGATAGCGTACGCTTCTCGACAGCTGAATGTTCATGAGAAGAATTACACAACTCACGACTTGGAGTTGGGGGCCGTGGTATTTGCGTTAAAAATATGGAGGCATTACTTGTACGGTACTAAATGCACTATTTATACGGACCACAAGATCCTCCAGCATATCTTTGATCAGAAGGAATTGAATATGAGACAGCGCCGCTGGGTAGAGCTCCTAAACGACTACGACTGTGCAATCAAGTACCATCCAGGTAAAGCTAACATTGTAGCTGATGCCCTTAGTCGAAAGGAAACGAAGCCCAAGTGTGTCCGCGCTCTGCAGCTCACTATCCACTCTAATTTACCTAATCAGATCCATTCTGCTCAGACTGATGCATTGAAGGAAGACAACCTGGAAGCTGAATATCTGCGGGGCATGGAGAAGCGACTTGTAGAGAGATCTGACGGCATCTATTATTTTATGGAACGGATATGGGTTCCTTTGTACGGTAATCTTAGAGAGCTCGTGATGGACGAAGCACACAAGTCCCGATACTCTGTTCACCCGGGTTCGGATAAGATGTATCAGGACCTCAAAGTCTTGTATTGGTGGCCGAAGATGAAAGCACACATCTCGACGTATGTAAGTAAGTGTCTGACTTGCGCGAAAGTCAAGGTGGAATATCAGAAACCCTCTAGCCTGCTTCAGCAACCCGAGATACCCTTGTGGAAATGGGAGCAGATTGCTATGGATTTCATCACTGGTTTGCCAAGAACCTAAAATGGAAACGATACCATTTGGGTGATCGTTGACCGTCTCACCAAGTCGGCACACTTCCTAGCAATCAAGGAAACAGATAAGTTCTCACAACTTGCTACTGTTTATCTTAAGGAGGTGGTTTCTAGGCACGGGGTGCCAACCTCTATTATCTCTGATCGTGACCCACGTTTCATATCTGATTTATGGCAGTCGATGCATAAATCATTTGGCTCACGTCTAGACATGAGTACTGCTTATCACCCACAGACGGATGGTCAAAGTGAACGAACCATCCAGACACTTGAAGACATGCTGCGAGCATGTGTGATCGATTATGGTAAGGGGTGGGAGAAACACTTGCCGTTGATAGAGTTCTCTTACAATAACAGTTACCATTCCAGCATCCAGGCAGCCCCGTTTGAAGCATTGTACGGACGGAAGTGTCGTTCTCCTCTCTGTTGGGCTGAGGTGGGTGACAGCCAGATCACAGGTCCGGAACTTGTACTGGAAACTTCAGAAAAGATTGTTCAGATCAGAAATCGTATGGCGGCAGCGCGCGACCGTCAGAAAAGCTACGCTGACAAGCGTAGGAAACCTTTGGAGTTCGTTGTAGGCGATCGTGTTGTGTTGAAAGTCTCGCCCTGGAAGGGTGTGGTACGTTTTGGGAAACGCAGCAAGCTTAATCCGCGTTATGTCGGGCCATTCAAAATTCTGGAATGAATTGGTAAAGTGGCCTACAAGCTCGAGCTACCTGCTGAGTTGGGTAACGTTCATGACGTCTTACATGTTTCCCAACTAAAGAAGTGTTTGTCTGATGAAACACTTGTGGAACCACTTCAAGAACTGAAAATCAACGAAAAATTGCAGTTCATCGAAGAACCCATCGAAATTATGGAACGGGAAGTCAAGGTCCGTAAGCATAGCCGAATCCCGATCGTGAGAGTCCGTTGGAACTCAAGACGGGGACCAGAGTTCACGTGGGAACGCGAGGATCAGATGAAGCTCAAGTATCCTCAACTTTTCCCCACTGACTAATCTAATCCTGATGTAGCTGGCGAATTTTGGGATGAAATTCCCTTTCAAGTTTGGGATGATGTAGCACCCGAGGAAAATCCGCAGTCGTCCTGATCTAACACTCTGCCGCTTCGGGTTGCTTATCAAATATCGGGACGAAATTTCTTTCAAGTTGGGGATGATGTGACAACCCGAGATTTCAAGGTCTTTTCTCTACGCATCACTTGTGTCACAATCCTGTTTTCACTATTCGTTTTACATTGTATCATGTGCATGATGTTTGAATAATTAAAGTATTGTTATGTTTGGTTGTTAAATGTTTAGATATAGCACGTTGATGCTTCATAACTTCGGGCCGCACACCACACTTAAGTCGACGAAGAACCTAATTCTTCGTTGACTGAATTTTGACAAAAAACTAGAATTCTTCGTAAACTTCTCTTATCGACGAAGAAGGTCCTTCGTCACAATTCTTGTTGTCGAAGAAGGTCCTTCATCACAATCGCTGCTTCGCCGAAAGGGCTCTCGGCCCAGATCTGTGAGCACGGCCCATATGGTTGTGCGTAGTTTCATATATTTTGCAAAACATGAAATAATATCAAACCCTAAAGTCCTCTCTTTCTCTCCTCTCTGTGCGACGGCAAGTGTGGGACTCGAAGCCCTTCATCTCAATCAAACAAACTAATCACTTCGGTATCACGGTTAGTGTCTGTCATTGTTGATTGATAAAACCCTGATGATGTGATCTTATGTAAATTTAGGGTTCCATTAATAATATTGTGAATCTAGGATTTGCATGATGAGGGTTCGATGATTTGTATACGCTCATACTCATGATGGGGTTTGATGATTCTGATTGACGAACTTATATCATGATAAACTAATAATCGTACTGTGTGTGGTCATAGGATGATTAGGGTCAATGATCGTTTAGTATGGTTTGTATGATGAATGAGAACTGTTATGTTTTGTATGGTTGATGATTGTTCATAATTAGGGTACATGTTCATGGTTGAAAAGTGTTGTTTGATCCGATTCGAAAACTGACAAACTGGTTAGCATATGTTACGGCTGAAATAAAGGAATTGCAACCTCTGTTTAGGATGGTGACGAAAGACTCCCCCACAAAGAATGAAATTGGCGAAGAACCTGGTTCTTTGTAACACCTCGAAAATTCACGTCCTATAATGTGTAGACACGTGTCAAATGTTTAAACGTGTGAAAGAATATTATGAAAGGACTAAAGTTGACAAACATTGAAAGTATGTGAATATACGTATTCTAAACGTCAACAGTGAATAAATATAATGTAGATTAACCCTACATGATGATCAAACCTTCAAACGAATAAATCACGGATCATACGAAGCTAAATATGAAAGAAAGTGAGAGATTACAAACTACAGGGGTCAAATGTGTCAACATGTTTAAGTTATACCTCTGAGTGACCTTTTGACAAACCCGAAGTTTTGTAACGGTTAATTATGATCACTAGAATGCACGATATAAATTTCATAAAGTTTCGTTATCGTATGAGCAAGTTGTGATCAAATTCGTTTACAAGGGGTTAAAGCGTAAACGTTGGAAGTTAGGACTTTTCGGGTAACAATAAAGTTAACCGGGGACTTAACAAAGTGGGTATATGTTTTAAAGCCCTTATAGATCAATTATGAGGGTTCATAATGCAAGAAACAAGTGGCTATACGAAGTTTGAAGAGCCAAGGATCAAAACGCAATAAATCACAAGTTCTGATTTTGTGCAGATGATGCCTCGCGCCACGCGAAGCCCAAGGGGGGGTCCCTCGCGTCACGCGAGGGCCTCTCTGATTCGATTTTTCTTGTTTCTTGGCTGCCCTTGCCTTTGCAATCGATTTATATCCGATTCTCCACATCTTTCTTGGCCCCTAGGCACCCCCTAAGCACTAGGAACACTTGTAAGTCAGTTGTGGAGAGTTGTAGACCCAAGTGTCAACAAATTGTGGTGAGAAATTCACTATAAAAGGACCAAGGTTGCAACCATTGTTCTTCACACCTTCTCTTGCATTCCTGATCAATTCTGGAGCTCCCAAGCAGGCTTAAGTGATCATAATTCGTGCATAGGACTCTTGTAAGTATACTTGATCTTTCTTAATTAAGTTTTAGCTTAGTTTTAGCTTAAAAGTCAAAACGTCGTAATTAACGGTTGACTTTAAGATTAATCACTAATGGTCCAGTGATTAGTCGAATCAAAAGTACCTTTAAGTAGGTAATTATGTGGGTAATAAAGCCTTAAAAGGGTTTCCCCTGATCCCCACTCTAACTAGGTCAAATGTCGGGTCAAACTTACTAATAAAAAGTCAACAGAATGTTTAAAATGCGATTTATGCATGATTAGCAATGTAGAACACTTATAACCTGTTTGATCATTATTATAACTTGGTAATTAGTGTAAGAACATGTCTAGACAAGTTCAACCCGACAATTTACTATAAAGACCCGGTTCGTAACCGAAAGTCACATAGTTTGACTTTCACTTTGACTTTCAGTTCTGACCCGTTTAAGCATGTTTTAGAAATGCCATAGAGCTTTATTTGGACCAGGTTACATGCTAGTATAACCCTCTGTGATTATACACGTCGGATCATTAGTTATCCAATTAATACGCATGATTCCGTTAATTGCTCATATGTTGACCATTATGCCCTTTTCACCTTAAAACGTGATTTTTGAAAATGTAAAAGAGTAGAAACCTTAATTACTGATATATAGACTTGTATGCAAATTTTGACATCAGTTTGAGGTGTAGAATAAGAGTTATGCTCGTTAGCGTAAAATTAAAGCTTTATGTTAATTAAACGGCGTATTTAGCGTATAGCCTACTTAAACATACTTTTTGATATCAAACTCTTTACCCACTGATGTGATATATTATTTTGGGATTTTTAAAGATTTTTAATTAATTTTAGGCTGAGCATAACTAATAGTCGTAGGCTTAATCTGGTAATTGTCGGTTTTGCCCTGACGGGCCATAAAATGAGTTTTACATATCTAAACGACTCCAAACCTTTTGCTACTGATCACATATGATAAATAAATTATTTTAGGCCTTCTGGAATAATAAAAATATCAGCTTTATGTATCGAACCCGTAAACGGCTCCTAATCGCCTTATTAAGCGTTTTTAACGCATAGTATGTGCTATAACTATTTTAAACATACAAGGGTTGATAACTACTGATATTTGAGGCAAATTATAATGTTTTAACAGTAAGCAAAGGTTGATAAACTCAGACTTCAGTTTTGAGCTTTTCGGCTTATGTGAAATTACCAAAATACCCCTACGGGGCATAGTTTGGTTATAATTACTAAATTTCACATAAATATTTTATCCTACTGTTATAACTCATTAATTTGAGTATGTTTACTGATTACATCAGACCTGTAACTCAGTTAAACACTTAAACTCTTTTACAACCTTTAAAATGACCAAACTACCCCTACGGGGCATAGTTTGTGATTTAATTCGTTTCCGGCATAATGAAAGACATATTACTGATGTCACAACATATATGAAGAATATTAACTTAGGAAACCTGTAAATAGCTCTCGTGAATACTCATTACGCTTATTACGTGTTCGGTTCGGTTTATGTAACTAGTTTACATAAACTAGCCTAAACAGGTCAAACCTTATCGGTTTTATCTCAAAATCCAGAATGTGTATGAAATACCCATATTAAGCAAGTCTCTGAACTTGTAGGGTCTAAATCACATTCTATCCGGTCTTCGCTTAATCGTGCGTACGAACCGTATCTTTGAAACTAGCCGGTCTAAGCTTAAGCTTAATTAAAGACCCGTTAGGATTCTAATAGGTTATTATAAACCTTCGTTCCAGATTAGGAGGACTAGTAAAAGCTACATGCATTTTGCTAATTGTGAATTATACTTTGCTCAGGTAAATACTTTTAACTTATTTTCCCTATACGGGCTTGGGTTACGGTATATAGCATACCGCTTGATCGGGCATCAAATTCTCCACCGTTGAGTGGGTAGTTGAATAAATTTGATCGGATCGTTTAAACAGTCTTGTTACTTAAAGCCTTTGGGGGGTTAATGACCATGTCCCGGATATCCTTGGCATCATTTTACGAAATGGCCACGACTTAAGCGCGGGGTGTAGGCGTACACCCGTCAGTGCACAAAAGTATATTGTGGTGTGTCTATTGATCTTTAACCCGGACTTGATCTGGGCTACTGAACGCACAAGGAACATGTAATTCGTTCACAAGATTATAATATTAAATAATTCTCCCAAGTTAAAAAGGTTAATCTTGCCTCTGTGCATTTTAATCAAGTTAAATAAAATGTTTATGCCATGTGCATCCAAACCAATTTTCAATCATTTTCCAAAATGAGTCAGTTGATTGTATTTACCAGTGTAAACTGACGTGTCTTCCCAAAAAGACTAAATGCAGGTACTAAACGTAATTGGCTGGATTGTCTCCTTAGCATCAATAAAGAGTCTCGCAAGCTTAAGATGCCTGAAGTCTGTTGAACCATTGTTTCCATTTTGTTATCGATCCTTCTGTGGATAAACATCCGAATATTGTGACATTTGAATTTACAATATTAAATTCGGTTGTATTATATCTTTTAAATTGCTTCCGCTGTGCATATTAATTATTGTGTTGTTTGACTATTATGTTGCCAACCGCGTCACGATAATCCCCCACCGGGCCCACCGGTGACACGTGGAAATCGGGGTGTGACAGGTTGGTATCAGAGCCAACATTGAGTGAATTAAACACTAGCTTTATGTGTTTAATCTCAATGACACAGTAGCACATTCCTTGACCTTCTGAGTCTAGACTTAACTTAGGAATATTCTCAATCCTAACCTGGAAATTTTTGCTTCCAAATTTTTATATATACGTCGCCAAGCGAAGAAGCTGTAATAAAAATTCTCCACATCTGGAGCCTTGAAATGCTGAGCTTCGTACCGCGACCAGGATGGAACGTGCAACCAAGGAGAAAGCATTCAGGAAATGAATGAAGAAGAAACTCCTCTTGCTGAAGATCGTTTCCTTAATAAGTCCTTATAAGGACACAATTATTTTTCAGTCCCTACGAGGACAACATTATCCCTTTCAAGTCCCACTTAGGGCAACTTTATACTTTTATTATTATATAGTAGAATGATTAAGTTTAAACTTTCATTCTAAACAAGAAATATTAAATGAATGGAAGATAACATTTCCTTTTGCAAGATCTACCATTATGATAAAATGGCAAAATCTAAAAAGGACAAGACCTAGCTTCGGGTCATATTAAGACCGGCCAAGATGGCAGTTCCTCAATTTAGATTCAGATCCTTATTAACATTTCAATTTAGAAATTGTTCTGCGATAAATATTAAAAGAATCTTAAGAGTGAAACCTAGCCTGAGTGTCATTATAAAGACCTGGCCAAGATGGTAAGACCTGTTTAAAAGATTCGTATCCCAGTTAACATCTGAAAACATGTTAACACTCCCGGCAGATGTGATTCGTTGGAAATCACACACGTTATTAAGGATTCTTCAAAAGATTCCTAACCCAGTTTAATGATCTCTGAATCCTGGGTTTACATCATCAATTAAGATGATCATATTTTAACCATACGTGGTAATATAGTGCCTACGGGCCTTGCTCATTTCCACATGAGCCAAAATACAGTGGTAGCTATGACTCCCTGTCAGAAAAAGGTAATGAACTAGGTTCAAACCTCAAATGCTTTGATTCTCTGAAATCATAGCATATAAATTTATAAATGTCCTTGTGACTAAGCCTGTTGTGCTAATATATTTAAAGGCCTTGATTCTCTGAAATCATGGCTTATGATTTAAAATTGTCCTTGTGACTAAGCCTGTTGTGCTAATATATTTAAAGGCCTTGATTCTCTGAAATCATGGCTTATGATTTAAAATTGTCCTTGTGACTAAGCCTGTTGTGCTAATATATTTAAGGGCCTTGATTCTCTGAAATCATGGCTTATAATTTAAAATTGTCTTTGTGACTAGGCCTTTGGTGCTATTAAATAAAACTGTTATTGTTGCTTTGATTCTCTGAAATCATAAGCTTATAATTTATAACTGTCTATGTGACCAGGCCATTGGGTGCCACTAATAAAACTGTTAATGTTTTGTAATTAGGATAAATTATAATAGAAATCCTAAATAAATATGATTAATAAATTAACCAAATATGGTCTCTGCTTACCATGGTTAATGAATTTCCCTAAGGGGCAATTCCGTAATAAACATCCCTTAGAAGGGAAGTGCCTACGGGCTATAGTTGATGTCCTATGAGACTAAAGACATTGGTAGCCTACAACTCCCTGTCAAGAAAAGGTAATGAACTTTGATTCAAACCTTAATGCCTCGATTCTCTGAAATCATGGCTTATAAATTAAACTTGTCTACGCGACTAGGCCATTTATGCTATTATTAAAACCTTAATGCCTCGATTCTCCGAAATCATGGCTTATAAAATTTAACTTGTCTACGCGACTAGGCCATTTGTGCTATTATTAACTTATAAATATGGATTATGATAAAAATCCTGAATAAAATAAATATCCTTCCTTCCCTGTCAGTATGCATTTTAAAAAGAATCTTAAAGGTGAAACCTAGCCTACGCGGCCAAGATGGTGAAACCTATTCAAGGAATTCAGATCCTTGTTAACACCTAAGAAAGTGTTAGCACTCTCGACAAATGTGATTCGAGAAAATCACAACAGTCATCCCTATATTGGAAATTTTTAAATTTCTAATTTGCCTTATGATTTAGAAATCATGGCTTATATCATCTTATAAGATGATCATATTATAAACATCCGTAAGTGATGAAGTGCCTACAGGCTAAATTGTTGTCAGATAAGACAACGACAGTGGTGGCCTTTGACCTCCTGTCTAAAATGTTGGACTATGTCCAAACATAATAGTCTATATGATCAATGCGATCATGACAAAAATCATCAATACGATGATTAAAGATTTTAACATCCTTAATGATGTTTTGCCTAAGGGCTATATTATATTGTCCAATTGAGACAGGGCAATTGTAATCTTTTGTGATTCTTTGCCCAAGGGGGTGAGCTAAACTCAAATCCCATAGTCTATACTATCATTGCGATCCTGACTAGTATCATCAGTATGATGATCATAATATTAACATCCCCGTGATGAAATGCCTACGGGCTATACCTTATTCCAGTGTCGGTAAGACAAAGATAGTAGTGATCTTTATGATCCCCTGTTTAAAATGGTGTGATTATACCCAAACCTAATAGTCAATATGATCGATGTGATCATGACTAATATCATTAGATACGATGGTTATAAATATAAACATCCATTAGTGATGTTGATTGGCTTACCTTTCTGCCAAATGAATCGTCTTTCAAAACGATGACAGTTGTAGTCTATGACTCCCTGTCCAAAGGTGAAGAACTATGTTCAAGCCTTAAGACTCCTGATCTAACAAGATTGCAGCCTATGAATTGATGTCCTTGTGACAAATCCACAATTTATATTTCAAGTCACCCATAACAAGCCTCCGAGCTATAATTCGTCGTTTGTGACAAGTTAACATACTAAATGTTAACATCGCTGGTGACAGGCCTTAGTGCCATATCCTATAACGTCCTAGAGACAAGGCCGTTTGTGCCGCATCTAAATGTCATTACGACAAGGCCTTCGCGCCATATGATTACTTATGTCCTTCATGACTGGGCTTATTGCCATATCTTTCTACGTCCCTCGCGACAGGCTTCTGTGCCATTTATGTATATATATATAACCAAAGTCATGTAAGGCTAGCCTTTGAGCTATTTATAATCGTCCTTGTGACAAAGACAGTTGTGACACTAAGGTCCCCTGTCAAGCAGGTATCGGACATGCTCCAAACCTTGAATGCCATTGATAGCCCTTTTGTGACGTAAGCTAAATGTAATAGATATACATTCAAATATCATTCATTAAGAATGTTCGAAACATAACGGCCTATACGGTTCGTGGATGCCGTGGCTAATCTATGTCAGGTCATCAGGATGATGACTAATAATGATTTAATTTGGTATTTAGTACCAAGTTTTGAGTATGGAAAACTCGGATGAGATAGGCAATAGTCGCGATGCTATTAATGCGACAAAAGCAAATAGTGTCTCAAACGTAAACCTCAATATTAATGGAGTAAATCTCCAAGCGGTGGTTAACGCAGCAGTTTGAAAGGCCAAGGGGAAAAGGTCATGAAACAACCCCAAAGAGCCGAATGCTTCTCGCTCTAAATTTCATCCAAAACCACGTTCAAATGCTCGTGAGAAGAGCTTTGTTCACACTTCGGATATGAAGGATGAACCAAATGAGGAGGATAACTCCCAGAAATCTAAGAAAGAGAGCAAGTACAGGCTTAATAAAAAAGCAACGAAAGTTCAGTAAGAAGCCTGTATGTAAGAATTGCTATCAAAGACACTAGGGACAGTGTCGAATAGAACCAGGACCAAAGCAGTGTGACATCTGCTAAGGAACAGGTCATCATTTCCTCGGAATGTAAGGACATAAAGAATGCAGTCTATCACGGCTGTGGTGAGTAAGGCCGCATCAGAACTAGATACCATAAAGCTGCCAAAGAAGTTGCAGCTAAGCCTGGAAAGGCTAAAGGAAGAAATGCCTGAATTCACCTGATGAACGCCAAGAGGCAGCTCACTATGTCATCAAGTACATCCCTTATCATTTACCAATGATAATTTCTGCTAAGCGTCCTGATTTAATACAGGCAATAATAAATCTTCATAAACCATAAGCTTAGCAAACTTTCATATTATTCACAAAGTATAACTTACCAAGGAAACCATAGTAACCGATTCTTCTAGTATCGGCAAGGAATCCTTCCGAAAAAAAAAATCTAAGAGTACTCTTTCTTCGCATAGAGTACGACAACATATGTTATTTTAATTATTTTTCCCATTGTTTTCCTATCACCTGCGAATGCCAAACTATGTTTGATAAGAGTACCATATGAGGATTGGCGTGTCCTAGTGTGTCCCATAGATTGCTTCCATGCCTGATCAGTATGGAGGTTTAATACATGGAACCCCTAAGATATCCCAATGATCATATTGTACTAAAGTCGACTAGTAGTATTCAAGGAAGATATCCAGAATGGAATTGTCCAAGTAAATGTTCCCGATTAAGGAATTAGTGGACTTATAACATAAATGTGTCACTTAATTGACACGAGCAATGATGGATGAACTGGAGCCTGAGATATGAAAAATCTCTGTAGCCTCCTTGCATCTTGATTATCTTCTCATAAGTCTTCCCTGCTTACCTCCTGGAAGGCAGGTAGAATTAAGATTAACATCCCGCTGTGGGCTGGGGTATTGTGAAAACTCCATATTGATTATGGAATAATCAAAACCTTGATTAAGTAGGTTTTAAGACATAGGCTCATATAGCCTGACTCAATATTCTGAGGGTTTTATGTTATTAAATAAGAAAGGCGGTTCATATTGCTTATGTATTAATCGCCGCAACCCTACGTGGGCAACGATTAAGAATTTGCCATCAGCTACCCAGGATCTAAGGATAAACTATTGGTGGATAGGCTTGAAGAAGTCTGCGGCCACCTATGTAGTTAAATGCTTGACATGTGCGCAAGTTAAAGCCGAGCATCAGGAACCGTCAGGTTGCTACAACAGCCTGAACTTCCTACGTGGAAGCGGGAAATGGTAACTATGGATTTTATTACCAAGTTACCCAAGACAAGGAAAGGAAATGATACAATATGGGTTATAGTTGATAGGCTGACTAAGTCAGCACATTTCTTACCCATCAAGGAGACTTATAGCTCCGACATGTTAGCCCAGTTATACGTTGATAAGATTGTAGCCTTACATGGCATACCTGTGTCTATTATCTCTGACAGAGATACTAGATACACGTCACATTTTTGGAAAAGTTTCCAACAATCTTTGGGCACACGTTTGAATTTTAGTACGGCTTATCATCCTCAGACTAACGGTCAGAGTGAGCGTACTATTCAAACGTTGGAAGACATGCTACGTGCATGTGCGATCGATTTGGGTGGTAGTTGGGATAAGAACCTACCGTTAATCGAATTCTCCTACAACAATAGCCACCATACCAGCATTAAGGCTGCGCCCTTCGAGGCATTATACGGTAGAAAGTGTAGATCGCCCGTTTGTTGGGTGGAAGTGGGAGATGTCCAATTAACAGGACCAGAGATAGTCTTTGAAACGACGAACAAGATTGTCCAGATTCGTGACCGTCTCAAGGCTGCCCGAGATAGGCTGAAAAGCTACGCAGATCCGAAGCGTAAAGCCTTTCACTTCGAAGTCGGTGATAAAGCGTTGCTTAAAGTATCACCCTGGAAGGGGGTGATGCGATTTGGTAAGAAAGGCAAGCTAAGCCCGAGATACATAGGACCTTTCGAGGTTATCGAATGTGTCGGGTCAGTTGCCTATAAGTTAAACTTACCAGAGGATCTCAGTGGAATTCACAATGTGTTCCGCATCTGCGATCTGAAAAAGTGTTTCGCTGACGAATCACTGGTAATACCGCATACAGATGTGCATATAGATGAGAGCTTAAAATTTGTGGAAAAACTTTTGTCGATTGAAGATCGACAGGTAAAAAAAGCTTCGAAGGAAGCATGTACCTATTGTAAAGGTCAATTGGGATGCCGTAGAGGTCCCGAATACACGTGGGAGGTTGATTCCACGATGAAAGAAAAGTACCCTTATTTATTTCAGTAAATCTCGGGTTGAGATTTATTTTAAGGGGGTGAGGATGTAACACCTCGAAAATTCACGTCCTATAATGTGTAGACACGTGTCAAATGTTTAAACGTGTGAAAGAATATTATGAAAGGACTAAAGTTGACAAACATGGAAAGTATGTGAATATACGTATTCTAAACGTCAACAGTGAATAAATATAATGTAGATTAACCCTACATTATGATCAAACCTTCAAACGAATAAATCACGGATCATACGAAGCTAAATATGAAAGAAAGTGAGAGATTACAAACTACAGGGGTCAAATGTGTCAACATGTTTAAGTTATACCTCTGAGTGACCTTTTGACAAACCCGAAGTTTTGTAACGGTTAATTATGATCACTAGAATGCACGATATAAATTTCATAAAGTTTCGTTATCGTATGAGCAAGTTGTGATCAAATTCGTTTACAAGGGGTTAAAGCGTAAACGTTGGAAGTTAGGACTTTTCGGGTAACAATAAAGTTAACCGGGGACTTAACAAAGTGGGTATATGTTTTAAAGCCCTTATAGATCAATTATGAGGGTTCATAATGCAAGAAACAAGTGGCTATACGAAGTTTGAAGAGCCAAGGATCAAAACGCAATAAATCACAAGTTCTGATTTTGTGCAGATGATGCCTCGCGCCACGCGAAGCCCAAGGGGGGGTCTCTCGTGTCACGCGAGGGCCTCTCTGATTCGATTTTTCTTGTTTCTTTGCTTTTTCCTTTGCAATCGATTTATATCGAATTCTCCACATCTTTCTTGGCCCCTAGGCACCCCCTAAGCACTAGGAACACTTGTAAGTCAGTTGTAGAGAGTTGTAGACCCAAGTGTCAACAAATTGTGGTGAGAAATTCACTATAAAAGGACCAAGGTTGCAACCATTGTTCTTCACATCTTCTCTTGCATTCCTGATCAATTCTGCAGCTCCCAAGCAGGCTTAAGTGATCATAATTCGTGCATAGGACTCTTGTAAGTATACTTGATCTTTCTTAATTAAGTTTTAGCTTAGTTTTAGCTTAAAAGTCAAACCGTCGTAATTAACGGTTGACTTTAAGATTAATCACTAATGGTCCAGTGATTAGTTGAATCAAAAGTACCTTTAAGTAGGTAATTATGTGGGTAATAAAACCTTAAAAGGGTTTCCCCTGATCCCCACTCTAACTAGGTCAAATGTCGGGTCAAACTTACTAATAAAAAGTCAACAGAATGTTTAAAATGCGATTTATGCATGATTAGCAATGTAGAACACTTATAACCTGTTTGATCATTATTATAACTTGGTAATTAGTGTAAGAACATGTCTAGACATGTTCAACCCGACAATTTACTATAAAGACCCGGTTCGAAACCGAAAGTCACATAGTTTGACTTTCACTTTGACTTTCAGTTCTGACCCGTTTAAGCATGTTTTAGAAATGCCATAGAGCTTTATTTGGACCAGGTTACATGCTAGTATAACCCTCAGTGATTATACACCTCGGATCATTAGTTATCCAATTAATACGCATGATTCCGTTAATTGCTCATATGTTGACCATTATGCCCTTTTCAACTTAAAACGTGATTTTTGAAAATGTAAAAGAGTAGAAACCTTAATTACTGATATATAGACTTGTATGCAAAGTTTGACATCAGTTTGAGGTGTAGAATAAGAGTTATGCTCGTTAGCGTAAAATTAAAGCTTTATTTTAATTAAACGGCGTATTTAGCGTATAGCCTACTTAAACATACTTTTTTATATCAAAATATTTACCCACTGATGTGATATATTATTTTGGGATTTTTAAAGATTTTTAATTAATTTTAGGCTGAGCATAACTAATAGTCGTAGGCTTAATCCGGTAATTGTCGGTTTTGCCCTTACGGGCCATAAAATGAGTTTTACATATCTAAACGACTCCAAACCTTTTTCTACTAATCACATATGATAAATAAATTATTTTAGGCCTTCTGGAATAATAAAAATATCAGCTTTATGTATCGAACCCGTAAACGGCTCCTAATCGCCTTATTAAGCGTTTTTAACGCATAGTATGTGCTATAACTATTTTAAACATACAAGGGTTGATAACTACTGATATTTGAGGCAAATTATAATGTTTTAACAGTAAGTAAAGGTTGATAAACTCAGACTTCAGTTTTGAGCTTTTCGGCTTATGTGAAATTACCAAAATACCCCTACGGGGCATAGTTTGGTTATAATTACTAAATTTCACATAAATATTTTATCCTACTGTTATAACTCATTAATTTGAGTATGTTTACTGATTACATCAGACCTGTAACTCAGTTAAACACTTAAACTCTTTTACAACCTTTAAAATGACCAAACTACCCCTACGGGGCATAGTTTGTGATTTAATTCGTTTCCGGCATAATGAAAGACATATTACTGATGTCACAACATATATGAAGCATATTAACTTAGGAAACCTGTAAATAGCTCTCGTGAATAATCGTTACGCTTATTACGCGTTCGGTTCGGTTTATGTAACTAGTTTACATAAACTAGCCTAAACAGGTCAAACCTTATCGGTTTTATCTCAAAATCCAGAATGTGTATGAAATACCCATATTAAGCAAGTCTCTGAACTTTTTGGGTCTAAATCACATTCTATCTGGTCTTCGCTTAATCGTGCGTACGAACCGTATCTTTGAAACTAGCCGGTCTAAGCTTAAGCTTAATTAAAGACCCGTTAGGATTCTAATAGGTTATTATAAACCTTCGTTCCAGATTAGGAGGACCAGTAAAAGCTACGTGCATTTTGCTAATTGTGAATTATACTTTGCTCAGGTAAATACTTTTAACTTATTTTCCCTATACGGGCTTGGGTTACGGTATATAGCATACCGCTTGATCGGGCATCAAATTCTCCACCGTTGAGTGGGTAGTTGAATAAATTTGATCGGCTCGTTTAAACAGTCTTGTTACTTAAAGCCTTTGGGGGGTTAATGACCATGTCCCGGATATCCTTGGCATCATTTTACGAAATGGCCACGACTTAAGCGCGGGGTGTAGGCGTACACCCGTCAGTGCACAAAAGTATATTGTGGTGTGTCTATTGATCTTTAACCCGGACTTGATCTGGGCTACTGAACGCACAAGGAACATGTAATTCGTTCACAAGATTATAATATTAAATAATTCTCCCAAGTTAAAAAGGTTAATCTTGCCTCTGTGCATTTTAATCAAGTTAAATAAAATGTTTATGCCATGTGCATCCAAACCAATTTTCAATCATTTTCCAAAATGAGTCAGTTGATTGTATTTACCAGTGTAAACTGACGTATTTTCCCAAAAAGACTAAATGCAGGTACTAAACGTAATTGGCTGGATTGTCTCCTTAGCATCAATAAAGAGTCTCGCAAGCTTCAGATGCCTGAAGTCTGTTGAACCATTGTTTCCATTTGGTTATCGATCCTTCTGTGGATAAACATCCGAATATTGTGACATTTGAATTTACAATATTAAATTCAGTTGTATTATATCTTTTAAATTGCTTCCGCTGTGCATATTAATTATTGTGTTGTTTGACTATTATGTTGCCAACCGCGTCACGATAATCCCCCACCGGGCCCACCGGTGACACGTGGAAATCGGGGTGTGACATTCTTCGTTGAGTGGTTCTTAACGAACCATTAGGGTTCTTCGTCACACTCATCCTTGACAAAGAATAGTTCTTCGCCATTGGGGTTCTTCGCCATGGAGACATCCCACGAAGAACTGGTTCTTCGTGGAGATGCTGCAAAAGAGTTAATGGACAGAACAGTGAAACAGTTTATGATGTATATGATAATGAATATTGGTGTTTATAAATTCCATGTGTTGCATGATAATAATGCTGGTTAAGAATGAGAAAACTGATTTGAATTATGTGAGTAGCAAACTCGCCTATTAAATGTTATTTTGTGTCATAAACATGAGATGTGGATTTGTATGCGATTGACTATTTGCTATGTGTTACTTGGTGATCTTTGCGAAGAATGCAAACTGTGAAAATACGTGACTTAATTGATTATGAAACTGATTTCATTGGTAACCACGGTAGAGTTTGGTTGACTGACTGGAACGGGTAACTTAATATACTGAGCAAATCTAAGGTGAGTTAATTTCTCTTGAGCATGCGTCCCGGTGGGTGGGACAATCAAATGGGTATTCTTGAGAGGAATAAGTCTTTTGGGTAAAAATTTGGATGTTAGATAATACACTCATTTCCTATCACCTTAAGTCCCATCTTCTACCGAATAGTTACCTGAGAGGTAACGGGGTATTAGTTGATAGCGCTATTAGGCTTGGTAACCTCACACCGTACCTGAGAGGACGGGTGTGAACTAATGACCTTAATCATGACCAATGCTTAGATAGGGGGCATTGGGGACGGGCAAAACAATCTGGAGCCATCTTGTACGGTACTCGATTTATTATCAACATTATCAATAAACTGAACTAAACACTTAGCAATTAACATTTTCGTAAAACTATGAACTCACCAGCGTTGTCTGATACACTTGTTGCATGCTCGTAGGTCGTTAGATTCCTGGATGTGGAACTTGTTGTCTGGAGTAGCTGGAGTGGTCATGGGTCGCACTATTTGGATACACTTGATAGACTTACTGTTTTTACGTACATTTGGTTTTGAGATATTTAAACAATGATTTAAATATTGCTTCCGCTGGTCTTGTTGAATTTTATTAAACTTGTGATCGAACCATTTTTAGTATCAATGGTAACTTTATTTGAAATCTTGTTATGTGTTCAATGTAATTGGTGGCTAGATCCTGGTGCATCACACACCTAGCGGGGTTTTTCGCAAGGGGTATTTTGGGGGTGTGACAGAGGAGAACAAGATCCCAAGGTGGGATAGAAAGAGGGATGGAGATCCTGAATACAGAAAGTACTGGTACGAGATCGGCAGGCCTCTCAGACGTAAAATGTTAGCTAAAAGAGCAAAGGCGAGACGTCAAAAAGCCAGAGCTAGCAGGCACAGCAGGAAGGTGAAATAAAGACTATGCAGGAAGGAAGACTACAGCTACATCCAATGGGGAGTCTGCTAGTGCATTATGTCTGTAGCTTCCGTCTATATCGAGTCTATGTATTTTCTCCTGTAATGTGTCGTTGTACTGTTGTATATGTATGTATTTTGTATCTAGACAAATGGGAGACGGAACGTTAATTGTCAAGTGTTATCCGGTCGGATGACATAGGTCATTCGGACGGATGGCCATCCGAACGGATGACCATCCGACCGGATAACACCACCTCTCCCAAGATTCCCTATAAATAGGTGAGTAGGGGTCTTAGTTTAGAACCTTTTGCCATTTTGTCAAAGCGAAACTCTGTCCAGTAGTCATACAGATCTTTGTACTTTCACATCAATTAACGAGATTGGACATGTTTAACGTTGATATCGTTATTGATGATTCTCTAACGATGCTGAGGGATTCCGCACCTCTGTATTGATCAATTTGCACCAACGGTATCTTTAAATCGACTAACAAACCACCAAAGGATTTGTTAAAATTCATCAGGTTTTGTCGTTACCCATAATACCCCATAACCATGGCGATAGTCCGTGTCACGTCCCCAACCCCGGTTTGACCCAGTCAGGAGCCGCAGGACAGGAACCCGTGGTATTTATTAATTGATGCGACAACGGAAGATTTATCAGGATCTTTTAAACTTGAAAATGCCCGACTATTTTATTCCATAAATCGGTATAAACCCCGTGATTTACAATAGAGGAATTTCACGAGGAAATTCCCTGGTTTTTACAAAACATGTTTATTCATTTTATTGAGCCACCTCTTCAAGCTTGTTAGTGCTTCGTAGCACGTTTTCCTTGATTTACAGCAGGTCGCCTGAAACATGTTTTAAAAATATTTTATCAGCGGGGAAATACTGGAGAGTCATTCAAGTATGTAAAACGACACATTAGTTAATAATTACAGCATAAGAGCGATTACAATGGCTTCTATCTTATTTTTATCTGGTGCCGTGTCACCTGGTGACGATGGTCATACCACTATTGGGTCCTTCCCCAAGTAGTGATGATAATCACTGTTATGATTTATTAGCCTAACCGTGAGAAATTAGTAATGTGCATAATACCCCAATTAGCCAGTGATTCCAGATAACCATGACTTAATCCCTGTAATTATAACTTTTGAAACTGCTTGGAGTATTGTAAAATACTGTTGATAAAAAGAGAATGACTCACATTGCAGATTTAAACGGGCAGAGTTTAGCCTACTGATTAGCCTTGTAACCTAATTTAAATAACAATGCACACGAACTAGGTCAGTAACTAATACAGCATTTACAATAACTCACGAGATTAAAACCCTCACAACGAATGACAAAGTGCTATACTTAAACATCCGTCGAATTCACGACTAATGACAAAGTATGGCCCTAAAGTGGGCAGCACTTAAACATCCATCGGATAGTTTCAATCGATCGGACATTGAATCGTAGCAGCGATCGAGTTAATACCCTGTATCATTGCAGCGTCTCGCTATTGTAAAAGTAAATTTCGAATTTGAGCAGCCAAACTTCGTTTTTATGAAAAGTTTTCGACACAGAATGAAAGCTCGATGTCCAGGCAATTTATAGGTGAAATATGAGTTTCACGCGGCCCACGTGAAACCCTTGTTGACACTTACGCGGCCCGCGAGGGTCTCCTACTCATAGATTAGGGCATCCGTGTCACACATAGGTGTGCCACGTGGTTGACACGTGGATCTGGACGCTTAACCTGTCAAACTTAGAGTTGACGCGGCCCGCGTATGGTTAAGCTTACCTTTACGCGGCCCGCCTGAAGACCAGAAATCTGGTTTTCTTGATTTTTTTTATATGGATTAGGGTTTCAGGGGTCCGGGTTCGCACTTACGGGTCAATTTGGGACATTTTTGAGAGTCCTTACATCCTCCCCACCTTATTTAAAATCTCATCCTCGAGATTTACTGAAATAAGTGAGGATACTTTCGTTTCATCTCCGATTCCAGCTCCCAAGTGTACTCGGGTCCTCTCTTTGAATCCCATTTAACTTTGACCAGTACTAGTCTTTTGTGTTTGAGAAACTTGATCTTTCTGTCTTCTATCTGTAATGGCTTCTCCACAAATTTTAACCTTTCATTTACCTCTACATCTTGAAGAGGTACTACCAGTGATTCGTCAGATAGACATTTCTTGAGGTTGGATACATGGAATACGTCATGTACCCCAGTTAACTCTTATGGTAGTTGTAAGCGATAAGCAACTGGTCCTATACGTTGGATTACTGGAAATGGTCCTACGTATCTTGGACTTAGCTTTCCTTTCTTACCAAATCGAACTACTCCTTTCCAAGGAGATACCTTTAAGAGTACCTTGTCTCCAACTTGAAATTCTAACGGCTTGCGTCGATTATCGGCATAACTTTTCTGGCGATCTCGAGCCGTCTTTAGTCTTTCCTTGATTTGAGTGATCTTGTCGGTAATTTCTTGCACAATTTCAGGACCTGATAATTGACTTTCTCCTATTTCTGCCCAGCAGACTGGAGTTCTGCATTTACGTCCGTATAGTGCTTCGAACGGGGCAGCTTCAATGCTTGAATGATAACTGTTGTTATAGGAGAATTCAATTAATGGTAGGTGGTCATCCCATTTTCCACCAAAATCTATCACACATGCCCTAAGCATGTCCTCCAGGGTTTGGATCGTCCTTTCACTTTGTCCGTCTGTTTGAGGATGGTATGTAGTGCTTAAATTTAGTCGGGTTCCCATGGCTTCCTGGAAACTTGTCCAGAAGTGGGAAGTGAAACGACTATCCCTATCCGATACAATGTAGAGTGGGACTCCATGTAAGGATACTACTTCATCTACATATAACTTTGCCAACCTTTCCATGCTAAAGGTTTCTTTTATGGGTAGAAAATGAGCTGATTTGGTTAATCGATCCACAATTACCCAAATCGCATCATTATCCTTTCTGGTTTTGGGTAACTTAGTAACAAAGTCCATTGTTATGAGTTCCCATTTCCATACAGGCATTTCTAATTGTTGTAGTAGACCTGAGGGTTTCTGGTGTTCTGCCCTAACTTGTGAACAAGTAAGACATTTAGAAACATATCTAGCTATGTCCATTTTCATTCCTATCCACCAGAAGTTATTTCTTAAATCTTGGTACCTTTTATTGTTACCAGGATGCATGGTATACCTAGATTTATGGGCTTCCTCTAAAATCTTATTTCTTAAGTCTCCCTGTTTAGGTACCCAAATTCGTTTCTTATGGAATTTCCAAATTCCATCACTTCCTTGTTCCAATTCTTTTATTCGTCCTTTCATTCCTTCAGCATCATCCTTGATTGCTCTTTCTTGAATGTTTTTTAGTTGTTCCATTAAGCCTAGTTGTAGACTTAATCTAAGAGCACGAACTCGTCGTTGTTTCTCATGATACTTACGACTTAAGGCATCAGCAACCACGTTTGCTTTTCCTTCGTGATATTGAATATCACAGTCGTAGTCACTTAGGATTTCCATCCATCTCCTTTGCCTCATGTTTAATTCTTTTTGCCCAAATATATATATTAAGCTTTTATGGTCTGTGTAGACAGTAAACTTACTTCCATACAAATAATGTCTCCAAATCTTAAGGGCAAAAATTATGGCGCCTAATTCTAATTCATGAGTTGTATAGTTTTCTTCGTGCTTTTTCAATTGCCTTGATGCATACGCAATTACCTTCTTGCGTTGCATTAGCACACATCCTAATCCTTGTTTTGAAGCATCACAGTATACTTCAAAATCTTATGTTCCTTCTGGTAAAGCTAAAATTGGAACATTTGTTAATTTCTGCTTTAATATCTTAAAAGCTTCTTCTTGTTTAGGCCCCCATTCAAACTTAACTACTTTACAGGTTAGCTTAGTTAATGGTACAGCTATTTTGGAAAAATCCTTAATAAACCGTCTATAATATCCGGCTAACCCTATAAAACTTCTAATTTGCGTAGCTTACTGCGGGACCTTCCATTTGGTAATCGCTTCTATCCTAGAGGGATCTACGTGAATGCCTTCGTGATTCACCATGTGTCCTAAAAATTGCACTTCTTGTAGCCAAAATTCACATTTTGAGAATTTGGCATAAAGCTTCTCTTTTCTTAACAAGGTTAAGAGTACATGCAGGTGCTCACAATGTTCTTCCTGACTTTTGGAATAAATAAGTATATCGTCGATGAAGACAATTACAAATTTATCCAAGTACGGTTTACAGATTCTATTCATCATGTCCATAAATGCTGCCGGAGCATTTGTTAACCCAAAGGGCATGACTGTAAACTCGTAGTGACCATACCTAGTTCTGAAAGCAGTTTTAGGTATGTCTTCTTCTTGTACCTTCAATTGATGATATCCGGAGCGTAAATCTATCTTAGAAAAATATCTAGCTCCCTGAAGTTGATCAAAAAGATCATCAATCCTAGGTAATGGGTATCGATTCTTAATTGTAACCTTATTTAATTCCCTTAATCGATACACATTCGCATCGAACCATCTTTCTTTTTCACAAACAACACTGGCGCTCCTCACGAGGATGAACTAGGTTGTATGAATCCTTTGCTCAGTAATTCATCTAACTGCTTTTTCAATTCTAACATTTCGGTGGGTGCTAACCGATAAGGCGCCTTGGCTATCGGTGTAGTTCCAGGAATTAGATGAATTCTAAATTCTACTTCCCTATCAGGTGGTAATCCAGGTAGTTCTTCTGGGAATACCTCTGGGTATTCTGATACTACTGGAATTTCTTTGAGTTCCTTACCTTTAGTGTTAATGATTACCGAAATCATATACACCATTTATTGTTTTCTTGAATAACTGGCCAATTTCATTACTGAAATGAATTTCAGTGGCTTTCGTGGCTTATCTCCTGTAATTACCACTAATTCTCCTGTGGGTGTATGAATTTCTATGGAATTCTTATCACAAAGAATTCGAGCATGGTTGGCTACTAACCAATCCATTCCTAACACAATATCGAATCCGGCTAAATTCATAGGTAACAGGTTTGTAGAAAATTTATGGCCTACAAGTTCTATCTTTCCTTCCCGCAAAACCTTATCTATGTTAACAGAATTCCCATCTGCCGTTTCGACTGTAAAAATCTTCCTAAGGTTGGTTAAGGGTAAGTTAAGGGCTTGGCAGAATGAAGTATTTATAAAACTTTGGTTTGCACCAGAGTCAAATAATACTTTTGCATAGACGTCGTGAACTAGGAACGTACCAGCTATCACATCAGGGATTAGCTCTGCTTCCTGAGTAGTTAGTTGGAAGGCTCTTGCGTTCTTTTTGGTAGTTCCTTCTGCAGGTTTGGCTTTGTTATCAGCTGGTTTGACCAGTTTTGGGCAGCCTGGCCTAAAGTGTCCAGCTTCTCCATAGTTGTAGCAGACTGTTGCTTTCTTCTTCCTGCAGTCCTCCTCTTGATGCCCCGGAATTTTGCAGAAGTTGCAATACCCTTTGCATCTTCCAAAATGCTTTCTTTTGCAAATATTGCAAAATGGAACAGTGGAAGATTGCCCAGTTCCCTTTTTCTTGAAATTATTTCTGTTACCCATACGAAATCCTTGGGTAATCTTTTGGGCCACTTCCTTTTTCTGGGTTTCTTCTCTTGTGCGTACCAGTCCGTCCGTTAGGGTGTTAGCTGTCACACCCTGGCTTTGCGGAAGCGTGGTTAAATTGGTGTGACTCCTTAATACCATAGCTTAATCATAACAAAGCTATATGAAAATAAAATCATGCAAGATCATCCATTGATTTAAGTCTTAAAACATAAGCAACACAACATTGACTTAAGGCGTTGACACATGCAACGGAAACTACAACCTGATAACATAACACATTGTTCGGAAGACACAAACATTAACACGAAATAAGCGCAGTTTAAGGATTGTGACTCGTCCAGGTAAAAGTCACATCCCCTAAACTTGGATGACCTCGAAACTCTTATGCAGCGGGAAAACGTAGCATACCGTGCCAGAATCCTTAGTTCCCTGAAATACATGTAAGTTGGAAAAATCAACAATAAAGTTGAGCGAGTTCATGTGTTTAGTATGTGCGCGCGAATAAACCTTTATAATCATTGTAAGTATGAACGTTTTGTAAACTATGGTATGAAAGCAAATAAGGAAACATATCAGTTAATGTGTAACCACATGGTCCAACCTGCGGGCGCATGGGAGGGGATAGGACAAGGTCACCACATGGTCCAACCTGAGGGCGCATGGGTGGTGTTACGACAAGGTCACCACATGGTCCAACCTGAGGGCGCATGGGTGGTGTTAAGACAAGGTCACCACATGGTCCAACCTTAGGGCGCATGGGTGGGGTTTGTTATGCTCAAATAGGCCTATCACTTGTATCCCTCGATCGTACTACGAGGACTAATGTTTTTAAGATTTCACCTACCCAATCACATAACCTAACAGTTCCTTCCTTAGCAGACCATACCATTCGTAATTGTCCGTAGCAGTATGTAACATGTATTTCACCCCCGAAGTATAAAACTGAAAACAGTTAAGAGAAAAGGGGGACATGAACTCACAGTGGTGCGTCTCTACCAAGTATGTCTCCTGTTCAAGCAGCTGTGTGACGACCTACACGTACTAATTCTATTAGACGGACGGCCGTGCCTTAGCTTAAGGTTTAAGTTTTTGGGGAAATAGTTAGGCAACTATTTCGTGTTTATATTTTTGTAAATACTTGGTAATTATTCTCCTTCCCAAGGATGGGGGATTTAATACATGCGTGTTCGTAATCATTCGAATTACACTATTAAGTCTCACTTAATATATTTTATTTCTAACTCCAAAATATAAATATTCTTCCCAAAAATATTATATTTTAATACATATGATTCTCCCAAAATAATACTTAGTAATATTATTTTTACTCAAAAAAAATAATATTTACGTAGTCCACAAAATAATCATAAACATTTACATGAGTGATGTTGTGAAAAATATATATTTACTAAATACATATATTTATCACGTTTTATTTTGTGAAATCCCACCTCCGATATTTTGTAAATAAGTCGTGGCGAAACTTGTGTTTTGAAAACAAGTCGAAAATGTATTTCTAACACTTGTGGTGAAAATATTTCTAACTGTTAAGTTTTTGGAAAATTTCGCCAGAGTTTCCTCTGTAACTGGAGGTGGCCACGCTTTCAAGCGTATCATTTTCTTTTATAAATCAAATCAACAATTTTTTCTTATTTAACCAAAACAATATTCAACGCATCAACTAGTCAAAAAAATATATATAAATCGCATAAATTTACATGAACTTGTGATTTATCCAAACTATGAAGTAAATCCCAATATTTTTAGTGGATCTTTTATAAACCAATCCCGGTTTCATAAAATCCTTGTTTTTAAAGGAATTCCATCTTTACAACTTCTTGTAAAATTTGACAAAACAATTTCCTTGTCGAAACTTAGTGTTACACAAGTGTTTACACACTTGTGTGTTTACTAAAATCTTTCTTGTTTATGAAAGATGCGTCTTTAAAAGTATGTTTTCTCTTGACACGTGGTCCTTTGAAAATACCGTTTGTAGATCCATAGATCTACTAGTTTTAAACACTATTTCATAAGCTAAATCGCTTTTACACAAGTTCATGATTCGTGTGTGGTAGAGTTTCATCCTTTAACCCTTGTTACTTCCAAAACAACCTTATGTCATGATCCATGATCATGACCAACCCGGGTTAAATGATGATCCGAGCTACCACAACATAGATCGGGTCCAAATAACTACACAAATCAAATACTACAAGATTTACACAACATATGAGCTTTTAACCATCACTTTTAGTGTTCTTAGTAGACTTTTATACTTCATCTTGCATGTTTACGAGTTTTAACCGTTACAAATCATATTAACCACTTCAAAATAGTTCAAGAATGTGATTTAAGCAACTTACTACTAGCTCGAGGCTAGGGAAGAATCTAAGCGCAAAATGAGTGGATAAAAGCAATAGAGTGAGGTCCTTCGCCTTCCGATTGCACCAAGCTTCCTTATACGAGATCCTTAACGCTTGTAGATACTTGGAATGTGATGGTCAAACTCGAAAAATGGATGGATGCTCAAGGGGGTGTTCGGCCGTGAGTTTAGCAAGGAGAGGGAGAGAGAGTTTTGTTGGTTAAGTGTGGTTAAGGTATTAGTGTGTTTAGTATGGAACTTATAGGCAATGTCAAGATCATTAACCAATGGATGTTATGTCCACTTGATATGGGACATAGTTGATTAAAGTAATCAAAAGAGTACAAGATATGGTCACAATGTGACCGAGTTCGGCCAAAGGGGGGGGGGGGGTATCCGGTTCCAAATCAACTAAACACTAAGTATTAGTTAGGTTAATCTAGTTAAGTTTAGGGATTAACCCGGTTAGTAGTGTGTTGTGCTCTATTGTGGGTGTTAGGGTATTCAGGGACCCTAACTGGCTCAGAAAAAGAAAAATAATGTTAATGACAATATTTTCATGTTCCGGGTAAAGTCCGGTTGTTCGGTTGGATAGTAATCCGTTAAAGCGTTAAACAAGCTTTAAAGTGTCGTTATTATTATTTTTAGTGACACAACTTATTCCTGACACTTTGGAAGGTGTCTAGTAACATTTTTCTCATGTTTTGGCACTTTATTAGTTAGCAAAAAGCTGGATTGTTTAGTAAAGTGTTGAGTTTTTTTTTTTTGTGCTTAGAGCACGTTTTAGGCACATCCAGTCATTGTAACTTATTCCTAGAGACGCAGTTCTACAACCCTTATATCCCTACACTCACCACTAGTGTAGCAAACTATCTCAGGCTCTTACAGGCCTTAGAGGCAGTGTCTGCCTAATGCTGGCTTTATCAGCATGTTCAATAGGTTATCCGTTTATAGTGCTACTGTGCTTTTTGTGTACCATGATTGTCACTAAGGTCCAACATGTAAATAATGTAGTGACGGTAAGTAAAGTATGATGCAGGTATATGCATGTATCAGAAATCAAGTAGCCGTTCATCAGTAATTTCAAACAAGCACAGTAATTAAGCAGTAATTAATTATTAATTAAGTCGTACGGATACCTGGTTTGGTGAGGGTTGTCACATTCTCCCCCCGTTAAATAAATTTCGTCCTCGAAATTTGTACTACCCTACTACTTATGGTTAAGTCACACACGTATGTATATGGATAATATCGAAGTAGATAATTATCAAATCGAAACAGACCTTACTCACATTAGCTGAGTCCTAGAATGTATATCAACCCGAATCCTAGGGTTGAAAGGTGTGTGCTCCTAGCATTGGATGTCAATGGTACAAAACGTACTTGACGTATAATCTAGTGTAAACCAGCTAGCAGGGGTTCCACAAAAGTGGAGTTTTGACTAATAAGATTCTTTTAATCGATTGGTTACAATATGCAAACGGGTTTTCACAAATCATAGCACCCGCTATATGAACTCAAAAGCAACAACTCAACGTAATAGTAAAATGATCTGTCAACTCTTGAATAAATGTCTGGTAAGGTTTAGTGTGTCGACATTTTTGAATAGTGGAGATACACCGAATGGAATACAAGCGAATCTGGTGTAGCATTGTCTTGATTCGTAGTTGCATCAGAAATGTTTAAATGATAAATCAAACAGAAGTATGGTGGTCTCGTGTAAAACGGTTACCATGATTAGCACAAGCTACAAGTTTATGATGACACCACAAGGTGTCGTAATGGCATTTCCCAATAATAGTGGTGACCGAACAAGTTCACCGCGTTTGAGATCAAATGAAAGTGTACTGAGGCAATCTGAAGATTTGATTTATACCATGTTACAGAGTTTTCAGTTAAATACAGAACATCAAAGATCCACTGTTTCCAATCGAAGATGAAATGTAATATGTATCGCAAGGCATTTGATTTACAACGAAAGAATCGTTAGGGGGTACATCATGATATGAAATGAATTTATGTACCTTTGACTCAGCACGCAAGTGTGTTGAGAGTGATTTAATTGTGATAAAGAAACGGATTTAGGGCAAGTTGTCAAATAATCAATTAAATCCATGTACGAAGTGAGTAGTCAAATAAGCGCAAGTTTCTGTTCTGTGAAAGTATCACTGTAAGGTGTTGAAATCTATCCACGATTTAGTGGAGTCTTAGGCCAAATAAGTCTACCACGACCCGAAACAAAAGAATCTGTGCCAAAGTATTAGAATACGATGCTCTCAATGCATCATATAGCGTCTCAATTTAAGCAGGTGAGCTGGATAAGTTCAAGCAGTTGAACCTAGTAACCAAACAATAAACGTACGTATCAACAAGGAAATCTTGACATGATAGCAAACATGTAACTTGAAGAAAGTAGTTTCAATAAGTGTGTTGACTTGATAACAAAAGAGTCAACAATGACAAAAATGTAGGTCATTCGAATCACGAATCAGTAATTGGGTTTAGCAAGGTAATATTTAAATTTCAATGAAGTGTTTGTTCGAAACAAAACCACGTGCGTAGCAAATGATGCATGTGAGTCATGAAAGTTTCCGAGTACTGAAACAATGAGTGCTTGCTAATTGAAGAAATGACCAAGTATCGAAACAAATGTGTGTTCGCTCTCAGCGAAGAAAACTTGTGTGATGCAACTACTACCATTAAGGGGAGTAGAGATGCAAACATCTACTTGCCAGAAGTAAAAGAAATCCAAGTATTCTCTGTTTGGTTAACGGAACTGGCATATGCGCCACGTTAATGATGGTTGATTGAGTTGACAGATATGGTTTCTAAATAAAAACCTTTACGAGTTTGGACCTGGGTTCCCAAGGTCCTAAATATATGTTTTCTAATTCTTCCAGGTTTCGTGTCCCGTGTAGGCTGGTTTGTGCATTGTGTAGGAAGCACCACTTTTATGTACGTCTAAGAACTAGTCATTGTCCCACAATTTTCATCGGTAAACTCTCTTCCTGAATTTCACCGCTAACGATGCTCGATCGTCGATCAGTTGTGTAGTTGTAGTTGGGTCCTCATAGTTAATTATATAAGAGGTTCGTTAACCCTTAGTATGAGTCACCGACTCTCGTGTGTTAGCTCGTTCGGCTCCTGGTAGTTGATGTTTATTTGAAAATCATCATCCTTCTTTTTGACGAGTAGAGATGGGGTTACCCCAAAAGGGAATTTTGGTCTGTTATCTTCCTTCTCTATCCATTGCTAGAACTTCTCTGTCAATCCTTGCATCTCCGAAAATGTAAGTCGCTACGATGCATCGACTACGGGTGCAGTCCTAGAATTAAATCGACGCGAGATTCGACTAATCGTTGAGGAGACGATTCCGGCAAGTCTTCGAGGAAGACTTCAGGATATTCTCCAACCACAGGGATATCTTCGAGTTTTGGTTCTTCGGCTTCTTTTTCCACGACATGAGCCAAGAATGCAACACATCCTTTGTGCGAAAATTTTCGTGTCTTCCTTGCCTGAGCCTGATAATCCGTAGGAGCGTATCCTGCTCCATGAATCACGATCATTTCTCCGTTCGTCGTCGGGGCGCGGATGACAATCTCCACCGGGTTGTTCGACAACCAGTCCATCCCAATTATCACGTCGAAGCTTCCGTTAGGCTTGTTCTATCGAGAACTGGGTATCTAGGTTACTTACTACTAAAACAACTATATTTTCTGAAGCTAAAATTTGACAATACTGTCAAATAGAGCATAACATTGACTATTATGAGACGTACCGATATCCACGCTTGGATTCTATCCCCGCTGTTGAGCTTTCATCCACGTGCCTGAGTGTTCTTAGGGCAATACTTCCTGAAATGCCCCACATCACCACAATTAAAACATGCTTGGCCACAGCCTTGATCGTCACCATCCCTGCCTTGATAGTTGTTGTCATCGTTATTTCCTCCGCGATTTCCGCTACCATCTTGACCTCTATTTCCATGTTTAGTACCCTGCCGACACGTTTCCTTGACATGTCCCACCTTGCCACAGTTACCACATTTTCCATATCTACACCGCCCGTTATGGTGACGTCGACAGTTGTCGCACTTTGGTAGGATACCCGTGTACTCTTTTCTCTTTTTGGCCTTGTTGCTGCTACTCGACTGGGTACCCTGTTTGAAATTCACCAACTTTCTCTTGTTGTCCCCAGATGACTCTACATGAGTCTCCTTCTTCTCCTCAGAGGTTGAAAATTTGTTCATCCTGATTGCCTCTTCCGTCAGGGCTACACTTAGATTGATGGCCTCAGTGATTGTTGCAGGCTTTGATGTCGTTACCATGCTCATGATTTGGGGTGCCAATCCCCAAATGAAATGCTCAATCCTCTTAAACTCCGGATCTAACATGTAAGGAACGATACGCGATAGAACTTGGAACTTCTCCACATACTCAGCTATTTTTGGACCTTCCATCTTCAAGTTCCAGAACTCAGTTTCTACCTTCTGGCTTTCTGTTCTCGAACAGTACTTTTTATGTATTAGCTTTTTCAGCTCGTCCCACGATAAAGCATGCGCAGCAGCCTCGCCCATTATCTGAACCTGAAGTTTCCACCATGACAGAGCCCCATCCCGGAACAGCCCGGAAATGTACGTGACCTGATCTCTTGGGGCGCATTTGCTCGCACGCAAAACAGTGTCCGTCTTCTCAATCCAGCATACGAAGGCTACGGCACCCCCAGTGCCGTCGAAATGTAGGGGCTGGCAGCCTAAGAACTGCTTGTAGGTGCAGCCGTTGGGTGGGTTATTTCCTGAGGTACCTCCGTTGCGCTCGGAGCGATGGGCCTCGTATTGTGCGATGACTGCAGCAATGATTCCCTGAAGTTCCGCCTCGTTGGTGGGTATGCGTACATCCCGTCTTGGAGGCATCTTCTAAATGATGATCGTATGGGTCAGGTCATAGTAAGTAATTAACGCACGTACGTAATATCATTCATCGAGCACATAACGTCTCATGTTATAAATTAATCAAGCACATAACATCTCATGTTATAAATTAATTGATCACATAACATCTCATGTTATAAGATTAGGACAATTAATCCCAACATCACATATAATGGGTATATTGCGATTGCGTTATCGTAATTCGAGACCGCAATATAATGTTTAAAATTTGTATAACTGTATTGTACATCACAAGTGACTAAGGGCCACAAGGGTTGTCGTACGTTTATTTGCTCTCGTTATCTTCCGACCACAATTGCATTGTCTTACAAAGCGTAACATATCAAAAGGGGCACAGGGTCACCCTACACTTGCCCAACAAGCATATCAGTGTATCAAGATTACGTAGTCAGACGTGGTCTTTAATGGTCTTCACGGTCTCGACTCGTCATTAGGGTCTTCACTCAAATGTAATGCAATCCGCATAGTTCAGAAATCAACTATACTGGTGACTGGGGTGGAGGAGGAAAGAAAAGTGACCGCTAATATGCGAGAGTCCCTCCTCGAGCTGGTATATACGTCGGGGTAATTATCTGCCCTGCCGCCTGATGGTAACGAAATGTGTATCAGAATCCTGGTGTCTAACATAAACTTTTCTGGCAAAATGCTGTCTTGTGATGTAGACACCTTAATCATGTTTTTGGTTATGTAATGTTTTACAAATGAAGTTGCCAATTGTGGCGTCAGCTCAAGCTCCAACATTCTGTGACTCATATCCTTAACTGTGGTTGATGTTACAGGGGCAACTCATCTCGCGTGTGGCCTTTATAATGTAGGGGTCTAACTTCAGCATAGTGTACAATAGGAATCATCGAGATGGCTCGTCCTGACGTTGTAGAGGTGAATGTAGCAAGTGGTGCGACTTGTGTAGTTGGGAATATGCTGTTGTAGCAGATGAATCGTTATGCGGGTGCTGACCTGAAGTACCTCCCCGAGGTGCGGTTCTATTCTGAAGGAGAGCTATAGGCATCTTGGCGCAATGGACGTTGGTCTTCATAGGGGAAAGGAGTAATGTCAGCGGTTGCGGGTGTAAAAACGAACATCTCACAAATGAGGAGATTGGCCGAGGCAGGTAGATATCAGGGGTGCAATGTATGGCAGACCAAAAAGAGACAGGATCATGATCACGTAAAGGTGTAGGTTCAGCAGGCGCAACATCAAACTGACCCAAATGGTGTAGCAGCTGACTCGAGTGCAGGCTCCGGGTCATGTAACGGTGTGGTGAGTATCAGTGGTGAGGGTGGGTATAAAGGTGCTTGAACTGAAACAGGGGCTGAAACAGGAGCCACAAGAGAGCGTCACAGGAAACTCGAAAGGTGGGTAACCATTGTCATCGTCTATCCACCCATTCCGGGTGTGCGCGTATCGAGGATCAACTTGGGTCGCAAAAGGCGCATGATCGACCTGTACAGGCATAGGGTCAAGGTGGGGTGCAACAGGAGGGTCAGCAGGTATATCAGCGATAAGTGGGGATCAACATAATCAGCAGCAATAACATGGTCACCCTCCAGTAGTGGTGCATCAACAGGGTGATCATCAATGGGTAGGTCAGCAATCACAGGATCAATGGGCATGCCAGCATGAACAGGGTCATGCTCAAACACTGGGTCAGGAGCAGCTACTGGCTCAAGGGCCATGGCAGGCTCGGGATCAACGAACTCCATATCAAAATCTGCATGATCAGCGAATGCAGGGCCAACTGGGTCAACCATAGGCTGGTCCAAGTGGATGAACTCTATCTCCTGGTCCGGGTCAAATCCAGGGGGAAAAAGCAGGGTCTGAATCCTCATCGAGGTCGTGATCGAAAGCAAATCTTGGAGCAGAGACAGCAGATGATGCCCTGTCAGGATCTGAACCGTGTGAATAGTGCTATGCGCTCCGAGTGTGTGACGGTGCGGAGGCCACAGACTCGAAGGAGTCTGGAGCGGTGAGTGTGCAGGTGACTCCTCAGCTGGGGCATCTGCGGGTAACAAAAGACCACCGTCAGCTAGAAGGGCATCGCCCTCAACATCGTCCTCCAGGGGCTCATCCTCAAACAGATCGACGTCGTCGTCATCGTCGGCGTCGAGGAGCATATCGTAAGCAGGATAAGAGGCCAAAGGTATGGGAGCGGGTATCTCTACAAGTGGTAGGTACCCAGCAAAAGGACCATCAGCGGGCTTATTGACAGCGTCGGGCAGCGCGAAGGGCTGAAAGTCATCCTCGTCTATGATGGTAACATCTAATGTGTGGACCTCGTGCTCTGAAGACTCTAAGTCATCTGATACTATGGGTCTAGGGTCCGTGGTGTCCGATTCACCAGTGCCTGATGAATCCATGGTGTCTGTATCATAAACACAAATATACACAAATAATCAATCATATAATCAGACAAGCACATTAGTCATCAAGTAAATAATTCTCCTAGTCCCACTAGCCTCCCAGCCTCTCAGACTGCTCTTCCTAGTCCAACTAGCCAAATTCTCCCAGCCTCTCAGACTGCTCCTCCTAGTCCAACTAGCCAAATTCTCCCAGCCTCTTAGACTGCTCTTCCTAGTCCTACTAGGCAACTACCTCGGTTTCCTAGACCGAGCCTCGGTCCTCCAGACCGAGCCTCAACCTCCCAGACTGAGCCTATAATAAATAAGTGTGCTCAAAATTTGTTTGTAAAAAGTTTTGGATCTGGACTTAAATGGTATGCAGTAAAAATGTTTTCGTGAGAGCCCTAGTGATCATAGTCTAGACTCGAGAAGGAATCCTAGTTCGCTATGATCAGGGCTCTGATACCAAGCTGTCACACCCTAGCTTTGCGGAAGCGTGGTTAAATTGGTGTGACTCCTTAATACCATAGCTTAATCATAACAAAGCTATATGAAAATAAAATCATGCAAGATCATCCATTGATTTAAGTCTTAAAACATAAGCAACACAACATTGACTTAAGGTGTTGACACATGCAACGGAAACTACAACCTGATAACATAACACATTGTTCGGAAGACACAAACATTAACACGAAATAAGCGCAGTTTAAGGATTGTGACTCGTTCAGGTAAAAGTCACATCCCCTAAACTTGGATGACCTCGAAACTCTTATGCAGCGGGAAAACGTAGCATACCGTGCCAGAATCCTTAGTTCCCTGAAATACATGTAAGTTGGAAAAATCAACAATAATGTTGAGCGAGTTCATGTGTTTAGTATGTGCGCGCGAATAAACCTTTATAATCATTGTAAGTATGAACGTTTTGTAAACTCTGGTATGAAAGCAAATAAGGAAACATATCAGTTAATGTGTAACCACATGGTCCAACCTGCGGGCGCATGGGAGGGGATAGGACAAGGTCACCACATGGTCCAACCTGAGGGCGCATGGGTGGTGTTACGACAAGGTCACCACATGGTCCAACCTGAGGGCGCATGGGTGGTGTTAAGACAAGGTCACCACATGGTCCAACCTTAGGGCGCATGGGTGGGGTTTGTTATGCTCAAATAGGCCTATCACTTGTATCCCTCGATCGTACTATGAGGACTAATGTTCTTAAGATTTCACCTACCCAATCACATAACCTAACAGTTCTTTCCTTAGCTGACCATACCATTCGTAATTGTCCGTAGCAGTATGTAACATGTATTTCACCCCCGAAGTATAAAACTGAAAACAGTTAAGAGAAAAGGGGGACATGAACTCACAGTGGTGCGTCTCTACCAAGTATGTCTCCTGTTCAAGCAGCTGTGTGACGACCTACACGTACTAATTCTATTAGACGGACGGCCGTGCCTTAGCTTAAGGTTTAAGTTTTTGGGGAAATAGTTAGGCAACTATTTCGTGTTTATATTTTTGAAAATACTTGGTAATTATTCTCCTTCCCAAGGATGGGGGATTTAATACATGCGTGTTCGTAATCATTCGAATTACACTATTAAGTCTCACTTAATATATTTTATTTCTAACTCCAAAATATAAATATTCTTCCCAAAAATATTATATTTTAATACATATGATTCTCCCAAAATAATACTTAGTAATATTATTTTTACTCAAAAAAAATAATATTTACGTAGTCCACAAAATAATCATAAACATTTACACGAGTGATGTTGTGAAAAATATATATTTACTAAATACATATATTTATCACGTTTTATTTTGTGAAATCCCACCTCCGATATTTTGTAAATAAGTCGTGGCGAAACTTGTGTTTTGAAAACAAGTCGAAAATGTATTTCTAACACTTGTGGTGAAAATATTTCTAAGTGTTAGGTTTTTGGAAAATTTCACCAGAGTTTCCTCTGTAACTGGAGGTGGCCACGCTTTCAAGCGTATCATTTTCTTTTATAAATCAAATCAACAATTTTTCTTATTTAACCAAAACAATATTCAAAGCATCCACTAGTCAAAAAAATATATATAAATCGCATAAATTTACATGAACTTGTGATTTATCCAAACTATGAAGTAAATCCCAATATTTTTAGTGGATCTTTTATAAACCAATCCCGGTTTCGTAAAATCCTTGTTTTTAAAGGAATTCCATCTTTACAACTTCTTGTAAAATTTGACAAAACAATTTCCTTGTCGAAACTTAGTGTTACACAAGTGTTTACACACTTGTGTGTTTACTAAAATCTTTCTTGTTTATGAAAGATGCGTCTTTAAAAGTATGTTTTCTCTTGACACGTGGTCCTTTGAAAATACCGTTTGTAGATCCATAGATCTACTAGTTTTAAACACTATTTCATAAGCTAAATCGCTTTTACACAAGTTCATGATTCGTGTGTGGTAGAGTTTCATCCTTTAACCCTTGTTACTTCCAAAACAACCTTATGTCATGATCCATGATCATGACCAACCCGGGTTAAATGATGATCCGAGCTACCACAACATAGATCGGGTCCAAATAACTACACAAATCAAATACTACAAGATTTACACAACATATGAGCTTTTAACCATCACTTTTAGTGTTCTTAGTAGACTTTTATACTTCATCTTGCATGTTTACGAGTTTTAACCGTTACAAATCATATTAACCACTTCAAAATAGTTCAAGAATGTGATTTAAGCAACTTACTACTAGCTCGAGGCTAGGGAAGAATCTAAGCGCAAAATGAGTGGATAAAAGCAATAGAGTGAGGTCCTTCGCCTTCCGATTGCACCAAGCTTCCTTATACGAGATCCTTAACGCTTGTAGATACTTGGAATGTGATGGTCAAACTCGAAAAATGGATGGATGCTCAAGGGGGTGTTCGGCCGTGAGTTTAGCAAGGAGAGGGAGAGAGAGTTTTGTTGGTTAAGTGTGGTTAAGGTATTAGTGTGTTTAGTATGGAACTTATAGGCAATGTCAAGATCATTAACCAATGGATGTTATGTCCACTTGATATGGGACATAGTTGATTAAAGTAATCAAAAGAGTACAAGATATGGTCACAATGTGACCGAGTTCGGCCAAAGGGGGGGGGGGTATCCGGTTCCAAATCAACTAAACACTAAGTATTAGTTAGGTTAATCTAGTTAAGTTTAGGGATTAACCCGGTTAGTAGTGTGTTGTGCTCTATTGTGGGTGTTAGGGTATTCAGGGACCCTAGCTGGCTCAGAAAAAGAAAAATAATGTTAATGACAATATTTTCATGTTCCGGGTAAAGTCCGGTTGTTCGGTTGGATAGTAATCCGTTAAAGCGTTAAACAAGCTTTAAAGTGTCGTTATTATTATTTTTAGTGACACAACTTATTCCTGACACTTTGGAAGGTGTCTAGTAACATTTTTCTCATGTTTTGGCACTTTATTAGTTAGCTAAAAGCTGGATTGTTTAGTAAAGTGCTGAGTTTTTTTTTTTTTTTTTGTGCTTAGAGCACGTTTTAGGCACATCCAGTCATTGTAACTTATTCCTAGAGACGCAGTTCTACAACCCTTATATCCCTACACTCATCACTAGTGTAGCAAACTATCTCAGGCTCTTACAGGCCTTAGAGGCAGTGTCTGCCTGATGCTGGCTTTATCAGCATGTTCAATAGGTTATCCGTTTATAGTGCTACTGTGCTTTTTGTGTACCATGATTGTCACTAAGGTCCAACATGTAAATAATGTAGTGACGGTAAGTAAAGTATGATGCAGGTATATGCATGTATCAGAAATCAAGTAGCCGTTCATCAGTAATTTCAAACAAGCACAGTAATTAAGCAGTAATTAATTATTAATTAAGTCGTACGGATACCTGGTTTGGTGAGGGTTGTCACATTAGCTAATTCCACAGCATCGTAAATAGTGCGGGGTCTCGCAGCTTTGACGATATCTCGGATTTCGTCAATCAATCCCCAAATATAGCGGGAAATAAGTACCGGCTCTGGCGAAGCCAGGGTACCACTCTCGCATATTCAAAGAATGTCGAAGTATACCCTCGACAGTCTACATCCACCATCCGGTGGTTCAGGAACTTATTTGTCATTTGTTCCTTTTCATATTCGGGACAGAATTTTCTTTCTACTAGCTGCTTAAATTCTTCCCAACTCATGGCATAGGCCATATTTCTTCCTTTGGCTTAAAGTACCGTATTCCACCATTCTAGCGCCCCTTCTTTAAAAAGATGCGACGCATACATGACCTTATCTTCCTCGACACATTTACTTATCATAATTACTACTTCGGTTTTCTCCAACCAATGCAGCGCCGCAGTCGCCCCTTCATTGCCTGCAAATTCAGCTGGTTTACAGGCAAGAAATTCCTTGTAAGTGCAACCAGGTGTTGCAGCTTTCATTCTTTTGAGAATTGGGGCTTGCAGTACATCATCGTTATTATTATTGTTGTTGTTGCCGCCTCCGTTTACACTATTACTGAAATTATCGCCGTGTGTACGTTTGCTAGGAATAATTTGAGGTTCAATTGGATTTCGAGCAGCAGCAAGTATTGCTGGAATAGCATTGGCTATTCCCTGAGCAACGATATTCTCGATATCTTGCCTATTCAGAAATTGATCTTCATTGTTTTGATCAGATTGATTCACTTCATTAACGGGTTCATTACCAGCGTTTGCCATCTGGTAATTAATTTATATAAGTGATTAGCATAAAATCATTAATAACCAAACATAAAAAAACAATTGCACATAATCATGTCAACACGTATAGCCAAAATTGTCGATCGACGTTCGATATTTTATATATTATAATAGGCATCCGTACAAACTGGTTATCTTACAAAAGTTTTATTTTTAAGTTATTACACATAATTATATTTTAATATTATATTATTATTATTATTAAACACATATTCCTACAACCACATATTATCTCGTCAGCTGGCTTTTCAAAAACGACGCTCCCTCTCGTCGTACTTCCAAAATATCCTTTCCCCTACTTCACGAATTCGATTCCCTACATCAATCAGCTCCTCGCCATAGTGGCGGAAGTCAACCAAATTTTCAGAGCTCATAGGTGGGTGTAGTGGAGGCTCTGGGTCAAACTGAGGGAAAAAGTTATTAGGGTTATTTAGGAGATTCTGGAACTGCCATTCGGTGGTCCACCATTCTTCTAGTTCTGCTGGTAGAGGTTGGGAATGGATAATAGGATCTGGGATTTCAGGCTCTAGGTCAACTGGAAGTTGTGCTTCCACTGGGTAACTAAAGTGGTTTTCATCGGCAGGTCCGATGAGGTCACTAAGTGCAAGTTTATGATCTAGTTCTTCCCAGGGTGGCATTTCCTGGTCTTGCCTAGAACTTTCCCCAATCTCTATTTCCTTGCCTTTACCTTTGGGATCGTCCGCCTTGGTAACTTTCCGTGTCGCTGGTTTCTTCCTGCGCACACGTCTCCAACCCACAATTCTTCTTCTTTTCTTTGGCTTGGGTTTCTCTGGTGGCTGAGTTTGAAATTCTATAGGTTCCTCCATGTCAGCACAATAACCAGTAAAGTTTCTGGAAACTTCTATATTGACAGGATTGAGATTGAGATTCTCAAGAGCTTCAGACAATTCATTCATGCTGTTTAGCAGTTATGAAGAAACACACAAAATTTTAGGTTAAAATTTTGTAAATTGAATTTTCACAGAATCACAGAATGGCAATTTAGAAAACTTAATATTAATTACAAATATCTAATAAACCATTTTATTGAAACAAAATATTTATTTTTAGTACAACTAAAATTTAAAATATACTAGTGGTTATTTATTATATTAAAGTTTCTGGCTTGTAGGTAGCATAGGTGCTGGTACTGGTTTGGTGATTTAACTATAAGTTAACATTTACTGCTACAGTAGCTAACATGTAGAGATTTGCCCATTGTTCATCTAACTCATCTTCCCATGGTGAGTTATTGCCTATTTCCTGGGTTTCCTCATTAATCATCACTCCTTTTGGTTGTGACTTCCTCATTTTCTCTTGACTTTTTCTAATAATCAAACTTCTTTTATTTGGGGTAAGTGGTTTTTCATACTGTGCCTTACGAACAAATATTCCCTCCTCAGTATCTGCTGAGTATCTTGAGGAATTTGATTGGGATCAAGTTCCCTTATCTTTCGGTGAACTATCTAATTTATGATAGATGTCCGAAATTCTTTGCTTACCCATATTGTAACTAACAAGTAATCAGTTAAAACATATAATCACAAGACGGTAATCAGGAAAATTAAGTATTTTAAATACTTAATAGGCTTAAATCAGTGGCTCTGATACCACCTTTTCCTGTTACGTCCCCAGCCCCGGTTTGACCTGGTCAAGAGCCGCGGGACAGGAACCCGTGGTATTTATTAATTGATGCGACAGCGGAAGATTTATCAGGGTCTTTTAAACTTGAAAATGCCCGACTATTTTATTCCATAAATCAGGATAAACCTCGTGATTTACAATAGAGGAATTTCACGAGGAAATTCCCTGGTTTTTACAAAACATGTTTATTCATTTTATTGAGCCACCTCTTCAAGCTTGTTAGTGCTCCATAGCACGTTTTCCTTGATTTACAGCAGGTCGCCTGAAACATGTTTTAAAAATATTTTATCAGCGGGGAAATACTGGCGAGTCATTCAAGTATGTAAAACGACACATTAGTTAATAATTAAAGCATAAGAGAGATTACAATGGCTTCTATCTTATTTTTATCTGCCGCCGTGTCACCTGGTGACGATGGTCATACCACTATTGGGTCCTTCCCCAAGTAGCGATGATTATCACTGTTAGGATTTATTAGCCTAACCGTGAGAAATTAGTAATGTGCACAATACCCCAATTAGCCAGTGATTCAAGATAACCATGACTTAATCCCTGTAATTATAACTTTTGAAACTGCTTGGATTATTGTAAAATACTGTTGATAAAAAGAGAATGACTCACATTGCAGATTTAAACGGGCAGAGTTTAGCCTACTGATTAGCCTTGTAACCTAATTTAAATAACAATGCACACGAACTAGGTCAGTAACTAATACAGCATTTATGATAACTCACGAGATTAAAACCCTCACAACGAATGACAAAGTGCTATACTTAAACATCCGTCGAATTCACGACTAATGACAAAGTATGGCCCTAATGTGGGAAGCACTTAAACATCCATCAGATAGTTTCAATCAATCGGACATTGAATCGTAGCAGCGATCGAGTTAATACCCTGTATCGTAGCAGCGTCTCGCTATAGTAAAAGTAAATTTCGAATTTGAGCAGCCAAACTTCGTTTTTATGAAAAGTTTTCGACACAGAATTAAAGCTCGATGTCCAGGCAATTTATAGGTGAAATATGAGTTTCACGCGGCCCGCGTGAAACCCTTCTTGACACTTACGAGGCCCGCGAGGGTCTCCTACTCGTAGATTAGGGCATCCGTGTCACACATAGGTGTGCCACGTGGTTGACACGTGGATCTGGACGCTTATCCGGTCAAACTTAGAGTTGACGCGGCCCGCGTAAGGTTAAGCTTACCTTTACAGGGCCCGTCTGGTTTTCTTGATTTTTTATATGGATTAGGGTTTCAGCGGTCCGGGTTCGCATTTACGGGTCAATTTGGGACATTTTTGAGAGTCCTTACAGTCTGATAATGGGATTTGTCAGATCCTATGGTACCATAACATACTACTGGTTGGCTTGATCATTGTTAATGAATGTCATTCGTGTTATGTATTGACGTACTAACAAGTTCGTTCACATTATTGAAATCGTTGTGTTTAATATAAACCATGGCATTTTTTTTTAAAACATCGAAATCGTTTAGCACATATGAATCACCCCAAAACAATTGAAAGCAGTAAAATAGGGGAAACTATGTACTCACATTAAGATTGCAAGGTATCCTTGATTTAGTGAACTAACAAGGCTTGGCAATCAAGGAAATCAAGTGGCACCTAGTATCGGATCGCTATGTTAATAAATCGATACCTAAATCGGGAGATCTGGTAGAACGAGGTCTCGTAAACCAAATGAGTATTGGAACTCATGTGATATGGTTTAACAAAGCCTATATTCTGATTTGAAACCTATCCTAAGTGCTTACGACCCGTAATGACCCGTTAAGGTAGTTTACGCTACTTTAACGTGTCATTTGCGCAAAAGCACATTCGAATAGCCTAACTAGTCCTATGACAAGTATTATATGCCCTAACATGTTTAATAACAATGCATAATCAGTTTAAATGTAAAAATTTAAGTTACATATGCTTAAATTCAAATTATGCATGAAAAGGGTATTTTGGTCATTTTCCTAAGGCATATAAACTACCTATCATACAACTAACCAAACTAAGTGACCATAAGGTATAACCTCGGAAGGTTATTCCCAATACAACTATGGTCACAAAATATGTTTGGTCGGATCCTAATGATCGACCAAACGGGTCGGGTTCGAAAGTCTAAGCGGTTGTTTAGACCACTTGACTTACGACACTAAACAAGCACTAAACTAAAAGTGACAAGTTAAACATGCTAAAACATGTTTAACTAAGTTAGAAAACTGATTTGATATCAAAACAAAGTGTTTTGATACCCGAAAATAGTTTCGTCGCAAAATGCACATAATCGTGCACTTTGACCAAAACTTTGACTCGTCACTTCGACTAGTCAACGTGATAATCAGAAGGTATAATCACAAGGGACTATAACCTTCGTGATTACGCTCATGTTGCAAAGTTCAATTGAACTTTGACTTGAGCAATTCGTGGTCAAAACCGAAAGTCAAACGGGTAGTCAAACTGTTTGACTTTCAGCTTTTAATTGCTTAAATAAATGACTAAGCCATGAAAGAACACTTACAATGCTCTAATGGCTGAAAGATTGACTAGAAAACTCAGTTGGGAGGCCTCCTAAGAAGGTAGCAACTCCACTTTGAGTGTTAGAGAAAGAAAGTGATGAATGAGCAAAGAATGAGCAGAATTTGAGGGGTATTTATAGTGTTTTTGAAGCCTCAAGATCATCACAAGTGTCCCATGGTAGCAAATGGTAGCAAATTCAAGTTCTTAGTCATAAAATGGTAGCAAATTCAAGTTCATAGTCATAAAAACATTGAACTTGGGGCTGCCACATAGCTGCTGATGCAGCAAACAAAATTCTGTCGAAAGCATGCTGTCGCGTCGCGCGACCCCTCAAAACTTATATCTAAGCTTTGTTAAGGGTATTTAGGATATGTTTAGCTTATGATCTTGTTCCGGAGTGTACGTTGTCATACGAATCGGCAGACTTTTGCAGTTTGTCGCAAATAGTCCCTCTGATCGAATAAACTTGTTTTTGACACACCAAACCCTTCAAAACTTATTTCTAAGTTATGTAAAGGTTATTTAAGGTATGTTAAGCTTATGTCACTGTTCCAGAGTGTTTGTCGCGTTAAACTGATTACGTTTACATAATAGTTTGAGTATAACTTTCCAGAAAGCGATTAAACGCTTGAAATCGAACTAGAATCAAAATGTAAAATTGTCAAACACAAATTCATAATTGTCTAAAACACATCGTTTCATTGATAATTGATATTGTTTTACATCGTACATCGTTTACAGAGCATAAATGTCACAGTCTCCCCTACTTTAGGAAATTTCGTCCCGAAATTTTAACTAGAGGAAACTTGTGAAAACAAATGTGGATATTTTGCCTTCATTTGGTCCTCATGTTCCCAAGTAAACTCTGGGCCACATTTGGACTCCCAGCAAACTTTGACTATCGGTATTCCCTTGTTCTTTAGTCTTTTGACTTCACGGTCCATTATCTCCACAGGTTTCTCGACAAAGTGCATTGTTTCATCAACTTGAATTTCGTCGAATGGAATGTGAAGATCAGTATCGGCTAAACACTTTCGTAAATTGGACACGTGGAATGTTGGGTGAATATTCCCAAGTTCAGGAGGTAGCTCAAGTCGATAGGCAACCTTTTCGAATCATTTAACAATCTTAAATGGTCCAACGTATCGTGGTGCAAGTTTTCCTCTCTTTCCAAATCTCACCACTCCCTTCCAAGGGGATACCTTGAGTAGGACATGGTCTCCAACTTGAAATTCCAAGGGCTTGCATCGCATGTCCGCATAACTCTTTTGACGGCTTCTAGCTGTCAGAAGATTATCGCGAATTTTCTTGACTTTGTCTGTTGTTTCCAGAATGAGTTCAGGTCCAGTAAGCTGAGCTTCACCGATCTCATTCCAATAGACAAGTGAACAACATTTTCGACCGTATAAAGCTTCGAACGGTGCCATATTGATGCTTGCATGATAACTATTGTTGTAAGAGAACTCGATCAATGGTAGATACGAATCCCAATTACCACCAAAGTCTATCACACATGCTCTAAGCATATCCTCCAATGTTTGTATCGTCCTCTCGGATTGTCCATCCGTTTGGGGATGATAAGTAGTGCTCAGATTTAGTTGGGTTCCCATAGCAGATTGCATGGTCTTCTAATAGTGAGATGAGAATCGAGCTTCACGGTCAGATATGATGTTCAAAGGAACACCATGTCGAGACACAATCTCATCAACATAGATCTTGTCGGGTTTATCAGTAGATAGATCCTCGCGAATCGGCAAAAAGTGAGCTGACTTTGTGAGACGATCAATGACTACCCAAATGGCATCATGACCTATAGATGTGCATGGTAACTTAGTGATGAGATCCATCACAATGTTCTCCCACTTCCATACCGGTATCTCTGGTTGTACAAGCAAACCAGATGGTCGTTGATGTTCAGCCTTGACTTTGAGACAACTTAGGCATTTAGACACATACAAGGCAACATCCTTCTTCATACCAGGCCACCAGTACTGAGTACGAAGATCCTTGTACATTTTGTCAGCACCAGGATGGATTGAATAATGTGACTTATGAGATTCGTCCATCACTAAAGTGCGAATATTGTCTTGTTTCCGAATCCATAATCGGTTCTTAAAATAGAGTAACCCATAGTTTTTCGTTTCGAGTTTAAGCTCAAGTTGACGTGGTTGTTCCTTATCCATCAAGTCTTGTATGACACAAGTACGTTGAGCTTGAAGGACACGTGATTGGATATCGGATTGTACTAGTACACAATGAATCTTGATTCGTTCATTTCGACTTAGTGCATCGGCCACAACATTCGCCTTACCAGGATGGTAGCGAATCTCGCAGTCATAATCGTTCAAGAGTTCAACCCAGCGTCGTTGTCTCATGTTTAGCTCCTTTTGATTGAAAATATGTTGGAGACTTTTGTGGTCTGTGAAAGCCACACACTTCGTGCCATAGAGATAGTGTCTCCAAATTTTGAGAGCAAAAACCACAGCGCCCAATTCAAGATCATGATTTGTGTAGTTCTTCTCGTGTATTTTCAACTGTCTTGATGCATAAGCTATAACTTTGCCTCGTTGCATCAGAACACAACCAAGGCCTAGATTCGATGCACCACAATAGACAACGAAATCTTCATTGCCATCAGATAAAGATAAGATAAGACAGAAGCATCACAGAGTTTTTATTTCAATGTTTGGAAAGCTTCCTCTTGTTTGGGTCCCCACTCAAAAGGCTTATTCTTTTGAGTCAAAGCAGTGAGAGGAACCGCAATTTTTGAGAAATTCGCAATGAATCGACGATAGTATCCAGCAAGACCCCAGAAAAGACAGAACTTCCGTGGGTGTAGTAGGTATGTTCCAATCCTTAATAGCTGCGATTTTGGAAGGATCCACATGAATACCCTGCTCATTGACAATATGACCCAAAAACTGAACTTCCTTAAGCCAAAATTCACACTTGGAGAATTTGGCAAAAAGTTGATCCTTCTTTAGGAGTTCCATTGTCAGACGAAGGTGTTGTTCGTGATCGGCTCGAGACTTAGAATAAATAAGAATATCATCAACGAACACAATGATGAACTTGTCTAAATAAGGTTTACAAACCCAATTCATTAAGTCCATAAAAACAGTTGGAGCATTCGTTAAACCAAAAGGCATGACAGTGAACTCGTAGTGACCGTATCTCGTGCGGAAAGCAGTTTTGGGAATATCTTCTTCGAGTACACGAAGCTGATGATACCCAGAACGCAAATTGATCTTGGAAAAACATGTAGCACCTTGCAGCTAATCAAAGAGATCATCAATTCATGGTAGGGGATATCGATTCTTGATGGTGAGCTTATTGAGCTCACGATAATCGATACACATATGGAAAGATCCATCTTTCTTTTTCACAAATAGGACTGGAGCGCCCCAAGGTGAATAACTCGGACGGATGAATCCTTTGTCAGATAACTCTTGAAGCTGTTTTGACAATTCTTGCATCTCAGACGGTGCAAGACGGTAAGGTGCTTTAGCAATTGGTTTGGCGTTAGGTACAAGATCAATACAAAATTCGACTTGACGAACTGGTGGTAAACCAGACATTTCATCAGGAAACACCTCTGGATAATCGCGAATAATAGGAATATCTTGAATACTTTTTCTCTTGCCTTTCTCCTCTACGACATGTTCCAGAAAGGCCACATATCCATTCGAAGGTTTCTCGCCATGAACTTCTAGAACTTTACTAGATGAAAGAGGAATACGAACAATCTTATCGAAACAAACCACCTCAGCATGATACTTAGTTAACCAATCCATTCCTATGATAATGTCGAAACATCCAAGTTGCATTGGTGTGAGGTCAATTGGAAAAAGATAGTTATCGAGCTTCAATTGGCAATCGCGAATAACATAATCGAGTACAAGAGTTTCACTAGTAGCAATCTCGAAAAATAAAGGCTTTCCTAGTTTAGTTCTAGGCATCGCAAGTAAAGGCTCAAATGCTAATGATACAAAACTTCTATCGGCATCAGAATCGAAAAGAACAGATGCCGGTTGATGGTTAACAAGGAATGTACCGTTAACAACTTCATTATCAGCACGGGCCTCCTTAACGTATATGTTGTATGCTCGCCCACGAGCGGGATTGGCATTCACGTTCACTGGCTTCGGACAGTTGTTCCTGAAGTGACCAATTTCTCCACAATTGTAACATGAACCAGGTGGGAATGGAGGTCTAGCAGCATTTCCCTGAGCCTGTGCTGGATTCCGTGCAGCTTGATTCGAGACAGCCCGAAAAATATTGGCCGTGTGACCGAGTCTACCACATGATGTACATTGTCAGCACACTAACTGAGCTGAATGGTGACCATTGCCCCGATTACAGTAAGGTGCAGTACCAGCATAAGGCTTCCTCACAGGAGGTTGTACTGGTTGGTTTTGAGTGTTCGGGTTAGGTGGTGTGCTAACAACAAAGTTCTTGGAAGCCTTGCGCTTCCTCGACCTCTTCGACGACTCAGCTTTCTTTTTTTCCCTTACCCTTGGCTTGAGTAGTGTCGGCTAACTATTTCTTGTCACCCTTACGGGTTAGTTTTCCCTTTCTGACCTAAGACTCAGTCAGGGTTGCAGCCAACTCGATGGCCTGACGTACAGTGGTAGGGTTGCTACCAGTAACAATGTCTTGCACAGAGTCAGGTAAACCAACAATATACCTCTCAATCACTTTTTCTAACGGGGTAACCATAGTAGGACACAGTAAACTCAGCTCCTCATAATGATCCGTATACTCACGGTGTTCTCCCCCATCCTGTTTAAGATCATCGAAATCCCTTTCCAAAGCCCTTATTTCATGTCGGGGGAAGAATTCTCTCATCATGAGAGCCTGTAGCTCTTCCCAAGTTTGTGCCATAGCCACATCGGCAACCCCTGTCTCTCATCACACCGTTCCACCATGTCAAAGCACGTTTCTCAAAAACACTGGATGCAAACTCAACTTTTCGCTCATTTGGACACTGAATATATCGGAAAGTGCTTTCTAGACTCTCGAGCCATTGTAGGAGCGCAGTTGCTCCTTGAGACGCATAAAATTTTAGTGGTTTAGCCGAATTAAACGTCTTAAAACTGCACTGAGCATTGTTATTTTTGTTATTGTTGTTTGCTTGATTTATTTAGAGTTATGAGGTTCGGAATCACAACAGCAATTTGTTGAGCGACTAGGGCTGCGAGTGCAGCATCCTGTGTTTGATCGCGTCTAGGAGGCATATTCTAAAATGAACAAGGAAACATGAGAAACGAGTGAGATTGACATTTGGATAAACAAAAGAGGTATTGAAAATATCGATGAAACATAAGGAAAGCGATCGTTCGTTCGTTACCTCGAACAAACAAACGACACACAGTCACTAATCAAAGTAAATGGGTCAATATAATGTATCGCGAAGACATGCTTTAGCCTATAAGTGGACACTCACCCCAAGAGTTCCCAGGTAAGAGTGACTGGTCCGATTATGTGGATTTGTACGAACACTCTAGCCTTAGACAGAAAACTCAAGGTACAGGCACCCACCCTTCCAGATTGCACGTGTTCACATTATAAGACCCAAACTTTGATGAGATTTTGAAAACTTTGAAGGCAAGGCCTTAAAACAAATCATCTAAGAATAGATGATTGATTTTCAAAACGGATTTGTATTTTGTGTTCTTGTTTGGTTGTCACCTAAAGATAGGTGACGGTATTGTTTTAGAATCTAAACGCAAGTAAACTCGCGTTAGGGTCCTAGGAAGATTATAGTCTAGGTCAAAGCATTACTAATAACCTAATTCCCTATAACCATGAGCTCTGATACCAACTCTTCTGTCACACCCTGACCGCGTTAAAACACAAAACTGCGGCGGAAACGTCAGGGAGTGTCGTAACAGAATCATTGTTTCACAACACATGGGTTGAAGTTATGTTTTATTGAATTATTAACTGTTTAACATTGTCTTAAACTAAAAACAAACAAGTCCAAACATATTGTCTTTCTTGTTTTATAGTCACTAAGGCCACGTCCATTCCTATGTGAGCATGCATAATCATCATCAACATCATCAAACAATGGCACCTGAAACATATGTGAAAAGAAAGTCAACATAAAAATGCCAGCGAGCACATAGGTTTTGTGAGTGTGTCAAATTCATGGCTTGTATATGTTTTGCAATACCTCGTACGACTACTAAAGTCGATAATTGAAAACATTGCTTTGAAAAGTGTTTGGTATTGCAATATAATTAACCAACTTAAAACAAGTTGGTTATAGTTTATAAAACCTTGTTGCCATGAATCTTGACCCAAAAAAACATTTTCTTTTGTAAACCAAGTTGTAAATCGTTCTTGTAATAAAACTCGTATGGTTTATATCATTTAGTAAACATCGTTGCGTGTCATCGTTTGAACACAATTGTTCGAGTGAACTAAATAACGCCACGGAATGTAACATGATAAAAGCACTTATATATAAGAAGTACCAGCGGCGTATCTACCATGCTTTTTTTACATTACACCCGTCCCGTTATCTAATCACATACCAAAAACCAATTGTCCATTTGTATTTGTTCTCAATCGTTCATGTTATAAACCACCGTTTAATCATTCAAATCGTTCAAATTGTTCCAATCGTTCAAATCTTTCAAATTGTTCGTATTTTAATTGTGAAAACTAACTTTTGGTCGTTCTCGTTGAATACATTCAAACCTGTGTTCTGACTCGAAGATACCACCAACGGTATCTTTAAATCGACTAACAAACCACCAAAGGGTTTGTTAAAATTCATCAGGTTCTGTCGTTACCCATAATACCCCATAACCATGGCGATAGTTCGATAACGGGATTTGTCAGATCCTATGGTACCATAACATACTACTGGTCGGCTTGATCATTGTTAATGAATGTCATTCATGTTATGTATTAACGTACCAACAAGTTCGTTCACATTATTGAAATCGTTGTGTTTAATATATAAACGATAGCATTTGTTTTTGAAAACATCAAAATCTTTTAGCACATATGAATCATCCCAAAACAATTCAAAGCAGTAAAATAAGGGAAACAATGTACTCATAATGAGATTGCAAGGTATCCTCGATTTAGTGAACTAACAAGGCTTAGCAATCATGGAAATCAAGTAGCACCTAGTATCGGATCGCTATGTTAATAAATATACACCTAAATCGGGAGATCGGGTAGAACGAGGTCTCGTAAACCAAATGAGTATTGGAACTCATGTGATACGGTTTAACAAAGCCTACATTCTGATTTGAAACCTATCCTAAGTGCTTATTACCCGTTATGACCTGTTAAGATAGTTTACGCTACTTTAACGTGTAATTTGCGCAAAAGCGCATTCGAATAGCCTAACTAGTCCTATGACAAGTATTATATTACCTAACATGTTTAATAACATTGCATAATCAGTTTAAGTGTCAAAATTTAAGTTACATATGCTTAAATTCAAATTATCCATGAAAAGGGTATTTTGGTCATTTTCCTAAGGCATATAAACTACCTATCATACAACTAATCAAACTAAGTGACCATAAGGTTGAACCTCGAAAGGTTATTCCCTATACAACTATGGTCACAAAATATGTTTGGTCGAATCCTAATGATCGACCAAATGGGTCGGGTTCGAAAGTCTAAGCGGTTGTTTAGACTGCTTGACTTACGACCCTAAACAAGCACAAAACTAAAAGTGACAAGTTAAACATGTTAAAACATGTTTAACTAAGTTAGAAAACTGATTTGATAACAAAACAATATGTTTTGATACCCGAAAATAGTTTCGTCGCAAAATGCACAAAATCGTGCACTTTGACCAAAACTTTGACTCGTCGCTTCGACTAGTCAACGTGGTAATCAGTGGGTATAATCCCAAGGGACTATAACCTTTGTGATTACGCTCACGTTGCAAAGTTCAATTGAACTTTGACTTGAACAATTCATGGTCAAAATCGGAAGTCAAACGGTAGTCAAACAGTTTGACTTTCAGCTTTTAATTGCTGAAATAAATGACTAAGCCATGAAAGAACACTTACAATGCTCTAATGGCTGAAAGATTGGCTAGAAAACTCAGTTGGGAGGCCTCCTAAGAAGGTAGCAACTCCACTTTGAGTGTTAGAGAAAGAAAGAAAGTAATGAATGAGCAAAGAATGAGTAGAATTTGAGGGGTATTTATAGTGTTTTTGAAGCCTCAAGATCATCACAAGTTTCCCATGTGTTTTCATGATCTTAGGGTGGCTTAAACACTTGTTAAAAGCAGGTTAAATGGTGGCAAATTCAAGTTCTTAGTCATAAAAACATTGAATTTGGGGCTGCCCATAGCTGCTGATGCAACAAACAAAATTCTGTCAAAAGCATGTTGTCGCGTCGTGCAACCACAAAGGGGCAAGGCTGTCGGGTAGCGTGACCCCCTACATCAGACTTTCAGAAAATTACAACTTTGGCCCCTGCACACACTTTAGTGCATTTTTGACGCGTTTAACCCCTGTTAACCCATTTTCAAGGCTCTAAAAGGATGTTAAAGCATAGGGGACTTGAAATATGCTGGAAAATATCTCGGATGTCGGTTCGTTTGGTCGTACGATCGCGTTTTTCGGTTAATTACGACGAAACTCGAAGGGACACGAAAACGATCTAAATTAAGCGACGAATGGTATTTTTGCATTCCTATCACTAAAATATAATATTTTAGTGATTACAAAAAATTTTGAATGTCCAGATATGGTCAGAACGTAAGATATGCGCGTAAATGCAAACTTTTGCAGTTTTTGACGCTTTTAGTCCCTCTGATCAAATAAGCGCATTTTCGCATACCGAACCCCTCAAAACTTATTTCTAAGCTATGTTAAGGGTATTTAGGGTATGTTTAGCTTATGATCTTGTTCCAGAGTGTACGTTGTCATATGAATCGGCAGACTTTTGCAGTTTGTCGCAAATAGTCCCTGCGATCGAATAAACTTGTTTTTGACACACCAAACCCTTCAAAACTTATTTCTAAGTTAAGTAAAGGTTATTTAAGGTATGTTAAGCTTATGTCACTGTTTCGGAGTGTTTATCGTGTTAAACTGATTACGTTTACGTAATAGTTTGCGTATAACTTTCAAGAAAGCGATTAAAAGCTTGAAATCGAACTAGAATCAAAACGTAAAATTGTCAAACACAAATACATAATTGTTAAGACTAAAATACATCGTTTCATGGATAATTAATATTGTTTTACATCGTACATCGTTTACAGAGCATAAATGTCACAAATGTCACATAAATAGCATATCAAACTATGCTTTGGTAAACAATGTCACATGAATAGCATATCAAACTATGCTTTGGTAAACAACATCACATTGGTAGCATATCAAACTATGCTTTGGTAGTATATCAAAATATACTTTGGTTTGTGATTTGGTAGTATATCAAACTATACTTTGGTTTTCGTCACAAATATCCTAAGTCCTAATGGTGATTCGGGATAACGCCACGAATGGTAATACAATAAGCACACTTATATATAGGAAGTATCAGCAGTGTATCCATCATGTCCATATTGTATTACTCTAGTTTCGTTATCTAAATCGCCAACAAATCTCTACACATAAACAATAACCATCGTCTTGTAAAGTACTTCTTAAAAATCTCACTATGAAGATAGAAAGATCTAAGTCTGTACTTCAAATATCCTATAAGAATCTAACTATGGAGATAGATAGATCCTATAAGGATTTGGATAATCATCGTGTTTGCATAATCGGAATAATACACATAAAAGCACTTAGTAAACACATATGTGCCATGCATTTGAAAATAAATCGGTTACACATATGAATCACCCCAAAACATTTGAAAAGTGTAAAAGAGGGGAACTGTGTACTCACATGGGGTTGCGTATATGTCTTGTTCAAATGATATAACAAAGCTCAAAGGATCAAGAGTTCAAGTGTTGAAGTGGTTCCTAGTGTATCGAATACTATGTTAGTGTTATGGGACATAAATCGAGGAATCAGATAGAATGAGGTTTCATAAACCAAATGAGTGTTGGAACTCATATGAAATGGTTTAGTAAACCTAACATTCTGATTTGGAATGAAACATAAGTGTTTTTTTACCCGTTTCGACCCGTTAAGGTAGTTTAGGCTACTTTAACGCGTCGTTTGCGTAAATATAAGGTCGGATGGTTATATATGTCATATATTAAGTCCTATATGCGCAAACATGTTTGAAAATGTTGTTATGTCGGTTTAGATGTGAAAAGTTTGATTATATATGTTAAAAATGAATTTATGCTCAAAAAGGGCATTTTGTTCATTTTTAATGGGCATATAAATAACTTAACAAACAACTAACCAATCTAAGTGACTATAAGGTATAACCTCAGTAGGTTATTCCCTATACAACTATGGTCACGATATGTTTTTGGTCGGATCCTAATGATCGACCAACCGGGTCGGGTTCGAAAGTCTAAGCGGTTGTCAATGTGCTCTAAAATATACATATTTATATATGAATATTCCTACATTTTTAGTAGTTTTAAGGTTGTTTGCATTCAATTCTATCCGTATTTGATTCATATCTAAAGTGAATGGTTTTAAGTGAAAACGAGCTAAAATAATGTATTTAGTCTATAATAAATTTGATGATGCCATGTCAAAGAAATAAAAATATGCTTAATAAATAATTATTATATTGATTGGTTATTGGTTAGTAATGATATTATATTAAATTTGGGTTAACATGGTTTAGTAATTGTGAATTGTAAATGGGCAATTAAATATGCAATTAAATGATACATTTATTTTTCTTGTCCAATTCATATGCAGGACAAGAATAAAATAAGAAAAGAAGGATGGTGACTTGTGAAGGAATTAAATTGGATGGATTCTTAGAAAGCCTTAAAGTTCCACCAAATTACCAAGTTGTGCCACCGTTGATTTGGTTTTGAGATTTGCTTACCAAGCCTTAAACTTGGTCCAATCACTATTCTCTAAAGGATTCCATGTGGGTTGCAACAATTAAAGGCTTAGGGCCTTGGGTGGAAAGCATTGTTAACGAAACAGAAGGACCAAAGCCCAGACGAAAAAGAAAGCAAAGAAGAAAGGGATTGTGGCAAATACATAAAAGGCGGCTGTGCATTAAGAGGGGAACATTGGGCCGTGAAAGTCTAGCCCAGCAAAGGGTTACGTGAAAGTTCGATTTTTAGTGCCTTGAAACATTTGTTTATGGTATTAAGAGAAAGCCGCAATATTAAAGGGATCAATATATTTATTATTTTCGAAGACAGTAGGAAGCGGCTGCACATTGTGGACGGTAGCAAAGGGAGAGGCGACAACAGGAAGGTGGAGAAGAAGCTTGGAATCCAAGGAACTTAATTAAAAATCATAGTTTTCGGTTAGACATTGTTTATTGTTTTCAGTTTATTAAACTTGAATATTATAGACATGTTTTCTGAATCGTTTTGGTTTAAATTTATTTTTGTTTCCCTTTTGAATATGAGTAGCTAAACTTTTCATGCTACGTAGGCTTAGATGAACTATGATTTAATGTTTTGACTATCTGGTTTTGACTAATGATTAAATTGAGATGATTTACATATTCCTGTTTTATGATTGTTTATGAATTCGTGTGCTTGTCTTGGTTGTGATTGGTTGTTTGGTTAGGTCATCTTGTTAGTCTGGTCTGGAACTATTTAGATCATTCTAGGTTCGTTAATCTAATAGCTTTTCGGTCTAGAGCTTGAGATTAGAGATAATTCAAGTTTAACTAAATTAATTAAAATCAACTGAGTATAGTGTGCATCCTTTTCTGTCAACTCTAGGGACGAGTCAGGATTGCTAGGTTATTAGCTAGGCGTTGTTTGGTAGTTTGGGTGACCGATAGCTCGGATCCGGCTACTTATTCACGTTTAGGGTTTCCTAGGTTTTCAATTATTTAGCAGGTTTAGCTTCATGACCGGAGGACTTTAGCACCATAGTTGTTACTAATCTGACAGTCGTGGGATTCGGTATCGATAGCTCGAGTCGTTTCCTATTTAGCACTTCATCACTCTGTTCCATCTTCTATTTTGGTTGATCATCCTTAGCGGGAGGTTTTCTAGGTAGATTCGGAGCTTTAGCCATTGGTCAGGACTAGAGGTCATAGGTTGGTCATAGGGATTCGAAGCCTGGGTAGTTCTTTTTCATCATTGCCTGCTTCCCGTTACTTAACCATCTTGTTTGCTTGCTCTGTTTTCTTATTTACTCGCTTTCGTAGAATTAAAAAAATCCCAAAACACAAATTAAACCAAATTAAGTAATTAGTTGAGTCAGAGTCTAGTTTAGCATCGCTAGTGTCTCGTGGGATCGATACTCGGACTTCATTAGGCTTTACTACGTACGATAGGTACACTTGCCTGTCAGTGGTCTAGCATTAGAGAGTCTTAGTTTATAAATTTAAAACTAGGGTGTCTAGATTATGTTAGTTTTTATTAGACCATATTCAGCACATCATCAAGACCGCTTGAATTACGACCCTAAATAAGCACTAAACTAGAAGTGATGAGTTAAACATGTTAAAACATGTTTAACTAAGTTAGAAAACTGATTTGGTATCAAAACAAAGTGTTTTGATACCCGAAAATAGTTCCGTCGCAAAATGCACATAATCGTGCATTTTGACCGAAACTTTGACTCGTCACTTCGATTAGTCAACGTGGTAATCAGTAGGTATAATGGAAGGGACTATAACCATCGTGATTATGATCACGTTGCAAAGTTCAATTGAACATTGTCTTGACCAATTCTTGGTCAAAGCCGAAAGTAAAACACTATTTGACTTTTAGCTTAAAATAAATAAACAAGACTAGGAAGAACACTTACAAGTGTTCTAGGATGGAAAGAAGACTAGAAAACTTAGGTAGGAAGCCTCCAACAAATGTGGTAGCCTCCACTTAGAGTGTATGAGAAAGAAGATGTGAATGAGCAAGTTGGAAGAATGAAAATGGCTGGGTATTTATAGTGTTCAAGGATTTACTGTCACACCCTGGCTTTTGCGGAAGCGTGGTTTATTTGGTGTAACTTCTTAATACCATAGCAACAATCACAACAATGCTATATGATAAAAATACGAGATGTTCATCCATTAATATAGTTTAGAAAATGCATAACATACTTGTCTTGAAACATCCACCCCAAAATAAGTTACAAACCATGACTTGTTTAGAACGAGTTCATAAGACTCAACAAAAGACTTTCAATAAAACGAGGTTTAGAGACATGTAACCCGTCCAGGAACAGGTTACACCTCCCAACCCTACAACCCTGGATGACATCTTTATTTAGTACGCAGCTTGACTAACATGCATCACTTGCCAGATCCGATTAATTCCCTGAAATACATGTAGTTTAAAAATATCAACAAAAAGTTGAGCGAGTTCATGTGTATGTCTGTGAGTATAAACCTTTGAAATATGTCTTGTATGTATAAAAGTCCCTGGTATGTAGCAATAAGGAAAAACAGATCACCAATGGGTTGCAAAGCCAATGGTATGTGTGAAATGATGCAGGAAGACTCAAGCCTAGCAAATTTTTCTCCGGTATGAAGACTTAGTCACCACTATGGGCCGCCCCGGCCTCATGGAGAAACAATTGTGGTACACGGAGAGAAGCGTGATACACCCTTAAGGATTATTAGTTGCTTGAAGACTAGAAGATGTTTGAAGAAGGGATGTGTTGCCTTCTTGGCACACATCGTGAATAAGGAGGCCGCTGAACCAAAGATAGAAAACATTCCAGTCGTAAGGGAATATCCTGAAGTCTTTCCAGAAGACTTGCCAGGATTTCCCCCACAAAGACAAGTCGAGTTTCATATTGACTTAGTCCCAGGCGCCGCGCCTGTGCTAAGGCACCTTATAGACTTGCACCTTCGGAAATGCAGGAGTTGTCGATGCAACTTCAGGAGTTGCTAGACAAGGGATTTATCAGACCAAGCTTCTCGCCTTGGGGAGCTCCAGTCCTGTTCGTTAAAAAGAAAGATGGTAGTTTTCGCATATGTATCGACTACCGGGAGCTGAACAAGTTGACAATCAAGAATATATATCCTTTACCAAGGATCGACGACCTGTTCGATCAATTACAAGATTCAAGTTTTTACTCAAAGATCGACCTACAATCAGGTTATCACCAGCTGAGGATTCAGGAGGAGAGTATTCCAAAAACTGCCTTCAGGACTCGTTATGGACATTACGAGTTCCTGGTTATGCCGTTCGGGTTGACAAACGCGCTAGCCGTGTTCATGGACTTGATGAACAGAGTCTGTAAGTCGTATCTCGATAAGTTCGTGATCGTGTTTATTGATGACATTTTGATCTACTCAAAGACGAAGGAAGATCATGAGCAACACTTAAGAGCTATTCTAGAGCTGCTTAAGAAAGAGAAGTTATACGCTAAGTTCTCGAAGTGCGAATTCTGGATACGCGAGGTTCAGTTCCTTGGTCATGTGGTAAATGGAAATGGAATCCATGTGGATCCTACAAAGATTGAAGCAATCAAGAATTAGGAGACTCCAAAGACGCCAACGGAGATTTGACAGTTCCTAGGTTTGGCTGGCTATTAACGAAGGTTTATTGAGGATTTCTTAAAAATCGCTCAACCTTTGACCTCTCTCACCCAGAAAGACAAGAAGTTTGATTGGGAGACAAACAAGAAGAAGCATTCCAATTGTTGAAGAACAAATTTTGTAACGCACCGATCTTATCTCTACCCGAAGGCACTGACGACTTCGTGGTATATTGCGACGCTTCGCGTCAAGGTTTGCGCTGCGTGTTGATGCAGCGACAAAAAGTTATAGCCTATGCTTCAAGCCAGCTGAAGGTTCATGAGAAAAACTACACCACGCATGACTTGGAGTTAGGCGCTGTGGTGTTTGCATTGAAGATCTGGCGACATTACTTGTATGGCACGCGATGCACAATCTTTACTGACCACAAGAGCCTGCAGCATATCTTCGATCAAAAAGAGCTTAACATGAGACAAAGACGCTGGGTTGAATTGTTCAACGACTACGATTGTGAGATCAAGTATCACCCAGGGAAGGCGAATGTAGTCGCCGATGCCTTAAGTCGGAAAGAAAGGATTAAGCCCATCAGGGTTAGGGCTTTGGAAATGATTGTACAAACGGACCTCTCGTTGCGCATTCGTGCCGCGCAGAGAGAAGCTCTCAAAAGGGAAAACCTTGTGAATGAATATCTCCGTGGGATGGAGAAGCAATTGGTACCAAAGGAGGATGGAACGTTATGTTTCTTGGGAAGAATTTGGGTTCCTCTCTTTGGTGGTCTGAGAGACATTATTTTTGATGAGGCTCACAAGTCACGGTACTCGATCCACCCAGGATCGGATAAAATGTACCAAGACCTAAAGGATTTCTATTGGTGGCCGAGAATGAAAGGCGATGTTGCAATATATGTTGGCAAATGTTTAACTTGCGCCAAGGTAAAGGTTGAATACCAGAAGCCTTCAGGTCTCTTGCAACAACCTGAAATACCCCAATGGAAATGGGAACAGATTTCTATGGACTTCATAACGAAATTGCCAAGGACGCCCAAGGGCCGTGATACGATTTGGGTAATTGTAGACCGTTTAACGAAATCTACACACTTTTTGGCAATCAAAGAGAAAGACAACACGAGCAAGTTAGCTGAGCTATACCTAATAGAGATTGTTGCACGTCATGGAGTGCCTCTCTCAATTATCTCCGATAGAGATGGAAGATTCGTGTCAAGGATTTGGCAATCCTTTCAAGAAGCTTTTGGTTCTCAGTTGAATCTGAGTACTGCATTTCACCCGCAGACAGACGGGCAGAGCGAGTGAACGATTCAAACATTAGAAGACGTGTTGCGAGCTTGCGTAATGGATTTAGATGGAAGTTGGGACACTCACCTACCATTGGTCGAATTTTCATACAACAACAGTTATCATGCAAGCATTCAGGCCGCACCGTTCGAAGCTCTTTATGGATGCAAGTGTCGATCACCGCTATGCTGGGCAGACGCGGGAGATAGGCAGCTTGTGGGTCCAGAATTGGTCCAGGAAATGACTGACAAGATTATACAGACCCGAGAGCACATCAAAGCGGCTCGTGATCGACAAAAGTGTTATGCGGACCAGAGAAGAAAACCTCTGGAATTTGAGGTGGGAGATATGGTATTGTTGAAGGTTTCACCCTGGAAGGGTGTGGCACGCTTTGGGAAGCGTGGGAAGTTGAACCCCAGATACATTGGTCCATTTAGAATCCTTGAACGGATTGGTCTCGTAGCATACAAGTTGGATTTACCTGCTGAACTAAACGGCGTTCACGATACATTTCATGTATCTAATTTGAAAAAGAGTCCAACTCAAGAGACAGTGGTCATTCCTGCCGACGAAATTCACATTGACGACACACTCCACTTTACTGAAGAACCAGTTGAGGTCACGGATTGGAAGATTAACAAAACACGCAGGAGTAGTGTCAAACTCGTCAAGGTTCGATGGAATGCACGACATGGCCTGGAATTCACGTGAGAACGTGAGGACCGTGTGAAGGCAAAGTACCCACATTTATTCCCCAAGACCCCTGCAACTAGAAGCAGAACTTAAAATTTCGGGACGAAATTTTCTTAACGGGGGGAGAATGTGACAACCCTCATTAAACCAGGTATCCGTACAATTAATTAATATTAATTAAGTGCTTAATGACTGTGCTGAATTACTTAATTGCTTTCTGATCACTGCATCATACCTACATGTGCATCACATATTACATAATGTCACACCATTTATCACAGACAAACTTTAGTGACATACTTGATGCACAAAGCACAGTTAGCACAGTGAGCGGATAACTCAGAAATATACTGACAGTGCCAGTACATAGACAGACGGTGTTTTGAGACCCAGTATGGGCCAGGGACAAGATACTACACTAGTATGGTGTGTAGGGAAGTGAGGACCATAAGACTGTATCACTAGGTGATAGATAAAGTGCCGGGAAGTGCCTAAAACTCACTTTAAGTGCAAAATTCTGCATTTTTCAGCAAAATTCAGCATTTTAAAATGCTAGTAATATACAGAACATTGACTAAATGGACCTGAATGCTTTCCTAAGTGTTGGGAATTAATTGTGTTACAAAAGGTTGCATAAAAGACACTATTTGGAACAACTTAGCACTTTAACGGAACGGTATCTAACCGAACAACCGGACATTACCCGAAATGCCAAAATTTTGTCTGAAACATTGTTTTATTATTTTTGGGCTAGTCATGGTCCCCGAATACCCCAACACATTATGGAATATAACATACACATCATTCACTAGATTTTTACACTTAACCTCCAATTATTTACCCACTTATCATCAAATTTTACAATTAACCCCCCCCCCCCTTGCTTATTTACAGTCCAAGAGGACCCACACCCCACTCAAGTTTGTTGATTATTTTATTTGATAGCTTGCTTGTGATCTTGAACAAGATATAAGATGAAATCTTATAAGTATGGCTCCCTAGATCACCCATATCATTACATATCTTCATCATATCTTACAACTTCACACTCCACTCCCTCATCTCACTCTCTCCCTCTCGGCTCCCTCTACAACCGCCACCATCACCACCTTGTCACCACCATATCCATCCATTTCAAGCTTATTCAAGTGCTAGGAGGTGATACTTGGAGTTTGAAACTTGGAGATCTTGAAGGAACTTCATACATTGCTTTTACACACCATCTTCATCAACTTTCGTTCTTGAGTTCTTCCCTAGCTTTAAGCTAGTTGTAAGACTTCCTTAAACTCTTGTTTACTTTTATTTTTATGGTTAAAAGATGTATATTATGATGAAATCATATGAACACTACAAGAACACCAACATAAAACATGAACATAAGGCTTTACATAAAGATGATACATGATGAAATCTTGTTGGATTAAGGTTGATTAAAGCATGCATGGCATTTAATTGTTGATTTCTTGATAATATGATGATGATCATCATATGGAACTTGTTAAAGAATGATTAAAAACATGGTTTAACAAGTTAGGGGGTGATTATGGGTTTACATGAAATAATCACCTTCTTGATCAAACATGAACTTGAAAGTTAAAGGATTTTCTTGTAAAATGACAAACCAAGTGAACTAGTAAACTTGTAATTCCAAGAGTTATAAATGATTTTTCTAAACAAACCAAGTTCAAGAGACGGTTTTTGAAAGATCCTAACTTGTCTTGCACTTACATTATTTTTTTTGGGTAAATTACTTTTTGAGTCCCCGTGTTTTAGTGGTTTTAACTAGTTGAGTCCAAAAGCAAAAAGTTTAACGACCTGAGTCCCTATAAGCATTTTCATTAACCATTTGAGTCCTTCTGAGTCCAAATTTTAACCTTTTGAGTCCAATTTTTTGGACTCAAATCGTTATAATATGAACAAAATTGGACTCAAAACGTTATAAAACAAATGACTAGGGACTCAGGGCGTTAAACTTTTTGATTTTGGACTCAAGTGGTTAAAAACACTAAAACACAGGGACTCAAAAAGTAATTTACTCTATTTTTTTTTAGAAATAAATTAAGTATAGGAAGGCTAGTAAACAAGAAAATGTTGTAAATAAATATTTTTGTAAAATTTGTTCACAAGTTGTTAACACCGAGATTCTTTAAAAATGAGATTTTTAAAGGGATGAATACACTTTATGGAGTAACTAAGGTTACTAAACACCTCACCATATAGTAAAGGATCAAGTTCATGATGTTATGAAAATCATATAGTTTTTACACTTGGTGAACATAATATTGTTTAAAGTATGATTGTTGTTTGATTGAATGAATTTTGAAAAGAAAATGATATGCTATTTAGCATGGACACCTCCATTTACAAAGGAAACTATGGCAAAATTTTCTAAAAATCCTAACACTTAGAAAATATTTTCTAGACAAGTGTTTACTAGTGTATTTTAAACTATGTTTTTCAAACATAGACCTCGCCATAATTTTTGTAACAAAAGTACAAGTATTGGAGGATGATTTTTGCAAATAAAAAGGGGTAAATATATATTTAGAATATATATTTTGTATTAAGACACTTGTGTGAATATTTGCTTTATTTGTGGAGTAGTTATATTATTTTAGGGTAAAATAATATATCTTAACAAAAGACCATGAAATTACAACTCCAACATAATACCAAAAATCACACGGAATAAATATTTAAGTTACACACTTGGTATTGTGAAACCGAACGATAAAACGTAACTCACAAAATATTCCGGAAATTACTTTTACTTATATATTTTTGGTATATATTATTTTTAGACAAGAAGTGAAAATATATTATTTTTGGGAAAAATATATATTTTGGAGTACATTATTTTTGACAAATAAGTTATATATATATTTTCTAAGTGGGACTTAAAAATATATTATTTCGAATACGAACATACATGTATAAATACCCTCATACATGGGAAAGAAATACGGAGTTAAATACTTTAGAAGTATTAATACAAGAATATTGAATGAACAATTATTCCAACACAACATATAATTTAAGTTGAAATATTAATTATTTCGACAAATAATTATAACTCGGAATAATATAAAAAACATAACTCAAAACATTAAACTCTAAGCCAAGGCACGGGCCGTTCATCTAATAGACATTAGTACGTTGTAGGTTGTCGTGTAGCTGACAGAGTTTGAGATACGGTACAAGACGCACTACAGTGAGTTCATGTCCCCCTTTTCTCTTAACTGTTTTTAGTTTTATACTTTGGGGGTGGAATACATGTTACAATTATTACAGACATTTTTATACATGGTATGGTTAGCTTAAGGAGGGTTTTACTGCGCGATCATGTGAGTGGTGGGCATGACACTTAAGGCCATTAATCCTCATTGTAGGACCAAGGGACATGAGTGATAGATCTATTTGGGTGTAGCGAGCCCACACCCATGAGGCCGGGGCGGCCCATAGTGGTGACTATGTCTTCATACCGGAGACAAATTTGCTAGGCTTGAGTCTTCCTACATCATTTCACACATACCATTGGCTTTGCAACCCATTGGTGATCTGTTTTTCCTTATTGCTACATACCAGGGACTTTTATACATACAAGACATATTTCAAAGGTTTATACTCACAGACATACACATGAACTCGCTCAACTTTTTGTTGATATTTTTAAACTACAAAAAAGGGATTGTATCACGCTTGTCTTTGTGGGGGCTAAGTCAATATGAAACTCGACTTGTCTTTGTGTGGGCAATCCTGGCAAGTCTTCTGGAAAGACTTCAGGATATTCCCTTACGACTGGAATGTTTTCTATCTTTGGCTCAGTGGCCTCCTTATTCACGATGTGTGCCAAGAAGGCAACACATCCCTTCTTCAAACATCTTCTAGTCTTCAAGCAACTAATAATCCTTAAGGGTGTATCACGCTTCTCTCCGTGTACCACAATTGTTTCTCCATTCGCCTTAGGGATGCGAATGGTCTTCTCGTGACATACAATTTTGGCTCTGTTGCTTAACAACCAATCCATTCCCACTACCACGTCGAAGCTTCCCAACTCAACTGGCAGTAGATCCAGTGTAGACTCGTGCTCTATACAATTTTGGCTCTGTTGCTTGACAACCAATCCATTCCCACTACCACGTCGAAGCTTCCCAACTCAACTGGCAGTAGATCCAGTGTAGACTCGTGCTCTCCCAGCTCTATTACGCATCCTCTGATGACTTCATTTGTTTCAACTAGCTTTCTGTTAGCCAATTCAATTGAGTACAGAATATCTAACTTATTAGCAGTTAACCCAAGCATACTTTTAAATTCTAGCGATACAAAACTATAGTCGGCACCCGTGTCAAATAGAACAGATGCAAAGCGTTGATTAATAGGGAACGTACCAGTAACTACATAGGGGTCCTGGCGTGCTTCCCTCGCACCTATGTTGAAGACTCTGCCTTGCGCTTGGTTGAGTTTCGGGCATTCCCGCTTAAAGTGCCCCATGTCTCCACAATTGAAACACCCTGGTCCTCGACCGTTCCCATTACCATTTCCGCATCGATTAGTGTTTGCTCCCCGGTTACCAGCTTGATTCCCAGTATTTCCACGATTCCCATTTCCGCCATTTCCTCCCTGTTGGCGGTTTCCATTCCCTCCTCCTTAACCTCTTTTATTACCACGACCAACACCGGTACCAACCCATCATGTTTCTTTTAAGTGGCCAGTCTTCCCGCAAGACTCACATTTCCTGAGTCTGCACGGGCCGGGATGGTGTTACTGGCATATATCACACTTGGGCAGAGTGCCCATGTAACCCTTCCCTCTGTTTTCAGCACCAGTTTTGGCCCTGGCTGGTGCACTTCCCTCTTCTCTCTTGCTGACACTGTTGGTACCCTTTTTGAAGTTTGAGAACTTCCTCTTGTTCTCACTCAATGATGATTCAACATGTGTCTCCTTCTTTTTCGGTTCAGAAATTGAAAACTTGTTCAACCGGATGGCTTCCTCAGTTAGTGACACGCTGAGATCAATGGCTTCGGTAATTGTTAGAGGCTTGGACGTGGTCACCATACTCATGATCTGGGGTGCCAATCCCTAGATGAAACGCTCAATGCGTTTGAATTCCGGATCAACCATATACGGTACAACGCGTGACAAGTCGTGGAACCTTTGTACATATTCAGCAATTTTTGGACCGTCCATTTTGAGGTGCCAAAATTCAGTTTCCAGCTTCTGTATTTCGGCTCGTGAACAGTATTTCTTCCTCATGAGCTCCTTCAGCTCAGTCCTTGTCAAAGCATACGCCGCCGCCGCCTCCCCCAGGGTCTGGACTTGAAGATTCCACCAGGATAAAGCACCATCAAGAAAGAGCCCTGAGATATATGTAACTTGATGTTCAGGAGCACACTTGCTCATCCTTAAAACAGAGTCCGTCTTTTCCGTCCATCTGACGAAAGCAACAGCACCCCCAGTGCCGTCATAATTTAAGGGCTTACAATCCAGAAATTGTTTGTAGGTACAACCATTTGGTGGGTTGTTGTTTCTTGAGGTATTCCCGCTAGTTTCTGCACGGGAGGCCTCATACTGCGCTATTGCTGCGGTAATTCGCTCCTGTAACTCCGCCTCAGTGGTAGGCAAACGAATGTCTCGTCGTGGAGGCATCTTTTATAAGAAGAACAGTCAGGTCATAGCAAGTATAGTAAGTAAGTAATATGCATATGTAATAACATCCATCAACACAACAATATATAACATCCCATGTCATAACACCAACAAATAAATCAACAATGCATGTAATGAGAAGGCTGCGATTGAGCTTTGCATATAACACGACCATCAGTACAGTTTTACAATTGTATCATATGTCAAAAGAGACTAAGGGTCACATCACCCTTGTCTGAATCGTCTAACAATTTGCAACAACCAAAAAGTCAAATATCAAAAGTGTGGTCTTCAAAAGTCTTCACAATCATGGCTCAATAGATGTCTTCTCACCAAAAGTAGCATGTCCGTAGGAGACCTAAAACCCCTAAGCTGATGGTGGGGGAGGAGGAGGTGGAGGAGTGAAAACCAATCTGCGCAAATGCGCCAAATCCTCCTCAAGTGCATGGACAACACGCAGTAGGTAAGCAATATGCTGGTCCGTGGTGAGGAAGCGGACATCAGAATCAGGGTGCAGTCCGAGAGGAGCTAGTGGTGTAGCAAATGGAGACTGGCAATGACAAGGGGGAGGACGCGGGATCCTCTCCAGCTCCTGGATTCGTCGGCTCAAGGCATCCTGCTGTAACTGCAAGGATATAAGTATATCATCCGTCGTATACCCAACATGAAAAGGATGGTATGGATCTGATAAAGGCATGACGTTGGGCGAAGACCACAAAAATGGCTCGCCCGTGGGTGCTAAAGAAGTAAAAGCAGTGTGTGCAGCAGGTGCAAAAGGGGGTATAAATGGAAAAGCTACTGTCATAGGTGGTATGTGATCATGCTGCTGAGTAGAAGGTCCTTCCCCTGGACGGGGAGGAGGAATGTCCTGAAGGAAAGTGACGGGTAAATCCGTGCGGTGGACGTCTGACAAAGGAGGGTGAAACTGTGGGACATCAGAGGGTGCAAAAACAGGTGCAGCAGGTGGAGTGACTGGTAGAACTAATGGAGGATAGTCATCATCATCCTCAATCCACCCATTACGGGTGTCGACATATCTGGGATCTATATGTGTAGCAAAAGGTGCAAGGTCATCAAACACAAGAATAGGGTCAGGTAGAGGTGCAACAACTGGGACATCAACAACTGGTGGTGCAATGTCCGGAACATCAACAAGTGGTGGTGCAACAACTGGTGCATCGACAACTGGTGGTGCAACAACTGGTGCATCAACGTGTGGCTCAGCAGGTACAAACTCAACCTCAGGATCCGGGTCAAAGTCATGGGGAACAATGGGTGCAGCAGACATCGCCATGTCTGAATCAGTGTCGGTGGAGTAGTGCTGCACGTCCTGGGCGTGAAGAGTGGCAGATGATACAGACTCAAGCGAGTAGGAACCAGACGGATCGGGCAAGGCCTCCACAATAGGAGCCTCGATAGGTGGCACAACAAGGGCATCAACAGCAGGAACCTCAACCATAGGAACAACAGGGTCATCGACAGGAATGTCAGCAGGTGGTATATCGTCATCCATCGGGGCCCCGCCATCCTGGTCACCCTCTGGGGGACCCTCGATGAATAGATCGATGTCGTCATCAGATAACGCGTCAAGAGGCTGTTCCTCAAAAGGAACTGCAGCAAGTGGGAGGGGGGCAGGGATCTGGACAAGTGGTAGATCCTCTCCCGGTAGACCATCAGCTAAGGGCAAGTCGTCTCCAAAGTCCGGTAGGGCAAAAGGCTGAAAATCATCCTCATCGGTACTCGTGGTGTCTGATGTATAAACCTCTGGATCCGTAGCTATCTCATCATCCGAGGTAATAGCCATAGGGTCTATCGTGTCGGACACTCCGCTATCAGAAGAAGATGCCATGGTGTCTGTAACACAACCACAACATATGCACATATATCAGATAAGCATGTAAGCAAATAGCAATGTAATCATGTATGCATCCTAGTCTTCCCAGACTATTCCACCCAGTCTCTCAGACTAACTCCCTGGTCTCTGAGACCAAACCTCCCAGCCTCTAAGACTAACTCCCTGGCCTGTAAGACCACACTTTCCCAATCTCTAAGACTCACTCCCTGGCCTCTAAGACCAAACTTTCCCAGTTTCTAAGACTCAAATTTTCCCAGTCTCTAAGACTCACTCCCTGGCCTCTAAGACCAAACTTTCCTAGTCTCTAAGACTCAAATTTTCCCCAGTCTCTAAGACTCACTCCCTCAGTCTCTAAGACTGAAATCCCTCAGTCTCTAAGACTGAACTCCCTCAGTCTCTAAGACTGAACTCCCTCAGTCTCTAAGACTGAATTATATACATACACTTTTTGAAATGTGTACTTGTGCCTTTTATTTATAAAAATGTTTGTTCCTGGATCTGGACGTTTTGTGTATGCAATGTAAGAATGTTTGAAAACGTTTTAGTGAGAGCCCTAATGATCATAGTCTAGACTCGAGAAAGAATCCTAGTTCGCTATGATCGAGGCTCTGATACCAAGCTGTCACACCCTGGCTTTTGCGGAAGCGTGGTTTATTTGGTGTGACTTCTTAATACCATAGCAACAATCACAACAATGCTATATGATAAAAATACGAGATGTTCATCCATTAATATAGTTTAGAAAATGCATAACATACTTGTCTTGAAATATCCACCCCAAAATAAGTTACAAACCATGACTTGTTTAGAACGAGTTCATAAGACTCAACGAAAGACTTTCAATAAAACGAGGTTTAGAGACATGTAACCCATCTAGGAAGAGGTTACACCTCCCAACCCTACAACCCTGGATGACATCTTTATTTAGTACGCAACTTGACTAACATGCATCACTTGCCAGATCTGATTAATTCCCTGAAATACATGTAGTTTACAAATATCAACAAAAAGTTGAGCGAGTTCATGTGTATGTCTGTGAGTATAAACCTTTGAAATATGTCTTGTATGTATAAAAGTCCCTGGTATGTAGCAATAAGGAAAAACAGATCACCAATGGGTTGCAAAGCCAATGGTATGTGTGAAATGATGCAGGAAGACTCAAACCTAGGAAATTTGTCTCCGGTATGAAGACATAGTCACCACTATGGGCCGCCCCGGCCTCATGGGTGTGGGCTCACTACACCCAAATAGATCTATCACTCATGTCCCTTGGTCCTACAATGAGGATTAATGGCCTTAAGTGTCATGCCCACCACTCACATGATCGCGTAGTAAAACCCTCCTTAAGCTAATCATACCATGTATAAAAATGTCTGTAATAATTGTAACATGTATTCCACCCCCGAAGTATAAAACTGAAAACAGTTAAGAGAAAAGGGGGACATGAACTCACTGTAGTGCGTCTTGTACCGTATCTCAAACTCTGTCAGCTACACGACAACCTACAACGTACTAATGTCTATTAGATGAACGGCCTGTGCCTTGGCTTAGAGTTTAATGTTTTGAGTTACGTTTCTTATATTATTCCGAGTGATAATTATTTGTCGAAATAATTAATATTCCAACTTAAATTATATGTTGTGTTGGAATAATTGTTCATTCAATATTCTTGTATTAATACTTCTAAAGTATTTAACTCCGTATTTCTTTCCCATGTATGAGGGTATTTATACATGTATGTTCGTATTCGAAATAATATATTTTTAAGTCCCACTTAGAAAATATATATATAACTTATTTGTCAAAAATAATGTACTCCAAAATATATATTTTTCCCAAAAATAATATATTTTCACTTCTTGTCTAAAAATAATATATACCAAAAATATATAAGTAAAAGTAATTTCAGGAATATTTTGTGAGTTACGTTTTATCGTTCGGTTTCACAATACCAAGTGTGTAACTTAAATATTTATTCCGTGTGATTTTTGGTATTATGTTGGAGTTGTAATTTCATTGTCTTTCGTTAAGATATATTATTTTACCCTAAAATAATATAACTACTCCACAAATCAAGCAAATATTCACACAAGTGTCTTAATACAAAATATATATTCTAAATATATATTTACCCCTTTTTATTTGCAAAAATCATCCTCCAATACTTGTACTTTTGTTACAAAAATTATGGCGAGGTCTATGTTTGAAAAACATAGTTTAAAATACACTAGTAAACACCTGTGTAGAAAATATTTTCTAGGTGTTAGGATTTTTAGAAATTTTGCCATAGTTTCCTTTGTAAATGGAGGTGTCCATGCTAAATAGCATATCATTTTCTTTTCAAAATTCATTCAATCAAACAACAATCATACTTTAAACAATATTATGTTCACCAAGTGTAAAAACTATATGATTTTCATAACATCATAAACTTGATCCTTTACTATATGGTGAGGTGTTTAGTAACCTTAGTTACTCCATAAAGTGTATTCATCCCTTTAAAAATCTCATTTTTAAAGAATCTCGGTGTTAACAACTTGTGAACAAATTTTACAAAAAATATTTATTTACAACATTTTCTTGTTTACTAGCCTTCCTATACTTAATTTATTTCTAAAAAAAAATGTAAGTGCAAGACAAGTTAGGATCTTTCAAAAACCGTCTCTTGAACTTGGTTTGTTTAGAAAAATCATTTATAACTCTTGGATTTACAAGTTTACTAGTTCACTTGGTTTGTCATTTTACAAGAAAATCCTTTAACTTTCAAGTTCATGTTTGATCAAGAAGGTGATTATTTCATGTAAACTCATAATCACCCCCTAACTTGTTAAACCATGTTTTTAATCATTCTTTAACAAGTTCCATATGATGATTATCATCATATTATCAAGAAATCAACAATTAAATGCCATGCATGCTTTAATCAACCTTAATCCAACAAGATTTCATCATGTATCATCTTTATGTAAAGCCTTATGTTCATGTTTTATGTTGGTGTTCTTGTAGTGTTCATATGATTTCATCATAATATACATCTTTTAACCATAAAAATAAAAGTAAACAAGAGTTTAAGGAAGTCTTACAACTAGCTTAAAGCTAGGGAAGAACTCAAGAACGAAAGTTGATGAAGATGGTGTGTAAAAGCAATGTATGAAGTTCCTTCAAGATCTCCAAGTTTCAAACTCCAAGTATCACCTCCTAGCACTTGAATAAGCTTGAAATGGATGGATATGGTGGTGACAAGGTGGTGATGGTGGCGGTTGTAGAGGGAGCCGAGAGGGAGAGAGTGAGATGAGGGAGTGGAGTGTGAAGTTTTAAGATATGATGAAGATATGTAATGATATAGGTGATCTAGGGAGCCATACTTATAAGATTTCATCTTATATCTTGTTCAAGATCACAAGCAAGCTATCAAATAAAATAATCAACAAACTTGAGTGGGGTGTGGGTCCTCTTGGACCGTAAATAAGCAGGGGGGGGGGGGGGGTTAATTGTAAAATTTGATGATAAGTGGGTAAATAATTGGAGGTTAAGTGTAAAAATCTAGTGTATGATGTGTATGTTATATTCCATAATGTGTTGGGGTATTCGGGGACCATGACTAGCCCAAAAATAACAAAACAATGTTTCTGACAAAATTTTGGTGTTCCGGGTAATGTCCGGTTGTTCGGTTAGATACCGTTCCGTTAAAGTGCTAAGTTGTTCCGAATAGTGTCTTTTATGCAACCTTTTGTAACACAATTAATTCCCAACACTTAGGAAAGCATTCAGGACCATTTAGTCAATGTTCTGTATATTACTAGCATTTTAAAATGCTGAATTTTGCTGAAAAATGCAGAATTCTGCACTTAAAGTGAGTTTTAGGCACTTCCCGGCACTTTATCTATCACCTAGTGATACAGTCTTATGGTCCTCACTTCCCTACACACCATACTAGTGTAGTATCTTGTCCCTGGCCCATACTGGGTCTCAAAACACCGTCTGTCTATGTACTGGCACTGTCAGTATATTTCTGAGTTATCCGCTCACTGTGCTAACTGTGCTTTGTGCATCAAGTATATCACTAAAGTTTGTCTGTGATAAATGGTGTGACATTATGTAAAATGTGATGCATATGTAGGTATGATGCAGTAATCAGAAAGCAATTAAGTAATTCAGCACAGTCATTAAGCACTTAGTTAATATTAATTAATTGTACGGATACCTGGTTTAATGAGGGGTGTCACATTTACAAGATCTTTCTAATTGTTTTGTGTGGCCTCCAAGGAAAGATCATGGCCCTACAATTGTGTGGACAGGAGTAATAGCCTTGGAGAATACTTAAAATAGCCCACAAGATCAAAAACTAGGTTGGAAAACAAGTTGCAACAGTTAGGAAGCTGTTTTGAAGCTACTGGTCTAAAGACTCTCGCCCCTCGCGAGCCAAATAGCTTAGTGGGTCGCTCCCGGTGAGCCACTTTAGACAGAAGTTTCAAAAGTTGGCAGAAATGGTCCCTGCAGCTCCAAAACTTGTTTTTCGACGCGTTTAACCCCCGTTAACCCAATTTTAAGGCTTTATAAGGATATTAAAGCATAGGGGACTTAAAATATGCTTGGAAATATTGTGGATGTCGGTTCGTTCGGTCGTATGGTCGCGTTTTGTGGTTAATTACGATGAAAACTCGAACAAACGCGAAAATGATCCAAATTACGATTCGTTGCGTAATTTTTCATTCTCATTAATAAAATACAAGATTTTATTGATTACAAACGCGAAAATGATCCAAATTACGATTCGTTGCGAAATTTCATACTTTCGCAGTTTTGACGCTTTTAGTCCCTGTGACCAATTAAGCTTATTTTTCACAAACCAAACCCCTCAAAACTTATTTCTAAGTTATGTAAAGGGTATTTAAGGTATGTTTAGATTATGTCACTGTTCCGGAGTGTACATCGCTATGAGAATTGGCAAACTTTCATAGTTTGTCGGAAATAGCCTTTGCACTTGTATAAACATGTTTTCGTCATCCCTAACCCTTCGAAGCTTATTTCTAAGTTATGTAAAGGGTATTTAGGGCACGTGTAGCTTGTGTCCTTGTCCTAGTGTGTACGTTGCATTAAACGGATTATGTTTAAGCATCAGTTATCGAATTGCTTTCAAAGAAAAAGTTTTTATGAAATCCCAAAATTTTGCACAAGGGTTACAGTCTCCCCTACTTTAGGAAATTTCGTCCCGAAATTTTATTCGAAGGAGGCCGTAGAGTGTACTTGAAATGACTGAAAGATAAGCAAAATGTTGGATCCCAAAGATGTAGAACATCGTTTGGTGTTGGAAATTTTGGGGGATTCAAAATGTGATTTGGGATATTAAAAGTATCTCAAGGTATTCAAACCTTTAGAACTTGTGAATCTTTAAAAGTGTCAACCAGTGTACAAAAATTGTTTGGTATGGCACCATGTTATACAAAGCTCTTAGTGTAAATCCTAGCAAACAAAAGGGTGTACATTCAAGCCTTGTCCATACGTACACGGTTTCTAACATCCCACGAGGTACATCCCCATGTACCATGAGCATCTCATGCATAGGAGATGGGTCAACATACCTATGGCATCAAGATCGTTACCTTTAACACCATAATATACTCCCGGTCGGCTCGATTAGAGTTAATGAATGTACTCATCGTGAATCATCGCAAATAATCACATAATCACATAATGGTCCAAGATAACATAAAATCTTTAAGTGATTCGAGTAACGTTCTGAAGAATAACACAATAAGAACACTTATATATAGGAAGTACCATCGGCGTATCCACCATGTTCTTATCGCATCATACCCCTCCCGTTACCTAATCACTCTAGATTTTATGCCACCATACTTAACAAGGCTTACTATGACTCTCATGCGTCGAATCTCATAATTAAGTGTGCGCCCATAATTATTCGTTTCGTCGCATGGTCCACATAGCCCTCTTGTTAAGCGAGGGAAAACAATAATAAGGTCCAACTAACATCTAAATCAAATAAGCATCGTTATAACACAACATCAGTCAAATCAAATCGTGTTTCATACTAGCAATGATAGCACTGCTTGTTTTGCATACAACAAAATTAGTAGTAGGTATTTCATTCTAATACAAAAGCTAATATATGTTTCATACTAACCAAATTGGTAGTAGGCAACATATTTTAAGCATGTATTGTCATGATAATGTAAGCAAATTGAGAAAGTGTTTTCAAATCATGTGCTAGGTATGCTAAGTCAACATACTAAGCAAAATGTATTTGAAGATCATATACTAAGTATGTTAAGTCAACATACGAAGCAAAATGTATTTGTAATCATGTACTATACATACTAGATAAACAAATCATGTATGTAATGTCATGATCACAAAATAGTAGTAACTTGCACATAGTATTTGTATCGATCGTGTTGCCAAGTTCGTATGAATGCACTAGAGTACAATTATAGTATGCTAAATTACGAGATTTAGTTCCTAAAGAATGGAATCCTCGAAGTTGGCATGTAGTTGTAATCACACATAGTGTAATCACATTGGAATTTGTAATTTGAATACGAATAATCAAGAATGAAGAAAAACTTCTTGAAATTTATATTGTCATTACAAATATAGTTGAAATTTGTCCATTGTTTTCGAAATAAACAGAAAATGTAGAGGTTCAAATGATCATAAGTGCTTGATGACATTGTATACTCGTCCATTTGCGTTAGCAAGCTTAGGGCAGTTTCGCTTGAAATGATTTAAATCACCATAATTAAAACATGCTCGAGGGCGAGTCTGAGTAGGGGCTGCTTGGTTCTAGACACGACAAGTCACAACTAGATCTCCAAATAGACCACAGATTGTACACTGGCGGCAAGGAGAATTTGTTGCGTGATGATAGTTTCAATGATTGCACCGAGGTTGCTTTCCACGATAAAATCCCTTAAAGGGTACCGAGTTTAGTGGAATTGGTGCGAGAATTGCATAATTCTTTGAAGCCTTATGCTTCTTAGAATTTTTGGAAGATTTAGCCTTTGTTTCCCTTGTTTTCTCCTCAGTGGTTTCAGCGTTTCGTTTCTTGTCTCCCTTCCGAAAAAGTTTCCCTTTTCTAACCTGGGAGTCGGTTAGGGTTGCGGTGAATTCCTTAGCCTCCCTAAGTGTTGCAGGTTTGCTACTAGTGACAATGTCTTAGATAGGGTCAGGTAGGCCATCAATGTGTTTCTCAATGGCCCGATCCAAAGGTGTGACCATAGTGGGGCAAAGTAGGCTTAACTGTTCAAACCGGTCAGTGTAGGCACGGTTTTCCCCACTATCTTGTTTTAGGTAATAGAATTCGTTTTCAAGTGCCCTCATTTCGCTTCGTGGGCAGAATTCTTTCTTCATAAGATTCTTAAATTCTTCCCACGTTTGTGCCATCGCTATATCGGCACCTCGGTCTCTCATGATACCATTCCACCAAGTGAGTGCTCTCCTTGGAAAACACTCGAGGCGAATTCCACCTTGCACTCACTAGGACACTGAACATGGCGGAATGTGCTTTCTATACACTCAAACCATTGTAGGAGCCTAGTTGCTCCTTCAGACCCATTAAATTGGAGTGGTTTAGATGAAATGAATTGTTTGTAGTTGCAAGGTTCGATAACATTGTTGTTGTTGTTATTGTGACAACCCTCACCAAACCAGGTATCCGTACGACTTAGTTATTGATTAATTACTGCTTAATTACTGTGCTTGTTTGAACTAGCTGATGAACTGCTACTTGATATCTGATACATGTACTTACTTGCATCATACTGTACTTATCGTCACTACATTATTTACATACTGAACCTTAGTGACAAACATGATGCACAAAAAGCACAGTAGCACAATACACGGATAACCTATTGAACATGCTGATAAAGCCAGCATCAGGCAAACACTGCCTCCAAGGCCTATAAGAGCCTGAGATATTTTGCTACACTAATGGTGAGTGTAGGGATACAAGGGTTGTAGAACTGCGTCTCTAGGGATAAGTCACAGTGACTGGATGTGCCTAAAACGTACTCAAAGTACAAAACTCAGCACTATACATAATAATTCAGCTTTTAGCTAACTAGTAAAGTGCCAAAACATGAGAAAAATATTACTAGACACTTTCCAAAGTGTCGGAAATAAGTTGTGTCACTAAAGAGAGTAATAACGACACTTTAAAGCTTTGTTAACACTTTAACGGATTACTATCCAACCAAACAACCGGACTATACCCGGAACATGAAAATATTGCCATTTACATAGTTTCTCTTTTTCTGAGCCAGTTAGGGTCCCCGTATACTCTAACACCCGCGTTAATGCATAACACTCTAGTAACTAATATTAAAATCCTAATTACCTAACTAATGCTTACCATTTAGTTACAAACTAGCCAAATACCCCCCCCCCCCTTACGATTTCGGTCACCATGGGGGACACCCCCTTGTACTTGCTAGATTATCTAAATCTCAATGTCTAATATCTATTAGACATATAGTCCAATGGGTAATACACTTGCTAATTGCCTATAAGTTCTAAGCATAATCACATTATCATTTCCATCACCCAACAACACTTCACACCTCTCTCTCTTGCTCTCTTTCACTCTCGGCCGAACACCCCCTCCCCTATCCATCATTTTCGGTTTTGATCTTCAAGTTCCATCATCATTCAAGCATCAAGGGTCTCGTATTAGGAAGCTTGGAGCAAGCGGAACGCGAAGGACCTCTTTCTTTGGCTTTTATCCACCTCATTTGCGCATAGATTCTTCCCTAGCCTCGAGCTAGAGGTATAATGCTTAAAACTCGTATTTGAACTAATCTAAGGTGGTTAAAAGGATTTGTATCGGCTAAATCTCGTTAAAATGCAAAATGATGCACAAAAGTTTACTAAAAACACAAGAATGGTGGTTAATAGCTTATATGTTGTGTAAATGATGTAGTATTTGAAATGCGTGATTATTTAGACCCGATCTATGTTGTGGTAGCTCGAATCATCGTTTAACCCGGTGTAGTCATGTTCTCGGATCATGACATAAGGCTATTTTAGAAGTAACAAGGGTTAAAAGGTGAAACTCTACCACACATGAAACATGAACTTGTGTAAAAATGTTTTACTTGTGTAAAGGTGTTTTAACTTGTACAATAGTGTTTAAAACTAGCGGATCTACGCATCTGCAAGTGGTATTTTCAAAGAACCACGTATCAAAGAAATCATGTATTTTAAAGAGATGGATCTTACAATAACAAACATGATTTTTATAAACCACAAGTGTGTAAACACTTGTGAAATGAAAAGATCCGACAAAATAACCGTTTTTGTAAAAGATGACGGGAGGTTGTAAAGATGGATTTTCTCTAAAAACGAGGTTTTTACAAGATCAAATTATATTATATGAAGATCTACTAAATTTAAGGGGATTTATACCACAGTTTTGGGAAAACTGCAAGTTCATGTAATTTTTGGCAATTTACACATATGTTGATTTGTTGATGCGATAAAAGTTGTTCTGATCAAATAAAGAAAATTGTTGAGTTGATTTGATAAAGAAAATGATACGCTTGAAAGCGTGGCCACCTCCAGTTACAGAGGAAACTCTGGCGAAATTTTTCTAAAAACCTAACACTTAGAACTATTTACACTACAAGTGTTAGAATTATTTTGACATGTTTTCGAAACATAAATTTCGCCATGACTTTATTTACTAAATATTCGGAGGTGGGATTTTCACAAAATTTAATGTGATAAATATATATTTTTTCACACACTGTTTATGATTATTTTGTGAAAATACATAAATATTATTTTTAGAGTAAAAATAATATTTACGAACGTTAACGAATCCAAAATAATACAAACGCTTTCACCATAAATATATATAAGTTACACCGGTGATTATATTACCACTTGATTGTTAAAACGTAACTTACGCACTTACAGAAATATTTATGAACGCGTATTTTAACAACGTATTATTGGAGAAAAACTATGTGAAATGAAAATATAATATTTTTGAGAAAAATACTTATATTTTGGAATTGGAAAGGTATATATGTATTAAGTGAGACTTAATGGTTTAATTTGAACGCACATGTATTGAATCCCCCATCCTTGGGAAGGAGATTAACTACCAAGTATATACATAACGTAAACACGAAATAGTTGTCTAACTATCTCCCAAAGACTTAAACTATAAAGCTAAGGCACGGCCGTCCGTCTAATAGAATTAGCACTTGTAGGTCGTCGCACAGCTTTCTGATTTGGAGTACTTGGTAGAGACGCACCGACTGTGAGTTCATGTCCCCCTTTTCTCTAACTGTTTTCAGTTTTCTTAACTGCGGGGGTGAAATACATGTTACTTTGATTACAAGTACTTTATACACGGTATGTTAACGTAAGGAGGTTTACTACTTAGATCATGTGAATGGGTAGGCAGAAGGACCGAGGGACGTAAGCGGTAGATCTATCTGGGTGTAGCGAGCCCAACTCTAGGCCCAACAGAACGAACCTCTAAGAGGACCAACAGAACGGACCTTGAGTGACTTTGTACCCGACGCAAAAATCTGCTAGGTTGAGTCTTCCTACTTGCACTTCACACATACTAATGGCTTTGCAAACCATTGGTGATCTCTTTTCCTTACACTGCTACATACCAAGGAACTTTTATACTTACAAGTGTTTTACATACTCACTTACACATGAACTCGCTCAACATTATTGTTGATTTTTCAACTCACATGTATTTCAGGAAATTAATAGGATCTGGCACGGTATGACGTGTTTTCCCGCTGCATATGGGGTACCAAGGTCATCCCAGTTTAGGAAATGTGACTCTTTCCTGGACAAGTCACAAATCTTAAACTGCGCTTATTTCATGTTACTGTTTATGTTGTTCAAGACAATGTTTTATGTTATGATGTTGTAAGTCTTTAAGACAGTGGTATGTTACTCTGGTTTTAAAAACTAAATCAAACGGATGATCTTGCATGATTTTATTTCATATAGCTTTGTTATGGTTAAGCTATGGTATTAAGAAGTCACACCAAAATTGACCACGCTTCCGCAAAGCCAGGGTGTGACAGCTTGGTATCAGAGCTCTGATCATAGCGAACTAGGATTCTTTCTCGAGTCTAGACTATGATCACTAGGGCTCTCACGAAAACATTTTTCTGCATACCACTTAAGTCCAGATCCAAAACTTTTTACAAACAAATGTTGAGCATATTTTATTATTTATAGGCTCAGTCTGGAAGGGCTGAGGCTCGGTCTGAGAGGCCGAGGCTCGGTCTGAGAGATCGAGGTAGTTGGCTAGTGGGACTAGGAAGAGTAGGCTCAGTTTGGAGACTGAGGCTCGGTGTTGGAGACCGAGGCTCGGTCTGAGAGATCGAGGTAGTTGGCTAGTGGGACTAGGAAGAGTAGGCTCAGTTTGGAGACTGAGGCTCGGTGTTGGAGACCGAGGCTCGATCTGAGAGGTCGAGGTAGTTGATAGAGCAGTCTAGGAGACTGGGAGGCTAGTGGGACTAGGAGAAATATGTGATATCTTACTTGGTGACTTATGTGATTATCTGATTGTATGACTGATTATTTGAGCATATTTGTGTTTTTGTTACAGACTCATGGATTCCGCCGGTACTGGCGATTCGGACACTACTGGACCCATACATATCGTATCTGATGACCTCACATCCTCCGAGCATGAGGTGTACACATCTGACTATACCAGTACTGACGAGGATGATTTCCAGCCCTTCGCACTACCCGATGGTGCTGATGAGCCTGCAGATGACCCTCCCGCTGAGTACCTACCTCTAGTAGAGATTCCGGCTCCTATACCCTTAGCCGTTTATCCAGCATACGATTTTCTACTTGACACCAAGGCTGATGGCGATATTGACCTGTTTGAGGATGAGCCTTTTGAGGATGAGATCCAGGGCGAGGCCCTTCTTCCTGCGGACGATCTTCTGATGATCGCTGACGTTCCCGCTGAGGATTCGCCAGCACATTCTCCTGTCCCAGACTCCTTCGAGTCTGTGGCATCCGCACCTACTCACACATTGAGCGCACAGCACTTTGCGCATGATTCTGATCCTGACCAAGCATCCTCTGTTGCACCTTTTCCCAGCTTTGAGTTTGACCATGATGACATAGAAGATTCTGATCCTATCTTTTCCCCGGGATACGACCCAGATCATGATATCGAGTTTATACCTATGGATCAGCCCATGGAGGATCCAGCTGACCCAGTAGATCCTATCGACCCAGAGTTTGACTTCGAGATGGCTTTTGATGATCCCGAGCCTGTCGTCGCTCCTGAGCAGGCAGCCGCTCTAGACCCCATACTCGAGCATGACCTCGTACATGCTGACATCCCTATTGAGCCTGTTATAGCAGACCCGCCTGTTGATGATCTCCCCGTGGATGTTCCTTTGTTAGAGGGCGATCATGTCGTTGTTGATCTTGTCGTTCCTCTACCTGTTGTTGATATACCTGTTGACCATCCTGTTGAGCACATTGCACCTGTTCACCCTTTTGTTGCACCCGATCCCATTCCACTAGAGCCCGAGCATGCACTGTTCGCGGCACGCATGGATCCACCAGATGAGCATGCACAGCACGGTTGGATACCTGCTGATGAGGATGTTCCACCTTTTCCCCCTCAGATCCCTGATGCACGACATGTTGATTTTTCTTTTCAGGTTCCACAGTTTGTACCTCCAGCGAGGGCTGGAGAGGGTTCTTCAGCCCATCCCTTTGGGCATGTACCGATGTCTATCCCATTCATGCCCCAGATGTCATCTGTTCCACCCTCTGTTGCTCCATTTCATATGGCACCTTTTGATCCCACCAGAGAGCCATTCCTTTGGGCACCAGACTCTGGTATGCCACCTACTGACCCCTACCATTCTTTCCACAGGGGGTATACTATCGAGGACATTTTGATGTCTTTTGTCGCCCAGCACGAGTCACACACGCAGCGCATCCAGGAGCTCGAGAGAGCTCAGCTGCCACCGTGTCCGTGCCATGGTCAGACACACTCTCCTCTGCAGCCATTTCGACCCTTACCTCCAGATTATGCTGCCCGTCTCTTTACACTAGAGCAGCAGGTTGCTTCTATCATCCGTACTCAGCGAGCCATGGAGGAGGACTGGCTCCAGTTACGTCGTTTGTTTTACACCCACTTTCCCCCTCCTCCACCACCATCTGTATAGAGCTCATCAGTGCTGTTTGGGTAGACGAGGATGAGAAGACGGCGATTGCTTCTGACTGCACAGCATTTTTGAGACTACATTACGATTCTGACTTTTGTTGACTTGTATTTGACGTATTTGACATTGACATGATGTAGCTTTTGGACAGGGGTGATGTAGCCCCTAGTTGATTGATGATTGTATGACACAGGGATGTACTGATACACTTACTATGTGGTCTCGATATATGGCAATCGCAGTATTCTCATCATATTTGATTTGCTTGATTGCTTACTTGTATTTTTTATGACATGGGATGTTGTGTGATTGGTATTTGTGATGTATTGATAACATGAGATGTTATGTGATTTTACTATTACTACCGTTATATACGTACGCTACATTATGACCTGACCTACGTATTATAACATGGGAGCTTTACTATGGCCTGACCAACTTAAACCATCTTTTAGAAGATGCCGCCAAGACGTGAGACACGCATGCCTACTAATGAGGCAGAACTACAACAAGTCATTGCTGCTGCCATAGCACAGTATGCAGCTTCTCAGCCAGGAACGAGCGGAAGTATTAACCAAGGCAATAACAATCCACCTCACGGTAATACCTAGTCATTGAGACATACCGTGGCCTAATTGGATATCTCTAGCAAAGATGCTAATGCCATTCATATGTTATAACGTATGTGCAGGGTGCACCTACAAGCAGTTTCTAGACTGCAAACCGGTCAACTTCGATGGCACTGGAGGTGCTGTCGCCTTTGTTCGTTGGGCTGAGAAAACCGAATCTGTTCTTCGCATGAGCAAGTGCGCGCTGGATCAGCAAGTCACCTATATCTCAGGGCTATTTCTAGATGGAGCCCTCTCTTGGTGGAATCTGCAAGTACAGACACTAGGCGAAGCTGCTGCCTACGCGCTGACCTGGACCGAACTGAAAGAACTTATACGCAAAAAGTACTGTTCCCGCGCAGAAATCCAGCGATTGGAGACCGAGTTCTGGCACTTGAAAATGGACGGTCCAAAGATAGCAGAGTACGTTCAAAGGTTCCATGACTTATCGCATGTGGTACCCTACATGGTCACTCCTGAGTTCAAGAGAATTGAACGTTTCATTTAGGGACTAGCTCCTCAAATCATAAGCATGGTAACCTCATCCAAGCCTGCGACCATTACTGAGGCGATTGATTTGAGCGTAGCTCTCACTGAGGAGGCTATTCATTTGAACAAGTTTGATGAGATCAAGACGAAGAAGGCAGAGACTCATGTTGAGTCATCAGGAGGTAACAAAAGGAAGTTCTCGAACTTCAAGCAGGGCGCCAGTGTGGCGGTTAAGAAAGGAGGATCAGACACGCCAGCTCAGGTTACAGCTGGTAGAGGAAAGAAAGGAAGAGGATATATGGGCGCCCAGCCCAAATGCAACACCTGCCAGCGCCACCATTCTGGTCAGTGCGGGCTAAGAGTATGCGAAACATGTGGGAAACGTGGCCACTCGAAGGACACTTGTTGGGCTAGTGCTGGCCGGGGAGGCCAGGGAGGATTTGAGAATAGGAATAATAATCGTGGTGGTAATCGCTCACAAGGAAACTATGGAGGTAACGAAAATCGAGGCAACAATGCTAACCAAGCGGGCGCTCTGAATCGTAATCAGAGGAATGATCAAGTTGGTGGAAACGAGCAAAGACTTGGGTGCTTTAACTGCGGTGATATCGGGCATTTTATGAAGAACTGCCCAGACTTAAACCAAGCCCGTGGAAGAGTGTTCCAACTCGAAGCAAGGGAAGCGCACCAGGATCCCAATGTTGTTACTGGTACGTTCCCTGTGAATCAATGCTATGCATCCGTTTTATTTGATACTGGTGCCGATTATAGCTTCGTGTCGTTAGAATTTAAGAATATGCTTGGGTTAGCCGCTAATTAGTTAGATATTCCCTACTCAATCGAATTAGCTAATGGGAAGTTAGTAGAAGCTAATGAAGTTATCAGAGGTTGTGTGATCGAATTAGGAGAACGTGAGTTTGCTCTGGATCTGCTACCAGTCCAGTTGGGAAGCTTCGACGTGGTAGTAGGAATGGATTGGTTATCAGGCAACAAGGCTGAGATAGTATGTCACGAAAAGGTCGTTCGTATCCCAACCGATGATGGTGAGACCATTGTTGTTCATGGAGAGAAGCGTGAGACGCCATTGAGGATTATCAGCTGCTTGAAAGCAAGGAAGTGTTTGCAGAAAGGATGTGTTGCTTTTCTGGCACACATTGTGGATAAGAAGGCTGCTGAACCGAGAATCGAAGACATCCCTGTCGTAAGGAAGTATCCAGAAGTCTTCCCAGAAGACTTACCTGGACTGCCACCTCAGAGGCAAGTAGAGTTTCATATCGACTTAGCTCCAGGCGTCGCGCCTGTGGCTAAGGCACCATACAGACTTGCTCCGTCTGAGATGCAGGAACTGTCAACACAACTTCAAGAGTTGTTAGACAAGGGTTTTATCCGACCCAGCTTCTCGCCCTGGGGAGCTCCGGTCCTGTTTGTCAAGAAAAAGGACGGTAGTTTTCGTATGTGCATAGACTACCGGGAGCTGAACAAGCTAACGATCAAGAATAGATATCCTCTGCCAAGAATTGATGATCTGTTTGACCAACTGCAAGGTTCAAGCTTTTATTCAAAGATCGATCTTCGATCTGGATACCATCAGTTAAGGATACAAGAGGAAAGTATCCCAAAGACAGCCTTCAGAACTCGTTATGGGCACTACGAGTTCCTAGTTATGCCGTTTGGTTTGACAAACGCACCTGCAGTCTTTATGGATTTGATGAATAGAGTTTGCAAACCGTACTTGGATAAGTTCGTGATTGTATTCATCGACGACATTTTAATTTATTCAAAGACGAAGGCTGAACACGAGCAGCATCTTAGAGCCATTCTAGAGCTGCTGAAGAAGGAACAACTGTATGCCAAACTCTCTAAGTGCGAGTTTTGGCTACGAGAGGTGCAATTCCTTGGGCACGTGGTAAATGGAGATGGAATCCACGTGGATCCAACAAAGATCGAAGCGATCAAGGATTGGGAAACGCCAAAGATGCCAACCGAGATTCGGCAATTCTTGGGTTTGGCTGGCTATTATCGAAGATTCATTGAGAATTTTTCAAAGATCGCTCAACCATTGACGCTCCTCACACAGAAGGATAAGAAGTTTGATTGGGAAATCAAACAGGAGGAAGCCTTCTAGATACTGAAGAGTAAGCTTTGTAACGCGCCTATCTTAGCTCTACCAGAAGGTACCGATGATTTTGTGGTATACTGCGACGCATCGCGTCAAGGATTGGGTTGCGTGTTGATGCAACGCCAAAAGGTTATTGCTTACGCATCGCGTCAATTGAAAGTGCACGAAAAGAACTATACCACACACGATTTGGAGCTCGGCGCAGTGGTTTTTGCTTTAAAGATCTGGAGACACTACCTTTATGGTACGAAGTGTACAATCTTTACAGATCACAAGAGCCTACAGCATATATTCAACCAGAAGGAGTTGAATATGAGGCAAAGACGATGGGTTGAATTGTTGAACGACTACGACTGCGAGATAAAGTATCATCCAGGGAAGGCGAATGTGGTCGCCGATGCCCTAAGTCGTAAAGAGAGAATCAAGCCCATAAGGGTTAGAGCTTTAGAAATGATTATACGAACCGATCTTTCCTTGCGCATTCGTGCCGCGCAGAAGGAAGCTCTCAAGGAAAGGAATCTTGAAGAAGAATATCTCCGTGGGATGGAGAAGCTTTTGGTACCAAACGAGGAAGGAACATTATGTTATGAGAAAAGGATTTGGGTTCCTCTGTTTGGTGATTTAAGGAAAGTTATTTTTGATGAAGCTCACAAATCGCGGTACTCTATCCATCCAGGAGCGGATAAGATGTACCAGGATCTCAAAGATTATTATTGGTGGCCTAGGATGAAAGGCGATGTTGCTGTTTACGTGAGCAAATGTTTAACGTACGCTAAGGTTAAAGCGGAATACCAGAAGCCTTCAGGACTTCTGCAACAACCTGAGATTCCCAAGTGGAAATGGGAACAAATCTCAATGGATTTTGTTACAAAATTGCCAAGAACGCCAAGAGGCCATGACACTATCTGGGTGATAGTGGATCGATTAACGAAGTCAGCACACTTCTTACCTATCAGAGAGAAGGATAATACGAGCAAATTGGCTGAAATTTACATGAGAGAGATCGTCGCGCGCCATGGAGTGCCTCTCTCGATCATCTCTGATAGAGACGGAAGGTTTGTGTCAAGGATATGGCAATCCTTCCAAGAAGCCTTTGGCTCACAATTGAATCTGAGCACTGCGTTTCATCCGCAAACTGACGGCCAGAGCGAGCGAACGATACAGACTTTGGAAGACATGCTGAGAGCATGTGTTATGGATTTGGGCGGTAGCTGGGACAAGCATGTACCTTTGGTTGAATATTCATACAACAACAGCTACCACACCAGTATTGGTGTCGCGCCATTTGAAGCCCTTTACGGACGCAAGTGCCGATCACCCTTATGTTGGGCTGACGCAGGTGATAGGCAGCTTGCTGGTCCCAAAATCGTCCAAGAGACGACAGACAAGATTGCGCAGATTCTTAAACGCATCGAAGCAGCTCGCCACAGACAGAAGGCCTATGCGGATCCAAACCGGAAACATGTGGATTTCCAAGTTGGAGAAATGGTGTTATTGAAAGTATCACCCTGGAAGGGGGTGGCACGCTTTGGGAAGCGTGGGAAGTTAAATCCGCGCTACATTGGTCCCTTCAGAATTCTGGAAAGAATAGGACTAGTAGCATACAAGTTGGACCTACCTGCTGAACTGAATGGTTTTCACGATACATTTCATGTATCCAACCTAAATAAAAGTCCAACTCAAGTTACCGTTGCCATTCCCACCGACGAGATTCATGTTGACGACACGCTCCACTTCGTTGAAGAACCTGTTGAGGTCACAGATTGGAAAGTTAACAAGACCCGCCGGAGCAGTGTCAAACTCGTCAAAGTTCGTTGGAATGCCAGACATGGTCCTGAGTTCACCTGGGAGCGTGAGGACTGGATGAAAGAGAAATACCCCCACCTATTCCCTAAGAACCCTGCATCTACTAGCAGAACTTAAATTTCGGGACGAAATTTGTTTAACGGGGGGAGAATGTGACAACCCTCACCAAACCAGGTATCCGTACGACTTAGTTATTGATTAATTACTGCTTAATTACTGTGCTTGTTTGAACTAGCTGATGAACTGCTACTTGATATCTGATACATGTACTTACTTGCATCATACTGTACTTATCGTCACTACATTATTTACATACTGAACCTTAGTGACAAACATGATGCACAAAAAGCACACTAGCACAATACACAGATAACCTATTGAACATGCTGATAAAGCCAGCATCAGGCAAACACTGCCTCCAAGGCCTATAAGAGCCTGAGATATTTTGCTACACTAATGGTGAGTGTAGGGATACAAGGGTTGGAGAACTGCGTCTCTAGGGATAAGTCACAGTGACTGGATGTGCCTAAAACGTACTCAAAGTACAAAACTCAGCACTATACATAATAATTCAGCTTTTAGCTAACTAGTAAAGTGCCAAAACATGAGAAAAATATTACTAGACACTTTCCAAAGTGTCGGAAATAAGCTGTGTCACTAAAGAGAGTAATAACGACACTTTAAAGCTTTGTTAACACTTTAACGGATTACTATCCAACCAAACAACCGGACTATACCCGGAACATGAAAATATTGTCATTTACATAGTTTCTCTTTTTCTGAGCCAGTTAGGGTCCCCGTATACTCTAACACCCGCGTTAATGCATAACACTCTAGTAACTAATATTAAAATCCTAATTACCTAACTAATGCTTACCATTTAGTTACAAACTAGCCAAATACCCCCCCCCCCCCACCCTTACGATTTCGGTCACCATGGGGGACACCCCCTTGTACTTGCTAGATTATCTAAATCTCAATGTCTAATATCTATTAGACATATAGTCCAATGGGTAATACACTTGCTAATTGCCTATAAGTTCTAAGCATAATCACATTATCATTTCCATCACCCAACAACACTTCACACCTCTCTCTCTTGCTCTCTTTCACTCTCGGCCGAACACCCCCCTCCCCTATCCATCATTTTCGGTTTTGATCTTCAAGTTCCATCATCATTCAAGCATCAAGGGTCTCGTATTAGGAAGCTTGGAGCAAGCGGAACGCGAAGGACCTCTTTCTTTGGCTTTTATCCACCTCATTTGCGCATAGATTCTTCCCTAGCCTCGAGCTAGAGGTATAATGCTTAAAACTCGTATTTGAACTAATCTAAGGTGGTTAAAAGGATTTGTATCGGCTAAATCTCGTTAAAATGCAAAATGATGCACAAAAGTTTACTAAAAACACAAGAATGGTGGTTAATAGCTTATATGTTGTGTAAATGATGTAGTATTTGAAATGCGTGATTATTTAGACCCGATCTATGTTGTGGTAGCTCGAATCATCGTTTAACCCGGTGTAGTCATGTTCTCGGATCATGACATAAGGCTATTTTAGAAGTAACAAGGGTTAAAAGGTGAAACTCTACCACACATGAAACATGAACTTGTGTAAAAATGTTTTACTTGTGTAAAGGTGTTTTAACTTGTACAATAGTGTTTAAAACTAGCGGATCTACGCATCTGCAAGTGGTATTTTCAAAGAACCACGTATCAAAGAAATCATGTATTTTAAAGAGATGGATCTTACAATAACAAACATGATTTTTATAAACCACAAGTGTGTAAACACTTGTGAAATGAAAAGATCCGACAAAATAACCGTTTTTGTAAAAGATGACGGGAGGTTGTAAAGATGGATTTTCTCTAAAAAACGAGGTTTTTACAAGATCAAATTATATTATATGAAGATCTACTAAATTTAAGGGGATTTATACCACAGTTTTGGGAAAACTGCAAGTTCATGTAATTTTTGGCAATTTACACATATGTTGATTTGTTGATGCGATAAAAGTTGTTCTGATCAAATAAAGAAAATTGTTGAGTTGATTTGATAAAGAAAATGATACGCTTGAAAGCGTGGCCACCTCCAGTTACAGAGGAAACTCTGGCGAAATTTTTCTAAAAACCTAACACTTAGAACTATTTACACTACAAGTGTTAGAATTATTTTGACATGTTTTCGAAACATAAATTTCGCCATGACTTTATTTACTAAATATTCGGAGGTGGGATTTTCACAAAATTTAACGTGATAAATATATATATTTTTCACACACTGTTTATGATTATTTTGTGAAAATACATAAATATTATTTTTAGAGTAAAAATAATATTTACGAACGTTAACGAATCCAAAATAATACGAACGCTTTCACCATAAATATATATAAGTTACACCGGTGATTATATTACCACTCGATTGTTAAAACGTAACTTACGCACTTACAGAAATATTTATGAACGCGTATTTTAACAACGTATTATTGGAGAAAAACTATGTGAAATGAAAATATAATATTTTTGAGAAAAATACTTATATTTTGGAATTGGAAAGGTATATATGTATTAAGTGAGACTTAGTGGTTTAATTTGAACGCACATGTATTGAATCCCCCATCCTTGGGAAGGAGATTAACTACCAAGTATATACATAACGTAAACACGAAATAGTTGTCTAACTATCTCCCAAAGACTTAAACTATAAAGCTAAGGCACGGCCGTCCGTCTAATAGAATTAGCACTTGTAGGTCGTCGCACAGCTTTCTGATTTGGAGTACTTGGTAGAGACGCACCGACTGTGAGTTCATGTCCCCCTTTTCTCTAATTGTTTTCAGTTTTCTTAACTGCGGGGGTGAAATACATGTTACTTTGATTACAAGTACTTTATACACGGTATGTTAACGTAAGGAGGTTTACTACTTAGATCATGTGAATGGGTAGGCAGAAGGACCGAGGGACGTAAGCGGTAGATCTATCTGGGTGTAGCGAGCCCAACTCTAGGCCCAACAGAACGGACCTCTAAGAGGACCAACAGAACGGACCTTGAGTGACTTTGTACCCGACGCAAAAATCTGCTAGGTTGAGTCTTCCTACTTGCACTTCACACATACTAATGGCTTTGCAAACCATTGGTGATCTCTTTTCCTTACACTGCTACATACCAAGGAACTTTTATACTTACAAGTGTTTTACATACTCACTTACACATGAACTCGCTCAACATTATTGTTGATTTTTCAACTCACATGTATTTCAGGAAATTAACAGGATCTGGCACGGTATGACGTGTTTTCCCGCTGCATATGGGGTACCAAGGTCATCCCAGTTTAGGAAATGTGACTCTTTCCTGGATAAGTCACAAATCTTAAACTGCGCTTATTTCATGTTACTGTTTATGTTGTTCAAGACAATGTTTTATGTTATGATGTTGTAAGTCTTTAAGACAGTGGTATGTTACTCTGGTTTTAAAAACTGAATCAAACGGATGATCTTGCATGATTTTATTTCATATAGCTTTGTTATGGTTAAGCTATGGTATTAAGAAGTCACACCAAAATTGACCACGCTTCCGCAAAGCCAGGGTGTGACAGTTATTGTTTTGGATTTGGTTATCTTGGGTCACAATGTCTGGGAGTACAGCAGCTAGATGTTGAGCAATTATTGCTGCTATTTCAGCGTTCCATGTGGCATCACGGTGAGGGGGCATCTTGAAGAAATAGCTATAGTGGAAATTAAATAAGTGAGATTCCATGGAATTATCATTAGTTTGGATCATCATAGTGAATTGAAAATCTCGAATTGGTATTCGTTCAAAAATCTTGTTCTTGTATTTAGGAAAAATAGTGTTGTGGATTCTGTTTTGAAACAAGAATTGTTTGAAAAATAAACTTTTGTAGTATTTTTGGATGAGAGAATACAAACCAAGTTAATGGTTTGCGTTATAAATTCTTTACCTTTTTTAAAAATTTATTGTTTTTAGGATAAAAAATTTTTAATTAAAATTTTAAAATAAAGAAGCTTTGTGTTTAAAATTTTGAAAATTCTCATCCAAATGGTAAAAATTTTGAAATTTTGAAAGACAAAAGGCAGTGTTTTGAAAATGAAATAGGATTACATAGTGTAGTGAAACAAAACAAAATGAAATGAAATTCATTTCAAATGTTTTGAATAAAACATATCACCGAAGGTAATATGATGGAATAGTATCGTAAAAGGGAAATTTGTTTTGATTGTTGTGAATAACAAACATATTACCGAGGGTAATATGGATTAGTAGTGTCACAAAGGTTGTAGTGTCTAGAAGTCGTTCGACATGGTCAAGGTGGATAGGTTTTTATAATGTTTCGAGAAGACATGCTTTAGCCTATAAGTGGACACTCACCCTAAGAGTTCCCAGGTAAGAGTGATTGGTCCGAAAATGCAGATTTTTATGAACACACTAGCCTTAGACAGAAAACTCGGGGTACAGGCATCCACTCTTCCAGACTGCATGTGTTCACGTTATTAAAACCCAAGATTTCGATGAAAAATGTTTGAGAAAAACATTTTGAGAAATCTTTTGATAAAAATTGTTTGAGATAAACATGTTGTGAATATTTTGACGAATACGTTTGAGAAAACATTTTGAGGAATACCTTAAGGCTTAAAGCCTAAGGTTTAGGATAAATCATCTAAGTTTAGATGATTTGTAAATCATAGAGTAGTTGTGGCACGAATAAGGATGAGGGTTAGGATAGAGATCCTAAGTCTACTCATGTTTGGGTCCCTAAAAAGGTTATAGACTAGGTTAAAGGCATACTAATAACCTATTTCCCTATAACCAGTGCTTTGATACCAATCTGTAACACCCCAATCGCGTAACACGCGACGGAAATATCGGGGAGTCACGTTACAAATTACTCACAACAACTGGTACTAAATCGTTTCATTATTGTTAACATTGTTTTACAAAACATAGAATACATGTAATAGTCTATTTTTTTAAGAAGTTGAAGGGGTAAGGTCCCAAAAACCTCATAAAAAGGATTTGAGACCATACCACAAACTAACTTTTCTAGCCTTTTGACCTTGCGCGTCTGCGCATTGGTCCTGCTAAAGGAACAAAGAAATCAGTAGCTTGTAATCGCGCGCCCAAAAGGTAACATAAATCTTTGCGCCTTCTCCCATTCAACAAAGGATTAGAAGGCCTGTGCCCAATACTTCCGCCACAACACCCAGACTTGGATATTATTTTACCCAGACTTGGGGTTTATTCGTCTGCACCCACACAGTAAGGTATCACACTGGATTACAGCAGTAATCTTCTAGAAAGAAATATAATCATACACCACCCAGACGGTTATAACCGACTGGACACGTGTCATCACCGTAGACAACCCTGAAATCACAACGAAGGCATGCAATTGGAGAGTAATCTCCACTTAATCACTTTCCACGTGGCAAACCCCCAGCCATCGATCAAACCACGATCCGTGTGCATTCACATCGGATCGAGGCTAATTAACGTCAGATCAAAGAACTCAAACGGAAGGAAAATAACCGCTACGGCGTTAAGCATTTTCCGTTATCTTTTCAATAACAGGTTTTCCCTCCCAAACTCCCGGTTATAAATAAGAGAACTGTTCAGGTATAAACTCAGACTACTCTCACTCTTCAAATACTTATCTTCTCCGATACCAATACTTATTCTCACGCCGGAGTCGGGTCAAGGAGAGAACCTTCTTCTCCCCTTGGCGAGGCTAACGGTGTTCTTTTTTGCAGAGCTACCGGAGAAGTTAATCCATTACGACTGAATCAACCGAAAGAGAGCTAACCCTTTATGCGGATTCAAACCCCCTAACTATCTCGGTTCCGACCATTTAGTTAGTGTTTCTTCATTGGCGCCCACCGTTTTCTCAGTTTTCCTAGCTTCTATCTCGTTTCGATTCAGTTCATTCCATTTTCTGTTTTTGCACATGGCAGAAAATTCGTCTTCTCACCGACAGCCTGGTCCTCGACCAAATGTTGGAAACAATTTGCCGATAGAAGGGATCGTAGAGGAGGCCTCAGACGATAACGAGGTTCAGTCTCATCGAGCAAATGATCCTGTTACCCCAGGAATGTTACCAGCAAATCCTGCACAGTCATTTTTACCACCAGGAGAAACTCCGATATCATGGTATGTTCGGTCCCAAGGAGCATTAAATGCAGTATATTCACAATTGTGTGCTCAAACTGCTCATGTAACCCAATCCCGGAGGCCGGGATCAAGAGCTCATGCCTCTCAGCGAGAAGAATCAACTTACGATGATACAAGCAGTTACCGAAGACAACATCATGATGAATTACGCCCTCGTCAAAGGCAATCGGTTCATGATAGGTTGGGTTCCCAACGGGATGCTCACACCGATGAATCCGATCGAACATACCGCTTGAGTGAAAACACCAGCGTATTCAACAGACTACAGCCAAACTATAACAAATGCAGGCCTCGAGCGGTTTATAACCCTGAGGCCGAGCATAACTATGATTTAGTTTATCGCCCGGATGAAGCGGCAGAAAACTCGAAGTTCATATTAGAGATAGCTCTGGCTCCATTGGAAAGGGCCAAATTACCATCTAACGTTGGGAAATTCAATGGGTTAACCGACCCAGACGATCATCTAAGAGTATTCACCAGTGCAGGGTTGGTTGGCGGCTGGACTCTTCCGCTGTGGTGTCATTTATTTGTGCAAACATTAACTGGCCCAGCACGAATCTGGTTTGATAACCTACCGACAGGACAAATAGAGTCGTGGAAGGATCTGCGGAGAAAATTTCCAACACACTTCAGCCAACAAAGGCGGTCAAAACGTGATACATCCGACGTCATGAACATCTGGCGTCGCGATGACGAGAATCTGGAAGATTTCATTACCAGATACAATAAGGAAGTATTAGAGATCGGAGGTGTCAGTGAACAACTAATCCGCGCCCAGTTTAAGTACGCGGTTAGGTGTGACGACATGGTCAAAGTGTTATCAGGAACAGAAGGCCTTCCCACGAGTTGGGAAAAAATAATGGCGGCGGCCAAGGTTTATGCGCAGACCGAGAAAAACCTTACTACAAACAGGCCACCCCCACCACACAACAGGCCTGCAGACTTAAGCGCAAATGGAAAGTACAAAAAGTCATGGCGCGAAAGTCGATCCGCGGAAGACACCCGCACAACAGCTAACAAATTCTCTGCGCAAAAAGAGAACAAACACGAAAATAGGGAGAGGCAGTGGACTCCCCTAACAAAAACCCCAGCGGAGGTGTTAAGTACTGAGGATCACCAATTCAAACCTCCAATTCCGATGAAGAGTAAACGTGGTCAAGACCCGACGCAGTACTGCGAATATCATAAGGATAACGGGCACACCACGAATAACTGTATATCTCTGCGCATGGAAATCGAGAAGGCTCTCAAGAATGGAGAACTTACGCATTTACTCCAGAATATGCGCAAGGAGATTAAACAGATTACTCGGGGAGAAGAAAGCTCAAGTAAACGGGCTAAGACTTAAAAGAAGGTAAATTTTCCGCGGAAGCAACATGACTTATCAAAAGCAGCGGAATTATCAGGAAGTAAGTTAAGTTCCATTTAATTATCCGAAAAACTTTGTAACGCCTCTGAGCTTTATCCATGAATAAAATTACAAAGTTTCTATTATTTTTGTGTTTACAAAATGCATGCAATTCCTTTTTAGTAAGAGCAAAAACATTATGGTAGTAACACAAAGCTCCACGCGCGGTCAGTGATCACGTCACAAACGACCATTAACTAAAACATGAGCTTCATACCAACTTTATTCGCCTTACTCAAAACAAAAGTAATTGTACTCATGCAAAATATTGTAAAGACATATTAACAAAATAAATAGAAACATACTATGTTCAGCGTACAAATACGTCCTGAAAGGTTCAAGGCACAGCAGTGTTTAAAACCCACGCGCAACAGCGCACCATCAAAACAAGGATCAACATCCTACATAGAAAAAATTGTTCAAATACAATTTCACCCTACTCTAAATCTTCTCCCTCATCCGGAAAGATTTCCTTAAGTTGCGCAACGTGATCCTCCGATTGCAGCGCCACATTTATCAACTCCATCACTGGCAGTTGCAAGTTATTAAACTCTGTCTTCATAGCAGCAAGCGCACTGGAAGTATCCACTCCAAAAGTAGCAGACTTGCTATCATCCCAGTTAACCTTTAAAGCGCTATTCACATGTTGGGAGCATTCCGCATACCCTTGCGCATAACCATCTCGTCGCGCAGCCACCATCAAATTAGCAACAGTTTTATCCAATTCTTCAGAGTTTAATACAGATTCAGCAACCTGTAACATCAGATAAAAGATAAGATCGAAGCAAATAAAGCGCATATAGGAACAAAAAGAAAGAAGGTACTTACGCAAGCAATCCCGCGATCTTTTAACCAGGCCATATCATTCTTCAAAGGTTCGAGTTCGCTTTCCGCCGAAACCCGCGCCATCTCTGAGTTTTCCAGTTTCTCTTCAACCTCAGTCAAACGGCGGGAGGTTTCAGTATTCTCAGAACGCGCAAGATCCAGATCCTTCTTCAATTGTTCCTGGTCAGAAACCAAAGCAGTAAGTTCCTCTAATTCTTTATCTCTAACGGCAAGAGTGGCTAAAGCTTGTACCTCCCGTTGCTCACTTCGTTCCCTGTGAGAACGCGCCTCCGCCAGCGCAACTTCTGCATCAACTTTCTCCTTCTTCAATTTTTCGATCTCCGCATCCTGCTTTTTCAATCTCTCAATTTCAGCCTTAAGATTGTTTATGCTGTTACGAAGACCTATCTTCTCGTTATTATCTTTTTCACAAATCCTTTTAAAATTCTCACGCTCCTCAGCACGAAGAGCAGCTTCAGCTTCCGCTTTTCTTTTCCAACCAGCAACAGACCATTCTTCAGTCTTGCGCTCAGCCTCAAAATTGGCTTGCTCAGTTTCTAATTTGGCTTTCAATTGAGCCACACGTTTTTCATCTTTAGCAAACTTCCTTTGTGATGCTACAAAAGCTGTCCGCTCCTTATGCATGCTATACCACTCACGAACTATGCGGTGAGTAGTAGAAACATGGGAGGCAGTTTCCGCAAGATAAGACTGATAAGTCTGTTCATAAGGCTGATTCTCTTGAAATTTAACCTCGCCAGGCGGAAGTATCCCCTGTAACCAATCTTGGCATACACGCCAATCCGAGAAAGTGTCTCCCTTCTTCATATTCCAAACAGGAATATGAGGATCAGCAGCATCTTTCTCCGCATACATCCGGTAATAGTATTCTCCCAAGGTCTCTTCTGGACGAATCGGAGATTGCTTCTCAATACCAGCAGATGAACCTGCCTCCTCAGTAGCAGCCTTTTCAGTATGCTCAGGTATAGTTTCAGAAGGTCTTGGAGGAGAAGATTGAATTTTTTCAGCAGTTTCTTTTTCCGGTGTCGGTTGATTATCATCATTCACCACACCCGGTTCAACAAACGGTTCAGTCTCTATATTAACACCAGCAGGCTCCTCAGCCTCAATAGTTTTCTCAACACCTTCCCCAGCTATCTCCAAAGACTCTAAAGGGTCTGCAACGGCAGCGCGCGGAGGGGAAGGGGGAAGTTCTTTACCAGCCACAGTTGATACGTCCTCAGGAATCGAAGGAATAGGAATCTCTGGACAAACAAAAGTCTGTAAAAATCCTAGCTGCTCAAAGGAAACAAAGAAAAGCAATACTTACCAGGAATGGATTCTGAAACAAAAGCATCAAGGTTTCCTTTTCTGGTAATTTTCTTCCTCTGCACTTTCTTGAGAGGCTGACCCTCCGCATCAGCATCAGCTTGCTTTCTCTTACCAGCTTTCCTTTGAACCAAGTGTTCGGGACTGGAATCCAGATCGATAGGCTCATTCGGGTTAGAAGGAGGAATATCAGCAGAATCCCTCGGTTCAGGTTTTGGTTCCCGCATGGTCACTACAGGAGCAAGACCCTCCAAAGAGTCAGAAACCACCACATAATCACATCTGGAGACAGAAGAACGGCGCGTACCTTTCTTCTCTCCAGCATTTTTCGCCTTCAAAGATTGACTCTTAACAGTCTCACTTCTCTTCGGCGCGGAAGTAGACGTAGTTGCGCGTTTTTTCTTTTCAGGGCCTACGCCCAAATTCAACAATTCACCTACAAAAGCGCGAGACAGAAAAATTACTCAAAGCAACAAAGAAAGGAAAAACAGATAGACTCACCAGCACCAGCTGCCGGTTGAACAGATAAGTCCGCGTCCTGCGGAAGCACAAAATTCTTCACAATACGGTGATACCAGAGCTCCTCTTCAGGTTTTTTCTTGATAGTTCCCATTTTTCCGCCTTCCCTCTTGAAAGCAACAACATATAGAGAAACAACTACATTGAAGAGAAAGCAGGTCAAAAAAAAAAAAAAAAAAAAAAAAAAAAAAAAAGGAACAGTGGCAAAACCCCAATACTTACTATGACCATCCTCAGTGTACACGGGTTTATCATCTCGTTCCATTTTCCAGTTCAAACTCATGCCAGCTCCGACTAGGGCTTTCTCCGGCAAAGCAATATTGGGAACATCCTTCAGATCTTGGTACCAGTTCTCATCAACAGGGGTCTGAATGGATTCAATCGGAACATCGTCCTTCCCTCTTAGCTTCATCTTCATCGGAATCACTCCGGCCTTAATGAAGAAAAATTTCTGTTTCCAATCATGAAACGATTTTGGGGGTTGCTGAAGAATCTTCTTTGCAGAAGCCCTCTGAACAAATGAGTAAAACCCTTGGGTACAGTGCATCTGATGAAAAACCCTAAATCGGGGAACGGTTGGCTCCACATGCATCGTTCGACATACAAATTCGAAATGACGAACCCTAACCATACCAATAGGGTGAAGTTGGGAGATATGCAGATTGTAGAATCCAAGAATTTCAAGGAAAAATTTCGTAACAGGCAATCGAAAGTTACCATCGCAGAAAAAATCCCAAAAAAGGGTAATATACCCTGCCGGAGCATTCGCTGCCGTTTGCCCTTCTTCAGGATACAAGGCACCCCAGTCCTCCGGGAATTTAAGATTCTGGATTAAACCTTCAAAAGACGCCCTGGGCCACTTCAATGGTGGAAGTTCAGTCGACATCTCTTCAACAAGATCCTCTTGATGTTCTCCGGTTGACATAAGCAGGGGAATGACGGAAAGTATTTCTTCAAAACAAGGAAAGGGGAAAAGTTTTCAAACAAAACAATGATTACACAGAAGGGGTTACCCAAACGATTATATACCCATCGCAATAAATAAGCATCGGTAACCGTCGCAGTACTGTTCCGGATATCACGATTACCCAAGCAACAGAAAAAGCAGATGTCAGAACATACACGCGTTTACACGCGCGCGTGTAAGACACGAATGGTAAAAAAACAACTGACAATGACAGGTTGTCAAAGTCAATTTACTGATACAATGTCAAATCAAAGATTTTTTACAAAAAATCTTTACAAACTCAGTAAATTCAAATCTTTTCAGAAAAGATTTCTTTTAGCGCCCAAAAAACATTTCCCTCTCCTAAGTCCAGTGCTCCACTTACTTGCATAAGTACAACACTAGACTGGGGGGACTTGAAGGGGTAAGGTCCCAAAAACCTCATAAAAAGGATTTGAGACCATACCACAAACTAACTTTTCTAGCCTTTTGACCTTGCGCGTCTGCGCACTGGTCCTGCTAAAGGAACAAAGAAATCAGTAGCTTGTAATCGCGCGCCCAAAAGGTAACATAAATCTTTGCGCCTTCTCCCATTCAACAAAGGATTAGAAGGCCTGTGCCCAATACTTCCGCCACAACACCCAGACTTGGATATTATTTTACCCAGACTTGGGGTTTATTCGTCTGCACCCACACAGTAAGGTATCACACTGGATTACAGCAGTAATCTTCTAGAAAGAAATATAATCATACACCACCCAGACGGTTATAACCGACTGGACACGTGTCATCACCGTAGACAACCCTGAAATCACAACGAAGGCATGCAATTGGAGAGTAATCTCCACTTAATCACTTTCCACGTGGCAAACCCCCAGCCATCGATCAAACCACGATCCGTGTGCATTCACATCGGATCGAGGCTAATTAACGTCAGATCAAAGAACTCAAACGGAAGGAAAATAACCGCTACGGCGTTAAGCATTTTCCGTTATCTTTTCAATAACAGGTTTTCCCTCCCAAACTCCCGGTTATAAATAAGAGAACTGTTCAGGTATAAACTCAGACTACTCTCACTCTTCAAATACTTATCTTCTCCGATACCAATACTTATTCTCACGCCGGAGTCGGGTCAAGGAGAGAACCTTCTTCTCCCCTTGGCGAGGCTAACGGTGTTCTTTTTTGCAGAGCTACCGGAGAAGTTAATCCATTACGACTGAATCAACCGAGAGAGAGCTAACCCTTTATGCGGATTCAAACCCCCTAACTATCTCGGTTCCGACCATTTAGTTAGTGTTTCTTCAGAAGTATAAGGCCCTGATGTAATACTACACGTTGCATGCTTAAATAATCGAAAACTTGAAACATATGCGAAAATGAGAGCCAGCAATAAAGCTGGTGAGTACATAGGTTTTGTTAGCCAAATAAATGGCAAAATTTTGGTATTGCAATACTTTGACAACTACAAGAGTTGTCAATTGAAAATGAAATCTTGAAGCCAAATAATGGCAAAAAGTTTAGTATTGCAATACATTATCTTGATTGTGAAAACTTATGACCAAGAGTTTTGTATATGCCAATATGATTATTACTAGGTAATTCTTATGCCATTGAAAATTGTACTTTGTAATCACATTGAAATCGTCATAAAACTTGTGAGTGTGTTATTAAAAAAATCCAATAAAGAATTGATAATAACATTACTGAAATTTGACATAACTTGTGTGAGTATTATTAAAAATCAAGTCAATGATTTATAATAATACTTTGGATATCCTTCCAAGAATCTAACATATGAAGATATGGAAAATTCTACGAGGATTTGGATACTTGAACATAAATCGTCAATTTGTCAACAACTTGTAAACACGCATTAAAGTACACAATGAATGCAAACAAGAACTTCAATTGTACTTTAAACATCCAACGAGTAGCTAACTATGAAGACAGATAGATAGATACTACAAGGATTTGGTTTGGTTAACAATCGGTAGTATATCAAACTATACTTTGGTAAACAATGTCATATAAATAGCATATCAAACTATGCGTTGGTAAACAATGTCACATGAATAGCATATCAAACTATGCTTTGATAAACAATAGCACATCAAACTATGCTTTGGTAAATAATATCACATTGGTAGCATATCAAACTATGCTTTGGTAGTATATCAAAATATACTTTGGTTTGTGATTTGGTAGTATATCAAACTATACTTTGGTTTTAGTCACAAAAATCCTAAGTCCTAATGGTGATTCAGGATAACGCCACGAAGGGTAATACGATAAGCACACTTATATATAGGAAGTACCAGTGGCGTATCCACCATGTCCTTATTGTATTACTCTAGTTTTGTTATCTAAATCACCAACAAATCTCTACACATAAACGATAACCATCGTCTTGTAAAGTACTTCTTAAAAATCTCACTATGAAGATAGAAAGATCAAAGTCTGTACTTCAAATATCCTATAAGAATCTAACTATGAAGATAGATAGATCCTATAAGGATTTGGATAATCTTCGTGTTTGCATAATCAAAATAATACACATAAAAGCACTTAGTAAACACATATATGCCATACATTTGAAAATAAATCGGTTACACATATGAATCACCCCAAAACATTTGAAAAGTATAAAAGAGGGGAACTATGAACTCACATGGTGTAACACCCCAACCCGGAAGGGCTGACGTGTCACAATAACAGTGATATCATAAACAAAAGTCATAATTCCATTTATTTATTTGACAAGGATACAACCACATAACAACGAAACTTAAGGTTAATATACAAGTGGAAACATTCGACTTCATTAACTAATATCTTCAGATTTATTCCTAGGCTTTATTCTTCTCTCTTTTCCCCGCCCAAAGTAACATGCAGACCTGTATATACAAAAATTTACGGAATGAGCTGAATGCTCAGTACGGAATAATAGGCTCAAATAACAATTAATGCTTTATAGAAATGTTATCCGAATGTAACTTATTGTGAAAATGATATGATGCAAAAACATAATTTCATAATCATATCTTACGGATGTACCCATGAGCAAACTTAAAACATGACAATACACAGGTAGCTACTCCTGCATAATTATCACATGAGATGGCGAGTTGGCATACCCGCTATCCACCTCCTTATACTTAAATCCTAGGATCGATCCATACGCCTCCTAATAGCCTTATGTACCACACTTGTACTTAAGAGACGCCGTGAACTGATCTCTCCGTCACGGGTGGAACACATGATGTTGATGCCGCAACAACATGCTCGTGGGACACTCCATGAGAAGCGATACTCAGGGTATCAGAGTACAATTGGTCTTATTCACATAACTTATAAAACTTATTTTCATAACAAAACGGAACATATATCGGAACCTGCGATAACGAGTATAACAACATAATACTATCGCATGACATGAAAGCTAAATCAAATGATTAGAATATGAATCGAACGGACTGTCAAATGAATCGATAATCAAAGACGTGAGGAGTTTATGAATTTAATGGTTTATAATAATTTGAATATGAAGCAATAAGGAGTGGGGTAAGGATCCGTACCTTAATATCTCCAAAGTGAAGCTACCTTGTGCTAATATTTTAGATTTATACGGGCAGAGTTTAGACTACTGATTAGTCTTTTAACCTAATTTAAATAACATGCACACAACTAGGTTAGTAACTTAATACAGCCTTTACGATAACTCACGAGATCAAATTCTCACAACGAACGACAAAGTGCGATACTTAAACATCCATCGAATTAACGACGAACGACAAAGTACGATACTTAAACATCCATCGAATTAACGATGAACGACAAAGTATAACCCTAATGTGGGCAGCACTTAAACATCCATTGGATATATTGATCGATCGGACAATGAATCGTAATAGCGATCGAGTTATTACCCTGTTCTGCAGCACCCCGCTATACTAATTTGTGTTTCCTGTGTGTTTTGAGAGTAATTGGACGATATCTCAGCGTATATTTGGAGTTTCTTCGTCGTTTTTGTGCCCAGAATCAAGTCCCAACATCCTCTATTTATACTGAAATTTTGACCTTGTCGCGGCCCGCGTAACATTAAGACTATTCTTACGCGGCCCGCGTGGCAACTTATTTTATGCATAGGGTTGCTACGTGTGGGACTAGCCTAGCTGAGTCGACAGATTTTTAAATTTCAACTTCGTCCGCAAGTTATTAAGATAATCATCAAGTAGGGAATACCCCCCCTGAGTTTTAGGGCCCTAATCCTGATTCTGAAAATATCTGAAAATTCTAGGGTTTTGTACAGAATTACTTGGGTGTCTTAATTAGGGTTTTCTAGTGGGTACTTTATAAATTATTATTATTCTTTTTATTTCTAGAATAATGATTTTAAATTTATGGTCATTACAACTATTACCCCCTTAAAAGAAATTTCGTCCTCGAAATTTTTCAAATAAGAATATAACCTATCGCATAAGTAACAGAAACGGAACTTTCATAGCAGAGTTACTAACTTATATAACCAGAATCTCCTAAACACACATGTGTATCTGAAATTCATAACTAAGGTCATGACTATAATTGTCAATTACCTTACATATGTGCCCTAATGGTCCTCCTATAACGCATCTTAATAAAATATCTTACTGTACGAAAAGTCAATGGAGACTTACAGATACTAGGGTGACTATTGATATTTCCTACATAGATATGCTTAATCATAGCTAAGATATATTCACATAAGGTAAAGCATAAATGACCGTAAACAGAAATAATTGAACATATATCAAAGAGCAAGATTTACCGTTACTTCGACTAAAATTCTATTACTAGAATAGATTAGGGTATAGAGAGCGAATTGTTTCTTCAGATTCCCATGTTGCTTCGCGTTCAGAGTGATTTTTCCAGAGGACTTTAACAAACGGAATTACTTTCCTACGCAAAACCCTTTCTTGTCGATCTAAGATGGCTTCTGGCTCCTCTTCGTAGGACAAATCCTCGTGAATTGTAAGTAACGGATAACTAATGATATGAAGTGGATGATAATTATATCCTCTTAACGAGGAGACATGAAAAACGTTATGAACATGAGAGAGTTGAGGCGGTAAAGCCAGTCGATATGACACTTCTCCAATTCTTTCAAGGATTTCAAACGGACCGATGAAACGGGGACTAAGCTTCCCTTTAATTCCAAATCTACGAACACCCTGCCAAGGTGATACCTTTAAGAATACGTGGTCACCAATTTTAAATTCGAGTGGTCGTCTATCTTGATCTGCATAGCTCTTTTGTCTGCTCTGAGCTTCTTTCAGTTTTTCTCGTGCCATAGTGACTTTTTCATTTGTAATCTGAACTAGTTCTGGCCCTTCAATAATCTTTTCTCCAACTTCATCCCAGCATATCGGTGCTCGACATTTCCGACCGTACAAAAGCTCAAAAGGTGCCATGCCAATACTTGTTTGCCAACTATTGTTGTAAGCGAACTCAACAAGGTATAGATATTCATCCCAGTTTCCAGACCTTTCAAGTGCACATGCTCGGAGCATGTCTTCCAAAGTCTGAATCGTGCGTTCTGACTGCCCATCTGTTTGTGGATGGAAAGCTGTACTAAACTTCAGTCGTGTACCCCAAGCTGCTTGAAAACCTTTCCAAAATCGTGAGGTGAAACGTGGGTCTCTATCGGAAACAATGGAAGATGGTGTGCCATGGAGTCGAATAATTTCTTGAAGAAATATTTCGGATAACTTATTAACCGAAAATCCTTGCTGAATCGGTAGAAAATGTGCTGACTTCGACAATCTATCGACAACAACCCATACAACATCATTCTTCTTGAATGTCTTAGGCAAACCGGTAACAAAATCCATTGTGATCTCATCCCACTTCCATATGGGAATATCTAATGGCTGCAACAGACCGCTTGCTCGTTTGTGTTCAATTTTCACTTGTTGGCAAGTGAGGCATTTACTTACATAGCGAGCAACGTCCTCCTTCATGCCATTCCACCAGAAGTTCTGTCTTAAATCTCGATACATATTAGTAGATCCTGGGTGAATTGAAAATGGTGAGCTGTGAGCTTCGGCTAACAATGACTCACGAAGGGTGGAGTCATCGGGTACACAAAGTCTTTTACCGCACCAAATCACCCCATGATGGTCTATACGAAATTCAGATTGCTTACCCACCTCAAGATTTTGCACAATTGCCCAAAGTTCTCCATCTTGCTTTTGTGCATCTTTGATCCGTGATATGAGGTCGGGTTCAATCTGCATTCTAGCTAGATATCCATCAGATTTACTAACCTGAAGCCAAATGTTCATTCTTTCGAGATCCCTCCTAATACGAGGCTGAATTTGTAAGCAAGATATAGTCCCGGAATTCTTTCGGCTCAACGCGTCAGCTACCACATTGGCTTTGCCTGGATGGTATTGAATATTTGCGTCGTAATCTTTTAAAAGTTCTAACCACCTTCTTTGCCTCATATTCAGCTCTTTTTGGGTGAATATGTACTTGAGGCTCTTATGGTCGGTAAAAATGTCACAACTTTCACCATACAGGTAGTGTCGCCAAATCTTAAGTGCAAAGACGACTGCGGCTAGTTCTAAATCATGTGTAGGGTAGTTAACTTCATAAGGCTTTAACTGGCGGGAGGCATAAGCGATAACTTTCCCATGTTGCATTAGCACACAACCTAATCCTTTCTTTGAGGCATCACTATAGACTTGGTAACCTCCTGATCCAGAAGGTAGAGTGAGTATCGGGGAGGATACGAGTCATTTCTTCAATTCTTCAAAGCTTTTCTCTTGTTCCTCATTCCATGAGTACTTCACCCCTTTCCTTAGGAGTTTTGTGAGTGGTAAAGCAATTACCGAGAATCTTTCAACAAATCTTCGGTAATAGCCAGCAAGACCCAAGAAACTTCGTATTTCGGTAACAGAAGTGGGTCTTGGCCATTTTGTAATAGCTTCAACCTTTGTTGGGTCTACCATAATTCCCTCTGCTGATATGACATGACCTAGAAATGCCACTTGGCTAAGCCAAAAGTCACATTTGGAAAATTTAGCGTACAACTTCTCATGCCGCAGGGTTCCAAGTACTGCATGTAGATGTGCTTCATGCTCTTCACGACTCTTGGAATATACCAGAATGTCATCGATAAAGACAATAACGAATTTGTCTAGGAATTTGTGAAATACGCGATTCATCAAATCCATGAAGACTGCGGGTGCGTTAGTTAGCCCAAAGGGCATAACCAAAAATTCGTAATGACCATATCGAGTACGAAAGGCGGTCTTGGGAACATCATCATTTTTGATCTTTAGCTGATGGTATCCGGACCTCAGGTCGATTTTTGAAAAGAACTGAGCCCCCTGAAGTTGATCAAAGAGATCATCAATGCGAGGCAGAGGATACTGATTACGAATAGTAATCTTGTTCAGCTCTCGGTAGTCAATACATAAACGCATACTACCGTCTTTCTTTTTCACAAATAAGACCGGAGCACCCCAAGGTGAAACACTGGGTCTTATGAATCCTAGATCTAACAATTCTTGCAATTGTTCCTTCAACTCCTTCGGTTCCATTGGAGCCATACGGTATGGAGCTTTAGAAATAGGTTCGGCACCAGGGATCAAGTCGATGGTGAATTCTACCTGACGGTCGGGTGGTAATCCCGGTAGTTCATCCGGAAATACATCAGGATATTCACGAACAACGGAGTGGGTATCGATACTATTAACACTAGCAGAAGTATCCTTAATTGATGCTAAGAATCCAACACAGCCTCTTGATATGAATTTTCGAGCTTTGAGCGCAGAGATAATTTTAAGAGATTTATGAGCTTGAGTTCCCTGATATATAATATCAGGATGATGAAGATTACCGAAAATAACACGGCGAGAATGACAATCTATAGTTACGCGATGTCGAGACAACCAATCTATTCCTAGAATAACATCAAAGTCACACATATCTATTGGAAATAGGTCTGCCTTACACACAATAGATTCAGTACGGATCGGACAATCCTTATATACGTAAGTGATTACGGATGAATTTTCCATGGGAGTGGAAATGGTTAAGGTATGATTTAAGAGAGTTGGTCTTATCGGAAGGTACTTTGTAAACAAGTGGGATACTAAAGAATGAGTCGCTCCTGTATCGAATAACACATAGATACTATGTTTACCTAGCTGAAGGGTTCCCAACACAGTACCTGGGGCATTGGCAGCATCAGTAGCAGAAAGTGCGAAAACTCTTCCTCCAACATTGGGTGGTGCAACGTTTGGTCGGTTATTCTTCTTAGTGTCTTTCTTTGTACATTCCTTGATCATGTGTCCAGTTTGGCCACATCTAAAACATGCTCCTGTACTTCGGTGACATACGCCCTGATGTCGCTTACCACAAGTATTACATAGAGGATATGTAATCTGATTCGGGTTTACATGTTGATTCAGTGGTTGAGCTCTAATAGGTTCTGCAGACAACTGAATCTGGTTCTGAGCAGGCCTCGGGTTTTGCAATCTAAGTTGCCATGGACGTGCCTGATTTCCAGAGTTTTGATTTCCTTGCACTTTGCGGTCTTGATGCTGTGGCGTAGTGGATGATTGGCCGATTTCCTGCTTAAATTGTCCTTCCCTATTTCTCTTCTTATTATCCCCAGTTCGAGATAAAAATTCTTTCCTCTCGAATTCAAAAGTTTTGATTGCATCAGCAACTTCGGTGATATCCTTAAATTTCATGTACATGATCGACTTCCGAATTCGATCATTGACTGCCCACTTGCATTTTTCTGCCTGGACTTCTGCTGATCCTGCAACTTCTCCTACAATACTAGCCAACCTTGAAAATCGAGTAATGAACTCAGAGGCTGGTTCATCATTCCCCTGTCGAATTACTGCATACTCCCTGATATAAGCTTCTTTATCAGCGGTCGAAAAATACTTGTCGTAAAAGATGTTACGAAAGTCGACCCATGAAAGATTAGCGTCAAAATCATCCCCTCCTTTGACTTGCTTATATCCTTCCCACCAAGTTTGTGCGTCATCTTCAAGTTTGTAGGTAGCCAATCTAACTTTGTATTGCTCCGGAACTCTAAGAACTCCGAAGATCTTTTCAACATGAGCTATCCAGTTTCTTGCTTCGACTGGATTATTAGCGTGACTAAAGGATTTCGGCTTTTGTTTTTGGAATTTACTAATCCATATGTCTATACTATAAGTAATATTGTTCGTGGTATTCTCACGAATTTCTTCACCAGAGATTGGATTCGTGTTATTACGTTCTGGATGACGAGTTTGTTGAATAACGGCCTCAGCTGTTTGAGCAACCAGGTTTGGAAGCAACCCGGCAACAGCCTGGTTGATAGCGTTAATTACGTTTGGATCAACTGGAGTCTCATTCGAAGAAGTGTTGTTACGTACATGGTTAGTACGAGTACTCCTACGTAGCGGACGACGAGGAGGCATCTATAAGAATAGACATAGGAGTTAAACCAAATAAGAGACCAAGTTGAATCCTATCATAGATATCTACCCATTCCTCACAGGTTTTAATTACTATCTTTATGTTTTCTACAGGAAAGAGCCTTTGCTCTGATACCATAGCTGTAACACCCCAACCCGGAAGGGCTGACGTGTCACAATAACAGTGATATCATAAACAAAAGTCATAATTCCATTTATTTATTTGACAAGGATACAACCATATAACAACGAAACTTAAGGTTAATATACAAGTGGAAACATTCGACTTCATTAACTAATATCTTCAGATTTATTCCTAGGCTTTATTCTTCTCTCTTTTCCCCGCCCAAAGTAACATGCAGACCTGTATATACAAAAATTTACGGAATGAGCTGAATGCTCAGTACGGAATAATAGGCTCAAATAACAATTAATGCTTTATAGAAATGTTATCCGAATGTAACTTATTGTGAAAATGATATGATGCAAAAACATAATTTCATAATCATATCTTACGGATGTACCCATGAGCAAACTTAAAACGTGACAATACACAGGTAGCTAATCCTGCATAATTATCACATGAGATGGCGAGTTGGCATACCCGCTATCCACCTCCTTATACTTAAATCCTAGGATCGATCCATACGCCTCCTAATAGCCTTATGTACCACACTTGTACTTAAGAGACGCCGTGAACTGATCTCTCCGTCACGGGTGGAACACATGATGTTGATGCCGCAACAACATGCTCGTGGGACACTCCACGAGAAGCGATACTCAGGGTATCAGAGTACAATTGGTCTTATTCACATAACTTATAAAACTTATTTTCATAACAAAACGGAACATATATTGGAACCTGCGATAACGAGTATAACAACATAATACTATCGCATGACATGAAAGCTAAATCAAATGATTAGAATATGAATCGAACGGACTGTCAAATGAATCGATAATCAAAGACGTGAGGAGTTTATGAATTTAATGGTTTATAATAATTTGAATATGAAGCAATAAGGAGTGGGGTAAGGATCCGTACCTTAATATCTCCAAAGTGAAGCTACCTTGTGCTAATATTTTAGATTTATACGGGCAGAGTTTAGACTACTGATTAGTCTTTTAACCTAATTTAAATAACATGCACACAACTAGGTTAGTAACTTAATACAGCCTTTACGATAACTCACGAGATCAAATTCTCACAACGAACGACAAAGTGCGATACTTAAACATCCATCGAATTAACGACGAACGACAAAGTACGATACTTAAACATCCATCGAATTAACGACGAACGACAAAGTATAACCCTAATGTGGGCAGCACTTAAACATCCATTGGATATATTGATCGATCGGACAATGAATCGTAATAGCGATCGAGTTATTACCCTGTTCTGCAGCACCCCGCTGTACTAATTTGTGTTTCGTGTGTGTTTTGAGAGTAATTGGACGATATCTCAGCGTATATTTGGAGTTTCTTCGTCGTTTTTGTGCCCAGAATCAAGTCCCAACATCCTCTATTTATACTGAAATTTTGACCTTGTCGCGGCCCGCGTAACATTAAGACTATTCTTACGCGGCCCGCGTGGCAACTTATTTTATGCATAGGGTTGCTACGTGTGGGACTAGCCTAGCTGAGTCGACAGATTTTTAAATTTCAACTTCGTCCGCAAGTTATTAAGATAATCATCAAGTAGGGAATACCCCCCCTGAGTTTTAGGGCCCTAATCCTGATTCTGAAAATATCTGAAAATTCTAGGGTTTGTACAGAATTACTTGGGTGTCTTAATTAGGGTTTTCTAGTGGGTACTTTATAAATTATTATTATTCTTTTTATTTCTAGAATAATGATTTTAAATTTATGGTCATTACACATGGGGTTGCGTATATGTCTTGTTCAAATGATATAACAAAGCTCAAAGGATCAAGAGTTCAAGTGTTGAAGTGGTTCCTAGTGTATCGGATACTATGTTAGTGTTATGGGACATAAATCGAAGAATCGGATAGAATGAGGTTTTATAAACCAAATGAGTGTTGGAACTCATATGAAATGGTTTACTAAACCTAACATTCTGATTTGGAATGAAACCTAAGTGCTTTTGGCCCGATTCGCATCATTATGCTCGATAAAAGGAATGAGGGAAGCTCCAATATTTCGACCCGTTAAGGTAGTTTAGGCTACTTTAACGCGTCGTTTGCGTAAATATAAGGTCAGATAGCTATATATCATATGTTAAGTCCTATATGCCCAAACATGTTTAAAAATGTTGTTATATCGGTTTAGATGTGAAAAGTTTGATTATATATGTTAAAAATGAATTTATGCTCAAAAAGGGCATTTTGGTCATTTTTATTGGGCAAATAAATGACTTAACAAACAACTAACCAAACTAAGTGACCATAAGGTATAACCTCAGTAGGTTATTCCCTATACAACTATAGTCACAATATGTTTTTGGTCGGATCCTAATGATCGACCAAACGGGTCGGGTTCGAAAGTCTAAGCGGTTGTCAAGACCGCTTGACTTACGAGCCTAAATAAGCACTAAATTAGAAGTGATGAGTTAAACATGTTAAAACATGTTTAACTAAGTTAGAAAACTGATTTGGTATCAAAACAAAGTGTTTTGATACCCGAAACTTTGACTCATCACTTCGACTAGTCAACGTGGTAATCAGTAGGTATAATCGCAAGAGACTATAACCATCGTGATTACGATCACGTTGCAAAGTTCAATTGAACTTTGTCTTGACCAATTCATGGTCAAAGCTTAAAGTCAAACACTGTTTGACTTTTAGCTTAAAATAAATAAACAAGACTAGGTAGAACACTTACAAGTGTTCTAGGATGGAAAGAAGACTAGAAAACTTAGGTAGGAAGCCTCCACTTAGAATGTATGAGAAAGAAGAAGTGAATGAGCAAGTTGGAAGAATGAAAATGGTTGGGTATTTATAGTGTTCAAGGATTCACAAGATCTTTCCAAGTGTTTTGTGTGGCCTTCAAGGAAGGATCATGGCCCTACAATTGTGTGGACAGGAGTAATAGCCTTAGAGAACACTTAAAATAGCCCACAAGATCAAAAACTAGGTTGGAAAACAAGTTGCAATAGCTAGGAAGTTGTTTTGAAGCTTCTGGGGTCTGAAGAATCTTGCCCCCGCGAGCCAGATAGCTCAGTGGGTCGCTCCCGGTGAGCCACTTCAGAGAGACGTTTCAAAAGTTGGCAGAAATGGTCCCTACAGCTCCAAAACTTGTTTTCCCCGTTAACCCAATTTCAAGGCTTTATAAGGATGTTAAAGCAGAGGTGACTTGAAATATGCTTGGAAATATTGTGTATGTCGGTTCATTCGGTCGTATGGTCGCGTTTTGCGGTTAATTACGACGAAAACTCAAACGAACGCGAAAACGATCCAAGTTACGATTCATTGCGTAATTTTTCATTCTCATCATTAAAATACAAGATTTTATTGATTACAAAAATTTTGGATGTCCGGATACGGTCAGAACGCAGAATATGCGCGAAATTGCATACTTTCATACTTTTGACGCTTTTAGTCCCTGTGGCCAAATAAGCTTATTTTTCACAAACCGAACCCCTCAAAACTTATTTCTAAGTTATGTAAAGGGTATTTAAGGTATGTTTAGCTTATGTCATTGTTCCGTAGTGTACGTCGCTATAAGAATTGGCAAACTTTCGTAGTTTGTCGGAAATAGTCCTTGCACTAGTATAAACATGTTTTCGTCATCCCTAACCCTTCGAAGCTTATTTCTAAGTTATGTAAAGGGTATTTAGGGCACGTGTAGCTTGTGTCCTTGTCCTAGTGTGTACGCTGCATTAAACGGAATATGTTTAAGCATCGGTTATCGAATTGCTTTCAAAGAAAAAGTTTTTTTGAAAGCTCAAAATTTTGCACAAGGGTTACACATAAATGGGCCGTCTATGTTGCACATAAATGTAGGAATCTGGTTTATTCCATTTTACTTGATAATTGAAATGATTGGGGGTTAATGGTACCGTGTCCGGATGTCTCGACTCATATACTAATATGGCCACACGGAGTAGCGTGCAAGGGTAGGCATACTGACTGTAAGACACGTTTTATTCAACTTTGGTGAGTACATTAATCATATTAAATAACTGCCTCTGATATCTAGTTCCTGATTCTAAGGCAAGTATGTAAATCTGGTAACAAGAATAAATCCCAAGAAATATTAAAAGATTACCTACAGTTTTTCTCTATGTATAAAACTCTTTTTGAAAAACTTTTTTTTTCAAAATGAGTCAGTTAATTGTATTTACCAGCGAAAGCTGACGTATTTTTAAAAGATTGAACCGCATGTACCGAACCTTATTATAGGCTGGGAATCAGGTTCGGCTAGAATGAAGGCTAAGGAATTTGCAACTCCTGAAGCTTAAGGCCTATGAGGTCTAAAGCTCTGTTTATTAGATCCCGCATCTGGGCTTGTACTGAACGCTTGTAATACTTTTATATATATATTCTAGCTTTATTGAATTTAATATTTTTACTCCAATACTTCTGTTGCATATTATTATATTGTGATAACTGTTATCCAACAATCACGATAATACCCATCCGGGCCCACCGGGAATCAGGGTGTGACAATTTGGCCATACTGATGTTTGGTCTTCTTCATCAGACATTTGGCTTCAACAGACTTTAGCCTTCAACAGATGTTGTTTCTTCTTGAACAGCGGTTCCAAGGCTTGATCAGATGTTTGTTTTGTCTTCAATAGATCTTCTGATTAGGTGTTCATGATTCACTATTTTTGGGGAGAGAATTGCTTCATCAACTGTCTATTTTTTGATCTTTGAGTCATGTTTTGTCTTTTTGATATCATATGAAAAAGCCATTGGTTAAATAATAAACAATATGAAGAACTGATGTTACTGTCTTCCTAAAACATGTTAATGAAAACGCCATAAGTTGAATAATTAACAAATAGTAAGAACTGATGTTTACAAATTAACGCCAATATTCACAACTAATCAGATATACGTAACCAGGTGTAAAACGCCAATGATCGTAAACAATAAGCATTTATTAAATCCCAAACGACAATTAGCATTAATAATGAAAAAGCCAAATATTAAATATAGGTAGAACCCATTGAAACATAAATACCATTTTCAAATATTACTTTGAAAAAAAAATGCCATTGAAACAAGCATAAAGAACAAAACGCCATATCTGTTGCATGATTTGCTGGAACACATATGAAAACGCCATCAAATATTACTTTGTAGAACGGAATCCATGTTAGACGTCATAGATCTCGGAAGCTTGGAGAGAAGGTAACTGCCAATGCGAAATTTTTGGAAATTTGTTTGAAACGGAATTATAACGCCATTTATTGAGGGGAACATGGACAATGACAATCGTGCCCCTTCATATCATTTAGCGCCCCCTGCCACGTGTTCGACCAGGATCTCTTCTCACCGTTTTCACACTTCCAACTGTTTTCTCCTGATCCCGTTTATATATATATATATATATAGGGTCAGGATTTAGAGAAAACGCTCAAAAGTGTGAGAACGGAGAGAACACTTATGAATCGTCAGATCAAAACAATCTATGGACTAGATGACGCGATGGCATTTTCGTAAATAACATGAATTCTATTGAGTCAACGCGCTTCATTAAGGGTAAAAAGGTCTTTACACTTTTGTGACAACCCTCGTAATTACATGTATCCGTACGATTATTTAATGATAATTAAAATGCTTGATGACTGTGTTGAATTACTAAACTGCTTTTTGATCACTGCGTCACACTTACATGTGCTTGTTAGCACACTAGTCATGTGCAGAAAAATTGACTAAATGGTCCTGAATATTCTCCTATGTGTTAGGAATTAAAAGTGTTACAAAAATATATAGAATAGACACTTTACGGAATAATTAAAAACTTTAACGAAACGGTATTTAACCGAACAACCGGACATTACCCGGGACACTAAATTTTTGACAAGTACACTGTTTTATTATTTTTGACTAGTCGTGGTCCCCGTTTACTATAACACCCACTAAAAATCAAATAACCAACTTAAATAAACATGTTACTTGGAATATAACTTACCATTACCAATTTAGTCACAAATGTTACACTAAACCCCCCCTTGAACCGAAATCGGTCCCTTGTGGACCCACCCAACATCCTCATCATACTTCTAATCTTGTCCAAGATTTTATCTTCTTATTTTATGTGACACCTGTGCCTCCACGACCATCAAACAAATATCCAGATCAATAAAATAATGTTTGTTTTTATATGTTTGACATTTTGCATGTTTTGATTTTTGTTCAATTTCAAACTCTACATCGCTTTCTGGAAGGTTATACGCGAACTGATGCGTTAATATAACCAGTTTAATGCAACAAACACTCCGGAATAGTGACATATGCTTAACATACCTTAAATAACCTCCACAAAACTTAGAAATAAGTTTTGAAGGCTTTGGTATGGCAAAATCAAGTTTAATCGCTTACAGGGACTAAATTCGACAAACTGTGAAAGTATGGCGATTCGTACTGTAACAGACATTTCGAAACATGACCATAAGTTAAACATACCATAAATATCCTTTACATAGCTTAGAAATTGTGACAACCCGCACTAAACCAGGTATCCGTACGACTTAATTAATGATTAATTACTGCTTAATTACTGTGCTTGTTTGAACTAGCTGATGAACTGCTACTTGATATCTGATACATGTACTTACTTGCATCATACTTTACTTATCGTCACTACATTATTTACATACTGAACCTTAGTGACAAACATGATGCACAAAAAGCACAGTAGCACTATAACGGATAACCTATTGAACATGTTGATAAAGCCAGCATCAGGCAGACACTGCCTCTAAGGCCTGTAAGAGCCTGAGATATTTTGCTACACTAGTGGTGAGTGTAGGGATACAAGGGTTGCGAAACTGCGTCTCTAGGAATAAGTCACAATGACTGGATGTGCCTAAAACGTACTCTAAGTACAAAACTCAGCACTTTACAAAATAATTCAGCTTTTAGCTAACTAATAAAGTGCCAAAACATGAGAAAAATAACACTAGACACTTTCCAAAGTGTCAGAAATGAGTTGTGTCACTAAAAAGGGTATTAACGACACTTTAAAGCTTTGTTAACGCTTTAACGGATTACTATCCAACCAAACAACCGGACTATACCCGGAACATGAAAATATTGTCATTTACACTATTTATCTTTTTCTGAGCCAGTTAGGGTCCCCGTATACCCTAACACCCGTCATAACACACTACACATTAGTAACTGGGTTAAACACTTAACTAACTTGGTTTAACCTAACTAATACTTACCTATCTAGTTGGAATCGGACCAAGACCCCCCCCCCCTCCTAACCGTCCCCAACTAAGGGGGGACACACTTGTCCTTGTTGATTTGTGTAAATCCCATGTGCTTAATCTCTAGGAGGCACAAGATCCTTTGGATAATACTTACTCTAATTGTCTATAAGTTCAAACATAAGCACACCATAACCTTCATTTCACCACAACTCACCAACACACTCTCTCTTCCTCTCTTCTAAGTCTCGGCCGAACACCCCCCTCCCCATACATCCATTTTCGGCTTCCATCTTCACATCACAAGATCATACAAGCTTCAAGGATCACGTATTAGGAGGCTTGGTGCACTCGGAGTTTGAAGGACCTCTTTATCTTGCTTTTATCCACCTCATTTGCGCGTAGATTCTTCCCTAGCCTTGAGCTAGAGGTATAATGCTTAAAACTCGTATTTGAACTAATCTAAGGTGGTTAATAAGATGTATGACGATTAAAACTCGAAATCTTACAAGTTGATGCTTTAAAGTCTACTTAAAACACTAAAAATGGTGGTTAATAACTCATATGTTGTGTAAATGATGTAGTATTCGAAATGTATGATTATTTAGGCCCGATCTATGATGTGGTAGCTCGGATCATCGTTTAACCCGGTTTGGTAAGATCATGGATCTTAACATAAGCTTGTTTTGAATGATACAAGGGTTAAAAGGTGAAACTCTACCACACGCGAATCATGAACTTGTGTAAAAGAGTTTTACTTGTGAAATTGTGTTTAAAACTAGCAGATCTACGCATCTGCAAGTGGTATTTTCAAAGAACCACGTATCAAAGAAATCATGTATTTTAAAAGATGGATCTTACACTAACAAGCATGATTTTTATAAACCACAAGTGTGTAAACACTTGTGAAATGAAAAGATCCGACAAAATAACAGTTTTTGTAAAAGATGACGGAAAGTTGTAAAAAATGGATTTTCTCTAAAAACGAGGTTTTTACAAGATCAAATTACCTTATATGAAGATCTACTAAATTTAAGGGGATTTACACCACAGTTTTGGGAAAACTACAAGTTCATGTAATTTTTGGCAATTTACACATATGTTGATTAGTTGTTGTGATGAAAGTTGTTCTGATCAATAAAGAAAATTGTTGAGTTGATTTGTTAAAGAAAATGATACGCTTGAAAGCGTGGCCACCTCCAGTTACAGAGGAAACTCTGGCGAAATTTTTCTAAAAACCTAACACTTAGAACTATTTACACTACAAGTGTTAGAATTATTTTTGACATGTTTTCGAAATATAAATTTCGCCATGACTTTATTTACTAAATATTCGGAGGTGGGATTTTCACAAAATATTAACGTGATAAATATATATTTTCACACACTGTTTATGATTATTTTGTGAAAATACATAGATATTATTTTTAGAGTAAAAATAATATTTACGAACGTTAATGATTCCAAAATAATACGAACGCTTTCACCATAAATATATAAGTTACATCGGTAATTATATTACCACTCGATTGTTAAAACGTAACTTACGCACGTACGGAAATATTTATGAACGCACATGTATTGAATCCCCCACCCTTGGGAAGGAAAATAATTACCAAGTATTTACAAAATGTAAACACGAAATAGTTGTCTAACTATTTCCCAAAAACATAAACCATGAAGCTAAGGCACGGCCGTCCGTCTAATAGAATTAGTACGTGTAGGTCGTCACACAGCTGCGTGAGCAGGAGATACTTGGTAGAGACGCTTCACTGTGAGTTCATGTCCCCCTTTTCTCTAACTGTTTCCAGTTTTCTTAACTGCGGGGGTGAAATACATGTTACTTTGATTACAAGTACTTTATACATGGTATGGTTAGCGTAAGGAGGTTTACTACTTAGATCATGTGAGTGGGTAGGCAGAAACACCGAGGGACGTAAGCGGTAGATCTATCTGGGTGTAGCGAGCCCAACTCTAGGCCCAACAGAACGGACCTCTGAGAGGCCCAACAGAACGGACCTTGGAGTGACTTTGTACCCGACGCGAAATCTGCTAGGTTGAGTCTTCCTACTTGCACTTCACACATACTAATGGCCTTGCAAACCATTGGTGATCTCTTTTCCTTACACTGCTACATACCAGGGAAATTTTATACTTACAAGTGTTTTACATACTCACTTACACATGAACTCGCTCAACATTATTGTTGATTTTTCAACTTACATGTATTTCAGGAAATTAAAGATCTGGCGCGGTATGTTATGTTTTCCCGCTGCATAAGGGTTCCAAGGTCATCCCAGTTTAGGAAATGTGACTCTTTCCTGGACAAGTCACAACTCTTAAACTGCGCTTGTTTCATGTTACGGTTTATGTTTTTCAAGACAATGTTTTATGTTATGATGTTGTAAGTCTTTAAGACAATGGTATGATACTCTGGTTCTAAAACTTAATCAAATGGATGATCTTGCATGATTTTATTTCATATAGCTTTGTTATGGTTAAGCTATGGTATTAAGAAGTCACACAAAAAATAACCACGCTTCCGCAAAGCCAGGGTGTGACAGCTTGGTATCAGAGCTCTGATCATAGCGAACTAGGATTCTTTCTCGAGTCTAGACTATGATCACTAGGGCTCTCACGAAAACATTTTACTGCATACCACTTAAGTCCAGATCCAAAACTTTTTACAAACAAATGTTGAGCACATTTTATTATTTATAGGCTCAGCCTGGAGGGCTGAGGCTCGGTCTGGAGGATCGAGGCTCGGTCTAGGTGACCGAGGTAGTTGAGCACGTTGATTTATTATAGGCTCAGCCTGGAGGGCTGAGGCTCGGTCTGGAGGATCGAGGCTCGGTCTAGGTGACCGAGGTAGTTGGCTAAGAAGAGTAGGCTCAGTCATGAAGGCTGAGGCTCGGTCTGGAGGATCGAGGCTCGGTCTAGGTGTAACACCTGTGCCTTCACGGCCATCAAACAAATACCGAACCAATGAAATATTGTATTTCATACTTGGGATTGTTAAATATATGTGTATCATTTGCACATATCAACTCTAGTTCAATTTCAAGCTCTAAATCACTTTCTGGAAGGTTATACACGCACTGATGCGTAAATATAACCAGTTTAATGCAACAAACACTCCGGAATAGTGAAATAGGCTTAACATACCTTAAATAACCTCTACATAACTTAGAAATAAGTTTTGGAAGGTTTGGTATGCCGAAATCAAAGTTTAATCGCTTACAGGGACTAAAGTTGACAAACTGCGAAAGTATGCCAATTTGAACTGTAACAGACATTCCGAAACATGACCATAAGTTAAACACACCTTAAATATCCTTTACATAGCTTAGAAATAGGCTTTGAGGGGTTCGGTGTGCTAAAATAAACTTTTGGGTCATTCAGGGACTAAAAGTGTCAAAAAGTGCACAAGTTTGCATTTTCGCGCATAACTTACGTTCTGAATACGTCCGGATATCCAAAAATTTATGTGAGCATGACTATATTATATTTTAGTGTTCGCCATAAGAAAAATCCATTCGTCGCGTCATTTGGATCGTTTTTCGCGCTTATGCGCATTCCGTCGTAATTAAGCGAACATCGCGTTCGTACGACCAAACGAACCATCACCCGGCATATTTTTGAGCATGTTTCATGTCCACAATGTTTAGGCATCATTTTAGGGCCTTAAAGTTGGCTTTACGGGCCTTAGAAGTGTCGGAAATGGGCTTAAACAAGTGCAGGGACTGAAACTGTCAAAACAACAACATAGTTCTGATCTGCAACTCTCAGGCGGCCCGCCTGAGATTTGCTTGATTCTGACGCGGGCCGCGTACGCCTGTCTGATCAGATAATATCGAACAGTCAGCAACTTCCAGCTGTTTTAACCACCACCACACACTTACAACTTGCATATTCAGCTGATAAACATCATTTTTAGCCACCACAACTTCCCGACACTTGTACGGTTACGATTAAGGCACGATATTCGACAAACGATCTTAACGGTTACCCGAAAACTATAAATACCCCACCCCCATTGCTTCTAAACCCACAAGAATCTGATCTAAGTGACTCTAAGTTGGAACCATTGTTTCATACCTGAGTTATTGTGATCTAGATTAGCATTCGGGGACCCTTCGTAAGTATTCTTTCGTTCTTTTCCTTAATTTACTGCTTTTCGAGTCCGAAAGTCAAACTTTGTTTGACTTTCAGCATTGACCAGTAATGGTCAATGCGAAGTTCGTTTGAACTTCGCAACGTGAGTGTAATCACGTTGGTTATAGTCCCTTGGGACTATGCCTACTGATTACCACATTGTCTAGGGGCGTAGGGTAAGCGATCTAATAAATCGCTTATACCTCGAACCCGACCCAGTTTGGTCGATCATTAGGATCCGACCAAATACATTAGGTGACCATAGTGTAGGGAATAACCTTCCGAGGTTATACCTTATGGTCACATCGTTTAAGTAGTTGTATGATAGGTAGTTTATATGCCTTAGGTAAATTACCAGAATACCCTTTTCATGTATAATTGGTAATTAAGCATATGTAACCTAAACTTTTGTTACATAACTGATTATGTAACATGTTTAGGCATATAACACTTATCATAGGACTAGTTAGGCGGTCCGAACGCGCTTTGCGCGCACGACGTGTTAGAGTAGCATAAGCTACCTTAATAAGTCGCGATGGGTCGAAAGCACTTAGGTTAGGTTTCATGTAGTATGTAGGCCTTGTTAAACCATATCATATGAGTTCCAATACTCATTTGGTTTACCAAGCCTCATCCTATCCGATCTCCCGATTTATGTCCGGTTTATTTATATAGTTTTAGATTGCCGACTGATTCCGTGCTTCCTCTAGCTTTGTTTGGTTGTTGTTCAAGACCTCCAAGCATTCTCAGGCGAGTACATTATTCCCCTCTTTTACTGTTTTCAATTGTTTTGGGGTGACTCATATGTGCTAAATGTTTTCGATGTTATAACGATGGTTTCAAAAACAATTAAGACGATTTATACAAAACTAATAACGATTTCAATAAAGTGAACAAACTTGTTGGTTGTAGTTACATAACAAATGACATTCATTAGCAATGATCAAGCCGACCAGTATTAGGTTATGGTACCATAGGATCTGACAAGTCCCGTTATTTACTACACCCGTAGTTATGTGTGGGTGTTGTGGGTAGCGACTGAATCTGTAATTATTAATTTACTCTTTGGTAAGGGTTTATTAATGCGAGTTGTTAATCTATCCTTTGGTAAGGGTTTATTAATGCGAATTGTTAATCTATCCTTTGGTAAGGGTTTATTAATGCGAGTCAAGAAGGTTTGAATGTTATTAGCGAGACGACCATTTAAGTAGTTTCACGACCTAAAACGAATTAGACGATTGGATAAACGATTGGTTTTCACACGATGTTTTAACGATTGGATAAACGATTGGTTTTCACACGATGTTTTAACGATTGGGTAAACGATTGGTTTTCACACGATGTTTTAACGATTGGGTAAACGATTGGTTTCAAAGCGATATACGATTGGGTTTTGGTTACATATTACATGATTTACATTGGGCATGAACATTACTTTGGTGGTTTGGTTTGTATTAAGTGATTAAGTAACAATGCGTGTGGAATATGATACAAGCATGGTGGATACGCCGCTGGTACTTCCTATATATAAGTGTTTGTATGGTATTACATATTGTAGTGTTATTTGAATCATTTCAGTTTGAGACATAGAACATTTTTACAAGTAACATACTTTTCACAAGACATTTATTTACAAACAACTTATCTTATACAAACTCATTTTACATGGTTATTCATTTAATCATGCATTATTCTCTTATTATACATATCACCTGAACTTATTATTTTTCAAATGATTTACAAAGACAAAGCAAATTACAAGGTTCATGACTAAACATTTTCTTAAACAGAAGTCATGAATCTTATTTTCACAAAACCTATGTACTCGCCAGCATTTCTTTGCTGACCTCGTTTTCACATATGTTTCAGGTATTGTTGAAAGATATCGATTGATAAGATGCATGCTCACATAGGACTGGACAAGGCCTTAGTGACTCAATAACAATGATAGACTATGTTTAAATTGTGTATTTAGATTTCCAGACAATGTAATTATTCAATGTTTAATAAAACGAAACACTTTTTGGTATCCATGGTTATGAAACATTAATTCTGTTGCAACACTCCCCGACGTTTCCGCCACGTTTGGTTGTCCTACGTGGTCGGGGTGTGACAGAAAAGATGGTATCAGAGCCAATGGTTATAGGGAATTAGGTTATTAGTAATGCTTTGACCTAGTCTATAACTTTTCTAGGACCTTAACGCGAGTTTACTTGCGTTTAGTCATAAAACAATACCGTCACCTATCCTTAGGCGACGGCCACAACAAGAACACAATTTTCGAAACCGCTTTGAAAACTAATCATCTGTTCTAGGATGATTGATTACAAGGTTTTGAACCCTCTGTTATGTGGTTTTGAACCCCTTTGAATTTTCAAAATATCGGCAAAGTTTTGGGTTTTAAATAATGTGAACACGTGCAAACTGGAAGGGTGAATGCCTGTATTCTGAGTTTTCTGTCTAGGCAAGCACTTCGTATACATCTCATCAGACGCGAGACCAGTTGTGCTTACCTGGGAATTGTTGGGATGAGTGTTCACTTATAGGCGAGCATGTCTTCGCGATACATTATTTTTACCCATTTACTTTGATTAGTTCTGTGTGTCGTTTGTTGCTTTGTAGTAACAAACAATTGACCACTATCCTTGCTTTCATCAGATTTGTTCATCTCATTCTTTTCGTCTAATTCTCTCACTCGTTCATTTTCATGTTTCCTCTTTTAGACAATGCCTCCTCGACGCGATGATCGAACCGATGCTCAGACTTTCACTATTGAAGAACTCGCAGCTCTGATCTCTCAGCAGGTGGCTGCTGTGCTCCCCGGGGTTGTAACCCAAGTCCACGAGATATACAACCACGGCAATAATAACAACAACAATAACGCACAGTGTAAATACAAGGATTTTAACCAGGCTAAACCACTCAAGTTTAGTGGTTCTGAAGGAGCGACTGGGCTTCTTCAATGGTTCAAGAGCATTGAGAATACTTTCCGCCACGTGCAGTGTCCTGACAATCGCAGGGTCGAGTTTTCTTCGAGTGTGTTTCAGAAGAGGGCTCTCACATGGTGGAACGGGGTTATGAGGGATCGTGGTGCAGAAGTTGCTCTAGCACAGACGTGGGCTGAACTTAGGGCCCTTATGATGAGGGAATTTTGTCCTCGTCATGAGCAGCGAGCTTTGGAGAAGGAATTTGATGAGTTGAAGCAAGATAGTGGTGAGCACAGGGCGTATACTGATAGGTTTGAGGAGTTGAGTCTGCTTTGCCCAACAATGGTTACCCCACTCGACAAGGCTATCGAAAGGTACATTGATGGCCTACCTGACACGGTACAAGACATCCTTACTGGTAGTAGCCCTACCACACTCCGTCAGGCGATCGAGGTAGCTGCGACATTGACTGAGTCGCAGATTCGGAAGAATAAGTTACACAGAAAGGGTGACAAGGGTAAGAAGCAGGGGTCTGACAAGGAGGATAGCAAGAAAGGTCAAAACAAGAAGGGTAAGGAAGGTGAGACTTCGAAGAAATCAAAGAAGCGGAAGGGTGCCCAAAATTTTGCTGTTACAGCACAGACTGCTCAGAACTTGCAGAACCTACCGGCACAGCCAGCTGCAAAGAAGGCATATGCTGGTACCGCACCACATTGTGCCCGTTGCAACGGTCATCACGTTGCACAACAAGATTGCAAGAAATGCACAACGTGTGGTAGACTTGGGCATTTGGCCAATATTTGTCGTCTGGGACAAAATCAGGCTGCTCAGGTTCAAGCTCAGGTTCTAGGGAATGCTGCGAGATTCCCACTGGGTTCATGTTTCAATTGCGGAGAGATTGGTCATTTCCACCACAACTGCCCAAGACTGGTGAATGCAAATGCTAACGCAAACCCGAATGCGAACGTCAACGTCAATGTGAATCCAGCACGTGGACGAGTGTATAACATCAATGAGGCAATCAATGATGAAGAACAAGTAGAATTTTGAATTTCCTCTGGTTGTTATCTGGTAACATTTAAAGACAATGCGGTTGTTATATAAATAAAAATTTGTGGTTTTTATTTTCAACTAATGCAATTGTATGAATGTTTGATCCAACCTTATGATGTCATCGCAAAGACAAAACTACTCTTGTGGTTCTGTCATTTTTATGATCACTTGTGATCTCCCTAAAGAACCTCAAACACTTGTTTCTTCTAAATCTAAAGTATCTTATTGTCTTGCACCGTTCGAGATGCAAGAATTATCAAAACAGCTTCAAGAGTTGTCTGATAAAGGATTCATCCGTCCGAACTTTTCACCTTGGGGAAACTCTTGTTCTCCTTGTGAAAAGAAAAATGGATCTTTTCGAATGTATATCGATTAACGTAAGCCTAGTAAGCTTACCATCAAGAATCGATATCCCCCTACCTTAAATCAACGATTTCTCCGATCAACTGCTTAGCGTTTCATGCTTTTCAAAGATCGATTTGCGTTTTGGGTATCATCAACTTTGTATTCTCGAAGAAGATATTCCCAGAACGGTTTTCTGCATGAAGTATGGCCATTACGAGTTTACAGTCATGCCTTTTGGGTTGACAAATGCTCTAGTCATCTTCAAGGATTTAATAAATAGAGTCTGCAAGCCTTATTTGGATCAGTTCGTCATTGTTGTTAATGACATCTTGATCTATTCATATCCCGAGCCGATCACGATCAACACCTTCGTTGACATTGGAACCCCTAAAGAAGGAACAAACTTTTCGCTAAATCCTCCAAGAGGAAATTTTGGCTTAAAGAAGTTCAGTTTTTGGGTCAAGTAGTCAACAAGCAGGGTATTCTTGTGGATCCATCCAAATTGCTGCAATTAAGGATTAGATTTCCATTATACTTTAAATACCCGTGTCCAAAGATAACAATTAAACAATTGAACGATTATGCGATTATGTGATTTGTGTTTATGTGTTCTCCTCTATGTTTTTGTGTGCTACGATTTTCAAATCCTCATAAAATCTTTCATATTTTCATATGAGGGATTCATAGTAGGATATTCAAAAGGTACTACCTTAAATCCTTATGGGCTTCTACGTAGTAGTTAAGACCCTTGGGTTATATAGTACCATTCCATGGTTTAATAAGAGACCCTTTTAGTGGTCTAGTCAAAAAGATTGATTCACAATTTGGTTAAAGAACGACATCTAGTGATGTAGCTGAACAGACTCCTTGATAGTCTATTTAGATCATTTATTGATTTAATTAAAAGGACTCTATGGTGGTCTGGTCACACTTATCACAGGATTGTTCATTTGGTTTTATCCTACCCATTATAAAATAGACTGTGTGAACTGTGCAAGGAATTGTCTGATTATGGACGCGTACATAATTATGAAAATTTAGTGCACAGAAACCCAGTAAGGTTTATTATGTGTAAGAACCGATAGTGACAACAATAACAAAATGAGAACGATGTAATGGAGGTACGGTGGACGCACCAATGGCGCTTCATATACTTGTATATAAGTGTCCCTCTTACGTTGGAAGCATGATGTTATTAAAGTTACTAAAAGTTCAGAAACCCTAATCAATGTTGTTCGGTCTTTTCAACTTCATGTTTACAAGCTCTCACAAGTTTCCTCTGAATAAATTTCGGGACGAAATTTCCTAAAGTAGGGGAGACTGTAACACCTGTGCCTTCACAGCCATCAAACAAATACCGAACCAACGAAATATTGTATTTCATACTTGGGATTGTTAAATATATGTGTATCATTTGCACATATCAACTCTAGTTCAATTTCAAGCTCTAAATCACTTTCTGGAAGGTTATACACGCACTGATGCGTAAATATAACCAGTTTAATGCAACAAACACTCCGGAATAGTGAAATAGGCTTAACATACCTTAAATAACCTCTACATAACTTAGAAATAAGTTTTGGAAGGTTTGGTATGCCAAAATCAAAGTTTAATCGCTTACAGGGACTAAAGTTGACAAACTGCGAAAGTATGCCAATTTGAACTGTAACAGACATTCCGGAACATGACCATAAGTTAAACACACCTTAAATATCCTTTACATAGCTTAGAAATAGGCTTTGAGGGGTTCGGTGTGCTAAAATAAACTTTTGGGTCATTCAGGGACTAAAAGTGTCAAAAAGTGCACAAGTTTGCATTTTCGCGCATAACTTACGTTCTGAATACGTCCGGATATCCAAAAATTTATGTGAGCATGACTATATTATATTTTAGTGTTCGCCATAAGAAAAATCCATTCGTCGCGTCATTTGGATCGTTTTTCGCGCTTATGCGCATTCCGTCGTAATTAAGCGAACATCGCGTTCGTACGACCAAACGAACCATCACCCGGCATATTTTTGAGCATGTTTCATGTCCACAATGTTTAGGCATCATTTTAGGGCCTTAAAGTTGGCTTTACGGGCCTTAGAAGTGTCGGAAATGGGCTTAAACAAGTGCAGGGACTGAAACTGTCAAAACAACAACATAGTTCTGATCTGCAACTCTCAGGCGGCCCGCCTGAGATTTGCTTGATTCTGACGCGGGCCGCGTACGCCTGTCTGATCAGATAATATCGAACAGTCAGCAACTTCCAGCTGTTTTAACCACCACCACACACTTACAACTTGCATATTCAGCTGATAAACATCATTTTTAGCCACCACAACTTCCCGACACTTGTACGGTTACGATTAAGGCACGATATTCGACAAACGATCTTAACGGTTACCCGAAAACTATAAATACCCCACCCCCATTGCTTCTAAACCCACAAGAATCTGATCTAAGTGACTCTAAGTTGGAACCATTGTTTCATACCTGAGTTATTGTGATCTAGATTAGCATTCGGGGACCCTTCGTAAGTATTCTTTCGTTCTTTTCCTTAATTTACTGCTTTTCGAGTCCGAAAGTCAAACTTTGTTTGACTTTCAGCATTGACCAGTAATGGTCAATGCGAAGTTCGTTTGAACGTCGCAACGTGAGTGTAATCACGTTGGTTATAGTCCCTTGGGACTATGCCTATTGATTACCACGTTGTCTAGGGGCGTAGGGTAAGCGATCTAATAAATCGCTTATACCTCGAACCCGACCCAGTTTGGTCGATCATTAGGATCCGACCAAATACATTAGGTGACCATAGTGTAGGGAATAACCTTCCGAGGTTATACCTTATGGTCACATCGTTTAAGTAGTTGTATGATAGGTAGTTTATATGCCTTAGGTAAATTACCAGAATACCCTTTTCATGTATAATTGGTAATTAAGCATATGTAACCTAAACTTTTGTCACATAACTGATTATGTAACATGTTTAGGCATATAACACTTGTCATAGGACTAGTTAGGCGGTCCGAACGCGCTTTGCGCGCACGACGTGTTAGAGTAGCATAAGCTACCTTAATAAGTCGCGATGGGTCGAAAGCACTTAGGTTAGGTTTCATGTAGTATGTAGGCCTTGTTAAACCATATCATATGAGTTCCAATACTCATTTGGTTTACCAAGCCTCATCCTATCCGATCTCCCGATTTATGTCCGGTTTATTTATATAGTTTTAGATTGCCGACTGATTCCGTGCTTCCTCTAGCTTTGTTTGGTTGTTGTTCAAGACCTCCAAGCATTCTCAGGCGAGTACATTATTCCCCTCTTTTACTGTTTTCAATTGTTTTGGGGTGACTCATATGTGCTAAATGTTTTCGATGTTATAACGATGGTTTCAAAAACAATTAAGATGATTTATACAAAACTAATAACGATTTCAATAAAGTGAACAAACTTGTTGGTTGTAGTTACATAACAAATGACATTCATTAGCAATGATCAAGCCGACCAGTATTAGGTTATGGTACCATAGGATCTGACAAGTCCCGTTATTTACTACACCCGTAGTTATGTGTGGGTGTTGTGGGTAGCGACTGAATCTGTAATTATTAATTTACTCTTTGGTAAGGGTTTATTAATGCGAGTTGTTAATCTATCCTTTGGTAAGGGTTTATTAATGCGAATTGTTAATCTATCCTTTGGTAAGGGTTTATTAATGCGAGTCAAGAAGGTTTGAATGTTATTAGCGAGACGACCATTTAAGTAGTTTCACGACCTAAAACGAATTAGACGATTGGATAAACGATTGGTTTTCACACGATGTTTTAACGATTGGATAAACGATTGGTTTTCACACGATGTTTTAACGATTGGGTAAACGATTGGTTTTCACACGATGTTTTAACGATTGGGTAAACGATTGGTTTCAAAGCGATATACGATTGGGTTTTGGTTACATATTACATGATTTACATTGGGCATGAACATTACTTTGGTGGTTTGGTTTGTATTAAGTGATTAAGTAACAATGCGTGTGGAATATGATACAAGCATGGTGGATACGCCGCTGGTACTTCCTATATATAAGTGTTTGTATGGTATTACATATTGTAGTGTTATTTGAATCATTTCAGTTTGAGACATAGAACATTTTTACAAGTAACATACTTTTCACAAGACATTTATTTACAAACAACTTATCTTATACAAACTCATTTTACATGGTTATTCATTTAATCATGCATTATTCTCTTATTATACATATCACCTGAACTTATTATTTTTCAAATGATTTACAAAGACAAAGCAAATTACAAGGTTCATGACTAAACATTTTCTTAAACAGAAGTCATGAATCTTATTTTCACAAAACCTGTGTACTCGCCAGCATTTCTTTGCTGACCTCGTTTTCACATATGTTTCAGGTATTGTTGAAAGATATCGATTGATAAGATGCATGCTCACATAGGACTGGACAAGGCCTTAGTGACTCAATAACAATGATAGACTATGTTTAAATTGTGTATTTAGATTTCCAGACAATGTAATTATTCAATGTTTAATAAAACGAAACACTTTTTGGTATCCATGGTTATGAAACATTAATTCTATTGCAACACTCCCCGACGTTTCCGCCACGTTTGGTTGTCCTACGTGGTCGGGGTGTGACACTAGGTGACCGTGGTAGTTGGCTAAGAAGAGTAGGCTCAGTCATGAAGGCTGAGGCTCGGTCAAGGGGACCGAGGCTCGATCTAAGAGGTCGAGGTGGAGGATAGAGCAGTCTTCGAGACTGAGAGGAATTTGGCTAGTGGACTAGGAGAATTATGTGATACCTTACTTGGTGACTTATGTGATTATCTGATTGTATGACTGATTATTCAAGCATATTTGTGTTTATGTTACAGACTCATGGATTCAGCCGGTACTGGCGATTCGGACACTACTGGACCCATACCTATCGTATCTGATGACCTCACATCCTCCGAGCACGAGGTGTACACATCTGACTATACCAGTACTGACGAGGGTGATTTCCAGCCTTTCGCACTACCCGATGGTGCTGATGAGCCTGCAGATGACCCTCCCGCTGAGTACCTACCTCTAGTAGAGATTCCGGCTCCTATACCCTTAGCCGTTTATCCAGCGTATGATTTTCTTCTTGACGCCGAGGCTGATGGCGATGTTGACCTATTTGAGGAGGAGCCCTTTGAGGATGAGATCCAGGGCGAGGCCCTTCTTCCTGCGGACGATCTTCTGATGATCGCTGACGTTCCCGCTGAGGATTCGCCTGCACATTCTCCTGTCCCAGACTCCTTCGAGTCTGTGGCATCCGCACTTTCTCACACATTGAGCGCACAGCACTTTGCGCATGATTCTGATCCTGACCAGGCATCCTCTGTTGCACCCATTCCCAGTTTTGCGTTTGACCATGATGACATAGAGGACTCTGATCCTATCTTTCCCCCGGGATACGACCCGGATCGTGATATCGAGTTTATACCTATGGATCAGCCCATGGAGGATCCAGCTGACCCAGTAGATCCTATCGACCCCGAGTTTGACTTCGAGATGGCTTTTGATGATCCCGAGCCTGTCGTCGCTCCTGAGCAGGCAGCCGCTCTAGACCCCATACTTGAGCATGACCCCGTACATGCTGGCATCCCTATTGAGCCTGTTATAGCAGACCCACCTGTTGATGATCTCCCCGTGGATGTTCCTTTGTTAGAGGGAGATCATGTCGTTGTTGATCCTGTTGTTCCTCTACCTGTGGTTGATATACCTGTTGACCATCCTGTTGAGCACATTGCACCTGTTCACCCTTTTGTTGCACCTGATCCCATCCCACTAGAGCCCGAGCATGCACTGTTCGCAGCACGCATGGATCCACCAGATGAGCATGCACAGCACGGTTGGATACCTGCTGATGAGGATGTTCCACCTTTTCCCCTCAGATCCCTGATACACGACATGTTGATTCTTCTTTTCGGGTTCCACAGTTTGTACCTCCAGCGAGGCCTGGAGAGGGTTCTTCAGCCCATCCTTTTGGGCATATACCGATGTCTATCCCCTTCATGCCCCAGATGTCATCTGTTCCACCCCCTGTTGCTCCATTTCATGTGGCACCTTTCGATCCCACCAGTGAGCCGTTCCTTTGGGCACCAGACTCTGCTATGCCACCTACTGACCCCTACCATTCTTTCCACATGGGGTATACTATCGAGGACGTTTTGATGTCTTTTGTCGCCCAGCACGAGTCGCACACACAGCGCATCCAGGAGCTTGAGAGAGCTCAGCTGCCACCATGCCAGTGCCATGGTCAGAAACACTCTCCTCTGCAGCCATTTCGACCCTTACCTCCAGATTATGCTGCCCGTCTCTTTACACTAGAGCAGCAGGTTGCTTCTATCATTCGTACCCAGCGAGCCATGGAGGAGGACTGGCTCCAGTTACGTCGTTTGCTTTACACCCACTTTCCCCCTCCTCCACCACCATCTGTATAGAGCTCATCAGTGCTGTTTGGGTAGACGTTGGTGAGAAGACGGCGATTGTTGGACTGCACAGCATTTTTGGAGACTACATGATGATTTTGACTTTTGATGACATGTATTTGACGTATTTGACACTGACATGATATAGTTTTTGGACAGGGGTGATGTAGCCCCTAGTTGATTGATGATTGTATGACACAGGGATGTACTGATACACTTACTATGTGGTCTCGATATATGGCAATCGCAGTATTCTCACCGTATTTGATTCGCTTGATTGCTTATTTATATTTTTATGACTTGGGATGTTGTGTGATTGGTATTTGTGATGTGTTGATAACATGAGATGTTATGTGCTATTACTATTACTATATACGTACGTTTTGCTATGGCCTGACCAACGTAAACCATCTTTTAGAAGATGCCGCCGAGACGTGAGACACACATGCCTACCAATGAGGCAGAACTCCAGCAAATTATCGCTGCTGCCATTGCACAATACGCCGCCTCTCAAGGAGGGACTAGTGGAAGCAACTCTGGCAACACTGGCAACAACAATAATCCACCTCATGGTAATACTAAGTCATTTAGACCTACCATGACCTAATTGGATATCTTTAGCAATGATGCTAATGCCAAACGTATGTTATAACGTATGTGCAGGATGCACCTACAAGCAGTTCTTAGACTGCAAGCCCGTAAACTTTGATGGCACAGGAGGTGCTGTCGCCTTTGTTCGTTGGGCTGAGAAAACCGACTCTGTTCTTCGCATGAGCAAGTGCGCGCTGGATCAGCAAGTCACCTATATCTCAGGGCTGTTTCTAGATGGAGCCCTATCCTGGTGGAATCTACAAGTTCAGACACTAGGCGAAGCTGCTGCCTACGCGCTGACCTGGACCGAACTGAAGGAACTTATGCGCAAAAAGTACTGTTCCCGCGCAGAAATCCAGCGATTGGAGACCGAGTTCTGGCACTTGAAAATGGACGGTCCAAAGATAGCAGAATACGTTCAAAGGTTCCATGACTTATCGCATGTGGTACCCTACATGGTCACTCCTGATTTCAAGAGAATTGAACGTTTCATTTGGGGACTAGCTCCTCAAATCATAAGCATGGTAACCTATCCAAGCCTGCGACCATTACTGAGGCGATCGATTTGAGCGTAGCTCTCACTGAGGAGGCTATTCGCCTGAACAAGTTTGATGAGATCAAGACCAAGAAGGCAGAGACTCACGTCGAGTCATCAGGAGGAAACAAACGGAAGTTCTCGAACTTCAAGCAGGGCGCCAGTGTGGTTGTTAAGAAAGGAGGATCAGACACGCCAGCTCAGGTTACAGCTGGTAGAGAAAAGAAAGGAAAAGGGTATATGGGCACCCAGCCCAAATGCAACACCTGCCAGCGACACCATTCTGGTCATTGCGGGCCAAAAGTATGCGAAGCATGTGGGAAACGTGGCCACTCGAAGGACACTTGTTGGGCCACTGCTGGTCAGGGAGGCCAAGGAGGATTTGGGAATAGGAATAATAATCGTGGTGGTAATCGCTCACAAGGAAACTATGGAGGAAACGGGAATCGAGGCAACTTTGCGAACCAAGCTGGCAATGCAAACCAAAACAACAACCAAGCTGGAAATGGAGGTGGAAACGGGCAAAGACTTGGATGTTATAACTGCGGTGATATCGGGCATTTTAAGAAGAACTGCCCAGAGTTAAACCAAGCCCGTGGAAGAGTGTTCCAAATCGAAGCTAGGGAAGCGCGCCAGGACCCCAATGTTGTTACTGGTACGTTCCCTGTGAACCAACGCTATGCATCCATTTTATTTGATACTGGTGCCGATTATAGCTTCGTATCGTTAGAATTTAAGAATATGCTTGGTCTAGCTGCTAATAAGTTAGATATTCCCTACTCGATCGAATTGGCCAATGGGAAGTTAGTAGAAGCCAACGAAGTTATCAGAGGTTGTGTGATCGAATTAGGAGAGCGTGAGTTTGCTTTGGATTTACTACCAGTCCAGTTGGGGAGCTTTGACATAGTAGTAGGAATGGATTGGTTATCAGGCAACAAAGCTGAGATAGTTTGTCACGAAAAGGTTGTTCGTATCCCAACCGATGATGGTGAGACCATTGTTGTTCATGGAGAGAAGCGTGAGACACCGTTGAGGATTATCAGCTGCTTGAAAGCAAGGAAGTGTTTGCAGAAAGGATGTGTTGCCTTCCTGGCACACATTGTGGATAAGAAGGCTGCTGAGCCAAGAATCGAAGACATCCCTGTCGTAAGGGAGTATCCAGAAGTCTTCCCAGAAGACTTGCCTGGACTGCCACCTCAGAGGCAAGTAGAGTTTCGCATCGATTTAGTTCCAGGCGCCGCGCCTGTGGCTAAGGCACCATACAGACTTGCTCCGTCTGAGATGCAGGAACTGTCGACACAACTTCAAGAGTTGTTAGACAAGGGTTTTATCCGACCAAGCTTCTCGCCTTGGGGAGCTCCGGTCCTGTTTGTCAAAAAGAAGGACGGTAGTTTTCGTATGTGCATTGACTACCGGGAATTGAACAAGCTGACGATCAAGAATAGGTATCCTCTGCCAAGAATTGATGATCTGTTTGACCAACTGCAAGGCTCAAGTTTTTATTCAAAGATCGATCTTCGATCTGGATACCATCAGTTAAGGATACAAGAGGAGAGTATCCCGAAGACAGCCTTCAGGACTCGTTATGGACACTACGAGTTCCTTGTTATGCCGTTTGGTTTGACAAACGCACCTGCAGTCTTTATGGACTTGATGAATAGAGTTTGCAAGCCGTACTTGGACAAGTTCGTGATCGTGCTTATCGACGACATCTTGATCTATTCAAGAACAAAGACCGAGCACGAACAGCATCTAAGAGCTATTTTGGAGCTGCTAAAGAAGGAACAGCTGTATGCCAAATTCTCCAAGTGCGAATTTTGGCTACGTGAAGTCCAATTCCTTGGACACATGGTAAATGGAAATGGAATCCATGTTGATCCCACAAAGATCGAGGCGATCAAGAATTGGGAAACGCCAAAGACGCCAACCGAGATTCGACAATTCTTGGGTTTGGCTGGCTACTATCGAAGGTTCATTGAGGATTTTTCAAAAATCGCTCAACCTTTGACGCTCCTCACCTAGAAAGATAAGAAGTTTGATTGGGGAATCAAACAGGAAGAAGCGTTCCAGATATTAAAGGATAAGCTCTGCAATGCGCCAATCTTAGCACTACCGGAAGGTACAGATGATTTTGTGGTATACTGTGACGCTTCGCGTCAAGGATTGGGTTGTGTGTTGATGCAACGCCAAAAGGTTATTGCTTACGCATCACGTCAATTGAAAGTGCACGAAAAGAACTACACCACACATGATTTGGAACTTGGCGTAGTGGTATTTGCATTAAAGATCTGGAGACACTACCTTTATGGTACAAAGTGTACAATCTTTACAGATCACAAGAGCCTACAGCACATATTCAACCAGAAGGAGCTGAATATGAGGCAAAGACGATGGGTTGAGTTGTTGAACGATTACGACTGCGAGATAAAGTACCATCCAGGGAAGGCGAACGTGGTCGCCGATGCCCTAAGTCGAAAAGAGAGGATCAAACCCATAAGGGTTAGAGCTTTAGAAATGATTATCCAAACCGATCTTTCCTTGCGCATTCGTGCCGTGCAAAAGGAAGCTCTTAAGGAAAGGAATCTTGAAGAAGAATATCTCCGTGGGAAGGAGAAGCTTTTGGTACCAAACGAGGAAGGAACGTTATGTTTTGAGAAAAGGATTTGGGTTCCTCTGTTTGGTGGTTTAAGGAAAGTTATTTTTGATGAAGCTCACAAATCACGGTACTCTATCCATCCTGGAGCGGATAAGATGTACCAGGATCTCAAAGATTATTATTGGTGGCCTAGGATGAAAGGCGATGTTGCTGTGTATGTGAGCAAATGTTTAACGTGCGCTAAGGTTAAAGCGGAATACCAGAAGCCTTCAGGACTTCTGCAACAACCCGAGATTCCCAAGTGGAAATGGGAACAAATCTCAATGGATTTTGTTACAAAATTGCCAAGAACGCCAAGAGGCCATGACACTATCTGGGTGATAGTGGATCGATTAACGAAGTCAGCACACTTCTTACCTATCAGAGAGAAGGATAATACGAGCAAATTGGCTGAAATTTACATGAGAGAAATCGTCGCGCGCCATGGAGTGCCCCTCTCAATCATTTCTGATAGAGACGGAAGGTTTGTGTCAAGAATATGGCAATCCTTCCAAGAAGCCTTTGGATCACAATTGAATCTGAGCACTGCGTTTCATCCGCAAACTGACGGTCAGAGCGAGCGAACGATACAGACTTTGGAAGACATGCTGAGAGCGTGTGTTATGGATTTGGGCGGTAGCTGGGATAAACATTTACCTTTGGTCGAATTTTCATACAACAACAGCTACCACACCAGTATTGGTGTCGCGCCATTTGAAGCCCTTTACGGACGCAAGTGCCGATCACCCTTATGTTGGGCTGACGCAGGTGATAGGCAGCTTGCTGGTCCCGAAATCGTCCAAGAGACGACAGACAAGATCGCACAGATTCTTAAACGCATCGAAGCAGCTCGCCACAGACAGAAGGCCTATGCGGATCCAAACCGGAAACATGTGGAATTCCAAGTTGGAGAAATGGTGTTATTGAAAGTCTCACCCTGGAAGGGTGTGGAACGCTTTGGAAAGCGTGGGAAGTTAAATCCGCGCTACATTGGTCCCTTCAGAATTCTGGAAAGAATAGGACTAGTAGCATACAAGTTGGACCTACCTGCTGAACTGAATGGTGTTCACGATACATTTCATGTATCCAATCTAAAGAAAAGTCCAACTCAAGTCACCGTTGCCATTCCCACCGACGAGATTCATGTTGACGACACGCTCCACTTCGTTGAAGAACCTGTTGAGGTCACGGATTGGAAAGTTAACAAGACCCGCCGGAGCAGTGTCAAGCTCGTCAAAGTTCGTTGAAATGCCAGACATGGTCCTGAATACACCTGGGAACGTGAGGACCGGATGAAAGAGAAATACCCCCACCTTTTTCCTAAGAACCCTGCATCTACAAGCAGAACTTAAATTTCGGGACGAAATTTATTTAACGGGGGGAGAATGTGACAACCCGCACTAAACCAGGTATCCGTACGACTTAATTAATGATTAATTACTGCTTAATTACTGTGCTTGTTTGAACTAGCTGATGAACTGCTACTTGATATCTGATACATGTACTTACTTGCATCATACTTTACTTATCGTCACTACATTATTTACATACTGAACCTTAGTGACAAACATGATGCACAAAAAGCACAGTAGCACTATAACGGATAACCTATTGAACATGCTGATAAAGCCAGCATCAGGCAGACACTGCCTCTAAGGCCTGTAAGAGCCTGAGATATTTTGCTACACTAGTGGTGAGTGTAGGGATACAAGGGTTGCGGAACTGCGTCTCTAGGAATAAGTCACAATGACTAGATGTGCCTAAAACGTACTCTAAGTACAAAACTCAGCACTTTACAAAATAATTCAGCTTTTAGCTAACTAATAAAGTGCCAAAACATGAGAAAAATAACACTAGACACTTTCCAAAGTGTCAGAAATGAGTTGTGTCACTAAAAAGGGTATTAACGACACTTTAAAGCTTTGTTAACGCTTTAACGGATTACTATCCAACCAAACAACCGGACTATACCCGGAACATGAAAATATTGTCATTTACACTATTTATCTTTTTCTGAGCCAGTTAGGGTCCCCGTATACCCTAACACCCGTCATAACACACTACACATTAGTAACTGGGTTAAACACTTAACTAACTTGGTTTAACCTAACTAATACTTACCTATCTAGTTGGAATCGGACCAAGACCCCCCCCCCTCCTAACCGTCCCCAACTAAGGGGGGACACACTTGTCCTTGTTGATTTGTGTAAATCCCATGTGCTTAATATCTAGGAGGCACAAGATCCTTTGGATAATACTTACTCTAATTGTCTATAAGTTCAAACATAAGCACACCATAACCTTCATTTCACCACAACTCACCAACACACTCTCTCTTCCTCTCTTCTAAGTCTCGGCCGAACACCCCCCTCCCCATACATCCATTTTCGGCTTCCATCTTCACATCACAAGATCATACAAGCTTCAAGGATCACGTATTAGGAGGCTTGGTGCACTCGGAGTTTGAAGGACCTCTTTATCTTGCTTTTATCCACCTCATTTGCGCGTAGATTCTTCCCTAGCCTCGAGCTAGAGGTATAATGCTTAAAACTCGTATTTGAACTAATCTAAGGTGGTTAATAAGATGTATGACGATTAAAACTCGAAATCTTACAAGTTGATGCTTTAAAGTCTACTTAAAACACTAAAAATGGTGGTTAATAACTCATATGTTGTGTAAATGATGTAGTATTCGAAATGTATGATTATTTAGGCCCGATCTATGATGTGGTAGCTCGGATCATCGTTTAACCCGGTTTGGTAAGATCATGGATCTTAACATAAGCTTGTTTTGAATGATACAAGGGTTAAAAGGTGAAACTCTACCACACGCGAATCATGAACTTGTGTAAAAGAGTTTTACTTGTGAAATTGTGTTTAAAACTAGCAGATCTACGCATCTGCAAGTGGTATTTTCAAAGAACCACGTATCAAAGAAATCATGTATTTTAAAAGATGGATCTTACACTAACAAGCATGATTTTTATAAACCACAAGTGTGTAAACACTTGTGAAATGAAAAGATCCGACAAAATAACAGTTTTTGTAAAAGATGACGGAAAGTTGTAAAAATGGATTTTCTCTAAAAACGAGGTTTTTACAAGATCAAATTACCTTATATGAAGATCTACTAAATTTAAGGGGATTTACACCACAGTTTTGGGAAAACTACAAGTTCATGTAATTTTTGGCAATTTACACATATGTTGATTAGTTGTTGTGATGAAAGTTGTTCTGATCAATAAAGAAAATTGTTGAGTTGATTTGTTAAAGAAAATGATACGCTTGAAAGCGTGGCCACCTCTAGTTACAGAGGAAACTCTGGCGAAATTTTTCTAAAAACCTAACACTTAGAACTATTTACACTACAAGTGTTAGAATTATTTTTGACATGTTTTCGAAATATAAATTTCGCCATGACTTTATTTACTAAATATTCGGAGGTGGGATTTTCACAAAATATTAACGTGATAAATATATATTTTCACACACTGTTTATGATTATTTTGTGAAAATACATAGATATTATTTTTAGAGTAAAAATAATATTTACGAACGTTAATGATTCCAAAATAATACGAACGCTTTCACCATAAATATATAAGTTACATCGGTAATTATATTACCACTCGATTGTTAAAACGTAACTTACGCACGTACGGAAATATTTATGAACGCACATGTATTGAATCCCCCACCCTTGGGAAGGAAAATAATTACCAAGTATTTACAAAATGTAAACACGAAATAGTTGTCTAACTATTTCCCAAAAACATAAACCATGAAGCTAAGGCACGGCCGTCCGTCTAATAGAATTAGTACGTGTAGGTCGTCACACAGCTGCGTGAGCAGGAGATACTTGGTAGAGACGCTTCACTGTGAGTTCATGTCCCCCTTTTCTCTAACTGTTTCCAGTTTTCTTAACTGCGGGGGTGAAATACATGTTACTTTGATTACAAGTACTTTATACATGGTATGGTTAGCGTAAGGAGGTTTACTACTTAGATCATGTGAGTGGGTAGGCAGAAACACCGAGGGACGTAAGCGGTAGATCTATCTGGGTGTAGCGAGCCCAACTCTAGGCCCAACAGAACGGACCTCTGAGAGGCCCAACAGAACGGACCTTGGAGTGACTTTGTACCCGACGCGAAATCTGCTAGGTTGAGTCTTCCTACTTGCACTTCACACATACTAATGGCCTTGCAAACCATTGGTGATCTCTTTTCCTTACACTGCTACATACCAGGGAAATTTTATACTTACAAGTGTTTTACATACTCACTTACACATGAACTCGCTCAACATTATTGTTGATTTTTCCACTTACATGTATTTCAGGAAATTAAAGATCTGGCACGGTATGTTATGTTTTCCCGCTGCATAAGGGTTCCAAGGTCATCCCAGTTTAGGAAATGTGACTCTTTCCTGGACAAGTCACAACTCTTAAACTGCTCTTGTTTCATGTTACGGTTTATGTTTTTCAAGACAATGTTTTATGTTATGATGTTGTAAGTCTTTAAGACAATGGTATGATACTCTGGTTCTAAAACTTAATCAAATGGATGATCTTGCATGATTTTATTTCATATAGCTTTGTTATGGTTAAGCTATGGTATTAAGAAGTCACACCAAAAATAACCACGCTTTCGCAAAGCCAGGGTGTGACAGAAATAGGCTTTAAGGGGTTCGGTGTGCTAAAATAAACTTTTGGGTCATTCAGGGACTGAAAGCGTCAAAAAGTGCACAAGTTTGCATTTTCGCGCATAACTTACATTCTGAATGCATCCGGACATCCAAAAATTTATGTAATTATTAAAATATTATGTTTTAATGATTGGCTTGTTAAAAATCCATTCATCGAGCAATTTGGATCGTTTTCGCGTCCGTTACGACTTCTGTCGTAATTAACCGAACAACGCAACCGTACGGCCAAACGAACCGACATCCGACATATTTTTGAGCACATTTTAAGTTCCCTATACTTTAACTTCATTTTAGAGCCTTAAAATGAGGTTAACGGGGCTTAAACGCGTCAAAACGCATCAAAAATCAAGTTCGGAGTCACAGGGGCCTGTTCTGCCAAAAATGAAACATTGCTGGTCTGCACAAGGCTTACGGACCGTAAGCACTTAGCCATACGGTCCGTAAGGACCTCCCAGATTAGAAAAATCAGTTTAAACAGCTGTTAACAGCTGTTAAGCACTCATAATCCCCTTGCACATGGTTTTGGGCAATACTAGGGAATCAAATGGTTTTATAAAACCATGGGCTTGAGGTGTATGGATGAGATTGAAGCACGGTTTTTGAGGAACGATCTTAACGGTCCTCGAAATCCTATAAATACCCCTCACCCCCAAGTGCAAAACCCACTTGATTTTCTGAAATTTTCTGAAAAGTTAGAATCGGAGCCAATGGTTATAGGGAATTAGGTTATTAGTAATGCTTTGACCTAGACTATAACCTTCCTAGGACCCTAACGCGAGTTTACTTGCGTTTAGTCATAAAACAATACCGTTGCCTATCTTTAGGCAGTAACCACAACGAGAACATCAATTCCGAATCCGCTTTGAAAATTAATCATCGGTTTTTGGATGATTGATTACTAGGTTTTGAACCCTATATTGTAAGGTTTTGAACCCTCTGTTATAAGGTTTTGAACCCCTTTGAGTTTTCAAAATCTCGTCAAAAGTTTTGGGTCCTAAATAGTGTGAACACGTGCAAACTGGAAGAGTGAATGCCTGTACCCTGGGTTTTCTGTCTAAGGCTAGAGTGTTCGTACAAATCCACATAATCGGATCAGTCACTCTTACCTGGGATCTCTTGGGGTGAGTGTCCACTTATAGGCGAGCATGTCTTCGCGATACATTATGAGGACCTACTTACTTTAATTCAGCCTTTGTGTGTCATTTGTTTGCTTCGTGGTTCGAACAAATGACCATCACCCATGATTTTGGTCGGTAGTTATAACATCCTATTCTTACCCAATGCCATTTCATTTGTTTTCTCTCTTATTTCCCCTTTTAGAATGCCTCCTCGACGCGACAATCAGATAGTGAATGCCGAACTGGCAGAAATCATCGCGCAGCAAATGGCTGCTGCTTTCCCAAATCTTATTGCTCAACTGAACCAAGCCAACAACAACAACAATGCTCCATGCAATTTCAAGAGTTTCAATTCGGCTAAGCCACTCAAGTTTAGTGGTTCTGAAGGAGCAACTGGGCTCCTACAATGGTTCGAGAGCACTGAGAGTACGTTTCATCACGTTCAGTGTCCTGATAATCGCAAGGTCGAGTTTGCTTCCAGTGTGTTTCAGAAGAGGGCTCTTACATGGTGGAACGGGGTTATGAGAGACCGTGGTGCTGAGGTTGCTTTAGCACAGACTTGGGCCGAACTTAGGGCCCTTATGATGAAGGAGTTCTGTCCTCATCATGAACTGAGGGCTTTAGAAAGGGAATTTGATGATCTTAAGAAAGATAGCGGTGAGCATCGAGCCTACACGGACCGTTATGAGGAGTTAAGTCTGTTATGCCCAAACATGGTCACGCCTTTGGATAAGGCAATCGAAAAGTACATTGATGGCCTCCCTGACTCAGTACAAGACATTGTGACTGGTAGCAACCCGACTACACTTAGACAGGCCATTGAGCTATCTGCAACCTTGACTAAATCTCAGGTCAGGAAAGGTAAACTTTCTTGAAAGGGTGACTAGAAACCAATCGAGGAATCAAAGACCATGGATGAACAGACTGGATCCCCTAAGAAGTTAAAGAAGCGAAAGGCTTCTCAGAACTTCGCCGTAGTTGCTCACAATGATCAAGCCATCCCCAACCAACCAACTCAACCCCCTGCTAGAAAGCCATGCAACGGAACTGCACCCTTGTGCAACCAATGTAGCCTACATCATCATGCTGGTGTGAAGTGCCGCACATGCCAAGTTTGTGGACTTATAGGTCATGCGGAGAGGGTTTGCCCAACAGCAGCTACACCAAATCAAGCTGGCAACAATCCTGCTCAAGCTCGTTTTCCACCAGGGTCTTGCTACAACTGTGGTGAGATGGGCCATTTTCGTAGGAATTGCCCAAGGCTTGCTAATGCAAATCCAGCGCAGGGATGAGTATTTGACCGACAGAAGACAATGCTGTTTAGAAAATAATCAAGCCTTGTGTATTATTTTCTTTTGTTATCACGATCTATGAAACAATTGTTGTTGTTGTTGTTTATAAATAAATCCATTATTTACATTGCAATGTACAATTGTGGTTGCATGAATAAACGACATATCCCTTATGATACCAACAATCAAGGAACCGCATTCCTCTCATCTTTTGACTTCTTGCGATTTCCACGAAGAACCTAAGTACACATTTCTTCCAAAGAAACAAAGTACAAGGCGCAAGTTACAACACTGGACAAATACCCAATATACCACTATAAATCCTTAATAGGGTACCTAAGGGTATTTCTGTAAGTCCTTAATTATTGTGTACCTAAATTCGAATGTTATGATTCCTGGTAATCAGAAATCGAATTTTTGGAAGATCACCCTATTTTCAGATAGATTCTTGAGGACGTTGAAGTCCATCGACTGGGTTCCTAGTATACCTTGAATACCCATGTTCAGATCGACATCAAGTTAATAACAATTAATAACAAGATGATAACAAATTTATATCCAAGAAAACAATTATGTGCTTGTGTGTTGATGTGTTGACCTAATCATAAGTTGTCTTGACCTTGTTCAAATTCTATCCCCTTCACATTATAAAACAACTGTGATTACTATTCAAGGAATTACGTAATTATGGATGCATACATAATTATGGAATTCAGTGAACATAAATCACAGCAAGTTATGTCATGTGTCTAGAGTTAACCCTGTTCATTTCCATTTCTGATAAAGCATCCGTTGAGGAAAAATGAACTAGCTATTCATTTTTCACTTTTGAAAGAATATCCGTTGAGGGAAATGAATATCCGTTTGTTTAAATCCTTCATTTCCAATTCTGAAGAATACCCGTTGAGGAAAATGACTCCGTTTGTTCATTTTAGTTCTGAAGAGTATCCGTCGAGGGAAATGAATACCCGTTTGTTTAATCCTTCATTTCCAAATCTGAAGAATACCCGTTGCGGAAAATGACTCCGTTTGTTCATTTTCGTTCTGAAGAGTATCCGTCGAGGGAAATGAATATCCGTTGATTATTCCTTCATTCCCGTTTCTGACGAAGAACCCGTTGAGGAAAATAAATCATCCATTCATTTTCACTTCTGAAGAATATCCGTTGAGGGAAATGACTACCCGTTTGTTTAATCCTTCATTCCCAAATCTGAAGAATACCCGTTGAGGAAAATGACTCCGTTTGTTCATTTTCGTTCTGAAGAGTATCCGTCGAGGGAAATGAATATCCGTTGATTATTCCTTCATTCCCGTTTCTGACGAAGAACCCGTTGAGGAAAATGAATCATCCATTCATTTTCACTTCTGAAGAATATCCGTTGAGGGAAATGAATATCCGTTTAGTTAAATCCTTCATTTTCCATTTCCGAAGAACCCGTTGAGGAAAATGACTCCGTTCGATCATTTTCGCTTCTGAAGAATATACGTTGAGGAAAATGACAGGATTATGCCTTGCATATCTTTGATGATCATTTAACACAAAGTCACAGACAGACTCCTACGAATAAATTTCGGGATGAAATTTCCTGAAGTAGGGGAGACTGTGACACATGTGCCTCCACGACCATCAAACAAATATCCAGATCAATAAAATAATGTTATTTGATCCCAATTTTTGTTTTTATATGTTTGACATTTTGCATGTTTTGATTTTTGTTCAATTTCAAACTCTACATCGCTTTCTGGAAGGTTATACGCGAACTGATGCGTAAATATAACTAGTTTAATGCAACAAACACTCCGGAATAGTGACATATGCTTAACATACCTTAAATAACCTCCACATAACTTAGAAATAAGTTTTGAAGGCTTTGGTATGGCAAAATCAAGTTTAATCGCTTACAGGGACTAAATTCGACAAACTGCGAAAGTATGGCGATTCGTACTATAACAGACATTCCAGAACATGACCATAAGTTAAACATACCATAAATATCCTTTACATAGCTTAGAGATAGGCTTTAAGGGGTTCAGTGTGCTAAAATAAACTTTTGGGTCATTCAGGGACTAAAAGCGTCAAAAAGTGCACAAGTTTGCATTATCGCGCATAACTTACATTCTGAATGCATCCAGACATCCAAAAATTTATGTAATCATTAAAATATTATGTTTTAATGATTGGCTTGTTAAAATTCAGTCTTCACTTCTGAAGAATATCCGTTGAGGGAAATGAATATCCGTTTAGTTAAATCCTTCATGTTCCATTTCCGAAGAACCCGTTGAGGAAAATGACTCCGTTCGATCATTTTCGCTTCTGAATAATATACGTTGAGGAAAATGACAGGATTATGCCTTGCATATCTTTGATGATCATTTAACACAAAGTCACAGACAGACTCCTACGAATAAATTTCGGGACGAAATTTCCTGAAGTAGGGGAGACTGTGACACTTGTGCCTCCACGACCATCAAACAAATATCCAGATCAATAAAATAATGTTATTTGATCCCAATGTTTGTTTTTATATGTTTGACATTTTGCATGTTTTGATTTTTGTTCAATTTCAAACTCTACATCGCTTTCTGGAAGGTTATACGCGAACTGATGCGTAAATATAACTAGTTTAATGCAACAAACACTCCAGAATAGTGACATATGCTTAACATACCTTAAATAACCTCCACATAACTTAGAAATAAGTTTTGAAGGCTTTGGTATGGCAAAATCAAGTTTAATCGCTTACAGGGACTAAATTCGACAAATTGCGAAAGTATGGCGATTCGTACTGTAACAGACATTCCAGAACATGACCATAAGTTAAACATACCATAAATATCCTTTACATAGCTTAGAGATAGGCTTTAAGGGGTTCAGTGTGCTAAAATAAACTTTTGGGTCATTCAGGGACTAAAAGCGTCAAAAAGTGCACAAGTTTGCATTATCGCGCATAACTTACATTCTGAATGCATTCGGACATCCAAAAATTTATGTAATCATTAAAATATTATGTTTTAATGATTGGCTTGTTAAAAATCAGTCTTCACTTCTGAAGAATATCCGTTGAGGGAAATGAATATCCGTTTAGTTAAATCCTTCATGTTCCATTTCCGAAGAACCCGTTGAGGAAAATGACTCCGTTCGATCATTTTCGCTTCTGAAGAATATACGTTGAGGAAAATGACAGGATTATGCCTTGCATATCTTTGATGATCATTTAACACAAAGTCACAGACAGACTCCTACGAATAAATTTCGGGACGAAATTTCCTGAAGTAGGGGAGACTGTGACACCTGTGCCTCCACGACCATCAAACAAATATCCAGATCAATAAAATAATGTTATTTGATCCCAATGTTTGTTTTTATATGTTTGACATTTTGCATGTTTTGATTTTTGTTCAATTTCAAACTCTACATCGCTTTCTGGAAGGTTATACGCGAACTGATGCGTAAATATAACTAGTTTAATGCAACAAACACTCCGGAATAGTGACATATGCTTAACATACCTTAAATAACCTCCACATAACTTAGAAATAAGTTTTGAAGGCTTTGGTATGGCAAAATCAAGTTTAATCGCTTACAGGGACTAAATTCGACAAACTGCGAAAGTATGGCGATTCGTACTGTAACAGACATTCCAGAACATGACCATAAGTTAAACATACCATAAATATCCTTTACATAGCTTAGAGATAGGCTTTAAGGGGTTCAGTGTGCTAAAATAAACTTTTGGGTCATTCAGGGACTAAAAGCGTCAAAAAGTGCACAAGTTTGCATTATCGCGCATAACTTACATTCTGAATGCATTCGGACATCCAAAAATTTATGTAATCATTAAAATATTATGTTTTAATGATTGGCTTGTTAAAAATCAGTCTTCACTTCTGAAGAATATCCGTTGAGGGAAATGAATATCCGTTTAGTTAAATCCTTCATGTTCCATTTCCGAAGAACCCGTTGAGGAAAATGACTCCGTTCGATCATTTTCGCTTCTGAAGAATATACGTTGAGGAAAATGACAGGATTATGCCTTGCATATCTTTGATGATCATTTAACACAAAGTCACAGACAGACTCCTACGAATAAATTTCGGGACGAAATTTCCTGAAGTAGGGGAGACTGTGACACCTGTGCCTCCACGACCATCAAACAAATATCCAGATCAATAAAATAATGTTATTTGATCCCAATGTTTGTTTTTATATGTTTGACATTTTGCATGTTTTGATTTTTGTTCAATTTCAAACTCTACATCGCTTTCTGGAAGGTTATACGCGAACTGATGCGTAAATATAACTAGTTTAATGCAACAAACACTCCGGAATAGTGACATATGCTTAACATACCTTAAATAACCTCCACATAACTTAGAAATAAGTTTTGAAGGCTTTGGTATGGCAAAATCAAGTTTAATCGCTTACAGGGACTAAATTCGACAAACTGCGAAAGTATGGCGATTCGTACTGTAACAGACATTCCAGAACATGACCATAAGTTAAACATACCATAAATATCCTTTACATAGCTTAGAGATAGGCTTTAAGGGGTTCAGTGTGCTAAAATAAACTTTTGGGTCATTCAGGGACTAAAAGCGTCAAAAAGTGCACAAGTTTGCATTATCGCGCATAACTTACATTCTGAATGCATTCGGACATCCAAAAATTTATGTAATCATTAAAATATTATGTTTTAATGATTGGCTTGTTAAAAATCAGTCTTCACTTCTGAAGAATATCCGTTGAGGGAAATGAATATCCGTTTAGTTAAATCCTTCATGTTCCATTTCCGAAGAACCCGTTGAGGAAAATGACTCCGTTCGATCATTTTCGCTTCTGAAGAATATACGTTGAGGAAAATGACAGGATTATGCCTTGCATATCTTTGATGATCATTTAACACAAAGTCACAGACAGACTCCTACGAATAAATTTCGGGACGAAATTTCCTGAAGTAGGGGAGACTGTGACACCTGTGCCTCCACGACCATCAAACAAATATCCAGATCAATAAAATAATGTTATTTGATCCCAATGTTTGTTTTTATATGTTTGACATTTTGCATGTTTTGATTTTTGTTCAATTTCAAACTCTACATCGCTTTCTGGAAGGTTATACGCGAACTGATGCGTAAATATAACTAGTTTAATGCAAAAAACACTCCGGAATAGTGACATATGCTTAACATACCTTAAATAACCTCCACATAACTTAGAAATAAGTTTTGAAGGCTTTGGTATGGCAAAATCAAGTTTAATCGCTTACAGGGACTAAATTCGACAAACTGCGAAAGTATGGCGATTCGTACTGTAACAGACATTCCAGAACATGACCATAAGTTAAACATACCATAAATATCCTTTACATAGCTTAGAGATAGGCTTTAAGGGGTTCAGTGTGCTAAAATAAACTTTTGGGTCATTCAGGGACTAAAAGCGTCAAAAAGTGCACAAGTTTGCATTATCGCGCATAACTTACATTCTGAATGCATCCGGACATCCAAAAATTTATGTAATCATTAAAATATTATGTTTTAATGATTGGCTTGTTAAAAATCAGTCTTCACTTCTGAAGAATATCCGTTGAGGGAAATGAATATCCGTTTAGTTAAATCCTTCATGTTCCATTTCCGAAGAACCCGTTGAGGAAAATGACTCCGTTCGATCATTTTCGCTTCTGAAGAATATACGTTGAGGAAAATGACAGGATTATGCCTTGCATATCTTTGATGATCATTTAACACAAAGTCACAGACAGACTCCTACGAATAAATTTCGGGACGAAATTTCCTGAAGTAGGGGAGACTGTGACACCTGTGCCTCCACGACCATCAAACAAATATCCAGATCAATAAAATAATGTTATTTGATCCCAATGTTTGTTTTTATATGTTTGACATTTTGCATGTTTTGATTTTTGTTCAATTTCAAACTCTACATCGCTTTCTGGAAGGTTATACGCGAACTGATGCGTAAATATAACTAGTTTAATGCAACAAACACTCCGGAATAGTGACATATGCTTAACATACCTTAAATAACCTCCACATAACTTAGAAATAAGTTTTGAAGGCTTTGGTATGGCAAAATCAAGTTTAATCGCTTACAGGGACTAAATTCGACAAACTGCGAAAGTATGGCGATTCGTACTGTAACAGACATTCCAGAACATGACCATAAGTTAAACATACCATAAATATCCTTTACATAGCTTAGAGATAGGCTTTAAGGGGTTCAGTGTGCTAAAATAAACTTTTGGGTCATTCAGGGACTAAAAGCGTCAAAAAGTGCACAAGTTTGCATTATCGCGCATAACTTACATTCTGAATGCATTCGGACATCCAAAAATTTATGTAATCATTAAAATATTATGTTTTAATGATTGGCTTGTTAAAAATCAGTCTTCACTTCTGAAGAATATCCGTTGAGGGAAATGAATATCCGTTTAGTTAAATCCTTCATGTTCCATTTCCGAAGAACCCGTTGAGGAAAATGACTCCGTTCGATCATTTTCGCTTCTGAAGAATATACGTTGAGGAAAATGACAGGATTATGCCTTGCATATCTTTGATGATCATTTAACACAAAGTCACAGACAGACTCCTACGAATAAATTTCGGGACGAAATTTCCTGAAGTAGGGGAGACTGTGACACCTGTGCCTCCACGACCATCAAACAAATATCCAGATCAATAAAATAATGTTATTTGATCCCAATGTTTGTTTTTATATGTTTGACATTTTGCATGTTTTGATTTTTGTTCAATTTCAAACTCTACATCGCTTTCTGGAAGGTTATACGCGAACTGATGCGTAAATATAACTAGTTTAATGCAACAAACACTCCGGAATAGTGACATATGCTTAACATACCTTAAATAACCTCCACATAACTTAGAAATAAGTTTTGAAGGCTTTGGTATGGCAAAATCAAGTTTAATCGCTTACAGGGACTAAATTCGACAAACTGCGAAAGTATGGCGATTCGTACTGTAACAGACATTCCAGAACATGACCATAAGTTAAACATACCATAAATATCCTTTACATAGCTTAGAGATAGGCTTTAAGGGGTTCAGTGTGCTAAAATAAACTTTTGGGTCATTCAGGGACTAAAAGCGTCAAAAAGTGCACAAGTTTGCATTATCGCGCATAACTTACATTCTGAATGCATCCGGACATCCAAAAATTTATGTAATCATTAAAATATTATGTTTTAATGATTGGCTTGTTAAAAATCAGTCTTCACTTCTGAAGAATATCCGTTGAGGGAAATGAATATCCGTTTAGTTAAATCCTTCATGTTCCATTTCCGAAGAACCCGTTGAGGAAAATGACTCCGTTCGATCATTTTCGCTTCTGAAGAATATACGTTGAGGAAAATGACAGGATTATGCCTTGCATATCTTTGATGATCATTTAACACAAAGTCACAGACAGACTCCTACGAATAAATTTCGGGACGAAATTTCCTGAAGTAGGGGAGACTGTGACACCTGTGCCTCCACGACCATCAAACAAATATCCAGATCAATAAAATAATGTTATTTGATCCCAATGTTTGTTTTTATATGTTTGACATTTTGCATGTTTTGATTTTTGTTCAATTTCAAACTCTACATCGCTTTCTGGAAGGTTATACGCGAACTGATGCGTAAATATAACTAGTTTAATGCAACAAACACTTCGGAATAGTGACATATGCTTAACATACCTTAAATAACCTCCACATAACTTAGAAATAAGTTTTGAAGGCTTTGGTATGGCAAAATCAAGTTTAATCGCTTACAGGGACTAAATTCGACAAACTGCGAAAGTATGGCGATTCGTACTGTAACAGACATTCCAGAACATGACCATAAGTTAAACATACCATAAATATCCTTTACATAGCTTAGAGATAGGCTTTAAGGGGTTCAGTGTGCTAAAATAAACTTTTGGGTCATTCAGGGACTAAAAGCGTCAAAAAGTGCACAAGTTTGCATTATCGCGCATAACTTACATTCTGAATGCATCCGGACATCCAAAAATTTATGTAATCATTAAAATATTATGTTTTAATGATTGGCTTGTTAAAAATCCATTCGTCGCGTAATTTGGATCGTTTTCGCGTCCGTTACGACTTCCGTCGTAATTAACCGAACAACGCAACCGTACGGCCAAACGAACCGACATCCGACATATTTTTTAGCACATTTTAAGTTCCCTATACTTTAACTTCATTTTAAAGCCTTAAAATGAGGTTAACGGGGCTTAAACGTGTCAAAACACATCAAAAATCAAGTTCGGATTCACAGCGGCCTGTTCTGCCAAAAATGAAACATTGCTGGTCTGCACAAGGCTTACGGACCGTAAGCACTTAGCCATACGGTCCGCAAGGACCTCCTAGATCAGAAAAATCAGTTTAAACAGCTGTTAAGCACTCATAATCCCCTTGCACATGGTTTTGGGCAATACTAGGGGCTCAAATGGTTTTATAAAACCATGGGCTTGAGGTGTATGGATGAGATTGAAGCACGGTTTTCGAGGAACGATCTTAACGGTCCTAGAAATCCTATAAATACCCCTCACCCCCAAGTGCAAAACCCACTTGATTTTTTGAAATTTTCTCTAAGTTGATGTGTGAAACACTTCATGCCTGAGAAATACTTTTAAAATCAATCTTGCGGGGACCTTCTGTAAGTGTTCTTTCGTTCTTTTCATTCGTTTTAGCGTTAAAGTCAAACTGCTTTTGACTTTCTGCTTTGACCAGTTATGGTCAATGTGAAGTTCGTTTGAACTTCATAACGTGAGCGTAATCACGATGGTTATAGTCCCTAGTGACTATACCTACTGATTACCACGTTATCTAGGCTCAGTGACGAGTCGTAGTTTCGGCCAAAATGCGTATTCTTGCGTGTTTTGTAACCAAACTACTTTTCGGTATCAAAACCGTTTGTTTTGATACCAAACTTGTTTTCTAACTTAGTTAAGCATGTTTTAACATGCTTAGCTCGTCACTTTTAGTTTAGTGCTTATATAGGGTCGTAAGGTAAGCGATCTAAATAATCGCTTATACTTTCGAACCCGACCAGTTTGGTCGATCTTTAGGATCTGACCAAATACATTAGGTGACCATAGTGTATAGGGATATAACCTTCCGAGGTTATACCTTATGGTCACAACGTTTAGTTAGTTGTATGATGGGTAGTATATATGCCTTAGGTTAATTACCAAAAATACCCTTTTTACGCCAAAATTCGTTTTAAGCATATGTAACATAATTTTTTATATCTAAACTGATTTGGTAACAATATTAGACATGTTAAGGCGTATTGTACTTATCATAGGACTAGTTAGGCGTTCCGAACGCGTTTTACGCGAACGACACGTTAAAGTAGCATAAGCTACCTAAACGGGTCGCAATGGGTCGTAAGCACATAGGTTAGGTTTCATTTTAGTATGTAAGCTTTGTTAAACCATATCATATGAGTTCCAACCCTCATTTGGTTTACGAAACCTCATTCTATCCGATCTCCCGATTTAGGTCCTGTTATTAACGTAGTTACCTATATTAGGTGCCGTTTGATTTCCGTGATCTCTAGCATTGTTTGGTTGTTACGCAAGGACTTCTAGGCAATCTCAAGTGAGTACATAGTGTCACACCCCGACCACGTAGAACATACAAAACGTGGCGGAAATGTCGGGGAGTGTTGTAACAGAATTAATTGTTTCAAATCCATGGCAATTGAAGTTTCGTTTTATTGATTAAAAGTGTTACAATGTCTTAACAAACAATGAAATACAACATAATTAACTAGTCTTGCATCTTTTATTGTCACTAAAGCCCAAGTCTGCCTATGTGTATCTTGATCATCTTATGCAACAGTTCCTGAAAAACACATGTGAAAATAGGTACGTCAGCATAAAAATGCCTGTGAGATACATAGGTTTTGTGAAAATAAGATTCATGACTTATGTTTGAGAAAAGGTTTAGTCATGAACCTTGTTATTTGCTTTGTCTTTTAAATCATTTGAAAAACAATAAGTTCAGATGATAAGTATAAATAATAGAGTAATGCATGGTTAAATGAGTAACCATGTAAAATGTCTATGTAGAAGTGTCAAAAATCATGTACTATAATGTACTAACGAACATAGCAGGTATATGATGTGAAAACAGGAAAGCATGAAAGTAACAAGTAGGCACATGTGTTCCACCCCAAAACAGTTTGGAAAACAGTAAAAGAGGGGTCTATGTACTCACTTGAGATTGCTCAGTAGTCCTTGAGTAACAACCAAACAATGCTAGAGATCGCGGATATCAAACGGCACCTAATATAGGTAACTATGTTAATTAACCGGACCTAGATCGGAAGATCGGGTAGCATTAGGGTTTGTAAACCAAACGAGTGTAGAGACTCGTGTCATATGGTTTAACAAAGCCTACATACTAACTGAAACTTAACCTAATTGCTTACGACCCATTACGACCCGTTTAGGTAGCTTATGCTACTTTAACGCGTCGTTCGCGTGAAACGCGTTCGGACCGCCTAACTAGTCCTATGACAAGTGTTATATGCCTAAACATGTTACATAATCAGTTATGTGACAAAAGTTTAGGTTACATATGCTTAATTACCAATTATACATGAAAAGGGTATTCTGGTAATTTACCTAAGGCATATAAACTACCTATCATACAACTACTTAAACGATGTGACCATAGGGTATAACCTCAGAAGGTTATTCCCTACCTACCATGGTCACCTAAAGTATTTGGTCGGATCCTAATGATCGACCAAACTGGGTCGGGTTCGAGGTATAAGCGATTTATTAGATCGCTTACCCTACGACCCTAGACAACGTGGTAATCAGTAGGCATAGTCCCAAGGGACTATAACCAACGTGATTACACTCACGTTGCGAAGTTCAAACGAACTTCGCATTGACCATTACTGGTCAACGCTGAAAGTCAAACAAAGTTTGACTTTCGGACTCGAAAAGCAATAAAATAAGGAAAAGAACGAAAGAATACTAACCCAGGGTCCCCGAATGCTAATCCCGATCTAAGAACTCAGGTATGAAACAATGGTTTCAACTTAGAGCTCTCAAATCAGAATTCTTGTGGGTTTAGAAGCAATGGGGGGTGGGGTATTTATAGTTTTCGGGTAACCGTTAAGATCGTTTGTTGAATAACGTGCCTTAATCGTAACCGTACAAGTGTCGCAAAGTTGTGGTGGCTAAAAACCACCCTTATCAGCTGAATATGCAAGTGGGAAAGATGTGGTTGTGGTTAAAACAGCTGGTACACGCTGACTGTTCGTTCTGGTCTGTTCTGGAGTCTGACGCAGGCCGCCTAAGGATGCTCAGGAACTGAGGCGGGCCGCCTAGCAGTCTGATCAGCAAACTTCTTGCAGAATTGACAGTTTTGGTCCCTGCACGTGTTTAAGCCCATTTCCGGCACTTCTAAGACCCGTAAAGCCAACTTTAAGGCCCTAAAATGATGCCTAAACATTGTGGACATGAAACATGCTCAAAAATATGCCGGGTGCTGGTTCGTTTGGTCGTACGAACGCGATGTTCGCTTAATTACGACGGAATGCGCATAAGCGCGTAAAACGATCCAAATGACGAAACGAATGGATTTTTCTTATGGCGAACACTAAAATATAATGTAGTCATGCTTACATAAATTTTTGGGTGTCCGGATGTATTCAGAACGTAAGTTATGCGCGAAAGTGCAAACTTGTGCACTTTTTTACGCTTTTAGTCCCTGAATGACACAAAAGTTTATTTTAGCATACCGAACACCTCAAAGCCTATTTCTAAGCTATGTAAAGAATATTTATGGTATGTTTAACTTATGGTCATGTTCCGGAAGGTCTGTTACAGTTCAAATTGGCATACTTTCGCAGTTTGTCAACTTTAGTCCCTGTAAGCGATTAAACTTTGATTTCACCACACCAAACCTTCCAAAACTTATATCTAAGTTATGTAAAGGTTATTTAAGGTATGTTAAGCCTATTTCACTATTCCGGAGTGTTCGTTGGATTAAACTGGTTATATCTACACATCAGAGCGCGTATAACCCTCCAGAAAGCGATTTAAAGCTTGAAATCGAACAAGAGTTGATATGTGCAAACGATACACATATTTTTACAAATCCCAAGTATGAAATACAATATTTCATTGGTTTGGCATTTGTTTGATGGTTGGAGTGACACAGGTGTTACAGTCTCCCCTACTTTAGGAAATTTCGTCCCGAAATTAATTCGTAGGAGTCTATCTGTGACTTTGTGTTAAATAACCATCAAAGATGAACAAGACATAATCCTGTAATTTCTCTTTAACGAACATTTTTCAGAAATAAAAAAATGAACGGAGTTATTTTCAACAGGCATTCTTTAGAAACGAAAATGAACAGAATAGTCATTTTCCACAACATCTTCAGAAACAAAAATGAACAGAATAGTCATTTTACATCTTCAGAAACAAAAATGAACGGAATAGTCATTTTACATCTTCAGAAACAAAAATGAACAGAATAGTCATTTTACATCTTCAGAAACAAAAATGAACAGAATAGTCATTTAACGGAATAGTCATTTTACATCTTCAGAAACAAAAATGAACGGAATAGTCATTTTACATCTTCAGAAACAAAAATGAACGGAATAGTCATTTTACATCTTCAGAAACAAAAATGAACGGAATAGTCATTTTACATCTTCAGAAACAAAAATGAACAGAATAGTCATTTTACATCTTCAGAAACAAAAATGAACGGAATAGCCATTTTACATCTTCAGAAACAAAAATGAACGGAATAGTCATTTTACATCTTCAGAAACAAAAATGAACGGAATAGTCATTTTACATCTTCAGAAACAAAAATGAACGGAATAGTCATTTTACATCTTCAGAAACAAAAATGAACGGAATAGTCATTTTACATCTTCAGAAACAAAAATGAACGGAATAGACTCTAGACACATGACAAAATTCGCTGTGGTTTCTGTGCACTGAATTCCATAATTATGTATGCATCCATAATTATGCAATTCCTTGCATAGTCCGCACAACTTGTCTTGAAATGTTTGTGGGGAGGATAATCAAACCTGTGATGAGTGTGACTAGACTACCATAGGGTCCTTTTAATTAGATCAACAAAGGATCCTTTTAATTAGACCACCAAGGAGTCCTTTCAGCTATATCATCACATGATATTCCTAACCAGATTTTTGGATCAATCTGTTTACCTAGACCACTCAGGGGTCTAATTATGGAATGGTACAATATAATCCAAGGGACTTAACTACAACGTAAAAGCCCATTGAGGATTTAATATAGTACACAAAGATATGGAAGATTCTACGAGGATTTGAATGACAAGAATTTGGATCACACAAAAACATAAAAGGAACATATAAACACATAATCACATAGTTGTTTAACTTGTTATTAATTTGTTATCTTTGGACGCGGATACTTAAAGCACACCAGAAATCCAATTCGTGGATTTCATTTGGCACTTTAATCATTTCAAGAATACATTCATGAAGATAGGATGATCTTAAAAGGAATTCGGCTTTGTCCTTATTGAATTATGATGTACGTATTGAATCATACAAAGAATTCAATTAAGGACTCCGATGAATGATACCCATCCACAAGGATCTAATTATGAGGATAGAAAGATCCTACATGGATTTTTGGAGTTTGTGTAACGGGAGGTGTTCCGACACCTTGCACTAGGCGTGCTTACGTCGATACACAAGATAGAAAGTTCATGAGGTTGAGGCGCCAGATATGTCAAGCGACATATGAAGCAGAGTTTGAAGGTTGAGCAGCAGCAGGATTTGTAACAGCTTTGCTTTGGATTGCAAAGCGGCATATGTTAACCAAATGTCTCCATCGTCCACCGTGGGTACATTTGAAACAGGATATTTGGTTCGGATAATGGCAGTGGTATTAATTGCACCAAGGAACAGTTCCCTTTATACAGCTTCATCCCTGAGACAAGTCATGGTGATAGCTAAGTCAACGGTCCTCTGGAGTACGACGCCTATTCGCTGGGTAATTTCAGCACCTGGTTCGGACATTGTTGTTGCGATGAAGAAGCATCTTGAAGATAACGAAAGGCATAGGAGGAAACAAGTGAAAGATAGTCAAAGAGAATAACAACACATGAAGATTGTGACCATTTGTTTGTTACCAAAGGCAAACAAATGAGATGGTGACTAATCAAAGTAAGCGGGTCAATATAATGTATCGCGAAGACATGCTCGCCTATAAGTGAACACTCATCCCAAGAATTCCCAGGTAAGCACAACTGGTCTCGCGTCTGGTTGAGATGTATACGAAGTGCTTGCCTAGACAGAAAACCCAGAATACAGGCATTCACCCTTCCAGTTTGCACGTGTTCACATTATTAAAAACCCAAAACCTTGACGAGAGTTTTGAAAACTCAAAGGGGTTCAAAACCGTATAATAGAGAGTTCAAAACCTTACAATAAAGGGTTCAAAACCTAGTAATCAATCATCCTAGAACAGATGATTAGTTTTCAAAGCGGTTTTGAAATTTATGTTCTTGTTGTGGTAGTTGCCTAAGGATAGGTGACGGTATTGTTTTATGACTAAACGCAAGTAAACTCGCGTTAGGGTCCTAAGAAGATTATAGACTAGGTCAAAGCATTACTAATAACCTAATTCCCTATAACCATTGGCTCTGATACCATCTTTTCTGTCACACCCCGACCACGTAGAACATACAAAACGTGGCGGAAATGTCGGGGAGTGTTGTAACAGAATTAATTGTTTCAAATCCATGGCAATTGAAGTTTCGTTTTATTGATTAAAAGTGTTACAATGTCTTAACAAACAATGAAATACAACATAATTAACTAGTCTTGCATCTTTTATTGTCACTAAAGCCCAAGTCTGCCTATGTGTATCTTGATCATCTTATGCAACAGTTCCTGAAAAACACATGTGAAAATAGGTACGTCAGCATAAAAATGCCTGTGAGATACATAGGTTTTGTGAAAATAAGATTCATGACTTATGTTTGAGAAAAGGTTTAGTCATGAACCTTGTTATTTGCTTTGTCTTTTAAATCATTTGAAAAACAATAAGTTCAGATGATAAGTATAAATAATAGAGTAATGCATGGTTAAATGAGTAACCATGTAAAATGTCTGTGTAGAAGTGTCAAAAATCATGTACTATAATGTACTAACGAACATAGCAGGTATATGATGTGAAAACAGGAAAGCATGAAAGTAACAAGTAGGCACATGTGTTCCACCCCAAAACAGTTTGGAAAACAGTAAAAGAGGGGTCTATGTACTCACTTGAGATTGCTCAGTAGTCCTTGAGTAACAACCAAACAATGCTAGAGATCGCGGATATCAAACGGCACCTAATATAGGTAACTATGTTAATTAACCGGACCTAGATCGGAAGATCGGGTAGCATTAGGGTTTGTAAACCAAACGAGTGTAGAGACTCGTTTCATATGGTTTAACAAAGCCTACATACTAACTGAAACTTAACCTAATTGCTTACGACCCATTACGACCCGTTTAGGTAGCTTATGCTACTTTAACGCGTCGTTCGCGTGAAACGCGTTCGGACCGCCTAACTAGTCCTATGACAAGTGTTATATGCCTAAACATGTTACATAATCAGTTATGTGACAAAAGTTTAGGTTACATATGCTTAATTACCAATTATACATGAAAAGGGTATTCTGGTAATTTACCTAAGACATATAAACTACCTATCATACAACTACTTAAACGATGTGACCATAGGGTATAACCTCGGAAGGTTATTCCCTACCTACCATGGTCACCTAAAGTATTTGGTCGGATCCTAATGATCGACCAAACTGGGTCGGGTTCGAGGTATAAGCGATTTATTAGATCGCTTACCCTACGACCCTAGACAACGTGGTAATCAGTAAGCATAGTCCCAAGGGACTATAACTAACGTGATTACACTCACGTTGCGAAGTTCAAACGAACTTCGCATTGACCATTACTGGTCAACGCTGAAAGTCAAACAAAGTTTGACTTTCGGACTCGAAAAGCAATAAAATAAGGAAAAGAACGAAAGAATACTAACCCAGGGTCCCCGAATGCTAATCCCGATCTAAGAACTCAGGTATGAAACAATGGTTTCAACTTAGAGCTCTCAAATCAGAATTCTTGTGGGTTTAGAAGCAATGGGGGGTGGGGTATTTATAGTTTTCGGGTAACCGTTAAGATCGTTTGTTGAATAACGTGCCTTAATCGTAACCGTACAAGTGTCGCAAAGTTGTGGTGGCTAAAAACCACCCTTATCAGCTGAATATGCAAGTGGGAAAGATGTGGTTGTGGTTAAAACAGCTGGTACACGCTGACTGTTCGTTCTGGTCTGTTCTGGAGTCTGACGCAGGCCGCCTAAGGATGCTCAGGAACTGAGGCGGGCCGCCTAGCAGTCTGATCAGCAAACTTCTTGCAGAATTGACAGTTTTGGTCCCTGCACGTGTTTAAGCCCATTTCCGGCACTTCTAAGACCCGTAAAGCCAACTTTAAGGCCCTAAAATGATGCCTAAACATTGTGGACATGAAACATGCTCAAAAATATGCCGGGTGCTGGTTCGTTTGGTCGTACGAACGCGATGTTCGCTTAATTACGACGGAATGCGCATAAGCGCGTAAAACGATCCAAATGACGAAACGAATGGATTTTTCTTATGGCGAACACTAAAATATAATGTAGTCATGCTTACATAAATTTTTGGGTGTCCGGATGTATTCAGAACGTAAGTTATGCGCGAAAGTGCAAACTTGTGCACTTTTTTACGCTTTTAGTCCCTGAATGACACAAAAGTTTATTTTAGCATACCGAACACCTCAAAGCCTATTTCTAAGCTATGTAAAGAATATTTATGGTATGTTTAACTTATGGTCATGTTCCGGAAGGTCTGTTACAGTTCAAATTGGCATACTTTCGCAGTTTGTCAACTTTAGTCCCTGTAAGCGATTAAACTTTGATTTCACCACACCAAACCTTCCAAAACTTATATCTAAGTTATGTAAAGGTTATTTAAGGTATGTTAAGCCTATTTCACTATTCCGGAGTGTTCGTTGGATTAAACTGGTTATATCTACACATCAGAGCGCGTATAACCCTCCAGAAAGCGATTTAAAGCTTGAAATCGAACAAGAGTTGATATGTGCAAACGATACACATATTTTTACAAATCCCAAGTATGAAATACAATATTTCATTGGTTTGGCATTTGTTTGATGGTTGGAGTGACACAGGTGTTACACATAGACCCCTCTTTTACTGTTTTCAAACTGTTTTGGGGTGAAACACATGTGCCTACTTGTTACTTTCGTGCTTTCCTGTTTTCACATCATATACTTGCTATGTTCATTAGTACACTATTAGTACATGATTTACATTACATTGTTTCGCTATGTATGTTTACTTAGCATACTTAGTACATTGTTTTACTTTACATTTCTGCTATGTATGTTGACTGAGCATGCTAGCACATTGATTTACATTACATTAGTTGCATATGTTTACTCAACATATGGACACATTGTTTTACATTGCATTTGTTGCATATGCTCATCTAGCATATGAACACATTATATTACATTTTGAACCGTTTGTAACTATTTGACTATGTGAACCGTTGTAACTATTTGACTATGTGAACCGTTGTAACTATTTGACTATGCGAACCGTTGTAACCATTTGATTATATGAACCGTTTGTAACTGTTGAACCGTGTGAACCGTTTGTAACTGTTGATTTGACCATGCATAAACATTTCTACAATTGTTAAACATTACATCTTGGTGGTTTGTTTGGGTAAGTGATTTAAGTAACGAGGCGACGTATAATACGATAAAAACATGGTGGATACGCCGCTGGTACTTCCTATATATAAGTGCTTTTATGGTATTACATATCGTAGCGTTATTTAAACCATTTCAGTTTAGACATATTACATCTACAATACAATCTTCACATAAACATCGTTTTACAAATGACTTAACTTATACAAACTCATTTTCATGGTTATTCACTTAACCATACATTATTCTTTTATACGTATATATCATTTGGTTTATTTATCACTTTTCAAATGATTTATGAAAGGAACCACTCAACAAGATTCATGGCTACTTTTATTAAACAGTTTCTTAAACTCAAGTCATGAATCCTATTTTCACAAAACCTATGTATCTCACAGGCATTTTTATGCTGACGTACCTATTTTCACATGTGTTTTCAGGAGCTGTTGCATAGGATGATCGAGACACACTTAGGCAGACCTGTGCCTTAGTAACTTAAAACGAAGCAAGAACTACTTAAATTATGTTATGTACTCTTTGTTTCTTGTTTAAGACAATGTAACTCTCTTGATTAATAAATAAAACGTAACTTTAATTTCCATGGTTGTGAAACAATTAATTCTGTTTCAGCACTCCCCGACGTTTCCGCCACGTTTTGATGTTTTACGTGGTCGGGGTGTGACATTTTATTAGATTATAGCTTGTGTAAGTAACCAAGATATGTGAAATGATCTTTAAAAGCATGGAGCTCTAGATTTCTCATCATTCCTCAAGATCACTCTCTCACTTCACACACACTCTCTCTCTCTTTCGGCTCCACCCCAAACCGCCACCATCACCACCCCTAAACCACCATCTTCATCCTTTATTCAAGTCTCATTCAAGTGTAGAAGGTGGACTTGCATCTTGTGGAGCTTCAAGAAGGGCTTTATTCTAGCTTTTTCATCATCTTTTCTCAACATCTTCATCACTAGATCCTACCCTAGCCTTGTGCTAGTAGTAAGCTCTTGATAAACCCTTGTTCATCTTCTTGTTATGATTTAAAGTTGTAGTATGATGATTATCACAAGAACACTAAAAGGTTAAACAAGAAACATGAACATAAGCTTAATATAAAGATGAAACATGATGTATTTATGTTAGTATGAAATTGTTTTGATATGTTGCTGATTACTTGCTGATTTACTTGTTAATATTGAGTACTAGAAATGTTGTTGATCACTAAGCATGTTAACGGAACCAATATAACTCGCTTTAGAATGTTAAAGGCTGAAAACAGGGGGCTGTTTGACGAATATAGCCAATTTCAGTTGGCTGTAACCGGACCTTAATAAAGCAGAAAATGTATTTTATGAAGTCTAGATTTATGTATTATGAAATACGGTTCTAATGGCACTGGAATCATAATTTTTGGACTTCGTTTACTATTTTTAAAGACCCTTTTTGTAACAGCAACTAAAGCTGAGTTTTTACTGCAGTAAATGGGCGCACTGTTTTTAGTCATAACTTGAGTTCTGTGTAGAATTAACTCATGAAATTCATACTGTAGATGACCACTGATGTATTTGCAATTCTCCCACTGGAATTTCGTAAATCGGACTTACGACGAATTTTAAATAAATTATTCCGTGGACTGCAATCAGAAAAAGATGAATCTGATTGCAGTCCGGAAAATAATTTTTTATTAAAATATTGGTGATGAATTGGATCCCGAGATTTTTACATAATAATATTTGGATCGTTTAAGACCTTCTGTAAAAAAAGTTGAGAATTTTTGGAACAAGTTAACTATTTTATTAAAATCCCCGAAAACAGCCCAGTTTTGAATATAAAAGCTGAAACGAAATAAGTAGTAAATTGCGTGTCTAAATGTCGGGTAGGTTATCTGAGAATGATCTAACATGTTATACGTCAATAGAAGTGTTATGTGCAATATCGTATGCTTGCTCTTGAGTAGCTATAAGTGAAATGTTTATATGGGCATGAATTATTAAAGTGAGTACATGTTATGTGGTAGATGCGTGTAGGAACTTTGTGCTTATTTGAAGTCACTAATAAACTAAGTGGTAATCATACTAGGACGTGATTGACTGACCTTGACTGTTAGCTATTTTTGAGAGTCAAACCGAGCAACCGAGGTGAGTTCACACACTTTCTAAGGCATGGGATTCCCGGTGGTTGGGAATGGGTTAAAGAATTAAAACGGAACCTACATATCCTCCTTGGGTAGGATATGTACGGCCATCCTCCTTGGGTAGGATGCCAATATTTAATCCTGCGTATTCTCCTTGGGTAGAATACATACGTTCGTCCTCCTTGGGTAGGACAACAACCTTAAAACTTACTAGACAAAACTCTATCATGAAGTCCCTCATTTTATATCGACTTAATCGCCGAGGCCAATGGCGAGCGGGTCATTAGTTAATAGCGCTATTAGGTTTAACAAACCTCACACCGTGTCATCCGAACGGGCGTGTACTAATGGACTATGGCAAACTGTCAATGATGATAGAACATTGATGTAGGGCACAACTATTGTTCGTCAGTTGTCGATATCGGTCTAGTAGTTCACATGGGGAAGCCCCCACTAATTATGGATATGGTTTGGGTAATAAAAGGAACTGGTTAAACATACTTTCAACTATGGGGTAACCCCCACGGAAAATAAGCCAACGAAAGTCAAACCACGTTTTTCAGAAACAACTTAAAACTAAACAACCAAACGTGAACTCACTCAACTTTGTTGTTGACTCGTTGTTACATGCTTTACAGGTTGCTAGATGCTTATGGAGCTTGCATGAGGAAGAGGTTGTTGTGGGATGCGGACTGTTATGTCCCATGCTTATTAATTAAACTTTATAAACTTATGGAACTTATGTTTTGGGTCTTAAAACTTATGAACTATGAACTTATGTTTTGAACTTACGTTTTATGCTTCCGCTGTTAACTTAAGGTCGGTTACCTTCTTTAGGTCACCAATCGTATTGTGGTTGGTTTTATTTACTTAATTGTGTTGTTCAATATGATTGGTGGCTCGATCCTGGTCATGTCATGGCTCCAAGCGGTGATGCTCCACATGGTGGATTTGGGGGGGGGGGGGTGACATATTGGTATCAGAGCCATTGGTTATAGTGAACTTGGTTTTAAAAAGGGAAAAGCTTTTTGACAAAACCAGACTATAACCTGTTTAGTGCTCAACGATCCACAACGACGCTTCGCTCCACGTGCAAGACTCGACACAATAGGTGGTATGATTTATGTTGTATTATCGGGTAGATAGTTCACACTGTGCATTAATTAACGTGATAATTGCAATTTGAACCTTGTGTGCTTACTCTCTACTATCGTCCCACACTTACGCACTTTCACGACACTTTTTCTCACTTATGTTGCTTCGTTGTGAAGATCATGAGCGGACGCGGAGGACGTATCAACCTGACTCAAGCCCAGTTGACGGCTTTGATCAATGAACGGGTTGCTGAGGCACTCGCAGCTGTCCCTATAGGAGGTCAACATGCTTAGCCTCCTGTGTGCACATTCAAAACCTTCATGGATTGCCAACCCAGTACCTTCAGTGGCACAGAAGGAGCGATAGGTCTCCTTCACTGGTTCGAGAAGCTCGAATCTGTCTTCGAAATGTATGAATGCCCTAAAGATCGTAGGGTGAAATATGCTACTGGAACGTTTGAAGGTGCTGCGTTAACCTGGTGGAAAGCACAGGTTCAACTGCTGGGGCTGGCGGTTGCTAATGCCACCCCATGGAACGGTTTCAAAGAATTGATCAAGGAAGAGTACTATAGTCGTGACGACATCCACAAGCTAGAGGTGGAATTTTTCAATCTAAAGTTGACGGGGTCTGAGATTGAGGCGTATACGAAGAGGTCAAGCGAGCTGGCCATCTTGTGTCCCACTATGGTGGACCCTCCCATCAAACGTATTGAGTTGTACCTCAAGGGTCTTGTACCAGAGATTCAGAGTCACGTGACTTCTTCCAACCTGGGTACCATTCAGCAAATCATTAAGTTGGCCAATCGTCTCACCGATCAAGCAGTTGAACAAAACAAACTGCCCAAGCGTATTAGTGCTACTACTACTGACGCTCCCAATGATAACAAGCGAAAATGGGATGGGAATTCCAGTAAGGGTTCTACTTCGGTTCAGTCTCAGCAGCGAAAGACTGATGACTACCAGAGTCCTGGTCAGCAATCTTCCGGTAGTCAAGGACAGGGTGGATACCGAGGGAACCACCCCAAGTGCAACCGGTGCCATAAGCATCATAGCGGGCAGTGCAACAAGGGTCGTTGCCTGAGATGTAACAAGTTTGGTCATGAAGCAAAGGATTGTAGGAGCGCACGACCAGCAAATCAGAATCACCAACAACAACAACAAGCTCTACAAAACCACCAGCAGCAACAACAGCAGGGCAATAAAGGATGCTTTCAGTGTGGCGCTGAAGGCCACTTTAAGAGGAACTGTCCTCAGCTGAATCAGAATCAGAACAACAACAACCTGGGAAACGGGAACAACAGTGGAGGCAATAATGGAGGTAACAACGGGGGTAACAATAACGGCAATGGTGCCAGGGGACGTGTCTTCGTGCTGGGTCAGGGTGATGCAAGGAACGATCCCAACGTTGTGATGGGTAAGTTTCTTCTGGATGACTTCTTTGTTACTGTTTTATTTGATTCGGGTGCCGATACTAGTTATGTGTCCTTAAAAGTTAGTCAAATGCTTAAGCGCACTCCAACACTTTTGAACACCAAACACACGGTAGAACTAGCAAACGGTAAAAGTCTTGAAGCCACACACATAGTTAAAGGTTGTAACCTCATCTTAGCTGGTCAGGCCTTCTCTACCGATCTTATTCCTATCGTACTTGGTAGTTTCGATGTTGTTATTGGGATGGATTGGTTATCTCATCAGCAAGCGGAAATTCTTTGCAATGAGAAGATTGTCCGCATCCCTCGTTCTGGTAAAGAACCCCTCGTGATTCATGGCGACAAGAGTGGTGCTGTCGTAAGCATTATCTCTTTCCTTAAGGCCCAGAAGTGTTTGCGGAAGGGCCACACTGCCATTCTAGCACTAGTTACTGACACATCAATGGAAGAGAAGGGACTTAAAGACATTCCCATTGTGCGTAATTTTCCTGAGGTATTTCCTGAGGAATTACCTGGTCTTCCGCCTCATCGACAAGTCAAGTTTCAAATCGAGCTAGCTCCTGGAGCAGCACCAATAGCTCATGCACCTTATCGACTAGCTCCGTCAGAACTTGAAGAACTGTCCATACAATTACAAGAACTCTTGGAAAAGGGTTTCATACGTCCTAGCACTTCGCCCTCGGGAGCTCCAGTCTTGTTTGTGAAGAAGAAAGACGGTACTTTCAGAATGTGTATTGACTACCGCGAACTCAACAAAGTGACAGTAAAGAATCGTTATCCTTTTCCACGCATTGATGATTTATTCGACCAGTTGCAAGGGTCGAACTATTACTCTAAGATTGATTTGAGATCGGGATACCATCAGCTGAGAGTCCGAGATGAAGACGTCTCCAAAACAGCATTCAGAACTCGCTACGGCCATTACGAGTTTCTGGTCATGCCTTTCGGGTTGACGAATGCACCAGCGGTCTTCATGGATCTCATGAACCGAGTGTGCAAGCCTTACCTGGATAAGTTTGTCATAGTGTTCATCGACGACATCCTGATCTATTCTAAGAGTCAGGAGGAACACGAGCAGCATCTGCGGCTTATCCTGGAACTTCTTCGTAAAGAGCAGTTGTATGCCAAGTTTTTGAAATGTGACTTCTGGTAGGCCACGTGGTAAACAAGGATGGGATTCATGTTGATCCATCCAAGGTCGACTCGATCAAGAACTGGCCTGCACCCCATACACCAACAGAAATCCGCCAATTCTTGGGCTTGGCAGGATATTACAGAAGTTTTATCAAGGATTTCTCAAAGATTGCGCAACCTCTCACTTCACTGACTCAGAAAGGTGTCACCTATCTGTTGGTCCCGTTGATACAGGATCTGATCGTAAGGAACAAGATGAATCGACTTCGTCTAATGTGCGGAATCCATTATGACGAATCACAGATTTGTTCAACACAGAATTCAACGTTTAACTGCTTGTCTGTTCTTTCTATTTAGTGTTCTGAAAGTTACAAATATCCGGTAGAAGTACAGACTATCCGTGCGAGTCAAAAGTTCTAACAGAGTTGCACCGGACCTCCTATTTATAGACAACCTCAGGAGAATAAGAAGTGTTGTACGTATGGGTGGGCTATCCGTGCGTATGACTTACCCGTGCGTATGGCTTATCCGTGCGTATGACTTATCCGTGCGGATAAGTTCTCCGTGCGGATAAGTTCTCCGTGCGGATTACCATCCGTACGTATTGCCATCCGGACGGATTGAACTTGTACCAACCAACACTTTTACATACAAAACCTATTCCTGAGTTGTCATGCTAACTACATACATACAAACAGTATACATAAACACAGAATACAAAATATGACTACATGCTGACGGAAGCTACAGACGTTATGTACTAACAGAATCCCCCTCGGATGTAGCTGTAGTACCTTCCAGCATAGTCTTCAATTCCTTCTGCTGCGTCTTCGTTAACGCGCTTTCTCCCTTCTTTTCTGTGCCTTTTCCTCCAACATTCTTTTTCGTTTTAGTCTTCTTTCAGTCATCCACCAATTTCTGTAGACAGGATCTCCATCACGCTTCCGGTCCCACTTAGGAATTTTGTTTTCTTCATATTCAATTGGTGTTTGATCTGTTGGAGGAACAATCCCCAATTTACGTCTTCCCCTCTTAGCAGCATGCTCAGCAATCTTTTTGGAACGTTGTTCACGCTTGTATACTTTCAAGAACTCGTCAATCTCCAGATCTCTCCACTTAGTCTTCCAGTATCTTCCAGAGTTGATGTCTTTTGCGAAACAAACATCCACAACTTTTTGATATTGCATAGCTTGCTCTCTGTCAGGTCTCTCATAAACTATCTTGTTGTAGAACAGACAATCTATATCTTTCTTTGAGCAATTTACAAGCCACATAGGATCTAACACACAGATCCTTCTTGCTTCTCCAGTGGACTTGTTATTTAATGAAATTATGGCTTCGGCTGTGGATTGATTGTATAACCACCCTTCAAACTCTTCATGAAAATCTTGCTCCATTGCCCTTAAAGGCATATTCTTCAAACAACTAGGAGGCTTGACATCCATAGTAATATATTTTTCACCACTTTCTAAGATTCTGACAATTTGCTCTGGGAATTATGGTTTCCAATCAGGATATCTTTTATGTGCTTGCAACTTCACATAGTTCCATAACCTTTGATCATGTTGCTTCACATCCAATCCATGATAATATTCTTTGATATTCTTTGTTTTCACCAACTCATCTATATCCCACCATGGTAGAGTTTTGATATCAGCCAAAAACTCAAAGTACTGTACTCCCTGTTCTCTTCTGATTGCATAAACTTTTAAGTCTTCCAAATATCCCCAAGAGAGAATATCACCCCAAGAGAGTTCTTTGTCGTGTGTAAAGAATTGAAGTGCCCGAAGTTTCTTTCTCTCTTTTGGCATGACTTTGTACCATTTCTTTCTTTCTTCTGCAAGGTTTTCTTTCGGTATGGTATTTGGAATACCTTCTGTAGACACTTTCTCCACTATCTTTCTCCTGATTTCTTCTTCATTTCGATCTTTGAACATTTCCGACAACGAAGGAAATGTTTCATCAATTCCTGAATAATGAAAATCGACTTCATCATCAGATGAATCTGAAGCATCTTCAACAATTACATCATTGTAATGATCAGCTTCGAAAGCATATCTTGGCTCAAATACATCTTCAGAAGTCTCAGGAATCTCATCTTCAATATCGAACTTAAATTTCCCTTCTTGCAATCCCAATTCCTCTAACATCTCTTCCCTTGACCTTCTTTCCTCAATCACTTCCTGATTTTTATCATGTAAGAAAATGACGGTAGGATTTGTGAGGAATACCTGATCCATGTGCTGCTTTCCAGAAGTAGAAGTTTCTTGCTGATCATCATCTTCTTGTTCGTTGATCTGATCATTCAGAAACTCCTCAATCTTTTGTTCATCAATAGGATTCTTCACAATCAATCCTGAAGAACCTTGATCATCGTCATCATTCTTCTTATCATCATCTTTCTCATCATCGTCGTCTTCATCTTCATCTGCTTCATCATCACCAAGTAGTTCTTCATCAGAATCACTAACTTCTTCTCCACGAGCCTTCTTTGCTTCTTTTCTCCTTTTCATAATTTTTATTCTGTGAAGAGTTTCTTTTCCATTGAGAGGCACTGTATATGCATCACCAATAAGTACAAATTGCTTTGTCTTGAATTCTAATAGCAACACTTCTTTGGCCTTTTTCTTCTTTTGTGCAACAGCAACTCTACGAATGATTTGATCAGAATCAATGATTTGAGAAGGCTCTCCAACCAACATGAAATCTTGACCATGTACAACTTGTTCTTGAGCACTTTCAGCATCAATTATCTCAGTATCAATTTGACTTGAAGAACCACCAGCTTCCTGAACATCTTCAACTACACTTTTGTTCTTTTGGATAGCTTCCTCAGCTAGTCTTATGTCTCTTTCAAGTCTTCTTTCTTCAACTTTTCTTACTTCAATTTCATTGAAGACAGCATGAACATCCTTTTTCAAATGATTTTCCACAACAGAGTATAGCATCTTAAGTTGTTCATCCTTCACCACTTTGTCTGCTTTCATGGCTTCCATCTCCAACTTCATAGCTTTCATTTCATTTGAAGTAGCTTCACTCATTTCACTGAGAAGCTGATTGAGTGTCTGATTTACATCCTGTAGATTCTTTGTCTTCTCATTCAATGAAGAGATTTCTGCCGTAAGAACTTCAATTACTTTAGTATTATTATCACCATCTTCCTTTATTTTCTTCATGGTGTCTTCATCCAAGATTAACACCGATCTAAGTTGATCATGAGCTTTCATTATTTTATTAACTTGCTTCAACAAAAGATCACGTTCGTTTTCAGCCTTTTCTTTTTCTTTTTCAAGCTCTTTGACTTTCTTTGCCAGAACTCTCACTGCTTCATTGTTGAATAAATCATCATCAAAATTCACATCTTCTAACGGATCTCCTGAAGCAGGTGGAAGATTGCTAAAGAAATCATCTGAGTCTCTTGGACGTGAAGATTCTGGAATCTCTATATTTTCTGGTACTGTTGGGAACTTTGAATAAAAGACTCCACCCTCGGTAACTTCAACATAGTCATCATGACTAGTCTGCTTTTCAGCTTCTGCTTCTTGAGATTTGGATGATTCAACATGTTGTGTATCTTTACCATCTTGTTCCTTTTGAACTTGACTTTCGCCTTTTCTTGCTCGTAATTTTCTCGGAATGAAACCAGCTAAAACTGCTTTTCTTTTCTTGATTTGTTTCTTTGGATTCTCAGGATCATAAGTTGAATCTTCTTCATCTGACCCTTTCTTTTTCTTTGGAGACTTTTTCTTTAACTGAGCTTTTCCTTTGCCAAGAGTGATTGGATCAACTTCAGATTCTGATATAGTGGTTTCAGAATCATCATCACTTGATAGATCTTGAACGACACCTTCTTGATCTTTAACACCTTTAGCAGCATCCTCATTCTTCTTTAAGAAACTTTGAAGAGATTGAGATAACAACTCGGTTCCTTCTTGAATAACTGCTGACGGTTCCAAAACTGTTTCATCTCTCAGCCTTTGTTGTGGTTCTCCAGAAGACCCTGCAAAACAAGTATTTGACAAATTTATTAGAAATTTTCACAACATAAAATTCTAATTTCCTTATGACTCCCCCTTTCACTATACCCTTTACTACATTCTTCGGAATAGAAACTGCATGGGACGTCTTTGGAGTTCTCTTTCTCTTCCCATCTTTGATACACCACCATCTAGTATCTTTCTTAGAGAACAAGCTCATCCTGTCATCTTCATTATCAGAATTACTATCTTCATGTCTCCATGCATCATTTCCTGGAGCTGCATAGTCTGGATTTGAAATTTTGCAGATCATTCTTTTTGCTCCTGGATTTGGACCCTTGATCAACCTGCTGATTGTGTCTGGTGACATATGCCTCAATCCCAAAATGTCGTTACTTCTCTTTTCTAAACCTTCAAACTGATCATCTATCAACATCTGGACAAACCTAGGATACATAAGGAACCTCTTGCTTCCATCCTTTACATTCTCCGTCATGTAATCAAAAATTACTTGAGAAATATTGTACGGTCTGTTCAGGACAAGACAAACAATGATATTCATGATATAATCTTGAGTTTCATCATATCCACCCTTTCTGTGTGACAATGCATGAAGAACACAATGAGCCATGAATTTGTAAGCGTGACTGAAACTTGTTTTCTGCATCTTTCCATTTACACTTCCAGCAAAACCCATTCTACACCACATCCCTTTTACAAGACGTTCAGAAACAATGTCACTTTCATCTCCAAATCTATATCTTTTCCATTTTCATCCTTCTTTGATACAGCAGAATGAATAGTTTTATCACTCTCTTCATATCTTGCAGCACTCCAAAATCGTTTCACATGAGATTCATATGCTACAGTCTTATCAGTTAAAGCCTTAGAGATTCTGCTTTCTCTCAAGAATTTCGCAACATCTTGAACTATTATGTTTTCGGTAAACTCTTTATCCAACACACAATAAATATTATGAGATTTATCCCAATCCTGCAGAAATTTTATTCATTTGAGAAATATTTTTGGAATATTCTAACAAAGAAAAACTTCCTATGCTTTGTGAAAGATTATCCATATGGATTATCAATTTAAGGGTTATCCGCACGGTTTGACACTTAAAGAGTTATCCGCACGGATTGTCATCCGTCCGGACAAAGTGTCCGTCCGGATTGGTCAACTAAAGTCAACCCGGATGATAGTGATGAAGATTGGCATACATGCTGATAGAAAGATAACAAGACTTTGCCCTGAAATGTTATCCCTGCGGACAACTTGTCTATGTCCCGGATTGCCATCCGTGCGGACAGCCTGACATTGCCCCTGGATTGCCATCCGTGCGGACAAGATGTGCCCAGATTGTCATCCGTGCGTACAACATGTCTTTGCCCCGGATTGTCATCCGTGCGCACAAGTTATCCGTGCGGATTGCTATCCGTCCGGATACAAATCACAGATGAAGAACAGTCTTTAAACATCAAAAATTTTCTAAGGCAAATCCTAAAATTGAACACAGATCTACACAGAGAATGTCAACGCGATCAAAACCCTATGTTCAAAGTTGTCTAAAACCTCCTATTCACAGTTCAATTTTAAAAACCTAACCGACACTTCGTACCGTCTAAACATCAGATCTACAAGATTTAAACATGTTATAACAAAAATTAAACCGGTACAACTCTAGATCTAATCATTCCGAACAAAACCCTATGATTTATTCATGACAAAACAGACTAACACAGGCTAGATCTAAGATAAGAGCTCCGAAAGAAAAGAAAAGATACGAGATGAACAGTTATCAAACAACGGATTATTTCAGATTTGAGTTAGAAAAACATACCTTTGCCATTGTTAATGTTGTGCAAACCAACAAAAACAAAGATCCGTGCAAAGAATTCCGAAATCAGAAAGTTGAAGTGCGAGTGAGAGAGAAAGAGTATTGTACGTGCGGATAGCATTGACTGACTCTTTGACCCTCTATATATACTATCAACAGACCCGTATTGTCACCCGTGCGGATTACCAACCGTGCGTATTGCTATCCGCCCGGATGAACATCCGAATGAGACACACTTTAACCTTTTTAATGGAAACTTTGATTTTTCTCAAATTTTGTCAGATTTTAGAAATCCACTTAAGTTGCTTGGTTCAAATTAATGATCCAAGGTACTTAATTTGTCGACCAAGTCCAACTTAATGACCCTGGTTGACCTGAAACAAAAACATACTGACTTTTGGAATTTTTGTTCAATCATTTTTCTGAAAAATTACAAGTATCAACTTAATGAACTTGTGTTTGACATTTCAATTACAGATTAGTTATGATTAGCTCCAAACTCATCTTCCATCCCAGAAACTTCCTGCATCTTCTATCAACTTTCGAATCCGAATACCAACTCTCCACTTTGGTTTGTCGGAAAATAAAGCAGAAAAATAAAATCTTTTTGGGATTTTTTTTTTAATGAAGCAAATGGACTAGAAAAGAAATACAGAATATAAGAATAGTAAAAATAAACTATTTACAAGCATATTTTTGGTGAGCGTGTTAGGGAATCATATCAGCTTCCGACAAGTTACAAGTACCATTAAGCTTGATTTCATGCCAAACATTAAACAATTCACTTAGATTGTCGATATGCTGATCCACTTAAATTCTTACACACATTTCAATCTGTTCAGGATACTGATTTAGTATTTTAGAGACTTAAACTTATACGCGTGTCCCACCTCTTGAATATACTCCCGTATCCAGAATCCCAATAATCAGTCTTACAGGTGAGTATACTACAATGATATCTGTACATAAATTAGGTATGCGAGGGCTGAGGGATCTCAGGTCGATACTTCCGTATACGCAGAGATATATCAGCTTCGACTTTACGGAATGTCCCCTTTATAGGATCTTTTAGCTACAACAGCAGCGACTATCAATTTTATTGTTTCATCGGCATGCTGAGGGTTTATGCTATGTTTCAAGCATTTGCAGAAAGTATTATCCAAGGACTAGGTCAGAACTACCGTTCAGTAGAAGTCCCGGAATAATACCCTAGACATCATTGAGTATAAAGACCTAGTATATCAGATTATGAGACCTTTCAAACAAGATTTCAGGGGTTACCTATATATCCAAGTAGTGTTCCCCACGAAATAAGTAAGTAAGATTTTAGGTTTATATCTTGAACAGACTTACTAAATGTGTAAAAACCTATCGGCACATCATCAGTGAGACTGTTTAACGCATTTAAACTTTCCATTTCTTTAGCGTACTGTAACCGTCTAGCTGATGTACTATCATTTTCCCTTTTTACACAAACTCTTTTTGAAATTTTATCATGTTTTTGGGTTTTTGAAATTTTCTAATGTTTTTGGCTTTTTCGAATTTTTTATTGTTTTTGTATTTTCTGAAAATAAAACTACTATCTCCCCCTAAAAACCAAAACAAGTAAAAATTCGACAAACCATTGCAGATTGTTTTTCAACATCATCTACATTGGTACCTTCATCAACGCCAACGATTTCCTCCGCATCCGATAGTAACTTCATACCATTAAGTTTCAAAAGATATTTAAAACGTGTTTTGTCAAATGCTTTGGTATGTAAGTCAGCCTTTTGTTCATCGGTGTGGATTTTCTCTATTCGTATCAACTTCTTCTCGAAACAGTCTCGGATGAAGTGATGACGAATTTCAATGTGTTTCGTTTTAGCGTAATGAACAGGATTTTTTGTTATGTTTATTGCTGCCTCATTATCAACAAAGATAGGGGAGTTAAGAAATTGCAAACCGTAGTCTCGCATCTGTTGCTGGATCCACAAGATCTGAGAGCAGCAGCTGCTAGCAGATACATATTCAGCTTCACAAGTGGATAGAGCGACAGAGGTCTGCTTCTTGCATTGCCAGGTGACCAATCGTGGTCCGAAAAACTGGCACCCCGCTGTTGTTGATTTAGCATTCACTTTGCAGCATCCGAAATCAGAATCAGAATATCCTTCGAGCGTGAAGTCGCCAACTTTTGGATACCACAACCCCAGAGATGGAGTTCCTTTCAGGTAGCGTAGAATCCTTTTCACAATTACCATATGCGAAGCTCTAGGATTTGACTGAAATCGAGCCGCGAGGCAGGTTGGATACATAATATCCAGTCTTGATGCCGTCAAGTACATTAACGAGCCGATCATGGAGCGATACAATGTTTCATCTACCTTCTCTCCGGTGAGATCAGGGTTTATCCCATGGTTCGTCGCTAATGGGGTGGACATTGGTGACATTCCTGACATCCCGAATTTCTCCAGAACATCATGAATGTATTTTGTTTGATGTATGAAAGTTCCCTCGGGAAGTTGATCAACTTGAAGTCCCAAGAAGAACTTCATCTCACCCATTGAAGACATTTCAAACTTCTGCTTCATAACTTGTTCAAAATCTTTGCAGAGTTGTTCATTTGTAGACCCGAAAATTATGTCGTCCACGTAAATTTGGACAATCAGAAGATGCCCGTCGACTTCTTTTGTGAACAGAGTGGCGTCTATCTTTCCTCGAGTGAAGTGGTTGGCTAACAGATGTTGAGACAAGGTCTCATACCAGGCTCTCGGGGCCTGATGTAAGCCGTACAACGCTTTGTCAAGGAGATAAACTTTATCTTTGTGAATTGGGTCGGTGAAGCCCGGTGGCTGCCCGACATAAACCTCCTCTTTCACCTTGCCGTAGAGAAACGCCGACTTCACATCTAGCTGAAAAACTTTAAATCCTTTCCACGATGCAAATGCAAGGAAGATTCTGATTGCTTCAAGTCTTGCGACAGGGGCATATACTTCGGTGAAATCTATCCCCTCCTGCTGACTGAAGCCTTGGACAACGAGTCGAGCTTTGTTTCGAATGATAACTCCTCGATCATTCCTCTTGCATTTAAACACCCATTTGGTATTAATCTTCCGGTGACCATCGGGCAAATCTACTAGCTTCCACACACCTAACTTCTCGAATTGGCTTAACTCCTCTTGCATTGCATTTACCCATGAATCTTCAGTAAGCGCCTCTTTGTACGTCCTTGGTTCTATCTGCGAGATAAAGCAACTTAATGAGAATTCAGTTTGTAAAGGAGCAACTTTTGTGTAAAAACATGTAAGCCCTTGATCAAGCTATCTTCGAGTGCGGACTCCTGACTGCAACTCTCCGATTATCAATTCCTCTGGATGATATGAGAGTGTTCTTGGCATCACTTCGCCTGAGACATCTACCTCGCCTTCCAAGTTTGTGACATTTTGATTTGCAACTTGTTCACTGACTGGAATAGTTTGATTTGAAAACTGGATTATCTCCCCCTCAGACTCTGAATCATCACGATCAAATAAATGTCTGTTTTCAGATTCTTGATTATCGTTTTCAACTGTCAGATTGTCTTGAGCAACTTCATTCTGTTCAACTTCATCATGTTCTCCAGCATTGCTTGGACCTGCTTCATCATCATTCGAAGTTTGTTGTTTTTGATAAGTTTCTGCTGGGAATCTTTCATTTGAATCTTCATACTCTCTCAGAATATCCAACTCGTCAAAGAATTCTGGTTCTTCCTCCATGTTGAAAGAATCCCACAAAGTATCATAATTGAAACGCCACGAGTCGCCAGGATTCTGAGGTGGCATTGTATGACCTTGACATTCAACATTTGGTGCTTCAATAATCCGCTTCATACTTGGAACGAAGACTCGTCGTAACGGACTTGCATAACCAATGAATATTCCTTCAATACTCTTCGGACCAAACTTTCCAAAAGGCTCTAGAACAGTACTGGGTGACCCGAACAGTTCAAGATACTTCAGATTTGGTTTGCGGTTATTGATCAACTCAAAGCATGTTTTGTTGAATTTCTTGACAGTGAGGACTCTGTTGAGCGTATAGCATGCGGCTGAGACTGCTTCTGCCCAAAAATTTATCGGTAACTTTGAATCAGCAAGCATTGTTCTGGCCGTTTCGATTAGAGTCCTGTTTTTACGTTCTGCAACTCCATTCTGCTGCGGAGTGTACGGAGCACTAAACTCATGCAATATACCTCTTTCATCACAATATTCTTCCATCTTGTTGTTCTTGAACTCAGTACCATTATCACTTCTAATTCTTCTGATACGCCTTTGGTACAAATTTTCAATCTTTCTGAACAACCCCATCAAACTGCCAAACGTTTCATCTTTTGTTTTCAAGAATGATACCCACGAAAATCTGGAATAATCATCAGTAACCACAAGACAGTAGAGATCCCCGGTAATACTTTTGACGTTTATTGGACCAAACAGATCCATATATAGTCTCTTTAATGGTCTGGAAACTGAATTGACTTGCTTTTTAGGGTGTGACTTTTTCTTCTGCTTGCCTTTGATGCAACTAATGCACTCCCCTTCCAGATGAAAACCTTTGATATCAACTCCAAGAACTAGTTCATTGTGCACCAAATGATTCATTTTTCTAAGATGTATATGCCCCATCTTCCGGTGCCACAACCTTGATTCTTTTTCAGTTGCTCTAGAAACAAAGCAATGTGCTTGACCTGTTGTTGTAGTTGCTACACTCATGTCTAATACATATAAATCATTCACTCTCGGTGCCCGCATGATAATCCATTCTTCAGGAACAACAAATCCTGGTTTCAAGATCAAACACTCTTTGTCTGTGAAGTGAGTGGTATACATATTATCACAAATCTGCGAGATACTTAGCAGATTATTCTCCAGCTCAGTAATGTAGTTAACTCTCTCAAACGTTACAATCCCATTGGATAACGTTCCTTCACCAATAATTCTACCACCTTCATGACCAGCAAATCCCACATAACCTCCATTGATATTTTTGACATCATACAGCAGTGCTGTCTTTCCTGTCATGTGCCGAGAAGCTCCACTATCCATAATCCAACGTGAAATGGATCTCGGAAGCTCCTGCACATAATAAAAACATTTAATGAGATTTTGATGCTACCCAAGCCTCTTTTGACTCGGGTAACTTGACATTAATGTGAGTTTTTGTAGTGTAAATTGGCGGAAAGTTTTTATCATTCATTTTTAAGCTTTCAGCAGTCCCAACCTCAACCTCTTTGAATAAGAAAAATTCATCTTTTTGAGGTTGACCAGATGGTTGGTCTTTCTTCACCACATACTTCTTTTCAGAAGTCGATTTTTGCTTCTCATACAAATCCAAAGGTACATACATCTTCTTGGTTGAAGATGATGATTTATCAGTCTCAGACACCTTTGATTTTGAAGAATTTTCTTTCTTTTCAACAACTTTTGGCTTCCATGTTTGTTGAGGTGATGCAACCCTTTTGTAAAATTTGTCATTTTTGGTTACCATCTTCTTAACAGGTTCAGTTATGATCTTGGTGTTTTCATTTTTCAAAACCTTTTTCTCAACAATCAATGGAGCCTTTCCTTTCACAACATCTCTCTTGATAGAATTCTTCACAGTTTTAGTCTTAGGCTTCAAGTTGGTACACTTTCGTGCAATATGTCCAACTTGATTACATTTGAAGCATGTTCGGGTGTCAACTACCCGACTTGAGCTTTCAGACTGAGGCTGTGAGGCCTTCTTTTCAAAGAACTCTTTGTTTGTTTTTGAAAAAATTTCAGACTCCTCATCAGAAAGTGAACTTGAACTGTTCACAAACACCTTTTTCACAGAAAACTTCTTGTTCTGAACATTCTTTTTCTGATAATTCTTACCACCCTGATATCCTCCCGACCATTTATTTTGATTGTTATTTGAAAAACGTGGTGGAATAACAGGTTTCTTATAGTAAGATTTATCTTTATCAAAATTCATTTGTCTCTTTGTCTGTTTCAAACCGTCTACTTCAGACAAATCAATTTCAACCAATTTGAAAACATTTTTCAATTTGTTCACATTAACATTCTCCAGAGGAAACTCAAAGTCTGAATACAACTTATCAGAACCAGACATCTTGTACATCACAAGACCCGGCTCATCATCTAAGTTGTTTTTAGATTTTGGTTTCGGAATGTAATTGTTCAGAAAACATTCTTCATCTTCAGTCGAATCACTATCCAAGACACTTTCAGCCATGCCTTTAATGATCTCAGTTTGAACACTATCATCGGATGATGATGAAGAAAATGTCACATCAATTGACTCTGGCAGTTTTATCTCATTTGTTTCAACTTCATCATTAACCAACCCTGATTGCTTCTTTGAAAAATTGTTTAGAACAGGTGGCGGAACTTGATGAAATCCTACCCCAGTTCCATTACAATATACATCTTTGCCAGCTTTGTTTTTCCCAATGGGTTTTGGAACAATGTGTTGCAAAACAAAGCTTGCAGAGTTGTAACTGTTCAGTTTCAAATTAATACGTTCATTCTCAATCTTAGCTTCTTCAAATTGAAGTTTCAATTTCGCAATTTCATCAAGTTGTTGGTTGATTAACTCTTCTTTTACCCTAAGAACCCCTGATAGTTGAAGATTTTCTTTCGTTGTTTTACCATTTCTGTCATCAGAATCTTTAACCGTTCGCTTTAGCTTCTCAAAATTTTCAGAAATTCTACGATTTTCAATAATCAACTTTTCGTTTTCTTTTCTTATTCTTTCTATGTCATTTTTATCATTATCAATTTTCTCAGTTAATTCTTTTGATCTATCATTCGAAGCTTTCAGCATTTTGTCACGGTTTAAGATTTGATTTTCAACACTTTTGACTCTACTAGTCAACTCTTCAACCTTCTTACCATTGAGGTAAGTGATTGTACTACAAACTTTGCACTCTTTCATGCAATTTTTGTAGTCATTTTCAGATTTAACTTTCTTACTTGACTCAAGTGTACCATTTGAACTGACCTTGTTTTTGGACTCAGTTCCAGAACTAGAAACTACCTCAAGTTCTTTTGCTGCAAGAACTTTTTCAGCCATCTTCCTCAGGTTTTCAGCCGTTAACTCTTGTGATGTATCAATGATCCCCTCATCAACATTCTTTGACTTTGGCTTCTGTTCTGCTTCTTTGACTTTTTCCTCTTTCTCTACTAGTTTCTCATCACCACCTCCCCACCATTCTCTTTGTCTAGCTTCTTCTTCCTCGGCAAATTGTTGGGTGAGAGCATCAACACTAATGGAATCTGGATCAACTGCAATGTTTCCTTGTGGATCAAGATAACATTCTCTGTCGGTATCCCATCTCTTAGCTCTTTTAGCTTCTTTGTATGTGTTATAAATTCTGCTCATCCTGGTTTGGGCTTTCATTCTTCGGTTGACGAACTTTTCTTCTTCATTTCTATTGTCTTTAAAAGGAACAATCTTCGTCACGAATGCATAACCCACAACATCTTCCTCTGGTAACAGTTCGCTCCAATCATAACCTTCATCATCATGAATCACAGCAAGAGCTCTAGATTTTTCTTTGTTGTCTTCAACCTGCTTCAATCTAGGCGGCTAAGATTTATTCTGGTGATAAATTGCTTTCTTGTAGTAATCATCTCTGAAAGGGTTCTCCTACTCATCAGCATATGCGTTTCTGCATTCTCGTTTGAAGTGACCTTTCTGCTTACATTTGAAGCACGTCACCTTGGACTTATCAAACCCCAGCTTGGTAGATGGACCACCAATTGTCTTCCTGCCGGTAATTTCCATGAAACGTTGTGCTCGACGAACAGCACTGGCCATAGCCCAACGAATATCGATCAACTCCATTTCCTCAGGATCAATCTGATCATAATCTTCTTTCGTCAGATTGGTGTTACCCATCTTCCCAGCTACTAACCCTTCATACGACTCCAACACAGATGCTAGAAAGATCATCTGCTGTTTGGCCGACTCCTCATCAAAATTCTGAGCATTCTTCAAATCCACTGCAATGTTGCATTGAAACACGTTCTTTGGAACAGATTGTTGTTGACTTGAAGAATTTGAAGAAGATCCCTGGCTTGGAGTATTGGATGAAAAGCCTCCATGAAAACCATTGTTTGAACTTGGACTTTCTTTACTTGAAGGATTTGAATTTTCAGCAGAGAAAGCAGTTCTTGGAGAAACATTCTTGGGAATCATACTCTTTGGATAGTACAGCTCCATGTTTTGTTGGTATGATGAATGATTTATCTTTTGTGTTTTCTTTATCTCCAATTCATGACTCTCTAGTCTTTCAATCAGCAAGTCGAAGGTCAGATCTTCAGCTTTGATTGTATTCTTTAACATCAATGCATAATACTGCCAATCCATCTCCTCTGGTAGTGAATCGAACAGTTTGTCAACTAGCTCCTCTTGAGAATAGAGAATTCCGTGTCTTTCCAATTCCAACTTTAAGTGCCCAAATCTTTCAATCATTTTACAAACAGACTCATTTTTTAAGCATCCAAACAAATCAAACTCTTTTCTCAACAGTTTCTTTTTGTTTTTGACTATTTCAGCACTTCCTACACATTTTATTTTTAACTTTTCCCATAGATCCTTTGCGTTTGTGTATTCAATTAGTGAAATAATGTCGTCTCTTACGGACTGGTGAATCAAAGCAACGCATTTTTGTTCAGCGACAAAGTTTTCCACATCTTCAGTTTCTGACAGATTCTCACAATCTAGTCTACCAGCATCAAAACCATTCTTTAAACTTTTCCAGCTCGGATACGCGAATGCTTTCAGCCACTCATCAAATCTTTTTGCCCACCGATTATACTCTTCGATTGCCATTAGCTTTGGAGGTTTGTTATAAGTACCATATGCGCTTTCAACACTTAGGGCATCGGACAAAGTTTTCTTCGGGTTCGGATTATCATTTGAATGGTTGGAAGTATCGTCTCCGGAGTTACCCGCGAAAGCATACATCTCACTGAAGAGATTCATGAATTCTTCCATTTTCAAATACCTGAAACAATTTTCAAACACTTAGACAATTTTTACAAATTCTAAAAATTTCAAACACTTGAACCGGATAATGATCCGTCCGAGTAGTTATCCGGACGAATGACAGAGGTTATCCGCACGGATAATGATCCACTCGGATGGTTGTTCGTATGAGTACTTTTGACTTTTTGACTTTTCAGGTTTTCCGCACGGGTTGTAATCCGTGCGAGTAACGATGATGATGTCAGCAAACAACTTGTAATAACTAACTAATCCAATCCGTTTGGACAGCTGTCCGCACGAGTGAATGACGTCATCAAATACGAACAGCTAAACATGGTTTTTGATGAATTTGATCTAGTTTTAGGTTGAATCTGATTATGAAACTAAGTAGGATTATACTTTGAATGATTGCGAATCAATTGATATCAATTTTATCAAATTTTAACCGTAGATTCTTGCTCAATTTTAAGTTTTTCTGATTTTATGGTGACGAATGAAGAACGAATGCAAAAACTAAGTAGAAGTGGAAGAAATCTGTCAAATTTCCGGTGAAATTTGAATCAAATCGGCAACAGATGTCAAATCTCCAGTGAAATTTGACTTTGATCAGCGAATAAAGCTTGAATTCCGGTGAATTCGGTGTTGTTGATCTCGATTCAGCTCCCTGGACGCTCTGATACCACTTGTTGGTCCCGTTGATACGGGATCTGATCGTAAGGAATAAGATGAATCGACTTCGTCTAATGTGCGGAATCCATTATGATGAATCACAGATTTGTTCAACACAGAATTCAATGTTTAACTGCTTATCTGTTCTTTCTATTTAGTGTTCTGAAAGTTACAAATATCCGGTAGAAGTACAGACTATCCGTGCGAGTCAAAAGTTCTAACAGAGTTGCACCGGACCTCCTATTTATAGACAACCTCAGGAGACTAAGAAGTGTTGTACGTACGGGTGGGCTATCTGTGCGTATGACTTACCCATGCGTATGGCTTATCCGTGCGTATGACTTATCCGTGCGTATGACTTATCCGTGCGGATAAGTTCTCCGTGCGGATTACCATCCGTACGTATTGCCATCCGGACAGATTGAACTTGTACCAACCAACACTTTTACATACAAAACCTATTCCTGAGTTGTCATGCTAACTACATACATACAAACAGTATACATAAACACAGAATACAAAATATGACTACATGCTGACGGAAGCTACAGACGTTATGTACTAACACTATCGTTGGGGTGATGCACAGGAATCTGCTTTTCAGCACTTAAAGGAGAGACTTTGTAGCGCGCCTATCCTTTCATTGCCTGAAGGCACAGATGATTTTGTGGTTTATTGCGACGCTTCCATCCAAGGACTGGGTTGCGTGTTGATGCAACGTGACAAGGTCATTGCCTATGCATCGCGCCAACTTAAGGTTCACGAAAGGAACTACACTACGCACGACTTGGAACTGGGAGCAGTTGTTTTCGCGCTTAAGATATGGAGACATTACCTGTACGGTACCCAGTGCACCATTTACACCGATCACAGGAGTCTCGAGCATATCTTCAAGCAAAAGGAATTAAACATGCGACAACATCGATGGGTCGAGCTCTTGAATGATTACGAATACGTGATCAAGTACCATCCGGGCAAGGCCAATGTTGTGGCCGACGCCCTCAGTCGAAAGGATACTATACCTAAGCGTGTACGTACGTTACAGCTTACCATCCAATCTAGTCTTCCTGCTCAAATTCGTGAAGCTCAGGTTGAAGCATTGAAAGCAGAGAACATCAGGGCTGAGTCCCTACGAGGATCGAGGCAGCGGCTAGAACAAAAGGAAGACGATGCTTACTATGTAACAGGGCGCATCTGGGTTCCGCTTTACGGAAACCTACGCGAGCTTGTGATGGACGAAGCGCACAAGTCTCGTTATTCGGTACATCCTGGTTCAGATAAGATGTACCACGATCTCAAGACTACGTATTGGTGGCCTGGTATGAAAGCCAACATAGCAACCTACGTTAGCAAATGTTTGACTTGTGCGAGAGTCAAGACTGAATATCAGAAACCATCAGGCCTACTTCAACAACCAGAGATACCTAAGTGGAAATGGGAGCAAATTTCCATGGATTTCGTTACTGGCCTGCCTAGATCTCAGCACGGAAATGACACTATTTGGGTGATAATGGATCGATTGACCAAGTCTGCACATTTTCTGGCTATCAAGGAAACGGATAAGTTTTCTACTCTAGCAGACATCTACCTAAAGGAAGTGGTATCAAGGCACGGAGTACCAACCTCCATCATTTCTGATCGTGACTCACATTTTACGTCCGAATTGTGGCAAGCTATGCACAAGTCCTTTGGCTCTCGATTAGACATGAGCACGGCATATCATCCACAGACGGATGGGCAATCTGAACGCACCATCCAAACCCTTGAAGACATGCTTAGGGCATGTGTAATCGATTTTGGTAATGGTTGGGAAAAACACCTCCCGTTAGTGGAGTTTTCGTATAACAACAGTTACCACACCAGTATCCAGGCCGCTCCATTCGAGGCATTGTACGGACGGAAGTGCCGATCACCTCTCTGTTGGGCAGAAGTTGGTGACAGTCAAATCACTGGCCCAGAACTTGTAGTAGATACAACCGAGAGAATTGCTCAGATACGACAGCGAATGGCGGCAGCTCGTGACCGTCAGAAAAGCTACGGTGATAAGCGCAGGAAGCCACTCGAGTTCCAGGTTGGGGACCGGGTGCTACTCAAAGTCTCACCTTGGAAAGGTGTAGTCCGTTTTGGCAAATGAGGCAAACTCAATCCGCGTTATGTCGGACCGTTCGAAATCATTGAGAAGATTGGCAAGGTCGCCTACAAGCTGAATCTACCAGCAGAACTCAGCGGAGTTCACAACATTTTCCATGTGTCGAATCTGAAGAAGTGTCTGTCAGATGAGACCCTCATAGTTCCCTTAAAGGAGCTCACAATCGACGACCAGCTGCGATTCGTCGAAGAACCAGTAGAGATTACTGATCGAGATGTTAAGATTCTCAAGCATACCAGGATACCTCTTGTTCGAGTTCATTGGAACTCCCGTCGTGGCCCAGAGTATACCTGGGGACGAGAAGACCAAATGAAACTCAAGTACCCCTAGCTGTTTAAGAAAAGTGCAACCACTACTGAGACTGAAGCTACTGCAGAATTTCGTCCCGAAATTCCAAATCAACGAGGGGATGATGTGACACCCCAGGAAAACCAGGAAACCAACGCAACTTAACTAGCTTCCTCAGTAACCACGCACTAAATTTCGGGACGAAATTTTCTTAACAGGGGGAGAATGTGAAAACCCTCGTAATTACATGTATCCGTATGATTATTTAATGATAATTAAAATGCTTGATGACTGTGTTGAATTACTAAACTGCTTTCTGATCACTGCGTCACACTTACATGTGCTTGTTAGCACACTAGTCATGTGCAGAAAAATTGACTAAATGGTCCTGAATATTCTCCTATGTGTTAGGAATTAAAAGTGCTACAAAAATATATAGAATAGACACTTTACGGAATAATTAAAAACTTTAACGAAACGGTATTTAACAGAACAACCGGACATAACCCGGGACACTAAATTTTTGACAAGTACACTGTTTTATTATTTTTGACTAGTCGTGGTCCCCGTTTACCATAACACCCACTATAAATCAAATAACCAACTTAAATAAACATGTTACTTGGAATATAACTTACCATTACCAATTTAGTCACAAATGTTACACTAAACCCCCCCCCCCTTGAACCGAAATCGGTCCCTTGTGGACCCACCCAACATCCTCATCATACTTCTAATCTTGTCCAAGATTTATCTTCTTATTTTATTAGACTATAGCTTGTGTAAGTAACCAAGATATGTGAAATGATCTTTAAAAGCATGGAGCTCTAGATATCTCATCATTCCTCAAGATCACTCTCTCACTTCACACACACTCTCTCTCTCTCTCTTTTGGCTCTACCCCAAACCGCCACCATCACCACCCCTAAACCACCATCTTCATCCTTTATTCAAGTCTCATTCAAGTGTAGAAGGTGGATACAAGAGACTTGCATCTTGTGGAGCTTCAAGAAGGGCTTTATTATAGCTTTTTCATCATCTTTTCTCAACATCTTCATCACTAGATCCTACCCTAACCTTGTGCTAGTAGTAAGCTCTTGACGAACCCTTGTTCATCTTCTTGTTATGATTTAAAGTTGTAGTATGATGATTATCACAAGAACACTAAAAGGTTAAACAAGAAACATGAACATAAAGCTTAATATAAAGATGAAACATGATGTATTTATGTTAGTATGAAGTTGTTTTGATATGTTGCTGATTACTTGCTGATTTACTTGTTAATATTGAGTACTAGAAATGTTGTTGATCACTAAGCATGTTAACGGAACCAATATAACTCGCTTTAGAATGTTAAAGGCTGAAAACAGGGGGCTGTTTGACGAATACAGCCAACTTCAGTTGGCTGTAACTGGACCTTAATAAAGCAGAAAATATATTTTCTAAAGTCTAGATTTATGTATTATGAAATACGGTTCTAATGGCACTGGAATCATAATTTTTGGACTTCGTTTACTATTTTTAAAGACCCTTTTTGTAACAGCAACTAAAGCTGAGTTTTTACTGCAGTAAATGGGCGAAATGTTTTTAGTCATAACTTGAGTTCTATGTAGAATTAACTCATGAAATTCATACTGTAGATGGCCACTGATGTATTTGTAATTCTCCCACTGGAATTTCATAAATCGGACTTACGACGAATTTTAAATAAATTATTCCGTGGACTGCAATCAGGAAAAGATGAATCTGATTGCAGTCCGGAAAATAATTTTTTATTAAAATATTGGTGATGAATTGGATCCCGAGATTTTTACATAATAATATTTGGATCGTTTAAGACCTTCTGTAAAAAAAGTTGGGAATTTTTGGAACAAGTTAACTATTTTATTAAAATCCCCGAAAACAGCCCAGTTTTGAATATAAAAGCTGAAACGACATAAGTAGTAAATTGCGTGTCTAAATGTCGGGTAGGTTATCTGAGAATGATCTAACATGTTATACGTCAATAGAAGTGTTATGTGCAATATCGTATGCTTGCTCTTGAGTAGCTATAAGTGGAATGTTTATATGGGCGTGAATTATTAAAGTGAGTACATGTTATGTGGTAGATGCGTGTAGGAACTTTGTGCTTATTTGAAGTCACTAATAAACTAAGTGGTAATCATACTAGGATGTGATTAACCGAACTTGACTGTTAGCTATTTTTGAGAGTCAAACCGAGCAACCGAGGTGAGTTCACACACTTTCTAAGGCATGGGATTCCCGGTGGTTGGGAATGGGTTAAAGAATTAAAACGGAACCTACATATCCTCCTTGGGTAGGATGCCAATATTTAATCCTGCGTATTCTCCTTGGGTAGAATAAGTACGTTCGTCCTCCTTGGGTAGGACAACAACCTTAAAACTTACTAGACAAAACTCTATCATGAAGTCCCTCATTTTATATCGACTTAATCGCCGAGGCTAATGGCGAGCGGGTCATTAGTTAATAGCGCTATTAGGTTTAACAAACCTCACACCGTGTCGTCCGAACGAGCGTGTACTAATGGACTATGGCAAACTGTCAATGATGATAGAACATTGACGTAGGGCACAACTATTGTTCGTCAGTTGTCGATATCGGTCTAGTAGTTCACATGGGGAAGCCCCCACTAATTATGGATATGGTTTGGGTAATAAAAGGAACTGGTTAAACATACTTTCAACTATGGGGTAACCCCCACGGCAAATAAGCCAACGAAAGTCAAACCACGTTTTTCAGAAACAACTTAAAACTAAACAACCAAACGTGAACTCACTCAACTTTGTTGTTGACTCGTTGTTACATGCCTTACAGGTCGATAGATGCTTATGGAGCTTGCACGAGGAGGAGGTTGTTGTGGGATGCGGACTGTTATGTCCCATGCTTATTAATTAAACTTTATAAACTTATGGAACTTATGTTTTGGGTCTTAAAACTTATGAACTATGAACTTATGTTTTGAACTTACGTTTTATGCTTCCGCTGTTAATTTAAGGTCGGTTACCTTCTTTAGGTCACCAATCGTATTGTGGTTGGTTTTATTTACTTAATTGTGTTGTTCAATATGATTGGTGGCTCGATCCTGGTCATGTCACGCCTCCAAGCGGTGATACTCCGCATGGTGGATTTTGGGGGTGTGACAACTTCTAAACCAAAACGCCAACTAATGAATAAAACGCCATTACTGCCCAAAACGCATCCCTATATAAACAAAAAACATCCAAGACATAAAAACACACCCCCCCAGAACCCGAAACGCCATATTTTCAACTATATAACATTCAAACTTACAACGCCAAAATCCCCAATACATCAAACACAACTACTCAAAAACGCCATATTTGCTACTATATATCATTCATCTTAGAAAACGCCAAAACACTCAAACATCAAAAAGATTCCAAAAGATCGACGGTTCTTTCAGATACACTATTACCTCAGTAAAACGCCAAAAATGCCAAATATCGTTTCTTGTATATTCAAAATATTGTTCTACGCCAAAGTTTCGGATAATGCATTCTACCCTGAGGTGCTGGGACTCAAATAACATTTTGCTGCATGAGATGGACAAATCATAAACAAAAAGATGCTGGGGTCAGACTTATGTCATTTTTCTGTGTTTTGTTCTTGATGAATATTTTAATGGCATGAAAAGACGAATGACACTAATGAGTTGTTTGAAGATACATATTCAAAAAAAAAAAAAAAAAACTCATGTCATTTTGTCTTTCCAAACGGCCACAAAAACACAAGCATGGCTAAGGCAAACCACCAGCGAACATGATTCAATGAAGAAAGAGACTGATGACAGTGAAGATTTGGAAGATGAATTGTTTTTATTTTTATTTTTTTTTAATTTTTTTTTCTGTTGTTTGATATGTATTTTTGAACTTAGAATAAAAAAAAATACATTATCTTAATAAAACGCCAAATAAGTCATAATGCATATGAAAACGCCATAAATGGAGTAAAAACGCCATAAATGGAGTAAAAACGCCAAAAACTCCAAAACTCTAATGAAAGTAATTTGCAAAAGTAATAATTAATAAAAAGCTAAAAATGAAAAAAAAACGCCAAAAGCTACTTAAACCCATTAAAAAACGCCAAACCTGTGAGATGGAAAGTCTATGACCCTAAAAACTCATAAAAAGTTGAACATAAAAAACAGTAAAAATACACAGTAAAATGAAAAAGACGGCTACTTTATTAATATCATTTATTATAAATAAAAACCCGCCTAAACTACGCGCCAAAAACAACCTATAAAGAGAGACTTCTCTGCACAAACAACTTATCACAAAACCAGAAACAAACGACATATTCCCTAGAAACCATTCACTTTAAAAACGCCAAAAAAAAATACTTAAAAAAGCCACAGATACAGAACCTCGATTCTGCTATATTGAGTATTGATCTGAGTGTGGTTTCACTGAATGAATTCTTCTGTGAGTTGGGTATCTCTATAATCTTTTGCTGAATGATATGGACAATTATTCAAGATAAAGAGACTGATGACACTGATATGACATCATGTCACTTTGTTTTTTATGGATATATGGATGGCATGAAGGGATCAATACATTAGAGCAGGCGTTGGTCTTCAACATGTCATCAAACAAGTATATATCCACCCACCATAAAGGATGCCACAAAAAATAAGTATCTTCTAAAGACGGCCGTTATGTAGGAAAATAAGGATCTACAGAAGGCATTCAAAATCAGCTTCAAAACGCCAAAAAAGTTAAAGTAGAAGAGGCTGATGACAGTGAATATTTGAATGAGAAATTTATTATAATTTTTACTTTTTTTTTCATTTTCTATTGTTTTGTTTTGTAATTCTTTCTTGTTTATCATTTAATTCTCTGCTATTTTAAAAAAAAATGAGTATAAAACGCCAAAAACTACAAAAAACAACAAAACGTCTGATAGTTTGAAAACTGTGAGAACGAATGCTAGCAAAGTATGAGGTTGATATATAAAACGCCAAAAAACGCAAACAAAGAATTACTATAAAGATCAACACTAATTGACAGATGAAAATTGAAAAGAAACAGTAAAATAAAGAGACGAAATCATTTATTGCCAAAATATTATAGTTATATTAATGCCATTACATGGAAAATTGAAAATTATTTATCTTTTCAAAACGCCATAATTGCCTGTCACATTATAGGCCTGTATCCGAAATGGCAAAACACTTGATATAATAAAATCAAGAAAATTACTGATGTTTTTTACATTAAAAGCCTGCATCCTGATCTAAAAAACAATAAAAACGCCAAAACAATACTTAAAGCGCCAAAATACTTAATATAATTCTTATCTAAAAACAATAAAAACGCCGCGTATTTATTAAACGCCAAAAAATGAAAAGATAAAGGGACACGCGTTAATAAAAAAGAAATATGAAAGGACAAAAAAGCTCTCTAAGCAGCGTGACACGTGTTAGGTCAGGAAGCGTTCTCACCGTTCTCACACTTTTGAGCGTTTTCTCCTGATCCCATTTCTATATATATATATATATAGGGGATGGTTCAAATGAAAACCACTTTAATCGCGAAAACTCAAAAACTAACTAAAAAAAGCCTAAAAGACACAAAAAAAAAATTTACATTTTTTTATTAAAAATCGCTAGTTTTTATATATAAAAAAAAACTTTTTTTCAAAAAAAAAAATTTGTAGTACACATGTGTAAAAAAAATTCTTGTAGTACTCATGTGTAATAATACACATGTGTAGTACACATACACATGTGCACTACAAAAAAAAATTGAAATTTTTTTATATACCTAAAAAAGCGAAAATTGGTATGCAAAAAAAATAATAATAATTTTTGGTATGTTTTTTAGGCTTTTTTTAGTTAGTTTTCGCGATAACTAGTGGTTTTCATTTGAACCTTCCCCTATATATATATGGGAAGATTCAAATGAAAACCACTAGTTATTGTGAAAACTCGAAAACTAATTAAAAAAGCCAAAAAAAAAACATACCATTTTTTTTTTGCATAACAATTTTCGCCACTTTTTATATATAAAAAACTTTTCAAAAAAAAAATTAAATTTTCAAAAAAAAAAAAAAAAAATTTGTAGTGCACATGTGTATGTGTACTACAAATTTTTTTTTTTTGAAAAAAGGTTTTTTTTTATATAAAGAAACCTGCGATTTTTATAAAAAAAAAATTGAAAAAATTTTTTTGAGTGTTTTTTTAGGCTTTTTTTAGTTAGTTTTCGAGTTTTCACAATAAAAGTGGTTTTCATTTGAACCATCCCCTATATGTATATATATAGGGTAAGGTTATTATAAAAAAATGTTAAAATTGTGAGAAATGTGAGAAATATTGTGGAGATGACATGTGTCCTAAATCTAAATTAATTCAAAAGGGTAAACAAGTAATTTTATCATTAATTCAATTAATTAAAAACTTCCCATAACCGCCACCTTAATTATAGGATCTAGATTTTTTTAAAAGATCTCTATAAACACCATTCAGAAAGTATATAACACCATTCAGCAAGTATATAACACCATTCATGGACTAAACATCTGATCGAAACATATTTTTTTCTCTATATAAGTATAGCAATATGGTACTCATATTAAAGATAAAAAAAGCTCGTTATTATGGTGCAATTTTTTTTTAAAAAAAAAGTTACGTATAAAAAGTTATTGACGTTTAAAAAAGACGGAGGGAAGTTACATGTGCATTAATGTTAGTTTCTTAATTTAAAAATGTTAAATTTACTTATATAACCTTAATCTAGAAAATTAATATGTTTAATAGTAAACATTATTTACAATTTTCCCATTACGATCTCAACCATTAGATCAAAGATCTAATGGTGTAGATTTTTTCTTACCTTTCTCACAAAAAAACCCTTTTTTTACAGGAACCTCTACCTATATATATAATATATATATATATATATATCATATACGAGTTCATACTGGTCAATTCATATTATACAACGAGTCAAATTGAGCCTACTAAAATTGAACAAAAAGGTCAAAATATGTCATTTTTATAATACTTGTTAAATGAAAACAATTCTCAATGGGTAATCACCACCAATGATTAGTGTTTGTCTCCACCACGTACTTATTACCATTGACGCCACCAACACGACCACCGACTTTGCAGGCATGGCTTTACCTTTGTAGGAGCCTAAAGCAAATACTAAAATGGAGTCATTTTGCAAAACTAATAAAACAATATAAAACCGTGAAGATAACACTTATTACAGGACTAGTGGAAGACCCGCGCGTTGCGGCGGAATCGATAATACCACCAAGTCGCGATGGTGAAGGTTAAAAGGGTTGCGGGAGTTTGACGAAAGTTTTGCATAACTCACCTGTGTTACCGAGTTGGCCAGAGACGGTCATGTAATCATCTCCTGTAATGCTTGTATTGAACGCAAGACATCCTGGTTTAGGCGATGGTATTTTACAAAGAATGCGGTTAAGAAGATGAATTAGAGGTTGCACAATGGTTGAGTTGGGTAATCGGTGGAATCCCGTTGGCGTCGATTGACACAATTCAAAAAAACCTCGGATCAAATAGGTTACCGTGCTGAATAATATGTTATCTTGGGATATTCTAATAAAAAAAGTTTATAACCTGTAGAGTTTAGATCGAAAATGATACTTTTTTCTGGAGATGTTAAATTTTATGAATTGGTATTTCCTTTTATAAAGATAATACACTCAAATTGTTTTTTGAGTAAACTGCCATTTTGGTCCCTGTGGTTTGGCCAGTTTTGCCACTTTAGTCCAAATCTCAAACTTATTACATCCAGGGCCCTGTGGTTTGGCTTTTGTTGCCATTTTGGTCCAAATTTCAAATTTGACCAGATTAACCACTTTTGACCCCCTGTTTTGTCCTTATATCCAGGGGTACTTTTGTCATTTTGGTTTTATTGTAAATGATTATTAATCCAAACACCCCCTAAACTGATTATAAATCCCAAACATCCCCTAAACTCTGATTATAAATCCCAAACACCCCTTTCTCTGCACTCTCTCTCTCTCTCTCTCTCTCTCTCTGAACTACCACCACCACACCACCACAACCACCACCCCCACCACCGTATCATCACCACCACCAACCCTGCTCTCTCTACTTCACTCATTCAAGAACCCTAGCCAATATCATCATCATTTTCATCGATTCCCACAAAGGGAACATATTTATTGAAACAGATTTGATTTTGACCTGTTATCAACATATTTATTGAACAGTCAGACATGAGGGTTTTTACTGATGAAAAATGTTACTACACATCTAGACTGTAGACATGAAGGTTTTTACCAATGACAACCCCAATGAATTAACACAAAAAGATGGCATAAAGTTAGGATAACAACAATTTACAGCAAAAGCAGGCAGTAAAAGCAACAAATATGTGTGGGTCTAAAGAGTGAGTAAACTTAATTACGCCATGGTGGTGGACTTGTAATGCAGTAAGAGACATTAGGAAGCTGATCTTTAGCAGGATGTGGCTGCTGATCATCCTGTTTAGGTGGTGGTGCTGCTCCTCCTGCCATACCTCTGTTTTCCCTTTTAACTTCAACAAAATCCCCAATCTTTACCCTAGATTTCAACAATAATCTTGAATCTTTATGCAAAAAGTATGAACCTTTGATAACTAAAACCAAACCCCTGTGATAAAAATGCAAACTTTTTGTTCCTTGAAAGTGAAAGTGAAAGTGGAACCTCTGATCGGAATCCTCCATCACTGAAATCTTGAATCTTTATGCAAAAAGTATGAACCCTAGATTTCAACAATAATCTTGAATCTTTATGCAAAAAGTATGAACCTCTGATCGGAATCCTCCATCACTGAAAGACATGTTGTGGCGGCGGTGGTGTAGAGAGAGAGAGAGAGAAAGAGAGAGAGAGAGGTTGGTGATGGAGGCGGTGGTGAGAAGGGGGAGGAGGTGGCGGTGCATGTGGCGGCAGAGTGGTGGTGGTGGCGGCGGGCTGCAGATCCGGTGGTGGGGGTGGGGGTGTAGATGAGGGAGGAGATGAGTGGTTGTGGGTGTTGGTTTTGTAGATGAGGGAGGAGATACGGTTGTGAATGTCTGTATATGTGTATATATATAATATATAATTAATTTTGTTTTAATTTATTAAAAGAATAAATTAAAATGACCAAACTACCCCTGCACTAAAGGACAAAAAAGGGACCTTAAAACAGTCAAAAATAAGATATTTTGAGTTTTGGACCAAAATGGCAACAAAAACCAAACCACAGGGCCCTGGATGTAATAAGTTTGAGATTTGGACTAAAGTGGCAAAACTGGCCAAACCACAGGGACCAAAATGGCAGTTTACTCTTGTTTTTTTGACATTTATGATTCACAAGAGGCTGAAGCTTCCGATGGTGTAAATTCACAAGAGACCGAATTTGAAGGTGAAAATCTGGATTGTAATATACAAAATGTTGTTTACATACTTTGTTTCAACAGCGTGCACTGGTGGTCAAGTGCCTAAGGGTATATAGTTATGTTTGCAATCACTAATCTACAATTGTTTTATGCTATAGCAGGTCAAATGGGTAAACATTCCATTCGCTCAACCTATCTATTTACATTCTAGCCAAAATCACTTTCCATTTTAGTTATTTTTCTGTAGTTATCCGCTATGCTACCCGAATCTACAATTCATAAGTACTAAGGGTCAATATTATGACAAAAATATGAAGATGTTTAGACAGATCGGGGCTGCTTCAAACTTCCAGGGAGAATAATCTGCAAAAACACATAACCACAATTAGCAAAAACTTTAATAAAACTAAATAAACCCACTACAACAAAGGAATAACAAACAAAGCACCTATCTTCTTTGAGTTATCATCAATGTCTCGTTTCGACCTCACTCGCACCGTCCCATTTTTGACCCGCGTTGTCCCATATCATACATAGGGATGAGCATTTGGTACCGGGTACCGGTACCGAATCGTACTGAGTATATTCGGTACTGGTACCACTCTCCGTTTTTCGGTACCGGTACCGCCAAGTCTCGAACCCAAACTCAAGTATTCGAGTCTCGGTGTGTCATGATCCTATATATCAATGCGCGAGTTTAGCATAATGATAAGTCACACCGGTTTGATTCGGTGCAAATACACACAAATGACAAGTTTCTTTTCTTTTCTTTTTTAAACCATTTGCAATCAATCTAGTATCATCTCAGAAATCTTCATAACTCTCAAGAGATTGCTATAACTTAGCCTACAAGCTGACCCTTATGAGTGTGTAGCCTGATTTCTTCAATAAACAACTTCACATTTAAGTGAGATGAACCCTCTTATTCTAGTGTTTGTGCAGCCATTTGTTTCAAATATTTAGCCTTTTCTCTTCTTTCTTCTTCTGTTCCTTCATCCATTGCCATCTTTACAGCTTTGCAAACATCCCCCCTTTTCACTTGAATTGCGTCTCTATTATCGTCGTCTAGATGCATCACTCTTTGAGCCTCAACTCCCACACCAGTTCCCAACACTTGTACAACCAATCTTTCATTAAAAAACTATTCAGCAAACTGTGGCCATGTGATCATCGGGACACCAGCGCAAACCCCTTCAATAGTCGAGTTCCATCCACAATGTGTCAAGAACGCTGTTGGACCGTGTCGTGACCCTAAACGATCAGTCAAGGCAATTCAACATCACGTATAAAGGCGGAATCAGTATACGCAACGTAACAATAGCTATTCCTTTCAATTCCTTCACTTTATTACTTTTCTGATACAATTTTGACAGAGTTTCAGCACCTATCACATGACCTGATTTCGCTCCAATGTCACATGTCCGGGTATATATAGGAGACTGATTCCACTTATATGGCATGTCCATATAAGCGGAATCACTATGTGACACATAAGTGGAATCACCTAATGTACATAAAAGCGGAATCACTTCTAACCTATGTTCACAAAAGCGAAATTAACATTATAAACCCTAATCTAACTCTCAAGACCCTATGTTGACTATCTTGACTTAAGACTTGATGTAGACGTAGTCAACAAACATTCCGTGCATCAACAGACTCCCCCTTGGATGTTGACGAAGTCTTCAGCTCCGAGTCTTCAGTCTTGGTCTTTTCTCCATCTCTGTCTTTTCATCGTAAGCATTCTATCTTCACAGGCTTCAGAAACACAACCTGTCTCTAACTTCCATCTTCCCTTTGACTATTGATCCAGACTCCCCCTTTCACTGACTTCCCCTCTCAGTATGCTAGAATCTGAGGTCTTTATCTGGTTCAATCTTTGACAATTAGCTCCCATGGGAATGATGAAGTCCAAAACCTGTTACCCTGCACATCCTCTACCTCACCATAAGTTTCACAAATTTATAACATTTGAATTTAACAAACTTACTGGTAGACATCATTAATACAATCAATCATACTAGTTACATCAAGTTCAAATGAATGACCTTGATAAACTAACTACACAGTCTTTCAAAACATTTGCATATGACATTCAAAGTTATCAACATATTCTCCCAATCCAATGTAGTACATCATGTTTAGCACTTGGAATTTTGAATATTAGCTCTTCAACATCAGTTGTCGAAAATCTTTTTGAATTTTGAATTTTGAATGAAATGCAGTAAACAAATATATACAAACAATATTTTTGTGAGTTTGTGTAAGAGGATCATATTAGATTATGAGACAAATCACAAGCACCATTAAGCTTTAATCATTTTAAGTTCTAAACGATTCACTTAGATTGTCAGTATACTGGTCCACTTAAATTTTCACACAAAGTTCAACTGCTTCGAGATACGAATTTAATGTCTTAAGCACTTAAACTTAATCACGTGCCCCACCTCAGAATATACTCCCGTATCCAGATCCCAATATTCAGTCTTACAGGTAATTATAACACAAATGATATCTGTAAGGGGTTAATAAATTATGAAGAATCATGAGAGCTCAGGTCAGAACCATCGTTCAGCAGAGAGATCATGACTCAACTTTTGGGTGTGTCCCCTTTAGAGGATCTTTTTTATAACAGCATTGCTAAGCAATTTTTATTGTCTTATCATTTATGCTGAGGGTGATGCTATGTTTCAAGCATTTACAGAAAGTATTATTCAAGGACTAGGTCAGAACAACCGTTCAGCAGAAGTCCCGGAATAATACCCCAGATATCACTGAGTATAAAAACCTAGTATATCAGAATACGAGACCTTTCAAACAAGATTTCGGGGGTTACCCATATATCCAAGAGATGTTACCCACGATATAAGCAAGTTTGAAATTTAGGTTTATATCTCGTCACAATCTACTAAATGTGCAAAAACCTACTGACACATCATCAGTGAGACCGTTTATCACATTTGACATTTCATATCCTTAGCATGCTGTGATAGTCCACTGATGTACTATCATTTCCTCTTCTTTCAACAAAACTCATTTTTGCTTTTTCAATGTTTTTGGCATTTTCAAATTTTCTAATTTTTTTAAAATTTTTCTCCCCCTAAAATCAAAATATGTTTCAATTTTGATTTTCAAGGAAAATTTGAAAACAAACTGACAACCGACATCGAATTACTTCAATTCGCCATCCACTTGGCTTAACAATCAGAACTCCCCCTGACAACAAACTATTTTCCCATTTAGATTTCAAAACACTTAAGTTTGTTTTAATCAAAATGGTTTTTCCGAAAAATTAGTTTTGTTGAAATAACAAACCACTTGTTGGTTAGGGGATTACTTCATCACTTTGTTCTCCTTTAACCATTTAGAAAGATTTAACAGTTCAAGATTCTATCAACACAAACACTTGTAGGAAATCAAGTACAACTTAATGTCCCTGATTTACCACATGTAAAGAAATGTGCCGATTCATGTTCCACGCTTACCTACCGGGGAACTCCAGCAAGTCAGGTTTTTCTATTTGAAAAGATTCACCCAAGCCTGACCAGCCTTGGGTTTGACAGTTTTTACCTCAACAAATGGCTCTTCTGGTTTTGACAAACCAGAATCATTGCCTGCACATGGCTTGTCTGACTTTGACCTGTCAGATTCATATTTAACTTCATGTGTTTCCTCTTGAATCACAGATTTGTCTACAATCTGAACATCATCACTCTTTACGGGGTGTTTTACAGTCTCGATTGCAGATACCTCAAGCGGGAGAGACTTTGACTTACAATCAGACACGTTTTCAGAACAGGAACGGTTCTTCAACTCGTGCGTTAACAAGGCTCTAGCTTTCATAATATTGGGTGTTGAAAGAAGGTCGGCAGCATCGCGTTCGAGTCTTGGATGCAAAAGTACAAAATATATCTTCCAGAAAGAACTCTCACTCATATAACTTGGGCACAACTCGATCCTTAGAGCACGCAATGTTGGAGCTAAACGTTGAACGGCGTAAACATGTTCTTGTTGTGCATCAGAGAGATCAAAATCTTCATCATCATCTTCATCCTCCGGTAACGGAAACTCCAGCCAAGTTTCAGGATGCATAACAATATCACTAACAAACACCTTCTTTTCAGCAAACCTCTTGTTTTGAAAACTCTTCTTCTGATAACTATTACCACCCCGATAACCACCCGACCAACTGTTTCGATTGTTATTATAAAAACGCGGTGGAACAACAGGCTTTTTGTAATAAGCTTTATCTTTCTCAAAATTCATTTGCCTCTTTGTTTGACACAAACTGTTCACTTCTGACAACTCAACTTCAACTAACTTGAAAACATTTGTCAACTTTTTCACATTAACATTCTCAATGGGAAATTCAGAATCCGAATACAACTTATCAGATCCAGCCATCTTGTACATCACAAGACCTGGTTCATCACTTAAGTTGTTTTTGGATTTTGATTTCTGAATGTATTTGTCCAAGAAACACCCATCATCTTCAGTTAAATTAGACATCAAAACACTTTCAGCTGTGCTCTTAACAATCTCTGTCTGAACACTATCATCAGATGATGTAGAAAAAATAACATCAATGTTCTCCGGAAGTTTAACTTCACTTTCTTCCTCAATTTAAACCAACCCATACTGCTTTTTAGTGTAATTATCAAGAACAGGTGGTGGAACTCGATGAAACCCCACCTCAGTTCCATCACAATACACATCTTCGCCTGCTTTGTCTTTCCCGATGGGTTTGGGAATAATATGTTGCAACACAAAGCTTGCGGAGTTGTAACTGTTAAGCTTCAACTGGATTCGCTCGTTTTCAATTACAGCCTCTTGAACTTTAAGTTTCAATTTAGCGATTTCATCCAGTTGTTGGTTGATTGATTCTTCTTTGACTCTAAGCACAGCTTTCAAATGTTCATTTTCTTTAAAAGTTTTACCATTTCGATCATCACAATCTTTCATTGTGCTTTTAAGTTTTTCAAATTTTTCAGAAATCTGACGGTTTTCAAGAATCAACTTTTCATTTTCTTGTTTAATTTTGTCATGATCAATTTTATCAGTTTCAATTTGAGCAGTTAATTCTCTTATCCGTTCAGTTGAAGCTTTAACTGTTTTGTCACGACCAAGAATCTGATTCTCAACGCTTCTGACCTTTGCTGTCAGGTCTTTAATTTTCTCACCGTTGAGATACGTGACAGTATTACAAAATTTGCACTCTTTGTTGCAATTTTTGCAATCAGCATTTCCTTCGATCTTTTTACCTGACGCATTTGTTGACGAATTTGGACTGACCTGGCCTTTTGACTCAGACATGGAGTTAGAATCTACCTCAAGTGCTTTAGCAGGCAGCACTTTGTCAGCCATTTTTCCCAGGTTCTCTGCAGTCAACTCTTGCGTTGTATCGATAACTCCAGTATCAATCTTCTTTGATTTTTCGATCTCTTCTTTCTCTTTTTCTTCTTTTTCTTTCTTCGCTTCCTCTTTCATTTTCTCTGTTGGAGTTCCCCACCATTTGTGTTGCCAATACTCATCATTATCTTTCATTTCCTTGATTAAGGCTTCCAGATCGAGAGTTTTGTGATCGATTGCAATATTTCCATACTCATCAAGATAACATTCCCTATCTGGATCCTATCTATTTGCTCTTTTTGCTTCCAAATAGATACCAGAAAGTCTAATCATTTTGTTTTCCGAAATCATCTTTCTGTATCTATACTTCTGCTCTTCAGTTCTATCATCTTTCCATGGAATAGGTTCATTTTTCGCCATGAATGCGTAACCAACCGCATCTTCTTCTGGTAGAACCTCTTGACTCCAATCATACCCCTCATCATCGTAAATCACTGCAAGAGCTCTAGATTTCTCTTTGTTGTCTTCAACCTGCTTCAATCTAGGCGGCTCGTATTTATTCTGGTGATAAATTGCCTTCTTGTAATAATCATCTCTGAAAGGGTTCTCCGATTCATCAGCATAAGCATTTCGGCATTCTCGTTTGAAGTGACCCTTCTGCTTACACTTGAAACAAGTCACCTTCGATTTATCGAACCCCAGCTTGGTAGAAGCACCACCAATTGTTTTTCTGCCAGTAATTTCCATGAATCTTTGTGCACGACGAACAGCACTTGCCATAGCCCAACGAATATCGATCAGTTCCATTTCCTCCGGATCAATCTGATCGTAATCTTCTTTCGTCAGATTTGTATTGCCAATCTTCCCAGCTACCAATCCTTCATACGATTCCAACACTGATGCTAGGAAGATCATTTGCTGCTTGGCCGATTCCTCATCAAAGTTCTGAGCATTCTTCAAATCTATCGCGATGTTACATTGAAAACGATTCTTTGCATCTGGATGATTTCCAGAGGATGAAGATCCAATGTGATAACCACTATGACTTCCACTGCTTTGACCACTTTGATTTTCTTTGTCGGCTGTCGACACATTTTCAACAGAAAACGCAGTCTTTGGAGAAGTAGCTTTCGGCATCATGCTTTTTGGATAATACAAATCCAAATTCTGCTGGTAGGATGAGTGATTAACTTTGTACGTCTTCTTCAACTCCAGCTCATGACTCTCGAGTTTCTCAATCAGCAAATCCACAGTCAACACTTCTGGTGCTTTGATTGTATTCTTCAGCATCAGCGCATAATACCACCAATCCATTTCGTCTGGTAATGAATCGAACAGTTTGTCAACAAGTTCTTCATCAGAATATCTGATATCATGTCTTGCTAATTCCAGCTTCAGATGACCGAACCTTTCTATCATTTTACAAACTGGCTCATTCTTAAGACAACCAAACATATCAAACTCTTTCCTAAGAAGTTTCTTTTTGTTTTTCACGATTTCAGTACTTCCTAAACATTTCTTTTCTAACTTTGCCCAGAGGTCTTTAGCGTTTGAATAATCTATCAATGAGATGATATCCTCTCGAACAGACTGAAATAACAATGCCACACACTTTTGTTCGGCTACGAAAGATTCAACCTCATCAGTAGCTGTTAAGACTTCACCATATTTCTTTCCATGTTCATAACCGTTTTTCAAACTCTTCCAACTTGGAAATGCAAATGCCATCATCTAATCTTCAAACTTTCTGGACCACCGACTGTATTCCTCAATAGCCATTAGCTTTGGGGGTTTATTGAATGTTCCAAAAGCACTTTCCGATTCCCAAGCTTCCTTTTTCTTCTCTTTTGACTTGTTATCATTCACATTGCTTGACGAAGAATCATCGTTTCCAGAATTTCCAGCGAACGCGTACATATCGCTAAACGGGTTCATGAAAAGATCATCCATCGTGAATGTACCTGCAAGATTATCAAACACTTAGACAAATTTTGAAATTTTGAAAAATAATGACACACGAGCGAAATCAGTCAGATTGACTGATAAGCGAAATCACAATATGTGACACAAAAGCGAAATCACTTTTGTCCATATAAGCGAAAACACTTGATGTCCCTTTGAGCGAAATCACTTATGTCCGTATAAGTGAAATCAGGAGACTGTCCTTATGACCGAAATCACTAAGTCCACAAGAGCGAAATCACTATGTTCGTATGAGCGAAATCACTACTTGTCCAGATGAGCGAAATCAGTAGTGTCCGGATGAGCGAAATCACTTTTAACACTCGATGTTCACAAAAGAGGAATCACGTTTTTTATCCATTTTTAAGCCAAATTTCAATCTGATACTTTCAAGGGTTGTACTACACTTAATTCCGATCACAATGATATGTAATATGTTCAATTTCGACCACAAATTCGTTCCAGATCTGATTTTGAAATTTCTGTTCGTGAACCGATTGAAATTTTGTTAAAATTGATTGATTTTTACTTTGTTTTAAGGTCTGATACTATTACGGATTGTTTAAAAGACAATTTCGCTCAAAATACTTGAGATTCAACTCATTTTGTCCGTAGGAACTTGTTTAATTCGGAAAAATAAAAGAGAAATTGAGTCGAAATGTGAGAATAATGTCGAATCAGCTGAAGTAGTATGAACTCCTCGTCCTGAAGCTCTGATACCACTTGTTGGACCGTGTCGTGACCCTAAACGATCAGTCAAGGCAATTCAACATCACGTATAAAGGCGGAATCAGTATACGCAACGTAACAACAGCTATTCCTTTCAATTCCTTCACTTTATTACTTTTCTGATACAATTTTGACAGAGTTTCAGCACCTATCACATGACCTGATTTTGCTCCAATGTCACATGTCCGGGTATATATAGGAGACTGATTCCACTTATATGGCATGTCCATATAAGCGGAATCACTATGTGACTGATTCCACTTATATGGCATGTCCATATAAGCGGAATCACTATGTGACACATAAGTGGAATCACCTAATGTACATAAAAGTGGAATCACTTCTAACCTATGTTCACAAAAGCGAAATTAACATTATAAACCCTAATCTAACTCTCAAGACCCTATGTTGACTATCTTGACTTAAGACTTGATGTAGACGTAGTCAACAGACATTCCGTGCATCAACAAACGCACCCACAACTAGGTGAAATAGGATCAAAACTTGTGAAGCCCACCCGCGTATCAAAACACCTCTACCTTTTACTCGTGACTCGAACCCTAGTTGGAATCTATCGATTTTCTTCTCCCATGACTGCAGCCTGAGAGTCTTTAAAATAAAGTTCTTCACAATTTCAGGTTCACCGTTCATTAGGAATGCTAAAGCACTTGGAACGAAATCTCTCACAAACACCTATTTGCATACAGAAACTACCAACAAACATGAGTAAAACTGACCATAAACGTTGTACTTCCAAAATAAGTTGTTAGTATAACGTGGCATACCTGATCATAATTTAACTTCTCATCAGAATTGTCGAGTGCTGCAATAGTCCCCACTGGTTGACCACGAAAGTACACCATTGTCTTCCTTAATGCATCCCAAGCCTCAACAAACATCAGATGTGGTTCAAGCCCATACTGAGCATTACATGAATTGAATGATGATCTCTTACTTGGTGAAAAAACATTCTCGAAATCCATATGCCGGCCATTTTCTGCGATCAAAGGGTGACGGGGCGATGCCTCAACAAGCGACTTCTCATCCAAAGATCTTTGTCTCTCTATGTTCAAGTGTCTAGGCTTATCTAGCAGCTTTGAGAAATCAATATTATCATCACTATCCATGCTTTTCACACTGTCGTTTTGAGTCAGATGCAGCGATGCAACTGACATTCTTAAATCTAAAGCTGATCTGCATTTGTTTAAAAATAGTCCAATTATATCATCAAACACCTTGACTACAAAGTACATTGTACAATAATTAACAACTCTATATATGATTAAATGCATAATAGCTTGGAAACATAACAAGATTCAAGATATTTTTCAAATATATCGAAACGAATGAATACGTTTCATCAAACAGATTCCCTACAGCAACTGAACAACCATGAATTACTGCCCAAACGAGAAAAAGATTAACTAATTATATCACATTAACATAACCACATGAGATTGAATGACTAACAGGCATTAAAATCAAATAATACCCTTACAATACATCAAAATTAAAAACTTATTATTTAAATTTATTTAAGAAATTGCATAGGCATATCATCAAACAAGTTGAGTACAAAAAACTTAAACAATCTTGCCACTTTAACCCTCGATCTTTCTTACACACGAAACCAAAAGGCATTGGCCTAGATCTACAAATTCAATAGTCATTCATATTTATAATAAATAAACACACACAGACACAATAAGATATGATAATAAACCAAAAATAATAATAATTATACTAATAATAGTAATAAAAATAACAAAATATGTAAAGATTTTCCCAAACACAAACAAATAACTTATACAAATTATCAAATCTGGCATTATGTAGGAAAATTTCAATTACAAAAGGTGGAGCTCGGCTCGACTCGAGCTATTTTGAGAACAACCTCAAACGAGCTAAAGCTCGGCTCGAGCTCGCTTCAATATCGCTTAAACAAGCCAAAGCTCAGCTCGAGCTCAACTTGCCAATGTTATCATCATTATTATTATATTATATATATAAAAACTAAAATTTTGTTTAGGCTCGTTAAGGCTCGGCTCGTTCAAGCTTTTAGCCGAGCCGATCTCGAATAGCTAAACCAAAAGCAAGCCAATTTGTAAGGTGGTTGTCATCAGCCATTGGTCAAGCAAAAAAAAAAATTCACCTATAGTGACTCTAAACTTGTTTTGGTTCAATTCAAAACATAAAAAACGGACACTATTAGGTTTTACTTCATAGTTCACATATTAAAACCTATCATCAATATCATAATAAAACAGGAATAGCACATTACCATTCTAACACCAACGCTTATGTACCATTTTTAACCGGGTCTGCAGGCAAATCTTTAGAGCAATGGCTGGAGCCGAACATGAATTATGTAAGCTAACTATTATTATATTTGTCTCCACCTTCATTTTCCTAATTATGGTTTATAATGGGTGTTAATCCTTAGACTATTTTATCAGAATAATCATCTGGAGTGTAATAAAACCCTCTTTCTAAAGCACCAATTATTCTCTCAAAAATATCTTCGACCCTTGTATCACACCAATCATTAAAGTTATTTAACCACTTCGAATTAATGAATTGTTTTAGATAGTAAATGGGATAATAGATAAAAAAAAAAGTGAATACCAAGCTCTCTATTCCGCTACCATAACCTTTGGTCAGTCCAGAAAGAAGAACCGATGAACAAACAAGCAATTCTTTGTCAAACGGAACCAGCTAAAACAGGATCAACCTGCAACAAAAGTACATCAAATTCAGAGACGTTGAGTGTCATATGATTCATAGAACAGTTAATAATAAAACTATAAAGATATATTCAGTGTCATATTTCTATCCACAACCTTGGTGTGAAGCTGTTGACTCTAGATTATGTCTTTGCATCTCTGGAAAACCGGTCTAGGTGAATTGCGCGAATCCACTACCCAATGCCTGAAAGACAACAAAGTGTGTTATTTTATAACAATTTGGTATAACCCTAGGTAGTTAAAGCTTAAAGACTCAAAGCCCACGCAAGGCGCAAATAATAAACCTGTCACCTAGGGCCAATTCCAGACAAGTTTTGTGTCTTAGCACCAATTCCCCTGCACTACTCCTTACGCTACTTCCTAAATTACACCCACCTTTTTAATAAATAACCCCAATCTATGAAAAAAGAAGCAACTGCAAACCAATTTTGCATAAGAATAAATGAATTAAAGAATAACTTGCTTCAAAAGTATATTTGCAGACACACATACATATAACCAAATTGAATCTAGCCAGATTTGAAATTAGCCAAAAAAAGGAATTCAAATTCAAACTAAAAGAGTAGAAGTTAAGAACCCTAACCCTAACTGTAAAACAGTTTCAGATCAATTATAAGCAGTATTAATTTGGAAACAACGGTCAACAACAACAACCTTTATTGAAACCAAATGGTGGAACCCTACTAACCTGAGATCGGAGCACCCACAATCCCTTCTCGGTTCAAGAATACCCACAGAACAACAGCACGGATAGAAGGTGTTTCTTTTCTAAATTCATAACATGTTATAGGGGTATGGAGATTGTTGTGTGATGGTTGAAGAACCGCCATAAACACACGACGCTTCAACAACATTCGATGAAACGACCGCGACATAAATGCAGGGTTTCCTAAAATTCGATGGACGAAATCCCTATATTGGCCCTTTCGCGTCTTAACATTTTGTAGACTTCCCTAATATTTTTTTTAAAATGGCTTGTATTCTTTATACATTATGCTTCTAAATTTGTACATATAGTAAAATGACATTTCAATCCATGGGAAATGCTTTATATAGGTTTATAGATTAGAACTATTTGCATGATAAATGCAATAAATAAGACTTACATGCCATAGAAATATTTAGCTAAATTGGAAACTACACCAAAAGACCCTCTTTACCAAAAACAGAAACATTATACAAAACAAAAATATTTTAAATTTGGAAGCCTAAAACCTTAGCATTTAAATACTTTGCCTTAAGTTGGTCCTGCGCCTTTGCTAGTGACGCCAATAGTATCGTTGCCACCATCATCTCCGTCAACATCACCATCGCCGCCATTGACATCACTGCGAAGCCACCAACACCATTGTTGCCATCTCCACTACTGCCACCCCTACCCTTCTCCTTACCTGACGTTAAAAAAATATGAGTGAACTATTTTTATTACCTTTTTTTTTCTAATACAACTCACTATAACTGAATTTATTTTCACTTGTACCAAATTATACCATTTTAAATGGTTCATTTTGACCCAATCTGAATTTGCTCAAATCCCGTGTGGACACGAACCTGTCCAGTTTGCTAACCTACATTTAATATTTTGAACTTTTTTAATCATATTATGAGAATTTGCTAAAAGGGTATAAATATTCTTAAGAAAAACATAGGAGTGTTCTACCCTATCAGTAAGTACTGGGTGAAAGGGGCCTATGGGGGAGTGGGGTGTTTGAGTTGGTTCACCACGTGGTAACACCACCGCTACCACTTGTTTAAGTGGGATGATTGGATGAGATTGGGGAGTAGTCACAGATTAGACAGAGAGTTAATGGTGAACCTCACTCTCTTCCAGCCAATTACAAATTTATCTTTTAAAAAAAAGTGTTTACCACTCTTCATATGGGAAGCACCCTACTGTTTAAGTGCAAAATAGAAAATGAAAAGTGAACTTGATATGGTATGAAGTGATTGGCTAACGGAAAAATTACCACTTCCTAGAAGCACCCCTTCTACCCTAATGCCGGAGGGTGTGGATGCGCCACCCCTGCCACCTCAACATCTATGGCGCCTGAGGGGCGCCACCACCCCACACCATCGGATTTAAGGAGAGGCGCTATAGGGGACTCGCTAGCATGGTAACAAATTGAAATTGGGACGATCGAGGAAAGTTGGTCAACATTACCGTTGGCCAACTATCATATTCAAAAAAAAGTTTTTTTTATTCAAATATAAATGCAAACCTATCCCAAACTAAAAACACACACCAACCACAGCTAAAGAATGTCATCCGATTCTTCGAGCTCTTCATCCGACGGTGTTCTTGATGATATGATTATCGCAATTACACAGGAGACGATTAATTATTTCCGAGAAAAAGCCCAATCCTCTACATCGCGTACCAGACAACCGGCTCTTGAACGAGATCGGGTAGGTGCTCATGAACGTCTAATGCAAGATTATTTTTGTGAAAATCCGTTGTACGATGATGTTCTGTTTAAGCGTAGGCTTTGTATGAGCCATCGTCTTTTCATTAAAATTTCTAATGATCTTGCGGGCAAATTTCTTTTTTTCACACAAAGAGAAAGTGCTAGTCACAAAGTTGGTTTCTCTGGAATACAAAAGTGTACAGCAGCAATTAGGCAACTAGCGTACGGCACAGCGAGTGATGCGTGTGATGAATTAAGGATGTCATCAAGAATGTGTCGTGATTCTCTTGAAAATTTCTGTGAAGGTAATTTTTATTCTTATTGTTATTGTTATATTTTTAAATCTACATTGTTATTATTTCCAATTCACATTGTTATTATTTTTAATTTACGTTGTTTTTTATTAACACTATTTTATTAGGTGTTATCTTTCTGTACGGGAGATGATATTTGAGTATGCCAACCGCTGTCGACGTTCCACTTTTATACGAGGTCCATCAGCGCATACACGGGTTTCCTGGAATGTTGGGTAGTCTTGATTGCACGCACTAGGATTGGGTAGTCATGTATACGTGCATCATTTTGCATAACATGATATTGGAGGACTCGGGTAGAGCGTTTTGTGGAGAAAGTTATGATGAAAGTAACTGATGTAATGTCGAAGTCTCACTCGAATTTAATCCAATTACTACTAATTAGCTAGTAGTAAGTGGGTATCGAATACAGGGAGTTTGTGGATTATGTGTTATCTAAATAGCTTTACTACAAGACTAAATTTAATTAAATTGCAAAAGTAAATTCAGAGATTGGATTGATTGGTTTTGTAAACATATTAAGAAAGAATGACCATCCTAGGTTTTCGGTTTCAATCGACACTAGTGTTTATGTCCAACTAGAAAGAACCACATAGACATGGTTCGTGTGTAGTTACTTGTTTGTGATAAAAGGGAACTAAGTACTCGGATTACTAGAATGCGAGGTTGTTACCCGATGACCAATTAATCAATATCCAACCCTAATCCCTCCCATGATATCTCGATTGCCAACGACACCAAGAACGTATGGCTTAGACTATGATCAAAACACAAATTAACAATTTACAAGCAAGCATCCACACACCATAACAAACCAACAAACATTGCAAATTTATTATTCTAGAAATTCAGATAAAAAACACAAGTATCTCAAACAAACATTCCACCTAGGATGATCACCGACAAGTTTAGTTTCTCATAGCTTGGTGAATCATCTTAACAACTAGTTCAATGTTCATACGAATCGAAAACACAAACCGATTGTTTAGAATTGTCAAGAACACAAGAAGATAGCCAAAAATTTCCCCTAAGCTGTTCGGGAACCGAAAGCAATGATTGGATCCCCAAAAGTCTCATCAAATGGCCATTAAACGCTAGAAGTTACATTTTTCCGCTGAGCCTACCGTAAGCTACGGTGCTAGCGTAACTTACGGTAGCTTCCAAGTGCTACGGTGGGTCTCTACTGCCTTAGAGTGGAAGAAAAATGTTGGGGGCTACCGTAAGCTACGGTAGCATCGTAGCTTATGGTAAAGGCTGAAGCAAGAAATTTTGTTTTCTTCATAACTTTCTCATTTCAACTCCGTTTTCTTCGCCGTTTTCACTCATGTTCTCGTAATTTCGTACTCTATCATGTTATCCTCTTAATTCATCCATTCCAATAAATTATTTTTTTCATTTATGCTCCGTATTCCTTCCATTTTAAGCTCCATTTGTACCTGAAACACAAACAACCGTAGTTATCTAATTCTAGACAATTACTCGATTAAATGTAGGATTTTATTATCATTTATACCACTTAAGGGTTGTCCTACGGACTACCCGTCAGTAACCAACGGACGAACCCACTACTAACATATGCTGAAAAAGAAGTTATCTGATCGAAGATACGTGACAGGAACACACCATAACCTTCGAGCTGATCTGACCGAGCACCTATGGTTTTATTGTGAACAAGGAGGAGACGACGAGTGACTTTGTATTTTTTTTATTTTAATTATGACATTGTATTTTTTTATTTAAATTATGGCATTTTTTATTATTTCAATTATGGCATTTTATTTTTATTATTCAAATTATGAGTTATAAATTAATATATCAAAATTAAATAATGTTCAAATTTAAATGAAAAAAATAGGTAATGATGAGAGGAGCTTTATCCCACACTCTGCAAGTTGAGGAAGGGTGTGATAAAACGTGGAACTAACGTGACGATGGCCTAAGAAATAGTGATGAGACATTAGTCATGACGAGGTATGACCCGGATCGGCCAACCCGACCCGGTCATCACCTATTATTTTATTATGAATATTTAATTACACATCTTTATTCTAGAATGTTCTATTCTGCATGAATAAACCACGTAACCAAATCCCCAACCTTTTGGGAAGATCATGCAAATCCCTAACTTATCGGAGCTCATCCTAAGTTAGGGGAAACCCTAATGGTAAACTATAAATAGAGGTAAACATCAAAGGTACGAATCATCTTGCTCTCGTTTACTCTCTCTCTCTCTCTACATTCATACTTTCTTTCTCCCAAACCGAGACTTATTCTCACGCCAGAGGGTGGTTACAAGAATAACCCCATTCCTCTAACGAGTCCTAACGGTGTTTGGTTTTGCAGTTAGCTGTTCGGATCGCCAAAGAGTTGAAGTCCTAGCCGGAGCTTACCCATAAGGTCAGTGTTTCTTCATTGGCGCCATCCGTGGGACCTTTTGGTAACAACTCCGAGATTAAACCCAATGGCAAGCGATCAGAACACAGTTATAACATCGAATCGGGCAGTAATAACCAGCAACCCGTTGCTGATAGCGAGTTCTGCGGCCACTACTGTGCCGACCTCACCCGCTGTAACCAGGCCTCTTGACCTGGAGTTTGAAGCAGAAGCACCACCACCAGGTTTCGCGAGCGTTTCTGCTACTCCCTCCGGAGCAACAGTAGTAGATCCTCTTTCATACACCTCCTGGCAGATACGACCGGTGGTTCCGACCACAGCAATCACCATTGCCTCCTCCCCGATGTCGATAGCAAGTGCACAGACAATTAGTCATAGCACTATGCCCGTTATCACATCCGCTAGTCCAAGTCATACTACACCGCAGATGAGCATGGCTCAATACTACCAACCCTCAGCTACATACGCCATGCCACCTCTGTATTCAGCAGCACTAACGGCGGCGTTGTCCACACCACCACACCAGCCAGTCATCATGCCTGCAGGGGTCATGAACGCCCCAGTCACACCTGGGAATCAAGCTTACTTACCAGGTTACTTTTATGCACCCCCTTACGGGTACTTACCCCCGTACAATACTCAAACGTATACTTGATGTGTTCGGTGTGTTATATAATTTAGTATATATTTTTAGCCCTTTTTAACACTTTAGTCAAGTTTTAAATTTATAAAACACGATATTCTACTAACACTAAACACACATATGGGCAAGTGCACCCATCATGAGCGTAGTATAGTGTTGGTAAGATACCGAGGTCGTCCAAGGACACAAGAGCTTTTAGTACCGGTTTATCCTCAACGTCTAATCAAATCAAAATTTTGGAAAAGGTTTTAAACATGAAAATAAAAACTAAAAATGCTGAAAATAAAAGTAAAAAACAGACAGACAAGATGAATCACTTGGATCCGACTCGCCTTTAGTGTAACCTTTGATGTTTTCCGCACTTTTGCACTTTTTAAGAAATTATCTTAGTTATAGTAGTAGGCCCCTCTTTTGAAGGTGACGTTACCCTCAACCCAGTAGTTTGAGTCAGCAAGGATACAATCTTAAAAGGTTGGATTATTGAAAGATAATTAATTAAGTTATTAATGCGTAATGTGTTAGGCCCCTCTTTTGAAGGTGACGTTACCCTCGGCTAAGTGGTTTGAGTCAGCAGGGATACAATCCCAAGTAGCTGGGTTAATGTATTAATAGTAGTTTACATATGAGGGGATCAAGCCATTCGTACCCCTGCCATCCAATACCAGTGGGTATTGAAGGAGGTCCTAGTAAGCTTGACCCAGGTCCTTGCAAGATCTATACACTGAACAAGGCAAGAACCTTACCAAACCATTCCCTTAACCCCCGACCAGGTAGCCAACATATCTCTATATAGACCGTAGAGATATGAATGGTGTAAATCTTTTATTTTATACAGACAGTAAAATAACGCCAAGACACCACAGACAAATGATAAGGAAGTTTCACCTTCAACATAAGAAACTAGTTATTAAAGTTATTAATACAAAACCAAATAAAAAGTGCGAAAAGATTCAAAAACAAAAGTGTTACGGCCCCAGCCCCGGTTTGACCCGGTCAGGAGCCGCGGGACAGGAACCCGTGGTATCTATGATGCGACAGCGGAAGATTTTAACAGGATCTTTAAACTTGAAAATGCCCGATTATTTTATTTCATAATTCGGGATAAACCCTGTAATTTACAATAGAGGAATTTCACTAGGGAATTCCCTGATTTATTAAAACATGTTTATTTTTAACTTAGCCACCTCTTCAAGCTTGTTAGTGCTCCGTAGCACATTTTCCTTGATTTACAGCAGGTCGCCTGAAACATGTTTTAAAAATATTTTATCAGCGGGGAAATACTGGTGAATCGTTCATTTTGCACAAAACGAAACATAGTTATAAATTACAGCATAAGAGCGATTACAATGACTTCTATCTTATTTTTATCTGGCGCCGTGTCACCTGGTGACGATGGTCATACCACTATTGGGTCTTTCCCCAAGTAGTGACGTTTATCACTGTTAGGATTTATTAGCCTAACCGTGAGAAATTAGTAATGTGCACAATACCCCACTAGCCAGTGATTCAAGATAACCACGACTTAATCCCTGTAATTATAACTTTTGAAAAAAATTTGGAGTATTGTAAAACATTATTGATAAAAAGAGAATGACTCACATTGCAGATTTATACGGGCAGAATTTAGCCTACTGATTAGCCTTGTAACCTAATTTAAATAACAATGCACACGAACTAGGTCAGTAACTAATGCAGCATTTACGATAACTCACGAGATTAAAACCCTCACAACGAATGACAAAGTGTGATGCTTAAACATCCATCGAATTCACGACGAATGACAAAGCATAACCCTAGTGTAGGCAGCACTTAAACATCCATTGAATAGTTTCAATCGATCGGACATTGAATCGTAGCAGCGATCGAGTTAATACCCGGTATCGTAGCAGCACCCCACTAATTTTGGAAGTAAATTCGACTTTCGGATAGTATACTTTCGTTTTTGAATTGTGGTTTCGACACAGAATGAAAGCTCCTGATCCAATCTATTTATAGGTGAAATATGGTTCTCACGCGGCCCGCGTGAACTCTCAGCCGACCCTTACGCGGCCCGCGTAGCCACCTAGTCTACGTGTAGGTTTGCTGGGTCATCAGTAGGGTTGCCAGGTGGATGCCACATGGATCTGGACGCTTATCCGGTCAAACTTTGCTTTGACGCGGCCCGCGTAAGGTTAAGCTTACCTTTATTCGGCCCGCCTGAAGACCATAGTTCTTGATTTCTTGATTTTTGATGCACGGTATGGTTTCAGGGGTCCGGGTTTTTACTTGTGGGTTGGTTTAGGACATTTTTGAGAGTCCTTACATCCTCCCCACCTTATTTAAAATCTCATCCTCGAGATTCATTGAAATAAGTGAGGATACTTTCGCTTCATTTCCGATTCCAGCTCCCAAGTGTACTCGGGTCCTCTTTTTGAATTCCACTTGACTTTGACCAGCACTAGTCGCTTGCGTTTGAGAAACTTAACCCTTCTGTCTTCTATTTGAAGCGGTTTCTCAACAAATTTTAACTTTTCGTTTACCTCTACATCTTGAAGAGGTACTACCAAGGATTCATCAGATAGACATTTCTTGAGATTGGATACATGAAATACGTCATGTACCCCAGCGAGCTCCTCTGGTAGTTGTAAGCGATAAGCAACTGGTCCTATACGTTGGATTACTGGAAATGGTCCTACGTATCTTGGACTTAGCTTTCCTTTCTTACCGAACCGAACTACTCCTTTCCAAGGAGAAACTTTTAATAGTACCTTGTCTCCAATTTGAAACTCCAATGGCTTACGCCTATTGTCTGCATAACTCTTCTGGCGATCTCGAGCCGTTTTTAGTCTTTCCTTGATTTGAGTAATCTTGTCGGTAGTTTCTTGTACTATTTCAGGACCTGATAATTGACTTTCTCCTATTTTTGCCTAGCATACTGGAGTTCTACACTTACGTGCGTATAGTGCTTCGAATGGGGAAGCTTCGATGCTTGAATGATAACTATTGTTATAGGAGAATTCAATTAAAGGTAGATGATCATCCCAGTTTCCACCAAAATCTATCACACATGCCCTAAGCATGTCTTCTAGAGTTTGGATCGTCCTTTCACTTTGTCCGTCTGTCTGAGGATGGTATGCAGTACTTAGATTTAGTCGAGTTCCCATAGCTTCTTGGAAACTTGTCCAGAAGTGAGAAGTGAAACGACTATCCCTATCCGATACAATGGAGAGTGGGACTCCATGTAAGGATACTACTTCATCTACATACAACTTGGCTAACCTTTCCATACTAAATGTTTCTTTCATAGGTAGAAAGTGAGCTGATTTGGTTAATCGATCCACAATTACCCAAATCGCATCATTACCTTTTCTGGTTTTGGGCAACTTAGTAACAAAGTCCATTGTTATGAGTTCCCATTTCCATACAGGCATTTCTAATTGTTGGAGTAGACCTGAAGGTTTCTGGTGTTCTGCCTTAACTTGTGAACAAGTAAGACATTTAGAAACATATCTAGTTATGTCCTTTTTCATTCCTATCCACCAGAAGTTATTTCTTAAATCTTGGTACATCTTATTGTTACCAGGGTGCATGGTATACCTAGATTTATGGGCTTCCTCTAAGATCTTATTCCTTAATTCTCCCTGCTTTGGTACCCAAATTCGTTTCTTATGGAATCTCCAAATTCCATCACTTCCTTGCTCTAATTCTTTTATTTGTCCCTTCATTCCTTCAGCATCATCCTTGATTGCTGTTTCCTGGGTATGCTTTAATTGTTCCATTAAATCTAACTGTAGATTTAATCTAAGAGCACGAACTCGCTTTTGCTTTTCATGATACTTACGACTTAAGGCATCTGCAACTACGTTTGCTTTTCCTTCGTGATACTGAATATCACAGTCGTAGTCGCTTAGGATTTCCATCCATCTCCTTTGCCTCATATTCAATTCTTTTTGCCCAAATATGTATCTTAAACTCTTATGGTCTGCATAGACAGTAAACTTACTTCCATACAGATAATGTCTCCAAATCTTAAGGGCAAAAATTATGGCTCCTAACTCTAAGTCATGAGTTGTATAGTTTTCTTCATGCTTTTTCAATTGCCTTGATGCATACGCAATTACCTTTTTGTGTTGCATTAGCACACTTCCTAATCCTAGCTTTGAAGCATCGCAGTATACTTCAAAATCTTCTGTTCCTTCTGGTAAGGCTAGAATTGGAGCGTTTGTTAACTTATGCTTTAAAATCTTAAAAGCTTCTTCTTGTCTAGGTCCCCATGCAAACTTAACTGTTTTACAGGTTAGCTTAGTTAATGGTACAGCTATCTTGGAAAAATCCTTAATAAACTGTCTATAATATCCGGCTAAACCTATAAAACTTCTAATTTCCGTAACTGATTGCGGAACCTTCCATTTGGTGATCGCTTCTATCTTAGCAGGATCTACGTGAATACCTTCATGATTCACCATATGACCTAAAAATTGCACTTCTTGCAACCAAAATTCACACTTCGAAAATTTGGCATAAAGCTTTTCCTTTCTTAACAAAGTTAAGAGTATATATAAGTGCTCACAATGCTCTTCCTGGCTTTTGGAGTAAATAAGTATATCGTCGATGAAAACAATTACAAATTTATCCAAGTACGGTTTACAGATCCTATTCATCATGTCCATAAATGCTGCGGGTGCATTCGTTAGTCCGAAGGGCATGACTGTTAACTCGTAATGACCTTACCTAGTTCTGAAAGCAGTTTTAGGTATGTCTTCTTCTTGTACCTTTAATTGATGATATCCGGAACGTAAATCTATTTTAGAAAAGTATTTAGCTCCGTGAAGTTGATCGAAAAGATCATCAATTCTAGGCAATGGGTATCGATTCTTAATTGTAACCTTATTTAATTCTCTATAATCGATACACATTCGCATCGAACCATATTTCTTTTTCACAAACAACACTGGCGCTCCCCACGGGGATGAACTAGGTTGTATGAATCCTTTGCTTAACAATTCATCTAATTGCTTTTTCAATTCTAGCATTTCTGTGGGTGCTAACCGATAAGGTGCCTTAGCTATCGGTGTAGTTCCAGGAATTAGATGAATTCTAAATTCTACTTCCCTATCAGGTGGTAATCCAGGTAGTTCTTCTGGGAATACCTCTGGGTATTCTGATACTACTGGAATTTCCTTAAGTTCCTTACCCTTAGTGTTAATGATTATTGAAATCATATACACTATTCCTTGCTTTCATTCATAACTAGCAACTTTCATTGCTGAAATGAACTTTAGGGCCTTTCGTGGCTTTTCTCCTGTAATCACCACTAATTCTCCTGTGGGTGTATGAATTTCTATGGAATTCTTATGATCTTATCACAAAGAATTCGAGCATGGTTGGCTACTAACCAATCCATTCCTAACACAACATCGAATCCGGCTAAATTCATAGGTAACAGGTTTGCCGAAAATTTATGACCTAAAAGTTCTATCTTTTCTTCTCGCACAACCTTATTTATTTTAACAGAATTCCCATCTGCCGTTTCGACTGTAAAAGTCTGCCTAAGGTTGGTTAAGGGTAAATTAAGAGCTTGGTAGAATGAAGTATTTATAAAACTTTGGTTTGCACCAGAGTCAAATAATACTTTTGCATAAACGTTGTCAACTAGGAACGTACCAGCTATCACATCAGGAATTAATTCTGCTTCCTAAGTAGTCAACTGGAAGGCTCTTACGTTTCTTTTAGTAGCTCCTTCTGCAGTTTTGGTTTTGTTGTCAGCTGTTTGACCAGTTTTGGGCAGTCTGGCCTAAAGTGTCTAGCTTCTCCACAGTTGTAGCAGACTGTTGCTTTCTTCTTCCTGCAGTCTTCCTCTTGGTGGCCCGGAATTTTGCAGAAATTGCAATATCCTTTGCATCTTCCAAAATGCTTCCTTTTGCAGGCATTGCAAAATGGAACAGTGGAAGATTGCCCAGTTCCCTTTCTCTTGAAATTGCTATGATTACCTACACGGAATCCTTGGGTAATCTTTTGGGCCACTTCCTTTTTCCGGATTTCTTCTCTTGTACGTACCAGTCCGCCAGTGAGGGTATTAGCTAATTCCACAGCATCGTCAATAGTGCGTGGTCTCGCAGCTTTAACGATATCTCGAATTTCGCCAATCAATCCCCAAATATAGCGGGAAATAAGTACCGGTTCTGGCGAAGCCAGAGTTGGTACCACTCTCGCATACTCGAAGAATATCGAAGTATACCCCCTACAATCAACACCAATCATTTGGTGATTCAGGAATTTATTCGTCATTTGTTCCTTTTCGTACTCGGGACAGAATTTTCTTTCTACAAGACTTTTAAATTCTTCCCAGTTCATAGCATATGCCACATTTCTTCCTTTAGCTTGTAGAACTGTATTCCACCATTCTAGCGCCCCTTCTTTGAAAAGATGCGACGCATACATGACCTTGTCATCCTCAGCACATTTACTTATCATAATTACTGCCTCGGTTTTCTCTAACCAACGCAGTGCAACAGTCGCCCCTTCGTTACCTGCAAACTCAGCTGGTTTACAGGCAAGAAACTCCTTATAAGTGCAACCAGGTGTTGCAGCTTTCTTTTTCTTAAGGAGTGGAGCTTGTATCCCCTCGTTATTGTTATTAATATGGTTGCCTCCTCCGTTTACACTATTACTGAAATTATCATCATTTGTACGTTTGCTAGGAATAATTTGTTGAGGTGCAATTGGATTTCGAGCAGCAGCAAGGATGGCTGGAATAGCATTGGCTATTCCTTGTGCAACGATATTCTCGATATCTTGCCTATTCAGAAATTGATCCTCCTGGTGTTGCTCAGATTGATTCACTTCATTAACGGGTTCATTACCAGCGTTTTGCCATCTGGTAATTAATTTATATAAGTGATTAGCATAAAATAATTAAACAAAACAAAACATGCGCACATAATCACATTAACACGTATAGCCAAAATTATCGATTTCTCGACTTCTATTTTTATATATTATATTATGCATTCGTACACACTGTTATCTTACAAAAGTTTTATTTTCAGGTTATTTCACATACTTATATTTTTATTATATTATTATTAAACAACCACAGTTTCACAACCACACTATCTTCTGTCAGCTGGCATCTCTGAAGCGACGTTCCCTTTCGTCGTACTTCCAGGAGATTTGTTCTCCCACCTCCCGGATTCTATTCCCTGCATCTATCAGCTCCTCGCCAAAATGGCGGAGTTCAGCTAAGTTTTCATTACTCATTGGTGGGTTTGGTGCAGGTTCTGGGTCGAACTGAGGGAAAAAGGTATAAGGACTATTTAGGAGGTTTTGAAATTGCCAGTTGTTGGTCCACCATTCGTCCATTCCTTGAGGTTGGGTGTGAATCAGAGGTTCTGGGATGGCTGGTTCCAAATTTATTGGAAGTTGGTTTTCAGCGGGATAAGGGAAGAGGTTTTCATTGATAGGCTTAAGGATATCACAATTTGCCAGTATGCTACCTAGTTCCTCCTGCAGTGGCAATTCCTTGGCTTGCCTAGAACTTTCCCCAATTTCCATTCCTGCCTGCCTAGAACTTTCCTCAATCTCGATCCCTTTTCCTTTATCCATGGGATTTTCTATTTTGGGAACTTTCCTATTTGCTGGTTTTCTTCTGTGCACACGCCTCCAACCCACAAATCTTCTTCTTTTCTTTGGCTTTGATTTCTCTGGAGTTGGAGCTTGGAATTCCATAGGTTCCTCAACATCGGCCAAGTAACCAGTAAAGTCTCTGGAAACTTCCACTTTCACCGAATAAAGATTGAGATTCTCAAGAGCTTCAGATAATTCATTCATGCTGTTTAGCATTTGTGAAGAAACATACAAAATTTTAGGTACCTTTTCCTGTCACGGCCCCAGCCCCGGTTTGACCCGGTCAGGAGCCGCGGGACAGGATCCCGTGGTATCTATGATGCGACAGCGGAAGATTTTAACAGGATCTTTAAACTTGAAAATGCCCGATTATTTTATTTCATAATTCGGGATAAACCCTGTAATTTACAATAGAGGAATTTCACTAGGGAATTCCCTGATTTATTAAAACATGTTTATTTTTAACTGAGCCACCTCTTCAAGCTTGTTAGTGCTCCGTAGCACGTTTTCCTTGATTTAGAGCAGGTCGCCTGAAACATGTTTTAAAAATATTTTATCAGCAGGGAAATACGGGTGAATCATTCATTTTGCACAAAACGACACATAGTTATAAATTACAGCATAAGAGCGATTACAATGGCTTCTATCTTATTTTTATCCGGTGCCGTGTCACCTGGTGATGATGGTTATACCACTATTGGGTCTTTCCCCAAGTAGTGACGTTTATCACTGTTAGGATTTATTAGCCTAACCGTGAGAAATTAGTAATGTGCACAATACCCCACTAGCCAGTGATTCAAGATAACCACGACTTAATCCCTGTAATTATAACTTTTGAAAATAATTTGGAGTATTGTAAAACATTATTGATAAAAAGAGAATGACTCACATTGCAGATTTATACGGGCAGAATTTAGCCTACTGATTAGCCTTGTAACCTAATTTAAATAACAATGCACACGAACTAGGTCAGTAACTAATACAGCATTTACGATAACTCACGAGATTAAAACCCTCACAACGAATGACAAGGTACGATGCTTAAACATCCATCGAATTCACGACGAATGACAAAACATAACCCTAGTGTGGGCAGCACTTAAACATCCATTGAATAGTTTCAATCGATCGGACATTGAATCGTAGCAGCGATCGAGTTAATACCCGGTATCGTAGCAGCACCCCACTAATTTTGGAAGTAAATTCGACTTTTGGACAGTATACTTTCGTTTTTGAATTGTGGTTTTGACACAGAATGAAAGCTCCTGATCCAAGCTATTTATAGGTGAAATATGGTTCTCACGCGGCCTGCGTGAACTCTCAGCCGACCCTTATTAAAGTCATTAATACAAAACCAAATAAAAAGTCATTAATACAAAACCAAATAAAAAGTCATTAATACAAAACCAAATAAAAAGTGCGAAAAGATTAAAAAATAAAAGTATTACACTAAATGCTTGTCTTCACCAAGTGATGTAAGAGACTTAGGCAAACATAGCCTTTGATTGTCAAGAACTCTTACTATCAATCTTGGATCCCGAGACTACTATTCACACTCTATGATGGATGAGGGTGTTGTGATGGTGGTGGAGTCTGGGTGAAGTGGGAGAGAGGTGGTTTGTCAAGGGATGCCTTTGAAATGAACCAAGCATCTTTATTTATAGCCTGCACAGAAGCCCGGACACGGCCCCGTGTCCATTGGGCACGGCCCCGTGTCCATCCACTTTCTCTTTCTTCATTAATTGTAGTTTGTGTGCATTAGTTGACCACGCCCCCGTGTCCGCTGGGCACGGCCCCCTGTGCAGAAGCGTATCTGTACTATCAAGATTTGCTTGGATTATGCGAATCTTAGCGTTGACCACGGCCGTGTGGAGCTGGGCACACCCCCGTGTTGGTAAATAGAAGCTTCTACAACTTTGTCTTTTTTGAAGACACTTGAGCACGCCCCCGTGTCCACCGGGCACAGGGTGTGTTCAGCCTTCTGATCTCTTGTTTTTGCTTGGGGAGATGTTGTCGAGGGGTCGGGCATGCCACGTTTATTCCTTTTCTTGTATTTATGTTAGATTTAGCTGCATTTTTGCTTCTTTTGTTCATTTACGCTCATTTAACCCTGAAAATACAAAAGGAAGGCAAAAGCACACTTTTTCCAACATTAGTACTAAAAAAGGGTTAGTTTTATGCCTCATTTGATGTAATTTATATGTTGCATTTTACACACATCAATACTCCACAGATGGCGACACAGAGTTATGCGCAGCAGTCGCCATACGCGGCCTATATGCCGCCCTGGTGGACGTTTCCAACATCACAACTGGCTTACAGTCAATCTCCGCCTACGGCGGAACCAATATACGACAAAGGAAACGCGTTAAGACCTCGTTTTTCTCAAAACAGGGTACACAAATCCACGCTCAATATCACCACGGCCCAACCCCCCTATCACTCAGGGGACCAGCCAGGGCAGGGTAACCCCACCAGTACAACCCGTTAATTTTAAAGATGACGATCTCACCAGACCTTATAAACCCGTGGACGCTACTTTCAAATCTAAGTTTACAAGGAGAATAGCGGAAGCCCCAATTAAAGAAAAACCCAAGATGCCTCAAACGGTGGGTAAATATGATGGTCTAGGTGACCCTGACGACCATCTTAACATGTTCAAGAGTGCCGGGGAAGTAGCCTGCTGGCCCATGCCCCTTTGACGCAAAATGTTTGTCCAGACGCTCGTAGGAGCAGCGCGGGTATGGTGGGACAGTCTACCTATTGGAGAAATCGATAGCTTTAAGGACTTAGAGTCCAAATTCAAGTTACAATTCAGTCAACAGAGGCGACACACAAAGGATCGAAACGAGCTGCTTCATATCCGTCTGCGGGACAATGAAAAAATAGAGAGTTTCATCGTTAGATTCAACAAAGAAAGCTTGGCAATCCCAGGTGTCACAAACGATCTAGCCTGCGACGCTTTCCTACAAGGATTAAACGATGATGAGTTATTAAGAACACTCTATGGAAGGGATGGCGTGCCCTCTACCATAGAAGAAATCCTGAAGATAGCCAAGGTGTATGTTACACAAGAAAAGACTGTGGCAGCCAGTCACACGGCTAACAGGAAAAAGGAAGCTCAGAAAAATCAAGACGATAGAGAGCATCAGAACTCTAAGGGCAAGGGTAGAGGAGACAGGTACCAAAAAAGTGACAGATCAGACTCGCGATATGAGAGATCCAGGAATTCAAGAAACGAATCCTCCTCTAAGCTGCGGTCTGATTACCCTAATTTAAGTAAAACGCCGGCAGAAATCCTGGCCTCCGAAAATCTCAAGTTCAATCCTCCCAAGCCATTGAAGGACGCTCCCAACAAAGACAGCAGTATGTTGGTGCATTTTATGTGACAACAGCGTTGGATTGGTCTTTGGATATTAAACGAGTTTGGGCCGCGAAGACTTATGAAGACTGAATAGAATTCGAGTTTGTTGAAGCCCAATCTAGTCCAAGTTTGTATCAAGTTAAAGTCTATTTAGTTTAGCCCGAAATTGTATCTAGAATTTGTATGGGCTTGGCCCAGTTCGAATTGTATGGTTGTGTGTATATAAACAACCTTAAGTTAGAGTTTTAGGGTTAGACTTTTGGAGATTATTGAGAGCATTCGAATTGTGTGAGTGTTTTAGAACAAACAGAAATCGGCTGTTGGTTCGTGAAGATCTTGAGTGATTGTAAACATTTACGTTGGATAATCATAGAAGATCGGTTGGTAAATCGTTTCGTGTTCTTGTTTCTGTTTGCTAGGTTTATCAAGGGGATTCCGCACCCTTGGTAGATTGTCAGTTTTGTTACGATCCATACGGGATAGGGACCTACAATTGGTATCAGAGCACTTGCTCTTGTGTACGGTTCAAAACTGATTTTACAGATTCAAGGATTTTGTTCGTTTGAAGATTTTCGAATTCGGGTTGAAGAACAGTGAAGAACATCGAAGAACATTCAAAAATTGTGAGTGTTTGATTCGTTTTGGTTATTGATCTGATTTGTTTGCTTGTTTTTAGGAATTTCAGTTGGAAAGTTATCAATCAGAGGATTCGTTGGTGTAAAAGGTGCTGATTTTTCGGGATTTTTGATTGGAAAAAAGCTGGTCTCGACTCAAGGTTGCTGGTCTCGACTCGTAACAAGTGATCTCGACTGGTACTGTTCACTCGCAATCAGAGGTTTCGACTTGTGCTGGTTGACTCGCAACCGTGATTTCGACTTGTGCTGGTTGACTCGCAACCGTGGTTTCGACTTGTGCTGATTTGACTCGCAACCGTGGTTTCGACTCGCAACCGTGGTTTCGACTCGCAACCGTGGTTTCGACTTGTGCTGATTTGACTCGCAACAGTGGTGACTCGCAACCGTGGTGACTCACAACCGTGGTCTCGAGTTGTGCTGATTTGACTCGCAACAGTGGTCTCGACTCGCAACCGTGGTCTCGAGTGGACTGTGTGGTCTCGACTGGACTGAGAAGTTGCAAGTTTGAAAGTGGTGGAATTTTTCTAGGCAACCGTAGGAAAATTTTCACAGTTTCGTGTTTAGAGAATTATCCATAACTCATCTGGACAAACCGTTTGCACCGTTGGACTCTGGAAAATCCCGAAAACGGTTTTAGACATTATATATCATTGGAATCGTAATCTCGAGACGAATCTAACGGTATATTTTGGTAAAAACAGGTTTCGGACTAAAATTGTACGGTTTTAACAGTCTAATTAACTTAAAATGTCGAACATGTCTAAATTAAATGAACTCTTAAGGATGGAACATGAGGTAGGCACAACGAACAAACCACCTAAGATGATGAAGGTGGAAAACTACTTGACATGGAAGGATAGGTTTCAATCCTTCATTGAATATCAGGACACACGCATGTGGATTTGTATTGAAGATGGGTATACAAACCCAACACATGACTTTGAGGGCAGACCACGTGTCACACCCTATGTGAACATGCAAGATAATGATAAAAGGATGTATGAGGCTGAAAAGAAAGCTTTGGCAGCTATCAAGATGTCCCTACCTGATAGCATCAAACACACCTTTAAGAAGTACACTACTTCTAAAGAAATGTGGGATGCGCTGGAGAAGAGATATGAAGGGAATTCTGATGTCAAGAAGAACAAAATTGATCTACTGAAGAAGCAGTTTGCTGTGTTCAAATACATGAAAAATGAGTCACTTGAGGACGTCATTACTCGATACTACCATCTGATGTCAGAATTGGACAATTATGATATAGATTGCTATTCTGACATAGAGAAAAATGACAAACTGCTTGATGCTCTGCCTACTAAATGGGATATTTACACTCTCATGATAAAGGGAGAAGCTGATTATGAAACAAAGGAACTGGAAGAAGTAGTTGGAAAGCTAAGAGCTTATGAGCTCAGTATGAAGAAGAAAGACACTGGATATGATCAGGTTCAAGATCCAGGGATTTACAATGGGCTTACATCTTCTTCATCTCACGATGCTTCTAGTGACTCTGCCACTGCTTTTCTCTCGCGTGAAAATGAGCAGGTCATAGTGAATGAGGATGGTGATGTGTGTTTTGTGGCTGCATCGGGAGGATCAACTGGAGCTAAGAGAACATCAACTGCTAAGCAAAGTAGTAGTTCAAAGTCGATGCCAATGAGTGTGAAGTCTGCTGAAGAACATCTTGCTCTACTTGCTTCGTTTGTTGCTTCTTATGAAAATTACATTCAGGGGAAGATATCTGATCCTGCCGTTTTAGATGAAGATTACGATCAGATTGACCCTGATGATCTTGAAGATATGGATTTGCAATGGCAAATGGCCATGATTACCAGACGTGTGAAGAGGTTCATGAACAGAACTGGAAGGAAGTTTGTAGGAAAAACTGTTGGTTTTGACAAGACCAAAGTCAGGTGCTTTAACTGTCAAAGTTATGGACATTTCGCTAGAGAATGTCAAAAACAAAAGCAAGAGACGTCGAGTCAGAATTCAAACAACAGGAATGCTTCCAACAACTCTAACTCAAGGGCATTGATCTCTACTGCTCGAGAAGGTTCATATGACTGGAGTATTCATTTGGAAAATGATGAAAATGTCACTCAAGCATTCATGGCTGAGATTGTCCCCGTTGATGATGCTGAAGCTAACGTGGATGCTGAGGTTAAGAAGGAAAATGAAGCTGAGGAAAAGAAGGCTGATCAGACAACTGATGCTGAAAAAGAAAAGCCAAAGTCTGAGCATGAAAGGGAAGACGAAGCTAAAGATGAGATCATCAAGAGAATGGAAGCTCAACTTGCTGCTCTTATGGCTAACTCAGACAAATCGACAGGAGAGGTAAGTAGCTCTGCTACTTCTGTTTGTTTAAAGTGTCGTGAATTACAGGGTGAAGTTGACAGGTTGTCAACTCAAAACAAAAGTCTGGTGAGCGAAATATCTAACGTAAAAGAGTCAAATTTCTTTGCTAAACGAAATGATTCATCATATTTGAAAAAGATAAAAGGCTATGAGGCTGAAATTGAAGTTTTAACCGGCAAATTAAACGAAAAACTTCAAGTCATAGACTTAGCTCATGACATGATGGCTGAGAAAACAAAAGAGATTTCTGAAAAATGCAAAGAGTTGTCAGATGCACAACTCAAAATTGTTGAACTTGAAAAGAAATTAGGTCAATTCAGGGATTCTTCTTTTGTTATGAAACACATGATGGGTGGGTTAAAGAAGAGTAATGACAAGACAAGTGTGGGATTCAAGGGCTTCAATGAAGTCCCACCTCCTCTTAGTCATGACTATTCTTTCTTACCTGATGAAGATGAGTTCACAGACTTTCTGTCAACATCACCAAGTAGTTTCACATCTAGTCAAGGTGATGTGTTTGAAGATAATGATGCTAAGAAGGTCAATAACAGCAAACCTGTTTTGAAAAAGAAAAATTCAAATCCTACGAATAAAAATCCAACTTTTGTTAAAAAGGTTAATTTTGTTCAAGGAAGTGATATGAAAAACAAAACAGCTGTTATAGAAAATGAATCAAATGTAGAGTTTGCTAAAAACAAAAACATAGAAAATCTTGAAACTAAGCAAACTGAACCAAATCCTTCTAAGGCATCATCATCTAAACCAGAATCTAGTTCAAAGGCTTCAGCTGAGAAGTCTTCGAAAAAGAAATCATGCTTCAAATGTCACACAAAGGGACATGTAGCTAGCTGCTGTCCTAACAAAAAGGTTGAAGCACAAGTTAGTGAGAAACAAAGAGGGAAATCACCTGAGAAGCAAGGTGATAATGAGGAGAAAGTCTCAAATTCTCCAAAGAAATCTGCTCCAAAGCAACAACCGGGTGTTGCTGGTGGTGTAGATAAGGCTGAAAAAGGAACTCCACAAGTTCCTCGTTTCCAAAGAAATCAACCAAGATTTCAGCCTGAATCTACATCAGGCAGATATGAAAGACCTAGAAGTAACTCACCAAGAATGAAAAATCAAAATTCAATAATTTCAGAAGTCAAGGTCAATATCAAAATCGATACCAAAATAATGGTGGTCGAACTTTTTATAACAATGGCTTTAGAAATTACAATCAAGGTTCTTGGAATCAAAATCAAAATTTTCAAAGGTCACATAGTCCAAACACAAATAGGTACCCTCAGGACCAGAGACCTTATGGAAATCATGCCCCATTTCCATCAACAGGTCCAAGATCCAAGACTCCAGCTAGGAGTGATGGATACTGGATGGATGTTCCTGTAGTTGATGAATCTGGAAGACCCAAGACCATTAAGGCTTGGGTCCCCCAATCTAACTAATCTTTTGGTTGGTGAGTGCAGGAGCTGCTAAGGAGGATTATCAACTTATGGTATGTTGATAGTGGCTGCTCCAGGCACATGACGGGGGATGCGAGGTTGTTTTCTGAATTTGAAGAATATGATGGTGGACATGTAGATTTTGCTGGTGCTAAAGGTGGTAGGATTACTGGACGAGGAAAAGTGACGAATGGGAAGATCACATTGGACAAAGTGAACTATGTTGAGCAGCTTAAACACAATCTGATGAGCGTGTCTCAAGTCTGCGACAAGGGTCACTCGGTCCATTTTACCAAGACTGAAGCATTGGTGTTGAAACCGGGTTTGGTTATTCCGGACGATTGGATAATGATGCGTGCACCGAGGAAAAATGATACTTATGTCATGGACATGGGTGCCAGGGATCCAACTGCTGCGGTGGCGTGTTTACTGTCAAAAGCATCTGAAGCTGAATCTATGTTGTGGCACAGACGCATGGCCCACATTCACTACCGCAAAATGAATTACATTATTAAAAATGAGCTAGTGAAAGGGGTTCCATTGCTGAGGTTTCAAGTGGAAGATAAATGTCTTCCATGCCAAAAGGGAAAACAACACAAGAAACCAACGATAGCAATCGTTGTGAATATCACAAGGGGAGCGGCCATGATACCAACGATTGCTATCAGTTAAAGAAGCAAATTGAATACTTTATGAAGGCGGGTAAGTTGGCTCACCTGGTTCGAGATATAAAGCAAGACCCGCCACCCAACAAAGAAGAAGCTGGCAAAGGAGCGGGCAAAAGACAGCAGGAGCTGAATATGGTATACGCCGACAAGGGAAATGGAGCAAAACGGAGTTTCTTCACACTCGAACCCTTGATGCTGGCAACCATGACAATCGAACCACGCATACAGGATTTACACCTCACCACTGACCCCCTAATCATGTCCGACGCGGTAGGCGACTACAACATGAGAAGAATCCTGGTAGACACCGGGAGTTCTGAAGACATCATCTATGAGCATTGTTTTAACAGAATGCAACCAGAAGACAGAAAATTGCTCGAGTCAGTACACGCCCTTATCAAAGGGTTTACCGGAGAAAAGGTTGATCCAATTGCCCAAATTACTTTCCCAGTTACATTCAGACAAACCCCTCGGGAAAGAACCATACTCCTCACGTTTCTTGTGGTACGCGCTGAGTCTTACCACAATGTAATCATTGGAAGGTTTACCATGGGAAAACTTGACGCCATAGTCTCCACGGCGCGTGGGCTCATGAAGTTCCCCACCCCGCGGGGTATCGCAACAGTATACCGGGACAAGCTGGGAGAAGTTTTGGATACCAAGAGGTGTCGTCAAGGACCTACCGGTGCCATCGGCCTGGAAAGGTGGGTTTTAAGCACATGCCATCCCGAGCAAACAGTGACAAGAGGAGATGGCCTTTCTCCTGAGGTTAAAAACAACCTGAAACAGTTGCTGAGGAGGAACGTCGATATCTTTGCTTTTGAACACTCTGACATGTCCGAGATACCCCGGGACAAGGCAGAGCACAAGTTAGCAACGCTCCCGGGCATTAAGCCAATCGCCCAGGGAAAGTGTAGCATGGCTCCTGATCGAAAAGCAACGGTAGTGAAAGAAGTACGAAAGTTGGTCGAAGCTGGAATTCTCAGAGAAACTAAATATCATACATGGGTATCGAACCCCGTGATGGTTAAAAAACCAGATGGCACATGGCGGATGTGCATTGACTTCAAAGACTTGAACAAGGCTTGCCCTAAAGATGCTTATCCGCTACCTGAAATGGATTTCAAAGTTAACTCTCTAGTCCCTTATAGGTACAAGTGTTTCTTAGATGCCTATAAGGGTTATCACCAGATCAAATTGTCAAGAGAAGACGAAGAAAAAATGGCGTTTCACACCGACGTGGGCATCTTCTGCTATACAAAAATGCCTTTTGGTCTACGAAACGCCGGAGCCACTTACCAGCGTCTCATGGACAAGGCTTTCGAAAAACAAATCGGCAGAAACTTGGAAGTATATGTCGACGACTTAGTGATCAAGAGCAGGGAGGAAAAGCAAATGCTCGAAGACATCGAAGAAACCTTCCAAAAGCTGAGAGAATACAACATCAAGCTCAACCCCAAGAAATGTTCGTTCGGGGTAGAAGAAGGTAAGTTTTTGGGGGTGGTGGTCACCCGGGACGATTTTAAAGCTAACCCAGAAAAGGTAGCCGATATAACACGAATGCCCTCCCCCAGAACTTTAAAAGAGGCACAAGCATTGAACGGGCGTCTAGTGGCCATAAACAGATTCCTGGCGAGACACGCTGAGAGATCTCTGCCATTCATAAAGACGTTGAAAGATTGCCTTAAAAAGAACAACTTCAAGTGGACCAGTGAAGCAGAAAAGGCTTTGCAAGACATGAAGCGGTTCATTGAAAAACTACCCATGTTGACAGCGCCTTACCCAGAGGAACTCTTAAAAATGTACCTGGCGGCAGCTCACAACGCTGTAAGCACGGTACTCATGTTAGAAAGAGATGGAAAACAAACACCAATATACTACATCAGCCGAGTCCTAGCGGGGCCTGAAACGCGGTATCCAACACTTGAAAAGTTGTGCTGGCACTAGTCCACGCTACCCGGCGTCTCAGAAGATATTTTCAAGGGCACCGCGTACAAGTCTTATTAAATTATCCGCTACAGCAAATCTTGCACAAGCCAGAAATCTCAGGAAGGTTGGCCAAATGGGCGATTGAGTTGGGAGCCCTAGATATTGAATATCAAAAGCGAACAGCAATTAAGGGACAAGTGATCGCTGATTTCTTGGCTGAGATTCCCGAAGGAGATGTGATACAAGATCCCGTGATCAAAGACATACCCGAGTCCAGCACAGCCAGGCAAACCTGGAAATTATACACGGACGGGTATTCTAGTGGAAAAGAATCCGGGGCGGGTCTCATGTTAATCAGCCCAGACGAGATAAGATTGATGTACGCCATGCGCTTTGATTTTGAATGCTCTAACAATGAAGCAGAGTATGAAGCGCTGCTAGTGGGTTTGAGAATGGCCCAATCAATGGGAGCAACCAGGGTTGATGCATATGTCGACTCTCTGTTAGTAATAACCAGGTGAACGAGACCTATGAAGCTAAGGATGAGAAGATGGAAAAGTACCTAGCTAAGACCAAAGAACTCATAGCTTCTTTTGACAGCGTCACACTTAATCATGTCCATCGAGGAAAAACCCAAATAGTTGATGCCTTGAGCAAATTAGCTACCTCAGGCATGGAAAAGGAGGTAACGGTGGAAACGTTGCAAGCACCATCCATAGAACCCAGGGAAGTATCCGCCATCACAGCGGAGGAACCCTGCTGGTACACCCCGATTCTAAAGTTCCTGACAAAGGGGGAATTACCCCCCGCTCGAGGTGAAGCTCAGAAGATACAAACCAAAGCTTTGCAGTATGAGGTGAACAATGGCGTGCTTTACAGGAAATCGTACTTAGGACCACTCCTCCGGTGTGTATCCCCAGCGGAAGCAAAGTACTTGATCCAGGAAATACACGCTGGTATATGTGGCATTCACGCCGGACCCTGGGCAGTTGTTGCTAAAATAAAAAACGTCGGATACTACTGGCCCGGGATGCACGAAGACGCGGTAGACGAACTCAGAAAATGCCGCAGCTGTCAAAAGTTTGCCCCTCAAACACTCCGGCCTAAAAACATCTTAATTCCTGTCATGGCCACCTGGCCTTTTCAAAAGTGGGCGGTCGATATCGTGGGGCCATTCCCGCTGGCCCCAGGGAAGCTAAAATACCTAATTGTGGCGATTGATTACTTCACCAAGTGGGTTGAAGCAAAACCCTTGGCTAAAATAACCGCTGAAAATGCCAAAAATTCCTATGGGAACACATAGCGTGCAGATTTGGATTGCCGCTATACCTGGTGAGCGACAATGGAACACAATTTACAGACAGAATCTTACAAGATTGGTGTGCAGAGCTTCAGATTCAACAAATCTTTATATCGGTCACATCCCCAAGGAAACGGCCAAGTGGAGCGGGCAAATAGGAGTTTACTTGATGGAATTAAAAGAAGGTTAGGTTATGAAGGAAGCTCTTCGGTGGAAGAATTGTCAAATGTCATCTGGGCACATCGAACCATGCCTAAGACAAGCAAAAATGAAACCCCCTTCATCCTAACCTATGGCGCGGAAGCAATGATACCCGCGGAGGTTGGATTACCGTCACTAAGGCGCCTTACCACTAATGATGATAATGACAGGCTCCTAAGGGAAGGCCTCGACCTACTGGAAGAACGGCGCGAAGCAACCGCCATCAGCGAGGCAAAGTACAAGAAAACTTTAGAAAAGTACTACAACCAGCGCGTGGCTCAGCATACTTTAAAGGAAGGCGAGTACGTCATGCGCGACAATGATGCCAGTAGAGCTGAGCCCTCAGGCAAACTGGGACCAAACTAGGAAGGTCCCTATATCATCCAAGAAAACTTAGGCAAAGGGGCTTACCGCTTATCCAGGCTAGATGGCACCGCGGTTCCACGTAGCTAGAACGCTGCTCAATTGAAAAAATGTTACATGTAAATCCCCGCTCCTAACGGCGGGTTTGGTTGTTTTCTTTTTTACAAACAAGTGTAATTCATCTTTAACGATGTCTCTTTTTTCTTTAAGAATTGAGTTAATAAAAGTTCTTTCTTTTTTATTCACTCTCATTACTTACATGCACGATATCAATTACCATCGCATTCATACTACACTTTACGGTACAAAAAATTACCATCGCATTTAACCTGCACATAACGGTAAAAAAGCATCCTTGACACAAAATATTTTTCATACATAGGTCAGAGGATCAAAAATATACAGCGCTAAGAGTGGGTATCTTAGTAATAGATACATTAACCACTACAAAAAAAAAAGATAGGTATTTTGGTAATAAAAAGATAGGTATTTTGGTAGTAAATACATACAACTATCTTACAAAAACCAAGTACTTGTCCCTGTTGCTAAACACCAACATACGGGAACCAAATATCGAACATGTTCTAAATATCTAATTATCGGAAAGCATTGCCCTCACTTCTGCAGGGGTGTACAATGCTTCACCATAATATTCCAAAGGATAGGGATCAACGATCAGGTCGTCGACATTAACCTCATCTATCAGAAAAGCTAACACTCTCCGATCATCAACCAAGCTTATACCACAACGGCCACTATGGCGTCGTTCAACACCAGTCTACAGCGTTGAACATGATCAGGAGGAAAAGCTTGCATCAGAATATCAGCTGATAGAGGAACCCCACCTGGTTCGGCCCTCGAAGGATCCTCATCTCCGATACTTCTGCAAGACCGGCTAACCCGAGGTACAGTATCACCGGAGTTCACCTCCCTTCCTCTAATCATCTCCTCCGTCACCGGAACCTGAAGATGAACCAGAGCATCGGCTGCATCCAAACGACGGAGAACATGGGAAATTTTCTGTTTATGGCACTTTCGCCCCATTTTTTCAATTACCAAATTTGGAAAAAATATGGCTTAATTTATACAAGTCTAAGGGGCCTGACAGTGATGACGACAGCAAAATTAATAAAAAGTCATCATTACACGTCAAATCGCCACACTTAAGCAAGCGACGGCGCCGTTCATCATGATATTAGCATTTAATGTCTGACAAAAACAAATCAAGTGCTTACACGCACCCCAAACAAAACAGTGTTTTAACAAAATATATAAGGAACAGTGTACATTACAAGCAAAATAAAAAAACACTTATTCCTCATCAGACTCCTCCGCCACGTCCAGCATCTGGCGTAGGGAGTCCACGCCGTCTTCGGCCACTTTGTCAGAAAGCTCTGCATACGCGGGCAGCGGATCATTGTAAGTTGCCTCAAGGGCATCTGCCATCTCCGCCTGCAACTTGCCTCTGTTATCCTAGAACACGAGAGTAATCTTGTCAGGTCTTTGACAATCGAAGTAACCATGGTAAACGTCATCATGATGACCAAATTGGTAGGCAGCAGCAGAAAGGCGATCCAAAAGAGCCACAAAGGACTCTGACTGACGAAGGTACTCAAGGCCCCTACCAGGCCATTGGTTGTCAACCAGTTCCTGTCACCTTGTAACCCCGCCAGGTGGCTGGTCAAGTTATCTACCTCAGCGTTTGACTATTCCAGTTCACTTTCAGCTTCTTTAAGGCGTACCTGGTGGGTAGCGGAAGACTCAACAAGTTTGTTCTTGTCGGAGACAAGGGAGTCAAAACGTTGCTGAAGCTCCCTAAGCTGTGCCTCCCGCTCCTCCAACTCGACCCGGTTGGCTTGAGCCTTGGCATGGGACGTCTCTAACTCCACAGTTAGAGCTTGGTACCGCTCCTGCACCTGAGACACAAAATCAGTATCAATACGGAACTTTTCCATTTTAGCAGACAGCTCAGATCTCACCTTTTGGGCCTCAGCAATAGCCTTGCGTTCCAACTCTTCTTAGACATCTTTAGCATGAGCCAGGACTCGATCCTTCCCCGCTATATCGCGGGCACATAGTATTCTCCCTTCAGCAAGATGGCCCGTTACATGCTTTAAATCATCATCCGCCTTTTTTTTCTCAGAAACAAACCTGCTCTCCCTCAGACCAGCAGCTTGGAGTTGACATTCTAACCGGTACTTTTCATCCTTCAGCTCCTGAATAGCAACCCGTGCCTGGTGGAGTTCATTGTTATCGTGCATCCACCGGTGTCTGATTTCTGCTAGCCTACGGGGGCTGACTAACGGAATCTACCATCGTGGCATTCATCAAATTCTCATTGTTTAACCCCTCAACATCGGCTGACTCAGCCGGGGGGTATGCCCGTTTAACCCAATGATGAACCACTGGAGGAAAGATCAATCTCGACGATTCCGCTATCTTCCACTTGGGCTGATAGCGCTTATCCTGCACACTGGGATCCCAATTAATAGTGGGCAGATAAAGATCATCACCCAAACGGGCCCCATCATCAACAATCCCGCTGCTAGACCATCCAGCATCCCTAACAGCGGTATCCTTGGCACTTGTTGACTCACAGGCAGCGGACGTTGTAGGAATTTACTTCTCAGACACAGAGAAAACGCCGATCAGAGACGCAAACGGAGACTTGGGGGTGGCACTTGTAGATGGTGGCGTAGCAACTGGATTGGGTGTAACAACAACAACTGTCGTAAACACCGGTGGTTGTATAGAAGAGCTAACGGCGACATCACTGGCCTAGGATATAAGGTCTCCAAGACTCAGTCCGCCAACAGCTGAGGGCACAACATCCCCGGACGTCAAGGGAATAGAGGACACACCCTCAAGATGAGTTTCAGTAATAGAACCTGTGTCAAATCAGGTATTTAGCACAACAGTACAAGTAGCCAACGGTTAAACATACAAATAAAATTACTCACCAGTGGGTAAGGCGTGGGCGGTTTGGATTGCTTGAAATGCAGTCAAAGGAGGTACCATCCTTCGTTTCTTCTGTGGGCGGGTTGGACTGACCAAATTAGCAGCAGCGGATGACACAGCAATGCCTCCCGAGGGCACAGAAACGCTACTTGCAACATAAGATGTAGCGGCCCCCGCGGCCATGTATTTCCTCCCGAATACCTTCACACGGATTGTTTTTTTCATTTCTGCAACAGAAACATTACTCCCTCCGCTGGGGGGAGGCTGGGAAATATAAGCAGAAGGATATGCCGGTACAGCGGGCAGCAGAAACTGATCCAGGTGGACCTTCAACACATCAGGTTCTGTTTCCCCAATCACATGGTCCGCGGCCCTCAAAGCAGCATTCCGAGGAGGATTACCAAAGTCAAACAAACTCCACTTACCTGTTTGACATTTACTTACGTTAAGTCAAACACAATTAACGGGATAAATTCAAAGCAAAGAGCCACTTACCTCCATCATCCCTTTGAAAGGAAGGGTACAACCTGATATCACGCCATAGCAGTCTCATCCCCGCCATCACCAGAGCTCCCTCCGGGATCACTGTGCACTTAGAGGGACATTGTCACAACCCCCCGATCCCTTATTCCCGGGAACGGGCGGACGCGATCTCAGTTGTGGTGGTATCAGGTTAATTAATCTCGCAGCGGAATTTACATCAGGACCGTAGTTAGGAAATGTTTATCAGAGTAAAACCACCATATTTGATATTAATAATAACATGGGCAAAACCCAAGTTTCTTATTACAATACATTTATAGGGACAAACCCTATTTTATTGAATTCAAAACATCGTTTATTAGGTAACTTTTATATCCACATTTTCCCCAAGCCTTCAGTGCTCTCCAGCTGGCTTTCATTAATTGGTTGTTCACATTATGTTACCTGTAACGCGTTTTTAAAAACATTTGTCAGTCAGAAATACTGGTGAGTGAATCCCAATTTAATCAAGAAACATTTTATCAATTAAAACAGTATTGAGAGCGATCACATTGTTTATTTCTACACAATTACTCATTCAGTATTTGACACTCGACCGGATCTATGGCTATGGTCAAATTACCCATTGGCTAACTCGTCGTCCAATGGTAATGCACTGTCATTCAGACTTACTACTACTCGTAGTAAATTTTGTATACAAAACCCCATAATACCGGCAGTAATTGAAGAACTACAAAGACTCAATCACCGCTTAATCACATTGTAAATAATTAAGTTTTTGTAAAACATTCCAAAAAGGTTAACAAAAAGAGCATAAACTCACATTGCTGTCTTAGGCTTTTCGTAAGGGTTTCCTGGATATATTCTATAATTTATACAAATGTACATTGGTTAGTACCATAACCCTTTGAAAATATTAATAATACCCTCCCCGAGACGGCATTCCAACAACTACGTCGGGCAGAACCACGACAGTTGTTACGGAACCCTAAATCAATCGGGCAGCGTAACTATTATGAAACCGGGGTTATAATACTTACAACGGAACAGAACCTCGCTAATTAGGGGTATAGTACCCGACTATAATGCTTAATACTTTCAGAATTCGAGATTGAGATTGAAATGTGAGCGACGGAAATTGTAATCTGATGCTATCTATTTATATTGCTGGATTCTAGTCCTGTCGCGGCCCGCGTGAAAGACAAGGGACCCATACGCGGCCCGCGTCAACATTGGTCAACGCTGTAGCTTAGCTGGGTCAGCTACTAGACTCGTCACGATGTTGACACATGTCAGCACCGGATGCTTCCGCGTTTCATGATCTGTCGCGGCCCGCGTAATAGGATGGGGTGGGTTTACGCGGCCCGCCTCAACCCTATTTTTCTTATTTTTAATTTATTTTGTATGTTAAAACATAATTCGGGCTCGGTTTTCTCATACGGGGTGTAATATAAAACATATTGAGACATTCTAAGATATAATAGAGTGTTAGACATATTATGAGAGTGTCGGTTTTACCGAGGGTTGTTACATTCTCCCCACCTTGTTTTAGAGCTCGTCCTCGAGATCTACTGAAATAAATACGGATATTTCCTTTTCATTTCTGACTCTAGTTCCCATGTGTACTCAGGTCCTCTTTTGGAGTCCCACTTCACTTTGACTAGAACTAGTCTCTTATGTTTAAGATTCTTGACTTTCCTGTCTTCAATCTGTAGAGGCCTTTCTACAAACTTAAGTTGTTCATTTACCTCTATATTCTTAAGAGGTACTATCAATGATTCATCAGCTAAACACTTTTTAAGATTAGATACATGAAACACATCATGTATTCCTGCCATTTCCTCTGGCAGTTGTAGCTGATAGGCTACAGGTCCTATTTTTCTAATAATCTTAAAAGGTCCAACATACCTGGGACTTAACTTCCCTCGTTTGATGAATCTTACCACTCCTTTCCAAGGAGAGACTTTCAACAATACTCTATCTCCTACTTGAAATTCCAATGGCTTGTGTCGGTTATTAGCATAACTCTTTTGTCTATCACGTGCTGCTTTCAGTCGTTTCTTGACTTGAATAATCTTGTCGGTTGTTTCCTGCACTATTTCAGGTCCAGATAGTTGCTTTTCCCCAATTTCTGCCCAACAGACTGGGGTTCGACACTTTCATCCATAAAGTGCTTCGAATGGTGCAGCATTGATACTTGTGTGATAGCTATTATTATAAGAAAATTCTATTAAAGGTAAGTGATCGTCCCAATTACCTCCAAAGTCAATTACACAAGCTCTAAGCATGTCTTCCATTGTCTTAATTGTCCTTTCACTTTGTCCATCTGTTTGTGGATGATAAGCCGTACTTAATTTTAACTTAGTTCCCATAGCCTTTTGGAAACTTGACCAAAAATGAGATGTAAAGCGACTATCTCTATCAGAAACAATTGATAAAGGAATACCATGTAAAGAAACAATTTCATTTACATATAATTTAGATAATTGTTCCATACTAATTGTTTCCATCATTGGTAGAAAATGAGCTGACTTAGTTAGTCTATCTACAATCACCCAGATTGTATCATTTCCTTTCTTAGTTTTGGGTAATTTAGTAACAAAATCCATTGTTATCAATTCCCATTTCCAAACGGGCATTTCTAATTGTTGTAACAAACCTGAGGGTTTCTGATGTTTAGCCTTAACTTGTGAACATGTCAAACATTTAGAAACATAGACTGCTATGTCCTTTTTCATTCCTATCCACCAGAAATTTTTCCTTAAATCCTGGTACATTTTATCACTTCCTGGATGCATTGTATACTTAGACTTATGGGCTTCTTCTAATATACAATGACGTAGATTTCCTAATTTAGGTATCCACATTCTCTTTCCATGGAATCTCCATATTCCATCTGTTCCTTGTTCTAATTCTTTTAGCATACATTTTAATTTTTCAGAATCATCCTTGATTACTGATTCTTGTGCTTCTCTTATCTGATCATTTAAATCTACTTGCAGATTTAATTTAAGAGAACGTACCCTTTTTGTCTTTTCATGATACTTTCGGCTTAAAGCATCTGCCACTATATTGGCTTTTCCTTCATGATACTGGATATCACAATCATAATCACTAAGAAATTCCATCCAGCGTCTTTGCCTCATATTCAACTCTTTCTGCCCGAAAACATACCTTAAACTCTTATGATCAGTAAATATGATAAACTTACTACCATAAAGGTAATGTCTCCAAATCTTAAGAGCAAAAATTATAGCTCCTAATTCTAAATCATGGGTTGAATAATTCTCTTCATGATTCTTAAGTTGTCTAGATGCGTAAGCTATAACCTTTTGTCGTTGCATCAATACACATCCATAACCTAATCTAGAAGCATCACAATAGACTACAAAATCTTCAGTTCCTTCTGGTAATGCTAGTATGGGTGTATGGGTTAATCTTTGCTTAAGAATTCTAAATGCTTCTTCTTGTTTTAATCCCAATTCAAACTTAACAGATTTACAAGTTAACTTAGTTAAGGGAATGGCTATTCTAGAGAAATCTTTAATAAATCTTCTATAATAACCGGCTAATCCTAAGAAACTTCTAACCTCAGTTGGTGATTCAGGGGTTTTCCATTTCGTAATTGCCTCAATCTTTGTTGGATCTACATGAATTCCTTCATGATTGACTAGGTGTCCAAGGAATTGTACCTGTTCTAACCAAAATTCGCACTTTGCATAAAGTTTTTCCTTTCTTAATAAACTTAAAAGTGCGTGCAAATGTCTTGTATGATCCTCTTTACTTTTAGAGTAAATTAGAATATCATCTATGAATACAATTATGAATTTATCCAAATATGGCTTACATATTCGGTTCATCATGTCCATAAATGCAGCTGGGGCATTGGTTAAACCGAATGGCATGACAGTAAATTCATAATGACCATACCTTGTTCTAAATGCGGTTTTAGGAATATCCTCTTCCTGTACCTTTAATTGATGATATCCTGACCTTAAATCGATCTTAGAGAAAAATCGAGCTCCTTGCAGTTGATCAAACAAATCATTGATTCTCGGTAATGGGTATCGATTCTTAATCGTGACTTTGTTTAATTCACGGTAGTCAATGCACATACGCATTGATCCGTCCTTCTTTTTAACAAACAATATCGGTGCTCCCCATGGCGATGAACTTGGTTGTATAAATCCTTTTTCCAACAATTCGTTTAATTGTTTCTTCAATTCTTGCATTTCTGCAGGTGCCAAACGGTAAGGTGCTTTGGCAATTGGTGATGTTCCTGGTAGCAAGTGAATTCTGAATTCAACTTCTCTGTCGGGTGGTAGTCCTGGCAATTCTTCTTGAAATACATCTGAAAACTGAGATACTACTGGAATATCTTTTAAATCCTTTCCTTTAGTGTTAATGATTATAGAAATCAAATACACTATAGAACCTTTTCTCATACAACTCGCAGTTTTCATCACAGAAATGAATTTAGTAGATCTAGAAGATTTATCTCCTTTAATTGTGATCATTTTACCTTTTGGTGAATTTATTTGAATTACTTTTTGATCACATAAAATACTAGATTTATTGGCTATTAACCAATCCATTCCTAAAACAACATCAAATCCTACCAGATTCATGGGATATAGGTTTGCAATAAATTTCTGATTTAAAATTTCTATGCTTGCTCCCTGCAAGATTTCAGAAATTCTAACGGTTTCTCCATTAGCTGTCTCTACTACACATTCTAGTGGTAGTTTAGTTAATAACTGATTTAGAAATTTGTAAAACGATGTATTAATAAAACTTTGGTTTGCACCAGAGTCAAATAATACTTTAGCAAAAACATCATTAACTAAAAACGTACCAGCTATGACATCTGGAATCATCTTGGCTTCATCTGCAGTTAAAACAAATGCTCTAGCATTTTTAGTATTCTTGTTATCTGGAGCTGGAGCTAATTTTGGACAATTCAGCTTGATATGACCTTGTTCTCCGCAATTGTAACATACCCTGCTGTTAGCTTTCTTCCTGCAGTTTTCTTCCTTGTGTCCCGACATTTTGCAAAAGTTACAGTATATGGAGCATCTCCCTGAATGCTTTCTTTTGCAATACCTACAGTAGGGCGCAGAGGTAGAACCTATATTTTTCCCACAATTAGAATTTCCAGAACGAAATTCTTGAGTTAATTTATGGGTTAGGTTTCTCCTTTGATCCTCTTCTCGGGTACGGACTAATTCATCAGTCGAGGTATTTGCTAGTTCTACAGCTTCTTCTATAGTTTGAGGTCTAGCTGCCTTGACTACATGTCTAATCTCTCCAATTAATCCCCAAATATAACGAGAAATTAACACTGGTTCTGGTGAAGCAAGAATTGGTACTATTCTAGCATATTCAAAGAATATCTTAGTATATCTCTTACTATCTACACCAGTCATTCTAAGATTCAGGAATTTGTTTGCTATCTGTTCCTTCTCATTGGGAGGGCAAAATTTCCTTTCTACCTTATTCTTAAATTCTTCCCATTCCATATTATAGGTTTGATCACTTCCTCTTGTCTGGAGGATAGTGTTCCACCATTCTAGTGCTGCATTCTTAAACAGATTAGAAGCAAACAATATTCTATCTTCTTCAGCACACTTGCTTATCCTTAATACTGCCTCAGTCTTTTCTATCCAGCGTAAGGTTGCAATGGCCCCTTCGTTGCCTGAGAATTCCATTGGTTTACAAGACCAGAATTCTTTATAAGAACAACCATAAGGCATGGTTCTTCTTCTTTTGGGAATAGGCAATTGAAGTACTGGTCCATTGTTTACACTGTTTTCTGGTTCAACGGGTCGCTTACTGCTATGCTTACTTTTATTATCAGCATCTTTAACAGTTTGAAGTATAAATGGCATCGCATTTATAATTCCCTGTGCCACTATGTGTTGTATAGCACTATTATCCACTTGGTTTCCATTGTTATTGATACTCGGATTATCATTAACCACGTTAATGTTACTCTGGTTATCGTTATTCAGATTTCCTTGATTTCCTTCGTCGGCCATCTGAATTTTAAACATTTATCCCATATTAATATCACAATTAATATTTTAATATAGTTAATCACATAACACACAATCTAGCCAAAAACGTAGATCATTGCTACTATACTCTTTTCCATATACTTATGCGTCTATTACACACTAGTACAGAAATAAAGATTACAATACCAACAGAAATAAAATAGTAATATGCATCCGTACACACATATTTTATTTTAATTTATTTTATTATTACTACTACTTCCTCCATTCTAACATTCACGGATATGGATTCATCCAAAAATCCATATTGCGCTCATCGTATTTCCATACGAGACGCTCTCCCACCTGGCGCATCCTCTCACTGCTTTCTAAAATTTCCTCCCCAAAAGTCCTAAGTTCTTGGACGTTTTCTGCACTCATTGGGGGTGCAGGTTCTAGGACTGGGTTTGGAATCTGGGGTGCGGGTTCCTGATATGGAGGTAAAAGTGCCTAAAGTTGGTAAGGATCTTCCAAGATTCCCCTAATGTAGTTATCATGGTAATAGGGATCTAAAGGGTCCATACCTGAATAGGCTCCTATAGGTGTGTCTTCAGGAATATTCCCTATTCTCGTCCCACCAGGGGTCGTAATTTGGGTCTAGGGGATTTGGTGCTGGTACCCTAGGAATTTCGTCAGGGTTAAAGTCATGCATCTCCACTTGGGTTTCCTGGTTTTCTATCTCCATGAGTTGTTCTGGGTTTTGTGGTTGTGGGGCTACTAGTTGTTCCAGACTTGGGTCAGCAGCAGTTGTAGCTAAGATATGGAAATTAGCTAGACTTCTATTTAGCATATCTTGTGTATGAGCATCTGTTTCTCGCTTAATAGCTGCTAAGGCCCTTTGCTGTTGCAATTTTCGCATTCTCTTCCTACGAGCAATGTCACACCCCGACCACGTGAGACAACGAAACGTGGCGGAAAACGTCGGGGAGTGTTGTAACAGAATCATTGTTTCATGACACATGGAAATTTAAATATTGTTTTATTGATTAAAATTGTTACAATGTCTTGACAATTAAAGAAATACAACATAATTAACTAGTCTAGCATCTTTTATTGTCACTAAAGCCCAAGTCCGCCTAAGTGCATCTTGATCAATCCTATGCATCATCTCCTGAAACACATGTGAAAATAGGTACGTCAGCATAAAAATGCCTGTGAGATACATAGGTTTTGTGAAAATAGAATTCATGACTTATGTTTAAGAAAATGTTTAGTCATGAACCTTGTAATTTGCTTTGTCTTGTAAATCATTTGAAAAACGATAAGATCAGATGATATGTATAAATAAATGTAAGGTTAAATGAATAACCATGTAAAATGAGTTTGTATAAGATATGTTGTTTGTAAAACAATGTCTTGTGAAAAGTATGTTATTTGTGTAAAATGTTATATGTCTCAAACTGAAATGATTCAAATAACGCTACGACATGTAATACCATACAAAGACTTATATATAGGAAGTACCAGCGGCGTATCCACCATGCTTGTATCATATTACACACGCCTCGTTACTTAATCACTTACTCAAACCAAACCAACAATGTAAGATGTCTATGTTTAAACCAATTGTCAAAAAGTCCTTGTATAAACCATATCAAATGTTAAAGAGTCCAAATGTAGTCAAGTAATGTGTAACAAATGTTAAGAATGGTAAGTAAAATAAGACTACTTAAACCATAAGTAAAAATGTACAAAACAAAGTATTTTGAGTAAATCAAAAGTTATGTTTTGTAAAATATATGCATGCTATACTGAATATGAACATTTATGCGGTATTGTGAAAATTCATACATCCAAGCCTTGCGACAGTCGGATAACCATGTAAAAATGGGTTATCAAAAGAATATGTATTCGGATTCGGTCATTCCTTACGTCCAAACAAACCCGAGATTTCAGGAATGGGATTTGTCAAGTCCTATGGTACCACTACCTACTACCGAGCGGCATGATCGGTGTTAATGAATGTATAGTATAGTTTAAACAAACCAAATGTCATACCAAAATGTAAGCATGTTTTATGAAGATAATGTACCTAGTATGCTAGAGTAAACATACAAGGTAGAGTTGTAAAACAATGTGTCCATATGTTACTGGAACATATGCAACAGAGATGCAATGTAAAATAATGTACTAAGCATGTACTAAATGGACATACATAGCATGTGATGTGATGTGATGTAAAACAATGTACTAAGTATGCACATAATGGACATACATAGCATAAAATGTAATGAAATCATGTACTAATAGTGTACTAATGAACATAGCATGTATATAATGTGAAAACATGGAAAGCATGAAAGTAACAAGTAGGCACATGTGTTCCACCCCAAAATGTTTGGAAAACAGTAAAAGAGGGGTCTATGTACTCACTTGAGATTGCTCAGAAGTCCTAAGATAACCACCAAGCAATGCTAGAGATTACGGAATCAAACGGCACCTAATATAGGTAACTATGTTAATAAACCGGACCTATATCGGAGGATTTAGATAGAATGAGGGTTCGTAAACCAAACGAGTATAGAGACTCGTGTCATATGGTTTAACAAAGCCTACATACTAAATGAAACCTAAACTAAGTGCTTACGACCCATTACGACCCGTTTAGGTAGCTTATGCTACTTTAACGCGTCGTTCGCGTAAAACGCGTTCGGACCGCCTAACTAGTCCTATGACAAGTGTTATATGCCTAAACATGTTACATAATCAGTTATGTGACAAAAGTTTAGGTTACATATGCTTAATTACCAATTATACATGAAAAGGGTATTCTGGTAATTTACCTAAGGCATATAAACTACCTATCATACAACTACTCAAACGATGTGACCATAAGGTATAACCTCAGAAGGTTATTCCCTATATACTATGGTCACCTAATGTATTTGGTCGGATCCTAATGATCGACCAAATGGGTCGGGTTCGAAAGTATAAGCGATTTATTAGATCGCTTACCCTTACGACCCTAGACAACGTGGTAATCAGTAGGCATAGTCACAAAGGACTATAACCATTGTGATTACAATCACGTTGCGAAGTTCAAACGAACTTCGCATTGACCATAACTGGTCAACGCTGAAAGTCAAACAAAGTTTGACTTTCGGACTCGAAAAGCAATAAAAGAAAGAAAAGAACAAAAGAATACTTACGAAGGGTCCCCGAATGCTAATCGTGATCCAAGTAGCTCAGGTATGAAACAATGGTTTCAACTTAGAGCTTCTAAGATCAGATTCTAGTGGGTTTTGCTAAGAAATGGGTTGGGTGTTTATAGTTTTCTTCGAATCGTTAAGATCATTTCATGGAAACCGTGCTCGAATCTTGTGCGTACACTTGTTGAAATATTGTGGGAACTAAAAATGACCCTTAATGATCAGAATGGGCAATTGTGGGTATGTGGTTGTGGATTAAACAGCTGGAATCTGCTGACTGATCATTCTTATCTGTTCTGGGAGCCTGACGCGGGCCGCGTAAAGAACACAAGGATCTTACGCGGGCCGCCTGGCCTGCACAGATCAGAAACAAGTTTACAAAATGGCAGTTTCAGTCCCTGTTGGTGTTTAGGGCCATTTCCGACACTTCTAAGGCCCGTAAAGCCAACTTTAAGGCCCTAAAATGATGCCTAAACATTGTGGACATGAAACATGCTCAAAAATATGTCGGATGTTGGTTCGTTTGGTCGTACGAACGCGATGTTTGCTTAATTACGATGGAATGCGCACAAGCGCTAAAAACGATCCAAATTGCGTGACGAATGGATTTTTCTTATGCCAAACACTAAAATAAAATATTTTAGTGCTTACATAAATTTTTGGATGTCCGGATGTATTCAGAACGTAAGTTATGCGCGAAAATGCAAACTTGTGCACTTTTTGACACTTTTAGTCCCCGAATGACCCAAAAGTTTATTTTAGCACACCGAACCCCTTAAAGCCTATTTCTAAGCTATGTAGAGGATATTTAAGGTGTGTTTAACTTATGGTCATGTTTCGGAATGTCTGTTACAGCTCAAATTGGCATACTTTCGCAGTTTGTCAAGTTTAGTCCCTGTAAGCGAATTAACTTATTTTGGCCATACCAAAGCCTTCAAAACTTATTTCTAAGTTATGTAAAGGTTATTTAAGGTATGTTAAGCCTATGTCACTATTACGGAGTGTTTGTTGCATTAAACTGGTTATATTTACGCATCGGTGCGCGTATAACCTTCCAGAAAGCGATTTAGAGTTTGGAATTGAACAAAAATTGATATGTGCAATTGATACACATATTTTTACAAATCCCAAGTATGAAATATAATATTTCATTGGTTCGGTATTTGTTTGATGGCCGTGGAGGCACAGGTGTTACAGTCTCCCCAACTTTAGGAAATTTCGTCCCGAAATTTATTTAGAGGAAACTTGTGAGAGTTTAAAACATGAAGTTGAAAAGATCGAACAACATTGGTTAGGGTTCTGAACTTCTAGTAACCTTAATAACATTATGCTTGCAATGTAAGAGGGACACTTATATACAAGTATATGAAGCGTCATTAGTGCGTCCACCATGCCTCCATTACATCGTTCTCATTTTGTTATTGTTGTCACTATCGGTTCTTACACATAATAAATCTTACTGGGTTTCTGTGCACTAAATTTCATAATTATGTACGCGTCCATAATTAGACAATTCCTTGCACAGTTCACACGGTCTATTTTATAATGTGCAGGGTAAAACCAAATGAACAATCCTGTGATGAGTGTGACTAGACCGCCATAGAGTCCTTTTAATTAAATCAATAAATGATCTAAATAGACTATCAAGGAGTCTGTTCAGCTTCATCACTAGATGTCGTTCTTTTACCAAATTGTGAATCAATCTTTTTTACTAGACCACTAAAAAGGATCTCTTATGAATCAAGGAGTAGTACTATATAATCCAAAGGTCTTAACTATTACATAGAAGCCCATTTAGGATTTAAGGTAGTACCTTTTGACTATCCTGCTATGAATCCCTCATATGGAGATATGAAAGATCCTGCGAGGATTTGGATAACGAATATCCAGAGTATAAAAACACAAAATGCATAAAAGAAAACATAAAATGAATAAACACATAGTCATATAACCACAAAAATTGTTTATCTAGAAATTTGTTCTGCTAACAGAGCACATGCATTTAAAGCACACTAGGAATCCATTCCTTGGATTTCATTTGGTACTTTAAACATTATCAAGAATCTAACTATAAAGATAGAAAGATTCAAAAAGAAAATTTGATTTCGATTGTAAGGAACCGAAATGTTCGAATTAAGGTACATAAGGAATCCAATTAAGGACTCTGATTGAATGATAATTATCCACAAGGATCTAATTATGAAGATAAAAAGATCCCCTATGGATTTTAGAAGTTGAAGATGTTTTGAAACCTTGCACTGGATGTGCTTATGTCAAAACATGAAGTAAGAATGCTTATGAAGTTGAGACGCTTGATATGCCAAGGCGACATATGAAGCAGAATTTGAAAGTTAAGTCAAGGTATGAGGAAAAATACTTTTGAAAACTATGCATGGGGTTCTTTTTAAGAAAAATGTGTTTAACGTTTTTGAAACCTTATATATAATACTTTTGAAATCATAAAGTAGGTGTATTAGGTAGGTATATTTACAAAAATGTTTTAAAATCATGTGAGATGAATTTTGAAATTATGTATAAGGTTTTTGAAAACATAAATGATGCTTTTGAAGTCATGCATTTGATATATACTGTATTAATAACATTTTGAAGTCATGAAGGTTATTTTTGAAACGTAGACGATGTTTCTGAAATCATGGAGGTTGTTTTGGAAAAGTTATGTTATGCATGTTGAAGAAATCAGAACGTAATGGGTATGAGATTTGAAAATATCCTTGGTCATCTAACCAAGGATTCAAAGGCACAGATGTGTAAAAAGCATGATTACTCATAATGTCACTTTATTTTCTGTACTTCGTTTCTTAGAGTGAAACGAGCACTTAAAATTTTCGAGGGAATCATGAGCGATCATTTGAAAGAGAGAATCACTATAGTAGTTTGTAAGGAACATAGTCCCTTAATGAAGGTATCATAGGAAAATCATTCACACATGTAAATATACTTGTATATCAGAATTGCGAACAACAACTTTTATTTATGAACAAAACAGATCGTTTCACATTACAAGAAAACAAAAGAAACAAAGGCATAAGACAGCAACATCCTTTGTTCAGCCAATTGCTTATCCAAGGGTTGGATTTGCACTGAAAATCTTCGGGCAGTTGTTCCTGAAATGGCTCGTATCGCCACAGTTGTAGCACGATCCTGGCGGAAAGCGAGCTTGAGTAGGGTTGACTTGGGGTTGATTTGGACCACTTTGGTTTGGGGTAAATCGACAAGCATTTGCCAGGTGACCGAGTCGCCCACATGATGCACACAGACGACACTGTAGGTGAGCTAAGTGGTGTGCATTACATTTGTCGCATATTGGGGTTGTTCCCTTGTATTGCTTCTTAACAGGTAGTGTTGCCACCCGGATGGGTCCTGCTTGATGTGGTACTGTTGTAGTTGGGCAAACCCTTGCCGTATGACCTATAAGTCCACAAATTTGGCATTTGCGGCACTTCACACTAGCCTGGTGATGAAGGCTACATTGGTTGCACAAGGGTGCAATTCCGTTGTATCGCTTCCTAGCAGGGGGTTGAGCTGGTTGGTTGGGGATGGCTTGACCACTGTGAGCGACCACGGCGAAGTTATGAGAAGCCTTTCGCTTCTTTGACTTCTTAGGGGATTGTTCATCCATGGTCTTTGATTCCTTGATTAGTTTCTTGGCTGGTGGTGCTGTCATTTGGCTAGGTCTTGCCTGTTTTGGTGCCACCGCTGCGGGTTTCCTTGAAGCCTTACGTTTCTTTGGTTTAGGTGAAGGCTTGGCTTCTGCTTCCTTTGGTGGCTCCTGAGTGGCTTCATTGTGGAGACGAGACATGGCAATTCCCAATTCCACAGTCTTCAGAATCACTTCGCCTATTTGCTGGGCAAATTTGGCTGTTTGCTCGGACATTTGACCGTTGCTGAGAGGAAGAGACATTCTAGAAGAAAATGAAAGACATAGGAAGAAACAAGTGAAACGTCATCGGGTAAATAATGCAGAATGGTAATGCATAAGAATTTGCGATCATTTGTTTGTTATCTAAGGCAAACAAATGAGACAGTGACAAATCAAGGTAAATGTTTCAAAATAATGTATCGCGAAGACATGCTCGCCTATAAGTGAACACTCATCCCAAGAATTCCCAGGTAAGCACAACTGGTCTCGCGTCTGATGAGATGTATACGAAGTGCTTGCCTAGACAGAAAACCCAGAATACAGGCATTCACCCTTCCAGTTTGCACGTGTTCATATTATTTAAAACCCAAAACCTTGACGAGGTTTTGAAAATACAAAGGGGTTCAAAACCATATAATAGAGAGTTCAAAATCTTACAATAGAGGGTTCAAAACCTAGCAATCAATCATCCTAGAACAGATGATTTGTTTTCAAAGCGGTTTTGAAATTTATGTTCTTGTTGTGGTTGTCGCCTAAGGATAGGTGACAGTATTGTTTTATGACTAAACGCAAGTAAACTCGCGTTAGGGTCCTAAGAAGGTTATAGACTAGGTCAAAGTATTACTAATAACCTAATTCCCTATAACCATGAGCTCTGATACCAACTTTTCTGTCACACCCCGACCACGTGAGACAACGAAACGTGGCGGAAAACGTCGGGGAGTGTTGTAACAGAATCATTGTTTCATAACACATGGAAATTTAAATATTGTTTTATTGATTAAAATTGTTACAATGTCTTGACAATTAAAGAAATACAACATAATTAACTAGTCTAGCATCTTTTATTGTCACTAAAGCCCAAGTCCGCCTAAGTGCATCTTGATCAATCCTATGCATCATCTCCTGAAACACATGTGAAAATAGGTACGTCAGCATAAAAATGCCTGTGAGATACATAGGTTTTGTGAAAATAGAATTCATGACTTATGTTTAAGAAAATGTTTAGTCATGAACCTTGTAATTTGCTTTGTCTTATAAATTATTTGAAAAATGATAAGATCAGATGATATGTATAAATAAATGTAAGGTTAAATGAATAACCATGTAAAATGAGTTTGTATAAGATATGTTGTTTGTAAAACAATGTCTTGTGAAAAGTATGTTATTAGTGTAAAATGTTGTATGTCTCAAACTGAAATGATTCAAATAACGCTACGACATGTAATACCATACAAACACTTATATATAGGAAGTACCAACGGCGTATCCACCATGCTTGTATCATATTACACACGCCTCGTTACTTAATCACTTACTCAAACCAAACCAACAATGTAAGATGTCTATGTTTAAACCAATTGTCAAAAAGTCCTTGTACAAACCATATCAAATGTTAAAGAGTCCAAATGTAGTCAAGTAATGTGTAACAAATGTTAAGAATGGTAAGTAAAATAAGACTACTTAAACCATAAGTAAAAATGTACAAAACAAAGTATTTTGAGTAAGTCAAAAGTTATGTTTTGTAAAATATATGCATGCTATACTGAATATGAACATTTATGCGGTATTGTGAAAATTCATACATCCAAGCCTTGCGACAGTCGGATAACCATGTAAAAATGGGTTATCAAAAGAATATGTATTCGGATTCGGTCATTCCTTACGTCCAAACAAACCCGAGATTTCAGGAATGGGATTTGTCAAGTCCTATGGTACCACTACCTACTACCGAGCGGCATGATCGGTGTTAATGAATGTATAGTATAGTTTAAACAAACCAAATGTCATACCAAAATGTAAGCATGTTTTATGAAGATAATGTACCTAGTATGCTAGAGTAAACATACAAGGTAGAGTTGTAAAACAATGTGTCCATATGTTACTGGAACATATGCAACAGAGATGCAATGTAAAATAATGTACTAAGCATGTACTAAATGGACATACATAGCATGTGATGTGATGTGATGTAAAACAATGTACTAAGTATGCACACAATGGACATACATAGCATAAAATGTAATGAAATCATGTACTAATAGTGTACTAATGAACATAGCATGTATATAATGTGAAAACATGGAAAGCATGAAAGTAACAAGTAGGCACATGTGTTCCACCCCAAAATGTTTGGAAAACAGTAAAAGAGGGGTCTATGTACTCACTTGAGATTGCTCAGAAGTCCTAAGATAACCACCATGCAATGCTAGAGATCACGGAATCAAACGGCACCTAATATAGGTAACTATGTTAATAAACCGGACCTATATCGGAGGATTTAGATAGAATGAGGGTTCGTAAACCAAACGAGTATAGAGACTCATGTCATATGGTTTAACAAAGCCTACATACTAAATGAAACCTAAACTAAGTGCTTACGACCCATTACGACCCGTTTAGGTAGCTTATGCTACTTTAACGCGTCGTTCGCGTAAAACGCGTTCGGACCGCCTAACTAGTCCTATGACAAGTGTTATATGCCTAAACATGTTACATAATCAGTTATGTGACAAAAGTTTAGGTTACATATGCTTAATTACCAATTATACATGAAAAGGGTATTCTGGTAATTTACCTAAGGCATATAAACTACCTATCATACAACTACTCAAACGATGTGACCATAAGGTATAACCTCGGAAGGTTATTCCCTATATACTATGGTCACCTAATGTATTTGGTCGGATCCTAATGATTGACCAAATGGGTCGGGTTCGAAAGTATAAGCGATTTATTAGATCGCTTACCCTTACGACCCTAGACAACGTGGTAATCAGTAGGCATAGTCACAAAGGACTATAACCATCGTGATTACAATCACGTTGCGAAGTTCAAACGAACTTCGCATTGACCATAACTGGTCAACGCTGAAAGTCAAACAAAGTTTGACTTTCGGACTCGAAAAGAAATAAAAGAAAGAAAAGAACGAAAGAATACTTACGAAGGGTCCCCGAATGCTAATCGTGATCCAAGTAGCTCAGGTATGAAACAATGGTTTCAACTTAGAGCTTCTAAGATCAGATTCTAGTGGGTTTTGCTAAGAAATGGGTTGGGTGTTTATAGTGTTCTTCGAACCGTTAAGATCGTTTCATGGAAACCGTGCTCGAATCTTGTGCGTACACTTGTTGAAATATTGTGGGAACTAAAAATGACCCTTAATGATCAGAATGGGCAATTGTGGGTATGTGGTTGTGGATTAAACAGCTGGAATCTGCTGACTGATCGTTCTTATCTGTTCTGGGAGCCTGACGCGGGCCGCGTAAAGAACACAAGGATCTTACGCGGGCCGCCTGGCCTGCACAGATCAGAAACAAGTTTACAAAATGGCAGTTTCAGTCCCTGTTGGTGTTTAGGGCCATTTCCGACACTTCTAAGGCCCGTAAAGCCAACTTTAAGGCCCTAAAATGATGCCTAAACATTGTGGACATGAAACATGCTCAAAAATATGTCGGATGTTGGTTCGTTTAGTCGTACGAACGCGATGTTCGCTTAATTACGACGGAATGCGCACAAGCGCGAAAAACGATCCAAATTGCGTGACGAATGGATTTTTCTTATGCCAAACACTAAAATAAAATATTTTAGTGCTTACATAAATTTTTGGATGTCCGGATGTATTAAGAACGTATGTTATGCGCGAAAATGAAAACTTGTGCACTTTTGACACTTTTAGTCCCTGAATGACCCAAAAGTTTATTTTAGCACACCGAACCCCTTAAAGCCTATTTCTAAGCTATTTAGAGGATATTTAAGGTGTGTTTAACTTATGGTCATGTTCCGGAATGTCTGTTACAGTTCAAATTGGCATACTTTCGCAGTTTGTCAAGTTTAGTCCCTGTAAGCGAATTAACTTGTTTTTGCCATACCAAAGCCTTCAAAACTTATTTCTAAGTTATGTAAAGGTTATTTAAGGTATGTTAAGCCTATGTCACTATTCCGGAGTGTTTGTTGCATTAAACTGGTTATATTTACGCATCGGTGCGCGTATAACCTTCCAGAAAGCGATTTAGAGTTTAGAATTGAACAAAAATTGATATGTGCAATTGATACACATATTTTTACAAATCCCAAGTATGAAATATAATATTTCATTGGTTCGGTATTTGTTTGATGGCCGTGGAGGCACAGGTGTTACAAGCAAAAGCTTCTTTACTGAACCATCCTCGTTTCTTAGTAGGAAATGGTTCCTCCGACTTAGCTCTAAAGGCAAATATCCCGTCTTCCTAATCAGCAGTATACCCCGAAAGGGCAGGCTGTGATGATGTACCTTCACTCCTAGGTGAATCAGATAACTGACGATTCATATCTGATGGTTCTTGATCACTCATACTGTAAACTAACAGATAGTCAAATAACACATAACAAATAAATACAGTTATGCATATACTTTCATAATTTATTTCCTAACAAAATTTAAAATTTAAGTGTCAGCAGAACACTTCTTTGGCTCAGACCAGTGGCTAGGCTCTGATACCACCTCCTGTCACAACCCCCGATCCCTTATTCCCGGGAACGGGCGGACGCGATCTCAGTTGTGGTGGTATCAGGTTAATTAATCTCGCAGCGGAATTTACATCAGGACCGTAGTTAGGAAATGTTTATCAGAGTAAAACCACCATATTTGATATTAATAATAACATGGGCAAAACCCAAGTTTCTTATTACAATACATTTATAGGGACAAACCCTATTTTATTGAATTTAAAACATCGTTTATTAGGTAACTTTTATAGCCACATTTTCCCCAAGCCTTCAGTGCTTTCCAGCTGGCTTTCATTAATTGGCTGTTCACATTGTGTTACCTGTAACGCGTTTTTAAAAACATTTGTCAGTCGGAAATACTGGTGAGTGAATCCCAATTTAATCAAGAAACATTTTATCAATTAAAACATTATTGAGAGCGATCACATTGTTTATTTCTACACAATTACTCATTCAGTATTTGCCACTCGACCAGATCTATGGCTATGGTCAAATTACCCATTGGCTAACTCGTCATCCAATGGTAATGTACTGTCATTCAGACTTACTACTACTCGTAGTAAATTTTGTATACAAAACCCCATAATACCGGCAGTAATTGAAGAACTACAAAGACTCAATCACCGCTTAATCACATTGTAAATAATTAAGTTTTTGTAAAACATTCCAAAAAGGTTAACAAAAAGAGGATAAACTCACATTGTTGTCTTAGGCTTTTCGTAAGGGTTTCCTGGATATAATCTATAATTTATACAAATGTACATTGGTTAGTACCATAACCCTTTGAAAATATTAATAATACCCTCCCCGAGACGACATTCCAACAACTACGTCGGGCAGAACCACGACAGTTGTTACGGAACCCTAAATCAATCGGGAAGCGTAACTATTATGAAACTGGGGTTATAATACTTACAACGGAGCAGAACCTCGCTAATTAGGGGTATAGTACCCGACTATAATGCTTAATACTTTCAGAATTCGAGATTGAGATTGAAATGTGAGCGACGAAAATTGTAATCTGATGCTATCTATTTATATTGCTGGATTCTGGTCCTGTCGCGGCCCGCGTGAAAGACAAGGGACCCTTACGCGGCCCGCGTCAACATTGGTCAACGCTGTAGCTTAGCTGGGTCAGCTACTAGACTCGCCACGATGTTGACACGTGTCAGCACCGGATGCTTCCGCGTTTCATGATCTGTCGCGGCCCGCGTAATAGGATGGGGTGGGTTTACGCGGCCCGCCTCAACCCTATTTTTCTTATTTTTAATTTATTTTGTATGTTAAAACATAATTCGGGCTCGGTTTTCTCATACGGGGTGTAATATAAAACATATTGAGACATTCTAAGATATAATAGAGTGTTAGACATATTATGAGAGTGTCGGTTTTACCGAGGGTTGTTACAGACATTGAGACAATCTCTTAAACAGAGCGTTTTCCACATAAGCATCTTTTGGGGGACCGTCGTCTTTAACCTTGTCCTTGGGTCCCATCTCCCTCCACTGCATTTCTCCAGGAATCACACCGGCATCAATATAGAAGAACTTCTTCTTCCAGTCCTTATCCCTAGAACTGGCAGGAATGTCCTTCAAGCAAGACACATCGATGTCTCGCCTATCAAAGGTGAAAAAGGGGGATTTCCAAACAAGAACGAAAAAGACCTAAATTCAGTAAGTTTAGGGATATGACCCAGGGCTATGCGAGCAAATTCAAACTGTCGAAGTTTGACCAACCCTAATGGATGCAGTTGGGAAATGTGAATGGGATAATGGTCAAGAACCAACTTACAAAACTTGGTGATCGGAAATTGCAGAATTTGAAAAAATCACTAAACAGAGTGATTTTACCCCCTTTCAACGGAAATGTCGTGTCTGTCTTTGACGGCAGCACCGGATTCCACTATGCCCTAATGTCGTACTCCTGAACAAGATTGTTGAAAGATACAAGTCCCCATTTAACATATAGGGCATCAGTGTCACACCCCCAAAATCCACCTGCGGAGTATCACCGCTTGGAGGCGTGACTGACCAGGATCAAACCACTAATCATATTGAACAAGTAAATATTTAAAGTAAAAGTCCAACCAACACGATTAGTATCCAAAACAAACATAGTTAAGTTATGAGCGGAAGCATACTGTTTAAAACCAAATCAAAAGTTCAATTAAACAAATGTTTAACATGGCACACAGTTGTCCATGTCCCACAACGACTCTTCCTTGTGCAAGCTCCAGCTAAGTACCTATAGACCTGCAAAGCATGTAGTAACGAGTCAACAACTAGTTGAGTGAGTTCACGTTGGTTGTCCAGTTTATAGTTGTTCCGAAAACACAGTTTGCTCTTTACCAGCTATCCAGCCGTGGGGGTTACCCCATAGTTCGAAAAACGTTTATTAGTTACCCGTTCTTACGTTGGCTATTCCAGCCCGGCTCTATGGCCGTGGGGGCTACCCCATGTTTAATTCACCAGACTCGTTACCATATCGACTACTAACGTTCGTCATGTTTAAGTGCCCTAACGTCTGTGTCTATCATCACTGACGTGCCATAGTCCATTAGTCCACGCCCGTCCTCTGCGGCACGGTGTGAGGTTTGTTAAACCTAATAGCGCTATTTAACTAATGACCCGTTCGCCATTGGCCTCGGCGATTAAGTCGATATAAAATGGAGGGACTTCGTTGATAGAGTTCTAGTCTAGTATAGTTTAATACGTCTCAACCGGACGAGGAATCTATGTTCCTGGATACGTCACAACAGGACGAGGAATCTATGTTCCTGGTTACGTCTCAACAGGACGAGGAATCTATATTCCTTAACCCATTCCCAACCCCTGGGAACCCCATGCTTTGTAACGAAGTGTGAACTCACCTTGGTTTGCTCGGCAGATTACACAGAAAAGTCACGTCAAAATGCTAGTGGTCAACCACGTCCTAACATGGTTACCAATACAAGTCAGGTTTCGGTTTCAAGTAGTGCGTACAAGCATCACATAGATAGCACATAGGAAGCACATACGGATCATGGCAACATACATCAACACGTTAACATATAACATCTGATACTTGTACGATCCAAAGGTAAAGCCCAATAACAGGCGGCCCATCATGTTGTGCGGTCGGCACAGCCTTGTGCGACCCACATCATGTTGTGCGACTCGGATAAATACCCGGCCCAAATAGCTAAAAGCCCAAACATAGATTACACGGCCCAATCTACTAACATGCCAAAGTCTTGTGCGATTCGGACCGCTTGTACGATCCTATCACTTGTGCGATCCAACTAAATCAGCCCAACATAACATCTTGTGCGATTGAAACTAGCTCGGCCCAACAGTTAAGACAAATATTGCAACTTGTGCGATTCATGCTGTTCATAAAATCTTGTGCGACTTAGGAAGCCTTGTGCGATCAGGCTTATTACTCGCAATTTATGGAAATCAGTATTATCTTTCCTTCAATCATGCAATCAGTTACTAAATTTCTAATTACTTTGCAATATTTAAATTAACCGTTTCCTAGTCATGCCATAATCGATTAACATGCTATTATCAATTAAATAAATGAATTATCAATTATTTCATATGGGTTCCAACTAACCTTTCATCATGATCATCATCTATCAATACATTCAATTCATAAAATCAATCAACGATTTTCTGGATAACAACAACATCCTCACATATCATGCACCCATCAATTTGTACACCTCACATGGTTATCATATCCTCACATGTAGGCATAGCAACAACTATATAATTTCTAATGCTCATTGGACCTACTCTTCTTTAGTGGATCTGACACAATCCTTATCCTACTAGACATTCATATCCATCATATGTTGACACTTTATCATTGCCAAGAAACACAACAAATGGCCAACAATTTGATTTAACAATCAGAGGATGATTTTTGATTGGACCAATTTATGTATAGTGGTTGACAAACCTATTAACATATTATTCATACTAACATAACAATCGCGCCTGTCATCCGTATATGAACACACACATCAGCCGATTAACAAACATGAAGCCGATTAGCATTTATACAAATCCGATTTAATCATACAATCTCAGCATCTTACAATCTTGTATAGCATCTAATCACATGGACCGAATACCTAATATTATTAATCCATATTACTAGCATAAAACCCTAGTTCATACATGACAAGATCACCTAGCATGGCAACTAGATAACAATGAAATACTAACCAGAAGTGTGATACGACCAGCTTGATCGAGAGAAAATGCTTCGAGGGAACAAGGCTGCTTTCGGTTCGGATTGAGAGAAAGTGTGTGTGTGTTCTAGGGTTTGTGTGTGTGTTAGGATGTTTGGTAAAAGTCTGAGATGGTTACAACCATCCCATGTGATAATCGACTAGGGGGATGGGCCGAACCCAACTTGGGCTGTCCATTGGTTTCGATTACAAAGCATACGGCCCAACTAACTAAGCAACCGTTCCACTTGTGCGGTCGGGTGAGTGTTGTGCGGTTGGATCATATTGTGCGTTTGGGCCATTATATACATACATACGTTACATAACACAAAGCACATAATCAATCAAATCATACATTAAATCAATTAATATAGCTCACATCAGCACGTATCATTACACAAAGTAGGTTCGAATTACGAGTTGTCACATTATCCCCAAGTTGAAAGAAATTTCGTCCCGAAATTTAGCATGTACTCACTGAGGAAGCTAGTTAAGTTGCATGGTTTTCCTGGGGTGTCACATCCTCCCCCCGTTGATCTGGAATTTCGTCCTGAAATTCCGTAGCTTCAGCCTCAGTAGTGGTTGTACCGTTTGCAAATAGTTGGGGATATTTTTGTTTCATCTGATCTTCGCGTTCCCAGGTGAACTCTGGGCCGCGACGTGAGTTCCAACGAACTCGAACGAGAGGTATTCTAGTACGCTTGAGGACCTTAACATCCCGGTCCGTGATTTCAACAGGTTCCTCGACGAATCGTAACTGCTCGTCGATCGTGAGCTCCTTCAAAGGAACTACGTGGGTCTCATCTGACAAACATTTCTTCAGATTCGACACGTGGAACACATCGTGAACTGCACTGAGTTCCGCTGGTAAGTTCAATCTGTAGGCCACCTTGCCTATTTTCTCAATGACTTCGAAAGGTTCAACGTATCGTGGGTTAAGTTTGCCCCGTTTACCAAAACGAACCACACCCTTCCAGGGTGAAACTTTGAGTAGTACCCGCTCCCCAACCTGGAGCTCTAGCGGTTTTCTGTCCTTATCGGCGTAGACTTTCTGACGGTCACGAGCTGCCGCCATTCGTTGTCGTATCTGAACAATTTTCTCTGTTGTGTCAACCACATGTTCTGGACCAGTAATCTGACTATTCCCCCACCTCTGCCCAACAAAGAGGTGACCGGCATTTACGTCCGTACAATGCCTCAAACGGAGCAGCTTTAATGCTGGTGTGGTAGCTATTGTTGTACGAAAATTCCACAAGTGGCAGATGCTTTTCCCAGCCGTTGCCAAAGTCAATCACACATGCCCTAAGCATGTCTTCGAGAGTCTGGATGGTACGTTCCGACTGCCCATCCGTTTGCGGATGATAAGCTGTGCTCATGTCTAACCCTGAGCCAAAGGACTTGTGCATTGCTTGCCACAATTCTGATGTAAAACGTGCATCTCGATCCGAGATAATAGAGGTGGGCACCCCGTGCCTCGAGACAACTTCCTTTAGGTATACTTCTGCTAGAGTGGAGAACTTATCCGTTTCTTTGATAGCCAAGAAGTGAGCAGACTTCGTGAGTCGATCCACGATCACCCAAATAGTATCGTTACCACGTTGTGATCTAGGCAGGCCAGTAACAAAATCCATGGAAATTTGCTCCCATTTCCATTGTGGTATCTCAGGTTGTTGTAGTAGGCTTGAGGGTTTCTGGTATTCGACTTTGACTCTCGCACAAGTCAAACACTTGCTGACGTAAGTTGCTATGTGGGCCTTCATGCTAGGCCACCAATATGTAGTTTTGATATCGTGGTGCATCTTGTCCAAACCAGGATGTACTGAGTAGCGAGACTTGTGTGCCTCATCCATCACAAGCTCTCGTAAGTTGCCATAAAATGGGACCCAAATGCGTCCCGTGACGTAATAGGCACCGTCTTCCTTCTGTTCTAAGCGTTGCCTCGAGCCGCGTAGGGCTTCAGCCCTGACATTCTCTGGTTTCAATGCTTCTACCTGAGCGTTTCGTATTTGAGAAGGAAGGCTAGACTGTATAGTAAGTTGTAAAGCTCGTACGCGCTTGGGCGCAGTGTCCTTTCGACTGAGGGCGTCAGCCACAACATTGGCTTTGCCCGGGTGATACCTGATTGAGCATTCGTAATCGTTCAGCAGTTCGACTCATCGTCGTTGTCTCATATTGAGTTCTTTCTGTTTAAAGATGTGCTCAAGACTTCTGTGATCAGTGTAGATAGCACACTTGGTGCCATACAAGTAGTGTCGCCATATCTTAAGTGCAAAAACAACCGCTCCCAGCTCTAGATCGTGTGTAGTGTAGTTCTTCTCATGAACCTTGAGTTGGCGTGAAGCGTATGCTATAACTTTATCCCGCTGCATCAAAACACAACCAAGACCCTGAATAGATGCGTCGCAGTAAACCACGAAGTCGTCTGTGCCCTCTGGCAATGAAAGGATAGGTGCACTGCAAAGTCTATCATTTAAGTGCTGAAACGCTAACTCCTGTGCGTTTCCCCAACGATAAACAACGCCCTTCTGTGTTAGTGTAGTAAGAGGTTGAGCAATCTTAGAAAAATCCTTAATAAATCTTCTGTAGTATCCTGCCAATCCCAAGAATTGGCGAATTTCCGTTGGTGTACGAGGTGCAGGCCAGCTCTTGATTGACTCTACCTTGGATGGATCAACGTGAATCCCATCCTTGTTCACCACGTGGCCTAAGAAATGGACTTCACGAAGCCAGAAGTCACATTTTGAAAACTTGGCGTACAACTGTTCCTTTCGAAGGAGTTCCAAAAAAAAAGTCGTAAGTGTTGCTCATGTTCCTCCTGACTCTTTGAATAGATCAGGATGTCATCGAAGAAGACAATAACGAATTTGTCTAAGTAAGGCTTGCATACTCGATTCATCAAGTCCATGAAGACCGCCGGTGCATTTGTCATCCCAAAAGGCATGACCAAAAACTCATAGTGGCCATATCGAGTTCTGAAGGCTGTTTTGGAGACGTCCTCTTCTCGGACTCTCAGCTGGTGATATCCCGATCTCAAATCGATCTTCGAATAGTAGCTCGACCCTTGCAGCTGGTCGAATAGGTCGTCAATGCGTGGAAGAGGATAGCGATTCTTCACAGTCACCTTGTTCAGTTCACGGTAGTCGATGCACATTCTGAACGTACCGTTTTCTTCTTCACAGATAACACTGGAGCTCCCCAGGGCGAAGAGCTAGGACGAATAAAACCCTTATCTAAGAGTTCTTGTAGTTGCGTAGATAGCTCTTTCAACTCTGATGGAGCTAAGCGATATGGTGTACGAGCTATGGGTGCCGCTCCAGGGGCTAACTCGATTTGAAACTCGACCTGGCGATGAGGCGGGAGGCCAGGTAGTTCCCCAGGAAATACCTCAGGATAAACACATACAATCGGAAAGTCTTCTATCTTTTTCTCTTTCTTCGAGGTGTCGGTAACGAGAGCCAAAATGGCAGTGTGGCCCTTTCTCCAACATTCCTAGGCCTGAAGGAAAGAGATGATGCTCACCACAGCACCACTCTTGTTGCCACGAATCGTAAGAGGTTCATCACCTGTTCGATAAACACGAACGACCTTCTCATTGCAGAGAACCTCTGCTCGATATTGAGGTAGCCAATCCATACCCATAACGATGTCGAAACCATCACAACGTTGGGGTCATTCCTAGCATTACCCTGACCAATCACGATCACTCGACCCCTGGCACCATTGCCGTCATCATTACTCCCGTTGCTGCCTCCATTATTATTCCCGTTTCCTTGGTTGTGGTTTTGATTCTGGTTCAGTCGTGGGTAGTGTCTCATGAAACGATTCTTTAGCACCACACTGATAACATCCCTTGTTATCCTGCTGTTGCTGCTAATTCTGTGGAGCTTGTGGCTGCTATTGTCGGTTCTTGTTTGCAGGATGTGAGATTCTAAAATCTTTGGCTCCATGACCAAGCTTGTTGCATCTCTGACAACGATCTTTGCTGCACGACCACTGTGGTGCAAATTACATCGATTCTATTCTGCCCTTGACTACTAGAAGGTTGCTGACCAGGACTCTGGTAGTCATCGATCTTTCGCTGTTGTGTCTGGGGCTGAGCCGTAGTCGAACCCTTGCTGGAGGTTCCTTCCCACTTTCGTTTATTGTCACTGGGTGTAGCAGTAGTAGTAGTAGTAGTAGTAACAGTAGCACTTACATGCTTAAGCAGTCTGTTCTGTTCCACTTACATCCTGGATGGTAGCAAGGTTGGCGGAAGTCACATGACTTGGTATCTCTGGTACTAAGCCTTTGGGGTACAACCCAATGCGCTTGGTGGGAGGATCCACCATAGTTGGACATAACACTGCCAGTTCGTTGGATCATTCAGGTTAAAGAATTCCACTTCCAGCTTGTGGATGTCATCACGACTATAGTATTCACGTTTGATCAGTTCCTTAAAATCCTTCCATGGGGTGGCATTAGTAGCCGCCAGCCCCTGCATCTGAACTTACGCGTTCCACCAAGTTAGCGCAGTGCCTTCGAGAGTACCAGTGGCGTAATTCCCCCTGCGAGCCTCAGGGAATTCACACATCCCTAAGACAGACTCGAGCTTTTCAAACCAATGGAGGAGTCCAACAGCTCCTTTAGTGCCGCTGAAAGTAGTAGGTCGGCAGTCCATGCGCGTCCTGCATATGCATACAGGCGGCTGAGCGTTCTGACCTTGTTGCGCGAGGAAGAAAAGACAGGGTTAAGCGCGAGAGTTGGGTCATGAGAGTAGGATCTAACATCCTAGGATAGGTTCGGAACAGCAGGTTATACCTCCTGCCTGAGCGGCTGCGAGTGCTGCCGTAATTTGTTCGTTGATAAGAGCTGTCAGCTGTCTTGAATTAGGTTCACACGTTCCCTCATGATCTTCACATCGAAGGAGACACAAATAGGAAAGGTGTCGCGAATGTGTGTAAGTGTGTAGTGACAGTAGGGAGCAAGCACAAATGTGTTTTCAAACTATAGTTGCTACGTTTATCTAAGCATACCATGAGCAAAGTTCTATACAATCTAGCAAGTAGGCAATATAACATAATCCATACCACCTAGAATGTCGAGCCTTGCACGTGGAGCGAAGCGTCGTTGTGGATCGTAGAGCACTGTACAGGTTATAGTCTGGTTTTAACAAAAACGTTTTCCCTTATTAAAACCAAGTTCTCTATAACCAATGGCTCTGATACCAATCTGTCACACCCCCAAAATCCACCTGCGGAGTATCACCGCTTGGAGGCGTGACTGACCAGGATCAAACCACTAATCATATTGAACAAGTAAATATTTAAAGTAAAAGTCCAACCAACACGATTAGTATCCAAAACAAACATAGTTAAGTTATGAGCGGAAGCATACTGTTTAAAACCAAATCAAAAGTTCAATTAAACAAATGTTTAACATGGCACACAGTTGTCCATGTCCCACAACGACTCTTCCTTGTGCAAGCTCCAGCTAAGTACCTATAGACCTGCAAAGCATGTAGTAACGAGTCAACAACTAGTTGAGTGAGTTCACGTTGGTTGTCCAGTTTATAGTTGTTCCGAAAACACAGTTTGCTCTTTACCAGCTATCCAGCCGTGGGGGTTACCCCATAGTTCGAAAAACGTTTATTAGTTACCCGTTCTTACGTTGGCTATTCCAGCCCGGCTCTATGGCCATGGGGGCTACCCCATGTTTAATTCACCAGACTCGTTACCATATCGACTACTAACGTTCGTCATGTTTAAGTGCCCTAACGTCTGTGTCTATCATCACTGACGTGCCATAGTCCATTAGTCCACGCCCGTCCTCTGCGGCACGGTGTGAGGTTTGTTAAACCTAATAGCGCTATTTAACTAATGACCCGTTCGCCATTGGCCTCGGCGATTAAGTCGATATAAAATGGAGGGACTTCGTTGATAGAGTTCTAGTCTAGTATAGTTTAATACGTCTCAACCGGACGAGGAATCTATGTTCCTGGATACGTCACAACAGGACGAGGAATCTATGTTCCTGGTTACGTCTCAACAGGACGAGGAATCTATATTCCTTAACCCATTCCCAACCCCTGGGAACCCCATGCTTTGTAACGAAGTGTGAACTCACCTTGGTTTGCTCGGCAGATTACACAGAAAAGTCACGTCAAAATGCTAGTGGTCAACCACGTCCTAACATGGTTACCAATACAAGTCAGGTTTCGGTTTCAAGTAGTGCGTACAAGCATCACATAGATAGCACATAGGAAGCACATACGGATCATGGCAACATACATCAACACGTTAACATATAACATCTGATACTTGTACGATCCAAAGGTAAAGCCCAATAACAGGCGGCCCATCATGTTGTGCGGTCGGCACAGCCTTGTGCGACCCACATCATGTTGTGCGACTCGGATAAATACCCGGCCCAAATAGCTAAAAGCCCAAACATAGATTACACGGCCCAATCTACTAACATGCCAAAGTCTTGTGCGATTCGGACCGCTTGTACGATCCTATCACTTGTGCGATCCAACTAAATCAGCCCAACATAACATCTTGTGCGATTGAAACTAGCTCGGCCCAACAGTTAAGACAAATATTGCAACTTGTGCGATTCATGCTGTTCATAAAATCTTGTGCGACTTAGGAAGCCTTGTGCGATCAGGCTTATTACTCGCAATTTATGGAAATCAGTATTATCTTTCCTTCAATCATGCAATCAGTTACTAAATTTCTAATTACTTTGCAATATTTAAATTAACCGTTTCCTAGTCATGCCATAATCGATTAACATGCTATTATCAATTAAATAAATGAATTATCAATTATTTCATATGGGTTCCAACTAACCTTTCATCATGATCATCATCTATCAATACATTCAATTCATAAAATCAATCAACGATTTTCTGGATAACAACAACATCCTCACATATCATGCACCCATCAATTTGTACACCTCACATGGTTATCATATCCTCACATGTAGGCATAGCAACAACTATATAATTTCTAATGCTCATTGGACCTACTCTTCTTTAGTGGATCTGACACAATCCTTATCCTACTAGACATTCATATCCATCATATGTTGACACTTTATCATTGCCAAGAAACACAACAAATGGCCAACAATTTGATTTAACAATCAGAGGATGATTTTTGATTGGACCAATTTATGTATAGTGGTTGACAAACCTATTAACATATTATTCATACTAACATAACAATTGCGCCTGTCATCCGTATATGAACACACACATCAGCCGATTAACAAACATGAAGCCGATTAGCATTTATACAAATCCGATTTAATCATACAATCTCAGCATCTTACAATCTTGTATAGCATCTAATCACATGGACCGAATACCTAATATTATTAATCCATATTACTAGCATAAAACCCTAGTTCATACATGACAAGATCACCTAGCATGGCAACTAGATAACAATGAAATACTAACCAGAAGTGTGATACGACCAGCTTGATCGAGAGAAAATGCTTCGAGGGAACAAGGCTGCTTTCGGTTCGGATTGAGAGAAAGTGTGTGTGTGTTCTAGGGTTTGTGTGTGTGTTAGGATGTTTGGTAAAAGTCTGAGATGGTTACAACCATCCCATGTGATAATCGACTAGGGGGATGGGCCGAACCCAACTTGGGCTGTCCATTGGTTTCGATTACAAAGCATACGGCCCAACTAACTAAGCAACCGTTCCACTTGTGCGGTCGGGTGAGTGTTGTGCGGTTGGATCATATTGTGCGTTTGGGCCATTATATACATACATACGTTACATAACACAAAGCACATAATCAATCAAATCATACATTAAATCAATTAATATAGCTCACATCAGCACGTATCATTACACAAAGTAGGTTCGAATTACGAGTTGTCACATTATCCCCAAGTTGAAAGAAATTTCGTCCCGAAATTTAGCATGTACTCACTGAGGAAGCTAGTTAAGTTGCATGGTTTTCCTGGGGTGTCACATCCTCCCCCCGTTGATCTGGTGATTAAGATACACCTCACCTTGATTTGTTTAGATAAGTGTTTTGGGATGAACTGCAACTAGAATTGGTGTCTTTTTTTATGTTTTTAACCGTAAATTTTTTTAACCCTTTCGTTTGTAAAACTTAAACTCAAGACCTATTTCTCTCAAACTCAGATGTTTAAAGATTTTTGCCTCATCGACCACTACCCTATTGGTAGAATTAATGTTTTTAACATACAAATAACTAGAGTAATTATTGTTACTTTATTTTATGTTTTGTATAGTAATTATTCTAGTTGAAAACTAACTCTCGTTATTTTTGAATATTTGGTAGGTTAATTTTATTTTCACCAAATTCCACCGCCTTTAGATTAGATTTAAATGAGTTATAAGTGTTTAGTGATAGGCGAATGATTTTACATGTGGAGTTATAAGATATGTAAGTTGTTTCTCTTGTTTTCTTACCTACAATTTTTTGCTACGACACCATGTGGTTTCGATTTCTTGCCGTTTTGTCTGAGACTAACATTGTTTTTTTAGTCTTTCAATTTTCCCACGTGCCTCCCATGTAATTTTAATTGGGTGAACTAGTTCATGTGGGTCTATTAAAAAAAAAAAAGACTAAAATGGTTCTCACATAAGAGAGTTTAACAGTAAACGTGGACGATGATAGTTTTGGTGATTGAAATGACAAAAAAGGAAAACTATGGAAGTTCTTAGGAAAAAAATGTTTGGACAACCTTGAGGACGAATATAATGATTTACTCAAATTTTAATAAACAAGTAATATTTGGTTATTTTTGCAATTTGGTAAGTACCATGGAGTTCTCCATGGGTTTGAAATTGTCTTTCATGTTGATTTCCTTTCACACACTGGCGAATTTTGAGACTTTCGACCGATGGGGCGGAAGTTACCAGGCCTAAAATGTTTTATGAAACCGTGAGGTTGAAAACGTATATAGCCAAAAATTTCTATACGAAAACTACATACTATCCACTACTGAGCGACAAGTTTAGCTGATCGGCTGCCCCCTCCCGCCCCTTAGTTAAAAGCTTTGCCCATGCTTTGACAAAATGAACCATCTCTCGTTTCTTTTTTCAGAACCAAAGGTTCAGAACTCGGATGAAGGATATCAACTATAATGCTTACTCTACTCAATGGAAAAAAACAGGGGAAATCTATTGTCACACATCAGTGGCGGACCCAGAAATCATTTGTTGGGGGTGCGGATGATGTGTTCAACCATATTTTCAAGGAGTGTGGTCGGGTGTTTTTTTGCCTAAAATATACACGAATTTTTTTTGTTCAAGGGGTGCGGCCGCCCACCCTGGCCAAAGGGTAGGTCCGCCCCTGCACACTAGCCAATCTATCCGCATACTTTGCGTTTTCAATACATGTCGTATAGGCCTATACGGGTCATATAGTTTAAAAAATCAAAGTCAAATATGCATGTGTCGGTTCTTGTCTAGCGGCTGGCTTGACCAATACGGCTATACGGGTCATATTGCATTGTTTATTTTTTTTTACAAATTTTTGTATACATTTAATCATAAGTTTAATAAAAGAATTCTTTTATTTTTTAAATAAAAAACATTTTTTTAAAATTCATCATTTATGATAGGTTTGGTATATGTTTATTATACTATAATATCTATGTTATAACCGTATTATATACTACACTTTTTACAAATTTTTGTATACATTCAATTATAGTTTTAACAAAGTTTAATAAAATAATTCTTTTATTTTTTTAAACAAAAAACATTTTTAAAAAGTTATCATGTAGTATAGGTTTGGTACAAGTGGATTCCAAACAAAATTACATGTAATCATAGAAATACCACACGGAACCGAACGTCACCGGTACGGCACATATAGAGCACAAACTTCATAAAACGACACGTAATGACAAAATAAGGCTAGTATACGCACGGAAAAACAAAACCTAAAATTATGAAATTTTGATTTTACCCTTATACGCATCGTATAGGTCAAAACTGGGTCGTATAGTCTGTACCGGGTCGTGTCGGTGACGTTTGGTGTTGTCACGTTTATAGTTTGTAAGTGTCGTATTAGGGTGTAGATTGTCTATATGTGTCGTGTTATCGTGTATGATGGCGTAGTATGTCTCTACTTGTCGTATTGTTCCGTATTATGGCGTATTATGTCTATACGGTGTCGTATTTTGGCGTATATTGTCGGTTACTTTACGTATTGTATCCATTAAACAAACAAAAAACACCTTAAATGCATTATACAAACAAAATACTTTTAAAATTACAAATTAACCTAGATGATACATATATGGGACCTTTACTACACCTATATATGCTCATACGGGACCTAAACCTCACATATACTATACTACATTGTACATGGTATTCTTAAAAAAAATAAAGATGTTTTTATTTAAAATAAATAAATATTTTTTAGAAAACTTTGTTAAAACCATAAACAAATGTATAAAAAATTGTAAAAAAAAAAAAAAAAAACCCTCAACCAATACGACCAGTAGTCAAATAGACAAAATCTGACACATCAGTCTTTATTGGAAATTGAAAAAGCATACGACCCGTATAGGCATATACGACCTGTATTGAAGGTGTCGATTTAAGGATTCAGGTGTGCCAATAATACGACCCAAAAAATATACATGAATTTTAATCATTATTGACTGAAAAGAAAAGTCTCATACAAATCGACGATTTATAAGTGAGTTGGTGGGCTTTAAGCAGATTATCGATAACAAATGTGTCAAAAGTCAAAACTAAAATTATTATGACTAATCATGTAAAATAGAAACGAAAAAATAAAAATACAAAAGCTTTTTTTCTAAATAGTTAAACAGGTTAATGGGTCACCCCAAACCCGACCCTATTTTTAAACGAGTTGTGTTAGTCGACCAAAACTTGTTTTAGTGTTAAGAATTGCCGCCCTTATAAAAAGTATCATAAGTCCTTGAAATTACCTTTAAGTGGAAGAAACCTAGCCGTGGCCGCCGTGCCCGATGCTCTAATCGGAACCCAAACATCACAACTGGATGGATGGCTCCAACCACCACTTGTTTCCATTCTCTCTCTCTCTCTCTCTCTCTCTCAAGTTTCAAATTTTTTTGAAGATTTTAGGGTTTCTCAATAGACGGCTGAAAGGAAGGAGAGTAACCAGCATCACAAGTTTCATAGGATTGTAAGATTAAAAGCTTGAATAATCGATGTAAAAAACAATAAACATACCTGGATTCAATTCCACTGGTTATAATTTAGGGTTTCCAATAATCGCTTTGATAAGAATCGCTCCTTCTAGAGATTAAGTGTTTCGAATAATCAGTGTATAAGACAATCGCAGATGTATGAAAAACTTACATGGATTCAGTGTATTAAACACGAATGGAGTTTTTATTGAAAAACTTACTGGTTGCTTTCAATCATAGAGAGAAGATGTATATGGTTCTTCAACTGAAAAGGAAAGGAGGAAAAGAAAAGGCGATGAGTTGAGATTTAGGGTTTTCTGAAAAATCGCCATAAATGAGTAGATGATTATTAGGCTACAGGGTGTGGCTTAGCGCCACCCCGCCATGTCACCCATTTTAGCACCCCATGGTGCCATCAACCACCCCCCGATAGTTAACGAGGGGGCGCTATCCACCCTCCGCCAGCACGCTAACAGACGAAAATTGGGAGGATCGAGGAATTTGGTCAACTATACCGTTAATCAACGATAACTTAAAAAAAAGTAAGTTTAAACGGTAACTATACAAAATTCAAGCGAAATATATGTAGTTTTTTTTATTTATTTTCTAGTACTTTATTTTTTCAGTAACTTTGCTTTTTTTAGGACTTTGTAATGTTTTATTTATTTTAATGAAATTATGTTTTTTTTTTTATTTTATAGTTATTAAAAATGGCATATAAATTAAAAAAATAAAAGATATAAATAAAAAAATAATTAGGTAATGATGATGTGGGCTTTAAATCATTGCATGCAAGTTAAAGAAAGAGGTTTTAAAGCCCCCTATGTAACGTGGCGGTGAGGTGGCATGATAAAGCCCCTAGGGGCTTTATATCACACCCTGTAGCCTTAGGGTTTGAAGGGGAGCGGATGAAAGAAAAGGAGTGTGAGGGAAAAGATAGTAGAACATCAGTTCTTGAATTGCCGCTCAAAATCAATCAGGGAGAAATATCACATTGTCACGTGGCAGTGATTGAGTTAAGTTGCTGACATATGGCCAAAAAATATTTTGTTTTATATAATGTATAGATAAGAGCTAATTATTATACTAAAAAATAGGCTCTTTCTAATCTATCTATACTTTCTATAAAAGGAGAAATCCCAATGACATAAGAAAAGCTGATGTGGCAGCCAGAGAGGCTGTCCAACAATGCTTTTCTTATGTCATTACTGCATCATAAAGCCTAATATATAAAATCATTTAAAATTTCACTCAAAGCTCTGCCAAAGTAAACATCTGCTCATTTATATTTGACTTTACTTTAATACCCAACAGCAGTTGTTGTTATGCTCTATAATGCTTTTAGATCAGCAGATGTTTAAGATTAATTACCGGCAAATTCAAAAATGCATGGGAATAAGTAATTTGCAATTAATGCATGTCACTCACAAACTCCTGTTAATCATCTGCTTATATAAGACTTTTCTTCTCATTTCCCTCTTCATATTTGATCACACTTTCGTCTTCTCTGATTTTGAAATTTGATCACAATCCGAATTCCGAATTAGAAGCATGTCAATATCAGTTGACAGTAACAATCTTAGTTTTGTTAACGATTTGAATCCTGGGAAAGATATGTGGAACATGAAAGCGAGAATTATTCGAAAATGGAATCAAGGTTACAAAATGGATCTCATCTTCATTGATGAAAAGGTAATTTGTATTTCTGCTTTTCCGTTCTATCAGAGAATGTAGTGGTGTATGCTAAAAAGATACTTTCTTTAAATGCTCTTCAGGGTGCTAAGATTCAAGCAGGTATTAAGAGTCATCTGATACATGTTTTTGATGGACAACTTCAAGAAGATGCTGTTGTCATTCTGTCGAAATTTGGTGTTGGTGAGAATAAAGATTTATATAAAGTTGTAGTACATGATTATAAAATCAACTTTTATAGATGCACAACTGTTACACCTGTGAGAGATTGGCAATGTCACACCCTGACTTTTGCGGAAGCGTATGATGTGTGACTGGTTTAATATCATTGCATTCAATCATAATAAATAACTATATGATCAAAACGATGTTCATCCATTCATTAAGTAAAAGTATTACAAATACCAGTTATTTAAGTTTCGAACAACACAACCTTCGTCTAAGATACAATTCAACATAAGTGGATGACATCTTAAACTTGGAATTTACTTCTAGAAACAACACCCGCGCTCAAGATCCAACTTGTTACCTGAAATACATGTAATTTTGGAAAACATCAACAAAAGTGGAGCGAGTTAATGCGTTTTGTGTGAGTACTGGCAAACTTGTAAACCTTTGAGAGACTCCTTTGAAAACATGTATGAAAAGCGTGTATGAACATACTAAATAAATGTTTTACAAGGACATTAAAGCATGTGAGGACATAGGGAGCACTCGAAATGAGTAGGCTTATACCCTTGCCGATTTCCCTCGACTATGTCGATTTCCCTCGACTATGTCGGATTTCCCTTCGACTATGTCAATTCACCTTGACTATGTCAATTTACCTTGACTATTGTCGATTTACCTCGACTGGGACACCGAAGCACTCAAGTGGTCAAAAGTACCATGAGTGGGGTTCGGCCATACCCATTAGATCTAACCTTCGTCCCTAATTAAGAATTAATGGCATTTCAAATTTAGTCTATGCTCACATGATTTAATAGTTCATTTCATACCGTTTAAATATACGTAACATGTATTCCACCCCCGAGAGTTACAAAACCAAAAACAGTTAAGAGAAAAGGGGGACATGAACTCACTGTTTTGCGTCTTCGGTACTCGTAACCCAAATCTCGTCAGCAAACACGACTACCTACAATGTACTAGGGTCTATTAGACGAACGGGCTGTGCCTTGCCTTAGTATTTACGTTTTTGAGTTACGTTTCTCTTAATATTATTCCAAGTTATAATTTCTTGTTAAAATAATGATTATTTTAACTTTAAATTAGATTTAATTTTGGAATAATAGTTTAAACAGTATTTTTGTAATAATACTTCTCAAGTATTGATTTTCGTACTTCCTTCCCAAGGATGGGGGTATCTCATACATGTATATTTGCATTCTTGTATTTGTAGTCCCAAAATAATATATTTCCAAGTCTAACTTAGAAAATATATATATAAACTTATTTTGTCCAAAAATAATGTATTGTCAAGAAAATATATATTTTCCCCAAAAATCATATATCTTCGAAATATTCAAGAAAATATATTTTATCTTCCCAAAAATAATATATTTTCTCCTTGTCGAAAATATGATATAACTTGGTAATATTTACAAAAATCATATTTTCATTTCTTGTATCCAAAATATTATTTACCAAAAATATATTTATAACGGTATTTTCCGGAATATTTTATAAGTTACATTCTATCGTTCGGTTCCACAACAATATGTGTGTAACTTATATATTTATTCCTAACGATTTTTGGTATCATTTTGGGATTGTAATTTCTTGGTATATGTTAAGTTATATTACTTTAAATCCTAAAATAATATAACTATTACACAAAGTGTACAAATATTCACACACATGTCTTTTAAATATATACCTTTCAAATATATATTTAGTTATTTTTGTTTACAAAAACCAACCTCCAATATTTGTATTTTTGTAACAAAATCTATGGCAAAGTTTATATTGAAAACCATAGTTAAAACACACTTGTAAATATTTGTTTAGAAAAATATTTTTCTAAGTGTTTATATTTTTAGAAAATTTTGCCATAGTTTCCCCTAAAAATGGAGGTGTCCATGCTATCAAAGCATATCATTTTCTTTTCAAAATCACCACAAACAATCAACAATCAACCTACACTTACCAAGTGCCAAAACAATGCTATTTACATAGTAATCATGGACTTGAACTTTCATAAAAACTTGTAGTAACTTGGTAGTGTGTTTAGTAGGTTTAGTTACCCTTTAAAGTGTGTTTACTTCTTTAAAAATCTCATTCTTGGAAGGTTTAGGTGTTTACAACTTACTAGATGATTTTTCCAAAAATCATTCTTTTGAATTTTTCTTGTAAACAATGTATTCTTATACTTGTTTCACCACTAGAAACATGGTTAGTTTCTTTAAAAACAATGTTTATGTAAATCTTGTTATTTAACTTGGTTTCTTTGGAAAACTATTTTTGTAATCATCCACATTTATGTCTAGTAAACATGTTATATACTTCATTATTCATAAAATCATTTCCATTCTTCAAGTTCATGAAAACATAAAGTATGATGATCTTAGTCTTTCACAAGATCATCACCTTAACTTACTAGATCATGTGTTTAATCACAATCTAGTAGGTTTCTTGTGATGTCTAACATCATCAATACAAATCATCAATCATCAAGAAGCAAATCAACTCCATTCAACAAGTATTCATATGTTAATAAGCTTATGTTAAAGTTTCATGATTATGTTCTTTAGTGTTCTTCAAGATTAACAATGTTCATCATCTTTTAACCCTCAAAATATGAAGTAACAAGAGATCATAAGGGCCTTACTACTAGCTCTATGGCTAGGGATGAACACTTGATGAAGAAGATGATAAATGTGTTGGATAAAAGCCAATGGAAGAGGTCCTTCAAGATCCAAGACCACCAAGCTTGCTTAAACACCTTCTTACACCTTAGGATGATCTTGGAATGGATGATCAATGAATGAACGTAGTGGTGGTGTGGTGGGCTATGTTCGGCCGAGAACCAAGGGAGAGGGAGGAGGAAGATGGTGTGAAGTGTGTGTAAGAGATAGTGAGGGTCTTGATCCTCTTATAACCATTTAATCCTTTTATCCATTATGTATTATGTCTATTAAGTACATAACAAATCCTTATAACAATTCTTATAAGATTTAAGTGAATCAAGGGTGGGGGCCACATTGTGACCGTCCACTACCAGGGGGGTCTAGTTGGTTTCCAATGGTAAGTTAAGCGTAATGGTTGAAATCTAAGTGATTTAGTTAGTGATTAAGCATATTATGTGGTATATAGTGTGATAGGGTGTTCGGGGATCATAACTAGCTCAGAAACATTAAAACAATGCTTCTAGTATAATTTTGGTGTTTCGGGTAGTGTCCGTTTGTTCGGTTAGATACCGGTTCGTTAAAGTGTCAAACTATTCCGTTTAGTGATCTTTATGTACCTTTTTCTGACACTTTTAACTCCCGACACTTAGGAAAGCATTCAGGACCATTTAGTCATATTTTTGCATGATACAAACTTGTTAAAATGCTGATTTTTGCTGAAAAATGCTGAATTCAGCACTTTAAGTGGGTTTTTGGCACTTCCCGACACTTAAACTATCACTTAGGCATGCAGTTTTGGGGTCCTTAGTTCCCTACACACTATACTAGTGTAGTACTTAGTCTCTGGCTCATACTGGGCCTCAAAACACTGTCTGTCTATGTACTGAACTCCCGTCAGTGCTTTTAGTTTGTCTGATAATGGTGCCAATTCTGTTCTGTGCATTATTAGAACTATATCGTGTTGCATGTAGTAATGATAAAAGTCTTGCAACATGAAATGCCATTGTATGTATATAACAATAATCAGAAATTCATTTGTCTTGTAAACTATACCATGCGCAGTTCTTAAACACAAATTACTGTCTAATTATTGTACGGAATGTACGGAAAAGTGACAGTTGTCATATTCTCCCCTCGTTAAAAGGATTTCGTCCCGAAATTCAAGCGATGCCATCGGTCGCAGGGGAGTTGTGAATCAAAGGTGGTCACTTAGGTTTAAATTTGGTCTTCATTTTCCCAAGTAACTCTGGGCCATGATATGAATTCCATCGTACTAAAATAAATCAATTACGTCTTCTCCGTGTTTTGTGGACTCTCAGTCTGCAACCTTAACAAGTTCTATAGTAAATTGGATTTTGTCGTTGACGTGAATCTTGTTTGTGGGTATAACGACTGTTCCTTGAGTCAGACTCCTCTAAAGACTAGACACGTGGAATGTGTCGCGATCACTACTGATCTTTTCTAGAAGTTTCAGCTTGTGAGCAATGGTCCCGATCCCTACCAGGATCTCGAAAGGTCTAATATACCGAGGGTCCAACCTTCCACGTTTTCTAAATCGCACCACGCCTTCCCAAGGCGAGGCTCCCATTAAAGCCATACTTCTTATCTCAAATTCCTACGATTTCCGCCGCTCGTCATCGCAATCTTTCTGTATTTCGCGGGCTGTCTTGATATGATCACATATCTGAACGATCTTGCCTCTAATTTTTCCTGAACCAACTCGGGCCAGTAGATTGTTTATCTCCGGTCTCCGTTCAACACAATGGGGATCGACTTATTATGTTCCATCTAAAGCTTCACACGAAGCGGTTTAAACAGCGGTGTGATAAATACTGTTGTAGGAAAACTCCACTAAGGGCAAGTGAGTGTTCCAACTTTTCATCAAAGTTTATCACACAAGCACGTAACATGTCCATACAGTCTGCATCGTTCAGTAGCTCAGTCCATCTTCATTAATATTTAAGTTCTTACGATCAACAGTGTGCTGCAACCCTAGTGATCAGTAAAGGTCGTGCAACGTTTTTTTACAGGTAATGACGTTAAGTTTGCGGCGTGCAATTACTGTATCTAGATCAAGGTTTCTTCTCATGATCCCTTAATCAACGTGACACGTATGTAATGCCGTGGTCTCGTTGCATCGACGCGCAATCGAGACTTTGTCGAGAAGCGTCACATAATTGCAACTCTAACTCCTTAGCTCTTGATTGCAGGGTTGGCATGAATCTCATTCTTATCCACCATGTATCCTAAAGTTCTTACCTCGCGAATTCGAAATCCGTCCTTCGACATCCTAGCACATAACTGTTCTTGCTCTAAGAGTCGCAAGGTAAATTGCAGATGTTGCTCACGACCTTCCTTGGTCATTGGGCATATAAGAATGTAGTCAACAAATATAATCATGATCTATCCAGGTATGGTTTACACGTTCGATTCATGAGGTCCATGAATACTGTCGATGCATGTGTTAAGCCAAACGGTACGACAAGGAACTCGTAATGCTCGAAGCGAGTCCTAAAGGTCGTTTTAGGGATATTTCCTTCTTGTATTCATAGTTGAGGACATCCTGTCCTCAAGTCGATCTTTGAGTGGTCACTAGAACCTGACGATTGGTCTATTCATGTCATCGATCCTTGGTAAAGGATACCGATCCTTGATATCCAATTCTCTGGAATTGATGCTGTCACACCCCTTTCTGCGGCGGAAGCATGAGGTGTGATCATGAAAGGTTCTCATTGCATACGAAAGGTAAACATACTACATGCTCATGAAAATAACTTCAAATACCATATTTTGAAAACATAAGTTAGCGTTTTCATCGCGAGTTAACTTAAAACATTGTCTTAAAAGGGTTTACAACTTTATTTAAAGATAAACAAAGCGACATCCACGAGCATGAGTAAGACCACGCGCACATCCATCCTAGTTACCTGAAATACATGTGAGTTTTGGAAAAACGTCAACATAAAGTTGGTGTGAATTCATGCAATTTTTGTATTTCACGTTTGTATACTTTGTATGAAAACATAATTTGTATTTTGTATAAATCAAGTCTTTTGTGTACACCACGTACTCATGTATAAATCAAATATTTCTGTATGTATCAAGTGTTAATGGGTTGCAAAGCCATTAACATGTGACACGACATAGGAAGTCACCAAACCATAGGCATTTTTCTGAAGTCGATTCACGACTGAGACACAAAAACACTGCTTGGTAAAAGAGTGGCCAAGAGTGGGGCTGCCCGGAACCCATTAGATCTAACCTTTTGTTCTGCGGTCTAAGTATGTACACGATTAATGGTGCTTATGGTACCCTATTCGTGACACGATTTCTCGTATCATTCTTGTATCCATCATACCATTTGTAAACATTGTAATATTTGTAACATATATTTCACCCCCGAAGTTATAAAACTGAAAACAGTTAAGAGAAAAGGGGGAGCATGAACTCACAACTTTGCGTTCCTGCGTCGTAAACTTCACCGGATTTGCTTAATTAATGTCGTAACCTATACGCGTTTTCTTAATGTTAGTCACTAGACTTGCGTCGCACAAGTACAGTCACTCTCTTTGTATTTGTATTGTTGTGTTAAAAATATTTCATATTTTTAACTACGTATCTTACTTATATTATTTCCTCTAAAATAAATATAAGTCTTTTGTGTTTAGCACTTCGCACCCGAATTATATATGTTATATTTTGTATGTGTATTTTTATGTTTACACTCCTCATGAGTATTTAGTGTATTTTTAAGTCTTAATACGCTAGCACGTATAACACATACTATATACACTTAGCACATAAGTTGGTGATCAAATAATATATATTTTCCTCTCAAAAATATACATACTTATATCCATTTTTATTCTTGAAGAAATCCTCATTTCTTATCACCAAAAATTAGAGAAACCTTGGTAATACTTTTAAACACATTTTTAGGGAATAAGTTTCTCAAAAACTTATATTTTTCTAAGTGTCAAAATTTATAAAAATTTTGACAGAGTTTCCCCTAAAAATGGAGGTTTCCCATGTTTTCAAAACATGTGTTTATTTTCTTTTAAATCGTCAACAATTTCCTCATTCAACAATAAACAATATGCAACTAGTTAAAATAGATATAATCGCAGAAATACATGAACTTGTGGTTTTTCCAAAATAGGTAGTATTCTTCCATTATTTTTAGTGGATCTTTGTATAGATCAACTTTGTTTCTTGAAAGTCTCGCTTTTAAAGAAGTTACATCTTACAACTTCCGATCAACATTTACAAAAATAGTTATTTTGTCGAAACTTTGTGTTACACAAGTGTTTACATACTCGTGTGTTTGCTAAAATCATTCATTTTCATGTAAGACTCGGCTTTAGAAAATATGATTTCTTGGACACTTGGTCCTTTGAAAGTACCGCTTGTAGATCCGTAGATCTACTAGTTTTGAACACCATTTCACAAACAAAATCGCTTTTACACAAGTTCATGATTCGTGTGTGGTAGAGTTTCATCCTTTAACCCTTGTTACTTCCAAAACAACCTTATGTCATGATCCATGATCATGACCAACTCGGTTTAAATGACGATCCGAGCTACCACAACATAGATCGGGTCCAAATAATCACACCAATCAATTACTACATGATTTACACAACATATGAGCTTTTAACCAACATTTTTAGTGTTTTTAGTAGACTTTTATGCTTCATCTTGTAAGATTACGAGTTTTAACCGTTACAAATCGTATTAACCACTTTAAAATAGTTCGAGAAGGTGATTTAAGCAACATACCACTAGCTCGAGGCTAGGGAAGAATCTAAGCGCAAATAGGGTGGATAAAAGCAAGGGAATGAGGTCCTTCGCCTTCCGATTGCACCAAGACTCCTTATACGTGATCCTTAATGCTTGTGTTAACTTGGAATGTGAAGATCAAAATCGAAATTATGATGGGTGTTGAAGGGGGTGTTCGGCCGAAGCCTTGTAGAGAGGGAGAGAGAGTGTTGTTGTGGTGTGTGTTAAGTGAATGATCATGTGTGTTAAGCTAGCAACTTATAGACAAAGATTAGAGTCATGGTCCATTGGATTATATGTCATTTAGATACTAAACATATGTATTATAATAATAATTTAGAGGACAAGGTATGTCCCCTAGATGGGGACGGTTTCTAAGGGGGGGTGGGGTCTTGGTCCGATTCCAACTAATTAGTTGGATATTAGTTAGGTTAATCTAGTTAAGTTTAGGGATTAACCCGGTTAGTAGTGTGTTGTGCTTTATTGCGGGTGTTAGGGTATTCAGGGACCCTAACTGGCTCAGAAAAAGATAAACAATGTTATTAACAATATTTTTATGTTCCGGGTAAAGTCCGGTTGTTCGGTTACATACCGATTCGTTAAAGTGCTAAATTGCACCTTTTAGTGTTTAATAAGTATCTTTTTGTAACACTATCGATTCCCAACACTCAGGGAAATATTCTGGATAATAAAACGACATTTCTGCAAAATATTCATATGTCTAAATGCTGAATTATTGCTGAATTATATAAATTCTGCACTTAAAGTGCATTTCGGGTGCTTTTTAGTGCTTATTTTTGCTTTCGCATTGCACATGTATTAAACCCTTGTATGTACTCTTGGGTTTTAATGCATTCTTGTTGTCGGACCTACACCTAGGCTCCAATTTTATTGTCTGACTGCTTTCTGCAGTTCTGTTGACACAGTGTGTCTTACCGGTGAGTTTACTAGTATTTTGACGCAACGCTCTCGTTTATGCATAAAGCAATATTTTGTAGTATACAACGTGCATGAATTCACTTGTTTAGTATGAAATCAGATATTGCTGACAATTAAGCACATAATTGCAGTCATTAAGCAATAATTAATGTGTACGGAAATTACCGGTTTGGGCCAGTTGTCACAGTCTCCCCCCGTTAAAAGAATTTCGTCCCGAAATTCAGGCTAAACTCACTCTCGCTGGAGTCTTCTTGAATAGGTGGGGATACTTTTTCTTGAACTGGTCTTCACGTTCCCATGTGTACTCGGGTCCGTGCTTAGAGCTCCAACGTACTTTGACAAGCTTCACACTGCTCCTCCTGGTCTTGTTGACTTTCCAGTCGGTAACCTCAACGGGTTGCTCTGTAAATCGGAGGGCTTTATCAATATGCACTTCATCCATCGGGATGATCACGTTTTCTTGTGTTGGGCTCTTCCTCAGGTTGGATACATGAAACGTATCATGTACTCCATTAAGTTCTTCCGGTAACTCCAACTTGTATGCCACGGTACCAATTTTCTTCAATATCCTGAATGGTCCGATATATCGTGGATTCAGCTTTCCACGCTTTCCAAACCTGACTACGCCCTTCCATGGTGAGACTTTTAACAACACTTTGTCTCCCACCTTGAATTCTACCGATTTTCTATTCGGATCAGCGTAGCTCTTTTGTCGCTCTCGAGCCGCTTTAATGCGCTCTCGGATCTGTGCAATTTTGTCGGTTGTCTCTTGTACAAGTTCAGGACCAACCATACGTTTATCTCCGGCATCTGCCGAACATAAGGGCGATCGACATTTGCGGCCATACAGAGCTTCGAACGGCGCGGCTTTTATGCTCGTATGATAACTGTTATTGTAGGAAAACTCAACTAAAGGTAGATGAGTATCCCAGCTGCCGCCTAGATCCATGACACATGCGCGAAGCATATCTTCTAACGTTTGTATAGTCCGTTTGCTCTGGCCGTCTGTTTGCGGATGGAACGCCGTGCTTAGATCTAATTGAGATCCGAAGGCTTCCTGAAATGATTGCCAGATTCTTGAGACAAAGCGTCCATCTCTGTCTGAAATGATTGAGATAGGCACTCCATGTCGTGCCACAATTTCTCTTAAGTATATTTCAGCAAGCTTTCCAGTGCTGTCCTTCTCTCGGATTGGTAGGAAATGCGCAGACTTCGTCAATCGATCAACTATTACCCATATCATATCGTGCCCTCTCGGGGTCCTGGGTAATTTCGTTATGAAGTCCATCGAGATTTGTTCCCACTTCCACACGGGAATCTCTGGTTGTTGTAGTAAGCCGGACGGTTTCTGATATTCTGCCTTAACCTTGGCACAGGTTAGGCATTTTCCAACATAGACAGCAACGTCGCTTTTGAGTCTCGGCCACCAATAATATTCCTTCAAGTCTTCATACATCTTGTCCGACCCTGGGTGGATCGAGTATCTTGACTTGTGCGCTTCATCAAGGATGACTTCTCGTAGGCCACCATAGAGCGGAACCCAAATGCGCTTTTTAAAGTATAAGGCTCCCTCTTCATTTGGTGCCATGTACTTCAATGCACCCCGGAGCTATTCAGCTTTGCGATTTTCCACCTTAAGGGCTTCTTGTTGTGCGTCACGAATACGTGAAGTGAGGTTCGTTCGAATCGTCATTTCCAATGCTCGAACCCTTAGGGTCTTAACCCTTTCTTTTCAGCTCAACGCGTCTGCTACAACGTTCGCCTTTCCAGGATGGTACTTAATCTCACAGTCATAATCGTTCAGCAGCTCGACCCAACGTCGCTGGCGCATATTCAATTCCTTCTGATCAAATATGTGTTGTAAGCTTTTGTGATCTGTGAAGATTGTACATCGAGTACCATATAAGTAATGTCGCCAAATCTTCAAGGCGAATACCACTGCACCCAGCTCCAGGTCGTGAGTGGTATAATTTCTCTCATGAACCTTCAGTTGTCTTGAAGCATAAGCGATGACTTTTTGGCGTTGCATGAGCACGCAACCCAAGCCTTGTCGTGAGGCGTCGTAGTATACCACGAAGTCTTCAGTGCCTTCGGGTAACGATAGTATCGGTGCATCGCAGAGCTTGTTCTTAAGTAGCTGAAAGGCTTCTTCTTGTTTGTGACCCCAGTCGTACTTCTTGTCTTTCTGTGTAAGGGTCGTTAGCGGTTGAGCTATCTTTGAGAAATTCTCGATGAATCGCCGATAATAGCCCGCTAAGCCCAAAAATTGTCGAACTTCAGTTGGGGTTTTGGGAGCTTCCCAATTCTTTATTGCTTCAATCTTGGATGGGTCTACATGAATGCCCTTCTCATTCACCACGTGACCAAGAAATTGTACTTCGCGAATCCAGAACTCGCATTTCGAGAACTTTGCATAAAGTTTCTCTTTCTTCAGTAGTTCCAGAATAGTTCGGAGATGTTGCTCATGTTCTTCTTTTGTTCGCGAGTAAATCAGGATATCATCGATAAATACTATCACGAATTTATCGAGATATGGTTTGCATACGCGGTTCATCAGGTCCATAAAGACCGCTGGCGCGTTCGTCAGTCCAAACGGCATCACAAGGAATTCGTAGTGCCCATAGCGCGTTCTGAATGCAGTCTTTGGCACGCTTTCATCTTGGATTCTCAGCTGATGGTATCCAGATCGAAGGTCGATCTTGGAATAGTAGCTTGATCCTTGTAGTTGATCAAACAAGTCATCAATCCTCGGTAGCGGATACCGATTCTTGATTGTGAGCTTGTTCAGTTCCCTGTAATCGATACACATCCGTAGTGATCCATCCTTCTTCTTCACGAATAATACTGGAGCTCCCCAGGGTGAGAAGCTTGGCCTTATGAATCCTTTATCCAACAACTCCTGGAGCTGTGTAGATAATTCTTGCATTTCGGATGGCGCAAGTCAATATGGAGCCTTGGCTACAGGAGCGGCTCCTGGAACCAAGTCTATGTGGAATTCGACTTGTCGTTGCGGAGGTAGTCCTGGCAGATCTTCAGGGAACACATCAGGAAATTCCTTCACCACAGGAATGTCTTCGAGTTTTGGCTCCACAGCCTTCTTATCTACAACGTGTGCTAGGAAAGCAACGCATCCTTTCCTTAAGCACTTCTGTGCCTTCATACAACTGATGATTCGTAGAGGCGTGTTTCGTCTTTCTCCATGCACGATGAGCGTTTCATCATTCGCTAGGGGGATGCGAATGATTTTCTCATGACAAATAACTTCAGCTTTGTTCTTGGACAACCAGTCCATCCCGACTACTACATCGAAGCTACCCAATTGAATAGGTAGGAGGTCGATGCTAAATCTTCGTTCACCAAGTTCTAGCGTGCAGCCTCTAACAACTTCGCTCGTTTCAACAAGTTTACCATTGGCTAGTTCTATGGAATAAGGAATTTCTAATCTACTAGATTCTATTCCGAGTATGCGTTTAAATTCCACAGACATGAAGCTATAATCGGCGCCAGTGTCGAATAATATGGATGCAAAGTGATTGTTAATGAGGAACATACCGTTGACCACATTAGGGTCCTCGCGTGCGTCCCTTGCTCCAATCACAAATGCTCGGGCCTGAGCATTGTTTCTCTCTGGGCAGTCCTTCATGAAATGATCCTTGCTTCCATATCTGAAGCATCCTTGGTTTCGCCCATTCCCGTTGCCAGCACCGTTTCCACTTCCACCATTGTTCCTATCATCAGCCCCATTACGATTTCCATTCCCGTTCATCTTACTCCAGCAGTCTTCCATGCGGTGACCCAACTTTCCACACTTGTCACACCTTGGGATGCGACAAGCTCCCTCGTGATGGTGTTTACACCGATGGCATTTGGGCAAGATGCCCCGGTATCCCCTTGCTGGAGCGTCGTTCATAGCTGCAAGAGATTTCGCCCCTTGAGGCGGGTTAGGGTCACGCTTCTTGTTGGAACCTTTGTTGTTACGAGTTGCTTGATTCAAGTTTGCATATTTCCTTTTCTTGTCGCCAGACGACTCAGCATGCGTCTCGGCATTTTCTGTTGGGTTCAGTGATAGCGTCTTCATTCGAACACAATTTTCAGTAAGGCTGACAGCCAGAGTTACAGCCTCGGTGATTGTTTGTGGTTTGGCCGACGTCACCATGCCACGAAACTCTGAGGCCAGTCCCCAAATGTAGCGTTCAACACGCTTGAATTCGGGAGTCACCATGTAGGGAAGCACTCTGGACATATCGTGGAACCTTCGAGTATATCCATTGATGTCAGCACCTTCCATGGTCAAGTGCCAGAACTCCGTCTCCAGCCTTTGGAGTTCAGCACGAGAGCAGTACTTCTCTCTCATTCTTTCCTTCAGTTCCTCCCAAGTTAAGCCATAAGCAGCATCATCACCCAAGGTTTGGACTTGCAGGTTCCACCAAGTCAGAGCTTCATCGACAAATAACCCAGTAGCAAAGGTGACTTGTTGATCCGCGGTACACTTGCTCATGCGGAAAGTAGCTTCAGTCTTCTCCGTCCAGCGCACAAATGCTACTGCACCTCCTGTGCCATCATAGTTTATTGGCTTGCATTCGAGGAACTGCTTGAAAGTGCAGCCTTGAGCTGCATTGCCTCCAGACGAATCTCCATTCCCATTACGCCTAGCATTGCTTGGTCCTCCACTGTCTTGAGTTCGGTTTGCCTCGTACTGGGCGATAGCAGCGGAGATCCTTTCCTCCAGTAGAGCGTTCAGCTCTTCAGCAGTTCTTGGTAGTGGGGGAGGAGGAGGTTGATCGTCATTGCGAGCATTCACAGCTTTCCTGGGTGCCATGTTCTGGCAGAACATAACACAACAGGGTTAGGCATTTGTTTGATATCGTCACACTAGACAGTAGTATCATATATATTCACAGGTATATATACCACATAAGTGACATCAAACAATTATTACTCTAGCAGAGTATTTAGTAGGCTTGCACTGAGGGAATCTATACGTGACAAGACTTGCTGTGGTTTCTGTGCATTGAATTCCATAATTATGTATGCATCCATAATTACGTAACTCCTTGCATAGTCCGCACAGTTCGTTTCATCCTCGTATTTCTTCCTTCAGGTAGGCCATCGCTTTCAGGTAAAGTCACATATACTTGTGACATTCTACTTCTAGTACATGCTAATTATTACACATAATTGCAAGTAATTTCTAGTCAACGACAAGTGCTACTCAAGTGCACTCTAAGTCTCGTAGTGTCTTTTCTAGACTCATGTAGACAGTTTCAGGCAGTGGATGTCGCGGGACGTTTTATGCAATGAAAACTCTTTGAAAATCGTTTTCGTGAAAGGATCCTAGAGATTGTAGACTAGACTCGAGAAGGAATCCTGGTTCACTACAATCGCAGCTCTGATACCAATCTGTCACACCCCTTTCTGCGGCGGAAGCACGAGGTGTGATCATGAAAGGTTCTCATTGCATACGAAAGGTAAACATACTACATGCTCATGAAAATAACTTCAAATACCATATTTTGAAAACATAAGTTAGCGTTTTCATCGCGAGTTAACTTAAAACATTGTCTTAAAAGGGTTTACAACTTTATTTAAAGATAAACAAAGCGACATCCACAAGCATGAGTAAGACCACGCGCACATCCATCCTAGTTACCTGAAATACATGTGAGTTTTGGAAAAACGTCAACATAAAGTTGGTGTGAATTCATGCAATTTTTGTATTTCACGTTTGTATACTTTGTATGAAAACATAATTTGTATTTTGTATAAATCAAGTCTTTTGTGTACACCACGTACTCATGTATAAATCAAATATTTCTGTATGTATCAAGTGTTAATGGGTTGCAAAGCCATTAACATGTGACACGACATAGGAAGTCACCAAACCATAGGCATTTTTCTGTAGTCGATTCACGACTGAGACACAAAAACACTGCTTGGTAAAAGAGTGGCCAAGAGTGGGGCTGCCCGGAACCCATTAGATCTAACCTTTTGTTCTGCGGTCTAAGTATGTACACGATTAATGGTGCTTATGGTACCCTATTCGTGACACGATTTCTCGTATCATTCTTGTATCCATCATACCATTTGTAAACATTGTAATATTTGTAACATGTATTTCACCCCCGAAGTTATAAAACTGAAAACAGTTAAGTGAAAAGGGGGAGCATGAACTCACAACTTTGCGTTCCTGCGTCGTAAACTTCACCGGATTTTCTTAATTAATGTCGTAACCTATACGCGTTTTCTTAATGTTAGTCACTAGACTTGCGTCGCACAAGTACAGTCACTCTCTTTGTATTTGTATTGTTGTGTTAAAAATATTTCATATTTTTAACTACGTATCTTACTTATATTATTTCCTCTAAAATAAATATAAGTCTTTTGTGTTTAGCACTTCGCACCCGAATTATATATGTTGTATTTTGTATGTGTATTTTTATGTTTACACTCCTCATGAGTATTTAGTGTATTTTTAAGTCTTAATACGCTAGCACGTATAACACATACTATATACACTTAGCACATAAGTTGGTGATCAAATAATATATATTTTCCTCTCAAAAATATACATACTTATATCCATTTTTATTCTTGAAGAAATCCTCATTTCTTATCACCAAAAATTAGGGAAACCTTGGTAATACTTTTAAACACATTTTTAGGGAATAAGTTTCTCAAAAACTTATATTTTTCTAAGTGTCAAAATTTATAAAAATTTTGACAGAGTTTCCCCTAAAAATGGAGGTTTCCCATGTTTTCAAAACATGTGTTTATTTTCTTTTAAATCGTCAACAATTTCCTCATTCAACAATAAACAATATGCAACTAGTTAAAATAGATATAATCGCAGAAATACATGAACTTGTGGTTTTTCCAAAATAGGTAGTATTCTTCCATTATTTTTAGTGGATCTTTGTATAGATCAACTTTGTTTCTTGAAAGTCTCGCTTTTAAAGAAGTTACATCTTTACAACTTCCGGTCAACATTTACAAAAATAGTTATTTTGTCGAAACTTTGTGTTACACAAGTGTTTACATACTCGTGTGTTTGCTAAAATCATTCATTTTCATGTAAGACTCGGCTTTAGAAAATATGATTTCTTGGACACTTGGTCCTTTGAAAGTACCGCTTGTAGATCCGTAGATCTACTAGTTTTGAACACCATTTCACAAACAAAATCGCTTTTACACAAGTTCATGATTCGTGTGTGGTAGAGTTTCATCCTTTAACCCTTGTTACTTCCAAAACAACCTTATGTCATGATCCATGATCATGACCAACTCGGGTTAAATGACGATCCGAGCTACCACAACATAGATCGGGTCCAAATAATCACACCAATCAATTACTACATGATTTACACAACATATGAGCTTTTAACCAACATTTTTAGTGTTTTTAGTAGACTTTTATGCTTCATCTTGTAAGATTACGAGTTTTAACCGTTACAAATCGTATTAACCACTTTAAAATAGTTCGAGAAGGTGATTTAAGCAACATACCACTAGCTCGAGGCTAGGGAAGAATCTAAGCGCAAATAGGGTGGATAAAAGCAAGGGAATGAGGTCCTTCGCCTTCCGATTGCACCAAGACTCCTTATACGTGATCCTTAATGCTTGTGTGAACTTGGAATGTGAAGATCAAAATCGAAATTATGATGGGTGTTGAAGGGGGTGTTCGGCCGAAGCCTTGTAGAGAGGGAGAGAGAGTGTTGTTGTGGTGTGTGTTAAGTGAATGTTCATGTGTGTTAAGCTAGCAACTTATAGACAAAGATTAGAGTCATGGTCCATTGGATTATATGTCATTTAGATACTAAACATATGTATTATAATAATAATTTAGAGGACAAGGTATGTCCCCTAGATGGGGACGGTTTCTAAAGGGGGGGGGGGGGGTCTTGGTCCGATTCCAACTAATTAGTTGGATATTAGTTAGGTTAATCTAGTTAAGTTTAGGGATTAACCCGGTTAGTAGTGTGTTGTGCTTTATTGCGGGTGTTAGGGTATTCAGGGACCCTAACTGGCTCAGAAAAAGATAAACAATGTTATTAACAATATTTTTATGTTCCGGGTAAAGTCCGGTTGTTCGGTTACATACCGATTCGTTAAAGTGCTAAATTGCACCTTTTAGTGTTTAATAAGTATCTTTTTGTAACACTATCGATTCCCAACACTCAGGGAAATATTCTGGATAATAAAACGACATTTCTGCAAAATATTCATATGTCTAAATGCTGAATTATTGCTGAATTATATAAATTCTGCACTTAAAGTGCGTTTCGGGTGCTTTTTAGTGCTTATTTTTGCTTTCGCATTGCACATGTATTAAACCCTTGTATGTACTCTTGGGTTTTAACGCATTCTTGTTGTCGGACCTACACCTAGGCTCCAATTTTATTGTCTGACTGCTTTCTGCAGTTCTGTTGACACAGTGTGTCTTACCGGTGAGTTTACTAGTATTTTGACGCAACGCTCTCGTTTATGCATAAAGCAATATTTTGTAGTATACAACGTGCATGAATTCACTTGTTTAGTATGAAATCAGATATTGCTGACAATTAAGCACATAGTTGCAGTCATTAAGCAATAATTAATGTGTACGGAAATTACCAGTTTGGGCCAGTTGTCACAGATGCAAAGTGGAAACTGTCAACTTTCTTCTTGAGTCCTTAACTAAGGACACCATGTCCTTAATTCCATCTTGGAGTAGTAGCTGGGACCTTGTAGTTGGTTGACAAGTCATCGGTTCTCGGTAAGGGGTACCGATTCTTGTTGGTTAGTTGTCTATCTCCCTGTAACCCATGCATAATACTTTTCTCCCTCATTATTCCCTCTGAGTTCCTCTCAGATTAGGCGATGTATGCGTGTAAAAACTGTTTTCCTGTTTCCTAACGAATAACATTGGGGCTTCCCAGGGTGAGAAACTCGGCCTGGTAGATTTCCTCTGTCTAGTAGCTCTCACAGCTGCATCACAGGCTCTTGTATCTCAGACGAAACTAGTTGGTAAGGCGTCATCTTGTCACTGGTGCCGCTCCTGGAACGAGGTTCATCCTAAACTTCTCTTGTCGTTGGGGGGGGGGGGGTATTCCTGGCAAATCTTCAGGAAAGGCTTCTTGGTCTCTTTATCGACAACATGAGCAGGGAAAGCCATTGTGAGAGGTTGTATCTCCACTGCCTTAGGGGGCCTAGTACCCTTGCACCTATTGTAAGGAGGTTGTATACTATAGGTGTTTCATCATTCGCAAGAGGGATGCGACTGATTTTTTCAAACAACTTCAGCTCTATACTTGGATATTCAATCCATGCTGACTACCACAACATGACTTCCCAAGTCAATGGTAATAGAAGGCTCCGGTCCCCTAAGTTTCCAAAATATGGTCTTTAATCATCTCTTTCTTTTAACTAACCTTCCATTCGCCAATTCTAAAGAATATGGGACGTCCATTTTATTCGAAACTAGGCTAAGCAGTTTCTTAAACTCTAAGGATACAAGGTTAAAGTTGGTGCCAGTATTAATCAGAAGTAGATGCATAAAGTTGGTTAATAGGGGACGTACCCGTAACCGCATCTGGATCCTGGCGTGCTTCACGAGCTCCGATCGTGAAGACCCTTCCTCGTTTGGTTCTTCCTAGGGCAATCTTTCCTAAAGTGCCCTGCTTCACTACACCTGTAGCAGCCTGGAATTTTCCCATTATCTCTTCCGTCTGGATCCTTCGCCCAACAGGCATCCTTGCTGTGCCCTTCCTTTCCACACCTAGGCCTCAGACATCGAGCTTCATGGTAAAAATTGCATTCCTCGCACCTCGGCTTAGTCCCCAAGTAAACCTTACCACCAGCCTTATTAGTGGCTCCATAAGCTTTCCTGCCACATGGCGGGTTCACTTCCTTTCTTTTGTTTGCTTTAGAGCTTCCATAGCTGACTTGGGTGCCTATCTTTAGGTTTGAAGTCTTCCTCTTCTTGTTGCCTGATGACTCCACATGAGTCTCTTTCTTGTTATCCTCAGATTCCGAAAATTTTCCCATGCGTAGAGCTTCTTCAGTAAGAGTGACACTCAAATCGATAGCCTCTGTGATGGTTGGGGGCCTTGAGGTAGTAACCATGCTTCTGATTTGAGGTGCAAGTCCCCAAATGAATCGCTCAATCCTCTTGAATTCAGGCTTGACTAAGTAGGGAACGACCCTAGACAAGTCGTGAAATCGCTGTACGTACTCAGAAATCTTCGGCCCGTCCATTTTCAAATTCCAGAACTCCACCTCAAGCTTCTGGATTTCAGCCCTAGAACAGTATTTCTTCTCCATCATTTCCTTGAGCTCATCCCAGCTCAGTGCATAAGCAGCATCTTCACCAAGGGTCAGAACCTGAAGGTTCCACCAGGAGAGTGCGCCATCTAAAAACAACCCTGAGATAAAGGTAACACTCCGCTGGGGCGAACAGTTACTCATTCTTAGAACAGAGTCAGTCTTTTCTACCCAACGAACAAACGCAACGGCACCTCCTGTGCCATCAAAATTCAATGGCTTGCAGTCCAGGAACTGTTTATAGGTGCAGCTAGTTGGAGGGTTATTTCTGGTAGTGCCACCGCTGTGTTTAGAGCGGAGGGCTTCATGTCGTGTAATTGCCTGTGAGATGCATTATTGAAGCTCGGCTTCTGTCCTCGGTAACATACTGGTGCCTGTGTCTCGTCTGGGCGGCATTCTCTTCTGTCAAAAGGTATGAGGTAGGTTAGACAACATTCCATAATTGTCTATGAGGTACATAGCACCATAAGCCAACATGTAATCACCCAATATCACATGCATATATGCTCGACAATGTATGAACGCGGAGACAATTAGTGATCCTTCACATAGACTTGGCAACTTGGCTAATTGTTTGTAATGGGAAAAATAAAATGAACTCGAGGCTACATCGCCTCGGTCATACAAGTTTCATGAGGTGGTAGTTGTTTTTCTTCAACATAGCTTTACAAGACGGGTATACTTTCCCTGAGATGGGGGTTGTTCATGTAGGGGTGACAGAGAGTGTAACGTCACTGATTCTTTCCGAATGTTATCCATCTTTACTTGCTTAAATATCGGTTCTCAAACGTCTCGTACACGGGTAGAAATGTCAGACACGAAGTAGGCAAAGACATGTTTCCTACTTTATAAAGTGCTAAAGCAATGGTCTATGTATTGTTCTACCAGATGAAGGTGTGAACACCTATAGATTATTTTTGGAGGGATGGTGATCATTAACCTGACCCGCAGAGTCCACCAGGATTTCCATGCACTACAAGTTGTTATTACGTGGGCCCCCGTAATAATAAATTGTCTTGCACAGTTACCCCAATTTTCCCTCGTCCAAGCAGATGATCTGTCACACCCTGACTTTTGCGGAAGCGTGATTATTGGTGTGACTTCTTAATACCATTGCATATGATCATAACAACACTATATGATAAAACCAGTAGATGTACATCCATTAATTTTAGTTTAAAGGTAGTACAACATTGATTCAAAAACGTCGACTCCAAATTCAAGTTTTACAATCATACAAAATGTTTATGAGTTCACTAAGGACTCATCAAAATTGTATTAAATAGTACCAAGGTTTGGAAGGCGTGTCTTGTCCAGGAAAGAGACACACTGACCAAACTTAAAGACCATGGATGACATCTTTATTCTTAACGCAGCATAAAAACTCCAACGCCCGCCAGATCCATTTATTAATTCCCTGAAATACATGTAGTTTGAAAAGTCAACATAAAGTTGAGCGAGTTCATGTGTAAGTGAGTATGTATAAACCTTTGTAAGGTGTCTGTATGTATGAAAGTCCCAGGTATGTAGCAATTAAGGAAAAAGAGATCACCATTGGGTTGCAAAGCCAATGATATGTGTGAAGTGATGCAGGAAGACTCAAACCTAGCGGATTTGAGCGTCGGGCACTTAGTCACCGCCTGGTCCACTCAGCGGGCTCAGGAGTGGGGCTCGCTACACCCAAATAGATCTATCACTAATGTCCCTCGGTCCTACTACGACGATTAATGGCCTCAGTTTCCGCCTACCCACTCACATGATCTAAGTAGTAAACCCTCCTTAAGCTAACCATACCATGTATATAAGAGTCTGTAATAATTGTCGTATGTATTTCACCCCCGAAGTATAAAACTGAAAACAGTAAAGAGAAAAGGGGGACATGAACTAGTATGTGTAACCCAAGTCTCTTCAGCCAACACGACTACCTACAGTGTACTAACGTCTATTAGACGGACGGGTCGTGCCTTGTCTTAGTATTTGCGTCTTTGGGTTACGTTTCTGTCATTATTCCAAGTTATAGTAATTATATTTAGTTTTGGAATAATTGTTTATGCAGTGTCTCTGTATTAATATTTCTTAAGTATTTCAACTTCGTATTTTCCTTCCCATGGATGGGGTATTTATACATGTATGCTTTATAATTCCGAAAAATATATTTTAAGTCCCACTTAGAAAATATATGTTTAATCACTTGACTAAAATATTTTAATCCCAAAATATATATATTTTTCCCAAAAATATTATATTTTATCTCATACGATTTCCAAAATAATACTTATCAACATATACATAGGAGAGTATTTTCCGAAAATACATAAGTTACATTTTAGAGTTCGCGCTGTAATAACAATACTGGTGTAACTTAAATATTTATTTGTGAGAGCGTGAGTATTATTTTGGAGTCGTAATTTCATAACATTTTCCAGTTATATTATTTTTGCCCTAAAATAATATATTTAGTACACAAGATAACAAGCAGTCACACAAGCGTTTTATTATAAAGTATATATTCTAAATATATATTTATCAAGTTTTATTTACGAAAATCCACCTCCGGTACTTGGAAATTTTGTAATAAAAATTATGGCGAAGTTTATTTTGAAAACCAAGTTAAAAATATATTTGTAAACATTTGTGAGAAAAATATTTCTAAGTGTTATATTTCTATAAAAATTTCGCCAGAGTTTCCTTTGTAAATGGAGGTGTCCACGCTTTCTAGCGTATCATTTTCCTTTCAAAATTTTCTCAACAATCATCAATCAATAATATACAATCTTTAAATGTCAACCTTGCCAAAATAAGACTAAATCATAAACTCATGAACTTGAAAGTTTTGTAAAAATGTGTAGTAAGTTACTAGCGTATTTAGTAAGTCTTGTTATCTTTAAAAATAAGATTAGTTTCTTGAAAACTTTATTTTTAAAGGATTTGAAGTTTAACATCTTCTAGTCAAGATTCACAAAAATGTTTCTTGCTAAATTTTCTTGTTTACACAAGTGTTCACACACTTGTTTATTTGCCAAAAATGCTTCTAGTTCATAAAATATCCGGGTTTTAACAAAACTAGTATCTTTCACTTGGTTCTTCCAAAAAACCACTTGTAGATCTTTAGATCTACAAGTTTATAACCTTACTTTTCAAGAAAAATTATGTTTATTCAAGTTTCAAGTTCATGGTGGATGATTTCATCATCTTTTATATTTCTAACACTAACATCTTACTAGTTCATGTTCTTGAACACGATCTAGCATGTCTAGATGATGATCCATCCAACTTTTACTAACCAACAACATCAAGTAACCATAACTACACAAGATTTACAAGATTTACACAAATAACTTCTCTTTATCCACCCATTAACACTTTATGTTTAAGACTTGTTCGTGTTCTTTAGTGTTTCTTAATTTTTCACCAATAACTCATCTATTAACCACCAAAAACAAGATCAAGATGATGTTTAGAAGCACTTACTACTAGCACAAGGATAGGGAAGAAACAAGGCGTAAAAGTGGTGGATAAAAGAAATCTAGAGAGGTCCTTGAGCTTCCGAGTGCACCAAGCTTAGTTGTAGGACTCCTTGCACCTTTGAGTGTATGAGAAACACTTGTATGGAGGTTGGATGGTGGTGATAGGGTGGTTGATGGTGGCGGCCGTGAGGTGGTGTAGGAGGGAATGAGAGAGCAACTTGCTTTGTGTGTTGTGAAGAAATGAAAGTCTAAAACCCTTAGACTTATTTATAATCCAAATCCCTTATTATCCATCATATATTATGTTCTCTAGATAACCAACATCACTAATAAAATAATCAAAGAAACAAGGGTGTCTCCCACCCTTGGGGACCGTCGAAGTGAGGGGGGGGGGGGGTATGGGTTGGGGTGTGATGTTATAGTTAAGATCTAGTTAGTTTCTAATGATATTTAGTTAGTGTATAATATGTGTGTTATGGTATAAAGGGTGTTAGGGTGTTCGGGGACCCTAACTAGCTCAGAAAAGTATAACCAGTGTAGTTGGCAATATTTTAATGTTCCGGGTAAAGTCCGGTTGTTCGGTTGGATATTGATCCGTTAAAGTGTTAAATAAAGCTTTAAAGTGTCATTTATATTATTTTTAGTGACACATTAAATTACCAACACTTTGGAAAGTGTCTGGAATTATTTTGACAAGTTTTTTTTTTTTTTTTTACACCTTACTAGCTTTGTTAAAAGCTGAATTTTGGTGTTTTAGTGCAGAATTCTGCACTTAAAGTATGTTTTAGGCACTTCCAGTCACTACAACTATCACCTAGTGATGCAGTTTTATGATCCTCACCTCCCTACACTCCCTACTAGTGTAGTATTCCATTCCTCGCTCATACTGGCCTCAGAAACAATGTCTGTCTAGTGCTGGCAATGTCAGCATGTTTTATGGTTATCCGCTCACTGTGCTAACTGTGCTTTGTGCATCAAGTTTGTCACTATTGTTTGTGCGTAATGAATGGAGTGACAGTAATAAAATGTGATGCATGAGTATGTATGTAACAGAAATCAGTAAGCAGTTTTATCCCAGTCGTAATCAAGCACAGTAATTAAGCACTAATTAAATACTAATTACTTGTACGGATACCTGTAATTTTTAGGGTTGTCACATTCTCCCCCCGTTAAGAAAATTTCGTCCTCGAAATTTGTACTACCTTAACCCCTTATGGTTTCGTCACACGTGTATGTATATGAATAATATCGAGGTAGATAATCATCAAACCGAATCAAACCTTACTCATATTTGGTGAGTCCAAGAATATATAACAACCCGAATCCTAGGGTTAAAAGCTATGTGATTTTAGCATTAGATGTCAAATGTACAAGACGTATTTGATGTATAGTCTAGGGTATCCTGTTAACAGGGGTTCTTCAAAAGGGGAGATTTGACTGATAAGATCCTCAAACGATCGATCACAATATGCCGACTAGTTTCTACAAACCATAGCATCTGCTACATGAATTCAAAATCAACGACTCAACGTATTAGTAAAATGACATGTCAACCCTCGAATAATTGAATGGTGAGGTTTAGTGTGTTGACATTTTTGAACTGCGAAAGTACGGCGAATGAAATATAAGCGAATCTGATGTATCATTGTCTTGATTCGTAGTTGCATCAGAAATGTTTAATTAACGAGTCAAACAAAAGTATATGCAGTTTTGTATGAAACAGTTGACCTTGATTAACACAGGTTACAAGTTTGTAATGACACCACAAGGTGTCGTACTGACGTAATTCAAGTATAGTGGTGACTGAACAAGTTCACCGTGTTGGAAATCAAATGAACATGTACCGGAACAATCCAGAAAATTTGATTTACACAATGTCATATAGTTTTCAGTTGAATATGGAACATCAAAGAGCCATTGTTTTTCGGTTGATAGTGAGAAGGCAATAAGTACCGCAAGGCATTCGATTGACCATAAAAGAATCGTTAGGAGGTACACTGTGATATGAAATGAATCTATGTACCTTTGCCTCAACACACAACTGTGTTGAGACCGATTTAATCATGATAAACAAGACGGATTAGGGCAATTTATTAAATAATCAATTTAAATCCATGTATGGAGTGAGTAATCAAATAAGCGCAAGCTTCAATTTTGCGAAAGTATCCCTACAAGGTGTCGTAACCAACAAATGATTTAGTGAACTCGTAGACCAAACAAGTCTACTACGACTCGAAACAAAAGAATCTTTGCCCAAGTATTAGAATATGATGCTCTCAATACATCACATGGCGTCTCAAATCAAACATGTGAACTGGATAAGTTCAAGCAATTGAACTTAGTTTCAGCGTAACCCGATAATAAACGTACGTATCAACAAGGGAATCTTGGCATGGTAGCAAAAATAAACCATGAATGTAACTTGAAAGAAAGCGGTTTCAAGAAAAGTGTGTTGACTTGGTAACAAAAGAGTCAACAATAACAATAATGTAGGTTATTCGAATCACGAATCAGTAATTAGGTTTAGTAAGGCAATATTTAAATTTCAATGAAGTGTTTGTTCGAAACGAAACCACGTGCGTAACAAATGATGCATGTGTGTCATGAAAGTTCCCGAGTACTGAAACAATGAGTACTTGCTAAATGAAGAAATGACCAAGTATCGAAACAAATGTGTGTTCGCTCTCAGCGAAGAAAATTAACGTGATGCAACTACCATTAAGGGGAGTAGAGATGCAAACATCTACTCGCTAGAAGTAAAAGAAATTCAAGTACTTTATGTTTAGTCAACGGAACTGGCATATATTCCAGGTTAATGATGTTTGTTTGAGTTAACAGATGTGGTTCCTAAGTATCAACCTTAGTGAATATGGTCCTGGGTTCCCGATGGTCCTAAGTTTCATGTTCCCTAGATTCTCAGGGTTTCGTATCCGGTGTAGAATCGTTTTGTGCATCCTGTTGGAAACATCATCCTCGCGTACGTTTAAAACAAATTATTGTCCCACAATTTCCTCGGTATACTTCCTTCCTGAATCCACAGCTAATGACACTCGATCGTCGATCGGTCGGGAGGTACTGGTTGGATCCTCGCAGTTAATCAAATAAGTAAGTCGTCAGTTCTTAACAAGAGTCGCTGACTCTTGTTGGCTAGCTCGTTCCGCTTCTGGTAGTTTGATGTTCATTTGAAAATCATCGTCCTTTCTCTTGATGAGCAGAACTGGGGTTACTCAAAACGGAAATTTTGGTCTGTTATCTTCCTTCTCTATCCACTACTGAAACTACACTGTCAATCCTTGCATTTCCGAAGGTGTAATCCGTTAGGGTGCGTTGGTCACAGGCGCGACACCTGGAAATCAAATCGATGCAAAAAAATTCGATTTGTCGTTGGGGAGATAATTCTGGCAAGTCTTCGAGAAGACTTCAGAATATTTCCTTATCACAGGAATATCTTCGAGTTTTGGTTCTTCGACTCCCTTGTCCCCGACATGAGCCAGAAACAACACATCCTTTCCGCATCAACTTTCGTGTCTTCAAGCCATTCGTGATCTGTAGAGGCGTATCCTGCTTCGTGAGTCACGATTGTTCCTTCATTCGCCATTGGGATGCGAACATCAATCTTTGCTCGATCGCTTAGCAACTAATCCATCCCAATTACCTTGTCGAAGCTTCCCAACTCAACTGGCAGTCGATCAAGCGTAAACTCACACTTTTCGGGTTCTATCTTGCCGACTCCAATTACTTCGTTGGCTCCCACTAGCTTCCCGTTAGCTAGTATTATCGTGTGCGGATTATCCTACTTACTTGTTACTAAACCAAGTATACTCTCGAACTCTAGAGATGCGAAGCTAAAATTTGCAACAGTATGTGGCAATACAGATGCATAATATTGAGTAATATGGAACGTACCAATATCCAAGTTTGGATTCGTGGCGTGCTCCCCTAGCTCTGCTATTGAGCTATAATCCTTGTGCTTGATTCTCCTTAGGACAGTATTTTCTGAAATGCTTCTTGTTCCCACAGTTAAGGCAACCTTGAGCACGTTTTTGTTTGTCACTCATCCTTCCGTGATGGTTGTCGTCGTCGTTTCCTCCGTGATTCTTGCCATCATCTTGACCTTTTTTTCCATTTTCAATACCTTGTCTACAAGTCTCCTTGGGATGCCCCCTCTTACCACAGTTATCACATTTTCCATATTTACATCGCCCGACATGATAACGTAAACAATTGTCGCACTTAGGTAAGATACCCATGTAGTCCTTTCCCTTTTTGGCCTTCTTCTTACCACTACCTTGAGTAACCATCTTAAAATTTACAAGCTTTCTCTTGTTATCCCCGGATGACTCTACAGGAGTCTCCTCTTTCTCCTTCGCAGTGGAAAATTCTCCTCGTCTAACTGCTTCTTCCGTGAGCGCCACGCTTATGTTGATAGTCTCGGTGATCGTTGAAGGTTTAGATGTCGTTACCAGGCTTAAAATCTGAGGTGCTAGTCCCCCAATGAAACGTTCGATCTTCCTAGATTCTGGTTCCACTAAACGCGAAGCAACTTGCGATAATTCGTCAAATCTCTGCACATATTCATCTATCTTTGGACCTTCCATTTTCAAGTTCCATAATTCAGTCTCCAACTTCTGGAGTTCTGCCCTAGAGCAATATCTTTTACGCATCAGTTCCTTCAGCTCATCCCACGTCAAAGCATTCGCAGCAGTCTCGCCCATTGTTTGAACCTGAAGGTTCCACCATGACAGAGCCCCATCTATAAATAGTCCAGCTACGTACGTGACCTGATGTTCTGGGGCACATTTGCTCAACTGTAAGACAGAATTCGTCCTCTTCACCCAACGCACAAAAGCTAAGGCACCCCCAGTGCCGTCAAATTCTCGAGGTTTGTGGTTCAAGAACTGCTCGTAAGTGCAGCCCTTGCTGTGTTCGGAGCGAAGAGCCTCGAGCTGTGCAATGACTTGCGAGATGCGTTCTTGCATTCGTGCCGTCGATGTGGGCGGAGGGTTGTTGGCATTGACGTTCCCTTGTGTCGACATCTTCTGAGAAGAAGAGTGGTTAAGTCAGGTCTCATTTGCTCAGTGAGTGCATTTAGTTGTTTAGTGGTCATAAGTACATAGACATATTAGGTTATCATACCAACCAAATCAAGTAATAGTATAATCATAGTATAACCAAGTAATTCGGTAATTATGTTTAATGTGAGCTTAGCAAGTAAGCACGTAGCGTTATAATTATAGCACACACATATAGATCAACAATGTGCTTAACAAAGGCGTAGAGACTGAGCTTTCGTTGGTCATTGGTCACAAAGTATTGTCGCATGATTAATGATGATTAGCTTCTCACTATTCCCTGGCCACGATTGTATTGTCCTCCAAAATGTATCGCATCAACAGGGACACAGGGTCACCCTACCCTCGTCCATTGAACCTATTAGTGTATCAAAATTACGTCGTCAGATGTGGTCTTCAAAAGTCTCCACAATCTTGGCTTATCATTAGTGTCTTTACCCCAAATGTAATGCAATCCGCATAATCCAGAAACTAACCATACTGGTGACGGAGGTGGAGGAGGAAAGAAAAGTAAACTGTTATCTTGCGTGAAATCCTCCTCGAGCTTGTATATACGTCGAAGCAATTAGCTGATCTGCCGCTTGGCAGTAAAGAAAAAAGCATCAAACCCTGGGAAAAGTGTAATAGTAGCAGGGGAGGGTGCCAAGAGAATCTTTGATAGATGTGATGGACCAAAGTACACTAGTAACAGACAGGGCGGAGGACGTGGTGTCTTACATAAACTTTTCAGACAATATGCTGTCTTGTGATGTAGACACTTAAATCATGTTTTCGGTTACGTAATGTTTTGCATTTGAAGTTGCCAATTGTGGTGTCAGCTCAAGCTCCAACATTCTGCGACTCATATTCTCAAACTGTAGTTGATGTTGCAGGAGCAACTCATCTCATGCGTGGCCTTCATAATGTGAGGGATGGTAAGGGTCTAAAATTAGCATAGTGTATTATAGGAACCATCGAAATGGCTCGTCCAGTGGTGTAGAGGTGAAGGTAGCAAACGGTGCGGCCTGCGAGGTCGTAGAAAATGCTGCTGTAGTAAAACGGATCGTCATGAGGTGTGCTGACCTAGAGTATCTTCCTAGGGTGCGGGTATGTCTTGAAAGGAAGTGATAGGCATGTTGGCATAATGGACGTCGGTCTTCACAAGAGCAACATCAGCGGTTGAAGGTGCAGAAACAAACGTCTCAACCAATAAGAAGATCATCAGATGCAGGTACTAGGTCAGGTATAAGGGTGCAATGTCTGGTAAGCCAAAAGAAAACAGGGTCATAATTAAGAAAGGGTGCAGGACCAGCAGTTACAACATCAAGCTGACCCAAAAGGTGCAGAAGCTAGCTCGGGAGCAGGCCCTGGGTTGTGTAACGATGTGGTGCCTCGAGCAGGTGTTAGTGCAGCAGTCATAACGGCGTCGTCATCTGTGTTAGTAGTAGAAGGATGTAATCCGGCCGTCTATAAGGCTGCAGATGTCACAGACCCAAAGGAGTCTGAAACCGAGTGTATACTAGAATCAGAGGGTAGCTTGACAACAGGGATCTCAAAATATGCAATTAGTAACAATGTTCTCATCTAATTTTCCATCGTCCTGGGTGTCAACAGGGGGATCATCAACAAGCAGATTAATGTCGTCATCAAACAATTCGTCCAAAAAGGCGGATTCTTGGGGAAAATAACCACGAGAAGTACAGCGTCGAGGATTGGAGCCATGATGTGCTCGCCATCGGAGTGTCCAAATGATAAGATGGTCGTGGACTGAAACAAGAATAACAGGAAGATTTTAGTCAAGGAAGCCATCAGCAAGGGTAATTCATTGCCAAAGTCTGGCAGCGCGGACGGTTGGAAGTCGTCCTCGTCCTTGGTTAGCATGTCAGGGTTACTTTCAGTGTCTGGCGTAAATATCTCCGGCACAGGTATGGTCTCATCAGGTGTGGTCCCTTCATCTGTGGCGGTGGCCGTAGGGTCGTTATCATCTGACCATTCGTTCCCTGAGGAAGGTGACGTGTGTGCTGGTACATAATAGTCATAGCATGCATATAGTAACCTTTAACACTTTGTGTATTGCAAATAAAGACAATTCATAATGTAATCATGTATCCACATATTCATCCTAGTCTTCCCAGACTATCCCACCTAGTCTCTCAGACTAAACTCCCTAGTCTCTCAGACTAAACTCCCTAGCCTCTCAGACTAATTCCCTGATCTCTAAGACCAACCTCCCAGTCTCTAAGACTAAATCCCTGGCCTCTAAGACCAAATCCCCGGCCTCTAAGACCAATCCTCCCAGTCTCTAAGACTAAATCCCTGGTCTCTAAGACCAAATCCCCCCTAGTCTCTAAGACTAATCCTCCCTCAGCCTCTAAGGCTGATCCTCCCTCAGCCTCTAAGGCTGATCCTCCCTCAGCCTCTAAGGCTGATCCTCCCTCAGCCTCTAAGGCTGATCCTCCCTCAGTCTCTAAGACTGGTCCTCCCTCAGTCTCTAAGACTGAATTATAAACATAAATTTGGAAATGTGTTTTTGTGCCCTTTTGTTTGTAAAAAAAAAGTTTGTTCCCTGGATCTGGACGTTTTGTGTATGCAATGAAAACATGTTGTGAAAACATTTTCGTGAGAGCCCTAATGATCGTAGTCTAGACTCAAGAAAGAATCCTAGTTCGCTACGACCGAAGCTCTGATACCAAGCTGTCACACCCTGACTTTTGCGAAAGCGTGATTATTGGTGTGACTTCTTAATACCATTGCATACGATCATAACAACACTATATGATAAAACCAGTAGATGTACATCCATTAATTTTAGTTTAAAGGTAGTACAACATTGATTCAAAAACGTCGACTCCAAATTCAAGTTTTACATTCATACAAAATGTTTATGAGTTCACTAAGGACTCATCAAAATGATATTAAATAGTACCAAGGTTTGGAAGGCATGTCTTGTCCAGGAAAGAGACACACTGACCAAACTTAAAGACCATGGATGACATCTTTATTCTTAACGCAGCATAAAAACTCCAACGCCCGCCAGATCCATTTATTAATTCCCTGAAATACATGTAGTTTGAAAAATCAACATAAAGTTGAGCGAGTTCATGTATAAGTGAGTATGTATAAACCTTTGTAAGGCGTCTGTATGTATGAAAGCCCCTGGTATGTAGCAATTAAGGAAAAAGAGATCACCATTGGGTTGCAAAGCCAATGATATGTATGAAGTGATGCAGGAAGACTCAAACCTAGCGGATTTGTGCGTCGGTCCTACTACGAGGATTAGTGGCCTCAGTTTCCGCCTACCCACTCACATGATCTAAGTAGTAAACCCTCCTTAAGCTAACCATACCATGTATATAAGAGTCTGTAATAATTGTCGCATGTATTTCACCCCCGAAGTATAAAACTGAAAACAGTAAAGAGAAAAGGGGGACATGAACTCACTGTATTGCGTCTTCAGTATGTGTAACCCAAGTCTCTTCAGCCAACACGACTACCTACAGTGTACTAACGTCTATTAGACGGACGGGTCGTGCCTTGTCTTAGTATTTGCGTCTTTGGGTTACGTTTCTGTCATTATTCCAAGTTATAGTAATTATATTTAGTTTTGGAATAATTGTTTATGCAGTGTCTCTGTATTAATATTTCTTAAGTATTTCAACTTCGTATTTTCCTTCCCAAGGATGGGGTATTTATACATGTATGCTTTATAATTCCGAAAAATATATTTTAAGTCCCACTTAGAAAATATATGTTTAATCACTTGACTAAAATATTTTAATCCCAAAAAATATATATTTTTCCCAAAAATATTATATTTTATCTCATACGATTTCCAAAATAATACTTATCAACATATACATAGGAGAGTATTTTTCGAAAATACATAAGTTACATTTTAGAGTTCGCGCTGTAATAACAATACTGGTGTAACTTAAATATTTATTTGTGAGAGCGTGAGTATTATTTTGGAGTCGTAATTTCATAACATTTTCCAGTTATATTATTTTTGCCCTAAAATAATATATTTAGTACACAAGATAACAAGCAGTCACACAAGCGTTTTATTATAAAGTATATATTCTAAATATATATTTATCAAGTTTTATTTACGAAAATCCACCTCCGGTACTTGGAAATTTTGTAATAAAAATTATGGCGAAGTTTATTTTGAAAACCAAGTTAAAAATATATTTGTAAACATTTGTGAGAAAAATATTTCTAAGTGTTATATTTCTAGAAAAATTTCGCCAGAGTTTCCTTTGTAAATGGAGGTGTCCACGCTTTCTAGCGTATCATTTTCCTTTCAAAATTTTCTCAACAATCATCAATCAATAATATACAATCTTTAAATGTCAACCTTGCCAAAATAAGACTAAATCATAAACTCATGAACTTGAAAGTTTTGTAAAAATGTGTAGTAAGTTACTAGCGTATTTAGTAGGTCTTGTTATCTTTAAAAATAAGATTAGTTTCTTGAAAACTTTATTTTTAAAGGATTTGAAGTTTAACATCTTCTAGTCAAGATTCACAAAAATGTTTCTTGCTAAATTTTCTTGTTTACACAAGTGTTCACACACTTGTTTATTTGCCAAAAATGCTTCTAGTTCATAAAATATCCGGGTTTTAACAAAACTAGTATCTTTCACTTGGTTCTTCCGAAAAACCACTTGTAGATCTTTAGATCTACAAGTTTATAACCTTACTTTTCAAGAAAAATTATGTTTATTCAAGTTTCAAGTTCATGGTGCATGATTTCATCATCTTTTATATTTCTAACACTAACATCTTACTAGTTTATGTTCTTGAACACGATCTAGCATGTCTAGATGATGATCCATCCAACGTTTACTAACCAACAACATCAAGTAACCATAACTACACAAGATTTACAAGATTTACACACATAACTTCTCTTTATCCACCCTTTAACACTTTATGTTTAAGACTTGTTCATGTTCTTTAGTGTTTCTTAATTTTTCACCATTAACTCATCAATTAACCACCAAAAACAAGATCAAGATGATGTTTAGAAGCATTTACTACTAGCACAAGGCTAGGGAAGAAACAAGGCGTAAAAGTGGTGGATAAAAGAAATCTAGAGAGGTCCTTGAGCTTCCGAGTGCACCAAGCTTAGTTGTAGGACTCCTTGCACCTTTGAGTGTATGAGAAACACTTGTATGGAGGTTGGATGGTGGTGATAGGGTGGTTGATGGTGGCGGCCGTGAGGTGGTGTAGGAGGGAAGGAGAGAGCAACTTGCTTTGTGTGTTGTGAAGAAATGAAAGTCTAAAACCCTTAGACTTATTTATAATCCAAATCCCTTATTATCCATCATATATTATGTTCTCTAGATAACCAACATCACTAATAAAATAATCAAAGAAACAAGGGTGTGTCCCACCCTTGGGGACCGTCGAAGTGAGGGGGGGGGGTATGGGTTGGGGTGTGATGTTATAGTTAAGATCTAGTTAGTTTCTAATGATATTTAGTTAGTGTATAATACGTGTGTTATGATATAAAGGGTGTTAGGGTGTTCGGAGACCCTAACTAGCTCAGAAAAGTATAACCAGTGTAGTTGGCAATATTTTTATGTTCCGGGTAAAGTCCGGTTGTTCGGTTGGATATTGATCCGTTAAAGTGTTAAATTAAGCTTTAAAGTGTCATTTATATTATTTTTAGTGACACATTAAATTACCAACACTTTGGAAAGTGTCTGGAAGTATTTTGACAAGTTTTTTTTTTACACCTTACTAGCTTTGTTAAAAGCTGAATTTTGGTGTTTTAGTGCAGAATTCTGCACTTAAAGTATGTTTTAGGCACTTCCGGTCACTATAACTATCACCTAGTGATGCAGTTTTATGATCCTCACCTCCCTACACTCCCTACTAGTGTAGTATTCCATTCCTCGCTCATACTGGCCTCAGAAACAATGTCTGTCTAGTGCTGGCAATGTCAGCATGTTTTATGGTTATCCGCTCACTGTGCTAACTGTGCTTTGTGCATCAAGTTTGTCACTATTGTTTGTGCGTAATGAATGGAGTGACAGTAATAAAATGTGATGCATGAGTATGTATGTAACAGAAATCAGTAAGCAGTTTTATCCCAGTCGTAATCAAGCACAGTAATTAAGCACTAATTAAATACTAATTACTTGTACGGATACCTGTAATTTTTAGGGTTGTCACATGATCAACCAAGGAGGGGACACTACTGTCCTTATACCTCTGACATGGAAAGGACCATTGCAGTGGTCCACGCGCTGACATTCGCTATTGTTACGCGCGAACAGGCACGATGATTAAACGAAATAGGAATAGAGAGAATTCCTAGTAGTTGGAGGGGCACCTTCAAGATGAATACTTCATCTTCCTTTTCTGGTCAAGTGTGTCGTCAATCTCGCTTTGCAAAAGCCATAGGGACCTCGTCCCGCTGATTAAGAAGTTGTTCAAGGTTGCCGCCTCTGCCTCGCCATCACTACCGTAGTCAGGCACCTTGTAGGATCGTTTTCAGACCTGAAGGAGTCGATCAGAAGAGTTTTTCTCAATACGAATGGCGGAAACAGACGTATTGAATTCAATTCAGCAAGAATATCACTTTAAACTGTCTTTTGATTGGTAACAGATCGATTACAATGCTGTAGACACTTCGGCAGAGCTTCGCTACCGGAATCACACATACAAGACTACTTCAAATGAAATCAGGAAGCACATATATATATAGGCGTGGTAATTCCGCTTGAGACTGCCTCAAACGAAATCACATTCAAACGGAATCAGGTAATTTCGTTTGAACTTGACATGGTGATTTCAAACGAAATTACAACTTCTAATTCCGTTTGAAATTTTCTCTCACCCTATATTTGACATTTTTCTCGTATAACGTGCCCTGATCTATCTATTACAAAACAAGACTCGATACAAGACGAAGTCGACAGAAGCATGCACCAACAGACTCCCCCTCGAATGTTGACGAGTCTTCAGTGTCGAGTCTTCAGTGTCTTCAGTCTTTATCAGTCTTCTCGACCTCTCTTCCGAAGTATCTAACAATGTAAATATTCTCCATCTCTCTCTTCTCTTTATCAACTTATCTCCCCCTCGGATGTTGATCTAATCTTCTATTTTAGAATCACAATCTGGCTCTTGAATCTTCTAATTCTCTTGATCAGATCTCTTGATTCCTTAAATTCATCAGCATCAGCAGTTCCAAGATCGTAACCTGGCCTACCTGCACAAACTCTACCTCACAATAAATTTCACAAATTTATAATTTGACAAATTTATTTTCTGCTTACTACTTGTAAACACAAACATAACATGATTTAACATTTTTAATATCTGATGAACCACTTGTAAAAAAAAAAACCATTTTTTCAAATATAATTCATCTTTCAAACAGACTCTCCCTTACTAATTGTCATCATGTTCGGCACTTGGAATTTTAAAAATCAGCTCTTCAACATCAGTTGTCGAAAATCTTTTTGAATTTTTCAAAATTTATGCTAAAACACACTAAAATCTTTTTGAAATTTTTGATATAAAACAAAATGCAGAAAAAAATATTTACAGACAATATTTTTGTGAGTTTGAGTAAGAGGATCATATCAGTTTATGAGACAAATCACCAACACCATTAAGCTTTAAACATTTTAAGTTCTAAACGATTCACTTAGATTGTCAGTATACTGATCCACTTAAATTTTCACACAAAGTTCAACTGTTTCGAGATATGAGATTAATGTTTTAAGCACTTAAACTTATTCACGTGTCCCACCTCAGAATATACTCCCGTATCCAGATCCCAATATTCAGTCTTACAGGTGAGTATACTACAGATGATATCTGTAAAGGGTTAAATTGCGAGGGCCGTGAGAGTTCAGGTCAGAACTTCCGTTCAGCAGAGAGATGACGGCTTCGACTTTTGGTGTGTTCCCTTTAGAGAATCTTTTCTTCAACAGCACATGATTAGCATTTTGCAATGTTTCATCATTTTTTGTACTGAGGGCGATGCTATATTTCAAGCAAGCAGAAAGTATTATACGGGGACTAGGCCATTGCTTCCGCAAAATCAGAAGTCCCGGGATAATACCCCAGATATCACTGAGTATAAAGACCTAGTATCTCAGAAAGAGGGACCTTTCAAACAAGATTTCGGGGGTTACCCATATATCCGAGAGATGTTCCCCACAATATAAGTAAGTTTGAAATTTAGGTTTATATCTCGTCACAATCTACTAAATGTGTAAAAACCTACTGGCACATCATCAGTGAGACCGTTTATCACAATTTGACCTTCCAATTCTTTAGCATGCTGTGATAGTCCACTGATGTATTATCATTTCCTCTTTTATACAACAAAACTCATTTTTGTTTTTATCATGTTTTTGGATTTTTCAAATTTTCAAATGTTTTTGGATTTTCTGAAAATACTTACTCCCCCTAAAATTCAAAATCATTTAAAAGAAATTTGAAAACAAACTGTACAAGTAAAGTGACAACTGACATCGAATCACTTCAATTCGCCATCCACTTGGCATAAACAATCAGAACTCCCCCTCACAACAAACTATTTTCCCATTGTGATTTCAAAACACTTAAGTTTGTTTTAATCAAATGGTTTTTCCGGAAAATTAGTTTTGTTGATTTCATAAAACCACTTGTAGGTTAGGGGATCAATTCATCACTTTGTTTTCTTCAACCACATGTAGGAATTTAACATTTTTAATATCAAACACCAAACATCACTTGTAGAAAATCAAGTACAACTTAATGTCCCTGATTTACCACTTGTAAATCGAAATCACTTTCGTGAATTTCTCAAGAAATATGCCGATTCCTGCTCCACTCTTACCAACCTGGGAGCTCCGGCAAGTCATACTTATCACTCATCATAATATGTTCCATCCCAGTCACAAACCTGAGATGTCACATTTTTACCTGGTTTCTTCAATTTTTTCTCATAAAACTCTTTCACCCCTTTTACTTTTCTGTCAACCATTTTTCCAAAGATGTGTTTCACTTAGGTTAAAGGCCTTTTCAACATCAAAAACCTTTTTATCAGAATAAAATTCGTTTGAAATTTCAACTTTACCAATTTTCTTCTTAAAATTTTCAGTCCGAAGTGGTGGAAAGTTCACATCATCCACTATAGGCACTGATTTTTCACCTTTTTCCATAACCTGTGGCTCATCTGATTTTGTGGAATCAGATTCATCGCCCGAAAATAGCTCCTCTGATTTTGACAAATCAGAATCATTGCTAGAACTATCAACAGATTTCTTAACAACCCATTTCTGATTGTCAAGATTTGATTTTCTCTTGTAAAAACCTCTTGAACATTCACCAACCTCAAATTTTAAATTTTTGAAAAGTTTAGTTCTCTCAATTGGTGGTTCAAACTCAACCATTTTTTCTTTCAGTTTAGAAACTCCCTGTTTGGTTTGAATTGCTTGTGAACATTTCACAGCCAGATGTCCAATTCTACCACATTTAAAACAGGTTCGAGTCTCCTTCTTCTTTTGATCAACCATCTTCTCCATTTCTTCTTGCTTCTTCGCAAGGAATTCTTTGTTCGACTGCTTTCGGAACAAATTTTCTTTTTCCTCTTCAGAAGATGTACCTGAAACAAATATCATTTTTAATTTAAAATCTCGAACATATTTTTCATTTTTATAATTTTCTGGTGGAATAAAACCAAGTCCGTTTCTTTTGAAATTACCATTATGGTTTGGTTTCTTTTGAAAACCAGAACCAGAATTGTAACCCTTTTTCTTGTTTAAACGTTGTTGAACTCTTGAGGTGTAAGGATTAGGTTTTTTAGAAAGATTTTCATCTTTTATTTCAGAAATATTAATTTCTGTTAATTTGAAAATCTTTTTGATCAATTCAGTTTTGACACCTCTTATTGGAAATTTCTCATCAGAATATAATTTGTCAGAATCATTCAATGTATATGCAACTTTGAATGTTTCTTCATTCAAATTAGATTTTGATAGAAGAAATTCTTTATTGTAAACCCGTTTCTCCCTTTTGACTGAAGGACTTGACATGTCGGATTTAGACTTTGACTCTGATTTAGACTCCGACTTTGACTCCTCCATTTCATCTTTATCTAACACATGATCCACCACTTTCTTCATTAATTAAGATTGTTAATCAGTGTCAGACGATGTAAAAGTGACATCAATATTTTTTGGCAAGTTAACTGAAGACTCCGACTCCCGCTGTAAATTTGTTGCCTTTTTGACTCTTTCTGAATTTGGATTTCTCGGAGAATATCCATTTTCAAGCGGGGGTGGACACTTGTGTCACACCCCCAAAATCCACACGCGGAGTATCACCGCTTGGAGGCGTGACTGACCAGGATCAAGCCACCAATCACATTGAACGTATAAGTAATAAGTAAAAGTAAATGTAATCCATCATAATACAATTGGTGTTCAACCAAAAACATAGCATAGGTAGCGGAAGCATAGTTATGAAAATCCAACACAAGTGTTTAGTTTAAAGAGTCATAAAGTTTTCAACAAAACATCCACAATCCATGCCCACAACGATCGCGCCTTCCGTGCAAGCTCCATGAGTACCTATGGTCCTGCAAGGCATGTAACAGAAAGTCAACAACTAGTTGAGCGAGTTCACAGTAAGTAAGTTCGTAATAGTAAGTTTCTTTTCGTAACATGTGGCTCTACTAGGCCGATAGTATGTTCTATTAGTGGGGGCTTCCCATATTTGTATATACACTAGACTATTTGTAACCATAAGTGTTCTTCTTAACCCGAGAACATTAGTACGTACAAGGTTTACGTAGGTATTACGTACGTGCCATTCTTTACCCGAGGACAGTGGTACGCGTGGGGTTTACGTAGGTTTTACGTAAGTGTCCTTCCTGACCCCGAAAGATAGTAGCATGTGTGAGTTTACGTAGGTTTTACGTAAGTGTCCCTCGAAACCTGAGGACAGTGGTAAGTACTTGTTTACGTAGGTTTTACGTAAGTGCCCTTCTTAACCCGAGGACGATGATAGATAGTCTAGTAGCCATGTAAGTACGAGTAATTGTTAAATCCCATCATTCAACCCATTCCCAATCCCCGGGAATCCCATGCCTTGGTAAGAGTGTGAACTCACCTTGGTTTGCTCGGTATGCTAAAGTATACACGCTCACAATTAATCAATCACGACCTATAGTACGCACGTATATACCATCAGTTTAGGTTCGTAACGATTCGTATGTATTCTAATGTCACATAGTGTATTTGGCAGTTAATCATCATACAACACAAACGGTTAATCGCATCCATATAGTTCATGTACCACATCAATGTCCTTCACAGTTTATTCTAATATAACTATCCAATCATACACTTAACAGAGTTGGCATCTAGCAGAACTAGCAAGCTAACTGAGTGAGTAAAGTTAACAGAATTACTCCACTTAACTTAACCGAGTTAATAGCTAGTAATGTTATATACTTCAGAATTAACAAAGTCAACAAGCTTAACAGAGTTACATGCTGAATAGAACTAATAAAGTTAACAATTAATGGATTTGCAATCTAACAGAGTTAACCACTTTACAGTTATAACGGAGTTAACATATTTAACTGGATTTACAATCTAATATAGTTTATCAACTAACAGAGTTATATGCTAACAGAGTTGCGGCTCAGAATACTTGACTAGCACACATGTGACGAAATCAGATATGGGCCGAAATCCCTTACTTGGGCCGAAAACACATGGGTGACGAAATCCCTTTGGATTTCATTAAGGTGTGTTTTCGTTGGATAGGGGAGTGTTTTCGTTGGGCATCATGATCATCAACAGCAACAGTTACGAGTCCCCATGATTCTAACAGTTACATCAATTCCTCATACAGTCATTCAACCAAGCTAAACCAATATGTGTGCACATATAACTTGCCAAATCATTGAGAGATTAAGATTAGCAATCCATCAGTAAATCACTTAATTAATCACATATGCCTTCACATGAAATCATGATCTGTTAGTTAACTTCATACAACCAATCATAGTCAAGACCCCATCTTTAACTACCAATTTGTATAACAAAAATCTCACAGAACTTCAACAATCAATATGCATAATCATCATCATTATTATACCAATCGCATATATATAAAATAACCAGATATATACACATACGCAGACATGTAACAATCTATCAAAAGTTATACACAATAAACCACGGTGCAAACTAACCGAGATGGAAAACTGATGGATTGACCGAAAACGAAGGCTCCGTAGGCTTGCAGTTGCCGTCACAGTTAGAGAGGTGTTCTAGAGTTTTGCCGATTAAAAGTTATCACATAAAGGTTAAAAATAAATATGTAAGTGATCTATTACTGGGCCTAAAGCCCATTTTGGGTTTTCGCCAGCCACATATGGACGAAAACACCATGTGTGTTTTCATCAGGGAGGGTGTTTTCGGCTATTACTCTCATGTTGATATTAAACATGTTATTAACACAATCAAGTATATACATACAACACACTTATGATGCACACCAATTATAAATAAAATCAAAATATTTTGCAAACAAGTACTAGGTTAAGTCGAGTAGGAACCTTGGAAACTCGGGTTGTCACATTATCCCCAACTTGAAAGAAATTTCATCCCGAAATTTAGCACGTAGTTACTGAGGAAGCTAGTTTTGTTGTGTAGTTTACCGGTTTTCCTGGGGTGTCACATCCTCCCCCCGTTGATCTGGAATTTCATCCCGAAATTCCGTGGTAGCTTCAGCCTCAGTAGTAGTTGCATTGTTTTCGAACAACTGGGGATATTTGAGTTCCATTTGGTCTTCTCGTTCCCAGGTGTACTCTGGGCCACGACGGGAGTTCCAACGAACTCGAACAAGAGGTATTCTGGTGTTCTTGAGGACCTTAACATCCCGGTCCGTGATTTCAACTGGTTCTTTGACGAAATGCAACTGTTCATCGATAGTGAGCTCCTTCAAAGGAACTATGAGGGTCTCATCTGACAGACACTTCTTCAGATTCGACACGTGAAAGACGTTGTGAACTGCACTGAGTTCAGCTGGTAAGTTCAGTCTGTAGGCCACCTTGCCTATTTTCTCTATGATTTCGAATGGTCCAACGTATCATGGGTTAAGTTTACCTCGTTTGCCAAAACGAACAACACCCTTCCAGGGTGAGACTTTAAGTAGCACTCGATCCCCAACCTGGAGCTCGAGTGGTTTCCTGCCCTTATCGGCGTATACTTTCTGATGGTCATGAGCTGCCGCCATGCGTTGTCGTATCTGAGCAATCTTTTCTGTAGTGTCCACTACTAGTTCTGGACCTGTGATCTGACTATCTCCCACCTCTGCCCAACAAAGAGGTGACCGGCATTTACGCCCGTACAATGCCTCAAACGGAGCAGCTTTAATGCTGGTGTGGTAGCTGTTGTTGTACGAGAAGTCCACTAACGGGAGATGTTTTTCCCAGCCGTTGCCGAAATCGATTACACATGCACGAAGCATGTCTTCTAAAGTTTGAATAGTGCGCTCAGACTGCCCATCCGTCTGAGGGTGATAAGCTGTGCTCATGTCTAAACGAGAGCCAAAAGATTTGTGCATTGCTTGCCACAGTTCTGAAGTAAAACGTGCGTCACAATCAGAGATAATAGAGGTTGGCACCCCGTGCCTTGAAACCACTTCTTTTAGGTAAATGTCTGCTAAGGTAGAGAACTTGTCTGTTTCCTTAATAGCCAAGAAGTGTGCAGACTTTGTGAGTCGATCCATGATCACCCAAATAGTGTCATTTCCGCGCTGAGATCTAGGTAGACCAGTAACAAAATCCATGGAAATTTGTTCCCATTTCCATTGTGGTATCTCAGGTTGTTGGAGTGGGCCTGAAGGTTTCTGATATTCCGCTTTGACTCTCGCACAAGTCAAACACTTGCTAACGTAAGTTGCTATGTGAGCTTTCATGCTAGGCCACCAATATGTAGTTCTCAAGTCGTGGTACATCTTATCTGAACCAGGATGTACTGAGTAGCGAGACTTATGAGCTTCATCCATTACAAGCTCGCGTAAGTTGCCATAGAGTGGGACCCAGATGCGTCCCGTTACATAGTAGGCGCCGTCTGCCTTTTGTTCTAACCGTTGCCTTGAGCCGCATAGGGCTTCAGCCCTGACGTTTTCTGGTTTCAATGCTTCTACCTGAGCATCTCGTATCTGTGCAGGAAGACCAGACTGAATAGTGAGTTGCAATGCTCGTACACGCCTAGGTGTAGTATCCTTTCGACTAAGGGCGTCGGCCACCACATTGGCTTTGCCCGGATGGTACTTTATAGCACATTCATAATCGTTCAGTAGCTCGACCCATCGACGCTGACGCATGTTTAACTCTTTCTGTTTGAAGATATGCTCGAGACTCCTGTGATCGGTGTAGATGGTGCACTTGGTGCCATACAGGTAATGTCGCCATATCTTGAGCGCAAAAACAACAGCTCCCAGCTCTAAATCATGTGTAGTGTAATTCCGTTCGTGAATCTTAAGTTGGCGCGAAGCATAAGCAATGACTTTATCCCGTTGCATCAACACACATCCAAGACCTTGGATGGATGCGTCGCAATAGACTACAAAATCGTCTGTGCCTTCAGGCAATGAGAGGATAGGTGCGCTACAGAGTCTATCCTTTAAGTGTTGAAACGTTGTTTCCTGTGTATTACCCCAACGGTAAGCAACACCTTTCTGTGTCAGTAGTGTAAGCGGCTGTGCAATCTTTGAAAAGTCTTTGATGAACCTTCTGTAGTAGCCTGCCAAACCCAAGAATTGGCGTATTTCGGTTGGTGTGCGAGGTGCAGGCCAGTTCTTAATCGAATCTACCTTGGAGGGATCAACATGAATCCCATCCTTGTTTACCATGTGGCCTAGAAAGTGGACTTCACGAAGCCAGAAGTCGCATTTTGAAAACTTGGCGTACAACTGTTCTGTTCGAAGGAGTTCCAAAATAAGTCGTAAATGCTGCTCGTGTTTCTCCTGACTCTTCGAATAGATCAGGATATCATCGATGAAAACAATGACAAACTTGTCAAGATAAGGTTTGCACACCCTGTTCATAAGATCCATGAAAACCGCAGGTGCGTTCGTTAACCCGAATGGCATGACCAAAAACTCGTAATGGCCGTAGCGAGTTCTGAATGTTGTTTTGGAGACGTCCTCATCCCGGACTCTCAGTTGGTGATACCCTTACCTCAGGTCAATCTTCGAGTAGTAGCTCGACCCTTGCAACTGGTCGAATAAGTCGTCGATACGTGGAAGAGGATAGCGATTCTTCACGGTCACCTTGTTGAATTCGCGGTAATCTATGCACATGCGGAAGGTACCGTCTTTCTTCTTCACAAATAATACTGGAGCTCCCCAGGGCGAAGAGCTAGGACGTATGAAACCCTTTTCCAAAAGTTCTTGCAATTGCTTCGATAGTTCTTCCAGTTCGGTTGGAGCTAAGTGATAAGGTGCTCGAGCTATGGGGGCTGCTCCTGGAGCTAGCTCGATCTGAAATTCGACCTGGCGATAAGGCGGTAGCCCAGGTAACTCTTCAGGAAACACTTGAGGAAAGTCGCGTACAACTGGAATATCCTCAATCTTCTTCTCTTTCGTAGATGTATCTGTAACGAGTGCTAAAACAGCTGTGTGGCCCTTTCGCAAACACTTCTGAGCCTTCAAGAAGGAGATGATGCCACTCACGACACCACTCTTGTCGCCTTGAACTTCGAGAGGTTCTTTGCCAGTACGAGGAATGCGAATGACCTTCTCCATGCATAAGATCTCTGCTTGCTGTTGGGATAACCAATCCATACCAATGACGATGTCGAAACTACCCAGAGTTATAGGAATGAGATCGATAGAGAAAGTCTAACCAGCGAGGATAAGATTACAACCCTGAACTATGTGTGTGGCCTCTAGACTTTTACCGTTAGCTAACTCTACGACATGTTTGCTGTTCAAAAGTGTTGGTGCGCGTTTAAGCATTTGACTAACTTTCAGAGACATATAACTGGTATCCGCACCCGAATCAAATAATACAGTAACATAAAAGTCGTCGAGAAGAAACTTACCCATAACCACATTAGGATCGTTCCTTGCATCACCCTGACCAATCACAAATGCACGACCCCTAGCACCATTGTTGTTATTGTTTCCCCCGTTGTTGTTCCCATTGCCCTGATTATTGTTGTTGTTGTTGTTCTGGTTTCGGTTTAACTGGGGGCAGTGTCTCTTGAAGTGACCTTCTGCACCACAATGAAAACATCCCTTGTTACCCTGTTGTTGGTTCTGCTGTGGTTGTTACTGCTGCTGATTCTGAGTTACAGGCAGTAGGCTCCTACAATCCTTGGCCTCATGACCCATCTTGAGACACCTCTGACAGCGACCCTTGTTGCACTGGCCACTGTGGTGTCTGTTACAATTGTTGCACCTTGGGTGATTTCCTTGATATCTTTTCTGCCCCTGACCACCAAAGGATTGCTGACCCGGGCTCTGATAGTCATTAGTCTTGCGCTGCTGAGCTTGAGAGTGAACGGTAGCTGAACCCCTGCTGGAATCCCCTTCCCATTTCCGCTTGTTGTCACTGGGAGTAGCAGGAGTAGCTGAAGTGGTAGCGGTAGTAGTAGTGCTGATACGTTTAGGCAGCCTGTTCTGTTCCACTGCCTGATCGGTGAGGCGATGAGCTAACTTGACGATCTGTTGAATGGTGCCAAGATTCTCTGAGGTTACATGGCTTTGAATCTCCGGCACTAGACCCTTGAGATACAGTTCGATACGCTTAATGGGAGGGTCTACCATAGTAGGACACAGAATAGCCAACTCGTTTGACCTTTTTGTGTATGCTTCAATCTCCGACCCCGTTATCTTCAGATTGTAAAACTCTACCTCTAGCTTATGAATGTCATCACGGCTACAGTATTCTTCTTTGATCAATTCCTTGAAATCGTTCCAAGGGGTGGCGTTAGCAACAGCCAACCCTAACATCTGAACTTGCGCATTCCACCAAGTCAGCGCAATGCCTTCTAGAGTACCAGTGGCGTACTTCACCCTGCGAGCCTCAGGGCATTCACACATCTCAAAAACGGACTCGAGCTTTTCAAACCAATGGAGGAGTCCAACTGCTCCTTCTGTGCCACTAAAAGTAGTAGGACGACAGTCCATGAAAGTTTTGAAGGTGCAAACAGGTGGTTGACCTCCTGCTTGTGCAGCTGCAAGTGCCGCAGCAACTTGTTCGTTAATGAGAGCCGTCAACTGGGCTTGTGTCATGTTAATGCGTCCAGCCATGATCTTCATAGCAAAGATAACATAAGTAAGAGAGGTTCGCGAATAGTGCGATGACAGAAGAGAGTGAGCATACAAGTATTCTCAAGCAATAGGGGTTATGTGTATCTAAGCATACCATGAGCAAAGTTCTATGTAATTCTAGCAAGTAGGCAATAAAACATATACCATATTACCTAGAATGTTGAGTCTTGCACGTGGAGCGAGGCGTCGTTGTGGATCATTGAACACTGTCCAGGTTATAGTCTGGTTTTAATAAAAACGTTTTCCCCTTATTAAAACTGAGTTCTCTATAACCAATGGCTCTGATACCACTCTGTCACACCCCCAAAATCCACACGCGGAGTATCACCGCTTGGAGGCGTGACTGACCAGGATCAAGCCACCAATCACATTGAACATATAAGTAATAAGTAAAAGTAAATGTAATCCATCACAATACAATTGGTGTTCAACCAAAAACATAGCATAGGTAGCGGAAGCATAGTTATGAAAATCCAACACAAGTGTTTAGTTTAAAGAGTCATAAAGTTTTCAACAAAACATCCACAATCCATGCCCACAACGACCGCGCCTCCCGTGCAAGCTCCATGAGTACCTATGGTCCTGCAAGGCATGTAACAGAAAGTCAACACCTAGTTGAGTGAGTTCTCAGTAAGTAAGTTCGTAATAGTAAGTTTCTTTTTGTAACATGTGGCTCTACTAGGCCGATAGTATGTTCTATTAGTGGGGGCTTCCCATATTTGTATATACACTAGACTATTTGTAACCATAAGTGTTCTTCTTAACCCGAGAACATTAGTACGTACAAGGTTTACGTAGGTTTTACGTAAGTGCCCTTCTTTACCCGAGGACAGTGGTACGCGTGGGGTTTACGTAGGTTTTACGTAAGTGTCCTTCCTGACCCCGGAAGACAGTAGCATGTGTGAGTTTACGTAGGTTTTACGTAAGTGTCTCTCGAAACCTGAGGACAGTGGTAAGTACTTGTTTACGTAGGTTTTACGTAAGTGCCCTGCTTAACCCGAGGACGATGGTAGATAGTCTAGTAGCCGTGTAAGTACGAGTAATTGTTAAATCCCATCATTCAACCCATTCCCAATCCCCGGGAATCCCATGCCTTGGTAAGAGTGTGAACTCACCTTGGTTTGCTTGGTATGCTAAAGTATACATGCTCACAATTAATCAATCACGACCTATAGTACGCACGTATATACCATCAGTTTAGGTTCGTAACGATTCGTATGTATTCTAATGTCACATAGTGTATTTGGCAGTTAATCATCATACAACACAAACGGTTAATCGCATCCATATAGTTCATGTACCACATCAATGTCCTTCACAGTTTATTCTAATATAACTATCCAATCATACACTTAACAGAGTTGGCATCTAGCAGAACTAGCAAGCTAACTGAGTGAGTAAAGTTATCAGAATTACTCCACTTAACTTAACAGAGTTAATAGCTAGTAATGTTATATACTTCAGAATTAACAAAGTCAACAAGCTTAACAAAGTTACATGCTGAATAGAACTAATAAAGTTAACAATTAATGGATTTGCAATCTAACAGAGTTAACCACTTTACAGTCATAACGGAGTTAACATATTTAACTGGATTTACAATCTAATATAGTTTATCAACTAACAGAGTTATATGCTTACAGAGTTGCGGCTCAGAATACTTGACTAGCACACATGTGACGAAATCAGATATGGGCCGAAATCCCTTACTTGGGCCGAAAACACATGGGTGACGAAATCCCTTTGGATTTCGTTAAGGTGTGTTTTCGTTGGATAGGGGAGTGTTTTCGTTGGGCATCATGATCATCAACAACAACAGTTACGAGTCCCCATGATTCTAACAGTTACATCAATTCCTCATACAGTCATTCAACCAAGCTAAACAATATGTGTGCACATATAACTTGCCAAATCATTGAGAGATTAAGATTAGCAATCCATCAGTAAATCACTTAATTAATCACATATGCCTTCACATGAAATCATGATCTGTTAGTTAACTTCATACAACCAATCATAGTCAAGACCCCATCTTTAACTACCAATTTGTATAACAAAAATCTCACAGAACTTCAACAATCAATATGCATAATCATCATCATTATTATACCAATCGCATATATATAAATTAACCAGATATATACACATACGCAGACATGTAACAATCTATCGAAAGTTATACACAATAAACCACGGTGCAAACTAACCGAGATGGAAAACTAATGGATTGACCGAAAACGAAGGCTCCGTAGGCTTGCAGTTGCCGTCACAGTTAGAGAGGTGTTCTAGGGTTTTGCCGATTAAAAGTTATCACATAAAGGTTAAAAATAAATATGTAAGTGATCTATTACTGGGCCTAAAGCCCATTTTGGGTTTTCGCCAGCCACATATGGACGAAAACACCATGTGTGTTTTCATCAGGGAGGGTGTTTTCGGCTATTACTCTCATGTTGATATTAAACATGTTATTAACACAATCAAGTATATACATACAACACACTTATGATGCACATCAATTATAAATAAAATCAAAACATTTTGCAAACAAGTACTAGGTTAAGTCGAGTAGGAACCTTGGAAACTCGGGTTGTCACAACTTGTTGTAACTGACACCTTGTTTCTTACCAGATGTCTTAACTTCAGTATCCTTCTTCTTTTCCTTTTTCTTTTTAGAAGTGTTTTCTTTAGATACTATCTGTTCTTCAGTTACTTCATCATCCTCAAATGCCTTCATGCCTTCAACAGTTGGATAAATCCTGTCAATAACATAAGAAGTACATGAGTAACTTTTTAACAACCTATTTACTCTTTCTGTTTCAATTCTTTGAGTTTCCAGTTTTTGTTCCAGAATAGCACACTTTTCAATATAATTGTTAACAACTTTTTGCTTTGTCATGAAAGCTCCTTGAAGTGTTTTCATGGCTGTTGCTTGTTCGCTACTTGACTCATTGTACTGATTCATGGCCTTATTCAGAACATCGTAAGATTCCTTCAACCTGTTCATGTTGTTAATCAATTCGCTGTTTTTCTTTTTCATGATCTCACAGGTTTCACAATTCACAGGAATCTTTCTTGAATCAACTTCTTCATCAACTTTGAACTTTGGAACTTCCTTTACCTTTCTCTTTATTACTGGAACTTCCTCATCATCACTGCTGACGGATGTTTTAACTTTCTTTTTTTTCTTTTTAGCTTTATCATCATCACTATCACTCTCTTCCATCTTTTTCAAATGTTTCTGCATTCGTTTTGCATAATAATCATTATCATCATCACTATCTTCTTCAATTCGAGCAACAACAGCTTTTGCTTTTAAAATATCTTTATCCGGACAGTAATCATCCCAACTAAAACCTTCCCAGCTAAACCCTTCAGGTAACTTTTCATCATCTTGATCTATCAGACATGCCTTACCATCACCTGAAATATATTTGTCCCAACTGAAACCGTTAGATGATTTTTTTATCATTTTGATTCACCAAACATGCTCTCTTTGAAGACTCCTCTATTGTTTTTCTACCATGTGCCACTTGTGGTTCTTGTTGTTGTTGAGCAACTTGATGATAGATGGCCTTCCGGTAGTAATCATTGTTGTTGAACGGATTTTGAGCTCCACTAGCTTCGCGATTAGTGCACTCCCTCTTGAAGTGTCCTTTTTCCCTGCAACGAAAACAAGTAACTTTAGATTTATCAAAACCCAAATTAGAAACACATGCATCACGGAAATCATCTCTTCCTGTGATCTGTTTGAACTTCTCAGCTCTCCTCAACACACTTGCCAAACACCACTTAATGTCCATCAATTCCATTTCTTCAGCATCAATCTGATCGTAATCCTCTTTTGTAAGCATTGGATTCCCGATCCGACCTGCGACTAAACTACCATATGACTCTAAAACAGTCCCCAACAAAGACATGTGACTTTTTGCAACTTCTTCAGAATAATCTTGATCATTCTCAAGATTCAATACAATGTTGCATTGTAACTTTCTGCCATTCTTGGTTGCTGACACGTTTGGATCAAATGACGGATATGACGAAAAACTCGTTTTGCTGTTTGATCCTTTAGAAGAACCTCCCGATGAACTCTTTGCATTGAAAGCTGTTTCAACCTTTGGTGACATGTTGGTCTTGTCATTAATACCAGCTTTGTAATAAAGACCGATATCTTGTTCACCATCAAAATCTTTCATTCTCGAAATCTTTATTTGTTCCATCTCCTATGCTTCAATTTTTTCAATGAACTTACTCAACGTTAGGTTGTTGAACCCTTTCTTGTTTCTTAGCATCATAAGGTATGTTCCCCAAGTCTCATGTGGTAATGCATCAGCCAACTTCTCAATCAATTCTTCATTATCCTTGGTGATGCTTACTCTCTTCATGTTGACTAACAAATTGCAGTATCTTTCAATGATCTGCTTTGTGCGCTCATTTTTCAAACCACGAAATAGATCAAACTCTTTCTTCAAAAGCGATTTTTTGTTCTTTATCATTTCTTGACTTCCAACAAACTTGGATCTTAATGCCTTCCATATTGAATATGCACTTCCAGTGTGTTGCAATAAGACCAAAATATCCTCTTTAACAGCTTGTTGCAGTAAACTGATCATCATCTTTTCGTTTTTATATTTCTTTTTCTCATCCACACTAAGATCTTTGATAGCAATCTCCTCTTCATCATCATTCATTGGTCTAACATATTTCGTCTCAATACATTCCCAAGCATCCAATTAATTTGCTTGCACCCAATTTTCAAATCGTTCCTCCCATCCTTTATACTCCTCAATGTTCATAAGCTTTGGCGGTTTTTGCATAGTGCCCGTTTCATTTTCCATGGTCAAGTTCTGAGTAACACTAGCTGGAGTAGTTGGTGTGGTAGCAATTGCGTTATAAAATTCCTCTTCCATGTTTCGGTTTTACAATTTCACAAATTCAGCACGTTCAAATGAAATCAATGTTTCAAGCGAAATAACCTCTTCACACTGAAACCCTATTCAAACGAAATAACAATTTCAAATGGAATAACCTCTTTCAAACGAAATCCCTTTGGAGCGGAATACCCTTTCAAACGAAATACCTAATTTCGTATGAACTAATACCCTTTCAAACGGAATCACTAATTTCGTGTGAAATGTTCAAACAGAATCACAGTTTGGAGCGGAATAGCTGATTTCAAATGGAATTAACACCAACTTCAAGCGAAATTATGCTGATGTCATCATTCTCAATCCGTTTTTCAAATGAAATTACAAATTTTACTGTTTTTAGATCGAATTAAGGTCCAAAACTTTCAAGGATTTGTTAAAACACAGTTTCGCTCAATATGTGAGAAAATTAGCCTATTTTAACCGTTAAAAGTTGTTAATTTTGAAAAAGAAGGTGTAGAAATCAGATTTTGCAGCTGAATTGGCAAGAACTCTTCCTCCTGAGCTCTGATACAACTTGTAGGATCGTTTTCAGACCCGAAAGAGTCGATCAGAAGAGTTTTTCTCAATACGAATGGCGGAAATAGACGTATTGAATTCAATTCAGCAAGAATATCACTTTAAACTGTCTTTTGATTGATAACAGATCGGTTACAATGCTGTAGACACTTCGGCAGAGCTTCGCTACCGGAATCACACATACAAGACTACTTCAAACGAAATCAGGAAGCACATATATATAGGCGTGGTAATTCCGCTTGAGACTGCCTCAAACGAAATCACATTCAAACGGAATCAGGTAATTTCGTTTGAACTTGACATGGTGATTTCAAACGAAATTACAACTTCTAATTCCGTTTGAAATTTTCTCTCACCCTATATTTGACATTTTTCTCGTATAACGTGCCATGATCTATCTATTACAAAACAAGACTCGATACAAGACGAAGTCGACAGACGCATGCACCAACACACCTTCATGATCGAGAGGGAAGAGCAGCCATCTCCTACGGAAGCAAGCTCAGAATCTCGTTTGGTAATCACTCCAGCCATGAGCTTTGCAATGAACGCGAGGCCGATAGCTTCATCGTGCGAGTAAGAACAATAATAGGATTCGGAGTCGAAGGTATCTTATTCACGTCAATAATTATTTCGTACACTTATTCGTATGTATATACCGATAAACAAATATGTTACTTAGCATAAACAGGCAATTCGATGCATCATATCACATATAACTCTCGTTTATCCATTGGGGGGGGGTCATTTTGTCTTTGGCAAGTCTATCCCACATAGATTATACCTTAATTGGCACCTTAGTTTGGGGTATTCTCCTCCCTACTAATGTCCTTGCCTTGACTTTTCTTTGAAAAATGTTTGACTCATGGATCTTGACGCTTACGTGAATGCAATGAAAACCATTTTGTAAAATGTTTTTTTTTAGAGAGTCTTAGTGATTTTAGTCTAGACTCGAGAAGGAATCCTAGTTCACTACAATCGAAGCTCTGATACCAAACTGTCACACCCTGACTTTTGCGGAAGCGTATGATGTGTGACTGGTTTAATATCATTGCATTCAATCATAATAAATAACTATATGATCAAAATGATGTTCATCCATTATTAAGTAAAAGTATTACAAATACCAGTTATTTAAGTTTCGAACAACACAACCTTCGTCTAACATACAATTCAACATAAGTGGATGACATCTTAAACTTGGAATTTACTTCTAGAAACAACACCCGCGCTCAAGATCCAACTTGTTACCTGAAATACATGTAATTTTGGAAAACATCAACAAAAGTTAAGCGAGTTCATGCGTTTTGTGTGAGTACTGGCAAACTTGTAAACCTTTGAGAGACTCCTTTGAAAACAGGTATGAAAAGCGTGTATGAACATACTAAATAAATGTTTTACAAGGACATTAAAGCATGTGAGGACATAGGGAGCACTCGAAATGAGTAGGCTTATACCCTTGTCGATTTCCCTCAACTATGTCGATTTCCCTCGACTATGTCGAATTTCCCTTCGACTATGTCAATTCACCTTGACTATGTCAATTTACCTTGACTATTGTCGATTTACCTCGACTGGGACACCGAAGCACTCAAGTGGTCACAAGTACCATGAGTGGGGTTCGGCCATACCCATTAGATCTAACCTTCGTCCCTAATTAAGAATTAATGGCATTTCAAATTTAGTCTATGCTCACATGATTTAATAGTTCATTACATACCGTTTAAACATACGTAACATGTATTCCACCCCCGAGAGTTACAAAACCAAAAACAGTTAAGAGAAAAGGGGGACATGAACTCACTGTTTTGCGTCTTCGGTACTCGTAACCCAAATCTCGTCAGCAAACACGACTACCTACAATGTACTAGGGTCTATTAGACGAACGGGACGTGCCTTGCCTTAGTATTTACGTTTTTGAGTTACATTTCTCTTAATATTATTCCAAGTTATAATTTCTTGTTAAAATAATGATTATTTTAACTTTAAATTATATTTAATTTTGGAATAATAGTTTAAACAGTATTTTTGTAATAATACTTCTCAAGTATTGATTTTCGTACTTCCTTCCCAAGGATGGGGGTATCTCATACATGTATATTTGCATTCTTGTATTTGTAGTCCCAAAATAATATATTTCCAAGTCTAACTTAGAAAATATATATATAAACTTATTTTGTCCAAAAATAATGTATTGTCAAGAAAATATATATTTTTCCTCAAAAATCATATATCTTCTAAATATTCAAGAAAATATATTTTATCTTCCCAAAAATAATATATTTTCTCCTTGTCGAAAATATGATATAACTTGGTAATTTTTACAAAAATCATATTTTCATTTCTTGTATCCAAAATATTATTTACCAAAAATATATTTATAACGGTATTTTCCGGAATATTTTATAAGTTACATTCTATCGTTCGGTTCCACAACATTATGTGTGTAACTTATATATTTATTCCTTACGATTTTTGCTATCATTTTGGGATTGTAATTTCTTGGTATATGTTAAGTTATATTACTTTAAATCCTAAAATAATATAACTATTACACAAAGTATACAAATATTCAAACACATGTCTTTTAAATATATACCTTTCAAATATGTATTTAGTTATTTTTGTTTACAAAAACCAACCTCCAATATTTGTATTTTTGTAACAAAATCTATGGCAAAGTTTATATTGAAAACCATAGTTAAAACACACTTGTAAATATTTGTTTAGAAAAATATTTTTCTAAGTGTTTATATTTTTAGAAAATTTTGCCATAGTTTCCCCTAAAAATGGAGGTGTCCATGCTATCAAAGCATATCATTTTCTTTTCAAAATCACCACAAACAATCAACAATCAACCTACACTTACCAAGTGCCAAAACAATGCTATTTACATAGTAATCATGAACTTGAACTTTCATAAAAACTTGTAGTAACTTGGTAGTGTGTTTAATAGGTTTAGTTACCTTTTAAAGTGTGTTTACTTCTTTAAAAATCTCATTCTTGGAAGGTTTAGGTGTTTACAACTTACTAGATGATTTTTCCAAAAATCATTCTTTTGAATTTTTCTTGTAAACAATGTATTCTTATACTTGTTTCACCACTAGAAACATGGTTAGTTTCTTTAAAAACAATGTTTATGTAAATCTTGTTATTTAACTTGGTTTCTTTGGAAAAATATTTTTGTAATCATCCACATTTATGTCTAGTAAACATGTTATATACTTCATTATTCATAAAATCATTTCCATTCTTCAAGTTATTGAAAACATAAAGTATGATGATCTTGGTCTTTCACAAGATCATCACCTTAACTTACTAGATCATGTGTTTAATCACAATCTAGTAGGTTTCTTGTGATGTCTAACATCATCAATACAAATCATCAATCATCAAGAAGCAAATCAACTCCATTCAACAAGTATTCATATGTTAATAAGCTTATGTTAAAGTTTCATGATTATGTTCTTTAGTGTTCTTCAAGATTAACAATGTTCATCATCTTTTAACCATCAAAATATGAAGTAACAAGATCATAAGGGCCTTACTACTAGCTCTATGGCTAGGGATGAACACTTGCTGAAGAAGATGATAAATGTGTTGGATAAAAGCCAATGGAAGAGGTCCTTCAAGATCCAAGACCTCCAAGCTTGCTTAAACACCTTCTTACACCTTAGGATGATCTTGGAATGGATGATCAATGAATGAAAGTAGTAGTGGTGGTGTGGTGGGCTATGTTCGGCCGAGAACCAAGGGAGAGGGGGGAGGAAGATGGTGTGAAGTGTGTGTAAGAGATAGTGAGGGCCTTGATCCTCTTATAACCATTTAATCCTTTTATCCATTGTGTATTATGTCTATTAAGTACATAACAAATCCTTATAACAAATCTTATAAGATTTAAGTGAATCAAGGGTGGGGGCCACATTGTGACCATCCACTACCATGGGGGGGGGGGGTCTAGTTGGTTTCCAATGGTAAGTTAAGCATAATGGTTGAAATCTAAGTGATTTAGTTAGTGATTAAGCATATTATGTGGTATATAGTGTGTTAGGGTGTTCGGGGATCATAACTAGCTCAGAAACATTAAAACAATGCTTCTAGTATAATTTTGGTGTTTCGGGTAGTGTCCGTTTGTTCGGTTAGATACCGGTTCGTTAAAGTGTCAAACTATTTCGTTTAGTGATCTTTATGTACCTTTTTGTGACACTTTTAATTCCCGACACTTAGGAAAGCATTCAGGACCATTTAGTCATATTTTTGCATGATACAAACTTGTTAAAATGCTGCTTTTTGCTGGAAAATGCTGAATTCAGCACTTTAAGTGGGTTTTTGGCACTTCCTGGCACTTAAACTATCACTTAGGCATGCAGTTTTGGGGTCCTTACTTCCCTACACACTATACTAGTGTAGTACTTAGTCTTTGGCTCATACTGGGCCTCAAAACACTGTCTGTCTATGTACTGAACTCCCGTCAGTGCTTTTAGTTTGTCTGATAATGGTTCCAATTATGTTCTGTGCATTATTAGAACTATATCGTGTTGCATGTAGTAATGAAAAAAGTCTTGCAACATGAAATGCCATTGTATGTATATAACAGTAATCAGAAATTCATTTGTCTTGTAAACTATACCATGCACAGTTCTTAAACACATATTACTGTCTAATTATTGTACGGAATGTACAGAAAAGTAACAGTTGTCACAGGCAAGGTGTTGAGTATGGTTTCAACTTCAGAGCTTATCAAGATATTCTTCAAGGAGAGGCGTTAAACTCTTTGAGTGTTGGTAGTGTATATTTTTGTAATCATGTTTTCTCTGTATAAAATTAGAAAGTTTTACTTATACTGTTGTATAATGTGATCATATAGATGTTGCTAGATCTGTGGTTTGTTGTGGAGATCTTGAATTCTTCGGTCGACCTCCAAAAGAGACTAAGAATATCAATTTCGATATTCAAGACTTGGAGTAAGTTGTTGTTTACATGTGCAGTCATGTACAGATCATTGTTTGTATTTAATGATGTTAATAAATAAGATGAAGAATGTTGGTATTTAATGTGGAATCATGGTAATGGTAATAAATGAGATCTATAGTGTTTGTATCTAATGTTGAATCATGGTAATAAATGAGATCAACAGTTTATTTTTAGTGAATATGTTAGTTAATTTATGGCTCATTTACTACTTTAATAAATGTCATAAATTTCCTTTGATTTTGTGTTGTTATTCATTCAATTTAGTTTTGATATTAGAGATTGTAAAAAAAATGGTCATAAATTAGTCTTTAGTATATCGTCATACGAATATTGTTTTCATGTAGGGGTAAGGTTTTGCGGTGTACTGTGTGGAATGATTATGCTCTGCAGTTTAAGGAGTTCATCTCTAAAATCCCAGCTCATGAGCATGTGATGGCTATTATACAGCATGGAAACTGTAAGGAATGGAAAAGTAATTTTTGTTACTTTCTGCAAATCATAACTATACTCTTTATTTCTGGAAATATAAAGACAGGTTGACTAAATATATATACTTTTGCATGTAGGTGAATATACAGTTCAAAGTGATAAGTTTGCAACATGGATGTTTCTGAATGAAGAAATTGATGAAGTTAATAAGCTAAGGAGGAGGTAAATGTAATTTCTATTGTATATAGATGTTCAAGTCAAATACTTGGTTTCATGTTATTTTTACACTAATTCTAATCATTTGTGGTATTCAAAAGTCTTATACTGAAGTTTGGACAAGGGAGTACTTCTACTTCTCAAACAATACTATCGTCTCAGAGTGTTTTTCCATTGCATAAAGAATTTGTAACTTATGGTGTGAGGAAACATGTTGATGAGATTAGTGAGATAGAAAAGGTTTCACATCTTTTTATATAGTTTGGTTATTTATTTGGTTTATCACCTGCATGTTTGTCAAACCATAGATTACAAGTTGATATATTGTTTTTACAGGAAATGTCTTGTGTTGTGGTTGCGACAATTAAGATTGTGCAAGAAGAGTATGGTTGGTTTTATCCTGCCTGTCGTAAGTGTTTCAAGAAGGTGATGGCTAAAAGTGAATACTTACAGAATGTTGAAAATGTTTCAGATGATATTGTTCAATTGCCTGCGACTTCTTTGGTTTGTCCCAAATGTCGTAGTGAATGTACATCCATCTCCACAAAGTAAGCAATGATGATTATTTAACATTTTATTTATATATATAAAAGTTTAAGACTGATATTTGAATATAATTTTGCAGTTTACTTAGTCATTTGTATATATTTCAGGTTCAAGGTGCAAGTCCGGGTGCAGGATGAGAGTGGTAGTGTTTCTTTTGTTATGTTTGATAGAGATGTTAAGAAGCTTCTTGGATTAGCGACGAGTGACATAAGAGAGAGGTAGGTGAAGGCGAATGATACTGAATGTTTCCCTCATGAGATATTTCGATTGGTTGATAAGAAAGTCGCTTTTAAGATTGATGTTTCATAGTTCAATCTTAAATATGACTATCGTGTTTATACCATGCAAAAAAACATGTGATGATCCGGTAATAATTGCTGAGTTGGTTGGTGGAGATGGTAATGGTGATGAAAATACTGATGAGGTAGCATATAAAATTACTTTTTTCAATCTATTTATTTATCTTTTGAGGTTCAAAGACTGGATTCTGCACTTTTTATATGATATCATATATTATGATCATTTAGGTTACTCAAGAGGTAGCTAAAGTTTTTCAGAATCTTCTCAGGTGTCTGCTGAACAAACTTCAAGGGTGAGTATTTATTTTTGAAAGTATGTTTAATATGTTTAAAAATAGTTCATTATTTTATTAAATGAGATCAATAGTTGTGGGTATTTGAAAACCGCCTCATATCCCCTACAAGGATATGGGTTTACGAAAATCCGTTTACAAGTTTTGTCAGTTTGATTGTCCCCACCGGACGCATGCTTGTTTTGAGAGAAGTGAACTCACCTTAGATTTGCTCGGAAAGACTAATTACTTGTTTATAGTTGGTCAACCAAATCCTAATATGGTTACCATGTGACAGTTAGTTCCGTGTACACATAAATCACGTATCACATTATACAAGTAATGAACAAGTAAAGCACATATCATCATACATGTCATACCAGTCAACCATGTTACTCATTAGTCCATTAGCATCATACATTCACACAACAGATGTTTGTGTCTCATACATGTTTACATTACATGTCCAAGTTTCCAACAAATACTTAACAGATCATAGTATGCATCATAGAGGTGTGTGGCTCCTATAGTGCGGCCCAATACAATTATTGTGCGGTTCAAGTGTATATATGTACATGCGTCTAAGGCATTGTGAGATTCAACAATTCAGGGCCCGTTTAATTAGTTGTGCGATCGGTGTGTGATGTGGTCCAATGACTGCGGTGCGGCCCAATGCAAAACAAGCCCAACAGCTTGTGCGACCAGGCCCTGCTTGTGCGACTGCGTTAAATATTGTGCGTGCCATAATAACTTGTGCGACTGGGCCGGCTTGTGCGGTTGGCCTGATTTGTGCGATTGGGTAATGTGAGGTTTGTTATTCAAACCGTAAATCATGGAATCAGTTACATGTTTCACAATTAATTCATCCAATCAACCAGTTACCAAACCAATTCCTACGAACCTCAATCATAACCGAATCATGGTAACAATTAACACATGCTTATTATCCTCTAAACTAATGCCCTAATTAAATCAAATAACATAATCATCCACCATTGTTCATCATTATGAAAATCCTAAATCATGAACTAGAACCTGCTAGTAATCATATAGCAATCAGAATTATTGAACACCACATTATGTAATTCAGCCACATCAACTCAAGCAACTCATAACATCATAGATGACTCGCTGAAACTCTAATTACCCTAACCAATCGACTAACAAATAACATGCCAAATTCATCGAAATCCTTTATGTACAACAATACCATTAATCAATCACCTTTACTGAAATCGAACCCCACATGCGAGAACTTATAATAGACTTGGGTCCAAATCAAAATATCATAATTACAAACACCCAAATAACAATTATAGATCAAAGCAAGGATAAATTACTAACCGAGAAGAATTACGTGTAAGGGATATGCTATCACGAGGGGGAAGAACTTCGAAGGGCTTCATCGGATCCAAGGGACTGCCGTCGCTTGTTAGAGGGGGTCTAGGGTTTGTAGAGTTTGTGTTTTACCAAATAATAGAATCTATATACATGGGTGTGGGTATGTATTTCAATGCGAATGGGTTGGGCTCGAATGGGTTTGTTCGGTTTGGGCCAGAATCCACCGAGGAGTGTGAGCGACCACCAAAAGAGGTGTACGACCTCGGATCCTAATGTGCGACTGATTGTTTTACAAACAATTCATGTAGTTTATATTACATGCTCACAATCACAAAATTATAACCCATTACTGAAAATGAATTATTTTTAACAAGTCCGACGCAATAACCAGAAAGTGATCTTGAAAGTACGGATTGTCACAGTGCGAGTCCAACAAGTGTGCAGCCTAGTAGCTCTTGGCCCACTGGAGGGGGTGTGCGACTGTTTGAGGGTGTGCGACTCACTATGGGCTTATGATTCAATAATAGTGTGACCCAACTTAGTGTGTGGCCCAACTAACGTAATAGGCCCAAGTAAGGGTGCGATCCTATGACCAGTGTGGGACATGCATTCATTCCGTTATAACATATATATATATATATAGGGGATGGTTCAAATGAAAACCACTTTTATTGTGAAAACTCGAAAACTAACTAAAAAAAGCCTAAAAAACACACAAATTTTTTTTTTCAATTTTTTTAATAAAAATTGTTGGTTTTTATATATAAAAAAAAACTTTTTTTCAAAAAAAAGAAAAATTTTTTTTTGTAGTACACATATGTAATAATACACGTGTAGTACACATACACATATGTAGTATTACACATGTGCACTACACAAAATTTTTTTTTTTTTCTGAATTTTTTTTTATATAGAAAAACCTGCGAAAATTGGTTTGCAAAAAAAAAAAAAAAAATTTGGTATGTTTTTTTGGCTTTTTTAATTAGTTTTCGAGTTTTCACAATAACTAGTGGTTTTCATTTGAACCTTCCCCTATATATATATATATATATATATATATATAGGGGATGGTTCAAATGAAAACCACTTTTAACGCGAAAACTCGAAAACTAACTAAAAAAAGCCTAAAAAACACACAAAATTTTTTTTTTTTTTTCAATTTTTTTAATAAAAATCGCTGGTTTTTATATATAAAAAAAAATTTCAAAAAAAAAAAAAAAAATTTTTTTTGTGTAGTGCACATGTGTAATAATACAAATGTGTAGTACAGATACACGTGTAGTATTACACATGTGCACTACACAAAAAAAAATTTTTTTTTTTTTTTTTGAAAATTTTTTTTTTATATAAAAAAACCTGCGAAATTTGGTTTTGCAAAAAAAAAAAAAAAAAAAAAAAAAAATTGTGTGTTTTTTAGGCTTTTTTTAGTTAGTTTTCGAGTTTTCGCGTTAACTAGTGGTTTTCATTTGAACCTTCCCCTATATATATATATATTCTGTGTGTGCATATTGAGAGTGTGCGGTCATGATCGAGGTGTGCGACTCATTGTTGTGTACGGCCCAATGTCAAACCTTGGCCCAACCAGTGTAACAACCTGACTTTCGGGTCATTACTTGTATCTGTCATTTCTTGCTTAATTGACTTAATGTCATATCAATACTGCATGAAAGCTATATTGCCTTAAATGATGCATTGAGTACAGTTAGCACAGTTATCTGATAAATCAGGAATATGCTGACAGAGTTCAGTACATAGACAGACAGTGTGTTGAGACACATAATGAGCCAGAAACCAAGTACTACCCTAGTATAGAGTGTAGGAAAGTAAGGATCACAAAACTGCCTTCCTAGTGATAGTTTAAGTGCCGGAAAGTGCCTAAAACTCACATAAAGTGCTGAATTCAGCAAAACTCAGCAAAAATCAGCATTTAAACACAATAATATTATGCAGAAATATGGTAAAATGGCCCTGAATGCTTTCCTAAGTGTTGGGAATTAAAAGTGTCACAAAAGGGTACATAAAGAACACTAAACTGCAAGTTTAGCACTTTAACGAACCAGTATCCAACCGAACAACCGGACACTACCCGAAACATCAAATTTACACTAGAAGCATTGTTTTAACATTTCCAAGCTAGTTATGGTCCCCGAACATCATAACACCCCATACAAAATATCTAATAACTAACACTTGGATTTGAACTTTAAACAAACTATATGGTTAAAACCTATGCTAAGACCCCCCCCCCCACCTATTTTCGGCCCCAACAAGGGTCCCATAAGGGGATTTGATTTCAAGATTTTATTTGATTTGTTAGTACTTCCTTAAACACATTACACAAAGGTTAATGCTTAAACTTGGTTATAAGAAGAACATGGAAGGTTATGAGTTCATTATCTTTCACACACAAACACACACTTGATCTTCTTCCTCCTCTTGCTCTCATTCTGGCCGAACACCCACACTAACACCACCATCATCATCTAACTTCATTCATCCATTTTCCATACATACAAAGGTGCTAGAGAGTGTATAAGGAAGCTTGGTGGCTTTGGAAGCTAAAGGACCTTCTCTCATTGCTTTTATCCACTCATTTTCTTCACTTGATTCATCCCTAGCCTTGAGCTAGTGGTAAGATCCTTAAACACTCCATTTTAGTTCTATTTTAGTAGGTTAAAAGATGTTACAAGCAACTAATCTTGAAGAAAACTAAAGATCATGAGAAGTAAACATAAACATAAGCTTGTTTAGTAAAGATATCTTGATGAATATAAGTTGTTATGTTGTTGATCTTTGATTGTTGTAGAGATGATGTTAATCATCATAAGGTCTTGCTAAATCATGATTAAAAACATACTTTAGCAAGATGTGAAAGTAGAAATTTGTTGTAGGATGATGGATCATCCACACTAAAGCATGAACTTGAAGGAAATAATGTTTTCTTGTAAAGTATTGATCAAAGTATATTGTTAATCTTGTAGATCTAAATATTTCATGGGTTATTCTAAAGGAACCAAGTTAAAATATAAGTTTTGTTAAAACTTGGTTCTTACATGAACAAACACTATTTTTGGTGGTTAAACAAGTGTAGAAACACTTGTGTAACAAGAAAATTTCATAAAGAAACATTTTTGTAAAACATGATTACAAGTTGTAAACATCTAAGTCTTTCAAGAATGATGTTTTTAAATAAACAACCCCACTTTGAAGGGTAACTAAACTCACTAAACACACTACCAAGTTACTACAAATTTTCATAAACTTTCAAGTTCATGAAGTAGTAGATTAAGCATGATTTTGGCAAAATTGGTAAGTATAAGTTGTTTAGAGATGATTGTAAATTGATTGTGATGATTTTTACAAAAGAAAATGATATGCTTGAAAGCATGGAAACCTCCATTTTTAGGGGAAACTATGGCAAAATTTTCTAAAAATATTAACACTTAGAAAAATATTTTAAAAACAAATATTTACAAGCGTGTTTTAACCATGAGATTTCCATGTAAACTTTGCCATAATTTTTGTTACAAAATATAAGTATTGGAGGTTGGTTTTTATAAATAAAAGTGGTTAAAAATATATTTAGAATATATATATATATATATATATATACACACAATGAAGACACACATGTGTGATTATTTGTATACTTTGTGTAATAGTTATATTATTTTAGGACTTGAAATAATATAACACATCAAAACACCAAGAATTACAATCCTAAATATTACCAAAATCTTAAGGAATAAAGATACAAGTTAGACGCAAAATATTGGCGAACCGAACAAGAAATGTAACTTACAAAATATTCCGGCAAATATGTTCACAAAATATATTTTGGTAAATAATATTTTGGATACAAGGGAATGAAAATATGATTTTCACAATTACTTCAAGAGTATATCATATTTTTGTCAAGGAAAAAAATATAGCATTTTTGACAAGTATAAAAATATATTTTCCTTAGAATTATTAGAAGATATATTAATTTTGGGAAGAATATATATATTTTCTTGAGTAAACTTGAAATACATTATTCTTGGATAAAAATAAGTTTATAAATACTTTATAAGTTTATAAATACTTTATAAGTTAGACTTGAAATTATATCATTTTGAAACTACAAAATTTCTGCCCAAAAGAAAAACTATGGATAATTTTTCTAAGTAATATTCCTTAAATATATATTTTGGAAATATATATGTTTGTGGACTTTTATTAGAAATAATATTCTGAAAAGTTTAATAATTAATTAAGTAAGAGGCTACTTAATCAAACACATTAAGAATACGTATTCTCGCACGTATAAATACTCACTGGAATACGACCCCAAAATGTGGCAAAAAGACACATGTATAAGATACCCCCATCATTGGGAAGGAAATACAAGTATTAATACTTGGGAAGTATTAAGTCAATATATACTGTTTAACAATTATTCCAAAAATTTATAGTTATAATTTAAGTTAAGATATTAATTATTTTAACAATAATTATATAACTTGGAATAATATCAGAAGCGTAAAAGAAACGTAACTCAGAAACATTAACACTAAATCAAGGCACGGCCCATTCGTCTAATAGACATTAGTACGTTGTAGGTTGTCGTGTTCACCGGAGAAGTACGAGTTACGATTGTTGAAGACGCAAAACTGTGAGTTTCGTGTTCCCCCTTTTCTTTAACTGTTTTCAGTTTTATAACTTCGGGGGTGAGGTACATGTTACAACTATTTACAAACATTATTATTTGGTATGGTTAGCTAAGGAAGGGTACACTTAGATCATGTGAGTGGTGGGCATAACGCTTAAGGCCATCAATCCTCGTAGTAGGACCGAGGGACATGAGTGATAAATCTATTTGGGTGTAGCGAGCCCCGCCCATGTTGGACCAGGGTTGGCCCATGGGTAGACTATGTCTTACAGCCGAAAGCCTGGTGCAAAATTTGCTAGGTTTGAGCTACCTACATCACATCACACATATCAATGGCCTTGCAAACCATTGGTGATCTGTTTTCCTTGTTGCTTTCATACCGGGATTTATAAACTTACATACATACTTACAGTGATTTCAAAGGTTTATACATACACACAAACAAACACATGAACTCGCTTAACTTTTGTTGATGTTTTCAAAATACATGTATTTCAGGGAATTAGTAAATGGATCTGGCGGGCGTTGGAAGTTTCATGTTGCGTTGTGAATAAAGATGTCATCCATAGTTTTGAGGTTTGGATTGGGTGTCTTACTCCTGGACGAGACACGTCTTCCAAACCTTGGTTTTATTTAATATCTTTTGATGAGTCCTTAGTGAACTCCTAAACTATTCGTATGGGTTGTAAACTTGAATTTAAAGTTTATGTTTAAACAATGATGTTGTGATGTTTTCAAACTAATTTAATGGATGACAAATCTATGATTTTATCATATAGTTGTTGTTATGATTGAATGCAATGCTATTAAGAAAGTCACACCATAATCATGCTTCCGCAAAAGTCAGGGTGTGACAGCTTGGTATCAGAACTTCAATTGTAGCGAGCTAGGATTCCTTCTCGAGTCTAGACTACAATCATTAGGGCTCTCACGAAAATGTTTTCACAACATAATTTCATTGCATACACGAAACGCCCAGATCCAGGAAGATAAACATTTTTACAAACAAAAGACACGAAACACATTTCAAAGATTATGTTTATGGTTCAGTTTGAGAAACTGGGAGTTCAGTCTGAGAGACTGGGTGGTTTAGTCTGAGAGACTAGGTAGTTCAGTCTGAGAGACTGGGTGGTTCAGTCTGAGAGACTGGGTAGTTCAGTTTGAGAAACTTGGGGTTTAGTCTAAGGGACTAGGCGGTTTAGTCTGGGAGACTGGGTGGGATAGTCTGGGAAGACTAGGACGAACACGTGAACACATTGTTATTAATTACATGCTTATTGATGATTGTTGATGTATGTGCATATGTTGTGGTTGTTTTGTTACAGACACTATGTCTTCGTCTGAGAGTGGACTGTCTGATACTGTCGACCCCATGGCCATTGTTTCTGACGACGAGATCGTCCCAGAGCCAGAGATCTTTACCTCCGACACTGAGAGTGAACCGGAGATGATGTCGGATGATGACGATGATTTCCAGCCTTTTGCGCTGCCCGACTTTGGCGATGATGTACCGCATGCTGGTGGTTTCCCCGACGAGGATCCCTTTCTTATTCCTATTCCTGACCAGGACCATCTCATCCTCGGACATCCTGATGGTGAGCATGTCGTGGTTCCGATCCTCGCCCCTTTGCCTCTTGTTGCCTTTCCTTTCGAGGATATGCCTTTTGATGACTTGTCTGATGATGATGTCGATCTTTTTATTGATGGTCCCCCTGATGATGCCCAGGGTGATGGAGTTTTAGCTGAGAGTGTCATGGTTGTTCCACTCATTGAGATTCCTATTATTGAGGTTTCCTCTGATCATTCTGTTCCAGATTCCTTCGAGTCTGTATCATCCACCACCTTGCATGCAGTGGGACTGCGACGTTACGCCCCTGATACTGATGATGACACAGCCATATCGGCTGCACCGATTCCCCCATATGACGATGAGCCTGGACTTGAGCTTGATTTTATTCCTGTCGATCAGCCTACTGATGCACCCGCTGATCCTGAGCCGATACCAGCCCCTGTGCCGATACCTGCACCTGAGCCTTTACCTGATCATGATCCTGTACAATTTGGCATACCTGTTGTTACACCACTTATACCAGATCCGATTCCTGCACCCACTGACCCTGCTGCTTTTTCCAGTCAGATCGACCCTCGATACGCTTTCACCAGCAATGGGTGGATAGACGATGATGATGTACCTCCTTTTGTTGAGCCAGTCACTCCCCCTCATGCACCTGCACCTATTGATGTCGCCCCTTTTCACCTGATTGTGTCCGATGTTCACCGCACTGACCTGCCTATCACTTTCTTGCAGGACATTCCCGCACCCCGTCCAGGGGAAGGCCCGTCCAGCTAGCAGGCTGGCCATGACCCACACGTGTCAGCAGCTTTTCCTCACATGCCTCAGTATACACCTACTGCTCATTTTACTTCTTCACCGCTAGGCGGGCCACTCATATGGTTTCCGCCGAACACTATGCTGGTTTCTGATCCCTACATCCCTCACACTACATTGGTTACACAAGGGATGAGTTACTCCTGTCCTTGCAGCTTCAGCAAGAGATTCTGTGTCGTAGAGTTATGGAGCTTGAGAGGACTCCACGTCCTCCACCTTGTTTATGTCCGTCACCTTTTGCGACTCCACCTGCTCCTCTTTTGCCTTATCCAGATTCTGATGTTCGATTTCTCACCATGGAGCAGCAGATCAGTTATCTGTTGCGTCACGTTTATGATCTTGAGGAGGAGCTAGCGCATGTGCGGAGGAGCTAGCGCATGTGTGCATCTTGCTTTTTGTTCCTCCACCGCCATCAGCATAGCCGGTTTTTGGTTTTATGTAGGTAGCTTGCTTTTGATGAGAGCACCGCTATTGAGCCTAGCTTGCAAAGCCTTTTGGAGACCACTTTTTGAGTATATGACTGTTGTAGATTGATAGACATTTTGGACAAGGGTGGTGTGACCCTGTAGTCCCTTTTGATATGATACGATACATTTGTAGAACATGTAACTGTATTTGTGGTCGATGATTTATGAAAGCTCAATCACAATGTTCTCATTATATACGTTGTTGAATTACACATTGGTGATATGAATGTGATGTTATATGCTTACTTGCGTTGATAAATGCTATTACATACACGTACAACATACTTAACATACTAAGTAAGAGCTGACCAATACAATCTTCTTTATAGAATATGCCTCTTCGGAGAAACAATCAGTTTCCCACAACAGAGGCGGAACTGTAAGAACGGATTTCACAAGCAATCGCACAGCATGAGGCCTTACGCTCTGAACATAGCGGAGGTACCTCAGGAAATAACCCACCTCACGGTAATATTTAAGTCACATTACGATACATTTGGACATTCCATGTGCATTTGCTAATGCTTTATGTGAATGATGTTGCTTGTACAGGCTGTACTTACACGCAGTTCCTCGACTGCAAGCCTCTGAATTTCGACGGCACTGGAGGTGCTGTAGCTTTCGTTAGATGGGCGGAGAAAACCGATTCTGTGCTGAGAATGAGCAAGTGTGCGCCGGAGCACCAGGTCACCTAAATTTCTTGACTTTTCCTAGACGGAGCTCTATTATGGTGGAACCTCCAAGTTCAGACTCTGGGAGAGGAAGCTGCATATGCTTTGACTTGGGATGCGATGAAGGAACTTATGCGCAAGAAGTACTGTTCAAGGGCTGAGATTCAGAAATTGGAGACCGAGTTTTGGAACCTTAAGATGGATGGTCCAAAGATTGCTGAGTATGTGCAGAGATTCCATGACCTATCTCGCGTCGTTCCTTACATGGTTGATCCGGAGTTCAAGCGAATCGAGCGTTTTATTTGGGGATTGGTACCCCAAATCATGAGCATGGTGACGACATCAAAGCCTACAACGATCACTGAGGCCATTGATCTAAGTGTGACATTGACTGAAAAAGCGATTAGGTTGAACAAGTTCTCGATCTTTGATGGAAAGAAAAAGGAGACTCATGTCGAGTCATCTGGAGAGAACAACCGGATGTTCTCTAACTTCAAGAAGAGTACTCAAGGAAGCGGTAGTGGTAACAAGAAAAGGGATGCAAACCCACCAGCCAAGGTCAAAACTGGTGTTGCGAGTTCTGAGAACACAGGGAAAGGATACATGGGCACTTTGCCTAAGTGTGATGTATGCCTGTTACATCATGTCGGCCCATGTAGGTATAGGAAGTGTGAAAATTGTGAAAGGAATGGTCATTCAAAGGAGACGTGTTGGGCTGGTAATGGTCGTGGTTATGGTGGCCAGAGAGGTAATGGTAGTGGTAGTGGAAACCGTGGTGGAAACGGTACTGGGAATAGAAACAATCAAGGAGGAAATGGTGGTAATGGAAATCGTTTGGAAACCCAGCTGGAAGTGGAAACCGTGACCAAAACAATAACCAAGGTGGTACTGGAAACAAGCAAGGATGCTTTAGTTGCGGAGATATTAGACATTTCAAGAGAGATTGCCCAAAGAACAACCAAGCTCAGGGGAGAGTTTTTAACATTGGAGCTAGGGAAGCTCGCCAAGATCCGAACATAGTCACGGGTACGTTCCCTATCAACCAACACTTTGCATCTGTACTTGATATACCGGTGCCGATTATAGCTTTGTATCCCTAGAATTTAAGAACATACTTGGGTTAGTAGCTTGTAAGCTAGATATTCTGTACTCGATAGAGCTAGGTAATGGAAAGCTAGTAGAGGCAAACGAAGTAATTAGAGGCTGTGTAATAGAGCTTGGAGAGCATGAGTTTACGCTTGACCTTCTGCCAGTCGAGTTGGGAAGCTTTGACGTGGTAGTGGGAATGGATTGGTTGTCGAGCAACCGAGCTGAGATCGTATGCCACGAGAAGATCATTCACGTCCTGATGGCGAATGGAGAGACAATTGTAGTGCATGGAGAGAAGCATGATACGCCTCTAAGGATTATTAGTTGTTTGTAGGCCCGAAGATATTTACAGAAAGGATGTGTTGCCTTCTTGGCGCAATCGTGGACAAGGAAGCCGCTGAGCCAAAGCTGGAAGATATCCCAGTTGTGAGGGAATATCCTGAAGTTTTCCCTGAAGACTTGCCAGGAATACCGCCTCAACAACAAGTCGAATTACACATTGACTTGGTTCCAGGCGTCGTGCCTGTAGCCAAGGCACCTTATCGACTTGCGCCTTCCGAGATGCAAGAGTTGTCAACGCAACTTCAAGAGCTTTTGGACAAGGGATTCATTATGTCACACCCCCAAAATACCACGTGCGGGAATCTCCGCGAGGTGTGTGACGTACCAGGATCTAGCCACCAATCACATTGAACTCATACATGATTCAGTATAAACTAAAGCCATTAGACTTGTCTTGCAATCCCATGCTTTATGACCCATGACCACTCCAGCATCCCAGACAGCAAGTTCCACGATCCACATAATCTATAACCTACGAGCATGCACACACGTGTATCAGAAAACGCTGGTGAGTTCATAGTTTTACGAAAACGTTAGTTACCAAGTGTTTAGTTACGTTCATTGATTACAATGTTGATAATACCTCGGATACAAGACGGCTCCTAATTTATTTTGCCCTTTCCCCAATGCTCCTATCAAAGTATTGGTCATGACTAGGTCATTAGTTCACACCCGTCCTCTCCGGTACGGGGTGAGGGTGCCAAACCTAAGTAGCGCTACCAACTAATACCTAGTTACCTCTCAGGTAACCAAACAACACAGAGGGACTTTAATGGTGATAGGACGAGTATATTATCCAATATTCCAGATTTACCACAAGACGTATTCCTCTCAGGAATACCCAATTGATTTACCCAAACCCATCCGTCTCAGGGATGCCCAATGACTGTCCCAACCACTGGGACGCATGCTCAAGAGAAATGAACTCACCTTTGGTTTACTCGGTAAGATTAGTTACTTTATACTACCCTTTCCAAGTTTGTCAATCGTACCCTACCGTGGTTACCAAGGATAGTCAGTTTCGTAAACATATAGATTACATACCCAATGCATACATTACACCATTAGCACACTAGCAATGCATGTAATATAATACTAATCATGGCAGTTAAGTATGCGCCTAACAGTTCATAACCATCACATAACAAGAACTAGATTTTTCATACACTAACATCACCTAGTTACCATCTTGCATACTATGTCCATACTCTCATGATAACTTTAGTCATTCCGTACACGTATCGGTTCGTAAAACAGTTTCACAATTTCAATTGACATCATGAAGTTAATCATATATTAAAGTTACACTAACTGTTTGATATAGCTATCATAACAAGACACGACCCATCTAAATTCGGCCCAACAAGTTACACGACCCGGTTCCCTTTGTGCGATCCATACTCATTCGTGGGCCAGTAACCTGTTAATGATTTTTAGAAGGTGCGGCCCAATACGATTAACCCACTGATCAAGTAGCAGCCCAACTAATGAACTATTTTAAGTGCGAGGCTTGATATGTAACAATAACCCAATTACCCCAAGCCCAATAGGATGTGTGATCTTATGTGGTGTGTGCGACCACGCAGTTAATTCCATAAATCATGAAGTTCAGTTGCATTTTACATAATTAAGTCAATCAATTATAATCAATTCATATATATATATTTACCATAAACTGTTCAGATTGGTTACACAATTGTACATCCCAACGAAAGACCTAACTTTCGTCGTCTACATTCATGGCGAAACATCCTTATGTTTCGTCGACTACACTAATGGCGAAACATCCATAAGTTTTGTCGACTACACTCATGGCGAAACATCCATATGTTTCGTCGACTTCATCCGGTGAGGAAACAGTTTCAGCATATCAAACCCTAATTCATCAATAGACACCTGCACATAACAATTGCTACCTATCACAATTGCTAACACATACAAATCAGTTACGTTACACATAGTCAAGCGAGATTACACAAAGGTTAACTAAACTAACTGAACATATCCACACTTTCATAAACGTAATCGATTATTATCAAGTAGTATATTGATCCGTAAGCATGTTTGCAACAAATACATCACATAATGAATCCATTAATTCTCGACTAGTAATTCACTAACCCGATTGAGAGATACGAGAGGGGTGGGGTTTCGAACAAGTGGGCTGCCGTCAATGATAGGGTGGTGGGGAAGGAGAGTAGGGTTTGTTATTTTGTGATTTAGAGATATACAAGGAGGTTATGTACAAGTCTAGATATAGTGCCAATTACACAAACAAATGGGCCGATATTGCTGCTTCTTTGGGCTACACAAACTTGGGCCGAATTGATAAAACTATACGAAGAGTGAGTTGGGCTCGAGTGATCCATTTGGGCCGATACAGAGTGTAGTTGTAAAGTATGAATATATCGCCCAATACATGCGCGGCCCAAACAAACGCCAATAAGTTATTTAACCAAGTTATCATACGTTAATCATACTCAATAATCACATCAACAAACAATAATAACACAATTTAATCACATTCAACAAACTGTTGTGTAACAAGCAACGCGTCAAGGAAAGACCTGGAAAGTTCGGGTTGTCACATCATCCCTAACTTGAAAGAAATTTCATCCCGAAATTTGGCAAATAAATCAAAAGTGACACGGCAAACCAAAAGTGACACAAAGCGGCAAAGTGTTAGATTAGGATGACTGTGGATTTTCCTCGGGTACCACATCATCCCCAACTTGAAAGGGAATTTCATCCCGAAATTCACCAATGATATCAGAAGTTGATACAACTGCTTGAACTGCTGAGGGTAGTAGGGCTTACTCCGATCATTGCGTTCCCACGTGAACTCCGGTCCACGTTTTGAGTTCCAACGAACTCCCACGATTGAAATTCGACTGTTTTAACGAACGTTGACTTCCTGATCGTTGTTTTCAATGGGCTCCTCAACAAACTTCAGCTTGTCTAAAGAAGGTATCACAAATGTTTTCTCGGACAAACGCTTCTATAGATTTGAGACATAATGACATCGTGAACGTTACCCAATTCGTCAGGTAACTCGAGTTTGTAGGCCACATGACCGATTCTTCCAGAATTCTGAATGACTCACCGCAGCATAAATTAAGCTTGCCACGCTTCCCAAGCGTACTACACCCTCCCAGGGTGGGACTTTCAACATGATCCGATCGCCTACCGCGATTTTCCAGCGTTTCCTAAGGTTATCAGCTTTCCTGACGGTCACGCGTTGCCGCCAAATGATTCTCGATCCAAACAATCTTCCCAAGAGTTTCGAGTACAATTCCTGGACTTGTAATTAAGTTGTCAATCACCTTAGTCCCACCAGGAGGTTGGCATTATCGTGTATGGAATGCCTCAACCAGGGCTGTCCGAATACTAGAATGGTGTCTGCTGCAGTAGGACTCATCCCAAGGTAAGCGTCCTTCCAGTTTTACTAAAGTTAATTATACACATGCCCGCAGCATGTCTTCGAGTGTCAGGATGGTTTGTTTACTCAGACCGTTCGTCCTATGATGGTAAGTAATGCTCATGTCTAGACGTGAGCCAAGAGTGTCGTGTATTGCCTGACATAAATCAGGTATAGATCAAAATCAAAGGTATCGGGAGTTGGTACCTCGTGCCTAAAATCGCCTCTCTCAGAGGAATATTCACAAGCATTGAAAACTCGTCAGTTTCCTTGGTTGCAAGAAGCCATGCTGGTTACGTGAGACAATCAACGATCACTCAGGTGATAACGGTTCCATTTTGAGTTTTAGGTAGGCCTGTACAAGATCCGTGGCAGTCTGTTCCCACTTCCAAATGGGTGTTTCTAGTTGCGGACACAACTAGAAGGTTTCTGATATTCCAGCTTGATCTTCGCACAAGTCAACATCATCCACATACATTGCTAGGTGGGACTTCATGCCCGATCACCAATACAAGATTTATAGGTCCTAACATCTCTCATCAAAATCCAGACGACTAGAATAACGAGGCTGGTGTGCTTTGCTCAATACAAGTTCCGTCTAGTTGCCGTATAGTGAGACCCATAATCGTTCCATGAAGTAGCGAATATCGTCCGACTCGCCAAAAGTTGTTCCTCCATGCCCCGCATGGACCCAACTTGAAAATTTTCTTCCTTCAATGCTTTGGTTTGGATAGGGCAAACCTGATTAGACAGGTTAGAGTTGATAGTGTTCTACAAAGCTCGTGCAAGTTCAGGATTCATAGTCTTATCATTCAAAAGTTCCATCTCGCGGTGTTATTACATGTTTTAGCTCTTTTCGAAACAACGATACTCGGGAGGCCCTTGTGATTGGTCTAAGTAATGCATTTGGTACCATCCAAGTAATGCCTCCAACTTAAATCCAAGGCCCTGGTTTCCACCCCCAGGTTTTGAGTCATACATTTCTTCTTGTTATTCCACCACATAAGCCCTCACCTTCTCGTGTTACATCAGCATGTAACTGGGACTCTGATTCAAACCATCATAGTATACCACAAAATCACCCATACCCTCGGGGGAAGACGATGCTCAGTGCATTGTAGAGTTGGATTTCAAAAGCTGTAAAAACGTTTTCCTATTTTGTCTCCCACGAATATGCAGCACCCTGCTGAGCTAAAGAGATTGAAGCTGCGCGATCCTCGAAAATCATTTGATGAATCTGTGATAGCGTCTAGCGAGACCAAGAAATTGCTGTATCCCCGAAGGGCTCTTTGGTGCCAATCAATTCTTAACAAAACGGGTCTTAGTGAGATCAGCGTGTATTCCCACTTCGTTGCCTATGCGACCAATAAAGTGTACTTCTCGAAACCTGAAGTCACACTTAGGTAGACTTTTCCTGGAGTTGCTCCTCCCCTAGGAGCTCTAAGATGACATACAAGTGCCGTTCCTGGTGTTCCTTTCTCCTGGTAGTGATTCAAAGCGTCATAGATAAACACGGTTGACGAATCTAACGAGACGAGGTTGGCGCACGCTACTCATGTGATCCCTGAGGCTGCTGGTGTGTTGGGTAATGTAAACAACTTGAATAAGAATTTGTAGTGGCTGTACTGTATTTGTAACACCATGTTAGGGGTCATCCTCCCCTGGGTCTTCCATCAAATGACAGTTCGACCTTAAGTCAGTTTCCGAAATAGAAGCTTGATCGTTACAATGGGTCAAGCAGAGCGTCGATGTGGGATAGCGGATGATGGTCTATGATTGCCACTTCGTGGTAGTCTGTACACCAATTAAAGGACTCATCCTTTAGTTTCACACTAGGGCTCGGGCTCCCCAAGCCGAGGAGTTAGATCGATAAAAACTCCCATCACGTAGTTCCTGAAGTTGGTTAGACAGTTCTTGCAACCCTTCTCGGTGCAAGACGGTAAAGTATACGAGTGATCCGGGCTGCCTCCGGCGTGAGATCAAATTGAGTTTCTATCTAACAGTTGTGGAAGTAAACCTGAAAGTTCTTCGTGTAGCTCATCGGAAGAAATCTCAAACAATTAATGAGTCCTCGATCCTCTTTTCCTTAGCCTTATTACCAGTGAATAGTGCTAACGTAGTGAGGTAATCCCTCCATAGGCACTTCTGTGCTATCATAGCTGAAATGACGCTAACCCTTGCGCCACTCTGATGCTTTAGAATAGATAACAACCCTTCACTAAGGAGAGGGATACGTAAAATTGTCTCCTCCCAAGGTATATCTACGCGATATCCGGATAACCAATCCACACTAACTACCACATCAAACTATCAAGAGTATAAGAAGGAAGGTCAATGTCAAACAATTGTCCCACAAGGTCGAGTTTGCATCCCAACGAACATAGGAGGTTTCCATTGATTTGCCATCAGTTGGTTCCACGACAGGTTAGATTTCAAGAAGCATCGGGGTTAAACAGAACAAGGACGAAGCGATTAGCTACTCGTACAAGCTACCATGTTGCTATTACGTCTGGCGTCGCCTAAGCCAGTCCTCAATGCCCTTCCATGAGTACCACTTCTAGTGTTGTTGCTACTGCTGCTAGAATTCCCCAAAACGGTCATTGTTCCCTGTGTTGTTGGCGTCTTGACTTACATCGGCCATCCCTTTGTTGGTGCAGTTGTCTGTCGAATTCATCTTCGTTCGAGTCTCAGATTGTGAAAGAGCCCGAAGACCGGTAAAGACTGAAGAATGAGAAGACTTGTTACTTCAGACTCGTCAACATCCGAGGGGGAGTCTGTTGATACATACGTCTGTCGACTTTGTCTTGTATCGAGTCGTGTAATAGAATAGATGAAACAAGTCACACAGTTCGAGATTAACAGGATACAGAGGTGAACAAGCCAGTTCAAACGAAGTGGCCAGTTCAAACGAAGTGGCCAGTTCAAACGAACTGGACCAGTTCGTACGAACTGGAGATGCTTGTTCAAACGAACTGGAGTTAGTATAAATAGTGGACTTGTTGTTTTCATTTGTAACTTTTGGATTCCGGTAGAGAAGCTCTGCCGAAGTGTCTCCAGCCTTGTAAACGTTGTGAAATCAATACAAGAGACAATTAATAGTGAATATCAAGCTGAAACAAGATCTAATCTCTGAATTCCGCCTTTGATTAGATCAAGAACTCTTCTGATCGACTCGTATTGGTCGTTTCTCGATCCTTCAAGTGGTATCAGAGCTCAGGAGGAGGAGCTCTTAGATTTTCAGCTTGTTTTCGGCATATTTCTGATTTCTACTCCATTATGTCACATTTTTTCAAAATTAAACGAGATTTCACGGTTAAAATGGACTGATTTTCACATATTGCACGCGAAATACTGTTTTAAACAATCCTTGAAAGAATCAAACCTTATTTCAACCTAAAACGTGATCAATTTTGAAAAATATCAACCGAAAACACACCAGATCGTTCAAGATAAGTCAGTTCGTGTGAAAATTGGTTCCAGTTCGTACGAAGTGAGTTCAATTCGTTTGAAAGGTAATCAAATCGCACGAAGTGGTTAAAAGTGACCAGGTCGTTTGAAATCTTGTCCAATTCGCACGACGTGACCATATGTGTTCAGTGTTTGTTTTTGAACGGCCCAATCAATATTCAAGATCAATTTCTCGGCCCAATAAGATTACACATTGAAATTCATAAGCTGACAAGTTTAATCAGACCCATGTGCTTTCATTTAAAGCAAAGTTGATTTTGCATGTGAATACTTCAGGTGTCGGCCATATATGAACATTAATTGATAAAGATATTGTTCTCGGTATAATCAATTTGAAAACACATTCAAAGTTTGACTTTGCATGTGATCTGATTCAATCTACTCGGATCAAGAAGTTTAGTAATTGCATGTGATTTGTCAGTAACCATGTGATTTTAAAAGGAAGGTCCAATCAGATTTGGTTTAAAATCATCAGTTCAAAGTTGCGTATTACTATCAAAGTTGTCAGCCAAATTAATCTCGGCCCAATCAAAATTGATTAAAATCAACAGTTGTCGACCATTGTTTAAATGAAAGTAAGCCTTAAATGTCTGCATGTGATTCAAATTGAGGTCCAATGAGATCGTGAGAAAAGTTCCAGTTCACTTGAAAGTTCGCATCAATTTCAGTTCGTTTGAGAGTTCAGTTCACACGAAGTAAATTTGGACCGCAGTTCGCTTGAAATCCAGTTCGCATAAGTTTTGGAATTTGAACTCAGTTCGTTTAAAGTTCATTGTTTGAAAGTGAAGTTCATTGTTTGAAAATGTTTGATGACCAAGAAAATTATTATTTTGAAAGATTTAATGACTGGCATCGAGGTTTTATAGATGATAGTTATAGAGATGTGAAGAAGGTTGGTTGGGAGAAAAGGTTTAAATATTTCGTGTGTTTAAAAAATCAAAATTTGGATGATCTAGCAAACCGATATACAGTCTTAATTGAACATTTGAAAGAACATGAGATAAGACTGTCAGATACTGAAAAAGTATCAAAGTTTGCTGATGCATTACCAGTGGAGTGGGATGAATTTTTGGAAAATCTAAAAAAGGATTTTAGTTTTTCAAAGTTATATCTAAGAGAATTTATTAACAAACTTAAAAATTATGAGTATGAAAGCTAAAAGAAAAAGGAAGAGTTGATAAATGAAATGAAAAAGAATTTGATGAAAGTGGATTTAAATGTGATTCTTGAAATGAAAAGAAGAATTAATGTATGTCTTGCTGCAAAAAGTAATCTGAAATATGATAACAAGAGGGGTTGTTACATTGATGATAATTCGAATCCTCTTGATTTCGTTAAATTTTTTTGTGCAGGTACATACAAGATAGAGAAAGAGAAAAAAGTTCAAAGAATGAAGAATCTGAAAAGCTTGGATCTTCAAATTCTGAATCAGTATGTTCTAAGTGTGATAAATTTGAAGCTGACAATGACAAACTTTTGAAGGATGTGGAAAGTTTGACATTGGAAATCAAAAATTTGAAGGAACAGGTTAAAGAAAATTCATCTTTCAAGAATGAGAAGATAGCTGATGATAAACAGATTCTTGAACTGCAGAAAAATTTGGAGATATTGAAATCTGAAAATGTCAAACTGTTAAATGGTTTGAACAGTTTGACATTAGAAAACAAAGATTTTGAAAAGAAAGTAAAAAATTTTGAAAATGAAAAATTAAAAATTGAAAAAGAATTTCAAAGTCAAATAAAGATTCTTGATGATGGGAGATCTGTTTTTAGCAAGAATAACATTGAAAAACAAAAAGTAATAAATTCTCATCTTCAGACAATTATTCGACTTGAAAAAGAAGCTGAAAAAGCTCGGATTAAAATCAAAGAGCTTGAAGAGAAATTGAAAGGTTTTGAGACTTCGTCATCAACACCAAATTATCCATGTCCAAAACCAATAAATTCAGTTCCAATAAGTGACGATGTCACAAACTATGATAAAGTCATAGTTGAAGATTGTGATGAGAAATCTGATGATGAAACTGAAAAAATTGAGAAAAAGAAATTATTTTTGAAATTAAAAGAAAAGTTTCAAGAAACTGTTCCGCAAACAACTGAAAAGGGAGAATGCTCTAAGCAAAAACCTTTGAAGAAGAAAGTGGAACAAAAACAAAAGGAGAAAAATTTGAAAAATGATCAAAAAGAAAATAAAAGCTCATCAGATCAATCATTCAATCGCAATCAAAAATCACAAAAATTGAAAAATCAAAACTAAAAAATTGTTGGTAATAAGTGGTGCAGGTTTGACCACAGTGCTCAAAAGCCAAATCCAGCATACAAGAGGAGAGATGGATATCACCAAGCCAAACAATGCTATGATCTGAATGTTTGGACAGAAGGTGGTGATTGGTACGATAACAGAGTGTGTTACACTTGTGGTGTGAGAGGACACATTGCTGTTAACTGCCTAAGTTGGAAGTTTGAGACGAGAAGATGCTTTGAATGCCATATTAAAGGTCACATTTCCAGAGACTGCCCAATGAGATCAAAGAAAAGATCGTGGGTTGATTCTCAGAAATTGGCAAAGAAATCAGTCAATGTCAAGCCCAAAGAACAGAAAGTTGAAGAAAAGAAAGTAAAGCTTTCACAGGGGCAGAAAGACAGACTAAGGAAAAAGAGGAAGAAAGCACGAGAGTATCTCGAAAGGATTTTGTCATCGGATACAGCTGATAAAGCGAATAACAGTTCTGATAAATCGTCTTGTTCTCCTAAGACTGATCAGTCATACAAGACGAATTCATCAGATACAAATCTGAGGACGAAAGAGGGAAAGAAGAAAAAGAAAGTTGGTGGTGATGAATTTGTTTCTTTGGAAACAAAGGAGCCACGTTTTGGCGATGAATCTGACTCATCAAAGTCAGACAAGCCATGTTCAGGCGATGAATCTGGTGTGGTAAAGCCAGAAGAGCCGTTTGTTGAGGTAAAAAATGAGAATTCTGGTCTAATAATGGATGATGTAAATTTTCCACCATTGTTGAACAAGAATTCAAAATCACCCAAGGACCGTCAGGCTTGGGTGAATCTGTTTAAATAAAAAACCTGACTTGCCGGAGTTCCCAGGTTGGTAATTGTGGAACATGAATCAACATCTTTCTTGAGAAATTCACAAATGTGATATTTCGACTTAAAAGTGGTAAATCAGGGATATTAAGTTGTACTTGATTTTCTACAAATGGTTTTTGTGATTTAATATTAATTGTTATAATTTTTACAAGTAGTTGAAGAGAACAAGGTGATGAATGATCCCCATGTTTGAGAAATGACTCACAAAACTAATTTTCCGGAAAAACCATTTTGATTAAAACAAACTTAAGTGTTTTGAAATCACTATGGGAAAATGTTTTGTTGTCAGTAGGAGTTCTAATTGTTCAAGCCAAGTGAATGGAGAATTGAAGTAATTCTTATCATGTTGTCAGTTTATCTTTGTACAGTTCATTTTCAAATTTTCCCAGAAAATCAAAATTGAGATATATTTTGATTTTAGGGGGAGTAAAAATTTTAAAAAAAATTAGAAAATTTGAAAATTACAAAAACATTGAAAAAAATGCAAAAATGAGTTTTGTTGTCAAAAAGAGGAAATGATAGTAGATCAGTTGGACTGTCACAGCATGCTAAAGAAATGGAGAGATAAAATGTGATAAGCGATCTCACTAAAGATGTGACGATAGGCTCAGCTAGACTAGTAGATTTGCGATAACGATACAAACCTAAAATGAAAAAGCCTAGTTCTAGTGGGAAACATGATTGAAAGCATAGTACTTAGTTTTGTCCTTCTTGATTGTGTGCCTACTCGGTAATCGCTGATTGTCGAAAGACATAAAACTGGTTAAGTTTGTAAACTTTCACAACTTTGCTAAAAAGTCGCTGTGATTGTGCATTTCATTTTGCAAAGATTTAAACTTGTTTTATTTCTTTATTTTGTTTAAGCATTGGACATCCTCTGCGTATACGTGAGTATCGACCTGGATGTTATTGCCTAAACGTTCTGCTTTATTTTCCTTGGTGTTTCGTTTAAGCTTTGGATCACCTCTGCGTATACGTGAGTATCGAACTGGTGGTTAAAGCCTAAACAATTTCAACTTATTTTATTTTTCTTATTTTGTTTAAACATTGGACTTTCTCTGCGTATACGGAAGTATCGACCTGATTGTTAATGTTTAAACATTCTGCTTTGTTTTCGCACAAATCACAGTTGATAAAAGTTTAAAGGCATTATTTGAGTTAGTGTATTGCATGATGAGGGGATATGCTGAGATCGTTGGGTCCATAAGAATTTAGTGCAAAATTAATATACCTTAACGTATCGGTAAGCATTTCGAAAGTTTTTAGATTGAGTTTAAGTGAACAATATCGTCAATCTATGTGAATCGTTTAGAACTTAAAATGTTTAAAGCTTAACGGTGTTGGTGATTGGTCTCATAAACTGATATGATCCTCTTACACAAGCTCACAAAAATAGTGTCTGTAAATATTTCTTTATTGCATTTAATTACATTCAAAAATCCAAAAATATTTTAGTGTGTTTTAGCATAAATTTTGAAAAATTCAAAAAGATTTTCGACAACTGATGTTGGAAAGCGGATATTCAAAATTTCAAGTGCTGAACATGATGAACAGGGTTGGGAGTGAGTGCTTAAATGAAGGAATTTATTTTGAGAAAGAAAGTTTGTTTAGTTAATCGAGATCATTAATTTGAACTTGATGTAACTATTACTAGTAAGTTTTTCTTATTGATTTAAGTAAAAACTTATATTTTGTTGAGAATTATGTAGGTGATGAGCTAAACAGAATTAAAGCCAGTGTTTGATCTCAAGGTGATAGCTAATTCCAGATAACGATCCCAGCATGATGAAAGGGGGAGTCTGACGAGGTTAGAGCCTAAGAGAACATCCTGGTACATGCTAAGAAAGAAAGAAGACCGATCAAGATTGAAGAGTCATCGTGTTAAAGACTCTCACTGAAGATTCCGTCAAAATTCAAGGGGGAGTCTGTTGGTGCAGTTGTCAGTCGACTTCATCTTCGTTCGAGTCTCAGATTGTGAAAGAGCCCGAAGACCGGTAAAGACTGAAGAACGAGAAGACTTGTTACTTCAGACTCGTCAACATCCGAGGGGGAGTCTGTTGATGCATACGTCTGTCGACTTCGTCCTGTATCGAGTCGTGTAACAGAATAGATGAAACAAGTCACACAGTTCGAGATTAACAGGATACAGAGGTGAATAAGCCAGTTCCAACGAAGTGGCCAGTTCAAACGGAGTGGCCAGTTCAAACGAACTGGACCAGTTCGTACGAACTGGAGATGCTTGTTCAAACGAACTGGAGTTAGTATAAATAGTGGACTTGTTGTTTTCATTTGTAACTTTTGGATTCCGGTAGCGAAGCTCTGCCGAAGTGTCTCCAGCCTTGTAAACGTTGTTAAATCAATACAAGAGACAATTAATAGTGAATATCAAGCTGAAACAAGATCTAATCTCTGAATTCCGCCTTTGATTAGATCAAGAACTCTTCTGATCGACTCGTATTGGTCGTTTCTCGATCCTTCACCCTTGCTGGAGCCACCATCATTTCCCATACCGAAAGTCATGATTTGCGAGTACCTTGATGTCATCGTGACTGTTGCTTCTAATGTCGTTTCTCGAAACGGAGTCCTGCGGCCTTACACCAATAGGGTCCATCCTTTCACATTTCGTGTCACGTCCCTAGGCACTACTCCTGGTGCGGGCAGTTACACCTTCCACCCTATAGTCAATTGTCATCGATTACGTCCCGATTGATTCGTAAGTGCTGACTCCCATAAGTCGCTTACTAGAGTTAAGGATTCGATTGAAGCCAATTTGTTGCTGTTCGTTGCCAGGATTAAGGCCGTTCTAATACTGAAGTCGGTGAGATACTACGATCATCCTCTTGCCCCTCGATTCTTGCAAGTTGGTCAAGTAATACACAGTACGTTGCTATGGTGTTGCAGAAATGATCACACTCACGAAATCTAAGGCTTCAATACACAGAGTTCCAACCAATGAAAAGGAGTGAGAAGGTATCGACCAATCACTGCAACATCCAACTCAGGGATGTTCGTACAAGCATCTAACATTCTACACAGTTCGCTAGGCGTTCAGATGGGTGTTCAGGTAATACTCGATAGCATCGAGATTCGTAAGGATTCAGAGAGGAGTGAAAAGATCACGTTCAAGTAGGAGGCAATCACTGCTACGACTCCTATAGACTGTTGTGTTTCACATCAATCAGATAACAGAACGGAACCCCTTTTTCACTTGTTAAGCCTCACTGGGACTCGTATGCACCCCACATTATTATTATGTGTGCACCCACAATAATATTGTGATTTGCATGCTCATCTCAGCTCCTCCTAACTCATGTCAAATGGTTCCTCAAACTCGAGTAGCAAGCAAAGAACATCACAAAACGGGAGTCATGAATGTCTAAGGAAACACCACACTACCAATCACATGACACATGCAAGTAATGAATTCATACTATTGTGCTAAACGTGCAATCACATGCAATATCATATGTATGTGTTCACTAGTTACGCAGTACAATGAGTAAATGAGAGACGAACCTTGCAGTCTGGAGCTGAGTGTCATGGTCATATTCAGAACTTGTTCGGTTATAGTCTGGTTTTATAAAAACGTCTTTAAAACCAAGTTCACTATAACCAGTGGCTCTGATACCAAACTGTCACACCCCCAAAATACCACATGCGGGAATCTCCGCGAGGCGTGTGACGTACCAGGATCTAGCCACCAATCACATTGAACTCATACATGATTCAGTAAAAACTTTCATTTATTAAAGTAAAGTATTACATTACATAAAGCATAACTCATCGTATTCAGCGGAAGCATAAATCATAAGTGTTACATAAACAGTATAAACTAAAGCCATTAGACTTGTCTTGCAATCCCATGCTTTACGACCCATGACCACTCCAGCATCCCAGACAGCAAGTTCCACGATCCACATAATCTATAACCTGCGAGCATGTACACACGTGTATCAGACAATGCTGGTGAGTTCATAGTTTTAAGAAAACGTTAGTTACCAAGTGTTTAGTTATGTTCATTGATTACAATGTTGATAATACCTCGGATACAAGACGGCTCCTGATTTATTTTGCCATTTCCCCAATGCTCCTATCAAAGCATTGGTCATGACTAGGTCATTAGTTCACACCCGTCCTCTCCGGTACGGGGTGAGGGTGCCAAACCTAAGTAGCGCTACCAACTAATACCTTGTTACCTCTCAGGTAACCAAACAACACGGAGGGACTTTAATGGTGATAGGACGAGTATATTATCCAACATTCTAGATTTACCACAAGACGTATTCCTTTCAGGAATACCCAATTGATTTACCCAAACCCATCCCTCTCAGGGATGCCCAATGACTGTCCCAACCACCGGGACGCATGCTCAAGAGAAATGAACTCACCTTTGGTTTGCTCGGTAAGATTAGTTACTTTATACTACCCTTTGCAAGTTTGTCAATTGTACCCTACCGTGGTTACCAAGGATAGTCAGTTTCGTAAACATATAGATTACATACCCAATGCACACATTACACCTTTAGCAAAATAGCAATGCATGTAATATAATACTAATCATGACAGCTAAGTATGCGCCTAACAGTTCATAACCATCACATAACAAGCACTCGATTTTTCATACACTTACATCACCTAGTTACCATCTTGCATACTATGTCCGTACTCTCATGATAACTTTAGTCATTCCGTACACGTATCGGTTCGTAAAACAGTTTCACAATTTCAATTGACATCATGGTATGGCACATCATAAAGTTAATCACATATTAAAGTTACACTAACTGTTTGATATAACTATCATAACAAGACACGGCCCATCTAAATTCAGCCCAACAAGTTACACGACCTGGTTCCCTTTGTGAGATCCATACTCATTCGTGGGCCAGTAACCTGTGAATGATTTTTAGAAGGTGCGGCCCAATACGATTAACCCACTGATCAAGTAGCAGCCCAACTAATGAACTATTTTAAGTGTGCAACCTTATATGTAACAATAACCCATATACCCCAAGCCCAATAGGATGTGTGATCTCATGTGGTATGTGCGACCACGCAGTTAATGCCGTAAATCATGAAGTTCAGTTGCATATTACATAATTAAGTCACTCAATTATAATCAATTCATATATATATATTTACCATAAACTGTTCAGATTGGTTACACAATTGTACATCCCGACGAAAGACCTAACTTTCGTCATCTACATTCATGGCGAAATATCCTTATGTTTCGTCGACTACACTAATGGCGAAACATCCATATGTTTCGTCGACTACACTCATGGCGAAACATCCATATGTTTCGTCGACTTCATCAGGTGAGGAAACAGTTTCAGCATATCAAACCCTAATTCATCAATAGACACCTGCACATAACAATTCCTACCTATTACAATTGCTAACACATATAAATCAGTTACGTTACACATAGTCAAGCGAGATTACACAAAGGTTAACTAAACTAACCGAATATATCCACACTTTCATAAACGTAATCGATTATTATCAAGTAGTATATTGATTCGTAAGCATGTTTGCAACAAATACATCACATAATGAATCCATTTATTCTCGACTAGTAATTCACTAACCCGATTGAGAGATACGAGAGGGGTGGGGTTTCGACCAAGTGGGCTGCCATCAATGATAGGGTGGTGGGGAAGGAGAGTAGGGTTTGTTATTTTGTGATTTAGAGATATACAAGGAGGTTATGTACAAGTCTAGATATAGTGCCAATTACACAAACAAATGGGCCGATATTGCTGCTTCTTTGGGCTACGCAAACTTGGGCCGAATTGATAAAACTATACGAAGAGTGAGTTGGGCTCGGGTGATCCATTTGGGCCGATACAGAGTGTAGTTGTAAAGTATGAATATATCGCCCAATACATGCGCGGCCCAAACAAATGCCAATAAGTTATTTAACCAAGTTATCATACGTTAATCATACTCAATAATCACATCAACAAACAATAATAACACAATTTAATCACATTCAACAAATGGTTGTGCAAGAAGCAACGCGTCAAGGAAAGTCCTGGAAAGTTCGGGTTGTCACATCATCCCCAACTTGAAAGAAATTTCATCCCGAAATTTGGCAAATAAATCAAAAGTGACACGGCAAACCAAAAGTGACACAAAGCGGCAAAGTGTTAGATTAGGAGATTTTCCTCGGGTACCACACATTAGACCAAGCTTCTCGCCTTGGGAAGCTCTAGTACTATTTCTCAAGAAGAAGGATGGTAGCTTTCGTATGTGCATTGACTACCGCGAGCTAAACAAGTTAACCATCAAGAATCGGTATCCTTTACCGAGGGTTGATGATCTCTTCGATCAACTTCAAGGTTCAAGTTACTACTCCAAGATCGATCTTTGATCAGGTTATCACCAGCTGCGAATTCAAGAAGAGAGTATACCGAAGACTGCCTTCAGGACTCGTTATGGACACTACGAGTTTCTGGTAATGCCGTTTGGGTTGACAAAGGTGCCGGAAATATTTATGGATTTGATGAATAGAGTCTGCAAGCCATATCTCGATAAATTCGTGATTGTGTTTATCGACGATATTTTGATTTATTCAAGGACGAAGGAAGAGCATGAGCAACACCTTAGAGCCATCTTAGAGCTGCTCAAGAAAGAGAAATTATACGCAAAGTTCTCAAAGTGCGAGTTCTGGTTGCGTGAGGTTCAGTTCCTTGGTCATGTAGTGAATGAGGATGGAATCCATGTGGATCCCACCAAGATCGAGGCAATTAAGAATTGGGAAACTCCGAAGACGCCAATCGAGATCCGTCAGTTCCTAGGTTTAGCTGGTTATTATTGCAGATTCATTGAGGATTTTTCGAAAATCGCTCAACCGTTGACCTCCCTTACCCAAAAGGATAAAAAGTATGAATGGGGAGATAAACAAGAGGAAGCTTTTCAGTTGCTGAAGAACAAGCTTTGCGATGCACCTATTTTATCCCTACCCGAAGGCACCGATGACTTTGTGGTGTACTGTGACGCCTCACGTCAGGGATTGGGCTGCGTGCTGATGCAGCGACAGAAGGTTATCGCTTATGCTTCGCGCCAGTTGAAGGTTCATGAGAAGAATTACACCACACATGATTTGGAATTAGGCGCAGTGGTGTTTGCACTGCAGATTTGGCGACATTATCTGTATGGTACGCGCTGTACGATCTTTACAGATCACAAGAGCTTACAGCACATATTCGATCAGAAGGAGCTTAATATGAGACAGCGACGATGGGTTGAGTTGTTAAACGATTATGATTGTGAAATAAAATATCACCCCGAAAAGGCGAATGTGGTGGCAGACGCCTTGAGTCAAAAAGAGAGGATTAAGCCCATCAGGGTTAGGGCTTTGGAGATGATTTTACAGACAGACCTCTCGTTGCGCATTCGTGCTGTGCAGAGAGAAGCTCTTAAGAAGGAGAATCTCGAGGATGAATATCTCCGGGGGATGGAGAACCAGTTGGTACCCAATGAGGAAGGAACATTGTGTTTTGTGAAACGAATTTGGGTTCCCCTCTTTGGAGGTCTTAGAGACGTGATTTTTGATGAAGCTCATAAATCAAGGTACTCGATCCACCCAGGATCGGATAAGATGTACCAGGATTTGAAGGATTTCTCTTGGTGGCCGAGATTGAAAGGTGATGTTGCAACTTATGTTGGAAAGTGCTTAACATGTGCCAAAGTAAAGGCCGAATATCAGAAGCCTTCAGGTCTTCTGCAGCAACCCGAGATACCCATGTGGAAATGGGAGCATATATCAATGGATTTTATAACAAAGTTACCAAAGACACCCAGAGGTCATGACACGATTTGGGTAATCGTAGACCGCCTGACAAAATCTGCGCACTTTCTGTCGATCAAGGAAAAGGATAACACTGGTAAGCTAGCTGAGCTGTACCTAAGGGAGATAGTAGCACGTCATGGGGTGCCTATCTCGATTATTTCTGACAGAGACGGGAGATTTGTGTCAAGGATTTGGCAATCTTTCCAGGAAGCGTTTGGTTCTCAATTGAATTTGAGCACTGCCTTTCATCCACAGACGGATGGTCAGAGCGAGAGAATAATTAAGACGCTTGAAGATATGTTACGTGCTGGTGTAATGGACTTGGGTGGCAGTTGGGACACTCACCTACCTTTGGCTGAGTTCTCCTATAACAACAGCTACCATACAAGCATTCAAGCTGCACCGTTTGAAGCTCTTTATGGACGTAAGCATCGATCGCCGTTATGCTGGGCATATACGGGCGATAGACAGCTAGTTGGTCCCGAATTGGTTCAAGAAACGACAGATAAGATCATACAGATCCGAGAGCGCATTAAGGCGGCTCGTGATCGACAAAAGAGCTATGCGGACCAAAGAAGGAAACCTTTGGAGTTTGAAGTGGGAGATATTGTTCTATTGAATGTCTTACCTTGGAAAGGTGTGGCATGCTTTGGGAAGCGTGGAAAGTTAAACCCACAATTCATTGGACCGTTTAAAATCCTAGAGAGGATTGGTTCTGTAGCATACAAGTTGGACCTACCTGCAGAACTGAATGGTGTCCATGATACATTCCATGTATCTAATCTGAAAAGGAGTCCAACACAGGAAATGGTGGTTATCCTGCCAACGAAGTTCACATTGACGACACACTCCATTTTACTGAAGAACCCGTTGAGGTTACGGATTGGATAGTTAACAAAACTAGAAGGAGTAGTGTTAAGATTGTTAAGGTTAGATGGAACGCAAGTCACGGCCTAGAGTTTACTTGGGAGCGTGAGGACCGCATGAAAGCTAAATACCCACACTTATTCCCTAACACCCCTGCAGCTAGTAGTAGAGCTTAAAATTTCGGGACGAAATTTTCTTAACAGGAGGAGAATGTGACAACTGTCAAAAATCCAGGTATCTGTACAATTAACTAATCTTGATTTATGCTTAATGACTGTGCTAAAGTTTACAATTAAATTGCATTCTGATTACTGCCATACACAAACATGTGCATCATACATTGTTTAATTTCATATCAATACTGCATGAAAGCTATATTGCCTTAAATGATGCATTGAGTACAGTTAGCACAGTTATCTGATAAATCAGGAATATGCTGACAGAGTTCAGTACATAGACAGACAGTGTGTTGAGACACAGAATGAGCCAGAAACCAAGTACTACACTAGTATAGAGTGTAGGAAAGTAAGGATAACAAAACTGCCTTCCTAGTGATAGTTTAAGTGCCGGAAAGTGCCTAAAACTCACATAAAGTGCTGAATTCAGCAAAACTCAGCAAAACTCAGCATTTAAACACAATAATATTATGCAGAAATATGGTAAAATGGCCCTGAATGCTTTCCTAAGTGTCGGGAATTAAAAGTGTCACAAAAGGGTACATAAAGAACACTAAACTGCAAGTTTAGCACTTTAACGAACCAGTATCCAACCGAACAACCGAACACTACCCGAAACATCAAAATTTACACTAGAAGCATTGTTTTAATATTTCCAAGCTAGTTATGTTCCCCGAACATCATAACACCCCATACAAAATATCTACTAACTAACACTTGGATTTGAACTTTAAACAAACTATATGGTTAAAACCTATGCTAAGACCCCCCCCCCCCCCCCCCGCCTATTTTCGGCCCCAACAAGGGTCCCACAAGGGGATTTGATTTCAAGATTTTATTTGATTTGTTAGTACTTCCTTAAACACATTACACAAAGGTTAATGCTTAAACTTGGTTATAAGAAGAACATGGAAGGTTATGAGTTCATTATCTTTCACACACCAACACACACTTGATCTTCTTCCTCCTCTTTCTCTCATTCTGGCCGAACACCCACAATAACACCACCACCATCATCCAACTTCATTCATCCATTTTCCATACATACAAAGGTGCTAGAGATTGTATAAGGAAGCTTGGTGGCTTTGGAAGCTAAAGTTCTCTCATTGTTTTTATCCACTCATTTTCTTCACTTGATTCATCCCTAGCCTTGAGCTAGTGGTAAGATCCTTAAACACTCCATTTTACTTCTATTTTAGTAGGTTAAAAGATGTTACAAGCAACTAATCTTGAAGAACACTAAAGATCATGAGAAGTAAACATAAACATAAGCTTGTTTAGTAAAGATATCTTGATGAATATAAGTTGTTATGTTGTTGATCTTTGATTGTTGTAGAGATGATGTTAATCATCATAAGGTCTTGCTAAATCATGATTAAAAACATAGTTTAGCAAGATGTGAAAGTAGAAATTTGTTGTAGGATGATGGATCATCCACACTAAAGCATGAACTTGTAGGAAATAATGTTTTCTTGTAAAGTATTGATCAAAGTATTTTGTTAATCTTATAGATCTAAATATTTCATGGGTTATTCTAAAGGAACCAAGTTAAAATATAAGTTTTGTTAAAACTTGGTTCTTACATGAACAAACTGTCACACCCCCAAAATCCACACGCGGAGTATCACCGCTTGGAGGCGTGACTGACCAGGATCAAACCACTAATCATATTGAACAAGCAAGTAATTAATTGTAAAAGTCCCACCAACACAATTAGTGTCCAAAACAACCATAGTTTAAGTTATGAGCGGAAGCATAATGTTTAAAAACCAAAACATAAGTTTAAATATCCAAAGGTTTAACATGGCACACAGCTGTCCATGTCCCACAACGATTCTTCCTTGTGCAAGCTCCAGCTGAGCACCTATTGACCTGCAAAGCATGTAGTAACGAGTCAACAATAATGTTGAGCGAGTTCACAGTTGGGTGTTGGTTTTAGTTGTTCCAAAAATAGTTCCTTTAACTGGCATCCCTGCCGTGGGGGTTACCCCATAGTTGAAAAACGTGATTTGTTTAACCCATTAACTCTGGCAACCCAGCCGTGGGGGCTACCCCATGATAGTTATCTGGCATTTCGGCCGTGGGGGCTACCCCATGTATACACTAGACTCGTTACCATATCGACTGCTGACTAAAGTCATGTTTAAGTGCCCTGAACTGTCAATGTCTATCAGCATTGACGTGCCCAGATCCATTATTTCACGCCCGTCCTCTGCGGCACGGTGTGAGGCTTGTCAGACCTAAATAGCGCTATCTAACTAATGACCCGCTCGCCATTGGCCCGGCGATTAAGTCGATATAAAAAGGAGGGACTTCGTGATAGAGTTTTTGGTCTAGTAAAGTTATCTGTCCGTGAGGACGAGGAATTACATTCCTGAACCATTACTGTCCTACCCAAGAAAGGACGAGGAATCCATATTCCTTAACCCCATTCCCAACCCCTGGGAATCCCATGCTTTGTAGAGTGTGAACTCACCTTAGATTGCTCGGTAGGTAAACGAAAGGTCAATCGAACTGCTAGAGGTCAACCACGTCCTAACATGGTTACCATACAAGTCAGGTTTAGATTCAAGTAATGCACACATAGGTTTACATAGAGATAGCAAAGTCACGAACACATACTAATCTTGGCATCACATAAACAGTCAAAGTGCATAGCATATTCATACTTGTACGATTTGAAAAGATTGGGCTCGCACAAGTTCAACAACCTTGTACGATCCTCCCATAGAAGTCCAATAGTACCCGGCCCAAATAAATAAACATAATTCAACTTGTGCGATCCAGAATATCTTGTGCGACCGGATCTTACACACCTAATCTTGTGCGATCCTAGCAACTTGTGCGATTTACTTGTATGTGTGGGACTTGTGCGATTAGTTAATTTCTTTCCTTAAATTATGCCATCAGTTACAACCAATTTGACAGTTTCCAAATTCACATTCCTCGATCAAGTCAATCATTTACTAAATCATAACAATTACTCAATCATTAACACCATCGGATTTAGAAAGTTTAATTTCATTAAACTTTCTTGAACTCTAAACCTAGATCAGATCATGAACCATATTAAAACACTCAATCGGATTATCAAGCTATGAATTCAAACACCACTGTTGCACGCTAAATCAATTCAACAACCCTAATGATTAGCTAATCAGGAATGATAACAATTCAACACTCTAACATCACACCTCATATTCAAGAATTATCAACCCGTTGACCTACATTCGAACCTTGATCTCATCCATAGTATACCAAGCGTATCAATATTAAATCATGGAATCATCAATATCTAATTAACATATTGCCAATCATATAATAAATCCGAATACAGAAACACACGGCCAGTTACATCTACTCGGTTTCTTAAATATCTAGGTTAACATCAAATCATCCTGCCGTTCCCAAGGTGACAATTATTAATCATGAAATCCAATTTCATCATGCAAGTCTGAATCACAATAATTAACCACACCAACCATGCAATATTATATAAGAATCGGTCCAATCATAAGCAACCAAAAAAAAAAAAACATATTCATTCATTCAATGATACAAGAATTCGGTCACATGGCTCTGACATACATTTAATGAAAGATAATTGTTACTAAAGACCCACTCAAATTCAATTGCCATGATCACAAGCTATTTCAATTGTCAGTAGATCATGTGCATCCTATCGATATACATAGATTCATAAATAGCACACATGTGAATGCAAGTTAAAAACCAACAATGAATATACTAACCAATAACCTTGATCCAATAAAGTGATGCTTAGATGATAAAGAAGAGTTCTCCTGCCGTCGCTTTTACAAGGGGAGGTGCTTAGGGTTTGCTAAGTGATATTGTGAGTTGTGAATTAATAGAAGGAAAAGGTTTACCTTATTTATGGCACAAGTGGGCCGGTGATTAACATGTGATATTTAATAATAAAACACAAGACATAGTGGGCCGAGAGTGGTAAGGAACCAAAGCCCAAAGGCTTGTGCGATCGGCCAAGTGTTGTGCGATCGGTTTATTTCATGTGACTCTAATACAAACATACAAGCACACACATATTCACATAACATAACATTCAATTAGCACCTCATATAACGTAATCACATATTGCTCAAACAAGTAACATCGAAGTACAAAGAAGGTTCTAAAATCCGAGTTGTCACATTATCCCCAAGTTGAAAGAAATTTCGTCCCGAAATTTAGCACGTACTCACTGAGGAAGCTAGTTAAGTTGCATGGTTCTCCTGGTTTTCCCGGGGTGTCACATCCTCCCCCCGTTGATCTGGAATTTCGTCCCGAAATTCCGTAGCTTCAGCCTCAGTAGTGGTTGACTGTTTGCGAATAGTTGGGGATACTTTTGTTTCATCTGATCTTCGTGTTCCCAGGTGAACTCTGGGCCGCGACGTGAGTTCCAACGAACTCGAACGAGAGGTATTCTAGTACGCTTGAGGACCTTAACATCCCGGTCCATGATTTCAACTGGTTCCTCGACGAATCGTAACTGTTCGTCGATAGTGAGCTCCTTCAAAGGAACTATGTGGGTCTCATCTGACAGACACTTCTTCAGATTTGACACGTGGAAAACGTTGTGAACTGCACTGAGTTCTGCTGGTAAGTTCAGTTTGTAGGCCACCTTGCCTATTTTCTCAATGACTTCGAAAGGTCCAATGTATCGTGGGTTAAGTTTGCCTCGTTTACCAAAACGAACCACACCCTTCCAGGGTGAAACTTTGAGTAGTACTCGCTCCCCAACCTGGAGCTCTAGTGGTTTTCTGCCCTTATCGGCGTATACTTTCTGACGGTCACGAGCTGCCGCCATTCGTTGTCGTATCTGAGCAATTCGCTCTGTTGTGTCTACCACAAGTTCTGGACCAGTAATCTGACTTTCCCCCACCTCTGCCCAACAAAGAGGTGACCGGCATTTACGCCCGTACAATGCCTCAAACAGAGCAGCTTTAATGCTGGTGTGGTAGTTGTTATTGTATGAGAATTCCACAAGCGGCAGATGCTTTTCCCAGCTGTTGCCAAAGTCAATCACACATGCCCTAAGCATGTCTTCTAGGGTCTAGATGGTGCGTTCAGACTGCCCATCCGTTTGCGGGTGATAAGCTGTGCTCATATCTAATTGTGAGCCAAAGGACTTGTGCATTGCTTGCCACAGTTCTGATGTAAAACGTGCATCTCGATCCGAGATAATAGAGGTGGGCACTCTGTGCCTCGAGACAACTTCCTTAAGATATACGTCTGCTAGCGTGGAAAACTTATCTGTTTCCTTGATAGCCAAGAAGTGAGCAGACTTTGTGAGTCGATCCACGATCACCCAAATAGTATCGTTACCACGTTGAGATCTAGGCAGGCCAGTAACAAAATCCATGGAAATTTGCTCCCATTTCCATTGTGGTATTTCTGGTTGTTGGAGTAGGCCAGAAGGTTTCTGATATTCTGACTTGACTCTCGCACAAGTCAAGCACTTGCTAACGTATGTTGCCATGTGGGCCTTCACGCTAGGCCACCAGTAGGTAGTTCTGAGGTCGTGGTACATCTTATCCGAACCAGGATGAACTGAGTAGCGAGACTTGTGTGCCTCATCCGTCACAAGCTCTCGTAGGTTGCCATAAAGTGGGACCCAAATGCGTCCTGTTACGTAGTAAGCACCGTCTTCCTTTTGTTCTAACCGTTGCCTTGAGCCGCGTAGGGCTTCAGCCCTGATGTTTTCTGGTTTCAATGCTTCTACCTGAGCATCTCGTATCTGTGCAGGAAGACTAGATTGGATAGTGAGTTGTAAGGCTCGTACGCGCTTAGGCGTAGTGTCCTTTCGACTGAGGGCGCCAGCCACAACGTTGGCTCTGCCTGGTTGGTACCTGATCAAGCATTCGTAGTCATTCAGTAGCTCGACCCATCGTCGTTGTCGCATATTTAGTTCCTTCTGTTTGAGGATATGCTCGAGACTCCTGTGATCGGTGTAAATGGCGCACTTGGTACCGTACAGGTAGTGTCTCCATATCTTAAGTGCAAAAACAACAGCTCCCAGCTCTAAATCGTGCGCAGTGTAGTTCCTTTCATGAACTTTAAGTTGGCGTGAGGCGTAGGCTATGACCTTGTCACGTTGCATCAATACACATCCAAGACCCTGAATGGATGCGTCACAATAGACCACAAAATCGTCGGTGCCCTCTGGAAATGAAAGAATAGGTGCGCTGCAAAGTCTATCCTTTAAGTGTTGAAACGCAGTGTCCTGTGCATCACCCCATCAATAAGTAACGCCCTTCTGTGTTAGTGAGGTGAGAGGTTGTGCAATCTTGGAGAAATCCTTGATAAACCTTCTATAGTAGCCTGCCAAACCCAAAAATTGACGGATTTCTGTTGGTGTACGTGGTGCAGGCCAGTTCTTGATCGAGTCTACCTTGGATGGATCAACATGTATCCCATCCTTGTTTACCACATGGTCTTGGAAATGGACTTCACGAAGCCAGAAGTCGCATTTCGAAAACTTAGCATAAAGTTGTTCTGTTCGAAGGAGTTTCCAAAATAAGTCGTAAATGCTGCTCGTGCTCCTCCTGACTCTTCGAATAGATCAGGATGTCATCAATGAAAACTATAACGAACTTATCTAGGTAAGGCTTGCACACTCGATTCATCAAGTCCATGAAGACCACAGGTGCGTTTGTCAGCCCAAAAGGCATGACCAAAAACTCGTAGTGTCCATAACGGGTTCTAAAGGCTGTTTTAGAGACGTCCTCTTCTCGGACTCTCAGCTGGAGATATCCTGATCTCCAATCAATCTTTGAATAGTAGCTCGACCCTTGCAGCTGGTCGAACAAGTCGTCAATGCGTGGAAGAGGATAGCGATTCTTCACGGTCACCTTGTTGAGTTCACGGTAGTCGATACACACACAGGAGATACCGTCCTTCTTCTTCACGAATAGCACTGGAGCTCCCCAGGGCGAAGAGCTAGGACGAATAAAACCCTTATCCAAGAGTTCTTGTAGTTGCGTAGAGAGTTCTTCCAACTCTGATGGAGCTAGGCGATAAGGTGCACGAGCTATAGGTGCTGCTCCAGGAGCTTGTTACTATGAATTACCAAAGGTTCTTAACCAGCCCGAGGAATGCGGATGTTCTTTTCTTTACAAAGAATCTCTGCTCGATGTTGACATAACCAATCCATACCAATAACGATGTCGAAACCATCATACGTTGGGGTCATTCCTAGCATCACCCTGATCAATCACGAACACTCGACCCCTGGCACCATTGCCGTCGTTATTACCCCCTTGTTGCCTCCATTATTGTTCTCGTTTCCTTGGTTATGGTTCTGATTCTGGTTCTGGTTCAACTGTGGACATTGTCTCTTGAAGTGACCTTCAGCACCACACTGATAACATCCCTTGTTACCCTTGCTATTGCTGCTAATTCTATGAAGCTTATGGCTGCTGTTGTCGGTTTTGGTTTACAGGACGTGAGCTTCTACAATCTTTGACTTCATGACCAAGCTTGTTGCATCTCTGACAACGATCTTTGCTGCACGGCCCGCTGTGGTGCAAGTTACATCGATTCCATCCTGCCCTTGACTACCAGAAGGTTGCTGACCAGGACTCTGGTAGTCATCGATCTTTCACTGTTGTGCCTGGGACTGAACCGTAGTCGAACCCTTGCTGGAGGTTCCATCCCACTTCCGTTTATTGTCACAGGAAGTAGCAGAAGTAGTAGTAGTAGTAGTAGTAGTAGTAGTAGTAGCACCGATACGTTTAGGCAGCTTGTTCTGTTCCACTGCTTGGTCTGGGAGACGATGAGCAAGACGAGTAACATCCTGGATAGTAGCAAGGTTAGCAGAAGTCACATGACTTTGAATCTCTGGTACTAAGCCTTTGAGGTACAGCTCAATGCGCTTGATGGGAGGGTCCACCATAGTTGGACATAACACTGTCAGTTCGTCGGATCGTTTCGTGTACGCTTCTATCTCTGACCCCGTCATCTTCAGGTTAAAGAACTCTACCTCCAACTTATGAATGCCATCACGATTGCAATATTCCTCTTTGATCCGTTCCTTGAAGGTGTTCCATGGAGTGGCATTAGCAGCAACCAACCCCAGCATTTGAACCTGAGCGTTCCACCACGTGAGCGCTATACTCTCGAGAGTACCGGTAGCATACTTCACCCTGCGAGCCTCAGGCATCCACACATCTCGAAAGCAGATTCGAGCTTTTCGAACCAGTGGAGGAGACCTACAGCTCCTTTAGTGCCACTGAAAGTACTAGGACGACAGTCCATGAAGGTCCTGAATGTGCATACAGGCGGCTGAGCGTTCTGACCTTGTTGCGTAGGGAAGAAAAGACAGGGTTAAGCGCGAGAGTTGGGTCATGAGAGTAGGATCTAACATCCTAGGGTAGGTTCGTAACAGCAGGTTATACCTCCTGCCTGAGCGGCTGTGAGTGCTACACCTAACGTGTTTGTTGATAAGAGCCGTCAGCTGGGTTTGAGTTAGGTTCACACGTTCCCTCATGATCTTCACATCGAAGGAAACACAAATAGGAAAGGTGTCGCAAATGTGTGTAAGTGTGGAGTGACAGAAGGAAGCAAGCACGCATGTGTTTTCAACAACAGTTGTTACGTTTATCTAAGCATACCATGAGCAAAGTTCTATGTAATCTAGCAAGTAGGCAATGTAAACAAAAATCGTATCACCTAGAATGTCGAGCCTTGCACGTGGAGTGAAGCGTCGTTGTGGATCGTAGAGCACTGTACAGGTTATAGTCTGGTTTTAACAAAAACGTTTTCCCTTATTAAAACCAAGTTCTCTATAACCAATGGCTCTGATACCAATCTGTCACACCCCCAAAATCCACACGCGGAGTATCACCGCTTGGAGGCGTGACTGACCAGGATCAAACCACTAATCATATTGAACAAGCAAGTAATTAATTGTAAAAGTCCCACCAACACAATTAGTGTCCAAAACAACCATAGTTTAAGTTATGAGCGGAAGCATAATGTTTAAAAACCAAAACATAAGTTTAAATATCCAAAGGTTTAACATGGCACACAGCTGTCCATGTCCCACAACGATTCTTCCTTGTGCAAGCTCCAGCTGAGTACCTATTGACCTGCAAAGCATGTAGTAACGAGTCAACAATAATGTTGAGCGAGTTCACAGTTGGGTGTTGGTTTTAGTTGTTCCAAAAATAGTTCCTTTAACTGGCATCCCTGCCGTGGGGGTTACCCCATAGTTGAAAAACGTGATTTGTTTAACCCATTAACTCTGGCAACCCAGCCGTGGGGGCTACCCCATGATAGTTATCTGGCATTTCGGCCGTGGGGGCTACCCCATGTATACACTAGACTCGTTACCATATCGACTGTTGACTAAAGTCATGTTTAAGTGCCCTGAACTGTCAATGTCTATCAGCATTGACGTGCCCAGATCCATTAGTTCACGCCCGTCCTCTGCGGCATGGTGTGAGGCTTGTCAGACCTAAATAGCGCTATCTAACTAATGACCCGCTCGCCATTGGCCCGGCGATTAAGTCGATATAAAAAGGAGGGACTTCGTGATAGAGTTTTTGGTCTAGTAAAGTTATCTGTCCGTGAGGACGAGGAATTACATTCCTGAACCATTACTGTCCTACCCAAGAAAGGACGAGGAATCCATATTCCTTAACCCCATTCCCAACCCCTGGGAATCCCATGCTTTGTAGAGTGTGAACTCACCTTAGATTGCTCGGTAGGTAAACGAAAGGTCAATCGAACTGCTAGAGGTCAACCACGTCCTAACATGGTTACCATACAAGTCAGGTTTAGATTCAAGTAATGCACACATAGGTTTACACAGAGATAGCAAAGTCACGAACACATACTAATCTTGGCATCACATAAACAGTCAAAGTGCATAGCATATTCATACTTGTACGATTTGAAAAGATTGGGCTCGCACAAGTTCAACAACCTTGTGCGATCCTCCCATAGAAGTCCAATAGTACCCGGCCCAAATAAATAAACATAATTCAACTTGTGCGATCCAGAATATCTTGTGCGACCGGATCTTACACACCTAATCTTGTGCGATCCTAGCAACTTGTGCGATTTACTTGTATGTGTGGGACTTGTGCGATTAGTTAATTTCTTTCCTTAAATTATGCCATCAGTTACAACCAATTTGACAGTTTCCAAATTCACATTCCTCAATCAAGTCAATCATTTACTAAATCATAACAATTACTCAATCATTAACACCATCGAATTTAGAAAGTTTAATTTCATTAAACTTTCTTGAACTCTAAACCTAGATCAGATCATGAACCATATTAAAACACTCAATCGGATTATCATGCTATGAATTCAAACACCACTGTTGCACGCTAAATCAATTCAACAACCCTAATGATTAGCTAATCAGGAATGATAACAATTCAACACTCTAACATCACACCTCATATTCAAGAATTATCAACCCGTTGTCCTTCATTCGAACCTTGATCACATCCATAGTATACCAAGCATATAAATATTAAATCATGGAATCATCAATATCTAATTAACATATTGCCAATCATACAATAAATCCGAATACAGAAACACACGGCCGGTTACATCTACTCGGTTTCTTAAATATCTAGGTTAACATCAAATCATCCTGCCGTTCCCAAGGTGACAATTATTAATCATGAAATCCAATTTCATCATGCAAGTCTGAATCACAATAATTAACCACACCAACCATGCCATACTATATAAGAATCGGTCCAATCATAAGCAACCAAAAAAAAACATATTCATTCAATGATACAAGAATCCGGTCACATGGCTCTGACATACATTTAATGAAAGATAATTGTTACTAAAGACCAACTCAAATTCAATTGCCATGATCACAAGCTATTTCAATTGTCAGTAGATCATGTGCATCCTATCGATATACATAGATTCATAAATAGCACACATGTGAATGCAAGTTAAAAACCAACAATGAATATACTAACCAATAACCTTGATCCAATAAAGTGATGCTTCGATGATAAAGAAGAGTTCTCCTGCCGTCACTTTTACAAGGGGAGGTGCTTAGGGTTTGCTAAGTGATATTGTGAGTTGTGAATTAATAGAAGGAAAAGGTTTACGTGATTTATAGCACAAGTGGGCCGGCGATTAACATGTGATATTTAATAATAAAACACAAGACATAGTGGGCCGAGAGTGGTAAGGAACCAAAGCCCAAAGGCTTGTGCGATCGGCCAAGTGTTGTGCGATCGGTTTATTTCATGTGACTCTAATACATACATACAAGCACACACATATTCACATAACATAACATTCAATTAGCACCTCATATAACGTAATCACATATTGCTCAAACAAGTAACATCGAAGTACAAAGAAGGTTCTAAAATACGAGTTGTCACACAAACACTATTTTTGGTAGTTAAACAAGTGTAGAAACACTTGTGTAACAAGAAAATTTCATAAAGAAACATTTTTTGTAAAACATGATTACAAGTTGTAAACATCTAAGTCTTTCAAGAATGATGTTTTTAAATAAACAACCCCACTTTGAAGGGTAACTAAACACACTACCAAGTTACTACAAATTTTCATAAACTTTCAAGTTCATGAAGTAGTAGATTAAGCATGATTTTGGCAAAATTGATAAGTATAAGGTGTTTAGAGATGATTGTAAATTGATTGTGATGATTTTTACAAAAGAAAATGATATGCTTGAAAGCATGGAAACCTCCATTTTTAGGGGAAAGAATGGCAAAATTTTCTAACAATATTAACACTTAGAAAATATTTTAAAAACAAATATTTACAAGCGTGTTTTAACCATGAGATTTCCATATAAACTTTGCCATAATTTTTGTTACAAAAATACAAGTATTGAAGGTTGGTTTTTATAAATAAAAGTGGTTAAAAATATATTTAGAATATATATATACAATGAAGACACACATGTGTGATTATTTGTATACTTTGTGTAATAGTTTTATTATTTTAGGACTTGAAATAATATAACACATCAAAACACCTAGAATTACAATCCTAAATATTACCAAAATCTCAAGGAATAAAGATACAAGTTACATGCAAAATATTGGCGAACCGAACAAGAAATGTAACTTACAAAATATTCTGGAAAATATGTTCACAAAATATATTTTGGTAAATAATATTTTGGATACAAAGGAATGAAAATATGATTTTCACAATTACTTCAAGAGTATATCATATTTTTGTCAAGGGAAAAAATATAGCATTTTTGACAAGTATAAAAATATATTTTCCTTGGAATTATTAGAAGATATCAAGGAATAAAGATACAAGTTACATGCAAAATATTGGTGAACCGAACAAGAAATGTAACTTACAAAATATTCCGAAAAATATGTTCACAAAATATATTTTGGTAAATAATATTTTGGATATAAAGGAATGAAACTATGATTTTCACAATTACTTCAAGAGTATATCATATTTTTGTCAAGGGAAAAAATATAGCATTTTTGACAAGTATAAAAATATATTTTCCTTGGAATTATTAGAAGATATATTATTTTTGGGAAGAATATATATATTTTATTGAGTAAACTTGAAATACATTATTCTTGGATAAAAATAAGTTTATAAATACTTTCTAAGTTAGACTTGAAATTATATCATTTTGAAACTACAAAATTTCTGCCCAAAAGAAAAATTATGGATAATTTTTCTAAGTAATATTCCTTAAATATATATTTTGGAAATATATAAGTTGGTGGACTTTTATTAGACATAATATTCCGGAAAGTATAATAATTAAATAAGTAAGAGGCTACTTAATCAAAAACATTAAGAATATGTATTCTCGAACGTATAAATACTCACCGGAATACGACCCCAAAATGTGGCAAAAATACACATGTATAAGATACCCCCATCCTTGGGAAGGAAATACAAGTATTAATACTTGGGAAGTATTAAGTCAATATATGCTGTTTAACAATTATTCCAAAAATTTATAGTTATAATTTAAGTTAAGATATTAATTATTTTGACAATAATTATATAACTTGGAATAATATCTGAAGCGTAAAAGAAACGTAACTCACCTTTACATTCTATGTATTGACCTTATTTTAACGTATGTGACAGGTTAAATTGGATGCTAAGATGAATCAAGATAGGCAGTCTAGAAACTCCATTAATAGAAATCTAGGTTGTCGGACTTGTTTTGCTTTTGAGACACTCTATCTGTAATAATTGTTGTGGAATATTTGTAGATTGGTATGGGACAATTAACCGTTTAAATATTGCCATTTAACAGTTGTTATGGATTCTCTTGAGCAATCTGGTTCGCCCAGTGCCGCGCCCCGATGTTCCCGCCATCGGTTGGGGTGTGACATATTGGTATCAGAGCCATAACTATATGGAATTAGGCCGAGTCTTAGGATTGACCTAGTCTATAGTCTATGTACCCGCATACCATTTACTCACATTCGTTTTGCGAAAACTATATCATTGTGCGAACACTGCATACTACAGCTTTGTGCAAAAAAAAAACGGACTTTCCTAAGGCTGGACACTACATGGCCTTTCCTAAGGCTGACACAACATACACGTTTTTGAAAACACTTGCATACCACAACTGAGTGATCTTGTCGAGACTAGGTGTGGAAATCGGAAACTCTCGATAAGATTTATCACTCACTCTACGCATATTTTTACTCTTTGCACTAGAATATCTGTCGAGTTAGAAATGACATCCATATCTCGACGAAATTCTCCATCTCTATCTCATGGTTTTGCCACATCTTCAGGAACGAAGTTGTTAAGCTAGGGGTCAAACCCGCATCTTAATGACCTGTTCCACTCTACTTTGATTTTACAAAACTCTCACCAAAGTCTCGATGGATCCCAACAACCCGAGTCACGTAGTGACCGAAAGGATGAGTGTCGTTCGTTATATTTGGCGAGAGCACAGTCTATCAGGATAAAGGTGTGACACCTGTGTCTATAATCATTGTAAACAGTTCAGTTATCAATGAAATAATGTTATTTGATCCCAATGTTTGTTTGTTTATGTTTGACATTTTTCATGTTTTGATTTTCGTTCAATTTCAAACTCTATATCGCTTTCTAGAGAGTTATACGCAAACTGTTGCGTAAACATAATCATTTTAATGTGAAAAACACTTCGGAAGATCAATTTATGCTTAACATACCTTAAATATCCTTTACATAACTTAGAAATAAGTTTTGAAGGCTTTGGTATGGCAAAATCAAGTTTATTCGCTTACAGGGACTAAATTCGACAAACTGTGAAAGTATGCCGATTCGTACTGTAACGAACATTCCAAAACATGATCATAAGTTAAACATACCATAAATATCCTTTACATAGCTTAGAAATAGGCTTTGAGGGGTTCGGTGTGCTAAAATAAACTTTTTGGTCATTCAGGGACTAAAAGTGTCAAAAAGTGCATAAGTTTGCATTTTCGCGCATATCTTACGTTCTGAATTCATCCGGACATCCAAAAAAATTTATGTAATCATTAAAATATTTTATTTTAGTGATTGGCATGATAAAATTCCATTCGTCGCGTAATTTGGATCGTTTTTCGCATTCGTTCGCGTTTCGTCGTAATTAACCGAACAACGCAACCGTATGACCAAACGAACCGACATCCGAGATATTTTTGATCATGTTTCATGTTCTCTATACTTTAAATTCATTTTAGAGCCTTGAAATGGGATTAACAGGGCTTAAACGTGTCAAAAATGCATCAAAAACCAAGTTTTGCACATTCAGGGACCAAAGTTGACAATCTGCCATAGTTATCTTAGGAAGGGACCAAAGTTGAAAATCAGATTTCCAGCTTGTTCCAGCTGTTCCCCTCATTTGCACATGGTTTTAATGAAACTAGGGGCTTGTTTTGGGGTACCCATGGTATTCTAAAACCATGGGCACACATGTAAGGTCCAGATCGAAGCTCGGTTTTCGATGAACGATCTTAACGGTTCTCTGAAATCTATAAATACCCCCACCCTCTTGCTTCAAACTCACACTTTGATCTGATTTGGCTCTCTAAGTTGAAGTTATATACTTCATACCTGAGAGTAATCGGATCAAAACTCCATAGCTTGGACCCGTTGTAAGTTCTCTTTCGTTCTTTTATGCGTTTTAAGCACGAAAGTCAAACTGTGTTTGACTTTCAGCTTTGACTAGCTTATGGTCAACACAAAGTTTGTTTAAACTTCGCAACGTGAGCGTAATCACGATGGTTATAGTCCCTAGTGACTATACCTACCGATTACCACGTTGTTTAGGTGTAGTGACGAGTCGTAGTTTCAATCAAAATGCGTATTCTTGCGTATTTTGCAACCAAACTATTCTTAGGTATCAAAACCCTTTGTTTTGATATCAAACTTGTTTTCTAAATTCGTTAAACATGTTTTAACATGTTTAACTCGTCACTTTTAGTTTAGTGCTTATATTGGGTCGTAAGATAAGCGGTCTAAACATGTTTCTTGCGTATTTAACATGTTTTCTAAATTCGTTAAACATGTTTTAACATGTTTAACTCGTCACTTTTAGTTTAGTGCTTAGACTTTCGAACCCGACCCGTTTGGTCGATCATTAGAATCCGACCAAACACATTAGGTGACCATAGTTGTATAGGGAATAACCTTCCAAGGTTATGCCTTATGGTCACGTCGTTTAGTTAGTTGTATGATAGGTAGTTTATATGCCTTAGGAAAATGACCAAAATGTCCTTTTTGCGCATAAATTCATTTTAAGCATATGTAACCTAAATTTTGACATCTAAACTAATTAGGCAACAATATTAGAAATGTTAAGGCATATTTTACTTATCATAGGACTAGTTAGGCGGTCCGAACGCGTTTTACGCGAACGACACATTAAAGTAGCGTAAGCTACCTAAACGAGTCGTAATGGGTCGTAAGCACTTAGGATAGGTTCCGTTCTAGAATGTAGACTTTGTTAAGCCATATTACATGAGTTCTTACACTCATTTGGTTTATGAAACCTCATTTTATCTGATCCTCCGATTTAGGTCCGTTTATTAACATAGTTACCTATATTAGGTGCCGTTTGATTCCGTGATCTTTCTAGCATTGCTTGGTGGTTATCCAAAGACTATTGAGCAATCTCAAGTGAGTACATAGACCCCTATTTTACTGTTTTTCAAACATTTTGGGGTGAAACACATGTGCCTACTTGTTACTTTCATGCTTTCCATGTTTTCATATCATATGCTTGTTATGTTCATTAGTACACTTATAGTACATGATTTCATTGTGTTTTTGCTATGTATGTCCATTAGTTGCATACTTAGTACATCACTTTACATTACATTACATTACATTTTATGCTATGTATGTCCATTTAGTTCATACTTAGTACCTTGTTTTACATTACATTTCACGCTATGTATGTCCATTTAGTGCATACTTAGTGCAATATTTTACATCACATCACATGCTATGTATGTTCTTTTGTTGCATACTTAGTACATTTGTTTTTCATCACATGCTTACATTTTGATATGACATTTGGTTTGTTTAAATGGGACAAAAATACATTCATTAACATTGGCCATGCCGTTCGTTAGTAGGTAGTGGTACCATAGGAATTGACAATTCCCATTCCTGAAATCTTAGGTATGTTTGGATGGAAGGAATGACCGAATTCGATACACATAACTCAGATAAACCTTTAATTTGTTTAAGGGTTTATCGCCACAGTCTCGAGGATGCATAGATGTTTGTATCTGTATAGCATGCATTTCCACAAAACACAACCTTGATTTAAACTATGTTTTACTTCAATACCTTGTTTTTGTGCATTTTACCTATGGTTTAGTTGATACATTTCACTTACCATACATCACATTTTGATTACACATTACATTATTTACATTTGACATAAGCATTTAACATTGGTTTACACATTGCGTGATTTACATTGACATAAACATTTTTTACATGGTTTACACAATAACGTATGACAATTGGTTTAAACATGGACAATTTACATTGGTGGTTTATTTGGGTAAGTGATTTAAGTAACGAGACGTGTGTAATATGATACAAGCGTGGTGGATACGCCGCTGGTACTTCCTATATATAAGTTCTTGTATGATATTATATATCGTAGTGTTATTTAAATTATTTCAATTTAGACATATAACATTTTACATAAATGACATATTTTTCACAAGACATTGTTTTACAAAACAGTTTGTTTTATACAACTCATTTTACTTATTTAATTAACCATACATCTTTCTTCTATATAATCTGATTTCTTATCAAGTTTTCATATGATTTACAAAAGAAAACACTTAACCAGATTCATGACTAATTTTTATTAAACATTTCTTTAAACTCAAGTCATGAATCCTATTTTCACAAAACCTATGTATCTCACAGGAATTTTTATGCTGACGTACCTATTTTCACATGTGTTTCAGGAGCTGTTGCATAGGATGATCGAGATACACTTAGGCGGACCTATGCCTTAGTGATTTAAAATGAAGCTAGACTAGTTAAATCATGTTATGTACCCTTTGTTTCTGTGTTTTAAAACAATGTAACACCTTTATTTGATAAATAAAACATAACTTTAAATACCATGGTTGTGAAACAATAATTCTGTTACAACACTCCCCGACGTTTCCGCCATGATTTGATGTTTTACGTGGTCGGGGTGTGACAGAAGAGTTGGTATCAGAGCCAATGGTTATAGGGAATTAGGTTATTAGTAATGCTTTGACCTAGACTATAACTTTTCTAGGACCCTAACACAAGTTGTCTTGTGTTTAGATCTTAAAACATGCACTTTTCATATCCTTAGGTGATTACCAAAACAAGAACCCAATTTTTCCAAAACGATTTTTGAAAATCAATCATCTGTTTTTAAATGATTTATTATAAGGTTTTGAACCCTCCAATTTTTCAAAATGATTTTGAAAATTTATCATCCATTTTTGAATGATTCTTTTTGGCCTTGTGCCTTCCAAGTTTTCAAAATCTCGTCAAAGTTTTGGGTTCTAAATAGTGTGAACACGTGCACACTGGAAGGGTGAATGCCTGTACCCTGGGTTTTCTGTCTAAGGCTAGAGTGTTCGTACAAATCCACATAATCGGACCAGTCACTCTCACCTGGGAACTCTTGGGGTGAGTGTTCACTTATAGGCGAGCATGTCTTCGTGATACATTATTTTTGACCCATTTACTTTGATTAGTCACTGTGTGTCGTTTGTTTGCTTTGTGGTACAAACGAATGACCACCATCTTTGCATTTGTCGACTTTTGCATCATCTCATTCTTTTCATCTAATCATCTCACTCGTTTCCTCTCATGTTTCCTCTTTTTAGAATGCCTCCTCGACGCGAAAATCCGCTACCTAATGCCGAAATGGCACATATTATGGCGCAGCATATGGCTGTTGTACTCCCAGACATTATTGCTCAAGTGAACCAAGCCAACAATAACCAAAATGCTCCATGCAATTTCAAGAGTTTCAATTCGGCTAAACCCCTCAAGTTCAGTGGTTCTGAAGGGGCACTGGGCTCCTACAGTAGTTCGAGAGCATTGAGAGTATGTTCCGTCACGTTCAGTGTCCTGAAAATTAGAAAGTCGAGTTTGCTTCCAGTGTGTTTCAGAAGAGGGCTCTTACATGGTGGAACGGGGTTATGAGAGACCGTGGTGCTGAGGTTGCTTTAGCATAAACTTGGGCCGAGCTTAGGGCTCTTACGATGAGGGAGTTTTGTCCTCGTCATGAATTAAGGGCTTTAGAAAGGGAGTTTGATGACTTAAAGCAGGATAGTGGTGAGCACCGGGCTTACACTAACAGGTATGAAGAGTTGAGCTTACTTTGCCCTACAATGGTTACCCAACTCAAGAAAGCTATCTAGAGGTATATTGATGGCTTACCTGACTCCGTGCAAGACATCGTCACTGGTAGTAACCCTACCACAGTTCGTCAGGCGATTGAGTTAGATGCGACATTGACTGAGTCGCAGGTTCGAAATGGTAAACTACACAGGAAGGGCGACAAGGGTAAGAAACAGTTGTCTGACAAGGGTGAGAGCAAGAAGGGTAAGAACAAGAAGGGCAAGGATTCTGGTTCTTCGAAAGGGTCTAGGAAGCGTAAGGCTTCCCAGAATTTCGCTGTCACTGCCCAAGTCAATCAGGCAGCTCCCAATCATCCTGCACAACCGCCAGCAAAGAAACGATATGCGGGGAATGTACCGTTGTGCAACAGATGTAATAGCCACCATCAGCCACAAGTTCCGTGTCGTTTCTGTACTAACTGTGGGAAGTCAGGTCACCTTTCTGATGTTTGTCATTTTGCTCAGAATCAAGCAGCTCGTAACCCAGCTCAGCAGGCTGCTCAACAGCAAGCACAAGCTGCACGACCTCACTTTCCTCCTGGTTCATGCTATAATTGTGGGGACCTGACTCATTATCGAAACCAGTGTCTAAGGCTAGTCAACGCAAATCAGAATCAGGTTCAGGCTCGAGGTCGAGTCTTCAACATGAATGCTCAAGAGGCGCAAGCAGACAACGAGGTGGTCAACGGTACGTTCTTTGTTAACAATCAGTCTGCATCTGTTCTTTTTTATTCGGGTGCCGATAAGAGTTTTGTGTGATTGTCTTTTGAGCCATTGCTTTGCATGTCTAGAACAAAACTAGGTAAGCCTTTAACAGTAGAAGTTGCTAGTGCTGATCCCATTGTTCTCGATTCTATTCTTCGTAACTGCCAGTTGAACCTTAACAACCATCTTTTTCACATCGACCTCACGCCAATGCAACTTGGGAGTTTCGACGTTATAGTAGGTATTGATTGGTTAGCTAAGCATCATGCAGAGGTAGTTTGTTTTGAGAAGATTGTTCGTGTTCCGCTCTCGACAGGTGAGATCCTACAGGTTCGTGGTGAGAAACCTGCTAGTAGTCTCAAGCTCATGTCTTGTACTCAGGCTCGAAAGTATCTGCGAAAGAACTATGTGGCCTTCTTGACACATGTTGTTGCAGATAAAGGCAAAGGTAAGTCGATTGAAGATATCCCTGTTGTTCGAGATTATCTAGAAGTGTTTCCTGAAGAGTTACCTGGTTTACCTCTAGCACGCCAAGTCGAGTTTCGGATTGATCTTGTACCTGGTGCAAATCCTATTTCCAGATCTCCATATCGTCTTGCACCGTCTGAGATGCAAGAGTTGTTTAAACAGCTTCAGGAGGTTTCTGACAAAGGTTTTATTCGTCCTAGCTTTTCACCTTGGGGTGCTCCCGTTCTTTTTGTCAAGAAGAAGGATGGATCTTTCAGGATGTGCATCGATTACCGTGAGCTTAATAAGCTTACCATCAAGAATCGATATCCCCTACCTCGCATTGATGATCTCTTTGATCAGTTACGGGTGCTTCATATTTTTCGAAGATTGATCTACGTTCTGGGTATCATCAACTTTGTGTGCATGAAGAAGATATTCCCAAGACAGCTTTCCACACTCGTTATGGGCATTATGAGTTCACAGTTATGCCATTCGATTTGACTAATGCTCCTGCTATTTTCATGGACTTGATGAATAGGGTTTGTAATCCTTATTTAGATAAGTTCATCATCGTTTTCATTGATGACATTTTGATATATTCTAAGACGCAAGCTGATCATGAGCAACATCTTCGTCTTACTCTAGAACTCCTGAAGAAAGAGCAACTTTTCGCCAAATTCTCCAAGTGTGAATTCTGGCTTAAGGAAGTTCAATTTTTGGGACATATCGTCAACGAACAAGGTATTCAAGTAGATCCCTCCAAGATCAGTGTGATTAAGGATTGGGAACACCTACTACACCCACCGAAGTTCGTTCTTTTCTTGGTCTCGCAGGTTATTACCGTCGCTTCATTGAAAACTTCTCAAAGATGGCAGTTCCCCTAACTACTCTAACTCAGAAGAACAAACCCTTTGAATGGGGAATCAAACAGGAAGAAGCGTTTCAGACCTTGAAGAAGAAACTTTGTGATGTGCCTATTCTATCTTTTCCTGAGGGCAATGATGATTTCGTCGTATATTGTGATGCATCAAATTTGGGTCTTGGCAGTGTTCTCATGCAAAGGAACAAAGTCATAGCATATGCATCGAGACAATTGAAGATACATGAGAAGAACTACACCACTCATGATCTTTTTTGGGAAACGAGGGAAACCCCCCCGGGCAAACCTTTTATTAATAATGTTCAAAAACGAGATTACAAACAAAGAGCATTTGGCCAAGGCGACTCGCCAAAAAAAACCAAACCTCAAAAAAAGAAAACAAACAAAACCCAACATACAAACGACCTCAAACTAAAAAAATGAAAAGAAGCTAAACCCCATGAGCGATGTCTCATGCCGATTCATCCGTTTCGGATTCAACCTCTACTTCATCTTCAACATTTGTTTCAATCAAAGCTTCCTTCACCGGATCAAACTTTGTAAGCATTACGTAATAAGCCTTTAATTTCTCCGACCATAAAGAAAACACATCATCCGGCGGTTGCGTGTTTGTTTCGTAGTACTTACGAACCATTAGCATCTCTTTTTCCCATAACCCATGCTCGGTATCGAAACAATCTTCCTCTTGTTGAAGTGTGTCAAACGAATTCTTTGTATCAATAATCGGGCTTTGTCGAGGCCCAAAATTCTGTTTTGAAACATCAAAGTAACCACTTCCATATTTTGGGCCCTTACTTTCCATTAAAACCGGTTCTGGTTTTGAGCCGGAACTGTTTGGGCCAGTCGAATACAATCCAGCTCCTAAGCATGATGAGCCAGCTTTACTTAATGGTGGATAATGATCATCTGAACCCAATGGACCTGGGCCTGAACTCGCATCATCACAGTTCAACACAGCGCTGGGCCCAGCAGTTTTATCATAACTGGGCCTGTTTCCAGCCGAGCCCACATATCCCTTAAAATTCGATGTTGGGCCATTCATCTTACCAGCGCCCATATTAAGCCCAGAATTATTTAATGGGCCTGCTCCATTTGCTTTTGGGCCATGAACCAGTCTCTCAACATCTCTTTTAGTCAAAGGAGCCCATTTCACTTTAGAATTTTTCTTTGTAATTAACGTAAACCCATCATCTTTCACCTCCGGCTTTTTTAAAACAGATTTTAACTTCAAATTTTCATTTGTTTTTTCAACCGATTTTTGGGCCAATACATGACTAGATTCCTCGTGACCAAAGACATTACATTTTACGCATAACGGCGGTTTCCATTTATAACCCAAGTCAAGAAAAACATTCTTACTTGGTAGATCATTGAGAGAAGGAAATCTAACCTTTACACGATCTGGAAGACCACTTGAAGCTTTTGCTTCCACTAGAACCCGTGCATAGTTCAACGGACCCTTCTTCGTGTCACACCGTTCATATGTTGCTTTGTCAAGCATAAGTGGTTTTCCAATACTACTAATTATTTGACCAATATTGCCACCATTCCAAAGACAAAGAGGTAAGTCCTTAATAGTTACCCAAATTGGAACCTTGTCTAAGTCCGGCTTCGAAAGAATAGTGTCCGGTTGCCATAATTGTAACACAAGCGGAACATTCTTAACTAACCATGGGTTACGTTCCAAAACTTGAAGCATACCCTTATCATTATCAAATGTGAAGAAAAAATAACTACCACTTTTCTTAGTAATAGATTTTAAACCATATTTATGCCACATTTTGATTAGATTCTCTTTCACCACTTGAAATGATAAGTTTTCCCCAATAAAGTACCCAAAAAGTTGAAGCCGATGAGCTTTGACACTTTTAGCCATAAAATGACCATTCAAATTAACAATAACTTCACCATCTTCAATTACGGGTGGATCATAGATAAGCCTCGTTTCACTTTCATCAACTTCAAGACCTTTAGTCAATTGCAAAAAAAGATCTTGATTCCAAAACTTCGTACCAAATATAGGATCAATATCAACACCATTTGGCCCAAACTTTAGATTCGGATCACAAACAAACTGAAAGGTGGGTTTCCTCAGTTTGTTAGTTTCAAAAGAACCAAATTGCAAAGAATGAGTAGTGAAATTTTGTGGCTCAACAGAACCTTCCTCTTGATTTCGCACAAAATCACGGTCATCAGGTTTACTAAAAGTTGGACCATAGTCACATTTTACATCATCAGATCCAATAGACATATGAATTGGGCTCACCAAAGGTGATAGCCCAATGTTTGTTGGACTAACCTCTTTAATCTGCTGGCCCAGCAATTGACTACCATTAGAATCCTTATTACTTGCATCAGGATACAAACCCAATTCAGCATCATTCTCCGAAATTAAACCATCACCACTAGGCCCAACTTCTCTAAATTTCAGTCCATCATTAACAGGCCCAATTTTAATCTGCGCAGGACTCGAGACAGGCATACTCGGTGCCCTAGCTGATGCGACATCCTGGTCAGCCGCCAAAGAACATTCCCTGACAGCCGTTGAATGGCTGACGTCATCACCACCTTTACCGGTCCCCTGCACAGAATTCCATCCCGATAACGATTCCGACACATTTTTAACCGTAACATTATGATCCTGAACCATCTCCGGTAAACCTTCATCTGATTCCGGCATACTCTTGACTGGAAAATCACGAACCATAACCTCCGGTAAACCTTCAACTGATTCCGATCCCAATTTTTCTTCCATCACCGGTTTTCTAAACCTCAACGGAGGCCAACCAACCTCAATCTCATCTGTTTTCTTCATGGTAGATGGAGAAGAGTTCACCGATTCTTCTCCAGATCTCTGATACGATGAACCAGAGGATTCGAATCCTGAACTCTCCATTTTTTCCGATGAATTCAAGCTTGATACCGTAGGAACAGTAGAGACAAATTGACTTAACTCACATATATCCGATTCCTGAGTCTTCGTCTCCTTTTTCTCATCCAAAACAGCAGCTCGAATAGAATCATCAGTCTTTTCACTGATCAGCTTATCCCACCATGATTTAGTTTGTTCCTTAATAACCGCAGCTTCCTCCTTTGTCACAGATCTGGTATTATGGACCTTTATCAATGGCGTTTTCTTCTTCTTTCCCATCACGACACATGAAATCCTTAAAAAGATGAGTGATCGTAGATGAAAGAGAGGGGCGAAGATAGGGTGGTAGACGGCGGAAGTATGGTGGTAGACGGTGGAAGTATGTTGGCGGCAATTAGAAAGTATGAGAGAAAGTAGAGAGCATTTTCTCTCACACCTTTAGTGTGTGTCAAACTAATTAGGGCGAAGAATCTTTTTTTCACATGACCAGCCACCACTCATGATCTTGAGTTGGGTGCAGTTGTCTTCGCTCTCAAAATCTGGAGACACTATTTGTATGGTACAAAATGCGTGGTTTTCACTTACCACAAGAGTCTTCAGCACATCTTCAATCAGAAAGAACTCAACATGAGGCAACGACGTTGGGTTGAACTTCTAAATGACTATGATTGCGAAATTCGCTACCATCCTGGTAAGGCGAATGTCGTGGCTGACACTTTGAGTCGTAAAGAACGTGTCAAGCTTCATTGTGTTCGTGTTCAATCTGATATTCAAGCTCGATCTGATATCCAAACCCGCATTTCTCAGGCTCAACACACTTGTGTCTCGCAAGACTTGATGGGTAAGGAATTACCCTATCACATTAAGCCTGATCTTGAACTGAAGGACAATGGATCATATTATTTCATGGACCGTTTGTGGGTCCCAAGCCAAGATGATCTTCGCACCTTGCTTATGGATGAAGCTCATAAGTCTCATTATTCTATTCATCCTGGTGCTGACAAAATGTATAAGGATCTTCGTACTCAGTATTGGTGGCCCGGTATGAAGAAGGACATTGCCTTATACATGTCAAAATGCCTTACTTGTCTTAAGGTTAAGGCTGAACATCAACATCCTTCTGGTTTATTGGAGCAACCAGAGATTCCAGTTTAGAAATAGGAAAACATTGCCATGGATCTTATTACCAAACTTCCGCGCACTAAGAGAGGTCATGACGCTATCTGGGTAGTTGTTGATCGTCTAACCAAGTCAGCACATTTCTTGCCGATCCGTGAGGATCTATCTGCTGACAAGCTTGCTAAAATCTATGTGGATGAAATTGTATCTCGACATGGTGTTCCCTTGAACATTATTTCTGACAGAGATGCTCGTTTTTCGTCTCGTTTTTGGAGAACCATGCAATCTGCTATGGGAACCCAACTTAATCTAAGCACGGCTTATCATCCACAATCAGATGGCTAAACTGAAAGAACAATCCAGACCTTGGAGGATATGCTTAGAGCTTGTGCGATCGATTTTGGTGGTAGTTGGGATTCGTATCTTCCATTGATCGAATTCTCCTACAAAAACAGTTATCACTCCAGCATCAACATGGCTCCTTTCGAGGCTCTCTATGGTCGAAAATGTCGTTCACCAGTCTGCTGGAATGAGATCGGTGAGGCTCAGCTTACTGGACCTGACCTTATTCTAGAGACAACAGATAAGGTTAAGAAAGTTCGTGATAACCTTCAGACAGCTCGAAGCCGTCAAAAGAGTTACGCGGACCGACGACGTAAGCCCTTGGAATTTCAAGTCGGTGATCGTGTATTACTTAAGGTCTCACCTTGGAAAGGTGTGATCAGATTTGGAAAGACAGGAAAACTTGCACCTAGATACGTTGGACCATTCAAGATCATCGAAAGAATCGGTAAGGTGGCCTACAGACTTGAGTTACCTCCTGAACTTGGAAATGTTCATCCAACTTTTCATGTGTCCAATCTCAAAAAGTGTCTAGCTGATGAGAACCTCCACATACCACTTGACGAAATTCGTGTTGATAATACGATGCATTTTGTTGAGAAACCTGTGGAAATCATGGACCGTGAAGTCAAGTGGCTTAAACGCAAGCGCATTCCATTGGTCAAAGTTCGCTGGGAATCTAAACGTGGACCTGAGTTTACTTGGGAACGTGAAGATCAAATGAAGGCGAAATATCCACATCTTTTCCCACGAGTTTCCTCTAAACAAATTTCGGGACGAAATTTCCATAAGTAGGGGAGACTGTGACACCTGTGTCTGTAATAATTGTAAATAGTTCAGTTATCAATGAAATAATGTTATTTGATCCCAATGTTTGTTTGTTTATGTTTGACATTTTTCATGTTTTGATTTTCGTTCAATTTCAAACTCTATATCACTTTCTGGAGAGTTATACGCAAACTGGTGCGTAAACGTAATCAGTTTAACGCGACAAACACTCCGGAACATCAATTTATGCTTAACATACCTTAAATATCCTTTACATAACTTAGAAATAAGTTTTTAAGGCTTTGGTATGGCAAAATCAAGTTTTTTCGCTTACAGGGACTAAATTCGACAAACTGCGAAAGTATGCCGATTCATACTGTAACAAACATTCTGGAACATGATCATAAGTTAAACATATCATAAATATCCTTTACATAGCTTAGAAATAGGCTTTGAGGGGTTCGGTGTGCTAAAATAAACTTTTTGGTCATTCAGGGACTAAAAGCGTCAAAAAGTGCATAAGTTTGCATTTTCGCGCATATCTTACGTTCTGAATACATCCGGACATCCAAAAAATTTATGTAATCATTAAAATATTTTGTTTTAGTGATTGGCATGATAAAATTCCATTCGTCTCGTAATTTGGATCGTTTTTCGCATTCGTTCGTGTTTCGTCGTAATTAACCGAACAACGCAACCGTACGACCAAATGAACCGACATCCGAGATATTTTTGAGCATGTTTCATGTTCCCTATACTTTAACTTCATTTTAGAGCCTTGAAATGGGATTAATGGGGCTTAAACGTGTCAAAAATGCATCAAAAACCATGTTTTGCACATTCAGGGACCAAAGTTGACAATCTGCCATAGTTATCTTAGGAAGGGACCAAAGTTGAAAATCTGATTTCCAGCTTGTTCCAGCTGTTCCCCTCATTTGCACATGGTTTTAATGAAACTAGTGGCTTGTTTTGGGGTACCATGGTATTCTAAAACCATGGGCACACATGTAAGGTCCAGATCGAAGCTCGATTTTCGATGAACGATCTTAAAGGTTCTATGAAATCTATAAATACCCCCACCCTCTTGCTTCAAACTCACACTTTGATCTGATTTGGCTCTCTAAGTTGAAGTTATACCTACTGATTACCACGTTGTTTAGGTGTAGTGACGAGTCGTAGTTTCGGTCAAAATGCGTATTCTTGCGTATTTTGCAACCAAACTATTCTTGGGTATCAAAACCCTTTGTTTTGATATCAAACTTGTTTTCTAAATTCGTTAAACATGTTTTAACATGTTTAACTCGTCACTTTTAGTTTAGTGCTTATATACGGTCGTAAGATAAGCGGTCTAAACAACCGCTTAGACTTTCGAACCCGACCCGTTTGGTCAATCATTAGGATCCGACCAAACACATTAGGTGACCATAGTTGTATAGGGAATAACCTTCCAAGGTTATACCTTATGGTCACGTCGTTTAGTTAGTTGTATGATAGGTAGTTTATATGCCTTAGGAAAATGACCAAAATGTCCTTTTTGCGCATAAATTCATTTTAAGCATATGTAACCTAAATTTTGAAATCTAAACTAATTAGGCAACAATATTAGACATGTTAAGGCATATTTTACTTATCAAAGGACTAGTTAGGCGGTCGGAACGCGTTTTACGCGAATGACGCGTTAAAGTAGCGTAAGCTACCTAAACGAGTCGTAATGGGTCGTAAGCACTTAGGATAGGTTCTGTTTTAGAATGTAGGGTTTGTTAAGCCATATTACATGAGTTCTTAGACTCATTTAGTTTACGAAACCTCATTTTATCCGATCCTCCGATTTAGGTCCGTTTATTAACATAGTTACCTATATTAGGTGTCGTTTGATTCCGTGATCTTTCTAGCATTGCTTGGTGGTTATGCAAAGACTATTGAGCAATCTCAATTGAGTACATAGACCCCTCTTTTACTGTTTTTCAAACGTTTTGGGGTGAAACACGTGTGCCTACTTGTTACTTTCATGCTTTCCATGTTTTCATATCATATGCTTGTTATATTCATTAGTACACTTATAGTACATGATTTCATTGTGTTTTTGCTAGGTATGTCCATTTGTTGCATACTTAGTACATCGCTTTACATTACATTACATTTTATGCTATGTATGTCCATTTAGTTCATACTTAGTACATTGTTTTACATTACATTTCACGCTATGTATGTCCATTTAGTGCATACTTAGTGCAATATTTTACATCACAACACATGCTATGTATGTTCTTTTGTTGCATACTTAGTACATTTGTTTTTCATCACATGCTTACATTTTGATATGACATTTGGTTTGTTTAAATGGGACAAAAATACATTCATTAACATTGGCCATGCCGTTCGTTAGTAGGTAGTGGTACCATAGGAATTGACAACTCCCATTCCTGAAATCCTAGGTATGTTTGGATGGAAGGAATGACCGAATTCGATACACATAACTCAGATAAACCTTTAATTTGTTTAAGGGTTTATCGCCACAGTCTCAAGGCTTGAATGTTTGCATTTTCACAATACCGCATAGATGTTTGTATCAGTATAGCATGCATTTCCACAAAACACAACCTTGATTTAAACTATGTTTTACTTCAATACCTTGTTTTTGTGCATTTTACCTATGGTTTAGTTGATACATTTCACTTACCATACATCACATTTTGATTACACATTACATTAATTACATTTGACATAAGCATTTAACATTGGTTTACACATTGCGTGATTTACATTGACATAAACATTTACAATTTACATTGGTGGTTTATTTGGGTAAGTGATTTAAGTAACGAGACGTGTGTAATGTTATACAAGCATGGTGGATACACCGCTGGTACTTCCTATATATAAGTGCTTGTATGATATTACATATCGTAGCGTTATTTAAATTATTTCAATTTAGACATATAACATTTTACATAAATGACATATTTTTCACAAGACATTGTTTTACAAAACAGTTTGTTTTATACAACTCATTTTACTTATTTAATTAACCATACATCTTTCTTCTATATAATCTGATTTCTTATCAAGTTTTCATATGATTTACAAAAGAAAACACTTAACCAGATTCATGACTAATTTTTATTAAATATTTCTTTAAACTCAAGTCATGAATCCTATTTTCACAAAACCTATGTATCTCACAGGCATTTTTATGCTGACGTACATATTTTCACATGTGTTTCAGGAGCTGTTGCATAGGATGATCGAGATACACTTAGGCGGACCTGTGCCTTAGTGACTTAAAATGAAGCTAGACTAGTTAAATCATGTTATGTACCCTTTGTTTCTGTGTTTTAAGACAATGTAACACCTTTGTTTGATAAATAAAACGTAACTTTAAATACCATGGTTGTGAAACAATAATTCTGTTACAACACTCCCCGACGTTTCCGCCACGATTTGATGTTTTACGTGGTCGGGGTGTGACAAAAGCGTGTATTCAAGGCCGTTGTGGATAGTTGAATCACTTTGGGTAGTCGACGTGTGACAACCCTCACAAAACCAGGTATCCGTACAATTAATTAATATTTAATTAATGCTTAATTACTGTGCTTACTTACAATTGTGGTTAAACTGCTTCTTGATTTCTGATACATACATACTCATGCATCACATTTTATACTGTCACTCTATTACTTACACACAAACAATAGTGACAACCTTGATGCACAAAAGCACAGTGAGCACACTATACGGATAACCCAGTAAACATGCTGACATTGCCAGCACCTAAACAGACATTGTTCTGAGGCCAGTATGAGCCGGGAGTAGATTTCTACAATGGTAGGGAGTGTAGGGAGGTGGGAATCATTAAACTGCGTCACTAGGTGATAGTTATAGTGCCCGGAAGTGCCTAAAACCTACTTAAAGTGCAGAATTCTGCACTAGTAATCAAAATTCAGCATTTAACATAACTAGTGAAGTGCAAAAACTTGGTAAAATAATACTAGACACTTTCCAAAGTGTCGGGAATTTATTGTGTCACTAAAAACACTATAAAAGACACTTTGAAGCTTTATTTGACACTTTAACGGATTAACATCCAACCGAACAACCGGACTTTACCCGGAACATAAAAATTTTGCCAAATACATTGTTTTCACTTTTCTGAGCTAGTTAGGTTCCCTGAACACCCTAACACCCGTTATATTTCATAACACATATAGAAATCCTAACTAGAACCTATTTCAACTTAATCTTAACTAACCATTACACCACCCAACCCATACCCCCCCCCCCTTCATCTCCACGGTCACAAGGGAGACCCACCCTTGTCCTACTTTGATTATTTTAATCCTAGATGTTTAGTATCTAATAGACATATTACACATTGGACATTAGTGAATTGGTTATAAGTAAACACCATAGGTTAATCTTTCTCATTCATCAAATCAGAACTCAAACTTGCTCTCTCTTCTCTCCTCTCTTGAGTGTTCGGCCGAGAACACTAGCACCACCATCACCACCATCAAGTCTTGATCTAGCCATTCTTCTTACATACAAGTGTGCAAGGGATCATACAAGAAGGCTCGGTGCTTTCGGAAGTGCAAGGACCTCTCTAGATTTCTTTTATCCACCTCATTTACGTCTTGTTTCTTCCTTAGCCTTGAGCTAGTAGTAAGTGCCTCTAAACATCATCTTGATCTTGTTTATGGTGGTTAATAAGTGATTTAATGGTTGAAAGTTAAGAACACACAAGAACATGACATAAAGTCTTGAAAATAAGATGAAAAAGTTGGATAAAGAGAAACTAGTTGTGTAAATCTTGTGAAACTTGTCTAGTTGTGATTATTTGATGTTGTTTGTTACTAAAAGTGGGGTGGATCATCATCTAACCATACTAGATCATGTTCAAGAACGTGAACTAGTAGTATGTTAGTGCTTTGAGTTGTAAAAAGATGATGGAACCATCCACCATGAAACATGAACTTGTGTAAACATAATTTTTCTTGTAAAATAAGGTTCTAAACTTGTAGATCTAAAGATCTACAAGTGGTTTTTTGGAAAAACCAAGTGAAAGATGCAAGTCTTGTTTAAAACCCGGATCTTACATGAACTAAAAGCATTTTAGTGAATAAACAAGTGTGTAAACACTTGTGTCACAAGAAATATTTTTGGTAAATCATGACTAGAAGTTGTGAAACTTCAAGATCTTTAAAAATAAAGTTTTTAAGAAACTAATTTTATTTTTAAAGATAACAAGATCTATTAAATATGTTAGAAAGTTACTACATATTTTTACAAAACATTCAAGTTCATGAGTTTGTGATTTAGGTTTGTTTTGCCAAGTTGATGCTTAAATATTGTTGATTGACGATTGTTAAATTGGTTGATTGAGTTTTGAAAAGAAAATGATACGCTTGTAAGCGTGGTCACCTCCAGTTACAAAGAAAACTCTGGCGAAATTTTTCCAGAAATATAACACTTAGAAATATTTTTGTAACAAATGTCTATAAATGTGTTTTTAGCTTGTTTTCAAAATAAACTTCGCCATGATTTTTATTTCAAAAATTACAAAGTGTCGGAGGTGGATTTCTTTTTTGTAAATAAAACTTGTTAAATATATATTTAGAATATATATTTCATAATGAAGCGCTTGTGTGATTATTTTGTGAACTACATATATTATTTTTAGGGAAAAAATAATATAACTGGAGTATATTATGAAATCACGACTCCAAAATAATACCAACGCTATCACAAATAAATATTTAAGTTATATAAGTATCGTAATATAACGCGAACTTTAAAAATGTAACTTATGTATTTTCGGAAAATCCTCTTAAATGGGTATTTTGATAAAGTATTATTTTAGAAATTGTATGAAGTAAAATATAATATTTTTGGGAAAAATATGTATATTTTGGAGTTAGAATATTTTAGACAAGTGATTAAAATATATTTTCAAGTGAGACTTAAAAATATATTTTCGGAATTATAAAACACACATGTATTAAAACCCCCATCCTTGGGAAGGAATACACTTATTAAATATATAAGAAGTATGAACACGGAATAGTTACCTAACTATTTCTCCAATAAAACGTTAAACCCTAAGCCAAGGCACGGCCATCCGTCTAATAGAAGTTAGTACGTGTAGGTCGTCATGCAGCAGGTTGACTTGGGATTGACTATTTCGAGACGCACTTCGGTGAGTTCATGTCCCCCTTTTCTCTTAACTGTTTTCAGTTTTTATACTTCGGGGGTGGAATACATGTTACAGTAATTACGGATACTTTTATACATGGTATGGTTAGCTTAAGGAGGGTTTACTACTTAGATCATGTGAGTGGGTAGGCGGAAACTAGAGGCCATTAATCCTCATTGTAGGACCGAGGGTCATTAGCGGTAGATCTATCTGGGTGTAGCGAGCCCAACTCCAGGCCCACTGTACGGACCTCGGGGTGACTTTGAGCCCGACGCATAAATCTGCTAGGTTTGAGTCTTCCTACAGCACTTCACACATATCATTGGTTTTGCAACCCAATGGTGATCTCTTTTTCCTTATTTGCTACATACCAGGGATTTTTCATACATACAAACATATTACAAAGGTTGTACATACTCACTTTTACATGAACTCGCTCAACTTTATGTTGATTTTTTCAACTTACATGTATTTCAGGAAACTAGGGGATCTGGCAAGGTATGCGATGTCGTCAAGCTGCATAAGAATAATGGTGTCATCCGAGTTTAGGAATTGTGATCTTTACCTGGACGGGTCACGAGTCTTAAACTGTGTTTTTATTCATGTCTTTTGGTTGTGTTTGTGAACAAGTTTTAATTATGGCATGGTTGTAAGTGTCGACTTTTAAAAACAATGTTGTCGTGTTAACTTTTGGAACATGTTAAATGGATGAACATCATGGTTTTATTATCATATAGCATTGTTGTGATTATGCTATGGTATTAAGAAGTCACACCAAAATAAACCCACGCTTCCGCAAAGCCAGGGTGTGACAGCTTGGTATCAGAGCATCGATCATAGCGAACTAGGATTCCTTCTCGAGTCTAGACTAAGATCACTAGGGCTCTCACGAAAACATTTTTACATTCCATACACTAAACGTCCAGATCCAGGGCACAAACATTTTTGACAAAAGGGCACAAGTACACTTTTCAAAGATTTATAGTTCAGTCGGGGAGACTGAGGGAGTTCAGTCGGTGAGACTGAGGGAGATTCAGTCGGGGAGACTAAGGGAGTTCAGTCCTAGAGACTGAGGGAGTTCAGTCATAGAGGCTGAGGGAGTTCAGACAGAGAGACTGGGGGAGTTGGTCTTAGCGACCAGGGAGTTGGTCTTAGCGACCAGGGAGTTGGTCTTAGCGACCAGGGAGTTGGTCTTAGCGACCAGGGAGTTGGTCTTAGCGACCGGGGAGTCGGTCTTAGAGACCAGGGAGTTAGTCTGAGAGGCTAGGAAGTTCAGTCTGAAAGGCTGGGAGGGTAGTCTGGGAAGACTAGGATGATTACTTGTTTGCTTATTGGTGACTAACATGTTTATCTGATTATATGTTGATTATTTGTGCATATGTGTGATTGTGTTACAGATATCATGCCATCCTCATCAGACATGGGTGTTTCAGATACCTTAGATCCTATGGCAGTTGTTTCAGATGACGAGGTTCCATCTGAGCGAGAGGTGTATACCTCAGATACCACCAGCACCGATGACGTCGATTTCCAGCCGTTTGCGCTACCTGACGTCGGAGCCGAGCCTGCTGATGGGCTTCCTGTCAGGGATTTGCCACTTGCGGTGATCCCTGCTCCTATACTGCTTGCTGTTTATCTGGTGATAGATATGCCACTTGATGATGTTTCTGACGACGATGTCGACCTATTTGAGGAGGACCCACCTGAGGCTGACCATGAGGGCGGGGCCCCTATTCTTGCTGATGTTGTGGCCCATGAGCCAGTCGTCGCTCCTGATCCCGCATTGGAGCATGACCCTGTTCATGACGATGCACACGCTGTTGCCCCTTTTGTTGATGATGTACCTATTGCTGATCATCCTGTTGTTGCTCCACCGTTGGTGGATGATCATGTTGCTGACGCTGCTATTGACGCTCCACTCTTGATAGAGGATCCTGTTGTTGCACCCTTTCCTGATCCTATGCCGGTACTGCTTGACCGTGCACCCTTTGCTGCTTATGTGGATCCACGTTATGCCGACACCCACAATGGGTGGATTGATGACGATGACGATTACCCACCGCACGTGGTACCCATCACACCTGTTTCAGCACACACTGATATTCCCTTGATTCCTCCACACACCACAGATGCGCACCGCACAGATCTCCCGATCACCTATCTCTAGGACATCCTTCCACCACGTCCTGGGGAGGGTTCATCACGACGGCCGTTTAGTCATACACCTTTCATGGCAGGAGGCAGCCAGTTCATACCCCAGATTTCTCATCCTACTTTTGTTCCTCCTGTGCTGCCATCATCCTTACAATTCACGTCCCAGATTTCTTCTATTGCACCACCCACTGCACCATCGAGCGAGCCATTTTTATGGACTACGCCCCTTATCATGCCGCTATCTGACCCATACAACCCATACCATGTTGGGTCTTCTACGGAGGACATCCTCGTTTCTTTGATGGTACAGCAGGACGCATTGACGCGTCGTATTCGGGTTTTGGAGAGTGCACCACGACCTTCTTGTCATTGTCAGGCACCATTTGCAGCACCGCACCCTCCACGTCCACTGTCCCCCGATTCTGCCGCTCGTTTTTGGACTCCTGAGCAGCAGATAGCATACTTGTTGCGCGCTTATCGAGCTATGGAGGAGGACTGGTTACATATGCTTCACTTACTCTATTCTCATTTTCCTCCTCCTCCTCCGCCGCCATCAGCATAGGCATTTTGATTCGACGCAGATAGACTTTTGGTGAGAGGACCGCGATTGTGCAGACTATACAGCTTTTTGGAAGACCGCATTTTGATGACATGACTTTTGATGTTTAGCTTTTGCTTGTTGTAGTTGATTAGCCAGATTGGGCAAGGGCGATGTGACCCTTAGCCATTTGTGATGTACGATACAGATACAAAACTTGTAAACATTATTGTGGTCTCAATTTATGATAGCGCAATCGCAGTATTCTCATTATATGTTATGTTGGATTGATTGTATACATTTTATAACATGTGATGCTATATGCTTGGTTAAATTGTAACATGAGATGTTATGTGATATTACGTATGTATGTTGTTTACTTACTATGACCTGACCAACGCGATCATCTTTTAGAAGATGCCTCCAAGACGCGAGATGCGTATGCCTACCAGCGAGGCAGAACTCCAAGGAATCATTGCTGCCGCCATAGCGCAGTATGCAGCCTCACAAGGAGGAACCAGCGGGAGCAATTCGAACAATAACGGCAATAACAATCCACCACATGGGTGCACCTACAAGCAGTTTCTCGACTGCAAGCCCGTGAATTTCGACGGCACCGGAGGTGCTGTTGCGTTCGTGAGGTGGGCTGAGAAAACAGACTCTGTATTGAGAATGAGCAAATGCGCTCCCGATCAACAAGTGACTTACATCTCAGGGCTGTTTCTGGATGGAGCCCTATCGTGGTGGAACTTACAAGTGCAGACTTTAGGAGAAGCTGCTGCTTACGCGTTAACATGGGCTGAGTTAAAAGAGTTAATGCGAAGAAAGTATTGCTCGCGTGCTGAGATACAAAGGTTAGAGACTGAGTTCTGGCATTTAAGGATGGATGGTCCCAAGATTGCGGAATACGTTCAAAGATTTCATGACTTATCTCACGTAGTACCGTACATGGTCACACCAGAGTTTAAACGTGTTGAAAGGTTCATCTGGGGATTGGCTCCCCAAATAATGAGTATGGTTACCACATCCAAACCTGCCACGATCACGGAAGCGATCAATCTTAGTGTGGCGCTTACTGAGGAGGCCATTCGGTTGAACAAGTTTCCAAATGTTGAACCAAAGAAGAAAGAAATACATGCTGAGTCGTCGGGAGAAAACAAGCAAAAATTTTCCAATTTCAAGCAAGGAACCATCCATGTAAGCAAGAAGGGCGAGCCAAGCACACCGGCTAGAGCTGCAACCGGTGCTGAAAACAAAGGAAAAGGTTATATGGGCACACTGCTCAAGTGTAACGCATGCCAGCGCCATTATACTGGCCGGTGCGGACCAAAAACATGTGAAGCTTGTGGGAAAATCGGCCACTTGAAGGACACTTGCTGGGTTAGTGCTGGCCAGGGTGGCCAAAGGGGTTTCAATAACAACAACCGTGGTGGTAATAGGAACCGTCCACAAGGAAACAATGGAGGAAATGGAAACCGTGGGAACGTTGCGAATCAAGCTGGTAATGGAAATCGCAACCAAAACAACACTCAAGCTGGGAATGGAAATGGCCAAGGGCCAGGATGCTTTAATTGTGGAGAAGTTGGGCACTTTAAGAAGGAATGCCCGAAACTGAATCAAGCCCGTGGGAGAGTATTCAACATCGGCGCAAGAGAAGCGCGCCAGGATCCCAACGTTGTCACTGGTACGTTCCCGATAAACCAATGTTTTGCATCTGTTCTGTTTGATACTGGCGCCGATTATAGTTTCGTGTCATTAGAATTTAAGAATATACTTGGTTTGGCCACTAGTAAGTTAGACGTTCCATACTCGATTGAATTGTTGAATAGGAAACTAGTTGAAACGGGTGAAGTTATAAGAGGATGCGTGATAGAATTGGGAGGACACGAATTTACGCTAGACCTGCTACCTGTCGAGTTAGGAAGCTTTGATGTGGTAGTGGGAATGGATTGGTTGTTGAGCAACAAGGCCGAGATTGTTTGCCATGAGAAGACCATCCGTATCCCTTTGACGGATGAAGAAACAATTGTAGTGCATGGAGAGAAGCATGATACGCCGCTGAGGATTATTAGCTGTCTGAAGGCTAGAAAGTGCTTGAAGAAGGGATGTGTTGCATTCTTGGCACACATTGTGGATAAGGAAGCTGCTGAACCGAAGATCGAAGACATTCCAGACATCAAGGAATATCCGGAAGTCTTTCCAGAAGACTTGCTAGGATTACCGCCTCAAAGGCAAGTCGAGTTCCACATTGACTTAGTTCCAGGCGCCGCGCCTGTAGCCAAGGCACCCTACAGACTTGCGCCTTCGGAGATACAGGAGTTGTCAACGCAATCCAGGAGCTGTTGGATAAAGGATTCATCAGACCAAACTTCTCACCTTGGGGAGCTCCGGTTCTGTTTGTTAAAAAGAAGGATGGTAGTTTCCGTATGTGCATAGACTACCGCGAGCTTAATAAGTTGACTATCAAGAACAGATATCCTTTACCGAGGATCGATGATCTATTTGACCAGTTGCAAGGCTCAAGCTTTTATTCAAAGATCGATCTTCGATCTGGATATCATCAACTAAGGATACAAGAGGAAAGTATCCCGAAAACGGCCTTTAGGACTCGTTATGGACATTACGAGTTCCTAGTTATGCCGTTTGGGCTGACGAACGCACCTGCAGTTTTCATGGACCTAATGAACCGAGTCTGCAAGCCATACTTGGATAAGTTTGTGATCGTATTTATTGACGACATTCTGATTTATTCGAAGACGAAGGACGAGCACGAACAACACTTAAGAGCTATTCTAGAGCTACTTAAGAAGGAGAAGTTGTACGCTAAGTTCTCGAAGTGTGAGTTTTGGCTACGCGAAGTCCAGTTTCTTGGACATGTGGTAAATGGAAATGGAATTCATGTTGATCCCACAAAGATCGAGGCGATCAAGGATTGGGAGACTCCAAAGACGCCAACCGAGATTCGACAGTTCTTGGGTTTGGCTGGTTATTATCGAAGATTCATTGAGGATTTTTCTAAAATCGCTCAACCTCTGACCGCGCTCACACAGAAAGACAAAATGTTCGATTGGAGTGACAAACAAGAAGAAGCATTTCAGTTATTGAAGAACAAACTTTGTGACGCACCGATCTTATCGCTACCCGAAGGAACGGATGACTTCGTGGTGTATTGTGATGCCTCGCGTCAAGGTTTGGGTTGCGTGCTGATGCAATGCCAGAAGGTTATAGCTTATGCGTCGCGCCAATTGAAGATTCACGAGAGGAATTATACCACGCACAACTTGGAATTAGGCGCGGTGGTATTCGCATTGAAGATCTGGCGACATTATTTGTATGGTACGCGCTGCACAATCTTCACAGATCACAAGAGCTTACAGCACATATTCAACCAAAAAGAGCTTAACATGAGACAAAGACACTGGGTAGAGCTGTTGAACGATTATGATTGCGAGATCAAATACCACCCAGGGAAAGCGAATGTGGTCGCTGATGCCCTGAGTCGAAAAGAAAGGATCAAGCCCATAAGGGTTAGGGCTTTGGAAATGATCGTCCAGACGGATCTCTCTTTGCGCATTCGTGCCGCGCAGAGAGAAGCTTTGAAAGAAAGGAATATTGAAGATGAATATCTCCGTGGGATGGAGAAGCAGTTGGTACCAAACGAGGAAGGGACGTTGTGTTTCATGAAACGGATTTGGGTTCCTCTGTTTGGTGGTTTGAGAAAAGTTATTTTTTATGAAGCCCACAAATCACGGTACTCTATCCACCCATGAGCGGATAAGATGTACCAATATCTTAAGAATTACTATTGGTGGCCTAGGATGAAAGGCGATGTTGCTATTTATGTTAGCAAATGTTTAACGTGTGCCAAGGTAAAAGGTGAATACCAGAAGCCTTCAAGGCTTCTGCAACAACCTGAGATACCCAAATGGAATGGGAACAGATTTCCATGGACTTCATAACGAAGTTGCCAAGAACGCCAAAGGGTCATGATACTATTTGGGTAATAGTAGACTGCCTAACAAAGTCCGCACACTTCTTGCCGATCAGAGAGAAAGACAACACGAGCAAATTAGCTGAGATTTACATGAGAGAGATCGTTGCACGTCATGGAGTGCCCCTCTCGATCATCTCTGATAGAGATGGGAGATTTGTATCAAGGATTTGGCAGTCCTTCCAAGAAGCTTTTGGCTCACAGTTGAATCTAAGCACTGTGTTTCATCCGCAAACTGATGGCCAAAGTGAACGAACTATTCAGACATTGGAAGATATGCTGAGCGCATGTGTAATGGATCTAGGTGGTAGCTGGGATAATCATTTACCATTGGTCGAGTTTTCATACAACAACAGCTACCACACAAGCATTGGAGCCGCGCCATTTGAAGCGCTCTATGGACGCAAATGTCGATCACCCTTATGCTGGGCTGATGCAGGTGATAGACAACTTGTTGGTCCTGAGATAGTCCAAGAGACGACGGACAAGATCGCACAAATTCGAAAGCGCATCGAGGCGGCTCGCGACAGACAGAAGGCCTATGCAAACCGAAGAAAGAAACCTTTAGAGTTTCAAGTTGGGGATATGGTTTTATTGAAGGTTTCACCCTGGAAGGGTGTGGCACGCTTTGGAAAGCGTGGGAAGCTGAATCCGCGTTACATTGGCCCTTTCAGAATCCTGCAAAGGATTGGGCTTGTAGCCTACAAATTGGACCTACCTGCTGAACTCAATGGTGTTCACGATACATTCCATGTATCGAATTTGAAAAAGAGTCCAACACAAGAGACAGTGATCATTCCTGCTGATAAGTTCATATCGACGACACGCTACACTTTACCGAAGAACCCGTCGAGGTTACGGATTGGAAAGTTAACAAAACACGCAGGAGTAGTGTCAAACTCGTCAAAGTTCGATGGAATGCAGGACATGGGCCTGAATTCACGTGGGAACGTGAGGATCGTATGAAAGAGAAATACCCCCATTTATTTCCTAAGACCCCTGCAACTAGAAGCAGAGCCTAAAATTTCGGGACGAAATTTCGTTAACGGGGGGAGAATGTGACAACCCTCACAAAACCAGGTATCCGTACAATTAATTAATGCTTAATTACTGTGCTTACTTACAATTGTGGTTAAACTGCTTCTTGATTTCTGATACATACATACTCATGCATCTCATTTTATACTGTCACTCTATTACTTACAAACAAACATTAGTGACAACCTTGATGCACAAAAGCACAGTGAGCACACTATACGGATAACCCAGTAAACATGCTGACATTGCCAGCACCTAAATAGACATTGTTCTGAGGCCAGTATGAGCCGGGAGTAGATTTCTACACTGGTAGGGAGTGTAGGGAGGTGAGAATCATTAAACTGCGTCACTAGGTGATAGTTATAGTGCCCGGACGTGCCTAAAACCTACTTAAAGTGCAGAATTCTGCACTAGTAATCAAAATTCAGCATTTAACATAACTAGTGAAGTGCAAAAACTTGGTAAAATAATACTAGACACTTTCCAAAGTGTCGGGAATTTATTGTGTCACTAAAAACACTATAAAAGACACTTTGAAGCTTTATTTGACACTTTAACGGATTAACATCCAACCGAACAACCGGACTTTACCTGGAACATAAAATTTTTGCCAAATACATTGTTTTCACTTTTCTGAGCTAGTTAGGGTCCCCGAACACCCTAACACCCGTTATATTTCATAACACTCATAGAAATCCTAACTAGAACCTTTGGATTTCAACTTAATCTTAACTAACCATTACACCACCCAACCCATACCCCCCCCCCCTTCATCTCGACGGTCACAAGGGTGACCCACCCTTGTCCTACTTTGATTATTTTAATCCTAGATGTTTAGTATCCAATAGACATATTACACAATGGACATTAGTGAATTGGTTATTAGTAAACACCATAGGTTAATCTTTCTCATTCATCAAATCACAACTCAAACTTGCTCTCTCTTCTCTCCTCTCTTGAGTGTTCGGCCGAGAACACTAGCACCGCCATCACCACCATCAAGTCTTGATTTAGCCATTCTTCTTACATACAAGTGTGCAAGGGATCATACAAGAAGGCTCGGTGCTTTCGGAAGTGCAAGGACCTCTCTAGATTTCTTTTATCCACCTCATTTACGTCTTGTTTCTTCCCTAGCCTTGAGCTAGTAGTAAGTGCCTCTAAACATCATCTTGATCTTGTTTATGGTGGTTAATAAGTGATTTAATGGTTGAAAGTTAAGAACACACAAGAACATGACATAAAGTCTTGAAAATAAGATGAAAAAGTTGGATAAAGAGAAACTAGTTGTGTAAATCTTGTGAAACTTGTCTAGTTGTGATTATTTGATGTTGTTTGTTACTAAAAGTGGGGTGGATCATCATCTAACCATACTATATCATGTTCAAGAATGTGAACTAGTAGTATGTTAGTGCTAGAGTTGTAAAAAGATGATGGAACCATCCACCATGAAACATGAACTTGTGTAAACATAATTTTTCTTGTAAAATAAGGTTCTAAACTAGTAGATCTAAAGATCTACAAGTGGTTTTTCGGAAAAACCAAGTGAAAGATGCAAGTCTTGTTTAAAACCCGGATCTTACATGGACTAAAAGCATTTTAGTGAATAAACAAGTGTGTAAACACTTGTGTCACAAGAAAAATTTAACAAGAAATATTTTTGGTAAATCATGACTAGAAGTTGTGAAACTTCAAGATCTTTAAAAATAAAGTTTTTAAGAAACTAATTTTATTTTTAAAGATAACAAGATCTATTAAATATGTTAGAAAGTTACTACATATTTTTACAAAACATTCAAGTTCATGAGTTTGTGATTTAGGCTTGTTTTGCCAAGTTGAATCTTAAATATTGTTGATTGACGATTGTTAAATTGGTTGATTGAGTTTTGAAAAGAAAATGATACGCTTGTAAGCGTGGACACCTCCAGTTACAAAGGAAACTCTGGCGAAATTTTTCCAGAAATATAACACTTAGAAATATTTTTGTAACAAATGTCTATAAATGTGTTTTTAGCTTGGTTTTCAAAATAAACTTCGCCATGATTTTTATTTCAAAAATTACAAAGTGTCGGAGGTGGATTTATTTTTGTAAATAAAACTTGTTAAATATATATTTAGAATATATATTTCATAATGAAGCGCTTGTGTGATTATGTGATTATTTTGTGAACTACATATATTATTTTTAGGGCAAAAATAATATAACTGGAGTATATTATGAAATCACGACTCCAAAATAATACCAACGCTATCACAAATAAATATTTAAGTTATATAAGTATCGTAATATAACGCGAACTTTAAAAATGTAACTTATGTATTTTCGGAAAATCCTCTTAAATGGGTATTTTGATAAAGTATTATTTTGGAAATTGTATGAAGTAAAATATAATATTTTTGGGAAAAATATGTATATTTTGGAGTTAGAATATTTTAGACAAGTGATTAAAATATATTTTCAAGTGAGACTTAAAAATATATTTTCGGAATTATAAAACACACATGTATTAAAACCCCCATCCTTGGGAAGGAATACACTTATTAAATATATAAGAAGTGTGAACACGGAATAGTTACCTAACTATTTCTCCAATAAAACGTTAAACCCTAAGCCAAGGCACGGCTATCCGTCTAATAGAAGTTAGTACGTGTAGGTCGTCACGCAGCAGGTTGACTTGGGATTGACTATTTCGAGACGCACTTCGGTGAGTTCATGTCCCCCTTTTCTCTTAACTGTTTTCAGTTTTTATACTTCGGGGGTGGAATACATGTTACAGTAATTACGGATACTTTTATACATGGTATGGTTAGCTTAAGGAGGGTTTACTACTTAGATCATGTGAGTGGGTAGGCGGAAACTAGAGGCCATTAATCCTCATTGTAGGACCGAGGGTCATTAGCGGTAGATCTATCTGGGTGTAGCGAGCCTAACTCCAGGCCCACTGTACGGACCTCGGGGTGACTTTGAGCCCGACGCATAAATCTGCTAGGTTTGAGTCTTCCTACAGCACTTCACACATATCATTGGTTTTGCAACCCAATGGTGATCTCTTTTTCCTTATTTGTTACATACCAGGGATTTTTCATACATACAAACATATTACAAAGGTTGTACATACTCACTTTTACATGAACTCGCTCAACTTTATGTTGATTTTTCCAACTTACATGTATTTCAGGAAACTAGGGGATCTGGCAAGGTATGCGATGTCGTCAAGCTGCGTAAGAATAATGGTGTCATCCGAGTTTAGGAATTGTGATCTTTGCCTGGACGGGTCAAGAGTCTTAAACTGTGTTTTTATTCATGTCTTTTGGTTGTGTTTGTGAACAAGTTTTAATTATGGCATGGTTGTAAGTGTCGACTTTTAAAAACAATGTTGTCGTGTTAACTTTTGGAACATGTTAAATGGATGAACATCATGGTTTTATTATCATATAGCATTGTTGTGATTATGCTATGGTATTAAGAAGTCACACCAAAATAAACCCACTCTTCCGCAAAGCCAGGGTGTGACACGACGTCTAACACCCAAGACGCTCTGTTCCAATTCTGAGCCCATAAGCCACTGATTTCACGCGCTATCGATTTTATGTGTTTTAAGGGTTTACATGCTTATATGTTTCGATTTTGGAGATTTTACGCTATCCGCTTATAGCTCTGTAAAACGATCACAACTCGCACAACTATCGAATCTCGAACGCTAACTAATCACAGACAAACTATGAACTCTCGCACGCAACGCTCCTAACTTACCCAACTCACTATCGCTACTCGCTATCTCTCGCAACACTCGAAACGCATTACGCGGCTTAGAAAGATAGGTGAATACGTGCAAAATACGTAGGTGAATACGTGCAAAATATAGGTGAATACGTGCAAAATATGTGCTTACGTGGATTATGTGATCCTACATACTTATGTGCTTATGTGCCTATGTGGTTTATGTGCCAACGTGACTATGTGTTTATGTGCCTACGTGTTCCTGAGCTTTACAACAAGGAAGTTTTACGATACGCTAAACTTTACAAAACCCGATATAATCGAATCTCGTCTGAATCCTATGACGACATCTACTGCAGACAATGTCGTCATTTGGATCCCATATTTCACGCGCAGCTCGCCGAAACCATGCTGATAAGCATATCGCTTCACTGGTCGCCAAGGAAATGGCTAAGGTCATACCTCAGATCATCAGTGAGATCAACGAGGTGAAGAGCAACTCCTCTATTGAATCAAAGAGCGACTCTCCTAAAACGCCATTCAGCTTTAAGCAATTCAAAGCTTGTGGTCCTGCTAACTTCACGGGTGAAGATGGACCCAGTGCAATGTTCTAGTGGTTTGACGCCATCGAAGTCACTTTCAGGCAAAGCGGATGCCCAGAAAATCCGTGTACTGTTAATGCTGCTGGAGTTTTTCAGTCCAGGGCTCTGGACTGGTGGACTGCTGAGCACAACAGGCACGGTAATGATGCAGCTTATGGCCTTTCTTGGGAGGAACTCAGAGAGCTCATGATGAAGGAGTTTTGTCCTCCTCATGAAGTACAAAAGTTGGGGAATGAATTCTAGCATATCAAACAAGATGGAGGTGACAACGCTGGTCTCACCGCTCGTTTCAAGTAGCTCAGTATCATCTGTCCTAGCCAGGTGGCAACACCTGATATGACAATCAAGAAGTACATTCGAGCTCTACCAGACTATGTAGCTGACTTTGTTCAAGCAGCTAAGCTTGCTACCATTGAGGAGACTTACCAACTCGCAGCTGAGATCAACGACAAGCGAGTCTTAGCTAGGATTTCAAAACCTCAACCAAGAATCTCAATCAGGTCACTGCTACTCCCGCTCCTGCTACCGAAACTGCAGCATCACAAGTTTCGAAGTCTTCACGTTAGAGTCGCAACCGCAAGGGTAACAACAACAAGAACTACGCTACTACTGCTGCTCCTCTCAACGTTGTCCCTATGCAACCCAACTAGAACTGTCAAGTTGCAGCTCCTAACACCAACGTACTGCCTACAAAGTGTGCGTATACTGGTGTTCACCCTCTCTGCCCTACTTGCACCTACCATCACCCTGCTGGGGTGAATTATCGTTTCTGTATCAATTGCAACATTTATGGGCATTTTACTGCTCACTGTTGTTCAGGCCCGCGTCAACAAGCTGCTCCAGCTCCAGCACCGCCAGCTCAACCCCTCGCTATCTAGGGAAACCAAGCAGCTCCTGCTCACGCTGCTCATGCACGAGCTTGCTACTCATGTGGTGACCCAAATCATTTTGCTAATGTCTACCCGAATCGTGTTGTGAAATAAGAACCGCAGCAACAACCACCGCACCAATAACAACAATAGTAGCAGCAGCCTCAGCAGCAGCAGCCACAACAAGCCACCCGTGGAAGAACTTTCAACATCAACATCCGCCAGGCTCAGACTTACAACAATGTTCTCAATGGTACGCTCCTTGTTAACGGTATTTATGCTTCATGTTTTTTGATACTGGAGCTGATAACTGTTTTGTGTTGTTTGAATTCGTAAAGCACTTAAACCGTAAATGCGCTAACCTCCCAACGATGTTTGACGTAGAAACTGCCATCGGAAGAACCGTCACCGTTAGTTTTGTTCTCCGTGATTGTACTCTTGAACTCAACAATCACGTTTTCCCGATTGATCTCATTCCGATGCAACTTGGTAGTTTTGACATCATAGTAGGCATGGATTTTCTTCGTGCAAATCGTGCTGAAGTCGTTTGTTTTGAAAAAATGATCCGTTTCTCTCTTTCAAACGGTGATCAACTCTGTGTCTATGGCAAAGTATCTTCTAAGGAACTGAAACTCATGTCGTGCATTCACGCAAGCAAGTATCTCTGAAAGGAATACATGGCTTTCTTGGCACACATTGTAGTAACGGAGAAGGAAAAGAAGCCAATGGAAAAGGTACTTGTGGTTCGTGATTTTCCTAATGTCTTTCCTGACGATTTATCCGGCCTACCCCCGACTCGTGATGTTGATTTTCCTATCGACCTCATTCCTGGAGCTAACCCTGTTGCTAAAGCCCCTTATCGCCTCGTACCGTCCGAAATGCGTGAACTCTCTAGTCAACTTCAGGAATTACTTGATAAATGCTTCATATGCCCTAGCACATCTCCATGGGGCGCACCTGTCATTTTCGGTAAAAAGAAGGATGGATCATTCCAAATGTGCATCGATTATAGGGAACTCAACAAGCTTACTATCAAGAATCGCTACCCTCTACCCCGAATCGATGATTTATTTGACCAACTACAAGGCGCTACATGTTTTTTCTAAGATCGATTTAAGCTTTGGTTATCATCAACTACGAATTCAGGAGGAAGGTATTCCTAAAACTGCCTTTCGCACTCGCTATGGCCATTACAAATTTGTTGTTATGCCCTTTGGTCTTACAAACGTACTCGCGGTTTTCATGGATTTGATGAATCAGGTTTATAAACCCTTTCTCGATCACTTCATCATCGTGTTTATCGATGATATCCTTATCTATTCAAAGTCGAAAGCCGAACACGCGCAACATCTCCATTTGGTACTCGAACTACTCCAAGGGAATCGCCTCTACGCCAAGTTCTCAAGTGTGAATTTTGGCTTGAGGAGGTTCAATTCCTTGGTCACATCGTCAACAATCAAGGTATTCACGTCGATCCCACGAAGATTGAAGCAGTTAAGAGTTGGATTACACCGAAAACCCCGTCTGAAGTTCGTTCTTTTCTCAGATTGGCGAGCTATTACCGTCGATTTATCGCTGATTTTTCTAAAATCATTGTACCTCTCACCTCTCTAACGCATAAAGAGCAGACTTTTGTTTGGGGAACCGAACAAGAGGATGCCTTTCAAACTCTTAAGCGTATGCTATGCTACGCTCCTGTACTCGCGCTACCCGATGGAAATGATGACTTTGTAGTCTATTGCGATGCCTCTAACCTAGGTCTTGGTTGTGTTCTTATGAAAAAAGACAAGGTTATCGCGTATGCCTCTCGTCAGCTCAAAGTCCACGAGAAGAACTACACGACCCACAATCTCGAACTCAGTGCAGTTGTTTTTGCGTTGAAGATTTAGCGACACTATCTTTATGGTACCAAGTGTACGGTCTTCACCGACCAAAAGAACCTACAACACATCTTGAACCAGAAAGAGCTGAATATGCATCAACGCAGATGGGTTGAACTTCTCAATGACTTGACTGTGAGATACGCTACCACCCAGGAAAAGAAAATGTCATTGCCGATGATCTTAGCCGACGAAGCTATTTACATAGTGTTCGTAATGTTCAAGCCCAACACAACCTCGAAGCTCTCACTCGTGACGCTCAACACGCTTTTTTTACCGAAAGCACCCTGAAGGAAGAAAGAACTCTTGGAACTGAAAACCAGCTAGTGAATAAATCGAATGGTACTTTTCACTATCTCGATCGCATCTGGATACCTAGTCGCAATAATCTCCGAGAGATTTTGTTGACTGAAGCCCACAAATCCCGATACTCCGTTCATCCCGGTGCCGACAAGATGTACCAGGACCTCCGTGCCAGGTATTGGTGGCCAGCAATGAAGAAGGATATCGCTCTCTATGTTTCGAAGTGCCTAACTTACTCGAAAGTTAAGGCTGAACATCAACGACCCTCTGGCTTACTCAAACAACCCGAGATCCTGATGTGGAAATGGGAGAGTATAGCTATGGACTACATTACGAAACTCCCTCGCACGCCATCAGGTCATGATAGCATTTGGGTTATAGTTGATCGTCTTACGAAATTCGGGCACTTTTTACCGATACAAGAAGACTATAAGGTTGAACGATTAGCATGAATCTATACCGATGAAGTCATTTGTTGACATGGGACACCTCGTGACATCATCTCTAACCATAATGGTCGATTCACTTCGTGTCTCTGGGAGACATTCCAATCCGCTCTTGGTACTACTCTTAACCGAAGTATCGCTTTCCATCCCCAGATCGACGGTCAGACTGAGCGCACGATCGGCACCCTTGAAGACATGTTTCGTTCGTGCGTTATAGATTTTGGTGGTAATTGGGATTCGCATTTACCTTTAGTCGAATTCTCGTACAACAACAGTTATCGTGTTAGTATTCAAATGGCACCCTTTGAGGCATTATATGGAAGAAAATGTCGTCGATCGCCTATTGTATGGCACGAGATCAGAGACGCGCAAATTACCGGTCCTGAGTTATTACAAGAAACGACTGACAAGATCCTCCAGATACGAGATAATCTCTTGAAAGCTCAGAGTCGTCAAAAGAGTTACGTCGATAAATGCCGCAAGCCCCTTGAATTTGACGTTGGTGATCACGTACTCCTAGAGGTTTCTCCTTGGAAGGGGGTGATCTGATTTGGCAAGAAAGGAAAGCTAGCGTCACAATACGTGGGACCCTTTAAGATTTTGGAAAGAATTGGTAAAGTGGCCTACTGACTCGAATTACCAGAGGAACTCAGCAACGTACATCCTACTTTCCACGTCTCGAACCTCAAGAAATGCCTAGCTGAAGAAAACCTGCATGTTCCCCTCGAGGATTTGCAAGTTAACGAAACTCTACACTTCTTGGAAAAGCCAGTAGAAATCATGGATCGAGAAACCAAGAAACTTCGACGCTCTCGCATTCCCATAGTGAAGGTTCGTTGGGAGGCAAACGCGGACTTGGGAACTCGAGAGTGATATGAAAGCTAAATACCTATAACTCTTCGTTATGCCTGTGCCTTAATTTTGGGACAAAATTTCCTAAAGTAGGGGAGGCTGTAACAACCCGACTTTCGGGTCATTACTTATATTTCTTGCTTAATTGACTTGTACTCTCGAGATATCAATTATCGCAAAGGGTTTAAAACTATTTTCAACACGCATTATTAAACGCATATTGCAACGCTCATTTAAAACGCAATTATCGCATTAAACGCTATTTACAACGCACACTATTTAAACGCATTTTATCGCATATCACATCGCTCGACTAAACTCTATCGCAACACAAACTCAACGCAAACGCAAACTCGAAACGCAGATTTACTTTTATGCATTGGAGTTGTTTATGTGCTAATTGTGTGATTAATTGTTATGTGGTTATCTCAACGCAACGCTTACATACTCAACGCATACTTGCAACTCGCTTAAACGCAACGCAATGCTTAACACACGAAATGAAAGTCGGAAACTAGCAAAATGCAACTCGGCTGATTGAATGGACACTCGGTCGAATGGACATCCGACTGGATGACCATCCGACTGGATGACCATCCGACTGGATGACCATCCGACTGGATGGCCATCCGACACCTCGCACTACTCCACCGCCTTACTCACTCTCTCACTCTATAAATACCCGTCGTACACTACTGTTCACTGATGTGACAGCTCCATCCGACCAGCATGCACTCACGTCACTCTCAAGCACTTTTCTTCACGATTCAAGGCTATTTCCTAAGTGTTTCTCCTCAGATCTTGTACAATCATCATCACTACACACTTCTACATCATCTTCTCCATCAAAATCACTAGTTTTCTTCTTGAAATCACCTGATTTGGGCCTCTTGAAGATGGTTCTCACATGGTTGCTTATGCAAACTGCTGTGTGATATCATCTCATCAAGATTTCTTCAGATCTAAAGGATTTCCACACAAGATTTCAACATTTCTCAACTGTTTTCAACCTTTCTTCAACTTTTCTTCAACTTTCCTCATAAAACCGATGGAATCTAGACTCATTCAGGCTCCCTACTCATTCCCTAGTTGAGAACCGGCTTGAAGATGGATTTCCACCGGAGAGATGACCGATTAACGGGTTGAACATGAAACTCCATCATGAACAGTGAGTATGATCAAATGGAGTGATTCCGATTTGATCGAATGAGCTGGACTTGGTGTGTTTTTCGTTGTTTGACACGTCATCACGCCGTCTCCGTTAAACTTCAAACCTTTTTACTTAGAAAGTTTTACAAGTTTTCAAACAAACAGGACGCCACTCGACTTGCCATCCAATCGGATGACCATCCGATCGAATGGCTATCCGTTAAATGGCCTGTCCCTTTATAACTCTCAATACTTAAACGATTTTACAAAAAACTACAAACTACCAATTTCTCACTCGAATAGCCATCCGATCGAATGGCCATCCGTCTGGATGACCATCCGACCGGATGACTTGGCATCTATACTATATTTTTGTTAAAACGCTACAACGAAAACTTCAAAATTTTCAAAATGATTTACAAACACCCTCACTCATTCGAATGGCCATCCGTTCGAATGGTCATCCGCTCAGATGACCATCCGCCCGGATGACCATCCGCTCGGATGGTTTATCCTCATTCAACCGGATCATGATTTGACACTCTGTTTACACGCTGTTCAACGCTTACGCTACTATTCCATGCTCAGGCTAAACTCTAACGCGCTCCCTTCAATCCAAGACTGTGTTTACTAGCTAAATATGAACTGTGAGTATACTCAAACCCATTTTCTTTTAACGCACTTTTGGGTGTTACATACGTTCTATATCAAAACACAACTCACAGCGCAAACACTTTAACGCTAACCGTTCCCGCATGCTATACGTGATCTATGAATGCTTGTACTATGCTTATACAGTGTTACACTATACCGCCTCTAGCAATGATAGTACTATAGTTTGGACTCAGCACCTGTCATGGACGGGGGTTGCTAGGGATCACATCACTTTAGTTCACCTATCCGCTGGGCATGTGTCGCGCATACTCTACAACGCAGTCTTGTGGTTAAGTGTGAACATAGTTTTGATAGTTACTTGCTTTCGCCCATTACGTGATACATGCTGGTTATGCGTAAATGCTTTCTCTACTATATACTATTCAAACTTGTGTGCTCACCTTTCCATTCTATGTATTGACCTTATTTTAGCGTATGTGACAGGTTAAATTGGATGCTATGATGAATCAAGATTGGCAGTCTAGAAACTCCACTAGTAAAAATCTAGGTTGTCGGACTTGTTTTGCTTTTGAGACACTCTATCTGTAATAATTGTTGGGGAATATTTGTTGATTGGTATGGGACAATTAACCGTTTAAATATTCCTATTTAATAGTTTTTATGGATTCTCTTGAGCAATATGGTTCGCCTAGTGCCACGCCCCGATGTTTCTGTCATCGGTTGGGGTGTGACAACCAGTGTGCGACCAGATGAATCCCAGGCCCACTAAATGTGCGACCGGGTTAAGTTGTGTGGCCCAGCTCCATCCAGCCCGTTCCAAGATGTGGCCCGATACACTGTGCGATTCAATTACGAGTGTGCGACCGATGAGTGTGCGGTCGGTTACAATCAGCCACAAATCATGGAATTCAGTTATACAATCAATCATAGATAATCAAGAACAGTTTCCATACACAACATTCCAAAAATTTGCATGAACACTAATCACCCCTTTGCTAATTAACAACAATTACCAAGCTCACCATAATCATAACAATCAGCATGTTCATAGTTTAATCATAATCCAAGACTATGACACAATCGTTACTAGAATTATATCAACTAATATGAAGATTTCAATAAGTCCTAATCATCGTGAAATCCAAGTTTTTCCGATTCATCAACACACAAATTCGTTCATACATAATGATCATCACGAGGTGTTCATGAACAATCCTTGATCACTGATTATATTCCAATTCATTCCAACAGTTTGCTATCACAAGTTGTTCATCAAGGTTTTTACTAACATACCATCCTACAAATCATGCAAGAACACAAACAAACACAACTATCATGTATCGGGTAAATTAACAAACGATCAAAGATAGAACACTAACCGTAGCGTAGGATGAATCACTGACGTTTGGGAGTGAGAAGGCTTCGATTGAGAGAAGAGAGAGGCTGCCATCGAGTTGTGGGGAGGTAGAAAGAGAGTTTAGGGTTTGGCTATGTTTTGGTGTTGCAAAGTTATGGGAAAACCACACACAACCGTGTGTGTATGTGCGGTTACAACAAGGGCCAGGCCCAACCTTGGGCTCTACTTGGGTCGAGTATCATTGCACACTTGATTCGAGTTCAGGCCGAGGGACAAAGACAGGAGGTGTGCGATCACAGGTGTAGTGTGTGGCCAAGCATTGTAAAGCATGAACGTGTAACATCTAAACATTTAACAGCTCATATGCTTTCATTTATCAACCAAACATAAACAATACTTTAAGTCATTCACATCTTGTACTCATGTTACAATGTAAAACAAATCGTGAAAACAAGTGATACGTAGAGGAAGGACCTTGAGATTTCGGGTTGTCACATGCCATCAGATGTATCTTCTGCGTTGGATTTGCATACTGATAATCCTAAGCCTGTCAAGATCCAGAATCTCAAATGTGAAGTCCATGAACTGATTACAACATCTCAAAAAACCAATATTAGATTCAACTACGGTATTATTGGATTGTCTTCTTATCTGAGATCTTGCAATATTGCTTTTGGTGATGAACTTTCGTTAGAATTTCACAAGTTTGCTCAATTGCTGAAGTTAACAAAAGTTGTGCATATAGTGACAAAGATAGAGTCCTCTTAGTTTGTCTTGCGTTGATTGAAGATTTATAGACAATGTTTCATGTCATGATTGTTTGTGGTTGTACATTTGGTTCGTCGGTGGTACTAATTTTGCTTCTTAGACATGTTCTATATGTAGTTATGTCTATAAACAGGTTTCATTGTCAATGGGTGGGTACTCCTTTTTTTATAGGAGAATGGAAATACTCATATGTATCTTATATATTAACTGATGATGCATGTTTATAGTTGTCTGTTATCTATAAGTGATAATAAGTTTTGGTACAATATCTATACACATATCTATATGTTCCACTAGTGTGTGATGGTTTTCTGAGAAACCACTCGTGTTTGCACACGGGTTTTACCACTAGTACTATGTAAAAAAAGAAACCAATGAAAGGACACATGTCATTCATTGGAGCCATCTATTTTTTAGTTTTTTCCTCCCTCTCATACTTAATTATAGATAATTAAAACTAATTAAAATATAATTATAAAATAATTTTTAATATAAATTCAAACAAATTTATAAGAGATAATATAATATTTTGAGATATTTATGAGATTTCAAAATTATTTATTCTTAAATTAACAGAAGACGTACACTAAATATAAATTAATATAATGTAAATGATTTATTTATTTTATTAAACTAAAGTAGTTAAAGGTAGAACCTATTTCAAAAATGTTTATAAGGGGTAAACAAAAACATTAATCAATGTTTATTGGTTCTATACTTTTATTTTCGTGTTCAACTCTCAACTCAAATATGGTATTTACTATGTTTACGTGACATTTATAAGAACCATCACCGCAATCACCCCATCCATTATATATCGAGTATATCCGTTAGTTTTTTTTTAAAGATATAGCTTTTTATTAGATTCATTCAACCCGTGTAATAAATGGGGTTTTTTTTAAGATATAATATTTTTATTATTTACTATACAAAATTACATTTATGCAACTCGTATAATATACCGGACTTTTAAAAATATAACTTTTTTTAATTATGTGGTATATAAAATTAGATGTATTCAATCCGTATAATACATAGGGTTTATAAAGATATAACAAGATATAACTTTTTATTGACTGGTATATAAAATTACATGTGCTCAACCCATACAAGGCATGAGATTTTTAAAAATGTAACTTTTTTCATTATTTAATATATAAAATTAAATTTACTCAATTCGTACAATACACAGGGTTCTTAAAGATATAACTTTTTTTATTATTTAATATATAAAATTACATTTATTCAACCCATCTAATAAACAAGATTTTTAAAGATATATTATTTTATTATTTGGTATATAAAATTACATTTATTCAACACGTCTAATAAACGAGATTTTAACGATATAATTTTTATTATTTGATATATAAAATTAAATTTATTCAATCCATGTATTACACGGGGTTCTAACCTAGTCATCTATATTCTAATTACATCTTCATCGTTCAAAAAAATCCATCTTCAGTCACCTTTTAATTACTCATCTCCAAATATAAATAACATCTTTTAATAATACTTTTATTTTAAAATTTATCATCGTCCAAACATTTTTACTTAAAAATAAATAACATCTTTTAATAATACTTTTATTTTAAATTTTATCATCGTCCAAACATTTATTTAATAAAGCTATATAATTCTAAACTTTTTGTATTACTTTATATTTATTAAGTTCTTTAATATAAATTAATCATTTTTATAAAACCCAGCTTAATTTAATTAATTTATGTAAATACGGGATCAAAACAGATCGTAGCCATATCAATCGAACCATATTGTTAGTGGCGGGTCAGGATTTATTTTCTTGAGGGCAATCGAAGCGTTTAACCGAACTTTTAAGAAAGATGAGAGATTTTTGTCTATAAATTACACTAATTTTTCTTTTACGGATGACGACTGGCCCCGCGGCTCTATGTAGGTCAGCCACTGACATATTGTAAATGATTTGTTTTTCGTGTACTTAGATAAGTTATATGATTATGTAATCTGAATATATTTATGATTTCGTGGAAAGGAAATAACCGAGTACACACGTAGAGTTCTATAGCGTGTTTGGTAAGGTGTGAAACCGATCATGGTCTTGCAATAGTCAATACTCTCATGCTCATTAAGAGGTGATATTGACTTTCTTTGAATCACTTATTTAATGCCAACTTTACGGCCTTTAATATTTAGGTTTTGGACATATTATATAAACAGTTGAATAATTTCATAAAAATTTTGATATTATTGCTGACTGATGTGACATCTGAGCATAAAAATCGATTAAGCAAAGCACATACGAAAAACTGATAACATAAAAACCGACTCTAATCAACTGTTTGGCTTTAGATTTTTGGTTAACTGTTTTTTTTTTTTTTTTGTTGGTTCCGGCTATAGATATTCAAAAAACCAATTTAACCGAATCGTTTTAAATGATCAAATCTCTTGTACTTGTTACAAATTCTCATGTACTTGTTACAAATTGCAGTACTGATTGTGCTTGAATCATGCTTGTTTCTTTTTCTGTTTATTATGCAACGAATTAACTAATGTGTCTGAATTAAATCAATAAGAAAGAATGATAGATTAAGAATAATTGGGTATATAAAATCTTATATTAAGTAAAGGATTCTAGTGACTTTAAACAAGGATATGGAAAAGAATTACACTCGTCATAAATAACTTAGGTTCAATTACACAATTAGGTTTGGAATTAAAGTGAGAAATTGGTATTAACAGGGTTGAATCTCAAGAATTAGACATCAACAAATCCTTTATTAATCAAGAACATTAACAAACCCTAAATTGAATTGAAGTTTAATTAGTATAATTAATTTCACAATGTCAATGATGCAAGAAATTTTAACAACCGTGAATACATGTTGGGTTATATAAGATCTGTTGATGATCAAAGCCCTAAAGGATCCAACATCCTTGCATGAATAAGTTAAAATATAGTAAACAAGTCCAGCACTTTCTCTCCCCTTGAAAGCTTCTCAATACAGTTGCCCCAACTCCTGTTGCATCAAACTACTGCCTTCAAAGATAGAAGAACAAGTGATGGTCAATAAGTCAACAATCAAGGTCAACCAAAGCCAAAGGCTGAAGACTCAAAGACCAGTCAACAAGTTAAAGACAGAAGTTCTGGATTTCCAGAATAGCTAGTTCTCAACCAATAGTTCTGAGAAATCCAGTTGCTCTCTCTGATTCACCAAAGAAGCAGCAATTCAATGCAACAATGTAACTATCCAGCAATTTCACAACTACTGGCAGTTACACCATTTAATGAAGTTGTTGAATGTCGCTTTCAAGATGACGTCACAAGCAGTTCACACCTTCTATATATAGTGTTGTTTGTTCTTAGTAATTCTTTAGCACATAGAGCCTATAGCATAAAAAACTAAGTGAGAGTGTGTTCACCTGGTAAGGGGGTAGTATTGTGTACCTTTATGATTGTATTACATCATTTGAATTCATTATGAATTATTTGCAATCATTCCCAAATCCAATTGTGATAGTTTGATGTGATTGTTTATTACTATTTGGTTGAGTTTTAAATTTGATTAACTTTTTATAAGAAAAACACACACTACACACACACTCAGGTCCAACAATACAAGACAATACTAACACAATCAACCAATCCACAAACCAGTTAGTGTAATTAGAACCCTAGAAAGCTTACAACATCTACACCTCAGCTGAAACTTGATGGATTAGTCGCACAAGATGGAGGAAACTTGAACTTGAGAAGATTCATCTTGAAATTGTTAGAAAACTTTTATGTAAGTATTGAAGAAAAAGATGATCAACCTGATCATATGCTGAAGATACAGTCAAGGAAGATCAATAAAAAGGTGCCTACATGATAACAGGACAAGAAGAAAGATAGAAACATCTTCAACAAGTGTCAGGAAATGATCAAGACAAAGAGAAGACGATCAAATAGGACCATTTTGATAAGTCTGATGATAAATCTGGTATTTATCATCAGAATCTGGTAAGTTGGTCATCATAATTTATCATGGAGCAACTTGTCTTAAAGATAAGGCCCTGACACAATTTGCAAAGTAGCAAGTTGACATCCACGAATTCAATGAATATGCCAAAAAGCTACTTTGTGCAGAGCAAGTGCATGAATAAACAAATGTTTATCCATGATCCAGACTCTCTATAAATAGAGATGTCAACCTTGAGTTGAGCCAAGCATTTAATACACACACCACAAACTCCATTACCCTTCAATACAGAATTCTTTGAGCATTCATTTGTGACAGTCAATAACTTTGTTTTCCAAAGTGATCAATATGCTTGAAAATTCTATAAGTTGTTTCTTGAAAGTTTGATTTCTAGTTCCGCACAATATTTTCCTACTTGTTGAAATCTATTTGCCATAATTAGTCTTTGAGCATCTTATCTGGGATCAACAATTGGTATTAGAGCAGATTGAATAAATTATTTTCAAAAGATCAAATTCTCATATTTTTTATAACAATCTCTTGTACTAAATATGACAAACTTTCAAACTTAGAACAATACTTTTAACATTGGATCTATGTCAAAGCCTCCGACGTTGGTCAGAGAGGAGTACCCCTAATAGAGAATCAGGATGATCAATTTCCTTAACGGACATGATCGCGCTCTGTTTCAATCCATTGAGAGAGGCCCACATAGACCCACTGTTGAAATTCCTGCTGTTCCAGCAACTGAGCTCACACAAGCAATCCCTATCTCTTTTGCTCCTAAACAAGAAATACACTAGAGAAAAGAAGATTATGGTTGAGGCTGATGAAAGGGCCAAATCACTCTTCATAATGACACTTCCAAATGACATATTCACACAAGTAGATGCATGGGCATCTACTAAGGAGATATGGGATCAGTTGGAAAATCTTTGTGAAGGAGGAGTGTTGGTGCATATTATGTGAAAACAACTTAATAGTTTGATTATTTAGTATTTGGATATTTTGTAATGGGCTTAGCATATTGGTTAGTGAGTTATTTGTTGTAATGGGCTTGGAGATAGGCCTAGCCCAGTGAGAAGCCCAGTTCATAAACATGTGGTATATAAACATGTTTTGTGATTAGGGTTTGTAAGGGTTCTTGGAGGCTAGAGAGATAAAACGTTTTAGAGAGAGAGAGAGAAAAACGAAATTAGGGTTTGAAGCAAGATCACATAGAGTGGCTGTGAGATTGTGAGTCTTGAATTGACTATAAACTTCTAGTTTAGATAATCGATAGAAGACTGTTTAATTTGAATTCTGTTTCTACCATTTTCTATACAAAATCTGATCTAGAGGATTTCGCACTCTAGGTTGGATAGACAATTCTATGAAGATCCATAGGATTAAGGGACCTACAATTGGTATCAGAGCATTAGGCTCTTGATTGGCTCGGTTCAGAATTGGCTGCTATAGAAAACTAGGGTTTTGGAGAGTTGTTGAAGGATTTTTGAAATTTTTGGAGACTGTTCTTGAGATTTTCGAAAATTTTAGGCTTCTTTTGATCTTTTGACTTATTTAAATTCTGCGTTTTTAGTGTTTTTGTTGCAGGAAAGTTGATGATTTTGAAGAAAAACTTGAAGATTTAAAGATTTGTTCTTCGTGTACTTTGTGTTCTTCATTATGTTCTTCATATTTTTATCAAAATTTTGCTGATTTTCGTTGTTTGATTTTGCAGGAAAGCGTTAAATAGATTTGGAGAATCTGGATAAAATCTTTTCAAATTTTGAAAAGATTGGATTTTCAACATAATTAACAATTACACTGACTGACCAGCATATTTAATAATTACACCGACTGACCAGCATATTTAAATCCAAAGGCGACTTTGGTAACTGTGGTAATAGTCCTTAGCGACATTATCACGGTGATCGGCGAATTTGCTAGACAGCGTAATTAATTCTCAGCATATTTGACCAGCCAGTGTATTTAATCAGCAACTTTACCGGCCAGCATATTTACTAGCGTATTTACTTAGTGCTAGCATAATTGACTTGGACTAGCGTATTTACTTAGTGCCAACATAATTAACTTCAGTAACATTGGCTAACCAGTGTATTTGTTGGAGGAATTAAAAAAAGTGGATTATTTATTTTGGTGGAGTAATTGGTTGCGTATAGAGTATTTAACGTTTTCGTAAATAAAAAACGATCCGTAAACAATCTTGACAAACCGATTGCACGGTTAGACTCTGGAAAATCCCAAAATAGGTGTTTGACATTATATGTCATTGGATTCGTAATCTCGAGACGAGTCTAACAGTATAAATTGTTAAAAACAGTTTTCGGAAAAATTTTGTACGGTTTTAACAGTATGGTTACGGTAAAAACGCGAGAAGGACCAGTAGAGAAGTTAGATTTGGATTTTGACACAGGTTACCAAAATCCAGTTAAACTTTTAAGCTGCGTGATGGCCAGAATGGACAATGTCAGTGAGACTGTTAAAAATTGGCCAAATCTAATAAACGTCAAAGAATATGATGTCTGGAAGAAGAAGTTTGAGGCATTTGTTCAAAGTGAGGATTGTAAGATGTGGAGATGTATGATTGATGGATACGTTGCTCCTACACGTCGTGTTGATGGAAGAGTTATAGTGATTTCTTATGAGAAGATGGATGAATCTGAGAAACAGGTGGTTAATGCTGAAAAGAAAGCTTTAGCAGCGATAAAGATGTCCTTGCCTGAGGGAATTAAACATACCTTTAAGAAGTATCGGTCTTCTAGAGAGCTGTGGGAAGCTTTAGAAAAACGTTATCAGATTTCTTCAAAATAGAGTACATGCAATCAAGCTTATGTAGCTGAGATTGCAGCGGTGAAGATTGGAGTAGTAGCTGCTGAGGTAAAAGAGAAGAAGGTGATGAAGAGCAAGTTTGAAATGAGCGCTATGGGTGAGCTGTCCTACTTTCTGGGATTACGAGTTGACCAGAAGAAGGATGGAATGTTTATTTGTTGGGATTGAACCCTACCAGAGGAACAGATAATTAAAGCCAAAACTGAATCAGAGTAGTGGATCCAAAATAAGCAGATGTTATGTATACAAGTCTCTCCCCTTGAAAGTGGTTTCAACATCTGCTGACCTCCTATCTACTGATCGTACAAACTGCTGACCTACAACTGCTGATCAAGTCAAAGACTGATGAAGACTAAAGCCCTGCTGTTCTATCTACTGCCTTGGTTCAAGCACTGCTGGGTCATATCAAGTGCTGCTGAGATCACATCAGTGGAAGGAATCAGCAGTAGTTTAGATATCTTTATGTAATGAATTGTAATAGCAGTAGTTAGCATAGCAGTACTTGTATAGATCAGAGGTTAGAGTTTGTTAGGAGGTTAGATGTCACTTTCATGGTGATGTCAGCAAAGATGCTCAGTGGTTTATCTGTGCCTATAAATAGAACAGTACCCTGTACTGTTCTATTAGCTCTTCACCATCTTCTTCCTGCACGAACAAATCACAGTGAGCTCAGGCTGAGGGGGAGTTTGTTACATACTTGCAATTGTAATTGAATCTTGTAATAAATTCAAGCATTCGGTTCAATATTAAACTTGTATGTTAAAAGCAATTCTCCTGTTTGATTGTGAAAAGTTTGCTTCCATTATATTCCGCTACACTACTCATTCATTGATCATTTTAATTCGAACGTAAAACACAATCAAAACAAACTCAGATCCTAACAATTGGTATCAGAGCTTGGACAGTCAAATTTGATTTAACAATCATTTTGACATAAATAGTTCAGCTCACAATCGTTGATACTGATAGTTTGTTCGTTTTACTGAAAAACAGAGCAAGGTTTAATCACCATCAAGGTTGATTAATCAGTGCCTGTAAAACAACTAGGATGACGTCATAATCACAAGATGATAAGAATAACATTGGCTCTCTTTTCAAACCACCCATGCTTAAACGTAATGAATACAACATCTGGGAGAGAAGGATGGGTCACATCCTTGCTCAACAGAACACTGGATGTTGGAGGTCTGTTGTTTTTGGTCCCCATGTTCCTATGGTGCCAAGTGCTGAGGATGCAAAGAAGTTCGTACCTAAACCAACTGAAAACTATACTGAAACTGATTTTCAAAAGTTCGAACTCGATGCCAAAGCATTTAGCATCATAGCATCTGCATTACCCAATAAAATCTATGCTGGACTGTTACATTGTAACAGAGCCAAAGAGCTATGGGATGCACTGAAGGAACAGTTTGGGGGAACATATGAAGTTATTGAAAACAATAGGGAAATTCTGAATCAGCAGTATGAAACATTCTGTCACATCAAGGGTGAATCATTGACTCAGCAGTTTGAGCGATTCAGTTGTCTCATTAGTGAACTAAGGCTTGTTAAAGTAACATTTCCAAATTCAACTCAAAATAGCAGGTTCCTTAGATCACTACCAGAAAAATGGGATACCATTGCATTTGTTACTAGAAACTCTGCTGAGTTCAAAGATCTGACCCTGACCCAACTTCATGGTAGACTCCTGACCTATGAAAGGGAGTTAAACCAGAAAAAGAAGTTGCAAGAGTCTGGAAAAGTTGCTGATGATTATTCATTTGGTAGCACAGCTCTTTTTGGTCAGGAAGAATCTGGTAGCAGTAGTAAGGATCAGGGTTATGATCACTTTATTGATATAACTGCTGGTGGAAATTTCAACATCCCTGATTCTCACTCTGCAAATTATGCTTTTACTGCAAATTGTGAAAACCAGATGTCAGATAACTTGTGTTTTGAACTCAATGATTTGCAACACTTTGATCCCACTGACTTAGAAGAGATGGACATTTTGCATCAATTGGCTTTGCTTAGTGTAAGAACAAGCAAATTCTACAAAAGAACAGGGAGAAAATTCCCAGGGTTACATGGGAATTTAAAAGTGGGGTTGGGTAAGTCAAAAATTAAGTGCTATAAGTGCAATAGGCTAGGTCATTTTGCTAGGGAATGCAGGAGTCAAACCACTGGTCCAATAATAACTCATCCTAGCTCAAACCCTAGACCACAAAATCAAAGCACTGTGCACTATACCCAATATACCCCTGCAGCCCATGTTAACACTGCTCACTATGCTGCAACCCCTGTGCCTGTGCATTATGTTCAAACCACTGTTCCACAAATTCAGTATGTTTAAGCCCCTGTCCCTCAGGCACAAGTGCAACCTGTTGCACCTCAACAAGCTGCTCCAACAGTGGTACAACCAGATCAACAAAGCTTTTTCACCCAAGGCTTTGTTGACTGGAGCAGCATGCCTGATGAGCTTGGTGATGAAAATTTTGCACTCTATGCTTTTAATGATCCTTCTAATGATGAATTTTGTTTGATGGCTTTAGAGTCAATACCAGAAGGGGTAGAAACTGAAGGTGAACAGCTAAGTGCTGAAACAGTGGATGAAGTGGCTGAAGCAGTGGTTACTGCAATTGCTGGTGAACTACTGCTGGGAGAAAATTCAGAAACCCTGATTGAACCACTGTCTGACCCCTGGTCCAAAGAAGACAAAGAAGAAAAGGAAGAAAAGAAAGCAGGTGAGAAAGAAGTTAGAGCTGATGATGAAGATGATCATCAATGTGATTGTGCCATGATGGCTGCTGCTAAGGTATCACCTCAAGTTCTTGAAAAACTGTGTTCAGAAAAATGCATTATTGCATTTGCTAACATCAAAGAGGTCAATGAAAACCTTAGGGATAAAGTCTTAACTGATGAAGTCAAATTTGAAAAGTCATTAAAAGAACTTAGAAACAAATTGGCTGAAAAAGATAAAGAAATCAGCAGTCTCAAAGAAGAGCAGAGCATAACCAAAACTCAACTCCAAACTATGGTAGAAAAATACCAAGTTTGCAAAAAGGAGTTGGAGTCTACCCAGATCACATGTGAAAGATGGGTGGAATCTTGTAATGGGTATGAGGTTATGCTTGAGAAACAGCTTGAAAGCAATGTCAAGTTTGGTATAGGATATAGAAAATATGATGATCTTGAAAACACTGCTGTCAAACAAGCTGGTTCAACTGAAATAATACCAACCAACAAGAATGGCCAAGAAGTAAAGATTACTGATAAACTTGGTAACAAAATCACTCTGGAAAGATCATCTGTGGGGTCCTCAACTTTTGAGGAAATTGAGAAATACCAATTTAAACCCACATGGTCTGATGAGTGTGACATTCTTGAAAATTTCAAGCCTATGGACTTTACAACCACTGATGGTGTCACAGCTCCAAAAGCAAAGGTCATTCCTATCAAAGACATCCCAACAGTAGTTCAAAACTCTGTTGCTAAGGAGTCTGAGAAAAGGAAGAAAAGAGAAAAGGTCAAAAACCTGTTTTGTGATTTTTGTGAAAAGAGAAACCATCTAACAAAAGACTGTTTTCATCTAAAAGCATATGATCTAAACAAAACAAGTATCATTGTACCTGCTGAAAGCTGCACCATCTGTGGTAAAACAAACTACAAAACTCAAGCATGTGTGTATCTTAAAAACTTTGATGTAAAAAAGAATGAGTACACTGCTAAAACATCCTTGAGTCCATTAAAATCATCTGTCAAATTCACCAAGAATCAACCACTGTTTGTGCCAGTCCAAACAGCTGTTACAAAACAGCTGAATCAAACATCTGTCCAAAGAGATGTTCAAGTGACTGATGCACCCCCTGCCAACCAATTCAGAAAAGGCAAGGGACAATCATCTTACCAAAGGATTCCACATGTTTATGAGACCTACAAAAGGCCTTTTAAACCAAGAGTGAACAGGCATCCTTTTGGGTATCAGCAGGTGATTGGTCAAAACCCACAACAGTGGTTAGAGAGAAACAGTCCTAAAACTGTCCAAACCCCTGACCTAACCACTGCCCATCCATCTGCACTCATCCCAGACACTGTTGAGACCCTATCCAAAGCCTTATTGGCTTTGGAGACCCTAATGAACTAATCCTTTTACTTCATGTGCAGGGAGCTTCTGCATGCTTAGATAGCCTTTGGTATGTAGATAGTGGAGGCTCTAGGCACATGACAGGATGTAAAGCCCTTCTCAAAGATTTCAAAATTCATGGAGGGGGTGATATATCCTTTGGTAATAATAGTAAAGGGAAAGTTCTGGGGTCTGGTACAGTACAGTCTGGAAATGTAAAATTTAAAAATGTCAATCTGATAGACAATCTAAAATTCAACCTCCTGAGTGTCTCACAAATGAGTGATAAGGGGTATGGGTCATTCTTCACAAAGGAGTGTTGTAGGATTGTTGGACCAGAAATGGTTGAAAAGATTGAAGCAATAATCAATTCTGGAAAAACCAAACTTGTTGCTCAAAGAAGTGGCAATGTTTATGTGGTGGATATGTCAAAAGAGAGCCCCAGAACTGATGCCTGTCTGTTCTCAGCTGCATCAAACAAAGAGACAGAACTATGGCACAGAAGATTGGGGCACACAAATCTCAAGACAATCACTGCCATTTCAAAACAGGGGTTAGTAAGAGGTTTACCTCAAAAACTGTTCACCTGTCCTGGCATTGTGTTTCCTGCCTAAAAGGAAAACAACATAAAAGCTCCTACAAATCCATTGATGAGTCTAAAACAACCAAATGTTTACAAATACTTCATATGGATTTGTTTGTCCCAGTTAAAGTCATGAGTCTTAAGAAAAAGAGGTATTGCTTGGTTATTGTTGATGACTTTTCTAGGTTTACATGGACTTACTTTTTACACTCAAAAGATGATACTGCAGGCATTCTACAAGACTTTGTGAAACAGGTTGAAAAGCAGTTTAACCTTCCAGTAAAAATCTTCAGAAGTGACAATGGCACAGAGTTCAGGAACAAGGAGTTGGATGATTTCTGTGTGTCAAAAGGAATTGTGAGACAACACAGCATTCCAAGAACACCAAAACAAAATGGGGTTGTTGAAAGAAAGAACAGGACTTTGATTGAGGCTGCCAGAACCATGCTTGCTGATTCAGGTTTGCCATTAACTTTTTGGGCAGAGGCAGTAAACACTGCTTGCTCTATCCAAAATAGAGTTTTAATCAACCCCAGGCATCAAAAGACTGCCTATGAACTGCTGTATAAAATAAAGCCATTGATTTCATACTTCAAAGTTTTTGGCTGCCCATGCTTCATTTTAAACTTAAAAGATTCCATTTCTAAGTTTGCAGCCAAAATTGATTGTGGATATTATCTGGGATACTCAACCACTGCTAAGGCCTACAAAGTGTTTAACACAAGGACCAAAACAGTGGAAGAGACTTTGAATGTAAAGTTCAATGAACTTTCATCAATGAAAATCCCAGCAAATCCTGCAGATTTGTTTGATCTTAATAAATTCACTTTTGAAAATACTGCTGTCAAGACTAACAATGCAGGTCCATCAGAAGATTCATCACCAGACTATGGGTATGAAATCATCATTCCTCAACAAAAGTCTATCAAAATGGGAAGAGCAGCAGATGTTCAAAACAGCTGTCAAAGATCAACCACGGCTACCTCAACAGTTGTTGACCAAAGTAGCCCCTTAACCCCTGCTTCCACATCATCAAACACTGTTGATAAAAATCCTCAAACAGTGGATCAAAGTCAGCATGTGTCCACACCTTTACCTCCTATTCCACCACCTTTTGAAGCCACTGCTGGTTCATCAAAGTCACCAGCAGTGGTTAGCTCAGATGATTCACATCTGCAGCCCTCCCCACTTAATGCCATTGTTCCATACCAAGGAGAGCTCATCTTCTTGAAATCTCATCCACCAGACCAAATTATTGGCAACATCAATGAAGGGGTGCTCACAAGAAGTCAATCCCAAAACATTTGTCTTTTTGCGGGTTTTCTATCTCTCCATCAGCCAGTCACATACCAAGAGGCACTGAAAGACAACAGCTGGGTAGAAGCCATGCAAGAGGAGCTCCAACAGTTTAGAAGACAACAAGTTTGGGAGCTTGTTCCATTGCCAGAGGGTGTAAGTCCCATTGGCACAAAATGGGTCTTCAAAAATAAAACTGATGAAAGGGGTATTGTTGTAAAAAATAAAGCCAGGCTTGTGGTTCAAGGGTACAGACAAGAAGAGGGGATAGATTATGATGAAACATTTGCCCCTGTTGCAAGACTTGAAGCAATCAGACTATTTCTAGCCTCTGCTGTCAACCACAACATCAAGGTGTATCAAATGGATATCAAATGTGCATTCCTCTATGGTAAGATTCAAGAGGAGGTTTATGTTTGTCAACCTCCAGGTTTTGAGGATCCTTTTAATCCAAATCATGTCTACAAGCTAAATAAAGCTTTGTATGGCTTGAAACAAGCACCAAGGGCCTAGTATGAAACTCTTTCCACCTTTCTACTTTCCATTGGTTTCACAAGAGGTAGAATAGATAAAACACTTTTTTAAAATGGAGAGGAAAGGATTTGATGATTGTCCAAATTTATGTGGATGACATCATTTTTGGAAGCACATGTAATAAAATGTGTGAAGAGTTTAGGCAACTCATGACAGCTGAGTTTGAAATGAGTGCAATGGGTGAACTCCAGGGCTTTCTTGGTCTCCAAGTAAGGCAACTGCAAAATGGCACTTTTATCCATCAAGGAAAATATGCCAAAGAACTGTTGAAGAAATTTGAGATGGATGACTGTAAGCCATGCAGTACACCTATTGCAACCAATAAAGTAGTCATATCTGATGAGAAGGATGAATTGGTTGATCAAACTTTGTATAGAAGCATGATTGGGTCTTTATTGTACCTAACTGCATCCAGGCCAGACATCATGTTTGCAACATGTGTTTGTGCTAGATCCCAATCAGCCCCTAGAAAGTCAAACCTTATTGCTATAAAAAGGATATTCAGATACCTAAAAAGTGCTCCCACACTTTGTATCTGGTATCCAGTTGATGGTAAAATTGAGCTTTCAGGTTTCTCAGATAGTGACTTTGCTGGATGTGACAAGACAAGGAAGTCCACCTCAGGAGGGTGCCAATTCCTAGGCAATTGCTTAGTGTCTTGGAAAAGCAAAAAGCAAGCAGCTGTTTCCACATCCACTGCTGAGGCAGAATATATAGCTGCTACAAGCTGTAAAGCCCAACTGCTCTGGCTTCAAAATCAGTTGTTGGATTTTGGTATCACTGCCTTAAAGACACCACTCATGTTGGACAGCTAGGCAGCAGAAAATATCATCAAAAATCCAGTTTCCCATTCAACCACCAAGCACATTGACATCAGACATCACTTTGTGAGGGATTGCTATGAAAAAGGTTGGATTTCTCTGCACCATGTTCCAACTAAGGATCAGCTGGCAGATGTGCTAACAAAAGCATTAGACACATCCACCTTTGAAAGCTTGATCTCTAGGATTGGCATGCTAAACATGGAATAACAGGCAAAATCCTGTTTTTCTATGAATAAAAGCATTAAAATGTTTTCAGAAAATCAAAAATCCATCCTTAAAAATAGCCAAAAATGCATTTTTCATTAAATCCTTAAAAGTCTGCCATAACCACTGCTTTGTTCAAAAGTCTGTTCTACTTAAAAGTTTGTCCACTGCTGAAAGTCAACCCCTGCTCTCTCATTTCTTTGATAAGCATTGTTGTTCAAAATCAGTGTTTTATCCACTGATATGCTATCCACTGATAGTGAAAATCACCCACTGCTCTCATTGCCACAGTTATACCACTGATCTTGTTCCATCAGTGGTCTTCATAAAAGAGTTGTCATTTTCTTCATCAGGGGTTGGCACGTGGACAGTACATAGTTGTCACACCCCCAAAATCCACATGCGGAGTACTACCGCTTGGAGGCGTGACTGACCAGGATCCAGCCACCAATTATACTGAGCATTGATTAACAGTAAAAGTATTCACCAACCACAGTAGTTAGTAAACACCATATTTTAAAATTCTAAAAGTTTAAGTTCAAATAACAGTTTAGACAAACAGCGGAAGCATAAACCAAACAGTTTCAAAACAAGGTTCATAGTTCAAGATTATTTAGAACCCAGCACATGGGTTAGACGACCACTACACATTCCCAAGCTGCAAGCTCCTGAGTCACTGGGTACCTGCAAAGCATGCAGTAGGGTATCAACAAAAATGTTGGCAAGTTCACAAGTTGTCCAGTTTTAATTTACAAAAACTTGTTTCACCAGTTAATTTATTCGTTTATACATGCGATGGGGAGCTACCCCATAAGTAAGCGACTAAACTGTTTTTCCAATACCGAATACTTACTTAACCGTACGTTTTCGTAGTGCCCCGTTGTCAATGTTCTATCATCATTGACGGTTTGCCAGAGTTCATTAGTTCACTCCCGTTCCCAGTAACAAGGGTCGGTGTGAGGCTGGTTACACCTAAATAGCGCTATTACCTAATAACCCGTTCGCCAGGCCCCGGCGACTAATCGGTATTAAATGGTAGGGACTTAAGTGATAGAGTTTCGTTTAGTGTTGCTGGTTGCATTCAGTATAAACAATAATTAACCAAGAGTTCCCAGTAACAAGGGAAGTAAGTAAGTTTGTTCCCAGTAACAAGGGAAGTAAAGTAAGTTTGTACCCCTTATGCAGGGATAGCGTTGATTAAGTTTCCGTTTCCCAAAACCACCGGGAACGCATGCTTTAATAGTTGTGAACTCACCTTGGGTTGCTCGGCAGTTAGTTTACTTGGTTAGGTATGCTGGTCACCACGTCCTAAATGGTTACCAGTATAAGTCAGGCTTGGGCACAGGTAATCACGCATATCTACACATAGCTAACACATAGCATACAAAACATACAAGGGTACTCAGGCCTGTCCTAACACTTGAACAGTTAATCGGTAACACTTAGTTCGGATAAACAGTAACAGGAAGATTATGCAGTCCAAACATTAAATACGGCCCAATAACGAAAACAAGTAGTTCACTCGAGACAAGGTGGTCTCGAGTCGAGACCGAGAGGTCTCGAGTCGCAACCGAATGGTCTCGGTTTGTAGTGGGGTGGTTTCGAGTCACTCAAACTTGAGTCGCAACCTTAAATGTCTCAGATGTAGTCTCGAGTCGAGATCATGGGTTCTCGAGTCGAGACCTAGATGGTCTCGAGTCCTTGGAGTCTGTTTTGAGTTCTTGGTCATGATCTCGAGTCGTGGCTGCTGTGGTCTCGAGTTGTCATGAGTTGGTTTCGAGTCGAGACTGGTGGTCTCGACTTGTCCACCTGATGATGGAGACCTTCTAGAATTATCCGATCGTACTATCCAATAGCATTTCATATGCATGATCTAGTGTACTACCCAATAGAAATTCCCTAACATGTTTCTATGTCCAACATTTGATAAAAATGGATCAAACACACAATATTTCAAATATTCATATCATATTCATATAGTTCATCACAAGGGTTTTTATCATTCATCTCTATATTCAAAGCATGTGCATATATCCTCCATTCTTCAACATATAACATAAGATTTGTGATAAGAATCATGTGACATATATCCCAAATATCAAGACAATCTTGTAAACCACCACTAAACACAATGTTTGTCCTATTTTATCAAGCATGAATCGGATTGTCATAAGTATCACCAATTATTTCTCATTCAAAGCACAATTAGTTCACATCTCATTCATCATCCAATCATTCAAAGTAAACATCCATTAACCGATTCATTTGATCAACCAAGTAGTATTATTAAGTATTCTAATTCATCAAGGATTAAACAAGCCATGGGGCACTAACCGGCTAGATATGGAGAGTGTAAGGAGGAGCGGTGAAGAAAGTTCCCGAGTGATGATATCGAGCTTGATCCGAGAGCCTTAGCACTTCCGGTTGAACCCGAGAGAGAAGGGGAGGAGAGGTTGTGTTTAAGGTTTTAGTGAGAGAGAGAGGGAGTGTGAGGATGAAATGAGAGAGAGTGTAAAGGGGAGTGTGTGTGGGGGTTTTAGGTTCTTATAAGAGGGTGGTGCACCTTGAGTGGGTTTTCCGAGTGGGCTAAGGGAGGTGTGGCCCAAGCGGCCCAACCGTTCACTTATTTACTCGAGACCGGGTGGTCTCGAGTGGTGGTTTCGGTTCACGAGTATCTTTATATACCTATATATATATATATATATATATATATATATATATATATATATATATATATTACATACACGTTATCGACACATAGCACAAGAATAATCACAACTTTCATTTAATAACATATATATACGCACAAAGTAATTACAAGGTGTTTGCTCGGAAAAACCTAGAGTGTCACATTATCCCCAAGTTTTAAGAACTTTCGTCCCGAAAGTTAAGGCAGCCACTGACAAGCTAGTGTAAATGAGAACGTTTCAACGGGGTGTCACATCATCCCCCCGTTAATTTGGAATTTCGTCCCGAAATTCGGTTGTAGCTTCAGTGCTGGGAGTTTCATTTGGGAACAACTGGGGATACTTGTGCTTCATCTGGTCTTCCCGCTCCCAGGTGAACTCTGGGCCACGGCGCGAGTTCCAACAAACTCGTACGAGGGGTATCTGGCTACGTTTGAGGGTTTTGATCTCACGATCCGTGATCTCAATCGGTTCTTCAGTAAAGTGTAGCTGTTCGTCAATAGTAAGTTCCTTGAAAGGAATGATGAGTGTTTCATCTGACAGACACTTCTTCAGATTAGACACGTGGAAGACGTTGTGCACAGCGCTCAGTTCTTCAGGCAGATTCAATCTGTAGGCAACCTTACCAATCTTTTCGGTAATTTCAAAGGGTCCGACATATCGCGGATTAAGCTTGCCCCATTTTCCAAAACGAACCACACCCTTCCAGGGTGAGACTTTGAGTAGAGCCCGGTCACCAACCTGGAACTCTAGCGGTTTCCTATCTTTATCCGCGTATCTCTTCTGACGGTCACGAGCTGCCGCCATGCGTTGCCTAATCTGGGCAATCTTTTCTGTAGTGTCTACTACATGTTCCGGGCCTGTGATCTGGCTGTCACCAACCTCCACCCAGCAGAGGGGCGATCGGCATTTACGACCGTACAATGCCTCAAAGGGTGCCGCCTGAATGCTGGTGTGGTAGCTGTTGTTGTAGGAGAATTCCACTAACGGTAGGTGCTTCTCCCAATTCTTGCCAAAATCGATCACACATGCCCTAAGCATGTCTTCGAGGGTTTGGATGGTGCGTTCAGATTGCCCATCCGTTTGTGGGTGGTAAGCGGTGCTCATGTCTAAACGTGAGCCAAAAGATTTGTGCATAGCTTGCCATAACTCAGAAGTAAAACGTGCATCTCGATCGGAAATAATAGAGGTTGGCACTCCGTGCTTCGAAACCACTTCCTTTAAGTATACCTCTGCTAGGGTAGAGAACTTGTCTGTCTCTTTAATAGCCAAGAAGTGGGCAGATTTAGTTAATCGATCTACTATCACCCAAATGGTGTCATTTCCGCGTTGAGACCTAGGCAAGCCGGTGACAAAGTCCATGGAAATTTGCTCCCATTTCCACTGTGGGATCTCTGGTTGTTGGAGTAGGCCTGATGGTTTCTGATACTCCGCCTTGACTCTTGCACAAGTTAAACATTTTCTGACATAGGTTGCTATGTGGGCTTTCATGCCAGGCCACCAATAGGTAGTCCTTAAGTCGTGGTACATCTTATCTGAACCCGGATGTACTGAGTAACGGGACTTATGGGCTTCATCCATTACAAGCTCGCGCAAATTCCCATAAAGTGGGACCCATATACGTTCGTTTACGTAGTAAGCACCATCTTCCTTTTGTTCTAATCGTTGTCTCGATCCTCGTAGGGACTCAGCCCTGATGTTCTCGGCTTTCAATGCTTCGACCTGAGCGTTTCGGATTTGCTTAGGGAGGTTCGAGTGGATAGTGAGCTGTAAGGCACGAACACGCTTGGGTTTGGTCTCCTTTCTGCTGAGGGCATCGGCTACCACATTAGCCTTGCCTGGGTGATATTTAATTGCGCACTCGTAGTCATTTAGGAGTTCGACCCATCGGCGTTGCCGCATATTCAACTCCTTTTGTTCCATTATGTGCTGGAGACTCTTGTGATCAGTGTAAATCGTGCACTTGGTACCGTACAAGTAGTGTCTCCAAATCTTGAGCGCGAAGACCACAGCTCCAAATTCTAAGTCATGCGTCGTGTAGTTCCGTTCGTGGATCTTGAGTTGTCGCGAGGCGTAAGCAATAACTCTCTCGCGTTGCATCAACACGCAGCCAAGTCCTTGAATAGAAGCGTCGCAGTAAACGACGAAGTCGTCGGTACCTTCAGGTAAGGAAAGAATAGGAGCACTACAAAGGTTCTTCTTTAGTTCCTGGAAGGCAGATTCCTGAGCATCACCCCATTTGTAAGTAACACCCTTCTGAGTGAGGGTCGTCAGTGGTTGAGCGATCTTAGAAAATCCCTTGATAAATCTTCGATAGTATCCTGCCAATCTCAAGAATTGGCGAACTTCGGTCGGAGTCTTAGGTATGGGCCAATTCTTAATGGATTCGACCTTAGCGGGGTCAACATGAATCCCTTGCTGATTGACGATGTGCCCAAGGAAATGGACTTCTCTAAGCCAGAAATCACATTTCGAGAATTTGGCGTACAGTTGCTCATTGCGAAGGAGTTCGAGAATAAGACGCAGGTGTTGTTCATGCTCCTCTTGACTCTTCGAGTAGATTAAGATGTCGTCGATAAACACAATTACGAACTTGTCGAGGTAGGGTTTGCATACTCGGTTCATGAGATCCATGAAGATCGCAGGTGCGTTGGTCATTCCGAAAGGCATAACAAGGAATTCGTAGTGACCATAGCGGGTTCTGAAAGCAGTCTTAGAGATGTCCTCGTCGCGGACTCTCAGCTGGTGATAACCCGATCGCAGATCGATTTTGGAATAATAGCTCGACCCTTGCAGCTGGTCGAACAGGTCGTCGATACGGGGAAGTGGATAACGATTCTTGATGGTAACCTTGTTCAGTTCGCGGTAATCAATGCACATTCGGAATGTGCCATCTTTCTTTTTGACGAAGAGCACTGGGGCTCCCCAGGGTGACGAGCTAGGACGGATAAAACCTTTGTCCAAAAGTTCTTGTAGTTGAGTAGAGAGTTCCTTGAGTTCTGCGGGAGCTAGACGATAAGGTGCACGTGCTATAGGTGCTGCTCCGGGAGCTAGCTCGATTTGAAATTCGACCTGACGGTGAGGAGGGAGTCCAGGTAGTTCCTCCGGGAATACCTCAGGATAGTCGCGTACGACTGGAAAATCTTCAATCCTGTTTTCCATTTTCTGTGTGTCGGCAACGAGTGCTAAGATAGCGGTGTGCCCCTTTCGTAGACACTTCTGGGCCTTTAAGAATGAAATGATGCCTGTGACTTCTCCGCTCTTGTCGCCTTGAACTATAAGAGGTTTGCCAGGGGGACGGGGAATACGAATAGCTTTCTCTTGGCAGAGGATTTCAGCTCGATGCTTGCATAACCAATCCATACCAATGATGACGTCGAAGCTTCCAAGAATGATGGGGAAGAGATCGATACAGAAGGTCTGACCAGAAAACTCTAATTTGCAGTTACGAATTACGTGTGAGGCCTCGAGGTTTCTACCATTAGCTATCTCGACGATGTGCTTAGAGCTTAACGGCGTAAGGGTGGACTTAAGTTTCTTACTAATACGTAGGGATACATAACTAGCATCTGCTCCGGAATCAAATAGTACGGAAACATAACGATCATTAAGTAGGAACTTACCCGCCACAACGTTGGGGTCATTCCTTGCTTCTCCAGCTCCAATCACAAAAGCCCTTCCTCTTGCACCATTTCCAGCATTGTTGTTATTGTTCCCAGCACCCTGATTGTTGTTGTTCTGATTCTGGTTCAGCTGAGGGCAATCCTTCCGCATGTGCCCTATTGCCCCACATTTGTAGCATTCACGATTGTTTCCTTGCTGCTGCTGTTGCTGTGGTTGATGCTGATTCTGCCTAGCTAGGAACTGGCTTCGGTAGTCTTTGGCTTCATGCCCCATCTTGTTGCATCGCTGACATTGGCTTTTGCCACATGGCCCACTGTGATGTCGGTTACATTTGTTACACTTAGGGTGGTTTCCTCGATAACCACCCTGTTGCTGAGGGCCTTTGTTGTTTTCAGTCTTCCTTTGTTGAACTGGGGCCTGAGTGGGGTTAGCATCCTTTCCCTGACTTCCATCCCACTTTCGTTTGTTATCGCTAGAAGTCCCAGCAGTAGTACCGATCCTCTTGGGCAGCTTGCCCTCCTCCACAGCCTGATTGGTGAGTTTGTGAGCAAGACGAACCACGGGCTATATGGTATTGAGGTTGGCTGAGGTCACATGGCTCCGGATTTCTGGGACTAAGCCTTTGATGTACAATTCGATCCTTCGATACATAGGTCGGGACATGTTTGGGCAAACTGCAGCATAGTCGTTGGACTGCTTGGTGTAGGTCTCAATCTCTGATCCAACCATCTTGAGCGCATAGTACTCGTTCTCGAGTTTGTGGATGTCGTCCCTGTGACAGTACTCCTCTTTGATCATGTCCTTGAAATCTTCCCATACATTAGCATTAGCAGTTTCCAGACCAAGCATCTGAATCTGTGCCTTCCACCATGAAAGCGCGTTTCCTTCCAGCGTACCAGTCGCGAACTTAACCCAGTTAGCAGGGGGACACTCGCAGACAGCAAAGACAGCTTCGGCCTTCTCAATCCAGTGTAGAAGGCCTATGGCACCCTCAGTGCCGTTGAAAGGGAGAGGCTTGCCATCCATGAAGGTTTTGAAAGTACAAACACGTGGTTGCGCAGGCGCTTGCTGACCTCCAGGGTGAGCTGCGAAAGCTGCAGCCACCGTGTTGAGCAAGTTGGTGAACTGAGCCTGAGTCATGTTGACGTTTCCTCTTCCGCGTCCACTCATTGTCTTCATAATCAGAAAACACAGTATGAGTGTGATGTCGTAATGTAGCGAGAATGAGATAGAAGAGGGATGCGTATCTAACTAATTAGGCACACTAGTGTGTATAGTAGAGCAGTCAACATAAGATAAACAAGCAAGTAAACACAAGTCCGAGCTATAAGGTCTAACAAGCTGAGTCTTGCCCTTGGAGTGTAGTGTCGTCACGAGTCACGGGTTATAGTCTGGTTTTTCTCAAAAAGACTTTCTTTTTAAAACCAAGTTCACTATAACCAATGGCTCTGATACCAATCTGTCACACCCCCAAAATCCACATGCGGAGTACTACCGCTTGGAGGCGTGACTGACCAGGATCCAGCCACCAATTATACTGAGCATTGATTAACAGTAAAAGTATTCACCAACCACAGTAGTTAGTAAACACCATATTTTAAAATTCTAAAAGTTTAAGTTCAAATAACAGTTTAGACAAACAGCGGAAGCATAAACCAAACAGTTTCAAAACAAGGTTCATAGTTCAATATTATTTAGAACCCAGCACATGGGTTAGACGACCACTACACATTCCCAAGCTGCAAGCTCCTGAGTCACTGGGTACCTGCAAAGCATGCAGTAGGGTATCAACAAAAATGTTGGCAAGTTCACAAGTTGTCCAGTTTTAATTTACAAAAACTTGTTTCACCAGTTAATTTATTCGTTTATACATGCGATGGGGAGCTACCCCATAAGTAAGCGACTAAACTGTTTTTCCAATAATGAATACTTACTTAATCGTACGTTTTCGTAGTGCCCCGTTGTCAATGTTCTATCATCATTGACGGTTTGCCAGAGTTCATTAGTTCACTCCCGTTCCCAGTAACAAGGGTCGGTGTGAGGCTGGTTACACCTAAATAGCGCTATTAACTAATAACCCGTTCGCCAGGCCCCGGCGACTAATCGGTATTAAATGGTAGGGACTTAAGTGATAGAGTTTCGTTTAGTGTTGCTGGTTGCATTCAGTATAAACAATAATTAACCAAGAGTTCCCAGTAACAAGGGAAGTAAGTAAGTTTGTTCCCAGTAACAAGGGAAGTAAAGTAAGTTTGTACCCCTTATGCAGGGATAGCGTTGATTAAGTTTCCGTTTCCCAAAACCACCGGGAACGCATGCTTTAATAGTTGTGAACTCACCTTCGGTTGCTCGGCAGTTACTTTACTTGGTTAGGTATGCTGGTCACCACGTCCTAAATGGTTACCAGTATAAGTCAGGCTTGGGCACAGGTAATCATGCATATCTACACATAGCTAACACATAGCATACAAAACATACAAGGGTACTCAGGCCTGTCCTAACACTTGAACAGTTAATCGGTAACACTTAGTCCGGATAAACAGTAACAGGAAGATTATGCAGTCCAAACATTAAATACGGCCCAATAACGAAAACAAGTAGTCCACTCGAGACAAGGTGGTCTCGAGTCGAGACCGAGAGGTCTCGAGTCGCAACCGAATGGTCTCGGTTTGTAGTGGGGTGGTTTCGAGTCACTCAAACTTGAGTCGCAACCTTAAATGTCTCGGATGTAGTCTCGAGTCGAGATCATGGGTTCTCGAGTCGAGACCTAGATGGTCTCGAGTCCTTGGAGTCTGTTTTGAGTTCTTGGTCATGATCTCGAGTCGTGGCTGCTGTGGTCTCGAGTTGTCATGAGTTGGTTTCGAGTCGAGACTGGTGGTCTCGACTTGTCCACCTGATGACCGAGACCTTCTAGAATTATCCGATCGTACTATCCAATAGCATTTCATATGCATGATCTAGTGTACTACCCAATAGAAATTCCCTAACATGTTTCTTTGTCCAACATTTGATAAAAATGGATCAAACACACAATATTTCAAATATTCATATCATATTCATATAGTTCATCACTAGGGTTTTTATCATTCATCTCTATATTCAAAGCATGTGCATATATCCTCCATTCTTCAACATATAACATAAGATTTGTGATAAGAATCATGTGACATATATCCCAAATATCAAGACAATCTTGTAAACCACCACTAAACACAATGTTTGTCCTATTTTATCAAGCATGAATCGGATTGTCATAAGTATCACCAATTATTTCTCATTCAAAGCACAATTAGTTCACATCTCATTCATCATCCAATCATTCAAAGTAAACATCCATTAACCGATTCATTTGATCAACCAAGTAGTATTATTAAGTATTCTAATTCATCAAGGATTAAACAAGCCATGGGGCACTAACCAGCTAGATATGGAGAGTGTAAGGAGGAGCGGTGAAGAAAGTTCCCGAGTGATGATATCGAGCTTGATCCGAGAGCCTTAGCACTTCCGGTTGAACCTGAGAGAGAAGGGGAGGAGAGGTTGTGTTTAAGGTTTTAGTGAGAGAGAGAGGGAGTGTGAGGATGAAATGAGAGAGAGTGTAAAGGGGAGTGTGTGTGGGGGTTTTAGGTTCTTATAAGAGGGTGGTGCACCTTGAGTGGGTTTTCCGAGTGGGCTAAGGGAGGTGTGGCCCAAGCGGCCCAACCGTTCACTTATTTACTCGAGACCGGGTGGTCTCAAGTGGTGGTTTCGGTTCACAAGTATCTTTATATACCTATATATATATATATATATTACATACATGTTATCGACACATAGCACAAGAAGAATCACAACTTTCATTTAATAACATATGTATACGCACAAAGTAATTACAAGGTGTTTGCTCGGAAAAACCTAGAGTGTCACAATAGTGATCAGACCTTTTGTAACCGCTGCCACGTCAGCATTCACTTTTTCTCTGTAAAACCCCCTTCAAAACCCCAAACAGGGTTTTACTGTCGAATTGAAGTCTTAAAATTCCTTTCTCAAACCAGTTCTCCTCTCATTTCCTCAAATTCCTTCACAACCTTCTTTGATCATCATCTCCTAAATGCCAAAATCGAAGTCATCCGCTACACCCACTTCAAAATCTTCTCGCAAAAAGGCCGCTCCAAAGGCTACTCCCATCGAAATTCCATACAAAGCACCACACAATTATTGGGGTCTTTTGACAAAACCAGGTACCACCGATGCTTTCGACTCCATCATTGAAATCATGTCTGCATCAAAGTACAAAACTTTGTTAACAGCAGATGCTTCAATTTACTTGGACACCCAAAGAGAGTTCTGGAAGAATATTACCCTTGACAAACAAGGAGAAGATGTCATAGCCATTAACTCCTCTCTAATGGGTAAAGCTGTCCAAATCACACCACAATCCATCTCGGAAGTCTTTGAACTCAATGATCAGCAAGGTAAAACTTCTTTTCCCAAAAATGAGTTAAAAACTGATTTCCTTGAAAGGGGTTATGCAGAGCAAATAAAAAAGGATACCTTACAAAAAGGTAATTTTCCACCTGCAACAAGATTTTTGTTCCATACTCTTCTAATGTGTGTTTCAAACAAAACCACCTCTTTTAATGAGATACCATTAAAGATTCAAAATCTGGGATATGCTATTCTTCAAGATGAAAATTTTAATTACTCCCAGGAAATCTTTAATGATTTGGTTAAAAACGTTGAGAAAAAGCCATTCTTACTTTTTCCAAGATTTCTAAGTTATTATTTTGAAAAGAAATTTGGCAAGGATGATGCTTCTACAATAAAACAAGGTGCATCTTTTCAAATAAACAGCTTAACAGCTGAAAATTTTACAAGAATGTCAACACCTTGCAAAACACAAGCAGAGGTGCCTGAGCAGACTTTAGCGGCTTCCACTGCTCCTCAGGTATCTGCTGCTGAGCCCACTGCTCAAGGTGATCAAAGTAGCAAAACAACTGCTTTGAAACCCACACCTAAAATCACCAAAAAGCCAAAGCAAAAGAAAACTCAAAAACCCCCCAAACCCATCAAAAAGGCAACTCTGGAGGATGAGATACCAGAGCAACTGCCAGTGACAGCACAAAAGTCACAGGAAACCACTGCTGCTACTTCCTCACAGCAGTTGGTACAAATATCTCAACCCATGACTGAAACTCCTCCTGTTTCTTCTCAAAAAGAACAGGTTGTACATATAGGGACACCACAATATGATGCTCTGGAATCACTTGCTTCCATCATCCACAGTCCAATGCCCGGGGCAAATTCTCTTTCTACACCCAACCTCACCTCCACAATTCCCCCACCAACAAAATTATTGTTGGATGCTATTGATTTGAACCAGGCACAAACCAGTCCTTCTCACTCACATATCAATGAGAATATACTTCAACAAATGACTGGGTCTGATGTATCAATCATAGTTAACCCACCAACAAGACCTGAGGAGGTTACACCCCTTGAGTTACAAGTAACTCTTGGTGGTAATCCAAGTGAAGCAGCCACTACAAGTGCTGAACCCACTGGTTTGCATTTGGACAGTGGTTACATCAATAAGACTTCCTTGGAGGCAATTCCTTCCATAGCACCTCTGATAACCACTAGTGAGTATGTTTTGACCACTGGTACCATCAAAAGGTTATCAAGTGTTGAGGAAAGAAGTCCCCAGTACCAAGAAAAAAGGGCAGCAGTGGATGACTATTGGAATACATTCCCTAAGTCAACCATTGTTCAAACCATTGTTAGTGGGAAATCAGATGATCCCATTAAGTTGGGTGATGGTTTAAAGTACCAAGAATTGACGGAGAGAATCGATAAACTGGATACCTCTGTTGCAGAAATCAAAACAATGCTGCAGCAGTTGTTGAAAGTACAAAAGGTGCAACCCACTGTTGTTCCAGCTCAAGCAATTGCTCCATCACAAGCACCTGCTGCAAACGAGTTATGGACTCTATTTCAACCCCTGCTCCAACAACAACGACAAATGGCTGACCAGCAACATGCCATACATGTTCAAGAGCTGAGAAATATAATGGAGTCAAGGTTTAGAAACACCCAAGCAGACATCAAGGCTATAAAGGCCCACATCCTGAGCACCACTGGCACTGCTCCTCCAATTGTTCTCTTCTTTGATCAACTTTCTCCAGATAATGCCAAAAAGGGGGAGAAAATTAAAGAATGGAAGAAGAAGGGAATAGATGATGGTCTCTACATAGAACCAGAAAAGGAGAATATGACCAAGAAGATCCATTTGCCAGATGGGAGCAAAAAGATTGATGTTACCACAAATGCACTAGCTGAAACAAAAGCTAGTGTAAAAAGGGACAGAGAGGCAAAGGATATGTCCAGGTGGAATGAGGAAAAAAGAGCTTATATGGAGCTAAATGCGCAGGGTTGTTCTGAGCCAAAGGATGTTAAAAATCCTGTGCTAAAAAGAAAGAATCCCACTAGAAAAGTGAGGGAACCCAAATCCATACCATCCAGACCCACAAAGCTTACTTCCAAACCACTTTCCAAAAGCCCCCAACATCCATCTTCCACTCAAACAGCTGGTGTAACTCCTGCTGTATCAACATCTGCTGGTACTTTAGTTGTTTCAACATCTGCTATCACTTCAACACACACCACTTCAACACACACCACAACCACTGCCTTACCACCACCACCAAAAATCATTTCACCACCAAAACCACCATCACCACTAAAAACAATCTCACCACCATCACCTCCTGCCAAAAAGAAGAAGACACCAGATGTTACAACATCTGTTGTAATGACAACAGTGGTTGAAACACCAGTTGTTTCAACAACTGTTAGTCAGCCACCATCCACCACTCAAAATACCACCACTGATCCACCCAAGATATCATTAGCCTCTCCTACAATAAAAAGGAGAAGGATTTTCATACCTGATGATGATTCTCCATCACCACCCCCAACATCTTCACAATCCCTTGAACTTATTCCAAACCCTGTTCCTCTCTCATCAGCTCAAGTACAACAACCAATCATGGCCATCACTCCTGCAGGTTTCCAATATCCTCTTGAACTCATTGTAGTTAGAGAAGAGATCAAATCCTTCTACTATGAGGATGATCCTGCTAAAAGGAAGTTGCCATCTGTTGAAGGATATCCCAGGCCCAATAACATTGAAGAGTACTTGAAAATTAAAGCTCAACAGGCAGAGGATATTTCCAAAAGAAACTCTCAAGGAAAAACTGACAAAGAAATTCAAAGACACTATCAATTTCTATTCACTCAAGTCAGATCCTTAGAGTAGTTTGCAAAAAATGTTTGTCAGCAAATCTCAGAGAAAGCAGATGAAACTTTGAGAAAAGACTACATTGAAAGCATCATGGCAACCAAGAAGTACAAGGGAGAAAAACATATGTACAAGGAGTGGACCATTCCTGAGCTTGAACAAGAAGCAGCCAGGATTCAAGAAATGATAAAGAATAAGGTCAAACATACTCCTCCAGATTGGTCAAAGTACAAAAAGAATGTGCCTGAAAAGACATTAGAGCTGAAGAGAATGAAAGAGGAATTAGTTGCTGCTGACTATGGGTCTAAAAATCAAGTGGCAAGATGGAAAGAAGACACAGTCAGGACCACCTACAAAATGTTGGAGGAATTAAGGAAGAAAGATCCTAAAGTTCCAAAAAAAACCTGACTACCCTGAAGCAGAGGTTTCAAAAAGACCGCCAAAGCTGCAAATCAGGAGATCCACTGCTTCAACTGGTGCTGCCATCTATAAAAGAAAGCAACAAAAACAGTTGGATACTGAAACAGTGGCAGAGTTAATGGCAGGAGATGAACTTGTAAAAGAAGGCATTAAGCAAATGATAGTTGAAACTCTTGGCCTGAACCAACCTGCAAGCACTGCTCAAACAGTCATGACAAGGCCTGCATCACCAAACTCCTCATCAAATAAAAATCTCCCAAGAAACCCACCAGACTCAAAAGTACTAAAGTGGAAAACTGACAAACAAACCCATGTACTGACAGTGTTCAAGTCTAGTGGAGAAGTGAAGAAAATAACAAGGGAACAAGCACTTGGCCTAAGTCTTGAAGATTTGCAGGATCTCCTTGATCTTCCACTTAGCAGGGATGAAGATGACACAGATGCCTTAGCTTTTGAATTACAACTCAAAAGGCAAATAAGGGAACTGTTTATGAGGCAATAAAGATCTACAATAATGAAGGGTTTTGGCATTATCTGTTCCAGGGGGAGATTGTTGGGATTGAACCCTATCAGAGGAACAGATAATTAAAGCCAAAACTGAATCAGAGTAGTGGATCCAAAATAAGCAGATGTTATGTATACAAGTCTCTCCCCTTGAAAGTGGTTTCAACATCTGCTGACCTCCTATCTACTGATCGTACAAACTGCTGACCTACAACTGCTGATCTAGTAAAAGACTGATGAAGACTAAAGCCCTGCTGTTCTATCTACTGCCTTGGTTCAAGCACTGCTGGGTCATATCAAGTGCTGCTGAGATCACATCAGTGGAAGGAATCAGCAGTAGTTTAGATATCTTTATGTAATGAATTGTAATAGCAGTAGTTAGCATAGCAGTACTTGTATAGATCAGAGGTTAGAGTTTGTTAGGAGGTTAGATGTCACTTTCATGGTGATGTCAGCAAAGATGCTCAGTGGTTTGTCCGTGCCTATAAATAGAACAGTACCCTGTACTGTTCTATTAGCTCCTCACCATCTTCTTCCTGCACGAACAAATCACAGTGAGCTCAGGCTGAGGGGGAGTTTGTTACATACTTGCAATTGTAATTGAATCTTGTTATAAATTCAAGCATTCGGTTCAATGTTAAACTTGTATGTTAAAAGCAATTCTCTTGTGTGACAACCCTCACTAAACCAGGTATCCGTACGACTTAATTAATAATTAATTACTGCTTAATTATTGTGCTTGTTTGAAATTACTGATGAACTGCTACTTGATTTCTGATACATGCATATACCTGCATCATACTTTACTTATCGTCACTACATTATTTACATGCTGAACCTTAGTGACAAACATGATGCGCAAAAAGCACAGTAGCACTATAAACGGATAACCTATTGAACATGCTGATAAGCCAGCATCAGGCAGACACTGCCTCTAAGGCCTGTATGAGCCAGAAATATTTTGCTACACTAGTGGTGAGTGTAGGGATATAAGGGTTGTAGAACTGCATCTCTAGGAATAAGTTACAATGACTGGATGTGCCTAAAACGTGCTCTAAGCACAAAATTCAGCACTTTACATAATAATTCAGCATTTAGCTACCTAATAAAGTGCCAAAACATGAGGAAAATATTCCTGACACTTTGGAGGAATAAGTTGTGTCACTAAAAATAATAACAACGACACTTTAAAGCTTTGCTAAGCACTTTAACGGATCTCTATCCAACCGAACGACCGGACTATACCCGGAACATGAAAATATTGTTAATAACACTATTTATCTTTTTTTGAACCAGTTAGGATCCCTGAATACCCTAACACCCGTCACAATGCACAACATACTAGTAAATGGTTTAACCTCCAACATTTTCTAACTATAACCTAAACACTTAGTTGGAATGGAACCATAGACCCCCTCCCCCTTCCAACGAAACCGTCCCCAAGGGGACACCCTTTGTACCATGTTGATTATTTTAATCAACCATGTCTAATATCTATTAGACACATGATCCTATGGTTAATAACCTTGAGTATTGTCTATAAGTAATGAGCTTAATCCAACATAACACACACTTAACACCACAACTCACACACACTCTCTCCCTCTCCTAGAGCTCTCGTCCGGACACACCCCACCCCCATCCATCATTTTTGAGTTTTGATCTTGCCTTTCCAAGCTCATACAAGTGTTAAGGATCGCGTATAAGGAACCTTGGTGCAATCGAAAGGCGAAGGACCTCACTACATTGCTTTTATCCACGCGTTTTTCGCATAGATTCTTCCCTAGCCTCGAGCTAGTAGTAAGTTGCTTGAATCACCTTCTCGAACTATTTTAAAGTGGTTAATATGATTTGTAACGGTTAAAAGACGCAAACATACAAGATGACACACAAAAGTCTACTTAAAACACTAAAAATGTTGGTTAAAAGCTCATATGTTGTGTAAAACTTGTAGTAATTGATTTGTGTGATTATTTGGACCTGATCTATGTTGTGGTAGCTCGGATCGTCATTTAACCCGGGTTGGGCATGATCATGGATCGTGACATAAGGTTGTTTTGGAAGTAACAAGGGTTAAAGGATGAAACTCTACCACACACGAATCATGAACTTGTGTAAAAGCGATTTTACTTGTGAAATAGTGTTTAAAACTAGTAGATCTACGGATCTACAAGCGGTATTTTCAAAGGACCACGTGTCAAAAGAAATCATGTTTTCTGAAGACGGATCTTACACTAACACGAATGATTTTTAGAACACACAAGTGTGTAAACACTTGTGTAGCACAAAGTTTTGACAAAATAACTATTTTTGTAAAAGTTGACAAGAAGTTGTAAAGATGGAATTTCTTTAAAAACAAGACTTTTACGAAATCGTATTGCTTTATATATAGATCCACTAAAAGTAATGGGATTTACTTCATAATATTAGAAAACTACAAGTTCATGTATTTTTGCGATTTACATCTATTTTGACTAGTTTGATGGTTTGAATAATGCTTATGTTGATTGAGAAAATTGTTGGTTTGATTTGTAAAAGAAAATGATACGCTTGAAAGCGTGGCCACCTCCAGTTACAGAGGAAACTCTGGCGAAATTTTTCCAAAAACCTAAAACTTAGAAATATTTTCACTATAAGTGTTAGAAATACTTTTCGACATGTTTTCAAAATATAAGTTTCGCCACGACTATATTTACAAAACATCGGAGGTGGGATTTTCACAAAATAAAACTTGGTAAATATATATTTAGTATATATTTTTCATAAAGTCACGTGATATGTGTTTATGATTATTTTGTGAAAATACTAGTATTATTTTTAGGGTAAAAATAATACTATCGAATGTTAATGGATCCAAAATAATACGAACGTCTCTACGATAAATATATAAGTTACACCGGTAATTATTATTACCACTCGATCATTAAAACGTAACTTACGCATTTTGAGAAAATATGACTTAACGCGTATTTTTGTCAAGGTATTATTTTGGGAAAATTATGTAATAGAAAATATAATATTTTTGAGAAGAATATTTATATTTTGGAATTAGAAATAAAATATATTAAGTGAGACTTAATAGTGTAATTCGAATGTTACGAACGCACATGTATTAAATCCCCCATCCTTGGGAAGGAAAATAACTACCAATTATATACAGAATGTAAACGCGAAATAGTTGCCTAACTATTTCCCAAAAACTTAAACCATAAAGCTAAGGCACGGCCGTCCGTCTGTCTAATAGAATTAGTACGTGTAGGTCGTCACACAGCTGCTTGATCAGGAGACATACTTGGTAGAGACGCACCACTGTGAGTTCATGTCCCCCTTTTCTCTTAACTGTTTTCAGTTTTCTAAACTACGGGGGTGAAATACATGTTACATACTGCTACGGACAATTATGAATGGTATGGTCAGCTAAGGAAGGAACTGTTAGGTTATGTGATTGGGTAGGTGAAATCTTAAGAACATTAGTCCTCGTAGTACGATCGAGGGATAGAAGTGATAGGCCTATTTGAGCATAACAAACCCCACCCATGAGCCCTAAGGTTGGACCATGTGGTGACCTTGTCTTAACACCACCCATGCGCCCTAAGGTTGGACCATGTGGTGACCTTGTCTTAACACAACCCATGCGCCCTAAGGTTGGACCATGTGGTGACCTTGTCTTAACACCACCCATGCGCCCTAAGGTTGGACCATGTGGTGACCTTGTCCTATCCCCTCCCATGCGCCCGCAGGTTGGACCATGTGGTTACACATTAACTGATATGTTTCCTTATTTGCTTTATACCAGTGTTTACAAAACATTCATACTTACAATGATTATAAAGGTTTATTTGCGCGCTCATACTAAACACATGAACTCGCTCAACATTATTGTTTATTTTTCCAACTTACATGTATTTCAGGGAATTAAAGGATCTGGCGCGGTATGACACGTTTTCCCGCTGCACTAGTTACGAGGTCATCCGGGTTTGGGGAATGTGACTCTTTCCTGGACAAGTCACAGTCCTTAAATTGTGTTTATGCCATGATTGATATTTGTGTTTGTCAAGACAATGTTGTTGTATTTGGTTTTTAAAACTTAATTAAATGGATGATCTTGCATGGTTTTATTTCATATAGCTTTGTTATGGTTAAGCTATGGTATTAAGAAGTCACACCAAATTAACCACGCTTCCGCAAAGCCAGGGTGTGACAGCTTGGTATCAGAGCTTTGATCATAGCGATCTAGGATTCTTTCTCGAGTCTAGACTATGATCACTAGGGCTCTCACGAAAACATTTTTACTGCATACCACTTAAGTCCAGATCCAAAACGTTTTTACAAACAAATGTTGAGCACATTTTATTTATTATTTATAGGCTCAGTCTTGGAGGCTGAGGCTCGGTCTTGGAGGCCGAGGCTCGGTCTGGGAGATCGAGGTAGTTGGCTAGTGGGACTAGGAGAATTGGCTAGTGGGACTAGGAGAATTGGCTAGTGGGACTAGGAGAATTGGCTAGTGGGACTAGGAAGAGCAGTCTGAGAGGCTGGGAGGCTAGTGGGACTAGGAGAATTATTTGATTGCTTACTTGGTGACTAATATGTTAATATGATTATATGATTGATTGTTATACGTATGTGTGTTTGTGTTACAAACATCATGCCTTCATCATGTACTAGAAAGATGGACACTACGAATCCCATGGCCATAGTATCAGACGACATAGTTTCATCGGAGCACAAGGTGTACATTTCCGATACTACAGGCACAGACGATGACGACTTTCAGCCCTTTGCGCTGCCTGATGTCGTAGCAGAGCCTGCTGATGGCCATCTTGTTGGGAATTTGCCACTCGCGGTGATCCCTGCTCCTGTGCCCTTGCCGCTTCTCCCGTTGTTGATATGCCCCCCGACGTGGTCTCTGACAACGATAACGATCTATTAGAGGAGGACCCATTTGAGGGCGAGGCCCTATTGCTGTTGGGGATAGCCTGCTGCTTGCTGACGCTCCTGCAAGAAGAGGCTCATGCCCATTCACCTGTCCCAGACCCATTTGAGTCTGTGGCGTCCGCATCTTTGCATACACCGGGAGAGCAACATCACTCACACGACGCCGACCCTGATATGGCGTCATCAGCTGCACCAGTTCCCGTGCACAGCTTTAAGTTTGATCACGATATTAAGGATAATCCTGTTCTTCCACCTGGTTTTGATCCAGACCATGAAATTGAGTACATACACTTAGACCAGCCCTTGGAGGATCCTGTAGCCCCTGTGTTTGTTGATCCAGCTAACTTTGAAATAAAGTTTGTTGATCTGGAGCCGGCCATGGCCCCTGAGCCAGGCGTTGCTCCTGACCCCGCATTAGAGCATGACACTGTTCATGCCGATGCACCTGCTATTGCTCCTTGATTGATCATCTGCTTGGACGAGAGAAAATTGGGGTAACTGTGCAAGACAATTTATTATTACGGGGGCCCACGTAATAACGACTTGTAGTGCACAGAAATCCTGGTGGACTCTGCGGGTCAAGCTAGTGAAAACCAATGTAGCAGGAAATAAGTTAAACACGAATGACTAAGGCGTTGTAGCCTCGAATAAGCCAAATTGGCAAGCCTATGTGAAGGCTCAGAAACTATTACCTCACTCATACATTGAGTATATTTACGTGTGAAATTGGGTGATTACATGATGGCTTATGGTGCTATGTATCTCATAGACAACTGAAATGTTGTCTAGCCCGCTTCATACCACTTCGACAGAAGAGAATGCCACCCAGACGTGTCACAGACACCGGTACGCTGCCAAGGACAGAAGCCGAGCTGCAAGAACACATCTCACAGGCAAATGCACGACATGAAGCCCTCCGCTCTAAGTACAGCAATGGCATTACTGGAAATAACCCTCCAACTGGCTGCACCTATAAGCAGTTCCTGAACTGCAAGCTTTTGAACTTTGACGAAACGGGAGGCACCGTGGCACTTGTTCGTTGGTCCAAAAAGACTAACTCCATCCTAAGAACGAGTAGCTGTTCGCCCCAACGGAGTGTTACCAATATCTCGGGGTTATTTCTAGATGGCACACTCTCATAATGGAACCTCCAGGTTCAGGCCCTTGGTACAAGATACTGCTAATGCACTGAGCTGGGATGAGCTCAAAGGAATGATGGAGAAGAAATACAATTCTAGGGCTGGAAACCAGAAGCGTGAGGTAGAGTTCCGGAATTGAAAATGGACGGACCAGAGATTCCTGAATACATCCAGCAATCTCACGACTTGTCTAGGGTCGTCCCCTACTTAGTCAAACCGGAGTTCAAAAGGATGGAACGATTCATTTGGGGACTTGCACCCCAGATCAGGGGCATGGTTACTACCTCGAAGCCCTCAACCATTGCAGAGGCTATCAATATGGGTGATTGATTTATAACATGAGATGTTATATGATTGATTCATTTATAACATGAGATGTTATGTGTTGATATTGTTGTATACTTACGTACACTTTACTTACTATGACTTGACCCATACGATTGTCATTTAGAAGATGCCTCCAAGATGGGATGTACGCATACCCACCAACGAGGCGGAACTTCAGGGAATCATTGCTGCAGTCATCGCACAATACGAGGCCCATCGCTCCGAGCGCAACGGAGGTACCTCAGGAAATAACCCACCCAATGGCTGCACCTACAAGCAGTTCTTAGGCTGCCAGCCCCTACATTTCGACAGCACTGGGGGTGTCGTAGCCTTCGTACGCTGGATTGAGAAGACGGACAATGTTTTGCGTGCGAGCAAATGCGCCCCAAGAGATCAGGTCACGTACATTTCCGGGCTGTTCCGAGATGGGGCTCTGTCATGGTGGAAACTTCAGGTTCAGACAATGGGCGAGGCTGCTGCGTATGCTCTATCATGGGACGAGCTGAAAGAGCTAATGCATAAAAACTACTGTTCGAGAACAGAAAGCCAGAAGGTAGAAACTGAGTTCTGGAACTTGAAGATGGAAGGTCCAAAAATAGCTGAGTATGTGGAGAAGTTCCAAGTTCTATCGCGTATCGTTCCTTACATGGTAGATCCGGAGTTTAAGAGGATTGAGCGTTTCATTTGGGGATTGGCACCCCAAATCATGAGCATGGTAACGACATCAAAGCCTGCAACAATCACTGAGGCCATCAATCTAAGTGTAGCCCTGACGGAAGAGGCAATCAGGATGAACAAATTTTCAACCTCTGAGGAGAAGAAGGAGACTCATGTAGAGTCATCTGGGGACAACAAGAGGAAGTTGGCGAATTTCAAACAGGGTACCCAGTCGAGTAGCAACGACAAGGCCAAAAAGAGAAAAGAGTACACGGGTATCCTACCAAAGTGCGACAACTGTCGACGTCACCATAACGGGCGGTGTAGATATGGAAAATGTGGTAACTGTGGCAAGGTGGGACATGTCAAGGAAACGTGTCGGCAAGGTACTAAACATGGAAATAGAGGTCAAGATGGTAGCGGAAATCGCGGAGGAAATAACGACGACAACAACTATCAAGGCAGGGATGGTGACGATCAAGGCTGTGGCCAAACATGTTTTAATTGCGGTGATGTGGGGCATTTCAGGAAGTATTGCCCTAAGAACACTCAGGCACGTGGATGAAAGCTCAACAGCGGGGATAGAATCCAAGCGTGGATATCAGTACGTCTCATAATAGTCAATGTTATGCTCTATTTGACAGTATTGTCAAATTTTAGCTTCAGAAAATATAGTTGTTTTAGTAGTAAGTAACCTAGATACCCAGTTCTCGATAGAACAAGCCTAACGGAAGCTTCGATGTGATAATTGGGATGGACTGGTTGTCGAACAACCCGGCGGAGATTGTCATCCGCGCCCCGACGACGAACAGAGAAATGATTGTGATTCATGGAGTAGGATACGCTCCTACGGATTATCAGGCAAAGAAGACACAAAAATTTTCGCACAAAGGATGTGTTGCATTCTTGGCTCATATCGTGGAAAAAGAAGCCGAAGAACCAAAACTCGAAGATATCCCTGTGATTGGAGAATACCCCGAACTCTTCCTCGAAGACTTGCCGGAATCGTCTCCTCAACGATTAGTCGAATCCCGCGTCGATTTAATTCCAGGCACTGCACCCGTAGTCGATGCATCGTAGCGACTTACATTTTCGGAGATGCAAGGATTGACAGAGAAGTTTTAGCAATGGATAGAGAAGGAAGATAACAGACCAAATTTCCCTTTTTGGGGTAACCCCATTTCTACTCGTCAAAAAGAAGGATGATGATTTTCGAATAAACATCAACTACCGGGAGCTGAACAAGCTGACGATCAAGAATAGATACCCTCTGCCAAGAATTGATGATCTGTTTGATCAACTGCAAGGTTCAAGTTTTTACTCAAAGATCGACTTGCGATCTGGATACCATCAGTTAAGGATACAAGAGGAAAGTATCCCGAAGACAGCCTTCAGAACTCGTTATGGACACTACGAGTTCCTTGTTACGCCGTTTGGTTTGACAAACGCACCTGCAGTGTTTATGGACTTGATGAATAGAGTTTGCAAGCCGTACTTGGACAAGTTCGTGATTGTGTTTATCGACGACATCTTGATTTATTCAAGAACAAAGGCTGAGCACGAACAGCATCTAAGAGCTATTTTGGAACTGCTAAAGAAAGAACAGCTGTATGCCAAATCCTCTAAGTGCGAGTTTTGGCTACATGAAGTCCAATTCCTTGGGCACGTGGTAAATGGAGATGGAATCCACGTGGATCCCACCAAGATCGAAGTGATTAAGAATTGGGAAACGCCAAAGACGCCAACCAAGATTCGACAATTCCTGGGTTTGGCTGGCTACTATCGAAGGTTCATTGAGGATTTTTCTAAGATCGCTCAACCATTGACGCTCCTCACCCAGAAAGATAAGAAGTTTGATTGGGGAATCAAACAGGAAGAAGCGTTTCAGCTGTTGAAGGATAAGCTCTGCAATGCGCCAATCTTAGCACTACCAGAAGGTACAAATGATTTTGTGGTATACTGTGACGCCTCACGTCAAGGATTGGGTTGTGTGTTGATGCAACGCCAAAAGGTTATTGCTTACGCATCACGTCAGTTGAAGGTACATGAGAAGAACTATACCACACATGATTTGGAACTTGGCGCAGTGGTATTTGCATTAAAGATCTGGAGACACTACCTATATGGTACGAAGTGTACAATCTTCACAGATCACAAGAGCCTACAACACATATTCAACCAGAAGGAGTTGAATATGAGACAAAGACGATGGGTTGAGTTGTTGAATGATTACGACTGCGAGATAAAGTATCATCCAGGGAAGGCGAATGTGGTCGCCGATGCCCTAAGTCGAAAAGAGAGGATCAAGCCCATAAGGGTTAGGGCTTTAGAAATGATTATCCGAACCGATCTTTCCTTGCGCATTCGTGCCGCGCAAAAAGAAGCTCTTAAGGAAAGAAATCTTGAAGAAGAATATCTCCGTGGGATGGAGAAGCTTTTGGTGCCAAACGAGGAAGGAACGTTATGTTTTGAGAAAAGGCTTTGGGTTCCTTTGTTTAGAGGTTTAAGGAAAGTTATTTTTGATGAAGCTCACAAGTCGCGGTACTCTATCCACCCTGGAGCGGATAAGATGTACCAAGATCTCAAGGATTACTATTGGTGGCCTAGGATGAAAGGCGATGTTGCTGTTTATGTGAGCAAATGTTTAACATGCGCTAAGGTTAAAGCCGAATATCAGAAGCCTTCAGGACTTCTGCAACAACCTGAGATTCCTAAGTGGAAATGGGAACAAATCTCAATGGATTTTATTACAAAGTTGCCAAGAACGCCGAGAGGCCATGACACTATTTGGGTAATAGTGGATCGATTAACAAAGTCAGCACACTTCTTACCTATCAGAGAAAAGGATAACACTGGCAAATTGGCTGAAATTTACATGAGAGAGATCGTCGCACGTCATGGAGTGCCTCTCTCAATCATCTCTGATAGAGATGGAAGGTTTGTGTCAAGGATATGGCAATCCTTCCAAGAAGCTTTTGGCTCGCAATTAAATCTGAGCATTGCGTTTCATCCGCAGACTGACGGTCAAAGCGAGCGGACGATACAGACTTTGGAAGACATGCTGAGAGCGTGTGTTATGGATTTGGGCGGTAGCTGGGATAAGCATTTGCCTTTGGTCGAATTTTCATACAACAACAGCTACCACACCAGTATTGGTGCAGCGCCATTCGAAGCTCTTTACGGACGCAAGTGTCGATCACCCCTATGTTGGGCTGACGCAGGTGATAGGCAACTTGCTGGTCCCGAAATCGTCCAAGAGACGACAGACAAGATTGCGCAGATCCGAAAACGCATCGAAGCAGCTCGCCACAGACAGAAGGCCTATGCAGATCCAAACCGGAAACACTTGGAATTCCAAGTTGGAGATATGGTTTTATTGAAAGTTTCACCCTGGAAGGGTGTGGCACGCTTTGGAAAGCGTGGAAAGTTAAATCCGCGCTACATTGGTCCTTTCAGAGTTTTGGAACGAATAGGACTAGTAGCATACAAGTTGGACCTACCTGCTGAACTCCATTCAGTTCACGATACATTTCATGTATCCAACCTGAAGAAAAGTCCAACCCAAGATACTATTGCCATTCCCATCGACGAGATTCATGTTGACGACACGCCCCATTTCGTTGAAGAACCGGTTGAGGTTACGGATTGGAAAGTAAACAAGACCCGCCGGAGCAGTGTCAAGCTCGTCAAAGTTCGTTGGAATGCCAGACATGGTCCTGAATACACCTGGGAGCGTGAGGACCGGATGAAAGAGAAATACCCCCACGTATTTCCTAAGAACCCTGCATCTACAAGCAGAACTTAAAATTTCGGGACGAAATTTTTCTAACGGGGGGAGAATGTAACAACCCTCACTAAACCAGGTATCCGTACGACTTAATTAATAATTAATTACTGCTTAATTACTGTGCTTGTTTGAAATTACTGATGAACTGCTACTTGATTTCTGATACATGCATATACCTACATCATACTTTACTTATCGTCACTACATTATTTACATGCTGAACCTTAGTGACAAACATGATGCGCAAAAAGCACAGTAGCACTATAAACGGATAACCTATTGAACATGCTGATAAGCCAGCATCAGGCAGACACTGCCTCTAAGGCCTGTATGAGCCAGAAATATTTTGCTACACTAGTGGTGAGTGTAGGGATATAAGGGTTGTAGAACTGCGTCTCTAGGAATAAGTTACAATGACTGGATGTGCCTAAAACGTGCTCTAAGCACAAAATTCAGCACTTTACATAATAATTAAGCATTTAGCTACCTAATAAAGTGCCAAAACATGAGGAAAATATTCCTGACACTTTGGAGGAATAAGTTGTGTCACTAAAAATAATAACAACGACACTTTAAAGCTTTGCTAAGCACTTTAACGGATCTCTATCCAACCGAACGACCGGACTATACCCGGAACATGAAAGTATTGTTAATAACACTATTTATCTTTTTTTGAACCAGTTAGGATCCCTGAATACCCTAACACCCGTCACAATGCACAACATACTAGTAAATGGTTTAACCTCCAACATTTTCTAACTATAACCTAAACACTTAGTTGGAATGGAACCATAGACCCCCCCCCCCCCTTCCAACGAAACCGTCCCCAAGGGGACACCCTTTGTACCATGTTGATTATTTTAATCAACCATGTCTAATATCTATTAGACACATGATCCTATGGTTAATAACCTTGAGTATTGTCTATAAGTAATGAGCTTAATCCAACATAACACACACTTAACACGACAACTCACACACACTCTCTCCCTCTCCTAGAGCTCTCGGCCGAACACACCCCACCCCCATCCATCATTTTCAAGTTTTGATCTTGCCTTTCCAAGCTCATACAAGTGTTAAGGATCGCGTATAAGGAACCTTGGTGCAATCGGAAGGCGAAGGACCTCACTACATTGCTTTTATCCACGCGATTTTCGCATAGATTCTTCCCTAGCCTCGAGCTAGTAGTAAGTTGCTTGAATCACCTTCTCGAACTATTTTAAAGTGGTTAATATGATTTGTAACGGTTAAAAGACGCAAACATACAAGATGACACACAAAAGTCTACTTAAAACACTAAAAATGTTGGTTAAAAGCTCATATGTTGTGTAAAACTTGTAGTAATTGATTTGTGTGATTATTTGGACCCGATCTATGTTGTGGTAGCTCGGATCGTCATTTAACCCAGGTTGGGCATGATCATGGATCGTGACATAAGGTTGTTTTGGAAGTAACAAGGGTTAAAGGATGAAACTCTACCACACACGAATCATGAACTTGTGTAAAAGCGATTTTACTTGTGAAATAGTGTTTAAAACTAGTAGATCTACGGATCTACAAGCGGTATTTTCAAAGGACCACGTGTCAAAAGAAATCATGTTTTCTAAAGACGGATCTTACACTAACACGAATGATTTTTAGAACACACAAGTGTGTAAACACTTGTGTAGCACAAAGTTTTGACAAAATAACTATTTTTGTAAAAGTTGACAAGAAGTTGTAAAGATGGAATTTCTTTAAAAACAAGACTTTTACGAAATCGTATTGCTTTATATAAAGATCCACTAAAAGTAATGGGATTTACTTCATAATATTAGAAAACTACAAGTTCATGTATTTTTGCGATTTACATCTATTTTGACTAGTTTGATGGTTTGAATAATGCTTATGTTGATTGAGAAAATTGTTGGTTTGATTTGTAAAAGAAAATGATACGCTTGAAAGCGTGGCCACCTCCAGTTACAGAGGAAACTCTGGCGAAATTTTTCCAAAAACCTAACACTTAGAAATATTTTCACTATAAGTGTTAGAAATACTTTTCGACATGTTTTCAAAATATAAGTTTCGCCACGACTATATTTACAAAACATCGGAGGTGGGATTTTCACAAAATAAAACTTGGTAAATATATATTTAGTATATATTTTTCATAAAGTCACGTGATATGTGTTTATGATTATTTTGTGAAAATACTAGTATTATTTTTAGGGTAAAAATAATACTATCGAATGTTAATGGATCCAAAATAATACGAACGTCTCTACGATAAATATATAAGTTACACCGGTAATTATTATTACCACTCGATCATTAAAACGTAACTTACGCATTTTGAGAAAATATGACTTAACGCGTATTTTTGTCAAGGTATTATTTTGGGAAAATTATGTAATAGAAAATATAATATTTTTGAGAAGAATATTTATATTTTGGAATTAGAAATAAAATATATTAAGTGAGACTTAATAGTGTAATTCGAATGTTACGAACGCACATGTATTAAATCCCCCATCCTTGGGAAGGAAAATAACTACCAAGTATATACAGAATGTAAACACGAAATAGTTGCCTAACTATTTCCCAAAAACTTAAACCATAAAGCTAAGGCACGGCCGTCCGTCTGTCTAATAGAATTAGTATGTGTAGGTCGTCACACAGCTGCTTGATCAGGAGACATACTTGGTAGAGACGCACCACTGTGAGTTCATGTCCCCCTTTTCTCTTAACTGTTTTCAGTTTTCTAAACTACGGGGGTGAAATACATGTTACATACTGCTACGGACAATTATGAATGGTATGGTCAGCTAAGGAAGGAACTGTTAGGTTATGTGATTGGGTAGGTGAAATCTTAAGAACATTAGTCTTCGTAGTACGATCGAGGGATAGAAGTGATAGGCCTATTTGAGCATAACAAACCCCACCCATGAGCCCTAAGGTTGGACCATGTGGTGACCTTGTCTTAACACCACCCATGCGCCCTAAGGTTGGACCATGTGGTGACCTTGTCTTAACACCACCCATGCGCCCTAAGGTTGGACCATGTGGTGACCTTGTCTTAACACCACCCATGCGCCCTAAGGTTGGACCATGTGGTGACCTTGTCCTATCCCCTCCCATGCGCCCGCAGGTTGGACCATGTGGTTACACATTAACTGATATGTTTCCTTATTTGCTTTCATACCAGAGTTTACAAAACATTCATACTTACAATGATTATGAAGGTTTATTTGCGCGCTCATACTAAACACATGAACTCGCTCAACATTATTGTTGATTTTTCCAACTTACATGTATTTCAGGGAATTAAAGGATCTGGCGCGGTATGACACGTTTTCCCGCTGCACTAGTTACGAGGTCATCCGGGTTTGGGGAATGTGACTCTTTCCTGGACAAGTCACAGTCCTTAAACTGTGTTTATGCCATGATTGATATTTGTGTTTGTCAAGACAATGTTGTTGTATTTGGTTTTTAAAACTTAATTAAATGGATGATCTTGCATGGTTTTATTTCATATAGCTTTGTTATGGTTAAGCTATGGTATTAAGAAGTCACACCAAATTAACCACGCTTCCGCAAAGCCAGGGTGTGACATCTTGTTTGATTGTGAAAAGTTTGCTTCCATTATATTCCGCTGCACTACTCATTCATTGATCATTTTAATTCAAACGTAAAACACAATCAAAACCAAACTCAGATCCTAACATTATTCATCAGACAAAGTATGTGTATGACATTTTGTCTCATTTCAAAATGGATGATTGCGCTACTTTCAACACACCCATTTGCGAGAATCACAATATTGGCCCAGATCATGAAAGTACCTAAGATGTTGCTCCCACTCAATACAGGGCAATGATTAGTTCGCTTATGTACTTGACTGCTTCAAGACCATACATTATGTTTGCCGTATGTCAGTGTGCCAGATATCAGGCGAATCCAAAGGAGTCAAACATGAAGGTGGTGAAGCGTATTCTTCGTTACTTGAAGGGGAAACCTAAACTTGGTTTGTGGTATCCAGCTGATAGTGATGTGAAGTTTGTTGCTTAAACTGACTCAGACTTTGGAGGATGCAAGTCTAACAGAAAGTCTATCAAAGGTGGTCGTCAGTTCCTAGGAGCCAGGATTGTGTCTTGGCAATGCAAGAAGCAATCTTGTGTGTCTACCTCTATGTGTGAAGCTGAATATATTGCTGCGGGTAGCCGCTGCTCTCAGGTTCTCTAGATACAACAGCAGATGCGCGATTACAGTTTGGATTTTACTCGTACTCCTATTATGATAGACAATAATGCCACAATTTCTATAACAAATAATCCTGTGAAACACAGTCACACAAAAAATATTGACATTCGTCATCATTTTATACGGGATTGTGCTGAAAAAAACTAATTGAACTTCATCGAATCGACACACTAGATAACCTACCAGATCTTTATACTAAAGCTTTTGACAGGACTCGCTTTGAACATTTAGTCGAACTCAACGGGATGAGGAATCCTGAATAACTGGTTTTTCATAAGAATTTTGTAAATATTTTATTGTTTCCTAAAAATCAAAAATAAAAAAAATAGAAAACCACAAAATCCAAAAACATTGAAAAATGAAAAATATAAAAATTAGAAAATAAAAAAATGAGTTATCACTGTGTGAAAAAGAAGAGATGATAGTACATCAGCAAGTTAGCATGTCACACTGAAAATGAATTAAATTGCTTAAGTGTGATAGCAGCTTCATCATATGATATACCTGTAGGCAAAAGCTTTGAAATAATCAACTTACCAATGTAATATAAACCTAGCGAACTGAGTATGAGTGGGGAACACATCAGTGGCGTATGGTTTAATGACCTTAAATCTTACGTTGATAGAATGCCAAAATCTGAGGTTTTGGGTCTTTATGTTGTTATTTCATCCGGGGATATCATGGTTTTCCTTCTGCTGCATCCAGATACATGTTGACCTAGGCACAACCAGGATATCTTAAAAGAGCTAAAAATGCCAAAACCCATAGATGAAGAAGCTCTACTAGAGAGTCATTCAAATGTGCAAAATGCATAATTCGTACCAAAAATGGTATTTGTCTTAGCCCTCGTTAGATATTTTGGTCTCTTTGCTGTACGGAAGTACTGACCTGATCACCAATTATCTATCGTTGTAAAACGAAACAGATGAATTCAGTATACTCACGTACTACGAGGAATCTTTGTGCATGCCTTGATCGCAGGGGTATGTCCTGAAGTGGGACACACTAGTACATCAGTATAATATAACCTTAATCATATCACAAGGTAAAGGAACTTGAAATGTTCATGTGTTTTCTTTAAGTGGACAAACAATACTGGTAATCGTCTTGAATTGCTTTTCACGAAAAAAAATATAGAATTGACTGCAAGTGTGAAACATTTTGATTTTGTTGATTTAATCTTCTTGCACAAGATTCTCACAAAAAGATGCATTGTAAATATTTTTGAGTTTAGTTTAGTTTGTTTAATTTGTTTTAAAAAATATCAAAAAGATGTCTTTTTAAAAGACACCCATCTTGAATTGACATGTCACACCCCGACCACGTTAAAACAACAAAACCGTGGCGGAAACGTCGGGGAGTGTCGTAACAGAATTATTGTTTCACAACACATGGATATTGAAGTTATGTTTTATTGAATTAATAATTGTTTAACATTGTCTTAAAGTAAAACAAATGAGTTTAAACATATTGTCTTTCTTGTTTTATGTCACTAAGGCCTCGTCCATTCCTATGTGAGCATGCATCATATTCATCATAATCGTCAAATAACTGCACCTGAAACATATGTGAAAATAAAGTCAGCATAAAAATGCCGGCGAGTACATAGGTTTTGTGAGTGCGTCAAATTCATGGCTCGTATACATATTGCAATACCTCGTACGACTACTAGAGTTGATAATTGAAAACCTTGTATTGAAAAGTGTTTGGTATTGCAATATGATTAACCAACTAAAAGAAGTTGGCTATATGTTTGTGAAAACCTCGTTGCCATGAATCTTGACCCAAAACATTTGCTTTTGTAATCCAAATTGTAAATCGTCCTTGTATGAAAACTTGTATGGTTTATATCATTTGGTAAACATTGTTGCGTGACATTGTTTGAAATCATTTGTCCATGTGAACTAAATAACACCACGGAATGTAATATGATAAAAGCACTTATATATAAGAAGTACCATCGGCGTATCTACCATGCTTTTATCACATTACACCCGTCCCGTTATCTAATCACTTACCATAAACCAATCGTTCAAAAGTCATTCAATTCGTCCATGTTATAAACCATCGTTTAATCGTTCGTGCCATAAATCATCGTTCAATCGTTCGTGTTATAAACCATCGTTCAATCGTTCGTGTTATAAACCATCGTTCAATCGTTCGTGTCATAAAACCATTCGTTAATTCTTCCGTGTTTTAATTGTGAAAACTAACTTTTGGTCATTCTAGTTGAATACATTCAAACCTGTGTGACTCGTCTATACCACCAAAGGTTATCTTTAATCGACTAACAAACCACCAAAGGTTTTGTTAAAATAACAGGTTCTGTCATTACCCACATTACCCCCATAACCATGGTGATAGTCCCATAACAGGATTTGTCAGATCCTATGGTACCATAACATACTACTGGTCGGCTCGGCCAAAGCTAATGAATGTCATTCGTGTTATGTATTAACGCACCAACCAGTTCGTCCACATTATTGAAATCGTTGTGCTTAATATAAACCATAGTATTTGTTTTTGAAAACTCGAAATCGTTTAGCACATATGAGTCACCCCAAAACAATTAAAAGCATTAAAAGAGGGGATCTATGTACTCACTTTAGATTGCAAGTATCCTTGATCTAGTGAACTAACAAAGCTCGGGGAGTCAAGGAATCAAGTGGCACCTAGTATCGGATCACTAAGTTAATAATCGGGACCTAAATCGGGAGATCGGGTAGAATGAGGTCGTGTAAACCAAATGAGTGTTGGAACTCATATGATATGGTTTAACAAAGCCTACGTTCTGATTTGAAACCTATCCTAAGTGCTTTTGACCCGTTTGACCCGTTAAGATAGTTTACGCTACTTTAACGCGTCATTTGCGCAATTGCGCGTTCGGATGGTATAACTAGCCCTATGATAATTCTTATATACCTAAACATGTTTAATAATGTGGCATAATCAGTTTAAGTGTCAAAATTTAAGTTACATATGCTTAAATTGAAATTATGCACAAAAAGGGCATTTTGGTCATTTTCCTAAGGCATATAAACTACCTATCATACAACTAATCAAACATAGTGACCATAAGGTATAACCTTGGAAGGTTATTCCTTATACAACTATGGTCACAAAATATGTTTGGTCGGATCCTAATGATCGACCAAATGGGTCGGGTTCGAAAGTCTAAGCGGTTGTCGAGACCGCTTGACTTCCGACCCTAAATAAGCACTAAACTAAAAGTGACGAGTTAAACATGTTTAACTAAGTTAGAAAACTAATTTGATATCAAAACAAATTGTTTTGATACCCGAAAATAGTTTCGTCGCAAAATGCACATAATCATGCATTTTGACCGAAACTTTGACTCGTCACTTCGACTAGTCAATATGACCCAAAAACTGAACTTCCTTAAGCCAAAATTCACACTTGGAGAATTTCGCAAAGAGTTGTTCCTTCTTCGGGAATTCCATTGTCAGACGAAGGTGTTGTTCGTGATCGGCTCGTGACTTAGAATAAATAAGAATGTCATCAATGAACACAATGATGAACTTGTCTAAATAAGGTTTACAAACCCTATTCATTAGGTCCATGAAGACAGTTGGAGCATTCGTCAAACCAAAAGGCATGACTGTGAACTCATATTGACCATATCTCGTGCGAAAAGCAGTTTTGGGAATATCTTCTTCGAGTACATGAAGCTGATGATACCCAGAACGCAAATCAATCTTGGAAAAACATGTAGCACCTTGCAGCTGATCAAAGAGATCATCAATTCGTGGTAGGGGATATCGATTCTTTATTGTGAGTTTATTGAGTTCATGATAATCGATACACATTCGGAAAGATCCTTCTTTCTTTTTCACAAACAGGACTGGAGCGCCCCCAAGGTGAATAATTCGGACGGTGCAAGGCGGTAAGGTGCTTTAGCAACCGGATTGGCATTAGGTACAAGATCAATATGAAATTCGACTTGACGAACTGGAGGTAAACCAAGCAGTTCATCAGGAAACACCTCTGGATAATCTCGAACAATAGGAATATCCTGAATACACTTACTCTTGCCTTTCTCCTCTACGACATGTGCCAGAAAGGCCACATAACCTTTTCGTAGGTATTTTTGGGCTTTAGTACATGGCATGAGTTTCAAACCATTCGAATGTTTCTCGCCATGAACCTCTAGGATTTCACCAGACGAAAGAGGGATACGAACAATCTTATTGAAGCAGATCACCTCAGCATGATGTTTGGTTTACCAATCCATTCCTATGATAATATCGAAACTTCCAAGTTGCATCGGCGTGAGATCAATAGGAAAAAGGTGGTTATCAAGGTTCAATTGGCAATTGCGAATGACAGAATCAAGTATAAGAGGTTCACCAGTAGCAATCTCGACAGATAAGGGCTTCCTTAGTTTAGTTCTAGGCATCGCAAGTAAAGGCTCAAATGCTAACGATAGAAGCTCTTATCAACACTAGAATCGAAAAGAATAGATGCAGGGTGATGGTTAACAAGAAACGTACCGTTAACGACCTCGTTATCAGCACGGGCCTCGTTGACGTTCAATTTGTATCCTCGTCCACAAGCGGGATTAGCATTTGCATTCGCATTCACAGGTTTCGGACAGTTTTTCCTCAAGTGACCCATTTCTCCGCAGTTATAACATGAACCAGTTGGGAATGGAGGCCTAGCAGCATTTCCTTGAGCTTGTGCTGGGTTCTGTGCAGCTTGGTTTAGAACAGATCGACAAATATTGGCCGTGTGGCCAAGTCTTCCATATGATGTACACTGTCGACACACTAACTGAGCCGAATGGCGACCTTTGCACTGATTACAGTATGGTGCAGTACCAGCATATGGCTTCCTCGCAGGAGGCTGTGTCGGTTGGTTCTGAGTGTTCGGGTTAGGTTGTACGGTAACAACACAGATTTAGGAAGCCTTACACTTCCTCGAACTTTTTGACGACTCAGCTTTCTTCTTGTCTTTTCCTTTGACTTGAGTGGCTGACTGTTTCTTATCACCCTTATGAAACAGTTTACCCTTCCTGACCTGAGACTCAGTCAGGGTTGCAGCCAACTCGATGGCCTGACAAACAGTGATAGGTTTACTACCAGTAACAACGTCTTGCACAGGGTCAGGAAAACCATCGATATACCTCTCAATAGCCTTATCCAACGGGGTAACCATAGTAGGACAGAGCAAACTCAACTCCTCATAATGATCCGTATAAGCACGGTGTTCTCCCCCATCTTGTTTCAAATCATCAAATTCCCTTTCTAACACCCTTAGTTCGTGACAGGGAGAAAACTCTTTCATCATGAGAGCCCGAAGCTCTACCCAAGTTTGTGCCATTGCACATCGGCACCCCTATCTCTCATCACACCATTCCACCATGTTAATGCTCGTTTCTCAAAAACACTGGATGCAAACTCAACCTTTCGCTCATTAGGACATTAAACATGTCGAAATGTGCTTTCCAGACTCTCGAACCATTGTAGGAGCGCAGTAGCTCCTTGAGACCCAGAAAATTTCAGTGGTTTAGCTGAATTGAACGTTTTGTAACTGCACTGAGCATTGTTATTGTTGTTATTGTTATTCGCTTGATTTATCTGAGTGATGAGGTTTAGAATCACAGCAGCAATTTGCTGAGCGACTAGGGCTGGGAGTGCAGCATTCTGAGTTTGATCGCGTCTATGAGGCATTTTCTATAAAAAAAAACAAGGAAACATGAGAAACGAGTGAGATTGACATTTGGATAAACAAAAGAGGTATTGAAAATATCGACGAAACATAAGGAATGTGATCATATGTTCGTTACCTCAAACAAACAAACGACACACAGTGACTAATCAAAGTAAATGGGTCATAATAATGTATCACGAAGACATGCTTTAGCCTATAAGTGGACACTCACCCCAAGAGTTCCCAGGTAAGAGTGACTGGTCCGATACTACGGATTTGTACGAACACTCTAGCCTTCGACAGAAAACTCAGGATACAGGCACCCACCCTTCCAGATTGCACGTGTTCACATTAATAAGACCCAAACTTTGACAAGATTTTGAAAACTTTGTAGGCGTAAGCCTAAAGCAAATCATCTAAGAATAGATGATTGATTTTCAAAACGGATTTGAAATTTGTGTTCTTGTAGTAGTGGTCACCTAAAGATAGGTGATGGTATTGTTTTAAATTCTAAACACAAGATAACTTGTGTTAGGGTCCTAGAAAGGTTATAGTCTAGGTCAGAGCATTACTAATAACCTAATTCCCTTAACCATGAGCTCTAATACCAACTCTTCTGTCATACCCCGACTGCGTTAAAACAACAAAACCGCAACGAAAACGTCGGGGGAGTGTCATAACAGAATTATTGTTACACAACACATGGATATTGAAGTTATGTTTTATTGAATTAATAATTGTTTAACATTGTCTTAAAGTAAAACAAACGAGTTTAAACATATTGTCTTTCTTATTTTATGTCACTAAGGCCTTGTCCATTCCTACGTGAGCATGCAACATATTCATCATAATCATCAAACAACTGCACCTGAAACATATGTGAAAATAAAGTCAGCATAAAAATGCTGGGGAGTACATAGGTTTTGTGAGTGTGTCAAATTCATGGCTCGTATACATATTGCAATACCTCGTACGACTACTAGAGTTGATAATTGAAAACCTTGTATTGAAAAGTGTTTGCTATTGCAATATGATTAACCAACTAAAACAAGTTGGTTATATGTTTGTGAAAACGTCGTTGCCATGAATCTTGACCCAAAACATTTGTTTTTGTAATCCAAATTGTAAATCATCCTTGTATGAAAACTTGTATGGTTTATATCATTTAGTAAATCGTTGGGTGACATCGTTTGAAATCATTCATCCATGTGAAATAAATAACGCCACAGAATGTAATATGATAAAAGCACTTATATATAAGAAGTACCATCGGCGTATCTACCATGCTTTTATCACATTACACCCGTCCCGTTATCTAATCACTTACCATAAACCAATCGTTCATAAATCGTTCAATCCGTTCATGTTATAAACCATCGTTCAATCGTTCGTGTCATAAACCATCATTCAATCGTTCGTGTTATAAACCATCGTTAAATCGTTCATGTTATAAACTATCGCTCAATCGTTCGTGTCATAAAACCGTTCGTTCATTCATCCGTGTTTTAATTGTGAAAACTAACTTTTAGTCATTCTAGTTGAATACATTCAAACCTGTGTGACTCGTCTATACCACCAAAGGGTATCTTTAATCAAGTAACAAACCACCAAAGGGTTTGTTAAAATAACAGGTTCTGTCATTACCCACATTACCCCCATAACCATGGTGATAGTCCGATAATGGGATTTGTCAGATCCTATGGTACCAAAACATACTACTGGTCGGCTCAGCCAAAGCTAATGAATGTCATTCGTGTTATGTATTAACGCACCAACAAGTTCGTCCACATTATTGAAATCGTTGTGTTTAATATAAACCATAGTATTTGTTTTTGGAAACTCGAAATCGTTTAGCACATATGAGTCACCCCAAAACAATTGAAAGCATTAAAAGAGGGGATCTATGTACTCACTTGAGATTGCAAGTATCCTTGATCTAGTGAACTAACAAAGCTCGGGGAGTCAAGGAATCAAGTGGCATCTAGTATCGGATCACTATGTTAATAATCGGGACCTAAATCTGGAGATCGGGTAGAATGAGGTCTTGTAAACCAAATGAGTGTTGGAACTCATATGATATGGTTTAACAAAGCCTACGTTCTGATTTGAAACCTATCCTAAGTGCTTTTGACCCGTTATGACCCGCTAAGGTAGTTTACGCTACTTTAACGCGTCATTTGCGCAATTGCATGTTCGGATGGTCTAACTACCACCATGATTAGTCTTATATGCCTAAACATCTTTAATAATGTTGCATAATCATTTTAAGTGTCAAAATTTAGGTTACATATGCTTAAATTGAAATCATGCGCAAAAAGGGCATTTTGGTCATTTTCCTAAGGCATATGAACTACCTATCATACAACTAATCAAACAAAGTGACCATAAGGTATAACCTCGGAAGGTTATTCCCTATACAACTATGGTCACAAAATATGTTTGGTCGGATCCTAATGATCGAACAAACGGGTCAGGTTTGAAAGTCTAAGCGGTTGTCGAGACCGCTTGACTTCTGACCCTAAATAAGCACTAAACTAAAAGTGATGAGTTAAACATGTTAAAACATGTTTAACTAAGTTAGAAAACTAATTTGATAACAAAACAAAGTGTTTTGATACCTGAAAATGGTTTCGTCGTAAAATGCACATAATCGTGCATTTTGACCGAAACTTTGACTCGTCACTTCGACTAGTCAACATAGTAATCAGTAGGTATAGTCGCAAAGGACTATAACTATCGTGATTACGCTCACATTGCAAAGTTCAAATGAACTTTGTCTTGACCAATTCATGGTCAAAGTTGAAAGTCAAACATTGTTTGACTTTTAGCTTGAAATAAATAAACAAGCCAAGGAAGAAAACTTACAAGTGCTCTTGGATGGAAAAATGACTTAGAATGCTCAGGTATGAGGCCTCCAACAAGTGTGGTAGCCTTAATTCAGAGCTAGAGTGAAAGAGAAAGGAAATGAGCAAGTTGGAGTGTTGAAGTTCATGGGTATTTATAGTAATCCAGGTTTAATGTGATCTTGCCAAGTGTTTTGTGTGGTGATCAAGGAATAATCTACACCATACACTTGTTAGGCCAGGAATTTAAGCATTGTTGATCACACAAATTAGCCCACAATAACAAAAACTAGGATTAAAAACAAGGACAACAGGCTGTTTAAAGGAAAAATGGTTTCTGCCAGCACCATCTCTCGCGGCACGCGACCAAGACAGCCGCTGGCTGTCGCGGCCTGCCAGCTAGTCTGGCCAGAGTTTTCAGTTTAGTCATTTTCAGTCCCTGCAGCTCTGAAACTTGTTTTTCGGCGCGTTTAACCCCCCGTTAACCCAATTCAAGGCTCTACAAGGATGTTAAAGCATAGGGGACTTGAAATATGCTTGGAAATTATCATGGATGTCGATTCGTTTGGTCGTACGATCGCATTTTTTGGTTAATTACGACGAAACTCGAACGGACGCGAAAACGATGTAAATTGCGCGACGAACGGTATTTTTGCATTCCCTTCACTAAAATAAAATATTTTAGTGATTACAAAAAATTTTGGATGTCCAGATATGGTCAGAACGCAAGATATGCACGCATTTGCATACTTTCACTGTTTGATGCTTTTAGTCCCTATGATCAAATAAGCCTGTTTTCGCATACCGAACCCTTCAAATCTTATTTCTAAGATATGTTAAGGGTATTTAGGGTATTTTGGGTATGTTTAGCTTATGATCTTGTTCAGGGGTCTATGTTGCTATACGAATTGGCAGACTTTTGCAGTTTGTCGCAAATAGTCCCTGTGATCGAATAAACTTATTTTTGCCAAACCGAACACTTCAAAACTTATTTCTAAGTTATGTAAAGGTTATCTAAGGTATGTTAAGCTTGTGTCACTGTTTCGGAGTGTATGTCGCGTTAAACTGGTCACGTTTACGTAACAGTTTGTGTATAACTTTCTAGAAAATGATTTAGAGCTTGAAATCGAACTAGAACTGAAACGTTAAATTATCAAACATAAATAAACAAATATTGGGATCAAAACATATTGTTTCATTGATATTTGATATTGTTCTACATCATACAATGTTTACAAGAGCACAAATGTCACATGACAGATTGTTGTTTTTGCATGATAAGATAAAATATTGGTTTATCTTTAAATGTGAAAAAGACTAATGGTTTTTCGAGTTACTTGCTTGTGTTTCTAAACAGATTGATGCAGTTATCAAAATGAAGTGTGAAACACAAGTCAAGTGCAGACTGAGAGTGAAGTGAAGACGTGTGAAGATGCATGATAGGATCCTTTTATTACATTGCTGAGTGATATGAAGAATTTGGAGATACGTGCATAACCAAAGATTGCTAGTTCACTGATCTACATTGAATGAAAGTTTTGTAGATTGGAAGCATCAGCTAAGGGGGAGTCTGTTGATGTCAGAAAATGTGTAGCTGACGCTATCCAAAGACCAAAAGAATACAAGATGTTTGAAGACAAAGTTACACTATGAAGCTATTGTCAATGGGGAGTTTGTTGGTGCATATTCTGTGACAACAGCTTAATAGTTTTATTATTTAGTCTTTGGATATTTTGTAATGGGCTTAGCATATTGGTTAGTGAATTATTTGTTGTAATGGGCTTGGAGAATTGTCACACCCCAACCGATGGCGGAAACATAGGGGCGCGACACTGAGCGAAACAGATTGTCCAGGAGAAATCCATAACAACTAATTTACCAGATAATTAACATCATGTCCCATACCATAACTCATCAAAGTAAAATAGTTATTACAGACATAGATATCTCATAGACGAATAAATGTTCCGACAACTCAGATTTAAATTGTCTGTTTGTTTCTAGACTCATCCTACTTGATTCCACAAAAGCAAGCATCCTAGCATCTCAAACACCTAACACATACGTTAAAATAGAGGTCAATACACATAGTGTAAAGGTGAGCATGCAAGTTTAATAGTATAATAGTAGCGAAAGCGAGTTTACGCATAACCACCATATAACATGTCTAATGTGAAGCAAGTAGGTTATCGATAATGAAATATGCACAAACGTGACTGCGAGTTGTAGAATGCGCAACACATATCACCACTGTGATGTGAGAAAAGCCCTTAACAACCCCTGTCCACGACAGGTGCTGAGTCCAAACTATAGTACTATCGTTGCTAAGGTGTCAGGCAACAATCACTGTGTAAACATAACATACAAACATTCATCGAGTAACACATATAACATGCAGTATCATTTAGCGTATAAAAGTTTTTGTGTTGTGTGATCGATGTGATTTAGTATAAGTAACGTATGTAACACCCAAAAGTGCTTAAAGTAAAAAGGGATCGAGTATACTTACAGATCGTGTTTAGTAAATAAACACTCTCTTGGATTGAAGGGAGCGCTGAGAGAGATTAGCCTAAACAGAACGATAGTGTAAGCGATGAGCGGGTGCGTTAAACGGTGAAGAGTGAACCATGTGACGAATGGTCATCCGATCGAATGACAATCCGAACGGATGGTCATCCGATCGAATGACAATCCGTTCGGATGGTCATCCATTCGGATGGCTATTCGTTCGGATTGACATTCGTTTGGGATGGATGTGTTTATGTATGATGTGACTTTGAAGTTTTCGTTGTAGTATTTTGAAAACAGAGAAGTATCTCTACCCTTCAGGTCGTTCGATTGAACGGTCGTTCGGTCGGATGGCGATCCATCCAGTGAGACACTTCAGAGAACAAGTTCAAAGCAGGATTGTCATTCGATCGGATGGTCTTCCGATCAGATGGCAATCCGTTAGAAACTGATGATCTTTGAAAATTTGATAAAAGTTTAAGTGTTGAGGACCAAGTGCAATTTGATCGGATTGTCGTTCGATCGGATGGCAATCAGATCGGACAACAATCCGTCCAACAATCTGATCGTTTTGAAAACTTGAATATTTTGTTAAGTTTGAAAAGTTTGCGGTTTGATCGAGATGGTGTGACATGCATTTAAACAACGGAAACTCCGTAAAGACTGAGTCATCCGATCGAAGTGGCAATCACCCCAGCCTGATCAGCTAACTGTTCGTGACGGTTGTTCATGTTCAACTCGGAATCGGTTGTCTCTTTGATAGGAATCGGATCTCAGACCGACACTTCACTAGAAAATGAGTGGTAGGCCTGAATGAGCTCCGATTCTATCAGTTTTTGAGTGCATTGTGTGTAGTTGATAGATGTACAAGATTTGAGTTGAAAACTCACAAGAATCGTGAGAAATCGAAGGAAAAGAGGGCTGGAAGTGCTGGTCGAATGAGAGAGCTGTCACATCACTGTTCATGATGTGACAGGGGGTATTTATAGGTTGCCAAAAGAGGAAAGGTGTGCACAAGTGTTGGATCGGATGGCAAACCGATTGGATGGTCATCCAATCGGATGGTCATCCGTAAGGATAACCATTCGATCGAATGGTCATTCGATCGAAGTGATCCGACGAGTTGGTTTTCGACGTTTCGTTTTGTGCGTTGAGCGTTGCAATGCGTTTCGAGTGAGCGATGCGATAGTATTACCCATTAGTTACACAAATAACTTAACTACTAATTAACATAAATATAATCCATGAATCTCAAGTTGCGATGAGATTGCGTTGCAATAGAGTTGCGATTGCAATTAAACACCTCAATATAAACATAACATGCACAAGTAACACATAATAGCACACACACGTAAAACAATATCCATAACCTATAATTCTAGTTGCAATGCGATAACGATGCAATTAGCGATTAAACTGCGATTAAATAGCGATTATTAACAAGTACTCCACATAATACAACTAAAGCGAATTAAAATAGAGTATCGATTTCAAGTCAAAAAGTACAATTAGCAGTTAAGCAAGGAGTGACAGATCGCAATTAGCAATCTTTTCTTCCTTTGACTTTGACTTTGACTTGTACTTTAACTTTGCAAAATGCGGGTTATTACAGCCTCCCCTACTTTAGGAAATTCCGTCCCAAAATTTAAGAAGCAAGCGTAACAAACAGTTGCGGATACTTCGCCTTCATGTCACTTTCGAGTTCCCAGGTGAACTCAGTGCCGTGTTTGCTTTCCCAGTGAACCTTCACAATGGGAATGCGTGAGCGTTGGAGTACCTTGGTTTTTCGGCCCATGATTTCTACAGGCTTCTCCATGAAGTGTAATGTTTCGTCCAGTTGTAAATCCTCAAGAGGGACATGTAATTCCTGGTCGGCTAGACAATTTTTGAGGTTCGAAACGTGGAAAGTCGGGTGGACGTTACTCAGTTCCTTCAGTAGTTCGAGTCCGTAGGCCACTTTGCCAATCCTTTCCAGAATTTTAAAGGGTTCAATATATCGAGGTGCGAGCTTTCCTTTCTTGTCGAATCTGATCACCCCCTTCCAAGGTGCAACCTTTAGGAGTACGTGATCGCCAACGTCAAATTCAAGGGCCTTGCGGCATCTATCGGCGTAACTTTTCTGACGACTCCGAGCTTTCAGTAGATTGTCTCGAATTTGGAGGATTTTGTCAGTCGTTTCTTGCAATAACTCAGGACCGGTAATTTGCACGTCCCCGATCTCGTGCCATACAATAGGCGATCAACATCTTCTTCCGTATAATGCCTCAAATGGTTCCATTTGGATGCTAGAGTGATAACTGCTATTGTACGAGAATTCGACTAAAGGTAAATGCGAATCCCAATTACCACCGAAATCTATAACACACAAGCGAAGCATGTCTTCGAGGGTACGAATTTTGCGCTCAGTCTGACCGTGGGTCTGGGGATTGAAAGCAGTACTAAGATTGAGAGTAGTACCGAGAGCAGATTGAAACGTTTCCCAAAGATGCGAGGTGAATCGACCATCGCGGTCAGAGATGATATCACGAGGTGTCCCGTGTCGACAAATAACTTCATCGGCGTGGATTCGAGCTAATCGTTCTACCTTATTTTCTTCCCGTATCGGTAGAAAGTGGGCGGATTTAGTAAGACGGTCAAAGATAACCCAGATGTTGTCGTGACCTGATGGCGTGCGCGGGAGTTTCGTTATGAAGTCCATAGCTATACTCTCCCATTTCCACGTAGGGATCTAAGATTGTACAAGTAAGCCAGAGGGGCGTTGATGCTCAGCCTTGACTTTTAAACAAGTCAGGCATTTCGAAAGGTAGATAGCGATATCCTTTTTCATGCCCGACCACTAGTACTTATAGTGCATGTCCTGGTACATTTTATCGGCCCCGAGATGAATAAAATACCGAGATTTGTGGGCTTCGTCTAGCAGAATTTATCGCAAATTGGTACGCTTAGGAATCCAAATTCGGTCTAGATAATGGAATATCCCATTCGATTTATCGACAGTTGTTCGCCATTGTTGATGATCCTTTCTTTCTTCAAAGTACGTTCAGTAAAACAAGCATGTTGGGCTTCGCGGATAAGAGCTTCGAGATTATGTTGGGCTTGAGTATTACGAACGCTATGCAAATAGCTTCGTCGACTGAGAGCATCGGCAATGACGTTTGCTTTGCCTGGATGGTAACGAATCTCATAGTCGTAATCATTGAGGAGTTCAACCCATCGGCGTTGGTGCATATTCAGCTCTTTCTGGTTAAATATGTGTTGTAGGATCTTGTGGTCGGTGAAGACCGTACACTTGGTACCGTAAAGGTAGGGTCGCCAAATCTTTAACACAAACACAACTGCACCAAGCTTGAGGTCGTGGGTTGTATAGTTCTTCTCGTGGATCTTGAGCTGTCGAGAGGCGTACGCGATAACCTTGTCTCGTTGCATAAGAACACAACAAAGACCGAGGTTAGAGGCATCGCAGTAGAATACGAAATCGTCGTTTCCGTCGGGCATTGAGAGCATGGGAGTGTTACATTGCATAGCTTTGAGAGTTTGAAAGGCCTCCTCTTGTTCGGTTCCCCAAATAAAAGGTTTGTCCTTGTGCGTAAGCGAGGTAAGCGGTACAGCGATCTTCGAGAAATCAACGATGAATCGGCGATAGTAATCCACCAATCTGAGAAAAGAACGAACTTCGGACGGGTTCCTTGGTGTAACCCAACTCTTAACAGCTTCGATCTTCGCAGGATCGACATGAATTCCTTGACTATTGACGATATGACCGAGGAATTAAACCTCCTCAAGCCAGAATTCACACTTGGAGAACTTAGCATAGAGACGGTTTCCCTAGAGTAACTCAAGAACCAAATGTAGATGTTGCGAGTGTTTGGTTTTCGACTTGGAATAGATCAGGATATCATCGATGAACACGATGACGAAGCGGTCGAGAAAGGGTTTACACAAGCGATTCGTTAGATCCACAAAAACTGCGGGAGCGTTAGTCAAACCAAAAGGCATAACAACAAATTTGTAATGACCGTACCGGGTTCAAAAAGCGGTTTTGGGTATATCTTCCTCCTGAATTCGTAACTTGTGATAGCCTGAGCGTAGATTGATCTTCGAGAAACACGTAGCACCTTGTAGTTGATCAAACAAATCATCGATTCGAGGCAATGGATAGCAATTCTTGATAGTAAGCTTATTCAATTCCCTGTAGTCGATGCACATCCGGAACGATCCGTCCTACTTTTTGACGAAAAGGATAGGCGCGCCCCAAGAAGAGGTGCTAGGGCGAATGAAGCCTTTATCGAGCAATTCCTGGAGCTGACTCGAGAGTTCACGCATTTCAGAAGGAGCGAGACGATAGGGCGCTCTAGCAACAGGATTTGCTCTAGGAATAAGGTTGATTCGGAAATCGATATCATGAGTGGGAGGTAAACCAGGTAAATCGTCAGGAAAGACTCTAGGAAAATAACGAACCACAGGCACTTGTCTATTGCCTTAACTTCCTTTACCTCCGCTACTATGATGTATGCCAAGAAAGCTTGGTATTCCTTGCAGATATACTTGCTAGCTTAGACACAAAACATGAGTTGTAACTTCTTCGAAGAGACTTTGCCATAAACACACAATTGATCACCGTTCGCGAGGGAGAAACGAATCATTTTATCGAAGCAAACAATTTCAGCATGGTTCTCCTGAAGGAAATCCATACCTACTATGACATCAAAGCTACCAAGTTGCATCGGGATAAGATTAATCGGGTAAACGTGACCGTTGAGATCGAGAGTACAGTCACGCAGAATGGAACTAACAGTGACGGTTCTTCCGGTGGCAACTTCTACGTCGAATGTTGATGGGAGGTTAACGCGTTTATGGTTCAGGAGCCTTTCGAATTCAAACGATACAAAACAGTTATCGGCTCCAGTATCAAATAAACACGAAGCATATATACCATTTACGAGAAACGTACCATTAACCTCATTGTTGTCTGCCTAAGCCTGGCGGGCGTTGATGTTGAAGACTCGCCCGCGGGCTGCCTGCTGAGCGGGCTGCTGATGCTGTTGATGTTGTTGTAGTGTTGGCTGCTGCTACTGCTGTGGCTGTGGCTCTTGCTTTACCACCCTGTTTGGACAGATGTTTGCCAAATAGTTGGGATCACCACACACAAGGCAAGCTCGTGCGTAAGCAACGGGTGCAAGAGTGGCTTGCTGTCCTTGCGGAGCCGGTAGAGCAGGAGTTTGAGCTTGAACTGGGGCTTGGCGAGGACCGATATGGCAGTTAGCGATGAAGTGGTCGTATAGGTTGCAGTGAACACAAAACTGGCATGCGATTCCAACCGGGTGATGATAGGTACAAGTAGGGTAAAGCGGGTGTGGTCCAGTGTATACACACTTTGCTGGCGGTGCATTGGCCACAGGCGCCACTACTTGGCGACTTTGAGGTTGCGGTTGGGCAGGCACGGCTTGGAGTGGAGCGGCAGTTACTGCACAGTTCTTGTTGCTGGAGCTGTTGTTCTTTCTCTTGCGGCGGGAGGACTTCGAAGATTGCGATGCGGCGGTTTCAGCAGTGGGAGCAGCGGTGAATTGGTGCAGATTCTTGGAGGCTTTATCAAAGTAACCAGCCCTGACTCGCTTGTCGTTTATCTCAGCGGCGAGCAGGTTGGTTTCCTCAATAGTTGTCATCTTTGCTGCTTGCACAAAGTCAGCGACACAATCCGGCAGAGCATGGATGTATTTCTTGATCGTAACCTCAGGGGTAGTAACTTGACCTGGGCAGTTAAACCAGCGTTGTCTCCGCCATCCTGCTTGATATGCCAGAACTCGTCCTCCAGCTCTTAACAACTTCGATCTTCGCAGGATCGACATGAATTCCTTGACTATTGATGATGTGACCGAGGAATTAAACCTCCTCAAGCCAGAATTCACACTTGGAGAACTTGTCATAGAGACGGTTTCCCTGGAGTAACTCAAGAACCAAACGTAGATGTTGCGAGTGTTCGGTTTTTTACTTGGAATAGATCAGGATATCATCGATGAACACGATGACGAAGCGGTCGAGAAAGGGTTTACACACGCGATTTATTAGATCCACAAAAACTACGGGAGCGTTAGTCAAACCAAAAGGCATAACAACAAATTTGTAGTGACCGTATCGGGTTCGAAAAGCGGTTTTGGGTATATCTTCCTCCTGAATTCGTAACTTGTGATAGCCTGAGCGTAGATCGATCTTCGAGAAACACGTAGCACCTTGTAGTTGATCAAACAAATCATCGATTCGAGGCAAGGGATAGCGATTCTTGATAGTAAGCTTATTCAATTCCCTGTAGTCGATGCACATCTGGAACGATCCGCCCTTCGTTTTGACGAAAAGGACAGGCGCGCCCCAAGGAGAGGTGCTAGGGCGAATGAAGCCTTTATCAAGCAATTCCTGGAGGTGACTCGAGAGTTCACGCATTTCAGAAGGAGCGAGACGATAAGGCGCTCTAGCAACAGGATTTGCTCCAGGAATAAGGTTGATTCGGAAATCGATATCACGAGTTGGAGGTAAACCAGGTAAATCGTCAGGAAAGACTCTAGGAAAATCACGAACCACAGGCACTTGTCTATTGCCTTAACTTCCTTTACCTCCGCTACTACGATGTGTGCCAAGAAAGCTTGGTATTCCTTGCGGAGATACTTGCTAGCTTAGACATAAAACATAAGTTGTAACTTCTTCGAAGAGACTTTTCCATAAACACACAATTGATCACCGTTCGCGAGGGAGAAACGAATCATTTTATCGATGCAAACAATTTCAGTATGGTTCTCCCGAAGGAAATCCATACCTACTATGACATCAAAGCTACCAAGTTGCATCGGGATAAGATTTATCGGGTAAACGTGACCGTTGAGATCGAGAGTACAGTCATGCAGAACGGAACTAACAGTGACGGTGGTGGCAACTTCTACATCGAATGTTGATGGGAGGTTAACGTGTTTACGGTTTAGGAGCCTTTCGAATTCAAACGATACAAAACAGTTATCGGCTCCAGTATCAAATAACACGAAGCATATATACCATTTACGAGAAACGTACCATTAACCACATTGTTGTCTGCCTGAGCCTGGTGGGCGTTGATGTTGAAGACTCGCCCGCGGGCTGCTTGCTGAGGGGGCTGCTGCTGCTGTTGATATTGTTGTAGTGTTGGCTGCTGCTGCTGCTGTGGCTCTTGCTTTACCACCCTGTTTGGACAGATGTTTGCCAAATGGTTGGGATCACCACACATAAGGCAAGCTCGTGCGTGAGCAACGGGTGCAAGAGCGGCTTGCTGTCCTTGCGGAGCTGGTAGAGCAGGAGTTTGAGCTTGAACTGGGGCTTGGCAAGGACCGGTATGGCAGTTAGCGGTGAAGTGGTCATACTGGTTACAGTGAACACAAAACCGGCATGCGATTCTAACCGGGTGATGATAGGTACAAGTAGGGCAGAGCGGGTGTGGTCCAGTGTATGCACACTTTGCTGGCGGTGCATTGGCCACAGACGCCACTACTTGGCGATTTTGAGGTTGGCGTTGGGCAGGCACGGCTTGGAGTGGAGCGGCAGTTACTGCACAGTTCTTGTTGCTGGAGCTGTTGTTCTTTCTCTTGCGGCGGGAGGACTTCGAAGATTGCGATGCGGTGGTTTCAGCGGTGGGAGAAGCGGTGACTAGGTGCAGATTCCTGGAGGCTTTATCGAAGTAACCAGCCCTGACTCGCTTGTCGTTTATCTCAGCGGCGAGCAAGTAGGTTTCCTCAATAGTTGTCGTCTTCGCTGCTTGCACAAAGTCAGCGACACAATCCGGCAGAGCATGGATGTATTTCTTGATCGTAACCTCATGGGTAGTAACTTGACCTGGGCAGATGATACTTAGCTGCTTGAAGCGAGCAGTTAAACCAGAGTTATCTCCGCCATCCTGCTTGATATGCCAGAACTCGTCCTCTAGCTTTTGGAGTTCGTGGGGAGGGCAAAACTCTTCCATCATGATGTCCTTCAACTCGTCCCACGTCATCCCAAAAGCTGCATCGTTCCCTCGTTTGTTTCTCTCAGCTGTCCACCAATCCAGAGCCCTGGATTGGAAAACGCCAGTGGCATTAACAGTGTGAAGGTTTTCCAAACAGCCACTCTGGCGTAGGGTGACTTCAATCGAATCAAACCTTTGAAACATGGCCGTAGGCCCATCTTCTCTGGTAAATTCTTTGGGACCACACGCTTTGAACTGCGTGAAGCTAAAAGTTGCTTTAGGAGTATCAGTCCGGGATTCTTCTGAGGACTTGCTAGCGTTTTCATTCAGCTCGCTAACAATTTGCGGGATGACTTTCGCCATTTGCTTGGCGACTAGTGCAGCGATGCGTTTGTATTCGTGGTTGCGTCCCATGGAGCGAGCAGTGTGTGATCCAAATGACGACATTGTCTGCAAATAGACATCATCACAGGACTCAAACACAGTTTCAATTAAGTCAAGTATAGTCTACTATTTCTCCTAAAGGCACTTTATATAACACAGGAACACATCAAGGCACAAAATCACGTAGGCACATAATTCACAGAAACACATAAGCACGTAGAGCACGAAAGCACATAAGGCACATAGAGCACATCAATCACGAGGATACACTATATTTTGCACGTATTCACCTTCCTATATTGCACATATTCACCTATCATTCAAGGTTCGTGCATTCGAGAATAGCGATTGCAATTAGCGAGTACACAGCGAGTAGTATAGCGAGTAGCATAGCATAAGCGAGTAACATAGCAAGTGATTATCCACAAAGTAGCAGCGATTTGTTAGCAAATTGAGATAGATGTGAAGTGTGAGTTCTGTGTGTTGATCAAAGCGAATAGCAAACAGCGAAAAGCGAGTAAATCACCAAAAATAGAAACACATAAAATTCACATAAAATTGATAGATTTACAGAGTTGGTGGTGGCGAAATCCAGAATCAAAACACATAAAATCGAAGAGAGATTGTCTCGGCTTGATAGACGTCAAATACCCAAAGTGATTCGACTATTCTCAAGGACGTCAAGTATGCGCTTTGGCCTAATAGACTGTGCTCTATCATCGACATGCGGTAAATGGCACACATCCTTTTATTTTTTCACACAACTCGAGTCGTTGGAATCCATCGAGACTTTGGAGAGAGTTTCGTAAAACCAAAATAGAGAGTGGAACGAGACATCAAGGTTTGGGTTTCACCCCTGACTTAAAGACTGTATTCCTGCTTGTGTGATAGAATCACATGATAGATAGAGAGAATCACGTCAAAGTATGGATTTCACTCCTAATTCAACGCAAATTCCCTTGTTTATAGTAAAAATATTGAGTCGAACGAGTGATTTGGTCGAGATTTTTGCGGTTTTCACACCTAATCTCAACCAAATCATTCGTTTGTGTGTGTGGCCAGCCTTAGGAATGGCTGATCTTGCGCGAAACTGTAGTATGCGATGTTCGGGTAAGAGCGTAGTGTACAGCGAGTTCGAGCGGGAAATAGCAAGTAAGCTCGTACAAAACCCACACGGGGTATGCACAAGTTGGTCTGTTGGTACTTAGACTATAAACTAGGTCGATTCTAAGACATCGACCCAGACTAGGTCGAGTATTGCCTAATTCCCTATAGTTATGGCTTTGATACCAATCTGTCACACCCCAACAGATGGCGGAAACATCGGGACACGGCACGGAGCGAAACAGATTGTCTAGGAGAAATCCATAACAACTAGTTTACCAGATAATTAACATCATGTCCCATACCATAAGTCATCAAAGTAAAACAGTTATTACAGACATAGATATCTCATAGACAAATAAATGTTCCAACAACTCAGATTTAAATTGTTTGTTTGTTTCTAGTCTCATCCTACTTGATTCCACAAAAGCAAGCATCCTAGCATCTCAAACACCTGTCACATACGTTAAAATAGAGGTCAATACACATAGTGTAAAGGTGAGCATGCATGTTTAATAGTATAATAGTAGCGAAAGCGAGTTTACGCATAACCAACATGTAACATGTATAATGTGAAGCAAGTAGGTTATCGACAATGAAATATGCACAGACATGACTGCGAGTTTTAGAATTCGCAACACATATCACCACTATGACATGTGAGAAAAGCCCTTAACAACACCTGTCCATGACAGGTGTTGAGTCCAAACTATAGTATTATCATTGCTAAGGTGTCAGGCAACAATCACTGTGTAAACATACCATACAAGCATTCATCGAGTAACACGTATAACATGCGGTATCGGTTAGCGTATAAAAGTGTTTGTGTTATGTGATCAATGTGATTTAGTATAAGTAACGTATGTAACACCCAAAAGTGCTTAAAGCAAAAAGGGATCGAGTATACTCATAGATCATGTTTAGTAAATAAACACTCTCTTGGATTGAAGGGAGCCTTGAGAGAGATTAGCCTGAACAGAACGATAGTGTAAGCGATGAGCGGCGCGTTAAACGGTGAAGAGTGAACCAAGTAACGAACGGTCATCCGATAGGATGACAATCCGAACGGATGGTCATTCGATCGAATGACAATCCGTTCGGATGGCCATTAGGTCAGATTGACATTCGTTTGGGATGGATGTGTTTGTGTATGATGTGACTTTGAAGTTTTCGTTGTAGCATTTTGAAAACAGAGAAGTATCTCTACCCTTCAGGTTGTTCGATCGAACGGTCGTTTGGTCGGACGAGTGAGACACTTCAGAGAATAAGTTCACAGCAGGATTTTCATTCGATCGGATGGTGTTCCGATCGGATGGCAATCCGTTAGAAACTGATGATCTTTGAAAATTTGATAAAAGTTTAAGTGTTGAGGACCAAGTGTAATCCGATCGGATTGTCGTTCGATCGGATGGCAATCCGATCGGACGGAAATCCATCCAACAATCTGATCGTTTTGAAAAGCTGAATATTTTGTTAAGTTTGAAAAGTTTGCGGTTTGATCGAGACGGTGTGACACGCGTTTAAACAACGGAAACTCCGTCAAGACTGAGTCATCCGATCGAAGTAGGAATCACCCCAGCCTGATCAGCTAACTGTTCGTGACGGTTGTTCATGTTTAACCCAGAATTGGTTGTCTCTTTGATAGGAATCAGATCTCAGACCGACACTTCACTAGAAAATGAGTGGTAGGCCTGAATGAGCTTCGATTCTATCGGTTTTGAGTGCATTGAGTGTAAATGAGTTGAAATAAAGTTGTGAAACCACCTTTCAATTATTTTAATCAAGGAAATGTTTAGATCTATGCGAAAACAGTGTTTAATCATGTGGAAATCATGTAGATCTGAGTTGTTCTTGGTGGAATGAGGCCAAACCTTGAAGTTCACAGGAACCCCATGATGACATCATCCTAGAACACCTCAAATCCGCTGATTTCACGGTTAAAAGTGAAGATTCAAAGGTGAAAATGATGAATAAGTGTGTGTAATTGATAGATGTACAAGATTTGAGTTGAAAACTTACAAGAATCGCAAGAAATCGAAGGAAAAGAGGGCTGGAAGCGCTGGTCGAACGAGAGAGCTGTCACATCACTGTTCATGATGTGACAGAGGGTATTTATAGGTTGCCAAAAGAGGAAAGGTGTGCACAAGTGTCGGATCGGATGGCAAACCGATCGGATGGCCATCCGATCGGATGGTCATCCGTACGGATGACCATTCGATCGAATGGGCATTCGATCAAACTGATTCAACGAGTTGGTTTTCTATGTTTCGTTTTGTGCGTTGAGTGTTGTGATGCATTTCGAGTGAGCGATGCGATAGTATTACCCATTAGTTACACAAATAATTTAACTACTAATTAACATGAATATAATCCTTGAATCTTGAGTTGCGATGAGATTGCGTTGCGATAGAGTTGCGATTGCGATTAAACACCTCAACATAAACATAACATGAACAAGTAACACATAATAGCACACACACGTAAAACAATATCCATAACCTATAAATCGAGTTGCGATGCGATTAGCGATAAGTCGATTAGCGATTAAACTGTGATTAATTAGCGATTATTAACAAGTACTCCACATAATACAACTAAAGCAAATTAAAATAGAGTATCGATTTCAAGTCAAAAAGTACAATCAGCAGTTAAGCAAGGAGTGACAGATCGTAATTAGCAATCTTTTCTTCCTTTGACTTTGACTTTGACTTGTACTTTGACTTTCCAAAATGCGGGTTGTTACAAGAATGGCCTAGCCCAGTGGGAGGCCCAGTTCACAGACATGTGGTATATAAACATGTTTTGTGATTAGGGTTTGTAAGGGTTCTTTGAGGCTAGAGAGAGAAAACGTTTTAGAGAGAGAGAGAGAAAAAAACGAAATTAGGGTTTGAAGCTAGATCACAAAGAGTGGCTGTGAGGTTGTGAGTGTTGAATTGATTGTAAAGCTTTTAGTTTGGATAATCAATAGAAGACTGTTTAATTTGAATTTTGTTTCTACTATTTTCTGTGCAAATCTGATCTAGAGGATTCCGCACTCTAGGTTAGATAGACAATTCTGTGAAAGATCCATAGGATTAGGGACCTACAAGGAGAAAGAATGAAAAGAAACAAGAGAACAAATTGTGTTTCTTCATATGAAAGATATAGTCTCCAAAGTGAGACACTTTCAGAAAAATATAATAGGTTTACAAAACTTTTGAATGATCTTATAAAGTTTGGTATTGAGAAGTCTAATGATGAAAGAAATGTAAAGTTTCTGGATGCATTACCAAGAGAGTGGAGAAGTCTCACAATGACCTTGGCATCCACCCTTGAATTAGGGAACATGAACTTACATGATCTTTATAGCATCCTTGTCCCAAGAGAGGAAGAAATTTATGAAAACTCAAACTACAAGGCTGGACCTATTGTTCTTGTTTCTAACACACAAAGAGTAACAATCACTGATCCACAAACCTCTAACTGCCAAAGCTCGGAAATTTCTGATACCTCATCGGATTTTTCAGCCTTTGCTGAGACAATAGCCCTGCTCACAAAAACTTTTGAGCAAAGGCTAAGAGGTGGAGGTAGCAAGTACCAGAAGGGTGATAGACGGATGATGGAAGGTAAAACCAGAGAAAAAGGAAAGGCAGAGATTGTTTGCTATAGATGCAAACAAAAAGGGCACTATGCATCTGAGTGCAAAAATCAGAAGCTGAAGGATGTAGCCTACTATGAATAGAAGCTTGACGAAGCTAAAAGACAACAACAGAAAGTTAGTCTATTAGCAGGTACAGATACCTGGCTAACAAATGACTCTTCTGATGAAGAAGAAGAGGAAATGGCTAATGTCTGTTTAATGGCTGCAACTTCTAATGGAAGCTCTAGTTCATCAGAACCCAAAGTAAGTTCAAATAACAATGATTTGGAACAACAACTGAACAAACTAATGAAATATTTTGTGATTTTACAAGATAAACAGTTATCAGAAAACACAAAATCTGATGATTTGCAAAAATTGCTCAACAAAGTCAAACTTGAAAACTAGTTATTAATTGATCAAAATTTAACAAAGGAGGCCAAAATTGAATTTATGAACGAGAAAGAAAAGATCTTTACAAAAAAAAAAAAATTCATGATAATGAGATCAATGTAAAAGGTTTTTAACAAGCTAAAGAGTTTATACACTTCATTGAAGCAACACCTAAAACAAAGGTGAACGATTAGGCTATATGAAGACAAATACCAGAAATCCTACCACCTTTGTAAGGGCATCAGAAAACTATTATGATAAAATTAATATCAGACTCTGACGCTGACTCTTGCAAATCAGGCAGTTCTGATAATTTTTTGTTCCTGCCATCCAAAAGTAGCTTAAAAGAAAAAAGGGATGTGAATAAAAAATTTTCTGAAAAACCAAAAGAAATGCATCCCAAATTTCAAAAAAGCGAAAATCTTCCATCACCATCACATTTGTCTAAACATGTAGACAAAACAAGTTGTATGTGTGTTGAAATTCTGAAGCTAATTCAACACCATCTCTCCAAAGAAAACCACTCTGTTAATGGCTCAACATTAAATAGAAGTTCTGATGAGAACTATTCATCTGACGAAGAAATATCTAGTGTATTTTCATCAGAAAAAGTACCCAAACAAGTTTGGGTACCAAAAATTCTCTAACCTTATCATTTTAGAACCGTCATGTGCAGTAGATCTGGTATTGCGACTCTAGAGGCTCCAAGCACATGATATGGGATAAGAGCTTACTAAGTAACTATCAAGAAAAACTAGGTAAATTTGTAAATTTTGGAAATGGGGTTAAGGGAAGAACCATGGGATATGGTACCATACATTATGGATCATTAACTATTGAGAAGGTTACCTATGTTGAAGGTTTGAAATATAACCTACTAAGTTGTGGGCAATTCTGTGACAGAGGTTTCCAGGTAACCTTTTTACTAGAAAAATGTTTACTGGTTGGTTTAGATGATAACAAGGTATATTTAAGTGGCAAAAGAATAACAAACTCCATCTATTACTTTGACTTTAGAGTAGAAATTGAGCATCCTCAATTATGCCTATTTTCAACAGAAAACAAAAGAAACAGTTGGTTATGGCACAAAAGATTGGCTCACTTAAATTTTAAAACTATAAACCAACTGGCAAGCAAAAATTTGGTAAAATGCTTACCTTTCATTTCATCCAAAAAGGATAAATGTGTGAAGCATGTGAGCTTGGAAAATCAAAAAGAGGCTCACATAAAACAATTTCTGAATCATCAATTTCTGAAAATTTTGAACTTTTACACATGGACCTTTGTGGACCTGTAAAAACAACAAGTTTTTCTGGAAAGAAATACATTTTGGTCATTGTAGATGACTACTCCACGTACACTTGGGTTGAGTTTCTCAGAAAGAAAAGTGAAACCCCAGATCTGATCATTAATTTCATCAGAAAAACTGAAAATCTGCTGAAATTACCTATAAGAAGGATCAGATCTGACAATGGAACAATATTTAAAAATGCAAAACTTGAGACTTTCCTTACAAGCAAAGGAATTTCTCATGACTTTTCTGCTCCAAGAACTCCACAACAGAATGGAATGGTTGAAAGAAGGAATAGGACCCTGGTAGAAGCAGCAAGAACAATGCTTGCTTATGCCAGATTGGCCACTTACTTTTGGGCTGAAGCAATTACAAATGCTTGTTTTACACAAAACAGATCTATCATTAACAAAAGACACCAGAAAACTCCCTATAACATCATCAACCAAAGGATCCCAAACATCAAATTTTTACACACCTGTGGCTGTAGATGTTTTGTCTTCAATGATTTTGATAGTCTTGAATAGTTTGACAGAAAAGCTGAAAAAAGAATTTTTCTAGGGTACTCATTGTCCTCAAAAGCATACAGAGTCTTTCTTTTAAATTCAAGGACAATAAGAGAAAGTTTATATGTGTCATTTGATAATTCGTCAGAAACAAAAATTTATGTTGAAATTTTACAAGATATAAGCTTATTAAAACAACCAAAAAATTCTGAAGATCTTCTTAACAAATTGGCAGAAAATTTTTAGAACATGACTACATGCAAATTGTTTCAAATAAAACCATGCCATGTACTAACCCTGCAGATAATCTGGAACCTCCATCAGAAACTGTACCAAATGATCAGAATTCTGGGAATTCATCAGAAAATTCAATTGAACAATAGAATTTTGATCCTCTTAACAATACAAAGGTCACAGATCAGGGGAAGCTTCAAATCCATCAGGAAGTACAAGTTCACACAACAACATAAGATGGATCAAGGGACACTCACAGACAAACATTATTGGAAACCCTAAAGAATGTGTTAAGACAAGATCTGCAACAGCACATGAATGCCTATATGCTGGATTCTTAAGCATGATAGAGCCAAAATCTGTCATAGAAGCACTGAATGACTCGGATTGGATACAAGCAATGCAGGCCAATTTGAAAAGAGTCAAGTGTGGGATCTGGTACCCAAACTAACTGACAAATCTGTCAATGGATCAAAATGGGTATTCAGAAACAAATATGATGAACAAGGCATAATAACAAGGAACAAAGCAAGACTGGTGGTAAAAGGCTATTGTCAACAAGAAGGTATAGACTATGATGATACCTTTGCACCAGTTGCAAGACTAGAAGCTGTAAGAATATTCCTTGCTTATGTTGCCTCAAAGAATATTAAAGTTTATCAGATGGATGTAAAATCTGCATTTTTGAATGGTATGATTGAAGAGGAAGTTTATGTGTAACAACCAGAAGGCTTTGTTGAGTCTCAATTTCCAAAACATGTTTATAAACTAAACAAAGCCTTATATGGGTTGAAGCAAGCTCCAAGAGCTTGGTATGAAACCATATCAAACTTCTTAATCAATTCTGGCTTCACCAAAGGTACAACTGACACTACACTATTATGAAATCACACAAAGGGGACACTTTGTTGGTCCAAATCTATGTTGATGACATCATATTTGGATCAACAAATGAGAAATTTTGTAAAAAGTTTGAAAATTTAATGATCAACCACTTTGAAATGAGCATGATGGGTGAATTAAGCTTTTTTATTGGATTGCATGTAAAACAACAAAGTGATGCCATATTTTTAAGTCAATCAAAATATGTCAAAACTATTTTGAAAAAGTACTCACTTGAAAACTGTTCATCTTCAAGAACTCCCATGGCAACTGGAAACAAACTAGATTCTGAGGAAGGAAAATCTGTTGATATAAAAACTTATAGGGGAATGATAGGTTCATTGTTATATTTGACAGCCAGTAGACCAAACATAATGTTTTCCACATGGTTTGTGGTATCCTAAAAATGCAAATTTAGAATTAATTGCATACACAGATGCAGATCATGCAGGATGCAAACTTAACAGAAAAAAACACATCTGGTGCCTGTCAAATGCTGGGAGAAAAGTTAGTATGTTGGGCAAGCAAGAAGCAAAACTGTGTAGCCACATCAACAGCTGAATCATAATATGTAGCAGTAGCAAGTTTTTGTTCACAAGTCTTATGAATACAAACTCAGCTAAGAGATTATGGAGTAAATATGACAAAAATTCCAGTTCTATGTGATTCCATGAGTACCATTGCAATAACATCAAATCCAGTGCATCACTCAAGAAAAAAAACACATTGATGTTAGATATCACTTCATCAAAGATCATGTGGAGAAAGGTAATATTGAAATGTATTTTGTCCCAACAGAAAACCAATTTGCTGATATTTTCACTAAACCTTTAGATGAAAATAGACATAACTTCATGATTGGCAAATTAGGGATGGTCAATATGAAAATTGAACAAACAAAAGAAATTTTGTCACAAAAGGAAGAAAAATCTGATATACAAACATCTGATCAGATTTCTGGTACAAATTCTGAGAATCTATCAGAAAACTCAAAATTACCAGAAAATCTTATAAATCACCAGAAGTTGACCAAGTCAACAGAATTTCTAATGAAGCTTGAAATATCATTTTTCCTCTCTTCTCACATGCATGAATATATTCCATACGTAGTTATCATTGCTCATCATTTTTGTAAAATTTGATTCGTTCATATCTCAATTTATTTTTCTTGTATTTTCTTTAATCAAAATTCAAAGATTATCTCTTTAGCATAGGGTAGATCGCGTCACGAAAGGAAAATTTCTGGGAAAATGTTAATATATGTTAGCTCTCCCTTCTACATTCATTGCTTACATTCATTGCTTACTCGACCGCCTAGATCATTATTGCAGGATATTTTATCTCTTAAAATTCGTTTGGTACTCTGACAGGAAAACTTAAATACAAAGAAAATAGAGGTAACAAATTTGAGTAGGTATATACCATTTAAGACAAGCATCACTTTCACTATAAAAAATTACCACTTAGATCTTCACCAGTCACTTTCACACACCAGAAAAATCCTAAAATCTCTTCATCTTCTTCGACATTCACCAAAATTGGTGAGGATCAGTGCTAACCACTTTCCACTACCACTTCACCCAAATCATAACTTAAGGGTCCGCACAAACTTTGATCGACCAGCATGGGAAGGATGCAACATCATCCTTGCCATGCTCATGCAAAGCCCTTTAGCTTATGCCATGTCAGTAGACATCATGGTCTATCCAGACATTTTGCAGCAATTCTGGAAGGAAGCAAGACTCCTCATCCATGACGGAAGACTAACTTCTGTAGGAAGTTGGGTGTTGGGGTAACTGATCATTCTCACGGAGAATGTTATCAGGGAGGTGTTAAACCTCAACGATAACAACAAGGTTCTATCTTTTACCAGAGAACTGATCGACAACACCCTAACCTAGATGGGGTATAATGTGGAAAATCCAAATAGACTAGTCTCAAAGTCTGGCTTTCTCAAGCCATGGCAGTATCAGGTAACTCAGCTTGGGGTATGCTTTTCAAAGAAGACTATAAACTACCTTGAGATCTCCAACAGGTTGATGGAACCCGTGTATGCTATTGTATAAGAGGTTCCATACAATTTCTCTCATTATCTAATGAAAGATCTTGCCAGCAACCTGTGGTCTAGCAGGCCATTTCTAGTTTATCCCCGTATCATGATAAGGTTAATTACTAGGCAGCTAGAATTTGGAGGTATTCCTGCATGGTATCCCAAAGCTGAGGTGGTACTTCAAGAGAATATTCGTAACTATCTTTTTGTACCAACTGCCAACAATACAAGACTTGTGACCCATCTCTAGCTGTTTGCTGAGCTAATCTTTGGAGTAGATTAGATATTGTTTTTACTTTTGTTGTTTTTTCTGTTGTTTATTTTTCTTAACTTAGTAAAGTTTATATTGTGTCTTATATACATGCATTCTGTTGATCTTGTTAAGGGGAAGGAAACAAAAAGGTATAAAGCATATGGTAAACAAAAAGGGGTTAAAGACACAAAGTAACTTGTGTTCATCAGAAATAAAACATTTTGACACAAAACATCAAGTTTCTGATAACATAAAGTTCAAATCTGGTAAAATCTGATAAAAAACTTCCAAATCTGATAAAATTATTTTTGCTCAAAATGTTGAAACATCAGACAAAATCTGGTCAGTTAATCTTCAAAAAGGAGTGACAATGATGATAAGATAACAACTGTGTGAAAATTTTAGAAAACAATACACATGAATAATCTTTTGAAAATTTTAGAAAACACACATGAATCATCTTTTGAAAATTTTTACAAAATATTCCTTGAAGAAAAGAACAAAAGACTTGGACTTCCACCTAGAAAAGCATGTGTAAGTAATATCTCTGATCTTTACTCATTCCCTCTCATCTCAAAAAAATGGAACACTCTATCATGGAGGAACTTTCAAATCTGATAAGATTCCAATGAAGACAACATCAGCAAATCATGTTTCAATGCATTTTGGGTATGTTTTCTGATGACGTCATCAGAAAGAATTTTTGACTTTCAAAAAGGAGGAAGAATGTAAGCTTCCATAGGGCATATTACTGGACCATTTGCTGAAAAGGTATCACATGGCCGTTAGTATTCTCCAATCAAATTCAAAATTCATTCTCCAATCAAAAGAATGTTTGAGAAATTGAAGAATAAGTTGAAAAGACATATTAAAACCCACGATGCACAGATAATCTCCATTAATTTCTCCTTGATACCCATGATCCAACGGTTACTTTTGAACCATTCTTACATCCCACGATCTAACGGTTAAAAAGGTAATTAGTGACCATTAACCGTTATTACACCCCACGATCTATGTCCCCTCAACTCCCATAAACACTAACCACCCCATGATCACTGCTACACCTTCAACTATAGATATCTAATTATAGCAGACTTCACTTCACTCACCTTCAACCTCACAAGCTAAAACCCTAAAAACCTTTTCGTTTTCAAATTCCAAAAATTCTCTCACTCAAACACTCACTTCTAAAATCACAAATGGCTGAAGTAAACCTGAATATCCCAATAGTTGAACATGATGTTCCTTTCAATTAAGATAATGAGTTCTTAGCTATGAAAGAGAACAATTTGCTGATGAACACTGATCACTCCGAGTATGATGAGAAGTGCCAAATTTTAGTTGAATTTCTGATGAGATGTCCAATCTCTCGGGCTATGACTAAAACAAGAGAATTACCGGAGAAGATTCTGCAACAGTTTGTCAGAACCTTCAATGAGACTGGAACAGATCAAGTCACTACTCATTTATGGGGGGGGGGGGTGCCTCTGTGAGAATCACTCCAGCAAGAATAAGGCAATGGCTTGAACTCTCTATTTTTAAGGAATACATTGAAGCCATCAACAAGGAGGATCTGATAAACTTCTTTATGAAGTTAGGTTACAAAAGAAAAATCACCAAGATTGGTGAATTTAAGAGAAATGAACTGCCAGCTTGACGTGTGCGTATATATACATAATATTGCAATGAAATTACACACGATTTGGTTTTAAATTTATAAAAGTGATTTATACTTCTACATCAAAACACACACGAAAGAGGCAAGTGTACCCCCTCATATATGTAGTAAAGTATCGGTAAGAACCAAGTATCAATCCAAGGAAATGGGCGGAGGAATAATACTAGACCTTTGTCACTAAACTACCGGTAAAAACATAAGTTGTTTGATTTTTAATAAACTAAAGTAAGCATAAACAACTACTAATAAAAACATAACAGACTTCAAATATGAAAATAGATAAATAGCCTTGCTTAATACACAACAAAAGCATGTCAACTAAGTCAGTTTTGGCACTAGAAGCATTTGATCAATTCTCCAATTTTGAGACAATTAGTATCCCTTTCGGGAATCCTAACATGACAATCATTCGGAAAGTTAAAACGATAAACACACTTTAACCACCTAAAATTGTTCTTTAACGTGCAATTGATAAATGTCTATGAAAATCTCTTAAAAATAAGTTAGTTATCCGTTAGGAGTTTTCTAACCTCACTTAAACAAGGAAAGCAACACCGATAAACACAATGCAACCACCGAGACAAGCATAAACTAGATTAAATCACAACCGAGTTCATTTTACAAATCTTGCACATAAATTCACCAAGATAGCAATTTTGGCCTAAACTACTAACTAAGCTAACAAATCATGGCAAGAATTTATAACGACACCATTTAACCTGTTAAGGTCCTTACGTGACGGCAAGCTTTCTTGATTAACAATAATTACATTTTATTAAACCACTAACCATTTCTAGTATCATGGTGCACACATTTTAACCAAGCTAAACTAGTTAACCAAGTTTAAAGTTTACTAATACAAGATTAATTAAGCTTCATTTTTCAACTATCTTAACTAACCAAATACCAATCATCCAACACAATTACTTACAATCAAGAAATCAATATGAATAACAAGGTTGCAAACTAATCATCAAAGATTAACATAGAAAATACTTCCAAATGTCATTACAAACAAAGATTAACATACTAATGGCTATAATCAAGCAAGGGATTGTTGTGTTTTTGCCCAAAGGCTACAATAATACATAAACATTAATCTAAATGCTTGAAAGATTAACAAAATCATGGAAAGATTAGAAAACCAAACCATAAACAAGCATAAGATTAAGAATCTGGAAGATAACGAAGCTAATCGGCACAATGTGGCTTGAATCCGGGTGAAAGCAGAAGCCTCCGGAGCCTGAAAATCGCCAGAATCACTTCCAAAATGTCCAGAGTTCTGAGCAGAATGTTTCTGCAAGTTTTTATATAATTTCGGTCTCGCACGGTCGTGCATCCTGTTGCACGACCGTTCACTTTATGAATTATTGGAGGTATGGTGCACCATACTGCATGACGTCATCAGATCTTGACCGGTCTTCGGTCTCGCATGACCGTTCTTTATATTGCACGATCTTTCACTTCCGGGATCATGTTGCACGGACAACTGCACTGGTGGTGCAGTTCCGGGGTTTTGCTGGACATCGGATCCGCACGGGGTGCAATCAGACGCACGCCCGTGCATTACCGGAATACTCTTGCACACCGGGTCGCACTGTCGTTCATTGTCGGGCTGGGCTGGTTTTGTCGGAGATGCACGGTCGTTCAATAGGTGGCACGACCGTTCCATTCGCCCAGGTCAAAATTCTAACAGAATGTTCGCAGCTTTGTCGTTTCGTCCGGAAAGTCCTCGTTTTCACTATCATCTTGTCTGGTATGCTGTTTTAGGCCTGTAAACAAAAGTATACATGATTAAGTATCCGAATGACGGTTTTACGGCCGAAAACGCATAAAATGGGGATAAAATGGGGGACTAAAATATGTGTAAATTAGCGAATATCAAATCTCCCCACACTTGAACCTTGCTTGTCCTCAAGCAAGCTAAACTAAAATGCAATAAAAGAAAGAAACAAACAAGAACGATAATTTACACACTATTTATTGAAATAACTATAAACGGTTAGCCGGTTTTTTGAAAGACAACATCAAATGAATCAAACTTAAACAAGCATATGCAAATATATGGTGATAACCAAAAAACCGTGACTCACTTTCAATTGACTTAACATGTTAATCTTCACACAACTCACAATGTTCACACACACTCGGTTTTATTTATGAAACATACATAAAATGTGTATGTGCAAACACTCAATGCCTCGTCAATGAAATGTGTAATATCATAAGCTTGTCATAAGATCTCGTCTCCACCAACTAACATGCGAAAAAGTGTAAATCAAGAGGTCTTTACGGGGTGTAACGTTAGGCTTGGGCGAAGGGTATGGAAATGGATATATAAAGTGGCGAAATGGTTAAAACTCGGTAGTTATGTTTAACAAGCGCAATACAACAAAACTATACAAACAAACGCCTTAAAAAGGCGACTTATGCGACAACGAGCTCATAAACAAGATTTCATCATTTTATCAATCAAAATTGCTCGAATTTTGTCTACTTCACCCTACTTTAGGGTGTTTTATTTATTTTTTTTTAATTTTTTTTTGTAAACTAATGGATTTATACAATGAAACATAACCTATAACAAGCGCTAGTTAAACGATTATTTTGACCGAGTTTCAACACTAAAAGGTTTAAAACATAAAAAGGCTAAATTTGGCTAAGTGGGCGATTATGTTGGGTAAACAAAGGTAAACGGGAAGGCTCGACATGGTTAATCCTAAAGGGTAATGTAAGGTTTACGGGAAAACACAACACAAAGAACAAGGTTAACAACAAAGGGGTAATCTAAGTGCCTCTATCACTTCTACACAATTCCGCAAGTTCATGGTCTTAACAAGCATACTTGTGACAAGTTCTAAATTACACATGACATCCGGCTCACTCCTACATCCGAAATGAACAAGTATATAACAATTTCAAGGCTCAAATATGCTCACATAACGGAAGGAATGGGTAAAAGTGTGAAAACTATCATGCAAGTATTTCTTTGTTTGTCACGCTTTTCGGTTTCCTTTTTCAAAATTTATTTTGCTTGTCGAGTTTTTATCAAGTCCGAAGCTTTCTAAAACACAACCAACCGGTTTATTTACTAAAATATATACAGAATACAAATATTTTTGAATGATTTTTCTGATTTTTATTTTTTTTTAATTTTTTTTTTGGAGGACAAACAAAGTTAACAAAGTTAACCCCCTCCCCACACTTGAACTTCGCATTGTCCCCAATGCGAAACCCGTAATCTAGAGAAAAAGGATAATAGTACTCCCCTTAAGATGATTTCTGATGAAACGAGACTTCCAAGCTGTATCTGTCATGTGCTCCGGTCAAAGACTTGATAGCCAAAATCTGCATATATGTCACAAGGTACAACAAAACAGAACATAAATAAAGTAAACACAAATAAACCATAATGTACATAAATAGAAGTACTAAAAATCCAAACAAAGATATGACAAGTAAAGCAAAGTGTTTGAAAATAAAGTACAATCCGGGGGTGTTTGACATAACAACCAAAATGAACACCCGAAATAAACAAAGTACGAAAATAATAAAACCACAAACGATCAACTCCACTGCCTCCTATTCGTCGTCACCAGCATCATCTCTCGTGAAGGACGGGCCCGTATCTCTATAACCAGGTGGGTTCCAGGGTGGGAACTGTGGCGGATGCTGAAAGTAGTCGGGATAGGCATGATGCATCTCCCCGAATAGGTATGAGAATCCAGCACTCACCCCCTGGTACAAGCTGTCCTGGTTCGTCCTGATCTGATCCTGAGTAGCCCTGATCTGATCCAGACTAGCCCTGATCTGGTCCTGACTAGTCCTAATCTGGTCAATATAAATCCCATGCTGTTCCTGGTTCACCTGCATTTGTTGGAACTGCTGGTAAAACTCAGGGCAAGAGGGAATGCCCTCGGGCCACTCCTTGTGGTAGTATCCATGATGCTGCGGAGAATGTGGTGGTGTCTATGGCTGGTGCTGCTCGTGCTGCTGCTCCTGATCATGCATCTCCTCATCCTCGTGTTCCTCCTCAGCTGGGGGCAACGGGTCCCAGACCTCGTTGTTTAGACCCCTCAATCTATCCCCCTGATCCAACTCAGCAATCAACCCCATCGCCTTCAATGACCAAATATCAACATAAACACCATCGGTCACATGATTGAGACTCTCAAGCACCTCATCAGTCATCAAGCCTAAATTGTAGGCAATTTGGGTCACATATTGACCGCCGTGAATCTGACTGTTGGGTGTCCTCCCTGAGCACTTCACAAAATATTCAGCCATCCTTACGGCTAGGTTGATGTGTACCCCGTCAACCAGCGCGTACAGAAATATCAAATCAGGCGTTGGTCAGTTCCCTAAACTGTCCATGCGGCCGCAAATGGTTTGGCTAAACACATGATGCATCACCCGAACCAAAGGGTCTTTCAATCGTGAAGCTTTAGACATTCTTGGGTCGTAAGGGCCACCAATTGCATTTTCAGCCCAAAACGCGGCCCTTGCTTCATCAGTTGGAAAGGTAAACTGCTCCGTGAAGAATTCGGAATCCATGTCTTCTCTTGAGTAGATTCCAAGCCTCCTACCCAATCGACCCACTGACCAAGTGTGCCATTGTCCACCTAACCTGAAATTTATCCGCTCCTTGTAGCGGAATTTTGGCCTTCTATGAGCAATTGGTTTTTCGTAGGCATATGTGGAGAAAAACTCTATCGTTAGTTCACGATAGATGGGTCAGCTGATAGAGACAAGATTCGCAAGCGGAATAGTAAGCATGTTTTGTAGTCTTTCACTCTGATTTAGATCCCTCATAACTTCCCAATCCAGCCTCCGGGGGATGCCGAATTGCCCTCGCCTTCTCCATAAGGCATCACGTCTTGGGATACAAAGAGCTTCTTTCTCATCATCGGGGTTAAATTGCAAGAAAGGATGATCCATCTGTAAGAGGAATGTCGTTAGGAAAATAGGAACAGGAGAAATTTCAATCAAAAACAGCAGAACACGAAGTTATGAAGATTCTGTCTTGCTGATCTGGGCCTGTCGCACGGACGTGCGATGAGACACACGGTCGTGCGTCATCGAGAACGAGCAAAGCTGGCCGGAATTTGTCGTATCTGCACGGCGTACGACCAATGGCACCACCGTGCATGACCGAACCAACAGCAATCCATCGTGAACAGCCGGCAAGGCACGACCGTTCCACCTGAGGAACGTCCGTGCGACCATGTTTTTGCAGAATCCGACCCCTGAACTTGAACAGCCAGATTTTTACAAATTTCAACAAGTTTTTATGCAGTCAGGGTTCAGAAAAACAACCGGGTGTTCACGAAACATGAAATTCTTGCAAGGGCTAGGGTTTCGCTTGTATTTATGAAGGGAACCCTAAAAAGCCTTGAAGAATCGGATGAATCTAACCTAGAAAGCGAAGAAACAGAAATCTACAAGAAGGAACGTACCGTGCAAAGACGTGTGTGAAACCGTGTGAAGAAACCATGCAATTTGAGGCAAAAATGGTCTGGGACGGCTGGTGCGACTAGGGTTTTCGCGAATTGTGAATGGGGGCTGCAGATGAGGGTATTTATACTACCAAATGACAAAACTGCCCTCAGCCTCACGCACGGTCGTTCGACCTATCACACGGTCGTGCGTCACCGACATCGCTCAAACCCAGCACACTGTTCTCGGAGATGCACCAGGGGTGCGACTCATCGTGCCAGCCACTCGCAAACGCACAGTCGTGCGACTCGTGGCATGGTCGTGCAACAGTTGTAGATCAGTTTTTTTCTGCGGAAGCCATTTCCAGCAACTGTTTTGGCCGTTTTTCACCATTTTTTCAACACGCAAACTGTTTAATCAATATCGCAACATAGAACCTTCGCCCGGCACGTCTAAAAATAATGCAAACTAACGGAAACTAACAAACGCATCTAAATTACGCTAAAACTAGAAAAACACATAAAAAGACGATATTACCCCTAAAGCGCTTTTGACGCTCTTGCTACATTTTTAGTCCGCGAGTCAGTAGCGTAGACTCTCTCCTCCCCACACTTATGATGTGTGCGGGGTTTGGAGCTCGATGACCTCCACCGCCGACTCACTCGGCCCGGCAACGTACAACTTCAACCGATGTCCATTTACTTTGAATGTAACGCCATCTGCGTTCTCTATTGCAACAGTACCATACGGAAATACCTCTTTAACTGTGTATGGTCCTGTCCAACGTGAATGAAGCTTCCCTGGAAATAAGCGCAATCTTGAGTTGTAGAGAAGAACGAGGTCGCCCACTTGGAATTCTTTGTGGTCCTTCAAGCGTTTATTGTGTAACCTCTTTATGCGCTCTTTGTAGAGGACGGAGCTCTCATAAGCTTGTTGTCGCAGCTCCTCCAATTCATGGATCTGGAGAAACCGGGCTTCACCTCCGGTTTTCAAGTCCAAATTCACGGTTTTCAAAGCCCACATAGCTTTATGCTCCAACTCTACCGGTAAATGGCATGCTTTTCCGTATACCAACCTAAAGGGAGTGGTCCCAATAGGGGTCTTATAAGCTGTACGGAATGCCCAGAATGCCTCATCGAGTTTGTCCGACCACTCCTTGCGGTTTGCACCAACAGACCGCTCAAGGATGCGCTTTAGCCCACGGTTAGTGACTTCCACCTGCCCGCTCGTCTGCGGATGATAGGGCATGGACAAACGGTGATGCACACCGTAACGGGACAAAGCTTTTTAAAGCTGAGTATTACAGAAATGAGTCCCTCTGTCACTAATGAGCGCCTTCGGAGCGCCAAATTGGGCGAACAAACTTTTCAAGAATCTCACGACCACCCTGGCGTCATTTGTGGGTAAGGCCTGCGACCAGGATGTACTTGTTACCACGTGAGGGGGGAAAAGGTCCCATGAAGTCTATTCCCCAAATGTTGAAGACTTCACAAACTTGTATCCAGTTCTGAGGCATTTCATCATGTGCCGATATGTTTGTCGCCCACTGACAGGCATCACACGCTTTTACCCAACTCTGCGCATCACGAAAAATAGTAGGCCAATAAAACCCGGAATCCAGCACCTTCTTGGCTGTGAAATTGGCTCCATGGTGGCCTCCGGTAGGTCCCTCGTGACAATGGCGTAGAATATCGGTCGCCACTTTTCCTGAAACACATCTTCTGATCACCTGATCAGCACCCACCCTAAATAAGAAAGGATCGTCCCAAATGTATTACTTGACATCCGAAAAGAATTTCCTCTTTTGTTGGTGAGTCAACCCTTTTATCAGAATCCCGCAAGCAAGATAGTTCGCATAGTCGGCGAACCAAGGTGGCTCATCGCATATCTCAACACCCATGAACAACTCGTGTGGGAAATTGTCATTGATTGAATCCCAACGCGCGTCCTCGATGTCTCCATGCTCCAACCGAGATAGATGGTCAGCTGCTACATTCAACGTACCCTTTTTGTCTTGGATTTCGATATCAAACTCTTGCAGCAACAAGATCCATCTGATTAGACGCGGTTTAGCGTCCTGTTTGCTGAAGAGATATCTAATGGCTGCGTGATCAGTATACACAACGGTTTTCGAAAGCACCAAATACGATCTAAATTTGTCAAATGCGAAAACAACTGCCTAGAGCTCTTTTTCAGTCGTGGTGTAGTGCTCCTGAGCATCGTGAAGAGTTTTGCTCGCATAATAGATCGGGTGAAAGTGCTTTTCTTTCTTCTGTCCTAAAACGGCCCCTATAGCGTAATCACTCGCGTCGCACATAATTTCAAACGGCAGACTCCAGTCCGGTGCAACTAAAATAGGGGCCTCAATCAACTTTTGCTTGAGAAGGTCAAAAACCCTCAAGCAATCATCTCCAAATATGAACGGAGCGTCTTTCTCCAACAAACGGGTCATGGGCCTAGCGATTTTTAAGAAATCCTTGATGAATCGCCTGTAGAACCCCGCATAACCAAGAAAGCTCCGTATCGCTCTCACAGAGGTGGGAGGCGGAAGTCGTGAAATAACATCGACTTTAGCTGGGTCGACTTCCATACCAGCATGAGAAATCTTATGTCCTAGAACTATGCCCTCCTTCACCATGAAGTGGCAATTTTCCCAGTTCAGGACCAGATTCGTCTCCTCGCACCTTTTCAACATCTTTTTCAAATTTTCCAAGCAATGATCGAAGGAATCCCCAAATACCGAAAAATCATCCATGAAAACCTCCATAGAATCCTCGATCATATCATGAAAAATTGCAACCATGCATCTCTGGAAGGTCGCTGGTGCATTACACAACCCAAAAGGCATACGCCTGTAGGCGAATGTGCCGAAGGGGCAGGTAAAGGTAGTCTTCTCCTGATCCTCAGGAGCAATAGGAATTTGGAAGTACCCAGAGAACCCGTCCAGGAAACAGTAATACAACTTCCCCGATAGACGTTCCAACATCTGATCGATGAATGGAAGCGGGAAGTGATCGTTATGAGTAGCATCGTTGAGTTTGCGGTAGTCAATGCAAACTCGCCACCCAGTGACGGTACGGGTAGGAATTAGTTCATTCCTATCATTTGAGACTACAGTCATACCACCTTTCTTGGGTACAACCTGCACTGGACTAACCCACACAGAGTCAGATATAGGATAAATCATCCCGGCATCCAACAACTTAATCACTTCTTTCTTCACCACGTCCTGCATATTTGGATTTAAACGCCTCTGATGCTGTGCACACGGCTTGTACTCGTCTTCCATCAGAATCTTGTGAGTACAAAAAGAAGGATTGATGCCTTTGATATCCATGATTTTCCATGCAATGGCTCTCTTATGAAGTCTTAGAACCTCAAGAAGCTGAGTCTTCTCATCCTTTTCCAATGATGACGAAATTATGACCGGTAAGCGACGCTCCTCGTCAAGAAATGCATACTCGAGATGTGGTGGGAGTTCTTTCAACTCCAAAGACGGTGGATCTTCAACCGACGGTTTTGCTCTCTCTTCTTCTACATGACCAATTTCTGGAAACCGCTCCGGACTCTGGGAACCATCGTCACCAATCTGATAGACTGGCTGCTCTAAATCATGGCCCTCCTGCATAATGCTAATCAGGTCCCCACACGACAGACATGTGTCCGAATCAATCTCGTCAACAGTACCTTGAAAATGAGAGTACACACATGCATCGACAATGTCGACATAATAAAGCTTGTCATCGTGACTTTGCGGATGCTGCATCGATCTTTTGATATCGAATGTCACGTGCTCGTCATTCACTCGGAGCGTGATTTGGCCAGCTGCCACATCAACAATCGTCCTCGCAGTATTGAGGAACGGGCGTCCAAGTATCAAAGGTACTCTTGAATCTTCGTCCATGTCAAGAATAACAAAATCCACGGGGAAAACAAATTTATTGATTTTTACAAGCATGTTTTCCACAAATCCACGCGGATACTTGATTGAACGGTCTACCAACCGAATGCTCATCCTAGTAGGTGACGGCTCACCCAGATCCAGTTTAGTAAAAACCTTATAAGGCATAAGGTTGATACTCGCTCCCAAATCAGCCAATGCATGGCTAACAGACATGTTTCCAATCAAACACGGGAGCGTAAAACTACCAGGATCTCCCATTTTCGTGGGCAGACGGTTTTGTAGAACGGCAGAACAAGTTTCATTCATCACCACACATGAAATATCCTCGAGCTTCTGTTTATTCGAGAGGATGTCCTTAAGGAATTTCGCATACTTTGGCATCTGGGCCAAGGCTTCAACAAACGGTATATTGATGTGTAGTTGCTTAAACAACTCAAGGAACTTACCGTATTGTTCGTCGTTCTTCTGCTTCTTCAGCCTGCCTGGGTAAGGTACTGCGGGAGTGTAATCTTTGACCGGCTCCTGGACTTGTGCTATACTTGCTGGGCGTAGCCTGGTTTGCACCTCGTCCGGTGTGTCAGTCGGGACCGCTTCAGTGATCGGTGATGAGTCCGATATGACGGGTCCGGTAGTTTTTCCACTCCTGGTCATGATCGCATTCACATGCCCGCCCGGGTTTGGTTCTGTATTTCCCGGAAGACCATCCGGGGGTCTTTTTGACATCATCTGCGCCAGTTGACCAACCTGATTCTCGATATTTTGAATCGAGGCCTTGTGACTCCTCATTTCTCCCTCATGGGAAAGAAAACGATCCTCGCTCTGTTGGTAGCATTTTTCAGCCAATTGATTCGCACTCGAGGAGCTAGTAAGAAGCTGAGCCATCATATCCTCCAGCTTGGAACCAGACTGAGGGGCCTGCTGCTGGGAACTACTCCCATTGCCCTGATTCTGATACAAATATGGACAATGCTGGTAAGGTTGGTTGTATTGCTGGAACTGCTGACCCTGACCTTGTTGGGGCGCTGGAGCGCGCTGAGTAAATCCCAATGGGTTTTGATTACCCGTATTCGCTCGCCACCCAAAATTCGGGTGATTTCTCCATCCGGGATTATAGGTATTGTTGTACGGGTTGTTCTGAGGCCTCACCTGATTACTCACAAAATCTACTTCTTCATGGCCCCCATACACGACTCCCTGAAAGCATGCACCAGGCTCGTGTGACACTCCACACTGGTCACATCCTGAGCCAGCCTGCGCAACCATCTGGGACTTATCGAATTTCGCTGCAAGAGCCGAGATTTGTGCAGTAATGGCCGTGTAGTCGTCCACCGCGTGTACTCCTGCGCGAGATGATGATGATGATGTTGCCCGGCCTCTATCTCCCTCCCGACGCGAGCTAGACTTCAATGCAGCTTTTTCAATGATATCATAAGCCTCATTCGGCGTCTTCGTTCCTAGATCGCCTCCTGCATTCATGTCTAATCTATCCTGTGTATTGTAGCTAAGCCCTTGATAGAATGTCAAGACCAGCTGTCTCTTGGAGAAGCCATGATGTGGAACATCAAGTAACAGATCCTTAAATTCTCCCAAGCTGTGTGCAACGACTCTCCCTCATCTTGGCGAAAGGTCACAACCCGATTTCTTAACTTGGTTGTCTTCTCAGGTGGAAAATATTTTTGCATAAACAGTTCCGCCAACCCATTCCAGGTCCTGATGGACCCAGCTGGTAGTGACATAAGCCATGCTCTGGCTTTGTCACGCAATGAGAATGGAAACAACCTCAACCTAACAGCATCCTCCGAAACATCTCTAATCTTAAACGTGGAACAAACTTGGAGAAAAGCTGCTATATGTCGTCCGGGATCCTCATGTTCACGCCCGTCAAACTGCACCGAATTCTGCACCATATTAATAATACTAGATTTAATTTCAAAAACAGGTGCATCTATAGTAGGTCGTAGGATACTCGGCTCCAGGCATGTCGCTCCGGGCTGATTAGCTTCATTCAAAGGTCGCTCGTCGTCTGCCATGATTACGTTCCCTGCTGCCCCTGAGCCCTCGGCTTCAGCGGGTACCATCGGCTCCAGCTCACCTCCTGCGAGCAGTAGCCCAACCGCACGAGATCTCGCACGAAGACGTCTCCTTAGATTACGCTCGGGTTCGTCTGACGGTTCAACAACTTCTGGAGCGGGGGTCGAGAACATCAACCTGCAAACGAAAAATTGACACAATGAATATTTTATTAATATAATAATGCTGTTTTTTGTTTTTTGCTGAAAAGAAACAGAATATTATTTAAAATGGGCTGAAAATTTTATAAAAATCCGAAAATGGGCCCGAAATTTTATAAAAATCAACACAATAAAAAAATAATCGAATCGGCTAGTATAAAAATGATTTTTAGGAGCCGAAAACTCAAAGAATAAATAAATAATAAATCCGGATTAAATAAATAAATGGAACAAAAATTTACAAGTGTACAAAAGAATCACGAAAACGAATAAATCGAATTAAAAGCAAGAAATATTAACAAATAAATAATCATGAAAATACTCACAAATATTAACAAGTATATACACCGATAACACAATGACTCGGGTCGTTCCTAAAGCTCGCCATTTCCCCGGCAACGGCGCCAAAAACTTGACGTGTGCGTATATATACATAATATTGCAATGAAATTACACACGATTTGGTTTTAAATTTATAAAAGTGATTTATACTTCTACATCAAAACACACACGAAAGAGGCAAGTGTACCCCGTCATATATGTAGTAAAGTATCGGTAAGAACCAAGTATCGATCCAAGGAAATGGGCGGAGGAATAATACTAGACCTTTGTCACTAAACTACCGGTAAAAACATAAGTTGTTTGATTTTTAATAAACTAAAGTAAGCATAAACAACTACTAATAAAAACATAATAGACTTCAAATATGAAAATAGATAAATAGCCTTGCTTAATACACAACCAAAGCATGTCAACTAAGTCAGTTTTGGCACTAGAAGCATTTGATCAATTCTCCAATTTTGAGACAATTAGTATCCCTTTCGGGAATCCTAACATGATGATCATTCGGAAAGTTAAAACGATAAACACACTTTAACCACCTAAAATTGTTCTTTAACGTGCAATTGATAAATGTCTATGAAAATCTCTTAAAAATAAGTTAGTCATCCGTTAGGAGTTTTCTAACCTCACTTAAACAAGGAAAGCAACACCAATAAACACAATGCAACCACCGAGACAAGCATAAACTAGATTAAATCACAACCGAGTTCATTTTACAAATCTTGCACATAAATTCACCAAGATAGCAATTTTGGCCTAAACTACTAACTAAGCTAACAAATCATGGCAAGAATTTATAACGACACCATTTAACCCGTTAAGGTCCTTACGTGACGGCAAGCTTTCTTGATTAACAATAATTACATTTTATTAAACCACTAACCATTTCTAGTATCATGGTGCACACATTTTAACCAAGCTAAACTAGTTAACCAAGTTTAAAGTTTACTAATACAAGATTAACTAAGCTTCATTTTTCAACTATCTTAACTAACCAAATACCAATCATCCAACACAATTACTTATAATCAAGAAATCAATATCAATAACAAGGTTGCAAACTAATCATCAAAGATTAACATAGAAAATACTTCCAAATGTCATTACAAACAAAGATTAACATACTAATGGCTATAATCAAGCAAGGGATTGTTGTGTTTTTGCCCAAAGGCTACAATAATACATAAACATTAATCTAAATGCTTGAAAGATTAACAAAATCATGGAAAGATTAGAAAACCAAACCATAAACAAGCATAAGATTAAGAATCTGGAAGATAACGAAGCTAATCGGCACAATGTGGCTTGAATCCGGGTGAAAGCAGAATCCTCCGGGGCCTGAAAATCGCCAGAATCGCTTCCAAAATGTCCAGAGTTCCGAGCAGAATGTTTCTGCAAGTTTTTATATAATTTCGGTCTCGCACGGTCGTGCATCCTGTCGCACGACCGTTCACTTTATGAATTATTAGAGGTATGGTGCACCATACTGCATGACGTCATCAGATCTTGACGGGTCTTCGGTCTCGCATGACCGTTCTTCATATTGCACGATCGTTCACTTCCGGGATCATGTTGCCCGGACAACTGCACTGGTGGTGCAGTTCCGGGGTATTGCTGGACATCGGATCCGCACGGGGTGCAATCAGACACACGTCCGTGCATTACCGGAATACTCTTGCACGCCGGGTCGCACTGTCGTTCATTGCCGGGCTGGGCTGGTTTTGTCGGAGATGCACGGTCGTTCAATAGGTGGCACGACCGTTCCATTCGCCCAGGTCAGAATTCTAACAGAATGTTCATAGCTTTGTCGTTTCATCCGGAAAGTCCTCGTTTTCACTATCATCTTGTCTGGTATGATGTTTTAGGCCTGTAAACAAAAGTATACATGATTAAGTATCCGAATGACGGTTTTACGGCCGAAAACGCATAAAATGGGGGACTAAAATATGTGTAAATTAGCCAATATCACAGCTTTCTGGCATGTCATGATGGAGACACTCAACAAATGTCTCACCTCAAAGATTGGTGCTGCTGATCAGATTAATATCAGTTCTCTCAATCATGTATGGACTCATTACTGGGTACAACATTGATTATGGAACTGACATCTTTAATTTGATGAAGAGATCTATTCTCACCAGAAATGGTAGAATCTCTTCACATCTTCTATATCCAAGATTTTTATCAATCTTTGCTGCTCAAACATTTGAAGAAAGGAACGTGGAGCTACCAGCTTTGGAAACAATCTGGAGATCGCCAACAATGAAGCCTTGGTGTGCAACCCAGTGGTGGATTTCATACAAAGATGTACCAGTTCTACCAGAAAGCATGATGATCCTGATTACTGCAGACTCACCATACCGAATACAACATGAAGAAATCTTGAGTAGACCCAAGGTACATGAAGTTTCTGATACTGTAGAATTGTACAACTGCTCTTCCTCTCTAGATGAAGAAGGTCAAAAGTCAAACCCATCAGAAACAGATGAAGAAGAAGAAGGAGACCTGAAGCTACAGCTCAGAAACTCACTAGAAGCTGTGGAAGCAAATGTCCAAAGCCATCAAAATCCAGAAACAAAGTTCCACCATGCTGTAGAATCTCACATAACTGGAACAAGTTCACCCAGAAACACCACTTTAATATTTGATACTTCTGTAGCTAAAACCACAGCTGAGTCCAACTCTGAGAAATCTATTTCTGCTAGTTATAGAATGTGATATAGAAATACTGGTGATGAAGAAGTTACAAGTTCCATTCATCCCAACTCTGAATCAGATAATGAGGAGGAAGTTGAGACTGCAACAGATGGAGTTCAGGAAACAGACCAAGTAAATCTGGTTAAGGAAAATCCATTTTTCCTATCAACTTGTAGAGAATCATTCTCTAAAATGATTCAAGGACACAGGGAAATCAAGGATGAGAATTTGTTTCACATGCCTGGTGGGGGGAGCTTCTAGTAAATCCTTAGATTGTCCAGAACCCTCTGCAACAGCAGCAGATGTGTTTGATGCTGGTATGTTAGGCGGAACATCTGTTGTTCCCAATGTCCAAGAACCACCAATAATATCATCTGAACAACTTCACAAAATGTTGGATGACGTTGTTGAAGTTTGCAAAGAAAAGGAACAAAAGAATCCAGTTGAGGAGAAGCTTGAAGTGCTGTTAGCAGAAATAAAGAGTTAAAGATCAGAAATGAAGACTCTATCAGAATCAGTGGAGTTCATCAAAAGACAGGCGGAGAGAAACACTGAGACCCTGAAAATTCTACAACAGCAGCCAGACAAGTCATCAGAAACCAACAATCTTGCAGCAGACTTTCAGAGAATATTTACATAAATTGAAAAGATAAAGTCTCAGCTGAAGAATGATGTGGAATCAAGGCAATCATCTGGTTCTGATAAGGTTCTAGAAGAAATCAACATTTTAAGGGCCAGCAACAATAGCTTAACAGATGCCCTTGAAAAGTAGATCAAAGAATGGGCTTTACAAAAGGAGCACAACAGTGCATAATATGCCTGAGTGCATGAGGAAGAAACCAAAAATGCTCAGCTCATGGGGGATGTTCAATCTCTCATGAAGAGGATGCACTACAATGTTACCAGACTGGCACAAGTAGACATTTGTGAGCTTACAGTTCCCATTCCCAAAGAAGCCTCTCAGCTGGAAGTTCCAAAGATCATCAGAAAGCAACCAAGTGCCACACCTGCAAGCCAGACAAGACCATCAACAATGGGTCTCCCTCCTACAGTATCAAAAGACGACATGGTGAAAAGGTTTGATTCTATACCTAAGGTTATTTCTGATTTAAATATTGTTATCCCTCAGACAAAGTCAAGACAAACCACATGAGGGGATACAATCTTTAGTCAAGACCTGACCCTACAAGAAAAGAGAAAATTATCAGATTCAGCAACCTCATCTTCTAAAAAGCCAAGAATAGTGCAGAAGAAAACTCCTGAAGGAAACACAATCCTTGTTCAAGAAATTGACAAGGATGTGATGATGTTTCCTGAACATCATCTCAAGGAGTACTACTGGTCTGCAGAAGATAAATTGGACAGACCACTGAGTCTAATAAGCAGAGACTAGAAGGAGGAAAGGCTTGAGAGGGGTTTGGAAAACATTCACAGAACTCTTGATAATCCAGTGGTAAGAGTTCTTAAGGTAGATGCTGATGTTACCTCAGATGGTGTTGAAGGACATTATGAACATAATAAATATACCATCCTAAGGAAAGATGGCACTGAACAAAGGATAGCTGACGGAGATTTAGCAGATAAGCTACATCCAGTGGATATTCTTTTTTTGAAGAAGATTTATGATCAAGACAAAGGAAACACCAAAGTTGTCAGAAGAGCACTCAACAACATTTCAAAAGTCAGAATCAAGCTATTTGAAAGGATACCTCTTTCTGGTTTTGATCTATGCATAAATTATGATCATGTTCATCAGAAGAAGGTCCATGTTCCTCCACCAGATACATCCATCCCCAAAGAGCTAGAAAAGGAAGCTAGAACTAGAGTAATCCTTGAACAAACAGGACTCCCTATTGTGTTCAGAGATATTGAAGGAAACAAAGACCTTTTCAGAATCATTGATATCTATAAATATTCTAATCAGACACTGAAATACATCAAGGAATGTATGAACAAGAAGTAGGTACAACTTCAAGCTAAGGGGAGAGATAAAGAGTTGCTGAGGAAGGAGATAGAAGAAATCATTGATGAATGGATAGATGCTAGAGGCTGGTACAAAAAAATGTATGAAGTATGCCACAAGTTTATTCATCACAAGAAAAAGCTGAAGATTGATAATCTCCACAAACCTGTTAAACTGTCTTAAAAACAATTGAAAGTTACGCTATTTCTTTTGTAATCTGTTTTTTAACAAGGTTTTGTACTTTGCAACTTTGATTCCATTGTTAGGATTTTTGTTTTTAATTATGTTCATTTGTTATAAGGTAGTTTATTTTTCTTACAATACTTAGGGGGAAATTGTCACACTCCAACCGATGGCGGAAACATCAGAGTGAGACGAAATAGATTGCTCGAGACATCATAACACCAATAATTGTGACAATTATTTAATTAATAAATTTCATTCCATTTCTAAAGAATCAATTACAAGGATTTGAAGCAAATACAACAACATGAATAATGAAATACAATACGATAGGAGTACGAAATTTAAAGTGTGTATCTAAGCATCCTACTAGATTCCATGCATCACCAACATCATCGTTAAACCTGCAACATGTTTTAAAAGCATAGTTCAATACAAAGGTATTGGCGAGTACACTAGTTTTAGACTCGTGACATATGTATAAAAAGTATTTTCAATCCAACATAGCAATTTGGTATACAAGGTCAAACTATCATGCATAACTAAAAGTCAAACCCAAGTGTCCACAAGAATAATAGCATCCCTCGATATAGCAATATCGAGACCGTAAAGAATGAATAATAGCATCCCTTGATATAACAATATCGAGACCGTAAAGAATATAACTTAACAAAATCCCGTCGGGTGGTGTGCTACTCCTATAGCGCTATAATTGTTAAGGTGGGTTAACAAGTAGTATGAATTCTAGCATGAACCTAAGCATAACAAAGCATGTATAAGGATTGAATGAATAAAGCATGTTTGTGAATCGTGCATTTTAATAAGTAAGACATGTTGCACCCAAAGTGTATTAAAAGTAAAATGGGTCAAGTGTACTCACAAAATTGCATATTCTTTCCGATTATCCAATATGATGAAGTTGTTGAGACTAGGAGATTGGTTGTGTTCGATTTGGAGTTTTAAGGGATGGTTACATTCGGTCTAAGGATTTGGAGTTTAAAGTACATGAAAAATAGACATATGTGAAAATAATCATCTTGTACACATAACACTTGTTCTTGACACTATTGAAACTCAAAAGAGTTTGTGTGTTTTCATGGATTCAAAGGTCCATTAGAATCGTAACAAGTGCATGGTCAAAGATGGTGTAACTTACACTTGACATATAACCAATAAGTTATCATCAAGGTCTAGTTACTTGGATATTTATAGATTATATAGATGACATATGATTATTATATAGAGATTACAAAGTCCTATAGGTCAAGCATGAGGTAGGAGATTAAAGTCTCCATTTAGGTACCTCTTTGTGTCATATAATTCATACATGAGGTAGGAAGAATCAAGTCTTCCATTTAGGTACCTCTATTGTTCATCACTACACTTGATGTTAGAAACAACAAGGAGGGTCATGAACTTACAAATAAGAAAGGAAATTGGACAACTAATCTATGGAAAAACATCAAGTAGTGAGTGGATTCTTATGAAGGATAGCCCAAGCTAATCCTACAATCACACATACTTCAAGCTTCATGCTTAAACACTACTTGTGGGTAAAACCCTAACTAAAACAGAATGTTTTTGAGGTTTAACTTCTGATTTTACTTGTCTCATCCTTGTTTTTAAGCCCAACTAACCATAGATGTGGTTATGAGCATAAGGACATGGGTTTGAGATGAGATAACTCAAGTTCAACTAAGTTTAACAAAGTTTTGATGAAAACAGAAAGTAAAAGTCCACTTTGGAGCCTTTTTGGTGACATTCCAGACCTTGGTTTTCCATGTAAAACCTATAGAAATGTTCCTAAGGTCAATCCAAGTGAGTAGGAAAAAGAATCAATGAAAAAGACCAAGAAATGAAGAAGTTATGCTTGTTTTAGTGTCTTGATACGAATCTGCTCGTTTTTCTGATTTGCAGCTGATTGAGAGATGTTTTGAGGGTGTTTTTGTGGGTTTGTAAAGTGAATGAAGTGTGGAAGATAGTTGTTATTTATAGGGAAGGGTTAGGTCAAGTTGGTTGGGAGTATTTAAGACAAGAAACACAAAACACATCAACAAAACAGATAAAATTGGCCAATCCCGTAGCTGGCAGTGGACTGACTTCAGATTGCAAGGCCTCGCGGCCCGCGAAGCTATCAAGGGGGTGGGTTGCGGCCTGCCAGAGGGTCTGGCTGCGCAACAAACTTTGAAAACTTGACATTTTGCACCCCTATACTTCTATAATTGATGTTTTAAGTTGTTTTAAGGGCCTTTTATGTATAATTAACCATTTTAAAGGGTATGGGATGAAATTATGACATAAGACTAATGTAAAACAAGTATAGAAAAGTGTGTTTGTCGAGATTTAGGATAACATTGCATAAATTGAACATCCAAGTTACGTGTCTCCATGTTTAACGAGTTTAGCATAAAGTATCGCATGATCCGCCAATCCAAGTGTATGATCAAGTATAGAATGTGTATAACATGTTTATGAATAAAATACTAATTTCATTATGATCCAAGTCTCGGATTTTACATTGATTATGACGAAAGAACGATTACGAGAATATAAAGTTTTCAAGAATAGAATTACAAGCAAGGGTTTCCAAATATAGAAAGTATGAAAACGCAGGGCGTTACAAAATTTGTTAGGAAACTTTTATGTAAGTATTAAAGAAAAAATGACCAACCTGATCATATGCTGAAGATACAGTCAAGGAAGATCGATAAAAAGGTGCCTACATGATAACAGGACATGAAGAAAGATAGAAACATCTTCAACAAGTATCAAGAAATGATCAAGACAAAGAGAAGACGATCAGAAAGAACCATTCTGATAAGTCTGATGACAAATATGGTATTTATCATCAGAATCTGGTAACTCTGGTCATCAGAATTTCTAATGATTAATCTCAACAGAATTCTGGTAAGCTGGTCATCAGAATTTCTGATGGACTAACTTGTCTTAAAGATAAGGCCCTCACACAATTTGGAAAGTAGCATGTTGACATCCACGGATTCAATGAATATGCCAAAAAGCTACTTTGTGAAGAGCAAGTGCATGAATAAATAAATGTTTATTCATGATCCAGACTCTCTATAAATAGAGATGTCAACCTCGAAGGTTAAATGAGTTAAGCCAAGCATTTAATACACACAACACAAACTTCATTACCCTTCAATACAGAATTCTTTGAGCATTCATTTGTAACAGTCAATAACTTTGTTTTCCAAAGTGATCAATATACTTGAAAATTTTGTAAGTTGTTGTTTCTTGAAAGTTTGATTTCTAGTTCCGCACAATATTTTCCTACTTGTTGAAATCTGTTTGCCATAGTTAGTCTTTGAGCATCTTATATGGGATCAACAGAAATTAGGGCTCGGGTTTTCAATGATGGAATTTGATGATTTGAATGTTTGAGAGGATTAAAGATGCTAAGAAAAGGCTCCAAGGACCTCATTTTAACTCCTCAACTCGAATCATGGTCAAATCAAGTCATTAAAACCTAATTGAGTAGCACAAAGCTCAAAATCTGTGCATTGAAACAGACATTGTTGTCAGCGACGGGGGTTAAGGCTATCGGTGACGCTTTATGGTGTCCGACGCCAGGCTTCTCTATCTACAGCCTAGTGGATGGCCGGTATGGCATCGGCGACGGGCTTGAACACTGTTGCCAACGCATGCAAAAATCCACTTTCTCCGCTTCTTCATTTTAGGTCCCATTAGCTCCGTTTTAGCTTCCAAAATGCACCTTAAACCTATCAAATCCTGAAAACACAAACCATATCAAAGTAGTGTGTTTAAGAACTCAAATGCACATAATTTAGCGAATTTATACATGAAAAGCTAAGGACTTTGAACCACCTATCAAAGATATTCTCCACAGATACTCCATAGCTCTAGAACCATAAAATCTAATAAGAAAGATTAGATTGGAAAATTCTTTAGTTGACTTGGTCAATGACAATCAACAGGATATGAGAATTTGAAAGTTGAAAATAGTATCTTACAGTTTCTCCAACTTTCACAGGCTCATAGTTTTCCAACATATTTAAGGATCATATTGTAGTCTTTTGATTCCTTCTTTAATCGAGAAATTATGCAAACTATTTTCTAGTACCGATCAAAGAGTGGATGGTCAATCGTGGCATGACTCATTTCCTCTATGATCCTTGAAGCCTCATTTATGTCTCTCACAGTTTTAATCTTCTATAATCCTTAAAGGCATGATGAACAAACTTGAATGTCGAGGATGACTTGCGATACACTCCATGAAAATCCAAACTGAATGAGAAAAGAAAACGACATTCATCAAGTAAAACCCTAAAAATGAAAGACAAACAATATCATTACCTTAATGCCAACGATAACCTGTAAACTAAGCAAGAACATTGAACAGAGAACGACATTGCATATTCCCTAAATCATATTACAATCAGAACCAATTAACATCTTGTCACACCTACACAACCTCATCCACATAAATCAACCACAACAATCAATTTTTCACTAGATATCCAAATTCAAAACCCTAGTCCAACACAAATCTCATCCCCTGACTCCAAATCCACACATCCCCACAAAACAAACACTATAAATCAAAGTGATCTACCAATCAAACAAATTGATCTTAACATTGCAAATCAACACTTAACTCACACCTATCATCTTCACTCCCTTTCCTCCTCAAACCCACATCAATGGCGATCAAAAATGAATAACCAGACACACTAAACTCTCCCAAACACAAATCCCCTCAAACCATCTTCACCATCCCCAAAACCAAATGTAAACCCTTTTACTTTTTAGTTCTACTTCACCATCTCAGTCATAGTTATAACCCTAATATTCGTCACAATCTCAAGTCTTTCCATCCACCAAGACCTCAAAACATATGCATTTTGTATAATATGATGTAAATAATTCATATCAATAGAACAAAAAATATAATAGAAAAACATCACAAGTGCCTACAATATAGCTACTACCAATAGTATTCACCATTGAACAATTCGCCAAATTATCTCCCTACAATCATTTGTCTTATCCTCAGAGCAATGAAATGGTGAAAAATTATCAATGTAACAATAATCACATAGAAGCACTAAGGAAACCATACCTATCATTTATAAAGGATGGAAATGGAACTGAATGAGTGTGCCATCGCCATCACCACTGTCGCCTCAGCCTGCCAGCACCGTTGTCATTGGTACCTGAGTTCACCATTGTCATCACTATCGTCATCGCCATCTAATGCCGCCATCGATATCACCATCTCTCTATTTCTTTAAATACACATCAGTGAGGCAAGGAAGAAGACAAAATATGCATCGTATGATGATTCACCCATGTCAATCTTGTCTTTTTATAACTCAAATCCATTGTGGATCTCTCTCTCTCTCTCTCCCTCTCATGGTGTCGCATAAAAGAAACTTGAAGCAAGAGTGTGGCAGATAAGAAACCGACAAAAAGACTTTTCATCTCTGTCATGCCATTCTTGATATGTAGGCAAAACACCCACACAACAATAAACACACACATGGGGTACTCGTGGGTTGAGAAAAAAAAAACCTACGTATTGTTTTAGTAGAGATACCGCATTGGTTAAACTAACCAATCATAATAAATCACGAGTACCCCATATTGTTGGTGGATATACCACATTGGTTAAATTAACCAATCATAATGAATCACTATTCTTTCAGTTGGTATATATACTATAAAATAGGTTAAATTATACTTTTCGTCCTTTATGTTTGTATCGGATTGCAATGGATAGCCTTTAACTTCAATAATTATAGTCACAATCCTTTATTTGGAAAACTTAGTACATCTTTCGTCCTTTAGCACTAACCTGGTTACTTTTCATGGTTAAATCTAGTCATGTGCATTGCACGTGAGGGTATAGTTGTCTTTTTGCCAATTTATTAAAAAAATAACAAATTAAACTCACTTAACGATCACTTTTCTAGTTTTCCGATCTTCTTCTCCACTTTTCCGTTGCTATGTTTCTATTTTTCTGGTGATATTCTCTGTTTTCTTCCAAAAATTCTTTGTTTCTTGGTTACAATTTCATGAATATGGCAACAACATCCAATTGAACCACACATTCTGCAACATTAACATTCGTGTATGAATTCACACCAAAGAAAATCAGTTTACCTAATATCACAAGTTTTATGCCCAATGCAACTTGATAATGAGAATATTCTGAGCTTGCAACACCAGATTCTCACCATTCTAAAGACTTTGGGCTTGTTACAGTTCTTGAATTCTAACATTGAACCAGAGAGAAATGGAATCAGTCAGATGTTTATGTTTCGGTGTTATAACTGCTCCTTCTCGAATTCATCTAGCACGAGGTACAGTTTCTTCCTCGTGTGCAATACACATGACTAGATTTGCAGCTGATTGAGAGATGTTTTAAGGGTGTTTTTGTGGGTTTGTAAAGTGAATGAAGTGTGAAATCCATCTAGCATCCAAATTTAGGAATCATTCAATCAACAAGTCTTTTCTAATCAGAATTTATATAGAAGATGTTTTCATCTTTTGAAGCAAGAAAATATGTGTGTTACTGAATTTGTGATTCTGCTAAAAGTCTCTTTGATTCATTAATAGCATCTGATGGTGGTGTTTCAATTTGGGTGGTGGCTGCTGGTTTCTTTAGAGAGAGGGAGAGAGTTCAAAGAGAGAGAGAGAGTAAAAGAGAAAATAGGTGTTTATATTTGATCTTATTTGCTTTTATTTATACTATAAATAATTAAGTAAAAAGACTAAACTGCCCTTAAGTGAATAGACTTAACTGAAAATTTTAACCTTGTTAGTGCTAAAGGACGAAAGATGTACTGAGTTTTTCAAATAAAGGATTGTGACTATAATTATTGAAGTTAAAGGATATCTATTGCAATCTGATACAAACATAAAGGACGAAAAGTGTAATTTACCCTATAAGATATAAAATTTGGATATTAGATGGATTTCACTTCTTTAATATCATTTATTTGTACTTTTAATAATATTTGTTATATCAAGTATTAAATAAAAAACTATCATTATTAGTCTTGTATGCTTTAAACAAAAAGTCCAAATCCTTTGAACGATGCATTTTTGGAACTTGTCAAAGGTTTGTAATGATTTTGACCCATTTCTATGTAGTATTTTTATTCATAATTGTTAATGATAAAATATCGATATCATTATCTTTGTTTGTACTTTAATTATAAAATATTGTTGTTTATATTATGTCAATTTGTTGAATATTCTAATATAAATCTAAAAAAAGAGTTTGTTTGTTTATTTTTCTTTATTCAGCAGAGCCCTTTGGCAAGTTAAATTACCTGGTATACTTGAATCATCAAGCACAATACATGATATATAAGTTTGTATCTATTGGATTCAGTATATATGATATTGGTGTATTTGATCTTTATAAGAAATTAAGTATGTCTATTTTAGTCACTTTTGGTGTTCTTTCTGTCAGACATGCTTTTATGAAGTTTTTGTTAAACATGATTTTATCTTGCAATCCTAGCTTTCTTTTTCTCTGCTGCTTTTTTCTTATTAGTTTGCTGGATTTAAATAACTATACATAAAATATTCATTTGTGTGCTTAATCTATCTTTTTAAGGGAACATGAATCACTTCTTTTGTCTTCATTCTAGAGATCATCACTCACTGTAAATGAGCTATCACCATAATTTTTAATATTGTTTAGTGATGTAGTTTAACTCGAAATTGCACAAAAACTTCATCAATGTAACAGTAGGGATGAGCATTTGGAATCGGTATGGAACCGATACCGTATCGGTACCAAACCATACCGGGTATATTTGGCACTGGTACCGGTTCCAATTTGTTGGTGCATATTTAGTACGTCTCCCACTGTGCGAATAGGCTAGTTAGAGCGTGTGTTGAATATTGTTTAGAATAGTGAGAGAACAGATAAGGTTTTGTATGGAACAAAGTTCATTTGTACGGATGGAGTCCATCCGGACGAATAGACAATAGGTCCATCCTTTCTATAGCCTATTCGTCCCTATAGGTTCTGTTATCGTTATAAGTCTATCCGGACGGATGGACATGTACACATTCGAACTGATGGGTTGATGCCTATATATAGGGATGAGGGGTTCCTCATTTGGATAAGCTTTGGTTCCCTGAGGGGAGATGCTGTCTAATTTGTTTCGCGGGTATGTAACTTCAAATCAGTAATAGAAACCAATTATAATTAACTTGTTCAGTGTCGATTCTACTTCTACTCAAACCTGCCAGATCTTGGAATCTCAATTGGTATCAGAGCCACGGTTTGAATCACCTACGCTCAATAATTTTGGATTTCTTGGAGATTTTGACGTTAAACATCGACTAAACATCAAATTGAAGGTCAATTCATGGATAGATTTTGAAATTGAAGACATAATTATGTTCGTGATTGATTTTCGCATAATCCTGTGAAATTTCATAATGAAATTGGCAGAAATAAGGATTTTAGATCGAAAAATGTGATTGGAACTGTTCTTGAGATGTTCAGACACATTCGGACGGATGGACATCTCTATCCGGGCGGATACACATCTCGATTCGGATGGATGGACATCTCCATCCGAACGAACGGATATTCAGGATTAGAAGTCAATTCGTTCCAAATCAGTTCATTCGCACGGATGGACCTACTCCATTCGGACGGATGAACATATGCCTAAAGACAATTTCGCTCCAAATCAGTTCATTCGCAAGGCATTTTTTGATCGCAAGGCATTTTTGGATCTCAATGACAAGGTGAGTCTCCAGAAAAAATTTGGTGATTGAAATTTTTTTCGAGTTTTTAACGACCTAGCTGGGTTGTTCGGGGACACCGTCTGCGGCTTCAGCGAACAGATTTGATGATGCGATCACAGATTGTGGAAATTAGTGGGGTAGCCAGGATACTGGTGCAGAACGATTATCATCTGGGTTATCTGACTATTAATGGGTCGTAACGAAAAATCCACAATGATGAAAAACTGACGTTTCGAGCTAAAAATGTCACATTTTCAGCATAGTCAAGTTTTTCAGAGATAAGAGAGGATTGGATTGCCTAATTTAAGGGGGAATTCAGTGATAAGATGTCAGAGTTTGCAAAAATGAGGGGGAATAAAAATTTCATATGAAATTCCGGCATTTTTGAAATTCATGACAGTGCAACAGCACCCAGGTGGTTCAGACTTCAGGATTGTCTGGAGACGCATTGGTTCTGGATTTGTGATTTCGTGATCATAAGAAGTTCAGACTCTACAGATCAGGGTCAGATTGACGTCTTTGGGTTTGAGTCCCGGGTCTTCGTCAAGCCGGTTAGCAGGATTAGCGTCAGGAGATGCAACTGTATTGTGGATACTTATAAGATATCACAGACGCGTGATAGTCTAAAGTGTCAGAATGGTTAATCTTCGAGCAGATGAATTTTTTTTCGGACTAACCGCCAGGGAATGATGATGTATGTTGATTAAGTTGCTGCCGGAACTAGCGGAGAAGACTATATATCTGTTTTTGTGACTGAAGAGGAAGAATGTGAATTTGATCGTGGATGAATGTTTCTAAGATCTGAATGCGTTACCAGATTATTCTTTATCCGATGAAGATTTGCTGATTGTGGAGAATACCGTTTACACGGATCAATCATTCAGAAGGTGCTTAAAGGTGATCACGGAAAACGGGAGTTCAGATTTTCGTGGCTAATCACAGATTTGAAGTTAACCAGTGAGGTATTCAAAATTTCTATGAATTGCCGGTTGGGTTTTTGTACAATTAATAGATCAAGCAGGCGGAATGCGTGATCGATGGTTCATATAGGTTCTGCTATTGTTATAAGTCTATCCGGACGGATGGACATGTACACATTCGGACGGATGGGTTGATGCCTATATATAGGGATGAGGGGTTTCTCATTTGGACAAGCTTTGGTTCCCTGAGGGGAGATGTTGTCCAATTGTTTCACGGGTATGTAACTTCAAATCATTAATAGAAACCAATTATAATTAACGTGTTTGGTGTCGATTCTACTTCTACTCATTTCTTATCACCGAACTGGTTACCTCGGGACCAAAACTCCGTCAAACCTGTCGGATCCTGGAATCTCACAATTATTCCGTTTTTTGGTACCGGTACAGTACCGGTATTTATGGGTAAAACACTGCCCAGTACAGAACCGATATATTCACCCAAATTAATTACTGACTTAGATGGTTTAGATGAGTTTTCTAAAATAAAGATTAAAGTTGTTGACGGATCTACTTGGATTAAGAATCTTCATAGAGAAAATATTGATGGTCAAACAAGGTTTGTGAATCTTACTCATATTATTGATTACTTTTATTTTACTTTTTTTAAGCATTTTTTAATATATTACTAATATACTTTTTTACATAAAATTGGTTTACAATAGGTATAGTATTGTTGGATGGCATGATATGATTCAAGTCACATATTTCGTTATGTGATAATTGTTTGAAACCACAAAGCTCCAGCAAGCAGAAGTATAAGAGTAATAGGCTTTCAATTTATATTTGAAACCACAAAACATATTCGTTCATATACTTATATTTTCAGGTATTTTATATCTATAGTACGTTGGTTCGTTGTATTTTCACCTTGAACTCCAGATTTCCATAATAATTTCATGCGAGTATTAGCACTAGTGACTTTATAATCAATATAAATGTATTTTTTTTTTCAAAAAAAATAAAAAACATATCATTTTTCAAAATCGTGAAGTTCGCGGGTATTAGCACTGGTGACTTAATAAATACGGAAGGGTTAAAAATACACACAATAATTATACACTTTGCTAGCGTTTGGTATGCAGAAATGAGAGGTGGAATGGAATGAACCATTGTGAGGGAATGAAGAAAAGAGTGTTTGGTTGGTCGATGGAATGGATCGTCCATTCCAAAATGCATTTCATTCCCTCAAAATCATTCCATCCGTCCTCCCTGTTTTTTTTCCATTACATTCCCTCTTCACCCTTCATTAACAACACCATAACCCACCACCATTTCTACCACACACCACCACCGTCACCCACCTCCGCCGCCACCCGCCACCACCGCTACCACCACCTACCGCCGCCACCCACCACCGTCCTTGCCACAGCCATTGCCGCCACCCACCTTCGCCACTGCCACCTCCGATCATCGCCACCACCCACCTTCGATCATCGCCACCACCCACCTTCGATCATCGCCGCCACCCACCGCCGCCACCGCTATCAACCGCCACCACCCACCGCCACCACCGCTACCACCTCTGACCACCCCTCCCACCACCATCGCCACCGCCGCCACCTACCTCCACCGCCATCCACCACCGTCGCCGCTACAACTGACACCTAGCACCACGCCCCATCATCGCCCATCACTGACCACCGCCATCTGATTTTATTCCTTCGTCTTTTTTTGCATACCAAATAACAAAAAGTAATTGTTCATTCCATTCACACATGGTAACCAAACAAGACATGGAATGATAATAATCAATTCCAAATAACAAAAAGTAATTGTTCATTCCATTCACACATGGTAACCAAACAAGACATGGAATGATAATAAATTATAAAACTGTGGGAGAGGGGGGGACCAATCATTTATATCGGTTACTTACACGGTTTGTTTGGAATTCAAGGTGACGGAATGTTTGGACTTTGGTGTTGACTCCGCGGTGAAAAACACGGTGGCTAAACCCTCCTACTCTCCTACTCCATACTACCTACAAAATACCATTCACTATTATTTTTTTACTGTTTTTAAGCTTTGAATCAGTATGTGAATTTTTTTGAAAAGAAAACTTCATTACCAACAACCCGAACTCGAAAACCGAGCCGGAAACAACAAAACCTTACAACAACATTACACAAAAGAGAAATTACACCACTCCAACCATGAGATATGGTTGTTCCTCGATCTATGTTTGAATCATAAGAACCCTAGCGCTTTGACTTCACTAAAAATGCTTTCCACCTTAACCTCAGCTTCCGAGAAAACAGCCCTATTCCGAGCCAACCACAAGCATCAACACGAAACAATAATGATGCCAAGGATTATTGGCTTCCTCCCCACACTAATGTTCCCCACTTTATGGATCTCCAACAGGTCTTTAAAGGAGAAAGCGAAAATTGGGGGAATAAGACACCACCGGCTGATCTTTTGCCAAAGAACCCCCGTAACAACACATGACGTGAAAAGGTGATCTACCGTCTCAGACTCGGACTTGCATAGAGGGCACAACCCCTCCCTGACCTCAATCCCTCTCCTAGTGAGCGCGTCCGCAGTTGGGATTTTGTTCATTTCGGATCTCCAAGCAAAAAAATTACATTTAGATGGCACCCATTTGCACCACTCGAAGACGAACCTGCCACTAACTTCCACAGAACCTGCCATAACTTCTTTAGCGGACTTGACCGAAAAGGCACCCGACTGATCTCCCCTCCAAACCCACTCATCCTCCCTACTACCCAAAGAAATAGAGGTTAGATCCGATAAAAGATCAGAAAGCTCCCTCAACTCGTCTACCGAGTCAGGATCATTCTTCCAAAGCCACTCCCCACGCACCCGGTCCCGAACATAGCAGGTCTTCACTACTTCCAACACGAAAAGGTTAGGGTAAAGATCTCTGAGAGGCACATCCTTAAGCCACGGGTCGAGCCAGAAAAGAATACGGTCACCTTTGCCCACAACACCTTTGAATAAACTCCGAAGAAGAGGACTGCCAGCAAGAGGCTTGTTGATGACCGAAACTATGCGATGCCAAACACCACCATACGACTTTTTAAGAGGAAGAAGCGACCAGCCCGACCCACTAAAGTGGATAGCATCCACCACTTTAACCCACAAGCTCTGGCCTTCGCGTTTGTACCGCCACCCCCACTTACACAACAAGGCACGGTTAATACTACTCAGCTTACTAATCCCCAATCCACCGGATCTCTTAGGTAAAGTAAGTCTATCCCACGCCACCCAATGCATTTTGTTGACCTCGATAGAACCACCCCAAAGAAATTTTCTAATAAGCTTTTCCAACTCCGACACAACTTTGATCGGGGCCTTGTACAAAGAGAAATAATAGGACGGAAGACTCTCGAGCGCCGAACGAATGAGAGTTAACCTCCCACCAAAAGACAAAAATGAAGACTTCCACAAAGCAAGCCTAGACTCAAAAGCCTCGAACACCGGCCTCCAATTATTAACATGATTCATATTCGCCCCTACCTTCAACCCGAGGTATTTGAAAGGGAGAGAATCCGGGCTACACCCGACCAAACCCGCCATGGCCCCTACCTCATTTGCATCAACACCGATCCCGTAAAGATAAGATTTGCCAAGATTAATCTTCAACCAACAGCACACATAGAAACATCTGAGAATTCTAACAATGTTAATGTCATTCTCCACATTCCAGTCCCCAATAATCAGTGCATCATCAGCAAAGAATAGATGAGACAGCTTAGGCCCATCATTAGGCAACTCAACTCCCGAGAACACACCAACTCGTTCGCTTTGACGAGAAGGCAAGACAAGGCCTCCATGACCACCATAAATAAAAAAGGAGAAATAGGATCCCCCTGTCTTATACCTTTCTCACACTTGAACTCAAACGTAGGAGATCCGTTCACCAACACAGACGCCCGAGCTGAGACTAAAATCCCCCGAATCCAACTACACCACTTCACACCAAACCCCATTTGACTGAACACGTCCTCTATGAATTTCCAGTTAATGTTGTCGTATGCTTTCTCAAAATCAATTTTGAACAAAAACGCCTTTTTCTTGCACTTCTTGAGCCACGAAAACACCTCATTGATAATTAAGGGACCATCGAGGATGGATCTACCCCCCAAAAAAGCCGACTGAGAGTTGGATATGACCTGGCCGAGAACCCTCTTAAGCCTATTGGCGAGAACTTTGGAAACCACCTTATTAATAACCCCGACTAAACTAATAGGCCGATAATCGTTAAGACTAGTGGGATCCCTTTTCTTAGGCACCAGAGTGATAAAGGAAGATCCGCAACCGATGTTTATTTTGCCCGTCTCGTAGAAATAACTCAAAAGCCTCACAAAGTCGTCTTTGAACACATCCCAAAACATCTTGAAAAAATGGAAATTGAATCCGTCCGGACCTGGGGCCCTATCGTCACCACAATCAAACACCGCCCCTTTGATTTCCTCCACAGAAAAAGGGGACTCCAACCAAGAAGCATCCGCATCCGAGATTCTCTTAAGATTAGGACAGACAATGGAAGGTCGATCCACACAATCCTCTTTAAACTTGGCTCTAAAAAAGCTAAAAACTTCCTTTTTAACAAGGGACGGCTTCGAAACCCAAACTCCACCAATATTGAGGCCATGCATCCCATTACTAGCTTTCCTGTAATTAATCTGAGAATGGAAAAACTTGGAGTTCTCATCTCCATCTTTGGCCCACCTAACCCGGGATCTTTGATTAAGGTCCATGACCTTGGCGAGCTCTACCTCAGCAATAATTCTTTTATTCTCCGCTAACATCCACTCCTCCTCCTCCGAAAGATCCCTTGACTCCTTTAATTTCTCTAAAGCTTCCGCTTCCCCTTTAACACTACTCACCTCATCTCCTTCCCTACGAATCATGTCATCTCTCCAATCTCTAAGTTTATTACGAATAACCCCCAGTTTTTTAATCAAATACACGTCTGGAGTGCTCCCCTGGTTGACAAAGTCACGACACGCATTTTCCACTACCTCTTTAAAGCCTACCTTACCCATCCACGAATTAAAGACACGAAAGGGTTTAGCTCCAAAGTTCAAAGATCTAGTGGATAGAAGAATGGGACAATGGTCCGACCACAAACTCGGCAATGCTCGAACCTGAGCTTCCGGCCACGAATTAAAAAATTCCGAGTTGACAAGAAATCTGTCCAACTTACTCATTTTATTCCCATTCTCGGAACGCCACGTAAAAGCTCTATCTCTCATATCAAATTCTGTAAGGCCCGCGTCAAAAATAAAGGAATTGAAGTTATTGGCACAATTCTGCTTGAAGCAACAATTCCTCTTTTCTTCACGAAATCTGACCGCGTTAAAATCACCTCCCACAACCCATAACCCATCGTTACTGCTAATCAGAGGGATCAGCAAGTCCCAGAGGTCTCTCTTAGCCTGAATACTTTGGGGGCATAAATGTTCAAGAAATTAAGGGTCAAATTACTCCCACTTAATTTACCCCTTAAGAAAATATAATTCCTGTTACAAGAAGACTCCGACAACTAAAAAAAAGATTATCGTCCCACAAGCAGATTAACCCCCCCGATAATCCAGAAGCATTAACATACTCGAAACCAAAAGAGCCAGAACCCCAGAAGCTACTGATCTCAGAGCGAGAAACATCACTCTGTTTCGATTCCTGAATGGCGACAAGATTGATCCCATGTTCACGCCTAAGGTCTTTGATCCAACCAGATTTCAAACCGCCCCCTAAACCACTGATATTAACAGACAGGAATTTCATTTGGGAATAGCATTAATACCTAATTTAAGAATAGAATCCCTGATCAACTCAGCATGGTTCCTTAGCTCAACGCCAATTTTAGCTCTGACAGACAAGGTTTCCTTAACTTCCTTCTCCGCGAGGGGAATCGGCACCACCGAATCGACTTCCACCTCCACACCATTAGCGCCGGCGCCGGGCGAATCCTCTTCTCTGAGAGATTGAGATCCCGCCGGATTGGCCCTGATGTTGAGATCGAACTCCCCTCAACATATTCTGAATGATCCTAGACGTGAAACCCACATATCTGAAACCTGGCTCTGTGACATCAGCAACACCCCTTGATCTCTTCTTGGGCCTTGTATTCTCAGGAGAAATAATAGGAACAACGTGGGCTTGGGATCTCCTAACTCTTGGCCCACCCAATTTTCTATGATGGGCCCGACCACTATTACCAGAGGAAGAAAAGAAAAAACATTTACGGTAGGCCCCATCCTCCGGACACCGCACCTCGGGCCCCACAGACGAAATCCCCTCCAACTTCCTAGAAACCCCTGCACCTACCTCATCATCATTACTTTCCTCAGGTTCTCACTCCTCGTGCATGGGTGAAACTTTTGCATGGGAATTGCCAGAACCGACCAGCGGCGACTCTTCAATCCCCGTTTCTACATCTTCCATCGGCAATTGATCACTTACCCCAAAACCAGAAGTAGGCATCACTGCAACCGGAGAGGACATAACCGGCGACGAACCCGATGACCCCGACCTGATAGCGGGACCAAGACAGTCCGGGACCCAGATATCGGATTCTTCTTCCACCCAGACTCTGAAGATCTTGTTTGTCCACTTAACCGCCACCACTTCGTTAATCATGTTGACCTCTCCCACAAGCACCCCCACCCTGGTCATCGACAAATCAGGTTCCTCTTCCAGAACTTTAGGCGAATGAAGCACCTTCCAGAATAACTCTCCAACCTGAACAACCACTTCAGGATCGAGAAGATGCAAAGGAATACCACTCAATCTCAGCCAAGCCACTCTCTCAGAGAACCAAGGATCCCAAATGACCTTGGATTCCAGGAACAAGTTCAACGAAGCCTCATCTGGGAACGAGATAAGAAGCGATAAACCTCCCAAATACTGAATCTTAGCATAAGAGAACTTAGCAATTCTCATAAGTCTATCATAATCGACCAAGGTCTCCAAATCAACCACTCTACCAACGACCGCAGAACCACTTAACCCCTTGACAGCCTCCGTTCTATCTGGGACAGTAATAGATTTGACCTGCTCCTTCTCAACCTTGTCGACAACCCTCGCAAATTGATAATTCCTATTGCCCGAACCATTGGACGAACCCAGAGCATCCCTATAACTCCAGCCATCCCTGAAAAGGAAAGGGACAGCACCTTCACCAGGACCATTGGCCTTCGGCGCCTGAGTAGAAGACTCGGCTTGCACACGTAAACCCGAGTTCTCCACTGCAAACCTAGCGATATTAACTCTAAGTTTAAACTCTCCCATCCTAACTCCCCTGAGATTCTTCTCCAGGTCCTGCCAATCCGGGACATCTTTGAAACTGGCGAATCCGAAACGACACCCCGATTTGTCTCTTTTCTTGGCAACAAAGGTACCGGCCTAGTCCCCAAAACCCTCCAGCCTCTCCCTTAGCTCCCACGGAGTACAACCTTCAGGAAGGTTAGAAATAAAGAACTTAATAGAAGAATGAGCCATGCAGCCACAACCACGGAATCTCGAAGTGTTAATAGGATTCGAACCAGTCTAGCTGAGCTAACACGTTAGCCGCGACCGATATCAGACCTACTAAGCCAACAATATCCAGGTCAAGACCACACGCACACGAAGAACACGAGACCAGAAATGAGGGAGATTGCCCAGGAGGCGAATGGATCAAAGACTATTCCAGTTAGGATGAAAGGTTACGTCAAGATCGAGTAGAAGGGAAGATCGACAAACCTCGCACACTAATCAGATATAGCCCTTCATCGTCGAGCACTCCAGACGCAATCGGAGAGCAGAGAGAGAATTTTAAATCAGTATGTGAATGTCCAACAAATTTTAAAACTACAACACATCTAATACGTATAATTTATGTGTTTACAGTGGCGGAGCTTAAACAAAAATTCGATGGGGTTCGGGCTATTAAAATCCAAATTGTTGGAGGTCGGACTCTTAAAATTCCAATATTTTACATTACAAAAGTTTTTCTTTTCAAAAAATTTTCGGTAAAATTTTGACGATACGAGAGAAAAACCGACAGGGGCCAGAGCACCCTATGGCCCCAAGCTCCGCCAGTGCGTGTTTGTATTTAGCTTAAAAGAATTTAGATTTAGTTTAAAAAAATCCGAGTAAATTTTAACCTAGCTAAAAAAGGTCATGTTAGTGTCAACCAGTGGCAAAACTAACCCAAAAAATTAGGGGTATCCCTAACAAATTTAAGCCATACATTCATACAATCAGTAGGCTTTGATCCCCCCCCCCCCCAATTATTTTGTCTAAAAATCCTCTGCCCCTACTAAATTTATTATCCAAAATATTTATACAGATTTTTTTGTATTTAGTTAAAAATTGTGAAGAACAGGCTATTAGTAAGTTTTTATAATTTTTTATAAACTTTAAGTAAAGGTTGTATAAAAACCCTCCTAAAATATTTCCGACACTCCTAAAATATTTAGAACACACCTATACGTCCTAAAATACACCCCGTATACGAAAAATGGCCCAAAATACCTTTATTTTTATAAAATTAAATAAAATAAAGATTTAATACTCGCTCGTGGGCCGTGACGTAGCCAGTAAAGGCTTACGCGGGCCGCGACAGATCAACATCAGGCCGGCACCTGGTGCCGCCACGTGTCAGCAGCGTGTCAAGCCTAGTGGCCGAATCAGCAACCCTAGGGCCTACCCTAGTTGGCCTCGCGGGCCGCGTAGCCCTCCTTTGTTTCCATCGCGGGTCGCGACAAGGTCTGTGATCAGCCCTATAAATAGAAACGAGGGGCTCAGTTCACAAATCGTTCATCACATACAATTCTCTCTCAATTTCTGTAGTGTAGAAATTATACCCGGGCATTATACCCACTAAATTAGCGAAGCTCTGCCTCGTTGTAATTATCTTAACCCCCGGTTACGCATTAGATACGCTGCCCGATTGATCTAGTGCTCCGTAACGGCTGTCGAGGTTCTGCCCGACGTAGTCGTTGAAGTTCTGTCTCGGGGAGGGTATAACTAATGTAAATATTGGGTTATTATACTAACGCGTGTGCATTGTTTAATATGTTAGATTATAACCAAGAAACCACAGGAAAAAGTCTAAATTAGCAATGTGAGTAATCTCCTTTTTGTAAACCTTTTTGCAAACTGTTTTTACAAAACCTCAATTGTTTTTACATTATAATTAACAGTGATTGAGTATTTGTAATTCTACAATTACCGTCGGTATGTTGGGGTTTTGTATACAAAATATGTTACTACACTGTGAGTAGTAACATGACCACAAGTCGGGTTGACAGTACCGTGGGTGGTAATTAAGGTAGAATAATAAACAAATGTAATTGCTGATTGCCCTCAATACTGTACAAGGATAAAATCTATTTTGATTAAATTGGGATTCACTCACAAGTATTTCCCACGGAAAAATGTTTTTAAAACGCGTTTCAGGTAACAAAATATGAAAGCCAAAAGAGAAGCCAACTGGAGAGCACTGAAGACTTGGAAAATGTGGCTATAAAGTTACCTAAATAAAGAGAGATGTGTTATTCAATAAATTAGGGTTTATTCCTATAAACATGTTGTAATGAAAACTTTGGAATTTCTCATGTGTTTACTATTATGAAAATGTGGTATTTTACTCTGATAAAATATTTCCTAACTACGGTCCTGATGAAATTTCTGCTGCCAAATAGTGATAAACATCGATACCACCATCTCTGAGTAGGCCGCGGCCGCCCGCCTCTCAAGGCAGGGGTCGGGGTTGCGACAGAATGTGGTATCAGAGCTACAGCCACTAATTTCAGCCAAAGAAGTGTTTTGCTGACATGAAAATTGTCAATTTTGTTAGGAAATAATCAATGAGACTATGTGCATACGTGTAGATTATTATTTTGTGTTATTTGACAATTTGTTAGTTTACAGTATGAGTGATCAAGGACTTTCGGACGCTTACCGTCAACTGTCCAGTTCACCTAAGAACGAAGGAACTTCTACCCGGCCTACCCCCTCGGGGTATTCGGCTGACACCGAAGAAGGGATTTTCGTATTCAAAGCACAATCTGAAGAACCTTTCCATCCCAAGAAGAGAGGATGGTTCAGCAGAGGAGCTCACGAGCATAGAAAAAGGATGAGAAAATTACAGCAGCAGCGGCCAATAGAGAAATGAATGCTCAAACCCAGGATATACTCAATAGGAGATTAGCTAATTTTCACATATTAGCTACCACAGCTGCCGACCCTAATCTAGAACAACTTATAGCACCCCAGTTGTTACCATTATTTCCCACACAACCCATGGAAATTGAACCAAACCCAGTAGACCAGCCTCCAGTACCTGCTTTTGACCCAGCCGAAATTCCGAGAGTCCCAGCACCCCATCCTCCAGACTATGACCCATGGTTTGATGACCACAGGGATTACCAACAACTTTACCCAATAGAGGAACCCATGCAAAACCCTGTAGAACCTTACCTAAACTTGGACCCTCTAGACCCATATTTTGATAATGACCAATATATCAGGGAGATCCTAGAGAACCCATACCCACGAGAGGAACCGATGCCCTAATACCCTGAACCGATACCAACACCCGCACCACCCATGAGTACTGAGAACATACAGGAACTCCGAACGTTTGGTGAGGAGTTGTTAGATGAAAGTGAAAGGATAAGACAGATAGGTGAGAGGCTCATTTGGAAGTATGACGAGCGTAACATGCAGTATTGGATGGACCCCCACTAAGTAATAATAATATATATATATATATATATATATGTGTGTGTGTGTGTGTGTGTGACTTGAAAAAAAAATAGATAATCTTATAGCTACTGATGCCTACTAGTATTGTATTTTAAATTCCAGTTATGATTTGTATTAGACGCATATATATATATATATATATATATAATAGAGTAAAGGTCGCAATGTACGACGATTTTGACCAATCTGTATGTGTTGTGAGATTGTTTGCATTTAATATTATTTTGCGATATTAATACTTGGTAAATGTTTATAATCCAGATGGACAACGCAGCGAATCAGGAAAACCATAATAATGATAATCAAATAAATAACAGTGCAATTCGACACATAGTAACCCAAGAAATTAGAGATGCTATGCCATATATCATCCAAGATGTTAAAGAAGCGGAAAATAATAACAGTAATGGTGGAAGTAAGCGAACACATACTGAACTTAGTCACAGCATGAACAATGGACCATTTCTTCAAATGCCAATTCCAAAAAGAAGAAGAACCATGTCTTATGGTTGTTCTTACAAAGAATTCTGGTCCTGCAAACCAACAGAATTCTTAGCAATGAAGGGGCCATTGCAGCTCTACGCTGGATAGAAAAAACTGAGACAGTCTTAAAAATAAGCAAGTGCGCAGAAGAAGATAAGATCATATTTGCCTCCAATTTATTTAAGAATGCAGCTCTAGAATGGTGGAACACTATTCTCCAGTCTAGGGGAAGTAACAGGGTCTATAGTATGGAATGGAATGAGTTTAAGAACATGCTGGAAAAAAATTATGTCCTCCCAATGAAAAGGAACAGATAGCTAATAAATTCTTAAACCTTAGAATGACTGGAGTAGACAGTATGGGTTACACACACTACTACATTCTTTGAATATGCTAGCATAGTACCAACCCTAGCATCACCAGAACCAGTGTTAATCTCCCGTTACATCTGGGGATTAATCAGTGAAATTAGACATGTAGTCAAGAGAGCTAGACCACAAACCATAGAAGAAGCTGTAGAACTAGCGAATACCTTGACTGATGAATTAGTGCGTACCCAAGAAGAAAACCAAAGAAAGAACCTAGTCCAGAAAATTACCCAGGAATTTCGCTACGGTAATTCCAGCCGTGGGAAAAATATAGGTTCTACCTCCACACCTTACTGTAATGCCTGTAAGAAGAAGCATTCAGGAAAATGCTCCACCTACTGCAATTACTGCAAGATACCAGGACACAAAGAAGAATATTGTAGGAAGAAACCCAGTAATGGAGTGTGCTTCAACTGTGGAGAAAAAGGACATATCAAGCCAAACTGTCTGAAACTAGCTCCAACCACGAACAACAAGACTATAAGAATGCTAGGGCATTTGTTCTAACAGCCGAAGAAGCAAAGATGATTCTGGACGTGATTGCCGGTATGTTTTTAGTTAATGATGTTTTTGCCAAAGTATTATTTGACTCTAGTGCAAACCAAAGTTTTATTAATACTTCATTTGCAAACTTCTCAATCAACCGTTAACTAAACTCCAACAAGAATGTCTAGTAGAGATAGCAAATGGAGAATCCATTAAGATTACTGAAATCTTGCACGGAGCAAGAATAGAATTTTTAAATCAAAAGTTTATTGCAAACATTTACCCAATGAATCTGGCAGGATTTGATATTGTACTAGGAATGGATTGGTTAATAGCCAATAAAGCCAGTATTCTATGTGATCAAAAGTCAATACAAGTAAATTCACCAAAAGGTGAAAAGATCACAATTAAAGGAGATAAGCCAACTAGATCCACGAAATTCATCTCTGTGATGAAAACTGCAAGCTGTGCAAGAAAAGGGTCATTAGTGTATATGATTTCCATAATCATTCACACTAAAGGAAAGGAATTAAAAGATATCCCTGTAGTATCTCAATTTTCAGACGTATTTCCAGAAGAATTACCAGGATTACCGCCAGACAGAGAAGTCAAATTCAGAATTCATCTGCTACCAGGAACAGCACCAATTGCCAAGGCACCTTACCGTTTGGCACCCGCAGAAATGCAAGAGCTAAAGAAGCAGTTAGACGAACTTTTGGAGAAAGGATTCATACAGCCAAGTTCATCGCCATGGGGAGCACCGATCTTGTTCGTCAAAAAGAAAGACGGGTTAATGCGAATGTGCATTGATTACCGTGAATTGAACAAAGTCACGATTAAAAATCGGTACCCATTACCAAGAATCGATGATTTGTTTGATCAATTACAAGGAGCTCGATTCTTTTCTAAAATCGACTTACGCTCAGGATATCATCAATTAAAGGTACAGGAAGAGGACATTCCTAAGACCACTTTCAGAACAAGGTATGGCCATTATGAATTTACTGTCATGCCATTTGGTTTAACCAATGCCCCAGCCGCATTTATGGACATGATGAACCGAATATATAAGCCATATTTGGATAAATTCATAATTGTCTTTATAGATGATATTCTCATTTATTCTAAGAGTAAATAGGAACATGCAGCGCATCTGCATGCACTCCTAAATTTGCTGAGAAAAGAAAAGTTTTACGCTAAATTTTCAAAATGTGAATTTTGGTTAGAAAAAGTGCAATTTCTTGGACATTTAGTTAACCATGAAGGAATCCATGTGGATCCCACAAAGATTGATGCAATTACTAAATGGAAAGTCCCTGAATCACCAACAGAGGTTAGAAGTTTCCTAGGATTGGCCAGTTATTATAGAAGATTTATCAGAGATTTTTCTAGAATAGTCATTCCCTTAACAAAACTAACCTGTAAGTCTGTTAAGTTTGAACGAGGACCAAAACAAGAAGAAGCCTTTAGAATCCTTAAGCAAAGATTAACCAACGCACCCATACTAGCGTTACCAGAAGGAACTGAAGACTTTGTAGTTTATTGTGACGCTTCTAAGTTAGGTTATGGATGTGTGCTGATGCAACGTCAAAAAAAATATAGCCTATGCCTCTAGACAACTTAAGAATCATGAAGAGAATTATACAACCTATGATTTAGAATTAGGAGCCATAATTTTTGCCCTGAAAATTTGGAGACATTACCTTTATGGTAGTAAGTTTACCATTTTCACCGATCATAAGAGTTAAAGATATGTCTTTGGGCAAAAAGAGTTAAATATGAGACAGAGACGCTAGATAGAAATTCTTAGTGATTATGATTGTAATATCCAGTATCATGCAGGAAAAGCTAACGTAGTAGCCGATGCTCTAAGTCGAAAATATCACGAAACGCCAAAGAGAGTACGTTCTTCTAAATTAAATCTGCAGATAGATTTAAATGAGCAAATTAGAAAAGTACAAGAATCAGTAATCAAGGATGATACTGAAAAATTAAAAGGTATGATTAAGGAATTAGAACAAGGAACAGATAGAATTTGGAGATTCCATAAGAAAAGGATTTGGATACCTAAATTAGGAAACCTACGCCACTGAATATTAGAAGAAGCCCATAAGTCTAAATATACGATACATCCTGGAAGTGATAAAATGTATCAAGACTTAAGAAATAATTTCTGGTGGATAGGAATGAAAAAGGATATAGCAGCTTATGTTGCCAAGTGTCTAACCTGTTCACAGGTTAAAGCTGAACATGAAAAACCCCTAGGTTTGTTGCAGCAATTGGAAATGCCTGTATGGAAATGGGAATTGATAACAATGGACTTTGTTACCAAATTACCCAAGACACGAAAAGGTAATGATACAATCTGGGTGATTGTAGATAGATTAACTAAATCTGCTCATTTCTTACCAATGAAGGAAACTTTCTATAGAACAACTAGCCAAGTTGTATGTAAATGAAATAGTTTCATTACATGGAATTCCTTTATCTATTGTTTCTGATAGAGATAGCCGTTTTACTTCTCATTTTTGGACAAGCTTCCAAAAAGCAATGGGAACCAAGCTAAATCTAAGCACCGCTTATCATCCTCAAATGGATGGACAAAGCGAAAGGACGATCCAGACAATGGAAGATATGCTTAGAGCTTGTGTAATTGATTTCGGAGGAAATTGGGATGATCATTTACCATTAATAGAACTTTCTTATAACAACATCTACCACACCAGTATCAATTCTGCACCATTCGAAGAACTTTATGGACGAAAGTGCCGAACCCCAGTCTGTTGGGCAGAAATTAGAGAAATGCAATTATCTGGACCAGAGATAGTACAAGAGACAACAGCAAAAAATATCCAAGTCAATGAACAACTAAAAGCAGCACGCGATCGACAAAAGAGTTATGCTGATAACAGGCGAAAACCATTGGAATTTCAAGTAGGAGACAAGGTATTATTAAAGGTTTCTCCTCGGAAAGGAGTGGTAAGATTCATCAAAAGAGGAAAGCTAAGCCCCAGGTATGTTGGACCCTTTGAGATTATTAAAAGAATAGGACCAGTAGTTTATCAGCTACAACTGCCAGAGGAAATGGCAGGAATACATGATGTATTTCATGTATGTAATCTTAAAAAGTGTTTAGCTGATGAATCATTAGTAGCACCTCTTAAAGACATAGAGGTAAATGAAAAACTTAGGTTCGTAGAGAAGCCTCTACAAATTGAAAACAGGAAAGTCAAGAATCTTAAACACAAGAGATTAGTTCTGGTCAAAGTAAAATGGGATTCCGAGAGAGGACCAGAGTACACTTGGGAGTTTGAATCAGAGATGCAGAGGAAATATCCATACCTATTCTAGTAGACCTCGAGGACGAGTTGTAAAACAAGGTGGGGAGGATATAACAACCCTCCTAAAATATTTCCGACACTCCTAAAATATTTAGAACATCCCTATACGTCCAAAAATACACTCCGTATACGAAAAATGGCCCTAAATACCTTTATTTTTATAAAAAAAATTAAATAAAATAAAGATTTAATATTCGCTCGTGGGTCGCGACGTAGCCAGTAAAGGCTTACGCGGGCCGCGACAGATCAACATCAGGCCGGTACCTGGTGCCGCCACGTGTCAGCAGCGTGCCAAGCCTAGTGGCCGAATCAGCAACCCTAGGGCCTACCCTAGTTGGCCTCGCGGGCCGCGTAGCCCTCCTTTGTTTCCATCGCGGGCCGCGACAAGGTCTGTGATCAGCCCTATAAATAGAAACGAGGGGCTCAGTTCACAAATCGTTCATCACACACAATTCTCTCTCAATTTCTGTAGTGCAGAAATTATACCCGGGCATTATACCCACTAAATTAGCGAAGCTCTACCTAGTTGTAACTATTTTAACCCCCGGTTACATATTAGATACGCTGCCCGATTGATCTAGTGCTCCGTAACAGCTGTCGAGGTTCTGCCCGACGTAGTCGTTGGAGTTGGGTCACGGGGAGGGTATAACTATTGTAAATATTGGGTTATTATACTAACGCGTGTGCATTGTTTAATTTATTAGATTATAACCAGGAAACCACAGGAAAAAGTCTAAATTAGCAATGTGAGTAATCTCCTTTTTGTAAACCTTTCTGCAAACTGTTTTTACAAAACCTCAATTGTTTTTACATTATAATTAACAGTGATTGAGTATTTGTAATTTTACAATTATCGTCGGTATGTTGGGGTATTGTATACAAATTTTTTTCCCACACTGTGAGTAGTAACATGACCACAAGTCGGGTTGACAGTATCGTGGGTGGTAATTAGGGTAGAATAATAAACAAATGTAATTGCTGATTGCCCTCAATACTGTACAAGGATAAAATCTGTTTTGATTAAATTGGGATTCACTCACCAGTATTTCCCACTGACAAATGTTTTTAAAACGCGTTTTAGGTAACAAAATGTGAAAGCCAAAATAGAAGCCAGCTGGAGAGCACTGAAGGCTTGGAAAATGTGGCTATAAAAGTTACCTAAATAAAGAAAGATGTTTTATTCAATAAATTAGGGTTTATTCCTATAAACATGTTGTAATGAAAACTTTGGAATTTCCCATGTATTTACTATTATGAAAATGTGGTATTTTACTCTGATAAAATATTTCCTAACTACGATCCTGATGAAATTTCCGCTGCCAAATAATGATAAACACCGATACCACCATCCCTGAGTAGGCCGCGGCCGCCCGCCTCTCGTGGCAGGGGTCGGGGGTTGCGACAGTTTGTTACTACTATATATATATATAAATCAAAGTTGAGGGTCTTTTTTATGTTTAATTGAAAGATGATTAAAGTTTAAAATAAAAAAATAGGGCACGAAAGTTGTGATTTTTCGTCCGGGTACTTGCCATTTATCTCGCATCATTATATATATTTTGGTCTTTTGTTTGTTAAATAATATTTAGTTTTTTGTATGTGTAAAAACGGGTCCTTTGAATGAATGACTATTATTTAGTTATATTTGGAATTCTTATTATTTGACCCGAATTGAATAGCCTTCCCGAACATCTAACCCCAAACATAGCAATTGGAAAAAAAAAATTGGGTCCCATACAATCAGTGGGCTTTGACCCCCCCCCCCCCCCAATTATTTTGTCTAAAAATCCTCTGCCCCCACTAAGTTTATTATCCAAAATATTTATACAGTTTTTTTGTATTTAGTTAAAAATTGTGAAGAACAGGCTATTAGTAAGTTTTTTTAATTGTTTATAAACTTTAAGTAAAGTTTGTTACTACTATATATATATATATAAATCAAAGTTGAGGGTCTTTTTTATGTTTAACTCAAAGATGATTAAAGTTTAAAAATAAAAAAATAGGGCACGAAAGTTGTGATTCTTCGTCCGGGTACTTGTCATTTATCTTGCATCATTATATATATTTTGGTCTTTTGTTTGTTAAATAATATTTAGTTTTTTGTATGTGTGAAAACAAGTCCTTTGAATGAATGAATGAATATTATTTAGTTATATTTGGAATTATTATTGTTTGACCGGAATCGAATAGCCGTCCCGAACATATAACCCCAAACATAGCAATTGGAAAAAAAATTGGGTCCCATGACTCCCCCCCCCCCCCCTCGAAACTTTTGGTCAACCTCCGTTACTGCATACAATAATTAAAAAAAAAACAATAATAAATAAAGGTAAAGACATACCTAATAGATTTGTCCTCTTCAAGTGTACATAGCTTGAAATCGAGTCATTACGTCGTCATATTTAATTTATCAAAATGTTTCCTTTTCAAGCGTATAAACTAGAGCAAAGGTGGGTCAAAATGGATTGCATAAAACCAATTCATACTTATTTGCTTAATAATAATTGAACTATTTTAAGAGGTACTAAATCCATACGACTTGAGTAAAGGGATCTGATCTTACCAAAATCAAACATGGAGTGTGACTTTGGCACTTGGGCCGTATTGTATCAATGGCATGATAAATTCTGTTATTAGATAATAATTTACAGTGGCTTATCTAAAATCAAAAATCCATATATAAACACACATATAGTGTGGGTTGGAGGGTGGGCCTACTCAAGCATTGAAACTTCACGGTGATACAATAAAACAAACACAAAATTTAAACCCTAGCCAGCAACTAATCATCTTCCTCACAAACAAATTCCCCAACCCTAAAAACTCATTTACACAGCCGCAACAACATCAACCAGCCTCCTTCTTCTTTAGGTATCCTATTATTTGCTTAGGAGTATCCTACACTTAAAACGTAAAAAAAAAAACCAAAAAAATTGCCCTTACGAGTCGAAGTTGAGGGGTACCACGGGCTACCCCCTAGAGCCCACATAAGTCCGCCCCTGGTGTCAACAGAGAGGGATGGTTATGAGATCGGTATTATATATACTTCTTTTTTTGTTTAAACGAGTCTTGTTTGTGTCAACTCATGAGTACAAGTGTTGAGTTCGAGTTCATATAAAATATTTGGGTTCGTGTTGGATTCGACCTGTCAACTTGCATAAACGGCCCCGTTTAACAAACATGATTTTAAATAGTAACTTTTTTGGTTTTTTATAGTAAAATCATTTTTATAATTATATTACAAATACAGACAAATGAAGTTAAGTCCACACATATATATATATATATATATATATATATATATAGGAGAAGGATCCGTTAGGAACCACCCTTTATTGCGAGACCAGTGGGAACACAACCAAAAATACCTTAAAAATAAAAATAAAAACACTCAATTTTTTTTAATATAGTTTTTAAAAAAAATCGCTATATTTCATCACTAGAAAAACCAAAAAAATGTCGAGTAACAATTATCCATGCACATGATGTCACACCCCGACCACGTAGAACATACAAAACGTGGCGGAAACGTCGGGGAGTGTTGTAACAGAATTAATTGTTTCAAATCCATGGCAATTGAAGTTTCGTTTTATTGATCAAACATGAAAGTTTACATTGTTTTAACAAGAATCAAAGAGTACATAACATAAATTAACCAGTTCTTGTCTCGTTTTAAGTCACTAAGGCACAGGTCTGCCTAAGTATGTCTTGATAAGTCCTATGCATCATCTCCTGAAAACACATGTGAAAATAGGTACGTCAGCATAAAAATGCCTGTGAGATACATAGGTTTTGTGAAAATAGGATTCATGACTTATGTTTGAGAAAATGTTTAGTCATGAACCTTGTAATTTGCTTTGTCTTGTAAATCATTTGAAAAACGATAAGATCAGATGATATGTATAAATAAATGTAAGGTTAAATGAATAACCATGTAAAATGAGTTTGTATAAGATAAGTTGTTTGTAAAACAATGTCTTGTGAAAAGTATGTTATTTGTATAAAATGTTATATGTCTCAAATTGAAATGATTCAAATAACGCTACGATATGTAATACCATACAAACACTTATATATAGGAAGTACCAGCGTCGTATCCACCATGCTTGTATCATATTACACACGCCTCATTACTTAATCACTTACTCAAACCAAACCACCAAGATGTAAATCATATAATGTATAACCAATGTCAAAAGTGTTTATGTGTCAAATGTAAACCATATAATGTGTAACCAAAATGATATGTATGGCTAGTGAAATGCATCAACTAAACCATATGCACAAGAACATAATATTGAAGTAAAACTTGGTTTAAATCAAAGTTATGTCCTGTGGAAATGCATGATCAATGTAAATCATGTAATATGCATCCAAAATGTAAGCATGTGATGAATAACAAATGTACTAAGTATGCAACAATAGACATACGTAGCATGTGACCTGTACTAAGTATGCAACAATAGACATACGTAGCATGTGACCTGTACTAAGTATGCAACAATAGACATACGTAGCATGAAATGTAATGTAAAACATGTACTATAAATGTACTAATGAACATAGCAAGTATATGATGTGAAAACAGGAAAGCACGAAAGTAACAAGTAGGCACATGTGTTCCACCCCAAAACAGTTTGGAAAACAGTAAAAGAGGGGTCTATGTACTCACTTGAGATTGCTCAGTAGCCCTTGAGTAACAACCAAACAATGCTAGAGATCACGGATATCAAACGGCACCTAATATAGGTAACTATGTTAATAAACCGGACCTATATCGGAAGATCGGGTAGCATGAGGGTTCGTAAACCAAACGAGTATAGAGACTCGTGTCATATGGTTTAACAAAGCCTACATACTAAATAAAACCTAACCTAAGTGTTTTCGACCCATCGCGACTCATTAAGGTAGCTTATGCTACTTTAACGCGTCGTTCGCGTGAAACGCGTTCGGACCGCCTAACTAGTCCTATGAAAAGTATTATATGCCTAAACATATTACATAATCAGTTATGTGACAAAAGTTTAGGTTACATGTGCTTAATTACCAATTATACATGAAAAGGGTATTCTGGTAATTTACCTAAGGCATATAAACTACCTATCATACAACTACTCAAACGATGTGACCATAAGGTATAACCTCGGAAGGTTATTCCCTATATACTATGGTCACCTAATGTATTTGGTCGGATCCTAATGATCGACCAAACTGGGTCGGGTTCGAAGGTATAAGCGATTTATTAGATCGCTTACCCTACGACCCTAGACAACGTGGTAATCAGTAGGCATAGTCCCAAGGGACTATAACCAACGTGATTACACTCACGTTGCGAAGTTCAAACGAACTTCGCATTGACCATAACTGGTCAACGCAGAAAGTCAAACAAAGTTTGACTTTCAGACTCGAAAAGACTCGAAAAGAAATAAAAGAACGAAAGAATACTTACGAAGGGTCCCCGAATGCTAATCTAGATCGAAATAACTCAGGTATGAAACAATGGTTTCAACTTAGAGTCTTTAAGATCAGATTCTAGTGATTTTGAAGTAATGGGGGTGGGGTATTTATAGTTTTCGGGTAACCGTTAAGATCGTTTGTCGAATATTGTGCCTTAATCGCATCCGTACAAGTGTCGGAAAGTTATGGTGACTAAAAATGGGTCTAAATGAGCTGAATGTGCAGTTGAGAATGTGTGGATGTGAGTTAAATAGTTGTGATCTGCTGACTGTTCGAACTTATCTGTTCTGGGAGGCGGACACGGCCCGCGTCAGGATCAAGCAAAACGCAGGCGGGCCGCCTGGCCATGTCAGATCAGCAATATGTTTCAGAAGTTACAGTTTTGGTCCCTGCACGTGTTTAAGCTCATTTTCGGCACTTCCAAGGCCCGTAAAGCCAACTTTAAGGCCATAAAATGATGCCTAAACATTGTGGACATGAAACATGCTCAAAAATATGTCGGATGTTGGTTCGTTTGGCCGTACGAACGCGATGTTCGCTTAATTACGACGGAATGCGCATAAGCGCGAAAAACGATCCAAATTGCGCGACGAATGGATTTTTCTTATGCCAAACACTAAAATAAAATATTTTAGTGCTTACATAAATTTTTGGATGTCCGGATGTATTCAGAACGTGAGTTATGCGCGAAAATGCAAACTTGTGCACTTTTTGACGCTTTTAGTCCCTGAATGACCCAAAAGTTTATTTTAGCACACCGAACCCCTCAAAGCCTATTTCTAAGCTATATAAAGGATATTTAAGGTGTGTTTAAATTATGGTCATGTTCCGGAATGTTCGTTACAGTTCAAATTGGCATACTTTCGCAGTTTGTCAAGTTTAGTCCCTGTAAGCGATTTAACTTGATTTTGCCATACCAAAGCCTTCGAAACTTATTTCTAAGTTATGTAAAGGTTATTTAAGGTATGTTAAGCTTATTTCACTATTCCGGAGTGTTCGTTGCATTAAACTGGTTATATTTACGCATCAGTGCGCGTATAACCTTCCAGAAAGCGATTTAGAGCTTGAAATCGAACAAGAATTGATATGTGTAAACGATACACATATTTTTACAAATCCCAAGTATGAAATACAATATTTCATTGGTTTGGCATTTGTTTGATGGTCGCAGTGACACAGGTGTCACAGTCTCCCCTACTTTAGGAAATTTCGTCCCGAAATTTATTCGTAGGAGTCTATTTGTGACTTTGTGTCAAATAACCACCAGAGATATGTAAGGCATAATCCTGTAATTTCTCTTTAATGGACATTTTTCAGAAAGGAAAAAATGAACGGAGTTATTTTCAACAGGCATTCTTTAGAAAATGGAACATGAAGGAATAAACAAGGATATTCATTTCCCTCGATGGATATTCTTCAGCAACGAAAATGAACGAAAATGAGTTAACGAAAATGAACGAAACGAGTCATTTTCCACGATTTCTTTAGAAACGAAAATGAACGGAACGAGTCATTTTCCATGATTTCTTCAGGAACGAAAATGAACAGAATGAGTCATTTTCCACAACATCTTCAGAAACAAAAATGAACAGAATGAGTCATTTTTCACAACCTCTTCAGAAACGAAAATGAACAGAATGAGTCATTTTCCACAACATCTTCAGAAACAAAAATGAACAGAATGAGTCATTTTTCACAACATCTTCAGAAACAAAAATGAACAGAATGAGTCATTTTTCACAACATCTTCAGAAACAAAAATGAACAGAATGAGTCATTTTTCACAACATCTTCAGAAACAAAAATGAACAGAATAAGTCATTTTTCACAACATCTTCAGAAACAAAAATGAACAGAATGAGTCATTTTTCACCATTTCTTCAGAAACAAAAATGAACAGAATGAGTCATTTTTCACAACATCTTCAGAAACAAAAATGAACAGAGTGAGTCATTTTTCACCATTTCTTCAGAAACAAAAATGAACAGAATGAGTCATTTTTCACAACATCTTCAGAAACAAAAATGAATAGAATAAGTCATTTTTCACAACATCTTAAGAAACAAAAATGAACAGAATGAGTCATTTTTCACAACATCTTCAGAAACAAAAATGAACAGAATGAGTCATTTTTCACCATTTCTTCAGAAACAAAAATGAACAGAATGAGTCATTTTTCACAACCTCTTCAGAAACAAAAATGAACATGGTTAACTCCAGATACATGACAAAACTTGCTGTGGTTTCTGTGCACTGAATTCCATAATTATGTATGCATCCATAATTACGTAATTCCTTGCATAGTCCGCACAGTTTGTCTTGAAATGTTTTAGGGGAGGAAAATCACACCTGTGATAAGTGTGACTAGACTACCATAGGGTCCTTTTAATTAGATCGACAATTGATCCTTTTAATTAGGCCACCAAGGAGTCCTTTCAGCTATCTCATCACATGATACCTTCGAACCCGACCCATTTGGTCGATCATTAGGATCCGACCAAACACATTAGGTGACCATAGTACATAGGGAATAACCTTCCGAGGTTATACCTTATGGTCGCTTCGTTTAAGTAGTCATATGATAGGTAGTTTATATGCCTTAGGTAAATTACCAAAATGCCCTTTTGATGCCAAAATTCGTTTTAAGCATATGTAACATAAATTTTGGTATCTAAACTGTTTTGGTAACAATATTAGACATGTTAAGGCATATATTACTTGTCATAGGACTAGGTAAGCGGTCCGAACGCGTTTCACGCGAACGACGCGTTAAAGTAGCATAAGCTACCTAAACGGGTCGTAATGGGTCGTAAGCACTTAGGTTAAGTTTCATTTTAGTATGTAGACTTTGTTAAACCATATTACATGAGTTCCTACACTCATTTGGTTTACAAACCCTCGTGCTACCCGATCTTCCGATATAGGTCCGGTTTATTAACATAGTTACCTATATTAGGTGCCGTTTGATTCCGTGATCTCTAGCATTGCTTGGTGGTTATCTTAGGACTTCTGAGCAATCTCAAGTTAGTACATAGACCCCTCTTTTACTGTTTTCCAAACTGTTTTGGGGTGGAACACATGTGCCTACTTGTTACTTTCATGCTTTCCATGTTTTCACATCATATACCTGCTATGTTCGTTAGTACATTATAGTACATTGTTTTACATTACATTTCATGCTATGAATGCCCATTGTGTGCGTACTTAGTACATTGCTTTACATTACATTTCATGCTATGTATGCCCATTGTGTGCGTACTTAGTACATTGTTTCACATTACATTTCATGCTATGTATGCCCATTGTGTGCATACTTAGTACATTTGTTTCACGTCACATGCTATGTATGTCCATTTGTTACATACTTAGTACAGTTGTTTTCATCACATGCTTACATTTTGGTATGACATTTGGTTTGTTTCAATGGAACAATACATTCATTAACATTAGCTACGCCGTTCGTTAGTAGGTAGTGGTACCATAGGAATTGACAACTCCCATTCCTGAAATCCTGGGTTTGTTTGGATTGGAAGGAATGACCGAATTCGATATACATAACTTAGATAAACCTTTAATTTGTTTAAGGGTTTATCGCCACAGTCTCAAGGCTTGGATGTATGCATTTTCACAATACCGCATAGTTGTTTATATCAGTATAGCATGCATTTGTTCCACAAAACATAACTTTGATTTAAACCATGTTTTACTTCAATACCTTGTTTTTGTGCATTTTACATATGGTTAGTTGATATATTTCACATACCATACATGACATTTTTGGATACACATCACATGATTTATATTAGACATAAACATTTTGACATTGATATACAAAATTCATGATTAACATTAATCACGGATATTTGATATGGTTTACACAATAACATTTTGACATTTTATTATACATAAACAATTTACATTGGTGGTTTGGTTTGAGTAAGTGATTTAAGTAACGAGGCGTGTGTAATATGATACAAGCATGGTGGATACGCCGCTGGTACTTCCTATATATAAGTGTTTGTATGGTGTTACATATCGTAGCGTTATTTAAATCATTTCAATTTATGACACATGACATTTTATACAAATAACATACTTTTTACAAGACATTGCTTACAAGCAACTTATCTTACACAAACTCATTTTACATGGTTATTCATTTAACCTTACATTTATCTATACATATCATCTGATCTTATCGTTTTTCAAATGATTTATAAGACAAAGCAAATTACAAGGTTCATGACTAAACATTTTCTTAAACACAAGTCATGAATCCTATTTTCACAAAACCTATGTATCTCACAGGCATTTTTATGCTGACGTACCTATTTTCACATGTGTTTTCAGGAGCTATTGCATAGGATGATGATCGTGACACTAGGGCGGACCTGTGCCTTAGAGACATAAAATGAAGATAGACTTAGTTTAATTATGTTATGAACTCTTTGTTACCTATTTAAGACAATATAACACTCTTGTTTAATAAATAAAATACAACTTTGAATGCCATGGTTATGAAACAATTAATTCTGTTACAACACTCCCCGACGTTTCCGCCACGTTTTGTATGTTCTACGTGGTCGGGGTGTGACAGAAGAGTTGGTATCAGAGCCAATGGTTATAGGGAATTAGGTTATTAGTAATTCTTTGACCTAGACTATAACTTTCTAGGACCCTAACACAAGTTACTTGTGTTTAGATCTTAAAACATGCACATCACCTATCCTTAGGTGATTATCAAAACAAAAACCAAATTTTCCGAAACGATTTTTGAAAAACAATCATCTGTTTTGAATGATTTATTACAAGGTTTTGAACCCTCTATTGTAAGGTTTTGAACCCTCTGTTATATGGTTTTGAACCCTTCCAGTTTGGTTTTTGGCCTTGTGCCTTCAAATTTTCAAAATCTCGTCAAGGTTTTGGGTTTTAAATAATGTGAACACGTGCAAACTGGAAGAGTGAATGCATGTATTCTGGGTTTTCTGTCTAGGCAAGCACTTCGTATATATCTCATCAGACGCGAGACCAGTTGTGCTTACCTGGGAATTCTTGGGATGAGTGTTCACTTATAGGCGAGCATGTCTTCACGATACATTATTTTTGATCCATTTACTTTGATTAGTCACTGTGTGTCGTTTGTTTGCTTGGTAATGTGGACAAATGACCACCATCTTTTCTTTTGTTAATTTTGTTTCATCTCATTCTTTTCATCCAATCATCTCACTCGTTTCCTTTCATGTTTTCCTCTTTTAGAATGCCTCCTCGACGCGAAAACCAGATAGCGACTGCCGAACTGGCAGAAATCATTGCGCAGCAGATGGCTGCTCAATTTCCAAACCTCTTTGCTCAATGGAACCAAGCCAACAACAACAACAATGCTCCATGCAAATACAAGGATTTTAACTCGGCTAAACCACTCAAGTTTAGTGGTTCTGAAGGAGCGACTGGGCTTCTTCAATGGTTCGAGAGCATTGAGAATACTTTCCGTCATGTTCAGTGTCCTGACAATCGCAAGGTCGAGTTTTCTTCGAGTGTGTTTCAGAAGAGGGCTCTCACATGGTGGAACGGGGTTATGAGAGATCGTGGTGCAGAAGTTGCTCTAGCACAGACATGGGCTGAACTTAGAGTTCTTATGATGAGGGAATTTTGTCCTCGTCATGAACAGCGAGCTTTGGAGAGAGAGTTCGATGATTTGAAGCAAGATAGTGGTGAGCACAGGGCGTATACTGATAGATTTGAGGAGTTGATTCTGCTTTGCCCGACTATGGTTACCCCACTCGACAAGGCTATCGAAAGGTACATCGACGGCCTACCTGACTCGGTACAAGACATCATTACTGGTTGTTGGTGCATTCATCTGTCGTCTTCGTCTTATGTCGAGTCTTGGATTCGTTGCGGGTTTGATCAAGCATGATGCCATCATATCAAATGATGACATCATAATGGTGACAACAATGGTGACATCATCACATGAAAACATCACATGATAATTCATGAAGTTGAAACAGAATGTTAGTTGATAAGGTTTTCGCTTGAAGACAGAATATTTTATTGTTAGATTTCGCTTGAAATGATTCTAGAGGATTTCGCTTCAAGTGTTTTGTATAGTCTCAAGCGAAATCTTGTCTAGTATATATAGGGTTGTTGTTCATTTCATTGGTAACGATTTCGAATTCCATACCGAGGTGCTGCCGGTGTGAAGACTGATTGTATTCGTGTTATTATCAATCAAATCAGTGTTAAAGTGATACGCAAGCTGTTTCGCAATCGGTTTCTTAGTTTCTGCCTCTGAAACTGATAAAATCTCTTCTGAACGACTCGTTCGGGTCGCAAACCGATCCTACAAGTGGTATCAGAGCTCAGGAGGAAGAGATTTCGCCAAAACAGCTCGTTTTTGTCACTTTTTCTGATTTTCTACACCTTCTTTCAAAATCGAACAAATTTTTACGGTTAAAATCGGCTTAAATTCTCACATATTGTACGAAAACATGTTTTAACAAACCCTTTAAAGTTTCGGAACTTAATTTGATCATTTACACGTTCATTCAGACCAAAAACAGTTCGTAAAATATGACATCAGCGGATTTCTCTTGAAATATAGTGAAGATTTCGCTTGAAACTTGATTTTGTCTGTCGATTTCGCTTGAACAGTTCAAGCGAAATTGATTTGTTGGATTTCGCTTGAATTGTTGTACTTGTATCAGACTATTTCGCTTGAAACATGTATCGAGTATTGTGATTGATTTAGTGGTTCGAGGAGTGCATATGATACAGGTTTTATAATAAAAAGAATTGAGAATCGGTTCATTGAAAGTTGAAAAAGGAAGTATTGTGTCTTGTGTCAGTTGCATGTGATAGGTATTAAAGTGTGTCAGTTGGTTCTGTTCGAGATTTACATGTGATATTTGTTTGTCACCAGCTCAAGTATACACACTTTATCATCATTAAAATGTCGGCTAGTTGTTTTGGATTTATTTAGTGGCATGTGATCAGATTAAAATGTCAACTGATAAATATGTTGAGCATGCTTGGAATTACATGTGACCACTTGAAAATTCTATCCGATTGAATTGTTTTACACGTGAAAGTGCATCGTGTATTGTGTATATCATTAAACAAGGGTGTCAGTTCTTTGGAAAAGAAATTCATATGATCATATTGTCAGTTTGCATGTGAACCATTATTTTTGAAAGTTGTTGCCAACTCACTACATACTTGCGGTCCAATGAGATTTAAGTAGTAATCAATATTGTCGGCTATTGGGTTTATCTACCGATTTAATTCATGTGTTGAACAAGTTGCGGCCAAATCAAGATTCGTAGAATATATCTAGTAATCAGCCTAATCAGTTTGATTATCTTAAAGTGTCTTGGTCAAATTGAAAGTGTGTTTTGAGCGAAATTTATCGGGATTATTTGAAAAATGGAAATGATGTTTGATGAGATGGAAAATCATGATCTTGAAAGATTAAATGATTGGTATATGGGGTATTTGGACGATAGTTATAGAAATGTGAAAAAGGATCTTTGGGTCAAAAGGTTTAAATATTTTGCATGTTTGAAAAATGAAACATTGGAAGAATTAGAGAACCGATATGGAGTCTTACTTGGTTACTTAAAAAATCATGAGATATTTCCATCAGATGCTGAAAAAATAGAAAAGTTTGCAGATGCATTACCTATTGAATGGAGTGAATGTTTGAAAAATTTTAGAAAGGATTCAAATTTTTCAAAATTACATCTAAAAAGATTCATCAGCATACTTAAAACTCATGAATTTGAAAATGGAAAGAAAAGGAAAGAAATGATAAATGTCTTAAAAAATCATTTGATGGATATGGGCTTAGATGTGATTGATGAGATGAACAAAAGGATTGTTGAATGTATTAGAGCAAAATATGTGATGAAATATGATATCAAGAGAGGTTGTTATATTGATGAGAAAGCAAATTGTCTTGATTTCGTTAAAATTTTTTGTGCAGGTACATTCATGACAAAGGAGGAAGAAGTTTCAAAAAATGAAGAATTTGTGAAAATTGGATCTTCAAATTCTGAATCAATGTGCACCAAATGTGACAACTTTAAGGATGATAATGACAAACTCGTGAAAGATGTGGAAAGTTTGGCATTGGAGATCAAGAAGTTGAACAATGAAAAGCAAGCTGATGATAAGCAGATTCTTAATTTGAAAGAAAATTGTGGGAGGGTGAAATCAGAAAATGACAAACTGTTAAGTGATTTGAACAGTTTGACATTTGAAAACAAGATGTTGAAAGAGAAAGAGAAAAGTTTTGAAAATGAAAAATCAAGAATTGAAAAAGAATTTCAAAATCAAATAAAAATTCTTGAAGATGGAAGAGATGTGTTTAGCAAAAACAACATCGAAAAGCAAAAAATGATAAATTCCCATCTTCAGAAAATTATCAAACTTGAAAAAGAAGGTGAATGTGCTCAAAAGAAAATCAAAGAGTTAGAAGAAAAGGAGTTAAATTCAGAAAAGGAAGATTTCTGGATAAAGCTTGAGAATAAGAATCTGAAAGAAAATGAGACAAAATTTCAAGAACAGATAAATGTTTTGGAAAATGAAAAGTCTGTTCTTGAAAACATAAAGATTGAGAATGAAAATTCTATCAAGTCTCATTTTGAGAGAATATCTCAGCTTGAAAATGAAGCTGAGAATTCAAGGAACAAAATCGATAAACTTGAAAAGAAATTGAAAGGTTTTGTGACTTCATCAGATAGTTTGAATTTTCCTTGTCCAAAACCGATCAATTCAGTTCCAATAAGTGACAATGTCACAAACTTTGACAATGTCAAAGTTGAAGATTGTGATGAGAAAACTGATGATGATGAGAAAAAGAAAACATTTTTGAAATTAAAAGAAATGTTTAAAGAAACTGTTCTACATTCTACTGAAAAAGGTGAATGCTCATCGCAAAAACCTGTAAAGAAGAATGTGGAACAAAAACAAAAGGATAAAAAGCCGAAAAATCTTCAAAAAGAAAATAAAAGCTCATCAGTTCAATCATCCAATCGTGATCAAAAATCACAAAAATTGAAAAATGAAAATTCAAAAATTGTTGGCAATAAGTGGTGCAGGTCGGACCACAGTGCTCAAAAGTCAAATCCAGCAAACATGAGGAAGGAATATCACCAATCCAAACAATGCTATGATCTGAGCATCTGGTGTGAAAATGGTGATTGGTACGATAACAGAGTGTGTTACAGATGCGGTTATCAAGGACACATTGCTGTTAACTGCCAGAGTTGGAGATTTGAGTCAAGAAGATGTTTTAATTGCAACATCAGAGGTCACATTGCCAAAGATTGCCCAAGGAGATCAAATGAAAGATTGAGGGTTAATTCTCAGAAAATGGCAAAGAAATCAGTCAATGTCAAGCCCAAAGAACAGAAGGTTCAAGAACCTAAAGTTCAAGAAACGAAAGTGAAACTTTCTCAGGGGCAGAAAGACAGACTGAGGAAAAAGAGGAAGAAGGCGAGAGAGTATCTCGAGAAGATTTTGTCCTCGGGTTCACCGGATAGATCGAATAAGAGTTCTGATGAATCGACTTCCTCGACTGCAAAGTCAAGTAAGACGAATTCATCGGATTCAAATCTGAGGACGAAAGAAGAAAAGAGGAAGAAGAAAATGGTCGGCGATGAATCTGACATGTCAAAGTTAGACAAGCCACCTTCAGGCGATGAATCTGACAGATCAAAGTCAGACAAGCCATGTGCAGGCAATGATTTTGGTTTGTTAAAGCCAGAGGAGCCTTTGGTTGAGGTAAAAACTGAGAGTTCTAGTCTAACAATGGATGATGCAAATTTTCCACCATTGTTGAACAAGAATTCAAAATCACCCAAGGACTGTCAGGCTTGGGTGAATCTGTTTAAATGAAAAACCTGACTTGCCGGAGTTCCCAGGTTGGTAAGCGTGGAACATGAATCGGCACATTTCTTGAGAAATTCACGAAAGTGATATTTCGACTTACAAGTGGTAAATCAGGGACATTAAGTTGTACTTGATTTTCTACATGTGATTGTGTTGTTAAAATCGATAAATGTTAGTTTTTACAAGTGGTTGAAGAAAGCAATGTGATGAACCAAACCCCTAACCTACAAGTGGTTGTGAAAATCAACAAAACTAATTTTCCGGAAAAACCATTATGATTAAAACAAACTTAAGTGTTTTGAAATCACTATGGGAAAATAGTTTGTTGTGAGGGGGAGTTCTGATTGTTTATGCCAAGTGGATGGAGAATTGAGGCAATTCGATATCAGTTGTCATGTTACTTGTACAGTTTGTTTTCAAATTTCCTAAAATGTGTTTGCATTTTAGGGGGAGTAAATTTTTAGAAAATCCAAAAACATTTGAAAATTTGAAAAAGCCAAAAACATGATAAAAATGCAAAAATGAGTTTTGTTGTAAAAAAGAGGAAATGATAGTAGATCAGTTGGACTGTCACAGCACGCTAAAGAAATGGAAAGTTATAATGTGATAAACGGTCTCACTAAAGATGTGACGGTAGGCTCAGCTAGACTAGTAGATTTGCGATAACGATACAAACTTAAATGAAAAAGCCTAGTTCTAGTGGGAAACATGATCGAAAGCATAGTACTTAGTTTTGTCCTTCTTGATTGTGTGCCTACTCGGTAATCGCTGATTGTCGAAAGACATAAAACTGGTTAAGTTTGTGAAATTTCACAACTTTGCTGAAAAGTCGCTGTGATTGTGCATTTCATTTTGCAAAGATTTAAACTTGTTTTATTTCTTTATTTTGTTTAAGCATCGGACATCCTCTGCGTATACGTGAGTATCGACCTGGATGTTGTTGCCTAAACGTTCTGCTTTATTTTCTTTGGTGTTTCGTTTAAGCTTTGGACCTCCTCTGCGTATACGGAAGTATCGACCTGGTGGTTAAAGCCTAAACAACTTCAACTTGTTTTATTTTTCTTATTTTGTTTAAACATTGGACTTTCTCTGCGTATACGGAAGTATCGACCTGATTGTTAATGTTTAAACATTCTGCTTTGTTTTCGCACAATTCACAGTTGATAAAAGTTTAAAGGCATTACTTGAGTCAGTGTATTGCATGATGAGGGGATATGCTGAGATCGTGGGGTCCATAAGAGCTTAGTGCTATCTTAATATACCTTAAAGTATCGGTAAGCAGATTGAAAGTTTTTAGATTGAGTTTAAGTGGACAACAATATCGTCAATCTATGTGAATCGTTTAAAGCTTAAAATGAAATGAAGCTTAACGGTGTTGGTGATTTGTCTCAGAAACTGATATGATCCTCTTGCACAAACTCACAAAAATATTGTCTGTATATCTTTCTTTACTGCATTTACTTTCTTTCAAAAATCCAAAAAGATTTTAGTGTGTTTTAGCATAATTTTTGAAAAATACAAAAAGATTTTCGACAATTGATGTTGGAGAGCTGATTTTCAAAATTCCAAGTGCTGAACAGGATGAACTGGTTTGGGAGTGTGTGTGCTAATTTGAAAATTTTGTTTTGAGAAAGAAGTTAAGATTAGTTAATCAAGGTCATTAATTTGAACTTGATGTAACTATTACTAGTAAGTTTTTCTTATCGATTTAAGTAAAAACTTATGTATTTGAGAGAATTTTATGCAGGAAATGAGCTTAAACAGAGATAAAGCCAGGGATTGATCTCAAGGTGATAGCTAATTCCAGACAGCGATCCCATCATGATGAGAGGGGGAGTCTGACGAGGTTAGAGCCAAAGAGAAGATCCTGGTATATGTGAAGAAAGTGAACAGACTGATAAAGACTGAAGATTGAGAATACTCGACACTTAAGACTCGTCAACATATGAGGGGGAGTCTGTTGGTGCATTCATCTGTCGTCTTCGTCTTATGTGGAGTCTTGGATTCGTTGCGGGTTTGATCAAGCATGATGTCATCATATCAAATGATGACATCATAATGGTGACAACAATGGTGACATCATCACATGAAAACATCACGTGATAATTCATGAAGTTGAAACAGAATGTTAGTTGATAAGGTTTTCGCTTGAAGACAGAATATTTTATTGTTAGATTTCGCTTGAAATGATTCTAGAGGATTTCGCTTCAAGTGTTTTGTATAGTCTCAAGCGAAATCTTGTCTAGTATATATAGGGTTGTTGTTCATTTCATTGGTAACGATTTCGAATTCCATACCGAGGTGCTACCGGTGTGAAGACTGATTGTATTCGTGTTATTATCAATCAAATCAGTGTTAAAGTGATACGCAAGCTGTTTCGCAATCGGTTTCTTAGTTTCCGCCTCTGAAACTGATAAAATCTCTTCTGAACGACTCGTTCGGGTTGCAAAACGATCCTACACTGGTAGTAACCCTACCACACTCCGTCAGGCTATCGAGTTAGCAGCGACATTGACTGAGTCGCAGATTCGGAAGAATAAGTTACACAGGAAGGGTGACAAGGGCAAGAAACAGTCGGCTGTTAAGGAAGATAGCAAGAAAGGTCAAAACAAGAATGGAAAGAATTCGGGTTCTTCGAGAGGGTCAAGGAAGAGTAAGGCTTCCCAAAATTTTGCTGTCACTGCCCAAGCTAACCAGGCAGCTCCCAACTAACCCGCACAGCCTCCAGCGAAGAAACCCTATTCAGGGAATACACCTTTGTGCAATAGATGCAACAGTCACCATCAGCCGCAACATCAGTGCCGTTTCTGTACTAACTGTGGGAAGTCAGGTCACCTTGCCGATGTTTGTCGATTTGCTCAGAATCGGGCAATTCAGAACCCGGCTCAACAAGTTGCTCAGCCTCCTGCTCAACAACAGGGCCAAGCTGCACGACCACACTACCCACCGGGTGCTTGTTATAACTGTGGGGATCTGACCCACTACCGTAACCAGTGCCCAAGATTGGTGAATGCAAACCAGAATCAGGCTCAGGCTCGAGGGCGAGCTTTTAACTTGAATGCCCAATAGGCGCAGGCGGACGATAATGTGGTGAACGGTACGTTCTTTATTAATAATCAGCCTGCATCTGTTCTTTTTGATACGGGTGCCGATAAGAGTTTTGTGTCATTGTCATTTGAGCCAATGCTTCGCGTGTCTAGAACAAAACTAGGTAAGCCTTTGACAGTAGAAGTTGCTAATGGTGAACCTATTGTTCTTGATTCTGTTCTTCGCAACTGCCAGTTGAACCTTAACGACCATCTTTTTCCTATTGACATCACGCCTATGCAACTTGGAAGCTTCGACGTTATTGTGGGTATGGATTGGTTAGCCAAGCATCACGCAGAGGTGGTTTGTTTCGAGAAGATCGTTCGTGTGCCGCTTCCAACAGGCGAGATTCTACAGGTCCTTGGTGAGAAACCTACAGGTGGTCTCAAGCTCATGTCTTGTTTTAAAGCTCGGAAATATCTGCGGAAGAACTATGTGGCCTTTTTAGCACATGTTACAGCAGATAAAGGCAAGGGTAAGTCTATTTCAGATATTCCTGTCGTTCGGGATTATTCTGAAGTTTTCCCTGAAGAGTTACCTGGTCTACCCCCAGCACGCCAAGTCGAGTTCCGCATTGATCTCGTACCTGGTGCAAATCCCATTGCCAGAGCTCCATACCGTCTTGCACCGTCTGAGATGCAAGAGTTATCTAAGCAGCTTCAGGAACTCTCTGACAAAGGTTTTATCCGTCCTAGCTTTTCACCCTGGGGTGCTCCCGTTCTTTTTGTCAAGAAGAAGGATGGATCTTTTAGGATGTGTATCGATTATCATGAGCTTAACAAGCTTACCATCAAGAATCGATATCCCCTACCGCGCATAGATCACCTCTTTGATCAGTTACAGGGTGCTTCTTATTTTTCGAAGATTGATCTACGTTCTGGGTATCATCAACTTCGGGTGCATGAAGAAGATATTCCCAAGATAGCGTTCCGTACTCGTTATGGGCATTATGAATTCACAGTCATGCCATTCGGTCTGACTAATGCTCCTGCTGTTTTCATGGACTTAATGAATAGGGTCTGCCAACCTTATTTAGATCAGTTCGTCATTGTTTTTATTGATGACATCTTGATTTACTCTAAGACGCGAGCTGATCACGAGCAACATCTTCGTCTTACTTTGGAACTCCTAAAGAAAGAGCAACTTTTCTCCAAATTCTCCAAGTGTGAATTCTGGCTTAAAGAAGTTCAATTCTTAGGACATATTATCAACGAACAAGGTATTCATGTAGATCCCTCCAAGATCAGTGCGATTAAGGATTGGGATACGCCTACTACTCCTACCGAAGTTCGTTCTTTTCTTGGTCTGGCGGGTTATTATCGCCGCTTCATTGAAAACTTCTCAAAGATTGCAGTTCCTCTAACTGCTCTAACTCAGAAGAACAAACCCTTTGATTGGGGATTCAAGCAAGAGGAAGCTTTTCAACACTTGAAGCAGAAACTTTGTGACGCGCCTGTTCTAACTTTGCCTGAGGGCAATGATGATTTCGTCGTTTATTGCGATGCATCTAAATTGGGTCTTGGCTGTGTCCTGATGCAAAGGAACAAAGTCATAGCATACGCATCGAGGCAGTTGAAGATACATGAGAAGAACTACACCACTCATGATCTTGAGTTGGGTGCAGTTGTTTTGGCTCTAAAGATCTGGAGACACTATTTGTATGGTACAAAATGTGTGGCTTTCACAGACCACAAAAGTCTTCAGCATATCTTCAATGAGAAAGAACTCAACATGAGGCAACGACGTTGGGTCGAGCTTCTAAACGACTATGACTGCGAAATTCGCTACCATCCTGGTAAGGCGAATGCCGTAGCCGATGCATTGAGTCGTAAGGAACGTACTAAGCTTCATTGTGTTCATGTTCAATCTGTTATTCAAGCTCGATCCGATATCCAAGCCCGTATTTCTCAGGCTCAACAATCTTGTGTTTCACAAGGTTTGATGGATAAAGAATTTCCCTATCACATAACTCCTGATCTGGAACTGAAGGACATTGGATCGTATTACTTCATGGACCGTTTGTGGGTCCCAAGCCAAGAAAATCTTCGCACCTTGCTTATGGATGAAGCCCATAAATCGCGTTATTCCGTTCATCCTGGCTCAGATAAGATGTATAAGGATCTTCGTATTCACTATTGGTGGCCTGGTATGAAGAAAGACATTGCCTTATATGTATCAAAATGCCATACTTGTCTCAAAGTTAAGGCTGAACATCAACGTCCTTTGGGTTTATTGGTGCAACCAGATATCCCAGTTTGGAAATGGGAAAACATTACTATGGATCTTGTTACCAAACTTCCACGCACAAAGAAAGGTCATGATGCCATCTGGGTAGTTGTTGATCGTCTTACTAAGTCAGCACATTTCTTGCCAATCCGTGAGGATTTTTCTGCTGACAAACTTGCTAAAATCTATGTGGATGAAATTGTAGCTCGACATGGTGTTCCTTTGAACATCATTTCTGACAGAGATGCTCGTTTCACTTCTCATTTTTGGAGAACCATGCAATCTGCTATGGGGACCCAACTTAACCTGAGCACAGCTTATCATCCGCAAATGGATGGTCAATCTGAGAGAACAATCCAGACTCTGGAGGATATGCTTAGAGCTTGTGTGATCGATTTTGGTGGTAGTTGGGATTCACATCTTCAGTTAATTGAATTCTCCTACAACAACAGTTATCACACCAGCATCAAAATGGCTCCTTTCGAGGCTCTCTATGGTCGAAAATGCCGTTCACCAGTCTACTGGAATGAGATCGGCGAGGCTCAGCTTACTGGACCTGCCCTCATTTTAGAGACAACTGACAAGATTAAGAAAGTTCGTGATAACCTTCAGACAGCTAGAAGCCATCAAAAGAGTTACGCGGACCCGAAACGTAAGCCTTTGGAAATTTCAAGTCGGTGATCGAGTATTACTTAAGGTCTCACCTTGGAAAGGTGTGATCAGATTTGGAAAGAAAGGAAAACTTGCACCTAGATACGTTGGACCATTCAAGATCGTCGAAAGAATCGGAAAGGTAGCCTACAGACTTGAGTTACCTCCTGAACTTGGAAATGTTCATCCAACTTTTCACGTGTCCAATCTCAAGAGGTGTTTAGCTGATGAGAACCTCCACATATCACTTGACGAAATTCGTGTTGGTAAAACACTGAAATTTGTTGAGAAACCTGTGGAAATCATGGAACGTGAAGTCAAGTGGCTCAAACGCAAGCGCATTCCTTTGGTCAAAGTTCACTGGGAAGCTAAACGTGGACCCGAGTTTACTTGGGAACGCAAAGATCAAATGAAGGCGAAGTATCCGCATCTTTTCCCACGAGTTTCCTCTAAATAAATTTCGGGACGAAATTTCCACAAGTAGGGGAGACTGTAACATCTGTGCTTGTAATCATTGTGAACAGTTCAATTATCAATAAAACAATGTTATTTGACCCCAATGTTTGTTTGGTTATGTTTTACATTTTTCATGTTTTGACTTTTATTCAATTTCAAACTCTATATCACTTTCTGGAGAGTTATACGCAAACTGGTGCATAAACGTAATTAGTTTAATGCGAAAAATACTCCGGAACATCAAAATATACTTAACATACCTTAAATAACCCTTACATAACTTAGAAATAAGTTTTGAAGGCTTTGGTATGGCAAAAACAAGTTAATTCGCTTACAGGGACTAAACTTGACAAACTGCGAAAGTATGCCAATTTGAACAGTAACGAACATTCCGGAACATGACCATAAGTTAAATATACCATAAATATCCTCTACATAGCTTAGAAATAGGCTTTGAGGTGTTCGGTGTGCTAAAATAAACTTTTGGGACATTCAGGGACTAAAAGCGTCAAAAAGTGCACAAGTTTACACTTTCGCGCATAACTTACGTTCTGAATACATCCGGACATCCAAAAATTTATGTAAGCACTAAAATATTTTATTTTAGTGTTTAGGCTTGAGAAAAATCCATTCGTCGCGTCATTTGGATCGTTTTTCGCGCTTATGCGCATTCCGTCGTAATTAAGCGAACATCGCGATCGTACGGCCAAACGAACTGACATCTGAGATATTTTTGAGCACATTTTAAGTTCCCTATACTTTAACTTCATTTTAGAGCTTTGAAATGGGGTTAACGGGGCTTAAACGTGTCAAAAAAACGCATCGAAAACCAAGTTTTGAGGTTGCAGGGACTGAAACGGTAAATCTGCCAAACTAGGTCCGTAAGTAGGGGCCAGATGCAGCAAAACATTTTTTTTCAGCTGTTAACAGCCCTTAACACTCTCCAAAGGCCAAGTGCCAATTGTCAAACTCTTATGGTGGATGGCAAATGAGTTACCACAACTTTCCAACAAGTGTACGGCTTAGATCGTGCCCCCTTTTCCAAGAAATGATCCTAACGGTGAACCGAAAACTATAAATACCCACCTCCACCCTTCACTTTTCCTCACAAGAATCTGATCTAATGTGCTCTAAGTTGAAACCTTTGTTTCATACCTGAGCTATTTTGATCTAGATTAGCATTCGGGGACCCTTCGTAAGTGTTCCTTCGTTCTTTTATTTCTTTTCGAGTCCGAAAGTCAAACTTTGTTTGACTTTCTGCATTGACCAGTTTATGGTCAATGCGAAGTTCATTTGAACTTCGCAACGTGATTGTAATCACGATGGTTATAGTCCCTTGTGACTATGCCTACTGATTACCACGTTGTCTAGGGTCGTAAGGGTAAGCGATCTGATAAATCGCTTATACCTTCGAACCCGACCCATTTGGTCGATCATTAGGATCCGACCAAACACATTAGGTGACCATAGTATATAGGGTATTCCGAGTTTATACCTTATGGTCGCTTCGTTTAGGTAGTCGTATGATAGGTAGTTTATATGCCTTAGGTAAATTACCAAAATGCCCTTTTGACGCCAAAATTCGTTTTAAGCATATGTAACATAAATTTTGGTATCTAAACTGTTTTGGTAACAATATTAGACATGTTAAGGCATATATTACTTGTCATAGGACTAGGTAAGCGGTCCGAACGCGTTTCACGCGAACGACGCGTTAAAGTAGCATAAGCTACCTAAACGGGTCGTAATGGGTCGTAAGCACTTAGGTTAAGTTTCATTTTAGTATGTAGACTTTGTTAAACCATATTACATGAGTTCCTACACTCATTTGGTTTACAAACCCTCGTGCTACCCGATCTTCCGATATAGGTCCGGTTTATTAACATAGTTACCTATATTAGGTGCCGTTTGATTCCGTGATCTCTAGCATTGCTTGGTGGTTATCTTAGGACTTCTGAGCAATCTCAAGTGAGTACATAGACCCCTCTTTTACTGTTTTCCAAACTGTTTTGGGGTGGAACACATGTGCCTACTTGTTACTTTCATGCTTTCCATGTTTTCACATCATATACCTGCTATGTTCGTTAGTACATTATAGTACATTGTTTTACATTACATTTCATGCTATGTATGCCCATTGTGTGCTTACTTAGTACATTGCTTTACATTACATTTCATGCTATGTATGCCCATTGTGTGCGTACTTAGTACATTGTTTCACATTACATTTCATGCTATGTATGCCCATTGTGTGCATACTTAGTACATTTGTTTCACGTCACATGCTATGTATGTCCATTTGTTACATACTTAGTACAGTTGTTTTCATCACATGCTTACATTTTGGTATGACATTTGGTTTGTTTCAATGGAACAATACATTCATTAACATTAGCTACGCCGTTCGTTAGTAGGTAGTGGTACCATAGGAATTGACAACTCCCGTTCCTGAAATCCTGGGTTTGTTTGGATTGGAAGGAATGACCGAATTCGATATACATAACTTAGATAAACCTTTAATTTGTTTAAGGGTTTATCGCCACAGTCTCAAGGCTTGGATGTATGTATTTTCACAATACCGCATAGTTGTTTATATCAGTATAGCATGCATTTGTTCCACAAAACATAACTTTGATTTAAACCATGTTTTACTTCAATACCTTGTTTTTGTGCATTTTACATATGGTTAGTTGATATATTTCACATACCATACATGACATTTTTGGATACACATCACATGATTTACATTAGACATAAACATTTTGACAGTGATATACCCAATTCATGATTAACATTAATCACGGATATTTGATATGGTTTACACAATAACATTTTGACATTTGATTATACATAAACAATTTACATTGGTGGTTTGGTTTGAGTAAGTGATTTAAGTAACGAGGCGTGTGTAATATGATACAAGCATGGTGGATACGCCGCTGGTACTTCCTATATATAAGTGTTTGTATGGTGTTACATATCGTAGCGTTATTTAAATCATTTCAATTTATGACACATGACATTTTATACAAATAACATACTTTTTACAAGACATTGCTTACAAGCAACTTATCTTACACAAACTCATTTTACATGGTTATTCATTTAACCTTACATTTATCTATACATATCATCTGATCTTATCGTTTTTCAAATGATTTACAAGACAAAGCAAATTACAAGGTTCATGACTAAACATTTTCTTAAACACAAGTCATGAATCCTATTTTCACAAAACCTATGTATCTCACAGGCATTTTTATGCTGACGTACCTATTTTCACATGTGTTTTCAGGAGCTATTGCATAGGATGATGATCGTGACACTAGGGCGGACCTGTGCCTTAGAGACATAAAATGAAGATAGACTTAGTTTAATTATGTTATGAACTCTTTGTTACCTGTTTAAGACAATATAACACTCTTGTTTAATAAATAAAATACAACTTTGAATGCCATGGTTATGAAACAATTAATTCTGTTACAACACTCCCCGATTATCTAAATTATGTATATCGGATTCTGTCATTCCCAACTTCCAAACAAACCTAGGAAGTCGGAAACGAGATTCGTCAAGTCCTATGGTACCATTACATTCTACCGAGCGGCGTGATCAATGTTAATGAATGTATTATTCTCCCGATTAAACATACCAAATGTCATAACCAACGTAGCATGTGAAAACCATGTACTAAGTATGCTAAGTAAACATGCATAGTAAAAATGTTCATGAAATTAATGTGCTAGCATGCTAAGTAAACATACATAGCAAAAATGTTTATGAAATCAATGTGCTAGGATGCTAAGTAAACATACACAACAAAACATAATGGCAAAATCATGTACTATATGTGTACTAGGTGAACATAGCATGTATATGTCATAAAAGCAATGAAAGCATGAAAGTAACATGTAAGCACAAGTGTTTCACCCCAAAATATTTGAAAGCGGTAAAAGAAGGGACTATGTACTCACTTGGGATTGCTTATTAGTCTTAAGAATAAGACCAAATTAAGCTCCAAGGATCACAGAATCAACAAGGCACCTAATATGGGTAACTATGTTAATAATCGAATCCTAAATCGGGAGATAGGATAGAATGATGTTTTATAAATCAAATGAGTATTTGAACTCATATGGCATGATTTAATAGAGCTTAACATTCTGATTTGGAAGTCTACCTAAGTGCTCTTGACTCGTTTCGACCTGTTATGGTAGTATAAGCTACTATAACGCGTCGGTTGCGTAAAACTAAGGTCGGATGATTAAATATGTGCTATGTCAAGTCTTACATGCCCAATTATACCTAAACATGTTACTAAATCAGATTATATGTCAAAAACATGTTCACATATGCACAATATGGTTTTATGCTTCAAAAGGGCATTTTGGTCATTTCCCATGGGCATATAAGCTACTTAACAAACAACTAACCAATCCTAAGTGATCATAAGGTATAACCTCAGAGGTTATTCCCTATGCAGCTATGATCACTAAACATGCTTGGTCGGATCCTAATGATCGACCAAACGGGTCGGGTTCGAAAGTCTAAGCAGTTTTCGAGACCGCTTAACTTACGACCCTAAACAAGCACTAAACTAGTAGTGACGAGTTAAACATGTCAAAACATGTTTAACTAACTTAGAAAACTGATTTGGTATTAAAACAATGGGTTTTGATACCCGAAAATAGTTCCGTTGTAAAATGCGCGTAAATACGCATTTTGACCGAAACTTTGACTCGTCACTACACCTAGTTAACGTGGTAATCAGTAGGTATAATCGTTAAGGATTATAACCATCGTGATTACAATCACGTTGCAAAGTTCAATTGAACTTTGACTTGACCAATTGATGGTCAAAACCGAAAGTCAAACTGTTGGTCAAACATTTTGACTTTCAGCTCTAATAAGCTAAAAATCACTACATAAGCCATGAAAGAACACATATTTGGTGTTCAAAAGCTAGAAGGATGATCTTAGAACTCAGGTAGGTGGCTCCTTTGCAGGGATTCCTCCACTTAGAGTTCCAAAGATTGAAATGAGCAATGAACTAGGAAGAAGGGGTGGGTATTTATAGTTTTGGAGGAAGAACAAGATCATTACATGTGTATTATGTATTGCCCAAGCAATAATCTGGTCCATACAAGTGTTTGGTGCAGGTTTAAAGCCTTAGAGAGGTGTTAACTTGGCTACCACACAAAGAAATTGCAAGAATGGCCCCTGAATTATCAATCTGTTGCTGAAAATAAGGTTTCTGTCCAGATGTGATGGTGGCGTGGCGCCACAGCATAGCCTCCAGGCTGTGGCGCGACGCGACGGGTAGGCCAGATGTTTCAAAGTTTGGCAGAAATGGTCCCTGCACGTATTTGAACTTGTTTTCGACGTTTTTAACATCCGTTAAAGCATTTTCAAGGCTCTACAAGGTCGAAAAAGTGTAGGGGACATGAAATATTCTTGGAAATATCAAGGATGTCGGTTCATTTGGTCGTACGGTCACGTTGTTCGGTTATTTACGACGAAACTCGAACGGACGCGAAAACGATCCAAATTAAGTGACGAATGGTATTTTTGCATGCCGATCACTAAAATAGAAATATTTTAGTGTCTACAAAAATTTTGGTTGTCCAGATGTGGTCAGAATGTAAGATATGCGCGTAAATGCAAACTTACGCCGTTTTTGACACGTTTAGTCCCTTTAAGATCGAATAAGCATATTTTCGCACACCGAACCACTCAAAGCTTATTTCTAAGCTATGTTAAGGTTATTTATGGTATGTTTAGCTTATGATCATGTTCCAGACTATATGTTGCCTTACGAAACGGCAGACTTTTGCAGTTTGACGCAAATAGTCCCTTCGAGCGAATAAACTTGATTTTGCCATACCAAACCCTTTAAAACTTATTTCTAAGTTATGTAAAGGTTATTTAAGGTATGTTAAGCTTATGTCACTATTCCAGTATGTTTGTCACGTTAGACTGATTACGTTTAGGCATCAGTTTGCGTATAACTTTCCAGAGAGCGATGTAGAGTTTAAAATCGATCAAAAATCAAAACGTGCGTAATGTCATGCATAAATAACAAAAATTGGGATCAAAACACATTTTTTATTAATATTGGATTGTTCAGAGTTTGTACAATGATAACACAAGCACAAATATTACAGTTTCCCCTACTTTAGGAAATTTCGTCCCGAAATTTATTTAGAGGAAACTTGTGATAATAGATGCGGATATTTCGCTTTCATCTGATCTTCATGTTCCCAAGTAAATTTTGGGCCACGTTTAGACTCCCATCAAAATTTGACAATTGGGATGCGCTTGTGTTTGAGCTTTTTGACTTCACGGTCCATGATTTCCACAGGTTTCTCAACGAAGTGCACCGTGTTATCAACACGAATTTCATCAAGTGGTATGTGAAGGTTCTCATCAGCTAAACACTTTTTGAGATTGGACACGTGGAAAGTTGGATGAACAATTCCAAGTTCAGGAGGTAGCTCAAGTCTGTTGGCTACTTTTCCGATTCTTTCAACGATCTTGAATGGTCCAACATAGCGTGGTGCAAGTTTTCCTTTCTTTCCAAATCGGATCACTCCTTTCCAAGGGGATACCTTGAGTAGGATGTGATCACCAACTTGAAATTCTAGGGGCCTGCGTCGTCGATCCGCATAACTCTTTTGACGGCTTCTAGCTGTCTGAAGGTTATCACGAATCTTCTTGACTTTATCTGTAGTCTCTAGAATGAGTTCAGGTCCAGTAAGCTGAGATTCACCTATCTCATTCCAGCAGACCGGTGAACGACATTTTCGACCGTATAAAGCTTCTAAAGGAGCCATGTTGATGCTAGAGTGATAACTATTGTTGTAGGAGAATTCGATCAACGGTAGATGCAAATCCCAACTACCACCAAAATCAATCACACAAGCTCTAAGCATATCCTCCAGTGTCTGGATTGTTCTCTCACATTGACCATCCGATTTAGGATGATATGCTGTGCTCAAATTGAGTTGGGTTCCCATGGCAGATTGCATGGTTCTCCAAAAGCGAGACGAGAATCGAGCATCTCTGTCAGATATGATGTTCAAAGGAACGCCATGTCGAGATACAATCTCATCAACATAAATTTTAGCAAGCTTGTCAGCATATAGATCCTCACGGATTGGCAATAAATGACTTGCTAAGACGATCAACAACAACCCAAATGGCGTCATGACCTCTTTTTGTACACGGCAGTTTGGTAATGAGATCCATAGCAATGTTTTCCCATTTCCAAACCGGTATCTCTGGTTGCTCCAATAGTCCAGAGGGATGTTGATGTTCTGCCTTAACCTTGAGACAAGTAAGGCATTTGGAAACATATAAGGCAATATCCTTCTTCATACCCGACCACCAGTACTGGGTTCAAAGATCCTTATACATTTTATCTGCACCAGGATGAATAGAATATCGAGACTTGTGAGCTTCATCCATTAGCAAGGTGCGAAGATTGTCTTGACTTGGGACCCACAAACGGCCCATGAAATAGAATAACCCAAAGTCTCTCAGTTCAAGCTCAGGCTTAATATGACATGGTAACTCTTTACCCACCAAACCTTGTGTAACACAAGTATGTTGAGCCTGAGAAATGCGGGTTTGAATATCATATCGAACTTGAACACAGTGAAGCTTGGCACGTTCCTTATGACTCAATACGTTAGCCACAACATTCGCCTTACCAGGATGGTAGCGAATTTCGCAATCGTAGTCGTTTAGAAGTTTAACCCAACGTCGTTGCCTCATGTTAAGTTCTTTCAGATTGAAAATATGCTGGAGACTCTTATGGTCAGTAAACACTACACACCTTTGTACCGTAAAGGTAGTGTCTCCAGATTTTGAGAGCGAAAACTACTGCACCTAACTCAAGATCATGAGTCGTGTAGTTTTTCTCGTGTACCTTTAGCTGTCTAGATGCATAAGCTATTACTTTGTTTCTTTGCATGAGAACGCAGCCAAGGCCTAAGTTGGATGCATCACAGTACACGACAAAATCGTCGTTGCCCTCAGGTAAAGATAGAATAGGTGCATTGCAGAGCTTCTGTTTCAAGGTCTGAAAAGCTTCCTCCTGTTTGGGTCCCCACTCAAAAGGTTTATTCTTCTGAGTTAAAGCAGTGAGAGGAACCGCAATTTTGGAGAAGTTTTCAATGAAATGGCGGTAATAACCCGCAAGACCAAGAAATGAATGAACCTCGGTAGGAGTAGTAGGTGTATCCCAATCCTTAATCACACTTATTTTGGCGGGATCTACATGAATACCTTGTTTGTTAACGATGTACCCCAAAAATTGAACTTCCTTAAGCCAGAAGTCGCACTTGGAGAATTTGGTGAAAAGCCGTTCTTTCTTTAGGAGCTCCATTGTAAGACGGAGATGCTGCTCATGATCAGCTCGAGTCTTAGAATAGATCAAAATGTCATCAATGAAAACATTGATGAACTTGTCCAAATAAGGCTTACAAGCCCTATTCATCAAGTCCATGAAAACAGTAGGAGCATTTGTTAGACCGAAAGGCATAACAGTGAACTCAAAATGACCATATCTTGTACGGAAGGCTGTCTTGGGAATATCTTCTTCAAGCACACGAAGCTGATGATACCCAGAACGTAGATAAATCTTTGAAAAGCAAGTAGCACCCTGTAGCTGATCAATGAGATCATCAATGCGAGGTAGGGGATATCGATTCTTGATGGTAAGCTTGTTGAGCTCACGATAATCGATACAGATCCTGAAAGATCCATCTTTCTTTTTCACAAATAGGACAGGAGCGCCCCAAGGTGAAAAGCTCGGATGAATGAATCCTATGTTAGAAAGCTCCTGGAGCTTCTTAGACAACTCTTGCATCTCAAACGGTGCAAGACGGTAAGGGGATTTAGCAATAGGATTTGCACCAGGTATAAGATCGATACGGAACTTAACTTGGCGCACACGGGGTAAACCATGTAATTCTTCAGGAAATACCTCAAGATAATCCCAAACAATAGGGATATATTGAATAGTCTTACCCTTGCCTTTCTCCTCTATGACATGTGCCAAGAAGGCGACATATTTCTTTCGTAGGTATTTTTAGGCTTGGGTACAAGACATGAGTTTAAGGCTACTAGCAGGTTTCTCCCCACGAACTTCTAAGATCTCACCAGTCGAAAGCGGTATGCGGACAATCTTCTCAAAACAAACCACCTCAGCATGGTATTTGGCTAACCAATCTATTCCTACTATTATATCGAAGCTCCCGAGTTGCATCGGTGTGAGGTCAATAGGAAAAAGATGGTTATTAAGGTTCAACTGGAAATTTCGAAGAACGGAATCGAGTACAACAGGGTCACCACTAGCTACTTCTACTGTCAAGGGCTTTCCTAGTTTTGTTCTAGTCATCGAAATCAAAGGCTCAAAAGCTAAGAACACAAAACTCTTATCGGCACCCAAATCAAACAGAATAGAAGCAGGTTGGTTGTTAATGAGGAACGTACCATTCACCACTTCGTTATCTGCGCGTGCCTCATTTGCATTCAGATTGAAAGCTTATCCACGAGCTAGTGCCTGATTTGTGTTTGCCAACCTCAGGCAGTTGTTCCTGTAGTGGGTCAGATCCCCACAGTTGAAACATGAACCAGGCGGATAGTGAGGTCGTGCAGGATTCTGGGCAGGGTTTTGTACCGCTTGATTTTGAGCTGCCTGATTTTGGTTAGGAGCAAAGAGGCAGGTGTTTGCAAGATGACCAGATTTACCATAGTTTGTGCAGATGCGGCATTGCACTTGTGGTTGATGGTGGCTATTACATCTATTGCACAGAGGTGCATTACCAGTATACTGCCTCTTGGCAGCAGGTTGTGCAACCTGATTAGGAGCAGCCTGATTTGTCTGAGCAGTGACAACAAAATTCTTGGAAGCCTTATGCTTCCTTGATTTCTTTGAAGACTCAGCAGCCTTCTTGCCCTTTTTCTCATTGGTGCTATCAGACTGTTTCTGCTTTTTGTCCCCCTTTCTGTGGAGTTTACCCTTCTTGACTTGCGATTCAGTAAGGGTTGCAGCTAGCTCAATGGCCTGACAAACGGTAGTAGGGTTGCTGCCAGTGACAATATCCTGAATAGGATCTGGCAAACCGTCTATGTATTTCTCAATAGCCTTATCCAAAGGCGTGACCATTGTAGGACATAGCAAGCTTAACTCCTCGTATCTATCAGTGTACGCACGGTGTTCACCACTGTCTTGCTTGAGGTCATGGAACTCATTTTCAAGTGCCCTCTGCTTGTGACGAGGGCAGAACTCTCTTATCATAAGAGCTCTAAGTCCCTCCCATGTCTGACCCAAAGCAACATCAGCACCTCGGTCTCTCATTACCCCATTCCACCAGGTGAAAGCCCTCTTTTGGAATACACTCGAAGCAAACTCGACCTTACGGTTATCAGGACACTGAACATGGCGAAAAGTGATCTCAAGACTCTCAAACCACTGGAGAAGCCCTGTTGCTCCTTCAGAACCACTAAACTTGAGTGGTTTAGCCGAATTAAAGCTTTTGAAATTGCACGGAGTAGGTGCATTATTGTTATTGTTGGCTTGGTTTATTTGAGTGATGAGATTCGGTAGCATAGCAGCCATCTGCTGTGCTATAATAGCCGCCAGTTCGGCATTAGGTTGTTGAACGTTTTGTCGAGGAGGCATTCTAAAAGAGGAAACATGAGAGAAAACGAGTGAGATGATGTGATGAAAGAAATGAGATGTCAATAAAATCGACAAAATGCAAGGATGGTGGTCATTTGTTCGTTACCACAAAGCAAACAAACAACATACAGTGACAAATCAAAGTAAATAGGTCATAATAATGTATCACCGAAGACATGCTCGCCTATAAGTGGACACTCACCCCAAGAGTTCCCAGGTAAGAGTGACTGGTCCGATATTGCTGATTTGTACGAACACTCTAGCCTTAGACAGAAAACTCAGGGTACAGGCATCCACCCTTCCAGTTTGCACGTGTTCACATTATTTAGACCCAAACTTTGATGAGATTTTGAGAATTTGGAAGGCATTAAGCCAAAAGAGATCATCTAAGGATAGATGAATGATTTCAAAATCATTTTGGAATTTTGTGTTCATGTTTTGGTAATCACCTAAGGATAGGTGACGTGTATTGTTTTAAGTTCTAAACACAAGTAAACTTGTGTTAGGGTCCTAGAAAGTTATAGTCTAGGTCAAAACATTACTAATAACCTAATTCCCTATAACCATTGGCTCTGATACCAACTCTTCTGCCACACCCCGACCGCGTAAAACAACTAACCGCGGCGAAAACGTCGGGGCGTGGAGCGACAGAATTATTGTTTCAACAACCATGGTAATTAAAGTTTTGTATTATCAAGATTAAAGTTTACATTGTCTTAGAATTTAAACGAAACATAACATAAATAACTGTCTTTTAAGTCACTAAGGCCCAAGTCCGCCTAAGTGTAGCACAAACATCATCATGCATTAGTACCTGAAACACATGCGAAAATAGGTGCGTCGGCATAAAAATGCCTGTGAGATACATAGGTTTTGTTTATGCAGGATTCATGACTTGTAGTTAAAAGTAGTGTTTGACAAAAAGTAGTCATGAACCTTGTAAAATGTTTTCTTTTATAAAATCATGTGAAAATCGATATGAAAATCATATGATATAAAAGAATATTGCATGGTTAAATAAATAACCATGTAAGAATGAATTTGTATAAAATATGTACTTTGTAAAACAATGTCATGTCTTTGAATAAAATGTTTCATGTCCTTGTCAAAGTGGTTTAGATAACGCTACAATGTGTAATATAATAAAAGCACTTATATATAGGAAGTACCAGCGGCGTATCCACCATGCTTTTATCACATTACACATAGCCTCGTTATATAAGTCACTTATCAATAATCAACCAAAATGTCATGTTCAAAACCAATGTCAAAATGTTCATGTGTAAACCATGTTCTATACCATGTGTAAACTGTGTCATGTATATCCAAATGTAATGTATAGAAAGCAGAAAGTATCTACTCAAACTATATGATAATGTCTATGTGAAAACAAATGTCATGTACGGTGAATAAAAGAATTTACTCAACCCCGTAGGAAAATGTACAAAACAAGATTTTTGAATAAACCTAAGTTTAAATCAAATGTTATGTTGTGCAGAAAACAATGCCTTATGATTACAAACATTTATGCAGTAATGTTAATCGCATACATTCAAGCCTTGCGACTGTGGCGACAAACCCTTAAACAAATTAAAAGTTTATTTAAATTATGTATATAGGATTCTGTCATTCCCAACTACCAAACAAACCTAGGAAGTCAGAAACGGGATTCGTCAAGTCCTATGGTACCATTACATTCTACCGAGCGGCGTGATTAATGTTAATGAATGTATTATTGTCCCGATTAAACATACCAAATGTCATAACCAACATAGCATGTGAAAACCATGTACTAAGTATGCTAAGTAAACATACATAGTACAAATGTTCATGAAATCAATGTACTAGCATGCTAAGTAAACATACATAGCAAAAATGTTTATGAAATCAATGTGCTAGCATGCTAAGTAAACATACACAGCAAAACACAATGGGAAAATCATGTACTATATGTGTACTAGGTGAACATAGCATGTATATGTCATAAAAGCAATGAAAGCATGAAAGTAACATGTAATCACAAGTGTTTCACCCCAAAATATTTGAAAGCGGTAAAAGAGGGGACTATGTATTCACTTGGGATTGCTTATTAGTCTTGAGAATAAGACCAAATTAAGCTCCAAGGATCACGGAATCAACAAGGCACCTAATATGGGTAACTATGTTAATAATCGGATCCTAAATCGGGAGATAGGATAGAATGATGTTCTATAAATCAAATGAGTATTTGAACTCATATGGCATGATTTAATAGAGCTTAACATTCTGATTTGGAAGTCTACCTAAGTGCTCTTGACCCGTTTCGACCTGTTATGGTAGTATAAGCTACTATAACGCGTTGGTTGCGTAAAACTAAGGTTGGATGGTTAACTATGTGCTATGTCAAGTCTTACATGCCCAATTATGCTTAAACATGTTACTAAATCAGATTATATGTCAAAAACATGTTCACATATGCACAATATGGTTTTATGCTTCAAAAGGGCATTTTGGTCATTTCCTATAGGCATATAAGCTACTTAACAAACAACTAACCAATCCTAAGTGATCATGAGGTATAACCTCAGAGGTTATTCCCTATGAAACTATGATCACTAAACATGCTTGGCCGGATCCTAATGATCGACCAAACGGGTCGGGTTTGAAAGTCTAAGCGGTTCTCGAGACCGCTTAACTTACGACCCTAAACAAGCACTAAACTAGTAGTGACGAGTTAAACATGTCAAAACATGTTTAACTAACTTAGAAAACTGATTTGGTATCAAAACAATGGGTTTTGATACCCGAAAATAGTTCCGTTGCAAAATGCGCCTAAATACGCATTTTGACCGAAACTTTGACTCGTCACTACACCAAGTTAACGTGGTAATCAGTAGGTATAATCGCTAAGGATTATAACCATCGTGATTACAATCACGTTGCAAAGTTCAATTGAACTTTGAATTGACCAATTGATGGTCAAAACCGAAAGTCAAACTGTTGGTCAAACAGTTTGACTTTCGGCTCTAATAAGCTGAAAATCACTACATAAGCCATGAAAGAACACATATTTGGTGTTCAAAGGCTAGAAGGATGATCTTAGAACTCAGGTAGGTGGCTCCTTTATGGGGATTCCACCACTTAGAGTTCCAAAGATTGAAATGAGCAATGAACTAGGAAGAAGGGGTGGGTATTTATAGTTTTGGAGGAAGAACAAGATCATTACATGTGTATTATGTATTGCCCAAGCAATAATCTGGTCCATACAAGTGTTTGGTGCAGGTTTAAAGCCTTGGAGAGGTGTTAACTTGGCTACCACACAAAGAAATTGCAAGAATGGCCACTGAATTATCAATCTGTTGCTGAAAATAAGGTTTCTGTCCAGATGTGATGGTGGCGTGGCTCCACAGCACAACCTCCAGGCTGTGGCGCGACGCGACGGGTAGGCCAGATGTTTCAAAGTTTGGCAGAAATGGTCCCTACAAGTGTTTGGTGCAGGTTTAAAGCCTTGGAGAGGTGTTAAGCGACGAATGGTATTTTTGCATGCCGATCACTAAAATAAAAATATTTTAGTGTCTACAAAAATTTTGGATGTCCAGATGTGGTCAGAACGTAAGATATGCGCGTAAATGCAAACTTACACCGTTTTTGACACTTTTAGTCCCTGTGAGATCGAATAAGCATATTTTCGCACACCGAACCACTCAAAGCTTATTTCTAAGCTATGTTAAGGTTATTTATGGTATGTTTAGCTTATGATCATGTTCCAGACTATATGTTGCCTTACGAAACGACAGACTTTTGCAGTTTGACGCAAATAGTCCCTACGAGCGAATAAACTTGATTTTACCATACCAAACCCTTTAAAACTTATTTCTAAGTTATGTAAAGGTTATTTAAGGTATGTTAAGCTTATGTCACTATTCCAGAGTGTTTGTCACGTTAGACTGATTACGTTTACGCATCAGTTTGCGTATAACTTTCCAGAGAGCGATGTAGAGTTTAAAATCGATCAAAAATCAAAACGTGCGTAATGTCAAGCATAAGTAACAAACATTGGGATCAAAACACATTGTTTTATTAATATTGGATTGTTCAGAGTTTGTACAATGATAGCACAAGCACAAATGTTACAATTTTTTTAACTTCCTATGGTTGCGTTTGATAGTTGGCATGTTCATATATGGATCCGGGTTTTGGGATTTTGCATATAAATGAATTTTATATCTTAAAAGTAACATGTTTTAATTAATTTTACGGCTGCGTTGTGATTTTATACGGATGAAATCACTTTGATAAACATGTGAAAATCCCAACAAAATATATTCAAACCATCAACCACTATATATAACCAAAAAAAATTCGAGTTATATTTCATCACTAGAAAAACCGGAAAAAAAACCGAGTAAGAATTATCCATGCACATGCGCATATGTATCATTTCTTTGACAAATTCTGTAATACATTACTAATATTAGACAATTGCACTTTCATTTACACTACTATTCATAATACACTACTTTTTACATTAACAATATTAGAAATGCACATGTGCATCTATATGTATGAACATGTTATAATGTGTTTTGGTACACTACTTTGAATACACTTTCCCTTTCATCTATCATACCATCCATAATACACTACCATTATCTCTTACCATCCGTAATACAATACCACTACCTCCTACCATCCATAATACATTACCATTACCAATATTTCACTTTATTACATGTACATCAACACCCTTCATACCATCCAAACAACATATTACATCATAAATTGACAAATATAATCAAACCATCAACCACTAGATATAACAAAAAAAAATATTCAAGTTATATTTCATCACTAAAAAAACCAAAAAAAAAATTCGAGTAACAATTATCCATGCACATGTACATATGTGTCATTTCTTTGACAAATTCCGTAATACATTACTAATATTAGACAATTGCACTTTCATTTACACTACCATTCATAATACACTACTTTTTTACATTAACAATATTAGAAATGCACATGTGCATCTATATGTATGAACATGTTATAATGTTTTTGTTACACTACTTTGAATACATGATGACTGTCGTGAGTGTCAATCAAAAACCTATTTAACTAAGATAGCTAGGGTAAGCGGGGTATCATATCCACGGAGAGTATGTGGTCAGTTAAGTTTTCTATTTGATTAACTAAAACAAACTGAAAGTGAAAACTGAACGGTTTAAATAATTATAGAAAAAACTAAACTAAACGACTGAAACAATAATAAAACAAAGCAACTCCCTCCAGATTTCAGGTTCTAGATTTGACACGTTCTGAATTAATTAATTTAACAGAACCACATAGACATAGTTCTGTTAACGTTTATTTACCAGTTGTGATAGTTAAGGACCATTTTCCCAGACTGACTTAACAGCGTGGGGTTATCTCAAAATTACCAACTACACGTTACCAATCCACCTACCCCTCTAATATAAGCCAATTACTAGAACTCTCGGCCATTGAAAGATAAAGCAAGTGAATATAAAATAACGCAAGTCTGTTACAACCGGTTCATAAATTAGTTAACTAGCAATTAATTATATTAAGTCTACCCTCGTTATGTCACACCCAACCCGCTCAAAGTTTTGTCATCAACCGAACACGTTGTAAAGAAGGGACTCAAAATATAACAAAAATCGCATGTCAACCGAATGAACCAAGTTAAATATTTGTCACATAAATAACATAGATTGGAAGTATAACAAACTCACTCAGACATGAAAAACCTACAAAACCGTCCACCGAGAGGAAGCCGCGAAGAGCCTAGCCGCACCCGCGCATCATTGGTTAGAACCTCCTTTTTGCCGTGAAGGGATGATGATGATCTTTATGTTTGATGATGGCGGCTACCCTCCTCCCCGTCTACGATGATGGATGATGAAACTAAAAGTCCCAACTCCTTGCATGTGCCATCCAAATCAAGCCCACATGAGTTCCTTGGACTTCCAAGATGTCGGCCCATGTTTGTTGATGAGATGGATTTGTATTGACTTTGAATAACCCCTCAAAGATAAATGTTGGCTGCCTCCTTAACTAACATGTGTCGCCCCCAATATTAATTCTCGTGAATCCCTTCTGCCGTCAGTATATGTTCTCCAATATTGATGATGATTCATGTTGGCCACAATAAAAATAGAAGTATTGATAATTTGATTTCTAAAAAATCGCGAGTCCAATAATTGTCTCTCCGTGTGCACGCGATGGCTGCCAAAAGTGTTAGATGATCAAGTGATTTTGTTTTTATTAAAAATAATGATCCCCACATAATCTTGTTACTCCCTCAAATAAAAATCGTCCAACACAATAAATGCATGCTGCCCTTTATCCCTTCAACCGTAGCCTACGGGTTTTTAAAACCGTAAGTTATGGTTTCGACTTTCTGTTTTTGACATCTTTCCAAACCGTAGGCTACGTTCGAGTAGTCGTAGGCTAAGTTTTAACTTCGTTGGACATTTTTGGCTATGTATAAGAGAACCACTTTCATGCAACTTTCGTATAATGACAAATAAACCCCCTGAACTTCATTACTTTCGCGTTTCTTGCTTTGAAGTCGTTTTATCATTCAAACAAGCTCTGAAAAAAGTCAACTCTCATGATAAATATCCTTGCTTGTTATGTGCCATCACCAAGTGTTCCAAACTTCACCGTTTTACGTGTTTAACCTGAGAAACCATAAAAACCCGTAGTTATCATATTCGAGACACGTAATCACTTAAAACACACTAAGATATGTAATTTAACACACTTAATGCTCGTGTTTTGCACTCTCCATCATATCCCCACGCTTGACATTGATTGTCCTCAAGCAACCATTACAAACATTACTCACTTTATTAACAAATCACCATTGAATCCCTTACCGAATTCACAATTCAAGGTCCCAAGTCATACTCGTCCCATAGACTGACCCAATCGAGATTGACAATCTGACAAGGAAGTGATACGCATTTAAAACAACTTAAGACTTGCCTAACTAAAACTAACATGCTTATGATACTACACACATGCCACACGCCCCTCACAATAATCACTCCTCTCGGTTTTATCTAGACTAGCGTGTAATGTGCTAGTGTATATTTCACTCAAAACTAAATATGCTACTTTGCAATCATAAGCTTGTATTGCAATCACACCTCCACTGTATCAAATAACGTAACACATATCAAAAGGACTTTTGGGTTTTGGGTTAAGGGTAAAGGTAAGGAAATATTTTTGGATTTTTATATTTATATGGCGAACATAACGAATATACCAAACCATGACAACTTTATTCACAATAACTACTAACTTTGGGTTATTTTTCGACCCATTATTTTAACACGAACATACAATGATTTTTTTTCTTTCTTTTTTCTTTTTTTTAACAAACATTTAACACATAACTGTCATCCATGGTTGGTAATCAAACGGGTCAAATAGGGTGTAGCAAACGAAATGTATAAGGCTCAACAATGGTTAACTAAGGTGGCTGAAATCAACAATCAACATATAGAACAATGAAAGGATCCTAATGCCTTTATCATCTATGTGCATACGCTAAACCACAGTCTCGGCACGTATCAAACCACACAAGTTCTAACACAAAGCTGCCTACACTCAACATTTGAACATTCATTGCAATTTCAACTAACAATCTAGTAGGCTCAACTATCTCACCGAATAAAAGGAATATGGGTTGCCGACACGTAGCATGTATAATTCCTAAAACATGTTACCCCTAGTTAGGCATCTCTTCTCAACTATCATCTATAAACTCGACAGAAGTACTCTCATGAAACTTAAAGGGACAACCATGACTAGGGATCTAAGTTAGTTTAATATCAGTAGGAATCCTTTAATGATTAAAATTATTAGTTTTCATGAATTTTAAGCATACTTGAGAAACAGAAATTTTCAAAATTTTTCATTTTTTTCCAATTTCAACCAATTCAAGCATTTCAAGATCAGCAACTTACCAACCCTCTCTCGAGTTACCGCATCCCCACACTTGGGATACATTGTCCCCAATGTATGATGCAATTTATAATCTAAACTCGAGAGATACCACCCACAGACCATGAACGACTTACAACCTAGACGACTCACAGTTGACGTGTCACACCCCGATATTTCCACGTATTAACTGTGGGCCCGGCGGGGAGTATCGTGACGTAGTTGATATCATCATAGTCAATTTACACAATATAATAGCACAGCGGAAGGCTTGGTGAATAAACTATTACAAACCATAATGTCTGAGTGTTCGACAAAAGAATATACAGACTGGAATGTAATAAGATCCACAGGCGGATCATGAAAATACAAAGAAACAAAATAACAGACTTCAGGTATCTATGGATTTGCAAGATCCTCTTATGACACCTAATAGCTCCTGCCTATTACGAGAGGTACCTGTCAAATCAGTCTTTAAGAAAATAAGTCAGTTTACACTGGTAAATACAATTAACTGACTCTTTTGAAAACATTTATGAAAATTGATTTAAGTGCACATGGCACAAATCTTTTATAACTTGGGACAATTATTTAAATATAATCTTGTATACAGATTTACAGGTTTGTCTCACGATTGGGGCCGGTTGGAAGCCGGTCGTGATTAACCGACTCACCACTTATAGAACCCACAAAGGAGTTATCCCCAACATGTGGGTTTATATTTTAGCATTTGCATCTGCATCTGTCAGGTGTATGCCTACACCCCGTGCATAGGTCATGGCCATTTTCAAATGAAATGAGCCGAGGATATCCAGGACATGGTCGAATTAACCCCCAATGTTTATGTTATCAAACAAGACAGATTAAAACGGGTTATGTAAATTTATTAATCACAATCCGATTAAATAATTTCATACCTGACCAAGTGGTATTATTATAATACCATAACCCAAGCCCGTATAAGGGAAAATAAGTTAAAAGTATTTACCTGAGCTAGCAGTAAAATCCTAAAGCTTTTTGATGGCACCTTCTACCGAAAGCTATTTAATCTATATAGAAGGTTTATTACCTATTAGGATGCTAACGGGTCTTTAATTTAGTCAAGGACTTAGACCGGCTAGCTAGAAGGAAACCTTACGGTTCTAAACGCTAGATTAAGCGGAGACCGGAATAGAATGTGGTTTAGACCCGACAAGATTGGATACTTGTATAATATGGGTAAACTAAACACATTCTAGAATTTGTGAATTTAATGATAAGGTTAAGCCCGTTTCGGCTATTTTACGTAAACTAGTCACATAAACCGATCCGAACGCATAACCGCGTAATGGGTAACCAAATAAATTATATACAGGTCTTAATTGTTATTATGCTTAAAATATGTTAATACATCAGTAGGATCTTAACATATATGCCCAAAAAGTAATTTAAGCCAAGTTAAGTCCCATAAGGGCATTTTGGTAATTTTAATGCTTATAAAAGAGTTTAAATACTAATCTGAGTTTCAGGTCTAATATACTCAGTAAAAATATGTATTTTTTTATAAGTTATAACAGTAGGGTATAACATATATGTGAAATTTATCTTTTATAACCAAACTATGCACCGTATGGGCATTTTGGTAATTTCACATAAGCTTTAAAGGTCAAAATTTGAATTCTGAGTATAAAACATTGGTTTACTGTTTAAATACATAAATTAACTTAAAACATCAGTAGGTAATAAGTTTTATGTGCCAAAAATAGTTTTAACTCATACTATGAACTTTAAATGCGTAAAAGTCGGTTTTAAGCGATTATCGGGTTAAAATAGGAAATCTGAGTTTTTGATCAGTTTATAAAGTTCAAAATATTTTATTTATCAAATAAAATCAGTATCAAAAAGTTTGGTATCAAAATGTTATGTAAAACTCATTTTATGCATAAAAAGGGTAAAACCTACAATTACCAAATCAAAGCTATAACCCTATGTTATGCTCAGCCTAAAAATAAATAAAAATCTTCAAAAATCCCAAAATATTATTTTACATCAGTAGGTAAAAATTTTGGTATCAAAAATTGGGTTTAGTTAGGCTTCATGCTAATTACGCCATTTAATTAATAAAAAGCTTTCAAATTGCGCTATTGAGCATAACTCCTAATCTAGACCTCAAACTGATGTCAAATTTTCGGGACAAGTCTAAATATCAGTAGCAAAAGGTTTTTGTCCATTTACATTGCTAAAAATCTCAGTTGTGTGTCAAAAGGGCGTTTATGGCATTTATAAGCATATTAACAATCAAGTGCATATAGTTTAAACCACTAGGAACCATGTACTATAACTCCAGAGGGTTATACTACTGAGTAATGTGGTCCTAATGGAAGCTTAAAACATGGGAGAATTAATCTTGAACGGGTCAGAACTGAAAGTCAAAGCAAAAGTCAAGCTTTTGCGACTTTCGGTTATAAACTGACCTTAGACTATTAATTGCCGGGTTAGGACTGATAAAACATGTTCTAATATTAATTACCAAGTCATTAGAATGTTAAAATATAATTTAGAACTTCTGTTTTACTAATTTAAATCATTTTCATGCATTCTGCCCAGTTTGACTTTTTGTCAAACTACTTTGACCCGACAATTAACTAGTCAAACGAGATAATTAGGAGGTGCCCTTTTAAGGGTTAATCAGCTACCTTAATATGGTTCCATAACCACTTTCAATTTGATCAGTGGCTGGTCCATATGTGATTAAAACGAAAGTCAAATCTAATTTACGACAAGTTTGACTTTTAAGTAATTAAGCTAATTAAAACGACTAAACAAATAATTAGAAGCTTACTAATGGTCCTAGCTGTCTTTTCTACACTTGGAATCTTCTCCTAATTGATTGCAAGCTCCAGAAGTTGTCCCTTTGAAGTTGTTTGCAAAATGAGCATATGAACACATGAACTAGTCCTCCTTTTATACTAAAATCCCACTTCCTAGATCACTTGCAGCTGTTAAGGAGGGCCCTAGGATCACCCCAGGTGTCCTAGTGGTTTATTATGACCGACTTACAGCCCCTAGAATCGTTACAAACAAAGTTGAGGCAGTTAAACTGATCACACCTGCACCTGTCCTTCATTTTTTGCGCTGGGCGCTTTTAGGCGGCCCGCGTAAGATCTTAAAGGGTCTTACGCGGCCCGCGTAGAACCGGGAAACAAGTTAAATAAGTTTCATTCATGGCAGAATCAGTCCCTGGTGGTTTTAAACCCTATTTAACCTACTTTTTGACATGCAAGGCCCTTGTAGTTAGTTTATTGAAGCTCAAGGATGTATAAACAAACTTCGTTAGGCTCGGTTCCGTTAAATATCTCTATGAAAGCAAGTTTCATCAAGTTGACACTTATAGCCCAAAGTCTTGAAAACCTACTTAACGATCTCGAAACCACGTGAAATTTATACCACTTATTCTTGAGAGTATATCTGAATATTTCGAAGCCTCGGTTTCGTTAAAAGGTCACTCAGAGGTCAGAATTAATATGTTGACACGTTAACCCTTGTAATCTAATAATCTTTCGATTATTTTCTTAAACGCCTTCTTATATCCAATCAATCACTCGTTTAAGAATGTATTCATCATGTATGGTCATTCAGAGGCACAAGTTTGGCATGTTGACACTTTTAGTCCCTGTGGTTTCATAGTTTCACTGTTTGACAACTTTAGTCCTTCAAACTCAATCTTTCACACCTTTAGAGTTTAGGACATGTGTCTTTACATAATTGGACATGTTTTTACGTGGTGTTACATCCTCACCCCCTTAAAAGAAATCTCGACCCCGAGATTTACTGGAATAAGTGAGGGTACTTTTGTCGCATAGTGGACTCAACTTCCCACGTATATTCGGGACCCCTACGGGCATCCCATTTGACCTTTACTATAGGCACATGCTTCCTTCGAAGCTTTTTAACCTGAAGATCCTCGATCGATATAGGTCTTTCAACAAATCTCAGGCTTTCATCAATTTGTACGTCCTTATGAGACATAGCTAGCGATTCATCAGCTAGACACTTCTTGAGATTACAAATGTGGAACACATTATGAATTCCACTCAGCTCCTCTGGCAAGTTTAGCTTATAAGCTACACTGCCGACACATTCAATAATTTCGAATGGTCCAATATACCTAGGGCTTAACTTGCCCTTCTTACCAAAATGCATCACACCTTTCCAGGGTGATACTTTCAGCAAAACTTTATCGCCAACCTCAAACTTTAGAGGTTTTCGCCTCTTGTCGGCATAACTCTTCTGCCTATCCCTGGCAGCTTTCAGGTGATCACGAATCTGGACAACCTTATCTGTCGTTTCAAGGACTATATCAGGTCCTGATAACTGAGCTTCTCCTACTTCCGCCCAACAAACAGGCGTTCTGCACTTCCTACCATATAATGCCTCAAAAGGCGCAGCCTGAATGCTCGTATGGTAGCTATTATTATAGGAGAACTCGATTAAGGGTAGATGGTCATCCCAACTACCTCCTAAATCAATAACACATGCTCAAAGCATGTCTTACAAAGTTTGAATTGTACGCTCACTCTGTCCATCAGTCTGAGGATGGTAAGCAGTACTAAAATTCAAACGGGTGCACAAGGATTGTTGGAAACTTTTCCAAAAGTGAGAGGTGTACCTAGTATCTCTATCAGAGATAATAGACACCGGTACTCCATGAAGGGCTACAATCTTATCCATATATAATTGGGCTAACTTATCGGAGCTATGAGTCTCCTTGATGGGTAAGAAATGTGCTGACTTAGTCAGTCTATCAACTATGACCCATATTGTATCATTTCCATGCCTTGTTTTGGGTAACTTGGTTATAAAATCCATTGTTACCATCTCCCACTTCCATGTAGGAAGTTCTGGCTGTTGTAGTAGACCTGATGGCTTTTGATGTTCAACTTTAATCTGAGCACAAGTCAGGCATTTAGCTACATGTGTGGCAATAGATTTCTTCAAACCTATCCACCAATAATTAGCCTTTAAATCTTGATACATTTTGTCACCTCTAGGGTGAACTGAGTACTTAGAGTTGTGAGCTTCCTGGAGGATTACATCCCAAATTCCTCCATGAATAGGAACCCAAATTCTTCAATTTAGTCTGAGGATTCCATCCTTACCTGGTGTTAACTGTTCAACAGTTACACCTAACTTTTCTTCTGGAAGGTTAGCTTCCAAAACAACATCCTTTTATGCAGCTAATAGCCTTTCATTCAGGCTATTCTTCAGTTCAATGCTCTTGGCATTGATCCTGATTGGTTTGATTCTCTCCTTTCGGCTTAGAGCATCGGCGACCACATTCGCTTTACCAGGATGGTAGCGAATTTTGCAATCATAATCATTTAAAGTTTCCATCCAACGGCGTTGCCTCATATTGAGCTCTTTTTGATTGAATAGGTGTTGGAGACTTTTGTGATCTGAATAGATCACACATTTAGTTCCATACAAATAATGTCTCCATAACTTTAGTGCTAATACAATGGCATACAACTCTAAATCGTGGGTGGTGTAATTCTTTTCATGCACCTTTAGTTGTCGTGATGCATAGGCAATCACTTTGCCTTTCTGCATAAGTACACAACCCATACCGGTGTGTGATGCATCACAGTACACGACAAACTCTTCAATTCCTTCAGGTAAAGACAATACCAGAGCATTGCTCAACTTCTGCTTAAGAATCTCAAAGGATTCTTGTTGTTTTGGACCCCAATCAAACTTAACATTCTTGCGGGTCAAGGAAGTTAATGGTGCTGCTATCCTTGAGAAGTTTTTAATGAATCTCCTATAGTATCCACCTAAACCCAGAAAGCTACGAATTTCAGTTGGATTCTTTGGTGCTTCCCAATTCATTACGGCTACTACTTTAGCGGGATCAACTTGGATTCCACGCTCACTAACAACATGTCCAAGGAATTGGACTTCACGAAGCCAGAACTCGCACTTGGAGAATTTAGCATACAATTTCTCCTGTCAAAGCAATCCTAAGATACATCGAAGGTGCTTCTCATGATCAACTTGATTACGAGAGTAGATAAGTATGTCATCTATGAAAACGATGACAAACTTATCTAAGTATGGCTTGCAGACTCTATTCATGAGGTCCATGAATGCTGTTGGTGCATTAGTGAGCCCGAAAGGCATCACTAAGAACTCAAAATGTCCATACCTTGTTCTGAAAGCTGTCTTTGGTACATCTTCAGTCTTAACCTTGAGTTGATGATACCCAGACCTTAAGTCAATCTTCGAGAAGTAGCTTGCCCCTTGAAGTTGATCGAACAAATCGTCGATCCTGGGCAAAGGATAACGATTCTTGATTGTTACTTTATTTAATTCACGATAATCAATGCATAAGCGCATTGATCCATCCTTCTTTTTCACAAACAATATTGGAGCTCCCCAAGGCGAAGAGCTAGGTTGTATAAAACCTTTTTCCAGTAAGTCATCCAATTGAGTCCTGAGCTCTTTCATTTCAGTAGGCGCTAGGCGATAAGGAGCTCGTGCAATAGGTGCAGATCCTGGAATAATGTCTATCCTGAACTCTACTTGCCTCTCGGGAGGTAATCCAGGTAATTCCTCAGGAAAGACATCAGGATATTCAGATATAATTGGAATATCTTCAATCTTGGGTTTCGGATCATTCACTGTCACTTGTGCCATGTAGATGACACATCCGCTCTTCAAACACTGTGACACCTTGTGAATAGACACGTTGCTGGGCAAACCATATTGTGTATCTCCTTGGATAGTGACGGTTTCACCAGAAGGGGTTTTGATAATAACTAGCTTTTTATCACAGGCAATTTGGGCTTGGTTATGCGACAACCAATCCATGCCTAAAACTATATCAAACCCAGCCAATTTCATTGGCAAGAGGGATAGCGGGATAGAATGATTCTTAAAGGATATAGAGCATCCATCAAGAAGAGTTGAAGTTGTTTCTAAGGTACCATCGGCAAGCTCTACCTCATATTTTATGTCTAGAGTCTTAATAGGCAAATTTAATAACTTACAGAACTTATGGTCTACAAAAGACTTATCAGCACCGTAATCAAATAAGACTCTAGCATAATTATTAATGATGAGGAAGGTACCTATTATGACGTTCTCGTCGTTCACCGCTTCCCTCGCGTTCATCTGAAAAACTCTCGCATTGTTTTTCTTTACCTCCTCGGGCTTCTTAACATTTTTGGGGCAATTGGTCTTGATGTGCCCCTTTTCATTGCAACCGTAGCAGGTTGCATCCTTTATATTTCGGCACTCAACAGACTTGTGCCCTTTCTTTTTACATATCCCACATGGTTTGGCCTGTGGGTCTTGGTTGCACTTTCCAAAGTGCCTTTTATTGCAGGTTTTGCATTTGGGCTTGTCATTGAACTGCCCTTTCTTCGAACCAAAGTTCCCCTTGCTCTTCTTGTTTGACTAAGGAGACTTGTCTTCCTCTCTCTTCCTCTTCCCATCATCAGTGGTTTTCTTTGCCCTACTCCTCACAACATCAAGAGTGAGGGACAAAGATAGATCCACAGCAGATCTATAAGTGGCTGGCTTAGAAGCCTTAACATTCCCTTTTACTTCGGGGGCCAAACCACCGATGAAACGTGCAATGCATTTGGGTTCAGGAGTGACTAGGTATGACACAAGCCTTGACATTGAATTGAAGCTAGTCATGTAGGATCTACAATCCAGATCCTTCATCACTAAGGTGAGGAAATCAGTCTCTATCCGCTCGACTTCGTGTTGAGGACAATAGGTGTCCTTAACCAAATCAACAAACTTGTTCCATGAAAGATTGTACAAAGGAACCTTCCCAGTGGCTTGCACTAATGCTTTCCACCAAGTGAGGGCATCGCCCTTGAAGGATTGTGATACAAACTTCACTATATCCTCTTTAGCACATCCGCTGATGTCTATCACAGTCTCCATCTCGTCCAACCATTTCATGCAATCGATTGCTCTCTTTTCTCCTGTAAAATCCCTCGGTTTACAGGAGACAAAGTACTTATAGGTACAACCCTTGTTGTACCTCGGAGTCGGCTCGAGGACAATCTGCCTCTTTGGCTCACTACCCTGACTAGATGAGTGCTGAGACTCACTTTTCTTATGCGTATGAGGTTGAGAATGGGATCTTGAATGAGTTTGAGACCGAACAATACTTGGCTCTTTAAATTTAGCATCCACCGCCTGAGTAACTGTTGCGGTGATCATTGCTTGCAGTTCGGCACCAGTGATATTAATCCTGGTGTTGTTGCCTTCTGCAGGATGACTGTTTGCTTCGTCCGAGCCAGCCATTTTTGAATACTATATAAAACAATATTGATATTTAAATTATACAATGATTCTTCGCATTGACGATCAGATGGTCATGGTATTATTAAACCATGTAAAGACCATTATAGATAATAATTAAATAATCAATAGAATATAATATTCTTTATATTTATTAGACAGGGGAATTAAAATTTCACAACTGTCAATGTCATGAAAGACATTTTTATATAACACGAGGCTTGTCTTGAAGGACATTTAGATGGCACAAAAGCCTTGTCACACGGACAATTATAATCATTGATCTCCTGGATCAGTGATCTCTTTTTAAGGGTCGAACAAAGTTCATTGCCTTTCTGACAAGAAGTTTATAGATAAAACTTTTCATTGTCTTTATTACACCTTTGCTCATAGGCATACATTTCAAAATGGATGTTTTGGTGTATACATCATATTGATGTTTATTAGCCATGATTTACATTTATCACATAGGCTATATATAAGTGACTTGGAAGAATCCAAGTACATTTGGAAGCTTGTGTGGTTTTTCGTACCACACAGCCAGGAATGTTAACATATTTTCAAATGTTAACAGAGATTTATTGTCTTAAAAAGGTTGTACCGTCATAGCCATTTAATATTTTTGCTAGGTTATACCTCTAAGAATTTCTTTGGCAGATCAATCAAATTTAAAATGATATAACATGATGTAATAAAATACATATTTAAAAGTCGAAAATAACTTTATTGAATCACAAAACTAGTATAATGAGGCCCTAAACGGGACTTGAAAACAACATACTGCCCACGCAGGGGCTACAGAAATAAAAGTAAGTCCACGCAGGGACTTGGTACTGAAAATAAAGAAAATGTCCTCGCAGGGACTTATTGAAAGACAATACAAAACAAAACAACAACAACTTCCTACTTCTTCTTACCTTTAATAAGGTTAGCAGGACCTTTAAGAAAACCATTATGCTTCTTCTTAGTTTCACTGGCTTCATGTTCAACCCGGTCTAACCTCTGTAAAATCTCCTGAGTTTGTTCCTGTTGTTGAGGAGGAGGTTGCTGGTAAAGTGGGTATTGGTATCCCTGCGCCGGATATCCAGTTGGGTATACTGGAGGGTAAGAAGAAGGATAAAGTGCATTATACGGAGCAGCTGTATGGTATGGGTCATGGTTTCCATAATCTGATGGGTATCCAGATGGATTATACCCAGATGAACCTGGGTATGTTAGAATCGGGTTGTCAAAACCTAACGGCGGCTGCAGTAGTGCATGAGAAACTGGCGGAGGGTTGACTTCCGGCACCGTGTGAGAGGGTCCACCCATTAGGGGGTCCTCTGGAATAGGAGGGTAAGAACTTGAACCATGAAGGGATGCGAACCCTGGTACCCCACGTACAGACATTCGAGCATTTCTCCTTCGCCTTGGCGGCTCGGGAGGCTGTTGAGGTGGTTCCTCAACTGGTAAAGGTGGTGGGGTAACAGCTTGAAGCTGTGGTTCAACCAAAGGAGGTTGGGCTGGGGAGTTGTGGTATGAAGAGGTAAAGAACCAATCATACTGAGCCATTTTCTCAGCATACGAATCAGGCCCTCGGTACGGCGATCCTTGATATGGTGAACCACTCGAGATGCTAATAGGGTGGCCCGGTGTTCCGGTTTGTACTTCAGGGTCCGGGTCGTCGTCCATTTCCATCTCCTATGAGAAATGATCCTCAGGTCCAAGAGGATTGAAACCCAAAAAGTCGTTGACGTAAGCATTGGGATTAAACTGAGTTGGAGAGTAGGTAGAATCCGAGTGATGAAAACGATGGGAGTTAAAGGAGTGGTGTGATTGGTTCGAGTGATGTGATCCCTGCGAATGATGGGAATGTTGGGGTTCAATGGGAATGGGTAACCCAAAGTATGGAGGGTCGGATGGTGAGGATCCTAGTGAGACAGAATGCCTTGCTGGCTCGAAGCTATGACTCCAATGGTCCCGTGAGTCAGAGCCAGAGAGCGAATTGGATGGGGTACGTCGGTGGGAGGGTCCCGCGTGGCCTGATGGCCCTCCTCGCATGGGTCCTTTTCCTTTGCCTCTCACTCGTGGCGGCATTTTCCAATTGGTAACCTGTCAAAACAAGTAGATATAATATAAACAATAAAAGGAAAGTTAAGAATAAATCCAAGGTCATTAGCCTAGACTCGGAAGTCTAAGGAATGTGCTTATTGTGTCATTGAGATTAAACACCAAAGGTTAGTGTTTAATTCACTCAATGTTGGCTCTGATACCAACCTGTCACACCCCGATATTTCCACGTATTAACGGTGGGCCCGGCGGGGAGTATCATGACGTAGTTGATATCATCATAGTCAATATACACAATATAATAGCACAGCGGAAGGCTTGGTGAATAAACTATTACAAACCATAATGTCTGAGTGTTCGACAAAAGAATATACAGACTGGAATGTAATAAGATCCACAGGCGGATCATGAAAATACAAAGAAACAAAATAACAGACTTCAGGTATCTATGGATTTGCAAGATCCTCTTATGACACCTAATAGCTCCTGCCTATTACGAGAGGTACCTGTCAAATCAGTCTTTAAGAAAATACGTCAGTTTACACTGGTAAATACAATTAACTGACTCTTTTGAAAACATTTATGAAAATTGATTTAAGTGCATATGGCACAAATCTTTTATAACTTGGGACAATTATTTAAATATAATCTTGTATACAGATTTACATGTTTGTCTCACGATTGGGGCCGGTTGAAAGCCAGTCGTGATTAACCGACTCACCACTTATAGAACCCATAAAGGAGTTATCCCCAACATGTGGGTTTATATTTTAGCATTTGCATCTGTCAGGTGTATGCCTACACCCCGTGCATAGGTCATGGCCATTTTCAAATGAAATGAGCCGAGTATATCCAGGACATGGTCGAATTAACCCCAATGTTTATGTTATCAAACAAGACAAATTAAAACGGGTTATGTAAATTTATTAATCACAATCCGATTAAATGATTTCATACCCGACCAAGTGGTATTATTATAATACCATAACCCAAGCCCGTATAAGGGAAAATAAGTTAAAAGTATTTACCTGAGCTAGCAGTAAAATCCTAAAGCTTTTTGATGGCACCTTCTACCGGAAGCTATTTAATCTATATAGAAGGTTTATTACCTATTAGGATGCTAACGGGTCTTTAATTTAGTCAAGGACTTAGACCGGCTAGCTAGAAGGAAACCTTACGGTTCTAAACACTAGGTTAAGCGGAGACCGGAATAGAATGTGGTTTAGACCCGACAAGCTTGGATACTTGTATAATATGGGTAAACTAAACACATTCTAGAATTTGAGAATTTAATGATAAGGTTAAGCCCGTTTCGGCTATTTTACGTAAACTAGTCACATAAACCGATCCGAACGCATAACCGCGTAATGGGTAACCAAATAAATTATATACAGGTCTTAATTGTTATTATGCTTAAAATATGTTAATACATCAGTAGGATGTTAACATATATGCCCAAAAAGTAATTTAAGCCAAGTTAAGTCCCATAAGGGCATTTTGGTAATTTTAATGCTTATAAAAGAGTTTAAATACTAATCTGAGTTTCAGGTCTAATATACTCAGTAAAAATATGTATTTTTTTATAAGTTATAACAGTAGGGTATAACATATATGTGAAATTTATCTTTTATAACCAAACTATGCACCGTATGGGCATTTTGGTAATTTCACATAAGCTTTAAAGGTCAAAATTTGAATTCTGAGTTTAAAACATTGGTTTACTGTTTAAATACATAAATTAACTTAAAACATCAGTAGGTAATAAGTTTTATGTGCCAAAAATAGTTTTAACTCATACTATGCGCTTTAAATGCGTAAAAGTCGGTTTTAAGCGATTATCGGGTTAAAGTAGGAAATCTGAGTTTTTGATCAGTTTATAAAGTTTAAAATATTTTATTTATCAAATAAAATCAGTAGCAAAAATTTTGGTATCAAAATGTTATGTAAAACTCATTTTATGCATAAAAAGGGTAAAACCGACAATTACCAAATCAAAGCTATAACCCTATGTTATGCTCAGCCTAAAAATAAATAAAAATCTTCAAAAATCCCAAAAAAATATTTTACATCAGTAGGTAAAAAGTTTGGTATCAAAAATTGGGTTTAGATAGGCTTCATGCTAATTACGCCATTTAATTAATAAAAAGCTTTCAAATTGCGCTATTGAGCATAACTCCTAATCTACTGATGTCAAATTTTCGGGACAAGTCTAAATATCAGTAGCAAAGGTTTTTGTCCATTTACATTGCTAAAAATCTCAGTTGTGTGTCAAAAGGGCGTTTATGGCATTTATAAGCATATTTGTTATCAAGTGCATATAATTCAAACCACTAGGAACCATGTACTATAACTCCAGAGGGTTATATGTCACACCCCCAAAATCCACCAAGCGGAGTATCACTGCTTGGAGGCGTGACGTAACCAGGATCGAGCCACCAATCATATTGAACAACACAATTAAGTAATTAAAACCAACCACAATACGATTGGTGACCAAAAGAAAGTAAACCGACTTTAGGTTAACATCGGAAGCGTAATACGTAAATCCAAAACATAAGTTCATAGTTCATAAGTTTAAAGACTTCAGAACATAAGTTCCATAAGTTTATAAGGTTTAATTATTGTCACACCCCCAAAATCCACACGCGGAGTATCACCGCTTGGAGGCGTGACTGACCAGGATCAAGCCACCAATCATATCAAACATAATGAGTATCAAATGTAATTTAAACCAAACAATATGAAAGGTGTTCAACCAAAACATGTTAAATGTAAAGCGGAAGCATAAAATGTAAACCCAACGTAAGTAGTAAGTTCAAATGTTTAAATGTTTCATCATAAGATTCACAATCCGTGCCCACAACGACCTGCTCCTCCCTGTGCAAGCTCCATATGTACCTAAGGTCCTGCAAGGCATGCAAGAGAGAGTCAACAACTAGTTGAGCGAGTTCACAGTTAATAGTTCAGTAATAGTATAGCGTGAGTAGTAGTATGTTCGTTCGTTACAATGTATCATATTAGTTCCCATCGCGGCCCTCCAGGCAGGTGTGCGAAGATGTTGGGGAATGTTTTCCCCAAGTATTCTAGACTAGGTTTATTTGTATCGCGGCCTCAACAGGCAGGTGTGCGAAGATTAGTATTCGTATCGCGGCCATTCCAGGCAGGTGTGCGAAGATTAGTATTCGTATCGTGGCCATTCCAGGCATGTGTGCGAAGATTAGTAAATTTAGTTCGCGGCCTTTCTAAGGCAGGTGTGCGAAGATCAGTTCAATAAGTGTTACCAGTCTAGTCGTATCTGATCGTTAGGTTCTACTTTATGAGTATACACAATAATTCATCAAATCCCATTCCCACCCGGGAACCCCATGCCTTGGCTGTGTGAACTCACCTTGGTTTTGCTCGGTATGCTAAATGTATGCTCGCAAGTAATCAATCACGCCCTAAAGTATGCACGTATGTGAAATCAGTTTGTGTTCAAGTTGTGCACGTATAAACATGTAGCACGTAATCACAATCATATACAAGATGGTTATACTTAACAGCAGTTAAATATTCCAGTTAACATATAACAGAATTAACTCAAGTTCCTGCACAGATCAGCTATTCGGCGAAACACACATGTTGGCGAAACACAGATATTGACGAAACACATTAGTTGGCGAAACACACATTTGACGAAACACGTTCTGTTTCGTCGTGGTCTTAATTGGCGAAACAGAATTCAATTTCGTCGATTACTCTTGGCGAAACACTTTCTGTTTCGCCGAGAGTTCTGTTTCGTCGGACGTCAGTTTCGCAGACATTAGATGCAGCAGTTACGAATATACACAGAACCCTAATCATGCTAGCAGCCGTCATCAATATCAGAAATCATATGAAGGTCAATGTGCATAACGAATCATCATAACTCAATCATCCAAGAATCATTGTCTAGCATAAACCCTAGCTTTTGTGTATAACATATTACTTTAACATCCAACAATCATATCATTGAACCCTATCAAGATGCTAACTTATATTCAGAATCAGAACATAATAACAATATCCAGAACCGAGCATTCGATTGTATTAAGTTTCGTATAGAATGATTTATATCCAACTACATCATACATAACAAAATCTATAACATCAACATATTCTTATAATCATAGCAGTAACACACATCAACTATAAGCACACGCATGGATCGAGATATCACAGAAACATGAACCGATTAACGAACACATACTAACCGAGATATGAGAAAACACAATCGATCGCTAGGGATATCTTCGAGAAGCTCCTACTGCCGTCACAAAGGAGAGGAGGGCTCTAGGGTTTCGATTACTTTTAGAGCAGATGTAAAACTGAGGCTGTTACACGTTTAAAACCCGAAATAACAAGCTGGGCCCGAACTGGGCTTCGGCGAAACTGGGCTCGGCGAAACTGACCTGTTTCGTCGAGTGGATGGTTGGCGAAACAATCTGTTTCGTCGAGAGTGGTTATGGCGAAACACATATTGTGTTTCGTCGAGTTGTTCAGGTCTCCAACAGTTTACAATTAATCATGCAGTCAAGTACTTACACCTTATCACTCAAAAATCCAGATTATCATCTTGACTATAATTAGTGTGCACAATTACCAGGTAAATAATTCGTGTAAGCAATAATCTAGACAGTCAACATGCAATAAATGCGAATAAAGAATGTTGGAAATTCGAGTTGTCACATTATCCCCAACTTGAAAGAAATTTCGTCCCGAAATTTAGCATGCGGTTACTGAGGAAGCTAGTGGTGTGACGTTGTTTACCTGTATTGTATCGCGGCTCCCCGAGCAGGTTTGCGAAGATTACTGGTTTTCTTGGGGTGTCACATTATCCCCCCGTTGATTTGGAATTTCGTCCCGAAATTCTGTGGTAGCTTCAGCCTCAGTAGTAGTTGCATTGGTTCCAAATAACTGGGGATATTTGAGTTCCATTTGCTCTTCACGCTCCCAGGTGAGCTCTGGGCCGTGGTGGGAGTTCCAACGAACTCGTACGAGAGGGATTCTCGTGTTCTTGAGGACCTTAACATCCTGGTCCGTGATCTCAACTGGTTCCTCGACGAAGTGTAACCGCTCGTCGATAGTGAGTTCCTTCAAGGGAACTATGTGGGTCTCATCTGACGTACACTTCTTCAGATTCGACACGTGGAAGACGTTGTGAACTGCACGGAGTTCAGCTGGTAAGTTCAGTCTGTAGGCTACCCTGCCTATCTTTCAATAACTTCGAATGGTCCAATATATCGTGGATTTAGTTTGCCGCGTTTGCCAAAACGAACCACACCCTTCCAGGGTGAAACTTTGAGTAGCACCCGATCCCCAACCTGGAACTCGAGTGGTTTCCTGTCTAAATCAGCGTATGCTTTCTGACGGTCGCGTGCTGCCGCCATGCGTTGCCGTATTTGTGCAATCTTTTCTGTAGTATCGACTACCATTTCTGGACCTGTGATTTGACTATCTCCCACCTCTGCCCAACAGAGAGGTGACCGGCATTTACGCCCGTACAATGCCTCGAATGGAGCAACTTTAATGCTGGTGTGGTAGCTGTTATTGTATGAAAATTCCACAAGTGGCAGATGTTTCTCCCAACCATTGCCAAAGTCAATTACGCACGCCCGAAGCATGTCTTCTAGAGTTTGAATGGTGCGCTCAGACTGCCCGTCCGTCTGAGAGTGATAAGTTGTGCTCATGTCTAAACGAGAGCCGAAAGATTTATGCATTGCTTGCCACAGTTCTGAAGTAAAACGTGCATCACGATCAGAGATAATAGAGGTCGGCACTCCGTGCCTCGAAACCACTTCTTTCAAGTAGATGTCTGCTAAAGTAGAAAACTTGTCTGTTTCTTTAATGGCCAGGAAGTGAGCAGACTTTGTGAGTCGATCCACGATCACCCAATTAGTATCATTTCCGCGCTGAGATCTAGGTAAGCCTGTAACAAAATCCATGGAAATTTGCTCCCATTTCCATTGTGATATCTCAGGTTGTTGGAGTGGTCCTGACGGTTTCTGATATTCCGCCTTGACTCTCGCACAAGTCAAGCACTTGCTGACGTAAGTAGCTATGTGGGCCTTCATGCTAGGCCACCAATATGTAGTTTTGATATCGTGGTACATTTTATCTGAACCTAGATGTACCGAGTAGCGAGACTTATTAGCTTCATCCATTACAAGCTCGCGTAGGTTGCCATAAAGTGGGACCCAAGTGCGTCCTGTTACGTAATAAGCACCATTTTCCTTCTGTTCTAAACGTTGCCTTGAGCCGCGTAGGGCTTCAGCCCTGATGTCGTCTGGTTTCAATGCTTCTACCTGAGCATTTCGTATCTGGGAAGGAAGACTAGACTGTATAGTGAGTTGTAAAGCTCGCACGCGCTTAGGCGCGGTGTCCTTTCGGCTGAGGGCGTCAGCCACAACATTGGCTTTGCCTGGGTGGTACCTGATTGAGCATTCGTAGTCGTTTAGCAGTTCGACCCATCGTCGTCGTCGCATATTCAGTTCCTTCTGTTTGAATATATGTTCGAGGCTTCTGTGATCAGTGTAGATAGCACATTTGGTACCATACAAGTAGTGTCGCCATATCTTAAGTGCAAAGACAACCGCTCCCAGTTCTAGGTCGTGTGTCGTGTAATTCCGTTCGTGAATCTTAAGTTGGCGCGAAGCATAAGCAATAACTTTATCCCTTTGCATCAATACACATCCAAGACCTTGGATTGATGCATCACAGTAGACTACAAAATCATCCGTGCCTTTAGGCAGTGAGAGGATAGGTGCGCTGCAAAGTCTATCTTTTAGGTGCTGAAACGCTGTTTCCTGTGCATTACCCCAACGATAAACAACACCCTTCTGCGTCAGTAGTGTAAGTGGCTGAGCAATTTTTGAGAAGTCTTTGATGAACCTTCTGTAGTAACCCGCCAAACCTAAGAATTGGCGTATTTCTGTTGGTGTACGAGGCGCAGGCCAGTTCTTAATCGAATCTACCTTGGATGGATCTACATGAATCCCATCCTTATTCACCACGTGGCCTAAGAAGTGGACTTCACGAAGCCAGAAGTCACATTTAGAAAACTTAGCGTATAGCTGTTCCGTTCGTAGAAGTTCCAGTATAAGTCGTAAGTGCTGCTCGTGTTCCTCCTGACTTTTCGAATAAATCAGGATGTCGTCGATGAAAACAATGACGAACTTGTCAAGATAGGGTTTGCACACTCTGTTCATAAGATCCCTGAAGACCGCAGGCGCGTTCATTAGCCCGAATGGCATGACCAAAAACTCGTAGTGACCGTAGCGAGTTCTAAATGCTGTTTTGGAGACGTCCTCATCCCGGACTCTCAGCTGGTGATATCCTGACCTTAAGTCTATTTTGGAGTAGTAGCTCGACCCTTGCGGCTGGTCGAATAAATCATCTATGCGCGGAAGAGGATAACGATTCTTGATCGTCACCTTGTTGAGTTCACGGTAGTCTATACACATCCTGAACGTACCGTCTTTCTTCTTCACGAATAACACTGGAGCTCCCCAGGGCGAAGAGCTAGGACGTATAAAACCCTTTTCCAAGAGTTCTTGTAGCTGCTTTGACAGTTCTTCTAATTCAGTTGGAGCTAAACGATAAGGTGCTCGAGCTATAGGTGCTGCTCCTGGAGCGAGCTCGATCTGAAATTCAACTTGACGATGAGGCGGTAACCCAGGTAATTCCTCAGGAAACACTTGAGGAAAATCGCGTACTACAGGAATATCTTCAATCTTCTTCTCTTTCTTCGATGTATCTGTAACGGGTGCTAATATAGCAGTGTGCCCCTTGCGCAAACACTTCTGAGCCTTCAAGAAAGAAATGATGCCACTCACGACACCACTCCTGTCACCTTGAACTTCGAGAGGTTCTTTACCAGAACGGGGAATACGAATGATCTTTTCCTTGCATGGGATCTCTGCTTGTTGTTGGGATAACCAATCCATACCAATGACGATGTCGTAACTATCGCAACGTTGAGGTTATTACTAGTATCACCCTGACCAATCACGAACACTCGACCCCTGGCACCATTGTCGTCGTTATTACCCCCATTGTTGCCTCCATTATTGTTCCTGTTTCTTTGATTGTGGTTCTGATTCTGGTTCTGGTTCGACCGTGGGCAGTGTCTTTTTGAAGTGACCTTCAGCACCATCTGATAACATCCCTTGTTACCATGCTGTTGTCGCCGATTCTATAAATCTTGTGGCTGTTGTCGTTGGTTCTGGTTTGCAGGACGTGAGTTTCTACCATCTTTGGTTTCATGACCAAGCTTGTTGCATTATTGACAATGATTGCGTTTGCCCTGCCCGCTGTGGTGCAGGTTACATCGTTTGCGCTTAGGGTGGTTTCCCTTGTATCCACCCTGCCCTTGAATACTAAATGTTGCTGATCAGGACTTTAGTTGTCATCGACCTTTCACTGCTGTGCCTGGGACGGAATCGTAGTCGAACCCTTGCTAGAGGTTCCATCCCACTTTCATCCATTGTTACTGAGGGTAGCAGAAGTAGTTGAAGTAGTAGTGGTAGTAGTATCGCTGATACGTTGAGGCAGCTTGTTCTGTCCCACTGCCTGGTCTGTGAGACGATGAGCAAGATGAGTAACATCTTGAATAGTAGCAAGATTAGCCGTCATCACATAGTTTTGAATTCCTGGTACTAAGCCTTTGAGGTACAGCTCAAAGCTCTTTATGGGAGGATCCACCATAGTTGGACACAAAATTGCTAGTTTGTTGGATCGTTATCGTGCACGCCTCTATCTCTGACCCCGTCATCTTCATGTTAAAGGACCCCACTTCCAACTTGTGGATGGCATCATAACTACTGTATTCACGTTTGATTGGTTCCTTAAAATCATTCCATGGGGAGTCATTAGCAGCCGCCAGCCCCAGCATCGTAACTTGCGCGTTCCACCAAGTTTGCGCAGTGCCTTCGAGAATATCAGTGGCATATTTCACCTTACGAGCCTCAGGTCATTCGCACATTCGAAGACCGATTCGAGTTCCTCGAACTAATGGAGGAGTCCAACAGCTCCTTCAGTGTCGCTTAAAGTAGTAGGACGACAGTCCATAAAAGTCGTGTATGTGCATTCAGGTGGCTGAGCGTGTTGACTTTTCGTGTGCGTAAGAGTAATCAAAATTAAGCACAAGTGTTGAGTTACGAGAGTAGGATCTAAAGATCCTATAGTAAGTGGTGATGGCAGGTTACACCTCCTGCCTGGGCAGCTGCGAGTGCTGCAGTAACTTGTTCAGTGATCGAAGCCGCCAACTGGGCTTGAGTTAGGTTAACGCGTCCACTCATGATCTTGACATCAAGGAGGACATATGTAAGAGAGGTTCGCGAATAGTGCGAAGTGTGACAACCCGCACTAAACCAGGTATCCGTACAACTTAATTAATGATTAATTACTACTTGATTACTGTGCTTGATTGAAACTAGCTGATAAACTGCTACCTGCATACTGATACATGCACTTACTTGCATCATACTTTATTTGCTGTCACTACATTATTTACGTGCTGAACCCTAGTGACAAACATGATGCACAAAAAGCACAGTAGCACTAAACGGATACACAGTGAACATGCTGATATAACCAGCATCAGGCAAATACTGCCTCAAGGCCTGTTAAGAGCCTCATATATTTTGGCTACACTGGTAGTGAGTGTAGGATATAAGGGTTGTGTTACCGCGTCTCTAGGGGATAAGATACACTGATTCGGATGTGCCAGAACGTACTTTAAGTACCAAACACAGCACTTTAAATAATTTAACCAGCTTCTAGCTGACTAGTAAAGTGCCAAAAATGAGAAAATATTACTAGACACTTTCTAAAGTGTCGGGGAAAACAAAATGTGTCACTAAAGTGTAATAACGACACTTTAAAGTATTTTGTAACACTTTAACGGATTACTATCCAACCGGACACCCGGACTTTACCCAGAACATGAAAATATTAGTATTTTTATTATTACTATTTTTCTGAGCCAGTTAGGGTCCCTGGTTACCCTAACACCCGTCATAACACGCTATTTATAACTAACGGAGTTTAACGCTAAACTAACCTACATTAACATAACTAAACTCCCCAACTAACACTTACAATCGAACTAACCCAACCCCCATCCCATAACCGGCCCCAACTAGGGGGAACCAACAAGTACCAAGCTTGATTATTTAATTGAGCCATGTTTAAGATCTAGCTAGCATTTTATCCAAGGGTTAAACCACACTTAAATCCATTATAAATAGCACCATTAACACAAGAGATAATCACCACTACCTAAACCACATTTCACTCACTCTCTTGCTCCCTTAGAGCTCTCGGCCCAAACCCCCCTCCCACATACATCCGATTTCAAGTTTGATCATTGCATTCCAAGATCATCCACACTTCACAAGTCACGTTTTAGGAGCTTTGGTGCAAGCGGAGTACGAAGGACCTCAACCGTTGGCTTTTATCCACGCGTTTTTCGTCACAACTCTTCCCTAGCCTTGAGCTAGAGGTATAACCTTTAAAACTTGTTTTTACACTCATCTAAAGTGGTTAAAAGGATTATTGTCGGTTGAATCTCGTTATATTAAAAGATGATGCGTTAAAGTCTAGTAAAATCATAAAAATGGTGGTTAATAGCGTATAACTTGTGTAAAAGTCGTAGGACTTGAAATTTGTGCTTATTGTGACCCGATCTATAATGTGGTAACTCAAATCTTCGTTTAACCCGACTTTGTAAAATCATGTATCTTCACATAAGCTTGTTTTTGAAAGATACAAGGGTTAAAGTGAAACATTACCACATTTTAGAGACATGAACTTGTAGAGAAATATTTTACTTGTGTAAAAGTGGTTTAACCGGTAAAATGGTGTTTAAAACTAGCGGATCTACGTATCCGCAAGTGGTATCTTCAAAGGACCACACTTTAAAGAAATCATGTTTTTAAAGAAACGGATCTTACAATGATAAGAATGATATTTAGAACACACGAGTGTGAAAATACTTGTGTGACGCATATTTCGACAAAATGACTATTTTTGAGAAAAATAACTAGAAGTTGTAAAGTCGGACTTCTCTAAAAACGAGGTTTTTACAAGACTGAAAGTACTTTATATAAAGATCTACGTATATAAATGGGATTTATAATATGGATTCGGAAAAACTACAAGTTCATGCGATTATGCAACTTTACATATTTATTGACTAGTTTGATGTGTCGGAAATTGTTTGATTGAAATAAGGAAGGTTGTTGAATTGATTGTTAAAAGAAAATGATACGCTTGAAAGCGTGGCCACCTCCAGTTACAGAGGAAACTCTGGCGAAATTTTCTAAAAACCTAACACTTAGACTTTTTACACAACAAGTGTTACAACTATTTTTGGACATACTTTTGAAACATAAAATTTCGCCAGTACCATATTTTACTAAATATTCGGAGGTGGGATTTTCACAAATATTAACGTGATAAATATATATTTTCACACACTGTTTATGATTATTTTGTGAAACGCATAAATATTATTTTTAGAGTAAAAATAATGTTTACAAACGTTAACGACTCCAAAAGTAATACAAACGCCTTCGCCATAAACATATAAGTTACACCGGTAATTACATTACCACAAGATTGATAAAACGTAACTTACGCACATGTATTGTATCCCCCATCCTTGGGAAGAAGAATAACTATCAAGCATATACAAAATGTAACACGAAATAGTTGTCTAACTATTTCCCGCAAACATAAACTGTAAAGCTAAAGCACGGCCGTCCGTCTAATAGAATTAGCACTTGTAGGTCGTTGCACAGATTACTGCTTCAGAGACGCTTGATAGAGTTTACGCATCCACTGTGAGTTCATGTCCCCCTTTTCTCTAACTGTTTTCAGTTTTCTTAACTGCGGGGGTGAAATACATGTTACTTTGTTTACAAGTACTTTATACACGGTATGAATAACGTAAGGAGGTTTAGATCATGTGAATGGGTAGTTAGAACCCCGAGGGACTCGAGCGGTAGATCTATTTGGGTGTAGCGAGCCCAGCTCCCGGTCCAACAGAACAGGCCTCTCGAAGGACTAACAGAACGGATCCGGAGTGACTTGGTACCCAACGCAAAATCGGCTAGGGTTGTATCTTACTTACTTGCATTTCACGACATGCTAATGGCCTTGCAAACCATTGGTGATCACAAGTCCTCTTACACTGCTACATACCAGGAAACTTTTATACTTACAAGTGTTTTACTTACTCACTTGCACATGAACTCGCTCAACATTATTGTTGATTTTTCAACTCACATGTATTTCAGGAAATTAACGGATTCTGGCACGGTATGAACGTTTTCCGCTGCAACCTTTCATGAAGTCATCTGGGTTTAGGGTTGTGCCTCTTTCCTGGACAAGGCATAATCCCTAAATCACGTTTATGTTTTATTTTAAGTTGTAATGTTATTGAACAAGGTTATGGATACTAGAGTATGTCCGCGTTAAACAATGGTAATGTATGTTGATTTCTAAACTTAATGATGACTTGCATGGTTTTAAATTCATATAGCTTTGTTATGATTAAGCTATGGTATTAAGAAGTCACACCAAAATTAACCACGCTTCCGCAAAGCCAGGGTGTGACAGCTTGGTATCAAAGCTCTGATCATAGCGAACTAGGATTCTGTCTCGAGTCTAGACTATGATCACTAGGGCTCTCACGAAAACCTTTTTCTGCATACCACTTAAGTCCAGATCCACACTTTTTACAAACAAATGTTGAGCACATTTTATTAATTATAAGTTCAGCTTGGAGGGCTGAGGATCGATCTGGAGGATCGAGATGGTCAAGGTATTTGAGCACGTTGGTTTGTTATAGGATCGATCTGGAGGATCGAGATGGTCAAGGTATTTGAGCACGTTGGTTGTTATAGAATCGATCTGGAGGATCGAGGTTTGGTTTAAGTGAAGGATAGAGCAGTCATGTAGACTGAATGAAATTGACTAGTAAGACTAGGAGAAGTATGTGATACCCTACTTGGTGACTTATGTGATTAACTGATTATATGATTGATTATTATACGTATATATGTTTATGTTACAAACGTTATGCTTTCATCAAGTACTAGAAGGATGGGCACTACGAACCCCATGACCATAGTATCAGACGACATAGTTCAACGAAGCACGAGGTGTACATTTCTGATACTACCGGCACAGACAATGACGACTTTCAGCCCTTTGTGCACTGCCTGAAGTCGTAGCAGAGCCTACTGATGGCCATTTTGTTGGGATTTTACCACTGGCGGTGATCCCTGCTCCTGTGCCCTTGCCGCTTATCCTGTTGATGATACGCCCTCTCAACAAGGCCTCTGAAGACGATAACGATCTACTGGAGGAGGACCCATTCGAGGGCAGGGCCTTATTACTGCTGGTATTAGACTACTACATGCGGACGCTCCTATAGGGGAAACTTATGACCATTCCCCTATCCCAGACTCACTTGAGTTTCTGACACCCGCATCTTCGCACATACAAGGAATGCAGCACTACTTACACGACGCCGACCCTGATACGGCATCACTAGCTGCACCGGACCCCGCACACAGTTCTGAGTATTGATCGTGATTATGAGGACGATTCTGTTTTTCCGCCTGGTGTTGATCCAGACCATGACATTGAGTTCATGCACTTAGACCAGCCCTTGAGGGATCCTGTAACCCCTGTGGTTGTTGATCCAGCTGATTTTGAGATAGAGTTTTTGATTCGGAGCTAGCCGTGGCCCCTGAGCCAGGCATTGCTCCTGACCCTGCATTGGAGTGTGACCCAGTTCATGCCAATGCACCGGCCGTTGCTCCTTGACTGATCATCTGCTTGGATGAGAGAAAATTTGGGGTAACTGTGCAAGACAATTTATTATTACGGGGGCCCACGTAATAACGATTTGTAGTGCACAGGAATCCTGGTGGACTCTGCAGGTCAAGCTAATGATAACCAATAACTTAAACACAAATGACCTAGGCGATGTAGCCTCGAGTTCATTCTATTACAAGCAACAAGCCAAGTTGACAAGCCTGTGTGAAGGCTCAGGAAATTATTTCCCCACTTATACAGTGAGTATATTTGCGTGTGAAATGGGGTGATTACATGATGGCTTACGTTGCTATATATACCCCATGGACAATTGAAACATTGTCCAACCCGCTTCACACTATTTCGACAAAAAGGGAATGTCACCCAGACGTGACACAAGCACCGGTACGTTACTGAGGACAGAAGACGAGCTGCAGGAACGCATCTCATAGATAAATGCACGACATGAAGCCCTCCACTCTAAGTACAACGACGGCATTACTGGAGATAACCCTCCAACTGGCTGCACCTATAAACAGTTCTTGAACTGCAAGCCTTTGAACTTTGTCGGAATCGGAGGCACCGTTGCATTTGTTCGTTGGTCCGAAAAGACCAACTCCATTCTAAGGATAAGTAACTGTCCGCCCCAACAGAGTGTTACCTACATCTCAGGGATATTTCTAGATGGCACACTCTCTTAATGGAACCTCCAGGTTCAGACCCTTGGCACAGACGCTGCTTATACACTGAGCTGGGACGAGCTCAAGGAAACGATTGAGAAGAAATGTTGTTTTAGGACAGAAATTCAGAAAACTTGACGTGGAGTCCTGAAATTTGGGAAAGGACGAACCAGAGACTCCTGAACATGACCAGCGATCGCACGACTTGTCTAGGGTCGTCCCCTACTAAGTCATTGATGTAGTATGGTATAGTGGTGTACTTGTGAGCTTTACATTGTGGTCTCGAATTGTGGCAATACAATCGCAGTATTCTCATCACATGCGATGTTCAATCAACTGTTTATGCCCTATAGCATAAGAGGTTATGTGATTGACTTGTTGATGTCATGAGATGTTATGTGTTGGTATTGTTGAATGCATACGTACACTTCACTTGCCATGACCTAACCTATGTGAAACATCTTTTAGAAGATGCCGCCAAGACGCGAAATGCGCATGCCCACCTCTGAGGCAGAACTTAAAGAGATAATTGCTGCAGCTATAGCACAGCACGAGGCCCTACGCTCCGAACCAATCAAAGGTACCTCAGAAAATAACGGTTGTTCCTACTGGCACTTCCTCAACTACAAGCCTCCGAAGTTCGACGGCACTGGGGGTGCCATAACTTTTGTAAAATGGATTGAAAGTATTGAATCCATCTTTCGAATGAGTGGCTGTACGCCAGAACAACAGGTCCCATACGTTTCTGAGTTGTTTCAAGATGGAGCTCGATTATGGTGGAATCTTCAGGTTCGAATAATGGGCCTAACTACAGCATACGCGTTAACTTGGGATGAGTTGAAAGGAATGATGCATAAGAAGTATTGCCCCCACACGGAAATCCAGAAGTGGGAAGATGAATTTCGGAGCCTAATGATGGAAGGTCCGAAGGTGTTGGAGTACGTGCAACGACTCCATGATCTGTCACAAATTGTTCCATACCTGGTAAAACCAGAACTGAAGGAATTGGAACAATTCATTTGGGAACTGGCGCCTCAAGTCTTGAGCTTGATGACAACATCTACGCCACCAACGACCATTGTTGCAAGTAAGATGGGTTTGGCACTCGTTACGGAGGCAATTAGACTAGAGAAACTCGCAGACCCTGACAAGGAGACTCAGGTAGAGTCATCCGGAAAGAACAAAAGGAAGCTCACTGAAGGTACCCGAACGAATAATGAGAACAAAGGAAAGGGTTATATGGGCACTCTGCCCAAGTGTAACACATGCCAGCGTCATCATTCTGGCCAATGTGGACTGAAAACATGCGAAGTATGTGGGAAACATGGTCACTTGAAGGACACTTGTTGGGCCCCTGCCGGTCGGGGAGGCCAAGGAGGATTTGGGAATAAAGATAATAACCGTGGCGGTTTTGGAAGTCGCCCACAGGGAAAAGATTACAAGGGTATCCTACCTAAGTGCGACAATTGTTTACGTTATCATGTCGGGCGATGCAAATATGGAAATTGTGGTAACTGTGGCAAGGTGGGACATGTCAAGGAAACTTGTTGGCAAAATACTAAACTTAGTAATGGGGGCCAGGATGGTAGTGAGAATCACGAAGAGGACAACGACAACATTAATTGTCAAGGCAGAATGAGTGATGAACAGAAGCGTGCTCGAGGATGTTTAAACTGTGGAAGCAAAAAGCATTTCAGAAGATATTGCCCGAAGACAATCAGGCGCAAGGATGAAAGCTCCCCGTCAGAGCTAGGGAGGCACGCCAGAGATCCAAGCATGGATAGCGGTACGTCCCACATTACCCAACATTATGCATCTGTATTGCCAGCTACTGTTGCAAATTTTACGATTCACAATTCTAGTATTCGAGGACATAATTGGTTTACGTAGCGAGTAAGTAGTTATTCCAGTACCCATTAGAACTGGCTTAGGGGAAGCTAGTGGAAGCCAACGCGGTAACTGGAATCGGCACGATAGAACCCGGAGAGCGTAAGTTTACGCCAGGTCTATTGCCAGTTGAATTTGGAAAGACTTCGACGTGATGTTTGTGATGGACTTGTTGACGAACAACCGTGCGGAGATTGCCATCCGCGCCCCGACAACGAACGAAGAAATGATCGTGACTCATGGAGCAGGATACGCTCCTGCGGATTATAAGAAGACCCAAAAATTCTCGCACAAAGGATGTGTTGCATTCTTGGCTCATGTTATGGAAAAGGAAGTCGAAGAACCAAAACTCAAAGGTATCCTTGTGATTGGAGAATACCCCGAAGTCTTCCTCGAAGACTTGCTGGAATCATCTCCTCACGATTTGTCAAATCCCGCGTCGACTTAATTCCGGGCACTGCACCCGTAGTCGATGCATCATAGCAACTTACACTTTCGGAGATGCAAGGACTGACAGAGAAGTGTTAGCAATGGTTAGAGAAGGAAGATAACAGACCAAAATTTCCTTTTGGGGTAACCCCATCTTTTACCCATCAAAAAGAAGGACGATGATTTCCAATAAACATCAACTACAGAGAACTGAAAAAGCTGACGATCAAGAATAGATACCCTCTGCCAAGAATCGACGATCTGTTTGATCAACTGCAAGGCTCAAACTATTATTCAAAGATCGATCTTCGATCTGGATACCATCAATTAAGGATACAGGAGGAAAGTATCCCGAAAACAGCCTTCCGAACTCGTTATGGACACTACGAGTTCCTCGTTATGCCATTTGGTTTGACAAACGCACCTGCGGTATTCATGGATCTAATGAATAGAGCTTGCAAGCCATACTTGGACAAGTTCATGATTGTGTTTATCGACGACATCTCGATTTATTCAAGGACAAAGGCTGAACACGAACAGCATCTAAGAACTATTCTGGAGCTGCTAAAGAAGGAACAGTTGCATGCCGAGTTCTCTAAGTGCGAGTTTTGGCTACGCGAAGTCCAGTTTCTTGGACATGTGGTTAATGGAAATGGGATTCATGTTGATCCCACAAAGATCAAGGCAATCAAGAATTGGGAAACGCCTACAACGCCAACCGAGATTCGACAATTCTTGGGTTTGGCTGGTTACTATCGAAGGTTCATCGAGGATTTTTCGAAAATCGCTCAACCTTTGACACTCCTGACCCAGAAGGATAAGACGTTTGATTGGGGAATCAAACAGGACGAAGCGTTTCAGATATTGAAGGATAAGCTCTGCAACGCGCCAATCTTAGCTCTACCAGAAGGCACTGATGACTTTGTGGTATACTGCGACGCATCGCGTCAAGGGTTGGGTTGTGTGTTGATGCAACGCCAAAAGGTCATTGCTTACGCATCACGCCAACTGAAAGTGCACGAGAAGAATTATACCACACATGATTTAGAGCTTGGCGCAGTGGTTTTTGCACTAAAGATCTGGAGGCACTACCTGTATGGTACGAAGTGCACAATTTTCACAGATCACAAGAGCCTACAACATATATTTAACCAGAAGGAGTTAAATATGAGGCAAAGACGATGGGTTGAGTTACTAAACGATTACGACTGCGAGATCAAGTATCACCCGGGAAAGGCGAACGTAGTAGCCGATGCCCTAAGTCGTAAAGAAAGAATCAAGCCATAAGGGTTAGAGCTTTGGAAATGATTGTACGAACCGACCTTCCCTCGCGCATTCGTGCTGCACAAAAGGAAGCTCTCAAGAAGGGAAACCTTGAGGAAGAATATCTCCGGGGAATGGAGAAGCTTTTGGTACCAAACGAGGAAGGGACGTTACATTTTGAGAAAAGAATTTGGGTTCCTCTGTTTGGTGGATTAAGGGAAGTTATTTTCGACGAAGCGCACAAGTCACGGTACTCTATCCACCCTGGATCGGATAAGATGTACCAGGATCTTAAAGATTACTATTGGTGGCCTAGGATGAAAGGCGACGTTGCTGTCTATGTGAGCAAATGTTTAACGTGCGCTAAGGTCAAGGCAGAATACCAGAAGCCTTCGGGACTTCTGCAACAACCTGAGATTCCCAAATGGAAATGGGAACAAATCTCAATGGATTTTGTTACAAAACTGCCAAGAACGCCAAGAGGCCATGATATGATTTGGGTGATTGTTGACCGCCTAACAAAGTCCGCACATTTTCTGCCAATCAGGGAGAAAGACAGTACTAGTAAACTTGCGGAAATTTACATGAGAGAGATCGTAGCACGACATGGAGTACCACTCTCGATCATCTCTGATAGAGACGGAAGATTTGTGTCAAGAATATGGCAATCTTTCCAAGAATCTTTTGGCTCACAATTGAATCTGAGCACTGCATTCCATCCGCAAACCGATGGCCAGAGCGAGCGAACAATACAAACGTTGGAAGACATGCTGAGGGCATGTGTTATGGATTTAGGCGGTAGCTGGGATAAACACTTACCTTTGGTCGAATTTTCATACAACAACAGCTACCACACCAGTATTGGTGTCGCGCCATTTGAGGCCCTATACGGACGCAAGTGCCGATCACCACTATGTTGGTCTGACGCAGGCGATAGGCAGCTTGCGGGTCCCGAGATCGTCCAAGAGACGACAGACAAGATTGCGCAAATTCTTAAACGCATCGAAGCCGCTCGCCACAGACAAAAGGCCTACGCGGATCCCAACCGGAAGCATGTGGACTTCCAAGTCGGAGAGATGGTGTTGTTAAAGGTTTCACCCTGGAAAGGGGTAGCGCGCTTTGGAAAGCGATGAAAGTTAAATCCGCGCTACATTGGTCCTTTCAGAGTTCTGGAAAGAATTGGGACAGTAGCATACAAGTTGGACCTACCTGCTGAACTAAATGGCGTTCACGATACATTTCATGTATCCAATTTAAAGAAAAGTCCAACTCAAATTGACGTTGCCATTCCTATCGACGAGATTCACATTGACGACACGCTCCACTTCATTGAGGAACCTGTTGAGGTCACGGATTGGAAAGTTAACAAAACCCGCCGGAGCAGTGTCAAGCTCGTCAAGGTACGTTGGAATGCCAGACATGGTCCTGAATTTACCTGGGAACGTGAGGACCGGATGAAAGAGAAATACCCCCACTTATTTCCTAAGAACCCTGCTTCTACAAGCAGAACTTAAATTTCGGGACGAAATTTATTTAACGGGGGGAGAATGTGACAACCCGCACTAAACCAGGTATCCGTACAACTTAATTAATGATTAATTACTACTTGATTACTGTGCTTGATTGAAACTAGCTGATAAACTGCTACCTGCATACTGATACATGCACTTACTTGCATCATACTTTATTTGCTGTCACTACATTATTTACGTGCTGAACCCTAGTGACAAACATGATGCACAAAAAGCACAGTAGCACTAAACGGATACACAGTGAACATGCTGATATAACCAGCATCAGGCAAATACTGCCTCAAGGCCTGTTAAGAGCCTCATATATTTTGGCTACACTGGTAGTGAGTGTAGGATATAAGGGTTGTGTTACCGCGTCTCTAGGGGATAAGATACACTGATTCGGATGTGCCAGAACGTACTTTAAGTACCAAACACAGCACTTTAAATAATTTAACCAGCTTCTAGCTGACTAGTAAAGTGCCAAAAATGAGAAAATATTACTAGACACTTTCTAAAGTGTCGGGGAAAACAAAATGTGTCACTAAAGTGTAATAACGACACTTTAAAGTATTTTGTAACACTTTAACGGATTACTATCCAACCGGACACCCGGACTTTACCCAGAACATGAAAATATTAGTATTTTTATTATTACTATTTTTCTGAGCCAGTTAGGGTCCCTGGTTACCCTAACACCCGTCATAACACGCTATTTATAACTAACGGAGTTTAACGCTAAACTAACCTACATTAACATAACTAAACTCCCCAACTAACACTTACAATCGAACTAACCCAACCCCCATCCCATAACCGGCCCCAACTAGGGGGAACCAACAAGTACCAAGCTTGATTATTTAATTGAGCCATGTTTAAGATCTAGCTAGCATTTTATCCAAGGGTTAAACCACACTTAAATCCATTATAAATAGCACCATTAACACAAGAGATAATCACCACTACCTAAACCACATTTCACTCACTCTCTTGCTCCCTTAGAGCTCTCGGCCCAAACCCCCCTCCCACATACATCCGATTTCAAGTTTGATCATTGCATTCCAAGATCATCCACACTTCACAAGTCACGTTTTAGGAGCTTTGGTGCAAGCGGAGTACGAAGGACCTCAACCGTTGGCTTTTATCCACGCGTTTTTCGTCACAACTCTTCCCTAGCCTTGAGCTAGAGGTATAACCTTTAAAACTTGTTTTTACACTCATCTAAAGTGGTTAAAAGGATTATTGTCGGTTGAATCTCGTTATATTAAAAGATGATGCGTTAAAGTCTAGTAAAATCATAAAAATGGTGGTTAATAGCGTATAACTTGTGTAAAAGTCGTAGGACTTGAAATTTGTGCTTATTGTGACCCGATCTATAATGTGGTAACTCAAATCTTCGTTTAACCCGACTTTGTAAAATCATGTATCTTCACATAAGCTTGTTTTTGAAAGATACAAGGGTTAAAGTGAAACATTACCACATTTTAGAGACATGAACTTGTAGAGAAATATTTTACTTGTGTAAAAGTGGTTTAACCGGTAAAATGGTGTTTAAAACTAGCGGATCTACGTATCCGCAAGTGGTATCTTCAAAGGACCACACTTTAAAGAAATCATGTTTTTAAAGAAACGGATCTTACAATGATAAGAATGATATTTAGAACACACGAGTGTGAAAATACTTGTGTGACGCATATTTCGACAAAATGACTATTTTTGAGAAAAATAACTAGAAGTTGTAAAGTCGGACTTCTCTAAAAACGAGGTTTTTACAAGACTGAAAGTACTTTATATAAAGATCTACGTATATAAATGGGATTTATAATATGGATTCGGAAAAACTACAAGTTCATGCGATTATGCAACTTTACATATTTATTGACTAGTTTGATGTGTCGGAAATTGTTTGATTGAAATAAGGAAGGTTGTTGAATTGATTGTTAAAAGAAAATGATACGCTTGAAAGCGTGGCCACCTCCAGTTACAGAGGAAACTCTGGCGAAATTTTCTAAAAACCTAACACTTAGACTTTTTACACAACAAGTGTTACAACTATTTTTGGACATACTTTTGAAACATAAAATTTCGCCAGTACCATATTTTACTAAATATTCGGAGGTGGGATTTTCACAAATATTAACGTGATAAATATATATTTTCACACACTGTTTATGATTATTTTGTGAAACGCATAAATATTATTTTTAGAGTAAAAATAATGTTTACAAACGTTAACGACTCCAAAAGTAATACAAACGCCTTCGCCATAAACATATAAGTTACACCGGTAATTACATTACCACAAGATTGATAAAACGTAACTTACGCACATGTATTGTATCCCCCATCCTTGGGAAGAAGAATAACTATCAAGCATATACAAAATGTAACACGAAATAGTTGTCTAACTATTTCCCGCAAACATAAACTGTAAAGCTAAAGCACGGCCGTCCGTCTAATAGAATTAGCACTTGTAGGTCGTTGCACAGATTACTGCTTCAGAGACGCTTGATAGAGTTTACGCATCCACTGTGAGTTCATGTCCCCCTTTTCTCTAACTGTTTTCAGTTTTCTTAACTGCGGGGGTGAAATACATGTTACTTTGTTTACAAGTACTTTATACACGGTATGAATAACGTAAGGAGGTTTAGATCATGTGAATGGGTAGTTAGAACCCCGAGGGACTCGAGCGGTAGATCTATTTGGGTGTAGCGAGCCCAGCTCCCGGTCCAACAGAACAGGCCTCTCGAAGGACTAACAGAACGGATCCGGAGTGACTTGGTACCCAACGCAAAATCGGCTAGGGTTGTATCTTACTTACTTGCATTTCACGACATGCTAATGGCCTTGCAAACCATTGGTGATCACAAGTCCTCTTACACTGCTACATACCAGGAAACTTTTATACTTACAAGTGTTTTACTTACTCACTTGCACATGAACTCGCTCAACATTATTGTTGATTTTTCAACTCACATGTATTTCAGGAAATTAACGGATTCTGGCACGGTATGAACGTTTTCCGCTGCAACCTTTCATGAAGTCATCTGGGTTTAGGGTTGTGCCTCTTTCCTGGACAAGGCATAATCCCTAAATCACGTTTATGTTTTATTTTAAGTTGTAATGTTATTGAACAAGGTTATGGATACTAGAGTATGTCCGCGTTAAACAATGGTAATGTATGTTGATTTCTAAACTTAATGATGACTTGCATGGTTTTAAATTCATATAGCTTTGTTATGATTAAGCTATGGTATTAAGAAGTCACACCAAAATTAACCACGCTTCCGCAAAGCCAGGGTGTGACACGAAGAGAGTGAGCACACAAGTATTCTCAAGCAATAACGTATAGTAGGTTCTGTAATCTGAGCATACCACGAGCAAAGTTCTATGTAATTCTAGCAAGTAGGTAAAGTAACATGAATAGTAGTACCTATGATGTTGAGCCTTGCACGTGGAGCGAAGCGTCGTTGTGGATCGTTGAGAGCACTGTTCTGGTTATAGTCTGGTTTTAACAAAATCGTTTTCCCTTTATTAAAACCGAGTTCTCTATAACCAATGGCTCTGATACCAATCTGTCACACCCCCAAAATCCACACGCGGAGTATCACCGCTTGGAGGCGTGACTGACCAGGATCAAGCCACCAATCATATCAAACATAATGAGTATCAAATGTAATTTAAACCAAACGATATGAAAGGTGTTCAACCAAAACATGTTAAATGTAAAGCGGAAGCATAAAATGTAAACCCAACGTAAGTAGTAAGTTCAAATGTTTAAATGTTTCATCATAAGATTCACAATCCGTGCCCACAACGACCTGCTCCTCCCTGTGCAAGCTCCATATGTACCTAAGGTCCTGCAAGGCATGCAAGAGAGAGTCAACAACTAGTTGAGCGAGTTCACAGTTAATAGTTCAGTAATAGTATAGCGTGAGTAGTAGTATGTTCGTTCGTTACAATGTATCGTATTAGTTCCTATCGCGGCCCTCCAGGCAGGTGTGCGAAGATGTTGGGGAATGTTTTCCCCAAGTATTCTAGACTAGGTTTATTTGTATCGCGGCCTCAACAGGCAGGTGTGCGAAGATTAGTATTCGTATCGCGGCCATTCCAGGCAGGTGTGCGAAGATTAGTATTCGTATCGCGGCCATTCCAGGCATGTGTGCGAAGATTAGTAAATTTAGTTCGCGGCCTTTCTAAGGTAGGTGTGCGAAGATCAGTTCAATAAGTGTTACCAGTCTAGTCGTATCTGATCGTTAGGTTCTACTTTATGAGTATACACAATAATTCATCAAATCCCATTCCCACCCGGGAACCCCATGCCTTGGCTGTGTGAACTCACCTTGGTTTTGCTCGGTATGCTAAATGTATGCTCGCAAGTAATCAATCACGCCCTAAAGTATGCACGTATGTGAAATCAGTTTGTGTTCAAGTTGTGCACGTATAAACATGTAGCACGTAATCACAATCATATACAAGATGGTTATACTTAACAGCAGTTAAATATTCCAGTTAACATATAACAGAATTAACTCAAGTTCCTGCACAGATCAGCTATTCAGCGAAACACACATGTTGGCGAAACACAGATATTGACGAAACACATTAGTTGGCGAAACACACATTTGACGAAACACGTTCTGTTTCGTCGTGGTCTTAATTGGCGAAACAGAATTCAATTTCGTCGATTACTCTTGGCGAAACACTTTCTGTTTCGCCGAGAGTTCTGTTTCGTCGGACGTCAGTTTCGCAGACATCAGATGCAGCAGTTACGAATATACACAGAACCCTAATCATGCTAGCAGCCGTCATCAATATCAGAAATCATATGAAGGTCAATGTGCATAACGAATCATCATAACTCAATCATCCAAGAATCATTGTCTAGCATAAACCCTAGCTTTTGTGTATAACATATTACTTTAACATCCAACAATCATATCATTGAACCCTATCAAGATGCTAACTTATATTCAGAATCAGAACATAATAACAATATCCAGAACCGAGCATTCGATTGTATTAAGTTTCGTATAGAATGATTTATATCCAACTACATCATACATAACAAAATCTATAACATCAACATATTCTTATAATCATAGCAGTAACACGCATCAACTATAAGCACACGCATGGATCGAGATATCACAGAAACATGAACCGATTAACGAACACATACTAACCGAGATATGAGAAAACACAATCGATCGCTAGGGATATCTTCGAGAAGCTCCTACTGCCGTCACAAAGGAGATGAGGGCTCTAGGGTTTCGATTGCTTTTAGAGCAGATGTAAAACTGAGGCTGTTACACGTTTAAAACCCGAAATAACAAGCTGGGCCCGAACTGGGCTTCGGCGAAACTGGGCTCGGCGAAACTGACCTGTTTCGTCGAGTGGATGGTTGGCGAAACAATCTGTTTCGTCGAGAGTGGTTATGGCGAAACACATATTGTGTTTCGTCGAGTTGTTCAGGTCTCCAACAGTTTACAATTAATCATGCAGTCAAGTACTTACACCTTATCACTCAAAAATCCAGATTATCATCTTGACTATAATTAGTGTGCACAATTACCAGGTAAATAATTCGTGTAAGCAATAATCTAGACAGTCAACATGCAATAAATGCGAATAAAGAATGTTGGAACTTCGAGTTGTCACAATTATTAAGTACGAGACATAACAGTCCTTATCCCACAACAACCTCCTCCTCGTGCAAGCTCCATAGCATCTAGCGACCTGTAAGGCATGTAACAACGAGTCAAAAACAAAGTTGAGTGAGTTCATGTTTGGTTGTTTAGTTTTAAGTTGTTTCTGAAAAACGTAGTTTGACTTTCGTTGGCTTATTTGCCGTGGGGGTTACCCCATAGTTGAAAGTATGTTTAACCAGTTCCTTTTATTACCCAAACCATATCCATAATCAGTGGGGGCTTCCCCATGTAAACTACTAGACCGTATGATATCGACTACTAACGAATTTTGTTGTGCCCTACATCAGTGTCTATCATCACTGGCGGTTTGCCATAGTCCATTAGTACACGCCCGTTCGAATGACACGGTGTGAGGTTTGTTAAACCTAATAGCGCTATTAACTAATGACCCGCTCGCCATCGTCCTCGGCGATTAAGTTGATATAAAATGAGGGACTTAATGATAGAGTTTTGTCTAGTAAGTTTTATGGTTGTTGTCCTACCCAAGGAGGACGAACGTACGTATTCTACCCAAAGAGAATACGCAGGATTAATATTGGCATCCTACCCAAGGAGGATGGCCGTACATATCCTACCTAAGTAGGATATGTAGATTTTCGTTTTAATTTCTTTAACCCATTCCCAAACCACCGGGAATCCCATGCCTTAGAAAGTGTGTGAACTCACCTCGGTTTGCTCGGTTAGATAAATTACTCTAGAAATCAGGAAATCAAGCACGTCCTAATAAGGTACAGGTAACAATCAGTTTCTCATGCACGACACGTATCCTACGTACGGTTTATCTACTTATTACTTCCATCACATACCACATAATTCAAGCGTCAAGGTACTTTGTTAAGTTATATTATTTTACCCTAAAGTAATATAACTATTACACAAAATAAACAATTATTCACACAAGTGTTCTAGGGTAAGATATATATTCTAAATATATATTTACCCATTTTATTTATAAAGTCAACCTCCGACACTTTGTATTTTTGTAAAAAAAAAAAAATCATGGCGAAGTTTATTTTGAAAACAAGGTTAAAAAAATATAATTGTAACACTTGCTAGAAAAATATTTTTTAAGTGTTGGATTTTTAGAAAAATTTAGCCAGAGTTTCCTTTGTAAATGGAGGTGTCCATGCTTACTAGCATATCATTTTCTTTTGTAAAATCATTCAATCAATCCTCAATCATCAACATGCAACCTCTATTTATCAAACTTTGTCAAAAACAAGCTTAAACCATAAACTCATGAACTTGAAAGTTTATAAAAGCATGTAGTAACTTACTAGCACACTTAGTAAGTCTCGTTACCTTCCAAAATGTGATTGGTTCTTTAAAAACTTTATTTTTAAAGAGTTTGAATATTCACAACTTCTAGTCTCATTTTCTAAAAATATTTCTTTGTGAAATCTTCTTATTACACAAGTGTTTCTACACTTGTTTATCCACCAAAAATGTGTTAAGTTTATGTAAGATCCAAGTTTTGACAAAACTCATACTTTTCACTTGGTCCTTTCGAAAAACCACTCATGGATCTTTAGATCTACAATATTAGAACTTACTTTGATCTTTATTTTTCAAGAAAACACCTATTTATTCAAGTTCATAGTTTATGTGTGGATGATTCCATCATCCACAACATTGTTATTTTCACATCTTGCTAGTTCATGTTCTTAAACATGATCTAACAAGTCCATGTGATGAACTATATCATTTCAACTAGCAAACAATAAACAACAAGCATAACAACAAAAATATATCACGATTTCATCATCATTTTAACACTACTTCATCACTTTGTTAGTTTATGTTCAAGACTTGTTTATGGTTCTTTAGAGTTCTTGAGATTTCACCATTCTTTTAACTATTAACCATCAAAAATATGAAGAAGATGAAGATCTAAGAAACTTACTACTAGCACAAGGCTAGGGGAGTTCATGAGTGTAAAAGTGGTGGTTAAAAGAAAACGAGAGCAGTCCTTGAACTTCCGAACACACCGAGCTTACTTGTAGGATCTCTAACACCTTTGGATATGTGTAGATTGCTTGAAGGAAACTTGATGGTGATGATGGTGGTGCTTGTGTTCTCGGCCGAACACACAAGGGAGAGAGAGAGATGAGTGTTGTTTGATGACGAAGATAAGAATGATCATGGTCCTCAAGGTATACTTATAATCCTCAAACCCTTATTAACCTATGTGTATTATGCCTCATTATCCACCATCAAGATCCATTATAATATTCAACTAAATCCATGGGTGGGGACACCCATGGTGACCGTTTCCAAGGGGGGGGGGGGTATAGGGTTGGGTTTCAATGGGTGGTTACTAGTTTAGTTAGATTTCAAATGATATAGTTAGTGTGTTATGGTGGGTTATATAATATATAGTGTGTTAGGGTGTTCGGGGACCCTAACTAGTTCAGAAAAATAAAAACAATGCTTCTAGCATTATTTTGGTGTTTCGGGTAATGTCCAGTTGTTCGGTTTGATACCGTTCTGTTAAAGTGCTTAATTAATTCGTAAAGTGTCTTTTATATATATTTTGTAACACTTTTAATTCCTAACACTTAGGAAAACATTCAGGACCATTTAGTCAATTTTCTGCACACTACTAGTATGTTAACAAGCACATGTAAGTATAACACAGTAATCAGAAAGCAGTTAAGTGATTCAGCACAGTCATCAAGCACTTTAATTATCATTACATAATCGTACAGAATACATGAAATTTTGAGGGTTGTCACATTCTCCCCATGTTAAGAAAATTTCGTCCCGAAATTTAGCACGTGGTTACTGAGGAAGCTAGTTAAGTCGCGTTGGTTTCCTGGTTTTCCTGGGGTGTCACATCATCCCCCCGTTGATTTGGAATTTCATCCCGAAATTATGTAGTAGCTTCAGCCTCAGTAGTGGTTGTGTTTTTCTTAAACAGCTGGGGGTACTTGAGTTTCATTTGGTCTTCTCATTCCCAGGTGTACTCTGGGCCACGACGGGAATTCCAACGAACTCGAACAAGAGGTATTCTCGTATGCTTGAGAATCTTAACATCTTGATCAGTAATCTCTACTGGTTCCTCGACGAATCACAGCTGGTCGTCGATAGTGAGCTCCTTTAAGGGAACTATGAGGGTCTCATCTGACAGACACTTCTTCAGATTCGACACATGGAAAACATTGTGAACTCCACTGAGTTCTTCAGGTAGATTCAACTTGTAGGAGACTTTGCCAATTTTCTCGATGATCTCGAACGGTCCGACATAACGCGGATTGAGTTTGCCTCGTTTGCCAAAACGAACTACACCTTTCCAAGGTGAGACTTTAAGTAGCACTCGATCCCCAACATGGAACTCGAGTGGTTTCCTTCGCTGATCTGCATAGCTTTTCTGACGGTCCCGAGCTGCCGCTATTCGTTGTAGTATCTGAGCAATCCTTTCGGTTGTATCTACTATGAGTTCTAGGCCAGTGATTTGACTGTCACCAACTTCTGCCCAACAGAGGGGTGATCGGCACTTCCGTCCGTATAATGCCTCAAACCGAGCGGCTTGGATACTGGTGTGGTAACTGTTGTTATACGAAAACTCCACTAATGGGAGGTGTTTTTCCCAGCCATTACCAAAGTCGATTACACATGCCCTAAGCATGTCTTCAAGGGTTTGGATGGTGCGTTCTGATTGCCCATCCGTCTGTGGATGATATGTCGTGCTCATGTCTAATCGAGAGCCAAAGGATTTGTGCATAGCTTGCCACAACTCAGATGTAAAACGCGAGTCACGATCAGAGATGATGGAGGTTGGCACTCTGTGCCTTGATACTACTTCCTTTAGGTAGATGTCTGCTAGGGTAGAAAACTTGTCGGTTTCCTTGATAGCCAAGAAGTGTGTAGACTTAGTCAATCGATCCACGATCACCCAAATGGTATCATTTCCACGTTGACATCTAGGCAGGCTAGTAATGAAATCCATGGAAATTTGCTCCCATTTCCATTTAGGGATCTCCGGTTGTTGAAGTAGGCCTGATGGTTTCTGATATTCAGTCTTGACTCTCACACAAGTCAAACATTTGCTGACGTAGGTTGCTATGTGGGCTTTCATACCAGGCCACCAATACGTAGTCTTGAGATCGTGGTACATTTTATCCGAACCAGGATGTACCGAATAACGAGACTTATGTGCTTCATCCATCACAAGCTCGCGTAAGTTTCCATAAAGTGGAACCCAGATGCGCCCTGTCACATAGTAGGCACCGTCTTCCTTTTGTTCTAGCCGCTGTCTCGATCCTCGCAAGGACTCAGACCTGATGTTCTCTGCTTTTAATGCTTCGACCTGAGCATCTCGTATCTGGGCGGGAAGACTAGAGTGAATGGTAAGCTGTAATGCACGTACACGCTTAGGTATAGTATCCTTTCGACTGAGGGCGTCAGCCACAACATTGGCCTTGCCCGGATGGTATTTGATCGCACATTCGTAATCATTCAAGAGTTCGACCCATCGACGTTGTCGCATGTTTAACTCCTTTTGCTTAAAGATATGCTCGAGACTCCTGTGATCGGTGTAAATGGTGCACTTGGTACCGTACCGTACAAGTAATGTCTCCATATCTTAAGTGCGAAAACAACTGCTCCCAGCTCCAAGTCGTGCGTAGTGTAGTTCCTTTCGTGAACTTTAAGTTGGCGCGATGCGTAGGCAATGACCTTGTCACGTTGCATCAACACGCAACCAAGTCCTTGGATGGAAGCGTCACAATAAACCACAAAATCATACATGCCTTCAGGCAATGAGAGGATAGGCGCGCTACAAAGTCTATCTTTTAAGTGCTGAAATGCGGACTCCTGTGCATCACCCCAACGATAGGTGACACCTTTCTGAGTTAGGGAGGTGAGAGGTTGCGCAATCTTTGAGAAATCCTTAATAAACCTTCTGTAATATCCTGCCAAACCCAAGAATTGGCGGATTTCTGTTGGTGTGTACGGGGTGCAGGCCAGTTCTTGATCGAGTCAACCTTGGATGGATCAACATGAATTCCATCCTTGTTTACCACATGGCCTAGAAAGTGGACTTCGCGAAGCCAGAAGTCACATTTTGAAAATTTGGCATACAACTGCTCTGTTTGAAGAAGTTCCAAAATAAGCCTCAGGTGTCACTCGTTTTCCTCCTGACTCTTAGAATAGATCAGGATGTTGTCGATGAAGACTATGACAAATTTATCCAGGTAAGGTTTGCATACTCGGTTCATGAGATCCATGAAGACCGCTGGTGCGTTCGTCAATCCGAAAGGCATAACCAGAAACTCGTAATGGCCGTAGCGAGTTCTGAATGCTGTTTTGGAAACGTCCTCCTCTCGGACTCTCAGCTGATGGTAGCTTGACCTTAGGTCAATCTTGGAATAGAAGCTCGACCCTTGCAACTGGTCGAATAAGTCATCAATACGTGGAAGAGGATAACGATTCTTCACAGTCACCTTGTTAAGTTCGCGATAGTCAATACACATTCTGAAAGTACCATCTTTCTTCTTCACAAACAAGACTGGAGCTCCCCAGGGCGAAGAGCTAGGACGTATAAAACCCTTTTCCAAGAGTTCTTGTAATTGCGTGGACAGTTCTTCAAGTTCTGATGGAGCAAGTCGATAACGTGCACGAGCTATTGGTGCTGCCCCAGGAGCTAGCTCGATTTGAAATTCGACTTGTCGATGAGGCGGAAGACCAGGTAATTCCTCAGGAAATACCTCAGGAAAATCGCGCACAATAGGAATGTGTTCTATCTTCTTCTCTCCCATTGATGTTTCAGTAACGAGTGCTAGAATGGCAGTGTGGCCCTTTCGCAAACACTTCTGGGCCTTAAGGAAAGAGATAATGCCTACAACAGCACCACTCTTGTCGCCATGAATCATGAGAAGTTCTTCACCAGAACGAGGAATGCAGACGATTTTCTCCTTGCAAATAGCCAATCCATCCCAATAACGACGTCGAAACTACCAAGTGTGATAGGAATAAGATCGACAGAGAAAGTCTGTCCAGCTAAGACGAGGTTAGAACCTTTAACTACGTGTGTGGCTTCAAGACTTTTACCGTTTGCTAGTTCTACCTTGTGTTTGGTGTTCAAAAGTGTTGGAGTGCGCTTAAGCATTTGGCTAGCTTTTAAGGACACATAACTAGTATCAGCACCCGAATCAAATAAAACAGTAACAAAGAAGTCGTCCATAAGAAACTTACCCATCACAACGTTGGGATCGTTCCTTGCATCACCCTGACCTAGCACGAAAACACGTCCTCTGGCACCATTGCCATTATTGTTACCCCCGTTATTACCTCCATTGTTGCCTCCATTGTTGTTCCCGTTTCCTTGGTTGTTGTTGTTCTGGTTTTGGTTCAGCTGAGGACAGTTCCTCTTAAAGTGGCCTTCAGCGCCACACTGAAAGCATCCTTTATTGCCCTGCTGTTGCTGCTGCTGGTGGTTCTGTGCAGCTTGTTGTGGTTGTTGGCGATTCTGATTTGCTGGTCGTGCGCTCCTGCAATCCTTTGCTTCATGACCAAACTTGTTACACCTCAGACAACGACCCTTGTTGCACTGCCCGCTATGATGCTTGTTGCACCGGTTGCACTTGGGGTGGTTCCCTCGGTATCCACCCTGTCCTTGGTTACCAAAAGGTTGCTGACCAGGACTCTGGTAGTCATCAGTCTTTCGCTGTTGAGACTGAACTGAAGTTGAACCCTTACTGGAATTCCCATCCCATTTTCGCTTGCTATCATTGGGAGCGTCAGTAGTAGTTGCACTAATACGCTTGGGCAGTTTGTTTTGTTCAACTGCTTGATCGGTGAGACAATGGGCCAACTTAATGATTTGCTGAATGGTACCTAGGTTAGCTGAAGTCACGTGACTCTGAATGTCAGGTACAAGACCCTTGAGGTACAGCTCAATACGTTTGATGGGAGGGTCCACCATAGTAGGGCGCAAGATGGCCAGCTCGTTTGACCTTTTCGTATACGCCTCAATCTCAGACCCCGTCATCTTTAGATTGAAAAATTCCACCTCTAGCTTGTGGATGTCGTCCCTACTACAGTACTCTTCTTTGATCAGTTCTTTGAAACTGTTCCATGGGGTGGCATTAGCAACCGCCAGCCCTAGCAATTGAACCTGCGCTTTCCACCAGGTTAACGCAGCGCCTTCGAGTGTTCCAGTAACGTATTTCACCCTACGATCTTCAGGGCATTCACACATCTCGAAAACAGACTCAAGCTTTTCGAACCAATGAAGGAGACCTACCGCTCCTTCTGTGCCGCTGAAGGTACTGGGTCGGCAATCCATGAAGGTTTTGAACATGCACACAGGAGACTGAGCATGTTGCCCTGTGGTGCGAGAATAAAAGACAAGGTTAAGCACGAGAGTTGGTTCGCAAAGGTAGGATCTAAACATCCTAAGATGGGTTGGTATGGCAGGTTATACCTCCTGCAGGGATAGCTGCGAGTGCCTCAGCAACTCGTTCATTGATCAAAGCCGTCAACTAGGCCTGAGTTAGGTTGATACGTCCTCCGCGTCCGTTCATGATCTTCACAACGAAGCAACGTAAGTGAGAAAAGTGTCGCGAAAGTGCGTAAGTGTGGGACGATAGTAGAGAGTAAGCACACAAGGTTCAAATAGCAATTATCACGTTAATTAATGCACAGTGTGAACTATCTAACCGACAATATAACATAAATCATACCACCTATTGTGTTGAGTCTTGCACGTGGAGCGAAGCGTCGTTGTGGATCATTAAGCACTGTACAGGTTATAGTCTGGTTTTATCAAAAAGTTTTTTCCCCTTTTCAAAACCAAGTTCACTATAACCAATGGCTCTGATACCAATTTGTCACACCCCCAAAATCCACCAAGCAGAGTATCACCGCTTGGAGGTGTGACGTGACCAGGATCGAGCCACCAATCATATTGAACAACACAATTAAGTAATTAAAACCAACCACAATACGATTGGTGACCAAAAGAAAGTAAACCGACTTTAGGTTAACAGCGGAAGCGTAATACGTAAATCCAAAACATAAGTTCATAGTTCATAAGTTTAAAGACTTCAAAACATAAGTTCCATAAGTTTATAAGGTTTAATTATTAAGTACGGGACATAACAGTCCTTATCCCACAACAACCTCCTCCTCGTGCAAGCTCCATAGCATCTAGCGACCTGTAAGGCATGTAACAACGAGTCAAAAACAAAGTTGAGTGAGTTCACGTTTGGTTGTTTAGTTTTAAGTTGTTTCTAAAAAACGTGGTTTGACTTTCGTTGGCTTATTTGCCGTGGGGGTTACCCCATAGTTGAAAGTATGTTTAACCAGTTCCCTTTATTACCCAAACCATATCCATAATCAGTGGGGGCTTCCCCATGTAAACTACTAGACCGTATGATATCGACTACTAAGGAATTTTGTTGTGCCCTACATCAGTGTCTATCATCACGGACAGTTTGCCATAGTCCATTAGTACACGCCCGTTCGAACGACACGGTGTGAGGTTTGTTAAACCTAATAGCGCTATTAACTAATGACCTGCTCGCCATCGGCCTCGGCGATTAAGTCGATATAAAATGAGGGACTTAATGATAGAGTTTCGTCTAGTAAGTTTTAAGGTTGTTGTCCTACCCAAGGAGGACGAACGTACGTATTCTACCCAAAGAGAATACGCATGATTAATATTGGCATCCTACCCAAGGAGGATGGCCGTACATATCCTACCTAAGTAGGATATGTAGATTTCCGTTTTAATTTCTTTAACCCATTCCCAAACCACCGGGAATCCCATGCCTTAGAAAGTGTGTGAACTCACCTCGGTTTGCTCGGTTAGATTAATTACTCTAGAAATCAGGAAATCAAGCACGTCCTAATAAGGTACAGGTGACAATCAGTTTCTCATGCATGACACGTATCCTACGTACGGTTTATCTACTTATTACTTCTATCACATACCACATAATTCAAGCGTCAAGGTACTTTGTTAAGTTATATTATTTTACCCTAAAGTAATATAACTATTACACAAAATAAACAATTATTCACACAAGTGTTCTAGTGTAAGATATATATTCTAAATATATATTTACCCATTTTATTTATAAAGTCAACCTCCGGCACTTTGTATTTTCGTAAAAAAAAAATCATGGCGAAGTTTATTTTGAAAACAGGGTTAAAAAAATATAATTGTAACACTTGCTAGAAAAATATTTTTTACGTGTTGGATTTTTAGAAAAATTTCGCCAGAGTTTCCTTTGTAAATGGAGGTGTCCATGCTTACTAGCATATCATTTTCTTTTGTAAAATCATTCAATCAATCCTCAATCATCAACATACAACCTCTATTTATCAAACTTTGTCAAAAACAAGCATAAACCATAAACTCATGAACTTGAAAGTTTATAAAAGTATGTAGTAACTTACTAGCACACTTAGTAAGTTTCGTTACCTTCCAAAATGTGATTGGTTCTTTAAAATCTTTATTTTTAAAGAGTTTGAATATTCACAACTTCTAGTCTCATTTTCTAAAAATATTTCTTTGTGAAATCTTCTTATTACACAAGTGTTTCTACACTTGTTTATCCACCAAAAATGTGTTAAGTTTATGTAAGATCCAAGTTTTGACAAAACTCATACTTTTCACTTGGTCCTTTCGAAAAACCACTCATGGATCTTTAGATCTACAATATTAGAACTTACTTTGATCTTTATTTTTCAAGAAAACACCTATTTATTCAAGTTCATAGTTTATGTGTGGATGATTCCATCATCCACAACATTCTTACTTTCACATCTTGCTAGTTCATGTTCTTAAACATGATCTAGCAAGTCCATGTGATGAACTATATCATTTCAACTAGCAAACAACAAACAACAAGCATAACAACACAAATATATCATGATTTCATCATCATTTTAACACTACTTCATCACTTTGTTAGTTTATGTTCAAGACTTGTTTATGGTTCTTTAGAGTTCTTGAGATTTCACCATTCTTTTAACTATTAACCATCAAAAATATGAAGAAGATGAAGATCTAAGAAACTTACTACTAGCACAAGGCTAGGGGAGTTCAAGAGTGTAAAAGTGGTGGTTAAAAGAAAACGAGAGTGGTCCTTGAACTTCCGAACACACCGAGCTTACTTGTAGGATCTCTAACACCTTTGGATATGTGTAGATTGCTTGAAGGAAACTTGAAGGTGATGATGGTGGTGCTTGTGTTCTCGGCCGAACACACAAGGGAGAGAGAAAGATGAGTGTTGTTTGATGACGAAGATAAGAATGATCATGGTCCTCAAGGTATACTTATAATCCTCAAACCCTTATTAACCTATGTATATTATGCCTCATTATCCACCATCAAGATCCATTATAATATTCAACTAAATCCATGGGTGGGGACACCCATGGTGACCGTTTCCAGGGGGGTATAGGGTTGGGTTTCAATGGGTGGTTACTAGTTTAGTTAGATTTCAAATGATATAGTTAGTGTGTTATGGTGGGTTATATAATATATAGTGTGTTAGGGTGTTCGGGGACCCTAACTAGTTCAGAAAAATAGAAACAATGCTTCTAGCATTATTTTGGTGTTTCAGGTAATGTCCGGTTGTTTGGTTTGATACCGTTCCGTTAAAGTGCTTAATTAATCCGTAAAGTGTCTTTTATATATATTTTTGTAACACTTTTAATTCCTAACACTTAGGAAAACATTCAGGACCATTTAGTCAATTTTCTGCACACTACTAGTATGTTAACAAGCACATGTAAGTATAACACAGTAATCAGAAAGCAGTTAAGTGATTCAGCACAGTCATCAAGCACTTTAATTATCATTACATAATCGTACGGAATACATGAAATTTTGAGGGTTGTCACATTCTCCCCCTGTTAAGAAAATTTCGTCCCGAAATTTAGCACGTGGTTACTGAGGAAGCTAGTTAAGTCGCGTTGGTTTCCTGGTTTTCCTGGGGTGTCACATTATACTACTGAGTAATGTGGTCCTAATGGAAGCTTAAAACATGGGAGAATTAAGCTTGAACGGGCCAGAACTGAAAGTCAAAGCAAAAGTCAAGCTTTTGCGACTTTCGGTTATAAACTAACCTTAGACTATTAATTGCCGGGTTAGGACTGATAAAACATGTTATAATATTAATTACCAAGTCATTAGAATGTTAAAATATAATTTAGAACTTCTGTTTTACTAATTTAAATCATTTTCATGCATTCTGTCTAGTTTAACTTTTTGTCAAACTACTTTGACCCGACAATTAACTAGTCAAACGAGATAATTAGGAGGTGCCCTTTTAAGGGTTAATCACCTACCTTAATATGGTTCCATAACCACTTTCAATTTGATCAGTGGCTGGTCCATATGTGATTAAAACGAAAGTCAAATCTAATTTACGACATGTTTGACTTTTAGGTAATTAAGCTAATTAAAACGACTAAACAAGTAATTAGAAGCTTACTAATGGTCCTAGCTGTCTTTTCTACACTTGGAATCTTCTCCTAATTGATTGCAAGCTCCAGAAGTTGTCCCTTTGAAGTTGTTTGCAAAATGAGCATATGAACACATGAACTAGTCCTCCTTTTATACTAAAATCCCACTTCCTAGATCACTTGCAGCTGTTAAGGAGGGCCCTAGGATCACCCCAGGTGTCCTAGTGGTTTATTATGACCGACTTACAGCCCCTAGAATCGTTACAAACAAAGTTGAGGCGGTTAAACTGATCAAACCTGCACCTGTCCTTCATTTTCTGCGCTGGGCGCTTTTAGGCGGCCCGCGTAAGATCTTAAAAGGTCTTACGCGGCCCACGTAGAACCGGGAAACAGGTTAAATAAGTTTCATTCATGGCAGAATCAGTCCCTGGTGGTTTTAAACCCTATTTAACCTCCTTTTTGACATGTAAGGCCCTTGTAGTTAGTTTATTGAAGCTCAAGGATGTATAAACAAACTTCGTTAGGCTCGGTTCCGTTAAATATCTCTATGAAAGCAAGTTTCATCAAGTTGACACTTATAGCCCAAAGTCTTGAAAACCTGCTTAACGATCTCGAAACCACGTGAAATTTATACCACTTATTCTTGAGAGTATATCTAAATATTTCGAAGCCTCGGTTTCGTTAAAAGGTCACTCAGAGGTCAGAATTAACATGTTGACACATTTAACCCTCGTAATCTAATAATTTTCAGATTGTTTTCATAAACGGCTTCTTATATCCAATCAATCACTCGTTTAAGAATATATTCATCATGTATGGTCATTCAGAGGCACAAGTTTGGCATGTTGACACTTTTAGTCCCTGTGGTTTCATAGTTTCACTGTTTGACAACTTTAGTCCTTCAAACTCAATCTTTCACACCTTTAGAGTTTAGGACACGTGTCTTTACATAATTGGACACGTTTTTACGTGGTGTTACATGACGCCATTCCCAACATAAAGATTCACACCACCAGATGTACAAATAAAAAAAGATAGAGAGACACATGAACCTGATAATTCAATCAGCAAGTGTCTGTAGCGGTGCGGCTGCGATGATCGGACAGGGCCGTAAACATCTCTTAGATTCTTTGATATCTCATCGGGGATGTTGCCAAACATCCCCACACTTGAATCATTGCATCCGTGAGGATTAAACGTAGTAACCTGCCAAAACAGAACACACACCCAAACAAAACAACAAATATAATACTCTAAATCCTCGGGCTGCCTCCCGAGAGCGCTAAGTTTTAGATCTTCAGCCAGATCGTACCTGATATGCGCTACGGTGGTCTCAATGCACATTTACCCCATGTATTTCCAATGAATGCACGGTATTTTACATGCCATCTCCATAAGCTCGTTGGTATAATTGGCATGTTTAGAAAGCACCTGCGGGTTTCGTTGATCCACTTCACGAGATATACACCGATGTCTTGTAGCTTCGCCTTTTTATCTTCTTCCTCGAACCCTCTTCCCCACACTTGTTAATTGGAATGATTGATATGGGAAGAGGTTCGGTACACACATTCATCTCATCAGACTGCTCTGCCTCATCATCCTCACACACCATTTGATCCACCAGTGACTCTTCATCAGATAAAGGATTCATTGGTGTGGTATTATCCTCCACAACCTCCTCCTCCATGTGAGAATAATCACTAATATCATCAGGTAATGGTGAGAGACGATCTTCTATTTCTATCTTCATTTTCAACTTCTGACACTTGGAAACTAGACAGCTGATTCGATCTTCATCGGAAAGGTTGGGTGCTGATAAATACTGCTCGAGTTTGGACAAAATCACTTCCAATATAGCAAGTTTTTTCTCCTCCTCAGTCTGATAAGTACAGATACCCTCGGGCTCAGAATATTCCTCGGGATGATACTGTCAGTATCCCTGATACGGTCTTGAGATGTACGCATCCATCATTTTTTTATTCCAATACTTTGAATTTTCCAAATACACCGCGCACATATCAGAATCATAAGTATGATCACGACCGCAACAGAAACATCGTCCATCCGTCCTCGGCTCATAATAAGCATCATCGTCCCGATCCCATCCATCAGAGTAATAATCATCCTCCATCTCTGAGTCATAATCATCAAAGTGTGGTGGAGGTAGAAGCTCTGAAACATAAGACACAGGTTTTCCATATGCCCTCTTGTATTGGGCCTCGTGGCAACCGATACATGGATGACGTGGACCCCCGCACAATCTACACGTAGAAAAGCTGAAATCTGTGTAAGGCTCTGTCATCCTGCACAACACAACTCAACTACCAAGTGTAAATCATGAACATAAAAAAAAACTTTTTGGGTTTTTAATTAATTTATTTTTAGAAAAATAAACACAAAACAAAAAAACCTAACTAAGCGCACTAACTCCCCGGCAACGGCGCCATTTTGATGATTGTCGTAAGTGTCAATCAAAAACCTATTTAACCTTGATAGCTAGGGTAAGCAGGGTATCGTATCCATGGAGAGTATGTGATCAGTTAAGTTTTCTATTTGATTAACTAAAACAAACTGAAAGTGAAAACTGAACGGTTTAAATAATTATAGAAAAAACTAAACTAAACGGCTAAAACAATAATAAAACAAAGCAACTCCCTCCAGATTTCAGGTTCTAGATTTGACACGTTCTGAACTAATTAATTTAACGGAACCACATAGACATAGTTCTGTTAACGTTTATTTACCAGTTGTGATAATTAAGGACCATTTTCCTAGACTGACTTAACAGCGTGGGGTTATTTCAAAATTACCAACTACACGTTACCAATCCACCTACCCCTCTAATATAAGCCAATTACTAGAACTCTCGGCCATTGAAAGATAAAGCAAGTGAATATAAAATAACGCAAGTCTGTTACAACTGGTTCATAAATTAGTTAACTAGCAATTAATTATATTAAGTCTACCCTCTTTATGTCACACCCAACCCGCTCAAAGTTTTGTCATCAACCGAACACGTTGTAAAGAAGGGACTCAAAATATAACAAAAATCGCATGTCAACCGAATCAACCAAGTTAAATATCTGTCACATAAATAACATAGATTGGAAGTATAACAAACTCAGACATGAAAAACCTACAAAACCGTCCACTGAGAGGAAGCCGCGAAGAGCCTAGCCGCACACGCGCCACATTGGTTCGAACCTCCTTTTTGCCGTGAAGGGATGATGATGATCTTGATGTTTGATGATGGAGGCTACCCTCCTCCCCATCTACGATGATGGATGATGAAACTAAAAGTCCCAACTCCTTGCATGTGCCGTCCAAATCAAGCCCACATGAGTTCCTTGGACTTCCAAGATGTCGGCCCATGTTTGTTGATGAGATGGATTTGTATTGACTTTGAGAATAACCCCTCAAAGATAAATTTTGGCTGCCTCCTTAACTCACATGCGTCGCCCCCAATATTAATTCTAGTGAATCCCTTCTGCCGTCAGTATATGTTCTCCAATATTGATGATGATTCATGTTGGCCACAATAAAAATAGAAATATTGATAATTTGATTTCTAAAAAATCGTGAGTCCAACAATTGTCTCTCCGTGTGCACGTGATGGCTGCCAAAAGTGTTAGATGGTCAAGTGATTTTGTTTCTATTAAAAATAAGAGTTAATTACTCTTTTTCGTCCATGTGGTTTGTCAAAAATCACTACTTCAGTCAATTAGTTTAAAAATTGCGATTTCAGTCCCTGTGGTTTCACTTTCGTAACCATTTCAGTCCCAGTGGTTTCATTTTCGTAACCATTTCAATCCATTATTCTGTTAAATACAGGGACTGAAATGGTTACGAGGTGGACTGAAATGGTTACAAAACTGAAACCACATGGACTGAAATCGCAAATTTTAAACTAATGGACTGAAATAGTGATTTTTGACAAACCAAATGGACGAAAACAGTAATTAACTCTAAAAATAATGATCCCTTTATCCCTCCAATAAAAATCATCCAACACAATAAATGCATGCTGCCCTTTATCCCTTCAACCGTAACCTGCGGGTTAAAACCGTAAGTTACGGTTTCGACTTTCTGTTTTTGACATCTTTCCAAACCGTAGGCTACGTCCGAGTAGCCGTAGGCTAAGTTTTAACTTCGCTGGACATTTTTGGCTATGTGTAAGAGAACCACTTTCATGCAACTTTCGTATAATGACAAATAAACCCCCTAAACTTCATTACTTTCACGTTTCTTGCTTTGAAGTCGTTTTATCATTCGAACAAGCTCTAAAAAAAGTCAACTCTCATGATAAATATCCTTGCTTGTTACGTGCCATCACCAAGTGTTCCAAACTTCTCCGTTTTACGCGCTTAACCTGAGAAACCATAAAAAACCCGTAGTTATCATATTCGAGACGCGTAATCATTTAAAACACACTAAGATACGTAATTTAACACACTTAATGCTCGTGTTTTGCACTCTCCATCAATACACTTTCCCTTTCATCTATCATACCATCCATAATACACTACCATTACCACCTACCATCTGTAATACAATACCACTACCTCCTACCATCCATAATACATTACCATTACCAATATTTCACTTTATTACATGTACATCAACACCCTTCATACCATCCAAACAACATATTACATCATAAAGTGACAAATATAATAAAACCATCAACCACTAAATATAAAAAAAAATCGAGTTAAATTTCATCACTAAAAAAAATAAAAAAATAAAAAATTCGAGTAACAATTATCCATGCACATGTGCATATGTATCATTTATTAGACAAATTTCGTAATACATTACTAATATTAGACAATTGCACTTCCGTATATACTACTATTCATAATACACTACTTTTTACATTAACAATATTAGAAATGCAATGTGCATCTATATGTATGAACATGTTATAACGTGTTTTGGTACACTACTTTGAATACAGTTTCCATTTCATCTATCATACCATCCATAATAAAATACAATTACCTCCTACCATCCGTAATACAATACCATTACCTCCTAACATCCATAATACAATACCATTACCAATATTTCACTTTATTACATGTACATTCAACACCCTTCATACCATTCAAACAAAATATTACATCATAAAGTGACAAATATAATCAAACCATCAACCACTAGATATAACTAACCAAAAAACATGTATATGGGCCTACTTCATCATTTAAAATCACAAACTTTTTGTAACAAAACACGTTATATCATGGTTATACATAAGGATGCACATGTGCATTTTTTTTAAGAAAAAATCGGAGCTTTTGTATATAAAGATGTATAGAAACTATTCCAATAAAAAAATCATTTTTAAGAAGTTTTTTTTATTTTTTGATTTTTTTAATAAAAAAGCTTCTACGTGTATCTATATGTAAAAGCTTCAAATTTTCTTTTTAGAGAAATTGATTTTTAAAATGTTAAATTGAATTTTAAATATGTTAAATGCTGATTTAGGATTGAAAGTGAAAAATATTCCATCAAAAATCATGTTTTGTTGGTTAAAGAAGTAGTTTGAATTGAAATCAAGTCCTTCAAATTCCACCAACATAGGAAATTCAAAAATCCTTCACCATGGTGATTGAATTCTCAACATTCCGGTGGAATGTTTGTAGATTAAAAAAAACACCATCACCCACTTCTCAAATTTCACTCCACCATTCCCTTCACCTTGTCACCACCGATCCTTTAGCTTCCTAAGAAATCGACTAACACGACCGAAGTTGCTAAAACCACATTCTCTTAAACCAAAATTGGGTTTAATTTATTTAAGGTATCATCCTCCAATTCTGGAACACACTAAAAAATGATTTCATAAAACCTCTATATAATATCATCCTGAAAAACAGGGGAAGAAACTTAAACCGCCAAACTAGAAAAAAAATGGCCAAATCAAAAACCCAAAAGTATTTAAAAAAAAACCTCGAACAATCGTTTTGCTTTAAGTCCCCAAAATGGTTGAGCCTGCTGTAGATTAAAGACGGCTGATAGGAGGAAATATCCTCTCACAGTTACAAAAAAGTGTGATTGGCTCCCATGTGTTGCCCTAGAAAAGAGGTGGAGACCTCTTAGGGTGGATGATCGGAGTGTCGCGCTCCGGTCAAAAATAATATTTATAATCCCGAATTACTCTTAACTATGCGTTAGTGGTAGTAAGGGGTAAAACCATGAAGTGTTTGTGGTTTGCGTATGGATGTGATTGATTTTAAAGGTTTTGTCACAATTTATGAAGCTTTCTATGAATTCTATCAATTGGTTTGTTTGAAAGTGTGTCCGAATGAACCGACAAGTTTGTTTTGGATTATTGAACTAAGAAAAGCTTAAATGATTGTACGAAAACTTAATTAACGGTTTAAAACAATATATGAAAACAAGGTTCACACCCGGTTCGGTAATTGAAATCGAATGAAGATGAATCGATTGGATGGATTGGGGATGAAGTGAGATGGTATCTAGGCTCCAAGAACAATATTCAAACTCAAAAACAAGTGTAACCCCCGAAAAATGGCCTCCCCAAGTGTTTTAGGTCGTCAGAAATCAAAACGAAACTGAAAATCACGTCGCCGACCCTACCCTTCTCGTCGCCGACGCCCAAGGGATGTTTTAGTTTCCTGCTGACGCATTTCCTTGCTGCCTACGCTGTTTTTCATGGACGCAACACCCAAAGCAGCGTCGACGACGGCCCTAGGGCGTCGCCGACGTCCCCTGTATGGTGGGTTTTCCTGTTTCTTCGTGTAACGCATTCCCGGATGATCCCGTTCGCTCCCGGTGCTCCGAATAGTTCCCAAATATCTCATTAAACTCGTTTAGATCTGCAAAACACAAATCTAATCAAAAGTAGGCTATTCGAAACTAAAAGCTATGTAAAAACATAAACTTAAACATATAAGAACACCGGTTTTCGACCATACATCACATCCCCACACTTGTCTTTTGCTTGCCCTCAAGCAAATCTGTTTTTCACTTTCACGTGGGTCGCATGAGAAACACACATCCCATTCTTGAGACTAAAGTTAAGGTCTAATGGCATACCCGTTCATGATTTATACAATTTCAAAACAATCCATAAGAATTGGTTACCCAAGATTAACCCGCCCTTGAAACCAACAAACCATGCACATCCCTCACAATGTTCTCTCCACTCGGTTTAAAGTTGGATAATATGTGATGTATTAGCGCTTTTGAAATAATCACTTAAACCGATTAGAACACGTACCTACATATGCTTGCAACTCAATCATTCTCCACCACCCAACACAAATACTAAGCACAAGTCAAAAGTTCTTTGAAGGGTTGTAATAGGGCTAGGCTAAGGGTATGGAATAGGATGTTTTTAAAGTGGCGAAGGTAATGAAAACTCAATTTTTATTATAAACGACTACTCTAAACATAACTGACTATAAACATCAAACTAGGAGGCAACAGTTTTCTCCTTTTATTCAACAAACTAAAAGAACATATTTTTGTATTTTTCTCAACGATTTTCTGTTCTTTTTCACAACGTTTTCTATATTTTCGATTTTTTTATGTTTTTTTTCAAATATAAATCACAACTATACAAATAACTAAACCTAAAATTTAATTTTCATCACACTGGTACAAAAATAAAAGGTTTAACGGTCTTGGGCTAAATGGGTTGGTCAAACGAAAGGTTTAGGCTCATAGTGGGCGACTAAGGGATTTATTTGGGTAAGGGTAGATAAATGGTGTAAAGGGAAAAGGTTTACCTAATTCCTTAATCATTCTTGTGCTTGTATTCGGTCTACGGTCTCAAACGTATCAAAAGTTGCAAGTTCTACAATACGCAACTAATGGTCCACTCAAACAAAGAAACATATATATGTATTGATGATGTAAAAGTGGCTCAAAACCTCACGTATAAAGGGTATGGTATGTGATATGCATAATGTACTAGTTTCTTAGGCGAATTATTACCAAATAACCACCCACTAAATACCCTTCATGTTTAATCATTTGAACTTGACCATGACAAAAGATCAAATGGGTTGTGTCATCCCTCATGGACTTAGTTACTTGTGCTTTTAAGATTGCTTCAAACAAAGACATTTTTGAAAAATATTTGAAAATTTCCCCCATCCCCACACTTGAGGTCAACATTGTCCTCAATGTGTAGTGTTTAAATGGAAGGGGTCAAAAACGAAAACTTTTTCTCCCCATCCCCACACTTGAGGTAAACATTATCCTCAATGTGTAAGAATGGAGCCTTTAAAACACACAAGGGATGTGACACGACCAAACTCCCAAAGATTTCACCTCGGCCAATAATATACAATTTACAATCCACTTATTAACTAAATAAAAATCAAAGAAAAGGAAACGAATGCACCTGGTTGTTTCTTGTTCCTCGTGTGGTCTTCATTCTTCGATAAAAAATGGTTGTCTCACGAACATTATGTACCTACAAATCTAAATTCTTGTGTTGAAGCATGCTTCTCACAACCATCAACATTTGTTAGTTACTTGTTCTACCATTTTTACAACTGATTTACCAAGTCATTCGTTACTTTAATTTAATTTTTTTGGAAAAAATAATTTACAACAATAACAATAAACCTGACTCACTTTTGTAGGAGCCACGGTTGAATTTAGCTTATGCAACAAGCCCTTTTAGACCACCCGATAGCTCTGGAGGACGAGAGGTCTCATGAGGGTTATAAAGTGAACACACCCACAACGTTCATTTAACTACTAAACAAAACAAAGTACAGAATGGAAATGTACAACAAGACAAACTAGACTATGGAAATAAACTAAAAAGAACTATAAAAAGTATATAACAACAATTAACTTACCACCTCATGGTGGTCGAATGGCATCTTGTCGCCCACAAACTCATCCAAATCACCCACTGGTGATTCATACCATTTGTCCCCAAACGGGCCAAACTTTCTCAGCTCCTCTTCTTCCCTCTTTTCTTAAGGCGACTTCTTCGCCTTCTTCTTCTTGACCGGTTTATTCTTCGATTCTCCAAACCTACCAACCATAACACATACCCTTTTGTTTGGATTCATATCCTTCTTAGGACACATATCCTCACCAAGTGGGTTAGTAAACTTAGGAAATACATTCAAAATCAATTCCCGGTCCCAAAACTTCATGCTTATTGTTCCCGTTGCACAATTTATTATGACATTAGCTGTTGTGAGGAACGGTCTACCCAGTATGACTATTGGTTGTGTGTCCTCAACACACCCAACATAGTCTACTACCAAAAAGTCCACTGGGTAGTAGCAATCATCAACCTTCACAATCACATCTTCCACCATCCCCCTTGGATGCGTAGGAGTCTGATCGGCCAACACCATGGGGGTGTCATACTTTTTCAAAGGACCAAAATCATATTGGTCGTAAAGATTCCCGGGCAAGACGCTGACACAAGCTCCAAGATCTAAGAGCACCCTCTTAATTTTGAATGTTCCAATTTGGATTGGAATAAGAGGATCTCCTAGATCTTGAGCTTTTGGGGGAAGGCACTTGATAAAAAGGCACTAACATGTGATATCAAATCAATCGGTTCGGGTAATTTGCTGTGCCGTTTTTCAATGCTTAACTCCTTTAAGCATTCCACATGAGCCAGAACCTTTTTAATGTCATCAAGTAACGGTAAATTAATTTTTGTTTGTTTAAAATTTTCCCACCTCTTGTCCTTTGGTGGGGCCCCGTTTTTCAAACTTTGATGCATTAATCGGGTTAAGTAAGGCCAAGGGATAGGGAATGGTATTAAACTCCACACCCATAGCATTGGCCTTATCATGAAGTTGACATAAAAATTTTTCACAAAAAGAGTTTTTATTTCCGTTCTCAATTTTAACTTGTGAAATCGTTTCTTTTTCTTTTTCACTTTCCGACTCATCACTTAGGTTTTCCACCACACCATCAACGAATTGTGGTGGTGGAATGCTTTTGACACTACAAATTTCATCATTCGAAAGAAGACTTACCGCGCTAATGCGTGCATTCCTCACATTGCTTGTGCTAGAGCTTTGAAGCTTCGGGTTCACCGTAGTGTCAGTTGGGAGTCGTCCTCCACTTCCTCTCATTTGGGCCATTTCTTCCGCAAGTTGACCCACTTGCTTTGCCAACGCTTCATGCGACTTGTCTCGCACCTTATTAACTATCTTCATCTCCTTGATGTCGCTACTAGATTCCTTCACCACATTCAATAGCGCTTCTATCTTGTCACCCAAATCGTCACCGCCACCATGATTATTCGCCGACCCGTTACCATCTTGATTGTACCCTCTTTGGTAACCCCCTTGGTTACCGTCTTGGCGATTTTGATACGAGGATCCACCTTGATTTCCCGATTGGAAATTCGGGTTCATTTGGTTGGAGGCATTACCATACCTAAAGTTAGGATGGTTCCTCAACCCGGGGTGGTAAGTGTTGGAGTTTATATTTTAATGCCTCCGGTCTCCATACACTTGATTCACATCCGTGGTGGATCGGGTTATGTTTTCTTGGCAATTCTCGGTCCGATGACCAATGTCACTATGTAACACCTCGTGTTTCGAAAGTCAAATTCAAAGTCAAGATTGAAGTCAAAGGAAGAAAAGATTGCTAATTGCGATCTGTCATTCCTTGCTCAACTTCTGTTTTGACTTCTTTGACTTGTAGATAATCTATTTATGTTATCGCGTTAGTTTTATTATGTGGAGTACTTATTAATAATCGAGGTTTAATCGCATATTAATCGCATGTTTAATCGATTTATCGCTTATCGCTATCGCATTCGCAACTCAAATTATGTGTTCTGGATATTGTTTTACGTGGTGTTACTTGTGCATGTTATGTTTATGTTGAGGTGTTAATCAAAGTCGCAAATCTATCGCATCGCATTCGAATCGAAGACGCTAAACGCAAGTTGAATATAGTGATTGTATGTTAGATATAGTAGTTGGGATTAAAAATAATTTAAAGGGTAATTCTATCGCATCACAATGCTCAACACTCGAATCGAATCGAAACGACTAAACGCATCACGCCGAACACTCGGATCGAGTGGCCAACCGATAGAGTGGCCATCCGATCGGATTGCCATCCGATCGGGTTGTCACCCGATCGAGTTGCCACCCGATCAGACTACCACCCGATCGACCAGCCTCTTCCTCACTTTCCTTTTTAGGAAACCCTATAAATACCATCATATGTCACATCACTTGATGTGACAGCTCCTCACTAGACCCAGCCGCACTTCAGCCACATTTCTCTCGATTTCTCTCGATTCTTGTAAGTTTCCAACCTAAATCTTGTACTTTCTTGATCTACACGCACTCCTACACCTTTCTATCTTTTGAATCTCAACTTTAAACTGTGAAATCACCGGATTTTAGGTGTTCTAGGGCGATGTCATCATGTAGTTCTTATGAACTTCAATGTTTGGCTTCATTCCACCAAGAACAACTTAGATCTAAAGGATTTCCACAACATTTACCAAGGTTTTCACTTAGATATACACAAATTCATGGATAAAAGGATTGAGAGAAGGTTTTCCAACTTTCTTTCGACTCTTTTACACTCAATGCACTCAAACCCGATGGAATCGGGGCTTGTTCTGATCTTCTACTCATTCTTAGTGATGCATTAGTTCCAGATCTGAATTCTATCTGGGCGAGATGTTGATTTCGGGTTTAAAGATGAACTACCGACTCGAACTGCGAACCGGTCGGACTAGGGTGATTCCTGTTCGGACGGGTCACTTGGGCCGAGATAAGGGTTCTGTTGTTCAAGCATGTTATCAAAATGTCTCATTCAAACACTACAAAACTTCAAACAAATCAAGTGTCAAGACGAACGGATCGTCGGGACGGATTGCCGCCCGATCGACCGACCATCCGATCGGGTTGCACTTGGTTCCACACTTAATCTATTTTTCAAACTATTCAAGGGTCTGAACGTTGAAACGGACTACTACCCGATCGGATTGCCATCCGATCGAGTGACCTTCCAATCGTGTGACGTTTGGGACTTGAATACTTAAACAATTTTCAACATGTTCAATACAAACGGATTGCCACCCGATCGGATAGCCATCCGATCGAGTGATCGTCCTGCTGTGAACTTGTTCTCAAACTAAGAAGCCTTGCAAATCGGAATGTTGTCCGATCGAACGGCCGTTCGATCGACCGACCTGAAGGGTAGAGATACTTCTCTATTTTTAAAATGCTACAACGAAAACTTCAAAGTACAAACCATCAAACACAAACACATCCTCACCAAACGAGGTGACAATCCAATCGAATGTCCATCCGATCGGATGACCATCCGAACGGATTGCCACCCGATCGACTGGCCATCTGATCTTGGTACTCATGCACCGTTTTACGCGCCAACTTTCGCTAATGCTATCGTTAACTGTTCAGGCTAATTCCGCTCTAGCGCTCCCTTCAATCCATTAACTCTATCGATGTGAGTATACTCGATCCCTTTTTGCTTTATGCACTTTTGGGTGTTACATACGTTACTTATTCTAAATCACATCGAACACTCAACGCAACACTATTTATACGCTGACCTCTAATGCATGTTATACGTGACTCGATGAATGCCTGTTTGTTATGTTAACACATTGATTGTTGTCTACCTGCCTTAGCAATGATAGTACTATAGTTTGGACTCAACACCTGTTCATTCAGGGGTTGTTAAGGACAATTACTTCACGTGTTCACAGTGGTGAATATGTGTTGCGCACTCGCTACTCGCAGTCATTTTGATAGGATCTTTGTCGATAACGTACATGCTTCACATTATACGTTGTTGGTACACGATGTCTATCTCCTACGTCAACAGTCTAGGTCGTGTCAATAGCTTGTAATAGGGGTGTAAAGTGTAAATGTTTAAGTTTATTATGTGTTGTAACCATTTCGTACGAAATGGATTGTTAGGCCATTTCGAACGAAATGGAGTTTGCCATTTCGTGCGAAATGGAACATATCCTTTCGTGCGGAACGGATCTCCTATAAATAGGAGTGTTGGGTTTTCCATTTGGTACGAATTGGAGAAAGTTGTAACGAAGTGCTGTCAAATTTTCTCCGTGTATTAACGTCTAATATCAATGGAAAACCAGTTTAAAGTGTATTTCTCTGCTTCTACTCACATTCTAACACCGATTCTCAGTTACTAGATTGTTTCCGCCTCTCTAGTGACTTAGATTTGACTCAGACCGACTCATTCAGGTCGAATATCGATCCTACAAGTGGTATCAAAGCTCAAGATGAGCCAAATCAGCTAAATCAGTGCTTTGAATGGTTTAAAACTCTCTACTTCTACTCATTCTTGGATTTTTGAACGATTCTACGCACAAAATGGACTGAGATTTAGATATAACGTGTAAAACACCATTTTAATCAATCCTTCAAAGTTACAGACCTTAATTCGGACTAAAATTGATCAAAAAGTACCAAAAACTTCATTTCGTGTGAACGAGCATCATTTCGTGTGAAATTTGTGTCCATTCCGTACGAAATGAACCATTCCATGTGAAGGTTTACCATTTCGCACGATATGGACCATTTCGTTTGAAAAACCATTTTGTCTGATCATTTCGCACGAAAAGGAACCTCTTTTACTCATTTCGCACGAAATGGCGTTCCATTTCATTTGAAAGTGTGATTTCGCTTGAAAGTTTATATCGTTTGAACTCATTTCGTTCAAAACAGTTCATTTCATTTGTGTGTCCATTTCGTTTGAAAGTTCATTCCGTGTGGAAGGCATTTCACTTGAAAAGTGAATTTTCAAAACTTAGAAAATTTCTCGAAACTGTTTTCATAGTTTAAAATGGATAACCAAGAATTTTATAACATGTTTTTCGGAGGGGGAATGACAGCAGTTCAAAGTCCAGCGAGTATTGTGCAGAACGTGAACATGGAAAACGAGCTTGGTACAATGCAAAAACCACCAAAGTTAATAAACATTGATGAATATTCAGGGTGATTAGAGAGGTTTAAAACCTGGGTACAGGCAAATAATTTTGAGTGTTGGATGAAAATTGAGTCAAAATATGTACCTCCGACAAATGGAGCGGGTATTGAGAAAACACTTAATCAGTTAACTCCGCTTGAATAGGAAAGCTTTAAACCTGAAAAGAAAATGATGAGTATCTTGCAGCAAGAAATCAAGGAAGATATTTTAGTTCTGCTACATCATCAAGATAACTCACAGTCTGTCTGGAATGCACTAAAAGTGAAGTTTCTTGGAAGTGTTTCGATGATAAAGAGCAAAATGGCATTGTTGAAAAAGGAATTTGATATTTTTACAGGTATCAAGGGTGAGTCAACAAAAGAGTTGATCGAGAGATATTGTCATTTGGTTGTAGAAATGAAGCGTTTGAGTATTGAGAAAACAGATGAAAAATGGGTTGACAAGCTAGCAGATGCTTTACCGTATGATGAGTGGGGCACATATTTGTTAGTTTTGAAAAATAACTTGGAATATGTTGGTTTCAATCTAAGCACGTTCATTGAGAAAATTGAATCGCATGAGCTTGAACTTAAAAAGATTAGAAAAATGAAATCTTCTAATGTACAACAAGATGTTCAATTGTACTAGAAAGGAAGCTCATCAGCAATATCTACCCCAAGTCCAAAAATTCAGACCGCATTTAGTGCTGAGCCTACATGTCACACCCTCAGATTACCACCTAGGGAGTGTCCCTGTTAGGTGTGTGACTACTAGCAATGAGCCACCAATTACATTGAATCACAAGCTTAAAATAAAGTTCCATCATTTAATAATAATAAAACCCCAATCATAAGTTATTCAAAACCATAAGTTCAGCGGAAGCATTAATGTATCTTAAAGTAATACTATTCAAACATAATAAATAGGTGTTTAATAAATAAGTCCCTCAATATGACCATGACTGTAACACCTGTGCCTCCACGGCCATCAAACAAATACCGAACCAATGAAATATTATATTTCATACTTGGGATTTGTAAAAATATGTGTATCATTTGCACATATCAATTTTTGTTCAATTCCAAAACTCTAAATCGCTTTCTGGAAGGTTATACGCACACCGATGCGTAATTATAACCAGTTTAATGCAACAAACACTCCGTAATAGTGACATAGGCTTAACATACCTTAAATAACCTTTACATAACTTAGAAATAAGTTTTGAAGGCTTTGGTATGGCAAAAACAAGTTAATTCGCTTACAGGGACTAAACTTGACAAACTGCGAAAGTATGCCAATTTAAACAGTAACAGGCATTTTGGAACATGACCATAAGTTAAACACACCTTAAATATCCTTTATATAGCATAGAAATAGGCTTTGAGGGGTTCGGTGTGCTAAAATAAACTTTTGGGTCATTCAGGGACTAAAAGTGTCAAAAAGTGCACAAGTTTGCATTTTCGCGCATAACTCACGTTCTGAATACATCCGGACATCCAAAAATTTATGTAAGCATGACTATATTATGCTTTAGTGTTTGGCTTTCCAAAAATCCATTCGTCGCGTCATTTGGATCGTTTTTCGCGCTTGTGCGCATTCCGTCGTAATTAAGCGAACATCGCGTTCGTACGACCAAACGAACAAACACCCGGCATATTTTTGAGCATGTTTCATGTCCACAATGTTTAGGCAACATTTTAGGGCCTTAAAGTTGGCTTTACGGGCCTTAGAAGTGTCGGGAATGGCCTTAAACACGTGCAGGGACTGAAACTGTCAAAATACAAACATGTTTCTGATCTGACAAGGCCAGGCGGCCCGCATTATGTTTGGCTGATCCTGAAGCGGGCCGCGTCCGCATATCAGACCATATTAAATGCATTTAAACACAGATTGCAGCTGTTACATTCACACCCACACATTCTCACATGCTTAGTCAGATGATAAGGATGATATTTAGCCACCACAACTTTACGACAAATGTACGGGCAAGATCATGGCACGTTTTCCATGAAACGATCTTAACGGTGGACCTTTTACTATAAATACCCCACCCCCCATGCTTCATAATCACTAGAATTTTGATCTTAGAAACTCTAAGTTGAAACCATTGTTTCATACCTGAGATTCTCGGATCGAAATTAGCATTCGGGGACCCTTCGTAAGTATTCTTTCGTTCTTTTCCTTATTTTATTGCTTTTCGAGTCAGAAAGTCAAACTTTGTTTGACTTTCAGCGTTGACCAGCTTATGGTCAATGCGAAGTTCGTTTGAACTTCGCAACGTGATTGTAATCACGATGGTCATAGTCCCTTGGGACTATGCCTACTGATTACCACGTTGTCTAGGGTCGTAGGGTAAGCGATCTAATAAATCGCTTATACCTTCGAACCCGACCCAGTTTTGTCGATCATTAGGATCCGACCAAATACATTAGGTGACCCTAGTATAGGGCATAACCTTCCGAGGTTATACCTTATGGTCACATCGTTTAAGTAGTTGTATGATAGGTAGTTTATATGCTTTAGGTAAATTACCATAATACCCTTTTCATGTATGATTGGTAATTAAGCATATGTAACCTAAACTTTTGTCACATAACTGATTATGTAACATGTTTAGGCATATAACACTTGTCATAGGACTAGTTAGACGGTCCGAACGCGTTTTACGCGAACGACGCGTTAAAGTAGCATAAGCTACCTAAACGGGTCGTAATGGGTCGTAAGCACTTAGATTAAGGTTTCATTTAGTATGTAGGCTTTGTTAAACCATATTACACGAGTTTCCATACTCGTTTGGTTTACGAAACCTCATTCTATCCGATCTTCCGATTTAGGTCCGGTTTATTAACATAGTTACCTATATAGGTGCCGTTTGATTCCGAGATCTCTAGCATTTCTTGGTGGTTATCTTAGGACTACCGAACAATCTCAAGTGAGTACATAGACCCCTCTTTTACTGTTTTCCAAACTGTTTTGGGGTGGAACACATGTGCCTACTTGTTACTTTCGTGCTTTCCTGTTTTCACATCATATACTTGTTATGTTCATTAGTACACTATTAGTACATTGTTTTACATTACAATTCTGCCATGTATGTTGACTGATAACATGCTAGCACATTGATTTACATGACTTTTCTGCTTTGTATGTTAACTTAGCATACTTAGTACATTATTTGACATTGCATCTCTGTTGCATATGTTCCAGAAACATATGGACACATTGTTTTACAGCTCTACCTTGTATGTTTACTCTAGCATACTAGGTACATTATCTTCATCACATGCTTACATTTTGGTATGACATTTGGTTTGTTTAAATGAGACAATGTACATTCATTAACACCGATCATGCCGCTCGGTAGTAGGTAGTGGTACCATAGGACTTGACAAATCCCATTCCTGAAATCTCGGGTTTGTTTGGACGTAAGGAATGACCGAATCCGAATACTTATTCTTTTGATAACCTTGACTAAAAAGGTTATCCGGCTGTCTCAAGGCTTGGATGTATGAATTTTCACAATACCACATAAATGTCTATATCAGTATAGCATGCATATATTACACAAAACATAACTTTGATTTAAACTATGTTTTACTTCAATACCTTGTTTTTGTGCATTTTACTTATGGTTTAAGTAGTCTTAATTTTACTTACCATACATAACATTTGTTACACATTACTTGACTACTTTTGGACTATCAACATTTGACATGATTTATACAAGGACTTTTGACAATTGGTTTAAACATAGACATCTTACATTGTTTGGTTTGGTTTGGTTTGAGTAATTGATTAAGTAACGAGGCGTGTGTAATATGATACAAGCATGGTGCATACGCCGCTGGTACTTCCTATATATAAGTGTTTGTATAGTATTACATATCGTAGCGTTATTTGAATCATTTCAATTTGAGACATATAACATTTTATACAAATAACATACTTTTCACAAGACATTGTTTTACAAAACAACTTATCTTTTACAAACTCATTTTACTTGGTTATTCATTTAACCATACATTATTTTCTTACTTATACATATTATCTGATCTTATTGCTTTTCAAATGATTTACAAAACAAAGCAAACTACAAGGTTCATGACTAAACATTTTCTTAAACAGAAGTCATGAATCTTATTTTCACAAAACCTATGTATCTCACAGGCATTTTTATGCTGACGTACCTATTTTCACATGTGTTTTCAGGAGATGATGCATAGGACTTATCAAGATACACATAGGCGGACTTGTGCCTTAGTGACTTAAAACGAGACAAGAACTAGTTAATTTATGTTATGTACTCTTTATTTCTTGTTTAAAGACAATGTAACTCGCTTGTTTGTTGAATAAAACAAAACTTTAATTTCCATGGTTGTGAAACATTAATTCTGTTACAACACTCCCCGATGTTTCCGCCACGTTTTGTATGTTCTACGTGGTCGGGGTGTGACAGAAAAGATGGTATCAGAGCCAATGGTTATAGGGAATTAGGGTATTAGTAATGCTTTGACCTAGTCTATAACCTTCTTAGGACCCTAACGCGAGTTTACTTGCGTTTAGTCATAAAACAATACCGTCACCTATCCTTAGGCGACGACCACAACAAGAACATAAATTTCAAAACCGCTTTGAAAACTAATCATCTGTTCTAGGATGATTGATTACTAGGTTTTGAACCCTCTATTGTAAGGTTTTGAACTCTCTATTATATGGTTTTGAACCCCTTTGGACTTTCAAAATCTCGTCAAGGTTTTGGGTTTTAAATAATGTGAACACGTGCAAACTGGAAGGGTGAATGCCTGTATTCTGGGTTTTCTGTCTAGGCAAGCACTTCGTATACATCTCATCAGACGTGAGACCAGTTGTGCTTACCTGGGAATTCTTGGGATGAGTGTTCACTTATAGGCGAGCATGTCTTCGCGATACATTATTTTTGACCCATTTACTTTGATTTGTCACCATCTCATTTGTTTGCCTTAGGTAACAAACAAATGATCACAATTTTCATTCGTTAACATTCTGCATTGATTTTCCAATAACCTTTCACTTGCTTCTTCCTCTGTCTTTCATTTTCTTTTAGAATGTCTATTCCTCTCAGCACAGGTCAAACGTCCGAGCGAACAGCCAAATTTGTCCAACAAATAGGCGAAGTGATTCAGAAGACTGTGGATCTAGGCATTGCCATGGCTCGTCTCAACAATGAAGCCCCTCGTCTCAACAATGAAGCCTCTCGTCTCGACAATGAAGCCACTCAAGAGCCACCAAAGGAAGCAGAAGTCAAGCCAGCACCAAAATCAAGGAAGCGTAAGGCTTCAAGGAAACCCGCAGCGGTTACACCTAATCAAGCGGGACCTAGCCAAGTGGCAAGGCCACCAGCTAGGAAGCCGTACTTTGGAACTTCACCTTTGTGCAACCAATGTAGCCTTCATCATCAGGCTAGTGTGAAGTGCCGAAAATGCCAAACTTGTGGACTTATAGGTCATACGGCAAGGGTTTGTCCAACTGCAGCAGTATCAAATCAAGCAGGACCCATCCGGGTGGCAACATCACCTGTTATGAAGCGATACAAAGGAACAGCCCCAATATGCGACAACTGTAATGCACACCACTTAGCTCACCTACAGTGTCGTTTGTGTGCATCATGTGGGCGACTCGGTCACCTGGCAAATGTTTGTCGATTTATCCCAAACCAAAGTGGTCCAAACCAAAGTGGTCCAAACCAACTCCAAGTCAACCCTACTCAAGCTCGTTTTCCGCCTGGATCATGCTACAACTGTGGCGATACGAGCCATTTCAGGAACAAATCCCCAAAGCTTGTTAATGCAAATCCAACCCGTGGATGAGCATTTGGCTGAACAAAGGATGTTGCTGTCTTATGCCTTTGTTTCTTTTGTTTTCGTGTATTGTGAAACAATATATCTTGTTCATAAATAAAAATTGTTGTTCGCAATTCTGTTATACAAGTATAGTTACATGTGTGTATGATTTTTCCTATGATACCTACATCAAGGAACTATGTTCCTTACAAACTACTCTTGTGATTCTCTCTTTCAAATGATCGCTCATGATTCCCTCGAAAAATTTTAAGTACTCGTTTCATTCCAGGGGACGAAGTACAAGAAATATAGGGACATTATGAGTAATCATGCTTCTGCACATCTGTGCCTTTGAATCCTTGGTTAGATAACTAAGGATATTTTCAAATCTCATACCCATTACGTTTTGATTTTTCAACATACACAGTACAAGTATTTCAAAAACAATCTTCATGATCTCAAAACATTTCATATAGTTTGAAAACAATTTTTCTAAAATGCATTGTCTATGTTATTTCAAAAACATTGGCCATGTTATCAAAACCAACCTTCATAATTTCAAAATGTTTCATATAGTCTGAAGACAATATTAACACAGTACATTTTCTTATCAAGTGCATGATTTCGAAAAGCATCATTCAAATTTTTTCAAAAACCTTATACATAATTTCAAAATTCATCTCGCATGATTTTTAAAACATTTTTTTTTACCTAGTACACCTACTTTATGATTTCAAAAGTATTATATATAAGGTTTCAAAAACGTTAAACACATTTTTCTTAAAAGAACCCCATGCATAGTTTTCAAAAATATCTTTCCACATACATTGACTTAACCTTCAAATTCTTCTTCATATGTCGCCTTGACATATCTAGCATCTCAACTTCATAAGCATTCTTACTTTATGTTTTGACATAAGCACGTCCAATGCAAGGTTTCAAAACATCTTCAACTTCTAAAATCCATATGGGATCTTCTTGTCTTCACATTTAGACCCTTGTGGATGATTATCATTCAAATTAGAGTCCTTAATTGGATTCCTTATGCACCTGAATTCGAACATTTCGGTTCCTTATAATCGAAATCGAAATTCTCTTTTAAAAATCTTTCTATCTTTATAGATAGATTCTTGTAAATGTTTAAAGTGCCAAATGAAATCCACGAGATGGATTCCTATTGTACTTTAAATACATGTACTCTGTTAGCAGAACAAACTTCTAGTTAAACAATTTTGTGGTTATGTGACTATGTGTTTATTCATCTTATGTTTTCTTTTATGCATTTTGTGTTTTTGTATACTCTGGATATTCGTTATCCAAATCCTCATAGAATCTTTCATATCTTCATATGATGGGTTCGTAGTAGGATATTCAAAAAGGTACTACCTTAAATCCTTAATGGGCTTCTATGTAATAGTTAAGACCCTTGGATTATATAAGTACCGCTCCATGTTTCATAAGAGATCCTTTTAGTGGTCTAGTCTAAAAGATTGATTCACAATTTGGTTAAAGAACGACATTTAGTGATGTAGCTGAACAGACTCCTTGATAGTCTATTTAGATCATTGATTGATTTAATTAAAAGGACTCTATGGCGGTCTAGTCACACTCATCACAGGATTGTTCATTTGGTTTTCCCCTACACATTATAAAATAGACTGTGTAAACTGTGCAAGGAATTGTCTAATTATGGACGCGTACATAATTATGAAATTTAGTGCACAGAAACCCAGTAAGGTTTATTATGTGTAAGAACCGATAGTGACAACAATAACAAAATGAGAACGATGTAATGGAGGTACGGTGGACGCACCAATGACGCTTCATATACTTGTATATAAGTATCCCTCTTACATTGCAAGCATAATGTTATTAAGGTTACTAGAAGTTCAGAACCCTAACCAATGTTGTTCGATCTTTTCAAACTTCATGTTTTCAAGCTCTCACAAGTTTCCTCTAAATAAATTTCGGGACGAAATTTCCTAAAGTAGGGGAGACTGTAACACCTGTGCCTCCATGGCCATCAAACAAATACCGAACCAATGAAATATTATATTTCATACTTGGGATTTGTAAAAATATGTGTATCATTTGCACATATCAATTTTTGTTCAATTCCAAAACTCTAAATCGCTTTCTGGAAGGTTATACGCACACCGATGCGTAATTATAACCAGTTTAATGCAACAAACACTCCGGAATAGTGACATAGGCTTAACATACCTTAAATAACCTTTACATAACTTAGAAATAAGTTTTGAAGGCTTTGGTATGGCAAAAACAAGTTAATTCGCTTACAGGGACTAAACTTGACAAACTGCGAAAGTATGCCAATTTAAACTGTAACAGACATTTCGGAACATGACCATAAGTTAAACACACCTTAAATATCCTTTATATAGCTTAGAAATAGGCTTTGAGGGGTTCGGTGTGCTAAAATAAACTTTTGGGTCATTCAGGGACTAAAAGTGTCAAAAAGTGCACAAGTTTGCATTTTCGCGCATAACTCACGTTCTGAATACATCCGGACATCCAAAAATTTATGTAAGCATGACTATATTATGCTTTAGTGTTTGGCTTTCCAAAAATCCATTCGTCGCGTCATTTGGATCGTTTTTCGCGCTTGTGCGCATTCCGTCGTAATTAAGCGAACATCGCGTTCGTACGACCAAACGAACCAACACCCGGCATATTTTTGAGCAAGTTTCATGTCCACAATGTTTAGGCAACATTTTAGGGCCTTAAAGTTGGCTTTACGGGCCTTAGAAGTGTCGGGAATGGCCTTAAACACGTGCAGGGACTGAAACTGTCAAAATACAAACATGTTTCTGATCTGACAAGGCCAGGCGGCCCGCATTATGTTTGGCTGATCCTGAAGCGGGCCGCGTCCGCATATCAGACCAGATTAAATGCATTTAATCACAGATTGCAGCTGTTACATTCACACCCACACATTCTCACATGCTTAGTCAGATGATAAGGATGATATTTAGCCACCACAACTTTACGACAAATGTACGGGCAAGATCATGGCACGTTTTCCATGAAACGATCTTAACGGTGGACCTTTTACTATAAATACCCCACCCCCATGCTTCATAATCACTAGAATTTTGATCTTAGAAACTCTAAGTTGAAACCATTGTTTCATACCTGAGATTCTCGGATCGAAATTAGCATTCGGGGACCCTTCGTAAGTATTCTTTCGTTCTTTTCCTTATTTTATTGCTTTTCGAGTCAGAAAGTCAAACTTTGTTTGACTTTCAGCGTTGACCAGCTTATGGTCAATGCGAAGTTCGTTTGAACTTCGCAACGTGATTGTAATCACGATGGTCATAGTCCCTTGGGACTATGCCTACTGATTACCACGTTGTCTAGGGTCGTAGGGTAAGCGATCTAATAAATCGCTTATACCTTCGAACCCGACCCAGTTTTGTCGATCATTAGGATCCGACCAAATACATTAGGTGACCCTAGTATAGGGCATAACCTTCCGAGGTTATACCTTATGGTCACATCGTTTAAGTAGTTGTATGATAGGTAGTTTATATGCTTTAGGTAAATTACCAGAATACCCTTTTCATGTATGATTGGTAATTAAGCATATGTAACCTAAACTTTTGTCACATAACTGATTATGTAACATGTTTAGGCATATAACACTTGTCATAGGACTAGTTAGACGGTCCGAACGCGTTTTACGCGAACGACGCGTTAAAGTAGCATAAGCTACCTAAACGGGTCGTAATGGGTCGTAAGCACTTAGATTAAGGTTTCATTTAGTATGTAGGCTTTGTTAAACCATATTACACGAGTTTCCATACTCGTTTGGTTTACGAAACCTCATTCTATCCGATCTTCCGATTTAGGTCCGGTTTATTAACATAGTTACGTATATAGGTGCCGTTTGATTCCGAGATCTCTAGCATTTCTTGGTGGTTATCTTAGGACTACTGAACAATCTCAAGTGAGTACATAGACCCCTCTTTTACTGTTTTCCAAACTGTTTTGGGGTGGAACACATGTGCCTACTTGTTACTTTCGTGCTTTCCTGTTTTCACATCATATACTTGTTATGTTCATTAGTACACTATTAGTACATTGTTTTACATTACATTTCTGCCATGTATGTTGACTGATAACATGCTAGCACATTGATTTACATGACTTTTCTGCTTTGTATGTTAACTTAGCATACTTAGTACATTATTTGACATTGCATCTCTGTTGCATATGTTCTAGTAACATATGGACACATTGTTTTACAGCTCTACCTTGTATGTTTACTCTAGCATACTAGGTACATTATCTTCATCACATGCTTACATTTTGGTATGACATTTGGTTTGTTTAAATGAGACAATGTACATTCATTAACACCGATCATGCCGCTCGGTAGTAGGTAGTGGTACCATAGGACTTGACAAATCCCATTCCTGAAATCTCGGGTTTGTTTGGACGTAAGGAATGACCGAATCCGAATACTTATTCTTTTGATAACCTTGACTAAAAAGGTTATCCGGCTGTCTCAAGGCTTGGATGTATGAATTTTCACAATACCGCATAAATGTCTATATCAGTATAGCATGCATATATTACACAAAACATAACTTTGATTTAAACTATGTTTTACTTCAATACCTTGTTTTTGTGCATTTTACTTATGGTTTAAGTAGTCTTAATTTTACTTACCATACATAACATTTGTTACACATTACTTGACTACTTTTAGACTATAAACATTTGACATGATTTATACAAGGACTTTTGACAATTGGTTTAAACATAGACATCTTACATTGTTTGGTTTGGTTTGGTTTGAGTAATTGATTAAGTAACGAGGCGTGTGTAATATGATACAAGCATGGTGGATACGCCGCTGGTACTTCCTATATATAAGTGTTTGTATAGTATTACATATCGTAGCGTTATTTGAATCATTTCAATTTGAGACATATAACATTTTATACAAATAACATACTTTTCACAAGACATTGTTTTACAAAACAACTTATCTTTTACAAACTCATTTTACTTGGTTATTCATTTAACCATACATTATTTTCTTACTTATACATATTATCTGATCTTATTGCTTTTCAAATGATTTACAAAACAAAGCAAACTACAAGGTTCATGACTAAACATTTTCTTAAACAGAAGTCATGAATCTTATTTTCACAAAACCTATGTATCTCACAGGCATTTTTATGCTGACGTACCTATTTTCACATGTGTTTTCAGGAGATGATGCATAGGACTTATCAAGATACACATAGGCGGACTTGTGCCTTAGTGACTTAAAACGAGACAAGAACTAGTTAATTTATGTTATGTACTCTTTATTTCTTGTTTAAAGACAATGTAACTCGCTTGTTTGTTGAATAAAACGAAACTTTAATTTCCATGGTTGTGAAACATTAATTCTGTTACAACACTCCCCGATGTTTCCGCCACGTTTTGTATGTTCTACGTGGTCGGGGTGTGACAGAAAAGATGGTATCAGAGCCAATGGTTATAGGGAATTAGGGTATTAGTAATGCTTTGACCTAGTCTATAACCTTCTTAGGACCCTAACGCGAGTTTACTTGCGTTTAGTCATAAAACAATACCGTCACCTATCCTTAGGCGACGACCACAACAAGAACATAAATTTCAAAACCGCTTTGAAAACTAATCATCTGTTCTAGGATGATTGATTACTAGGTTTTGAACCCTCTATTGTAAGGTTTTGAACTCTCTATTATATGGTTTTGAACCCCTTTGGACTTTCAAAATCTCGTCAAGGTTTTGGGTTTTAAATAATGTGAACACGAACAAGACGGCTCCTGATGTACATGACTGCCCTTTCCCACGTACTCCTATCCAGTACTGGGCCCGACTGGGTCATTAGTTCACATCCGTCGTATCTAGGAGCGGTGTGAGGGTGCCAAACCTAAGTAGCGCTACCAACTAATACCCATTACCCTCCAGGTAATAATGTAAGGGACTTACAAGAATGATAGGTGAGAATATTAACCAATATACCCGTTTTTACCCAAAAGACTTATCCCTCCACGGGATACCCACTGACTGTCCCCAACCACTGGGACGCATGCTCGAATGTAGTGAACTCACCTTAGAGTGCTCGGTAGGTTTAATTATCCGTTTAACCACCAAATCTATCAAGTCCTATGATGAACACATATTTAACATTCAGTATTCATACTAGCTCAATTCATGATATTCCACATATACTTGTCAACTAATGCACGTATCGTACAAGTAATAATACTGTTAATTCAACATGCCATACAAACGATAACATAACCGTTCACGCACACTTCCAAGTCAACTGAATCGGATCGAGCACTACCGTTTAATTAACGAAGGTTTATCCGTGATCGAACAAGATGAAAACACTCAGTACAACACAACTAATAATTATACTCATATGAACATCAGATCCTTATCACTATATCGAGATCGTATGATCGCATAGCCGATTACATCTTAACAGATTACAACACTCGATCATGTATTCAAGTAACTACAATCAAAACAACCTCATTTTCTATTAATAGTCCAAACAATAATCGAATGTTGCCAGTTCACAAAAATCATGTTCGTAACAATCATTGCTACACATGCAGCCCACTACCCAATATCATAAAAGGATGTTGTCCAACCAAAACATGCGGCCCAATTATACCAATCAGATCAGTCCAAGAACTCTACTAGCCCACTTACAATTACCGGTTACACACACACATAATATGAATTCATTATTTTGTTTCTATAGGCCCACCGATTACGCACATGCATTGACATCGGTTCAATAATTATATTAATCCCCCAACCTTACAATCAGTCACTATCTAATTGGATCAATGATAACCTGCCATTCCTTTCGGTGCTGAAATCCCTAACATGGCCCAATCATTAATTTTTGCATACAATTCTGACTTTATAACAGTGTTCTACACTCTCACACACATCACAAAGCAACTAATCATATATAACCGAAAGGAATCATGTTACCTACATCAACAATATCACGCAAGACTTATCAACATTTGTTCACATAGAATCAATAGCCAACACTTAGACAAATAAGAGGTAACACTAACCGGTGATGATGATGATCCCGACTGAGGGTTTTACTTCTGCCGTCGCACACACACACAAATGGGGAATAGGGTTTTTATGTGAGTTTTAAATTATCAAGAACATATTACGTGCATTTATATGCTAAGAGTTGGGGGGGGGGGCGATTCCACTTCTGGCCGTGATGATGTTTAAGCCCAACTAAATGGGCTGCCAATACATATGGTTACAACAGTCCATACTAGCAATCAAGGCCCACTCAACATCGCAACATATGGGCCAACATATGGACTTCAATGATTTGGGGTGCGGCCCAATTCACACACTCATACACGTTCACTCGAACCCATTATACGTATACCAATTAGTCACAAGTGTTTACTATTTTTCTTTGTCATACAGAATATAAAAGCGAATAACGAGAAACAGGATCACGTGACAAAGATGATACTGACCTTGAAAGTACGGGTTGTCACATCATCCCCAACTTGAAAGAAATTTCATCCCGAAATTTGACAAGTAGGCACGAAGAAGTGAAGTGATAAATCAAGATTGTTGTGGATTTTGCTCAGGTGTTACATCATCCCCAACTTGAAAAGGAATTTCGTCCCGAACTTCACCAGTTTTACCAGATTTAGATTTGTCTTTAGGAAAAAGGTGTGGATACTTGAGCTTCATTTGATCCTCACGCTCCCATGTGAACTCCGGTCCACGTCTTGAGTTCCAACGAACTTTGACAATTAGAATACGACTGTGCTTACGTACTTTAACCTCTCGATCCATAATCTCAACGGGCTCTTCAACAAACTGTAGCTTGTCGTCAATCTTCAGCTCTTGGAAGGGTACCACTAGTGGGTCCTCAGCAAAACACCTCTTTAGTTGCGAAACGTGGAAGACATCGTGAACATTGACCAACTCAGCAGGTAATTCTAGCTTGTAGGCCATTTTACCGATGCGTTCAAGAACTCAAAACGGTCCAACATAGTGTGGATTAAGCTTGCCATGCTTTCCAAAGCGTACAACACCTTTCCACGGTGAAACCTTCAACATGACACGATCATTCACTTTGAATTCTACCTCCTTGCTACGTTTGTCGGCGTAGGCTTTCTGACGGTCACGAGCTGCTGCCATACGTTCTCTGATCTTCACAATCATCTCTGAAGTCTCTAAAACCAACTCTGGACCTGAAATCTGACTGTCACCCACTTCAGCCCAACAGAGAGGTGAACGACACTTCCTCCCATATAATGCTTCAAACGGAGCTGCTTTGATGCTAGTGTGGTAACTGTTGTTGTAGGAGAATTCTATTAACGGTAAATGTTTCTCCCAACCCTTCCCAAAATCAATAACACATGCCCGTAGCATGTCTTCAAGTGTTTGAATAGTGCGCTCACTCTGACCGTCGGTCTGTGGGTGATACGCAGTACTCATATCGAGACGCGATCCAAACGAGCTGTGCATAGCCTGCCACAACTCCGAGGTGAAACGCGGATCCCGATCCAAAATGATAGAAGTTGGCACCCCGTGCCTAGAAACCACCTCCTTAAGGTATATCGCTGCGAGTTGAGAGTGCTTATCTGTTTCCTTAATTGGTAGAAAGTGCGCTGACTTCGTAAGACAATCGACAATTACCCATATCGTGTCGTTCCCCGCCTGTGTTCTCGGTAATCCTGTAACAAAATCCATGGAGATCTGCTCCCACTTCCACATCGGTATTTCTGGTTGCTGGAGTAGTCCCGAGGGTTTCTGATACTCTGCCTTGACTCTAGCACAAGTCAAACACTTCCTTACATACGTGGCTATGATAGCTTTCATATTCGGCCACCAATACGAGACCTTGAGATCCTGATACATCTTATCAGACCCCGGGTGAACAGAGTATCGTGACTTATGTGCTTCATCCATCACAAGTTCGCGGAGATCGCCAAACAGAGGAACCCATAATCTCCCCATAAAATAGTAAATGCCATCAGACTTTTGTTCGAACTTCTTGTTCATACCACGCAAACCCTCTGCTTCAATGCTTTCATCCTTTAAGGCCTCGACCTGAGCTGAACGAATCCGTGTGGGTAGATCAGAGTGAATAGTAAGCTGTAGAGCACGAACACGCTTCGGCTTTGGTTCCTTGCGGCTAAGAGCATCTGCTACAACATTAGCTTTACCCGGGTGATACTTGATGGCACACTCGTAATCATTGAACAACTCTACCCAACGACGCTGACGCATATTCAATTCCTTCTGGTCAAAGATATGCTGAAGGCTCCTGTGATCGGTGTAGATGGTGCACTTGGTACCGTACAGATAGTGCCTCCAAATTTTCAATGCAAAGACCACTGCCCCTAACTCTAAGTCATGAGTCGTGTAGTTCTTCTCGTGTACTTTCAACTGTCGAGAAGCGTAAGCTATCACTTTGTTGCGCTGCATCAACACGCAACCCAGACCCTGAATCGATGCATCACAATGGACCTCGAAGTCCTCTGTACCCTCTGGTAAAGACAGAATCGGCGCGCTACACAATTTCTGTTTCAAAAGTTGGAAGGCATCCTCCTGTTTCGCTCCCCAAGAATAAACTACCTTCTTCTGTGTTAATGAGGTGAGTGGCTGAGCAATCTTCGAGAAGTCCTGAATAAAACGACGATAATACCCTGCTAGACCTAGAAATTGTCGCACCTCCGAAGGATTCTTTGGTGCCGCCCAATTTCTAATGGCATCGATCTTGGCAGGATCCACATGTATGCCCATCTCATTAACGATATGCCCCAGAAAATGTACCTCCCGTATCCAGAAATCACACTTAGAAAATTTCGCGTACAGCTGCTCCCTCCTCAGGAGCTCTAAGATAAGACGTAGATGTCGCTCATGATCCTCCTTGTTCTTGGAATAAATCAGGATGTCGTCGATGAAGACGATAACAAAGTCGTCAAGATACGGCTTGCACACGCGGTTCATGAGGTCCATGAAGACCGCCGGTGCATTGGTCAACCCAAATGGCATGACCAAGAACTCATAATGACCATATCGTGTCCGAAATGCCGTTCTAGGAACATCCTCTTCCCTGACCCGCACTTGATGATAACCCGACCTTAAGTCGATCTTAGAATAGAAACTTGACCCTTGCAGCTGGTCAAACAGGTCGTCAATACGTGGTAAAGGATAACGGTTCTTGATCGTTACCTTGTTGAGCTCGCGATAATCTATACACATCCGAAAGGACCCATCCTTCTTCTTCACAAATAGTACAGGGGCTCCCCAAGGTGAAGAGCTAGGTCGGATAAAACCTCTATCCAACAGCTCTTGGAGTTGATTCGACAACTCCTGTAACTCTCCTGGCGCAAGACGATAAGGAGCACGAGCAATCGGGGCTGCTCCTAGTGCGAGTTCAATCTGGAATTCCACCTAACGATGTGGAGGTAAACTAGGGAGTTCTTCAGGAAACACATCAGGAAATTCACGAACAACTGGAAGATCCTCGATCTTCCTTTCGTCAGACTGCGAGTCAGTGACAAGGGCTAGAATACCAGGATAGCCCTTACGTAGATACTTCTGAGCCTTCATTGATGAAACAATACTAACCGGTGTCCCACTGCGATGACCCTGAACCGATAAGGATTCTCCACTAGGGAGAGGAACACGCACGATTTTCTCCTTACAGAGAATTTCCGCCTGATACTTGGACAACCAGTCCATGCCGATAACTACGTCGAAACTTCCAAGAGTAATGGGGAGTAGGTCAACGTCGAATACCTGACCCAAAAGATCGAGTTTACACCCAACCAGAACATTTGCTATCTCTACTATGTGTTTCATAACGAGAGGTGTAGGACTTAACCCTAACTGACGACTGAATCCCAAAGACACGTAACTCCAATTGGTACCAGAGTCAAATAAAATAGAAGCATATACACCGTTTACTAAAAACGTACCAGTAACCACGTTGCCGTCGTTCCGTGCTTCCCCAGCTCCTAAGACAAACCCGCGCCCTCGCGCAGCATTACTCCCGTTGTTTCCAGCATTGTTGTTCCCGTTGTTATTGCCCCCTGTATTCTGCTTCAGCTGAGGGCAGTCTCGCTTGAAATGCCCCTCTGCCCCACATTGGTAACACCCCTTTTGAATACCCTGGTTCTGCTGACTCTGCTGTCTACCCTGCTGTTGTGACGACTGCTGCTGAGCTGGGAGTGAAGCCCTACAATCCCTAGCCACATGCCCTGATCGGTTACACCGATGACAAACTCGGGTACACTGCCCCTTGTGATGATAGTTACACTTGCTGCACAGATGTAACTTCCCCGCATAAGATCCCTGCCCTGAATTGTTACCCTGATTTTGATTCACCGACGATGACTGGCTGAAACTGCGATTGCTGCCAGTATCCGCTTTCTTCTGAGGCTGTGTAGAGTTGGACCCCCTATCCATATCGCTCCACTTACGCTTGCTATCAGTAGCAGGAGCAGTGGAAGTAGTAGCGGCTGTAGCAGTACTAGAATTACGTGGTGGTAACGAGTTACTCTCCACCTCCTGATCAACTATCTTGTGAGTCAGACGAACAATCTGAGTTAAGTTATTGAGGTTTGCGGCAGTAACCAAACCCTTACTCATGGAGGTAATCCCTTGATGAACAACTCAATTCTTCGAGACATAGGTCGGGACAAATTCGGACACAAGTCAGCCAACTCATACGACCGCTTCACGTATGCTTCAACCTCAGATCCCACCAATTTCAGATCATAATACTCGTTCTCTAGCTTCAGTATCTCATCACGAGGACAGTATTCTTCCCTCATCAACTCCTTAAAGTCTTCCCACGTAGTGGCGTTCGCCACCTCGATGCCTAACAGCTGAACCTGGGCATTCCACCATGTCAAGGCACCATCCTCGAGCATGCCCGTAGCATACTTCACTCTGTCCCCGACAGGGCAGTTACACATCGCGAATATGGATTCTGCCTTTTCAAACCAGCGCAGGAGTCCTACAGCCCCTTCAGTCCCGCTGAAGGTCTGTGGCTTACAATCCATAAAAGTTTTAAACGTGCAAACAGGTGGGTGAGGTGGATTTTGTGGCGCCGACTGACCTATTAACGAGAGAAAATATAACAAACAAGTAAGACTCAAGTATACGACTCAAAGGGAAGAGTGTTTGGTACATGTCGTACCAGCCTGATAAGCCGCCAAGGCTGCAGCCACCTGAGCGTTGATTAAATTTGTTAACTCAGCTTGTGTCATATTGATTTGGCCACGTCCACCACCGCGGCCTCCACCACGTCCACCACGACGGCCTCCACCACGTCCGTTCATGATTCTATAAGTATGGGAAAAAGGAACGAATTAACAGACAAGTTCAAGTAGATGTCAAGTATTGCTATGGTATTCACAGTTTTCAAGGTTCTAATACAAGATCGACTAACAACACGGAATTCCTTTTTCACACTCGTCGAGATTTACTGGGACTCACATGCACCCCACATTATTATTATGTGTGCACCCACAATAATAATCTAGTTTGCATGTTCATCTCAATTCCTCCTAACTCATGTTAAAAGGATTCCTAACTTCAAGCAACATGAACAAGAGCGTCATAACACGAAACATGTAAGTTCAAGAAGAGTCCCACTCCTAAAACACGTAACATAGACTGATTGCATAGAAACTCGTGCTGTAGTGTCAATTGTGCATTTAAGTGCAATACGAATCATAAGTAAGTACTAAACATGCTATGCAATAGTAAATAAGAGACGAACCTTGCTTTCTGGAGCTGAGTGTCATGGTCGATGTCGGATCAGTTCAGTTATAGTCGGGTTTTATAAAACATTTTAAAACCAAGTTCACTATAACCAGTGGCTCTGATACCAAACTATCACACCCTCAGATTACCACCTAGGGAGTGTCCCTGTTAGGTGTGTGACTACTAGCAATGAGCCACCAATTACATTGAATCACAAGCTTAAAATAAAGTTCCATCGTTTAATAATAATAAAACCCCAATCATAAGTTATTCAAAACCATAAGTTCAGCGGAAGCATTAATGTATCTTAAAGTAAATACTATTCAAACATAATAAATAGGTGTTTAAAAAATAAGTCCATCAGTATGACCATGACCACCATTGCTGTCCAGCCAGCAAGCTCCTGTTTCCATCACCTAACGACCTGCGAGCACGTAACAAGTGTATCAGACAAAGCTGGCGAGATCATAGTTTAAGAAAGCGTTTGTTACCAGTTGAATGTAAAACAGTTCAATAACCAATGCAAGTAATATTGTTAATATCTCAATTCCGAACAAGACGGCTCCTGATGTACATGACTGCCCTTTCCCACGTACTCCTATCCAGTACTGGGCCCGACTGGGTCATTAGTTCACATCCGTCCTATCTAGGAGCGGTGTGAGGGTGCCAAACCTAAGTAGCGCTACCAACTAATACCCATTACCCTCCAGGTAATAATGTAAGGGACTTACAAGAATGATAGGTGAGAATATTAACCAATATACCCGTTTTTACCCAAAAGACTTATCCCTCCACGGGATACCCACTGACTGTCCCCAACCACTGGGACGCATGCTCGAATGTAGTAAACTCACCTTAGAGTGCTTGGTAGGTTTAATTATCCGTTTAACCACCAAATCTATCAAGTCCTAAGATGAACACATATTTAACATTCAGTATTCATACTAGCTCAATTCATGATATTCCACATATACTTGTCAACTAATGCACGTATCGTACAAGTAATAATACTGTTAATTCAACATGCCATACAAACGATAACATAACCGTTCACGCACACTTCCTAGTCAACTAAATCGGATCGAGCACTACCGTTTAATTAACGAAGGTTTATCCGTGATCGAACAAGATGAAAACACTCAGTACAACACAACTAATAATTATACTCATATGAACATCAGATCCTTATCACTATATCGAGATCGTATGATCGCATAGCCGATTACATCTTAAGAGATTACAACACTCGATCATGTATTCAAGTAACTACAATCAAAACAACCTCATTTTCTATTAATAGTCCAAACAATAATCGAATGTTGCCAATTCACAAAAATCATGTTCGTAACAATCATTGCTACACATGCAGCCCACTACCCAATATCATAAAAGGATGCTGTCCAACCAAAACATGCGGCCCAATTATACCAATCAGATCAGTCCAAGAACTCTACTAGACCACTTACAAATACCGTTTACACACACACATAATATGAATTCATTATTTTGTTTCTATCGGCCCACCGATTACTCACATGCATTGACATCGGTTCAATAATTATATTAATCCCCCAACCTTACAATCAGTCACTATCTAATAGGATCAATGATAACCTGCCATTCCTTTCGGTGCTGAAATCCCTAACATGGCCCAATCATTAATTTTTGCATACAATTCTGACTTTATAACAGTGTTCTACACTCTCACACACATCACAAAGCAACTAATCATATATAACCGAAAGGAATCGTGTTACCTACATCAACAATATCACGCAAGACTTATCAACATTTGTTCACATAGAATCAATAGCCAACACTTAGACAAATAAGTGGTAACACTAACCAGTGATGATGATGATCCCGACTAAGGGTTTTACTACTCCCGTCGCACACACACACAAATGGGGAATAGGGTTTTTATGTGAGTTTTAAACTAATCAAGAACATATTATGTGCATTTATATGCTAAGAGTTGGGGGGCGATTCCACTTCTGGCCGTGATGATGTTTAAGCCCAACTAAATGGGCTGCCAATACATATGGTTACAACAGTCCATACTAGCAATCAAGGCCCACTTAACATCGCAACATATGGGCCAACATATGGACTTTAATGATTTGGGGTGCGGCCCAATTCACACACTCATACACGTTCACTCGAACCCATTATACGTATACCAATTAGTCACAAGTGTTTACTATTTTTCTTTGTCGTACGGAATATAAAAGCGAATAACGAGAAACAGGATCACGTGACATAGATGATACTAACCTTGAAAGTACGGGTTGTCACATCATCCCCAACTTGAAAGAAATTTCGTCCCGAAATTTGACAAGTAGGCACGAAGAAGTGAAGTGATAAATCAAGATTGTCGTGGATTTTGCTCAGGTGTTACACTAAATCTGGAGTTTCTCAAAGCACACCAAACAATAACTATTCACCATTCATAAGTTATGAACCAAATCCTAAGGTTCAAGAACAAGTGTCTCCTCAAAGTTCATCAAGTTCAAATAATCAGAGTTACGTTTCTAGGATACAGTGCAATATAGCTGTAAACATCAAGAATGGTCAAGATTTTACAGAAGCAGCTGCAAAGCAACATATCGCACTATTAGCTTCCATTCTTGAATCATATGAGAGTCTAGTTGCTGGAAGGATTGGTAATCCAGACATGACAAAGGAGGATTACGATCAAATTGATCCTGAAGAATTAGAGCTTATTGATATCAAATGGGGAATGGCGAGCTTAGTGAGGAGAGCACAAAGATTTATGGAAATAACCGGACGAAACAGTCTTTCAGGACCTGATCAAAAGCTTGGATTTGATAAAGAAAAAGTAACTTGCTTCAAATACAAAGAAAAAGGACATTTCAAACGTGAGTGTCCAAACAGGGAAGTAAACAATCATCAGAATCCGTTCACAAATGACTACTACCGACAAGCAATCTATCACAAAACTAGTCAACAACCATTTAATCAAAGACCTCAAATTGAAAACAAACCAGAAAAGGCTCTTTTGGTTAATTAGGATGATGAGAAGATGCCGGAAGGTTTTAGTTGGGATAAATATGTTCTTGGTGAGGGTCTTGCTATGATGGCGGAGATTATTGAAGAGCCAGAATGTGTTGTTGAAGCTGAGGAAGTCGAAGAAGTAATGAGTGAAGAGAGTCTGGCAGAGCTTGAAGAGACAGCAGCAGAAGTTTATTATTATCAATCAGAACAGGAGATTATTGCTAATTCTTTTAAATCCATAATGCCTCCTAACATGTTTGATTCTTTTGCAGGATTTTTCAGCGAGCCAACTACAGGTCTATGTCCACAATATGACGTCGAAAAAGCTCCGGTTGAAGAAATCATAGATGTTTCTAAAGAGATGAATGAAGAAACTCTGAAGGAGATAGCTGACAAGGCGCTGACGGTCAAGCTGAAAGAGGTAGACAAAACTCAAGAGTCAGTGTCTGTCGAAATGGAGTATGTCAAAACGGAGTTTGTCGAAACGGAGTCTGTCAAAATGGAGTTTGTCGAAACAGAGTCAATCGAAAAGGAGTCAATCGAAAAGGAGTCCGAGTTCAAATCAGAAAATCTGGATATCAAATCAGGAGAAAAATCAGAGTCTGAGTCTGACGGGTTTGGTAAACCAGAAATTAAAACTAATAAAGAAGAAAAGGTTTTTGAAAAGATTGATCCAATTCCTGAAACACCATGCGAAAATTGTTTAAAACCCTGCATGGATTGTCTTGAAAAAGACAAACAGTTTCAAGAATTGAAGAAATATACTGACAACGTAAAATTTGATCTTAATGATGTGAGAGAAGGTTATGACACTTTATCACGTTCAATCAAAATAATTCAAAAAGAAAGTATAGAAAATGATAAAGCTACTAATCTGTTCAAAGAAACTGTCATGGAAAAACATATGGAAATTAACATTCATCTGGACACAATCGCATCTTTGAAAAAGGAACTTGAATTGATGCGTATTGAAAAAGAAAGAGTTGATAAGAAATTGATCAGTTATATTGCTTCATCTTATGTGATTGATCAAATTGTTCCTCAACTACCTGATGCTAAACCTGCTTTCAACAATGTTCCACCCCCAATGTGGATTCATTATACACAGAAATATCCAGATGGGGTGGAAGCAGCTTTGAATCTCAAGCTAAGAACTGTAGAGAATGAGTTACCGGAAAACATTGATGTTACATTCTCTCCATCTGACACTGACAACGAGTCACAAGTGATTAAAACTGTTGTTGACCAAGTGTTGGATGAAGAAAGTGATAACTCAGATTTCGGTACGGTTAAAACTCATTTGGAGAATTCCAATTCTGATTCTGAAGATGACGGAAACTTTTTGGATAAGTTTATACCAAAATCAGATAAAGTTGTGAATGACGATTCGATCATTGTGGCTTACACGATGACCGGAACTGACAAACTATATACTGAGTTTGAGTACCCGATTCAGAATGCAAAACTGGAAAATGTTGAAAAGGTTTATAAGCTTGTGGAAATTGACATTTCAGAGGTTAATAACAATGCATTTCTATCAAAACCGAAAAAATATTTTGTGAAACAACAACCAAACAACCCGGGAAAGAAAGAATGGGTGGGTAACAATGGTCAGAACAAAAGACATGGTAACAATTTCAAAAGGAAAGGTGTCAGTTTTGAGAAGAAAATGGCTAAGAAAGAAGCTAAGCCAAAAGAAAATTTGTGTGATGTGTTTGTGGCGGGTAAGAATACAGTAGATGAAAAAGATTATATCTTTAGTCAGAAAGCAATTGACGATTTCAATGCAGCTCAAAAGTTGAAAGATGAGACCAACAGATCTACTTTTGTTGAGTATAACAAAAGAGTCTGTTATCGTTGCAATGAAATTGGTCACATGGCCAAACAGTGTGTTAAGAGGATTGAAAAACCAGTTTTCCAGAAACCCAAACCTAAAACTTCAAATGATGTTAAGGGAAAAACACCGATGGTTTCCCCTGTGCGTATTCTGAAACGCGGTGAATCGTTGAAGTCCGAGGACAAGCCAAAATCAACCTTTGAGATTGGTGAATCTTTAAAATCTCCAAAGACTTCAAAGGTTTATCCTAAAACAAAGATTTTTCAAAAACAATAATGGGTGGAGAAACCTAAACAATCGTTTGAAGAAAAGAAAATGGAAAAGGTTTTAAATCTGAGCCGACAGTTGTTGTAACTAACAATGAAAATCTTGAGTTTGAATTGGACAAATTGATTGAGGAATTCCTACCAATCAAGGAGGGAGATCTAAAATTAAAGTCAAAACCTGTTGTTCCAAATGTTGTCTTCAACATTCCAAAAGTTGATGTGGATCATGATATTATGTTTGGTAGTGTTCCAAATGTGAAGAAATCTTGGGCATCATTGTTTGAGTGAATGTCTTTAATGTGTGCAGGGGCTTCCGAGGTCGATCATCTCCAAGTGGATCATGGATAGCGGTGCCTCAAGGCATATGACGGGAATGTTAGCATTGCTCTATGATGTCAAATCAATAAATGGAGGATATGTTGGGTTTGCAGGAACGCAGGGTGACAGAATTGTTGGTGAAGGAATTCTTACCAATGGAGTTGTAACGTTTGATAAAGTGAACTACATCGTTGAACTTGAAAACAATCTGTTGAGCATATCGCAGATTCGTGACAAGTCGTTCACAGTTCATTTTACAAAAAATGAGTGTTTGATCATTAAACCAGGTTTTAAAATTCCAGAAGATATGGTGTTGATGCGCGCTCCTCGTGAAAATGATTTGTATGTCCTAGACATGAGCGTCGCAACAACAACAGACATGAAACCAAAATGTTTTGTAACTAAAATAAAAGCAACTGAAAAAGAATCAAGAATGTGGCATCGTAAGATGTGTCACATTCATGTGAGAAAAATGGATTTCTTAGTTCACAATGATCTTTTTGAAGGAGTTAATTTGAAAAATTTTCATCTGAATGATGTTTGTGTAGAATGCAAAAAGGGTAAGGAAACGAAGAAGTCACACCCAAAGAAGCTCTTGAACTCCATCAGACTACCGCTCGAAAGACTCCATATGGATCTTTTCGGACCGGTAAATGTGAAGAGCGTAAGTGGAGATTTGTACTGTCTTGTGGTCACTGATGACTTTACAAGATTTTCATGGGTGATGTATCTCGAAAGAAAATATGAAACGTTTGATTCGTTGATGATCTTATTAAAAAAGATGGAGACGCTGTACAAACTGCCGATCAGAAGAATTCGTAGCGACAACGGAACAGAGTTCAAAAACAACCGTATGCTTGAATTTTGCAATGACAAAGGCATTCTTCATGAATTCAGCACACCGTATACTCCAAAACAAAACGGTGTCGCAGAACGAAAGAATCGCACACTGATCGAAACAGCTCGCACTATACTAGTTGATTCCAAATTGCCGATATTCTTTTGGAGTGAAGCGGTTGCTACAGCATGTTATACACTAAATCGTGTTCTTACAGTAAAGAAGTACAAGAAAACCTGCTTCGAATTACTTCATTGCTATAAACCAAATCTGAAATTCTTAGAACCTTTTGGATCACCATGCACTTTTATTGATCCAGATGGTAAATTTGGTGCAAAGGTTAACGAAGGTTTTTTTGTAGGATATGCGAGCCCACTGAAGAGAGTATTTGTTCCATGCTTAGGAAAGATTAGACAAGTTCAGCATGTCGACTGTCAGCAGCATACAGCTTTAGAACAACTTCCCGGAAATAGATTGCTTTTTGACTACGACAAACTCTGGGAGTCATTCCAATTGCCGACTGAGCCAAGTGAGGAGGAAATAGCAATATTATATCAACTTCAGCAATCTATGTCACAAGAACAAGTGCCAAGACCGCTGGTAGTTTCTCAGCCCACCGTGGGTGTAAATGATCACGAGGCCGGTCCAAGTGGAACTGCTCACGAAGCCCCAGAAGAACCAGTCCCAATATTTGACCATTCTGACGACTCAGAATCGGAACTCGATCTGATTTTTGACGAGGAACCAAATATTGTATCTTCAGAAGCTGTTGATCACACGGGTGATCAGGATATCACAAATTTGCAATCGGAAGTAAGCGTGCCAGACACAGTCATGCCGAGAACTTTGTCTTATCATCCATCGGAACAAATTATTGGTGATCTTCACAGTGGCGTGAAAACTCGAGAACAAATCAATAAAGGGCTTACATGATTTTATTCTTCTGTAGCACCTTTACAGGAAGAATTCTCTTTAAAATGCTTTATTTCGCAGGTAGAGCCAAAGACATATAAAGAAGCATTAACTGAAGATAGCTGGGTGAATGCGATGCAGGAAGAGCTACTACAGTTTGAGAAGCTTGGAGTATGGAGATTGGTTGATCTACCAGAAAATCAAAAGCTGATCAAGACCAAATGGGTCTTCAAGTGTAAGCGGGATGATAGAGGGGTTATTGTACGGAACAAAGCACGGTTGGTAGTTCAAGGTTTTAGTCAGCAAGAAGGGATCGATTTTACTGAAGTGTATGCTCCCGTTGCTAGACTCAAGGCGATTAGAATCTTCTTGGCGTTTGCGTCATGGAAAAGATTCAAAGTCTACCAACTAGATGTCAAATCTGCATTACTATACGGAAAGATCAAAGAAGAAGTGTACGTCGGACAACCACCGGGTTTTACCGATCCAGTGCACAAAGACAAGGTCTATCTACTCGACAAAGCGCTTTACGGATTACACCAGGCCCCGAGAGCCTGGTACGAGACGCTTTCCCAACATCTGCTGGCCAACGGGTTCATCAGAGGGACGGTCGATAGTACTTTATTTACAAAAGAGGTTGCAGGACATCTACTTATCGTTCAAATCTACGTTGATGATATCATTTTCGGATCGATGAACGATGAGCTGTGCAAAGAGTTTTAGAAGGTTATGAAGAAGAAGTTTGAAATGAGTTCGATGGGGGAGATGAAGTTTTTCCTAGGGTTACAGGTTGAGCAAATGCCCGAAGGAATCTTCATTCACCAAAAAAAATATGTGAATGATGTGTTGGACAAGTTCAACATGTCTGAATCATCGCCCATTTCAACCCCCCTGGCTTTAAATCATGGTATATGTCCGGATGAAGCTGGTGAAAAAGTGGATGAGACACTATATTGGTCAATGATAGGATCACTTATGTACCTGACCGCATCCAGACCGGACATCATGTATCCAACATGCCTCTGCGCCCGATATCAGTCAAGCCCAAGACAGTCACACCTGATGATTGTGAAGAGAATTTTATGGTATCTTAAAGGTTGCCCAAGCACCGGCTTGTGGTATCCTAAATCTGGTGACTTTTCTCTTACTGGTTTTGCTGATTCTGACTTCGGGAGCTGCAAGCTTAATGCAAAGTCCACAACTGCTGGGTGCCAGTTCTTCGAAACTCGGCTAGTTACTTGGCAGTGCAAGAAACAAACCACAGTCGCTCTCTCGACCTGTGAGGCTGAATACGTTTCGGCTTCCAGCTGTTGCTCTCAGATCCTCTGGATCCAGCAGCAAATTAGGGACTATGGTTTGCAGTTCTTGGATACTCCAATCTTTGTGGACAATGAGGCAGCAATTAATATAACTAAAAATCCGGTCCATCACTCTAAAACGAAACATATAGAAATTCGACATCATTTTATCCGTGATTGCTACGAGAAGAAATTGATTCGAATTAATCATATACACACCGATGATCAGAGAGCTAATTTTTACACAAAAGCTTTTGATAAAAAGAGATTTAACTATCTTTTAAAATTGAACGGGTTGAAAAATTTGTTTTCTGGGAGGGTTGTTGAGTGTGAAGCCGAGGAGGACGGCGATCGAAAGTGATCTACATCTTGTTGTCAAGTTTCTGTACAGTTTTCTTTACTGCTTTTGATAAAACCAAAAACACAAAAATATGTTTTTGATTTTAGGGGGAGAAAGTTTTCAGAAAATACAAAAACATGATAATATTTCAAAATCCAAAAACAGTGAAAAAGTAAAAAAGAGTTTGTGTAAAAAGAGGAAATGATAGTACATCAGTGGACTATCTGTGCACGCTAGAGAAATGTGAAGTTTTATAAAGTTTTAAACAGTCTCAGTAGGGATGTGTCGATAGGCTCAGCTAAGACTAGTAGTTTTGTGAAAACGATACAAACATAATGCAAAATGCCTAACTCTAGTGGGAAACACGGTCGAACGCATAGTACTTAGTTTTGTCCTTCTTGACTGTGTGCCTGCTCGGTAATTGCTGATTGTCTAAGTACATAAAACTGGTAAGTTTGTGAGCTTTCACAACTTTGCTGAAAAGTCACTGTGATTTTGTGTTTTTCTTTTTGCAAAAATTTAAACTTGTGTGATTTCTTTATTTTGTTTAAGCATTGGACATCCTCTGCGTATACGTGAGTATCGACCTGGATGTTAATGCCTAATCATTCTGCTTTAGTTTCTTTGGTGTTTCGTTTAAGCTTTGGATCACCTCTGTGTATACGGGAGTATCGAACTGGTGGTTAAATCCTAAACACTTTCAACTTGTTTTATTTTTTTCTTATTTTACTTAAACATTGGACGATCTCTGCGTATACGGGAGTATCGACCTGATCGTTAATGTTTAAGTGTTCTGAATTATTTTTACACAAATCACAGTTGATGAAAGTTTAAAAGCGTTATTCGGGTCAGTGCATTACATGATGAGGGGATATGCTTAGATTGTGGGGCCCATAGGATTTTAGTGCTATCTAATATACCTTAAACGTATCGGTAAGCATTACGAACATCCTAGAGGAGTTTAAGTGGACCACAATATCGATGATCTAGGGTGAATTGTTTAAAAGCTTTAAGTGGTAAAGTTTAGATCAACGGTGCAGCTGATGTGTCTCAATAAACTGATATGATCCTCTAACGCATACTCACAAAAAGTTGTTTGTAAATATGTTTGTACAAATTATAGTTTCATGTTTCTAGTTGTTTAGCTAATATGTTGAAAAATCCAAAAAGATTTATCTTTTCATCTTGTTTTCGACGACAGACGTTGGGGATCTGATGATCAAAGTCTTACAATGCTATACAAGTTGGATCATGAGGTTTGGTTAAGAAAAGTTTGTGAAAAGTGTTGGTAATTGCTCGAAATGTTTAAAAGTTCATTAATTTGAACTTAAAACTGTTGATCTTGTTGCTCGGAATCTCTGTATAAGTTGGTTGGCTCAACTTATAACATGGGAAAGGTGAGTATGATGATTAATTTGAACCAGATCTGTCGATTTCGTATGAACGACAATGAACAGATTTTTGAATCTTAGATCTAGGGTTTAAAAATGGTCAAAAATGATTAAGAAACACTTTAGTATGATCGGATTGTGTTGTAAATCTGACATAGGGCTTCAATTTGAACCAGAAAGTCTTGAATCGTGTGAACCCCGATGTACAGATCTTCAAACTTAGATCTAGGATGATTGTGTGGTTGAAAATGAAAATAAAACACACCCATGTATTCGGAATATGTTAAAGAACAAATCTTGGGTTTCATTTTAATCATCAGAACATGTTTTAATCATCTGTAAATCCACTGTTCATAAACCAGACTTCAAACGAAATGACAAGTCATTTCGTACGAAATGGCACACATTTTTTAATGTTTCCAAGTCATGCGAAATGGCCATTTCGCTTGAATTAGCCATTCCGTTTGATAATCATTCCGTTTGAAAACTGGCCATTCCGTTTGAACACAATTTCGCTTGTAATACCATTTCGTTTGAAACTCATATCGCTTGAAAGCCATTTCGTGTGAATGATGTTTTATGTTGAAAATTGTTCAAAGTGTATAACTTGTGTTTTGGTTGTATGTTTCAGGCTTCGAATGTGCAGTTTGATCCGTTACATAACATATGTTGTGTTTATGATGAAAAGCTTCCAAAGATGGCTGCATTCAAAGATATTCTGGAATTTATGAAGCGTTTACCTATCCAAAAGGCATTGACGAATCAACATAATGTGTTCAGATCTCATATTGAACGTTTCTGGAAGAATGCTAAGTATGACAAAGAAAGTAAAGTGATAACTTCAATTGTTAGCTTGAATGGTAAAGATAAACAGATTGTCATCACAGAACAACTTGTCCGTGAAGTGTTAGATTTTCTGGATGATGAAAATTCACCGACGAAGTTTCCAGAGAGAATGGTTAAGGGATGTATGTTGAGGATGGCGATGTATGTTGAGGATGGGATATAGTGGTCCGTTGAACAGTGCAAACTATTTGAAAGCATGTTTCTCAAGGCCTTACAAGTTTTTCATTCATTCAATTGTTCATGCACTTAGTCACAGGAAGGGTGGTTATGACGTGATGCGAGATTACCAGATGTGCATGGTGACTGCACTTGTGTTGAACAAAAAGTATAATTTTTCAAAAATTGTTTTTCACTACATGAAGGAGAACATTACGTCAGGCAGCAAAACCTGGATTTATCCGAGATATGTACAAATGATACTTGATCATGCCTATCCGGATCTAGAGAAAGATGAAAATAATGATTTATTGGCATTGTATCATATGGATAATGAAACGTTGATTGTATTATCCAGGTATCACAAAAATCATCCAGAATCAAAAACAAAGGCGGAATTCTTTGGATTCATAAAGAATGCAAATTACGAAGATCCAGATCCATTTAATCATCTGAAATGGAGAAATGATGAAGAAATGAAAGAAAAGAGTGCTGCAGATGAATTAGCAAAATTAGCATAATTCAAAAACACAAGAAGTGAGTGGTTTTTGAAAGATGTAAAAGAAAAGAAGACAAGAGGAGGTAAGAGAACTCCGAAAGTACAAGCAGAAGAAGGTTCATCTTCACAACCGAAAAAGAAACGTCAAAAGAAAGTTGTTGAGACAATGCGGGTCGATGAACCAGAGGAAGATGAAACTGAAGCTGATGTTGAAAGAGATCAGGGTCATTTATCTCCTGAATCTACACAGTTATTAAAGTCTCTTACTGAACATCTTGAAGTTGAAAAAGTAGTTGGTGAGGAAGATGACGATGAAGAAAAGAGTTCATCTGATTCACAGATTGATGAAACTGAACGTTGGAAGAAAGTGATTTCTGATAAAGAAAAACAGAAGAAAAGAAAAAGAGAAAAAGGAGTGGTAATGACGATGATGATTTGTATGTCTCCAAAACATGTTCAGGATGTTCAAACACCACCATCATCTGGAGGTAGGAAGAAATCCAATGCAAGAAAACGTGTTGTATCTCCTAAAGTAGTAAAAAGATTGAAAATCTTGCTGAAATCAAAACCAATACAGGAATCAAGTCAACCACTATCACCACCACCACAATCTGAACCACATCAATCACCACCACATCAATCACCACCAAAACAACCATCACCACCACATTCATCACCACAACCTCGTATCTCTACACCAACTCATGAACAACCTTTTATAACATCACCACACATTCTCCAAACACCACCAACCACACAACCACCAGTACCAACGACTCCTGGATCGTCAAGTTTTAAGGATTTTCCTCATGTTCCAGAGAATATCACTCTTGAAGATATTGGAAATTTTAATTTTGTAACTGACGATGTTATGAAAAAGTTACAGAAAAAGGTGGAAGAAGTGTTAGCTGATAAGAAGAAGCTAGAAAAGCGTGTCAAGACTGTTGAAGCTGATCCTCATTGAAAAGAGTTGAAGCTGATCAAGCTGATATTGATATACTTAAAGTTCGAATTGCAGAGTTAGAGGAAGAAAAGGCTCGTAGAGATGAGCAGAATGAATATTTCAAGCTAAAGAATAAAGAATTGGAAGCTAACAATGCAAAGAAAGAGCATGAAATGTATATGATGAATAAAGTCTTGGAGAATTTGATTGGAAAGCCTGTTAAACAGAGGTTTGAAGAAATTCAGCTTGAAGAAGTTAGAGCAAAACGAAAAGCTGATATGGAAGCTCAAATGAAAGATAAGGGCAAAGGGATTGAAGGTGAAAATGTTGTTAAAGTTATTGAAAAAGCAATTGTTGTGTCGGAGCCAATAGAAGATCCAGTATTGTTTGTTCTACCAATATCTTCAGTATTTGATGAAAATGATGAAGATGATGAAGATGACGAAGATGAAGATGATGCTTTGATAGATGATGCAGATGATGTATATTCTGCAAGTAGTCATGATGATGATGATGGGAATGATGACGACGATCAAGGTACTTCAGGTATCAAAGTTACTGAAACGTCTACTGAAGAAAATGTGGATGATTATCTTCATGATGATGCTAATGAAGAGCCTGAAAATGCTAAAAGTGAGGGGGAGCATGTTGATGATAAGAGTGTTGATGAAAGTGAAAAATTGATTCTACGTCTTGAACCTGATGTAGAAGAAGGTGAATTCAGACATTCTTATACTTTAGCCGAGATCATCAAGTTGACACACATTGATGAGAATGTGTTTAAGTTTAATTTCGAAGAAGAGTTGAATGAGTTCGACATCAATCAACAGCATGAATATGAATACAAATATGTTGAAGATGCTGACAACTACGACAGAGTTGAAGTGGAAGATTGGAGCGATGAAGATCAATCTGAAAGTGCTCATGTTGATTCTACTAACTTTCCGACGCTTGCTGAATTCTTCAGTCAAGCAAATATAGATGAGTTAAGGAGGAGAGTTGAAGAATGTTTAAAGAATAAAAGTTTTGATGAAATGTCAAAGGATGAACGTCGCGAAGAAAGAAAGAAATGGTTCAGAAAAGATACTGAGAGAAAATTCAAAGGACCGTTGAAGTTTTACAAAAGAGACAGAGAAGTTTCTCTTGGTGATATAATCAGTTGGGGATATTTACCGCAGGTGAATGCGTATGCTATTCGAAGAGAGTTTGGCATACAATACTTCGAGTACATTTAGGATATCATGTCTTTGCCATGGTGGGATGTAGAAGAACTTCCTAAAGTCAGAAATTTGTCTTATCCTGTAAGAGAGCGTGATATGCCTACTTGGGGATTAATGTAGTTCGAAGCGTTCAAAGATTTCAAACACTGGAAGCCACATCAACCAAAGAAAGTGAAGAGAGTGGATCCAGTCACTAGTATTGAAGAGACAATCTTGCAGATAAAGAAGCCCAGGGTAATAAAGAATACCCCGTTGCCGAAAATGGAACAGGGTTTTTACAAAGGATTCTTATGTTGGGTGTACAGTTGCATGTCGACTGAAGCTGTGATTACATACAAGGTGGAGAATGAAGATAGATACATTCATTTGTATGATCCTCTGTGGATAGTCAACTGCTCTGCGAAGGATATAGAGTGTTTATTTGTAAACAAGATCGGTTACAGAGCTGAAGATAAAGACCAGGCATTGCAGTTTCAGAAAGTTGCAACAATATGTTTTCAGAAAGGAATCAATTCTGAGAATGCATGGTCGTCTAAGTGGAGAAAGATTGAGAAAGAAGAGGCTCTGAAAGCTGAAAAAGAGAGAAAGGAACGTGAAGAGCTTTGAGGTAAATGGATGAAGATGCAAGCTGAAGAAAAACTGAAAGCTGCTAAAGAGAATGAAAGACTAAAGAGTTTGTTGAAGAGAAAGTCGAAGCAGAGAGAGGAAAGGTTCAAGTCTCTGTGAATGGAAGTTTTGAAGACAGCCTGATTGAAGACTCCGGCAATATCCAAGGGGAGTTTGTTGGTACACGATGTCTATCGCCTACGTCAACAGTCTAGGTCGTGTCAATAGCTTGTAATAGGGGTGTAAAGTGTAAATGTTTAAGTTTATTATGTGTTGTAACCATTTCATACGAAATGGATTGTTAGGCCATTTCGCACGAAATGGAGTTTGCCATTTCGTGCGAAATGGAACATATCGTTTCGTGCGGAATGGATCTCCTATAAATAGGAGTGTTGGGTTTTCCATTTGGTACGAATTGGAGAAAGCAGTAACGAAGTGCTGTCAAATTTTCTCCGTGTATTAACGTCTAATATCAATGGAAAACCAGTTTAAAGTGTATTTCTCTGCTTCTACTCACATTCTAACACCGATTATCAGTTACTAGATTGTTTCCACCTCTCTAGTGACTTAGATTTGACTCAGACCGAGTCATTCAGGTCGAATATCGATCCTACATACGTTATACATGTTGGTTATACGTAAACGATTTTGAACTCTATTATGCTATTATCAAACTTGTATGCTCACCTTTACACTATGTGTATTGACTTTTACTTTAACGTATATGACAGGTGCTTAAGATGCTAGGATGCCTTGTTTGTTGTGTGATGAAATCGAGGCTAGGAAAGAGTCTAGAAACAAAGACAATTTATATTTGAAATCTGAGTTGTCGGAACATGATATGTTTTGAGAACATCGCTGTCTGTAATAATTAGATTACTTTATGGGTTATGGTATGGGATGTAATATTAACTATTTGGTAATTTAGTTGTTATGGAATTTCTCTTAACAATCTGTTTCGCTCAGTGCCGCGCCCCAATGTTTCCGCCATCGGTTGGGGTGTGACGGATTGGTATCAGAGCCATAACTATAGGGAATTAGGCAAGTCTCGACCTAGTCCGGGTTGATTTCTTAGAAATAACCTAGTTTATAGTTAAGTACCAACAGACCGACTTGTACATACCCAGTAGGAGTTTTGTACGAGCTTGCTCGCTATTTCTCGCTCGAATTCGTTGTACACTACACACTTGCGCGAACATCGCATACTACAGTTCTGCGCAAGATCAGCCTTTCCTAAGGCTGATTTCACACACAAATGAATGTTCTGGTTAAGAATAGGTGTGAAAAAACGCAAACTCTCAACCAGATTACTCGTTCGAATTGCTATTTTTACTATAAAACAAGAGAATTTGCGTTGGATTAGGAGTGAAATCCATACTTCGACGCAAATCTTCTTATCTATCTCGTGATATTATCACACAGACAGGAACGTAGTCACTAAGTTAGGGGTGAAACCCGAACCTTGATGACTCGTTCTACCCTTAAATGTGGTTTTGCAACACTCTCACCAAAGTCTCGACGGACTCCAACGACTTGAAGTCACACTAAATTGGAAGGATGCGTGCCATTCGCCAAAATTTGAGGCAAGGCACAGTCCCGAAGGCCAAAGTGTGCACTTAAAAGTCCTTGTGAATAGTCGAATCACTTTGGGAAGTCGCCGTCTATCTCACCCGAGACAATCTATTCTCGATTTCTATGTGTTTCGATTCTGAGCCCGCAACTGCTGACACTGATATTTGTTGATTTTATGTGGAATTTATGTGTTTTATGTGATTATACATTTCGATTTTTGGTGGTTTGCTCATTTTCGCTGTTTATTTCGATCAGCACGCACAACTCGCACTGCCTATTTATCCCAATACGCTAACAAATCGCTGGTCGTCATTCGCAATCGCTGCTCGATATTCGCAATCGCTATAATTAATCGTTGTACGCGCTGTGAAGGATAGGGAATATGTGCAACATATAGTTAGGTTTCTGTATTCTGACTGCCTCATGTGCTTCTGTGCCTTACGTGCTTATGTGTTTCCATGCTCTACGTGATTATGTACTTATGTGTTTATGTGCCTATGTGATTATGTGCTTATGTGGATGCGTGTTCCTGAGCTTTATGGTAATCGCTAGACTATACTAGGAATAATCGAAATTTGTGTTGAGTCCTGTGGCGATGTCTGTTGCAGACAATGTCGTCATCTGGATCTCGCACTACTCAAGCTGCTCGCCGAAAGCAAGCAGATAAACGCCTCGCCGCTATGGTTGCTAAGCAAATGGTGAACGTTGTTCCTCAAATCGTTAGTGAACTATACGAAAATGTGAGAAAATCTTCTGAAGAGTCAAGGACCGATACTCCCAAAACTGCTTTTAGCTTTAAGCAGTTTAAAGCTTGCGGACCGAAAGAATTTACTGGTGAAGATGGTCCAACGGCCTTATTCCAATAGTTTGATTCAATCGAGGTCACCCTGTGCCAGAGTGGTTGTCCTAACGATCTCCGCACTCTGAATGCTACCGGCGTCTTCCAATCCCGAGCGCTAGATTGGTGGATGGCCGAGAGGAACAAATGCGGAAACGATGCAGCTTATGATTTGACGTGGGAGGAGTCGAAGGACGTTATGTTGGAAGAGTTCTGCCCTCCCCACGAGCGCCAAAAGTTGGAGGACGAATTCTGCCATATCAAGCAGAAGGAGGGTGACAATGCTGCTTTAACTGCTCGCTTCAAGCAGCTTAACATAATCTGTCCTGATCAAGTTAAGACCTCTGACATGGCAATCAAGAAGTATATTCGAGCTCTGCCAGATTGTGTCACAGATTTTGTACAAGCTTCAAAGCCAGCAACAATCGAGGAAACTTACCTGCTTGCCGCTGAAATAAACGACAAGCGAGTCAAGTCTGGCTTCTGGGATAAAGCCGCCAAGAATCTACATCAAGCTACCACCGCACCAACTGCTGAAACCGCCACCGCTTCTCAGTCTTCAAAAGCCTCTCGTCGCAAGAGGAAGAACAACAGCAACTCCAGCAACAAGAAACTGTGTTGTAACCACTGCTGCCCCACTCCAAGTTATACCAGCTCAGCAGCAAACTCAACACCGCCAGGTTGCGGCACCGGTAACCCAAGCACCACCGGCAAAGCGTGCTTATACTGGTCCTCACCCTGCCTGCCCGACTTGCACCTATCACCACCCAGTAGGAATCGCCTGCAGATTTTGTGCACACTGCAATATGTACGGCCATTTCACCGCCAACTGCCGTACAGGTCCTCGATAAGCACCAGCACCAGCTACTGCTCATCAAGCTCTGCTCCCTGCCCCTCAAGGGAAACAAGCGGCTCCGGCACCCGCGGTCAATGCTAGAGTCTGCTTTGCATGTGGTGATCCCAACCACTTCGCAAACATATGCCCCAATCAGGTTGTGAAGCAAGAGCCCCAACAGCAGCAGCCTCAGCAACAACCGCAACAAGCCACTCGTGCTCGAACTTTCAACATTAATGTGCGCCAGGATCAGGCTGACAACAACGTTGTCACGGCCCCCGACCCGGTTTGACCCGTTTCAGGAGCCGTGGGACAGAAATCCCGTGGTATTTAATTAACAGCGGAAGTTTCTTCAGGATCTTTTTAAAACTGAAATATTTCCCGATTATTTTATTTCACAACTCGGGATAAAACCCGGTAATTTACAATATTGAGATTTCACGGAGAAATCTTTATTTTACAAAACATGTTTCTTTATTTTATACTGAGCCACTTCCTTAAGCTTGTAGTGCGTCTCGGCACTTTTCCTGGATCATAACAGATCACCTGAAACATGTTTGAAAAAGGTTTTGTAAGCGGGAAATACTGAGTGAATCATTCTTTTTATGAAAATGACTCGTTTGTTATAATCTACAGTATTAAGAGAGATTACAATGTTTCCAGATATCAAACCAACTACCCACAGTACTTGTCACTCGAACATCCATCGATAGCCTCTTTGCCCGATGGTGTCTATGACTATGGTCATATCACTCATTGGCTAACTCGTTGTCCAATAGTGACGGTTATCAAGTGATGTATACAAAACCCCACATACCGGCTGTAACTTGGTGATTACATAAACTTAATCACTGTAATTATAACCTTTGAAAATAAACATGATTTTGAAAGTAATTTGATAAAAAGAGAATGACTCACATTGCAGATTTAATTTGAGCAGAGCCTAGCCTACTGATTAGCCTTTTTATCCTAAATTTAATAACAAGCACACAATTCTGGGTTAGTAATCAATACAACATTTACGATAACTCACGAGATCAACCCTCACAACCAATGACAAAGTGCTATGCTTAAACATCCATCGAATTAACGACTAATGACAAAGCATCACCCTAATGTGGGCAGCACTTAAACATCCATTGAGTACATTGATCGATCGGAAAATGAATCGTAATAGTGATCGAGTTATTACCCTGATTGCGGCGTCGATTAGTGATCTGTGTGTGTTAATTGTGGTAAACAGAACGTAACTCGGTGCATGTAGCGAGAATTTACGTCATTTTAATTCCAGAAATCAAGTCCCAACCTCTGCTATTTATACCCGAAATTGACTTGCCTTACGGACCGTAAGACTCATCCCTTACGTTCCGTAAGGGACACCTAATTACCATAGGGTTGCCGCGTGTGGGACTAGCCTTGCTGACTTGACAGATTTCATAAATTCAATTTTGCCAGCGAGTTTTTAAGATAATCGTAACTAGGGTTTATCCCCCCCCCCCTGAGTTTTAGGGGCCCTGATCCTGTTTCTGAAAATTCTGAAAATTTTAGGGTTTGTACAGAATCACTTGGGTGTCTCAATTAGGGTTTCCTATTGGACAAATTAATTTAATAAATATGACTTTTAATGAGAGTTGTTACATTCTCCCCACCTTAATAAAAATCTCGTCCTCGAGATTTATTGGAATAATTGAGGATACTTTCTCTTCATTTCTGATTCCAGTTCCCAAGTGTATTCGGGTCCTCTCTTTGAATCCCACTTTACTTTAACTAGCACTAGTCGTTTGTGCTTGAGAAACTTCACTTTTCTGTCTTCTATCTGAAGAGGTTTCTCAACAAATTTTAACTTTTCATTTACCTCTATATCTTGGAGAGGTACTACCAGAGATTCGTCTGCTAGACATTTCTTGAGATTGGATACATGAAATACATCATGTACTCCAGCTAACTCTTCTGGTAGTTGTAAACGATAAGCAACTGGTCCTATACGTTGAATCACTGGAAATGGTCCTACGTACCTTGGACTTAGCTTTCCTTTCTTACCGAATCTAACAACTCATTTCCAAGGGGAAACTTTCAACAGTACTCTGTCTCCAACTTGGAATTCTAACGGCTTGCATCTATTGTCTGCATAACTCTTCTGGCGATCTCGAGCAGTCTTCAGCCTTTCCTTGATTTGAGTAATCTTGTCGGTCGTCTCTTGCACTATCTCAGGACCTGACAATTGACTTTCTCCTATTTCTGCCCAACAAACTGGAGTTCTGCACTTTCTTCCATATAGGGCTTCAAATGGGGCAGTTTCCATGCTTGAATGATAACTATTGTTATAGGAGAATTCAATTAAAGGTAAATGATCATCCCAATTTCCACCAAAATCTATTACACATGCTTGGAGCATATCTTCTAGAGTTTTGATCGTCCTTTCACTTTGCCCGTCTGTTTGAGGATGATATGCAGTACTCAGATTTAGTCGAGTTCCCATTGCTTTCTGGAAACTAGTCCAGAAATGAGAAGTGAACCGACTATCTCTATCTGATACAATGGAGAGTGGAACTCCATGTAAGGATACTACTTCATCTACATACAACTTGGCCAACCTTTCCATGCTAAAGGTTTCTTTCATTGGTAGAAAGTGAGCTGATTTGGTTAATCGATCCACAATTACCCAAATCGCATCATTACCTTTTCTGGTCTTGGGTAACTTAGTAACAAAATCCATTGTTATAAGTTCCCATTTCCATACTGGTATCTCTAATTGTTGTAGTAGACCTAAAGGTTTCTGATGTTCTGCCTTAACTTGTGAACAAGTAAGACATTTAGAAACATATCTAGCTATATCCTTTTTCATGCCTATCCACCAGAAATTCTTTCTTAAATCTTGGTACATCTTATTGTTTCCTGGGTGCATGGTATATCTAGACTTATGGGCTTCTTCTAAAATTTTATTTCTTAATTCTCCCTGCTTAGGTACCCAAATTCTGTTTTTGTGGAATCTCCAAATTCCATCAGCTCCTTGCTCTAATTCTTTTATTCGTCCCTTCATTCCTTCAGCATCATCCTTGATTGCTGTTTCCTGAACACTCTTTATTTGTTCCATTAAATCTATATGTAGATTTAATCTAAGAGCCCGAACTCGTCGTTACTTCTCATGATACTTACGACTTAAGGCATCTGCAACTACATTTGCCTTTCCTTCGTGATACTGAATATCACAGTCGTAATCACTTAAAATTTCCATCCACCTCCTTTGCCTCATGTTTAACTCTTTTTGCCCATATATATATCTTAAACTCTTATGATCTGTATAGACAGTAAACTTACTTCCGTACAGATAATGTCTCCAGATTTTCAGGGCAAAAATTACAGCTCCTAATTCTAAATCATGAGTGGTATAGTTCTCTTCGTGCTTTTTCAACTGTCTTGAAGCATACGCAATTACCTTCTTGCGTTGCATAAGCACACATCCAAATCCTAGTTTTGAAGCATCACAATATACTTCAAAATCTTCAGTTCCTTCTGGTAAGGCTAAGATTGGAGCATTGGTTAATTTATGTTTCAAAATTCTAAAGGCTTCTTCTTGTTTAGGTCCCCATTCAAACTTAACGGCTTTACAGGTTAGCTTAGTTAATGGTACAGCTATCTTGGAAAAATCCTTAATAAACCGTCTATAATATCCAGCTAAACCTATAAAACTTCTAATTTCCATTGCAGTTTGTGGAACCTTCCAATTGGTAATTGGCTCTATCTTAGCAGGATCTATATGAATACCTTCGTGATTCACCATGTGTCCTAAGAATTGCACTTCTTGCAACCAAAATTCACACTTCGAGAATTTGGCGTACAGCTTTTCTTTTCTTAACAAAGTTAAGAGTGCATGCAAGTGCTGACAATGTTCGTTCTAACTTTTTGAATAAATAAGTATATCGTGTATGAAAACAATTACAAATTTATCCAAGTACGGTTTACAGATTCTATTCATCATGTCCATGAATGCAGCAGGAGCATTCGTTAATCCAAAAGGCATGACTGTAAACTCGTAATGACCATACCTAGTTCTAAAAGCAGTCTTAGGTATGTCCTCTTCTTGTACCTTCAATTGATGATATCCGGAACGTAAGTCGATCTTAGAAAAATATCTAGCTCCTTGAAGTTGATCGAAAAGATCATCAATCCTAGGTAATGGGTATTGATTCTTAATTGTAACCTTATTCAATTCTCTATAATCAATATACATTCTCATTGAACCATCCTTTTTCTTAACAAACAACACGGGTGCTCCCCACGGGGATGAACTAGGTTGTATGAAACCTTTACTTAGTAATTCATCTAATTGCTTTTTCAGTTCTAACATTTCTGTGGGTGCTAACCGATAAGGTGCCTTGGCTATCGGTGTAATTCCTGGAATTAGATGAATCCTAAATTCTACTTCCCTATCTGGTGGTAATCCCGGTAATTCTTCTGGAAATACATCTGAGTATTATGAGACTACAGGAATTTCCTTAAGTTCTTTACCCTTAGTACTAACGATTACTGAAATCATATATACTATTCCTTGCTTTCGTTCATAACTAGCAACTTTCATTACCGATATGAACTTCATGGGTTTACGTGGTTTATCTCCTGTAATCATAATTACTTCTCCAGTGGGTGCCTGAATTTCTATGGAATTCTTATCACAAAGAATTCGAGCTTGGTTGGCTACTAACCAATCCGTTCCTAACACAACATCAAATTCAGCTAATTTCATAGGTAACAGGTTTGCAGAAAATTTATGACCTAACAGTCCTATTTCTATATTTTGCAAAACCTTATCTATTTTAAATGAATTCCCATCAGCCGTTTCAACTGTAAAAATCTGCCTAATGTTGGTTAAGGGTATATTAAGGGCTTGGCTGAATGAAGTATTGATAAAACTTTGGTTTGCACCAGAGTCAAATAATACTTTGGCGTAAATGTTGTGAACTAGGAACGTACCAGCTATCACATCTGGAATCATCTCGGCTTCCTGAGTAGTTAACTGAAAAGCTCAGACATTCTTCTTAGTAGTTCCGTCGGCTGTTTTGGCCTTGTTGTCTGCTGGTTTGATTAATTTAGGGCATTCTGGCTTAAAATGTCCTGTTTCTCCGCAATTATAGCAGACTCTTGTTTTCTTTCTGCATTCCTCTTCATGATGTCCTACCATTTTACAATAATTGCAGGTTACACTACATCTTCCAAAATGTTTCTTTCTGCAATTCCTGCAGAACGGCGGATTTGAAGATTGCCCTGTTCCTCTTCTCTTGAAGCTGTTATTATTACCCATACGAAATCCTTGGTTAATTTTCCGAGCCAGTTCCTTCTTCCTGTTTTCATCTTGCGTGCGTACCAGTTCGTCAGTTAGGGTGTTGGCTAATTCCACAGCATCGTCAATAGTACGAGGTCTTGCAGCTTTAACGATATTGCGGATTTCACCAATCAAGCCCCATATATAGCGAGAAATGAGTACCGGTTCTGGCGAAGCCAGTGTTGGTACCACTCTAGCATATTCAAAGAATGTCAAAGTATAACCGCGACAATCTACACCCATCATTCTATGGTTTAAAAACTTATTCGCCATTTAATCTCTTTCATATTCGGGACAGAATTTTCTTTCTACAAGAATCTTAAATTCTTCCCAGGTCATGGCATAAGCCCTATTTCTTCCTTTAGCCTGTAGCACCGTGTTCCACCATTCTAGCGCCCCTTCTTTGAAAAGATTTGACGCGTACATGACCTGATCATCCTGAACACATTTACTTATGGCAATTACTGCCTCGGTTTTCTCTAACCAACGCAGTGCCACAGTCGCTCCTTCATTGCCTGCAAACTCAGGTGTTGCAAGCAAGAAATTCCTTATAAGTGCAACCAGGTGTTGCAGCTTTCATTTTCTTAGGGAGCGGAGCTTGCCGTGGTTCATTATCATGATTAACATGATCATTGCCTCAGTTTACGCTATTACTGAAGTTATCTTCAGAAATACGTTTGCTAGGAACGATTTGTTGCGGTTCTATTGGATTTTTAACAGCAGCAACGATTGCTGGAATAGCATTGGCTATCCCTTGAGCAACAATATTTTCTATATCCTGCCTAGTCATATATTGATCCCCCGGTAGTTGCTCAGATTGATTAACCTCATTAACTGGTTCATTATTAGCGTTTTCCATCTGATAATATATATAATTTATTATATCCGATAAATAATAATTATACGCAAAACAAATTTCACAATATAATTATAGCCAAAACTATTGATTTCTTGATTCCTATTTTATATATCTTATAGTATGCATCAATACACACCATTATCTTACAAAGTTTTATTTGTAATTATTTTACAGACTGATTTTTCTATTACTATTATACAACCACAGTTCCATAAATCCCCTATCCTTTGTCAGTTGATTTTCTAATAATGGCGTTCCCTCTCATCGTATTTCCAGGAGATCTGTCCCCCAATCTCTTGAATCCTATTCCTAGCATCTATTAGTTCTTTGCTAAAATAGCAGAATTCAGTCCTATTCTCATTACTTATTGGTGGGTTTGGTAAAGGTTCTGGATCGAACTGAGGAAAAAGCTTATAAGGATTGTTTTGCAACTGTATTTCATTAGTCAACCATTCGTCTATTTGTGAGTGGATTGAAGGGTTTGGAATAGCTGTTTCTAAGTTCATTGGTAGTTGGGTTTTAATAGGATGAATAAAAACATTTTCCTTAACAGGCTTAATAGTATCATAGCTTGCCAATATAAAATCTAGCTCTTCCTGAGATGGTAATTCCTCAATTTGTCTAGAGTTTTCCCCAATTTCCATTTTCTTAGGCTTGGGTTTCTCGAGAGGTAAAGCATTGAATTCTATAGGTTCTTCTATGTCTGGTATATACCTATTGAAATCTCTGGAAACCTTTATTCTTACCGGATAGAGATTTAAATTCTGAAGGACGTCAGACAAGTCACTCATGCTGTTTAAAATACACACAATTAAAAATTATATCAATTAATAAAACACATAATCACGTAATTGGCAATCAGTAAAAATTTAAGTATTTCTAAATACTTAATTGGCTAAAATCAGTGGCTCTGATACCACATTTTTCTGTCACGGCCCCCGACCCGGTTTGACCCGTTTCAGGAGCCGTGGGACAGAAATCCCGTGGTATTTAATTAACAGCGGAAGTTTCTTCAGGATCTTTTTAAAACTGAAATATTTCCCGATTATTTTATTTCACAACTCGGGATAAAACCCGGTAATTTACAATATTGAGATTTCACGGAGAAATCTTTATTTTACAAAACATGTTTCTTTATTTTATACTGAGCCACTTCCTTAAGCTTGTAGTGCTTCTCGGCATTTTTCCTGGATCATAACAGATCACCTGAAACATGTTTGAAAAAGGTTTTGTCAGCGGGAAATACTGAGTGAATCATTCTTTTTATGAAAATGACTCGTTTGTTATAGTCTACAGTATTAAGAGAGATTACAATGTTTCCAGATATCAAACCAACTACCCACAGTACTTGTCACTCGAACATCCATCGATAGCCTCTTTTCCCGATGGTGTCTGTGACTATGGTCATATCACTCATTGGCTAACTCGTTGTCCAATAGTGACGGTTATCAAGTGATGTATACAAAACCCCACATACCGGCTGTAACTTGGTGATTACATAAACTTAATCACTGTAATTATAACCTTTGAAAATAAACATGATTTTGAAAGTAATTTGATAAAAAGAGAATGACTCACATTGCAGATTTAATTTGAGCAGAGCCTAGCCTACTGATTAGCCTTTTTATCCTAAATTTAATAACAAGCACACAATTCTGGGTTAGTAATCAATACAGCATTTACGATAACTCACGAGATCAACCCTCACAACGAATGACAAAGTGCTATGCTTAAACATCCATCGAATTAACGACTAATGACAAAGCATCACCCTAATGTGGGCAGCACTTAAACATCCATTGAGTACATTGATCGATCGGAAAATGAATCGTAATAGCGATCGAGTTATTACCTTGATTGCGGCGTCGATTAGTGATCCGTGTGTGTTAATTGCGGTAAACAGAACGTAACTCGGTGCATGTAGCGAGAATTTACGTCGTTTTAATTCCAGAAATCAAGTCCCAACCTCTGCTATTTATACCCGAAATTGACTTGCCTTACGGACCGTAAGACTCATCCCTTACGGTCCGTAAGGGACACCTAATTACCATAGGGTTGCTGCGTGTGGGACTAGCCTTGCTGACTTGACAGATTTCATAAATTCAATTTTGCCAGCGAGTTTTTAAGATAATCGTAACTAGGGTTTATCCCCCCCCCCCCCTGAGTTTTAGGGGCCCTGATCCTGTTTCTGAAAATTCTGAAAATTTTAGGGTTTGTACAGAATCACTTGGGTGTCTCAATTAGGGTTTCCTATTGGACAAATTAATTTAATAAATATGACTTTTGATGAGAGTTGTTACAAACGTGGTCAATGGTACGTTCCTTGTGAATGGTATTTATGCTTCGTGTTTGTTTGATACTTGAGCCGATAACTATTTTGTATCGTTTGAGTTCGAAAAGCTTCTTAATCGTAAGCGCGCCCATCTCCCCTCGATGTTCGATGTTGAAGTTGCCACCGGAAGAACCGTCGCCGTCAACTCTGTTCTTCATGATTGTACTCTCGAGCTCAACAATCACATCTTCCCCATCGATCTTATTCCGATGCAACTCGGAAGTTTTGACGTCATAGTAGGCATGGACTTTCTTCGTGAAAATCATGCTGAAGTTGTTTGCTTCGATAAGATGATTTGATTCTTGCTCGCTAATGGTGATCAATTATTTGTCTATTGTGAAGTCGCGTCGAAGAAACTCCAACTCATGTCATGTGTCCAGGCTAGCAAGTATCTCCGTAAGGAATAACAAGCTTTTCTGGCACACATTGTAGTAGCGGAGAAAAAGGAAGTTAAAGAGGTGAAAGATGTTCCCGTTGTTTGTGAATTCCCCAACGTTTTTCCTGAAGATCTCCCAGGCTTACCACCAAGTCGTGATATCGACTTTCGCATCGACCTCATTCCTGGAGCAAACCCTGTTGCAAGAGCTCCTTATCGACTCGCTCCATCCGAATGCGCGAACTCTCGAGTCAGCTCCAGGAATTGCTTGACAAAGGCTTCATTCGCCCTAGCACCTCTCCTTGGGGCGCACCAGTCCTTTTCGTCAAAAAGAAGGATGGGACGTTCCGGATGTGCATCGACTATCGGGAATTGAATAAGCTGACAATCAAGAATCGTTACCCTCTGCCTCGCATCGATGATTTGTTTGACAAGTTACAAGGTGCTACGTGTTTCTCCAAGATCGATCTACACTCAGGCTACCACCAGTTACGCATACAAGAGGAGGATATTACCAAGACCGCTTTTCACACTCGATACGGCCACTACGAGTTCGTTGTTATGCCTTTTGGCTTAACCAACGCACCCGCGGATTTTATGGATCTGATGAATCGCGTGTGTAAACCTTTTCTCGACCGCTTCGTCATCGTGTTCATCGATGATATCCTGATCTATTCCAAGTCGAAAGCCGAACACGCACAACATCTACGTTAGGTTCTCGAGCTACTCCGGGGGAATCGACTCTATGCCAAGTTCTCCAAGTTTGAATTCTGGTTGGAGGAGGTTCAATTCCTCGGTCACATTGTCAATAGTCAAGGTATCCACGTCGACCCCGCGAAGATCGAAGCTGTCAAGAGTTGGGTCACACCCAAGAACCCGTCGAAAGTCTGTTCTTTTCTCGGACTAGCGGGCTATTATCGCCGATTTATCAAAGGATTCTCAAAGATCGTTGTGCCGTTCACCTCTCTCACACAAAAAGACAAGCCTTTTGTTTGGGGAACTGGATAAGAGACTGTCTTTCAAACCCTCAAGTACATGCTTTGTAATGCTCCTGTTCTCACTCTACCCGACGGAAACGATGACTTTATAGTCTATTGTGATGCCTCGAACCTTGGCCTTGGTTGTGTTCTCATGCAACGAGACAAGGTTATTGCCTACGCATCTCGTCAGCTCAAGATCCACGAGAAGAACTATACAACCCATGACCTCGAGCTAGGTGTAGTTGTTTTTGCGTTAAAGATCTGGCGACACTACCTTTATGGTACCAAGTGTACGATCTTCACCGATCATAGGAGCCTGCAACATATCTTTGACCAGAAAGAACTAAATATGCGTCAACGCCGGTGGGTGGAACTTCTCAACGATTATGACTGTGAGATTTGTTATCATCCTGGCAAAGCAAATGTCATTGCTGACGCTCTCAGCAGACGGAGTTATTTGCATAGCGCCCGTAATATCCAAGCCCGATATGATCTCGAAACCCTCATCCGCGAAGCCCAGCATGCCTGCTTTAATGAACACACTTTGGAGAAGGAAAGGATTCTCAACTATGGAGCCCAGCTAGAGAATAAGTCGAATGGGAAATTCCACTATCTGGACCGAATATGGGTTCCTAAGGGAACCAATTTACGACAGATTCTGATGGACGAAGCCCACAAATCCCGATATTCTATTCATCCCGGTGCCGACAAGATGTACCAGGACCTGCGCTACAAGTACTGGTGGCCGAGCATGAAGAGAGATATCGCCCTCTATGTTTCGAAATGCCTGACGTACTCGAAAGTCAAGGCTAAGCACCAAAGGCCCTCTGGCTTACTTGTTCAACCCGAGATCCCTGTGTGGAAGTGGGAGAGTATAGCTATGGACTTCATAACGAAACTTCCACGTACGCCCTCAGGTCACGACAGCATCTGGGTTGTCGTTGACCGTTTGACCAAATCTGCTCACTTTCTACCAATACGGGAAGACTACAAGGTAGAAAAATTAGCCCGAATCTACACCAAAGAGATCATTTGTCGACATGGGACGCCTCGCGACATCATTTCTGACCGCGATGCTCGGTTTACCTCGCGTTGTTGGGAAACATTTCAATCTGCTCTCGGTACTGCGCTTAATCTAAGTACCGCATTCCATCCCCAAACCGACGGTCAGACTGAAAGAACGATCCGTACCCTTGAAGACATGCTTCATTCGTGTGTCATAGATTTCGGTGGTAATTGGGACGCATACCTACCTTTGGTCGAATTCTCGTACAATAACAGTTATCATTCCAGCATTCAAATGGCACCATTTGAGGCATTGTATGGAAGAAGATGTCGATCGCCTCTTGTATGGCACGAGATCGGGCACTCGCAATTAACCGGTCCTGAGCTATTACAAGAAACGAATGATAAAATCCTCCAAATTCGAGACAATCTACTGAAAGCTCGGAGTCGTTAGAAAAGTTACGCCGATAGACGACGCAAGCCCCTCGAATTTGACGTTGGCGACCATGTACTCCTAAAGGTATCACCTTGGAAGGGTGTGGTCAGATTCAGCAAGAGAGGAAAGCTTGCGCCTCGATATGTGGGACCCTTTAAGATTCTGGAAAGGATCGGAAAAGTGGCTTACAGACTCGAACTACCGGAAGAACTTAACAACGTCCACCTGACCTTCCACGTTTCGAACCTCAGAAAGTGCCTGGCTGATGATGATTTACATGTAACCCTCGAGGATCTTCAAGTAAACGAAACACTACACTTCGTGGAAAAGTCTGTCGAAATCATGGACCGCCAATCCAAGCAGCTCCGACGCTCGCGTATTCCCATTGTGAAAGTTCGCTGGGAAGGTAAACGAGGCGCAGAGTTCACTTGGGAACTCGAAAGCGACATGAAGGCGAAGTACCCGCAGTTGTTTGTTACGCCTTTGGCCTAATTTTGGGACGAAATTCCCTTAAGAAGGGGAGGCTGTAACACCCCGTATTTTGAAAGTCAAAGTCAAAGTCAAGATTCAAGTCAAAGGAAGAGAAGATTACTAATTGCGATCTGTCATTCCTTGCTCAACTTCTGTTTTGACTTCTTTGACTTGTAGATAATTTATTTATGTTATCGCGTTAGTTGTATTATGTGGAGTACTTATTAATAATCGAGGTTTAATTGCATATTAAACGCATGTTTAATCGATTTATCGCTTATCGCTATCGCATTCGCAACTCGAATTATGTGTTCTGGATATTGTTTTACGTGTGTGTGCTATTTATGTGTTACTTGTGCATGTTATGTTTATTTTGAGGTGTTAATCGAAGTCGCAAATCTATCACAATCGCAATCGTTTTATTGAATTAATTGTATTTCATTACATTGGAATTAGAAACAAAAACATGAACAAATAGATTTTCATTGTTATTAAGTCACTAAGGCCTCGTCCATTCCTATGTGAGCGTACACCAATATCATCATCAAACATCATCAACTATTGTACCTGAAACACATGTGAAAATACGTCAGCATAAAAATGCCAGCGAGTACATACGTTTTATATAAGTGTCAGATTCATGGCTCGTTTTACATGTTGCAATACTTATTTAAAAACCTTATTTTGAAAAGTATAGTATTGCGACATAATTAACCAACTCAAATCAAGTTGGATATGATTTATAAAATCTCATAGCCATGATTCTTAACTCTAAAACATTTGTTTTATGAAATCAAGTTGTAAAACATATCGTAGAAACTCGTTAACAAAAATCGTATGGTTTATATTATTCAGAAAACATCATTGTGTGACATCGTTTCAAAATCGTTTACCCAAGTGATCTAGATAACGCAACGATATATAATGTGTTAAAAGCACTTATATATAGGAAGTACCAGCGACGTATCCACCATGCTTTCAACACATTACACCCGCCCCGTTACCTAATCACTTCCCTAACCCAATGGTTCAAACATCTACAAATGGTTCACATACGTCAAACGATTACAAATGGTTCACATACATCAAATGGTTACAAATGGTTCACATACATCCAACGATTACAAATGGTTCACATACATCAAATGGTTACAAATGGTTCACATACATCAAATGGTTACAAATGGTTCAAAACGTAAAACAATTGCGCTAGCATGTTAAGTGAACATACATAGCAAAACATAATGAAATCATGTACTAATAGTGTACTAATGAACATAGCAAGTATATGATATGAAAACATGGAAAACACGAAAGTAACAAGTAGGCACATGTGTTCCACCCCAAAACAGTTGAAAACAGTAAAAGTGGAGGGCTATGTACTCACTTGAGGGTGCTTAGAAGTCTTGAACAACAACCAAGCAAAGCTAGAGGGATCACAGAATCAAACGGCACCTAATATAGGTAACTATATTAATAAACTGTAGGTGCATGAGATGTCTGTTGACTGCGTTTGCATCAAGTCTTAGGTCAAGATAGTCAAGATTAGAGTTTGAAAGAGAAATTAGGGTTTAGAATGTTAATTTCGCTCATGATGACATGTGTGTCATCATAAGCGAAATCTGTTATATAGGTTTCGCTTATATGTACATGTTTAGATAGATATTTCGCTTATGTGTACATATAGTTTAGAGATTTCGCTTATAGGGTCTTTAGGGGTTTCACTCATAGGGTTGCTGGGAGGTTTCGCTTATTCAGACACATGGGGTTTCGCTCATATGACATGTCATAAGAGCGAAACCAGCTGGACTATAAATACATGTCATGTGTTCTTCAGTTGTGAACCTTTGGAGTGAAACTATCTCATGTGCTAGACAACGAAACTCTGTCAAATTGTAATCAGAAAGCATCAATAGAGAAGGATTTGAAAGAGAAAAGCTGTTGTTACTTTGTGTACACTGATTCCGCCTTTATACGCAAAGATGAACGTTCTCAACTGACTGTTTAGGGTCGCAAACCGGTCCAACAAGTGGTATCAGAGCTTCAGGATGAGGAGTTCATACTACTACAGCTGATTCGACCAATTTCTCTTACTTCTACTCACTTTCTCTCATGATTTTTCGATTTGAACTAGTTCCTACGGTTGAAATGACTTGAAATTCGAGTATAACGTGTAAAACATACAATTAACAAACCCTAGAAAGAATTAGTTTAAAATATGGCTTAAAAATGGTAAAAACTACCTAAAAACTGGGTTTCGCTTTTACGGTAATCAAAGGGTTTCGCTCCAAGGGCCATTAAAATTTAATTTCGCTTATCTGAACATCCTATTTCGCTCATAGAGACAAAACCAAATTTCGTTCATAGGGTTTCGCTGATAAGGACATTGATATTTCGCTTATCAGTCAATTTCTGATTTCGCTTTTTGTGACAAGTTGTTGATTTCGCTCTTGTGTCATTCACATCTTGGGATTTCGTTTTTGTGACATTTTAGAAAATCTGTCGGGAAAGTTCAAAAGATGACAATGGTCTTTGATGAAAAAGAAAACAAGGAGCTTGAAAGATTAAATAATTGGTCTTGTGAATCTTGGCATGAGATGAGATATGATAAGGATGTTTATGTTAACAGATTCGAAAAAAAATTTTGTATGAAGAATGAATCAGTGGAGAAGTTAAACGAAAGGTTTTATGAGCTAATCATCAACTTAGAAAAACATAAGATATATCATTCAAATGATGAAAGAATTTCAAAATTTGTTGATGCTTTACCTTTGGAATGGGATAAATTCGTGAATAACGAAAAACAGAATTCTAGTTTATCACACTATGATTTAAGAAGTTTTATCAATACAATTACAAATCATAGGCTTCATGAAGATTCAAGAAAAAGGAAGTTATTGGATGAAATAAAAGAAGAATCAGAAAAGATAGATTTGGATGTAATCATTGAAATGAGAAAACGAATTACTGTGTGCCTTGCAGAAAAAAATGATATGAGATATGATATTAAGAGGGGTTGTTATATTGATGAAAATATGAATCCTCTTGATTTTGTTAAAATTTTCTGTGCTGGAACATACAAGAAGGAAACAAAGAAAGAAGCTGATGATGGAGAGATGAATGGAAAATGCTCGAAATGCGAAAAATCAGAAACAGACAATGTCAAACTTCTGAAGAATGTAGAGAGTTTAACATTGAAAATCAAAAGCTTGAAGGATGAGAAAGAATCTGATAATAAACAGATTCTTGAAATGCGAGAAATTTGTGAGAGATTGAAGTCTGAAAATGTCAAACTGCTTAGTGATGTGAACAGTTTGACAGCAGAAAACAAAATTTTAAAAGAAAAAATTGAAAATTTTGAACATGAAAAATTAAAATTTGAAAAAGATTTTCAAAGTCAAATGAAGATTTTAGAAGATGAAAAATCTGTTATTTTTCAGAATAATCTTGAAAAACAAATTGAAATAAATTCTCATCTTCAGAAAATCATTCGGCTTGAAAATGAAGCTGAAATTGCAAGAAATAAAATTGATGATCTTGAGAGTAAATTGAAAGGTTTTGTGAATTCTACATCACATGTTTGTCCAAAACCTATCAATTATGTTCCAATAAGTGACAATGTCACAAATTTTGACAAAGTCAAAATTGAAAATTGTGATCATGAAATATCTGATGATGAAAAAGAAAAATACTTTTAGATTTACAAGAAAATTTTCAAAATACTGTTTTGCAATCTACTGAAATAAGTGAATGCTCAAAGCAAAAATCTGTTAAGAAGAATGCAGAACAGAAACAAAAAGATAAAAATTTGAAAAATTCTAAAAATGAAAATAAAAGCTCATCAGATAAGTCATCCAATCATTATAAAAAACACAAAAATTTAAAAATGAAAACTCACAAAATGTTGGTAATAAGTGGTGCAGGTTTGACCACAGTGCTCAAAAGCCAAATCCAGCATTGAAGAGGAGAAATGACTATAACCAAGCCAAACAATGTTATGATCTGAAGGTTTGGACTGACAAAAGTGGATGGTACGATAACAGAGTGTGCTACACCTGTGGTGTGAGAGGACACATTGCTGTTAACTGCCAGAATTGGAATTATGAAACAAGAAGATGCTATAATTGTCATATCAGAGGACATATTGCCAGAGATTGCCCAAGGAGATCAATGGGAAGATCGAGGGTTGAATCTCAAAGAATGGCAAAGAAACCAGTCAACGTCAAGCCCAAAGAACAGAAGGTTCAAGAACCTAAAGTTCAAGAAAAGAAAGTGAAGCTTTCTCAGGGGCAGAAAGACAGACTGAGGAAGAAGAGGAAGAAGGCAAGAGAATATCTGGAGAAAATTTTGTCTTTGGGTTCACCGGACAGATTGAATAAGAGTTCTGATGAATCAACTAACTCGATTGCAAAGTCAAGCAAGACGAATTCATCGGATACAAATCTGAGGACAAAAGAAGAAAAGAAGAAGAAGAAAATGGTCGGCGATGAATCTGATGTGTCAAAGTCATTCAAGCCACCATCAGGCGATGAATCTGACATCTCAAAGTCAGACAAGCCACATTCAGGCAATGATTCTGGTTCATCAAAGCCAGAAGAGCCCGTTGTTGAGGTAAAATCTGAGAATTCAGGTTTAACAATGGATGATGCAAATTTTCCATCATTGTTGAACAAGAATTCAAAATCACCCAAGGCTGGTCAGGCTTGGGTGAATCTTTTCAAATAGAAAAATCTGACTTGCCGGAGTTCCCAGGTTGGTAAGCGTGGAACATGAATCGGCATCTTTCTTGAGAAATTTCACTCTGGTGATTTTTCGCCTTACATGTAGTAAATCAAGGACATTAAGTTGTACTTGATTTTCTACAAGTGTTTGTATTGATAGAATCTTGAACTGTTAAATTTTTCAAAATGGTTAAAGGTGAACAATGTGATGAAACCCCGAGTTTGTGAAAAGACAAACAAAACTAATTTTCCGGAAAAACCATTGTTGATTAAAACAAACTTAAGTGTTTTGAAATCATAATGGGAAAATAGTTTGTTGTCAGGGGGAGTTCTGATTGTTTATGCCAAGAGAATGGCGGATTGAAGCAATTTGATATCAGTTTGTCACGTTTCTTGTATAGTTTGTTTTCAAATTTTCTCAGAAAATCAAAATTGAAACATATTTTGATTTTAGGGGGAGAAAAATTTTGGAAAAAATACAAAATTTCAAAATGCCAAAAACATTGAAAAAGCAAAAATGAGTTTTGTTGTGAAAAAGAGGAAATGATAGTAAATCAGTGAACTATCACAGCACGCTAAAGAAATGAAATGTCAAATGTGATAAACGGTCTCACTAAAGATGTGACGATAGGCTCAGCTAGACTAGTAGATTTGCGATAACGATACAAACTTAAAAGAAAAAGCCTAGTTTCTAGTGGGAAACGCGGTCGAAAGCATAGTACTTAGTTTTGTCCTTCTTGATTGTGTGCCTACTCAGTAATCGCTGATTGTCGAAAGACATAAAACTGGTTAAGTTTGTGAACTTTCACAACTTTGCTGAAAAATCGATGTGAATGTGCATTTTATTTTGCAAAGACTTAAACTTGTTTTATTTCTTTATTTTGTTTAAGCATCGGACATCCTCTGCGTATACGTGAGTATCGACCTGGATGTTGTTGCCTAGACGTTCTGCTTTATTTTCTTTGGTGTTTCGTTTAAGCTTTGGATCACCTCTGCGTATACGGGAGTATCGACCTGGTGGTTAAAGCCTAAACAATTTCAACTTGTTTTATTTTCTTATTTTGTTTAAACATTGGACTTTCTCTGCGTATCGAAAGATCGACCTGATTGTTAATGTTTAAACATTCTGCTTTGTTTTCGCACATATCACAGTTGATAAAAGTTTAAAGGCATTACTTGAGTTAGTGTATTGCATGATGAGAGGATATGCTGAGATTGTGGGGTCCATAAGAATTTAGTGCAAAATTAATATACCTTAACGTATCGGTAAGCATTTCGAAAGTTTTTAGATTGAGCTTAAGAGGACAAACATATCGTCAATCTATGTGAATCGTTTAGAACTTAAAATGATTAAAGCTTAACGGTGCTAGTGATTTGTCTCATAAACTGATATGATCCTCTTACACAAACTCACCAAAAATATTGTTTGTAGATATTTCTTTACTGCATTTCTTTAAATTCAAAAACCCAAAAATATTGTGTTTTAGCTTAAAATTTTGAAAATTCAAAAAGATTTTCGACAACTGATGTTGAAGAGCTGATATTCAAAATTCGAGTGCTAAATATGATGAACTACATTGGGTTGGGAGAATATGTTGAAAATTTTGAATGTCATATACAAATGTTTTGAAAGATTGTGTGTTTAGTTAATCAAGGTCATTCATTTGAACTTGATGTAACTAGTATGTTTGTTGAATAAATGATGTCTACCAGTAAGTTTCTTAAATAAAACTGTTATAAATTTGTGAAACTTATGTTGAAGTAGAGGAAGTGCAGGTTAAATAGGTTTTGGACTTCATTATTCCTACGGAAGCTAATTGCCAAAGTTTGAACCAGATTAAGACCTCAGATTCTAGCATATTGAGAGGGGGAGTCTGTGAAAGGGGGAGTCTGGATCAACAATCAAAGGGAAGTCTAAAGATGGAGCTAGGACAAGATTGTGAATCATGTGAAGATAGAATGCTTATGATGTAAAGACAGAGAGTTGGAGAAAAGACCAAGACTGAAGACTCGGAGCCGAAAACTTCGTCAACATCCAAGGGGGAGTCTATTGGTGCATGAGATGTCAGTTGACTGCGTTTGCATCAAGTCTTAGGTCAAGATAGTCAAGATTAGAGTTTGAAAGAGAAATTAGGGTTTAGAATGTTAATTTCGCTCATGATGACATGTGTGTCATCATAAGCGAAATCTGTTATATAGGTTTCACTTATATGTACATGTTTAGATAGATATTTCGCTTATGTGTACATATAGTTTAGAGATTTCGCTTATAGGGTCTTTAGGGGTTTCGCTCATAGGGTTGCTAGAAGGTTTCGCTTATTCAGACACATGGGGTTTCGCTCATATGACATGTCATAAGAGCGAAACCAGCTGGACTATAAATACCTGTCATGTGTTCTTCAGTTGTGAACCTTTGGAGCGAAACTATCTCATGTGCTACACAACGAAACTCTGTTAAATTGTAATCAGAAAGCATCAATAGAGAAGGATTTGAAAGAGAAAAGCTGTTGTTACTTTGTGTACACTGATTCCGCCTTTATACGCAAAGATGAACGTTCTCAACTGACTGTTTAGGGTCGCAAACCGGTCCAACATTAACGGACCTAATCGGAGGATCGGGTAGCATGAGGGTTCGTAAACCAATTGAGTGTAAGAACTCATGCAATATGGTTTAACAAAGCCTACATACTAAAACGAAACCTATGCTAAGTGCTTACGACCCATTACGACTCGTTAAGATAGCTTACGCTACTTTAACGCGTCGGTCACGTAAAACGCATTCGGAACGCCTAACTAGTCCTATGACAAGTATTATATGCCTTAACATGTCTAATAATGTTACCTAACCAGTTTAGATGTCAAAATTTAGGTTACATATGCTTAAAATGAATTTATGCGCAAAAAGGGCATTTTGGTAATTTTCCTAAGGCATATAAATTACCTATCATACCACTAATTAAACGAAGTGACCATAAGGTATAACCTCAGAAGGTTATTCCCTATACAACTATGGTCACTAAACATGTTTGGTTGGATCCTAATGATCGACCAAACGGGTCAAGTTCGAAAGTCTAAGCGGTTGTTTAGACCGCTTGACTTACGACTCTACATAAGCACTAAACCTAAAGTGATGAGCTAAACATGTTAAAACATGTTTAACAAAGTTAGAAAACAGGTTTGGTATCAAAACAAACGGTTTTGATACCTAAAAGTAGTTTGGTTACAAAATACGCAAGAATACGCATTTTGGCCGAAACTACGACTCGCCACTATGCCTAGATAACGTGGTAATCAGTAGGTATAGTCATAAGAGACTAAAACCATCGTGATTACGCTCACGTTATGAAGTTCAATCGAACTTCGTACTGACCATAAACTGGTCAATGCAGAAAGTCAAACAAAGTTTGACTTTCACGCTAAAAATGCATAAAAGAACGAAAGAGGCCTTACAAAAGGTCCAATGAGGTTTGATCCAATTTATTCTCAGGTATGAAGTGCAAGACTTCAACTTAGATAATGAAAATCAGATCAAATGTGAGTTTGAGAGCAAAGGGGATGGGGTTTATATAGTTTTTGCACAACCGTTAAGATCGTTCATCGTAAAACGAGCTTCGATCTCATCCGTACACATGTGCCCATGGTTTTGTGAAACCATGGGAGCCCCTAGTTTCATTAAAACCATGTGAAAATGAGGGGAAAAGCTGGAACAAGCTGGAATTTATATTTTTCATTTTGGTCCCTTCCTAAGATAACTATGGTAGAATGTCAATTTTGGTCCCTGAATGTGCAAAACATGGTTTTTGATGCATTTTTGACACGTTTAAGCTCCGTTAGTCCCATTTCAAGGCTCTAAAATGAAGTTAAAGTATAGGGAACATGAAACATGCTCAAAAATATCTCGGATGTCGGTTCGTTTGGTGGTACGTTGCGTTGTTCGGTTAATTACGACGAAACACGAACGAATGCGAAAAACGATCCAAATTACGCGACGAATGGAATTTTATCATGCCAATCACTAAAATAAAATATTTTAATGATTTCATAAAGTTTTGGATGTCCGGATGTATTCAGAACGTAAGATATGCGCGGAAATGCAAACTTATGCACTTTTTGACGCTTTTAGTCCCTAAATGACCAAAAAGTTTATTTTAGCACACCGAACCCCTCAAAGCCTATTTCTAAGCTATATAAAGGATATTTAGGGTATGTTTAACTTATGTTCATGTTACGGAATGTTCGTTACAGTACAAATCGGCATACTTTCGCAGTTTGTCGAAATTAGTCCCTGTAAGCGAATAAACTTGATTTCGCCACACCAAACCCTCCAAAACTTATTTCTAAGTTATGTAAAGGTTATTTAAGGTATGTTAAGCCTATTTCACTATTCCAGAGTGTTCGTTGCATTAAACTAGTTATATTTGCGCATCAGTGCGCGTATAACCTTCCAGAAAGCGATTTAAAGCTTGAAACCGAACAAGAATTGATACGTGCAAAAGATACACATATTTATACAAATCCCAAGTATGAAATACAATATTTCATTGGTTTGGTATTTGTTTGATGGTTGCAGAGGCACAGGTGTCATAATCTCCCCTACTTTAGGAAATTTCGTCCCGAAATTTATTCGTAGGAGTCTGTCTGTGACGCTGTGTTAAATATTTGTCTTGCATGGAATCTAGGGTGTTTATCTATTTGCGTAGAATAACCCATCAAAGATATGCAAGGCATAATCCTGTTATTTCTCTCAACGGACATTCTTCAGAAACAAAAAATGAACGGAATGAGTCATTTTCCTCAATGGGTATTCTTCAGAAATGGGAATAAAGGAAGAAAAATCAAGGATATTCATTTCCCTCGATGGATATTCTTCAGAAATGAAAATGAAAATGAACGAAATGAGTCATTTTCCTCAATGGGTATTCTTCAGAAACGAAAATGCACGGAATGAGTCATTTTCCTCAATGGGTATTCTTCAGAAATGGAAATGAAGCATTAAACAAAAGGATATTCATTTCCCTCGATGGGTATTCTTCAGAAACGAAAAATGCACGGAATAAGTCATTTTCCTCAATGGGTATTCTTTAGAAACGGAAATGAAGGAATGAGCAAAAGGATATTCATTTCCCTCGATGGGTATTCTTCAGAAACGAAAATGCACGGAATGAGTCATTTTCCTCAATGGGTATTCTTCAGAAACGGAAATGAAGGAATAAACAAAAGGATATTCATTTCCCTCGATGGGTATTCTTCAGAAATGAAAATGAACGGAATGAGTCATTTTCCTCAATGGGTATTCTTCAGAAACGAAAATGAAGGATTAAACAAAAGGATATTCGTTTCCCTCGATGGGTATTCTTCAGAAACGAAAATGCACGGAATGAGTCATTTTCCTCAATGGGTATTCTTCAGAAATGGAAATGAAGGAATAAACAAAAGGATATTCATTTCCCTCGATGGTTATTCTTCAGAAACGAAAATGCACGGAATGAGTCATTTTCCTCAATGGGTATTCTTCAGAAACGGAAATGAAGGAATAAACAAAAGGATATTCATTTCCCTCGATGGGTATTCTTTAGAAATGAAAATGCACGGAATGAGTCATTTTCCTCAATGGGTATTCTTTAGAAACGGAAATGAAGGAATAAACAAAAGGATATTCATTTCCCTCGATGGGTATTCTTCAGAAACGAAAATGCACGGAATGAGTCATTTTCCTCAATGGGTATTCTTCAGAAATGGAAATGAAGGAATAAACAAAAGGATATTCATTTCCCTCGATGGGTATTCTTCAGAAACGAAAATGAACGGAATGAGTCATTTTCCTCAATGGGTATTCTTCAGAAATGGAAATGAATAGGGTTTACTCTAGACACATGACAAAACTTGTTGTGGTTTCCGTGCACTAAATTCCTTAATTATGTACGCGTCCATAATTACGTAATTCCTTGCACAGTCCGCACAGTGCATTTCATAATGTGTAGGGGAAGAAAATCAAACATGTGATGAGTGTGACTAGACTACCATAGGGTCCTTTTAATTAGATCGACAAGTGATCTCTTTAATTAGACCACCAAGGAGTCTTTTCAGCTATATCATCACATGATATTCCTAACCAGATTTTTGGATCAATCTGTTTAACTAGACCACTCAAGGGGGTCTAATTATGGAATAGTACTTTATAATCCAAGGGTCTTAACTATTACGTAGAAGCCCATTAAGGATTTAAGGTAGTACCTTTAGATATCCTACTATGAATCCCTTATACGAAGATATGGAAGATTCTACGAGGATTTGGATAACAAAAATTTGGATTACACAAAACATAAAAGGGAACACATAATCACATAATTGTTTAACTTGACCTTTAATTTGTTATCTTTGGACACGGATATTTAAAGCACACCAGGAATCTAATTCATGGATTTCATTTGGCACTTTAATCATTTTCAAGAATCTATCTATGAAGATAGGAATATCTTAATAGGAATTCGGCTTTGTCCTTATTGAATCGTAATGTACGTATTGAATCATACAAAGATTCAATTAAGTGCTCCGATGAACGATATCCATCCACAAGGATCTTAATTATAAGGATAGAGAGATCCTGTACGGATTTTGGAATTTGTGTAACAAGAGGTGTTTCGACACCTTGCACTAGGCGTGCTTAAGTCGATACACAAGGTAGGAAGTTCATGAGGTTGAGGTGCTAGATATGTCAAGGCGACATATGAAGCAGAATTTGGAGGTTGAGCAGCAGCAGGATTTGCAATAGCTTTGCTTTGGATTGCAAAGCGGCACATGTTAACCAAATGTCCCCATCGTCCACTGTGGGTACATTTGAAACAGGGTATTTGATTCGGATGATGACGGTGGCATTGATTGCACCAAGGAGCAGTTCCCTTATACGGCTTCATCCCTGAGGCGAGTCATGGTGATAGCTAAATCAATGGTCCTCTAGAGTACGACGCCTATTCGTTGGGTAATTGCAGCACCTGGTTCGGACATTTGAGTGTTGTTGCGATGAAGAGGCATCTTGAAGATAATGGAAGGCATAGGAGGAAACAAGCGAAAGATAGTCAAAAGAGGATGACAACGCATGAAGATTGTGACCATTTGTTTGTTACTGAAGGCAAACAAATGAGACGGTGACTAATCAAAGTGAATGGGTCAATATAATGTATCGCGAAGACATGCTCGCCTATAAGTGGACACTCACCCCAAGAGTTCCCAGGTAAGAATGACTGGTCCGATACTGCGGATTTGTACGAACACTCTAGCCTTAGACAGAAGACCCAGGGTACAGGCACCCACCCTTCCAGTTTGCATGTGTTCACATTATTTAGACCAAACTTTGACGAGATTTTGAAAACTTAGAGGGTTTAAAACCTAGTAATCAATCATCCTAGAACAGATGATTGGTTTTCAAGGCGGATTCGAAATTTATGTTCTTGTTGTGGTTGTCACCTAAGGATAAGTGACGGTAATGTTTTAAGATCTAAACACAAGAATCTTGTGTTAGGGTCCTAGGAAGGTTATAGACTAGGTCAAAGCATTACTAATAACCTAATTCCCTATAACCATTGGCTCTGATACCAACTTTTCTGTCACACCCCGACCACGTAAAACAACAAAACGTGGCGGAAACGTCGGGGAGTGTTGTAACAGAATCATTGTTTCACAACCATGGATTAAACAGTTTCATTTTATTGAATTAAATGTATTTCATTACATTGGAATTAGAAACAAAAACATGAACAAATAGATTTTCATTGTTATTAAGTCACTAAGGCCTCGTCCATTCCTATGTGAGCGTACACCAATATCATCATCAAACATCATCAACTATTGTACCTGAAACACATGTGAAAATACGTCAGCATAAAAATGCCGGCGAGTACATAGGTTTTATATGAGTGTCAGATTCATGGCTCGTTTTACATGTTGCAATACTTATTTAAAAACCTTATTTTGAAAAGTATAGTATTGCGACATAATTAACCAACTCAAATCAAGTTGGATATGATTTATAAAATCTCGTAGCCATGATTCTTAACTCCAAAACATTTGTTTTATGAAATCAAGTTGTAAAACATATCGTAGAAACTCGTTAACAAAACTCGTATGGTTTATATTATTCAGAAAACATCATTGTGTGACATCGTTTCAAAATCGTTTACCCAAGTGATCTAGATAACGCAACGATATATAATGTGTTAAAAGCACTTATATATAGGAAGTACCAGCGGCGTATCCACCATGCTTTCAACACATTACACCCGCCCCGTTACCTAATCACTTCCCTAACCCAATGGTTCAAACATCTACAAATGGTTCACATACATCAAACGATTACAAATGGTTCACATACATCAAATGGTTACAAATGGTTCATATACATCCAACGATTACAAATGGTTCACATACATCAAATGGTTACAAATGGTTCACATACATCAAATGGTTACAAATGGTTCAAAACGTAAAACAATTGCGCTAGCATGTTAAGTGAACATACATAGCAAAACATAATGAAATCATGTACTAATAGTGTACTAATGAACATAGCAAGTATATGATATGAAAACCTGGAAAACACGAAAGTAACAAGTAAGCACATGTGTTCCACCCCAAAACAGTTGAAAACAGTAAAAGACGGGGGCTATGTACTCACTTGAGGGTGCTTAGAAGTCTTGAACAACAACCAAGCAAAGCTAGAGGGATCACAGAATCAAACGGCACCTAATATAGGTAACTATGTTAATAAATGGACCTAATCGGAGGATCGGGTAGCATGAGGGTTCGTAAACCAAATGAGTGTAAGAACTCATGCAATATGGTTTAACAAAGCCTACATACTAAAACGAAACCTATGCTAAGTGCTTACGACCCATTACGACTCGTTAAGATAGCTTACGCTACTTTAACGCGTCGTTCACGTAAAACACATTCGGAACGCCTAACTAGTCCTATGACAAGTATTATATGCCTTAACATGTCTAATAATGTTACCTAATCAGTTTAGATGCCAAAATTTAGGTTACATATGCTTAAAATGAATTTATGCGCAAAAAGGGCATTTTGGTAATTTTCCTAAGGCATATAAATTACCTATCATACCACTAATTAAACGAAGTGACCATAAGGTATAACCTCGGAAAGTTATTCCCTATACAACTATGGTCACTAAACATGTTTGGTTGGATCCTAATGATCGACCAAACGGGTCTAGTTCGAAAGTCTAAGCGGTTGTTTAGACCGCTTGACTTACGACTCTACATAAGCACTAAACCTAAAGTGACGAGCTAAACATGTTAAAACATGTTTAACGAAGTTAGAAAAGAGGTTTGGTATCAAAACAAACGGTTTTGATACCTAAAAGTAGTTTGGTTACAAAATACGCAAGAATACGCATTTTGGCCGAAACTACGACTCGCCACTATGCCTAGATAAAGTGGTAATCAGTAGGTATAGTCATACGAGACTAAAACCATCGTGATTACGCTCACGTTATGAATTTCAAACGAACTTCGTATGGACCATAAACTGGTCAATGCAGAAAGTCAAACAAAGTTTGACTTTCACGCTAAAAATGCATAAAAGAACGAAAGAGGACTTACAAAAGGTCCAAGGAGGTTTGATCCAATTTATTCTCAGGTATGAAGTGCAAGACTTCAACTTAGAGAATGAAAATCAGATCAAATGTGAGTTTGAGAGCAAAGGGGGTGGGGTTTATATAGTTTTTGCACAACCGTTAAGATCGTTCATCGTAAAACAAGCTTCGATCTCATCCGTACACATGTGCCCATGGTTTTGTGAAACCATGGGAGCCCCTAGTTTCATTAAAACCATGTGCAAATGATGGGAACAGCTGGAACAAGCTGGAATTTAGATTTTTCATTTTGGTCCCTTCCTAAGATAACTATGGCATAATGTCAATTTTGGTCCCTGAATGTGCAAAACATGGTTTTTGATGCATTTTTGACACGTTTAAGCTCCGTTAGTCCCATTTCAAGGATCTAAAATGAAGTTAAAGTATAGGGAACATGAAACATGCTCAAAAATATCACGTATGTTGGTTCGTTTGGTCGTACGGTTGCGTTGTTCGGTTAATTACGACGAAATACGAACGAATGCGAAAAACGATCCAAATTACGCGACAAATGGAATTTTATCATGCCAATCACTAAAATAAAATATTTTAATGATTACATAAAGTTTTGGATGTCTGGATGTATTCAGAACGTAAGATATGCGCGGAAATGCAAACTTATGCACTTTTTGACGCTTTTAGTCCCTGAATGACCAAAAAGTTTATTTTAGCACACCGAACCCCTCAAAGCCTATTTCTAAGCTATGTAAAGGATATTTAGGGTATGTTTAAATTATGGTCATGTTTCGGAATGTTCATTACAGTACAAATCGGCATACTTTCGTAGTTTGTCAAAATTAGTCCCTGTAAGCGAATAAACTTGATTTCTCCACACCAAACCCTCCAAAACTTATTTCTAAGTTATGTAAAGGTTATTTAAGGTATGTTAAGCCTATTTCACTATTCTGGAGTGTTCGTTGCATTAAACTGGTTATATTTGCGCATCAGTGCGCGTATAACCTTTCAGAAAGCGATTTAAAGCTTGAAATCGAACAAGAATTGATACGTGCAAAAGATACACATATTTATACAAATCCCAAGTATGAAATACAATATTTAATTGGTTTGGTATTTGTTTCATGGTCGCAGAGGCACAGGTGTCATAAAATGAGTATTAGAACTCATGTGATATGGTTTAACAAAGCCTACATTCTAGATCGGAACCTATCCTAAGTGCTTTCGACCCGTTACGACCCATTAAGGTAGCTTACGCTACTTTAACGTGTCATTCGCGCAAACGCGCCTTCGAGACGTCTAACTAGTCCTATGACTTATATGCCTAAATATGTTGCATAATCAGTTAAGTGACAAAAGTTTAAGTTATATATGCTTAAATTCCAATTATGCATGAAAAGGGCATTTTGGTCATTTCCCTAAGGCATATAAACTACCTATCATACAACTAATTAAACTAAGTGACCATAAGGTATAACCTCGGAAGGTTATTCCCTATACAACTATGGTCACTAAACATGCTTGGTCGGATCTTAATGATCGACCAAACGGGCCGAGTTCAAAAGTCTAAGCGGTGGTTTAGACCGCTTGACTTACGACTCTAATCAAGCACTAAACTAAAAGTGACGAGTTAAACATGTTGAAACATGTTTAACCAAGTTAGAAAACAGGTTTTGATATCAAAACAAACGATTTTGATACCCAAGAGTAGTTTGGTTACAAAATACGCATAAATACACATTTTGACCGAAACTATGACTCGTCACTACGCCTAGTCAACGTGGTAATCAGTAGGTATAGTCACAAGGGACTATAACCATCGTGATTACGCTCACGTTGCAAAGTTCAAAAGAACTTTGTGTTGACCAAAGACTGGTCAAAGCAGAAAGTCAAACATTGTTTGACTTTCACGCTTGAAAAGCAATAAAAGAACAAAAGTGTAACACCCTGGCTTTGCGGAAGCGTGGTTAACTTTGGTGTGACTTCTTAATACCATAGCTTAATCATAACAAAGCTATATGAGTTAAAAACCATGCAAGTCATCCATTAAGTTTTGAAAACCAAATACAGTACCATTGTTTTAACCAACAACCGTAACCTTGTTCAACGACATTTCAAACTAAAACATAACATAAGCGTGGTTTAAGGACTGTGTCTTGTCCAGGAAAGAGACACATCCCCTAAACCCTGATGACTTCATGACAAGTGCAGCGGAAAACGTTCCATACCGTGCCAGATCTCGTTAGTTTCCTGAAATACATGTGAGTTGAAAAATCAACAATAATGTTGAGCGAGTTCATGTGTAAGTGAGTAAGTAAAACACTTGTGAGTATAAAATAGTTGTGGTATGTAGCAGTTGTAAGAGGACTTGTGATCACCAATGGTTTGCAAGGCCACTGACATATGTGAAGTGCAAATAGGGAGACTCAAACCTAGCAGATTTCGCCACGGCAAAGTATGTGGACAAAGTCACCCCACGGTCCGTTTCTAGTTTGGCCGGGGGCTGGGCTCGCTACACCCAGATAGATCTACCGCTCCTGTCCCTCGGTCCCTCCATGAGGACTAATGGCCCCATGTTGTTCCTATCCACTCACATGATCGTATAACACCTCCTTACGTTAAACATACCGTTGTAAAGTACTCGTAAATCATAGTAACATGTATTTCACCCCCGCAGTTAAGTAAACTGAAAACAGTTAGAGAAAAGGGGGACATGAACTCACAGTGAATGCGCGTCTCTACCAAGTGTCTCCAATACAGTAAGCTGTGCAACGACCTACAAGTGCTAATTCTATTAGACGGACGGCCGTGCCTTAGCTTTATAGTTTAAGTCTTTGGGAAATAGTTAGACAACTATTTCGTGTTTTTGTTCCGTATATACTTGGTAGTTATTCTTCTTCCCAAGGATGGGGGATACAATACATGTGCGTAAGTTACGTTTTATCAATCTTGTGGTAATGTAATTACCGGTGTAACTTATATGTTTGTGGAAGCGTTCGTAAAGTTTTGGAATCGTTAACGCTTGTAAATATTATTTTTGCTCTAAAATAATATTTATGTATTTTCACAAAATAATCATAAACAGTGTTGTGACAAATATATTTATCACGTTAATCTTTGTGAAAATCCCACCTTCGGATATTTAGTAAAATATAGTGCTGGCGAAATTTATGTTTCGAAAGTATGTTCAAAAATAGTTCTAACACTTGTTGTGTAAAAAGTCTAAGTGTTAGGTTTTTAGGAAAATTTCGCCAGAGTTTCCTCTGTAGCTGGAGGTGGCCACGCTTTCAAGCGTATCATTTTCTTTTAACAAATCAATTCAACAATCTTCTTTATTCAATCAAACAATTTCCGACACATCAAACTAGTCGACAAGTATGTAAATCGCATAATCGCATGAACTTGCAGTTTTTCCGAATCTATAGTGTAAACACCCTTTATATATGTAGATCTCCATATAAAGTAACTTCAATCTTGTAAAAACCTCGTGTTTAGAGAAATCCGACTTTACAACTTCTAGTAACAAGTGACAAATTTACTTCTTTGTCGGATCTCTTTGTTTCACAAGTGTTTACACACTTGTGGTTTATAAAACCATATTTATTAGTGTAAGATTCATCTTTAGAAAAATATGATTTCTTTAAAGTGTGGTCTTTCAAAAATACCACTTGCGGGTGCGTAGATCCGCTAGTTTTAAACACCATTTTACCGGTTAAATCACTTTTACACAAGTAAAATATTTCTACACAAGTTCATGTATCTTGTGTGGTAGAGTTTCGCCTTTAACCCTTGTATCTAGTCAAAAACGAGTTTATGTGAAGATACGTGATCTTACAAAGTCGGGTTAAACGGAGATCCGAGCTACCACATCATAGATCGGGTCTAGATAAACACAAATTTCAAGTCCTACGACTTTTACACAAGTTATATGCTATTAACCTCCATTTTTGTGATTTTAGTAGACTTTAAAGTTTCAAAACGCATGTTTACGATATTTAACCGACGAAAGTTCTTTTAACCACTTTAGATGTGTGTAAAAACAAGTTTTAAACAATATACCTCTAGCTCGGGGCTAGGGAAGAATCGTGATGAAAAACGCGTGGATAAAAGCCAACGGTTGAGGTCCTTCGTGTTCCGAGTGCACCAAAGCTCCTTATACGCGAACCTTGAAGCTTGAATGGTCTTGGAATGCAATGATCACCAACCGAAAATATGATGGTGGGTGTGAGGGAGTTCGGCCGAGAGTGAGTAAGGAGAGGGAGAGAGTGGTTAAGTTGTGAAATGTGATTGTGATTATGTCTTGTGTTTAGTGGGTATTTATAGGAAAAATCTAAATGTTATTACCCCATGGTTCTTGTGTCTTCAAGATGCTAGACAATTGAGATTAAGCAAGATCTCAAGTACAAGTGTGGTGCTCCCTAGGTAACCGATCGGTTGGGGGGGGGGGTCTCTTGTTCGATTTCAAGTAGTTTAGTTAGGGTAGTGGTTGAGTTAAGTAGGTTAGTTTAAGTAGTTAACTCAGTTACTTGTATGTTACGCGTTATGACGGGTGTTAGGGTAATCAGGGACCCTAACTGGCTCAGAAAAATATAGGTAGTGAAAATATTAATATTAATATTTTCATGTTCCGGGTAAAGTCCGGTTGTTCGGTTGGATAGTAATCCGTTAAAGCGCTTAATAAAGCTTTAAAGTGTCGTCATTACATTTTTAGTGACACAGTTTGTTTCCAACACTTTAGAAAGTGTCTAGTGTTATTTTCTCATTTTCTGGCACTCTACTAGTCAGCTAGAAGCTGGTTAAATTACTAAAGTGCTGTGTTTGGTACTTTAAAGTACGTTTTTGGCACATCCGAATCAGTGTATCTTATCCCTAGAGACGCGGTAACACACCCTTATATCCTACACTCACTACCAGTGTAGCCAAAATATATGAGGCTCTTAACAGGCCTTAGAGGCAGTGTCTGCCTGATGCTGGTCATATCAGCATGTTTGCCGTGTATCCGTTTAGTGCTACTGTGCTTTTTGTGCATCATGTTTGTCACTAAGGTGCCGTATGTAAATAGTGTAGTGACAGCATATAAAGTATGATGCAAGTAAGTGCATGTATCAGTATGCAGGTAGCAGTTCATCAGCTAGTTCAATCAAGCACAGTAATCAAGTAGTAATTAATCATTAATTAAGTTGTACGGATACCTGGTTTTGTGCGGGTTGTCACATTCTCCCCCCGTTAAATAAATTTCGTCCCGAAATTTAAGTTCTGCTTGTAGATGCAGAGTTCTTAGGAAATAAGTGGGGGTATTTTTCTTTCATCCGGTCCTCACGTTCCCATGTGAATTCAGGACCATGTCTGGCATTCCAACGAACCTTGACGAGTTTGACACTGCTCCGACGGGTCTTGTTAACTTTCCCATCCGTGACCTCAACAGGTTCTTCAACGAAGTGGAGCGTGTCGTCAATATGAATCTCGTCGATAGGAATGGCAACGTCAATTTGAGTTGGACTTTTCTTTAAATTGGATACATGAAATGTATCGTGAACACCATTCAGTTCAGCAGGTAGGTCCAACTTGTATGCCACTGTCCCAATTCTTTCCAGAATTCTGAAGGGACCAATGTAGCGCGGATTCAACTTCCCACGCTTACCAAAGCGTGCCACCCCCTTCCAGGGTGAAACTTTCAATAACACCATCTCTCCGACTTGGAAGTCCACATGCTTCCGGTTTGGATCCGCGTAGGCCTTTTGTCTGTAGCGAGCGGCTTCGATGCGTTTAAGTATTTGCGCAATCTTGTCTGTCGTCTCTTGGACGATCTCGGGACCAGCAAGCTGCCTATCACCTGCGTCAGACCAACAGAGTGGTGATCGGCACTTGCGTCCGTATAGGGCCTCAAATGGCGCGACACCAATACTGGTGTGGTAGCTGTTGTTGTATGAAAATTCGACCAAAGGTAAGTGTTTATCCCAGCTACCGCCTAAATCCATAACACATGCCCTCAGCATGTCTTCCAAAGTTTGTATCGTTCGCTCGCTCTGGCCGTCAGTTTGCGGATGGAACGCAGTGCTCAGATTCAATTGTGAGCCAAAAGACTCTTGGAAAGATTGCCATATTCTTGACACAAATCTTCCGTCTCTATCAGAGATGATCGAGAGTGGTACTTCATGACGTGCTACGATCTCTCTCATGTAAATTTCCGCAAGTTTACTAGTACTGTCTTTCTCCTTGATTGGCAGAAAGTGTGCGGACTTTGTTAGGCGGTCAACAATCACCCAAATCATATCATGGCCTCTTGGCGTTCTTGGCAGTTTCGTAACAAAATCCATTGAGATTTGTTCCCACTTCCACTTGGGAATCTCAGGTTGTTGCAGAAGTCCCGAAGGCTTCTGGTATTCTGCCTTGACCTTAGCGCACGTTAAACATTTGCTCACGTAAACAGCAACGTCGCCTTTCATCCTAGGCCACCAATAGTAATTTTTGAGATCTTGGTACATCTTATCCGATCCAGGGTGGATAGAGTACCGTGACTTGTGCGCTTCATCGAAAATAACTTCCCTTAATCCACCAAACAGAGGAACCCAAATCCTTTTCTCAAAACACAACATTCCTTCCTCGTTTGGTACCAAAAACTTCTCCATTCCACGGAGATATTCTTCCTCAAGGTTTCCCTCCTTGAGAGCTTCCTTTTGTGCAGCCCGAATGCGCAAGGAAAGATCGGTTCGTATGATCATTTCCAAAGCTCTAACCCTTATGGGCTTGATTCTTTCTTTACGACTTAGGGCATCGGCGACTACATTCGCCTTCCCTGGGTGATACTTTATCTCGCAGTCGTAGTCGTTTAGCAATTCAACCCATCGTCTTTGCCTCATATTCAACTCCTTCTGGTTGAATATATGCTGTAAGCTTTTGTGATCTGTGAAGATTGTGCACTTCGTACCATACAGGTAGTGTCTCCAGATCTTTAAGGCAAATACCACAGCGCCAAGCTCTAAATCGTGGGTGGTATAGTTCTTTTCGTGCACTTTCAGTTGGCGTGATGCGTAAGCGATGAACTTTTGGTGTTGCATCAACACACAACCCAATCCCTGACGCGATGCGTCGCAGTATACCACAAAATCGTCGGTACCTTCCGGTAGAGCTAAGATTGGCGCGTTACAAAGCTTATCTTTCAATATCTGAAATGCTTCATCCTGTTTGATTCCCCAATCAAACGTCTTATCCTTCTGGGTCAGGAGCGTCAACGGTTGAGCGATTTTCGAAAAATCCTCGATGAACCTTCTATAGTAGCCAGCCAAACCCAAGAATTGTCGAATCTCGGTTGGCGTTGTAGGCGTTTCCCAATTCTTGATTGCCTCGATCTTTGTGGGATCAACATGAATTCCATCCCCATTAACCACATGTCCAAGAAACTGGACTTCACGTAGCCAAAACTCGCACTTGGAGAATTTGGCGTACAGTTGTTCTTTCTTTAGCAGCTCCAATATGGTTCTAAGATGTTGTTCGTGTTCAGCCTTCGTCTTTGAGTAAATCAGGATGTCGTCGATGAATACAATCACGAACTTGTCTAAGTATGGCTTGCAAACTCTATTCATCAAGTCCATAAAGACTGCAGGTGCGTTTGTCAAACCAAATGGCATAACGAGGAACTCGTAGTGTCCATAACGAGTTCGGAAGGCTGTTTTCGGGATACTTTCCTCCTGTATCCTTAGTTGATGGTATCCAGATCGAAGGTCGATCTTAGAGTAACAGCTTGAACCTTGAAGTTGGTCGAACAGATCGTCGATTCTAGGCAGAGGATACCTGTTCTTGATCGTCAGCTTGTTCAATTCTCTGTAGTCAATACACATGCGGAAACTTCCGTCCTTCTTCTTGACAAACAAGACTGGAGCTCCCCAAGGCGAGAAGCTTGGTCGGATAAAACCCTTGTCTAACAACTCTTGAAGCTGTGTTGACAATTCCTGCATCTCAGATGGAGCAAGTCTGTATGGTGCCTTAGCCACAGGCGCTGCGCCTGGAACTAAGTCGATGTGAAACTCCACTTGCCTCTGAGGTGGCAGTCCGGGTAAGTCTTCTGGGAAGACTTCTGGATACTCCCTTACGACAGGGATGTCTTCGATCCTTGGTTCGGCAGCCTTCTTATCCACGATGTGTGCCAGGAAAGCAACACATCCTTTCTGTAAACACTTCCTTGCTTTCAAGCAGCTGATAAATCTTAGCGGTGTGTCACGCTTCTCTCCGTGAACCACAATTGTCTCACCATCATCAGTTGGAATACGAACAGCTTTCTCGTGACATACTATCTCAGCCTTGTTTCCGGATAACCAATCCATTCCTACCACCACGTCGAAGCTTCCCAATTCGACTGGTAGTAGATCCAAAGTAAACTCACGTTCTCCCAGTTCTATCACACAGCCTCTGATTACTTCGTTGGCTTCAACTAACTTTCCATTAGCTAATTCGATCGAGTAGGGGATATCTAACTTACTAGCGGTTAAACCAAGTATATTCTTAAATTCTAATGACACGAAGCCATAACCGGCACCAGCATCAAACAAAATAGGTGCAAAAGTTTTGGTTGTTAGAGAACGTACCAGAAATCACACCTGGATCCTGGCATGCCTCACAAGCTCTGATGTTGGATTTTCTCTCACGGTCTTGTTTCAACTTCAGGCATTCCCTCTTAAAATTTCCAACTTCCTTACAATGGTAGCATCCTATCATTCGGCCATTTCCTTTCCCATTTCCACCTAGAGCGTTGTTACTGTTTTCTCCTTGTATGGAACTCTTCATCCCACAACCTTCCTTGTTGTGTCCTTTCCTCCCGTACCAAGGCTTCTGACATCCACCATCACGGTGACACTTGCACTCAGCACATCTTGGTTTGGTTTCTAAGTAAATCTTATCATTGGCCTGTTTGTTGTTAGGGCAATCTTTCTTGAAATGCCCTTTGTCCCCGCAGTCAAAGCAACCTCGAATAGATCTTTGTTCATCGTTGTTCATTTGGGTATCTTCGGTAAGCTTCCTTTTGTTCTTTCCAGACGACTCTACCTGAGTTTTCTTGTCAGGGTTTGCAAGTTTTTCTAGTCTATTTGCTTCCGTAACGAGTGCCAAACCCATCTTACTTGCAACGATGGTTGTTGGTGGCGTAGATGCTGTCATCAAGCTCAAGACTTGAGGCGCCAGTTCCCAAATGAATTGTTCCAATTTCTTCAGTTCTGGTTTTACCAGGTATGGAACAATTTGTGACAGATCATGGAGTCGTTGCACGTACTCCAACACCTTCGGACCTTCCATCATTAGGCTCCGAAATTCATCTTCCCACTTCTGGGTTTCCGTGTGGGGGCAATACTTCTTATGCATCATTCCTTTCAACTCATCCCAAGTTAACGCGTATGCTGTAGTTAGGCCCATTATTCGAACCTGAAGATTCCACCATAATCGAGCTCCATCTTGAAACAACTCAGAAACGTATGGGACCTGTTGTTCTGGCGTACAGCCACTCATTCGAAAGATGGATTCCATACTTTCAATCCATTTTACAAAAGTTATGGCACCCCCAGTGCCGTCGAACTTCGGAGGCTTGTATTTGAGGAAGTGCCAGTAGGAACAACCGTTATTTTCTGAGGTACCTCTGATAGGTTCGGAGCGTAGGGCCTCGTGCTGTGCTATAGCTGCAGCGATTATCTCTTGAAGTTCTGCCTCAGAGGTGGGCATGCGCATTTCGCGTCTTGGCGGCATCTTCTAAAAGATGTTTCACATAGGCTAGGTCATAGCAAGTGAAGTGTACGTATGCATTCAACAATACCGACACATAACATCTCATGTTATCAACAAATCAATCACATAACCTCTTATGTTATAGGATATAAACAATTGATTGAACATCGCATGTGATGAGAATATTGCGATTGTATTGCCACAATTCGAGACCACAATGTAAAGCTCACGAGTACACCACCATATCATACTACATCAATGACCTAGTAGGGGACGACCCTAGACAAGTCGTGCGATCGCTGGACATGTTCAGGAGTCTCTGGTTCGTCCATTCAAATTTCAGGACTCCGCGTCAAGTTTCCGAATTCCAGTCTTCAAACAACATTTCCTCTCAATCGTTTCCTTGAGCTCGTCCCAGCTCAGTGTATAAGCAGCGTATGTGCCAAGGGTCTGAACCTGGAGGTTCCATTAAGAGAGTGTGTCATCTAGAAATATCCCTGAGAGGTAGGTAACACTCTGTTGGGGCGAACAGTTACTCATTCTTAGAGTGGAGTCGGTCTTTTCGGACCAATCGAACAAATGCAACGGTGCCTCCGGTTCCGACAAAGTTCAAAGGCTTGCAGTTCAGGAACCGTTTATAGGTGCAGCCAGTTGGAGGGTTATCTCCAGTAATGTCATCGTTGTACAAAGAGTGGAGGGCTTCATGTCGTGCATTTATCTGTGAGATGCGTTCTTGCAGCTCGTCTTCTGTCCTTAGTAACGTACTGGTGCTTGTGTCACGTCTGGGTGACATTCCCCTTTTGTCGAAATAGTGTGAAGCGGGTTGGACAATGTTTCAATTGTCTATGGGGTATATATAGCAACGTAAGCCATCATGTAATCACCCCATTTCACATGCAAATATACTCACTGTATAAGTGGGGAAATAAATTCCTGAGCCTTCACATAGGCTTGTCAATTTGGCTTGTTGCTTGTAATAGAATGAACTCGAGGCTACATCGCCTAGGTCATTTGTGTTTAAGTTATTTCCTGCTGCATTGGTTATCATCCGCTTGACCTGCAGAGTCCACCAGGATTCCTGTGCACTACAATTCGTTATTACGTGGGCCCCCGTAATAATAAATTGTCTTGCACAGTTACCCCAAATTTTCTCTCATCCAAGCAGATGATCAATCAAGGAGCAACAGCCGGTGCATTGGCATGAACAGGGTCATACTCCAATGCGGGGTCAGGAGCAACGCCTGGCTCAGGGGCCACGGCTAGCTTCGAATCAAAAACTCCATCTCAAAATCAGCTGGATCAACAATCACAGGGGTTACAGGATCCCCCAAGGGCTGGTCTAAGTGCATGAACTCAATGTCATGGTCTGGATCAACACCAGGCGGAAAAACAGAATTGTCCTCATAATCGTGATCAAACTCAAAGCTGTGTGTGGGATCCGGTGCAGCTAGCGATGCCATATCAGGGTCGGCGTCGTGTAAGTAGTGCTGCATTCCCTGTATGTGCGAAGATGCGGTTGTCAGAAACTCAAATGAGTCTGGGATAGGGGAATGGTCATAAGTTTCCCCTATAGGAGCGTCCGCATGCAGTAGTCTAATACCAGCAGTAATAAGGCCCTGCCCTCGAATGGGTCCTCCTCCAGTAGATCGTTATCGTCTTCAGAGGCCTCGTTGGGAGGGCGTATCATCAACAGGATAAGCGGCAAGGGGCACAGGAGCAGGGATCACCGCCAGTGGTAAAATCCCAACAAGATGGCCATCAGTAGGCTCTGCTACGACTTCAGGCAGTGCACAAAGGGCTGAAAGTCGTCATTGTCTGTGCCGGTAGTATCAGAAATGTACACCTCGTGCTTCGTTGAACTATGTCGTCTGATACTATGGTCATGGGGTTCGTAGTGCCCATCTTTCTAGTACTTGATGAAAGCATAACGTTTGTAACACAAACATATATACGTATAATAATCAATCATATAATCAGTTAATCACATAAGTCACCAAGTAAGGTATCACATACTTCTCCTAGTCTTACTAGCCAATTTCATCCAGTCTACAAGACTGCTCTATCCTTCACTTAAACCAAACCTCGATCCTCCAGACCGATCCTATAACAAACACAATTTCATCCAGTCTACAAGACTGCTCTATCCTTTACTTAAACCAAACCTCGATCCTCCAGATCGATCCTATAACAAACCAACGTGCTCAACTACCTCGATCACTTCGATCCTCCAGATCGATCCTCAGCCCTCCAAGCTGAACTTATAATAAATAAAATGTGCTCAACATTTGTTTGTAAAAAGTGTGGATCTGGACTTAAGTGGTATGCAGAAAAATGTTTTCGTGAGAGCCCTAGTGATCATAGTCTAGACTCGAGACAGAATCCTAGTTCGCTATGATCAGAGCTCTGATACCAAGCTGTCACACCCTGGCTTTGCGGAAGCGTGGTTAACTTTGGTGTGACTTCTTAATACCATAGCTTAATCATAACAAAGCTATATGAGTTAAAAACCATGCAAGTCATCCATTAAGTTTTGAAAACCAAATACAGTACCATTGTTTTAACCAACAACCGTAACCTTGTTCAACGACATTTCAAACTAAAACATAACATAAGCGTGGTTTAAGGACTGTGTCTTGTCCAGGAAAGAGACACATCCCCTAAACCCTGATGACTTCATGACAAGTGCAGCGGAAAACGTTCCATACCGTGCCAGATCTCGTTAGTTTCCTGAAATACATGTGAGTTGAAAAATCAACAATAATGTTGAGCGAGTTCATGTGTAAGTGAGTAAGTAAAACACTTGTGAGTATAAAATAGTTGTGGTATGTAGCAGTTGTAAGAGGACTTGTGATCACCAATGGTTTGCAAGGCCACTGACATATGTGAAGTGCAAATAGGGAGACTCAAACCTAGCAGATTTCGCCACGGCAAAGTATGTGGACAAAGTCACCCCACGGTCCGTTTCTAGTTTGGCCGGGGGCTGGGCTCGCTACACCCAGATAGATCTACCGCTCCTGTCCCTCGGTCCCTCCATGAGGACTAATGGCCCCATGTTGTTCCTATCCACTCACATGATCGTATAACACCTCCTTACGTTAAACATACCGTTGTAAAGTACTCGTAAATCATAGTAACATGTATTTCACCCCCGCAGTTAAGTAAACTGAAAACAGTTAGAGAAAAGGGGGACATGAACTCACAGTGAATGCGCGTCTCTACCAAGTGTCTCCAATACAGTAAGCTGTGCAACGACCTACAAGTGCTAATTCTATTAGACGGACGGCCGTGCCTTAGCTTTATAGTTTAAGTCTTTGGGAAATAGTTAGACAACTATTTCGTGTTTTTGTTCCGTATATACTTGGTAGTTATTCTTCTTCCCAAGGATGGGGGATACAATACATGTGCGTAAGTTACGTTTTATCAATCTTGTGGTAATGTAATTACCGGTGTAACTTATATGTTTGTGGAAGCGTTCGTAAAGTTTTGGAATCGTTAACGCTTGTAAATATTATTTTTGCTCTAAAATAATATTTATGTATTTTCACAAAATAATCATAAACAGTGTTGTGACAAATATATTTATCACGTTAATCTTTGTGAAAATCCCACCTTCGGATATTTAGTAAAATATAGTGCTGGCGAAATTTATGTTTCGAAAGTATGTTCAAAAATAGTTCTAACACTTGTTGTGTAAAAAGTCTAAGTGTTAGGTTTTTAGGAAAATTTCGCCAGAGTTTCCTCTGTAGCTGGAGGTGGCCACGCTTTCAAGCGTATCATTTTCTTTTAACAAATCAATTCAACAATCTTCTTTATTCAATCAAACAATTTCCGACACATCAAACTAGTCGACAAGTATGTAAATCGCATAATCGCATGAACTTGCAGTTTTTCCGAATCTATAGTGTAAACACCCTTTATATATGTAGATCTCCATATAAAGTAACTTCAATCTTGTAAAAACCTCGTGTTTAGAGAAATCCGACTTTACAACTTCTAGTAACAAGTGACAAATTTACTTCTTTGTCGGATCTCTTTGTTTCACAAGTGTTTACACACTTGTGGTTTATAAAACCATATTTATTAGTGTAAGATTCATCTTTAGAAAAATATGATTTCTTTAAAGTGTGGTCTTTCAAAAATACAACTTGCGGGTGCGTAGATCCGCTAGTTTTAAACACCATTTTACCGGTTAAATCACTTTTACACAAGTAAAATATTTCTACACAAGTTCATGTATCTTGTGTGGTAGAGTTTCGCCTTTAACCCTTGTATCTAGTCAAAAACGAGTTTATGTGAAGATACGTGATCTTACAAAGTCGGGTTAAACGGAGATCCGAGCTACCACATCATAGATCGGGTCTAGATAAACACAAATTTCAAGTCCTACGACTTTTACACAAGTTATATGCTATTAACCTCCATTTTTGTGATTTTAGTAGACTTTAAAGTTTCAAAACGCATGTTTACGATATTTAACCGACGAAAGTTCTTTTAACCACTTTAGATGTGTGTAAAAACAAGTTTTAAACAATATACCTCTAGCTCGGGGCTAGGGAAGAATCGTGATGAAAAACGCGTGGATAAAAGCCAACGGTTGAGGTCCTTCGTGTTCCGAGTGCACCAAAGCTCCTTATACGCGAACCTTGAAGCTTGAATGGTCTTGGAATGCAATGATCACCAACCGAAAATATGATGGTGGGTGTGAGGGAGTTCGGCCGAGAGTGAGTAAGGAGAGGGAGAGAGTGGTTAAGTTGTGAAATGTGATTGTGATTATGTCTTGTGTTTAGTGGGTATTTATAGGAAAAATCTAAATGTTATTACCCCATGGTTCTTGTGTCTTCAAGATGCTAGACAATTGAGATTAAGCAAGATCTCAAGTACAAGTGTGGTGCTCCCTAGGTAACCGATCGGTTGGGGGGGGGGGGTCTCTTGTTCGATTTCAAGTAGTTTAGTTAGGGTAGTGGTTGAGTTAAGTAGGTTAGTTTAAGTAGTTAACTCAGTTACTTGTATGTTACGCGTTATGACGGGTGTTAGGGTAATCAGGGACCCTAACTGGCTCAGAAAAATATAGGTAGTGAAAATATTAATATTAATATTTTCATGTTCCGGGTAAAGTCCGGTTGTTCGGTTGGATAGTAATCCGTTAAAGCGCTTAATAAAGCTTTAAAGTGTCGTCATTACATTTTTAGTGACACAGTTTGTTTCCAACACTTTAGAAAGTGTCTAGTGTTATTTTCTCATTTTCTGGCACTCTACTAGTCAGCTAGAAGCTGGTTAAATTATTAAAGTGCTGTGTTTGGTACTTTAAAGTACGTTTTTGGCACATCCGAATCAGTGTATCTTATCCCTAGAGACGCGGTAACACACCCTTATATCCTACACTCACTACCAGTGTAGCCAAAATATATGAGGCTCTTAACAGGCCTTAGAGGCAGTGTCTGCCTGATGTTGGTCATATCAGCATGTTTGCCGTGTATCCGTTTAGTGCTACTGTGCTTTTTGTGCATCATGTTTGTCACTAAGGTGCCGTATGTAAATAGTGTAGTGACAGCATATAAAGTATGATGCAAGTAAGTGCATGTATCAGTATGCAGGTAGCAGTTCATCAGCTAGTTCAATCAAGCACAGTAATCAAGTAGTAATTAATCATTAATTAAGTTGTACGGATACCTGGTTTTGTGCGGGTTGTCACAAAAAGAAGCTTACAAAGGGTCCAAGCTAGGGAGAACTTGATCTATAACACTCAGGTATGAAGCAAAGGCTTCAACTTAAAGCATTAATCAGATCAAGGGTGTAGAAAATGGAATGAGGGCTTGGGTATTTATAGTTTTCGGTAAACCATTAAGATCATTTCTTGCAAAAGAGGGTTCGATCTTGGCCATCCAAGTGGGCACATGGTTTACAAATACAATGGGACATGATAAACAAGCAAAATCAAGCAGATGGTATCCAAATCAGGGGTTTAAAACCATCAAAACATCAAAAATGGACCAGATTCAATGTTTCTACCAGATAGGGTTTTGGCTACCCGTGACCGAAATATCCTAGCCTATCACGCCCCGCCATACCCTCATATCAGAATTTCCAAATTTGGCAAAACAGGCCCCTGCATGCTTAAAGCTTGATTTTTGATGCATTTAACCCCCGTTAACCCCATTTCAAGGCTCTATAATGAAGTTAAAGCATAGGGAACTTAAAATATGCTCAAAAACATCTCGGATGTCGGTTCGTTTGGTCGTACGGTTGCGTTATTCGGTTAATTACGATGGAAATCGTAACGAACGCAAAAACGATCCAAATTAAGCGACAAATGGTATTTTTGCATTCCAATCACTAAAATAAAATATTTTAATGATTACAAAAATTTTTGGTGTTCGGATATATTCAGAACGTAAGGTATGCGCTAAAATGCAAACTTATGCACTTTTTGACGCTTGTAGTCCGTATTGATCAAATAAGTTTATTTTAGCATACCGAACCCCTCAAAGCCTATTTCTAAGCTATGTAAAGGATATTTAGGGTATGTTTAACTTATGATCAAGTTTCAGAACGTTCGTTACTGAACAAATCGGCATACTTTCACAGTTTGACACAAATGGTCCCTGCGATCGAATAGACTTGTTTTCAACACACCAATCCATCCGAAACTTATTTCTAAGTTATGTAAAGGTTATTTAAGGTATGTTAAGCCTATTTCACTATTCCGGAGTGTTTTTCGCGTTAAACTGACTGCGTTTACGCACCAGTGTGTGTATAACTTTCTAGAAAGCGATTTAAAGCTTGAAATCAAAATCAAATCAAATCGTAAAATCATCAAATACAAATACACACATAATAACACCAAAACACATATATTAACACCAAAATACATTGTTTTATTAATAATTGATATTGTTTTATATTGTACATCGATTACAGAGTACAGTTGTCACAGTCTCCCCTACTTTAGGACGTCCTGAAATTTTAACTAGAGGAAACTTGTGTGACAACTCGAGTTTCTAAGATTTCTATCTTCGCATTTATTGCACGTTAATTTTTTTTAATGTTGTTTGTTTCACAACGCTTACATTCGTAAAACGTTAAATAGTATTGCGATTGATATTTTATATTTGGGATGCATAATATTTATTATATGATTATAAGGTTTTGTATTAATTAACATGTTTTAAATAAAATGGAACCTTACTGAAAACTAGTACCTATGAAAACACTATCTAGTGAAAACACCTTATGTGTTTTCGTCCAGTAAGAGGTCAACGAAAACCAAATGGGCTTTGGGCCCATTCATGACTAGATAAATGAGTGTTCCTTATCCTTATCCTGTACATCAGACTATTATTTTCTTTGGCAAACCCCAAATACATCGTTCTTTCTCTCTCGCTCCCTTGTGAAATCCGACGGCACACAACATCGATCGAAGTACCACCTTGCTACTTAGGTTAGTTATTGATTTCTTATATTTTTTACTGGATATCATAAATGAACAGGTAGTATGTGATGATTTTGAGTGTATGATTTGTATTGATCTGTATGTTATGAAAGATCTGAGGATTTAAATGATAGTCTTGTTATCACAATGATTTAGTAATCTGTTTTAGATGATTTGGGGATATAATCTGTCTTGATGATTGGTATTGATTTGGGGTTTTTCTGTGTTTAAAACCTGCTGTTGTTGATGATGATGATACTAACGAAATCCCCCAACTCAACGAAATCACCCACCAACGAAATCACTTTAGGTGATTTCGGCCCAAGTGATTCCGGCCCAAATAGGGGATTTCGGCCCATGAGTGTTTTCGCCAACTTAGGGGATTTCGGCTCCTGTGGATTTCGAACATAAAGGGTGTTCGGCTAGCTAGTGATTTCGGCCCATTCAGTTTTCGGCCCAACCAAAGTGATTTAAATAACTGTTCAAGCCCACCTAAGTGTTTTCGGCTCTAAAGGGTTTTCGGCCATAGGGTGTTTTCGGCACTTATGTGTTTTTGGCAACTTGTATACTGTTAATAATTAATGTCATTAAATATGTTGTTCAATTAAACTAATCACTTGAATAACTCAGTTAGTTTATTTAACTTTGTTAAATATGTATTTTGAGAACTTCATTGTTTGAGTAACTCTGTTAGATGACAATTCTGTTAAGTTGTTAACTGGGTTAACTAACTTACTCTGTTTGTTTATTATTTCAATGAAGTGGATAAATTCTGTTATTCCATGAAATCTGTTAACTTTATTACTTAGTTAATTTGCTAGATGCCAACTCTGTTAAATGTATGGATACAATTAACTGCTTTTGTTGCATGATATGAACTGTCAAACACTCCATGATATTACTGTGACACTAGTTCCATGTGAAATATTACGAAAGTGAACTGATTGAATATACGTGCACTATAGGACTTGACTGATTTATTGTGAGCACTTAACTTAGCATACCGAGCAAAACAAGGTGAGTTCACACTTCTACAGAGGCATGGGATTCCTGGGGTTGGGAATGGGTTGATTGATTATTTATGCTTAAGAGTTATCGGAATTACATACCATAGGCCTCGTGAGAGGAAGGTCAATGGTAGATACTACTAGACTAGTGATACTTATACTTCTCTTCGCACACATGCCGGGATCGGCCGCAATACTAGAACAATCTTCGCAAACATGCCTGGAATGGCCGCGAACTATACATTAAATCTTCGCAAACATGCCTGGAGGGCCGCGATACAAATATACCTAGTCTAGAGAACATATGGGAAACCCCCACTAAACTTCGCAAACATGCCTAGAGGGCCGCGATACCATTACATACGAAACATGATTACTAAACGAACATACGATTTAAGATACGAACATTTTAACTAAATAACCAACTGTGAACTCGCTCAACTAGTTGTTGACTCTCTGTTACATGCCTTGCAGGACCTTAGGTACTTTTGGAGCTTGCACGGGAGGCACGGTTGTTGTGGACATGGATCGTGAATGTGTTGTTAAACATTATGACATTTTGTACTTAAACTTATGTTGGGTTTTACATTATTGCTTCCGCTACAAACTTGTTTATGTTGGTTTTGAAAACACCTATCGTATTGATGAATGACTTTTACTATTTGCTTATGTTCAATATGATTGGTGGCTTGATCCTGGTCATGTCACGCCTCCAAGCGGTGGTACTCCGCGTATGGATTTTGGGGGTGTGACAGATTGCTATCAGAGCCATTGGTTATAGAGAACTCGGTTTTAATAAGGGGAAAACGTTTTTATTAAAACCAGACTATAACTGAAACAGTGCTCAACGATCCACAACGACGCCTCGCTCCACGTGCAAGACTTATCACTTTAAGTAATATGGTACATGTCTTATTGCCTACTTGCTAGAATTGCATAGAACCTTGCTCAGGGTATGCTTAGATTAACGTAACACTATTGCATGAGAACACTTGTGTGCTTACTCTCTTCTGACATCGCACTACACGCGAACCTTTCTCACTTATGTCATATTTGCTATGAAGATCATGGCTGGACGCATTAACATGACACAAGCCCAGTTGACGGCTCTTATTAACGAACAAGTTGCTGCGGCAGTTGCAGCCGCACAAGCAGGAGGTCAACCACCTGTTTGCACCTTCAAAACTTTCATGGACTGTCGTCCTACTACTTTTAGTGGCACGGAAGGAGCGGTTGGACTCCTCCATTGGTTTGAAAAGCTCGAGTCCGTATTTGAAATGTGTGAATGCCCTGAGGCTCGCAGGGTGAAGTACGCCACTGGTACTCTAGAAGGCATTGCGCTGACTTGGTGGAATGCGCAAGTCCAGATGTAACGCCACACCCTGGAACAGTTTCAAGGAGTTGATCAAAGAGGAATACTGTAGCCGTGATGATATTCATAAGCTGGAGGTAGAGTTTTACCACTTGAAAATGACGGGGTCAGAAATTGAAGCGTACACCAGAAGATCGAATGAGTTGGCTATTCTGTGTCCTACTATGGTGGATCCTCCCATTAAGCGTATCAAACTGTATCTCAATGGTCTGGTGCCGGAAATTCAAAGTCACGTAACCTCAGCGAATCTTGGCACCATTCAACAGATCGTCAAGTTAGCTCATCGCCTCACCGATCAGGCAGTGGAACAGAACAGACTGCCTAAACGTATCAGCGCTACTACTACCGCTACCACTCCAGCTACTCCTGCTAATCCCAGTGACAACAAGCGGAAATGGGAAGGGGATTCCAGCAGGGGTTCAGCTACTGTACAGTCTCAAGCACAGCAGCAACGCAAGACTAGTGATTACCAGAGCCCGAGTCAGCAATCGTCTGGTGGTCAGGGGCAGAGTGGATATCGGGGAATTCATCCACTGTGTAACAGGTGCAACAAACACCACAGTGGTCAGTGTCGTAAAGGCCGCTGTCAGAGATGTCTAAGGGTAGGTCATGAGGCTAAAGATTGCAGGAGTTCAAGGCCTGCGAATCAGAACCAGCAACAACAGCCGCCAGCTCCACGAAACCAGTCACAGCAACAACAGCAAGGAAATAAGGCATGCTTTCAGTGTGGGGCTGAAGGTCACTTCAAGCGGAACTGCCCCCAGTTAAATCAGAATCAGAACAACAACAACAATAATCAGGGCAGTGGGAACAACAATGGGGGAAACAACAACGACAATGGTGCTAGGGGTCGTGCATTTGTGATTGGTCGGGGTGATGCGAGGAACGATCCTAATGTGGTTACGGGTAAGTTTCTTCTCGACGACTTTTATGTTACCGTATTATTTGATTCGGGTGCGGATACCAGTTATATGTCTCTGAAAGTTAGTCAAATGCTTAAACGCGCACCAACACTTTTGAACACCAAACATGTCGTAGAGTTAGCTAATGGAAAAAGTCTAGAAGCCACACACATAGTTCAGGGTTGTAATCTTATCCTCGCTGGTCAGACTTTCTCTATCGATCTCATTCCTATAACTCTGAGTAGTTTTGATATCGTCATTGGTATGGATTGGTTATCCCAACAACAAGCAGAGATCTTATGCAAGGAGAAGATCATTCGTATTCCTCGTTCTGACAAAGAACCTCTCGAAGTTCAAGGCGACAAGAGTGGTGTCGTGAGTGGCATCATCTCCTTCTTAAAGGCTCAGAAGTGTTTGCGGAAGGGCCACACTGCTATACTAGCACTTGTTACAGATACATCAATGAAAGAGAAGAAGTTAGAGGATATTCCTGTTGTACGCGACTTTCCTCAAGTGTTTCCTGAAGAGTTACCTGGGTTACCGCCCCATCGCCAGGTCGAATTTCAGATCGAGCTAGCTCCAGGAGCAGCACCCATAGCTCGAGCGCCTTATCGCTTAGCTCCAACTGAACAGGAAGAACTGTCTAAGCAATTGCAAGAACTCTTGGAAAAGGGTTTTATTCGTCCTAGTTCTTCGCCCTGGGGAGCTCCGGTATTATTTGTGAAAAAGAAAGACGGTACTTTTCGCATGTGCATAGATTACCGCGAACTAAACAAGGTGACCGTAAAGAATCGCTATCCTCTTCCACGCATCGACGACTTATTCGACCAGTTGCAAGGGTCGAGCTATTACTCGAAGGTTGATCTGAGGTCAGGTTACCATCAATTGAGAGTCCGGGATGAGGACGTCTCCAAAACAGCATTCAGAACTCGCTACGGCCACTATGAGTTTCTAGTCATGCCATTCGGGCTAACGAACGCGCCTACGGTTTTCATGGATCTTATGAACAGGGTGTGCAAACCTTACCTTGACAAGTTTGTTATTGTTTTTATTGATGACATCCTGATCTACTCGAAGAATCGGGAGGAACACGAGCAGCACTTACGACTTATTTTGGAACTCTTACGAACGGAACAGCTATACGCTAAGTTTTCAAAATGTGACTTCTGGCTTCGCGAAGTCCACTTTCTAGGCCACGTGATAAACAAGGATGGGATTCATGTCGATCCATCCAAGGTAGATTCAATCAAGAACTGGCCTGCACCTCGCACACCGACAGAAATACGCCAATTCTTGGGTTTGGCGGGTTATTATAGACGATTCATCAAAGACTTCTCAAGGATTGCACAGCCGCTCACATTACTGACACAGAAAGGTGTTGCTTACCGTTGGAGTGATACACAGGAAACAGCGTTTCAGCACTTAAAGGATAGACTTTGTAGCGCACCTATCCTCTCATTGCCTGAAGGCACGGATGATTTTGTAGTCTACTGCGACGCATCTATCCAGGGTCTTGGATGTGTGTTGATGCAACGGGATAAAGTTATTGCTTATGCTTCACGCCAACTTAAGATTCACGAACAGAATTACACTACACACGATTTAGAGCTTGGAGCTGTTGTTTTTGCGCTCAAGATATGGCGACACTACCTGTACGGCACCAAGTGCACCATCTACACTGATCACAGGAGTCTTGAGCATATCTTCAAGCAGAAAGAATTGAACATGCGACAACGTCGATGGGTCGAGTTACTGAACGATTACGAATGTGCTATAAAGTACCATCCGGGCAAAGCCAATGTGGTGGCTGACGCCCTCAGTCGAAAGGATACTACACCTAGGCGTGTACGAGCGTTGCAACTCACTATTCAATCCAGTCTTCCTTCACAGATACGAGATGCTCAGGTAGAAGCATTGAAATCGGAAAACGTCAGGTCTGAAGCCCTACGCGGCTCAAGACAACGGTTAGAACAAAAGGCAGACGGCGCCTACTATGTAACAGGACGCATCTGGGTCCCACTCTATGGTAATTTACGCGAGCTTGTAATGGATGAAGCTCATAAGTCTCGCTACTCAGTACATCCTGGTTCGGATAAGATGTACCACGACCTCAGAACCACATATTGGTGGCCTAGCATGAAGGCTCACATAGCAACTTACGTTAGCAAGTGTTTGACATGTGCGAGAGTCAAAGCGGAATATCAGAAACCATCAGGCCCACTCCAACAACCTGAGATACCACAATGGAAATGGGAACAAATTTCCATGGATTTTGTTACTGGCCTACCTAGATCTCAACGTGGGAATGATACTATTTGGGTGATCGTGGATCGACTCACAAAGTCTGCTCACTTCTTGGCTATCAAGGAAACGGATAAGTTCTCCACTCTAGCAGACGTATACCTTAAGGAAGTTGTCTCGAGGCACGGGGTGCCCACATCTATTATCTCTGATCGTGACGCACGTTTTACTTCAGAACTGTGGCAAGCAATGCACAAATCTTTTGGCTCTCGTTTAGACATGAGCACAGCTTATCATCCTCAGACAGATGGGCAGTCTGAGCGCACTATTCAAACTCTAGAAGACATGCTTCGGGCGTGCGTAATTGACTTTGGCCAGGGCTGGGAAAAGCATCTGCCACTTGTGGAATTTTCGTACAACAACAGTTACCACACCAGCATTAAAGCTGCTCCATTTGAGGCATTGTATGGGCGAAAATGCCGATCACCTCTTTGTTGGGCAGAGGTGGGTGACAGTCAGATCACAGGTCCAGAAATGGTAGTTGATACTACTGAAAAGATTGCTCAAATACGACAACGCATGGCGGCAGCCCGTGACCGTCAGAAAGCATACGCCGATAAAGACAGGAAACTACTCGAGTTCCAGGTTGGGGATCGAGCACTACTCAAAGTTTCACCCTGGAAGGGTGTTGTTCGTTTTGGCAAAAGGGGCAAACTCAATCCACGATACGTTGGACCATTTGAAGTCATTGAGAAAATAGGCAAAGTGGCCTACAGACTGAACTTACCAGCTGAACTCAGTGCAGTTCACAACGTCTTTCACGTGTCGAATCTGAAGAAGTGTCTGTCAGATGAGACCCCCATAGTTCCTTTGAAGGAGCTCACTATCGACGAACGGTTGCATTTCGTCGAAGAACCAGTTGAAATCATGGACCGGGATGTTAAGGTCCTCAAGAACACCAGAATACCTCTTGTTCGAGTTCGTTGGAACTCCCGTCGTGGCCCAGAGTATACCTGGGAACGCGAAGACTAAATGGAACTCAAATATCCCCAGTTATTCGAAAACAATGCAACTACTACTGAGGCTGAAGCTACTACAGAAGTTCGGGATGAAATCCCAAATCAACGGGGGGATGATGTGACACCCCAGGAAAACCAGTAAATGATAACTTACCTAGCTTCCTCAGTAACCGCATGCTAAATTTCGGGACGAAATTTCTTTCAAGTTGGGGATAATGTGACAACTCGAGTTTCCAAGATTTCTATCTTCGCATTTATTGCACGTTAATTTTTTTTATGTTGTTTGTTTCACAACGCTTACATTCGTAAAACGTTAAATAGTATTGCGATTGATATTTTATATTTGGGATGCATAATATTTATTATATGATTATAAGGTTTTGTATTAATTAACATGTTTTAAATAAAATGGAACCTTACTGAAAACTAGTACCTATGAAAACACTATCTAGTGAAAACACCTTATGTGTTTTCGTCCAGTAAGAGGTCAACGAAAACCAAATGGGCTTTGGGCCCATTCATGACTAGATAAATGAGTGTTCCTTATCCTTATCCTGTACATCAGACTATTATTTTCTTTGGCAAACCCCAAATACATCGTTCTTTCTCTCTCGCTCCCTTGTGAAATCCGACGGCACACAACATCGATCGAAGTACCACCTTGCTACTTAGGTTAGTTATTGATTTCTTATATTTTTTACTGGATATCATAAATGAACAGGTAGTATGTGATGATTTTGAGTGTATGATTTGTATTGATCTGTATGTTATGAAAGATCTGAGGATTTAAATGATAGTCTTGTTATCACAATGATTTAGTAATCTGTTTTAGATGATTTGGGGATATAATCTGTCTTGATGATTGGTATTGATTTGGGGTTTTTCTGTGTTTAAAACCTGCTGTTGTTGATGATGATGATACTAACGAAATCCCCCAACTCAACGAAATCACCCACCAACGAAATCACTTTAGGTGATTTCGGCCCAAGTGATTCCGGCCCAAATAGGGGATTTCGGCCCATGAGTGTTTTCGCCAACTTAGGGGATTTCGGCTCCTGTGGATTTCGAACATAAAGAGTGTTCGGCTAGCTAGTGATTTCGGCCCATTCAGTTTTCGGCCCAACCAAAGTGATTTAAATAACTGTTCAAGCCCACCTAAGTGTTTTCGGCTCTAAAGGGTTTTCGGCCATAGGGTGTTTTCGGCACTTATGTGTTTTTGGCAACTTGTATACTGTTAATAATTAATGTCATTAAATATGTTGTTCAATTAAACTAATCACTTGAATAACTCAGTTAGTTTATTTAACTTTGTTAAATATGTATTTTGAGAACTTCATTGTTTGAGTAACTCTGTTAGATGACAATTATGTTAAGTTGTTAACTGGGTTAACTAACTTACTCTGTTTGTTTATTATTTCAATGAAGTGGATAAATTCTGTTATTCCATGAAATCTGTTAACTTTATTTACTTAGTTAATTTGCTAGATGCCAACTCTGTTAAATGTATGGATACAATTAACTGCTTTTGTTGCATGATATGAACTGTCAAACACTCCATGATATTACTGTGACACTAGTTCCATGTGAAATATTACGAAAGTGAACTGATTGAATATACGTGCACTATAGGACTTGACTGATTTATTGTGAGCACTTAACTTAGCATACCGAGCAAAACAAGGTGAGTTCACACTTCTACAAAGGCATGGGATTCCCGGGGTTGGGAATGGGTTGATTGATTATTTATGCTTAAGAGTTATCGGAATTACATACCATAGGCCTCGTGAGAGGAAGGTCAATGGTAGATACTACTAGACTAGTGATACTTATACTTCTCTTCGCACACATGCCGGGATCGGCCGCGATACTAGAACAATCTTCGCAAACATGCCTGGAATGGCCGCGAACTATACATTAAATCTTCGCAAACATGCCTGGAGGGCCGCGATACAAATATACCTAGTCTAGAGAACATATGGGAAACCCCCACTAAACTTCGCAAACATGCCTAGAGGGCCGCGATACCATTACATACGAAACATGATTACTAAACGAACATACGATTTAAGATACGAACATTTTAACTAAATAACCAACTGTGAACTAGCTCAACTAGTTGTTGACTCTCTGTTACATGCCTTGCAGGACCTTAGGTACTTTTGGAGCTTGCACGGGAGGCACGGTCGTTGTGGACATGGATCGTGAATGTGTTGTTAAACATTATGACATTTTGTACTTAAACTTATGTTGGGTTTTACATTATTGCTTCCGCTACAAACTTGTTTATGTTGGTTTTGAAAACACCTATCGTATTGATGAATGACTTTTACTATTTGCTTATGTTCAATATGATTGGTGGCTTGATCCTGGTCATGTCACGCCTCCAAGCGGTGGTACTCCGCGTGTGGATTTTGGGGGTGTGACAACTTGTGAGAACAATTGCGGATATTTCGCCTTCATTTGGTCCTCACGTTCCCAAGTAAACTTTGGGCCACGTTTGGATTCCCAGCGAACCTTGACCAATCGAATTCATTTGTTCTTCAACTATTTGACTGCACGGTCGATTATCTCCACAGGTTTCTCGACAAAGTGCATTGTTTCATCAATTTGAATTTCGTCGAGTGGAATGTGAAGATTAGCGTCAGCTAAACACTTTCGCAAATTGGACACGTGAAAAGTCGGATGAATATTTCCAAGCTCTGGAGGTAGCTCTAGTCGATGGGCAACCTTTCCAATTCTTTCAACAATCTTAAATGGTCCAACATATCGGGGTGCAAGTTTTCCTTTCTTTCCAAATCTCACCACTCCCTTCCAAGGTGACACCTTGAGTAGGACATGGTCTCCGACTTTAAATTCTAAGGGCTTGCGTCGCATATCCGCATAACTCTTTTGACGGCTTCTAGCTGTCACAAGATTATCGCGAATTTTCTTGATTTTGTCTGTCATTTCCAGAATGAGCTCAGGTCCAGTAAGCTGAGCTTCACCGATCTCATTCCAACAGACAGGTGAACGACATTTTCGACCGTAAAGAGCTTCGAATGGTGCCATATTGATGCTAGCATGATAATTATTGTTGTAAGAGAACTCGATCAACGGCAGATGAGAGTCCCAATTACCACCAAAGTCTATCACGCATGCTCTACGCATATCCTCCAAAGTTTGAATCGTCCTCTCAGATTGTCCATCTGTTTGGGGATGATAAGCAGTGCTTAGATTTAGTTGGGTTCCCATAGCAGATTGCATGGTCTTCCAGAAATGAGATGAAAATCGAGCATCACGATCTGATATGATATCCAAAGGAACACCATGTCGAGATACAATCTCATCAACATAAATCTTAGCAAGTTTATCAGCAAATAGATCCTCGTGAATCAGAATAAAATGAGCTGACTTCGTTAATCGATCGATGACAACCCAAATAGCATCGTGACCTCTAGATGTACGCGGTAATTTAGTGACGAGATCCATCGCAATGTTCTCCCACTTCAAACCGGTATCTCTGGTTGTACAAGCAACCCAGATGGTCGTTGATGTTCAGCCTTGATTTTGAGACAAGTTAGGCATTTCGATACATACAAGGCAATATCCTTCTTCATACCAGGCCACCAGTACTGAGTACGAAGATCCTTGTACATTTTATCAGCACCGGGATGGATAGAATATCGAGACTTATGAGATTCGTCCATCACTAAAGTGCAAAGATCGTCTTGTTTCGGAATCCACAAACGATCCTTGAAATAGAATAACCCATCGTCCTTCGCTTCGAGTTTAAGCTCAAGTTGACGTGGTAATTCCTTACCCATCAAACTTTGTGAAACACAAGATTGTTGAGCTTGAAGAACACGAGTTTGAATATCAGATAGAGTTCGAACAGAATGAAGCTTGACTCGCTCTTTTCGACTAAGCGCATCGGCTACGACATTCGCCTTACCAGGATGGTAGCAAATCTCGCAATCATAGTCCTTTAAGAGTTCAACCCAACATCGTTGCCTCATGTTCAGCTCCTTCTGATTAAGAATGTGTTGGAGACTTTTGTGGTATGTGAAAACCACACACTTCGTGCCATAAAGATAGTGTCTCCAGATTTTGAGAGCAAAAACCACAGCACCTAACTTAAGATCATGAGTTGTGTAGTTCTTCTCGTGAACTTTCAGCTGTCTTGACGTATAGGCTATGACTTTACTTCGTTGCATAAGAATGCAACCAAGTCCTAGATTCGACGCGTCACAATAGACAACGAAATCATCGTTTCCACGGGCAAAGATAGAACAGGAGCATTACATAGCTTCTGTTTCAGCGTTTGGAATGCTTCTTCTTGCTTAGGTCCCCACTCAAAAGGCTTATTCTTTTAAGTCAAAGCAGTGAGTGGAACCGCGATCTTGGAGAAGTTCGAAATGAATCGACGATAATAACCAGCGAGACCAAGAAAAGAACGAATTTCTGTAGGTGTCTTTGGTGTATTCCAATCCTTAATTGCAGCAATTTTGGATGGATCCACATGAATACCCTGCTCGTTGACTATATGACCCAAAAACTGAACTTCTTTAAGCCAGAATTCACACTTGGAGATTTTAGCAAAAAGTTGTTCCTTCTTCAGGAGTTCTAATGTCAAACGAAGGTGTTGCTCGTGATCAGCTCGAGACTTCGAATAAATGAGAATATCGTTGTAGGATCGTTTGCACGACCAAAACAAGTCGTTCAGAAGAGTTCTAATCAATACGAGAGGCGGAAACAAACGTATTGATGTTGAATCAGCTTGATATACACTCTAATTGTCTTGTTTATTGATATAACAACGTTTTACAGCCTGGAGACACTTCAGCAGCACCTCGGTACCGGAAATAAAAAGTTACAAATGAAATCATCAAGGCAGGTATTTATAGGGATTCCATTTCGTGCGAAATGACCAAGATCCATTTCGTGCGAAATGGACAATGTCCATTTCTGCGAAATGGTCACATCCCACATGTTTCACACTTTTCTCGTATATCATGCCCTGATCTTTCTAATCTATTACAAAACTCGATACAAGACAAAGTCGACAGACATATGCACCAACAGACTCCCCCTTGGATGTCGACGAGTCTTCAGTACAAGTCTTCAGTATGTCGAGTCTTCAATCTTTATCAGTTTTCGTGCTCTTCCAAAGTATCTGACAGTGTACGCATCCTTCAATCTCTATCTTCTCTATCAACATCAGCAGCTATATTCCCCTTGGATGTTGATTTTATAAATTCTTCAGTATGAGCAGCTTCTATCTCGAGCTTTGTTCCAGAATCTGAATCTGGCTTTTACGTCCTCAGACTCCCCCTTTCGATAAGCTGGGATCGCATTCTGGAATTGTTGCTTTTGTAGAAAATCCTCAGGTATCGGAACCTGGCTAACCTGCACATCCTCTACCTCAAAATAAATTTCACAAAATTAAAATTTGACAAATTTATAACCCACATTGTATATATTGTTTAAAAAAATTTCACATTTATGATCTCTGCTGCCCACTTGTAAGGTATCATTTTTAAACAAATAAATCTTTCAAAACAAACTCTCCCAACCCATTTGTCCATCATGTATAGCACTCGGAATTTTGAAAATCAGCTTTTCAACATCAGTTGTCGAAAATAAGATGAAATAAAATCTTTTTGAATTTTTCAAAATTTTATGCTAAAACACATTCTTTTTGGAATTTTGTTTTTAATGAAAAGGAGTAAAGAAATATTTACAGACAATATTTTTGTGAGTTTGTGTAAGAGGATCATATCAGTTTTTGACAAACCACTAGCACCGTTGAGCTTTAAACACTTTAAGTTCTAAACGATTCACTTAGATTGTTAGTATACTGATCCACTTAAATTTTCACACAAAGTTCAACTGTTTCGAGATACGAGATTAGTGTTTTAAGCACTTAAACTTATTCGCGTGTACCACCTCAGAATATACTCCCGTTTCCAGACTCCTATATTCAGTCTTACAGGTGAATGTTCACTAATGATATCTGTAAGGGATTAAATGCGAGACCATGAGAGCTCAGGCTATTGCTTCCGCAAAATCAGAGAGATGATGGTTCGACTTTAGGTGTGTTCCCTTCAGAGAATCTTTTCTTCAACAGCACACATGATTAGCATTTTTCAATGTTTCATCATTTTTTATGCTGAGGGCAAGCTTTAAGAATAAAGCAATGCAAAGTATTATACGAGGACTAGGCTATTGCTCCCGCAAAATCAGAAGTCCCGATATAATACCCCAGATATCATCACGCACAAAGACCTAGTATGTCAGAAATAGAAAGCCCTTCAAACAAGATTTCAGGGGTTACCTATATATCCGAGATATGTTCCCCACGAAATAAGCAAGTTTGATATTTAGGTTTATATCTCGAATACAATCTACTAAGCGTGTAAAAACCTACTGGCATATCATCAGTGAGACCGTTTATCACATTTTAACTTTCCAATTCTTTAGCGTACTGTGATTGTCTACTGATGTACTATCATTTCCTCTTTTCTCAACAAAACTCATTTTTTATTTTTATCATGTTTTTGGCTTTTTCAAATTTTCTAATGTTTTAGGATTTTCTGAAATTTCTTACTTCCCCTAAAATTCAAAACCAATTAAAGAAAATTTGACAAACCGATGTGAATTGTTTAAATCTCCATCCACTTGGCATAAACAATCAGAACTCCCCCTGACAACAAACTATTTCCCATTATGATTTCAAAACACTTAAGTTTGTTTTAATCAAATGGTTTTTCCGGAAAATTAGTTTTGATGATTTCACCACTTGTAGGATTGGGGATTCATTCATCACATTGTTTTTCAACCACTTGTAAAAATTATCACTTGTATGAAAGTTGAATCAAGTTCAAATTAATGACCTTGATTAACCACTTGTAGGTTCTTATCCACCAATACCCCTTGTAAATCGAAATATGACAATTTTCAAGAATGATAATACCACTTGTAGGTTGAAATTCCACAGATGTTAATTTCTCAAGAAAGATGCCGATTCATGCTCCACGATTACCAAATTGGGAGCTCCGGCAAGTCAGGATTTTCAAGTATGAAATACAGACACCCAAGCCTGACCAGCTTTGGGTGTGACCTTTTCAACTTCACATGGGGTTTGAACATTTCTTTTTTCTTCCTAAAAATCTTTCACCCACTTTACCCTTCCATCGACCATCTTCCCAAAAATATGTTTTACTTTCCCGTTGAAAGTCTTTTCGACATCAAATTCTTTCTTCTCAGAATAGAATTGATTCGAAATTTCCACTTTCCCAACCTTTGATTTTAAATTTTCAGCCCGCAATGGTGGAAAGTTGACATCATCCATCGGCGGTACTGAATTTTCTCCTTTTGATTCAACTGGTGGCTCCTCTGACTTTGACGAATCAGATTCATCACCAGATTTCTCATCAGATTTCTTAACAACCCACATTTGGTTGTCAAGATTCACCCTTCTTTTGTAAAACCTTTTCAAAAATTCACCAACTTCATATGTTGAATTTTTAAACACTTTGAATTTGTCAGTTGGTGGTTCAGTTTTATCAACAACTTTCTCTTTGAGTTTAGAAACAACTTCCTGTTTTGTGTTGGTAGCCATTGGACAGTTCCAGACGATGTGACCAACTTCTTGACATCGGTAACAGGTTCTTGTCTCCTTTTTGGTTCCAAACACAGTCTTCTTAAAATTTTGTTTCTCAGCAAGAAACTCTTTGTTAGACTGTTTCCAGAATGAGCTCTTTTTCTCTTCTTCAGAGCTTGCACCTGAAACAAATACAGTTTTTGTTTTAGAAATTTTCTCATTTTTATGATTTTCTGGTGGAATAAAACCTAAACCTTTCTTTTTAAAATTACTGTTATGGTTTGGTTTCTTTTGAAAACCAGAACCAGAACTGTAACCATTTGTCTTGTTCAATCTTTGTTGAACTCTTGAAGTGTATTTTTTAGGTTTTTCAGTAAGATTTACATCTTTTATTTCAGAAATATTAATTTCTGTTAGTTTGAAAACCTTTTTAATTTTTTCAATTTGAACACTTCTTATTGGAAATTCCTCATCAAAATATAACTTGTCAGAATCATTCAAAATATATGCAACTTTGAATGTTTCGTCATTCAAATTACTTTTTGATAACAGAAATTCTTTATTGTAAACACTTTTGACCGATGATTTTGAACTGTTGACTGATGAACTCGAACTCTCTGATTCAGACTTTGACTCTGACTCCTCATCCTTATCCAACACCTGATCGACCACTTTCTTTATTAACTCAGACTCATGATCAGTGTCAGATGATGTGAATGTGACGTCAATGTTGTCTGGTAAATCATCAGTTGTTTTGGATTTTAACTTTATATTGACTGCCTTTTTGACTTGTTCCTCATTTGGTTTTCTGGGAGAATAACCTTCCCAGATCGAAGGCGGACATTTGTTATAATTTTCACTTTGTTTCTTAACAGTATCCTTCTCTTCCGACTTCTTGTCCTGAAAGGCTTCAAAACTTGCAACAGTTGGATAAATTCTATCAATCAAATAATCAGAACTTGAAAAACTTTGCAGCAATCGTCTGATTCTTTCATTTTCTATCTTTTCTGTCTCCAACTCCTGCTTCAACTTTGCACATTCTTCAATATAGTGGTTGATAGCCTTCTGCTTAGACATCATCACTTCATTCATCATGGTTAAAGCATCTTCTCTTTCAGAATTTGTCTTTTGCAGACTATTCACCGTTCTGTTCAACACATCATACGATTCTTTCACATACTTAACATTAAATAATAATTTTTCTTTCATCTTGTCAAGCTCACTAAACTTCTCATCTTTCTCTTCACAATGTTTGCAAGGTTCCAAACATTTTAGACAAGGTTTCGTGATCTCAACAATTTTTTCAACTTCGATAATCTTTTCAACTTCAACCACCTTTTCAACAACTATAACTTCTTCACTCTGTTCAGACTTCTCTTCCTGAGCAACACTATCGCATTTTACCTTTTTCTGATTCTTTGCTGCTCGCTTCTCCTTTAGTTTCTCCAATCTATCTGCAAAATAAAATTTAAAACTTTCAGGAGATAATTGAGTTTTTCCAATGTTTATTTGTATTTCTTCTTCATCATCACTGCTATCAGTTGATGATTGATCAAAGACTGTTGTCTTTTCTGAGCTTTCTTCTGAAGAGACAAACTCTTCATCTTGACTTTTCTCATCATTAGCAAACACATTCATCCATTCCTTCATCAAATCTGGTTCTTGAACAATTTGTGCAATGAATGCTCTAAACTTTGAATCTTCCGGAATGTATTTGTCCCAGCTAAAACCTTCTGCCACTTTTTCATCATCTTGATTAACTAGATAAGCTTTCTTCTTTCCATCTTCAATAGCATGGGATGATGACGGTTGTTGAGCAACTTGTTGATATATCGCTTTCCGATAATAATCATTATTCCCAAACAGATTCTGAGCTCCTCCTGCTTCTCGATTGGTACATTCCCTGTTGATATATCGCTTTCCGATAATATCAGGTGATGTAATCTTTTTTGAGTTGGTTGCGAGACGTATTTTCAACATTCTGCTTTTCCGTCCTAATGGAATACAGTCTGTTTTTCCTGAGTTTTCGAATAGTGTTGGTGTTGAAGAAGAGGAAGACACAGAACAAATGGATGTTAGTGAAGATTACATATTAGACGGGGGAAATCAAGACATGGAAGATGACATTGTAGACGTTGTACATGATGTGCCAGTCATTGAAGCTGATCCTGTCTTGGAACCAGGCTTTGTTGACGTTCCACAGATTCCTGCCGGTGTTCATCAACCCAACGTATACGAACTAAGATGGTGTCTATCTTTTCGTTTTGTAAGTTTTTCATACTTTAAATGCTTTATTTTAATATTATGTAACGCTTTCAAGTTTGTATTTTTTTTTAAATTTGTTTATTTTTTCGGACTTTAATGCAGCGGATCCCAAAGGACTTTGCAGCAAATGTAGATTTCTCTGTCCTTGATGACATGGTCTGTAACACCCCAGCCCGGAATGGGCTGACGTGTCACTTTTACGGAGTCAGATTAAAAACATAATTTCATTTATACTTAAATGTATTACAAGGATTTATAACTTAATGAAGGATATCTAATCCAGTACAATTATTTCTACCGTCTTTTTCAAACACTCGAGCACTCTTCCAAATCCCGTCCCAGATTGTCTTGATAACCTGACGTAAAGAAGAAAACACAAAAACGTACGTCTGAGCAAAATTTTGAAAGTTTTGCCCAGTGCGCGGATAGAGGAAAATAAAAGCTTATTTTAAAAGAAACAAAATTTCATAATCATATCATACGGATGTACCCATGAGCCAAACTTAAAACGTGACAATACACAGGTAGCTACTCCTGTATAATTATCACATGAGATGGCGAGTTGGCATACCCGTTATCCACCTCCTTAAACTTAAATCCTAGGATCGATCCATACGCCTCCTAATAGCTTATATGTACCACACTTGTACTTAAGAGACGCCGTGAACTGATCTCTCCGTCACGGATGGAGCACATGATGTCGATGCCACAACAACATGCTCGTGGGACACTCCACGAGAAGCGAAAACTCAGGGTATCAGAGTACAAATGGTCTTATTCACATAACTTATCGTAACATATATTGGAACATGCGATAATGAGTACAACTTAACATAATACTATCGCATGACATGAAAGCAAAATCCAAAGAATAGGAATCGAACGGAATGTCAAATGAATCGATAATCAAAGACGTGAGGAGTTTTAAAAAGACATGGTAATATAATGATATTATAATAATTTGACTTGAGTAACATAATACATGTATATAATATTAAACTTGTAATTTATTTACTTATAACTTGTAAGCCTTAAGATATTTAACTTGTAACTTGTAAATAATAATTTGATTGAAAATACGAATCTTTGGCGAGATTAAAATCTAAGAGTGGAACCAGTCACCAAGGTATGGATATCAATCCTATCTTGACAATTTTGTCCCCAAAAATGTGGTTTATTAAACGAACAAGATAAAACCTTGACTCGTTAATAAGGAACCACTAGAATATGAAATTTGATTTATAAACAAATAACTCACAAACATGTATACTTGTAAATACGAAAAGAATATTTTTCATAAACCATTTTCTAAATAACTGATGTAAAACAAAACCTTTTTCAAAACGTTTGTAACTTCCAACACATATTTCATAACTTAATCTTAATACGGAATTTTAAAATCAGGAATGATATACTTGTATACAAACGACATAAATCGAAGGAAAGGATTCTATCCGTACCTAATTGACATAAATCAAAAGAAAGGATTCTATCCGTACTGACATAAATCAAAAGAAAGGATTCTATCCGTACTTCATAACTTAATCTTAATACGGAACTTAAAATCAGGAATGATATACTTGTATCCAATTGACATAAATCAAAAGAAAGGAGTCTATCCGTACCTTAAAATTTTCCAAGTGATGCTACCTTGTTTTCAATTGTAGATTTATACGGGCAGAGTTTAGCCTACTGATTATCCTCTTAACCAAATTTGCACACAAACTAGGTAATTAACTAATACAGCTTTTACGATAACTCACGAGATCAAATTCTCACAACGAACGACAAAGTGCGATACTTAAACATCCATCGAATTAACGACGAACGACAAAGTACGATACTTAAACATCCATCGAATTAACGACGAACGACAAAGTATAACCCTAATGTGGGCGGCACTTAAACATCCATTGGATATATTGATCGATCGGATAATGAATCATAATAGCGATCGAGTTATTACCCTGTTCTGCAGCACCCCGCTATACTAATTAGTGTTTTCGTGTGTGTTGATTTTGGTAACCAGACGATAACTCGGTGCCTAGAGCGAATTTCCTCGTCGTTTTTGGGTCCAAAATCAAGTGCCAATGTCCTCTATTTATACCCAAAAATTGTCAAGCCTTACGCATCGTAGCACTATAACCCCTACGATGCGTAACCACTCTTGCGCACCGTAACACTTATTCCCTTACGGTGCGTAAGGGACACCTAAGCACTGTAGGGTTGCCACGCGTGGGACTAGCCTAGCTGAGTCGACAAAAATAATTAAATAGTAATTTATAAGGATAATCGTTAAGTAGGGAATACCCCCCCCCCCCCCCCCGAGTTTTAGGGGCCCTGATCCTGATTCTGAAAATTCTGAAAATTCTAGGGTTTGTACAGAATTACTTGGGTGTCTTAATTAGGGTTTCCTATTGGACTATAATCATAAGAAATAATAGTTTTTAATGAGGGTTATTATATTTTTGTTTTTAAAATTTTCGGGTGTTACAAATCTACCCCTCTTAAAAAAATTTCGTCCTCGAAATTATTACATACATATATATATATTAATAATCATACTTGAACGCGGCCCACTATGATCGATAGTCATACTTGAAATAAAGCTAGAGTAAAAACAATGAAGATGACGAAATACTTGTGTTCGAGATTATCATGAAGTGAAAAGAAAAGTTACTAACCGATGGGTAGAAAATAAAAAAAACGATTATTGTATCGACTGATTGGACATCGAAATCCTAACCCAATGTCTACCCATTACCTCACAGGTCTTAACTTATGTTTAAGTTTTCTACAGGAAAGAGCCTTTGCTCTGATACCATAGCTGTAACACCCCAGCCCGGAATGGGCTGACGTGTCACTTTTACGGAGTCAGATTAAAAACATAATTCCATTTATACTTAAATGTATTACAAGGCTTTATAACTTAATGAAGGATATCTAATCCAGTACAATTATTTCTACCGTCTTTTTCAAACACTCGAGCACTCTTCCAAATCCCGTCCCAGATTGTCTTGATAACCTGACGTAAAGAAGAAAACACAAAAACGTACGTCTGAGCAAAATTTTGAAAGTTTTGCCCAGTGCGCGGATAGAGGAAAATAAAAGCTTATTTTAAAAGAAACAAAATTTCATAATCATATCATACGGATGTACCCATGAGCCAAACTTAAAACGTGACAATACACAGGTAGCTACTCCTGTATAATTATCACATGAGATGGCGAGTTGGCATACCCGTTATCCACCTCCTTAAACTTAAATCCTAGGATCGATCCATACGCCTCCTAATAGCTTATATGTACCACACTTGTACTTAAGAGACGCCGTGAACTGATCTCTCCGTCACGGATGGAGCACATGATGTCGATGCCACAACAACATGCTCGTGGGACACTCCACGAGAAGCGAAAACTCAGGGTATCAGAGTACAAATGGTCTTATTCACATAACTTATCATAACATATATTGGAACATGCGATAATGAGTACAACTTAACATAATACTATCGCATGACATGAAAGAAAAATCCAAAGAATAGGAATCGAACGGAATGTCAAATGAATCGATAATCAAAGACGTGAGGAGTTTTAAAAAGACATGGTAATATAATGATATTATAATAATTTGACTTGAGTAACATAATACATGTATATAATATTAAACTTGTAATTTATTTACTTATAACTTGTAAGCCTTAAGATATTTAACTTGTAACTTGTAAATAATAATTTGATTGAAAATACGAATCTTTGGCGAGATTAAAATCTAAGAGTGGAACCAGTCACCAAGGTATGGATATCAATCCTATCTTGACAATTTCGTCCCCAAAAATGTGGTTTATTAAACGAACAAGATAAAACCTTGACTCGTTAATAAGGAACCACTAGAGTATGAAATTTGATTTATAAACAAATAACTCACAAACATGTATACTTGTAAATACGAAAAGAATATTTTTCATAAACCATTTTCTAAATAACTGATGTAAAACAAAACCTTTTTCAAAACGTTTGTAACTTCCAACACATATTTCATAACTTAATCTTAATAAGGAATTTTAAAATCAGGAATGATATACTTGTATACAAACGACATAAATCGAAGGAAAGGATTCTATCCGTACCTAATTGACATAAATCAAAAGAAAGGATTCTATCCGTACTGACATAAATCAAAAGAAAGGATTCTATCCGTACTTCATAACTTAATCTTAATACGGAACTTAAAATCAGGAATGATATACTTGTATCCAATTGACATAAATCAAAAGAAAGGAGTCTATCCGTACCTTAAAATTTTCCAAGTGATGCTACCTTGTTTTCAATTGTAGATTTATACGGGCAGAGTTTAGCCTACTGATTATCCTCTTAACCTAATTTGCACACAAACTAGGTAATTAACTAATACAGCTTTTACGATAACTCACGAGATCAAATTCTCACAACGAACGACAAAGTGCGATACTTAAACATCCATCGAATTAACGACGAACGACAAAGTACGATACTTAAACATCCATCGAATTAACGACGAACGACAAAGTATAACCCTAATGTGGGCGGCACTTAAACATCCATTGGATATATTGATCGATCGGATAATGAATCGTAATAGCGATCTAGTTATTACCCTGTTCTGCAGCACCCCGCTATACTAATTAGTGTTTTCGTGTGTGTTGATTTTGGTAACCAGACGATAACTCGGTGCCTAGAGCGAATTTCTTCGTCGTTTTTGCGTCCAGAATCAAGTGCCAATGTCCTCTCTTTATACCCAAAAATTGTCAAGCCTTACGCATCGTAGCACTATAACCCCTACGATGCGTAACCACTCTTGCGCACCGTAACACTTATTCCCTTACGGTGCGTAAGGGACACCTAAGCACTATAGGGTTGCCACGCGTGGGACTAGCCTAGCTGAGTCGACAAAAATAATTAAATAGTAATTTATAAGGATAATCGTTAAGTAGGGAATATCCCCCCCCCCCTGAGTTTTAGGGGCCCTGATCCTGATTCTGAAAATTCTGAAAATTCTAGGGTTTGTACAGAATTACTTGGGTGTCTTAATTAGGGTTTCCTATTGGACTATAATCATAAGAAATAATAGTTTTTAATGAGGGTTATTATATTTTTGTTTTTAAAATTTTCGGGTGTTACATGGTCGTTCAAACTGAAGACGGTTTTTCAATGACACTCGAGATCCGGCAGGAAATGGCACGTGGGATACCTCGGTATGCTTTCAGAGGATGGCGGAACTTCATGCTGCAGGCTGGGTTGGGAAATGGAGCTGAGTTTTTGCTGCGATATTATAGGGATCAAAACACGTTGCGAATTCTTAATCCGGACCCCTAAGCGATGTATGTATTGAAAGATGTCGTCAGAATTAAACAATTAATATCGTTACCAACCATGTCGTATGTGTGGTAACAATTTTGGAACAATTATTACTATATATGTTTTGTTTACCAAAATTTAATGTCTAACGAACATTATGTCAATGTACTTTTGGGACGTGATAAAGTGTCTCAAAATATTAGGTTTAACAATCAAAGTTTAACGGTTCTACGTTTAAATTATTTTATGTGTTTAGTTGGTGTTAAGCCACCCGCGAAGCTCGCGGGTTCTTAGGCTAGTATATATATATATATATATATATATATAGGGGAAGGATCCACTAAAAAATAGATTTTGCCTAAGTAGCCTAAGAAAGATTATGATTATGCCATGTGGCACTCCCTATAAGTAGAATGGAAGGACATTTTGGTCCTTATTAATAGGAGTGAGGAAGTGATATGTGACACCCCTTTTGTTTTTTTTTAAATACAACAAAAAAATCTAGTACAAAAAATATAGCACAAAAAATCCAGTACAAAAAAAATATAGCACAAAAAATGTAGTACAAAAAAATATAGCACAAAAAAATCTAGTACAAAAAAATATAGCACGAAAAAATTAAGCACAAAAAATATAATACAAAAAATCTAGCACAAAAAATTGAGAAAAAAGTTAAAACAAAAAAAATTCAACACAAAAAATTTAGCACAAAAAATGTTATAACACATAAAAATACAACACATTTTTGTGGGTTTTTTAGTCGTCATATTTTATATAGCAATATGGTACTCAAATTAAAGATAAAAAATGCTCGATTTTATGGTGAAATTTTTATGAAAAAATAATGTCGTATAAAAAATTATGAAAGTTTAAAAAATGAGGGTGGAATATGCATGTGCCTTGCATGTGGAGGGAAAAAGTCAATAAATAGGATTTTCCCAAGATACCCTTACACTCCTTTGTTTCCAACATTTTTATCTTAACCATTGATTTGAAAAATGAATGGTTAAGATTACTTCTCATCATACTTAGGCAAAATGAACTTTTTATTTGATCATATCCATATATATACATATAAACGGGATCAGGAGAAAACGCTCAAAAGTGTGAGAACGGTGAGAACGCTTCCTGGCCCAACACGTGTCCCGTCGCTTAGAAAAGGGGGGAGGGGCTTTTTTGTCCTTTCATCTTCTCCTTTTCCAGTTCCGCTTTTCTCAATATTGTTGGTTTTTAAGATTTTTGGCGTTAACCAAATTCAATATTTAATGGCGTTTAATGGTTTCATTGTATTAACATTTTGGCGTTTATGGCGTTTATGGCGTTTATTCAAATCGTATGCCATTATCTATTTGAATGGCTTTTTCCAAGGCGTTTTAAACAAGACGGCCCATTGTTCTATTATTTTTTATAAACTTTTGGCGTTTGTGTTATCTTGGCGTTTTACTATTGTTATATTATATTTCAACCATAGGAAAAAAAAATACAAGCGAAGAAAATAAATTAAAAATCCTAATCGGATCTCTCTTCCCAATCTTCACTGTCATCAGTCTCTCTCTTCTTTAATAATACTAGAACTGTCACCAAATATATGGCGTTTTATGTAAAACTTAACAAACCCATTGGTTTGATTTTTTTGCCTGCTCGTCTGTTGATCTGGCTTTTTTTGTGAATGTTTGGGGACATAGATCTATGTCGTGTGAGTGGGTTTTTCGCTTTTTCTTTATCTTGGTCTTCATCTTTATAATCAACCCACTCTTCATTGTCATTGATCTCTTCTTGTCATCCAAACTTTCTTCAAGAACAAAAAATACAAAATGCCATATGACTGGCATCAGTATCTTTTTCTTGAATTTTTGTCCATCTCATGCAGCAAAATCTTTCTGAGTCACTCCCTTCTGATAATAATTCATTCAGTGAAACTTCACGAAGAACTATTATGAATATCCAAGAAAGCATATTAGCCATCTTTGATTTTTTTTTTTTTTTTTTTTTTTTTTTTTTGCGTTTTTCAGTGAGTGGTATTTAGTAGTATTGGCGTTTGTTTTTTTTTTTTTTTTGTCTGATCAAATGGAAGTTGCTGAGACGTATCATTTTATAGGATGTCTTTTTGGCGCCTAAGTTAGGCGGTGCATTATTATAATAAAGTATTCGTCTTTTCAGTTACTGTTTTTAATTATTGTTTTTAATAAGCTTTATCTCTGAAGTCTGTAACACGTCCCATCTTTCAAGTTTGGCGTTTTAGATTCTAATATAATAAATTTTCCCTATCTTCAGTATTACTTATTTGTATTTTTTGTTTCTAGTTACATTTTCAAGTTTGCTTTTTATTTTTTTTTATTTTTTTTTGGGTTTTTTATAATACTTTTTCAAAGTAATTTTATTATAGTTTGGGAGTTTTTGGTGGCGTTTAACGGGATGATATCGTTTAAACAAGCATTTTGGCTGTTTTGGCGTTTTTATTATTTATGGCGTTTTTATTATATAACAATCAACTGAAAAGGAAAATAAAAAAAAAGAATACATAAACAATTGATCTTCCAAATCTTCACTGTCACCAGTCTCTTTCTTCTTTTTTTGAATCATGTTAACTGGCTGGTTCGACTTTCGTATGATTCATTTTGTTTTTTTGTTTTTCAAGTAGTTTTATGTGTGGCTGTTTGGAAGCACACAGTCTAACATCAGCATCTTTTTCTTGAAGATTTGTCCATCTCATGCAGCAAAATGTTATTAAGTTTAGACCCTTCAGCCAACAATCTTGAATTTCACAATGAACGATGTTTGATTTTTTTAACTTTTTTGGCGTTTTACCGATAAAAAGAACGCCACGAAATAAGAGCACCTTAAAACTCAAAATTTGATCATGCTAAAATCAATAATGTTTTGCTGTATGAGATGGAAGACATTGTTAATCCTCTGTTAAGAAAGATAACTGACATTGTTGTCCACCCCATACAACTAAACTTTATTGACAACAAAGCTCAATAATGTTTTTGTATGTTTTGGCGTTATAAATTGGATGGAAGTTGATGATTAGTCAATAAGATTTTACTCAATGAAATGAACAACATCCTCACTTAAGGATTTTGTCCATTTCATTGAGCGAAATCTTACAGACAACCAAACGGAATTTAAAAAAATCGTTTAGGGTTAGAAGGTATTTGATGTTTGGGTTTTTTGGCGTTTCTAAGGCGAATGGGATATATGAAATATGGTGCTTGGGTTTTTGTGTGTGTTTTTAATTGAAGGTCTGAGATGTTGTATATATATATGATTTTTTGGCGGTTTTTTTAGGCGGGATTTTACTCTAATTAAGTTTGTCGTTTTATATATAATGGCGTTTTTACTGGGAATTGTCTGTGATTTTTGTTTTTGGCGTTTTATTTCATGAGATGGCGTTTTGTGTGGAGAAGTCAAAAGACCCTTTTACCCTTAATGAAGCGCGTCCACGTAATAAAATTGATATTATTTATGAAAACGCCACCGCGCCAACCTAGTCCATAGATTGTTTTGATCGGACGATCGATAAGCGTTCTCACCCTTCTCACACTTTCTACCATTTTATCTAAATCCCGACCCTATATATATATATAGGAGAAGGATCCATTATGAACCACCCTTTATTGCGAGAACCAATGTGGACACAACCAAAAATACCTAAAAATAGCTAAAAAACACACAAAAATAATTTTTTTAATATTTTTTACTTAAAATTCGCTGTATTTCTTTATTAATTTTTTTGGCTACTAAAAGTAGCGATTTTTAAGTAAAAAATATTAATTTTTTTGTGTGTTATTTAGATTTTTTAGGGTTTAGTTTTTAGCATTTAGCTTGGGTGGGGGTAGGGGGTTTAGGTTTGGGGGGGGGGGTTAGGTTTGGGGGGTGGGGGTTAATTTGGTTGTGTTCACATTGGTTCTCACGGTGAGAACGCATCCTGGCCCAACACGTGTGAGAACGCCCTAAAGTGTGAGAACGGTGAGAACGCGTCCTGGCCCAACACGTGGCGCGGGATATGATCAGGGCGTGAGGGTTTTTTTTGTCTTTTCAATCTTCTTTTATTTCCCAATTTTGCGTAACATCCTGCTTCATTTTTGGCGTTTAAGATTACTTTGGCGTTAATTGTATTCATTAACTACTTGGCGTTTTATTGTTTCTTAGATCTGTCACGTTGTATTAATTGTTTTTGTGTCAAACATATAATTTTTTTGGCGTTATAGCGTTTCCCTGGTCAATTTTTTGGCGTTCGTGGCGTTGTTAATAATTCATTACGATTCATTAATATTTTCAAAAGATTACAATAAGACCAACTATTTTTTATGGCGTTTAGTCAATTTTTTTGGCGTTTAATACATTAACAAGGTGCTTTGCCAGCATCCGTTCTCATAGTTTTCATACTATTAGCGTTTTGGTGTTTGTAGTTTTTGGCGTTTTATATAATAATATATTTTATTAGTAGAGAATTAGATAACAAACAACAGATAATTAGATAACAAAACAATAGAAAATGAAAAGAAAAATAAAAAATGGTAATCTAATTTCTCATCCAAATCTTCACTGTCATCAGCCTCTTCTTCTTGAATTTGTTTTGGAGTTTTGAACCTTTGAATACCTAAGCTAGATGCCAACTTTCCTACGTAACGCCCGTCTTTTTAGACGAAGCTTGTTAGTGGCATCCTGTTTTTTGGTGTGATATTTTTGTTTGGTGACATGTCATTGAAGATCAACTCCTGCTTGAATGTTATTTATAATAATGGAGTCCAAAATAGCATTTTACACTGGTATTGATCCCTTCATGCCATGCATATAGTCATCAAGAACAAAGCTCACATGATGACATATCACTGTCATCGGTCTCTTTTTCTTTAATATTTGTCCATCTCATTCAGCAAAAGCTTATAGAGATGACAAAGATGACAAGTTTGGCCTTTTTTTAATGGCGTTTTTTAAGACGTTTGAGGCCAAACCTTCTTCATTATCATCATCGAGGCCAAAGTAGCATTTACACTGGGATCGGTCTCTTCTCCTCATCCAAACCTTCTTCAAGAACAAAGAAGACAAAATGACATATGGGTGTCATCAGTCCCCTTTTCTTGAAATTTTTCCATCTCATGCAGCAAAATCTTACTCACCTCACCTAACAAACCATTCAGCGAAACTTCATGCAGAACATTACTGAGTATCAAAGAAAAGACGTTTGCCATCGTTGATTTCTCTTAACTTTTGGCGTTTTACAGTGAGTGGTATTTAAGAACCATTGTGTTTTTGTGTGTTTTTTTGGTGTGATCAACGGAAGGTGGTGAGACGTTTCTATTTATAGGATTTTTTTTTGGCGCGTAGTGTAACATCTGTGCTTGTGTAATCATTGTACAACTATGAACAATTCAAATATCAATAAAAAATGTGTTTTGATCCCAATATTTGTTTATTCATGTTTGACATTTGCACATTTTGATTTTTGTTCGATTTCAAACTCTTAAACGCTTTCTAGAAAGTTATACGCAAACTGATGCATAAACGTAATCAGTTTAACGCGACATATACTCCGAAACAGTGACATAAGCTTAGCATACCTTAAATAACCTTTACTTAACTTAGAAATAAGTTTTGAAGGGTTTGGTATGGCAAAAACAAGTTTATTCGATCACAGGGACTATTGGCGTCAAAACTTCAAAAGTCTGTCGATTCGCATAGCAACGTACACTCCGGAACAAGATCATAAGCTAAACATACCCTAAATACCCTTAACATAGCTTAGAAATAAGTTTTGAGGGGTTCGGTATACGAAAATACGCTTATTTGATCACAAGGACTAAAAGCGTCAAAACTGCGAAAGTATGCATTTTCATGCATATCTTGCGTTCTGACCATATCCGGACATCCAAAAATTTTTGTAAACACTAAAATATTATATTTTAGTGATAGGAATGTGTAGGATCGTTTTACCGACCGAAACGAGTCGTTCAGAGGCGTTCTACTCAATATGAAAGGCGGAAACAGACATATCGAGTTTGATTCAGCTAGATATTCACTTTAACTGTCTTTCTGATTGATTTGACAAAGTTTTACAACGAAACGACACTTCGGCAGCACTTCGGCTCCGGAATCACACATACATCCATTTCTCAAACGAAATCAGAACGCAACTATTTATAGGCAGGTAATTCCGCTTGAACATGCTCAAACGAAATCAGATTCGAGCGGAATCAGTGATTTTGTTTGAAATGGACTTGCTGATTTCGTGCGGAATTACAAAGGTTAATTCCATGCGAAATTACCTCTTAACCTAATTTTGACAATTTTCTCATATTGGGTGCCCTGATCTATCTAAACAATTACAAGACTCGATACAAGACGAAGTCGACAGACGCATGCACCAACAGACTCCCCCTCAAATGTTGACGAGTCTTCAGTGTCGAGTCTTCAACATCTTCAGTCTTTATCAGTCTTTAACTCTTCTTGAAGTATCTGACACTGTAAAGCATCCTCAATCTTCTTTCTCTTTCTTCCAGAATCTCAACCTGGCTCTATACTCTTCTTGATCAGGTCTCTTGATTCCTTAAGTTCATCAGCATCATCAGTTTATGTAAATTTTAGGTACAAGATCATAACCTGGCTTTCAATCAACTCAGTATCAAAACTTGGCTCTCTCTCATATCTGCCCAATCTCTACCTCACAATAAATTTCACAAATTTACAAATTGACACAAACATCATTTTCATGCCTCGTACAAAATGATTTAACATTTTTAAACTTTAATGAACCACTTGTAATATAAACATTTTTCTTTCAAAATCTTTTCATCTTTCAAACTAACTCCCCCTCAATGATTGTCATCATGTTTAGCACTTGGAATTTTGAAAATCAGCTCTTCAACATCAGTTGTCAGAAATCTTTTTGAATTTTTCAAAATTTATGCTAAAGCACACTAAAAATCTTTTTGAAAATTTTAATATGAAGAAATTCAGTAAAGAAATATTTACAGACAATATTTTTGTGAGTTTGTGTAAAAGGATCATATCAGTTTTTGAGACAAATCACCAACACCGTTAAGCTTTAAACATTTTAAGTTCTAAACGATTCAGTTAGATTGTCAGTATACTGATCCACTTAAATTCTCACACAAAGTTCAACTGTTTCGAGATACGAGATTAATGTTTTAAAGACTTACACTTATTAGCGTGTCCCACCTCAGAATATACTCCCGTATCCAGATCCCAATATTCAGTCTTACAGGTGAGTATACCACAGATGATATCTGTAAAGGGTTAAATTGCGAGGGCCATGAGAGCTCAGGCTATTGCTTCCGCAAAATCAGAGAGATGACGGCTTCGACTTTTGGTGTGTTCCCTTTAGAGAATCTTTTCTTCAACAGCACATGATTAGCATTTTGCAATGTTTCATCATTTTTTGTACTGAGGGTGGTGCTATATTTCAAGCAAGTGAAAAGTATTATACGGGGACTAGGCCATTGCTTCCGCAAAATCAGAAGTCCCGGGATAATACCCCAGATATCACTGAGTATAAAGACCTAGTATTGCAGAAAGAGGGACCTTTCAAACAAGATTTCGGGGTTACCCATATATCCGAGAGATGTTCCCCACGATATAAGTAAGTTTCAAATTTAGGTTTATATCTCGTCACAATCTACTAAATGTGTAAAAACCTACTGGCACATCATCAGTGAGACCGTTTATCACATTTTGACTTTCCAATTCTTTAGCATGTTGTGATAATCCACTGATGTACTATCATTTCCTCTTTTTTACAACAAAACTCATTTATGATTTTATCATGTTTTTGGCTTTTTCAAATTTTCAAATGTTTTTGGATTTTCAGAAATTCTTACTCCCCCTAAAATTCAAAATCATTTAAAAGAAATTTGAAAACAAACTGTACAAGTAAAGTGACAACTGATATCGAATCGCTTCAAATCGCCATCCACTTAGCATAAACAATCAGAACTCCCCCTCACAACAAACTATTTTCCCATTGTAATTTCAAAACACTTAAGTTTGTTTTAATCAAATGGTTTTTCCGGAAAATAAGTTTTGTTGATTTCATAAAACCACTTGTAGGTTCGGGGATCAAGTCATTTCTTTGTTCATTTAACCACTTAAAAAATGTAACAGTTTTAGATTCAAACAACAAATATCACTTGTAGAAAATCAAGTACAAATTAATGTCCCTGATTTACCACTTGTAAGTCAAAATATCACCAGAGTGAATTTCTCAAGAAAGATGCCGATACCTGCTTCACACTTGCCAACCTGGAAGCTCCGGCAAGTCATACTTCTCACATATGAAAAACAGACATCCAAGCTTCACCAAACTTGGATGTGACCTCCTCTTATTCACTCGGGTAGTAAGATGCTTTCTTTGTTTCATAAAAATCTTTTACCCCTGTGACCTTTCCATCAATCATCTTTCCAAAAATCTTTTTCACATTTCCATTAATAACTTTTTCGACATCAAATTCTTTCTTCTCAGAATAGAATTGATTCGAGATCTCAACTTTACCAACTTTCTGTTTAAAATTTTCAGCCCTCAATGGTGGAAAGTTGGCATCATCCATTGGCGGAACTGAAGTTTCCAATTTTAACTCAACTTGTGGCTCCTCTGACTTTGTGGAATCAGATTCATCGCCAGATTTCACATCTGATTTCTTAACAACCCACTTCTGGTTGTCAAGATTTACTCTTCTCTTGTAAAATCTTTTCTTTGAACATTCACCAACTTCATATATTGAATTTTTAAAAACTTTGAACTTTTCAGTTGGTGGTTCATTTTTCTCAACAATCTTTTCTTTGAGTTTAGAAACAACTTCCTGTTTGATGTTGGTTTCCATAGGACAATTCCAGGCAATGTGACCAACTTCTTGACATCTGTAACAGGTTCTTGTCTGTTTTTTCTAATAAGCTCCATTCTTCTCAAACTTTTGTCTCTCAGCAAAGAACTCTTTGTTTGTTTGCTTCCAGAATGAGCTCTTTTGTTCTTCTTCCGAACTTGTCCCTGAAACAAATACAGTTTTTGTTTTATAAATTTTCTCATTTTTATAATTTTTCGGTGGAATAAAACCAAGTCCTTTCTTTTTGTAATTACCGTTATGGTTTGGTTTCTTTTGAAAACCAGAACCAGAACTGTAACCCTTTTTCTTATTTAACCTTTGTTGAACTCTTGAGGTGTAAGGTTTGGATTTTTCATAAAGATTTACATCTTTTATTTCAGAAATATTAATTTCTGTTAGTTTAAAAACCTTTTTGACCAATTCTGGTTTAACACCTCTTATTGGAAATTCATCATCAGAATATAATTTGTCTGAATCAATCAAAGTATATGCCACTTTGATTGGTCCATCATTCAAATTAGATTTTGATAACAAGAATTCTTTATTATACACCCGTTTAACTGACGACTTTAGATTGTTGACCGACGAACTCGAACTTTCTGACTCAGAATTTAACTCTGACTCCTCATCCTTATCCAACACTTGATCGACCACCTTTTTTATTAACTCAGACTCATGATCAGTGTCAGACGATGTAAAGGTGACGTCAATGTTTTCTGGTAAATCGTTGGTTGTTTCGGACTTTAGCTTTATATTGACAGCCTTTTTTACTTGCTCCTCATTTGGTTTTCTGGGAGAATAACCTTCCCAAATCGGAGACGGACACTTGTTATAATTTGCACTTTGTTTCTTACCAGTATCCTTTTCTTCAGCCTTCTTGTCTTGAAATACTTCAAAACCTGCAACAGTTGGATAAATTCTATCAATCAAATAATCAGAACTAGAATAACTTTGCAACAATCTTCTAATTCTTTCATTCTCAATTCTTTCTGTCTCCAACTCCTGCTTTAGCTTTGCACATTCTTCAATATAATGATTAATGGCTTTCTGCTTTGTCATCATCACAGCATTCATCATAGTCAACGCATCTTCTCTTTCTGAATTTGTCTTTTGTAGACCAGTTACCGTTCTATTCAAAACGTCATACGATTCTTTCACATAATTGAGATTGAACAATAAGTTTTCTTTCATCTTATCTAGCTCACTCAACTTCTCATCTTTTTCTTCACACTGTTTGCAAATTTCCGAACATTTTAAGCAAGGATTGATTACTTCAATAATCTTTTCAACTTCTATAATCTTTTCTACTTCGACTATCTTCTCAACTTCAATCACTTTCTCAGCTTCAATCACCTGCTCAGCTTCAACCACTATCTCAGATTCAACTATGTTATCAGCAACTTTAACTTCTTCATACTGTTCACACTTCTCTTCTTGAACAACACTCTCACATTTCACTTTTATCTGTTCTTTTGCTGTTCGTCTCTCCTTCAGCTTCTTTAATCTATCTGCAAAATAAAATTCAAAACTTTCAGGAGATAAATGAACTTTTGCAACATTAATATGCATTTCTTCTTCATCATCACTATCATCAGTTGATGATTGATCAAACACTTGAGTACTTTCTGAATTATCATCTAAAGAACTTGATTCATCTTCTTGATTCTTCTCATTATCAGTAAATGTTTTCGTCCATTCTTTCATCAGATCTGGTTCTTGAACTATTTGTGCAATGAGAGCGGCTACTTTTGAATCAGGTGGAATGTATTTGTCCCAACTGAACCCTTCTGCTACTTTTTCATCATCTTGATCAATTATGCCATAATAAGCTTTCTTATTTGCTTCTACGATCATTTTGGCATGAGCAGTTTGTGGTTCCTTTTGTTGATAAGGTTGATGATTAATTTGTTGATATATGGCTTTTCGATAATAATAATTGCCACCAAATGGATTCTTTGCTTCACTTGCTTCTCGATTAGTACATTCCCTCTTGAAATGACCTTTTTCCCTGCATCGAAAACAAGTAACTTTAGATTTATCAAAACCCAAAGTAGAAACTTGTGCATCCAAGAAATCATCTCTTCCCGTAATCATTTTAAACTTTTCAGCTCTCCTCAACACACTTGCTAAACACCATTTTATATCCATCAGCTCCATTTCTTCGGCATCTATTTGATCATAATCCTCTTTCGTCAACATAGGATTTCCAATTCTTCCTGTAACCAATCCTTCATATGATTCCAATACTGTAACAAGTAATGCCATATGATTTTTGACAACTTCTTCAGAAAAAATTTGACCATTCTGAAGATGCAATGCGATGTTGCAATTTAAGACATGACCATTACTGCTGTTTGAACTTTGAAACTGATGACTTGATGTAGATTCTTTTGGATTAACACTTGGATATAATGAAAATCCACTACTGCTGCTTGGATTTTGATTGACTGATTCAGATGAGTTTCCTGTACTGAAAGCAGTTTGAATTTTAGGACTTGCTTTGACATTTTGAACACTCCCTTTGAAGTACATTTTAACATCTTGTTGTGCACTTGGATTATTCATTCTTGCAATCTTCTGTTGCTCAAGATCTTATCCGTCAATCTTTTCAATGAACTGTGAAATTGTCAAACCATCATATTCACCAGTATTCTTTAGTATCATTAAAAATGTACCCCATTCTTTCTGAGGTAAAGCATCAGCTAGTTTGTCGACCCATTCTTCACGATCTTTGTTGATGTTTAACAATGACATTGATCTAACTAAGTGACAATATCTTTCGATCAATTTCTTTGTATCTTCTTGATATTCACCAATTTATAAATATTTTAGTCCCCCATTTTATCCCCATTTTATGCGTTTTCGGCCGTAAAACCGTCATTCGGATAGTTAATCATGTATACTTTTGTTTACAGGCCTAAAACAGCATGCCAGACAAGATGATAGTGAAAATGAGGACTTTCCAGACGAAATGACAAAGCTGCGAACATTCTGTGGGAATTCTGACCTGGGCCTGTGGAACGATCGTGCGGCGTTTGGAACGACCGTGCGGATCCGACAATACAATCCAGCCCGGCAATGAATGAGGGTGCAACCCGGAGTGCAAGCCTTATCGGAGTGGAACGATCGTGCGACCAGTGGAACTCCCGTTCAAACCCGATGATCAGCCCTGTAACACCTGTGTCATTTCGACCATCAAACAAATGCCCAACCAATGAAATATTGTATTTCATACTTGGGATTTGTAAAAATATGTGTATCGTTTACACATATCAATTCTTGTTCGATTTCAAACTCTATATCGCTTTCTGGAAGGTTATACGCGCACTGATGCGTGAATATAACCAGTTTAATGCAACAAACACTCCGGAACAGCAACATATACTCAACATACCTTAAATAACCTTTAAATAACTTAGAAATAAGTTTCGAAGGCTTTGGTATGGCAAAAACAAGTTAATTCGTTTACAGGGACTAAATTTGACAAACTGCGAAAGTATGACGATTCGTACTGGAACAGACATTCCGGAACATAACCATAAGTTAAACACACCTTAAATATCCTTTACATAGCTTAGAAATAGGCTATGAGGGGTTCGGTGTGCTAAAATAAACTTTTGGGTCATTCAGGGACTAAAAGTGTCAAAAAGTGCACAAGTTTGCATTTTCGCGCATAACTTACGTTCTGAATACATCCGGACATCCAAAAAATTTATGTAAGCACTAAAATATTTTATTTTAGTGTTTGGCATAAGAAAAATCCATTCGTTTCGTCATTTGGATCGTTTTACGCGCTTATGCGCATTCCGTCGTAATTAAGCGAACATCGCATTCGTACGGCCAAACGAACCAACACCCGGCATATTTTTGAGCATGTTTCATGTCCACAATGTTTAGGCATCATTTTAGGGCCTTAAAGTTGGCGTTAAGGGCCTTAGAAGTGTCGAAAATGGCTTAAACATCAACAGGGACTGAAACTGTCAAATTACAAACATGTTTGCTGATCAGAAGTCTCAGGCGGCCCGCCTGAGTTTTCATTGATCCTAACGCGGGCCGCGTCCGCCTGTCTGATCAGATAACAATGAACAGTCAGCAACTTCCAGCTGTTTTAACCACAACCACATCTTTCCCACTTGCATTTTCAGCTGATAAGGATGGTTTTAAGCCACCACAACTTTCCGACACTTGTACGGTTACGATTAAGGCACGATATTCGACAAACGATCTTAACGGTTACCCGAAAACTATAAATACCCCACCCCCATTGCTTCTAAACCCACAAGAATCTGATCTAAGTGACTCTAAGTTGGAACCATTGTTTCATACCTGAGTTATTGTGATCTAGATTAGCATTCGGGGACCCTTCGTAAGTATTCTTTCGTTCTTTTCCTTATTTTTACTGCTTTTCGAGTCAGAAAGTCAAACTTTGTTTGACTTTCAGCGTTGACCAGTAATGGTCAATGCGAAGTTCGTTTGAACTTCGCAACGTGAGTGTAATCACGTTGGTTATAGTCCCTTGGGACTATGCCTACTGATTACCACGTTGTCTAGGGTCGTAGGGTAAGCGATCTGATAAATCGCTTATACCTCGAACCCGACCCAGTTTGGTCGATCATTAGGATCCAACCAAATACATTAGGTGACCCTAGTATAGGGCATAACCTTCCGAGGTTATACCCTATGGTCACATCGTTTAAGTAGTTGTATGATAGGTAGTTTATATGCCTTAGGTAAATTACCAGAATACCCTTTTCATGTATAATTGGTAATTATGCATATGTAACCTAAACTTTTGTCACATAACTGATTATGTAACATGTTTAGGCATATAACACTTGTCATAGGACTAGTTAGGCGGTCCGAACGCGTTTCACGCAAACGACGCGTTAATGTAGCATAAGCTATCTAAACGGGTCGTAATGGGTCGAAAGCACTTAGATTAAGGTTTCATTTAGTATGTAGGCTTTCTTAAACCATATGACACGAGTCTCTATACTCGTTTGGTTTACGAACCCTCATTCTATCCAATCATCCGATTTAGGTCCGGTTATTAACATAGTTACCTATATTAGGTGCCGTTTGATATCCGCGATCTCTAGCATTGTTTGGTTGTTACTCAAGGACTTCTGAGCAATCTCAAGTGAGTACATAGACCCCTCTTTTACTGTTTTCCAAACTGTTTTGGGGTGGAACACATGTGCCTACTTGTTACTTTCATGCTTTCCTGTTTTCACATCATATACCTGCTATGTTCGTTAGTACATATTAGTACATGATTTCATTACATTTTATGCTAGGTGTGCCCAATTGTGTGCATTACTTAGTACATCGTTCTACATTACATTTCATACTACGTATGTCCATTTTGTGCATACTTAGTACATTGTTTTTACATTGCTTTTCTGTTGCATATGCTTATCCAGCATATGAATACATTATACTACATATTGAACCGTTGTAAACATTTGACTATGTGAACCGTTGTAATCATTTGACTATGTGATCCGTTGATATCTGTGAACCGTTTGTATCTGTGAACCGTTTGTATCTGTGAACCGTTTGTATCTGTGAACCGTTTGTATCTGTGAACCGTTTGTATCTGTGAACCGTTTGTATCTATGAACCGTGTGAACCGTCTTTGACCATACATAAACATTTCTACAACTGTTAAACATTACTTTGGTGTTTTGGTTTGAGTAAGTGATTAAGTAACGAGGCGGGTGTAATATGATACAAGCATGGTGGATACGCCGCTGGTACTTCCTCTATATAAGTGTTTGTATGGTATTACATATCGTAGCGTTATTTGAATCATTTCAGTTTGAGACATATAACATTTTATACAAATAACATACTTTTCACAAGACTTTGTTTTACAAACAACTTATCTTATACAAACTCAGTTACATGGTTACTCATTTAACCATACATTATTCTTTTATCTATACATATCATCTGGACTTATTGATTTTCAAACGATTTACATGACAAAGCAAATTACAAGGTTCATGACTAAACATTTTCTCAAACATAAGTCATGAATCCTATTTTCACAAAACCTATGTATCTTACAGGCATTTTTATGCTGACGTACCTATTTTCACATGTGTTTTCAGGTGATGATGTATAGGACTTATCAAGACATACTTAGGCGGACCTGTGCCTTAGTGACTCAAAACGAGACAAGAACTAGTTACTTTATGTTATGTAACCTTTGTTTCTTGTTTAAACAATGTAAACTCTCATGTTTAATTAATAAAACGAAACTTCAATTTCCATGGTTGTGAAACATTAATTCTGTTACAACACTCCCCGACGTTTCCGCCACGTTTTGTATGTTCTACGTGGTCGGGGTGTGACAGAAAAGATGGTATCAGAGCTAATGGTTATAGGGAATTAGGTTATTAGTAATGCTTTGACCTAGTCTATAACCTTCTTAGGACCCTAACGCGAGTTTACTTGCGTTTAGTCATAAAACAATACCGTCACCTATCCTTAGGCGACGACCACAACAAGAACATAAATTTCAAAACCGCTTTGAAAAATAATCATCTGTTCTAGGATGATTGATTACTAGGTTTTGAACCCTCTATTGTAAGGTTTTGAACCCTCTGTTATATGGTTTTGAACCCCTTTGAGTTTTCAAAATCTCGTCAAGGTTTTGGGTTTTAAATAATGTGAACACGTGCAAACTGGAAGGGTGAATGCCTGTATTCTGAGTTTTCTGTCTAGGCAAGCACTTCGTATACATCTCAACCAGACGCGAGACCAGTTGTGCTTACCTGGGAATTCTTGGGATGAGTGTTCACTTATAGGCGAGCATGTCTTCGCGATACATTATTTTTGACCTATTTACTTTGATTTTTCACCGAGGTCGTTTGTTGCTTTGAAGTAACAAACAAATGACCACTACCCTTGCTTTCATCGGATTTGTTCATCTCATTCTTTTCATCTAATTCTCTCACTCGTTTCCTTTCATGTTTTCTCTTTTAGAATGCCTCCTCGACGCGAAAACCAGATAGCGACTGCCGAACTGGCAGAAATTATTGCACATCAAATGGCTGCTCAATTCCCAAACCTCTTTGCTCTATGGAATCAAGCCAACAACAACAACAATGGTCCATGCAACTTCAAGAGTTTTAACTCGGCGAAACCACTCAAGTTTAGTGGTTCTGAGGGAGCGACTGGGCTTCTTCAATGGTTCGAGAGCATTGAGAATACTTTCCGCCACGTGCAGTGTCCTGACAATCGCAAGGTCGAGTTTGCTTCGAGTGTATTCCAGAAGAGAGCCCTTACGTGGTGGAACAGGGTTATGAGAGATCGTGGTGCAGAAGTTGCTCTAGCACAGACATGGGCTGAACTTAGAGCCCTTATGATGAAGGAATTCTGTCCTCGTCACGAGATCAGGGCCTTGGAAAGGGAATTCGACAATCTTGAGCAAGACAGCGGTGAGCATCGAGCCTACACGGACCGTTATGAGGAGTTGAGTTTATTATGCCCAAACATGGTCACGCCTTTGGATAAGGCAATAGAAAAGTACATTGATGGCCTCCCTGATTCAATACAAGACATTTTGACTGGTAGCAACCCTACTACAGTTAGACAGGCCATTGAGCTATCTGCAACCTTGACTGAATCAAAGATCAGGAAAGGTAAACTTTTCCGAAAAGGTGACAAGAAGCCGGTCGAAGAATCGAAACCAATCGAGGAATCAAAGATCATGGATGAACAGACTGGATCCCCTAAGAGGTCAAAGAAGCGAAAGGCTTCTCAAAACTACGCTGTGGTCGCTCACAATGATCAAGCCGTCCTCAACCAACCAGCTCAACCCCCTGCCAGGAAACCCTACAATGGAACTGCACCTTTGTGCAACCAATGTGGCCTACATCATCATGCTGGGGTGAAGTGCCGCACATGCCAAGTTTGCGGACTTATAGGTCATACAGCTAGGGTTTGCCCAACCGCAGCTACACCAAATCAAGCTGGCAACTATCCTGCTCAAGCTCGTTTTCCACCGGGATCTTGCTACAACTGTGGCGAGATGGGCCATTTTCGTAGGAATTGCCCAAGGCTTGCTAATGCAAATCCAGCGCAGGGATGAGCATATGATCAACAAGAAGACAACATCGTTTAGAAATAATCACGTCTTATGTATTATTTTCTTTTGTTGTCAAGATCCAAGAAACAGTTGTTATCGTTGTTTATAAATAAATCTTTTACATTGCAATGTATTTATGTGATTGTATGTATAAACAACATATCCCCTACAATACCGACAACCAAGGAACCGCATTCCTTGAAGAACAGACTACTCCCAAATTTCTTCCATTGTATGATCTCTTGCGTTTTTCACAAAAATCCTAAGTACCCGTTTCTTCCAAGAGAAACGAAGTACGAGGTGCCAAGTTAATAGCAATTAATAACAAGATAATAACAATTAAACAACTATGTGATTATGTGCTTATGAACATTACAAGACAAACTGTGCGGACTGTGCAAGGAATTACGTAATTATGGATGCATACATAATTATGGAATTTAGTGCACAGAAACCACAGCGAGCTTTGTCATGTACCTAGAAGTTAACCCTATTCATTTCCAATTCTGATGAAGTATCCGTTCAGGAAAAATGAACTAGCTATTCATTTTTCACTTCTAAAGAATATCCGTTGAGGAAATGAATATCCGTTTATCCTTCATTTCCAATTCTGAAGAATACCCGTTGAGGAAAATGACTCCGTTTGTGCATTTTCGTTCTGAAGAGTATCCGTCGAGGGAAATGAATATCCGTTTATTTAAATCCTTCATTTCTGAACCTGAGGAAACAACCGTTGAAAATGACTCCGTTAGTTCATTTTCGTTTCTGAAGATTATCCGTTGAGGAAATGAATATCCGTTTGACTATTCATTTTCATTTCCGAACCTGAGGAAACAACCGTTGAAAATGACTCTGTTAGTTCATTTTCGTTTCTGAAGATTATCCGTTGAGGAAATGAATATCCGTTTGACTATTCATTTTCATTTCCGTTTCTGAGGAAGCAACCGTTGAAAATGACTCTGTTTGTTCATTTTCGTTTCTGAAGATTATCCGTTGAGGAAATGAATATCCGTTTGACTATTCATTTTTCATTTCCGTTTCTGAGGAAGCAACCGTTGAAAATGACTCTGTTTGTTCATTTTCGTTTCTGAAGATTTGTCCGTTGAGGAAATGAATATCCGTTTGTCTATCATTTTCATTTCCGTTTCTGAGGAAGCATCTGTTGAAAATGACTCCATTTGTTCATTTTCGTTTCTGAAGATTGTCCGTTAAGGAAATGAATCCCCGTTTGTTTATTCCTTCATTTCCGCTTCTGAAGAATACTCGTTGAGGAAAATGACTCCGTTTGTTCATTTTCGTTCTGAAGAATGTCCGTTAAGGAAATGACAGGATTATGCTTTACATATCTCTGGTGGTTATCTGACACAAAGTCACAAATAGACTCCTACGAATTAATTTCGGGACGAAATTTCCTAAAGTAGGGGAGACTGTAACACCTGTGTCATTTCGACCATCAAACAAATGCCCAACCAATGAAATATTGTATTTCATACTTGGGATTTGTAAAAATATGTGTATCGTTTACACATATCAATTCTTGTTCGATTTCAAACTCTATATCGCTTTCTGGAAGGTTATACGCGCACTGATGCGTGAATATAACCAGTTTAATGCAACAAACACTCCGGAACAGCAACATATACTCAACATACCTTAAATAACCTTTAAATAACTTAGAAATAAGTTTCGAAGGCTTTGGTATGGCAAAAACAAGTTAATTCGTTTACAGGGACTAAATTTGACAAACTGCGAAAGTATGACGATTCGTACTGGAACAGACATTCCGGAACATAACCATAAGTTAAACACACCTTAAATATCCTTTACATAGCTTAGAAATAGGCTTTGAGGGGTTCGGTGTGCTAAAATAAACTTTTGGGTCATTCAGGGACTAAAAGTGTCAAAAAGTGCACAAGTTTGCATTTTCGCGCATAACTTACGTTCTGAATACATCCGGACATCCAAAAAATTTATGTAAGCACTAAAATATTTTATTTTAGTGTTTGGCATAAGAAAAATCCATTCGTTTCGTCATTTGGATCGTTTTACGCGCTTATGCGCATTCCGTCGTAATTAAGCGAACATCGCGTTCGTACGGCCAAAGGAACCAACACCCGGCATATTTTTGAGCATGTTTCATGTCCACAATGTTTAGGCATCATTTTAGGGCCTTAAAGTTGGCTTTAAGGGCCTTAGAAGTGTCGAAAATGGCTTAAACATCAACAGGGACTGAAACTGTCAAATTACAAACATGTTTGCTGATCAGAAGTCTCAGGCGGCCCGCCTGAGTTTTCATTGATCCTAACGCGGGCCGCGTCCGCCTGTCTGATCAGATAACAACGAACAGTCAGCAACTTCCAGCTGTTTTAACCACAACCACATCTTTCCCACTTGCATTTTCAGCTGATAAGGATGGTTTTAAGCCACCACAACTTTCCGACACTTGTACGGTTACGATTAAGGCACGATATTCGACAAACGATCTTAACGGTTACCCGAAAACTATAAATACCCCACCCCCATTGCTTCTAAACCCACAAGAATCTGATCTAAGTGACTCTAAGTTGGAACCATTGTTTCATACCTGAGTTATTGTGATCTAGATTAGCATTCGGGGACCCTTCGTAAGTATTCTTTCGTTCTTTTCCTTATTTTTACTGCTTTTCGAGTCAGAAAGTCAAACTTTGTTTGACTTTCAGCGTTGACCAGTAATGGTCAATGCGAAGTTCGTTTGAACTTCGCAACGTGAGTGTAATCACGTTGGTTATAGTCCCTTGGGACTATGCCTACTGATTACCACGTTGTCTAGGGTCGTAGGGTAAGCGATCTGATAAATCGCTTATACCTCGAACCCGACCCAGTTTGGTCGATCATTAGGATCCGACCAAATACATTAGGTGACCCTAGTATAGGGCATAACCTTCCGAGGTTATACCCTATGGTCACATCGTTTAAGTAGTTGTATGATAGGTAGTTTATATGCCTTAGGTAAATTACCAGAATACCCTTTTCATGTATAATTGGTAATTATGCATATGTAACCTAAACTTTTGTCACATAACTGATTATGTAACATGTTTAGGCATATAACACTTGTCATAGGACTAGTTAGGCGGTCCGAACGCGTTTCATGCAAACGACGCGTTAATGTAGCATAAGCTATCTAAACGGGTCGTAATGGGTCGAAAGCACTTAGATTAAGGTTTCATTTAGTATGTAGGCTTTGTTAAACCATATGACACGAGTCTCTATACTCGTTTGGTTTACGAACCCTCATTCTATCCAATCATCCGATTTAGGTCCGGTTATTAACATAGTTACCTATATTAGGTGCCGTTTGATATCCGCGATCTCTAGCATTGTTTGGTTGTTACTCAAGGACTTCTGAGCAATCTCAAGTGAGTACATAGACCCCTCTTTTACTGTTTTCCAAACTGTTTTGGGGTGGAACACATGTGCCTACTTGTTACTTTCATGCTTTCCTGTTTTCACATCATATACCTGCTATGTTCGTTAGTACATATTAGTACATGATTTCATTACATTTTATGCTAGGTGTGCCCAATTGTGTGCATTACTTAGTACATCGTTCTACATTACATTTCATACTACGTATGTCCATTTTGTGCATACTTAGTACATTGTTTTTACATTGCTTTTCTGTTGCATATGCTTATCCAGCATATGAATACATTATACTACATATTGAACCGTTGTAAACATTTGACTATGTGAACCGTTGTAATCATTTGACTATGTGATCCGTTGATATCTGTGAACCGTTTGTATCTGTGAACCGTTTGTATCTGTGAACCGTTTGTATCTGTGAACCGTTTGTATCTGTGAACCGTTTGTATCTGTGAACCGTTTGTATCTATGAACCGTGTGAACCGTCTTTGACCATACATAAACATTTCTACAACTGTTAAACATTACTTTGGTGTTTTGGTTTGAGTAAGTGATTAAGTAACGAGGCGGGTGTAATATGATACAAGCATGGTGGATACGCCGCTGGTACTTCCTGTATATAAGTGTTTGTATGGTATTACATATCGTAGCGTTATTTGAATCATTTCAGTTTGAGACATATAACATTTTATACAAATAACATACTTTTCACAAGACTTTGTTTTACAAACAACTTATCTTATACAAACTCAGTTACATGGTTACTCATTTAACCATACATTATTCTTTTATCTATACATATCATCTGGACTTATTGATTTTCAAACGATTTACATGACAAAGCAAATTACAAGGTTCATGACTAAACATTTTCTCAAACATAAGTCATGAATCCTATTTTCACAAAACCTATGTATCTCACAGGCATTTTTATGCTGACGTACCTATTTTCACATGTGTTTTCAGGTGATGATGTATAGGACTTATCAAGACATACTTAGGCGGACCTGTGCCTTAGTGACTCAAAACGAGACAAGAACTAGTTACTTTATGTTATGTAACCTTTGTTTCTTGTTTAAACAATGTAAACTCTCATGTTTAATTAATAAAACGAAACTTCAATTTCCATGGTTGTGAAACATTAATTCTGTTACAACACTCCCCGACGTTTCCGCCACGTTTTGTATGTTCTACGTGGTCGGGGTGTGACAAGCCCAACCCCGGAACTGCACCACCAGTGCAACAGTACGTGCAACAAGAACCTGGAAACGAACGATCGTGCGGTTTAAAGAACGGTCGTGCGTGATCGACGACTGGTCAAGATCTGATGACGTCATGCGGTATGGTGCAACAGTACCCCAATAATGTAAAAAGTGAACGGTCGTGCCATAAAGTGCACGACCGTGCGAGATTGAAATTATATAAAAAACATGCAGAAACTCTCTGCTCGGAACTCTGGATATTTTGGAAGCGATTCTGGCGATTTTCAGGCTCCTGAGGCGTTAGCTTTCACCCGGATTCAAGCCACATTGTGCCGATTAGCTTCGTTATCCTCCGGATTCTTAATCTAGTGCTTGTTTATGGTTGGGTTTTCTAATCTTTCCATAATTTTGTTAATCTTTCAAGCATTTAGATTAATGTTTATGTATTATTGTAGCCTTTGGGCAAAAACACAACAATCCCTTGCTTGATTATAACCATTAGTATGTTAATCTTTGTTTGTAATGACACTTGGAAGTATTTTCTATGTTAATCTTTGATGATTAGTTTGCAACCTTGTTATTGATATTGATTTCTTGATTATAAGTAATTTTGTTGGATGATTGGTATTTGGTTAGTTAAGATAGTTGAAAAATGAAGCTTAATTAATCTTGTATTAGTAAACTTTAAACTTGGTTAACTAGTTTAGCTTGGTTAAAATGTGTGCACCATAATACTAGAAATGGTTAGTGGTTTAATAAAATGTAATTATTGTTAATCAAGAAAGCTTGCCGTCACGTAAGGACCTTAACGGGTTAAATGGTGTCGTTATAAATTCTTGCCATGATTTGTTAGTATAGTTAGTAGTTTAGGACAAAATTGCTATCTTGGTGAATTTATGTGCAAGATTTGTAAAATGAACTCGGTTGTGATTTAATCTAGTTTATGCTTGTCTCGGTGGTTGCATTGTGTTTATCGGTGTCGCTTTCCTTGTTTAAGTGAGGTTAGAAAACTCCTAACGGATGACTAACTTATTTTTAAGAGATTTTCATAGACATTCATCAATTGCACGTTAAAGAACAATTTTTGGTGGTTAAAGTGTGTTTATCGTTTTAACTTTCCGAATGATTGTCATGTAAGGATTCCCGAAAGGGATACTAATTGTCTCAAAATTGGAGAATTGATCAAATGCTTCTAGTGACAAAACCGACTTAGTTGACATGCTTTGGTTGTGTATTAAGCAAGGCTATTTATCATTTTCATATTTGAAATCTATTATGTTTTTATAAGTAGTTGTTTATGCTTACTTTAGTTTATTTAAAATCAAACAACTTATGTTTTTACCGGTAGTTTAGTGACAAAGGTCTAGTATTATTCCTCCGCCCATTTCCTTGGATCGATACTTGGTTCTTACCGATACTTTACTACATATATGACGGGGTATACTTGCCTCTTTCGTGTGTGTTTTGATGTAGAAGTATAAATCACTTTTATAAATTTAAAACCAAATCGTGTGTAATTTCATTATAAAAATATGTATATATACGCACACGTCAAGTTTTTGGCGCCGTTGCCGGGGATATGGCGAGCTTTAGGAACGACCCGAGTCATTGTTTTATCGGTGTATATATTTGTTAATATTTGTGAGTATTTTCTTGATTTTTTATTTGTTTATTTATTTGTTAATATTTCTTGTTTTTAATTCAGTTTATTCGTTTTCCAAGTTTATTTTTGTACACTTGTAAATTTTTGTTCCGTTTATTTGTTCGATTCCGGATTTATTTATTCATTTATTCTTTGAATTTTCGGCTTTGAAAAATCATTTCTACATTAGCCGATTCGATTATTTTTATTTCTTTAATTTTTATGCCCATTTTCGAATTTTTATAAAAATTTTAGCCCATTTAAAATAATATTCTGTCTCTTTTCAGCAAAAAAAAACAGCATTATTATATTAATAAAATATTCATTGTGTCAATTTTTCGTTTGCAGGTTGATGTTCTCAACACCCGCTCCCGATCCTGTTGAGCCGTCAGACGAACCCGAGCGTGATCTGAGGAGACGTATTCGTGCGAGATCTCGTGCGGTTGGGCTGCTACTCGCAGCTGGTGAGCCGGAGCAGGTGGTACCCGCTGAAGCCGAGGGCTCAGGGGCAGCAGAAAACGCAATCATGGCGGACGACGAGCGACCTTTGAATGAATCAAATCAGCCCGGACGGGCAGGCCTGGAGCCGAGTATCCTACGACCTACTATGAGCGAATCTGGACTTGAAAACCGGAGGTGAAGCCCGGTTTCTCTAGATTCATGAATTGGAGGAACTGCGACAACAAGCTTATGAGAGCTCCGTCCTCTACAAAGAGCGCACAAAGAGATTACACGATAAACGCTTGAAGGACCACAAAGAATTCCAATCGGGTGATCTTGTTCTTCTTTACTACTCACGATTGCGCTTATTTCCAGGAAGCTTCATTCACGTTGGACAGGACCATACACAGTTAAAGAGGTATTTCCGTATGGTACTGTTGCAATAGAGAACGCAGATGGCGTTATATTCAAAGTAAATGGACATCAGTTGAAGCTGTACTTTGCCGGGCCGATAGAGTCGGCGGTGGAGGTCATCGAGCTCCAAACCCCGCACACATCATGAGTGTGGGGAGGAGAGAGTCTACGCTACTGACTCGCGGATAAAAAATGTAGCAAGAGAGTCTTTGACTCTTTAGGGGTAATATCGTCTTTTTATGTGTTTTTGTAGTTTTAGCGTAATTTAGGTATGTTTGGTAGTTTACGTTAGTTTGTGCAATTTTTATACGTACCGAACGAAGGTTCTATGTTGCGATATGGTTAAAAAAGTTTGCGTGTGAAAAATTGCGAAAAACGGCCAAAACAGTTGCTGGAAATGGCTTCTGCAAAAGAAAAAACTGATCTGCAGCTGTTGCACGACCGTGCCATGCGTCGCACGACCATGCGTTTGCGGGCTGGCCTGCATTAGGAGTCGCACCCCCGGTGCATCTCCGAGAACAGCGTACAGGGTTTGAACAATGTCGGTCATGCACGACCGTGCAAGCTGTCGCACGACCGTGCGAGAGGCAGGGGCAGTTTTATCATTTGTACATTATAAAAACCCCCATCTGCTGCCATTTCCCTCATTCGCGAACCCTAACCGCAGACAGCCGTTCTAGAGCGATTTCGCCTCAAATCGCACGATTTCTTAGCACGGTTTCACACATCTCTTCGCACGGTATGTTCTTTCTTGTAGATTTCGTGTTTTATCTTTGTCTAGGTTAGATTCATCTGATTCTTCAAGGCTTTTTAGGGTCCCCTTCATAAATACAAGTGAAACCCTAACCCTTGTTTGAATCGTACGTATCGTGAACATCCGGTGGATTTTTTGACCCTTGTTTGTACAAAAACTTGTTGATTTTTGAAAGATCTGGCTACTCAGAGCCGGGGTTAGAAATCTGCAGAAAAATCATGATGCACGGTCGTTCCCCCTGTGGCACGTCCGTGCGTTTCCGACTGTTCTCGATGTTGTGCCGTTGGTCGCACGCCGTGCAGATCCGACATATGTTGGCCACATGTGCTCGTTCTCGATGACGCACGACCGTGCGTCTCGTCGCACGTCCGTGCGACAGGCCCAGATCAGAAAGACAGAATCTTCATAACTATGTCTTCTGCTGTTTTTGAGTGAAATTTTTCCTGTTCCCATTATTCTAACGATATTCCTCATACAGATGGATCATCCCTTCTTGCAATTTGATCCCGAGGATGAGAGAGAGAGTTTGTGCATCCCAAAACGTGACGCTTTATGGAATAGGCGAGGGCAGTTCGGCATCCCACGGAGGCTGGATTGGGATGTTATGAGAGATCTAAATCAGCGTGAAAGACTTGAAAACATTCTCACTATCCCACTTTCGTGTCTAGTCGATATCAACCGCCCCATCTATCGTGAGCTAACGATAGAGTTCTTTGCCACATATTCCTACAAAAAACCACAAGCTTATAAAAGGCCAAACTTCCGCTACAAGGAGCGGATAAATTTCAGGTTGGGTGGAAACTGGCACAGTTGGTCGGTGGGTAGATTGGGTAGGAGGCTTGGAATCTACACAAGAGAAGACATGGATTCCGAATTCTTCACGGAGCAGTTTACCTTTCCAACTGATGAAGCACGGGCCGCGTTTTGGGCTGAAAATGCAGTTGGTGACCCTTACGACCCGAGAGTGTCTAAAGCTTCACGATTGAGAGACCCTTTGCTTTGAGTGATGCATCATATATTCAACCACACCATCTGCGGCCGCATGGACAGTCTGGGGAACTGTCCAACACCAGATCTGATATTTCTTTATGCGCTAGTTGAGGGAGTACACATCAACCTAGCAGCATGGATGGCAGAATATTTTGTGAAGAGCTCAGGGAGGACACCCAACAGTCAGATTCACGGCGGTCAGTATGTGACCGAAATTGCCTACAATTTGGGCTTGATGACTGATGAGGTACTTGAGAGTCTCACTCTGGTGACTGAGGGTTTATATGTTGATGTTCGGTCATTGAAGGCGATGGGGTTGATTGCTGAGTTGGATAACGGGGATCGACTGAAGGGTTTAAACAATGAGGTCTGGGACCCGTTGCCTCCGGCTGAGGAGGAAGATGAGGATGAGGAGATGCATGATGAGGAGTAGCAGCATGAGCAGCACGAACCACAGACACCACCACATTCACCGCAGCATCACGCATATCACCAGCACCAGGATTGGCCTGAGGGCATTCCGTCTTACCCTGAGTTTTACCAACAGTTCCAACAAATGCAAGTTAACCAGGAGCAGCATGGGATTTATATAGACCAGATCAGGGCTAGTCAGGACCAGATCAGAACTAGTCAGGACCAGATCAGGGCTAGTCAGGACCAGATCAGGGCGAACCAGGACAGCTTGTACCAGGGGGTGCAAGCTGGGTTCTCATACCTGTTCGGGGAGATGCATAATGCCTATCCCGACTACTTTCAGCATCCTCCACAGTTCCCATACGGGAACCCACCTGGTTATGGAGATGCGGGCCCATCCTACATGAGAGATGATGCTGGTGACGATGATTAGGAGACGGTGGAGTTGATCGTTGGTGGTTTTTATTATTTCAGTACTTTGTTTATTCGGGTGTTCATTTTGGTTGTTATTTCAAACACCCCCGGTTATGTACTCTTTATTTTCAGACAATTTACTTTATTTGTCCTGTCTTTTGTTTGGATTTTAGTACTTCTATTTATGTAAATTATGGTTTATTTGGGTTTATTTTGTTTCTGTTCTGTTTTGATGTACCATGTGACATACTTGCAGATTTTGGCTATCAAATCTTGGACCGGAGCACATCACAGATACAGCTTGGATGTCTCGTTGCATCACAATCATCTTGAGGGGAGTATTATTCTCCTTTATCTCTATATTTCGGGTTTCGCATTGGGGACAATGCGAAGTTCAAGTGTGGGGAGGGGTTTAACTTTGTTGACTTTGTTTGTCCTAAAAAAAATAAGAAAAAATCAGAAAAATCATTCAAAAATATCTGTATTTTGTATATATTTTAGTAAATAAATCGGTTGGTTGTGTTTTAGAAAACTTCGAACTTGATAAAAACTCGACAAGCAAAATAAATTATGAAAAAGAAAACCGGAAAGCGTGACAAACAAAGAAAGACTTGCATGATAGTTTTCACACTTTTACCCATTCCTTCCGTTATGTGAGCATATTTGAGCCTTGAAATTGTTATATATTTGTTCAATTCGGATTTAGGAGTGAGCCGGATGTCATGTGTAATTTAGAACTTGTCACTAGTATGCTTGTTAAGACCATGAACTTGCGGAATTGTGTAGAAGTGATAGAGGCACTTAGATTACCCCTTTGTTGTTAGCCTTGTTCTTTGTGTTGTGTTTCCCGTATACCTTACATCACCCTTTAGGATTAACCATGTCGAGCCTTCCCGTTTACCTTTTTCTACCCAACATAATCGCCCACTTAGCCAAATTTAGCCTTTTTATGTTTTAAACCTTTTAGTGTTGAAACTCGGTCAAAATAATCGTTTAACTAGCGCTTGTTATAGTTATTTTCATTGTATAAATCCATTAGTTTTGAAAAAAAAACAGAAAATAAAACACCCTAAAATAGGGTGAAGTAGACAAAATTCGAGCAATTTTTGAATGATAAAATGTTGAAATCTCGTTGATGCGCTCGATATCGCAAAAATCGCCCTTTTAAGGCGTATGTATGTATAGTTTTATTGTATTGTGCTTGTTAAACATACTACCGAGTTTTAACCATTTCGCCACTTTAATTATCCATTTCCATACCCTTCGCCCAAGCCTAACGTTACACCCCGTAAAGACCTCTTGATTTACACTTTTTCGCATGTTAATTGGTGGAGACGAGATCTTATGATAAGCTTATGATATTACACATTTCATTGACGAGGCATTGAGTGTTTGCACATACACATTTTATGTATGTTTCATAAATAAAACCGAGTGTGTGTGAACATTGTGAGTTGTGTGAAGATTAGCATGTTAAGTCAATTGAAAGTGATGTCACGACTTTTTGGTTATCGCCATATATTTGCATATGCTTGTTTGGTTTAATTCATTTGATGTTGTCTTTCGAAAAACCGGCTAACCATTTTTAGTTGTTTCAATAAATAGTTTGTAAATTTTCGTTCTTGTTTGATTCTATCTTTTATTGCATTTTAGTTTAGCTTGCTTGAGGACAAGCAAGGTTCAAGTGTGGGGAGATTTGATATTCACCAATTTATACATATTTTAGTCCCCCATTTTATCCCCATTTTATGCGTTTTCGGCCGTAAAACCGTCATTCGGATACTTAATCATGTATACTTTTGTTTACAGGCCTAAAACAGCATGCCAGACAAGATGATAGTGAAAACGAGGACTTTCCGGACGAAACGACAAAGCTGCGAACATTCTGTGGGAATTCTGACCTGGGCCTGTGGAACGATCGTGCAGCGTTTGGAACGACCGTGCGGATCCGACAATACAATCCAGCCCGGCAATGAACGAGGGTGCAACCCGGAGTGCAAGCCTTATCGGAGTGGAACGATCGTGCGACCAGTGGAACTCCCGTTCAAACCCGATGATCAGCCCAACCCCGGAACTGCACCACCAGTGCAACAGTCCGTGCAACAAGAACCCGGAAACGGACGATCGTGCGGTTTAAAGAACGGTCGTGCGTGATCGATGACTGGTCAAGATCTGATGACGTCATGCGGTATGGTGCAACAGTACCCCAATAATGCAAAAAGTGAACGGTCGTGCCATAAAGTGCACGACCGTGCGAGATCGAAATTATATAAAAAACATGCAGAAACTCTCTGCTCGGAACTCTGGATATTTTGGAAGCGATTCTGGCGATTTTCAGGCTCCGGAGGCGTTAGCTTTCACCCGGATTCAAGCCACATTGTGCCGATTAGCTTCGTTATCTTCCGGATTCTGAATCTAGTGCTTGTTTATGGTTGGGTTTTATAATCTTTCCATAATTTTTTTAATCTTTCAAGCATTTAGATTAATGTTTACGTATTATTGTAGCCTTTGGGCAAAAACATAACAATCCCTTGCTTGATTATAACCATTAGTATGTTAATCTTTGTTTGTAATGACACTTGGAAGTATTTTCTATGTTAATCTTTGATGATTAGTTTGCAACCTTGTTATTGATATTGATTTCTTGATTATAAGTAATTTTGTTGGATGATTGGTATTTGGTTAGTTAAGATAGTTGAAAAATGAAGCTTAATTAATCTTGTATTAGTAAACTTTAAACTTGGTTAACTAGTTTAGCTTGGTTAAAATGTGTGCACCATAATACTAGAAATGGTTAGTGGTTTAATAAAATGTAATTATTGTTAATCAAGAAAGCTTGCCGTCATGTAAGGACCTTAACGGGTTAAATGGTGCCGTTATAAATTCTTGCCATGATTTGTTAGTTTAGTTAATTGTTTAGGACAAAATTGCTATCTTGGTGAATTTATGTGCAAGATTTGTAAAATGAACTCGGTTGTGATTTAATCTATTTTATGCTTGTCTCGGTAGTTGCATTGTGTTTATCGGTGTCGCTTTCCTTGTTTAAGTGAGGTTAGAAAACTCCTAACGGATGACTAACTTATTTTTAAGAGATTTTCATAGACATTCATCAATTGCACGTTAAAGAACAATTTTAGGTGGTTAAAGTGTGTTTATCGTTTTAACTTTCCGAATGATTGTCATGTTAGGATTCCCGAAAGGGATACTAATTGTCTCAAAATTGGAGAATTGATCAAATGCTTCTAGTGACAAAACTGACTTAGTTGACATGCTTTGGTTGTGTATTAAGCAATGCTATTTATCTATTTTCATATTTGAAATCTATTATGTTTTTATAAGTAGTTGTTTATGCTTACTTTAGTTTATTAAAAATCAAACAACTTATGTTTTTACCAGTAGTTTAGTGACAAAGGTCTAGTATTATTCCTCCGCCCATTTCCTTGGATCGATACTTGGTTCTTACCGATACTTTACTACATATATGACGGGGTATACTTGCCTCTTTCGTGTGTGTTTTGATGTAGAAGTATAAATCACTTTTATAAATTTAAAACCAAATTGTGTGTAATTTCATTATAAAAATATGTATATATACGCACACGTCACTTCTCCGGGCAAACTTGAAAATAAATCAAATTCTTTCTTTAACAATGCCTTTTTACTTTTGATCATTTTCTCACTTCCCTCAAACTTGATTCTAAGAGCTTCCCAAATTGAACGTGAAGTCTTATCATGTTGAAGCAATACAAATATGTCTTCTTTAATAGCTTGCTGAAGTAAACTGATCATCATCTTTTCAGCTTTGTACATGTCTCGTTCTTTATCAGTAAATTCAAAAATTTTCTTTTCAACTCCCAAGTCTGTACGTGGTTAGCACATACTTTTTCTCAACACATTCCCAAGACCTCAAATGATTAGCTTGAACCCAGTTTTCAAATCGATCTTTCCAACCATAATACTCCTCAATTCCCATGAGTTTCGGGGGTTTTTGCAAAGTTCCAGTCTCATTTTCCATGTTCATGTTCTTAGCAATGTCAGTAGGAGTAATCGGGGTAGCAAACGCGTTATAAAATTCCTCTTCCATGTTTCGGTAACAAGTTTTTCAAAACTAATACTTTCAAGCGAAATTACACCTCTTAAACAATATACCCTTACAAACGAAATAGCACTCTCAAACGGAATCACCTGTTGAAGCGGAATCACCTTCTCAAACGAAATACCAGCTTGAAACGAAATAACTAATCTCGTGTGAAACTTTTAAACGGAATTACAATCTGGAGCGAAATTAGTGATTTCACGCAGAATCACTCAAGCAAAATAACACTTTGGAGCGAAATAGTGATTTCAAACGGAAACACTCAAACGAAATACTAATTCCGTGCGGAATTAAGTGTAATTTCAAACGAAATTATGCTGACATCATCATTTCGAACAAACTTTTCACGTGAAATAACAAATTTTATCAATTTTAGATCGAATTAAGGTCCAATTTTTTCAAGGCTTTGTTAAAACACTATTTCACATATAATGTGTGAAATTCAAACCATTTTATCCGTGAAATTTTGTTCAATTTTGAAAAGAAGGTGTAGAAGTTAGAAAATCCGATGAAATCAAGCTGAAAATGATAGAACTCCTCCTCCTGAGCTCTGATACCACATGTAGGATCGTTTTACCGACCGAAACGAGTCGTTCAGAGGCGTTCTACTCAATATGAAAGGCGGAAACAGACATATCGAGTTTGATTCAGCTAGATATTCACTTTAACTGTCATTCTGATTGATTTGACAAAGTTTTACAGCGAAACGACACTTCGGCAGCACTTCGGCTCCGGAATCACACATACATCCATTTCTCAAACGAAATCAGAACACAACTATTTATAGGCAGGTAATTCCGCTTGAACATGCTCAAACGAAATCAGATTCAAGCGGAATCAGTGATTTCGTTTGAAATGGACTTGCTGATTTCGTGCGGAATTACAAAGGTTAATTTCGTGCGAAATTACCTCTTAACCTAATTTTGACAATTTTCTCGTATTACGTGCCCAAATCTATCTAAACAATTACAAGACTCGATACAAGACGAAGTCGACAGACGCATGCACCAACAGAATGCAAAAATACCATTCGTCGTGCAATTTGGATCGTTTTCACGTCCGTTCGAGTTTCGTCGTAATTAACCGAAAAACGCGATCGTACGACCAAATGAACCGACATCCATGATATTTCCAAGCATATTTCAAGTTCCCTATTGTAACACCTGTGCCTCCACGGCCATCAAACAAATACCAAACCAATGAAATATTGTATTTCATACTTTGGATTTGTATAAATATGTGTATCATTTGCACATATCAATTTTTGTTCGATTTCAAGCTCTAAATCGCTTTCTGGAAGGTTATACGCGCACTGATGCGTAGATATAACCAGTTTAAATGCAATGAACACTCCGGAAGAGTGAAATAGGCTTAACATACCTTAAATAACCTTTACTTAACTTAGAAATAAGTTTTGAAGGCTTTGGTATGGCAAAATCAAGTTAAATCGCTTACAGGGACTAAACTCGACAAACTGCGAAAGTATGCCAATTTGAACTGTGGCAGACATTCCGGAACATGACCATAAGTTAAACATACCATAAATATCCTTTATATAGCTTAGAAATAGGCTTTGAGGGGTTCGGTGTGCTAAAATAAACTTTTGGCTCATTCAGGGACCAAAAGTGTCAAAAAGTGCACAAGTTTGCATTTTCGCGCATAACTTACGTTCTGAATACATATGGACATCCAAAAATTTATGTAAGCACTAAAATATTTTATTTTAGTGTTTGGCATAATAAAAATCCATTCGTCGCGTCATTTGGACCGTTTTTCGCGCTTATGCGCATTTCGTCGTAATTAAGCGAACATCGCGTTCGTACGACCAAACGAACCAACATCCGACATATTTTTGAGCATGTTTCATGTCCACAATGTTTAGGCATCATTTTAGGGCCTTAAAGTTGCCTTTACGGGCCTTGGAAGTGTCGGGAATGGCCTTAAACACGTGCAGGGACTGAAACTGTAAATTCTGAAACATGTTGCTGATCAGACAAGGCCAGGCGGCCCGCCTGAGCCTTTGTGAATCCTGAAGCGGGCCGCGTGGCCCCTTCTGACCAGATTAAATGAATCTAACAGCAGATTGCAGCTGTTACATTCACAACCACACACTCACACTTGCTTAGTCAGCTGATAAGAACCCATTTTTAGTCACCACAACTTGCCAACAAGTGTACGCACGAGATTCGATCACGATATTCGAGAAACGATCCTAACGGTTCGGGTATTCCTATAAATACCCATCCACCCCATTGCAAAACTTACAAGAATTTTGATTTGAGAAACTCTAAGTTGAAACTATTGTTTCATACCTGAGATTTTTTAATCGAAATTAGCATTCGGGGACCCTTCGTAAGTATTCTTTCGTTCTTTTATTGCTTTTCGAGTCTTTTCGAGTCTGAAAGTCAAACTTTGTTTGACTTTCTGCGTTGACCAGTAATGGTCAATGCGAAGTTCGTTTGAACTTCGCAACGTGAGTGTAATCACGTTGGTTATAGTCCCTTGGGACTATGCCTACTGATTACCACGTTGTCTAGGGTCGTAGGGTAAGCGATCTGATAAATCGCTTATACCTTCGAACCCGACCCATTTGGTCGATCATTAGGATCCGACCAAACACATTAGGTGACCATAGTAGGTAGGGAATAACCTTCCGAGGTTATACCTTATGGTCACATCGTTTAAGTAGTTGTATGATAGGTAGTTTATGTGCCTTAGGTAAATTACCAAAATACCCTTTTCATGTATAATTGGTAATTGAGCATATGTAACCTAAACTTTCGTCACATAACGGATTATGTAACATGTTTAGGCATATAACACTTGTCATAGGACTAGTTGGACGTCTCGAACGCGCTTTGCGCGCACGACGCGTTAAAGTAGCGTATGTTACCTTAATGGGTCGCGATGGGTCGAAAGCACTTAGGTTAGTCTCAATGTAGTATGTAGGCCTTGTTAAACCATATCATATGAGTTCCAATACTCATTTGGTTTACCAAGCCTCATCCTATCCGATCTCCCGATTTATGTCCGGTTTATTTATATGGTTTTAGACTGCCGATTGATTCCGTGCTCCCTTTAGCTTTGCTTGGGTGTTGTTCAAGACCTCTAAGCATTCTCAGGCGAGTACATTATTCCCCTATTTTACTGCTCTCAATTGTTTTGGGGTGACTCATATGTGCTAAATGTTTTCAATGTTATAACGATGGTTTCAAAAACGATTAAGACGATTTATACAAAACTAATAACGATTTCGATAATGTGAACGAACTTGTTGGTTGGGTTACATAACAAATGACATTCATTAGCAATGATCAAGCCGACCAGTATTAGGTTATGGTACCATAGGATCTGACAAATCCCGTTATCTTACTACACCCGTAGTTATGTGTGGGGGTGGTGGGTAGCGACTGAATCTGTAATTATTAATTTACCCTTTGGTAAGGGTTTGTTAATGCGAAAACGAGAAGCGACGAGGTAAGCGAGTCACGAAGGTTTGAATGTTATTAGCGAGACGACCATATAAGTAGTTTCACGACCTAAAACGAATTATACGATTTGGGTAAACGATTGGTTTTCACACGATGTTTTAACGATTTGGGTAAACGATTGGTTTTCACACGATGTTTTAACGAATTGGGTAAACGATTTTGAAACGATGTTACACAAACGAGGTTTTCGATATGATATAAACTATACGAGTTTTTAACGAGATTTATTAACAAGTTTTATTAACGATTTATTTCGAGATGTTTCATAATTTGCTTTACTAAAACAAATGTTTTTGGGTTAAGAGTCATGGCTACGAGGTTTTATAAACTATAACCCGCTTGATTTGAGTTGGTTAATTTAGTTGCAATATTATACTCTTTTCAAAACAAGGTTTTTAATAAAGTATTGCAACATCTAAACTAGCCATGATTTCGACACTCCTACAAAACCTATGTACTTGCCAGCATTTCTTTGCTGACCTCGTTTTCACATGTGTTTCAGGTATTGTTGAAAGATATCAATTGATAGGATGCATGCTCACATAGGACTGGACAAGGCCTTAGTGACTAAATAACAATGATAGACTATGTTTAAATTGTGTATTTAGATTTCCAGACGATGTAATTATTCAATGTTTAATAAAACGAAACACTTTTTGGTATCCATGGTTATGAAACATTAATTCTGTTACAACACTCCCCGATGTTTCCGCCACGTTTTGTATGTTCTACGTGGTCGGGGTGTGACAGAAAAGATGGTATCAGAGCCAATGGTTATAGGGAATTAGGTTATTAGTAATGCTTTGACCTAGTCTATAACCTTCTTAGGACCCTAAGGCGAGTTTACTTGCGTTTAGTCATAAAACAATACCGTCACCTATCCTTAGGCGACGACCACAACAAGAACATAAAATTTCAAAACCGCTTTGAAAAACTAATCATCTGTTCTAGGATGATTGATTACTAGGTTTTGAACCCTCTATTATAAGGTTTTGAACCCTCTGTTATATGGTTTTGAACCCCTTTGAGTTTTCAAAATCTCGTCAAGGTTTGGGGTTTTAAATAATGTGAACACGTGCAAACTGGAAGGGTGAATGCCTGTATTCTGGGTTTTCTGTCTAGGCAAGCACTTCGTATATATCTCATCAGACGCGAGACCAGTTGTGCTTACCTGGGAATTCTTGGGATGAGTGTTCACTTATAGGCGAGCATGTCTTCGCGATACATTATTTTTGACCTATTTACTTTGATTAATCACCGGGGTCGTTTGTTGCTTTGTAGTAACAAACAAATGACCACTATCCTTACTTTCATCAGATTTGTTCATCTTATTCTTTTCGTCTAATTCTCTCACTCGTTTCATTTCATGTTTCCTCTTTTAGACAATGCCTCCTCGACGAGATGCTCGAACCGATGCTCGGACTTTTACTATTGAAGAACTCGCAGCCCTGATCTCTCAACAGGTGGCTGCTGTGCTTCCCGGGGTTGTAACCCAAGTCCACGAGTTATACAACAACGGCAATAATAACAACAACAACGTTCCATGCAAATACAAGGATTTTAACCAGGCTAAACCACTCAAGTTTAGTGGTTCTGAAGGAGCGACTGGGCTTCTTCAATGGTTCGAGAGCATTGAGAATACTTTCCGCCACGTGTAGTGTCCTGACAATCGCAAGGTCGAGTTTTCTTCGAGTGTGTTTCAGAAGAGGGCTCTCACATGGTGGAACGGGGTTATGAGGGATCGTGGTTCAGAAGTTGCTCTAGCACAGACATGGGCTGAACTTAGGGCCCTTATGATGAGGGAATTCTGTCCTCGTCATGAGCAGCGAGCTTTGGAGAAGGAATTTGATGAGTTGAAGCAAGATAGTGGTGAGCACAGGGCGTATACTGATTGGTTTGAGGAGTTGAGTCTGCTTTGCCCGACAATGGTTACCCCACTCGACAAGGCTATCGAAAGGTACATCGACGGCCTACCTGACTCGGTACAAGACATCCTTACTAGTAGTAGCCCTACCACACTCCGTCAGGCGATCGAGTTAGCTGCGACATTGACTGAGTCGCAGATTCGGAAGAATAAGTTACACAGAAAGGGTGACAAGGGTAAGAAGCAGGGGTCTGACAAGGAGGATAGCAAGAAAGGTCAAAACAAGAAGGGTAAGGAAGGTGAGACGTCAAAGAAATCAAAGAAGCGGAAGGGTGCCCAAAATTTTGCTGTTACAGCACAGACTGCTCAGAACTTGCAAAACCCACCGGCACAGCCATCTGCAAAGAAGGCATATGCTGGTACCGCACCACATTGTGCCCGTTGCAACGGTCATCACGTTGCACAACAAGATTGCAAGAAATGCACAACGTGTGGTAGACTTGGGCATTTGGCCAATGTTTGTCGTCTGGGACAAAATCAGGCTGCTCAGGTTCAAGCTCCGGTTCAAGGGAATGCTGCGAGATTCCCACTGGGTTCATGTTTCAACTGCGGAGAGATTGGTCATTTCCGCCACAACTGTCCGAGACTGGTAAATGCAAATGCAAACGCAAATCCGAATGCGAACGTCAACGTCAATGTGAATCCAGCACGTGGACGAGTGTATAACATCAATGAGGCAATCAATGATGAAGAACATTTAGTATTTTGAAATTCCTCTGGTTATTATCTTGTAACATTTAAAGACAATGCGGTTGTTATATAAATAAAAATTTGTGGTTTTTATTTTTTTCAACTAATGCAATTGTATGAATGTTTGATTCAACCTTATGATGTCAACACAAAGACAAATTACTCGTGTGGTTCTGTCATTTTTATGATCACTTGTGACCTCCCCAAGAACCTTAAACACTTGTTCTTTTAAATCAAAAGCCCAAAGTTATATACGAAAAGGATATGTTGCTTTTCTAGCACATGTCACCGAGGAGAAAGGCAAGAGCAAGAGTATTCAGGATATTCCGATTGTTCGGGATTATCCAGAGGTGATTCCTGATGAACTGCCTGGTTTGCCTCCAGTTCATCAAGTCAAATTTCATTTTGACCTTGTACCCAATGCCAACCCAATTGCGAAAACACCTTATAGTCTTGCACCATTCGAGATGCAAGAATTATCAAAACGACTTTCTGCACGAAGTATGGCCATTACGAGTTTATAGTCATGCCTTTTGGGTTGACAAATGCTCCAGCCATCTACATGGACTTAATAAATAGAGTCTGCAAGCCTTATTTGGATCAGTTCGTCATTGTTATTAATGACATCTTGATCTATTCATATCCCGAGCCGATCACGATCAACACTTTCGTTGACATTGGAACCCCTAAAGAAGGAACAAACTTTTCGCTAAATCCTCCAAGAGGAAATTTTGGCTTAAAGAAGTTCAGTTTTTGGGTCATGTAGTCAACAAGCAGGGTATTCATGTGGATCCATCCAAATTGCTGCAATTAAGGATTTGATTCCTAGTATGTTTTAAATACCCATGCCCAAAGATAACAAATTTAAAGGTCAAATTAAACAATTATGCGAGTATACGATTATGCGATTATGTGATATGTGTTTATGTGTTCTCCTCTATGTTTTGGTGTGTTACGATTTTCAAATCCTCATAGAATCTTTCATATCTTCATATGAGGGATTCATAGTAGGATATTCAAAAGGTACTACTTTAAATCCTTATGGGCTTCTATGTGGTAGTTAAGACCCTTGGGTTATATAGTACCATTCCATGATTCGATGAGAGACCCTTGAGTGGTCTAGTTAAAGATTGATTCAAGATCTGGTTAAGAATGGCATGTGATGATACAGCTGAAAGGACCCTATGGTGGTCCAGTCACGCTCATCACAGGTTCATTCATATGGTTTTCCCTTACACGTTATAAAATAGACTGTGTGAACTGTGCAAGGAATTGTCTGATTATGGACGCGTACATAATTATGAAATTTAGTGCACAGAAACCCAGTAGGATTTATTATGCGTAAGAACTGATAGTGACAACAATAACAAAATGAGAACGATGTAATGGAGGTACGGTGGACGCACCAATGGCGCTTCATATACTTGTATATAAGTGTCCCTCTTACATTGCAAGCATAATGTGATTAAGGTTACTAGAAGTTCAGAACCCTAACCAATATTGTTCGATCTTTTCAACTTCATGTTTTAAACTCTCACAAGTTTCCTCTAAATAAATTTCGGGACGAAATTTCCTAAAGTAGGGGAGACTGTAACACCTGTGCCTCCACGGCCATCAAACAAATACCAAACCAATTAAATATTGTATTTCATACTTTGGATTTGTATAAATATGTGTATCATTTGCACATATCAATTTTTGTTCGATTTCAAGCTCTAAATCGCTTTCTGGAAGGTTATACGCGCACTGATGCGTAGATATAACCAGTTTAAATGCAACAAACACTCCAGAATAGTGAAATAGGCTTAACATACCTTAAATAACCTTTACTTAACTTAGAAATAAGTTTTGAAGGTTTTGGTATGGCAAAATCAAGTTAAATCGCTTACAGGGACTAAACTTGACAAACTGCGAAAGTATGCCAATTTGAACTGTGGCAGACATTCCGGAACATGACCATAAGTTAAACATACCATAAATATCCTTTATATAGCTTAGAAATAGGCTTTGAGGGGTTCGGTGTGCTAAAATAAACTTTTGGCTCATTCAGGGACCAAAAGTGTCAAAAAGTGCACAAGTTTGCATTTTCGCGCATAACTTACGTTCTGAATACATCTGGACATCCAAAAATTTATGTAAGCACTAAAATATTTTATTTTAGTGTTTGGCATAAGAAAAATCCATTCGTCGCGTCATTTGGACCGTTTTTCGCGCTTATGCGCATTCCGTCGTAATTAAGCGAACATCGCGTTCGTACGACCAAACGAACCAACATCCGACATATTTTTGAGCATGTTTCATGTCCACAATGTTTAGGCATCATTTTAGGGCCTTAAAGTTGGCTTTACGGGCCTTGGAAGTGTCGGGAATAGCCTTAAACACGTGCAGGGACTGAAACTGTAAATTCTGAAACATGTTGCTGATCAGACAAGGCCAGGCGGCCCGCCTGAGCCTTTGTGAATCCTGAAGTGGGCCACGTGGCCCCTTCTAACCAGATTAAATGAATCTAACAGCAGATTGCAGCTGTTACATTCACAACCACACACTCACACTTGCTTAGTCAGCTGATAAGAACCCATTTTTAGTCACCACAACTTGCCAACAAGTGTACGCACGAGATTTGATCACGATATTCGAGAAATGATCCTAACGGTTCGGGTATTCCTATAAATACCCATCCACCCCATTGCAAAACTTACAAGAATTTTGATTTGAGAAACTCTAAGTTGAAACTATTGTTTCATACCTGAGATTTTTGAATCGAAATTAGCATTCGGGGACCCTTCGTAAGTATTCTTTCGTTCTTTTATTGCTTTTCGAGTCTTTTCAAGTCTGAAAGTCAAACTTTGTTTGACTTTCTACGTTGACCAGTAATGGTCAATGCGAAGTTTGTTTGAACTTCGCAACGTGAGTGTAATCACGTTGGTTATAGTCCCTTGGGACTATGCCTACTGATTACCACGTTGTCTAGGGTCGTAGGGTAAGCGATCTGATAAATCGCTTATACCTTCGAACCCGACCCATTTGGTCGATCATTAGGATCCAACCAAACACATTAGGTGACCATAGTAGGTAGGGAATAACCTTCCGAGGTTATACCTTATGGTCACATCGTTTAAGTAGTTGTATGATAGGTAGTTTATGTGCCTTAGGTAAATTACCAAAATACCCTTTTCATGTATAATTGGTAATTGAGCATATGTAACCTAAACTTTCGTCACATAACGGATTATGTAACATGTTTAGGCATATAACACTTGTCATAGGACTAGTTGGACGTCTCGAACGCGCTTTGCGAGCACGACGCGTTAAAGTAGCGTATGTTACCTTAATGGGTCGCGATGGGTCGAAAGCACTTAGGTTAGTCTCAATGTAGTATGTAGGCCTTGTTAAACCATATCATATGAGTTCCAATACTCATTTGGTTTACGAAGCCTCATCCTATCCGATCTCCCGATTTATGTCCGGTTTATTTATATGGTTTTAGACTGCCGATTGATTCCGTGCTCCCTTTAGCTTTGCTTGGTTGTTGTTCAAGACCTCTAAGCATTCTCAGGCGAGTACATTATTCCCCTATTTTACTGCTTTCAATTGTTTTGGGGTGACTCATATGTGCTAAATGTTTTCAATGTTATAACGATGGTTTCAAAAACGATTAAGACGATTTATACAAAACTAATAACGATTTCGATAATGTGAACGAACTTGTTGGTTGGGTTACATAACAAATGACATTCATTAGCAATGATCAAGCCGACCAGTATTAGGTTATGGTACCATAGGATCTGACAAATCCCGTTATCTTACTACACCCGTAGTTATGTGTGGGGGTGGTGGGTAGCGACTGAATCTGTAATTATTAATTTACCCTTTGGTAAGGGTTTGTTAATGCGAAAACGAGAAGCGACGAGGTAAGCGAGTCACGAAGGTTTGAATGTTATTAGCGAGACGACCATATAAGTAGTTTCACGACCTAAAACGAATTATACGATTTGGGTAAACGATTGGTTTTCACACGATGTTTTAACGATTTGGGTAAACGATTGGTTTTCACACGATGTTTTAACGAATTGGGTAAACGATTTTGAAACGATGTCACACAAACGAGGTTTTCGATATGATATAAACTATACGAGTTTTTAACGAGATTTATTAACAAGTTTTATTAACGATTTATTTCGAGATGTTTCATAATTTGCTTTACTAAAACAAATGTTTTTGGGTTAAGAGTCATGGCTACGAGGTTTTATAAACTATAACCCGCTTGATTTGAGTTGGTTAATTTAGTTGCAATATTATACTCTTTTCAAAACAAGGTTTTTAATAATGTATTGCAACATCTAAACTAGCCATGATTTCGACACTCCTACAAAACCTATGTACTTGCCAGCATTTCTTTGCTGACCTCGTTTTCACATGTGTTTCAGGTATTGTTGAAAGATATCAATTGATAGGATGCATGCTCACATAGGACTGGACAAGGCCTTAGTGACTAAATAACAATGATAGACTATGTTTAAATTGTGTATTTAGATTTCCAGACGATGTAATTATTCAATGTTTAATAAAACGAAACACTTTTTGGTATCCATGGTTATGAAACATTAATTCTGTTACAACACTCCCCGATGTTTCCGCCACGTTTTGTATGTTCTACGTGGTCGGGGTGTGACACCTATGCTTTAACATCCTTGTAGAGCCTTGAAAATGGGTTAACGGGGCTTAAACGCGTCATAGAACAAGTTTCAGAGCTGCAGGGACCTGTTTTGACAATTTTGAAAAGTCTGATCTGCAGACCACTAGGCTGGCCACGAAAACTGGAGCTTCTGGGGTCGCGGGGTGCGAGAGCTGGTGCTGGCAGATTCATTGATTCAGCAAAACAGCCTGCTGAACTTAGTTTTAATCTCAGTTTTTGCATATTGTGGGCTGGTTTATGTGTTCTCCAAGTCCCCAAATCAGACCCTAACATGTGTATAGTGATGATCATGCTTGGAACAACTCAAAAACACATGGCAAAGATCTAAAGGATCAATATTTCCTATAAATACCCATGACCAACTTCATTCCAACTTGCTCATTTACTTATTTCTTCTCTACAAACTCTAAGTGGAGGCAATCACATTGTTGAAGGCCACCTACCTGAGTTTTCTTAGTCATCTTCTTCATCCTAGAGCACTTGTAAGTGTTCTTTCATGCTTTGTTTATTTATTTCAAGCTAGAAAGTCAAATAGTGTTTGACTTTCATCTTTGACCATGATTTGGTCAAGATAAAGTTCGTTTGAACTTTGAAACGTGAGCGTAATCACGATGGTTATAGTCCCTTGTGACTATACCTAGTCAAAATAACGAGTCAAAGTTTCGGTCAAAATGCACGATTATGTGCATTTTGCGACGAAACTATTTTCGGGTATCAAAACACTTTGTTTTGATATCAAAACAGTTTTCTAACTTAGTTAAACATGTTTTAACATGTTTAACTCGTCACTTCTAGTTTAGTGCTTGTTTAGGGTCGTAAGTCAAACGGTCTAAACAACCGCTTAGACTTTCGAACTCGACCCGTTTGATCGATCATTCGGATCCGACCAAACATATATTGTGACCATAGTTGTATAGGGAATAACCTTCCGAGGTTATACCTTATGGTCACTTCGTTTAGTTAGTTGTATGATAGGTAGTTTATATGCCTTAGGAAAATGACCAAAATGCCCTTTTTGCGCATAATTTCATTTTAAGCTTATGTAACCAAAATTTTGACACCTAAACTAATTATGCAACATAATTAAACATGTTTAGGGCATATAATACTTATCATAGGGCTAGTTAGACCTCCGAACGCGCATTGCGCAAATGACGCGTTAAAGTAGCATAAACTACCTTAATGGGTCATAACGGGTCATAAAGCCCTTAGGATAGGTTTCAGATCAGAATGTAGGCTTTGTTAAACCATATCATATGAGTTCCAACACTCATTAGGTTTACAAGACCTCATTCTATCCTATCTCCCAATTTAGGTTCGGTTTATTAACATAGTTATCTATACTAGGTGCCGTTTGATTCCGTGATCCTACGAGCTTTATTTGGTCTTAATTCCAAGACTATTAAGAAAGCTTAAGTGAGTACATAGTCCCCTCTTTTACTTTTTTCAAATATTTTGGGGTGATACACATGTGCCTACTTGTTACTCAGCATATGGGCACATTGATTTGCATTACATTTCTGCTATGTATGTTTACTGAGCATGCTAGCACATTGATTTCATGGACATTTCTACTTCGTATGTTTACTTAGCATACTTAGTACATGGTTTTTACATGACATGCTTACATTGGGTATGACATTTGGTATGTTTAACGGGACAAAAATACATTCATTAACATTGATCACGCCACTCGGTAGTATGTAGTGGTACCATAGGACTTGACACATCCTGTTCCCGGCTTCCTAGGTTTGTTTGGAAGTAGGGAATGACAGAATCCGAAAACATTTTTGATAAACCTTTAACTTGTTAGGGTTTGTCCGACAGTCTCAAGGCTTGAATGTATGCGATAAACATTACTACATAAACGTTCGTAACAATAAAGCATTAGTTTTGCAAAGTATAACTTTTGAATTAAACTATGGTTTATTCAAAGACATTGTTTTGTATATAACATTTGGTTTCCCATGACATTTGATTATACATGACATTATACCTATGATTTGAGTAAATACTTTTTATTCACCATACATGATATTTGATTATACATTGGCATTATACACATGGTTTGAGTAAATACTTTTTACTTGCCATACAAGACATTTAATTATACAAGACATGGTTTACACTTGACATTGGACATTGTTTACATATAACATTTTGACATTTGGTTAACAAGACATTTTTTGGTGGTTATTTACTTAGTGATTTAAATAACGAGGCGTGTGTAATATGATAAAAGCATGGTGGATACGCCGCTGATACTTCCTATATATAAGTACTTTATGCGATAAACATTACTACATAAACGTTCGTAACAATAAAGCATTAGTTTTGCAAAGTATAACTTTTGAATTAAACTATGGTTTATTCAAAGACATTGTTTTGTACATAACATTTGGTTTCCCATGACATTTGATTATACATGACATTATACCTATGATTTGAGTAAATACTTTTTATTCACCATACATGATATTTGATTATACATTGGCATTATACACGTGGTTTGAGTAAATACTTTTTACTTGCCATACAAGACATTTAATTATACAAGACATGGTTTACACTTGACATTGGACATTGTTTACATATAACATTTTGACATTTGGTTAACAAGACATTTTTGGTGGTTATTTACTAAGTGATTTAAATAACGAGGCGTGTGTAATATGATAAAAGCATGGTGGATACGCCGCTGATACTTCCTATATATAAGTACTTTTATGATATTACATATCGTAGCGTTATTTAAACCACTTCAACAAAGACATAAACATGACATAATGTTTACAAGACATTGTTTTACAAATGACATATTATATACAAACTCATTTTCACTTGGTTATTTATTTAACCATACATCATTCCTTTATTATCATCTGATTTTCATATCGATTTTCACATAATTTTATAAAAGAAAACAATTTATAAGATTCATGGCTACCTTTTTGTTAAACACTTCTTTTAGCTACAAGTCATGAATCCTTCAATAACAAAACCTATGTATCTCACAAGCATTTTATGCTAACGTATTTATTTTCACATGTGTTTCAGGAGCTAACGTTTGATCATGATAGTGACACACTTAGGCGGACTTGGGCCTTAGTGACTTAAAATGAAGCAAGACAAGTTTAATTTACGTTCTGTTTTCCGTTTGAACTAAGACAATGTAAAAAATTTTAAATAATAAAACCAAACTTTAAATACCATGTGTTGTGAAACAATAATTCTGTTACGACACTCCCCAACATTTCCGCCGCAGTTTGTTGTTTTACGTGGTCGGGGTGTGACATGTAGTTTAGGCGGGATATTATTTATAATAATAAATGCAATTAACAATTATCCGGATGTAAGGCTTGGCGTTTATATATTATGGTGTTTTACGTTTTATGGCGTTTTTGTAGCCTAAGACCTTAACTAAAACACAGAAAAAAACTACGCAGTGATAACATTGACGTTTTGTATTTACTTGGCATTTCATATTTCAATGGTGTTTTATGTAAGAAAGAATGTTTTACCATTTTTACCCTTAATGAAGCGCGTCCACGAAGTAAAATTTATGTTATTTACGAAAATACCACCGCGCCAATCTAGTCCATAGATTGTTTTGATCGGACGATCCATAAGCGTTCTCAGTGTTCTCACACTTTTCACCGTTTTCCCTAAATCCTGACCCTATATATATATAGGGGGCCGCTAAAATGAAAACCACCCCTAGTTGCGAGAACCACTCTCCACCAATCAGATAATGACAACCAAAAGGGTAATATAGTCATTTAATCAAAACTATCAAATCATCTATCTCTCCTCATTAAAGTCTCTTTTTAAAGTCTTTTCAATTTCTCTCTCTTCAATTTCTCTCTTTTCACATTTCTCTCTCCTCTTTTTGTTATTTTGTAAAAAAAATAGTAAAAAAGTTTTTTGTAAAAAAAATTGTAAAAAAGTTTTTTGTAAAAAAAAAAGTTTAAAACTGTAAAAAAAGTTTTCGTAAAAAATGTAAAAAAGTTTAAAAATGTGTGTGTATGAAAAGGTTTTTGTAAAAAAAGATTAAAACCGGAAAAAAGTTTTCGTATAAAATTTTGACTTTTGTAAAAAGAAAGATTTTAAGAAAAAAAAATTGTAAAAAAATTTTGGTAAAAAAGTTTTTGTAAAAAAAAAGTTTAAAACCGTAAAAAACGTTTTCGTAAAAAAAAACGTTAAAAAGTTTAAAAACGTATGTGTAAAAAAAGTTTTTGTAAAAAAAAGGTTAAAACCGCAAAAAAAAATTCGTATAAGTTTTTGTTCTTTGTTAAAAAGTTTTTGTAAAAAAAATTGTAAAAAAGTTTTTTTGTAAAAAGAAAGTTTAAAACCGTAAAAAAAGTTTTCGTAAAAAAAAAGTATAAAACCGTAAAAAAAGTTTAAAAACGTGTGTGTAAAAAACGGCGCGTAAATACGGGGCGTAAAAAATGGCGCGTAAAAGAAACAGCACGTAAAAAACGGCGCGTAAAAACGGAGCGTAAAAAATGGCTCGTAAAAAAACCGGGTGATAAAACGACGCGTAAATACGGGGCGTAAAACGGCGCGTAAAACCGGGCGTAAAAATGGCGTGTAATACCGGGCGTAAAAAACGGCGCGTAAAAACGGAGCGTAAAAAACGGCGCGTAAAAATGGGGCGTAAAAAAACCGGCTCGTAAAAACGTTTTTTTTGTAAAAAAAAATATGACAAATTTTTTTTTTTAAATCAGATTTTAAAATGTTTTTTAATTAAAAAATCTTATTTTAATAAAAAACAATTAATTTAATAAGACAAAAAAGTAATAAAAAACAATATATACAATAAGACATAATAAGCAAATTTACTAAACTGCCCTTTTGACATTAAAATATTAAAAACATAATAAGACAAAAAAATTTGATATTGTTTTTATAACTTTTAATCTCATCCATCTATCTTTAAATATCAATGGTTGGAAAGTGGTTCTCGTAATTCTCTTAACTGGGGGTGGTTTTCATTTTAGCGGTTCCATATTATATATATATATATATATATATATATATATATATATATATATATATATATATTAACGTTAACTTGTAGCTTAGCTCAATATTTTAATGCTTTTCTGTTAAATTTCTTACGTAATCAAAATAATTTACATAACTTTTAATTAATTGTATATTGCTGGTTATGATAGATTATCTGACAAAAAATAACTAAAATCTAAATAACTTGAAAGGGTTGCTAAGGAGTTACAAAAAATAAATGCCCACTTAAAACAAAGGGTTAATGGATTTAAACACCCCTAACTATTGTCATTTGGTCGTTGGCACTTTCAACTTTGACTTTGGCTCACACCAATCCCAAGTTAACACTTGGGTTGCTGTGTCACCCCGTCATTAAATAAACACTAACTGTGTTAGTTCTTTTTGCTGACGTGGCCATTTTGTCTAACGTGGCATGGTGATATGGCCTGTTTTTATCCAACTATTTCCATTTTTGCTGACGTGGCCATTTTGTCCAACGTGGTCATTTTGGTATTTATCCTTCTTTTATGTTCTCTGTTCATCTTCTCTTTTATATATTTAACACAATCGATCGATCAAACGAAGACATATATCATCCACGCTTCCAAATATCATAAACCTAACACGTTTTACACTTATCCCCCATTTTCACCCCATTAATTCTCGACTGCACAAAATTCTTATAAAACTCATCAAGATTCTGATTTTAAGAACTCGCAACCCCGTCGAGGGTAAAATCGCTATACCCCGATATCGGTTCTAACCCGAACTAACCGTCAAATTTTCCTATTCCGGCGACAAATCTCCGGCGACTTCAACCATTCCCGCTGCCCTATTTCCAACCGAAGCACCAACAGTCACGACATCCACCACTTCTCCTTCGTATAACATTATACGGCCTGTATACACCATGTGAAAATAAGTTACCTGGTCGTATACAATGTATACGAACATAGTATACGGGCTATATAATGTTATACGCCCGTATTCCTCGAAAATTGGATTTTTCTCAAAGTATATAAGGGGTTTAAGGTGCCAATCACACGAGACATTTTACAGTCGTGAGGTGGCCAAACCTGTCTAAAAGTAGAAAAAAATAAAACATTAACAAGTAACAAAGATCGAAGAACAAAAAGCCGTGTCGTATGACTGTAATAAAACGGAAGCTATCAATGCGGGGATGGGTATGGAAGCCGACATGTCTTCCTGAATCTGAATAGCAACGTTAACTTTGACTTATAAAACCCACTAGCAAAATAAGCGGTTTTATCATACAGTTGTGAGGTGGTCAAACCTTTCTAAAAGTAGAAAAAAACAAAACATTAACAAGTAACAAAGATTGAAGAACAAAAAGCCGTGTCGTATGACTGTAATAAAACGGAAGGGTACGTACGGTTACGGGCATGGTGTTATTCTTTATTTAATATTTACAGAATAAAAGGAAGGGTACGTAGTGTTTGTTTGAGAACCTGATTCAAATACACAACGGTTCTCCGATTCCAGATCAGTAATGTAAGGAGAAGCGTTGAGATAACGGACATCCATCAAGCTCAAAAAGATAACTTGTGTTTCCCATACTCATAAGCTATTTCGTTTCAAATCAAGGGTCCCGTCATTACAACCACTTGTTTTCAATGGGGATGTAATGCAATGATTCCTCTCAATTGAATAGACAGAAACTTGCTTCATAGGACTCGCTTGAATCGTCTCGGAAGTACTGAACAACCGAAATAACAGCTTCGGTTTCATCAGCTGCATCGTTTACCGTGAAATGCATCCTTACAGAAACCACTAAAGATGAGTTGGAAAATTGCATCAACTCTCCTATATCAACATACTCTTCTCCGGACGGTTGATCAGCCTGTACCGAAGAAACCAAATTCACAACAATGAAAACGCCGATTAACGTTGATCGGAAAACGCCGCTTTGTTGTTATGAATGACAACTTGAGGGTCTAGTCCTAGCTAGTTGTTATCATCTGATTAAGAAGACGTGTCGGGTTCTTCTGCTAGTGGTCGGGCTTCCAATGCTCACACAGGGTGATAAACAACGCTGATATGAACACAAACCAACTGTTTTATCTTGAGCCATCGGGAAAACGTTTCCTCAGGGGAGGGTGAGTAGTATGAGTCTGAGTCCATTGTGGTTCATGAATGTTTTGAATCATCATAGAAGACGTGTCGGGTTCTTCTGCTAGTTATTCGGAATGTTTCGAATCATCATTAAAATTAACAATGAGGTCTCGATTGAAGACGTAATTGCAAGACTGTTTGTCGGGCTTCCATGCTCGCACAGGGTGAAAAACAACCCTTGATGTTGAAACCGGTTTTACCTCATGAAAAGGAAAGAAACAAATTTTTTTAGAGAAGCATTGGGATTCAAGGGTTTATGAGTCAAAGTTAACTTTTAGATTCAGATTCAGGAAACATATGATTTGTACATGGTTTAATATCTTTAATCTATTAGAACGATCCTTGTTTTGTCACGTACAAGCGTTTAACAAATCTTTGAACATCATTCACCTCTTTCAACCTACCAAAACACCTTAAACTCCTTCTTTTCTTCGCAAAACCAACCCGTTGAAGGGATGTCGGTTTTTCAGTATTCGGATTTTGTTGGTTCAAAACCAACTCATCTTTAGTAGTGTTTGTTTGAGAACCTGATTCAGATACACAACGGTTCTCCAATTCCAAATCAGAACGGACATCCATCAAGCTCAAAAAGAAAACTTGTGTTTCCCATAGTCACAAACGATTGCGTTTCAAATCAAGGGTCCCGTCATTACAACCACTTGCTTCCAGGTAGGGTTTAGAATGTTTGAAGGAGTGTTAGTAAATACACAATAGGGATGTAATGCAATGATTCCTCTCAATTGAATAGACAAACACTTGCTTCATAGGACTCACTTGAATCGTCTCGGAAGTACTTGAATCGTCTCGGATGTACGTGACAAAACAAGGATCGTTCTAATAGATTAAAGATATTAAATCACGTACAAATCATAACCTAACATAACCTGCACCTGTCAGTCTGCCATGTCTTTTGACAAATCATCTACTTCCTGAGTCTGAATCTGAAAGTTAACTAGGCGGTCTTGGTTGCATATTTTAGAGAGACCTTTAAGTACGGATCCTACAGCTGCATTTGGAACAAGAAGTCCAACAATCCGTTCATTATCTGTTGTTGTCTCAACAATATGAATGCACGCAACGAATTTGACAACTGGTCAAATCACACACTATAAAGTGTAAACTTATCGTGTGTTGCAGTTTGGAAAGATGACCGAATAGAGATCTGAATCAGGTTGTGTATTTGCTTACTGATTGTTGAAAATATTTGTTGAAATCGACGAATTGAGTAAAAAAGATTAAATGAGGCATGCATTGTTTAAATCTGAATCAGGTTGTCAAACAAACACTACGAAAGATGATCTGAATCAGGTTGGTAATTTTAATGAAGCAATGAAGATTGAATGTGCAAACCGCATCCGTTTTTTACTACGGAAACGGTGTCAATGGGAAATACAAACCCGAAACGTCTTATGTGATGATTCAAAACATTCCGAATAACTAGTAGAAGAACCCGACACGTCTTCTGCTAGTTACTCTTTTCTTCGATTTCAACAAATCTTTCAAGACCATTCACCTTTTTCAACCTACCAAAACACCGTAAACCTGTGACAATCGGCAATTAACGGCTCCTAATTACGTGATTAACAAACATTAGGACGATAATAAATAGTGATTACAGCGTAGATTAACTCATTTAGGCTCTTGGAATGCCTAGGAACGTTTATTCGACTATACAGTATGCGTATGACGATCTGCGGAGAGATTGCGGAACATTAAACGATAACAAAACGAAACCGTATGAAATACTGACCACGCCGAAAAATACGGACTTTCTATGAATATTTTATATTTATGAATTTAATGTTGTGAATTTATTTCGCTTCCGTACATCGCAAAACGCAAAACAGGAACGAGAAACGCGACTGCAGGGAACGCACCAGTAACAAAACGAAAGTACCAGAAACGCGTATTACTTCCACAAATGAAATTTTACGACACATTTAGCTTCGTAATTAAATTCTAATACTCGCAGATAAAACCGGATTGAAAAACGCGTCAGCAACGACAAAATACATATTTACGCGATTTTAAACACGACGGCAACCGTACGCGTCGAACACTAAATTTTCGGCATCACTTTATGCATTTTTTACCATAATGGTCCATCCTACGACATTTTTAGGATGCTCGGGTTGCGAAAACGGGTCTTGTAGGAAATATGGGCCACGTACACACGAGATGGGCTTCTGGACCTTGGGCCCAAGCCCAAAACCCACAAGACTAAACCTCTATATATACAAGACCTTACGGTATTTTAATTCTCATTCCATAAAAACCAAACACAGACTTTAAAGTTTGTCTTTCCCCTCTCTCGATCTATACATATACAAACAATACACACACACAAATCAACCCAACAAATTAAATGCAGACCTTACATCTTCATCTCTCTTTCACCTCACTTGAACCCCTCTCTCCCTCGATGAAGAACCGCCAGCCACCATTATGGGTGGCGGCGCTCGGTGACTACCGGTGGTCGATGACGGGTCCAACCGGTTAACCGGCGACCACACCAGCCGACACCCCCTATTTCCCTCCCTCTGTTTCAGTTCCGACGACAGCCCCCCCTCCGTTGAGCGACGGTCAGACGACAGAAGAGAGAGAGACGAGATGGGAGAGAGAGAGAGAGAACCGGTTGTGGTGGTGAGCGACGGCGACGGAGTCAGGCGGCGGAGGTCGGAGACTCAGACCGGAAGTCTGTGTCTCGGTCCAGCGGTTTGTGTCATGGACCGGCGGTCCTTGTCCTTACCCGACGGGTATCACCATTTTTCCGGTGGTTCATGTCCTTATCCGACGAGTTATCCCGATAATCACTTCTTATTTCTTTTATTTCTCGCAAAACCGATGATGATGATGATGATTTTGTTTATATGGCCACTGTTGTTGGTAGAGATGATGATTGGTTCTAGTGGTTTCAGTCACGGCTCAGGTCTATAAGTCAACAGCTCCGGTTCGGATTCGGTTCACGGTCAGACGGCTTGGTTCGGTTTGACTCGGTCAAACCGAGTCAACTCAGTCAACTCAATTCAGTTAGACAAGGCTCGGTTCGGTCGTGGATTAGTTTTGGCTCGAATTTAGTTTTGGTTTCGGTTGACTCGGTCAAGCGAGTCAACTCAGTCAACTCGGCGAGTCAACTCAGCGAGTCAGACCTGGTCAACTCAGTTGACTCGGTCAACACAGTCAACTTTTCGGCGTTCGACACGAAGAATGGTAAAGTTAACGGCGAATTAATTTGAAATTATTTAGTTTTATTTACTTCGTGAAACGAGCTCGAACCGATTCAAATTAGTGTTTAGTTTACATTTTTGTCGTTCTTACAAAATTATATATTGATAACTGAATAATTGTTGAATTTTGATAAAATAACGACAACTTGTGTTGTCGGCGGCGTCCAAAAACAGAGGAAACTCTGCCCGTTTTTCGAGAAAATCCGTAAAAATAACACGTTTTTATTATAAAATGAACATTCGGATTGAAATAAATCTCTCAGAAAACAAATACAAACATATAGTTTCCTTTCGATGACACTTTACAACTTACGAAAACGACTATTCGGAAATTATTTTAAAACAAATAAACATAGTTATTACATTTATTTTAAAACTTGAAAATCATACAAATCTTTTATAAAAATCAATATAATTACTTATATTGTTTTAAACGACGATAACCCGAATTCGTTATTACAAATAAATATAGTTTATATATTTATTTCAAACATCAAACAAAACGACGGTTCTTTTATAAAATATAGTTTATATATGATTTCAAATATCAAACGACCCGAATTCGTTTTATGAAAATAAATATAGTTTTTATATTTATTTCAAATATCATACCACACGAATTTCTCTATAAAAATAGATATAATTTATGTATTTATTTCAAACATTTAACAACTCGATGATACTTTTGTAAAATAAATACAACTTTTTATATTTATTTCAAACGCCGAAACGGCATATACGTATATGTTGGCAAATATATACAAGACGCGATATATATAATACAAGTTTATTATATATTACTTTCATACAAATATTCCTATATACACAAACGACTCCTCGGGACGACAAACGATCTTAACGATATATTTATATATCTCGAGAATCAAGTCTTTTCAAGACTTATTAGTTATTATCGACGATAAACGATACTTATCAAATATGACCTAATCGTTTCCACTAACTCAACAACTTAACCGTCGAATCGTTCGGTCAACGATTCGGTAGAGCTCGGTGACACGTAGTTTAGTTACCGCGTTTATTTAGAAACTTATAAGATATTCCGTGTTAGGAATATTGTAGAATGCACGCTAGCAAGCCACGTCTTGGAAACGACATCACGAAGTCGTATTTAGCTAGCTTTGCACATGGAAATCCAGGTGAGTTCATAACCTCACATTTTTACGGTTTTACATTTTTATAACTGTTTTCGGGGTGGAAAGACAGCACTTTTGTAGAAACATACAAAGTTTTCGATGAACAAAGATTTCATATTTTTAGACAAGCACGTTTTGCAAGAACATACATGGTTTTTGAAGGAACAAAAACTATATATTTCTAAACCATGTTACAACACGTTTTAGCTAACACAAATGATTTGTGATTTTCATTGAACTCAAATGGTTTACGAATGATTCCTACTAAATATGCCGGTTTTACAAAACAAATGCGTATTATCGAAATGTGAATGATTTTCATGTGTGAGGACGGGATCGTCCTAGTTATAATACGGGGCAGGGTTGGTCTGCATACGTAAAACAAGACAATCCAGTGAGTTTATGTCCCCCTTTTCTCTTAACTGTTTTTGGTTTTATAACTCTCGGGGGTGGAATACATGTTACGAATGTTTAAACGGTATGAATTGACTAGAAAATGAACTATTAGATCATGTGAGCATAGACTGAATTTGAAATGACATTAATTCTTAATTAGGGACGAAGGTTAGATCTAACGGGTACGGCCGAACCCCACTCATGGTACTTATGTGACCACTTGAGTGCTTCGGTGTCCCGGTCGAGGTGAATCGACAATAGTCAAGGTGAATTGACATTGTCAATGTAAATTGACATAGTCAAGGTGAATTGACATAGTCGAAGGGGAATTCGACATAGTCGAGGGAATCGACGAGGGTATAAGCCTACTCATTTGAGTGCTCCCTATGTCTTCACATGCTTTAATGTCCTTGTAAAACATTAATTTGATCTGTTCATATTCTCTTTCATACCAGGGATTTACAAACATACATACATACTTACAATGATTACAAGATTATTTGGAGCTCAAAGTGTTTATATATATCAGGCCGAGAAAAATGATTTTTCTATATTTACACGACAACTTTAAAACCGGTTATCAAAAAGATTTGTTTTAAATCTTTTCCAAAACAAACTATGAACTCGCTCAACTTTATGTTGATTTTTCGCATGTTTCTTTCTCAGGTTACTTTTCAAAATTATGGCACGGTTGAAATAGGAGAACCATTGGAGATTCGAGTACTTAGTGGGCGTTCGTTTTCTAGAAGTCTTAGCTTATTTGCTTCCGCTGTGCAATGAAGATACCGGTCCAGTCACGCCAAACTCTGATAATTTCGGGGTTTGACTAAACCCCTTCTTTCAACCTACCAAAACACCTCTTTCAACAAATCTTCCCAAAACCAACCCGCAACGAATTTGAAAACTGTTTAATATCTTTTTCCTTTTCCTTCAATTTCGAGAACATTCTCCCTAACATGAGAAACGAAAGAGATTTCGAGCAGTTGGTCGATGACATGATAGATAAAGATCTTGACACGATCATATCCATTTTCAAGTTTTAGACTAGATAGAAGACGTGTTGGGTTCTTCTGCTAGTGGTTTCTGTAACCAATTGGGAACCACATATTTGCTTCAAGAGTTATGTCTGATGTCCATGTTTGATCACATTTGACTTCATCTGCGGTAGTCCAATGACTTTCTTCCCACGTGTCTGCACCATGATCTTCATATTCTTGGTTCAATACCAACTCATCTTTAGTGGTGTTTGTTTGAGAACCTGATTCAGATACACAACGGTTCTCCAATTCCAGATCAGTAACCGAATACACAACGGTTCTTCAATCTTCAATGCTTCATTAAAATTAACAAGGCGGTCTCGGTTGCATATTTTAGAGAGACCTTTAAGTACGGATCCTACAACTGCATTTGGAACAAGAAGTCCAATGATCCGTTCATTACCTGTTGTTGTCTCAAAAATATGAATGCACGCAACGAATTTGACAACTGTGACAGCTTATTAAAATTAGAGATCACCTCCAATCCTTTCCTGGTCAAATCACACAATATAAAGTTTAAAGTTATCGTGTGTTGTAGTTTGGAAAGATGACCGAATAGAGATCTGAATAACAAACTGTGGAGAACTTGTTTGTGTCAGGTTCTTCTGTTAGTGATTTTTGTAACCAATCCATTATCACCCTTGGTGGTTTCTGTACCCATCCCCGCCGATAACTAGCAGAATCGATAAATAACCAACACGAAGATCTCTGCGATCGCTAAGGTTTCCATCAACGGACTGATCGGTAACGTTACTCTACTTGTGCTCCGATTTAAGCGGCGTGTTCCGATCAACGTTTGTCGACATTGTTAAAGGTGATGAAGAGTTTAGAAACCCTAGAATGATTGTGTTTTTACTGAAAAAACGTGATACTTGGAAAAACATCCTTATATACGGCACGTATACAGTTATACGGCCTGTATACATTTGGTAACATCAAAAACCTCACAAAATAAATCCATTGAGCTGTATAAATCCATTGGTGACATCAAAATTGTAACATTCCTATTTTTATCATATAAGAATTTTAGGTTTGTTTAAAACCACTAGTAACTAGTTTATTTTTAATATAACTATTCGACCAACTAGTTTTAAAAACTATTTTATATAGTTGGTTGAAATATTATAAATAATTGGCCTGTATATGGGTGACCTTTCTATTCAAATAAAAGTATACAAAAACTTATATTATTAGACAGATAGATTACTAGTAAGTTGACCGTTAAAAATATGAAGTACCTAGATGGGCCTAGGAACCGTATAATAATTAAATTATAAAAATACATTGTATTTAAACCTACTCTATTTTTAATGAAACTTGGTTCAAAATGTAGACAAAAATATTCTCGTTCTAATAACATATTTATTATTTTATAAAACGTCATATTTTAAAAGTTATATGCGCCAAATAAGTGAACCAGTTGAATTAAAATAAAATACTAAAATAATATTAAAATGTAAATTGAAATGGTGGTACGTGTCATTTCAAAGAAATGATAACTCATAATTATTGTATATGTGACAACTGGCCCAAACCGGTAATTTCCGTACACATTAATTATTGCTTAATGACTGCAATTATGAGTTTAAGTGTCAGCAATGTCTGAACACATGATTAAACAAGTGAATTCATGCATGTTGTATACTACAAAATATTGCTTTATGCATAAACGAGAGCGTTGCGTCAGAATAATAGTAAACTCACCGGTAGGACACACTGTGTCAACAGAACTGCAGAAAGCAGTCAGACATAAGAATTGAGGCCTAGGTGTAGGTCCGACGACAAAAGTACATTAAAACCCAAGAGTACATACAAGGGTTTAATTTATATACATTGCGAAAGCAAAAATAAGCACTAAAAAGCACCCGAAACGCACTTTAAGTGCAGAATTTATACAAATCAGCAATAATTCAGCATTTAGACATATAAATATTATGCAGAAATGTCGTTTTATTATCCAGAATATTTCCCTAAGTGTTGGGAATTGAAAGAGTACATGAAAGGTACTTAAACGACACTAAAAAGTGTAATTTAGCACTTTAACGAATCGGTATGCAACCGAACAACCGGACTTTACCCGGAACATAAAAATATTGTTAATAACATTATTTATCTTTTTCTGAGCTAGTTAGGGTCCCTGATTACCCTAACACCCGTCATAACACGCTACACATTAGTAACGGGGTTAAACACTTAACTTAACTTCGTTTAACCTAACTAATACTTGGAAACAAACTAGACCCCCCCCCCCCCATGGCCGATTTCGGTCCCCATGTAACTAAGAGGGGACATACCTTGTCCTTGCAAGATTATAAAAATCTTGGTTGTCTTATATCTAGTAGACATAGTGACCCTTGGTTATTGACCATGAAAATTGTCTTTAAGAACAAGACTTGGTCCAACATGTTCATTTCCATCACAACTCAACAAAACACACTCTCTCTCCCTCACTATAAGCTTACGGCCAAGCACCACCCACCCTCCATCCATCATTTTCGATTTTGTTCATCACATTCCAAGTATCTACAAGTGATAAGGATCACGTATTAGGAGCCTTGGAGCAAACGGAACGCGAAGGACCTCCTTCTCTAGCTTTTATCCACCTCTTTTGCGCATAGATTCTTCCCTAGCCTCGAGCTAGAGGTATAATGTTTAAAACTCGTATTTGAACTATTTTAGAGTGGTTAAAAGGATTTGTATCGGTTAAATCTCATTAAAATACAAAATGATGAACAAAAGTCTACTAAAAACACTAAAATGGTGGTTAATAGCTTGTAACTTGTGTAAAAGATGTAGTATCTGAAATGTATGTTTATTTAGACCCGATCTATGATGTGGTAGCTCGGATCACCATTTAACCCGGTTTGGTAAGATCATGGATCTTAACATAAAGCTATTTTAGAAGTAACAAGGGTTAAAAGGTGAAACACTACCACACATAAACCATGAACTTGTGTAAAAATGTTTTAACTTGCACAAAAGTGTTTAAAACTAGTAGATCTACGTATCTACAAGCGATATTTTCAAAGGACCAAGTGTCCAAGAAATCACATGTTCTAAACCGGATCTTACACAAACAAAAGTGGTTTTTGGGAACAAACAAGTGTATGGAATACTTGTGTAACAAAAGTTTTAACAAAGAAATAATTTTCGTAAAAACCGACTAGAAGTTGTAAAACTTCATAATCTTTAAAAATAAAGTTTTTAAGAAATTAAACTTATTTTTAAAGATAACAAGACTTACTAAATGTGCTAGTAAGTTACTACACATTTTTGTAAATATTCAAGTTCATGAAATGGAGAAACTAGTGATTATTGCTGATGAGTAGTGTTGATAATTGTTGCTGATGATTGATAATGATTTAAAAGAAAATAAACACACGTTTTGAAAACGTGGGAAACCTCCATTTTTAGGGGAAACTCTGTCAAAATTTTTATAAATTTTGACACTTAGAAAAAAAATATAAGTTTTTGAGAAACTTATTCCCTAAAAATGTACTTAAGAGTATTACCAAGGTTTCCCTAATTTTTGGTGATAAGAAATGGTGATTTCTTCAAAAATAAAAATGGATATTATGTATATATATTTTTGAGAGAAAAATATATATTATTTTATCACCAACTTTTGTGCTAAGTGTGTATAGTATGTGTGATACGTGCTAGTGTATTAAGACTTAAAAATACACTAAATACTCATGAGGAGTAGAAATATAAAAATACACATACAACATACAAGAAACATAATTCGGGTGCAAAGTGCAAAACATAAAAGACTTATATTTATTTTTTTGAGAAAATAATATAAGTAAGATACGTAGTTAAAAATATGGAATATTTTTAACACAAGAATATACACAAAAGAGAGTGACTGTACTTGTGCGACACAAGTCTAGTGACTAACGTTAAGAAAACGCGTATAGGTTACGACGTTATTTAAGCAAATCCGGTGGAGTTTACGACGCTAGGAACGCAAAGTTGTGAGTTCATGCTCCCCCTTTTCTCTTTAACTGTTTTCAGTTTTATAACTTCGGGGGTGAAATACATGTACAAATGTACAAAATTTATAATTGGTATGATATAAATACAAGAAGTACACTTGGTGAGAACGAGAACCAAGTGTGACGAAATATATGAATATGAGAAGCGCATTTGGTGAGTCGAGAACCAAGTGTAAGGCGCTATGAGAAATGATAACAAGAAACGCGCTTGGTGAGGACGAGAACCAAGTAGGATGCGTTATGAGAAATAGTGTCACGAATAGGGTACAGAAGCACCATTAATCAACGTATACATTCAGACCGCAGAACAAAAGGTTAGATCTAACGGGTGCCTGGCAGCCACACTCCCGGTCGGGGCGAGAACCGAGGAAGTGCTTTTGTGTCTCAGAATATACCAATTAAATGCCTTAGGTTTGGTGACTTCCTATGACGTGCCACATGTTAATGGCTTTGCAACCCATTAACAATCTGATAAGTACAGAAATACTGTATTTACATAAAATTCATACCATACAAAAATTGATAAATAACTTGAAGTACGTGGGGTACTCAAGAGGATTGATATATAACTTGAAGTACGTGGGGTACTCAAGAAAAGATTGAATTATACATGGGTACGTGATGTACACATGAAACTGGATTTATATATGAAAACTTGATTTACTCACAAACTATGTTTTCATACAAAGTATACAAACATGAAATACAAAACTGCATGAATTCACACCAACATTATGTTGACGTTTTTCCAAAAACTCACATGTATTTCAGGTAACTAGGATGGATGTGCGCGTGGTCTTGCTTATGCTCGTGGATGTCGCTTATGTTTAACTTTAAATAAAGTTGTAAACTTTTAAGACAATGTTTTATGCTGTCTAGCGATGTAAACGCTAAACTTATGTTTTCAAATCATGGTATTTGATGTTATTTTACGAGCATGTAGCATGTTTACTCTTCGTATGCAATGAGAACCTTTCATGATCACACCTCGTGCTTCCGCCATAGAAAGGGGTGTGACAGTATACGTGTAGGATAGAACTCCTTCCTTTGATTGATGAATGAACAAGTAAACATTTGATATAAATAAGAACATCAGTCATCATTTTTTGTCCTTCAAAGATCCTTTCTTTCGCCACTCTCTTCATATACATATATATATATATATTTTTTTATTTCAGTAATTTACCATAATAATAATAATACCCTGCCCCGTTTTAAGTATTTTAACTCCCGATCACCGCTACCCTTTCCGATTGATCTGAGCCCCATAACACATGTCAAGGCTCTGCCTGACTAAGTTCGTTGGGGTTCTGTCTCGTGACATAGGGACAAGGTTGAATTAGGGGTACTATACTTAAAACGAGTGCAATTATATATCTATATATATATATATATTTTTTTTTAAATAGCTCAGAAGTTATACCCAAGATTTATACCAGGAGGTACATATCAATTATTATATTTCTTTTCAGAAGTCAAGATAAAATGGTTTTGAGTCTTGATGGTTAGCATGGTTTTATACGTTTTAACCTCTAGTTAAATTTTTATAATCAACTGGGTTTGTTATGTTATTTAAATTTTATACCAACTATTTATTGGTACCATTTCAAGTAATATTTTTATAAATCTAATATAAGTTATCTTATAAAACAAATCCTATAAGAGAAATAGAACTAAATATATATTTCTATGGTTTAAAGAAAAGTAATTTTAATTAATAGTAGTTACCACTATTTTAAAAGGGGATATTCTTTAGTTAAAATTATTTCTCTTATTTTTGTCCAATAGGAAACCATAATTGAGACCCCCAAGTGATCCTGCATAAACCATAAAATTTTCATAATGTCACACCCCGACCACGTGTAACATACAAAACGTGGCGAAAACGTCGGGGAGTGTTGTAACAGAATTAATGTTTCATAACCATGGATACCAAAAAGTGTTTCGTTTTATTAAACATTGAAAAATTACATCATCTGGAAATCTAAATACACAATTTAAACATAGTCTATCATTGTTATTGAGTCACTAAGGCCTTGTCCAGTCCTATGTGAGCATGCATCCTATCAAACGATATCATCCAACAATACCTGAAACATATGTGAAAACGAGGTCAGCAAAGAAATGCTGGCGAATACATTGGTTTTGTTGAAAATAAGATTCATGACTTCTGTTTAAGAAAATGTTTAGTCATGAACCTTGTAATTTGCTTTGTCTTTGTAAATCATTTGAAAAATAATAAGTTTAGATGATATGTATCAATAAGAGAATAATGCATGACTAAATGAATAACCATGTAAAATGAGTTTGTATAAGATAAGTTGTTTGTAAATCAATATCTTGTGGAAAGTATGTTACTTGTATAAAATGTTCTATGTCTCAACTGAAATGATTCAAATAACGCTACAATATGTAATACCATACAAACACTTATATATAGGAAGTACCAGCGGCGTATCCACCATGTTTGTATCATATTACACACGCATCGTTACTTAATCACTTAATCAAACCAAACCACCAAAGTAATGTTCATGTCCAATGTAATTCATGTAATGTATAACCAAAAAGATATGTATGGCTAGTGAAATGCATCAACTAAACCATAGGTGAAACGCACAAAACAAAGTATTGAAGTAAAACTTGGTTTAAATCAATACTATGTTTCGTGTAAATGCATGATCAAATGTAAATCATGTCCCAATGTTTACCCAATCGTTAAAACATTTTGTAAAATCGTTCAAGTCGTTCTTGTTCTAATTGTTCAAATCGTTCTTGTTTTAATTGTGAAACTACTTTATGGTCGATTCTCTAATAACATTCAAACCTTCTTGACTCGTTCCTCATTCCAACTCGCTCTCGTTCTCGTTCTTAACAAACCCTTACCAAAGGGTAAATTAATAATTACAGATTCAGTCGTTACCCAAAATACCCACACATAACCATGGGTATAGAGAATAACGGGATTTGTCAGATCCTATGGTACCATAACCTAATACTGGTCGGCTTGATCATTGCTAATGAATGTCATTGGTTATGTAACTACAACCAACAAGTTTGTTCACTTTATTGAAATCGTTCTTGAAACCATTGTAATTGTTTTTGAAACCATTGTAATCGTTCTTGAAACCATTGTTATCGTTCTTGAAACCACATTGTAATTTTTTTTGAAACCATTGTAATCGTTCTTGAAATCATTGTTAAGATATTTAGCACATATGAGTCACCCCAAAACAGTTGAAAACAGTAAAAGAGGGGAATAATGTACTCACCTGAGAATGCTTAGAAGTCTTGAACAACAACCAAACAAAGCTAGAAGGAGCACGGAATCAGTCGGCAATCTAAAACTATATAAATAAACCGGACCTAGATCGGAAGATCGGGTAGCATTAGGGTTTGTAAACGAAACGAGTGTAGAGACTCGTGTCATTTGGTTTAACAAAGCCTACATACTAAATGAAACTTAACCTAAGTGCTTACGACCCATTTCGACCCGTTTAGGTAGCTTATGCTACTTTAACGCGTCGTTCGCGTGAAACGCGTTCGGACCGCCTAACTAGTCCTATGACAAGTGTTATATGCCTAAACATGTTACATAATCAGTTATGTGACAAAAGTTTAGGTTACATATGCTTAATTACCAATTATACATGAAAAGGGTATTCTGGTAATTTACCTAAGGCATATAAACTACCTATCATACAACTACTTAAACGATGTGACCATAGGGTATAACCTCGGAAGGTTATTCCCTACCTACTATGGTCACCTAATGTATTTGGTCGGATCCTAATGATCGATCAAATGGGTCGGGTTCGAGGTATAAGCGATTTATTAGATCGCTTACCCTACGACCCTAGACAACGTGGTAATCAGTAGGCATAGTCCCAAGGGACTATAACCAACGTGATTACACTCACGTTGCGAAGTTCAAACGAACTTCGCATTGACCATAACTGGTCAATGTAGAAAGTCAAACAAAGTTTGACTTTCAGACTCAAAAGACTCGAAAAGCAATAAAAGAACGAAAGAATACTTACGAAGGGTCCCCGAATGCTAATTTCGATCCGAGAATCTCAGGTATGAAACAATGGTTTCAACTTAGAGTTTCTAAGATCAAAATTCTAGTGATTATGAAGCATGGGGGGTGGGGTATTTATAGTAAAAGGTCCACCGTTAAGATCGTTTCATGGAAAACGTGCCTTAATCCCACCCGTACAAGTGTCGGGACCTTATGGTGACTAAAATTTGATCCTTATCAGCTGACTAGACAATTGGGATTGTGTGGTGGAGGATTAAACAGCTGCAACCTGCTGTTTGATTCATTTAATCTGGTCAGAAGGGGCCACGCGGCCCACTTCAGGATGAACATAATCTAATGCGGGCCGCCTGAGCATGTCAGATCAGAAACATGTTTGAAAAATGACAGTTTCAGTCCCTGCACGTGTTTAAGCCCATTTCCGGCACTTCTAAGGCCCGTAAAGCCAACTTTAAGGCCCTAAAATGATGCCTAAACATTGTGGACTTGAAACATGTTCAAAAATATGTCTGATGTCAGTTCGTTTGGTCGTACGAACGCGATGTTCGCTTAATTACGACGGAATGCGCATAAGCGCGAAAAACGATCCAAATGACGCAACGAATGGATTTTTGGAAAGCCAAACACTAAAGCATAATATAGTCATGCTTACATAAATTTTTGGATGTCCGGATGTATTCAGAACGTAAGTTATGCGCGAAAGTGCAAACTTGTGCACTTTTTGACACTTTTAGTCCCTGAATGAGCCAAAAGTTTATTTTAGCACACCGAACCCCTCAAAGCCTATTTCTAAGCTATATAAAGGATATTTAAGGTGTGTTTAACTTATGGTCATGTTCCGGAATGTCTGTTACAGTTCAAATTGGCATACTTTCGTATTTTGTCAAATTTAGTCCCTGTAAGCGAATTAACTTATTTTTGCCATACCAAAGCCTTCAAAACTTATTTCTAAGTTATGTAAAGGTTATTTAAGGTATCTTAAGCCTATTTCACTATTCCGGAGTGTTTGTTGCATTAAACTGGTTATATTTACGCATTAGTGCGCGTATAACCTTCCAGAAAGCGATTTAGAGCTTGAAATCGAACAAGAGTTGATATGTGTAAACGATACACATATTTTTACAAATCCCAAGTATGAAATACAATATTTCATTGGTTCGGTATTTGTTTGATGGCCGTGGAGGCACAGGTGTTACAGTCTCCCCTACTTTAGGAAATTTCGTCCCGAAATTTAATCAGAGGAAACTTGTGAGAGCTTGAAAACATGAAGTTGAAAAGATCGAACAGCATTGGTTAGGGTTCTGAACTTCTAGTAACCTTAATAACATTATGCTTGCAATGTAAGAGGGATACTTATATACAAGTATATAAAGCGTCATTGGTGCGTCCACCATACCTCCATTACATCGTTGTCATTTTTGTTATTGTTGTCACTATCGGTTCTTACACATAATAAATCCTACTGGGTTTCTGTGCACTAAATTTCATAATTATGTACGCGTCCATAATCAGACAATTCCTTGCACAGTTCACACAGTCAATTTTATAATGTGTAGGGTAAAACCAAATGAACATTCCTATGATGAGTGTGACTAGACCGCCGTAGAGTCCTTTTAATTAAATCAATAAATGATCTAAATAGACTATCAAGGAGTCTGTTCAGCTACATCACTAGATGTCGTTCTTTAACCAAATTGTGAATCAATCTTTTAGACTAGACCACTAAAAGGATCTCTTATGAATCATGAAGCGATACTATATAATCCAAGGGTCTTAACTATTACATAGAAGCCCATTAAGGATTTAAGGTAGCACCTTTTGAATATCCTACTATGAATCCCTCATATGAAGATATGAAAGATTTTATGAGGATTTGAAAATCGGATCACACAAAAACATAGAAGAGAACACATAACACGTAATCACATAATCACATAATCGTTTAATTTGTTATCTTTGGACACAGGTATTTAAAGCATACTAGGAATCAAATCCTTAATTGCAGCAATTTGGATGGATCCACATGAATACCCTGCTTGTTGACTACATGACCCAAAAACTGAACTTCTTTAAGACAGAATTTCCTCTTGGAGGATTTAGCGAAAAGTTTGTTCCTTCTTTAGGGGTTCCAATGTCAACGAAGGTGTTGATCGTGATCGGCTCGGGATATGAATAGATCAAGGTGTCATTAACAACAATGACGAACTGATCCAAATAAGGCTTGCAGACTCTATTTATTAAGTCTTTGAAGATGGCTGGAGCATTTGTCAACCCAAAAGGCATGACTGTAAACTCGTAATGGCCATACTTCATGCAGAAAACCGTTTGGGAATATCTTCTTCGAGAATACAAAGTTGATGATACCCAAAACGCAAATCGATCTTGGAAAAACATGAAACGCTATGTAGTTGATCGGAGAAATCGTTGATTTAAGGTAGGGGATATCGATTCTTGATGGTAAGCTTATCAAGCTTACGTTAATCGATACAAATTCGAGAAGATCCATCTTTCTTTTTCACAAAGAGGGCAAGAGTTTTCCCCAAGGTGAAAAGTTTGGATGGATGAATCCTTTATCAGACAACTCTTGTAGCTGTTTTGATAATTCTTGCATCTCGAACGGTGCAAGACGATAAGATACTTTAGGTTTAAAAGAAACAAGTGTTTGAGGTTCTTAGGGAGATCACGAGTGATCATAAAAATGACAGAACCACACGAGTAGTTTTGTCTTTGTGTTGACATCATAAGGTTGGATCAAACATTCATACAATTGCATTAGTTACAAAATAAAACCATAAATTTTTATTTATATAACAACCGCATTGTCTTTAATGTTACAAGATAACAACCATAGGAAATACAAAATGCTAATTGTTCACTCCTTCATCATTGAGTGCCTCATTGATGTTAAACACTCGACCACGTGCTGGATTCACATTGACATTCGCATTCGGGTTTGCGTTAGCATTTGCATTCACCAGTCTTGGGCAGTTGTGGCGGAAGTGACCAATCTCTCCGCAGTTGAAACATGAACCCAGTGGAAATCTCACAGCATTCCCTTGAACCGGAGCTTGAACCTGAGCAGCCTGATTTTGTCCCAAACGACAAACCTTGGCCAAATGCCCAAGTTTACCACACGTCGTGCATTGCCAGCAAGCTTGTTGTACTGTGTGATGACCGTTGCAGCGTGCACAATAAGGTGCGGTACCGGCATATGCTTTCTTTGCAGGTGGCTGAGCTGGTTGGTTCCGCGGGTTCTGAGCAGTCTGTGCTGTAACAGCAAAGTTCTGAACATCCTTTCGCTTTCTTGATTTCTTTGACGTCTCACCTTCCTTACCCTTCTTGTTTTGACCTTTCTTGCTATCCTCCTTGTCAGACCCCTGCTTCTTACCCTTGTCACCCTTTCTGTGTAACTTATTCTTCCGAATCTGCGACTCAGTCAATGTCGCAGCTAATTCGATCGCCTAACGGAGTGTGGCAGGGTTACTACCAGTAAGGATGTCTTGTACCAAGTCAGGTAGGCCGTCGATGTATCTTTCGATAGCCTTGTCGAGTGGGGTAACCATTGTCGGGCAAAGCAGACTCAACTCCTCAAACCTATCAGTATACGCCCTGTGCTCACCACTATCTTGCTTCAACTCATCAAATTCCTTCTCCAAAGCTCGTTGCTCATGACGAGGACAGAATTCCCTCATCATAAGGGCCCTAAGTTCAGCCCACGTTTGTGCTAGAGCAACTTCTGCACCACGATCCCTCATAACCCCGTTCCACCATGTGAGAGCCCTCTTCTGAAACACACTCGAAGAAAACTCGACCTTGCGATTGTCAGGACACTGCACGTGGCGGAAAGTATTCTCAATGCTCTCGAACCATTGAAGAAGCCCAGTCGCCCCTTCAGAACCACTAAACTTGAGTGGTTTAGCCTGGTTAAAATCCTTGTATTTGCATGGAACATTGTTGTTGTTGTTGGCTTGGTTCCATTGAGCAAAGAGAATTGGGAATTGAGCAGCCATCTGCTGTGCAATGATTTCTGCCAGCTCGGCAGTCTCTATCTGGCTTTCACGTCGAGGAGGCATTCTAAAAGAGGAAACATGAAAGGAAACGAGTGAGAGAATTAGACGAAAAGAATGAGATGAAACAAATCTGATGAAAGCAAGGATAGTGGTCATTTGTTTGTTACTACAAAGCAACAAACGACCCTGGTGATTAATCAAAGTAAATAGGTCAAAAATAATGTATCGCGAAGACATGCTCGCCTATAAGTGAACACTCATCCAAAGAATTCCCAGGTAAGCACAACTGGTCTCGCGTCTGATGAGATATATACGAAGTGCTTGCCTAGACAGAAAACCCAGAATACAGGCATTCACCCTTCCAGTTTGCACGTGTTCACATTATTTAAAACCCAAAACCTTGAGGAGATTTTGAAAACTCAAGAGGGGTTCAAAACCATATAACAGAGAGTTCAAAACCTTGTAATCAATCATCCTAGAACAGATGATTAGTTTTCAAAGCGGTTTCGAAAATTGTGTTCTTGTTGTGGTCGTCGCCTAAGGATAGGTGACGGTATTGTTTTATGACTAAACGCAAGTAAACTCGCGTTAGGGTCCTAAGAAGGTTATAGACTAGGTCAAAGCATTACTAATAACCTAATTCCCTATAACCATTAGCTCTGATACCATCTTTTCTGTCACACCCCGACCACGTGTAACATAAAAACGTGGCGGAAACGTCGGGGAGTGTTGTAACAGAATTAATGTTTCATAACCATGGATACCAAAAAGTGTTTCGTTTTATTAAACATTGAAAAATTACATCATCTGGAAATCTAAATACACAATTTAAACATAGTCTATCATTGTTATTAAGTCACTAAGGCCTTGTCCAGTCCTATGTGAGCATGCATCCTATCAAACGATATCATCCAACAATACCTGAAACATATGTGAAAACGAGGTCAGCAAAGAAATGCTGGCGAATACATTGGTTTTGTTGAAAATAAGATTCATGACTTCTGTTTAAGAAAATGTTTAGTCATGAACCTTGTAATTTGCTTTGTCTTTGTAAATCATTTGAAAAATAATAAGTTTAGATGATATGTATCAATAAGAGAATAATGCATGACTAAATGAATAACCATGTAAAATGAGTTTGTATAAGATAAGTTGTTTGTAAATCAATATCTTGTGGAAAGTATGTTACTTGTATAAAATGTTCTATGTCTCAACTGAAATGATTCAAATAACGCTACAATATGTAATACCATACAAACACTTATATATAGGAAGTACCAGCGGCGTATCCACCATGTTTGTATCATATTACACACGCATCGTTACTTAATCACTTAATCAAACCAAACCACCAAAGTAATGTTCATGTCCAATGTAATTCATGTAATGTATAACCAAAAAGATATGTATGGCTAGTGAAATGCATCAACTAAACCATAGGTGAAACGCACAAAACAAAGTATTGAAGTAAAACTTGGTTTAAATCAATACTATGTTTTGTGTAAATGCATGATCAAATGTAAATCATGTCCCAATGTTTACCCAATCGTTAAAACATTTTGTAAAATCGTTCAAGTCGTTCTTGTTCTAATTGTTCAAATCGTTCTTGTTTTAATTGTGAAACTACTTTATGGTCGATTCTCTAATAACATTCAAACCTTCTTGACTCGTTCCTCGTTCCAACTCGCTCTCGTTCTCGTTCTTAACAAACCCTTACCAAAGGGTAAATTAATAATTACAGATTCAGTCGTTACCCAAAATACCCACACATAACCATGGGTATAGAGAATAACGGGATTTGTCAGATCCTATGGTACCATAACCTAATACTGGTCGGCTTGATCATTGCTAATGAATGTCATTGGTTATGTAACTACAACCAACAAGTTTGTTCACTTTATTGAAATCGTTCTTGAAACCATTGTAATTGTTTTTGAAACCATTGTAATCGTTCTTGAAACCATTGTTATCGTTCTTGAAACCACGTTGTAATTGTTTTTGAAACCATTGTAATCGTTCTTGAAATCATTGTTAAGACATTTAGCACATATGAGTCACCCCAAAACAGTTGAAAACAGTAAAAGAGGGGAATAATGTACTCGCCTGAGAATGCTTAGAAGTCTTGAACAACAACCAAACAAAGCTAGAAGGAGCACGGAATCAGTCGGCAATCTAAAACTATATAAATAAACCGGACCTAGATCGGAAGATCGGGTAGCATTAGGGTTTGTAAACGAAACGAGTGTAGAGACTCGTGTCATTTGGTTTAACAAAGCCTACATACTAAATGAAACTTAACCTAAGTGCTTACGACCCATTTCGACCCGTTTAGGTAGCTTATGCTACTTTAACGCGTCGTTCGCGTGAAACGCGTTCGGACCGCCTAACTAGTCCTATGACAAGTGTTATATGCCTAAACATGTTACATAATCAGTTATGTGACAAAAGTTTAGGTTACATATGCTTAATTACCAATTATACATGAAAAGGGTATTCTGGTAATTTACCTAAGGCATATAAACTACCTATCATACAACTACTTAAACGATGTGACCATAGGGTATAACCTCGGAAGGTTATTCCCTACCTACTATGGTCACCTAATGTATTTGGTCGGATCCTAATGATCGACCAAATGGGTCGGGTTCGAGGTATAAGCGATTTATTAGATCGCTTACCCTACGACCCTAGACAACGTGGTAATCAGTATGCATAGTCCCAAGGGACTATAACCAACGTGATTACACTCACGTTGCGAAGTTCAAACGAACTTCGCATTGACCATAACTGGTCAATGTAGAAAGTCAAACAAAGTTTGACTTTCAGACTCAAAAGACTCGAAAAGCAATAAAAGAACGAAAGAATACTTACGAAGGGTCCCCGAATGCTAATTTCGATCCGAGAACCTCAGGTATGAAACAATGGTTTCAACTTAGAGTTTCTAAGATCAAAATTCTAGTGATTATGAAGCATGGGGGGTGGGGTATTTATAGTAAAAGGTCCACCGTTAAGATCGTTTCATGGAAAACGTGCCTTAATCCCACCCGTACAAGTGTCGGGACCTTATGGTGACTAAAATTTGATCCTTATCAGCTGACTAGACAATTGGGATTGTGTGGTGGAGGATTAAACAGCTGCAACCTGCTGTTTGATTCATTTAATCTGGTCAGAAGGGGCCACGCGGCCCACTTCAGGATGAACATAATCTAATGCGGGCCGCCTGAGCATGTCAGATCAGAAACATGTTTGAAAAATGACAGTTTCAGTCCCTGCACGTGTTTAAGCCCATTTCCGGCACTTCTAAGGCCCGTAAAGCCAACTTTAAGGCCCTAAAATGATGCCTAAACATTGTGGACTTGAAACATGTTCAAAAATATGTCTGATGTCAGTTCGTTTGGTCGTACGAACGCGATGTTCGCTTAATTACGACGGAATGCGCATAAGCGCGAAAAACGATCCAAATGACGCAACGAATGGATTTTTGGCAAGCCAAACACTAAAGCATAATATATTCATGCTTACATAAATTTTTGGATGTCCGGATGTATTCAGAACGTAAGTTATGCGCGAAAGTGCAAACTTGTGCACTTTTTGACACTTTTAGTCCCTGAATGAGCCAAAAGTTTATTTTAGCACACCGAACCCCTCAAAGCCTATTTCTAAGCTATATAAAGGATATTTAAGGTGTGTTTAACTTATGGTCATGTTCCGGAATGTCCGTTACAGTTCAAATTGGCATACTTTCGCAGTTTGTCAAATTTAGTCCCTGTAAGCGAATTAACTTATTTTTGCCATACCAAAGCCTTCAAAACTTATTTCTAAGTTATGTAAAGGTTATTTAAGGTATGTTAAGCCTATGTCACTATTCCGTAGTGTTTGTTGCATTAAACTGGTTATATTTACGCATTAGTGCGCGTATAACCTTCCAGAAAGCGATTTAGAGCTTGAAATCGAACAAGAGTTGATATGTGTAAACGATACACATATTTTTACAAATCCCAAGTATGAAATACAATATTTCATTGGTTCGGTATTTGTTTGATGGCCGTGGAGGCACAGGTGTTACACATAACAATCAAAATCAGGATCAGGGCCCCTAAAACTCAGGGGGGGTATTTCCTAGTCAGTATTATCTAAACAGTTTGTTGTCGAAATTGAATTTTAACGAACGGTCGACTCAGCTAGGCTACCAAGACACGGGGCTACCCTATTCTAGGGTGGTGTCCCTCGCGCCACGCGACAGCCCCTCGCGCCACGCGAGGGAGCTGTTTTTTATATATAAATAGAGGGGTGTGGGACTTGACATTCTGCGTTGGTTCGACGTAATAATTCAATTCAGGCACCGATTTATTGTCTGTTTACTATAAAAACACACACAATCACGAAACGCTGCTACAATACAGGGTATTAACTCAATCGCTGCTACGATTCAATGTCCGATTGATTTAAACTATCCGATGAATGTTTAAGTGCTGCTCAAACTTGGGTTATGCTTTGTCATTCGTCGATAATTAAATGGATGTTTAAGTATTGCACTTTGTCATTTGTTGTGAGGGTTTTAATCTTGTGAGTTATCGTAAATGCTGTATTAGTTACTTACCGAGTTCATGTGCACTAGGTTACAAGACTTGTAATAACCATAAATTTAAAATCATTATTCTAAAAATAAAAGAATAATAATAATCGTATGATCCATCCTTCTATATATCAACCAAAAGTCCTATTTATTATTTAAATTAGTCTAAAAGGAAACCCTAATTAAGACACCCAAGTGATTCCGTACAAACCCTAGAAATTTCAGAATTTTCAGAATCAGGATTAGGGCCCCTAAAACTCAGGGGGGGCATTACCTAAGTGACGATTATCCTAATAACTTGCGGAGGAAGTAGAATTTATGAAAAATGTCGACTCACCAGGCCTAGTTCCACACGTGGCTACCCTATACACGAATTTTGTGAACCTTACGGACCGTAAGGTTATTAAGCTTACGGTCCGTAAGCTAGTCAAAATTCGTGTATAAATAGCAGGCCTTGGCACTTGATTCTGGGCACAAAAACGACGTTCAAACTTCAAATTCACTCTGAGTTTTCGTCCAATTACTCTCCAAAAACACACAAAACACTAATTAAGAGTAGCGGGGTGCTGCAGAACAGGGTAATAACTCGATCGCTATTACGATTCATTGTCCGGTCGATCAATATATCCAATGGATGTTTAAGTGCTACCCACATTAGGGTTATACTTTATCGTTCGTCGTTAATTCGATGGATGAGTTGAAGTATCGTACTTTGTCGTCCGTCGTTAATTCGATGGATGAGTTGAAGTATCGTACTTTGTCGTCCGTCGTTAATTCGATAGATGAGTTTAAGTATCGCACTTTGTCATTCGTTGTGAGAATTTGATCTCGTGAGTTATCGTAAAGGCTGTATTAAGTTACTAACCTAGTTGTGTACATGTTATTTAAATTAGGTTAAAAGACTAATCAGTAGTCTAAACTCTGCCCGTATAAATCTGAAATCTTATCACAAGTTAGCATCACTTTGGAATTGTTAAGGTACGGATCCTGACCCCACTTCTTATTGCTTCATATTCAAATTGTTATAAAACCCATTAAATTCATACACTCTTTACGTCTTTGATTATCGATTCATTTGACAGTCCGTTCGAATTTTATTTCTAATCAATTGATTTAAGCTTTTATGTCGTGCGATAGTATTATGTTCATTATCGCATGTTCCAATATATGTTCCGTTCTGTTCTGAAAATAAGTTTTATAAGTTATGTGAATAAGATCAATTGTACTCTGATACCCTGAGTATCGCTTCTCGTGGAGTGTCCCACGAGCATGTTGTTGCGGCATCAACAGCATGTGCTCCATCTGTGACGGAGAGATTAGTTCACAGCGTCCCTAGGTACAAGTGTAGTACAAAGCTACTAGGAGGCGTATGGATCGATCCTAGGATTTCAGTTTCCAGGAAATGGATAGAGGGTATGCCAACTCGCCATTTCGTGTGATAAGTATGCAGGAGTAGCTACCTGTGTATTGTCACGTTTTAAGTTTGCTCATGGGTACATCCGTAAGATATGATTATGAAATTATGTTATTGCATCGTATCATTTTCGCATAAAGCGTTATTTGTTATTTGAGCCTATAATTCCGTACTGAGCATTTGGCTCATTCCGTATAAATTTTGTATTTACAGGTACGCAGGTTATCTTGGGCGGGGGAAAGAGAGAAGAATAAAGCTTAGGAATAAAATTGAAGATGTTAGTTAATTAAATCGAATGTTTCCGCTTGTATAATTAAACCTTAAGTTTCGTTGTTATGTGGTTGTATCCTTGTCAAATAAATAAATGGAATTATGACTTTTGTTTATGATATCACTGTTATTGTGACACGTCAGCCCTTCCGGGTTGGGGTGTTACAGCTATGGTATCAGAGCAAAGGCTCTTTCCTGTAGAAAACATGAAGATAGTAAGTAAAACCTGTGAGGAATGGGTAGATATCTATGATAGGATTCAACTTGATCTCTTATTTGGTTTAATTCCTTTGTCTATTTGTATAGATATGCCTCCTCGTCGTCCGCTACGTAGGAGTAATCGTACTAATCCTGTGCGTAACAACACTTCTTCGAATGAGACTCCAGTTGATCCAAGCGTAATTAATGCTATCAACCAGGCTGTTGCCGGGTTGCTTCCAAACCTTGTTGCTCAAACAGCTGAGGCCGTTATTCAACAAACTCGTCATCCCGAAGGCACTAACCCTAATCCAACCTCTGATGGTGAAACTCGTGAAAATACCACGAACAATACTAATTATAGTATAGACATATGGATTAGCAAATTCCAGAAACAAAAGCCGAAATCCTTTTGTCACGCTACTAATCCCGTTGAAGCAAGGAACTGGATAGCTCATGTTGAAAAGATCTTCGGAGTTCTTGGAGTTCCGGAGCAATACAAAGTTAGATTGGCTACTTACAAACTCGAAGATGACGCACAAACTTGGTGGGAAGGATATAGGCAAGTCAAAGGAGGGGATGATTTTGACGCTAATCTTTCATGGGTCGACTTTCGTAACATCTTTTACGATAAGTATTTTTCGACCGCTGATAAAGAAGCTTATATCAGGGAGTATGCAGTAATTCGACAGGGAAGTGATGAACCAGCCTCTGAGTTCATTACTCGATTTTCAAGGTTGGCTAGTATTATAGGAGAAGTTGCAGGATCAGCAGAAGTCCAAGCAGAAAAATGCAAGTGGGCAGTTAATGATCGAATTCGGAAGTCGATCATGTACATGAAATTTAAGGATATCACCGAAGTTGCTGATGCGATCAAAACTTTTGAATTCGAAAGGAAAGAATTCTTATCCCGAACTGGGGTAGGGAAGGACAATTTAAGCAAGAAAACGGCCAATCATCCACTACGCCACAACATCAAGATCGTAAAGTGCAAGGAAATCAAAACTCTGGAAATCAGGCACGTCCATGGCAACCTAGAATGCAAAACCCGAGGCCTGCTCAGAACCAGATTCAGTTGTCTGCAGAACCTATTAGAGCTCAACCACTGAATCAACATGTAAACCCGAATCAGATTACATATCCTCTATGTAATACTTGTGGTAAGCGACATCAGGGCGTATGTCACCGAAGTACAGGAGCATGCTTTAGATGTGGCCAAACTGGACACATGATCAAGGAGTGTACACAGAAAGACACTAGAAAGAATAACCGATCAAACGTTGCACCACCCAATGTTGGAGGAAGAGTTTTCTCACTTTCTGCTACTGATGCTGCTAATGTCCCAGGTACTGTGTCGGGAACCCTTCAGCTAGGTAAACATAGTATCTATGTGTTATTCGATACAGGAGCGACTCATTCTTTAGTATCCCACTCGTTTACTAAGTACCTTCTGATAAGACCAACCCTCTTAAATCATACTTTAACCCTTTCCACTCCTATGGAAAATTCATCCGCAATCACTTACGTATATAAAGATTGTCCGATCAGTATTGAATCTATGGTGTGTAAGGCCGACCTATTTCCAATACATATGTATGACTTTGATGTTATTTTAGGAATAGATTGGTTATCTCGACATCACGTAACTATAGATTGTCATTCTCGCCGTGTTATTTTCGGTGATCTTCATCATCCTGATATTATATATCAGGGAACTCAAGCTCATAAATCTCTTAAGATTATTTCTGCACTCAAAGCTCGAAAATTCTTAGCAAACGGTTGTGCTGGATTCCTAGCATCGATTAAGGATACTTCTGCTAGTGTTAAGAGTATCGATAGCCATTCCGTTGTTCGTGAATATCCTGATGTATTTCCGGATGAACTACCAGGATTACCACCCGACCGTCAGGTAGAATTCACCATTGACTTGATCCCTGGTGCCGAACCTATTTCTAAAGCTCCATATCGTATGGCTCCAATGGAACTGAAGGAGTTGAAGGAACAATTGCAAGAATTGTTAGATCTAGGATTCATAAGACCCAGTGTTTCACCTTGGGGTGCTCCGGTCTTATTTGTGAAGAAGAAAGACGGTAGTATGCGTTTATGTATTGACTACCGAGAGCTGAACAAGATTACTATTCGTAATCAGTATCCTCTGCCTCGCATTGATGATCTCTTTGATCAACTTCAAGGGGCTCAGTTCTTTTCAAAAATCGACCTGAGGTCCGGATACCATCAGCTAAAGATTAAAAATGATGATGTTCCTAAGACTGCCTTTCGTACTAGATATGGTCATTACGAATTTATGGTTATGCCCTTTGGGCTAACTAATGCACCCGCAGTCTTCATGGATTTGATGAATCGCGTATTTCACAAATTCCTAGACAAATTCGTTATTGTCTTTATCGATGACATTCTGGTGTATTCCAAGAGTCGTGAAGAGCATGAAGCACATCTACATGCAGTACTTGAAACCTTACGGCATGAGAAATTGTACGCCAAGTTTTCCAAATGTGACTTTTGGCTTAGCCAAGTGGCATTTTTAGGTCATGTCGTATCAGCCGAAGGAATTATGGTAGATCCAACAAAGGTTGAAGCTATTACAAAATGGCCAAGACCTACTTCTGTAACCGAAATACGAAGTTTCTTGGGTCTTGCTGGCTATTACCGAAGATTTGTTGAAGGATTCTCGGTAATTGCTTTACCACTCACAAAACTCCTAAGGAAAGGAGTGAAGTACTCATGGAATAAAGAACAAGAGAAAAGTTTTGAAGAATTGAAGAAACGACTCGTATCTTCTCCGATACTCACTCTCCCTTCTGGATCAGGAGGTTACCAAGTCTATAGTGATGCCTCAAAGAAAGGATTAGGTTGTGTGCTAATGCAACATGGGAAGGTTATCGCTTATGCCTCCCGTCAGTTGAAGCCTTATGAAGTTAACTACCCTACACATGATTTAGAACTAGCCGCCGTAGTCTTTGCACTTAAGATTTGGCGACACTATCTGTATGGTGAAAGTTGTGACATCTTTACCGACCACAAGAGCCTCAAGTACATATTTACGCAGAAGGAGCTAAATATGAGACAAAGAAGGTGGTTGGAACTTTTAAAAGATTACGACATAAATATTCAATACCATCCAGGCAAAGCCAATGTTGTAGCTGACGCGTTGAGCCGAAAGAATTCCGGGACTATATCTTGCTTACAAATTCAGCCTCGTATTAGGAGGGATCTCGAAAGAATGAACATTTGGCTTCAGGTTAGTAAATCTGATGGATATCTAGCTAGAATGCAGATTGAACCCGACCTCATATCACGAATCAAAGATGCACAAAAGCAAGATGGAGAACTTTGGGCAATTGTGCAAAATCTTGAGGTGGGTAAGCAATCTGAATTTCGTATAGACCATCATGGGGTGATTTGGTGCGGTAAGAGACTTTGTGTACCCAATGACTCCAGCCTTCGTGAGTCATTGTTAGCCGAAGCTCACAGCTCACCATTTTCGATTCACCCAGGATCTACCAAGATGTATCGAGACTTAAGACAGAACTTCTGGTGGAATGGCATGAAGGAAGACGTTGCTCGATACGTAAGTAAATGTCTCACTTGCCAACAAGTGAAAATTGAACACAAACGAGCAAGCGGTCTGTTGCAGCCATTGGATATTCCCATATGGAAGTGGGATGAGATCACAATGGATTTTGTTACCGGTTTGCCTAAGACTTTCAAGAAGAATGATGTTATATGGGTTGTTGTCGATAGATTGTCGAAGTCAGCACATTTTCTACCGATTCAGCAAGGATTTTCGGTTAATAAGTTATCCGAAATATTTCTTCATGAAATTATTCGACTCCATGGCACACCATCTTCCATTGTTTCCGATAGAGACCCACGTTTCACCTCACGATTTTGGAAAGGTTTTCAGGCAGCTTGGGGTACACGACTGAAGTTTAGTACGGCTTTCCATCCACAAACAGATGGGCAGTCGGAACGCACTATTCAGACCTTGGAAGACATGCTCCGAGCATGTGCACTTGAATGGTCTGGAAACTGGGATGAATATCTATGCCTTGTTGAGTTCGCTTACAACAATAGTTGGCAAGCAAGTATTGGCATGGCACCTTTTGAACTTTTGTACGGTCGGAAATGTCGCGCACCGATCTGCTGGGATGAAGTTGGAGAAAAGATTATTGAAGGGCCAGAACTAGTTCAGATTTCAAATGAAAAAGTCACTATGGCACGAGAAAAACTGAAAGAAGCTCAGAGCAGACAAAAGAGCTATGCAGATCAAGATAGACGACCACTCGAATTTAAAATTGGCGACCACGTTTTCTTAAAGGTATCACCGTGGCGTGGCGTTCGTAGATTTGGAATTAAAGGAAAGCTTAGTCCCCGTTTCATCGGTCCGTTTGAAATCCTTGAAAGAGTTGGAGAAGTGTCATATCGACTGGCGTTACCTCCTCAGCTCTCTCACGTTCATAACGTTTTTTATGTCTCCTCGTTAAGAGGATATAATTATCATCCACTTCATGTCATTAGTTATCCGTTACTTACAATTCACGAAGATTTGTCCTACGAAGAGGAACCAGAAGCCATTTTAGATCGACAAGAAAAGGTTTTGCGTAGGAAAGTAATTCCGTTTGTTAAGGTCCTCTGGAAAAATCACTCTGAACACGAAGCAACATGGGAATCTGAAGAATCAATTCGATCTCTATACCCTAATCTATTCTCGCAATAGAATTTTAGTCAGAGTTACGGTAAATCTTGCTCTTTGATATATGTTCATTGTTTCTGTTTATGGTCATTTATGCTTTACCTTATGTGAATAGATCTTAGCTATTATTAAGCATATCTATGTAGGAAATATCAGTACTAATAGTCACTCTAAATATCTGTAAGTCTCTATTGACTTTTTCGTACGGTAAGATATTTTATTAAGATATGTTATAGAAGGACCATTAGGGCACATATATAAGGAAATTGACAAGTATAGTCATGACCTTAGTTTTGAATTTCAGAAACACATGTGTGGTTAGGAGATTCTGATTATATAAGTTAGTAACTCTGCTACTAAAGTTCGTTTCTGTTACTTATACGATATGTTTGAAAAATTTCGAGGACGAAATTTCTTTTAAGGGGGTAATAGTTGTAATAACCATAAATTTAAAATCATTATTCTAAAAATAAAAGAATAATAATAATCGTATGATCCATCCTTCTATATATCAACCAAAAGTCCTATTTATTATTTAAATTAGTCTAAAAGGAAACCCTAATTAAGACACCCAAGTGATTCCGTACAAACCCTAGAAATTTCAGAATTTTCAGAATCAGGATTAGGGCCCCTAAAACTCAGGGGGGGGGGGCATTACCTAAGTGACGATTATCCTAATAACTTGCGGAGGAAGTAGAATTTATGAAAAATGTCGACTCACCAGGCCTAGTTCCACACGTGGCTACCCTATACACGAATTTTGTGAACCTTACGGACCGTAAGGTTATTAAGCTTACGGTCCGTAAGCTAGTCAAAATTCGTGTATAAATAGCAGGCCTTGGCACTTGATTCTGGGCACAAAAACGACGTTCAAACTTCAAATTCACTCTGAGTTTTCGTCCAATTACTCTCCAAAAACACACAAAACACTAATTAAGAGTAGCGGGGTGCTGCAGAACAGGGTAATAACTCGATCGCTATTACGATTCATTGTCCGGTCGATCAATATATCCAATGGATGTTTAAGTGCTACCCACATTAGGGTTATACTTTATCGTTCGTCGTTAATTCGATGGATGAGTTGAAGTATCGTACTTTGTCGTCCGTCGTTAATTCGATGGATGAGTTGAAGTATCGTACTTTGTCGTCCGTCGTTAATTCGATAGATGAGTTTAAGTATCGCACTTTGTCGTTCGTTGTGAGAATTTGATCTCGTGAGTTATCGTAAAGGCTGTATTAAGTTACTAACCTAGTTGTGTACATGTTATTTAAATTAGGTTAAAAGACTAATCAGTAGTCTAAACTCTGCCCGTATAAATCTGAAATCTTATCACAAGTTAGCATCACTTTGGAATTGTTAAGGTACGGATCCTGACCCCACTTCTTATTGCTTCATATTCAAATTGTTATAAAACCCATTAAATTCATACACTCTTTACGTCTTTGATTATCGATTCATTTGACAGTCCGTTCGAATTTTATTTCTAATCAATTGATTTAAGCTTTTATGTCGTGCGATAGTATTATGTTCATTATCGCATGTTCCAATATATGTTCCGTTCTGTTCTGAAAATAAGTTTTATAAGTTATGTGAATAAGATCAATTGTACTCTGATACCCTGAGTATCGCTTCTCGTGGAGTGTCCCACGAGCATGTTGTTGCGGCATCAACAGCATGTGCTCCATCTGTGACGGAGAGATTAGTTCACAGCGTCCCTAGGTACAAGTGTGGTACAAAGCTACTAGGAGGCGTATGGATCGATCCTAGGATTTCAGTTTCCAGGAAATGGATAGAGGGTATGCCAACTCGCCATTTCGTGTGATAAGTATGCAGGAGTAGCTACCTGTGTATTGTCACGTTTTAAGTTTGCTCATGGGTACATCCGTAAGATATGATTATGAAATTATGTTATTGCATCGTATCATTTTCGCATAAAGCGTTATTTGTTATTTGAGCCTATAATTCCGTACTGAGCATTCGGCTCATTCCGTATAAATTTTGTATTTACAGGTACGCAGGTTATCTTGGGCGGGGGAAAGAGAGAAGAATAAAGCTTAGGAATAAAATTGAAGATGTTAGTTAATTAAATCGAATGTTTCCGCTTGTATAATTAAACCTTAAGTTTCGTTGTTATGTGGTTGTATCCTTGTCAAATAAATAAATGGAATTATGACTTTTGTTTATGATATCACTGTTATTGTGACACGTCAGCCCTTCCGGGTTGGGGTGTTACAAGACTAATCAATAGGCTAAGCTCTGCCTGTATAAATCTGCAAAATCAAGGCTAACCAGTAGGTTAAACTCTGGCCGTATAAATCTGCATGCTTATAATGTGAGTCATTCTCTTTTTACCAAATTATTTCTAAAACCCTATTTACTTTCAAAGTTATAATTACAGGGATTAAGTCTTTGTAATCTCCAAATTACAGCCGGTATGTGGGGTTTTGTATACATTACTTGATAACCGTCACCATTGGACAACGGGTTAGCCAAGGGGTGATATGACCATAATCACAGACACCATTGGACAACGAGATAGCTAATAGGTGGTCGAGTGATAAATACCGTGGGTATATGGTTGATACGTATAAGCATTGTAATCGCTCTTAATACTGTAACTTATAACACTGGTTCTAGTTATACTTTGCAGTGATTAAGTCTTTGCCAATCTTAAAGAAGCAAATGTAAAAACTCTTAATGCTGTGAATTATAACAAATATGTTTTTGTACAAAAATGAATGAACTCACCAGTATTTCCTGCTGACCAAATCTTTTTAAAACGCGTTTCAGGTAATTACAGTAGATCAGGAATTAGAGTTGGATGCGGCACCAACAAGGCTTACAGAAGTGGCTTATTTTATCAATTAAATTAAATTAAGAAAAGTTGTTTTATGTATTCGAATTTATCCTATATTAAAGCTACCTTTCAAAACATGGTTTTATCCCATCTATTTAATAAATAAAAAATCCGGTATTTTCTAAAGTCTGATAATTTTTCTAACTCACGGTCTTGATGAAATTTCCGCTGCAATGTTTTTCTAAATAACCACCGTACCACTTGGCTGCTCACGGCTCCCGATTCCGTCCAGGGTGGGGTCGGGGGTCGTGACAGAAGGTGGTATCAGAGCCACTGATTTAAGCCTATAGGTGTTGTGCTAATAATACCTAAACTTATATAAAAGAGTTAGGAAATTACTATTAACTGGTAGCACACAGGATAACATTTAGACTTGAACTTAAGAAAAGATGCCTTAGTATAAAGCTTTGAGATAAGCTAAATACTTGTGCAAATAAAATGTGATGGGTTTTGATATGCCGTGAGAATAATAATTAGAACATTGCAAGTATAATAAATAAAGCAATAACACTTGACCACTGTTATCTCTTATTTATTAGTACTACTTTGTTCTAGAATATGATCTGTCATGTGAAGACAAATTTGCTTAGTCTTTGTTGAAAGTCATAATGCACTTTCCAAATCATGATTTAAGAAAAATACTATTTATGGGAAATACAAAATTCTTTTCTCCGACAAGACTGGGTATGGTGTAGCAGACTCTCCAGCTTGTTCGGATATAACAGGGTTACCTCTCCGGCTAGAACCGGGTAAGAAGGTATATAATATGTCAAACAAGTGACAAGATTTCCCTAAATAGTATCATAACCTGATATCTGATTTATTTTTGGAAATAAGAATTTGTTAAATACATTGACCTTATGAAAGGTATGTATATTACAGCATGTGAAATATATGATTATATAGATATGTATATCTATAAGGAAATCCAAAACCATAAGAATTGACAATTAAGAATAAAGCACAAGCATATGTGTCAATAATAAATCTAGATTTCTTTATCAAGAATCTCTTGCATATGTCCATAATTCCGATATCAAACATTATTTCGTTTGATCATCTATCTCGTAATTCGTGTGACAATATAAACAATGAAAACCCTTTAAGTTGGGACGCCATCAAAAGTATAAGAATTTCCAATGCGTTATCATAGACTATTAACGCAAGTGGAAAACATGTAAAGTTGTGCTAGTGCACAATAAAAAAACATGAAATGTAAATTATACGTCCACTGACGTTGAAGTATATCACACACGACTTTCGAGGCAAGACCTTTGGAAAAAAATGATTGGGCACGACAACAACAATGCTCATCCCAGCAGTAGGAGAACTACTGATCAAAAAGCGGAACTTTGCCACATGATCCTACAAACGACATGAATCTCGCTGAGGTACGTTGGAACAAGATTTCACAACCATCGGTGCACAGTCTAATCAGATGTGACAACTGTGTTCTGTAATCGATGTACGATGTAAAACAATGATGATTATTAATAAAACAATATGCTTTGGTGTTATTATATGTGTTTTGGTGTTTCTATGTGTGTATTTGTGTTTGGTGATTTTTCAATTCGATTCGATTCCGATTGCAAGCTTTAAATCTCGTTCTGGAAGGTTACACGCAAACTGGTGCGTAAACGCAGTCAGTATAACGCGAAAAACACTCCGGAATAGTGACATAGGCTTAACATACCTTAAATAACCTCCACATAACTTAGAAATAAGTTTTGAATGGTTTGGTGTGTTGAAATCAACTTTGTTCGATCGCAGGGACTATTTGTGTCAAACGGTGAAACTATGCCAATTTGTATAGTAACGAACATTCCGGAACTTGATCATAAGTTAAACATACCCTAAATAACCTTTACATAGCTTAGAAATAGGCTTTGAGGGGTTCGATATGCTAAAATAAACTTTATTGATCAATAGGGACTAAAAGCGTCAAAAAGTACATAAGTTTGCATTTTCGCGCATATCTTACGTTCTGAATATATCCGGACCTCCAAAAATTTATGCAAGTATTAAAATATTTTATTTTAGTGTTTGCCATAATAAAATTCCATTCGTCGCTTAATTTAGATCGTTTTTGCGTTCATTACAACTTCCGCCGTAATTAACCGAACAACGCAACCGTACGACCAAAAGAACCGATATCCGAGATATTTTTGAGCACATTTTAAGTTCCCTATACTTTGGCTTCATTTTAGAGCTTTGAAATGGGGTTAACGGGGCTTAAACGTGTTAAAAATGCATCAAATAACAAGTTTGGGGCTTCAGGGGCCTGTTCTGCCATTTTTGAAACTTGGCTGGCCTGCACAAGGCTTACGGACCATAAGCCCTTAGCCATACGGTCCGCAAGGACCTCCCAGAACAGAAAAACCAGATTAACCAGCTGTTAACAGCTGTTAAGCACTCATAACCCAATTGCACATGGTTTTGGGCAATACTAGGGGCTCAAATGGTTTTGTAAAACCATGGGCTTGAGGTGTATGGATGAGATTGAAGCACGTTATTCGAGGAACGATCTTAACGGTTCTAGAAATCCTATAAATACCCCCATGATCACAACTCCAAAACCCACAATTTGAAATCTGATTTATGCTCTCTAAGTGGAAGTATATGCTTCCTACCTGAGAGAAAATCAGAATCAAATCTTGCGGGGACCTTCTGTAAGTGTTCTTTCGTTCTTTTTCATTCGTTTTAGGGTTAAAGTCAAACTGCGTTTGACTTTCTGCATTGACCAGTTTATGGTCAATGTGAAGTTCGTTTGAACTTCATAACGTGAGCGTAATCACGATGGTTATAGTCCCTAGTGACTATACCTACTGATTACCACGTTATCTAGGCTTAGTGACGAGTCGTAGTTTCGGCCAAAATGCGTATTCTTGTGTATTTTGTAACCAAACTACTCTTAGGTATCAAAACCGTTTGTTTTGATACCAAACTTGTTTCTAACTTGGTTAAGCATGTTTTAACATGCTTAGCTCGTCACTTTTAGTTTTGTGCTTGTCTAGGGTCGTAAAGGTAAGCGATCTAAACAATCGCTTATACTTTCGAACCCGACCCATTTGGTCAATCATTAGGATCCGACCAAACATGTTTAGTGACCATAGTAGCATAGGGAATAACCTTCCGAGGTTATACCTTATGGTCACCTAGTTTAGGTAGTTGTATGATAAGTAGATTATATGCCATAGGTAAATTACCAGAATACCCTTTTCATACATAATTGGTAATTAAGCATATGTAACTCATTTAAACATGTTTTGGCATATAATGCTTGTCATAGGACTAGTTAGACATCTCGAACGCGCTTTGCGCGCACGACACGTTAAAGTAGCGTAAGCTACCTTAATGGGTCGCGATGGGTCGAAAGCACTTAGGTTAGGTTTCATTTAGGATATAGGCCTTGTTAAACCATATCACATGGATTCCAACACTCATTTGGTTTACAAGACCTCATTCTGTCCGATCTTCCGATTTAGGCGTCTATTGTTTGACTAGTGATTCAATTACTAGGTGCTGCTTGATTTCTCTGGTTTACTCGAGTTTGTTGAAGTACTATTGATTGAGGATACCTTGCACTACATGTGAGTACATAGTTCCCCTATTTTACGGTTTTCAATTGTTTTGGGGTGATTCATATGTACAAAAATGATTTCAATGTTTAAACGATGATTTCAAAAACGATTAAAACGATTTATACTAAACTAATAACGATTTCAATAATGTGAACAAACTTGTTGGTTGTAGTTATATAACGAATGACATTCATTAATTTTGGCCAAGCCGACCAGTATTAGGTTATGGTACCATAGGATCTGACAAATCCCGTTATTGCACTATACCCATGGTTATGTGTGGGTGTTGTGGGTAACGACTGAATCTGTAATTATTAACTTACCCTTTGGGGGTTTGTTAATACGAGTAGCGAGGAACGAGGTAGTCGAGTCACGAAGGTTTGAATGTTATTAACGAGAAGACCATATATAAGTTTTCACAATTAAAACGAGGATGATTTAAACGATTTAAATGAGTAAACGATTTGGAAACGATTTGGAAACGATGTTAAACGATTTGGGTAAACGATTGGTTTTTGGCTAGTGTTTAGATAACGGGACGGGTGTAATGTGGTGAAAATATGGTAGATACGCCGCTGGTACTTCTTATATATAAGTGTTTTCAACATATTACATACCGTGGCGTTATTTAGTTCACTTGGGTAAACGATATTGAAACGATGTCACTCAACGATGTTTTTGAAATAATATACGAGTTTTATTAACGAGTTTATACGAGATGTTTTACAAGATGGTTTTCTAAAACAAAAAGCTTTTGGGTTAAGAATAGTGGCTACGAAATTTTATAAATTATAACCATCTTGATTTGAGTTGGTTAATCATGTTGCAATATTATACATTTTTAAAAACAAGGTTTTCGAGGTATTGCAATATATGTAAACAAGCCATGATTTCGATACTCTTATAAAACCTATGTACTCGCCAGCATTTCTTTGTTGACTTTGTTTTTACATATGTTTCAGGTGTTGTTGCTTGATTGACTGTCACACCCCCAAAATCCACCTGCGGAGTACAACCGCTTGGGGGCGTGGCTGACCAGGATCCAGCCACCAATCATATTGAACAAGCATATAAGTAGTTATAAAAGTTCAACCAATACAATTGGTGTTCAAACAAAACATAGTTCAAGTTGCAAGCGGAAGCATAAGTCTTAAATCAAAACATATTAGCCGATTATCACCACCATACACATCCGAGAATATGATAAGGCCATAATCATACATTTTTCCACTTATTTAAACATGGAGACAAGCATTCAATCATCAAGCACAAAATACTTAATACATGGTAAGGCACTAACCGATTGGGTTCTCTAAGTGTGAGGGTATGAAGAGTTGATGAGTGAACTTCCAAATGGTGATCCCGAGCTCGATCCGAGAGTCCTAGTACCACCGGTTTGATCCAAGAAGAAGGAGAGGAAAGGTTGTGGTTTAGGGTTTTAGTGAGGGAGAATGGAGAGTGTGTGTGTTAGAGGAGTATGTGTGTTGTTTGCTCAAAAATGACAAGTGTGGCTATCACTAAGTTTATATACTTGTTCCACCATGGTGCACCCTAATGGGTTTCGGATGAGGTGCACGGCCCAACCGGCCCATATGTTGCACTGTTCACTCGAGACCACATGGTCTCGAGTCGGGTTCTTGGTTCTCGGCTCACTTAAACATGTACCCATACTATCACACACAAGCATGCATATAAACATAACACATAATCACATAAGGGTTCACTTGTCATTAATCACATAAGTTAACTAGTCACACGTTTAAGCATACAACGAAAGGTTCTAAATTTCGAGTTGTCACATCATCCCCAAGTTGAAAGAAATTTCGTCCCGAAATTTGGTAGGCACTCACTGAGGAAGCTAGTTAAGTTGTATGGTGTTCCCGGTTTTCCTGGGGTGTCACATCCACCCCCCGTTGATCTGGAATTTCGTCCCGAAATTCCGTAGCTTCGGCCTCAGTAGTGGGTGTACTGTTTGCGAACAGTTGGGGATACTTTTGTTTCATCTGATCTTCGCGCTCCCAGGTGAACTCCGGGCCGCGACGTGAGTTCCAACGAACTCGAACGAGAGGTATTCTAGTGCTCTTGAGGACCTTAACATCCCGGTCCGTGATTTCGAATGGTTCCTCGACGAATCGTAACTGTTCGTCGATGGTGAGTTCCTTCAGAGGAACTACGTGGGTCTCATCTGTCAAACACTTCTTCAGATTCGACACGTGAAAAACGTTGTGAACTGCACCGAGTTCTGCTGGTAAATTTAGTCTGTAGGCCACCCTGCCTATTTTCTCAATGACTTTGAAAGGTCCAACGTATCGTGGGTTAAGTTTACCGCGTTTACCAAAACGAACCACACCCTTCCAGGGTGAAACTTTGAGTAGTACCCGCTCCCCAACCTGGAGCTCAAGTGGTTTCCTGCCCATGTCGGCGTAAACTTTCTGATGGTCGCGAGCTGCCGCCATGCGTTTTCGTATTTGAGCAATTTGTTCGGTCGTGTCTACCACGTGTTCTGGACCAGTGATCTGACTATCTCCCACCTCTGCCCAGCAAAGAGGTGACCGGCATTTACGTCCGTACAATGCCTCAAACGGAGCAGCTTTAATGCTGGTGTGGTAGCTATTATTGTACGAGAATTCCACCAGTGGCAGATGCTTCTCCCAGCGGTTGCCAAAATCGATTACACATGCACGAAGCATGTCTTCTAAGGTTTGAATAGTGCGCTCGGACTGCCCGTCCGTCTGAGGGTGATACGCTGTGCTCATGTCTAATCGTGAGCCGAAGGATTTGTGCATTGCTTGCCACAGCTCTGAAGTAAAACGTGCATCTCGATCCGAGATAATGGAGGTGGGCACCCCGTGCCTCGAAACAACTTCCTTGAGGTATATTTCTGCGAGCGTGGAGAATTTATCCGTCTCCTTGATAGCCAGGAAGTGTGCCAATTTTGTAAGTCGATCCACGATCACCCAAATAGTATCGTTCCCGCGCTGGGATCTAGGAAGGCCAGTGACAAAATCCATGGAAATTTGCTCCCATTTCCATTGAGGTATCTCTGGTTGTTGGAGTAGGCCTGAGGGTTTCTGGTATTCAGACTTGACTCTCGCACAAGTCAGACACTTGCTGACGTAGGTTGCTATGTGGGCCTTCATGCTAGGCCACCAGTACGTAGTTTTGATATCATGATACATCTTATCTGATCCAGGGTGTACTGAGTAGCGAGACTTGTGTGCTTCATCCATCACAAGCTCTCGTAGGTTGCCGTAGAGTGGGACCCAAACGCGTCCCGTTACGTAGTAAGCACCGTCTTCCTTTTGTTCTAATCGTTGCCTTGATCCGCGTAGGGCTTCAGCCCTGACGTTTTCTGGTTTCAGTGCTTCTATCTGAGCAGCTCGTATCTGGGAAGGGACACTAGAGTGGATCGTGAGTTATAAAGCTCGCACGCGCTTAGGCGCAGTGTCCTTCCGACTGAGGGCATCAGCCACAACATTGGTCTTGCCAGGATGGTACTTGATTGCACATTCGTAATCGGTTAATAACTCGACCCATCGTCATTGTCGCATATTCAGTCCCTTCTGCTTGAAGATATGCTCGAGGCTCCTGTGGTCGGTGTAGATGGCGTACTTGGTACCGTACAGGTAATGCCGCCATAACTTAAGTGCAAAAACGACAGCTCCCAGCTCTAAATCATGTGTAGTGTAGTTTCTTTTATGAACTTTAAGTTGGCGTGAGGCGTAGGCTATAACTTTATCTCGTTGCATCAACACGCAACCAAGACCTTGAATTGACGCGTCACAGTAAACCACAAAGTCGTCTGTGCCCTCCGGCAAGGAAAGGATAGGTGCGCTGCAAAGACTATCCTTCAAGTGCTGAAATGCTAACTCTTGTGCATTTCCCCAGCGATAAACAACGCCTTTCTGCGTTAGCGAGGTGAGAGGCTGGGCAATCTTAGAAAAATCCTTTATGAACCTCCGGTAGTAACCTGCCAATCCCAAGAATTGGCGAATTTCTTTTGGTGTACGAGGTGCAGGCCAGTTCTTAATAGAGTCTACCTTGGATGGATCAACGTGAATTCCATCCTTGTTTACCACGTGGCCTAGGAAATGGACTTCTCGAAGCCAGAAGTCGCATTTCGAGAACTTTGCATAAAGCTGTTCTGTTCGAAGGAGTTCCAGAATAAGTCGCAGATGTTGCTCGTGTTCCTCCTGACTCTTAGAATAGATCAGGATGTCGTCGATGAAGACTATAACAAACTTGTCCAGGTAAGGCTTGCACACTCGATTCATCAAGTCCATGAAAACCGCAGGTGCGTTCGTCAGCCCAAAAGGCATGACCAAGAACTCATAGTGTCCGTAACGTGTTCTAAAAGCTGTTTTGGAGACGTCCTCTTCTCGGACTCTCAGCTGGTGATATCCCGATCTCAAATCAATCTTTGAATAGTAGCTCGACCCCTGCAGCTGGTCGAACAAGTCGTCAATCCGCGGTAGAGGATAACGATTCTTCACCGTCACCTTGTTGAGTTCCCGGTAGTCGATGCACATTCTGAAAGTACCGTCTTTCTTCTTCACAAATAGCACCGGAGCTCCCCAGGGCGATGAGCTAGGACGAATAAAACCCTTATCCAAGAGCTCTTGTAGTTGCGTAGAGAGTTCTTCCAACTCTGATGGAGCTAAACGATAAGGTGCACGAGCTATAGGCGCAGCTCCAGGAGCTAGTTCGATCTGAAACTCGACTTGGCGATGAGGCGGAAGACCAGGTAATTCCTCAGGAAATACCTCTAGATAATCGCGTACAACTGGAAAATCTTCTATCTTCTTCTCTTTTTCTGAGGTGTCAGTAACGAGAGCCAAAATGGCAGTGTGGCCCTTTCGCAAGCACTTTTGGGCCTTAAGGAGAGAAATGACGTTCTCAACAGCACTCCTCTTGTCGCCATGAATCATGAGAGGTTCACCACCGGGACCTGGAATACGGACAACCTTCTCGTTGCAAAGAATCTCTGCTCGGTGTTGGGATAACCAATCCATCCCAATGACAACGTCGAAACTACCCAGGACAATAGGAATGAGGTCGATAGAGAAGGTCTGGTCAGCGAGAATAAGTTTACAACCCTTGACTACGTGTGTGGCTTCTAAACTCTTACCATTTGCTAGCTCTACGGTGTGCTTGTTGTTCAAAGGTGTTGGAATACGCTTAAGCATTCGACTAACTTCTAGTGACATGTAGCTAGTATCGGCACCCGAATCAAATAATACTGAAACATAAAAGTCGTCGAGAAGGAACTTACCCGCCACAACATTGGGGTCATTCCTTGCTTCACCTTGGCCAATCACAAACACCCGCCCCCTGGCGCCATTGTTGTTGTTGTTCCCATTGTTACCATTCCCCTGATTGTTGTTATTGTTGTTGTTGTTGTTCTGGTTCCTGTTCAGTTGGGGACAATCTCTCTTGAAGTGGCCCTCAGCTCCACACTGAAAGCACCCTTTGTTATCACCTTGCTGTTGCTGCTGGCGTTGATTCTGTTGAGCTTGCTGACGATTCTGATTGGCGGGGTATAAGCTCCTGCAATCCTTTGCAGCGTGACCAGGCTTGTTGCACCGATGACAGTTTCCCCTGGTGCATGGCCCGCTGTGGTGCAAGCTGTAGCGATAGCATTTGGGGTGATTTCCTTTGTACCCACCATGACTTTGACCACCAGGCGATTGCTGATTAGGGCTCTTGTAGTCATCAGTCTTTCTCTGCTGAGACTGGGACTGAACAGAAGTCGAACCCTTACTTGAAGTTCCATCCCATTTCCGTTTGTTGTCACTAGAGGTACCCGAAGTAGTTGAAGCACCTATGCGTTTTGGTAACTTGTTCTGCTCCACCGCCTGATCCGTGAGACGGTGAGCCAACTGAACAGCTTGCTGGTAGGTGGCGAGGTTCGCTGAAGTCACATGACTTTGGATTTCTGGCACTAAGCCCTGAAGAAATAGTTCGATGCGCTTGATGGGGGGATCCACCATAGTAGGACACAGAATTGCCAGTTCGTTCGACCTTTTCACATAAGCTTCAATTTCCGACCCCGTCATCTTGAGGTTGAAGAATTCCACCTCTAGTTTGTGAATCTCATCCCGACTGCAGTATTCTTCCTTGATCATTTCCTTAAAATTCTCCCATGGGGTGGCGTTGGCAGCAACCAACCCCAGCATTTGGACCTGAGCGTTCCACCACGTGAGAGCTAAACCCTCGAGAGTACCGGTAGCATACTTCACCCTGCGCGCCTCAGGGCATTCACACATTTCGAACACAGATTCTAGTTTCTCAAACCAGTGGAGGAGACCTACTGCTCCTTCAGTGCCGCTAAAAGTAGTTGGTCGGCAGTCCATGAAAGTCTTAAAAGTGCACACGGGTGGCTGAGCATGTTGACCTATTGTGGGTGAAAGAAAAGACAGAGTTTAACACAAAGGTTGGTTCACGAGAGTAGGATTCTAAAGATCCTAGAATGAGTTCGGTGTAACACCCGTGTCACTGAGACCATCAAACAAATGCCCAACCAATGAAATATTGTATTTCATACTTGGGATTTGTAAAAATGTGTGTATCGTTTACACATATCAATTCTTGTTCGATTTCAAACTCTATATCGCTTTCTGGAAGGTTATACGCGCACTGATGCGTAAATATAACCAGTTTAATGCAACGAACACTCCGGAATAGTAACATATACTTAACATACCTTAAATAACCTTTACATAACTTAGAAATAAGTTTTGAAGGCTTTGGTATTGCAAAAACAAGTTAATTCGCTTACAGGGACTAAATATGACAAACTGCGAAAGTATGTCAATTTGAACTGTAACGAACATTCCGGAACATGACCATAAGTTAAACACACCTTAAATATCCTTTACATAGCTTAGAAATAGGCTTTGAGGGGTTCGGTGTGCTAAAATAAACTTTTGGGTCATTCAGGGACTAAAAGTGTCAAAAAGTGCACAAGTTTGCATTTTCGCGCATAACATACGTTCTGAATACATCCGGACATCCAAAAATTTATGTAAGCACCAAAATATTTTATTTTAGTGTTTGGCATAAGAAAAATCCATTCGTCGCGCAATTTGGATCGTTTTTCGCGCTTATGCGCATTCCGTCGTAATTAACCGAACATCGCGATCATACGACCAAACGAACGTTGGTGACCGACCGGATAATATTTAAATCCCACAAATATTCTGTTATGATTAAAATCTTATTTTAATCAGGTCCGTGTTGAAAAATAAATTAAAACGCCTAAAAACGTTATTTTTCAAAGTTTAAGCGCGTACCGTGTGTTTCTGCGCAACACAGTGCTTCTACTGCAAAACGCAGACAACGCAGCCAGTCCTGGCAACTGAAATTTATTTCAGTAATAACTTGGTGAGTTTATTTTTATAGAGTAATAAAAATAATTTAGAACGCCATAAACCGGGATTTAAACGCTAGATAAAATACCCGGTACCCAGTTAAATACCCGTCTTAGCCATATACTAGGAATATACTTGACATATGCTTGGAATATGCTAAGGTATATGCTTGGAATATGCTAAGGTATATGCTTGGAATATGCTAAGGTATATGCTAGGAATATGCTTGGAATATGCTAGGAATATTCTAGGAATATTCTAGGAATATTCTATATGGAAAAACTATAAATACCCACCATATGTTTCATTCATAATCACTAGAAATTTGATTTGAGAAACTCTAAGTTGAAACACTAGTTTCATACCTGAGATTTTCGAATCGAGTTTAGCATTCGGGGACCCTTCGTAAGTATTCTTTCGTTCTTTTCCTTATTTTATTGCTTTTCGAGTCAGAAAGTCAAACTTTGTTTGACTTTCAGCGTTGACCAGTAATGGTCAATGCGAAGTTCGTTTGAACTTCGCAACGTGAGTGTAATCACGTTGGTCATAGTCCCTTGGGACTATGCCCACTGATTACCACGTTGTCTAGAGTCGTAGGGTAGGCGATCTAATAAATCGCCTATACCTTCGAACTCGACCCATTTGGTCGATCATTAGGATCGGACCAAATACATTAGGTGACCATAGTAGGTAGGGAATAACCTTCCGAGGTTATACCCTATGGTCACATCGTTTGAGTAGTTGTATGATAGGTAGTTTATGTGCCTTAGGTAAATTACCAGAATACCCTTTTCATGTATAATTGGTAATTAAGCATATGTAACCTAAACTTTTGTCACACAACTGATTATGTAACATGTTTAGGCATATAACACTTGTCATAGGGCTAGTTAGGCGGTCCGAACGCGTTTCACGCGCACAACGCGTTAAAGTAGCATAAGCTTCCTAAACGGGTCGTAATGGGTCGATAAGACTTAGGTTAAGTTTCATTTAGCATGTAGGCCTTGTCAAACCATATCACATGAGTTCCTACACTCATTTGGTTTACAAACCCTAATGCTACCCAGTCTTCCGATATAGGTCCGGTTTATTAACATAGTTACCTATATTAGGTGCCGTTTGATATCCGTGATCTCTAGCATTGTTTGGTTGTTACTCAAGGACTACTAAGCAATCTCAAGTGAGTACATAGACCCCTCTTTTACTGTTTTCCAAACTGTTTTGGGGTGGAACACATGTGCCTACTTGTTACTTTCATGCTTTCCTGTTTTCACATCATATACCGGCTATGTTTGATAGTACATTATAGTACATTGTTTTACATTACATTTCATGATAGGTGTGCCCATTGTGTGCATTACTTAGTACATTGTTTTACATGACATTTCATGCTATGTATGCCCATTGTGTGCATTACTTAGTACATCGTTTTACATGACATTTCATGCTATGTATGCCCATTGTGTGCATTACTTAGTACATTGTTTCATATGACATTTCACGCTATGTATGTTCATTTTGATTACATACTTAGTGCATTGTTTTCACAATACCGCATAAATGTTCATTATCAGTATTAGCATGCATTTTCCACAAGACATAATATTGATTTAAACCATGTTTACTTCAATACTTTGTTTTTGTGCATATGGTTTAGTTGAAACATTTCACTTGCCATACATGACATTTTGACATAGACATTTTACACAAAGACATTTGACAAAGACATTTGACATGGATATTTGACATAGACATTTTGACATGATTTACATTTGACATATAACATGTTTGACAATTGGTTTAGACATAGACATCTTACATTGGTTGGTTTGGTTTGATTAAGTGATTAAGTAACGATGCGTGTGTAATATGATACAAGCATGGTGGATACGCCGCTGGTACTTCCTATATATAAGTGGTTGTATGGTATTACATGTCGTAGCGTTATTTGAATCATTTCAGTTGGATACATATGACATTTTATACAAATAACATACTTTTCACAAGACATTGTTAACAAACAACTTATCTTATACAAACTCATTTTATATGGTTATTCATTTAACCATACATTATTCTCTTATTTATACGTATCATTTGATCTTATCGTTTTTCAAATGATTTACAAGACAAAGCAAGTTACAAGGTTCATGACTAAACATTTTCTCAAACATAAGTCATGAAACCTATTTTCACAAAACCTATGTATCTCACCGGAATTTTTATGCTGACGTACCATATTTTCACATGTGTTTTTCAGGAGCTGTTGCATAAGATAATCAAGATACACTTAGGCGGACATGGGCCTTAGTGACAATAAAAGATGCAGACTAGTTAATTATGTTGTATTTCCATGTTTGTTTAGACATTGTAACACTTATATTGAATAAAACGAAACTTTAATTTCCATGGTTGTGAAACATTAATTCTGTTACAACACTCCCCGATGTTTCCGCCACGTTTTGTATATTCTACGTGGTCGGGGTGTGACATTCGGACTGCAGGATATACCTCCTGCGTGTGCAGCTGCAAGTGCTACGGCAACTCGTTCGTTGATCAGAGCCGTCAACTGGGCTTGTGTCAGGTTAACGCGTCCAGACATGATCTTCATATCAAGAAGAACGTGAGTGAGAGGGGTTCGCGAAAGTACGGCGATAAAATAGAGTAAGCACGCACGTGTTCAAGCAACAGTAGTTATACTAACCAAGCATACCATAAGCAATGTACTATGTAACTAACAAGTAGGCAATATATACACAGATCATATCACCTAGAACATCGAGCCTTGCATGTGGAGTGAAGCGTCGTTGTGGACCGTTGAGCACTGTACAGGTTATAGTCTGGTTTTAACAAAAACGTTTTCCCCTTTATTAAAACCAAGTTCACTATAACCAATGGCTCTGATACCAATCTGTCACACCCCCAAAATCCACCTGCGGAGTACAACCGCTTGGAGGCGTGACTGACCAGGATCCAGCCACCAATCATATTGAACAAGCATATAAGTAGTTATAAAAGTTCAACCAATACAATTGGTGTTCAAACAAAACATAGTTCAAGTTTCAAGCGGAAGCATAAGTCTTAAATCAAAACATATTAGCCGATTATCACCACCATACACATCCGAGAATATGATAAGGCCATAATCATACATTTTTCCACTTATTTAAACATGGAGACAAGCATTCAATCATCAAGCACAAAATACTTAATACATGGTAAGGCACTAACCGATTGGGTTCTCTAAGTGTGAGGGTATGAAGAGTTGATGAGTGAACTTCCAAATGGTGATCCCGAGCTCGATCTGAGAGTCCTAGTACCACCGGTTTGATCCAAGAAGAAGGAGAGGAAAGGTTGTGGTTTAGGGTTTTAGTGAGGGAGAATGGAGAGTGTGTGTGTTAGAGGAGTATGTGTGTTGTTTGCTCAAAAATGACAAGTGTGGCTATCACTAAGTTCATATACTTGTTCCACCATGGTGCACCCTAATGGGTTTCGGATGAGGTGCACGGCCCAACCGGCCCATATGTTGCACTGTTCACTCGAGACCACATGGTCTCGAGTCGGGTTCTTGGTTCTCGGCTCACTTAAACATGTACCCATACTATCACACACAAGCATGCATATAAACATAACACATAATCACATAAGGGTTCACTTGTCATTAATCACATAAGTTAACTAGTCACACGTTTAAGCATACAACGAAAGGTTCTAAATTTCGAGTTGTCACATTGACGTTCTAGGATGCATGCGTCACATAGGATCTGAACGAGGCCTTAGTGACATAAAACAATGATAGTCGATATAAAACTTGTTTGTTATGTGTTAAAACAATGTTAATGTTTAATATTTTCAATAAAACGAAACACTTTTTGTATCCATGGTTATGAAACGATAATTCTGTTACAACACTCCCCGACGTTTCCGCCACGCTTTGTTGTTTTACGTGGTCGGGGTGTGACAGAAGAGTTGGTATCAGAGCCAATGGTTATAGGGAATTAGGTTATTAGTAATTCTTTGACCTAGACTATAACTTCTAGGACCCCAACGCAAGTTTATTTGCGTTTAGATTTTTAAAACAAAATCGTCACCTATCCTTAGGTGATAACCACAACGAGAACACAATTTTCGAACCCGCTTTGAAAACTAATCATCTGTTCTAGGATGATTGATTACTAGGTTTTGAACCCTCTATTATAAGGTTTTGAACCCACTAAGTTTTCAAAATCTCGTCAAAGTTTGGGTCTAAATAATGTGAACACGTGCAAACTGGAAGAGTGAATGCCTGTAACCTGAGTTTTCTGTCTAAGGCTAGAGTGTTCGTACAAATCCACATAATCGGACCAGTCACTCTTACCTGGGAACTCTTGGGGTGAGTGTTCACTTATAGGCGAGCATGTCTTCGCGATACGTTATTTGGATCCATTTACTTTGATTAGTCACTGCGTGTCGTTTGTTTGTTCGAGGTAACGAACAAACGATCGCCTTCCTTGTGTTTTGTCGATACCTCTTTTGCTTTTCCTAATTATCAACCTCACTCGTCTCTCATATTTCCTTGTTAGACAATGCCTCCTCGACGTGAAGCACAATCTTTCACTATTGAAGAAATCGCAGCCCTGGTCTATCAGCAAGTGGCTGTTGTGCTTCCCGGTGTTGTGACCCAAGTCCACGAGATATACAACAACAATAATAACAACAACAATAATGCACCGTGTAATTTCAAGAATTTCAATACTGCGAAGCCGCTTAAGTTTTTTGGGTCGCAAGGAGCAACTGCGCTCCTGCAGTGGTTTGTATAGAGAGCACATTCAGACATGTGCAGTGTCCGAATGCGCGTAAGGTTGAATTTGCTTCGAGCGTGTTTGAGAAGCGAGCGCTTACCTGGTGGAATGGTATTATGCGCGACAGGGGTGCCGAAGTGGCGTTGGCACAAACATGGGAAGAGCTTCGGGCTCTCATGATGAAGGAGTTTTATCCCCGTCACGAAATTCGGGCTTTGGAGCGAGAGTTTGACGATTTAAAGCAAGATGGGGCTGAACACCGTGCGTACACGGATCATTTTGAGGAACTCAGTCTATTGTGTCCCACCATGGTTACCCCTCTGGAGAAAGCAATCGAGAGATATATCGATGGTCTACCCGATTCTATTCTGGAGATTGTGACCGGTGTTAATCCTACTACCCTTCGTCAAGCAATCGAGTTGTCTGCTACCCTGACTGAGACTCAAGTCAGGAAGGGTAAACTCACCCGCAAGGGTGATAAAAAGAAGGCGACTGATTCAGGGAAGGACAAGAAAAAGGGTAATGTCACACCCCCAAAATCCACCATGCGGAGTATCACCGCTTGGAGGCGTGACATGACCAGGATCGAGCCACCAATCATATTGAACAACACAATTAAATAAATAAAACCAAACACAATACGATTGGTGACCAAAAGGAAGTAGACCGACTTTAGGTTAACAAAGTTCAGATTTAAACAGCGGAAGCATAAAACGTAAGTCCGAAACATAAGTTCCATAGTTCATAAGTTTAAAGTCCAAAATGTAGATTTAATAAGTTCATAAGGTTTAGATGTTTAGTACGGGACATAACAATCCATATTCCACAATAACCTCCTCCTCGTGCAAGCTCCATCTAGCGACCTGTAAGGCATGTAACAACGAGTCAACAACAAAGTTGAGTGAGTTCACGGTTGGTTGATTAGTTTTAAGTTGTTTCTGAAAACGTGGTTCGACTTTCGTTGGCTTATTTGCCGTGGGGGTTACCCCTTAGTTGAAAGTATGTTTAACCAAATTCTTTTTATTACCCAAATCATACCCATAATTAGTGGGGGTTTTCCCCATGTAAACCACTAGACTGTCCTGATATCGACAACTGACGAATACGTGCCCTACATCAATGTTCTATCATCATTGACAGTTTGCCATAGTCCATTAGTACACGCCCGTTCGGACGACACGGTGTGAGGTTTGTTAAACCTAATAGCGCTATTAACTAATGACCCGCTTGCCATCGGCCTCGGCGATTAAGTCGATATAAATTTGAGGGCTTAGGTGATAGAGTTTTGTCTAGTAAGTTTTAAGGTTGTTGTCCTACCCAAGGAGGACGAACGTACGTATTCTGCACAAGGAGAATTCGTAGGATTAATAATGGCATCCTACCTATGGAGGATGGCCGTACATATCCTACCCAAGGAGGATATGTAGATTTCATTTTAGTTTCTTAACCCATTCCCAAACCACCGGGAATCCCATGCCTTGTAGAAAATGTGAACTCACCTCGGTTTTCTCGGTTAGATTCTCAAATATAGCTAACAGTCAAGGTCGGTCAATCACGTCCTAATATGATTACCAGTTAGTCATTTAGTGGTTTTCAAATAGAGCATGAAGTTCCTACACGTGTCTATCACATAACATGCATTACTTTAACGGTTTATGCCCATATAAACTTCCCATCTATTCACGTTCATAAATAAACATACGATATTGCACATAACATGTTAGATCATTCACAAATAACATACTCGACAATTAGACACGCAAATTACAACTTATGTCATTTCAGCTTTAATATTCAAAACCGGGCTGTTTTCGGACATTTTAATAAAATAGTTAGCTTATTCCAAAAATTCCCAATTTTTTACAGATTATCTTAAATGATCCATATATTATTGTGTAAAAATATCGGGGTCCAGTTCATTACCAATATTTTATAAAAAAAATCATTTTTGGACTGAAATCAGATTTATCTTTTTCTGACTGCAGTCCACGGAATAATTTATTTAAAATTCATCGAGAGTCCGATTTACGAAATTCCAGTGAGAGAATTACAAATACATTGGTGGTCATCTACAGTACAATTTGCATGATCTAACTCTACACAGAATGAAAGTTATGGTAGAAAACAGAATGTATATTTTCAGTAGCAAAAATGCAGCTCTAGCTGCTGTTACGAAACGACACTTTAAAAATAGTAAACGAAGTCCAAAAATTATGATTCTGGTTCCATTAGAACCGTATTTCATAATACATAAATCTAGACTTTAGAAAATACATTTTTCATTAAGTTACGGTCCTGTTACAGCCAACTGAAGTTGGCTATAATCACTAAACAACTTTCTGTTTTCAGTCTTTAACCTTCTAAAGCGCGTTCGATTGAATCCGTTAACATGTTTAGTGATCACAACAACATCAAACATCAATATTAACCAGCAAATCATCAGGAAATCATAACAACACAAGATCAACATGATTCCATCTTCATTTTAACACTACTTCATCTCTAGTTAGTTTATACCTCAAGACTTTGTTTATGTTCTTTAGAGTTCATGGATTCTCATCATCAAATAACTATTAACCACTCTAATAACATGAAAAATTAATGGATCTAAGTTCTTACCACTAGTTCAAGACTAGGGAAGTTCAAGAGTAGAAAAGTGGTGGTTAATAGCGAATGGAGAAGGACCTTCCACTTCCGAACGCACCGAGCTTCGTTGTATGACCCGTAGCACCTTTGTATACTTGTAGATTGGATGAGAATGAACAAATGATGATGGTGATGGTGGCTCCTTGTGTTCAGCCGAAAGAAGGAAAGGAAGAAGGAAGAAAGTGTTGTTGAGTTTGGTGAATAATGAACATGTGAAGATCCATAGGATTTATAACAAGTCTTCCACATATGAAGGACCATTGTGTATTGTGTCTAATATCAACACAACACATCAAATAAAATATTGAAGAAATCAAGGGGTGTGGGACCCCTTGATGAACCGTGTTTAGGGGGGTATATGGTTGGTTTTCAATGGAACTAGTTACACTCTAGTTAGTTTTAAAGTGCTTAGTTAGTGCATTAGTGTGTGTCATGCAATATAAGGTGTGTTAGGGTGTTCGGGGACCCTAACTAGCTCAGAAAAGTAGAAATAATGTGTTTGGCAATATTTTTGTGTTCCGGGTAATGTCCGGTTGTTCGGTTGGGTAATGTTTCGTTAAAGTGCTTAATTAATCCGTAAAGTGTCTTGTATATATATTTTTGTAACACTTTTAATTCTCAACACTTAGGAAATCACAAAGGATTATTTAATGACTTTTCTGTACATTATTAGTATGTTAACGAGTACATGTAAGTATAACACAGTAATCAGAGAGCAGTTAAGTAATTCCACACAGTCGTCAAGCACTTTAATTATCATTAATAAATTGTACGGTTACATGTAAATTTGAGGGTTGTCACAGGTAAGGGTAAGGAAGCTGAGCCATCGAAGAAGTCGAGGAAGCGAAAGGGTGCCCAGAATTTTGCTGTTACAGCACAGACTGCTCAGAACCCGCAGAACCCACCGGCTCAGCCACCTGCAAAGAAAGCGTATGCAGGTACCGCACCTCATTGTGCTCGTTGCAACAGTCATCACGTTGCACAACAAGCTTGCAAACAATGCACAACGTGTGGTAAACTTGGGCATTTGGCCAATGTTTGTCGTTTGGGACAGAATCAGGTTGCTCAGGTTCCAGCTCCGGGTCAGGGGAATGCTGTGAGATTCCCACCGGGTTCATGTTTTAATTGTGGAGAGTATGGTCACTTCCGCAACAACTGTCCAAGACTGGTGAATGCAAACGCGAATGCTAACGTGAACCCGAATGCGAACGTCAACGTTAATGTGAATCCCGCTCGTGGGCAAGCGTACAATTTGAATGCAATCGAAGCGAGGGCTGACAACGAGGTTGTCAATGGTACGTTTCTTGTTAACAATCAACCTGCATCTATTCTTTTTGATTCTGGTGCCGATAGAAGTTTTGTTTCGTTATCTTTGGAGCCTTTGCTTGCGATACCTAGAACTAAACTGAGGAAACCCTTATCTGTCGAAGTTGCTACTGGTAAACCTCTTGTTCTCGATTCTGTTATTCTTGATTGTCAGTTGAACCTTGATAACCATCTTTTTCCTATTGACCTCACACCGATGCAACTTGGGAGTTTCGATATTATCGTTGGAATGGATTGGTTAACCAAACACCAAAGACTGCATTCAGAACGCAATATGGGCACTACGAATTTCTTGTGATGCCGTTTGGGTTGACGAATGCACCAGCGGTCTTTATGGATCTGATGAACCGCGTATGCAAACCATATCTCGATAAATTCGTGATTGTATTTATCGATGATATCCTGATTTATTCGCGAACGAAAGAAGAACACGAGCAACATCTCAGAACCATCTTGGAACTACTGAAGAAAGAGAAGCTTTATGCAAAGTTCTCGAAATGCGAATTCTGGATTCGCGAAGTACAATTTCTTGGTCACGTTGTGAATGAGAAGGGCATTCACGTAGACCCGTCCAAGATAGAAGCAATAAAGAACTGGGAAGCTCCCAAGACCCCAACCGAAGTTCGACAATTTTTGGGCTTAGCGGGCTATTATCGGCGATTCATCGAGAATTTCTCAAAGATGGCTCAACCGCTAACGACCCTTACACAGAAAGACAAGAAGTACGACTGGGGTCACAAACAAGAAGAAGCCTTCCAGTTACTTAAGAGCAAGCTATGCGATGCACTGATACTATCATTACCCGGAGGCACTGAAGACTTCGTGGTATACTGCGACGCCTCACGACAAGGCTTGGGTTGCGTGCTCATGCAACGCCAAAAAGTCATCGCTTACGCTTCAAGACAACTGAAGGTACATGAAAGAAACTATACCACGCACGACCTGGAGCTAGGTGCGGTAGTATTCGCCTTGAAGATTTGGCGACATTATTTATATGGTACTCGATGTACAATCTTCACAGATCACAAAAGCTTACAACACATATTTGATCAGAAGGAATTGAATATGCGCCAGCGACGTTAGGTCGAGCTGCTGAACGATTATGACTGTGAGATTAAGTACCATCCTGGAAAGGCAAACGTTGTAGCGGACGCGTTGAGCCGAAAAGAAAGGGTTAAGACCCTAAGGGTTCGAGCATTGGAAATGACGATTCGAACGAACCTCACTGCACGCATTCGGGATGCACAACAAGAAGCTCTTAAAGAAGAGAACCGTAAAGCTGAATACCTACGGGGTATGCTGAAATACATGGTGCCAAATGAAGAGGGAGCCTTATACTTCAAGAAGCGTATCTGGGTTCCATTCTATGGTGGCATACGAGAAGTCATCCTTGATGAAGCCCACAAATCGAGATATTCGATCCATCCAGGATCAGACAAAATGTATCAAGACTTGAAGGAATACTATTGGTGGCCGAGACTTAAAAGCGACGTTGATGTCTATGTTGGAAAATGCCTAACCTGTGCTAAGGTTAAGGCCGAATATCAGAAACCGTCCGGCCTACTACAGCAACCAGAGATTCCCGTGTGGAAGTGGGAACAAATCTCGATGGACTTCATAACAAAATTACCCAGGACCCCGAGAGGGCACGATACGATATGGGTAATAGCTGATCGATTAACGAAGTCTGCACACTTCCTACCGATCCGAGAAAAAGACAGCACTGGAAAGCTTGCTGAAATATACTTAAGAGAAATTGTGGCGCGTCATGGAGTGCCAATCTCAATCATTTCAGACAGAGATGGACGCTTTGTCTCAAGAATCTGGCAATCATTTTAGGAAGCCTTTGGATCTCAGTTAGATCTGAGCACGGCATTCCATCCCCAAACAGACGGCCAGAGCGAACGGACTATACAAACGTTAGAAGATATGCTTCGCGCATGTGTCATGGATCTAGGCAGCAGCTGGGATACTCATCTACCTTTAGTTGAGTTTTCCTACAATAACAGTTATCATACAAGCATAAAGGCCGCGCCGTTCGAAGCTCTGTATGGCCGCAAATGCCGATCGCCCTTATGTTGGGTAGACGCTGGAGATAAACGTATGGTTGGTCCTGAACTTGTACAAGAGACAACCGACAAGATTGCGCAGATCCGAGAGCGCATTAAGGCGGCTCGAGATCGACAAAAGAGCTACGCTGATCCGAAAAGAAAATCAGTAGAATTCAAGGTGGGAGACAAAGTGTTGTTAAAAGTCTCACCATGGAAGGGCGTAGTCAGATTTGGAAAGCGTGGAAAGCTGAATCCACGATACATCGGACCGTTCAGAATATTGAAAAGAATTGGTACCGTGGCATACAAGTTGGAGTTACCGGAAGAACTTAATGGAGTACATGATACGTTTCATGTATCCAACCTGAAGAAGAGTCCAACACAAGAAAGCGTGATCATCCCGATGGATGAAGTGCATATTGATGAAGCCCTCCGATTTACAGAACAACCCGTTGAGGTTACCGACTGGAAAGTCAACAAGACCAGGAGGAGCAGCGTAAAACTTGTCAGAGTACGTTGGAGCTCTAAGCACGGACCCGAGTACACATGGGAACGTGAAGACCAGTTCAAGGAAAAGTATCCCCACCTGTTCAAGAAGACTCCAGCGAGAGTTAGTTCAGCCTGAATTTCGGGACGAAATTCTTTTAACGGGGGGAGACTGTGACAACTGGCACCAAACCGGTAATTTCCGTACACTTTAATCATTATTTAATGACTGCAATTATGTGCTTAATTGTCAGCAATGTCTGAACACATGATTAAACAAGTGAATTCATGCACGTTGTATACTACAAAATATTGCATTATGCATAAACGAGAGCATTGCGTCAGAAATAATAGTAAACTCACCGGTAAGACACACTATGTCAATGGAACTGCAGAAAGCAGTCAGACAATAAAATTGGAGCCTAGGTGTAGGTCCGACAACAAGAATGCATTAAAACCCAAGAGTACATACAAGGGTTTAATATATATGCAATACGAAAGCAAAAATAAGCACTAAAAAGCACCCGAAACGCACTTTAAGTGCAGAATTTATATAATTCAGCAATAAATCAGCATTTAAACATGTGAATATTATGCAGAAATTTCGTTTTATCATCCAGAATATTTCCCTAAGTGTTGGGAATTGAAAGGGTACTTAAAAGACACTAAAAAGAGTGATTTAGCACTTTAACGAACCAGTGTCTAACCGAACAACCGGATAATACCCGGAACACCAAAATAATGCTAGAAGCATTGTTTTTATTTTTCTAAGCTAGTTAGGGTCCCCGAATACCCTAACACACTATATATTACTTAACATACTTAAACACTAAATCTAATACTTAACATGTAACTAGATTATGTAACAAGCTCCATTGCATCACAACTAGAAACCAACCCCCCTTCACCTTACGGTTATGAAGTGGGAATCACCACTTTGATTTTCTCCATTTATTTATTAAACATGCCATGTACTAAAGGAACATAAGGACTAGTGGTTATTTAGATGTTGGAAGATGATTATTTATAACCACAAGTCCCTCACTTAAACTCATCTTCATCATCACACCACACCTTCTCCTCTCCTTCCTTCTTTGTTCGGCCGAAACCCACCAAGACCACCACTACCATCACTTGATCATCCTCAATCATACTAAGAGCATCCAAGGGTGTAAGAAGGTCACTAACGAAGCTCGGTGCAAGCGGATATTGAAGGACCTTCACCATTTGCTTTTATCCACCTCATTTGCACTCTTGAACTTCCCTAGCCTTGAGCTAGTAGTAAGTGTTCTAAAACACCATCTTGTTCTTGTCTAGAGTGGTTAATAAGAGATTTTTCGGTTGAAAATCATGAACATACTAAATCACATATTAAAAGTCTACAAGAATGAGAAATAAGTTGGATAAAAACTATAATGTTGTGTAAAACTTGTAAGACTTGTTTTGTGGTGATTATTTAGTGCCGATCTATGTTGTGGTAGCTCGGATCATCATCTAACCCGGATTAGTCATGTTCAAGAATCATGGCATAGAGTTTGTTAAAGTATGAAAAGGGGTTAAATGATGAAACACTACTACACACTAAACATGAACTTGTGTAAAAACGATTTTTCTTATGAAATGGAGTTCTAAATTAGTAGATCTAAAGATCTACAAGTGGTATTTTCGAAAGACCAACTGTAAGACAAAACCATGTTTCAAAACCGGATCTTTCATGAAGTAGAGGTGTTTTTATGAACAAACAAGTGTGTGGACACTTGTGTCACAAAAGTTTTAACAAAGAAATAATTTTCGTAAAAACCGACTAGAAGTTGTGAAACTTCATATTCTTTAAAAATAAAGTTTTTAAGAAATTAAACTTATTTTTAAAGATAACAAGACTTACAAAATGTGCTAGTGAGTTACTACACATTTTTGTAAATATTCAAGTTCATGAAATGGAGAAATTAGTGATTATTGTTGATGAATATTGTTGATAATTGTTGTTGATGGTTGTTGACGATTTAAAAGAAAATAAACACATGTTTTGAAAACATGGGAAACCTCCATTTTTAGGGGAAACTCTGTCAAAATTTTTATAAATTTTGACACTTAGAAAAATATAAGTTTTTGGGAAACTTATTCCCTAAAAATGTATTTAAAGTATTACCAAGGTTTCCCTAATTTTTGGTGATAAGAAATAAGGATTTCTTCAAGAATAAAAATGGATATTATGTATATATTTTTGAGAGAAAAATATATATTATTTTATCACCAACTTTTGTGCTAAGTGTATATAGTATGTGTTATACGTGCTAGTGTATTAAGACTTAAAAATACACTAAATACTCATGAGGAGTATAAACATAAAATTACACATACAAAATACAAGATACATAATTCGGGTGCAAAGTGCGAAACACAAAAGACTTATATTTATTTTTGAGAAAATAATATAAGTAAGACACTTAGTTAAAAATATAAAGTATTTTTAACACAAGAATATATACACAACAGAGAGTGACTGTACTTGTGCGACGCAAGTCTAGTGACTAACGTTAAGAAAACGCGTATAGGTTACGACGTTAATTAAGCAAATCCGGTGAAGTTTACGACGCAAGGAACGCAAAGTTGTGAGTTCATGCTCCCCCTTTTCTTTAACTGTTTTCAGTTTTTATAACTTCGGGGGTGAAATACATGTACAAATGTACAATATTTAAATTTGGTATGATATAAATATAAGAAGCACACTTGGTGAGAACGAGAATCAAGTGTGATGAAATATAAGAATACAAGAAGTACACTTGGTGAGAACGAGAACCAAGTGTGACGAGATATAAGATAATAAGAAACGCACTTGGTGAGGACGAGAACCAAGTAGGATGCGTTATGAGAAATGATAATAAGAAACGCGCTTGGTGAGGACGAGAACCAAGTAGGATGCGTATGAGAAATGATAATATGAAACGCGCTTGGTGAGGACGAGAACCAAGTAGGAGGCGTTATGAGAATTGATAACAAGAAACGCGCTTGGTGAGGACGAGAACCAAGTAGGATGCGTTATGAGAAATAGTGTCATGAATAGGGTACAGAAGCACCATTAATCAACAATATACCTAGACCGCAGAACAAAAGGTTAGATCTAACGGGTGCCTGGCAGCCACACTCTCGGTGAGGGCGAGAATCGAGTAGTGCTTTTGTGTCTCAGAATATACCAATTAAATGCCTTAGGTTTGGTGACTTCCTATATCGTGTCACATGTTAATGGCTTTGCAACCCATTAACAATCCTGAAACTTACAGGAATACTTTATTTACATAAAAGTCATACCATACTAAAAATTGATGAATACTTGAGTACGTGGGGTACTCAAGAAAAGATTGAATTATACTTGAGTACGTGGGGTACTCAAGAAGAAATTGAATTATACTTGAAGTACGTGGGGTACTCAAGAAGAAATTGAATTATACTTGAAGTACGTGGGGTACTCAAGAAGGAATTGAATTATACATGAGCATGTGGTGTACACATGAAACTGAATTAATATATGAAAACTTGATTTATTCTCAAACTATGTTTTCATACAAAGTATACAAACGTGAAATACAAAACTGCATGAATTCACACCAACATTATGTTGACGTTTTTCCAAAAACTCACATGTATTTCAGGTAACTAGGATGGATGTGCGCGCGATCTTGCTTATGCTCGTGGATGTCGCTTGTGTTTAACTTTAAATAAAGTTGTAAACTTTAAGACAATGTTTTATGCTGTCTAGCGATGTAAACGCTAAACTTATGTTTTCAAATCATGGTATTTGATGTTATTTTACGAGCATGTAGCATGTTTACTCTTCGTATGCAATGAGAACCTTTCATGATCACACCTCGTGCTTCCGCCGCAGAAAGGGGTGTGACAGATTGGTATCAGAGCTGCGATTGTAGTGAACCAGGATTCCTTCTCGAGTCTAGTCTACAATCTCTAGGATCCATTCACGAAAACAATTTTCAAAGAGTTTTCATTGCATAAAACGTCCCACGACATCCACTGCCTGAAATTGTCTACATGAGTCTAGAAAAGACACTACGAGACTTAGAGTGCACTTGAGTAGCACTTGTCCTTGACTAGAAATTACTTGCAATTATGTGTGATAATTAGCATGTACTAGAAGTAGAATGTCACAAGTATACGTGACTTTATCTGAAAGCGATGGCCCATCTGAAGGAAGAAATACGAGGATGAAACGAACTGTGTGGACTGTGCAAGGAGTTACGTAATTATGGATGCATACATAATTATGGAATTCAGTGCACAGAAATCACAGCAAGTCTTGTCATGTATAGATTCCCTCAGTGCAAGCCTACTAAGTACTCTGCTCGAGTAATAATTGTTTGATGTCACTTATGTGGTATATATACCTGTGAATATATATGATACTACTGTCTAGTGTGACGATATCAAACAAATGTCTAACCCTGTTGTGTTATGTTCTGTCAGAACATGGCACCCAGGAAAACTGTGAATGCTCGCAATGACGATCAACCTCCTCCTCCCCCACTACCAAGAACTACTGAAGAGCTGAACGCTCTACTGGAAGAAAGGATCTCCGCTGCTATCGCCCAGTACGAGGCGAACCGTACCCAGGACAGTGGAGGACCAAGCAACGCTAGGCGTAATGGGAATGGAGATTCGTCTGGAGGAAACGCAGCTCAAGGTAACCTTAAAACAATTTACTAAGCATGAAGGAATTTATGAACGGTCCTTGTTTCATTATTTCTTCGATTGCTCATAAGTGAATTGGTTGGGTTAATTCCAGGCTGCACTTTCAAACAGTTCCCCGACTGCAAGCCGATGAACTATGACGGCACAGGAGGTGCAGTAGCCTTTGTACACTGGACGGAGAAGACTGAAGCTACTATCCGCATGAGCAAGTGTACCGCGGATCAACAAGTCACCTTTGCTACTGGGTTGTTTGTCGATGAAGCTCTGACTTGGTGGAACCTGCAAGCCCAAACTTTGGGTGATGATGCTGCTTATGGCCTAACTTGGGAGGAACTGAAGGAAAGAATGAGAGAGAAGTACTGCTCTCGTGCGGAACTCCAAAGGCTGGAAACGGAGTGCTGGCACTTGACCATGGTAGGTGCTGACATTAATGGTTATACTCGAAGGTTCCACGATCTGTCTAGAGTGCTTCCCTACATGGTGACTCCCGAATTCAAGCGCGTTGAACACTACATTTAGGGACTGGCCCCAGAGTTTCGCGGCATGGTGACGTCGGCCAAACCACAAACAATCACTGAGGCTGTAACTCTGGTTGTCAGCCTGACTGAAGATTGTGTTCGTATGAAGAAGCTATCGTTGAACCCCACTGAGAAGACCGAGACGCATGCTGAGTCGTCCGGTGACAAAAAGAGAAAGCATAATAGTTTGAACCAAGCAACTCGCAACAACAAGGGTTTCAGCAAGAAGCGTGATGCAAACCCGCCCCAGGAGACGAAAAACCTTGCAACCAAAGGATGCTTCAGATGTGGAAGCAATGATCATTTTATGAAGGACTGCCCAAAGGGAAACAATGCTCAGGCTTGAGCATTTATGATTGGAGCAAAGGACGCACGCGAGGACCCTAACGTGGTCGCCGGTACGTTTCTCATTAACAATCACTTTGCATCCATATTATTCGACACTGGCGCCGATTATAGCTTCATGTCTGTGGAATTTAAACGCATACTGGGAATAGAATCTAGTAGATTAGAAAATTCCTTATTCCATAGAGCTAGCCAATGGTAAACTTGTTGAATCGGGCGAAGTTGTTAGAGGCTGCACACTAGAACTTGGTGAACGCAGATTTAGCATAGACCTCCTACCTATTCAATTAGGTAGTTTCGATGTAGTAGTCGGGATGGACTGGTTGTCCAAGAACAAAGCTAAAGTTATTTGTCATGAGAAAATCATTCGCATCCCTTTAGCGAATGGTGAAACTCTCATCGTGCATGGAGAAAAACGAGACGCACCTCTTCGAATCATCAGTTGCATGAAGGCACAGAAGTGCTTAAGGAAAGGATTTGTCGCTTTCCTAGCATACGTTATAGATAAGAAGGCTGAGGAGCCGAAACCCGAAGACATTCCTGTGGTGAAGGAATTCCCTGATGTTTTTCCCGAAGATCTGCCAGGACTACCTCCGCAACGACAAGTCGAATTCCGTATAGACTTGGTTCCAGGAGCCGCTCCTGTAGCCAAGGCACCCTATCGGCTTGCACCATCCGAAATGCAAGAATTATCTACACAACTCCAGGAGTTGTTGGATAAAGGATTTATAAGGCCAAGCTTCTCACCCTGGGGAGCCCCAGTATTATTTGTGAAGAAGAAGGATGGAACACTGCGGATGTGTATCGACTACAGGGAACTAAACAAGCTCACAATCAAGAATCGGTACCCGCTACCGAGGATTGATGACTTATTTGATCAACTGCAAGGATCAAGCAACTATTCCAAGATCGACCTTCAATCTGGATACCATCAGCTGAGGATCCAAGAGGAAAGCGTACCAAAGACTGCATTCAGAATGCGATATGGGCACTACGAATTTCTTGTGATGCCGTTTGGGTTGACGAATGCACCAGCGGTCTTTATGGATCTGATGAACCGCGTATGCAAACCATATCTCGATAAATTCGTGATTGTATTTATCGATGATATCCTGATTTATTCGCGAACGAAAGAAGAACACGAGCAACATCTCAGAACCATCTTGGAACTACTGAAGAAAGAGAAGCTTTATGCAAAGTTCTCGAAATGCGAATTCTGGATTCGCGAAGTACAATTTCTTGGTCACGTTGTGAATGAGAAGGGCATTCACGTAGACCCGTCCAAGATAGAAGCAATAAAGAACTGGGAAGCTCCCAAGACCCCAACCGAAGTTCGACAATTTTTGGGCTTAGCGGGCTATTATCGGCGATTCATCGAGAATTTCTCAAAGATGGCTCAACCGCTAACGACCCTTACACAGAAAGACAAGAAGTACGACTGGGGTCACAAACAAGAAGAAGCCTTCCAGTTACTTAAGAGCAAGCTATGCGATGCACCGATACTATCATTACCCGAAGGCACTGAAGACTTCGTGGTATATTGCGACGCCTCACGACAAGGCTTGGGTTGCGTGCTTATGCAACGCCAAAAAGTCATCGCTTACGCTTCAAGACAACTGAAGGTACATGAAAGAAACTATACCACGCACGACCTGGAGCTAGGTGCGGTAGTATTCGCCTTGAAGATTTGGCGACATTATTTATATGGTACTCGATGTACAATCTTCACAGATCACAAAAGCTTACAACACATATTTGATCAGAAGGAATTGAATATGCGCCAGCGACGTTGGGTCGAGCTGCTGAACGATTATGACTGTGAGATTAAGTACCATCCTGGAAAGGCAAACGTTGTAGCGGACGCGTTGAGCCAAAAAGAAAGGGTTAAGACCCTAAGGGTTCGAGCATTGGAAATGACGATTCGAACGAACTTCACTGCACGCATTCGGGATGCACAACAAGAAGCTCTTAAATAAGAGAACCGTAAAGCTGAATACCTACGGGGTATGCTGAAATACATGGTGCCAAATGAAGAGGGAGCCTTATACTTCAAGAAGCGTATCTGGGTTCCACTCTATGGTGGCATACGAGAAGTCATCCTTGATGAAGCCCACAAATCGAGATATTCGATCCATCCAGGATCGGACAAAATGTATCAAGACTTGAAGGAATACTATTGGTGGCCGAGACTTAAAAGCGACGTTGCTGTCTATGTTGGAAAATGCCTAACCTGTGCTAAGGTTAAGGCCGAATATCAGAAACCGTCCGGCCTACTACAGCAACCAGAGATTCCCGTGTGGAAGTGGGAACAAATCTCGATGGACTTCATAACGAAATTACCCAGGACCCCGAGAGGGCACGATATGATATGGGTAATAGTTGATCGATTAACGAAGTCTGCACACTTCCTACCGATCCGAGAAAAAGACAGCACTGGAAAGCTTGCTGAAATATACTTAAGAGAAATTGTGGCGCGTCATGGAGTGCCAATCTCAATCATTTCAGACAGAGATGGACGCTTTGTCTCAAGAATCTGGCAATCATTTCAGGAAGCCTTTGGATCTCAGTTAGATCTGAGCACGGCATTCCATCCCCAAACAGACGGCCAGAGCGAACGGACTATACAAACGTTAGAAGATATGCTTCGCGCATGTGTCATGGATCTAGGCGGCAGCTGGGATACTCATCTACCTTTAGTTGAGTTTTCCTACAATAACAGTTATCATACAAGCATAAAGGCCGCGCCGTTCGAAGCTCTGTATGGCCGCAAATGCCGATCGCCCTTATGTTGGGCAGACACTGGAGATAAACGTATGGTTGGTCCTGAACTTGTACAAGAGACAACCGACAAGATTGCGCAGATCCGAGAGCGCATTAAGGCGGCTCGAGATCGACAAAAGAGCTACGCTGATCCGAAAAGAAAATCAGTAGAATTCAAGGTAGGAGACAAAGTGTTGTTAAAAGTCTCACCATGGAAGGGCGTAGTCAGATTTTGAAAGCGTGGAAAGCTGAATCCACGATACATCGGACCGTTCAAAATATTGAAAATAATTGGTACCGTGGCATACAAGTTGGAGTTACCGGAAGAACTTAATGGAGTACATGATACGTTTCATGTATCCAACCTGAAGAAGAGTCCAACACAAGAAAGCGTGATCATCCCGATGGATGAAGTGCATATTGATGAAGCCCTCCGATTTACAGAACAACCCGTTGAGGTTACCGACTGGAAAGTCAACAAGACCAGGAGGAGCAGCGTAAAACTTGTCAGAGTACGTTGGAGCTCTAAGCACAGACCCGAGTACACATGGGAACGTGAAGACCAGTTCAAGGAAAAGTATCCCCACCTGTTCAAGAAGACTCCAGCGAGAGTTAGTTCAGCCTGAATTTCGGGACGAAATTCTTTTAACGGGGGGAGACTGTGACAACTGGCACCAAACCGGTAATTTCTGTACACTTTAATCATTATTTAATGACTGCAATTATGTGCTTAATTGTCAGCAATGTCTGAACACATGATTAAACAAGTGAATTCATGCACGTTGTATACTACAAAATATTGCATTATGCATAAACGAGAGCGTTGCGTCAGAAATAATAGTAAACTCACCGGTAAGACACACTGTGTCAATGGAACTGCAGAAAGCAGTCAGACAATAAAATTGGAGCCTAGGTGTAGGTCCGATAACAAGAATGCATTAAAACCCAAGAGTACATACAAGGGTTTAATATATATGCAATACGAAAGCAAAAATATGCACTAAAAAGCACCCGAAACGCACTTTAAGTGCAGAATTTATATAATTCAGCAATAAATCAGCATTTAAACATGTGAATATTATGCAGAAATTTCGTTTTATCATCCAGAATATTTCCCTAAGTGTTGGGAATTGAAAGGGTACAAGAAGGGTACTTAAAAGACACTAAAAAGAGTGACTTGGCACTTTAACGAACCAGTGTCTAACCGAACAACCGGATAATACCCGGAACACCAAAATAATGCTAGAAGCATTGTTTTTATTTTTCTAAGCTAGTTAGGGTCCCCGAATACCCTAACACACTATATATTACTTAACATACTTAAACACTAAATCTAATACTTAACATGTAACTAGATTATGTAACAAGCTCCATTGCATCACAACTAGAAACCAACCCCCCTTTACCTTACGGTTATGAAGTGGGAATCACCACTTTGATTTTCTCCATTTATTTATTAAACATGCCATGTACTAAAGGAACATAAGGACTAGTGGTTATTTAGATGTTGGAAGATGATTATTTATAACCACAAGTCCCTCACTTAAACTCATCTTCATCATCACACCACACCTTCTCCTCTCCTTCCTTCTTTGTTCGGCCGAAACCCACCAAGACCACCACTACCATCACTTGATCATCCTCAATCATACTAAGAGCATCCAAGGGTGTAAGAAGGTCACTAACGAAGCTCGGTGCAAGCGGATCTTGAAGGACCTTCACCATTTGCTTTTATCCACCTCATTTGCACTCTTGAACTTCCCTAGCCTTGAGCTAGTAGTAAGTGTTCTAAAACACCATCTTGTTCTTGTCTAGAGTGGTTAATAAGAGATTTGTCGGTTGAAAATCATGAACATACTAAATCACATATTAAAAGTCTACAAGAATGAGAAATAAGTTGGATAAAAACTATAATGTTGTGTAAAACTTGTAAGACTTGTTTTGTGGTGATTATTTAGTGCCGATCTATGTTGTGGTAGCTCGGATCATCATCTAACCCGGATTAGTCATGTTCAAGAATCATGGCATAGAGTTTGTTAAAGTATGAAAAGGGGTTAAATGATGAAACACTACTACACACTAAACATGAACTTGTGTAAAAACGATTTTTCTTATGAAATGGAGTTCTAAATTAGTAGATCTAAAGATCTACAAGTGGTATTTTCGAAAGACCAACTGTAAGACAAAACCATGTTTCAAAACCGGATCTTTCATGAAGTAGAGGTGTTTTTATGAACAAACAAGTGTGTGGACACTTGTGTCACAAAAGTTTTAACAAAGAAATAATTTTCGTAAAAACCGACTAGAAGTTGTGAAACTTCATATTCTTTAAAAATAAAGTTTTTAAGAAATTAAACTTATTTTTAAAGATAACAAGACTTACAAAATGTGCTAGTGAGTTACTACACATTTTTGTAAATATTCAAGTTCATGAAATGGAGAAATTAGTGATTATTGTTGATGAATATTGTTGATAATTGTTGTTGATGGTTGTTGACGATTTAAAAGAAAATAAACACATGTTTTGAAAACATGGGAAACCTCCATTTTTAGGGGAAACTCTGTCAAAATTTTTATAAATTTTGACACTTAGAAAAATATAAGTTTTTGGGAAACTTATTCCCTAAAAATGTATTTAAAGTATTACCAAGGTTTCCCTAATTTTTGGTGATAAGAAATAAGGATTTCTTCAAGAATAAAAATGGATATTATGTATATATTTTTGAGAGAAAAATATATATTATTTTATCACCAACTTTTGTGCTAAGTGTATATAGTATGTGTTATACGTGCTAGTGTATTAAGACTTAAAAATACACTAAATACTCATGAGGAGTATAAACATAAAATTACACATACAAAATACAAGATACATAATTCGGGTGCAAAGTGCGAAACACAAAAGACTTATATTTATTTTTGAGAAAATAATATAAGTAAGACACTTAGTTAAAAATATAAAGTATTTTTAACACAAGAATATATACACAACAGAGAGTGACTGTACTTGTGCGACGCAAGTCTAGTGACTAACGTTAAGAAAACGCGTATAGGTTACGACGTTAATTAAGCAAATCCGGTGAAGTTTACGACGCAAGGAACGCAAAGTTGTGAGTTCATGCTCCCCCTTTTCTTTAACTGTTTTCAGTTTTTATAACTTCGGGGGTGAAATACATGTACAAATGTACAATATTTAAATTTGGTATGATATAAATATAAGAAGCACACTTGGTGAGAACGAGAATCAAGTGTAATGAAATATAAGAATACAAGAAGTCCACTTGGTGAGAACGAGAACCAAGTGTGACGAAATATAAGATAATAAGAAACGCACTTGGTGAGGACGAGAACCAAGTAGGATGCGTTATGAGAAATGATAATAAGAAACGCGCTTGGTGAGGACGAGAACCAAGTAGGATGCGTATGAGAAATGATAATAAGAAACGCGCTTGGTGAGGACGAGAACCAAGTAGGAGGCGTTATGAGAATTGATAACAAGAAACGCGCTTGGTGAGGACGAGAACCAAGTAGGATGCGTTATGAGAAATAGTGTCACGAATAGGGTACAGAAGCACCATTAATCAACAATATACCTAGACCGCAGAACAAAAGGTTAGATCTAACGGGTGCCTGGCAGCCACACTCTCGGTGAGGGCGAGAATCGAGTAGTGCTTTTGTGTCTCAGAATATACCAATTAAATGCCTTAGGTTTGGTGACTTCCTATATCGTGTCACATGTTAATGGCTTTGCAACCCATTAACAATCCTGAAACTTACAGGAATACTTTATTTACATAAAAGTCATACCATACTAAAAATTGATGAATACTTGAGTACGTGGGGTACTCAAGAAAAGATTGAATTATACTTGAGTACGTGGGGTACTCAAGAAGAAATTGAATTATACTTGAAGTACGTGGGGTACTCAAGAAGAAATTGAATTATACTTGAAGTACGTGGGGTACTCAAGAAGGAATTGAATTATACATGAGCATGTGGTGTACACATGAAACTGAATTAATATATGAAAACTTGATTTATTCTCAAACTATGTTTTCATACAAAGTATACAAACGTGAAATACAAAACTGCATGAATTCACACCAACATTATGTTGACGTTTTTTCCAAAAACTCACATGTATTTCAGGTAACTAGGATGGATGTGCGCGCGGTCTTGCTTATGCTCGTGGATGTCGCTTGTGTTTAACTTTAAATAAAGTTGTAAACTTTTAAGACAATGTTTTATGCTGTCTGGCGATGTAAATGCTAAACTTATGTTTTCAAATCATGGTATTTGATGTTATTTTACGAGCATGTAGCATGTTTACTCTTCGTATGCAATGAGAACCTTTCATGATCACACCTCGTGCTTCCGCCGCAGAAAGGGGTGTGACAGAATTGATTCAACCAATTCACATGTGAGCAATCGAAGAAATAATGAAACAAGGACCGTTCATAAGTTTCTCCATGCTTAGTAAATCAACTTAAGGTTACCTTGGGCTGCATTTCCTCCAGACGAATCTCCATGCCCGTTACGCCTAGCATTGCTTGGTCCTCCACTGTCTTGAGTACGGTTCGCCTCGTACTGGGCGATAGCAGCGGAGATCCTTTCTTCCAGTAGAGCGTTCAGCTCTTCAGCAGTTCTTGGCAGTGGGGGAGGAGGAGGTTGATCATCATTGCGAGCATTCACAGCTTTCCTGGGTGCCATGTTCTGTCACACCCCGAAAATATCAGAGCATTGGCTTGACTGGACTGGTATCTTCATTGCACAGCGGAAGCAAACAAGCTAAGTCTTTTAGAAATTGAACGCCCACTAAGTACTCGACTCTTCATGGTTCTCCTATTCCAACCGTGCCTTGTATTAGAAAAGTAACCTGAGAAAGAACATGCGAGAAAAATCAACATAATGTTGAGCGAGTTCATAGTTTATTCATAAAAGATTTGAGATAAATCTTTTGAGTTGTGAAAGGTTTGAAATAAATCTTTAGTAATGTTAAAGATTTGAAATAAATCTTTGGAATAACCGGTTTTTGAAATAGTATTGAGAAAATGAATTTAAAAATCATTTTCTTGCCAAGTTATATGGAAACGTTGTGTTTGTAACACGTTATGTTCATAAAACCATGTATTTGTAAAGCCTTGTATTTGTAATGTTCATATAACCGTCAATGCCCACCCTGACTTTGACTCCTTACCCGCATAATCATGTGCTTTGAATTTGTATAAAACATGGTAGTTAATTTGTATGAATAAGAAGTTTCCGTAAGTATAAAAATCCCTGGTATGTAGCAAATAAGGAAAAAGAGATCACCAATGGTTTGCAAGGCCATTGATATGTGTGAAGTGCAAGTAGGAAGACTCAACCTAGCAGATTTTTGCGTCGGGTACAAAGTCACTCAAGGTCCGTTCTGCTGGGCCTCTTAGAGGTCCGTTCTGTTGGGCCTAGAGTTGGGCTCGCTACACCCAGATAGATCTACCGCTTACGTCCCTCGGTGTTTCTGCCTACCCACTCACATGATCTAAGTAATAAACCTCCTTACGCTAACCATACCGTGTATAAAATAAATCCCTGGTCACCCTGGCCAGATTCCTGGTCACCCTGACCAGCTTTCCTGGTTACCCTAACCCAATCCCCGGTCACCCTGGCCGAATATCATTCACATTTCGAAAATAAGCATTTGTTTTTGTAAAAACCGGTATGTTTAGTGTAAACCTTTCGTAATTCATCTGTGTTTCCCCGAAATCCCTTCGTAATATGATTTAGAAATACGAGTTTTGCGTTAGTTCAAAACTTTGTATGTTTTTGCAAAACGTGCATGTCTTTCCACCCCGAAAACATTTATAAAAATGTAAAATAGTAAAAAGTGGGGGTTATGAACTCGCCTGAATATTCCTGTGCAAAGCTAGCTAATTACGACTTCGTGATGTCGTTTCCAAGATGAGACTCGCTAGCGTGCATTCTACAATATTCCTAACACGGAATATCTAATAAGTTTCTAAATAACGTAGTAACTAACTACGTGTAATCGAGCTCTACCGAATCGTTAATCGAACGATTCAACGGTAAATTGTTAACTTAATAAAAACGATTAAGTTAAACTTGTTAAGTTCCGAGAAGTCGTTTGTGTATATAGGAATATTCGTACGAAAGTAATATATAATAAACTTGTATTATATATAGCGTCTTGTATATATTGGCCAAAAATATACGTATATGCCGTTTAGGAGTTTTGAAATAAATATAAAAGTTATATTTATTTTGCGAAAGTATTATCGAGTTTGTTGGAAGTTTGAATAAATAGATAAACTATATCTATTTTATAAAAGAATTCGTGTCGTTTATTACTTCAAATAAATATATAAACTATATTTATTTTAGCAAAACAATCGTCGTGTCGTTTGATATTTGAAATAAATATAAACTATATTTATTTTGATGAAACGAATTCGTGCTACGCGATGCTTGAAATAAATACATATACTATATTTATTTAAAAAAAAGAATTCGAGTTCGTTTGAAATAAATATAATAACTATATTTATTTTGTTATCGAAATATTTTTCGTATCGTGGTTCTCGTAAGTTGTAAGTTGTGGTCGAAAGAAACTTTATATTCGTATCTTGTTTTATAAAAGTCGCTCAAAAAGCACGTTTTGTTTTATAATAAAACTTGGATTTTCTCGAAAAACGGGCAGAGTTTCCTCTGTTTTTGGATACCCCCGACAACTAAAGTGTCGTTATTTTATCAAAATTCAAATCAAGATTCAATCAATAATATGTAATTTGCCAAATATTTCATGAAATGTAAAATATAATCATGTCGGTTCGAGCTCGTTATCACGCATTATTAAAATAAGGAATAGTTAGTGGAAATAATCGCGGTTTAAACCATTACCCAAAACGCTCGTTGTTATGTTAACTGAGTTGACCGGCTGGCCGAGTCAACCGGGTTGACCGAGTTGACTCGCTGAGTTGACTGGGTTGACTCAGTTTGACTGAGTTGGACCGGATCGAGCCGAAATGCACTGAGTTGAGCCGAGCCCGTCTCCGAAGCCGCTGACTGAGTTGACTCGGTTGACCGAGTCAACCGAAACCGGGACTGAATCTGAGCCAAAACTGATCCACGATCGAACCGCCTGACCGAACCGAAACCCGTTGACTGTCTTGTACCGGGAACCCGAACCGAGTTAACTCGGTCTAACCGAGTTAACTAGAACCAGAACCAAAACTCGACTTGCTGAACCGGACCCTGAACAGACGCGAGTCTGACACGAACAAAACCACCAGCAGATTAAGAACATCATCATCTTCAACCAATCAGCAGCAATCACCATCCTTTAACATCAAAACCGACATGATACGAAAAAGATCGGGACTTACCGTGAACTCACCGGATAATGTCAAGTACCGCCTGAATCGGGACAGGGACCGCCGGTTAAAATAACCGACCACCGGATAATGGAGTCGACCACCGGTCCGCTGGTTCTTTCTCTCTTCCTCGGTCTCTCTCTTTCTCGTATTCTCGTCCGCCACCCGATGCCACCCCCCCACAGCGCCGTCGGCCGTGGGGTTCCGTTACACCGCCGCGAGCCGCTACCGGTGATGGTGGCTGGCCGATCTTCATCCAGCAGGGATAGGGGATCGAAAGTGTAGCAGGGGTTTCTTTTGTGTGTGATGTTGTTGCTGGATAATCATTAAGAGAGAAACAAGATAGATCTTGGTGTGTTTGTGTAAGTAATATCGAGAGGGAGAGGGTAAATGTGAGAGATGGATAGGATTTGTGTGTTGTTTGTCTGTGTGTTAAATAGAGCAAGAGCACTCTCAAGGTCCTTTATGTATTTAAGTTAGCTTCAGGTCAAATCTTTTATCCAATGACCTAAAATCTCTTGGATAGATTTATTGAGATTTATGAGATTTTGCATGATTCTCTAAATCTTGGTAGAGATTTACTAGGATTTTGTAGGGATTTAGTAGATCCCGATAAGATTTTGTAGGGATCTACACATTATGCGTAGGTTTAGGCTTGTGGATTTTGGGCTTGGGCCCAGGGCCTACAAGCTCAATCCCCGTGTATAAGTGGCTCGTAATTCCTACGAGACCCGTTGTCGAATCCAGAACTCCGTTTAACGTCAAAAATTAAAATACACAAAAACACGGTCGGTAGTCGTTGTTTGCACGCCCGTTCGTCGATTACGGTAATAATCGCGAAAAATTGTATCGTTGCCATCCTTAATCCGTTTTTCGATCCGGTTTCGACTGTAGTCACAAAAATTAAATTACGAAGCTAAAATATATCGTAAAAATTTATTATTTGACGGCGTCATCAGTATCTTGTACGGTTTCAATCCGTTGCCGTTTAACGTTTCACAGGCTTCTTGGTAAACCACCGTTCGCGCCCTGTAGAGTTGGATAAACGTTCCTGGGCTCTCTAAGGGCCTAATTAAGTTAATTTGCGCCGTAAACATTATTAATTAATGCGTTAATCACCTGTTAATCACGTAATTAAGAGCCGTAAATCACGGGTTGTCACATGTTCTATCAGAACATAACACAGTAGGGTTAGACATTTGTTTGATATCGTCATACTAGACAGTAGTAGTATATATATTCACAGGTATATACCACATAAGTGACATCAAACAATTATTACTCTAGCAGAGTACTTAGTAGGCTTGCACTGAGGGAATCCATACGTGATAAGACTTGCTGTGGTTTCTGTGCTCTGAATTCCATAATTATGTATGCATCCATAATTACGTAACTCCTTGCCCAGTCCGCACAGTTCGTTTCATCCGCGTATTTCTTCCTTCAGATAGGCCATTGCTTTCAGGTAAAGTCACGTATACTTGTGACATTCTACTTCTAGTATATGCTAATTATCACACATAATTGCAAGTAATTTCTCAGTTAAAGACAAGTGCTACTTCGGTGCACCCTAAGTCTCGTAGTGTCTTCTCTAGACTCATGTAGACAGTTTCAGGTTGTGGATGTCGCGGGACGTTTTATGCAATGAAAACTCTTTGAAAAATTGTTTTCGTGAAAGGATCCTAGAGATTGTAGACTAGACTCGAGAAGGAATCATGGTTCACTACAATCGCAGCTCTGATACCAATCTGTCACACCCCTTTCTGCGGCGGAAGCACGAGGTGTGATCATGAAAGGTTCTCATTGCATACGAAGAGTAAACATACTACCTGCTCAAAAGTAACTTCAAACATTACATTACTGAAAACATAAGTCAAGTGTTTACAACACGAGTTAGCATATTGTTTTAAAAGTTACAACTTTATTTAACGATAAACATAGCGACATCCACGAGCATGAGTAAGACCACGCGCACATCCATCCTAGTTACCTGAAATACATGTGAGTTTTGGAAAAACGTCAACATAAAGTTGGTGTGAATTCATGCAGTTTTTGTATTTCACGTTTGTATACTTTGTATGAAAACATAGTTTGTGTCATGTATAAATCAAGTTTTCATGTGTACACCATGTACTCATGTATAATTCAAGTTTACTTGTGTACCCCACGTATTCAAGTATAAATTAAGTTCTTCTTGAGTACCCCACGTACTCAAGTATAATTCCCGTTTTCTTGAGTACCCCACGTACTTAAGTATAATTCAAGTTTTCATGAGTACCCCACGTACTCAAGTATCAATCAAGTTTTAGTATGGTATGAATTTTATGTAAATAAAGTATTCCTGTAAGTATCAGGATTGTTAATGGGTTGCAAAGCCATTAACATGTGACACGACATAGGAAGTCACCAAACCTTAGGCATTTTTCTAGTTGGCATATTCTGAGACACAAAAGCACTACTCGATACTCGCCCTCACCGAGAGTGTGGCTGCCCGGCACCCGTTAGATCTAACCTTTTGTTCTGCGGTCTAGGTATATAGTTGATTAATGGTGCTTATGCTACCCTATTCGTGACACGATTTCTCGTATCATTTCTCATAACGCATCCTTCTTGGTACTCGTCCTCACCAAGTGTGCTTCTCGTGTTCTTATATCTCATCACACTTGGTTCTCGTCCTCACCAAGTGTGCTTCTTGTATTTTTATCATACCATTTATAAATATTGTAACATTTGTACATGTATTTCACCCCCGGAGTTATAAAACTGAAAACAGTTAAAAGAAAAGGGGGAGCATGAACTCACAACTTTGCGTTCCTTGCGTCGTAACTTCACCGGATTTGCTTAATTAACGTCGTGACCTATACGCGTTTTCTTAACATTAGTCACTAGACTTGCGTCGCACAAGTACAGTCACTCTCTTTTGTATTTGTATTGTTGTGTTAAAAATATTTTATATTTTTAACTAAGTATCTTACTTATATTATTTTCTCATAAATTAATATAAGTATCTCGTGTTTTGCACTTTGCACCCGAATTATGTATCTCGTATGTTGCATGTGTATTTTTGTGTTTATACTTCTCATGAGTATTTAGTGTATTTTTAAGTCTTAATACACTAGCACGTATAACACATACTATATACACTTAGCACAAAAGTTGGTGATCAAATAATATATATATTTTTCTCAAAAATATATACATACTTAATATCCATTTTTATTCTTGAAGAAATCCTCATTTCTTATCACCAAAAATTAGGGAAACCTTGGTAATATTTTTAGATACATTATTAGGGAATAAGTTTCTCAAAAACTTATATTTTTTCTAAGTGTCAAAATTTATAAAAATTTTGACAGAGTTTCCCATAAAAATGGAGGTTTCCCATGTTTTCAAAACATATGTTTATTTTCTTTTAAATCATCAACAATATCGACAACAATCAACAACAACCTTTATTTATCAACTTGTCAAAACAAGCATATACCACAACTTATGAATTTGAAAGTTTGTAAAAATATGTAGTAACTTACTAGCACATTTAGTAAGTCTTGTTACCTTTAAAAATAAGTTTAGTTTCTTAAAAACTTTATCTTTAAAGAGTATGTATTTTCACAACTTCTAGTCATGATTTACCAAACACATTTCTTGTTAAATTTTTCTTGTGACACAAGTGTTTACACACTTGTTTATTTACTAAAATGCTTTTAGTTTATGTAAGGTTTGGGTTTTAACAAAACTAGCATTTTCCGCTTGGTTCTTCCGAAAAACCACTTGTAGATCTTTAGTTCTACATGTTTAGAGTCTTATTTTACAAGAAAATTTACTTTTACACAAGTTCATGTTTATGTGTGGAAGGGTTCATCATCTTACAACTTTTACACTTAACATATTACTAGTTCATGTTCCATGAACATGATCTAGCACGTCTAGATGACGATCCGTTCCACTACTAGCAACTAACAACATCAAATATTCACAACAAAGCAAGATTTGCGAGATTTACACACATATCTACTCTTTATCAAACTAGTTTATCTTTCTTTCAAGACTTTTAGTTTTGATCTTGTGTGTTCTTGAGTTTTAACCGTTAAATCACCTATTAACCACTTTAAACAAGATCAAGAAGATGTTTAGAGACACTTACTACTAGCTCGAGGCTAGGGAAGAATCAAGGCGAAAACAAGGTGGATAAAAGCAATATTGAGATGTTCTTGAGTTTCCGAAAGCACCGAGCCTCCTTGTATGATCTCTTGCACATTTGTATGTATAAGAAATGGTTGTACAAGAACTTGATGATGGATGTGTGGTGGTGATGGTGTTCGGCCGTGACCAAGCCAAGAGAAAGGAGAGAAAGCAAGTTTGGTTTATGGTGTGATGAAAGAGGATGCATATCCTTTGTTCTTATTTAATAACCAATCAAGCTTTTTATCCAACATATAACATGCTTTCTAGATACTAGACATAAGGGATTAAAATAATCAAAAAGGTGGGGAGTGTGTCACCACATGGTGACCGTAAATTGAAGGGGGGGTATATGGTTGGATTTTGATGATATAGTTAAGTGTTTAGTTGAAATCCAAAAGGACTTAGTTAGTACATTTATGTGTGTTATATAATATAACGGGTGTTAGGGTGTTCGGGGGCCCTAACTAGCTCAGAAAAGTACAAACAATGTCATTGACAATATTTCTATGTTCCGGGTAAAGTCCGGTTGTTCAGTTGGATACTGGTTCGTTAAAGTGCTAAATTACACTTTTTAGTGTCTTTTAAGTACCTTTTTGTATCCCTTTCAATTCCCAACACTTGGGGAAGTATTCTGGATAATAAAACGACATTTTTGCATGATATTTCAGTGCCAAATTGCTGATTATAGCTGAATTATATAAAATTCTGCACTTAAAGTGCGTTTCGGGTGCTTTTTAGTGCTTATTTTAGCTTCCGGAGAGTATATATATTAACCCTTGTATGTACTCTTGGGTTTTAACGTATTCTTGTCGTTGGACCTACACCTAGGCTCCAGTTTTAATGTCTGACTGCTTTCTGCAGTTCTGTTGACACAGTGTCTTACCGGTGAGTTTACTTAGTATTTCTGACGCAACGCTCTCGTTTATGCATAAAGCAATATTTTGTAGTATACAACGTGCATGAATTCACTTGTTTAGCATGTAATCAGTCAATACTGACATTTAAGCACATAATTACAGTCATTAAATAATAATTAAAGTGTACGGAAATTACCGGTTTGGTGCCAGTTGTCACATGTTTGTCGTTTGGGACAGAATCAGGTTGCTCAGGTTCCAGCTCCGGGTCAGGGGAATGCTGTGAGATTCCCACCGGGTTAATGTTTTAATTATGGAGAGTATGGTCACTTCCACAACAACTGTCCAAGACTGGTGAATGCAAACGCGAATGCTAACGCGAACCCGAATGCGAACGTCAACGTTAATGTGAATCCCGCTCGTGGGCGAGCGTACAATTTGAATGCAATCGAAGCGAGGGCTGACAACGAGGTTGTCAATGGTACGTTTCTTGTTAACAATCAACCTGCATCTATTCTTTTTTATTCTGGTGCCGATAGAAGTTTTGTTTCGTTATCTTTTGAGCCTTTGCTTGCGATACCTAGAACTAAACTGAGGAAACCCTTATCTGTCGAAGTTGCTACTGGTAAACCTCTTGTTCTCGATTCTGTTATTGTGATTATCAGTTGAACCTTGATAACCATCTTTTTCCTATTGACCTCACACCGATGCAACTTGGGAGTTTCGATATTATCGTTGGAATGGATTGGTTAACCAAACACCACGCTGAGGTGGTTTGTTTCGATAAGATTGTTCGTATTCCCTTGTCTTCTAGCGATGTTTTGGAAATTCGTGGCGAGAAACCTTCAGGTGGTTTGAAGCTTATGTCGTGTTTGGAAGCCCAAAGGTATTTATGAAAAGGATATGTTGCTTTTCTGGCACATGTCACCGAAGAGAAAAGCAAGAGCAAGAGTATTCAGGATATTCCAATTGTTCGGGATTATCCAGAGGTGTTTCCTGATGAACTGCCCGGTTTGCCTCCAGTTCGTCAAGTCGAGTTTCATATTGACCTTGTACCCAATGCCAACCCGATTGCAAAAGCACCTTATCGTCTTGCACCGTCGGAGATGCAAGAGTTATCGAAACAGCTTCAAGAGTTATCTGATAAAGGATTCATCCGACCGAGCTTTTCACCTTGGGGAGTTCCTGTCCTCTTCTTGAAAAAGAAAGATGGATCCTTTCGAATGTGTATCGATTATCGTGAGCTTAATAAGCTCACCATCAAGAATCGATATCCCCTACCTCGAATTGATGATCTCTTTGACCAGCTGCAGGGTGCTTCATGCTTTTCCAAGATCGATCTGCATTATGGGTATCATCAACTTCGTGTTCTCGAAGAAGATATTCCAAAAACTGCTTTCCGCACAAGATATGGGCATTACGAGTTCACTGTCATGCCTTTTGGTTTGACAGATGCTCCAGCTATCTTTATGGACTTAATGAATAGGGTCTGCAAACCTTATTTGGACAAGTTCATTATTGTGTTCATCGACGATATTCTCATTTATTCAAAATCTCGAGCCGAGCACGAGCAACACCTTCGCTTAACATTGGAACTCCTGAAGAGGGAACAACTTTTTGCTAAATTCTCCAAGTGTGAATTCTGGCTTAAAGAAGTTTAATTCTTGGGTCATATAGTCAATGAGCAGGGTATTCATGTGGATCCATCCAAGATTGTTGTTATCAAGGACTGGAATACACCGACGACGCCTACAGAGATTCGGTCTTTTCTTGGTCTTGCTGGTTATCGCCGATTCATTTCAAATTTCTCGAAGATTGCGGTTCCACTCACTACTTTGACTCAGAAGAATAAGCCTTTCGAGTGGGGACCCAAGCAAGAAGAAGCGTTCCAAATGCTGAAGCAGAAGTTATGTGATGCTCCTGTTCTATCTCTGCCCGAGGGAAGCGATGATTTCGTTGTCTATTGCGATGCGTCCAACTTAGGCCTTGGTTGCGTCCTTATGCAACGAGGTAAGGTTATTGCATATGCATCTAGACAGCAGAAAGTTCACGAGAAGAACTACACAACTCATGATCTTGAGCTAGGAGCTGTGGTTTTCGCGCTTAAAATATGGAGACACTACCTCTATGGAACGAAGTGTGTGGTTTTCACAGACCACAAAAGTCTCCAGCATATTCTTAATCAGAAAGAGCTGAATATGAGGCAACGACGTTGGGTTGAACTCTTGAATGACTATGATAGCGAGATTCTCTACCATCCTGGTAAGGCGAATGTCGTAGCTGATGCGCTTAGTCGAAAAGAACGAGTCAAGCTTCATTCTGTTTGAACTCTATCTGATATTCAATCTCGTGTCCTTCAAGCTCAACAATTTTGTGTTTCACAAAATTTGATAGGTAAGGAATTACCACGTCAACTTGAGCTTAAGCTCGAAGCGAAAGATGATGGTTTGCTCTATTTTAAGGATCGATTGTGGATTCCGAAACAAGACGATCTTCGCACCTTGGTAATGGACGAATCTCATAAGTCTCGATATTCTATCCATCCTGGTGCTGATAAAATGTACAAGGATCTTCGTACTCAGTGCTGGTGGCCTGGTATGAAGAAGGATGTTGCCTTGTATGTATCGAAATGCCTAACTTGTCTCAAAGTCAAGGCCGAACATCAACGACCTTCTGGCTTGCTTGTACAACCAGAGATACCGGTTTAGAAGTGGGAGAACATTGCGATGGATCTCATCACTAAGTTACCGCGTACGTCTAAAGGTCATGATGCTTTTTGGGTTATTATCGATCGATTAACGAAATCAGCTCATTTCATTCCGATTCGCGAGGATCTATCTGCTGATAAACTTGCAAAGATTTATGTTGGTGAGCTTGTGACACGACATGGTGTGCCCTTGGATATCATCTCTGATCGTGATGCTCGATTTTCATCTTATTTCTGGAAGGCCATGCAATCTGCTTTGGGAACCCAACTGAATCTAAGCACTGCTTATCATCCCCAAATAGATGGTTAATCTGAGCGAACGATTCAAACTTTGGAGGATATGCTTAGAGCATGCGTGATCGACTTTGGTGGTAATTGGGATTCTCATCTTCCACTGATCGAGTTCTCTTACAACAATAGTCATCACGCTAGTATTAATATGGCACCATTCGAAGCTCTCTACGGTCGAAAATGTCGTTCACCTGTCTGTTAGAACGAGACCGGTGAAGCTCAGCTTACTGGACCTGAGCTCGTTCTGGAAACAACAGACAAAATCAAGAAAATCCGCGATAATCTTGTGACAGCTCGAAACCGTCAAAAGAGATATGCGGATATGCGACGCAAGCCCTTAGAATTTCAAGTCGGAGATCGTGTCCTACTCAAGGTTTCACCTTGGAAGGGAGTCGTGAGATTTGGAAAGAAAGGAAAACTTGCACCTCGATATGTGGGACCATTTAAGATTGTGGAAAGAATTGGGAAGGTTGCCTATCGACTAGAGCTACCTCCAGAGCTTGGAAATATTCATCCGACTTTTCACGTGTCCAATCTGCGAAAGTGTTTAGCTGACGCTGATCTACACATTCCTCTCGATGAGATTCGAATCGATGAAACAATGCACTTTGTTGAGAAACCCGTGGAGATCGTGGACCGTGCTTTCAAACAGTTGAAGAACAAACGGATTCGATTGGTCAAAGTTCGCTGGGAATCCAAACGTGGCCCAGAGTTTACTTGGGAACGTGAGGACCAGATGAAGACGAAATATCCGCATTTGTTTTCTCAAGCTTCCTCTAGTTAAAATTTCGGGATGAAATTTCCTGAAGTAGGGGAGACTGTGACAACTGTGTTCTGTAATCGATGTACGATGTAAAACAATGATGATTATTAATAAAAAAATATGCTTTGGTGTTATTATATGTGTTTTGGTGTTTCTATGTGTGTATTTGTGTGTGGTGATTTTTCAATTCGATTCGATTCCGATTGCAAGCTTTAAATCTCGTTCTGGAAGGTTACACGCAAACTGGTGCGTAAACGCAGTCAGTATAACGTGACAAACACTCCGGAATAGTGACATAGGCTTAACATACCTTAAATAACCTCCACATAACTTAGAAATAAGTTTTGAATGGTTTGGTGTGTTGAAATCAACTTTGTTCGATCGCAGGGACTATTTGTGTCAAACGGCGAAACCATGCCGATTTGTATAGTAACGAACATTCCGGAACTTGATCATAAGTTAAACATACCCTAAATAACCTTTACATAGCTTAGAAATAGGCTTTGAGGGGTTCGATATGCTAAAATAAACTTTATTGATCAATAGGGACTAAAAGCGTCAAAAAGTGCATAAGTTTGCATTTTCGCGCATATCTTACGTTCTGAATATATCCGGACCTCCAAAAATTTATGAAACTATTAAAATATTTTATTTTAGTGTTTGGAATGAGAAAATTCCATTCGTCGCTTAATTTGGATCGTTTTTGCGTTCGTTACAACTTCCGCCGTAATTAACCGAACAACGCAACCGTAGGACCAAACGAACCGACATCCGAGATATTTTTGAGCACATTTTAAGTTCCCTATACTTTAACTTCATTTTAGAGCTTTGAAATGGGGTTAACGGGGCTTAAACGTGTCAAAAATGCATCAAATAACAAGTTTGGGGCTTCAGGGGCCTGTTCTGCCATTTTTGAAACTTGGCTGGTCTGCACAAGGCTTACGGACCGTAAGCCCTTAGCCATACGGTCCGTAAGGACCTCCCAGAACAGAAAAACTAGATTAACCAGCTGTTAACAGCTGTTAAGCACTCATAACCCAATTGCACATGGTTTTGGGCAATACTAGGGGCTCAAATGGTTTTATAAAACCATGGGCTTGAGGTGTATGGATGAGATTGAAGCACGTTATTCGAGGAACGATCTTAACGGTTCTAGAAATCCTATAAATACCCCCATGATCACAACTCCAAAACCCACAATTTGAAATCTGATTTATGCTCTCTAAGTGGAAGTATATGCTTCCTACCTGAGAGAAAATCAGAATCAAATCTTGCGGGGACCTTCTGTAAGTGTTCTTTCGTTCTTTTTCATTCGTTTTAGCGTTAAAGTCAAACTGCATTTGACTTTCTGCATTGACCAGTTTATGGTCAATGTGAAGTTCGTTTGAACTTCATAACATGAGTGTAATCACGATGGTTATAGTCCCTAGTGACTTTACCTACTGATTACCACGTTATCTAGGCTCAGTGACGAGTCGTAGTTTTGGCCAAAATGCGTATTCTTGTGTATTTTGTAATCAAACTACTCTTAGGTATCAAAACTGTTTGTTTTGATACCAAACTTGTTTCTAACTTGGTTAAGCATGTTTTAACATGCTTAGCTCGTCACTTTTAGTTTTGTGCTTGTCTAGGGTCGTAAAGGTAAGCGATCTAAACAATCGCTTATACTTTTGAACCCGACCCATTTGGTCGATCATTAGGATCCGACCAAACATGTTTAGTGACCATAGTAGCATAGGGAATAACCTTCCGAGGTTATACCTTATGGTCACCTAGTTTAGGTAGTTGTATGATAAGTAGATTATATGCCATAGGTAAATTACTAGAATACCCTTTTCATACATAATTGGTAATTAAGCATATGTAACTCATTTAAACATGTTTTGGCATATAATGCTTGTCATAGGACTAGTTAGACGTCTCGAACGCGCTTTGCGCGCACGACACGTTAAAGTAGCGTAAGCTACCTTAATGGGTCGCGATGGATCGAAAGCACTTAGGTTAGGTTTCATTTAGGATATAGGCCTTGTTAAACCATATCACATGGGTTCCAACACTCATTTGGTTTACAAGACCTCATTCTGTCCGATCTTCCGATTTAGGCGTCTATTGTTTGACTAGTGATTCAATTACTAGGTGCTGCTTGATTTCTCTGGTTTACTCGAGTTTGTTGAAGTACTATTGATTGAGGATACCTTGCACTACATGTGAGTACATAGTTCCCCTATTTTACTGTTTTCAATTGTTTTGGGGTGATTCATATGTACAAAAATGATTTCAAGGTTTAAACGATGATTTCAAAAATGATTAAAATGATTTATACTAAACTAATAACGATTTCAATAATGTGAACAAACTTGTTGGTTGTAGTTATATAACGAATGACATTCATTAATTTTGGCCAAACCGACCAGTATTAGGTTATGGTACCATAGGATCTGACAAATCCCGTTATTGCACTATACCCATGGTTATGTGTGGGTGTTGTGGGTAACGACTGAATATGTAATTATTAACTTACCCTTTGGGGGTTTGTTAATACGAGAAGCGAGGAACGAGGTAGTCGAGTCATGAAGGTTTGAATGTTATTAACGAGATGACCATATATAAGTTTTCACAATTAAAACGAGGATGATTTAAACGATTTAAATGAGTAAACGATTTGGGTAAACGATTGGTTTTTGGCTAGTGTTTAGATAACGGGACGGGTGTAATGTGGTGAAAATATGGTAGATACGCCGCTGGTACTTCTTATATATAAGTGTTTTCAACATATTACATACCGTGGCGTTATTTAGTTCACTTGGGTAAATGATATTGAAACGATGTCACTCAACGATGTTTTCGAAATAATATACGAGTTTTATTAACGAGTTTATACGAGATGTTTTACAAGATGGTTTTCTAAAACAAAAAGCTTTTGGGCTAAGAATAGTGGCTACGAAATTTTATAAATTATAACCATCTTGATTTGAGTTGGTTAATCATGTTGCAATATTATACATTTTTAAAAACAAGGTTTTCGAGGTATTGCAATATATGTAAACAAGCCATGATTTCGATACTCTTATAAAACCTATGTACTCGCCAGCATTTCTTTGCTGACTTTGTTTTTACATATGTTTCAGGTGTTGTTGCTTGATTGATGTTCTAGGATGCATGCGTCACATAGGATCTGGACGAGGCCTTAGTGACATAAAACAATGATAGTCGATATAAAACTTGTTTGTTATGTGTTAAAACAATGTTAATGTTTAATATTTTCAATAAAACGAAACACTTTTTGTATCAATGGTTATGAAACAATAATTCTGTTACAACACTCCCCGACGTTTCCGCCACGCTTTGTTGTTTTACGTGGTCGGGGTGTGACATCAGAGTTATAATTATTAGCACTGCAAAAGGAGTCATATACTTTTGCAATCCCCCTATTTCAAATACGCAATATTCGACATTCCTTGGTAATGTCACTTAACAACAAGTTATCACACGAAAGTCTAGATAAAGTTCTTATATTTTTTTTCGTTGAAATTCTGACTTCTGCATATAATAAGTTGACTTTCGCGTTTCTACTTCCCCTAATGGTCATCATACCATGAGGATTTCTTTCGTATTAGCAAATATTGATCTGTTTCATTTCTTGGTAAATCCACACGTTACACATGCACTGTTTGTTGCGCATGTGGTTCGTTTGATTTATAACAACCCCTGGAGGGCTTCATTTCAATTTGTTGTTTTATCCAAACTCAAATATCATTTCGCTATACTTGATTTTTGGCACTGTGAACCGCATTATTGCTAAACGATGACTCTTTGATATCGAGTCAATGAATTTCTTGAAAAACTCAATTTTCTTTGGCATACATGGTTTTTGTTGTGACCATGTCCGAACTTTCTTATTAATACAAAAAAACTCGTTGTGTTTAAACCAAGTTCAATTGTTTGAACTTGCTCGCATTACATATTCAATTCAATGTCCCATATGATGAATTGAAGCCATCATATTCGAAATAATCCCAACAAGCACTTCAATTCTCTTGAGCTATAACAGGCTTGTTTGATCTTCGACTTCATTAAATCGTTTCTTTGATCACGATCACCTTGTGGTGACGTTTTCACAAAAATCTGAAACTTGCACTAATCTCGTTTGCACATATCATATACGGATTTAATTATTTATTTATTTATATTAAATCTGCTTTGTTGGTTTATCCTATAAAAGCAATCTTAACACAATCGTGTGCTAAGATAATGATACACAAATTCATATCATATTTCAGTGTATCTCTTAATGATTCTTACAGCATCAATCGAGCCTTTCGTGATAATTATTGCTTCGAAAAACATTATTCAATTATTTCAATTTCAATCGAAAATCCTACTAGATTTGTTTGAAACAAACATTCGGATTTACTTCGTTGAACTTTCATTTGGTTTCAAGCACGGTGAACTCGTCCAGTCACCGCTAGTTATTATTTCAATTACTACGACACCTTGCGGCGTCGTTATAAACTTGTAGCTTGAGCTAATCTATATCTATATATACCTTTCGCTCGACTCATCCTTGAAAATGGTCTTGATACAATTATGTATGAAGACAATGATACACTAAACTCTATTGTATATCGGTGTATCCTTATAATTCGATAAATGTCAACCCCTTTAATTTTTCTCAGTTGACAAATTATTCTCGTACTTCTATTTTATTCGAGCTTGTTTATTTTGAATCTTCCTCAGTTGATAATCAAAGTAAGTTTTCTGTTGACAGTGAATTCTATTGTTTCTAAAAATCATTCACAACTTGTAAACATTCACATCGATTGATCATATATCTTTTGGCTTGAACCTAGTCACCTTGAAAATTTTATCATTTCATCTCATTCGTTTGACATTGATTTTCTTGAACTAATTGAGTCCTATTTACTGTACACTCATATTCACAAAATTTTGATATTTTGATTCTGTACCATCTACCTTAATACTGTTTTTATTGATTAAAACATGACATAACTTAAAAAGACATCGTAGCCCAAATCTCGAGGACGAGATTTAAAACAAGGTGGGGAGGATGTAACATTCCTATTTTTATCATATAAGAATTTTAGGTTTGTTTAAAACCACTAGTAACTAGTTTATTTTTAATATAACTATTCAACCCAAATAGTTTTAAAAACTATTTTATATAGTTGGTTGAACTATTATAAATAATTGGCCTGTATATGGGTGACCTTTCTATTAAAATAAAAGTATACAAAAACTTATATTATTAGATAGATAGATTACTGGTAAGTTGACCGTTAAAAATATGAAGTATCTAGATGGGCCTAGGAACCGTATAATAATTAAATTATAAAAATACATTGTATTTAAACCTACTCTATTTTTAATGAAACTTGGTTCAAAATGTAGACAAAAATATTCTCGTTCTAATAACATATTTATTATTTTATAAAACGTCATATTTTAAAAGTTATATGCGTCAAATAAGTGAACCAGTTGAATTAAAATAAAATACTAAAATAATATTAAAATGTAAATTGAAATGGTGGTACGTGTCATTTCAAAGAAATGATAACTCATAATTATTGTATACGTGTAAGATAGAACTCCTTCCTTTGATTGATGAATGAACAAGTAAACATTTGATATAAATAAGAACATCAGTCATCATTTTTTTTCCTTCAAAGATCCTTTCTTTCGCCACTCTCTTCATATACATACATATATATATATACATATATATATATATATATATTTATTTATTTCAGTAATTTCCCATAATAATAATAATACCCTGCCCCGTTTTAAGTATTTTAACTCCCGATCACCGCTACCCTTTCTGATTGATCTGAGCCCCATAACACATGTCAAGGCTCTGCCTGATTAAGTTCGTTGGGGTTCTGTCTCGTGACATAGGGACAAGGTTGAATTAGGGGTACTATACTTAACACGAGTGCAATTATATATCTATATATATATATATATATATTTTTAAAATAGCTCTGAAGTTATACCCAAGATTTATACCAGGAGGTACATATCAATTATTATATTTCTTTTCAGAAGTCAAGATAAAATGGTTTTGAGTCTTGATGGTTAGCATGGTTTTATACCTTTTAACCTCTAGTTAAATTTTTATAATCAACTGGGTTTGTTATGTTATTTAAATTTTATACCAACTATTTATTGGTACCATTTCAAGTAATATTTTTATAAATCTAATATAAGTTATCTTATAAAACAAATCCTATAAGAGAAATAGAACTAAATATATATTTCTATGGTTTAAAGAAAAGTAATTTTAATTAATAGTAGTTACCACTATTTTAAAAGGGGATATTCTTTAGTTAAAATTATTTCTCTTATTTTTGTCCAATAGGAAACCCTAATTGAGACACCCAAGTGATCCTGCATAAACCCTAAAATTTTCATAACAATCGAAATCAGGATCAGGGCCCCTAAAACTCAGGGGGGGTATTTCCTAGTCAGTATTATCTAAACAATTTGTTGTCGAAATTGAATTTTAACGAACGGTCGACTCAGCTAGGCTACCAAGACACGGGGCTACCCTATGCTAGGGTGGTGTCCCTCGCGCCACGCGACAGCCCCTCGCGCCACGCGAGGGAGCTGTTTTTCATATATAAATAGAGGGGTGTGGGACTTGACATTCTGCGTTGGTTCGACGTAATAATTCAATTCAGGCACCGAGTTATAGTCTGTTTACTATAAAAACACACACAATCACGAAACGCTGCTACGATACAGGGTATTAACTCAATCGCTGCTACGATTCAATGTCCGATTGATTTAAACTATCCGATGAATGTTTAAGTGCTGCTCAAACTTGGGTTATGCTTTGTCATTCGTCGTTAATTCGATGGATGTTTAAGTATTGCACTTTGTCATTTGTTGTGAGGGTTTTAATCTCGTGAGTTATCGTAAATGCTGTATTAGTTACTTACCGAGTTCGTGTGCACTAGGTTACAAGACTAATCAATAGGCTAAGCTCTGCCTGTATAAATCTGCAAAATCAAGGCTAACCAGTAGGCTAAACTCTGGCCGTATAAATCTGCATGCTTATAATGTGAGTCATTCTCTTTTTACCAAATTATTTCCAAAACCCTATTTACTTTCAAAGTTATAATTACAGGGATTAAGTCTTTGTAATCTCCAAATTACAGCCGGTATGTGGGGTTTTGTATACATTACTTGATAACCGTCACCATTGGACAACGGGTTAGCCAAGGGGTGATATGACCATAATCACAGACACCATTGGACAACGAGATAGCCAATAGGTGGTCGAGTGATAAATACCGTGGGTATATGGTTGATACGTATAAGCATTGTAATCGCTCTTAATACTGTAACTTATAACACTGGTTCTAGTTATACTTTGCAGTAATTAAGTCTTTGCCAATCTTAAAGAAGCAAATGTAAAAACTCTTAATGCTGTGAATTATAACAAATATGTTTTTGTACAAAAATGAATGAACTCACCAGTGTTTTCTGCTGACCAAATCTTTTTAAAACGCGTTTCAGGTAATTACAGTAGATCAGGAATTAGAGTTGGATGCGGCACCAACAAGGCTTACAGAAGTGGCTTATTTTATCAATTAAATTAAATTAAGAAAAGTTGTTTTATGTATTCGAATTTATCCTATATTAAAGCTACCTTTCAAAACATGGTTTTATCCCATCTATTTAATAAATAAAAAATCCGGTGTTTTCTAAACTCTGATAATTTTCCTAACTCACGGTCCTGATGAAATTTCCGCTGCAATATTTTTCTAAATAACCACCGGTACCACTTGGCTGCTCGCGGCTCCCGATTCCGTCCAGGGTGGGGTCGGGGGTCGTGACAAAAAACCTCACAAATCGTATACACATGTATACGTGTCGTATAACTATATACAGCCGTATATGGTAAAATCAAAAAAACATTCCCTGCGAATTTTCCTATTAAAAAACATTCTATACGAGCCGTATAATGTTATACGGCCCGTATACAATAGGGGGTGTGAAAATAAGATATAGGGTATGTGTAAATAAGAGGGGCCTAAATTATATTCTAATTAATTTTATAGGCTGTAGATATAATTAAAACCAACAATAGTTATAATTTTATATAAGTTTCAAAAATACAGGGTGTTATATATAATTAAAATATATATGTATATGGATCTATAGATGAAGTGACAATAAAAAATACATATAATCCAACGTGTTTTTATTAATAAAAATGGGAGTATACATTTAATGAAATAAACTGGATAGCAAAAATAATGATAGAATATCCTGATTGTTACACATTGTGTTAATTATGTATGGTGAGTGGAGAAATAAAAAGAATGCTCATGTCAGGGCAAATCAAGAAGGAGGGAAACAATGAAATCGTGGCAAGTCAAACTCATATCCAACTATGAGGGTTAGCTTTCAATTAAGGGTGCTGTTAAAAAAACTAAGCCACCCTCACATGTGAGGCAAACTAAGTATATCCAACTGACTTTGTAATGAGTAAGAAACTACTTGTATATCTCTTAATTAGGCTCTTAATGGTTCAGACTGTTTGCTTTGCGAGCAGATGTCTGAATGGTTTAGACATTTGCCTCTGAATGGTTTAGCATTATTATATTGAGTCTGAATGATTAAATTAATGCCTCTAATATGGATTTGTCAGATATTTGCCTCTAAAAGGTTAAACATTATATTGGCTCTCAATGGTTCATACATATTACTGATTTAACACTTAACCATTTAGAAAGAGCGTCTAGATACTCTATACGCAATTTCTAATAGTTAGGGAGGAGACGTGAAACTTTTAGAAACCATAGGGTAAAAACTAAAATTTATATTTTTTTAGGGACCGACCTATGACAGAGGTAAAAATCCACATTGTCTCCGCACTCACTCACGCAGCCGTCTCTCTCCCGCTCAATCAATTCCGAAATCATCCACAATCAAATTCACTGTAAGCACTTGTACGTTAACTACTAAATAAATCTTCAGTATATTGCTTCCTCTCGTGTTCTTGTATGTTAGTACGGAGTTAACTTCATTTTCTGTGCGATTTTTCGTCGATTATTAGATCTAAATCATGAAGACATTACTCTGTTCTTGTGTTTCGATAAATTGGTGTGGTTTTCGGTTTAGGGTTCATGTGATTGTTGTATAGAATCCACAAACCCTACCTTGTTAGGGTTCATGTATTACAGTTTATAATCTGGGGTTTGTAGTTAATGGATATCTGATATTACTAGCTAGCTACTTTTCAAGAATATGAATTCATTTACTTATTTATAGCCATCATTGTAGCACTTGATAAATAACTTATGTAGTTATAATACATCTGATAACCGAAAATCCTACAACTACCAAATACCTAGGAATAGGGAGGCTGCTTACTTACTGTACCCTCCCCTAAAAGTCTGATAAAAAACTTTATAATTGACAACAGCCTTATGCATTTGCCAACCCATGCTCTAGCTACTTTTGTTATGTCCTTGGCAAATTGGATTTTAGTAATCTAAACTATGACTGATTGGGCGGTAATAAGCTATAATGTCAATGTGAATAATGACACTTAACTTATTTCATTGCCAAAGGCAATCCCACTTGTCTGTCCTTGACTTCCATATATGTTGTTTTGAAACAACTACAACATTTTTATAGGGTAAAAATCAGCCAATTGTTCATTATTGGCAGGCGGAGTTCCTTTTACGTTTGAGCCGGATTGTTCTTGATAAAGAAGTGAAAGTTAGGAGTGTGATTGGTCACATTGCGAGTACGGATTATTATTATTGGCTAATAGGCTTGCCTTTTTATCTAAAATTAACTGTTTTAGGTTTTCGGTAACTCGGTTCATATCTTATTATGTTTGTATGTATATTTTTTTGGAGAGTATTAAGGATATGAGTTACTAGTTTTTTTTTTTTTTTTTTTGTTTAATTTTGTAGAACATGTCAGAAGATAATGCTAATGTACACGAAAACGAGGCAATGCCTGAGAACCCACTTCCAGTTGAAGCTCAATTTCCCGATAACGAAAATGAACAAGAACACGGTGATGATGCACTAGAGACTCAAGAAAACGAAGAAGAAGAACAAGGCGGCGCTGTGGTGGAGGAAGACGGTGGTGCTGCCGCTGCTGCTGCTTCTGCCGAAGGTCTTGTGGAACAGAAATGGCCCGGGTGGCCTGGAGAGAATGTTTACAGGATGTTGGTTCCCGTGCAAAAAGTCGGTGGCATTATTGGCCGTAAGGGAGAGTACATAAAGAAAACTTGTGAAGAAACGCGCGCTCGCATTAAAATTCTTGATGGTCCTCCTGGTACTAATGAAAGAGCTGTAAGTTTCTTATTAAGATTCTTTAGGTTTCCACATTATTTGTTGATTGATTTGTTTTATTCTATGAATCTGTGTGTGATATATGGATATATACTAACACCGTTTAATGGTATTGACAAATGAAAATTAGAGTGGGTATGTTAAAAGCATGTACCATAACAAAAGGTGGATATAATAATCAACTCTTAAGACAATAAGATATATAAAAAGATTAAAATGTAACGCAGTAACAGACTAATAGTGTAACAGCCAAGAGAAAACATGAAATTAGTAAAGATAACAACTATCAACACCTAACAAAAAGTCAGGTTAAATCTAGGTAAGTTTATGTTATTCCAATAACTTAAATGATTCGTGCAGGTTCTCTGAAATATATGCAACTTTACAACTGTCAAAGTGGCTCCATTTAGAAGAGCCTCCAGATTGCAGGTCAACAGTTATCGAGAAGCATGTATGTTACCTGGTAACTTCAGAACTGGATGGATTGATGTCTTGCCACGTGTTGATAGTCAAACGAGTTATGAGTTAACAAAACATCGAAACAAAATGATAATAAGAATAAGAAACTAATACTAAATGAAAAGTAAAACATGGTATATGTAAGTTAAGGATCAAGAACATCTTCAAATCTTCAATTAATGAATTGTAGATGTTAACTTGGATTAAGTCCCTTTGATGTTCTCTACGACTCTACTGTATGATCAAGGTTAAAACATCCAAATATATTAATTATTATTTATTCAATCTTAGAGCATACTCTAATGATATTTAATCTATACTAGTTAATATTTTGACTAGGCTATAACTATAAAAGAAGAAGCGATACATTGGTACAACAGGCTGTATGATCAACATAAAGTTTAAAGGGAGAAATTAACAATTTGTAAAAAATTATGCTTGTTTTGCAGTATATGATTTATGATTGCAAAACATGCAGTACTTTAGAATTCACACATTAACATAAACTAAACATTCCTATGGAAGTTATCAATGTTTTTTCTTGATGAAAAAACAATGTTTTTTCTCGATGAAAAAAACGGGCGGCTGATCATTAAGTTACAAGTTCATTGTCTCATATTTTACTTAATGTGATCTTATTAGTGAGAAAGGGTTTGTGATTATATGTTGTTACTAAATACTAAATAAGTAAATGTTTTTTGATAGGTGTTGATATCTGCAAAGGAAGAACCGGATGTTCCTATTCCTCCTGCGATGGATGGTTTGCTGAAGGTTCATCAACGGGTCCTTGATGCTGACAAGGATTCCGCTCATGCCCCACCTGGAGGCCCCACTTCCATTTGTACAAGGCTACTGGTGGCAGGTGCACAAGGTGGAAGCTTGATAGGGAAGCAGGGTGCCACCATAAAGACCATTCAAGATTCTTCAAATTGTAAAATCAGGGTTATAGGAGGTGACCAGAGATTTTTATATTATTTTATTTTGGTTATTCTCGCCTCACCCACTCAATGTCGACCCTTAGGGCTGCAAACAAACCGAACAAACATGAACAAGACCTTGTTCGTGTTCGTTTGTTAAGGAAATATACGTGTTCATGAACACTTACCGAACGAGATTTTGTGTTCGTTTGTTAATTTTAGGCAACAAACGCAAACGAATGTTCATGAACACAAATGGAAACAAATGAACACAAACAAGTGTTCATGAACCAAATATATAAAACACTGATACTTATTAAATATTTTATTTGTCGGAGTTTTGAAGTATTTAAATAAAATATAAAAACTAAGACCACTAATGAACTATCGAACACAAACGAACATAAATAAACACGTTACCAAACGTTCACGGATATAAATGAACGAACGCGGCCTCTATTCGTGTTCGTTCATTTGACTAAAAGAACGGAATTTTCTATTCGTGTTTGTTCATTTATTAAACACACGAACACAAACGAACTTCCTGCCGAACGGTTCACGAACTGTTCGCTGAACGTTCGGTTCGTTTGCAGCCCTATCGATCCTCATATTCATAAGTGGGTTAATTATCAATATATTCTTTAACGTATCAAACAGGCTTTTTGGCCATTTGACCCATTACCACCCTGCCCCTTTTGTCACCTCTGTCTGTATGAGATTAATACTTTGTTCGGTTTTCGTCAGATGGTATTGATGTGGTTTAATTTGATGTAATATTGCAGAAACTCTCCCAATTTTTGCTCTACCCGATGATAACGTTGTTGAGATACAAGGGGATCCTACAGGTGTGCACACGGCTTTGGAACTGATCGCAACTCATCTAAGAAAGTTTTTAGTTGATCGAAGTGTTATTAGTATATTTGAGATGCAAGTAAGTACTAAATAATAATATAAGCTCGTGTTTCTTGTTAAATGACTATAACTTTGTTTTCCATTTGACAGATGCAAATGCCAAATTCTCGTTCGAATCAGGATATGCCACCTCCCCAACCTTGGGGGGCTCCGTCACCTCAAGGTTTCCCGGGTGGTGGGCCCGGTTTCGGACCCGGTTTTGGACCCAATCAGTTTATGCCACCTCAGCACCAATACGACAGCTTCTATCCACGAGTAGACTTACCTCCACCAATGGAGAAACCGCCTCGTCAGGGTCCCCCTTACGGCAGGGATCCAACTACAGGACCTCCTCACACTTCAACCGTGCAACCACAACAGTCAATGGTCACAAAGGTCTCATCTATCGAAGATTACGGTTTTATATTTTTTATAATGAGTAAAATGCCATTTTTCGTCCCTGTGGTTTGGCCAGTTTTGCGACTTTGTCCAAAGGTTTGTTTTTCCGTATCCGGATCCAAAAGGTTTGAAATCTTGCCATTTTCATTCAGCTCGTTAACTCCATCTATTTTTCTCCGTTAAGTCAGGGGTATTTTCGTCTTTTTTGTTAACTTAAAGGGCAATTTGATCTAACGGATTCGGTCAGAGGTATTTAAATGCTTGTACGTAAATTGAAAAAGACCGAATGACCCTTTAAGTTAAAAAAAAAAAAAATGAAAATACCCTTGGCTTAACGGATGGAGTTACCTAGCCGGATGAAAATGGCAAGATTTTAAACCTTTCTAGATGTGGAAAAACTAATCTTTGGACAAAGTCGCAAAACTAACCAAACCTCAGGGACGAAAATGCAATTTTACTCTACAATTTTTTATAATTCTGTTGCAATGAGTTTATCTTGATTACATGCTGTTTACATTCAGGTCTCACAGAACATGCAAATCCCTCTTTCCTATGCCGACGCTGTCATTGGTAACTCAGGGACTAACATTAGCTATATCAGACGGGCCAGTGGTGCAACCATTGCAATTCAAGAAACAAGGGGCGTTCCTGATGAAATGACTGTTGAGATTAACGGGTCCGCTTCACAAGTTCAGACAGCTCAACAATTGATTCAGAATTTTGTTGCTGAAGCTGCAACTGCCGCTCAGAATTCTACTGCCCAGCCACCTACTCAAGGAGGTTATAATGCTCCTTATCCTGGTGGTTACCAATCTCAACCGCCTCCTGCCACCCACGCGCCACCTACTGCTGACTATGGTGGAGCTGTGTATGGAGGGAATTACGGGTATTGAAGTATGTTTTGACTGAGATGCCCTTGTGCAATTTTCTTTATGAATGGATGTAACAAGGGTGATGTTGTAACTCACGAGAAACAGTTAGCTTTTTTGTTATTAATCTGCTTAAAATTGTGTCTTGAATGAGGCATGCTGAAAATGACAATCTTTTTCTAAACATCAAGTTGGGCCCTTCTCTCTCTCTCTCCCTTGTTTCCAAAATGATTTTTTTAATGTCGGTTTCAATTTAAAAAAATAAGCAAGGTCTGTTTTTTACAAGGTATTTACTGTTTTAAACGAATGTTAGCTCAAGACAAGGATGGAAAGAATATTTTAATTTTGCACGCTATTCTTTGTAAACCTGATTGGTTTTGTTGCATCATGTCTGTTGATACCGGCTGTTCGAAGCAACCGCATAGCCTGACCCATTGTAGTTAGCGGATCAACTCATATTTTTTTAATCGAAACCAGCTTAATCTAACCGTTACCCTTACTATATAATGAAAAAAATATTGGGCCCTCTGATAGGATCGGCTCGTTTGTATACAGATTCACCAACAAACGAAAATGGTTCCGAACCAAGATACAGATACACCACTCCGGTGAAGAACTCGTGTATAAGAACACCACTCAACGTGCCACGATTGAGCTAGTAAAGACAATCAATTTAACTCTTTTAAATGGATAGATTAACCAAAATCATTTCAAACTTACTGTCCATTTTTGATCAATTTTCGTGAATACATAAAGGACCAAAAAGATAGAAACCTACCACACCCACGTATGCTATGGACCTAAAGCACTAGCTAGTATGCAGAAAGTACAACTAAAAAAAACAAAGTGCTGAACTATCTAAATGAATGTTGCATTGCTACAGGAAATCAAGTTCATCCTCCCGCATGGAAGGCTCGATCCGACCCGACTGACCCAAGTTAGTGCTTATCCGTCTTCAACCACTAGAGTTCTTACGGGTTGGTGACCCGATATACGAACACCCTCACATGTGGATCCATCAGCATGTTGAATATTGAGACAAAATATGAAGCATCTTTGACGATCAATCAAGTACCAGACCAACATTCACCAAGAGATGTACCTTAGAAGGGGATACTTTTGGGACACAACATTTTAAATGAACCAATTAAAGGGAGTTTAAAAATGAATTACAAAACCGATACAACACTACAAACTAAGTTTCTCGAATGGCAAAAAGTTAAATCTTTAAAAGGAAGTCAGTTATCTGCTATAACTAATCGTCATGTATGCCAACAGAAATGGTGATTTTCTTTATAGGGTTATGACAGGTCTAATATGTTGGTCAGCTGCTAATTCATGGAGTCTATTAATAACTTTGTGAGCTACATCACAATATGCTTTTGAAACAGCAGAATCCGGTTGAGATATGACTACAGGAACACCTTCATCGGACCCACTTCTGATCTCTTCCTCCAGTGGTATCTAAAACCATTATCATAACTAATTAGTGAAAACACATGAGTTGGTCAACATAAGTTGGTCAAAGGGTTAAAACGTACTTCACCGACAAATCCCAGTCCCATTTCGTCGGCTGTTTTACGTGCTCCGCCTTTTCCAAATATGTAAGAAGGTTTGCTGCAGTGTGGACATTTGAAGTAGCTCATGTTCTCTATCAGTCCCAATATCTGCAAATTAATTCGCTTGCTAAAATATAATGTTGTTGCGTTATTTTTTTTCTTTTTATATTAATAATGTAATTTAAGAAAAGAACAGAGAGCATGAAATTATCTTACAGGAACAGAGACTTTGGAGAACATTTTGACTCCTCTTCTAGCATCCATTAACGCAACATCTTGAGGAGTCGATACAATCAATGCTCCTGCCACGAAACGACAACTGATTGACTTAAACGTCCAAAAAGATATTTTACAACAAAAAAGCATAATGAATATAAGAGAACATAGCATCCTACTTCATATACCTGATAACTGCAACCTCTGTGACATAGAGATCTGAGCATCGCCGGTGCCAGGTGGCATATCCACCACAAGAATATCTAGCTGGCCCCACTCAACTCCTCTCGTCATTTGTTCAAGAGCTTTCATTACCTATAAACGGTTCTTATATCAAAACCTTGAAAATGTGGGGGCTGACTTGGGTAATTGGGTTAGGTTTCATCTCCAACCCGAACAACCAACCATTATATGCAAACACATACCATAGGGCCTCTCCACACAATTGGAGCATCTTTCTCGACAAGCGATCCCATTGATATACACTTGACTCCATGGTTTTCAATCGGAATCATCTTGTTTCCTGAAAGTCGTATAAAAATTAATCAAACAGATCCGAACACATTAGTTAACAGCAGTAAGAAGAAACAGAGATGTATAATGGTAACCTATAATGTTAATCATCTAAAGTTTTGGCCCTATTTAAGTAATATCATAATTGCCCATTTTCCTATTTGTGTTGTTTCATGTTATTTGGGCTATTTACCACGGTCCACAATATTCGTTTATCAAGTCATTTGAAAAAATGTCACATGACTGAAAATCACCTTCACTTACTTCAGGCTTCCCATGTAGTTTCATCATTGTAGTAATTGACGGTCCATATACATCAGCATCGAGCAATCCAACACGAAGCTGGCACGTATTAGCCAGTGAAACAGCCAAGTTGACTGCAAATACAAAGTCAATAACCTACTAGCAGTAGCTATAACTATATCAATATACACTTCAATGGACTTCATATCCAACATATGATTATGTTAACCATGGTTTTAAAAGGCACGAAGAGCTGATACAATCACATGAGGTGTTTATGGCGGCACCTCATGTAATTCTAGGTCAAAATTGCTCAAATTCAGGGTTTGCTGGAGGCATATAAAATAAAATGTACTTGATAAAAAGTTGATGTATAAAACAAATGATATAGACGCAACTCCTGGTTGTCAATAAAGCTTATTTGGTTGTACATTGAGAAGGGCTTTGCGCCACGGATTATGGGACCGAAACTCCTCGGAGCGCCTCACACTCTTTTAAACAAAGATCACAATGAAAGATTATCCGAATCTTCAGCCACCACATCACTCAGATTCCATCATCAGTTAAATTTTGCAGATATGAAAAACAAAGGTTACATGAATTGGGTGTATGGAATTATAAATATGCTATAGGGTCAGTTTAAACATAGACCACTCAAGGTTTAAAAAGGCGGAAATGGGCATCGAGGCGTTTTCCCTTAGCCTCACGAGGCGTAAGCCTCGAGGCAGGTCGAGGCGTAAGCCTCGAAACATTATTAAAAATATTAAAATATATATATTATCTCTCATAAAAATCACAAATTAACACAAAACAAACATCATAAATAGAAAATAGTTCAACAAACAAGGTTTAACATAAAACAAACATCATAAAATAGTATAAAATAGTTGAGTAAACTGCCATTTTGGTCCCTGTGGTTTGGCCAGTTTTGCCATTTTAGTCCAAATCTCAAACTTTTTACATCTGGGTCCCTGTGGTTTGCATTTTGTTGCCATTTTAGTCCAAAATTCAAAAACCCCATTTTTTTTACTGTTGCAACCTCCTATTTTGTCTTTTAGTTCAGGGGCATTTTGGGCATTTTGCTTTTCATTTAACATTTTCTTAATTAACATAAATAATCCCTTTCATTTTCTAATAGATTTTAAAATATCACTAATAATTAAAACAAAAAAGAATTTTAAAAGATTAAAAATATAAAAAAAAATCAGATCTCTCACATATCTCTCAGTCCTTTCTCTCTCTTGACTCTCTCTCTCTCTCTCTCCTCCTGTCTCTCTCTAACCACTACTCTAGCACCACCACCACCACCATAAACAACCCACTTTCATCTCACCCACCACCACTCTAGCCACCGCCACCTCCCCTTTAACACCTCCGCCACCGCCTCCTTTTTAAACACCTCCGCCATCACCATCAATCCTGAGTTTATATAAGCAGAATTCAAGTTCTAAAAAAACAAACAAATTCAATCAAATAAAAGAAAAGCTCTCATTAATTCAAATCCCATAAAGTTAACAAGAACACAACTATTGGTCACCATTGCCAACAATCTTCAGCACCAGAGGAGTATTCCGGCCAAACCCATCTCTCTCTTCTCTCTCTCTCCTCTCTGTCGAACACCACCACCACCACCGTGAACTCCACCACCGCCACCACCACCACCACACCACCACCACAAACCGCCATTTCAAATTCAACAAACTTACTGTTGATTACAGATACTGAGTTACTGAGTTCACAATGTCGCGTTCCAAGGATTTAAGCAACAATACTTTTGAGCAATCGGATGTTCCTTCTTGGTTTTCGACGTTACAGTCTCTGACCACACTGTAATATCCATCCTAACCATTCAAATCTCTCATTTTTAAATAAAAAAAGCAGATTATTTACCTGGTTTTTAACAATACTTTTGCTACACCATCGTAGATCGAACATAGAAGGTTCCAGATCTGCTAAACTTCCGGCGGTTTAGGGTTTCAGTATCGGCTTTGATGGTGACAGCGGTGGTGGCGCTTTAGGGTTTCAGTGGTGGCGGCTTTGATGGTGACAGGAATCGGAGTGTCGGCTGTCACCGGAAAAGAGAGAGAGAGAAGAGAGAGAGAGAGAGGAGAGAGAGAAGGGGGAGGAGGTGGCGGTGGTGGTGGTTCTATAGAGAGAGAGAAGAGAGAGAGAGGGAGGAGGTGGCGGTGGTGGTGCTATAGAGAGAGAGAGAGAAGAGAGAGAGAGAGAGAAGAGAGAGAGAAGAGAGAGAGAGAGAGAAGAGAGAGAGAGAGAGCTGATTATGATCATCATCATCCCCAACATCATCATCCCCAATATATATTATTGCTAAAAAAAACTAAAACAAATGAAATTTAAAAAATGACCAAAATGCCCCTGCACTAAAGGACAAAATAGGAGGTTGCAACAGTAAAAAAAATGGGGTTTTTGAATTTTGGACTAAAATGGCAACAAAATGCAAACCACAGGGACCCAGATGTAAAAAAATTGAGATTTGGACTAAAATGGCAAAACTGGCCAAACCACAGGGACCAAAATGGCAGTTTACTCAAAATAGTTCGAACAACTTAAATTAGTAATGTTATGACATCTAAATATCATAGAACTCGTTTTCCTCCGCATCCTCATCCTCAAAGTTTTCATCTGGCGAGTTTAGATCGTCATCTTCATCAACCAAATTAATAACTCTTATTCCTTTTCCTCCTAGATGATGAACTCTCACCTTCTTCCTCATTTGACCCGCCAACTCCACCAATGCCATCTTCATCCCCACTCGGGTTGGCTATCCACTCATCATCCAATTAGGTTTTTTAACCTAATAGATGTTTTTAAGTGAACTATTGGGTTGGCCCACCAATTAAGCCCAATAAATACTAAATGGGTATAACATAAAGTCCAGAAAACCTAAAATTTTTCAATTTTCACAAGGTCTAGTGAGGCTTAAGCCTCACCGCCTCGCCTCACCGCCTCGGCGCATCGAAAAGCCTCGGAAAGCCTCGGATGACTGAGGCTTAGGTTTCAGTTGACCCCTACGAGGCTAAGCCTTTAAGGCGTTTTTTCATAGCCTCAGCCGAGGCGTAAGCCTCGAGGCGGGCCTCGGAAAGCCTTTTTAAACCATGAGACCACTAACACACTATCTAGAGTCTAGACACCACTGACGTGTCATACGAGCAGTATGAGAAGGCAGAAATGGTCTTATGGGTCGTATGACAGGTGGGTCATACGAATCATATAAGGGCGAAACCATCCGGCCCGTATGATGTATTTGACTAACACCAAATGACTTATGTGACCACTGAAAAAGTCAAACGACCCGTATGATGTGGTGCACTAACACAAAAGTGACTGGCGTGCCACTTACAAAGTCATACGACAGACGCAAAAGTGGCAGGTGTGACACTGACAAAGTCATACGACTGACGCAAAAGTGGCTGGTGTGACACTGACAAAGTCATACGGCCCATATGATCACTTTCGCCCTATCATACGACCCGTATGATGTAGTGCACCGACACAAAAGTGACTGACGTGACACAAAGCCATACGACCCATATGATCATGTTCCCCTTGTCATACGGCCCATGTGATGTGGTGCACATACACAAAAGTGAATGACGTGACCACTGACAAAGTCATACATTCTGTATGACTGTTTCCGCCCTGTCATAAGACCCATATGATGTGATGTGATGCACTGACAGAAAAGTAACTAATGTGACCACTGACAAAGTCATGCATTCCATATAGCTATTTTCGCCCTGTCACACGACTCGTATGATGATGTCACCTGATGTATTTATAACAAGACCCTATGCTATAAAACTAAAGTCATAATAATAATTTTGAATAAGTACTGTTCAAATTTAGTCCTAATCCTAATTTTTCTAATTAGAACAAAATATAACTAAATCTGGATAACCAGCTATGAACACAAAGTCTGTCCCTGAGCAATCACACAGCATTTGACCCTAAAAATTCAAAACAACACACCCATCTCCAAATCATATAAATAAACCAACATATTGTAAACCAACCATAACCCTAAATAAAAAACCCACCAAAATTCAACAAAAATATTCACATAATTCAAACAATTACCAGCAGTAGTTGACTTTCCCACACCACCTTTGCCAGAAGCAACAGCAATAATATCTTTAACCCCTTCGATTTTTAAGCTTCGAACATTGAAGCTGTTCTTACTTTCTGCACCAGCAGCATAGCCTCTGAATCCTCCAACCTTTTTCTTCATATGGGTATCAAACAAACAACAAAAGAACAAAATTGCAAATGAAAATCAAGAAATTAAAGGATGAAGAAGGCGTAATGGAAGAACCCTAGAGGCTTACAGTGGTGATATTGAAGAATCGATTCATGGGTGTGTTTGAATTTGATTGATAAAGTATCGTATCTTTGGGAATTTTTTAGACAAGGAAAACTTGCTGGGAATTAGACAAGGAAAACTTGCAACCCGAACCGTTGGGTATTTGGGCTTTGGAGGGACCGGAATAGGAATGGCAATGGCAATGGCAATGGCAATGGTATGGGTATTGGTAATCCTAACCCGTACCCGGTTATAATTCTTTGTCCCATATATGGCCTGTTACCCGTCAGGTATTTGTTGGGTAATTAACTATCGGGTATACCCGTTAATTTGTTAAAAATACCATTGAGACTCCCATATGCCTTTTTTACTCTAATGTTTATATAATTTACTATTTTAATAACTATAGTGAAGGAAAATATAACCAATAACATACATACACATCATATTAAAATGCATATTTGAAACATAGGGTGAGAGTTGGCTATAAAGTCCATTTTTCCTACAAAGTGTAAAAAAGTCATAAAACACCATAATGTCAAGCATAAATCACACTCAAAACCCAAAAATAACAAAGTGAAGATTACTAAAATGTCATATTTGTGGTTTTTGTGTTGTGTTTTCGATGATAAGGCTTTGATTATCGAATGAGTAACATTAGTGTGTTTTATGTTGATTATCATGTTGTGTTTTATATTCATAGTTCTGTGATGGTGTGTTTGAAGTTTTTATGGACTGTTAGAGTTTTGCTATTATGTTTTAGTGATCTTCACTCTGTTATTTTTGAGTTTTGAGTGTGTTTTATGGCTGAAATTGTGGTGTTTTATTACTTTGTATACTTTGTAGCCGAACGCCACCCTATATATATCTCTACATAATTAACTAATTAAGGTATTGTTACTTTGGAACACTAATGCCAGTTTATGTATTTTGCATTTAACCGAACACCAGACAAGAAAAATAGTAGCATTAATCAGGACCTAGGTAATCTCCCTAACAACTTGAAATGTATTTAGGAAATTTCAAAACTAATAGACATCTTTAATGTGTATAGAAACAATATAGCTAAACATAAAATCTTGTATATGTATGTTAAAGTCTTGAAGACAAGCAAAAAAAAAAAAAAAAACAAAAACAAAAACAAATCTATAAATAATGAATAAGTGTATCTACTAAAGTTTATATAAATGGAAAACTAAATTTAAATTAATATACTTTTCAGGTATAATTCGGGTAAACGGGCTTGTTATCGGGCGGGTATCACTAAATCCCATACCCGTACCCATACCCGTATTTTTTTATATTTTTAATCCCATACCCGGCCCATACCCCCCGGGCTTCAGGTATACCCGCCCCATATGTTTCGGGTATACCCATCGGGCTCAGGCTTTTTTGCCATCCCTAGACCCGAACCGCTTTGTGAACCGAAACCAGTTACAAAGTTGACCCGAAACTAATATTGTAGCTGGTTTGGAACCAAATCGCACTGGTGGTTAGGGATAGGTTTGTACACTTTGGGTCAAAATCTGGTTCTTTTGGAACCTTGTTGGGAATTAACCTATCCTTGGTTATTGTTGGGGAATGGATGTTTGACCATTTTAGTGGGTGTTTGGGTTAGCTTATTTTGGAGCTACTTTTAACTTATTGACTTATAAAAAGTTAATAAGTCATTTTGATAGTGTTTGGATAAAGGTTGAGAAGGAGTTTTATGGTTTGAAAGGGAGAAAATGAGAGTTAAAATTCGTGACTTAAGACTTATGACTTATAAAAAGTTAGTAAGTCATAAGTTAAAAGCTAACCCAAACACCCCCTATTGATATTTTCGTTTACAAAACTGTTTCTCTGTTATTTTCCTTCTTGACATCGACATCATCATTTTCAGACTCATCACCATTTTCTGATGTGGAATTACTAGGTGTCTTGACAATGATTGGATCCACTACATCAGATGTAGTTGATACAAAGTCTGTTAAATCATTTTCTTCTAGCAAAAACGAATACCCATGACTAAGCGGTGGTGGTACTTCATTGAAGCCCACACACTTCTTGTTATTACTTTTCTTCATGCCACCCATCATGTGTTTCATTACAAAAGAGGAATCTCTGAATTGATCTAGTTTCTTTTGAAGTTCAACAATTTTCAGGTGTGCTTCCGGCAACTCTTTGCATTTTTCAAAAATCTCTTTTGTTTTCTCACTCATTGTATCATGAGATAAGTCTATTATTTGAAAATTTTCATTTAATTTATAGGATAATATATTAATTATGTTTCATAACCTTTAATTTTCTTCAAATATAAGGACTCGTTTCTTTCACAAAGAAGTTTGACTCTTTTAAGCTAGACAGATCATTTATCAGACTTATATTATGCTTTGATAATCTATCAACATCACCTTTTAATTCATTACACTTTAAACAAACAAAACTAACATGATAAGAATTTTCACCGCTCGAAGATCTTCAAATCAACGAGACTTTGCACTTCGTGGAGAAACCTGTCGAGATCATGGATCGAGGTGTCAAGCAGTTAAGGCGCAGTCGGATTCCTATCGTTAAGGTTCGATGGGAAGGAAAACATGGCGCTGAGTTTACTTGGGAACTCGAAAGTGAAATGAAGACTAAGTATCTGCATCTGTTCATTGCATCTTCCTAAATTTTGGGACGAAATTTCCTAAAGGAGGGGAGACTGTAACGCCTTACTTTTTGTAACTTTCCTTAATTAGAAAGCTTGCCGTATATTTCTATTTCTGGGAACTTGTATTTCTTGTAATCGTATTTCGTTTCGAACCACTGTAAACCGAGGCTTTGATCATAATAAAACAATTATCTGATACGAATTACACTTCGTTTATTTATACATGCTTATACATTTAATCCTTATATACATTTGATACATATTCGTACTCTTGTAAACACATGCGTATCTTACAATCAATTACCTTGAATACGTGATTTTAAACATCCTATGTCACACCCCCAAAATCCACACGCGGAGTATCACCGCTTGGAGGTGTGACTGACCCAGATCAAGCCACCAATCATATCAAACATAATAAGTATTAAATGTAATTTAAACCAAACGATATGAAAGGTGTTCAGACAAAACATGTTAAGTGTATAGCGGAAGCATAAAATGTAAACCCAACGCAAGTAATAAGTTCAAATGTTTAAATGTGTTATCACAAGTTCCACAAATCCGTGCCCACAACGACCGCATCTCCCGTGCAAGCTCCAAATGTACCTAAGGTCCTGCAAGGCATGTAACAGAGAGTCAACAACTAGTTGAGCGAGTTCACAGTTGGTTATTCAGTTATAGTGTTCGTATTGTAATTCGTAAGCTCGTTTAGTGATCATGTAATGTATGTAATGGTATCGCGGCCCTCCAGGCATGTTTGCGAAGTTTAGTGGGGGTTTCCCATGTTTTCTAGACTAGGTATATTTGTATCGCAGCCCTCCCGGCATGTGTGCGAAGTTTAAAGTATGGTTCGCAGCCATTCCAGGCATGTGTGCGAAGATTAGTTCTATTATCGCAGCCAATCTCGGCGTGTGTGCGAAGAGAAGTATATGTATCACTAGTCTAGCAGTATCTACCAATAACCTTCCTCTCCCGAGGCCTATGGTATGTGATTCCAATAACAACTCAAGCGTAAGTAATCATCCAAAAACCCATTAACCATGTAAGTATAAGAATCATTCAACCCATTCCCAACCCCGGGAATCCCATGCCTTGGTAAGAGTGTGAACTCACCTTGGGTTTGCTCGGTATGCTAAGTATGTGCTCAAAGTAAATCAATCACGTCCTAAAGTACGCACGTATACATAATCAGTTTGTATTCACGAAGTTCATGTCTAAGCATGTAGCACGTATTCACAATCATACAAGTCATGTTTATTATTTAACAGCAGTTAGTTAACTGGGTTAAGTCTTAACAGAATCAGATTACTAAACAGTTTACCCAGTCGGCGAAACACAGTTTGGCGAAACACATATTGACGAAACATATTCTGTTTCGTCGCTCAGGGTCTCGGTGAAACACTTCTGTTTCGCCGTCCTCTGTGTTTCGTCTAAGATGTCTGTTTCGTGGAATATCAGTTACGTGGATATCAGTTACATCAGTAAACCCTAACAACCGTAAAACAGCAAATCCTCAAACATACAGTAATCATTCAGCACAGAATCATCGTAACATCATCATAGCATAATCATCGGATCACTTTAATGTCTAGCAGGAACCCTAGCTTACGTACACAACATATCGATTAACATACAACATCACATCATCGAGCCCTATCCAGATACTAACGTGCATTCAGAATCAGAACATATTAACAACATCCAGAACCGAGTATTCGATCGTATTAAGTTTCGCATAGAATTATGCATCCGATTAACCATGTATATCGAAATCAAGAACATCATACACATATATTCATAACCGTTTAATAAATCAAGTATTTACATAAACACATAACGAATAATCAGAACATCAATGAAACCGAGTTAACGAACCCGCACTAACCGGAATAAGAGAAAAACGAATCGATCGCTAAAGATATCTTCGGGAACCTCCAACTGCCTTCGGTTGTTTCGGTTCACACAGGAGAGAAAGGGCTCTAGGGTTTCGGTTGTTTTGATAGCAGATGCAAAACTGATGTTGTTTCACGTTTTAAAACCCGAAATAACATGTTGGGCCCGAACTGGGCTTCGGTGAAACTGGGCTCGGCGAAACACCCTGTTTCGTCGTGATAGTTGATGGCGAAACAAATCTGTTTCGTTGAGATTGGTTATGGCGAAACACTCTTGTGTTTCGTCGGGTTCTTTCATAAGTTAAGCAGTTTATGTTTCTCGACAGGTTCCATGTTATACAATCAAACACATAATCATGTAAACACAATACGTTTTATTATAACACGACGTGTACAGTTACAGGTTAGACAAGTCAAACAACTAAACAGTCAAAGTCAACGTGCATTAAATGCGAAAGTGAAAGTCGGAAACTCGAGTTGTCACATTATCCCCAACTTGAAAGAAATTTCTTCCCGAAATTTAGCATGTAGTTACTGAGGAAGCTAGTGGTGTGACGTTGTTTACCTGTATCGTATCGCGGCTCCCCGAGCAGGTTTGCGAAGATTACTGGTTTTCCTGGGGTGTCACATTATCCCCCCGTTGATTTGGAATTTCGTCCCGAAATTCTGTAGTAGCTTCGGCCTCAGTAGTAGTTGCTCGGTTTCCGAATAACTGGGGATATTTAAGTTTCATCTGATCTTCGCGTTCCCAGGTGAACTCTGGGCCACGGCGGGAGTTCCAACGAACTCGTACAAGAGGTATACTAGTGTTCTTGAGGACCTTAACATCCTGGTCCGTGATTTCAACAGGTTCCTCGACGAATCGTAACTGTTCATCAATAGTGAGCTCTTTCAGAGGAACTATGTGGGTCTCATCTGACAGACACTTCTTCAGATTCGACACGTGAAAGACGTTGTGAACTGCACTGAGTTCAGCTGGCAAGTTCAATCTGTAGGCCACCCGGCCTATCTTCTCAATGATTTCGAATGGTCCGACGTATCGTGGATTAAGTTTGCCGCGTTTTGCCAAAACGAACCACACCCTTCCAGGGTGAAACTTTGAGTATCGCTCGATCCCCAACTTGGAATTCGAGTAGTTTTCTGTCTTTATCTGCGTATGCTTTCTGACGGTCACGAGCTGCCGCCATGCGTTGTCGTATTTGAGCAATCTTTTCAGTAGTATCAACTACCATTTCTGGACCTGTGATCTGACTGTCACCCACCTCTGCCCAACAAAGAGGTGACCGGCATTTACACCAGTACAATGCCTCGAATGGAGCAGCTTTGATGCTGGTGTGGTAACTGTTGTTGTACGAAAATTCCACAAGTGGCAGATGTTTTTCCCAATCATTGCCAAAGTCGATTACGCACTCCCGAAGCATGTCTTCTAGAGTTTGAATAGTGCGCTCAGACTGCCCATCCGTCTGAGGATGATAAGCTGTGCTCATGTCTAAACGAGAACCAAAAGATTTGTGCATTGCTTGCCACAGTTCTGAAGCAAAACGTGCGTCACGATCAGAGATAATAGAGGTTGGCACCCCGTGCCTCGAAACCACTTCTTTTAAGTAGATGTCTGCTAAGGTAGAGAACTTGTCTGTTCCTTTAATAGCCAGGAAGTGAGCAGACTTTGTGAGTCGATCCACGATCACCCAAATAGTATCATTTCCACGCTGAGATCTAGGTAGACCAGTAACAAAATCCATGGAAATTTTCTCCCATTTCCATTGTGGTATCTCAGGTTGTTGAAGTGGACCTGAAGGTTTCTGGTATTCGGCTTTGACTCTCGCACAAGTCAGGCACTTGCTAACGTATGTTGCTATGTGGGCCTTCATGCTAGGCCACCAGTATGTAGTTTTGATATCGTGGTACATTTTATCCGAACCTGGATGTACCGAGTAGCGAGACTTATGAGCTTCATCCATTACAAGCTCGCGTAAGTTACCATAGAGTGGGACCCAGATGCGTCCTGTTACATAGTAGGCTCCGTCTGCCTTTTGTTCTAACCGTTGCCTTGAGCCGCGTAGGGCTTCAGCCCTGACGTTTTCTGGTTTCAATGCTTCTACCTGAGCATCTCGTATCTGTGAAGGAAGACTAGACTGAATAGTGGGTTGCAACGCTCGTACACGTCTAGGTGTAGTATCCTTTCGACTGAGGGCGTCAGCCACCACACTGGCTTTGCCCGGATGGTACTTTATGGCACACTCGTAATCGTTCAGTAGTTCAACCCATCTACGTTGTCGCATGTTGAATTCTTTCTGCTTGAATATGTGCTCGAGACTCCTGTGATCGGTGTAGATGGTGCATTTAGTGCCATACAGGTAATGTCGCCATATCTTGAGCGCAAAGACAACCGCTCCCAGCTCTAGATCGTGTGTAGTGTAATTCCGTTCGTGAACCTTAAGTTGGCGTGAAGCATAAGCTATAACTTTATCCCTTTGCATCAATACACATCCAAGACCCTGGATAGATGCATCGCAGTAGACTACAAAATCGTCCGTGCCTTCAGGCAATGAGAGGATAGGTGCGCTACAGAGTCTATCCTTTAAGTGCTGAAACGCTGTTTCCTGTGTATTACCCCAACGATAAACGATACCTTTCTGTCAGTAGTGTAAGCGGCTGTGCAATCTTTGAGAAGTCTTTGATGAACCGTCTGTAATATCCCGCCAAACCCAAGAATTGGCGTATTTCTGTTGGTGTGCGAGGTGCAGGCCAGTTCTTGATCGAATCTACCTTGGATGGATCGACACGAATCCCATCCTTGTTTACCACGTGGCCTAGGAAGTGGACTTCATGAAGCCAGAAGTCACATTTTGAAAACTTAGCGTATAGTTGTTCCGTTCATAGGAGTTCCAAAATAAGGCGTAAATGATGCTCATGTTCCTCCTGACTCTTCGAGTAGATCAGGATGTCGGCGATGAAAACAATGACAAACTTGTCAAGATAGAGTTTGCACATCCTGTTCATAAGATCCATGAAAACCGCAGGCGCGTTCGTTAACCCGAATGGCATGACCAGAAATTCGTAGTGGCCGTAGCGTGTTCTGAACGCTGTCTTGGAGACGTCCTCATCCCGGACTCTCAGTTGATGATACCCTGACCTTAGATCAATCTTCGAGTAATAGTTCGACCCTTGCAACTGGTCGGATAAGTCGTCGATGCGTGGAAGAGGATAGCGATTCTTCACAGTCACCTTGTTCAGTTCGCGGTAGTCTATACACATGCGGAAGGTACCGTCCTTCTTCTTTACAAATAGTACTGGAGCCCCCCAGGGCGAAGAGCTAGGACGTATGAAACCCTTTTCCAAGAGTTTTTGCAGTTGCTTAGATAGTTCTTCCAGTTTCGTTGGAGCTAAGCGATAAGGTGCTCGAGCTATGGGTGCTGCTCCTGGAGCTAGCTCGATCTGAAATTCAACCTGACGATGAGGCGGTAACCCGGGTAGCTCTTCAGGAAACACTTGAGGAAAATCGCGTACTACTGGAATATCCTCAATCTTTTTCTCTTTCTTCGATGTATCTGTCACGAGTGCTAGGATAGCTGTGTGGCCCTTTCGTAAACACTTCTGAGCCTTCAGGAAGGAAATGATGCCACTCACGACACCACTCTTGTCGCCTTGAACTTCGAGAGGTTCCTTGTCAGAACGGGGAATGCGAATGATCTTCTCCTTGCACAGGATCTCTGCTTGTTGTTGGGATAACCAATCCAGACCAATGACGATGTCGAAACTATCATAACGTTGGGGTCATTCCTAGCATCATTGGACCGATCACGAACCCTCGACCCCTGGCACCGTTGCTGTCGTTATTACCCCCATTGTTGCCTCCATTATTGTTCCTGTTTCCTTGGTTGTGGTTGTGATTCTGGTTCTGGTTTAACTGTGGGCAGTGCCTCTTGAAGTGACATTCAGCACCACACTGATAACATCCCTTGTTACCCTGCTGTTGCTGCTGATTCTATAGATCTTGTGTCTGTTATTGTTGGTTCTGGCTCACAGGACGTGAGTTTCTACCATCTTTGGCTCCATGACCAAGCTTGTCGCATCATTGACAATGATTTCGGTTGCACTGCCCGCTGTGGTGCAAGTTACCTCGTTGCACTTAGGGTGGTTTCCCCTATATCCACCCTGCCCTTGACTACTAAAAGGTTGCTGACCAGGACTTTGGTTGTCATCGATCTTTCACTGCTGTGCCTGGGACGGAATCGTAGTCGAACCCTTGCTAGAGGTTCCATCCCACTTTCATTTGTTGTCACTGAGGGTAACAGAAGTAGTTGAAGTAGTAGTCGTAGTAGTAGCGCTGATACGTTGAGGCAGCTTGTTCTGTTCCACTGCCTGTTCTGTCAGACGATGAGCAAGACGAGTATTCATCCTGGATGGTAGCAAGGTTGGCAGAAGTCACATGACTTTGAATCTCTGGTACTAAGCCTTTGAGGTACAGCTCAGTGCGTTTGATGAGAGGATCCCCCATAGTTGGACATAACACTGCAGTTCGTTGGATCGTTTCTTGTACACTTCTATCTCTGACCCCGTCATTTTCAGGTTAAAGAACTCCACTTCCAGCTTGTGGATGGCATCATAACTACTGTATTCACGTTTGATCAGTTCCTTAAAATCATTCCATGGGGTGGCATTAGCAGCCGCCAGCCCCAGTATCTGAACTTGCGCGTTCCACCAAGTTAACGCAGTGCCTTCGAGAGTATCAGTGGCATATTTCACCTTACGAGCCTCGGGTCATTCACACACTCGAAGACCAATTCGAGTTCCTCAAACTAATGGAGGAGTCCAACAGCTCCTTCAGTGTCGCTGAAAGTAGTAGGACGACAGTCCATAAAAGTCTTGTATGTGCATACAGGTGGCTGAGCGTGTTGACTTGTCGTGTGCGTTAGAGTAATCAAAATTAAGCACAAGTGTTGAGTTACGAGAGTAGGATCTAAAGATCCTAGAGTAAGTGGTGATGGCAGGTTACACCTCCTGCCTGGGCAGCTGCGAGTGCTGCAGTAACTTGTTCAGTGATCGAAGCCGCCAACTGGGCTTGAGTTAGGTTAACGCGTCCACTCATGATCTTGACATCAAGGAGAACATGTGGGTGAGAGGTTCGCGAATAGTGCGAAGAGAGTGAGCACACAAGTATTCTCAAGCAATAACATATAGTAGGTTCTGTAATCTGAGCATACCACGAGCAAAGTTCTATGTAATTCTAGCAAGTAGGTAAAGTAATCATGAATAGTAGTACCTATGATGTTGAGCCTTGCACGTGGAGCGAAGCGTCGTTGTGGATCATTGAGAGCACTGTTCTGGTTATAGTCTGGTTTTAACAAAATCGTTTTCCCCTTATTAAAACCGAGTTCTCTATAACCAATGGCTCTGATACCAATCTGTCACACCCCCAAAATCCACACGCGGAGTATCACCGCTTGGAGGTGTGACTGACCCAGATCAAGCCACCAATCATATCAAACATAATAAGTATTAAATGTAATTTAAACCAAACGATATGAAAGGTGTTCAGACAAAACATGTTAAGTGTATAGCGGAAGCATAAAATGTAAACCCAACGCAAGTAATAAGTTCAAATGTTTAAATGTGTTATCACAAGTTCCACAAATCCGTGCCCACAACGACCGCATCTCCCGTGCAAGCTCCAAATGTACCTAAGGTCCTGCAAGGCATGTAACAGAGAGTCAACAACTAGTTGAGCGAGTTCACAGTTGGTTATTCAGTTATAGTGTTCGTATTGTAATTCGTAAGCTCATTTAGTGATCATGTAATGTATGTAATGGTATCGCGGCCCTCCAGGCATGTTTGCGAAGTTTAGTGGGGGTTTCCCATGTTTTCTAGACTAGGTATATTTGTATCGCAGCCCTCCCGGCATGTGTGCGAAGTTTAAAGTATGGTTCGCAGCCATTCCAGGCATGTGTGCGAAGATTAGTTCTATTATCGCAGTCAATCCCGGCGTGTGTGCGAAGAGAAGTATATGTATCACTAGTCTAGCAGTATCTACCAATAACCTTCCTCTCCCGAGGCCTATGGTATGTGATTCCAATAACAACTCAAGCGTAAGTAATCATCCAAAAACCCATTAACCATGTAAGTATAAGAATCATTCAACCCATTCCCAACCCCGGGAATCCCATGCCTTGGTAAGAGTGTGAACTCACCTTGGGTTTGCTCGGTATGCTAAGTATGTGCTCAAAGTAAATCAATCACGTCCTAAAGTACGCACGTATACATAATCAGTTTGTATTCACGAAGTTCATGTCTAAGCATGTAGCACGTATTCACAATCATACAAGTCATGTTTATTATTTAACAGCAGTTAGTTAACTGGGTTAAGTCTTAACAGAATCAGATTACTAAACAGTTTACCCAGTCGGCGAAACACAGTTTGGCGAAACACATATTGACGAAACATATTCTGTTTCGTCGCTCAGGGTCTCGGCGAAACACTTCTGTTTCGCCGTCCTCTGTGTTTCGTCTAAGATGTCTGTTTCGTGGAATATCAGTTACGTGGATATCAGTTACATCAGTAAACCCTAACAGCCGTAAAACAGCAAATCCTCAAACATACAGTAATCATTCAGCACAGAATCATCGTAACATCATCATAGCATAATCATCGGATCACTTTAATGTCTAGCAGGAACCCTAGCTTACGTACACAACATATCGATTAACATATAACATCACATCATCGAGCCCTATCCAGATACTAACGTGCATTCAGAATCAGAACATATTAACAACATCCAGAACCGAGTATTCGATCGTATTAAGTTTCGCATAGAATTACGCATCCGATTAACCATGTATATTGAAATCAAGAACATCATACACATATATTCATAACCGTTTAATAAATCAAGTATTTACATAAACACATAACGAATAATCAGAACATCAATGAAACCGAGTTAACGAACCCGCACTAACCGGAATAAGAGAAAAACGAATCGATCGCTAAAGATATCTTCGGGAACCTCCAACTGCCTTCGGTTGTTTCGGTTCACACAGGAGAGAAAGGGCTCTAGGGTTTCGGTTGTTTTGATAGCAGATGCAAAACTGATGTTGTTTCACGTTTTAAAACCCGAAATAACATGTTGGGCCCGAACTGGGCTTCGGTGAAACTGGGCTCGGCGAAACACCCTGTTTCATCGTGATAGTTGATGGCGAAACAAATCTGTTTCGTTGAGATTGGTTATGGCGAAACACTCTTGTGTTTCGTCGGGTTCTTTCATAAGTTAAGCAGTTTATGTTTCTCGACAGGTTCCATGTTATACAATCAAACACATAATCATGTAAACACAATACGTTTTATTATAACACGAAGTGTACAGTTACAGGTCAGACAAGTCAAACAACTAAACAGTCAAAGTCAACGTGCATTAAATGCGAAAGTGAAAGTCGGAAACTCGAGTTGTCACATTATCCCCAACTTGAAAGAAATTTCTTCCCGAAATTTAGCATGTAGTTACTGAGGAAGCTAGTGGTGTGACGTTGTTTACCTGTATCGTATCGCGGCTCCCCGAGCAGGTTTGCGAAGATTACTGGTTTTCCTGGGGTGTCACATTATCCCCCCGTTGATTTGGAATTTCGTCCCGAAATTCTGTAGTAGCTTCGGCCTCAGTAGTGGTTGCTCGGTTTCCGAATAACTGGGGATATTTAAGTTTCATCTGATCTTCGCGTTCCCAGGTGAACTCTGGGCCACGGCGGGAGTTCCAACGAACTCGTACAAGAGGTATACTAGTGTTCTTGAGGACCTTAACATCCTGGTCCGTGATTTCAACAGGTTCCTCGACGAATCGTAACTGTTCATCAATAGTGAGCTCTTTCAGAGGAACTATGTGGGTCTCATCTGACAGACACTTCTTCAGATTCGACACGTGAAAGACGTTGTGAACTGCACTGAGTTCAGCTGGCAAGTTCAATCTGTAGGCCACCCGGCCTATCTTCTCAATGATTTCGAATGGTCCGACGTATCGTGGATTAAGTTTGCCGCGTTTTGCCAAAACGAACCACACCCTTCCAGGGTGAAACTTTGAGTATCGCTCGATCCCCAACTTGGAATTCGAGTAGTTTTCTGTCTTTATCTGCGTATGCTTTCTGACGGTCACGAGCTGCCGCCATGCGTTGTCGTATTTGAGCAATCTTTTCAGTAGTATCAACTACCATTTCTGGACCTGTGATCTGACTGTCACCCACCTCTGCCCAACAAAGAGGTGACCGGCATTTACACCAGTACAATGCCTCGAATGGAGCAGCTTTGATGCTGGTGTGGTAACTGTTGTTGTACGAAAATTCCACAAGTGGCAGATGTTTTTCCCAATCATTGCCAAAGTCGATTACGCACGCCCGAAGCATGTCTTCTAGAGTTTGAATAGTGCGCTCAGACTGCCCATCCGTCTGAGGATGATAAGCTGTGCTCATGTCTAAACGAGAACCAAAAGATTTGTGCATTGCTTGCCACAGTTCTGAAGCAAAACGTGCGTCACGATCAGAGATAATAGAGGTTGGCACCCCGTGCCTCGAAACCACTTCTTTTAAGTAGATGTCTGCTAAGGTAGAGAACTTGTCTGTTCCTTTAATAGCCAGGAAGTGAGCAGACTTTGTGAGTCGATCCACGATCACCCAAATAGTATCATTTCCGCGCTGAGATCTAGGTAGACCAGTAACAAAATCCATGGAAATTTGCTCCCATTTCCATTGTGGTATCTCAGGTTGTTGAAGTGGACCTGAAGGTTTCTGGTATTCGGCTTTGACTCTCGCACAAGTCAGGCACTTGCTAACGTATGTTGCTATGTGGGCCTTCATGCTAGGCCACCAGTATGTAGTTTTGATATCGTGGTACATTTTATCCGAACCTGGATGTACCGAGTAGCGAGACTTATGAGCTTCATCCATTACAAGCTCGCGTAAGTTACCATAGAGTGGGACCCAGATGCGTCCTGTTACATAGTAGGCTCCGTCTGCCTTTTGTTCTAACCGTTGCCTTGAGCCGCGTAGGGCTTCAGCCCTGACGTTTTCTGGTTTCAATGCTTCTACCTGAGCATCTCGTATATGTGAAGGAAGACTAGACTGAATAGTGGGTTGCAACGCTCGTACACGTCTAGGTGTAGTATCCTTTCGACTGAGGGCGTCAGCCACCACACTGGCTTTGCCCGGATGGTACTTTATGGCACACTCGTAATCGTTCAGTAGTTCAACCCATCTACGTTGTCGCATGTTCAATTCTTTCTGCTTGAATATGTGCTCGAGACTCCTGTGATCGGTGTAGATGGTGCATTTAGTGCCATACAGGTAATGTCGCCATATCTTGAGCGCAAAGACAACCGCTCCCAGCTCTAGATCGTGTGTAGTGTAATTCCGTTCGTGAACCTTAAGTTGGCATGAAGCATAAGCTATAACTTTATCCCTTTGCATCAATACACATCCAAGACCCTGGATAGATGCATCGCAGTAGACTACAAAATCGTCCGTGCCTTCAGGCAATGAGAGGATAGGTGCGCTACAGAGTCTATCCTTTAAGTGCTGAAATGCTGTTTCCTGTGTATTACCCCAACGATAAACGATACCTTTCTGTCAGTAGTGTAAGCGGCTGTGCAATCTTTGAGAAGTCTTTGATGAACCGTCTGTAATATCCCGCCAAACCCAAGAATTGGCGTATTTCTGTTGGTGTGCGAGGTGCAGGCCAGTTCTTGATCGAATCTACCTTGGATGGATCGACACGAATCCCATCCTTGTTTACCACGTGGCCTAGGAAGTGGACTTCATGAAGCCAGAAGTCACATTTTGAAAACTTAGCGTATAGTTGTTCCGTTCATAGGAGTTCCAAAATAAGGCGTAAATGATGCTCATGTTCCTCCTGACTCTTCGAGTAGATCAGGATGTCGGCGATGAAAACAATGACAAACTTGTCAAGATAGAGTTTGCACATCCTGTTCATAAGATCCATGAAAACCGCAGGCGCGTTCGTTAACCCGAATGGCATGACCAGAAATTCGTAGTGGCCGTAGCATGTTCTGAACGCTGTCTTGGAGACGTCCTCATCCCGGACTCTCAGTTGATGATACCCTGACCTTAGATCAATCTTCGAGTAATAGTTCGACCCTTGCAACTGGTCGGATAAGTCGTCGATGCGTGGAAGAGGATAGCGATTCTTCACAGTCACCTTGTTCAGTTCGCGGTAGTCTATACACATGCGGAAGGTACCGTCCTTCTTCTTTACAAATAGTACTGGAGCCCCCCAGGGCGAAGAGCTAGGACGTATGAAACCCTTTTCCAAGAGTTTTTGCAGTTGCTTAGATAGTTCTTCCAGTTCCGTTGGAGCTAAGCGATAAGGTGCTCGAGCTATGGGTGCTGCTCCTGGAGCTAGCTCGATCTGAAATTCAACCTGACGATGAGGCGGTAACCCGGGTAGCTCTTCAGGAAACACTTGAGGAAAATCGCGTACTACTGGAATATCCTCAATCTTTTTCTCTTTCTTCGATGTATCTGTCACGAGTGCTAGGATAGCTGTGTGGCCCTTTCGTAAACACTTCTGAGCCTTCAGGAAGGAAATGATGCCACTCACGACACCACTCTTGTCGCCTTGAACTTCGAGAGGTTCCTTGTCAGAACGGGGAATGCGAATGATCTTCTCCTTGCACAGGATCTCTGCTTGTTGTTGGGATAACCAATCCAGACCAATGACGATGTCGAAACTATCATAACGTTGGGGTCATTCCTAGCATCATTGGACCGATCACGAACCCTCGACCCCTGGCACCGTTGCCGTCGTTATTACCCCCATTGTTACCTCCATTATTGTTCCTGTTTCCTTGGTTGTGGTTGTGATTCTGGTTCTGGTTTAACTGTGGGCAGTGCCTCTTGAAGTGACATTCAGCACCACACTGATAACATCCCTTGTTACCCTGCTGTTGCTGCTGATTCTATAGATCTTGTGTCTGTTGTTGTTGGTTCTGGCTCACAGGACGTGAGTTTCTACCATCTTTGGCTCCATGACCAAGCTTGTCGCATCATTGACAATGATTTCGGTTGCACTGCCCGCTGTGGTGCAAGTTACCTCGTTGCACTTAGGGTGGTTTCCCCTATATCCACCCTGCCCTTGACTACTAAAAGGTTGCTGACCAGGACTTTGGTTGTCATCGATCTTTCACTGCTGTGCCTGGGACGGAATCGTAGTCGAACCCTTGCTAGAGGTTCCATCCCACTTTCATTTGTTGTCACTGAGGGTAACAGAAGTAGTTGAAGTAGTAGTCGTAGTAGTAGCGCTGATACGTTGAGGCAGCTTGTTCTGTTCCACTGCCTGTTCTGTGAGACGATGAGCAAGACGAGTATTCATCCTGGATGGTAGCAAGGTTGGCAGAAGTCACATGACTTTGAATCTCTGGTACTAAGCCTTTGAGGTACAGCTTAGTGCGTTTGATGAGAGGATCCCCCATAGTTGGACATAACACTGCAGTTCGTTGGATCGTTTCTTGTACACTTCTATCTCTGACCCCGTCATTTTCAGGTTAAAGAACTCCACTTCCAGCTTGTGGATGGCATCATAACTACTGTATTCACGTTTGATCAGTTCCTTAAAATCATTCCATGGGGTGGCATTAGCAGCCGCCAGCCCCAGCATCTGAACTTGCGTGTTCCACCAAGTTAACGCAGTGCCTTCGAGAGTATCAGTGGCATATTTCACCTTACGAGCCTCGGGTCATTCACACACTCGAAGACCAATTCGAGTTCCTCAAACTAATGGAGGAGTCCAACAGCTCCTTCAGTGTCGCTGAAAGTAGTAGGACGACAGTCCATAAAAGTCTTGTATGTGCATACAGGTGGCTGAGCGTGTTGACTTGTCGTGTGCGTTAGAGTAATCAAAATTAAGCACAAGTGTTGAGTTACGAGAGTAGGATCTAAAGATCCTAGAGTAAGTGGTGATGGCAGGTTACACCTCCTGCCTGGGCAGCTGCGAGTGCTGCAGTAACTTGTTCAGTGATCGAAGTCGCCAACTGGGCTTGAGTTAGGTTAACGCGTCCACTCATGATCTTGACATCAAGGAGAACATGTGGGTGAGAGGTTCGCGAATAGTGCGAAGAGAGTGAGCACACAAGTATTCTCAAGCAATAACATATAGTAGGTTCTGTAATCTGAGCATACCACGAGCAAAGTTCTATGTAATTCTAGCAAGTAGGTAAAGTAATCATGAATAGTAGTACCTATGATGTTGAGCCTTGCACGTGGAGCGAAGCGTCGTTGTGGATCGTTGAGAGCACTGTTCTGGTTATAGTCTGGTTTTAACAAAATCGTTTTCCCCTTATTAAAACCGAGTTCTCTATAACCAATGGCTCTGATACCAATCTGTCACACCCCCAAAATCCACACGCGGAGTATCACCGCTTGGAGGTGTGACTGACCCAGATTAAGCCACCAATCATATCAAACATAATAAGTATTAAATGTAATTTAAACCAAACGATATGAAAGGTGTTCAGACAAAACATGTTAAGTGTATAGCGGAAGCATAAAATGTAAACCCAACGCAAGTAATAAGTTCAAATGTTTAAATGTGTTATCACAAGTTCCACAAATCCGTGCCCACAACGACCGCATCTTCCGTGCAAGCTCCAAATGTACCTAAGGTCCTGCAAGGCATGTAACAGAGAGTCAACAACTAGTTGAGCGAGTTCACAGTTGGTTATTCAGTTATAGTGTTCGTATTGTAATTCGTAAGCTTGTTTAGTGATCATGTAATGTATGTAATGGTATCGCGGCCCTCCAGGCATGTTTGTGAAGTTTAGTGGGGGTTTCCCATGTTTTCTAGACTAGGTATATTTGTATCGCAGCCCTCCCGGCATGTGTGCGAAGTTTAAAGTATGGTTCGCAGCCATTCCAGGCATGTGTGCGAAGATTAGTTCTATTATCGCAGCCAATCCCGGCGTGTGTGCCAAGAGAAGTATATGTATCACTAGTCTAGCAGTATCTACCAATAACCTTCCTCTCCCGAGGCCTATGGTATGTGATTCCAATAACAACTCAAGCGTAAGTAATCATCCAAAAACCCATTAACCATGTAAGTATAAGAATCATTCAACCCATTCCCAACCCCGGGAATCCCATGCCTTGGTAAGAGTGTGAACTCACCTTGGGTTTGCTCGGTATGCTAAGTATGTGCTCAAAGTAAATCAATCACGTCCTAAAGTACGCACGTATACATAATCAGTTTGTATTCACGAAGTTCACGTCTAAGCATGTAGCACGTATTCACAATCATACAAGTCATGTTTATTATTTAACAGCAGTTAGTTAACTGGGTTAAGTCTTAACAGAATCAGATTACTAAACAGTTTACCCAGTCGGCGAAACACAGTTTGGCGAAACACATATTGACGAAACATATTCTGTTTCGTCGCTCAGGGTCTCGGCGAAACACTTCTGTTTCGCCGTCCTCTGTGTTTCGTCTAAGATGTCTGTTTCGTGGAATATCAGTTACGTGGATATCAGTTACATCAGTAAACCCTAACAGCCGTAAAACAGCAAATCCTCAAACATACAGTAATCATTCAGCACAGAATCATCGTAACATCATCATAGCATAATCATCGGATCACTTTAATGTCTAGCAGGAACCCTAGCTTACGTACACAACATATCGATTAACATACAACATCACATCATCGAGCCCTATCCAGATACTAACGTGCATTCAGAATCAGAACATATTAACAACATCCAGAACCGAGTATTCGATCGTATTAAGTTTCGCATAGAATTACGCATCCGATTAACCATGTATATCGAAATCAAGAACATCATACACATATATTCATAACCGTTTAATAAATCAAGTATTTACATAAACACATAACGAATAATCAGAACATCAATGAAACCGAGTTAACGAACCCGCACTAACCGGAATAAGAGAAAAACGAATCGATCGCTAAAGATATCTTCGGGAACCTCCAACTGCCTTCGGTTGTTTCGGTTCACACAGGAGAGAAAGGGCTCTAGGGTTTCGGTTGTTTTGATAGCAGATGCAAAACTGATGTTGTTTCACGTTTTAAAACCCGAAATAACATGTTGGGCCCGAACTGGGCTTCGGTGAAACTGGGCTCGGCGAAACACCCTGTTTCGTCGTGATAGTTGATGGCGAAACAAATCTGTTTCGTTGAGATTGGTTATGGCGAAACACTCTTGTGTTTCGTCGGGTTCTTTCATAAGTTAAGCAGTTTATGTTTCTCGACAGGTTCCATGTTATACAATCAAACACATAATCATGTAAACACAATACGTTTTATTATAACACGACGTGTACAGTTACAGGTCAGACAAGTCAAACAACTAAACAGTCAAAGTCAATGTGCATTAAATGCGAAAGTGAAAGTCGGAAACTCGAGTTGTCACATTATCCCCAACTTGAAAGAAATTTCCTCCCGAAATTTAGCATGTAGTTACTGAGGAAGCTAGTGGTGTGACGTTGTTTACCTGTATCGTATCGCGGCTCCCCGAGCAGGTTTGCGAAGATTACTGGTTTTCCTGGGGTGTCACATCCTATACGTGCAAATACTTGGTCAATTCGGTTAAAATACTTAGAACTATGTGTATTTAGTTAATGATACTAAAAAACATATTAATTATATATAAAATGTCATAAAATAAGCCAATATCAAACATCAGGGGCCTTAAATGACAAAAAATGAAAGATGTTCTGGAGAGTAAGACCCGCGACACGTGCACGGGTTACCCACCACCTGCCGCGACCCGCGGTGTGCTTCGATATGCACCAGGTCTTTAATCAACGCGCATTGGCTGGTTTTTGGTCTTCAACACCCAACTAACTTGCATTAACTCACTTATAACACCTAACCCTAATCCCTCACTATAAATACACCCTATCCCACTCTCATTTTCACTTTCCAAACCATTTAAACACCCTCAAATCACCTCTAAATCTCTCTAAAATATGCAGAATTTGAGCAGAAAGTTTAAGGGTTTCAAAGTGAGTTCTAGATCACTTCCTTATCTATTTTCTTCCATAACACTTGGATAACCTCTAGGAAGGTTTTCACAAGATTACCATGGTAATCTAAGGTGAAACCTCACCACATTTGAGGTCCAAAGTGTGTTGTATTTTCTGTTTTGATTAATGTTCTTGTAAACTCATTTTTTGCTAAAACTTGGTGGAATCTTAAATCCACCAAGCTCACAACTTAACCTATAGTTGTGGGTTTGTGTTGAGATTGATTCCCACCAAGTTATGAGTTCAAAACTCTTTATTTTCAGTTTATACATAACATAATCGAAGTGATGAAAACAAGCATGATTCATCATCTTCCATATTATGAATATGTGACTTGTGAAGTGTCAACCATGGGAGCTTGGGCTTTCCAATCTAGTTCCACTCAAGTGGTTTCCTAGTATCAAAGTAACATAATCCCGCCTAGCCTCCGACACTTAGGATTACCTTTTCATGTCGTGTTGGCTCACCCGGGTTAAAGACTTACTTGGCCACTTGTGAATGTATTAGTTAGTTTATTTCTTGTTATTCATGATCCTCCGAATCATACTCGTGATGGTTTGTATAGTGGTGAATCATACAATGAGGTTAAAACCTTCTTGCTTGACTTACATGATAATCTATGATATCTATGATGGACTTAGCTTAGGTTAATATTATAACTATATATATATATATATATATATATATATAGGGGACCGTTAAAATGAGAATCACCTCCAATTATAAGAACCGTGAGAACTACACCGTATGGGGCGAGGTGGACCAAATTTTTTTTCATAAACGTAGATGCATGTATTATAAACACATTTGTAAAAAAAATTCAAAAAAAATGTCGGGTGTGTAGTTTTGAGCACCCAAAGTTTGCGTTTACTGGACCCGTAAATTTTATTTAAAATTTACGGTACCCGTAAACACAAACTTGTGGTGTTCAAAACTACACACGACATTTTTTTTTTGAATTTTTTTTTACGAATGTGTTTATAATACAAGCATCTACTTTTATGAAAAAAAATTTTGGTCCAACTCGCCCCGGATCAAAAAGTTCTCACGGTTCATACAACTGGAGGTGGTTCTCATTTTAGCGGTCCCCTATATATAAAAAAAAAAACCTAAAAAAAACCTAAAATAGCTAAAAAATCTAAAAAAAACCTAAAAAAACCTAACAACCCCCCTGAAGCTAAATGCTAAAAACTAAAACCCCTAAAAAACCTAAAAAAAACAAACCCCCCCCCCCCCCCCCCAAAAAAAAAAAAACCTAACACCCCCCCACCCCCCAAAAACCTAACCCCCCCCCCAAGCTAAAATGCTAAAAACTAAACCCCAAAAAAACCTAAAAAAATAAAAAAAAAAGCTAAAAATTTTTTTTAAAATATTTTTTATGTTAAAATCGCTACTTTTAGTAGCCAAAAAAATTTTTAAAAAAAATTTTTTTTTTTGCTACTAAAAGTAGCGACTTTTTTATAAAAAATATAATTTTTTTTTTGTGTTTTTTAGCTATTTTTAGGCATTTTTGGTTGTGTTCACATTGGTTCTCGCGGTTCTCGCAATAAGGGGTGGTTCCTAACGGATCTTTGTCCTATATATATATATATATATATATATATATATATATATATATAAGAATGTGGCTGAATTTGTGATGATAATTGGACCCTGATTATACATCATAAACTTAGGCTACTTTATCTACAATCTAAGTCTCTCGTTAACGATTCTAATGGGCAAACTAGGACACATGAAACCACATACAGCATAGTGTCAAAACGAGTACTTAGAACTAGATAATACTTTTTGTAAATACATACTTTTGTACTTTAAATTCCAAATCCGAATCTTCCATCTTAAATCCGTTAACTCACACACCTTCGTTTACCCTTGTAGGGTGACCTCGGTGTTCTATTCTCCAACTTACAACTCTTCACGGGATTCAAAGGAAAGCTTTGCAAAACCGTGAGTACACTCGAATACCCCTTTTTACGATTTACACATTTTGGGTGCAATACAATAACTTAATTAAAATCACACACACTTATACTTTATGCACAAACAATCCAATACATGCATGCATATGTTATACTTGATTCATTAATCTAGGTTTGTTCGTATTGTGATTAAACTTGTCATTAACTTTGTACGAGCCTACCCTTAACATGTATAGCGCTATAGGAGTAACGCACCGCCTGTGAACGTTGGGTTATGTTAAGTCTTTAAACATTGCGTTAAACCTTGGTTTGACTTGATTATTCACATGCTAGATTTACGTTAATCTTGATAACATAGTTTGCCATGTGGATTCGTTTAACCATTTTTTATCTTATGCTATGTATCAAAACTTGTATACTCGCCAATGCATTTTGTGTTGAACTATACTTTTAAACATGTTGCAGGTCGATGATGACGACTATGATGACATCTAGTAGGGACGAATTTAGAAACCATAACGAAATGCTAGATTTGTTATCTTATTTTGAGTAAACTTGTTGTATTTTGAATTTCCAAATGTTGTACTTTGAATTTCCATGTTGTATTTGACAATTTATGCTATGAAATGAAATCGGTTTTGAATTAATTATTGTCACAAATAATGTCATGTATGATGAGCAATCTATTTCGTCTCACTCCGATGTTTCCACCATCGGTTGGGGTGTGACAGATTGGTATCAGAGCCATAACTATAGGGAATTAGGTAGAATTGGCATGATTCGACCTAGTCTATAGTAGGTACCATACTTGACCATTCTTGATACGTGTTTAAACTTGTTAATTCTTCCTATTTGCTTCTATCTCTTCTTTTTGTCTTAAATTACGTTATGTCTTTCCTATGACACTTACACAATACACGTTGAAGACTTGAAGACACTTGTATTTTACAAACGAGACGAATTCATCAAAATAGGCGTGAAACCCACAATTTGGTGAATAACTCTCAATCCGCTTATGCTATTTTGCACGAAATTACGCCATCAACTTAGGAGTGAAATCCACATCTTGATGGTAAATTTCCAATTCAAATTCTAGTGGACCCTCATCAAAGTGTCAGAATTAACTTCTTGACCCGACGAGTACTAACCACACTTAGGGTACGATGTTGTCAAGTTAGGGGTGAAACCCGCATCTTGTCGACTAGTCTCATTCCTTGATTTTCAATCCCGCCAAAGTTTTGATTTTTCAATCGATTAGGGACGTGTAGTAACTAGAAGGGTAAAATACCGTTAATCGCTTCTCGACGAGAGTATTTTACCTATAAGCCAAAGCATGTTTCCCTAATTTGAAAGGACTTTCGATTCACTTTGGAATAGTCGAAGTTTCTAAACCCGAAACACTCCCATGTTTTATCGAGCCTCTTTTTTATGTTATCTCAATTTCTATGTGTTTTTAATACTTGATACCTCGTTCATTTCAAAACCAATACACGATTTGCACGTCTCTCGCAATAAAAAACATTAATAATTCTCATGAACAAACTAAATTTATACTCTTTTTATGCAATCATACGTGTTTATACTTTGCGAATACTTGTTGAATCCATGCAATTTATGCGAATCATACGTGTTACATGAATACCTAAATGCTTATACATGCAAAACGTTATTTTTATGTTATGATCAAGTCTCATCCTTTCCTTTTCTGTCGATTCTTTAGATGCCTCCCTACAGCCTATCTCACATGGCGAAGAAGTCTAAGTCTGGCTCCAAATTGGGTTCGAAAAAGGCTTCCAATAACAACAAATGAGGAGTCGATATCAAAGAAGGATCCAGTGGGTTTAATAGCTGATCAAATGGCCGAGCAAATGGCCAAGGTTATTCCCGACATTGTGAGCAAAACCCAACCCGTTCCTGAAACCCCTAATGCCCCCATCGATTCGAAGGTGGAAATACCTAAGACAACATTTCTGTTCAAGCAGTTCATGGCCTGCAAACCCCTAGAGTTCACTGGTAAATAGGGCGCTTCCGCATTACTCCAATGGTTCGATGCCATCGAACTTACCTTCCTGCAAAGCGGTTTCCCTAACAACCTTCGAACCCTCAAGGCAACAGTAGTGTTCCGATCAACAGCCCTCGATTGGTGGACTTCCAAGCGCAACACACGAGGAAACGATGTAGCCCACGCCCTACCTTGGGCTGAATTGAAAAAGCTGATGAGGGATGAGTTTTGTCCTCCCCATGAACTTCGGAAACTATAAAAAGAATTCTGGAATCTGAAGCAAATTAGGGATGACAATGTTGGCCTCACTGCCCGATTCAAGCAGCTAAGCATTTTGTGCCCTGGCCAAGTCGACACTGTTGATAAAGACATCACCAAGTACATCTACTGCCTCCCCACTTCGTTCATGAACCTTGTAGAGCCAGCCTCACCAAAAACCCTCGAGGACACCTTTCATTTGGCAGCCCGACTCAACAACAACTGTGTTATTCATGGGACTTCTAATAAAGTTCTATCGAAGAACGCACACCAAGCCACAATTGAAACTACCACCGTTGAACCCTCCCCCTCGCAGTCATCCAAGAAAAACAAGGGCAAGAAGCGAAAGGATTCAAGTCAAAATTGCGCGATCGTCACTCCGCAAAACCCTACACCCCTTCAATCAGTAGTTGCAACTCCTCACCCTGAACCCCAACACAAAGCCTACACTGGGACTCAACCCAAGTGTAACACTTGTCTTTAGCCACCAGCCAACCAACGCACCATGCCGTTTGTGCACAAACTACAATCGGTATGGGCACTTTGCCCCTCAATGTCACAAGCCCGCAACCAATCAAAACCAGGCCATTGTAGCCCAGAACCTTGCTCCTAACCAAGCTCAACCACATGCTGCAACTGTTCGAGCCTGCTTCAAGTGCGGTGATCTGAATCACCTTGCCAATGCTTGCACTCAACGCGCCAACAACAACAATCCTCAATAGCAGCATCAACCTCAACAAGCTCGAGGCAGAGCCTTCGTCATCACCGCCGCCCAAGCGCAAAACGCCAACGACGTCATTAACGGTACATTTCTCCTCAACAATGTCTATGCATCTTGTTTATTTGATACTGGCGCGGATTAAAGTTTTGTATCCGTTGAATTCGAACCTATGCTTTAGTCAAGACGATCTAAGTTGCCTAAATTGTTCGCTGTCGAAGTCGCTAATGGTAAATCCGTCAAAGTCGATTCTGTTCTTTCTAAGTGCTCTTTGAATCTCAATGATCATACATTTTCTGATTGACCTCATACCTATGCAAATGGGTAGTTTTGACATCATAGTAGGTATGGATTAGCTTAGGCGAGTTCGTGCTGAAGTTGTTTGTTCCGATAAGTTTATTCGTCTTCCTTTTCCTAACGGTGATTTGTTACACGTCTATGGCGAGAAACCCTCTGAAGGTCTCAAGCTTATGCCGTGTACTCAAGCGAACAAATACTTAGGCAAGGGTTCCTTCGCCTTTCTTGCCCACGTTGTGGAAAAGAAAGATAAGGGCTCAAGCATAAGTGATGTTCCTGTCGTTTGTGATTTTCTAGATGTTTTTCCCGACGATCTCCCTGGTCCCCCGCCTGCTCGTTCTATTGATTTTCGCATCGATTTAGTGTCTGGCTGTTGTCACACTCTGACCGCGTAAAACAACAAACCGTGGTGGAAACGTCGGGGAGTGTCATAACAGAATTATTGTTTCATAACACATGGTACTTAAAGTTTGGTTTTATTAGAATAGATGTTTACATTGTCTTTGGAATAAAGGAAACATTACATTAATTAAACTGTCTTTCACAGTTTTAAGTCACTAAGGCCCGAGTCCGCCTAAGTGTAGCATGATCAACCTCAAACATTAGCTCCTAAAACACATGTTAAAATAGGTACGTCAGCATAAAAATGCCTGTGAGATACATAGGTTTTGTTAATGAAGGATTCGTGACTTGTAGTTAAAAGAAGTGTTTAACAAAAAGTAGTCATGAACCTTTAAAAAAAAGTGTTTTCTTTTATAAAATCATAGGAAAATCGATATGAAAGTCAGATGATAATAAAAGAAGTATGTATGGTTAAATAAATAACCAAGTAAAATGAATATGTATAAAATATGTCATTTGTAAAACAATGTCTTGAGAAAATATGTCTTTTGTATAAAATGTGTCATGTCTTTGTTTTTGTCGAAGAGGTTTAGATAACGCTACTATATGTAATATCATATAAGCACTTATATATAGGAAGTACCAGCGACGTATCCACCATGCTTTTATCATATTGCACACGCCTCATTATTTAAATCACTTATCAATAACCACCAAAAATGTCTTGTTTAAACCAATGTCAAAATGTTATGTGTAAACAATGTCCAATGTCAAATGTAAACCATGTCTTGTATAATCAAATGTCTTGTATGGCAAGTAAAAAGTATTTACTCAAACCTTATGTATAATGTCAATGTGTAACCAAATGTCATGTATGGTGAATAAAGAGTATTTACTCAAACCATATGTATAATGTACAAAACAATGTCTTTGAATAAACCTAAGTTTAAATCAAAAGTTATGTTTTGCAAAACCAATGCTTTATTGTTACAAACATTTATGTGGATATGTTCATCGCATACATTCAAGCCTTGAGACTGTCGGATAAACCCTTAACAAGTCAAAGGTTTATCAAAAATGTTTTCGGATTATGTCATTCCCTACTTCCAAACAAACTTAGGAAGCTGGGAACGGGATTTGTCAAGTCCTATGGTACCATTACATACTACCGAGCGGCGAATGTATTATTGTCCCGTTAAACATACCAAATGTCATAACCAATGTAAGCATGTTATGTGAAAACCATGTACTAAGTATGCTAAGTAAACATACGAAGTAGAAATGTCCATGAAATCAATGTGCTAGCATGCTCAGTCAACATACATAGCAGAAATATGTTGTAAATCAATGTGCTCATATGCTGAGTAAACATACGCAGCAAAAGTGTCTGTGAAATCAATGTGCTAGCATGCTCAGTCAACATACATAGCAAAACATAATGGAAATCATGTACTATATATGCACTATCGAACATAGCAAGCATATCACATGAAAAACATGAATACATGAATACATGAAAGTAACAAGTAGGCACATGTGTATCACCCAAAATATTTGAAAGCAGTAAAAGAGGGGACTATGTACTCACTTGATATTGCTTAATAGTCTTGAAATAAAGGCCATTTAAAGCTTGAGAAATCACGGAATCAAACGACACCTAATATAGATAACTATGTTAATAATCGGATCCTAAACCGGAGGATAGGATAGAATGAAGTTCTATAAATCAAATGAGTATTGGAACTCATATGGCATGATTTAATAAACCAAACATTCTGATTAGAAAGTTATCCTAAGTGCTTTTGACCCGTTTCGACTCGTTAAGGTAGTTTAAGCTACTTTAACGTGTCGTTTGCGTAAATATAAGATCGGATGGTTATTTATGTCATATGTTAAGTCCTACATGCCCAATTATGTTTAAAATTTTTATTAAATCAGTTTGGGTGTCAAAAGTTTGGTTACATATGTTAAAAATGAAGTTATGCGCAAAAAGGGCATTTTGGTCATTTTTAACGGGCATATAAACGACTTAAAAAATAACTAACCAAACTAGGTGACCATAAGGTATAGCCTCAGTAGGTTATTCCCTATACAACTATGGTCACAAAATATGTTTGGTCGGATCCTAATGATCGACCAAACAGGTCGGGTTCGAAAGTCTAAGTGGTTGTTAAGACCGCTTGACTTACGACCCTAAATAAACACTACACTAGTAATGACGAGTTAAACATGTTTAACTAAGTTAGAAATTTGATTTGGTATCAAAACAAAGTGTTTTGATACCCGAAAATAGTTCCGTCGTAAAATGCACATAAACGTGCATTTTGACCGAAACTTTGACTCGTCACTATGACTAGTCAAGGTGGTAATCAGTAGGTATAATCGCTGGGGATTATAACCATCGTGATTACGATCACGTTGCAAAGTTCAATTGAACTTTGATTTGACCAATTCATGGTCAAAACCGAAAGTCAAACGGTAGTCAAATTGTTTGAATTTCAGCTTGTAATTGCTGAAATAAAAGAATAAGCTATGAAAGAACACTTACAAAATGTTCTAAGGCTTGAAAGATGAACTAGAAACTCAGGTAAGAGGCCTCCAATCAAGTGGTAGCGTCTACTTAGAGTTGTAGAGATGAGAAATGAGGAATGAGCAAGTTGGTGAAGTGAAATGGATGGGCTATTTATAGTTGTTCTTGATGATTTTTTTTTTTGGGAAACGGGGAGTCCCCGGGTAAACTTTTATTAATTTCTAAAAAACGAGAATACAAACAAAGTTCACATGTTTAAATGGCGACTCGCCATAAAAACAAAGAACAAAAAGGAGAAACATACATCATAAAATATAAAAAGAGAGTAAAATTTGGAGCCTATCTTCATAAATCGCGCCATTTCATCGGTCTCCGACTCCACCTCAGCTTCATCCCCATTTACTTTTGTCAAACTATCATAATATTTTCTCATATTCTCGGGCCATGCACTATATTCTTCAATTTTTGGGCGAGTGTTCTTGATGATTTAAGATCATGATAAGTGTTTGTGTAATGCCCAAGGAATAATCTTGTCCATACAAGCGTTAGGACCAACTTGCAAGCCTTGGAGAACACTTATCTTGGTCCCAAAACAAAGAAAACCATCAAAGAAACGAGTTGGAAACCAGCTGGAAGCTGGTATGAAGTTTCTGTCCAGATAAGGCTGTCGCGCCCCGCGACAGCAAAGCCTTAGGCTGTCGCGCCCCGCGAGGGCTGCTGTTCAGACTTTTCAAAATTGGCAGAAACAGTCCCTGCATGCCTCAAACTTGTTTTTCGACGCGTTTAACCATCGCTAACCCATTTTCAAGGCTCTACAAGGTTGTTAAAGCATAGGGGACTTGAAATATGCTTGGAAATATCATGGATGTCAGTTCGTTCGATCGTACGGTCGCATTTTGTGCCTAATTACGACAAAACTCGAACGGACGCGAAAACGATCCAAATTACACAACGAATGGTATTTTTGCATTCCCATCACTAAAATAAAATATTTTAGTGATTACAAAAATTTTTGGATGTCCGGATATGGTCAGAACGTAAGATATGCACGTATATGCAAACTTCCGCAGATTTTGACGCTTTTAGTCCTTGTGATCAAATAAGCGCATTTTTGCATATCGAACCCCTCAAAACTTATTTCTATGCTATGTTAAGGGTATTTTTGGGTATGTTTAGCTTATGATATTGTTCCGGAGTGTGCGTTGCTATACGAAACGGTAGACGTTTGCAGTTTGATGCAAATAGTCCCTGTGATCGAATAAGCTTGTTTTTGCCATACCAAACCCTTCAAAACTTATTTCTAAGTTATGTAAAGGTTATTTAAGGTATGTTAAGCTTATGTTGCTATTCCAGAGTGTATGTCGCGTTAAAGTGATTACGTTTACGCATTAGTTTGCGTTTAACTTTCCAGAAAGCGTTTAAGAGTTTAAAATCGAACAAAATCAAAATGTGCAAAATATCAAACATAAATAAACAAATATTGCGATCAAAACACATTGTTTTATTGATATTTGAATTGTTCAAAGTTATACAATGATTACATAAGCATAGATGTCACACCTGTCGCTAAGTCTCCCTATCGTCTAGCACCATCGGAAATGCAAGAGTTATCGAGCTAACTTCAAGAGCTTCTTGATAAAGGCTTTATACACCCTAGTACTTCTGCTTAGGGCACTCCCGTTCTATTCGTCATGAAGAAAGATGGGTCATTTCGGATGTGTATCGACTATCGTGAGCTTAACAAGCTTATAGTAAAAAACCGATATCCTCTTCCTCTCATCGACAATCTCTTCGATCAATTACAAGGCGCAAATTGATTTTCTAAGATTGATCTCCGTTCTAGTTATCATCAACTTCGAGTCCTCGAAGAAGATATACCCAAAACCACTTTTCGAACATATTATGGTTATTACGAGTTCGTGGTCATGCCCTTTGGTTTGACCAACGCACCTGCGGTTTTCATGGGCTTGATGAACCGTGTGTGCAAAGCTTATCGTGACTATTTCGTGACCGTCTTCATCGACGATATCCTCATCTATTCCTTCAGCTTTTACGCGCTGAATGTTTACCCCAAATTCTCCAAGTGTGAATTTTGGTTAAAAGAAGTTCAATTCCTTGGTCACACCATCAACGAACTTGGTATTCACGTTGACCCTACAAAGATTGAAGCTGTGAAAAATTGGATTGCTTATAAGTCTCCGTCTGAAATCCATTTATTTCTTGGTCTAGCTGGTTACTATCGTTGTTTCATTTCTAACTTCTCAAAAATCATCGTTCCTCTCACTCCCTTGACTAAAAAAGATAAACCTTTTGTTCAGGGTCCTGAACAAGAGGAGTCTTTCCAAACGCTCAAGGACATGCTTTGCAATGCTCCTATCCTTATTCTTCCCGATGGTAACGATGAATTCATCGTGTATTGTGATGCTTCAAAACTATATCTTGGTTGCTTCCTTATGCAACGGGACAAGGTTATCGCTTACGCATCGAGGCAACTCAAAATACATGAGAAAAACTACACTACATACGACCTTGAACTTGGTACAGTTGTTTTTGCGTTGAAGATATGGCGACACTACCTTTATGGTACTAAGTGTGTGGTCTTCACTGACCATAAAAGCCTCCAGCATATCTTCGACCAAAAGGAACTGAACATACGTCAACATCGCTGGGTAGAGTTATTAAACGACTACGACTATGAAATTCAATAACATCCAGGTAAGGCAAATGTCGTGGCTGACACACTTAGTCGTAAAACTCATGTCAAGGGTATTTGTTGTTTCTAACTCGTCAACGATCTTCCAAACCACATTCATGAAGCTCAATACGCATCTGTTAACGAGGGTAACCTCTATAACGAGATGCAATGTGGTGCTAAAAAGAGTCTCTTAACCAAATCCGATGGTATTCTATACCACCTCGATCGTGTCTGGATTCCTAATCGTGATAACCTTTAAGAACTTCTGATGAAAGAGGCACACAAATCTAGGTATTCTATTCATCCTGATGCTGATAAGATGTATCATGACATGCGTACGTCCTATTGGTTGCCTGGAATGAAGAAAGATATCACCACCTTTGTTTCAAAGTGTCTCACTTGTTCCAAGGTTAAAGCTGAACATCAACGTCCCTCTGGCTTGCTCGAACAACCAGAAATTTCTGTCTAGAAATAGGAAAGCATTGTGATGGACTTTATTACTAAGCTTCCTCGTACTTCTTCTGGTCATGATAGTATTTTGGTGATCATTGATCGATTAACCAAATCCACTCACTTTCTTCCCATTCGTGAAGATTACAAAGTCGAGAAATTGGCTCGTATCTACACAAATGAAATCATTTGTCATCATGGTATCCCCATTAACATCATTTCAGACCGTGATGGTCGATTCACGTCTCGTCTTTGGCAAACGTTTCAATCCACTATGGGTACTCATCTCAACCTTAGCATCGCTTTTCATCCTCAATCCAACGGTCAAACCGAGCGTACTATCCAAACTCTAGAGGATATGCTTCGTTCATGCTTAATCGAACTGGGACTTGCCTTTGATCGAATTCTCGTACAATAACAGCTACCACGCGAGTATTCAAATGGCACCTTTCGAGGCATTGTATGGTCGTAAGTTTCGTTCGTCTATTTGTTGGCACGAGATCGGAGAAGCTCAAATCACCGGTCCCGAGCTTATACAAGAGACAACGGACTAGATTTTATAGATTCGAGACAACTTGCTGAAAGCCAGGAGCCGACAAAAGAGTTACGCTGACAAGCGTCGCAAACCTTTGGAATTTAGCGTGGGTAACTTTGTACTTCTTAAGGTATCCCATAAGAAGGGTATAGTTCGATTTAGTAAGAAAGGGAAACTCGCACCTCGCTACGTAGGTCCTTTCAAGATTCTCGAAAGGATTGGCAAGGTAGCGTATCGACTGGACCTATCTCATTAACTCAACAATCACATCTCCAACTTAAAGAAATGTCTAGCTGAAGAAGGACTTCAAGTTCCGCTCGAAGATCTTCAAATCAACGAGACTTTGTACTTCGTGGAGAAACCTGTCGAGATCACGGATCGAGGTGTCAAGTAGTTAAGGCACAGTCGAATTCCTATCGTTAAGGTTCGATGGGAAGGAAAACGTGGCGCTGAGTTTACTTGGGAACTCAAAAGTGAAATGAAGACTAAGTGTTGATCCCAGATAAAGATACTCAAATACTTAATACGGCAAATAGATTTCAACAAATAGGAAAATATTGTGCGGAATTAGAAATCAAACTTTCAAGAAACAACTTACAGAATTTTAAAGTATATTGATTACTTTGTAAAACAAAGTTATTGAGTGTTACAAAATGAATGCTTAAAGAATTCTGTGTGAAGAGTAATGGAGTTTGTGGTGTAAGTATTAAATGCTTAGCTAAACTCATTTAATCTTCTGGGTTGACATCTCTATTTATAGAGAGTCCGGATCATGAATAAACATTTGTTTATTCATGCACTTGCTCTGCACAAAGTAGCCTTTTGGCATATTTATTGAATCGGTTATTTTCAACTTGCTACTTTTCAGTTGTGTTAGGGCTTATCTTCAAGATAAGTTGGTGATACCGAAAATTTTTGTAATCACTAAAATAACTTAGTTGAAGATGTGTCTTTCAATTCTTCTTGTCACGTTATCATGTAGGCACCTTTTTAGTGATATTTCTTGACTGTATCTTCAGCTATGATCAGGTTGATCATCTTTTTCTGCAATACTTACATAAAACTTTTCTAACAATTTCCCCCTAAGTATTGTAAGAAAAATAAACTACCTTATAACAAATGAACATACTTCAAATAAAATTCCCAAACAATGGAAACAAAGTTTGCAAATCACAAACACTTTTGTCCAAAAACAGATTACAAGATAAAATAATATGAAATTTAAAATGTTTTTAGAACAGTTTTGCACGTTTGTGCAGATCATCTTTCTTCAGCTTCTTCTTGTAATGGATGAACTTGTGGCAGATATCATACATTCCCTTGTACCAAATTCTGGCATGTACCCATTCATCAATTATTTCTTCAATTTCTTTTCTCTCCTTTTCTTTGTCTTTCCCCTTCTCTTGAAGTTGTTTCTGCTTTTTGTTCATAGACTCCTTGATGTACCTTAGTGTTTGATTGGAGTATTTGCAGATATCAACAGTTCTAAAGAGAGCTTTGTTGCTTTCAATATCTCTGAACACGACACTGAGAATTTTCCCTCCTTTAATTCCTGTTTGTTCAATGATATCTCCAGTTCTGACTTGTTTTTTCAGCTCTTTGGGGATTTATGGGTCTGGTGGAGGGATGTGGACTTTCTTCTAATGAACATAATCAGTTAATTCATAAATCAAAATTAGTAAGAGCTATCCTTTCAAATAGCTTGAATCCTACTTTTGAGATGCTCTTGAGTGCTCTTCTGACATATTTGTTGTTGCCTTTGTCATCATCATATGTTTTCTTCAGAAACAGAATGTCCAATGGATGCAGCTGATCTGCCCGATCTCCATCAGGTATCTTCTATTCAGTGCCATCTTTTCTTAGGAGAGTGTACTTGTTTTGCATAAAATATCCTCCAGCACTGTTTGCAGTTTTGTCATCATCCACTTTCAGAACTCTTGTTATTGGATTATCATGAGCTTTGTGGATGCTTCCTGGACCTCTTTCAAGCCTTTCCTCCCTCAACCCCCTACTCATTGGACTTTATGGTCTGTCAAATTTATCTTCTTTTGTCTAGTAGTACTCCTTAAGGTTATGCTCAGTGTCACACCCCGACCGCGTCAAAACATCGAAACCGCGGCGGAAACGTCGGGGAGTGGAGTGACAGAATCATTGTTTCACATCACATGGATTAAAGTTTCGTTTTATTTAAATATTAAGTTTTAACATTGTCTTGAAACAGAACAAACAAGTTCAACATATTGTCTATCGTCATTATTAAGTCACTAAGGCCTCGTCCGATCCTATTTGAGCATGCATCCTAGTCATCATCAACATCATCAAACAACACCTGAAACATATGTGAAAATAAAGTCAGCATAAAAATGTCGGCGAGCACATAGGTTTTGTGAGTAAGTCAGATTCATGGCTTGTATACTTATTGCAATACCTCGTACGACTACAAGAGTCGATAATTGAAAACCTTGTTTTGAAAAGTATTTTGTATTGCAATATGATTAACCAACTTAAAATGAGTTGGCTATAGTTTATAAAGCTCATTGCCATAAATCTTGACTAAAACATTTGCTTTTGTAAAACCAAATTGTAAATCGTTCTTGTAATAAAACTCGTATGGTTTATATTGTTTAGTAAACATCGTTGCATGTCATCGTTTTAAATCGTTCGACCAAGTGAACTAAATAACGCCACAGAATGTAATTTGATAAAAGCACTTATATATAAGAAGTACCAGCGGCGTATCTACCATGCTTTCATCATGTTACACCCGTCCTGTTATCTAATCACATACCAAAAACAAATCGTTCAATTGTACTTGTTTTCAATCGTTCGGTTTATCAAAACTAATCGTTCAACTCGTTTGTGTTATAAACCATCGCCCGATCGTTCAAATCATTCAATTCATTCAAATCGTTCCAATCGTTCAAATCGTTCGTGTTTTAATTGTGAAAAACTAACTTTTGGTCGTCTCGTTGAATACATTCAAACCTGTGTGACTCGTCCATCGTCCAACTGTTATTAACAAACCACCAAAGGGTAAGTTAATAATCATCAGGTTCTGTCGTTACCCACATTACTGTCACACCCTGACTTTTGCGGAAGCGTAATGATGTGTGACTTGTTTAATATCATTGCATTCAATTATAGTAAACAACTGTATGATTAAAACTTGATGTTCATCCATTCATAAGTTTGAAAAGTTACAAACACAAGTCTTTTAAGTTTCAACAAAATCCTCAAGTTAAGTTACAATACAAAATGAATGACATCTAAACTTGGACTTTACGTCTTGAAAACAACACCTGCGCGGAAGATCCATCTTGTTTCTTGAAATACATGTAATTTTGAAAACATCAACAAAAGTTGAGCGAGTTCATGTGTTTCTGTATGAGTTCGAATAATCTTGTAACCATTTGTATATATGCCTTTGTAATTCGGTATGAAAGCGTCTATGAACAGATCAATTAATGTGTAGCTAATACATTAATATGTGTGCAACGGTGTAGGAAGGCTCAACCCTTTATGGGTATTTCGTACCGGGCCATCCGGCGGGAACGACATAGTCACCACATGTCTAACCCGCGGGCTCATGGGTGGGGCTCACAACACCCAATAGATCTATCACTCATGCACCTCGGTCTTTATACAAGGATTAATGGTCTTAAGTTAATCGCCTACCCATTCACATGATCTAACAGTTCATTCCTTAGCCAACCATACCATTTGTAATCATCAAAACATTTGTAACATGTATTTCACCCCCGGAGTTATAAAACAGAAAACAGTTAAAAGAAAAGGGGGACATGAACTCACAGATTTGCGTCCTGTCTCCTGTATACCCAAAGTATGTATCCTTACACCGTACTACAACCTACACACGTGTTATGGTTTATTAGACGGCTGGGTCGTGCCACGACTTTTAGTCTTGTTTGTTATGACTTAGTATCTTTGTGTTACATCTTTGGTGTACTTGTATTATTTCAGAGTGTATAACTATTTTTTAAAATAATAATATTTTAATTTAAATTATACTCGTTGATTATTTTGAAATATTTGTTAAAATAATACATTTTAACTTGGTATATCATGTATTTATACATGTATGTTCTCCCAAGGATGGGTATAGTTATACTTGTGTATTTTTGCCAAGTATTGGTGGCGTATTCTGGTGTATTTATACGTACGAGAATACGTATTTTATTGTATTTATTAAGTATTCTTATACTTAATTTTTGCATTTATTTTCCGGAATATTATTTGTAACCAATAAAATCACCAATTTATATTCTTAAATATATGTATTTTAAGAAATTATTTATAGAAAATTATCCATAATTCTTCCTTGGCAAAAATAATTATATTTTCATGTAAGCCTCAAAATAATATATTTTCAAGATTAACTTAGAAAATATTTATAAATCCATTTTTCACCCCAAAAATAATGTATTCTACATTTATTTAAGAAAATATATATTTTCTTCAAAAATATTATATTTTCTAATTTGTCAAGTAAACATATATATTTTCCTTTACTCAAAAATAATATATTTTCGTTTTGTAAAAAATATGATATATTTTTGTAACAATTATAAGAATCATATTTTTCGTTTCCTTGGTTTCCAAAATACCATTTTACTCACTTGTCAAAATATATATATTTAATTCCGGAATATTTTGTAGTTTATATCCCTTGTTCGGTTTGTTCCAACTTTTGGGTATAAATTATATATTTATTATCTTGGAATTTTGGTAATATTTTGTATTGTAATTTTTTTGGTATTTTGGTGAGTTATATCATTTCAAGTCCTAAAATAATATAACTAATACACAGAATATACAAGTAATCTCACAAATTGTAACATCTAAATATATATTTTCCTAAATACATATTTAGTCACTTTTATTATCCAAAAACCAACCTCCAATATTTGTAATTTTTGTAACAAAAATCATGGCAAATGTTATATGAAAACCATGGTTAAAATACACTTGTAAACACTTGTTTAAAAATATTTTTCTAAGTGTTTAAATTCTAGAAATTTTTTTCCATAGTTTCCCCTTAAAAATGGATGTTTCCATGCTTTCAAAGCATATCATTTTCATTTAAAAATCATCACAATCATCAACAATTCAAACAATACTTACCAAGTGCCAAAATCATGCATTTTACACTACTTCATGAACTTGAAAATTTATAAAAATTTGTAGTAACTTAGTATGGTGTTAAGTAAGCTTAGTTACCCTTTAAAGTTTGGTTATTTAGTTATAAATCACACTCTTGCAAATTTTAGACTTTCACAACTTGTAACTTGATTTTCTAAAAATATTTCTTCTTGAATTTTTCTTGTTAATAACATGTTTCTACACTTGATTTAACTCTAAAAATGTGATTAGTTTCTTTAAAACTCATGTTTATGTAAATCTTGTAATTTAACTTATTTTCTTGAGAAAACTAGTTTTGAAATCATCCATTTATTAGACTATTAACATGTATTCATAATCATCTTCCACAAAATCATCTTGGTTTTCAAGTTCATGATGAACATAAAGGATGTTCATCTTGGTTTTTCAGAAGATCATCCTCTCATCTTGCTAGATCATGTGTTTAATCACAACCTAGCAAGTTTCATATGATGTTTAACATCATAAACACCAACAATCAACAATCAAGAAGCATACAAACACTTAAACAACATAGATCATTATGATTTAGAGCTTTATGTTAGAGATTATGTTCGTTCTTCATGATTAGTTACTTATATAATCTTTTAACCAACATAACAAGAAGTAAAATGAGATTAGGAGAGCCTTACTACTAGCACAAGGCTAGGGAAGAGATTAAGAATGATGATGGTGATAAACTTGGTGGTTAAAAGCTCTTGAGAGAGGTCCTTCAACTTCTTATGGCACCGAGCTCCTTAATCAAGCTCCTTACACCTTTGTTGCACCTTGGAATGGATGGATAAGAGTTTGAAAGTGGTGGTGTGGTGGTGGTGGCTCACGGCTGAGAGGAGAGGAGAAGGGAGAGGTGTGAAGTGTTTTGATGTTATGAAATGAGCTTATGTGATGATCTAGTGGTCTTTAAAAATAATATCTCTAACATCCTATGAACTTATGTGTAATATGTTTCTAAAGATTATAACATATCTATTAAACAATTCAAAGAAATCAAGGGGTGGTCCACCCCTTCGTAATCGTGAAATGAGGGGGGGGGGTCTAGTTATGCGGTAATGTTAAGTTAAGGATTATAGTTAGATTTCAAGTATATTAGTTAGGGTTATGTGTGTTGTATACTTATAGGATGTACTATGATGTTCGGTGACCATAACTAGCTTGGAAATGTTAAAACAATGCTTTTAGTGGAAATTTGGTGTTTCGGGTAGTGTCCGGTTGTTCGGTTGGTTACCAGTTTGTTAAGGTGCTAAATAGCGCAGTTTAGTGTGCTTTATGTTATCTTTTATGACAGTTTTGATTCCCAACACTTAGGAAAGTATTCTAGACCATTAAACCACATTTCTGCATTATATTTTGATGTTAAAATGCTGAATTTTATTGTTTTCTGCAGAATTTTGTAGTCTTAGTGTGTTTCGGGCACTTTTCCGGCACTTAAATCATCACCCGGAGGGAAATTTTGTGATCCCTACATTCCTACACACTATTCTAGTGTAACTCTTGGTTTCAGGCTCATTCTTTGTCTTATCATCTTGTCTGCCTGAGTACTGAACTCCCGTCAGTACTTCTATTTTGTCTGATAACTGTGCTAACTTTGTTTCGTGCACTAACTGAACCATATGGTGTTGCATGTAATAATGATATGGAATCATGCAATATGTGATGCCCTTGTATGTATATGATAATAATCAGAAGCATTCATGCCATTAATTAAGATAAAGCACAGTCGTTAAGACACAATTTGCTGTTTAATTACTGTACGGAATATATGGAAAAGTGCCGGTTGTCACATTCTCCCCCCCGTTAAAAGAATTTTGTCCCGAAATTCAAGCTGCGTTATCGGTTGCAGGGGAGTTGTGAAACATGTGCGGATACTTTGTTTTGATTTAGTCCTCACGCTCCCCAGTAAACTCTGGGTCATGACGTGAATTCTAACTAACTATGATAAGTTTAATATGATTTCTTCGTGTCTGGTGGACTTTCCAGTCCACAACCTTGACAGGTTATTTAGTAAATTGGAGTTTGTCGTTTGACGTGAATTTCGTCTACGAGAATAGCTGCTATCTCTTAGAGTTTCTTGAGATTTGGCACGTGAAACGTGTCATGAACACTACTAAGTTATTCTGGAAGCTTTCGCTTGTATGCAACGGTTTCGATCCTTTCCAGGATCTCAAAGGGTCCTACGTACCGTGGGTCCAACTTTCCACGTTTACCAAATCGCACCACACCTTTCCAAGGCGAGACTTTCGGTAAAACTATATTATCAACCTCAATTTCCAACGGTTTCTGCCGCTTGTCGGCGTAATTCTTCTGTCTATCACGTGTTGACTTATTATGATCTCATATCTGAACGATCTTGTCCGTAATTTTCCGAACCAAATCGGGGTCAATAAACTATTTAACTCCGGTCTCCTCCCAATCACAACGGGGATCAACGCTTACGTCCGTATGGGGCTTCAAACGGGGCGGCCTGTATACTGGTGTGATGGCTATTGTTGTAGGAAGACTCCTGTCACACCCCCAAAAATACCACAAGCAGAAACCCCCCGCGAGGCGTGTGACATACAAGGATCTAGCCACCAATCACATTGAACCATATCATAGTATTAAATAAAAGTTTCTATTTATTTCATAAAGTAAATCCAAACACAATCTAAAACAAATATGTTCAGCGGAAGCATAATGTAAATAGTTATTTCAAGTGTTTCAAAACAAGTGTGCAATAATCATTAAACTTGTATCCAAGAGCCACGACCCATGACCACTCCAGCACTCCCAGATAGCAATTTCCAATCCAAGAACCTAAGGACCTGCAAGCATGCAGAAAAGTGTATCAGACAACGCTGGTGAGTTCACAGTTTGTTTTAACCGTTTGATACCAAGTAATGACTTATGATATGTTATGTTGATAATAACTCGATACCGCAGACGACCCTTTTTGCCCTTTTCCAATGCTCTATCAAACATTGGTCATGATTTAAAGTTATTAGTTCACGCCCATCCTATCCAGGTACGTCGTGAGGGTGCCAAAACTAATAGCGCTATCAACTAATAACCCCGTTGCCCTACAAGCAACTAACCCGGTAGTATAATGGGACTTAAGTGATAGAAGTGAGTGTATTATCCAACATCAACGTTTACTGAAAACCGTTGCATATCCCCTACAAGGATATGCGTTTGTGAAATCCGCCTCACATCCCCTACAAGGATGTGGGCATTTGAAACCGCCTCATATCCACTACAAGGATATGGGTTTATAAAAATCCATTTACAAGTTTTGTCAGTTTGATCATCCCCACCGGACGCATGCTTGTTTTGAGAGAAGTGAACTCACCTTGGTTTGCTCGGTATGACTAGTTACTTGCTCACACTTAAACAGTAACAGCCTATGGTATTCATGTATACGTAATCAGTTTGCATTCGCATGGTTCACGTATAAGTTATAATCATAGTGTGCATTCAAACAACATAGCAGTTATTCAAACTCATACAATTCCACAATTCACATGTACGTTTCACAATGGTACTTAACAGTTAAGTGTACTACTCATGACAACCAAACCATGTTTCCTGAGTCAATATCTATATCCTTAACAGGCAGTGATAGGGTTTTATCAACAAAATCCCACATTATTATACAAGTACTAATCACAGTTCTGTTTGTCTTGTTCCCAACGAAGAATCCTCCTTGACGAAGGATCACACTTGATGAAGGATCATCCTTCGTCGGGTCTAAGTTAACGACAAAGTACCATTGTTCGTCGAGAGACAGGCCGACGAAGAACCCCATTGTTCATCGAGATGGGTACTTTGTCGAAGATCCTTCTTCTTCCTGCCCTACTGTTCGTCAAGATTAACCACAACTCTAATCCCTTACAGTTCTGATTCATTCATAACTATACACACTGACAACATAATGTTCATACAACAACAGAATCATCAAACCGTACAGTGAATATGATGGAAGACAAAACATCAGATTCTTATCATGCGTGATTCAATCTATCGGGTTAAACAATAAAATATCAAACCCTAAATACGGCCAATCCTTGCTACCGCTCAACGTTTAATCATACATACAGATTTATAAGGATTTCTATCATACGAATACTTAACTTGTCGATTACGGGTCTCATGCATTTGTATCCTATGGTTAGTCTCTATAACCATAACTCATGAGTTTCAATTCAAACAATTAGTCACAATCGTATCAATCAACAAATGAAACCAATTATGATAACGGATATTCATACAAACAGCATAACAATAGATCGAGTCGGGTTATCACAAACTAACCGGATGTGAGATGGGATTAGCAAGAACTTCGAGAGGATGATGATCACCGTCGGGTGCAAGGGAGAGGAGAAGAGTGTCTAGTATTTCGCGAATTATGGGTCACGTACAATATAACATAAATGTGGCTGATTATAATTGGGCTTCACTTGGGCCGAAGCCCATCTTGGCGAACAACTCCCTTCATCGACGAAGAATACTTCTTCGTCGAGCTATAGGTGATGATGAAAAACAATCCTTCGTCGTATGGAGGTGATGACGAAGGTTTAATGTTCGTCGGGTGAGGTTTATGGGGTTAAGTTTATAACCTTAAACAATTCAAAAGTTTCCAACACTAACCAAACAATAACACAGTAAATCAATCGTATATCAAACGTGCACAATTACAATGCAAACAAATTATGAAAACACCGGTGTGAAACAAGTAATGTGTCGAGGAAAGACCTTGAAAGTTTGGGTTGTCACAACTCCACCAAGGGCAGGTGAGTATTTCAACTCCCATCGAAGCCCATCACATAGCACGTGGCATGTCTTCAAATGTCTGATTCGTCCATTTACTCTGGCCGTCCGTTTGGGGGTGAAGGGCTGTGCTACGATTCAACTGTGAACCGAACGCGTGTTAAAACGTCTTTCAAATTCTTGTCACAACGCGACCATCCTGATCAGATATGATGGATACATGCACTCCATGGTGTGCCATAATATCTTTGAGATAAATCCCTGCTAACATTCCTTGTGCTGTCTTTCTCATTGATCGGCGAAAAAAAATGTGCAGACTTTGTGAGCCGATCAATAACCTCCCAAATCATATCGTGTCCTTTTTGGGTTCTTAGCAGCTTGGTAATAGAATCCAGTGAGATCCATTCCCACTTCCAAACGGGAATCTCAGGTTGTTGTAGTAGCCCTAAGGGTTTCTGGTATTCCGCCTTAACTTTGGCGCAAGTAAGGCAATTACCCACATATACAGCAATGTCGGCCTTCCTCTTGGGCCACCAATACCAAACTTTTAAGTCTGGGTACATCTTGTCGGATCCAGGACGGACCGAGTACCTCGACTTATGAGCTTCGTCCAAAATAAGTGCTCGCAGATTGCCGAAGGATGGTGCCCACATTTGTTCCATGAAGTATAACCTTCCGTTTTCCTTTGGAACCAAATTTTGCTTCCATACTACGCAGTGATTCAACTTGTAGGTTCTCTGTTATAAGTGCTTCCTGCTAGGCTTCATAAATCCGAGCGGTGGGATCGGTTTGTATAGTCATCTCTAACGCTCGCGCCTTAAAGGCTTTGCGCGTTCCTTGCGACTCAAGGCGTCGGATACAACGTTTGCTTTACCCGGGTGTTATCTGATCTCATGCTCATAATCATTCAACAGCTCAACCCATCTACGCTATCTCATAACCTAATCCTTTTGCTTGAAAATTTGTTGCGAATTCTTATGATCTCGAAAAGATCTTGCAACGAGCACCATACGGAAATGACGCCTGATCTTCAATGTGAAGATCACAGCACCTAGCTCAAGGTTGTGCGTCGTGTAGTACTTTCCTTGTACCTTTAACTGATGTGACGCGTATGTGATGACTTTGTCTTGTTGCATCAACACGCAACCAAGATCTTGTCGAGAAGTATCACAGTAAACTATAAATCCATTGGTGCCGTTAGGTAAGATAAGTTAGGTGCGTCGCAGAGTTTATCCTTCAATGTCTGCAAAGCTGTTTCTTGTTTCTCTTTCCAATCAAACTCCTTGTCCTTTTGGGTTAGGGATGTTAGCGGCTGTGCAGTCCTTGAAAAATTCTTAATAAATCGTCTGTGGTATCCTGCTAACTCTAGAATTTTCCGTATCTTAGTTGGCGTCTTGGGGGTTTCCCAACTCTTGATCACTTCGACCTTGGTAGGGTCAGCATGAATTCCATTCTTATTCACCATGTGACCTAAGAATAGCACCTCGCGAATCCAAACTTCGCAATTTGACAACCTTGCATATAACTGTTCTTTCTTCGAAAGCTCCGAGATAGCTCGCAGATGTTGTTCATGACCTTCCTTGGTCTTTGACAAAAATAAGAACGTCGTCAATAAGTATCATCACGACTTTGTCCAGGTATGGCTTACGCACCCGATTCATGAGGTCCATGAATACTGCTGGTGCATTTGTTAAGCCGAATGGCATGACAGGGAACTCGTAATGTCCATAACGAGTCCTAAAGGACATTTTAGGGATCCTTTCTTATTGTGTCCTCAATTAACGATATCCTGTCCTTATGTTGATCTTGGAATAGTAGCTGGAATCTTGTAGTTGGTCACACAAGTCATCAGTTCTCGGTAAGGGGGTACCGATTCTTGATGGTTAGTTGTTTATCTTCCTGTAACCCTTGCTCCATACTTTTTCCTCATTAACTTGTCTGAGTTCCTTTCAGATCAGGCTGTATGCACATAAGAAAGCTGTCATTTTTCTTCCTAACAAATAACACTAGAGCTCCCCGAGGTGAGAGGTTCGGCCTAATAAATTCCTTTGTTTGGAAACTCTTGCAGTCGCGTTGAAAGCTTCTGCATTTCGGACGGGTCTAATCGGTAATGTACCTTTGCCACTGGTGCCGCTCCTAGCACTAAGTCTATTCGAAACTCTACTCGTCGCTGTGGAGGGAGTCCAGGCCAGTCTTCGGGAAAGACTTCTGGATATTCCTTCGCAACTAGGGTGCCTTCTAACCTTGGCTCCTTATCATCATTATGAGCAAGGAAGGCTATGCAGCCTCTTCTGAGACACTCCTGCGCTCTCATAACCAATGTGAAGTGTCATAGTCTTCCGCCTTATAGGGCCCAGTGTCCTTGCATCAACTGTATGAAGGTCGTGTACTATAAGTGTTTCATCATTCGCAAGAGGGGTGCGAATGACTTTCTCATGACAACAACTTCAGCTCATTCTTGGATACCCAATCCATACCAACTGCAACATCAAAACTTCCTAAACCAACTGGTAGCAGGTCAATAGAAAACTTTCGTTCCCCAAACTCAAGTGTACAACCTTTATTAACGTCATCCTCTTTGACTAATTTCCCATTCGCTAATTCTATTGAATAGGGGGTGTCTAGCTTACTTGCCTCTAGACCAAGTAGGTTCTTAAGTCCTATAGATACAAGGCTAAAGTTGGCGCCAGTATCAATCAAAATGGATGCATAGTGTTAGTTAATATGGAACGTATTCGTCGCAATATTCAGGTCCTGGCATGTTTCACGAACTCCTTTCGTGACTCTCTTTCTCGTGCTTGGTCCTTCTTAGGGTAATCTTTCCTAAAGTGCCCTGTGTCACCACATTTGAAGCAACCTGGAACTCTATCAGTACCGTTTTCGCCTTGGTTGTTGCTATCTCCTTGGTTGTAGTCACCGTTTCCTCCCTGGTTAGGGTACCTTTCCCAACAGGTATCCTTGCTGTGTCCCTTCTTTCCACATCTATCACACTTAGGTTTCGAGCATTGACCTTCATGGTGAAACCTGCATTCGTCACATCTCGGCTTATTCCCCAAATAAACCTTTCCTCTGGCCTCATTGGTGGCCCCATAAGCTTTCATGCCACGAGGCGGGTTTGCTTCCCTTCTCTTGTTTGCGTTTGAGTTGTCATGACTTGCTTGAGTTCCTTCCTTCCGGCCTGAAAACTTTCTCTTAGTTCCACCCGAAGAAGGCTCCACATGCGTCTTCTTCTCCACTGGATTTTCATTAGATTTCTCTACCGTTACTCCACCCTTGGTAGGAGCTAGGGCAAGAGTTATCTCCTGAGCGATTCCCATTATGGTTCCTCTTAGTCTACCGCTGTTTGCAATGTTGCTTGCTTCGTACTGGTCGATTGCTTTAGCGACTTGCTGGTTCACTAGAGCTTCAAGCTCAGCTCTTGTTGCAGGTAAAAGTTTCGGTTGGGTCTGGCCAATGTCCTTTTGTTGTGGGTCCATGAGCTTCACATGCATAAATCGCATCAACGAAATCAGACATTTATCTCAGAATAAATATTGTCGTCGATAAGTGAAAGCAAGGCTCATTCGTCGTGCATTATAAGCATAAGGGAAAGGTAATTCCTACTGAGGCCTATGCAAATCTTCCTACCATAATCATCTCATCCTTGTAATGAGTCACAACAGAATCTTGCTAAGGGTACACTGACCTTTACATACACTATATCAACTTGTTGCAATTAATTTTGCGTAGAAAACCCCCTCGGAGTCACCTTACTCCGATTGATGCAAGTCATCCAGTGCTATACGAGATATGGTGAGGTCTTCCCTTCACCTTGTTCCTTTTTTATTCCTTAAGTTTCCGACTCTTCCATAGTCTTTTTCTTTTACAAAAATGGGCACACTTCCCAAAGGATGGGGTTGTGCATTATTACCATGCGTAGGAGGGGATAGTGGCAACGCAGAGGTAAGGTTGTGAGGGTACGTGACTTCGTCCTTGTGACCGAATTGTGTTTTGCAGCAAACGTAGAGTGGTTTCCAGGGTGTGATTGCACTACCCTAATGATGAGGTGTACTATGGGATAGAGAGTGCGGAGGTACTGATAGAGGTGTAGATCGAGTAGGATCTTCTTGCATGTGTCTTCCATGTGCCTAAATGGAACGACAATCTGTTGAGAATATCGAGTGATTACTTCTGCCCTTATAATATGTGTCCTATACTCCATGGTTCTCGATTGTCCAATATAGGGTGGACCCCTTTGCCACACTGGGCTGTGCGACGCATACATTGGTTTGTCTTGGCTCCAGGAGTCCCAATATGGTTGGTACGGTCTTCATGAATGTCGAACCGAGTGTAGTAAATAAGTTACACTACAGCTCGCGCCATGTTACCTCCTTGTGTAACACCTGGGTCACTGCGACCATCAAACAAATGCCAAACCAATGAAATATTGTATTTCATACTTTGGACTTGTATAAATATGTGTAGCTTTTGCACATACCAACTCTTGTTCGATTTCAAGCTCTAAATCGCTTTCTGGAAGGTTATACGCGCACTAATGCGTAGATATAACCAGTTTAATGCAACAAACACTCCGGAATAGTGAAATAGGCTTAACATACCTTAAATAACCTTTACATAACTTAGATATAAGTTTTGGAAGGTTTGGTGTGGTTAAATCAAAGTTTATTCGCTTACAGGGACTAAATTTGACAAACTGCGAAAGTATGCCAATTTGAACTGTAACAGACATTCCGGAACATGACCATAAGTTAAACACACCTTAAATATCCTTTACATAGCTTAGAAATAGGCTTTGAGGGGTTCGGTGTGCTAAAATAAACTTTTGGGTCATTCAGGGACTAAAAGTGTCAAAAAGTGCACAAGTTTGCACTTTTACGCATAACTTACGTTCTGAATACATCCGGACATCCAAAAATTTATGTAAGCACTAAAACATTTTATTTTAGTGTTTGGCATAAGAAAAATCCATTCGTCGCGCATTTTGGATCGTTTTTCGCGCTTGTGCGCATTCCGTCGTAATTAAGCGAACATCGCGTTCGTACGACCAAACGAACTGACATCTGAGATATTTTTGAGCATGTTTCATGTCCACAATGTTTAGGCATCATTTTAGGGCCTTAAAGTTGGCTTTACGGGCCTTGGAAGTGCCGGAAATGGGCTTAAACACGTGCAGGGGCTGAAACTGTCATTTCTGAAACTTTGTTCTGATCTGTGACTCCTAGGCGGCCCGCCTCAGGATCTTAACATCCTCACGCGGCCCGCGTCCGACCTTCTGACCAGGTTAAATGTTTCTAACAGCAGATTTCAGCTGTTTGATCCACCACCACACATTCTCATTTGTCTAGTCAGCTGATAAGGATCAACTTTTAGCCACCATAAGGTTCCGACACTTGTACGGTTGCGATTAAAGCACGGTTTCCATGAAACGATCTTAACGGTGGACCGAAAACTAAAAATACCCCATACCCCCCATTGCTTAAATCACTAGAATTTTGATTTGAGAAACTCTAAGTTGAAACTATTGTTTCATACCTGAGATTTTTGAATCGAAATTAGCATTCGGAGACCCTTCGTAAGTATTCTTTCGTTCTTTTATTGCTTTTCGAGTCTTTCGAGTCTGAAAGTCAAACTTTGTTTGACTTTCTACATTGACCAGTTATGGTCAATGCGAAGTTCGTTTGAACTTCGCAACGTGAGTGTAATCACGTTGGTTATAGTCCCTTGGGACTATGCCTACTGATTACCACGTTGTCTAGGGTCGTAGGGTAAGCGATCTAATAAATCGCTTATACCTCGAACCCGACCCATTTGGTCGATCATTAGGATCCGACCAAACACATTAGGTGACCATAGTAGGTAGGGAATAACCTTCCGAGGTTATACCCTATGGTCACATCGTTTGAGTAGTTGTATGATAGGTAGTTTATATGCCTTAGGTAAATTACCAGAATACCCTTTTCATGTATAATTGGTAATTAAGCATATGTAACCTAAACCTTTGTCACATAACTGATTATGTAACATATTTAGGCATATTCTACTTGTCATAGGACTAGTTAGGCGGTCCGAACGCGTTTTACGCGAACGACGCGTTAAAGTAGCATAAGCTACCTAAACGGGTCGTAATGAGTCGTAAGCACTTAAGTTAGGTTTCATTTAGTATGTAGGCTTTGTCAAACCATATCACACGAGTCTCCACACTCGTTTGGTTTACAAACCCTCATGCTACCCGATCTTCCGATTTAGGTCCGGTTTATTAACATAGTTACCTATAGTAGGTGCCGTTTGATATCCGCGATCTCTAGCAGTGTTTGGTTGTTATTCAAGGACTACTAAGCAATCTCAGGTGAGTACATAGACCCCTCTTTTACTGTTTTCCAAACGTTTTGGGGTGGAACACATGTGCCTACTTGTTACTTTCATGCTTTCCTGTTTTCACATCATATACCTGCTATGTTCATTAGTACATTATAGTACATGATTTTATTACATCTTATGATAGGTGTGCCCATTGTGTGCATTACTTAGTACATCGTTTTACATTACATTGCATGCTACGTATGTCTATTGTTGTATACGTAGTACAGGTCACATGCTACGTATGTCTATTGTTGTATACGTAGTACAGGTCACATGCTACGTATGTCTATTGTTGTATACGTAGTACAGGTCACATGCTATGTATGTCTATTGTTGTATACGTAGTACAGGTCACATGCTACGTATGTCTATTGTTGTATACGTAGTACAGGTCACATGCTACGTATGTCTATTTGTTGCATACTTAGTACATTTGTTATTCATCACATGCTTACATTTTGGATATATATTACATGATTTACATTAGACATGAACATCTTACATTGTTTGGTTTGGTTTGATTAAGTGATTTAAGTAACGAGGCATGTGTAATATGATACAAGCATGGTGGATACGCCGCTGGTACTTCCTATATATAAGTGTTTGTATGGTATTACATATCGTAGCGTTATTTGAATCATTTCAGTTTGATACATATAACATTTTATACAAATAACATACTTTTCACAAGACATTGATTTACAAACAACTTATCTTATACAAACACATTTTTACATGGTTATTCCTTTAACCATACATTATTCACTTATTTTTACATATCATCTGAACTCATTGTTTTTCAAATGATTTACAAGACAAAGCAAATTACAAGGTTCATGACTAAACATTTTCTCAAACATAAGTCATGGAACCTATTTTCACAAAACCTATGTATCTCACAGGCATTTTTATGCTGACGTACCTATTTTCACATGTGTTTTTCAGGAGCTGTTGCATAAGATGATCAAGATACACATAGGCAGACTTGGGCTTTAGTGACAATAAAAGATGCAAGACTAGTTAATTATGTTGTATTTCCTTGTTTGTTAAGACATTGTAACACTTCTAATCAATAAAACGAAACTTCAATTGCCATGGATTTGAAACAATTAATTCTGTTACAACACTCCCCGACATTTCCGCCACGTTTTGTATGTTCTACGTGGTCGGGGTGTGACAGAAAAGATGGTATCAGAGCCAATGGTTATAGGGAATTAGGTTATTAGTAATGCTTTGACCTAGTCTATAACCTTCTTAGGACCCTAACGCGAGTTTACTTGCGTTTAGTTATAAAACAATACCGTCACCTATCCTTAGGCGACGACCACAACAAGAACATAAATTTCAAAACCGCTTTGAAAACTAATCATCTGTTCTAGGATGAATGATTACTAGGTTTTGAACCCTCTATTGTAAGGTTTTGAACCCTCTGTTATATGGTTTTAAACCCCTTTGAGTTTCAAAATCTCGTCAAGGTTTTGGGTTTTTAATAATGTGAACACGTGCAAACTGGAAGGGTGAATGCCTGTATTATGGGTTTTCTGTCTAGGCAAGCACTTCGTATATATCTCATCAGACGCGAGACCAGTTGTGCTTACCTGGGAATTCTTGGGATGAGTGTTCACTTATAGGCGAGCATGTCTTCGTGATACATTATTTTTGACCCATTTACTTTGATTAGTCACTGTGTGTAGTTTGTTTGCTTTGTAGTAACAAACAAATGACCACTATCCTTGCTTTCATCAGATTTGTTTCATCTCATTCTTTTCGTCTAAATCTCTCACTCGTTTCATTTCATGTTTCCTCATTTAGAATGCCTCCTCGACGCGATGCTCGAATCGATGCTCGGACTTTTACTATTGATGAACTCGCAGCCCTGATCTCTCAACAGGTGGCTGCTGTGCTTCCCGGGGTTGTAACCCAAGTCCACGAGATATACAACAACGGTAATAATAATAACAACAACGTTCCATGCAAATACAAGGATTTTAACCAGGCTAAACCACTCAAGTTTAGTGGTTCTGAAGGAGCAACTGGGCTTCTGCAATGGTTCGAGAGCATTGAGAATACGTTCCGTCACGTTCAGTGTCCTGAAAATCGCAAGGTCGAGTTTTCTTCAAGTGTGTTTCAGAAGAGGGCTCTTACGTGGTGGAACGGGATTATGAGAGACCGTGGTGCTGAAGTTGCACTAGCACAGACTTGGGCCGAGCTTAGAGCTCTTATGATGAGGGAGTTCTGTCCTCGTCATGAACTGCGAGCTTTGGAGAGAGAATTTGATGATTTGAAGCAAGACAGTGGGGAACATCGAGCCTATACTGACCGTTTTGAAGAATTGAGCCTGTTGTGTCCTGCTATGGTTACTCCTGTGGATAAGGCGATCGAGAAATATACTGATGGTCTTCCTGACCTAGTTCAGGATATTGTTACTGGCAGCAACCCTACTACTGTCAGACAAGCCATTGAATTGTCAGCTACTCTAACTGAATCCCACATCAGAAAGAAAAAGCTTTTTCGGAAAGGCGACAAGAAACCAGAAGCTAATGTTCAGGAGGAAACCAAGGAAAGCAAAACCGAACCTTCTAAGAAACGTAAGGCTTCGCAGAATTTTGCGATTGCTGCTCAACCTAACCAAAACACCCGCAACCAACCAACTCAACCTCCTGCAAGGAAAACTTATGCCGGTACTGCACCGATATACGACAAATGTAATGCACACCACTTAGCTCACCTACAGTGTCGTTTGTGTGCATCATGTGGGCGACTCGGTCACCTGGCAAATGCTTGTCGTTTTACCCCGAACCAAGCTGGTCCAAACCAATCTCGGGTCAATGCTGCTCAAGCTCATCTTCCAAGGGGTCCTTGATTCAACTGTGGCGAGATGAGCCATTTCCGAAGAAATTGCCCAAAGATTGCTAATGCTAATCCAGCGCAGGGATGAGCATCGGACCAACTAGAAGACAATGTTGTTTGGAAATAATCAAGCCTTATGTATTATTTTCTTTTGTTGTCAAGGTCCATGAAACAGTTGTTGTTGTTTATAAATAAATCTTTTTATTTTGCATTGCAATGTACAAATAGGATGGCATGTATAAACAACGCATTCCCTACAATATCGACAATCAAGGAACCGTATTCCTTGAAGAACAGACTACCCCGTAATTTCTTCCATTTTATTATCTCTTGCGTTTTCCACGGAAATCCAAAGTACCCGTTTCTTCCAAGGAAACGAAGTACAAGGCGCAAGTTACAACTCTGTACGAATACCCGACATACCACTATAAATTCTTAATAGGGTACCTAAGGGTATTTCCGTATCTTCAAATTTTTGTGTTCCTTAATTCGAATATTGCGTTTTCTTGAAAACGAAATCGAATTTTTGGAAGATCTTTCTATCTTCATAGTTAGATTCTTGCTAATGTTTAAAGTACCAAATGAAATCCCTGAAATGGATTCCTAGTGTGCTTTAAATGCATGTACATAATTAACAAAACAAAACTTACAAATTAAAGATCTAGATAAACAATTTTGTGGCTATGTGACTATGTGTTTATGCATCTTGTATTTCCTTTTAAGCATTTTGTGTTTTTGTATACTCTGGATATTCGCTATCTAAATCCTCATAGAATCTCTCTTATCTTCATATGAAGGATTCGTAGTAGGATATTCAAAAAAGTACTATCTTAAATCCTTAATGGACTTCTACGTTGTAGTTAAATCCCTTGGATTATAAAGTACTATTCCAAAGTTTAAGGACAACATGTGTTGGTAAAGTTAAATACATCCTACGTCGATGTAGTTAAATTTTCCCCGTAGGTAGTTTAGTTAAAGAGATCCTACGTCGATCTAAGTTAAATAGATTGGTCCGACAATCTAGTTAAATACATCCTACGTCGATGTAGTTAAATTTTCCCCGTAGGTAGTTTAGTTAAAGAGATCCTACGTCGATCTAAGTTAAATAGATTGGTCCGACAATCTAGTTAAATACATCCTACGTCGATGTAGTTAAATATTCCCCGTGGGTAGTTTAGTTAAAGAGATCCTACGTCGATCTAAGTTAAATAGATTGATTCGACAATCTAGTTAAATATATCATATGTTTATGTAGTTAAATAGGCCCTCGGGGGGTCTAAATCAAGAGATTTTTCGTTAATCTAATCCTTTGGTGACCTAGTTAAAGAGACTCTATTGCAGTCAAGTTAATTCACCACAGGATTATTCGTTTGATTTTTTCCCCATACGCATTATGAAATGAACTGTGCGGACTGTGCAAGGAACTACGTAATTATGGAGGCCTACATAATTATGGAATTCAGTGCATAGGAACCACAGGAAGTTTTGTCATGTGTTAAGACCAACAGTGGCAAGAGTAATGATACGGGAGAAGTCTTGGACTTTGACCAATGTCATTTATTCTCACACTACCCAATTCTGATCTCAATCACACACACAGTTTCCTATGATAATTCTTCACGGGAAACGTTCTCCTGTCTATAGTTTGAAACTCCATGTTTTGCTATTACAAGGACTTCTCTTTGAGGGATTGACATTTTCGCTAAGAATCCTAACATGGCCCAGAGTTTTACTTAAGGGTTCAATGGATTTGTCTAAAAAGCGAAACCGTCATATCTGTCTTCACAAGTTTACTCTAAATAAATTTCGGGACGAAATTTCCTAAAGTAGGGGAGACTGTAACACCTGGGTCACTGCGACCATCAAACAAATGCCAAACCAATGAAATATTGTATTTCATACTTTGGACTTGTATAAATATGTGTAGCTTTTGCACATACCAACTCTTGTTCGATTTCAAGCTCTAAATCGCTTTCTGGAAGGTTATACGCGCACTAATGCGTAGATATAACCAGTTTAATGCAACGAACACTCCGGAATAGTGAAATAGGATTAACATACCTTAAATAACCTTTACATAACTTAGATATAAGTTTTGGAAGGTTTGGTGTGGTGAAATCAAAGTTTATTCGCTTACAGGGACTAAATTTGACAAACTGTGAAAGTATGCCAATTTGAACTGTAACAGACATTCTGGAACATGACCATAAGTTAAAAACACCTTAAATATCCTTTACATAGCTTAGAAATAGGCTTTGAGGGGTTCGGTGTGCTAAAATAAACTTTTGGGTCATTCAGGGACTAAAAGTGTCAAAAAGTGCACAAGTTTGCACTTTTACGCATAACTTACGTTCTGAATACATCCGGACATCCAAAAATTTATGTAAGCACTAAAACATTTTATTTTAGTGTTTGGCATAAGAAAAATCCATTCGTCGCGCATTTTGGATCGTTTTTCGCGCTTGTGCGCATTCCGTCGTAATTAAGCGAACATCGCGTTCGTACGACCAAACGAACTGACATCCGAGATATTTTTGAGCATGTTTCATGTCTAAAATGTTTAGGCATCATTTTAGGGCCTTAAAGTTGGCTTTACGGGCCTTGGAAGTGCCGGAAATGGGCTTAAACACGTGCAGGGGCTGAAACTGTCATTTCTGAAACTTTGTTCTGATCTGTGACTCCTAGGCGGCCCGCCTCAGGATCTTAACATCCTCACGCAGCCCGCGTCCGACCTTCTGACCAGGTTAAATGTTTCTAACAGCAGATTTCAGCTGTTTGATCCACCACCACACATTCTCATTTGTCTAGTCAGCTGATAAGGATCAACTTTTAGCCACCATAAGGTTCCGACACTTGTACGGTTGCGATTAAAGCACGGTTTCCATGAAACGATCTTAACGGTGGACCGAAAACTATAAATACCCCATACCCCCCATTGCTTAAATCACTAGAATTTTGATTTGAGAAACTCTAAGTTGAAACTATTGTTTCATACCTGAGATTTTTGAATCGAAATTAGCATTCGGGGACCCTTCGTAAGTATTCTTTCGTTCTTTTATTGCTTTTCGAGTCTGAAAGTCTGAAAGTCAAACTTTGTTTGACTTTCTACATTGACCAGTTATGGTCAATGCGAAGTTCGTTTGAACTTCGCAACGTGAGTGTAATCACGTTGGTTATAGTCCCTTGGGACTATGCCTACTGATTACCACGTTGTCTAGGGTCGTAGGGTAAGCGATCTAATAAATCGCTTATACCTCGAACCCGACCCATTTGGTCGATCATTAGGATCCGACCAAACACATTAGGTGACCATAGTAGGTAGGGAATAACCTTCCGAGGTTATACCCTATGGTCACATCGTTTGAGTAGTTGTATGATAGGTAGTTTATATGCCTTAGGTAAATTACCAGAATACCCTTTTCATGTATAATTGGTAATTAAGCATATGTAACCTAAACCTGTCACATAACTGATTATGTAACATATTTAGGCATATTCTACTTGTCATAGGACTAGTTAGGCGGTCCGAACGCGTTTTACGCGAACGACGCGTTAAAGTAGCATAAGCTACCTAAACGGGTCGTAATGAGTCGTAAGCACTTAAGTTAGGTTTCATTTAGTATGTAGGCTTTGTCAAACCATATCACACGAGTCTCCACACTCGTTTGGTTTACAAACCCTCATGCTACCCGATCTTCCGATTTAGGTCCGGTTTATTAACATAGTTACCTATAGTAGGTGCCGTTTGATATCCGCGATCTCTAGCAGTGTTTGGTTGTTATTCAAGGACTACTAAGCAATCTCAGGTGAGTACATAGACCCCTCTTTTACTGTTTTCCAAACGTTTTGGGGTGGAACACATGTGCCTACTTGTTACTTTCATGCTTTCCTGTTTTCACATCATATACCTGCTATGTTCATTAGTACATTATAGTACATGATTTTATTACATCTTATGCTAGGTGTGCCCATTGTGTGCATTACTTAGTACATCGTTTTACATTACATTGCATGCTACGTATGTCTATTGTTGTATACGTAGTACAGGTCACATGCTACGTATGTCTATTGTTGTATACGTAGTACAGGTCACATGCTACGTATGTCTATTGTTGTATACGTAGTACAGGTCACATGCTACGTATGTCTATTGTTGTATACGTAGTACAGGTCATATGCTATGTATGTCTATTGTTGTATACGTAGTACAGGTCACATGCTACGTATGTCTATTGTTGTATACGTAGTACAGGTCACATGCTACGTATGTCTATTGTTGTATACGTAGTACAGGTCACATGCTACGTATGTCTATTTGTTGCATACTTAGTACATTTGTTATTCATCACATGCTTACATTTTGGATATATATTACATGATTTACATTAGACATGAACATCTTACATTGTTTGGTTTGGTTTGATTAAGTGATTTAAGTAACGAGGCATGTGTAATATGATACAAGCATGGTGGATACGCCGCTGGTACTTCCTATATATAAGTGTTTGTATGGTATTACATATCGTAGCATTATTTGAATCATTTCAGTTTGATACATATAACATTTTATACAAATAACATACTTTTCACAAGACATTGATTTACAAACAACTTATCTTATACAAACACATTTTTACATGGTTATTCCTTTAACCATACATTATTCACTTATTTATACATATCATCTGAACTCATTGTTTTTCAAATGATTTACAAGACAAAGCAAATTACAAGGTTCATGACTAAACATTTTCTCAAACATAAGTCATGGAACCTATTTTCACAAAACCTATGTATCTCACAGGCATTTTTATGCTGACGTACCTATTTTCACATGTGTTTTTCAGGAGCTGTTGCATAAGATGATCAAGATACACATAGGCAGACTTGGGCTTTAGTGACAATAAAAGATGCAAGACTAGTTAATTATGTTGTATTTCCTTGTTTGTTAAGACATTGTAACACTTCTAATCAATAAAACGAAACTTCAATTGCCATGGATTTGAAACAATTAATTCTGTTACAACACTCCCCGACATTTCCGCCACGTTTTGTATGTTCTATGTGGTCGGGGTGTGACACCTTGAGGTAAGCGGATGCTAAAGGTTGGGGTCTTATCATAGCAACTATACTGGATACGTGTGAGGTGTCATAAGTACTGTACAAATTCATACGTAAGAATCCTGCAGAGTTAGGTAAATCCTTCCTGAGCGGTAGCCATCTTCTCTTGCTTAGATACCGAGTCTCAAACGATTCGTACGACAGGTAGAAGTGTTAAGCATGAAACGGGCATAGACAGGCTTCCTACTTTGTGGGGTGTTATAGTAACCATCTCGGTTAAGGTTCTACCAGATGGAAATTTGGAACAATATAGGAATTTCAAATAGGTAGTGATCATTTGCTTGACCCGCAGAGTCCACCAGGATTTTCATGCACTATAAGTTTTTATTACGTGTGCCCGTAATAATAAATTGTCTTGCATGGTCACCCTAATTTTCCCTCGTTCAAGGCAGCCGATCAACTAGAGAGGGGACACTACTGTCCTCATTCCCTCATCATGGAATGGACCTTTATGGTGGTCCACGCGCCAACGTCCGTTGTTATTACGCGCGAAAAGGCACAATGCTTAGACAAAATAGGAGTAAGGAGGGTTCCTAGTAATAAAGCTGGAGGGGCACCTTTCAAATGAGTACTTCATTCTCTTTGTACAGAAATGAGTGTCGTCATTCAGGATTCATAAATGCCTCAGGGACCTCGCCCCACAGATAAGGTTGCTGTCCGAGGTTGCCTCCTCCGCCTTGCAGTTACTGTCGTAGTCAGACACCTTTGCTTTCGAGAGGGATGAATAGTCATCTCTCATGGAGAGTGAGTCCAAGGTCTTGTTTAGTAATTACCTCAGTCATGAGCTCCTTACTAAACGCGAGGTCGATAGTAGCATTGTGCGAGTCGAGATCAGTAATAGGATTTGAAGTCGAAGGTATCTCATTTCCGGCAATAATTATCACATACATGCATATATATATATATATATATCCACACACACACACACATATATATATATTAGTGAGTAATAATGTTACTTAGCATATAAAGGAAATAAGTGCAACATATCACATATAATTCTCGTTTGTTCCCTTGGGGGGGGGGGCGGTTATTTTTCCTTTGGCAAGTCTATCCCACATGGACTGACTATACCACAATTGGCACATTAGTCAGGGTATTCCCTTCCCTGCTAATGCCCTTACTTTGCCCTTGCTTTGTCTTTGCTTTGTCTTTCCTTTGAAAAATATTCGACTCATGGATCTTGGCACTTTTGTAAATGCAATGAAAAATATTTTGTGAAAATGTTTTCTTGAGAGAATCCTAGTGATTGTAGTCTAGACTCGAGAAGGAATCCTAGTTCACTACAATCGAGGCTCTGATACCAAACTGTCACACCCTGACTTTTGCGGAAGCGTAATGATGTGTGACTTGTTCAATATCATTGCATTCAATTATAGTAAACAACTATATGATTAAAACTTGATGTTCATCCATTCATAAGTTTGAAAAGTTACAAACACAAGTCTTTTAAGTTTCAACAAAATCCTCAAGTTAAGTTACAATACAAAAGTGGATGACATTTAAACTTGGAGTTTACGTCTTGAAAACAACACCTGCACCCAAGATCCATCTTGTTTCTTGAAATACATGTAATTTTGAAAACATCAACAAAAGTTGAGCGAGTTCATGTGTTTCTGTATGAGTTCGAATAACTTGTAGCCATTTGTATATATGCCTTTGTAATTCGGTATGAAAGCGTCTATGAACAGATCAATTAATGTGTAGCTAATACATTAATATGTGTGCAACGATGTAGGAAGGCTCAACCCTTTATGCGTATTTCGTACCGGGCCATCCGGCGGGAACGACATAGTCACCACATGGTCTAACCCGCGGGCTCATGGGTGGGGCTCGCAACACCCAATAGATCTATCACTCATGCCCCTCGGTCCTTATACAAGGATTAATGGTCTTAAGTTAATCGCCTACCCATTCACATGATCTAACAGTTCATTCCTTAGCTAACCATACCATTTGTAATCATCGAAACATTTGTAACATGTATTTCACCCCCGGAGTTATAAAACAGAAAACAGTTAAAAGAATAGGGGGACATGAACTCACAGATTTGCGTCATGTCTCCTGTATATACCCAAAGTATGTATCCTTACGCCGTACTACAACCTACACACGTGTTATGGTTTATTAGACGGCAGGGTCGTGCCACGACTTTTAGTCTTGTTTGTTATGACTTAGTATCTTTGTGTTACATCTTTGGTGTACTTGTATTATTTCAGAGTGTATAATTATTTTTAAAATAATAATATTTTAATTTAAATTATACTCGTTGATTATTTTGAAATATTTGTTAAAATAATACATTTTAACTTGGTATATCATGTATTTATACATGTATGTTCTCCCAAGGATGGGTATAGTTATACTTGTGTATTTTTGCCAAGTATTGGTGGCGTATTCTGGTGTATTTATACGTACGAGAATACGTATTTTATTGTATTTATTAAGTATTCTTATACTTAATTTTTGCATTTATTTTCCGGAATATTATTTGTAACCAATAAAATACCAATTTATATTCTTAAATATATGTATTTTAAGAAATTATTTATAGAAAATTATCCATAATTCTTCCTTGGCAAAAATAATTATATTTTCATATAAGCCTCAAAATAATATATTTTCGAGATTAACTTAGAAAATATTTATAAATCCATTTTTCACCCCAAAAATAATGTATTCTACATTTATTTAAGAAAATATATATTTTCTCCAAAAATATTATATTTTCTAATTTGTCAAGTAAACATATATATTTTCCTTTACTCAAAAATAATATATTTTCGTTTTGTAAAAAATATGATATATTTTTGTAACAATTATAAGAATCATATTTTTCGTTTCCTTGGTTTCCAAAATACCATTTACTCACTTGTCAAAATATATATAAATTTAATTCCGGAATATTTTGTAGTTTATATCCCTTGTTCGGTTTGTTCCAACTTTTGGGTATAAATTATATATTTATTATCTTGGAATTTTGGTAATATTTTGTATTGTAATTTTTTTGGTATTTTGGTTCGTTATATCATTTCAAGTCCTAAAATAATATAACTAATACACATAATATACAAGTAATCTCACAAATTGTAACATCTAAATATATATTTTCCTAAATACATATTTAGTCACTTTTATTATCCAAAAACCAACCTCCAATATTTGTAATTTTTGTAACAAAAATCATGGCAAATGTTATATGAAAACCATGGTTAAAATACACTTGTAAACACTTGTTTAAAAATATTTTTCTAAGTGTTTAAATTCTAGAAAATTTTTGCTATAGTTTCCCCTTAAAAATGGATGTTTCCATGCTTTCAAAGCATATCATTTTCTTTTAAAAATCATCACAATCATCAACAATTCAAACAATACTTACCAAGTGCCAAAATCATGCATTTTACAATACTTCATGAACTTGAAAATTTATAAAAATTTGTAGTAACTTAGTATGGTGTTAAGTAAGCTTAGTTACCCTTTAAAGTTTGGTTATTTAGTTATAAATCACACTCTTGCAAATTTTAGACTTTCACAACTTGTAACTTGATTTTCTAAAAATATTTCTTCTTGAATTTTTCTTGTTAATAACATGTTTCTACACTTGATTTAACTCTAAAAATGTGATTAGTTTCTTTAAAACTCATGTTTATGTAAATCTTGTAATTTAACTTAGTTTCTTGAGAAAACTAGTTTTGAAATCATCCATTTATTAGACTATTAACATGTATTCATAATCATCTTCCACAAAATCATCTTGGTTTTCAAGTTCATGACGAACATAAAGGATGCTCATCTTGGTTTTTCAGAAGATCATCCTCTCATCTTGCTAGATCATGTGTTTAATCACAACCTAGCAAGTTTCATAAGATGTTTAACATCATAAACACCAACAATCAACAATCAAGAAACATACAAACACTTAAACAACATAGATCATTATGATTTAGAGCTTTATGTTAGAGATTATGTTCTTGATCTTTAATGTTCTTCATGATTAGTTACTTATATCATCTTTTAACCAACATAACCAGAAGTAAAATGAGATAGGAGAGTCTTACTACTAGCACAAGGCTAGGGAAGAGATCAAGAATGATGAAGGTGATAAACTTGGTGGTTAAAAGCTCTTGAGAGAGGTCCTTCAACTTCTTATGGCACCGAGCTCCTTAATCAAGCTCCTTACACCTTTGTTGTACCTTGGAATGGATGGATGAGAGTTTGAAAGTGGTGGTGTGGTGGTGGTGGCTCACGGCCGAGAGGAGAGGATAAGGGAGAGGTGTGAAGTGTTTTGATGTTATGAAATGAGCTTATGTGATGATCTAGTGGTCTTTAAAAATAATGTCTCCAACATCCTATGAACTTATGTGTAATATGTTTCTAAAGATTATAACATATCTATTAAACAATTCAAAGAAATCAAGGGGTGGTCAACCCCTTTGTAATCGTGAAATCAGGGGGGGGGGGGTCTAGTTATGTGGTAATGTTAAGTTAAGGATTATAGTTAGATTTCAAGTATATTAGTTAGGGTTATGTGTGTTGTATACTTATAGGATGTACTATGATGTTCGGTGACCATAACTAGCTTGGAAATGTTAAAACAATGCTTTTAGTGGAAATTTGGTGTTTCAGGAAGTGTCCGGTTGTTCGGTTGGTTACCAGTTCGTTAAGGTGCTAAATAGCGCAATTTAGTGTGCTTTATGTTACCTTTTATGACAGTTTTGATTCCCGACACTTAGGAAAGTATTCTGGACCATTAAACCACATTTCTGCATTATATTTTGATGTTAAAATGCTGAAAATTGCTGAATTTTATTGTTTTCTACAGAATTTTGCAGTCTTAGTGTGTTTCAGGCACTTTTCCGGCATTTAAATCATCACCCGGAGGGAAATTTTGTGATCCCTACATTTCTACACACTATTCTAGTGTAACTCTTGGTTTCGGGCTCATTCTTTATCTTATCATCTTGTCTGCCTGAGTACTGAACTCCCGTCAGTACTTCTATTTTGTCTGATAACTGTGCTAACTTTGTTTCGTGCACTAACTGAACCATATGGTGTTGCATGTAATAATGATATGGAATCATGCAATATGTGATGCACTTGTATGTCTATGATAATAATCAAAAGCATTCATGCCATTAATTAAGATCAAGCACAGTCGTTAAGTCACAATTTGCTGTTTAATTACTGTACGGAATATATGGAAAAGTTCCGGTTGTCACATTCTCCCCCCGTTAAAAGTATTTTGTCCCAAAATTCAAGCTGCGTTATCTGTCACACCCCGAAATTATCAGAGCATTGGCGTGACTGGACTGGTATCTTCATTGCACAGCGGAAGCAAATAAGCTAAGTCTTTTAGAAAACGAATGCCACTAAGTACTCGTATCTCCAATGGTTCTCCTATTCCAACCGTGCCTTGTCTTAGAACAGTAACCTGAGAAAGAAACATGCGAAAAATCAACATAAAGTTGAGCAAGTTCATAGTTTGTTTGTAAAAGATTTGAGATAAATCTTTTGAGTTGTGAAAGGTTTGAAATAAATCTTTGGTATTGTGAAAGATTTGAAATAAATCTTTGGAATAACCGGTTTTTGAAATAGTATTGAGAAAATGGATTTAAAAATCATTTTCTTGCCAAGTTATATGGAAACGTTGTGTTTGTAACACGTTATGTTCATAAAACCATGTATTTGTAAAGCCTTGTATTTGTAATGTTCATATAACCGTCAATGCCCACCCTGACTTTGACTCCTTACCCGCATAATCACTTGCTTTGAATTTTGTATAAAACATGGTATTTTAATTTGTATGAACAAGTAGTTTCGTAAGTATATATGTCCCTGGTATGTAGCAAATAAGGAAAAAGAGATCACCAATGGTTTGCAAGGCCATTGATATGTGTGAAGTGCAAGTAGGAAGACTCAAACCTAGCAAATTTATGCGTTGGGTACAAAGTCACCCCGAGGTCCGTTCTGGTTGGGCCTGGGGCTGGGCTCGCTACACCCAGATAGATCTACCGCTCCTGTCCCTCGGTCCTACAATGAGGATTAATGATCCCAAGTTGCGCCTACCCACTCACATGATCTGTACGTTCTAACCCTCCTTACGCTAACCATACCATGTATAAAAATGTCTGTAAAAATTGTAACATGTATTTTACCCCAGCCTCTAAGGCTGAATCTCCCCAGCCACTAAGGCTGATCCTCCCCAGCCACTAAGGCTGGCTCCTTATTCTCTATATATCATTACCAAACGATCCATCCCTAGTCATGAAAATCATTCATTTCGATAATACACATTTGTTTTGTAAAAACCGGTATGTTTAGTATAAACCTTTCGTAAATCATTTGAGTTCCTTGAAATCCCTTCGTAATATGATTTAGAAATACTAGTGTTGCGTTTGTTAAAAACTTTGTTTGTTTTTGCAAAACGTGCATGTCTTTCCACCCCGAAAACATTTACAAAACTGTAAAACAGTAAAAAGTGGGGTTATGAACTCACCTGAATATTCCTGTGCAAAGCTAGCTAATTACGACTTTGTGATGTCGTTTCCAAGACTTGTGCGTTCTACAACATTCCTAACACGGAATATCTAATAAGTCCCTAATTAATGTGGTAACAAATCTACGTGTTACCGAGCTCTACCGAATCGTGGACCGAACGATTCGACGGTTTGTTGTTAACTTATAAGAAACGAAGAAGTTATGCTTGCTAAGTTTCGTTTAGCTTCGTTTTGAGAAGTCGTATGTTGATATATAGGAATATTCGTATGAAAGTAATATATAATAAACTTGTATTATATATCGCGTCTTGTATGAAAATTATCAAAATATGTGTATATGCCGTTTAGGCGTTCGAAATAAATATAAAAGAGTTATATTTATTCTACAAAAGAATCGTCGAGTTGTATTTGAAAATAAATATATAACTATATTTATTTTTTTATAAAAGAACTCGTGTCGTACGATACCTGAAATAAATATAAAAACTATATTTATTTTATAAGGCGAAATCGTGTCGCGTGATATTTGAAATAAATATATATACTATATTTATTTATAAAGGATTCAAGTTTGTTTGAAATAAATATAATAATAACTATATTTATTTTTTTGTTGTCAAAATAATTTCCGTATCGTTCTCGTAAGTTGTAAGTGTCGTCGAAATAACATGCATTAGTAAAAACAAAGTCGTTTGAATCCGGTTTGTTTTCGTTATATAATAAGACGCGTGTTGTTTTTACGGATTTTCTTGAAAAACGGGCAGAGTTTCCTCTGTTTTTGGACGCCTCGACAACACAAGTTGTCGTTATATTTTCAAATTCAGCAATATACATAAACTTTTATCTAATATATCAAACGTAATCTATAATTTAACCGGTTCGAGCTCGTTTCACGTGATAATAACGATAAAAATAACGAAATAAAACGCGCCGTTAATCTTTACCATCTTCGTGTTGAAACGTTGACTGAGTCAACTGAGTTGACTCATTTTGAATGTGCTGACCGAGTTGACTCGGGTTTGACCGAGTCGACCCGAACTGAACTGAGTTGACCCGCACCTTCCCGAATCCTGCTCGGAACCCGAACCTGAGACCCGAACTGAACCGAAACCTGTTGACCAGTTGTTGACTGCAACAACCTGTTGACTTGCTTGACCTGCCGTTGACCCGAGTTGACTCGGGTGTTGACCGAGTCAACCGGGTTTGACCCGAAACAGAACGTAAACAACCCGCACTAAAAAAAAAAAACTGAGATGAACTAAGGAAATTGATGTTGAGCTTACTTAACCTGAACATACTCATTTTCAATGTCGGCATCTGTGTCTCAACCGAACCACCACACCATCGGCCGGCCCGGAGCTAACCCGAACCATACTTGAACCATTCTGAACCGAGTCACTTGAACTCGAGCCTGGACCACCGTGAATCGTCGGACTGAGAGGACCCCGCCGCCGTGTCGTTTTTATCAACCGGAACTCGTCGGATAAAGTCTTGGACCGTCTGAATCGAGCCAGGGACCGCCGGTTAAAAACAAGGACCACCGGTCCGAGTAAAGGACCACCGGTCCGAGATGCAACCGCCGATCACCACCATTACCGGATCATCTCTCTCTCCTCTCATCCCTTCTGCTTCTCTCTCTTCGACATCTGGCCCCACTGCCGCCGCTTACCACCACCCAACAGTGGTGGTGGTCCGTCTTGCTGCACGAGGAGAGGGGGGTTATGTGTCGTCGGTTGGAACATCCGCCGCCGGTAATACGACCGGCAGCCGGCCGTGTCTTCGTCGGAGGGAGAGAGAGGGGAACCGGTGGTGGTGAGGAGCTGGGGGTTGGGTGAGAGAGCTTTGTGAAGAAACTGATTTCTCTGTGTTTGTTTGTAAGTTATCGAGAGTGAGAGAGAAACCTTTATTCTTGTGTGTGTATTGAGTTGTAAAGGCAGACTTAAAGTCTGTTGGTGGAATGAGGACTTAAAGAACCATAAGGTGCTATATATAGAGTTTTGAGGATTAAAGTTTCTTTTGGGTATTTATTTTACCTTCAGGTCATATGTTTCAACCTTAGTGTTAAGATCTCTTGTAAATCTAGTAAATATTTTGTCAAGATTTTCAAGGGATTTTGTAGATTTTGGAAAGATTGTCTAGAGATCTTTATAAATTTTGTAGGATTTTGTAGATCTTAATAGAATTTTGTAGATCTAATATGTTATGTGTAGGTTTAGGCTTGGGCCCAGGGCCCACAAGCCCATCTTGTGTGTAAGTGGCCCGTAATCCCTACGAATCCGTTTTCGCAACCCGAATGCTCCATATGCATAAAAATATTCGTGTAACATCCATATTTGTCGGTGTCGTCAGTATTTTGCACGGTATCAGTCCGTTGTGGCACAATATTCAGCAGATTTTCTGTAAATCACCACACGCGCACTGTATAGCTGAACAAACGTTCCTGGCCACTCCAAGGGCCTAATTAAGTTAATTAGCGTCGTAAACACTATTTATTATTGCGTAATCACCTGTTAATCACGTAATTAAGGGCGTAAATTACGGGTTGTCACATTCTCCCCCTGTTACAGAAATTTCGTCCTCGAAATTTAGACTATGTTATCCCCTCAGAATTGTGTTATTCGTAGGTAAGTCCGAATAATAACAAAGTGAATGACCGCGTAATCGAAACAAGACTTAATGATATAGTCACCAGTGCGACTAAGTTAACAAGGATCCAACAATGAACAGGAACTTCGACCAATCGAATTCCATATGAACGTTTATAACATGTAAATGAGTTCTAGAAGCAATAACATCCACTGGATGAACTTAGAATCAACAATCTCAAATATAATAGTTTGCATGAAACGCTCGATCGTGATCAGCGCAAGCTGCAAGTCATACTGACGCCACAAGGTGTCGCAATGAATGAAACAATTTAATAATAGAGGTGATCGAACAAGTATCACCTGTGTTTTGCATAAAACGCTCAATCATAATTAGCCCAAGCTACAAGTTTGTACTGACACCACAAGGTGTCGTAGTGACTTAATAATTCAATAATAGTGGTGATCGAACGAATCCACCGTGTTTGAAGTTAAATGAAAACACCATGAAGTAAATATGAATGTTTGTTCCAACAAACATCAAAAGATTTTCAATTGAAAATGGAACATTAAAGAAATAATGTTTTCGATCGAAGAGGAAGAAGCAATGAATATTGCGAAATATTCGATTGATGTCGAAAGAACCGTTAGTAGGTACACCAGAATATAAAATGAATTTGTGTACCATTGTCTTAACACACTATTGTATTAAGACCGCTTTGATATAATAAATCGAAGTGGATTGGAAAACAATCAATAAATATTTAGATCCGTGCATGAGATGCGTAAACGAGTTTAGCGCAAGCTTCAAATAAGTGAAAATACCACCACAAGGTGTCGAAATCAACAAGCAATTTAATGGAGTCAAATACCAAACAAGTTTACCACGACTCGGAACAAATGAAGTGCTTGTTAAAAATTGATTTGAATATGATGCTCCCAATACATCATATGGTGTCTCGAATCGAATAAGTGTAATGAGCAAGTTCAAACAATTGAACTTGGTTTTAGCGCAATCCGACAATAAATATATGTATTGACAAGAAAACTTTAGGCATGGTTACAACGAAAACCATGTACGTAACTTGAAAAGAAATGATCGTGATACAATGACCATTAAGAGGAGTAGAGATATGAAGATCTACTCAGTAAGTGTGAAATTCGAAATTTCAATAAAAGAAATTTGAGGACTTTACCTGGGGTTACGTGTGATGACCGGTTGTTAGGTGACATTACCATGGAATGTCGAACATAGCGTATCGTCATTAATTAGGTTGAGGGGGGGGGGGGGGGAATGCGGAGACAATCGTCTTCTCCCTGGCGTGATTCGTGTCGTTGCAGGATCGCGTGACAAGTTGTCGTTTCCTGATCGTTAGTTCTTCTGCTGACAGGGATCTAGCGTCGTCGTTAAATTTGCGTCATCGTTCCTTCTCAAAGGCCTCGCCTCGACAGTCGTATGTGACGTGCTTCAACCTCCGTTGACGTACATATTAAGTTTCGCGTATACCTGTGCACTAGCGTTGTGTGCCGCGTAGAAGGTGATGTACCCCGACATCCGTTGACGTAAAGATTGAGTTGCATGTATTCTTGTGCACTCGTTTTGTTATGCGTAGGCTGCCTGCTCGGGAAGTTAAAATATCACAGACAATATGGATAATGTGTGCCCGAGTTAATATTCGCGGTTCCTACATTACGACCTTTAATAAACACACACATGCGCAAATAATCAATCATATAATCAAATAAACATGTTAGTCACCAATAAGCAATCAAGTAATTCCCCTAGTCCCACCAGTCTATCCTCCCAGCCTCTCAGACTGAACTTCCTAGTCCCACTAGACTATCCTCCCAGCCTCTCAGACTGAACTCCTAGTCTCTCAGACTACCTCCCTGTTCCGAAGGTCTTAAATGCATGTTTCCTAAACTCTCAGAGTGTTGTGTACTGTATGCGACTGTTTGTGTATCATGGGTAAAATACCACTTTAGCGTATGTTTGAAAACAAAATCTTGACTGTTTGTTTTTCGGCAATGGTTGGAGACCATATTCGAGTACTAGGCGTTCTGTATGTATTCAACGTCTTAATAGTCTAAGTTCCCAGAGGAAAGTGAGGTTAGAGCCTAGGTATCATAACAGAAACCTAATTCGCTGTAACCTATAGCTCTGATACCAATCTGTCACACCCCGAAATTATCAGAGCATTGGCGTGACTGGACTGGTATCTTCATTGCACAGCGGAAGCAAATAAGCTAAGTCTTTTAGAAAACGAACGCCACTAAGTACTTGTATCTCCAATGGTTCTCCTATTCCAACCGTGCCTTGTCTTAGAACTGTAACCTGAGAAAGAAACATGCGAAAAATCAACATAAAGTTGAGCGAGTTCATAGTTTGTTTGTAAAAGATTTGAGATAAATCTTTTGAGTTGTGAAAGGTTTGAAATAAATCTTTGGTATTGTGAAAGATTTGAAATAAATCTTTGGAATAACCGGTTTTTGAAATAGTATTGAGAAAATGGATTTAAAAATCATTTTCTTGCCAAGTTATATGGAAACGTTGTGTTTGTAACACGTTATGTTCATAAAACCATGTATTTGTAAAGCCTTGTATTTGTAATGTTCATATAACCGTCAATGCCCACCCTGACTTTGACTCCTTACCCGCATAATCATGTGCTTTGAATTTTGTATAAAACATGATATTTTAATTTGTATGAACAAGTAGTTTCGTAAGTATATATGTCCCTGGTATGTAGCAAATAAGGAAAAAGAGATCACCAATGGTTTGCAAGGCCATTGATATGTGTGAAGTGCAAGTAGGAAGACTCAAACCTAGCAAATTTATGCGTTGGGTACAAAGTCACCCCGAGGTCCGTTCTGGTTGGGCCTGGGGCTGGGCTCGCTACACCCAGATAGATCTACCGCTCCTGTCCCTCGGTCCTACAATGAGGATTAATGATCCCAAGTTGCGCCTACCCACTCACATGATCTGTACGTTCTAACCCTCCTTACGCTAACCATACCATGTATAAAAATGTCTGTAAAAATTGTAACATGTATTTTACCCTAGCCTCTAAGGCTGAATCTCCCCAGCCACTAAGGCTGATCCTCCCCAGCCACTAAGGCTGGCTCCTTATTCTCTATATATCATTACCAAACGATCCATCCCTAGTCATGAAAATCATTCATTTCGATAATACACCTTTGTTTTGTAAAAACTGGTATGTTTAGTATAAACCTTTCGTAAATCATTTGAGTTCCTTGAAATCCCTTCGTAATATGATTTAGAAATACTAGTGTTGCGTTTGTTAAAAACTTTGTTTGTTTTTGCAAAACGTGCATGTCTTTCCACCCCGAAAACATTTACAAAACTGTAAAACAGTAAAAAGTGGGGTTATGAACTCACCTGAATATTCCTGTGCAAAGCTAGCTAATTACGACTTCGTGATGTCGTTTCCAAGACTTGTGCGTTCTACAACATTCCTAACACGGAATATCTAATAAGTCCCTAATTAATGTGGTAACAAATCTACGTGTTACCGAGCTCTACCGAATCGTGGACCGAACGATTCGACGGTTTGTTGTTAACTTATAAGAAACGAAGAAGTTATGCTTGCTAAGTTTCGTTTAGCTTCGTTTTGAGAAGTCGTATGTTGATATATAGGAATATTCGTATGAAAGTAATATATAATAAACTTGTATTATATATCGCGTCTTGTATGAAAATTATCAAAATATGTGTATATGCCGTTTAGGCGTTCGAAATAAATATAAAAGAGTTATATTTATTCTACAAAAGAATCGTCGAGTTGTATTTGAAAATAAATATATAACTATATTTATTTTTTTATAAAAGAACTCGTGTCGTACGATACCTGAAATAAATATAAAAACTATATTTATTTTATAAGGCGAAATCGTGTCGCGTGATATTTGAAATAAATATATATACTATATTTATTTATAAAGGATTCAAGTTTGTTTGAAATAAATATAATAATAACTATATTTATTTTTTTGTTGTCAAAATAATTTCCGTATCGTTCTCGTAAGTTGTAAGTGTCGTCGAAATAACATGCATTAGTAAAAACAAAGTCGTTTGAATCCGATTTGTTTTCGTTATATAATAAGACGCGTGTTGTTTTTACGGATTTTCTTGAAAAACGGGCAGAGTTTCCTCTGTTTTTGGACGCCCCGACAACACAAGTTGTCGTTATATTTTCAAATTCAGCAATATACATAAACTTTTATCTAATATATCAAACGTAATCTATAATTTAACCGGTTCGAGCTCGTTTCACGTGATAATAACGATAAAAATAACGAAATAAAACGCGCCGTTAATCTTTACCATCTTCGTGTCGAAACGTTGACTGAGTCAACTGAGTTGACTCATTTTGAATGTGCCGACCGAGTTAACTCAGGTTTGACCGAGTCGACCCGAACTGAACTGAGTTGACCCGCACCTTCCCGAATCCTGCTCGGAACCCGAACCTGAGACCCGAACCGAACCGAAACCTGTTGACCAGTTGTTGACTGCAACAACCTGTTGACTTGCTTGACCTGCCGTTGACCCGAGTTGACTCGGGTGTTGACCGAGTCAACCGGGTTTGACCCGAAACAGAACGTAAACAACCTGCACTAAAAAAAAAAACTGAGATGAACTAAGGAAATTGATGTTGAGCTTACTTAACCTGAACATACTCATTTTCAATGTCGGCATCTGTGTCTCAACCGAACCACCACACCATCGGCCGGCCCGGAGCTAACCCGAACCATACTTGAACCATTCTGAACCGAGTCACTTGAACTCGAGCCTGGACCACCGTGAATCGTCGGACTGAGAGGATCCCGCCGCCGTGTCGTTTTTATCAACCGGAACTCGTCGGATAAAGTCTTGGACCGTCTGAATCGTGCCAGGGACCGCCGGTTAACAACAAGGACCACCGGTCCGAGTAAAGGACCACCGGTCCGAGATGCAACCGCCGATCACCACCATTACCGGATCATCTCTCTCTCCTCTCATCCCTTCTGCTTCTCTCTCTTCGACATCTGGCCCCACTGCCGCCGCTTACCACCACCCAACAGTGGTGGTGGTCCGTCTTGCTGCACGAGGAGAGGGGGGGTTATGTGTCGTCGGTTGGAACATCCGCCGCCGGTAATACGACCGGCAGCCGGCCGTGTCTTCGTCGAAGGGAGAGAGAGGGGAACCGGTGGTGGTGAGGAGCTGGGGGTTGGGTGAGAGAGCTTTGTGAAGAAACTGATTTCTCTGTGTTTGTTTGTAAGTTATCGAGAGTGAGAGAGAAACCTTTATTCTTGTGTGTGTATTGAGTTGTAAAGGCAGACTTAAAGTCTGTTGGTGGAATGAGGACTTAAAGAACCATAAGGTGCTATATATAGAGTTTTGAGGATTAAAGTTTCTTTTGGGTATTTATTTTACCTTCAGGTCATATGTTTCAACCTTAGTGTTAAGATCTCTTGTAAATCTAGTAAATATTTTGTCAAGATTTTCAAGGGATTTTGTAGATTTTGGAAAGATTGTCTAGAGATCTTTATAAATTTTTTGTAGGATTTTGTAGATCTTAATAGAATTTTGTAGATCTAATATGTTATGTGTAGGTTTAGGCTTGGGCCCAGGGCCCACAAGCCCATCTCGTGTGTAAGTGGCCCGTAATCCCTACGAATCCGTTTTCGCAACCCGAATGCTCCATATGCATAAAAATATTCGTGTAACATCCATATTTGTCGGTGTCGTCAGTATTTTGCACGGTATCAGTCCGTTGTCGCGTAATATTCAGCAGATTTTCTGTAAATCACCACACGCGCACTGTATAGCTGAACAAACGTTCCTGGGCACTCCAAGGGCCTAATTAAGTTAATTAGCGTCGTAAACACTATTTATTATTGCGTAATCACCTGTTAATCACGTAATTAAGGGCGTAAATTACGGGTTGTCACATTATCGGTTGCAGGGGAGTTGTGAAACATGTGCGGATACTTTGTTTTGATTTAGTCCTCACGCTCCCCAGTAAACTCTGGGTCATGACGTGAATTCTAACTAACTAAGATAAGTTTAAAATGATTACTTCATGTCTGGTGGACTTTCCAGTCCGCAACCTTGACAGGTTATTTAGTAAATTGGAGTTTGTCGTTTGAAGTGAATTTCGTCTGCGAGAATAGCTGCTATCTCTTAGAGTGTTGGTGCAGTTGTCTGTCGACTTCATCTTCGTTCGTGTCTTAGATTAGAACTAATAGATCAGGGCTTGTAGTATGAGATTTTTAGGGTTTTGAATATTGTTTTATGCTGATTTCGCTTGAAACATGTTATTTCGCTTGAAAGTGACAAACACCATTTCAAGCAAAATCAACATAAGCTATTTCGCTTGAAATGACAAGTGTCACTCTCAAGCGAAACCCCAGCTCTATATATAGCCCTCAAACGTAATCAGTTGTATGGTTCTTGTTCCGGTGAGCCGAAGTGCTTCCGAAGTGTCTACGTGCTGTAATCTGCTTCTAGATCAATAAACGAGACATTTAATAGTGAATACAAGCTAAACAAAGACAAAATCAATGAATTCCGCCTCTGATTCTGTCTGAGCACTCTTCTGATCGACTCGTTAGGTCGTTTCACGATCCTACATGTGGTATCAGAGCTCAGGAGGAAGAGTTCTTACCGTTTAGCTCGGTTTCGCTGGAGAATTCTGACTTCTACACCTTCGTTTCGAAATTGAACTAGTTTTCACGGTCAAAAAGTTCTGAATTTCACATATTAAGTGCGAAACTGTGTTTTAAGTAATCCTTGAAAGAATTGGACATTTATTCGGCTTAAAACTGGTAAAAATACTTTATTTCGCTTGAAAACTGATCGCTAAAATGATATCAGCAGCATTTCAAGCGAAATCAGAAGGTTGATTTTGCTTGAAAACGTGGTTTCGCTTGAATTTTATCAGATTTCGCTTGAAATTGAGGTTTCGCTTGAAAATATCTGATTTTGCTTCAAATCCTTATTTCGCTTGACCAATTTGTTTTTGAAGTATGGAAAAAATGTTTGATGAAACAGAAAATTATTATTTTGAAAGATTTAACAATTGGCATCGAGGGTTTATAGATGATAGTTATAGAAATGTGAAGAAGATTGGATGGGAGAAAAGGTTTAAATACTTTTTGTGTCTAAAAAATGAAACATTGGATGATCTATCAAACCGATATACAGTCTTAATTGAACATTTGAAAGAATATGAGATAAGACTGTCAGATACTGAAAAAGTATCAAAGTTTGCTGATGCATTACCTACCGAGTGGGATGAATGTTTGAAAAACTTAAAGAAAGATTCTAGTTTTTCAAAGTTGTATCTAAAAGAGTTCTTTAACAAACTTAAAGATTTTGAGTATGAAAATGACAAGAAAAGGAAAGAATTGATAAATGTAATGAAAAATATTTTGATGAAAATGGATTTGGATGTGATTCTTGAAATGAAAAGAAGAGTTGATGTATGTCTTGCTGCAAAAAGTAATCTGATATACGATATGAAGAGGGGTTGTTATATTGATGATAATTTGAATCCTCTTGATTTCGTTAAAATTTTTTGTGCAGGAATATACAAGATAGAGAAAAAGGGAATCTCAAAGAATGAAGAATCAGAGAAGCTTGGATCTTCAAATTCTGAATCTGTGTGTTCTAAATGTGTTCAATATGAAGCTGACAATATCAAACTCTTGAAGGATTTGGAGAGTTTGACATTGGAGATCAAAAATTTGAAGGATGAAAAGAAATCTGATGATAAACAGATTCTTGGGATGTGTTCAAAATGTGAAAAATCCGGATCAGACAATGCCAAACTCTTGAAGGATGCGGAAAGTTTGACATTGGAAATCAACAATTTGAAGAATGAGAAGAAAGCCGATGATAAACAGATTCTTGAACTGCAGGAAAATTATGAGAAATTGAAATCTGAAAATGTCAAACTGTTAAGTGATTTGGACAGTTTGACTTTGGAAGACAAAATTTTCAAAGAAAAAGAAAAAGTTTTTGAAGATGAAAAATTAAAAATTGAAAAAGATTTTCAAAGTCAAATGAAGGTTTTAGAAGATGAAAAATCTGTTATTTTTAAAAATAATCTTGAAAAACAGATTGAAATCAATTCTCATCTTCAGAAAATCATTCGACTTGAAAATGAAGCTGAAATTGCTCGAAATAAAATTGATAAGCTTGAGAAGAAATTGAAAGGTTTTGAGAAACCAGATTATATTTGTTTAAAACCTATCAATTCTATTCCAATAAGTGACAATGTCACAAATTTTGACAAAGTCAAAATTGAAGATTGTGATGAGAAAACTGATGATGAAGTTGAGAAAAGAAAAATATTTTTGAAATTAAATGAAATGTTTAAAGAAACTGTTTTACATTCTACTGAGAAAGGTGAATGCTCAACGCAAAAACCTGTAAAGAAGAGTGTGGAACAAAAACAAAAAGATAAAAAGCCGAAAAATCTCCAAAAAGAAAATAAAAGCTCATCAGTTCAATCATCCAATCGTGATAAAAAATCACAAAAATTAGAAAATCAAAACTCAAAAACTGTTGGTAATAAGTGGTGCAGGTTTGACCACAGTGCTCAAAAGCCAAATCCAGCAAACAAGAGGAGAAATGATTATCACCAAGCCAAACAGTGCTATGATCTGAATATTTGGACTGAAGATGGTGATTGGTACGATAACAGAGTGTGTTACACTTGTGGTGTGAGAGGACACATTGCTGTTAACTGCCAAAGTTGGAGTTATGAGATGAGGAGATGCTATAACTGCAAAATCAAAGGACACATTGCCAGAGACTGCCCAATGAGATCAAATGAAAGATCGAGGGCTGATTCTCAGAAATTGGCAAAGAAACCAGTCAATGTCAAGCCCAAAGAACAGAAAGTGGAAGAAAAGAAAGTAAAGCTTTCACAGGGGCAGAAAGACAGACTGAGAAAAAAGAGAAAGAAGGCAAGAGAATATCTTGAAAGGATTTTGTCCTCGGATACAACTGGTAAAACAGATAAAAGTTCTGATAAATCGTCTTGCTCTCCAAAGAATAACAAATCAAGCAAAATGCATTCATCAGATACAAATATGAGGACAGAAGAGAAAGTTAAGAAAGAGAAAGTTGGTGGTGATGAATTTGTTTCGTTGGAAACAAAGGAGCCATATGTTGGCAATGAATCTGACTCATCAAAGTCAGACAAGCCAAGTTCAAGCAATGAATCTGGTGTGATAAAGCCAGAAGAGCCGTGTGTTGAGGTAAAAGTTGAGAATTCTGGTCTAACAATGGATGATGCAAATTTTCCACCATTGTTGAACAAAAATTCAAAATCACCCAAGGACCGTCAGGCTTGGGTGAATCTGTTTAAATGAAAAACCTGACTTGCCGGAGTTCCCAGGTTGGTAAGTGTGGAACAGGATTCGGCACATTTCTTGAGAAATTCACGAAAGTGATATTTCGACTTACATGTGGTAAATCAGGGACATTAAGTTGTACTTGATTTTCTACAAGTGGTTTTGTTGTTTAAATCAGAAATGTTAAAGAGTAAATTGCCATTTTAGTCCCTGAGTTTTGTCCAAATTTGCCATTTTAGTCAAAATAGTTTTTTTTTTGCCTCTGGGTCCCTGACTTTTCCCTTTTGTTGCCATTTTGATCACATACACTAACTCCATCCAAAAACTCCATCTTTAACCAGGGGTATTTTGGGGATTTTCATTTTAAATGTTTTCAATTGCCATTTTGATCCAATTCCAAAAAATCAAAAAAATTCCAAAAAATTCTAAAAAATAATAAAAATTCTAAAAAATTCTAAAAAATCCAAAAATCCGTTTCGGCGCGAACCGTTTCGAACCCGAACAGTTTCGAGCTGAACCGTTTCGACCCGTACTGTTTCGACCCGAACCGTTTCGAGCTGAACCGTTTCGACGCGAACCGTTTCGACTCGTACCGTTTCGAGCTGAACCGTTTCGACGCGAACTGTTTCGACCCGTACCGTTTCAAAGCCGAACCGTTTCAAGCCGTACCGTTTTGAACCGAACCGTGCCGTATCGAACCGAACCGTTTCGAGCTGAACCATTTCGAACCGAACCGTTTCGAGCTGAACCGTTTCGACGCGAACCGTTTCGACCCGTACCGTTTCGAGCTGAAACGTTTCGAGCTGAACCGTTTCGACGCGAACCGTTTCGAACCGTACCGTACCGTTTCGATGCGAACCGTTTCGAATCGAACCCTTTCGACCCGAACCGTTTCGACCCGAACCGTTTCGAAGTCGAACCGTTTCGAGCTGAAACGGTTCGGTTTGAAACGGTTCGCGCCGAAACGGTTCGGTTCGGTTCGATATGGCACGGTTCGATACGGCACGGTTCGATATGGCACGGTTCGATCCGGCACGGTTCGCGTCGAAACGGTACAGCTCGAAACGGTTCGGTTCGAAATGGTTCAGCTCGAAACGGTTCGGTTCGATCCGGCACGGTTTGGTTCGAAACGGTACGGGTCGAAACGGTTCGGCTTGAAACGGTTCGGAAACGGTTCGGCTTGAAACGGTTCGGCTTGAAACGGTTCGGCTTCGAAACGGTTCGGCTTCGAAACGGTTCGCGTCGAAACGGTTCAGCTTCGAAACGGTTCAGCTTCGAAACGGTACGGCTTGAAACGGTTCGGCTTCGAAACGGTTCGGCTTGAAACGGTTCGGCTTCGAAACGGTACGGGTCGAAACGGTTCGGCTCGAAACGGTTCGGGTCGAAACGGTTCGGGTCGAAACTGTTCGGGTCAAAACGGTACGGGTCGAAACGGTTCGCGTCGAAACGGTTCAGCTCGAAACGGTTCGGGTTCGAAACGGTTCGCGCCAAAACGGATTTTTTGGAATTTTTTAGAATTTTTATGATTTTTTAGAATTTTTATTATTTTTTTGAATTTTTTGGAATTTTTTTGATTTTTTGGAATTGGATCAAAATGGCAATTGAAAACATTTAAAATGAAAATCCTCAAAATACCCCTGGTTAAAGATGGAGTTTTTGGATGGAGTTAGTGTATGTGATCAAAATGGCAACAAAAGGGAAAAGTCAGGGACCCAGAGGCAAAAAAAAACTATTTGGACTAAAATGGCAAATTTGGACAAAACTCAGGGACTAAAATGGCAATTTACTCAATGTTAAATCTTTACATGTGTTTAAAGAAAACAAGGTGATGAGTGATCCCCATGTATGAGAAATGACTCACAAAACTTATTTTCCGGAAAAATCATTTTGATTAAAACAAACTTAAGTGTTTTGAAATCACCATGGGAAAATGTTTTGTCGTCAGGGGAAGTTCTGATTGTTCAAGCCAAGTGAATGGAGAATTGAAGTAATTCTCATCATGTTGTCATTTTTACCCGGTACAGTTTGTTTTCAAATTTTCTCAGAAAATCAAAATTGAGACATATTTTGATTTTAGGGGGAGTAAATATTTTTTAAAAAAAAAATTTGAAAATTTGAAAATTACAAAAACATTGAAAAATGCAAAAATGAGTTTTGTTGTAGAAAAAGAGGAAATGATAGTAGATCAGTTAGACTGTCACAGCATGCTAAAGAAGTGGAATGATAAATTGTGATAAACGGTCTCACTAAAGATGTGACGGTAGGCTCAGCTAGACTAGTAGATTTGCGATAACGATACAAACCTAAAATGAAAAAGCCTAGTTCTACTGGGAAACATGGTCGAAAGCATAGTACTTAGTTTTTGTCCTTCTTGATTGTGTGCCTACTCGGTAATCGCTGATTGTCAAAAGACATAAAACTGGTTAAGTTTGTGAACTTTCACAACTTTGCTGAAAAGTCGCTGTGATTGTGTATTTTATTTTGCAAAGATTTAAACTTGTTTTATTTCTTTATTTTGTTTAAGCATTGGACATCCTCTGCGTATACGTGAGTATCGACCTGGATGTTAATGTCAAAACATTCTGCTTTATTTTCTTTGGTGTTTAGTTTAAGCTTTGGATCACCTCTGCGTATACGTGAGTATCGAACTGGTGGTTAAAGCCTAAACAATTTCAACTTGTTTTATTTTTCTTATTTTGTTTAAACATTGGACTTTCTCTGCGTATACGGAAGTATCGACCTGATTGTTAATGTTTAAACATTTTGCGTTGTTTTTGCACAAATCACAGTTGATAAAAGTTTAAAAGCATTACTTGAGTCAGTGTATTGCATGATGAGGGGATATGTTGAGATCGTGGGATCCATAAGAGTTTAGTGCAAAATTAATATACCTTAACGTATCGGTAAGCATTTCGAAAGTTTTTAGATTGAGTTTAAGTGGACAACAATATCGTCAATCTACGTGAATTGTTTAGAACTGAAAATGTTTAAAGCTTAACGGTGCTAGTGATTGGTCACATAAACTGATATGATCCTCTTACACAAGCTCACAAAAATATTATCTGTATATATTTCATTTCTGCATTTAATTTTTGTTCTTGGATTTATATTTCATATTTTGAAAAATACAAAAAGATTTTTGACAACTGATGTTGATGAGCTGATTTTCAAAATTTCAAGTGCTAAACAGAATGAACTGGTTTGGGAGTGTGTGTGCTAAATTGAGAAATTTGTTTTGAGAAAGAAAGATAGAATCGTTAATGTAATAACCCTAAATTTAAAAATCATTATTCTAGAAAATAAAAGAATAATAAATTAACAATTATCTTATAATCCATCTTTCTGTATATCAACCAAAACTATTACTAGTATTTATAAATTACCCACTAGGAAACCCTAATTAAGACACCCAAGTGATTCCGTACAAACCCTAGAAATTTCATAATTTTCAGGGTCAAGATTAGGGCCCCTAAAACTCAGGGGGGGTATTACCTACTTGATGATTATCTTTAAAATTTCGTTGTCAAAATATAAAAATTCGATTATGTCAAGTCAGCTGAGCTAGTCCCACGCGTGGCTACTCTATAACCTATTATTCAACCCTTACGCATCGTAGAGGTTTTAGGCATACGATGCGCAGGCTAGTTAAAGTACCATACGCATCGTAGGGGTTATTATGCTACGATGCGTAGGGCTTCCCAAAATTCGTGTATAAATAGCAGAGGTTGGCACTTGCTTCTGAGCACTTGAACGACGAAGAAACTCCAAATTTTCGTCGAGTTATCATCTGAATACTTCAATTAACACACACGAAACCCAAATTAAGAGTAGCGGGGTGCTGCAGAACAGGGTAATAACTCGATCGCTATTACGATTCATTATCCGATCGATCAATATATCCAATGGATGTTTAAGTGCTACCCACATTAGGGTTATACTTTGTCGTTCGTCGTTAATTCGATGGATGAGTTGAAGTATCGTACTTTGTCGTCCGTCGTTAATTCGATGGATGAGTTGAAGTATCGTACTTTGTCGTCCGTCGTTAATTCGATGGATGAGTTGAAGTATCGTACTTTGTCGTCCGTCGTTAATTCGATGGATGAGTTTAAGTATCGCACTTTGTCATTCGTTGTGAGAATTTGATCTCGTGAGTTATCGTAAAGGCTGTATTAAGTTACTAACCTAGTTGTGTGCATGTTATTTAAATTAGGTTAAAAGACTAATCTGTAGTCTAAACTCTGTCCGTATAAATCTGAAATATTATCACAAGGTAGCTTCACTTTGGAGTTATTAAGGTACGGATCCTTACCCCACTCCTTATTGCTTCATATTCAAATTGTTATAAACCACTAAATTACTATATCTTTAAAATTCCTCACGTCTTTGATTATCGATTCATTTGACAGTCCGTTCGAAATTCTTTTCTAATCATTTGAATTAAGCTTTCATGTCATGCGATAGTATTATGTTAGTTGTACGCATTATCGCATGTTCCAATATAAGTTCCGTTTTGTTATGAAAAACAAGTTCTGTTTTGTTATGAAAATAAGTTTTATAAGTTATGTGAATAAGATCATTTGTACTCTGATACCCTGAGTATCGCTTCTCGTGGAGTGTCCCACGAGCATGTTGTTGCGGCATCAACAGCATGTGCTCCATCTGTGACGGAGAGATTAGTTCACGGCGTCCCTAGGTACAAGTGTGGTACAAAGCTACTAGGAGGCGTATGGATCGATCCTAGGATTTAAGTATAAGGAGGTGGATAGCAGGTATGCCAACTGGCCATCTCGTGTGATAAGTATGCAGGAGTAGCTACCTGTGTATTGTCACGTTTTCAGTTTGCTCATGGGTACATCCGTAAGATATAATTATGAAATTATGTTCTTGCATCGTATTCGAAAATAAGTTTCCTCCGAATAACATTGCATATAAAGCGTTATTTGTTCTTTGAGCCTATAAATTCCGTACTGAGCATTCGGCTCATTCCGTATAAATTTTGTATTTACAGGTCAGCAGGTTACTTTGGGCGGGGAAAAGAGAGAAGAATAAAGCCTAGGAATAAATCTGAAGATGTTAGTTAATCAAGTCGAATGTCTTCTCTTGTATATTAACCTTAAGTTAAATGGTCGTGTCGTTGTATCCTTATCAATAAATAAATAAATGGAATTATGACTTTTGTTTATGATACTGTTATTGTAACACGTCAGCCCTTCCGGGTTGGGGTGTTACAGCTATGGTATCAGAGCAAAGGCTCTTTCCTGTAGAAAACTTGAAGATAGTAATAAAAACCTGTGAGGAATGGGTAGATATCTATGATAGGATTCAACTTGATCTCTTATTTGGTTTAATTCCTATGTTTATTCGTATAGATATGCCTCCTCCTCGTCCGCTACATAGGAGTACTCGTACTAACCATGTACGTAACACCACTTCTTCGAATGAGACTCCAGTTGATCCAGACTTAATTAATGCTATCAACCAGGCTGTTGCCAGGTTGCTTCCAAACCTTGTTGCTCAAACAGCTGAGGCTGTTATTCAACAAACTCGTCATCCAGAACATAATAACCCGAATCCGATTACATATCCTCTATGTAATACTTGTGGTAAGCGACATCAGGGCGTATGTCACCGAAGTACAGGAGCATGCTTTAGATGTGGCCAAACTGGACATAAGATCAAGGAATGTCCTAAGAAAGATACTAAGAAGAATAACCAACCCAATGTTGGAGGAAGAGTTTTCGCACTTTCTGCTACTGATGCTGCTAATGTTCCAGGTACTGTATCTGGAACCCTTCAGATTGGTGAACGTAGTATCTATGTGTTATTCGATACAGGAGCGACTCATTCTTTAGTATCCCATTCGTTTACTAAGTACCTTCCGATAAGACCAACTCTCTTAAATCATACCTTAACCATTTCCACTCCCATGGAAAATTCATCCGTAATCACTTACGTATATAAGGATTGTCCGATCCGTATTGAATCTATTGTGTGTAAGGCAGACCTATTTCCAATACATATGTGTGACTTTGATGTTATTCTAGGAATAGATTGGTTATCTAGACATCGTGTAACTATAGATTGTCATTCTCGCCGTATTATTTTCGGTGATCTTCATCATCCTGATATTATATATCAGGGAACTCAAGCTCATAAATCCCTTAAAATTATCTCTGCGCTTAAGGCTCGAAAATTCATATCAAACGGCTGTGCTGGATTCCTAGCATCGATTAAGGATACTTCTGCCAGTATTAAGAGTATTGATAGCCATTATGTTGTCCGTGAATATCTTGATGTATTTCCAGATGAACTACCAGGATTACCACCCGACCGGCAGGTAGAATTCACCATCGACTTGATTCCTGGTGCCGAACCTATTTCTAAAGCTCCATACCGTATGGCCTCGATGGAACTGAAGGAGTTGAAGGAACAATTGCAAGAATTGTTAGATCTAGGATTTCATAAGACCCAATGTTTCACCTTTGGGTGCTCCGGTCTTATTTGTAAAGAAGAAAGACGGTAGTATGCGTTTATGTATTGACTACCGAGAGTTGAACAAGATTACTATTCATAATCAGTATCCTCTGCCTCGCATTGATGATCTCTTTGATCAACTTCAGGGGGCTCAGTTCTTCTCAAAAATCGACCTAAGGTCCGGGTATCATCAGCTAAAGATTAAGAATGATGATGTTCCCAAGACCGCCTTTCATACTCGATATGGTCATTACGAATTTTTAGTTATGCCCTTTGGGCTAACTAATGCACCCGCAGTCTTCATGGATTTGATGAATCACGTATTTCACAAATTCCTAGATAAATTCGTAATTGTTTTTATCGATGACATTCTGGTATATTCCAAGAGTCGTGAAGAGCATGAAGCACATCTACATGTAGTAGTTGAAACCTTGCGGCATGAGAAGTTGTACGCAAAGTTTTCCAAATGTGACTTTTGGCTTAGCCAAGTGGCATTTCTAGGTCATGTCATATCAGCAGAAGGAATTATGGTAGACCCAACAAAGGTTGAAGCTATTACAAAATGGCCAAGACCTACTTCTGTAACCGAAATACGAAGTTTCTTGGGTCTTGCTGGCTATTACCGAAGATTTGTTGAAGGATTCTCGGTAATTGCTTTACCACTCACAAAACTCCTAAGGAAAGGAGTGAAGTACTCATGGAATGAAGAACAAGAGAAAAGTTTTGAAGAATTGAAGAAACGACTCGTATCTTCTCCGATACTCACTCTCCCTTCTGGATCAGGAGGTTACCAAGTCTACAGTGATGCCTCAAAGAAAGGATTAGGTTGTGTGCTAATGCAACATGGGAAGGTTATCGCTTATGCCTCCCGTCAGTTAAAGCCTTATGAAGTTAACTACCCTACATATGATTTAGAACTAGCCGCAGTTGTCTTTGCACTTAAGATTTGGCGACACTATCTGTATGGTGAGAGTTGTGATATCTTTACCGACCACAAGAGCCTCAAGTACATATTTACGCAGAAGGAGCTAAATATGAGGCAAAGAAGGTGGTTAGAACTTTTAAAAGATTACGACGTAAATATTCAATACCATCCAGGTAAAGCCAATGTTGTAGCTGACGCGTTGAGCCGAAAGAATTCCGGGACTATATCTTGCTTACAAATTCAGCCTCATATTAGGAGGGACCTCGAAAGAATGAATATTTGGCTTCAGGTTAGTAAATCGAATGGATATCTAGCTAGAATGCAGATTGAAACCAACCTCATATCACGGATCAAAGATGCACAAAAGCAAGATGGAGAACTTTGGGCAATTGTGCAAAATCTTGAGGTGGGTAAGCAATCTGAATTTCGTATAGACCATCATGGGGTGATTTGGTGCGGCAAAAGACTTTGTGTACCCGATGACTCCAGCCTTCGTGAGTCATTGTTAGCCGAAGCTCACAGCTCACCATTTTCAATTCACCCAGGATCTACCAAGATGTATCGAGACTTAAGACAGAACTTCTGGTGGAATGGCATGAAGGAAGACATTGCTCGATACGTAAGTAAATGCCTCACATGCCAACAAGTGAAAATTGAACACAAACGAGCAAGCGGTCTGTTGCAGCCATTGGATATTCCCATATGGAAGTGGGATGAGATCACAATGGATTTTGTTACCGGATTGCCTAAGACTTTCAAGAAGAATGATGTTATATGGGTTGTTGTCGATAGATTGTCGAAGTCAGCACATTTTCTACCAATTCAGCAAGGATTTTCGGTTAATAAGTTATCCGAAATATTTCTTCAAGAAATTATTCGACTCCATGGCACACCATCTTCCATTGTTTCCGATAGAGACCCACATTTCACCTCACGATTTTGGAAAGGTTTTCAGGCAGCTTGGGGTACACGACTGAAGTTTAGTACGGCTTTCCATCCACAAACAGATGGGCAGTCGGAACGTACGATTCAGACCTTGGAAGATATGCTCCGAGCATGTGCACTTGAATGGTCTGGAAACTGGGATGAATATCTATGCCTTGTTGAGTTCGCTTACAACAATAGTTGGCAAGCAAGTATTGGCATGGCACCTTTTGAACTTCTGTACGGTCGGAAATGTCGTGCACCGATATGCTGGGATGAAGTTGGAGAAAAGATTATTGAAGGGCCAGAACTAGTTCAGATTACAAATGAAAAAGTTACTATGGCCCGAGAAAAACTGAAAGAAGCTCAGAGCAGACAAAAGAGCTATGCAGATCAAGATAAACGACCACTCGAATTTAAAATTGGTGACCACGTATTCTTAAAGGTATCACCTTGGCGTGGCGTTCGTAGATTTGGAATTAAAGGGAAGCTTAGTCCCCGTTTCATCGGTCCATTTGAAATCCTTGAAAGAATTGGAGAAGTGTCATATCGACTAGCTTTACCTCCTCAGCTCTCTCACGTTCATAACGTTTTTCATGTCTCCTCGTTAAGAGGATATAATTATCATCCACTCCATGTCATTAGTTATCCGTTACTTACAATTCACGAGGATTTGTCCTACGAAGAGGAGCCAGAAGCCATCTTAGATCGACAAGAAAAGGTTTTGCGTAGGAAAGTAATTCCGTTTGTTAAAGTCCTCTGGAAAAATCACTCTGAACACGAAGCAACATGGGAATCTGAAGAATCTATTCGCTCTCTATACCCTAATCTATTCTCGTAATAGAATTTTAGTCGAGTAACGGTAAATCTTGCTCTTTGATATATGTTTATTCGTTTCTGTTTACGGTCATTCATGCTTTACCTTATGTGAATATATCTTAGCTATGATTAAGCATATCTATGTAGGAAATATCAATACTAATAGTCACTCTAAGTATCTGTAAGTCTCTATTGACTTATCGTACGGTTATATATTTTATTAAGATGCGTTATAGAAGGACCATTAGGGCACATATGTAAGGTAATTGACAAGTATAGTCATGACCTTAATTATGAATTTCAGATACACATGTGTGTTTAGGAGATTCTGGTTATATAAGTTAGTAACTCTGCTATGAAAATTTCGTTTCTGTTACTTATGCGATATGTTTAAAAAAAAAAAATTTCGAGGACGAAATTTCTTTTAAGGGGGTAATAGTTGTAATAACCCTAAATTTAAAAATCATTATTCTAGAAAATAAAAGAATAATAAATTAACAATTATCTTATAATCCATCTTTCTGTATATCAACCAAAACTATTACTAGTATTTATAAATTACCCACTAGGAAACCCTAATTAAGACACCCAAGTGATTCCGTACAAACCCTAGAAATTTCAGAATTTTCAGGGTCAGGATTAGGGCCCCTAAAACTCAGGGGGGGGGGGTATTACCTACTTGATGATTATCTTTAAAATTTCGTTGTCAAAATATAAAAATTCGATTATGTCAAGTCAGCTGAGCTAGTCCCACGCGTGGCTACTCTATAACCTATTATTCAACCCTTACGCATCGTAGAGGTTTTAGGCATACGATGCGCATGCTAGTTAAAGTACCATACGCATCGTAGGGGTTATTATGCTACGATGCGTAGGGCTTCCCAAAATTCGTGTATAAATAGCAGAGGTTGGCACTTGCTTCTGAGCACTTGAACGACGAAGAAACTCCAAAATTTCGTCGAGTTATCATCTGAATACTTCAATTAACACACACGAAACCCAAATTAAGAGTAGCGGGGTGCTGCAGAACAGGGTAATAACTCGATCGCTATTACGATTCATTATCCGATCGATCAATATATCCAATGGATGTTTAAGTGCTACCCACATTAGGGTTATACTTTGTCGTTCGTCGTTAATTCGATGGATGAGTTGAAGTATCGTACTTTGTCGTCCGTCGTTAATTCGATGGATGAGTTGAAGTATCGTACTTTGTCGTCCGTCGTTAATTCGATGGATGAGTTGAAGTATCGTACTTTGTCGTCCGTCGTTAATTCGATGGATGAGTTTAAGTATCGCACTTTGTCATTCGTTGTGAGAATTTGATCTCGTGAGTTATCGTAAAGGCTGTATTAAGTTACTAACCTAGTTGTGTGCATGTTATTTAAATTAGGTTAAAAGACTAATCTGTAGTCTAAACTCTGTCCGTATAAATCTGAAATATTATCACAAGGTAGCTTCACTTTGGAGTTATTAAGGTACGGATCCTTACCCCACTCCTTATTGCTTCATATTCAAATTGTTATAAACCACTAAATTACTATATCTTTAAAATTCCTCACGTCTTTGATTATCGATTCATTTGACAGTCCGTTCGAAATTCTTTTCTAATCATTTGAATTAAGCTTTCATGTCATGCGATAGTATTATGTTAGTTGTACGCATTATCGCATGTTCCAATATAAGTTTCGTTTTGTTATGAAAAACAAGTTCTGTTTTGTTATGAAAATAAGTTTTATAAGTTATGTGAATAAGATCATTTGTACTCTGATACCCTGAGTATCGCTTCTCGTGGAGTGTCCCACGAGCATGTTGTTGCGGCATCAACAGCATGTGCTCCATCTGTGACGGAGAGATTAGTTCACGGCGTCCCTAGGTACAAGTGTGGTACAAAGCTACTAGGAGGCGTATGGATCGATCCTAGGATTTAAGTATAAGGAGGTGGATAGCAGGTATGCCAACTGGCCATCTCGTGTGATAAGTATGCAGGAGTAGCTACCTGTGTATTGTCACGTTTTCAGTTTGCTCATGGGTACATCCGTAAGATATAATTATGAAATTATGTTCTTGCATCGTATTCGAAAATAAGTTTCCTCCGAATAACATTGCATATAAAGCGTTATTTGTTCTTTGAGCCTATAAATTCCGTACTGAGCATTCGGCTCATTCCGTATAAATTTTGTATTTACAGGTCAGCAGGTTACTTTGGGCGGGGAAAAGAGAGAAGAATAAAGCCTAGGAATAAATCTGAAGATGTTAGTTAATCAAGTCGAATGTCTTCTCTTGTATATTAACCTTAAGTTAAATGGTCGTGTCGTTGTATCCTTATCAATAAATAAATAAATGGAATTATGACTTTTGTTTATGATACTGTTATTGTAACACGTCAGCCCTTCCGGGTTGGGGTGTTACAGTTAATCAAGGTCATTAATTTGAACTTGATGTAACAATTTTGATTAAATGATTTCATCCAATAAGTTTTTCTTATTGATTTAAGTAAAAACTTATGTGGTGATGAGATAATTTGTGCAGGAAATGAGCTGAACAGAGTTAAAACCAGAATTTGATCTCAAGGTGATAACTAATTCCAGACAGCGATCCCAGCATGATGAAAGGGGAAGTCTGACGAGGTTAGAGCCAAAGAGAAGATCTTGGTACATGTTAAGAAAGAAAGGAGACCGATCAAGATTGAAGAGTCGTTATAATGAAGACTCTCACTGAAGATTCCGTCAACATTCAAGGGGGAGTCTGTTGGTGCAGTTGTCTGCCGACTTCATCTTCGTTCGTGTCTTAGATTAGAACTAATAGATCAGGGCTTGTAGTATGAGCTTTTAGGGTTTTGAATATTGTTTTATGCTGATTTCGCTTGAAACATGTTATTTCGCTTGAAAGTGACAAACACCATTTCAAGCGAAATCAACATAAGCTATTTCGCTTGAAATGAAAAATGTCACTCTCAAGCGAAACCCCATCTCTATATATAGCCCTCAAGCGTAATCAGTTGTATGGTTCTTGTTCCGGTGAGCCGAAGTGCTGCCGAAGTGTCTACGTGCTGTAATCTGCTTCTAGATCAATAAACGAGACATTTTATAGTGAATACAAGCTAAACAAAGACAAAATCAATGAATTCCACCTCTGATTCTGTCTGAGCACTCTTTTGATCGACTCGTTAGGTCGTTTCACGATCCTACATAGAGTTTCTTGAGATTTGGCACGTGAAACGTGTCATGAACACTACTAAGTTATTCTGGAAGCTTTAGCTTGTATGCAACGGCTTCGATCCTTTCCAGGATCTCAAAGGGTCCTATGTACCGTGGGTCCAACTTTCCACGTTTACCAAATCGCACCACACCTTTCCAAGGCGAGACTTTCGGTAAAACTATATTATCAACCTCAATTTCCAACGGTTTCTGCCGCTTGTCGGCGTAATTCTTCTGTCTATCACGTGTTGACTTATTACGATCTCATATCTGGACGATCTTGTCCGTAATTTTCCGAACCAACTTGGGGTCAATAAACTATTTAACTCCGGTCTTCGCCCAATCACAACGGGGATCAACGCTTACGTCCGTATGGGGCTTCAAACGGGGCGGCCTGTATACTGGTATGGGGCTTCAATAAACTATTTAACTTTGTAGTTTAAACTAACTAAGTTAGTTTATATTTACTAACTTTATAATCTAATGGAACTAACTAGATTATTAATAAAAACAAACTTTTAAATAACAAAATTAATTGATTTAATTAATTTAAATTATTTGTACAGCGACCATATTTATAACGAATAAAAATCTTTAAACGTTTATTCATTTCACGAAGCTTTCTAGTCTCATTATTTTAAGAGTTTTAACCAGTTTAACGAATATCAAGTGTCGATAACTAAAGAATCAAGAATCCTTGAATAATATATCGTTCAAACGTAAATTTTATTTTGTTTCAAGTCTCGGATTTTAAAGAAAGGATAAAAACACAAAGTTTCCAAAATAGGATTACAAGCAAGGGTTTCCAAATATAGAGAGTATGAAAAAGCAGGGCGTTACAGTCTCCCTTCTTTTAGGAAATTTCGTCTCGAAATTTATTCAAGAGGAAGACTTGAAAACATTTTTGGTAAAAAGTGGAAATTGAGACTTGGGAATTTCGAAATATTTTAAAAGGGTGAAATTTTGGAGAGCGGTAATATAGGTTTGCAAAGGAGTTTGTTTGGCTAAAAATGGTTTTGAGGCATAAGCATGAGTGAAACGTGTATAGGTAAAACGAGTTAAACAAGTTTTTGGATAACTGAATTTGTAGTTGATTAAAAAGCGTACTGCATTCCCGAAGGAGATCTTTGTAGCAAAATGGTTTATATTTGATGAAAGTGGGGTAGTTTGCGTGGAAAGTTTTAAGGATAATATAAAATCACACATTTGTAAAAAATTGTTTATTAAGAGGAACGAGAAGGTTGTGTACTTTAAATAAAGTGATATCGGTCTACTAAGTATGTTTACACAAGAGTAAGGAATAGGAAGATGGTATTAACAGACTTGATTGTGAACGAGGTTCATATAAAAGACAAAAATAATGGAGAATACTAGAAGTATAGAAGTGGACGATTTATTCTTAATAAACGAATTCAGGTATAAGAATGGCATGAGTATAGGAGGGCGAATGTAGCGTGCTAAAAGTGGAGTCTTGTCGTGGATAATCGGATATAATGCGTTTGTGAGTTGTCTAAAGTTTGTATTAGGTCCAACGGTCTGCAAAACACTGAATTTCTCATGGCACGTTTTACGAAAGTTTGGTAACATGGTGAAAACACTTATATATAGGAAGTACAAGCGGCGTATCCACCAAGTTTTGACCATGTTACGTCCGTCTCGTTATTCGGTGTCATGTTACGTTCCGCGCCTTACCATACACAATAGTACACTCTATGGTTTTCATACGCCTATCACTATAATCCCGTGTGCACCCGCGATTATTTTGATCGTCGCATGATCCACATAGCTTATACTAGTTTCGTATGAATCAGGGTATGCATAATTTAAAAATAAGAACTTGTACGTATAAGAATATAGTATATAAGCAAGTCCATGCTTAAGTATGTATGGGACCCACGTAAGAGAATCCCTCGGATTCCACTCGCGTACGGGTACGAATGTATGAATCATGAGTATGAATGAAAGTATGAGCATAAAAAGTATGAATATGAGCGTAGGTACAAATAATAAATATTTACGTATATGGTATGTGTCGATACATAACGAATTTAGGCACATAAAACGTTTGAGAAATTTGAGTATGTAAGATGATGTAAACGAAAGTGTCGCGAGGTATTGACTAAAACGTGCGTGATGATATTCATGTATAGTTGTTTAAGCGAGATGTTGAGTTTATTGAATCAAAAAAAGAAAAAAATAAATCGAGTTTGATTTGGAAGGTAGAATATAGTTTGTAAGTGTAAAACAATATAAAGTATTCATTGGTTATGCGTAACGTGTTTCGTAATAAATGGAAATGCTATTTTTGTTTTAAAATAGTTTACGTATCTTGAAGGTTGTCGGTCCCCATGAAGTCTTCTATACTGGTATGGGGCTTCAATAAACTATTTAACTTTGTAGTTTAAACTAACTAAGTTAGTTTATATTTACTAACTTTATAATCTAATGGAACTAACTAGATTATTAATAAAAACAAACTTTTAAATAACAAAATTAATTGATTTAATTAATTTAAATAATTTGTATAGCGACCATATTTATAATGAATAAAAATCTTTAAACGTTTATTCATTTCACGAAGCTTTCGAGTCTCATTATTTTAAGAGTTTTAACCAGTTTAACGAATATCAAGTGTCGATAACTAAAGAATCAAGAATCCTTGAATAATATATCGTTCAAACGTAAATTTTATTTTGTTTCAAGTCTCGGATTTTAAAGAAAGGATAAAAACACAAAGTTTCCAAAATAGGATTACAAGCAAGGGTTTCCAAATATAGAGAGTATGAAAACGCAGGGCGTTACAGTCTCCCTTCCTTTAGGAAATTTCGTCTCGAAATTTATTCAAGAGGAAGACTTGAAAACGTTTTTGGTAAAAGGTGGAAATTGAGACTTGGGAATTTCGAAATATTTTAAAAGGGTGAAATTTTGGAGAGCGGTAATATAGGTTTGCAAAGGAGTTTGTTTGGCTAAAAATGGTTTTGAGGCATAAGCATGAGTGAAACGTGTATAGGTAAAACGAGTTAAACAAGTTTTTGGATAACTGAATTTGTAGTTGATTAAAAAGCGTACTGCATTCCCGAAGGAGATCTTTGTAGCAAAATGGTTTATATTTGATGAAAGTGGGGTAGTTTGTGTGGAAAGTTTTAAGGATAATATAAAATCACACATTTGTAAAAAATGTTTATTAAGAGGAACGAGAAGGTTGGGTACTTTAAATAAAGTGATATCGTTCTACTAAGTATGTTACACAAGAGTAAGGAATAGGAAGATGGTATTAACAGACTTGATTGTGAACGAGGTTCATATAAAAGACAAAAATAATGGAGAATACTAGAAGTATAGAAGTGGACGATTGATTCTTAATAAACGAATTCAGGTATAAGAATGGCATGAGTATAGGAGGACGAATGTAGCGTGCTAAAAGTGGAGTCTTGTCATGGATAATCGGATATAATGCGTTTGTGAGTTGTCTAAAGTTTGTATTAGGTCCAACGGTCTGCAAAAGACTGAATTTCTCATGGCACGTTTTACGAAAGTTTGGTAACATGGTGAAAACACTTATATATAGGAAGTACCAGCGGCGTATCCACCATGTTTTGACCATGTTACGTCCGTCTCTTTATTCGGTGTCATGTTATGTTCCGTGTCTTACCATACACAGTAGTACACTCTATGGTTTTCATACGCCTATCACTATAATCCCGTGTGCACCCGCGATTATTTTGATCGTCGCATGATCCGCATAGCTTATACTAGTTTCGTATGAATCAGGGTATGCATAATTTAAAATAAGAACGTGTACGTATACGAATATAGTATATAAGCAAGTCCATGCTTAAGTATGTATGGGACCCACGTAAGAGAATCCCTCGGATTCCACTCGCGTACGGGTACGAATGTATGAATCATGAGTATGAATGAAAGTATGAGCATAAAAAGTATGAATATGAGCGTAGGTACAAATAATAAATATTTACGTATATGGTATGTGTCGATACATAACGAATTTAGGCACATAAAACGTTTGAGAAATTTGAGTATGTAAGATGATGTAAACGAAAGTGTCGCGAGGTATTGACTAAAACGTGCGTGATGATATTCATGTATAGTTGTTTAAGCGAGATGTTGAGTTTATTGAATCAAAAAAGAAAAAAATAAATCGAGTTTGATTTGGAAGGTAGAATAAAGTTTGTAAGTGTAAGACAATATAAAGTATTCATTGGTTATGCGTAACGTGTTTCGTAATAAATGGAAATGCTATTTTTGTTTTAAAATAGTTTACGTATCTTGAAGGTTGTCGGTCCCCATGAAGTCTTCTAGCCCACGTGTTTCGAATTTAAATGACGAATTAAGCGGTGTAGAAGAAAAAAAAAAGAAAGTTTTCGAATATAATGGGTTTATTTCATTTGCATCAAAACAAGACATTTCGAATTTTGGAGGTTCCTATGAAAACATTGATCCTTAGAGAAGGAGTTTAGCAAAATGGACCTAGTGATTATTGAAAAGAGTTTTAACAATTGATTCGTTGATGTTGAAAAGAGTCTTTGGTAAAACGATTCTATAGTATCTAAAAGATCTTGTAAGTATATGAGAAAGTTGGTTTGAATTCCGATTGAGAACAAACGTCTTTAGCATGGTGATATAACATGAGTGTGTTTTAGTGTTTAAGTCGAATATGAAGTTCATGGGCAAAAGATTCATTGGACCGATTAAATTGATATGTAGCATTTCGTAAGGTTTTGAAATTCGGGTAATAAAACGTGTTAAGGTACGACTATGAATTTCGTGTATGCGAGTTATGTAAAAATAGATTGTAGGGTAAGAAATACGTTTGATAAAACAATAAACTTCGAAATTTGCATAAATAGGGATTTTTGACAAATGATAACGAATTAGGTATAAAATTGGATCGTGTTTGTATAATAAAGTCTCTTTGAAGGAAGGCTTTGGTAACGATCACCTAAGTGAGGGAATCACCCCTAACTCGTTGGTGAGGTCGTTGTAAGATGAAAAAAAGAAACGGAGTTAGTCGTCAAAGTAAGGAAATCACTCCTATCTTGATGATATGTCTCCATTTTTGTTACAAGTAATATAAATAAAGTTACATTGTATAATCATATGAAAAGTATTAGTATAATGCATGTGTAAAAGTGAAATCTCAAAAATAGTTCGAAATTGAAAAGAGAGAATTGTATCATAAAAGATCGAAATCATTAATGTGACAACTGCCACTTTCCGGCAACATTCATACACTTAAAATACTCATTTTTAGGTACATTTTTATGCATTTTGAACACCCGAACTGCGTATTTCGTAACATACACTTATACTACTCATGGAATACTTACTTAGGATGCACATGATTCATTTTTATTGAATACATTTGAAACAATTTAAACAATGCATCGAAACTACTAGAAAAACACCTAGTAAACTAGTATTCTGACGAAAACGCAGGATCCACAGAAACCATCTAAACGACATCTTTAGGACTCAGACGAAAGTCCAACATCTAATATATATTAAACCCTAACTAGGAATGCAAGGGTTTGATTTAAAACCTTACCGAAATCCGACAATACTAAAAATTGCCCGAAAAGCATTAAAAGCGACGATTTCAACACTTTTTCGCAGAAATTCTGCAGAAATCAGCCATTTAATATTTTTACAACATGTAAAAGTGCAGTTTAACATAGAATTCATATGAGGATACCTTCAGGTACCATCCGAACCAATATCTACATCAATTCACACAAGTTACACAACTTAGCGTTCAAATAACGACTAACGGAAACAAAGCGGCATGAATATCCGAACAATATCAGATCTTTTTTTTAGTGACCATCTAATGTTAATTGGATCATTATGGACTAGTAATGGTCACTTAACACCTTTTAAACACTTAAACACTTATACATATAAGTTTCCTAAACAAATTCCTAATAAAACTAACACTTCTACCTAAGGAAAACAAGTTCACAAAGCAAGGGTACCCCCCCCCCCCAATTCACGGTTATAACTCCCTTGTGGGACCCACTTTTTTTTCAACTAGTTTCCACAAATATCTTTGATATTTACCTAGCTTGCAAGTTGGTTAAACAAGTGGGTCTAGTGGTGAACCTTGGTGAAAAGTAATAACAACTTAGATCACAAATCATTAAGCACATTTCATAGCATTTCACCTTCATTTTCACACACATAAGAAAACTCTCTCAACATTCATATATTATCCAAGAACACCATAAAAAACATTTCACCTTTCAAGACTTCTTTGATGATCAAAATGGAGCTTGAAGATACTTATGGTGATCTAAAGCAACAACAAGTTGGAGAAGCCTTCCCATCCATTCAAAAGATTTCAAAACCCCAAGATCAACAACTTTTCTTTTCTTTAAATCATTATTAAGATCATCCCTAGCCATTAGTGCTAGAAGTAAGCTTCTAAAATCCCTTTTTCATACTTATTTATGTATTATTTGGTTAAAGAACATGTAATAAACTAAATAATCATACAAAATAATATGAAAATACAAAGAAGCAAAATAATAATCATGATATAAAAGTGTGTTTATGTTGTGATTTAAGGATGAATACTTGCATATTTGATCTAGTTTTGATGATTAGCATACAAATAACTTGTTAGATGCTGTTTAAAAACATAATCTAACAAGTGTACATGAAAATTTTTAAGGGTTTTGTTAAACATAAATGTTTAGATGGATGATCATAATCTTTGATTTTGTTAAAGTATATAAGTTTTTTCACTAAAAATAATACTTTTACAAAGTTATAAAAAGAAACATACAAGATGGGTTTTTATAAAAAGTTTGTTAAAACTAGAAGTAAAGCATGGATTTTGAACTAGTTAACTTATGTAATGATCATACCAAAACCCTACATGTTATTGATTTCATCTTGTTATATAAATCTCATATGTTTTTATTAAGAAAAATATGAGAAGATTATTGGTGATTTTATAAGAAAAAGATATGTTTTATATAAACATGGCAAAGTATATATTTCAAAGGAAATATGGCCACTTTTCTTAAAAATCATAAGTTATAAAAAACTATTATTTTTGACAAAATCTTTATTAGATTAAAAAGATTTTAAAGAATAGTTTTTATAAAAGCAAAGTTTGATATAAATATATATTTTTGAGAAAATATATATTTAGTTAACTTAACAACTTATGTGCTATGTGTTATTTGTTTGTATTAGTTATATGTATGATAACTAGGAACTTGAATACAATGGTACAAATGAACACAATGTACATTTCGACTAAAGTCTTACAAGACTACATGTAAATACGCCTTAAAAACAACTTACGGACATTCCGAGCCTTCGGACACAACTTATGGTCAAAACGGACGACGGGCGAATCTCTAAACATATCGCCATTCCGAGGAGTTACTACGACGCTTAGGCGATCTTTCGACGCAAATACATACAAATCACCGACAACAATATCCGGATGTTTTAAAACTTATAAAAACTATTATGTATTCTTTTGATTAAAAAGCCTATATTTAGTAACTTTTATAAAAATGAAAGAATATATTTTCACAAATGGGCTTATTTTATACAAATGGGCTTATTTTTAACACATGGGCTTATTTTACATATGGGCTTATTTTATACAAATGGGCTTATTATCCTAAATGGGCTTAACATAAATACATGGGCTAAGCCCAATATCAAAACTCATGGGCTAAGCCCAATACCAAACATATGGGCCAAGGCCCAGTAACATTAGGCCTAATAACATTAAGCCCAATAACATTTGGGCCCAATAATATTTAGGCCCAATAATATTATGGCCCAATAACATAAATTCATGGGCTAGGCCCAATAACATTAAGGCATGGGCTCGGCCCAATGACATATAATTGATGAAAATACAATTATACAATTTATTTATACAAGACATGAAATCAAGAGGACAAGACCCGATGATACAACTCACAAGATACAAGATTACATATATATACATTTGGTGAAATATATATATATATATATATATATATATATAACAGTTTAACAAATCATACATCTAATACACAGTTCAACGAAAAACAAAGACATACAAGTCTTAGACACATTCAAGACACAAGACTTGTACTCAAGTCATCTATAAAGACCGAAGTGTCTAACAAATATAAGAACATTTGTAGGTCGCAACACTATTCAGGACGACCGCACGTGAGATCATAGTTACTTCTATTCACGGACGCGATTCTGTGAGTTCATGTCCCCTATTCATTTAAATGTTTTACAACTTTACAACAATCGGGGAAAAAACATGTTCAATTGTATGTTAAAGTTAGGGAATGAAACACCTTAGATCATGTGCGAATAGGGTTATACATCTAAGCACCATTAATCCAGTTTGGACCTAGGTACAAGTGGTTAGATCTAATGGGTTTTGGCGAGCCCCACTCTTGGTCGTGGACCCATACAGAAGAGTGTGTTTGTGTCCCAGTCGATAGTAGTCGACACAAAATCGTCTAGGTTTGGATTGCTTCCTATTTCGTCACACATATTAATGTCCTCGCGAAACATTAATGATCAACGATTTCATTGACGCTTTACATACTACATCATTACATACAAATACATTTTATACAACTCACATTTTATGGATACATTTTATGGATACATTTTATACAACTCACATTTTACATATACATTTTATACAACTCACATTTTACAGATACATCTCATACAACTAAACTGCATGAACTCGCCAACTTTTGTTGATGTTTTCAAACTTAACATGTATTTCAGGAAATTAGTGGACCATGCAGACATTTCAGTCAAGGAAAGCAAGTATCAAGACTCCATGCCACCATTTGAAGGGTTTGCCCGTTATATACCGCCTCTTTGCGGTGATATAGTGGTCAAAGCCTTGACATTTTAAGACTTACATGTTGATGTATAAAACAATGACAACTTATTTTCATTTGATGGTTTGTAACCAATACATTTAAGTTATGTTGCGTTCTTTTGAAACGATTATGACAATGGCATTGGAGCTTGTTTTTATTCATTTAGTATGTTCACTTATATTGTTATGCAATGAGAACCGATCAGATCACACCTAGCGCTTCCGCTACGAGCGGGTGTGACAATTAAAACGTAAGTTCGATTAAAACTTGGATGGTTCCAAAACGGAACGTTGACTAACCAAAGTGGTCGAAAAGTCTTTCGAATTTGAGGAGCATGCTTTGGCCTAATAGGTGAAATACTCTCGCCGACAAGTCGGTTAACGATATTTACCCTTCCGGTTCCTACATGTCCTAAATCAATCGAAATTCCGAGACTTGGCGGGATTTATGAGAAAATCAAGAAGTGGAACTAGTCGACAAGGTGCGGGTTTCACCCCTAACTTGACGATTTCGTATCCTAAGTGTGGTTGGTACTCGTCGGGTCAAAATTTTAAATTTCAACACTTAGACGAGGGTCCACTTGAATTTGAAATGGAAATTATACATCAAGGTGAGGATTTCACTCCTAACTTGATGGCGAATTTTGTGTAAAAAGAATAGGTGGATGGAGAGTCGTTCACCAAATTGTGGGTTTCACGCCTATTTTGGTGAAGTTATCTCGTTTGTGTATTAGGAGTGTTTTCAAGTTTAGTATAAATCGAATAAAATGACATAGGAAAGGCGTAAGTTAAAGGAATAAATAAACAAGTATAAACACATAAGAAAGCATATCAAGAATAGCACATAAATAATGGGACAATACAACAAGTATTAACACATAATAAAGCAACTATTAACACACAAGAATTGCATGTGTAAATGGCATATATGGTTAAAAGATCAAAAGAGAATGAATAAAAAGCAATAGAGTATGATGCAAGTAGTTTCGAGCAAAACATAAAAATAAGGCTCTAAAACTATAGACTAGGTAAAAAGCATTGTCCATTTTTCCTAGTTCCCTATAGTTATGGCTCTAATACCAATCTGTCACACCCCAACCGATGGCGAAAACATCGAAGTGAGATGAAATAGATTGCTCGAGACATCATAACACTAATAATTGTGACAAGTATTTAAATAATAAATTTCATTTCATTTTTAAAGAGTCAATTACAAGGATTTGAAGCAAATACAACATAAATAACGAAAAACAATACAATAAGAATAGAAGTTTAAAGTGTGTATCTAAGCATCCTACTAGATTCCATGCATCACCAACATCATCGCTAAACCTGCAACATGTTTTAAAAGTGTAGTTCAATACAAAAGTATTGGCGAGCATACAAGTTTGGTGCGTAGTATATAAGTATAAAAACGATAAGGAACAATCCACATGGCAAACCTAGTTATCAAGATTAACGTAATAAACTGGCATGCGATTTACAAGTCAACCCTCTGTTTACGCAAGTATGAATGAAAATTTAACATGACCACTAGTCTACGGGCGGTGCGTTACTCCTATAGCGCTATACATGTTAAATGGAGGCTTGTACGAAGCTAATGACAAGTTCATCACATAAGTATGGTCCAGAAAACACGAATTAAGCATAACAAATAGTAAGCATGTATTGGATTGTTTGTTTATACATTTGCATAAGAATATGTATATTAAGTGTGTGTTGTATTTAAAAACATGTTACACCCAAAAGTGTGAAAACGGTAAAATGGGTCAAGTATACTCACAAAATTGCATATGCTTTCTGATTTATCCAACGTGACAAGGTTGTTGAGGCTAGGAAGTTGAATGTGTTCGATTTGGAGTTTAAGGGGATGTTTAAGTTTAGGGTTTACGGATTTAAATTTTGAAGACATGAAAATAGACATACGAAAATAATCATCCATCACATATGATGTTTAGATGATATACTTACTAACTTGACAATGTTCACTTGTTCATCATCAAGAGTTTGGTTTGTTTGAATGTTATATAGGTTTTACATAGAGTATACTACATCGTATATGTCAAGCATGAGGTAGAAGATTAAAGTCTTCATTTAGGTACCTCTAAGTATCATAGAAATCATGCATGAGGTAGGAAGAACAAAGCTTCCATTTAGGTACCTCTATTGTTCACCACTACACTTGTTGTTATAAACAACAAGGAGGGTTATGAACTTACAAGAAATAATAAAATACAACAACTAATCTATGAGAAAACATCAAGAAGTGAGTGGATTTTTATTATAGATAGCCCAAGCTAGTCTAACAATCACACATTCATCAAGCTTCAAGCTTGAACACTTCTTGTGGGTAAAACCCTTACTAAAACAGAATGTTTGTGAGGTTTTAACCTATGATTTAACATTTCTCAGCCTTGTTTTTAAGCCCAACTAACCATTCGATTGATTATGAGCATTAGGACATAGGTTTGAGATGAGATTAACTCAAGTTCACTAAGTTTAGCAAAGTTTTAGATGAAAACAGAAAAAACAGTCAACTTTGGAGCCTTTTTGGTGACGTTCTAGGGCCTGGTTTTCCATGAAAAACCAATGGAAACGTAGCTAAGGTCAAACCAAAGAAGTAGGAAAAAAGAATCGAGTGAATTGGATAAGAAATGAGTGAGTTATGCTCACTTTTGTGAAGGTTGGTGCTTCTGGTCGAATCTTCAAATTTGCAGCTGATTAGAGGGATTTTGAGAGTGATTTGAGAGTGTTTAGGAAAGTGAAAAATGCTTGGATAGTGCTTGGTATTTATAGGGAAGGTTTAGGTTAGTTGGTGGTTGGATAATAAATGTTAAAAGTTGTTTAAAACTCAAAAAAATATCACAAAACCCGCCTAAAAATCGAGCTGGAACTAGTCTGGTTGCTGATTTGCGCGCCTGGGCTCGTTCCAGCGAGTGTTTAAGAATTAAAAGGTGCCGATGAGGAGTCCCAGCCGGGTGGTTAAGGTGCTCTTGTGTGAAGATGCTGACCCGGGTTCGAGTCCCGCGGTCTGTATCTTTTGTTTCTTTTTTTTTATTTAAGACATTAAACTTTCAGAATAGCACAGATCAGTCCCTGGACTTTTAATAGACTTAGTTTTATTGTTTTAAAAGAACTAACTTTGTAGTTTAAACTAACTAAGTTAGTTTATATTTACTAACTTTATAATCTAATGGAACTAACTAGATTATTATTAAAAACAAACTTTTAAATAACAAAATTAATTGATTTAATTAATTTAAATAATTTGTATAGCGACCATATTTATAACGAATAAAAATCTTTAAACGTTTATTCATTTCACGAAGCTTTCGAGTCTCATTATTTTAAGAGTTTTAACCAGTTTAACGAATATCAAGTGTCGATAACTAAAGAATCAAGAATCCTTGAATAATATATCGTTCAAACGTAAATTTTATTTTGTTTCAAGTCTCGGATTTTAAAGAAAGGATAAAAACACAAAGTTTCCAAAATAGGATTACAAGCAAGGGTTTCCAAATATAGAGAGTATGAAAACGCATGGCGTTACATCTACATTTACCAATCTGGCAATGTTGTAATGCATCCTTTTCATGAGAGATTTGACATCTCCCATGAGTTGAGCATTTCTGGTTTCTTTCTCTTGCACCTTGGCAAATTTTTTTTGTTGTACTCCTGTAGTGCAGCCCATTCTTTGACCAGTTTTCAAGGGCATCTGTGATACTGTTGTTGCTGGCCCTTAAAATAGTGATCTCCTCCAAAACCTTGTTTGCACTACTTGATGTTCTTGATTCCACGGCATCCTTGATTTGTTAGTTGATCTTCTCCATTTATGTGAAGACTTTCTGAACATCTGCTGAAGGAATGCTGGTTTCTGGTGACTTGCTTTACTGTTGTTGCAGAATCTTCAATGTTTCAGTGTTTCTCTCTGATTGTGCTTTGATGAGCTCCAATGATTTTGTCAAAGTCTTTAGTTCTGATCTTTGGCCCTTCATTTCTGATAACAGCAAATCAAGTTTTTCCTCAACTGGATTCTGCTCTTTGCAAACATCTTATACATCATCTAAAACTTTTCGAAGCTGTTCAGATGATATAATTGGAGTTTCTTGGATATTAGGAACAACATATGCTCCATCTAACTTACCAGATGTAGTCACATCTGCAGCTATTTTAGAGGTTTCTGGTGCCTCCTTGGATTTACTAGAATCTGGTGCATCCTTGGATTTGCCAGAAGCTCCTCCACTAGGTATGAAAAAAAGATTCTCATCCTGGATTTCCTTGAATCATTTCAGTAAATGATTATCCACAAGTTGATGAGAAAAACAAATTTTCTTTTCCCAGATTTCCTTGATCAGTTTCCTGATCTCTATATATTGCAGTCTCAACCTCCTCCTCATTTTCTGATTCAGAGTTGAGACGGATGGAACTTGATACCTCCTCATTAACACCAGTGTTTTTATAAGATACTTTATAAGTAGCACATATTGATTTCTCAGAATCTGATTTAGCTGTAGAAGTATCAAATAAAAGGGTGTTATCATTTGAACATGTTCCAGCAATGTGTGATTCTGCTTCATGTAGGGATTCTAGTTCATGATGTGTAGGTCCCTTGTTCGTACGGATCGTCATAGAATTGTCAATCCAATCTAGAGTGCGGAATCCTCTAGATCAGAATAGCACAGAAACGAGTAGAAACAGAAATCACAATCAAACGGGTCTTCTATTGATTATCCAACTTTCAGTTTACAATCAATTCAAGACCTCACAACCTCACAGCCACTCTCTGTGATCTTGTCTCAAGAACCCTAAATTCAAAATCTCTCTCTCTACGTTTTCTCTCTCTAGCCTCCTCTAACCCTCTTAACTAACTAAAACCCTAATCACAAAACATGTTTATATACCACATGTCTGTGAACTGGGCTTCCTACTGGGCTAGGCCATTTTCCAAGCCCATTACAACAGTAAACTCACTAACCAATATGCTAAGCCCATTACAAAATATCCAAAGACTATAATCAAACTATTAAGCTGTTGTCACCGAATATGCACCAACAGACTCCCCCTTGACAATAGCTTCATAGTGTAACTTTGTCTTCAAACATGTCACACCCCGACCGCGTAAAACAACAAACCGCGGCGGAAACATCGGGGAGTGTCGTAACAGAATCATTGTTACATGGAAATTTAAGTTTTGCTTTATTAAATTGAAAGAGGTTACAATGTCTTATAAACAAAGAAACACAACTTAATTAACTAGTCTTGCATCTTTTATTATCACTAAGGCCCTCGTCCAATCCTATGTTTGCATCATGATGATTTAACAACAGCACCTGAAACACGTGTGAAAATAGGTACGTCAACATAAAAATGCCTGTGAGATACATAGGTTTTATTTTAACAGGATTCATGACTTGTAAGTTTAAAGAAAAATGTTTAATAAAAATAGTCATGAACCTTAAAATATTTTCTTTTAGAAATCATACGTAAATTGACAAGAAAACATATGATATAAAAGAATAATGCATGATTAAATAAATAATCAAGTAAAAATGAGTTTGTATAAAATATGTTGTTTGTAAAATAATGTTTTGGAAAGATATGATAATTGTGTAAAATGTAATATGTCAAAATTGAAATGGTTTAAATAACGCTACGATATGTAATATCATAAAAGCACTTATATATAAGAAGTACCAGCGGCGTATCCACCATGCTTTTATCATATTACACATGCCTCGTTATTTAAATCACTTTACCCAAACAAACCACCAATGTAAAAATGTTCATGTATAATCAATTTATACTTTGGTGTTGTAAATAACATATCATCTATGCTTTGGTTTTGAAAATAACATATCAACTATGTTTTGGTTTGAAAATAACATATCAACTATGTTTTGGTTTTGAAAATAACATATCAACTATGTTTTGGTTTTGAAAATAACATATCAACTATGTTTTAGTAAATAATAGGGCCAGTAGTATATTAAAATATATGTTGGATTTGTACATAGTATATTAAATTATACTTTGGAAAATAATATCACCTTTGAGAGCATATCAAACTATACTTTGGTAGTATATCAAAATATACAAAAGAAACAGTGATTTAGTATTCATTCAAACCTTAGTGTATCAAACTACACCTTAGAGACTATAGAAATACCACAAAGGCAATTTCTATTTGGTAAAAATTTGGTTTCTGACATTCCATACAACAGGAATGGGGTGTCTAATCCTATAGCGCTATATCATACTACCAATCGGCTTGGTGCATGTATAAAATAAGTATAATCCAACAATTTAATTTTATAATCTTTGAAAAATTAGTGTTTAAACCATTGATAATTATTCAATTTGTCAAAAGATAAGTACTATAATGTATAATCATAAAGTTGAAATCTTGAAAATAACAAATAGGCACACATGTTTCACCCCAAAACATTTGAAAACAGTAAAAGAGGGGACTATGTACTCACTTGAGAATGCTTAGAAGTCTTGAATAACAACCAAGCAAAGCTAGAGGGATCACGGAAATCAAACGGCACCTAATATAGGTAACTACATTAATAACCGGACCTAAATCGGGAGATCGGATAGAATGAGGTTTTGTAAACCAAATGAGCATTGGAACTCATGTGATATGGTTTAACAAAGCCTACATACTAAAACGAAACCTAACCTAAGTGCTTACGACCCATTATGACCCGTTTAGGTAGCTTACGCTACTTTAACGCGTCGTCCGCGTAAAACGCGTTCGGACCGCCTAACTAGTCCTATGACAAGTATTATATGCCTTATATGTGTAATAATGTTACCTATTCAGTTTAGATATAAAAATTTAGATTACATATGCTTAAAATGAATTTATGCGTAAAAAGGGTATTTTGGTCATTTTCCTAAGACATATAAACTACCTATCATACAACTAACTAAATGAAGTGACCATAAGGTATAACCTCGGAAGGTTATTCCCTATACAACTATGGTCACAAAATATGTTTAGTCGGATCCTAATGATCGACCAAACGGGTCGGGTTCGAAAGTCTAAGCGGTTGTTTAGACCGCTTATCTTACGACCCTATATAAGCACTAAACCTAAAAGTGACGAGTTAAACATGTTGAAACATGTTTAACAAAGTTTGAAAACAAGTTTGATATCAAAACAAACGGTTTTGATACCCAAGAATAGTTTGGTTGCAAAATACGCATAAACGCGTATTTTGACCGAAACTATGACTCGTCACTACACCTAAATAACGTGGTAATCAGTAGGTATAGTTACAAAGGACTATGACCATCGTGATTACACTCACGTTACGAAGTTCAAACGAACTTCGTGTTGACCATTGGCTGGTCAAAGCAGAAAGTCAAACATTGTTTGACTTTTATGCTTGAAAAAGCGCATAAAAGACGAAAGAATACTTACAAAATGTCCAAGCCTTGAAGATTTGAACTCAATTTGCTCAGGTAGGAAGCTTGAGAGCTTCAACTTAGAGCAAGAATGAGAACAAATGTGAGGATTGCAAATGGTGAAGGTGGGTATTTATAGAAAGTGAAGAACAGTTAGGATCGTTCCTCGATAATTGAGCTTCGATCTGGACCTTACACATAAGGCACATGGTTTTGGAATACTAGGGGTGCCCAAAACCATCACACGGTATCGAGAAAAGTTACACAAAAGACCCCCAAGTTCAACCTGGTTGTCAAAATGAAGTTTCTGCCCAGATGAGGCCGTGGCGTCATGCCACGGAAAAACCATATAGTGGTGGCGTAGCGTCACCACCTACCAGCAACCAGAAACTTTGCTAAATTGTCATGTTTGGTCCCTGCAACACTTTTGAGCCATTTTCGATGCGTTTAAACCCCGTTAACCCCATTTCAAGGCTCTAAAATGAAGTTAAAGTGTAGGGAACATGAAATATGCTCAAAAACATCTCGGATGTCGGTTCGTTTGGTCGTACAGTTGCGTTGTTTGGTTAATTACGACGAAACACGAACGGAAGCGAAAAACGATCCAAATTACACGACGAATGGGATTTTATCATGCCAATCACTAAAATTAAATATTTTAATGATTACATAAATTTTTGGATGTCCGGATATATTCAAAACGTAAGATATTCGCGTAAATGCAAACTTGTGCACTTTTTGACGCTTTTAGTCCCTGTTTGACCGAAAAGTTTATTTTTGCACACCGAACCCCTCAAAGCCTATTTCTAAGTTATGTAAAGGATATTTATGGTATGTTTAACTTATGGTCAAGCTCCGGAATGTTCGATACCATACGAATCAGCAGACTTTTGCAGTTTGACGCAAATAGTCCATGCGATCGAATAAACTTGATTTCGACACACCAAACCCTCCAAAACTTATTTCTAAGTTATGTAAAGGTTATTTAAGGTATGTTAAGCCCATGTCACTGTTCCAGAGTGTTTTTCTTGTTTAAACTGATTACGTTTATGCATCAGTTCGCGTATAACTTCCCAGAAAGCGATTTAGAGCTCGAAATTGAACAAGAATTGATATGTGCAAATGATACACATATTTATACAAATACCAAGTATGAAACACAATATTTCATTGATTTGGCATTTGTTTGATGGCCGTGGAGGCACAGATGTCACAAAACATCTTGTTGTCTTTTGGTCTTTGGATAACGTCAACTACACAGTTTCTGACATCAACAGACTCCCCCTTAGCTGATGCTTCCAATCTCCAAAACTTTCATTCGTTGTAGATCAGTTAGCTAGCAATCTTTGGTTAAGCAAGTAAACTTCAACTCTTCCAAATCCCTCTCTTTCTGTAATGTAGTAGAAGGATCATACCATGCATCTTCACACATTCTTTACTTCACTCTCAATCTGCACTTTACTTGTATTTTGCACTTCATTTTGATAACTGCATCAATCTGTTTAGAAACACAAGCAAGTATCTCGAAAAACCATTAGTCTTTTTCACATTTAAAGATAAACCAATATTTTATCTTATCATGCAAAAATAACAACCTTTCAAATCAAAATGGAAGTCTTTTAAAAAGAAATCTTTTTGGTATTTTTGATTTTTTTTTTCAAAACAAAATAACAAACTAAACTAAACTAAAAAATCTTTACAATTTTATCTTTTTGTGAGAATCATGTGTAAGAAGATCATATCAGCAAAATCAAATTATTTTCACACTATTCAATAATTCTTTATATAATTTTCGTGAAAAGCAGTTCAAGAGGATTACCAATATGTTTGTCCACTTAAACGAAATGCATGAACATTTCAAGTACCATTACCGTATGATACGTTAAGGTAATTTTATTACTGATATACTAGTGTGTCCCACTTCAGGATATACCCCCGCGATCAAGGTATGCACAAAGATTCATCATAGTAGGTGAGTATACTGAATTCATCCGTTTTGTTTTTCAACGATAGATAATTGGTGATCAGGTCAGTACTTCCGTACAGCAAAGAGACCAAAATATCTAACGAGGGCTAAGACAAATACCATTTTTGGTACGATTTATGTATTTTGCACATTTTGAATGACTCTCTAGGAGAGCTTCTTCATTTTGGGTTTTGACATTTTTAGCTCTTTTAAGATATCCTGGTTGTGCCTAGGTCAGCATGTATCTGGATGCAGCAGAAGGACAACCCTGATATCCCCGGATGAAATAACAGTATAAAGACCCAAAACCTCAGATTTTGGCAATCTATCAACGCAAGATTTAAGGTCATTAAACCATACACCACTGATGTGTTCCCCACTCATATTCAGTTCTTTATGTTTATATCACATTGGTAAGTTGATTATTTCATGCTTTTTTGCCTACTGGTACATCGTATGATGAAGCTGCTATCACACTTAAGCAATTTAATTTCATTTTCAGTGTGACAGTCTAACTCGCTGATGTACTATCATTTCTTCTTTTTCACACAGTGATAACTCATTTTTGATTTTCTATTTTTTTATGTTTTTGATTTTTCAATGTTTTTGGATTTTTTAAATTTTATAACTTACTCCCCCTAAACACACGCACTATCTAAACTCTTTTTGGCTTAGGGTGATTTCTCCCCCTAAATTTTTGTTTTTATGGAGTAAGTTTTAAACACTAAATTTACAAACACAAACAGACTCCCACTTCAATCTGACAATAAGTTTTTCACCAATAAATCATCAATCAATCACTAAAGTAAATAGTTAGTTACCAATTTTAACCTACTATTCACCTCAGATGCTTTATAGGAACAACCACTGTTGAACACCTCAAACAGTCCTTCTTGGTCATCCTGCACATTCTCAACAACTCAGTTAGACTTAACAACCCAAACCTGACCGGTTTTGGGTCGACCATGTAAATCGGTATAAGATGCCTCTAACCAATATCCATCACACCTTACTGGTGTCTTGGATGTTTTACCTGTTGTTGAACAGGATTTATAACTTCCACTAGGTCTTTGATCACGAGAGTTCCAATAAAATCTCGGATTCTCCGACCTTTGAAAATTATTATCTTGATACCTTCTTCTCCCATTATTATACCATGAATTTTGGAAAAAATTTGGATGTTGTTGAACACTCGAGTTACTGAAACCCCTATGTTCGTTTCTTCTTTGAAAATTTCGATTACCGTTAGTATGGTATCGATTTTGATATCCAAAATTTCTATTTTGATTTTGAAACCGATTTGATTTACCATTAAAATGACTAAATTGTGTAAAATTGCTTCTTGGTCTATCAAATCTTCCTGATGTTGAAGTCTTTGATGATATCTTGGTTGATTATATTGACAATGTTGTTGAACATTATTATTCAAACCAACCCTATTCCCTTCCTTAACTTCATCAAATTTTTTCTTATTTAAAGGACAACAACTGGCCACGTGCCCTTTGTTATGACATTTAAAACAAGATTTTGTCTTATAAATTTTCTTTTTGTTAAATCTCTTTTTAAATGTCTTGTTCTTCTCGTCTCCAGTATCCTCATCCGATTTATGAGGTGTACTGTTAGACCCTACAGATTCTTTCAAAGAAACTGGACTATTTGTCAAGTCCATAGCTATCGGATCCACTACCTCTTGTACAGTCGGAACAAAATTAATTAGCTCATCTTCATTTGGCAAAAAAAAGTAGTCTTGATTTTTAGAAGATGAGGCTTTACTAAACCCCAAACCCTTTTTATCATTACTCTTTTTCAAACTTACTTGAATTTGAGTCCTAACTAATGATGACTTTCCAAATTTGTCTAACTTTCCTTTAAGTTCAACAATTTGGTCTTGTGCAATGGCCAATTCCCTGCACTTTTCAGAAAATTCATTAGTTTTATCCTTTAGAGTTTCACGAGCCAAATCAATGACCTGTAATAGTTCATTGACTTTGCTTGTTAAACTGCTAATTTCTTGTTCATTTGATTTGATTTTGTTTAAACAATTTGACTCTCATTTAATCAAAAGAACATTTGACTCTTTTAACTTTTCTAATTCAGCTAACTAAATTTTGTTTTGCTCCGATAGTCTGTTAACCTTACCTTGTAGCTCAGTGCAATTAAGACATGTATGACTTACCGATTCTGATGATACCTTCACCTCTGCTGTAAGTCCATTCACATCATTCAAGCCCTTTGAAACTTCTGTCTCCTTCTTCTCAACATTCTCCTTATCTGCTTTCTTCTTCTCTTCTACCACAACATCTGCTTCTACATCTGAAGCACGAGCTCCTACACTTTGACTAGATGAACTCTGATAATGTTTTTCTAAAGCTTCCCACAGCTCTCTAGAAGTCCCATACTTCTTGAAGATATGTTTAATGCCCTCAGGTAGGGACATCTTGATCACTGTTAAAGCTTTCTTCTCAGCATCAACCATAAGTTTCTCAGATTCATCCATCTTGTCATAAGAAAAAACTTTAACTCTTCCTTCAACACGACGCGTAGGAGCAACATATCCATCAATCATACAACACCACATTCTGGTATCTTCACTCTTCATAAATACCTCAAACTTCTCCTTCCAGACAACATATTCTTTAACATTTGTAAGCTTTGGCCAATTCTTAACAGTCTCACTGACCTTATCCATTTTGACCATCTTTAAACACGTTTTTACCGTAACCGTACTGATAAAACCGTACAAAATTTTCTGAAAACTGTTTTTTACCAAATTATACCGTTAGAATCGTCTCGAAAAAACGAACCCAATGATATATAATGTCGAAAACCAAACACGTTTTTTTGTCCTAAAAATTCGTGGAGTCCAACGGAGCAAACGGTTTGTCGAGATGAGCTACGAATCAATTTCTATTCATGAAAACGTTAAATCCTCTATACGTATCTAATTACTCCACAAAATTAAATACTCCACTTTTTTTAAATCCTCCAGCTAATTCCTCTACTTAGCCAAACTAATTATGCTGGTTAATTCCTCCTGGTTATTTTCGCAGGTTAATTCCTCTGGTTAATTATGCTGCCTAGTCAAATACTCCATTAATTTCGCTGGTTATTAAGTTCGCCAAAACGACGTCTAGTAACTTCGCCGATCACCGTAATAATCTCGCTGAGGACGATTAGGTAACAAACATATGATCGCAATTTCTATGCGTTGTTGTTCTGTTTTAATTATCCGATAACATTTCACTTATTTTCTCCTATGTCTTTCATTTCCTTTAGAATGTCTCTTCATCGCAACGACACTCAAATGTCCGAGCAAACTGCCAAATTTTCCCAGCGAATAGGCGAAGTAATCCTGAAGATTGTGGATTTAGGTATCGCCATGTCACGTCTCAATAATGAAGCCACCCAAGAAGCATCGAAAGAAGTAGAATCCGAGCCTTCGAAAAAGTCAAAGAAGCGTAAAGCTCCGAAGGATCCCGTAGCCGTTACACCAAATCAAGCAAAACCTAGCCAGGTGGCAGCACCACCAGCCAAGAAGCCGTACTTAGGAACTGCTCCTTTGTGCAATCAGTGTAACCTCCACCACTATGCCAGTGTCAAATGTCGGAAATGTTTCAACTGTGGACTCATTGGTCATTTGGCACGAGACTGTCGTTCAGTCACTGTGCTAAACCAAGCTTTTCAGAACCCCGTTCAATTTCAAGTAGATCCAGCACAGGCTCGCTTTCCTCCTGGAACTTGCTACACCTATGGCGAGACGGGTTATGTCAGGGACATATACCCAAAGATTTTCAATGCAAATCCGACCCACGGATGAGCATTTGGCCGATTAGAAGAAGCTGCTGCTTTGAATAATCCGAATCTTATGTTTGTGTTTCTAGTGTTTTCCTTTGAACTCGGAAACAATCGATTTTGTTTATAAATAAATCTTTATTTTCAATTCTGATGTAGAAATATAGTTGCATGTGTGTATGGCATACCCCTACGATACCTACACCAAAGAACCGTATTTGTAGTTCTCTCGTTCATATGATCGCTCGTGAATTCCTCGAAAATTCTAAGTGCTCGCTTCATTCTAAGAAACGAAGTGACAATTTGAGTAATCACTTTAATTCCTTGGTTAGATAACTAAGGAAACCCTTATCTGTCGAAGTTGCTTTTGGTAAACCTCTTGTACTCAATTCTGTTATTTGCGACTGTCAATTTAACTTTGATAATCACCTTTTTCCTATTGACCTCACACCGATGCAACTTGGGAGCTTCGATATTATCGTGGGGATGGATTGGTTAACCAAACATCATGCTGAGGTGATTTGTTTCGATAAGATTGTTCGTATTCCTCTTCCGTCTGGCGATGTTCTGGAAGTTCGTGGGGAGAAACCTTCAGGTGGATTGAAGCTTATATCGTGTACAAAAGCCCAAAGTTATTTGCGAAAAGGATATCTTGCTTTTATGGCACATGTCACCGAGGAGAAAGGCAAGAGCAAGAGTATTCAAGATATTTCGATTGTTCGGGATTATCCAGAGGTGTTTCCCGATGAACTGCCTGGTTTGCCTCCAGTTCGTCAAGTCGAGTTTCATATTGACCTTGTACCCAATGCCAACCCGATTGTGAAAGCACCTTATCATCTAGCACCATCGGAGATGCAAGAGTTATCTGATAAAGGATTTATCCTTCCGAGCTTTTCACCTTGGGGAGCTCCTGTCCTCTTTGTGAAAAAGAAAGATGGATCTTTTTCGAATGTGTATCGATTATCGTGAGCTTAATAAGCTTACCATCAAGAATCGATATCCCCTACCTCGAATTGATGATCTCTTTGATCAACTGCAAGGTGCTTCATGCTTTTCCAAGATCGATCTGCGTTTTGGGTATCATCAACGTCGTGTTCTCAAAGAAGATATTCCCAAAACTGCCTTCCGCACAAGATATGGGCATGACAAGTTCACTGTCATGCCTTTTGGTTTGACGAATGCCCCAGCTATCTTCATGGACTTAATGAATAGGGTCTGTAAACCTTATTTAGACAAGTTCATCATTGTGTTCATCGACGATATTCTCATTTATTCAAAGTCTTGAGCCGATCACGAGCAACACCTTCGTTTGACATTGGAACTCTTGAAGAAGGAACAACTTTTTGCTAAATTCTACAAGTGTGAATTCTGGCTTAAAGAAGTTCAGTTTTTGGGTCATATAGTCAACGAGCAGGGTATTCATGTGGACCCATCCGAGTTTTCTGCAATTAAGGATTGGAATACACCAACGACACCTACAGATATTCGTTCTTTTCTTGGTCTCACTGGTTATTATCGTCATTTTATTTCAAACTTCTCGAAGATCGCGATGCCACTCACTGCTTTGACTCAGAAGAATAAGCCTTTGGAGTGGGGATCTAAGCAAGAAGAAGCGTTCGAAACGCTGAAACGGAAGCTATGTGATGCTCATGTTTTGTCCTTGCCCAATGGAAACGATGATTTCATTGTCGTTTATGACGCGTCGAATCTAGGCCTTGGTTATGTTCTTATGTAATGAGGTAAAGCCATAGCATATACGTCAAGACAGTTGAAAGTTCACGAAAAGAACTACACAACTCATGATCTTGAGTTAGGTGTTGTGGTATTTGCTCTCAAAATCTGGAGACACTACCTCTATGGAACGAAGTGTGTGGTTTTCACAAAACCACAAAAGTCTCCAGCACATTCTTAATCAAAAGGAGCTGAACATGAGGCAACGACAATGGGTTGAGTCCTTGAACGATTACGATTGTGTGATTCGCTACCTTCCTGGTAAGGCGAATATCGTAGCCGATACGCTTAGTCGAAAGGAGCGAGTCAAGCTTCATTATGTTCAAACTCTATCTGATATTCAATCTTGTGTCCTTCAAGCACAACGATCTTGTGTAAACGAAGGCTTATTGAAATATGAGCTACCACTTCAACTCGAGCTTAAACTCGAAACGAAAGGTGATGGGTTGCCCTATTTTAAGGATCCTTGTGGATGATTATCGCTTAAATCGGAGTCCTTAATTGAATTCATTGTATGCTTTAATACGTACATTACGATTCAATAAGGACAAAACCGAATTCCTATTAAGATCTTCCTATCTTCATAGTTAGATTCTTGAAATGTTTAAAGTGCCAAATGAAATCCACGGATTAGATTCCTGGTGTGCTTTAAATACCCGTGTCCAAAGATAACAAATTAAAGATCAAATTAAACAATTATGCAATTATGTGATTATGTGTTTATGTGTTCTCCTTTATGTTTTTGTGTGATCCGATTTTCGTTAACCAAATCCTCATAGAATCTTCCATATCTTCATATGAGGATTCATAGTAGGATATTCAAAAGGTACTACCTTAAATCCTTAATGGGCTTCTACGTGGTAGTTAAGACCCTTGGGTTATATAGTACCATTCCATGATTCGAAAAGAGACCCTTGAGTGGTCTAGTTAAAGATTGATTCAGAATCTGGTTAAGAATGGCATGTGATGATACAGCTGAAAAGACCCTTTGGTGGTCCAGTCACACTCATCACAGGTTCGTTCATTTGGTTTTCCCCTACACATTATCAAATGCACCGTGTGGACTATGCAAGGAATTACGTAATTATGGACGCGTACATAGTTATAAAAAAAATTCAGTGCACAGAAACCACAGTAAGATTTATCATGTGTAAGAACCAATAGTGACAACAATAACGAAACATGAACAATGTAATGGAGGTACGGTGGACGCACCAATGGCGCTTCATATACTTGTATATAAGTGTCCCTCTTACATTGCAAGCATAATGTTATTTAAAGTTATTAGAAGTTCAGAAGCCTAACCAGTGTTGTTTTATCTTTTCGACTTCATGTTTCGAGCTCTCACAAGTTTCCTCTAATTAAATTTCGGGACGAAATTTCCTGAAGTAGGGGAGACTCTGACATCTGTGCCTCCACGGCCATCAAACTAATACCAAATCAATGAAATATTGTATTTCATACTTGGGATTTGTATAAATATGTGTATCGTTTGCACATATCAATTCTTGTTCGATTTCGAGCTCTAAATCGCTTTCTGGAAAGTTATACGCGAACTGGTGCGTAAACGTAATCAGTTTAATGTGATGAACACTCCGAAATAGTGACATAGGCTTAACATACCTTAAAGAACCTTTACATAACTTAGAAATAAGTTTTGGAGGCTTTGGTGTGTCGAAATCAAGTTTGTTCGATCGCAGGGACTAGTTGTGTCAAACTGTGAAACTATATCGATTTGTATAGTAACGAACATTCCGGAACTTTATCATAAGTTAAACATACCCTAAATATCCTTTACATAGCTTAGAAATAGGCTTTGAGGGGTTCGGTATGCTAAAACAAACTTTATTGGTCATTCAGGGACTAAAAGCGTCAAAAAGTGCACAAGTTTGCATTTTCGCGCATATCTTACGTTCTGAATATATCCGGGCATCCAAAAATTTATGTAATCATTAAAATATTTAATTTAGTGATTGGCTTGATAAAATTCCATTCGTCGCTTAATTTGGATCGTTTTTGCGTTCGTTACGACTTCCGTCGTAATTAACCGAACAACGCAACCGTACGACCAAACGAGCCGACATCTGAGATATTTTTGAGCATGTTTTGAGTTCCCTATACTTTAAATTCATTTTAGAGCCTTGAAATAAGGTTAACGGGGCTTAAACGTGCCAAAAATGCATCAAATCCAAGTTTCTGAAGTGCAGGGGCCATTTCTGACATTTCTGGAAACTCTGCCCAGGCGGGCCGCATGAGTTCTTGTGTCTGCTTACGCGGTCCGTGTTAGTTACCCAGTAACAGCAAACTGTTTTTCAGAAACAGCAGCTAGTATTCAGGCCTTTTGCACATGGATTTGATCAAACTAGGGGCCAATTTTGATGGTTTTCAAGTGCCCACGGTATTCAAATACTATGTGCCCACTTGTACGGCTTAGATCGAAGCTCAATCTTCGAGAAACGATCCTATCGGTTCTTGAATTCCTATAAATACCCACCTCCTTTCACTTGCAAAACCCACATTGATCTGATTTTGGCTCTCTAAGTTGAAGTTTATGCTTCATACCTGAGAGTAAATCGGATCATAGCTTGCGGGGACCTTTTGTAAGTATTCTTTCGTTCTTTTATCGCTTTTCGAGTCTGAAAGTCAAACTGCGTTTGACTTTCTGCATTGACCAGTATATGGTCAATGCGAAGGTCGTTTGAACTTCACAACGTGAGCATAATCATGATGGTTATAGTCCCTAATGACTATACCTACTGATTACCACGTTATCTAGGTGTAGTAACGAGTCGTAGTTTCGGCCAAAATGGGCATTCTTGCGTATTTTGTAACCAAACTACTTATAGGTATCAAAACCGTTTGTTTTGATACCAAACCTGTTTTCTAACTTAACTAAACATGTTTCGACATGTTTAGCTCGTCACTTTTTAGTTTAGTGCTTGTGTTGAGTCGTAAGTCAAGCGGACTAAACACCCGCTTAGACTTTCGAACACGACCCGTTTGGTCGATCATTAGGATCCGACCAAACATGTTTAGTGACCAAAGTTGCATAGGGAATAACCTTCTGAGGTTATACCTTATGGTCACCTAGTTTAAGTAGTTGTATGATAGGTAGTTTATATGCCTTAGGCAAATTACCAAAATGCCCTTTTCATGCGTAATTGGTAATTAAGCATATGTAACCTAAACTTTTGTCACTTAATTGATTATGCAACGTATTTAATCATGTTTAGGCATATAATACTTGTCATAGGACTAGTTAGACGTCTCGAACGCGCTTTTGTGTGAACGACACGTTAAAGTAGCGTAAGCTACCTTAATGGGTCGCAATGGGTCGAAAGCACTTAGGTTAGGTTTCAATTTAGAATGTAGGCTTTGTTAAACCATGTCATATGAGTTCCAATACTCATTTGGTTTACAAAACCTCATCCTATCCGATCTTCCGCCTTAGGTCCGGTTTATTTATATAGTTATTAGGTTGCCGATTGATTCCGTGCTCCCTCTAGCTTTGCTTGGTTGTTGTTCAAGACCTCTAAACATTCTCAGGTGAGTATATAGTTCCCCTATTTTACTGTTTTCAATTGTTTTGGGGTGATTCATATGTGCTAAATGTTTTCAAGGTTTTAACGATGGTTTCAAAAATAAATGATATGGTTTATACAAAATTTATAATGATTTTGATAAAGTAAACAAACTTGTTGGTTGTATTTACATAACGAATAATATCCATTAGTTTTGGCCGAACCGACCAGTATTAGGTTATGGTACCATAGGATCTGACAAATCCCATTATCAGACTGCACCCATGGTTATGTGTGGGTTAGGTGGTTAACGACTGAATATGTGATTGTTAATTTACCCTTTGGTGGTTTATTAATGCGAGAAGCGATAGGCGAGTTGCGAAGGTTTGGATGTTATTAGCGAGGCAATCAAAAGTAGTTTTCACGATTTAAAACGAGAATGATTTAAACGACTAAAGTGTTTTTTAACGAATTAAACGATTTGGGTAAACGATTGGTTTTTGGTTAGTGTTTAGATAACGGGACGGGTGTAATGTGATGAAAGCATGGTGGATACGCCGCTGGTACTTCCTATATATATATATATATATGTTTTCATCGTATTACATACGGTGGCGTTATTTAGTTCACTTGGGTAAACGATTTTGAAACGATGTCACACAAACGAGGTTTTCGAAATGATATAAACCATACGAGTTTTATTAACGAGATTTATTAACGAGTTTTATTAACGAGATTTATTAATGAGTCTTATTAACGAGATTTATTAACGAGAATTATTAACGAGTTTTATTAACGAGATTTATTAACGAGTTTTATTAACGAGATTTATTAACGAGTTTTAATAACGAGAATTATTAACGAGTCTTATTAACGAGATTTATTAACGAGTTTTATTAATGAGAATTATTAACGAGTTTTGGTAATGAATTTTATTAAATAAATGTTTTGGGTTAAGAATCATGGCTACGAGATTTTATAAATTATAACCAACTTGATTTGAGATTGGTTAATTTATGTCGCAATACTACACTTTTCAAAACAAGGTTTTTAATTAAGTATTGCAACATGTAAACTAGCCATGAATCCGACACTCTCAAAAACCTATGTACTCGCCAGCATTTCTTTGCTGACTTTGTTTTCACATATGTTTCAGGTGTTGTTGAATGATGTTGATTGCTAGGATGCATGCTCATATAGGACTGGACTAGGCCTTAGTGACTTAATAACAATGATAGACTATGTTTAACTTGTTTAGTTAGATTTTCCAGACGATGTAAATATTTAATGTTTAATAAAACGAAACTTCAAACTTCCGTGTTTTGAAACAATGATTCTGTTACAACACTCCCCGACGATTCCGCCGCGATTTGTTGTTTTACGCGGTCGGGGTGTGACAATCTTTGATGAAGTGATATCTTGCAATTGCACTCATAGAATCACATAGAATTGGAACTTTTGTCAGATTCACTCCATAATCTCTCAGCTGAGTTTGTATCCACAGAACTTGTGAACAACAACTTGCTGTTGCTACATATTTTGATTCAGCTGTGGATGTGGCAACACATTTTTGCTTGCCTAACATACTAACTTTTCTCCCAGCATTTGACAGGCACCAGATGTACTTTTTCTGTCAAATTTGCATCCTGCATGATCTACATCTGTGTAGGCAATCAATTCTAAATTTGTATTCTTAGGATACCACAAGCCTAGATCTGATGTTCCTTTAAGATATTTAAAAACTCTTTTAACAGCTTTTAAGTGAGACTCTTTAGGATTGCATTGATACCTTGCCATAAAACAAGTAGAAAACATTACGTCTGGTCTACTGGCTGTTAAGTACAACAATGATCCTATCATTCCCCTGTAAGTTTTTATATCAACTGGTTTTCCTTCAACATCAGAATCAAGTTTCTTTCCTGTTGCCATGGGAGTCCTTGAAGATGAGCAGTTTTCAAGTGAATACGTTTTCAAAATTGTTCTGACATATTTTGACTGACTTAGAAATATGCTATCACTTTGTTGTTTAACTTGTAATCCAAGGAAAAAAGCTTATTTCACCCATCATGCTCATTTCAAAGTGATTGGTCATTAAATTTTCAAACTTTTTACAGAATTTCTCATTTGTTGATCCAAATATGATGTCATCAACATAGATTTGGACCAACAGTGTGTGCCCTTTGTGTGATTTTAGAAATAGGGTTGTGTATATTGTACCTTTGGTAAAGCCAGAATTGGGTAAGAAGTTTGAAAATGTTTCATACCATGCTCTTGGAGTTTGCTTCAACCCATACAAGGCTTTGTTTAGTTCGTAAACATGTTTTGGAAATTGAGAATCAACAAAGCCTTCTGGTTGTTACACATATACTTCTTCTTCAATCTTACCATTCAGAAATGTAGATTTACATCCATCTGATAAACTTTGATGTTGTTTGAGGAAGCATAAGCTAGGCATATTCTAACAACTTCATAAACTTTGATGCCTGGCAACTGGTGCAAAGGTTTCATCATAATCTATGCCTTCTTGTTGATAGTAACCTTTGACCACCAGCTTAGCTTTATTCCTTGTTATAATGCTTTGTTCATCAGATTTGTTTCTGAATACCCATTTGGATCCAATGACAGATTTTTCATTTGGTTTGGGTAACAGATTTCGCACTTGACTCTTTTCAAATTGGTCAAGCTCTTCTTGAATTGCTTGTACCCAATCTGAGTCATTCAGTGCTTCTTTGACAGTTTTTGGCTCTATTATGCTTAGAAATCCAGCATTTAAGCATTCATGTGCTGTTGTAGATCTTGTCTTAACACCTTCTTTAGGGTCACTAATACTATCTGCTTGTGAGTGTCCCTTGATAGATCTTAAATTGTTATGTGAACTTATGCTTTTGGATGGATTTGAAACTTCCCCTTGATCCGTGACCTCTCTGTTGTCAAGAGGATCAGAATTCTGTTGTTCTAATTGATTTTCTAGTGAATTTCCAGAATTCTGATCATTTTGTACATTTTCTTATGGAGGTTCCAGATCATCCGTAGGGTTAGTATATGACATGGTTTTGTGTGAAAAGTTTCGCATATGGTCATGTTCTAGAAGTTCTTCAGTTAATTTGTTAAGAAGATCTTCAGAATTTTCAGGTTCTTTAGATAGGCTTATATATTTTAAAATTTCATCTGAAATCTTTGTTTCTGATGAATCATCAAATGATACATATAAGCTTTCTCTTATTGTCCTTATGTTTAAAAGAAAAATTCTATAAGCTTTGGAGGACAATGAGTAACCTAGAAAAATTCCTTTTTTAGCTTTTCCGTCAAATTTTTCCAGACTATCAAAATCATTGAAGACAAAACAATTATAGCCAAAGGTGTGCAAAATTTTGATGTTTGGAATCCTTTGGTTGATAATGTTATTAGGTGTTTTCTGATGTCTCTTGTTGATGATAGACATGTTTTGTGTAAAACATGCATTTGAGATAGCTTCAGCCCAAAAGTAAATGGGCAGTTTGGCATAGGCAAGCATTGTTCTTGCTGCCTCTACTAGAGTCCTATTTCTTCTTTCAACAACTCCATTTTGTTGTGGAGTTCTTGGAGCAGAAAAATCATGAGATATTCCTTTACTTATAAGGAAAGTCTCAAGTTTTGCATTTTTGAATTCTATTCCATTATCAGATCTGATCCTTCTCACAGGTAATTTCAACAGATTTTTAGTTTTTCTAATGTAAATAATGATCAGATCTGGGGTTTCACTCTTTTTCCTGAGAAATTCAACCCAAGTGTACCTATAGTAGTCATATACAATGACTAAAATGAATTTCTTTCCAGAAAAAACTTGCTGTTTGTACAGGTCTACAAAGGTCCATGTGTAAAAGTTCCAAATTTTCAGAAATTGAAGATTCAGAAATTATTTTGTGTGAGCCTATTTTTGATTTTCCAAGCTCACATGCTTCACACATTCTATCCTTTTTGGATGAAATGTAAGGTAAACCTTTTACCAGATTTTTGTTTGCTAATTGGTTTAGAGTTTTGAAGTTTAAGTGTGCCAATATTTTATGCCATAACAAGCTATTTCCTTGATTTTCTGTTGAAAATAAACATAGTTGAGGATGCTCAATTTCTTCTCTGAAATCAAAGTAATAGATGGAATTTCTTATTCTCTTGCCACTTAAATAGACCTTGTTGTCATCTAAACCAACCAGTAAACATTTTTCAAATAAGAAAGTTACCTGGAAGCCTTTGTCACACTATTACCCACAACTTAGTAGGTTATATTTCAAACCTTCTACATAGGCAACCTTTTCAATGGTTAATGATCCATAATGTATGGTACCATATCCCATAGTTCTTCCCTTAACCCCATTCCCAAAATTTATGTATTTACCCAGTTTTTCCTGATAGTTACTGAGTAAGCTCTTATCCCCTGTCATGTGCTTGGAGCTCCCAGAGTCGCAGTACCAAATCTGCTGGACATGACGGTCCTAAAATGATAAGGTTAGAGAGTTTTTGGTACCCAAACTTTTTTGGGTACTTTTTCTGTGGATTCGTTCCTTGGATCGACTCCGTTAACCGTTGTATGTGATGAACACGTATCTTGTGCGGAATCCAAGTACGTGTGTGAATTGAACACGAAGAAGTAATTAACTGTTGATTTTTATTGATAATATGACAAGTACAATACCACGAAATCAAACAGACAGAGTTTTCCCACTCTAGTCATGAAAGTTACAAATGACCAAGACCCTACACTCATATATATATATGTAGAAGTTGTGGCTTCGTACGAAGCCAATAATGTTCCCTTCGTACGAAGTGAGCTTCGTACGGAGCCATAAGGTCCCTTCCTACGAACCTACTAAAACATACATGAATTTCATTCTTTGCTCTGTTTAGCACCAGTCTTGATCATATGTTTAAGCTACGATGTGTGATTGACGGAAGTGATAGACATTATGCACTCACAGAATCCCCCTTGGATATTACTTCAGTCAATCTCGTAGCTTTCTGTCTCTCTCCGAGTCTTCTTAAAATATTATATTTTCAACAACACAGACTCTCTCTTTTTCTCTAACAGACTCCCCGTGGATCTGCTTACAACTTCAGTTGCTCCCCCTTTCGGTTTACTCTATCTTCATGTGACAACTGTGCTCTGTAATCGACGTACAATGTAAAACAATGTTAATTATTAATAAAACAATGTGCCTTGGTGTTATTATATGTGTATTTGTGTTTGATGATTTCACGATTTGATTCGATTCCGATTTCAAGCTTTAAATCGCTTTCTGGAAGGTTATACGCAAACTGGTGCGTAAACGCAGTCAGTTTAATGCGTCAAACACTTCGAAATAGTGACATAGGCTTAACATACCTTAAATAACCTTTACATAACTTAGAAATAAGTTTTGGATGGTTTGGTGTGTTGAAAACAAGTCTATCCGATCACAGGGACTATTTGTGTCAAACTGTAAAAGTCTGCCGTTTTGTAAGGCAACGTACAGTCCAGAACTTGATCATAAGCTAAACATACCATAAATAACCTAAACATAGCTTAGAAATAAGCTTTGAGTGGTTCGGTGTGCGAAAATATGCTTAATTGATCTTTCAGGGACTAAAAGCGTCAAAAACGACGTAAGTTTGCATTTACAGGCATATCTTACGTTCTGACCACATGTGGACATCCAAAATTTTTGTAGACACTAAAATATTTTTATTTTAGTGATCGACATGCAAAAAATACCGTTCGTCGCTTAATTTTGTTCGTTTTCGCGTCTGTTCGAGTTTCATCGTAAATAACCGAACAACGTGACCGTACGACCAAACAAACTAACATCCGTGATATTTCCGAGCATATTTCAGGACCCCTACACTTTGACAACCTTGTAGAGCCTTGAAAATGACTTTACGGAGGTTAAAAATGTCGAAAACAAGTTTAAATACGTGCAGGGACCATTTATGTAAATTTTGAAACTTCCAGCCTACACCGTGGCGTCGCGCGACGGCCATATGGCCTTATGGTCACGCCACGCCACCATCACACCTGGACAGAAACTTCAGTTTCAGCATCAGATTGATAATTCAGGGGCCATTCTTGCAATTTCTTTGTGTGGTAGCCAAGTTAGCACCTCCCCAAGCAAATTAGCTGGCCTCTAACACTTGTATGGCTGTGATCTAATGCTTGTTGGCCACACAAACACATGGATTGATCCTATGAACCTCCAACAAGTATAAATAGCCATGCTCTTCATTTGTTGCAACTCACCCTTGATCTAAATTCTCTAAGTTGAGGTTTTATAACTTCATACCTGAGAATTATAAGATCAAGTTCTCCCTAGCAAGGACCCTTTGTAAGCTTCCTTCGTTCTTTTATCGCTTTCCTAGTGTGAAAGTCAAACAGTGTTTGACTTTCTGCTTTGACCACGATTTGGTCAACAAGAGGTTCGTTTGAACTTCGCAACATAATACTTGTTTAGGCATATAATACTTGTCATAGGACTAGTTAGACGTCTGAAACGCGCTTTTGCACAAACGACGAGTTAAAGTAGCGTAAGCTACCTAAACGGGTCGTAACGGGTCGAAAGCACTTAGGTTAGGTTCTGATTTAGAATGTAGGCTTTGTTAAACCATTTCACATGAGTTCCAACACTCATTTGGTTTACAAGACCTCATTCTGTCCGATCTTCCGATTTAGGTGTCGATTATTTACTAGTGATCCGATTCTAGGTACTACTTGAATTTCCTTGGTTTACCTGAGCTTCGCTAAGTTCTTTAGATCAAGGATTCCCTTCTATTCAATGTGAGTACATAGTTCCCCTATTTTACTATTTTCGATTATTTTGGGGTGATTCATATGTATTAAACGATTTGGATATTTAAATGATGGTTTAAAAAACGATTAAGATGGTTTATATTAAACTAATAACGATTTCGATAATGTGAAAAAACTTGTTGGACGTAGTTACATAACGAATGACATTCATTAGCATTGATCAAGCCGACCAGTATTAGGTTATGGTACCATAGGATCTGACAAATCCTGTTATCAGACTATACCCATGGTTATGTGTGGGGGTTATGTAGGTAATGACCGAATCTGATGATTGTTAACTTACCCTTTGGTGGTTTGTTAATACGAGAAACGAGATAGTTGAGTCACGAAGGTTTGAATGTTATTAGCGAGACGACCAAAAGTAGTTTCACAATTAAAACGAGAACAATTTTGGAAACGAGTTAAACGAATCGAAACGACCTAAACGAGATAAACGATTTGGATAAACGATTGGTTTTGGGTAGTGATTAGATAATGGGATGGGTGTAGCATGATAAAAGCATGGTAGATACGCCGCTGGTACATCTTATATATAAGTGCTTTTATCAAATTACATTTCATGTCATTGTTTAGTTCACTTGGGAAACGATTTTGAAACGATGTCACATAACGAGGTTTTCGAAATGATATAAACCATACAAGTTTTATTAACAAGTTTTTACGAGATGTTTCACGAATTGGTTTACTAAAACAAATGTTTTGGGGTTAAGAATCATGGCTACGAGATTTTATAAACTATAACCATCTTGATTTGAGTTGGTTAATTATGTTGCAATACACTTTTCAAAAAGAGGTTTGTACTTTTGACTCTTGTAGTCTAAAGAGGTACTGCAACATATAAACGAGCCATGAATCCGACACTCTCATAAAACCTATGTGCTCGCCAGCATTTCTTTGCTGACTTTGTTTTTACATATGTTTCAGGTGGTGTTGCGTGATGTTGATTGCTAGGAAGCATGTTCACTTAGGATCTGGACGTGGCCTTAGTGACATAAAAACAATGATAGACAAAATGTAACCTGCTTGTTTGGTTTAAGACAATGTAAATTACTAAATGAATAAATAAAACGGAACTTTTAATTACCATGGTTGTGAAACGATGATTCTGTTACAACACCCCCCGACGTTTCTGCCACGGTTTGTTGTTTTACGTGGTTGGGGTGTGACAGAAGAGTTGGTATCAGAGCCAATGGTTATAGGGAATTAGGTTATTAGCAATGCTTTGACCTAGACTATAACTTTTTAGGACCCTAACGCAAGTTTACCTGTGTTTAGATTTTAAAACAATACCGCCACCTATCCTTAGGTGATAACCACAACGTGAATACAATAACAAATCCGCTTCGAAAATTAATCATCTGTTCTAGGATGATTGATTACTAGGTTTTGAACCCTCTGTTATAAGGTTTTGAACCCTCTAAGTTTTCAAAATCTCGTCAAAGTTTGGGTCTAAATAATGTGAACACGTGCAAACTGGAAGAGTGAATGCCTGTACCCTGAGTTTTCTGTCTAAGGCTAGAGTGTTCGTACAAATCTGCAGTATCGGATCAGTCACTCTTACCTGGGAACTCTTGGGGTGAGTTTTCACTTATAGGCGAGCATGTCTTCGGTGATACATTATTATGACCTATTTACTTTGATTAGTCATTGCGTATCGTTTGTTTGTTCGAGGTAACAAACGAATGATCGCCTTCCCTGTGTTTTGTCGATGTTTTCAATACCTCTTTTGTTTTTCCAATTGTCGATCCCGCTCGTGGACGAGCATTCAATCTGAATGCAAACGAGGCTCGAGCTGACAACCTCGTTGTCAATGGTACCTTTCTTGTTAACGGTACGTTCCTTGTTAACAATCAACTTGCATCTATTCTTTTCGATTCTGGTGCCGATAGGAGTTTTGTTTCGTTATCTTTTGAACCTTTACTTGCGATACCTAGAACTAAACTGAGGAAACCCTTATCTGTCGAGGTTGCTACTGGTAAACCACTCGTACTCGATTATGTTCTTCGTGGTTGTCAATTGAACCTCGATAACCATCTTTTTCCTATTGACCTCGTACCGATGCAACTCGGGAGCTTCGATATTATCATGGGGATGGATTGGTTAGCCAAGCATCAAGCTAAGGTGGTTTGTTTCAATAAGATCATTCGTATTCCTCTTTCGTCTAGCGATATTCTGGAAGTTCGTGGCGAGAAACCATCTGGTGGATTGAAACTCATGTCGTGTACGAAAGCCCAGAGTTACTTACGAAAAGGATATGTTGCTTTCCTGGCACATGTCACCGAGGAGAAAGGCAAGAGCAAGAGTATTCAGGATATTCCGATTGTTTGTCAAGTCGAGTTTCATATTGACCTTGTACCCAATGCTAACCCAATTGCGAAAGCACCTTATCGCCTTGCACCGTCTGAGATGCAAGAATTATCGAAACAGCTTCAAGAGTTATCTGATAAAGTATTCATCCGACCGAGTTATTCACCTTGGGGTGCTCCTGTCCTCTTTGTGAAAAAGAAAGATGGATCTTTTCGAATGTGTATCGATTATCGTGAGCTTAATAAGCTTACCATCAAGAATCGATATCCCCTACCTCGAATCAATGATCTCTTTGATCAGCTGCAAGGTGCTACATGTTTCTCCAAGATCGATCTGCATTCTGGGTATCATCAGCTTCGTGTACTCGAAGAAGATATTCCCAAAACTGCATTCCGCATGAGATATGGGCATTACGAGTTCACAGTCATGCCTTTTGGTTTGACAAATGCCCCAGCTATCTTCATGGACTTAATGAATAGGGTCTGTAAACCTTATTTAGACAAGTTCATCATTGTGTTCATCGACGATATTCTCATTTATTCAAAGTCTCGAGCCGATCATGAGCAACACCTTCGTTTGACATTGGAACTCCTGAAGAAGGAACAACTTTTTGCTAAATTCTCCAAGTGTGAATTTTGGCTTAAAGAAGTTCAGTTTTTGGGACATATGGTCAACGAACAGGGTATTCATGTGGATCCATCCAAAATAGCTGCTATTAAGGATTGGAATACACCAACGACACCTACAGAAATTCGATCTTTTCTTGGTCTTGCTGGATATTATCATCGATTTATTTCGAATTTCTCTAAGATCGATGTTCCACTCACTGCTTTGACTCAAAAGAATAAGCCTTTTGAGTGGGGACCCAAACAAGAAGAAGTGTTCCAAACGCTGAAGCAGAAGCTATGTGATGCTCCTGTTCTATCTCTGCCCGAGGGAAACGATGATTTCGTTGTCTACTGTGATGCGTCCAACTTAGGCCTTGGTTATGTTCTCATGCAACGAGGCAAAGTTATTGCGTATCGTCTAGACAATTGAAAGTTCACAAGAAGAACTACATAACTCATCATCTTGAGTTAGGCGCTGTAGTTTTTGCACTCAAAATCTGGAGACACTATCTTTATGGCACGAAGTGTGTGGTTTTCACAGACCACAAAAGTCTCCAGCATATTCTTAATCAGAAGGAGCTGAACATGAGGCAACGACGATGGGTTGAGCTCTTGAACGACTAGGATTGCGAGATTCACTACCACCCTGGTAAGGCGAATGTCGTAGCCGATGCGCTAAGTCGAAAAGAGTGAGTCAAGCTTCATTCTGTACGAACTCTATCCGATATTCAATCTCGTGTTCTTCAAGCTCAGCGGTCTTGTGTGATCAAAGGCTTATTGAAATATGAGCTACCGCTTCAACTCGAGCTTAAACTCGAAAGGAAAGACGATGGTTTGCTTTATTTCAAGGATCGTTTGTCGATCCCTAAACAAGACGATCTTCGCACTTTAGTGATGGACGAATCTCATAAGTCTCGATATTCTATCCATCCTGGTGCTGATAAAATGTACAAGGATCTTCGTACTCAGTACTGGTGGCCTGGTATGAAGAAAGATGTTGCCTTGTATATATCGAAATGCCTAACTTGTCTCAAAGTCAAGGCTGAACATCAACGACCTTCTGGCTTGCTTGTACAACCAGAGATACTGGTTTGGAAGTGGGAGAACATTGCGATGGATCTCATCACTAAATTACCGCGTACATCTAAAGGTCATGATGCTATTTGGGTTGTTATCGATCGATTAACGAAGGCAGCTCATTTTATTCCGATTTGCGAGGATCTATCTGCTGATAAACTTGCAAAGATTTATGTTGATGAGATTGTATCTCGACATGGTGTTCCTTTGGACATCATTTCTGATCGTGATGCTCGATTTTCATCTCATTTTTGGAAGACCATGCAATCTGCTATGGGAACCCAACTAAATCTAAGCACAGCTTATCATCCCCAAACAGATGGACAATCTGAGAGGACGATTCAAACTTTGGAGGATATGCTTAGAGCATGCGTGATTGACTTTGGTGGTAATTGGGATTCTCATCAGCCATTGATCGAGTTCTCTTACAACAATAGTTATCATGCTAGCATCAAGATGGCACCATTCAAAGCTCTATACGGTCGAAAATGTCGTTCACCTGTCTGTTGGAATGAGATCGGTGAAGCTCAGCTTACTGGACCTGAGCTCATTCTGGAAACAACAGACAAAATCAAGAAAATTCGCGATAATCTTGTGACAGCTAGAAGCCGTCAAAAGAGTTATGCGGATATGCGACGCAAGCCCCTAGAATTTCAAGTCGGAGACTATGTCCTACTCAAGGTGTCACCTTGAAAGGGAGTGGTGAGATTTGGAAAGAAAGGAAAACTTGCACCATGATATGTTGGACCATTTAAGATTGTTGAAAGAGTTGGAAAGGTTGCCTATCGACTAGAGCTACCTCCAGAGCTTGGAAATATTCATTCGACTTTTCACGTGTCCAATTTGCGAAAGTGTTTAGCTGACGCTCATCTTCACATTCCACTCGACTAAATCCAAATCGATGAAACGATGCACTTTGTCGAGAAACCTGTGGAGATAGTGGAGCGTGCGGTCAAACAGTTGAAGAACAAACGGATTCGATTGGTCAAGGTTTGCTGGGAATCCAAACATGGCCCAGAGTTTACTTGGGAATGTGAGGACCAAATGAAGGCAAAATATCCGCAGTTGTTCTCACAAGTTTCCTCTAGTTAAAATTTCGGGACGAAATTTCCTAAAGTAGGGGAGACTGTGACAACTGTGCTCTGTAATTGACGTACAATGTAAAATAATGTTAATTATTAATAAAACAATGTGCCTTGGTGTTATTATATGTGTATTTGTGTTTGATGATTTCACGATTTGATTCGATTCCGATTTCAAGCTTTAAATCGCTTTCTAGAAGGTTATACGCAAACTGGTGCGTAAACGCAGTCAGTTTAACGCGAAAAACACTCCGGAATAGTGACATAGGCTTAACATACCTTAAATAACCTTTACATAACTTAGAAATAAGGTTTGGATGGTTTGGTGTGTTGAAAACAAGTCTATCCGATCGCAGGGACTATTTGCGTCAAACTGCAAAAGTCTGCCGTTTCGTAAGGCAACGTACAGTTCGGAACTTGATCATAAGCTAAAAATACCATAAATAACCTAAACATAGCATAGAAATAAGCTTTTAGTGGTTCGGTGTGCGAAAATATGCTTAATTGATCTTTCAGGGACTAAAAGCGTCAAAAACGGCGTAAGTTTGCATTTACGCGCATATCTTACGTTCTGACCACATGTGGACATCCAAAATTTTTGTAGAAACTAAAATATTTTTATTTTAGTGATCGGCGTGCAAAAAATACCATTCGTCGCTTAATTTGGTTCGTTTTCGCGTCTGTTCGAGTTTCATCGTAAATAACCGAACAACGTGACCGTACGACCAAACAAACCGACATCCGTGATATTTCCGAGCATATTTCAGGACCCCTACACTTTGACGACCATGTAGAGCCTTGAAAATGACTTTACGGAGGTTAAAAATGTCGAAAACAAGTTTAAATACGTGCAGGGACCATTTATGTAAATTTTGAAACTTCCAGCCTACACCGTGGCGTCGCGCGACGGCCATATGGCCTTATGGTCGCGCCACGCCACCATCACACCTGGACAGAAACTTCAGTTTCAGCATCAGATTGATAATTCAGGGGCCATTCTTGCAATTTCTTTGTGTGGTAGCCAAGTTAGCACCTCCCCATGCAAATTAGCTGGCCTCTAACACTTGTATGGCTGTGATCTAATGCTTGTTGGCCACACAAACACATGGATTGATCCTATGAACCTCCAACAAGTATAAATAGGCATGCTCTTCATTTGTTGCAACTCACCCTTGATCTAAATTCTCTAAGTTGAGGTTTTATAACTTCATACCTGAGAATTATAAGATCAAGTTCTCCCTAGCAAGGACCCTTTGTAAGCTTCCTTTGTTCTTTTATCGCTTTCCTTGCATGAAAGTCAAACAGTGTTTGACTTTCTGCTTTGACCACGAGTTGGTCAATAAGAGGTTCGTTTGAACTTCGCAACGTGAGCGTAATCACGATGGTTATAGTCCCTAGTGACTATACATACTGATTACCACGTTGACTAGGCGTAGTGACGAGTCATAGTTTCGGTCAAAATGCGCATTTATGCGTATTTTGAAACCAAACTACTCTTGGGTATCAAAACACTTTGTTTTGATATCAAAACCTGTTTTCTAACTTAGTTAAGCATGTTTTAACATGCTTAGCTCGTCACTTTTAGTTTAGTGCTTGTTTAGAGTCGTAAGTCAAGCGGTCTAAACCACCGCTTAGTCTTTCAAACTCGACCCGTTTGGTCGATCATTAGGATCCGACCAAGCATGTTTTATGACCATAGTTGCATAGGGAATAACCTTCTGAGGTTATACCTTATGGTCACCTAGTTTAAGTAGTTGTATGATAGGTAGTTTATATGCCTTAGGTAAATGACCAAAATGCCCTTTTCATGCATAATTGGATTTTAAGCATATGTAACTTAACTTTTGTCACCTAAACTGATTATGCAACACAATTAAACATGTTTAGGCATATAATACTTGTCATAGGACTAGTTAGACGTCTCAAACGCGCTTTTGCGCAAACAACGCGTTAAAGTAGCGTAAGCTACCTAAACGGGTGGTAACGGGTCGAAAGCACTTAGGTTAGGGTCCGATTTAGAATGTAGGCTTTGTTAAACCATATCACATGAGTTCCAACACTCATTTGGTTTACAAGACCTCATTCTGTCCGATCTTCTGATTTAGGTGTCGATTATTTACTAGTGATCCGATTACTAGGTACTACTTGAATTTCCTTGGTTTACCTGAGCGTCACTAAGTTCTTTAGATCAAGGATTCCCTTCTATTCAATGTGAGTACATAGTTCCCCTATTTTACTATTTTCGATTGTTTTGGGGTGATTCATATGTATTAAATGATTTCGATATTTAAACGATGGTTTCAAGAACGATTAAGATGGTTTATATTAAACTAATAACGATTTCGATAATGTGAACAAACTTGTTGGACGTAGTTACATAATGAATGACATTCATTAGCATTGATCAAGCCGACCAGTATTAGGTTATGGTACCATAGGATCTGACAAATCCCGTTATCAGACTACACCCATGGTTATGTGTGGGGGTTATGTAGGTAACGACCGAATCTGATGATTGTTAACTTACCCTTTGGTGGTTTGTTAATACGAGAAACGAGATAGTTGAGTCACAAAGGTTTGAATGTTATTAGCGAGACGACCAAAAGTAGTTTCACAATTAAAACGAGAACAATTTTGGAAACGAGTTAAACGAATCGAAACGACCTAAACGAGATAAACGATTTAGATAAACGATTGGTTTTGGGTAGTGATTAGATAATGGGATGGGTGTAGCATGATAAAAGCATGGTAGATACGCCGCTGGTACATCTTATATATAAGTGCTTTTATCAAATTACATTTCATGTAATTGTTTAGTTCACTTGGGAAACGATTTTGAAACGATGTCACATAACGAGGTTTTCGAAATGATATAAACCATACAAGTTTTATTAACAAGTTTTTACGAGATGTTTCACGAATTGGTTTACTAAAACAAATGTTTTGGGGTTAAGAATCATGGCTACGAGATTTTATAAACTATAACCATCTTGATTTGAGTTGGTTAATTATGTTGCAATACACTTTTCAAAACGAGGTTTGTACTTTTGACTCTTGTAGTCTAAAGAGGTACTGCAACATATAAATGAGCCATGAATCCGACACTCTCATAAAACCTATGTGCTCGCCAGCATTTCTTTGCTGACTTTGTTTTTACATATGTTTCAGGTGGTGTTGCGTGATGTTGATTGCTAGGAAGCATGTTCACTTAGGATCTGGACGTGGCCTTAGTGACATAAAAACAATGATAGACAAAATGTAACTTGTTTGTTTGGTTTTAAGACAATGTAAATTACTTAATGAATCAATAAAACGAAACTTTTAATTACCATGGTTGTGAAACGATGATTCTGTTACAACACTCCCCGACGTTTCCGCCACGGTTTGTTGTTTTACGTGGTCGGGGTGTGACACTTCAGGCTCCCCCCTTTCTTTAAGCTTCCGTGCTTTTAAGGATCGACACCTGCTTCTTTCTCTACAAACTCCTTCAGGATAGTTACTTGGCTCTTTGAATGCAAGCTCCCCTTGCTTTGAGCTCGTCTTCAGACTCCCCCTTAGCCTCAGCTATCGGGATCTTAATCTGGATTAATATCTGCACATCTTAAATGATTTGTAAGATATTTGACAATTTAACATGAATAAGCTGGAGCATTTCAAATATGTGACTGCACATGACATCGTTTGTTCACAGAATATATTTAACAGTGAAAGTTTTTGGTCTTTCAGAATCGATGACCTGGCTCAAAATATTCTAAGATTGAGAACTTGGCTCAAATTTAAAAATTCAAAATCTCCCAGAATTACCTGACTCTACTCCCCCTATCAAATAACTATATCTGACAGTTTAAGTATCTAGAACCCTCTCAGATAATCATCCAAGTTCAACTTAATGACCTTGGAGATTTCACAAACTGTTTTTGAAATTTTTTGTTTTAAAAACTTCAAGTATCAAATTAATGAACTTGTTTATTGTCAGACACGTGTTCAGCATACTCAGATTTTGAAACTCAGCCTTCAGACATCGGTTGTCAAAACTAACATAGAACAAAATCTTTTTGAATTTTTCAAAGTTTATGCTAAAACACACCGAAAATCTTTTTGTATTTTTTCTGAAATATAAAGCAGCAAAGAAATATTACAGATAATATTTTTCTTTGAGTTCGTGTCAAAGGATCATATCAGTTTATGACAGATAACTAGCATCGTTGAGCTATAAACACTTAAGTTCTGAACGATTCACCTAGATTGTCAGTATACTCATCCACTTAAATTCTCACACAAAGTTTAACTAATTTGAGATACGAGATTAGTGTTTTAAGTATTTGACTTATTCGAGTGTCCCACCTCAGAATATACCGTATCAAGATTCCCTAGACTCAGTCTTACAGGTGTCACACCCCAACCGCGTAAAACAACAAACCGCGGTGGAAACGTCTGGGAGTGCTGTAACAGAATTATTGTTTCACAACCATAGTATATAAAGTTTGGTTTTATTTATTAAATTGTTCACATTGTCTTAGTTCAAACAGAAAACGAAACATAAATTAAACTTGTCTTGCTTCATTTTAAGTCACTAAGGCCCAAGTCCGCCTAAGTGTATCACTATCCTCATAAAAAATTAGCTCCTGAAAACACATGTGAAAATAGGTATGTCAGCATAAAAATGCCTGGGAGATACATAAGTTTTGTTGATTAAGGATTCATAACTTGTAGTTGAAAGAGTGTTTAACAAAAAGTAGTCATGAACCTTATAAAAGTGTTTTCTTTTATAAAATCATATGAAAATCGATAAGAAAATTAGATGATATAAAAGAAAGATGTATGGTTAAGTGAATAACCAAGTACAAATGAGTTTATATAAAATATGTCATTTGTATAACAATGTCTTGTAAACAATATGTCATGTCTTTGTCTTTGTCGAAGTGGTTTAGATAACGCTACGATATGTAATATTATAAAAGCACTTATATATAGGAAGTACCAGTGGCGTATCCACCATGCTTTTATCATATTACACACGCCTCGTTATTTAAATCACATATCAATAAGCATCAAATAATGTCTTGTTAACCAATTGTCAAAATGTTATATGTAAACAACGTCCAATGTTAAGTGTCCATGTCTTGTATAATCAAATGTCTTGTATGGCAAGTTAAAAGTATTTACTCAAACCATATGTATAATGTCAATTTATAACCAAATGTCATGTATGGTGAATTAAAAGTATTTACTCAAACCATAGGTATAATGTCATGTATAATCAAATGTCATGTGAAACCAAATTTCATGTACAAAACAATGTCCTTGAATAAACCATAGTTTAAATCAAAAGTTATGTTTTGCAAAAATCAATGCTTTATGGATACAAACATTTATGCAGTAATGTTTATTGCATATATTCAAGCCTTGAGACTGTCGGACAAACCCTTAACAAGTTAAAGGTTTATCAGTTATGTTTTCAGATTCTATCATTCCCTACTTCTAAACAAACCTAGGAAGCCGGGAACAGGATTTGTCAAGTCCTATGGTACCACTACATACTACCGAGCGGCGTGATCAATGTTAATGAATGTATTATTGTCCCGTTAAACATACTAAATGTCATACCAAATGTAAGCATGTCATGTATAAACCATGTACTAAGTATGCAAAGTAAACATACAAAGCAGAAATGTCCATGTAAATCAATGTGCCCATATGCTGAGTAAACATATGCAGCAGAAATGTAATGTAAATCAATGTGCCCATATGCTGAGTAAACATATGCAACAAAAGTGTCTATGAAATCAATGTGCTAGCATGCTCAGTCAACATACATAGCAAAGCATAATTGAAATCATGTACTATATGTGTACTAGATGAATATAGCAAGTATATGTCATGAAAAGCATGAAGTAACAAGTAGGCACATGTGTATCACCCTAAAATATTTGAAAGCGGTAAAAGAGGGGACTATGTACTCACTTGAGCTTGCTTAATAGTCTTGGAATTAAGACCAAATAAAGCTCGTAGGATCACAAAATCAATCGGCACCTAATATAGGTAACTATGTTAATAAACCGGACCTAAATCGGGAGATAGAATAGAGTGAGGTCTCGTAAACCAAATGAATATTGGAACTCATATGATATGGTTTAACAAAGCCTACATTCTGATTTGATACCTATCCTAAGTGCTTATGACCCGTTACGACTCGTTAAGGTAGTTTACGTTACTTTAACGTGTCGTTCGCGCAAAAGCGCGTTTGGATGGTCTAACTAGTCCTATGACAAGTATTATATGCCTTAACATGTTTAATAACAATGCATAATCAGTCTAAGTGTCAAAAATTAAGTTACATATGCCTAAAATGAAATTATACGCAAAAAGGGCATTTTGGTCATTTTCCTAAGGCATATAAACTACATATCATACAACTAATTAAACTAAGTGACCATAAGGTATAACCTCGGAAGGTTATTTCCTATACAACTATGGTCACAAAATATGTTTGGTCAGATCCTAATGATCGACCAAACGGGTCGGGTTCGAAAGTCTAAGCGGTTGTTTAGATCGCTTGACTTACGATCCTAAGTAAGCACTAAACTAAAAGTGACGAGTTAAACATGTTAAAACATGTTTAACTAAGTTAGAAAACTGATTTGATATCAAAACAAAATGTTTTGATACCCGAAAATAGTTTCGTCGCAAAATGCACATAATCGGGCATTTTGACCGAAACTATGACTCGTCACTTCGACTAGTCAACGTGGTAATCAGTAGGTATAGTCGCAAGGGACTATAACCATCGTGATTACACTCACATTGCAAAGTTCAAACGAACTTTGTCTTGACCAAATCATGGTTAAAGCAGAAAGTCAAACACTGTTTGACTTTCTTGCTTAAATACATAAACAAGAGATGAAAGAACACTTACAAGTGTCCAAGGCTGAAAAGATGACTAAGAATACTCAAGTAGGAGGCCTTCAACAATTGTGATAGCTTCCAATCAGAGATAGAGTGAAAGAAAATGGAATGAGAAGAGTTTGAGCAAATGAGGTGGGTATTTATAGGAAATCAAGCACCCTTTGATCATTGCCAAGTGTTTTTGAATGGATCAAAGCATGATCTTGACCTTACACTTGTTAGGCATGGATTAGGCTACTTGGGGAACACATAAACCAGCTCATAGTATGCAAAAACCATGATCAAAACCAAAGAGAACAGGCTGTTTTGAAGGATTCAATGAATCTACCAGCTCCAGTTCTCACGGGCCACGAAGCTAGAGGCTTCAGTCTTCGCGCCCAGCCTAGAAGTCTGCATATCAGACTTTTCAAAATTGTCAAAACAGGTCCCTGCAGCTCCAAAACTTGTTTGTCGACGCGTTTAAGCCCCGTTAACCCATTTTCAAGGCTCTACAAGGAATTTAAAGCATACGGGACTTGAAATATGCTTGAAAATATCATGCATGTCGGTTCGTTTGGCCGTACGATCGCGTTGTTCGGTTAATTACGACAAAACTCGAGCAGATGCAAAAATGATCCAAATTGCGTGACAAATGGTATTTTTGCATTCCCATCACTAAAATAAAATATTTTAATGATTAAAATTTTTTTTGGATGTCCGGATGTGGTCAGAACGTAAGATATGCGCGAAAATGCAAACTTACGCAATTTTTGACGCTTTTAGTCCCTGTTGATCAAATAAGCATATTTTCTCACACCGAACCCCTCAAAGCTTATTTCTAAGCTATGTTAAGGGTATTTAGGGTATGTTTAGCTTATGATCTTGTTCCGGAGTGTACGTTGCTATACGAATCGACAGATTTTTGCAGTTTGTCGTAAATAGTCCCTGTGATCGAATAGACTTGTTTTTGCCATACCAAACCCTTCAAAACTTATTTCTAAGTTATGTAAAGGTTATTTAAGGTATGTTAAGCTTATTTTGCTATTCTGGAGTGTATATCGCGTTAAACTGATTACGTTTACGCATCTGTTTGCGTATAACTTTCCAGAAAGCGATTTAGAGTTTAAAATCGAACAAAATCAAAATGTGCAAAAATGTCAAACATAAATAAACAAATATTGGGGTCAAAACACATTGCTTTATTAATAATTGAACTTGTTTAGAGTTATACAATGATTAAACAAGCACAGATGTCACAGTCTTCCCTACTTTAGGAAATTTCGTACCGAAATTTATTTAGAGGAAACTTGTGAGAATAGATGTGGATATTTCGCTTTCATTTGATCTTCATGTTCCCAAGTAAATTCTGGACCACGTTTAGATTCCCAGCAAACTTTAACAATTGGTATGCACTTGCATTTGAGCTTCTTGACCTCACGGTCCATAATTTCCACAGGTTGCTCGACAAAGTGCATCGTGTCATCAACACGAATTTCATCAAGTGGTATGTGGAGGTTTTCATCAGCTAAACACTTTTTAAGATTGGACATGTAGAAAGTTGGATGAACATTTCCAAGTTCAGGAGGTAGCTCAAGTCTGTAGGCCACTTTTCCGATTCTTTCAACGATCTTGAATGGTCCAACATATCTTGGTGCAAGTTTTCCTTTCTTTCCAAATCTGATTACACCTTTCCAAGGTGATACCTTGAGTAGGACGTGATCACTGACTTGAAATTCCAACGGATTGCATCGTCTATCCGCGTAACTCTTATGACGGCTTCTAGCTGTCTGAAGGTTATCACGAATTTTCTTAACCTTATCTGTTGTCTCTAGAATGAGTTCACGTCTAGTAAGCTGAGCTTCACCTATCTCATTCCAGTAGACCAGTGAATGACATTTTCGACTGTATAAAGCCTCGAAAGGAGCCATGTTGATGGTGGAGTGATAACTATTGTTGTAGGAGAATTCGGTCAACGGTAGATGCGAATCCCAATTACCACCAAAATCGATCACACAAGCTCTAAGCATATCCTCCCGTGTCTGGATTGTTCTTTTAGATTGACCATCTGTTTGAGGATGATAAGCTGTGCTCAAATTAAGTTAAGTTCCCATAGCAAATTGCATGGTTCTCCAAAAGTGAGACGAGAATCTAGCATCTCTGTCAGATATAATGTTCAAAGGAACACCATGTAGGGATACAATCTCATCCACATAGATTTTAGCAAGTTTGTCAGCAGATAGATCCTCATGGATTGGCAAGAAATGTGCTAACTTTGTAAGACGATCAACAACTACCCAAATGGCGTCATGACCTCTGGTTGCTCCAATAATCCAGAGGGATGTTGATGTTCTGCCTTAACCTTAAGACAAGTAAGGCATTTGGATACATATAAGGCAATGTCTTTCTTCATACCAGGCCACCAATACTGGGTTCGAAGATCCTTATACATTTTATTTGCACCAGGATGAATAGGATAACGAGACTTGTGAGCTTCATCCATTAACAAGGTGCGAAGATTATCTTGACTTGGGACCCACAAATAGTCCATGAAATAATATAATCCATTGTCTTTTAGTTCAAGATCAGGCTTAATATGATATGGTAATTCCTTACCCATCAAGTCTTGTGTAACATAAGCATGTTGAGCCTGAGAAATGCGGGTTTGAATATCAGATCAAACCTGTACACAGTGAAGCTTGACACGTTCCTTACGACTCAATGCATCAGCCACGACATTCTCCTTACCAAGATCATAGCGAATTTCAGAATCGTAGTCGTTTAGAAGTTCAACCCATCGTCGTTGCCTCATGTTTAGTTCTTTCTGATTGAAAATATGTTGGAGACTTTTGTGCTCAGTGAACACTACACATTTAGTACCATAAAGGTAGTGTCTCCAGATTTTGAGAGCAAAAACTACTGCACCTAACTCAAGATCATGAGTCATGTAGTTCTTCTCGTGTATCTTCAACTGTCTCGATGGATAGGCTATGACTTTGTTTCTTTGCATGAGAACACAACCAAGGCCTAAGTTGGATGCATCACAATACATGACAAAATCGTCGTTGCCCTCAGGTAAAGATAAGATAGGTGCATCAGTTTCTGTTTCAAGGTCTGGAAAGCTTCTTCCTGTTTGGATCCCAACTCAAAAGGTTTATTCTTCTGAGTTAAAGCTGTGAGAGGAACCGCCATCTTGGAGAAGTTTTCAATAAAGCGACGGTAATAACCTGCGAGACCAAGAAATGTACGAACCTCGTTAGGAGTAGTTGGTGTATCCCAATCCTTAATCGCACTGATTTTGGCAGGATCTACATGTATACCTTGTTCGTTGATGATGTGTCCCAAAAATTGAACCTCTTTAAGCCAAAATTCGCATTTGGAGAACTTGGCGAAAAGTTGTTCTTTCTTTAGGAGTTCCATTGTAAGACGGAGATGTTGTTCATGATCGGCTCGTGTCTTGGAATAGATTAAAATGTCATCAATGAAAACAATGATGAACTTGTCCAAATAAGGCTTACAAACCCTATTCATCAAGTCCATGAAAACAGCAGGAGCATTAGTCAAACCAAAGGGCATAATAATAAACTCATAATGGCCATATCTTATACGAAAAACTGTCTTGGGAATATCTTTTTCGAGTACACGAAGCTGATGATACCTAGAATGTAGATCAATATTTGAAAAGCAAGTAGCACCCAGTAGCTGATCAAAGAGATCGTCAACGCGAGGTAGGGGATATCGATTCTTGATTGTGAGTTTGTTGAGCTCACGATAATCGATACACATCCTGAAAGATCCATCTTTCTTTTTCACAAATAAAACGGGAGCACCCCACGGTGAAAAGCTCGGACGAATAAATCCTTTGTCAGAAAGCTCCTGAAGCTATTTAGATAACTCTTTCATCTTAGAAGGTGCAAGACGATACGGAGATTTAGCAATAGGATTAGCACCAGGTACAAGATCAATACGGAACTCAACTTGACGCGCTAGGAGTAAACCAGGTAATTCTTCAGGAAATACCTTAGGATAATCCCGAACAACAGGGATATCTTGAATAGTCTTACCTTTGCCTTTCTCCTCTACGACATGTGCCAAGAAGGCCACATAGTTCTTTCGTAGGTACTTTTGAGCTTGGGTACAAGTCATGAGTTTAAGACCGCTAGCAGGTTTCTCACCATGAACCTCTAAGATCTCACTAGTCGAAAGCGGTATACGGACAATCTTTTCAAAACAAACCACCTCAGCGTGGTACTTGGCCAACCAATCCATTCCTACTATAACATCGAAGCTTCCAAGTTGCATTGACGTGAGGTTAATAGGAAAAGATGGTTATTAAGGTTCAGCTGACAATTTCAAAGAACAAAATCGAGTACAACGGGTTCACCACTAGCAACTTCTACTATCAAGGGCTTTCCTAGTTTTGTTCTAATCATGCAAATCAAAGGCTCAAAAGCTAAGGATACAAAACTTTTATCGGCACCCGAATAAAAAAGAAGAGAAGCAAGTTGATTGTTAACATAGAACATACCATTCACCACCTCGTTGTCTGCACGCGCCTCGTTAGCATTCATGTTGAAGACTCGTCCACGAGCCTGCGCCTGATTTGCATTAGCCAACCTCGGGCATTGATTTCTGTAGTGTCACACCCCAACCAATGGCGGAAGCATCGGGGTGAGGCACCGAGCGAAACAGATTGTCCAGGATAAATCCATAACAACTAAATTACCAGATATTTAACATTATATCCCATACCATAACATATCAAAATAAAATAGTTATTACAGACAGCGTTATCTCACAGATGAATCATAGTTTCGACAATTCAAATATTAATTGTTTATTTCTAGACTCTCCTAAGCTCGATTCCATGACAGCAAACAATCCTAGCATCTTAAACACCTGCCACATACGTTAAATAGAGGTCAATACACATAGTGTAAACGTGAGCATACAAGTTTAATAGTATAATAGGTTTCGAAAGCGATTTACGCATAACCAACATGTAAAATGTTGAAAAGTGAAGCTAGCTGGTTATCGACAATGAAATATGCACAGACATGACTGCGAGTTGTAGAATGCGCAACACATATCACCACTGTGTCACGTGAAGTAAAGCCCTTAACAACCCCTGTCCATGACAGGTGCTGAGTCCAAACTATAGTACTATCATTGCTAAGGTGTCAGGCAACAATCACTGTGTAAACATAACATACAAGCATTCATCGAGTAACACGTATAACATGCAATAATGGTCAGCGTATAAAAGTGTTTGCGTTGTGTGTCGATTGTGATTTGAAATATGTAACGTATGTAACACCCAAAAGTGCGTAAAGCAAAAAGGGTTCGAGTATACTCACAAATCGTGCTTAACAAGTAAACACAGTCTTGGATTGAAGGGAGCGCTGGAAAGTTAGCCTGATTACAGAATGATAGCATAAGCGATGAACAATGCGTTAAATGGTATCGAGTGGGTAATGAGTTACGAAGGGTCATCCGATCGGATGACAATCCGGACAGATGGTCATCCGGTCAGATGGCCATTCGGTAGGATTTGTCATTCGTTTGGGATGGATATGTTTGTGTATGATGTGACTTTGAAGTTTTCGTTGTAGCATTTTAAAAAACAGAGAAGTATCTCTTTCTTTCAGGTCATTCGATCGAACGGTCATCCGGACGGATGGTCGTTCGATCGGATGGCAATCCGTTCAAGGTAAGATGTTTTTAAAGTTCAAGTCTCTTGGTTAGAATAGTCATTCGACCGGATGGTCATCCGATCAGATGGCGATTCGCTGGAGACCGATAATCTTTGAAAATTTGCAAAAAGTTTAAGTGTTGGAGATCACAAGTCTTCCGATCGGATTGTCGTTTGATTGGATGGCAATCCGATCGAACGACAGTCCGTTCAATGACCTGATCGTCTGAAACTTGTGAAATTTTGTTAAGTCTGAAAAGTTTACGGTTTGACCAAGACGGTATGACAACGTGTTAAACAACGGAACCTTCATCAAGTCCAAGTTATCCGATCGGATGGGAACCACCCCGTCCGATCGGTTAACTGTTCTTGACAGTTGTTCATGTTCAACCCGTGAATCGGTGGTCTCTTCGATAGGAATCAGTTCTCAAACCGGCACTTCACTAGAGAACGAGTAGTAGGCCTGGATAAGCTCAGATTCTATCGGTTCCATGTAAAAAATTAAGAAAATTTAAGGAAAGTGGAAATCCGTTGGAAAATGTTTAGATTATGACGAAATTAGTGTTTAAACATGTTGAAATCTCTTAGATCGGAGTTGTTCTAGGTGGAATGAGGTCACACTTTGAAGTTCATGAGAACCCATGATGACATCACCCTAGAACAGCCTAAATCGATTGATTTCATGGTGAAAAGTTAAGATTTGATGGTGAAAATGATGAGAAAGTGTGTGCTGATTGAGAAAGTACAAGATTTGAGGTAGAAACTTACAAGAATCGCGAGGAATCGAGAGAAATAAGGTCAAAAGCTTGCTGGTCAAACGAGAGCTATCACATCACATGAACAGTGTTGTGACAGGTGCTATTTATAGGTGAAAGGAGAAAAGAGGCGGTGTACAGGTGCGATCGGAGGGCAATTCGATCGGATGGCCATCCGATTGGATGGTCATCTGGACGGATGACCATTCGATCGGATTGCTGGTGCGCATTGATGTTTCGATTTTTGTTTCGTGCGTTGAGTGTTGTGATGCGTTTAAGCGAGTGTCGAATAAGCGATGCGATGGGTTTAAATAATAGTTACACAATATCATAACTAACATACAACATCATAACTAAACTTGTGTTTCCAGTTCGAGATGAGATTGCGTTGCGATAGAGTTGCGATTGCATTTTCGATTAATCACCACAAACAAATAAGTAACATGCACAAATAACACATAATAGCACACACACGTAACACAATATCTAGAACATGCGATTTAGGTTGCGATGCGATAGCGATGAGATTAGCGATACATAGATTAGTGATTAATAGTGATTAAACTACGATGAATTAGCATTTACTCCCCATAATACAACCAAAGTACACAAAACTAGAATATCGATTACAAGTCAAGGAGTACAATCAATAATTAAGCAAGGAGTGACAGATTGCATTTAGCAATCTTTTCTTCCTTTGACTTTGACTTTGAATTGTACTTTGACTTCAAAATGCGGGTTGTTACAGCCTCCCCTACTTTAGGGAATTTCGTCCCGAAATTAGGCTGCAGGCGTAACAAATAGTTGTGGATACTTAGCCTTCATGTCACTTTCGAGTTCCCAGGTGAACTCTGCGCCACGTTTTCCTTCCCAGCGAACCTTCACAATGGGAATGTATGAGTGCCTGAGCTTCTTAGTTTCCTGATCTATGATCTCGACAGGCTTTTCCACAAAGTGTAATGTTTCGTCCACTTGTAGATCCTCAAGTGGTACTTGTAAATTCTGCTCCGCTAGGCACTTTCTGAGGTTCGATACATGGAAAGTCGGGTGGACGTTGCTAAGTTCCTCCGGTAGTTCGAGTCTGTAGGCCACCTTTCCAATCCTTTCCAGAATTTTAAAAGGTCCAACATATCGAGGCGCGAGCTTTCCTTTCTTGCCGAATCTGATCACCCCCATCCAAGGTGAAACTTTTAGGAGTACGTGATCGCCAACGCTAAATTCAAGGGGTTTGCGGCGTCTATCGGCGTAACTTTTCTGACGACTCCGAGCTTTCAGCAGATTGTCTCGAATTTGGAGGATGTTGTTAGGCGTTTCTTGCAGCAGCTCATGACCGGTTATTTGCGCATCTCCGATCTCATGCCACACAATCGGCGATCGACATTTTCTTCCATATAGTGCCTCAAAGGTTGCCATTTGAATGCTTGAATGATAACTGTTATTGTACGAGAATTCGACCAAACGTAAGTGCGCCTCCCAATTACCACCGAAATCTATGACACACGAGCGAAGCATGTTCTTTCAGTCTGACCGTCAGTTTTGTGGAGTTTACCTTTCCTGACCTGTGACTTAGTCAGGGTTGTAGCCAACTCGATGGTCTGACGAACAGTGGTAGGGTTGCTACCAGTAACGATATCTTGCACAGGGTCAGGCAGACCATCGACATATCTTTCAATGGCTTTATCCAGCGGGGTAACCATTGTGGGACATAGTAAACCCAACTCCTCATATATGTCAGTATAAGCACGGTGTTCACCACTGTCTTGTTTCAAATCATCAAATTGTCTTTCTAAAGCCCTGAGTTCATGACGAGGATAGAATTCCCTCATCATTAGAGCCCTAAGCTCCCCCAGGTCTGACCCAAAGTAACATCAGCACCGCGATCTCTCATTACTCCATTCCACCACGTAAGAGCCCTCTTTTGAAATACACAAGAATCAAACTCGACTTTACGATTATTAGGACACTGAACATGGCGAAAAGTACTCTCAATACTCTCAAACCACTGAAGGAGCCCAGTTGCCCCTTCAGAACCACTAAACTTGAGTGGTTTAGCCGAATTAAATTGTTTAAAGTTGCACGGAGCAGGTGCATTAACATTGTTGTTGTTGGCTTGGTTAATTTGAGTGATGAGATTTGGGTGTGCAGCAATGCTATGATAGCTGCCAGTTCGGCATTAGGTTGTTGTACGTTGCGTCGAGGAGGCATTCTAAAAGAGGAAAACATGAGAGAAAATGAGTGAGATGATATGATGAAAAAATGAGATGTCATTGGATTAAAAAAATGAGACGTTACAAATATTGATAAAAAGTAAGGATGGTGGTCATTTGTTTGTCACCTCAAAAGAAACAAACGACACACAATGACTAATCAAAGTAAATGGGTCATAATAATGTATCGTGAATACATGCTTTAGCCTATAAGTGGACACTCACCCCAAGAGTTCCCAGGTAAGAGTGACTGGTCCGATTATGTGGATTTGTACGAACACTCTAGCCTTTGACAGAAAACTCGAGATACAAGCACCCACCCTTCCAGATTGCATGTGTTCACATTATTTAGACCAAAACTTTGACGAGATTTTGAAAACTTGGAAGGCATTAAGCCAAAAAGAAATCATCCAAGAATAGATGATTGATTTCGAAATTGTTTTGGAAATTTGTGTTCTTGTTTTGGTAATCACCTAAAGATAGGTGGTGTTTATGTTTTAAGATCTAAACACAAGATAACTTGTGTTAGGGTCCTAGAAAGGTTATATTCTAGGTCAAAGCATTACTAATAACCTACTTTCCTATAACCATGAGCTCTGATACCAACTCTTCTGTCACACCCCGACCGCATAGAACAACAAACCGCGGCGGAAACATCGGGGAGTGCTGTAACAGAATTATTATTTCACAACCATAGTATATAAAGTTTGGTTTTATTTATTAAATTGTTTACATTGTCTTAGTTCAAACAGAAAATGAAACATAAATTAAACTTGTCTTGCTTCATTTTAAGTCACTAAGGCCTAAGTCAGCCTAAGTGTATCATGATCCTCATCAAATATTAGCTCCTGAAAACACATGTGAAAATAGGTACGTCAGCATAAAAATGCCTGTGAGATACATAGGTTTTGTTGATGAAGGATTCATGACTTGTAGTTGAAAGAGTGTTTAACAAAAAGTAGTCATGAACCTTATAAAAGTGTTTTCTTTTATAAAATCATATGAAAATCGATAAGAAAATCAGATGATATAAAAGAAAGATGTATGGTTAAGTGAATAACCAAGTACAAATGAGTTTATATAAAATATGTCATTTGTATAACAATGTCTTGTAAACAATATGTCATGTCTTTGTCTTTGTCGAAGTGGTTTAGATAACGCTACGATATGTAATATTATAAAAGCACGTATCTATAGGAAGTACCGGTGGCGTATCCACCATGCTTTTATCATATTACACACGCCTCGTTATTTAAATCACATATCAATAACCATCAAATAATGTCTTGTTAACCAATTGTCAAAATGTTATATGTAAACAATGTCCAATGTTAAGTGTAAACCATGTCTTGTATAATCAAATGTCTTGTATGGCAAGTAAAAAGTATTTAGTCAAACCATGTGAAATAATCATGTTTGTTCAGCCGTGAGGGTTTTGGAATATTCAATCAAAACATTTTTTTTCTTCAAATTTTAGATTTTTTAACATATTTTAAAAAAGCACACATATTTTTTCATTTTTCAATTTTTAACAAAATAAAAACATATTTTTTGGTTTTAAAATTTTTCCATTTTTAGATTTTTTGATTTATGGTTTATTTATGTACAAAAACAAACAAACTCCCTGTTTCTCAGTCGCAGGGTTCAGCCTCCTCTCGTGCCAGGCTGCTCCGCTCTTCATTTTGATAATCAACCATCATCAGGAGCACCTGCACATTCACTCAACTCAATTACTTGAACAAAGCAATCCAGGCCTGTTTGGCCTTGGGTATTGTAAAACAATAAGAATCATTCAACTTCGTAAAATCTTTATCATTTTTCACAAATACATTTTCATTCCGATTATCACTCACAGAAGTCGTTTGTTTCTTTGCCACCCAAATTTGTCCTTTTGAAACATTCCTTTAATAAAATCTTGGATCATTTTGAATATTTTGTTTTCACAAATAATTCTTACGTTTCCAGATTTGTTTTGGTTCAAATTTGGATGTTTTTGGCTTCCAAATTTGTTTTGATTTTAGTAAATCAACCTTTTGTTTTCTAATCTGTTGTGGCACAACTTTGGGTGTCGTTGGTTTCGGTTTCCAACTTTGTTTTGATCCAAACTTGGTTGACTTCTATGTTTTAACCTCAACTTTCCTTTTCTTTTCAACATCAACAGGCTTCGGATTCGGACCACTTGCGACCAAGATGTCCAATTTGATCACACTTAAAGCATGTTTTCTTTGAAACATCTTTGACCTATTGTTGTTGTTTCTTTTGAGCATATAACTCTTCATTAGACTGTCACCTAAATTGGAGTTCTTTCTCTTCCTCAGAACTTGTTCCGTGAACAAAGTTCGTCTTTTTCTAATTTTGTTTCTTTTTATAACCCAACCCAGCCTTTATATTCTTCTTTTTGTAACTAGGTTTGTTATAAAAAGTTTACTTTCTCTTACTAGAAAATTTTTCAATTTCTGATTTTTCAATTTCTACCAATTTGAACATTTTATTAATCTTATCCAAAATCACATTTTGAATTGGAAATTCAATATCTGAGAGTAATTTGTCTGATCCAATCATGGTATATGCCAATCCTGTTGGATCATCCTTCGCATCTTTCTCAGATTTTGAATTTTTAAGATAATTTTTGTGAAAACTTTCCTCATCTTCATTATGTGATTCAGACTTATTTGTTTTGGTAGACTCCTCTGTTAGAACGCTTTCAACAACCTTACCGGTGTGCGTTAAGTGCAATATAATTTTATTAATATTTTGAGCCCATTTTACGCATTAGTCAAGTTTTAAATTTATAAAACACGATATTGTACTAACACTAAACACACACTTGGGCAAGTGCACCCATCGTGAGCGTAGTATAGTGTTAGTAAGATACCGAGGTCGTCCAAGGACACATAATACCAGTTTATCCTCAACGTCTAATCGATCTAAATTTTTGAGAAAAGTTTTGAAACATGAAAATAAAACTAAAAATGAAAAACAAATAGATAAGATAGAATCACTTGGATCCAACTTATCTTTAATATATCCTTTGATGATTTTCGCACTTTCGGACTTTTTAAGTGATTATCTTAGTTATAGTAGTAGGCCCCTCTTTTGAAGGTGACGTTACCCTCAACCCAGTGGTTTGAGTCAGCAGGGATACAATCCCAAAGGGTTAGAATATTGAAAGACAATTAAGTTAGTTATTAACGCGAAAAGTGGTAGGCCCCTTTTTTGAAGGTGATGTTACCCTCGGCTAAGTGGTTTGAGTCAGCAAGGATACAATCCCAAGAAGCCGGATTAAAGTATTAATAGTAGTTTACATATGAGGGGTTCAAGCTATTCGCACCCCCACCATCCAATACCGTTGGGCATTGAAGGAGTTCCTAGTAAGGTTCAACCAAGTCCTCGCAGGATCTATACACTGAACGAGACAAGAACTTTACCAAACCACCCTCCTAACCCCCTTCCAGGTAGTTAACACGCTTTATAAATACTGTAAAGACACGAATGAGCAAATCAATGACATCATGAAGAAATGGTAAAGAAAATTCACTTTCAACATAAGAAAATAGTTATTAAAGTCATTAATACAAACCCAATTAAAAAGTGCCGAAAGATTAAAAATCAAAAGTAATACATTAAAGACTTGTCTTCACCAAGTGATGTAAGAGATTAGCCAAACATGGCCTTTGATTGACAAAAACTCTTACGATCAATCTTGGATACCGAGACTACTACACACTCTAAAGATGGATAATGGATGATGGTGGTGGGTGTTGGTGTTGTAGTGGTGGTGGAATGGTGGAAAAGTATGAGAGAAGTGGTTTTCCAAGGGATGCCTTTGAAGTGAACCAAACACCCCTATTTATAGCCAGAACAGAGCCCTAGCCACGGCCTCGTGTCCAGCCAACATGACCCGTGGCTGTAAATTTGTACTCTGTAATCACTATACGATGTAGAAGAATATCAACTATCAATGAAACAAGGTGTTTTGGTCTCTATATTTGTTTATTTGTGTTTGACAATTTCACGTTTTGATTCTAGTTCGATTTCAAGCCTTTAATCGCTTTCTGGAAAGTTATACGCAAACTGTTAAGTAAATGTAATCAGTTTAACGCGACAAACACTCCAGAATAGTGACATAAGCTTAACATACCTTAAATAACCTTTACATAACTTAGAAATAAGTTTTGAAGGGTTTGGTGTGTTAAAAACAAGTTTATTTGATCACAGGGACTATTTGCGACAAACTGCAAAAGTCTGCCGATTCATATAGCAACGTACACTCCGGAACAAGATCATAAGCTAAAAATACCCTAAATATCCTTTACATAGCATAGAAATAAGACTTGAAGGCGAAAATGCGCTTATTTGATCATTAGGGACTAAAAGCGTTAAAAACTGCGTAAGTTTGCATTTACGCGCATATCTTACGTTCTGACCATATCCGGACATCCAAAACTTTTTATAATCATTAAAACATTTTATTTTAGGGATTAGAATGCAAAAATAGCATTCGTCGCGTAATTTGGATCGTTTTCGCGTCCGTTCGAGTTTTCATCGTAATTAACCGAATAACGCGACCGTACGACCAAACGAACCGACATCCGTGATATTTCCAAGCATATTTCAAGTCCACTATGCTTTAACATCCTTATAGAGCCTTGAAATGGGGTTAACGGGGGTTAAATGCATCAAAAATCAAGTTTTTAGGCTGCAGGGGCCTGTTCTGCCAAAAATGAAAGTTTTGGGAAAACAGCTCCCCTCCCGCCACGCGAGGGAGCCATAGTGCTCTGGCGCAACACATGACAGAGATGTTTTTCAGAATTTTCTATTTTCAGTAGCAGCCTTGGTTTTTCAAGTGGTTTTTGATATTGTGGGCTATTTGTGTGATCAACAAGGCTTTAATTCCTGGCATAACACTTGTAAAGATCTTGTGCTACCTTGATCATCACACAAAACACATGGCAATTATCCAATGGTGCTTGATTTACTATAAATACCCAAGCATTTCAACCATTGTTTCTTGCTCATTTGCTTTTCTTCACTAACCTGCTCTAAGTGGAGGCATTCACATAGTTGAAGGCCACCTACCTGAGCATTCTTGGTCCTCTTCTCAAGCATTGGACCCTTGTAAGTATTCTTTCATGCTTGTTCATTCATTTCAAGCAAGAAAGTCAAACAGTGTTGGACTTTCTGCTTTGGCCATGATTTGGTCAAGATAAATTTCGTTTGAACTTTGCAACGTGAGCGTAATCATGATGGTTATAGTCCCTTGTGAATATACCTACTGATTACCACGTTGATTAGTTGAAGTGACGAGTCATAGTTTCGATCAAAATGCCCGATTATGTGCATTTTGCGACGAAACTATTTTCGGGTATGTTTTGATATCAAATCTGTTTTCTAACTTAGTTAAACATGTTTTAACATGTTTAATTCGTCACTTTTAGTCTAGTGCTTATATAGGGTCGTAAGTCAAGCGGTCTTGACAACCGCTTAGATTTTCGAACCCGACCTGTTTGGTCGATCATAAGGATCCGACCAAACACATTAGGTGACCATAGTTGTATAGGCAATAATCTTCCGAGGTTATACCTTATGGTCACTTCGTTTAGTTAGTTGTATGATAGGTAGTTTATATGCCTTAGGAAAATGACCAAAATGCCCTTTTTGCGCATAATTTCATTTTAAGCATATGTAACCAATGTTTTGACACCTAAACTAATTATGCAACATAATTAAACATGTTAGGGCATATAATACTTATCATAGGGCTAGTTAGACCATCCGAACGCGTTTTGACGCAAATGGCACCTTAAAGTAGCGTAAACTACCTTAACAGGTCATAAGGGGTCAAAAGCACTTAGGATAGGTTTCAATTCAGAATGTAGGCTTTGTTAAACCATATCATATGAGTTCCAACACTCGTTTGGTTTACAATACCTCGCTCTATCCGATTCCTCGATTTATGCCCCGTTACACTAACATAGTATCCAATACACTAATAACCACATCAACACTTGAACTCTTGGTCCTTTGAGCTTTGTTTTATCATTTGAACAATACCTACACGCAATCCCAGGCAAGTACATAGTTCCCCTCTTTTACCGTTTTCAAATGTTTTGGGGTGATTCATATGTGTAACTGATTGTTTTACTAATGTATGGCATATATGTGTTTACTAAGTGCTTTTATGTTTATTATTCCGATTATGCAAACACGATGTTTATCCAAATCCTCAAAGATCTATCTATCTTCATAGTTAGATTTGTCACACCCCGACCACGTAGAACATACAAAACGTGGCGGAAATGTCGGGGAGTGTTGTAACAGAATTAATGTTTCAAATCCATGGCAATTAAAGTTTCGTTTTATTAAACAAACATGAGAGTTTACATTGTTTTAAATAAGAACCAAAGAGTACATAACATAAATTAACTAGTCTTGCATCTTTTATTATCACTAAGGCCCCAGTTCGCCTAAGTGTATCTTGATAAGTCCTACGCATCATCACCTGAAAACACATGTGAAAATAGGTACGTCAGCATAAAAATGCCTGTGAGATACATAGGTTTTGTGAAAATTGGTTTCATGACTTATGTTTGAGAAAATGTTTAGTCATGAAACTTGTAATTTGCTTTGTTTTGTAAATCATTTGAAAAACGATAAGATCAGATGATATGTATAAATAAATGTAAGGTTAAATGAATAACCACGTAAAATGTGTTTGTATAAGATAAGTTGTTTGTAAAACAATGTCTTGTGAAAAGTATGTTATTTGTATAAAATGTTCTATGTCTCAAATTGAAATGATTCAAATAACGCTACGATATGTAATACCATACAAACACTTATATATAGGAAGTACCAGCGGCGTATCCACCATGCTTGTATCATATTACACACGCCTCGTTACTTAATCACTAACTCAAACCAAACCAAACCATGTAATGTGTAACCAAAATGATATGTATGGCTAGTGAAAGGCATCAACTAAACCATATGCACAAGAACATAATATTGAAGTAAAACTTGGTTTAAATCAAAGTTATGTCCTGTGGAAATGCATGATCAATGTAAATCATGTAATATGCATCCAAAATGTAAGCATGTGAAAACGATGCACTAAGTATGTAATCAAATGAACATACGTAGCGTGAAATGTAATGTAAAATGATGTACTAAGTAAGGCACACAATTGGGCACACCTAGCATGAAATGTAATGAAATCATGTACTATAATGTACTAACGAACATAGCAGGTATATGATGTGAAAAACAGGAAAGCACGAAAGTAACAAGTAGGCACATGTGTTCCACCCCAAAATGTTTGGAAAATAGTAAAAGAGGGGTCTATGTACTCACTTGAGATTGCTTAGTAGTCCTTGAGTAACAACCAAACAATGCTAGAGATCGCGGATATCAAACGGCACCTAATATAGGTAACTATGTTAATAACCGGACCTAAATCGGATGATCGGGTAGCATGAGGGTTCGTAAACCAAACAAGTATAGAGACTCGTGTCATATGGTTTAACAAAGCCTACATACTAAATGAAACCTAACCTAAGTGCTTTCGACCCATTACGACCCGTTTAGGTAGCTTATGCTACTTTAACGCGTCGTTCGCGTGAAACGCGTTCAGAACGTCTAACTAGTCCTATGACAAGTGTTATATGCCTAAACATGTTCCATAATCAGTTATGTGACAAAAGTTTAGGTTACATATGCTTATTTACCAATTATACATGAAAAGGGTATTCTGGTAATTTACCTAAGGCATATAAACTACCTATCATACAACTACTTAAACGATGTGACCATAAGGTATAACCTCGGAAGGTTATTCCCTATATGCTATGGTCACCTAATGTATTTGGTCGGATCCTAATGATCGACCAAACTGGGTCGGGTTCGAAGGTATAAGCGATTTATCAGATCGCTTACCCTACGACCCTAGACAACGTGGTAATCAGTAGGCATAGTCCCAAGGGACTATAACCATCGTGATTACAATCACGTTGCGAAGTTCAAACGAACTTCGCATTGACCATTACTGGTCAACGCTGAAAGTCAAACAAAGTTTGACTTTCGGACTCGAAAAGCAATAAAATAAGGAAAAGAACGAAAGAATACTTACGAAGGGTCCCCGAATGCTAACGTCGATTCAAAAATCTCAGGTATGAAACAATAGTTTCAACTTAGAGTTTCTCAAATCAAAGTTCTTGTAAGTTTTGCATTGGGGTGATGGGGTATTTATAGTTTTCGGGTAACCGTTAGGATCGTTTCATGGAAAACGTGCCTTAATCCCATCCGTACATGTGTTGCAAAGTTATGGTGCCTAAATTCCATCCTTATCAGCTGACTAGACAATTGGGAATGTGTGGTGGAGGATTAAACAGCTGCAATCTGCTGTTTGATACACTTAATCTGGTCTGGTTAGGCAGTCGCGTAGCGCGACTGGTAAGCCTATAGGGCTCGCGCTACGCTAGCACCCCCCTGAATCAGAAAAGTTTCAGAATTGGCAGAAATGGTCCCTGCACGTGTTTAAGGCCTTTTTCGATGCGTTTGAACCCCGTTAACCTCATTTCAAGGCTCTAAAATGAAGTTAAAGTATAGGGAACTCAAAACATGCTAAAAAATATCTCAGATGTCGGTTCGTTTGGCTGTACGAATGCGATGTTCGCTTAATTACGACGAAATGCGCACAAGCGCGAAAAACGATCCAAATGACGCAACGAATGGATTTTTCTTATGGCGAACACTAAAATATAATATAGTCATGCTTACATAAACTTTTGGATGTCCGGATGTATTCAGAACGTAAGTTATGCGCGAAAATGCAAACTTGTGCACTTTTTGACACTTTTAGTCCCTGAATGACACAAAAGTTTATTTTAGCACACCGAACCCCTCAAAGCCTATTTCTAAGCTATGTAAAGGATATTTATGGCATGTTTAACTTATGGTCATGTTCCGGAAGGTCTGTTACAGTTCAGATTGGCATACTTTCGCAGTTTGTCAACTTTAGTCCCTGTAAGCGATTTAACTTGATTTTGCCATACCAAAGCCTTCAAAACTTATTTCTAAGTTATGTAAAGGTTATTTAAGGTATGTTAAGTCTATTTCACCATTCCGGAGTGTTCGTTGCATTAAACTGATTATATTTACGCATCAGTGCGCGTATAACCTTCAGAAAGCGATTTAGAGCTTGAAATCGAACAAGAGTTGATATGTGCAAAAGCTACACATATTTATACAAGTCCAAAGTATGAAATACAATATTTCATTGGTTTGGCATTTGTTTGATGGTCGCAGTGACACAGGTGTCACAGTCTCCCCTACTTTAGGAAATTTCGTCCCGAAATTTATTCGTAGGAGTCTATTTGTGACTTTGTGTCAAATAACCACCAGAGATATGTAAGGCAAAATCCTGTAATTTCTCTTTAACGGACATTTTTCAGAAAAGAAAAATGAACGGAGTTATTTTCAACAGGCATTCTTTAGAAAATGGAACATGAAGGAATAAACAAAGATATTCATTTCCCTCGATGGATATTCTTCAGCAACGAAAATGAACGGAAATGAGTTAACGAAAATGAACGAAACGAGTCATTTTCCACGATTTCTTTAGAAACGAAAATGAACAGAATGAGTCATTTTCCACAACATCTTCAGAAACAAAAATGAACAGAATGAGTCATTTTTCACAACATCTTCAGAAACAAAAATGAACAGAATGAGTCATTTTTCACAACCTCTTCAGAAACAAAAATGAACAGAATGAGTCATTTTTCACCATTTCTTCAGAAACAAAAATGAACAGAATTAGTCATTTTTCACAACATCTTCAGAAACAAAAATGAACAGAATGAGTCATTTTTCACCATTTCTTCAGAAACAAAAATGAACAGAATTAGTCATTTTTCACAACATCTTCAGAAACAAAAATGAACAGAATGAGTCATTTTTCACCATTTCTTCAGAAACAAAAATGAACAGAATTAGTCATTTTTCACAACATCTTCAGAAACAAAAATGAACAGAATGAGTCATTTTTCACCATTTCTTCAGAAACAAAAATGAACAGAATGAGTCATTTTTCACAACCTCTTCAGAAACGAAAATGAACAGAATGAGTCATTTTCCACAACATCTTCAGAAACAAAAATGAACATGGTTAACTCCAGATACATGACAAAACTTGCTGTGGTTTCTGTGCACTGAATTCCATAATTATGTATGCATCCATAATTACGTAATTCCTTGCATAGTCCGCACAGTTTGTCTTGAAATGTTTTAGGGGAGGAAATTCAAAACCTGTGATGAGTGTGACCAGACTACCATAGGGTCCTTTTAATTAGATCGACAATTGATCCTTTTAATTAGGCCACCAAGGAGTCCTTTCAGCTATCTCATCACATGATATTCCTAACCAGATTTTTGGATCAATCTGTTTAACTAGACCACTCAGGGGTCTAATTATGGAATAGTACAATATAATCCAAGGGTCTTTACTATTACGTAAAAGCCCATTGAGGATTTAATATAGTACCTTTGGATATCCTACTATGAATCCCTTATACGAAGATATGGAAGATTCTACGAGGATTTGGATAACAAAAACTTGGATTACACAAAAACATAAAAGGAAACACATAAGCACATAATCACATAGTTGTTTAACTTGGTTATTAATTTGTTATCTTTGGACGCGGATACTTAAAGTACACCAGGAATCCAATTCTTGGATTTCATTTGGCACTTTAATCATTTCAAGAATCCATCCATGAAGATAGGATGATCTACCAAAAATTCGATTTTCGTTTTCAGGAAAACGCAATATTCGAATTAAGGTACACAATAATTTAGGACATACGGAAATACCCTTGGGTACCCTATTAAGAATTTATAGTGGTACTTGGGGTATTCGTACAGAATTATAACTTGCACCTTGTACTTCGTTTCCTTAGAAGAAACGGGTACTTAGGATCTTTGTGGAAAACGCAAGAGATTGTAAAATGGAAGAATTTTGGGGGTAGTTTGCTTTTCAAGGAATATGATTCCTTGATTGTCGGTATTGTAGGGGATATGTTGTTTATACATACAATCACATAAATACATTGCAATGTAAATAAAAGATTTATTTATAAACAATGATAACAACTGTTTCATGGACCTTGACAACAAAAGAAAATAATACATAAGATGTGATTATTTCTAAAGAGTGTTGTCTTCTAGTCGGTCAAATGCTCATCTCCGTGCTAGATTAGCATTAGCAAGCTTTGGGCAATTTCTTCGGAAATGACCCATCTCGCCACACTTGTAGCAAGAACCTGATGGAAAGCGAGCTTGAGCAGGTTTGTTGTTAGCTTGATTTGGTGCAACTGCTGCTACGCAAACTTTTGCCGTATGACCTTTACGTCCACAAATTTGGCATTCGCGGCACTTCACACTGGCATGATGATGTAGGCCACATTGGTTGCACAAGGGTGAAGTTCCATTGTATGGCTTCCTAGTACGGGGTTGAGCTGGTTGGTTGGGGACGGCTTGATCATTGTGAGTAACCATGGCAAAGTTCTGAGAAGCCTTTCGCTTCTTTGACCGCTCAAGGGATCCAGACTGTTCATCCATGGTCTTTGATTCCTCGATTGGCTTCGATTCCTCGACCGGTTTCTTGTCACCCTTTCGGAAAAGCTTACGTTTCCTGATCTGAGATTCGGTCAAGGTTGCAGCTAGCTCAATGGCCTGCCTAACCGTAGTGGGGTTACTACCAGTAACAATGTCTTGAACTGTGTCAGGGAGACCATCAATGTATTTTTCGATCGCCTTATCCAAAGGCGTAACCATGGTAGGACACAACAGGCTCAGCTCCTCATATCGATCGGTGTATGCTCGACGTTCACCGCTGTCTTGCTTAAGATCGTCGAATTCCCTTTCCAATGCCCTGATCTCGTGACGAGGACAGAATTCCTTCATCATCAGTGCTCGAAGTTCTTCCCAAGTTTGGGCCAGTGCCACTTCGGCACCCCTATCTCTCACCACACCGTTCCACCACGTCAAAGCTCGTTTCTCAAAGACACTAGATGCGAAGTCTACCTTTCGCTCGTTTGGACATTGAACATGTCTGAAGGTGCTCTCTAGACTCTCGAACCATTGCAGAAGTGCAGTCGCTCCTTGAGACCCAGAAAACTTTGATGGCTTGGCCGAGTTGAACGTCTTGAAGCTGCAAAGGGCATTATTGTTGTTGATAGCTTGGTAACATTGAGCAACGACATTCGGGATTGCAGCAGTCATTTGCTGTGTAATGACAGCTGCCAGCTCATCAATAGGTATCGGATTTTCACGTCGTGGAGGCATTCTAAAAGAGGAAACATGAAAGGAAACGAGTGAGAGAATTAGACGAAAAGAATGAGATGAACAAATCTGATGAAAGCAAGGATAGTGGTCATTTGTTTGTTACTACAAAGCAACAAATGACACACAGTGATTAATCAAAGTAAATGGGTCAAAAATAATGTATCTCGAAGACATGCTCGCCTATAAGTGAACACTCATCCCAAGAATTCCCAGGTAAGCACAACTGGTCTCGCGTCTGATGAGATGTATACGAAGTGCTTGCCTAGACAGAAAACCCAGAATACAGGCATTCACCCTTCCAGTTTGCACGTGTTCACATTATTAAAAACCCAAAACCTATACGAGATTTTGAAAATTCAAAGGGGTTCAAAACCATATAACAGAGGGTTCAAAACCTTACAATAGAGGGTTCAAAACCTAGTAATCAATCATCCTAGTACAGATGATTAGTTTTCAAAGCGGTTTTGAAATTTATGTTCTTGTTGTGGTCGTCGCCTAAGGATAGGTGACGGTATTGTTTTATGACTAAACGCAAGTAAACTTGCGTTAGGGTCCTAAGAAGGTTATAGACTAGGTCAAAGCATTACTAATAACCTAATTCCCTATAACCATTGGCTCTGATACCATCTTTTCTGTCACACCCCGACCACGTAGAACATACAAAACGTGGCGGAAATGTCGGGGAGTGTTGTAACAGAATTAATGTTTCAAATCCATGGCAATTAAAGTTTCGTTTTATTAAACAAACATGAGAGTTTACATTGTTTTAAATAAGAACCAAAGAGTACATAACATAAATTAACTAGTCTTGCATCTTTTATTATCACTAAGGCCCCAGTTCGCCTAAGTGTATCTTGATAAGTCCTACGCATCATCACCTGAAAACACATGTGAAAATAGGTACGTCAGCATAAAAATGCCTGTGAGATACATAGGTTTTGTGAAAATTGGTTTCATGACTTATGTTTGAGAAAATGTTTAGTCATGAAACTTGTAATTTGCTTTGTTTTGTAAATCATTTGAAAAACGATAAGATCAGATGATATGTATAAATAAATGTAAGGTTAAATGAATAACCATGTAAAATGTGTTTGTATAAGATAAGTTGTTTGTAAAACAATGTCTTGTGAAAAGTATGTTATTTGTATAAAATGTTCTATGTCTCAAATTGAAATGATTCAAATAACGCTACGATATGTAATACCATACAAACACTTATATATAGGAAGTACCAGCGGCGTATCCACCATGCTTGTATCATATTACACACGCCTCGTTACTTAATCACTAACTCAAACCAAACCAAACCATGTAATGTGTAACCAAAATGATATGTATGGCTAGTGAAAGGCATCAACTAAACCATATGCACAAGAACATAATATTGAAGTAAAACTTGGTTTAAATCAAAGTTATGTCCTGTGGAAATGCATGATCAATGTAAATCATGTAATATGCATCCAAAATGTAAGCATGTGAAAACGATGCACTAAGTATGTAATCAAATGAACATACGTAGCGTGAAATGTAATGTAAAATGATGTACTAAGTAATGCACACAATTGGGCACACCTAGCATGAAATGTAATGAAATCATGTACTATAATGTACTAACGAACATAGCAGGTATATGATGTGAAAAACAGGAAAGCACGAAAGTAACAAGTAGGCACATGTGTTCCACCCCAAAATGTTTGGAAAACAGTAAAAGAGGGGTCTATGTACTCACTTGAGATTGCTTAGTAGTCCTTGAGTAACAACCAAACAATGCTAGAGATCGCGGATATCAAACGGCACCTAATATAGGTAACTATGTTAATAATCAGACCTAAATCGGATGATCGGGTAGCATGAGGGTTCGTAAACCAAACGAGTATAGAGACTCGTGTCATATGGTTTAACAAAGCCTACATACTAAATGAAACCTAACCTAAGTGCTTTCGACCCATTACGACCCGTTTAGGTAGCTTATGCTACTTTAACGCGTCGTTCGCGTGAAACGCATTCAGAACGTCGAACTAGTCCTATGACAAGTGTTATATGCCTAAACATGTTACATAATCAGTTATGTGACAAAAGTTTAGGTTACATATGCTTATTTACCAATTATACATGAAAAGGGTATTCTGGTAATTTACCTAAGGCGTATAAACTACCTATCATACAACTACTTAAACGATGTGACCAAAAGGTATAACCTCGGAAGGTTATTCCCTATAAGCTATGGTCACCCAATGTATTTGGTCGGATCCTAATGATCGACCAAACTGGGTCGGGTTCGAAGGTATAAGCGATTTATCAGATCGCTTACCCTACGACCCTAGACAACGTGGTAATCAGTAGGCATAGTCCCAAGGGACTATAACCATCGTGATTACAATCACGTTGCGAAGTTCAAACGAACTTCGCATTGACCATTACTGGTCAACGCTGAAAGTCAAACAAAGTTTGACTTTCGGACTCGAAAAGCAATAAAATAAGGAAAAGAACGAAAGAATACTTACGAAGGGTCCCCGAATGCTAACCTCGATTCAAAAATCTCAGGTATGAAACAATAGTTTCAACTTAGAGTTTCTCAAATCAAAGTTCTTGTAAGTTTTGCATTGGGGTGATGGGGTATTTATAGTTTTCGGGTAACCGTTAGGATCGTTTCATGGAAAACGTGCCTTAATCCCATCCGTACATGTGTTGCAAAGTTATGGTGCCTAAATTCCATCCTTATCAGCTGACTAGACAATTGGGAATGTGTGGTGGAGGATTAAACAGATGCAATCTGCTGTTTGATACACTTAATCTGGTCTGGTTAGGCAGTCGCGTAGCGCGACTGGTAAGCCTATAGGGCTCGTGCTACGCTAGCACCCCCCTGAATCAGAAAAGTTTCAGAATTGGCAGAAATGGTCCCTACACGTGTTTAAGGCCTTTTTCGATGCGTTTGAACCCCGTTAACCTCATTTCACGGCTCTAAAATGAAGTTAAAGTATAGGGAACTCAAAACATGCTCAAAAATATCTCAGATGTCGGTTCGTTTGGCCGTACGAACGCAATGTTCGCTTAATTACGACGAAATGCGCACAAGCGCGAAAAACGATCCAAATGACGCAACGAATGGATTTTTCTTATGGCGAACACTAAAATATAATATAGTCATGCTTACATAATTTTTTGGATGTACGGATGTATTCAGAACGTAAGTTATGCGCGAAAATGCAAACTTGTGCACTTTTTGACACTTTTAGTCCCTGAATGACACAAAAGTTTATTTTAGCACACCGAACCCCTCAAAGCCTATTTCTAAGCTATGTAAAGGATATTTATGGCATGTTTAGATGTTCGCTTAATTACGACGAAATGCGCACAAGCGCGAAAAACGATCCAAATGACGCAACGAATGGATTTTTCTTATGGCGAACACTAAAATATAATATAGTCATGCTTACATAATTTTTTGGATGTACGGATGTATTCAGAACGTAAGTTATGCGCGAAAATGCAAACTTGTGCACTTTTTGACACTTTTAGTCCCTGAATGACACAAAAGTTTATTTTAGCACACCGAACCCCTCAAAGCCTATTTCTAAGCTATGTAAAGGATATTTATGGCATGTTTAACTTATGGTCACGTTCCGGAAGGTCTGTTACAGTTCAGATTGGCATACTTTTGCAGTTTGTCAACTTTAGTCCCTGTAAGCGATTTAACTTGATTTTGCCATACCAAAGCCTTCAAAACTTATTTCTAAGTTATTTAAAGGTTATTTAAGGTATGTTAAGTCTATTTCACCATTCCGGAGTGTTCGTTGCATTAAACTGGTTATATTTACGCATCAGTGCGCGTATAACCTTCCAGAAAGCGATTTAGAGCTTGAAATCGAACAAGAGTTGATATGTGCAAAAGCTACACATATTTATACAAGTCCAAAGTATGAAATACAATATTTCATTGGTTTGGCATTTGTTTGATGGTCGCAGTGACACAGGTGTCACAAGATTCTTATAGGAAATTTGAAGTATAGTCTTAGATCTCCCTATCTTCATAGTGAGATTTCTAAGAAGTACTTTACGAGACGATGGTTATGGTTATGTGTAGATATTATTGGTGATTTAGATAACGAAACTAGAGTAATACAATAAGCACATGGTGGATACGCCGCTGGTACTTCCTATATATAAGTGTGCTTATTGTATTACCCTTCGTGGCGTTATCACGAATCACCATTAGGATTTAGGATTGTTGTGATTCAATGATTCAATGTGACAGAAACCAAATCCTTATAACATCTATCTATCTTCATAGACTGATTTTTATAGGATGTTTAAAGTACTAATATTGGACTCCTTGTTTGGATTCATTGTGTGCTTTAATGCGTAAGACGGTGTGACAAAACCGGATTCCTGTAGTATCTATCTATCTTCATAGCTAGACACTCAAGGAATGTTTAAAGTACTAATATTGGAGTCCTTGTTTGGATTCATTATGTACTTTAATGCGTGTTTACAAGTTGGTGACAAGTTGACGATTTATGTGTTTATGCGGTAGTTGTGATTTAGATAAAGAAACGGGTGTAATAAAATAAGAACATGGTGGATACGCCGCTGGTACTTCCTATATATAAGTATTCTTATTTTACTACTCTTGTAGCGTTATCCGAATCACATTAGGATTTATGTGTACGATTGATTCAATGTTCGAGTATCCAAATCCTTGTAGAATCTTCCATATCTTCATATGTTAGATTCTTAGAAGGATATCTAAAGTATTACTATAAATCATTGAATTGATTTATATAATACTCACACAAGTTTTGACTGATTTCAAAACAGTTATTACTAATCCTTGATTGGATTTCACCTTTACAAAGTTTTACGATTTTTTCAACGAGGTTACAAAGTACAATTTCAATGGCATAAAAATTACTTAGTAATAATCATATTGCCATAAACAAAACTATTTGCCACAAGTTTTCACAATCGAGATTATGTATTGCAATACTAAACTTTTGCCATTCTTTGGCTTCAAGATTTGTTTTCAATCGAAAACTCTTGTAGTTGTCAAAGTATTGCAATATCAAACTTTTGCCATTTATTTGGCTAACAAAACCTATGTATTCGCTGGCATTTTTATGCTGACTATTTTTCACATATGTTTCAGGTTTCAATTATTCGAGCATGCAATGCATAGGACTGCATCTGCGCCTTAGACTTCTTAAATCAAAAGACAATTACATCTATTCTTTGTTGTAAAACAACGTTAACTATATTGAAACAATTTAGTACCAGTAGTTGTGAGCAATTTGTAACGTAACTCCCCGATATTTCCGCCGCGTGTTGTTGTATTACGCGATTGGGGTGTTACAGTGGCCATCCTTTTCTCTTCCTTCATTAATTTCATTTGTCAGTAGAGGGCCCCACGCGACCCTGTGTCTTCTGGGCATGGCCCCGTGGTCAACTCTTTGCTGTACTATTAAGATTCTACAAATCTTAGAGTTGACCACGCCCCGTGTAGAGCTGGGCACGACCCAATGGTGGGCATAGAAGCTTCTCCAGGTTTGTCTTGTTGTGTAGGGTCCTCACCATGCCCCATGCTCAGCTGGGCATGGCCCCATGGTCAGGTTCTGTTTCTTGTTTTTGCTTTGGGAGATGCTGCCGAGGGGTCGGGCATGTTACTTTATTCCTTCTTCTTGTATTTATGTTGGTTTTGGCTGCTTTTTTTGTTCCTTTTGTTCTTTTAAGCTCGTTTAGTCCTGTAAATTCAAAAGGAAGAAAGAAACGTGCTTTTTCCAACATTAGTACTAAAAAGGGTTAGTTTTATGCCTCATTTGATGTAATTTATATGTTTCATTTTGCACACATCACTTACCTACCACCTCTAAATCACCAAGATTATCAGATTTGGTGTAAGTCACATCGATGTTGTCAGGTAATTGGTCAACCATGTTTATCGCTTTTTCCACCTTTTTGCCATCATAGAATGTATAATTATTCTCCAACGGTGGTGGAACCTGATGATATTCTGACCCAATTCCCTTTTTGTTCTTTTCAGACTCTTTATCATCGGGTGTGATGTTGAAAATCCGTTCCAAAATGTATGAAGAAGCATGATAACTTGAAGTTTATTGACCAATTTTTCTTTTTCATCCAGTTCTTGTTTAAGTTTAGTAACGCCATCAACATATTGATTTAAAACCAGTTGTTTTTCTTCATATCTGGCTTCAAGAAATTTAGTTGTCTTTTGACATGCTGATAATCTATCATCTAAGCTTTTGACTATACTCTTCAAAGTTTCATAAGCTTCTTTTATAGTATAGTATGACAATTTCATTCCTTCATACTCTTTTTGTAACTCTTGAATAGTTTTATTTTTTTAACACATTCGTTACAATCAGCTGAACACTTTTGTTTCAAAACTTTGTTTTCTTTTTCAAGATTTTCACATTTTTGTGTTAGCTCCTTTTCTTTTTCTTTCAAAAACCTTTCATTTTCAAGCATTTCGTTACATTTTTCTTTGAAAATATATTCTATTCTAGTAAACTCAATGCCCTGATTGTAAATTTTTCATCCTTTTCAGTACAAGCACTGCACGTTCCATGCATTTCTTGCATTGTTGTTCAGTTTTATTATCAATTTTTATTGATGAATCAGAAGAATCAGTTTGAGTCATTACCTCAGCTTTTGACACCGTTGCTTCTTTTGCCTTTTTGATTCTGTTCTTCTTCAACCACCTGCTGTTTCTCAGCAACAGCTTTTTCACCAGCTTTATTCACCTCATCCACTAACTTCTAACTTTCATCAATGATTTCTTCTACTGTCTTCCTCTTCTTCTCTAGACTGGCATATATCACCTTCTTTATGCCCTCATCTACCTTTTGTCTGTAGTTCGGAATCTCTTCAAGCCCTTTACAGCAAACTCCCATAGTTGGAATAACAACAACAAGTGCTTCAAAATCTACCTTATCAGGATCAACTGTCGGGTTTCCTTTAGGATCAATGAAACATTCTCTCTTAGCATCCCATCTATTTGACCACTTTACTTCCTTGAATGCCTTATACACGTCACTCAAATACATTCGTGCATGTTGTACCTCTCGACTCTGTTTGAACTCAGCAGCCGACGCCTTTTTCTCTTCCGTTTTGAGATATTTATTCCAGTTAAACCCTTCATCATCCTGAATAGTAACATAAGCTTGTTTCTTTTCTTTAGATGACCCCTCCTCAATCTGCTTTTGGTTTGTTCTTGAAGGTTGCTCATTGTTGCGATAATAGATGGCCTTTTTGTAATAATCTTCTTGAAAATGATTCACACTATCATCAGCTTGCCGATTAGTGCATTCTCTCTTAAAGTGTCCCTTCTGTTTACACTTGAAACAAGTGACTTTGCCTTTATCGAATCCCAGCTTCATATCGGGACCTTCAAGACACTTTCTCCCAGTGATCTCCATGAGACGTTGAGCCCTCCTGATTATGCTTGCCATACACCAGTGAATATCCGTGAGCTCCATCTCTTCCGGATCTACCTGATCGTAATCCTCCTTTGTCATATTTGGATTGCCGATCTTTCCTGCAATTAAACCTTCATAAGATTCCAGAATAGAAGCCAAGAAACTCATGTGCTGTCTAGCGAAATCAGTGTTCAGATTTGGAGAATCTTTCCAGTTTTGACTTGGATTGGATTTAGGTGATGCAGAAGATGAATGATATCCAGAATCATAACTTGGAGATTTGCTCTTTGAAGAATCACCAGAATTTTCAGCACTAAATGTTGTACCGGTCTTTGGGACTTGTGTCTGATTGTTCAACAACATACTCCTTCGGTAGTACAGATCAACATTTTGCTGATAACTCGAACTGGACATTTTATTTTGTTCTTGTAACTCTAGATCATGTCCTTCAAGTTTTTCAATCAAACGATCCAACGTGATTTCATCAAACTTGACATCATTTTTCAGCACAATCACAAAGATTTTCCAATCTTCAACATGTGGCAAGGCCTCAACCAGCTTATCAATAATCTCTTCTCTATCCTTCATAATTCCAAACCTCTCCAACTCAATCTTCAAGTGAAAAATCTTTCTGTCATTTGTCTAACAGTTTCGCCCTTCATGCATCCGAACAGATCAAATTCCTTTTTCAGCAAAGAATTTTTTTTCTTTTTGATATCTTTTCCTCATTCGGCTTTCAGCTTCAAACCACATCGACTTAGATGTTTCACCATGTTGAAGTAAAAACAAGATATCCTCTCTAACAGATTGTTGCAATAATGTTACCACTTTTAGTTCATTAGAGTGGTTAGTTTTATCGATCTCTGAAAACTGTTTAATTGTAAGTAATTCATTTTGATCATTCACTGGCTTTTCATATCCAAAAGTTAACACAATTCAACTCTCATAAGCATACGCCTTCACCTAGTTTTCAAATCTAGTGCTCCACTAATGATAATCTTCTATATTCATTAGTTTTGGTGGTCGTTGATCATTTTAGTACACACTATAATACTTCAAACTCTCAGAAATAGCACTTGAAATAGTTTTTGTTGTAACTAGAGTTTCTTCAGATGTGAACGTGTTATAAAACGAGTTGTAAAATTCTTCAGCCATGATTATCTGCAAAGATACAATCAAACAAACACTTTGATCAATTCATAAATGAAAGTAATCAAGACAGTTAGTTCGTACAAAGCTAGAATGGTGCCTTCGTACGAAGCAGCAAAAATAAACTCTTCAGATGAAAATGTGCATTCGTACGAAGCTAGATGTGGCTTCTTACCAAGGTATTTAAATTCTAAAAGGACTTGTTTTCTGGGTTCGTACGAAGCTGCAACAGTAGCTTCGTAAAATCAGATTCTGTAACAATCACAACTACGGACGTGGGTTCGTACGAAGCTGCAAGTATGCCTTCGTACGAAGCTAAGCTGCGAAGAGCAAGGTCACGTTTTTCATGGTTTTTCACTGATTTGAGTACGATTTTGTTCGAATTTTGATCTGAAATTTTGTAGGATTGTTCAAAAACGTTTTTCACACAACATATTCAAAATTTAGCCAACTTTAACTGTGAAATCTTCGTAGATCTGAGTTTTAAGTTCAAAAAGAAAGTGTAGAAGATGAGTAGAAGAAGATGAAGAAATTTGTCTCTAAATCTGTTGAAGTTGCTTGAATCTTCATGTCTTCAATCCGTGCAAACAATCACCTGCTCTGATACCAGTTATGGATTCGTTCCTTGGATCGACTCCGTTAACCGTTGTATGAGATGAACACGTATCTTGTGCGGAATCCAAGTACGTGTGTGAAGGGGTAAGGTCCCAAAAACCTCGTACCAAGTACTTGGGACCATACCACAACCTCATTTTCTAACCATCCTTAAAACCTTGTGCGGCAGCGCACTGATTTTACAAAAGGAAATTAAGAAGAAAGTAAGTAAACACTAGCGCGCCAAAGGAAATTAACAAATCCCTGCGCCGATTCTCCACAAAAGGGTAAAAATCCTAACCAGTACTTCCGCTTAGTAATACCCAGACTTGGATATTATTTGCTAAGCTGATACCACACGATAAGGAGTCACACCGGATTATGGCAATAATCTTCTAGAAGACTCATTCGTGCACCACCAGACGATTATAACCGTCTGGGACACGTGTCATCATCCCAGGCGACCCTGAGATCACGATGATGGCATGGAATTGGAGAGAAATCCCCATTTGCCCACTTTCCACGTGGCAACAACCCAGCCGTTGATCTGAATAGTGATCAGTGTGCACTCACGTCGGATTAAGAGGATTAACGGGATGGGAAATAACCGCTTATGGAGGTAGCATCTTCCGTTAATATTTCAACGACGAGTTTTCCCGCCCAAACTCCCGGCTATAAATATGAGAATAAATCAGGTATGAACTTCAAGTTACACTCACTTCATCAATACTTCTTCTTCTTCTTCATAAACACATACTTATTCTCACGCCTGAGTTGGGTTACGGAGAGAACCTCCCTTCTCCCCGTAACGAGGCTAACGGTGTTCTGTTTTGCAGTATTCACCGGAGAAGAAGACTTGTCCCTTCGAACCAAACGAGAGAGAACCACCCTTTTTATGCAGAACGTAACCCCCTGGATAATTTGATTCCGGTCATTTATCCAGTGTTTCTTCATTGGCGCCCACCGATTTCTCTGTTTCATCCGTTTTCTCTCGTTCTTTTGATTCACTTTGTTGATTCCATTTAAAAATGGAGGAAACCTCAACTCATCGGCAAGATGGCCCTCGGCTAAATTTCGCTAACAATACCCAGGTTGAGGGAATTGTAGAAGAAGCCTCGGACGACAATGAGGTGCAATTCAATCATCTAAACGAACCTATCACCCCAGGGATGCAGCCAGAGATCCCTGTAAACTCAATTCTGCCCCTAGGAGAAACCCCAATCTCCTGGTACGTCAGGTCTTAAGGGGCACTAAATGCAGTATACACACAGCTGTGTGCACAAACTGCTCCCCAAACTCAATCACGAAGGCCAGGATCCCGTGCTCATGCTTCTCAACGTGATGGCCCATCCCAAGTCAGATTGAAGACACAGAGGTTTACTCTAGATCTCCATAAAGATACGAGTATACTCAATCAGAAAATCATCGAAGAGAGCATCGAGATGAGTCACACTCTCACAGAAGACCATCAGTGCACACCAGGTTGGGTTCTCAGCAGCACACCCACACCAGTGAATATGATCCAACTTACCGTGTAGGAGAAAGTGCCAGCGTGTTAAGTCGGTTACAAACGAATTACAACAAGTGTAGACCCCGCACGGTTTACAATCCCGAGGCTGAGCACAATTATGATCTAATTTATCGTCCTGCTGAGGCGGCGGAGAATTCAAAATTTACAAGCGAAATAGCTCTGGCTCTGCCAGAGAAAGCAAAGCTCCCGTCTAACGTGGGCAAGTTCAACGGAATGACAGACCCTGATGATCATCTGCGAGGGTTCACAAGCGCAGGGCTAGTAGGAGGCTGGACCCTACCAATGTGGTGCCACCTTTTCGTACAAACCCTTACAGGCGCTTCAAGAATCTGGTTTGATAATTTGCCCATTGGGAAAATCACGTCATGGAAATATTTGCACGAGAATTTTCTGGTTCATTTCAGCCAGCAAAGGCGATCCATCCGCGACACAGCGGATGTGATGAACATCTGGCGTCATGATGATGAAAGTCTGGAAGACTTCATCACCCGTTATAACAAAGAGGTACTCGAGATCGGAGACGTCCACAAGCAGCTAATTCGCGCCCAATTCAAATATGCAGTCAGGTGCGACGATATGATAAAAGTCCTGTCTGGAACGGAAGGACTCCCGAAGAGCTGGGAAAAAGTGATGGCGGCGGCTAAGGTCTACGCCCAAATAGAAAAGAATCTCACCACCAACAGGCCGCCACCATCGCACAATCGACCCTCAGATTTAGGCTCAAGTGGCGGGAGGAAATTTAAGAAAGGTTGGCGCGATTCTAGCTCAGGGAACTATTCATCCGAGGATGCTCGAGCCACAATCAATAAGCTTACCACACAGAGAGAAGCCAAAAGAATAGGGAGAGACAATGGACTCCCTTAAGAAAAACTCCTGCGGAAGTTTTAAGCACGGAGGATTATCAGTTTAAGCCTCCACCACCCATGAAGAACAAACATGGACAGGACCCAGCTCAGTATTGTGATTACCACAAGGACAGTGGTCATACCACCAACAATTGCATCTCCTTGCGCACCGAGATAGAAAAGGCGCTTAAAAGTGGTGAGCTCACTCACCTACTACAAAACGTGCGCAAGGATATAAAACAAATCACCCGGGGCGAAGAAGGCCCGAGCAAGAAAGCGAAAAATTAAGAAGTAACTCTATGATCTCCTCGCAGAATGGAACAGACTCTACAATTTATCAAGTTTAAGTAGGAAATAGAGTGTAAGTTAAGTCCCGTGTATTTATCTTAATAGACTTTGTAACGGCCTCTGTGCCTTATCCCGAAATAAACAACAAAGTTTCTATTAATCTTGTGTTTTTTCTTACAAAGTGCATGCAATTTCTTTTGGTAAGCGCAAAAACATTATGGTAAATATAATACAAGCCTCATGAACTGTCACACCCCGACCACGTAAAACAAAAAATCATGGCGGAAACGTCGGGGAGTGTTGTAACAGAATTATTGTTTCACAACCATGGAATACAAAAAGTTTCGTTTTATTTATTCATCAAGTAATTTACATTGTTTTAACACAAAACAAACAAGTTACATATCGACTATCATTGTTTTATGTCACTAAGGCCTCGTCCAGATCCTATGTGACTCATGCATCCTAGCAATCAACATCACCTGAAACATATGTAAAAACAAAGTCAGCAAAGAAATGCTGGCGAGCACATAGGTTTTATAAGAGTGTCGGATTCATGGCTAGTTTACATGTTGCAATACCTTATTAAAAACCTTTTTTTGAAAAGAGTATAATATTGCAACGAAATTAACCAACTCAAATCAAGCGGGTTATAATTTATAAAATCTCGTAGCCATGATTCTTAACCCAAAAACATTTGTTTTAGTAAACCAAATTGTAAAACATCTCGTATTAACTCGTTAGTAAAACTCGTATGGTTTATATCCTTTCGAAAACATTGTTATGTGACATCGTTTCAAAATCGTTTACCCAAGTGAACTAAATAACGCCACGGTATGTAATGTGTTGAAAACACTTATATATAAGAAGTACCAGCGGCGTATCTACCATGTTTTCACCACATTACACCCGTCCCGTTATCTAAACACTTAACCAAAAACCAAACGTTTATCCAACTCGTTTAATCTTGTTCAAATCGTTTCCAAATCGTTAACTCGTTTAAATCATTCTCGTTTTAATTGTGAAAACTATTTTTTGTCGTCTCGCTAATAACATTTAAACCTTCGTGACTCGACTATCTCGCTTCTCGCATTAACAAACCACCTAAGGGTAAGTTAACAATCAGATTCAGTCATTACCCACCTAACCCACACATAACCATGGGTGCAGTACGATAACGGGATTTGTCAGATCCTATGGTACCATAACCTAATACTGGTTGGCTTGATAAATGCTAATGAATGTCATTCGTTATGTAACTACAACCAACAAGTTCGTTCACATTATCGAAATCGTTATTAGTTTAGTATAAACCATCTTAATCGTTTTTGAAACCATTGTTAAAATATCGAAATCGTTTTGATATATATGAATCACCCCAAAACAATTGAAAACAGTAAAATAGGGGAACTATGTACTCACATGAAGTGCAAAGTATCCTCAATCAATAGAACTTCAACAAACTCAAGTAAACCAGAGAAATCAAGCAGCACCTAGTAATCGAATCACTAGTCAAACAATCGACACCTCAATCGGAAGATCGGATAGAATGAGGTCTTGTAAACCAAATGAGTGTTGGAACTCATGTGATATGGTTTAACAAAGTCTACATCCTAGATCGGAACCTAACCTAAGTGCTTTCGACCCATTGCGACCCATTAAGGTAGCTTACGCTACGTTAACGCGTCGTTCGCGCAAACGTGCGTTCGAGACGTCTAACTAGTCCTATGACAAGTTTTATATGCCTAAACATGTTTAAATATGTTGCATAATTAGTTACGTGATAAAATTTTATGATACATATGCTTAATTACCAAATATGCATGAAAAGGGCATTTTGGTCATTTACCTAAGGCATATAAATTACCTATCATACAACTAATTAAACCTAAGTGACCATAAGGTATAACCTCGGAAGGTTATTCCCTATGCAACTATGGTCACTAAACATGCTTGGTCGGATCCTAATGATCGACCAAACGGGTCGAGTTCGAAAGTCTAAGTGGGTGTTTAGTCCGCTTGACTTACGACTCTACACAAGCACTAAACTAAAAGTGACGAGCTAAACATGTTAAGACATGTTTAGTTAAGTTAGAAAACATGTTTTGGTATCAAAACAAACGGTTTTGATATCTAAAAGTAGTTTGGTTACAAAATAAGCAAGAATACGCATTTTGGCCGAAACTACGACTCGTCACTACACCTAAACAACGTGGTAATCAGTAGGTATAGTCACTAGGGACTATAACCATCGTGTTTACGCTCACGTTATGAAGTTTAAACGAACTTCGCATTGACCATAAACTGGTCAATGCAGAAAGTCAAACGCAGTTTGACTTTTAAGCTAAAAACACATAAAAAGAACGAAGGAATACTTACAAAAGGTCCCCGCAAGTTTGATTTTCCAAGTATTCTCAGGTATGAAGTGGTTAACACTTCAACTTAGAGAAATCTCAGAAAAATCAAGTGGGTTTTGAGCTAAAGAGGTGGGGGGTATTTATAGGAAAACTAGAACCGTTAGGATCGCTTATCAGGAAACGAGCTTCAATCATGGCCGTCCAAGTGTGCCTCTTGTTTTCTAATACCATTGGAGCCCCTAGTATGAGCCCTTGGTATTGTAAAAAGTAACAAAAAGACCCCCCAAGTTCAATCCTATTGCTGAAAAATGCAGTAAATCAACTTTCTGTCCAGATCAGTCACTCGCGCCGCGCCATGGGATAGGCAGCAGGTGGTGGCGCAGCGCCACAGGGTGCCAGCTCCAAACTTTTTGCCAAAATGGCTGAAATGGTCCCTGCACATGTTTAAGGCCTTTTTCGATGCGTTTGAACCCCGTTAATCCCATTACAAGGATCTAAAATGAAGTTAAAGTATAGGGAACTCAAAACATTCTCAAAAACATCTCGGATTTCGGTTCGTTTGGTCGTACAGTTGAGTTATTCGGTTAATTACGACGGAAGTCGTAACGAACGCAAAAACGATCCAAATTAAGCGACGAATGGAATTTTATCATGCCAATCACTAAACTAAAATATTTTAATGATTACATAAATTTTTGGATGTCCGGATATATTCATAACGTAAGATATGTGCGAAAATGCAAACTTGTGCACTTTTTGACGCTTTTAGTCCCTATTGATTAATAAAGTTTATTTTAGCATACCGAACCCCTCAAAGCCTATTTCTAAGCTATGTAAAGGATATTTAGGGTATGTTTAACTTATGATCAAGTTCCGGAATGTTCGTTACTATACAAATCGGTATAGTTTCACAGTTTGACACAATTAGTCCCTGCGATCGAACAAACTTGATTTCAACACACCAAACCATCCGAAACTTATTTCTAAGTTATGTGGAGGTTATTTAAGGTATGTTAAGCCTATGTCACTATTCCGGAGTGTTTGTCGCGTTATACTGATTGCGTTTACGCACCAGTTTGCGTATAACCTTCCAGAAAGCGATTTAAAGCTTGAAATCAGAATCGAATCAAATTGTAAAATCATCAAACACAATTACATACATAATAACACCAAAACACATATAATAAAACTAAAGCACATTGTTTTATTGATAATTAACATTGTTTTACATTGTACATCGATTACAGAGCACAGTTGTCACATGAACGGTCAAGTGATTACATCACACAAGACCACACGTTCACACATGAGCTTTATACCACCTTCATTCGCCTTACCTGATCAAAGTAATTGTACCCATGCAAAATATTGTAAACTAAAACACACATCATACTATTCCTGGCGCACCAATACGCCTTAGAAAACTATCAAACACGGCAGTTTTCAGTATACGTTACTTGCACGGCAGCGCATTAACAAGAGAGAGGATACACATCCCAAAGGACTACAAAAAATTGTTCAAAACAATTACAAAAGGAAACCTACACTAGATCTTCGTCTTCATCTGGGAAGATTTCCTTTAGTTGCGCCACGTGATCTTGGGATTGCAATGCAACATTTATAACGTCCATGACAGGAAGTTGCAAATTGTTGAATTCTGTTTTTAAAGCTGCAAGGGCAGCGCCAGTATTAACGCCATAAGTAGCGGATCTGCTAGTATCCCAATCAACCTTCAGAGCGTTATTCACATGCTGCGAACACTCAGCATAGCCTTGGGTATACCCATCATTGCGCGCAGCAACCACCAAGCGCGCGACAGTTTTATCAAGCTCTACAGAATTCAACACTGATTCAGCAACCTACAAGAACAAGAACGATAAATAAGAGAGAGGCGCGAAGCATTCCCGTGAAGAAAACAAGCAAAAAAGCAACTTACACAGGCAATCCCACGCTCTTTCAACCATAACATATCACTTTTCAAAGGCTCAAGCTCGCTCTCTGCTGTGACCCACGCCATTTCGGAATTTTCTAGCTTCACTTCAGTTTCAGTTAGGCGACGGGAGACATCAGCTTTCTCAGAGTGCGCAAGCTTCAAATCTTTTTTAAGTTGCTCCTGGTCAGAAAGCAAAGCGGTAAGTTCTTCTATCTCTTTATCTCTAAGAGCAAGCGTGGCGCAGGCATGTACCTCTCGTTGTTCACTGCGCTCCCTGTGGGAACGCGCCTCATCTCGCCCAGCTTCAGCTTCAGCATCATCTTTTTCTTTTTTCAACCTTTCAATCTCCGCATCCTATTTCTTCAATTTCTCAACTTCAGCCTTGAGATTATTGATAACATTACGGAGACCTATTTTCTCATTATTATCTTTCTCACAAATTCTTTTAAAATTCTTGCCCTCCTCGGCAAGAAGGGCAGCTTCAGCCTCCGCTTTCCTTTTCCAACTAGCAACGGACCATTCCTCTGGTTTTCGATCAGCCTCAAATTTGGCCTGATCAGCTTCCAACTTAGCCTTCAGTTGGGCAACACAGTTCTCAACATCCGCAACTTTCTTCTTGGACACCTTGAAGTCAGCCCACTCCTTGTGCATACTATGCCACTCACGCACAATGCGATGCGTAGTGGATGTATAAGAAGCAACATCTTCAAGGTAGGCATGGTAAGTTTTCTCATGGAGATGACTTTCTTGGAACTTAATCTCCCCAGGTGGAAATATCCCCTGTAACCAGTCCCGGCACACGCGCCAATCTGGAAAGGTGTCACCCTTCTTCAGATTCCAAACAGGGACATGAATGTTGGAAGCATCCTTTTCCAAATAAGTTCTATAATAATAATCCCCCAGAGTCTCATCTGGGCGGATTAATTCTTGCCAGCAGCAGAAAATGAGCCTTGGTCTTCAGCAGAAACTTTCTCGATGTTTTCAGGCATGAAACCAGAAGCTTTAGAAGGAGAAGTTGTAACAGGGATTTCTTCAGCAGCTTTCTCTTTCTCCAAATCATGAGCAGCAAGTTCAGGGGCCTGTGGGTTACCAGCATCATCCGTAATCTCGGGGCTAATAACTTTTTTTGCATTCGCAATGACTTCAACAGGCTTATCAGCCCCAAGATCCTCAACCCCAGCAGCTTTCTCAGTCCCACCCTCAGGAACCTCAGAGTTCTTTAACTTATCAGCAACAGAAGCGCGTGGAGAAGAGGGTGGGAGATCTTCATTAACCACAGGCAATGATTCTGTGGGAATAGGAGAAATTGGTTTTTCTGAAAAACAAAGTCTATGAGTCACAAAATATTCAATGAGCATATGAAGAAGAGAGCAAAAGAGGACACTTACCAGGAACAGACTCTGAAATAAAGGCGTCCAGATTGCCTCTCTTGGTAATCTTCTTCCTCTGAATCTTCTTTGCAGGCTGACCTTCAACCTCAGTACCAGACTGCTTTCTTTTTCCTCCCTTAGTCCTCACCATGTGCTCAGGGCTTGATTCCAAGTCAATAGGATCATCAGGGTTGGACGCAGGGATATCAGCAGTCTCTTTTGGTTCTGGCTTTGGTCTTCTATTAATAACTACAGGCGCAAGACCCTACAAAGAATCAGAAACCACCACATAATCACACCAGGAGTCAGAAGAGCGGCGCATACCGTTCGTCTCCCCTCCAATATTTTTGGCCTTAGAAGACTGAGCTTTTTCAGCAACATTCTTCTTTGGCGCAGCAGTAGCGGTTGGCGCGCGCCTTTTCTTTTCAGGGCCTATGCCCAAATTAGACAATTCACCTACTGCAAAAACACAGCGTCAACACACGCGCAAAATAACAAGCAAAAAATGCTACTATACAAGCTTACCAGCACCAGCAGTAGGTTGCGCGGAAAGATCACTATCCCGCGGAAGAACAAAATTCTTCACAATACTGTGATACCACAATTCCTCATCTGGCTTTTTTGCAATAGTAGACATCTTTCCACCTTCTCTACCAAACGTAACAACGTATAACGAGATAACTACAAACAAGGAGAAGTGAAGATGAATTTCAAAAAAAAAAAAAAGAGAGAGAGAAGCAGAAGTAAAGAAACAGGGCAAAAATCTTACTCTTGCCATCCTCCATATACACCGGCTTCTCTTCTCGTTCCATCCTCCAGTTCAGACTCATACCGGCACCAACAAGGGCTTTCTCCGGTAAAGCAATAGACGGAACGTCCTTCAGATCCTGGTACCAATTCTCGTCAAGAGGGGTCTGAATGGTTTCGATAGGGACGTTCTCTTTTCCCCTAAAAATCATCTTCACCGGAAAAACCCCTGCTTTAATGAAAAAGAATTTATGTTTCCAGTCGTGGAATGATTTTGGAGTATGAAGCAAAATCTTCTTCACTGATGCCCTTTGAATAAACGAATAGAACCCTTGAGTACAGTGCATTTGATGAAAAACTCGGAATCGAGGAACCGTCGGTTCAATATCCATCGTACGGCACACGAATTCAAAATGCCAAACCCTAACCATACCAATTGGGTGCATCTGGGAAATATGGAACTTGTAATACTCAAGAATTTCCAGAAAAAATTTCGTTACAGGAAAACGAAAGTTGCCTGCACTAAAGAAATCCCAAAACAAGGTCACATACCCGGCCGGAGCATCCGCCGCCGTTTGATCTTCTTCAGGGTAAAGGGCACCCCAGTTTTCCGGGAACCTGAGATTCCGAATCAAACCATCAAAGGTTGCCCTAGACCACTTTAATGGTGGAAGTTCGACAGACATTTCTTCTGTTGAGTCTTCGTGATGATTGTCGGTTGACATACGAAGGAGAAATTGCAATTCTTTCTAAAAGAACGGATAAAGAAGACAAAGAGGGAAAAGGGTTTCAACAAGGTAATGATTACTGGAAATGGGAAATCCAAAACACTTATATACCCACCGCCATAAATAGCTTCGGTAACTGCAACAACACCTTTTTCGGGATAGCACAGTTACCCAAGCGACAAAGGCGAGTGGGAAGCAACACAAACACGAGTTCACGCGTGCGTGTAGAGCACGGTCAGTAATGTGCACCTGACAATGACAGCCTGTCACACAGTCCTTACTGTACCTCTCACCCAAAGTCAAAGATTTTCAAAATCACCATAATAAGCAAAGTGTATCTTCTCATAGAAGATTCTCCACTTTCGCGCCCAAAACCTATAAACAATAAAAACCCCTCTCTTAAAGTCCAGTGCTCCACTTATTTGCATAAGATCAACACTAGACTGGGGGGACTTGAAGGGGTAAGGTCCCAAAAACCTCGTACCAAGTACTTGGGACCATACCACAACCTCATTTTCTAACAATCCTTAAAACCTTGCGCGGCAGCGCACTGGTTTTACAAAAGGAAATTAAGAAGAAAGTAAGTAAACACTAGCGCGCCAAAGGAAATTAACAAATCCCTGCGCCGATCTCCACAAAAGGGTAAAAATCCTAACAAGTACTTCCGCTTAGTAATACCCAGACTTGGATATTATTTGCTAAGCTGATACCACACGATAAGGAGTCACACCGGATTATGGCAATAATCTTCTAGAAGACTCATTCGTGCACCAACAGACGGTTATAACCGTCTGGGACACATGTCATCATCCCAGGAGACCCTGAGATCACCATAATGGCATGGAATTGGAGAGAAATCTCCATTTGCCCACTTTCCACGTGGCAACACCCCACTTTCCCGTGTGCACTCACGTCGGATTAAGAGGATTAACGGGATGGGAAATAACCGCCTACGGAGTTAGCATCTTCCGTTAATATTTCAACGACGAGTTTTCCCGCCCAAACTCCCGGCTATAAATATGAGAATAAATCAGGTATGAACTTCAAGTTACGCTCACTTCATCAATACTTCTTCTTCTTCTTCTTCATAAACACATACTTATTCTCACGTCGGTGTCGGGTTACGGAGAGAACCTCCCTTCTCCCCGTAACGAGGCTAACGGTGTTCTGTTTTGCAGTATTCACCGGAGAAGAAGACTTGTCCCTTCGAACCAAACGAGAGAGAACCACCCTTTTTATGCAGAACGTAACCCCCTGGTTAATTTGATTCCGCTCATTTATCCAATGTTTCTTCAGTGTGTGAATTAAACACGAAGAAGTAATTAACTGTTGATTTCTATTGATAATATGACAAGTACAATACTATGAAATCAAACGGACATAGTTTCCCCATTCTAGTCACGAAAATTACAAATGACCAAGACCCTACACTCATATATATAGAAGTTGTGGCTTTGTACGAAGCCAATAATGTTCCCTTCGTACGAAGCTGGTCACTTCGTACGAAGCCATGAGGTCCCTTCGTACGAACCTACTAAAACATACATGAACTTCATTCTTTGCTCTATTTAGCACCAGTCTTGATCATTTGTTTAAGCTACGATACGTGATTGATGGAAGTGATAGACATTATGCACTCACAGACTGATGAAAACACACTACAGATTTATTCATTAGAGAAACAATTCTCATAAGAACTTCTGCTTAATGCTGAGCCATTAGCAGAGTGGTTTTGTTTGGAGAGATGGTGTTGAATCAGCTTCAGTATTTCAACACACATACAACTTGTTTTGTCTAATTGTTTAGACAAATGTGATTGTGATGGAATATTTTTGCCCTTTTGAAATTTGGGATGTGTTTTTGGTTTTTCAGTTATTTTAAGAGTTTCATCCCTTTTTAAGCAAACTCTGGGTGACAGAAACAGTTTATCAGAACTGCTTGATTTGTAAGAGTCAGCATCAGAATTTGATATTATCTTATCAAAACCATTTTCTGATTCTTTTACAAAGGTGGTAGGATTCTTGATATTTTTTTTTGACATATCCTAACCCTTCACCTCTGTTCTTTGGGGTTGCTTCAATAAGTTGTATGAATTCTTTGGCTTGTTGAAAACCTTTTACATTGATCTCATTGTCTTGAATTTTTTTGTAAAGATGCTTTCTTTCCTGTTCATAAAATTCAATTTTTGCATCTTTCATTAAGTTTTGATCAATCAGTAATTGGTTTTCAGTTTTAACCTTATTGAGCAACTTTTTCAAATCATCAAATTTTGTGCTTTCTGATGACTTTTTATTTTGCAGAATCACAAAATCTTGCATTAGCTTGTTCAGTTGTTGTTCTAGATCATTGTTTTCTAAATTTACTATGTGTTCTGATGAACTGGAGCATTCATCAGAAGTTGCAGCCATTAAGCAAACATTAGCCATTTCTTCCTCTTCTTCATTAGAAGAGTCATCGGTTAGCCAGGTATCAGTACCTGCTATCAAACTGACTTTCTTTTGTTGTCTTTTAGCTTCTTTAAGCTTCTTCTCATAATAGCCTGTCACACCCTGACTTTTGCGGAAGCGTATGATGTGTGACTTATTCAATATCACTGCATTCAATTATAATAAACAACTATATGATTAAAACAAGATGTTCATCCATTTCATAAGTTTAAAGTATTACAAACACGAGTCATTAGGTTTCAACCAAAAATCCTCAAGTTTACATTTCAAAAGTGGATGACATCAAAACTCGAAATTTATGTCTTGAAAACAACACCAGCGCCCAAGATCCATCCTGTTTCCTGAAATACATGTAATTTTGAAAACATCAACAAAAGTTGAGCGAGTTCATGTGATTCTGTATGAGTTCGAATAATCTTGTAAACATTTGTAATCCTTGTAAGTATGCCTTTGTAATTCGGTATGAAAGCAACAAGGATACAGATCAATTAATGGTTTGCAAGGCCATTAATATGTGTGACGTGATGCAGGAAGGCTCAATCCTAGCGGATTTTGTACCAGGCTTCCGGCTGGAAGACATAATCAACACATGGGCCAAATCCCAGTCCTCATGGGCGGGGCTCGCAACACCCAAATAGATCTATCACTCATGTCCCTCGGTCCTACTACAAGGATTAATGGTATTAAGCGTTGTACCCACCACTCACATGATCTAACAGTTCATTCCTTAGCTAACCATACCATATGTAAACGTTTGTAAACAATTTGTAACATGTACTTCACCCCCGAAGTTATAAAACTGAAAACATTTAAAATAAAAGGGGGACATGAACTCATAGTCTTGCGTTCTTCGATCAAATACCCAAAGCTTCTTCTAGAGTGCACGACTACCTACAAATGTACTACGGTTTATTAGACGGGTAGGTAGTGCCTTGACTTAGTCTTATTTAGTATCTTTGGGTTACGCTTCTTTGTGTCATTAATATTATTCCAAGTATATAATTATTTGTTAAAATAATAAATATTTTAACTTAAATTATATTAATTAATTGTTGGAATATTAGTTAAAATAATATATTTTAACTTGACACATTTATGTATTTGTACATGTATATCTTCCTAAGGATGGGTGTATTCATACTCATATCTTAAACTTGTATATTTTTGTCAAGTATCGGTGGTGTATTCCGGTGTATTTATACGTACTAGAATACGTATTTTTTATTGTGTTTATTAAGTATTTTTATACTTAATTTTTGTATTAATTTTTCCGGAATAATATTTCTAATAAAAATTCACCAATATATATTCTTAAAATATATATTTTTGAGAAATCATTTATAGAACTTATCTATACTTCTTTCTTGCAAAAATATTTATATTTTCATATAAACCTCAAAAATAATATATTTTCAAGTTTAAGTTAGAAAATATATATAAATCCATTTTTTTCACTCAAAATAATGTATTCTAAATTTGTTTGAGAAAAATATTTATTTTCTCCCAAAATAATATATCTTCTAATAATTCAAGAAAACATATATATTTTTCTTTACTCAAAACAATATATTTTCTTCTTGTAAAAAATATGATATATTTTTGTAATGATTGTAAAAATCAAACTTTTGTTCTCTTGGTGTCCAAAATGTCGTTTACCAAAATATACTCATGAATTTAATTCTAGAATATTTTTGTAAGTTATATTCCTTGTTCGGTTTCTTCCAATTTTTGGGTATAAATTATATATTCATTTCTTGGAATTTTGGTAATATTTTGTATTATATTTCTTGGTATTTTGGTGAGTTATATTATTTCAAGTCCTAAAATAATATAACTAATACACATAATATACAAGTAATCACACAAATGTGACCTCTAAATATATATTTTCCTAAATACATATTTAGTCACTTTTATTTATTAAAACCAACCTCCAATATTTTGTAATTTTTGTAACAATAATTATGGCAAATTTTGTATGAAAAACCATGTTTAGAATATACTTATAAACACTTGTTTAAAAATATTTTGCCAAGTGTTTAGATTCTAGAGAAATTTTGCCATAGTTTCCCCTTAAAAATGGAGGTTTCCATGCTTTCAAAGCATATCATTTTCTTTTAAAAATCATCACAATTCATCAAAAAAGCAACAATATTTACCAAGTGCCAAAATCAATGTCACACCCCGACCACGTAAAACATCAAATCGTGGCGGAAACGTCGGGGAGTGTTGTAACAGAATTATTGTTTCACAACCATGGCATACAAAGTTATATTTTATTTATCAAACAAGAGTGTTACATTGTCTAAAAACAGGAAAATAAAGAGTTCTTAACATAAATTAACTAGTTCTTGCTTCATTTTAAGTCACTAAGGCACAGGTCCGCCTAAGTGTGTCTCGATCATCATCCTAAGCAAGTATATGTACTATAATGTACTAATGAACATAGCAAGTATATGATATGAAAGCAGGAAAGCACGAAAGTAACAAGTAGGCACATGTGTTTCACCCCAAAACAGTTTGGAAAACAGTAAAAGAGGGGTCTATGTACTCACTTGAGATTGCTCAGTAGTCCTTGAGTGACAACCAAACAATGCTAGAGATCACGGATATCAAACGGCACCTAATATAGGTAACTATGTTAATAAACCGGACCTAAATCGGAGGATCGGATAGAATGAGGGTTCGTAAACCAAACGAGTATGGAGACTCGTGTAATATGGTTTAACAAAGCCTACATACTAAATGAAACCTAACATAAGTGCTTACGACCCATTACGACCCGTTTAGGTAGCTTATGCTACTTTAACGCGTCGTTCGCGTGAAACGCGTTCGGACCGCCTAACTAGTCCTATGACAAGTAGAATATACCATAACATGCCTAATATTGTCGCCAAATCAGTTTAGATGTCAAACGTTATGTCACATATGTTTATAATGAATTTTGGCATCAAAGGGGTATTTTGGTAATTTACCTAAGGCATATAAACTACCTATCATACAACTACTTATATGTCGTGAACATAAGGTATAACCTCGGAAGGTTATTCCCTACCTACCATGGTCACCTAATGTATTTGGTCGGATCCTAATGATCGACCAAATGGGTCGGGTTCGAAGGTATAAGCGATTTATTAGATCGTTTACCCTTACGACCCTAGACAACGTGGTAATCAGTAGGCATAGTCACAAGGGACTATAACCATCGTGATTACAATCACGTTGCGAATTTCAAACGAACTTCGCATTGACCATAAACTGGTCAACGCAGAAAGTCAAACAAGGTTTGACTTTCGGACTCGAAAAGCAATAAAAGAACGAAGGAATACTTACGAAGGGTCCCCGAATGCTAATCTTGATTCAAGTAGCTCAGGTATGAAACAATGGTTTCAACTTAGAGCTTCTCAAATCAGATTCTTGTGGGTTTTGCAATGGGGATGGATGGGTATTTATAGATTTCTTTGAACCTTTAAGATCGTTTCTTGGAGAAGAGGGAATGATCACATCCCTACACTTGTTGGCAAGCTCATATACATCATATTGGCCCCCCATAAGCAGGAAACAACACATGGAATTGGATTGGGAGTGCTAAACAGCTGTTAACAGCTGTTAAAAATGGCTTTTGCTGATCAGAAGGGGCCTCGCGTGATGCCAAGGGGGCTAGGTGTCACGCTAAGGTCCCTCTAGACAGCAACCAGTTTCCAACGTTTCCAATTCAGTCCCCGTTGTGTATTAAGGCCATTTCCGACATGTTTAAGGCTCGTGAAGCCATTTTCAAGGCCCTAAGATGATGCCTAAACATTGTGGACATGAAACATGCTAAAAAATATCCCGGATGTTGGTTCGTTTGGTCGTACGATTGCGATGTTCGCTTAATTACGACGGAATGCGCATAAGCGCGAAAAACGATCCAAATGACGCGACGAATGGATTTTTCTCAAGCCAAACACTAAAATAAAATATTTTAGTGCTTACATAAATTTTTGGATGTCCGGATGTATTCAGAACGTACGTTATGCGCGAAAATGCAAACTTGTGCACTTTTTGACGCTTTTAGTCCGTGAATGACCCAAAAGTTTATTTTAGCATACCGAACCCCTCAAAGCCTATTTCTAAGCTATGTAAAGGTTATTTATGGTATGTTTAACTTATGGTCATGTTCCGGAATGTTCGTTACAGTTCAAATTGGCATACTTTCGTAGTTTGTCTAGTTTAGTCCCTGTAAGCGAATTAACTTGTTTTTGCCATACCAAAGCCTTCAAAACTTATTTCTAAGTTATGTAAAGGTTATTTAAGGTATTTTAAGCATATGTTGATGTTTCGGAGTATTTTTCGCGTTAAACTAAGTACGTTTACGCACCAGTTTGCGTATAACTCTCCAGAAAGTGATATAGAGTTTGAAATTGAACAAAAGTCAAAACATGAAAAATGTAAAACATAACCAAACGAACATTGGGATCAAATAACATTGTTTTATTGATAACTGAACTGTTCACAATGATTACAAGCACAGATGTTACAGTCTCCCCTACTTGTGGAAATTTCATCCCGAAATTTATTTAGAGGAAACTCGTGGGAAAAGATGCGGATATTTCGCCTTCATTTGTTCTTCGCATTCCCAAGTAAACTCGGGTCCATGTTTAGCTTCCCAGTGAACTTTGACCAAAGGAATGCGCTTGCGTTTGAGCCACTTGACTTCACGTTCCATGATTTCCACTGGCTTCTCAACAAATTTCAGTGTTTTATCAACATGAATTTCGTCAAGCGGTATGTGGAGGTTCTCATCAGCTAAACACCTCTTGAGATTGGACACGTGAAAGGTTGGATGAACATTTCCAAGTTCAGGAGGTAACTCAAGTCTGTAGGCTACCTTACCGATTCTTTCGACGATCTTGAATGGTCCAACGTATCTAGGTGCAAGTTTTCCTTTCTTTCCAAATCTGATCACACCTTTCCAAGGTGAGACCTTAAGTAATACTCGATCACCGAATTGAACTTCCTAGGGCTTGCGTTTTGGGTCCGCGTAACTCTTTTGACGGCTTCTAGCTGTCTGAAGGTTATCACAAAATTTCTTAATCTTGTCAGTTGTCTCTAAAATGAGGGCAGGTCCAGTAAGCTGAGCCTCGCCGATCTCATTCCAGCAGACTGGTGAACGACATTTTCGACCATAGAGAGCCTCGAAAGGAGCCATTTTGATGCTGGAGTGATAACTGTTGTTGTAGGAGAATTCAATCAACTGAAGATGTGAATCCCAACTACCACCAAAATCGATCACACAAGCTCTAAGCATATCCTCCAGAGTCTGGATTGTTCTCTCAGATTGACCATCTGTTTGCGGATGATAAGCGGTGCTCAGATTAAGTTGGGTCCCCATAGCAGATTGCATGGTTCTCCAAAAATGAGAAGTGAAACGAGCATCTCTGTCAGAAATGATGTTCAAAGGAACACCATGTCGAGCTACAATTTCATCCACATAGATTTTAGCAAGTTTGTCAGCAGAAAAATCCTCACGAATTGGCAAGAAATGCGCTGACTTAGTAAGACGATCAACGACTACCCAGATGGCATCATGACCTTTCTTTGTGTGTGGAAGTTTGGTAACAAGATCCATAGTAATGTTTTCCCATTTCCAAACTGGGATCTCTGGTTGCACCAATAAACCAGAAGGATGTTGATGTTCAGCCTTAACCTTAAGACAAGTAAGGCATTTTGATACATATAAGGCAATGTCTTTCTTCATACCAGGCCACCAATACTGAATACGAAGATCCTTATACATCTTATCTGAGCCAGGATGAACAGAATAACGAGACTTATGGGCTTCATCCATAAGCAAGGTGCGAAGATTATCTTGGCTTGGGACCCACAAACGGTCCATGAAGTAATACGATCCATTGTCCTTCAGTTCCAGATCAGGTGTTATGTGATAGGGAAATTCCTTGTCCATTAAACCTTGTGAAACACAAGATTGTTGAGCCTGAGAAATGCGGGCTTGGATATCGGATCGAGCTTGAATAACATATTGAACACGAACACAATGAAGCTTAGTACGTTCCTTACGACTCAATGCATCAGCTACGATATTCGCCTTACCAGGATGGTAGCGAATTTCGCAGTCATAGTCGTTTAGAAGCTCGACCCAACGCCGTTGCCTCATGTTGAGTTCTTTCTGATTGAAGATATGCTGAAGACTTTTGTGGTCCATGAAAACCACACATTTTGTACCGTACAAATAGTGTCTCCAGATCTTTAGAGCGAAAACAACTGCACCCAACTCAAGATCATGAGTGGTGTAGTTCTTCTCATGTATCTTCAACTACCTCGATGCATATGCTATGACTTTGTTCCTTTGTATCAGAACGCAGCCAAGACCCAATTTAGATGCATCGCAATAAACGACGAAATCATCATTGCCCTCAGGCAAAGTCAGAACAGGCGCGTCACAAAGTTTCTGCTTCAAGTGTTGAAAAGCTTCCTCTTGCTTGAATCCCCAATCAAAGGATTTGTTCTTCTGAGTTAGAGCAGTTAGAGGAACTACAATCTTTGAGAAGTTTTCAATGAAGCGGCGGTAATAACCCGCTAAACCAAGAAAAGAACGAACTTCAGTAGGAGTAGTAGGCGTATCCCAATCCTTAATCGCACTGATCTTGGAGGGATCTACATGAATACCTTGTTCGTTGACAATATGCCCCAAAAATTGAACTTCTCTAAGCCAGAATTCGCACTTGGAGAATTTGGCAAAAAGTTTCTCTTTCTTTAGGAGTTCCAGAGTAAGACGAAGAAGTTGCTCATGATCAGCTCGCGTCTTAGAATAAATCAAGATGTCGTCAATAAAAACAATGACGAACTGATCCAAATAAGGTTTGCAGACCCTATTCATTAAGTCCATGAAAACAACAGGAGCATTAGTCAAACCAAATGGCATGATTGTGAACTCGTAATGCCCATAACGAGTGCGGAAAGCTGTCTTGGGAATATCTTCTTCGTGCACACGAAGTTGATGATACCCGGAACGCAGATCAATCTTCGAAAAATAAGAAGCGCCCTGTAACTGATCAAAGAGATCGTCTATGCGCGGTAGAGGATATCGATTCTTGATGGTAAGCTTGTTAAGCTCACGATAATCGATACACATCCTAAAAGATCCATCCTTCTTCTTGACAAAAAGAACGGGAGCACCCCAAGGTGAAAAGCTAGGACGGATGAAACCTTTGTCAGAGAGCTCCTGAAGCTGCTTAGACAACTCTTGCATCTCAGATGGTGCAAGACGATAGGGAGATCTGGAAATGGGATTTGCACCAGGTACGAGATCAATATGGAACTCGACTTGGCTTGCTGGGGGTAGACCAGGTAACTCTTCAGGGAATACTTCAGAATAATCCCGAACGACAGGAATATCTGAAATAGACTTACCCTTGCCTTTATCTGCTGTAACATGTGCTAAGAAGGCCACATAGTTCTTCCGCAGATATTTCTGAGCTTTAAAACAAGACATGAGCTTGAGACCACCAGACGGTTTCTCACCATGAACCTGTAGGATCTCGCATGTCGAAAGCGGCACACGAACGATCTTCTCGAAATAAACTACCTCTGCGTGATGCTTGGATAACCAATCCATACCCACAATGACGTCGAAGCTTCCAAGTTGCATAGGCGTGAGGTTGATAGGAAAAAGATGGTCGTTAAGGTTCAACTGGCAGTTGCGTAGAACAGAATCAAGAACAATGGGTTCACCACTAGCAACTTCTAATGTCAAGGATTTTCCTAGTTTCGTTCTAGACACGCGAAGCATTGGCTCAAAAGACAATGACACAAAACTCTTGTCGGCACCAGAATCGAAAAGAATAGATGCAGGCTGATTATTAATAAGGAATGTACCGTTCACCCCATTATCGTCCGCCTGCGCCTCTTGGGCATTCATGTTGAAGACTCGACCTCGAGCCGGAGCCTGAGCTGGATTCGCATTCACCAATCTTGGACATTGATTACGGTAGTGGGTCAGATCCCCACAGTTATAACAAGCACCTGGTGGGTAGTGTGGTCGTGCAGCTTGACCCTGTTGCTGAGCAGGAGGCTGAGCAACTTGTTGAGCCGGGTTCTGAACTGCCTGATTTTGAGCAAACCGACAAACATTGGCAAGATGACCCGACTTCCCATAGTTATTACAGAAACGGCACTGATGTTGCGGCTGATGGTGATTGTTGCATCTATTGCACAAAGGTGCATTCCCTGAATAGGGCTTCTTCGCTGGAGGCTGTGCGGGTTGGTTGGGAGCTGCCTGGTTAGCTTGGGCAGTGACATCATAGTTTTGGGAAGCCTTACGCTTCCTTGCCCTCTTCTGTAACAACTGTGCTTGTAATCACTATGAACAGTTCTATTATCAATAAAACAATGTTATTTGATCACAATGTTTGTTTGGTTGTGTTTTACATTTTTCATGTTTTGACTTTTATTCAATTTCAAACTCTATATCACTTTCTGGAGAGTTATACGCAAACTGGTGCGTAAACGTACTCAGTTTAACGCGAAAAATACTCCGGAACACCAACATATACTTAACATACCTTAAATAACCTTTACATAACTTAGAAATAAGTTTTGAAGGCTTTGGTATGGCAAAAACAAATTAATTCGTTTACAGGGACTAAACTTGACAAACTGCGAAAGTATGTCAATTTGAACTGTAACGAACATTCCGGAACATGACCATAAGTTAAACATACCATAAATATCCTTTACATAGCTTAGAAATAGGCTTTGAGGGGTTTGGTGTGCTAAAATAAACTTTTGGGTCATTCAGGGACTAAAAGTGTCAAAAAGTGCACAAGTTTGCATTTTCGCGCATAACTTACGTTCTGAATACATCCGGACATCCAAAAATTTATGTAAGCATGACTATATTATATTTTAGTGTTCGCCATAAGAAAAATCCATTCGTTGCGTCATTTGGATCGTTTTTCGCGCTTGTGCGCATTCCGTCGTAATTAACCGAACATCGCAACCGTACGGCTAAACGAACCGACATCCGAGATATTTTTGAACACATTTTAAGTTCCCTATACTTTAACTTCATTTTAGAGCTTTGAAATGGGGTTAACGGGCCTTAAACGTGTCGAAAATGGGCTGAATGCATGACAGGGACCAAAAGTGTAAATCTGCCAAACTAAGGAGTAGCGCACCGCTACCCTTATTATGTAACGGTGCGCTAGCCTTGTCCAGACCAGATGCAGAGTATTTAAACAGCCTGTTTGCACATGTTTAATTCACAACCACATCTCCACACATGCTTAGTCAGATGATAAGGATCACTTTGAGCTACCATAAGGTCCCGACACTTGTACGGGTGGGATTAAGGCACGTTTTCCATGAAACGATCTTAACGGTGGACCGAATACTATAAATACCCCATCACCCCATGCTTCATAATCACTAGAATTTTGATTTGAGAAACTCTAAGTTGAAACATTTGTTTCATACCTGAGATTTTTGAATCGAGATTAGCATTCGGGGACCCTTCGTAAGTATTCTTTCGTTCTTTTCCTTATTTTACTGCTTTTCGAGTCCGAAAGTCAAACTTTGTTTGACTTTCAGCGTTGACCAGCTTATGGTCAATGCGAAGTTCGTTTGAACTTCGCAACGTGATTGTAATCACGATGGTCATAGTCCCTTGGGACTATGCCTACTGATTACCACGTTGTCTAGGGTCGTAGGGTAAGCGATCTGATCAATCGCTTATACCTTCGAACCCAACCCAGTTTGGTCGATCATTAGGATCCGACCAAATACATTAGGTGACCATAGTGTAGGGAATAACCTTCCGAGGTTATACCTTATGGTCACATCGTTTAAGTAGTTGTATGATAGGTAGTTTATATGCCTTAGGTAAATTACCAGAATACCCTTTTCATGTATAATTGGTAATTTAGCATATGTAACCTAAACTTTTGTCACATAACTGATTATGTAACATGTTTAGGCATATAACACTTGTCATAGGACTAGTTAGGCGGTCCGAACGCGTTTCACGCGAACGACGCGTTAAAGTAGCATAAGCTACCTAAACGGGTCGTAATGGGTCGTAAACAATTATGTTAGGTTTCATTTAGTATGTAGGCTTTGTTAAACCAAATGACACGAGTCTCTACACTCGTTTGGTTTACAAACCCTCGTGCTACCCGATCTTCCGATTTAGGTCCGGTTTATTAACATAGTTACCTATATTAGGTGCCGTTTGATTCCGAGATCTATAGCATTACTTGGTGGTTATCTTAATACATCTGAGCAATCTCAAGTGAGTACATAGACCCCTCTTTTACTGTTTTCCAAACTGTTTTGGGGTGGAACACATGTGCCTACTTGTTACTTTCATGCTTTCCTGTTTTCACATCATATACCTGCTATGTTCGTTAGTACATTATAGTACATGATTTCATTACATTTCATGCTAGGTGTGCCCATTGTGTGCATTACTTGGTACATTGTTTTACATTACATTTCATGCTAGGTGTGCCCATTGTGTGCATTACTTGGTACATTGTTTTACATTACATTTCATGCTAGGTGTGCCCATTGTGTGCATTACTTGGTACATTGTTTTACATTACATTTCATGCTAGGTGTGCCCATTGTGTGCATTACTTAATACATCGTTTTACATTACATTTCATGCTAGGTGTGCCCATTGTGTGCATTACTTAGTACATCGTTTTACATTACATTTTCACGCTACGTATGTTCATTTGATTACATACTTAGTGCATCACATGCTTACATTTTTGGTATGACATTTGGTTTGTTTAACATGGAACAATACATTCATTAACATTGATCATGCCATTCGTTAGTAGGTAGTGGTACCATAGGAATTGACAACTCCCGTTCCGGACATCCCAGGGAAAGGGGATGAAAGGAATGACCGAATTCGATATACATAATTTAGATAAACCTTTAATTTGTTTAAGGGTTTATCGCCACAGTCTCAAGGCTTGGATGTATGCATTTTAACAATACCGCATAAATGTTTGTATCAGTATAGCATGCATTTGTTACACAAAACATGACTTTGATTTAAACTGTGTTTTACTTCAATACCTTGTTGTTGTGCATTTTACATATGGTTTAGTTGATACATTTCAATTACCATACATGACATTTTGGTTACATATTACATGATCTACATTGAACATAAACATTTGACATTGATATACACATTGGTGGTTTACATTGGACATAGACATTTTGATATGGTTTACACAATAACACTTGACAATTGGTTTGTACATGAACAAGTTACATTGGTGGTTGTTTGGGTAAGTGATTTGAGTAACGAGGTGTGTGTAATATGATACAAACATGGTGGATACGCCGCTGGTACTTCCTATATATAAGTGTTTGTATAATATTACATAGCGCAACGTTATTTAAACCATTTCAGTATAGACATATTACATTTTATACACATAACATACTTTTCATAAGACATTGTTTTACAAAATAGTTTATTTTATACAATTCATTTTACATGGTTATTCATTTAACCTTACATTTATTTATACATATCAACTGATCTTATCATTTTTTTCAAATGATTTACAAGACAAAGTAAATTACAAGGTTCATGACTAAACATTTTCTCAAATACAAGTCATGAATCCTATTTTCACAAACCTATGTATCTCACAGGCATTTTTATGCTGACGTACCTATTTTCACATGTGTTTTCAGGAGCTTTTCCGTAGGATGTTGATCATGACACTAGGGCGGACCTGTGCCTTAGAGACTAAAAACGAAGATAGACTTGTTTAATTATGTTATAAACTCTTTTGTTTACTGTTCAAGACAATGTAACACCCTTGTTTAATAAATAAATACAACTTTGTATGCCATGGTTATGAAACAATTAATTCTGTTACAACACTCCCCGACGTTTCCGCCACGTTTTGTATGTTACACGTGGTCGGGGTGTGACATTTTCGATGAACCAGAATCCTTTCCATTCTTGTTTTGACCTTTCTTGCTATCTTCCTTGTCAGACGACTGTTTCTTGCCCTTGTCACCCTTCCTGTGTAACTTATTCTTCCGAATCTGCGACTCAATCAATGTCACTGCTAACTCGATAGCCTGACAGAGTGTGGCAGGGTTACTACCAGTAATGATGTCTTGCACTGAGTCAGGTAGGCCGTCGATGTACCTTTCGATATCCTTGTCAAGTAGGGTAACCATTGTTGGGCAAAGCAGACTCAACTCCTCAAATCTATCAGTATACGCCATGTGCTCGCCACTATCTTGTTTCAAGTCATCGAACTCTCTCTCCAAAGCTCGCTGTTCATGACGAGGACAGAACTCCCTCATCATAAGGGCCCTGAGTTCAGCCCATGTCTGTGCTAGAGCAACTTCTGCACCACGGTCTCTCATAACCCCGTTCCACCATGTGAGAGCCCTCTTCTGGAACACACTCGAAGAAAACTCGACCTTGCGATTGTCAGGACACTGCACGTGGCAGAAAGTATTCTCAATGCTCTCGAACCATTGAAGAAGCCCAGTCGCTCCCTCAGAACCACTAAACTTGAGTGGTTTAGCCGAGTTAAAATCCTTGTATTTGCATGGAGCATTGTTGTTGTTGTTGGCTTGGTTCCATTGAGCAAAGAGATTTGGGAATTGAGCAGCCATCTACTGCGCAATGATTTCTGCCAGTTCGGCAGTCGCTATCTGGTTTTCGCGTCGAGGAGGCATTCTAAAAGAGGAAACATGAAAGGAAACGAGTGAGATGATTGGATGAAAAGAATGAGATGAAACAAAAATTGACAACAGCAAAGATGGTGGTCATTTGTTCGCATCACAAAGCAAACAAGCGACACATAGTGACTAATCAAAGTAAATGGGTCAAAACAATGTATCGCGAAGACATGCTCGCCTATAAGTGAACACTCACCCCAAGAGTTCCCAGGTAAGAGTGACTGGTCCGATTATGTGGATTTGTACGAACACTCTAGCCTTAGACAGAAAACCCAGGGTACAGGCATTCACCCTTCCAGTTTGCACGTGTTCACATTATTTAAAACCCAAAACCTTGACGAGATTTTGAAAACTCAAAGGGGTTCAAAACCATATAACAGAGGGTTCAAAACCTTATAATAGAGGGTTCAAAACCTTGCAATAATTCATTCAAAAACAGAAGATTGTTTTTCAAAAAATCGTTTCGGAAAATTGGGTTCTTGTTTTGATAATCACCTAAGGATAGGTGATATGCATGTTTTAAGATCTAAACACAAGATAATTTATGTTAGGGTCCTAGAAAGGTTATAGTCTAGGTCAAAGCAGTACTAATAACCTAATTCCCTATAACCATTGGCTCTGATACCAACTCTTCTGTCACACCCCGACCACGTAAAACATCAAATCATGGCGGAAACGTCGGGGAGTGTTGTAACAGAATTATTGTTTCACAACCATGGCATACAAAGTTATATTTTATTTATCAAACAAGAGTGTTACATTGTCTCAAAACAGGAAAATAAAGAGTTCTTAACATAAATTAACTAGTTCTTGCTTCATTTTAAGTCACTAAGGCACAGGTCCGCCTAAGTGTGTCTCGATCATCATCCTAAGCAACAGCTCCTGAAAACATATGTGAAAATAGGTAAGTCAGCATAAAAATGCCTGTGAGATACATAGGTTTTGTGAAAATAGGATTCATGACTTAAGTTTAAGAAAAAAGTTGTTTAACAAAAGTCAGTCATGAACCTTGTAAATTGTTTTGTTTTGTTTTGTAAATCATTCAAAAAGCGATGATATGTATAAATAAGAGAACAATGTAAGGTTAAATGAATAACCAAGTAAAATGAGTTTGTATTAGATAAGTTGTTTTGTAAATCAATGTCTTGTGAAAATAAGTTGTTTATGTAAAACGTAATATGTCAAATATTGAAATGATTTAAGTAACGCTACGGCATGTAATGTCATACAAACACTTATATATTGGAAGTACCAGCGGTGTATCCACCATGCTTGTATCATATTACACACGCCTCGTTACTCAAATCACTTACTCAAACCAACCACCAATGTAAATTGTTTATGTATAAATGAATTGTCATGTGTTAATGTGTAAACCATATCGAAATGTCTATGTCCAATGTAAACCACTAAATGTGTATATCAATGTCAAAATGTTTATGTTTAATGTAGATCATGTAATGTGTACCCAAAAATATCATGTATGGTAAGTGAAATATATCAACTAAACCATATGTAAAATGCACAAAAACAAGGTATTGAAGTAAAACATGGTTTAAATCAAAGTTATGTTTTGTGGAACAAATGCATGCTAGACTGATACAAACATTTATGCGGCATTGTGAAAATGCATACATCCAAGCCTTGAGACTGTGGCGATAAACCCTTAAACAAATTAAAGGCTTATCTAAGTTATGTGTATCGAATTCGGTCATTCCTTTCATCCAAACCTACCCGGGATGTCCGGACGGGAGTTGTCAATTCCTATGGTACCACTACCTACTAACGAACGGCGTAGCTAATGTTAATGAATGTATTGTTCCATTTTAAACAACCCAAATGTCATACCAAAATGTAAGCATGTGATGAAAACAACTGTACTAAGTATGTAACAAGTGGACATACATAGTATATGACGTGAAACAAATGTACTAAGTATGCACACAATGGACATACATAGCATGAAATGTAATGTGAAACAATGTACTAAGTATGCACACAATGGACATACATAGCATGAAATGTAATGTAAAACAATGAAATCATGTACTATAAATGTACTAATGAACATAGCAAGTATATGATATGAAAGCAGGAAAGCACGAAAGTAACAAGTAGGCACATGTGTTTCACCCCAAAACAGTTTGGAAAACAGTAAAAGAGGGGTCTATGTACTCACTTGAGATTGCTCAGTAGTCCTTGAGTGACAACCAAACAATGCTAGAGATCACGGATATCAAACGGCACCTAATATAGGTAACTATGTTAATAAACCGGACCTAAATCGGAGGATCGGATAGAATGAGGGTTCGTAAACCAAACGAGTATGGAGACTCGTGTAATATGGTTTAATAAAGCCTACATACTAAATGAAACCTAACATAAGTGCTTACGACCCATTACGACCCGTTTAGGTAGCTTATGCTACTTTAACGCGTCGTTCGCGTGAAACGCGTTCGGACCACCTAACTAGTCCTATGACAAGTAGAATATGCCATAACATGCCAAATATTGTCGCCAAATCAGTTTAGATGTCAAAAGTTATGTCACATATGTTTATAATGAATTTTGGCATCAAAGGGGTATTTTGGTAATTTACCTAAGGCATATAAACTACCTATCATACAACTACTTATACGTCGTGACCATGAGGTATAACCTCGGAAGGTTATTCCCTACCTACTATGGTCACCTAATGTATTTGGTCGGATCCTAATGATCGACCAAATGGGTCGGGTTCGAAGGTATAAGCGATTTATTAGATCGTTTACCCTTACGACCCTAGACAACGTGGTAATCATTAGGCATAGTCACAAGGGACTATAACCATCGTGATTACAATCACGTTCAGAAGTTTAAACGAACTTCGCATTGACCATAAACTGGTCAACGCAGAAAGTCAAACAAGGTTTGACTTTCGAACTCGAAAAGCAATAAAAGAACGAAGGAATACTTACGAAGGGTCCCCGAATGCAAATCTTGATTCAAGTAGCTCAGGTATGAAACAATGGTTTCAACTTAGAGCTTCTCAAATCAGATTCTTGTGGGTTTTGCAATGGGGATGGATGGGTATTTATAGATTTCTTCGAACCGTTAAGATCGTTTCTTGGAGAAGAGGGAATGATCACATCCCTACACTTGTTGGCAAGCTCATATACATCATATTGGCCCCCCATAAGCAGGAAACAACACTTGGAATTGGATTGGGAGTGCTAAACAGCTGTTAACAGCTGTTAAAAATGGCTTTTCCTGATCAGAAGGGGCCTCGCGTGACGCCAAGGGGGCTAGGTGTCACGCTAAGGTCCCTCTAGACAGCAACCAGTTTCCAACGTTTCCAATTCAGTCCCCGTTGTGTATTAAGGCCATTTCCGACATGTTTAAGGCTCGTGAAGCCATTTTCAAGGCCCTAAAATGATGCCTAAACATTGTGGACATGAAACATGCTCAAAAATATCCCGGATGTTGGTTCGTTTGGTCGTGCGATTGCGATGTTCGCTTAATTACGACGGAATGCGCATAAGCGCGAAAAACGATCCAAATGACGCGACGAATGGATTTTTCTCAAGACAAACACTAAAATAAAATATTTTAGTGCTTACATAAATTTTTGGATGTCCGGATGTATTCAGAACGTACGTTATGCGCGAAAATGCAAACTTGTGAACTTTTTGACGCTTTTAGTCCCTGAATGACCCAAAAGTTTATTTTAGCATACCGAACCCCTCAAAGCCTATTTCTAAGCTATGTAAAGGTTATTTATGGTATGTTTAACTTATGGTCATGTTCCGGAATGTTCGTTACAGTTCAAATTGGCATACTTTCACAGTTTGTCAAGTTTAGTCCCTGTAAGCGAATTAACTTGTTTTTGCCATACCGAAGCCTTCAAAACTTATTTCTAAGTTATGTAAAGGTTATTTAAGGTATTTTAAGCATATGTTGATGTTCCGGAGTATTTTTCGCGTTAAACTAAGTACGTTTACGCACCAGTTTGCGTATAACTCTCCAGAAAGTGATATAGAGTTTGAAATTGAACAAAAGTCAAAACATGAAAAATGTAAAACATAACCAAATGAACATTGGGATCAAATAACATTGTTTTATTGATAACTGAACTGTTCACAATGATTACAAGCACAGATGTTACAATCAAGCTATTTACACTACTTCATGAACTTAAAAATTTATAAAAACTTGTAGTAACTTGGTAGTGTATTTAGTAAGCTTAATTGCCCTTTAAAGTGTGGTTGTTTATTTAAAAACATCATTCTTGAAGAATTTAGATCTTTACAACTTGTAAAATATTTTTTCTAAAAATATTTCTTTTTGAATTTTTCTTGTTAAATACATGTTTCTACACTTGATTAACCACTAAAAATGTGGTTAGTTTCTTTAAAAACCAAGTTTATGTAAATCTTGTATTTTAACTTAGTTTTTTGAGAAAATTATTTATGTAATCACATATTTTCAAGTCTTATACTACACTTTGATCATCATCATTCAAGAATCCTTTCATACTTCAAGTTCCATGGTTTCACATAAGGATGATCATCTTGATCTTTCATAAGATCATCATCTCATCTTGCTAGATTATGTCTTTAATCACCATCTAGCAAGTTCATATGATGTTTAACATCATTAACACAAACAATCAACAATCAAGAAGCATAATAACACTTAAACAATATAGATTATCATGATTTTTAGTCTTATGTTAAAGATTATGTTCTTGATTATTAGTGTTCTTCATGATTAGTTTCTTGTATCATCTTTTAACCAACTAAACAAGATGTAAAATGGGATTAAGATGATCTTACTACTAGCTCAAGGCTAGAGATGAACACAAGATGAAGATGATGATGAATGTGATGGTTAATAGCCATTGAGAGAGGTCCTTCCACTTCCAAAGGCTCCTAGCTCCTTTGTTAAGCTCCTTACACCTTGTGATTACTTGAGATTGGATGAGAATGAAGTGAAAGTGGTGGTGGTGGTGCTTGGTGATCTCGGCCGAAAGCAAGAGGGGGAAGAAGAAGAAAGTTTAAGTGATAAGTAGTGTGTGAAATGAGAGTTCATGAACTATTGGTTAGTCTTATAATTCTCCAACAAGTCCTTAAACCATTGTGTTATGTGTTACAAAAGGTGGAACAATATCTAATAAAATAAACAAGAAAAATTAAGGGTGGGCCACCCTTGTCTAACCTTCCAAAAAGGGGGGGGGGGTCTTGGTTGGTTTGTAAAGATTAGTTATGTTAATAGTTGAAATCTAAGGGATTTAGTTAGGTTATAAGTTGTTATAATGTTATATAGTGTGTTATGATGTTCGGGGACCATAACTAGCCCGGAAATGGTAAAACAATGCTTCTAGTGAAAATTTGGTGTTTCGGGTAGTGTCCGGTTGTTCGGTTGGTTACCGGTTCGTTAGAGTGCTAAACTACGCAGTTTAGTGTGCTTTATGTTACCTTTTGTGACAGTTGTGATTCCCGACACTTAGGAAAGCATTCTGGACCATTTAACCATATTTCTGCATGATATTAAGTTGTTTAAATGCTGATTTTTGCTGAATTGTGTTGTTTTTTGCAGAATTCTGCAGTTTAGGTGTGTTTCGGGCACTTTCCGGTACTTAAATTAACACTAGGAAGACAGTTTTGTAACCCTTACTCCCCTACACACTATACTAGTGCAATTCTTTGTTTCGGGCTCATATTGTGTCTCAACATCATGCCTGCCTGAGTACTGAACTCCCGCCAGTACTTCTAGTTTGTCTGATAACTGTGCTAACTTTGTTTCGTGCACTAATTGAACTTGTTGGTGCACTGAATGTTTGTTGACTACATCTTATCAAGTCTTATGTCTAGATAGAATGAATGAGCACACAATAGATTAGTTATCTAGGGTGTTTCTCTTGAAGGGGTTTCAAGGCAAGTTCAAGAGAAACCTATTGATCAGCTTTCTCTTGAACTGATATTGTGCATATTCAAGAGAAACCTATTGATCAGCTTTCTCTTGAACTAGTAGTGTGTCATTTTCAAGAGAAATCTATATATAGGTGTGTGTCATTTGAAGAGAAACATGTATGGTGTTTGTGTGTGAGTCGAGGTGCTGCCGAAATTTTGTTAGAAATTGATTGTAAAGACTCAGAATTGATTAATAGAAGATAAATTGAAAGGAACAAAGCTGTTGTGACTTTGTATACGTTGATTCCGCCTTCGTATTCGAAGATGAACTGCCTAAACTGACTTTTAGGGTCACGCAAACGGTCCAACAAGTGGTATCAGAGCTCAGGACGAGGAGTTCATACCATAGCAGCTTGATTCTACTGGATTTTCTCATTTCTACTCACTTCTTCTTATACTTTTCTGATTTGAAATAGTTCCAACGGTCGGAATGGCCTGAATTTTGAATATATTGTGTAAAACATAGAATTAACAAACCCTACAAAGTATCAGATCAAAATTCAGATTAAAACTGATAAAAAATGGCTTAAAACTGGGTTTCATTTGAACTAGTTCTTCGAGCTTTCTCTTGAACAGAGCTTTCTCTTGAACAGTACATATAATACAGCTTTCTCTTGAAAAAGTCATATAATCAGGTTTCGTTTGAAAGTAATCAGGGCTTTCGCTTGAATTGTTCAAAACCACATTATTAGCTTTCGTTTGAACTGTTCAAACTCACATTATTGACTTTCGCTTGAATTTTTTTTTTTTTTTAAAAACTTAAAATTTCTAAGTGTTTTGCTGATTGTTTTTCAGGAACGTACAAGATGGCAAAATCTGAACCTAAACCTTGGAAAGACAACAGAACTGAAGAACAGAAGTATGGTTACAGAAAGCAGTTAGCTATAAACAAAATGATCAGAATATCTGGTATTTTTGATGAGGCAAAAAGAGCAAATAGATGGGATCCAGACAGGGAGTGTTATCTTGACCCCTATGGAAACATTGTTGTTGATCATAAAACTCTTGATTTGGAAACCATAATCAAAGAGTATAAAGAGTAAGATGATTATTGGCAAAGAAAATGGTGGGGGGATGAAGAAGAGAAAAAGAAAAAGAAAGAGTTAATAAATGAAATAGAAAGAAACTCAGAAAATATAAGTTTGGTTGAGTTTCTTGAATTAATCAAAAGGATTAGAAAAGGAACACAGAAGACAGAGAAATAAGGAATGACAAAGAATGAAGAATCAAAGAAGGATGAAACTTCAAAATGTGAAGTTGTGTGTTCAAAATGCGAAAAATTTGAAGCAGACAACGTCAAACTCTTGAAGGATGTGGAGAGTTTAACATTGGAAATCAATCATGTGAAGGATGAGAAAAGATCTGATGATAAACAGATTCTTGAAATGAGAGAAAATTGTGAGAAACTGACGTCTGAAAATGTTAAACTGTTGAGTAGTTTGGACAGTTTGACATTGGAAAACGAAAAATTAAAAGAAATTGAAAAAGAGTTTGAGAATAAAATAAACACTTTAGAACATGAAGAAGTGTTTTGGGCAAAATTAGAAAATAAGGCTTTAAAAGATAGAGAAACAGTTTTTGATAATAGAATAAAAGTTTTGGAAAATGAAAATTCTGTTTTTGAAGATAAAATCAAAAGTTTTGAAAATGAAAAACTAAAAATTGAAAAAGATTTTCAAAGTCAAATAAAGATTCTTGAAGATGGGAGATCTGTTTTTAGCAAGAACAATATTGAAAAGCAAAAGGTAATAAATTCCCATCGTCAGACGATTATTCGACTTGAAAAAGAAGTTGAATGTGATAGAAAGAAAATCAAAGATTTAGAGAATAAATTGAAAAGTTTTGTGACTTCTGCATCATATGTTTGTCCAAAACCGATCAATTCTGTTCCAATAAGTGACAATGTCACAAATTTTGACAAAGTCAAAATTGAAGATTGTGATGAAAAAGCTGATGATGAAAAAGAAAAAGAAAAGAAAAGAAAAATATTTTTAGAATTACAAGAAAATTTTCAAAATACTGTTTTGCAGTCTACTGAAATAGGTGAATGCTCAAAGCAAAAACCTATTAAGAAGATTGTAGAACAGAAACAAAAAGTTAAAAATTTGAAAAATTTTAAAAATGAAAATAAAAGCTCATCAGTTCAGTCATCCAATCATTATGAAAAATCACAAAAATCTGAAAATAAAAACTCACAAAAAGTTGGTAATCAGTGGTGCAGGTTTGACCACAGAGCTCAAATGCCAAAGCAAGGATACAAGAGGAGACATGAGTACCAGAAGGCAACTCAATACTTTGATCTAAGTGTGTGGTATGAAGACGGTATGTGGTATGAAAGTAGTGAGAGGTATGATAACAGAGTGTGTTACACTTGTGGATTTCAAGGACACATTGCTGTTAACTGCCAAAGTCAGAGATTCGAAACGAGAAGGTGCTATGAATGCCACATAAGAGGACACATTGCCAGAGACTGCCCAATGAGATCAAAAGGAAGATCGAGGGCTGAATCTCGGAAAATGGGAAAGAAACCAGTCAGTGTCAAGCCTAAGGAACAGAAAGTTCAAGAACCAAAAGTTCAAGAACAGAAAGTTCAAGAACAGAAAGTTCAAGAAAAGAAAATTAAGCTTTCACAAGGGCAAAAAGACAGACTGAGGAAGAAAAGAAAGAAGGCAAGAGAATACTTGGAGAAAATTTTATCCTCGGATACAACTAGTAATCCGAGAAAAAGTTCTGATGAATTTCTTTCCTCAACTGAAAAGGCAAGCAAAACGAATTCATCAGATACAAATCTGGGGACAAAAGAAAAGAAGAAGAAAATTGTCGGCGATGAATCTGGCTCAATAAAGTCAGACAAGCCATGTTCAGGCAATGATTCTGGTTCATCAAAGCCAGAAGAGCCATGTGTTGAGGTAAAATTAGAGAATTCTAGTCTAACAATGGATGATGAAAATTTTCCACCATTGTTGAACAAGAATTCTAAATCATCCAAGGACAGTCAGGCTTGGGTGAATCTTTTCAAATGAAAAACCTGACTTGCCAGAGTTCCCAGGTTGGTAAGTGTGGAACAGGAATCGGCATATTTCTTGATAAATTCACAGGTTGGTAACTGTGATATTTCGAATCACAAAAGACTAATCAAGGACATTAAGTTGTACTTGATTTCTCTTTCCGATGAGTGGATAAAGGTGAACAATGTGATGAAAGAACCCCGAGTTTGTGAAAAGACATACAAAGCTAATTTTCCGGAAAAACCATTTTGATTAAAACAAACTTAAGTGTTTTGAAATCATAATGGGAAAATAGTTTGTTGTCAGGGGGAGTTCTGATTGTTTATGCAAAGTGGATGGCGAATTGAAGCGATTCGATATCATATTGTCACTTTATCTGTATAGTTTGTTTTCAAATTTTCTCAGAAAATCAAAATTGAAACATATTTTGATTTTAGGGGGAGAAAAATTTTTTAAAAATTAGAAAATTTGAAAATGCCAAAAACATTGAAAAATTCAAAATGAGTTTTGTTGTGAAAAAGAGGAAATGATAGTAAATCAGTGGACTATCACAGCATGCTAAAGAAATGAAATGTCAAATGTGATAAACGGTCTCACTAAAGATGTGACGATAGGCTCAGCTAGGCTAGTAGATTTGCGATAACGATACAAACTTAAATGAAAAAGCCTAGTTCTAGTGGGAAACATGGTCAAAAGCATAGTACTTAGTTTTGTCCTTCTTGACTGTGTGCCTACTCAGTAATCGCTGATTGTCGAAAGACATAAAACTGGTTAAGTCTGTGAACTTTCACAACTTTGCTAAAAAGTCGCTGTGATTGTGCATTTCATTTTGCCAAGATTTAAACTTGTTTTATTTCTTTATTTTGTTTAAGCATTGGACATCCTCTGCGTATACGTGAGTATCGAACTGGATGTTATTGCCTAAACATTCTGCTTTATTTTCTTTGGTGTTTCGTTTAAGCTTTGGATCACCTCTGCGTATACGGGAGTATCGATCTGGTGGTTAAAGCCTAAACAACTTCAACTTGTTTTATTTTCTTATTTTGTTTAAACATTGGACTTTCTCTGCGTATACGGAAGTATCGACCTGATTGTTAATGTTTAAACATTCTGCTTTATTTTTCGCACATATCACAGTTGATGAAAGTTTAAAGGCATTACTTGAGTCAGTGTATTGCATGATGAGGGGATATGCTGAGATCGTGGGGTCCATAAGAATTTAGTGCATAATTAATATACCTTAACGTATCGGTAAGCATTTCAAAAGTTTTTAGATTGAGCTTAAGAGGACAAATATATCGTCAATCAACGTGAATCGTTTAGAACTTAAAATGATTAAAGCTTAACGGTGCTAGTGATTTGTCTCATAAACTGATATGGTCCTCTTACACAAACTCACAAAAATAATGTTTGTATATATTTCTTTACTGCATTTCTATTAAAGTCAAAAATCCAAAAATATTGTGTTTTAGTTTTAATTTTTGAAAAAAAAAAACAAAAAGATTTTCGACAACTGATGTTGAAGAGATGATATTCAAAATTCCAAGTGCTAAACTTGATGAATTATATTGGGTTGGAGAGTTTGTTGAAAGCTTTGAATGTTATATACAAATGTTTTGAAAGATTGTGGGTTTAGTTAATCAAGGTCATTTACTTGAACTTGATGTAACTATTTTTATTGATGAATGAATGATTTCTACCAAGTAAGTTTCTTAACTCTAAGTGTTATAAATTTGTGAAACTTATGTTGTGGTTGAGGATATGCAGGTATCAGGAATCCCCATGGCAATGATAAAGTCATAGTTTGAACCAGAATTTGAGCCCTAGCTTACTGAGAGGGGGAGTCTGTGAAAGGGGGAGTCAGAATTCTGGATCAACAGTCTAAGGGGAGATTGAAGATTAAAGGTTGAAGATAAAGATTGAAGAGAGCTTTACAAGATTAAAGACAAAATTTGAAAAGAGACAAAGACTAAAGACTTGAAGCCAAAGACTTCATCAACATCCAAGGGGGAGTCTGTTGGTGCACTGAATGTCTGTTGACTACATCTTATCAAGTCTTATGTCTAGATAGAATGAATGAGCACACAATAGATTAGTTATCTAGGGTGTTTCTCTTGAAGGGGTTTCAAGGCAAGTTCAAGAGAAACCTATTGATCAGCTTTCTCTTGAACTGATATTGTGCATATTCAAGAGAAACCTATTGATCAGCTTTCTCTTGAACTAGTAGTGTGTCATTTTCAAGAGAAACCTAGGGTCTATATATAGGTGTGTGTCATTTGAAGAGAAACATGTATGGTGTTTGTGTGTGAGTCAAGGTGCTGCCGAAATTTTGTTAGAAATTGATTGTAAAGACTCAGAATTGATTAATAGAAGATAAATTGAAAGGAACAAAGCTGTTGTGACTTTGTATACGTTGATTCCGCCTTCGTATTCGAAGATGAACTGCCTAAACTGACTTTTAGGGTCACGCAAATGGTCCAACAGAACTATATAGTGTTGCATGCAATAATGGTAAATAATCTTGCAACATGTACTGCACTTGTATGTATATGACAGCATCCAGAAAATTATTCATGTCATTAATTAGATCAGGCACAGTCATTAATGCACAAATTACTATTCAACCTTGTACGGAATATGTGGAAAATTTCCAGTTGTCACATTCTCCCCCCGTTAAAAGAATTTCGTCCCGAAATTCAAGTTGCGTTATCGGCTGTAGGGGAGTTGTGAAACAAGTGCGGATATTTTGATTTGATTCGGTCTGTACGCTACCAAGTAAGCTCTAGGTCATGACGTGAAATCCAAGGACCTTGACATGTTTAATACGGCTTCTTCGTGTCTGGTGGACTTTCCAATCCGTAACCCTGGCAGGTTATTTAGTAATTCGGAGTTTGTCGTCGACGTGAACCTCGTCTGCGAGAATAACTACTGTCTCTTGGAGTTTCTTGAGATTTGACACGTGGAACGTGTCATGAACACTACTAAGTTCGTCTGAAAGCCTTAGTTTGTATGCAACGGTTTCAATCCTTTCTAGGATCTTGAAGGGCCCAATGTTCTGTGGGTTCAACTTTCCACGTTAACCAAATCATACCACGCCTTTCCAAGGCGAGACTTCCAGTAAAACCATATCACCAACCTCAAATTCCGACGGTTTCTGCCACTTGTCGGCATAACTCTTCTGTCCATAACGGCTGACTAGTTACGATCGCGTATCTGAGCAAATCTAGTCTGTGTTTCTTCTAAACTACTCAGGACTAATAAATTGTAAGTTTTCGGTCTCCGCCCAACACAGCGGGTATCGACACTTACGTCCATAGAGCTTCAAACGGGGCGGCTTGTATACTGGTGTGATAGCTATTGTTGTGGGAAAACTCCACCAAGGGCAGGTAACTATCCCAATTCCTACCAAAGTCCATCACACACGTACGTAGCATGTCTTCCAATGTCTGAATCGTCCGTTCACTCTGGCCATCCGTTTGGGGTGAAGGGTTGTGCTACGATTCAACTGTGAACCAAACGTGTGTTGAAACGTCTACCAAATCCTTGACGCAACCCGACCATCCCGGTCGGATATGATGGATACAGGCACTCCATGACGTGCCACATTCTCTCACAGATATATCTCTTCCAACTTCTTGACGCTATCTCTCTCACTGATAGGTAAGAAATGCGCAGGCTCTATGAGTTGGTCAATAATTTCCCAAATAATATCATGTCCTTGGTAACCTGTAATGGAGTCCATGGAGATCCGTTCCCACTTCCAGACGGGAATCTCCTGTTGTAGTAACCTTGGCGGGTTCTGGTATTCGGCCTTAACTGTGGCGCAAGTAAGGTAGTTACCCACATATACAGCAATGTCGGCCTTCATCTCGGGCCACCAATACCAATCTTCTAAGTCTGGGTACATCTTGTTGAATCCAGGATGGATCGAGTACCTTGACTTATGAGCTTCATCCAAAGTAGATGCTCGTAGATTGCCGAAATGGTGCCCAAATTCGTTCCACGAAATACATTGTTCCATCTTCCTTTGGAACCAATTTTTTCTTCCAAATCACGTAACGATTCAACTCGTAGGTTCTATGGTGTAAATGCTTCTTGCTGGACTTCATGAATCCAAACGGTGAGATCGGTTTGTATTCTCATCTCTAAGGTTCGCACCCTTAGAGGCTTTGCGCGTTTCTTACGACTCAACGAGTCGGCTACAATGTTTGCTCTACCCGGGTGTTATCTGATCTCATACTCATAATCATTCAACAGCTCAACCCATCTACGCTATCTCATAATCCACTCCTTCTGTTCGAAAAATGTGTTGCAAATTCTTATGATCTTGAAAAGATCGTGCAACGAGCGCCATACGGAAATGACGCCAGATCTTCAATGCGAAGATCACAGCACCTAGCCCAAGGTTGTGCGTCGTGTAGTACTTTCCTTGTACCTTTAACTGATGTGACACATATGTGATGACTTTGTCTTGTTGCATCAACACGCAACCAAGACCTTGTCGAGAAGTATCACAGTAAACTATAAATCCATTGGTACCGACAGGTAAGATAAGTTAGGTGCATTGCAGAGTTTATCCCTCAATGTCTGCAAAGCTATTTCTTGTTTCTTTCTCCAATCAAACTCCTTATCCTTTAGGGTTAGGGATGTCTGCGGCTGAGCAATACCTGGAAAAATCCTCTATGAATCGTCTATAATAGCCTACTAACCCCAGAAATTATCGTATCTTAGTTCGCGTCTTGGGGGTTTCCCAGTTCTTGATTGCTTCGATCTTGGTAGGGTCAACATGAATTCCATTCTTATTCATCATGTGACCTAAGGATTGCCCCTCGTGAATCCAAACTTCGCACTTGATAACTTTGCGTATAATTGTCCTTTCTTCAAAAGCTTCAAGATAGCTCGCAGATGCCGCTCATGACCTTCCTTGGTCCTTAAGCAATTATGAATGTCGCCGATGATTATACTCACGTCCTTGTCTAGGTACGGCTTACGTACCCGATTCATGAGGTCGATGAATACTACCGGTGCATTTGCTAAGCCAAACAGCATGACAAGGAACTCGTAATGCCTATAGCGAGTCCGTAAGGCCGTTTTAGGGATAAATTCTTCTTGTGTCCTCTACTAGTGATAACCTGTCCTTATGTCAACCTTGGAATAGTAGTTGGAATCTTATAGTTGGTCAAACAAGTCATCAATTCTCGGTAAGGGAGTACCGATTCTTGATGGTTAGTTGTCTATCTCGCTGTAACCTTTGCACCATACTGTTTCCTCATTAACTCGTCTGAGTTCCTTTTAGATCAAGCTGTATACACATACGAAAGCTGTCGTCTTTCTTCCTAACAAATAACACTAGAGCTCTCCCAAGGTGAGAAGTTCGGCCAGATAAATTCCCTTGTCTGGCAGCTCTTGCAGTCGCGTTGAAAGCTTCCGTATTTCGGACGAGACTAGCTGGTAAGGTACATTTGCCACTGGTGCCGCTCCTGGCACTAAGTCTATTCAAAACTCTACTCGTTGCTGTGAAGGGAGTCCAGGCCGGTCTTCGGGAAAGACTTCTGGATATTCCTCCGCAACGGGGATGCCTTCTAACCTTGGCTCCTTGGCCTCCTTGTCATCATTATGAGTAAGGAAGGCTATGCAGCCTCTTCGGAGACACTTTTGCGCTCTCATAACCAATGTGAAACATCACAGTCTTCCGCCTTATAGGGCCCAGCGTCCTTGCATTGACTGTATGAAGGTCGTGTATTATGAGTGTTTCATCATTCGCAAGAGGGATGCGAAAGACTTTCTCATGACAAAGAACCTCAGCTCCATTCTTGGATACCCAATATATCATCAAAACTTTCCAAACCAACTGGTAGCAGGTCAATAGATAACCTTCGTTCTCCAAGTCCAAGTATTCAGTCCTTGATAACTTCATCTTCCACTCACTATTCTTGTTGAATAGGGGGTGTCTAGTTTACTTGCCTCTAGACCAAGTAGGTTTTAAATCCTATAGATACAAGGCTAGAGTCGGCGCAAGTTTCAATCAAAATGGATGCATAGTGTTGGTTAATAGGGAATGTACATGTCGTATTCTTTAGGTCCTAGCGTGCTTCACGAGCTCCGTTCGTGAAACTCTTCCTCGTGCTTGGTCCTTCTTAGGGCAATCTTTCCTAAAGTACACTGTGTCATCACATTTGAAACAACCAGGAGCTTTATCATTACCGTTTCCACCTTGGTTGTTGTTGTTATCTCCTTGGTTGTAGTCACCATTTCCTCCTTGGTTGGGGTACCTTGCCCAACAGGTATCCTTGCTGTGTCCCTTCTTTCCACATCTATCACACTTAGGTTTCGAGCATCGACCTTTGTGATGAAACTTGCATTTGTCACATCTCGGCTTATTTCCCAAATAAACCTTTCCCTTGGCCTCATTGGTGGCTCCAAAAGCTTTCGTATCACAAGGCGGGTTTGCTTTCCTTCTTTTGTTGGCGGTTGGGTTGTCATGTCTTGCTTGGGTTCCTTTCTTCCGGCTTGAAAACTTTCTCTTAGCTACACCCGAAGAAGACTCCACATGCGCCTTCTTTCCCACTGGATTTTCATTAGATTTCTCCACCGTTACTTCACCCCCGCTAGGACCTAGGGCAAGAGTTATCGCCTTGTCACACCCCGATATTTCCACGTATTACCGGTGGGCCCGGTGGAGAGTATGTGACGTAGTTGATATCATCATATACAATTTATCACAGTTTAATAAACAGCGGAAGTCGAAAGATAAAATCATTACAAACCGAATGAAAGTAATATCAATTATTACAAAAACGGTTGTAAGGGATCCACATGTGGATCAAAGTTAAAAGGAACATTGTTCAACAGATTTATAAACATCTAAGCTTGCAAGACTCTTAATTGATGCTAGGAGTAGCCAGCCTATTCCGTCTGGTACATGCACTTAACCTTTTTGGAAAATACGTCAGTTTACACTGGTAAATACAATTAACCGACTCATTTTGAAAATGTTTAAGAAAATTGATTTGAATGCACAAGGCACAAATTATCTTTTATAACTTGGGACAATTATTTAAAAAATAATATTGTATACGGATTTATATGTTTGTCGTCTGTTAGGGCCGGTTAGAAGAGCCGGACAAGATTAATTGACACACCACAGGTATAATGCCCACAAGGAGAATTCCTCATTGTGGATTACCATTTATACATACGCAACTATCAGGTGTATGCCTACACCCCGTACTTAAGTCGTGGCCATTTCAATTAATGAGTCGAGGATATCCAGGACATGGTCATTAACCCCCCAAAGGCCATATACCAAACAAAACAGATTAAAACGGGTTATGTAAATATATTAATCACAATCCGATTTAAATAACTACACACCCGACCAAGCGGTATTATTATAATACCGTATCCCAAGCCCGTATAACGGAAAATAAGTTAAAAGTATTTACCTGAGCAAATTTTACAAATTTATCCCAGCCGTACAAATCAGCAAGTGCAAATATCTTTTACTGGTCTCCTAAATCTGGAACGAAGGTTTTAATTAACCTATTAGATTCCTAACGGGTCTTACATAAGTTTAAACTTAGACCGGTTAGTTTTAAAGGAAAGGTATACGGTTCAAAACGCATGATTAAGCGAAGACCGGATTAGAATGTGCTTTAGACCCGACAAGTATGAAGACTTGTATAATATGGGTAAACTAAACACATTCTGGATTTTGAAGTGAAAATGATAAGGTTTGGCCCGTTTCGGTTAATTTATGCAAACTAGTTACATAAACCGTACCAAACGTGATAATTGCACAACGGGTAACCAAATGAGTCATGAACAGGTTTCCTAAGTTAATATGCCTTAAATATGTTGTGATATCAGTAGGATACCTTCCATTATGACGAAAACGGATTTAAAATCAATTTAAGCCCCGTAGGGGTATTTTGGTCATTTTAAAGGTTATAAAAGAGATTAAATAACAATCTGAGGTTCTGGTCTGGATTGTTCAGTAAAAATAATTATTTTTGTAGGTCATAACAGTAGGGTATTGCATATATGTGAAATTTATCATTTATAACCAAACTATGCACCGTAGGGGCATTTTGGTAATTTCACATAAGCTTTAAAGGTTAAATTTGGAAATCTGAGTTAAAAACTTTTGCTTACTGTTAAAGTATAAAAATTTACTTAAAACAACAGTAGATATTAAGTCTTATATGCCAAAAATGGTTTTAACCCATACTATGCGTTTAAAACGCGTAAAAGTCGGTTTTAAGCGATTTTCGGGTTATATAAGGAAATCTGAGTTTCTGATCAGTTTATAAAGTTCAAAATATTTTATTTATCATATAAAATCAGTGGTAAAAAGTTTGGTATCAAAATGTTATGTAAAACTCATTTTATTCAAGAAAAGGGTATAACCGACAATTACCGAATCAAAGCAAGAACCCTATGCTATGATCAGTTTAAAAATAAAAAAAATCTTCAAAAATCTCAAAATAATATATTACATCAGTGGGTAAAAAGTTTGGTGTTGAAATTTGGGTTTAAATAGGCTTTATGCTAATTATGCCGTTTAATTAATAAAAAGCTTTCGAATTACGATATTGAGCATAACTCCTAATTTAGACCTCAAACTGATGTCAAATTTTTTAGGACATGTTTATAAATTAGTAATAAAGGTTTTTGTCCTCTCATATTTTCAAAAATCTCGTTTTAAGGTCAAAAGGGCATAATGGTCAACATTTAAGCAATTAACGGAAACATGCATATGAATCAGATTAATTAGGAACCAAGTTGTATAACCTTAGAGGGTTATGCTAACCTATAACTTGGTCCTAATGGAACTCTAAGGCATGTCTAAACTAAACTAAATCAGTTCAGAACTGAAAGTCAAAGCAATAGTCTACTTTTGCGACTTTCGGTTCCGAACCGAGCCTAAACTCAAAATTGTCGGGTTGAACATGTTTAGACATGTTCTTACATTAATTACCAAGTTATATAAGTGTTAAAACAGGTTTCATAGCTTCTAGATTGTTAATTATGAGTTTATTTGCAAAATAGCTTTCTGTTGACTTTTTATAATTAAGTTTGACCCGACAATTGACCTAGTTAGAGTGGAAATCAGAGGGTGCCCTTTTAAGGGTTTATTACCCACATAATTACCAACTCATAGCCACTTTCAATTCGAAAAATGACTGGACCATTAGTGCTTAATCACTAAGTCAAAGCCTAATTATGATGGCTTTGACTTTTGGTCATTAAACTAATAAAACGTGAACTTAGGGGGTTAAGAACACTTACAACGGTCCTTAACACGAATTTGGAACTTAAGAGAACTAGCTTGAGCTCCAGGAAACTCCAGAGAGAGTGATGTGAATAATTTTCAAGTGTGCAAGAACAAAGTTGCAAAAAAGGCTCCTTATATAGGAAATTAGAATGCATGAGATCAATCCAACAAAGTCTATAGGTGATTCCTGATCATCACAGGTGTCCCCTATGCATGAAAACCTGTTGGTGCAGCCCCTGAATTCGAAAACCATGCATATAAGTCGGTGTAACCTGCTGTAACAGACAACTATGCATGTTTTCTGCATCTGCAGGTTTCAGGAGGCCCGCACAAGACATAAGAGAGTCTTATGCGGCCGGTATGAGTGCCAGATCTGGTCAACAAAGTTTCAGAAATTGCAATATCAGTCCCTGGTCCTTCTAAACATGTTTTAACTATTGTTTATTGCTCTTTTGACCCTCAAACTTGACTTTTAAGGACTCTAAGTTATAAACAAACTTTGTTAAGCTTCCGATCACTTATACGATCACCGAAAAGTCCTGAATTTCAACGTTGATGCTTTTAACCCCTTATTTACGAATGTTAACGTATTTTCCTCACACGATATCGAAACCTTGTGAAATTTTTATCACTTATTCTTGGGAGCATATTTAATCGTTACAAAGCTTCGAGTTCGTTAAAAGGTCACTCAGAGGTATAAATTAAACATGTTGACACATTTAACCCTTGCGGTTTGTAAACTTTCACTTTTTCCCACAAACGGCTTCATATGATTCATAATTCATTCGTTTAAGGGTATAAACATTGTGTAGGGTTGTTAAAAGGTATAATTATCGAATGTTGACACTTTGAATCCTTTTACACATATACTTTCTTTGTTTGTCAACTTTAGTCCCTCATATTTAATCCATTACACGTTTAAAGCTCATGACACGTGTCTTCATTATATTGGTCGTGATTTTACGAGGTGTTACATCCTCACCCCCTTAAAAGAAATCTCGACCTCAAGATTTACTGAAATAAATGAGGGTACTTCTGTTTCATTGTGGACTCTTCCTCCCACGTATACTCGGGACCTCTACGGGCATCCCATTTAACCTTTACAATCGGTACATGCTTCTTTCAAAGCTTCTTAACCTGTCGATCCTCGATCGACAAAGGTTTTTCGACAAACTTTAAGCTCTCATCTATATGCACATCTTTATGTGATATGACTAGCGATTCGTCAGCTAGACATTTCTTCAGGTTACAGATTTGGAACACATTATGAATCCCACTGGGCTCTTCAGGCAGGTTTAGCTTGTAAGCCACTGTTACGACACATTCGATGATCTCAAATGGTCCTATGTATCTTGGACTTAACTTGCCTTTCTTGCCAAATCGCATTACCCCTTTCCAGGGTGATACCTTCAGTAATACTTTGTCACCTATCTCGAATTTTAGAGGTTTACGCCTTTTATCTGCGTAGCTTTTCTACCTATCCCTGGCAGCTTTGAGACGATCACATATCTGCACGATCTTGTCTGTCATCTCTAGGACTATATCAGGTCCTGTTAGTTGGACATCTCCAACTTCTGCCCAACAAACGGGCATCCTGCACTTCCTTCCATACAAGGCTTCAAAAGGTGCAGCTTGAATACTGGAATGATAGCTATTATTATACAAAAATTCAATCAATGGAAGATGATCATCCCAACTTCCACCTAGATCAATAACACAAGACCTTAACATATCTTCAAGTGTTTGTATACTACGCTCACTTTGACCATCCGTCTGAGGATGATATGCAGTGCTAAAGTTTAATCGAGTGCCTAGGGATTGCTGAAAGATTTTCCAAAAATGCGATGTATATCTCGTATCCCTATCAGAGATGATAGACACAGGCACTCCGTGAAGAGATACGATCTCGTCCATGTACAGCTGAGCTAATTTATCTGAGCTGTGTGTTTCCTTAATAGGTAGGAAGTGGGCTGACTTAGTCAACCTGTCAACTATAACCCAAATAGTATCATTTTCTCGCTTTGTCTTTGGTAACTTTGTGATGAAATCCTTAGTTACCATTTCCCACTTCCAGGTGGGAAGTTCAGGCTGTTGCAGCAAACCTGACGGTTTCTGGTGTTCTGCTTTAACTTGAGCACACGTCAGACATTTGGCCACATAAGTGGCTATAGATTTCTTCAAACCTATCCACCAGTAGTTTGCCTTTAGATCCTGGTACATCTTATCACTTCCAGGATGAACAGAATATTTGGAAGTACGGGCTTCATGGAGGATAACGTCCCTGAGTCCCCCATAAATAGGAACCCATATTCGTCCGTTCAATCTCAGAATTCCATCCTTGCCATAAGATAACTGCTCGGTAGTTACTCCCAACTTTTCATTCTGATAGTTGGTATCCAATACAGCTTCCTTCTGAGTGGCTAGCAATCTTTCATTCAAGCTGTTCTTCAATTCAATACTCTTGGCATTGATTCTAATGGGCTTAACTCTTTCCTTCCTGCTCAAGGCATCAGCGACTACATTCGCCTTGCCTGGATGGTATCGGATTTCACAATCATAATCATTCAGTGTCTCCATCCATCTATGCTGTCTCATGTTCAGATCCTTCTGGTTAAACAGATGCTGAAGGCTCTTATGATTAGAGTAGATCACACACTTAGTCCCATACAGGTAATGCCTCCAAAGCTTCAGTGCAAATACAACGGCACCCAACTCCAAATCGTGGGTGGTGTAATTCTTCTCATGCACTTTTAATTGACGGGAAGCATAGGCAATAACTTTGCCCTTCTGCATGAGCACACATCCCATACCTGTATGTGAGGCGTCGCAGGTAACCACAAATTCTTCGATTTCTTCAGGAAATGTCAACACATGAGCATTGCTCAACTTTTGCTTAAGAATCTCAAAGGATTCTTGTTGCTTAGGACCCCAATCAAACTTGATATTCTTGCGAGTTAAAGAAGTTAGGGGTACAGCAATTCTTGAGAAATTTTCGATAAAACGCCTGTAATATCCTGCCAGACCCAAGAAGCTATGAATCTCTGTGGGCGTCTTCGGCTCTTGCCAATTCATGATGGCTTCAATCTTGGTGGGATCCACCTGGATACCACGCTCACTAACCACATGTCCAAGAAATTGGACTTCACGAAGCCAGAACTCGCATTTCGAAAACTTGGCGTAGAGTTTCTCTTGCTGAAGAAGTTTAAGAATACACCGAAGGTGCTTTTCATGGTTGGTCTGGTTCTTTGAATAAATGAGGATGTCATCAATGAAGACAATGACAAACTTGTCTAAGTAGGGTTTGCAAACGTGATTCATGAGATCCATGAATGCTACTGGTGCATAAGTGAGCCCAAAAGGCATCACTAAGAACTCGTAGTGGCCATAACGAGTCCTGAATGCAGTCTTATGCACATCTTCATCTCTAACCTTCAGCTGGTGATAACCTGACCTCAAGTCAATCTTGGAGAAGTAACTTGCTCCTTGAAGTTGATCGAACAGATAGTCGATCCTGGGCAATGGATATCTGTTCTTAATTGTAACCTTGTTCAGCTCACGATAATCGATGCATAGACGCATCGATCCATCCTTTTTCTTCACAAACAGTATCGGTGCTCCCCATGGAGACGAGCTAGGTTGAATAAAACCTTTGGCCAACAAATCATCCAGTTGAGTTCTTAATTACTTCATCTCAGTCGGTGCTAACCTGTAAGGTGCTCTTGCAACAGGTGTTGCTCCAGGTATAATGTTGATTCTGAACTCCACTTGCCTATCTGGGGGTAAACCAGGCAGTTCTTCAGGGAATACATCAGGGTATTCAGAAATGATAGGGATGTCTTCAATCTTCGGTTTTGGTTCATCAATAGTTACTTGTGCCATGTAGATGACACAACCTTTCTTCATACACCTTGATGCCTTAAGCATGGACACTTTCTTAGGCAACCCGTACTGAGTATCTCCTTGTATGGTAAGTGGCTCACCATACGGAGTCTTGATAACCACTTGTTTCTTGTCACAAACAATCTGAGCTTGGTTATGAGATAACCAATCCATGCCTATTACTATGTCGAAACCAGCTAATTTCAAAGGAAGCAACGATAACGGAATAGAGTGGTTCCTAATGGATATAAAACATCCATCTAGCACAGTTGAGGCAGTTTCTATGGTACCATCGGCCAGTTCTACTTCATATTTTATGCTTAGGGTTTTCACAGGTAGGTTTAATAACTTACAAAACTTATTATCAACAAATGACTTATCGGCACCCGAATCAAATAATAATACCCTTGCATAAACATCGTTGATAAGAAAGGTACCTGTTATCACGTTGTCATTCTGAATCGCTTCTTGTGCATTCATCTGGAAGACCCTAGCATTGGTCTTCTTACCTTCCTCAGGTTTCTTTGCATATTTTGGGCAGTTTGTCTTAATATGCCCCTTCTCGTTACAGTTATAACAAGTTGCATCCTTTATCTTTTTGCAATCCAAAGTCTTATGTTCTTTGGATTTGCATATCCCACATGCAATCGACTTTGACTGTGACTTTGATTCAAACCTGCATTTTCCAAAATGACGCTTCTGGCAGGTTTTGCATTTAGGTTTCTCATCCGTATGTTGGTTACCCTTGTTAGACCCAGAATTCTTCTTGTGGTCTGTGTTCCCCTTACGCTTCATATCAGAACATCGTGAGTTATCATCCTCATGTTTCCTTTTTCCTTCATCAGAACTCTTAAGCGATCTCTGCCTGATCGCATCCAGAGTAAGGGATAATGACAAATCAGCTGCTGACCTAAAAGTAGTAGGTCGAGATGCCTTCACACTAGCTTTGATCTCCGGGGCTAAACCCCCAATAAAATGAACGATACGTTTTGGTTCCGGTGTAACCAAGTATGGAACCAATCGAGACATGGTATTGAAACTGGTGAGGTAAACCTTGCAGTCTAAGTTCTTCATGACTAAGGTTAAGAAGTCAGTCTCAATCTTCTCAACTTCATGTTGAGGACAGAAAGTATCTTTGATTAGAGCCACAAACTGATCCCAAGTCATGTTATATAACAGAATCTTCCTAGTAGCTTGGATCAGTGACCTCCACCAAGCTAGAGCTTCACCTTTGAACGACTGTGACACAAACTTCACAACGTCCTGTTCTGCACATCCACTAATATCAACAACGGTGTCCATCTCGTCGAGCCACGCCATACAGTCGATGGCTCCTTTCTCTCCTGTGAAATCCCTGGGTTTGCAGGAGATGAAATACTTATAAGAACAAGCTTTAACATGGGGCTCTTGATTGAGCACAACTCTCTTAGACGGGACACTCCTCTGGTTTGAAGAGTGATGAGAATCACTCTTGCGAGCTGTATGAGTCTTGGAGGGTGGTTTTGTATGTGGTACAGATAGGGTCCTGCTACGGGTACCACTTGATTCATTATCTCGTCTGTCCAGAGCTCGAGTAACGGCATTGTCTATCAATGCCTGCAGTTCTGTGCCCGCTACATTTACTCTGGTAGTATCATGATTCTCCCTCGGGTGACTGTTAACTTCTTCAGAATCAGCCATGTAGCTTGATTGCTACAAAATAATGACAATATTTTATTCGGAGGTTATTTATGGAATCATCTTTTTTGATGATTCATTACCCATGGCAATCATAAACCATATTGGTTAATTTGTTAATCACGTTTATTTAGGATTTTCATTATAATTTATCCTATATTATAATCATTCAAGGTATTAAGTTGGCACAAAAGGCCTAGTCACAAGGACAGATTTAAATTATAAGCCATGATTTTTAAGAATCGAGGCATCAAGGTTTGAACGTAGTTCATTACCTTTTGTTGACAGGGAGTCGTAAACTACAACTGTCTTTTGTCTTATATAACAATGTATATGGCCCGTAGGCATTGCATCACTAATGGATGTTTAAATAATAAGGAAAGGGATTGGAAAAATCCAATAGGAGGATGACATGTGATTTTAACGAATCACAATTGCCAGGAGTGTTAACATGTTTTCAGATGTTAACAAGGATTTGAATCTTACAAGGAATTACCATCATGGCCCTGTCTTAATACGACACATGGCTAGGTTTTACCTTCAAGATTTTCTTTAATATATATAATGGCAGATTACTCTTTAAAAGGAATGATATTTTATTTTATTTCATATATTATCTCCATTCATATAATGATAATTTTAAATTTTAAATTCAACACATTTCATAATTAAATAAAAAGAGTACATAAATGCCCTAAACGGGACCTTAACAGAAATAACCTGCCCACGCAGGGGCTAAACTGAAAATACAAGTCCTCGCAGGGACTGAATACATAAATATATGTCCACGCAGGGACTTGATTGAAACAAGGAAATTACAATACAAATAAATAAATAAGGAATCTTCAAAAATCCCTTTTCTTCTTTCCCTTGATTAGATTCGCCAGACCCTTGAGAAATCCCCGGTGGTTCCTACGTTCCTCTTGAACCTCCCGTTCCACCTGGCTAAACCTCTGTAGAATCTCCTGTTGCTGTTGGGGCTGCTGCTGCGGAGGTTGAGGAGGTGATGGGTATTGATACCCATAAGGTGGGTACCCAGTTTGGTAGGAGGATGCGTAAGGCCCTTCAGGATGATGAGCATTGTAGTTGGCTGCTACTAGGTATGGGTCAACATCGGGGGCATTGTAGTAGTTATACCCCGGGTAGGCAAGCTGCTCAAAAGGGTTGTACGCCGCTGTACCGGCGTAGGAAGGAATTGGGTTGTCATAACCCACTGGTGGTGGTGCGACTCGGAAACGGGGTTTGAAGGCCCACCCATCTGTGGGTCTTCATATAGTGGGTAGTAGTGACTGCCACTTGAATGCTGAGGGGTGCTAAAATGGAAATCCCCTCCTCGCACGGACATCCGTGCACCTGTTCTTCTTCTCCTCGGTGGCTCCGGAGGCAGTTGCTGCTCAAGCGGTGGTGGTGGCGTTGGCATGACCGCCACAAAATGCGAATCCTCAGAGGGATCCTGCTACTGCTGCTGAGACTGGTTGTAAGAGGGAGTAAACACCCAGTCGTATTAGGCAAACCTTGCCTCATAGTTTTCTGGACCACGATAAGGTGATCCATGAAAAGACGACCCATTCGAAATTTCGATGGGGTGAGTAGGTGTCCCAGATGGTGGTTCGGCAGGATCTGGGTCATCATCCATATCCATTCCCTGAGCTTCAGGGAAATGGTCTTCAGGGCCCAATGGGTTATGACCCATTGGTTCTTCAACCTGGTTTGCCAGGTTGAACTAGTTCTAGAAATAAGGTGTCGGGTCCTGAAAGGCCCGATGAGAGGTTGACCGCCGCAACGGTAAGACAGAATGGTGCGAATCTTCGGGCTCATTCTCTGATTGCAACCCGAAGGAATAGTGGTAAGAGGGTGATGAACTTAGCGAGACAGATCGCTTCACGGGCTCCAAATAGGTCCTCAAGTCTTCTTGAGGACTGGTGCTCATGGTAACAGACGGGGTTCGCTGGTGGGAAGGTCCGACCTCGTGATCGTTGGGGGCGTTGAATGGCCCCTTGCCTCTTCCTCCTCTTCGGAACCTCGGCGGCATTTATGTTAATCCTGTCAAAACAAACAAAAGAAACAACAAGGAAAACAATAAAGGACAAAATAAAATAAATTTGGATTAGTCCTAAGTTCTTTGTCTAGACTCGGAAGTCGAGGAATCTGCAAACTGTGTCATTGAGATTAAACACAAAAGGCTAGTGTTTAATTCACTCAATGTTGGCTCTGATACCAACCTGTCACACCCTGATATTTCCACGTATTACCGGTGGGCCCGGTGGGGAGTATCGTGACGTAGTTGATATCATCATATACAATTTATCATAGTTTAATACACAGCGGAAGTCGAAAGATAAAATCATTACAAACCGAATGAAAGTAATATCAATTATTACAAAAACGGTTGTAAGGGATCCACTGGCGGATCAAAGTTAAAAGGAACATTGTTCAACAGATTTATAAACATCTAAGCTTGCAAGACTCTTTATTGATGCTAGGAGTAGCCAGCCTATTCCGTCTAGTACCTGAACTTAACTTTTTTGGAAAATACGTCAGTTTACACTGGTAAATACAATTAACCGACTCATTTTGAGAATGTTTAAGAAAAATTGATTTGAATGCACAAGGCACAAATTATCTTTTATAACTTGGGACAATTATTTAAAAAATAATCTTGCATACAGATTTATATGTTTGCCGTCCGTCAGGGCCGGTTAGAAGAGCCGGACAAGATTAATTGACACACCACAGGTATAATGCCCACAAGGAGAATTCCTCATTGTGGATTACCATTTATATATACGCAACTGTCAGGTGTATGCCTACACCCCGTGCTTAAGTCGTGGCCATTTCAATGAATGAGCCGAGGATATCCAGGACATGGTCATTAACCCCCCAAAGGCCATATACCAAACAAAACAGATTAAAACGGGTTATGTAAATATATTAATCACAATCCGATTTAAATAACTACACACCCGACCAAACGGTATTATTATAATACCGTATCCCAAGCCCGTATAACGGAAAATAAGTTAAAAGTATTTACCTGAGCAAATTATACAAATTTATCCCAGCCGTACAAATCAGCAAGTGCAAATATCTTTTACTGGTCTCCTAAATTTGGAACGAAGGTTTTAATTAACCTATTAGATTCCTAACGGGTCTTACATAAGTTTAAACTTAGACCGGTTAGTTTTAAAGGAAATGTATACGGTTCAAAACGCATGATTAAGCAAAGACCGGATTAAAATGTGGTTTTGACCCGACAAGTATGAAGGCTTGTATAATATGGGTAAACTAAACACATTCTGGATTTTGAAGTGAAAATGATAAGGTTTGACCCGTTTCGTTTAATTTATGCAAACTTGTTACATAAACCGTACCAAACGTGATAATTGCACAACGGGTAACCAAATGAGTCATGAACAGGTTTCCTAAGTTAATATGCCTTAAATATGTTGTGATATCAGTAGGATACCTTCCATTATGCCCAAAACGGATTTAAAATCAATTTAAGCCCCGTAGGGGTATTTTGGTCATTTTAAAAGTTATAAAAGAGATTAAATAACAATCTGAGGTTCTGGTCTGGATTGATCAGTAAAAATAATTCTTTTTGTAAGTCATAACAGTAGGGTATTGAATATATGTGAAATTTATCATTTATAACCAAACTATGCACCGTAGGGCATTTTGGTAATTTCACATAAGCTTTAAAGGTCAAATTTGGAAATCTGAGTTCAAAACTTTTGCTTACTGTTAAAGTATAAAAATTTACTTAAAACGTCAGTAGATATTAAGTCTGATATGCCAAAATGGTTTTAACCCATACTATGCGTTTAAAACGTGTAAAAGTCGGTTTTAAGCGATTATTGGGTTATATAAAGAAATCTGAGTTTCTGATCAGTTTATAAAGTTCAAAATATTTTATTTATCATATAAAATAAGTAGCAAAATGTTTGGTATCAAAATGTTATGTAAAACTCATTTTATTCAAGAAAAGGGTATAACCGACAATTACCGAATCAAAGCAAGAACCCTATGCTATGATCAGTTTAAAAATAAAAAAAATCTTCAAAAATCTCAAAATATTATATTATATCAGTGGGTAAAAAGTTTGGTGTCGAAATTTGGGTTTAAATAGGCTTTATGCTAATTATGTCGTTTAATTAATAAAAAGCTTTCGAATTACGATATTGAGCATAACTCCTAATTTAGACCTCAAACTGATGTCAAATTTTTTAGGACATGTTTATAAACCAGTAATAAAGGTTTTTGTCCTCTCATATTTTCAAAAATCTCGTTTTAAGGTCAAAAGGGCATAATGGTCAACATTTAAGCAATTAACGGAAACATGCATATGAATTAGATTAATTAGGAACCAAGTTGTATAACCTCAGAGGGTTATGCTAACCTATAACTTGGTCCTAATGGAACTCTATGGCATGTATAAACTAAACTAAATCGGGTCAGAACTGAAAGTCAAAGCAATAGTCTACTTTTGCGACTTTCGGTTCCGAACCGAGCCTAAACTCAAAATTGCCGGGTTGAACATGTTTAGACATGTTCTTACATTAATTACCAAGTTATATAAGTGTTAAAACAGGTTTCATAGCTTCTACATTGTTAATTATGAGTTTATTTGCAAAATAGCTTTCTGTTGACTTTTTATAATTAAGTTTGACCCGACAATTGACCTAGTTAGAGTGAAAATCAGATGGTGCCCTTTTAAGGGTTTATTACCCACATAATTACCAACTCATAGCCACTTTCAATTCAAAAAATGACTGGACCATTAGTGATTAATCACTAAGTCAAAGCTTAATTACGACGGCTTTGACTTTTGGTCATTAAACTAATAAAACATGAACTTAGGGGGTTAAGAATACTTACAGTGGTCCTTAACACGAATTTGGAACTTAAGAGAACTAGCTTGAGCTCCAGGAAACTCCAAAGAGAGTGATGTGAATAATTTTCAAGTGTGCAAGAACAAAGTTGCAACAAAGGCTCCTTATATAGGATATTAGAATGCATGAGATCAATCCAACAAAGTCTATAGGTGATTCCTGATCATCACAGGTGTCCCCTATGCATGAAAACCTGTTGGTGCAGCCCCTGAATTCGAAAACCATGCATATAAGTCGGTGTAACCTGCTGTAACAGACAACTGTGCATGTTTTCTGCATCTACAGGTTTCAGGCGGCCCGCGTAAGACATAAGAGAGTCTTACGCGGCTGGTATGAGTGCTAGATCCGGTCAACAAAGTTTCAGAAATTGCAATATCAGTCCCTGGTCCTTCTAAACATGTTTTAACTATTGTTTATTGCACTTTTGACCCTCAAACTTGACTTTTAAGGACTCTAAGTTATAAAAAAACTTTGTTAAGCTTCCGATCAGTTATACGATCACCGAAAAGTCCTGAATTTCAACGTTGACGCTTTTAACCCCTTATTTACGAATGTTAACGTATTTTCCTCATACGATATCGAAACCTTGTGAAATTTTTATCACTTATTCTTGGGAGCATATTTAATCATTACAAAGCTTCGGGGTCATTAAAAGGTCACTCAGAGGTATAAATTAAACATGTTGACACATTTAACCCTTGCGGTTTGTAAACTTTCACTTTTTTCCACAAACGGCTTCATATGATTCATAATTCATTCGTTTAAGGGTATAAACATCGTGTAGGGTTATTGAAAGGTATAATTATCAAATGTTGACACTTTGAATCATTTTATACATATACTTTCTTTGTTTGTCAACTTTAGTCCCTCATATTTAATCCATTACACGTTTAAAGCTCATGACACGTGTCTTCAATATATTGGTCGTGATTTTACGAGGTGTTACACGCCTTAGCGATTCCCCTTATGGTTCCTCTTAGTCTGCTGCTGTTTGCAATGTTACTTGCTTCATACTGGTCGATTGCTTTAGCGACTTGCTGGTTCACTATAGCTTCAAGCTCCGCTCTTGTTGTAGGTAAAGGTTCCGGTTGGGTCTGAACTATGTCCTTTTGTTGTGGTTCCATGAGCTTCACATGTATAAAACATATCGATGAAATTAGACATTTATTTCAGGATAAATATTGTCATCGATACGTGAAAACAAAGCTCATTAGTCATGCACTATAAGCATGAGGGTAATGTAATTCTTAATGAGGCCTATGCAATTCTTCCCAGCATAATCATCATATCCTTGTAATGAGTCACGTCAGAATCTTGCCAAGGATTCATCGACCCTTACATTTACCATATCATCTTGTTGCAATTAGTCCGGTGTAGAAAACCTCCTCGGAGTCACCTTACTCCGATCGATGCAAGCCATTCAGTGCTATATCTAATACGGTGAGGCATTCCCTTCACCTCGTCCCTTATTTATCCCTTAAGTTTCCGACTCTTCCATAGTCTTTACTTTTACAAATACGGGCACACTTCCCAAGGGATGGGGTTGTGCATTATTACCACGCGTAGGAGGGGATAGTGGCAACGCAGAGGTAAGGTTGCGAGGGTACGTGACTTCTTCCTCGGGACCGAATTGTACCTTGTAGCACCCGTAAAGCGGTTTCCAGGGTGTGAATGCACTATCCTAACGATGGGGTGCACTACTGGATGGAGAGTGCGGAGATAATGATAGAGGTGTAGATCGAGAAGAATCTTCTTGCATGTGTCTCCCATGTGCCTAAATGGAACAACAATCTGTTGGGAATATCGAGTGGTTCCTTCCACCCTTATATCATGTGTTCTACACTTCGTGGTTCTCGATTGTCCAATTTAGGGAGGGTTCCTTTATAACACTGGGCTGTGCAACGCATACATTGATTTGGCTTGGGTTCCCTGAGTCCCAATATGGTTGGCCTAGTCTTCCTGAGTGCCGAACCAGAGTGCGGTAAATAAGTTACACTACAGCTTTCGCCATGCTACCTCCTTGGGGTAAAGCGGATGCCAAAGGTTGGAGGTCTTATCATAGCTTCTACAACGGACAAGTTCGTGGGGGTTGTAGATTCTGTACAAATTTAAACGTAGGAATACCAAAGTGTTGAAGAAAGATCTTTCCTGAGCGTTTAGCCACCTTCTCTAGCTTAGATAGCGAGTCTCAACGATCCGTACTACAGGTAGAAGTGTTAAGTATGAAGCAGGCATAGACAGACTTCCCGCCTTGCGGAGTATCATAGTAACCATCTCGGTTAATGTCCTATTGGGTGGGGATTTGGAACAATATAGGAATTCCAAAAAGATAGTGATCATTTGCTTGACCCACAGGGTCCACCAGGATTTCCATGCACTACATGTTGTTATTACATGGGCCCCCATAATAATAAATCGTCTTGCATGCTCACCCTAATTTTCCCTCGTTCAAAGCCGCTGATCAATCAGGGAGGGGACATAATGTCCTTATACCTTCAACGTGGAGAGGACCTTTATGATGGTCCACGCGCCAACGTTCTTTGTTGTTGTGCGCGGAATGACACAATGCTTAGACAGAATAGGAATAAGGAGGGTTCCTAGTAATAGAAGCTGGAGGGGCACCTTTCAAACGAGTACTTCACTCTCTTTGTATGGAATTGAGTGTCGTCATTCAGGTTTCGTAAATCCCTCAAGGACCTCATCCCACTGATAAGGTTGCTATCCAAGGTTGCCTCCTCCGCCTCGCCGTCGCTACCGTAGTCAGGCACCTTCGCGTTCGAGAGGGAAGAACAACCATCTTCTACGGGACAAAACTCAGGGTTTTCATTTGGTAACTACGTCAGCCACAAGCCTTCACAAATAACGCGAGGTCGATAGTAGCATTGTGCGAGTCAAGAATGGTAATAGAGTTCGAAGTCGAAGGCATCTTGTTCCCGTCAATAATAATCCCATATACTTATATGTACATATAATGATAGATAATAATGTTACTTTATATATACAAACAAATAAATGCAACATATCACATAAACTTTTCGTCTGTTCCTTCAGGGGGGGGGGGGGTCATTCTGTCTTTGGCAAGTCTATCCCACATGGATTGACTATACCTCATTTGTCTCATAGGTCGGGGTTGTCTCCCTTCCTACTAATGCCCCTGCTTTGTCTTTACTTTGTTTTTCCTTTGAAAAATGTACGACTCACAGATCTTGGTGCTTTTTGTGAATGCAATGAAAATATTTCATGAAAAATGTTTTTCTTTAGAGAATCCTAGTGATTGTAGTCTAGACTCGAGAAGGAATCCTAGTTCACTACAATCGAACCTCTGATACCAAACTGTCACACCCTGACTTTTGCGGAAGCGTATGACGTGTGACTTGTTCAATATCATTGCATTCAATTATAATAAACAACTATATGATTAAAACAAGATGTTCATCCATTTCATAAGTTTAAAGTATTGCAAACACGAGTCATTAGGTTTCAACCAAAAATCCTCAAGTTCATATTTCAAAAGTGGATGACATCAAAACTCGAAATTTATGTCTTGAAAACAACACCAGCGCCCAAGATCCATCCTGTTTCCTGAAATACATGTAATTTTGAAAACATCTACAAAAGTTAAGCGAGTTCATGTGATTCTGTATGAGTTCGAATAATCTTGTAAACATTTGTAATCATTGTAAGTATGCCTTTGTAATTCGGTATGAAAGCAACAAGGATACAGATCAATTAATGGTTTGCAAGGCCATTAATATGTGTGACGTGATGCAGGAAGGCTCAATCCTAGCGGATTTTGTACCGGGCTTCCGGCTGGAAGACATAGTCACCACATGGGCCAAATCCCGGTCCTCATGGGCGGGGCTCGCAACACCCAAATAGATCTATCACTCATATCCCTCGGTCCTACTACGAGGATTAATGGTCTTAAGCGTTGTACCCACCACTCACATGATCTAACAGTTCATTCCTTAGCTAACCATACCATATGTAAACGTTTGTAAACAATTTGTAACATGTACTTCACCCCCGAAGTTATAAAACTGAAAACAGTTAAAAGAAAAGGGGGACATGAACTCACAGTCTTGCGTTCTTCGATCATAGACGCAAAGCTTCTTCTAGAGTGCACGACTACCTACAAACGTACTACGGTTTATTAGACGGGTAGGTAGTGCCTTGACTTAGTCTTATTTAGTATCTTTGGGTTACGTTTCTTTGTATCATTAATATTATTCCAGGTATATATAATTATTTGTTAAAATAATAAATATTTTAACTTAAATTATATTTATTAATTGTGGGAATATTAGTTAAAATAATATATTTTAACTTGACACATTTATGTATTTGTACATGTATATCTTCCCAAGGATGGGTGTATCTTAAACTTGTATATTTTTGCCAAGTATCTGTGGCCTATTTCGGTGTATTTATACGTACTAAAATACTTATTTTTTTATTGTGTTTATTAAGTATTTTTATACTTAATTTTTGTATTAATTTTTCCGGAATAATATTTCTAATAAAAATTCACCAATATATATTCTTAAAATATATATTTTTAAGATATCAATTATAGAACTTATCTATATTTCTTTCTTGGCAAAAATATTTATATTTTCATATAAACCTCAAAAATAATATATTTTCAAGTTTAACTTAGAAAATATATATAAATCCATTTTTGTTCACTAAAAATAATGTATTCTAAATTTGTTTGAGAAAAATATATATTTTCTCCCAAAATAATATATCTTCTAATAATTCAAGAAAACATATATATTTTTCTTTACCCAAAACAATATATTTTCTTCTTGTAAAAAATATGATATATTTTTGTAATGATTGTAAAAATCAAACTTTTGTTCTCTTTGTGTCCAAAATGCCGTTTACCAAAATATACTCATGAATTTAATTCCGGAATATTTTTATAAGTTATATTCCTTGTTCGGTTTCTTCCAATTTTTGGGTATAAATCATATATTCATTTCTTGGAATTTTGGTAATATTTTGTATTATATTTCTTGGAATTTTGGTGAGTTATATTATTTCAAGTCCTAAAATAATATAACTAACTAGTTCCGTTAAACAATGGCTTCTCTCTGGATCTCTGGGCGATTTTGGAGATAGTCTTAGAAACCCTAGTTTTGATTTTCAATCTTCTTCTAGATCGAATTGGGTTAGGTATTGGGGTTTGTCGATTCCTTCTGAGTAAGGTTTTCTAGACTATACCCTGGTTTCTAATCGTTTGAAGTCTGGTTTAGGATTTTCGTTTCTTGTTCTTTAGGGTTTCTTGTTTCTCTTTGCCGTGGTTTGTTTTCTTTCTGTTTGATTTGTTTACGTTGCATTGTTCTATTACACTTGTGGTATGGATCCTAATCTGTTTAAAGTGACAGATAACTTGGGGAAATCACAAAACCCTAGTAAGGGTTTTGGTAGTAGATTATTAAATATTGACGGCAAAACGTTTTGCCCTCGGCGTGGGGTTTTATCAAGTCAACAGCAGGGAACGAATGTGGTTAATATTATTGATGAGTTAACTAAGATCACTATACCAGTTGATACGACTAATGGTGATCCTGATGTGGTTCAGCAAAGTACTGTTGAGGATGAGGGTTTTTGGGATGCTAGTAAGAATGATGGCCAGATTTCGTATGCTGATAAACTTCAACCCAGGGTTCGTAATAAAAGTGAGGTGAATTTCAGACTTATGGAACCAGTTGAGACAAGGGATGATGCGGATGTAGTTATTCCAAAAGAAGTCATTCAACAGGTTCAAGATAAGTTCGAAAATGTGCTGTATGGTTACTTTCTTGGAAATAGATTACCGTTTCCCGTAGTTGAATACTATGCAAAAAACGTCTGGGCAAAGTATGGATTCGCTAGGCTCATGATGAACTCCAGTGGATTCTTTTTCTTCAAGTTTGATTCGAAAGATGGCATGATGAAAGTTTTGGAAGGGGGGCCATGGTTGATGAGAAAAGTACCATTATTTTTAAATGTGTGGTCGCCGAAGGTTAGTCTTAAAAAAGATGGCATCAAAACTGTTCCAGTTTGGGTAAAATTGCACAATGTTCCGATTACAGTCTACACGGATGATGGTTTGAGTCTGTTGGCATCTAAGATAGGGGTTCCGAAAAGACTGGATTCATACACGGCTGATATGTGCGCTGAGAATTGGGGTAGAAGTAGTTATGCTTGAGCTATGATCGAGGTAAATGCGGAGAATGAACTTAAAGACCATGTTGTTCTTGCTATTCCAAAGATGGATAAGGAGGGATACATAACAGAACGAGTTAAGGTTGAATATGAATGGAAGCCATTACGTTGTGCAACATGTTGTTTGTTTGGACATGAAGATGCTACGTGTAGTAAGGTGGATAAGGGTAAGTCAAAACAGGTGATTGTCGATGAGGAAGGATTTATAACGGATAGGAGGAGAGTGGCAAAGCAATCGTTTCCTCAAAAGAAGCAAAAGCCTAGGTTTATGTATAAACCAAAGATGAATAAAACTGGAGCTAGTAGTTCTGGAACGAAGAAGGATGAGCTTAATGAGCCTCATACGATGAAACTGGCAAACTCGTTCCAGGCATTAGCTACGGATGATGATGGAGAGGGATCAAAAACTGCCAATGTTCCTGAGAAGATTAATATTCATGTTGATGAGGTTCTAGAGTCTAACCCAACAGAGATGTCTCAATTCATGGGTAATAATTCGACTGATAGTCGGCCTGAGGGGGCAAGCACTCCCGGTTCTAGGGGTCTTAATGGGTAGTGTGGCGTCATGGAATATAAGGGGTTTGAATCGTCCCCTGAAACAAAACGAGGTCTGGTTTCTTATTGATGAGAATCATTTGAAGGTTTGTGCCATCTTAGAGACGCATGTGAATGTTAGTAATTTAGACAAAGTGTGTAAGGGTGTCTTCCGGAGTTGGAATTGGACGTCAAATGGGGGTGTATGTCAGCGTGGAACCAGAATCATCTTGGGGTGGGATGCGGATGAGGTTCAACTTATGGTGTTATCCCAATCGGATCAGGTGATACACACACAGATTCAATTAAAAGCTGATTCTAAAGTATTTCTTTGTTCTTTTGTCTATGCTGAGAATAAATATCTAGATCGTAGAAGTTTATGGGAGGATCTTTGCAAACACAAAAGCTTAGCTCATGATAAAACTTGGGTAGTGTTGGGGGACTTTAACTCTGCTCTAAATATGGAGGATTGTTGTTATGGCCCTTCAAGTCATACCATAGGCATGAGGGAGTTTTTTTATTATGTTCAAGTTACGGAGCTTTTGGATTTAAAAAGTCATGGGCTACATTATACATGGAATCAGAAACCACGAGAGGGTATTGGAGTCGTTAAGAAAATTGATCGTATTATGGGTAATGTTATGTTTATGGATTTGTTTCCGGATGCCTATGCATTGTTTCAGCCAGCTCGAGTGTCTGACCACACTCCTTGTGTTCTGAAATTATCTTCTGTTGCCCGAACTAAGCAGAAGCCGTTTAAGTTCCCGAATTTTTTGACATCCAAAGTGGAGTTCAGGCAATATGTCGCTACTGAATGGGCCAAAAGAATCCAAGGTTTTGCCATGTTTTCTGTTGTTAAGAAGATGAGAAACCTGAAACCATGTCTTCGTAAACTATTGCATCAGCAAGGGAACCTTCATGATAAGGTTTGTCGGTTGCGTAGGGAGCTAGATGATATCCAGAAATTTGTTGATGTTGATCCGTTAGATGTGGACATCCGTGACATGGCTGCAAAATGTCTTCATGATTTTCAGGTGGCAGCATATGATGAGGAGTGCTTTTTAAAGCAAAAATCCAAAGTAGAGTGGCTTTGTGCTGGTGATTCAAATACTTCCTATTTTCATAAATGTGTGAAAAGTAGGAATGCTAGGAATAAAATTAGCTGTATTAATGATGTGCATGGAAATCGGTTTGAAGGTGAGGATGTTCCTCATGCTCTTGTAGACCACTACTTGAATTTCTTGGGCACGGTTCAGCTGGGTACAGGAGTTGTGGATGGTGACTTATTTCTTAACACGCTTAGTCAACATTCGGCTAACCATATGATTAGACAGGTGACTCGTGAAGAGGTTAAACAAGCAATGTTTAGTATTGGTGAAAATAAGGCCCCTGGCCCTGATGGGTTCACATCGGTGTTCTTTAAACAGGCTTGGGATATAGTGGGAGATGAGGTTACGAATGCTGTGCTTGATTTCTTCGAGAATGGTAAACTTTTATGGCAAGTCAACCACACTATTATTGCTCTGGTCCCTAAGATGGATACTCCAAATTCGGTTCGTGATTACCGTCCTATATCTTGTTGTAATGTGCTGTATAAGTGCATTAGCAAGATAATCACGGACAGAATTAAGGGGAGCCTGGATAAATTGGTCAGCATAAACCAGTCGGCGTTTGTTCCGGGCAGGAAAATATCAGATAATATTCTTCTTACTCAGGAGTTGATGCACAATTATCATCTTAATAGAGGTCAGCCAAGATGTGATTTTAAGATTGATATTCAGAAGGCGTATGATACGGTTAGCTGGTCTTTTCTTGAGTCAATATTGCACCATTTTGGGTTTCATCATAAAATGGTTAATTGGATTATGACATGTGTTTCTACGGTGTCCTATTCATTAAGCATCAATGGTGAGCTTCATGGGTATTTTGCAGGGAAGCGTGGTCTTAGACAAGGGGATCCGATGTCCCCTTATCTGTTTACTCTAGTCATGGAAGTTCTGACCCTTCTTCTTTAACAAGCTGCTTTGAATACTTCGTTTAAGTTCCATAGTCATTGCTCTAAGCAGAAGATAATAAATATTTCGTTTTGCAGACGACTTGTTTTTATTCTCTCATGGTGATTGCGTCTCGGTGAAGCGCTTAAAAGAGGCCCTAGATAAATTTACTGAGATATCGGGTCTGGTCCCCAGCTCGCCTAAAAGCACAGTTTTCTTCAGTAATGTCTCTCGTTCTTTGAAAGATCAGATTTTGCACATAATGCCCTTTCAAGAGGGTTCGTTGCCTGTTCGTTACCTTGGAGTTCCATTGATTTCAACAAGACTAGCTGCTAGAGACTGTAAAATTCTGCTCGAACGTATGGAAAGGCGAATAGATAATTGGATGACTAAATCTCTGTCGTTTGTAGGGAGACTCCAGTTAATCAATTCGGTTCTTGCAGCCATGTACTCTTATCGGGCTTCGGTTTTTATGCTCCATACGAGTGTTATAAAGGACCTGGAGAAAAGGTTACGTAGATTTTTATGGAATGGTGGAAATCAGGGATCGGTTCGCGCTAAAGTCGCCTGGAAGGAGGTGTGTATGCCGAAAGAGGTGGGTGGTTTGGGTATTCACAGTATTATGGATGTTAATAAAGCTCTTTTGACGTCCCATATCTGGAGTATAATTACTAAACGTCCGTCTCTTTGGGTTCAGTGGATTCACTCTTACAAGTTAAAAGGTAAAAACTTTTGGGAGGTGCAGTGCCAGAACAACATTACTTGGGGATGGCGAAAGCTTTTGTCTATCCGTCCTATAGTTTGTCCCTTTATTTGGAAGTCTATTCAGAGTGGTTGTCAAACTAACGCTTGGAGTGACAACTGGTGTTCTTGCAGCCCTCTTTGGTCATTTATTACTCTGCGAACTATAGCTAGAGCTGGTTTTTCTTTAAGTACATCGGTGGCGGAACTTGTAGATGAGAACGGTCAATTGCGATGGCCTCAAGAGTGGTATGATCTTTTTCCGGTTCTCATAAATGTTGATACTTTTCACCTTATGACTGATTCGGAAGATCGGTTTCGTTGGAAAGATTTGGAAGGTAACTTACAGTTCTTTGGATCTTGGGAGGTTTGGAATAATTTGTGGTATAGAGATAGTAAAGTAGCTTGGGTTAATTCGGTTTGGTTTAGTCAATGTATTCCCAGACATTCCTTCCATTTATGGTTGGTTATCAAGAACAAGCTGAAGATGCAAGATAGGATGGCTGTTTGGGAGGCGGGTAGTGCTACTAATTTACGGCTCATGTGTTGTCCCTTGTGCAGATATGATCGTGATTCTAGGGATCACCTATTTTTTCAATGTTCCTATGCTTCTGAAGTTTGGGGTTTGGTTATGAATATGGTTGATATGGGGAGTGTTAATGATACATGGTCCTCGATTATGCAGTGGATGGAGCTCAATGCTAACTCTAGAACTCCTGAAATTATAGGTTCCAACATTCTAGTGGCTGCTTCCACGTACTTTATATGGCAAGAAAGGAACAACCGTTTATTTTCTCAAGTATGGAGGAATGCTAGTGTGCTCTCGAAGGTCATCATAGACACGGTTCGACTCAGGATTATGGGATTCAGAATCGGTGGAGACTCGAAGCAAAAGAAATTATTGGACAAATGGCTGATCTCGAAGAAGAATGTGGATATCGATCCTGGCTAGCGTGACATAGTCTTTTAGTTTGTTTTTTGTGTTTGGGCTGTGCTATTGTTCTCGAGTTGTTTGTTTTTTTTGGTTGTGGCTATTGGTCGGGTTTTGTTTGTTTGATTGTTTCCTGGTCTTGGTATGCCAAGTCTAGTAGTGTGTATCGTTGTCTTGATACACCCTGTTTTTATTCGTTTGGTTGATATATAAAATTCACCGAGGTAACCCTTTACCCAAAAAAAAAAATATAACTAATACACATAGTATACAAGTAATCACACAAATGTGACCTCTAAATATATATTTTCCTAAATACATATTTAGTCACTTTTTATTTATTAAAACCAACCTCCAATATTTTGTAATTTTTGTAACAATAATTATGGCGAATTTTGTATGAAAAACCATGTTGAGAATATACTTGTAAACACTTGTTTAAAAATATTTTGCTAAGTGTTTAGATTCTAGAGAAATTTTGCCATAGTTTCCCCTTAAAAATGGAGGTTTCCATGCTTTCAAAGCATATCATTTTCTTTTAAAAATCATCACAATTCATCATCAAAGCAACAATACTTACCAAGTGCCAAAATCAAGCTATTTACACTACTTCATGAACTTAAAAATTTATAAAAACTTGTAGTAACTTGGTAGTGTATTTAGTAAGCTTAATTACCCTTTAAAGTGTGGTTGTTTATTTAGAAACATCATTCTTGAAGAATTTAGATCTTTACAACTTGTAAAATATTTTTCTAAAAATATTTCTTCTTAAATTTTTCTAGTTAAATACATGTTTCTACACTTGATTTGTGACAACCCGCACAAAACCAGGTATCCGTACAACTTAATTAATGATTAATTATTACTTGATTACTGTGCTTGATTGAAACTAGCTGATAAACTGCTACCTGCATACTGATACATGCACTTACTTGCATCATACTTTATTTGCTGTCACTACATTATTTACGTGCTGAACCCTAGTGACAAACATGATGCACAAAAAGCACAGTAGCACCAAACGGATACACAGTGAACATGCTGATATAACCAGCATCAGGCAAATACTGCCTCAAGGCCTGTTAAGAGCCTCATATATTTTGGCTACACTGGTAGTGAGTGTAGGATATCAGGGTTGTGTTACCGCGTCTCTAGGGGATAGGATACACTGATTCGGATGTGCCAGAACGTACTTTAAGTACCAAACACAGCACTTTAAATAATTTAACCAGCTTCTAGCTGACTAGTAAAGTGCCAAAAATGAGAAAATATTACTAGACACTTTCTAAAGTGTCGGGAAAACAAAATGTGTCACTAAAATGTAATAACGACACTTTAAAGTCTTTTGTAACACTTTAACGGATTACTATCCAACCGGACACCCGGACTTTACCCAGAACATGAAAACTTTACTATTTTCACTATCACTATTTTTCTGAGCCAGTTAGGGTCCCTGATTACCCTAACACCCGTCATAACACGCAACTTATAACTAACTAAGTTAACACCTAAACTAACTTAGTTAACCTAAACTAAACCCCTAACTAATGTTTAGGATCGAACCAACCCCCCACCCAAGCCCCTAACCGTCCACAAATGTGGGGGACACACAAGGACTAGTAAATTATTATTTTATGGTGTGTGTTTAATATCTTGAAGGCACAATTTCCATTGGATAAAACCCTTAAATCATGCCTATAAATAAACACTAATACATGAGATTATTACTTAACATTTTCACCAACACACTTTCACTCTCTTGTCTCTCCCACTCTCGGCCGAAACACCCCAGCCCCCTACACCCACTTTCGACATTCATCCTCATCATTCCAAGACCATTCAAACATCACAAGACACGTATAAGGAGCTTTGGTGCAAGCGGAACGCGAAGGACCACTCTCGTTGGCTTTTATCCACGCGGTTTTCGTCACAACTCTTCCCTAGCCTTGAGCTAGAGGTATAACCTTTAAAACTTGATTTTACACTCATCTAAAGTGGTTAAAAGAACTTTCGTCGGTTAAATATCGTTAACATGCGTTTTGAATCTTTAAAGTCTAGTAAAATCACTAAAATGGAGGTTAATAGCATATGTCTTGTGTAAAAGTCGTAGGACTTGAAATTTGTGCTTATTGTGACCCGATCTATAATGTGGTAGCTCAAATCTTCGTTTAACCCGACTTTGTAAAATCACGTATCTTCACATAAGCTTGTTTTTGAAAGATACAAGGGTTAAAGGAGAACACTACCACATTCTAGAGACATGAACTTGTAGAGAAGTATTTTACTTGTGTAAAAGTATTTTAACCGGTAAAATGGTGTTTAAAACTAGCGGATCTACGTATCCGCAAGTGGTATTTTTGAAAGACCACACTTTAAGGAAATCATGTTTTTCTAAAAGATGGATCTTGCACTAATAAATATGATTTTATAAACCACAAGTGTATAGACACTTGTAAAATAAAGAGATCCGACAAAGAAGTGTATTTGTCACTTGTTACTAGAAGTTGTAAAGACGGTTTTCTCTAAACACGAGGCTTTTACGAGATTAAAGTTTCTTTATATATAAAGATCTACATATATAAAGGTGATTTACATTATTGATGCGGAAAAACTGCAAGTTCATGCGATTATGCAAATTTACATACTTGTTGACTAGTTTGATGTGTCGGAAATTGTTTGATTGAAATAAAGAAGTTGATTGAGTTGATTTGTTAAAAGAAAATGATACGCTTAAAAGCGTGGCCACCTCCAGTTACAGAGGAAACTCTGGCGAAATTTTCTAAAACCCTAACACTTAGACTTTTTACACAACAAGTGTTAGAACTATTTTTGGGCATACTTTTGAAACATAAATTTCGCCAGTACTATATTTTACTAAACATTCGGAGGTGGGATTTTCACAAGGATTAACGTGATAAATATATTTGTCACAACACTGTTTATGATTATTTTGTGAAATACATAAATATTATTTTAGAGTGAAAATAATATTTACAAGCGTTAATGATTCCAAAACTTTGCGAACGCTTCCATAAACATTTAAGTTACACCGGTAATTACATTACCACAAGTTTGATAAAACGTAACTTACGCACATGTATTAAATCCCCCATCCTTGGGAAGATGTATAACTATCAAGCATAAACAAAATGTAACACGAAATAGTTGTCTAACTATTTCCCGCAAACATAAACTGTAAAGCTAAAGCACGGCCGTCCGTCTAATAGAATTAGCACTTGTAGGTCGTTGCACAGCTTACTGCTTCAGAGACGCTTGATAGAGTTTACGCATCCACTGTGAGTTCATGTCCCCCTTTTCTCTAACTGTTTTCAGTTTTCTTAACTGCGGGGGTGAAATACATGTTACTTTGTTTACAAGTACTTTATACACGGTATGAATAACGTAAGGAGGTTTAGATCATGTGAATGGGTAGTTAGAACCCCGAGGGACTCGAGCGGTAGATCTATTTGGGTGTAGCGAGCCCAGCTCCCGGTCCAACAGAACAGGCCTCACGAAGGACTAACAGAACGGATCCGGAGTGACTTGGTACCCAACGCAAAATCAGCTAGGGTTGTATCTTACTTACTTGCATTTCACGACATGCTAATGGCCTTGCAAACCATTGGTGATCACAAGTCCTCTTACACTGCTACATACCAGGAAACTTTTATACTTACAAGTGTTTTACTTACTCACTTGCACATGAACTCGCTCAACATTATTGTTGATTTTTCAACTCACATGTATTTCAGGAAATTAACGGATTCTGGCACGGTATGAACGTTTTCCGCTGCAACCTTTCATGAAGTCATCTGGGTTTAGGGTTGTGCCTCTTTCCTGGACAAGGCATAATCCCTAAATCACGTTTATGTTTTATTTTAAGTTGTAATGTTATTGAACAAGGTTATGGATACTAGAGTATGTCCGCGTTAAACAATGGTAATGTATGTTGATTTCTAAACTTAATGATGACTTGCATGGTTTTTAAATTCATATAGCTTTGTTATGATTAAGCTATGGTATTAAGAAGTCACACCAATATTACCCACGCTTCCGCAAAGCCAGGGTGTGACAGCTTGGTATCAGAGCTCTGATCATAGCGAACTAGGATTCTGTCTCGAGTCTAGACTATGATCACTAGGGCTCTCACGAAAACATTTTTCTGCATACCACTTAAGTCCAGATCCACACTTTTTACAAACAAATGTTGAGCACATTTTATTAATTATAAGTTCAGCTTGGAGGGCTGAGGATCGATCTGGAGGATCAAGATGGTTAAGGTAGTTGAGCACGTGGGTTTGTTATAGGATCGATCTGGAGGATCGAGGTGAATAAGGTAGTTGAGCACGTTGATTTGTTATAAGGTTCGATCTGGAGGATCGAGATGGTCAAGGTAGTTGAGCACGTTGATTTGTTATAAGGTTCGATCTGGAGGATCGAGGTCTGGTTTAAGTGAAGGATAGAACAGTCTTGTAGACTAGATGATTTTGGCTAGCAAGACTAGGAGAAATTATGTGATGCCCCACTTGGTGACTTATGTGATTAACTGATTATGCGATTGACTGTTTGTGCATACTTGTGTTTATGTTACAGATACATGGATCCGGCTGATTCAGGTGGTTCAGACATCACCAACCCCAGGCGTGTTGTGTCAGATGATTTAGAGTCCTCGGAGCACGAGGTGTACACGTCAGACTTTACCAGTACCGACGATGACGACTTCCAGCCATTCGCCCTACCTGATGGCGACGATGAGCTCCCTATTGATATTCCGGCCGGGGATTTGCCACTAGCGGTGATCCCTGCTCCCATACCCCTCGCTGCTTACCCTGTTCAGGAGTTACCATTCGACGGCGACGAGGACGACGTCGACTTGTTCGAGGAGGAGCCTATGGAGGACGTTCAGGGCGAGGCCCTACCCGCTGTTGCCCCTCTACTGATTGCAGATGCTCCGGCTGCGGAGGCACCTGCACATTCCCCAGCCCAGGACTCCTCTGAGTCTGTGGCTTCTGCACCGACACATACCCTTAGTGCGCAGCACTACTCTCACGAGTCAGATTCTGATCATGCATCTTCTGTCGCCCCCATCCCCAGTCCCACTTTTGACCACGAGGACGTGGAGGATTCCGACCCTATGTTTCCCCCAGGGTTCGACCCTGATCGTGATTTGGAGTTTGTCCCTATGGACGAGATGATGGAGGATCCTGCTGATCCTATTGATCCTTTTGATCCTATTGATCCTGATTTTGACTTTGATATGGCATTCGATGACTTGGAGCCTGCCCTTGTCCCTGAGCAGGCAGCTGCTCTTGATGTGTTACCGGAGCATGACCCTATGCATGCCGATATACCCCTTGAGCCCATTGCCGTTGATCACCACCTAGATGTTCCTTTGATTGCAGACGATCATATCCCTGTCGATCCCATTGATCCTCTACCCCTTGTTGCTGCACCTGTTGACCCACCATTTGAGCACTTGGCACCCGTTGACCCTGTTGTAGCCCCTTTACTTGATCCCGTTCCCATAGAGCCCGGACATGCACCGTTCGCGGCACAGATGGATCCACCGGACGAGGCCGCACAGCACGGGTGGATCCCGGCTGATGAGGACGTCCCACCGTTACCCCCACAGATTCCAGACGCTAGACACACTGACTTTTCGTTTCAGGTTCCCATGTTTATACCTCCAGCAGGGCCTGGAGAGGGCTCTTCAGCCCACCCATCAGGGCATGTACCGATGCCCATGCCTTTCTTACCACAGATGCCTTTTGTTCCACCTATTACTGCTCCTTTTGGGATGGCACCCTTTGACCCCACACGTGAGCCACTGCTGTGGTCACCATTTTCCCCTATGCCACCCACTGATCCATACCACAGGTTCCACGTGGGACACACTATCGAGGATGTATTGATGTCATTTATTTACCAGCATGAGTCGCACGAGCAGCGACTACAGGAGCTCGAGAGAGCTCGGCCACGTCAGTGCCATGGTCAGGCACCCTCTCCGTTACAGCCGTTTCGATCATTACCCCCTGATTATGCTGCTCGTCTTACTACTTTGGAGCAGCAGATTGCCTCCGTTATTCGCACGCAGCAGGCGATGGAGGCAGATTGGTTAGAGATGCGCCGTTTGTTTTATACCCGTTTTCCTCCTCCTCCACCACCATCTGCTTGAGCTCATCGATGCCACATGGGTAGGCGAGTGAGAAGGCGGCGATTGCTTTTACTTGCACAGCATTTTTGAGGAGACTACGTTATGATTTGACTTTTGTTATGTACTTGATGTTGTATTGATACTGATGTAGCTTTTGACAGGGGTGATGTAGCCCCAGTGATTCATGATTGTATGTATACACTTACGATGTGGTCTCATTATTATGGCAATCGCAGTTTTCTCACCATATTTTGGATTCGCTTGATTACTTATTTGCATTGTTATGGTATGGGTTGTGTGTGATTGATATTTGTGCTATGTGATAACATGAGATACTGTGTGATTATACTATTACTACCGTTATATACGTACACTATATTACGAACTGAATTACGTATTATAACATCGGAGCCTTCTATGGCCTAACCAACTTAAACCATCTTTTAGAAAGATGCCGCCAAGACGACAACAACAGCCTATGCCTACCACTCAGGAAGAGCTACAACAAGTCATTGCTGCTGCCATAGCGCAGTACGCAGCTTCTCAGCCAGGAGGGAGCGGAAGTGTTAATCAAGGCAATAACAATCCACCTCACGGATGCACCTACAAGCAGTTCTTAGACTGCAAACCAGTTAACTTCAATGGCACAGGAGGTGCAGTTGCCTTTACCCGCTGGGCTGAGAAGACCGACTCTGTCATACGCATGAGCAAGTGTGCTGAGGATCAACAAGTCACATACATCTCAGGGCTATTTCTCGACGGAGCCCTATCTTGGTGGAACTTACAAGTCCAAACCTTAGGCGAAGCTGCCGCCTACGCCCTGACTTGGGCCGAATTGAAAGAACTGATGCGCAAGAAGTACTGTTCACGCGCAGAAATTCAGAGGTTGGAGACTGAATTCTGGCACTTAAAGATGGATGGTCCGAAAGTAGCAGAGTACGTTCAGAGGTTTCATGACCTATCTCAAGTGGTTCCTTACATGGTTACGCCTGAATACAAACGAATCGAGCGCTTCATTTGGGGTTTGGCTCCCCAAATAATAAGCATGGTAACCTCCTCCAAACCAGCGACTATCACTGAGGCCATCGATTTGAGCGTGGCTCTCACCGAGGAGGGGATTCGTTTAAACAAGTTTGGTGATGTAAAGGCAAAGGAGAAAGAGACGCATGTTGAGTCGTCCGGAAGTAACAAAAGAAAGTTTTCAAACTTCAAGCTAAGTGTTAGCGGTGATGGTAAGAGAGGAGCACCAAGCACGCCAGCTCAGGGTGCAGCTGGCAGTGGAAGAAGAGGAAAGGGATATATGGGCACCCATCCCAGGTGTAATGCCTGCCAGCGTCACCATTCTGGTCATTGTGGGCTAAAAGTATGTGAAGCGTGTGGGAAACGTGGTCACTCTAAGGATACTTGTTGGGTCTCTGCCGGCCGTGGAGGCCAGGGAGGATATGGAAATAGGAATGATAACCGTGGTGGAAATGGGAATCGCCAGCAAGGAAATCTTGGAGGAAATAGAAACCGGAGCAACAATGCAAACCAGGCTGGCAATGCCAACCAGAACAACACCCCAGCTGGAAATGGGGATGGTAATGGGCAAAGGCTCGGATGCTACAATTGCGGGGAAATCGGGCATTTTAAGAAGAATTGCCCAACACTGAATCAAGCCCGTGGTAGAGTGTTCCAACTTGAAGCTAGAGAAGCACGTCAAGATCCAAATGTTGTTACCGGTACGTTCCCTATCAATCAACGCTATGCATCCGTTTTATTTGATACTGGTGCCGATTATAGCTTCGTATCGCTAGAATTTAAGAATATGCTTGGGTTAGCTGCTAATAAGTTAGACATACCCTACTCGATCGAATTAGCTAATGGAAAGTTAGTTGGAGCCGACGAAGTAATCAGAGGTTGTGTGATAGAATTGGGAGAACGCGAGTTTACTCTGGATCTACTACCGGTCCCATTGGGAAGCTTCGACGTGGTAGTAGGAATGGATTGGTTATCCAGGAACAAGGCGGAGATAGTATGTCACGAGAAAGTTGTTCGTATCCCAACTGACGATGGTGAGACAATTGTGGTTCACGGAGAGAAGCGTGACACACCGCTAAGATTCATCAGCTGCTTGAAGGCAAGGAAGTGTTTACGGAAAGGATGTGTTGCTTTTCTGGCACACATCGTAGACAAGAAGGCTGCCGAGCCAACAATCGAAGACATCCCTGTCGTAAGGGAGTATCCAGAAGTCTTCCCAGAAGACTTACCTGGACTGCCACCTCAGAGGCAAGTGGAGTTTCACATTGACTTAGTTCCAGGCGCCGCGCCTGTGGCTAAGGCACCATACAGACTTGCTCCATCAGAGATGCAGGAATTGTCAACACAGCTTCAGGAGCTGTTAGATAAAGGTTTTATCCGACCAAGCTTCTCACCTTGGGGAGCTCCGGTCTTGTTTGTCAAGAAGAAAGACGGAAGTTTCCGTATGTGTATTGACTACAGAGAATTGAACAAGCTGACGATAAAGAACAGGTATCCACTGCCAAGGATCGACGATCTGTTCGATCAACTCCAAGGTTCAAGCTGTTACTCTAAGATCGATCTTCGATCTGGATACCACCAATTAAGGATACAGGAGGAAAGTATCCCGAAAACAGCCTTCCGAACTCGTTATGGACACTACGAGTTCCTCGTGATGCCATTTGGTTTAACCAATGCGCATGCAGTGTTTATGGACTTGATGAATAGAGTTTGCAAGCCATACTTAGACAAGTTCGTGATTGTATTCATCGAAGACATCCTGATTTACTCAAAGACGAAGGCTGAACACGAACAACATCTTAGAACCATTTTGGAGCTACTAAAGAAGGAACAACTGTACGCCAAATTCTCCAAGTGCGAGTTTTGGCTACGCGAAGTCCAGTTTCTTGGACATGTGGTTAATGGGGATGGAATTCATGTTGATCCCACAAAGATCGAGGCAATCAAGAATTGGGAGACGCCTACAACGCCAACCGAGATTCGACAATTCTTGGGTTTGGCTGGCTACTATCGAAGGTTCATCGAGGATTTTTCGAAAATCGCTCAACCGTTAACGCTCCTGACCCAGAAGGATAAGACGTTTGATTGGGGAATCAAACAGGACGAAGCGTTTCAGATATTGAAAGATAAGCTCTGCAACGCGCCAATCTTAGCTCTACCGGAAGGTACCGACGATTTTGTGGTATACTGCGACGCATCGCGTCAGGGATTGGGATGTGTGTTGATGCAACGCCAAAAGGTCATTGCTTACGCATCACGCCAGCTGAAAGTGCACGAGAAGAATTATACCACACATGATTTAGAGCTTGGCGCAGTGGTTTTTGCACTAAAGATCTGGAGGCACTACCTGTATGGTACGAAGTGCACAATTTTCACAGATCACAAGAGCCTACAACATATATTTAACCAGAAGGAGTTAAATATGAGGCAAAGACGTTGGGTCGAATTATTGAATGATTACGACTGCGAGATCAAGTATCACCCGGGGAAGGCAAATGTAGTTGCCGATGCCCTAAGTCGTAAAGAAAGAATCAAGCCCATAAGGGTTAGAGCTTTGGAAATGATTGTACGAACCGACCTTCCCTCGCGCATTCGTGCTGCACAAAAGGAAGCTCTCAAGAAGGGAAACCTTGAGGAAGAATATCTCCGGGGAATGGAGAAGCTTTTGGTACCAAACGAGGAAGGGACGTTACATTTTGAGAAAAGGATTTGGGTTCCTCTGTTTGGTGGATTAAGGGAAGTTATTTTCGACGAAGCGCACAAGTCACGGTACTCTATCCACCCTGGATCGGATAAGATGTACCACGATCTTAAAGATTACTATTGGTGGCCTAGGATGAAAGGCGACGTTGCCGTCTATGTGAGCAAATGTTTAACGTGCGCTAAGGTCAAGGCAGAATACCAGAAGCCTTCGGGACTTCTGCAACAACCTGAGATTCCCAAATGGAAATGGGAACAAATCTCAATGGATTTTATCACAAAACTGCCAAGAACGCCAAGAGGCCATGATATGATTTGGGTGATTGTAGACCGCCTAACAAAGTCCGCACATTTTCTGCCAATCAGGGAGAAAGACAGTACTAGTAAACTTGCGGAAATTTACATGAGAGAGATCGTAGCACGACATGGAGTACCACTCTCGATCATCTCTGATAGAGACGGAAGATTTGTGTCAAGAATATGGCAATCTTTCCAAGAATCTTTTGGCTCACAATTAAATCTGAGCACTGCATTCCATCCGCAAACCGATGGCCAGAGCGAGCGAACAATACAAACGTTGGAAGACATGCTGAGGGCATGTGTTATGGATTTAGGAGGTAGCTGGGATAAACACTTACCCTTGGTCGAATTTTCGTACAACAACAGCTACCACACCAGTATTGGTGTTGCGCCTTTTGAAGCCCTATACGGACGCAAGTGCCGATCCCCACTATGTTGGTCTGACGCAGGTGATAGGCAACTTGCTGGTCCCGAGATCGTCCAAGAGACGACAGATAAGATCGCGCAAATTCTTAAACGCATCGAAGCCGCTCGCCACAGGCAAAAGGCCTACGCGGATCCAAACCGGAAGCATGTGGACTTCCAAGTCGGAGAGATGGTATTATTGAAGGTTTCACCCTGGAAAGGGGTAGCGCGCTTTGGAAAGCGAGGAAAGTTGAATCCACGCTACATTGGTCCCTTTAGAATTCTGGAAAGAATTGGGACAGTAGCATACAAGTTGGACCTACCTGCTGAACTAAATGGTGTTCACGATACATTTCATGTATCCAATTTAAAGAAAAGTCCAACTCAAGTTGACGTTGCCATTCCTATCGACGAGATTCATATTGACGACACGCTCCACTTCATTGAAGAACCTGTCGAGGTCACGGATTGGAAAGTTAACAAGACTCGCCGGAGCAGTGTCAAACTCGTCAAGGTACGTTGGAATGCCAGACATGGTCCTGAATTCACATGGGAGCGTGAGGACCGGATGAAAGAAAAGTACCCCCACTTATTTCCCAAGAACACTGCATCTACAAGCAGAACTTAAAATTTCGGGACGAAATTTATTTAACGGGGGGAGAATGTGACAACCCGCACAAAACCAGGTATCCGTACAACTTAATTAATGATTAATTATTACTTGATTACTGTGCTTGATTGAAACTAGCTGATAAACTGCTACCTGCATACTGATACATGCACTTACTTGCATCATACTTTATTTGCTGTCACTACATTATTTACGTGCTGAACCCTAGTGACAAACATGATGCACAAAAAGCACAGTAGCACCAAACGGATACACAGTGAACATGCTGATATAACCAGCATCAGGCAAATACTGCCTCAAGGCCTGTTAAGAGCCTCATATATTTTGGCTACACTGGTAGTGAGTGTAGGATATCAGGGTTGTGTTACCGCGTCTCTAGGGGATAGGATACACTGATTCGGATGTGCCAGAACGTACTTTAAGTACCAAACACAGCACTTTAAATAATTTAACCAGCTTCTAGCTGACTAGTAAAGTGCCAAAAATGAGAAAATATTACTAGACACTTTCTAAAGTGTCGGGAAAACAAAATGTGTCACTAAAATGTAATAACGACACTTTAAAGTCTTTTGTAACACTTTAACGGATTACTATCCAACCGGACACCCGGACTTTACCCAGAACATGAAAACTTTACTATTTTCACTATCACTATTTTTCTGAGCCAGTTAGGGTCCCTGATTACCCTAACACCCGTCATAACACGCAACTTATAACTAACTAAGTTAACACCTAAACTAACTTAGTTAACCTAAACTAAACCCCTAACTAATGTTTAGGATCGAACCAACCCCCCACCCAAGCCCCTAACCGTCCACAAATGTGGGGGACACACAAGGACTAGTAAATTATTATTTTATGGTGTGTGTTTAATATCTTGAAGGCACAATTTCCATTGGATAAAACCCTTAAATCATGCCTATAAATAAACACTAATACATGAGATTATTACTTAACATTTTCACCAACACACTTTCACTCTCTTGTCTCTCCCACTCTCGGCCGAAACACCCCAGCCCCCTACACCCACTTTCGACATTCATCCTCATCATTCCAAGACCATTCAAACATCACAAGACACGTATAAGGAGCTTTGGTGCAAGCGGAACGCGAAGGACCACTCTCGTTGGCTTTTATCCACGCGGTTTTCGTCACAACTCTTCCCTAGCCTTGAGCTAGAGGTATAACCTTTAAAACTTGATTTTACACTCATCTAAAGTGGTTAAAAGAACTTTCGTCGGTTAAATATCGTTAACATGCGTTTTGAATCTTTAAAGTCTAGTAAAATCACTAAAATGGAGGTTAATAGCATATGTCTTGTGTAAAAGTCGTAGGACTTGAAATTTGTGCTTATTGTGACCCGATCTATAATGTGGTAGCTCAAATCTTCGTTTAACCCGACTTTGTAAAATCACGTATCTTCACATAAGCTTGTTTTTGAAAGATACAAGGGTTAAAGGAGAACACTACCACATTCTAGAGACATGAACTTGTAGAGAAGTATTTTACTTGTGTAAAAGTATTTTAACCGGTAAAATGGTGTTTAAAACTAGCGGATCTACGTATCCGCAAGTGGTATTTTTGAAAGACCACACTTTAAGGAAATCATGTTTTTCTAAAAGATGGATCTTGCACTAATAAATATGATTTTATAAACCACAAGTGTATAGACACTTGTAAAATAAAGAGATCCGACAAAGAAGTGTATTTGTCACTTGTTACTAGAAGTTGTAAAGACGGTTTTCTCTAAACACGAGGCTTTTACGAGATTAAAGTTTCTTTATATATAAAGATCTACATATATAAAGGTGATTTACATTATTGATGCGGAAAAACTGCAAGTTCATGCGATTATGCAAATTTACATACTTGTTGACTAGTTTGATGTGTCGGAAATTGTTTGATTGAAATAAAGAAGTTGATTGAGTTGATTTGTTAAAAGAAAATGATACGCTTAAAAGCGTGGCCACCTCCAGTTACAGAGGAAACTCTGGCGAAATTTTCTAAAACCCTAACACTTAGACTTTTTACACAACAAGTGTTAGAACTATTTTTGGGCATACTTTTGAAACATAAATTTCGCCAGTACTATATTTTACTAAACATTCGGAGGTGGGATTTTCACAAGGATTAACGTGATAAATATATTTGTCACAACACTGTTTATGATTATTTTGTGAAATACATAAATATTATTTTAGAGTGAAAATAATATTTACAAGCGTTAATGATTCCAAAACTTTGCGAACGCTTCCATAAACATTTAAGTTACACCGGTAATTACATTACCACAAGTTTGATAAAACGTAACTTACGCACATGTATTAAATCCCCCATCCTTGGGAAGATGTATAACTATCAAGCATAAACAAAATGTAACACGAAATAGTTGTCTAACTATTTCCCGCAAACATAAACTGTAAAGCTAAAGCACGGCCGTCCGTCTAATAGAATTAGCACTTGTAGGTCGTTGCACAGCTTACTGCTTCAGAGACGCTTGATAGAGTTTACGCATCCACTGTGAGTTCATGTCCCCCTTTTCTCTAACTGTTTTCAGTTTTCTTAACTGCGGGGGTGAAATACATGTTACTTTGTTTACAAGTACTTTATACACGGTATGAATAACGTAAGGAGGTTTAGATCATGTGAATGGGTAGTTAGAACCCCGAGGGACTCGAGCGGTAGATCTATTTGGGTGTAGCGAGCCCAGCTCCCGGTCCAACAGAACAGGCCTCACGAAGGACTAACAGAACGGATCCGGAGTGACTTGGTACCCAACGCAAAATCAGCTAGGGTTGTATCTTACTTACTTGCATTTCACGACATGCTAATGGCCTTGCAAACCATTGGTGATCACAAGTCCTCTTACACTGCTACATACCAGGAAACTTTTATACTTACAAGTGTTTTACTTACTCACTTGCACATGAACTCGCTCAACATTATTGTTGATTTTTCAACTCACATGTATTTCAGGAAATTAACGGATTCTGGCACGGTATGAACGTTTTCCGCTGCAACCTTTCATGAAGTCATCTGGGTTTAGGGTTGTGCCTCTTTCCTGGACAAGGCATAATCCCTAAATCACGTTTATGTTTTATTTTAAGTTGTAATGTTATTGAACAAGGTTATGGATACTAGAGTATGTCCGCGTTAAACAATGGTAATGTATGTTGATTTCTAAACTTAATGATGACTTGCATGGTTTTTAAATTCATATAGCTTTGTTATGATTAAGCTATGGTATTAAGAAGTCACACCAATATTACCCACGCTTCCGCAAAGCCAGGGTGTGACATGATTAACCACTAAAATTGTGGTTAGTTTCTTTAAAAACTAAGTTTATGTAAATCTTGTACTTTAACTTAGTTTCTTGAGAAAATTATTTATGTAATCACATATTTTCAAGTCTTATACTACACTTTGATCATCATCGTTCAAGAATCCTTTCATACTTCAAGTTCATGCTTTCACATAAGGATGATCATCTTGATCTTTCATAAGATCATCCTCTCATCTTGCTAGATTATGTCTTTAATCATCATCTAGCAAGTTCATATGATGTTTAACATCATTAACACAAACAATCAACAATCAAGAAGCATAATAACACTTAAACAATATAGATTATCATGATTTTTAGTCGTATGTTAAAGATTATGTTCTTGATTATTAGTGTTCTTCATGATTAGTTTCTTGTATCATCTTTTAACCAACTAAACAAGATGTAAAATGGGATTAAGATGATCTTACTACTAGCTCAAGGCTAGGGATGAACACAAGATGAAGATGATGACGAATGTGATGGTTAATAGCTTGTGAGAGAGGTCCTTCCACTTCCAAATGCTCCTAGCTCCTTTGTTAAGCTCCTTACACCTTGTGATTACTTGAGATTGGATGAGAATGAAGTGAAAGTGGTGGTGGTGGTGCTTGGTGATCTCGGCCGAAAGCAAGAGGGGGAAGAAGAAGAAAGTTCAAGTGTGGAGTAGTGTGTGAAATGAGAGTTCATGAACTATTGGCTAGTCTTATAATTCTCCAACAAGTCCTTAAACCATTGTGTTATGTGTTACAAAAGATGGAACAATATCTAATAAAATAAACAAGAAAAATCAAGGGTGGGCCACCCTTGTCTAACCGTCCAACAAAGGGGGGGGGGGGTCTTGGTTGGTTTGTAAAGATTAGTTATGTTAATAGTTGAAATATAAGGGATCTAGTTAGGTTATAAGTTGTTATAATGTTATATAGTGTGTTATGATATTCGAGGATCATAACTAGCTCGGAAATGGTAAAACAATGCTTCTAGTGAAAATTTGGTGTTTCGGGTAGTGTCCGGTTGTTCGGTTGGTTACCGGTTTGTTAGAGTGCTAAACTACGCAGTTTAGTGTGCTTTATGTTACCTTTTGTGACAGTTGTGATTCCCGACACTTAGGAAAGCATTCTGGACCATTTAACCATATTTCTCCATGATATTAAGTTGTTTAAGTGCTGATTTTTGCTGAATTGTGTTGTTTTCTGCAGAATTCTGCAGTTTAGGTGTGTTTTGGGCACTTTCCGGTACTTAAATTAACACTAGGAAGGCAGTTTTGTAACCCTTACTTCCCTACACACTATACTAGTGCAATTCTTTGTTTCGGGCTCATATTGTGTCTCAACATCATGCCCGCCTGAGTACTAAACTCCCGCCAGTACTTCTAGTTTGTCTGATAACTGTGCTAACTTTGTTTCGTGCACTAATTGAACTATATAGTGTTGCATGCAATAATGGTAAATAATCTTGCAACATGTACTGCACTTGTATGTATATGACAGCATCCAGAAAATTATTGATGTCATTAATTAGATCAGGCACAGTCATTAATGCACAAATTACTATTTAACCTTGTACGGAATATGTGAAAAATTGCCAGTTGTCACATAGGCCACATCATTCAGCTTCTTTTTCTTGCATTAAGAAGCATAATGCCCTTTTTGTTTGCATCTGTAGCAAACAATCTCTGCCTTCCCTTTATCTCTTGGTTTACCATCCATCCTCCCCCTATCACTCTTCTAGAATTTGCCACTTCCTCCTCTCAATCTTTGCTCCAATGTTTTTGTGAGCAAAGCTATGGCCTCTACAAAGGCTGAAAAATCTGATGAAGCGTCAAAATTTTCTATGTTTTGGCAGTGAGAGGGTTGTGGATCTGAGATTGGTACTCTTTGTGTATTTGAAACAAGAGCTATAGGTCCACCTTTGTGGTTTGATTTTTCATAGATTTTCTCCTCTCTTGGGACAAGGATGCTGTAAAGATCATGTAAGTTCATGTTCCCTAATTCAAGTGTAGATGCCAAGGTCATAGTGAGACTTCTCCAGTCTCTTGGCAGTGCATCAAGAAACTTTACATTCTTTTCATCATTTGACTTCTCAATACCAAACTTTTTTAGTTCATTTAAAAGTTTAGTGAACATGTGATATGTTTCTGAAAGAGTCTCATTTTGGAGACTTTTGAATCTTTCATATGAAGAAAAACAATTAGTTTTCTTGTTTCTTTTCATTCTCTCTCCTCCTTCACAAAGATTTCCAGTTGATCCCATATCTCCTTAGCAGATGCACAAGCATCTACTTGTGAGAATATGTCGTTTGGAAGTGCCATAATCAAGAGTGATTTGGCCCTTTCATCAGCAGCTACTAGATCCTTATCTTCTTGGTTCCAATGTACTTCATTTTTAGGAGCCAAGGAGATAGAGATAGCTGGTGTGTGCTCAATTGCTGGAACTACTGGTATTTCAACAGTGGGTTTATGTGGGCCTCTCACAATGGATTGAAACAGTGCTCGATCATGTCCATTTAGGAAATTAATCATCCTGATTTTCCATTGGGGGTACTCCTCTCTGACCAAGGTTGGAGGCTTTGACATAGAACCGATGTTGAAAGCACTACTCCAGGTTCGAAAGTTTGCCATATTTAGTATATGAGATCGTTATAAAAAAAACATAAGCAGTTGATCTTTTGAAAATGATTTATTCAATCTGCTCTGATACCAATTGTTGATCCCAGATAAAGATACTCAAAGGCTTAATATGGCAAATAGATTTCAACAAATAGGAAAATATTGTGCGGAACTAGAAATCAAACTTTCAAGAAACAACTTACAGAATTTTCAAGTATATTAATTACTTTGTAAAACAAAGTTATTGACTGTTACAAAATGAATGCTTAAAGAATTTTGTGTGAAGGGTAATAGAGTTTGTGGTGTATGTATTAAATGCTTAGCTCAACTCATTTAAGCTTCTGGGTTGACATCTCTATTTATAGAGAGTCCGGATCATGAATAAACATTTGTTTATTCATGCACTTGCTCTGCATAAAGTAGCTTTTTGGCATATTCTCAACTTGCTACTTTTTAGTTGTGTCAGGGCTTATCTTTGTCACACCCCGACATTTCCACATATTACCGGTGGGCCCGGTGGGGAGTATCGTGACGTAGTTGATATCATCATAGTCAATTTATCACAATTTAATGCACAGCGGAAGTCTAAAGATAATAACATTACAAACCGATTGAAAGTAATATCAATTATTACAAACGGTTGTAAAGGGATCCACAGGCGGATCAAAGATAAAAGAAACATTGTTCAACAGATTTTTAAACATCTAAGCTTGCAAGACTCTTTATTGATGCTAGGAGTGGCCAGTCCATTTCGCTTAGTACCTGCACTTAACCTTTTTGGAAAATACGTCAGTTTTCACTGGTAAAATACAATTAACCGACTCATTTTGAAAATGTTTAAGAAAATCGATTTAAATGCACAAGGCACAAATAATCTTTTATAACTTGGGATAATTATTTAAAAATAATCTTGTTAAAGAATTATATGTTTATTATACGTTCAGTAGCCCGGGTTGAATACCGGGTTAAAGATTAATAGACACACCACATAATATAACCTACGGCGAGTTATTCTCGGACAGGCAGGTATATTATTTTACATACACACCGGCAGGTGTATGCCTACACCCCGTGCTTAAGTCGTGGCCATTTCAATGAATGAGCCGAGGATATCCAGGACATGGTCATTAACCCCCCAAAGGTTTAAAATAAACAAAATAGATTAAATGGGTTATCTCAATGATTTAACCTTTATACGATTAAAAATTCAATACCCGACCAAGCGGTATTTTATATACCGTATCCCAAGCCCGTATAAGGGAAAATAAGTTAAAAGTATTTACCTGAGCAAATTATATGAATTTATCCCAGCCGTATACAATCAAGCAAGTACAGGTAGCTTTTACTGGTCCCCTAAATCTGGAATGAAGGTTTTAATAACCTATTAGATTCCTAACGGGTCTTACTTAAGTTTAAACTTAGACCGGTTAGTTTTAAAGAAAGGTATACGGTTCAAAACGCAAGATTAAGCGAAGACCGGATTAGAATGTGGTTTAGACCTGACAAGTATGAAGACCTGTATAATATGGGTAAACTAAACACATTATGGATTTTGAAGTGAAAATGATAAGGTTTGTCTCGTTTCGGTCAATTTATGCAAACTAGTCACATAAACTGCACCGAACGTGAAAAATGCATAACGGGTAACCAAAAGAGTCATGAAGAGGTTTCCTAAGTTAATATTCCTTAAATATGTTGTGATATCAGTAGGATACCTTCCATTATGCCCAAAACGAATTTAAACTCAAATTAAGCCCCATAGGGGTATTTTGGTCATTTTAAAGATTATAAAAGAGGTTAAATAATAATCTGAGGTTCTGGTCTAAACTAACCAGTAAAAATATTTATTTTAGAAGGTTATATCAGTAAGGTATTGCATATATGTGAAATTTATCATTTATAACCAAACTATGCACCGTAGGGGTATTTTGGTCATTTCACATAAGCTTTAAAGGTCAAATTTGGAAATCTAAGTTCAAAACTTTTTCTTTCTATCAAAGTATAAAAATTTACTTAAAACATCAGTAGGTGTTAAGTCTTATATGTCAAAAATAGTTTTAACCCATACTATGCGTTTAAAACGCGTAAAAAGTCAGTTTTAGGTGATTTTCAGGTTATATAAGGAAATCTGAGTTTTTGATTAGTTAATAAAGTTCAAAATATTTTATTTATCATATAAAATCAGTAGAAAAAAAGTTTGGTATCAAAATGTTATGTAAAACTCATTTTATTAGTAAAAAGGGTATAACCGACAATTACCGAATCAAAGCAAGAACCCTATGCCATGATCAGTTTAAAAATAAATAAAAATCTTCAAAAATACCAAAATATTATATTAGATCAGTGGGTAAAAGGTTTGGTGTCAAAATCCAGGTTTAAATAGGTTTTATGCTAAATATGCCGTTTAATTAATAAAAAGCTTCCAAATTACGATATTGAGCATAACTCCTAATTTAGACCTCAAACTGATGTCAAATTTTTAGCACACGTTTATAAATTAGTAATAAAGGTTTTTGTCCTCTCACATTTTCAAAAATCTCGTTTTAAAGTCAAAAGGGCATAATGGTCAACATTTAAGCAATTAACGGAAACATGCAAATGAATCGGATTAACTAGGAACCAAGTTGTATAACCTCATAGGATTATACTAACCTATAACATGGTCCTAATGGAACTCTAAGGCATATCTAAACTAAGCTAAATCGGGTCAGAACTGAAAGTCAAAGCAAAAGTCTACTTTTGTGACTTTTGGTTCCGAACCGAGCCTAAACTCAAAATTATCGGGTTGAACATGCTTAGACATGTTCTTACATTAATTACCAAGTTATATAAGTGTTAAAATAGGTTTCATAGCTTTTACATTGTTAATTATGAGTTTATTTGCAAAATAGCTTTCTGTTGATGTCACACCCCCAAAGTCCACATGCGGAGTATCACCGCTTGGAGGCGTGACATGACCAGGATCGAGCCACCAATCATATTGAATAACGTAATTAAGTAAATAAAGCCTACCACAATACAATTGGTGACCAAAAGAAAGTAACCAACTTTAAGTTAACAGCGGAAGCATAAAACGTAGAACCTAAACATAAGTTTAATAAGTTCATAAAGTTCAAATGTTCAGCACGGGACATAACAGTCCATATCCCACAACGACCTCCTCCTCGTGCAAGCTCCATAAGCATCTAATGACCTGTAAGGCATGTAACAACGATTCAACAACAAAGTTGAGTGAGTTCAGTCTCCAAACTGAGCCTACTTTTCCTAGTCCCACTAGCCAACTACCTCGATCTCTCAGACCGAGCCTCGGTCTCCAACACCGAGCCTCAGTCTCCAAACTGAGCCTACTCTTCCTAGTCCCACTAGCCAACTACCTCGATCTCTCAGACCGAGCCTCGGCCTCTCAGACCGAGCCTCAGCCCTTCCAGACTGAGCCTATAAATAATAAAATGTGCTCAACATTTGTTTGTAAAAAGTTTTGAATCTGGACTTAAGTGGTATGCAGAAAAATGTTTTCGTGAGAGCCCTAGTGATCATAGTCTAGACTCGAGAAAGAATCCTAGTTCGCTATGATCAGAGCTCTGATACCAAGCTGTCACACCCTGGCTTTGCGGAAGCGTGGTCAATTTTGGTGTGACTTCTTAATACCATAGCTTAACCATAACAAAGCTATATGAAATAAAATCATGCAAGATCATCCGTTTGAATTAAGTTTTAAAACCAGAGTAACATACCATTGTCTTAAGGACTTACAACATCATAACATAAAACATTGTCTTGAACAACATAAACAGTAACATGAAATAAGCGCAGTTTAAGATTTGTGACTTGTCCAGGAAAGAGTCACATTTCCTAAACTGGGATGACCTTGGAACCCAATATGCAGCGGGAAAACACGTCATACCGTGCCAGATCCTGTTAATTTCCTGAAATACATGTGAGTTGAAAAATCAACAATAAAGTTGAGCGAGTTCATGTGCAAGTGAGTATGTAAAACACTTGTAAGTATAAAAGTTCCCTGGTATGTAGCAGTGTAAGGAAAAGAGATCACCAATGGTTTGCAAGGCCATTAGTATGTTGTGAAGTGCAAGTAGGAAGACTCAACCTAGCAGATTTTTGCGTCGGGTACAAAGTCACTCAAGGTCCGTTCTGTTGGTCCTCTTAGAGGTCCGTTCTGTTGGGCCTAGAGTTGGGCTCGCTACACCCAGATAGATCTACCGCTTACGTCCCTCGGTGTTTCTGCCTACCCATTCACATGATCTAAGTAGTAAACCTCCTTACGTTAACATACCGTGTATAAAGTACTTGTAATCAAAGTAACATGTATTTCACCCCCGCAGTTAAGAAAACTGAAAACAGTTAGAGAAAAGGGGGACATGAACTCACAGTCGGTGCGTCTCTACCAAGTACTCCAAATCAGAAAGCTGTGCGACGACCTACAAGTGCTAATTCTATTAGACGGACGGCCGTGCCTTAGCTTTATAGTTTAAGTCTTTGGGAAATAGTTAGACAACTATTTCGTGTTTACATTCTGTATATACTTGGTAGTTAATCTCCTTCCCAAGGATGGGGGATTCAATACATGTGCGTTCGAATTAAACCATTAAGTCTCACTTAATATATATATACCTTTCCAATTCCAAAATATAAGTATTTTTCTCAAAAATATTATATTTTCATTTCACATAGTTTTTCTCCAATAATACGTTGTTAAAATACGCGTTCATAAATATTTCTGTAAGTGCGTAAGTTACGTTTTAACAATCGAGTGGTAATATAATCACCGGTGTAACTTATATAAATTTATGGTGAAAGCGTTCGTATTATTTTGGATTCGTTAACGTTCGTAAATATTATTTTTACTCTAAAAATAATATTTATGTATTTTCACAAAATAATCATAAACAGTGTGTGAAAAAATATATATATTTATCACGTTAAATTTTGTGAAAATCCCACCTCCGAATATTTAGTAAATAAAGTCATGGCGAAATTTATGTTTCGAAAACATGTCAAAAATAATTCTAACACTTGTAGTGTAAATAGTTCTAAGTGTCAGGTTTTTAGAAAAATTTCGCCAGAGTTTCCTCTGTAACGGGAGGTGGCCACGCTTTCAAGCGTATCATTTTCTTTATCAAATCAACTCAACAATTTTCTTTATTTGATCAGAACAACTTTTATCGCATCAACAAATCAACATATGTGTAAATTGCCAAAAATTACATGAACTTGCAGTTTTCCTAAAACTGTGGTATAAATCCCCTTAAATTTAGTAGATCTTCATATAATATAATTTGATCTTGTAAAAACCTCGTTTTTAGAGAAAATCCATCTTTACAACCTCCCGTCATCTTTTACAAAAATTGTTATTTGTCGGATCTTTTCATTTCACAAGTGTTTACACACTTGTGGTTTATAAAATCATACTGGTTATTGTAAGATCCATCTCTTTAAAATACATGATTTCTTTGATACGTGGTTCTTTGAAAATACCACTTGCAGATGCGTAGATCCGCTAGTTTTAAACACTATTGTACAAGTTATAACACTTTTACACAAGTAAAACATTTTTACACAAGTTCATGTTTCATGTGTGGTAGAGTTTCACCTTTTAACCCTTGTTACTTCTAAAATAGCCTTATGTCATGATCCGAGAACATGACTATACCGGGTTGATCGATGATCCGAGCTACCACAACATAGATCGGGTCTAAATAATCACAACTTTCAATTACTACAACATTTACACAACATATAAGCTATTAACCACCATTCTTGTGTTTTTAGTAAACTTTTGTGCATCATTTTGCATTTTAACGAGATTTAACCGATACAAATCCTTTTAACCACCTTAGATTAGTTCAAATACGAGTTTTAAGCATTATACCTCTAGCTCGAGGCTAGGGAAGAATCTATGCGCAAATGAGGTGGATAAAAGCCAAAGAAAGAGGTCCTTCACGTTCCGCTTGCTCCAAGCTTCCTAATACGAGGCCCTTGATGCTTGAATGATGATGGAACTTGAAGATCAAAACCGAAAATGATGGATAGGGAAGGGGGGTGTTCGGCCGAGAGCTAGGTAGAGAGGGAGAGAGTGTGTGAGTGTTGTGATGAGTGATGAATGTTAAGTGTGTGTTTAGTCAAGAACTTATAGACATTTTCATGTGCTAATAACCAATGGACCTTGTGTCCTCTAGATTTTAAGCACTTGATTAAAATAATCAAATGATGGTACTAGTGTGTCCCCCTTACATGGGGACGGTTATAAGGAGGGGGGGGGGGGTTTAGTTCGATTCTAACCATTAGTTAGGTAATTAGTTAGGTTAAACCAAGTTAGTTAAGTGTTTAACTTAGTTAGTGATGTTTAGTGCTTTAAAGCGGGTGTTAGGGTATTCAGGGACCCTAACTGGCTCAGAAAAAGATAAGTAATGAAAATAACAATATTTTCATGTTTCGGGTAACGCCCGGTTGTTCGGTTGGATAGTAATCCGTTAAAGCGTTAACAAAGCTTTAAAGTGTCGTTATTACTTTCTTTAGTGACACAGCTTATTCCTGACACTTTGGAAAGTGTCTAGTAATATTTTTCTCATGTTTTGGCACTTTATTAGTTAGCTAAAAGCTGAATTGTTATGTAAAGTGCTGAGTTTTGTTCTTAGAGTACGTTTTAGGCACATCCAGTCATCGTGACTTATCCCTAGAGACGCAGTTCTACAACCCTTGTATCCCTACACTCACCATTAGTGTAGCAAAATATTTCAGGCTCTTACAGGCCTTAGAGGCAGTGTCTGCCTGATGCTGGCTTTATCAGCATGTTCAATAGGTTATCCGTTATTGTGCTACTGTGCTTTTTGTGCATCATGGTTGTCACTAGGGTTCAGCATGTAAATAATGTAGTGACGATAAGTAAAGTATGATGCAAGTAAGTACATGTATCAGATATCAAGTAGCAGTTCATCAGCTAGTTCAAACAAGCACAGTAATTAAGCAGTAATTAATCATTAGTTAAGTCGTACGGATACCTGGTTTGGTGAGGGTTGTCACATTCTCCCCCCGTTAAATAAATTTCGTCCCGAAATTTAAGTTCTGCTTGTAGATGCAGGGTTCTTAGGAAAAAGGTGGGGGTATTTCTCTTTCATCCGGTCCTCACACTCCCAGGTGAACTCAGGACCATGTCTGGCATTCCAACGAACTTTGCCGAGTTTGACACTGCTCCGGCGGGTCTTGTTAACTTTCCAATCTGTGACCTCAGCAGGTTCTTCAACGAAGTGGAGCGTGTCGTCAACATGAATCTCGTCGGTGGGAATGGCAACGATAACTTGAGTTGGACTTTTCTTTAGATTGGATACATGAAACGTATCGTGAACACCATTCAGTTCAGCAGGTAGGTCCAACTTGTATGCTACTAGTCCTATTCTTTCCAGAATTCTGAAGGGACCAATGTAGCGCGGATTTAACTTCCCACGCTTCCCAAAGCGTGCCACCCCCTTCCAGGGTGATACTTTTAATAACACCATTTCTCCAATTTGGAAATCCACATGTTTCCGGTTTGGATCCGCATAGGCCTTTTGTCTGTGGCGCGCTGCTTCGATGCGTTTAAGAATCTGCGCAATCTTGTCTGTCGTCTCTTGGACGATTTCGGGACCGGCAAGCTGCCTATCACCTGCGTCAGCCCAACATAAGGGTGATCGGCACTTGCATCCGTAAAGGGCTTCAAATGGCGCGACACCAATACTGGTGTGGTAGCTGTTGTTGTATGAAAATTCAACCAAAGGTAAATGTTTATCCCAGCTACCGCCCATATCCATAACACACGCTCTCAGCATGTCTTCCAAAGTCTGTATCGTTCGCTCGCTCTGGCCGTCAGTTTGCGGATGAAACGCAGTGCTCAGATTCAATTGTGAGCCAAAGGCTTCTTGGAAGGATTGCCATATTCTTGACACAAACCTTCTGTCTCTATCAGAGATGATTGAGAGAGGCACTCCATGGCGTGCAACGATTTCTCCCATGTAAATTTCAGCCAATTTGCTAGTATTATCCTTCTCTCTGATAGGTAAGAAGTGTGCTGACTTCGTTAAACGATCCACTATCACCCAGATAGTGTCATGGCCTCTTGGCGTTCTTGGCAATTTCGTAATAAAGTCCATGGAGATTTGTTCCCATTTCCACTTGGGAATCTCAGGTTGTTGCAGAAGTCCTGAAGGCTTCTGGTATTCCGCTTTAACCTTAGCGCATGTTAAACATTTGCTCACGTAAACAGCAACATCGCCTTTCATCCTAGGCCACCAATAATAATCTTTGAGATCCTGGTACATCTTATCCGCTCCTGGATGGATAGAGTACCGCGATTTGTGAGCTTCATCGAAAATAACTTTCCTTAAATCACCAAACAGAGGAACCCAAATCCTTTTCTCAAAACATAATGTTCCCTCTTCGTTTGGTACCAAAAGCTTCTCCATCCCACGGAGATATTCTTCTTCAAGGTTTCCTTCCTTGAGAGCTTCTTTCTGCGCGGCACGAATGCGCAAGGAAAGATCGGTTCGTATAATCATTTCTAAAGCCCTAACCCTTATGGGCTTGATCCTCTCTTTACGACTTAGGGCATCGGCGACTACATTCGCCTTCCCTGGATGATACTTTATCTCGCAGTCGTAGTCGTTCAGCAATTCAACCCATCGTCTTTGCCTCATATTCAACTCCTTCTGGTTGAATATATGTTGTAGGCTCTTGTGATCTGTAAAGATTGTACACTTTGTACCATAAAGGTAGTGTCTCCAGATCTTTAAAGCAAAAACCACTGCGCCGAGCTCCAAATCGTGTGTGGTATAGTTCTTTTCGTGCACTTTCAGTTGATGCGATGCGTAAGCAATAACCTTTTGGCGTTGCATCAACACACAACCTAATCCTTGACACGAAGCGTCACAGTATACCACAAAATCGTCAGTACCTTCCGGTAGTGCTAAGATTGGCGCATTGCAGAGCTTATCCTTCAGTATTTGGAACGCTTCTTCCTGTTTGATTCCCCAATCAAACTTCTTATCTTTCTGCGTGAGGAGCGTCAATGGTTGAGCGATCTTTGAAAAATCCTCGATGAACCTTCGATAGTAGCCAGCCAAACCCAAGAATTGTCGAATCTCGGTTGGCGTCTTTGGCGTTTCCCAATTCTTGATCGCTTCGATCTTTGTTGGATCCACGTGGATTCCATCTCCATTTACCACGTGCCCAAGGAATTGGACTTTACGTAGCCAAAATTCGCACTTGGAGAATTTGGCATACAGCTGTTCCTTCTTTAGCAGCTCCAAAATAGCTCTAAGATGCTGCTCGTGTTCAGCCTTCGTCTTTGAATAAATCAAGATGTCGTCGATAAACACAATCACGAACTTGTCCAAGTATGGCTTGCAAACTCTATTCATCAAGTCCATAAAGACTGCAGGTGCGTTTGTTAAACCAAACGGCATAACAAGGAACTCGTAGTGCCCATAACGAGTTCTGAAGGCTGTCTTGGGAATGCTTTCCTCTTGTATCCTTAACTGATGGTATCCAGATCGAAGATCGATCTTTGAATAAAAGCTTGAACCTTGCAGTTGGTCGAACAGATCATCGATTCTTGGCAGAGGATATCTATTCTTGATCGTCAGCTTGTTTAACTCCCGGTAGTCAATGCACATTCGAAAACTACCGTCCTTCTTCTTGACAAACAGGACCGGAGCTCCCCAGGGCGAGAAGCTTGGTCAGATAAAACCCTTGTCTAACAACTCTTGAAGTTGTGTTGACAGTTCCTGCATCTCAGACGGAGCAAGTCTATAAGGTGCCTTAGCCACAGGCGCGGCGCCTGGAAGTAAGTCGATATGAAACTCTACTTGCTTCTGAGGTGGCAGTCCAGGCAAGTCTTCTGGGAAGACTTCTGGATACTCCCTCACGACAGGGATGTCTTCGATTCTTGGCTCAGCAGCCTTCTTATCCACAATGTGTGCCAGGAAGGCAACACATCCTTTCTGCAAACACTTCCTTGCTTTCAAGCAGCTGATAATCCTCAACGGCGTCTCACGCTTCTCTCCATGAACAACAATGGTCTCACCATCATCAGTTGGGATACGAACAACCTTTTCGTGACATACTATCTCAGCCTTGTTGCCTGATAACCAATCCATTTCTACTACCACGTCGAAGCTTCCCAACTGGACTGGTAGCAAATCCAGAGCAAACTCACGTTCTCCTAATTCGATCACACAACCTCTGATAACTTCATTGGCTTCTACTAACTTCCCATTAGCTAATTCGATCGAGTAGGGAATATCTAACTTATTAGCGGCTAACCCAAGCATATTCTTAAATTCTAACGACACGAAGCTATAATCGGCACCAGTATCAAATAAAACGGATGCATAGCGTTGATTCACAGGGAACGTACCAGTAACGACATTGGGATCCTGGCGCGCTTCCCTTGCTTCGAGTTGGAACACTCTTCCACGGGCTTGGTTTAAGTCTGGGCAGTTCTTCTTAAAATGCCCGATATCACCGCAGTTAAAGCACCCAAGTCTTTGCCCGTTTCCACCAACTTGATCATTCCTCTGATTACGATTCACAGCGCCCGCTTGGTTAGCATTGTTGCCTCGATTTTCGTTACTTCCATAGTTTCCTTGTGGGCGATTTCCATCACGATTATTATTCCTGTTCCCAAATCCTCCCTGGCCTCCCCGGCCAGCACTAGCCCAACAAGTGTCCTTCGAGTGGCCACGTTTCCCACATGCTTCGCATACTTTTAGCCCGCACTGACCAGAATGGTGGCGCTGGCAGGTGTTGCATTTGGGCTGGGCGCCCATGTATCCTTTCCCTTTCTTCCCTCTACCAGCTGTAACCTGAGCTGGCGAGTCTGATCCTCCTTTCCTAACCGCCACACTGGCGCCCTGCTTGAAGTTTGAGAACTTCCGTTTGTTACCTCCTGATGACTCGACATGAGTCTCTGCTTTCTTTGTCTTGATCTCATCAAACTTGTTCAAACGAATAGCCTCCTCAGTGAGAACTACGCTCAATTCAATCGCCTCAGTAATGGTCGCAGGCTTGGATGAGGTTACCATGCTTATGATTTGAGGAGCTGGTCCCCAAATGAAACGTTCAATTCTTTTGAACTCAGGAGTGACCATGTAGGGTACCACATGCGATAAGTCATGGAACCTTTGAACGTACTCTGCTATCTTTGGACCGTCCATTTTCAAGTTCCAGAACTCGGTCTCCAACCGCTGGATTTCTGCGCGGGAACAGTACTTTTTGCGCATAAGTTCTTTCAGTTCGGTCCAGGTCAGCGCGTAGGCAGCAGCTTCGCCTAGTGTCTGTACTTGCAGATTCCACCAAGAGAGGGCTCCATCTAGAAACAGCCCTGAGATATAGGTGACTTGCTGATCCAGCGCGCACTTGCTCATGCGAAGAACAGATTCGGTTTTCTCAGCCCAACGAACAAAGGCGACAGCACCTCCAGTGCCATCGAAGTTGACCGGTTTGCAGTCTAGAAACTGCTTGTAGGTGCACCCGTGAGGTGGATTGTTATTGCCTTGGTTAATACTTCCGCTCGTTCCTGGCTGAGATGCTGCATACTGTGCTATGGCAGCAGCAATGACTTGTTGTAGTTCTGCCTCATTAGTAGGCATGCGTGTCTCACGTCTTGGCGGCATCTTCTAAAAGATGGTTTAAGTTGGTCAGGCCATAGTAAAGCTCCCATGTTATAATACGTAGGTCAGGTCATAATGTAGCGTACGTATATAACGATAATAATAGTAAAAACACATAACATCTCATGTTATCAATACATCACAAATACCAATCACACAACATCCCATGTCATAAAAATACAAGTAAGCAATCAAGCAAATCAAATATGATGAGAATACTGCGATTGCCATATATCGAGACCACATAGTAAGTGTATCAGTACATCCCTGTGTCATACAATCATCAATCAACTAGGGGCTACATCACCCCCTGTCCAAAAGCTACATCATGTCAATGTCAAATACGTCAAATACAAGTCAACAAAAGTCAGAATCAAATGTAGCCTCCAAAAATGCTGTGCAGTCCAACAATCGCCGTCTTCTCATCCTCGTCTACCCAAACAGCACTGATGAGCTCTATACAGATGGTGGTGGAGGAGGGGGAAAGTGGGTGTAAAGTAAACGGCGTAACTGGAGCCAGTCCTCCTCCATAGCCTGCTGGGTACGAATGATAGTAGCAACTTACTGCTCTAGTGTAAAGAGACGGGCAGCATAATCTGGAGGTAAGGGTCGAAATGGCTGCAGAGGAGAGTGTGTCTGACCATGGCACGGACACGGTGGCAGCTGAGCTCTCTCGAGCTCCTGTATACGCTGTGTGTGTGACTCGTGCTGGGCGACAAAAGACATCAAAACGTCCTCGATAGTATACCCCCTGTGGAAAGAATGGTAGGGGTCAGTAGGTGGCATAGCAGAGTCCGGTGCCCAAAGGAACGGCTCACTGGTGGGATCAAAAGGTGCCACATGAAATGGAGCAACAGAGGGTGGAACAGATGACATCTGGGGCATGAAAGGGATAGACATCGGTACATGCCCAAAAGGATGGGCTGAAGAACCCTCTTCAGTCCTCGCTGGAGGTACAAACTGTGGAACCCGAAAAGAAGAATCAACATGTCGTGCATCAGGGATCTGAGGGGGAAAAGGTGGAACATCCTCATCAGCAGGTATCCAACCGTGCTGTGCATGCTCATCTGGTGGATCCATGCGTGCTGCGAACAGCGCATGCTCGGGCTCTAGTGGTATGGGATCAGGTGCAACAAAAGGGTGAACAGGTGCAATGTGCTCAACAGGATGGTCAACAGGTATATCAACAACAGGTAGAGGAACAACAGGATCAACAGCAACATGATCGCCCTCTAACAAAGGAACATCTACGGGGAGATCATCAACAGGTGGGTCTGCTATAACAGGCTCAATAGGGATGCCAGCATGTACGAGGTCATGCTCAAGTATGGGGTTTTGAGCGGCTGCCTGCTCAGGAGCGACGACAGGCTCGGGATCATCAAAAGCCATCTCGAAGTCAAACTCTGGGTCGATAGGGTCTACTGGGTCAGCTGGATCCTCCATGGGCTGATCCATAGGTATAAACTCGATATCATGATCTGGGTCGCATCCCGGGGGAAAGATAGGATCAGAATCCTCTATGTCATCATGGTCAAACGCAAAGCTGGGAAAAGGTGCGACAGAGGATGCCTGGTCAGGATCAGAATCATGCGCAAAGTGTTGTGCGCTCAATGTGTGAGTAGGTGCGGATGCCACAGACTCGAAGGAGTCTGGGACAGGAGAATGTGCTGGCGAATCCTCAGCGGGAACGTCAGCGATCATCAGAAGATCGTCCGCAGGAAGAAGGGCCTCGCCCTGGATCTCATCCTCAAAAGGCTCATCCTCAAACAGGTCAATATCGCCATCAGCCTCGGCGTCAAGTAGAAAATCATATGCTGGATAAACGGCTAAGGGTATAGGAGCCGGAATCTCTACTAGGGGTAGGTACTCAGTGGGAGGGTCATCTGCAGGCTCATCAGCACCATCGGTAGTGCGAAGGGCTGGAAATCATCCTCGTCAGTACTGGTATAGTCAGATATGTACACCTCGTGCTCGGAGGATGTGAGGTCATCAGATACGATAGGTATGGGTCCAGTAGTGTCCGAATCGCCAGTACCGGCTGAATCCATGAGTCTGTACCATAAACACAAATATGCTCAAATAATCAGTCATATAATCAGATAATCACATAAGTCACCAAGTAAGATATCACATAATTCTCCTAGTCCCACTAGCCTCCCAGTCTCCTAGACTGCTCTATCAACTACCTCGACCTCTCAGATCGAGCCTCGGTCTCCAATACCCAGCCTCAATCTCCAAACTGAGCCTACTTTTCCTAGTCCCACTAGCCAACTACCTCGATCTCTCAGACCGAGCCTCGGTCTCCAACACCGAGCCTTAGTCTCCAAACTGAGCCTACTCTTCCTAGTCCCACTAGCCAACTACCTCGATCTCTCAGACCGAGCCTCGGCCTCTCAGACCGAGCCTCAGCCCTTCCAGACTGAGCCTATAAATAATAAAATGTGCTCAACATTTGTTTGTAAAAAGTTTTGAATCTGGACTTAAGTGGTATGCAGAAAAATGTTTTCGTGAGAGCCCTAGTGATCATAGTCTAGACTCGAGAAAGAATCCTAGTTCGCTATGATCAGAGCTCTGATACCAAGCTGTCACACCCTGGCTTTGCGGAAGCGTGGTCAATTTTGGTGTGACTTCTTAATACCATAGCTTAACCATAACAAAGCTATATGAAATAAAATCATGCAAGATCATCCGTTTGAATTAAGTTTTAAAACCAGAGTAACATACCATTGTCTTAAGGACTTACAACATCATAACATAAAACATTGTCTTGAACAACATAAACAGTAACATGAAATAAGCGCAGTTTAAGATTTGTGACTTGTCCAGGAAAGAGTCACATTTCCTAAACTGGGATGACCTTGGAACCCAATATGCAGTGGGAAAACACGTCATACCGTGCCAGATCCTGTTAATTTCCTGAAATACATGTGAGTTGAAAAATCAACAATAATGTTGAGCGAGTTCATGTGCAAGTGAGTATGTAAAACACTTGTAAGTATAAAAGTTCCCTGGTATGTAGCAGTGTAAGGAAAAGAGATCACCAATGGTTTGCAAGGCCATTAGTATGTTGTGAAGTGCAAGTAGGAAGACTCAACCTAGCAGATTTTTGCGTCGGGTACAAAGTCACTCAAGGTCCGTTCTGTTGGTCCTCTTAGAGGTCCGTTCTGTTGGGCCTAGAGTTGGGCTCGCTACACCCAGATAGATCTACCGCTTACGTCCCTCGGTGTTTCTGCCTACCCATTCACATGATCTAAGTAGTAACCTCCTTACGTTAACATACCGTGTATAAAGTACTTGTAATCAAAGTAACATGTATTTCACCCCCGCAGTTAAGAAAACTGAAAACAGTTAGAGAAAAGGGGGACATGAACTCACAGTCGGTGCGTCTCTACCAAGTACTCCAAATCAGAAAGCTGTGCGATGACCTACAAGTGCTAATTCTATTAGACGGACGGCCGTGCCTTAGCTTTATAGTTTAAGTCTTTGGGAAATAGTTAGACAACTATTTCGTGTTTACATTCTGTATATACTTGGTAGTTAATCTCCTTCCCAAGGATGGGGGATTCAATACATGTGCGTTCGAATTAAACCATTAAGTCTCACTTAATATATATATACCTTTCCAATTCCAAAATATAAGTATTTTTCTCAAAAATATTATATTTTCATTTCACATAGTTTTTCTCCAATAATACGTTGTTAAAATACGCGTTCATAAATATTTCTGTAAGTGCGTAAGTTACGTTTTAACAATCGAGTGGTAATATAATCACCGGTGTAACTTATATAAATTTATGGTGAAAGCGTTCGTATTATTTTGGATTCGTTAACGTTCGTAAATATTATTTTTACTCTAAAAATAATATTTATGTATTTTCACAAAATAATCATAAACAGTGTGTGAAAAATATATATATTTATCACGTTAAATTTTGTGAAAATCCCACCTCCGAATATTTAGTAAATAAAGTCATGGCGAAATTTATGTTTCGAAAACATGTCAAAAATAATTCTAACACTTGTAGTGTAAATAGTTCTAAGTGTCAGGTTTTTAGAAAAATTTCGCCAGAGTTTCCTCTGTAACGGGAGGTGGCCACGCTTTCAAGCGTATCATTTTCTTTATCAAATCAACTCAACAATTTTCTTTATTTGATCAGAACAACTTTTATCGCATCAACAAATCAACATATGTGTAAATTGCCAAAAATTACATGAACTTGCAGTTTTCCCAAAACTGTGGTATAAATCCCCTTAAATTTAGTAGATCTTCATATAATATAATTTGATCTTGTAAAAACCTCGTTTTTAGAGAAAATCCATCTTTACAACCTCCCGTCATCTTTTACAAAAATTGTTATTTGTCGGATCTTTTCATTTCACAAGTGTTTACACACTTGTGGTTTATAAAATCATACTGGTTATTGTAAGATCCATCTCTTTAAAATACATGATTTCTTTGATACGTGGTTCTTTGAAAATACCACTTGCAGATGCGTAGATCCGCTAGTTTTAAACACTATTGTACAAGTTATAACACTTTTACACAAGTAAAACATTTTTACACAAGTTCATGTTTCATGTGTGGTAGAGTTTCACCTTTTAACCCTTGTTACTTCTAAAATAGCCTTATGTCATGATCCGAGAACATGACTATACCGGGTTAATCGATGATCCGAGCTACCACAACATAGATCGGGTCTAAATAATCACAACTTTCAATTACTACAACATTTACACAACATATAAGCTATTAACCACCATTCTTGTGTTTTTAGTAAACTTTTGTGCATCATTTTACATTTTAACGAGATTTAACCGATACAAATCCTTTTAACCACCTTAGATTAGTTCAAATACAAGTTTTAAGCATTATACCTCTAGCTCGAGGCTAGGGAAGAATCTATGCGCAAATGAGGTGGATAAAAGCCAAAGAAAGAGGTCCTTCGCGTTCCGCTTGCTCCAAGCTTCCTAATACGAGACCCTTGATGCTTGAATGATGATGGAACTTGAAGATCAAAACCGAAAATGATGGATAGGGAAGGGGGGTGTTCGGCCGAGAGCTAGGTAGAGAGGGAGAGAGTGTGTGAGTGTTGTGATGAGTGATGAATGTTAAGTGTGTGTTTAGTCAAGAACTTATAGACATTTTCATGTGCTAATAACCAATGGACCTTGTGTCCTCTAGATTTTAAGCACTTGATTAAAATAATCAAATGATGGTACTAGTGTGTCCCCCTTACATGGGGACGGTTATAAGGAGGGGGGGTTTAGTTCGATTCTAACCATTAGTTAGGTAATTAGTTAGGTTAAACCAAGTTAGTTAAGTGTTTAACTTAGTTAGTGATGTTTAGTGCTTTAAAGCGGGTGTTAGGGTATTCAGGGACCCTAACTGGCTCAGAAAAAGATAAGTAATGAAAATAACAATATTTTCATGTTTCGGGTAACGCCCGGTTGTTCGGTTGGATAGTAATCCGTTAAAGCGTTAACAAAGCTTTAAAGTGTCGTTATTACTTTCTTTAGTGACACAGCTTATTCCTGACACTTTGGAAAGTGTCTAGTAATATTTTTCTCATGTTTTGGCACTTTATTAGTTAGCTAAAAGCTGAATTGTTATGTAAAGTGCTGAGTTTTGTTCTTAGAGTACGTTTTAGGCACATCCAGTCATCGTGACTTATCCCTAGAGACGCAGTTCTACAACCCTTGTATCCCTACACTCACCATTAGTGTAGCAAAATATTTCAGGCTCTTACAGGCCTTAGAGGCAGTGTCTGCCTGATGCTGGCTTTATCAGCATGTTCAATAGGTTATCCGTTATTGTGCTACTGTGCTTTTTGTGCATCATGGTTGTCACTAGGGTTCAGCATGTAAATAATGTAGTGACGATAAGTAAAGTATGATGCAAGTAAGTACATGTATCAGTTATCAAGTAGCAGTTCATCAGCTAGTTCAAACAAGCACAGTAATTAAGCAGTAATTAATCATTAGTTAAGTCGTACGGATACCTGGTTTGGTGAGGGTTGTCACAATGTGAACCACTAGACCGTTATCATATTGACTACTAACGAAATTAAGTTGTGCCCTACGTCAATGTCTATCATCATTGACAGTTTGCCATAGTCCATTAGTACACGCCTGTCCGAACGGCACGGTGTGAGGTTTGTTAAACCTAATAGCGCTATTAACTAATGACCCGCTCGCCATTGGCCTCGGCGATTAAGTCGATATAAAATGAGGGACTTAATGATAGAGTTTTGTCTAGAAAGTTTTAAGGTTGTTGTCCTACCCAAGGAGGACGAACGTACGTATTCTACCCAAGGAGAATACGTAGGATTAATATTGGCATCCTACCCATGGAGGATGGCGGTACATATCCTACCCAAGGAGGATATGTAGATTCCGTTTTAATTCTTTAACCCATTCCCAACCACCGGGAATCCCATGCCTTAGAAAGTGTGTGAACTCACCTTGGTTTGCTCGGTTAGATTAATTACTCTAATAATCAGAAATCAAGCACGTCCTAATAAGGTACAGATAACAATCAGTTTCTCATGCATAACACGTATCCTACGTACGGTTTATCTACTCATTACTTCTATCACGTACCACACAATTCTAATGTCAAGGTACTTTGTTAAGTTATATTATTTTACCCTAAAATAATATAACTATCTCACAAAATAAACAAGTATCCACACAAGTGTTCTAGTATAAAATATATATTCTAAATATATATTTAACCATTTTGCTTGTAAAAATCAACCTCCGATACTTTGTATTTTTGTTACAAAACTCATGGCGAAGTTTATTTTGAAAAGCAAAGTTAAAACGTATTTGTGAACACCTGTTAGAAAAATAATTTCTAAGTGTTGGAATTTTTAGAAAATTTTGCCAGAGTTTCCTTTGTAAATGGAGGTGTCCATGCTAATAAGCATATCATTTTCTTTTCCAAAAATCATTCAACAATCAACAACAATTTATCAAGAGCAAACTATTCTATTTACAAACCAACATGAACTTGATGTTTCATAAAAATGCGTAGTAACTTGGTATGGCGTTTAGTGGGTTTAGTTACCCTCCAAAGTGTGTTTACTTTATTTAAAATCTCATTCTCGGGATTTTTAGATGTTCACAACTTGTGAACATATTCTACAAAATTATTTATTCACAACATTTTCATGCGTCACTAGTATCCATATACTTACTTTATTTCCAAATTAGTGTAAGGATCATGATCTTTCAAAAGTCGTCCTTTAAACTTGGTTTATTTAGGAAAATCATTCACAAGTTTTAGATCTACAGGATCATTAGTTCACTTGGTTTATTATTTTTCAAGAAAAATCATTTTTCTTTCAAGTTCATGTGTAGACTAGAAGATGATTATTTCATACAAGCACATAATCACCTCTAACTTGTTAAACCATGTTTTTAATCATGCTTTAACAAGTTCCATATGATGATCAATCATCATATTACTCGAAATCACCAAGTAACATCATACATATTCAAAATAACATCATTCTAGCATTTTTTCATCTTATGTAAAGCTTATGTTCAAGTTTTATGTTTATGATCTTCAGTGTTCATATGCTTTCATCAAGATATAACTAATAACTATTAACCACTAAAAACATGGAGTAAACAAGGATCAAAGAAGCCTTACAACTAGCTTAAAGCTAGGGAAGAAACACTAGAGAAAATATAGAGGATAAAAGCACACTAGAGAGGTCCTTGATGATCCGTGAGTTCCACACTTCGTTATTCACCTTTGTGTACCTCAAAATGAACTTGGAATGGTTGGAAGGAAATCAAAAATGGTGGGAGTGTAAGGGGGTGTTTCGGTCGAGACTTAAGGAGGGGAAGAAGAGAGAGAGTTGTGATGGAATGTGGAAGATGAAGGTGTTGAATACTTAAGCTCTCTAATCCCTTATTACCCAAGGGTTAAGATGTCCAAGGAAGTACATACAAGATCTACATAATTCCAATGAAAGATCTAAGGAAGATTTCTAGAGATTTAGGAAAGATTACATAAATCTTATGGTGGGGCCATGCTCTTGATCGATTACATATATGGGGGGGGGGGGGTAAATTGTAAAGTTTGATGATAAAATGTAATAGGTGGAAGGTTAAAGTGGTAAGTCTAGAGTTTAGTAGGTTATATGCTTTATGTAGTGTGTTATAGTGCTCGGGAGCCATAACTAGCTCAGAAAAAAAAGTGAAACAATGTTTTTAACAATATTTTAGTGTTCCGGGTAATGTCCGGTTGTTCAGTTAAATACCGTTCCGTTAAAGTGCTAAGTTATTCCATATAGTGTCCTATATATATCTTTTTGTAACACTTTTAATTCCCAATACTTAGGAAAGCATACAGGACCATTTAGTCAATTTTCTGCACAAGACTAGTATGTTAAAAAGCACATGTAAGTATGACACAGTAATCAGGAAGCAGTTAAGTAATTCAGCACAGTCATCAAGCACTTTAATTAACATTAATAAATCGTACGGATACATGTAATTATGAGGGTTGTCACATTCTCCCCTTGTTAATAAAATTTCATCCCGAAATTTAGCATATGGTTACTGAGGAAGCTAGTTAAGTGGCGTGGTTTCCTGGTTTTTCTTGGGGTGTCACATCATCCCCCCGTTGGTTTGGAATTTCGTCCCGAAATTCTGCAGTAGCTTCAGTCTCAGTAGTGGTTGCACTTTTCTTAAACAACTGGAGATACTTGAGTTTCATTTGGTCTTCTCGTTCCCAGGTATACTCTGGGCCACGACGGGAGTTCCAACGAACTCGAACAAGGGGTATTCTGGTACGCTTGAGAATCTTAATGTCTCGGTCTATGATTTTAACTAGTTCTTCGACGAATCGCAACTGGTCGTCGATTGTGAGCTCCTTGAAGGGAACTATGAGGATCTCATCTGACAGACACTTTTTCAGATTTGACACGTGGAATACGTTGTGAACTCCGCTGAGTTCTTCAGGTAGATTCAACTTGAAAGCGACCTTGCCAATTTTCTCAATGATTTCGAACGGTCCGACATAACGCGGATTGAGTTTGCCTCGTTTGCCAAAACGAACTACACCTTTCCAAGGTGAGACTTCGAGTAGCACTCGATCCCCATCCTGGAACTCGAGTGGTTTCCTTCGCTTATCAGCATAGCTTTTCTGACGGTCACGAGCTGCCGCCATTTGTTGTCGTATCTGAACAATCTTCTCGGTTGTGTCCACTACAAGTTCTGGGCCAGTGATTTGACTGTCGCCAACCTCTGCCCAATAAAGAGGTGATCGGCACTTCCGTCCGTACAATGCCTCGAACGGAGCGGCCTGGATACTGGTGTGGTAACTGTTGTTATATGAAAACTCCACTACCGGGAGGTGTTTTTCCCAGCCATTACCGAAGTCAATTACACATGCCCTAAGCATGTCTTCAAGGGTTTGGATGGTGCGTTCAGATTGCCCATCCGTCTGTGGATGATATGCCATGCTCATGTCTAATCGAGAGCCAATGGACTTGTGCATAGCTTTCAACAGTTCAGATGTAAAACGTGAGTCACGATCAGAAATGATGGAAGTTGGCACTCCGTGCCTTGATACTACTTCCTTTAGGTAGATGTTTGCTAGAGTAGAAAACTTGTCGGATTCCTTGATAGCCAGGAAGTGTGCAGACTTAGTCAATCGATCCACTATCACCCAAATAGTGTCATTTCCGCGTTGAGATCTAGGCAGGCCAGTAACGAAATCCATGGAAATTTGCTCCCATTTCCATGTCGGGATCTCTAGTTGTTGGAGTAGGCCTGATGGTTTCTGATATTCAATCTTGACTCTCGCACAAGTCAAACATTTACTGACGTAGGTTGCTATGTTGGCTTTCATGCTAGGCCACCAATACGTAGTCTTGAGATCGTGGTACATCTTATCCGAACCAGGATGTACCGAATAACGAGACTTATGTGCTTCATCCATCACAAGCTCGCGTAAGTTTCCATAAAGTGGAACCCAGATGCGCCTGTTACGTAGTAAGGGCCATCTTCCTTTTGTTCTAACCGTTTCCTTGATCCTCATAAGGACTCAGCCCTGATGTTCTCTGCTTTCAATGCTTCAACCTGAGCATCTCGTATCTGGGTAGGAAGACTAGATTGGATGGTAAGTTGTAACGCACGTACACGCTTAGGTATAGTATCCTTTCGACTGAGGGCGTCGGCCACAACATTGGCTTTGCCCGGATGGTACTTGATCGCACATTCGTAATCATTCAAAAGCTCGACCCATCGACGTTGTCGCATGTTTAACTCCTTTTGCTTGAAGATATGCTCGAGACTCCTGTGATCGGTGTAAATGGTGCACTTGGTACCGTACAGGTAATGTCTCCATATCTTAAGTGCGAAAACAACTGCTCCCAATTCCAAGTCGTGCGTAGTGTAGTTCCTTTCGTGAACTTTAAGTTGGCGCGATGCATAGGCAATGACCTTGTCACGTTGCATCAACACGCAACCAAGTCCTTGGATGGAAGCGTCGTAATAAACCACAAAATCATCTGTGCCTTCAGACAATGAGAGGATAGGCGCGCTACAAAGTCTATCTTTTAAGTGCTGAAATGCGGACTCCTGTGCATCACCCCAACGATAGGTGACACCCTTCTGAGTCAGTGAAGTGAGAGGTTGCGCAATCCTTGAGAAATCGTTAATAAACCTCCTGTAATAACCTGCCAAACCCAAGAATTGGCGGATTTCTGTTGGTGTACGGGGTGCAGGCCAGTTCTTGATCGAGTCCACCTTGGATGGATCCACATGAATTCCATCCTTGTTTACCACGTGGCCTAGAAAGTGGACTTCGCGAAGCCAGAAGTCACATTTCAAAAATTTGGCATACAACTGCTCTGCTCGAAGAAGTTCCAGAATAAATCGTAGATGCTGCTCGTGTTCCTCATGACTCTTAGAGTAGATCATAATATCGTCGATGAAAACAATAACGAACTTATCCAGGTAAGGTTTGCACACTCGATTCATGAGATCCATGAAGACCGCAGGTGAATTTGTCAATCCGAAAGGCATAACCAGAAACTCGTAATGCCCATAACGAGTCCTGAATGCTGTTTTAGAGATATCCTCGTCTCGGACTCTCAGTTGATGGTAACCTGACCTTAGGTCAATCTTGGTGTCACACCCCGACCGCGTAAAACAACAAACCGCGGCGGAAACATCGGGGCGTGTCGTAACAGAATAAATTGTTTCATAACCATGGCATACAAAGTTGTATTTTATTTATTAAACAAGGATGTTACATTGTCTTGAACAGGAATACAGAGTTTATAACATAATTAAACATAGTCTAGCTCCATTTTATGTCTCTAAGGCACAGGTCCGCCCTAGTATCGTGATCAACATCCTACGGAAAAGCTCCTGAAAACACATGTGAAAATAGGTACGTCAGCATAAAAATGCCTGTGAGATACATAGGTTTGTGAAAATAGGATTCATGACTTGTATTTGAGAAAATGTTTAGTCATGAACCTTGTAATTTGCTTTGTCTTGTAAATCATTTGAAAAATGATAAGATCAGTTGATATGTAAGTAAATGTAAGGTTAAATGAATAACCATGTAAAAATGAATTTGTGTAAGATAAGTTGGTTGTAAAACAATGTTTTATGAAAAGTATGTTATTTGTATAAAATGTTATATGTATCAAACTGAAATGATTCAAACAACGTTACGCTATGTAATATTATACAAACATTTATATATAGGAAGTACCAGCGGCGTATCCACCATGTTTGTATCATATTGCACACGTATCGTTACTTAATCACTTAATCAAACCAAACCATCAAGATGTAAAATGTTCATGTACAAACCAATTGTCAAGTGTTATTGTGTAAACCATATCAAAATGTCTATGTCCAATGTAAACCACCAATGTGTATATCAATGTCAAATGTTTATGTTCAATGTAGATCATGTAATATGTAACCAAAATGTCATGTATGGTAATTGAAATGTATCAACTAAACCATATGTAAAATGCACAACAACAAAGTATTGAAGTAAAACATAGTTTAAATCAAAGTCATGTTTTGTGTAACAAATGCATGCTATACTGATACAAACATTTATGCGGTATTGTTAAAATGCATACATCCAAGCCTTGAGACTGTGGCGATAAACCCTTAAACAAATTAAAGGTTCATCTGAGTTATGTATATCGAATTCGGTCATTCCTTTCATCCCCTTTCCCTGGGATGTCCGGAACGGGAGTTGTCAATTCCTATGGTACCACTACCTACTAACGAATGGCATGATCAATGTTAATGAATGTATTGTCCCATGTTAAACAAACCAAATGTTATACCAAAAATGGAAGCATGTGATGCACTAAGTATGTAATCAAATGAACATACATAGCGTGAAAAATGTAATGTAAAACGATGTACTAAGTAATGCACACAATGGGCACACCTAGCATGAAATGTAATGTAAAACGATGTACTAAGTAATGCACACAATGGGCACACCTAGCATGAAATGTAATGTAAAACGATGTACTAAGTAATGCACACAATGGGCACACCTAGCATGAAATGTAATGTAAAACAATGTACCAAGTAATGCACACAATGGGCACACCTAGCATGAAATGTAATGAAATCATGTACTATAATGTACTAACAAACATAGCCGGTATATTATGTGAAAACAGGAAAGCATGAAAGTAACAAGTAGGCACATGTGTTCCACCCCAAAACAGTTTGGAAAACAGTAAAAGAGGGGTCTATGTACTCACTTGATATTGCTCAGTTGGCTAAAGATAACCACCAAGTAATGCTATAGATCTCGGAATCAAACGGCACCTAATATAGGTAACTATGTTAATAAACCGGACCTAAATCGGAAGATTAGGTAGCATGAGGGTTTGTAAACCAAACGAGTATGGAGACTCGTGTAGTACGGTTCAACAAAGCCTACACACTAATTGAAACCTAACATAATTGTTTACGACCCATTACGACCCGTTTAGGAAGCTTATGCTACTTTAACGCGTCGTTCGCGTGAAACGCGTTCGGACCGCCTAACTAGCCCTATGACAAGTGTTATATGCCTAAACATGTTACATAATCAGTTATGTGACAAAGGTTTAGGTTACATATGCTTAATTACCAATTATACATGAAAAGGGTATTCTGGTAATTTACCTAAGGCATATAAACTACCTATCATACAACTACTTAAACGATGTGACCATAAGGTATAACCTCGGAAGGTTATTCCCTATATACTATGGTCACCTAATGTATTTGGTCGGATCCTAATGATCGACCAAACTGGGTCGGGTTCGAAGGTATAGGCGATTTATTAGATCGCCTACCCTACGACCCTAGACAACGTGGTAATCAGTAGGCATAGTCCCAAGGGACTATGACCATCGTGATTACAATCACGTTGCGAAGTTCTAACGAACTTCGCATTGACCATTAGTGGTCAACGCTGAAAGTCAAACAAAGTTTGACTTTCTGACTCGAAAAGCAGTAAAATAAGGAAAAGAACGAAAGAATACTTACGAAGGGTCCCCGAATGCTAAACTCGATTCAAAAATCTCAGGTATGAAACAAATGTTTCAACTTAGAGTTTCTCAAATCAAATTTCTTGTAAGAAATGCAATGGGGGTGGATGGGTATTTATAGGAATACCCAAACCGTTAAGATCGCTTGTCGAATATCGTGCCTTAATCGTAACCGTACAAGTGTCGGAAAGTTATGGTGCCTAAATTCCATCCTTATCCGCTGACTAAGCAAGTTAGAATGTGTGGTTGGGAATTAAACAACGGCTAATACATCGAATCTGGTCCCGAATGCGAAAAACTGATTTTCTGCATGTTTTCTGCCCAGAATAGGCAGTCACGTAGCGCGAATGGTAAGGCTACATGCAGTGGCGCTACGCCACTGCCCCCTTGTTTCAGCAAACTTTCAAAATTGGCAGAAATGGTCCCTGCAGCCCGTTTAAGCGATTTTCGATGCGTTTGAACCCCGTTAACCTCATTTCAAGGCTCTAAAATGAAGTTAAAGTATAGGGAACTCAAAACATGCTCAAAAATATCTAGGATGTCGGTTCGTTTGGCCGTACGATCGCGATGTTCGCTTAATTACGACGGAATGCGCATAAGTGCGAAAAACGATCCAAATGACGCAACGAATGAATTTTTCTTAAGGCGAACACTAAAATATAATGTAGTCATGCTTTCATAAATTTTTGGATGTCCGAATGTATTCAGAACGTAAGTTATGCGCGAAAATGCAAACTTGTGCACTTTTTGACACTTTTAGTCCCTGAATGACCCAAAAGTTTATTTTAGCAGACCGAACCCCTCAAAGCCTATTTCTAAGCTATGTAAAGGATATTTATGGTATGTTTAACTTATGGTTATGTTCCGGAATGTTCGTTACAGTTCAAATTGGCATACTTTCGCAGTTTGTCATATTTAGTCCCTGTAAGCGAATTAACTTGTTTTTGCCATACCAAAGCCTTCAAAACTTATTTCTAAGTTATGTAAAGGTTATTTAAGGTATGTTGAGTATATGTTGATGTTCCAGAGTATTTCTCGCATTAAACTGAGTACGTTTACGCACTAGTTTGCGTATAACTCTCCAGAAAGTGATGTAGAGTTTGAAATTACATAAAAGTCAAAACATGAAAGATGTAAAACACAATCAAACAAACATTGGGATCAAATAACCTTGTTTTATTGATAATACAACTGTTCATAGTGATTACAAGCACAATTGTTACAGTCTCCCCTACTTGTGGAAATTTCGTCCCGAAATTTATTTAGAGGAAACTCGTGGAAAAAGATGTGGATATTTCACCTTCATTTGGTCTTCGCGTTCCCAAGTAAACTCGGGTCCACGTTTTGCTTCCCAGCGAACTTTGACCAAAGGAATGCGCTTGCGTTTAAGCCACTTGACTTCACGTTCCATGATTTCCACTGGTTTCTCAACAAATTTCAGTGTTTTGCCAACACGAATTTCGTCAAGCGGTATGGAGAAGTTCTCATCAGCTGAACACTTCTTGAGATTGGACACGTGAAAAGTTGGATGAACATTTCCAAGTTCAGGAGGTAACTCAAGTCTGTAGGCTACCTTACCGATTCTTTCGACGATCTTGAATGGTCCAACATATCTAGGTGCAAGTTTTCCTTTCTTTCCAAATCTGATCACACCTTTCCAAGGTGAGACCTTAAGTAATACTCGATCACCGACTTGAAATTCCAAGGCTTTGCGTTTTGGATCCGCGTAAATCTTCTGACGGCTTCTAGCTGCCTGAAGGTTATCACGAACTTTCTTGACCTTGTCAGTTGTCTCTAAAATGAGGGCAGGTCCAGTAAGTTGAGCCTCGCCAATCTCATTCCAGCAGACTGGTGAACGACATTTTCGACCATAGAGAGCCTCGAAAGGAGCCATTTTGATGCTAGTGTGATAACTGTTGTTGTAGGAGAATTCAATCAATTTAAGATGTGAATCCCAGCTACCACCAAAATCGATCACACAAGCTCTTAGCATATCCTCCAGAGTCTGGATTGTTCTCTCAGATTGACCATCCGTTTGCGGATGATAAGCTGTGCTCAGATTAAGTTGGGTCCCCATAGCAGATTGCATGGTTCTCCAAAAATGAGAAGTGAAACGAGCATCTCTGTCAGAAATGATGTTCAAAGGAACACCATGTCGAGCTACAATTTCATCCACATAGATTTGAGCAAGTCTGTCAGCAGGAAAATCCTCACGGATTGGCAAGAAATGTGCTGACTTTGTAAGACGATCAACGACTACCCAGATGGCATCATGACCTTTCTTTGTGCGCGGGAGTTTGGTAACAAGATCCATAGTAATGTTTTCCCATTTCCAAACTGGGATCTCTGGTTGCTCCAATAAACCAGAAGGACGTTGATGTTCAGCCTTAACCTTAAGACAAGTAAGGCATTTGGATACGTATAAGGCAATGTCTTTCTTCATACCAGGCCACCAATAGTGAATACGAAGATCCTTATACATTTTATCTGAGCCCGGATGAATGGAATAGCGAGACTTATGGGCTTCATCCATAAGCAAAGTACGAAGATCATCCTGGCTTGGGACCCACAAACGGTCCATGAAGTAATATGATCCATTGTCCTTCAGTTCCAGAGCAGGTGTTATGTGATAAGGAAATTCCTTATCCATCAAACCTTGTGAAACACATGATTGTTGAGTCTGAGAAATGCGTGCTTGAATATCGGATCGAGCTTGAATAATAGATTGAACACGTACACAATGAAGCTTAGTACGTTCCTTACGACTCAATGCATCAGCTACGACATTCGCCTTACCAGGATGGTAGCGAATTTCGCAGTCATAGTCGTTTAAAAGCTCAACCCAACGTCGTTGTCTCATGTTGAGTTCTTTCTGGTTGAAGATATGCTGAAGACTTTTGTGGTCAGTGAAAACCATACATTTTGTACCGTACAAATAGTGTCTCCAGATCTTGAGAGCAAAGACAACTGCACCCAACTCAAGATCATGAGTGGTGTAGTTCTTCTCATGTATCTTCAACTGCCTTAATGCATAGGCTATGACTTTGTTCCTTTGCATCAGAACACAACCAAGACCCAATTTCGATGCATCACAATACACAACAAAATCATCATCACCCTCAGGCAATGATAGAACAGGCGCATCGCAAAGCTTCTGCTTCAGGTGTTGAAAAGCTTCCTCTTGTTTGTATCCCCAATAAAAGGGCGTTTTCTTCTGAGTTAGAGCAGTTAGAGGAACTGCAATCTTCGAGAAGTTTTCTATGAAGCGGCGATAATAACCCGCTAGACCAAGAAAAGAACGAACTTCAGTAGGAGTAGTAGGTGTATCCCAATCCTTAATCGCACTGATTTTGGAGGGATCTACATGAATACCTCGTTCGTTGATAACATGCCCCAAAAATTGAACTTCTTTAAGCCAAAATTCGCACTTGGAGAATTTGGCAAAAAGTTGCTCTTTCTTTAGGAGTTCTAGGGTAAGACGAAGATGTTGCTCGTGATCAGCTCGCGTCTTAGAGTAAATCAAGATGTCGTCAATAAAAACAATGACGAACTGATCCAAATAAGGTTTACAGACCCTATTCATTAAGTCCATGAAAACAGCAGGAGCATTAGTCAAACCGAATGGCATGACTGTGAATTCATAATGCCCATAATGAGTACGGAATGATGTCTTCGGAATGTCTTCTTCTTGCACCCGAAGTTGATGATATCCAGATCGCAGATCAATCTTCGAAAAATAGGAAGCGCCCTGTAGCTGATCAAAGAGGTCGTCTATGCGAGGTAGGGGATATCGATTCTTGATGGTAAGCTTGTTAAGCTCACGATAATCGATACACATCCTAAAGGATCCATCCTTCTTCTTGACAAAAAGAACGGGAGCACCCCAAGGTGAAAAACTAGGACGTATAAAACCTTTGTCAGAGAGCTCCTGAAGCTGTTTAGACAACTCTTGCATCTCAGATGGTGCAAGACGATATGGAGCCCCAGCAATGGGATTTGCACCAGGTACGAGATCAATGCGAAACTCGACTTGGCGTGCTGGAGGTAGACCAGGTAAATCTTCAGGGAACACTTCAGAATAATCCCGAACGATAGGAATATCTGAAATAGACTTACCCTTGCCTTTATCTTCTGTAACATGTGCTAAGAAAGCCACATAGTTCTTCTGCAGATACTTCCGAGCTTTAAAACAAGACATGAGTTTGAGACCAACGGTAGGCTTCTCACCTTGAACCTGCAGAATCTCGCCTGTTGAAAGCGGCACACGAACAATCTTCTCAGAACAAACTATCTCTGCGTGATGCTTGGATAACCAATCCATTCCCACAATAACGTCAAAGCTTCCAAGTTGCATAGGCGCGAGGTCAATAGGAAAAAGATGGTCGTTAAGGTTCAATTGGCAGTTGCGTAAAACAGAATTAAGAACAATGGGTTCACCACTAGCAACTTCTACTGTCAAAGATTTGCCTAGTTTCGTTCTAGACACGTGAAGCATTTGCTCAAAAGACAAAGACACGAAACTCTTATCGGCACCAGAATCGAAAAGAACAGATGCAGGCTGATTATTAATAAAGAACGTACCGTTCACCACATTATCGTCAGCCTGTGCCTCTTGGGCATTCATGTTAAAGACTCGGCCTCGAGCCGGAGCCTGATTCTGGTTCTGGTTCTGGTTCGCCAGTCTTGGGCACCGATTCCTATAATGGGTCAGATCCCCACAATTGTAACAAGCACCTGGTGGGTATTGTGGTCGTGCAGCTTGACCCTGTTGCGGAGCAGGAGGCTGAGCAACTTGTTGAGCCGGGTTCTGAACTGCCCGGTTCTGAGCAAACCGACAAACATCAGCAAGATGACCTGACTTCCCACAGCTAGTACAGAAACGGCACTGATGTTGCGGCTGATGGTGGCTGTTGCACCTATTGCACAAAGGTGCATTCCCCGTATAAGGTTTCTTCGCTGGAGGCTGTGCGGGTTGGTTGGGAGCTGCTTGATTGGCTTGGGCAGTGATAGCAAAATTTTGGGAAGCCTTACGCTTCCTTGACCTCTTCGAAGAACCAGAGTTCTTTCCATTCAAGTTTTGACCTTTCTTGCTATCACCCTTGTCAGCCGACTGTTTCTTGCCCTTGTCACCCTTCCTGTGTAACTTGTTCTTCCGGATCTGCGACTCCGTCAGTGTCGCTGATAACTCGATTGCCTGACGGAGTGTGGCAGGTTCACTACCAGTAAGAATGTCTTGTACCGAGTCAGGTAGGCCGTCGATGTATCTCTCAATAGCCTTGTCGAGTGGGGTGACCATTGTTGGGCAAAGCAGACTCAACTCTTCAAACCGATCAGTATAAGCCCTATGCTCACCACTATCTTGCTTCAGCTCATCAAACTCCTTCTCCAACGCTCGTTGCTCATGACGAGGACAGAATTCCCTCATCATAAGGGCTCTAAGTTCAGCCCAGGTCTGTGCAAGAGCAACTTCTGCACCTCTGTCTCTCATAACCCCGTTCCACCATGTCAAAGCCCTCTTCTGAAATACGCTCGAGGAGAACTCGACCTTGCGATTATCCGGACACTGCACATGGCGAAAAGTATTCTCTATGCTCTCGAACCACTGAAGAAGCCCAGTCGCTCCCTCAGAACCACTAAACTTGAGTGGTTTAGCCTGATTAAAATCCTTGTACTTGCATGGAACATTGTTGTTGTTGTTATTGTTGGCTTGGTTCCATTGAGCAAAGAGATTTGGAAACTGAGCAGCCATCTGCTGCGCAATAATCTCTGCCAGTTCGGCAGTTGCTATCTGGTTCTCGCGTCGAGGAGGCATTCTAAAGAGGAAAAACATGAAAGGAAACGAGTGAGATGATTGGATGAAAAGAATGAGATGATAAAAACAAGAATTGCAAACAGGATAGATGGTGGTCATTCGTCCGTATCACAAAGCAAACAAACGACACACAGTGACTAATCAAAGTAAATGGGTAAAAAAAATAATGTATTATGAAGACATGCTCGCCTATAAGTGAACACTCATCCCAAGAATTCCCAGGTAAGCACAACTGGTCTCGCGTCTGGTTGAGATGTATACGAAGTGCTTGCCTAGACAGAAAACTCAGAATACAGGCATTCACCCTTCCAGTTTGCACGTGTTCACATTATTTAAAACCCAAAACTTTTGATGAGATTTTGAAAATTTGAAGGCACAAGGCCAAAAACCAAACTGAAAAGGGTTCAAAACCTTACAATTGAGGGTTCAAAACCTTGTAAAAATTTATTCAAAAACAGATGATTGTTTTTCAAAAATCGTTTCGGAAAAATTTTTGGTTCTTGTTTTGATAATCACCTAAGGATAGGTGATGTATATGTTTTAAGATCTAAACACAAGATAACTTGTGTTAGGTTCCTAGAAAAGTTATAGTCTAGGTCAAAGCATTACTAATAACCTAATTCCCTATAACCATTGGCTCTGATACCAACTCTTCTGTCACACCCCGACCGCGTAAAACAACAAACCGCGGCGGAAACATCGGGGCGTGTCGTAACAGAATAAATTGTTTCATAACCATGGCATACAAAGTTGTATTTTATTTATTAAACAAGGATGTTACATTGTCTTGAACAGGAATACAGAGTTTATAACATAATTAAACATAGTCTAGCTCCATTTTATGTCTCTAAGGCACAGGTCCGCCCTAGTATCGTGATCAACATCCTACGGAAAAGCTCCTGAAAACACATGTGAAAATAGGTACGTCAGCATAAAAATGCCTGTGAGATACATAGGTTTATGAAAATAGGATTCATGACTTGTATTTGAGAAAATGTTTAGTCATGAACCTTGTAATTTGCTTTGTCTTGTAAATCATTTGAAAAATGATAAGATCAGTTGATATGTAAGTAAATGTAAGGTTAAATGAATAACCATGTAAAAATGAATTTGTGTAAGATAAGTTGGTTGTAAAACAATGTTTTATGAAAAGTATGTTATTTGTATAAAATGTTATATGTATCAAACTGAAATGATTCAAACAACGTTACGCTATGTAATATTATACAAACATTTATATATAGGAAGTACCAGCGGCGTATCCACCATGTTTGTATCATATTGCACACGTATCGTTACTTAATCACTTAATCAAACCAAACCATCAAGATGTAAAATGTTCATGCACAAACCAATTGTCAAGTGTTATTGTGTAAACCATATCAAAATGTCTATGTCCAATGTAAACCACCAATGTGTATATCAATGTCAAATGTTTATGTTCAATGTAGATCATGTAATATGTAACCAAAATGTCATGTATGGTAATTGAAATGTATCAACTAAACCATATGTAAAATGCACAACAACAAGGTATTGAAGTAAAACATAGTTTAAATCAAAGTCATGTTTTGTGTAACAAATGCATGCTATACTGATACAAACATTTATGCGGTATTGTTAAAATGCATACATCCAAGCCTTGAGACTGTGGCGATAAACCCTTAAACAAATTAAAGGTTCATCTGAGTTATGTATATCAAATTCGGTCATTCCTTTCATCCCCTTTCCCTGGGATGTCCGGAACGGGAGTTGTCAATTCCTATGGTACCACTACCTACTAACGAATGGCATGATCAATGTTAATGAATGTATTGTCCCATGTTAAACAAACCAAATGTTATACCAAAAATGGAAGCATGTGATGCACTAAGTATGTAATCAAATGAACATACATAGCGTGAAAAATGTAATGTAAAACGATGTACTAAGTAATGCACACAATGGGCACACCTAGCATGAAATGTAATGTAAAACGATATACTAAGTAATGCACACAATGGGCACACCTAGCATGAAATGTAATGTAAAACGATGTACTAAGTAATGCACACAATGGGCACACCTAGCATGAAATGTAATGTAAAACAATGTACCAAGTAATGCACACAATGGGCACACCTAGCATGAAATGTAATGAAATCATGTACTATAATGTACTAACAAACATAGCCGGTATATGATGTGAAAACAGGAAAGCATGAAAGTAACAAGTAGGCACATGTGTTCCACCCCAAAACAGTTTGGAAAACAGTAAAAGAGGGGTCTATGTACTCACTTGATATTGCTCAGTTGGCTAAAGATAACCACCAAGTAATGCTATAGATCTCGGAATCAAACGGCACCTAATATAGGTAACTATGTTAATAAACCGGACCTAAATCGGAAGATTAGGTAGCATGAGGGTTTGTAAACCAAACGAGTATGGAGACTCGTGTAGTACGGTTCAACAAAGCCTACACACTAATTGAAACCTAACATAATTGTTTACGACCCATTACGACCCGTTTAGGAAGCTTATGCTACTTTAACGCGTCGTTCGCGTGAAACGCGTTCGGACCGCCTAACTAGCCCTATGACAAGTGTTATATGCCTAAACATGTTACATAATCAGTTATGTGACAAAGGTTTAGGTTACATATGCTTAATTACCAATTATACATGAAAAGGGTATTCTGGTAATTTACCTAAGGCATATAAACTACCTATCATACAACTACTTAAACGATGTGACCATAAGGTATAACCTCGAAAGGTTATTCCCTATATACTATGGTCACCTAATGTATTTGGTCGGATCCTAATGATCAACCAAACTGGGTCGGGTTCGAAGGTATAGGCGATTTATTAGATCGCCTACCCTACGACCCTAGACAACGTGGTAATCAGTAGGCATAGTCCCAAGGGACTATGACCATCGTGATTACAATCACGTTGCGAAGTTCTAACGAACTTCGCATTGACCATTACTGGTCAACGCTGAAAGTCAAACAAAGTTTGACTTTCTGACTCGAAAAGCAGTAAAATAAGGAAAAGAACGAAAGAATACTTACGAAGGGTCCCCGAATGCTAAACTCGATTCAAAAATCTCAGGTATGAAACAAATGTTTCAACTTAGAGTTTCTCAAATCAAATTTCTTGTAAGAAATGCAATGGGGGTGGATGGGTATTTATAGGAATACCCAAACCGTTAAGATCGCTTGTCGAATATCGTGCCTTAATCGTAACCGTACAAGTGTCGGAAAGTTATGGTGCCTAAATTCCATCCTTATCCGCTGACTAAGCAAGTTAGAATGTGTGGTTGGGAATTAAACAACGGCTAATACATCGAATCTGGTCCCGAATGCGAAAAACTGATTTTCTGCATGTTTTCTGCCCAGAATAGGCAGTCGCGTAGCGCGACTGGTAAGGCTACATGCAGTGGCGCTACGCCACTGCCCCCTTGTTTCAGCAAACTTTCAAAATTGGCAGAAATGGTCCCTGCAGCCCGTTTAAGCGATTTTCGATGCGTTTGAACCCCGTTAACCTCATTTCAAGGCTCTAAAATGAAGTTAAAGTATAGGGAACTCAAAACATGCTCAAAAATATCTAGGATGTCGGTTCGTTTGGCCGTACGATCGCGATGTTCGCTTAATTACGACGGAATGCGCATAAGTGCGAAAAACGATCCAAATGACGCAACGAATGAATTTTTCTTAAGGCGAACACTAAAATATAATGTAGTCATGCTTTCATAAATTTTTGGATGTCCGAATGTATTCAGAACGTAAGTTATGCGCGAAAATGCAAACTTGTGCACTTTTTGACACTTTTAGTCCCTGAATGACCCAAAAGTTTATTTTAGCAGACCGAACCCCTCAAAGCCTATTTCTAAGCTATTTAAAGGATATTTATGGTATGTTTAACTTATGGTTATGTTCCGGAATGTTCGTTACAGTTCAAATTGGCATACTTTCGCAGTTTGTCATATTTAGTCCCTGTAAGCGAATTAACTTGTTTTTGCCATACCAAAGCCTTCAAAACTTATTTCTAAGTTATGTAAAGGTTATTTAAGGTATGTTGAGTATATGTTGATGTTCCAGAGTAGTTCTCTCATTAAAATGAGTACGTTTACGCACTAGTTTGCGTATAACTCTCCAGAAAGTGATGTAGAGTTTGAAATTACATAAAAGTCAAAACATGAAAGATGTAAAACACAATCAAACAAACATTGGGATCAAATAACCTTGTTTTATTGATAATACAACTGTTCATAGTGATTACAAGCACAGTTGTTACACTTGGAATAGAAACTCGACCCTTGCAACTGGTCGAATAAGTCATCAATGCGTGGAAGAGGATAACGATTCTTCACGATCACCTTGTTGAGTTCGCGGTAGTCAATACACATTCTGAAGGTACCGTCTTTCTTCTTTACAAATAATACTGGAGCTCCCCAAGGCGAAGAGCTAGGACGTATGAAACCCTTTTCTAAGAGTTCTTGTAGTTGAGTGGACAATTCCTCTAGTTCCGATGGGGCTAAGCGATAAGGTGCTCGAGCTATGGGCGCTGCTCCAGGAGCTAGCTCGATTTGAAACTCAACTTGACGATGAGGCGGAAGACCAGGTAATTCCTCAGGAAATACCTCAGGAAAGTCACATACAATTGGTATGTCTTCTATCTTCCTTTCTTCCGAGGATGTATCAGAAACGAGGGCTAGAATAGTAGTGTGGCCCTTTCGCAACCACTTCTGGGCCTTAAGGAAAGAGATGATGCCCACAACAGCACCACTCTTGTCGCCACGAATTACGAGGGGTTCTTCACCAGAACGAGGGATGCGGACAATCTTCTCGTTGCAAAGAATTTCCGCTTGCTGATGAGATAACCAATCCATCCCAATAACAACGTCGAAACTACCCAGAACGATAGGAATGAGGTTGATAGAGAAGGTCTGACCAGCTAAGACAAGGTTACAGCCCTTAACTATGTGTGTGGCTTCAAGACTTTTACCGTTTTGCTAGTTCTACCGTGTGCTTGGTGTTCAGAAGTGTTGGAGTGCGCTTAAGCATTTGGCTAACTTTTAAGGACACATAACTAGTATCGGCACCCGAATCAAATAAAACAGTAACAAAGAAGTCGTCTAGAAAGAACTTACCCATCACAACGTTGGGATCGTTCCTTGCATCACCCTGACCAATCACGAAGGCATGACCTCAAGCGCCATTGCCATTATTGTTACCCCCGTTGTTGCCTCCATTGTTGCCTCCATTGTTGTTCCCGTTTCCTTGGTTGTTGTTGTTCTGATTCTGGTTCAGTTGAGGACAGTTCCTCTTAAAGTGGCCTTCAGCGCCACACTGAACGCATCCGTTATTGCCATGCTGTTGCTGGTGGTTCTGTGGAGCTTGTTGTTGTTGTTGGCGATTCTGATTTGCTGGTCGTGTGCCCCTGCAATCCTTTGCTTCATGACCAAACTTGTTACACCTCAGACAACGACCCTTATGGCACTGCCCGCTATGATGCTTGTTGCACCGGTTGCACTTGGGGTGGTTCCCTCGGTATCCACCCTGTCCTTAACTACCAGAAGATTGCTGACCAGGACTCTGGTAGTCGTCAGTCTTTCGCTACTGGGACTGAGACTGAACTGAAGTGGAACCCTTGCCCGAATTTCCATCCCACTTGTGCTTGTTATCACTGGGAGCATCAGTAGTAGTAGCGCTAATACGCTTGGGCAGCTTGTTCTGCTCAACTGCCTGATCAGTGAGACGATGAGCCAACCGGATGATTTGCTGAATGGTGCCAAGATTAGCTGAGGTCATGTGGCTTTGAATTTCTGGCACCAAACCCTTAAGGTACAGCTCGATACGCTTGATAGGAGGATCCACCATAGTGGGACACAAGATAGCTAATTCGTTCGATCTCTTTGTGTATGCCTCGATTTCAGACCCGTCATCTTCAGATTGAAAAATTCCACCTCTAGCTTGTGGATGTCGTCACGACTACAGTACTCTTCTTTGATCAAATCTTTGAAGTCGTTCCATGGGGTGGCATTAGCAACCGCCAGCCCTAGCAGTTAAACCTGTGCTTTCCACCAGGTTAACGCAGCACCCTCAAGTGTTCCAGTAGCAAATTTCACCCTATGATCTTCAGGGCATTCACACATCTCAAAAACAGACTCAATCTTCTCGAACCAGTGAAGAAGACCTACAGCTCCTTCTGTGCCGCTGAAAGTACTAGGTCGGCAATCCATGAATGTTTTGAACGTACATGCGGGAAGCTGAACATGTTGACCTGTTGCGCGAGAATAAAAGACAAGGTTAAGCACAAGAGTTGGTTCGCGAGAATAGGATCTAATCATCCTAGGATAGGTCGAAATGGCAGGTTATACCTCCTGTTGGAACTGCTGCGAGTGCCTCAGCAACTCGTTCGTTGATTAGAGCCGCCAGTTGGGCTTGAGTCAAGTTCAGGCGTCCACTCATGATCTTCACATCGAAGGAAACACAAGTAAGAAGGGTGTCGTGAAAGTGCGTAAGTGTGGAGTGACAGAAGAGAGCAAACACACAGGGTTTCAAGCAATAGTTGTTACGCTAACTAAGCATACATTGATCAAATGTGCTACTTAAACTAGTAGGCAGGCAATACAAACATAAACCATATTACCTATAGTGTTGAGTCTTGCACGTGGAGCGAAGCGTCATTGTGGATCGTTGAGCACTGTACAGGTTATAGTCTGGTTTTATCAAAAAGCTTTTCCCCTTTTTAAAACCAAGTTCGCTATAACCAATGGCTCTGATACCAATCTGTCACACCCCCAAAGTCCACATGCGGAGTATCACCGCTTGGAGGCGTGACATGCCCAGGATCGAGCCACCAATCATATTGAACAACGTAATTAAGTAAATAAAGCCAACCACAATACAATTGGTGACCAAAAGAAAGTAACCAACTTTAAGTTAACGGCGGAAGCATAAAACGTAGAACCTAAACATAAGTTTAATAAGTTCATAAAGTTCAAATGTTAAGCACGGGACATAACAGTCCATATCCCACAAAGACCTCCTCCTCGTGCAAGCTCCATAAGCATCTAACGACCTGTAAGGCATGTAACAACGAGTCAACAACAAAGTTGAGTGAGTTCACAGTTGGGTGTTCGTTTAAGTTGTTTCAAAAACATAGTTTTTGTTTAGTTGGCTTACTTGCCGTGGGGGTTACCCCATAGTTGAAAAATGATTAACCAATTCCTTCTTTCCCAAACCATACCCATAATTAGTGGGGGCTACCCCATGTGTACCACTAGACCGTTATCATATCGACTACTAACGAAATTAAGTTTTGCCCTACGTCAATGTCTATCATCATTGACAGTTTACCATAGTCCATTAGTACACGCCCGTCCGAACGGCACGGTGTGAGGTTTGTTAAACCTAATAGCGCTATTAACTAATAACCTGCTCGCCATTGGCCTCGGCGATTAAGTCGATATAAAATGAGGGACTTAATGATAGAGTTTTGTCTAGTAAGTTTTAAGGTTGTTGTCCTACCCAAGGAGGACGAACGTACGTATTCTACCCAAGGAGAATACGCAGGATTAATATTGGCATCCTACCCATGGAGGATGGCGGTACATATCCTACCCAAGGAGGATATGTAGATTCCATTTTAATTCTTTAACCCATTCCCAACCACCGGGAATCCCATGCCTTAGAAAGTGTGTGAACTCACCTTGGTTTGCTCGGTTAGATTAATTACTCTAATAATCAGAAATCAAGCACGTCCTACTAAGGTACAGATAACAATCAGTTTCTCATGCATAACACGTATCCTACGTACGGTTTATCTACTCATTACTTCTATCACGTACCACACAATTCTAATGTCAAGGTACTTTGTTAAGTTATATTATTTTACCCTAAAATAATATAACTATCTCACAAAATAAACAAGTATCCACACAAGTGTTCTAGTATAAAATATATATTCTAAATATATATTTAACCATTTTGCTTGTAAAAATCAACCTCCGATACTTTGTATTTTTGTTACAAAACTCATGGCGAAGTTTATTTTGAAAAGCAAAGTTAAAACGTATTTGTGAACACCTGTTAGAAAAATAATTTCTAAGTGTTGGAATTTTTAGAAAATTTCACCAGAGTTTCCTTTGTAAATGGAGGTGTCCATGCTAATAAGCATATCATTTTCTTTTCCAAAAATCATTCAACAATCAACAACAATTTATCAAGAGCAAACTATTCTATTTACAAACCCACATGAACTTGATGTTTCATAAAAACGCGTAGTAACTTGGTATGGCATTTAGTGGGTTTAGTTACCCTCCAAAGTGTGTTTAATTTATTTAAAATCTCATTCTCGGGATTTTTAGATGTTCACAACTTGTGAACATATTTTACAAAATTATTTATTCACAACATTTTCATGCGTCACTAGTATCCATATACTTACTTTATTTCCAAATTAGTGTAAGGATCATGATCTTTCAAAAGTCGTCCTTTAAACTTGGTTTATTTAGGAAAATCATTCACAAGTTTTAGATCTACAAGATCATTAGTTCACTTGGTTTATTATTTTTCAAGAAAAATCATTTTTCTTTCAAGTTCATATGTAGACTAGAAGATGATTATTTCATACAAGCACATAATCACCTCTAACTTGTTAAACCATGTTTTTAATCATGCTTTAACAAGTTCCATATGATGATCAATCATCATATTACTCGAAATCACCAAGTAACATCATACATATTCAAAATAACATCATTCTAGCATTATTTCATCTTATGTAAAGCTTATGTTCAAGTTTTATGTTTATGATCTTTAGTGTTCATATGCTTTCATCAAGATATAACTATTAACTACTAAAAACATGGAGTAAACAAGGATCAAAGAAGCCTTACAACTAGCTTAAAGCTAGGGAAGAAACACTAGAGAAAATGTAGAGGATAAAAGCACACTAGAGAGGTCCTTGATGATCCGTGAGTTCCACACTTCGTTATTCACCTTTGTGTACCTCAAAATGAACTTGGAATGGTTGGAAGGAAATCGAAAATGGTGGGAGTGTATGGGGGCGTTTCGGCCGAGACTTTCGGAGGGGAAGAAGAGAGAGAGTTGTGATGGAATGTGGAAGATGAAAGTGTTGAATACTTAAGCTCTCTAATCCCTTATTACCCAAGGGTTAACATGTCCAGGGAAGTACATACAAGATCTACATAATTCCAATGAAAGATCTAAGGAGGATTTCTAGAGATTTAGGAAAGATTACATAAATCTTATGGTGGGGCCATGCTCTTGATCGATTACATATATGGGGGGGGGGGTAAATTGTAAAGTTTGATGATAAAATGTAATAGGTGGAAGGTTGAAGTGGTAAGTCTAGAGTTTAGTAGGTTATATGCTTTATGTAGTGTGTTATAGTGCTCGGGGCCATAACTAGCTCAGAAAAAAAAGTGAAACAATGTTTTTAACAATATTTTAGTGTTCCGGGTAATGTCCGGTTGTTCGGTTAAATACCGTTCCGTTAAAGTGCTAAGTTATTCCATATAGTGTCCTATATATATCTTTTTGTAACACTTTTAATTCCCAATACTTAGGAAAGCATACAGGACCATTTAGTCAATTTTCTGCACAAGACTAGTATGTTAAAAAGCACATGTAAGTATGACACAGTAATCAAGAAGCAGTTAAGTAATTCAGCACAGTCATCAAGCACTTTAATTAACATTAATAAATCGTACGGATACATGTAATTATGAGGGTTGTCACAGTTGACTTTTTAATATTAAGTTTGACCCGACAATTGACCTAGTTAGAGTGGAAATCAGAGGATAAGGGTTTATTAACCAACTCATAGCCACTTTCAATTCGAAAAATGACTGGACCATTAGTGATTAATCACTAAGTCAAAGCTTAATTACGACGGCTTTGACTTTTGGTCATTAGACTAACAAAACTTGAATTAGGAAGGCTAAGAATGCTTACAAGGGCTCTTAGCACCAATTAGGAGCTTGGGAAAACTAGCTTGAAGTCCAGAGAGCTCCAGAGAGTAAGTTGTGAATATATTTTGAATTGTGCAAATGAACTTGCAAACAATCAAGAGCTTATATAGGACATAAAAACTCACAAAATCCTTCCACATAACTCTACAACTGATCTCTGATGAATTACAGGTGTCCCTATGCATGAAAAACTATTGGCTGAGCTCCTGGATTCAAAAAATGGCATGCAAAGGCGGTGTAACCTGAAGAACCTGCAGCTGTGCAGTATTTTCTGCATCTGGCAGTTCTACACGGCCAGGGTAAGAACTGCCTTAATGCTTACGCTGCCCGCGCCAAGGCCATATCCGGTCACCAAGTTTCAGTTAATTGCAATTTCAGTCCCTGGTCCCTCTAAACTAGTTTTAACTTTCGTTTATTGCACTTTTAACCCCCAAAACTTGACTTTTAAAGGTCTTGTGTCACACCCCGACCACGTAAAACAACAAAACGTGGCGGAAATATCGGGGAGAGTCGTAACATAATCATTGTTTCACAACCATGGATTTAATAATTTTGTTTTATTGAATTATTGAACACAATGTTTTATCACAAATCAAATAAATACAATTATTGTCTTTCAAGTTTTAAAGTCGCTAAGGCACGAGTCCATCCTATGTATAGCATGTATCAACAATCATCACATAGCAGCACCTGAAACATGTGTAAAAATAGGTACGTCAGCATAAAAATGCCTATGAGATACATAGGTTTTATTAATGCATGATTCATGACTTGTAATTTTAAAAGAAAATGTTTAGCAAAATAGTCATGAACTTAAAAATGTTTTCTTTTATAAATCATTTAACAAGTGGTAAGAAATCAGATGAAATAAAAGAAAGATGCATAAATAAATAATTAAGTAAAATGAGTTTGCATAAAATATGTTGTTTGTAAAACAAGGTTTTGATAAAAAGGTTTGTAGTATACATAAAAATACACTTTGGTTTTAAGAGAGTCGAATAAGTAATATATTAAAATATATTCCGGTTCCAAAATAGTTAAACAGATAGTATATTAAATATACTTTAGTCGTCAAAATAATAGTTTTCAGTAGTATATCAAAAGTATACTTTTAGTTTTATAAATAACATATTAACTATGTTTTAGCAATTAACAAAATATATGTTGTTTTGTACAATATCACACATGAGAGCATATCAAACTATACTTTTGGGAGTATAACAAAATATGCAATAAAAATGTGATTTTTGAATTCAACCAAACCTTAGTGCATCAAACTACACCAATTGAGACTATAGAAATACCACAAAGGCAATCTATATTTGGATAAAAATATCGGTTTCTAACATTCCATGACAACAGGAATGGGGTGTCAAGTCCTATAGCGCTATATCATACTACCAATCGGTCTGGTGAATGTATAAAATAAGTACAATCCAACAATTTTTATTATAATCTTTGAAAAATTAGTGTTTAAACCATAAATAATCATTCAGTTTGTCAAAAGATAAGTACTAACATGTATAATTAATTTATACTTTGAAATCATGAACATAACAAATAGGTACACATGTTTCACCCCAAAACATTGAAATCAGTAAAAGAGGGGACTATGTACTCACTTGAGGTTACTTAGAAGTCTTGAATAACAACCAAGCATAGCTAGAGGGATCACAGAATCAAACGGCACAAAGGGTCCAAGCTAGGAAGTTTGATTCAAGCTAGCTCGGGTATGAAGTGTTTAAACTTCAACTTAGAGCCAAAATGAATCAGATTGTGAGCTTGAATGAAAATGGGGGATGGGTATTTATAGGATTTCCAAGACCGTTAGGATCGTTCCTCGTAAACCGAGCTTGAATCATGGCCTTACACTTGGGCCCAAGGTTTTGTAATACCATGGGAGCATAAAAACTATCAAATTCTAGCCCAAGGTATTGAGAATTTTGCATTTAAACCCCTGAAATATGACCAGAATGCTGAAAATGAAGTTTCTGTCTGACAACTCCTCGCGCCCCGCGTAAGAATAGACACAATCTTACGCGGCCCGCCTAAGCCCACTATCCAGAAATGTCAACTTTAGTCCTTGAACTTGAAAAACATGCATTTTGATGCATTTTTGACACGTTTAAGCCCCGTTAACCCCATTTCAAGGCTCCAAAATGAAGTTAAAGTATAGGGAACATGGAACATGCTCAAAAATATCTCGGATGTCGGTTCGTTTGGTCGTACGGTCGCGTTGTTTGGTTAATTACGATGAAACACGAACGGACGCGAAAAACGATCCAAATAACGCGACGCATGGAATTTTAACATGCCAATCACTAAAATAAAATATTTTATTGATTACATAAATTTTTGGATGTCCGGATATATTCAGAACGTAAGATATGCGCGAAAATGCAAACTTATGCAATATTTGACGCTTTTAGTCCCTGAATGACCAAAAAGTTTATTTTAGCATACCAAACACCTCAAAGCCTATTTCTAAGCTATGTAAAGGATATTTAGGGCATGTTTAACTTATGATCATGTTCCAGAATGTTCGTTACAGTAAGAATCGGCATACTTTCACAGTTTTTCGAAATTAGTCCCTGTAAGCGAATAAACTTAATTTCGACACACCAAACCTTCCAAAACTTATTTCTAAGTTATGTAAAGGTTATTTAAGGTATGTTAATCCTATGTCACTACTCCGAAGTGTTTGTTTCATTAAACTGGTTATATTTACGCATCAGTTCACGTATAACCTTCCAGAAAGCGATTTAAAGCTTGAAATCGAACAAGTATTGATATGTGCAGACGATACACATATTTATACAAATCCCAAGTATGAAATACAATATTTTATTGGTTTGGTATTTGTTTGATGGTTGAAGTGACACAGGTGTCACAGTCTCCCCTACTTTAGGAAATTTCGTCCCGAAATTTAATTTTAGAGGAAACTTGTGAAGACAACTGTGATGGTTTCGCTTTCGAATGAATCCCTCGAACCCTAAGTAAAACTCTGGGCCATGTTTGGATTCTTAGCGAAATTATCAACTGTCAAAGTGAAGTCCTTGTAGTAACAAAACATGGAGTTTCGAACTATGGACAGACGTTTCTTATGAAGACTTATCATTGGAAACTTGTGTGTGCTCGAAATCAGAGTCGGAGAGTGTAAGATAAAATGACATTGGTCAAGGTCCTGGACTTCTAGTAACTTAAATAACGCTACGTTCGCAATGTAATAAGGAACACTTATATATAGGAAGTACCAGCGGCGTATCCACCATGCCCTTTTTTATATTGTTCCCGTTTCGTTATTCTCATCACTATAGGTCTTAACACATGACAAAATTTGTTGTGGTTTCTGTGCACTGAATTCCATAATTATGTATGCATCCATAATTACGTAATTCCTTGCACAGTCCGCACAGTTCATTTCATAATGCGTAGGGGAAAAATCAATTGAATAAACATGAAGCGACTTGACTAGACCACCAAAGGATCTTTTTAACTAGATCAACGAACGATCTTTTTAACTATATCAACACATGATCTTCTTAACTAGACTGTCGTACGATCTCCTTAAATAGACCACTTAAGGGATCTTTTCAATCACATGATATTCCTAACCAGACTTTTGAATCAATCTGTTTAACGAGACCACTCAAGGGGTCCAATTATAGAATAGTACTTCATAACCCAAGGGACTTAACTACAATGTAGAAGTCCATTAAGGATTTAAGATAGTACCTTTGGATATCCTACTATGAATCCCTCATATTGAGATATGGAAGATTCTATGAGGAATTGGATGATGAATATTCGGATTACAAAAAAACACAAGACATAAAAGAAATCACATAAGCACATAATCACACAATTGATTAACTTGATCTTCATTTTGTTAAATTTTCTTGTTAATTGAGCACACGAGTATTCAAAGCACACCAGGAATCCAATCCGTGAATTCCGTTTGGCACTTTAAACATTTTCAAGAATCTTACTATGAAGATAAGAAGATCTCAATATGAATTCGGCTATGTTTCTTAAAAGAAATGAGTATTTAAGATTTTTGGGGAGATCACAAGTGATCATAAAAATGACAGAACCACACGAGTAGTTTGTCTTTGTGTTGACATCATAGGGTTGTATTAAACATACACACAATTGTATCAGTTTCGTAAAATAAAATTGAAACAACAAATTTTATTTATATAACAACTGAGTCGATTCAAACATCCAAAAGATAACATATAAGGAAAAACAAAAGACTAATTGTTCACTGCTGCATTGTCGTCCGCGTTCGCCTCATTTATGTTAAACACTCGTCCATGTGCTGGATTTGCGTTAACAAGTCTTGGGAAATTGTTCCGGTAGTGAGTAAGGTCACCACAGTTATAACACGACCCTGGTGGAAACCGTGCTTGAACAGCAGCAGGATTTGCAGCAGCTTGGTTTTGGTTGGCATAACGGCAGGTATTGATCAAATGTCCCAATCGTCCACAGTGGGTACATTTGTGACACTGCGCTTGCTCAAGATGATGACGGTTGCATTTGTTGCACAAGGGTGCGGTACCAACATAATTTTTCCTTTTACGAGGTTGTGCTGGCTGGTTTGGTGCAACCTGATTGTTCTGAGCAGTTATGGCTCAGTTTTGAGAAGCCTTGCGCTTCTTCTTCTTGGATGCCTCGGCCTGTTTTTCCTTTGGTTCAACTTGTGCAGTCTTGTCAGATGGTCTTGGGTAGCCCTTTCGAAAAAGCTTACCCTTCCTGATATGGGATTCAGTCAGGGTGGCAGACAATTCAATGGCCTGTCTGATGGTAGTAGGGTTGCTTCCAGTAACGATATCCTGAACTAAGTCAGGAAGACCACCAATGTACTTTTCAATCGCCTTCTCCACAGGCGTAACCATGGCAGGACACAACAAGCTTAGTTCCTCATAACGGTCAGTATAGGCTCGATGTTCACCACTATCTTGCTTTAGGTCGTCAAATTCCCTTTCCAATGCTCTAAGCTCAAGACGAGGATAGAACTCCTTCATCATTAGAGCGCGGAGCTCCTCCCAAGTTTGAGCTAGTGCCACATCAGCACCTCTGTCCCTCATCACACCATTCCACCATGTTAAAGCTCGTTTCTCAAAAACACTAGATGCGAACTCTACCTTTCGCTCGTTCGGACACTGAACATGTCTGAAGGTCCTTTCTAGACTCTAGAACCATTGTAGAAGTGCAGTCGCTCCTTGAGACCCAGAAAACTTTGATGGCTTGGCAGAGTTGTGTCACACCCCCAAAATCCACCCGCGGAGTACCACCGCTTGGAGGCGTGACATGACCAGGATCAAGCCACCAATCATATTGCACATAAGTATATAGTAAAAGTCATTCATCAATACGATAGGTGTTCCAAAATCAAACATAAACAAGTGTGTAGCAGAAGCATTTAAAGTAAAACCCAACCTAAGTTTAAGTACAAAATGTCATAATGTTTAACAACGCATTTCACGATCCATGTCCACAACGACTGTGACTCCTGTGCAAGCTCCAAAAGTACCTATGGTCCTGCAAGGCATGTAACAGAGAGTCAACGACTAGTTGAGCGAGTTCACAGGAGGTTATTTAGTGATAATGTTCGTATCGTAAATCGTATGTTCGTTTATCAATCATGTATCGTATGTAATAGCATCGCGGCCCTCAAGGCATGTTTGCGAAGTTTAGTGGGGGTCTCCCATGTTTTATAGACTAGTTATATTTGTATCGCGGCCCTCCAGGCATGTTTGCGAAGATTAAAGTATAGTTCGCGGCCATTCCAGGCATGTTTGCGAAGATTGTTCTAGTATAGTTCGCGGCCATTCCAGGCATGTTTGCGAAGAGAAGTATATGTATCTCAAGTCTAGTAGTATCTACCATTGACCTTCCTCTCCCGAGGCCAATGGTATGTAATTCCGATAACTCTTAAGCATAAATAATCAATCAACCCATTCCCAACCCCGGGAATCCCATGCCTTGGTAGAAGTGTGAACTCACCTTGTTTGCTCGGTATGCTAAGTTAAGTGCTCACAGTTAATCAGTCACGTCCTAAAGTATGCACGTATGTGAAATCAGTTCATATTCGTAATGTTTCGCATGTAATTAGTATCACAGTAATATCACAGAGTGTGCTTGACAGTTATCATCGTGCAACATGTTACAGTTTATCAAAGTCGTACAATTCATGCTTCATATAGTATCTTTCACAATTCGTACTAATCAGGGTTATCCATCAACATACACGACAGAATTCATAACTAAGAGTGTTAGTTAACTAACTGAGTTAACAAGCAATTAGATGTAACAACATAGCAACTTAATGAAGTTTACATGTTTAACGGAGTTTCATACCAACATAGTTATAAATTAACGGAGTTAATATTTAACAGAGTTATATCTTGTTTATGGATTATTGCTGTACAAAAGAAAGCATGTGGAGCCCTACACATGTGCGCCGCCCAAAAAGACTTCACATGACCAGATCCATATTTGACAACTTCATATGTGCATTCATTGATTTAAATCCAAACCACACACTACCTTTTGTCATGCAACAGTCACCTCATCATGACAACTATCGATTTCATGCTATCCCTACCATAACCATATTTTCTAGTAATTTAAATCAAAGAACCATCATTAACTATGACAATCATCAACAAGAAAAGCCATATTAAAATCACATATACACATGCTAAATCAATCAGTAGATCACATGCTAATTAATGAGATAATGATTGTTTTCAATCGGTCCAATCATATCAAATTCTCATTTGATATCACATATGTACAATATCATCACAGTTGCATAATAACAATTTATAGGTACAGACATATCACGTGGCCAAGGTAACCGACCCACTTCCACTATTTCACAATACAAGTCCAACCGAGCCAGGCTATAATCACGTATACATATATATATTCCACACACCCTCATGCATATCATCACAATTCATACTCAAATAACATCAATCGAATAAACACATGATATGACACACTAACCGATTAAAGAAGAGGGTGATCCGATTCAAGGGGTGATCTTCGATTGAGAGAAAGTGTTTGGCAGCATTTGGTTTTCGTGAGGGAGTGGAAGAGGAGAGCTAAGTGATAAGATAAGGTTTGAGATGTGTGAAACTTCTCCAAGAAGATTGGTTATAAAATGATTATATCTAAAATATCTTAATACAAAACAAAAAAAATATCTAAACACTGGGCCATGGGCCAAGCCCATCACTGATTTCGTCTGGTCACAAGGACGAAAACACTATAAGTGTTTTCACCACTTTAAGTGATTTCATGGTTACTTGTTTACTGTGAGTTCCAACTATAATTGACATGTTAATTAATAACACCTTATTAACATACAATCACACATAATAAATATTATGGATTTCCAAGTATAACAAATCAGTCGAAATACGTTACAACGTATTACAAAAGTAAGCGTTGTGAAACAACGAGTCGTATTAACAATCAACTAAATAATAATAAAATAAAAAAAAATTAACGTGCACTAAATGCGAAGATAGAATCTTGGAAACTCGAGTTGTCACATTATCCCCAACTTGAAAGAAATTTCGTCCCGAAATTTAGCATGCGATTACTGAGGAAGCTAGGTAAGTTATCGTTTACTGGTTTTCCTGGGGTGTCACATCATCCCCCCGTTGAGTTGGGATTTCATCCCGAACTTCTGTAGTAGCTTCAGACTCAGTAGTGGTTGCATTGTTTTCGAACAACTGGGGATATTTGAGTTCCATTTGGTCTTCGCGTTCCCAGGTAAACTCTGGGCCACGACGGGAGTTCCAACGAACTCGAACAAGAGGTATTCTGGTGTTCTTGAGGACCTTAACATCCCGGTCCGTGATTTCAACTGGTTCCTCGACGAAATGCAATTGTTCGTCGATAGTGAGCTCCTTCAGAGGAACTATGAAGGTCTCATCTGACTGCCACTTCTTCAGATTTGACACATGAAAGACGTTGTGAACTGCACTGAGTTCAGCTGGTAAGTTCAGTCTGTAGGCCACTTTGCCTATTTTCTCTATGACTTCAAATGGTCCAACGTATCGTGGATTGAGTTTGCCTCTTTTGCCAAAACGAACAACACCCTTCCAGGGTGAAACTTTGAGTAGTGCTCGATCCCCAACCTGGAACTCGAGTAATTTCCTGTCTTTATCGGCGTATGCTTTCTGACGGTCACGAGCTGCCGCCATGCGTTGTCGTATTTGAGCAATCTTTTCAGTAGTATCAACTACCATTTCTGGACCTGTGATCTGACTGTCACCCACCTCTGCCCAACAAAGAGGTGATCGGCATTTACGCCCGTACAATGCCTCAAATGGAGCAGCTTTAATGCTGGTGTGGTAACTGTTGTTGTACGAGAATTCCACAAGTGGCAGATGTTTTTCCCAGCCCTTGCCAAAGTCAATTACACACGCACGAAGCATGTCTTCTAGAGTTTGAATAGTGCGCTCAGACTGCCCATCTGTCTGAGGATGATAAGCTGTGCTCATGTCTAAACGAGAGCCAAAAGATTTGTGCATTGCTTGCCACAGTTCTGAAGTAAAACGTGCATCACGATCAGAGATAATAGAGGTGGGCACCCCGTGCCTCGAGACAACTTCCTTAAGGTATACGTCTGCTAGAGTGGAGAACTTATCCGTTTCCTTGATAGCCAAGAAGTGAGCAGACTTTGTGAGTCGATCCACGATCACCCAAATAGTATCATTTCCGCGCTGAGATCTAGGTAGGCCAGTAAAAAAATCCATGGAAATTTGTTCCCATTTCCACTGTGGTATCTCAGGCTGTTGGAGTGGGCCTGATGGTTTCTGATATTCCGCTTTGACTCTCGCACAAGTCAAACACTTGCTAACGTAGGTGGCTATGTGAGCTTTCATGCTAGGCCACCAATATGTAGTTTTCAAGTCGTGGTACATCTTATCCGAACCAGGATGTACTGAGTAGCAGGACTTATGAGCTTCATCCATTACAAGCTCGCGTAAATTACCATAGAGTGGGACCCAGATGCGTCCGGTTACATAATAGGCGCCGTCTGCCCTTTGTTCTAACCGTTGTCTTGAGCCGCGCAGAGCTTCAGCCCTGACGTTTTCCGGTTTCAATGCTTCTACCTGAGCATCTCGTATCTGTGAAGGAAGACTGGACTGAATAGTGAGTTGCAACGCTCGTACACGCCTAGGTGTAGTATCCTTTCGACTGAGGGCGTCGGCCACCACATTGGCCTTGCCTGGATGGTACTTTATAGCACATTCGTAATCGTTCAGTAACTCGACCCATCGACGTTGTCGCATGTTCAATTCTTTCTGCTTGAAGATATGCTCAAGACTCCTGTGATCGGTGTAGATGGTGCACTTGGTGCCATACAGATAATGTCGCCATATCTTGAGCGCAAAAACAACAGCTCCCAGCTCTAAATCGTGTGTAGTGTAATTCCGTTCGTGAATCTTAAGTTGGCGTGAAGCATAAGCAATAACTTTATCCCGCTGCATCAACACACATCCAAGACCTTGGATAGATGCATCGCAGTAGACTACAAAATCGTCCGTGCCTTCAGGCAATGAGAGGATAGGTGCGCTACAAAGTCTATCCTTTAAGTGCTGAAACGCTGTATCCTGTGTATCACTCCAACGGTAAGCAATACCTTTCTGTGTCAGTAATGTAAGCGGCTGTGCAATCTTTGAGAAGTCTTTGATAAACCGTCTGTAATAACCCGCCAAACCCAAGAATTGGCGTATTTCTGTTGGTGTGCGAGGTGCAGGCCAGTTCTTGATCGAATCTACCTTGGATGGATCAACATGAATCCCATCCTTGTTTACCACATGGCCTAGAAAGTGGACTTCACGAAGCCAGAAGTCGCATTTTGAAAACTTAGCGTATAGCTGTTCCGTTCGAAGGAGTTCCAAAATAAGTCGTAAGTGATGCTCGTGTTCCTCCTGACTCTTCGAGTAGATCAGGATGTCGTCGATGAAAACAATGACGAACTTGTCAAGATAAGGTTTGCACACCCTGTTCATTAGATCCATGAAAACCGCAGGCGCGTTCGTTAGCCCGAATGGCATGACCAAAAACTCGTAGTGACCGTAGCGAGTTCTAAATGCTGTTTTGGAGACGTCCTCATCCCGGACTCTCAGCTGGTGGTATCCTGACCTTAAGTCTATTTTGGAGTAGTAGCTCGACCCTTGCAGCTGGTCGAATAAATCATCTATGCGCGGAAGAGGATAACGATTCTTGATCGTCACCTTGTTGAGTTCACGGTAGTCTATACACATCCTGAACGTACCGTCTTTCTTCTTTACGAATAACACTGGAGCTCCCCAGGGCGAAGAGCTAGGACGTATAAAACCCTTTTCTAAGAGTTCTTGTAACTGCTTTGACAGTTCTTCCAATTCAGTTGGAGCTAAACGATAAGGTGCTCGAGCTATGGGTGCTGCTCCTGGAGCTAGCTCGATCTGGAACTCGACCTGGCGATGAGGCGGTAGCCCCGGTAACTCTTCGGGAAACACTTGAGAAAAATCGCGTACCACGGGAATATCCTCAATCTTTTTCTCTGTCGTGGATGTATCAGTAACGAGTGCTAAAATAGCTACGTGACCCTTTCGCAGACACTTCTGAGCCTTCAAGAAGGATATGATGCCACTCACGACACCACTCTTGTCGCCTTGAACTTCGAGAGGTTCTTTACCAGAACGGGGAATACGAATGATCTTCTCCTTGCATAGGATCTCTGCTTGTTGTTGGGATAACCAATCCATACCGATGACGATGTCGAAACTACTCAGAGTTATAGGAATGAGATCGATAGAGAAAGTCTGACCAGCGAGGATAAGATTACAACCCTGAACTATGTGTGTGGCCTCTAGACTTTTACCGTTAGCTAACTCTACGACATGTTTGGTGTTCAAAAGTGTTGGTGCGCGTTTAAGCATTTGACTAACTTTCAGAGACATATAACTTGTGTCCGCACCCGAATCAAATAAAACAGTAACGTAAAAGTCGTCGAGAAGAAACTTACCCATAACCACGTTGGGATCATTCCTGGCATCACCCTGACCGATCACAAACATACGGCCTCTAGCACCATTGTTGTTGTTCCCACCATTGTTGTTGTTTCCGTTGCCCTGGTTGTTGTTATTATTGTTCTGGTTCTGGTTTAACTGAGGGCAATCCCGCTTAAAGTGGCCTTCAGCCCCACACTGAAAGCATCCCCTATTTCCTTGCTGTTGTTGTTGCGGCTGGTTTCGTGGAGCTGGTGGCTGTTGTTGCTGGTTCTGGTTCGCAGGCCTTGAGCTCCTGCAGTCTTTAGCTTCATGACCTACCCTTAGACATCTCTGACAGCGGCCCTTGCGACACTGACCACTGTGGTGTCTGTTGCACCTGTTACACAGTGGATGATTTCCCCGATATCCACTCTGCCCCTGACTACCAGAAAATTGCTGACTCGGGCCCTGGTAATCATTAGTCTTGCGTTGCTGAGCTTGAGACTGAACGGTAGCTGAACCTTTGTTGGACTCCCCCTCCCATTTCCGCTTGTTGTCACTGGGAGTAGCAGGAGTAGCTGAAGTAGTAACGGTAGTAGTAGTACTGATGCGTTTAGGTAACTTGTTCTGCTCCACCGCCTGATCCGTGAGGCGATGAGCTAGCTTGACGATCTGTTGAATAGTGCCAAGATTTGCTGAGGTTACGTGGCTTTGAATCTCCGGCACCAGACCATTGAGATACAGTTCAATACGCTTAATGGGAGGGTCCACCATGGTAGGACACAGAATAGCCAACTCATTCGATCTTCTGGTGTACGCTTCAATTTCTGACCCCGTCATTTTCAAGTGGTAAAACTCTACCTCCAGCTTATGAATATCATCACGGCTACAGTATTCCTCTTTGATCAATTCCTTGAAACCGTTCCAAGGTGTGGCGTTAGCAACAGCCAACCCTAACATCTGAACTTGCGCATTCCACCAAGTCAGCGCAATGCCTTCCAGAGTACCAGTGGCGTACTTCACCCTGCGAGCCTCAGGGCATTCGCACATTTCAAATACTGACTCGAGCTTTTCAAACCAATGGAGGAGTCCAACCGCTCCTTCCGTGCCACTAAAAGTAGTAGGACGACAGTCCATGAAAGTTTTGAAGGTGCAAACAGGTGGCTGAGCGTGCTGACCTCCTGCTTGTGCGGCTGTAAGTGCCTCAGCAATTCGTTCGTTAATGAGAGCTGTCAGTTGGGCTTGCGTCATGTTGATACGTCCAGACATGATCTTCATAGCCAATATGACATAAGTGAGAGAGGTTCGCGAGTAGTGCGATAACAAAAGAGAATAATCACACAAGTGTTCTCATGCAATAGTGTCAAGTTAACCTAAGCATACCCGGAGCAAAGTTCTATGCAATTCTAGCAAGTAGGCAATAAGACATGTACCATATTACCTAGAGTGATGAGTCTTGCACGTGGAGCGAGGCGTCGTTGTGGATCGTTGAGCACTGTTTCGGTTATAGTCTGGTTTTAATAAAAACGTTTTCCCCTTATTAAAACCGAGTTCTCTATAACCAATGGCTTTGATACCAATCTGTCACACCCCCAAAATCCACCCGCGGAGTACCACCGCTTGGAGGCGTGACATGACCAGGATCAAGCCACCAATCATATTGCACATAAGTATATAGTAAAAGTCATTCATCAATACGATAGGTGTTCCAAAATCAAACATAAACAAGTGTGTAGCAGAAGCATTTAAAGTAAAACCCAACCTAAGTTTAAGTACAAAATGTCATAATGTTTAACAACGCATTTCACGATCCATGTCCACAACGACTGTGCCTCCCGTGCAAGCTCCAAAAGTACCTATGGTCCTGCAAGGCATGTAACAGAGAGTCAACGACTAGTTGAGCGAGTTCACAGGAGGTTATTTAGTGATAATGTTCGTATCGTAAATCGTATGTTCGTTTATCAATCATGTATCGTATGTAATAGCATCGCGGCCCTCAAGGCATGTTTGCGAAGTTTAGTGGGGGTCTCCCATGTTTTATAGACTAGTTATATTTGTATCGCGGCCCTCCAGGCATGTTTGCGAAGATTAAAGTATAGTTCGCGGCCATTCCAGGCATGTTTGCGAAGATTGTTCTAGTATAGTTCGCGGCCATTCCAGGCATGTTTGCGAAGAGAAGTATATGTATCTCAAGTCTAGTAGTATCTACCATTGACCTTCCTCTCCCGAGGCCAATGGTATGTAATTCCGATAACTCTTAAGCATAAATAATCAATCAACCCATTCCCAACCCCGGGAATCCCATGCCTTGGTAGAAGTGTGAACTCACCTTGTTTGCTCGGTATGCTAAGTTAAGTGCTCACAGTTAATCAGTCACGTCCTAAAGTATGCACGTATGTGAAATCAGTTCATGTTCGTAATGTTTCGCATGTAATTAGTATCACAGTAATATCACAGAGTGTGCTTGACAGTTATCATCGTGCAACATGTTACAGTTTATCAAAGTCGTACAATTCATGCTTCATATAGTATCTTTCACAATTCGTACTAATCAGGGTTATCCATCAACATACACGACAGAATTCATAACTAAGAGTGTTAGTTAACTAACTGAGTTAACAAGCAATTAGATGTAACAACATAGCAACTTAATGAAGTTTACATGTTTAACGGAGTTTCATACCAACATAGTTATAAATTAACGGAGTTAATATTTAACAGAGTTATATCTTGTTTATGGATTATTGCTGTACAAAAGAAAGCATGTGGAGCCCTACACATGTGCGCCGCCCAAAAAGACTTCACATGACCAGATCCATATTTGACAACTTCATATGTGCATTCATTGATTTAAATCCAAACCACACACTACCTTTTGTCATGCAACAGTCACCTCATCATGACAACTATCGATTTCATGCTATCCCTACCATAACCATATTTTCTAGTAATTTAAATCAAAGAACCATCATTAACTATGACAATCATCAACAAGAAAAGCCATATTAAAATCACATATACACATGCTAAATCAATCAGTAGATCACATGCTAATTAATGAGATAATGATTGTTTTCAATCGGTCCAATCATATCAAATTCTCATTTGATATCACATATGTACAATATCATCACAGTTGCATAATAACAATTTATAGGTACAGACATATCACGTGGCCAAGGTAACCGACCCACTTCCACTATTTCACAATACAAGTCCAACCGAGCCAGGCTATAATCACGTATACATATATATATTCCACACACCCTCATGCATATCATCACAATTCATACTCAAATAACATCAATCGAATAAACACATGATATGACACACTAACCGATTAAAGAAGAGGGTGATCCGATTCAAGGGGTGATCTTCGATTGAGAGAAAGTGTTTGGCAGCATTTGGTTTTCGTGAGGGAGTGGAAGAGGAGAGCTAAGTGATAAGATAAGGTTTGAGATGTGTGAAACTTCTCCAAGAAGATTGGTTATAAAATGATTATATCTAAAATATCTTAATACAAAACAAAAAAAATATCTAAACACTGGGCCATGGGCCAAGCCCATCACTGATTTCGTCTGGTCACATGGACGAAAACACTATAAGTGTTTTCACCACTTTAAGTGATTTCATGGTTACTTGTTTACTGTGAGTTCCAACTATAATTGACATGTTAATTAATAACACCTTATTAACATACAATCACACATAATAAATATTATGGATTTCCAAGTATAACAAATCAGTCGAAATACGTTACAACGTATTACAAAAGTAAGCGTTGTGAAACAACGAGTCGTATTAACAATCAACTAAATAATAATAAAATAAAAAAAAATTAACGTGCACTAAATGCGAAGATAGAATCTTGGAAACTCGAGTTGTCACAAGTTGAATGTCTTGAAGTTGCATGGGGCATTATTGTTGTTGAGGGCTTGGTTACATTGAGCAATGATGTTTGGGATTGCAGCAGCCATTTGTTGCGTAATGATAGCTGCCAGTTCTTCATTAGGTACCTGATTGTCACGTCGCGGAGGCATTCTAAAAGGGGAAACAAGAGAGAAAACTAGTGAAATGGAATTGGGTAAGAATGGGATGTTGCAATTACCGAAAAAAAAGCATGGGTGATGGTCATTTGTTCGATCTACGAAGCAAACAAACGACACACAAAAGCTGAATCAAAGTAAATAGGTCCTCATAATGTATCGCGAAGACATGCTTTAGCCTATAAGTGGATACTCACCCCAAGAGTTCCCAGGTAAGAGTGACTGGTCCGATTATGTGGATTTGTACGAACACTCTAGCCTTAGACAGAAAACTCAGGATACAAGCATCCACCCTTCCAGATTGCACGTGTTCACATTATAAGACCCAATCTTTGACGGGATTTTGAAAACTTTGAGGGTTCAAAACCTTATAATAAATCATCCTAGAATAGATGATTGGTTTTCAAAGCGGATTTGAAATTTGTGTTCTTGTTTTGGTTGTCACCTAAAGATAGGCGACGGTATTGTTTTAAAACTAAACACAAGATAACTTGTGTTAGGGTCCTAGGAAGGTTATAGTGTAGGTCAAAGCATTACTAATAACCTAATTCCCTATAACCATTGGCTCTGATACCAACTTTTCTGTCACACCCCGACCACGTAAAACAACAAAATGTGGCAGAAACGTTGGGGAGTGTCGTAACAGAATCATTGTTTCACAACCATGGATTTAATAATGTTGTTTTATTGAATTGTTGAACACATTGTTTTATTACAAATCAAATAAATACAATTATTGTCTTTCAAGTTTTAAAGTCGCTAAAGCACGAGTCCATCCTATGTATAGCATGTATCAACAATCATCACATAGCAGCACCTGAAACATGTGTAAAAATAGGTACGTCAGCATAAAAATGCCTGTGAGATACATAGGTTCTATTAATGCATGATTCATGACTTGTAATTTTAAAAGAAAATGTTTAGCAAAATAGTCATGAACTTAAAAATGTTTTCTTTTATAAATCATTTAACAAGTGATAAGAAATCAGATGAAATAAAAGAAAGATGCATAAATAAATAATTAAGTAAAATAAGTTTACATAAAATATGTTGTTTGAAAAACAAGGTTTTGATAAAAAGGTTTGTAGAAAGTATACATAAAAATACACTTTGGTTTTAAGAGAGTCGAATAAGTAATATATTAAAATATATTCCGGTTCCAAAATAGTTAAACAGATAGTATATTAAATATACTTTAGTCGTCAAAATAATAGTTTTCAGTAGTATATCAAAAGTATACTTTTGGTTTTATAAATAACATATTAACTATGTTTTAGCAATTAACAAAATATATGTTGTTTTGTACAATATCACACATGAGAGCATATCAAACTATACTTTTGGGAGTATAACAAAATATGCAATAAAAATGTGATTTTTGAATTCAACCAAACCTTAGTGCATCAAACTACACCAATTGAGACTATAGAAATACTACAAAGGCAATCTCTATTTGGATAAAAATATCAGTTTCTGACATTCCATGACAACAGGAATGGGGTGTCAAGTCCTATAGCGCTATATCATACTAACAATCGGTCTGGTGAATGTATAAAATAAGTACAATCCAACAATTTTTATTATAATCTTTGAAAAATTAGTGTTTAAACCATAAAAAATCATTCAGTTTGTCAAAAGATAAGTATTAACATGTATAATTAATTTATACTTTGAAATCATGAACATAACAAATAGGTACACATGTTTCACCCCAAAACATTAAAAACAGTAAAAGAGGGGACTATGTACTCACTTGAGGATGCTTAGAAGTCTTGAATAATAACCAAGCAAAGCTAGAGGGATCACGGAATCAGACGGCACCAAGGGTCCAAGCTAGGAAGTTTGATTCAAGCTAGCTAAGGTATGAAGTGTTTAAACTTCAACTTATAGCCAAAATGAATCAGATTGTGAGCTTGAATGAAAATGGGGGATGGGTTTTTATAGGATTTTTAAGACCGTTATCGTCCTCGTAAACCAAGCTTGAATCATGGCCTTACACTTGGGCCCAAGGTTTTGTAATACCATGGGAGCATAAAAACCATCAAATTCCAGCCCAATGTATTGAGAATTTTGCATTTAAACCCCTGAAATATGACCAGAATGCTAAAAATGAAGTTTCTGTCTGACAAGTCCTTGCGCCTCGTGTAAGAATAGACACAATCTTATGTGGCCCGCCTAAGCCCACTATCCAGAAATGTCAACTTTAGTCCCTGAACTTGAAAAACATGCATTTTGATGCATTTTTGAGACGTTTAAGCCCCGTTAGCCCCATTTCAAGGCTCAAAAATGAAGTTAAAGTATAGGGAACATGGAAAATGCTCAAAAATATCTCGGATGTCGGTTCGTTTGGTCGTACGGTCGCGTTGTTCGGTTAATTATGACGAAACACGAACAGACGCGAAAAACGATTCAAATTACGCGACGCATGGAATTTTATCATGCCAATCACTAAAATAAAATATTTTAATGATTACATAAATTTTTGGATGTCCGGATATATTCAGAACGTAAGATATGCGCGAAAATGCAAACTTATGCAATTTTTGACGCTTTTAGTCCCTAAATGACCAAAAAGTTTATTTTAGCATACCAAACACCTCAAAGCCTATTTCTAAGCTATGTAAAGGATATTTAGGGCATGTTTAACTTATGATCATGTTCCGGAATGTTCGTTACAGTACGAATCGGCATACTTTCACAGTTTGTCGAAATTAGTCCCTGTAAGCGAATAAACTTGATTTCGACACACCAAACCTTCCAAAACTTATTTCTAAGTTATGTAAAGGTTATTTAAGGTATGTTAAGCCTATGTCATTATTCTGGAGTGTTTGTTGCATTAAACTGGTTATATTTACGCATCAGTTCACGTATAACCTTACAGAAAACGATTTAAAGCTTGAAATCGAACAAGAATTGATATGTGCAGACGATACACATATTTAAGGTATGTTAAGCCTATGTCATTATTCCGGAGCTCCTCAGGCAAGTTTAACTTGTAAGCCATTGTTCCGACACATTCGATGATCTCGAATGGTCCTATGTATCTGGGGCTTAGCTTGCCTTTCTTGCCAAAATGCATTACCCCTTTCCAGGGTGATACCTAAAGTAACACTTTGCCACCTACCTCGAATTTCAAAGGTTTACGCCTTTTATCTGCGTAGCTTTTCTGCCTATTCCTGGCAGCTTTGAGACGATCACGTATCTGCACAATATTGTCTGTCGTCTCCAGGACTATATCAGGTCCTGTTAGTTGGACATCTCCAACTTCTGCCCAACAAACGGGCGTCCTGCACTTTCTTCCATACAAAGCTTCAAAAGGTGCAGCTTGAATACTGGAATGCTAGCTATTATTATATGAAAATTCTATCAATGGAAGATGATCATCCCAACTTCCACCTAAATCAATAACACAAGCTCGTAGCATATCCTCGAGTGTTTGAATTGTACGCTCGCTTTGACCATCCGTCTGAGGATGATATGTTGTGCTTAAGTTTAATCGAGTGCCTAAGGATTGCTGAAAGCTTTTCCAAAAATGCGATGTATATCTTGTATCCCTGTCAGAGATAATAGACACTGGCACTCCGTGGAGAGATACAATCTCATCTACGTACAGCTGAGCTAACTTATCTGAGCTGTGTATTTCCTTAATAGGTAGGAAGTGGGCTGACTTGATCAATCTGTCTACTATAACCCAGATAGTATCATTTCCTTGCTTTGTCTTTGGTAACTTAGTGATGAAATCCATGGTTACCATTTCCCACTTCCAGGTGGGAAGTTCAGGCTGTTGCAGCAAACCTGACGGCTTCTGGTGTTCGGCTTTAACCTGAGCACATGTCAAACATTTAGCCACGTAAGTGGCTATAGACTTCTTCAAGCCTATCCACCAATAATATGCCTTCAAATCCTGGTACATTTTATCACTGCCAGGATGAACCGAGTACTTGGAATTATGGGCTTCTTGAAGGATCACTTCCCTAAGTCCTCCATAGATTGGAACCCATATTCATCCATTCAATCTTAGGATTCCATCCTTGCCATATGATAACTGTTCAACAGTTACACCCAACTTTTCATTCGGATAGTTAGCTTCTAGTACCGCTTCCTTCTGAGCGGCTAACAATCTTTCATTCAAGCTGTTCTTTAATTCAATGCTCTTGGCATTGATTCTAATGGGCTTAACTCTTTCCTTTCTGCTCAATGCGTCGGCGACCACATTCGCCTTGCCTGGATGATATCGGATTTCGCAATTATAATCATTCAGTGTCTCCATCCATCGACGCTGTCTCATGTTCAGATCCTTCTGGTTAAACAAGTGTTGAAGGCTTTTATGATCAGAATAGATCACACACTTAGTACCATATAAATAATGCCTCCAAAGTTTTAGTGCAAATACAACGGCACCCAACTCCAAATCGTGGGTGGTGTAATTCTTCTCGTGCACCTTTAATTGTCGGGATGCATAGCAATAACTTTGCCCTTCTGCATGAGCACACATCCCATACCTGTGTGTGAGGCATCGCAGTAAACCACAAATTCTTCGATCCCTCAGGCAATGTCAACACAGGAGCATTGCTCAATTTTTGCTTAAGAATCTCAAAGGATTCTTGTTGCTTAGGACCCCAATCAAACTTTATATTCTTCTGAGTTAATGAAGTTAGGGGTGCTGCAATCCTTGAGAAATTTTCAATAAAACGCCTATATTATCCTGCCAGACCCAAGAAGCTACGAATCTCTATGGGCGTCTTCGGTTCTTGCCAGTTCATGATGGCTTCAATATTAGCGGGATCCACCAGGATACCATGCTCACTAACCACATGTCCAAGAAATTGGACTTCACGAAGCCAAAACTCACATTTTGAAAACTTGGCGTAGAGCTTCTCTTGCTAAAGAAGTTTAAGAATACATCGAAGATGTTTTTCATGATCGGCCTGATTCTTCGAATATATAAGTATGTCATCAATAAAGACGATGACAAACTTGTCCAAGTAGGGTTTGCAAACGCGATTCATGAGATCCATGAACGCTGCTGGTGCATTAGTGAGCCCGAAAGGCATCACTAAGAACTCCTAGTGACCATAACGAGTCCTGAATGCATTCTTATGCACATCTTCATCTCTGACCTTCAGCTGATGGTAACCCAATCTTAAATCAATCTTGGAGAAGTAACTTGCTCCTTGCAGTTGATCGAACAGATCATTGATCCTGGGCAATGGATATCTATTCTTGATCGTAACTTTGTTAAGCTCGCGATAATCGATGCATAGACGCATCGATCCATCCTTTTTCTTCACAAACAGAATCGGCGCTCCCCAAGGAGACGAGCTAGGTCTTATAAAACCCTTTGCCAACAAATCATCCAACTGATTCCTTAACTCTTTCATTTCAGTTGGTGCCAGCCGATAAGGTGCTCTCGCAATTGGTGCTGCGCCAGGAATGATATCGATTCTGAACTCCACTTACCTATCTGGGGGTAAACCAGGCAGTTCTTCTGGGAATACTTCTAAATATTCAGAAATGACAGGGATGTCTTCAATCTTGGGCTTTGGTTCATCAATAGTCACTTGTGCCATATAAATGACACATCCTTTCTTCATACACCTTGATGCCTTAAGCATAGACACTTACTTAGGCAACCCGTACTGAGTCTCCTTGTATTGTTAACGGTTCACCATAAGGAGTTTTAATAACCACTTGCTTCTTATCACAAACGATCTGAGCTTGGTTATGGGATAACCAATCCATGCCTATTACTATGTCGAATCCAGCTAGTTTCAAAGGAAGCAAAGACAATGGAAAAGAGTGGTTCCTAATGGATATAAAACATCCATCTAACACGGTTGAAGCAGTTTCTATGGTACCATCGGCCAATTCTACTTCATATTTTATACTTAAGGTTCTAACGGGCAGATTTAATAACTTACAAAATTTATCATCCACAAACGACTTATCCGCACCCGAATCAAACAATACCCTTGCATAAACATCATTTATAAGGAAGATACATGTTATTACGTTGTCATTCTGAATCGCTTCTTGTGCATTCATTTGAAAGACCCGCGCATTGGTCTTTTTGCCTTCCTCAGGTTTCTTCGCATACTTTGGGCAGTTGGACTTGATGTGCCCCTTCTCGTTACACTTATAGCATGTTGCATCTTTAATCTTCTTGCAATCCAATGTCTTGTGCTCATTTGACTTACAAATCCCACAAGCCCTAGGCTGCGATTGGGATTTCGATTCGAACCTGCATTTTCCCAAATGACGTTTCTTGCAGGTTTTGCACTTGGGTTTCTCACCCGACTACTGATCATCTTTTCTAAACCCGGAACTCTTCTTGTGATCAGAGTTCCCTTTGTGCTTCTTATCAGAACGGTGTGAGTTATCATCCTCACGTTTCCTCTTCCCCGCATCAGAATTTCTAAGCGATCTCTGCCTGATCGCATCAAGGGTAAGAGATAATGACAAATCAGCTACTGACCTAAAAGTAGTAGGTCTTGATGCTTTCACACTAGCTTTAATCTCTGGGGCTAAACCCCCAATGAAACGGGCTATACGTTTTGGTTCAGGTGTCACCAAGTAAGGAACCAATCGAGACATGGTGTTAAAACTCGTGAGATATGCCTGACAGTCTAAGTTCTTCATAACCAATGTCAGAAAGTCAGTCTCGATCTTCTCAACTTCATGTTGAGGACAGCAATTCTCTTTGATTAAAGCAACAAACTGAGCCCATGTTAAGTTGTATAACGGAATCTTTCCAGTAGCTTGGATTAAAGACCTCCACCAAGCTAGGGCTTCTCCCTTGAACGACTGTGAAACATACTTCACAATATCTTTCTCAGCACATCCACTAATGTCAACCACCGTATCCATCTCATCTAGCCACGTCATGCAATCAATGGCGCCTTTTTTCCTAGTGAAATCCCTGGGTTTGCAAGAGACAAAATACTTATATGAACAGGTCTTTGCACGTGGCTCTTGATCAAATATAATCTTCTTAGACGGGATACTGTGCTGATTTGAGGAGTGTTGGGCATCATCCTTCTTTGACTCATGGGATTTAGAAGGTGGCTTACTGTGAGCCATGTTAGTGCATACATCTGTCGACTTCGTCTTATATCGAGTTTTGAGTTCGTTGCGGATTTGATCGAGCATGATGTCATCATATCAAATGATGACATCATAATGGTGACATCAATGTTGACATCATCACAAGACAACATCACGTGAATTGCATGGAATGTCAAATCAGAATTGAAGTTTTTGTCTTATTCGCTTGAATGTATTTGAGTTTGATCGCTTGAACTTTCTTGGCCGCTTGAGTCTGATCGCTTGAACATGTACATGTTCATTTCAAGCGATCAAGACTAGACTATAAATATGTGTGTTATGTTGTCATTTCAAGCGGATAGAACATAGATAGCCAAGTGATACCGAGGTGCTGCCTGTTTTTCCTCTGATTGTAAACATTGTAAATTGAATAATACAAGAGGTTTAAAGTGTGTCAAGCTGTTTTTACAATCTGTTTCTTAGTTTCCGCCTCTGAAACGGATTTGAACTCTTTCGAACGACTCGTTTAGGTCGCAATACGATCCTACAATTGGTATCAGAGCTTAGGACGAGGAGTTCTTGCCATATTCAGCTTGAAAATCTATTTTCTTCACCTTCCTTCACAAAATTAAAAAAAAAATTTACGGATAAAATCGGCTCAAACTTTCACATCTTGTGCGTAATCATGATTTAACGAATCCTGGAAAGTTTTAGCACTAAAATCAACTTAAAAATGGGTTAAAATCATCTGATCGCTTGAAATTTTATTCGATATGCTGATGTCATCTGCTTGATCGCTTGAAATTGACTGGTCGCTTGAACATGCATTGTGTTGTGTGAACCGCTTGAAAGTATACGTCGAGTTGTGTGTAACACTTTTCGAGTTGTCAGTAATTGGGAAGAGAAATCTCGTGTCTTGTGTCAGTTTGCACAAGGTGATCAGAATTATTTGTTATTGCATGTGATTTTGAAGTTGAAGTAATAGTTAATATTGCATGAAAAGTTGACAGGATACATGTGAATACATCGGTTTTTGTGATCTTTTATTGCATGTGATAGTGGTTGTCGGCCAAGGTTGAGGTAATCAAGGTTGTGTGCATGTAAGGTGTTGTCGGGAAGAATTAAAAGTCCGTTCCATGTGATAAACGTTTGCGGTCCAATCATCGAGTGTTATGAATTCAATTGTCTACCACTTTTAATTGAGGTCAAATTAAATCGTTTGGTTTGCATGTGAAGTTGATAAAGTGATATAAGTGTGTCGACCACTAGATAAGTTTAATTGATTAAATCAATTTCTTGTGCGAAGTACACTACATAGTCTTGGCCCAATCAACTTTTAACACAAGAGTACCAGCCCATCACTCGTTCTCGGCCCAATCATTGTGATAAGTAAATTGTGAGATGTATTGAATTAAGTTGTTGGCCCAAGGTTCACTTGTGAAAAACCGTTCATTGAATAGTAATTGGCCCAACTGAATCCATTTCATTCCGATCAAGTTCATTCATTCAGTGATCTCACTTCAACAACATTGAGACGAGTTCACAAATCTTCGACAACGAGTCTTAGATTGATTTCATCAACACACATTGTTACATATTCAGTCCATTTAAACTGATCGTTTGGTTGTTTGTTTGCAGGTGATTCGCCGTGTTTTACAAGGTGATACAGCTCGTTTGAGACTAGTATTTTTGACACAAGAAAGTTTGTGTTTGTGAAACTTTGACTTTGAAACATGGAAAAGGAGTTGTTGAAGAAGTCATTTGACATGTTTGTAGCTTTTGACCATGAAACAACAACGATGACCATTGATAGATATTGTCATTTAGTCGTGGAAATGGAAAGATTGAAAATTAAGAAAGATGATGATGAATGGATTGATAAACTTGCTGATGCGTTACCACAGCAAAAATGGGGAACTTATCTGTTGATTGTAAAACACATGAGGAAATCTGAGAATATGAATCTGGCACAGTTTATTAAGAAAATTGAAGAACATGAGTTGGAAGCAAAAGTAGAAATGGAGAAAGCAGAAGTTGAAGTAGAAAAGGTTGTAGAAGTTGAAAAATTTGTTGAAGTTGAAAAGACTGTCGAGGTTGAAAAGATAGTTGAAAAATTGGTTGAAGTTGAAAAACCGTGTTCAAAATGTTCAGAATCTTGTGAAGCTTGTGAGGAGAAAGATAAGAAGATTAATGATCTGGAGAAGATAAAAGAAGATTTATTGTGTGATGTGAAGTATGTAAAGGAGTCATATGATGTGCTCAACAACACAGTTGATCGTCTGAAAAAGACGAATACAGAAATTGAAAAGGCAATGAAGAAAATGAGTGCAACATTAATGACAAAGCAGAGTGTCATAAATGATTACATCGAAGACTGTGCTAATCTGAAGAAAGAGTTGGAGCTTGAAAAGATCGAAAGTGAAAGGATTAAACGATTACTGTTGAGTTATACTACTTGTGATTATTTGATTGATCGTGTTTATCCTACTGTTGCAGGTCTGGAAGCGTTCATGGATAAAAAGATTGAAGATACTGATACTGGTAAGAAACCAAGTGTCAAGTATAACAGATGTCCGCCTCCGATCCATGAAACTTATTCTCCAAGGAATCCTAACGAGGAGCGTCTAAAAAAGGCAGTCAACATCAAGTTAAAGTCTGAAATCATTGATGAATTACCAGACAATATTGATGTTACATTCACAGCGTCTGACACTGATCATGAGTCTGAGTTAGTAAAGAAAGTTGTTGATCAGGTGTTAGATACGGATGAAGAGTCAAAGTCGGAGTCTAAGTCTGAAAGTCAGAGTTCGTCAGAAAGGAGTCCGAGTTCGCCGGTCAAAAGGGTGTATGATAATGAATTTCTTCTATCAAAATCTAATTTGAATGATGGATCAATCAAAGTGGCTTATACTTTGTATGATTCAGACAAATTATATTCTGATGAGGAATTTCCAATAAGAAGTGTCAAAACTGAAATGATCAAACAGGTTTTCAAATTAACAGAAATTAATATTTCTGAAATAAAAGATTTAAATCTTGCTGAAAAACCTAAAAAGTACACTTCAAGAGTTCAACAGAGATTGAACAAGAAAAAGGGTTACAGTTATGGTTCTGGTTATCGAAAGAAACCAAACTACAACAGTAATCTCAAAAAGAAAGGTCTTGGTTTTAATTCATCAGAAAATTATAAAAATCAGAAAACTTATAAACCAAAAACAAAATTTGATTCAGGAGGAAGTTGTGAAGATGAGCAGAAGAAACCATTCTGGAAACAGTCGAATCAAGAGTTTCTTGCTGAAGTGAAGAAGAATGTGAGAAGGTTTGCTGAAAGAGTTGACAGAAGAACCTGTTTCAAATGCCAGGAAGTTGGACACATAGCTTGGAATTGTCCCAAGACCAACTACCAAAAACAGGGAGTTTCTTCTAAATCTGTTTTGAGAAAGACTTGTGTTGATAAGAAAGAACAACCTGTAAAAATTGTTAAAAACTTTGAAAATTCTACTTCTGAGGAAGGAGAAAGTTCAAAAAGATTTTACAAAAGAAAAGGTGATATGAACAAGCAAAAGTGGGTGGTTAAATCTGTGGGTAATTCTGACAATGAATATGATTCCATAAAATCAGAGGAGTCTTTGGTTGAGAAAAAGATTGTGAATTCCGTTCCTGAGTTGAACGATGAGAATTTTCCTCCATTGTCAAAGGAAAATTGGAAGTCGAAAGTTGGAAAGGTAGAGATCTCAAATCAATTCTTCGCTGATAAGGGAGAATTTGATGTTGAGAAGGCTTTCAACGGTAAAGTCAAGCATATTTTTGGTAAGATGGTAGACAGGAAGGTAAAGGATGCTAAAGATTTTTACAAATCAAAGTGTTGGTGGGATAGATGTGTACCAAAATCACCCAAGGCTGGTGAGGCTTGGGTGGACATAATGTTTGAGTAAAATTCCGGACTTGCCGGAGCTCCCAGGTTGGTAAGAGTGGAGCAGGAATCGGCATCTTTCTTAGCAAATGATCCTACAGGTGATAAAGTTGGTAAAGTACAGGTGGTATATTTAAATTGTTATATGTTGATTTACAAGTGGTTATAGTTGGTGAGTGAACCTGTAAGTGGTTGATAGAGGTTTTCATTGATAAGTGGTTAATCAAGGTCATTAAATTGAACTTGATTAGACCATTATTACAAGTGGTTAACAAATATATGGGGTTCATTACATTGAGAAGAGGAATTTATCCCCTAACCTACAAGTGGTTTGAAAATCAACAAAACTAATTTTCCGGAAAAACCATTTGATTAAAACAAACTTAAGTGTTTTGAAATCACAATGGGAAAATAGTTTGTTGTGAGGGGGAGTTCTGATTGTTTATGCCAAGTGGATGGCGATTTGAAGCAATTCACAACTGTTGTCTCTTTATAAGTACAGTTTATTTTCAATTTTCCTAAAATGTGTTTGCATTTTAGGGGGAGTAAAAAATTTTCAGAAAATCCAAAAACATTTGAAAATTTGAAAAAGCCAAAAACATGATAAAATGAAAAATGAGTTTTGTTGTATAAAAGAGGAAATGATAGTACATCAGTAGACGATCACGGCATGCTAAAGAATTGGAAAGTCAAATGTGATAAACGGTCTCACTGATGATGTGTCGGTAGGTTTTTGCACATTTAGTAGATTGTAATGAGATATAAACCTAAATTCAAACTTGTTTAATTCGTGGGTAACATCTCTCGGATATATGGGTAACCCCCGAAATCTTGTTTGAAGGACCCCTCTTTCTGAGATACTAGGTCTTTATGCTCAGTGATATCTGGGGTATTATCCCGGGACTTCTGATTTTGCGGAAGCAATGGCCTAGTCCCCGGAGAATACTTTCCGCATGCTTGAAATGTAGCGCAGCCCTCAGCAAATTGATGAAACAATAAAATTGATAGTCATTGCTGTTGTAATTCAAAAGATCCTCTAAAGGGGACCCACCAAAAGTCGAAGCCGTCATCTCTCTACGTATCAAAAGATCGACCTGAACTCTCACGGCCCTCGCAATATAACCCTTACAGATATCATCTGTGGTATACTTACCTGTAAGACTAATATGATCCTCTTGCACGAACTCACAAAAATATTGTATGTAAATATTTCATTTCTGCATTTCATTTCGATTATTTAAAAAAACCAAAAAGATTTTCGGTGTGTTTTAGCATAAATATTGAAAATTCAAAAAGATTTTAGACAACTGATGTTGAAAAGCTGATCTTCAAAATTCCGAGTGCTAAACATGACGAACAGGTTTGGGAAAGTTATTTTGAAGATGTGAGAAATGAAAATGATCTTTCAGAAATTGACATGATAAATCATTGTGTTTGATATTTGAAAATGATGTATTCAGAGTTGTATCTTCAAGAGATTAGCAAAGTTTCTAGATTTGTTAAATCTTATCTTTTATGGAACTTATGTTTTGGGTAGAGAATATGCAGGTGAGTCAGGTTACGATACCTGAACCTGTGAAAGCCAGACTACGATCCCAGCATATTTTGAGGGGGAGTCTGTTAGAGAAAGAGAGTCTGAAGATGCAAGAGCTAGGCGCTAGAGATTCTGAAAGAGAATTGGAGATAGGATAGAACCAGATAGAGATCATGAAGGAAGTCCAAAGACTGATAAAGACTGAAGATTGAAAAGACTCGACGCTTAAGACTCGTCAACATCTGAGGGGGAGTCTGTTAGTGCATACATCTGTCGACTTCGTCTTATATCGAGTTTTGAGTTCGTTGCGGATTTGATCGAGCATGATGTCATCATATCAAATGATGACATCATAATGGTGACATCAATGTTGACATCATCACAAGACAACATCACGTGAATTGCATGGAATGTCAAATCAGAATTGAAGTTTTTGTCTTATTCGCTTGAATGTATTTGAGTTTGATCGCTTGAACTTTCTTGGCCGCTTGAGTCTGATCGCTTGAACATGTACATGTTCATTTCAAGCGATCAAGACTAGACTATAAATATGTGTGTTATGTTGTCATTTCAAGCGGACAGAACAGAGATAGCCAAGTGATACCGAGGTGCTGCCGGTTTTTCCTCTGATTGTAAACATTGTAAATTGAATAATACAAGAGGTTTAAAGTGTGTCAAGCTGTTTTTACAATCCGTTTCTTAGTTTCCGCCTCTGAAACGGATTTGAACTCTTCCGAACGACTCGTTTAGGTCGCAATACGATCCTACAAGCCACAGAGTGAGTCTTTGAGCGTGTACCACTAGACTCTCTAAATTGCCTGTCCATGGCTTTAGAAACAGCATTGTCAATCAATGCTTGAAGTTCCGCAACAGTTACGTTGATTCTGGTAGTATCATGATTCTCTATAGGGTGACTGTCGATTTCTTCAGATTCTGCCATGTAGCTTGATTGCTACATAAAATAATGATAATGATTCCTTTAGAATTCTATAACAGGATTGTCATCTTGATAATTTTATTAACCATGGTATTAATAAACCATATTGGTTAATTTATTAAGTATTTTCATTCAGGATTTTTCATTATAATTATCCTCAGTCATGATTTATTAATATAATATAATGGCACAAAAGGCCAAGTCACAGGGACAATTTAATTTATAAGCCATGATCTTATAGGATCGAGGCATTAAGGCTTGAATCGTAATTCATTACCTTTCTTGACAGGGAGTCGTAGATACAACTGTCTTTTGTCTTATGTGACAATGAATATGGCTCGTAGGCCCTACATCACAAATGGATTTTAAAATAATAAGAAGGAATTAGAAAGATCCAATATAAGGATGACTTATGTGATTTTATTGAATCACATTTGCCAGGAGTGTTAACATGTTTTTAGATGTTAACAAAGATTTTGAATCTTACAAGGAACTACCATCATGGCCCTGTCTTAATATGACACATGGCTAGGTTTTGCCTTCAAGATTTTCTTTTAATATAAAAAGGCAGATCAATATTAAATTGGAATGATATTTTGATTTATTTCATATTTTATGCATATAATGACAAAATGAAATTTTAAATTAAAATATTCCACTAACATTAAAAGGGAGTACATATTTGCCCTAAATGGGACTTTAACAGAAATAACTTGCCCACGCAGGGGCTAAACTGAAAATACAAGTCCTCGCAGGGACTGAATACATAAATAGATGTCCACGCAGGGACTTGATTGAAAATAAAGAAATTACAAATGAATAAGGAATCTTCAAAAATCCCTTTTCTTCTTTCCCTTGATTAGATTCGCCAGACCCTTGAGAAATCCTCGGTGGCTCCTACGCTCTTCTTGAACCTTCCGTTCCACCTGGCTCAACCTCTGAAGAATCTCCTGTTGCTGCGGTGGCGGTATCAATGGCGGCTGCGGTGGCTACTGCTGCGGAGGTTGAGGAGGTGGCGGGTATGGATATCCAAAAGCTTGGTACCCGGACTGGTACGAAGCTGCATAGGGTCCTTCAGGGTGAAGAGCATTGTAGTTGGCTGCTACGAGGTACGGGTCAACATCGGGGGCATTGTAGTAGTTGTACCCCGGGTAGGCAGGCTGCTCAAAAGGGTTATACGCCGCTGCACCAGTGTATGAAGGAATTGGGTTATCAAAACCCATTGGTGGTGGTGCGACTGGCGCAGAGTCCACCTCAGAAACGGGGTTTGAAGGCCCACCCATCTGCGGGTCTTCATATAGTGGCGGGTAATGACTGCCACTTGAATGCTCAGGGGTGCTGAAGTGGAAATCCCCTCCTCGCACGGACATCCGTGCACCTGTTCTTCTTCACCTCGGTGGCTCCGGAGGCAGTTGCTGCACTGGTGGTGGTGGCGGCGGCGTGACCGCTACAAAACGTGAATCCTCAGAGGGATCTTGCTGCTGCTGCTGAGACTGGTTGTAAGAGGGAGTAAACTCCCAGTTGTATTGGGCAAACCTTGCCTCATAGCTGTCTAGACCACGATAAGGTGATCCATGAAAAGACGACCCATCCGAAATCTCGATGGGATGAGTGGGTGTCCCAGATGGTGGTTCGGCAGGATCTGGGTCATCATCCATATCCATGTCCTGCGCCTCAGGAAAATGGTCTTCGGGGCCCAATGGGTTATGACCCATTGGTTCATCAATCTGATTTGCCGGGTTAAACCGGCTCTGGAAATACGGGGTCGGGTCTTGAAATGCACGGTGCGACCCCGACCGCTACAACGGTAAGTAGGAATGACATGAATGGTCGGACTCGTTGCCTTGATGGAGCCCGAAGGAATCATGGTAGGAAGGTGAGGAGCTAAGAGAGACAGAACACCTCGCAGGCTCTAAGTAGGCCCTCCGGTCTTCTTGAGGACTGGTGCTCATGGTAACTGACGGAGTTCACCGGTGGGAAGGTCCGGCCTCGTGATCGTTGGGGGCGTTGAATGGCCCCTTGCCTCGTCCTCCTCTTCGGAACCTTGGCGGCATTTTTGTTGATCCTGTCAAAACAAACAAAAGAAACAACAAAGGAAAACAATAAAGGACAAAGTAAAATAAACTGGGATTAGTCCTAAGTTCTTTATCTAGACTCGGAAGTCGAGGAATGTGCAAACTGTGTCATTGAGATTAAACACAAAAGGCTAGTGTTTAATTCACTCAATGTTAGCTCTGATACCAACCTGTCACACCCCAACATTTCCACGTATTACCGGTGGGGAGTAACGTGACGTAGTTGATATCATCATAGTCAATTTATCACAATTTAATGCACAGCGGAAGTCTAAAGATAATAACATTACAAACCGATTGAAAGTAATATCAATTATTACAAATGGTTATAAAGGGATCCACAGGCGGATCAAAGATAAAAGAAACATTGTTCAACAGATTTTTAAACATCTAAGCTTGCAAGACTCTTTATTGATGCTAGGAGTGGCCAGTCCATTTCGCTTAGTACCTGCACTTAACCTTTTTGGAAAATACGTCAGTTTTCACTGGTAAATACAATTAACCGACTCATTTTGAAAATGTTTAAGAAAATTGATTTAAATGCACAAGGCACAAATAATCTTTTATAACTTGGGATAATTATTTAAAAATAATCTTGTTAAAGAATTATATGTTTATTATACGTTCAGTAGCCCGGGTTGAATACCGGGTTAAAGATTAATAGACACACCACATAATATAACCTACGGCGTGTTATTCTCGGACAGGCAGGTATATTATTTTACATACGCACCTGCAGGTGTATGCCTACACCCCGTGCTTAAGTCGTGGCCATTTCAATGAATGCTCGGGGATATCCAGGACATGGTCATTAACCCCCCAAAGGTTTAAAATAAACAAAACAGATTAAACAGGTTATCTCAATGATTTAACCTTCATAAAATTAAAAATTCAATACCCTACCAAGAGGTATTTTATATACCGTATCCCAAGCCCGTATAAGGGAAAATAAGTTAAAAGTATTTACCTGAACAAATTATACGAATTTATCCCAGCCGTATACAATCAAGCAAGTACATGTAGCTTTTACTGGTCCCCTAAATCTGGAATGAAGGTTTTAATAACCTATTAGATTTCTAACGGGTCTTACTTAAGTTTAAACTTAGACCGATTAGTTTTAAAGAAAAGTATACGGTTCAAAACGCAAGATTAAGCGAAGACCGGATTAGAATGTGGTTTAGACCTGACAAGTATGAATACTTGTATAATATGGGTAAACTAAACACATTCTGGATTTTGAAGTGAAAATGATAAGGTTTGTCCCGTTTCGGTCAATTTCAGTAGGATACCTACCATTATGCCCAAAACGAATTTAAACTCAAATTAAGCCCCGTAGGGGTATTTTGGTCATTTTAAAGATTATAAAAGAGGTTAAATAATAATCTGAGGTTCTGGTCTAAACTGATCAGTAAAAAAATTTATTTTAGTAGGTTATATCAGTAAGGTATTGCATATATGTGAAATTTATCATTTATAACCAAACTATGCACCGTAGGGGTATTTTGGTCATTTCACATAAGCTTTAAAGGTCAAATTTGGAAATCTGAGTTCAAAACTTTTTCTTTCTGTCAAAGTATAAAAATTTACTTAAAACATCAGTAGGTATTAAGTCTTATATGCCAAAAATAGTTTTAACCCATACTATGTGTTTAAAACGAGTAAAAAGTCGGTTTTAGGTGATTTTCAGGTTATATAAGGAAATCTAAGTTTTTGATTAGTTTATAAAGTTTAAAATATTTTATTTATCATATAAAATCAGTAGCAAAACGTTTGGTATCAAAATGTTACGTAAAACTCATTTTATTAGTAAAAAAGGGTATAACCGACAATTACCGAATCAAAGTAAGAACCCTATGCCATGATCAGTTTTAAAATAAATAAAAATCTTCAAAAATCCCAAAATATTATATTACATCAGTGGGTAAAAGGTTTGGTGTCAAAATCCGGGTTTAAATAGGTTTTATGCTAAATATGCCGTTTAATTAATAAAAAGCTTCCAAATTACGATATTGAGCATAACTCCTAATTTAGACCTCAAACTGATGTCAAATTTTTAGGACATGTTTATAAATCAGTAATAAAGGTTTTTGTCTTCTCAAATTTTCAAAAATCTCGTTTTAAGGTCAAAAGGGTATAATGGTCAACATTTAAGCAATTAACGGAAACATGCAAATGAATCGGATTAACTAGGAATCAAGTTGTATAACCTCAGAGGGTTATACTAACCTATAACCTGGTTCTAATGGAACTCTAAGGCATATCTAAACTAAGCTAAATTGGGTCAGAACTGAAAGTCAAAGCAAAAGTCTACTTTTGCAACTTTCGGTTCCGAACCGAGCCTAAACTCTAAATTGTCGGGTTGAACATGCTTAGACATGTTCTTACATTAATTGCCAAGTTATATAAGTGTTAAAACAGGTTTCATAGCTTCTACATTGTTAATTATGAGTTTATTTGCAAAATAGCTTTCTGTTAACTTTTTAATATTAAGTTTGACCCGACAATTGACCTAGTTAGAGTGGAAATCAGAGGGTGCCCTGTTAAGGGTTTATTACCCACATAATTACCAACTCATAGCCACTTTCAATTCAAAAAATGACTGGACCATTAGTGATTAATCACTAAGTCAAAGCTTAATTACGACGGCTTTGACTTTTGGTCATTAGACTAATAAAACTTGAATTAGGAAGGCTAAGAATGCTTACAATGGCTCTTAGCATGAATTAGGAGCTTGGGAAAACTAGCTTGAAGTCCAGAGAGCTCCAGAGAGTAAGTTGTGAATATATTTTGAATTGTGCAAATGAACTAGCAAACAATCAAGAGCTTATATAGGACATAAAAACTCACAAGATCCTTCCACATAACTCTACAACTGATCTCTGATGAATTACAGGTGTCCCTATGCTTGAAAAACTGTTGGCTGAGCTCCTGGATTCAAAAAATGGCATGCAAAGGCGGTGTAACCTGAAGAACCTGCAGCTGTGCAGTGTTTTCTGCATCTGGCAGTTCTACGCAGCCCGCGTAAGAACTGCCTTGATGCTTACGCAGCCCGCGCCAAGGCCATATCCGGTCACCAAGTTTCAATTAATTGCAATTTCAGTCCCTGGTCCCTCTAAACTAGTTTTAACTTTCGTTTATTGCACTTTTAACCCCCAAACTTGACTTTTAAGGGTCTTGAGTCCTCAAACATTTATCAATAAGCTTTCGGTTAATCACGAGGTCACCCGAACGGCCTTGAAACTCAATATTAACGCATTTAACCCTTATTACATGTAATTAACTCTTTGATTATTTATTTGCGTCGAAACTCCACTAATTTAATATCCGTTGTTCTTGGGATCAAAATAAATTATCACAATGTTTTTGGGATCGTTAAAAGGTCACTCAGAGGTTACTTTCAACATGTTGACACTTTTAACCCCTAGGTTTCATAAGATCCTTATTTTAAGCACAAACGACTTCCATTGTTCGACAATTTATTCGTGAAAGAATACGAACGTCGTGTGAGGTCAATCAGAGGCACAAGAATGGCATGTTGACACTTTGGATCCCTTTATTAACATATTTACATTGTTTAACAATTTTACTCCTCTAGAAATAATTCCTTACACGTTTAAAGTCCATGACACGTGTCTTCATAATATTGGTCATGATTTTACCAGGTGTTACAATCTTCAAGACAAGTTGGTCCACCAGAAATTCTGGTGACCAACTCACTAGAATTCTAATGATCAGACTTACCAGATTCTGATGATAAATACCAGATTTATCATTAGACTTCATCAGAATGGTCTTGCCTAATCGTGTTCTTTGTCTTGATCACTTCCCGATACTTAGTTGAAGATGTGTCTTTCAATTCTTCTTGTCACGTTATCATGTAGGCATATTTCGTAACTGTATCTTTAGCTATGATCAGGTTGATCATCTTTTTCTTCAATACTTACATAAAAGTTTCCTAACACTATGTATCCGCATCTGTTCATTGCATCTTCCTTAATTTCGGGATGAAATTTCCTAAAGGAGGGGAGACTGTAACGCCTCGCTTTTTGTAACTTTCCTTAATTAGAAAGTTTGCCGTATATTTCTATTTCTGGGAACTTGTATTTCTTGTAATCTTATATTCCCAAGAGTTCCCAGGTAAGAGTGACTGGTCCGATTATGTGGATTTGTACGAACACTCTAGCCTTAGACAGAAAACTCGGGGTACAGACACCCACCCTTCCAGATTGCACGTGTTCACATCAAAAGTACAACATCTACTTTTGACATTATATATAGTTCGGTTGAAAAGTAGATGTCAAAAGTACAACATCTACTTTTGACATTATATATAGTCAAGTTAAGCTTCATAAACTCCATCCAAGTTGAAATTGTTTATTGTTTTTAGTTAGGGCAAATACCATAAAAAACCAATCTACTTTCATTTTTTTCCTATAAAAGTCCCTTAACTTAGCTTTTGAATGTTAAAGTCACTCTACCTGTTACATTTGAACAAAGTTATGATATTTTTTGAAAAAACAATTATTGACACCGGTTGTAGTCGGTTGTTTACTAATCTATAATTTTTTAAACAAAAAAAATACTAAATAAATAGGACCAAAGGAACCGTCAGAAAATCATGATGAAACTTATTCAGTGTTCATTCTAAAGTCGAAAACCATTCGCAGGCCACATCTGTTTCCATACAAATGTCATCCACCTTCATATTGGTGATGAAACTAAACACCATCCGCCACCATTTCGGAAACTCATATCGGATCCTATTCGCTCCTACCTTCGAACCGTTTCCTGACGTTGAAAGATACCAGCTGTGGAGCCCGAAAAGAAAAAAAACAAATCTTTAAGTGTTGAAAGCATATGTGAACAAATCTTTTTTTCCTATACTTTAAGTGTTGAAAGCATATGTGAACAAATCTTTTTTTCCTATAAAAGTCCTTTGTTTTTGTCCATTTTAAAGTCCGTTCCCTTTTTCAAGAAGCATCACAGCAGTCGGTTCTCTTTTCGAAATCGTTTTTGTGATTTGCGATATACATACTTGTAACACTAATTTGTATTTAATTTTTATCATTCATTTGGTCCAATAAGTAATTGGGTATGAAGATGTTAAACGTGGTTTCCACTTAACAATCTTTTTTGTTTTGTTCAAGAAGAAAGACATAAAGAAACCGGCTATAACCGGTGTCAATAATTATTTTTTTCAGAATATCATAACTTTGTATCCAATCAAAATTGTATTTAAACTATTTTTATTTGCTTTAAAATTGATCTTTATATCCAATCAAAATTGTATTTTTCAGTTTAGAGTTCATTCCAAACACATATCAGTTGAGAGGTATGGGTGGTGGTTATCCAATTCCAATTGAAACACAAGGACCTTCAAGTCATGGACGATCAAACCCTTCTCCAGTGACAACCCCACCTTCTGTAACAAACCCACCTCCCGTCACAAACCCACCTCCCGTCACAATCCCTCAAGATAATGATCCAAATACTTGGACGGATGAAGAGTTGATTTGGGCGTATGACTATACTGTCTATACCTTTGCTCAACTACAATTTGGAGCACTACGTATTAGAGAGGGGCATTATCGTCCATTGGCAAACACTCCTACAGTGCCAAACCATCCACTATCTTCACCCCCCCCCCCCTCATGTGGAAAACCCCCATCAAACACAAAGAGTACCGAACTGGGTTGAAGGGTACGAAACCGATCCTGGAGCGGAATACGAACCACCCTTGGATGAAGAAATGAATTGGGAACCTTAAAAATAACGTTATTGATGAATGCATCCACCGAAATGATGATGATAATGATTGATTCTCCTATGATTCGGTGTTTTGTTTGTGAGTAATATTTAATGTGATTTACTAAATGTTCTATTATGTGTTAGTTATTTTTATTTCAATGTATTTTTGTTTTGTATTAGTTTGAATTTTATTTATGTAGATGTTTCGGTTTTAATTATGTATTAATATAACTTTTTAATTATAAGGTTATTTAAATTTGAGTAAATTACAAGTTTTGTCCTTTATGTTTACATCAAATTTCAGGCGCTGTCCTTTTGGCCAAAAGTTTACAGGTGATGTCCTTTACCTTTCAAAATCTTGCACGTTTTGTCCTTTAGACCAAACTTATTTAGAAATCTCAGTTAAAAAATGTCATGTGCAACGCACATGAGGGTAATTTGGTCTTTTTAACTTGTTTACTTAAGAAAACCATTTTAATGAATTTAAACTTTAATAAAGTAAACAAGATGAATTATAAATCTCTGAACACACTCTCTTTCTTAGTGACACACTCTTTCCCTCTCTACTCTCTCACTAGCACCACTACCTGCCACCACCACCCTCACAACAGCACTACTACCGCACAACGCCAACACCACCCCCTCAGATCTGTACTTGTTGACCGAGATTGGGTTGACCACTATCATCTTAGTTGCATCTCAGGCACGGCGGCCAACAGTTACGGCGGTGGTGATGGTTTCATGGCGGCCCCTAGGCTGCTACACCGGTGGTGATGGTTCGGGATTTGATATGGCGGCCAAAGATTCCGTTGCTCAGTCGCATCTCAGGCCATGGTAGTCAACAGTTAGGGTTAATCGTTCAAAGATTCAAGGTACGACGACTTACAATTAGGGATTCACGGCGGTTTCACCACCTCTACCCCATCCCCAACTGTTGTGTTAGTTTTGAGTTCAGTAATGGTCGCATCTCATGCCACAGTGGTCAATAATTTGGATTTGAAATTGTTATTATGTGCAGTGGTGGACAAGAGTTTCTGATGTTGGGCTCTTCTTCGCATTTTCTTTGACGACAAACCCGTGGTTTTATGAGCACTAATTATCAATCTATTCAAAAATTACTTCAAAAAGAAAAAAAAGTAATTGTTGGGGTTTGTTTGTTGAAGCCTAATTAATTGTATTTCCTTTGTAAAGGACCTGCATGAGGTCTTTATAATTATTCCATATTTTGAAAAGATTGAATCAATAAAAAATTATTGAATTATTGGTTTTCGCCTCGTGGCTACCATCCTTCATCGTTTAGAGACATTGAAAGGGTTGAGACATTGAAAGGGTTGAAAGCGTATGTGATAAGAAGCTGGATTGAGGGGTTGGTGTGGGATATAAATGAGGAATTGAAAGGGTTGAGAGGAAAATGACCGTTTTACCCTCATGTGCATTGCACATGACATTATTTAACTGAGATTTCTAACCAAGTTTGGTCTAAAGGACAAAACGTGCAAGATTTTGAAAGGTAAAGGACACCGCCTGTAAACTTTTGGCCAAAAGGACAGGGCCTGAAATTTGATGTAAACATAAAGGACAAAACTTGTAATTTACTCTTTAAATTTTAATCATTTATTACTTTAGTTGGCTCCCTCTCTTATCTACTTGACCTTAAAAATCAAACAAATATAAATTTAAAAACCAAGGAATCGATAAACTAACAGAAAAACCAGTGCCAACATATCACGAATGAGAAAACTAACTTAAGTACTATACAATATATCACGAGACGACGGATAAACTAACGGTAAACGAGTACCCTATTGTAAATCGCCACTCCCGCCGCATCGCGCGGGTAAATGATTAGTATATATATATATATATATATATATTTGAGAATTAAAATATGTATATTTACAAATAGAAAATACAATTTAAATTAACGATAACGCGACGAACGGGTGAAACCCGACTACAATGGGCACGACCCACACATGTCTCGTACATGCACATCTTACTCGTGTGAGGCACGAAGCCACAAGAAGAATTAGATCCATTAACACAACTTACAAAAATACAAAACTATATATATTTTGTAAAATATATAATAACAACTCAAGAACATCTACACCTAAGACAAAACAAATACTTAAACAAGATGGATAACTTGTACATAGTAAATCATAAGCTTAGGTGATTAATATATTTAGAACACTTATAGGTTACGTCGCGAACCAAGAAGAGTACCGATGAAGTAGTACGCATCAAGACACAAAACAGTGAGTTCATGTCCCCTCTTTTAAACGTTTTCTAGTTTTCTAAACTTTTAGGGGAAATACATGTACAAATGGTATGTTAGACTAAGGAATGATACAATTAGATCATGGGCGAATAGGGTGTACTTAAGCACCATTAATTTAAGTTTAGACCAAGGAACAGAAAGGGTAGATCTATTAGGTTTTGGCAGGCCCACTCTTGGTACACATTGACCCACACGTAACAGTGCTTTTGTGTCCCAGTCGAAGGGTAATCGGCACAAAAATCGCCTAGGTTTGGATGCTTCCTATGTCGTTACACATATTAATGTCCTCGCGAAATGTTAAAGATCTCGATTTCCAATTATGTTACATAGCACTTTTCATATAAATACATCTCACCTTTTATAAATATTCATTTATTACACAATAACTGCATGAATTCATACCAACTTTGCCAACGTTTTTCAAACTTACATGTGTTTCAGGAAATTAGTGGAAAGCTTTGCGGGTTTTTGCTTCAAGATATCGAGCATCCTAACTCGATGCCACTTTTGCTGGGTTGTTCAACATATCCCGCCTCCTTGCAGTGATATGAGGAACAAATCCTTTATCTTCTGGAACTTGAATTATGTTGTAGACTTTTAAAACTTGGTTTATTTTGAAGTGATGTAAACACTTTGGTTAACTTTTGTTTATGTTTGAAACTTAGGAATGGCCTTGGAGTTTATTTTAAATCATTTAGTATGTTTATTAATTCGTATGCAATGAGAATCAATCACGATCACACCTCGTGCTTCGGCCTATGACCGGGTGTGACATTCGTACTTGCTTTCGTCTTCTGATTCTGAGTGTTCTTCTTCATAATCGTCGGAATCGGAGAGAACCGCCCATGGCTGGTGGTGGAGATGATCAGAGGTTGTTGTTGTTTTCCGGTAAATCAGAAATGATATGATTTTAGGAAGTTAGGGTTTCAGTCGTGGCTTTAGGGTTTCAGTGGCGGTGTAGGGTTTCAGTCGGTGGTTAACTCGTCGGTGGTTGTTCGGCTTTGGCTCTGATGGTGATGAAGGTGTTGTCGGAGGTGGGGTTTTGATGGTGATGATGGTGTCGAAGGTGGGGCTTTGATGGTTGTCTGACGGTGCTCTAATGTGATGGTAGTGTATGGTTGCAGGTGAGGAGGTGTTGTACGGTGGCGGTGGTGTATGATGGTTATGGTGGTGGTTGTTGTGAGAGAGAGAGAGAGAGAGAGACTGAGTGCTTGAGTTTTTTAAAGAGAGATTAAGGTCTGTTGTTTATTTTTAATTTTCTATTTTTTATTATAGGGGCATTTATTTTTTATTTTAGTTTTTAACTATAAGGGTATTATGGTCATTTAACAATACTTAACCAAAAAATTCTAATAGTGTTAGAAATTTGGACTCAAATGGTTAAGAAAAGTGGCTATAGGGACTCAGGACGTTAAACATTTTGATTTTGAACTCAAGTGCTTAAAACTATTAAAATACAGGGACTTAAAAAGTAATTTACCCTAAAAGTAAAGAGTCAAAACAATGTTTTAAGAGTTAAATGCCTGGTTGGTCCCTGTGGTTTGCAAATATTGCAGACTTGGTCCCAGTGGTTTACTAATTACAAAATTGGTCCCAGTGGTTTACTAATTACAAAATTGTACTCGGGTGATCCTTATCACTAACTAGTCTTAAGTTTCTCAGTTAAGTGTGTGCGAAATGACTAAATTGCCCCTAAACAATTAAAAATTAAAAAATAAAAAATATATAAAGATGGGTGGACCTTCATCTTCTCATCTTTTCTTTATCCCTCTCTTAAAAACCCTACCACCAAACCACTCAACCTCCACCACAATCAATAATCAACAATCAGTTGAAACGAGATCTAACGAATGAAACTAGAACAACAAGTAAAAAGCAATGGCGGAAACATGAATTTCAAAATATGTACATTAATCGAGCAAGATCACGTCATTACAACACTCAAACATTTGAAATTATAACAACAAATAGAGCAAAAAAAGCACAAAATCAATAGCGAAAAATGAATTTCAACTACCTGAATGTGACGGTGATTCTGATGCTGAGTGAGACGAGGCGAACACAGAGGTCGATTAACACAATCCAAAAAGTACATGTTACACTCAGACTTATGCAAGTCTGTGTACGGCGGTGCAATTTTGGTTGTCAATCGCCAGTTTGACGGTGATGGAGGTGTCGCCGGAGAGAATTAGGATTTGTGAGAAGGAGAATCATAAACCCTTGAGTATGTTAGATGAAGATATTTATGAACGGTTTGTATGGAATGAGACTATAATTGGAATATGAAATGTTTTGTGATTGGTGGTCAATTAAATGGAGAATCGAATTTTGACTGGTTGTGGTGGATAATGGATTTGCTATTAAATTGGGAATTCGACTGGTTAGGTGTCCGGTGGTGGTGGGTGTACGGTGACGGAGGGGAGACGGTGGATGTGGGTGTTCAGTAGTGGTGGAGGTAGTTGTAGGTTGTGGTGGGTTGTGAAGGTGGAGGAGGTGATGGTGTTAAAGAGTTTTTTTTAGAGAGAGAGGTTGAAGAAGATAGTGGGCCATCTTCTTTATATATTTTTTTATTGCTTTTAATTGTTTAAGGTTAATATGGTCATTTTACACATAGTTAACTGAGAAATTTAACAGAGGTTAGGTCAGGGGACCAACCGAGTTCATTTTTGACAACTTTTGGGACCATGCATATAATTAGTAAACCATTAGGAACAAGTATGAAATTTTTGCAAAACACAGGGACCAACCAAGCATTTAACTCATGTTTTAACTTTTGACCAGTTTTTACGTCGGGCTTTAGTTTAAATTTTGACAAATACTGGGCTAAATAAAATAATTAAACCCACTTCACATAAATTAGGTTTTATCTTCTTCTTTGTAGAAACGTAACTGTAAAATAGGTTTTCTTCTTCTTAGAAAAATAATGGCATCGCTCTGTATACGTTTCCTCCATAGGCCAATATCTAATCATCTCTATCTCTCTACTTTTTTTCTCAACTAACCCCATTAAATCCCACCTCCCCTTACGCCGTGGCCAACCCCAAACAACCTGCCTGTGCTATGTTAACAGGTATAGAGAATAGACAGTGTAATGGGTTGGAATTGTATTGAAAAATTGTATTGTTCAAACTATTAGGGTTACAAGAATGGTGTTTATATAGGACACCACTTTACACATTAGCCCCCTACACTATCTATGTTTCTCATTTCCGACACTCCCCCTCAAGTTGAGTAGTGGGGTCACCAATACTCAACTTGCTCAAACAGCTACTAAACGCGTTTCCGTTGACTGCCTTTGTGAGTATATCTGCGAGTTGATCTTTTGACGAAACATGAGGGAGTTCTATGATTCTTGCTTCCAACTTTTCTTTGATGAAATGTCGATCTACCTCCACGTGTTTTGTTCGATCATGTTGAACTGGGTTTTCTGAGATTTGTATTGCAGCTGTATTGTCACACATGACTTTACTAGGAGCCTTTTGGGAAAAACCAATGTCTTCTAGCAGCTTCCTGATCCACAGAACTTCGCTTAACCCTCGAGCTATACCTCTAAATTCCGCTTCTGCGCTCGACAGAGCAACTACTTTCTGTTTCTTACTCCTCCAGGTAACGAGGTTCCCACCAACCAAGGAAAAATATCCTGATGTTGATCTTCGGTTTCCCTTATCCCCTGCCCAGTCTGCGTCAGTGTAGAGCTCAACATTTAGATGTCCATTTGTTTTGAACAACACTCCATGGCCTGCCGTTCCCTTGAGATATCTTAAAATTCTCTGAGCAGCTTCCATGTGGGCAACTTGCGGTTGGTGCATAAACTGACTTACCACTCCAACAGCATAAGCTATATCAGGACGAGTATGGGAGAGATAAATTAACTTGCCCACGAGCCGTTGATATCTTTCTCTGTCTGCGAGCTTTCCATCGAGTTCCATGTGAAGATTATGGTTCACCACCATTGGTGTATCTGCCGGTTTACAATCAATCAACCCAGTTTCCGCCAAGAGATCAAGAACATACTTCTTTTGGCAGATGAAAATCCCCCGTTTAGACCTGAGAACTTCTATTCCAAGGAAATACTTGAGATTCCCAAGGTCTTTCATTTCAAACTTTGAAAACAAATTTCTCTTCAGCTGTGCTATTTCTTCTACATCATCTCCGGTGATAATCATGTCGTCCACATATATGATCAAGCAAGTTACGAGGCCGTTCCTCCTTTTGAGGAACAAGGTATGATCAACGTTGCTTTGAAGATACCCATATCCTTTCATGGCCAAGGTGAACTTTCCAAACCATGCCCGAGGAGACTGTTTTAGCCCGTATAGAGATTTCTTCAACCTACAAACTTCCCCATCTTTAAAACCCCCTGAAAAACCTGGAGGTGCTTCCATGTAAACTTCTTCAGTTAGGTCTCCATGTAGAAATGCATTTGTAACATCAAATTGATGAAGGGGCCAATTTTTATTAGCTGCCACGGAAAAGAGAACTCTTATGGTATCCATTTTTGCAACCGGAGAAAATGTCTCAGAGTAATCAATCCCATACGTCTGAGTGTACCCTTTGGCTACAAGCCGGGCTTTGTATCTTCCAACAGAGCCATCTGGTTTATATTTAATCGAATACACCCACCGGCATCCAACTGTTTTCTTTCCTTTAGGAAGAATGCACTTCTCCCATGTGTTGTTTTTCATAAGAGCACGCATCTCCACTTCCATTGCTTCTTCCCAGTTCTTCTTACCTTGAGCTTCCTTTACGGAATTAGGTATTTGTTCAGTGTATAGAGAAGTAACAAATGCTTTCGCACTGTTAGATAAGTTCTCGTTGACCATATTAGCTACAGGATATCTTGAATTTCTGGTCTCCCTCTCTGGGGAGTACCGTTTTGGAGGAACCCCTCTATTGGCTCTAGGTGGGAGAGAGTATCTTCCAGTAGTCTCTGCTGCAACTGGTTCAACAACTGGTTCAACCTGTTCAACAACTGGATCAACATGTTCTGTAGTTGTCGGTTCTATGTGTTCCCCTGTTGTCTCATAGTTATAAGACGTAGAACAATCAGGGTTCTCAGTATTTCTTACCTCAGGCATCACGTTGGATGGACTTTCTTCAGTGGTACTGTGCTCCTCGGATTGTGTGTCTGTGTTTGAAGGACTCGCAGTACTGTGATAGTTTTCTGTTGTGACTTCTTCAGATGAGGGAATTTGGGTTAACCAGCTCAGAGTGTCTATACTGTCATTCTCCCCCTGACCACTGAGTTGGGTGTTATAAAAGTATTTTGTTTCAAGAAAGTCAACATTCATTGTGGTGAACATTTGACGAGTTGTTGGATTATAACATCGGTAACCTATTTGATCGATCCCATAGCCGACAAATACACATTTTTCAGCACATGGGCCAAGCTTGTTTCGATTGGTTTTGGGTATATGAACAAATGCGGTACACCCGAAGATTCGAGGTTCAAGTGTAAGAGGATGAGGAATACTGGCAGACTTAGACAGACAATCTAAGGGAGTCTTAAATTTAAGAGCTTTTGTGGGAAGCCGATTCAGCAGATACACGGAGGTTGCAACTGCCTCCGGCCAGAAAGATTTAGGGACCTGAGATTCGATCAAAAGGGCACGAGTCATTTCAAGAATAATACGGTTTTTCCGTTCAGAAACTCCGTTTTGTTCGGGGGTATGAGTACAAGAGGTTTGATGGATTAATCCTTTGGTTTTAAAGAATTGTTTCATGGGGGTATTGACAAATTCCCCCCCATTGTCAGATCGAAGGATTTTGATTTGGGTTTGGAATTGGGTTTGAATCATAGCATAAAACGTGATAAATTTTTCGTAAACTTCGGCTTTGTTTTTCAAAAAATATACCCATGTCATGCGAGTGCAATCATCCACGAATAGTATAAAGTACCGAAGACCCTGCCCCCCCATCACAGGAGCAGGACCCCACACGTCAGAATGGATTAGTGAAAAGGGTGAAGCAACTTTCGTATTGCTAGGTTTGAATGGTTGTCGATGGCTTTTAGCGCGAAGACAGGTTTCACAATCTATTTTTCCATTTGAAGGGAAGAGTTTTGGAAACAAAAGGTGCGAATAACCATGGGATGGGTGTCCCAAACGTCTATGCCATAGCCAGGCTTCCCGGTTTTCAGTTCCATGAGCCAACATCACAGTATTCTGTTGAGCCACTTCATCCACGTAGTACAATCCGTGGCGCTCAGTACCACGTCCAATAATCACACCCGTCCTGATATCCTGTAGGATGCAGAAAGTAGGATGCATTAGTACCGTGCAATTCAATTCTTTGGTAATATGACTAATTGAGAGCAATTTGTGTGATAATGACGGAACATAGAGACAATTTGGTAATTTCATAGTTGGTGAAATTTCAATTACTCCTCCTCCTTTCACTTGCATCATTCCGTTGTTTGCTGTATGGATCTGAGTTTTTTTAGGTTGGGTCATTGAACATATGTCTAATGGTTCAAACGTCATGGTGTCGGTGGCACCAGAATCGAATATCCATGAATTGTTTTTTTCATGATTGATTTCCATTATTTTTTTTTATTTTTTTTAACGTTGTCCCGGCACTGTTATTAAGTAACCAACCAAGCCAGCGAATTTATTAATTTCGCTGGATACTTGAACTCGCGTTCAAGATTTTCGTTCGGAATATCGTCGCTAGGTAGCGAAGGTATTTTACCGGCGAATTTATTAAATACACCGGTTACTTGAACTCGCGTTCAAGATTTGAAAGCCCGCAAATTCGCTACCGACAACGAAATAGCGAATATCTAACAGCAAGCGAATTGATCCTTTGCGAATAGCGAAATTATCAAATAGCGAAATAGAAGCAGCGAAATTGGGCGGGATTGGTTGTCGGCAGCGTAATTATAAAAAAGAAGTTGGAAAAAAAAAGGTAGGTACGGTTGAAAAGGAAGGTAAATCAATTGAACTAATTTCAAAATTGAAAATGATTGGACCAATGATTTGTCGGTTGAAATTGATTGGACCAAAGAAAAAAAACGGCCAAACAAATTTTTTGATTGGACCAATGATTGGAACAATGATTTTGCTCAACAATTAATTGGAACAACAGGTGTGATCGAACAATGATTGGACCGATGGTTTTGCTAGTTTCGCCGGAAGTGATGTACCAATTGAACTGATTTGCGGTTGAACACGACAATATTGAGAATTGATTTCGGTTTTTCAGGTTTGAGTTTGAATAGGCTAGGATAAGTAAAAATTGATTTTGATTTCCAAGCGAAGATCGATTGTAGGAGATAAGCGAATCGGTTTTACGAATCGGAAACCTGCTCTGATACCATGTTAACAGGTATAGAGAATAGACAGTGTAATGGGTTGGAATTGTATTGAAAAATTGTATTGTTCAAACTATTAGGGTTACAAGAATGGTGTTTATATAGGACACCACTTTACACATTAGCCCCCTACACTATCTATGTTTCTCATTTCCGACACTATGGTGTGATGGTGTTGTTGGGCGTTGTTTGCTGAAACGCCCCATGGCGTGATGATAACACATGATCTAACGATATGCATAAAATTAACTTTGTAATGGGGATTATCGTTTTAAAGTTTGGAAAAAAAATACTTTAATAAAAATCTAACATAAGTTATGAGAGTATATGATACAATTTTTTTTAATAGATGATATCAATTAAAACGATTTTATATTAAAATCTTAGAACATTTTTATCAACTTAATGCCTTTCCAGTAAATAGTATTCAAAACAAATCATTTAATCTTGATTATCGTTCTATAATCCTCACCGGAAACCCATCTTTCATCCTCATTGTCAAACCCATTTGTAAAACCGGTTCACTGCCAACTGGAACCACCTTAAACCGCCGTAAAACACTGGCTACCACCTTCTTCATTTGCAAAAACGCCATATCTTTTCCTAAACAAATCCTCGGACCTGCCTGAAACACCGGATACATATACGAATCCTTGGGCGCAAACCTTACCTTCCCTGTCAACTCATGCTTCTCCAACCACCGTTCGGGCCGGAACTCCATCCAATCTCCACCCCAGATCTTCTCCACCCTCCCCATCGCGTACGTATTATACGTCACCATCGTCCCTTTCTTCATCACTGTCCCGTCTGGCAAAATATCGTCCGCAATACATACCTTATATTATTAGATACAAGATATATGTTAAAATGGTCCTCAAGTGATTTATTTATTCTAGAAAGTTTTGGATTTATTTTTCTAAAGTAATATATAATTAGAGAAACTCTAAATAAACTAATATATAATCTTTGACCACATATTAATTAGGGTGTATCATCATAACGTCTAATTAACCTGAGTCTCATTTAACAAGGGGAGGAAAGGAAAATAAATTAAGAGAGAAAAGGAAGTAAAAGATGTGAGTTTTTTGTATTCCCGAGTTTAATGAAAAGTAAAGGAAAAGAGAAGAAATCAAAGATTTTATGTGTTCTCGAGTTAGGAGGAAAAGAAAAGAAAGTAACAATTTTACCATTATACCATTTAAACATTAAACATTTAAATTAGATATGAGGGCAATTTAATAATTAATAATATTTTCTCTACTAATCTCTCTAATTTGGAAAAATTAATATATGGACAAATTTTCTTTCCTTCTCCCTCCTCTTCTATCCTTAAAAAACTTGAGAACATGGTTTTTTTTATGTTTTCATCTCTTTTCTTCCCTCTTCCCTTCCCTGTTAAATGAGACTCGAGAAGAGAGTGTAAAATATTCTATCTAATACCTTTGAGTCTAGTGGAACCGGTGGATACAACCTCATGCTTTCGCATAGCGAAGCATGAGTATACACCATATCTTTCACTTCATCATAAACAGGGGAGTCCGATATTTCTTTAATTTCTCTAACGATTTCGCTTTCAATTGCAGGATTCTTGAAAAGTAACCAGAGAAACCTGTTAGATATAATATTAGTTAGGGTTTATAATAATTATAATATTCTTCACATTTTCAAAATTGATATACGTTAAACCCTAACTAACTGGCATACTGATAGTGATACCATGTCAACGCGGCTGAGGTTGTATCTCTACCCGCGAGTATGAAACTTATTACAATATCCATTAACAATTTTTCATCCGAATAACCGTAGCTTATAAACCGCGACAACAAATCACCAGACTCGATTGGTGATTTGTGCGCGAGTTCCCGTTTCCTTTCATTTAAAATTTCCCGCGCAAATCTCTGGATTTCAGATACCGCTTCACTGAGCCGTTTTTCGGACCCGACATTAAGAAACCTTTTGATCTTCCACAGAATCGGCGTAAGCACCAGGAACCTTTGGATGATAATACGAACAGCGTCTTCAAACGCAATTGCGAACTCAGGTTTTGCCAACGATGACGTTAAGTACCCTGGATCATACCCGAAAGCAATTTTACATATGTTATCAAATGTGAATCTTTGCAGAATGTCTTGGAGATCAAGAACAGTATGGTTAGCAGCCGCGGTTGTTAGCATCGGAATAAGGCGTTCGTTGAGCTCGAAATCCACCACGTCTTCAACGAAATGGCGTAACGATTTTGTGCTGAATTCATGGCTGGAAATCTGTCTCTGAAACTTCCATGAATCTCCGTCCACGTTGAATATCCCTTCTCCAAGTAAATCGGAGAGGGTTGTACGGATCATTTCGCCTTTCGGGTACGTTGAGAAGTTTGTCTGGAGGATGTGGTGGACGACGGCGGGGTTGGATGTCATCACTCGGTTTTGACTGAAGGGACGGGTGATTATGATGGTCAAGGTGGGGGAGTTGTTGACAACTTGGGATATCCATTGGATTATATGGTGGCGATTGGCGTAGAGTGAGCGGAAGTTCACGGTGAAGGGGTTTGATTTGTGTGCATTGGAAGAAAAGACTTTGAAAACGATCAAGAGTAAAGGAAGAAGAAAGCAAAAGAGGAGGAGGAGGAGGAGGAGGGAAGCTTCTTCTAACATATTGTTGGGTTTGGTTTGGTTTGGTTTCGATATGAAATGTTTAAATCCAATATAACATATATTTATAGTGTGTAGTGGTTCCAAAGACTTCTAGGATAGGGCATGTGGGTATTTAGCTTCCTTGAAAAGGTGTTGCTCCTTTAAACTTCTTCTAGTATTATTATCAACAAATGTTTCAATTTAACAAATAAGATTAGCATCGGTATGAACAAATTTTTAGATTTTAAAATAAGATTAGCTAAAAGAAAATATAACAAAATAGTGAAATGTAAATTAATTTTGGGAAATTCAATGTATATAAGTTATATTAAATAACATCAAGAAAACGTTATAATCGTTAAAGTGACTTTTTTTTCGTTACAATGGTTTTTTTTTTTTTTTTTTTTTTTTTTTTTTTTTGAAAAAAAAACTTTTTGAGATCTCAAAATAACTTTGACATTATTTATAATACTATATAAAACATTTCCTATGTCTCGAATTGTAATTTCCCTCACAATTTGTAAGACGCCATATCAAAAGTCAGGGCTAATTTCCCCAATTTTCATCCTCTGCTCCCATATTTGCCCCCCATTCAATGAGGTTCCAATGATTCTTACAATTCAACCATTCTCTATTAAATGCGATCATCAATTTATGCAATCCAATCGTTTTTGCTTCAATGCCCCATCCGTTTCTAGCAATCCACTGTATTAAGAAGTCATCATTGAAATCAGGCACAAATCATTGATTCAAATCAAGAACCGGCGAGGAGAGGAAGGGAGTTTGACGGTGGTGGTTCGATTAGGCCCCAGAAGGTCGACAGTTTTAGGTTCTGGCGACACATGTATGGTTAGGGTTTAGCGGTGGTTGACACGGTGATGGCTATGAATTCATGCAATGGAAGATTTGGGGATTCAGGGTTCTATTGTCTTTTCCATTCTTGGTTCCCTTTGCGCATGTGGTGTTGAATGATGAGGTAAATTGTTACAACTGTTCACTTTAGCTTGTATCTATATTGTTTTTGGTTATTACTTCATTGATGTTTAAAACTGAAAGGTTGATGCAGTCAACTTGCTTAATAGTGGTTTCTGTAGGTAAATTCTAATAATATATTTCGTAGGTAAATTCAATGGGCGGAAAGGAGCCGTGATATGTGGAATATCATATAGGAGAACGACGCATGAGTTGAAAGGTTGCATCAATGATGCCAAGTGTATGAAGTATTTATTGATTAATAAGTTTAAGTTTCCGGAATCTTCTATTCTCGTGCTCACCGGTAAATTTCTGCTGATTTTGCCTAATATTTTTTTTTAATTTGATATTGATGTTTGTTTTAGTTTTAGTTTTAATTATTAGTTTTTGTGACACCTGTGCCTCCACGGCCATCAAACAAATACAAAACCAATGAAATATTATATTTCATACTTGGGATTGTATAAATATGTGTATCATTTGCACATATCAATTCTTGTTCGGTTTCGGGCTCTAAATCGCTTTCTGGAAGGTTATACGCGCACCGATGCGTAAATATAACTAGTTTAATGCAACAAACACTCCGGAACAGTGACATAGGCTTAACATACCTTAAAATACCTTTACATAACTTAGAAATAAGTTTTGGAAGGTCTGATATGCCGAAATCAAGTTTATTTGCTTACAGGGACTAAATTTGACAAACTGCAAAAGTATGCCAATTTGAACTGTAACGAACATTCCGGAACATAACCATAAGTTAAACACACCTTAAATATCTTTTTCATATCTTAGAAATAGACTTTGAGGGGTTCGGTGTGCTGAAATAAACTTTTGGGTCATTCAGGGACTAAAGGCATCAAAAAGTGCACAAGTTTGCATTTTCGCGCATAACTTACGTTCTGAATACATCCGGACATCCAAAAATTTATGTAAGCACTAGAATATTTTATTTTAGTGTTTGGCATGAGAAAAATCCTTTCGTCACGCAATTTGGATCGTTTTTCGTGCTTATGCGCATTTCGTCGTAATTAAGCGACATCGCGATCGTACGACCAAACGAACCAACATCCGGAATATTTTTGAGCATGTTTCATGTCCACAATGTTTAGGCATCATTTGAGGGCCTTGAAGTTGGCTTAACGGGCCTTAAACATGTCGGAAATGGCTTTAATGCATAACAGGGACCAAAACTGTCATTTTGCAAAGTTTGTTTCTGATCAGAAGGCCCAGGTGGCCCGCGTAAGCCATGGGTGATCCCTTACGCGGCCCGTGTCAGGCTCCCAGATCAGTAAAACATGTTTAAACAGCTGTTTACAGCTGTTAACCACTCAAAACTCACCCACACTTGTCCCTTCCTGCTCATGAGGGGCCATTTTGATGTTCCATAACATTCCAACAGGTGTAGGGGTGAGATTATATCACGGTTTTCAAGAAACGATCTTAACGGTTCGAGAAATCCTATAAATACCCAACCCCCCTTCCTTGCAAAACCCACAAAATCTGATCTAAAAGCTCTAAGTTGAAGCCATTGCTTCATACCTGAGCTACTTGGATCAAGATTAGCTTTCGGGGACCCTTTGTAAGTGTTCCTTCGTTCTTTTTATTCTTTTAGCGTTAAAGTCAAACTTTGGTTGACTTTCTGCATTAACCAGTTTATGGTCAATGCGAAGTTCGTTTGAACTTCATAACGTGAGCGTAATCACGATGGTTATAGTCCCTAGTGACTATACCTACTGATTACCACGTTATCTAGGCTCAGTGACGAGCCGTAGTTTCGGCCAAAATACGTATTCTTGCGTATTTTGTAACCAAACTACTCTTAGGTATCAAAACCGTTTGTTTTGATGCCAAACCTGCTTTCTAAACTTAGTTAAGCATGTTTTAACATGCTTAGCTCGTCACTTTTAGTTTAGTGCTTATATAGGGTCGTAAGGTAAGCGATCTAAACAATCGCTTATACTTTCGTACCCGACCCGTTTGGTCGATCATTTGGATCCGACCAAACACACTAGGTGACCATAGTTGTATAGGGAATAACCTTCCGAGGTTATACCTTATGGTCACATCGTTTGAGTAGTTGTATGATAGGTAGTATATATGCCTTAGGTAAATTACCAAAATGCCCTTTTAACGCCAAAATTCATTTTAAGCATATGTAACATAACTTTTGGTATCTAAACTGATTTGGTAACAATATTAGACATGTTAAGGCATATTTTACTTATCATAGGACTAGTTAGGCATTCCGAACGCGTTTCACGCGAACGACGCGTTAAAGTAGCATAAGCTACCTAAACGGGTCGTAATGGGTCGTAAGCACTTAGGTTAGGTTTCATTTTAGTATGTGGGCTTTGTTAAACCATATTACATGAGTCTCCATACTCGTTTGGTTTACAAACCCTCATTCTATCCAATCCTCCGATTTAGGTCCGGTATATTAACATAGTTACCTATATTAGGTGCCGTTGGATATCCGTGATCTCTAGCATTGTTTGGTTGTTACTCAAGGACTACTAAGCAATCTCAAGTGAGTACATAGACCCCTCTTTTACTGTTTTCCAAACATTTTGGGGTGGAACACATGTGCCTACTTGTTACTTTCATGCCTTTCACGTTTTCACATCATATACTTGCTATGTTCATTAGTACATTTATAGTACATGATTTCATTGTGTTTTTGCTATGTATGTCCTTTGTTGCATACTTAGTACATCGTTTTACATTACATTACATTTTATGCTATGTATGTCCATTGTGTGCATACTTAGTACATTGTTTTTACATTACATTTTATGCTATGTATGTCCATTGTGCGCATACTTAGTACATTGTTTTACATTACATCACATCACATGCTATGTATGTTCATTTGTTGCATACTTAGTACATTTGTTATTCATCACATGCTTACATTTTGGTATGACATTTGGGTTGTTTAAATGGGATAATATACATTCATTAACATTAGCTACGCCGCTCGTTAGTAGGTAATGGTACCATAGGACTTGACAAATCCCGTTCCTGAACCCTAGGTTTGTTTGGGTGGAAGGAATGACCGAATCCGAAGATATTTCTAGGTGGACCTTAGACTTTGTGCTAGGGTTTATTCTACAGTCGCAAGGCTTGGATGTATGCATTTTACAATACCGCATAGATGTTTATATCAGTATAGCATGCATTTGTTCCACAAAACATAACTTTGATTTAAACCATGTTTTACTTCAATACCTTGTTTTTGTGCATTTTACATATGGTTTAGTTGATATATTTCACTTACCATACATGATATTTTGGATACACATTACATGATTTACATTAGACATAAACATTTTGACATTGATATAAACAATTCATGATTTACATTAGACATATATATTTTAAAATTGATATACACAATTCATGATTTACATTAGACATAAACATTTTGACATTTATATAAACAATTCATGATTTACATTAGACATAGACATTAGACATGGTTTTCACACAAACATTTTAACATTGGATTATACATAAACATTTTACCTTGGTGTTTTGGTTTGAGTAAGTGATTTAAGTAACGAGGCGTGTGTAATATGATACAAGCATGGTGGATACACCGCTGGTACTTCCTATATATAAGTGCCTGTATTGTATTACATATCGTAGCGTTATTTGAATTATTTCAATTTAGACATATAACATTTTACACAAATAACATACTTTTCACAATACATTGTTTTACAAATAACTTATCTGATATAATCTCATTTTTACTTGGTTATTTACTTAACCATGTATTATTCTTTTATACATATATATCATTTGGTTTATTTATCATTTTTCAAATGATTTACAAGACAAAGCAAATTACAAGGTTCATGATTAAACATTTTCTTAAACATAAGTCATGAATTCTATTTTCACAAAACCTATGTATCTCACAGGCATTTTTATGCTGACGTACCTATTTTCACATGTGTTTCAGGAAATGATGCTTAGGATTTATCAAGATACACTTAGGCGGACTTGGGCCTTAGTGACAATAAAAGATGCAAGACTAGTTATTTATGTTATATTTCTTTGATTGTCAAGACATTGTAACTCTTTTAATCAATAAAACAATATTTCAATTTCCATGTGTTATGAAACAATGATTATGTTACAACACTCCCCGACGTTTCCGCCACGTTTTGTTGTTTTACGTGGTCGGGGTGTGACAGTTTTGACCTCTAGGTTTTCTCAAAATTATTGAAAATTATGTTATTTTGATCATAGTGACTATTGGTTTGACCGAACGAAGATTGGTCAACTTCTGAAAGCATCCTGATTAAAAACTTCTTTTAGGACATGTAGCAATTGTGCCAGGCAGGGATGAGAAATTTCGTACCGAATACCAGTACCAACCGAATATATATATCTTACGCTTTTCTGGTTTTGAATTTAGCTCAATTTCAGTGTCGGTGAAATGTGGTATGATACTGTTTCAGGACGTTTAATGGTACCGTGAAGTATTCGGTTTTGGTTTTAGGCTTTTAGCTAAATTTTAGTATCGGTACTATGCGATACCATATCGGTTCGATAAGGTATCAGTACTGATCTCATCCCTTGTGTTAGGCTTGATGGAATGTTGTTCAATGGTTGCTTTGATTTGCCCTATGCAACACTGTTAATGTGTTACAACTTTTTTCCTGATAAATTTAAAATGACTGTCTAAATTTATCTTATTTCATCAGGTTAAAGTTTCCTTAAACATTGTTGAGGAAATTGAATTTTTATAGGTTCACAACTTTGAAGTGGAATTTGGTGTTTGTTTTAGTTCAATTGAAAAATGTATTCTGTTGTCGGTGATTTTGCGGAAAATGGGACTTGATGGATGGTGTGCGTTAGGTGTGATATGATTTTATTAATATTTTAAGCCTATTTTACGCATTAGTCAAGTTTTAAATTTATAAAACACGATATTGTACTAACACTAAACACACACTTGGGCAAGTGCACCCATCGCGAGCGTAGTATAGTGTTGGTAAGATACCGAGGTCGTCCAAGGACATAAGAGCTTTTAATACCGGTTTATCCTCAACGTCTAATCGATCTAAATTTTTGAGAAAAGTTTTTAAACCTGAAAATAAAACTAAAAATGAAAAGATAAATAAAATGAAAAACAAATAGACAAGATAGAATCACTTGGATCCAACTCATCTTTAATGTATCCTTTGATGATTTTCGCACTTTTGGACTTTTTAAGAGATTATCTTAGTTATAGTAGTAGGCCCCTCTTTTGAAGGTGACGTCACCCTCAACCCAGTGGTTTGAGTCAGCAGGGATACAATCTCAAAGGGTCGGAATATTGAAAGACAATTACGTAAGTTATTAATGCGAAAAGTGGTACGCCCCTCTTTTGAAGGTGACGTTACCCTCGTCTAAGTGGTTTGAGTCAGCAAGGATACAATCCTAAGAAGCTGGTTTAAAGTATTAATAGTAGTTTACATATGAGGGGTTCAAGTTATTCACACCCCCGCCATCCAATATCGTTGGGCATTGAAGGAGGTCCTAGTAAGCTTGAACCAGGTCCTCGCAGGATCTATACACTGAACGAGACAAGAACTTTACCAAACCACCCTCCTAACCCCCTTCCAGGTAGTTAACGCACTTTATATAGACCGTAAACACACGAATGAGCAAATCAATGAAATCATGAAGAAATGGTAAAGAAAATTCACCTTCAACATAAGAAACTAGTTATTAAAGTCATTAATACAAATCCAATTAAAAAGTGTTGAAAGATTAAAAATCAAAAGTAATACATTAAAGACTTGTCTTGATCAAGTGATGTAAGAGATTAACCAAACATGGCCTTTGATTGACAAAAACTCTTACGATCAATCTTGGATCCCAAGACTACTACACACTCTAAAGATAGAAATGGATGATGGTGGTGGGTGTTGGTGTTGTGGTGGTGGTGGAGTGGTGGCAAAGTGGGAGAGAAGTGGTTTGCCAATGGATACCTTTGAAAGGAACCAAGCACCCGTATTTATAGTCAGATCAGAGCCCTGACCACGGCCCCATGCCTGCTGGGCACGGCCCCATGGTCACTCCTTTCTCTTCCTTCATTAATTGCAAATGTCAGCAGAGGGGCCCACACGCCCCCGTGGCCTCTGGACACGGCCCCGTGGTCAAATCTTCGCTGTACTATCAAGATTCTGCAAATCTTAGAGTTGACCATGCCCTGTGGTGAGCTGGGCACGGCCCCGTGGTGGGCATAGAAGCTTCTGCAGGCTTTGTCTTCTTGTGTCAGGGCTGACCACGCCCCGTGGTGAGCTGGGCACGGCGCCGTGGTTAGCTTCTGTCTTCTTGTTTTTGCTTTGGGATATGCTGCCGAGGGGTCAGTGTGACAACCGTCAAAAATCCAGGTATCCGTACAATTAATTAATCTTGATTAGTGCTTAATGACTGTGCTGAATTACAATTAATTACTTTCTTATTACTGTATCATACTTACAAGTGCATCACATATTGCATGATGTCACTTCATTATTACATGCAAACCATATTAACAAAAATGATGCACCAAACACAGTTAGCACAGTTAGCGAATAACTCAGAAAAATGCTGACAGAACTCAGCACATAGACAGACAGTGTTTTGAGGCCAGTATGAGCCAGAGACTGAGTATCACACTAGTATAGTGTGTAGGGAAGTAAGGACCACAAAACTGCATTCCTAAGTGATAGTTTAAGTGCCGGAAAGTGCCTAAAACCCACAAAAAGTGCAGAATTCTGCATAATTCAGCAAAAATCAGCTTTTTGACAAGTTAGTAACATGCAAAAATATGACTAAATGGTCCTGAATGCTTTCCTAAGTGTCGGGAATTAAAAGTGTCACAAAAGTGTACATAAAGAACACTAAACGGTATAGTTTAGCACTTAAATGAACCGGTATCTAACCGAACAACCGGACACTACCCGAAACACCAAAATTATACTAGAAGCATTGTTTTAATGTTTCCTAGCTAGTTATGATCCCCGAACACCCTAACACACTATATAACACATAATATGCTTAAACACTAATAATCACACTTGAAATCTAACTAGATTGCCTAACCTGCCATTAAACCCAACCAAATACCCCCCCCCCCCTTGTTGTGGACGGTCACAAGGTGGCCCACCATCAAGATTTTTACTTGATCTTACTAGATATCATTTGATCTTATTTGATTTAGTAGAGATTATGTCATGTACTTAAGAAACACCTTATCCATTGGTTAATCCCTAAAGATGGTTATAAGTTAGAACATGATCTCATTGTCATCACCCACACTTTACACACTACTCTCTCTCCCTCCTTTCCTCCATTCTCGGCCGCAAGCACCACCCCACACCACCATAATCTTCAATTCATTTTCATCCATTTCCAAGTTCTCTCAAGGTGTAAGAAACAAGGTTAGGGAGCTTGGTGGTCTTGGAGATTGAAGGACCTCTCCCATTTGCTATTATCCATCACATTTGTCACCTTCATCTTCTTGTGTTCATCCCTAGCCCTTGTGCTAGTAGTAAGCTTCTTGTCACTTGATTTTACTTCATACTTAGTTGGTTAAAAGATGTTATGTAAGATGTTAATCACAAGAACACTAAAGAACATAATCATGAAACTTTAACATAAGCTTAATAACATAAGAATACATGTTGATTAGTATTGAATTGCTTCTTGATGATTGATGATTTGTGTTAGTGATGTTAGACATCATATGAAACCTACTAGATTGTTATTTAACACATGATCTAGTAAGTTAAGGTGGTGATCTTGTGAAGGACCAAGATCACCATACTTTATGTTGCTCATGAACTTGAAGAATGAAAATGATTTTATGAATAATGAAACATGTAACATGATTACTAGACATAAACTTGGATGATTTCAAAACTAGTTTTCTCAAGAAACTAAGTTAAGTCACAAGATTTACATAAACATTGTTTTTAAAGAAACTAACCATGTTTCTAGTGGTGAAACAAGTATAAAAATACATTGTTAACAAGAAAAAATTCAAAAGAATGATTTTTGGAAAAATCATTTAGTAAGTTGTAAACACCTAAATCTTTCAAGAATGAAACTTTTAAAGAAGTAAACACATTTTAAAGGGTAACTAAACCTACTAAACACACTACCAAGTTACAACAAGTTTTTATGAAAGTTCAACTTCATGTTGTTAGGTAAATTACTTGATTTTGGCACTTGGTAAGTGTTGAATGAAGTGTTGATTGATTGTAATGATTTTTAAAAAGAAAATGATATTCTTTGATAGCATGGACACCTCCATTTTTAGGGGAAACTATGGCAAAATTTTCTAAAAATATAAACACTTAGAAAAATATTTTCAACCAAATATTTACAAGTGTATTTTGATCATGAGTTTTCAATATAAACTTTGCCATAATCTTTGTTGCAAAAATACAAATATTGGAGGTTGGTTTTTATAAATAAAAAAGGCTAGATATATATTAAAGACACATGTGTGAATATTTGTATACTTTGTGTATTAGTTATGTTATTTTAGGGATAAAATAATATAACTCAACAAACACAAAGAACTTACAATCCAAAATGTTACCAAAAATCTCATGGAATAAATACACGAATTACACACATAACACTGTGAAACCGAACTAAGAAATGTAACTTACCAAAATATTCCGGAAAATATGCTTATAAATATATTTTTGGTAAATGATATTTTGGATACAAAGAAGTAAAAATATAATTTTTCCAAATATTACCAAGTTATATCATATTTTTTACAAGGAGAAAATATATTATTTTCGGGAAGTAAAAATATATCTTCTTGGAATTACTAGGAAGTATAATATTTTTGGGAAAAATTTTTATTTTCTTGGAATACATTGTTTTTAGATAACATAAGTTTATATATATTTGTTGAAGTGAGACTTGAAAATATATTAATTTGGAACTACAAATAAGTTTTGTCAAAAGAAAAATTATGAATAATTTTTCTAAGTAATAAAACATATACTTTGGAAATATGTATTGGATATTTATTCCGGAATAATTAATTAGGAGTTAAGTATAAAAATACTTAACAAATACAAGAATACGAATACACATGTAAAAGATACCCCCATCCTTGGGAAGGAAATACAAGTATAAATACTTGAGAAGTATTATTACAAAAATATTGTTTAACAATTATTCCAAAAATTAATATAATTTAGAGTTAAAATAATTATTATTTTAACAAGTAATTATAACTTGGGATAATATTAAAGACATAAAAGAAACGTAACTCAAAACGTAAATACTAAGGCAAGGCACGGCCCGTTCGTCTAATAGACCCTAGTACATTGTAGGTAGTCGTGTTTGCTGAAGGGATTTGAGTTACGAGTACTGAAGACGCAAGACAGTGAGTTCATGTCCCCCTTTTCTTTAAACTGTTTTGTTTATTAACTTCGGGGGTGAAATACATGTTACAAAGGGATTACATACAAATACAATTGGTATGGTTAGCCTAGGAAAGTACCATAGATCATGTGAATGGGTAGGTGCATACTTGAGACCATTAATCCTCGTATAAGGACCGAGGGGCATGAGTGATAGATCTATTTGGGTGTAGCGAGCCCACACCCATGAGGACCAGGGTGGCCCATAGGGTGACTATGTCTTCCAGCCGGAAGCCCGGTACAAATTTGCTAGGTTTGAGCCTTCCTACGCCGTCTCACATATCAGTGGCCTTGCAAACCATTGGTGATCTTTTCCTTGTTTGCTTTCATACCTGGATTTACAAATTTACATACACTGTTTACAAAGGTTTTATACATACATATACACAAACACATGAACTCGCTCAACTTTTGTTGATATTTTTAAACTACATGTATTTCAGGGAATTAAGTGGATCTGGCGGGTGTTTGCATATTTCAAGTTGCGTCATGAATAAAAGATGTCATCCGAGGTCGTAGGGTTTAGGATATGTATCTCATTCCTGGACGAGATACATGTTTCTAAACTCGGTCTTATTTAAGGTCTTTTGTCGAGTCTTCGTGAACTCATTTAAACATGTTGTGGTTGTAACTTAAATTTGGAGTCTACGTTTCAGACAAGTCTGTTGTGGTATTTTCAAACTAAATCTTTATGGATGAATATCTTATGGTTTGATCATATAGTTTTTGTTATGATTGAATGCTATGGTATTAAGAAAGTCACACCATAATCACGCTTCCGCAAAAGTCAGGGTGTGACAGCTTGGTATCAGAGCTTCGATCGTAGCGAACTAGGATTCTTTCTCGATTCTAGACTACGATTATTAGGGCTCTCAAGAAAATGTTTTCATAACATATTTTTCATTGCATACACGAAACACCCAGATCCAGGAAACAAACATTTTTACAATCAAAAGACACAAATCACGTTTCAAAGAATTCGTTCATAGTTCAGTCTCAGAGACTGGGTAATTTAGTCTGAGAGACTGGGGAGTTAGTCTGAGAGACTAGCTGGGGCAGTCTGAGAGACTGGGAAGGTCAGTCTGAGAGACTGGGTAGTTCAGTTTGAGAAACTGGGAGGTTTAGTCTGAGAGACTAGGTGGTTCAGTCTGAGAGGCTGGGTGGGATAGTCTGGGAAGACTAGGATGCATATATGCTTACATTGTTACTACTTACATGCTTATTTGATGATTGTTGATATGAGTGCATATGTTGTGATTGTTTTGTTACAGACACCATGTCCTCATCTGAGAGTGGACTGTCAGATACTGTAGACCCCATGGCCATAGTTTCGGAAGATGAGATTGTCCCAAGCCCTGAGATTTTTACCTCTGACACTGAGAGTGACGATGACGATGATTTCCAGCCCTTTGCATTACCTGATTTTGGCAACGATATATCGCATGCTGATGGTTTACCCGACGAGGATCCCTTTCTTATCCCAGACAAGGACCATCTCATCCTTGGACATCCCGATGATGAGCATGCCATGGTTCCGATCCTCGCCCCTTTTCCTCTTGCGGCTTTTCCCCTTGAGGATTTGCCTTTTGATGCCTTGTCTGACGATGATGTCGATCTTTTTATTGAGGGTCCCCCTGAGGATGCCCAGGGTGATGGAGTTCCAGCTGATGATGTCCTTGTTGTTCCACTCATTGAGATTCCTATCGTTGAGATTTCATCCGAGCATTCTGGTCCTGATTCTTTCGAGTCTATGTCATCCACTACTTTGCATGCATTGGGTTTGCAGTGTTACCCCACTGATTCTGATTCTGACACGGCAATGTCTGCTGCACCTATTCCTCCACAGGATTTTGAGTTTGATGATGAGTTTAGACATGAGGTTGACTTTGTTCCCGACGATCAGCCTTTTGATGCACCCGCTGATCTCGAGCCGATACCTGCTGATCATGAGCTAGCACCAGCCGACCCTGAGCCTATGCTTGCACCCCAGCATATACCTGCTCATGATCCTCTGCCTGAGCATAACCTGTACCTGTTGACATACCTGTTGTTGCACCACTTGTACCCGATCCGATCCCTACAGCCGGTGACCATGCTCCTTTTGCTGATCAGATAGATCCCCGTTACGCATTCACCCACAATGGGTGGATAGAGGATGATGATGATATGCCCCCTTTCGTTGAGCCTGTTACTCCCCCACCTGCACCTACACATGCACCTGTTGACGTTGCCCCGTTTCACCCTCATGTGTCTGATATACACCGCACGGACTTGCCGATCACATTCTTGCAGGATATCCCTCCACCCCATCTAGGGGAAGGTCCGTCCAACTAGCAGCCTGGTCATATTCCCCCCGTGTCAGCAGCCTTTCCTTTCATGCCACAGTTTACACCTGCTACTCATTTTACTTCTACACCATCAGGCGAGCCACTCATATGGTTTCCGCCTAACACTATGCCAGTCTCTGATCCATACCATCCCTTCCACTACACTGGTTACACGAGGGATGAGCTACTCTTGTCCCTACAGCTTCAGCAAGAGATGTTATGTCGTAGAGTCATGGAGCTAGAGAGGATTCCACGTCCTCCACCTTGTACTTGTCAGTCACCTTTCGCGACCCCACCTGCTCCTCTTCTGCCATACCCAGATTTTGACGTTCGTTTTCTTATTATGGAGCAGCATATTAGTTATCTGTTGCATCGCGTTCATGCTCTTGAGGAGGAGTTAGCGCATGTGCGCAGTTTGCTATTCGTTCCTCCACCTCCTCCTCCTCCACCATCAGCATAGCAGGTTTTTGGTTTTATGCAAGTAGCATACTTTTGATGAGAGTGTCGCTATTGAGCCCAACTTGCACAGCCTTTTGAAGACCACTTTTTGATTTTTTGACTGTTGTAGTTTGATGGATATTTTGGACCAGGGTGGTATGACCCTGCAGTCCCTTTTGATGTGATATGGTACATTTGTGAAACATGTAAAACTGTAATTGTGGTCGATGATATATGAATGCTCAATCGCAACATTCTCATTATATACATTGTTGAATTACTTGTTTGTGTTATGATTGAGATGTCATGTGTTTACTTGCGTTGGAAAATGTTATTACATGCACATACTACATACTTATATGCATAAGACCTGACCTATACAATCTTCTTTAGAAGATGCCTCCTCGAAGAGATAACCAGCTGCCTACAACAGAGGCTGAGTTACAAGAACGGATTTCACGAGCGATAGCACAACACGAGGCCTTACGCTCTGAGCATAGCGGAGGTACCTCGGGAAGCAACCCAACTCTTGGTAATGTTTAAGTCACTAAAAGACACATTACGTTACATTTGGATATTCCATGTGCGATCGCTAATGCTTTATGTGAATGATGTTGCTTGTACAGGCTGTACCTATAAGCAGTTCTTAGACTGTAAGACTCTGAATTTCGACGGCACCGGGGGTGCTGTAGCTTTTGTCAGATCGACGGAGAAAACTGATTCTGTGATAAGAATGAGCAATTGTGCGCCGAAGCACCAGGTCACCTACATCTCTAGATTGTACTTAGATGGAGCGCTATCATGGTGGAATCTCCAAGTTCAGACCTTGGGAGAAGAGGCTGCATATGCCATGACATGGGATGAAATGAAGGAACTCATGCGAAGAAATACTATTCCAGGGCTGAAATCCAAAAGTTAGAAACTGAATTCTGGAACCTCAAGATGGATGGCCCGAAGATTGTTGAATACGTGCAGAGATTTCACGACCTATCACGCGTCGTTCCTTACATGGTTGATCCGGAATTCAAGCGCATCGAGCGTTTTATTTGGGGATTGGCACCCCAAATCATGAGCATGGTGACGATGTCAAAGCCTGCCACGATCACCGAGGCTATTGATCTGAGTGTAGCATTAACTGAAGAAGCAATCAGGTTGAACAAGTTCTCGATCTCTGACCAGAAGAAGAAGGAGACTCACGTTGAGTCATCCGATGAGAACAAAAGGAAGTTCTCAAATTTTAAGAAGGGTACCAGCAGTGCTAACAAGAAGGAAGAGGCAAACCCACCAGCTGAAGTCAAGACTGGTGTTGAAAACAAAGGAAAAGGGTATATGAGCACCTTGCCCAAATGTGATGCGTGTCAGTTGCATCACAATGGACGATGCCGAGCTGGAAAATGTGAGTCCTGTGGAATGGTTGGTCATTCGAAGGAGACATGTTGGGCTGGTACTGGTCGTGGTAATGGTGGTCAGATAGGTTATGGCAACGGGAATGGAAACAATAACCGTGGTGGAAATGGGTACAGAAACCGCAATCAAGGAGGGAATGGCGGTAATGGTAATCGTGGTAATTTTGGAAATCAAGCTGGTAGTGGAAACCGTGGAGCAAACAATAATCAAGGTGGTAATGGAAATGGTAATGGTCAGGGACCAGGTTGCTTTAACTGTGGAGATGTTGGGCACTTCAAGCGTGAATGCCCAAAAATCAACCAAGCTCAGGGAAGGGTTTTCAACATCGGAGGGAAGCTCGCCAAGATCCGAACGTAGTCACTGGTACGTTCCCTATCAACCAACGTTTTGCATCTGTACTGTTTGATACTGGTGCCGATTATAGTTTTGTATCCTAGAATTTAAGAATATACTTGGGTTGGTAACTAGTAAGCTAGATATTCCGTACTCGATAGAACTACATAATGGAAAGCTAGTAGAAGCGAATGAAGTCATTAGAGGTTGCGTGATAGAACTGGGAGAGCACGAGTTTACGCTTGATCTTCTGCCAGTTGAGTTGGGAAGCTTTGACGTGGTAGTCGGAATGGATTAGTTATCAAGTAACCGAGTGGAGATCGTATGTCACGAGAAGATCATTCCCATTCCGATGGCGAATGGAGAAACGATTGTGGTGCATGGAGAAAAGCACGATACGCCCCTAAGGATTATCAATTGTTTGAAAGCCCGAAGATGTTTGCAAAAAGGATGTGTTGCCTTCTTGGCACACATTTTGGACAAAGAAGCCGCTGAGCCAAAGCTAGAAGACATCCCAGTCGTGAAGGAATATCCTGAAGTCTTTCCCGAAGATTTGCCAGGATTGCCACCGCAAAGACAAGTCGAATTCCATATTGACTTGGTTCCAGGCGCCGCGCCTGTAGCCAAGGCACCTTATCGACTTGCACCTTCAGAAATGCAAGTGTCACACCCCAACCGATGGCGAAAACATCGGGGCATGGCACCGAGCGAAATAGATTGTCCAGAAGTTTCCATAACAACTATATTTACCAAATATTTAAAGCAACACGTCCCATACCATGTCATAAGTGATAATATAATTATTACAGACAAAATCTAGTCAAGTAGTTCTGTTCCGCCAACTCAGATTTTTATTACAGACATTTGTTTATTTATTGGTTTCTAGGACTCCGTCCCTAGCCTCGATTTCATCACCAGCAAACAAAGCATGTAAACATCCTAAGCGCCTGTCACATACGTTAAAGTAAAAGTCAATACACATAGTGTAAAGGTGAGCATACAAGTTTGATAATAGCATATAGAGTTCAAAAGCGTTACGCATAACCAGCACGTACGCAGAGTGAAATGAGGCATGTTAGTTATCGACATGAACCTATCGATACCACTGACTACGGGTTGACTGCCCAAGGCAGTTCGCGATACATACTCACCACTGTGAGCCATGTAGGTAATTGTCCTTAACAACCCCCGAGTGAACGGGTGCTAAGTCCAAACTAATAGTACTATCGTTGCTAAGGCAGCTAGACAGCATTCCATGTGTAAACATAACAAACAAGCATTTATTAAGTCACGTATAACATGCGGTAATGGTTAGCGTTTAAAGTATTGCATAGTGTGTTTGATGTGATGTAGTATAAGTAATGTATGTAACACCCAAAAGTGTGTAAAGTAAAAAGGGATCGAGTATACTCACAGCGATTGATGGATTGAAGGGAGCGCTAGAAAGTAGGGTTAGCCTGAATAGATTGATAGCATAACGATAAGCGACGCGTAGAACGATGCAAAGTATAAGTGCTTCAGACAGCAGTTCGATCGGATGGTAATCCGATCAGACAGCCAGTCGTGCGAGTGGTAGTCCGTTCGGACGGTTGTCCGGTCGGATGACTATTCGAGTGGATTGTTTCTTCCTTTGTGAAGGATGTGTTTGTGTATGATGGCTTGACTTTTGAAGTTTTCGTTGTAGCATTTTGAAAACATTGAAGTATCTCTACCTCTCAGGTCGGTCGATCGGACGGTCGTTCAATCGGACGGCAACCCGTTCGGTTGGGCACTTCAGTGAGAACAAGTTCACAGCAGGGTGTCACTCGATCGGACGGTTGTTCGATCGGGTGGCATCCTTGGTGCATTGAACATGTTGAAAATTGTTTAAGTGTTGAAGTTTCAAAACATCACATAGTCGGATGGTCGGTCGATCGGGTGGTAACTCGATCGGACTGCAATCCATTCGGTGTTCCAAAACTCTTGAAGCTTGATTTGAAACTAAAAGTGGGGCCAAGGTGCAAGCCGTACGGGTGGCCGGTCGTCCGGGTGGCTGTCCATTCGGATAGCAGTCCGATCGGACGGCACTTCGTCCTGGTCGACCTGTTCGTCTTACACTTGGTTGTTTTGATAGTTTGTCATTTTATCGAGATGTGTTGATATCGTGCTAACCAACAGAACTCCATCCTAAGCCCTAGTGACATGATCGTACAGGTACCACCCAAGTTCGGTCACTCCACCGGTTCAGGACAATTGTTCTTGGTTAACCCGGAATCAATAATCTCGTGGACAGAATACGGATCTTGAACCAACACAACCACAATAATGAGTAGTAAGTCGGCACAAGCTCCGATTCTATCGGTTTTGAGTGCATTGAGTGTAAAAGAGTTGAAAGAAAGCTGAAAACCCATCTTTTAATCCTTTTTCTTGTGAATATGTTTAGATCTATGAAAGATCTTTGTTTGTTTATGTGGAAATCAGTTAGATCAAAGTTGTTCTTGGTCGATTGAGGCCAAAACATGAAGTTCTTCAAGAACACATGATGATGTCATCCTTAGAACACCTTGAATCTTGATGATTTCACGGTTAGAAGTTAAGATTTAAAAGATAGAAAGGTGTAGGAGTGCGTGTAGATTAAGGAAGTACAAGATTTAGGACAAGATCTTACCGGAATCATGAGAAATCTGAAGAAAAGTGAAGAAAACGAGCTGGTCGGACGTCAGTTGCCAAAAGTAGTAAGTTTGAAAGTGACAAGGGGTATTTATAGGGTTACCCAAAGTGGAAAGGGGGTTGGTCGAACGGTTAGGCAGCCCAATCGAACAGCTTGTCCGATCGGACGGCAGTCCGATCGAACGGCTGGTCGCCTGGTCGATCAGTCACCTCGTTCGAGCGTTCGGTGCGACGAGTGTTGCCGTTTCGATTGCGATTGCGAGCGTTTCGATGTGATAGAGTTTCCTAGTCAAATTACTTTTAACCCCAACTACTATATCAACATACAAGCATCCTTACTTCGTATTCGTTTAGCATTTGCGATTCGATTGCGATTGAGTTTCGATTGTGTTTCGATTGATTATCACACATAACATAAATAAACATGCACAAGTAACACATAAAGCACACACACACGTATAACAATAACCAAAATGCGTAATTCGAGTTGCGAGTGCGATTGCGATAGCGATAAAGCGATTAAACATGCGATAAATAGCGATTACTATGCGATTATTAATAGATACTCCACATAATACAACTAAAGCGAAAAGTAAAATAGACTAAATACAAGTCAAAGAAGTCAAAACAGGAATTGAGTAAGGAGAGACAGATCGCAATTAGCAATCTTTTCTTCCTTTGACTTTAATCTTGTCTTTGACTTTGACTTTCGAAACACGGAGTGTTACAGCCTCCCCTAGTTGAAGGAATTTCGTCCTGAAATTAGGCCGAAGCCGTAACAAACAACTGCGGGTACTTCGCATTCATGTCGCTTTTGAGTTCCCAAGTGAACTCTGCACCTCGTTTGCCTTCCCATCGAACTTTCACAATAGGAATACGCGAGCGTCTGAGTTGCTTGGTTTGGCGATCCATGATTTCGACAGGCTTCTCCACGAAGTGTAGTGTTTCGTTTACTTGGAGATCATCGAGAGGTACAATTAAATCATGCTCAGCCAGGCACTTTCGGAGGTTTGACACATGGAAAGTCGGGTGGACGTTACTAAGTTCCTCCAGTAGTTCGAGTCTGTAGGCGACTTTTCTGATCCTTTCCAGAATCTTAAAAGGTCCAACATATCGAGGCGCTAGTTTCCCTTTCTTGCCGAATCTGACCACACCCTTCCAAGGTGGTACCTTTAGGAGTACGTAGTTGCCAACGTCAAATTCAAGGGGCTTGCGTCGTCTATCGGCGTAACTTTTCTGTCGACTTCGAGCTTTCAACAAGTTGTCTCGAATCTGGAGGACTTTGTCAGTCGTCTCTTGCAATAGCTCGGGACCAGTTAGTTGCGAGTGACCGATCTGGTGCCATACAATAGGCGATCGACATTTTCTTCCGTATAAAGCCTCGAATGGTGCCATTTGAATGCTGGAATGATAACTGTTGTTGTACGAGAATTCGACTAACGGCAGGTACGCATCCCAATTACCACCGAAATCTATGACACACGAACGGAGCATGTCTTCAAGAGTACGGATCGTTCTTTCAGTCTGACCGTCGGTTTGAGGGTGGAATACGGTACTTAGATTAAGCGATGTACCGAGAGCCGTTTGAAATGTTTCCCACAGTCGCGAGGTAAACCGAGCATCACGGTCAGAGATGATGTCGCGAGGCGTCCCATGTCGACAAATGATCTCATTGGTGTAGATTCAGGCTAATCGTTCTACCATGTAGTCTTCCCGTATTGGCAACAAGTGAGCAGATTTGGTTAGACGGTTAATAACAACCCAGATGCTATCGTGACCTGATGACGTGTGCGGAAACTTTGTTATGAAATCCATAGCTATACTTTCCCACTTCCACATAGGGATAGGCGGTTGTTCGAGTAAGCCAGAGGGTCTTTGGTGTTCAGCCTTGACCTTTGTGCAAGTCAGGCACTTCCCAACGTAGAGAGCAATATCCCTTTTCATGCCCGGCCACCAGTACTTGTAGCGAAGGTCCTGGTACATTTTATTGGCACCGGGATGAATAGAATACCGGGATTTGTGGGCTTCGTCCATCAAAATCTTTCGCAAATCGGTCCATTTAGGGATCCAAATTCGGTCCAGAAAGTGGAATATCCCATTCGACTTATTCACAAGCTGGGCTCCATCGTGGAAGATTCGTTCCTTCTTCAGAGTGCGTTCATTAAAACAGGCATGCTGGGCTTCGCGGATGAGGGTTTCGAGGTCGTATTGGGCTTGGACATTACGAATGCTGAGCAAATAACTCCGTCTGCTGAGAGCGTCGGCAACGACATTTGCTTTGCCTGGGTGATAACGAATCTCACAGTCGTAATCATTGAGTAGGTCTACCCATCGGCGTTGACGCATATTAAGTTCTTTCTGATCAAAGATATGTTGTAGGCTCCTATGATTGGTGAAGATCGTACACTTTGTACCATACAGGTAGTGTCGCCAAATCTTTAACGCAAAAACAACTGCGCCTAGCTCGAGATCATGGGTTGTATAGTTCTTTTCGTGGATTTTGAGCTGACGAGATGGGTAAGCTATAACCTTGTCCCGTTGCATGAGGACACAACCAAGACCAAGGTTGGAAGCATCACAATAGACCATGAAATCATCATTTCCGTCAGGCAATGTGAGAATAGGAGCATTGCAGAGCATGTGCTTGAGGGTTTGGAAAGCAGACTCTTGTTCAGTTCCCCAAACAAAAGGTTTGACTTTATGCGTGAGAGCGGTAAGCGGCACAGCGATCTTCGAGAATCCTTCAATAAATCGTCGATAATAGCCCGCTAGTCCGAGAAAAGAACGGACTTCGGACGGGTTCTTAGGTGTAATCCAACTCTTAACGGCTTCAATCTTCACGGGATCGACGTGAATACCTTGACTATTTACGATGTGACCCAGAAACTGAACCTCCTCCATCCAGAATTCGCACTTGGAGAATTTGGCATAGAGTTGATTCCCCTGGAGTAGCTCGAGAACCAAACGTAGATGTTGCGCGTGTTCGGCTTTCGATTTGGAATAGATCAAGACATCATCGATGAACACGATGACGAAACGGTCGAGATAAGGTTTACACACGCGATTCATCAGATCCATGAAAACTGCGGGTGTGTTGGTTAAACCAAAGGGCATAACAACAAACTCATAGTGGCCGTATCGAGTGCGAAACGCGGTTTTGGGTATATCCTCCTCTTGAATGTGTAGTTGGTGATAGCCTGAACGTAGATCGATCTTCGAGAAACACGTAGCACCTTGTAGCTGATCAAACAAATCATCAATGCGAGGTAGGGGATAACGATTTTTGATAGTTAGCTTATTCAATTCCCGATAGTCGATGCACATCCGGAACGTCCCATCCTTCTTTTTGGCGAAAAGGACTGGCGCGCCCCAAGGAGAGGTGCTCGGGCGAATGAAGCCTTTCTCAAGTAATTCCTGGAGCTGATTCGAGAGTTCACGCATTTCGGACGGTGCAAGTCGGTAAGGAGCTTTGGTAATAGGGTTGGCTCTAGGAATGAGGTCAATACGAAAGTCGATATCACGACTTGGCGGTAATCCGGGAAGATCGTCAGGGAACACATTAGGAAATTCACGAACCACAGGAATGTCTTTCACTTCTGTCTTTCCATTCTTTTCCTTCTCCGCTACTACGATGTTAGCCAAGAAAGCTCTGTATTCCTTGCGGAGATACTTGCTAGCTTGGACACATGACATGAGCTTGAGACCCTTCGAAGTAGTTTCGCCATAAACACACAATAAATCACCATTTGCGTGCGAGAATTGAATCATCTTATCGAAACACACAACTTCAGCATGGTTTTCACGAAGAAAGTCCATGCCTACTATGACGTCAAAACTTCCGAGTTGCATCGGAATTAGGTCGATTAGGAAGATGTGATTGTTGAGCTTGAGAGTACAATCACGAAGAACAGAATTAACGACGACAGTTCTTCCAGTGGCGACTTCAACATCGAACGTCAAGGGGAGATGGGAGCGTTTACGACTAAGAAGCTTCTTGAATTCGAACGACACAAAGCAATTATCGGCACCAGTATCAAACAAACACGATGCATAAATACCATTCACAAGGAACGTATCATTGACCACGTTGTTGTCAGCCTGGGCTTGGCGCACGTTGATGTAACAATCCTAAATAAACCGACACCCTCGATTATTTTCCGACACCCCCAATATATTTTAAAATATCCCAAAATGTCCCAAAATACACCCCATACGCGAATACGGGCCTCAAATACATTAAATAGTATTAAAAATAAAAAAAAAATTTATTATTGGGCTGAGGCGGGCCGCGTAGGACCTCACCCCAACCTTACGCGGGCGGTATAAAGGTTGGAACCTGATTTCGTTTGATTTCTTAAGTTCAGGCGGGCCGCGTAAGACCCCCATTAAGTTAACGCGGGCCGCGAGAGTCCCAAAATGTGGCGCAGCCCGGTGATGACACGTGTCATCATCGTGGCGGACCTACCTGATGAGCCGGCCAAGCTAGTCCGTTGACTAGCTTTGACGCGGGCCGCGTAGACCTTCGTCTACTCTTACGCGGGCCGCGAGAGGGTCAAGATCAGCACCTATAAATAGAACGCATCGGATCTCAGTTGAATTCGTTCATTTCTTTCTTTCTTAAGCAAATTTTTGAATAGAAGGCATAATACTCGGGTATTATACCCCCTAATTAGCGAAGTTCTGCTCCGTTGTAAGTATTATAACCCCTGGATACGTATTAGATACGCTGTCCGATTGATCTAGGGTTCCGTAACGGCTGTCGTGGTTCTGCCCGACGTAGTCATTGGAATGCCGTCTCGGGGAGGGTATTACTAATGTTAAAATGGGTTATTATACTAACGCGTGTGCATTTGTGTAAATTTTAGATTATCATCAGGAAATCCTTACGGAAAACCTAAGACAGCAATGTGAGTTGATCCACTTTTTGTAAACTTTTTGTTAACTGTTTTTACAAAACCTTAAATACTTTTCCATGCGAATAACAGTTATTGAGTATTTGTAAGAATACAATTATGATGAGTATGTTGGGGTTCTGTATACAAAATTTGTTACCACCTGGTCAAGGAGTAACATTTCCACAAGTCGGGTTCGACAGTACCATGGATGTTAATTGTTATGTCTTGGAAACAAATATAATTGCGGGATCGCCCTCAATACTGTACACTGTGAAATGATTATTATTTAAACTTGATTAAACTGGGATTCACTCATCAGTATTTCCCACTGACAAATGTTTTTAAAACGCATTTCAGGTAACAAAATGTGAAAGCCAAATAGAAGCCAGCTGGACAGCACTGAAGGCTTGGAAAAGTGGCAATAAAGTTACCTAAAAATAAAATAGATGTTTTTATTAAATAAATAGGATTTATTCCTATGAAAACGTGTGTACTATGAACTTGGGTTTTAACCCATTTGTTTAATGCTATGAAAATGTGGTATTTTACTCTGATCAAATGTTTCCTAACTACGGTCCTGATGAAAAATTCCGCTGCCAAATTAGACAATACGAGATACCACCGAATATGGCTCGCGGCCGCCCGTTCCCTGGGAATCAGGGATCGGGGGTTGCGACAGGAGGTGGTATCAGAGCTAAGCCACTGATTCAGCCACAGAGGTGTTCTGCTGACATCAAAATGTAAAGTGTTAGGAAATAAATTATGGAAATACGTGCATAACTGTATTTATTTGTTATGTGTTATTTGACTATCTGTTAGTTTACAGTATGAGCGACCAAGGACCATCTGACGCGTACCGTCAATTGTCTGGTTCGCCTAGAAGCGAAGGCACCTCCTCTTCTCAGCCTGCCCTCTCAGGGTATTCTGCTGATACGGAAGAAGGAATCTTTGTGTTTAAGGCTTAGTCAGAAGAGCCATTTCCTCAGAAAAAGAGGGGATGGTTCAGTCGAAGGGAACACGAGCGTAGAAAACGTATGAAAAAGTTACAAGAACAGAGGGTACTAGCAGCAGCCAAAAGAGAGACAGATGCCTATGCCCAGGATATGATAAATAGGGGTATAGCCAATATTCACATCCTAGCAACTACTGCAGCTGACCCTAATCTGGAACAGATAATAGCACCCCAACCACAGCCACCAATCCCTGATCAACCCATGGAAATAGAAAACCCTGAAAACCAAGTAGAGATGCATGACTTCAACCCGGAGGAAATCCCTAGGGTACCAGCACCAAATCCCCTAGACCCAAATTACGATCCCTGGTGGGATGAAGTTAGGGACTACGTGCAACGTTACCCGATACATGAAGACACCCCCATGCAGAACATAGGAGCCTATCCAGGTATGGACCCTTTAGATCCCTATTACCACGATGACTACGTTAGGGAGATCTTAGAAGATCCCTACCGATTTCAGGCACCTACACCCCCATATCAGGAACCCGCACCCCAGATTCCGAACCCAGTCCTAGAACCTGCACCCCCAATGAGTGCAGAAAACGTCCAAAAACTTAGGACATTTGGTGAGGAAATTTTAGAGAGCAGTGAGAGAATGCGACAGGTAGGAGAGAGACTCGTCTGGAAATACGATGAGTGCAATATGGATTTTTGGATAAATCCATATCCGTAATATGATGGTGGGAACGGTAATAGTAATAATAATAAAATAATAATATAATAATAAAATAAAATAGGTGTGTACGGATGCCTACTATTATTTATTTCAGTTGGTATTGTAATTTTATTTCAGTACTGGTGTGTAATAGATATATAGTAGATGAATAGAGTAAAGTCGCAATGATCGACGCTTTTGTCAAAAATGCGTGTCATGTGATTGACTATATTAAATATTATTTTGTGATATTAATACGGGGTAAATGTTTAAAATTTAGATGGCCGATGAAGGAAATCAAGGAAATCTGAATAACGATAACCAAAGTAACATTAACGTGGTTAATGAGAATCCAAGCATCAATAACAATGGAAACCAAATGGATAATAGTGTTGTTCAATACATAGTGGCACAAGGAATCATAGATGCAATGCCATTTATTAGTCAAACGATTCAAGAAGCGAATAATAAAAGTAAGCATAGCAGTAAGCGACCAATTGAACCAGAACACAGGGTGAACAATGGCCCTGTACTTCAGGTGCCCATTCCCAAAAGAAGAAGAACCATGCCTTACGGTTGTTCTTACAAAGAATTCTGGTCCTGCAAACCAATAGAATTCTCGGGCAATGAAGGACCCATTGCAGCTCTACGCTGGATAGAGAAAACTGAGGCTGTTTTAAAAATAAGCAAGTGTGCTGAAGAAGACAAAATAATGTTTGCTTCTAATTTGTTTAAGAACTCAGCCTTAGAATGGTGGAACACTATCCTCCAGTCAAGAGGAAGTGATAGGGTATACAACATGGAATTGGAAGAATTTAAAAATACGGTAGAAAGGAAATTATGCCCTCCTAATGAAAAGGAACAGATAGCTAATAAGTTCCTAAACTTAAGAATGACCGGAGTAGATAGTAAGGGTTATACTACTACTTTCTTTGAATATGCTAGAATAGTACCAACCCTTGCATCACCCGAACCAGTGTTAATCTCCCGTTACATCTGGGGATTAATCGGAGAGATTAGACATGTAGTCAAGGCAGCTAGACCTCAAACTAAAGAAGAAGCTGTAGAACTAGCGAATACCATGACAGATGAATTAATCCGTATTAGAGAAGAAGACCAGAGGAGAAACCTAACCCAAAGGCTTACTCAAGAATTCCGTTCTGGGAATTTCAACCGTAGGAATATGGGTTCTACCTCTGCACCATTCTGCAAGGTCTGCAAGAAAAAGCATTCGGGAAAATGCTCTACTCTTTGCAATTTATGCAAAATGCCAGGACACAAGGAAGAAGATTGCAGGAGGAAATCCAGTAATGGACTATGCTACAACTGTGGAGAAAAGGTCACATCAAGCCGAATTGTCCAAAATTGGCTCCCGCTGTGAACAACAGGAACACTAAAAATGCTAGAGCATTTGTTCTAACTGCAGATGAAGCCAAGATGATTCCAGAAGTGATAGCTGGTACGTTTTTAGTTAATGATGTCTTTGCTAAAGTATTATTTGACTCTGGTGCAAACCAAAGTTTTATTAATACATCATTTTGCAAACTCTTTAATCCGTCATTAACTAAACTACCACAAGAATGTCTAGTAGAGACAGCTAATGGAGAAACAATTAGGATTTCTGAAATCTTGCAAGGAGCAAGAATAGAAATTTTAAACCAAAAGTTTATGGCAAACCTTTATCCAATGAATCTGACGGGATTTGATGTTGTTTTAGGAATGGATTGGTTAATAGCCAATAAAGCCAGTATTTTATGTGATCAAAGTCAATCCAAGTAAATTCACCAAAAGGTAAAACGATCACAATTAAAGGAGATAAACCATCTAGATCCACGAAATTCATCTGTGATGAAAACTGCAAGTTATATAAGAAAAGGTTCTATAGTGTATTTGATTTCCATAATCACTAACACTAAAGGAAAAGAACTAAAAGACATTCCAGTAGTGTCTCAGTTTTCAGATGTATTTCCAGAAGAATTACCAGGACTACCGCCAGACAGAAAAGTTGAATTCAGAATCCATCTGCTACCAGGAACAGCACCAATTGCCAAAGCACCCTACCGTTTGGCACCCGCAGAAATGCAAGCATTGAAGAAAAAATTAGATGAATTGCTGGAAAAATGATTCATACAGCCAAGTTCGTCGCCATGGGGAGCGCCGATACTGTTCGTTAAAAAGAAGGATGGATCAATGCGTATGTGCATTGATTACCGTGAATTGAACAAAGTCATGATTAAGAATCGCTACCCATTACCGAGAATCGATGATCTGTTCGATCAACTGCAAGGAGCTCGATTTTTCTCTAAAATCGATTTAAGGTCAGGATATCATCAATTAAAGGTACAGGAAGAGGACATTCCTAAGACCGCATTTAGAACGAGGTATGGTCATTATGAATTTACTATCATGCCATTTGGTTTAACAAATGCCCCAGCCGCATTTATGGACATGATGAACCGGATATGTAAGCCATATTTGGATAAATTCATAATTGTCTTTATAGATGATATTCTAATTTATTCTAAGAATAAGGAAGATCATGCTAAGCATTTGCACGCACTTTTAAGTCTATTAAGAAAATAAAAGCTTTATGCTAAATTTTCAAAGTGCGAGTTTTGGCTAGAACAGGTACAATTTCTTGGACACTTAGTAAACCATGAAGGAATTCATGTGGATCCAACAAAGATCGAGGCAATTACTAAATGGAAAACCCCTGAGTCACCAACCGAGGTTAGAAGTTTCCTAGGATTGGCCGGTTATTATAGAAGATTTATTCGAGATTTTTCTAGAATAGCCATTCCTTTAACTAAGTTAACCTGTAAATCCATTAAGTTTGAATGGGGACCAAAACAAGAAGAAGCATTTACAATTCTTAAGCAAAGATTAACCCATACACCCATACTAGCGTTACCAGAAGGAACTGAAGAATTTGTAGTCTATTGTGATGCTTCTAAGTTAGGTTATGGATGTGTATTGATGCAACGTCAAAAGGTTATAGCTTACGCATCTAGACAACTTAAGAATCAAGAAGAAAATTATTCAACCCATGATCTAGAATTAGGAGCTATAATTTTTGCCCTTAAGATTTATAGACATTACCTTTATGGTAGTAAGTTTACCATATTCACTGATCATAAGAGTTTAAGGTATGTTTTCGGGAAAAAGGAGTTGAATATGAGACAAAGACGCTGGATGGAGATGCTTAGTATTATGATTGTGATATCCAGTATCATGAAGGAAAAGCAAATGTAGTAGCAGATGCTTTAAGCCGAAAGTATCATGAAAAGCCAAAAAGGGTACGTTCTCTTAAATTAAATCTACAAGTAGATTTAAATGAACAAATCAGAAAAGCACAAGAATCAGTAATCAAGGATGATACTGAAAAAATAAAAGGTATGCTAAAAGAATTAGAACAAGGAACAGATGGAATATGGAGATTCCATAAAAAGAGAATGTGGATACCTAAGTTAGGAAACCTACGTCATAGTATATTAGAAGAAGCCCATAAGTCTAAGTATACGATGCATCCAGGAAGTGATAAAATGTACCAGGATTTAAGGAAAAATTTATGGTGGATAGGAATGAAAAAGGACATAGCATCCTATGTTTCTAAATGTTTAACTTGTTCATAAGTTAAAGCTGAACATCAGAAACCCTCAGGATTGTTACAGCAACTAGAAATGCCAATATGGAAATGGGAGTTAATAACAATGGATTTTGTTACTAAATTACCCAAAACAAAGAAAGGTAATAATACAATCTGGTTAATTGTAGATAGGCTAACCAAGTCAGCTCATTTCCTACCCATGAAAGAAACTTTCAGTATGGAACAGCTAACTAAATTATATGTAAATGAAATTGTTTCATTACATGGAATTCCTTTATCAATCGTTTCTGATAGGGATAGCCGATTTACCTCTCATTTTTGGTCAAGTTTCCAAAAGGCAATGGGAACCAAGTTAAATCTGAGCACAGCTTATCATCCTCAAACGGACGGACAAAGCGAAAGAACAATTCAGACAATGGAAGATATGCTTAGAGCTTGTGTAATTGATTTCGGAGGTAATTGGGACGATCACTTACCTTTAATAGAATTTTCTTATAATAATAGTTATCACACAAGTATCAATGCTGCACCATTCGAAGCACTGTATGGACAAAAGTGCCAAACCCCAGTCTGTTGGGCAGAAATTGGGGAAAAGCAACTATCTAGACCTGAGATAGTGCAAGAAACAACCGACAAGATCATTCAAGTCAAGGAACGACTGAAAGCAGCAAGGGAACGACAGAAGAGCTATGCCGATAATCGACGTAAGCCATTAGAATTTCAAGTAGGAGACAAAGTATTGTTGAAGGTCTCTCCTTGGAAAGGAGTGGTAAGATTCATCAAAAGAGGAAAGTTAAGTCCCAGGTATATTGGACCTTTTAAGATTATTAGAAGAATAGGACCTGTAGCCTATCAGCTACAACTGCCAGAGGAAATGGCAGGAATACATGATGTGTTTCATGTATCAAATCTCAAAAAGTGCTTAGCATATGAATCGCTAATAGTACCTCTTAAGGATATAGAGGTAAATGAACAACTCAAGTTTGTAGAGAGGCCTCTACAGATCGAAGACAGGAAAGTCAAGAATCTCAAACATAAGAGATTAGTTCTGGTCAAAGTGAAATGGGACTCCAAAAGAGGACCTGAGTACACATGGGAGATTGAATCTGAAATGCAAAGGAAATATCCACACTTGTTCCAGTAGATCTCGAGGACGAGCTCTAAAACAAGGTGGGGAGGATGTAACAATCCTAAATAAACCGACACCCTCGATTATTTTCTGACACCCCCAATATATTTTAAAATATCCCAAAATGTCCCAAAATACACCCCATACGCGAATACGGGCCTCAAATACATTAAATAGTATTAAAAATAAATAAAACTTTTATTATTGGGCTGAGGCAGGCCGCGTAGGACCTCACCCCAACCTTACGCGGGCAGTATAAAGGTTGGAACCTGATTTCATTTGATTTCTTAAGTTCAGGCGGGCCGCGTAAGACCCCCATTAAGTTAACGCGGGCCGCGAGAGTCCCAAAATGTGGCGCAGCCTGGTGATGACACGTGTCATCATCATGGCGGACCTACCTGAAGAGCCGGACAAGCTAGTCCGTTGACTAGCTTTGACGCGGGCCGCGTAGACCTTCGTCTACTCTTACGCGGGCCGCGAGAGGGTCAAGATCAGCACCTATAAATAGAACGCATCAGATCTCAGTTGAATTCGTTCATTTCTTTCTTTCTTAAGCAAATTTCTGAATAGAAGGCATAATACTCGGGTATTATACCCCCTAATTAGCGAAGTTCTGCTCCGTTGTAAGTATTATAACCCCTGGATACGTATTAGATACGCTGCCCGATTGATCTAGGGTTCCGTAACGGCTGTCGTGGTTCTGCCCGACGTAGTCGTTGGAATGCCATCTCGGGGAGGTTATTACTAATGTTAAAATGGGTTATTATACTAACGCGTGTGCATTTGTGTAAATTTTAGATTATCATCAGGAAATCCTTACGAAAAACCTAAGACAGCAATGTGAGTTGATCCACTTTTTGTAAACTTTTTGTTAACTGTTTTTACAAAACCTTAAATACTTTTCCATGCGAATAACAGTTATTGAGTATTTGTAAGAATACAATTATGTTGAGTATGTTGGGGTTTTGTATACAAAATTTGTTACCACCTGGTCAAGGAGTAACATTTCCACAAGTCAGGTTCGACAGTACCATGGATGTTAATTGTTATGTCTTGGAAACAAATATAATTGCGGGATCGCCCTCAATACTGTACACTGTGAAATGATTATTATTTAAACTTGATTAAACTGGGATTCACTCACCAGTATTTCCCACTGACAAATGTTTTTAAAATGCGTTTCAGGTAACAAAATGTGAAAGCCAAATAGAAGCCACCTGGACAGCACTGAAGGCTTGGAAAAGTGGCAATAAAGTTACCTAAAAATAAAATAGATGTTTTTATTAAATAAATAGGATTTATTCCTATGAAAACGTGTGTACTATGAACTTGGGTTTTAACCCATTTGTTTAATGCTATGAAAATGTGGTATTTTACTCTGATCAAATGTTTCCTAACTACGGTCCTGATGAAAAATTCCGCTGCCAAATTAGACAATACGAGATACCACCGAATCTGGCTCGGGGCCGCCCGTTCCCCGGGAATCAGGGATCGGGGGTTGTGACAGTTGATATTGAAAGTTCTGGCGCGTGCGGCTTGTTGCTGCTGCTGAGGCTGGTGTTGCTGCTGCTGCTGGGGCTCTTGTTTCACAACCCTGTTCGGGCACATGTTCGCAAAATGGTTGGAATCACCACATGCGAAGCAGACTCGGGCGTTGACCGCGGGTGCCTGATGTGACAACCCGTGATTTACGGCACCTAATTACGTGATTAGCAGATGATTAACGCAATAATAAATAGTGTTTACAACGCGAATTAACTTAATTAGGCCTTTGGAGTGCCTAGGAACGTCTATCCGACTTTACAGTGCGCGAACGGTGATTTGCGGAGAAACATGCTAAACGTTAAGCGATAACGAAACGAAACCATACAAAATACTGACAATGCCGACAGATACCGATTTTCTACGAACATTTTATATTCGTGAAATAAATTTTTGTGAATTTATTGGACAACCGGAACGAAAAACGGTTCTAAAGTGATAAACGACGCGATCTTACGCTATTCATACCGTAACCGACAATCAAACACGCAAATAACGACTACCGATAGTATTATACGAGTTTTAATGCTAAAATTATAATTTACGACGTTACGAGTAATTCGGGATGCAAAAACGGGCCTCGTAGAAAATTTCGGGCCACTTACACGTGAGATGGGCTTGTGGGCCCTGGGCCCAAGCCCAAAACCCACAAGCCTCACATGATATTATCTTTAAAGATCTCTAAAAATCCCTACAATCTATGCAAGATATACAAAATCTAAATAAAATCTACTCAAGATTTTGAAATCTCTACAATATCTCAATTAGATCCTATAAAACACATACACTCTCCATACATTGCACACACAAAACAAAAACATCAGACATCTTCATCTCCTACCTCCCAAAACCCTAAAACACATTCATTGCCTCTCATCTCTCTCTCGGTCATATATCCAGACAAACAATACACACACAAACATAACCCAAATCCAACACAAGACATCTCTCACTCCCTCATCTCTCCCTCTCGATAACAAGATCGGCAACCGATGGGAGCCGATGCCGGTTAACCGGCCGGCAGTGGTTGTCCAGCCGGCGACACCCCCCCCCTTCCCTCCTTCTCAGTTCTCTGATGACCACAACATCCACAGCCAAACACCCTTCGACTACCTCGTGTCCGGCGACGGAAATCAGAAAAACAGAGAGAGAGAGATGGGCTCGCGGCGACGTATGGCGACGGTTACGAAGCAGGAGACAGAGAGAGAAACAACAAGAAGAGAGAGAGGGAAGACGGCAGAGAAGAAGCGGCGCCGCCGCTCACGGCGGCAGCAGTGGCGACGTGACGGTGGTGAGTGGTCCAACGGGTTTCAGGTAATTGGTTCAAGATCTGTTCTAGTTCAAGTTTTGTTCCAAGCACTGTTGTGGTCTCGTTTTGGTTCAGGCAGCAAGAGATGGCAATTATGATGATGCTAGATGATGGTGGTGACAACCACCAGTCCCGACGTCAAGCGCCGCACACGGAGGTGTGACGGTGGCCGACCAACGTCGCGACAGTGGAGGTGTTATTTTGAGGCTCGACATGAGTCCGGTTCGGGTATAGGTTCATTTCCAGATTCACAATGTTTCAGGTTCTGTGCGGGAGTCTCGGGTCAGTTCGGGTTCTTCGGGCCAGCCGCACTTCGGGTCAGATTCAGTCAAAGTCAACAACTCGGTCAACTGGTCAAAGCAGTCAACAGAATGGTTCGGGTTCGCGACTCGGTCAAACCGAGTCAACTCGGTCAAGCGGCTCGATATTTCGACGCGAAGACTTGGTAAAAATTAACGGTACATTTATTTTGTTATTTTTATAGTTTAATCGTACGTGACAAACGAGCTCGAACCCAAATTGATTATAGTATACGTTTTGATTTAGTTGACAAACGTTACATATATATTGATTGGATTATAAATATATTGTTTGAAAACTTGTTGAATTTTGAAAACATAACGACAACTTGTGTTGTCGGGGTCGTCCAAAAACAGAGGAAACTCTGCCCGTTTTTCGAGAAAATCCGTAAAATAAAACGAGTTTTATTATAAAACAAAACATGTTTTTTTTGGAAAACGACAATTATTGATATAAAGCGACTTTTATAAAACGAGATACAAATATAAAGTTTCTTTCGACAACAACTTACAACTTACGAAAACAACGATACGGAAATTATTTCGACAACAAATAAATATAGTTATTATATTTATTTCGAACGTCAAACAAAAACGACGATTCTTTTATAAAATAGATATAACTTATCTATTTATTTCAAACATCGTACAACATGAATTCGTTTTTACAAAATAAATATAGTTTGTATATTTATTTCAAGTATTAAACAATACGAATGCTTTTATAAAAATAAATATAGTTATTATTTATTTCAAACTTCAAACAACTCGCTGATACTTTCGCAAAATAAATATAACTTTATTACAAACACCGAAACGGCATATACGTATATTATGGCAAATATATCCAAGACGCAATATATATAATACAAGTTTATTATATATTACCTTCGTACGAATATTCCTATATACACAAACGACTTCTCAAGGCGACAAAGTTTAACTTAATCATTTTTATTAAGTTAACAACTTATCGTCGAATCGTTCAGTTAACGATTCGGTAGAGCTCGGTAACACGTAGTTTAGTTACCGCTTTTGATTAGAAACTTATAAGATATTCCGTGTTAGGAATATTGTAGAATGCTTGATAGCGAGTCACGTCTTGGAAACGACATCACGAAGTCGTATATAGCTAGCTTTGCACAGGAATATTCAGGTGAGTTCATAACCCCACCTTTTTACGGATTTACATTTTTCTAAATGTTTTCGGGGTGGAAAGACATGCACTTTTTGCAAAGCATACAAGAATTACATATTTCTAAACCATTTTACAAGCAAGTTTTAACTGACACAAATGGTTTACGAAAAGCTTATGTTTTATACCGGTTTTTCAAACAAGCGTATTTTTCGAAATATGCATACACACAAATTCTAGTTTTCTAAACTACGGGAAAATACAAATACAAGAGCTTACAATACATGTGTTATGGTATGATGGATACAAAAACAAGAAGCACTCTTGGTGATAACTAGTACCAAGTATGATGCGTTTTAAGAAATGATACGAGAAATGATACAAGAAATTATACGAGAAATCGTGTCACGAATAGGGTACCATAAGCACCATTAATCGTGTACATACTTAGACCGCAGAACAAAAGGTTAGATCTAACGGGTGTCAGGGCAGCCACACTCTTGGTGAAAACTAGTACCGAGAAGTGCTTTTGTGTCTCAGTCGTGAATCGACAACTAGAAAAATGCCTATGGTTTGGTTGCTTCCTATGTCGTGTCACATGTTAATGGCCTTGCAACCCATTAACAACAAGATACATACAGAAATACTTGAGTTGTACAAGAGACATACAGAAATACTTGATTTATACAAGATACATACAGAAATACTTGATTTATACAAGATACATACCATGTTTTCATACAAAGTTTCCGTATAACATGACAAGAAAATGATTCTAAATTCGTTTTCTCAACACTACTTCAAAAACCGGTTATTCAAAAAGATTTATTTCAAATCTTTTACAAACAAACTATGAACTCGCTCAACTTTATGTTGATTTTTCGCATGTTTCTTTCTCAGGTTACTTTTCAAAGTTATGGCACGGTTGGAATAGGAGAACCATGTGGAGTCGAGTACTTAGTGGGCGTTCATTTTCTAGAAGTCTTAGCTTATTTGCTTCCACTGTGCAATGAAGATACCAGTCCAGTCACGCCAATGCTCTGATATTTTGGGGTGTGACACCTGAGCCGCTTGTTGGCCTTGTGGGGCTGGGAGCAGAGCTTGATGAGCAGTGGCTTGAGCTGGTGCTTGACGGGGACCAGTACGGCAGTTAGCAGTGAAGTGGCCGTACATGTTGCAGTGAGCACAGAAACGACAGGCGAGACCCACCGGGTGATGATAAGAGCAGGTTGGGCAAGCCGGGTGGGGGCCTGTGTATGCACGCTTTGCAGGCGGTGCATAAGTAACTGGTGCTGGACGGTAGTGGGGCTGCTGCTGGGCCGGTACGGCTTGGACTGGAGCAGCAGTGGTTGTAACAGCACAGTTCTTGTTGTTGGAGCTGCTGTTGTTCTTCTTCTTGCGGTGTGAGGACTTTGACGGTTGAGCGGTGACGGTTTCAGCGGTTGGTGCGGTGGTGACTTGATGCAGGTTATTCGAAGTTTTATCCCAAAAACTAGTTTTTACCCGCTTGTCGTTGATTTCGGCGGCAAGCAAGTAAGTTTCTTCGATCGTTGCTATCTTTGCGGCATGCACAAAGTCCGCAACACAGTCGGGTAGAGCTCGGATGTACTTCTTGATCGCCATGTCAGACGTCTTCACTTGATCGGGACAGATGATGCTGAGCTGCTTAAAGCGAGCAGTCAGGGCAGCGTTGTCACCTTCCTTCTGCTTAATGTTCCAGAATTCGTCCTCCAGCTTTTGGCGTTCATGGGGAGGACAGAACTCATCCATCATGATGGCCTTCAACTCTTCCCATGTCAGCTCATAAGCTGCATCATTCCCGCGTTTGTTCCTCTCGGCCGTCCACCAGTCTAATGCGCGGGACTGGAAGACGCCGGTAGCGTTTAGAGTGCGGAGATTTTTCGGACATCCACTCTGGCGCAAAGTGACTTCGATGGAATCGAACCATTGAAACATAGCTGTAGGGCCATCTTCTCCAGTGAATTCCTTCGGACCGCAAGCCTTGAACTGCTTGAAGCTGAAAGCAGTCTTAGTAGCAACTTTAGGAGCTTCAGTTCTGGACTCCTCAGACGATTTGCAAACATTCTCGTAGATTTCACTCACGATCTGGGGCACGACCTTGGCCACTTGTTTCGCGAGGATGGCAGCAAGGCGTTTGTCCCTCTGTTCTTGACGAGAGAGTCATGGGTGACGGGGTCCAGATGATGGTCCAGTTGACATTGTCTGCAGACATCGTCATAGGTCTGAGACACATCTAATACTTACTAAAGCTCAGGAACACAGCGAAACATGTATCACATAAGCACATAGGCACATAGTCACAGATTCACATAAACACAGAAGCACGGAAGCACATAGACACGTAGGGCACTGAATCACAGAGGCAGTCAGAATACAGAAACCTATCATTCAAAGTCTGCGAGCGTTTGAGGATAGCGACTAGATAGTATAAGCGTACAACATAGCATAAGGTCGTCCATAATTTAGCGATTTGTCAGCGTTTTGAGGTAGAAATGCAGTGCGAGTCGTGCGTGTCGATCGAAGTGAAAGCAAAATTGAATAAATCTCCAAAATTTAAACACATAAACAGGTAAATACACATACAACCGCATAAAATCAATGAATCATTAGAGTCAGCAGTTGCGGGCTCAGAATCGAAAACACATAAAAATCGAGAAATAGATCGTCTGCGGCTAATAGACTTCGACTACCCAAAGTGGTTCAACTATTCACAAGGACCATCTGAGTACACATCTGACCTTCGGGACTTGTGCTTCCGCCTCGAATCTGGGCGTATGACACGTATCCTTTCAGTCTCTGCGTGGTCTTCAGTCGTTGGAGTCCGTCGAAACTTTAGTGAGAGCTTTGTAAAACAAAATAAAGATCGGAACAAATCGTCAAGGTTAGGGTTTCACCCCTAGCTTAATGACTTCGTTCCTGTTTTTGATAAGATAAAAGAGAATTATGCGTCAAAGTATGGATTTCACTCCTGATTCGACGCAAATTCTCGTGTTTATAGATGAAATACGGGTTGAACAAGCAATTTAATCGAGAGTTTGTGGTTTTCACACCTAATCTCAACTCAATCGCTCGTTCATATTTGAAAATTCAAGTGCAGTGATAGTGTAGCGTAGGCGTGAATAGCGAGAAATTACAGTAAGCTCATACATAATCCCTACAGGACATGTACGAGTCGGTCTGTTGGTTCCTAACTATAGACTAGGTATCTAAGACTTCGACCCGGACTAGGTCGAGTCTTGCCTAATTCCCTATAGTTATGGCTCTGATTCTGTCACACCCCAACCGATGGCGGAAACATCGGGGCATGGCACTGAGCGAAACAGATTGTCCAGAAGTTTCCATAACAACTATATTTACCAAATATTTAAAGCAACACGTCCCATACCATGTTATAAGTGATAATATAATTATTACAGACAAAATCTAGTCAAGTAGTTCTGTTCCAACAACTCAGATTTTTATTACAGACATTTGTTTATTTATTGGTTTCTAGGACTCCGTCCCTAGCCTCGATTTCATCACCAGCACACAAAGCATGTAAACATCCTAAGCGCCTGTCACATACGTTAAAGTAAAAGTCAATACACATAGTGTAAAGGTGAGCATACAAGTTTGATAATAGCATATAGAGTTCGAAAGCGTTACGCATAACCAGCACGTACACATAGTGAAATGAGGCATGTTAGTTATCGACATGAACCTATCGATACCAATGACTGCGGGTTGACTGCCCAAGGCAGTTCGCGATACATACTCACCACTGTGAGCCATGTAGGTAATTGTCCTTAACAACCCCCGAGTGAACGGGTGCTGAGTCCAAACTAATAGTACTATTGTTGCTAAGGCAGGTAGACAGCATTCCATGTGTAAACATAACAAACAAGCATTCATTAAGTCACGTATAACATGCGGTAATGGTTAGCGTTTAAAGTATTGCATAGTGTGTTCGATGTGATGTAGTATAAGTAACGTATGTAACACCCAAAAGTGTGTAAAGTAAAAAGGGATCGAGTATAGTCACAGCGATTGATGGATTGAAGGGAGCGCTAGAGAGTAGGGTTAGCCTGAATAGATTGATAGCATAACGATAAGCGACGCGTAGAATGATGCAAAGTACAAGTGCTTCGGATAGCAGTTCGATCGGATGGTAATCCGATCGGACAGCCAGTCGTGCGAGTGGTAGTCCGTTCGGACGGTCGTCCGGTCGGATGACTGTTCGAGTGGATTGTTTCTTCCTTTGTGAAGGATGTGTTTGTGTATGATGGCTTGACTTTTGAAGTTTTCATTGTAGCATTTTGAAAACATTGAAGTATCTCTACCTCTCAGGTCAGTCGATCGGACGGTCGTTCGATCGGACGGCAACCCCGTTCGGTTGGGCACTTCAGTGGGAACAAGTTCACAGCAGGGTGTCACTCGATCGGACGGTTGTTCGATCGGGTGGCATCCTTGGTGCATTGAACATGTTGAAAATTGTTTAAGTGTTGAAGTTTCGAAACATCACATAGTCGGATGGTCGGTCGATCGGGTGGTAACTCGATCGGACTGCAATCCGTTCGGTCTTCCAAAACTCTTGATGCTTGATTTGAAACTAAAAGTGGGGCCAAGGTGCAAGCCGTACGGGTGGCCGGTCGTCCGGGTGGCTGTCCGTTCGGACAGCAGTCCGATCGGACGGCACTCCGTCCTGGTCGACCTGTTCGTCTTACACTTGGTTGTTTTGATAGTTTGTCATTTTATCGAGATGTGTTGATATCGTGCTAACCAACAGAACTCCATCCTAAGCCCTAGTGACCCGATCGTATAGGAACCACCCAAGTTCGGTCAGTCCACCGGTTCAGGACAATTGTTCTTGGTTAACCCGGAATCAATAATCTCGTGGACAGAATACGGATCTTGAACCAACACAACCACAATAATGAGTAGTAAGTCGGCACAAGCTCCGATTCTATCGGTTTTGAGTGCATTGAGTGTAAAAGAGTTGAAAGAAAGCTGAAAAACCATCTTTCAATCCTTTTTCTTGTGAATATGTTTAGATCTATGAAAGATCTTTGTTTGTTTATGTGGAAATCGGTTAGATCTAAGTTGTTCTTGGTGGATTGAGGCCAAAACATGAAGTTCTTCAAGAACACATGATGACGTCATCCTTAGAACACCTTGAATCTTGATGATTTCACGGTTAGAAGTTAAGATTTAAAAGATAGAAAGGTATAGGAGTGCGTATAGATTAAGGAAGTACAAGATTTAGGACAAGATCTTACCGGAATCGCGAGAAATCTGAAGAAAAGTGAAGAAAACGAGCTTGTCGGACGTCAGTTGCCAAAAGTAGTAAGTTTGAAAGTGACAAGGGGTATTTATAGGGTTACCCAAAGTAGAAAGGAGGCTGGTCGAACGGTTAGGCAGCCCGATCGAACAGCTTGTCCGATCGGACGGCAGTCCGATCGAACGGCTGGTCGCCTGGTCGATCAGTCACCTCGTTCGAGCGTTTGGTGCGACGAGTGTTGCCGTTTCGATTGCGATTGCGAGCGTTTCGATGTGATAGAGTTTCCTAGTCAAATTACTTTTAACCCCAACTACTATATCAACATACAAGCATCCTTACTTCGTATTCGTTTAGCGTTTGCGATTCGATTGCGATTGCGTTTCGATTGCGTTTCGATTGATTACCACACATAACATAAATAAACATGCACAAGTAACACATAAAACACACACACACGTATAACAATAACCAAAATGCGTAATTCGAGTTGCGAGTGCAATTGCGATAGCGATAAAGCGATTAAACTTGCGATAAATATTTATTACTATGCGATTATTAATAGATACTCCACATAATACAACTAAAGCGAAAAGTAAAATAGACTAATTACAAGTCAAAGAAGTCAAAACAGGAATTGAGTAAGGAGAGACAGATCGCAATTAGCAATCTTTTCTTCCTTTGACTTCAATCTTGACTTTGACTTTGACTTTCGAAACACGGGGTGTTGCAGCAAGAACTGTCAACACAACTCTAGGAGCTATTGGACAAGGGATTTATCAGACCAAGCTTCTCGCCTTGGGGAGCTCCAGTGCTATTTGTCAAGAAGAAGGACGGTAGTTTCCGCATGTGTATCGACTACCGAGAGCTAAACAAGTTAACCATCAAGAATCAGTATCCTTTGCCGAGGATTGATGATCTTTTCGATCAACTGCAAGGTTCGAGTTTTTACTCCAAGATCGATCTTCGATCAGGGTATCACCAGTTGAGAATTCAAGAGGAGAGTATTCCAAAGACGGCCTTTAGGACTCGATATGGACACTACGAGTTCCTGGTTATGCCGTTTGGCTTGACAAACGCGCCAGCAGTGTTTATGGATTTGATGAATAGAGTATGCAAGCCATATCTCGATAAATTTGTGATTGTGTTTATCGACGATATTTTGATTTATTCAAAGACGAAGGAAGAACATGAGCAACATCTAAGAGCTATCTTAGAACTGCTCAAGAAAGAGAAATTGTACGCGAAGTTCTCGAAGTACGAGTTCTGGTTGTGTGAGGTTCAGTTCCTTGGTCACGTGGTAAACGGAAATGGAATTCATGTGGATCCCACAAAGATCGAGGCGATCAAGAATTGGGAGACTCCGAAGACGCCAACCGAGATCCGTCAGTTCCTAGGTTTGGCAGGGTATTATCGCAGATTCATTGAGGATTTTTCGAAAATCGCTCAACCTTTGACCTCCCTTACTCAGAAGGATAAGAAGTACGAATGGGGAGACAAACAAGAGGAAGCATTTCAGTTGTTAAAGAACAAGCTTTGCGATGCACCGATTTTATCCCTACCCGAAGGCACCGACAACTTCGTAGTATATTGTGATGCCTCGCGTCAAGGATTAGGATGTGTGTTGATGCAGTGACAGAAGGTTATAGCTTATGCTTCGCGCCAGCTGAAGGTTCACGAGAAACACTACACTACGCATGATTTGGAATTAGGCGCTGTGGTGTTTGCTTTGAAGATCTGGCGACATTATTTGTATGGCACCCGATGCACGATCTTTACTGATCACAAGAGGTTACAGCATATATTCGATCAGAAGGAGCTTAACATGAGACAGCGATGATGGGTTGAGTTGTTAAATGATTATGATTGTGAAATCAAGTATCACCCAGGAAAGGCGAATGTAGTAGCAGACGCCTTGAGTCGAAAAGAGAGAATCAAGCCCATCAGGGTGAGGGCTTTGGAAATGATTGTTCAGACAGACCTCTCATTGCGCATTCGTGCCGCGTAGAGAGAAGCTCTTAAGGAAAAGAATTTTGAGGATGAATATCTCCGTGGGATGGAGAAACAGTTAGTACCCAACAAGGAAGGAACATTGTGCTTCATGGGAAGAATTTGGGTTCCCCTCTTTGGTGGTCTTAGAGACGTGATCTTTGATGAAGCTCATAAGTCAAAGTACTCGATCCATCCCGGAGCAGATAAGATGTACCAGGACTTAAAGGATTTCTATTGATGGCCGAGATTGAAAGGTGATGTTGCAACATATGTTGGCAAATGTGTGACTTGTGCCAAGGTAAAGCCCGAATATCAGAAGCCTTCAGGTCTTCTGCAACAACCTGAAATACCCATGTGGAAATGGGAGCATATTTCAATGGATTTTATAACGAAGTTACCAAAGACACCCAGAGGTCATGACACGATTTGGGTAATCGTAGACCGTCTGACAAAGTCTGCACACTTTTTGGCGATCAAGGAAAAGGATAACACTAGTAAGCTTGATAAGCTGTACCTCAGAGAGATAGTTGCACGACATGGAGTGCCTCTCTCGGTTATCTCTGATAGAGACGGAATATTTGTGTCAAGGATTTGGCAATCCTTCCAAGAAGCCTTTGGTTCTCAGTTGAATCTGAGTACGGCATTCCATCCGCAGATAGATGGTCAGAGCGAACGAACGATTCAAATGCTAGAAGACATGTTGCGAGCTTGCGTAATGGACTTAGGTGGCAGTTGGGACACCCATCTACCTTTGGTAGAATTCTCGTATAACAACAGTTACCATGCAAGCATTCAAGCTGCACCGTTTGAAGCTCTCTATGGACGCAAGTGCCGATCACCGTTATGCTGGACAGACGCGGGTGATAGACAGCTTGTTGGTCCTGAATTGGTTCAAGAGACGACGGATAAGATTATGCAGATCCGAGAGTGCATCAAGGCGGCTCGTGATCGACAAAAGAGCTATGCGGACCAAAGGAGGAAACCTATGGAGTTTCAAGTGGGAGATATGGTTTTACTAAAAGTCTCACCCTGGAAGGGTGTAGCACGCTTTGGGAAGCGTGGAAAGTTGAACCCGCAATACATTGGACCATTCAAAATCCTGGAGAGGATTGGTCTTGTAGCTTACAAGTTGGATCTACCTGCGGAACTGAATGGAGTTCATGATACATTTCATGTATCTAATCTGAAAAAGAGTCCAACTCAAGAAACAGTTGTCATTCCTACCGATGAAGTTCACATTGACGACACACTCCACTTTACCGAAGAACCTGTTGAGGTTACTGATTGGAATGTTAACAAGACGCATAGGAGTAGTGTTAAACTCGTCAAGGTTCGATGGAAGGCGCGTCACGGCCCAGAGTTCACTTGGGAGCGTGAGGATCACATGAAAGCAAAATACCCGCATTTGTTCCCCAAGACCCCTGCAACTAGTAGCAGAACTAAAATTTCGGAATGAAATTTTCTTAACAGGGGGAGAATGTGACAACCATCAAAAATCCAGGTATCCGTACAATTAATTAATCTTGATTAGTGCTTAATGACTGTGTTGAATTACAATTAATTACTTTCTGATTACTGTACCATACTTACATGTGCATCACATATACATATTGCATGATGTCACTTCATTATTACATGCAAACCACATTAACAAAAATGATGCACCAAGCACAGTTAGCGGATAACTCAGAAAAATGCTGACAGAACTCAGCACATAGACAGACAGTGTTTTGAGGCCAGTATGAGCCAGAGACTAAGTATCACACTAGTATAGTGTGTAGGGAAGTAAGGACCACAAAACTGCATTCCTAAGTGATAGTTTAAGTGCCGGAAAGTGCCTAAAACCCACAAAAAAGTGCAGAATTCTGCATAATTCAGCAAAAATCAGCTTTTTGACATGCTAGTAACATGCAAAAATATGACTAAATGGTCCTGAATGCTTTCTTAAGTGTCGGGAATTAAAAGTGTCACAAAAGTGTACATAAAGAACACTAAACGGTATAGTTTAGCACTTAAACGAACCGGTATCTAACCGAACAATCGGACACTACCCGAAACACCAAAATTATACTAGAAGCATTGTTTTAATGTTTCCTAGCTAGTTATGATCCCCGAACACCCTAACACACTATATAACACATAATATGCTTAAACACTAATCATCACACTTGAAATCTAACTAGATTGCCTAACCTACCATTAAACCCAACCAAATACCCCCCCCCCCCTTGTTATGGACGGTCACAAGGTGGCCCACTATCAAGATTCTTACAAGATCTTACTATATATCATTTGATCTTATTTGATTTAGTAGAGCTTATGTCATGTACTTAAGAAACACCTTATCCATTGGTTAATCCCTAAAGATGGTTATAAGTTAGAACATGATCTCATTGTCATCACACACACTTCACACACTACTCTCTCTCCCTCCTCTCCTCCATTCTCGGCCGCAAGCACCACCCCACACCACCATCATCTTCAATTCCTTTTCATCCATTTCCAAGTACTCTCAAGGTGTAAGAAGCAAGGTTAGGGAGCTTGGTGGTCTTGGAGATTGAAGGACCTCTCCCATTTGCTATTATCCATCACATTTGTCACCTTCATCTTCTTGTGTTCATCCCTAGCCCTTGTGCTAGTAGTAAGCTTCTTGTCACTTGATTTTACTTCATACTTAGTTGGTTAAAAGATGTTATGTAAGATGTTAATCACAAGAACACTAAAGAACATAATCATGAAACTTTAACATAAGCTTAATAACATAAGAATACATGTTGATTAGTATTGAATTGCTTCTTGATGATTGATGATTTGTGTTAGTGATGTTAGACATCATATGAAACCAGGGGCGGTTCTTAGAAGGGCTCTGGCATGGCCACGGCCCATGCAAGTTTTTCGGCCGTAGTGCTAATTTTCCGCATTTCGTTCGAAATTTTTTATATATACTATGTTTGGCCCGGGCTTTTTTTAGTGCCCGTGTCTTTCGGCCCTGGCACGTTCAATGGGCAAGATCCGCCACTGTATGATGTCACACCCCGACCACGTATAACATACAAAACGTGGCGGAAACGTCGGGGAGTGTTGTAACAGAATTATTGTTTCACAACCATGGCATACAAAGTTATATTTTATTTATTAAACAAGAGTGTTATATTGTCTTAAACAGGAAACAAAGTATTCATAACATGATTAAACTAGGTTATCTTCATTTTTAGTCTCTAAGGCACAGGTCCGCCCTAGTGTCACGGTCATCATCCTATGGAAAAGCTCTTGAAAACACATGTGAAAATAGGTACGTCAGCATAAAAATGCCTGTGAGATACATAGGTTTTTGTAAAAATATGATTCATGACTTGTGTTTAAGAAAATGTTTAGTCATGAACCTTGTAATTTGCTTTGTCTTATAAATTATTTGAAAAACGATAAGATCAGTTGATATGTATAAATAAATGTAAGGTTAAATGAATAACCATGTAAAAATGAGTTTGTGTAAGATAAGTTGCTTGTAAACAATGTCTTATAAAAAGTATGTTATTTGTATAAAATGTCATGTGTCATAAATTGAAATGATTTAAATAACGCTACGTTATGTAATACCATACAAACACTTATGTATAGGAAGTACCAGCGGCGTATCCACCATGCTTGTATCATATTTCACACGCCTCGTTACTTAAATCACTTACTCAAACCAAACCACCAATGTAAATTGTTTATGTATAATCAAATGTCAAAATGTTATTATGTAAACCATATCAAAATGTCTGTGTTTAATGTAATTCATGAATTGTGTATATCAATGTTAAAATGTTTACGTCTAATGTAAATCATGTAATGTGTATCCAAAAATGTCATGTATGGTATGTGAAATATATCAACTAAACCATATGTAAAATGCACAAAAACAAGGTATTGAAGTAAAACATGGTTTAAATCAAAGTTATGTTTTGTGGAACAAATGCATGCTGTACTGATATAAACATCTATGCGGTATTGTGAAAATGCATACATCCAAGCCTTGAGACTGTGGCGATAAACCCTTAAACAAATTAAAGGTTTATCTAAGTTATGTATATCGAATTCGGTCATTCCTTCCAATCCAAACAAACCCAGGATTTCAGGAACGGGAGTTGTCAATTCCTATGGTACCACTACCTACTAACGAACGGCGTAGCTAATGTTAATGAATGTATTGTTCCATTGTAAACTACCCAAATGTCATACCAAAATGTAAACATGTGATGAAAACAACTGTACTAAGTATGCACACAATGGGCGTACCTAGCATGAAATGTAATGTGAAACAATGTACTAAATATGCACACAATGGGCATACATAGCATGAAATGTAATGTAAAACAATATACTAAATATGCACACAATGGGCATACATAGCATGAAATGTAATGTAAAACAATGTACTAAATATGCACACAATGGGCATACATAGCATAAAATGTAATGTAAAGCAATGTACTAAGTACACACACAATGGGCATACATAGCATGAAATGTAATGTAAAGCAATGTACTAAGTACGCACAAAATGGGCATACATAGCATGAAATGTAATGTAAAACAATGTACTATAATGTACTAACGAACATAGCAGGTATATGATGTGAAAACATGGAAAGCATGAAAGTAACAAGTAGGCACATGTGTTCCACCCCAAAACAGTTTGGAAAACAGTAAAAGAGGGGGTTCTATGTACTCACTTGAGATTGCTAAGAAGTCCTAAGATAACCACCAAGCAATGCTAGAGATCACGGAATCAAACGGCACCTAATATAGGTAACTATGTTAATATACCGGACCTAAATCGGAAGATCGGATAGAATGCGGGTTCGTAAACCAAACGAGTATGGAGACTCGTGTAATATGGTTTAACAAAGCCTACATACTAAATGAAACCTAACATAAGTGCTTACGACCCATTACGACCCGTTTAGGTAGCTTATGCTACTTTAACGCGTCGCTCGCGTGAAACGCGTTCGGACCACCTAACTAGTCCTATGACAAGTAAAATATGCCTTAACATATCTAATATTGTTACCAAAACAGTTTAGATACCAAAATTTATGTTACATATGCTTAAAATGAATTTTGGCGTCAAAAGGGCATTTTGGTAATTTACCTAAGGCATATAAACTAACTATCATACAACTACTTAAACGAAGCGACCATAAGGTATAACCTTGGAAGGTTATTCCCTATATACTATGGTCACCTAATGTGTTTGGTCGGATCCTAATGATCGACCAAATGGGTCGGGTTCGAAGGTATAAGCGATTTATCAGATCGCTTACCCTTACGACCCTAGAAAACGTGGTAATCAGTAGGCATAGTCACAAGGGACTATAACCATCGTGATTACAATCACGTTGCGAAGTTCAAACGAACTTCGCATTGACCATAAACTGGTCAATGCAGAAAGTCAAACAAAGTTTGACTTTCGGACTCGAAAAGAAATAAAAGAACGAAGGAACACTTACGAAGGGTCCCCGAATGCTAATCTAGATCAAAATAGCTCAGGTATGAAACAAAGGTTTCAACTTAGAGCACATTAGATCAGATTCTTGTGAGGAAAATTGAAGGGTGGAGGTGGGTATTTATAGTTTTTGGTTCACCGTTAGGATCATTTCTTGGAAAAGGGGGGCACGATAGCCGTACACTTGTTGGAAAGTTGTGGTAACTCATTTGCCATCCACCATAAGAGTTTGACACTTGGCACTTGGCACTTGGCCTTTGGAGAGTGTTAAGGGCTGTTAACAGCTGAAAAAAAACGTTTTGCTGCATCTGGCCCCTGCTTACGGACCTAGTTTGGCAGATTTACAGTTTCAGTCCCTGCAACCTCAAAACTTGGTTTTCGATGCGTTTTTTTGACACGTTTAAGCCCCGTTAACCCCATTTCAAAGCTCTAAAATGAAGTTAAAGTATAGAGAACTTAAAATGTGCTCAAAAATATCTCAGATGTCGGTTCGTTTGGCCGTACGATCGCGATGTTCGCTTAATTACGACGGAATGCGCATAAGCGCGAAAAACGATCCAAATGACGCGACGAATGGATTTTTCTCAAGCCTAAACACTAAAATAAAATATTTTAGTGCTTACATAAATTTTTGGATGTCCGGATGTATTCAGAACGTAAGTTATGCGCGAAAGTGTAAACTTGAGCACTTTTTGACGCTTTTAGTCCCTGAATGTCCCAAAAGTTTATTTTAGCACACCGAACACCTCAAAGCCTATTTCTAAGCTATGTAGAGGATATTTATGGCATGTTTAACTTATGGTCATGTTTCGGAATGTTCGTTACTGTTCAAATTGGCATACTTTCGCAGTTTGTCAAGTTTAGTCCCTGTAAGCGAATTAACTTGTTTTTGCCATACCAAAGCCTTCAAAACTTATTTCTAAGTTTTGTAAGGTTTATTTAAGGTATGTTAAGTATATGTTGATGTTCCGGAGTATTTTTCGCATTAAAATGATTACGTTTACGCACCAGTTTGCGTATAACTCTCCAGAAAGTGATATAGAGTTTGAAATTGAATAAAAGTCAAAACATGAAAAATGTAAAACATAACCAAACAAACATTTGGATCAAATAACATTGTTTTATTGATAATTGAACTGTTCACAATGATTACAAGCACAGATGTTACATATGAACCTACTAGATTGTGATTTAGCACATGATCTAGTAAATTAAGGTGGTGATCTTGTGAAGCACCAAGATCATCATACTTTATGTTGCTCATGAACTTGAAGAATGAAAATGATTTTATGAATAATGAAACATGTAACATGATTACTAGACATAGACTTGGATGATTTCAAAACTAGTTTTCTCAAGAAACTAAGTTAAGTCACAAGATTTACATAAACATTGTTTTTAAAGAAACTAACCATGTTTCTAGTGGTGAAACAAGTATAAAAATACATTGTTAACAAGAAAAAATTCAAAAGAATGATTTTTGGAAAAATCATTTAGTAAGTTGTAAACACCTAAATCTTTCAAGAATGAAACTTTTAAAGAAGTAAACACATTTTAAAGGGTAACTAAACCTACTAAACACACTACCAAGTTACTACAAGTTTTTATGAAAGTTCAAGTTCATGTCGTTAGGTAAATTACTTGATTTTGGCACTTGGTAAGTGTTGAATGAAGTGTTGATTGATTGTGATGATTTTTAAAAAGAAAATGATATGCTTTGATAGCATGGACACCTCCATTTTTAGGGGAAACTATGGCAAAATTTTCTAAAAATATAAACACTTAAAAAAATATTTTCAAACAAATATTTACAAGTGTATTTTGATCATGAGTTTTCAATATAAACTTTGCCATAATCTTTGTTGCAAAAATACAAATATTGGAGGTTGGTTTTTATAAATAAAAATGGCTAGATATATATTAAAGACACATGTGTGAATATTTGTATACTTTGTGTATTGGTTATGTTATTTTAGGGATAAAATAATATAACTCAACAAACACCAAGAACTTACAATCCAAAATGTTACCAAAAATCTCATGGAATAAATACACGAATTACACACATAACACTGTGAAACCGAACTAAGAAATGTAACTTACCAAAATATTCCGGAAAATATGCTTATAAATATATTTTTGGTAAATGATATTTTGGATACAAAGAAGTAAAAATATGATTTTTCTAAATATTACCAAGTTATATCATATTTTTGACAAGGAGAAAATATATTATTTTCAGGAAGTAAAAATATATCTTCTTGGAATTACTAGGAAGTATAATATTTTTGGGAAAAATATTTATTTTCTTGGAATACATTGTTTTTAGATAACATAAGTTTATATATATTTGCTGAAGTGAGACTTGAAAATATATTAATTTGGAACTACAAATAAGTTTTGTCAAAAGAAAAATTATGAATAATTTTTCTAAGTAATAAAACATATACTTTGGAAATATGTATTGGATATTTATTCCGGAATAATTAATTAGGAGTTAAGTATAAAAATACTTAACAAATACAAGAATACGAATACACATGTAAAAGATACCCCCCATCCTTGGGAAGGAAATACAAGTATAAATACTTGAGAAGTATTATTACAAAAATATTGTTTAACAATTATTCCAAAAATTAATATAATTTAGAGTTAAAATAATTATTATTTTAACAAGTAATTATAACTTGGGATAATATTAAAGACATAAAAGAAACGTAACTCAAAACGTAAATACTAAGGCAAGGCACGGCCCGTTCGTCTAATAGACCCTAGTACATTGTAGGTAGTCGTGTTTGCTGAAGGGATTTGAGTTACGAGTACTGAAGACGCAAGACAGTGAGTTCATGTCCCCCTTTTCTTTAAACTGTTTTGTTTATTAACTTCGGGGGTGAAATACATGTTACAAAGGGATTACATACAAATACAATTGGTATGGTTAGCCTAGGAAAGTACCATAGATCATGTGAATGGGTAGGCGCATACTTGAGACCATTAATCCTCGTATAAGGACCGAGGGGCATGAGTGATAGATCTATTTGGGTGTAGCGAGCCCACACCCATGAGGACCAGGGTGACCCATAGGGTGACTATGTCTTCCAGCCGGAAGCCCGGTACAAATTTGCTAGGTTTGAGCCTTCCTACGCCGTCGCACATATCAGTGGCCTTGCAAACCATTTGTGATCTTTTCCTTGTTTGCTTTCATACCGGGATTTACAAATTTACATACACTGTTTACAAAGGTTTTATACATACATATACACAAACACATGAACTCGCTCAACTTTTGTTGATATTTTTAAACTACATGTATTTCAGGGAATTAAGTGGATCTGGCGGGTGTTTGCATATTTCAAGCTGCGTCATGAATAAAAGATGTCATCTGAGGTCGTAGGGTTTAGGAGATGTATCTCATTCCAGGACGAGATACATGGTTCTAAACTCGGTCTTTTTTTAAGGTCTTTTGTCGAGTCTTCGTGAACTCATTTAAACATGTTGTGGTTGTAACTTAAATTTGGAGTCTACGTTTCAGACAAGTGTGTTGTGGTATTTTCAAACTAAATCTTTATGGATGAACATCTTATGGTTTGATTATATAGTTGTTGTTATGATTGAATGCTATGGTATTAAGAAAGTCACACCATAATCATGCTTCCGCAAAAGTCAGGGTGTGACAGCTTGGTATCAGAGCTTCGATCGTAGCGAACTAGGATATCGGTTTTTTACTATAAGCTTGTTGGGCTCACGATAGTCAATGCACATCTGATATGATCCATCTTTCTTCTTGACGAACTGAACGGGAGCGCCCCATGGAGAAGTACTAGGGCGTATAAAGCCTTTATCAAGAAGTTCTTGAAGTTGGCTCGATAGCTCTTGCATTTGCGAGGGTGCTAGACGATAGGGAGACTTAGCAACAGGCATAGCGCTAGGCACTAAATCGATACGAAAATCGACAGAACGAGCAGTCGGAGGACTAGGGAGATCGTCAGGGAAAACATCGGAAAAATCACAATCGACGGGAACATCACTTATACTTGGGCCTTTGTCTTTCTTTTCCACAACGTGGGCAAGAGAGGCGTAAGAACCCTTGCGCAAGTGTTTGTTCGCTTGAGTATACGACATAAGCTTGAGACCCTTAGAAGGTTTCTCGCCATAGACATGTAGTGAATCACTGTTAGGAAGAGGAAGACGAATGAACTTATCGGAGCAAACGACTTCAGCACGAACTCGACTAAGCCAATCCATACCTACTATGATGTCGAAACTACCCATGTGCATAGGTATGAGGTCCATTGAAAACGTATGATCGTTGAGATTCAAAGAACACTTAGAAAGAACAGAATCAACAGTGACGGATTTACCATTTGCGACTTCGACAGCGAACGATTTAGGAAACTTAGAACGTCTACACTTAAAGTTTGGGGTGTGACATTCCTAACCATATACGAGTTTCCTTACACAGTTACCATTATGCCTTTCATCGGCCTTCCATTGTTATTTCTCGAGTTAGGCTTTTAATATAGCTAGTTTTTTTAAAGTTGCGCGTTGCGGCGAAACCAAACAAATAATAATGTAAATCAAACGTGATTTGAATATAAAACATGTTGTTTAGAAAGCCAAACCATTAGAACGGTTTAATTTATCATCGTACCGTTTTATGATACCAAATAAATACTTTATTTTGAGTACAATTTCGTTTTTAACAAAACATATAACAGAATGTCGAGGGAATAAATCAAGCACAACTACGTATTTAAGTTTTTAGAAAAAGGTTATAAACGTAATTTAAAAAAAAAGTATCAACTTAATTGATAAATTAATATATGTTCTAGAAAAAGAAAAAGACTTATTAAAAAATGATAAACGAAATATATGGTTTAAAAAAAAATTGAAAATTTGTTATTAATAGAATATACATACATATATATATATATATATATATATATATATATATATATATATATATATATATATATATATATATATATATATATATATATATATATATAGGGTAAGGTTCATGCGAGAACCACCCTTATTGCGAGAACCGCGAGAACCAATGTGAACACAACCTAAAATAGCTAAAAAAAACCTAACCCCACCCCCCCCCCCACCCCCAAAAAAAACCTAAACCCCCATCCCCCCCCCCCCAACCCCAAGCTAAAATGCTAAAAACTAAACCCCCAAAAAACCTAAAAAAATCTAAAAAAAAAATCTAAAATTTTTTTTTTAATATTTTTTATGTTAAAATCGCTACTTTTAGTAGTCAAAAAAATTTTTTTTTTTTTTTTGCTTCGAAAAGTAGCGATTTTTTTTATAAAAAATGTTAAAAAAAATTGTGTGATTTTTAGCTATTTTTAGGCATTTTTGGTTTTGTTCACATTGGTTCTCGCGGTTCTCGCAATAAGAGGTGGTTCCTAACGGATCTTTGTCCTATATATATATATATATAGGGCAAGGATAAATCGAAAACCCGGTTGAGTTGACTAAACCCTAGAAACCCAATAACCACCATTGATGATACTTGATGGATGGCTAGGATGATTTTTTGGTGTGATGTCCTGATCTCAATTACTTTTTGGTATAATATATAGATGATAGTACACCTAAAGGGTAAAATGAGGAGACATGTTACAATTTATCTCTGCATGTTGATGTTGAGTATGATCAGAAGACTAGTATTCATTATTACACTTCAAACCTATGCCTCCTAGCTATATTAAGTATTGATTCAAAACAAAAATTCAAAAAACAAATGCCCCAAATGTAGTTCACAAATCTCTCTATCTCTCTCTCTCTCTCTCTCTCTCTCTTCATCCCCTTCACACCAAACTTCGCCGGAGATTTTGCACCGCCAAAACAGTTGACATTTCCACAATTCTTTAACAATCCCTCTCTCTCTCTCTCTCTCTTCATCCCATCCAGACCACCTTCACCGGAGATTTCCACCGCCAAAAAAATCAGCAAATTATCAGCAAATGCGTCAGTCTTCTTAGCAAAAGGTAACACCTTTGTTTTTCTGTAGAAATCTGTGTTTTTTTGGTTGTTTACATTTTGAAACAAAAATGTAGGGTTTTATTGTATACTTCTCCATTATTGAGATGCAGGTGGTTGTTTGTCTAATATTGCAAAAAAAAAAGTGATGTTCGGGGGTTTGTGTGTATTGGTTTGGAAAACAAATGATGTTACCAAAATTAGGGCTGGAACCATTGCAGCGGTGGTTACCAGATCCGGTGTGTGAGTTAAGATCCAGATGTTAAATAGATCTGGCAGCTTGAAGAAAATCGCACATGAATATGAATATGAATATGAATATGAATATGAATATGAATATGAAGATGATGATGAATAAGATACGAAGATGACGATGAATCAGATATGAATCTTGTTACTTTTTTTAAATTCTCTTTATGTTTTTTTTATCTAAAATTACACATTTTTTGTAAGTGTTTTTAGTTGAATCAGGTATTTTAAGGTATGAAATGTGTAAAAATGTGTTATTTATGACTTTTCCCTCTCTCTCTCTCTCTCTCTCTCTCTCTCTCTTTATATCTTTATCTTCTATTTTATTTCCAGTTCTTAAAGATCTTCATTCAGATCTAAAAGTGATCTGAATCCAAAAGATGATCCAGTTCAAAAGATCATCATCCAGATGCTCCAACTTTTTTCTGGATATGTTTTTTTTTTTTTTTTTGTTCAAGAAGATGAATGTTTTTAATTTATTGATTTATCAATTTTTTGTGTAAAATTTGTTCAAGAAAAAATGCATGTTATATTTTTTCCGTGTCACATAAATAATGTACGTTTACATAAAATAAAGTGCATTGTTACACTTTTTTAGATTATTGTAAAAATAAGTGTGTTGTTACATTTTATATGTTATGGATTTTTTGGTTTTGTTTTTACCATGTTACATTTTATTTTTGCCTCATATTTTTGTACATTTTTGTTGTATTTACATAAAATAAAATGCATTGTTACACTTTTTTAGATTATTGTAAAAATAAGTGTGTTGTTACATTTTTTATGTTACATTTTATATGTTATGGATTTTTTGGTTTTGTTTTTACCATGTTACATTTTATTTTTGACTCAGATTTTTGTACATTTTTGCTGTATCCGTGTTACATTTTTTTTTCACTGAGATTTTTGTACATTTTTGCTCTATGTGTGTTTGATCATGTGCTTTTGTTGATGGTTGCTTGAATATCTTATTTTTTTTTCAAAAACGTTTCGTATTGTGAGGAATGTTGATGTTTTTTTAATTGAAATGCAGGGAAAAAAGGGATCTACCACAAAATTGGAAAAAAGGTGTTAAAGGGAAACTAATAAGTATTTAATCTCAAATTATTATTACATTAATTTGTATAGCTTGTGTTTACGGATTTCTTTTGTAACATTGCGGAAATGTTTTGTTTTATGTATGGTGTTGTGATTAGATATCTTATTACCTGGTTATATAAAAAAACTTTTGGGATTTGTTTTTTATTTATATGTACAAATGTGAAATGAAACAAAAAAAATGTCTATGTTGTAGCATTAATGTGTATTTCTATGTAGGATAAAATATGAAAAAATGATTTTTGTAACATATGACTCGGTTTGTGTAACGTATGAAAAAAATGATTTTTGTAATTGGTCTTACATACGCCAAGTGAAAAAATGTACATCAATCAGTTGTTACATCAAAACACTGATGTGGTTTTGTATAAAATGTTCCTATAAAATGGATGCAAATATTATTAAGGGTCTTTAACAACCGTTCATTACCAAAAAGATTTAACAAATATGACATACACTTTGAAGTGACATAAATCAAATTACACAATAGGATAAAAAAAAGTGACAAAGTATCAATTCACTGATGTGATTATTATATAAATAAAATAGGTGGTGGTTAACAGTGAAAAAAAAGAGTGATAAAGTACCTATCTCTGGAGCATGCATTTAATGAGGAGTGTGGTGGTTAACATGGATCCTAACAAAAAGTATGTCAGGCAAGGAAATTACTTATATGCCCTTAACATCCTTTTCAAGAGCTGAGACGTGGCACTTTGGTGTCCATCTAATGGGTTTTCAGGGTTTAGTCAACTGGAGTGAGTTTTCTCCTTATAATTAGCCTATATATATATATATATATATATATATATATATATATATATATATAATAAACTATTATAATATTAACAAAATAATAATAAAAAACCATATATTATTTTAAAAATAAAATTACTATAAATACCCATTCGTTAACAATATATATATATATATATATATATATATATATATATATATATAGGGGAAGGTTCATTTGATAAGAAAATTAAAGGGTAAATTACTTTTTGAGTCCCTGTGTTATATGTGTTTTAACTAGTTGAGTCCAAAAGCAAAAAGTTTAACGACCTGAGTCCCTATAAGCAATTTCTTTAACCATTTGAGTCCAAATTTCTAACTCCATCCACCAAGTTTGTTAACTAAGAGGGTAATTTGGTCATTTACACACAAAGTACAAGACTTATATGCACATAAGGACAAAGAACAAGTTTTTAATGCATAAACTTTTAATATATAATATATATAATAAAATACACACAGAGCCACCATCCCCACCACTGCCCCACCATCATCCCCATCACTGCCACCACCATCGCACTACCGCCACCTCCAAACACCCACCACCACCGTTTCACCTCCACCACTAGTGCCGCCCCACTGCCACCACCATTGTCACCACCGTCGGCGACATTTGCAGATCACTCAGAACGGTCTCATAAATGATCATAAAGTGGCCTCATTTGTAGATCACTCAAAACTTTAACCAAACAATTAAATCATTTTCAAAACTTGATAAATGATCATAAATTTGCCCTCTTTTGCAGATCACTAACAACATAAATGAAACCAAAACCCTAACCAAATTCATCAATCTAGTTCAAAACTTCATAAACCTCAATACCTCGTAAACAACTCCAGATGACTCAAAACCAAACCAAAACCGAACCAATCAATCAAATTTCATAACTTTATAAAAACCCACAAAAAAACAAATCACATACCCACCATCCCCATCCAACCATAAAATTTGTGATCCCAACCCATCAAATCCAACAATTCACCAAACAAACAAATACCCATATGCAAAATCACCATTTAACCAACCAAAACACATACATCATAGGCTTCAGAGATGGTTTTGAATTTGGCTTCTGCATCTTTCTTGTTATTAGGGTTTTTATCAGGGTGCCATTTTATGGCGAGTTTTCGGTAGGCTTTCTTCAAGTCATCGTTGTTAGCACTTCGATCGACCTGAAGAACCTTGTAGTAGTCCACACCCATGGTTACGATGGCTGATTGTGGTGAGGTTGGGTGGAGACGACGACGCAACAGATGGTGCTCACCGGAGACGACGACGCAACAGATTCGTCGGAGAACAGTTACATCAGAAAACACCATAAGCATGAGTTTAGAGACAATCAGTGCAGTTCATCTCTTGTTAAACACATTAAAGCTCTTATCAGATATGAGTGTTCTTGCTGCAACAGAGATTGAAGTTGTGGGTGATGAAAAGGGGATGAAATTAGGTTAAAAGGAAGCCATTGAAATGGGGATTGAAGATGAAGGAAGTGTGGGGGAGTTGTGGTGGTGACGGTGTAGTGGTGGTGGTGACGGTGGAGGTGCAGTGGCGACGGTGGTGTTGATGGTGGAGGTGTGGTGGTGGGATGGAGATGGTGTATGTAGAGAGAGAAAGAAAGTTCTGGAGATGATGGGATGAAGATGGTGTAGGTATATATATTTAATTATAAAATGGTTTTTTTAATATAAAAGGGTGTTTTGGTCATTTTAAAAAAAGTTAACTGAGATTATCTAACTGAGGTTGAAATTTGGACTCAAATGGTTAAAGAAATTGCTTATAGGGACTCAGGTCGTTAAACTTTTTGCTTTTGGACTCAACTAGTTAAAACACATATAACACAGGGACTCAAAAAGTAATTTACCCAAAATTAAATTAAGAAGAAAAAGAACAAAGGGTACAAATGTAAAACATAAAAATAGTTTATCTCTCAATTCATTTATTATTATCTTTGACTAATTAATTAGTCATAAACACTATCATACTCCACACTTAAATTTTTGCTTACACACATCAAAATTTATCCTACACATTTTGAAATTTATCCTACACATATTGAAATTTATCCTACACAGATCGTAATTCATTCTACACACCTCGTAATATATGCAATACTTTAAATTATATATTTTTCCTTTTTTTGAAAAATATGTTTTTTTTAAATAAGTTACAAATTTAATATAGTTAGCTATTAAAAAGGAAGACTACCAATTAATGATCCATCTAAGTTTTACCAATATACCCTTACACTAATATTAAATATAAAAATTAAATGAAGTAAAGTGAAACATTCTTATTGGTTGAAATTTCTTCTTTTTTATTCTTACAAAAAAATTCTTTTCATTTGAACTCTCCACTATATATATATATATATATATATATATATATATAAAGTATAATGTACTTCACGCCTTAACGTACATTAACGTACTTCACGAAATATATAACATGCGTAATTATTTTTTTGACCAAAATAACGTGCGTGATTTTGGATCCCATGCGTGATTATGTGGTCCCATGCATGATTATATGTTCCATGCGTGATTATACCCCTGATCCAACGGTTACCATTGTCTCCTACATGAAGTATGATAAGCCGTGAAGTATGTTAACCTTTCTCTATATATATATATATGGGGTATTACCAGGGGCGAACCCACATAGAGCGGGTCGGGGTCCCCAGACCCCAATGGTTTTAAAAAAAAAGTAATAGATTCGGTATATTAAATTTTATAAGGACCCCATAAATACATGTAGGTGGACACCATAAAAAGAAAGGAAACCTGGTGCGGTGGAAAACCCTCTCTTTGCCAATAAGAGGTCATGGGTTCAATCTTATATAGGCTGTTTTTCTTTTGACCCGACCCGAACGAGCACCGACCCGAAAATTTTAACGTTTTGTTATGAAAATTTTGAACACCGAAAAAAATGGACCCCGGTGGAAAAAAATCTTAGGTCCGTCACTGGGTATTACATGACATTTTGTTTAATCTCAATTTTTGGTTGCCACAAGCTACGCCTAGTTTGGTTGTAGTGTGCATGCATGTTCTTATATGTAATTAAAGAAAGCCTGATTTGCTAAATAGATAGAATGCTTAAGTTTGAGATATGAAGACAACTACTTATAGCCCCCAACAAACAGCTATAAGTGTAGGCATAAAGACTTCTATTCTAAATTCTAACTCAATTTAAAGGCGTTTATATCAGAGTTGATTATAGATATGTTGTAGCAAAGCAATGCCCCCTTTTTAAGACTTCTCATAATCACTTCTGGGCAACCAAACTAACTTGATTATGGTAATTTTATGGAATGAAGAAAACATTTACAAACAAAGTCGTGGCAACAACAATCTGTAATGGGGTGTAAAGCTCTTGCATGTGAAATTCGAAATCGTTTGTCGGAGTAAATTGTATTATCATCATGGATTAGGATCAAATACAAAGGCTCCTAATTATAAGAAGGGTACAAAGGCTTCTAAAAAAACCCACTACATAAAAAAAAACCTAAACACCTACCACCACCCAAAAACCTAACCCCCCCCCCCCCAATCACCCACACCAAAAAAAAGAAACTTTTTTTTTGTCGAGAGGGGGGTGGGGGGGGGGGGGGGTTAGGTTTTTGGGTGAGGGTGGGTGTTTAGGATTTGGGTAGTGGTGTAGTAGGTTTAGGTTTTAGGTTATTGGACACTTGTTACTCTATAAATCCTTTTTACACTTCTTACAATTAGGAGTCTTTGTAGAATAACTTAACCCGTATTTGTTCGACAAAACAAGCCAATATCATATAACCAATATCATATAAGAACCAAAATGCATGTTGTTGATAAACGTATATAAAAAAGTTATAAAGTTAGTAGTAATTTCATGTTTTAGAAGGAGTCCCATAAGGCGATAATCATCTACCATTAGCCCATTATTCAACTTACCATTTGATCTAAGTACCCATGCCCCTTTGGCTCATTAGATAGCAACTTCTGAATGGAAGTGATGTAAAAGTGCGAACTTATCCCACATAGGAGGGTGCATATGGTGTTTTACAAGTAAAGAGCCAACATGATCGATCGATGTGCAACATTTAGATCGAGTGACCTAGAATGTTCAAGTTTCTCATAGCAAGCATGTCGGTTAAACAATATAATAGCTATAAAGGTGTTTAATACTTTCCGCTTAACGCACTTAGATGATTTGGTGGTTTGTCCTTCGATAGCACTATAAATAGAAACCTTAGTTGAGGCATATGAAAATACAAGATACAAGAAAAATTACCAACGATCAAGAACTCTTTCCGACTACAAGTTTCAGGTGCAATGAGAGCATACCACTCCCACTAATGTATTATGGGGGAGACATGTTTTCTTAGAGAAGATGCATAATTTGTTTGACGTGTACTTGAATACACAAACAAATTTCCAGCTATCGTTTCTTTTTTGTCCTTTTCTTTTATAATGTTATTTGTTTTCCTTTTGCATATTATCAACACTATTCTCATACATGTATATATGTGTGTTGATAATAAAGTTGTGTTTCTTGAGTTACAATATGTATTGCCCCTAATGCAAACAAGGACGAAAAGAAAATCAGAGCGGTCAAATCCGAAGTGCAAGATACCAGCGGTGTTCAACCCGGACACAACACGAATCATATTTTAATTCGTCTTGAAAAGATCAACCATAACGAACTGAAGGGGTATGGTCTCTAATACTGCGCCGACTACACGAGTTAACCTCAGGTCGTGTGCAAGGCATACCCATAATAAATCAAATCCACACTTAGTTCTTTCTGCAAACGAATTGGCGCAAGTTTAAGAAGCGCAGACGACACCTGCGCCAGCAAGGCAGTGTTGGACATTACAAACGGTACGATTGGCAGAGCAATAGGCCAATGAGCGCACGACAGACTGTACTCAGTAATGCTGCACCGTGAGCAATCTTGCAAGGGACAGGAAGTACACAAGGACACGTACGTGCCACCAATCAGCGTGCGCCGACCACAACTACTCCATGATCTCCACTTAACTGCTGATGTCAGGCTAGACAACAAGGACAATCGTCAGGCCACGTGAATCCATTCAACGTGTGCCAACTATACCCTCGCCTGTAAATACTAACGGTCGTGACATGGGAGACCAAATGGATATTTCTTGTTGTCGGCCTGAGGCCCAAGGCCCATCAGCTCATCTCCTTCACAACTCACTTCGGCTATAAATATAGAACTTCATCTTCAGGTTTAAAGATCACTCTCTTGCTCTCTCACTTAATACACACTTTTATTCTCAAAATATGTTCTTATTCTCACGCTGTAGGGTGGTTACCAGGAGAACCCCCTATTCTCCTCCTTATAACGAGCTTAACGGTGTGTTGATTGTTTTGCAGGATGATCGAAGCTATTTGTCAAGGAAGAAAGAAGATTAACCTTATTTGGACGAGACGCAAGATTAACTTGGTGTTTCTTCACGAACACAGACTTAAAGTGTAAGACCCTAACACGTTTAACCTTAAAAACGACGCAGCGGAATTTCGAGACTGAAAATTTCTTTCATGACATGCATCTTGACATTCTAAAAATTCATTTTATGATATAAGATCATAACTTATCGACACTAAATTACATATTTAAACATTCCCGTACAATCCGTCTTGTGACTCGATCTTCGATCTCTACTCCTGAGTAATCCTCATGGCTTGTACTACCTGCGCTCACCACATAAAATTCGTAACGTTAGTATGTATCATAAGCATACAAGATTTATACGCGTTTACTTTTCATTTCATTAACTCTTTACATCCCAGCTTTCCATTTGATCATACGATCCGTAGTGAGACTTCCTTGGTATTCCTGCTTTACACCTCATCACCAGGCACGATGTTATTATCGTTAGTACTCAATTTCATTGAATGCATGCGTACATACTTTCATACAACCTATACATACACTTACGATCACACATAGCAACATACATAACTATGTACCTACATACATACGTACGTGCATACCTAAATACATCCATTCATACATCCATACATACTTACATGCCTACATACATACATACATACCTACATACATACATACATACATACAAACATACATACATACATACATACTTACATGCAAACATACATACCTACTTACATACATAATACATACTCATTCCATACCTTCTCACAACTTACATACGTGCATACCTTCGTACATACTCACTTGACTACATCTACATACACCCTTACATACATACACTTATACTTATACAACATACATACGTACCCACCTACATACATGCCTACATTTATATTTTCAATCAACCATTGCAATATACCCGACTCATACTTGCCTACTCATATACGTCTTCATATATATCCTTATGTACTCGCTTACTGTAATAACCATAAATTTAAAAACATTATTTTAGAAATAAAAGAATTATAATAATTTATAATAAACTAAACATTTATTTTATGATCCATCATTCTGTATATCAACCAAAACTATTATTAGTATTTATAAATTTCCCACTAGGAAACCCTAATTGAGACACCTAAGTAATCCTGCACAATCCCTAAAATTTTCAGAACAATCGGAATCAGGATCAGGGCCCCTAAAACTCAGGGGGGGTAAACCCTAGTTGGTATTATCTTAACAGTTTTACGTGTATTGTGAATTTTAACGCAAGACCAACTCAGCTAAGCTACCTGGACACGTACCTACCCTACCCTAAAATGTTACCCCTCGCGCCACGCGAAAGGAACAAGGAAACCTGTCGCGCCACGCGACAGGTACCATTTTTCAGCTATATATAGTCGGCTGTGGGACTTGATTCTGGGCACAAAAACGACGAAAGAACTCAGAATACACTCTGAAATATCGTCCAATTACTCAATTAACACACACGAAACACTAATTAAGTATAGCGGGGTGCTGCAGAACAGGGTAATAACTCGATCGCTATTACGATTCATTGTCCGATCGATCAATATATCCAATGAATGTTTAAGTGCTGCCCACATTAGGGTTATACTTTGTCGTTCATCATTAATTCGATGAATGAGTTTAAGTATCGTACTTTGTCGTTCGTCGTTAATTCGATGGATGAGTTTAAGTATCGTACTTTGTCGTTCGTCGTTAATTCGATGGATGTTTAAGTATCGCACTTTGTCGTTCGTTGTGAGAATTTGATCTCGTGAGTTATCGTAAAGGCTGTATTAAGTTACTAACCTAGTTGTGTGCATGTTATTTAAATTAGGTTAAAAGACTAATCAGTAGTCTAAACTCTGCCCGTATAAATATGAAATATTATCACAAGGTAGCTTCACTTTGGAATTTTTAAGGTACGGATCCTTACCCCACTTCTTATTGCTTCATATTCAAATTATTATAAACCATTAAATTCATAAACTCCTCACGTCTTTGATTATCGATTCATTTGACAGTCCGTTCGATTCATATTCTAATCATTTGATTTAGCTTTCATGTCATGCGATAGTATTATGTTGTTATACTCATTATCGCAGGTTCCAATATATGTTCCGTTTTATTATGAAAATAAGTTTTATAAGTTATGTGAATAAGACCATTTGTACTCTGATACCCTGAGTATCGCTTCTCGTGGAGTGTCCCACGAGCATGTTGTTGTGGCATCGACATCATGTGCTCCACCCGTGACGGAGAGATCAGTTCACGGCGTCTCTTAAGTACAAGTGTGGTACATATAAGCTATTAGGAGGCGTATGGATCGATCCTAGGATTTAAGTTAAGGAGGTGGATAGCGGGTATGCCAACTCGCCATCTCGTGTGATAATTATGCAAGAGTAGCTACCTGTGTACTGTCACGTTTTAAGTTTGCTCATGGGTACATCCGTAAAATATGATTATGAAATTATGTTGTTGCATCGTATCATTTTCACATAAGTTCCGTTCGGATAACATTTCATATAAAGCGTTATTTGTTATTTGAACCTATTATTCCGTACTGAGCATTCGACTCATTCCGTAAATTTTTGTATATACAGGTCTGCATGTTACTTTGGGCGGGGAAAAGAGAGAAGAATAAAGCCTAGGAATAAATCTGAAGATATTAGTTAATGAAGTCGAATGTTTCCGCTTGTATATTAACCTTAAGTTTCGTTGTTATGTGGTAGTATCCTTGTCAAATAAATAAATAGAATTATGACTTTTGTTTATGATATCACTATTATTGTGACACGTCAGCCCATTCCGGGTTGGGGTGTTACAGCTATGGTATCAGAGCAAAGGCTCTTTCCTGTAGAAAACTTGAAGACAGTAATTAAAACCTGTGAGGAATGGGTAGATATCTATGATAGGATTCAACTTGGTCTCTTATTTGGTTTAACTCCTATGTCTATTCTTATAGATGCCTCCTCGTCGTCCGCTACGTAGGAGTACTCGTACTAACCATGTGCGTAACAACACTTCTTCGAATGAGACTCCAGTTGATCCAAACGTAATTAATGCTATCAACCAGGCTATTGCCGGGTTGCTTCCAAACCTTGTTGCTCAAACAGCTGAGGCCGTTATTCAACAAACTTGTCACACCCCCAAAATCCACATGCGGAGTATCACCGCTTAGAGGCGTGACTGACCAGGATCAAACCACTAATCATATTAAACAAGTAAATAATAAAATGTAAAAGTCCAACCAACACGATTAGTGTCTAAAACCAACATAGTTAAGTTATGAGCGGAAGCATAATGTTCAAAACCAAATTAAAAGTTTAATTATCCAAATGTTTAACATGGCACACAGCTGTCCATGTCCCACAACGACTCTTCCTTGTGCAAGCTCCAGCTAAGTACCTATAGACCTGCAAAGCATGTAGTAACGAGTCAACAACAAGTTGAGTGAGTTCACGTTTGGTTGTCCAGTTTATAGTTGTTCCGAAAACACCGTTTGCTCTTTACAGCTATCCAGCCGTGGGGGTTACCCCATAGTTCGAAAAATGTTTCTTAGTTACCAGTTCTTACGTTGGCCATTCCAGCCCGGCTCTATGGCCGTGGGGGCTACCCCATGTTTAATTCACCAGACTCGTTACCATATCGACTACTAACGTTCGTCATGTTTAAGTGCCCTAACGTCTGTGTCTATCATCACTGACGTGCCATAGTCCATTAGTCCACGCCCGTCCTCTGCGGCACGGTGTGAGGTTTGTTAAACCTAATAGCGCTATTTAACTAATGACCCGTTCGCCATTGGCCTCGGCGATTAAGTCGATACAAAAGGAGGGACTTCGTTGATAGAGTTCTAGTCTGGTATAGTTAAATACGTCTCAACAGGACGAGGAATCTATGTTCCTGATTACGTCTCAACAGGACGAGGAATCTATGTTCCTGAATACGTCTCAACAGGACGAGGAATCCCTATTCCTTAACCCATTCCCAACCCCTGGGAATCCCATGCTTTGTAACGAAGTGTGAACTCACCTTGGTTTGCTCGGCAGATACACAGAAAGGTCAAGTCTAGCAGCTAGTGGTCAACCACGTCCTAACATGGTTACCATACAAGTCAGGTTTTGGTTTCAAATAGTGCATGTAAGTAACATATAAGCTAACAAAGAAGGAACACACACGGATCATGGTAATCACACAATGCACGTTAACACATAACCTATGATACTTGTACGATTCCAAAGGTAAAGCCCAATATCAGTCGGCCCAACATGTTGTGCGGTCGGCACAGCCTTGTGCGACCCACATCATGTTGTGCGGTTCAATAATACACCCGGCCCAACATATCAAGAAGCCCAAATAACCTAAGTGGTTCAATAAGTAACCGACCCAACAATAAAATCGTGGATCCCTTGTGCGATTGAGACTAGCCCATCCCAATACATAAACATACAGCCCAAACATACAAACAATCTTGTGCGACTCAAAGGTCCTTGTGCGACTGGGGACCTCTTGTGCGATCCATTTGGACATCCGAATAATTTGCATATCAGTTACATGCCAGATTTAATATATATATTCAATCATTATTATGCTTGTTTTCAAGACTACACATGGCTTTCTATTTAATTCTAAAGTTATCAACTTGATCAGATTATATGTCATCATAGGTATTGGACCCCCAACTTTGAAATACATGAATTATGTATTATCATCACAAGATACTGACAACCCACATGCAAACCTTAGCCTAGTAATAGATCATAGATCATATGATTCTTATCTTTGCTGACTGCACATGCCTAACATAAATAGTCAAAAGGAAGTTTACATAAAGTGGCCGAAATTTACTAAACTTTTATGGTATATGATTGGGCCGATTCATATCATGCACATGTACTCCAATCATCATCAATAAAATATATGCACAGCCATCTTGTTGTCGTGCATTTATAATCAGATTAGATCGATCATGACAGACATAACTCGAACCATCGAAACATCAGATTATCATTATTGAACATAACCATTATCTAGATCAGTTAACAAATCATTCAATCAGGTTTAGCAACATTACATGATCCTACCCTAACAATCCGAAGATATGCGCACACATATTAAAGCATGTAATGATCCACCCAACATTCATACACTTAATAGTGATATCAATCAAGTGATCGAGTAAAGTTAAACACTAACCGGAATAGTAAATTAACAGATTCGATCGGGAAGGAAGGCTCCAAAGGCTCGCAGTTGCCGTCGGGTTTCACAAGGGAGCGAGATAGAATGTGAGGGATCGTTAGGGTTTTTTTCTAATAACAGATTACGTAACCTAAATTCACTTATACCAAAATAATAAAAAGGTTGGGCCCTGACTGGGCTTTGGGCCAGCGAAATCGGGTGAAAACCCTTCTGGTTTTCATCTAGCATGTTAGGGCGAAATCACTCATGTGATTTTGTCGTATACTTAACATATAACATAATAATATTAATAAGGTTAATACCCCAATATATGTACTTAGTTTATTATTTCATTCCACTATCTTAATGCTCCAAACATACATCAAGTATAAGCAAATCACAATGCAAGCAGGTTATGAAAGTGTGACTGTAAACAAATAATGTGTCAAAGAAAAACCTTGGAAACTCGGGTTGTCACATTATCCCCAACTTGAAAGAAATTTCGTCCCGAAATTTAGCATGCGGTTACTGAGCAAGCTAGGTGAGTTGTAATCGTTTACTGGTTTTCATGGGGTGTCACATCATCCCCCCGTTGATTTGGAATTTCGTCCCGAAATTCTATAGTAGCTTCAGCCTCAGTAGTGGTTGCATCGTTTCCGAATAACTGGGGATACTTGAGTTTCATTTGATCTTCGCGTTCCCAGGTGAACTCTGGGCCGCGACGTGAGTTCCAACGAACTCGAACGAGAGGTATTCTAGTACGCTTGAGGACCTTAACATCCCGGTCCGTGATTTCAACAGGTTCCTCGACAAATCGTAACTGCTCGTCGATCGTGAGCTCCTTCAAAGGAACTACGTGGGTCTCATCTGACAGACATTTCTTCAGATTTGACACATGGAAAACGTCGTGAACTGCACTGAGTTCTGCTGGTAAGTTCAGTCTGTAGGCCACCTTGCCTATTTTCTCAATGACTTCGAAAGGTCCAACGTATCGTTGGTTAAGTTTACCCCGTTTGCCAAAACGAACCACACCCTTCCAGGGTGAAACTTTGAGTAGTACACGCTCTCCAACCTGAAGCTCTAGTGGTTTTCTGCCCTTATCGGCGTAGACTTTCTGACGGTCACGAGCTGCCGGCATTCGTTGTCGTATTTGAGCAATTCGCTCTGTTGTGTCTACCACAAGTTCTGGACCAGTAATCTGACTATCCCCCACCTCTGCCCAACAAAGAGGTGACCGGCATTTACGCCCGTACAATGCCTCAAACGGAGCAGCTTTAATGCTGGTGTGGTAGTTATTGTTGTACGAAAATTCCACAAGTGGCAGATGCTTTTCCCAGCCGTTGCCAAAGTCAATCACACATGCCCTAAGCATGTCTTCGAGGGTCTGGATGGTACGTTCCGACTGCCCATCCGTTTGCGGGTGATAAGCTGTGCTCATATCTAGCCTTGAGCCAAAGGACTTGTGCATTGCTTGCCACAGTTCTGAAGTAAAACGTGCATCTCGATCCGAGATAATAGAGGTGGGCACTCCGTGCCTCGAGACAACTTCCTTAAGATATACGTCTGCTAGTGTGGAGAACTTATCCGTTTCCTTGACAACCAAGAAGTGAGTAGACTTTGTGAGTCGATCCACGATCACCCAAATAGTATCGTTACCACGTTGAGATCTAGGCAGGCCAGTGACAAAATCCATGGAAATTTGCTCCCATTTCCATTGTGGTATCTCTGGTTGTTGAAGTGGGCCTGAAGGTTTCTGGTATTCCGCCTTGACTCTCGCACAAGTCAAGCATTTGCTAACGTACGTTGCTATGTGGGCCTTCATGCTAGGCCACCAATATGTCGTTTTGATATCGTGGTACATCTTATCCGAACCAGGATGTACCGAGTAGCGAGACTTGTGTGCCTCATCCATCACAAGCTCTCGTAAGTTGCCATAAAATGGGACCCAGATGCGTCCTGTGACGTAGTAAGCACCATCTTCCTTCTGTTCTAAGCGTTGCCTTGAGCCGCGTAGGGCCTCAGCCCTGACGTTTTTCTGGTTTCAATGCTTCTACCTGAGCATCTCGTATCTGAGAAGGAAGATTAGACTGTATAGTGAGTTGTAATGCTCGTACGCGCTTGGGCGCAGTGTCCTTTGGACTGAGGGCGTTGGCCACAACATTGGCTTTGCCCGGGTGGTATCTGATCGAGCATTCGTAGTCATTCAGTAGCTCGACCCATCGTCGCTGTCGCATATTGAGTTCCTTCTGTTTGAAGATATGCTCAAGGCTCCTGTGATCAGTGTAGATAGCGCATTTGGTACCATACAGGTAGTGTCTCCATATCTTAAGTGCAAAAACAACCGCTCCCAGCTCCAGATCGTGTGTAGTGTAGTTCTTTTCAAGAACTTTGAGTTGACGTGAGGCGTAGGCTATAACTTTATCCCGCTGCATCAATACGCAACCAAGACCCTGAATAGATGCGTCACAGTAGACCACGAAGTCGTCTGTGCCCTCTGGCAATGAAAGGATAGGTGCACTGCAAAGTCTATCCTTTAAGTGCTGAAACGCTAACTCTTGTGCGTTTCCCCATCGATAAACAACGCCCTTCTGCGTTAGTGAAGTAAGAGGCTGAGCAATCTTAGAAAAATCCTTGATAAATCTCCTGTAGTAACCTGCCAATCCCAAGAATTGGCGAATTTCCGTTGGCGTACGAGGTGCAGGCCAGCTCTTGATCGACTATACCTTGGATGGATCAAGGTGAATCCCATCCTTGTTCACTACATGGCCTAAGAAATGGACTTCACGAAGCCAGAAGTCACATTTTGAAAACTTGGTGTACAGCTGTTCTGCTCGAAGGAGTTCCAAAATGAGTCGTAAATGCTGCTCGTGTTCCTCCTGACTCTTCGAATAGATCAGGATGTCGTCGATGAATACAATAATGAACTTGTCTAGGTACGGCTTGCACACTCGATTCATCAAGTCCATGAAGACCGCTGGTGCGTTTGTCAGCCCAAAAGGCATTACCAAAAACTCATAGTGGCCATATCGAGTTCTGAAGGCTGTTTTGGAGACGTCCTCTTCTCGGACTCTCAGCTGGTGATATCCTGATCTCAAATCATTCTTTGAATAGTAGCTCGACCCTTGCAGCTGGTCGAACAAGTCGTCAATATGTGGAAGGGGGTAGCGATTCTTCACAGTCACCTTGTTCAGTTCACGGTAGTCGATGCACATTCTGAACGTACCGTCTTTCTTCTTCACAAATAATACTGGAGCTCCCCAGGGCGAAGAGCTAGGACGAATAAAACCCTTATCTAGGAGTTCTTGTTGTTGCGTAGATAGCTCTTTCAACTCTGATGGAGCTAAACGATACTGTGCACGAGCTATGGGTGCTGCTCCAGGAGCTAGCTCGATTTGGAATTCGACCTGGCGATGAGGTGGGAGGCCAGGTAGTTCCTCTAGAAATACCTCAGGATAGTCGCGTACAATAGGAAAGTCTTCTATCTTTTTCTCTTTCTTCGAGGTGTCAGTAACGAGAGCCAGAAAAGCAGTGTGGCCCTTACGCAAACACTTTTGGGCCTTAAGGGAAGAGATGATGCTCACAACAGCACCACTCTTGTCGCCACGAATCATGAGAGGTTCATCACCTGGGCGAGGAATACGGACAATCTTTTCGTTACAAAGAATCTCTGTTCGATGTTGAGGTAGCCAATTCATACCAATAACGATGTCGAAACCATCACAACGTTGGGGTCATTCCTAATATCACCCTGTCTAATCACGAACACTCGACCCCTGGCACCATTGCCGTCATTATTACCCCCGTTGTTGTCCCATTGTTGTTCCCGTTTCCTTGGTTGTGGTTCTGATTCTGATTCTGGTTCAGCCGTGGGTAGCGTCTCATGAAATGATCTCCAGTACCACACTGATAACATCCCTTGTTATCCTGCTGTTGCTGCTGATTTTGTGGAGCTTGTGGCTGCTGTTATCGGTTCTGGTTTGCAGGACGTGAGCTTCTACAATCTTTGGCTCCATGACCAAGCTTGTTGCATCTCTAACGACGATCCTTGTTGCACTGCCCGCTGTGGTGCAAATTACATCGATTGCACTTAGGGTGGTTTCCCTCGTATCCACCCTAACTTCGATTACCAAAAGACTGCTGACTGGGGCTCCTGTACTCGACTAAGGTTGAACCGAAGTGAAACCCTTGCTTAAATTTCCATCCCACTTGCGTTTGTTGTCACTAGGAGCATCCGAAGTAGTTGTAGCAGCATTAATACGTTTCGGCAGTTTAATCTGTCCTACCGCCTGATCTAAGAGACGCTGAGCAAGACGAGTAATATCCTGGATGGTGGCAAGGTTAGCAGAAGTCACATGACTTTGAATCTCTGGTACTAAGCCTTTGAGGTACAGCTCAATGCGCTTGATGGGAGGATCCACCCTAGTTGGACATAATACTGTCAGTTCGTTGGATCGTTTCGTGTACGCTTCTATCTCTGACCTTGTCATCCCCAAGTTTAAGAACTCCACTTCCAGCTGGTGGATGTCATCTCGACTACGGTATTCACGTTTGGATCAGTTCCTTAAGAATCATTCCATGGGGTGGCATTAGCAGCCGCCAGCCCCAGCATCTGAACTTGCGCGTTCCACCAAGTTAGCGTAGTGCCTTCGAGAGTACCAGTGGAAAATTTCACCCCACGAGCCTCGGGGCATTCACACATCACTAAGACAGACTCGAGCTTTTCAAACCAATGGAGGAGTCCAACAGTTCCTTTAGTGCCACTGAAAGTACTAGGACAACAGTCCATGAACGTCTTAAATGTGCATACAAGCGGCTGAGCGTTCTGACCTTGTTGCGCGAGGAAGAAACGACAGGGTTAAGCGCGAGAGTTGGGTCATGAGAGTAGGATCTACCATCCTAGGGTAGGTTTGTAGTAGCAGGTTATACCTCCTGCCTGGGCGGCTGCGAGTGCTGCCCTAACTTGTTCGTTGATAAGAGTCGTCAGCTGGCTTGAGTTAGGTTCACACGTTCCCTCAAGATCTCACATCGAAGGAAACACAAATAGGAAAAGTGTCGCGAATGTGCGTAAGTGTGTAGTGACAGTAGGAAGCAAGCACAATTGTGTTTTCAAACTATAGCTGCTACGTTAACCTAAGCATACCATGAGCAAAGTTCTATGCAATCTAGCAAGTAGGCAATACAAAACGTAACCCATATCACCTAGAATGTCGAGCCTTGCACGTGGAGTGAAGCGTCGTTGTGGATCGTAGAGCACTGTACAGGTTATAGTCTGGTTTTAACAAAAACGTTTTCCCTTATTAAAACCAAGTTCTCTATAACCAATGGCTCTGATACCAATCTGTCACACCCCCAAAATCCACATGCGGAGTATCACCGCTTAGAGGCGTGACTGACCAGGATCAAACCACTAATCATATTGAACAAGTAAATAATAAAATGTAAAAGTCCAACCAACACGATTAGTGTCTAAAACCAACATAGTTAAGTTATGAGCGGAAGCATAATGTTCAAAACCAAATTAAAAGTTTAATTATCCAAATGTTTAACATGGCACACAGCTGTCCATGTCCCACAACGACTCTTCCTTGTGCAAGCTCCAGCTAAGTACCTATAGACCTGCAAAGCATGTAGTAACGAGTCAACAACAAGTTGAGTGAGTTCACGTTTGGTTGTCCAGTTTATAGTTGTTCCGAAAACACCGTTTGCTCTTTACAGCTATCCAGCCGTGGGGGTTACCCCATAGTTCGAAAAATGTTTCTTAGTTACCAGTTCTTACGTTGGCCATTCCAGCCCGGCTCTATGGCCGTGGGGGCTACCCCATGTTTAATTCACCAGACTCGTTACCATATCGACTACTAACGTTCGTCATGTTTAAGTGCCCTAACGTCTGTGTCTATCATCACTGACGTGCCATAGTCCATTAGTCCACGCCCGTCCTCTGCGGCACGGTGTGAGGTTTGTTAAACCTAATAGCGCTATTTAACTAATGACCCGTTCGCCATTGGCCTCGGCGATTAAGTCGATACAAAAGGAGGGACTTCGTTGATAGAGTTCTAGTCTGGTATAGTTAAATACGTCTCAACAGGACGAGGAATCTATGTTCCTGATTACGTCTCAACAGGACGAGGAATCTATGTTCCTGAATACGTCTCAACAGGACGAGGAATCCCTATTCCTTAACCCATTCCCAACCCCTGGGAATCCCATGCTTTGTAACGAAGTGTGAACTCACCTTGGTTTGCTCGGCAGATACACAGAAAGGTCAAGTCTAGCAGCTAGTGGTCAACCACGTCCTAACATGGTTACCATACAAGTCAGGTTTTGGTTTCAAATAGTGCATGTAAGTAACATATAAGCTAACAAAGAAGGAACACACACGGATCATGGTAATCACACAATGCACGTTAACACATAACCTATGATACTTGTACGATTCCAAAGGTAAAGCCCAATATCAGTCGGCCCAACATGTTGTGCGGTCGGCACAGCCTTGTGCGACCCACATCATGTTGTGCGGTTCAATAATACACCCGGCCCAACATATCAAGAAGCCCAAATAACCTAAGTGGTTCAATAAGTAACCGACCCAACAATAAAATCGTGGATCCCTTGTGCGTTTGAGACTAGCCCATCCCAATACATAAACATACAGCCCAAACATACAAACAATCTTGTGCGACTCAAAGGTCCTTGTGCGACTGGGGACCTCTTGTGCGATCCATTTGGACATCCGAATAATTTGCATATCAGTTACATGCCAGATTTAATATATATATTCAATCATTATTATGCTTGTTTTCAAGACTACACATGGCTTTCTATTTAATTCTAAAGTTATCAACTTGATCAGATTATATGTCATCATAGGTATTGGACCCCCAACTTTGAAATACATGAATTATGTATTATCATCACAAGATACTGACAACCCACATGCAAACCTTAGCCTAGTAATAGATCATAGATCATATGATTCTTATCTTTGCTGACTGCACATGCCTAACATAAATAGTCAAAAGGAAGTTTACATAAAGTGGCCGAAATTTACTAAACTTTTATGGTATATGATTGGGCCGATTCATATCATGCACATGTACTCCAATCATCATCAATAAAATATATGCACAGCCATCTTGTTGTCATGCATTTATAATCAGATTAGATCGATCATGACAGACATAACTCGAACCATCGAAACATCAGATTATCATTATTGAACATAACCATTATCTAGATCAGTTAACAAATCATTCAATCAGGTTTAGCAACATTACATGATCCTACCCTAACAATCCGAAGATATGCGCACACATATTAAAGCATGTAATGATCCACCCAACATTCATACACTTAATAGTGATATCAATCAAGTGATCGAGTAAAGTTAAACACTAACCGGAATAGTAAATTAACAGATTCGATCGGGAAGGAAGGCTCCAAAGGCTCGCAGTTGCCGTCGGGTTTCACAAGGGAGCGAGATAGAATGTGAGGGATCGTTAGGGTTTTTTTCTAATAACAGATTACGTAACCTAAATTCACTTATACCAAAATAATAAAAAGGTTGGGCCCTGACTGGGCTTTGGGCCAGCGAAATCGGGTGAAAACCCTTCTGGTTTTCATCTAGCATGTTAGGGCGAAATCACTCATGTGATTTTGTCGTATACTTAACATATAACATAATAATATTAATAAGGTTAATACCCCAATATATGTACTTAGTTTATTATTTCATTCCACTATCTTAATGCTCCAAACATACATCAAGTATAAGCAAATCACAATGCAAGCAGGTTATGAAAGTGTGACTGTAAACAAATAATGTGTCAAAGAAAAACCTTGGAAACTCGGGTTGTCACAAAACTCGTCAGCCAGAACGTAATAACACTAATCCAATCTCTGGTGAAGAAATTCGTGAGAATACCACGAACAATATTACTTATAGTATAGACATATGGATTAGTAAATTCCAAAAACAAAAGCTGAAATCCTTTAGTCATGCTAATAATCCAGTCGAAGCAAGGAACTGGATAGCTCATATTGAAAAGATATTCGGAGTTCTTGGAGTTCCGGAGCAATACAAAGTTAGATTGGCTACCTACAAATTTGAAGATGACGCACAAACTTGGTGGGAAGGATATAAGCATGTCAAAGGAGGGGATGATTTTGACACTAATCTTTCATGGGTCGACTTTCGTAACATCTTTTACGACAAGTATTTTTCGACCGCTGATAAAGAAGCTTATATCAGGGAGTATGCAGTGATTCGACAGGGAAGTGATGAACCAGCCTCTGAGTTCATTACTCGATTTTCAAGGTTGGCTAGTATTGTAGGAGATGTTGCAGGATCAGCAGAAGTCCAGGCAGAAAAATGCAAGTGGGCAGTTAATGATCGAATTCGGAAGTCGATCATGTACATGAAATTTAAGGATATCACCGAAGTTGCTGATGCAATCAAAACTTTTGAATTCGAAAGGAAAGAATTTTTATCTCGAACTGAGGATAATAAGAAGAGAAACAGGGAAGGACAATTTAAGCAGGCAATCGGCCAATCATCCACTACGCCACAGCATCAAGATCGCAAAGTGCAAGGAAATCAAAACTCTGGAAATCAGGCACGTCCATGGCAACCTAGACTGCAAAACCCGAGGCCTGCTCAAAACCAGATTCAGTTGTATGCAGAACCTATTAGAGCTCAACCACTGAATCAACATGTAAACCCGAATCAGATTACATATCCTCTATGTAATACTTGTGGTAAGCGACATCAGGGCGTATGTCACCGAAGTACAGGAGCATGTTTTAGATGTGGCCAAACTGGACACATGATCAAGGAGTGTACAAAGAAAGACACTAGGAAGAATAACCGACCAAACGTTGCACCACCCAATATTGGAGGAAGAGTTTTTGCACTTTCTGCTACTGATGCTGCTAATGTCCCAGGTACTGTGTCGGGAACCCTTCAGCTTGGTAAACATAGTATCTATGTGTTATTCGATACAGGAGCAACTCATTCTTTAGTATCCCACTCGTTTACTAAGTACCTTCCGATAAAACCAACTCTCTTAAATTATACCTTAACCATTTCCACTCCCATGGAAAATTCATCCGCAATCACTTACGTATATAAAGATTGTCCGATCAGTATTGAATCTATGGTGTGTAAGGCAGACCTATTTCCAATACATATGTGTGACTTTGATGTTATTCTAGGAATAGATTGGTTGTCTCGACATCGCGTAACTATAGATTGTCATTCTCGTCGTGTTATTTTCGGCGATCTTCATCATCCTGATATTATATATCAGGGAACTCAAGCTCATAAATCTCTTAAAATTATCTCTGCGCTCAAGGCTCAAAAATTCATATCAAACGGTTGTGCTGGATTCCTAGCATCGATTAGGGATACTTCTGCTAGTGTTAAGAGTATCGATAACCACTCCGTTGTTCGTGAATATCCTGATGTATTTCCGGATGAACTACCGGGATTACCACCTGACCGTCAGGTAGAATTCACCATCGACTTGATCCCTGGTGCCGAACCTATTTCTAAAGCTCCATACCGTATGGCTCCAATGGAACTGAAGGAGTTGAAGGAACAATTGCAAGAATTGTTAGATCTAGGATTCATAAGACCCAGTGTTTCACCTTGGGGTGCTCCGGTCTTATTTGTGAAGAAGAAAGACGGTAGTATGCGCTTATGTATTGACTACCGAGAGCTGAACAAGATTACTATTCGTAATCAGTATCCTCTGCCTCGCATTGATGATCTCTTTGATCAACTTCAGGGGGCTCAGTTCTTCTCAAAAATTGACCTGAGGTCCGGGTACCATCAGCTAAAGATCAAAAATGATGATGTTCCCAAGACCGCCTTTCGTACTCGTTATGGTCATTACGAATTCTTGGTTATGCCCTTTGGGCTAACTAACGCACCCGCAGTCTTCATGGATTTGATGAATCGCGTATTTCACAAATTCCTAGACAAATTCGTAATTGTTTTTATCGATGACATTCTGGTATATTCTAAAAGTAACGAAGAGCATGAAGCACATCTACATGCAGTACTTGGAACCTTGCGGCATGAGAAGTTGTACGCTAAGTTTTCCAAATGTGACTTTTGGCTTAGCCAAGTAGCATTTCTAGGTCATGTCATATCAGCAGAAGGAATTATGGTAGACCCAACAAAGGTTGAAGCTATTACAAAATGGCCAAAACCCACTACTGTTACCGAAATACGAAGTTTCTTGGGTCTTGCTGGCTATTACCGAAGATTTGTTGAAAGATTCTCGGTAATTGCTTTACCACTCACAAAACTCCTAAGGAAAGGGGTGAAGTACTCATGGAATGAGGAACAAGAGAAAAGCTTTGAAGAATTGAAGAAACGACTCGTATCCTCTCCGATACTCGCTCTCCCTTTTGGATCAGGAGGTTACCAAGTCTATAGTGATGCCTCAAAGAAAGGATTAGGTTGTGTGCTAATGCAACATGGGAAGGTTATCGCTTATGCCTCCCGTCAGTTGAAGCCTTATGAAGTTAACTACCCTACACATGATTTAGAACTAGCCGCAGTAGTCTTTGCACTTAAGATTTGGCGACACTATCTGTATGGTGAGAGTTGTGACATCTTTACCGACCACAAGAGCCTCAAGTACATATTTACTCAGAAGGAGCTAAATATGAGGCAAAGAAGGTGGTTAGAACTTTTAAAAGATTACGACGCAAATATTCAATACCATCCAGGCAAAGCCAATGTTGTAGCTGACGCATTGAGCCGAAAGAATTCCGGGACTATATCTTGCTTACAAATTCAGCCTCGTATTAGGAGGGATCTCGAAAGAATGAACATTTGGCTTCAGGTTAGTAAATCTGATGGATATCTAGCTAGAATGCAGATTGAACCCGACCTCATATCAAGGATCAAAGATGCACAAAAGCAAGATGGAGAACTTTGGGCAATTGTGCAAAATCTTGAGGTGGGTAAGCAATCTGAATTTCGTATAGACCATCATGGGGTGATTTGGTGCGGTAAGAGACTTTGTGTACCCGATGACTCCACCCTTCGTGAGTCATTGTTAACCGAAGCTCACAGCTCACCATTTTCAATTCACCCAGGATCTACCAAGATGTATCGAGACTTAAGACAGAACTTCTGGTGGAATGGCACGAAGGAAGACGTTGCTCGATACGTAAGTAAATGCCTCACTTGCCAACAAGTGAAAATTGAACACAAACGAGTAAGTGGTCTGTTGCAGCCATTGGATATTCCCATATGGAAGTGGGATGAGATCACAATGGATTTTGTTACCGGTTTGCCTAAGACTTTTAAGAAGAATGATGTTGTATGGGTTGTTGTCGATAGATTGTCAAAGTCAGCACATTTTCTACCGATTCAGCAAGGATTTTCGGTTAATAAGTTATCCGAAATATTTCTTCAAGAAATTATTCGACTCCATGGCACACCATCTTCCATTGTTTCCGATAGAGACCCACGTTTCACCTCACGATTTTGGAAAGGTTTTCAGGCAGCTTGGGGTACACGACTGAAGTTTAGTACGGCTTTCCATCCACAAACAGATGGGCAGTCGGAACGCACGATTCAGACCTTGGAAGACATGCTCCGAGCATGTGCACTTGAATGGTCTGGAAACTGGGATGAATATCTATGTCTTGTTGAGTTCGCTTACAACAATAGTTGGCAAGCAAGTATTGGCATGGCACCTTTTGAGCTTTTGTATGGTCGGAAATGTCGAGCACCGATATGCTGGGGTGAAGTTGGAGAAAAGATTATTGAAGGGCCAGAACTAGTTCAGATTACAAATGAAAAAGTCACTATGGCACGATAAAAACTGAAAGAAGCTCAAAGCAGACAAAAGAGCTATGCAGATCAAGATAGACGACCACTCGAATTTAAAATTGGTGATCACGTAATCTTAAAGGTATCACCTTGGCATGGTGTTCGTAGATTTGGAATTAAAGGTAAGCTTAGTCCTCGTTTCATCGGTCCATTTGAAATCCTTGAAAGAATTGGAGAAGTGTCATATCGACTGGCTTTACCTCCTCAGCTCTCTCACGTTCATAACGTTTTTCATGTCTCCTCGTTAAGAGGATATAATTATCATCCACTTCATATCATTAGTTATCCGTTACTTACAATTCACGAAGATTTGTCCTACGAAGAGGAACCAGAAACCATCTTAGATCGACAAGAAAGGGTTTTGCGTAGGAAAGTAATTCCGTTTGTTAAAGTCCTCTGGAAAAATCACTCTGAACACGAAGCAACATGGGAATCTGAAGAATCAATTCGCTCGCTATACCCTAATCTATTCTCGCAATAGAATTTGAGTCAAGATAACGGTAAATTTTGCTCTGTGATATATGTTCAATTGTTCTATTTACGGTCAATCATGCTTTACCTTATGTGAATATATATCTTAGCTATGATTAAGCATATCTATGTAGGAGATATCAGTACCAATAGTCACTCTATTATCTGTAAGTCTCCATTGACTTTTCGTACGATAAGATATTTTATTAAGATGCGTTATAGGAGGACCATTAGGGCACACATGTAAGGTAATTGACAATTATAGTCATGAACGTAACTATGAATTTCAGATACACGGGTGTGTTTAAGAGATTCTTGTTATATAAGTTAGTAATTCTGCTATGGAAATTCCGTTTCCGTTACTTATGCGATAGGTTATATTCTTATTTGAAAATTTTCGAGGACGAAATTTCTTTTAAGGGGGTAATAGTTGTAATAACCATAAATTTAAAAACATTATTTTAGAAATAAAAGAATTATAATAATTTATAATAAACTAAACATTTATTTTATGATCCATCATTCTGTATATCAACCAAAACTATTATTAGTATTTATAAATTACCCACTAGGAAACCCTAATTGAGACACCTAAGTAATCCTGCACAATCCCTAAAATTTTCAGAACAATCGGAATCAGGATCAGGGCCCCTAAAACTCAGCGGGGGTAAACCCTAGTTGGTATTATCTTAACAGTTTTACGTGTATTGTGAATTTTAACGCAAGACCAACTCAGCTAAGCTACCTGGACACGTACCTACCCTACCCTAAAATGTTACCCCTCGCGCCACGCGAAAGGAACAAGGAAACCTGTCGCGCCACGCGACAGGTACCATTTTTCAACTATATATAGTCGGCTGTGGGACTTGATTCTGGGCACAAAAACGACGAAAGAACTCAGAATACACTCTGAAATATCGTCCAATTACTCAATTAACACACACGAAACACTAATTAAGTATAGCGGGGTGCTGCAGAACAGGGTAATAACTCGATCGCTATTACGATTCATTGTCCGATCGATCAATATATCCAATGGATGTTTAAGTGCTGCCCACATTAGGGTTATACTTTGTCGTTCGTCATTAATTCGATGAATGAGTTTAAGTATCGTACTTTGTCGTTCGTCGTTAATTCGATGGATGAGTTTAAGTATCGTACTTTGTCGTTCGTCGTTAATTCGATGGATGTTTAAGTATCGCACTTTGTCGTTCGTTGTGAGAATTTGATCTCGTGAGTTATCGTAAAGGCTGTATTAAGTTACTAACCTAGTTGTGTGCATGTTATTTAAATTAGGTTAAAAGACTAATCAGTAGTCTAAACTCTGCCCGTATAAATATGAAATATTATCACAAGGTAGCTTCACTTTGGAATTTTTAAGGTACGGATCCTTACCCCACTTCTTATTGCTTCATATTCAAATTATTATAAACCATTAAATTCATAAACTCCTCACGTCTTTGATTATCGATTCATTTGACAGTCCGTTCGATTCATATTCTAATCATTTGATTTAGCTTTCATGTCATGCGATAGTATTATGTTGTTATACTCATTATTGCAGGTTCCAATATATGTTCCGTTTTATTATGAAAATAAGTTTTATAAGTTATGTGAATAAGACCATTTGTACTATGATACCCTGAGTATCGCTTCTCGTGGAGTGTCCCACGAGCATGTTGTTGTGGCATCGACATCATGTGCTCCACCCGTGACGGAGAGATCAGTTCACGGCGTCTCTTAAGTACAAGTGTGGTACATATAAGCTATTAGGAGGCGTATGGATCGATCCTAGGATTTAAGTTAAGGAGGTGGATAGCGGGTATGCCAACTCACCATCTCGTGTGATAATTATGCAGGAGTAGCTACCTGTGTACTGTCACGTTTTAAGTTTGCTCATTGGTACATCCGTAAAATATGATTATGAAATTATGTTGTTGCATCGTATCATTTTCACATAAGTTCCGTTCGGATAACATTTCATATAAAGCGTTATTTGTTATTTGAACCTATTATTCCGTACGGAGCATTCGACTCATTCCGTAAATTTTTGTATATACAGGTCTGCATGTTACTTTGGGCGGGGAAAAGAGAGAAGAATAAAGCCTAGGAATAAATCTGAAGATATTAGTTAATAAAGTCGAATGTTTCCGCTTGTATATTAACCTTAAGTTTCGTTGTTATGTGGTAGTATCCTTGTCAAATAAATAAATGGAATTATGACTTTTGTTTATGATATCACTGTTATTGTGACACGTAAGCCCATTCCGGGTTGGGGTGTTACAGCTATGGTATCAGAGCAAAGGCTCTTTCCTGTAGAAAACTTGAAGATAGTAATTAAAACCTGTGAGGAATGGGTAGATATCTATTATAGGATTCAACTTGGTCTCTTATTTGGTTTAACTCCTATGTCTATTCTTATAGATGCCTCCTCGTCGTCCGCTACGTAGGAGTACTCGTACTAACCATGTGCGTAACAACACTTCTTCGAATGAGACTCCAGTTGATCCAAACGTAATTAATGCTATCAACCAGGCTATTGCCGGGTTGCTTCCAAACCTTGTTGCTCAAACAGCTGAGGCCGTTATTCAACAAACTCGTCAGCCAGAACGTAATAACACTAATCCAATCTCTGGTGAAGAAATTCGTGAGAATACCACGAACAATATTACTTATAGTATAGACATATGGATTAGTAAATTCCAAAAACAAAAGCTGAAATCCTTTAGTCATGCTAATAATCCAGTCGAAGCAAGGAACTGGATAGCTCATATTGAAAAGATATTCGGAGTTCTTGGAGTTCCGGAGCAATACAAAGTTAGATTGGCTACCTACAAATTTGAAGATGACGCACAAACTTGGTGGGAAGGATATAAGCATGTCAAAGGAGGGGATGATTTTGACACTAATCTTTCATGGGTCGACTTTCGTAACATCTTTTACGACAAGTATTTTTCGACCGCTGATAAAGAAGCTTATATCAGGGAGTATGCAGTGATTCGACAGGGAAGTGATGAACCAGCCTCTGAGTTCATTACTCGATTTTCAAGGTTGGCTAGTATTGTAGGAGATGTTGCAGGATCAGCAGAAGTCCAGGCAGAAAAATGCAAGTGGGCAGTTAATGATCGAATTCGGAAGTCGATCATGTACATGAAATTTAAGGATATCACCGAAGTTGCTGATGCAATCAAAACTTTTGAATTCGAAAGGAAAGAATTTTTATCTCGAACTGAGGATAATAAGAAGAGAAACAGGGAAGGACAATTTAAGCAGGCAATCGGCCAATCATCCACTACGCCACAGCATCAAGATCGCAAAGTGCAAGGAAATCAAAACTCTGGAAATCAGGCACGTCCATGGCAACCTAGACTGCAAAACCTGAGGCCTGCTCAAAACCAGATTCAGTTGTATGCAGAACCTATTAGAGCTCAACCACTGAATCAACATGTAAACCCGAATCAGATTACATATCCTCTATGTAATACTTGTGGTAAGCGACATCAGGGCGTATGTCACCGAAGTACAGGAGCATGTTTTAGATGTGGCCAAACTGGACACATGATCAAGGAGTGTACAAAGAAAGACACTAGGAAGAATAACCGACCAAACGTTGCACCACCCAATATTGGAGGAAGAGTTTTTGCACTTTCTGCTACTGATGCTGCTAATGTCCCAGGTACTGTGTCGGGAACCCTTCAGCTTGGTAAACATAGTATCTATGTGTTATTCGATACAGGAGCAACTCATTCTTTAGTATCCCACTCGTTTACTAAGTACCTTCCGATAAAACCAACTCTCTTAAATTATACCTTAACCATTTCCACTCCCATGGAAAATTCATCCGCAATCACTTACGTATATAAAGATTGTCCGATCAGTATTGAATCTATGGTGTGTAAGGCAGACCTATTTCCAATACATATGTGTGACTTTGATGTTATTCTAGGAATAGATTGGTTGTCTCGACATCGCGTAACTATAGATTGTCATTCTCGTCGTGTTATTTTCGGCGATCTTCATCATCCTGATATTATATATCAGGGAACTCAAGCTCATAAATCTCTTAAAATTATCTCTGCGCTCAAGGCTCAAAAATTCATATCAAACGGTTGTGCTGGATTCCTAGCATCGATTAGGGATACTTCTGCTAGTGTTAAGAGTATCGATAACCACTCCGTTGTTCGTGAATATCCTGATGTATTTCCGGATGAACTACCGGGATTACCACCTGACCGTCAGGTAGAATTCACCATCGACTTGATCCCTGGTGCCGAACCTATTTCTAAAGCTCCATACCGTATGGCTCCAATGGAACTGAAGGAGTTGAAGGAACAATTGCAAGAATTGTTAGATCTAGGATTCATAAGACCCAGTGTTTCACCTTGGGGTGCTCCGGTCTTATTTGTGAAGAAGAAAGACGGTAGTATGCGCTTATGTATTGACTACCGAGAGCTGAACAAGATTACTATTCGTAATCAGTATCCTCTGCCTCGCATTGATGATCTCTTTGATCAACTTCAGGGGGCTCAGTTCTTCTCAAAAATTGACCTGAGGTCCGGGTACCATCAGCTAAAGATCAAAAATGATGATGTTCCCAAGACCGCCTTTCGTACTCGTTATGGTCATTATGAATTCTTGGTTATGCCCTTTGGGCTAACTAACGCACCCGCAGTCTTCATGGATTTGATGAATCGCGTATTTCACAAATTCCTAGACAAATTCGTAATTGTTTTTATCGATGACATTCTGGTATATTCTAAAAGTAACGAAGAGCATGAAGCACATCTACATGCAGTACTTGGAACCTTGCGGCATGAGAAGTTGTACGCTAAGTTTTCCAAATGTGACTTTTGGCTTAGCCAAGTAGCATTTCTAGGTCATGTCATATCAGCAGAAGGAATTATGGTAGACCCAACAAAGGTTGAAGCTATTACAAAATGGCCAAAACCCACTACTGTTACCGAAATACGAAGTTTCTTGGGTCTTGCTGGCTATTACCGAAGATTTGTTGAAAGATTCTCGGTAATTGCTTTACCACTCACAAAACTCCTAAGGAAAGGGGTGAAGTACTCATGGAATGAGGAACAAGAGAAAAGCTTTGAAGAATTGAAGAAACGACTCGTATCCTCTCCGATACTCGCTCTCCCTTTTGGATCAGGAGGTTACCAAGTCTATAGTGATGCCTCAAAGAAAGGATTAGGTTGTGTGCTAATGCAACATGGGAAGGTTATCGCTTATGCCTCCCGTCAGTTGAAGCCTTATGAAGTTAACTACCCTACACATGATTTAGAACTAGCCGCAGTAGTCTTTGCACTTAAGATTTGGCGACACTATCTGTATGGTGAGAGTTGTGACATCTTTACCGACCACAAGAGCCTCAAGTACATATTTACTCAGAAGGAGCTAAATATGAGGCAAAGAAGGTGGTTAGAACTTTTAAAAGATTACGACGCAAATATTCAATACCATCCAGGCAAAGCCAATGTTGTAGCTGACGCATTGAGCCGAAAGAATTCCGGGACTATATCTTGCTTACAAATTCAGCCTCGTATTAGGAGGGATCTCGAAAGAATGAACATTTGGCTTCAGGTTAGTAAATCTGATGGATATCTAGCTAGAATGCAGATTGAACCCGACCTCATATCAAGGATCAAAGATGCACAAAAGCAAGATGGAGAACTTTGGGCAATTGTGCAAAATCTTGAGGTGGGTAAGCAATCTGAATTTCGTATAGACCATCATGGGGTGATTTGGTGCGGTAAGAGACTTTGTGTACCCGATGACTCCACCCTTCGTGAGTCATTGTTAACCGAAGCTCACAGCTCACCATTTTCAATTCACCCAGGATCTACCAAGATGTATCGAGACTTAAGACAGAACTTCTGGTGGAATGGCACGAAGGAAGACGTTGCTCGATACGTAAGTAAATGCCTCACTTGCCAACAAGTGAAAATTGAACACAAACGAGTAAGTGGTCTGTTGCAGCCATTGGATATTCCCATATGGAAGTGGGATGAGATCACAATGGATTTTGTTACCGGTTTGCCTAAGACTTTTAAGAAGAATGATGTTGTATGGGTTGTTGTCGATAGATTGTCAAAGTCAGCACATTTTCTACCGATTCAGCAAGGATTTTCGGTTAATAAGTTATCCGAAATATTTCTTCAAGAAATTATTCGACTCCATGGCACACCATCTTCCATTGTTTCCGATAGAGACCCACGTTTCACCTCACGATTTTGGAAAGGTTTTCAGGCAGCTTGGGGTACACGACTGAAGTTTAGTACGGCTTTCCATCCACAAACAGATGGGCAGTCGGAACGCACGATTCAGACCTTGGAAGACATGCTCCGAGCATGTGCACTTGAATGGTCTGGAAACTGGGATGAATATCTATGTCTTGTTGAGTTCGCTTACAACAATAGTTGGCAAGCAAGTATTGGCATGGCACCTTTTGAGCTTTTGTATGGTCGGAAATGTCGAGCACCGATATGCTGGGGTGAAGTTGGAGAAAAGATTATTGAAGGGCCAGAACTAGTTCAGATTACAAATGAAAAAGTCACTATGGCACGATAAAAACTGAAAGAAGCTCAAAGCAGACAAAAGAGCTATGCAGATCAAGATAGACGACCACTCGAATTTAAAATTGGTGATCACGTAATCTTAAAGGTATCACCTTGGCATGGTGTTCGTAGATTTGGAATTAAAGGTAAGCTTAGTCCTCGTTTCATCGGTCCATTTGAAATCCTTGAAAGAATTGGAGAAGTGTCATATCGACTGGCTTTACCTCCTCAGCTCTCTCACGTTCATAACGTTTTTCATGTCTCCTCGTTAAGAGGATATAATTATCATCCACTTCATATCATTAGTTATCCGTTACTTACAATTCACGAAGATTTGTCCTACGAAGAGGAACCAGAAACCATCTTAGATCGACAAGAAAGGGTTTTGCGTAGGAAAGTAATTCCGTTTGTTAAAGTCCTCTGGAAAAATCACTCTGAACACGAAGCAACATGGGAATCTGAAGAATCAATTCGCTCGCTATACCCTAATCTATTCTCGCAATAGAATTTGAGTCAAGATAACGGTAAATTTTGCTCTGTGATATATGTTCAATTGTTCTATTTACGGTCAATCATGCTTTACCTTATGTGAATATATATCTTAGCTATGATTAAGCATATCTATGTAGGAGATATCAGTACCAATAGTCACTCTATTATCTGTAAGTCTCCATTGACTTTTCGTACGATAAGATATTTTATTAAGATGCGTTATAGGAGGACCATTAGGGCACACATGTAAGGTAATTGACAATTATAGTCATGAACGTAACTATGAATTTCAGATACACGGGTGTGTTTAAGAGATTCTTGTTATATAAGTTAGTAATTCTGCTATGGAAATTCCGTTTCCGTTACTTATGCGATAGGTTATATTCTTATTTGAAAAATTTCGAGGACGAAATTTCTTTTAAGGGGGTAATAGTTGTAATAACCATAAATTTAAAAACATTATTTTAGAAATAAAAGAATTATAATAATTTATAATAAACTAAACATTTATTTTATGATCCATCATTCTGTATATCAACCAAAACTATTATTAGTATTTATAAATTACCCACTAGGAAACCCTAATTGAGACACCTAAGTAATCCTGCACAATCCCTAAAATTTTCAGAACAATCGGAATCAGGATCAGGGCCCCTAAAACTCAGCGGGGGTAAACCCTAGTTGGTATTATCTTAACAGTTTTACGTGTATTGTGAATTTTAACGCAAGACCAACTCAGCTAAGCTACCTGGACACGTACCTACCCTACCCTAAAATGTTACCCCTCGCGCCACGCGAAAGGAACAAGGAAACCTGTCGCGCCACGCGACAGGTACCATTTTTCAACTATATATAGTCGGCTGTGGGACTTGATTCTGGGCACAAAAACGACGAAAGAACTCAGAATACACTCTGAAATATCGTCCAATTACTCAATTAACACACACGAAACACTAATTAAGTATAGCGGGGTGCTGCAGAACAGGGTAATAACTCGATCGCTATTACGATTCATTGTCCGATCGATCAATATATCCAATGGATGTTTAAGTGCTGCCCACATTAGGGTTATACTTTGTCGTTCGTTATTAATTCGATGAATGAGTTTAAGTATCGTACTTTGTCGTTCGTCGTTAATTCGATGGATGAGTTTAAGTATCGTACTTTGTCGTTCGTCGTTAATTCGATGGATGTTTAAGTATCGCACTTTGTCGTTCGTTGTGAGAATTTGATCTCGTGAGTTATCGTAAAGGCTGTATTAAGTTACTAACCTAGTTGTGTGCATGTTATTTAAATTAGGTTAAAAGACTAATCAGTAGTCTAAACTCTGCCCGTATAAATATGAAATATTATCACAAGGTAGCTTCACTTTGGAATTTTTAAGGTACGGATCCTTACCCCACTTCTTATTGCTTCATATTCAAATTATTATAAACCATTAAATTCATAAACTCCTCACGTCTTTGATTATCGATTCATTTGACAGTCCGTTCGATTCATATTCTAATCATTTGATTTAGCTTTCATGTCATGCGATAGTATTATGTTGTTATACTCATTATCGCAGGTTCCAATATATGTTCCGTTTTATTATGAAAATAAGTTTTATAAGTTATGTGAATAAGACCATTTGTACTATGATACCCTGAGTATCGCTTCTCGTGGAGTGTCCCACGAGCATGTTGTTGTGGCATCGACATCATGTGCTCCACCCGTGACGGAGAGATCAGTTCACGGCATCTCTTAAGTACAAGTGTGGTACATATAAGCTATTAGGAGGCGTATGGATCGATCCTAGGATTTAAGTTAAGGAGGTGGATAGCGGGTATGCCAACTCGCCATCTCGTGTGATAATTATGCAGGAGTAGCTACCTGTGTACTGTCACGTTTTAAGTTTGCTCATGGGTACATCCGTAAAATATGATTATGAAATTATGTTGTTGCATCGTATCATTTTCACATAAGTTCCGTTCGGATAACATTTCATATAAAGCGTTATTTGTTATTTGAACCTATTATTCCGTACTGAGCATTCGACTCATTCCGTAAATTTTTGTATATACAGGTCTGCATGTTACTTTGGGCGGGGAAAAGAGAGAAGAATAAAGCCTAGGAATAAATCTAAAGATATTAGTTAATAAAGTCGAATGTTTCCGCTTGTATATTAACCTTAATTTTCGTTGTTATGTGGTAGTATCCTTGTCAAATAAATAAATGGAATTATGACTTTTGTTTATGATATCACTGTTATTGTGACACGTCAGCCCATTCCGGGTTGGGGTGTTACACTTACACACTATAATCTTGCATATATTCGCGCATACGCGCTTACATACACTTACACATACATGTATAGAGATATACAACATCCATACATACCAATCCACACGTGCGTTTACCCTATTGGTCACAAAACATGAGTTAAACTCATCATACGCAACTTAAAACGCGTTTAAGCGAGTTCCCAAGGTAAAACGAGGCACGAAAATTTTTTTTGGAGAAACATGACCCGTCGCGCGACGCGACGGGCCGTCGCGCTACGCGACCCCCCTGAATCGACAGAAACATTGCAGCTGGTTGCTGCATATTTTCAGCACGATCCCGTTTCACGGAAACGAGCATAACTCTCTCGTTTTTGATCCGTTTTACCCGATTCTTTTTCCTACACGTCCGTAATTTAATTCCCCATCTAATGGAACTAAAATCCAACATCCGACTTAATAAAATTTCATACTTTTAACTCTTCGGCTTATTACCCTTTTTACCATTTTGACCCGTTCATGCATACATCAACTTAACTTGTTCATTTTACCATAACCCCTTTATAAACATAATAATATCAGTGTCGTCTATCATAAATTACTAAATTCTTGGATGTCTTGCATCCTCTTAACACCTTATCGTTCATATGCTTATTTTTGACCCGTTAAGGGTATTCGCGCATTAATTGGACTACGACTAACCAAACCATAATCCCCACTTCCATACTTGTCCAATACATTACACTAATCTAATAACTTGTTTCTAAGTTACTTTTAACATCGTTTGCCGCAAAATACCCATCAAGGGCATTTTGGTCAACTTTAATCCCCTCATTTACGACGAAGGACTTTAACACATATGTGACCTCAAACGTCATGTTTTATTAATTAAAACACTTTATTACTTAATTGTACTAAGAAGTGATTACAGAAATCACTTACCTTATGCCTCCGCGTTCCTATCCGCTTCCTTGCCTTCTCTTGACCCGTTAGCCATTCACGCTTGAGTCCACCTTGATATGATTCCTATACTTTCATATCACCAACATCGCATTCTCGTTAGCTTACATCATTGTACATGTTAACGACCATATCAATCACATATTTCACCCTTAACTTTCATTAATCATTTCTAACATACATAACTCATATGATTATATTCATATCCGTTTAAACTCATGTAATTCATCATATAATCACAAACAACGCATATTGACATAACATGTACCATACGAATTCCTATAATCCCGCCTTTACGACCACGTGTCAATTTCATGTTTCTTATGCTTAGTTGACTTTTGAAAGTCAACTATATACCATATTTAACCATCGACTTATCATCATATACTCGTAACATCATATTCGATTATACGGATGACACTATATACATTTCATCATACACTTGATGCGGGTACTACCTTTTAAGCATAACGTACAACTATTTCATGCTCAAATCTTCTAAACTCATACATAACCCGTCAAAACATACTACTAATCATCATGTATCATTCCCAAACAAACATCAAACATATCATCATCACATTTCTCCTAATTCTTCTAACAAGTATTCATCATAACCACATAATACATCAATCTTTCAACAAGACTCAAACATGGGAGGTGATTCTAGTCATCATCTTCACCCTAACTAACGGGTTTCACCTCTAATCATCAAATTAACGCAAACCCTACATAACCCATGTTCTATACGAGGATTCTAACCCTTGTACATGATCAATTTCATATTAACTCACGGATTAGAGCATAACCCACTTCACCCATGATCACCAATCTTAGATTTAAAACATACCTTATGATCCTCTCGTGTTGGTGATCATTAATCCATGCTCGGTTATGGATTTAAGCTTCATCTTGCCTTTCGATTTGAGCATAAAGATGATACTAGGGTTTGAGGCTCCATAGGAGCCTCCTGCTCCTTCTCGAACACACACGTATGTGTGTGTTTGTGTGTGATAAGTTATTTAATAACTCAACTTTCATCTTTCCCACTTTAGCCCCTCGGGTTTACCTTTAAAACATAACCAACATTACCTTCCTCTTTTAATTCTTTTGACCATACCCTTAACTAGGTTAAATAGCCTAGTTATTTATTTCATGACGTGTCATATCGGAACACACGACAAATATTAACATTCAGATTTTGGGGCGTTACAAGTCTACCACCCTTAAACAAGGTTTCGTCCCCGAAACCTTTCTCACTTTCATCGAACACACATTATCTTTTCTTCCAATCCATCCATACGACCACTAGCCCATACTTTCCTGATCATTCTTTCCTATTTCATTTTCATTTTCATTTACTTGACCTGTCAATAACTGGTCAATACACATAACCTTCCGTCCTTTAATATGATCCATTCTTAATGGATCTAATATCTCCATCTCACTTCTAAAAATTTACATTCTCTACATACTCTGTATAACATTTAACTTTTGTTTTGTTACCTCCACAAAACTACTATTTCCTAGTCACACCTACGTGCTTAACTCTAACGTTAACCTTACTCTACTTTTTCTACATTTACGTATACATTGCATACTTTTATATTACCTTTAAATCATTTCGTTCATTTCACATTACTATTGCTTTCACTTCATGCATCACTTAATTCACGTGTATAAATAGTTCATATCTCTCCAATCAGGAGTTAAACATTTTACTAACCTCTTTCCCATTTCCCAAACCACGATCCTCAACCCAGATCGATCATCTTCTCCTCGAGTACTAGCCGTACAGGCCAGGTTTCATTCATTCGTATAATGAGCTTCCGCTCGTGCACGTCCTTTCACCAATACGATTGGTTTCATTACATCAATAGTTCTAACATTATCATCAACAACATCAGCGGTTAGCATATGTCATTCAAACATTCATTACACTAGGTGATTACCCACCTATAACCCTTCTACAATTTCCTACGTACCTGCTATAACGTGCCACACATTCTATTTCTTACATACAATCCTTTCATTCAATTTATCATTTCGCCAACTGAAGTACACGCTCGTACTTCCTTCCATTCATGCTTACTTGCGAAGACCTTATTACATCGTTTCAATATTTCTTACCAAGCTTACCATTCCCGCCCATACTCAAGTTATTGTCCGGGTCACAGCCCGTCATCATTCTGACTTCTAAGAGTCAATTACTAACACATCTAACAGTAACTTATACAAAACTTCGTTTATTATACTATCACTTTTTACTTTATACTTATTTCTATGACCCGTTCGACTCAATCACGGTCAAACTGTCGACATCTTCTTAGGCGGATTAATTTCATCTTCTTATATTTTTGAATCCGTCTCACGGATTCAGACGCATCATTCATGCTTTTTCATTCATTGAATCCGCCTTACGGATTCAAACATTCATTCATGCCTTTTAATCCTTGAATCCGTCTCACGAATTCAAACATATCATCCATGCCTTTCATCCTTGAATCCGTTTCACGGATTCATACATATCATCTATGCCTTTCATCCTTGAATCTGTTTCACGGATTCAAACATATCATCCATGCCTTTCATCCTTGAATCCGTTTCACGGATTCAAACATTGCATTCATACCTTTCATTCCCTGAATCCGTCTTACGGATTCAAACATATTATTCATATCTCGTTGATCCGCACTTAATCACGGATTCAACCTTCTTCATTCTTATCAGGCATGTTTTTCATTCTTACATAGTACTCTCAGTTTCCCGAGAGTCTTACTTCCCATTTCACCCACACGCCCGCCTGCTACCCAACTCTACCGGACATGCCTGTAACAATTATCATGATCTCACGAACGTCATACGTTTCTCGTGTACTGGCCAGGTACACAATCCACATAGTAGTTTCGTGCCTTCATGTAATTATCACCTTATGTCCGTAGACTTAGGTTTCGGCGCGTGTATCGCTTCTAATACTTCATTACTATACAATCATTGTCTTTCATTTTAAAAATTCTCCTTCCCTTAATGAATTTTACCATTACTTACACCCACATTTTAAATTCACGTACCTGGGCTCATTTGCCTATTTGTCTTATTACCTCTTTGCCTGCCTTAGTATTCATCCTAGACTGGATTCACGGATCATCCTCTTCCAACACTTATGCTTACCTTGCACATATAAAACCGTCAGTTTCTTTATACGTATACATAAATACATACTTTCATCAGCCTTTACCTTTGGATCTTGATCGAGTCTTAGATTGTACGGATTTCTTATCTCAAGAGCACACAAGTTTGAGTTCAAGTACTTACCTTCTCGTATTTGATTCCCTCAAACCAGGGCTCTGATACCAACTTGTAAGACCCTAACACGTTTAACCTTAAAAACGACGCAGCGGAATTTCGAGACTGAAAATTTCTTTCATGACATGCATCTTGACATTCTAAAAATTCATTTTATGATATAAGATCATAACTTATCGACACTAAATTACATATTTAAACATTCCCGTACAATCCGTCTTGTGACTCGATCTTCGATCTCTACTCCTTAGTAATCCTCATGGCTTGTACTACCTGCGCTCACCACATAAAATTCGTAACGTTAGTATGTATCATAAGCATACAAGATTTATACGCGTTTACTTTTCATTTCATTAACTCTTTACATCCCAGCTTTCCATCTGATCATACGATCCGTAGTGAGACTTCCTTGGTATTCCTGCTTTACACCTCATCACCAGGCACGATGTTATTATCGTTAGTACTCAATTTCATTGAATGCATGCGTATATACTTTCATACAACCTATACATACACTTACGATCACACATAGCAACATACATAACTATGTACCTACATACATACGTACGTGCATACCTAAATACATCCATTCATACATCCATACATACTTACATGCCTACATACATACATACATACCTACATACATACATACATACAAACATACATACATACTTACATGCAAACATACATACCTACTTACATACATAATACATACTCATTCCATACCTTCTCACAACTTACATACGTGCATACCTTCGTACATACTCACTTGACTACATATACATACTATCTACATACACCCTTACATACATACACTTATACTTATACAACATACATACGTACCCACCTACATACATGCCTACATTTATATTTTCAATCAACCATTGCAATATACCCGACTCATACTTGCCTACTCATATACGTCTTCATATATATCCTTATGTACTCGCTTACACACTATAATCTTACATACATTCGCGCATACGCGCTTACATACACTTACACATACGTGTATAGAGATATACAACATCCATACATACCAATCCACACGTGCGTTTACCCTATTGGTCACAAAACATGAGTTAAACTCATCATACGCAACTTAAAACGCGTTTAAGCGAGTTCCCAAGGTAAAACGAGGCACGGAAACATTTTTCGGAGAAACATGACCCGTCGCGCGACGCGACCCCCCTGAATCGACAGAAACATTGCAGCTGGTTGCTGCATATTTTCAGCACGATCCCGTTTCACGGAAACGAGCATAACTCTCTCGTTTTTGATCCGTTTTACCCGATTCTTTTTCCTACACGTCCGTAATTTAATTCCCCATCTAATGGAACTAAAATCCAACATCCGACTTAATAAAATTTCATACTTTTAACTCTTCGGCTTATTACCCTTTTTACCATTTTGACCCGTTCATGCATACATCAACATAACTTGTTCATTTTACCATAACCCCTTTATAAACATAATAATATCAGTGTCGTCTATCATAAATTACTAAATTCTTGGATGTCTTGCATCCTCTTAACACCTTATCGTTCATATGCTTATTTTTGACCCGTTAAGGGTATTCGCGCATTAATTGGACTACGACTAACCAAACCATAATCCCCACTTCCATACTTGTCCAATACATTACAATAATCTAATAACTTGTTTCTAAGTTACTTTTAACATCGTTTGCCGCAAAATACCCATCAAGGGCATTTTGGTCAACTTTAATCCCCTCATTTACGACGAAGGACTTTAACACATATGTGACCTCAAACGTCATGTTTTATTAATTAAAACACTTTATTACTTAATTGTACTAAGAAGTGATTACAGAAATCACTTACCTTATGCCTCCGCGTTCCTATCCGCTTCCTTGCCTTCTCTTGACCCGTTAGCTATTCACGCTTGAGTCCACCTTGATATGATTCCTATACTTTCATATCACCAACATCGCATTCTCGTTAGCTTACATCATTGTACATGTTAACGACCATATCAATCACATATTTCACCCTTAACTTTCATTAATCATTTCTAACATACATAACTCATATGATTATATTCATATCCGTTTAAACTCATGTAATTCATCATATAATCACAAACAACGCATATTGACATAACATGTACCATACGAATTCCTATAATCCCGCCTTTACGACCACGTGTCAATTTCATGTTTCTTATGCTTAGTTGACTTTTGAAAGTCAACTATATACCATATTTAACCATCGACTTATCATCATATACTCGTAACATCATATTCGATTATACGGATGACACTATATACATTTCATCATACACTTGATGCGGGTACTACCTTTTAAGCATAACGTACAACTATTTCATGCTCAAATCTTCTAAACTCATACATAACCCGTCAAAACATACTACTAATCATCATGTATCATTCCCAAACAAACATCAAACATATCATCATCACATTTCTCCTAATTCTTCTAACAAGTATTCATCATAACCACATAATACATCAATCTTTCAACAAGACTCGAACATGGGAGGTGATTCTAGTCATCATCTTCACCCTAACTAACGGGTTTCACCTCTAATCATCAAATTAACGCAAACCCTACATAACCCATGTTCTATACGAGGATTCTAACCCTTGTACATGATCAATTTCATATTAACTCACGGATTAGAGCATAACCCACTTCACCCATGATCACCAATCTTAGATTTAAAACATACCTTATGATCCTCTCGTGTTGGTGATCATTAATCCATGCTCGGTTATGGATTTAAGCTTCATCTTGCCTTTCGATTTGAGCATAAAGATGATGCTAGGGTTTGAGGCTCCATAGGAGCCTCCTGCTCCTTCTCGAACACACACGTATGTGTGTGTTTGTGTGTGATAAGTTATTTAATAACTCAACTTTCATCTTTCCCACTTTAGCCCCTCGGGTTTACCTTTAAAACATAACCAACATTACCTTCCTCTTTTAATTCTTTTGACCATACCCTTAACTAGGTTAAATAGCCTAGTTATTTATTTCATGACGTGTCATATCGGAACACACGACAAATATTAACATTCAGATTTTGGGGCGTTACAAGTCTACCACCCTTAAACAAGGTTTCGTCCCCGAAACCTTTCTCACTTTCATCGAACACACATTATCTTTTCTTCCAATCCATCCATACGACCACTAGCCCATACTTTCCTGATCATTCTTTCCTATTTCATTTTCATTTTCATTTACTTGACCTGTCAATAACTGGTCAATACACATAACCTTCCGTCCTTTAATATGATCCATTCTTAATGGATCTAATATCTCCATCTCACTTCTAAAAATTTACATTCTCTATATACTCTGTATAACATTTAACTTTTGTTTTGTTACCTCCACAAAACTACTATTTCCTAGTCACACCTACGTGCTTAACTCTAACGTTAACCTTACTCTACTTTTTCTACATTTACGTATACATTGCATACTTTTATATTACCTTTAAATCATTTCGTTCATTTCACATTACTATTGCTTTCACTTCATGCATCACTTAATTCACGTGTATAAATAGTTCATATCTCTCCAATCAGGAGTTAAACATTTTACTAACCTCTTTCCCATTTCCCAAACCACGATCCTCAACCCAGATCGATCATCTTCTCCTCGAGTACTAGCCGTACAGGCCAGGTTTCATTCATTCGTATAATGAGCTTCCGCTCGTGCACGTCCTTTCACCAATACGATTGGTTTCATTACATCAATAGTTCTAACATTATCATCAACAACATCAGCGGTTAGCATATGTCATTCAAACATTCATTACACTAGGTGATTACCCACCTATAACCCTTCTACAATTTCCTACGTACCTGCTATAACGTGCCACACATTCTATTTCTTACATACAATCCTTTCATTCAATTTATCATTTCGCCAACTGAAGTACACGCTCGTACTTCCTTCCATTCATGCTTACTTGCGAAGACCTTATTACATCGTTTCAATATTTCTTACCAAGCTTACCATTCCCGCCCATACTCAAGTTATTGTCCGGGTCACAGCCCGTCATCATTCTGACTTCTAAGAGTCAATTACTAACACATCTAACAGTAACTTATACAAAACTTCGTTTATTATACTATCACTTTTTACTTTATACTTATTTCTATGACCCGTTCGACTCAATCACGGTCAAACTGTCGACATCTTCTTAGGCGGATTAATTTCATCTTCTTATATTTTTGAATCCGTCTCACGGATTCAGACGCATCATTCATGCTTTTTCATTCATTGAATCCGCCTTACGGATTCAAACATTACATTCACGTCTTTCATCCTTGAATCCGTCTCGCGGATTCAAACATTCATTCATGCCTTTCATCCTTGAATCCGTCTCACGAATTCAAACATATCATCCATGCCTTTCATCCTTGAATCCGTTTCACGGATTCATACATATCATCTATGCCTTTCATCCTTGAATCTGTTTCACGGATTCAAACATATCATCCATGCCTTTCATCCTTGAATCCGTTTCACGGATTCAAACATTGCATTCATACCTTTCATTCCCTGAATCCGTCTTACGGATTCAAACATATTATTCATATCTCGTTGATCCGCACTTAATCACGGATTCAACCTTCTTCATTCTTATCAGGCATGTTTTTCATTCTTACATAGTACTCTCAGTTTCCCGAGAGTCTTACTTCCCATTTCACCCACACGCCCGCCTGCTACCCAACTCTACCGGACATGCCTGTAACAATTATCATGATCTCACGAACGTCATACGTTTCTCGTGTACTGGCCAGGTACACAATCCACATAGTAGTTTCGTGCCTTCATGTAATTATCACCTTATGTCCGTAGACTTAGGTTTCGGCAATACCCATCACTGAGACCGGAACCCAACAACCGACGCCGGCGACTGCAGCTGGGGTGGATGGGGGAGGCCGGCGGCTACAGTTGGGGTGGAGAAGGGAGGTGGTTGTTGTGTGGGAGCGACGGAGGAGGTGGAGGTGACGGAGATGTCGTGGTGGTGGCGGAGGAGGTGGAGGTGTCGGCTGGGCAACGAGGCAGCAGGTGGTTGTCAGAGGAGGTGGTGGTGGCGGAGGAGGTGCAGGTGACGGCTGGGAGGAGGAGAGGGGTGGAGGAGAGGTGCTAGGGTTTTGATAAGAGATGTCTGTGTTTTGAGATTTGGAAAGAAGAAGAGGTTAGAAGGGTAGGAAGAGGTGGGAAGACATTGGACCATGTCTGCGTGGGGAAGAGGACACGCAGAGGTTTGAAGACATTTTTTAATGAAATGTCTTCTAAAAAACAAACGGTCTGCAGAGCTAAACATCTGTGTGTGGTCTGCGCGGCGCAGACATAAGAGGCCAGAAGAGGTTTTTCTGAAAAAACAAACACCACCTAACTTTATATATGTGAATTATAATAAACTGTTGACTCTGTGAGCTATGCAATGAGATGTAAGTTGTAACCTAATAAAAGACAAATTCATATGGAATGATAGGAATGTAAATCACTGGATTGATTATTCACAATGATAAGTTACAAATAAATACAAGAGGATCTTCTGTAATCAAGGAGCTAATCTAGCCATTCCTATAATACAATATTGACTATTGACTAATTAGAATTTTGAATAAAATAATACAATATCATTATCTATTATGGAATATAACTATAGAAGTAATGATCAATATATAGAGAAGTCAGACGAGATACGTACTAGGTCAAACAATATCGTTTTCGTAAGAAAAAGATGAGAGAACAATCTTAACCAGGCAAGTTCCATCAGAAGACGTCATCAAAGGCCCCCTCTCTGTCACTTTCCCAGTTTCCAGATCCTGCACAAAGCAACCATGAAGATAGATCAAATAAAAAAATAGACAAGAGTCAAAATGATAAAAAAATATTGATAAAAAATTAATAATAAAAAAAGTTTTGGGGGAAAATAAAACGGTGTAGATACTAGACTGACCTGATTGTTTTTCAGGCACAGAATGAGCATTAACTGTCGTTTGAGGAGAAACTGTATCTGGAGCAGTGGAATTTGGAGGTGGGAAAGTGAAATCAGAATCATTTGACGTAATATCAGAAGAGGTAGATGTAGCATCTCCAAAACCGTCTCTCATAACGAATCCTGAAGCTACACTCGAACTGGATGACGCACATAACATACTTTTTAACTCTGAAAACTGGTCTGACATGCTGTATATCATCCTGAGGCACACTAGAAACATGTGGCATTAGTTAAATTACACCTCAGACTTTTCAATCAAAGAGGCTATAGTTAAATTACATTTAATGCTACACATACTCGTATAAAAAAAAAAACTTTACGATTGATGTTGCACTAATATTACCTGTTCAGCGCATCCTGAAGTTGAAGTACCCTTCTTTCGGTTTCTTCAAACTTTTGACGCTTAATTACATTTGACTCCAGGGCTTCAGTGTACTTTTTCTCGCATTCATCAGCTCTTTGTCTCTCTGATTCTACTAAAGCCTGCATGCAAATAACTCAATAAGTACATAAGGTGGATAATTTAGAAACTGAACAATGTTAGAGATAGGGTTAAAGTTTATAAACGTGCTCCCAGACTGGTTATGCTTTGATTCTAAATTGATATTGATTACATTTTATCTTTAATAGGTCAACGGGTATATCAAATACTTTTACTAGAAAAGTCACCCAAAGTGAATTTTTAATGTATAAACCCTCCTAAATTATTTTATACAAAGTGGATTGTTAGCTGATGAAAAAAATTATAATTTTGTAATCATATTTGGCGCAATTATTATTTATGAACAAACTTAAAGTTAAAACAAAACATGTTCCCAACCTAGCCAGTTATAATATGCCCACATCAGCACTCATTTCTACCCGAAACACTTTTGACCCGTACCACTTACCCACCCCACCCGCTTTTATATAAGAGTAACATTACCGTCAATTTTTCCACTTGTGCATTTAAATTTTGGATATTTTCACTATCATCCACAGAAACTGTAGTTTTTTTCCCAATAGACAATGCTTCATAAGATGCTTCCATTGGATGACCGTTTTCCTTGCCAAGAACTTGGTCTTCCAGATCAGCCTACAAGATAAAGTAGTTAAATGTTTGAATGATTCATCATTTCATTGCATCTTTTTATTTAAAAAAATCGAAATTAAAATCCACACAACTTGTGTTTTAATAAAGACAGTCAGTTGGTAAAGGATAATCGTTATTATTATTGAATGAATAATGAGAAGATTACATCCAAATATATAGAATAACTAAATACACTTAGCTACCCTCTACAATATAATAATTAATAATAATAATAATTAAAATCCACACAACTTGTGTTTTATTATATTGTGATGCCTCGCGTCAAGGATTAGGATGTGTGTTGATGCAGCGGCAGAAGGTTATAGCTTATGCTTCGCGACAGCTGAAGGTTCACGAGAAAAACTACACTACGCATGATTTGGAATTTGGTGCTGTGGTGTTTGCTTTGAAGATCTGGCGACATTATTTGTATGGCACCCGATGCACGATCTTTACTGATCACAAGAGGTTACAACATATATTCGATCAGAAGGAGCTTAACATGAGACAGTGATGATGGGTTGAGTTGTTAAATGATTATGATTGTGAAATCAAGTATCACCCAGGAAAGGCGAATGTAGTAGCAGACGCCTTGAGTCGAAAAGAGAGAATCAAGCCCATCAGGGTGAGGGCTTTGGAAATGATTGTTCAGACAGACCTCTCATTGCGCATTCGTGCCGCGTAGAGAGAAACTCTTAAGGAAAAGAATTTTGAGGATGAATATCTCCGTGGGATGGAGAAACAGTTAGTACCCAACAAGGAAGGAACATTGTGCTTCATGGGAAGAATTATGGGTTCCCCTCTTTGGTGGTCTTAGAGACGTGATCTTTGATGAAGCTCATAAGTCAAAGTACTCGATCCATCCCGGAGCAGATAAAATGTACCAGGACTTAAAGGATTTCTATTGATGGCCGAGATTGAAAGGTGATGTTGCAACATATGTTGGCAAATGTGTGACTTGTGCCAAGGTAAAGCCCGAATATCAGAAGCCTTCAGGTCTTCTGCAACAACCTGAAATATCCATGTGGAAATGGGAGCATATTTCAATGGATTTTATAACGAAGTTACCAAAGACACCCAGAGGTCATGACACGATTTGGGTAATCGTAGACCGTCTGACAAAGTCTGCACACTTTTTGGCGATCAAGGAAAAGGATAACACTAGTAAGCTTGAAGAGCTGTACCTCAGAGAGATAGTTGCACGACATGGAGTGCCTCTCTCGGTTATCTCTGATAGAGACGGAATATTTGTGTCAAGGATTTGGCAATCCTTCCAAGAAGCCTTTGGTTCTCAGTTGAATCTGAGTACGGCATTCCATCCGCAGATAGATGGTCAGAGCAAACGAACGACTCAAATGCTAGAAGACATGTTGCGAGCTTGCGTAATGGACTTAGGTGACAGTTGGGACACCCATCTACCTTTGGTAGAATTCTCGTATAACAACAGTTACCATGCAAGCATTCAAGCTGCACCGTTTGAAGCTCTCTATGGACGCAAGTGCCGATCACCGTTATGCTGGACAGACGCGGGTGATAGACAGCTTGTTGGTCCTGAATTGGTTCAAGAGACGACGGATAAGATTATGCAGATCCGAGAGCGCATCAAGGCGGCTCGTGATCGACAAAAGAGCTATGCGGACCAAAGGAGGAAACCTTTGGAGTTTCAAGTGGGAGATATGGTTTTACTAAAAGTCTCACTCTGGAAGGGTGTAGCACGCTTTGGGAAGCGTGGAAAGTTGAACCCGCGATACATTGGACCATTCAAAATCCTGGAGAGGATTGGTCTTGTAGCTTACAAGTTGGATCTACCTGCGGAACTGAATGGAGTTCATGATACATTTCATGTATCTAATCTGAAAAAGAGTCCAACTCAAGAAACAGTTGTCATTCCTACCGATGAACTTCACATTGACGACACACTCCACTTTACCGAAGAACCTGTTGAGGTTACTGATTGGAAGGTTAACAAGACGCATAGGAGTAGTGTTAAACTCGTCAATGTTCGATGGAAGGCGCGTCACGGCCCAGAGTTCACTTGGGAGCGTGAGGATCACATGAAAGCAAAATACCCGCATTTGTTCCCCAAGACCCCTGCAACTAGTAGCAGAACTAAAATTTCGGAATGAAATTTTCTTAACAGGGGGAGAATGTGACAACCGTCAAAAATCCAGGTATCCGTACAATTAATTAATCTTGATTAGTGCTTAATGACTGTGTTGAATTACAATTAATTACTTTCTGATTACAGTACCATACTTACATGTGCATCACATATACATGTTGCATGATGTCACTTCATTATTACATGCAAACCACATTAACAAAAATGATGCACCAAGCACAGTTAGCGGATAACTCAGAAAAATGCTGACAGAACTCAGCACATAGACAGACAGTTTTTTGAGGCCAGTATGAGCCAGAGACTAAGTATCACACTAGTATAGTGTGTAGGGAAGTAAGGACCACAAAACTGCATTCCTAAGTGATAGTTTAAGTGCCGGAAAGTGCCTAAAACCCACAAAAAAGTGCAGAATTCTGCATAATTCAGCAAAAATCAGCTTTTTGACAAGCTAGTAACATGCAAAAATATGACTAAATGGTCCTGAATGCTTTCTTAAGTGTCGGGAATTAAAAGTGTCACAAAAGTGTACATAAAGAACACTAAACGGTATAGTTTAGCACTTAAACGAACCGGTATCTAACCAAACAACCGGACACTACCCGAAACACCAAAATTATACTAGAAGCATTGTTTTAATGTTTCCTAGCTAGTTATGATCCCCGAACACCCTAACACACTATATAACACATAATATGCTTAAACACTAATCATCACACTTGAAATCTAACTAGATTGCCTAACCTACCATTAAACCCAACCAAATACCCCCCCCCCCTTGTTATGGACGGTCACAAGGTGGCCCACTATCAAGATTTTTACAAGATCTTACTAGATATCATTTGATCTTATTTGATTTAGTAGAGATTATGTCATGTACTTAAGAAACACCTTATCCATTGGTTAATCCCTAAAGATGGTTATAAGTTAGAACATGATCTCATTGTCATCACACACACTTCACACACTACTCTCTCTCCCTCCTCTCCTCCATTCTCGGCCGCAAGCACCACCCCACACCACCATCATCTTCAATTCCTTTTCATCCATTTCCAAGTACTCTCAAGGTTGGTGGTCTTGGAGATTGAAGGACCTCTCCCATTTGCTATTATCCATCACATTTGTCACCTTCATCTTCTTGTGTTCATCCCTTGCCCTTGTGCTAGTAGTAAGCTTCTTGTCACTTGATTTTACTTCATACTTAGTTGGTTAAAAGATGTTATGTAAGATGTTAATCACAAGAACACTAAAGAACATAATCATGAAACTTTAACATAAGCTTAATAACATAAGAATACATGTTGATTAGTATTGAATTGCTTCTTGATGATTTGTGTTAGTGATGTTAGACATCATATGAAACCAGGGGCGGTTCTTAGAAGGGCTCTGGCATGGCCACGGCCCAGGCAAGTTTTTCGGCCGTAGTGCTAATTTTCCGCATTTCGATCGAAATTTTTTATATATACTATGTTTGGCCCGGGCTTTTTTTAGTGCCCGTGTCTTTCGGCCCTGGCACGTTCAATGGGCAAGATCCGCCACTGTATGAACCTACTAGATTGTGATTTAGCACATGATCTAGTAAATTAAGGTGGTGATCTTGTGAAGGACCAAGATCATCATACTTTATGTTGCTCATGAACTTGAAGAATGAAAATGATTTTATGAATAATGAAACATGTAACATGATTACTAGACATAGACTTGGATGATTTCAAAACTAGTTTTCTCAAGAAACTAAGTTAAGTCACAAGATTTACATAAACATTGTTTTTAAAGAAACTAACCATGTTTCTAGTGGTGAAACAAGTATAAAAATACATTGTTAACAAGAAAAAATTCAAAAGAATGATTTTTGGAAAAATCATTTAGTAAGTTGTAAACACCTAAATCTTTCAAGAATGAAACTTTTAAAGAAGTAAACACATTTTAAAGGGTAACTAAACCTACTAAACACACTACCAAGTTACTACAAGTTTTTATGAAAGTTCAAGTTCATGTTGTTAGGTAAATTACTTGATTTTGGCACTTGGTAAGTGTTGAATGAAGTGTTGATTGATTGTGATGATTTTTAAAAAGAAAATGATATGCTTTGATAGCATGGACACCTCCATTTTTAGGGGAAACTATGGCAAAATTTTCTAAAAATATAAACACTTAGAAAAATATTTTCAAACAAATATTTACAAGTGTATTTTGATCATGAGTTTTCAATATAAACTTTGCCATAATCTTTGTTGCAAAAATACAAATATTGGAGGTTGGTTTTTATAAATAAAAATGGCTAGATATATATTAAAGACACATGTGTGAATATTTGTATACTTTGTGTATTGGTTATGTTATTTTAGGGATAAAATAATATAACTCAACAAACACCAAGAACTTACAATCCAAAATGTTACCAAAAATCTCATGGAATAAATACACGAATTACACACATAACACTGTGAAACCGAACTAAGAAATGTAACTTACCAAAATATTCCGGAAAATATGCTTATAAATATATTTTTGGTAAATGATATTTTGGATACAAAGAAGTAAAAATATGATTTTTCTAAATATTACCAAGTTATATCATATTTTTGACAAGGAGAAAATATATTATTTTCAGGAAGTAAAAAATATATCTTCTTGGAATTACTAGGAAGTATAATATTTTTGGGAAAAATATTTATTTTCTTGGAATACATTGTTTTTAGATAACATAAGTTTATATATATTTGCTGAAGTGAGACTTGAAAATATATTAATTTGGAACTACAAATAAGTTTTGTCAAAAGAAAAATTATGAATAATTTTTCTAAGTAATAAAACATATACTTTGGAAATATGTATTGGATATTTATTCCGGAATAATTAATTAGGAGTTAAGTATAAAAATACTTAACAAATACAAGAATACGAATACACATGTAAAAGATACCCTCATCCTTGGGAAGGAAATACAAGTATAAATACTTGAGAAGTATTATTACAAAAATATTGTTTAACAATTATTCCAAAAATTAATATAATTTAGAGTTAAAATAATTATTATTTTAACAAGTAATTATAACTTGGGATAATATTAAAGACATAAAAGAAACGTAACTCAAAACGTAAATACTAAGGCAAGGCACGGCCCGTTCGTCTAATAGACCCTAGTACATTGTAGGTAGTCGTGTTTGCTGAAGGGATTTGAGTTACGAGTACTGAAGACGCAAGACAGTGAGTTCATGTCCCCCTTTTCTTTAAACTGTTTTGTTTATTAACTTCGGGGGTGAAATACATGTTACAAAGGGATTACATACAAATATAATTGGTATGGTTAGCCTAGGAAAGTACCATAGATCATGTGAATGGGTAGGCGCATACTTGAGACCATTAATCCTCGTATAAGGACCGAGGGGCATGAGTGATAGATCTATTTGGGTGTAGCGAGCCCACACCCATGAGGACCAGGGTGACCCATAGGGTGACTATGTCTTCCAGCCGGAAGCCCGGTACAAATTTGCTAGGTTTGAGCCTTCCTACGCCGTCGCACATATCAGTGGCCTTGCAAACCATTTGTGATCTTTTCCTTGTTTGCTTTCATACCGGGATTTACAAATTTACATACACTGTTTACAAAGGTTTTATACATACATATACACAAACACATGAACTCGCTCAACTTTTGTTGATATTTTTAAACTACATGTATTTCAGGGAATTAAGTGGATCTGGCGGGTGTTTGCATATTTCAAGCTGCGTCATGAATAAAAGATGTCATCCGAGGTCGTAGGGTTTAGGAGATGTATCTCATTCCAGGACGAGATACATGGTTCTAAACTCGGTCTTATTTAAGGTCTTTTGTCGAGTCTTCGTGAACTCATTTAAACATGTTGTGGTTGTAACTTAAATTTGGAGTCTACGTTTCAGACAAGTGTGTTGTGGTATTTTCAAACTAAATCTTTATGGATGAACATCTTATGGTTTGATCATATAGTTGTTGTTATGATTGAATGCTATGGTATTAAGAAAGTCACACCATAATCATGCTTCCGCAAAAGTCAGGGTGTGACAGCTTGGTATCAGAGCTTCGATCGTAGCGAACTAGGATATCGGTTTTTTACTATAAGCTTGTTGGGCTCACGATAGTCAATGCACATCTGATATGATCCATCTTTCTTCTTGACGAACTGAACGGGAGCGCCCCATGGAGAAGTACTAGGGCGTATAAAGCCTTTATCAAGAAGTTCTTGAAGTTGGCTCGATAGCTCTTGCATTTCCGAGGGTGCTAGACGATAGGGAGACTTAGCAACAGGCATAGCGCTAGGCACTAAATCGATACGAAAATCGACAGAACGAGCAGTCGGAGGACTAGGGAAATCGTCAGGGAAAACATCGAAAAAATCACAATCGACGGGAACATCACTTATACTTGGGCCTTTGTCTTTCTTTTCCACAACGTGGGCAAGAGAGGCGTAAGAACCCTTGCGCAAGTGTTTGTTCGCTTGAGTATACGACATAAGCTTGAGACCCTTAGAAGGTTTCTCGCCATAGACATGTAGTGAATCACTGTTAGGAAGAGGAAGACGAATGAACTTATCGGAGCAAACGACTTCAGCACGAACTCGACTAAGCCAATCCATACCTACTATGATGTCGAAACTACCCATGTGCATAGGTATGAGGTCCATTGAAAACGTATGATCGTTGAGATTCAAAGAACACTTAGAAAGAACAGAATCAACAGTGACGGATTTACCATTTGCGACTTCGACAGCGAACGATTTAGGAAACTTAGAACGTCTACACTTAAAGTTTGGGGTGTGAGATTCCTAACCATATACGAGTTTCCTTACACAGTTACCATTATGCCTTTCATCGGCCTTCCATTGTTATTTCTCGAATTAGGCTTTTAATATAGCTAGTTTTTTTAAAGTTGCGCGTTGCGGCGAAACCAAACAAATAATAATGTAAATCAAACATGATTTGAATATAAAACATGTTGTTTAGAAAGCCAAACCATTAGAACGGTTTAATTTATCATCGTACCGTTTTATGATACCAAATAAATACTTTATTTTGAGTACAATTTCGTTTTTAACAAAACATATAACAGAATGTCGAGGGAATAAATCAAGCACAACTACGTATTTAAGTTTTTAGAAAAAGGTTATAAACGTAATTTAAAAAAAAAGTATCAACTTAATTGATAAATTAATATATGTTCTAGAAAAAGAAAAAGACTTATTAAAAAATGATAAACGAAATATATGGTTTAAAAAAAAAATTGAAAATTTGTTATTAAAAGAATATATATATATATATATATATATATATATATATAGGGTAAGGTTCATGCGAGAACCACCCTTATTGCGAGAACCGCGAGAACCAATGTGAACACAACCTAAAATAGCTAAAAAAAACCTAAAAAAACCCTAACCCCACCCCCCCCCCCCCAACCAAAAAAAAAAAACCTAAACCCCCCATCCCCCCCCCCCCCCCAAGCTAAATGCTAAAAACTAAAACCCCCAAAAAACCTAACCCCCCTCCCCCCAACCCCAAGCTAAAATACTAAAAACTAAACCCCCAAAAAACCAAAAAAAATCTAAAAAAAAATCTAAAATTTTTTTTTTTTAATATTTTTTATGTTAAAATCGCTACTTTTAGTAGCCAAAAAAAAATTTTTTTTTTTTTTTTGCTTCGAAAAGTAGCGATTTTTTATAAAAAATGTTTAAAAAAAATTGTGTGATTTTTAGCTATTTTTAGGCATTTTTGGTTGTGTTCACATTGGTTCTCGCGGTTCTCATAATAAGAGGTGGTTCCTAACGGATCTTTGTCCTATATATATATATATATATATAGGGCAAGGATAAATCAAAAACCCAGTTGAGTTGACTAAACCCTAGAAACCCAATAACCACCATTGATGATACTTGATGGATGGCTAGGATGATTTTTTGGTGTGATGTCCTGATCTCAATTACTTTTTGGTATAATATATAGATGATAGTACACCTAAAGGGTAAAATGAGGAGACATGTTACAATTTATCTCTGCATGTTGATGTTGAGTATGATCAGAAGACTAGTATTCATTATTACACTTCAAACCTATGCCTCCTAGCTATATTAAGTATTGATTCAAAACAAAAATTCAAAAAACAAATGCCCCAAATGTAGTTCACAAATCTCTCTATCTCTCTCTCTCTCTCTCTCTCTCTATCTCTCTCTCTCTCTCTCTCTCTCTTCATCCCCTTCACACCAAACTTCGCCGGAGATTTTGCACCGCCAAAACAGTTGACATTTCCACAATTCTCTAACAATCCCTCTCTCTCTCTCTCTCTCTCTCTCTCTCTCTTCATCCCATCCAGACCACCTTCACCGGAGATTTCCACCGCCAAAAAAATCAGCAAATTATCAGCAAATGCGTCGGTCTTCTTAGCAAAAGGTAACACCTTTGTTTTTCTATAGAAATCTGTGTTTTTTTGGTTGTTTACATTTTGAAACAAAAATGTAGGGTTTTATTGTATACTTCTCCATTATTGAGATGCAGGTGGTTGTTTGTCTAATATTGCAAAAAAAAAAAAAAAAAAAAAAGTGATGTTCGGGGGTTTGTGTGTATTGGTTTGGAAAACAAATGATGTTACCAAAATTAGGGCTGGAACCATTGCAGCGGTGGTTACCAGATCCGGTGTGTGAGTTAAGATCCAGATGTTAAATAGATCTGGCAGCTTGAAGAAAATCGCACATGAATATGAATATGAATATGAAGATGATGATGAATAAGATACAAAGATGACGATGAATCAGATATGAATCTTGTTACTTTTTTTAAATTCTCTTTATGTTTTTTTTATCTAAAATTACACATTTTTTGTAAGTGTTTTTAGTTGAATCAGGTATTTTAAGGTATGAAATGTGTAAAAATGTGTTATTTATGACTTTTCCCTCTCTCTCTCTCTCTCTCTTTATATCTTTATCTTCTATTTCATTTCCAGTTCTTAAAGATCTTCATCCAGATCTAAAAGTGATCTGAATCCAAAAGACGATCCAGTTCAAAAGATCATCATCCAGATGCTCCAACTTTTTTCTGGATATGTTTTTTTTTTGTTCAAGAAGATGAATGTTTTTAATTTATTGATTTATCAATTTTTTGTGTAAAATTTGTTCAAGAAAAAATGCATGTTATATTTTTTCCGTGTCACATAAATAATGTACGTTTACATAAAATAAAGTGCATTGTTACACTTTTTTAGATTATTGTAAAAATAAGTGTGTTGTTACATTTTTTATGTTACATTTTATATGTTATGGATTTTTTGGTTTTGTTTTTACCATGTTACATTTTATTTTTGCCTCAGATTTTTGTACATTTTTGCTGTATTTACATAAAATAAAGTGCATTGTTACACTTTTTTAGATTATTGTAAAAATAAATGTGTTGTTACATTTTTTATGTTATGGATTTTTTGGTTTTGTTTTTACCATGTTACATTTTATTTTTGACTCAGATTTTTGTACATTTTTGCTGTATCCGTGTTACATTTTTTTTTTCACTGAGATTTTTGTACATTTTTGCTCTATGTGTGTTTGATCATGTGTTTTTGTTGATGGTTGCTTGAATATCTTATTTTTTTTTCAAAAACGTTTCGTATTGTGAGGAATGTTGATGTTTTTTTAATTGAAATGCAGGGAAAAAAGGGATCTACCACAAAATTGGAAAAAAGGTGTTAAAGGGAAACTAATAAGTATTTAATCTCAAATTATTATTACATTAATTTGTATAGCTTGTGTTTACGGATTTCTTTTGTAACATTGCGGAAATGTTTTGTTTTATGTATGGTGCTGTGATTAGATATCTTATTACCTGGTTATATAAAAAAACTTTTGGGATTTGTTTTTTATTTATATGTACAAATGTGAAATGAAACAAAAAAAATGTCTATGTTGTAGCATTAATGTGTATTTCTATGTAGGATAAAATATGAAAAAATGATTTTTGTAACATATGACTCGGTTTGTGTAACGTATGAAAAAAATGATTTTTGTAATTGGTCTTACATACGCCAAGTGAAAAAATGTACATCAATCAGTTGTTACATCAAAACACTGATGTGGTTTTGTATAAAATGTTCCTATAAAATGGATGCAAATATTATTAAGGGTCTTTAACAACCGTTCATTACCAAAAAGATTTAGCAAATATGACATACACTTTGAAGTGACATAAATCAAATTACACAATAGGATAAAAAAAGTGACAAAGTATCAATTCACTGATGTGATTATTATATAAATAAAATAGGTGGTGGTTAACAGTGAAAAAAAAGAGTGACAAAGTACCTATCTCTGGAGCATGCATTTAATGAGGAGTGTGGTGGTTAACATGGATCCTAACAAAAAGTATGTCAGGCAAGGAAATTACTTATAAGCCTTCAACATCCTTTTCAAGAGCTGAGACGTGGCACATTGGTGTCCATCTAATGGGTTTTCAGGGTTTAGTCAACTGGAGTGAGTTTTCTCCTTATAATTAGCCTATATATATATATATATATATATATATATATATATATATATAATAAACTATTATAATATTAACAAAATAATAATAAAAAACCATATATTATTTTAAAAATAAAATTACTATAAATACCCATTCGTTAACAATATATATATATATATATAGGGGAAGGTTCATTTGATAAGAAAATTAAATTAAGAAGAAAAAGAACAAAGGGTACAAATGTAAAACATAAAAATAGTTTATCTCTCAATTCATTTATTATTATCTTTGACTAATTAATTAGTCATAAACACTATCATACTCCATACTTAAATTTTTGCTTACACACATCAAAATTTATCCTACACATTTTGAAATTTATCCTACACATATTGAAATTTATCCTACACAGATCGTAATTCATTCTACACACCTCGTAATATATGCAATACTTTAAATTATATATTTTTCCTTTTTTTGAAAAATATGTTTTTTTTAAATAAGTTACAAATTTAATATAGTTAGCTATTAAAAAGGAAGACTACCAATTAATGATCCATCTAAGTTTTACCAATATACCCTTACACTAATATTAAATATAAAAATTAAATGAAGTAAAGTGAAACATTCTTATTAGTTGAAATTTCTTCTTTTTTATTCTTACAAAAAAATTCTTTTCATTTGAACTCTCCACTATATATATAGAAAGTATAATGTACTTCACGCCTTAACGTACATTAACGTACTTCACGAAATATATAACATGCGTAATTATTTTTTTGACCAAAATAACGTGCATGATTTTGGATCCCATGCGTGATTATGTGGTCCCATGCATGATTATATGTTCCATGCGTGATTATACCCCTGATCCAACGGTTACCATTGTCTCCTACATGAAGTATGATAAGCCGTGAAGTATGTTAACCTTTCTCTATATATATATATGGGGTATTACCAGGGGCGAACCCACATAGAGCGGGTCGGGGTCCCCAGACCCCAATGGTTTAAAAAAAAAAATAATAGATTCGGTATATTAAATTTTATAAGGACCCCATAAATACATGTAGGTGGACACCATAAAAAGAAAGGAAAGCTGGTGCGGTGGAAAACCCTCTCTTTGCCAATAAGAGGTCATGGGTTCAATCTTATATAGGCTTTTTTCTGTTGACCCGACCCGAACGAGCACCGACCCGAAAATTTTAACGTTTTGTTATGAAAATTTTGAACACCGAAAAAAATGGACCCCGGTGGAAAAAAATCCTAGGTCCGTCACTGGGTATTACATGACATTTTGTTTAATCTCAATTTTTGGTTGCCACAAGCTACGCCTAGTTTGGTTGTAGTGTGCATGCATGTTCTTATATGTAATTAAAGAAAGCCTGATTTGCTAAATAGATAGAATGCTTAAGTTTGAGATATGAAGACAACTACTTATAGCCCCCAACAAACAGCTATAAGTGTAGGCATAAAGACTTCTATTCTAAATTCTAACTCAATTTAAAGGCGTTTATATCATAGTTGATTATAGATATGTTGTAGCAAAGCAATGCCCCCTTTTTAAGACTTCTCATAATCACTTCTGGGCAACCAAACTAACTTGATTATGGTAATTTTATGGAATGAAGAAAACATTTACAAACAAAGTCGTGGCAACAACAATCTGTAATGGGGTGTAAAGCTCTTGCATGTGAAATTCGAAATCGTTTGTCGGAGTAAATTGTATTATCATCATGGATTAGGATCAAATACAAAGGCTCCTAATTATAAGAAGGGTACAAATGCTTCTAAAAAAACCCACTACACAAAAAAAAACCTAAACACCTACCACCACCCAAAAACCTACCCCCCCCCCCAAATCACCCACCCAAAAAAAAGAAACTTTTTTTTTGTCGAGAGGGGGGTGGGGGGGGGGGGTAGGTTTTTGGGTGAGGGTGGGTGTTTAGGCTTTGGGTAGTGGTGTAGTAGGTTTAGGTTTTAGGTTATTGGACACTTGTTACTCTATAAATCATTTTTACACTTCTTACAATTAGGAGTCTTTGTAGAATAACTTAACCCGTATTTGTTCGACAAAACAAGCCAATATCATATAAGAACCAAAATGCATGTTGTTGATAAACGTATATAAAAAAAGTTATAAAGTTAGTAGTAATTTCATGTTTTAGAAGGAGTCCCATAAGGCGATAATCATTTACCATTAGCCCATTATTCAACTTATCATTTGATCTAAGTACCCATGCCCCTTTGGCTCATTAGATAGCAACTTCTGAATGGAAGTGATGTAAAAGTGCGAACTTATCCCACATAGGAGGGTGCATATGGTGTTTTACAAGTAAAGAGCCAACATGATCGATCGATGTGCAACATTTAGATCGAGTGACCTAGAATGTTCAAGTTTCTCATAGCAAGCATGTCGGTTAAACAATATAATAGCTATAAAGGTGTTTAATACTTTCCGCTTAACACACTTAGATGATTTGGCGGTTTGTCCTTCGATAGCACTATAAATAGAAACCTTAGTTGAGGCATATGAAAATACAAGATACAAGAAAAATTACCAACGATCAAGAACTCTTTCCGACTACAAGTTTCAGGTGCAATGAGAGCATACCACTCCCACTAATGTATTATGGGGGAGACATGTTTTCTTAGAGAAGATGCATAATTTGTTTGACAAACAAATTTCCAGCTATCGTTTCTTTTTTGTCCTTTTCTTTTATAATGTTATTTGTTTTCCTTTTGCATATTATCAACACTATTCTCATACATGTATATATGTGTGTTGATAATAAAGTTGTGTTTCTTGAGTTACAATATGTATTGCCCCTAATGCAAACAAGGACGAAAAGAAAATCAGAGCGGTCAAATCCGAAGTGCAAGATACCAGCGGTGTTCAACCCGGACACAACACGAATCATATTTTAATTCGTCTTGAAAAGATCAACCATAACGAACTGAAGGGGTATGGTCTCTAATACTGCGCCGACTACACGAGTTAACCTCAGGTCGTGCGCAAGGCATACCCAGAATAAATCAAATCCACACTTAGTTCTTTCTGCAAACGAATTGGCGCTAGTTTAAGAAGCGCAGACGACACCTGCGCCAGCAAGGCAGTGTTGGACATTACAAACGGTACGATTGGCAGAGCAATAGGCCAATGAGCGCACGACAGACTGTACTCAGTAATGCTGCACCGTGAGCAATCTTGCAAGGGACAGGAAGTACACAAGGACACGTACGTGCCACCAATCAGCGTGCGCCGACCACAACTACTCCATGATCTCCACTTAACTGCTGATGTCAGGCTAGACAACAAGGACAATCGTCAGGCCACGTGAATCCATTCAACGTGTGCCAACTATACCCTCGCCTGTAAATACTAACGGTCGTGACATGGGAGACCAAATGGATATTTCTTGTTGTCGGCCTGAGGCCCAAGGCCCATCAGCTCATCTCCTTCACAACTCACTTCGGCTATAAATATAGAACTTCATCTACAGGTTTAAAGATCACTCTCTTGCTCTCTCACTTAATACACACTTTTATTCTCAAAATATGTTCTTATTCTCACGCTGTAGGGTGGTTACCAGGAGAACCCCCTATTCTCCTCCTTGTAACGAGCTTAACGGTGTGTTGATTGTTTTGCAGGATGATCGAAGCTATTTGTCAAGGAAGAAAGAAGATTAACCTTATTTGGACGAGACGCAAGATTAACTTGGTGTTTCTTCACGAACACAGACTTAAAGTCATATAATTTGATCACTGATCTTTATTGCACTAATTTACCCCGATTTTATACACAATTTATTGGAAATTTCAAGAGATTGGATACTTATTGGTTTTATTTGTGAATTCTGGGTTTGGTGTTGATTTATGAGAATTTTGGATGATCCATGGTGAAAACCAAGCAAGTTTATGGATGCCAAGATGCAAGCACAAACATGTTCTGTTTTCCTCAGGATCTGCTTTTTCCAAGCACGATCATTACTAAGTTTATTGAGGCTATTTGATTGTTTAAACCCTAAATCTTGAAAATTCCCTAACATGTTGCATACATTCTACCACTTTTGTCTCTCTTAACCTTTGTAAAAGCCAACTAAAGAATTCTCATCTAAATCTTGATATTGGATCCTACTTACGAGTCGCAAAGCAAAAATAGCCATGTAACATTGAAGCAAAGGACAAGTGTTCTTAGGAAATGCAATGAACATTTGAGAGAAAATGAGAACTGGTCTTAAGAGTGGGAAGTCTTATCTTGTGCTTCAAGTAGTCAGCAGAAACCTAAAAAATGAATATCTCAAGGGGACCAACAGGTTATTATAATCACACTTGTGTTCCCGTGCACAAACTTCTAGTTCTAGCAACTATCAAAATTACCAAAAGAACCTACAGAATTGTTAGAACTTTTAACCACTACATCATCAAAAGAAACAAATTGCAGCAGTCATTACTGTATAAATGTCACCAATTATAAGATCCAAATGAAACATAACTATTATTCTAACAAACAATGGTATTTTCTATATTATATACAAAATCTTGTAGCCCAGATTGGTAGACCTTACATATAAATATGCCAGCAACACCAGATTAACATGGTGAGCATATCATTCCGGTATTTTCTTTCCTGGAATGGCAAAACAGGTTTTATATTAATCGGGAATATCTTTAGGAAAGTATACGAAATTATATAAATAAATAAGTACCCGTTCTCAACTCTTTAGCTCTCCAACTTTTGCACCTGCTGCTTCTTGCCAAGTGGTACATACAAGAATGCTTGATCATATTATATATAAAAAGGTCATCCTGATTGAACTCTATTAAGTGTAATGAAACATAAAGTACACAAAAAGGAATTACGACAAGCACACGTATCCAACCAAAACCTGTTATTTTCATTCCTCTTGCTGCTCCAAGGTACAGGAATTGCAGTGATCTCATTGTTTCCTGAGAACGAAAGAATGTCAATTATTTTTCTCATCTTTTTCTTGAAAATTGAGTATGACCCTTCACCCAGTTGATGATCTATCTACTAACAAAGTATATTAACAAACACATCAATACCAACAAGTGTTCACAAAAAGTGTTAGCAGGTCGACGCAACTTGGGTCGACCCTTTACTAGAAAAAGTCCCGTTTGAACTTTGAACTCAAACCTATGTTAACCTGTCATCTAACCCATCCATCTTTCCACTTGCATCGTATACCTAAACTAGATTATAATACTAGCAACATGAATCTGACCATGTGCTTTATCTAAACAAGAATAAGAAATTACAACCCTCAGTTTAACAGCCACCGCTCTAGGTTAACAACTGCCTTGTTTTAAAAAGCATCAAAACAACATTATAAATTATGTAAATTGACACTGGTCCAGTATGCAAAACGATTGTTTAAACAAAAAAAATGAGAATTTGCAGATTAGAAGAAATTACCCGCCCCTGAATCTGCAATACCCATCACTGAGACCGGAACCCAACAACCGACGCCGGCGACTGCAGCTGGGGTGGATGGGGGAGGCCGGCGGCTACAGTTGGGGTGGAGAAGGGAGGTGGTTGTTGTGTGGGAGCGACGGAGGAGGTGGAGGTGACGGAGATGTCGTGGTGGTGGCGGAGGAGGTGGAGGTGTCGGCTGGGCGACGAGGCAGCAGGTGGTTGTCAGAGGAGGTGGTGGTGGCGGAGGAGGTGCAGGTGACGGCTGGGAGGAGGAGAGGGGTGGAGGAGAGGTGCTAGGGTTTTGATAAGAGATGTCTGTGTTTTGAGATTTGGAAAGAAGAAGAGGTTAGAAGGGTAGGAAGAGGTGGGAAGACATTGGACCATGTCTGCGTGGGGAAGAGGACACGCAGAGGTTTGAAGACATTTTTTAATGAAATGTCTTCTAAAAAACAAACGGTCTGCAGAGCTAAACATCTGTGTGTGGTCTGCGCGGCGCAGACATAAGAGGCCAGAAGAGGTTTTTCTGAAAAAACAAACACCACCTAACTTTATATATGTGAATTATAATAAACTGTTGACTCTATGAGCTATGCAATGAGATGTAAGTTGTAACCTAATAAAAGACAAATTCATATGGAATGATAGGAATGTAAATCACTGGATTGATTATTCACAATGATAAGTTACAAATAAATACAAGAGGATCTTCTGTAATCAAGGAGCTAATCTAGCCATTCCTATAATACAATATTGACTATTGACTAATTAGAATTTTGAATAAAATAATACAATATCATTATCTATTATGGAATATAACTATAGAAGTAATGATCAATATATAGAGAAGTCAGACGAGATACGTACTAGGTCAAACAATATCGTTTTCGTAAGAAAAAGATGAGAGAACAATCTTAACCAGGCAAGTTCCATCAGAAGACGTCATCAAAGGCCCCCTCTCTGTCACTTTCCCAGTTTCCAGATCCTGCACAAAGCAACCATGAAGATAGATCAAATAAAAAAATAGACAAGAGTCAAAATGATAAAAAAATATTGATAAAAAATTAATAATAAAAAAAGTTTTGGGGGAAAATAAAACGGTGTAGATACTAGACTGACCTGATTGTTTTTCAGGCACAGAATGAGCATTAACTGTCGTTTGAGGAGAAACTGTATCTGGAGCAGTGGAATTTGGAGGTGGGAAAGTGAAATCAGAATCATTTGACGTAATATCAGAAGAGGTAGATGTAGCATCTCCAAAACCGTCTCTCATAACGAATCCTGAAGCTACACTCGAACTGGATGACGCACATAACATACTTTTTAACTCTGAAAACTGGTCTGACATGCTGTATATCATCCTGAGGCACACTAGAAACATGTGGCATTAGTTAAATTACACCTCAGACTTTTCAATCAAAGAGGCTATAGTTAAATTACATTTAATGCTACACATACTCGTATAAAAAAAAAAACTTTACGATTGATGTTGCACTAATATTACCTGTTCAGCGCATCCTGAAGTTGAAGTACCCTTCTTTCGGTTTCTTCAAACTTTTGACGCTTAATTACATTTGACTCCAGGGCTTCAGTGTACTTTTTCTCGCATTCATCAGCTCTTTGTCTCTCTGATTCTACTAAAGCCTGCATGCAAATAACTCAATAAGTACATAAGGTGGATAATTTAGAAACTGAACAATGTTAGAGATAGGGTTAAAGTTTATAAACGTGCTCCCAGACTGGTTATGCTTTGATTCTAAATTGATATTGATTACATTTTATCTTTAATAGGTCAACGGGTATATCAAATACTTTTACTAGAAAAGTCACCCAAAGTGAATTTTTAATGTATAAACCCTCCTAAATTATTTTATACAAAGTGGATTGTTAGCTGATGAAAAAAATTATAATTTTGTAATCATATTTGGCGCAATTATTATTTATGAACAAACTTAAAGTTAAAACAAAACATGTTCCCAACCTAGCCAGTTATAATATGCCCACATCAGCACTCATTTCTACCCGAAACACTTTTGACCCGTACCACTTACCCACCCCACCCGCTTTTATATAAGAGTAACATTACCGTCAATTTTTCCACTTGTGCATTTAAATTTTGGATATTTTCACTATCATCCACAGAAACTGTAGTTTTTTTCCCAATAGACAATGCTTCATAAGATGCTTCCATTGGATGACCGTTTTCCTTGCCAAGAACTTGGTCTTCCAGATCAGCCTACAAGATAAAGTAGTTAAATGTTTGAATGATTCATCATTTCATTGCATCTTTTTATTTAAAAAAATCGAAATTAAAATCCACACAACTTGTGTTTTAATAAAGACAGTCAGTTGGTAAAGGATAATCGTTATTATTATTGAATGAATAATGAGAAGATTACATCCAAATATATAGAATAACTAAATACACTTAGCTACCCTCTACAATATAATAATTAATAATAATAATCTAATCTTAACCGACAAAGTCTAATATTCCCCCGCAAGTTCAGGGCGGTTTGCGATCTGTAACTTGGACCGCAAAAACTCAAACTTTTGAGACGAGAAGGGTTTCGTAAAGATATCGGCTATTTGATCATCAGTTGAAATGAATTTGACGTTGAGATGACCTTGAGTAACCTGTTCACGAACAAAATTATAATCAACCTCGATATGTTTAGTACGAGCATGAAACACCGGATTGGCAGTGAGATATGTGGCACCAAGATTGTCACACCAAAGTGTTGGTGCCTCGCTGTGCAAACCAAGCTCTCGAAGAAGAGACTTTAGCCAAATTAATTCTGCAACAGTGTCTGCAATAGCCTTGTACTCAGATTCAGTTGAGGAGCGAGAAACAGTTCGTTGTTTGCGAGCGGACCAAGAGATGAGGTTTGAACCCAAGTAGATCGCAAATCCCCCCGTCGAGCGACGATCGATTGGACAACCAGCCCAGTTAGAATCAGAAAAGGCTTGCACATTAGTAGACCAGTGAGAGTCAGAGAAGGCTTGTAGCTGATAGCCGGTATTGTGACGAAACCAAAGGCCCATGTTCATTGTACCCTTTAAATAACGCAAAATTCGTTTGACAGCAGCCCAGTGGTTTTCTGTTGGGGCGTGCATGAACTGAGACACCCGATTGACCGCAAAAGCAATATCGGGACGGGTAAGCGTCACATACTGGAGAGCGCCAACCGTCTGTCTGTACCGAGAAGGATCGTCCAAGAGAGGACTGTCATCTGGAAGCAAGACATGAGAAGTACCCATAGGAGTGGAAATAGGTTTGCAATCCGCTAGACCCGCCCAATGTAAAATGTCTCCAATATATTTACGTTGGGAAAGAAGTAAATCAGATTTCTTGTGAATGACTTCCACTCCAAGAAAATAATGTAGTTGCCCCAAATCTTTAAGAGCAAAGAGAGAATTAAGACGGGTAATTAGCTTGGTCACCGTTTCAGCATTGTTACCGGTGATGATGATGTCATCCACATATACTAGGAGTGTTGGGATTGAACCCTACCAAAGGAACAGTTGATTAAAGCCAAAACTGGATCAGAGCAGTGGATCCAGAATAAGTACTGCTGTATTCCAACTTTCCCCTTGAAAGTGATTCTAACAACTGATGGCCTATATCCACTGTACGTATACAACTGCTGTTCTACAAACAACTGATCAAGTATAAAGACTGATGAAGACTAAAGCCCTGATGATCAATCTACTGTTATGGGTCAAGCACTGCTGAAGATACAAAGTACTGCTGGAGTCACAACAGTGGAAGGAGAAAGCAGTAGTTTAGTCTATTCATTGAAATGTAATGTAATCGGTAGTTAGCTAAACAGTTGTTGTATTAGATCAGTAGTTACAGGTTGTTAGGAGGTTAGATGTCACTTTCATGGTGACGTCAGCCAATATGCTTCAGTGGTTTGCTCGTGCCTATAAATAGAACAGTACCCTGTACTGTTCTATTAGCTCTTTCACCACTTTTCTTCCTGCACGAACAATTCATTGTGAGCTCAGGCTGAGGGGGAGTTTGTGATACATGCATGCAATTGTAATTGAAGCTTGAAATAAATTCAATCTTTCGGTTCAATGATAAACATGTGTGTTGAAATCATTTCTCCTATTTGATTGTGTGTGAAAGTTTGTTTCCATATTTAGTTTCCGCTGCAACTACTTGTTCATCTTCATTATTATCAAACGTAAAACACAATCAAAAGAAACTCAGATCCTAACAAGGAGATAAACTAAAGAGCCCTGTGAATTGAGAATGAACAATGATGGATCAGTCTTTGACCCATGGAACCCCAACTGATGAAGAGCATTTGATAATTTGTTGAACCAAGCACGGGGAGCCTGCTTGAGACCGTATAAAGATTTGTTCAGAAGACAGATATGATCCGGTTTGGTAGGATCAACGAACCCCGGCGTTTGGCGCATATATACGGTTTCCTCAAGATCACCATGCAGAAAAGCAGTCTGAATATCCAGCTGTCGCAGGGACCATTTATTTGTAACGGCTAATGATAAAATGGTCCGAATTGTGGCAGGTTTGATGACTGGACTGAACGTCTCATTGTAGTCCACACCATGTTGTTGATGAAAGCCCTTCGCAACTAATCGGGCTTTGAACCTGCTGATGTTCCCGTTTTCATCCGTTTTTAACCTGTAAACCCACTTGCAATCAACAATATTAGCATTAGGTACGGGGGCACAAGAGTCCACGTGCCATTTCTGTGAAGCGCGTCCAACTCTTCGGACATAGCATGGCGCCATTCATTATATTTGTTGGCAATAGTAAAACTAGTTGGCTCAATGGGTAGGGAAGAGGTAGTTTTGGCTGTATAGGCAGCCGGATTATACCGATCAGGTTGTTTAGGGTTCTGTCGGAGGTTGGATGGTCGGGAACGGGCTGCCATAGATGGTGGGTTGTTGGAATGGTGGGCCGTGGATGATTGTTGGGCAGCAGGGGGCTGTTCCGTATGTGATTGGTGGGCTGGAGAGGGCTAGACCGTAGGGGGTGGGGCTGAGGGGTTGTGTTGGGCTGTAACAGGTTCGGCTATGGGAATAGACTCAGCATTGGGTGGCTAATGGGGTGAGGATGGTGGAGATGGATCATTGGCAGTGGGTGTATTTGATGGTGGTGTGTTAGGCTCGGGTGGAAAACCGGGTGGTGGGTTGGGAAAGATGATGTACGGGGAAGCTGGTGACGGTGATGGGCTCGATGGTGGTGAGGGTTTATAAGGGAAGACTTGTTCATTAAATCGAACATGCCGAGCAATGTAGATAAGTTCAGTGGAGGGATCAAAACAACGATAGCCATGATGAGAAAGGCTATAGCCAAGGAAAACACACGGAGTAGAACGGAATTCGATTTTGTGACGGTTGTAGGGGCGGAGGTAGGGAAAGCATTGAGAGCCAAAGACTCTTAAAAAGGAGTAATCAGGTTTGCGAAGAAACGCGTGTTCCAAGGGAGATTTATTGGAGGATACGCGTGAGGGAAGCCGATTAATTAGGTAAACGACTGTCTCAAAGGCGAAGTGCCAGAAACGCTGGGGCAGGTTTGAGTGAGCCAATAGGGAGAGACCTGTTTCAACTACATGCCGATGTCGGCGTTCCACAAGCCCGTTTTGCTCGCTGGTGTGTGGGCAAGAGCGGCAATGGATGATGCCAAGGTTGCGACAGAGGTTGGTGAGAGAGCGGAATTCACCCCCCAATCGGACTGAATGCATTTTAATTTGCTATTAAATTGGCGTTCAGCCATTGTGATGAAATTTGTTAATATAGCATAAACATCTGATTTTTGTGTTAAGGGATAGAACCACATATAGCGAGTACAATGATCAAGACACAACAAAAAATACGGATGACCATCAAGAGACGGTTTCGGAGATGGACCCCAAACATCACAATAAACAAGGTCCAAAATATTATAACTACGAAAATTAGAATCAGGTAAGTGCAATTTTGACGATTTTCCCATTTGACAAGAACATAAATTGTTTGATAATTTGTCCGAAACAGGCAAAGAACAATGAGAAACAATAGAATTAAAAACTTGAGCATGAGGATGTCCTAGACGTTGATGCCAAATATTCGAAGAAGCTTTGACAGCAGTGAAGGCAACCTTGGGCAGCGACTTGAGTTGTGGAAGGCGGATAGAGTACAAGCCCTGTTCACTGGGACCCGTGAGGAGGGTACTGCGTGTAGACTCGTCCTTCACAACAAAATAAGTAGAGTGAAATTCAAAGAACACATTATTGTCAAGGCAAAAATTTTGTACGGATAAAAGGTTTTGTTTAAGTTCAGGAACATGAAGAATATCAGAAAGGTTAAAGGTTTTGTGTTTTGAGTAGAATTTGGATGAGCCAATGTGTAAAATAGGTATAGAATTACCATTGCCAACAAGTAAGGAATCGTTACCATAATATGCCCCAGAGTTGTCCAGGCTGGTTAAGTTTGGAGTGGCATGATGGGTTGCACCCGTGTCAGGCTTCCAAGCACTTCCAGAGGATGAGGCTGCATCCCAAAAGGCAGAAAAGTTCGCCTGAGGTGCTGGCCGGTTCTGCTGAGTAGGCTGATTTGGGCATTGAGAGGGAAGATGCCCGATTCCACATCGGTTGCAGTAACCGTATACGGTGTTCTGAGTGGAAGCCCATTGGAATTGTCGAGTACCACCATTCTCTGGGGCGTGGAGTGAAGGAACCACGTGAGTTGCCCCGAGACCACGATTGTTTCGTGTACCACGATTCGTATTATAGGAACGAGACCCAAAGTGAGCCTGGGGGCGTGGTGACGAGTTCTGGTTCAGCTGATAACCCAATTGGGAGGCCATCAGTTGGATATTTTGGAGGAGTTGTTGCAACTGGTCAAGATTTGGTGGAGTTGGCAGGAGACCAGGGGCAGCCGAAGGATTTGAGGCTGCAGCAAGCCAGCAAGTAAGGCTTGCGGGTTGTTCTGCACCAGTTTAGTGACCACATAATCATGATCAGATAATAATGAATAGATTTCATGAAAAGAGACAGGTGGTAGACGGCCCAACAGGGTTCCTTTAAGGCCATTGTATTCTTCTCGTAGCCCTGCAAGAGTGAGCATAACAAGTTCTTTATCTTTTACCGGTTCTCCGATGTTGGCAAGGGCGGTTGCATATTCTTGTACCCTGCAGAGATAGTCAATTGGTTTTTCGTCACCCTTCATAGTGATGCGGAGTAGTTGACTTCTGAGGGTGAATTCATGAGAAGCAGTGACGGGTGCATAAGCCCGTTCCAGGGATAGCCAGACTTCATGGGATGTTTTTCCCTGAACATGCTGATACGATTCTTCAAAAACAGTTGAGATGATCAAGGTGCGGATGTGAGCATCGTTTGAAATCCAGGGATTGTAACTGGGATTATCAGTTGTTGCAGTTTCAACAGTAACCTTTTGTTCTGGACACGGAATTGTTCCGTCAACATAACCAAAGAGGTTATGTGATGTTAAGAAGGATTCGATCATGGATCTCCAGTAACCATAGTTGGTAGGCTTGAGAGTAAAGGCGAATTTGTGAGAGTTGTGGGTGGTCTTTTCTTGGTTTGAGAAGGTAAGTATTGCTGCCATTGAAGAAGATGGCCGACAGGTTGTAGAGGGTAGGCGGCAGAAGGCAGAGACAGATTAGGGTTAGAGAAAATATGGGAGCTGATTTGGCTCTGATACCAAATCAGTTGGTAAAGGATAATCGTTATTATTATTGAATGAATAATGAGAAGATTACATCCAAATATATAGAATAACTAAATACACTTAGCTACCCTCTACAATATAATAATTAATAATAATAATCTAATCTTAACCGACACAGTCTAATAAAGACTACAGAGCGTGTGTTACTTGCAATAATTTTACTCTAGATGTGTACATATTTGCTAATATGTCATAGTCCTGAAATTATATGAAGTACCTTTCTTTCAGTTTCTTCCAACTTTAGACGCATAATATTAATTGATTCCAAAGCTTTAGCATACTTTATTTCAGATTCATCTGCTCTTTGTCGTTCTGATTCTAATAACACCTGAAATCAATATGTATAAAACATGGATGATTCACCAAACTTATATTTCCTGTCCTGATGTTGGTTTATAGTTTAGTAATTCACAGTTACGCATGTCAATATAGTGAAGATAATGCATATATATTAAACAAACATTGTAAAAGACTATTAAACTACATTACCTTAATTTTTTCCACCTCTGCTGTTAAATTTTCAATCCTCCCAGGGTCATCTGAATCTTTCACAACAGATAGACCTCTATCAGATGCTTCCTTTGCAGACTCGGTTTCCTTGGCAAGCATTGCTTCAGTCAATTCAGTCTACACAATAAGGAAACTTTATATTGTGACAATACAAAAACAATATTTTTTCATGTTGTGTAAAAACAATATTTTTTCATGTTGTGTTAAAACAATCACAATTACAATCCACATTAGTAGCAATTACCTCAGAGCTAGTATGCATTTAGGTATTTGAGATTATTTAATGTGTTTTTATAAGACACGGTGCCCAAAGTTCATTAACTCTAAGGTGTATATATTTGCCACTATTTTATGGTGAGATAGACAAAAGGAAACATAGCCTTGAAATTGAAGTACCCTTCTGTCTGTTTGTTGAAGATGAAGTACCCTTCTTTCTGTTTCTTCCAACTTTGCATGCATAATTTCAATTGTTTCTAATGCTTCAGAGAATTTCTTTTGAAATCCTTTAGCCCGTTGCCTCTCTGATTCTAATAAGGCCTGTATGCCATTAAGTATATGCAATGAGTAATTTCAGATCAAGAGAATAAGATAGTTTATGTAATAAAATTTAATATATTAATTATTTATGAAACAAAAAAAAAAGCAACAGAATCTATGAATTTGAACAACCACATTGTAGTGAATATGCAGAATCTTTATTTCACATATACTAAGGGATGAGAGAGACGAGACAATTCGAATCAAACCAACATTACCTTGAGCTTTTCCAGTTCTGAAGCCAACTTGTCGATCTTTTCAGTTTCTGAAAAAGACAGTGCTTCATCAGATACTTCTGAAGCAGACTTGTTTTCCTTAGTAAGCAATCCATCTTCCAATTCGATCTGCATGATAACGTAACATTATCTCTCTTATAATATGAACACAATTTCCCCACGTATTTGTTTTTTATATTATATTGTAATCTTTGAAGTTTAATACCTTTCTTTCAGTTACTTCCAACTTCATCATTTCTATTGTTTCCAGGGCTTCAACATACTTTTTCTCAGATTTGTCAGCTCTTTGTCTCTCTGATTCTAATAGAGCCTGCATCCAGCAAGTATATTTGATGGGCCATTTACAAATCAAGAGAATAATGTACATCTGATATATAATTAAGAGAAAATAAATATCTTGCTTCAATGCTAATACCAACATCTTGTTCACCAAATATGTATATTCGCTTGTTAAAGTATTAATAAGAAATCAATTCAATCTCTCTTATATCCCTTGCCTTATATTCAGTCATCATCAAATCCCTGATGATTTGGTAAAATCGTGACCTTATTTTATAGAAATTTTCAAATTAAATGAGCAGATTTGATGAAGTATAGTCCAAAATCAAGTGCTAGTTTCATAGTATTGGATGATAATGAACTAATTTATAGGGTGCCATCGGAATTTATTCCCATTGTCGTTTTGGTTTCACCATATTGCACATATCGTAACTATTTGCAATATATATCTACAGTGTATCTATGGTGGAATAAACAACAACAATCATAGTCATGAACTTGAAGTACCTTTCTTTCAGTTTCTTCTGACCTCATAATTGCAATTGTTTTCTGGGCTTCTGCGTACTTCTCCTCATATTCTTCAACTCGTTGTCTCTCTGATTCTAATAAAGCCTGCATGGCAACAATTATATAAAACTGTTAAACAGGTAATTTATAGATATGGAGAAGAGAAAAAACAGATAGAATAATATAGAGAAATCTAAGATCAGATGCTCGTGTTGAAGGTGTAAATAACTTATAAAATTTAACCACTTTTCTTTATAAAGAATACCATCATGGTGTAAACCAAGCCAGTAATATAGCCACGTTACCACCCTTTTAGATTTTTGCATATATTACATACTTTTTATTCAATCATCATAAAAGCATCTTTGCTATGGTAAAAAGCAGTATCTAATAGTATATTATAATATACATCCATATATTATAATATATACGGTAAATAATTTCTATTGATGATATTGCGTATTTACTTAGTCATAGTAGAACCAGAGCCCAAAGCTCAAATAAGTACTTAACGTCCCTACAACTCGACACCAGAAAATGTCACGGATGAATAAGAACCAAGAGCTAACAGGAAAGATGGCAATGTTAACCCATTTATGGGTCAATTTGGGCAACGTTTCATATCTAATGAACCAAACAGGTGATATTAAAAAAGAAATGGGACAAAAATCATTAAAAGTTTATTTCCAATGCATACAACCTCTTAAATGGCTTTACACGAAAATTAGACTATTATTTCAATAATATAGTTTTTGTGATGATACTTAATGTTAGTTGTAAACACAAGTAACAACCGTTCACACTTAACAACCGTTCACACTTACATAACAACCGTTCACACTTACATCATGTAATTATTTATTGTTAGTTAGTCCATGTTCCTCCCTATATATAGAGGGCTCATTATCTTGTAATAAACACACATTCAATCAATACAAGTTCGGTTTTATACCATTACCATTTACATGGTATCAGAGCTAAAGGTAGTTTAGCTCAAGAAGATCCTCAATCGGGTGACCATTTCCGGTTCTTAATCTAGAAAATTCATAGTATGCTCTGTGGTTGCAGCTCAGTCTGATCTTCCACATCAGAAACGAATCCTCTTTCATACCATTTCCGGTCACCACCAGTTCCGTCCTAAAAACCCGTTCCAGATCTGTTCAAACACCCAAAACCACCACAACCCGTCACCTACTTTTTCAGATCCGTTCATTTTTCCGGCGAGTTAACATACACCACCACCACCATCGTGTTCGAAATTGCCTGATCTACAAAACCCCTCAAAAATCGCCGCCGTCCGCCGCCCCACGCGCCCCCACGCGCCGCCGCCCCTTCCGCCGTCGTCATCCACGCGCCGCGCGTGACGGCGCGTCGCCGCACCTCCGGCCGCCGCATTTTACCAGTCTGATCGGAATTACCTCCCCGACCATTCCGTCAAGTTAATTTTTCGATCCGAGAACCTTTTCGTTTCTGCCTCGTTTAGCGTGTTCGTATTCCAGTTCAGATTTTTCGAGGTTACTGTTCACCAGTCCCAAACCTGTTCCAGATCTGATCAGCCAAGTTTCAGATCAGTCAAAGTTCCAGATTTGACCAGTCCCAGGTTACTGTTCATCGCAGTACTGTTCATCCGTTACTGTTCCGGTACTGTATTTTTCAGCTTCGTCGGAATTTATTTCCGATCATTTCCGTGAAATCGGTTTTCCAATCTGAGCAACTTTCGTTTTCTGCCTCGGTTCGCGTGTTCGGGTTTCATCTCAGTTTTCCGCTTTTCTGCTTGAACATCTTTTCAAATGGGTGACGAACGAAATCACACCATTACATGCACCAAGGAGGAGTATGATTTGCTTCAACGGTTCCTTGCTTTTTGGTCATCGAGTCCTCAAACCAACTCAGTACGATCAGGTACGTTTTCTGGCTTTGACTTATCCTGGATTATTGATTCTGGAGCCACTCATCACATGACTGCGAATCAAGGAATTCTCACTAGCCTTCATAATACCTCTTGCCCACCGGTTAAACTTGCAGATGGTTCCTCGTGCCCCGTACGCGGCATTGGATCCATTCAGAACCCAGATAGCCTAAACCTGTCTTCTGTTCTTCTTGTTCCTAACTTCCCTGCCAGTCTTTTATCTGTCAGTCAGATTACTAAACGAAATAATTGTTCCGTTACCTTTTATCCTACTCATTGTACCTTTAATGAACTAGGTACTAACCGAGTAATTGGTACCGGACTCGAATCAGAAGGTCTCTATCGAATGTCCTCATTGTCGCATCCCAAAGCAAACATCTGTGCGTCTAGTATCTTTGAAACTCACTGTCGGTTAGGCCATCCCTCAGCAGCCGTCCTACGGCAAATGAGACCTGACATCTCTATTCCCGATAACTTCCATTGTGAGTCATGCCAGCTCGGTAAACATACTCGACGTCCTTATCCTCCAAAAACGTCAAGCCGAACCGTCTCCATATTTGAACTTGTCCATTCAGATGTATGGGGTCCATGTCCAATTAAAACTACATTGGGTTTTCAATATTTTGTTACCTTCATTGATGATTACTCTCGTGCTACATGGGTTTACCTATTGAAATCCCGTAGTGAAATCAACTCGATCTTTCGTGAATTCCATGCATATGTCCAGACCCAGTTCAAAACATCCATTCAAACCTTACGCACCGATAATGCTAAAGAATATCTGTCCACCGATTTCTCTACATTTCTCAAATCACAGGGTATTGTTCACGAGACTTCTTGCGCATATACATCTCAACAGAATGGTGTTGCTGAACGCAAGAACCGCCATCTGTTGGATGTTACTCGCACACTCATGATTCATTCTCATGTTCCTCGTCACTTTTGGGGGGATGCCGTTCTTACTGCGGCTTATCTGATTAATCGTATGCCATCATCCGTTCTTCATGGTCAAACCCCGTTCTCGGTTCTATTTCCTAGAGGAACTCCGTTTCCTCTTGAGCCACAAATTTTTGGATGTATAGCTTATGTCCATGATCATCGTCCCGGAGTCCCTAAAATCGACCCTCGAGCCATTCGTTGTGTCTTTGTTGGTTACTCACGTGTACAGAAAGGTTATCGGTGTTATAGTCCTTCCCTTCGCCGATACTTTACCAGTGCTGACGTCACTTTTGATCCGTTGCGTCCTTTCTTTCCAGAATCTTCCATTACAGTTTCTGATCTGTTTCCCGATCCTGATATACCTGAGTCTCACATCATCCCCACCTTTCCTGTAACTCCTGTTCCATCTGTCCCTCAGGTCTCAGACACCACAACCCAGGGTCCTACTGCTGAGGACCTACCAACCGATCCCCCGCCATTACTCTTTACATATGCTCGGCGAGGAAAGGATCACACGTCAGCAACCATTGATCCCCAACCTACCCATACCTCTGGTACATCCGTTCAACCTGCCATGACTGAACCAGATACACCCCTGCCAGTTCCTACCCATACTACTTCGGATACTCCTGCTTATGACCCTCCAGGTGCCCCATATCCCGATATACCTATTGCCTTCCGCAAAGAACCTAGACGCTCCACTCGTTATCCCATTCAGGATTACGTTGCCTACGCTCATCTCTCTACTGAGTCTCATGCCTTTACCACTTCCCTGGATTCCTACCCGATTCCCAAGAATGTGATGACAGCTCTGGCTCACCCAGGATGGCGTCAAGCCATGGAAGACGAGATTGGGGCCTTACGGGCCAATCAGACTTGGGATCTTGAACCGCTTCCTCCTGGTAAGCGTGTTGTTGGTTGTCGTTGGGTCTTCACAGTTAAACTCAACCCTGATGGTTCTCTGCATCGCTTGAAAGCTCGTTTGGTTGCTAAAGGTTACTCTCAGGCTTATGGTATTGATTATGACGAGACCTTTTCCCCAGTTGCCAAAATGCCATCTGTGCGTATTTGTATTGCTCTTGCTGCCATTCATCATTGGCCGCTCTACCAGCTTGATGTCAAGAACGCCTTTCTCAATGGTGTTCTTGAGGAGGAGGTTTATATGGAACAGCCACCAGGGTTCATTGTTCAGGAGGAGGCCTCAAAAGTATGCAGACTACGTCGGTCCCTATATGGTCTTAAACAGTCTCCAAGGGCATGGTTTGGTCGTTTCTCTAATGTTTTGGGAGAATTTGGAATGGTTCGTAGTACATATGATCACTCTGTATTCTTCAGACATCATCAGGGACGAAGGATCATCTTAGTTGTTTATGTGGATGATATCATAATCACAGGGGACGATGAAGAAGGAATTACCAAGCTCAAACAGTTTCTTCATTCTCAGTTTCAGATTAGTGACTTAGGTCGGCTACGGTACTTCCTTGGCATAGAAGTATCACGTTCTCCACAGGGAATACTTCTCTGTCAACGAAAGTACGTCCTTGATATGTTAACTGAGTGTGGCTTGCTGGGTTGCAAACCTGTTGACAGTCCTATGCTTCCTACGAGGAAGCTCCTTCCAGAGGACGGAAATCCAATGAAAGATCCTGAGCAATACAGACGATTGGTCGGAAAACTCAACTACTTAACTGTCACCCGACCAGATATATCCTTTGCCGTCAGTGTCCTAAGTCAGTTCATGGCCACTCCGTACACGGGACACTGGGATGCCGCTCTTCGTGTCTTAAGATATCTCAAGACCACACCAGGTCTAGGGATCCTATATTCTGATCAGGGTCATTGTCGTGTGGGTGCTTTCACAGAAGATGGAGATGGGCGTATATCTGGATTTTCAGATGCAGACTGGGCAGGATGTCCTATTTCTCGTCGATCCACCACTGGGTATTGTGTTTTTGTTGGTGGAAATCTTGTGTCTTGGAAGAGTAAGAAGCAACATACCGTATCCAGATCAAGTGCCGAATCAGAGTACAGAGCTATGGCAGATGTTACATCAGAGATGATATGGGTACGTCGTCTCCTCAGAGAACTCGGAGTTAACTCTGATGACTTGATGAGATTATACTGTGATAATCAATCAGCTATACATATAGCCAAAAATCAAGTATTCCATGAGAGAACTAAACACATTGAGGTTGATTGTCACCTAATCAGAGATCGGATAGTCGGCACTCAAAAGGATCCTCCATCTATTCAGCCAATTCATGTTAAAACGGATTTTCAATTGGCGGATATCTTCACAAAACCACTGCGGAAGACACAAATAGACTTCATATGCAACAAGTTAGGCATGATTAACATCTATGCTCCAACTTGAGGAGGAGTGTTAGTTGTAAACACAAGTAACAACCGTTCACACTTAACAACCGTTCACACTTACATAACAACCGTTCACACTTACATCATGTAATTATTTATTGTTAGTTAGTCCATGTTCCTCCCTATATATAGAGGGCTCATTATCTTGTAATAAACACACATTCAATCAATACAAGTTCGGTTTTATACCATTACCATTTACACTTAACAGACAAATTATTTAATAAGTTGCTTGGACAACTAACAGACAAATTATGTAATAAGTTGCTTGGACAAAAAGTGTATAGGTCAATTACACCTAAAGAGTTGTCGTTTTGACCCATTAGTTGACCCTCCCATTTTACCGCCTCTAGTTCTCCCACTAAAATACTTTTAAAGGAAACTGGATTCAAACATCTCATATCATTGTAATATATAAAATTTATAGGGTGGGGAGAGGAAAACAACTATGGTAAATCAAAATTACCAACAAGTTTTCCACTTCTGCAGTTAAACTGTTAATCTTTTCTACATCAGATCCTTTTGTTACAACCTCATGTTCCTTGGCATGCAATGCTTCTTCCAATTCAGTCTGCAAGATAAGACGTGTTTCAAGAATCGAAGGTTAAAATCAGTCCCCAATTAATTGATGCGTCTACTTGTCCTTTTGATGATTAGATAACCATGTGATAAAAGAGTCGGACAAACATATTTTCAGGGCCGGCCCTTAAAATTCGTGTACCCTATTTGAGCTCGAAAAAACGTGCCCTTACGCCTTAACGAAATTGGGTATTGGGCTCACTAAAGGTCTAAACCTAATGCCAATGGGCTAATAACTAATCTAAACCATAAGAATAGATTTGTAAATGGGCCTATGTTGGTGTTTGTATAGGTATATCCTATTAAAAAATATATTTTACATATATATATCGGGTTTTTTCATAAAAAAAAGTGCCCTTCGAAATATCGGGCCCTGGCCGGTGGTCCTCCCCGCCCACCCCCAGGTTCGGCCATGCATATTTTGTTTGTTAGGTTGGTCAATAAGCATGTTGGTCCTATCACAATGAAATTGACTTTATATATATAGGAGTGAGTAGAAAACAAGGCAAAGAAATGGAAGATTATCTTTAAAACAGAGTAATGTTACCTTCAAACGTATTTGTATCTCTAAACGTTGTGTCAACTCTTTCACTTGCATTTCAAGCTTCGCGTTCGCTTGTTTGAGTGCACCAGTATCCCTTGCAGCCTATATATGTTGAGTGAATATCAATGTTTTCAGAACCGAACCGGACATCGAACCGGCCGCCTTACAGGTTCACTAGTCTAACCAGTTCGACCGGTCGGACCGGATTTAAAAACCGGGTGACGTCGTAATTTTTACTATTAAATTCAAGTTGTACATACACATCGAATTTAAAACAAAATATGAAAATTTTATATTTTAATGTCAATTTACATTTTAAACAAGATATAACGATTAATTTTTGTTTATTTATTTTCAGTTTACAATATCAAACTGAACTAACAACAGGTGCTAAAGAGCATGATTGAAGTTATTAATCATTAAAGACAAAGGTTAATAGATCAAGAGCTGAAATTTTAAAGGACCATTTATGAAACATTTAAAACCCTATTATATAATAAACATTTTAACAAAAGTTCCAGCCGTCATCTTTTTGAAACCCCCCAGCTCTCGCTCTTGCATATCTCTTCTATTTCTTTTAAATTCAAAGCTCTGACAGACAACCAATACCGCAACTGATCCACATGTTTTTTACCTCCACCAGCCTGAGCTCTCCCTTGCAGCAAATTTCAGGTCCGACCCTACCTTTCTCACCGGTTTCCCGGTTCGACCCCCGCCCCACGGCTCAACCGGCCGGCCCCGGTCTTTTACTACGAACCGGACCGTTTGATGTTGTGGTTGCCGGTCCGACCGGTCCAACTGGCCGGTCCGGTCCGGCCTTCAAAACATTGGTGAATATATACAACTAATGGTTAATGCAGCGTACTTTTGGGATTGAAGAAAAACAGTAATGGAAAGTAGAGTTTCTAAAGCATTGCAAATTAAACGGCTTCAGCATCTTATGTATGAATTGACCAGATCGCTAAATCCAAAAAAGTCTCACTATATTTACTTTTAAAGGCATATAGCAAAATTAGACCATTAAAGCTCCGTGAATAGAGAACAACAATATACTACAACAATCAAATAAAACAACTAAATAAATGTATATAACAAAACATACCATCTTTAATCTCTGAAGCTCTCTCCTTGCAACTTTGCCCCTCCAGCCGCATTGTGTGACAATAGTTGCCTTTGTGAGTTTCTTATAGCTTGTATAATCTCTATGACCACGCCATATGGCCTACAAGAGCTGACTCGTCTTAGAAAAAAACGCTATAAACATTTAGGTTTATAAGTATGTAAATAAAAGGTACTGACTTGTAATGTAGTAGCTGCCTTGTGTCGCCTTCTGTATCTGAGTTCATAACGAGCAGCCATTGCTCTCAGACCTGCCTGAATGAGTACAACTGCATGCCCTAGTCTGATGTAGGATGACCTCAACGTGTATCGCCGAAAATTACTTTGGATTTTAGTTGAGACAATTCTCTTTCTCGCATCTTCATATACTTTAGCAGCAAGCGTTCCTAGTAGAAATAATCCAAGAAAGAGTGTGTAAGGGTGACATTACAATATTACATTCAGTTAATAGAATGAAATTAGACATACCATGTGTACGAGAAAGAAAGAATGGTGTATATATTTAGCAATAAAGGTGGCAAAATAGGCAGGGTAGAAAGGGTTCGGGTTAGAACATGTACTTAATATGTTTGATTTGACCACAAACATCTTTGTGTCCGTCTTTTTAAAATTTTTATAAATAATTATATATTATATATATATATATATATTAAAAGGTGTGGATTGATGAATAGTATCCACACCTTTTAGTGATTTTTCACTTTCACCCCTGTAGTTTACTCAGTTTATTTGTTACACCCTAAACTTTAATAAAGTTATCAAACAGTCCCTAAACTTTAATAAACTTTTCTTTTGACTTTGTTTTTTGAGTTTTATCTTCTGTTATACCGGGTCCTTTTTTATTATTTAGATTTTTCACTTTCCCCTCCTATAGTTTACTTGTAGTTTACTCAGTTTACTTCTTACACCCTAAACTTTAATAAAGTTATCAAACAACCCCTAAACGTCAATAAACTTTTCTTTTAACTTTATTTTTGTGTTTTTCTCTTTCGGCTGTTATATTGGGTGCCGGTATCGTATCGATACCGTAATGAACCGAACCGATGTCGACCAAATTCCCGCCGCAACACGTGGGTAATTTTACTAGTTAATCCCTAAAGTTTATTTATCTTATAGAAAAAATCAACTATTTTATATATTTTTGAATAAGACAAAAAAATTTAGAAAGTAACCGCTAGAAAGAAAAGTCGATGACCAAATGATGAAAGTCGGTATGATCACACAAAGTAAATTATTAACGTAGTCATCTGATATTTTTTAATAAAGCAATTTATAACGTTGTAAGCATTTAAACTTCAGTTGACTTTAAAGCTTAATTGAACCCACTAGAGGAAAATAATATCCGGATCACCCATTTTTACGTAAACAGATCTATTTAGCATGATGTAAGAATGTGGCAATAACCTCTAAAGTTAATTAGAAAGAAAAAATGTTTCATGCAAGTTTACTTGGAAGACAAACCTCTGCACAAAGTTTGCAAAGCAACAGCAAGATTCGCCATAGCAAGAAAACGCTTTCTAATGAGATAACTCCTTGTCATTCTCTGAATAACAATGACTGAAGCTGTAATCTTTTCCGCTCTCCGTGCATCTAATGCAGCCATGTGACCAGCTCTAAGAAAAACTTTTGTTTTTCCAATCTGACAACTCACGAAATGCACCTCTTTAAGTGTGAATTAATGCAAATGAGATGAAGTTAAATAACGGAATAACAAATACAAGTGTGCTTGCTTATTAAAAAACAGTGACTTTATTACCTGATATCCCCGGATTCCTGCCGTGTCCAAAATCTTTCTACATATATACTTTCTGTCTTTACTGTTGATACGAGTGACGTGTAAGGAAATCCGTTTTCATTTAATTCTTAGTTAATTACTTGAAGGAACTTCACTTACTTCAGACGCAAAACCTCTGGATCCAGAAGACCAAATCGATTAATAAAATCAGTGAAATTCTTGTTGGTAGGGTATCCTGCACAGCTGATACGAATTGCTTCTAGAACCCCCTAAATGAAGAGAAAAAAAAACCACATCAAATATGAGATTTACAAGTTTAAAATGATAAAATCTAAGTTTAAAGTTTGTTAAATTTACCCACCCCATAACGTAATTGATGAATGACATTGACATTCTCAAAAACGGCAGGTTTAAGAAGATTATTTGGCTTCACACATCTTATATAGTGGGGTTGTGTAGAATTCAATGTCTCCATCAACTGTTGAAGTTGTACCTGGATTGATTAAGAAAGAAACGGATATAAATTCTCAAATTAAGGATGTCAAACCTATGACCAAACACTAAGTCTTACAACTTGATGAACTGATTAAAGAATAGCAGTTCTCGAGATGTAAACTAAATGAAAAGTAAAAGAATTTGATAAGTAAATTGGAGAACAAGATGATTACTATTTGACGGTTATCTCAGGTACAACTATCACTAATTATCCTCATATGTTCCTATACACAAATTCTATTCACTTCATTTAACTAACTTATTACTCAACAACCATCAAAACTGCTTAACCAACTCACCCTTTCATAAAAAAAATACCGATGTGATGTAGATCAGAGTACGTAACGATTAGAAACTCTTGAATTCAAATGAGACGGATAGGCTACGGGTCGATGGAGGATTGATACAGAAACACCACTCAAAACCGGCTCGTAGGGCAGCTTACGATTAATGCTAGATACAGATTTACCACTAGTATTAACAATAGGAGGATCCAAAGAGCACCAGTCAAGTTGCCAAACTTGAACTAGCAATGGCAAATCAATTTTAACTCATATCAATGAGATAAAATTAACACGAAAGATAAAAGGAAAACAAAAAAACTGACCACTGACTATGTCTTAGTTTTAAGGGGAAATGGGAATTAAAGCATTAATCACAATGCAAAGAGCACACTAACTAAATTATGAAAGAATTACTGCTTAGAATAAACATGGGAATGCGGGGAGCATATTATTGACTAAATGTTTTGCATGGAATCCTTTCAACCTCTCTTCCGTCCAACCCAACTGTAGAACCGATCCAGATTGCTTCCGACCCGTCTCCATTTCCAATGGCTAATGATACTACGGCTAATGATCTTCGTATTTCGTTTCACTTTTTCATCTTTTGGGCAAGCAAACGTTTATCTCATAGTTTATTACTATTTACTACGGTCTATTTGTTTAACATGAGTTTTAACGGAAAACTTACTTTGAAGCGAGAACCAATTGATGAGAACTTGGAATGCTTGGTTGCATCCTGGTGCAGTGGAGGAAAAAGCCCTGCAACAAAAGAGCACTTGGAAGCGCTCAACAAATCCTGATGTTCAGGAACAATATAATCTTTGTTTTTGTCTAGGAATTGATCAGACTGATAGTGAACCTGAATATTGATGCAAAACAGGTCAATGCGGTTATATATCTTGATAACAGGTCAAACACGAAAATATTAAAGTAGCTAAAATAGAAACGTATCAAATGGATTAAATGGGTTAAGAGGGTCAAAAATCTTTTAATATGTATTCCATTGCCCCAGTAGCCTAAATTGGTTTAAGATAAGGTATATGATATTCTAATAATATACATGAACTATTTAAAAAACACAAAATGAACAAAAGTTTACATTACCTCTCCAGCATAATGAGCAATAATAAAATCCGAGCGTGCCAATTTTGGTTTAATAAATCGTCTGTGAGTTTGGAATGTCTGATAAAGCTTCTGTGAAAATGTATCAGGAGTTGACTTGGGAAACATACTGAAAAAAGAATAGCTGGTTCAGCATGACATACAGAGAGAAATTATCAACTTGTGTGCGCGTCTAGAACACACCTAAAAGAAAATGCATATAAGTGTTAGGGTATCGGATAAGAGTAGGCTGGAGCGGAAGCGAAACAAACACACACACGAGAATTTACGTGGTTCGGTCAAGGTGACCTACGTCCACGGGTTGCAACTAGGGTTTCATTTTTATTAGATGCTCACAACAGTTCACAGAATGACACAGACTACAATTACATCATAGGTATTTATAGAACAAGATTAGGGTTTCCTACTTAGTCAGCAAGTTAACTAAGTGGGCTTAACAACTAGGGCCGGCTGACCCTAGTTAGAGCTGGCTACCCTAAAGCCTACGAACCCAACACTCTCCCACTCGGAGGCTTTGCATAGTTCACAAAGTGCATCCAAGAAACCCATCACCAGTAACTTCAGTAATCTTTATGTTCAAGTCTTCCAAACCTCCGTTCCAAGAACAAGCTAAGACTTCAGTCACATCCAAGCCACCTAGTTGCAACCACACCTCTCATCAAGTACCTAAGAGACTAGTTGAAGCTCCCACAAACTCCAACCCAGCCGTGACTGAAACCGTCATTGACCCATTCTTTGTCTCAACCGGCTTGCACGATCCACCAGTTCCAGAGATACACCGAGAATCAATGCCACTATCCATATTTTGCAAACTATTTCCAGGAGAGCAATTTTCTTCGGTTGGAATCTTCGTCTTCAAAACCAAACGGCTCTTTGTGATTGTACCCAGGCCATTGATCATGTGGTGCGTAAACTCAGTAACACTTTTGCTGTTCAGGACTTGGGTCCCTTGTCCTACTTCTTGGGTGTTGAAATACACTATGATAACGATGATTTGATATTGTCCCAAAAGTACATTCAGGAGCTTCTTCAAAGGGCCAGCTTATCTCATGCCAAACCGGTTTCTTCGCCAATCACCACTACGGCCAACCTTGCCCTTGGGGACAGCAAGGCATTTGATGACCCTGTGCGGTATCGACAAATAGTGGGGGCACTACAGTATGTTACATTATCCCGACCAGATATTACATTTGCGGTTAACAAAGTCTGCCAGTTTATGCATTCTCCTATTGAAAATCACTGGTCGGCAGTCAAAACGAATTCTGAGATATCTTCAGGGCACATCATCCTTGGGTTTGCGCTTACAGTGATCTTCGGATCACCGCCTTCATGCGTATACCGACTCTTCTCATAATGTTATCTCCGCATTTTCTGATGCAGATTGGGCTGGTTGTCCAGATGACCGTCGATCCACCACGGGATATGCTATATATTTTGTCTCGTGGTCAGCTCGCTATCGAGGTCCTCTACAGAATCTGAATATAAAGCTCTTGCAGACACCGTGGCTGAATTAACTTGGCTTCAGACGCTTCTTGGTGAACTTCGTGTGACTCAGAAGACCATCCCAACTTTGTGGTGTGATAATCTTGGTGCAACGTATCTGTCCGCCAATCAGGTCTTTCATGCTCGTACCAAACATGTAGATGTTGATTTCCACTTCGTTCGAGAAAAGGTGGCCCAAGGAAAACTGTCAATTCGTTACATCTCCACGGAAGATCAGATTGCAGATGTGTTCACCAAGCCGTTATCGTCACAACGATTTCTTTTTCTACGGTCCAAGCTAAGGCTTGCTTCCCGGCCTTAGCTTGCGGGGGAATATTAGACAACAATATCAGTCGGCCCTAATTAGGAGAGTGTATTAGCCGGCCCTAATTAGGCCTATGTAGTCTATATATAGATCCTATTGTATTCTCTCATTGTACAACACAATACACAATAATACAATTACTTTTACCTAGTTCATGTGCGAATAACCAGGGTTTAAGAACCGAAACCCTAATTGCCACACCCGAAAACCACCAGATCTGCAACAGCAAATCCTACGGCGCAAACCCTAGACCTTACGAGTCGTAACCCAGAGAATAGGTACGGGCCGTAAACACGTCAGTTGAGGCGGCAGCAACAGCAAATCTAGATTTCTCGTCCAGCTCTCTCTCTCTCTCCTGCGATAACCGTGTGAACCGTGTGTTTAACTGAAACTCTGGCTCTGATACCACTTGTTAGGGTATCAGATCAGAGTAGGCTCGAGCGGAAGCGAAATAAACACACACTAGCAGAAAATAAAGAACACGAGAATTTACATGGTTCGGTCAAGGTGACGTACGTCCACGGGTTGCAACTAGGGTTTCACTTTTATTAGATGCTCACAACTGTTCACAGAATGACACAGACTACAATTATATCATAAGTATTTATAGAACAAGATTAGGGCTTCCTACTTAGTCAACAAGTTAACTAAGTGGGCCTAACAACTAGGGCCGGCTAACCCTAATTAGGGCCGACTACCCTAAAGCCTACAAACCCAACAATAAAAAGATGAATATAAACACAGACATAGATGTGTGTGCAAAAATATCATCAAATGTGCATAAAAACAAGAATATAAGCACATAAAGTTGCTTACCATGCTTCATCAAGTAAAGCAATGATCCCACCAGGTTTCTGGGAAAAGAATTTGAACATTAGTTAAATGCATCATCTCTCTAAGGCTGTTTAGATATCTAGAAACTCACCTATTGATTATGAGTAAAAAAGATTATGAAGAGATCAGTTTTGTTGGATTGGTGTCTTGCTTCCAGTTAAAAAGAGTGACATGGAAAGCTTTATTTTAATGACCCATATGGTTTTATGAAAGTACTTGTATATTTACATATATGTTAATAAAACTAAACTACACAATACTCTTGAAAACACTAAATGCGCAGCCAAACTAGGACCTTTTACAAGTTTTTTAAATAGATATTTTGTAGGCATCAAAAGAAAAGGTTCAAAATTTAATAAATAAAGTCTATATACAGAACCTTTTCGATGAGATCTAGGATGTCTTTGTTGTCTACAAACTCAATGTAGCTCCAGTCAATTTCCTCTTTGGTGTATATCTCTTGCTGCATCCTCAAAACATGCTGTTTTAAGGGGACAAATAATAGTGGAAATCAATTACATGTTCATGACTAGAAAATTAACAACTTTGTCAAAAAAAAAAAAAAAAAAAACAGAATTAAGTCACACCTGGTTGAAGTGTTGTTGCAGCTTTTCATTAGTAAAATTAATGCAAAACTGTTCAAAACTGCACAAATTATAAATAGAACCCCGATTTAATCATCACACTCCAGCCGATGAAGCGTCAATCATAGAAACAATCGTCCCAGCACATAAATTTCACCTATTGGTTTTGAAGCTTTCGAAGCCATATATGTCAAGCACGCCAATCAGAGAATTTGACTTTGAATCTTGCCCAATTGACACGTTAATCTTATCCACCAACCTGTAAATATGAACATCATGAACCTCTAGACGCTAAAGTAATCATGAAAGTCACTTGAATAAATACCCATTGAAAGTGCAAATTAGAGGTGGCAATCTGAACACGTTAACTTATGGATGGGTCAATGTGGGTTGTTTTTTATCTCAGATGGAAAAAGGGACAGTTCAAGTGGGTTGCACGGGTCAAACAAGGTTGAAAGCAACCCAAAGCTAGCGATCGTTTCTAAATTCAATCATAATTCAAATCATTGCAATTAACTCAACTTTAACCCATTCACACACTCTCCCATTATTGTTTTTCTACATCGCATAAGTGTATCAGTGTGGTGTAGATCGACTCTTTCCTCCTATTCTCGTTCAAGCTTATGAATCAAACTTGGAGCTCAGAGTTTGTCCCTTGTGCGAGTTCCGATTCCGTAAAACCACTACACTATCGTTTTCATGTGCACTCGCGAACACCTTTGCACCACCACCGTCGCTACCATGGTTTTAACCGAGACTAGCAACCGTTCCCGACAACATCACTCATCGCCATTTTCGGGCCTTTTTTTGCTTCGATCCGTGAGGTAAAGCTTCAACCCGTAATGCGTGTTATATTTTCGGATTGAAATCGGGTTTGGCTTGTCATGGGTAGTCTACGGGTTGGGTAAAGAAAAGAGAGAAATATTTGATGTATGTGTGTGTTATCTGAATTTTTTTGTATAAATAGGGCTTTGAACAAGAAAGAGTGTTTTTAGGTGGGCTTGAAAAATGTTTCACATCTAGGTAGTTCCCTGTTTGAAACAACAAACTTCTACCATCTTTCTGGAAAAGTTCTGACAAATTCTGGAAAAGTAATGTCATGTTTAAGTTCGCTGAATGAAAGTGAAATATTTGAAAAAGTTCGCTGTTTGATTAAGCAAACTTAAAGAAGTTTGCTGTTTGATTTAGCAAAGTTATACAAGTTCGCTGTTTTATGTAGCAAACTTAAACAAGTTTGCAAATGTTGAACCACAAGCGTTACGGACCTACGCACGTTACGGACGATTTCGACTAATAATAAAAATATTATACATTTACGATGTGTTATGTTTCGACGCTCGTTCCGGACCTACACGCGTTACGGACGACTTCGACTAAATAAAAGAAACTATTATATATTTACGACTTCTTACGTTTCGACGCTCATTCCGGACCTACGCGCGTTACGGACGGCTTCGACTAAATAAAAGAAACTCTTATATATTTACGACTTCTTACGTTTCGACGCTCGTTACGGACCTACGCGCGTTACAGACGGCTTCGACTAATAATAACAATATTATATATTTACGATGTGTTATGTTTCGACGCTCATTACGGACATACGCGCGTTACGGACCACTTCGACTAATAATAAAAATATTTTATATTTACGACGTGTTATGTTTCGAGGCTCGTTACGGACGACTTCGACTAATAATAAAAATATTTTATATTTACGACGTGTTATGTTTCGACGCTCGTTAAAAATTGTGTGGACAAAATATTTTAGCTTATTAAATTAAGAGAGATGATTAAAAAAGATGCATTTATAACCCTTTATTAAAAAAATATTTTAGCTTAATAAATTAAAAGAGGTGATTAAAAAAGATGCATTTATAACCCTTTATTAAAGAGTGAGTGAGGTGATTAATAATTTTGAAAATGGAAACAGGTCGGATTCGAACCCAGCCCTCTACAAAAACCAAATCTTGTTCTTACCAGTAGACTACACTTGTATTAATGTTAACAAATATCACCGTAAATATAATATTCTTTTTTTATAAATATATATTTATTTTTTTAATTTTGGAGGCCCTATTTTTTCGGAGGCCCTAAGCCGTCGCCTAGCCCAATTACACTAACAGGCCGGCCCTGTTACTGCATACAAGTATACAACTTCCTAAATCCTTTAATTCAATCAAGATTTAGATTGTAATTGTAAATGAAGAGTTTAACTAATCATAAGTTTATAACTAATAAATTTATTATTTACTAGATAATTTATACTTGGAAACTCTACAGGCCCGGGTCCTTTTCGCCCATACTAAAAAATTACCCATTTCAACCCGAGCCCATCAAACCGATATCCAGCCTGTCCAACCCACCCATCTTCCCACCTCAATTTAAAATGCAAGGTGTGGTAAATCAGAACAAGATGAGAGGTTGAAATTACCAGTCAAACAGACGAGAATACAAGGTCTTAGCCAAACTATCCCTGCTGAAAGTTGCACCCTGGGGATCAAGGCTTCTCTTGATAACTTCTTCTGGGGTAACCATCAGACGCTTCAATAATGAGTCTTCCAGTGCATGTAGATCACACCTACATATACACACATATACATTGACATGTGCGCACAAAAATAAAAATAGAAAGAAACATGCATATCAAAGCTCTATACACACATTAGCAACTCGGCCGTCACCTGAAGATGAAATTTGGATTTTTCGTCTTTCAGAATTGCTGAATCAATCTCTTCCCCTTTGGCAAATTCAAGATTACCTAGATGTAGAATTGAAGCCACAACTCTAAAAATTGCATCCTGGAAATTGGTATGTTATCGCCATCTTATTACAATATTACACAAAAAGAAACAAACGGTATAACTAACATTCAGTTTGAAGATGTTACAACATACAACCTGTTCCTTTTGGCTTATTCCAATAGTATCCATGGCTCTCCTAGTGGCAAGATAATCATGAGCATCATTCACACCAACAAGCTCATAACAATTTGACTGGTTGAGATAGTGAAAAGAAGTTGGATCTCCCAATTTATATTTCTTAACTTCCTTGAAAGTTATGACAGAGTTAGTTAACATTATTTAAGTACTTACATGGTTACATAATTCATAATAATTACCTCGGGAGGTGCTGCACAAAGGAGATAGAAACAGTGATAATTGCGTTCAGGATCAGAAATTTGGCAAACACGAGATCTTTCTAGAAGGTATGTCCGGATGGCTGCCCCAGATATTCTTCCACGCTTATCAAACTGAATCTCAACAAATTTTCCAAAACGGCTGCAGCAAGATAACAAAGAAGCATCAGGATTGTTTCAGCCAATGCAAGTAATAATGAACGAGTACCAGAGGTGGCCATTTCAACCCATATATCAAGAAATGGATTAATTATGGTTATGTTTTACTTCTAACAGGTCATATGGGAAAAAACTCTAAAACTTGATTAAAGATAGGATTGAAATGTTTTATTGCTTACTTAAATCAATTTACTAAAAAGTATACATTATTATTTTATTAATATAGTCTTCGTATCATGATACACTAACCTTAATAAAATTCAAGGAAAAGGAAAAAAAAAGTTATGCACCTGGAATTGTTATTTCTAACAGTTTTTGCATTGCCAAATGCTTCCAGAACTGGATTTGACTGCATTTATAAAATTTAATCATGATAATCGGATAGGTTTGCCTGAGAAAGCAAAGATAATACCCTATTATCTAAGCATCAATACATCTACAGATATAAAGAAATTGTATGTGAAAAGAAAGTGTATTTTGAATTCCATTCACAGTTAAATATCAAACTAGTTGCTTTTAAACTAGATTCAATATTTCAATGTATAAATTCTCCAATAGAAGTGAGCCTGACAGACTACCCTCGTCGAATTAGTTTGCATTCATACTTGATTTAGAGGAAAATTTATGGAGACAAAACAAAAACTTAAGTTATTGTGAAATCTTACTTCTAAAACTTGTTGTTCAACTGTCCGTCCCTCGGTACCTTTATGACCACCAACATGTGCAAGATATCGCATAAGCATTTTAGTAGTTTCGGTCTTACCCGCACCACTTTCACCACTGACCAGAATTGAGTTGCTTTTTCCTCCGTTAACCATTTCCCTGGTTGATTTCATATAAGTTTGTAAATGTAACCGTTTCAATGATCTATAAGAGACAAATAAAAAAGGAATATTACCTGAAAGCAATTTCTGCAATTGCAAATACATGAGGACTTAGATCCCCAAATTCTGCCCCTTTGTATTTTTCCATCATGTGAGCATCATACAAATGAGGCAAACTTTGAAATGGGTTAACGGCGATGAGGATATTGCCTGTATAAGTCTGCCACAATGTGAGAGCACGTTATAATATTATGGGCCAATCACTTGATTCCCATACACTTTTTTATTCATTTAAAATTTCAAAATAACCAGGGCGTTTGCGTTCGTTATGACTGAAAACTATAATCTTTAAATAAAAATAATCTAAAAATTGTATGGATTAACAATTGATTTTTAGCAACTTTCAACATGTTCTGAATGTTTTTGATTTGACCCATTGGAGTAAAAGGTACCAACTCTAGCGAATAAAATTAGAAAACTAAATGAAATTAGATGTTGAATCCTCTCTTACATAGAGTTTATCACGTTCATATCTGATGGCTAGGTTATGCAAAACTCCAGGCTCATGCAAATACGAAAGTTTGGTCATGTCATCAACTCCACCATCAGGATAGTCCATTTCTTTCGGGTATACTTTTGAGAGCTTTGTAACAACCTATATAATGAGTTCAAAGTCAGAAGATATTATGAACCTAAACTTGTAACATTATAGATATGCCTGAAAGTGAGTGATGTCAATAACTGAAACTGGTTAAAACTCTGAATAACATCTATGAATTCTATAAGTTTACAAGCACAAAGTTGACATCCAGCTTTCTTTTCTGATGATATGGTGAAGTTGGTAGACAAAATGAAAATGTTGATAAGAGCATATGAACAACTTACTTTCTTCCCATCAGAAGTTCGGATTTCGGCTTCTGTTCCATCTATTTTCAACATTTCACCATCAATCCAAGCCACTGATGGGTTTGCCACCCATACTTGAGAACCTACGGTGATTTTTTCCGTAGTCGCCTGCATATTGATTCAAAGAATCACTATGCAGCACAGGGAAGAATAAAAAAGAATTTAACCATGAGAATAAACACTCTAATTATGACAATTCAAACGCCTTGATTAGAAATTTTAACAAACTTTATAAATTGCACAACTACTGAAAAACTAACATAAAAGAAGCATCCAGTAGTCATTATCAATGGGTGGAAGCATAACTGCATAACCTCAAAGTTGCCTTAGGTGCGTACAAGAAATCAAGAAAAAAGAACAGTGAAAAAGTGATTAACGTTAGTCACATAATCAAATGATGAAACTTTGAAAAAGTTGTTGGGCGAGACTCGGAATTGAATCTGGTCTTTATATCACAAGATAGACTAAATTGGTCTCACACTTATTGTTCATTTTTACAATCAAACGGAATCACTGCTGTTTCTCTTATATATACAAATCATATCTACAAGCTCTCTATATACATGTATGCCACAAAAGAACAAGCATAACTACTTGAAGCCAAATATCTTTGTATGTGATCTAAAGAACTTAACGTTAATAATTTGGCAACAAAACTTATTTGCTATGTTCAATGATAATGCTCATCCTTATGAGACAGAATATGCATATATAGGTCACATATATAAGCCACTAAAGTCATAAACACTCAACTCTAAAGTAACTTTTCATGAAACACGAATAATAGTCTCCACAGAATCTACTCTCTCAAGTAATCAGTAAACTTTAATCACTGTTTGCATGCTTATTTACCAGTAACACAATGTAAAACAAACATAAACAGTAACATACCATCTGAACATCAAAATTGAACCTCTATAACAATAAATTCCTTCATCCGTGCCCTCGCAATTCCAGAACGTCCCCAATCTGAACTCTGAAGAGGAATCTTTTCACCATGAAAATGAGAGTACATCAACCAATTCAAGCCATAACAAATCCCTAACCTATAACATTAACATAAACTCAATGTTTGCATTACACTGAATACAAATATGTTAGCCGAATTAATATTCAGTACTCGTACCCTCAGATTTTCAAAATCAAAGCTCGGTCACTTCAAATCCTTCAAATTGATCGTCTAGAAATTGAAATCGAACACAACCGCACCACACGGATTCGTTGAAACGACAGACAGATGATGAAAATTAGTAAAGTACATCAACCGATTTACGCCATAACAGATCCCTAAACAATTACATCACCCTAAACTCAATGTTTGCATTCCACACACCAAATACAAAATTGATAGCAAAATGCATACATTCAGTACTAGTACCCTCAGATTTTCAAAATCAAAGCTCGTTCGCTTCAAATCCTTCAAGCCGATCGCATATAAATTCAAATTAAACGCAACTGTACCGCACAATTTTTTGAAAAAACAGATAAATGATCAAAACTAGATCGTTTCCGACGAACGTTGAAGATGAATCGTGCGACGGTGGTGGTGAGTTGGCGAGTGAAGCTGGAAAATGGCGATTGGATCTGCGAGAGATTGTTGATTGGACAGGCTAGGGTTTCGGAGCGGTTTCAAATGCCGATTTGTCAGAGCTCTTTGTGGTGGTTGTGCTTCTAACAGTTCGCGCCATGCACAAATGTTGATGTTTGTTTGTTTATCTACTAGGTTAGAACCAATGTAATTTTTTATATTAAATAATAAAAAAAGTTATATTTTTAAGAATCCAGTGTATTGTATGGATTAAGTGAATTTAATTTTATATATTAAATAATGAAAAAGTTACATTTTTAATAACCTCATGTATACTCGATATATGATGGATAGAGTGACTGTGGTGATGGTTCTTATAAATGTCACGTAAACATAGTGAATGCCGTATTTGAGTTGAGAGTTGAACACGAAAATAAAAGTATAGAACCAATAAACATTGATTAATGTTTTTGTAAACATTTTCGAAATATGTTCTACCCATAACTATTTTAGTTTAATAAAATAAATAAATCATTTACATTATATTAATTTATATTTAGACATTTAGTGTATTTGTTTTGTTAATTTAAAGATAAATAATGTTGAAATCTAATAAATATTTCAAAATATTATATTATCTCTTATACGAATTGTTTAAATTTATATTAAATTTAATTTTATAATTATCTTTTAATTAATATTAATTACTAATAGATGGCTCCAATGAAAAACATGTGTCCTCTCATTATTTTCTTTTATTATATAGAGTAAAGATTAAATAAATAAATAAATAAAATACTTGAGTGAAATGCACGAGCCCAAGCTCTATAAAAATATGGACGCACCCATGAAAAATAAAAACATTCCACGGTTAAAATGTTAAACAATATGATATATAATTATCATTGAAATTTGAAAGCATGACAAATAATCAAAATATATTAAAATATTATAAATATCCCACGGTTCAAATGTTAAACAATGTGATATATAATTATCATTGAAACTTTCGAGTTAAAAAAATCAATTTCAGATTATTAAAACAAAAGAGATAAATAGATTTAGTTAAATTGATGTTTAATATTATTATTATTATTTAATAAAAGAGATAAATAAAAAAATAAAGGTGAGAAATTACCAGAGAATGTCACGTGTTCAAAAAGGATTTTTGTTTATTAGTATAGAAAGATATCTATATCTATCTATACTTATGACATAAAAGGAGAAAACTCGATGATATAAGAAAAGCTGTTGTGGTTAGAGGCTGTCCAACAATGTCTTTTTTATGTCATTATTACATCATAAGACCGGAGGGTATGGGGGCCGTCCCTATGCCCCTCCTCCCGCCGCCGCCCCAAACAGCCCACCCCCAGCCCCGTCGTCGTGCCTCTCCCGTGAAGATCGTCCGCCCCAGCCGATCTCGCCGGGCCTCCATTTCTCTCTCCTCACACACACACATCTATACATACATACATACATACATATATAAAGGGGTTCATCCCCCAACCCCCCTAGGTCCATCCCCTCTAAGCCGAGCTTACATGGCGGTGACGTGGCGGCCCATCCCCTTTGGGTTGAGGCTCTCCATACCCACTAGTCTAAGTCTTAATATATAAAATCACATTAAATTTCAAAGCACTGCCCCACATTCAAATTTCAAAACTCTGGCCCACATTCAAATTTCAAAGCTCTGCCCATATTCAAAATTCAATCTATACAAAATTCAAACATCTGCCCTCCATTCAAAATTCCAACCTCTGGCCAGATTCAAAATTCAAAATTATGGCTCCGGATTCAAAATTCAAACCATATATGTATAAAAAGTTCTTTCTAATTTCTCTGCTTATCAACTCAACTCTGTCTCTATCTCTCTCTCTAAAACTCACCTTCTTCTTTCTCCATCCGCCATTTCACATCAATTCAACCCCTAATCTTCAACAAATGTTGAATATTCAAACGTTGATGAATGTCTCCAATTACAGCCTCTGATATGCAAGCCAAGAACACTTCACAGGTTAGATTATAACTTTTGTTAACCGATAATGACTACCAAGCAATATTCAAACCCTAATCTGTTCAGAACTCAAGAATCAGGGGTTTTTTAGGCAATTATAAATATTGATTTTAATATGGTAGGCGTTGATTCCACAAACGTCGTCCGTTAACCACTGTATAACCGGTAGGATACGACTGATCATGGCCGGAATAAGGAGGCATGGGAGAGGATGGATCGGCGATCGAAGTAACAGACTTAGTGGATGAGGAGACAAAGACTAAGAAATTTATGTTAAATTTGGATCCATGGTAGGTCTTATTGGTTTCTTACACTTATTTGCTTCTGCTTAATGATACAAGATTGCTAAAATGTTTTAATTCGTCATATTCTAATTTCAGCATGAAAGATTTTAAAATCTACTACCCATCAAGGGATGACCCGGATGCTGTTGAAGATGATAATGCTCACATGGAATGTATGTTGTCTGTTCTTCTGCCTTTACATGAAAGGTAAGCTTTTGAACTCGTATCAAGCCTTCATGATTTATCAGTACTGAAATTCAAAAGATGCCAATTGTCGTTTTTTCTAATAGGATTATTAACAATTATAACATAATTGATGTGATTGCCAATGCTTGAATTTTTTTATTGTTGTAAAGTGGACATGTTAAATGCTAAAAAAGTGTCTGATGTATTTATTATACATACCATATGCCATACATATATGTGTGTGTGTGTGTGTTTCTACTAAATGTTTCCTAAAATTTTGCAGTGCTCATCGGAGCCTGGTGATAATTTGTCTCCCTAGCGCAGAAGATGAACTAAGCCCGATTTTGCTTCATCTGGACTCACTTGGACTACAAGACAGTAGGATACTTTGTGATAATATCAAAAGGTATAATATATAACTGTCAACAAAAACTTGCATGATTATAGATATCATGACTACTGGAAAATACATGCTGTTGGAAATCATTTCACAATCGTCACCCAATCTTTTGTAATGGAGTTTTTTTAATCAGGGTTAAGGATTTAGTTGTCTGTTAGTGTGTGTTTGATTGGATTAAATTAATCTTTTGCTTATGATCTGATTGTCTTGAATCTATTCAAGTACGATTTAGTTCCTCGATCAAAAGATTCAAGTGTTCGACGAGTGTTCAAGTATGATTCATTGATCCAGACGATTCATTGATCTTCACAGAGATTCTCGAATCATATGTGCGATTTGGATGATTAGGCATAGGATTTGGATCTTCTGAACTTTGTTGTTATAGAAAGCTAGGGTGACGATTGTGAAATGATATCACTGGTATTTAACTCAAGTATTAGTGAAGGTGTTGCAGGTGCAGCTTTGATGATATCACTTGGATTTAACTCAATTATATTACAGACTTTCATGATATCACTGGCATTTACTATCTACTAACAAAATGAATGCTCTCTTTTTTGACAATATTTAACGTATTTATCAGCATGATTTTTTTCACAGGTACACACGATATTGATATTAACCGAAACGCCCAATCTCGTCAATGTTGATAGATCAAGCCGACCTCAATTCCGATCAGGTATCGCATTCTTCTAATCCCGTTCGTAATATTATCAGTTACACCGTACTAATAACCACCAATCGTCTATCTAAAGTCGCTTCGTCATTCAGATCTTCGCCGATAGATCAAGCCGACCTCAATTCCGATCGGCGCCTCCATCTTAGGCGCCGCCTGGTATTTCAATTTCGTCAAACATCTACACATATAACTGTGACACCTGTGCCTCTTCAACCATTATACAAATACAAATCCAATGAAATCCTGTGTTTCATTCTCGGGATTTATCTAATTACATATGACATTTATACATATCAATTCTTGTTCGATTTCGAGCTCTAAATCGCCGTCTGGAAAGTTATACGCAAAATGTTATGCAAACGTAATCAGTTTAAATAACCTTTACATAACTTAGAAATAAGTTTTAAAGGGTTTAGTATGGCAAAAACAAGTTTATTCGCTCACAGGGACTATTTGCATCAAACTGCAAAAGTCTATCGTTTCGTATGGCAACATACATTCCAGAACATGATCATAAGCTAAACATACCATAAATAACCTTAACATAGCTTAGAAATAAGCTTTGATGTAACACCTCGAAAAATTGTGTCCAATGAAATAACGACACGTGTTGTGCAAGACAAAAGTGTTATAAACCCGGATCTAGTCAAAGATGTATGGTAGGATTTAAAGCATCGACATGTTAATTAAATACCTCTGAACGACCTAGTTATGAATCCCAAGACCCTAATCTATATTATAAACATCTGATATATACTCAAATCCGGTAAATACTAGTAATATTGATTCAAAGTGCAAGAAATGGGATCCTATGAGAATGTGTTTGACAAACCTTCGTTTATGGCCTTTCAAAAGAATCCAAGGCAACTTTAAATATAGCAAGGTGGTCTAAACTGTTCAAGACATGTTCAAGTGGCCCATACTGATAATAGAGGCCCAAATTCGTAATATCTAAGTTGCATGTTCGAAGCTTGAAAGGTTACAAATTTTTGCCTCCTGGTAAAGGCTTACGGACCGCAAAGGATACCCTTACGGTCCGTAAGACAGTCCCAGCAGCAGAAAACTTGACAGGTGCCTGTAAAACGAGTTTAACCGACTTATATTGCCATTTTTCACCACCATGTGCAGCACAAACTAGTTCTTAGGCACTAGGGACACCTGTTATTAATCAGGGACCAATCCTTGAGTTGTTTGGCATGATCTTGATCAATCAAGATCACTATATAAAGACCCACATTGTTTCATTTTTGATCATTCATTCCCAACTCAACTTCTGATCATTTCTGGAGCTCAAGAGCCTTCCCTAAGCATCACTAGTCGTGCATAGGACCTTGGTAAGCTTCCTTGATCTTTCTTAATCGTGTTATACTTAGTTAATTAGCTTAAAGTCAAATCGTCGTAATTAAGGTTTGACTTATCGATTAATCACTAATGGTCTGATGTTTAGCCAAATTAAAAGTAGTTATAAGTTGGTATTTATGTGGGTATTAAACCCTTAAAAGGGCACCCTCTGATTCCCGCTCTAACTAGATCATTTGTCGGGTCAAAATTTGTTATAAAAAGTCAACAGAATATTAATTTTCAAATTAACGCATAATTAGAAATGTAGAAGACGTGTAACCTATTTTATCACTCATATAACTTGGTAATTATTTTAAGACCTGGTCTAAGCTTGTTCGATCCGACAATTTTCTGTTTAGGCTCGGTTCGGAACCGAAAGTCGCAAAACTTTGACTTTTGCTTTGACTTCAGTTCTGACCCAATTTAGATGGGTTTAGAAGTGCCTTAGAGCTCCGTTAGGACCAGCTAGTATGATAGTATAACCCTCTGCGTTTATACAACTTGACTCGTTGATTGTCCGATGTTTCCGTTAAATGCCTAATGTTGACTAATATGCCCATTTGACCTTAAAATGAGAATTTTGGAGATGTGAGAGGACAATAATCTTTGTTACTGATTTATAAACATGTCCCTAAAATTTCACATCAGTTGGAGGTCTAGATTAGGAGTTATACTCAATAGCGTAATTAGAAAGCTTTTATTAATTAAACGGCGTAATTAGCGTAAAGCATATCTAAACCCAATTTTTGACACCAAACCTTTTACCCACTGATGTAATATAATATTTTGGGATTTTTGAAGATTTTTAATTATTTTTAACCTGATCATAACCTAAGGTTATTGCCTTAATTCGGTAATTACCGATTATACCCTTTTGCTTATAAAATGAGCTTTACATAACATTTTGACACCAAACCTTTGGCTACTGATTTTATATGATAAATGAAGTGTTTTGAACCTTATAACCTGATCAGAAAACTCAGATTTCCTGTATAGCCCAGAAATCGCTTAAAACGACTTTTTACGCGTATTAAACACCTAGTATGGGTTTAAAACCATTTTGTCACATAAGACTTATCATCAACTGATATAACCTGTTAAAATAAGTTGTTCTACTGATTATCTCAGACCCGAGTCTCATAATTATAATTAATCTCTTTTATAATCTTTAAAATGACCAAAATACCCCTGCGGGGCTTAAATTGAGATTAAACTCATTTTGGGCATAATGGAAGGTATCCTACTGATATCACAACATATTTAAGGCATATTAACTTAGGAAACCTGTTAGTGACTCATTCGGTTACCGTATGCGTTATTCGCGTTCGGTTCGGTTTATGTAACTAGTTTGCATAAACTAGCCGAAACGGGTCGAACCCTATCATTTTTATCTCAAAATCCAGAATGTGTTTAGTTTACCCATATTATACAAGTCTTCAAACTTGTCGGGTCTAAATCACATTCTATTCCGGTCTTCGCTTAATCACGCGTTCGAACCGTATCTTCCTTTAAAACTAACCGGTCTAAGTTTAGGCTTATTTAAAGACCCGTTAGGATTCTAATAGGTTATTATAAACCTTCGTTCCAATATAGGAGACCGGTAAAAGCTATGTGCACTTGATTGTTGTGGTTATTACTTGCAAAGGTAAATACTTTTAACTTATTTTCCCTATACGGGCTTGGGGTACGGTATATAAAATACCGTTTGGTCGGGCATTGAATCTTTAATTGTATGAAGGTTAAATCATTGAAATGTCCCGTTTGAAAATGTTTTGTTTGCTTAAAGCCTTTGGGGGGTTAATGACCATGTCCCGGATATCCTTGGCATCATTTTACGAAATGGCCACGACCTAAGCACGGGGTGTAGGCGTACACCCGTCAGTGCCTAAATAAATAATGTGCTGTGTCTATTGATCTTTAACCCGGTAATCAATCCGGGCTACTGAACGCATAAGGAACATGTAATTCTTTTACAAGTATTATATTCAAATAATTATCCCAAGTTATAAAAGTTTGTGCCACGTGCATTCAAATCAATTTTATTAAACCTTTTCAAAATGAGTCAGTTAATTGTATTTACCAGTGTAAACTGACGTATTTTCCCAAAAAGGTTAAGTGCAGGTACTACTCGAAATAGGCTGGCTTTCTCCTAGCATCCATAATAAGTCTCGCAAGCTTGGATGACATAAAACTGTTGAACAATGTTTCCTTTTTATTTGATCCGCCCGTGGATCAGTTTCAACTATTTGTGATACTTAAATATTACATTTTGTTTGGTTGAAATGAATCTATCTTTTGCTTCCGCTGTGCATTTAAATATTGTGTTGTTTGACTATGATGATATCAACTACGTCACGATGATGATATCACAATATTGTGTTGTTTGAGTGGTTCGGTATGCGAAAAAGCGCTTATTTGGTCAACAGGGACTAAAAGCATCAAAAAGTGCGTAAGTTTGCATTCACGCGCATATCTTACATTCTGACCACATCCGGACATCCAAAAATTTTTGTAGTCACTAAAATATTTTATTTTAGTCATCAGAATGCAAAAATACCATTCGTCGCTTATTTTGGATCGTTTTTGCGTCCGTTCGAGTTTCGTCGTAATTAACCAAACAACGTGACCATACGACCAAACGAACCGATATCCGTGATATTTCCGAGCATATTTTGAGTCCCCTATACTTTGACGTCCATGTAGAGCCTTGAAAATGACTTAACGGAGGTTAAACACGTCGAAAATGCAAGTTAGTGTGTGTAGGGACTGTTTTTGCCAATTTCTGAAACCTGCAGCCATGCCCTAGCATCGCGCAATGGCCTAAGGGCCTTACTGTCGCGGTACACGACGCCCTATATTTGACAGAAAGCTCATTTTTGAGCTGCATCTTGTTCTTGGAGGGCATTTTATGCAAATTTCTTTGTGTGGACACCAAGTTAACACCTCTCCAAGCAAAGCTAGCTCTCCTTAACACTTGTAGGGACAAGATTCATTGCTTGGTGACTACACAAACACTTGTAATGATCTTAGAGCACCTCAACAACTATAAATACCCTCCATTTCACCTTGATTCATTGCTCATTTCTAACTTTGAACTCTAAGTGGAGGATTTCCTTCTTTGGGAGCCACCTACCTGAGTTCTAGTTCATCTTTTCCTACCTTTGAACACCTTGTAAGTGTTCTTTCATGGCTTAGTATTTATTTTCAGCCATTTAGAGCTGAAAGTCAAACAGTTTGACCAACAGTTTGACTTTCGGTTTTGACCATCAATTGGTCAAATCAAAGTTCAATTGAACTTTGCAACGTGATTGTAATCACGATGGCTATAATCCTTAGCGATTATACCTACTGATTACCACGTTGACTAGGCGTAGTGACGAGTCAAAGTTTCGGTCAAAATGCGTATTTACGCGCATTTTGCGACGGAACTATTTTTAGGTATCAAAACACTTTGTTTTGATACCAAATCAGTTTTCCAACTTAGTTAAACATGTTTTAACATGTTTAACTCGTCACTACTAGTTTAGTGCTTGTTTAGGGTCGTAAGTTAAGCGGTCTCGACAACCGCTTAGACTTTCGAACCCGACCCGTTTGGTCGATCATTTGGATCCGACCAAACTTATTTAGTGATCATAGTTGCATAGGGAATAACCTATTGAGGTTATACCTTATGATCACATAGGTTGGTTAGTTATCCATTAAGTCGTTTATATGCCCATAGAAAATGACCATGTTAGGATCTGAGTTTCTTTTTTATTGTGTTTTTGTTTGGAAATTAAGAAGATGAATAAGTAATTGCAGCGGAAACTAAATATGGAAACAAACTTTCATACACAATCAAATAGGAGAATTGGTTTCAACACACAAGTTTATCATTGAACGGAATGATTGAATTTATTTCAAACATCAATTACAATTGCATGCATGTATCACAAACTCCCCCTCAGCCTGAGCTCACAATGAATTGTTCGTGTAGGAAGACAAGTTCTGAAAGAGCTAATAGAACAGTACAGGGTACTGTTCTATTTATAGGCACGAGCAAACCACTGAAGCATCTTGGCTGACATCACCATGAAAGTGACATCTAACCTCCTAACAACCTGTAACTACTGATCTAATACAACAACTGTTTGCTAACTACTGATTACATTACAATACAAAGGAATAGACTAAACTACTGCTTTCTCCTTCCACTGTTGTGACTCCAGCAGTACTTTATGTCTTCAGCCGTGCTTTACTCATAACAGTAGATTGATCATCAGGGCTTTAGTCTTCATCAGTCTTTAAACTTGATCAGTTGTTGTAGAGCAGCAGTTGTATACGAACAGTGGATAAAGGCCATCAGTTGTTAGAACTACTTTCAAGGGGAGAGTATTGAATACAATATCTGCTTATTCTGGATCCACTACTCCGATCCAGTTTTGGCTTTAATCAACTGTTCCTCTAGTAGGGTTCAATCCCAACAATCTCCCCCTGGAACAGATGATGCCAAAACTCTTCATTATTATTGGATCTTTATTGCCTCATAAACAATTCTCTGACTTGACCTTTGAATTGTAATTCAAAGTTCAAGGAATCTATGTCATCCTCATCCCTGCACAGTGTAAGTTCAAGGAGATCTTGCAGATCTTCAATACCCAGGCCCAATGCTTGTTCCCTTGATATTTTCTTCACTTCACCACTGGATTTGATCAAAGTCAATACATGGGTCTGTTTGTCAGATTTCCACTTTAGTATTTTTGAAACCAGTGGGTTTCTTGGGAGAGGTTTTATTGATGATGAGTTTGGAGATGCTGGCCTGGTGATAACTGGCTTAGCAGTGCTTTGAGCTTGAGCAAGTTCAGGATTTTCAGCTATCATCTGCCTGAGGACTGATTTTATAATGTCATCCCCTGCTGCTATATCCTCTGTTGTTTCTGCATCCATCTGTTTTTGTTTCCTTCTTTGATAAAGGATGGCACCAGGTGGAGCAGTGGATTTCCTGACTTGCAGTTTTTGTGGTCTAGTTGGAACCTCTTCATCAGGATAAACAGGCTTTTGAGGAATTTTTGGATTCTTCTTTCTCAACTCTTCCAACTTTTTGTAAGAAGCCATCACTTTATCTTTTTTCCACCTTGTCACCTGATTCCTTGATCCAAAATCAGCAGTAATAAGTTCCTCTTTCATTCTTTTCAGCTTTCACACTTTATCAGGTACATTTTTCTTGTAATTTGCCCAAACAGGAGGAGTATGTTTAACTTTGTCTTTGTTCATTTTTTCAATTCTTTCTAACTCCTCTTTGAGCTCACCAACTGTCCATTCTTTATATTGAGCCTTTTCTCCTTTGTATTTCTTGAATGCCATGATGTGCTCAATATAATCTTTTCTCAAAGTTTCATCATCTCTTTCTGGGAGCTTCTGACATAAGTCTTTTGAAAACTGCTCCAAAGTTCTGAATTGTGTGAGCAGAAATTGATAGTTTCTTTGAATCTCCTTGTCAGATTTACCCTTTGTGTTTCTTTTGGAGATATCCTCTGCCTGTTGAGCCTTAAGCTTCAAATATTCTTCTATATTGTTTGGCCTAGGATATCCTTGAAGAGATGGCAAGTCCCTTTTAGCAGGGTCATCTTGAGAGTAAAAAGATTTAATCTCTTCTCTAACTGCAATAAGCTCTAAAGGATACTGAACACCTGCAGGAGTAATGGCAGTGGTTGGGTTAAAGACTTGTGCTGAAGAGAGTGGAACAGGGTTTGGAATGGTAACAAGTGACAATGGTTGTGAAGATGTTGGTGGTGGTGGTGAATCATCTTTCAAAATCAACCTTCTCCTTTTTGGTTTAGGAGAGGTTGGTGGTGTTTTAGTGGGTTGAGAAGTGATGACTTGAGTGGTGGTGATTGTAGTGGAAGGTGGCTGACTAACAGTTATTGAAACAACTGGTGTTTCAACCACTGTTGTCATTACAACTGATGATGTGTCATCAGCTATCTTCTGCTTTTTGGCAGGATGCTGTTTTGGTGGTGAGGATGTTTTTGGTGGTGATGATATTTTTTTGTGGGGCAGTGTTTGTAGTGGGAGCAGTGGTTGTAGTGTGTGTTGAAGTGGTGGTTGTTGGGTTAACAACTGCTGCAACCACTGAAGTACCAACAGTTGTTGATACAACAGGTGTTTCAACAGCTGTTGGTTTGGAAGTTTGATGTGAGGATTTTTTAGGAGTTTGAGAGGCATGTTTTGTGAGCCTGGAAGGTGTGGATTTGGGTTGCCTCGCTTTTCTAGTGGGCTGCCTTCTTTGGGGCTTAGGATTTTCTTCATCCTTGGGCTCTGAAGTACCCTGAACTTCCATCTCCATAAACACTTTCTTTTCTTCATCAAACCTAGATTTTCCCTTTGCCTCCATGTCCCTTCTCTGCCTTTCCTTTTCATCAGCTATGGCATTTAGGGTTACATAAACCTTTTTCAAACCATCTGGCTTAGGGATGTCTGCAAGCATGCTGGAATTGTCTGGTGCAATGTACAACCCATCTTCATATCCCTTTTTCTTCAACTGCCTCATTTTCTCCCCCTTTTTGGCATCAGCTGGTGGTGGGTTGTCCACAAAGATGATAGAGGGAGGAGCAGTGCCAGTGGTGTTCAATAAATGGGCCTTGATTGCCTGTGTATCTTTAAACCTAGCTTCCATGATATTTCTGGTCTTTTGAACTTGAATTTCATGTTGCTGATCAGCAAATTGTCTTTGTTGGATGAGCAAAGGTTGAAACAGACTCCAGAGCTCATTAGGAGTAGGAACAGATGTTTGAGCTGGAGCAGCAGTGGGTGGTACCATTTGTGCTTTTAATAACTGTTGCAGTATGTCTTTGATTTCTGCAACAGATGTATCAAGTTTGTCAACTCTATCCGTCAATTCTCGGTACATTAAACCATCACCCAACTTAATGGGATCATCTAATTTCCCACTGGCAGTGGTTGTATCAGTGGTTGACTTAGGGAAAGTTTCCCAAAAGTCATCCCCTGATGCCCCTTGTTCTTGGTACTGGGGACTTCTTTCTTCAAAAGAGGTTACTATTTTAATGGAGCCAGTAAAAACTGAAAACTCCATGGGCCCCATAGAAGAAATTGCCTTCAAGGAAGTCTTAGGAATGAAACTACTGTCCAAGTGTAAACCAGTGGGTTCAACACTTATAGTAGCTGCTTCACTTGAACTACCACCAAGAGTTACATGTAACTCAAGGGGTGTAACTTCCTCAGTTGTTGGTGGGTTAGCAAAGACAGGGAGCTCAGATGCAGTCACTTGTTTAGGCATGCTCTCAGTGATAGGTGGTTGAGAGGAACTGATTTCTGTCTGAGCTATATCAAGTGCATCCAACAAAAGTTTTGTTTGTGGTGGGATTGTGGCAGTGAGTATTAGGGTGGAAAGAGAATTTGCCCCGGGCAGTGGGCTGTGGATGATGGAATCAAGTGATTCCAGAGCATCATATTGTGGTGTCCCTGTTTCTACAACCTGTTCTTTTTTAGAAGAAGCAGGAGGAGTTTGAGGCTCAGGTTGAGATCTTTCTACCAACTATTGTGAGGAAGTAGCAACAGTGGTTTCTGGTGACTTTTGAGTTGTCACTGTAGTTGCTCTGGGATCTCATCTTCCAGAGTTGCCTTTTTTGTAGGTTTGGGGGGCTTTTGTGTTTTCTTTTGTTTTGGTCTTTTTGTGGGTTTAGGTGTGGGTTTCACAACAGTTGTTTTGATGCTGTGATCACCTGGAGCAGTGGGCTCAGCAGCAGGTGCCTGAGGAGCAGTGGTAGCTGCTAAATTCCGCTCAGGAGCCTCTGCTTTTGTTTTGGAAACTTTTGATAGCCTTGTAAATGTTTCAGGTGTTAGGCCATTTATTTGAAAAGGTTCACCCAGGATAAGCACATGAGCATTATCCTTTGAAAATTTCTTTTGAAAGTAAAAGCTTAAGAACCTTGGAAACAGTAAAAATGATTTTTTATCAACATTTTTGACCAGATCATCAAAGATCTCCTGGGAGTAGTTAAAATTTTTTCCATGTAAAATAGCAAAACCAAGGTATTGGATCTTCAATGGAATTTCATAGAAAGCAGTGGTCTTATTTGAAACACACATTAACAAGGTATGAAATAAAAATCTTGTTGCAGGAGGAAAGCTACCTTTTTGTAAGGTATCCTTTTTCATTTCCTCAGCATACCTTCTTTCGATAAAATCTGTTTGATACTCTATTTTAGGAAAAGAAGTTTTACCTTGAAGATCATCCAGTTCAAACACTTCTGATAGAGTTTGTGGTGTGATTTTAACTGGAACACCCTTTATCGAGGAATTGATGGCTATGGGCGTTTTATCTTGAGATTCAAGTTTCGCATTCTTCCAAAATTCTCTCTGGGTTTTCAGGTAAATTGGAGCATCAGAAGTCAACAAAGTTTTATACTTTGAAGACGAGAGAGCATCTATAATGGAATCGAAGGTGTCGGTATGACTTGGTTTTGTCAATAGACCCAAGTAATTGTGAGGAGCTTTGTATGGGATTCTGATGGCCATTTGAGTGAATTTGTGAGAAAATGAAGAAGAGGAGTGATTTGTATGAGTGTGAAAGGAAGAAGACGATGAATGATTTGGGGGAAATGGATGATAACTTCTTTGAGAAAAGAATTTTGAATTCGATTCGACAGTGAAAAACCCTGTTTGGGGGTTTGATCAAGGTTTTATAAAGAGAAAAAGTGAATGCTGATGTGGCAGCGGTTACAAAAGATCTGACCGACAAGTACTGTCCACGTGTCAACCACTGATGAATAATGGAAGATAGTTATTAAGGGAACCACTGATGGAACAAGTATCAGTGGTTGCAACAGTTATAATGAGAACAGTGGCTAATTTTCAACTATCAGTGGATAGCCTATCGGTGGGTTAAAACTCTGATTTTGAACAACAGTGATTAACAAGGAAATGACAAAATAGTGGTTGACTTTCAGCAGTGGTCAAATTTATCAAAGTAGATGTTTGTACCAAATCAGTGGTTATGGCAGACTTTTAAGGATTTAATGAAAATTTCATTTTTAGCTATTTTTAAGGATGGAATTTTGATTTTCTGAAAACATTTTAATGCTTTTATTCATAGAAAAACAAGAATTTGCTTGTTATTCCATGTTCAGCATGCCAATCCTAGAGATCAAGCTTTCAAAGGTGGATGTGTCTAATGCTTTTGTTAGCACATGGTACATGGTGCAGAGAAATCAAACCTTTTTCATAGCAATCCCTCACAAAGTGATGTCTGATGTCAATGTGCTTGGTGGTTTAATGAGAGACTGGATTTTTGATGATATTTCTGCTGCCTGACTGTCCAACATGAGAGGTGTCTTTAGGGCAGTGATACCAAAATCCAGCAATTGATTTTGAAGCCAAAGCAGTTGGGCTGTACAGCTTGCAGCAGCTATATACTCTGCCTCAGCACTGGATCTGGAAACAGCTGCTTGCTTTTTGCTTTGCCAAGACACTAAGCAACTGCCTAGGAATTGGCACCCTCCTGAAGTGGACTTCCTTGTCTTGTCATATCCAGCAAAGTCACTGTCTGAGAAACCTGAAAGCTTGATATTTCCATCAGCTGGATACCAGATACCAAGTGTGGGAGCACCTTTTAGGTATATGAATATCCTTTTTACAGCAATAAGGTTGGACTTTCTAGGGGCTGATTGGGATCTTGCACTAACACATGTTGCAAACATGATGTCTGGCCTAGATGCAGTTAGGTACAATAAAGTCCTAATCATGCTTCTATATAGAGTTTGATCAACCAAATCATCCTTTTCATCAGACATGACAATTTTATTTGTTGCAATGGGTGTACTGCATGGTTTACAATCATCCATCTCAAATTTCTTTAAAAGTTCTTTGGCATATTTGCCTTGATGGATGAAAGTGCCATTTTGCAGTTGCCTTACTTGAAGACCAAGAAAGCACTGGAATTCACCCATTGCACTCATCTCAAACTCAGTTGTCATGAGTTGTCTGAACTCTTCACACATTTTAGTACATGTGCTTCCAAAAATGATGTCATCCACATAAATCTGGACAATCACCAAGTCTTTCCCTCTCCATTTTAAAAACAGTGTTTTGTCTATTTTACCTCTTGTGAAACCAATGGAAAGTAGAAAGGTGGAAAGAGTTTCATACCAGGCCCTTGGTGCTTGTTTCAGGCCATACAAAGCTTTATTTAGCTTGTAGACATGATCTGGATTAAATGGATCCTCAAAGCCTGGAGGTTGACATACATAGACCTCTTCTTGAATCTTACCATAGAGGAATGCGCATTTGATATCCATTTGGTACACCTTTATGTTGTGGTTGACAGCAAAGGCCAAGAACAGTCTGATAGCTTCCAATCTGGCTATAGGGGCAAATGTTTCATCATAGTCAATGCCCTCTTCTTGTCTGAAACCTTGAACCACAAGCCTAGCTTTATTCTTGACTGAACAATACCCCTTTCATCAGTTTTATTTTTAAAGACCCACTTTGTGCCAATAGGACTCACATCCTCTGGCAGTGGTACAAGCTCCCAAACTTGTTGTCTTCTAAACTGTTGGAGCTCTTTTTGCATGGCTTCTACCCAGCTATTGTCTTTTAGTGCCTCTTGGTACTTAACTGGCTGATGGAGAGATAGGAAACCAGCAAAAAGACAGATGTTTTGGGATTGGCTTCTTGTTAGCACCCCTTCACTGATGTTGCCAATGATTTGGTCAGGTGGATGAGACTTCAAGAAGATTAGATCTCCTTTGTATGGAATAATGGCATTTAATGGTGAGGGCTGCAGATGTGAATCATCTGAGCTAACCACTGCTGGTGACTTTGATGATCCAGCAGTGGCTTCAAATGGAGGTGGAGGAATAGGAGGAACAGGTGTGAAAACATGTTGACTTTTATCCACTGTTTGATAGCTTTTGTCAACAGTGGTTGATGAGGATGGGCTACTTTGGTCAACAACTGTTGAGGTAGCAGTGGATGAGCTTTGACAGCTGTTTTGAACATCTAATGCTCTTCCCATTGAAGCAGACTTTTGTTGAGGAATGATGACTTCATATCCATAGTCTGATGGAGGATTTTCTGATGGACCTGCATTGTTAGTCTTGACAGCAACACTTTCAAATATGAATTTATCAAGATCAAATAATTCTGCAGGGTTTGCTGGGATTTTCATTGATGAAAGTTCATTGAACTTTACATTCAAAGTCCCTTCCACTGTCTTAGTCCTTGTGTTAAACACTTTGTAGGCCTTAGCAGTGGTTGAGTATCCCAGATGATAACCACAATCAATTTTGGCTGCAAACTTTGAGATAGAATCTTTTAAGTTTAAAATGAAGCGTGGGCAACCAAAAACTTTGAAATATGAAATCAATGGCTTTATTTTATACAGTAGTTCATAGGCAGTCTTTTGATGCCTGGGGTTGATTAAAACTCTGTTCTGGACTTAGCAAGCAGTGTTTACTGCCTCTGCCCAGAAAGTTAATGGCAAACCTGAATCAGCAAGCATGGTTCTGGCAGCCTCAATCAATGTCCTGTTCTTTCTTTCAACAACCCCATTTTGTTCTGGTGTCCTTGGAATGCTGTACTGCCTTACGATTCCTTTTGACACACAGAAATCACCCAACTCCTTATTTCTGAACTCTGTGCCATTGTCACTCCTGAAGACTTTTACTGGCAAGTTAAACTGCTTTTCAACCTGTGTAACAAAGTCTTGCAGAATACCTGCAGTCTCATCTTTGGAGTGTAAAAAGTAAGTCCATGTAAACCTAGAAAAGTCATCAACAATAACCAAACAATATCTTTTCTTCCTAAGGCTCATGACTTTAACTGGGCCAAACAAATCCATGTGAAGCATTTGCAAGCACTTGGTTATTTTGGACTCTTCAATTGATTTATATGAGCTTTTATGTTGTTTTCCTTTTAGGAAGGAAACACAATGCTCAGGACAGGTGAACAGTTTTTGAGGTAAGCCTCTTACTAACCCCTGTTTGGATATAGCAGTGATTGTCTTGAGATTTGTGTGCCCCAATCTCCTGTGCCATAATTCTGTCTCTTTGTTAGAGGCAGCTGAAAACAAACATGCATCAGTCCTGGGGCTCTCTTTTGACATATCAACTACATAAACATTGCCACTTCTTTGAGCAACAAGTTGGGTTTTTCCATTTTTTATTATTTATTCAATCTTTTCAACCATTTCTGGTCCAACAATCCTACAACACTCCTTTGTAAAGAATGAGCCAAAGCCCTTATCACTCATTTGTGAGACACTTAGGAGGTTGAATTTTAGATTGTCTATTAGATTGACATTTTCAAACTTAACATGACCAGACTGAACTGTACCAGACCCCATAACCTTCCCTTTACTATTATTACCAAAGGATATATCACCCCCTCCATGAGTTTTGAAATCTTTGAGTAGGGCTCTACATCCTGTTATGTGCCTGGAGCCTCCAATATCTACACACCAAAGACTATCTAAGCATGCAGAAGCTCCCTGCACATCAAGTAAAATGTTAGTTCATTAGGGTCTCTAAAGCCAATAAGGCTTTGGATGGGGTCTCAACAGTGTCTAGGTTAAGTTTAGGTGGATGGACAATGGTTAGCTTAGGGGTTTGGACAGTTTTGGAGCTGTTTTTCTCTAACCACTGTTGGGGGTCTTGCCCAATTATCTATTGGTACCCAAAAGGATGCCTATTCACTCTTGGTTTAGAAGGCCTTTTGTAAGCCTCATAAACATGTGGGATCCTTTGGTATGGTGGTTAGCCTTTACCTCTTCAGTATTGGTTAGCAGGGGGTGCATCAGTCACCTGAACATCTCTTTTAACAGAGGTTTAGTTCAGTTGTTTTGTAACAGCTGTTTGAACTGGCACAAACAGTGGTTGATTCTTGGTGAATTTGACAGATGGGTTTGATGAACTCAAAGAAGTTTTTGCAGTGTACTCATTCTTTTTTACATCAAAGGATTTGAGATACACACATTCCTGAGTTTTGTGGTTTGATTTACCACAGATGGTGCAGCTCTCAACAGGTACAATAACACTTGTTTTGTTGATATCATATGCTTTTAGATGAAAACAATCTTTTGTTAGATGATTCTTCTTTTCACAGAAATCATAAAATAAGTTTTTAATCTTTTCTCTTATTTTCTTCTTCTCAGACTCCTTTGCAACAGAGTTTTGAACTACTGTTGGGATGTCCTTAAGAGGAATGACTTTTGCCTTAGGAGCTTTTACACCATCAGTGGTTGTGAAGTCCATGGGTTTGATGTTTTCAAGAATGTCACACTTATCAGACCATCTGGGTTTAAATTGATATTCTTCAATCTCTTTATAAGTTAAAGAGTCCATTGATCTTTCAAGTGTGATTTTGTTGCCATTTTTATCAGTTATTTTGATTTCTTGGCCATTCTTGTTTGTTGGAATTATTTCAACTGAACCAGAATCATTTGCAGCATTGTTTTCAACTTGGTCATGTTTTCTAAAACCTACACCAAATTTTACATTGCTTTTGATTTGGTGTTCAAGCATAACTTCATAACCTTTGCAGGATTCCACCCATTTTTCACAAGTGATTTGGGTGGCTTCCAACTCCTTTTTGCAAACATGATATTTTTCCATCATTGTTTGGAGTTGGTCCTTGGTTATGCTATGCTCTTGTTTGATGCTGCAAATTTCACTTTCTTTTTCATTCAACTTGTTTTTCAGTTCTTTTAATGACTTTTCAAATTGAACTTCAGAAGTTAACAACCTATCCCTAAGGTTTTCATTCACGTTTTTAATGTTAGCAAATGCTATGATGCATTTGTCTGAACACAAGTTTTGAAGAACTTGAGGTGATACCTTGGATGCAGCCATCATGGCACAATCACATGGATGATCATTTTCTTCATCAGCTCTCTCTTCTTTTGCACCTTCTTTCTTTTCTTTTTCTACTTCTTCTTTGGACCAGGGGTCGGACAGTGGTTCCAGCAGGGGTTTTGAACTTTCTCCCAACAGTACTTCATCAGCAACATCAGTAACCACTGCTTCAGCAACTTTGTCCACTGTTTCAGCACTTGACTATTCTTCTTCAGCTTCCAGCCCATCCTGTATGGTTTCCAAAGCTACAAAACATATATCATTACCAGAAACAGTGCTTTGAGTATACAGTGCAAAATTTTCATCTCCTAACTCCTCAGGTAAACTACTCTAGTCAACCAGCCCTTGTGTGAAAAAGCTTTGTTGGTCTGGTTGAACCACTGTTGGTGCAGTTTGTTGAGGTGCAACTTATTGCACCTGAACTTGAGGAGCAGGGGCTTGGACATACTGAATTTGGGGAACAGTGGTTTGAACATAATGCACAGGAGCAGGGGTTGCAACATGTGCATAGTGAGCAGTGTTAACATGGGTTGCAGGGGTATATTGGGCATAGTGCACAGTGCTTTGGTTGTTTTGTGGTCTAGGGTTTGAACTGGGATGAGTAATAATTGGACCAGTGGTTTGACTCCTGCATTCCCTAGCAAAATGACCTAGCCTATTGCACTTATAGCACTTGATCTTGGACTTATCCAACCCCACTTCTAAATTCCCATGTAACCCTGGGAATTTTCTCCCTGTCCTTTTGTAAAATTTGCTAGTTCTTACACTTAGCAATGCCAATTGATGCAAAATGTCCATTTCTTCAAGATCAGTTGGATCAAAATGCTGTAAGTCATTGAGTTCAAAACACAGATTATCAGAGATCTGGCTTTCTCCATTTGCTGTGAAAACAAAGTTTGATGAGTGAGGATCAGAGTTGAAGTTTGCACTAGCAGTTATGCCAATAAAATGATCATAACTCTGATCCTTACTGTTGCCAGACTCTTCCTGAACTAGAAGAGCTGTGTTGCCAAATGAGTAGTCATCTGCAACTTTGCCAGACTCTTGTAACTTCTTTTTCTAGTTTAACTCCCTTTCATAGGTCAAGAGTCTACCATGAAGTTGGGTCAGTGTTAAATCTTTGAACTCAACAGAGTTTCTGGTCACAAAGGCTATAGTGTCCCATTTTTATGGAAGTGATCTTAAAAACCTACTATTAATAGTTGATTTTGGAAATTCAGTTTTAACAAGCTTAAGTTCACTTATGAGACAGCTAAATCGCTCAAACTGCTGAGTTAATGTTTCACCCTTGATGTGACAAAAGGTTTCATACTGTTGGTTCAAAATTTCCCTGTTGTTTTCAATAACTTCTTCAGTTCACCCAAACTGTTCCTTCAGTGCATCCCACAATTCCTTGGCACTGTTACAGTGTAACAGTCCAGCATAGATTTCATTGGGTAATGCAGAAGCAACAATGCTAAATGCCTTGGCATCCAATTCAAATTTCTAATAATCTAGTTCAGTATAGTTCTCAACCTTCTTAGGTTCGTACTTGCCTGGATCCTCAGCACTCGGCACCATTGGAACATGTGGTCCAAAGATAACCGACTTCTAACATCCGGTATTCTGTTGAGCAAGGATGTGACCCTTCCTTCTCTGCCAGATGTTGTACTCATTTCGCTTAAGCATGGGTGGTTTGAAAAGAGAACCGATGTTATTGTTCATATCTTGTGATTGTGACGTCATCCTGGTTGTTTTACATGCACTGGTTAATCAACTTTGATCGTAATTAACCCTTACTCTGTTTTTCAACAAAACGAGCAATTTAACAGTATCAACGATGGTGAGCTGAACTATTTATGTCAAAATGATTGTTAAATCAAATTTGACCGTCCGAGATCTGATACCAATTATTAGGATCTGAGTTTCTTTTTTATTGTGTTTTTGTTTGGAAATTAAGAAGATGAACAAGTAATTGCAGCGGAAACTAAATATGGAAACAAACTTCCATACACAATCAAACAGGAGAATTGCTTTCAACACACAAGTTTATCATTGAACCGAATGACTGAATTTATTTAAAACATCAATTACAATTGCATGCATGTATCACAAACTCCCCCTCAGCCTGAGCTCACAATTAATTGTTCGTGCAGGAAGACAAGTGCTGAAAGAGCTAATAGAACAGTACAGGGTACTGTTCTATTTATAGGCACGAGCAAACCACTGCAGCATCTTGGCTGACGTCACCATGTAAGTGACGTCTAACCTCCTAACAACCTGTAACTACTGATCTAATACATCAACTATTTGCTAACTACTTATTACATTACAATACAAAGGAATAGACTAAACTACTGCTTTCTCCTTCCACTGTTGTGACTCCAGCAGTACTTTATGTCTTCAGCAGTGCTTGACTCATAACAATAGATTGATCATCAGGGCTTTAGTCTTCATCAGTCTTTACACTTGATTAGTTGTTGTAGAGCAGCAGTTGTATACGAACAGTAGATAAAGGCCATCAGTTGTTAGAACTACTTTCAAGGGGAGAGTATTGAATATAACGTCTGCTTATTCTGGATCCACTGCTCTGATCCACTTTTGGCTTTAATCAACTGTTCCTCTAGTAGGGTTTAATCCCAACGGACCAAAATGCCCTTTTTGAGCATAAATTCATATTTTGCATATGAGAACAAGTTTTTGACATCTAAACTGATTTAGTAACATATTTAAGCATATTTGGGCTTGTAAGACTTGACATAGGACATAGATAACCATCCGACCTTAGATTTACGCAAACGACGCGTTATAGTAGCTTAAACTACCATAACGGGTCAAAACAGGTCAAAAGCACTTAGGTAAACTTTCTAATCAGAATGTTAGGTCTATGAGTTCCAATACTCATTTGATTTATAGAACTTCATTCTATTCTATCTCCCGATTTAGGATCCGATTATTTAACATAGTAATTCCATACTAGGTGCCATTTGATTCCTTGATTTCTCGAGCTTCATTAGGACACTTAATCAAGGATACTTGAAATCTCAAGTGCGTACATAGTCCCCTCTTTTACGTTTTCAAATGTTTTGGGGTGATTCATATGTGCATATTCGTTATTTTCATGATTTCAACTGTATGATTACACATGCATAGTACTTATCTTTTGACGAATTGAACTATTGTCCATGGTTTAAACACTGATTTTCAAAGTTTGTTAGACTATTTGTTCATTCATATTGTTACTTATACATTCATTAACAATGATCAAGCTTATTGGTAGTACAATATAGCGCTATAGGACTAGACATCCCATTCCTGTTATATGGAATGTCAGAAACCAAAGTTTTAACCAAATAGAATTGCCTTTGTGGTATTTCTATAGTCTCCAAAGTGTAGTTTGATGCACTAAGGTTTGAATGTATTACCAAATCGTGATATATGGTATATTTCGATATACTACCAATGTGATACTGTTATTTCCAAAGCATAATTTGATATGCTATTGTTTACTAAAGTACAGTTTGATATACTACCAAACCACGATTTATGTATGTTTCGACATACTACCAACGTGATATTGTTTATTAAAGTATAATTTGATATACTACCAAATCATGATCTAGGTATATTTCGATATACTACCAACATGATACTGTTTTACTAAAGTATAGTTTGATATACTATCGACTCTGTTATTTCACAAATTAAAGTATATTTTGATATACTACCAAAGCATAGTTGATATGCTATTTTCAAACCAAAGCATAATTGATATGCTATTTTCAAACCAAAGCATAGTTTGAGATGTTATTTACGAAACCAAAGTATAAGTTGATATACTACCGATGCTTTCATTCTTAAAACCAAAGTATACTTGTGATATACTACCAAATCTATTATTTCAGTAACCAAAGTATATTTCGATATACTATCTGTTTAACTATTTCAAAACCAAAGTATATTTTTGTATATACTACAAACCTTTTATCAAAACAATGCATTTTAGAAACCAAAGTTTTTACAAGTATTCATGGCTATTTTAGTAAACATAAAAATCTTTTCTTGTGTTATCCAAAGCCATGAATCCAAATCACAAAACCAATGTTACTCACAGGCATTTTTATGCTGACATTTTATTTTTACATATGTTTCAGATACTACTATTTGATGATTGTTGATGCATGCTATACATAGGATGGACCCGTGCCTTAGTGACTTTAAAATTTGAAAGACACTTATTTGTATTTACCTGATTTGTAATAAAACAATGAGTACATTAACGGAATAAAACAAGTCTTTAACCACCATTTGTTGTGAAACAATGATTCTGTTACGACACTCCCCGACGTTTCCGCCGCAGTTTGTTGTTTTACGCGGTCGGGGTGTGACAGAAAAGTTGGTATCAGAGCTCATAGTTATAGGGAATTAGGTTACTAGTAATGCTTTGACCTAGACTATAACCTTCCTAGGACCCTAACGCAAGAAATTTTCATTTAGATTCTTAATACAATACCAATCACCTATCCTTAGGTGATTAACAAAAACAAAACGCAATTCATTCTCCCGAGTCAAAATTTTTCAAAACATCACAGGAAGTCATCTATCCTTAGATGATTTGTTTCTAGGCTTTTAAGCCTTTGGTGTTTTCAAAATCTCGTCAAAGTTTGGGTCTATATAATGTGAACATATGCAATCCGGAAGGGTGGATGCCTGTACCTCGAGTTTTCTGTCTAAGGCTAGAGTGTTCGTACAAATCCGCAGTATCGGACCAGTCACTCTTACCTGGGAACTCTTGGGGTGAGTGTCCACTTATAGGCTAAAGCATGTCTTCGCGATACATTAATATGACCCATTTACTTTGATTAGTCACAGTGTCGTTTGTTTGTTTTAGGTAACGAACAAATGATTACAATCTTCATGCTTTGTCGATATTCTTTTAAGCATTCAATTTTGACTACCCAATATCATCTCACTCGTTTTCCCTCATGTTTCTTTGCTCTTTTAGAATGCCTCCTCGACGTGATCAAACTCAGGATGCCGCCATGGCAGCCTTAATCACTCAGCAAATCGCTGCTGTACTCCCGAACCTTATTACCCAGATAAATCAAGCGAACAATAATAATAACAATGTTCAGTGCACCTATAAGACATTCAACTAAGCTAAGCCACTTACATTTACTGGGTCTGAAGGGGCCACTGGGCTCCTACAGTGGTTGAGAGTCTCGAAAGCACGTTTCGTCATGTACAATGCCCAAACAAGCGAAAGGTTGAGTTTGCATCGAGTGTATTCCAGAAAAGTGCACTCACATGGTGGAACGGCGTAATGAGGGATAGGGGTGCCGATGTGGCAATGGCACAAACCTGGGAAGGGCTTCGAGCTCTAATGATGAAGGAATTATGTCCTTGTCATGAGCTCAGGGCTTTGGAAAGGGAATTTGATGATCTTAAACAAGACAGCGGTGAACATCGAGCCTATACTGATCGTTATGAGGAGTTATGTCTGTTATGTCCTACCATGGTTACTCCTTTGGATAAGGAGATTGAAAAGTACATCGATGGCCTCCCTGACCCATTTCAGGACATTGTTACTGGTAGCAACCCTATTACCGTCAGACATGCCATTGAACTATCTGCTACCCTGACTGAATCTCAAATCAGGAAGGGTAAACTTTTCCGAAAAGGCGACCAGAAACCATCCGACAAGTCTGCACAAGAAAAACCAAAGGATAAACATACTAAGTCCTCCAAGAAGTCGAAGAAGCGTAAGGCTTCACAAAACTTCGCAGTAGTTGCTCAGAATAATCTGGTTGCACCAAACCAGCCAGCACAGCCTCGTGCTAGGAAAAACTATAATGGTACTGCACCTTTGTGCAACAAATGCAACCGTCATCATCTGGATCAAACACCGTGTCACAAATGTACCCACTGTGGGCGATTGGGACATTTGGTCAATACATGCCGTCATGCTATCCAAAACCAAAATGCTGCAAATCCTACTGCTGCTCAAGCACCATATCCACATGGATCGTGCTACAACTGTGGTGATCTTACTCACTATCGGAACAATTGCCCAAAACTTGTTAATGCAAATCCAGCACGTGGACGAGTATTTAACATAAACGAGGTAAATGCAAATGACAATGCAGCAGTGAACAATTAGACTTTTGTATTTTCCTTGTTATTATCTATGACACTTGGAACAATTCTGTTGGCATATAAATAAATTTGTTGTTTCAAATTTATTTAAGAAGCAAATGCAATTGCGTGTATGTGTGACGTGCCCCTACGATACCGACACCAAGGAACCGTGTTCCTTGCAAGACAAACTACTCATGTGGTTCTTTCATTTTTGTGATCGCTCGCGATCTCCACGAAAATCGTAAGTACTCATTTCTTTTAAAGAAACAAAGTACAAGGTACAAGTTACAAATTCTTAAACAGATACTTGAAGTATCATTTCAAACCCTTGATTTGATATCTAAAGGTACTTTCATAAGTCCTTAATTGGACCTATGTTATGTGACTATGTACACGATTATCAAGTACATTTTTGCTTCGTGTGTTGCCTTAACATGCCTAGCACATTGATTTCAAGGACCCTTTTTGCGTCATATGCTGACTTAGCATATCTAGCACCTTGATTTCATGAACACTTCACTTCGTATGTTGACCTAACATACCTAGTACATGGTTTTCAAAACATTTTCTCCACACAATTTCCAAATCCTATTAAGATCTTCCTATCTTCATAGTTAGATTCTTGAGGACGTTTGAAGTACTAATTGAAGTCCTTGATTGGATTCCTGATGTGCTTTAAATGCATATTACAAATTAATGAACGAGCTGATAACCAAGTTAACAATTATGTGATTGTGTGTTTTTGTGTAATTCTAATGCTCGCTATCTAAATCCTGGTAGAATCTTTCGTATTTTTATATGTTAGATTCTCAGAAGGATAATCAAAGTGCTATCTTAAATCCTTAAGGAGTTTTCTTTGCAAATAGTCAGACCCTTGGATTCCAAAGTGCTATTTCAAAATGATTATTTGGTTCAAAGTTAAAATACCCTTTGGTGGTCTATTTAAAGAGATCGTACGTCGGTCTAGTTAAAGAGATCATGTGTTGATCTAGTTAAAGAGATCGTTCGTTGATCTAGTTAAAGAGATCCTTTGGTGGTCTAGTCAAGTCATTACATGTTTGTTCATTTGATTTTTCCCTACACATTATAAAATGAACTGTGCGGACTGTGCAAGGAATTACGTAATTATGGATGCATACATAATTATGGAATTCAGTGCACAGAAACCACAACAAGTTTTGTCATGTGTTAAGACCTATAGTGATAAGAATAACGAAACGGGAACAATGTAAAAAGGGCATGGTGGATACGCCGCTGGTACTTCCTATATATAAGTGTTCCTTATTGCATTGCGAGCGTAGCGTTATTTAAGTTACTAGAAGTCCTGGACCTTGACCAATGTTATTTTATCTTACACTCTCCGACTCCGATTTCGAACACACACAAGTTTCCTATAATAGTCTTCATAGGAAACATTCTTCTATCCGTCGTTTGAAACTCCATATTTTGTTGCAACAAGGGCATCACTTTGACATTAACAAGGCGCTCTTGAGCTTCGGAATAATCATACGTCTATTATTTGGAGTGAAGTTTAAATCTTCGGATCTAAACTCATCCTTATAAACAATAGACGAGTACAATTAACAAATTCACTGGAAATCCAAACGTAGCCCAGAGTTTTACTTAGGGAACGGAGGATTCGTCCGAAAGCGAAATAATCACATCTGCTTTCACAAGTTTCCTCTAAAATTAATTTCGGGACGAAATTTCCTAAAGTAGGGGAGACTGTGACACCTGTGCCTCTTCAACCATCATACAAATACAAATCCAATGAAATCCTGTGTTTCATTCTCGGGATTTGTATAATTACATATGACATTTATACATATCAATTCTTGTTCGATTTCGAGCTCTAAATCGCTTTCTGAAAGTTATACGCAAACGTAATCAGTTTAACACGACAAACACTTCGGAACAGTGACATAAGCTTGACATACCTTAAATAACCTTTACATAACTTAGAAATAAGTTTTAAAGGGTTTAGTATGCCAAAAACAAGTTTATTCGCTCACAGGGACTATTTGCGTCAAACTGCAAAAGTCTACCATTTCGTATGGCAACGTACATTCCGAAACATGATCATAAGCTAACATACCATAAATAACCTTAACATAGCTTAGAAATAAGCTTTGAGTGGTTCGGTATGCGAAAATGCGCTTATTTGGTCAACAGGGACTAAAAGCGTCAAAAAGTGCGTAAGTTTGCATTCACGCGCATATCTTACGTTCTGACCACATCCGGACATCCAAAAATTTTTGTAGTCACTAAAATATTTTATTTTAGTGTTCGGAATGCAAAAATACCATTCGTCGCTTATTTTGGATCGTTTTCGCGTCCGTTCGAGTTTCGTCGTAATTAATCGAACAACGTGACCATACGACCAAACGAACCGATATTCGTGATATTTCCGAGCATTTATTGAGTCCCCTATACTTTGGCGTCCTTGTAGAGCCTTGAAAATGAGTTAACGGAGGTTAAATACGTCGAAGATGCAAGTTAGTGTGTGCAGGGACTGTTTTTGCCAATTTCTGAAACCTGCAGCCATGCCCTAGCATCGTGCGACGGCCTAAGGGCCTTACTGTCGTGGCACGTGACGCCCTATATTTGACAGCAAGCTCATTTTTGAGCTGCAGCTTGTTCTTGGAGGGCCTTTTATGCAAATTTCTTTGTGTGGACACCAAGTTAACACCTCTCCAAGCAAAACTAGCTGTCCTTAACACTTGTAGGGCCAAGGTTCATTGCTTGGTGACTACACAAACACTTGTAATGATCTTAGAGCACCTCAATAACTATAAATACCCTCCATTTCACCTTGATTCATTGCTCATTTCTAACTTTGAACTCTAAGTGGAGGATTTCCTTCTTTGGGAGCCACCTACCTGAGTTCTAGTTCATCTTTTCCAGCCTTTGAACACCTTGTAAGTGTTCTTTCATGGCTTAGTATTTATTTTCAGCCATTTAGAGCTGAAAGTCAAACAGTTTGACCAACAGTTTGACCAACAGTTTGACTTTCGGTTTTGACCATCAATTGGTCAAATCAAAGTTCAATTGAACTTTGCAACGTGATTGTAATCACGATGGTTATAATCCTTGGCGATTATACCTACTGATTACCACATTGCGACGGAACTATTTTTAGGTATCAAAACACTTTGTTTTGTATCAAAACACTTTGTTTTGATACCAAATCAGTTTTCCAACTTGGTTAAACATGTTTTAACATGTTTAACTCGTCACTACTAGTTTAGTGCTTGTTTAGGGTCGTAAGTTAAGCGGTCTCGACAACCGCTTAGACTTTCAAACCCGACTCGTTTGGTTGATCATTAGGATACGACCAAACTTATTTAGTGATCATAGTTACATAGGGAATAACCTACTGAGGTTATACCTTATGATCACATAGGTTGGTTAGTTATCCATTAAGTCGTTTATTGTGACAACCCTAAAAATTACAGATATCCGTACAATTAATTTATATTTAATTAGTGCTTAATTACTGTGCTTGACTACAATTACGAATAAATTGCTTTCTGCTTTCTGATACATACATATTCATGCATCATACCTTATTACTGTCACTTCATTTATTACACACAAAACAATAGTGACAAACTTGATGCACAAAATCACAGTTAGCACAGTGAGCGGATAACCCAGTAAACATGCTGACATTACCAGCACTAGATAGATACTGTCTCTGAGGCCATTATGAGCCGGGAATAGATTACTACACTGGTAGGGAGTGTAGGGAGGTGAGGATTGTAGAACTGCGTCACTGGGTAATATTTATAGTGACCGGATGTGCCTAAAACAATGCTCAAATTACAAAATTCTGAACTCTATTACAAAATTCAGCATTTAACGTAACTAGTGAAGTGCAAAAACATGGGAAAATAATACTAGACACTTTCCAAAGTGTCGGGAATTCATTGTGTCACTAAAAATAATATTAAAGGCACTTTAAATGCTTATTTGGCACTTTAACGGATCAATATCCAACCGAACAACCGGACTTTACCCGGAACCTAAAAATATTGTCAACAACCTTGTTTACACTTTTCTGAGCCAGTTAGGGTCCCCGAACACCCTAACACCCGTTATATTTCATAACACATATGATAACTTATTTAAATCCTAATTAAACTAACTAATCACTAACTATCCAATTGAAATCTAACCATAACCCCCCCCCCCTCAACCGATCGGTTCCCCAAGGGGGACACACTCCACAAATTTTTGAATATTATAATCCCCCTTGCCTAATATCTAGTTGACACAATATATGTTGGACAAAAGCACTAAGGTGGACTATAAGTAAACACCTTGGATCACTTCTATCTCTCATCAAACACCCACCAACAAACTCATCTTCTTCCTCTCCTTCTTCTTGCTTTCGGCAGCCACACCACACCACCATACAACCACCTTCAAGCCTTTTTCTAAGCAAACCATACATACACAAAGGTGCAAGTGATCATACAACGAAGCTTGGTGTGTTCGGAAGCTCAAGGACCGCTCTCGTTTTCTTTTAACCACCACATTTCTTCACTTGAACTCTCCTAGCTTTGTGCTAGTGGTAAGCACTTAGATCCTTGTATTTTACTTGTTATTTAAGTGGTTAATGATGTTTAAAGATAAAAAACATAAGAACTCTAAGAACTTAAACAAGACTTGAAACATAAAGGGGGAAGAATGGTTAGAGTAATGAAGTATTGTTAAGATAATGAAGTAATCATGATAAATCTGAGTAATACAAACAATAATCTGTTGTAAATGACCTGTGTCATGAGATAAATCGCATTAGAAAGGATGACGATCGTATGTGTGCGTTTTAGTAACCTTTAACCTTCAAACAGCATGCTGATTTGCACATTCAGCCGACTTTAACTGGCTGTAAACAGGTCATAACTTAACGAAAAATGTATTTTCTGAAGTCTAGGTTTATGTACTATGAAATACGGTTCTAATGGCACCGGAATAATAATTTTTGGACTTCGTTTACTATTTTTAAAGCGTCGATTTGTAACAGCAGCTAAAGCTGCATTTTTACAGCAGTAAATGAGAGTCATATTTTTAGTCATAACTTGAAACCTGAGTAAAGTTAGATCCTGAAATTTGTACTGTAGATGGTCACTGTTGTCTCCGTGATCCTCCAACTGGAATTACATCAAACGGACTTACAATGATTTTTAAATAAAATATTCCGTGCACTGCAGTCAGAAAGAGGTAGATCTGAATGCAGTCCGGAAAATGATTTTCTATAAAATATTGGTGATGATTTGGACCACAATATTTTTACACAATAATAATTGGATCGTATAAGACACTCTGTAAAAATATGGGAATTTTTGGAATAAGATAACTATTTTATTAAATTACCCGAAAACAGCCCAGTTTTGTGTTTTAAAACTGAATCGATATAAGTAGTATTTTGCATGCCTAAATGTCGAGTTGGTTTTTTGAAAGCGATCTAACATGTTATATGTTAAAGAAAATGATGCGCTAGTAAGCGTGGACGCCTCCATTTACAAAGGAAACTCTGGCGAAATTTTTCTAGAAATATAACACTTAGAAATATTTTTGGTGACAAGTGTTATAAATATATTTTTAACTTGTTTTCAAAAATATAAACTTCGCCATGATTTTTATTACAAAATGACCAAGTGTCGGAGGTGGATTTTCGTAAATGAAACTTGTTAAATATATATTGAGAATATATATATTCCATAATAAAACGCTTGTGTGCTTACGTGATTATTTTGTGAACTAGAGATATATTATTTTTAGAGTAAAAATAATATTACTTGAAATATCATGAAAATACGACTCCAAAATAATACCAACGCCCTCACAAATAAATATTTAAGTTACACCGGAACTGTTATTACAACGCGAACTTTAAAATGTAACTTATGTATTTTCGGAAAACACTCTTAAATGTATATTTTGATAAAAATATTATCTTGGGAAATTGTATGGAATAAAATATAATATTTTTGGGAAAAATATATATATTTTGGAAATTGTGTGAAGTAAAATATAATATTTTTGGGAAAAATATGTATATTTTGGAGACAGAATATTTTAGATAAGTGGGACTTAAAATATATTTTCAGAAGTTATAAAGCATACATGTATAAATACCCCAATCCTTGGGAAGGAAATACGCATATACAATACTTGAGAAGTATAACTCTAAAATAGTTGTCTAACTATTATTCCAGAACTAAATACAATTATTATAACTTGGAATAATACCAGAATCATAACTCAAAATCATACATACTAAGACAAGGCACTACCCGTTCGTCTAATAGACATTAGACCATTGTAGGTAGTCGTGTTTGCCGCCGGGATTTGGGTTACGAGTACGAAGACGCAATACTGTGAGTTCATGTCCCCCCTTTTCTCTTAACTGTTTTCAGTTTTTATACTTCAGGGGTGAAATACATGTTACTATGATTACGAATACTCTTTACATGGTATGGTTAGCGTAAGGAGGGTTACTACTTAGATTATGTGAGTGGGTAGGCTGAAACTAGAGGCCATTAATCCTCATTATAGGACCGAGGGTCATTAGTGGTAGATCTATCTGGGTGTAGCGAGCCCAACCCCTGAGTCCGCTGAATGAACCAGGTGGTGACTTTGAGCCCGACGCAAAAATCTGCTAGGTTTGAGTCTTCCTACAGCACTTCACACATATCATTGGCTTTGCAACCCAATGGTGATCTCTTTTTCCTTAATTGCTACATACCAGGTATTTTCATACATACGGACATTTTTACAAAGGTTTATACCTGCTCACTCACACATGAACTCGCTCAACTTTATGTTGACTTTTCAAACTACATGTATTTCAGGAAACTAACGGATCTGGCACGGTATGCACGTATTTTCAAGCTGCGTTTGCATAAAGAAGTCATCCATGATTTAGAAGGTGTAACCTCTTCCTGGACGGGTTACATATCCCTAAACCTAGTATTGTTTAAAGTCTTTTGCTAAGTCTTTACGAACTCAATTAAATCAAGTTAAGGTTTGTAACTTATTTTGTGATTGTTGAAAATGGGATTTTTCTAACTTTATTAATGGATGAATATCTCATGTTTTTATCATATAGTATGGTTATGATTGTTGCTATGGTATTAAGAAGTCACACCAAATAAACCCACGCTTCCGCAAAGCCAGGGTGTGACAGCTTGGTATCAGAGCCTCGATCATAGTGAACTAGGATTCTTTCTCGAGTCTAGACTATGATCATCAGGGCTCTCACAAAAACGTTTTCAAACATTTTTACATTGCATACACTATACGTCCAGATCCAGGAAACAAACCTTTTTACAAATAAAAGGCACAAATACACATTTCCAAATTTAAATTTATAGCTCAGTCGGGGAGACTGAGGGAGTCCAGTCGGGGAGACTGGGGAAAAATTAGGTCGGGGAGACCAGGAAAAATTAGGTCGGGGAGACCAGGAAAAATTAGGTCGGGGAGACCAGGAATTAGGTCAGGGAGACCAGGAGATTAGTCTGAGAGACTAGGAGATTTTTGTCTGAGAGACTAGGGAGTTCAGTTTGAGAAACTGGGAGGATAGTCTGGGGAAGACTAGGATGATTACTTGCTTACATTAATTGAGACTTACATGCTTATTTGATTTAATGTTGATGTACGTGCATATGTGGTAGTTATTCGCATACACTAATTGTTAGTAACTACTATGGATATACATGTTACGCACCGGCACACATGTCACTCCAATTAGAAAGCGAGTTATCAGACATTGATAACCCTACGGCCACCGCCACGGATAAGGAGACTGCATCTGCGCCAGAGATATTTACGGCAGACACTGAGAGTGATCTTGATATGCCGACCAAGGACGAGGACGACTTCCAACAGTCCGCGCTACCAGATTCTGGTAATACTTTACCCTTGCTGATGGCTTCTCTGACAAGAATCCTTCTATCACTCTTGTTTCGGTCCATGACCACTTCATCACTGGTCATCCCGATGGTGAGCACACTATGGATCCGATCCTAGACAATGCGCCTCTTGTGGACATTCCTACTGAAGGTTGGCTACTCGACGAACAATATATGACTACGTGGGCATGCTTATGGATGGTCCTCCTGCCGACGCCCATGATGATAGAAAATTAGACGAGAACACTGTTACTAACTTCACTGCTTAAGACCCCTGTTAACAAGCCATCCTCTGATTCTGGCATGCATTCAGACTCCTTTGAGTCTGTGATACCTGCAACCTTACAAACAGCTGGATTACAGCATTCTACTACTGACACAAGACGACGATGACATGGCTGCTGCCCTATCACCTGCTCGAGACACCACACCATTACACGGCCCAGAGTCTGCTCTTGAGCTAGCTTCTACACCTTTTGGGTCAGCTCGATGTTGCGCCTGCTGAACCTACACCATTACGTGATCACGATCCTGTTACTTTTTGGTCTACCAGACATTGCACCCCTTATATCTACCTGCATCGGGCAATCTCCTCATTTGTTGAGATGTTTGTTTTTACACCCGCAACCGCTGACATTGCTCCTTTTTCCCTATGGAGACCGACGCCCATTGCACTGGCGTACTTATCGTTTCCTTTCCGGACTTGCCCGTGCCCCAGAAGAGTACTCCAGGTCAGTACCCACGTAACGATCCTTTTGCTACAGCAGCATTTTCTACGGCCTTACAGGCCGCACCGTTTACTCCTTTTACCCCTACATCGCTGTACGAGCCGATTGGATGGATCCTATAATACACTATGCAGATTTTAGACCCTTACCATTCCTCTCGTTATGAAGGCCACATACGAGATGAGTTGCTCCTGTGACACCAACTACAGTTTGAGGATATGAGTCGCAGAACGTTGGAGCTTGAGCTGACACCACAATTGGCAAGTTCAAATGCAAAACATTACATAACCAAAAACATGATTTAAGTGACTACATCACAAGACAGCATATTGCCTGAAAAGTTTATGTAAGACACCCCATCCTCCACCCTGTCTATTGCCAGCATACTTTGATTCATCACATACATCAAGGTTCCTTTTGTGCTCTCGACCGTTGCTATTACACCATTCCCAGGATTCTGATACTTATTTCTTTACTATCAGGCGGCAGATTAGTTAACTACTTCGATATATATATATACGAGCTCGAGGAGGAGTTTACGCATGCTAGCGGTCACTTTTCTTTCCTCCTCCACCTCAGTCACCAGTATAGTTGGTTTCTGGATTATGCGGATTGCATTACACTTGGGTAAAGACACTAATGATAAGCCAGGACTGCGGAGACTTTTGAGGACCACTTCTGGTTACGAAATTTTGATGCACTAATATACTTATTGGACAAGGGTAGGGTGACCCTGTGTCCCTTTCGATGTGATACATTTTGTTAAGCACAGTGATTGTGGCCGAAGGATAATGAAAGCCCAATCATCTTTAAACATGCGACAACACTTTGTGGCCAATAACCAATGAAAGCTCAGTCGTTAGGTCTTCGCTAAGCACGTCATTGATCTATGTGTGTGTGCTATAATTATAATACTACGTGCTTACTTGCTATGCTCTCATTAAACATAATTACCGAATTACTTGGTCATACTATGATTATACTATTATTTGATTGGTTGGTATGGTAACCTATTATGTGTATGTACTTATGACCACTAAACAACCAAATGCACGCACGAAGCAAATTAGACCTGACCTAACTGACCTTCTTCTAGGAAGATGTCGACTCAAGGGAACACCGATATCAACAACCCTCTACCGACAACAGAGGCAGAAATGCAAGAGCGACTCTTACAGGCCATCGCACGGTACGAGGCTTGTCGCTCCGATTGCAGCAGAGGTACCTCAGGAAATAACCCCCCCAACGGTAATGTCTAGTCTTTTAAGACACATTACAAAACGTTTGAACATTTCCACGAGTGCCTTGCTAAGGCCTTACGCGAATAATGTTGCTTACATCGCAGGCTGCACCTACAAGCAGTTCTTGGACCACAAACCTCGAGAGTTCGACGGCACTAGGGGTGCCTTAGCCTTCGTGCGCTGGTTTGAAAAGACAGATTCTGTTTTACGATTGAGCAAATGTGACCCCGAACATCAGGTCACGTATATAGCTGGACTATTGGTGGATGAGGCTCTGTCATGGTGGAACCATCAAGTTCGGACAATGGGCGAAACCGCTGCGTATGCTATGACATGGGACGAACTGAAAGATCTGATGCGTAAGAGGTATTACTCGAGGGCAGAAGTCCAGAAGTTGGAAACAGAACTGTGGAACTTGAAAATGGAAGGACCAAAGATAGCTGAGTATGTGCAGAGATTTAACGAATTATCACAAGTTGTTTTACTCCTGGGAGGACCAGAGTTTAAGAGAATTGAATAGTTCATAAGGGGATTGGCACCTCAGATTCTAAGCCTGGTAACAACATCTAAACCTTCAACGATCACCGAGGCTATCAACATAAGCATGGCACTCACGGAAGAAGCAGTTAGACGAGGAGAATTTTCCACTGCGGAGGAGAAAAAGGAGACTGCTATAGAGGCATCGGGGGATAACAAGAGAAAGCTCGTAAATTTCAAGATGGTTACTCAGGGGAGTAACAAGAAGAAGGCCAAAAAGGGAAAAGACTACATGGGTATCCTACCTAAGTGCGACAATTGTTTACGTTATCATGTCGGGCGATGTAGATTTGGAAAATGTGCTAACTGTGGAAAGAGGGGGCACCCTAAAGAAACTTGTTGGCAAGATACTGAACGTGGTAATGGGGGCCAAGACGGTAGTGAGAATCACGAAGGGGACAACGACAATGATAATTGTCGAGGCAGAATGAGTGATAAACAGAAACGCGCTCGAGGATGTTTTAACTGTGGAAGCAAAAAACATTTCAGAAAATATTGCCCTAAAAACAATCAGGCACAAGGATGAAAGCTCCCCACCGGAGCTAGGGAGACACGCCAGGGATTCAAGCATGGATATCGGTACGTCCCAAATTACTCAATGTTATGCATCTGTATTGCCAAATACTGTTGCAAATTCTACGATTCGCACCTCTAGAGTTCGAGAGTATAATTGGTTTAAGTAGCGAGTAAGTAGATATTCCAGTACCCATTAGAACTAGCTTAGGGGAAGCTAGTGGAAGCCAACGCAGTAACTAGGGGCGACAAGATAAAAACCAGAGAGCATAAGTTTACGATAGATCTACTGCCAGTTGATCTGGGAAGCTTCGACGAGGTAATTGGGGTGTAACAGTTGCCAAGCGGTCGAATGGAGATTGATGTTCGCACCCCAATGACGAATGAAGGAACGATCTCGACTCACAAAGCAGGATACGCCTCCACAGATCACGAATTGCTTGAAGGCACGAAAGTTGTCGTGAGAAGGATGTGTTGTTTCCTGGCTCATGTCGGGGACAAGGGAGCCGAAGAACTAAAACTTAAAGATACCCCCGTGATTAGAGAATATCCTGAAATCTTCCTCGAAGACTTGCCGGAACCATCTCCTCAACGATTAGTCGAATCTCGCATCGATTTAAATTCCAGGCACCGCACCTTTGGTCGATGCATCGTAGCGACTTACATTATTGGAGATGCAAGGATTGACAGTGAAGCTTCAGAGGTTGATAGAGAGGTTAGACCAAAACTTTTGTTTTGGATAACCTCAGTTCTGCTCGTCAAAAGAAAGGACGAATGACCTTCAAATGACCGGGAGTCGGACGAGCTAGCCAACCAGAGTCGGTGGCTCTTGCTAAGGATTGACGAATTACTTAATTGACTAACTGTGAGGGTCCGACTACTACTACACGACTGATCGACGATCGAGTGTCATTGGCGGTAAATTCAGTAAGAAAGTATACCGAGGAAAAATTGTGGGACAACGACTTGTTCTTAGACGTACACAAAAATAGTGCTTCCTACACAATGCACAAACCAGTCTACACGGGATACGAAGGCTGGAGGATTTAGAAAACATATATTTAGGACCTTTGGGAACCCAGGTCCAAACTCGTAAGGGTTTTTTATTTAGGAACCATATCTGTCAACTCAATCAACCATCATTAACCTGGCGTATATGCCAGTTCCGTTGAATAAACAGGGAGTACTTGGATTTCTTTTACTTCTGGCGAGTAGATGTTTGCATCTCTACTCCCCTTAATGGTAGTTGCATCACAATAATTTTCTCGCTGAGAGCGAACACACATTTGCTTCGATATCTGGTCATTTCTTCACTTTAGCAGATACTCGTTGTTCCTTTTCTTGGAAACTTATATGTTATACATGCACCTTTTACTACGCATGTGGTTTCATTTTGAATAAACGCTTCGTTAAAGTTCAAATATTGCGTTGCTAAATCTAATTACTGGTTTGTGATTCGAGTAACCTACGTTATTGAAATTATTGGCTCTTTTGCTATCAAGTCAACACACTCTCTTGAAACTTCTTTTATTACGAATTACATTCATGGTTTATTTTGTTACCGTGCCGATACTTCTTTTGTTGATACGTATGTTTATTGCCGGGCTACACTGAGATTAAGTTCGGTTGCTTGAACTTATCCACTTCGCATATTCAGTTTCAGACGTCATATGATGTATTGGGAGCATCATATTCAAATATTTTTGCAAAGATTCTTTCATTTCAAGTCGTAGCAGGTTCGTTCGGTCTACGACTCCACTAAATCGTTTGATTTGTTTCGATACCTTGCGGTGATATTTTCACAGAATTGAAGCTTGTGCTAATTGGGTTACTCACTTCATACACGAATTTAATTACCTACTTATTTGTTAACAATCCATTTTGATATTCACGATCGAAGCAGTCTCAACACAATTGTGTGTTAAGGCAATGGTACATATATTCATTTCATAAGCACAATGTACCTCCTAACGATTCTTTCGTTGACAATCGAATGCCTTACGGTACTTAATACCTTTTTTTTTCATCCTTCGATCAAAAACAGTGACTCTTTGATGTTCCGTATTCAATAAAGACTTTGTAACATTGTGTAAATCAAATCTCCAGGCTGGTTTCGTACACTTTTGTTGGGTTTAAAACACGGTGAACTTGTTCAATCACCACTATTATTGAATTATTTCATTACGACACCCTGTGGCGTCGTTACAAACTTATAGCTTGTGCTAACTATGCTCAACCGTTTCACGCAAAACCCCACATACTTTTGATTGACTTGTCATTTAAACGTTTCTGATGCAACTACGAACCACGACAATGATACACCAGATTCGCTTGTATTTCATTCGGTGTACCTTCGAAATTTGAAAATGTCAACACACTAAACCTCACCAATCATTTACTCGGGAGTTGACAGATTAACTTACTATTACACTTGAGTTGTTGATTTTGAATTCATATAGCGAATGCTATGTTTCGTGAAAACTCGCTTGCATATTGCGATCGATCATTTGAAAATCTTGAGTCAAAACCTCTCTTTTGTGGACCCCCCCCCCCCCGCTAGTGGGATTACACTAGACTATACGTCAAGCACGCCATGTACCTTTGACAACAAATGCTAAAGGCACATACCTTTTAACCATAGGGTTCGTATTGTTACATGTTCTGGGACTCACCTAATGTGAGTAATGTTTGTTTCGGTTTAATGATTATCTACTCCGATATCATTCATATACATACATGTGTGACTTAACCATAAAGAGTTAAGGTAGTACAAATTTCGAGGACGAAATTTCTTAACGGGGGGAGAATGTGACAACCCTAAAAATTACAGGTATCCGTACAATTAATTTATATTTAATTAGTGCTTAATTACTGTGCTTGACTACAATTACGAATAAATTGCTTTCTGCTTTCTGATACATACATATTCATGCATCATACCTTATTACTGTCACTTCATTTATTACACACAAAACAATAGTGAAAAACTTGATGCACAAAAGCACAGTTAGCACAGTGAGCGGATAACCCAGTAAACATGCTGACATTACCAGCACTAGACAGATACTATCTCTGAGGCCATTATGAGCCGGGAATAGATTACTACACTGGTAGGGAGTGTAGGGAGGTGAGGATTGTAGAACTGCGTCACTAGGTAATATTTATAGTGACCGGATGTGCCTAAAACAATGCTCAAATTACAAAAATTCTGCACTCTATTACAAAATTCAGCATTTAACGTAACTAGTGAAGTGCAAAAACATGGGAAAATAATACTAGACACTTTCCAAAGTGTCGGGAATTCATTGTGTCACTAAAAATAATATTAAAGGCACTTTAAATGCTTATTTAGCACTTTAACGAATCAATATCCAACCGAACGACCGGACTTTACCCGAAACCTAAAAATATTGTCAACAACCTTGTTTACACTTTTCTGAGCCAGTTAGGGTCCCCGAACACCCTAACACCCGTTATATTTCATAACACATATGATAACTTATTTAAATCCTAATTAAACTAACTAATCACTAACTATCCAATTGAAATCTAACCATAAACCCCCCCCCCCCCCTCCTCAACCGATCGGTTCCCCAAGGGGGACACACTCCACAAATTTTTGAATATTATAATCCCCCTTTCCTAATATCTAGTTGACACAATATATGTTGGACAAAAGCACTAAGGTGGACTATAAGTAAACACCTTGGATCACTTCTATCTCTCATCAAACACCCACCAACAAACTCATCTTCTTCCTCTCCTTCTTCTTGCTTTCGGCAGCCACACCACACCACCATACAACCACCTTCAAGCCTTTTTCTAAGCAAACCATACATACACAAAGGTGCAAGTGATCATACAACGAAGCTTGGTGTGTTCGAAGCTCAAGGACCGCTCTCGTTTTCTTTTAACCACCACATTTCTTCACTTGAACTCTCCTAGCTTTGTGCTAGTGGTAAGCACTTAGATCCTTGTATTTTACTTGTTATTTAAGTGGTTAATGATGTTTAAAGATCAAAAACATAAGAACTCTAAGAACTTAAACAAGACTTGAAACATAAAGGGGGAAGAATGGTTAGAGTAATGAAGTATTGTTAAGATAATGAAGTAATCATGATAAATCTGAGTAATACAAACAATAATCTGCTGTAAATGACCTGTGTCACGAGATAAATCGCATTAAAAAGGATGACGATCGTATGTGTGCGTTTTAGTAACCTTTAACCTTCAAACAGCATGTTGATTTGCACATTCAGCCGACTTTAACTGGCTGTAAACAGGTCATAACTTAACGAAAAATGTATTTTCTGAAGTCTAGGTTTATGTACTATGAAATACGGTTCTAATGGCACCAGAATAATAATTTTTGGACTTCGTTTACTATTTTTAAAGCATCGATTTGTAACAGCAGCTAAAGCTGCATTTTTACAGCAGTAAATGAGAGTCATATTTTTAGTCATAACTTGAAACCTGAGTAAAGTTAGATCCTGAAATTTGTACTGTAGATGGTCACTGTTGCTCCGTGATCCTCCAACTGGAATTACGTCAAACGGACTTACAATGAATTTTAAATAAAATATTCCGTGCACTGCAGTCAGAAAGAGGTAGATCTGAATGCAGTCCGGAAAATGATTTTCTATAAAATATTGGTGATGATTTGGACCACGATATTTTTACACAATAATATTTGGATCGTATAAGACACTCTGTAAAAATTTGGGAATTTTCGGAATAAGATAACTATTTTATTAAATTACCCGAAAACAGCTCAGTTTTGTGTTTTAAAACTGAATCGATATAAGTAGTATTTTGCATGCCTAAATGTCGGGTTGGTTATTTGAAAGCGATCTAACATGTTATATGTTAAAGAAAATGATGCGCTAGTAAGCGTGGACGCCTCCATTTACAAAGGAAACTCTGGCGAAATTTTTCTAGAAATATAACACTTAGAAATATTTTTGGTGACAAGTGTTATAAATATATTTTTAACTTGTTTTCCAAAATATAAATTTCGCCATGATTTTTATTACAAAATGACCAAGTGTCGGAGGTGGATTTTTGTAAATGAAACTTGTTAAATATATATTGAGAATATATATATTCCATAATAAAACGCTTGTGTGCTTACGTGATTATTTTGTGAACTAGAGATATATTATTTTTAGAGTAAAAATAATATTACTTGAAATATCATGAAAATACGACTCCAAAATAATACCAACGCCCTCACAAATAAATATTTAAGTTACACCGGAACTGTTATTACAACGCGAACTTTAAAATGTAACTTATGTATTTTCGGAAAACACTCTTAAATGTGTATTTTGATAAAAATATTATCTTGGGAAATTGTATGGAATAAAATATAATATTTTTGGGAAAAATATATATATTTTGGAAATTGTGTGAAGTAAAATATAATATTTTTGGGAAAAATATGTATATTTTGGAGACAGAATATTTTAGATAAGTGGGACTTAAAATATATTTTCAGAAATTATAAAGCATACATGTATAAATACCCCCATCCTTGGGAAGGAAATACGCATATACAATACTTGAGAAGTATAACTCTAAAATAGTTGTCTAACTATTATTCCAGAACTAAATACAATTATTATAACTTGGAATAATACCAGAATCGTAACTCAAAATCATACATACTAAGACAAGGCACTACCCGTTCGTCTAATAGACATTAGACCATTGTAGGTAGTCGTGTTTGCCGCGGGGATTTGGGTTACGAGTACGAAGACGCAATACTGTGAGTTCATGTTCCCCCTTTTCTCTTAACTGTTTTCAGTTTTTATACTTCAGGGGTGAAATACATGTTACTATGATTACGAATACTCTTTACATGGTATGGTTAGCGTAAGGAGGGTTACTACTTAGATTATGTGAGTGGGTAGGCTGAAACTAGAGGCCATTAATCCTCATTGTAGGACCGAGGGTCATTAGCGGTAGATCTATCTGGGTGTAGCGAGCCCAACCCCTGAGTCCGCTGAATGAACCAGGTGGTGACTTTAAGCCCGACGCAAAAATCTGCTAGGTTTGAGTCTTCCTACAGCACTTCACACATATCATTGGCTTTGCAACCCAATGGTGATCTCTTTTTCCTTAATTGCTACATACCAGGGATTTTCATACATATGGACATTTTTACAAAGGTTTATACATGCTCACTCACACTTGAACTCGCTCAACTTTATGTTGACTTTTCAAACTACATGTATTTCAGGAAACTAACGGATCTGGCACGGTATGCACGTATTTTCAAGCTGCGTTTGAATAAAGAAGTTATCCAGGGTTTAGAAGGTGTAACCTCTTCCTAGACGGGTTACATATCCCTAAACCTAGTATTGTTTAAAGTCTTTTGCTAAGTCTTTACGAACTCAATTAAATCAAGTTAAGGTTTGTAACTTATTTTGTGATTGTTGAAAATGGGATTTTTCTAACTTTATTAATGGATGAATATCTCATGTTTTTATCATATAGTATGGTTATGATTGTTGCTATGGTATTAAGAAGTCACACCAAATAAACCTACGCTTCCGCAAAGCCAGGGTGTGACATTTATATGCCCATAAAAATGACCAAATTGCTCTTTTTGAGCATAAATTCATATTTTGCGTATGAGAACAAGTTTTTGACATCTAAACTGATTTAGTAACATATTTAAGCATAATTGGGCATGTAAGACTTGACATAGGATATAGATAACCATCCGACCTTAGATTTACACAAACGACGCGTTATAGTAGCTTAAACTACCATAACGGGTCAAAACGGGTCAAAAGTACTTAGGTAAACTTTCTAATCAGAATGTTAGGTCTATGAGTTCCAATACTCATTTGATTTATAGAACTTCATTCTATCCTATATCCCGATTTAGAATCCGATTATTTAACATAGTAATTCCATACTAGGTGCCACTTGGTTCCTTGATTTCCCGAGCTTCTTTAGGACACTTAATCAAGGATACTTGCAATCTCAAGTGAGTAAATAGTCCCCTCTTTTACGTTTTCAAATGTTTTGGGGTGATTCATATGTGCCTATTCGTTATTTTCATGATTTCAACTATATGATTACACATGCATAGTACTTATCTTTTGACGAATTGAACTATTGTCCATGGTTTAAACACTGATTTTCAAAGTTTGTTAGACTATTTGTTCGTTTATATTGTTACTTATACATTCATTAATGTTAGTGCATACGTCTTTCGACTTCGTCGTGTATCGAGTCTTGTATTAAATTGTATAGATCAGGGCACGTAAAACTAGAAAAGTGTGTTTATGGGTATTTCGCACGAAATAGCAAACAGCTATTTCGCACGAAATCACATTGCTATTTCGCATGAAATCACTATTTCGTGTGAATGTTGATTTCGCTTGAGCCATTTCGTGCGGAATAGGCTTGCCTATAAATACCATGTTGCACTAGTCATTTGTAACTTTTCGGTTTGAGAGCCGAAGTGCTGCCGAAGTGTCTACTCGCTGTAAAACATTGTCTAATCAATCTAAAGACAGTTTAAAGTGAATTGCAAGCTGTATTAACTTTATACGTTTGTTTCCGCCTCTCGTATTGAGGAAAAACTCTTCTGAACGACTCGTTTGGTCGAGAAAACGATCCTACAAGTGGTATCAGAGCTCAAGAGGAAGAGTTCTTATTGATTCAGCTCAAAACTCTGATTTCTACACCTTCTTTTCAAAATTAAACGTAATTTCACGGCTAAAATGGCTTGATTTTCACACATTATATGCGAAACAGTGTTTTAACAAAGCCTTAAAAGTTTCAGACCTAAAATCAGACTAAAACTTGATCAATTGGACAAAAATCAGATCGAAATGATGACATCAGCAGTATTTCGCACGAAATAGAGATTTGATTTCGCACGAAATCACTTAGTTTCAGCTATTTCGCACGAAATCAGCTTATTTCGCATCAAACTGGTATTTCGTTTGACTATTTCGCACGAAATCAGTCATTTCGTGTGAAAATTGTTATTTCGTGTGAACTCATTTCGTTTGAAGTTGTTTTGCAGGTTATTTCGTTTGTAAAGGTCATTTCGCACCAAAGTGTATTTCGTTTGAAAGTGTCTGATCTGTGAAAAATTTCTCTGTAACATGGAAGAAGAGTTTTATAACGCATTTGCTACTGCCCCGAGTACACCTGTTGCCATTGCTCAAAACATGAATATGGAAAATGAAACTGGAACTTTGCAAAAACCCCCGAAGCTAATGGGCATTGAGGAGTATTATGGTTGGAAAGATCGGTTTGAAAACTAGGTTCAAGCTAATCATTTGAGATCTTGGGAATGTGTTGAGAAAAAGTATGTACTACCACATACAGACTTGGGAGTTAAAAAGAAGATTTTTGAATTTACGGATAAAGAACGAGACATGTACAAAGCAGAAAAGATGATGATTAGTTTACTCCAGCAAGCTATTAAAGAAGACATATTCATATTGCTTCAACATGATAAGACTTCACGTTCAATTTGGGAAGCACTTCGAATTAAGTTTGAGGGAAGTGAGAAGATGATCAAGAGTAAAAAATCATTGTTAAAGAAAGAGTTTGATTTATTTACAAGTTTACCGGGAGAAGATACAAAGAAATTGATTGAAAGATATTGTCACTTAGTACGGTCAATGTCATTGTTAGGTATCAACAAAGATCGTGAGGAATGGGTTGACAAATTAGCTGATGCTTTACCTCAGAAAGAATGGGGTACATTTTTGATGATATTAAAGAATACTGGAGAATATGATGGCTTGACAATTTCTCAGTTTATCAAAAAAATTGAAGGACAAGATCTTGAGCAAAAAAAGATTGCTAGAATGAATAATCCAAATGCACAACAAGATGTTAAGATGTACTTCAAAGGGAGTGTTCAGAATGTCGAAGCAAGTCCGAAAATCCAAACTGCTTTCAGTGCAGAAAACTCATCTGGATCAATCAATCAAAGTCCAAACAGTAGCAGTGGATTTTCCTCATACCCAAGTGTTAATCCGAAGGAATCAACCTCTAGTCATCAATTTCAAAGTTCAAACAGCAGTAATGGTCAAATTTTACACTGCAACATCGCGTTGCATCTTCAGAACGGTCAAAATTTATCTGAAGAGGTTGCTAAAAGTCATATGGCGTTACTTGCTACAGTGTTGGAATCATATGAAGGGTTAGTTGCAGGAAGGATCGGAAATCCTATGTTGACAAAAGAGGATTACGATCAGATCGATGCTGAGGAAATGGAGCTGATGGATATCAAGTGGTGTTTAGCGAGTGTTTTAAGAAGAGCTGAAAAATTCAAGATGATGGCAGGAAGAGATGATTTCTTGGATGCAAATGTTTCTACTTTGGGTTTTGATAAATCTAAAGTTACTTGTTTTCGATGCAGGGAGAAAGGACATTTCAAGAGGGAATGTACCAATCGAGAAGCAAGTGGAGCAAAGAATCCATTTGGTGGTAATGATTATTATCGAAAAGCCATATATCAACAAGTTGCTCATCAATCTTATCAACAAAAAGAACCACAAACTGCACATGCTAAAATGATCGAAGAAGCAAATAAGAAAGCTTATTATGGCATAATTGATCAAAATGATGAAAAAGTGGCAGAAGGTTTCAGTTGGGACAAATACATTCTGCCTGATTCAAAAGTAGTAGCTCTAATTGCACAAATAATTCAAGAGCCAGATTTAATGACAGAATGGATGAAAGTGATTGCTAGTGATGAGAAAAGTCAAGATGAAGAGTTTGTTTCTTCAGACGATAGTTCAGAACAGACACAAATGTTTGATCAATCATCAACTGATGACAGTGATGATGAGGAAGAAATGCATATTAATATTGCAAAAACTCATTTATCTCCTGAAAGTTTTCAATTTTATTTTGCAGATCGTGTGGAAAAGCTAAAGGAGAAACGTGCAGCAAAGAATCAGAAACAGGTAAAAAGCAAGATTGTTGCACAGGAAGAGAAGTCTGAACAAAGTAAAGAAGTTGAGTTTGCTGTAAAGAAAGTAGAAGTTGCTGAAAAAGTAGTTGAAGTTGAGAAAGCAGTTGAAGTTAAAAAAATTATCGAAGTAGAAAAGATTGTTGAAATTACAAAACCTTGCGTAAAGTGTTTGGAGTCATGCAAGCAGTGTGAAGAGAAAGATGAGAAGTTGAGTGAGTTGGACAAGATGAAAGAAAAGTTACTGTTCGATCTCAATTATGTGAAAGAATCGTATGATGTATTGAATAGAACAGTGAATGGTCTACAAAAGACAAATTCTGAAAGAGAAGATGCGTTGACCATGATGAATGCTGTGATGATGACAAAGCAGAAGGCCATTAATCATTACATCGAAGAATGTGCAAAATTGAAGCAAGAGTTGGAGACAGAAAAGATAGAGAATGAAAGAATCAGACGATTGTTACAAAGTTATTCTAGTTCTGATTATTTGATTGATAGAATTTATCCAACTGTTGCAGGTATGGAAGTCTTTCAAGACAAGAAGACTGAAGAAGAGGATACTGGTAAGAAACAAAGTACAAATTATAACAAGTGTCCGCCTCCGATTTGGGAAGGTTATTCTCCGAGAAAACCAAACGAGGAGCAAGTCAAAAAGGCTGTCAATATAAAGTTAAAGTCTGAAACAACTGATGATTTACCAGAAAAAATTGATGTCACGTTCACATCGTCTGACACTGATCATGAGTCTGAGTTAATAAAGAAAGTGGTCGATCAGGTGTTGGATAAAGATGAAGAGTCAGAGTCAAAGTCCGAATCCAAAAGTTCGAGTTCATCAGTTGATAGTCCAAAGTCGTCGGTTAAAAGAGTTTACAATAAAGAATTATTGTTATCAAAATCTAATTTGAATGACGAGCTAATCAAAGTGGCATATACTTTGATTGATTCAGACAAATTATATTCCGATGAGGAATTTCCAATAAGAGGTGTTAAAACAGAAATGATCAAAAAGGTTTTCAAACTAACAGAAATTAATATTTTTGAAATAAAAGATGTAAATCTTGCTGAAAAACCTAAACCTTACACCTCAAGAGTTCAACAACGTTTAAACAAGAAAAAGAGTTACAGTTCTGGTTCTGGTTTTCAAAAGAAATCAAACCACAACAGTAATTTCAAAAAGAAAGGACTTGGTTTTATTCCACCAAAAAAATCATAAAAATGAGAAATTTTCTAAAACAAAAACTGTATTTGTTTCAGGAGCAAGTTCGGAGGAAGAAGAAAAGAGTTCATTTTGGAAACAATCAAACAAAGAGTTCTTTGCTGAAAAACAAAAGTTTGAGAAGAATGGAGTTTATCAGAGAAAAGAAACAAGAACCTATTACCGATGTCAAGAAGTTGGTCATATTGCCTGGAATTGTCCAATGGCTACCAACACAAAACAGGAAGTTGTTTCTAAACTCAAAGAAAAAATTGTTGATAAAACTGAACCACCAACTAAAAAATTCAAAGTGTTTAAAAATTCAACATATGAGGTTGGTGAATGTTCGAAAAGATTTTACAAGAGAAGAGTGAATCTTGACAACCAGAAGTGGATTGTTAAGAAATCAGATGTGAAATCTGGTGATGAATCTGATTCGTCAAAGTCAGAGGAGCCACAAGTTGAGCTAAAAATGGAAACGTCAGTACCGCAAATGAATGATGTCAATTTTCCACCATTGAGGGCTGAAAATTTTAAACAAAAAGTTGGAAAAGTTGAAATTTCGAATCAATTCTATTATGAGAAGAAAGAATTTGATGTCGAAAAGGTTTTTAATGGAAATGTGAAAAAGATTTTTGGGAAGATGGTCGATGGGAAAGTCACAGGGGTAAAAGATTTTTATGAAACAAAGAAGGCAACTTACACCCCGAGTGAAACTGAAGAGGTCACATCCAAGTTTGCTCAAGCTTGGATGTCTGTTTTTCATATGTGAAAAGTATGACTTGCCGGAGCTTCCAGGTTGGTAAGTGTGGAGCAGGTATCGGCATTTTTCTTGAGAAATTCACATCTGTGATATTTCGACCTACAAGTGGTTTGTTTGTGAAAGACTTACAAGTGGTAAATCAGGGACATTAAGTTGTACTTGATTTTCTACAAGTGGTATTTGTTAATTGAATTTAAAACTGTTATATTTTTCAAGTGGTTGAAAGAACAATGTGATGAAATCCCTAACCTACAAGTGGTTTTATGTAATCAACAAAACTAATTTTTTGGAAAAACCATTTTGATTAAAACAAACTTAAGTGTTTTGAAATCTCAATGGGAAAATAGTTTGTTGTAAGGGGGAGTTCTGATTGTTGATGCCAAGTGGATGGCGAATTGAATCTTGAAGAATCAGTTGTCACTTTACTTGTACAGTTTGTTTTCAAATTTCCTTTAAATGGTTTTGAATTTTAGGGGGAGTAAGAATTTTCAGAAAATCCAAAAACATTTGAAAATTTGAAAAAGTCAAAAACATGATAAAATCAAAAATGAGTTTTGTTGAGAAAAGAGGAAATGATAGTACATCAGTAGACTATCACAGCACGCTAAAAAATTGGAAAGTCAAAATGTGATAAACGGTCTCACTGATGATGTGCCAGTAGGTTTTTACACATTTAGTAGATTGTGACGAGATATAAATCTAAATTTCAAACTTACTTATATCGTGGGGAACATCTCTCGGATATATGGGTAACCCCCGAAATCTTGTTTGAAAGGTCCCTCTTTCTGAGATACTAGGTCTTTATACTCAGTGATATCTGGGGTATTATCCCGGGACTTCTGATTTTGCGGAAGCAATGGCCTAGTCCCCGTATAATATTTTTCGCTTGCTTGAAATATAGCACACCCCTCAGCATAAAAAATGATGAAACATTGCAAAATGCTAATCATGTGCTGTTGAAGAAAAGATTCTCTAAAGGGAACACACCTAAAGTCGAAGCCATCATCTCTCTGATTTTGCGGAAGCAATAGCCTGAGCTCTCATGGCCCTCGCATTTAACCCTTTACAGATATCATCTAGGTATACTCACCTGTAAGACTGAATATTGGGATCTGGATACAGGAGTATATTCTGAGGTGGGACACGCGAATAAGTTCAAGTACTTAAAACATTAATCTCGTATCTCGAAACAGTTGAACTTTGTGTGAAAATTTAAAGTGGATCAGTATACTGACAATCTAAGTGAATCGTTTAGAACTTAAAATGTTTAAAGCTTAACGGTGTTAGTGATTTGTCTCAAAAACTGATATGATCCTCTTACACAAACTCACAAAAAATATTGTTTGTAAATATTTCTTTACTGTTTTTCATTTTAAAAAATCCAAAAAGATTTTCGGAGTGTTTTAGCATAAATTTTGAAAAATACAAAAAGATTTTCGACAACTGATGTTGGAGAGCTAATTTTCAAAATTTCAAGTGCTAAACATGATGAACAAATGGTTTGGGAGAGTTTATTTGAAAGATTGAGATGAAAATTGTTTGAAAAGAAAATTGATATTTTTACAAGTGGTTCATCAGAGATTAATATTGTAAAATTATTTTTGATTGATTAAATATCTGCAAGTGGTATATAAATTTGTCAAATTTTAAATTTGTGAAATTTATTGTGAGGTAGAGTTTGTGCAGGTATAAGTAAGAGCTAGGATTTGATTCCTAAGAAGTTTGTGATTAGAGAGAGCCAGGTTTCGATTCTGAGCAGACGATTGTAGAACTAAGTTCAGATCCTGATGTTCACGCAAGCTGATGATGATGATGAACTTAAGGAATCAAGAGATCTGATCAAGAGAATTAGGAAGATCAACATTCAAGGGGGAGATTAGTTGATAGAGAGAAGAGAAAGGATTGAGGATGTTTTACATTGTTAGATACTTTGGAGAAGGTCGGGAAGACTGATAAAGATTGAAGATTGAAGACTCGACACTGAAGACTTCGTCAACATCCAAGGGGGAGTCTGTTAGTGCATACGTCTATCGACTTTGTCTTGTATCGAGTCTTGTATTAAATTGTATAGATCAGGGCACGTAAAACGAGAAAAGTGTGTTTATGGGTATTTCGCACGAAATAGCAAACAGCTATTTCGCACGAAATCACTATTTCGTGTGAATGTTGATTTCGCTTGAGCCATTTCGTACGGAATAGGCTTGCCTATAAATACCATGTTGCACTAGTCATTTGTAACTTTCCGGTTTGAGAGTCGAAGTGCTGCCGAAGTGTATACTCGCAGTAAAACATTTTCAAATCAATCTAAAGACAGTTTAAAGTGAATTGCAAGCTGAATTAACTTGATACGTTTGTTTCCGCCTCTCGTATTGAGGAAAAAGTCTTCTGAACGACTCGTTTGGTCGAGAAAACGATCCTACAATTAACAATGATCAAGCCGATTAGCAGTACGATATAGCTCTATAGGACTAGACATCCCATTCCTATTGTATGGAATGTCATAAACCAAATTTTTAACCAAATAGAATTGCCTTTGTGGTATTTCTATAGTCTCCAAAGTGTAGTTTGATGCACTAAGGTTTGAATGTATTACCAAATCGTGATATATGGTATATTTAGATATACTACCAACGTGATACTGTTATTTCCAAAGTATAATTTGATATGCTATTGTTTACTAAAGTATAGTTTGATATACTACCAACATGATATTGTTTACTAAAGTATAATTTGATATACTACCAAATCATGATCTAGGTATATTTCGATGTACTACCAACATGATACTGTTTTACTAAAGTATAGTTTGATATACTACCGACTTTGTTATTTCACAAATTAAAGTATATTTTGATATACTACCAAAGCATAGTTTTTGTATGCTATTTTCAAACCAAAGCATAATTGATATGCTATTTTCAAACCAAAGCATAGTTTGAGATGCTATTTGCAAAACCAAAGTATATTTTGATATACTACCGATGCTTTCATTCTTAAAACCAAAGTATACTTGTGATATACTACCAAATCTATTATTTTAGTAACCAAATATATTTCGATATACTATCTGTTTAACTATTTCAAAACCAAAGTATATTTTTGTATATACTACAAACCTTTTATCAAAACAATGCATTTTAGAAACCAAACTTTTTACAAGGATTCATGGCTATTTTTGTAAACATAAAAAATCTTTTCTTGTGTTATCCAAAGCCATGAATCCAAATCACAAAACCTATGTTACTCACAGGCATTTTTATGCTGACGTTTTATTTTCACATATGTTTCAGGTACTACTATTTGATGATTGTTGATGCATGCTATACATAGGATGGACCCGTGCCTTAGTGACTTTAAAACTTAGAAAGACAATTATTTGTATTTACCTGATTTGTAATAAAACAATGAGTACATTAACGGAATAAAACAAGTATTTAACCACCATGCGTTGTGAAACAATGATTCTGTTACGACACTCCTCGACATTTCTGCCGCGGTTTGTTGTTTTACGCGGTCGGGGTGTGACAATAATTGTATCTGTATTCTAATTCTATCGATTTGTATGTATCAGGGGAATTTATATCACCGGAAGTAGTTTAATCGGTGCGGCAATCAAAGCTCCGTGTATTACTTCGAAGAATCTTATTAGGTATGTAAAGAATTGTAGAATTCAAGCCCTAGGTTTTGTTTATCGTTGCTGTATTTTTTACTTTTGGTCAATATATTGAACTTGTTTAAACTTTATGACCTAATTATATTGAAATTGTAATTAGAATGGCCTGATGTTGCGTGGCTTTGATGGGACATGTTGGATGTAAATGCACCTTCGATGGGATATGAAATAGAACAGCTGAGGTTGCTAGCTACCCCTTTGATGAAACGTAAAAGACTAATATTAAACTAATGATGCAGGTATTAATGAAGGTGTTGTAGGTGCAGCTTTGATGATATCACTGGTATTTAACTCAAGTATATTACAGGCTTTCATGATATATTACAGGCTTTCATGATATATTACAGACTTTCATGATACTTCTGAAAAAGAGATGGTTGATGCAACAGTATCAAGTGAGCAGATTGCAGAAGTTCCAGCTCAGCAGCTTGATGATGACATGGTGGTTGATGTGGCAGAGAAAGTTGACTCCAGTCATGCTGTTAGAAAACTAAAAAGATTAGAAAGAGAATTTGCTAACAAGTTGGAAGAACTTGAAAAATTGTGGGAGAATGGCCTTGAAGAGATAAAGGTAACAACGCTGGCAGCTTTAGGATAGGTGGCAGCTAAGAATGAATTTTCTTTGCATGGGTCCCAATCAGAAGTTGAATCTACTGATATGAGAATTCTAGCTGGCACCTGAGATAAAGAGAACATTGAAGATGGTGAGACTTACCTTGATACATTAGATGATGGTGATGACCACAATCAGACTAGCCGAAACGATGTTGAGTCTGCTGAGGTGGCAATGCCAGCTGTCAATGAAGAGAATGCTGAAGATAATGATTCTTTTTGTTCTGATAGTGGTAATCCAATGTGTGTAGCCACTTCCAGAAGGTGGAGTTCGAGATGAAGAAATTAACGTTGGTAATCTTCAACCCTCCGGTGCCAGTCAACTTGATCAGATCATTCCAGATGATGAACCGGATATTCCGTCATCTACTGACCCAACGATTGCCGAAAATCCAGCTTATACGCTTCCACCAAACAGACCATTACTTGAACCTACTTTTGAAGAACAACCGGTTAATGTACTAGACATGTTTGATAAGCTTAAACAGAGTGAGCCCTCAAATGCAAGATCAAACGGATCCACTTCAAGCTGAAGTAGAGTGGTTATACACAGAGAAAGATAATGTAACCAATTTCCATCAAGAAATAGTCAGTTATCCATTGATTTATTTACCTTGATAGGTCAACTTATATTGATCGATTTTTCATCATCCTATCGGTTTTGTTTTCGTGCAGAAACAAAAGCTGGATCATACTTTATCACAACAAGCTTATGGTGCAAAATTGGTGAAACCTAAAATCTGTTTATTAATCAGAGGTTTGGATCATGCTTATCTTGCCATTCCTTATTTTGTTAAGGCTTTGGATCATGCTTATCTGGTAAGTGTTGGTTTAGTTTAACTCAGGTTTTATGCATACCAAGCATTTAGGTTAAAACAAATGTTAGAAAATAAAACAGTGTTTCAAACCACTGTTGGGTTAAAACAATGTTTTGAAACCACTTTTGAAACCACTGTTGGGTCAACAGAGGGATGAAAACAGATGTTTGAAACCACTGTTGGGTTAAAACAGCGTTTTGACTTTGGTCAAATAGACTTTTGAACCACTAAAAGAGTGGTTTATTCTTTTAAATAGAGTTTTTTTCTTTTTGGTCATTTTTCTTTTTACTCTTTTAAACAGGTTTTATTATGGATTAATGAAGTTATATAAGTTGTGGCCGCTCTAGCAAATAATTTAAGTAGGGACAGTGTGTGACAACCCGAACTTTCAAGGTCAGTGTCGTTTAATCCTGTGATCCTAATTTCCCGTTATTCATTCCTCTTCTTTGTGTTGAACGCTTTGTGCTGGTATAAAAACTTGTTAATATAAGAGTCGTACTCCTGGTTTTTGGACCGAATATACTTGGGCCGCTTACATCATAATTTTGTTTAACAAACACATACTCATGGTTAGGCCAGGTAGCACAGTTTACACATGTAGGGCCGCCCACACACACTTCACTCTATTGTCATTGCAATCCTAAACTAATCTGGCCCACCTTGAAGCCCAAATAACCGTTCATAACACAAGGGGGTTTGGTAGCCCACTTGTTTCGATTGGATATATGTTAAGAGTCCATGCATTCTTTTCATATTAACACAAAAAAATAAACCCTAGTGCACCCCTCATGTAACTTGGTGGCCGGCAACAGTGGACCCCCCTTTATCGTGATCAACCTCCAATAACTTGCACACCCTCTATCTCCGGTTAGTATAATCCTTTATTAAATATGGTTCCTTGATTGACTTGCTGTGTTAATGATTGATTGGTTATGATCATTGTTTTATTATTAAACAATTAATATGAGTAGTTTGTAGATGGTATGTTCGATGCATAGTAGAAGTGTACAAAGTCAACATAAAACAAATAAACACATGGGGCCAAATCAAGTAGTTAACTGACAATAGTTAAATGATATCTCAATTGAATGATGGCCGACAACTATGATTTTTAATCAATTTCTACTGGGCCGCATGCTTATATAAATGCAGTAATGGGCTGTTATGCTCACATAGAATAATGGTAAATTGGATCCATGCAAACTAGGGAAATAGATTGTTTTGATTTGTTGTGGGATGTTACTGATCTCGTGTGATGTTACAGTTTCTAGGAAAGGATGATATAGATGTTTGATCATGGAACGAATTATGTACAATTTAGGCTACATGAAATTATATCAGAAGTATAACCAGATGTCTTAATAATAAAATAAGTTAGTGACGGGTGAAAGTTGTTTAGGATTTGAATGAGTTTTGACAAAAATACTAGGTTGCATGAGGATGAATAACTGTGGGATTAAATCATCTCGTAACCAACTGTTTGTATGATGTTATTATTTTCGAATTCATTAAAAGAGTAATTATGATTGTGGCACATCTTGAATAATGTTTTTTTAAGCATGTTGATGATTAGAGATGGTTGTTGAAACTGAGTGTTGATATGCGCCGATGTGTAACAAATCACACACATTTAGTTAGGCCGTTACATGTTACCTGGGCTGCTAGAATTATTGGATGAATTTATATGTGGGTGGGCCGCATATCACGTAGGGCCATGTGTCAAATCTGGGCCGAGTCAAACAATGGACCACACGCGTTAGGACTAATCACACACTCACTCGTATGAACATTGAGCCAACTAATCAGTGCATTGTGAAACACGAATTGTGATTAAAACATGTTTATGACTTGAACATATGCTACATGACATTATGGGTTGTTGTATTATACTCTGTTTTGTATGATTTGCATAACGATGAATGTTTACTTATATGCCACTTGTGTAATGTGTACGCATTGTGCGTAATGAATGTGCATACAAAAACTGATGGTCTTTGGTAAACATCATAGGCTTTGATTGACTAACTGTGACCAAGTACTTAATCTTACCAAGCAAACCAAGGTGAGTTCACACTTTTTACAAGGCATGGGATTCCCGGTGGTTTGGGAATGGGTTAAGAAGCTAAAACGAAACCTACATATTCACTTCTAACAGAATATGTACCTCTGTCCTCGGTTGGGAAGGACGACTACATTTACCTTCGTTCTCGGTTGGGAAGGATGACTTACGTACCTTCGTTCTCGGTTGGGAAGGACGACTTACGTACCTCCGTTCTTGGTTGGGATGGACGACTACATTTAACCTGCGTATTCTCGGTTGGGTAGAGTACGTACCTCCATCCTCGGTTGGGAAGGACGACAACCTATAAGTGGTATAACAACATGGGGTAGCCCCCACTGGTTATGGTTTGGGAAACAAGGAACTGATTAACTACTGGTTTTCGAATGAACTTATGATTTTTGAAACAACTTTAAACTGGACAACCAACTGTGAACTCGCTCAACTTTGTTGTTGATTCGTTGTTACATGCCTTGCAGGCCTTTAAGTGTATATTGTTGGAACTTGCTGTCTGGGAGGCTGGAGTGGTCATGGGTCGAGATACATGGAATCGCAACACAAGACTAATGGTTTTTTTTACATGTGGTTTATATACACTTAATGAATGAATTATGCTTCCGCTGTATATGGTGAATTATTTGTAACGTTGTAACACTTAATGTTAATAAATGAAAGTTTTATTTAAATATACCTATGAGTTCAATGTGATTGGTGGCTTGGATCCTGGTACGTCACATGCCCCGCGGTGATTCCACATGTGGTATTTTGGGGGTGTGACAGATTGGTATCAGAGTAATTGGTTATAGTGAACTTGGTTTTAAAAAGGGGAAAAACGTTTTTGTAAAACCAGAGTATAACTGAACAGTTCTGAAAACGTGAAAACGACCATGACACTCAGCTCCAGACTGCAAGGTTCGTCTCTCGTATACTTACTGTATTGCATAACTAGTGAACACTTACCTATGATATTGCATGTGATTGCACGTTTAGTACAACAGTATGAATTCATGTATTACGTGCATGTGTTATGTGACTGATAGGGTGATATTTCCCTAAACATTAATGACTCACGTTTTGTAATGCTCCTTGCTTGCTACTCGAGTCTGAGGAACCATTTGACATGAGTTAGGAGGAGCTGAGATGAGCATGCAAATCACAATATTATTGTGGGTGCACACATAATAATAGTGTGGGGTGCATGCGAGTCCCAGTGAGTCCTAACAAGTGGAAAAGGGGTTCCGTTCCGTTATTTGACCATAGGGGTCATAGCAGTGATTGTCCCCTACTCGAACGTGAACTTTTCATTCATCTCTGGATCCTTTCGAATCTCGATGCTATCGAGTATTATCTGAACACCCATCTGAACACCTAGCGAACCTTATAGAATGTTAAGTGCTTATACGAACATCCCTGGATTGGATGTCGCAGCGTCAAATGATTAATCGATACCTTTCTCACTCCTCTTCGCTTGCTGGAACTCATGTACTGACATCTTAGATCCCGAAGTGTGATCACTTCTGCAATACCCTCGCAACAGACCGTGTATTACTCAAACAACTTGCAACATCGATGGAAAGGGGGATGAGCGTAGTATTTTACCGACCTCAGTACTTTGACGACCCTGGTTACCAGCAACGAGCACCAGTGAATTGGCTTCAATCGAATCCTTAACCCTTGTCAGCGACTCATGGGAGTCAACTCTTATGAATCAATCAGGACATAAACAATGACAATCGACTATGACGTGGAATGTGTAACTGCCAGCACAGTGAATAGCACCTTAGGATGTGGCTCAGAATGTGGAAAGATGGACCTGGATGATGAATAATCATAGGGCTTCATTTCGAGCAACGACATTGGGGGCAGCAGTCACAGCGACAACAAGGTATTCGTAACCCTAGCCTACAGTAAGGAAATAAAGGTGCCTACAACATGGATTGGCCGTGGTTAAGTTAAGAAGACAACAACCAAAGGAACAACGATAGTACTTGAAATCCTTGTAATGAAAACAGCAACACTAGAAATGATGCTCATGGGAGGACATTTAGAATTGGCATGGGCGACGCCAGGACTTTAGCAACATGGTAGCTAGTATGAGTAGCTAATCGCTTCGTCTCTGTTCCGTTTGACCCTGATGCTCCTTGAATTTGAACCTGTTGTGGGATCGGCTGACGGCAAGACAATTGAAATTTCATATGTTAGTTAGGATGCAAACTCGACCTTGTGGACAAGCGTTCGACATCGATCTTCTTTCTGCTATCCTCGATGGTTTGAAGCAGTAGTTAGAATGGATTGGTAATCCATACATCGCGCAGATATACCCTGTGAGAAGAAAACTTTGCATATCCCTCCTCCTAGTGGAGAATCGTCATCTGTTTCAAAGTATCAGAATTGTGCAAAGGTTAGCGTCAATTCTGCAATGAAAGCTCGGAAGTGTCCACGGAAGGATTACCCCGCTATGTTAGCACTTATTATTGATGTTAAGGCTAAGGAAAAGAGGATCGAGGATCCACCCTTTATTCGTGATTTCTACCTATGTGCTACCAGAAGAACTATCAGGTGTACCTTCACATCGTTCGGTGGAATATCAGATCAGTATCATGTCAGAGGCAGCCCTGATTACTCGTACTCTTACCATCCTGCACCAGGAGGGTTGCAAGAGCTGTTTAATCAACTACATGGATTATTGAATAGGAGTTTTGTTGAACCTAGCTTTTCGCTTTGGGGAGCCCCATTTAGATCCATAAATTTTCGTATGTGTACTGATTATCGAGAACTTAGCAAGGTGACAGTTAAGAACCGCTTGCCTCGACCATGTATTGACAACCTAGTGACCAGCTGCAAAGATCAAGCCCCATTCGAGGATTGACTAACGAGTGAGCTAACACCAGATGGAAGTTCAAGGGGGGGGGGGATGTTCCTACACCAGCATATCAAACGCAATGCGGCCGTTTCGACTTTGTACACCACGACCATTGAATTGATCAACATATCAGCAGCTTTATGGATCCCCAGAATCGACCGTGTTCAGTGATGACGTTTTGGATCATCTCCATGAGGAAGAAATATCTTGGGCGACATTTGTATCTTATTTTAGAACTTCTGAGGGAAGAGTCACTTCGAACAAAGTCTTGTTGAGAGTAACTTCTAGATTCGAGAGGTACCTTTTGGCTATATAGTCAACGAAGAAGGAATACACGGGGATCTCGCTAAGATGCATCTTGTTAGAAACTGATCGACACCAAAGATTCCTTTAGGGATGCAGCAATTCCTTGGTTTCGTTAGATACTATCGCAGCTTACCCATAGGATTTTCGAAGGTCGCACAACTTAAATCTCCTTAGCACAGTAGGGTGCTGTGTTCGTGAAAAAACGAAATAGGAGGACGTCTTTTCAGCTTCCAAATTCCAACTCTGCAATGTACGGAGCATCGTCTTTACCCGAGGGTGCGGGTGATTTAGTGGTATACCATGATGGTCCGAATCTGAGAATCTGAGTCCCAGTTACACACCGACGCAACACGAGAGAGTGATGACTTACGTGATGGAGTTACAAAGAGGAACTGCACGACACACATCTGGCGGTGAAAACCGTGGCCTTGGGATTTTAGATGGAGGCGTTACTTGGACGGTACCAGATGCGTTACTTAAACCGATCACAAGGGCCTCCCGTGTACCTCGGCATCGACAGAGCTAAATCAGTTAATGACATCACTGGAGGGAACTTTAGGATGATTATGACTATGAAACTTGAATGTGCACGAGCTTTGCAGCTCACTATCGACTCTAACTTACCTGGTCAGACTCGCCCTGTTCAAACTGGAGAACTGAATGAAGAGGATTTTCAAATAAAACCCATGCGGGGCATGGAGAAGCAACCTTTGACAGGTCGGACGATACTCGTTACCTCATGGAATGAATGTGGGTCTCATTATACGACAACTGTAGGGAACTCGTGTTGAACAAAGCACACCGGCTTCGATATTCTAGCCGTATGGGTTTTGATGAGAGGCATTAGGATTTATAAACCTTGTACTGGTAATCGGGCATGAAGGCCCACCTAGCTAGGTATGGGAATGATGTTTGACTTGTGGGAAAGTCAAGGTGAAGTGTTAGCAAACAGAAACACCTATATGGAAAGCGAAAACAGACTGCCATGGATTTGGTCGCTAGTCTACTTACAACTCGAAATGGAAACAATATCACCTGGATGATCGTTGATTGTCTCACGTAACCAGCACACCTTCTAGCCATCAAGGAAACAGATAGGTTTTCTTCACTTGCAGTCATCTACCTGAAAGAAGTGGTTGCTAGGCACGGGGTGCCAGCCTCCATTATCTTTGATCGCGACCCACGATTTGCATCTGATTTATGGCAAGCGATGCACAAAATCCTTTGGCTCACGTCTAGACATGAGCACAGCATATCATCCACAGACGGATGGGCAGAGTGAACGCACCATCCAAACTCTTGAAGACATGCTTCGAGCATGTGTAATCGACTTTGGTAACAGCCGAGAGCGACATCTACCTTTAGTGGAGTTTTCGTATAACAACAGTTACCACACCAGCATCCAGGCTGCTCCGTTCGAGGCATTGTACGGACGGAAGTGCCAATCACCTCTGTGTTGGGCAGAGGATGACGACAGCCAAATCACTGGCCCAGAACTCGTCGTAGACACAACAGAGAAGATTGCTCAAATACGACAACGAATGGCGGCAGCTCATGACCGTCAGAAAAGCTACGCTGATAAGCGCAGGAAACCACTCGAGTTCCAGGTTGGGGATCGAGTACTACTTAAAGTCTCACCTTGGAAAGGTGTAGTTCGTTTTGGTAAACGAGGCAAACTTAACTCGTGACATGTTGGACCTTTCGAAATCACGGAGAGAATTGGCAAGGTGGCCTACAGATTGAATCTACCCAAAGAACTCAGTGGAGTTCACAACGTATTCCATGTGTCGAATCCGAAGAAGTGTCTGTCAGATGAAACCCTCATAGTTCCTTTCAAGGAGCTCACCATCGACGATCAATTGCGATTTCTCAAAGAACCATTAGAAATCTTGGACTGGGAGGTCAAGATTCTCAAACGCACCAGGATTCCTATTGTTCGAGTTCGTTGGAACTCCCGTCGTGGCCCAGAGTTTACCTGGGAACGAGAAGACCAAATGAAACACAAATATCCTCAGTTGTTCGAGAACAATGAAACCACTACTGAGGCTGAAGCTACTGCGGAATTTCAGGACGAAATTCCAAACCAACGGGGGGATGATGTGACACCCCAGGAAAACCAAGGAAACTATGCAACCTAACTAGCTTCCTCAGTAACTACGTGCTAAATTTCGGGACGAAATTTCTTTCAAGTTGGGGATGATGTGACAACCCGAACTTTCAAGGTCAGTGTCATTTAATTCTGTGATCCTAATTTCCCGTTATTCATTCCTCTTCTTTGTGCTGAACGCTTTGTGCTGGTATAAAAACTTGTTAATATAAGAGTCGTACTCTAGGTTTTTGGACCGAATATACTTGGGCCGCTTAAATCATAATTTTGTTTAACAAACACATACTCACGGTTGGGCCAGGTAGCACAGTTTACACATGTAGGGCCGCCCACACACACTTCACTCTATTGTCATTGCAATCCTAAACTAATCCGGCCCACCTTGAAGCCCAAATAACCGTTCATAACACAAGGGGGTTCGGTAGCCCACTTGTTTCGATTGGATATATGTTAAGAGTCCATGAATTCTTTTCATATTAACACAAAAAAAAAATAAACCCTAGTGCACCCCTCTTGTAACTTGGTGGCCGAAAACAGTGGACCCCCCCCTCTATCGTGATCAACCTCCACTAACTTGCACACCCTCTATCTCCGGTTAGTATAATCCTTTATTAAATATGGTTCCTTGATTGACTTGCTGTGTTAATGATTGATTGGTTATGATCATTGTTTTGTTATTAAACAATTAATATGAGTAGTTTGTAGATGGTCTGTTCGATGCATAGTAGAAGTGTACAAAGTCAACATAAAACAAATAAACACATGGGGCCAAATCAAGTAGTTAACTGACAATAGTTAAATGATATCTCAATTGAATGATGGCCGACAACTATGATTTTTAATCAATTTCTATTGGGCCGCATGCTTATATAAATGCAGTAATGGGCTGTTATGCTCACATAGAATAATGGTAAATTGGATCCATGCAAACTAGGGAAATAGATTGTTTTGATTTGTTGTGGGATGTTGCTGATCTCGTGTGATGTTACAGTCTCTAGGAAAGCATGATATAGATGTTTGATCATGGAACGGATTATGTACAATTTGGGCTGCATGAAATTATATAAGAAGTATAACCAGATGTCTTAATAATAAAATAAGTTAGTGACGGGTGAAAGTTGTTTAGGATTCGAAAGAGTTTTGACAAAAATACTAGGTTGCATGAGGATGAATAACTGTGGGATTAAATCATCTCGTAACCAACTGTTTGTATGATGTTATTATTTTCGAATTCATTAAAAGAGTAATTATGATTGTGGCCCATCTTGAATAATGTTTTTTTAAGCATGTTGATGATTAGAGATGGTTGTTGAAACTGATTGTTGATATGCGGCGATGTGTAACAAATCACACACATTTAGTTGGGCCGTTACATGTTAACTGGGCTGCTAGAATTATTGGACGAATTTATATGTGGGTGGGCCGCATATCACGTAGGGCCATGTGTCAAATCTGGGTCGAGTCAAACAATGGACCACACGCATTAGGACTAATCACACACTCACTCGTATGAACATTGAGCCAACTAATCAGTGCATTGTGAAACACGAATTGTGATGAAAACATGTTTCTGACTTGAACATATGCTACATGAGATTATGGGTTGTTGTATTATACTCTGTTTTGTATGATTTGCATAAAGATGAATGTTTACTTATACGCCACTTGTGTAATGTGTACGGATTGTGCGTAATGAATGTGCATACAAAAACTGATGGTCTTTGGTAAACATCATAGGCTTTGATTGACTAACTGTGATCAAGTACTTAATCTTACCGAGCAAACCAAGGTGAGTTCACACTTTTTACAAGGCATGGGATTCCCGGTGGTTTGGGAATGGGTTAAGAAGCTAAAACGAAACCTACATATTCACTTGTAACAGAATATGTACCTCTGTCCTCGGTTGGGAAGGACGACTACATTTAACTTGCGTATTCTTGGTTAGGTAGAGTACGTACCTTCGTTCTCGGTTGGGAAGGACGACTTACGTACCTTCATTCTCGGTTGGGAAGGACGACTTACGTACCTTCGTTCTCGGTTGGGAAGGACGACTACATTTAACCTGCGTATTCTCGGCTGGGTAGAGTACATACCTTCGTCCTCGGTTGGGAAGGATGACAACCTATAAATGGTACAACAACATGGGGTAGCCCCCACTGGTTATGGTTTGGGAAACAAGGAACTGATTAACTACTGGTTTTCGAATGAACTTATGATTTTTGAAACAACTTTAAACTGGACAACCAACTGTGAACTCGCTCAACTTTGTTGTTGATTCGTTGTTACATGCCTTGCAGGCCTTTAAGTGTATATTGTTGGAACTTGCTGTCTGGGAGGCTGGAGTGGTCATGGGTCGAGATACATGGAATCGTAACAGAAGACTAATGGTTTTTTTTTCATGTGGTTTATATACACTTAACGAATGAATTATGCTTCCGCTGTATATGGTGAATTGTTTGTAACATTGTAACACTTAATGTTAATAAATGAAAGTTTTATTTAAAAATACCTATGAGTTCAATGTGATTGGTGGCTTGGATCCTGGTACGTTGTCACACCCTGGCTTTTGCGGAAACGTGGTTTATTTGGTGTGAGTTCTTAATATCATAGCAACAATCATAACAATGCTATATGATAAAAACACGAGATGTTTATCCATTAATAAAGTTTAGAAACTATCACGATACCATTGTTTGAAAACCTCAATACCGAATTTAGTTACAAACCATGACAAGTTTAAACGAGTTCACAAAGACTCAACAAAAGTACTTAAATAAAACTTGAGTTTAGAATTATGTATCCCGTCCAGGAAAGGAATACACCCTCTAAACTCAACAACCCTGGATAACATCTTTTATTCAAACGCAGCTTGACACATGCATACCCCGCCAGATCCACTAGTTCCCTGAAATACATGTAGTTTGAAAACATCAACAAAAGTTGAGCGAGTTCATGTGTATGTGAGTATGTATAAACCTTTAAAGTGTGTCTGTATAAATGTATGTCCCTGGTATGTAGCAATAAGGAAAAACAGATCAATTAATGTGTAGCTAATACATTAATAAGTGACATGGCCTAGGAAGCACTCAAACCTGTATGCGTATTTCGTACCGGCCCCTCCGGCGGAATGACATAGTCACCACATGCAGCCACACGCAGGCCATTGGGTGGGGCTCGCAACACCCAATAGATCTATCACTCATGCCCCTTGGTCCTTATACAAGGATTAATGGTCTTAAGACAATAGCCTACCCATTCACGTGATCTAGCAGTACATTCCTTAGCTAATCATACCATGTATAAAAGTGTCTGTAATAATTGTAACATGTATTTCACCCCCGAAGTATAAAACTGAAAACAGTTAAGAGAAAAGGGGGACATGAACTCACTGTATTGCGTCTTCGGTACTTGTAACCCAAATCTCCTCAGCAAACACGACTACCTACAATGGTCTAACGTCTATTAGACGAACGGGTCGTGCCTTGTCTTAGTATTTATGTTTTTGAGTTACGTTGCTGATATTATTCCAAGTTATAATAATTATATTTAGTTTTGGAATAATTGTTTATGCATTATTTCTGTATTAATACTTCTCAAGTATTCGTATTCGTATTTCTTCCCAAGGATGGGGTATTTCATACTTGTGTCTTCGTATTCTTGGGTTCGTATAACTTGCCATGTATTGGCGTCGTATCCCGGTGTAGTCTTCCAAATAATAATATGCCAATATATTCTCAATATATTACTTTAAAACAATATATTTTCAAGTCTCGCTTGGAAAATATTTATAAACTTATTTTGTCCAAATTAATGCATTTCAAGAAATTACATATTTTTCCCAAAAATACTATATTTCTTAATAAACCCAAGTAAAAATACTTTTACTTTCCCAAATAATAATACATTTTCTCTTGTCCCAAAAATATGATATACTTGGTAATATGTATAAAAATCATATTTTCAATTCTTTCATTTCCAAAATAATATTTACCAAAAATATAGTGTAATGGTATATCCCGGAATATTTCATAAGTTACGTTTTTGTGTTCGGTTTCACAATATTATGTGTGTAACTTAAATATTTATTCCTTGTGATTTTTGGTATTATTTTAGAGTTGTAAAAGTTCATGGTAATTTGTAAATTATATTATTTTACCCTAAAATAATATAACTATTTCACATAGTAGACAAATATTCACACAAGTGTCTTAATATATTCTAAATATATATTTACTCATTTTATTTACAAAAACCAACCTCCGATACTTTGTATTCTTGTAACAAAACCCATGGCGAAGTTTATATTCGAAACACAAGTTGTACAATATACTTGTAACATTTGTCAGAAAAATATTTTCTAAGTGTTGGAATTTTCAGAAAATTTCGCCATAGTCTCCTTTGTAAATGGAGGTGCCCATGCTAAATAGCATATCATTTTCTTTAACATATAACATGTTAGATCGTTCTCAAATAACCAACCCGACATTTAGACATGCAAAATACTACTTATATCATTTCAGTTTTAATATACAAAACTGGGCTGTTTTCGGGAATTTTAATAAAATAGTTATCTTATTCCAAAAATTGCGAAATTTTACAGAATGTCTTATACGATCCAAATATTATTGTGTAAAAATATCGGGGTCCAGTTCATTACCAATATTTTATAAAAATTTATTTACCGGACTGAAATCAGATTTGTCACTTTCTGACTGCAGTCTACGAAATAATTCATCTAAAATTTATCTTAAGTCCGATTGACGAAATTCCAGTAGAAGAATTACTATGACATCAGTGGCCATCTACAGTACAATTTTCATAAGCTGATTCAACGTAGGTTTCAAGTTATGACTAAAAACATATCACCCATTTACTGCAGTAAAAACTTAGCTTTAGCTGCTGTTACAAAACGGATCTTTAAAAATAGTAAACGAACTCAAAAAAATATGATTCCAGTGCTATTTGCTTCGTTTTTTGAAAATACATAATTTAGAATTCAGAAAATCAATTTTTCGATTTATAATTGTCCAGTTACAGCCAGTTGAAGTTGGCTGGAAACTTTACTCAGCATGCTTTTTATAGTCTAAACTAGTGTTGTACCACCACCGCGCGTTGCGGCGGGAAAATCACGGATCAACGACTTCACGCGTCTAGTAGCGGGAAATCACGGATCAACACGGGAAAATCATGGATCAACGACTTGACGTATCTAGTAGTTAATTTGTTTACGCGAGCGAGTGGTGTACGTGAGAAAAATCATCTATTATTCACCATGGTGGCCGGAACCACATACACAAGCATTGTAACAAAGTCGTAATAGTTAAATCAATTTCTTAGCGATTCACTGGGCACGCCATGAACCTGTTGTACCCGACATATGTTAAGCAGTAGTTGGTTTCATTCACAAGTGTATCTTAGATTATTTGTTAATAAATTCACAAATGTATCTTAAAAAAGGAAAATATTTCCATTGTTGTCATTAGTTTGAGGTCTTTGTATAATGACCATCAGCCGTTGTATTGGTTCTTTTCCACAGTTGTTGGCTCTTTCGTTTCCGGTACCAATTCATGACACCATCAAATGCAAGCTCAAAAAAAAAAAAACATAAAAAAACTGAAACATCTGCATCCTTATCCTCAACTCAATTTGACTCTCTTCATCTATTATCAAATATAAAGAATCTGTAACAAAATCACGGACATTTGGAATGACAATCCATCTTAGTTGCCTACAGAGTTTCCACCTATGAACATGTTTTTAGTTGTGCAAATGTATTTCCACCCAAATCTGAGCCTAACAGTTTGTAGGCATACGATATCTCCTTCTCTACCACTCTAAATATCTATAGGTCATGTAAAACATTAAATTATTTAGCATCATCTGTAGGATTTGTACATGGTTTTAAATGTCTAAAGTTCATAGCAAGAACAAAGGCAAAAGAAAGTATTGAAGTGTTTAAGAGAAAGTTGTCCTTAAATCAATAACCGCTTAACAAACTCCAATTAGCATTCAAATCATTTGAATTTGGAAAAGAAAGTATTGAAGTGAAATACTTTTGAACAAAGCAACTATTTTTTAATTTCCAACACAAAACAAATCTAGTCTTAGACGATTCATTAGTACCTTCAATTTATTATTCTGGGTTATATAAATTAATATCAAATGATTCTTCATAAGATACTTTAAAACTGCAATCTACAATAGCGATTACCGGCCTAAGTTCTGATATGATTCCTGGTAGCATTGTTGAGAGTGGGGCAGCCAGAAAGAGCCATTGTGAACTCAGGTTCGTCCTTCAACATCTCGATCACTGTATTTACTCCATACTCAGCTTTTGTTGTTAACCCATACACCATCGCTCGCCCAACCTACAATATTAGATAATATCACCATGTATAGTTCTAAGAAAATCGCTAAAATTTTGAGATTTTCTTCCATTTGTTGGTGAAATTACCATAACCGCTTTGCACCGAGGGCTAAAGCTTTGAATGCATCTGTTCCTTGTCATATTCTACCATCAAATAGAACCTGGTATTCTTCTCTGAACTGCAAGTACCACCTGTAAGCCCTACAAATTTCTTAATCAGTGGTGATAGTCACAACATGATAGGAAAAACTGCGCTCATGACAACCACGCTAACTCGTGCTATGTGGCGAATCAAGTCGACCACATGGTTACTGCAAATACACCAAAAACCATCATGTTATACTAAAACGAAGATCAGTGGAGCGATTTAACGGATAGTCAGAAAGCATACCTGTAACCTCATTCTCAAAAAGTAGTTGTTCAATGCAATGCCAGCTTTAGTGTCGAAAATGTTGGACCTGTTACAGAACAAAAAACACAGATCAACTTGCATTTTCTAAGAAGTAGTGGTGGCATAGTAGACGAGTCAAGTAATGGGTAGGTTTGGGTTGGGTGGGTTGGGTTGGCCTGACGCCATTACTACAAATTAATGACATACTGACAACCTTTAACCAGTTTGACCTGTTTTAGTTTTACCCAAGTTGTTGAACCTATCCTCATCGACCCGCTAGAGTTAAAACATAACCTAGATAAAATCAGTTTTGTGTAAATAGGTTGAAGCCTAAAACAGAACAATGGCCGAGCTGCAGTCTCCTACAAAGTTTCTGGACATAACATAATTGACGGTTAAACCTAGCAGTCTTCTTTCTCCTTTGTGGAGCCTAGCTTAAAGAAGAGATTATTAAAAGTTAAAACCACTTCAGCAAGTTTCACAAAAAAATATACACAATTCTTGTTATAAGCTACCAATGCCCTATCCCCTTACCTCCAAAATACCAATTAAATACCGAATAAAACCTAATTACACCACTGGAAGAAAGATAGGGTGGAGCTATTAGGGAGATAGACCTGTTGAGTAGCCGACACCACTGGAAGGTGCTGCTTGGTTGTCCTCGTCTTCCCCTTCCTCAATCGCAATCTCCACAACCTGAATCAATCACCCCTTCACCTTCAAAAGAGCACCTCACCGAAGGCGGCGGCTAGGGTTGCTAACCACCATCGTCGCCGTGATATCTCGCCGGAACCACCACCACCGCCATGACACCGCTGCAACCACCGATCGTTAACATAATCTAGTTCACCGGTAAAAGAACTAAGGTTTGGGTTCTTACCATCTTCGCCGGAAACAGATGGAGACCACCGGAAAACCCTTGAGCCGCCACCGTCTTTACCCTCTCCGTCTCCGTCTTTGTTTCGACTTCACCGCCACCGTCTTTACCCTCTCCATCTCCGTCTCTATTTCGACTTGGAGCCACCACCTCATCACCGCTCTCATCCCCGTGCATCTGAGGTTCCATGGGTGGTAGGTGAGTATTCGTAAGGTCGTTCCCTTTCCCTCTTTCTTCCCCCGAAACCCTAGAATCACTACCATCGTTGTTAGCTGCGTCAAAACCACCAGACCATCACCACCGGTTTAACCCGAGGGTGGCTGGCCGGAGTCGACGGCCGGATCATCTACCACCGCTCTCTCAAATCTGTGTCTCTTTCTCAATCTCCTGATATTTGACTGGGATGGGAAACGGTGGAGGTTTGGGAGGCATATGTGAAATTCCAGAAATAGCCTTCAATGACTGTTCATTAAGTTTTCCTATTATCATATATGAATGCCACTGAAATGTACACATACGATTACCATTCATTCTAATAATGATTTATATCATAACGTAAGTCATTTACAGCAGATTATCGTTTATATAACTCAGATTTATCATGTATCACCATCTCTCATCTCATGATCTTTATGTAAAGCTTTATGTTTGAGATTTAAGTGTAAGATCTTTTGGTGTTCATATGTTTTCATCATAATATAACTTTTAACCACCATAAACATGAAATAAATAAGGATCAAAGAAGCTTACTACTAGCTTTTAAGCTAGGGAAGATCAATGGAAGAAATAGAGTGGATAAAAGCAAATGGTGGAGGTCCTTCAACTCCCGAAAGCTCCAAGCTTCCTTATATGTCTTCTAACACCTTTGTGTATAAGTAGATTATATGAAAATTGAAAGATGAAAATGGTAGTGTTTGGGTGGTTCTTGGCCGTGAGTCAAGATGGAGGAAGAAAGAAATGTGGAGTGGTGAAGTTTGTGATAAATATGATGGTTTAGACTTATGGTTTCTTATATAATCTTCCAACACCATTAGATCCATTGTATATTATCTCTTTAAAAGTGGAAACAAGATCCATTAAAATATCAAAATAAAATCTACATATGGGAGCCACTTGTAACCGTGAATTAGGTGGGGGGGGGTGTCTAGACTAGGGTTTAATGGTAAGTTAGCTAATATGGTTGAAATTCAAGTATCTAGCTAGGATTTAGTTACTAGATATTTTTATGGTGTGTTATGATGTTCGGGGATCATAACTAGCTTGGAAATAATTAAACAATGTCTCTAGTATAATTTTGGTGTTTCAGGTAGTGTCCGGTTGTTCGGTTAGATACCGGTTCGTTAAAGTGTCAAGCTATCCCGTTTAGTAATCTTTAAGTACCCTTTTGTGACACTTTTAATTCCCGACACTTAGGAAAGCATACAGGACCATTTTGCCATATTTTTGCATGTGACTAGCATGTTTAAATGCTGAATTTTATTAATAAATGCAGAATTTTGCATTTTAAGTGGGTTTTAGGCACATTCCGGCACCTAAACTATCACCTAGTGACGCAGTATTATGGTCCTTACTTCCCTACACTCCATACAAGTGTAGTACCTTGTCCCTGGCTCATATTGGGCCTCAATATAGTGTCTGTCTATGTGCTGGCATTGTCAGCATGTGTCTGAGTTATCCACTCACTGTGCTAACTGTGCTTTGTGCATCAAGTTTGTCACTAAAGGTTGTATGTAATAAATGGAGTGACATACAGTATGAATGTGATGCATATGTATGTATGATGCAAAAATCATAAAGCAGTTTTAATTCGTCAGTTGTAATTAAGCACAGTCATTAAGCATAAATCAATATTAATTAAACGTACGGATGCATGCAAATTTGACAATTGTCACATTCTCCCCCCGTTAAGAAAATTCCGTCCTCGAAATTTGTACTACCTTAACTCCTTATGGTTACGTCACACGAGTATGTATATGAATAATACTGAGGTAGAAAATCACCAAACCGAATCAAACCTTACTCACATCAGGTGAGTCTAAGAATATATAGCAACCCGAACCCTATGGTTAAAAGGTATATGCTTTTAGCATTTGATGTCAAAGGTACAAGACGTATTTGATGTATAGTCTAGTGTAATCCAGCTAGCAGGGGGTTCCACAAAAGAGGAGTTTTGACTAATAAGATCCTCAAACGATCGATTGCAATATGCAGACGAGTTTTCACAAGGCATAGCGTCCGCTATATGAATTCAAAATCAACATCTCAAATGTAATAGTAAAATGATCCGTCAACTCCCGAGTAAATGAATGGTAAGGTTTAGTGTGTTGACATTCTTAAATTTCGAAAGTACACCGAATGAAATACAAGCGAATCTGGTGTATCATTGTCTTGATTCGTAGTTGCATCAGAAATGTTTACATGACAAGTTAAACGAAAGTATATGCAGTTTTGTGTGAGACGGTTGACCATGATCAGCACAAGCTACAAGTTTGTAATGACATAATTCAAGTATAGTGGTGACTGAACAAGTTCACCGCGTTGGAAATCAAATGAACATGTCCCGAGACAAGCCTGAAGATTTGATTTACACAATGTCATAGAGTTTTCAGTTGAGTATGGAACATCAAAAAGCCACTGTTTTTTATCGCAGGTGAGAAAGCGATAAATACCGCAGGGTATTCAATTTATAATGAAAGAATCGTTCGGAGGTACACCATGGTATGAAATGAATCTATGTACCGTTGTCTTAACACACAAATGTGTTGAGTCTGCTTTAATCGTGAGTATCAAATAGGTTTTTAAATGAATAGACTATTAAATCTGTGTATGAAGTGAGCAACCAAATTAGCTTAAGCTTCAATTTTGTGAAGGTATCACCGTGAGGTATCGAAACCAACAACGATTTAGTGGAGCCGTAGACCAACCAAGCCTACCACGACTCAAAACGAAAGAATCTTTGCAAAAATATTTGAATATGATGCTCTCAATACATCATATGACGTCTCAAACTGAATATGCGAAATGGATAAGTTCAAGCAATTGATCTTGGTTTCAGCGCAACCCGACAATAAACGTATGTATCAACAAAGGAAATCTCGGCATGGTCACAAAGATAAATCATGAATGTAACTTGAAATAAATGAATGTTTCAAGAAAGTGTGTTGGCTTGATAGCAAAAGAGTCAATAGTCACAATAATGTAGGTCATTCGAATCACAAACCAGTAATTAGGTTTAGCGTCATAATATTTTGAACTTCAATGAAGCGTTTATTCGAAATGAAGTCGCATGCATAGCAAATGGTGCATGTGTGACAAATAAGTTTCCAAGAAAAGGAATAATGAGTATCTGTTAAAATGAAGAAATGACCAAATGTCGAAGCAAATGTGTGTTCGCTCTCAGCGAAGAAAATTAACGTGATGCAACTACCATTTAGGGGAGTAGAGATGCAAACATCTACTCGCTAGAAGTAAAAGAAATTCAAGTACTTTCTGTTTGGTCAACGGAACTGGCATATATGTCAGGTTAATGGTGTCTGCTTGAGCTAACAGATGTGGTTCCTAAGTAACAACCTTTACGAATTTGGACCTGGCTCTCCGATGGTCCTAAGTACATGTTTTCTAGGTTCTCAGAGTTTCGTATTTGGTGCAGAATCGTTCTGTGCATCAAGTAGGAAACACCATTCTTGTGTATGTTAAAATAAGTTATTGTCCCACAATTTCCCCGGTATACTTTCTTCCTGAATTTGCAGCTACTTGATCATCGATCGGTCAGGAAATACTGGTTGGATCCTCGTAGTTAGTCAAATAAGTAGTTCGTCAATCCTTAGCAAGAGTCGTTGACTCTTGTTGGCTAGCTCGTCCGGCTCCTGGTAGTTTGATGTTCATTTGAAAATCATCGTCCTTTCTCTTGACGAGCAGAACTGGGGTTACCCAAAATGGAAATTTTGGTCTGTTATCTTCCTTCTCTATCCACTACTGAAATTACACTGTCAATCCTTGCATTTCTGAAGGTGTAAGTCTCTAGAGGGCATTAACTACAGACGCGGCGCATGGAATCAAATCGATGCGAAGTTCGACTTGTCGTTGAGGAGATAATTTTGGCAAGTCCTTGGGGAAGTCTTCAGGATATTTCCCTATCACGGGAATATCTTTGAGTTTTGGTTCTTCGGCTCCCTTGTCTATGACATGAGCCAAGAAAACAACACATCCTTTACGCAACAATTTTTGTGCCTTCAAGTAATTAGTAATCTGTAGAGGCGTATCCTGCTTCATGAGTCACGATCATTCCTTCGTTCGCCATCAGGATGCGGATACCAATCTCTGCTTGGTTGCTTGGCAACTGGTCCATTCCAGTTACCACGTCAAGACTTCTCCTTAACTAGTTCTTATCAAGTACTGGATATCTATCTTACGTACTGCTAAAACAAGTATATTTTGAAGCTAAAATTCGACAATAATGTCAAATAGCACAGACGCATAACATTGACTACTATGAGACGTACCGATGTCCACGTTTGGATCATGGCGTGCTTCCCTAGCTTCGGTGTTAGACATCCTTCCCACGATTTTGTTTAATCTCCCTTGGGCAATCTTTCCTAAAGTGCCCCATATCACCGCAGTTATAATATCCCTTACCTTTCTTTCCACGTTTCGTCTCATGCCAACACGTTTCCCTGCTGTGCCCCACTTTGCCACAGTTGTCACACTTTCCATTTTTACATCGCCCGGTATGATGTCGTCGACACTTGTCGCATTGAGGTAATTTACCCATGTACTTTTTTCCCCTTTTGGCCTTGTTGTTGCTATTCGTCTGAGTACCCTGTTTGAAATTTGCGAACTTTCTCTTGTTGTCTCCAGATGACTCTACATGAGTCTCCTTCTTCTCCTCAGAGGTTGAAAATTTGTTCAACCTGATTGCCTCTTCAGTCAAGGCCACACTAAGATCAATGGCCTCAGCGATCGTTGCAGGCTTTGATGTCGTCACCATGCTCATGATTTGGGGTGCCAATCCCCAAATGAAATGCTCAATCTTCTTAAACTCTGGATCTACCATGTAGGGAACAATACGCGATAGAACATGGAATTTCTCCACATATTCAGCTATTTTTGGTCCTTCCATCTTCAACTTCCAGAACTCAGTTTCCACCTTCTGGCTTTCTGCCCTTGAACAGTATTTCTTATGCATTAGTTCTTTCAGTTGATCCCATGTCAAAGCATACGCAGCAGCCTCGCCCATTGTCTGAACCTGGAGTTTCCACCATGACAAAGCCCCATCTTGGAATAGTCCGAAAACGTACGTAACCTGATGCTCTGGGGCGCATTTGCTCACACGTAAAACAGAATCCGTCTTCTCAACCCAGCGTACGAAGGCTACGGCACCCCCAGTGCCATCGAAATTCAGGGGCTTGCAGCCCAAGAACTGCTTATAGGTGCAGCCTGTGACATAAGCAACATCATTCGGGTAAGGCATTAGCAAAGCACTCGTTGAGATGTCCAAACGGTTTGTAATGTGTCTTAAGTGACTAAACATTACCGTTGGGTGGGTTATTTCCTGAGGTACCTCCGTTGCACTTGGAGCGAAGGGCCTCGTACTGTGCGATGACCTGTAAGATGCGTTCTTGAAATTCCGCCTCTATCGTCGGCAGAGGGTTGCTGGTATCGGTGTTCCCTTGAGTCGACATCTTCCTAGAAGAAGGTTGGTTAGGTCAGGTCTTGTTAAGGACATGAGCATACAAGCCTCTACTTGACGAATAAGACCCCAGAGGTGTATTACATATATGTATATACACAGTCGTTATAACAATCAATCACATACCATCACAATTATAGCACAACTTGTAAATAGGAGCGTAGCAAGTAAGCATGTAGCATTATAGTTATAGCACAAATGTGCAGATCAACAACGTGCTTAGTGTGAACATAGTGACTGAGTTTTTCATTAGTTATTAGTCATAAGTATTATCGCATGTTTAAGGATGATTGGGCTTTCGTTATCCTCCAGCTACAATCACTTTGTCTTACAAAATGTATCACATCAAATGGGACACAGGGTCACCCTACCCTTGTCCATTAAATATATTAGTGTATCAAAATTACGTAGTTAGATGTGGTCTTCAAGAGTCTCCACAATCCCGGCTTATCATTAGTGTCTTTACCCAAATGTAATGCAATCCGCATAATCCAGAAACCAACTATACTGGTGACTGAGGTGGAGGAGAAAGTAAACTGTTAACATGCGTGAATCCCTCCTAGAGCTTGTATATTCGTCGAAGTAATTAACTGATCTGCCGCTCGAGCATCAAAAACCTGGGAAATGTGTAATAGCAGCAGGCGAGAGTTCAGAAGGAATCTCTGACACATGTGGAGGACCAAAGTATACTGGCAATAGGTAGGGTGGAGGGCGTGGTGTCCGCTCAAGCTCCAAAACTCTGCGACTTATATCCTCAAACTGTAGCTGATGTTACGGGAGCACTCATTCCATGTGCAACCTCCATAATGTAAGGGTCTAATATTAGCATAGTGCATGATAGGAACCATCGAAATGGCTCGCCCAGCTATGTAGAAGTGAATGTAGCAAACGGTGCGGCCTGTGGGGTCGTAGAAAATGCTGCAGTAGCAATAGGGATCGTTACGCGGGTGCCGACCTGGAGTACCTTCCCGGGGTGCGGGTATGTCTAGAAAGAAAGCGGTAGGCATGTCGGTGCAATGGACGTCGGTTTTCATAGGAGCAACATCAGCGGGTGCTGGTGCAGCAGTAAATGTCTTTAATGAAAGGAGGATCAATAGGTGCAGGCACTTGGCCTGGTACAAGGAGTGCAATGTATGGTAGTCTAAAAGAAATAAGGTCATGTTTAAGCAGGATCAACAGGTGCAACATCAAGCTGTCTCAATAGGAAAAGGAGCTGGCTCAGGAGAGACCCTAGATCATGTAAGGGTGTGGGACCTCGAGCAGGTGGTAGTGCAACAGTCATAGTAGTTTCGTCGTCCGAGTCAATAGCAAAAAGCGGTAACCTGACCGTCTGTAAGGCCGTAAATGACGCAGACTCAAAGGAGTCAGAAATCGGGTGTATACTAGAATCAGAGGGTAGCTTGACAATAGGGGTCTCAAAAGTGAAGTTTGTAACGACGTTCTCGTCTAACTTTCCATCATCATGGGTGTTATCAGAAGGGCCATCAATAACATGTCAACGTCATCATCAATTATTCGTTGAGTAGCCAACCTTCGGGGGGGGGGAATGTCCACAGAAGGCGCTTTGTCGAGGATCGGAGCCATGGTGTGTTCACCATCGGGATGACCAGTGATGAAGTGGTCATGGACTGAAACAAGAGTGACAGGAGGATTCTTGTCGGAGAAGCCATCAGCAAGGGTAAATCATCACCAAAAATCTGGCAGCGCGGATGGTTAGAAGTCGTCCTCGGCCTTGGTCATCGTATCAGGATCACTCTCAGTGTCTGGCGTAAGTATCTCCGGCGCGGATGCAATCTCATTATCTGTGGTGGTGGCCGTAGGGTTATCAATGTCTGATAATTCGCTTCCCTGAGGAAGGTGACGTGTGTGCCGGTACATAATAGTCATAGCATGCATATTCACAATAATCTTTAACACTTTGTGTATTGCAAATAAGGACAATTCATTATGTACTCATGTATCCACATATCCGTCCTAGTCTTCCCAGACTATACTTCCCAGTCTCTTAGACTAATCACCCAGTCTCTCAGACTAATCACCCAGTCTCTCAGACTAAACATCCAGTCTCTAAGACTAAACACCCAGTCTCTAAGACTAAACACCCAGTCTCTAAGACTGAACCTCCCCATTCTCTAAGACTAAATCCCTGGTCTCTAAGACTAACTCCCTGGTTTCTAAGACCAAATCTCCCCAGTCTCTAAGACTAAATCCCTGGTCTCTAAGACTAACTCCCTGGTCTCTAAGACCAAATCTCCCTAGTCTCTATGACTAAATCCCTGGTCTCTAAGACCAACTTTCCCAGTCTTTAAGACTAATTCCCTGGTCTCTAAGACCAACTAATTCTCCCCAGTCTCTAAGACTGATCCTCCCTCAGTCTCTAAGACTGATCCTCCCTCAGTCTCTAAGACTAAATTATAAACATAAATTTTGAAATGTGTATTTGTGCCTTTTGTTTGTAAAAATGTTTGTTCCCTGGATCTGGACGTTTTGTGTATGCAATGAAAACATGTCGTAAAACGTTTTCGTGAGAGCCCTAATGATCGTAGTCTAGACTCGAGAAAGAATCCTAGTTCGCTACGATCGAAGCTCTGATACCAAGCTGTCACACCCTGGCTTTTGCGGAAGCGTGGTTTATTTGGTGTGACTTCTTAATATCATAGCAACAATCATAACAATGCTATATGATAAAAACACGAGATGTTTATCCATTAATAAAGTTTAGAAACTACCACAATACCATTGTTTGAAAAGGGGGACATGAACTCACTGTATTGCGTCTTCGGTACTTGTAACCCAAATCTCCTCAGCAAACACGACTACCTACAATGGTCTAAAGTCTATTAGACGAACGGGTCATGCCTTGTCTTAGTATTTATGTTTTTGAGTTACGTTGCTGATATTATTCCAAGTTATAATAATTATATTTAGTTTTGGAATAATTGTTTATGCAGTATTTCTGTATTAATACTTCTCAAGTATTCGTATTCGTATTTCTTCCCAAGGATGGGGTATTTCATACTTGTGTCTTTGTATTCTTGGGTTCGTATAACTTGCCATGTATTGGCGTCATATCCCGGTGTAGTATTCCAAATAATAATATGCCAATATATTCTCAATATATTACTTCAAAACAATATATTTTCAAGTCTCGCTTGGAAAATATTTATAAACTTATTTTGTCCAAATTAATACATTTCAAGAAATTACATATTTTTCCCAAAAATACTAGATTTCTTAATAAACCCAAGTAAAAATACTTTTACTTTCCCAAATAATAATACATTTTCTCTTGTCCCAAAAATATGATATACTTGGTAATAAGTATAAAAATCATATTTTCACTTCTTTCATTTCCAAAATAATATTTACCAAAAATATAGTGTAATGGTATATCCCGGAATATTTCATAAGTTACGTTTTTGTGTTCGGTTTCACAACATTATGTGTGTAACTTAAATATTTATTCCTTGTGATTTTTGATATTATTTTGGAGTTGTAAAAGTTCATGGTAATTTGTAAATTATATTATTTTACCCTAAAATAATATAACTATTTCACATAGTAGACAAATATTCACACAACTGTCTTAATATATTCTAAATATATATTTACTCATTTTATTTACAAAAACCAACCTCCGATACTTTGTATTTTTGTAACAAAACCCATGGCGAAGTTTATATTCGAAACACAAGTTGTACAATATACTTGTAACATTTGTCAGAAAAATATTTTCCAAGTGTTGGAATTTTCAGAAAATTTCGCTATAGTCTCCTTTGTAAATGGAGGTGCCCATGCTAAATAGCATATCATTTTCTTTAACATATAACATGTTAGATCGTTCTCAAATAACCAACCCGACATTTAGACATGCAAAATACTACTTATATCATTTCAGTTTTAATATACAAAACTGGGCTGTTTTCGGGAATTTAAATAAAATAGTTATCTTACTCCAAAAATTCCCAAATTCTTACAGAATGTCTTATACGATCCAAATATTATTGTGTAAAAATATCGGGTTCCAGTTCATTACCAATATTTTATAAAAATTTATTTACCGGACTGCAATCAGATTTGTCACTTTCTGACTGCAGTCTACGAAATAATTCATCTAAAATTTATCGTAAGTCAGATTGATGAAATTCAAGTGGAAGAATTACTACGACATCAGTGGTCATCTACAGTACAATTTTCATAAGCTGATTCAACACAGATTTCAAGTTATGACTAAAAACATATCACCCATTTACTGCAGTAAAAACTCAGCTTTAGCTGCTGTTACAAAACGGGTCTTTAAAAATAGTAAACGACCTCAAAAAAATATGATTCTAGTGCCATTTGCTTCGTTTTTCGAAAATACATAATTTAGAATTCAGAAAATCAATTTTTCGATTTATAATGGTCCAGTTACAGCCAGTTGAAGTTGGCTGGAAACTTTACTCAGCATGCTTTTTTATAGTCTAAATGCCACTGAAATGTACACATACGATTACCATTCATTCTAATAATGATTTATATCATAACGTAAGTCATTTACAGCAGATTATCGTTTATATAACTCAGATTTATCATGTATCACGATCTCTCATCTCATGATCTTTATGTAAACCTTTATGTTCGAGATTTAAGTGTAAGATCTTTTGGTGTTCATATGTTTTAATCATAATATAAATTTTAGCCACCATAAACATGAAATAAATAAGGATCAAAGAAGCTTACTACTAGCTTTTAAGCTAGGGAAGATCAATGGAAGAAATAGAGTGGATAAAAGCAAATGGTGGAGGTCCTTCAACTCCCGAAAGCTCCAAGCTTCCTTATATGTCTTCTAACACCTTTGTGTATAAGTAGATTGTATGAAAATTGAAAGATGAAAATGGTAGTGTTTGGGTGGTTCTTGGCCGTGAGTCAAGATGGAGGAAGAAAGAAATGTGGAGTGGTGAAGTTTGTGATAAATATGATGGTTTAGACTTATGGTTTCTTATATAATCTTCCAACACCATTAGATCCATTGTATATTATGTCTTTAAAAGTGGAAACAAGATCCATTAAAATATCAAATAAAATCTACATATGGGAGCCACTTGTAACCGTGAATTAGGTGGGGGGGGGGGGTCTAGACTAGGGTTTAATGGTAAGTTAGCTAATATGGTTGAAATTCAAGTATCTAGCTAGGATTTAGTTACTAGATATTTTTATGGTGTGTTATGATGTTCGGGGATCATAACTAGCTTGGAAATAATTAAAAAAATGTCTCTAGTATAATTTTGGTGTTTCAGGTAGTGTCCGGTTGTTCGGTTAGATATCGGTTCGTTAAAGTGTCAAGCTATCCCGTTTAGTAATCTTTAAGTACCCTTTTGTGACACTTTTAATTCCCGACACTTAGGAAAGCATACAGGACCATTTTGACATATTTTTGCATGTGACTAGCATGTTTAAATGCTGAATTTTATTAATAAATGCAGAATTTTGCATTTTAAGTGGGTTTTAGGCACATTCCGGCACCTAAACTATCACCTAGTGATGCAGTCTTATGGTCCTTACTTCCCTACACTCCATACAAGTGTAGTACCTTGTCCCTGGCTCATACTGGGCCTTAATATAGTGTCTGAGTTATCCGCTCACTATGCTAACTGTGCTTTGTGCATCAAGTTTGTCACTAAAGGTTGTATGTAATAAATGGAGTGACAGTATGAATGTGATGCATATGTATGTATGATGCAAAAATCATAAAGCAGTTTTAATTCGTCAGTTGTAATTAAGCATAGTCATTAAGCATAAATCAATATTAATTAAACGTACGGATGCATGCAAATTTGACAGTTGTCACATACGTCACATACCCCGCGGTGATACTACATGTGGTATTTTGGGGGTGTGACACAGTGATGAGGATAACGGAGACTATGAAGCTGGGTTAATCTACAGAAGTTTTCATGTCATCCCTGAAGTTGGGTGATGATCAAGGAAGGTAAGCTTCTGGGTATTTACTTTAATGATGAATCTACTGAAGTTCTCTGTTAATTTGTTTTCTTAAAATAACTCCAAAGATAAACAAGGTGAAGACACTAAGTATCTATGAAAGATAACTTTGACAAGCCCTGTTCCAAGCAGTCAAAAGAGTCTTTGATACCTCAACCGCCAGCTGGCAATGTTGCTTCTAATCTTGTGTCACTACCACCTGAGAAGTATTCTCCCACAGACCATGGTTGGTCTTAGTTACTGTTGTAAAGAGTTGATTACAATATTACATGTTTACCACAAATTAGATATCAATGAACAAGTAAATTTTTCCGACAATATTTAATCGATGAAGTTAACCGTAAGATTTATTTGAGTTATTAACTTAATAACTTATATCATACTAAACTTTAATTACTGCAGCCTGCCGGAAAGAGGTCAAGTCTGCTCCCTATCTACATCTTGCGAGGAAAGATTAGAGCTACATCTATGCTTTGCAATATGTTTAGAAGGTCTGTTACTGTACAAGCATACATTTAATTTTCCTTTCCGAATTTCATTATAAATCTCATCATCAATAACAGTTGTTCAACAGTGGTTCTATTTGATTTTTGTTGTCCTTACAATTAATGTTCCCTTGTTAAACAACTTGTTAATTTTGTCGCCAGAGGATGTACTACCAGCTGTGTACTTGTACACAAACAAGATTGCACAAAGGTACAAATGTTTCATACTCTCAACTTGCTTTCTACTTGCTTAAGCTCCTTTCATATTTTGTTTGCGTTTTTCTTTGATTAACAAATTCGTTTATTCAAGTAATGTGTGTGCATACAGGAAATTGAAGGCGGAGAATTTGTTCGTGTAAAGACAGTCCATCCGAATGGGAAGCCAAGGGTGCTGACACTGAAACAGGACTTGCACTACTGGCCTACGTGGGACCTCAGGTTTGATCCTAAAACCGCCATGTGGGACAGAAGGATTATTAAATCTGTCACACCCCGACCGCGTTAAAACAACAAACCGCGGTGGAAACGTCGGCGAGTGTCGTAACAGAATCATTGTTTCACAACACATGGATAAAAGTTCTGTTTTATTGAATTAAGTGTATTACATTACATTGAAATTAGAAACAAAACATGAACAAATTGGCTTTCATTGTTATTAAGTCACTAAGGCCTTATCCATTCCTATGTGAGCATGCATCAATATCATCATCAATCATCACCAACTATGATACCTGAAAAACATGTTGACAAGCCTCACACCGTGCCGGTCGGACGGGTGTGTACTAATGGATCTGGGCACTTAGTCAATGATGATAGACATTGACGTAGGGCACAACTATTGTTCGTCAGTTGTCGATATGGTAACGGTCTAGTGGTTTACATGGGGAAGCCCCCACTGATTATGGATACGGTTTGGGAAACAAAGGAACGGGTTAACTCGTGGTTTACGAAACAACTTATGGTTTACAAAACAAACTGGTAAAACTAAACAACCAACAACCAACTGTGAACTCGCTCAACTTTGTTGTTGACTCGTTGTTACATGCCTTGCAGGTCATTAGGTGCTTATGGAGCTTGCACAGGGAGGAGTGATCGTTGTGGGACATGGACTGTTGAGTTCCATGTTAAACCTCTAAACCTTATGAACTTATTACTTATGTTTGGGTTTTACATTTTATGCTTCCGCTGTTAACTTAAAGTTGGTTACTTTTTTTTGGACACCAATTATATTGTGTTGGTTTTATTTACTTAATCACGTTGTTTAATATGATTGGTGGCTTGATCCTGGTCAGTCACACCTCCATGCGGTGATACTCCGCTAGTGGATTTTGGGGGTGTGACAGATTGGTATCAGAGCCATTGGTTATAGTGAACTTGGTTTTAAAAGGGAAAAGATTTTGGTAAAACCAGACTATAACCTGTATAGTGCTCAACGATCCACAACGACGCTTCGCTCCACGTGCAAGACTCAACATTCTAGGTGATATGGTTTATGTTTATATTACCTACCTGTTAGTTACATAGTACATTGTTCATGGTATGCTTTGGTTAACGTAGCAACTATTGTTAGACACTCATTGTGTGCTTACTCTCTTCGGTCACTCCACACTTACACATTGTCACGACACTTTTCTCACTCGTGCACTCTTTATTGTGAAGATCATGAGTGGACGTATCTACCTAACTCAAGCCCAGCTGACGCCTTTAATCAATGAGCAAGTTGCTGCAGTGCTCGCAGCCGCTCAGGCAGGAGGTCAACATGCTCAACCTCCTGTGTGTACTTTCAAAACTTTTATGGACTGCCGACCTACTACTTTCAGTGGCACTGAAGGAGCTGTAGGCCTCCTCCACTGGTTCGAGAAACTCGAATCTGTTTTCGAGATGTGTGAATGCCCTGAGGCTCGTAGGGTGAAGTATGCTACTGGTACTCTTGAAGGTGTAGCGCTCACGTGGTGGAACGCTCAGGTCCAAATGCTGGGGTTGGTTGCTGCTAATGCCACCCCATGGAACGATTTCAAGGAATTGATCAAGGAAGAGTACTGTAACCGTGATGACATCCACAAGCTGGAGGTAGAGTTCTTCAACTTAAAGATGACGGGGTCAGAAATTGAAGCATACACGAAAAGATCGAACGATCTGGCTATCTTGTGTCCTACTATGGTGGATCCTCCTATCAAACGTATCGAGCTGTACCTCAAAGGTTTAGTGCTAGAGATCCAGAGTCATATGACTGCAGTAAACCTCGCCACTATCCAGCAAGTTATTCGTTTGGCCCATCGTCTCACTGATCAGGCAGTCGAGCAGAACAGGCTGCCCAAGCGTATTGGTACTACTACTACTAATACTTCTGATGCCCCCAGTGACAACAAGCGCAAATGGGATGGAGTCTCAAGCAAGGGTTCAACATCCGCTCAGTCTCAGTCTCAGCAGCGAAAGACTGATGACTACCAGAGTCCTGGTCAGCAATCTTCTGGTAGTCAAGGGCAGGGTGGATACCGAGGGAACCACCCAAGTGCAACCGATGCAACAAGCATCATAGTGGGCAGTGCAATAAGGGTCGTTGTCCGAGATGTAACAAATTTGGTCATGAAGCAAAGGATTGCAGGGGCGCAAGACCGGCAAATCAGAATCGTCAACAACAGCCACCAGCTCCATAGAATCAGCAGCAGCAACAGCAGGGTAATAAAGGATGCTATCAGTGTGGTGCTGAAGGTCATTTCAAGAGGAACTGCCCCCAGTTGAACTAGAATCAGAACAACAACAATAATCAGGGGAACGGGAACAATAACGGGGGTAACAATGATGGCAATGGTACCAGGGGACGTGTTTTCGTGCTGGGTCAGGGTGACGCAAGGAACGATCCCAACGTTGTGATGGGTAAGTTTCTTCTGGATGACTTTTATGTTACTGTTTTATTCGATTCGGGGGGTTCTGATACTAGTTATGTGTCCTTAAAAGTTAGTCAAATGCTTAAACGTACTCCAACACTTTTGAACACCAAACACATGATAGAGCTAGCAAATGGTAAAAGTCTTGAAGCCACACACATAGTTAAGGATTGTAATCTCGTCTTAGCTGGTCAGACTTTCTCTATCGATCTTATCCCCATCATTCTTGGTAGTTTAGACATCATTATTGGGATGGATTGGTTATCTCAACACCAAGCAGAGATCCTTTGCAAGGAGAAGATCGTCCGCATTCCTCGTTCTGGTGAAGAACCTTTAGTAGTTCATGGCGACAAGAGTGGTGCCGTGGTAGGCATCATTTCTTTCCTTAAGGCCCAGAAGTGTTTGCGAAAGGGCCACACTGCTATTTTAGCCCTCGTCACTGACACCTCAAAGAAAGAGAACAAGATAGAAGATTTTCCAATTGTACACGACTATCCTGAGGTATTTCCTGAGGAACTACCTGGTCTTCCGCCTCATCGACAAGTCGAGTTTCAAATCGAGCTAGCTCCTAGAGCAGCGCCCATAGCTCGAGCACCCTATCGGTTAGCTCCATCAGAACTTGTAGAACTGTCCTCGCAACTACAAGAGCTCTTGGACAAGGGTTTTATTCGCCCTAGCTCTTCGCCTTGGGGAGCTCCAGTATTATTTGTGAAGAAGAAAGACGGTACCTTCAGAATGTGTATTGACTACCGCAAACTCAATAAGGTGACCGTGAAGAATCGTTATCCTCTTCCACGCATTGATGACTTATTCGACCAGTTGCAAGGGTCGAGTTTCTACTCCAAGATTGAGCTGAGGTCAGGCTACCATCAACTGAGAGTCCGAGACGAGGATATCTCTAAAACAGCATTCAGGACTCGTTATGGGCATTATGAGTTTCTGGTTATGCCTTTCGGATTGACGAATGCACCCGCGGTCTTCATGGATCTCATGAACCGAGTGTACAAACCTTACCTGGATAAGTTTGTCATCGTCTTCATTGACGACATCCTGATCTATTCGAAGAGTCATGAGGAACACGAGCATCACCTAAGACTTATCTTGGAACTCCATCGAGCAGAGCAGCTGTATGCCAAATTTTCGAAATGTGACTTCTGGCTTTCTGAAGTCCATTTCCTAGGCCACATGATAAACAAGGATGGGATTCATGTTGATCCATCCAAGGTCGACTCGATCAAGAACTGGCCTGCACCCCGTACACCAACAGAAATTCGCCAATTCTTGGGCTTGGCGGGCTACTACAGAAGGTTCATCAAGGATTTCTCCAAGATTGCGCAACCTCTCACCTCACTAACTCAGAAAGGTGTCACCTATCATTGGGGTGATGCACAGGAATCCACATTTTAGCACTTAAAGGAGAGACTTTGTAGCGCGCCTATTCTTTCATTACCGGAAGGCACCGACGATTTTGTGGTCTATTGCGATGCGTCAATCCAAGGACTTGGTTGCGTGTTGATGCAACGTGACAAGGTCATTTCCTACGTATCGCGCCAACTTAAAGTTCACGAGAGGAACTACACTACTCACGACTTGGAGTTGGGAGCAGTGGTTTTTGCCCTTAAGATATGGAGACATTACCTATACGGTACCAAGTGCACCATTTACACCGATCACAGGAGTCTCGAGCATATCTTCAAGCAAAAGGAGTTAAACATGCGACAACGTCGATAGGTCGAGCTCTTGAATGATTACGAATGCGCGATCAAGTACCATCCGGGCAAAGCCAATGTTGTGGCCGACGCCCTCAGTCGAAAGGATACTACACCTAAGCGTGTGCGAGCGTTACAACTGACCATCCAATCTAGTCTTCCTACTCAGATACAAAATGCTCAGGTTGAAGCATTGAAAGCAGAGAATATCAGGGCCGAGTCCCTACGAGGATCAAGGAAACGATTAGAACAAAAGGAAGACGGCACTTACTACGTAACATGGCGTATCTGGGTCCCACTTTACGGAAACTTACGCGAGCTTGTGATGGATGAAGCGCATAAGTCTCGTTACTCAGTACATCCTGGTTCAGATAAGATGTACCACGATCTCAAGACCACGTACTGGTGGCCTAGCATGAAAGCCAACATAGCATCCTACGTCAGTAAATGTTTGACTTGTGCGAGAGTCAAGATCGAATATCAGAAACCATCAGGCCTGCTTCAACAACCAGAGATACCGACATAGAAATGGGAGTAGATTTCCATGGATTTTGTTACTGGCCTACCTAGATCTCAACACGGAAATGACACTATTTGGGTGATAGTGGATAGATTGACTAAGTCTGCACACTTTTTGGCTATCAAAGAAACAGACAAGTTTTCTACTTTAGCAGACCTTTACTTAAAGGAAGTGGTTTCGAGGCACGGGGTGCCAACCTCCATTATTTCCGATCGTGATGCACGTTTTACCTCTGAATTGTGGCAAGCAATGCACAAGTCCTTTGGCTCACGTCTAGACATGAGCACCACTTATCATCCACAGACGGATGGGCAGTCTGAGCGCACCATCCAAACCCTTGAAGACATGCTCCGAGCATGTGTAATCAATTTTGGCAATGGTTGGGAAAGACACCTCCCTTTGGTGAAGTTTTCGTATAATAACAGCTACCACACCAGTATCCAGGCCGCTCCGTTTGAGGCATTGTACGGATGTAAATGTCGATCACCACTTTGCTGGGCAGAAGTTGGTGACAGCCAAATCACTGGCCCAGAACTTGTAGTAGACACAACTGAGAAGATTGCTCAGATTCGGCAACGAATGGCGACAGCTCGTGACCGTCAGAAAAGCTACGCTGATAAGCGCAGGAAACAACTCGAGTTCCAGGTTGGGGATCGAGTGCTGCTTAAAGTCTCACCTTGGAAAAGTGTTGTTCATTTTGGCAAACGAGGCAAACTCAACCCGCGATACGTCGGACCTTTCGAAATCATAGAGAAAATAGGCAAGGTGGCCTATAAATTGAATCTACCTGAAGAACTCAGTGGAGTTCATAACGTATTCCATGTGTCAAATCTGAAGAAGTGTCTGTCAGATGAGACCCTCATAGTTCCTTTGAAGGAACTCACTATCGACGATCAGTTGCGATTCGTCGAGGAACCAGTTGAAATCATAGACCGAGACGTTAAGGTTCTCAAGCACACCAGAATACCTCTTGTTCGAGTTCGTTGGAACTCCCGTCATGGCCCAGAGTTTACCTGGGAACGAGAAGACCAGATGAAACAAAAGTATCCCCAATTGTTTGAGAAATGTGCAACCACTACTGAGGCTGAAGCTACTGCGGAATTTCGGGACGAAATTCCAAACCAACGGGGGAAGGATGTGACACCCCAGGAAAATCAAGAAACCATACAACTTAACTAGCTTCCTCAGTGAGTACGTACTAAATTTCAGGACGAAATTTCTATCAACTTGGAGATAATGTGACAACTCGTAATTTAGAACTTCTCGTCATGCTTCGATGTAACTTGTTTGAATAATATGTGACTTCGTGATATGTGGTTTTATTGGAATGTTATTATGTTACGTGATGTATGTATTTAATGTCGTTGCACAACACAACCCGACCGCACAACACTTAGCCGATCGCACAAGCCTTTGGGCTTTTTGTTCCACACCTCTCTCGGCCCACACTCTTTGTAATTGAACCGAATGGGCAGCCCATAGGGGTTTCGGCCATTTCCCTTTATAAAGCAATGCATAATCTTTTTGTGAGGGTTTTCCTATTCTTGCAAATCACACAATACACACACCAATCCCTAGTTCTCTCCTCCCTCTAACTCGAAGTCGGCAGCCCCTTCCTCACTCGAAGTCTTCTTCGTTTCAAACATCTAATCCGGTTAGTGTTTCATTGTTGTTTGTATGATGCATGAGGTTATATTTGCTACGATTGTATGTTAATTAATATGGTGATTGTTATGATTTCATACAATAGTTAGGGTTCTTGCTAATAGAATCATTGATGTTATGTATTCATGAGATTTGATACAAACGACTAGCTAGAATGTTAATCTGATTATTGATGAAACATGGTGTGGTAATATGCTAATCGGCTCGCATATATATAGAACTGAATACATGTTAATCGGCTGTGTTGTGTTCATATTCGGATGATTGTTGTGTTGTTATGTTAGGATGCATGCTAGAAATCAAGAACATGAGCCGTGTTAGTGTGTTTAATGTAATGGTTGTTGTTATGCATTGAACATGATTAGGGTTCATATGAATTAATTGATATAAAACCATGATTGGATCGACTAAAGTAAAGATAGAAACTGTTAGAGTTAGTTTGCAAAATAAATGGAAACTGGATAACTAGAATTGCATGATTTTAGGAAAATCACATAACTGACCGTGCAAGTTTGTCGGTCGCACTAGATCAGATCGCACAAGATCTGATCTGAACGTACAAGAGCACCAGTCACACAAGAGCTAATCGCACAAGCTGGGTACAATCACATAAAGCACAGTGTATAACCAGGATATGCATGATCGCACAAGGCTTGGGCTACACACAAACAACCTGAACTATATTATACTATTGGGCCTTAAGCCCAAAACCCAATCGCACAAGTTGCTGGACTGCTTATTAGTTTGGGCCGCGTGTTTAACTGGATCGCACAACATGTTGTGGATCGCACAAGGTTGTACCGATCGCACAACATGTTGGGCCGGGTGATCGTTTGGGTTTCAGCAATCCAATCGCACAAGATGCTATTGGGCTTACACTGTTACTTCAGCCCAATACATCTAGATCGCACAAGTTTGGGCTTTATGTGTTTAACGGATTTGCTTAACCTGTTCAATGTGTATGCCATGATCATTACGTGTTCTTGACTTGCTAGTTCTGTGTAAACTTACGTGCACTACTTGAACCTAGACCTGACTTGTATGGTAACCATGTTAGGACGTGGTTGACCACATATAGCTCAAGTGACCATTTTGTGTATTTGCCGAGCAAACCAAGGTGAGTTCACACACTTTCTAAGGCATGGGATTCTCGGTGGTTGGGAATGGGTTAAAGAATTAAAACGGAACCTACATAGGGTAGGATATGTACGGCCATCCTCCATGGGTAGGATGCCAATCTTAATCCTGCGTATTCTCCTTGGGTAGAATACATATGTTCGTCCTCCTTGGGTAGGACAACAACCTTAAACTTACTAGACAAAACTCTATCATGAAGTCCCTCATTTTTATATCGACTTAATCGCCGGGCCAATGGCGAGCGGGTCATTAGTTAATAGCACTATTAGGGTTGACAAGCCTCACACCGTGCCGGTCGGACGGGCGTGTACTAATGGATCCGGGCACTTAGTCAATGATGATAGAATTTGACGTAGGGCACAACTATTGTTCGTCAGTTGTCGATATGGTAACGGTCTAGTGGTTTACATGGGGAAGCCCCCACTGATTATGGATATGGTTTGGGAAACAAAGGAACGGGTTAACTCGTGGTTTATGAAACAACTTATGGTTTACAAAACAAACTGGTAAAACTAAACAACCTACAACCAACTGTGAACTCGCTCAACTTTGTTGTTGACTCGTTGTTACATGCTTTGTAGGTCATTAGGTGCTTATGGAGCTTGCACAGGGAGGAGTGATCGTTGTGGGACATGGACTGTTGAGTTCCATGTTAAACCTCTAAACCTTATGAACTTATTACTTATGTTTGGGTTTTACATTTTATGCTTCCGCTGTTAACTTAAAGTTGGTTACTTTCTTTTGGACACCAATTATATTGTGTTGGTTTTATTTACTTAATCACGTTGTTTAATATGATTGGTGGCTTGATCCTGGTCAGTCACGCCTCTATGCAGTGATACTCCGCTAGTGGATTTTGGGGGTGTGACAGTTCACATAATCAATCAGTTTCAAACGGTTCACATAAATCAAACAATTCCAACAGTTCAAAATGTAAAACAATGTATCCATATGCTGGATGAACATATGCAACAAAATGTAATATATAAAAATCAATGTGCTAGCATGCTAAGTGAACATACATAGCAAAACATAATGAAATTATGTACTATAAGTGTACTAATGAACATAGCCAGTATATATTATGAAAGCATGAAAAGCATGAAAGTAACAAGTAGGCACATGTGTTTCACCCCAAAACATTTGAAAACGTAAAAGAGAGGACTATGTACTCACTTGAGGATGCTTAGAAGTCTTGAATAACAACCAAACAAAGCTAGAGGGATCACGGAAATCAAACGGCACCTAATATAGGTAACTACATTAATAACCGGACCTAAATCGAAAGATCAGATAGGATGAGGTTTCGTAAACCAAATGAGTATTGGAACTCATATGATATGGTTTAACAAAACCTACATACTAAATCGAAACCTAACCTAAGTGCTTTCGACCCGTTATGACCCATTAAGGTAGCTCACGCTACTTTAACACGTCGTTCACGCAAAGCGCATTCGAGACGCCTAAATAGTCCTATGACAAGTATTATATGCCTAAACATGTTTAAATATGTTGCATAATTAGTTTTGTGACAAAAGTTTAGGTTACATATGCTTAAAGTTCAATTATGCATGAAAAGGGCATTTTGGTCATTTACCTAAGGCATATAAACTACCTATCATACAACTAATTAAACCTAACTGACCATAAGGTATAACCTTGGAAGGTTATTCCCTATACATCTATGGTCACTAAACATGCTTGGTCGGATCCTAATGATCGACCAAACGGGTCAGGTTCGAAAGTCTAAGTGGTTGTTAAGACCGCTTATCTTACGACCCTATACAAGCACTAGACTAAAAGTGACGAGTTAAACATGTTAAAACATGTTTAACTAAGTTAGAAAACAGGTTTTGATATCAAAACAAAGGGTTTTGATACCCAAGAATAGTTTGGTTGCAAAATACGCATAAATACGCATTTTGACCGAAACTATGACTCATCACTATACCTAATCAACGTGGTAATCAGTAGGTATAGTCACAAGGAACTATAACCATCGTGATTACGCTCACGTTGCGAAGTTCAAACGAACTTCGTGTTGACCAATTCATGGTCAAAGCAGAAAGTCAAAGACTGTTTGACTTTCATGCTTGAAAAACGATAAAAGCACGAAAGAATCTTACAAAGGGTCCAAGCTTCAAGATTTGAACTCAATTTGCTCAGGTATGAAGTTTGAGAGCTTCAACTTAGAGCAAGAATGAGAACAAATGTGTGAAATGAGATGAAACAAGGTGGGTTTATATAGATTTCTCAAAACTATTAGGATCGTTCCTCGATAATTGAGCTTCGATCTAGACCTTACAAGTGTGGCACATTGTTTTGGAATACTAAGGGTGTCCCAAAAGCATCAAACGGTATTGCAAATGTTACAAAAAGGACCCTGAACTTCAAGTCGTTTGCTGAAAATTGCTAAAAGTTGCTGAAAATGGGTTTTTCTGCCCAGATGAGGCCGTGGCGTCGCGCCACGGCAAAGCCACATAGTGGTGGCGCAGCGCCACCATGTGCCAGCTCCCAGAAAATTTCAATAATTGACAAGTTTGGTCCCTGCAACACTTTTGAGCCATTTTCTATGTGTTTAAACCTTGTTAACCCCATTTCAAGGCTCTAAGATGAAGTTAAAGTATAGGGAACATGAAATATGCTCAAAAACATCTCGGATCTTGGGTTCGTTTGGTCGTACGGTTGCGTTGTTCGGTGAATTACGACGGAAACCCGAACGGACGCGAAAAACGATCCAAATTACGCGACGGATGGAATTTTATCACGCCAATCACTAAAATAAAATATTTTAATGATTACATAAATTTTTGGATGCCCGGATATATTCAGAACGTAAGATATGCGCGAAAATGCGAACTTATGCACTTTTTAATGCTTTTAGTCCCTGTTTGACCAAAAAGTTTATTTCTTGCACAACAAACACCTCAAAGCCTATTTCTAAGCTATGTAAAGGATATTTAGAGCATGTTTAACTTATGATCAAGTTCCGAAATGTTCGTCACAGTACGAATCGGCATACTTTCACAGTTTGACGCAAATAGTCCATGCGATCGAATAAACTTGATTTCGGCATACCAAAACCCTCCAAAACTTATTTCTAAGTTATGTATAGGTTATTTAAGGTATGTTAGGACTATGTCACTATTCCAGAGTATTTGTTGCATTAAACTGGTTATATTTACGCATCAGTTCGTGTATAACCTTCCAGAAGGCGATTTAAAGCTCGAAATCGAACATGAATTTATATGTGCACATGATACACATATTTATACAAATACCAAGAATGAAACATAGTATTTCATTGATTTGGTATTTGTTTGATGGTCGCAAAGGCACAGGTGTCACAGTCTCCCCTACTTTAGGAAATTTTGTCCCGAAATTTATTCGTAGGAGTCTGTCTGTGATACTTTGTGTTAAATAACCATCAAAGATATGCAAGGCATAATCCTGTTATTTCCTTCAATGGACATTCTTCAAAAGCGAAAATGAATGGACAGAGTTATTTTCAACGGGCATTCTTCAGAAATGGAAATGAAGGGATAATCAAAAGGATATTCATTTCCTCAACGTACATTCTTTAGAAACAAAAATGAACGGATGGAGTCATTTTCAACGGGTGTTTCCCTAGAAACGGAAATGAATATCCCTCAACGGACATTCTTCAGAAACGAAAATGAACGGACGGAGTCATTTTCGACGGGTGCTTCATCAGAAATGGAAATGAAAAGGATAATCAAATGGATATTCATTTCCTCAACGGGCATTCTTTAGAAACAAAAATGAACGGACGGAGTCATTTTCAACGGGTGCTTCATCAGAAATGGAAATGAAAAGGATAATCAAACGGATATTCATTTCCTCAACGGACATTCTTCAGAAACAAAAATGAACGGACAGAGTCATTTTCAATGGGTGCTTCATCAGAAATGGAAATGAAAAGGATAATCAAATGGATATTCATTTCCTCAACGGACATTCTTCAGAAATGAAAATGAACGGACGGAGTCATTTTCAACGGGTGCTTCATCAGAAATGGAAATGAAAAGGATAACTCTAGACACATGACAAAACTTGTTGTGGTTTCTCTGCACTAAATTCCATAATTTTGTATGCATCCATAATTACGTAATTTCTTGCACAGTTCGCACAGTTTGTTTTATAATGTGAAAGGGATAGAATTTGAACAAGCTTGAGACAACTTTGATTGGGTCAACACATAAGCACATAATTGTTTTCTTGGTTATTAATTTGTTATTATCTTGTTATTAATTGTTATTAACTTGACATCGATTTGAACATGGGTATTCAAGGTACACCAGGAACCCAGTCGATGGACTTCAACGTCCTCAAGAATCCATCTTGAAAAGATAGGATGATCTTCCAAAAATTCGATTTCGTTTACAAGGAAACGTAATATTCGAATTTAAGGTAGACAACAATTAAGGACTTACAGAAATACCCTTAGGTACCCTATTAAGGATTGGGTATTCGTCCAGAGTTGTAACTTGCGCCTTGTAGTTCGTTTCCTTGGAAGGAACGGGTACTTAGGATTTTCGTGGAAAACGCAAGAGATCATAAAATGGAAGAATTTTGGGGGTAGTCTGTTCTTTTTAAGGAATACGATTCCTTGATTGTCGGTATTGTAGGGGATATGTTGTTTATACATGCAATCACATTTGTACATTGCGATGTAAATAAATGATTTATTTATAAACAACAACAACAACTGTTTCATAGACCATGACAACAAAAGAAAATAATACATAAGGCTTGATTATTTCTAAACGACGTTGTCTTCCCGTCGGTCAGATGCTCATCCCTGCCCTGGATTTGCATTTGCAAGCTTTGGGCAATTCCTTCGGAAATGGCCCATCTCGCCACAGTTGTAACAAGACCCTGGTGGAAAACGAGCTTGAGCAGGATTGTTGCCAGCTTGATTTGGTGCAGCTGCAGCTGGGCAAACTCTTGCTGTATGACCTATAAGTCCACAAATTTGGCATTTGCGGCATTTCACACTAGCATGATGATGAAGACTACATTGGTTGCACAAGGGTGCAGTTCCGTTATATGGCTTCCTAGCAGGGGGTTGAGCTGGTTGGTTGGGGACAGCTTGATCCTGGTGAGCGACCACAGCGAAGTTCTGAGAAGCCTTTCGCTTCTTTGACTTCTTGGGGGATCCAGCATGTTCATCCTTTGGTTTCGATTCCTCGATCGGTTTCTTATCACCCTTTCGGAAAAGTTTACCTTTCCTGATCTGAGATTCAGTCAAGGTAGCGGATAGCTCAATGGCCTGTCTAACTGTAGTGGGGTTGCTACCAGTAACAATGTCTTGTACTGAGTCAGGGAGGCCATCAATGTACTTTTCAATTGCCTTATCTAAAGGCGTAACCATGTTTGGGCATAACAGACTTAACTCCTCATAACGGTCCGTGTAGGCTCGATGCTCACCGCTATCTTGCTTAAGATCGTCGAATTCCCTTTCCAATGCCCTAAACTCATGACGAGGACAGAATTCCCTCATCATTAGAGCTCGAAACTCTTCCCAGGTTTGACCCAGTGCTACCTCGGCACCCCTATCTCTCATCACACCATTCAACCATGTTAAAGCTCGTTTCTCAAAAAACACTAGATGCGAATTCTACCTTTCACTCGTTTGGACACTGAACGTGTCTGAAGGTGCTCTCTAGACTCTCGAACCTTTGTAGAAGTGCAGTCGCTCCTTGAGACCCAGAAAATTTTGATGGCTGGGCAGAGTTGAATGTCTTGAAGTTGCAAGGGGCATTATTGTTGTTGAGGGCTAGGTTACATTGAGCAATGATGTTAGGGATTGCAGCAGCCATTTGTTGCGTAATGATAGCTGCCAGTTCTTCATTAGGTATCTGATTATCACGTTGAGGAGGCATTCTAAAAGAGGAAGCAAGAGAGAAAACAAGTGAAATGGCATTGGGTAAGGATGTTATAATTACCGACCAAAAAGCATGGGTGATGGTCTTTTGTTTGAACCACGAAGCAAACAAACGACACACAAAAGCTGAATCAAAGTAAATAGGTCCTCATAATGTATCGCGAAGACATACTTTAGCCTATAAGTGGACACTCACCCCAAGAGTTCCCAGGTAAGAGTGACTGGTCCGATTATGTGGATTTGTACGAACACTCTAGCCTTAGATAGAAAACTCAGGATACAGGCATCCACCCTTCCGGATTGCATGTGTTCACATTAATAAGACCCAAACTTTGACGAGATTTTGAAAACCTTGAAGGTTCAAATCCTTATAATAAATCATCCTAGAACAGATGATTTGTTTTCAAAGCGGATTCGAAATTTGTGTTCTTGTTGTGGTTGTCGCCTAAAGATAGGTGACGGTATTGTTTTATGACTAAACGCAAGTAAACTCGCATTAGGGTCCTAGGAAGGTTATAGACTAGGTAAAAGCATTACTAATAACATAATTCCCTATAACCATGAGCTCTGATACCAACTTTTCTGTCACACCCCGACCGCGTTAAAACAACAAACCGCGGCGGAAACGTCGGGGAGTGTCGTAACAGAATTATTGTTTCACAACACATGGATAAAAGTTCTGTTTTATTGAATTAAGTGTATTACATTACATTGAAATTAGAAACAAAACATGAACAAATTGGCTTTCATTGTTATTAAGTCACTACGGCCTTGTCCATTCCTATGTGAGCATGCATCAATATCATCATCAATCATCACCAACTATGATACCTGAAAAACATGTGAAAATACGTCAGCATAAAAATGCCGGTGAGTACATAGGTTTTATGTGAGTGTCAGATTCATGGCTCGTTTATGTTTTGAAAATATAACTTGAACACCTTTATTAATTGATAATTAGAAAACCAAGTTTTGTAAAATGTTTGTAATGTAATTTGAAATAACCAAGTCAAAACAGATTTGTTTTATAAACCTCGATACCATGAATCTTACTCAAAACATTTGTTTAAGTAAACCCAAATTGTAAATCGTTTTTGAAACAAAACTCGAATGTTTTATATTGTTAGAAAAACCTTGTAATATAACTTTGTATTGATAACCTTGCCCAAGTGATCTAGATAACGCAACGATATATAATGTGTTAAAAGCATTTATATATAGGAAGTACCAGCGACGTATCCACCATGATTTTAACACATTACACCCGCCCCGTTACCTAATCACTTCCCTAACCCAACCGTTCAAACAGTTTCAAACGATTCACTTAATCAATCAGTTTCAAACGATTCACATAATCAATCAGTTTCAAACGGTTCACATAATCAATCAGTTTCAAACGGTTCACATAAATCAAACAATTCCAACGGTTCAAACAGTTCAAAATGTAAAATCAGTTTCAAACGGTTCACATAAATCAAACAATTCCAACGGTTCAAACAGTTAAAAATGTAAAACAATGTGTCCATATGCTAGATGAACATATGCAACAAAATGTAATATATAAAAATCAATGTGCTAGCATGCTAAGTGAACATACATAGCAAAACATAATGAAATTATGTACTATAAGTGTACTAATAAACATAGCCAGTATATATTATGAAAGCATGAAAAGCATGAAAGTAACAAGTAGGCACATGTGTTTCACCCCAAAACATTTGAAAACGTAAAAGAGGGGACTATGTACTCACTTGAGGATGCTTAGAAGTCTTGAATAACAACCAAGCAAAGCTAGAGGGATCACGGAAATCAAACGGCACCTAATATAGGTAACTACATTAATAACCAGACCTAAATCGAAAGATCGGATAGGATGAGGTTTTGTAAACCAAATGAGTATTGGAACTCATATGATATGGTTTAACAAAGCCTACATACTAAATCGAAACCTAACCTAAGTGCTTTGACCCGCTATGACCCATTAAGGTAGCTCACGCTACTTTAACGCGTCCTTCAAGCAAAGCGCGTTCGAGACGCCTAAATAGTCCTATGACAAGTATTATATGCCTAAACATGTTTAAATATGTTGCATAATTAGTTATGTGACAAAAGTTTAGGTTACATATGCTTAAAGTTCAATTATGCATGAAAAGGGCATTTTGGTCATTTACCTAAGGCATATAAACTACCTATCATACAACTAATTAAACCTAAGTGACCATAAGGTATAACCTTGGAAGGTTATTCCCTATACATCTATGGTCACTAAACATGCTTGGTCGGATCCTAATGATCGACCAAACGGGTCGGGTTCGAAAGTCTAAGCGGTTGTTAAGACCGCTTATCTTACGACCCTATACAAGCACTAGACTAAAAGTGACGAGTTAAACATGTTAAAACATGTTTAACTAAGTTAGAAAATAGGTTTTGATATTAAAACAAAGGGTTTTGATACCCAAGAATAGTTTGGTTGCAAAATACGCATAAATACTCATTTTGACCGAAACTATGACTCGTCACTTCACCTAATCAACGTGGTAATCAGTAGGTATAGTCAAAAGGAACTATAACCATCGTGATTACGCTCACGTTGCGAAGTTCAAACGAACTTCGTGTTGACCAATTCATGGTCAAAGCAGAAAGTCAAAGACTGTTTGACTTTCATGCTTGAAAAATGATAAAAGCACGAAAGAATCTTACAAAGGGTCCAAGCTTCAAGATTTGAACTCAATTTGCTCAGGTATGAAGTTTGAGAGCTTCAACTTAGAGCAAGAATGAGAACAAATGTGTGAAATGAGATGAAACAAGGTGGGTTTATATAGATTTCTCAAAACCGTTAGGATCGTTCCTCGATAATTAAGCTTCAATCTAGACCTTACAAGTGTGGTACATTGTTTTGGAATACTAGGGGTGTCCCAAAACCATCAAACGGTATTGCAAATGTTACAAAAAGGACCCTGAACTTCAAGTCGTTTGCTGAAAATTGCTGAAAGTTGCTGAAAATGGGTTTTTCTACCCAGATGAAGCCGTGGTGTCGCGCCACGGCAAAGCCACATAGTGGTGGCGCAGCGCCACCATGTGCCAGCTCCCAGAAGGTTTCAATAATTGACAGGTTTGGTCCCTGCAACACTTTTGAGCCATTTTCGATGCGTTTAAACCCCGTTAACCCCATTTCAAGGCTCTAAGATGAAGTTAAAGTATAGGGAACATGAAATATGCTCAAAAACATCTCGGATGTCGGTTCGTTTGGTCGTACGGTTGCGTTGTTCGGTTAATTACGACGGAAACACGAACGGAAGCGAAAAACGATCCAAATTACGCGACGAATGGAATTTTATCATGCCAATCACTAAAATAAAATATTTTAATGATTACATAAATTTTTGGATGCCCGGATATATTCAGAACGTAAGATATGCGCGAAAATGCAAACTTATGCACTTTTTGACGCTTTTAGTCCCTGTTTGACCAAAAAGTTTATTTCTTGCACACCAAACACCTCAAAGCCTATTTCTAAGCTATGTAAAGGATATTTAGGGCATGTTTAACTTATGATCAAGTTCCAGAATGTTCGTCACAGTACGAATCGGCATACTTTCGCAGTTTGACTCAAATAGTCCCTGCGATCGAATAAACTTGATTTCGGCATACCAAACCCTCCAAAACTTATTTCTAAGTTATGTAAAGGTTATTTCAGGTATGTTAAGCCTATGTCACTATTCCAGAGTGTTTGTTGCATTAAACTGGTTATATTTACGCATCAGTTCGCGTATAACCTTCCAGAAGGCGATTTAAAGCTTGAAATCGAACATGAATTGATATGTGCACATGATACACATATTTATACAAATCCCAAGTATGAAACACAATATTTCATTGATTTGGTATTTGTTTGATGGTCGCAGAGGCACAGGTGTCACAAAATCGCTGGAAACGGGAGATAGCCTATGAACACCATATCCGTATAGCATTGATTCATACATAGATTAAGAATATAGAGGGTATCTAGCTGTTTTATTCAGGATTCTGAGCTGCAATACATGGAAAATTAAAGCATTTGATTGTTTCTGAGATTGGCTCACATATATACATATACATCTAAAGTATTCCAAACATGTGACTCAAGTCTACGATACAAAACTGAATACATTATAAATTGTTTCGAGATACCTTACTTCTCATTTTCTCTAAACCTCAACATTCGTCGTTTAAGAAAATGTGGTATGAATGGTTTTCTAAACACCACCCGTGTTTGCACACAGGTTTTCCTCCTAGTACTATATAATAAAAGAAATCAATAGAGGGACACTTGTCATTATTCTAGACCATCATTAGCTGTAGATAATTATTATTTAATTTAAATTATTAAATTTAATTAGTTGATATCATGATTCAATATATATTATATTAAAAATTTTAAAGTAGATAAAATTTACTGATATTGATGAACATATATTTTATAGATAATATATGAAAATGTTTAAATAGCATTAGCGTTAGATTATTTATAAATAAACGACTTACGTTTTTTTTTTCTTTTCTAATTAGGTTTGTTTGTATAAACTAAATAATAAAAAGGTTAAAAGTTGGGTTTGTTTTTATAAACTAAACTCAATCAAATAAAAACGTCTTTCTCAAAGGTTATAATATAACCACTGTCCGAGAAGAGCTGATAAGATATATATCATCACATTTTTTTGTATAGTACCCTGTTTATTATATTAATTTAATATCATTATCAAACTATCAATATAATATTAATGTTATATTAATATTAAAGCATGTGAAAGCCCTACACAAAGCTAATAGAATGATTGATATGACATTTCATCTTGTGTGCACCGAGGAACTATGACATAATAAAAATTATAAAAAACAATTAGTACTTTAATCTAATAAAATTAGCAAAGAAACTCAATATTACTGTGATGACATCATAGAAATGTGGCATCTTACATGTTTGTATACCAACACATGTTATTTTTGAAATTTCATTGAAGTGAATTTCAGTTAGTTTTCCCTAACATATAAATAGATGTTTATCATGAGAAACTGCAGATATGTTATAAAGATCAAAACATCATGCAAATATATTATAAATATTAAAGCATCATGTTTTATAAAGATCCTACTTTTTATACATTTGTAAACTTAAAGAATATAGAAAGATAAATTACTTATAAAACCAAAAGAATTATCATTTCATGATGTTTTTGGATTCTCAAAGCCCTCGAATAGTGAAATTGTTTTCTATATCTCATGTTATATTCCATTTTCGCCTCTAACTACAGCCAAATATTGCATTGCTATCTTTATTAGTTTTCTCACCTCCACTTTCACCACTAAACATATATAGATGGTACCGAGTAGTTGCAAAACATGAACAAATTATCCACAAGTAAAGTTATTCATCAATATATTAGTTAGCAACCAAACTATCCCTAAAATGATATAAGTATACTGAGTAAGAGAGTGTATATAAGCAATATAGTACTTTAGGCTTAGGGAGTTATGTGGAATAGTGCATTAATTTCATAAATGCTTTATGTAAGTCGTTTGGGAAGTAGGAGGACGCCAAGACTTTTTATATAATTTGGTATATAAAATTAGATTTATTCAATCCGTGTAATGCACAAGGTTTTGAAAGATATGACTTTTTTATTATATAGTATACAAAATTGCATTTATTCAACACATACAATACACGAGGTTCTTAAAGATATAACTTTTCTTATTTAATATATAAAATTACATTTATTCAATCCGTGTTAAAGAGGGGTTTTTAAAAATATATTATTTAATATATAATTAAATTTGCTCAGCCCGTGTAATACACGGGGCTCTAACCTAGTTTTATAATTTATAATAATATAAATACATATTAGGTGTTCAGAATCAAATCCGAAACCAAATCCGAATTATTCAAGAATCCCAATACAAATTATCCGAGAATTCGGATATCCGAGAATTCGGATATCCGAAATTCGGATAATCCGAATTTTCAGATTCGGATTTGATAGTGATTTCGAAAATTTTCGGATATTTATGACAACCGATATCCGAAACTTTATTTTTCCATTTGATCCAACTTCCATAATTCCATTTGAACATCAAAGATCTTAGGATTTTAAACGAACTATCCGAATTTTTGGATATCCGAACTTCTGGATATCTTATTTTAAATACCCCTACTTATAACCTCGTGTAAGGGTTAGATAAATATATGCGTATTGCACGAACTAAACAAAACCATGCATTATACGGGTTAAATAAAAGAGTTAAATGTCATTTTAGTCCCTGTGGTTTGGGTCATTTTGTCAGTTTAGTCCAAAGGTTTCATTTTTTTACCTGTAAGTCCAACAAGGTTTCACCGTTGGCATTTTAGTCCACTGTGTTAACTTCATCCATTTTTTCTCTTAACAAAAAGGACAATTCGGTCATTTTATATGGCCGAATTATCCTTCTAGTTAACAGAATTACATATAAAATGACCGAATTAGCCTTCTCATTAACAGAAAATATGGATGAAGTTAACCCAGTGGACTAAAATGGCAACGGTGAAACCTTTTTGGACCCACAGCTAAAAAATGAAACCTTTGGACTAAACAAGCAAAATGGCCCAAACCACAGGGACTAAAATGACATTTAACTCTAATTAAAATATATGTGATATGTTAAAATATAGGGGGTAATTGGTCTATAATAATATCACCTAGACCTTATTGGCCATTAATAATCCCACCTCAGAATATTCCCCCTGCCAGTCCCACCTTTCACCTATTTTTCCTACAATGGTCCCCCGTTAAAAAAACTTAACGGGGTTAAGCTTTTTTCCAAATTACAAACAGATTTTTAGGGCTTTTGATCAGAACGATGATACGAGTCCATTGATGTAAACTTACTTCGAAATGGTGCTCCAAGTGACTTGATTTTGGTTAATTGGAAATTTAAACACCCGAATTGAAGCACAGTTTTCATCGTTTGGAGCACCGTTTCGAGGTAAGTTTTACATCAATGGACTCGTATCGTCGTTCTAATCAAAAGCCCTAAAAAATCTGTTTGTAATTGGAAAAAGCTTAACTCCATTAAGTTTTTTTAACGGGGGACCATTGTAGGAAAAGTAGGTGAAAGGTGGGACTGGTGAGGGGAATATTCTGAGGTGGGATTATTAATGACCAATAAGGTCTAGGTGGGATTATTACATGCCAATTTCCCTAAAATATATAGTCGTCAAAACATGTCTTTAAAAATTAACTTTGACGTGACATTTATAAATCTTGTTAAGTTAATTTTAAAACATATTTTTTCTCAACCCCACATTAACTTTTTTTTATTTATTGATAAATGTTAATTCAACTAAAATGTTTATACTTTTTTTAAAATCATTTTAAGACAATTAAGTTAATTTAAATTACAATTATAAATATATAGTATAAATATGAATACATATAAAAATTATGGACTAAAAAGTGATTCTTTTAATACCATTTATTTTTTTATTTTACATATTTTTACCATTCAAACCATCCAACCACATTAAATATTTGTTTTTTTAATAATCACCCATAAAAAATTATTGTTATTATTGCTGTTGTTGTTGTTGTTGTCACACCCCGATCCGCATCAGATTTTTGATGGGGGCATGTTGATTGTTCATAACTCATATGACAACTATTAAAGTTTAAAATGTAGTCATGCTCAAAATTAAATAATGTCACATAATCAAACAAATATCCAAATAACTCAAACAATATCCAAGACATGAAACATGAAAATAAAAATCCAGTTTATTATCTAAGGCAAACTCTTAAGTATCCTCATCCTCGTCACTTATATGTAAGCTCATGAACATAATGGTGATGATCTTTCAAGATTTAAACATCTAGTTGTTTAAATCACATTTTTAAGCATATTGTAACAAGATTATCACTAATACAAAATACTACACTAAATAAATATCATGGTCATCATAAATCACAAGATTAATCAACCTAGTTTAACTAAATCAACATGATCATACTAACTATTTAACACTAATACACATAATCATCACATAATACTTCATATTTAGTAGGTTATTAAGATGTGATTAGGGTTTTTAAGTTTGCTTTTTCTTAATCTTCAAGATGATCAACAAGTACTTTTATAATCTACACATAATAATAAGCTTAAAAATGTTAAATGAGGGGCTTACAACTTTGCACAAGCTTAGAAGAAGATTAAGAAGAGATTAAGCTCCAAATCAAGTCCCTAATGAAGCTCCATGCTTTAACCTTGCTTAGATGATCTTGTAAAGGCTTGATTTAGGCTAAAATATGGTGTTTTAGGATGAATGAAAATGAGGTTATGGGGGTGTTCTTAGGCCGAGATCAAGAAGGAAAGGAGAGAGATGTTTGTGTCACACCCTGACTTTTGCGAAAGCGTGTGATGCGTGACTTGATCAATTTCATTGCATTCAATTATAACAAACAACTATATGATAAAAACATGATGTTCATCCATTCATAAGTTTTAAAATATTACAAATCCAAGTTGTTAAGTACCAACCAACAAACTTCAAGTTTAACTTACAAACCATCCAAATACTAAGTTCCGTAAAGGACATTTTAATACAAAAGACTTTTTAAACTAAGGCATTGGTTCGTATATCTTATCGAAGATAAAATATACTAACCAAACCCTTCCAAAAAGGATGACATCAAACTTGAATTATCTTCTTGAAACTTTCTTAACGCCGCTAGACCCATTAGTTTCCTGAAATACATGTAATTTGAAAACATCAACAAAAGTTGAGCGAGTTCATGTGTTTTTGTATGTGTACACGGATAATCTTGTAAACATTTGTAAGTATTCCTTTGTAATCTGGTATGAAAGCGTCTATGAACAGATCAATTAATGATTTGCAAGGTCATTAATATGTGTGCAATGGTGTAAGAAGGCTCAAACCTAGCGGATTTTGTACCGGCCTACCCGGCTGGAACGACATAGTCACCACATTCGGCCACTCTCGGGCCCATGGGTGGGGCTCGCAACACCCAGATAGATCTATCACTCATGCCCCTCGGTCTTTATACAAAGATTAATGGTCTTAAGTGTGCGCCTACCCATTCAAATGATCTAACAGTTCATTCCTTAGCTAATCATACCATTTGAAAACGTTTGTAACATGTATTTCACCCCCGTAAGTTATAAAACCGAAAACAGTTAAAAGAAAAGGGGGACATAAACTCACAAGTTTGTGTCCTGCTGTCTCGTATACTCAAGGGTTCACTTCCTGGGTCGTATCACTACCTACACACGTACTATATTTTATTAGACGATTAGGTCGCGTAACGACTCTTAGTCTTATTTATTAAGACTTATTTTGGAATTGGTATACTTTGAGTTATATGTTGGATGTATATTATATAATTTCAATTTATATAAGTTAAAATAAGAATATTTTAACTTAAACTATTTTTATCCAATTATTTGGGATATTGTTATAAATAATATATTTTGACTTGTTTATCATGTATTTCTCACATATGTATTTTCCAAGTATAGATATGCTTGTATTTATGTATTTTGCCAAGTGTAGGTAGTGTATTCCGGTGTGTATTTATACGTATAGGAATACATATTTTCTTGTATTTGTTATGCATTTTATACTTAATTTGTATTTAATTTTCGGGAATATTATTTTTATAAAACTAAAAATCAATAACTTTATATTCTTAAAATATACATATTTTGAGAGAATTTTTATAGAAAAATATCTATAAATTTTACTTGGCAAAGACAAGTATACTTCCATATATATCTCAAAAATAATATATTTTTAAGATTTAATTTAGAAAAAATATATATTTTTAGTTTTCACCAAAATTATATATTTTTGATTTGTTTTAGAAAATATATACTTCAAAAATAATATATTTTCCCCTTTGACAAAATGTGATATATTTTGCAATAGTTGTAAAAATTTATATTTTACCGTTTCTTCGGTTTCAAAATACCGTTTATCACATTTGTCGAATTACGAGTTTATATCCGGAATATGTATATAAATACAGTCCAATGTCCTTGTCCGGTTTGTCCAATATTCGGGTATAGATTATATATTTATTTTCTTGGGTTTTTTGTAATATTTTTATATTACAATTTTTAGTATTTTGGCATTGTGTATTATTTTCAAGTCCTAATTTTAATATAACTAATACAATCAATATACAAGTAGCACACAAATTTTGTGACATCTAAATATATATTTTCCTAAATATATACTTAGTGATTTTTATTATCAAAAATCAAACTCCAATATTTGTATTTTTTGTAATAAAAATTATGGCAAATTTTTATATTAAAACCAAGATCAAAATTTACTTGTAAACACTTGTTTAAAAATATTTTTCTAAGTGTTTAATTTCTACAAAAATTTTGCCATAGTTTCCCCTTAAAAATGGAGGTTTCCATGCTTATTAGCATATCATTTTCTTTTAAAACTCCATCATCAATCATCAACAATTCACATATAACTTACCATGAGCCAAAAATATGCATTTTCACAATATGTAATGAACTTGAAGTTTGACAAAAATGTGTAGTAATTTAACATGTTGTTTAGTAAAGTCTAGTAACACTAAATCCATGGTTTTTGTTTCATAAAACTCATTTTTATGGAATTTCCTTCTTTACAACTTGTAACATGATCCTTCAAAAACAAATCTTCTTGTATTTTTCATGTTACATACACTTTTCTAGTGCCATTTAACCTTCTAAAACATAGTTATTTTCCTTTGAAACCAAATCATGTGAAATCTTGTAGTAAACTTTAGTTTCTTGAAAATATTATTTTTGAAATCTTACATTTTCAAGACTTATATTTTGTAGGAATAATCATCCTACATATAAACAAGTTCATGGTTCACATAAAGGATGATCATTACAAATTTCTCAAGATCCATCCTTACACTTGCTAGATCATGTGTTTAATTATCATCTAGCAAGCTTCATATGATGATCTACATCATAAACACAAGAAATCAACAAACAAGTTTAACACATACACAAAAACAACTTTGATCTTCATGTTTTTAAGCTTTATGTTCATGATCATGCTTATGTTTTCTTGAGATTCTTTAATTTATCAAGTTACATTATACTTTAACCATTAAGATTAGAAGTAAAAACAAGATTAGAGGAGCTTACTACTAGCTCTAAGGCTAGGGAAGAATCAAGAGTGAAGATGATGAGAATTGTAGTGGATAAAAGCTCCAAGAGAAGGTCCTTCCACTTCCTATGCTTCCCACCTTCCTAGTTATGCTTTTTACACCTTATGATCACCTTGGATTATATGAGATGGATTGAAAAATGGAGGAGTGTGAGAGGGGGTGTTGGGCCGTAGCTATGGAGGAAGAAGGAGAAGGAGTTTGTTGGTTTAGATGTGTTAGAATGTTAAAAGTGAAGGACTTGTGGTTTATGTAGATTGATCTCTAACATCAAATTATCCCATGGTTTTTATGTTGTAAATCAACTCAACATATCTATTAAAATATTCAAAAAAAATCCACATGTGGGGCCCTCATGTAACCAGCCCTAAAGTGGGGGGGGGGGGGGTATTAGTTGAGTTTTAACTTCAAGTTAAGTATGTTAGTTAGATTTCAAGTGTAATGTTTAGTGTTTAATGTGTTATAGTGTTTTAAGGTGTATTATGGTGTTGGGTGATCATAACTAGCTTGGTAACATTTAAACAATGCTTCTAGTGAAATTTTGGTGTTTCGGGTAGGTTCCGGTTGTTCGGTTGGTTACCGGTTCGTTAAAGTGCTAAATTACGCAGTTTAGTGTGCAATAAGATGTCTTTTATGACAGTTTTGATTCCCGACACTTATCAAGCTATTCTGGACCATTAAACCACATTTCTGCATTGTATTTCGAAGTTAAAATGCTGATTTTAGCTGTTTTCTGCAGAATTCTGCAGTTTTAGTGTGTTTCGGGCACTTTCTGGCGCTTAAATCATCACTCGGAAGGCAGTTTTATGATCCCTACTTCCCTACATATTATTCTAGTGTAACTCTTAGTTCCGGGGCTCATTCTGTGTTCTAACTGTTGGGTTTTACACATGTTTATCAAAGCTATTTTATCCGTATAAAATAAAAACGCAGCGGAAAGATTATTTAAATCATGTTACTTACAAGATATAAAACTCATTTTATATGTAAAACCCAATTCCTGGATCCATATATGAACATGCATGCTATCAAAATTAAAACACAACCATAGAGTGTTTCAAGAATACTATCTTCCAAGGAGTAAAAGATATGAAGAAGATGATGCTTCTTGAATGGTAGTCTTCAAGTGTAGAATACCTCAAGCTTGTATACCCCAAGCCATCAAACAAACACTTTAAGTTTAGCTAGGATTTTACACGTGTAACACGCTTGACAAAATCCCCTCTTGATCAACCATACCATGGCCGAAAATATGGAGCATTTTAGAGAGTTCTTACACTTGATTTTTTAAACTTGGAAAACCTCTAGGATGGCACATTATGTTGGCCGAAATTTTGATAGGAATTCTCTAAGTCTTCTAACAATTTTTGTCATACAAAATGTTATTAAAAGTATGAGAGAGATTTTGCCACCCACAACAACCAATCATGGGCCATCTAAATATGACAATTGCATGGTATTTGATTGGTGGAAAACCCCTAGAGAAGAACAAAAGGGGGCGGCCCAAATGCCACCATATTCTCACCCAATCAAATTTTTCCTAGCTTATTTTTATGTCTTGTATTTAGTTTTATAACATTTATAAAACATAACATAACATTTTATAAGTTTCATGCAATCTTTTAAATGTTATTTAACCCATTAAATAACAAAATAAAATATTCTCTCAAAATAAATTATCCATATAATTTATTTGTTTATCAAGTGCAATTATTTAGAAAACCAATTTCAAAATATTCTAAGTGTTAATATTTATTTGTTTGATCATATCATAAATAAATATTATAAGTGTTTGTCTAGCTTGTATTTGGGTATGACTCGACTTGGATCATAACGTACTAGCCACATCAATCTAATATGTGTCTTGGCCATACAGAATCCAACAATCTCCCACTTGCACAAGATACATAGAAGATTGATGCAATTAGTAAAGACCACCTAACTACAGTTTACTACCCCTAATACGTATGACTATATGTCCCATTCAATAACATCATCTCCTTAGTCCCTTACTTGAACATGATTTAGGTGAATCTATCATTTATCCTTTCATTACAGATGTCCTGTTAAATCCAGAGACATAGAGTGATCACTCTCTGTTGATTTAACTTTATCAGGCCTTAGACATCTTACTCTCAACAAATAAGAGGAACAAATCCCTTCTTGACTACATACGTCTCTCACAATCACCTTGTATCACACCTGAGTTTAGCCTTATGTACTGCCTTATTACAGACAGCGAAGAACTAGGTCAAGGTATAATTCTTGGTGAATATCAAGACCCAATATGTATCTCAGGTCAGAGGATACCATGATATTCACCTTTACTCAAATTCACTTATGATCAATCACAAATGATTCCATGCAGTAACATTTGAGAGCGAGTCAGTCCAATATTTGTATCCCACAAATATCTATGAACTTTGGCAGCAACACTTTGCTCTATATTCATACCTAATGAATATCCATTAATCCAAGTTCATAATACTCTTATATTCATATTTGTTCCCACAAGTTGATCGACTACCGACATTTAGAATAAGTAACTTATTCATGGATTTAAACATGCTAAAATGGAACATAACTTACAATACCATGTAAAAGAGTTAACAATTGTTCCAATATCCAAATACAAAATAGATCAAATCCAATCACTAGAATATCAAAGTCCTAAGGCACAAGTATGACCTTTCATGCTTTGCCCGTTCAAGGAGCTTCGTGAGTGGATCCGCAATATTTTGTTCAGTGTGAACTTTGCGAATACATATCTTTCCCTTTTCAACTTCATCCCTTATGTAGTTGAAACTCCGCTCAATGTGCCCAGTCTTTCGATGTACACGAGGTTCCTTGATTTAAGCAATCATACCATCCTTATCACAAAGATCTATAGGGGTCCTGAATGGTAGGGACTACCCCTAGATCGGCAATAATTCAAGTGGTAGATCCATATGAATTATCTCGATTAATGAAGCGGCGATGTACTCTGATTTTGTAGTGGACAATGCTACCCTAATTGTGATCGAGAATCGTCTCGATCAGTTTGGAAACTCATATCCGTGTAACCCTTTACAATGAGTTCCTCTTCACCAGATCTATATATTAGAAACATATCCTTAGTCCTTCTAAGGTATTTCAATATACTTTTAACAGTCATCCAATGACCGTTACTTGGATTTCGCTGATATTTTCTCATCATGCTTAAAGTGTATGATTTGTCCGGTCTAGTGCATATCATTGCATACATAATGGATCCTATAGCAGATGCATATGGGATTCCTTTCATTCTTTCTTGCTCATCTTTTGAGCTTGGACATTGAGATGCACTCAATATTGTCCTCTCTTGAATAGGTACCAAACCTTTCTTAGAGTTCTCCATCTTGAACCTATTCAAGACTTTGTCAATGTATGCACTTTAGTTTAAACCTATCAAGCGCCTTGATCTATCCCTACAGATCTTTATTCCCAAAATATAGGCGACTTCTCTAAGATCTTTAATGGAAAAACAACTTCCAAGCCAGGCTTTCACACCTACCATGGTTGGAATATCATTTCCATATAGTATAATGTTATCGACATATAATACTAAGAAAGTAATAATGCTCCCACTAGCCTTCTTATACACACAAGCTTCATCGACGTTCTTGATGAATCCATATTCCCTAATCTCTTCATCAAAACGGTGATTCCAAGTTCTAGATGCTTGTTTCAATCCATAGATTGATTACTTTAACTTGCATACTCTGTTAGGATGTTTTGGATCGACAAAACCTTTAGGCTGAACCATATAGACATCTTCCTCAAGATATCCATTGAGGAAAGCCGTTTTGACATCCATTTGCCAAATCTCATAATCATATTATGCAGGTATGGCAAATAATATCCTTATTGACTTTAGCATCGCCATAGGCGAGAAGGTCTCATCATAATCAACCCTTTGAGTTTGAGTGAAACCTTTTGGCTACAAGTCTCGCTTTATAAGTATCCAAGTTATCATGCATATCAGTTTTCTTCCTGAAAACCCACTTACTTCCAACTACTTTGGAATTAAGAGTTGATACAACCAATTCCCATACTTGGATGTCATACATGGATCGCATCTCTACGTTCATGGCTTCAAGCCATTTGTCATAATCAGATTTTGACATTGGATCATGGTATGTGGTAGGTTCACCCGAATCTACCACGTAGCATCCATCCATGAAAAATCCATATCTTTCAGGTGGACTACTAATTCTACTAGATCTGCGAACGTTTTGTGTGTATTGATCAATCACTTGATCATTTTCAACAACCTCTTGTTGATTGCTAGTATTAACCAAACGTGTATCGGCTTGTGGTTCTTGATCCTTATCAAGTTCCATTGTTCTACTAATTCCTTCCACAAGGAATTTAGCTTCCAAGAACTCATCCTTCTGAGCAACAAATACCTTTCTTTGCTCTGTTGGATCGTAGAAATAATATCCTATATCATCTTTAGGATATCCTACAAAGATACACTTAGTGGATCGGACTTCCAATTTATTTGGGGTGCATTGCTTTACGTAAGCTTCACGTCCCTATACCTTCAAATATGATAATGATGGAGCCCTTCCATGCCATATTTCAAAAGGGTGTCTTATCCACTTTCTTGGTTTGGGCCATATTTAATATACAGGCCGCGGAGAGCAAAGCGTAACCCCAAAATGATAGAGATAATGCACTCCTAGCCATCATAGATTGAACCATATCTAAATAGAGTTTGACTCCTCCTCTATCGGAACGAAGAACTTTGATTGAGTTGATGAGTTGACTTTCTACTTCACTTTTGAAGATTTTGAACGCTTTAAAACTTCATCTTTGTGTCTTAGCAAATACACATAACCATAACTACTATAGTTGTTGTCACACCCCGACCACGTAGAACATACAAAACGTGGCGGAAATGTCGGGGAGTGTTGTAACAGAATTAATTGTTTCAAATCCATGGCAATTGAAGTTTCGTTTTATTGATTAAAAGTGTTACAATGTCTTAACAAACAAGGAAAACAACATAATTATCTAGTCTTGCATCTTTTATTGTCACTAAAGCCCAAGTCTGCCTATGTGTATCTTGATCATCTTATGCAACAGCTCCTGAAAACACATGTGAAAATAGGTACGTCAGCATAAAAATGCCTGTGAGATACATAGGTTTTGTGAAAATAGGTTTCATGACTTATGTTTGAGAAAATGTTTAGTCATGAACCTTTTAATTTGCTTTGTTTTGTAAATCATTTGAAAAACAATAAGTTCAGATGATATGTATAAATAAAAGAATAATGTATGGTTAAATGAATAACCATGTAACTGAGTTTGTATAAGATAAGTTGTTTGTAAAACAATGTCTTGTGAAAAGTATATTATTTATATAAAATGTTATATGTATCAAACTGAAATGATTCAAATAACGCTACGATATGTAATACCATACAAACACTTATATATAGGAAGTACCAGCGGCGTATCCACCATGCTTGTATCATATTACACACGCATCGTTACTTAATCACTTAATCAAACCAAAACACCAAAGTAATGTTTAACAGTTGTAGAAATGTTTATGTATGGTCAAAGACGGTTCACACGGTTCATAGATACAAACGGTTCACAGATACAAACGGTTCACAGATACAAACGGTTCACAGATACAAACGGTTCACAGATATCAACGGATCACATAGTCAAATGATTACAACGGTTCAATATGTAGTATAATGTGTTCATATGCTGGATAAGCATATGCAACAGAAAAGCAATGTAAAACAATGTACTAAGTATGCACACAATGAACATACATAGCATAAAATGTAATGAAATCATGTACTAACGAACATAGCAGGTATATGATGTGAAAACGGGAAAGCATGAAAGTAACAAGTAGGCACATGTGTTCCACCCCAAAACAGTTTGGAAAACAGTAAAAGAGGGGTCTATGTACTCACTTGAGATTGCTCAGAAGTCCTTGAGTAACAACCAAACAATGCTAGAGATCGCGGATATCAAACGGCACCTAATATAGGTAACTATGTTAATTAACCGGACCTAGGTCGGAAGATCGGGTAGCATTAGGGTTTGTAAACCAAACGAGTGTAGAGACTCGTGTCATTTGGTTTAACAAAGCCTACATACTAAATGAAACTTAACCTAAGTGCTTTCGACCCATTACGACCCGTTTAGGTAGCTTATGCTACTTTAACGCGTCGTTCGCGTGAAACGCGTTCGGACCGCCTAACTAGCCCTATGACAAGTGTTATATGCCTAAACATGTTACATAATTAGTTATGTGACAAAGGTTTAGGTTACATATGCTTAATTACCAATTATACATGAAAAGGGTATTCTGGTAATTTACCTAAGGCATATAAACTACCTATCATACAACTACTCAAACGATGTGACCATAGGGTATAACCTCGGAAGGTTATTCCCTACCTACCATGGTCACCTAATGTATTTGGTCGGATCCTAATGATCGACCAAACTGGGTCGGGTTCGAGGTATAAGCGATTTATTAGATCGCTTACCCTACGACCCTAGACAACGTGGTAATCAGTAGGCATAGTCCCAAGGGACTATAACCAACGTGATTACACTCACGTTGCGAAGTTCAAACGAACTTCGCATTGACCATTACTGGTCAACGCTGAAAGTCAAACAAAGTTTGACTTTCTGACTCGAAAAGCAATAAAATAAGGAAAAGAACGAAAGAATACTAACCCAGGGTCCCCGAATGCTAATCCCGATCTAAGAACTCAGGTATGAAACAATGGTTTCAACTTAGAGCTCTCAAATCAGAATTCTTGTGGGTTTAGAAGCAATGGGGGGTGGGGTATTTATAGTTTTCGGGTAACCGTTAAGATCGTTTGTCGAATATCGTGCCTTAATCGTATCCGTACAAGTGTCGGAAAGTTATGGTGCCTAAAAACCATCCTTATCAGCTGAATATGCAAGTGGGAAAGGTGTGGTTGTGGTTAAAACAGCTGGTACACGCTGACTGTTCGTTCTGATCTGTTCTGGGAGTCTGACGCGGGCCGCCTAAGAATGTTAAGAAACTGAGGCGGGCCGCCTGGCTGTCTGATCAGCAAACTTCTTGCAGAATTGACAGTTTTGGTCCCTGCACGTGTTTAAGGCCATTTCCGACACTTCTAAGGCCCGTAAAGCTAACTTTAAGGCCCTAAAATGTTGCCTAAACATTGAGGACATGAAACATGCTCAAAAATATGCCGGGTGTTGGTTCGTTTGGTCGTACGAACGCGATGTTCGCTTAATTACGACGGAATGCGCACAAGCGCGAAAAACGATCCAAATGACGCAACGAATGGATTTTTGGCAAGCCAAACACTAAAGCATAATATAGTCATGCTTACATAAATTTTTGGATGTCCGGATGTATTCAGAACGTAAGTTATGCGCGAAAATGCAAACTTGTGCACTTTTTGACACTTTTAGTCCCTGAATGACTCAAAAGTTTATTTTAGCACACCGAACCCCTCAAAGCCTATTTCTAAGCTATGTAAAGGATATTTATGGCATGTTTAACTTATGGTCATGTTCCGGAAGGTCTGTTATAGTTCAGATTGGCATACTTTCGCAGTTTGTCAACTTTAGTCCCTGTAAGCGATTTAACTTTGATTTCACCACACCAAACCTTCCAAAACTTATATCTAAGTTATGTAAAGGTTATTTAAGGTATGTTAAGCCTATTTCACTATTCCGGAGTGTTCTTTGGATTAAACTGGTTATATCTACTCATCAGAGCGCGTATAACCCTCCAGAAAGCGATTTAAAGCTTGAAATTGAACAAGAATTGATATGTGTAAACGATACACATATTTTTACAAATCCCAAGTATGAAATACTATATTTCATTGGTTTGGCATTTGTTTGATGGTTGAAGTGACACAGGTGTTACAGTCTCCCCTACTTTAGGAAATTTCGTCCCGAAATTAAATTCGTAGGAGTCTATCTGTGACTTTGTGTTAAATAACCATCAAAGATGAACAAGACATAATCCTGTAATTTCTCTTTAACGGACATTTTTCAGAAAAGAAAAATGAACGGAGTTATTTTCAACAGGCATTCTTTAGAAAATGGAACATGAAGGAATAACAAAGATATTCATTTCCCTCGATGGATATTTTTCAGCAACGAAAATGAACGGAAATGAGTTAACGAAAATGAACGAAACGAGTCATTTTCCACGATTTCTTTTAGAAACGAAAATGAACAGAATGAGTCATTTTCCACAACATCTTCAGAAACAAAAATGAACAGAATGAGTCATTTTTCACAACATCTTTAGAAACAAAAATGAACAGAATGAGTCATTTTTCACCATTTCTTCAGAAACAAAAATGAACAGAATGAGTCATTTTTCACAACATCTTCAGAAACAAAAATGAACAGAATGAGTCATTTTTCACAACATCTTCAGAAACAAAAATGAACAGAATGAGTCATTTTACATCTTCAGAAACAAAAATGAACAGAATAGTCATTTTACATCTTCAGAAACAAAAATGAACAGAATAGTCATTTTACATCTTCAGAAACAAAAATGAACAGAATAGTCAGTTTACATCTTCAGAAACAAAAATGAACAGAATAGTCATTTTACATCTTCAGAAACAAAAATGAACAGAATAGTCATTTTACATCTTCAGAAACAAAAATGAACAGAATAGTCATTTTACATCTTCAGAAACAAAAATGAACAGAATAGTCATTTTACATCTTCAGAAACAAAAATGAACAGAATAAACTCTAGACACATGACAAAACTCACTGTGGTTTCCGTGCACTGAATTTCATAATTATATATGCATCCATAATTACGCAATTCCTTGCATAGTCCGCACAATTTGTCTGAAATGTGAAGGGGAGGAAAAATCAAACCTGATGATGAGTGTGACTAAACTACCATAGGGTCCTTTTAATTAGATCGACAAAGGATCCTTTTAAATTAGACCACCAAGGAGTCCTTTCAGCTATATCATCACATGATATTCCTAACCAGATTTTTGGATCAATCTGTTTACCTAGACCTCTCAGGGTCTAATTATGGAATGGTACAATATAATCCAAGGGTCTTTACTATTACGTACAAGCCCGTTGAGGATTTAATATAGCACCCAAAGATATGGAAGATTCTACGAGGATTTGAATGACAAGAATTTGGATCACACCAAAAACATAAAGGGAACATATAAACACATAATCACATAGTTGTTTAATTTGTTATTAACTTGTTATCTTTGGACGCGGATACTTAAAGCACACCAGGAATCCAATTCGTGGATTTCATTTGGCACTTTAATCATTTCAAGAATCTATCTATGAAGATAGGATAATCTTAAAAGGAATTCGGCTTTGTCCTTATTGAATTATGATGTACGTATTGAATCATACAAAGAATTCAATTAAGGACTCCGATGAATGATACCCATCCACAAGGATCTAATTATGAGGATAGAAAGATCCTACATGGATTTTTGGAGTTTGTGTAACGAGAGTGTTCCGACACCTTGCACTAGGCGTGCTTACGTCGATACACAAGGTAGAAAGTTCATGAGGTTGAGGCGCCAGATATGTCAAGCGCCAGATATGTCAAGCGACATATGAAGCAGAGTTTGAAGGTAGAGCAGCAGCAGGATTTGTAACAGCTTTGCTTTGGATTGCAAAGCGGCACATGTTAACCAAATGTCTCCATCGTCCACCGTGGGTACATTTGAAACAAGGTATTTGATTTGGATGATGATGGTTGCATTGTTTTCTCCAAGGAGCGGTTCCCTTGCACGGCTTCATCCCTGAGACAAGTCATGGGGATAGCTAAATCATCGGTCCTCTGGAGTATGACGCCTATTTGCTGGGTAGTTGCAGCACCTGGTTCGGACATTGTTGTTGCGATGAAGAAGCATCTTGAAGATAACGAAAGGCATAGGAGGAAACAAGCGAAAGATAGTCAAAAGAGAATAACAACACATGAAGATTGTGACCATTTGTTTGTTACCAAAGGCAAACAAATGAGATGGTGACTAATCAAAGTAAATGGGTCAATATAATGTATCGCGAAGACATGCTCGCCTATAAGTGAACACTCATCCCAAGAATTCCCAGGTAAGCACAACTGGTCTCGCGTCTGATGAGATGTATACGAAGTGCTTGCCTAGACAGAAAACCCAGAATACAGGCATTCACCCTTCCAGTTTGCACGTGTTCACATTATTTAAAACCCAAAACCTTGGCGAGATTTTGAAAATTCAAAGGGGTTCAAAACCATATAATAGAGGGTTCAAAACCTTGTAATAAATCATCCTAGAACAGATGATTAGTTTTCAAAGCGGTTTTGAAATTTATGTTCTTGTTGTGGTAGTCGCCTAAGGATAGGTGACGGTATTGTTTTATGACTAAACGCAAGTAAACTCGCGTTAGGGTCCTAAGAAAAGTTATAGACTAGGTCAAAGCATTACTAATAACCTAATTCCCTATAACCATTAGCTCTGATACCATCTTTTCTGTCACACCCCGACCACGTAGAACATACAAAACGTGGCGGAAATGTCGGGGAGTGTTGTAACAGAATTAATTGTTTCAAATCCATGGCAATTGAAGTTTCGTTTTATTGATTAAAAGTGTTACAATGTCTTAACAAACAAGGAAAACAACATAATTATCTAGTCTTGCATCTTTTATTGTCACTAAAGCCCAAGTCTGCCTATGTGTATCTTGATCATCTTATGCAACAGCTCCTGAAAACACATGTGAAAATAGGTACGTCAGCATAAAAATGCCTGTGAGATACATAGGTTTTGTGAAAATAGGTTTCATGACTTATGTTTGAGAAAATGTTTAGTCATGAACCTTTTAATTTGCTTTGTTTTGTAAATCATTTGAAAAACAATAAGTTCAGATGATATGTATAAATAAAAGAATAATGTATGGTTAAATGAATAACCATGTAACTGAGTTTGTATAAGATAAGTTGTTTGTAAAACAATGTCTTGTGAAAAGTATGTTATTTATATAAAATGTTATATGTATCAAACTGAAATGATTCAAATAACGCTACGATATGTAATACCATACAAACACTTATATATAGGAAGTACCAGCGGCGTATCCACCATGCTTGTATCATATTACACACGCATCGTTACTTAATCACTTAATCAAACCAAAACACCAAAGTAATGTTTAACAGTTGTAGAAATGTTTATGTATGGTCAAAGACGGTTCACACGGTTCATAGATACAAACGGTTCACAGATACAAACGGTTCACAGATACAAACGGTTCACAGATACAAACGGTTCACAGATATCAACGGATCACATAGTCAAATGATTACAACGGTTCAATATGTAGTATAATGTGTTCATATGCTGGATAAGCATATGCAACAGAAAAGCAATGTAAAACAATGTACTAAGTATGCACACAATGAACATACATAGCATAAAATGTAATGAAATCATGTACTATAATGTACTAACGAACATAGCAGGTATATGATGTGAAAACGGGAAAGCATGAAAGTAACAAGTAGGCACATGTGTTCCACCCCAAAACAGTTTGGAAAACAGTAAAAGAGGGGTCTATGTACTCACTTGAGATTGCTCAGAAGTCCTTGAGTAACAACCAAACAATGCTAGAGATCGCGGATATCAAACGGCACCTAATATAGGTAACTATGTTAATTAACCGGACCTAGGTCGGAAGATCGGGTAGCATTAGGGTTTGTAAACCAAACGAGTGTAGAGACTCGTGTCATTTGGTTTAACAAAGCCTACATACTAAATGAAACTTAACCTAAGTGCTTTCGACCCATTACGACCCGTTTAGGTAGCTTATGCTACTTTAACGCGTCGTTCGCGTGAAACGCGTTCGGACCGCCTAACTAGCCCTATGACAAGTGTTATATGCCTAAACATGTTACATAATTAGTTATGTGACAAAGGTTTAGGTTACATATGCTTAATTACCAATTATACATGAAAAGGGTATTCTGGTAATTTACCTAAGGCATATAAACTACCTATCATACAACTACTCAAACGATGTGACCATAGGGTATAACCTCGGAAGGTTATTCCCTACCTACCATGGTCACCTAATGTATTTGGTCGGATCCTAATGATCGACCAAACTGGGTCGGGTTCGAGGTATAAGCGATTTATTAGATCGCTTACCCTACGACCCTAGACAACGTGGTAATCAGTAGGCATAGTCCCAAGGGACTATAACCAACGTGATTACACTCACGTTGCGAAGTTCAAACGAACTTCGCATTGACCATTACTGGTCAACGCTGAAAGTCAAACAAAGTTTGACTTTCTGACTCGAAAAGCAATAAAATAAGGAAAAGAACGAAAGAATACTAACCCAGGGTCCCCGAATGCTAATCCCGATCTAAGAACTCAGGTATGAAACAATGGTTTCAACTTAGAGCTCTCAAATCAGAATTCTTGTGGGTTTAGAAGCAATGGGGGTGGGGTATTTATAGTTTTCGGGTAACCGTTAAGATCGTTTGTCGAATATCGTGCCTTAATCGTATCCGTACAAGTGTCGGAAAGTTATGGTGCCTAAAAACCATCCTTATCAGCTGAATATGCAAGTGGGAAAGGTGTGGTTGTGGTTAAAACAGCTGGTACACGCTGACTGTTCGTTCTGATCTGTTCTGGGAGTCTGACGCGGGCCGCCTAAGAATGTTAAGAAACTGAGGCGGGCCGCCTGGCTGTCTGATCAGCAAACTTCTTGCAGAATTGACAGTTTTGGTCCCTGCACGTGTTTAAGGCCATTTCCGACACTTCTAAGGCCCGTAAAGCTAACTTTAAGGCCCTAAAATGTTGCCTAAACATTGAGGACATGAAACATGCTCAAAAATATGCCGGGTGTTGGTTCGTTTGGTCGTACGAACGCGATGTTCGCTTAATTACGACGGAATGCGCACAAGCGCGAAAAACGATCCAAATGACGCAACGAATGGATTTTTGGCAAGCCAAACACTAAAGCATAATATAGTCATGCTTACATAAATTTTTGGATGTCCGGATGTATTCAGAACGTAAGTTATGCGCGAAAATGCAAACTTGTGCACTTTTTGACACTTTTAGTCCCTGAATGACTCAAAAGTTTATTTTAGCACACCGAACCCCTCAAAGCCTATTTCTAAGCTATGTAAAGGATATTTATGGCATGTTTAACTTATGGTCATGTTCCGGAAGGTCTGTTATAGTTCAGATTGGCATACTTTCGCAGTTTGTCAACTTTAGTCCCTGTAAGCGATTTAACTTTGATTTCACCACACCAAACCTTCCAAAACTTATATCTAAGTTATGTAAAGGTTATTTAAGGTATGTTAAGCCTATTTCACTATTCCGGAGTGTTCGTTGGATTAAACTGGTTATATCTACTCATCAGAGCGCGTATAACCCTCCAGAAAGCGATTTAAAGCTTGAAATTGAACAAGAATTGATATGTGTAAACGATACACATATTTTTACAAATCCCAAGTATGAAATACTATATTTCATTGGTTTGGCATTTGTTTGATGGTTGAAGTGACACAGGTGTTACAGTTGTTGGTAAAAGTAATTAAGTATCTTTCACCATTCCTAGTCATTGGCTTAAAAGGATCACATACATCCGAATGTATGATACCTAATAAATCTTTTGCCCTTTCCCACTAAAGGGTTTCTTAGTCATTTTACCTTATAAACTAGATTCACATGTATCAAATGAACCAACTTCATTTGTCTCCAAAAGACCATTCTTTCGAAGTGTTTACATGCGACATTTGTTTATATGACCAAGGAGATAATGCCAAAGATAGGTCTCACTCAAATTTATTTTGAGTTTCTTGGTGATTGCTTGGTACATTAAACTATCAAATGATGTATTATTATGAACCAATTCATAAATACCATTTGAAAGCATAGCTTTAAAGTAAAACATATCATTCATCGAAATATAAATGTCATTGTTTACAAACTTTAAATCAAAACCATATTGTCTTATAAGGGAAACTGGAATAATGTTCCTAGTCAAACTAGGAGCATTCAATACATTTTTAAAACAATTTCCAAACCATTTGGAAGTTTCAAAACAAAGTCTCCTAGGGCTTCAACTTGAACTTTCGCTCCATTGCCCATGAAGAGACTAATGTCTCCCTTCTTGTAATGCTTATTTCTTTCGAACTCTTGCAACGAATTGCAGATATGAGTTCCACATCCGGTATCTAATACCCATGTGTTAGAAGAAATAATATTAAGGTCAATTATGTTTCATAAAGATTGTACCTGAGGTTTGCCCCGCATCCCTCTTATTTTTCAACTCTTTGAGATAGGTTGGACAATTCCTTTTCAATTGTCCTATCTCATCATATTCAAAGTATGGATCGTTCGTGGCAACCTTTGCCTTATTATATTTTGGTTTTGGAAAGAAGGTGGTTCCGCTTTAGTCTTTCTTTTCTTTTTCCCTTTGAAGTGTCCCTTTCATTTGCAACACTTGCCTTGGTGTCGGGGTGATGCCCTTTCTTGTTGCCACCCTCATTGATCGTTAGAATGGATAAACCCTTTTACCCATATTGAGCCTTTCGAGCTGATCAATGTGGCTTTTATCTTAAAGATATGAGACCTATTGGGTTTCCTCTTTTCGACATGCATGAAGCGCTCGAAGCGTTCTACCCTTGCATATTGTAGGAACATTTCCTTCAATTGGGTAATCATGTCGTATGCTTATGATGTTCAAAATCCTTTTGAATCTCGGGAATCATAATTCCCAACATGAGGCAAGAGGCTCACATAGAATCCACGGTATTCTTAATCCAATCGTTATGGGCATCCTCATCATCCATGTGAGGTTTATCGAGAATAGGATCGTTGAACACATAGGATATCTTCTCTTACTTTAGAACGATTCTTAAGTTTCGATATTAATCCATGAAGTGTTATAATTGGGACGATCCTTTTCAAGGATTGTTTTTAGTGATAGGTTACGGACGGTTTGGGTAATATTGTTAGCGGCCATCTACAAAATTTTACAAGGTTCAACTTTAGTATTTTTCGATATCATTATATTTTAATCATTAATACCCTTTTATGTCTCATAGACAATTAATAATTAAAATCTAGAACCCAACGTTACATTTAAATATTGGTTAGGTGACCTTTATCCCTCTATTTAAATTAACAAGGTAGTCAACGTTTGACAATTGCAACCCTTTGCAACTTCTAGCCATATGGGATCGGTTAAACATCTTTATGTTTAGTTGGCATGTTTAATCCCATCAACACCTTTTGTTCGCCATGCTTCGATGACCTTAAGTTCATGGTTTCCAAATCAAGTCGTCCAACTTACACACACGTGTGAGTTTATACACATAAGTGGTTAGGTGACCTTTATCCCACAAACATGGTAAACCCACCTCGAATATACAAGTTCCCTCAAATGTGGTTAGGTGACCTTTATCCCACAATAAGAGTTCCCAAGTGATTCGAGTGTTGTATAAAAGGATGGTGTTTGACTTGTTTTATAAAAGGGGTTTTTAATATTTCAAAATTCTAGTTTAGAAAATATTATGTACCATACATTTGCATGCATTCAAATCCTTGGTACTTTAGAAAAACCAATTTTCAAGGTTCTTTTTTAATAAAACCCATTTTAATATAAAATCATTAATTTTTAATAAAACCTTTTATTAAACACTTTAATGATTTTTGTTAAGAACCAATTTTAAGCTTGTTGTTCATTATTAGTTTGTTAAGCATGCATATCCAGATATCATCCAAACAATAAAATAAGCAACCACACAAGCACAACATACATAACAATAGGTGCATAACCATAGCCAACTATTTTTTACCACACTTGTTAGCCGAAACAAGTGTGTCAAAAGGTCCTTCCTAAAGGGTGAATATTGACACAAGTAGTGTGTCATTGAACTCCCACTTGATCCCGTATCCAAATGCTTCAAGTCTTCTTCTTGTGTTGTGATTTCTCCACTTTCTTTGAGCTTCCAAAATGTCTTTAAATTCAGCTCCAAACTCCTTTGGACTTCAAAAATGTGTTTTGGTTATCGGGCTAAAATCCCGTTAAGAACTATGAAGTCCTTTAGGCCCTAAATTAGCCAAACCAAAACCGCATTTTTGTATGCATCTTCTTTTACAAAAGGTATCCTAATACATTTTTTCTAGTAAAATAAAATGCACCTAATCTATTTATTTTACATACCAAATGAAAATAAATAAATTACATAACTTTACAAATGGAAGAACAAAAATAATTAATTATTACAACCCATTAAAATAATTAAATACAAATCACAAACACAAATATTCAACATATTCAAACACAAGGTCATGGCTAGGTTATGAACACCAAATATATATCCTCATATATAAAATTCAAGAAGCAAAAATGGTTTCCTTTTTACAACCTACTTTTCGGCCAAGAATGAAAAAACCGAAAAAGTGGGTTTTTGTCCAAACAAACAAATCATCCAAATGACATAATTTTTCAAGATACATTTATGCATGTATGAAAATAATCTTGAAAAACAAAAGGAGAACCATATTCATAAATTTCGGCCATAGGGTTTAACCAAACCCGAAACCCGAAAATTTCATATCCTATGAAGCATGCACTCATATAAGCGGCTCTAGATGCCATTGTTGGGTTTTTCACATTTTATCAAAGCTATTTTATCCGTATAAAATAAAAATGCAGTGGAAAGATTATTTAAAACATGTTACTTACAAGATATAAAACTCATTTTATATGTAAAACCTAATTCCCGGATCCATATATGAACATGCATGCTATCAAAATTAAAACTCAACCATAGAGTGTTTCAATAATACTACCTTCCAAGGAGTAAAAGATATGAAGAAGATGATGCTTCTTGAATAGTAGTCTTCAATACCTCAAGCTTGTATACCCCAAGCCTTCTAACAAACACTTTAAGTTTAGCTAGGATTTTACACTTGTAACTCGCTTGACAAAATCCCCTCTTGATCAACCATACCATGACCGAAAATATGGAGCATTTTAGAGAGTTCTTACACTTGATTTTTTAAACTTGGAAAACCTCTAGGATGGCACATTATGTTGGCCGAAATTTTGATAGGAATTCTCTAAGTCTTCTAACAATTTTTGTCATACAAAATATTATTAAAAGTATGAGAGAGATTTTTGCCACCCACAACAACCAATCATGGGCCATCTAAATATGACAATTGCATGTTATTTGATTGGTGGAAAACCCCTAGAGAAGAACAAAAGGGGGCGGCCCACATGCCACCATATTCTCACCCAATCAAATTTTTCCTAGCTTATTTTTATGTCTTGTATTTAGGGGCTGTTTGGCAGCCCTCTTAATGAATCATTAAGAGGTGGACCTCTTATTCGGACAGAGGTGATAGTGTTTGGTTGTGCCTCTTAATAGCAAATCTCTTAATGAATCAGTCTGAATCATTCAGATATAAGATGTTGCTGAATGAAAACAAAAGACTTGTTACCCTTTCCCTTCTCTTTCTCTGTAAACAAGAAACGGACCTTTCACCTCTCATAAGCCAAACCTCCGCCCCCACCCCTCTCCTCACCACCGTCCCGCCGCCCTCCTCCTCCCTCTCCTCACCACTGAAAAACAGTGAGTGCGACGAATTGTTCGAGTTTTAGAGTGAGTTGATGCCATAACTTCCTCTGGTACAGATCTGCAAGCGTATTGTACCAATCGGAGAGTTCTGGGTGAGTATTACGAAGAGAATCTAGGTATTGAAGAGCTGACATCGCTGATTGATTTCCGAAACGGTTGCTGAATGAACGATTTGGGGATTTGTGTGTAAAGAAGTATAAACCCTTGTTTGATTTCGTCTGTGATTTCTTTTGCTTCAAGAAACGAATGACGGTGTAGTGGTGGTGCTGGTGGTGACGGTGGAGTTGCAGTGGTGTTGGTGGCGGTGGTGGTGACGGTGGGGGATTTGTGTGTAAAGAAGTATAAACCCTTGTTTGATTTCGTCTGTGATTTCTTTAGCAGGTCTTCGTGTGCTTGTGGTTGATGATGATCCCACTTGGTTGAAGATTCTTGAGAAGATGCTCAAGAAGTGCTCTTATGAAGGTTTTTTTTTTTATTAATTTCATCACTACTTCTGTTGAGGTATTTGTTTGTATATACGTGCCATATGTTTGTGAAATTGATATAAAATGTGTGTCATTTGGATTGGTTTTGTGTGTTTGGTGAGGGTTTGAGATTATGATTTGTGTTTGTGGATTGATTTTATTGAAGTACATATGTAATATTGCTACATTTTGTGATTACTGGTTGTAGGTTAATAATGGTTTTTTTTAATTAAAAGGGGTAAAAATGTCATTTTACACGGTCATTCAGATGTGCAACCAAACAGCACTTTACTGGTTCAGCACTTACTGGTTCAGAGCCTCTTACCAATTCAGACCTCTTATTCATTCAGCACTTATTGATTCAGATGTTGCCAAACAGCCCCTTAGTTTTATAACATTTATAAAACATAACATAACATTTTATAAGTTTCATGCAATCTTTTAAATGTTATTTAACCCATTAAATAACAAAATAAAATATTCTCTCAAAATAAATTATTCATATAATTTATTTGTTTATCAAGTGCAATTATTTAGAAAATCAATTTCAAAATATTCTAAGTGTTAATATTTATTTGTTTGATCATATCATAAATAAATATTATAAGTGTTTGTCTAGCTTGTATTTGGGTATGACTCGACTTGGATCATAACGTACTAGCCACATCAATCTAATATGTGTCTTGGGCATACAGAATCCAACACTAACAACATGTCTGTCTGACTACTGAACTCCCGTCAGTACTTCTGGTTTATCTGATCAATGTACTGGTTTCATTCTGTGCACTAATCCAACTGTCCCATGATGCATTTAACATTCATTAATATCATGCAATCATGTAATGTATTTGTATGTCTATGACAGTAATCAGAAAATCATTCATATCATTGGTTCAAGCATACACAGTCATTAAAGAAGAATTACTGTTTATATTGTACGGAAATACATGGAAAAGTGACAGTTGTCACAGTTTGGGTGATTTTTTTGAATGAGGAAAATGATGGAAAATGGTGTGATTTTTGTTTATAAGATATGGCCATTCCAAGATCTTCAAAAAGTCTTCATCCTCCATACTCTTTTATCTAATCTTTGGAATTGTAGGTGATTGGTATGGGGCCCACCTTAACCGAATTTAGGGGGGGGGGGGGGGAGGGTATAAGGTTTTTTTTTTTTTTTATAAAAGTTAACTTTATATAAAACTTGTAAGTTATATAAATGTTTAGGGGTTTAGGGGGTTTAAGGAGTTCTTGTGTCATTAATGTTGCGACAATATTTTTGACGCCAAAAGATGGCTCACTAGTTCACTAGATTGTTAGTTTAGTCATTAGAGTGGTAAAAATACCACTAACCAGTTCGTCGGCGCGAAAACAGACAAGTTATGAGTGCACCGTCGTAGTACCGGAAGCTTGTGTTTCGGGTATCCCATTGATATCCCCAAGCCTATTTAGGATGTATTATATTATTTACAAGTCCTACAGACATTAAAATGCGGAATTTTAGTGTCGCGGACATTTTATTTTGTTACAGTTTAGCGCGGAACGGACAAGGTGTGATCATGTGCGTTTACCGGAATGTTAAGGCGTTTTAGTATTTGGTGTCCCTAATTAGGGATTTTTATTTGTATTTCAACTATAAAGTGCGTTCATGCCATTCGTCGATCGTTCGGAAAGTTTTCGAAACTTGCTGGCATGAATAGCGTGTTCCGGTGAATAGTGTTTTCAGTATTTTGCCAACATATTTGGACATAGTTTGAAGTTTTCTCGCGACGCGGCGATTGTATTAATATTGTTCAACATATTTAACCATGTCCTATGATTGCTAGACTTTACACGACCTAATCACGCAATAATTAAATCGTAACGAACCCAATTAAATGTTTAATCAAGTGGTTAAGTTGTACGGAATTACCATTATTTTTGCCGGTTGTCACATTATGTGTCAAGATGTCAAGTGCTAGAACTCCATGCCACCTTTTGGAGGATTTTTTTGTTATATTCCGCCCCCTTGTGGTGATATAAGGAACAAAACCTTGATTTTTTAAATTTGAAACTATGTTGTAAATTTTTAAACAATTATCTTTTGAAGTGATGTAAACACTTACTTAACTTATGTTTGAAACTTGATACAATGAATGACATTTGGAATTTGTTTTTATTCATGTAGTATGTTTACTTATTCGTATGCAATGAGAATCAAACACGATCACATCTCGCGCTTCCGCCTCTGAAAGGGGTGTGACATTCGGGGCGGTCGGGGATTACTTACCGTTGGCACCGATTTGAGCTCGGGGGCGGTGTTCCCGATCGGGGACTCGCTCCACCTCAGCTCTCCGATCAACATGCCGAGCCCACATCCCATCGTCTTAGTCCAACAGTGTTTATACATAAAAGTAAAAGCGGTGGTAGTAATTTGACAGCCACCGACCTTTTATTTTTATTTTTATTTTTAGATATAGAGTAATTATGTGATCATCATTTTTTGACTTTGTTAAATTCGAAATTATTTAATTTACCACATTTATCAATTTTGAATTATGTATTATATTTTAATATACTGTATTTTATTTATTGACGTTATATTAAATATGTAGTTTAATATAATATATTATTTAGTTAAGTGCATTCAGATTCTTTATCCATATTATTATATTAAAACAATTATTTTTTCTCTTTTCATTTCAATTAAATAATATTTTTTATACCTTTATAATTATATTTTCTCTCTATCCCACTCATAACCATTTCAAAATATTAAAAAAATTTATAAGGGGAGAACAGTGTTTCTAATTTACAGATGAAAAGTAACATTCCCATATATTTTCCCTCTCATTCACTCACAACCACTCAAAACCACTAACAATCATTCCTTATAAATATAAGTAACTTACTCACATATATTTTAGAAAACCAATGAGAATGTTCTAACAACATTCACAACAATATCCATATATTTACCGTAAAAACACCTACTTTTTTCTCTTTTATTTTCAATTAAATAATTTTTTATACCTTTATCATTACCTTTTCTCTCTTCTCCACTCACAACCATTTCTAAAAATATTAAAAAATTTATAAGGTTTTCTCTCTGCGGATATTTTTTCCATATATTTATATATTGAATAGTAACATTCTTATATATTTTCTCTCTCCTTCATTCACAACCATTGAAAAACACTAATAATCATTCCTTATAATATAACTAAATTCACTCATATATTTTTAGGCTCATAATTGTGAATGCTCTAAGAAGTAGAAACATTATATATTAAATATATATAGTTTTAAAAAATTAAAAAGTAGTTATGAAATATCATATTTTTGAAATTGAGGACATATATAAAATGTATTGATGTAGGAAAAATGTGTAGGTGTGTGTTTAAAAGATAGAAGATATCTAAAAGTTAAAAACATATGATGACATAATTTGATCAATGTAAAGAGATATTCTAATAACTTAAAAGTTTATTGTGGGTTTAGCAAGATGAAGACTCATAAAACATACAACATATCTTTTAATTTAGGGGAAATGGACTGTATCACTCTAAACTATGCAAAATTGGCCAATATCACGCCCAACTTTCAAGTTGGCTCCCACCACCCTCTACTCGACAACTTGGTGTCACTGTCACCCCTTCGTTAAAAAAACACTAACTGAGTTTGTTTATTTTGCTGATGTGGCTTTTTATCTGATGTGGCAAGGTGACGTGGCATTTTTTAATTATAATTAATATAAATATAGATATATATAACACAATACATACAGTCACTTTATAACAACAGCAATTATCAAATCTTTCTTCACCAGCGACGTTCATCATCTTCACCAACATTAGATCTGAAAGTTCAGTTACACAGCGACAATCAGATCTGAAAGACCACAGCTTGCATTTTCGATCAGTTCAAGAACAACTTTGAAACAAACTTTGATTAACAACAAAAACCTGAATCAAATTTTATTATATCCAAGTAGATTAGCAGTCTGCATTTTCAATCACCGCCGCCACCGTCAACACCACCACCACCACCACCTCCTTCCCCCCTTCTGACCACCGCCGCCATCGACTCAGCCACCACCTTCTTCCCCCTTCTCACCACTAGGATTTTCAGATCTGACCAGTCCACCACCCTACAACTCCGGCTGCCACAGGATTATGGGTGGTAATCCCCGCAATGTTAAAAAAGGGGAAGACAACAGAAATAATGACGGTTGCTTTAGTTATGTTCTTATTCCAATACCTTCCGAAGATCTATCACTCGATATGTCTTTTGCGACGAATGCAAAAGCTCTCCGGCTACATTTTTGGTACCGTTTGGTGGGGAATCGCTCTTATGTAAGCTCTTATATCTTGACTCAGCTTGCAACCGGTCTGAGCGTGTTGGCCGGAGCGGCTCTATTGAAATCAGTGATGGATCAGAACCCGATGATGAGTCCAGGTTCCGGGTCAGGTCAGTTCCCAAGGTGTTCAAGTTGTAACGGGTCGGGTTAGTTGTCTTTGTAATCGGTGGTCGGACGGTGACAGAGGATGTCGGACTTGTGCTGGTTCCGGTCGGATGATGTGTACTGATTTCAATAGAGCCGCTCCGGCCAACACGCTCAGACCGTGACAAGTTGTAACGGAACGGGTCGGGTTAGTTGTCTTTGTAATCGGTGGTCGGACGGTGACAGAGGATGCCAGACTTGTGCTGGTTCCGGTCGGATGATGTGTAACAACTGTGGTGGTTCTAGTACCAGTCGCCCTCTTCCGGTTCGGATCTCGGCTCGTCCAAATCAACCGTATTAGACCGGTAACCCTAATCCTCCAATCCTCCATCAATGGTGGTGATTCCACCATCCATCGGCTGCCACAGGTTGTCTGACATTGTGATTTTGATGATTGATTCTAAGGAGGGTTTACAGAGAAATGAACTTTCTTTCTAGGGTTTATGAAATCGAAGATCAGAGATGTGTGACATATGCGTTTTGTTATTTCAGAAGCAAAACTAGCCACGTAGGCTGTCCACCTCATCATCCCCTTGCCACGTAGGATTAAAAAACTAACTCAGTTAGTGTTTTTTTAACGAAGGGGTGACAGTGACACCAAGTTGTCGAGTAGAGGGTGGTGGGAGCCAACTTGAAAATTGGGCGTGGTATTGGCCAATTTTGCATAGTTTAGAGTGATACAGTCCATTTCCCCTTTAATTTATTTTAAAAATTACTTTCCATCATTTTGCTTTTCTTTCTCTTTTCTATGAAATATATGTTGATTTTTCATTCTCAACGGACAAACTAAAATATTAATATATAAATACTTTTGATCATAAAGGTTTGTCTTTTAAAAAGTAACATTCCTATATATTTTCCATCTCATTCACTCACAATCACTCAAAACCACAAACAACCATTCCTTATAAATAAAAGTAACTTGCATATTTTTAGGAAATCAATGAGAATGCTCTAACAACATTCACAATGAATTCTTTATCAATATCCATATATTTACTACAAAAATAACGACTTTTTTCTCTCTTATTTTCAATTAAATAATATTTTTTATACCTTTATCATTACTTTTCTCTCTTCTCCACTCACAACCATTTCTAAAAATATTAAAAAATTTATAAGGTTTTCTCTCTGCAGATATTTTTTTCCATATATTTACATATGAATAGTAACATTCTTATATATTTTCTCTCTCCTTCATTCACAACCACTGAAAAACACTAACCATGATTACTTATAATATAACTAAACTCACTCACATATTTTTAGGGTCATTATTGTGAATGCTTTAAGAAGTAGAAACATTATATATTAAATATATATAGTTTTAAAAAAGACAAAATTGCAGAAAACAACCTTTATGTATACCCCAAACTGCACTTTATACCTTTCACTATGAAATCCGTCAAAACCAACCTTTACGTTCATGTTTTGTTACACATCACAACCTTTACACCAAACCTAGTCAAAAAAGTCAGTTAAGTTGCCCCATGTGCGATGCATGTGAGGGCATATATGTCATTTCATTTAATTTTTTTATGGTTAAAAATCAAACAATAAAAAAGGTAAAAAGATCAAAAATATGGACCCACCCATCACATATGGACCCTACGTCAACCCATCTCCCTCTCTCTCTTTCTCACTCACTCAAACCACCTTTCACCTCAAACATCCACCGCTGCAACATCCACCCTCTACAACTCAACACCACCGTTAACTACATCCACCACAAACCGCCACTCATAACAACTCAACAGCCACCCATTATTTCCCCTTAAAGTCTTAAACTTCTTGACAACTATTTTAACTGCATAGTTCATCTATTTAATGTAACCAAATCGAACACAATGACCGATGACGATGAGATCATAAGACTAGAAGGAGTGGGGGCCGGCTGAGGCCCGGCAAGGACCGGCGCCGGTCCCCCACACCGCCCCCCTCCATCCCACCCTTCCTCAGCAGCAACTCCTCGCCGATCTCGACGGGCCTATCTCCACACACACCAACCTATACATACATGCATATATATATATATTTAGCCCCATCCTCCACCCCCCTAGGTCCATCCCCTCCAAGCCACTCCTACGTGGCGATTACTTGGCGGCCCATCCTTGGAGGACTTGCCTCCTCCATACCTTCCAGTCTAAAGAAAACCCTTTTAGATGTAACGTTTAACATCAATTCACAATCAAACCAAATAAGAAGCTACATTAATCACAAACAATTCTCTTTAATTTCAACTGAAAGTTCAGATTTTTATTAATCACAAAAGGGTTACCAACACATACACAAATCAACATAATAACACATTAAATCAAGCTTACTGCTTTATCACTTTGCAATGCACATAACAATATATTAATCATCAACAAAAACACCCAAATAAAAAATCATCAATCTTTTTAAATTGGGTATCAAAATTAACACAAAAAAAATGTATACCATAACTATCTAGGGTTTGATCATCCTTCAGGATTCTTCCTTTATAAATCAAGCGCTGTTGATTAGCCGGAACATCGCAGTTTTGGGCCAAAAGATCTTTAAATTCGACGATGGTTGATCGGAGGGTGGATCGAACGGAGAACTTGTTGCCGTTGGAGCATCGGATGTTGAGGTTGATCTCTGCATCGGCACCGTCAACGGCCGTTTGAGTAGACTCACTTTCGACACCCATTAATCAGCACAAAAACCCTAACTGTAGAAGCAATTCAATTATACAATACACAAATGAAGCAGATTGTATATTAGTTTTTTAAAATATGGTTTCATTATTTATGGTGGGTTATTAATTTAAAAAGAAATTTGGTTTTAATTAAAAAGACGGGTGAAAAGACATTAATACCCTCACATGCAAAGCATGTGAGGTAACTTAACCAAGAAATCTAACGGTGTTAGTGGTAAAGGTTGAACTTGTAGCAAAACATGAACGTAAAGGTTGGTTTTGGCGGATTTCATAGTGAAAGGTATAAAGTGCAGTTTGGGGTATACATAAAGGTTGTTTTCTGCAATTTTGTCTTTAAAAAATTAAAAAGTAGTTATGAAATATCATATTTTTGAAATTGAGGACATATATAAAACGTATTGATGTAGGAAAAATGTGTAGGTGTGTGTTTAAAAAATAAAAGTTATCTAAAAGTTAAAAACATATGATGACATAATTTGATCAATGTAAAGATATATTCTAATAACTTAAATGTTTATTGTGGGTTTAGCAAGATGAAGACTCATAAAACATAGAGTTAAATGCTTGGTTGGTCCCTGTGGTTTGCAAAAATTGCAGACTTGGTCCCAAACGTTTACTAATTACACGCGTGGTCCCCAAACTTGTCAAAAATGCACTCGGTTGGTCCCTAGCCCTAACATCAGTTAAATTTCTCAGTTAAGTCCATGTTAAATGACCAAAATACCCTTGCTTATGAACAAAACCCACTGCATCATCTTCATCACCATCATCATCTTCATCATCTGCATCCATCCACTACATCATCTTCATCACCATCATCTTAATCACAAACCCGAACCCCTCTATCGATCACCCGAGCACCCAAAAAGTCAGGTTTCCAAAACAACCCATTATCTGATATAAACAAATCAACAGGAATAGACACAAACTTATCACTCAAATAAACACCCGAATTATTTCGATGGGATATTATACAACCTTGAACAATATCAACATCAACAAGATTAGGAAAACGGTAAGAAAGTCTACCAGAATCAAGAAAATCCAAATCTAATAACCTCAATGACGTCAGCAAACCACCACTAATCTTTAACCACCTTTTACAAACCAAACAGGCGGAAATTTGCTGCCTTTTTGTAAGATTTGAGAGTATAAGAGTCAAGATTTTATCTGAAAGCAAAAAGAACAAATCTTGACCTGCTGAAATGGGATTGTGTGATTCTAGGGTTAGGGTTTGATCAGGCTCAAAAGGGGGTGTGTTTGAATTTGAAAGAGGACTCAAATTCATTTCGAAAATCTCATTCTTGAGAGCATGTGTTTAATATTTTCTTGATGGTATAGCTTGAATTTGCTGAAACTTTGGAATTAGGGTTAGGGTTAGGGCTTCAAATGAGAGACACCCAATTCAAAAAGATTATTGATTTTTCAGACTTTGATATAAACAAGTGGTATGAAAGACACCCAATTTTGGTTGTCGATCCAAGTTTGACGGTGATGGAGTGTCGCCAGAGAGAATTAGGTGTCCGGTGGCGGTGGGTGTACGGTGAAGGAGGGGAGACGGTGGATGTGGGTGTTCAGTAGTGGTGGGGGGAAGATGGTGGTGGTGCTTGTATTGGTGGTGGTGTAGGGTAGAAGAAGAAGAAGAATTGGGAGAGAGAGAGAGAGAAGAAGAAGAAGATCTGGGATGATGATGGTGATGAAGATGATTATAAAGAGAGTTAATAAGCAAGGGTATTTTGGTCATTTAACATGGACTTAACTGAGAAATTTAACTGATGTTAGGGCTAGGGACCAACCGAGTGCATTTTTGACAAGTTTGGGGACCACGCGTGTAATTAGTAAACGTTTGGGACCAAGTCTGCAATTTTTGCAAACCACAGGGACCAACCAAGCATTTAACTCTAAAACATAAAACATATCTTTTAGGTGGTGTTTGTTTTTTCTGCAGGAAAAGGTCTGCAGTCTGCGGACCACATCTACGGACATCTGCAGGAGAAGAGGTGGAACAAAGGTCTGCAGTCTGCAAGGAGAAGCGGGGTTTGTTTTTTTACTTCTACAAAACCTCTTCTAAACACACACACAACACACACCACACTTCTGTCTCTCTCTCTCTCTCCTGATTTACCACCACCACCACAACCATCCACCACCACCTCAGACGACCACCATCCATCGTCCACCGTCGCAATCACCACCCCCGTCGCAACCTCCACCACCACCACCTAACACTCACCACCACCATCTCACTTCCACCTCCTTCACCGTCGATTTCGCCTGAGCCCACTGCCACCACCGTCATCAATCATCATCACCGAACCAAACCGTCCTGAACCCAACCCTGAACTGAAACGAGACGACCACCACGTTCACCGCCGCCGTCGCGATTTAGGGTTTCGATTTGGGTTTCGATTTAGGGTTTCGATTTGCTCAGGTCTGTGTGTTTTTTGGTGGGGGTTTTGTTTGCGATCGATGATGATGATGACGATGATGATTGCAGCGGAGGTGGAGGTCGATGGGTGTTGGAGGAGGTGGTGTGTCGGAGGAGATGGGTGTCTGAGGTGGAGGTGGTGGCAGAGGAGGTGGTGTCGGAGGTGGAGGTTGTGGCAGAGGAGGTGGTGTCGGCTGGAGGGAGAAGAGGTCTGCAGAGGTGTGCAGACATGAACCCAAGTCTGCGTGGGGAAGAGGTGAGGCAGACGTTTTTGGTGAGAAGCTCTTCTGGAAAACAAACGAGCTGCAGACCTCAAACGTCTGCACGCGTCTGCGCGACGCAGACATAAGTGGCCAGAAGTGTTTCTGGCCAAAAAACAAACACCACCTTAATTTATTTTAAAAATTACTTTCCATCATTTTGCTTTTCTTTATCTTTTCTATGAAATATATATTGATTTTTCATTCTCAACGTACAAACTAAAATATTAATATATAAATACTTTTGATCATAAAGTTTTGTCTTTTAAAAAGTAAGGAAGTAAACTTATTGCTATTTTGATACAACTATAGCTTTTTTTAATGCAATTTCCCATATAAGAAACACCAAAACAAATAACATATTAAATAGTGATGATGAAATAAACCATTACTCTGTCTCTTCACAACCCTACATTCAAACTTTCTTTGTCTCCTTTCCCACCTTTTAAAGCCTTATTTATTTCACCATTTTCAAGTCCCCTCGTGTGCACCCATCTTCTTTAACACCCACCACAAGTTTCCAAGCTTCTTCCATGGCAGCCACCGTAGGAACTGGCTCACCTTGTGGTGCATGCAAGTTTCTCAGAAGAAAATGCACTCCAGATTGCATCTTTGCACCCTACTTCTGCTCCGAACAAGGACCTGCTCGATTTGCCTCGATTCACAAGGTGTTTGGTGCAAGCAATGTTTCGAAATTGTTGCACCATGTGGCAGTTGCTGACCGCTGTGAGGCAGTGGTCAGCATTGCGTATGAAGCTCAAGCTAGGATCAAAGATCCTGTTTTGGGCTGCGTTGCACATATCTTCGCCTTACAACAGCAGGTACAAACCATGAGAGTGATTAAAAGTTAAAAAAATTAGTTTTTCAATAAAAAAGAGGCGAGCCTGAAATTCAGGGGTTCTAGTTGTAGAAATAGCATTTTGCATAAATGCATGGCGACAGCGACGGAACCAGAGAGGGGTCAAGAGGGTCCGTTGACCCTCCGATCACCGGAACTTTTTGAATTTTTATTTATAAATTTTGAGTTTTTAAAGAACAAACTTAGAGATGGACCCCCTAATTTGAACCGGTATAGAATATAAGCTTATGATGACCTCCTAACTAAATCGTTCTGGTTCCGCCACTGCATGGCAATAATGGGTAAACTCATTTTTTTGAGAACTCGAAAACTTCTAAAAAAAGTTTAGAAAAACACATCAAATATGTTTTAAATATTTTTTACTGTAAATCTAGCATTTTAAAATACAAAAAGTGCTTTTCTTTTAAAGAAAACAAATTTTTTATTACACATATGCAACATTACGAAAAACCCAAATCAGTCAATCTCCTCATACCCACCCTCCAAAAAACCTAAACCCCCCACCTCCACCCTCAAAACACCTGAAAACTAAACCTAAAACCTAAACTCCTCAAAAATCTAACCCTTAAAGCTAAAGTAAATTTAAAATCTAAACCCTAAGAGCATTCTCATCCACTCCATCATCTTTAACCCTATAATTTAACTAAAAATCACAACTTTTTAAAATTTATCTCACATTTTAAAAAACCTTCTACATCCAACTCCTCATACCTATCTCTATATTCTTTTTTTATTATTATTTCTTCTCTTTCTTCCACTTATAATTTTAACTACTATCTATTTTGTCTTATTATATTTTTTCTTCTAAAATTGATTCTAATAACTTTGTTTATAGAAATTATACTACTAATTATTATTTTTGGGTTGGACGGGTCGGGCTACTTTAAATAGTAATTATATTATCATAAACCAACAAGAAAAAATCGCTGACACATAGACACCATTTTGCCGATATACATATAAGGTCTTGTTGTTTTCCAAAACCATAGTTAGCGGTTCATGCATTCAGCTGAGAATTTTTGTCAAAATTAGCCAAACTGGACTGTTAACACTCATTAGAATGTGGGTTGAAGAGTAGTATTTAGGTGAATGAAAACCAACCTGATGTGGAACATACCTGGATATAATCACTATAGACCTCTGACTTGATATGTGCATCTGCTATCTTGCAGAATATGCCGGACTGCAAAACCAAAACATATGATAAACCATGTTACATTTCAGATTAAAAGTTAGATCTATTCAGACAGAAAAACTATCGTGCCCGTATATTAAATGAAAGTTCACTATTTTATCCTTTGGGGTAATTGATTAACAAACCAATATACTAAACAGATTAGAAATTTAGAATCATACAAAAAGGATTACCACTTCAATTTCTATCAAGCTTGATCTCAGGCTACTAACACATAAATTCCCTTAAACTTTTATATGTCAATAAAAAAGGAAGCACTTACACCACACAGTGGCACTGTGGCTGTACCAGCATGAGGTCCTCCCAAGGATATTTAGATTATGAACCTGTCTAGGACAAAAAGCACTTGTTGTAATTATAAGCATAATGAAGCACATTGCAAAAAGAGAAAAATATAATTAGAATAAATAGCGGATCTTAATAGTCACCTGGGAGAGACCAACTATGTTGTAACCATTACTGAGTTCTTTCATTTTCTTCACCTGAAGCAACCATTTACATTTACTAGTAAGCCGAACATAGTAATACATGATTAATATAGTATATATCATACCCCTTTGGCACTGGTCCGAACAAGCATTCGGACAAACATGGTACTAGGTCAGGTGGCCTGTTTTGAGATTCTGCCATTGAATGAACTTCCGCCACATAAGCGTATTTGTTCGGTTGTCTCTTTTTCACTCCCTTTTATGATGAAATTTCCACCTTGATCAAACGGGTCAAGTGAAGAGACAAACTACTTACTGCACACTATAATATACATTCACTTGGAAAACAATAATGAAATTCACACCCCTTGTTGATTTCTTAACGCTGATTGGATTAGTGGGTAAGGGTGGAGAGTCGTCAAGGCTTACAATAGAGTTTCCATGAAGAAGGTTGGTGTAGTACAAACCTTGGTCTTGTGAATCCATACTCAAAGCTACAATAGGATACAAAGATCATTTATTTAATGTTTATACTAGACTTAAAAAATATATATGTATATATGTATATCACAGTTCATCATCATCGTCATCAAGCCTTGGACAAAAGCAATATTGAAACAAAAATTTGTTTAACATCTACTAAGATACATAATAGTGTTTAAGTTTAACATCTACTGCTCGATCACACTTTAATGGTGATTAAAAAGAATTTACGTTTGACTTTTAATGGACTAATTATGGAGGTAATCGATCAGTTTTCACATTGCTAATCAATGGCATCACTAACTATATCATGAGTTCTGATAAAGAAACTCAATAAAAAATGAAACGGCAGAGGCAGGGGTCGAACCCGAGCTTCCACCAGGTTCCTTCTTCCCATACATAACCAGCTGCGTTGCAGCTTTCAATTGAAACAAACCCATATCTCATCATATTTAACCGCTGTTTGGAACTCGACTGATGTCTTCTTCTTAAACGCTATATTGTCAAAGACGAACTAGGTGCCGAAACGCAGTGCAACAGGTTATGAAAAAAAAAAGAGCGACACCGGCTGCTTAGCATTGCTGGACTAATTGCACCCAATGAAATACAAGATGAGATGGTTGACTCATAAAGATGACGATGATAATCGGCTTGGCGATTTTGAAGCTAAAGTTCTTTTTTGGGATACAAAACAAACTGGCATTGGAGGATCTGGATATCTTTTAAGTGTGTGGGTGGGTGTAGAGTAATCATAGATTTTAATGTAGGAAGGTAGTGACTGTTTGTGTGGTTCATCTTTTGACTTTGTAAATTGTTGATGACAAAGAGTTTGTTGGCATGGTTGGCAACTCTTCTCTTCTTATGGGATTTCAAATAGGTGTAATTAACTTGCTAAAAGTCTGAGGTAAGCTTAAGTTAAATAAATTCAAGCCTAAATTAAAGTTAAAGCTCAATTAATAAAAAAATAAGTCTAAAACCATCTAAAACCCCTAAACATTGTAATGCTTTACAGATTTTACTAATAAAAAAAACATAGTAAGTTACAAACAAGATTTTACTAAGTAAATTTACTTGTTGGTTTGTTCATTGGTCACAAAACATCCAACCAAAGATCAAGATCGAAGCCTTCTTAAAACCTTACTATTCTTTACAGATTCAAGGTTAAATATCCTTGGGAGCCTACTCATCCATCAGTGGGCCCGAGCCACTAACCAGAATTGGGTATCACCATTAGCAAATGAGTATTTAATCAACAAACTTTCATAGCATTATTTCAAGTGCTCAATTGAGTTCTTCTAAGTAGCATTATTTCGGCTTTTTTATTTTCAGTAATGCTCAGCTTCCGGACTAAAATCGTCTGTATTTGTTTGAACATGTCTAAAACCCCTAAACGTACCTAGAATCAACCAAAAACCGCCTTGATTCCTTGAACAAGGCTAAAACATGTCTAAAACACCTAAAATTGGTATATTTATACTATTCCAATAATCAACTACCATTACCAAACTTCTATAATTGTAGAGCCAACAAATGTCAGATGAAAATGGTCTTAATTTCTTATTTCTAATTAAAAATAACTTTTCTTTGTCTTCTTTTCCTATGGGTTCATCTTAGAAACTCTTGCTAGTAAATCAGGTAAAAAAAATGAAACATATGATATCAGTTGAAAACTTGAAAATAAAAACATAAAATAAATTACTGATTGGTGTTGTAATGACGAAGGGGAATGACGCACGCACCGTATCTAGCCCACAGCTGAGGATCGGTGCCGCTGCACTCACGGATGAGAATGGACAACCTGGGGTTTGCTTTCTTCAGTTCCTTGTTATTCTTCTGAACAAAAGCCCTAATGAAATTGAGGTTAGAGTTGGGGTTAGGGCACAATCTGAGATGAAATTGTGAATGATACCTGGTGGAAAGGAAAAGAACAAGGGCGGGAGAAGGGATGATATGGGCGGGAGTAGATGAGATGGGCGGGTGATTATGTGATGGTTGAAGATGAGGGGGTACAGTAGCTTTTCATACATGAAAAGTTACTGTATGGTATTTTTAGAATTTAGGGTTAAAAAAATGAAATAGGGGATTGGATGGAGTGAATATTTAGAAGATTTTTTTAAATTTTATAGGTAGAGGTTGAGATGGTGGATTGGATGTGAATGCTCTAAGGCTAAGTAGTATTGCATATGTGCAATACTATAATAGTGGTATTGAAAAAAGAATGACATGTTAAATCTTTTATTTGTGGCGAAAAAATATGCTCGAATATACTTGTATGAAAGATAAGAAAATTTATAATCTTATGGTGCAATTTAAAAAAAATAATAATGTATGAAGAATATAGAAATGTTTAAAAATTTATATAGAGTAAACTGCCATTTTGGTCTCTGAGGTTTGGTCACTTTTCACACTTTAGTCCAAATTTGAAATTTTTTGCATCTGGTTCCATGTGATTTCACTTTTATTGTAATTTTGGTCCAAAAATGAAATAAACTCATATTTCTCAAATTAAATCCTGGTATTTTGTCTTTTTCCTCAGGAGCAAAATGGTCATTTTTATTTTATTTTATTAAAAGCTTTTAATAAAACAATAATCTTTTGTGGGTCCCACCACACCCTCACTTCTTCTTCTACCTTCTTTCTCTCTGTCTCTCTCCTGCCATAACAACCACCATCCATCACCACCTCCACCACCATCAATCTCCACCACCGCCACCATCTATCTCCACACAAGCTCTATAACTCTATCACTACACCTCATTAATATATATGCACTATAACCTAAATACTTACTTGTGTCCAAACCCCATACCATCCTCAAATTAAGAAAAGTAACAAACCAAATTTCACAACAAACACTCATTTACCACAAACAACACAAAACAATCACCAAATTTTCAAAATCCAAAAACCTCACTTATCACAGCAACGTCACCATACTCAAATCTTCTCGCATAATCCTCAACCACAACCAACGCAACAGTTGCCTTCTTTTTCATCACAAACCGCTTACTCTACATCGAAAACTCCTCCGCCACATCTCCATCCACCACAACCACATCAGGACTCCCGATCGGCTGCGACGCCACCGTCACCGTCCCCGAAGGCGGCATAACCACCACCTTCGGCACCAGCACCTCCACCGTCTTCGATTTGCCATAAATCAAACTCCGATTGTTGAAAATCGCCTAAACCCTAGCCGCTGCTTCTAGAAACTCAGCCTACGCCTTCTCGGTACGAAGCTCCGGTGGAAATCCGTTCATGTCCGCCTCTACCAAAACGAGATCCAAGTTTAACATCCCCTGATAGAGAGAGAGAAGAGAGAGATAGAAGAGAGAGAGAGAGAGACAGAGGAGTGTTCCTGTGATAGAGAGAGAAGAGAGAGAGACGGAGGGGGTGTTTAGAGAAAGAGAGTGCAGAGTTTCTATATTATATAAATTTTCTATTTAATGACCATTTTGCCCCTGAGGAAAAGGACAAAATAACAGGATTTAATTTGAGAAATATGAGCAGATTTCACTTTTGGACAAAAATGACAATAAAACTGAAACCACAGGGACCCAGATGCAAAATGTTTGAGTTTTGAACTAAAGTGGCAAAAGTGATCAAACCTCTGAGACCAAAATGACAATTTACTCATTTATATATTTTTTTCCAATTTTACCACTCCTTCATTAAAAGCCCTCCTCCCTTCATTAAGGAGAAGTATTCGAGTCTTCTCACTAACAATTTAAAATATTTAGAAAGATTGCCGTAAAAAAATTGAAATGGTGTTTTTCAGCTCCTTACAGCAGCTGTAAAAAGGTGATAACATAAGCATGACATCACTTTCTACATCATTTACGGCTGCGGTAAATGAAAAAAAAAACTAGTTTTTTTTTTTGGAAAACTTGATTTTTGTTTTAGGATTTTTGGTATTTTTTTTTTTGAAAAAACCTTTCGTAAGACCGAGTTCTCTAAGTTCTTACAACTCGTATAAGTTTGAATTTTACCCTAACCCTAACCCTATATATATATATATATATATATATATATATATATATATATATATAGGGGAAGGTTCAAATGAAAACCACTAGTTAACGCGAAAACTCTAAAACTAACTAAAAAAAGCCTAAAAAACACACAAATTTTTTTTTTTTTTTTTTTTTTTGCAAAACCAAATTTCGCAGGTTTTTTTATATATAAAAAAAAAATTTTCAAAAAAAAAAAAAAATTTTTTTTTTTGTGTAGTGCACATGTGTAATACTACACATGTGTATCTGTACTACACATGTGTAGTATTACACATGTGCACTACACAAAAAATTTTTTTTTTTTTTTTTTTGAAATTTTTTTTTTATATATAAAAACCAGCGATTTTTATTAAAAAAATTGAAAAAAAAAAAATTGTGTGTTTTTTAGGCTTTTTTTAGTTAGTTTTCGAGTTTTCGCGTTAAAAGTGGTTTTCATTTGAACCATCCCCTATATATATATATATATATATATATATATATATATATATATATATATATATATGTTTTCATTTTACAACTCCTGTAAAAAATGACTCTTTTCGTGAGAAGTGTGAGAAGGCATAGAAATTGACATGTAGGCATCATGTTTTGAACTTAGGTATGATGTTTTGGGTTGTTTTGGCAAGAAAAACATCAAACATAACAATTTAAAACACAATGCAACGTGTTATTGGCGTGGAATTTAAAACACAATGCTTAACACTTAAACACACTACTTAACGTTCTTGGCATGGTGTTTTAAGTTTTAAGCCTAGAAATCATTGCATTTAAATTGTTATGTTTGGTGTTTTTCTTGCCAAAACAACCCAAAACATTATCCCAAGTCCAAAACATGATGTCTACATATGAATTTTTATTCCTTCTCACACTTCTCACGAAAAATGTCATTTTTACAGGATCCTAAGACTATATATTAGGGATCCTAAGAGAAGTCCACCCTATTTGGGAAACTTGAGAAACAATCTGGACCACACATTTCCCTAAGTTTTCCATAATATACACATATGTATATAGTCAATTTTAAACTATACATATGTGTATATTAGAAAAAGCTTAGGGAAATGTGTGGTCCAGAATGTTTCTCAATTAGTCTATTACTTCTCACATGATCCTAACCATGGTCATATATATATATCACACACGCACATATCCCTTTCATGGTCATATACTTCAATTCTACATTTATATTGTAGTTAATAATGAAGATGTTTAAATTTTTGTTTTTAATTATAAAGTAATTAGTTTTCTTCAAGGAAAATAAAAATCATAATCGATCAACAAATTTTGTCCTCCACTAAGATTTATCTTCTGGTTTTGTCCTGTGGGTGTAATACAAGAAATTCTTCATTTATATCATTATGAACCAAGATTAATGTTTCTTTACTTTTTGCCCAATTTAATGAAACTTTAGGTTGCATGGTTACAAGCACAGTTGCTGCAAGCCAGAGCTCAAGTGGCACAAAGCTGCCGGGATTCAAGAAACACTGAAAGTCAATGGTCTGCAAACATGGCTGGAGCAATGTCTTATCAGGATTACATGAATGCTACAAATTTCATGAACTGCAACACATCACCACAAAGTTCAATGGACTCAATCGATCATATCAATGAAGGAATGTTGAGGAAGTGAGGAACTGGCATAGATTAGATGTAGCTCGATCTAGTGATAAATAATATGTGATGTTATGGAGCCAGGATATATGTTATAAAGTTTAAGTTAGATATGAGTTAGCAAGACGTCTTAATAAGTTTCTTGTAATTGCCCATGGTCATAACCCTATATTTTGAAAACATGATGCCAGTTTACATGGGCTCTTGAATTGAATATGATTGATATTCTTCTATCATGAATTTGAAATTAATAAAAAAAAATAGTTTTACTTTTTATATTAAAATGCATATTGAGTAACAAATTGTTTCAAACTATATATTGCTACCAAAACTCGTGCCTTCATGACCATCTTGGGTTATCGAACTTACACGGATTTTACACCATTAAAATTCTACCAAAATTTGGGAGGACGGGCACTACGTTTGCCTACTTTGTAACCCAAGCATCCTGCCCTGTCACCTTATCTCTACCTTCAACTACCTTAATATCACAAAATTACTAACATCACTTCTTTCAATTACCCCAAAACCTTTTTTATTTTTTAGTTAATTACGTTTTTCGTCCCTGAGGTATGTTAAAAATCACTATTTCAGTCCATTAGTTTAAAAATTGCGAAAACAGTCCCTGTGATTTCACTTTCGTAACTATTTCAGTCCACTTACTTAACACCGTCAAATTATTCTGTTAAGTTTTGATGAAATGACCAAATTGCCCTTGTTAACCCAACAAATTTTAATAAAAAGCGCTAGTCAGATTCGAACACATGACCTTTGTTAAAGAAAGCAACCAATAGACCATTGAGCCATGTATTAAGTTTGTGATTTAAATCATATTATTTTCTTTTTAACATAAAGCCCAGCCCGCCTTCCCTCTTGTCTCATCGTCGTCCGGTAATATCACCAGCAGAATTCCAGGATAAAATAACACAATCAATCTTCACCCTTTTAACAAATCTAGATTTAATACGAGTGCAAAATCCTTCACCATTTTAACAAATCTAGATTTAATATGGTTATACAGTTTAATCTAAAAATTGGTATATAGCTTCATTCATACTAAAATCAAGGGGTTAAATCCTCATGAAATCGCGTAAAGAAATCGTACCTGAAGAGCTCAAATATTACAGATAAAGGTTGGCCGGAGTTTATGTTTTTTCGATGAGTAGAAGAAAGCTACAGAGCAGAAGATTTGGAGTGAATTGAAGTGTGGTACAAGTTGCAATGGGTTCAGAGGATGTGTATTTAAGAGTCGTGAGGAGGATTTGTGGGTTACGGATAAACACCAAAGCGAGCTACTTACGGGATAATCTTTGGTGGTTAGTTAGGATAGGGGTGGAGAGAAGAGATAATATAAGAAAAACAGAGCGAATTTAAGTAGGAGAAGGAAGTCCGGATCGCCGGAAAAGGGGCCGGAAAGATTGAGAAAAAAGACAAGCGGGTCGGGCTTATGTTAAAAGAAACAAATATGATTTAACTCACAAACTTGATACATGGCTCAATGGTTTAGCAGTTGATTTCTAAACAAAAGGTCGTGTGTTCGAATCTTGTAACTAACATTTTTTATTGTTGGGTCAACAGGGGCAATTTAGTCATTTCACCAATACTTAACAGAATAATTTGACGGTGTTAAATGAGTGGACTGAAATTGTTACGAAAGTGAAACCATAGGGACTGTTTTCGCAAATTTTAAACTAATGGACTGAAATAGTGATTTTTGACAAACCACAGGGACGAAAAACGTACTTAGCTCTTTATTTTCTTAAAGAAAGAGATCCTGAATTATATGAGCTTGTCAAGCAATTTATGATTCATGGACTATGTGGTACAGACAACCCACTTTGTCCATGTATGGTTCAGCAAAAATGTTCTAAAAAGTTTCCCAAAAAATATGTACATGAGACTTATGTTGATTCTGAAGGATATCATGTCTATCATCGTCGTCAAACAAGTAATATAGTAGTAAAGAATGACGTGGCACTTGATAATAGGTTTGTAGTTCCTTACTATACCCTCCTGCTCAGAAAGTATCAGTGCCACATTAACGTTGAATTGTGCAACCAGTCAGGTTCTATCAAATATTTGTTTAAATATATTAATAAGGGGCCTGATAGAGTCAAGACTTCTGTTTTTCAATCCAATACCACCAACAATGATACGCAGCAGAATGTAGTTGTAGATGAGATAAAAGCATACCTTGATTGTAGGTATATTTCTGCTTGTGAAGCTGCTTGGAGAATATTCATGTATGATATACATTATAGATATCCAGCTGTTGAAGTATTGCCTTTTCATTGTGAAGATGGTCAGAGTATTGTGTATAATGATCATGATAATTTGTGTGATGTTGTTACTAATCCAACTGTGAAAATGACAATGTTCACAGAGTGGATGAATTGTAACAAATTCGACGAATTTGCCAGGACATTGAAGTATGTTGAGTTCCCGGGATATTATGTATGGAAAGCTAAAACTCAGAAATGGTATCAAAGAAAGTATCTGTATGGATCAGTCAGGAGGATACATTATATCCCACCATCACTTGGTGATTATTATTACCTAAGGATTTTACTGAATCATATTAGGGGACCAACCTGTTTTGAAGATATAAAAACAATTGATGGACAGGTTTTTGAAACATTCAAAGATGCATGTTTTGCACGAGGACTGTTGGATGATGATAAGGAATATGTTAATGCCATCAAAGAAGCTAGCACATGGTCAACCGGAGATTTCTTGAGGACTTTTAAGTAATGTTGTTGTCAAATTTCATATCTCGTCCTAGTGTTTTTTGGTCGGAAATGAAGTCCCTGTTACGTGAAGACATTCTATATCAGCAACGGAAGATAACTGGTATTGCAGGTAATGTGATTACTTTATTAAACTTATATACAACTACATTAATATTATGCAATAGCTCCGTTATCTAGAAAAAACTAATACTTTATTCAACATTTGTTTTAGATTTGGTTCTTCAACAAGAAGAAGTTGAAAACATTTGTCTATCTGAAATTGAAAAGTTGCTACTTATCAATGGGAGTACAGTGAAAAACTTTGATGACATGCCAAGTGTTCCGGACAATTATTGTAACGCTTCGCGTTTTCACAACTTTCCATATATAGAAACCATTGTTCATATTCCTATATTTAGAAACTTTGTATCCTAGTATTCTTCATTTCGTTAATTCGATTAATTAATCGTCGAAAAATCTTTATCTTTAATTCAACTCATTATAAATATGGTTATTTACCCATCGTTTAAATTAATTAATTTTGCTATTTAAAAGTTTATTTTTTTTAATAATCTAGATTGACTCGTTTGATTTTAAGTTAGTAAACTAACCTAGTTAGTTTGTATTATAAAGTTAACTTTCTTTAAAAATATATATATATGAGTATGATAAATAAATTAGTTAGCTAAACCATGAGGACCATTTGTGCAAATTCACTAACTAGACCCTCCTATATAAGAGAACTAAACCCTAAACTACACTTAATCAGCCGCACATAAAGTTGTTCCCTATTTCTTTGTCTGCAACTCAAAATATCATACGCACTCAAACAAAATGCAGACATCTTTCCTTCTTCTTCTCAATAGAGAAACCCTAAACATCCTCACCTCCATAATTGACAACCCCTACATCTCCCTATCGATCAGATGAATATACACACGCACATATAGAGATCCCTGCTCCTTCATCTTCTTCATTCTAAACCCTAACCTCTCTTCACCAACAACTATGTCTCGCTCTCTATCTCTCGAGCTATACATCAGAAACGCATTGTCCGCTCCTCCTCCCTCGTTTCTTCTCCAACGTATACCCCTCAACCACACCCACCTTTCCCCCTCGAGCAACGAAACGGCCACCACCACCACCGTCTGGTGGCGGCACGGTGAGGAAGCAGAGAGAAGGAGAGAGAGACAGAAAGAGTGAGAGGGAAACGATGAGAGAGAGAGAGAGATAAAGGCCGACAAGATGGAGCGGCGACAGTGGAAGTGACCGCGGCGGTTCAAGGTCTTCGACAAATTTCGGTAAAGAAACCCCCCCGTTTCTGTTTATATTGAAGGGATGTCGATGTTGTTCTGGCCGGCAACGATCAGCTCAGATCCGAGTTAGGTTGGTCAGATTCAGGGCTTCGGTCTCGGCACGTGGCGGTTCGGCTCAGGTTATGTGGCAGGTTCAAGCTTCATCTCAGTTTCGATTTGGGTTTGACTTGGTTCAGTCTTTGTTTGGTTTTTATTGTCGGGTTCAGAATCGGGTCAGTCGTAACTCAGGTTTCGGGTCGATGGATTCGAGCTTTGGTTCAACTATGGTTCGGGCTCAGTTTCGTTTGTTCGGGTTCGAGATTCGGGTCTCGCTTCGGTCATTTTCAATTCAGATTTTGGTTCGGTCAACGCGGGTCAAAGCAAGTCAACGCGGTCAAAGGTTCGGTTCGGGTCAGCGACTCGTCCGAGAATTGGTACAATTTTAACAATGTTATTTTTTTATTAGCATTTTATATATGAATATATGTTACTTTAAACGTCGAATCGATACACTAGACTTTTAATGATATTTTAACACTTGACGTGAATCTTATATATATTATTGTTGTTTATTGAATCTTGAAATTTTAGACGAAACTTTGGTTGTCGGGATCGTCCAAAAACAGAGGAAACTCTGCCCGTTTTTTTTTTTTTTGTAAAAATCGATAACACGAAACGTGTTAAAGTCATAAAACGAAACGTATCAGATTCGATTAATTTTTATAAAATAGATCTAAATGTATAATTATTTTTATTTTCGACAACATTTCATATATATACTTTTGATAGTAATAATTTAGAACTATTACTTAGACCTTATAAATATATATATTTATATATGAATATACATTTATATCGACGAGTTATACTTTTATTCCAATTCCAAACTTCCGTCATAATTCCGCTTACACTTGCACCATTGTTTGCCCTTATAGGGTGACCTCAGTGTTCCATCATCCTAACCTTATACTCATCGACACTTGGATAATCGGAAGACTTAGCAATTATGTGAGTATACTCGATCCCTTTTTCCCCTTTACACTTTGGGATGCAACATGTATAATTATGCAAACAACTTTTAAACTAAACATACTCAATCCTTGATTAAGCATGAAACTAATGTGACTTACTTGTTATTCTCGTATGCTATGTGAACGATTTGGAACGTTATATGCTCATTAACTTTGCTCGCCCACCTTAACAATTATAGCGCTATAGGATTAACGCCCCGCCCGTTATACTTTTGGGTATTGTTAAGTTAAACGTCACCACCCCGCTAAACTATTGGGATTAGGCTATTTCATGCGTTGTATTCTAGGGTTTGATCATATTGTACGCCAAAATTGCATACTAGTAATCACATATTATGAATCATGTTGGACTTGAGTTTTTATTCTATTATCCTATGTAAACAAACTTGTATACTCGCCATTGCTTTTGCATTGAAACTCTATTTTAATACATGTTGCAGGTTAAATTGTTGAAGTATGATGAAAGATGAAACAAGAATAGGGTGGACTAGATACACACCTATAAATCGTTTATCTTTTAATGTTATGTTATTTGTTAGAACAATGTTGTATTTCGTTTTGATTATTGTATGACAATTTAGTACTTGCAATGAAATTCGAATTTAATTAAATATTGTCACATGGTGTTATGAAGTCTCTTGTAATCTATACACACTTCGTCTCATCCCGATGTTTCCGCCATCGGTTGGGGTGTGACAATTATGTTTCATCGTCGAAAAATCGATTGATAATGAAAGAACTATCGTATGACAGAGTAGCTCTACAAAGGGAACATGATGGTTATGTAAAGTGTTTAACTGTCGAACAAGAAAGAATATATAAAATTGTTATGAAAGCGATTGAAAAAGGTGATGGAGGTGTCTTTTTTGTATATGGTTACGGTGGAACTTGAAAGATGTTTCTTTGGAAGACATTCGCAGCTGCATGACGATCGAAAGGTGAAGTTGTATTGGATGTTGCATCCAGTGGAATTGCTTCACTTTTGCTGGATGGTGGTAGAACTGCTCATTCAAGGCTTGTAATTCCAATCACCATTAACGAGGGTTCAATATGTTCGATAGAGCCTAATACTGAATTAGGTGATTTAATTAAAAGAGCAACTTTGATTATTTGGGATGAAGCACCTAAGACTCACAAGCATTGTTTCGAGGCTCTCGATAGAACAATGAGAGACATATCACGTTGCAGTCAATCGAACATGGAATGCAAGCCTTTTGGAGGAAAGGTCATTCTATTTGGTGGTGATTTTAGACAAATTCTTCCTATCATTCCAAAAGGTACCAGAACCATGATAGTCAATGCTTCTTTGAATTCTTCTTATATATGGCAATACTGTCAAGTACTAAAGCTAACTGAGAATATGAGATTAAGAGTTGGATGTCAGAAACAGATTTAAAAGAAATAAAGGAATTTGGAGAATGGATTTTAAAGCTTGGAGAATGGATTTTAAAGCTTGGTGATGGTCTCCTTGGTGAAGAAAATGATGATGAGGTAGATATTGAAATTCCAGATGATTTACTTATTCATGATCAAGTCAATCCTATTTCTTCTCTCATTTCATTTACATATCCGGACATGAATAAGTTTTTGTGGGATTTAACGTATTTCCAACAAAGAGCTATTCTTGCTCCAATTAATGAAGTAGTGGATTCAATAAATAAAGAGTTTTTAGAGAATCTGCATGGTGAAAAAAAGATTTATTTTAGTTCAGATAGTTTAAGTCAATCTGAGGAAGAATCAGAGATTAACATGGCATTGTTTCCTCCTGATGTGTTAAACAATCTTCGTTTGTATGTTTACCTAACCATAAATTAGTATTGGAACTTGGTGCTCCAGTGATGTTACTCATAATCATTGATCAGGCAAATGGATTGTATAACGGTACACGTTCACAAATCACGAAACTCGGAAAAGTTGTGATTTAAGCAAAAATTATCATAGGGACTTATATAGGTCACCATACTTTGATTTCAAGACTGAAGATGACACCTTCTGATAAAAGAATACCAGTGAAGATTTCTCGAAGACAATTCCCACTTTCATTGTGTTTTGCTATGTCAATAAATAAAAGTCAAGGGCAATCGTTGGAGCGTGTTGGTTTGTATCTTCCACTGTGACACTTGTGCTCCGTAAACACCACACGATATAGGACACTATCTTTTATCAAAGAAACAATGTGTTTTGGTCTCAAAATTTGTTTATATGTGTTTTACAATTTCACGTTTTGATTCTAGTTCAATTTCAAGCTTTAAAACGCTTTCTGGAAAGTTATACGCGAACTGATGCGTAAACGTAATCAATTTAATGCGGAAAACACTCTGGAATAGTGACATAGGCTTATCATACCTTAAATAACTTTTATATAACTTAGAAATAAGTTTTGAGGGCTTTGGTGTGTCAGAAACAAGTTTACTCACTCTCAGGGACTATTTACGTCAAACTGTGAAAGTCTGCTGATTCGTATAGTAACGAGCATTTCGGAACTTGATCATAAGCTAAACGTACCCTAAATATCCTTTACATAGCTTAGAAATAGGCTTTGAGGGGTTCGTTATGCGAAAATATGCTTATTTGATCAATAGGGACTAAAAGCGTCAAAAAGTGCATAAGTTTGCATTTACGCGCATATCTTACATTCTGAACATATCCGGACATCCAAAAATTTTTGTAATCATTAAAATATTTTATTTTAGTGTTTGGATTGATAAAATTCCACTCATCGCGTAATTTGGATCGATTTCGCGTTCGTTACGACTTCCGTCGTAATTAACCAAACAACGAGATCGTACGACCAAACGAACCGTCATCCGGGATGATTTTGAGCATATTTCATGTTCCCTATACTTTAACTTCATTTTAGAGCTTTGAAATGGGGTTAACGGCTTAAACGTGTCGAAAATGCACCAAAACCCAAGTTCTGGAGCTGCAGGGACCATTTCTGACATTCTGTGTTTTTGGTCTCTGGCGGGGCGCGACAGGCCTCTGGCGGAGCGCTAGAGACTGATCTGGGCAGATTCATTGTTTTTGCAACAGCAGCTTATTTTCTGGGTTTTGTACATTGTTTTAACAAACCATTAGCTAGTTTTAAGGTCCCCTAGTATTGTAAATCAGTGTGCCACACATGTAAGGTCTAGATTAAGGCACAAATTATGAGAAACGATCCTAACGGTTGTCGAAAAACTATATAAACCCATCCATTTCATTTGTTTTCCTCACACTTGATCTGATTTATGCTCTAAGTTGAAGCCTTTGCTTCATACCTGAGTATTTTAGATCAAGTTCTTCATTGCTTGGACCTCTTGTAAGCTTCTTTCATGCTTTTATGCGTTTTTAGGCTTGAAAGTCAAACAGTGTTTGACTTTCTGCTTTGACCAGTCAATGGTCAACACGAAGTTCGTTTGAACTTCGCAACGTGAGCGTAATCACGATGGTCATAGTCCCTTGTGACTATACCTACTGATTACCACGTTGATTAGGCGTAGTGACGAGTCATAGTTTCGGTCAAAATGCGTATTCATGCGTATTTTGCAACCAAACTATTCTTGGGTATCAAAACCCTTTGTTTTGATATCAAACTTATTTTCTAACCTAGTTAAACATGTTTTAACATGTTTAACTCGTCACTTTTAGTTTAGTGCTTATATAGGGTCGTAAGATAAGCGGTCTAAACAACCGGTTAGACTTTCGAACCCGACCCATTTGGTCGATCTTTAGGATCCGACCAAACATATTTTGTGACCATAGTTGTATAGGGAATAACCTTCCGAGGTTATACCTTATGGTCACTTCGTTTAGTTAGTTGAATGATAGGTAGTTTATATGCCTTAGGAAAATGACCAAAATGCCCTTTTTATGCATAATTTCATTTTAAGCATATGTAACACATGTTTTGACATCTAAACTGATTATATAACATAATTAGATATGTTAAGGCATATAATACTTGTCATAGGACTAGTTAGGCGTCTCGAACGCGCTTTCGCGCGAACGACGCGTTAAAGTAGCATAAGCTACCTTAATGGGTCGTAAGCACTTATGATAGGTTCCGATTTAGAATATAGGCTTCGTTAAACCATATCACATGAGTTCCAATACTCATTTGGTTTACAAGACCTCATTCTACCCGATTTTCCGATTTAGGTGTCGATTCATTAACATAGTATCCGTTACGCTAGGAACCGCTTCAATGCTTGAACTCTTGGTCTTTCGAGCTTTGTTATAACCTTTGAGCAAGAACTATACGCAATCCCAGGCGAGTACTTAGTTCCCCTCTTTTACCATTTTCAAACGTTTTGGGGTGATTCATATGTGCAACTGATTTGTTTTCCAAATGTATGGCATATATGTGTTTACTAAAGTGCTTTTATGATTATTATTCCGATTATGCAAATACATTGTTTATCTAAATCCTTATAGAACTATCTATCTTCATAGTTAGATTCTTATAGGATATTTGAAGTACAGTCTTAGATCTTCCTATCTTCATAGTGAGATTTTTAAGAAGTACTTTACAGAACGATGGTTGGTTTTTGTGTAGATTGTTGGTGATTTAGATAACGAAACTAGATAATACAATAAGCACATGGTGGATACGCTGCAGGTACTTCCTATATATAAGTGTGCTTATTGTATTACCTTTCGTGGCGTTATCCCGAATCACCATTAGGTTTTAGGATTGTTTTGATTCAATAATTCAATGTAATAGAAACAGAATCCTTATAGCATCTATCTATCTTCATAGATTAATTCTTGTAGGATGTTTAGAGTACTAATATTGGAGTCCTTTATTGGATTCATTGTGTGCTTTAATGCGTATGTGAGTAAACAATGTAACAGAAACTGGATCCTTATAGCATCTATCTATCTTTATAGGTTGATTCTTGTAGGATATTTAAAGTACTAATATTGGAGTCCTTGATTGGATTCATTGTGTGCTTTAATGCGTGTTTACGAGTTGGTACAAGCTGACGATTTGTGTGTTTATGTGGTAGTTGTGATTTAGATAACGAAACGGGTATAATAAAATAAGAACATGGTGGATACGCCACTGGTACTTCCTATATATAAGTGTTCTTATTTTATTATTCTTGTAGCGTTATCTGGATCACTTTAGGGTTTTGTGTACTATTGTTTCAATATTCGATTATCGAAATCTTCGTAGAATCTTCCATATCTTTATATGCTAGATTCTTAGAAGAATATCTAAAGTATTATCATGAATCATTGATTTGATTTATATAATACTCATACAGGTTTTGATAAATTTCAAAGCTGTTATTATTAATCCTTAATTGGTTTTATAATAATACATTAACGAGTTTTACAATATACAATTTCAAATGGCATAAAAATTACTTAGTAATAATCATATTGCCATATACAAAACCATTTTGTCACGAGTTTTCACAATCAAGATTGTGTATTGCAATACTAAATTTTTTCCATTCCTTGGCTTCAAGATTTATTTTCAACTGACAGCTCTCGTAGTTGTCAAAGTATTGCAATATCAAATGTTTTGCCATTTATTTGGCTAACAAAACCTATGTATTCGCCGACATTTTTATGCTGACCTATTTTCACATATGTTTCAGGTTATCAATTATTCAAACATGCAACGCATAGGACTGCATTCAAGGCCATAGACTTCTAAATCAAAAGACAATTGCATGTATTCTTTGTTTGTAAAACGATGTTAATAATAATGAAACAATTTAGTACCAGTAGTTGTGAGCAATTTGTAACGTGACTCCCTGATATTTCCGCCGCGTGTTGTTGTATTACGCGATTGGGGTGTTACAGATTGGTATCAGAGCACTGGTTATATGGAATTAGGTTATTAGCATGCCTTAAACCTAGTCTATAACCTTCCTAGGACCCAAACATGAGTAGACTTAGGAACTCCTTCCTAAATCCTCATCCTTATTCGTGCCATAACTACTTTATGAATTACAAATCATCTAGCCCTAGATGATTTATCCTGAACCTTAGGCTTCATGCCTTAGGGTATTCCTCAAAATGTTTTCTCAAAACATTTTCATTGAAATATTTTTCAAAATGTTTTCTTAAATGTTTTTGTCAAAATATTTCACAACATGTTTTATCTCAAACGATTTGTATCAAAAGATTTCTTAAATGTTTTCCTCAAATGTTTTTCATCGAAATCTTGGGTTTTAATAATGTGAACACATGCAATCTGGAAGGGTGGATGCCTGTACCCCGAGTTTTCTGTCTAAGGCTAGAGTGTTCGTACAAATCCGCATTATCAGACCAGTCACTCTTACCTGGGAACTCTTAGGGTGAGTGTCCACTTATAGGCTAAAGCATGCCTTCGTGAAGCATTATAAAAACCTATCCATCTTAACTATGCCGAACGATTTCTAAACGACCTTTGTAACACTACTCATTCATATTACCCTCGGTAATATGTTTGCTATTCACGACAATCGAAACAACTTTCCTTTAACAATACTATTTCATCATATTACCTTCGGTAATATGTTTGATTCGAGACGATTGAAATGAATTTCATTTCATTTCACGACATTATGAGATCCTAATTTTCATTTTCAAACACTACCTTTTGTCTTTTAAAATTTCAAATTTTTACCATTTGGATGAGAATTTTCAAAATTTCAGACACAAAGTTTCTTTATTTTAAAAATTAAATTTAAAACATTTTATCTTAAAAACAATAAATTTTTAAATGATATTGGAATTTATAACACAAACCATTAACTTGGTTTGTATTCTCTCATCCAAAAACATTACAAAGGATTATTTTTCAAACAACTCTTGTTTCAAAACAAAATCCACAACACTGTATTTTCTAAATACAAAAACGAGACCTATGAACGAGATTTTACTAGATCAAAGTTTTCACAATACAATAATGTTACAAACTCATAACAATTTGGTAAAATCTAACTTGTTTGATTTTCACTATAGCTATACTTTCAAGATGCCTCCTAGACGTGATCAAACTGAGAATGCTGCTCTCGCAGCCACTATCGTTCAACAGATGACTGCTGTGCTTCCGAACCTCATTACTCAGATAAACCAGGCAAATAACAATAACAATAATAACAATGCTCAGTGTAACTTCAAAATGTTCAATTCAGCTAAGCCAACGAAATTTTCTAGGTCTGAAGGAGCAACTGCGCTCCTACAATGGTTTGAAAGTATAGAAAGCACATTCCGCCATGTTCAGTGTCCAAATGGGCGCAAGGTAGATTTCGCTTCGAGTGTCTTTCAAAGGAGAGCACTCACCTCGTGGAATGGTATTATGAGAGACCGAGGTGCCGATGTAGCAATGGAACTGACGTGGGAAGAATTTAAGGATCTTATGAAGAAAGAATTCTGCCCACGAAGCGAAATACGGGCACTTGAAAACAAGTTCTATTATCTAAAACAAGATAGTGGGGAAAACCGTGCCTACACTGACCGATTTGAACAGTTAAGCCTACTTTGCCCCACTATGGTCACACCTTTGGATCGGGGCATTGAGAAATACATCGATGGGTTACCTGACCCTGTCCAAGACATTGTCACTGGCAGCCAACCTGCAACGCTTAGGGAGGCTAAGGAATTAGCCGCTATCTTAACTGTCACATCCCAACCAATGGCGGAATCATCGGAGTGGGACTTGTTCAATATTGCAAGAGACTTCATAACACTATTTGTGACAATATTTAATTCAACCAATTTCATTTCATAATCAAATTGTCAAAACGATACAAGGAAACTCAAATAACAACATTGTTCAAAACATAACATAACAAAATTGATACAACACTTTAAACCTAAACGTCTAAGTGGGTATCTAGGCATCTTTGCTAATCTATTTCATAGCATCATCAATCCTCAACCTGTAACATGTTTAAAATACAATTCAATGCAAAAGCAAAGGCGAGTATACAAGTTTATGAATATGTATAAATATAAGCCTAAAAGTTAAAAACGAATCCACATGGTAACTTAGTTTATACAAAAGCAACATAACATGGCATGCCATATTTCTAGTCAACCCTCTGTTTACGCAGAATGATATAATTCAACATGACCACTAGTCTACGGGCGGTGCGTTACTCCTATAGCGCTATACATGTCAAATGGAGGCTCGTATAAAGCTAATGACTATAGTATATCACATAAGTATGGTCCACGTATAAGCATCAAGTATAAAAACATAGTATTCATGTATAAGGATTGTTTTCATGTATTGCATAAAGAATAAGTTAAGTGTGGTTTAATAGTTTAACATGTTACACCCCAAAAGTGGTAAACATAAAAAGGGAGTTTACGAGTATACTCACGGTTTTGCAAGTCTTCTACTTGTGAATCCGCGAGTGAGTTGATGTTGGTTAGGAGGTTGGAACACCAAGTCCTTCTACGCGAAGAAACAAAGCGTATGAGTAACGGAGATTAACAGTAGATTAAGGATTTAGGAAATTAAAACACAAGAACATATGTATACGAAAGTAATCATCCTTTAACACAAAGTACTTGTTTTTGGACACTATGAAACCTCAAGGGTTAATGTTTTCATGAGTAGTATACTCATTAGAATCATAACAAGTCTTATGTCTTAGATGATGTTATTCTAACACTTTGACGAATGAACACAAGTTCAACATCAAGGGTTCGAATATTGAATAGTATATATATATATATATATATATATATATATATATAAGTATTATATGTATTGTTATGTCCAATAGTCAAGCATGAGGTAGAAGATTAAATCTTCATTTAGGTACCTCTAAGTTTCATGAAAGTCATGTAGGAGGTAGGAAGAGAAGTCTTCCATTTAGGTACCTCTAAGTGTTCACCACTACACTTGATGCAAAAACATACAAGGAGGGTCATGAACTATGAATAATACAAGAATATAAACAATCTACACTATAAGAAATCATCAAGCAATGTGAGGATTTTATGTTGGACAACCCAAGTTAGTCCATAATCACACCTACATTAAGTCTTGGACTTAAACATTACTTGTGGGTTAAAAAACCAAAACAAAACAGAATGTATATGAGGTTTAACCTCTGATTTTGAATGTCTCAACCTTGTTTTTAAGCCTAACTAACCATAGAAGTGGTTATAAGTATAAGGACATAGGTTTGAGATGAGTTAGACTCAAGTTGAACAAGTTTAGTAAAGATTAGATGAAATCAGAAATGAACAGTGAACTTTGGAGCCTTTTTCCCAGAGTTCCAGGGAGTTATTTACTATGGAAAACCCATGGAATCGAAGCTAAGGTCAATCCAAACACATAGGAAAAAGAATGGACTAAATCGGATAAGTATTGAGTGAGTTATGCTCACTTTAGTGAAGCTTGGTGAATTTGCTCGAACTTGTATTTCCAGCTGAATTTTGAGAGGTTTTTGAGTGTGTTTAAGGGTTGTAAAAGTGGAAAAGTGGCTGGGATTAGAGTGGTATTTATAGGGAATGATTAGGGTTTAAGTTTGTTGGCATTTAATAGGTTGTTTTGGGGTTAAGACAATTAAAAAAAGCAAACAAACAAATTCTTGATGTTGTTGCTGGCCGAATGGCTGTTAGCAGCCATAAATGTTTTCCTTTTTGTTGTGGTGACATATATATTGATATATATTATATGCAAAATAGTGCAACATAACACATATCTATCTATACATATAATAAAAGAAACCATGTTAGGGACACATGACGTTCTATGAGGCAGTCTTAATTATTTTTCTAAATATTTATTATGGAAAGTCAATTATTGATAATATTAAATTTAAAATTTGTAGAAGAGATTTTAATGATAAAGACAAAGATAACTGTTAATAATATATTAATTATTATAATCATATATTAATTATTAAATTCTAAAAAAATATATTAGCGTTTTAAATATTTACAAAGATAAAGATTTTATTTAATTGGTGGTTTTAATAGTTTTTATATTTTGATGATAAGGACAAGGATAACTGATAATCATATATTAAAATAAAATATTTATTTTAATCTGTCACACCCTGGCTTTGCGGAAACGTGGGTTTATTTTGGTGTGACTTCTTAATACCATAGCATAATCACAACAATGCCATATGATAATAAAACCATGATGTTCATCCATTTAACATGTTCCAAAAGTTAACACGACAACATTGTTTTTAAAAGTCGACACTTACAACCATGCCATAATTAAAACTTGTTCACAAACACAACCAAAAGACATGAATAAAAACACAGTTTAAGACTCGTGACCCGTCCAGGCAAAGATCAAAATTCCTAAACTCGGATGACACCATTATTCTTACGCAGCTTGACGACATCGCATACCTTGCCAGATCCCCTAGTTTCCTGAAATACATGTAAGTTGAAAAATCAACATAAAGTTGAGCGAGTTCATGTAAAAGTGAGTATGTAAACCTTTGTAATATGTTTGTATGTATGAAAAATCCCTGGTATGTAGCAAATAAGGAAAAAGAGATCACCATTGGGTTGCAAATCCAATAATATGTGTGAAGTGCCGTAGGAAGACTCAAACCTAGCAGATTTATGCGTCGGGCTCAAAGTCACCCCGAGGTCCGTACAGTGGGCCTGGAGTTGGGCTCGCTACACCCAGATAGATCTACCGCTAATGACCCTCGGTCCTACAATGAGGATTAATGGCCTCTAGTTTCCGCGCCTACCCACTCACATGATCTAAGTAGTAAACCCTCCTTAAGCTAACCATACCATGTATAAAAGTATCTGTAATTACTGTAACATGTATTCCACCCCCGAAGTATAAAAACTGAAAAACAGTTAAGAGAAAATGGGGACATGAACTCACTGAAGTGCGTCTCGAAATAGTCAATCCCAAATCAACCCGCTGCGTGACGACCTACACATACTAACTTCTATTAGCCGGACGGCCGTGCCTTGGCTTAAGGTTTAATGTTTTTGGGAAATAGTTAGACAACTATTTCGTGTTTACACTTCTTAATTATTTAATAAGTGTATTCCTTCCCAAGGATGGGGGTTTTAATACATGTGTGTTTTATAATTCCGAAGATATATTTTTAAGTCTCACTTGAAAATATATTTTAATCACTTGTCTAAAATATTCTAACTCCAAAATATACATATTTTTCCCAAAAATATTATATTTTACTTCATACCATTTCCAAAATGATACCTTATCAAAATACCCATTTAAGAGGATTTTCCGAAAATACATAAGTTACATTTTAAAGTTCGCGTTATATTACGACACTTACATAACTTAAATATTTATTTGTGATAGCGTTAGTATTACTTTGGAGTCGTGATTTCATAAAATACTCCAGTTATATTATTTTTGCCCTAAAAATAATATATCTAGTCCACCAAATAATCACATAATCACACAAGTGTTTTATTATGAAATATATATTCTAGATATATATTTAACAAGTTTTATTTACGAAAATCCACCCCCGATACTTTGTAATTTTTGAAATAAAAATCATGGTGAAGTTTATGTTGAAAACAAAGTTAAAAATATATTTTGTAAACATTTGTTTAGAAAAATATTTCTAAGTGTTATATTTCTGGAAAAATTTCGCCAGAGTTTCCTCTGTAACTGGAGGTGTCCACGCTTACAAGCGTATCATTTTCTTTTCAAAATTTCAATCAACGATCATCAATCAACAATATAAAATATTTATTCATCAAACTAGACAAAATATGAATAATCATAAACTCATGAACTTGAATGTTTTGTAAAAATATGTAGTAACTTTCTAACATATTTAATAGATCTTGTTATCTTTAAAAATAAAATTAGTTTCTTAAAAACTTTATTTTTAAAGATCTTGAAGTTTCACAACTTCTAGTCATGATTTACCAAAAATATTTCTTGTTAAATTTTCTTGTGACACAAGTGTTTACACACTTGTTTATTCACTAAAATGCTTTTAGTTCATGTAAGATCCGGGTTTTAAACAAGACTTGCATCTTTCACTTGGTTCTTCCGAAAAACCACTTGTAGATCTTTAGATCTACTAGTTTAGAACCTTATTTTACAAGAAAAAATATGTTTACACAAGTTCATGTTTCATGGTGGATGGTTCCATCATCTTTTTACAACTCTAGCACTAACATACTACTAGTTCATGTTCTTGAACATGATCTAGTATGGTTAGATGATGATCCATCCCACTTCTAGTAACAAATAACATCAAATAATCACAACCAGACAAGTTTCACAAGATTTACACAACTTGTTTCTCTTTATCCAACTTATTCATCATATGATCAAGACTTTATGTTATGTTCTTGTGTGTTCTTGATTTTTAACCATTACATCTACTATTAACCACTTTAAACAAGATCAAGATGATGTTTAGAGGCACTTACTACTAGCTCAAGGGTAGGGAAGAAACAAGACGTAAACGAGGTGGATAAAAGAAATCTAGAGAGGTCCTTGCACTTCCGAAAGCACCGAGCTTGATTGTATGATCTTTAACACCCTTGGGTATGTATGGATGGCTTGTAGGAGGCTTGATGGTGGCGGTATGGTGGTGGCGGACGGACAAGAGGGAAAGAGAGAGAGTTGGAGTTGGGTGATTAGTGTAAATGAAAGTCTTTATCCTTTGGTGATTATTTATAAACAAATTTCCTATTAACCATCATGCAAAGTGTCATCTAGATATCAAACCATGGTGATTATTATAATCAAAGAAGGACAAGGGTGGGTCACCCTTGTGACCGTCGAGATAAAGGGGGGGGGGGGTAAGGGTTGGTTTGTGTAATGGTTAGTTAAGATTAAGTTGAAATCCAAAGGTTCTAGTTAGGATTTCTATGTGTGTTATGAAATATAAAGGGTGTTAGGGTGTTCGGGGACCTAACTAGCTCAGAAAAGTGTAAACAATGTTTTTGGCAATATTTTTATGTTCCGGGTAAAGTCCGGTTGTTCGGTTGGATGTTAATCCGTTAAAGTGTCAAATAAAGCTTCAAAGTGTCTTTTATAGTGTTTTTAGTGACACAATAAATTCCCGACACTTTGGAAAGTGTCTAGTATTATTTTACCAAGTTTTTGCACTTTACTAGTTATGTTAAATGCTGAATTTTTGGTTAAAGTGCATAATTTTGTAATTAAAGCATGTTTTAGGCACTTCCGGGCACTATATTTATCACCTAGTGACGCAGTTTAATGATCCTCACATCCCTACACTCCCTACCAGTGTAGTAAGCTACTCCCGGCTCATACTGGCCTCAGAACAATGTCTGTTTTGGTGCTGGTAATGTCAGCATGTTTACTGGGTTATCCGTATAGTGTGCTCACTGTGCTTTTGTGCATCAAGGTTGTCACTAATGTTTGTGTGTAATTAATAGAGTGACAGTATAAAATGTGATGCATGAGTATGTATGTATCAGAAATCAAGAAGCAGTTTAACCACAATTGTAAGCAAGCACAGTAATTAAGCATTAATTAAATATTAATTAATTGTACGGATACCTGGTTTTGTGAGGGTTGTCACATAATCAACTGTTTCGTTAAAAGTATTTATTCAATACATGTAGAACATATATATTTTTTATACATGATATATTTAGAATCATATTTCTAATAAAGGATCTCATTATCCCGGTTTACACTCCAATGAAATAATAATATTAAATCATAATATCCAGCTTATCTCTTGTATATTTAATATTTTTTACTAAAATATTTCCTTTCTTTTTTTCCGCTGATTATCCAACAAAGTAACATGTTATAAACCATTTAATACACAACTCTCAAACCTAATAGAAAATAGAGTAAAGTTCCGTTTTGCTCCTTGTGGTTTGGTCATTTTAACAGTTTTGCCCCAAACCTTTAAAAATAGTCATTTTCCTCCAATAGTTTGATATGGTTTTTCTATTTTGCTCCCCGCCTCTAACTCCATCCAAATTGTCTGTTTTTTCATTTTGCTCCCCGCAGGGAGCAAAATAGAAAACCCATAGCAAACTATTGGAGGAAAATGACTATTTTTAAAGGTTTGGGGCAAAACCGTTAAAGTGATCAAACCACAGGGAGCAAAACAGAAGTTTACTCTAAAAAATAAAGTGAGATGTTACAATAAGTAAATAGTATCTCAATGTTATTTTTGTTAGAAAACACATCTTGATGACTAAATGTTTTAACGGATTACATTATTCGTGTAAGACATGTGTTTATTCAAATCGTGCAATACACGAATTTTTAAAAGTTGTAACTATTTTATTACTTAGTATATAAAATTATATTTATTCAACCCGTGTAATACACGGGGTTCTAACCTAGTGATATTATAAGTAAAATGGTTGTTAGATAAATAAAAGAAACAACTATACATTTCCCTATGATTTGCGATCAGGAGTTATCTTCAGCCATCTATATCCCTTTTTTTTATTGAAGCATATAATTGATTTGGTATTTATTATATTAATTTAGGCTAGGTAAACACCTAACTAAGTATTTAAATCATCAAGTTGGTAAGTATTTAAACAAAATAAGATGATCATTACATGTTGGCAGCTCTTGGTCGTTGTTTTCTTTTCTTTTCTTTTTTTTTTTGTTACAAACATAGGCTAGGTATTTAATATGTCATGTTATATTAGTTTACCACCTACTAACCTCTAAATTAATTATAACATTATGTAGTGGGGAGATTAGTAAAAAAACAAAACAACTACACAACCATAAGTTGTGATCGAAGTTGCTACCATCTTTATAGTTTTTTTTTTTTTTTTTTTTTTTTTTTTTTTTTTTTTTTTTTTTTAACAATATAAGTAATACATATAACATATTTTACTTATCCTAGTTACATGATGTTTTTAAGGTATAACCTAAGATTCCATATACAAAATAAATATGTTTCAGGTAAGAAAAGAAGGAAGTACGTGGTTAAGTAGTAACAAGTATGAATAACGTGGTTCAAGTATAAATCGAGTACATCAATCATAGGTGACGTGTTGTAAATATTGGATGGCGTGATTGTACACAAACGTATCGTGTTTATACGAATGACGAATAAGCATCAAACATGAATATGAATTTAAACGACTATGTAAACATGAATAGGTAATGTATAATTTCTCATAAATAATAAGTTTTATTATGATCAAAGTCTCGTATTTACAATGGTTTGAAACGAAATATGAAATACAAAAGGAACAAGCTTCCAAAAATAGAAATACAAGACACGTTTTCTAATTAAGGAAAGTACAAAGAAGCAGGGCGTTACATTAACCGACTCCCAGGTTAGAAAAGGTAAACTATTTTGTAAAGGAGACAAGAAACAAAACACTGAATCTGTTAACAAGAAATCAAAAAGAACAAAGGCCGAATCTTCTAAAAGTTCTAGGAAGCGCAAGGCTTCAAAGAATTTTGCAATTCCTGCACCTGTTCCACTAAACTCAGTACCCTTTAAAGGATTTTATCGTGGAAAGCAACCTCGGTGCAATCATTGCAACTATCATCACGCGTCAAATTCTCCTTGTCGCCAGTGTACAATCTGTGGTCTATTTGGACATCTAGCTGTGACCTGTCGTATCCAGAACTGAGCAGCCCCTACTCAAACTCACCCTCGAGCATGCTTCAATTGTGGTGATTTAAATCATTTCAAGCGAAACTGCCCCAAGTTTGCCAATGCTAATGGACGAGTATTCAACGTCAACGAGGCTCAAGCTAATGATCAAGCGCTTATGATCATTTGAACCTCTATATTTTTCTGTTTATTTTCGAAAACAATGTACATATTTCAACTACGTTTGTAATGACAATATAAATTTCAAGAAGTTTATCTTTATCCTTGTTATTCATTTTCCAAATTACAAACTCTAATATGATTACACAATGTGTGATTACAACTACATGCTGATTTTGAGGATTCCGTTCTTTAGGAACTAAATCTTATAATTTAGCATAATATGATTGCACTCTGGTGTATTCGTACGAACTTGGTAACACGATCAATACGAATACTATGAACAGCTTAATACTATTTTATGATCATAGCATTACATACATGATTTGTTTATCTAATATGTATAGTACATGATTATAAATAAATTTGCTTCGTATGTTGATTTAACGTACTTAGTACACTAATTTTCAAATGCATTTTGCTTAGTCTGTTAACTTAGCGTACCTAGCACATGATTTGAAAACATTTTCTCGATATGCTTACAATATGATGACAATGCATTATTAGTATATGTTGCACTATACCTGTTTGGTTAATATGAAACATATATATAAACATTCGTACTAGAATAAAATACCTACTACTAAGTTTGTTGTATGCAAAATAAGTAGTGTTATCATTGCTAGTATGAAATACGATTCGATTTGGCAGATATTATGTTGTGACGATGTTTATTTGATTTAGACGATAGTTCGACCTTATTATTTGTTTACCCTCGCTTAACAAGAAAAGCTAGGTGGACCATGCGACGAAACGAGTAATTATGGGTGCACACTTAATTATGAGATTCGACGCATGAGAATCATAGTAAGCCTTGTTAAGTATGATGCAATAAGAACATAATGGATACGCCGATGGTACTTCCTATATATAAGTGTTCTTACTGTGTTATATCTTCAGAACGTTGCTGAGATCACTTAGTGATTTTATGTTATCTTGGACCATTATGTGATTATGTGCTTATTTGTTATTTGTGTGGTTATTTACAATAAACAAAAACAAGTACATTCATTAACTCAAATCGAGCCGACCGGGAGTATATTATGGTGTTAAAGATGACGATCCTGATGCCATAGGTATGTTGACCCGTCTCCTATGCATGAGATGCTCATGGTGCATTGGATGTACCTCGTGGGACGTTAGAAACTGTGTACGTGTAGGGTTTGAATGTACACCCCTTTGTTTGCTAGGAAATTACACTAAGAGCTTAGTATAACATAGTGCCATACTCAAACGATTTTTGAACTCTGGCCGACCTTTTCTTTAAAATTCACAAGTTTCAAAAGGTTTAATACCTTGAGATACTTTGAATATCCCAAATCACATTTTGAATCCCCTAAAATTTCCAACACCAAATGATGCTCCGCATCTTTGGGATCTGGCAATTTGCTTATCCATCAGTTGTTTCAATTTCACTCTACGGTCTCCTTCGAATAAATTTCGGGACGAAATTTCCTAAAGTAGGGGAGACTGTGACACTTGTGCTCCGTAAACACCACACGATATAGGACACTATCTTTTATCAAATAAACAATGTGTTTTGGTCTCAAAATTTGTTTATTTGTGTTTTACAATTTCACGTTTTGATTCTAGTTCAATTTCAAGCTTTAAAACGCTTTCTGGAAAGTTATACGCGAACTGATGCGTAAACGTAATCAGTTTAATGTGGCAAACATTCTAGAATAGTGACATAGGCTTATCATACCTTAAATAACTTTTATATAACTTAGAAATAAGTTTTGAAGGCTTTGGTGTGTCAAAAACAAGTTTATTCACTCTCAGGGACTATTTGCGTCAAACTGTGAAAGTCTACTGATTCGTATAGTAACGAACATTCCGGAACTTGATCATAAGCTAAACGTACCCTAAATATCCTTTACATAACTTAGAAATAGGCTTTGAGGGGCTCGTTATGCGAAAATATGCTTATTTGATCAATAGGGACTAAAAGCGTCAAAAAGTGCATAAATTTGCATTTACGCGCATATCTTACATTCTGAACATATCCGGACATCTAAAAATTTTTGTAATCATTAAAATATTTTATTTTAGTGTTTGGATTGATAAAATTCCACTCGTCGCGTAATTTGGATCGATTTCGCGTTCGTTAGGACTTCCGTCGTAATTAACCGAACAACTCGATCGTACGACCAAACGAACCGACATCCGAGATGTTTTTGAGCATATTTCATGTTCCCTATACTTTAACTTCATTTTTGAGCTTTGAAATGGGGTTAACGGGGCTTAAACGTGTCGAAAATGCACCAAAAACCAAGTTATGGAGTTGTAGGGACCATTTCTGACATTCTGTGTTTTTGGTCTCTGGCGGGGCGCGACAGGCCTCTGACGGGGCGCCAGAGACTGATCTGGGCAGATTCATTGTTTTTTGCAACAGCAGCTTGTTTTCTGGGTTTGGTACATTGTTTTAACAAACCATTAGCTAGTTTTAAGGTCCCCTAGTATTGTAAATCAGTGTGCCACACATGTAAGGTCTAGATTAAAGCACAAATTACAAGAAACAATCTTAACGGTTGTCGAAAAACTATATAAACCCATCCATTTCATTTGTTTTCCTCAAACTTGATCTGATTTATGCCCTAAAGGGGATTGTAAGTATTAATCAATCAGCTTTTGTTCCGGGTAGGAAAATTTCAGACAATATTCTGCTTACACAAGAGTTGATGCACAATTACCATCGAAGTTGTGACCCTCCGTGCTGTGCATTCAAAGTGGATATTCAAAAGGCTTATGACACAGTTGATTGGAGTTTCCTGAGTAAAGTGCTCTTAGGTTTCGGGTTTCATCAACGGATGGTAGAGTGGATAATGACTTGTGTGTCTACCACATCTTAATCGATATGTATCAGTGGGGATGTTTTTGGATACTTTAAAGGGAAACGGGGATTAAGACAGGGAGATCCACTGTCTCCATATTTATTTACCCTGGTTATGGAGGTTCTCACGTGTATTTTGCAGCATGCTACTAGGATTGATACATCCTTCAGATTTCATAACAAGTGTGAAAAACAGAAGATTATAAATCTTTGTTTCGCGGATGATTTGTTTCTTTTTGCTCGAGGGGATCTTGGATCAGCTAGGTGTATTATGACATCTCTCTCAAAGTTCACTAAAATGTCAGGTTTGGTTCCAAGTGCTCAGAAAAGTACTGGTTATTTTTGCAATGTGCCAAATCATGTTAAAAGGTCCATTCTTCGTATTATGCCGTTTGTCGAAGGCTCGCTTCCTGTGAGGTATTTGGGGGGTTCCCTTAGTTTCGTCTAGACTCCTTTATAAAGATTGCACTATTCTTTTAGAAAGATTGGAAAATCGCATATTTAATTGGAGAAATAAACTTTTGTCGTTTGCTGGGAGATTGCAATTGATCATGTCGGTTCTTTCTTCTATGCATATCTACTGGTCCTCGGTTTTCATTCTTCCGGCTCAGGTTATATCGGATCTGGAGGCGAAAATGAGGAACTTCTTATGGTCTCAAGGGGTGTTTCAAAAAGGTAAAGCTAAAGCTTCTTGGAAAAGTATTTGCATTCCTAAATATGAGGGAGGTTTGGGCATTAAAAGGATTGGTGATATGAATAAATCTCTTATGGTTTCCCATATTTGGAGTATCTTAAAGAAACGTGAGTCTCTTTGGGTTGCTTGGGTGCACTCGTATAGGTTGAAAGGTCGAACTTTTTGGGAGTGCAAGAGTCTTTCTAGCTGTTGTTGGAGTTGGCGAAAGATGTTACAGTTACGGCCTATAATAAGAATGCACATATGGTCGAAAATAGGAGATGGAAGCAATGTGTCTGCTTGGTTTGATTATTGGTGCGAGGGAGGGCCGTTAGCTACCTTCTTGACTCCAAGAATGATAACTAATGCTGGTTTCTCCTTAAAGGCTACGGTTAAGGATATAACGGAGAATGGTAGCTGGGTTTGGCCGATGGCGTGGAGAGATTCATATCCGGTTTTTCATCATGCTAACTTGCCGTCTATTGATCCTCTAAGATCCGATTCTCTTTCATGGAAGTTTGACAATGATTTGCACGAGTACTCGTCTAGTACTGTTTGGCATACCATTCGCTACAGGGAGCCGATTGAAAATTGGGCAAAGATAGTGTGGTTTTCTCAATGTATTCCGAGACATGCGTTTCTTATGTGGCTGATTATGCGTCGGAAGCTTTTGACTCAGGATAAAATTTTACAGTGGGATTTCTCAAGGAGAAAAAAACATGAGCATGATGTGCTGTCTTTTGTGCTATGAAAATGTAGATTCTCACAGTCATGTTTTCTTTGAATGTAAGCTGTTGTCTCAAGTATGGAGCATCGTTCGAGATAAAACTGGCATGAGGAATGTTAATGATCAATGGTCTGATATTGTTGTTTGGCTTTGTGAGCATGCTAACTCCAAGTCAGCCGTGGATTATGTGAGTAGGGTGATTGTTTCTACTTCAGTTTATGTCATTTGGCAGGAAAGGAACATGAGGCTTTTCAAGAACCAAACGAGGCCCCCAGATATCATTGCTTCAATATTCCTGAATGTGGTTCGATACAAACTGTTGGGAGTGAAGTTCAAGAACACGGTTAGAGTGAGGAGACTTCTTGAAGATTGGGGGATTCATCAAGGTGCGGATGCGGATGGAATTGGCTGAGTTGATCATGTAATTGTGTTTTGTTCTAGATTGCAGTCTAGGTGCATGGTTTGTTTGGTTTTTTTGTGGTTTGTTTGGCTTACTTTCATGGGGCATGTCTCATGTTTGAACTAGTGAGGATTCACCTCACTACTTGTTTTTTATGGTTGTGAATATATAAATCACCGGGGTAACCCTTTACCCAAAAAAAATTTGAAGCCTTTGCTTCATACCTGAGTATTTTAGATCAAGTTCTTCATTGCTTGGACCTCTTGTAAGCTTCTTTCGTGCTTTTGTGCGTTTTTAAGCGTGAAAGTCAAACACTGTTTGACTTTCTGCTTTGACCAGTCAATGGTCAACACGAAGTTCGTTTGAACTTCGCAACGTGAGCGTAATCACGATGGTCATAGTCCCTTGTGACTATACCTACTGATTACCACGTTGATTAGGCGTAGTGACGAGTCATAGTTTCGGTCAAAATGCGTATTCATGCGTATTTTGCAACCAAACTATTCTTGGGTATCAAAACCCTTTGTTTTGACATCAAACTTGTTTTCTAACCTAGTTAAACATGTTTTAACATGTTTAACTCATCACTTTTAGTTTAGTGCTTATATAGGGTCGTAAGATAAGCGGTTTAGACTTTTTTACCCGACCCGTTTGGTCGATCTTTAGGTTCCGACCAAACATATTTTGTGACCTTAGTTGTATAGGGAATAACCTTCCGAGGTTATACCTTATGGTCACTCCGTTTAGTTAGTTGTATGATAGGTAGTTTATATGCCTTAGGAAAATGACCAAAATGCCCTTTTTACGCATAATTTCATTTTAAGCATATGTAACACATGTTTTGACATCTAAACTGATTATATAACATAATTAGATATGTTAAGGCATATAATACTTGTCATAGGACTAGTTAGGCGTCTCGAACGCGCTTTCACGCGAATGACGCGTTAAAGTAGCATAAGCTACCTTAATGGGTCGTAAGCACTTAGGATAGGTTCCGATTTAGAATGTAGGCTTCGTTAAACCATATCACATGAGTTCCAATACTCATTTGGTTTACAAGACCTCATTCTACCCGATCTTCTGATTTAGGTGTCGATTCATTAACATAGTATCCGTTACACTAGGAACCGCTTCAACGCTTGAACTCTTTGTCTTTCGAGCTTTGTTATACCCTTTGAGCAAGAACTATACGCAATCCCAGGCGAGTACTTAGTTCCCCTCTTTTACCATTTTCAAATGTTTTGGGGTGATTCATATGTGCAACTGATTTGTTTTCCAAATGTATGGCATATATGTGTTTACTAAAGTGCTTTTATGTGTATTATTCCGATTATGCAAATACAGTGTTTATCTAAATCCTTATAGAACTATCTATCTTCATAGTTAGATTCTTATAGGATATTTGAAGTACAGTCTTAGATCTTCCTATCTTCATAGTGAGATTTTTAAGAAGTACTTTACAGAACGATGGTTGGTTTTTGTGTAGATTGTTGGTGATTTAGATAACGAAACTAGATAATAAAATAAGCACATGGTGGATACGCCGCTGGTACTTCCTATATATAAGTGTGCTTATTGTATTACCTTTCGTGGCGTTATCCCGAATCACCATTAGGTTTTAGGATTGTTTTGATTCAATAATTCAATGTAACAGAAACAAAATCCTTATTGCATCTATCTATCTTCATAGATTGATTCTTGTAGGATGTTTAGAGTACTAATATTGGAGTCCTTGATTGGATTCATTGTGTGCTTTAATGCGTATGTGAGTAAACAATGTAACAGAAACCGGATCCTTATAGCATCTATCTAACTTTATAGGTTGATTCTTGTAGGATATTTAAAGTACTAATATTGGAGTCCTTGATTGGATTCATTGTGTGCTTTAATGCGTGTTTACGAGTTGGTACAAGCTGACGATTTATGTGTTTATGTGGTAGTTGTGATTTAGATAACGAAACGGGTATAATAAAATAAGAACATGGTGGATACGCCGCTGATACTTCCTATATATAAGTGTTCTTATTTTATTATTCTTGTAGCGTTATCTGGATCACTTTAGGGTTTTGTGTACTATTGTTTCAATATTCGATTATCGAAATCTTCGTAGAATCTTCCATATCCTTATATGTTAGATTCTTAGAAGAATATCTAAAGTATTATCATGAATCATTGATTTGATTTATATAATACTCATACAGGTTTTGATAAATTTCAAAGCTGTTATTATTAATCCTTAATTGGTTTTATAATAATACATTAACGAGTTTTACAATATACAATTTCAAATGGCATAAAAATTACTTAGTAATAATCATATTGCCATATACAAAACCATTTTGTCACGAGTTTTCACAATCAAGATTATGTATTGCAATACTAAATTTTTGCCATTCCTTGGCTTCAAGATTTATTTTCAACTGACAGCTCTCGTAGTTGTCAAAGTATTGCAATATCAAATGTTTTGCCATTTATTTGGCTAACAAAACCTATGTATTCGCCGGCATTTTTATGCTGACCTATTTTCACATATGTTTCAGGTTATCAATTATTCAAACATGCAACGCATAGGACTGCATTCAAGGCCCTAGACTTCTAAATCAAAAGACAATTACATGTATTCTTTGTTTGTAAAACGATGTTAATAATAATGAAACAATTTAGTACCAGTAGTTGTGAGAAATTTGTAACGTGACTCCCTGATATTTTCGCCACGTGTTGTTGTATTACGCGATTGGGGTGTTACATCCACGTCCAGTATTTAGTCATGGCCGACTCTATGTTGTTGTATCTTGGGTAAAAAGTAGGAAGGGGTTGAAAATTTTGATTTGTGATAAAGAAAAACGAGTTTGTACAACCACTGCTAATGTAGTTTACAAAGAAGTTTTACAAAACCTATGATGACATGTTATGTCATGGTTGATGACTTTGAAATATTTAATTGTGTATCTTCTACTTAATCATATTTATCATAAATTTTGGATGATGTTTTTTATATCGAAAAACATGTAACATGTATTATAATGTTTTATAAATTTATTAGGTGTGATGCTTTTATTAAATGTTATATTAGTGTATCATGTGTATTGTTGAAAAAGAGCAATTATGAATTTACGAATACTCCTGCAATTTGTAAAGAACAATGTATAGTGATTTGCGGTTTAATAAATTCTTGTATGGAAATTTTCTAAAGGCTACCTGTGTTTTTAGATGTTACATAAGTGTAAATCATGAAAGTTGTTGTCGAGTATTTATTTACGTATGATTGTTTATGCAATCTATAAAGTACAAACCTAATAAGTTATGAATTTAAAAACACACATGATCATTCATTACAATCTTATGGTAAAATGAGCTAAAATTACATTTTTGTGAGCTCAACAACCTGCTAACATCGGTTTGCCCTTTTAACGTATGTTGGCCTATCCTCTTAATGTCTGTTGACTAACCCTTTTAACATGGGTTGACTAACATCTGATATTTAACATCTGTCAAGGTAGCAACCTGTGTTAGGGATAATGGAGGAAGAATTGTTAGGAAACGTCTGTTGGAAAGTAATAGAAGTATGTGAAAGCATCTGCTACTTGCTCTGCATGAAGTCTATCCTGAGAACACATGCTGTGAAAAATATTTATATCTGGTGTTTTAGTAACAAGTTCCCAGGTCTCATTTTTAATGAGAGCACTAAATTCATCGTTCATAACATTATTCTCTTAACATCTGTTGACTAACCCTTTTAACATGGGTTAACTAACATCTGATACTTAGCATCTATCAATGTAGCAACCTCTGTTGGAGATAATGGATGACGAGGATTTAACAGTCGATAGACAACAATGGTTAGGTTATCAACATAATGGAACTCCTGTTGACCATTAGTTTATATCAATTTTGTAAGTCTGCACTAATTATTTTTTTACTTTCTATTAAAATGTGTTATGCATGGTTTTCTAAAAACCACCCGTGTTTGCACACGGGTCTTACCACTAGTATATATATATATATATATATATATATATATATATATATATATATATATATATGTATATATAGGGTAAGGTTCATGCGAGAACTACCTTTATTACGAGAACCGCGAGAACCAATGTGAACACAACATAAAATAGCTAAAAAAAACCTAAAAAAACTAAAAAAACCTAACCCCCCCCCCCTAAAAAAAAACCTAACCCCCCCCCCCCCCCCTCAAGCTAAATGCTAAAAACTAAAACCCTCAAAAAACCTAAAAAAAACCTAACCCCCCCACCCCCCCCCCCCCCAAAAAAAAACCTAAACCCCCCACCCCCACCCCCTAAAAACCTAAACCCCCCCACCTCCCCCCCCCAAGCTAAAATGCTAAAAACTAAACCCCCAAAAACACCTAAAAAAATCAAAAAAAAAATCTAATTTTTTTTAATATCATTTATGTTAAAATCGCTACCTTTAGTAGCAAAAAAAAAAAAGTTAAAAAAAAATTAAAATTTTTTTTTTGCTACTAAAAGTAGCGATTTTTTTTATAAAAAATATTTAAAAAAAAATTTGTGTGTTTTTTTAGCTATTATTAGGCATTTTTGGTTGTGTTCACATTGGTTCTCGCGGTTCTCGCAATAAAGGGTGGTTCCTAACGGATCTTTGTCCTATATATATATATAGGACAAAGATCCGTTAGGAACCACCCTTTATTGCGAGAACCAGTGTGAACACAAACAGTAATTCCTAAAAAAAAAATCTAAAAAACACCAAAAAAATTTTTTTGTTTATTTTTTTACTATTTTTTTTGGAAAAATCGCTATATTTTGTTAATAAAAAAAAAAATTCGAGTAACAGTTATCCATGCACATGTGCATATGTATCATTTCTTTGTCAAATTCCGTAATTCATTACAAATAATAGTCAATTGCACTTTCATTTACACTACCACGTGTAATACACTATTTTTTACGTTAACAATATTAGAAATGCACATGTGCATCTATATGTATCAACATGAATAAGGTGTTTTGGTACACTACTTTCTCTTTCATCTATCATTCCATCCATAATACACAAGCATGCACATGTGCATTTTTGTCATTTCTTTGACAAATTCCGTAATTCATCACACATATTAGACAATTGCACTTTCATTTACACTACCATATGTAATACACTACTTTTTACATTACCAATATTAAAAATGCACATGTGCATTTATATGTATCAACATGAAATAAGGTGTTTTGGTACACTACTTTGAATACACTCTCCCTTTCATCTATCATACCATCCATAATACACTACCATTACCTCATACCATCCATAATACAATACCATTAGCTCCTACCATCCATAATACAATACCATTAACAATATTTTCACTTTATTACATGGATGTAAACACCATTTATACTATCCAATCAACATATTACATCATAAATTGACAACTATAACCAAACCATCAACCACTAGATATAACTAACCAAAAAACATATATATGGGCCTACTTCTCTATTCAAAATCACAAACTTTTTGTACCAAAACACGTTATATCATGGTTATACCTAATGATGCACATGTGCATTTTGAATATTCGTAATGTAAAAGGTAGTGTATTACAAATGGTATTGTAAATTAATGTGCAATTGTCTATTCCTGATAACGTATTACCGAATTTGTCGAAGTAATGATACATATGCACATGTGCATATGGATAACTGTTACTCGAAAAAAAAAGTTTTTTTTTAATGGTAACGAAATATAGCGATTTTTAAAAAAAATAGTAAAAAAAAAAAAAATTTTTTTGAGTGCTTTTTTGATTTTTTTAAGATTTTATTTTGTGTTCACATTGGTTCTCGCAATAAGGGTGGTTCTCGCATGAACCTTACCCTATATATATAAATATATATAAATATATATGGGGTAATGTTCATTTGAGAACCACCCTTATTGTGAGAACCGCGAGAACCAATGTGAACACAAAATAAAATCTAAAAAAAATCAAAAAAGTACTCAATTTTTTTAATATTTATTTTAAAAAAATCGCTATATTTCGTTACAAAAAAAAAAAAATCTTTTTTTATTAACAATTATCCATGCACATGTGCATATGTATCATTACTTCGACAAATTCCATAATACATTATCAGTAATAGACAATTGCACTTTAATTTACAATACCATCCGTAATACACTACTTTTTACATTACCAATATTCAAAATGCACATGTGCATCATTATGTATAACCATAATATAACGTGTTTTGGTACAAAAAGTTTGTGATTTTGAATGGAGAAGTAGGCCTATATACATGTTTTTTGGTTAGTTATATCTAGTGGTTGATGGTTTGGTTATAGTTGTCAATTTATGATGTAATATGTTGATTGGATGGTATAAATGGTGTTTATATACATGAAATAAAGTGAAAATATTGGTAATGGTATTATATTATGGATGGTAGGAGGTAATGGTATTGTATTATGGATGGTAGAAGGTAATGGTAGTGTATTATGGATGGTATGATAGATGAAAGGGAAAGTGTATTCAAAGTAGTGTAACAAAACACCTTATTTCATGTTGATACATATAGATGCACATGTGCATTTCTAATATTGGTAATGTAAAAAGTAGTGTATTACATATGGTAGTGTAAATGAAAGTGCAATTGTCTAATATTTGTAATGAATTACGGAATTTGTCAAAGAAATGACAAAAATGCACATGTGCATGTTTGTGTATTATGGATGGAATGATAGATGAAAGAGAAAGTGTATTCAAAGTAGTGTACCAAAACACCTTATTTCATGTTGATACATATAGATGCACATGTGCATTTCTTATATTGTTAACGTAAAAAGTAGTGTATTACACGTGGTAGTGTAAATGAAAGAGCAATTGTCTAACATTTGTAATGAATTACGGAATTTGTCAAAGAAACGATACATATGCACATGTGCATGGATAACTGTTACTCGAAATTTTATTTTTTTTTAATTTTTTTATTATTGACGAAATATAGCGATTGTTCCAAAAAAAAAAAAAAATAGTAAATAAAAATTAGGTGTTTTTAGATTTTTTTAGGTATTACTGTTTGTGTTCACACGTTCTCGCGGTTCTCACAATAAAGGGTGCTTCCTAATGGATCCTTATCCTATATATATATATAGAAATGAGATGGATTTGGGCCATGTGGCATGTGATGGTGAAGCTTTTTGATGATGTGGCATCTTATGGTGGAGGTGTATTGTGAGTTTGGGAGGGAATCCATTTTACAAATTCTAAATTCAAAAACAAAAACACATTGGACGCGAGATCCGAATAAACTCCGGATCGGATCAGTTTGATTTGGATCCCTTATATTTTTTGAACGCTTTCTTCCTTCACACAATTCCATATTTTCACAAAGCCTAAATGAAGCTCTCTGTTTCTCTCTTCTTTGCAATCTTATACCTTATCCCTCATTGCCTTCCCCATTCCGATTGAAGATCAGGTTAGCAATCATTCTCTAATGTTTTTTCTTCCTTTTATCAATCTATTTAAGGTTTTTGTTTCTTCTAGAGGTTTCTTTTTCATTAGTGTTTCCTTCTGAACCAAGACGTTTCTTCTTTCCTTTTATCTGTTTTTTCTCTCTCCGGCGATTCAAAAATGATGAAGGCGATTCAAGCCGATTGGTGAAGTTTTCACAAAATCAATGAAGAATCTAACTTATCAGGTTCAGATTTATAGGTATACAAGTTTTTAGGATTTGATTTTTGAGTTGGTATACATGTTGATTTTAAAATCTTAAACCTAGCGTTGTCACCTTACGTAATTTTTGGTGTTCTTGCTTATTGAGTTAGGACTTATTGATGGTGTTGTTTGTTGATTTGAACGCCGAATAAGAATGAAGGTGTGCTGGGGTGACGGCTGGATCTGGATTTTATTTATGGTTTCGCTTGAAGTTGAGGAAGAAGAAAGGTGAATTGTTAAGGGTGTCAGCTGATACAAAAGCTTTAGGGTTAATAATTTATTTTAGGGTTTCGCTACTATTAATTTATACTTGATTTGTTATTGCTTTTATCCAATGATTATATGGCATAATTTTATACCCATCTAATTATATTGTTTGAGTTAGTATTCTGATGGCGTGTTTGCCTAAATTTCTTCTTCAATTTGGAAACCTAATCAATTCTCTCAATCAGTTGAAATCATTCTCCAATTTGGCAAATTGATTTCTCACATTCACACGGCTGTATATTATGATTTCTTCATCCGAAACCCTAAACCAAAAATTCCTTTCCTAAACCCATAAATCGTTCAGATTGCGTTCCATTAAAGGTGTGTAAACCCCAATTCTCAGTTCATCGATTATTGGTATTGGAAGTGTTTCAATTTCAGGATTTTAGGGGAATTGGAGCAATCGGCTTGAGAGAGAACCGCTTCCGCCAAGAATCTTCTTGGCTCCGGTGGCAAAGATGATGATGGATACCTTGGAGATTCGTACTATTGTCGACATCATCGGTATGTAATTGTTGAATCTAATTATTTTTGTGTACGATTAACTACTTAGAGGTTTCGCGATCGATTAATTTAGCACCTTTCGATTGCTATGTATGGATTTTGATGATTGGTTAATGCCTACGTTTCTGACATAAGACCGGCTTTTGAAATCTAGGACGTAGATTGATCTATTTTGCATTTTGTTGATTATGTGTTGGATGAATGGTTATTAAGGTATTTTATAATTTGTAATATCTAGGGTTTCTTTGGTCAATTGTTTGATATTACAACTCTTTCGGTTTTTCTTTTCTTGATTGAGTTTAGTAATGGTTTCCTATCACTAAACTTTTTTTATTGTGTTATTCGAAAGTATGTGTTTGAAAATTTCATGATGATGTATTGTTTGGATCTAAACATTAGGGTTTTGATGACGAACTGAAAGTAGTCTTGAAGTTGTGCAAATGGGAACATAATGAGTGGTATATATATGATGATGGAGACTTCAAAACGGACCCGTGGGACGTTTCAAAAGTTGATTAAGAGGTATATTCATTTTGACCCATTTCATATTTTTATCCTTAATTTTCTTTATGACCTTAAATGTACCTGCTATATTGTTGTTGTATAATAAAAAAAATCATTTACCTATGTTTCTTTAAAAATGCATCAATGAAATGTTTATTTATATAAGAAAAAAACTAGTTCATTTAAGGACTTTGCTATGTAAGAAAAACAGCAAATTTCCGATATTCGTGTACGTTTGTAAATATGCAAACCATATGCGCATAATATATGGTCATAGACTCCTTCACCAATTGCATTTACTATATTTGTTTTATTTCTGAAAATAGCGAAGATCGCTCATAACAGTGGTGCTCTCTTATTGGTGGATAATAGCCTTATGTCTTCTGTATCGTGTCAACCGTTGGAACTTGGAGCAGGTGCTTATATTTTTTGTCTACGGGTTGGCGGAAAAATGGGCGGGTCAAAACGGGTTGACTAATAACAATAATAATTTCTTGCACTTTCAGACTTTGTAATGAACATGGCTACATAAATTTGTTGCAATGTGTGACCACTGGCTGAATACAAGCTAGCCTAACGTAGAATGGATGAGAGAATGGTCGTGTTCCTCAAGCCTGAATAGGTTGGCTCTTAATCTAACCCTAATTTTTCATAAATTCTAATTGTTAATTCTTGGTGAGATCGTTTTGTTTGATGTAAATCTGTTAGTTTGTAGGTGTTATGATAATGGGAATTTATCATTTTGTGAAAAAAAAATCATGATTAGTTTTTCTTTTTTAATTAAAATAACTATTTCAAGATTCATATTCATGTTATATTGCTGAGATACTAGGTTTGACTTACAAATGGTCAACATTTTTGCTCTTAGTTTTTTGTATGTAAATTGTGTAGATGTGTGAAAAGGGTGAAATGTGGTTAGGGAATTTCCAAGTCTTTAGATAAATGTGTGCATTATGTACGGATTTTTTATGGAAGAATTTCAGCATAGTTTTGTTATTAAAATATCGATTTTAAAATTATGTTAGTGATGTTCAAATGAAGTGATGAGTAAATTTAAATGATAATGATTAAATTAGTGATTTTTATGTTTTTGCTTAAATAGAAGATGCTAAATTTAGGGTCTGATTATGTTAGTCATGTAAAGTTGGAATCATAATGGTTAATTCTAAATTTGAGTTTATAATAACGACATCAAAAAGCTGTTGGATGTATAGGTGCTATGTATTTTGTTCTCATTTTTAGTGGACTATTTGCATTATGGTGGCGTGATGTCACTTGTGTTGTGTTGAATAGGATTAGGAGGTTTACAAAAATGTCTCATATAGCTTGGGTTGCTCTTGAAAGTATGTGTTTTCAGGTGAAAGATATGTCAGATTCAATGCATATAGATGCTGGTGAAAAGGGGGAAAAGAATTTGCTTAGGATTGATGGTGGGGCTAATGCTAAAAACACTCTTATGCAGATTTAGGTACGTTTTTTTATTAGACGTGAGGTGGTAAAATGAAGGGGTCGGGCAGTGTAACAACTCTCGCTAAAATTTCTATTTCTTATTTTATTAATGTCCAATAGGAAACCCTAATTGAGACCCCCAAGTAGTATGGCATGACCCATAAATTTTTCAGAACAACCGGAACTAGGATCAGGGCCTCCTAAAACTCAAGGGAGGTATCCCCTAATTAATAATTATCCTCAAAACCGTATGTAAAGCTCGAAATTCGTTTGTTGTTGACTCATTTAGGCTATACAGGACACGAGGGTACCCTACCCTAAAAGGGTAGCCGTCGCGCCACGCGCAAGGACCAGGTGGACCTGGCACGCCACGCGAGGGGGACCAAATTTCAGTATATAATGCAGGGGTTTGGCACTTGCATGGCTGTCTTGTTTCGACGTTCAAATTCGTTTCGTACGTTGAGTTATACACTATTTCGTTCAAAAACACACACAAGCACGAATCTCTGCTGCGACAACAGGGTAATAACTCGATCACTGCTACGATACAATGTCCGATCGATTGAAACCGATCCGATGGATGTTTAAGTGCTGCCCACATTCGGGCTATACTTTGTCATTCATCGTGAGGGTTTTGATTTCGTGAGCTTATCGTAAATGTTGTATTAAGTTACTGACCTAGTTTCGTGTGCATTGTTATTTACCTAGGTTACAAGACTAAATCAGTAGGCAAGGTTCTGTCCAGTTAAACTTGCAATGTGAGTCATTCTCTTTTTATCAAAAGTATTTTACAATACCTCAAATTATTTTCCAGTTATAATTTACAGGGGGTAAGTATTTGTTATCTTAAATTACTGGCAGTAAGTGGGGTATTATGCACATTACTATTATTCTCTCTCGTTTAGGTGGACGAACCTAAACAGAGATAATCATCATTATTGGGTAAAAGGACCCAATAGTGGTATGACCATCGTCACCAGGAGGTGTCACTGGACCAGATAATTATAAGATAGTGACAATTGTAATCGCTCTTAGTCTAGTAATTTATAACAATGTGTCGTTTTGTGCAAAATGAATGACTCGCCAGTATTTCCCCGCTGATAAAATCTTTTTTAAACATGTTTCAGGTGACTTACTATGAATCAAGGAAAGAGTGTTGTGTAGCACTAAAAGCTTGAAGAGGTGGCTCAGTAAAATAAATAAACATGTTTTGTAAAACAGGGAATTTCCTCGTGAAATTTCCTCTATTGTAAATTATGGGTGTTATCCCCAAAATGTGAAATAAAATAATTGGGCATTTTCAATTTAAAAAGGATCCTGTTAAAATTTCCGCTGCCAAAATAAACAATACCACGCGTTTCTGTCTCGTGGCTCCTGAAACGGGTAAAACCGGGTCGGGGGCCGTGATAGAAAAAGGTGGTATCAGAGCCACTGATTTAAGCCAATTAAGTATTTAGAAATACTTAATTTTTTTTCGATTGCCATTCTGTGATTTCATGAAAAACTTAATTTACAATAAATAAAATTTTAACTTAAATTTGTGTGTTTCTTCTTGTGTGCTAACAGCATGAATGAACTGTCGGAGGCACTCCGAAACTTTACTATCCATAGCTCTGATATGGATACTACAGGAAACCCATCTGGCTACCAAGCAGATACTGAGGAGCCCATGATGTTCCAGGCCTAACCACAGGAGAAACCAAAGCCTAAAAAGAGGAGGAGAATTTTGGATTGGAAACGTGGGCGTAGGAAGAAGCCAGCTGCCCAAAAGGTTAAAAAGACTAAGGATCCAAAGGATAAAGGCAAAGGAAAGGAGATCGGGGAAAGTTCAGGGCAAGCCCAGAAAACGCCACCATGGGAGGAGCTTGATCGCAAACTGGCAAATTTTGACCTCATCGGACCTGCCAATGAAAACCTCTTCAATTACCCCGCTGAATCCCAACTTCCAGTTAATTTAGAGCCTGCTATCCCAGATCCTATTGTCAACCCCCAACTTTTACTTGGAGAGCTGTAAGAATGGTGGACAAACGACTGGCAGTTTCAGAATTTCATGAATAACCCCAACGTCTATTTTCCCCAGTTTGACCCTGAACCTGCACTAAACCCACCTATGAGCACATAAAACTTAGCTGAACTTCGCCACTATGGTGAGGAACTGGTGGATGCAGGAAATAGAATTCGAGATGTGGGGGAGAAGATCTCATGGAAATACGACAAGAGGGAGCGTCGTTTCTGAAATGCCAGCTGACTGTGGTTGTGTGGTTGTGTGTTTAATAATAATAAAATAATAATAAATAAAAATAATAAAAATAATAAAAATATAACCATGTAAAATAACTTAAAATAAAACTTTTGTAATATAACTGGTGTGTATTGATGCATACTAATATATATAAAAATATGAAAGTCGCAAAGTCGACAATTTTGGCTATACGTGTTGGCGTGATGTTGTGATTGCCTTATTGTGTTTGGTTATTATCTACTTTGTGACAATAATTTATATTGTTAATTATTCAGATGGAAAATGCAGAAAATCAACCAGTCAATGAAGTTAATCAATCAGAACAAAATAATGAGGATCATTTCCTTAATAGACAAGATATAGAAAACATCGTCGCTCAGGGAATAGCCAACGCTATCCCCGCAATTGTCGATGCTGTTAAAAACCCAGTTGAACCTTCTCAAGACAACTACAGCAAGCGTACTCGCGATGAAAATTTTAGTAACAGTGTCAATGGAGGCTGCAATAATGATAATAATGTGGTTCAAGCCCCAATACTCAAGAAAATGAAAGTGGCAACACCTGGTTGCACTTATAAGGAATTTTTTGCCTGCAAACCAATCGAATTTGCAGGCAATGAAGGGGCGACTGCTGCACTACGTTGGTTAGAGAAAACCGAAGCAGTAATTAAAATAAGTAAATGCGCCGAAGAAGACAAAGTTATGTATGCTTCTCACCTTTTCAAGGAAGAGGCATTAGAATGGTGGAATACGGTGTTACAAGCCAAGGGAAGTGACATGGCCTATGCCATGAATTGGGAAGAGTTTAAGCAATTAATGGAAAGAAAATTTTGTCCCGAATATGAGAAGGAACAAATGGCGAATAAATTCCTGAGCCACCGGATGGTAGATGTTGACTGTCGAGGGTATACTTCGAAATTCTTCGAGTATGCCAGAATTGTGCCAACTCTGGCTTCGCCAGAACCGGTACTTATTTCTCGCTATATTTGGGGTTTAATTAGCGAGATTCGGGATATCGTCAAAGCTGCGAGACCCCGCACAATTGACGATGCAGTGGAATTAGCCAACACCTTGACTGATGGGCTGGTGCGTACGCGAGAAGAAAACAGAAAGAAGGAATTGGCTCAGAAGATTACCCAAGGATTCCGAGTGGGTAATACTAGTAGCAACTTCAAGAAAAAGGGAACTGGGCAATCATCCACCCCGCCATTTTGCAGTACATGTAAAAGGAAGCATTTTGGGAAATGCAGAGGGTATTGCAATTTCTGCAATAGACCGGGGCACCCAGAAGAAGAATGTAGGAGGAAGAAATCAGTAATCTGCTACAACTGCGGAGAAACGGGGCACTTCAGGCCCGATTGCCCGAAACTGGTCAAGCCAGCTGATAACAAGGCCAAACCTGCAGAAGGAACTAATAAGAAGAATGCAAGAGCCTTCCTGTTGACTACACAAGAAGCAGATCTGATCCCTGATGTGATAGCTGGTACGTTTCTTGTACAAAACGTTTACGCAAAAGTATTATTTGACTCTGGTGCAAACCAAAGTTTTATAAATACTTCATTCTGCCAAGCTCTTAAGCTACCCTTAACCAAACTCCGGCAGATTTATACGGTAGAAAAGGCAGACGGTAATTCTGTTAATATAGATAAGGTTCTTCAGGAAAGGAAGATAGAACTCTCAGGCCACAAATTTTCTGCCAATCTTTTACCTATGAGTTTAGCTGGATTCGATGTTGTGCTAGGAATGGATTGGTTAGTAGCCAACCATGCTCGAATTCTTTGTGATAAGAATTCCATATAAATTCATACCCCCGCAGGAGAAGTAATTATGATTACAAGAGATAAGCCGCGTAAACCAATGAAGTTCATTTCAGTAATGAAAGTTGCTAGTTATGAACGAAAGCAAGGATTAGTGTATATGATTTCAGTAATCATTAACGCTAAAGGTAAGGAACTTAAGGAAATTCCTGTAGTATCAGAATACCAGGATGTATTCCCGGAAGAACTACCAGGATTGTCGCTAGATAGGGAAGTAGAGTTTAGAATTCATCTAATTCCTGGAACTACACCAATAGCTAAGGCACCTTATCGATTAGCACCCACTGAAATGTTAGAACTGAAAAAGCAGTTAGATGAATTGCTAAGTAAAGGATTCATACAACCTAGTTCATCCCCTTGGGGAGCACCGGTGCTGTTTGTGAAAAAGAAAGATGGTTCCATGCGAATGCGTATCGATTATAGGGAATTGAATAAGGTTACAATTAAGAATCGATACCCATTACCTAGGATTGATGATCTTTTCGATCAACTTCAGGGAGCTAGATATTTTTCTAAGATAGATTTACGCTACAGATACCATCAGTTGAAGGTACAAGAAGAAGACATACCTAAAACTGCTTTCAGAACTAGGTATGGTCACTACGAGTTTACAGTCATGCCTTTTGGACTAACAAATGCTCCTGCAGCATTTATGGACATGATGAATAGGATCTGTAAACCGTATTTGGATAAATTTGTAATTGTCTTTATCGACGATATACTTATTTATTCCAAAAGTCAGGACGAGCATTGTGAACATATACATGCACTCTTAACCCTGTTAAGAAAAGAAAAGCTTTACGCCAAATTCTCGAAGTGTGAATTTTGGCTACAGGAGGTACAATTCTTAGGTCACATGGTGAATCACGAAGGTATTCACGTAGATCCCTCCAAAATAGAAGCGATCACCAAATGGAAGGTCCCTCAATCAGCTACGGAAGTTAGAAGTTTTCTAGGATTAGCTGGATATTATAGGCGCTTCATTAAGGATTTCTCTAAGATAGCAGTGCCATTAACTAAGCTAACCTGTAAAACAGTTAAGTTTGAATGGGGACCCAAGCAAGAAGAGGCCTTTAGGATCTTAAAGCAAAAGTTAACAAACGCCCCAATTCTAGCCTTACCAGAAGGAACAGAAGATTTTGAAGTTTATTGTGATGCTTCTAAGCTAGGATTAGGATGTGTGTTGATGCAACGCAAAAAGGTAATTGCACATGCTTCAAGGCAATTGAAAAAGCACGAGGAAAGTTATACGACTCATGATTTAGAATTGGGAGCCATAATTTTTGCCCTTAAGATTTGGAGACATTATCTGTACGGAAGTAGGTTTACAGTCTTTACCGATCACAAGAGTTTAAGGTACATATTTGGGCAAAAAGAATTAAACATGAGGCAAAGAAGATGGATGGAAATTTTAAGTGACTACGACTGTGATATTCAATATCATGAAGGAACGGCAAATGTAGTAGCAGATGCCTTAAGTCATAAGTATCATGAAAAACAAAAGCGAGTTCGTGCCCTTAGATTAAATCTTCAGTTAGATTTAATGGAACAACTAAAGAATGTTCAAGCAACAGCAATTGAGGATGATGCTGAAGGAATGAAAGGAAGAATAAAAGAATTGGAGCAAGGAACTGATGGAATTTGGAAATTCCACAAGAAAAGGATTTGGGTACCTAAGCAAGGAAATTTAAGAGATAAAATTTTAGAGGAAGCCCATAAATCTAGATATACCATGCACCCTGGAAATAATAAGATGTACCAAGATTTAAGAAATAACTTCTGGTGGATAGGAATGAAAAAGGACATAGCTAGATATGTATCTAGGTGTCTAACTTGTTCGCAAGTTAAGGCAGAACACCAGAAACCTTCAGGGTTACTCCAACAACTAGAAATGCCTGTTTGGAAATGGGAACTAATAACTATGGATTTTGTTACTAAGTTACCCAAAACCAGAAAAGGTAACGACGCGATTTGGGTAATTGTAGATCGATTAACCAAATCAGCTCATTTTCTGCCTATGAAGGAAACCTTTAGCATGGAAAGGTTAGCAAGGTTGTACGTAGACGAAGTAGTATCCTTACATGGAGTCCCACTTTCCATTGTATCGGATAGGGATAGTCGTTTCACTTCACATTTCTGGACAAGTTTCCAAGAAGCCATGGGGACCAGACTGAACTTAAGCACTGCATACCATCCCCAAACAGATGGACAAAGTGAAAGGACGATCCAAACCCTGGAAGACATGCTCCGGGAATGTGTGATAGATTTTGGTGGAAACTGGGATAATCACCTACCCTTAATTGAATTCTCCTATAACAATAGTTATCATACAAGCATTGAAGCTGCCCCGTTTGAAGCACTGTATGGACGAAAGTGTAGAACTCCAGTTTGTTGGGCAGAAATAGGAGAAAGTCAATTATCAGGTCCTGAAATCGTACAGGAAACCACCGACAAAATAACTCAAATTAAGGAAAGGTTGAAAACGGCTCGAGATCGCCAGAAGAGTTATGCAGATAATCGACGCAAGCCGCTAGAATTTCAAGTGGGAGACAAAGTACTCTTAAAAGTTTCTCCTTGGAAAGGGGTAGTTCGATTCGGTAAGAAAGGAAAGCTAAGTCCAAGGTACGTAGGACCATTTCCAGTAATCCAGCGAATAGGACTAGTTGCCTATCGCTTACAACTACCAGAAGAGCTAGCCGGGGTACATGACGTATTTCATGTATCCAACCTCAAGAAATGTTTATCTGACAAATCCCTGGTAGTACCTCTTCGAGATATAGAGGTAAATGAAAAGTTGAAATTTGTGGAGAAACCACTTCAGATAGTAGACAGGAAGGTCAAGTTTCTCAAGCACAAAAGACTAGTACTGGTCAAAGTCAAGTGGGATTCAAAGAGAGGACCTGAGTACACTTGGGAACTGGAATCAGAGATGAAGCGAAAATATCCCTACTTGTTCCAGTAAATCTCGAGGACGAGATTTTAAACAAGGTGGGGAGGATGTAACAACTCTCGCTAAAATTTCTATTTCTTATTTTATTAATGTCCAATAGGAAACCCTAATTGAGACTCCCAAGTAGTATGGCATGACCCATAAATTTTTCAGAACAATCGGAACTAGGATCAGGGCCCCCCTAAAACTCAAGGGAGGTATCCCCTAATTAATAATTATCCTCAAAACCATATGTAAAGCTCGAAATTCGTGTGTTGTTGACTCATTTAGGCTATACAGGACACGAGGCTACCCTACCCTAAAAGGGTAGCTGTCGGGCCACGCGCAGGGACCAGGTAGACCTGACGCGCCACGCGTGGGGGACTAAATTTCAGTATATAATGCAGGGGTTTGGCACTTGCATGGCTGTCTTGTTTCGACGTTCAAATTCGTTTCGTACGTTGAGTTATACACTATTTCATTCAAAAACACACACAAGCACGAATCTCTGCTGCGACAACAGGGTAATAACTCGATCACTGCTATGATACAATGTCCGATCGATTGAAACCGATCCGATGGATGTTTAAGTGCTGCCCACATTCGGGCTATACTTTGTCATTCGTCGTGAGGGTTTTGATTTCGTGAGCTTATCATAAATGTTGTATTAAGTTACTGACCTAGTTTCGTGTGCATTGTTATTTACCTAGGTTACAAGACTAAATCAGTAGGCAAGATTCTGTCCAGTTAAACTTGCAATGTGAGTCATTCTCTTTTTATCAAAAGTATTTTACAATACCTCAAATTATTTTCTAGTTATAATTTACAGGGGGTAAGTCTTTGTTATCTTAAATTACTGGCAGTAAGTGGGGTATTGTGCACATTACTATTATTCTCTCTCGTTTAGGTGGACGAACCTAAACAGAGATAATCAGCATTATTGGGTAAAAGGACCCAATAGTGGTATGGCCATCGTCACCAGGGGGTGTCACTGGACCAGATAATTATAAGATAGTGGCAACTGTAATCGCTCTTAGTCCTGTAATTTATAACAATGTGTCGTTTTGTGCAAAATGAATGACTCGCCAGTATTTCCCCGCTGATAAAATCTTTTTTAAACATGTTTCAGGTGACTTACTGTGAATCAAGGAAAGAGTGCTATGTAGCACTAAAAGCTTGAAGAGGTGGCTCAGTAAAATAAATAAACATGTTTTGTAAAACAGGGAATTTCCTCGTGAAATTTCCTCTATTGTAAATTATGGGTGTTATCCCCAAAATGTGAAATAAAATAATTGGGCATTTTCAATTTAAAAAAGATCCTGTTAAAATTTCCGCTGCCAAAATAAACAATACCACGCGTTTCTGTTTCGCGGCTCCTGAAACGGGTAAAACCGGGTCGGGGGCCGTGACAGGCAGCTTAGGTAATGTGTTGGAATGGGTCAGAAGCTAACTGTTTTAGATTCAGATTTGTGGTTAAGATTTGCTAGAATGAGTTCAGTTAATATGAAGAAACATGATATATCACTTTCTAAAGGATCAAGTGATGATTTCGAAAGTAAACTGATCAAAGTTTGGTTGTCAACAGTTCTAATATGATATGATAAAATTGTTGACAAATTTCGTTCGGCTATTGTATTAACAAAGATGTTGACTATAAGGAGTCAACATGTCATCAGTAAGATCCTGTCGATGGTTATTGAATATTGTAAAAAGCATATGGAATTGAGGAAAAACGAGAAGGAAGGTGAGGATCTTAAAGGTTTTGATTCAGAGTTTGTGAAAGTGGATTAGGTGACTCTTTTTTCACTTAACCATTGTAAGGCTTCTAACTTTGCAAAATCCCGCTCAAACTATGAATCCTAAAGCCAAAACACGTGGCCATCTGTATTCCTTCTCCTTCGGTCCTCTTTAGAAAGTAACCCTAGAAGCCTTTCAAGCGGCGCAACGTTATCCCTCTTCGATCTATAATCGCATTAATGGAAGTTTTTTCATTCTCAGAGAATCCTACATGGGGATTGGAAGCAAGTGAGCAACAGGTATTCAAGAACCCTTCTTTCTATTTTAAATCGTCAGGAAAAATCCAATATTATTTGCAACAATCGTCTGATAAGAAATCATATCAAATCAAAAGCTTCCCACATCCATGTCCTCAATTGGCATCATTACCTACCAAAGCGGCAAAGGCGAGATGGGGTTCAATTGACTGCAACTTTGTACCTGCCACCTAGCTATTAGCCGTTACCAAGTTTTCTTTGGTCTTATTCCAGAGAGTTTAAAAATAATGAAGCAGCAGTCAAGTTCCCATAAAGATTTTGCATGGAATTTTCATCTTTTTTACAACAGTTCACTTCGTTAAGCTCTTGCTAGCGATGGAGGGTGAGGGTCTTGCCCCATTAATGGTTTTTGGTCGGTATGTGCCTCTTTCAGGTCTTGCTTTGGGTCTTCTAATTGTTCGTTGATTAGGACTATCTTGATCAAAGTTTTAAACATTTACAACAATTAGGAGGTAATTTTTTAAGTGGATGTGGTAAACGACAATTTATTGTAAATACAGTCTCTGCGTGTTCATTGCAGTTGTAGCAATTTTATATTGCACTCTTAAAATCTCAAGTGTGGTTATTTGTAGATTTTTTTATATTCTGTGCTTTGTGTTTTTTTAAAGTAATTTATTGGGATACTGTTGCATTATTCTCTATGGAAGGATTTGGTGGAGGGAAATTTTGGGAAAAGCAATTTTTACGGAGATAGTCATGATAAAAGACATGTTTATGATGGCAAGTTTAACAGAAAGCACAATCTGAAGGAGGCAATGTTGCCAAGATTTTTGTTGGTTCTCCGAAGACGATGTAAGTTTTGGATATTTGAACTTTTATAATAATTTATTGTTTATATCTGGATTTTGAGTCCTTCCTTTATTCACCCGATCTGGAACGGGCATTTTGTGCCGCCGTTAGCACATCTGGCGATGGAGTTGGAGTTTCAGGTGAAGAATTATGATATGTTCGGAGCGGATTTGATCAGAATTGTGACGATTTCTGGTGAGAGAGGGATTTCCGGTGAGTTGATTGACGATTGGTTCTGGATATCTGTAATTTTAATATAATGCAGAATTTATATATATATAGAGAGAGAGAGAAATGGGATCAGGAGAAAACGCTCAAAAGTGTGAGAACGGTGAGAACGCATCCTGGCCCAACACGTGTCACGCGGCTTAGAGAAGGGCGGAGGGGCTTTTTTGTCCTTTCATCTTCTGCTTTTCTAGTTCCGCTTTTCTCAATATTGTTTTAATTTTTGGGGTTTAAGACTTTTGGCGTTAACCAAATTCAATAATTAATGGCGTTTTAATGGTTTCATTGTATTAACATTTTGGCGTTTATGGCGTTTATTCAAATCATATGCCATTGTAACCCAGGGGGTCAGGAAATCTATCTGAATGACGTTTTTCAAGGCGTTTTAAACAAGATGGCCCATTGTTCTATTATTTTTATATACATTTTGGCGTTTGTGGTATCTTGGCGTTTTACAATTGTTAGATTATATTTCAACCACAGGAAAAAAAATACATGCGAAGAAAATAAATTAAAAATCCTAATCGGATCTCTCTTCACAATCTTCGCTGTCATCAGTCTCTCTCTTCTTTAATAGTACAAGAACTGTCACCAAATATATGGCGTTTTATGTAAAACTTAACAAACCCATCAGTTTGATTATTTTGCCTGCTCGTCTGTTGAAGTGGCTTTTTGTGGATGTTTGGGGACATAGATCTATGATGTGTGGGTGGGTTTTTCGCTTTTTCTTCATCTTGATCTTCATCTTTATAATCATCCCACTCTTCAGTGTCATTGATCTCTTATCCTCATCCAAGCCTTCTTCAAGAACAAAAAATACAAAATGTCATATGACTGTCATCAGTATCTTTTTCTTGAATTTTTGTCCATCTCATGCAGCAAAATCTTACTGAGTTACTCCTCTATGCTAACAATTCATTCAGTGAAACTTCACGAAGAACAATACTGAATATCCAAGAAAGCATACTAGCCATCTTTGATTTTTTAATTTTTTGGCGTTTTACAGTGAGTGGTATTTAGTAGTATTGGCGTTTGTTTTTTTGGTTTATTCAAATGGAAGTTGCTGAGACGTATCATTTTATAGGATGTCTTTTTGGCGCGTAAGTTAGGCGGTGCATTATTATAATAAAGTATTCGTTGTTTCAGTTACTGTTTGTAATTATTGTTTTTGATAAGCTTTATCTCTGAAGTCTGTAACACGTCCCATCTTTCAAGTTTGGCGTTTTAGATTCTAATATAATAAATTTTCCCTCTCTTCAGTATTACTGATTTGTAGTTACTATTTCTAGTTACATTTTCAAGTTTGTTTTTTATTTATTTTATTTTATTTTTTTTATTTTTTGGGTTTTTTATAATACTTGTCCAAAGTAATTTTATTATTGTTTGGTAGTTTTTGGGGCGTTTTATGGCATGTTGGTGTTTTGACAAGCATTTGGCTTTGTGGCGTTTTTATTTCATATGGCATTGTTATTATATAACAATCATCTGAAAAAGAAAACTAAAAAAAATATATATTGATCTTCCAAATCTTCACTGTCACCGGTCTCTTTCTTCTTTTGAAGCATCTTCACTGGTTGTTTCGACTTTCGTATGATTTTTTTTTATTTTTGTTTTTCGAAGTAGTTTTTTTGTCGCCGTGTGGAAGCACAAAGTCTGAAATCAGCCTCTTTTTCTATAATATTTGTCCATCTCATGCAGCAAAATGTTATTGAGTTTACACCCTTTTCAGCCAACAATCCTTGAATTTCCATTGAATGATGTTTGATTTTTTAACTTTTTTGGCGTTTTACCGAGTAAAAGAACGCCACTAAATAAACCATCTTAAAACTCTAAATTTGATCATGCTAAAATCAATAACGTTTTGCTGTATGGTGATGGACAACATTGTTAATCCTTGGTTAAGAAAGATAACTGACAATGTTGTCCACCCCATACAGCTAAACTTTATTGACAACAAACCTCAATAATGTTTTTGTATGTTTTGGCGTTATAAATTGGATGGAAGTTGGGGATAAGTCAATAAGATTTTACTCAATGAAATGGACAATATCCTCACTTAAGGATTTTGTCCATTACATTGAGCGAAAGCTTACAGACCACCAAACTGAATTTCAAAAAACGTTTTAGTTTAGAAGATATTTGATGTTTGGGTTTTTTGGCGTTTCTAAGAGGAACGGTATATATTAAATATGGCGTTTGGGGTTTTGTGTGTGTTTTTAATTGAAGGTCTGAGATGTTGTATATATAGGATTTTTTTGGCGTTTATTTTAGGCGGGATTTTATTATAATTAAGTTTGGCGTTTTATATCTAATGACGTTTTTAGTTAGAATGGTGTGTGATTTTTGTTTGGCGTTTTATTTTCATGAGATGTCGTTTTGTGTGGAGAAGTCAAAAGACCCTTTTACCCTTAATGAAGCGCGTCCACGTAATAAAATTGATGTTATTTACGAAAACGCCACCACGTCAATCTAGTCCATAGATTGTTTTGATCTGACGATCCATAAGCGTTCTCACACTTTCTACTGTTTTCTCTAAATCCTGACCCTATATATATATATATATATATATATATATATATATATATATATATATAAGATTTAACACCAATAATTCAGTGATATATCAGTTATATATCGTTTATATCGGTCAAATATCGGTGATATAGGTCAAATATCGGTGATATATCGCTTATGTCGGTCAAATATCGGTCAATATCGCCGATACTCTCTTTAATTAAGACAATATGTTGGTAACTTTTGAGCATTTTTGTAGTCAAAATTATTCAGGCAAAGATGGGTATAACTGATGATTTTGAAGCTTCTTTACAAGTTCTTCGTGGGTTTGATATCGATATCACCGTTGAAGTAAATGAAATAAAAGTAAATAATGCACATTTATGCTGAAAAGTATTTTATAAACTCTTTTCTTATTAATCTTTATGAAGACTGGTCTTCATTGGGTGGCCAAAAACACATTTTTCAGAGGTCTGTACCATCATTAAATAGAAAAGCTGTCGCGATTCGGTTTTCAGATCTTAAACAAAAAAGCTATTGGTTCCCTTTGATGGTATTTAATATTATAATATGAGAAAAGTGCCCGGATAGTCCCTGTGGTTTGCCCAGATTTCACCTATAGTCCCTACATTTTTAAAATTACGGCTATAGTCTCCAAGTTTTGCAAATTCGTTCTCGGATGGTCCCTGGTGTGGATGAGGGTTAGTTTTCTCAGTTAAGTGAGTTTGAAATTACAAAAATACCCTTAATATTAAAAATCTAATAAATAAAATAATTTAATTAAATAAAGCCTTGGTCCCACACCCACTCCTTCTTCTTCACAAAACCTGCAATCTCCAATCTTCTTCCCCAACCTCCTGAATATCTCCACTCTCCAGCCACCTCCGATCTCCTCCACCATTCCCCACCCATCCTTCCACCGTCACCTTTTACCTCCGTTGTATACCATCCACCTCCACCTTCCCGTCCAAAGCCTCTCTCCGTTGTACCACCACCACGGCACCACTCCACCTTTGTCATCCTCCACCTGCAACTCACCAGATAACCATCTCCTCTCGTCACCACCAACATCAAACATCGTCGTCTACCTCCCACTAATCACATCCTGCAATTCTGCCGTCAACTCCACCAATTGCGGCCCTCACCCGCCTTCTCAAACCCTCTTCAGTCTCCTTCCTTTTCACAAGATCACTTTCCACCACCACCACCACCACCACCGCCTTCATCTCCGAACACCTTAATTTCTCAGATCCGAAACCTTCCAGTGGGTGTTTATGGGCAGCCCTAATTTCTCAGATCCGTTTTCAAACCGTGCCATCTCAGCGATACAAAAATGGTGGTCCAGTTAATAATAATAACAAGCTTTGGAGAAGAAGGAACAGAGAATAAGGATCCATGTAGGATATGCATTAGTTTTTAATCCATCTTTAATCCATTTTATTGATTTAGGGGCTGTTTGTTTACCTCTTAATGAGGCTCTTAATGGTTAAGACCTCTTACTGGTTCAGCACTTAATGGTTCAGACTGTTTGTTTCACGAGCAGATGTCTGAATGGTTCAGACATTTGCCTCTGAATGGTTAAGATTTGTACAAAGTCTGAATGGTTAAGACATCTAATCTGAATTGGTCAGACATTTGCCTCTGAACGGTTAAGCATTATACAGGCTCTTAATGGTTCAAACCTCTTACTGGTTCAACACTTAATGGTTCAGACCTCTTACTGATTCAGCACTTAACCATTCAGATGTTGCCAAACAGCCCCTTAGCCTAACTGGAATATGGTGTTTGATGGTTATGTAACTGATTTTGTTATTTGGATATATTTGATTTTAGTATTAGATGGTACTTTGTTAATTTTGACTTTCTAGGTGAACTATAACGACTTGTTAATATTAGGGCAGTCAAGAAACATCCATTGGTGGAGTTGACGCCATAATTGCAGCGTGAAAGTGGTTGCAGGTGGTGGTTATAGTGGAGGTGGGTGGTGATACGGTGGTTACATGTGGTGGAAGAAGAGGTGAGGGTGGGGAAGGGCCCACAAGGATTTATTTTAATTAAATTGTTTTAGTTAATGGTGGGGCCCATTAAATTCTAAATGTTTAATTAAAATTATATTTTAGTGTTTAATTTTTATTTTTTTAGTAAGGGTATTTTTGTAATTTCAAACTCACTTAACTGAGAAAACTAACCCTCATTCACACCAGGGACCAACCGAGAACGAATTTGCAAAAATTGGGGACTATAGCCGTAATTTAAAAAATGTAGGGACTATATGTGAAATTTGGGCAAACCACATGGACTATCCGGGCACTTTTCTCTTATAATATGTATACTTTTATTTTCCGTTTTCTTGTGAGTTGTAACAATGAAAGTGATCTTTTTGAAAATGAATTCTGCCGATAGGAATTGGATTACTTGTTCTTCAACAGATAAGTGGGATCAACGGCGTTCTCTTCTACGCTAGCAACATCTTTCAATCCGCAGGTTAGTGTTTACTAAAAACATTTATTTCATATTTACTAAAAATATTAGTCTTTTTTAATTTGATTCTTCTAAGTGGACAGGAATTTCTAATAGTGATGCTGCTACATTAGCACTTGGAGCTACTCAAGTTAGCATTAGTATCTTTTTATAACTAATTTCTTTCTCCAACTTTTTTTGTAATTTAAATTACTTTCTAACAAAAGAATTATACTATTTAGGTTATCGCGACTGGGGTTTCCACTTGGTTTGCATTGCTTTCAATTCGGCTTTGCTTATGCTCTTTATCACTAAGTTTAAATTATAGTGTTTAGGGTTTAGTTTTTTTTTATAAATTTGTTTCCTTCTTTTGGTTCACTTTCTTTGTTGTTGCAACTTTAACTTAATTGGTAAAAAGGACAAATTCAGTTGTTTTCTTTACTTTTACGATAAATTTATTGAAAAAGACTAAAAGAGATTAATGTGAATTTATGTTTAAGAGTCGCGGCAGTTGATTAGGGAGAAAAAGGTCATATTTTCATTAGTATAAAATTTAAACATGGGCGGTGATGAGGGTGTGCAGGAAGGACCACCACACAGGGCCTTTGATTTCGAGAGGCACGTGTTTTTCTTAAATCCGATATATATACATGTTAATTTTTTTTAAATAGCATACTCATACCAACTCCAAGATAGGCCCATTTACAAAACAATTTTTATGGTTTAGAAGTTAGCACAATATCCATTTGATTTAATGAGCCCAATAAACATTTGATTTAAAATAATAATAATAATAATAATAAAACATTACGGAAGGGCACATTTTTTCGAGCACGATCAGGGTATATGAATTCTCAGAGACGCCCCTGAATCTAAATAACCATTTTATACAAGTCATATGGTATTAATAATTCCAATCTCATACTCAGGTTTAACATATAAATATTATTTTTCTTACTTTTTTTTATGATGGTAGTATATAAGGATTGAGGTTAGATAATGTTCTAAAACCATTGTATCGAATAAGAAGCTTTGTGTGATAACCTATGGAGATGAAAAGACCATCAAGATTTGTTTAGAATATATTTATGGTCGAACATAATGCAATAATACATTTATGTACTTACTTTTTTGGTGTGTTATTGTCTTGTGACTATAGGTTTGGGATGTAGCAACTGGTACAAAGGTATACACTTTTGAAGGTGATAATAATGCTCCCGTTTATTCCGTATACCCTCACTTCAAGGAAAACATTCAGGTAACTTGGTGCACAACAATGTGTATAGTGTTGGTTGAAGAAGGTTACTATGGATCCAAGGTAAAATAGCCATTGTTCTTTAAATTTAGTATTAGATGCTTCAGGGTATTTTCGGTATGTAACGTTCGTGCAAAAAAATGCAGGTTCCAAGTCAGGTCGACACGGGTTAAAATTCAAGTGGAACAACTGGGCGCCAATTAAGGTGACCTTTTTTTGGTTTGGAGAGCATCTAGGGACCGGTTACCCACGAAGGCTGCTTTGGACAAAAGGGGCAGCAGTATTGGCTCGTGAAACTGCAATTTTTTGTGGAGAAATTGAGGAGGCAACATACCATATATTTGTGTCGTGTGGTTTTGCTCAGGAAATTTGGGATGCGATGGCTCAATGGTTTAAACAGTTTGATTTAGAGTGTAGAGTGACAATATTTTTTTGTCTATTCGTGTATACAAATTTAAAGATGAGATTATTGTTACTTCCTTATATATAATAATAATTTATGGCATAAATTTAAGTAAATTTTTTAAAGGCATCATTTATTTATTTTTAGGGCACTGGTCTCACCATTGTTAATACCATGCTTGATGTTCTCTCAAGTCTCAACTTAGACAAGCTCTTAGTTGCTTGAGATTTGAACACTTTTGATATATATGCATCAAGGTAAGCTTCATTGATTTTAAACATATTCTTATGTTTTTTTTTGGTCAAGTGTACTCGATAAATTTCATTTAATTCATATGGGTTTGTTCTTAATGGGATGATACCTGATTGGTTGGGGCCGAATGTTAGTGCACTCCAGGTGCTCGACCTAAGGTCAAGCTTAGTTTTTGGTCCAATTCTGTAGTCAATTGGGTCTTTGAACCAGCTTAATGTGTTCCGTTACATTGTGTTCAGTTAATGGATAAAAAAATCATTTACCTATGTTTCTTTAAAAATGCATCAATCAAATGTTTATTCATGTCTATCATAAGGACTTTGCTATGTAAGAAAAAAAACTTATAATTGTTTATTTATATAAATTTGTGCTATTATGTAGTCTATTAGTTTGTTGGTTGTTAACTATAACATCCTATAGACCGATATGTGGAAAACAGGCATGGCCGTGTAACGGGTAAACAAATAAAACCCGACAAGCCGAAGACATAATGTCCAAGTCAAATTGCGTAGCACGTGAAAAAAATGACCGAAGTGCATTAATCTGGACCAAAAATCAAGCCAATTCTATTACGTCCAAGTCACATTTCGTATTCATGTATTTCAGTTATATGTGTCATTTTATATTTACGTTAGTATTGAAATGTTTCTTTCATTAAGTCAACACTATTAAATAATATATTTTTTTGTGAAGCCAACCGTGTAGTACACTGGTCAATGACATGTTATGTATTCGACTTAAACTATAAATGTTTACAAATTTATGAATTATATCATTTTCTTTTACAACATAATAATATTAATATTAATCTTTCAATAGTTAGTATTTCTTTAATTTATAAATATAATTATTTTCCCCCACATCGTACATTTCAATTAAATTATTACATTCGTTATTTACAACCCGTGAGTATTCACAGGTGATAACCTAGTATATATAATAAATAAAATTAAATGTTCACGTGGACTGTTTATAGCCTTCCTGCCCAGTATTGATTCCCTATTAGTGGGACACGTGGATCCCACCCAATTTGTTGTTTCTGTATAACCCGACCCGTTAGTTTACTTTCCATACAATCCCTGATTCTCTTCAGACCCTAACGCTCTGTTCCCGAGTTAACTTAACGAGGGAAAAGAAAAGAAAGTAAAAGTGAGAAAGGAAATGACAAGAAAGGAAAAAAAAAGATGTCTTTCCCACCATTTCCTCCCAAATCGGAAGGAAAGAAAAACTAAAGAATTTAGCCTACTTTTCCTTTCTTTTCCTTCTTTAAATGAAACTCGGGAACACGACATGTTTTATTTTCTTTTCTTTTCCTTCCTTAAATGAAACTCTGTAACACAAAATATTTTTACTTTATTTTTGTTTCTTTTCCTTTCTTTCCGTTAGTAAACTCTGGAACATAGTGTAACTGCAATTTATGTAAATCTTCTAACGGCGATTGAAAGAGACCACCTTCATTGTCTCTTATTTTCTTTCCTCTCAAAACCCTAATCTACATCCTGATACAGTCGACACCACCCTCAACTTTCTATGTGCTTCATGCCGCCGCATATGATTTTCAATCTTTAGCTCTTGATTTTCCCTCCACCGTACGGGAGAGGTTCAGTTTTTAACTCTCAACGCGGGCAATCCGCCACCGTCTCCGGCAGCCCCTACGTCCGACGCCACTGCTATGAAGCTTTAAAAGGTGTACACAGGTTACACAATCCCTAGCTTGGTCTTTATTATCTCAACGGATTGATTTTGATTTATTATCTTCCTTTTGTCCTTAATTTGATTTATTACGTCTTTTTTTTGGAACTATATGAAGATTGATTCTATCAATTTGACTTTCCTACTATTTTGTGGACTGTAATTTGATTATTGTGAGTATAATGATATTGATTGGCAGGTTGAGAATGAGTAGAATTTGCATCCTAGACATAAGTTACTTGCGAGAAAGAATTTGAATACGATCTGTTGACTCGAGACGATTTTGGTGAGGACTCCTTCACCATGGTGTCTGTTAATTCATGTACGGGTTATTATTACTATTGTTGGTTTTGTGAATCAAAATTTGAAACTTTGTTATTGGTATGAACATTAATATCATATAGGTGATAGTTATTGTTTTGGATTTCAATAATCTTTCACCTGTCAGCCCTTAAAACCTCCGGCATCTTCCCGGAGGGAATAGTATTTCGGCCATTTGATCGGGAAATCCGATCAGACATGGCGTCTAAAGAATGGCTCTGTTTTAACGCTTTTCCATTCACTTTGGGCCTCCGATTTCCTTTCCCTGATTTTATCACCGAGTTTTTTCACATCACAAAAATTAGTTTTAGTCAAACCATGCCAATGCTCTGGCGAGTGTTGCTCGTTCTTGATCGAATCAAGAACGCCCACATTCCCGAGCTCTCTGTTCATGATCTTCCGTTAGCATACCGGCTTAGATGCCATGGGTCTTGCAGATTCTTGTTTTATTCTACCTCCAATGACCCTCTGATACTCCGAGCCACTAGGAACGAGGAGGAATGGAAATCCAAATTCTTCTTTGTAAAAAGGAGTTTGATCCCTGGTGGAGCGGAATATCCGGTGAAGTGGTTGAGAAAGGGTAGGATTTAGGGTTTTAGGATGATCCTGTCTTGTATCCTATCCTGTATCCTGATCTGATCTTTATTTTGTTGTATGCAGCTGACTTCAGAAAACTAGCACCTCCCCTTGCGGACTCGGAGAGAAGAATTCAAGCCATCAGACTTCTTCCTGAGATTGAAAGAAGCTTCATTCCGTACCCAACATCTTCAAGCCAACACTCCAGCTCAAACATGTATGGTAAGGATGCTGTTTAATTTCCTGCATACATGTTATTATTTGATGTTGTTATGTAAAAGGGTTTTAAAGTTACTCCCCGTATGCAGACGCCATCAAAGTTCCAATTCTCCTGGATCTTGTAGAACTTGACAGCTATCCTACTCCTGTCAATGTCAAGAAAGAGACTCCTGCTGTCACTAGCTCCAAACCAGCCACACTTCCTAAGCCTAACCCAAGAACTCGTACTTCCATGTCCAAGAAAAGAAAGGGTTCAGAGACCACCACTCCAGCTTCTGAAGGGTTCTCCTATGAAGAGCTCAGCTTCACCGAGTCCCTGGAGCCTATGACCTCTTTCCTCAACAAGGTAATATCCTGGTGCTAGATCCTGCGCATATATCCTGATGAAATATCTTGGTTAGTAAATTTTAACCCATACCTGTATTTCGAATCGCATGGTCTCTAGCATCTGCTACATCTTTACACTGATGCTTGCGGAACAGCTAAGCTCCAAGAGGTCAGGATCAAACAACTTAAGACCACCATAGCTGATCAGGGCACTATTGCTGAAGCCAAGACCCAGCACTATGAGGATAAGCTGAAGAAGGTCACTCAGGATGCCGAAGTGAAGCTAGCAGCCACCCACGCTGAGCATGAACATGCCATGATCTCCTTCCGGGAGGGGATCAAAAACTTCGTTGTTGCCTCCCTGCTGCAAGCTCGAATCAAGATGGCTTATGAAGCCAAGGAGACAGGTCTTGAGTGCCCATCCTGGCCGGTTGACTCTTGGGTGGCGAAACTCAAGGAGCTTGGAGGCAATCCTGTGCCATATCCTGTTAAAGTTGGGGCTGGTGAGACTTCCAAGGCAGCTGAGGTGGCGGACAAGGCTGGAGAAAAGAAGGATGCTGGTGAAGATGCTGGTGAGGATGCTGAGGCTGAGGAGGCGAAAAAGGATGGTGGTGATGCCGCTGTGTGAGGGCATTCAAGTAGGCAATGATGGATATTGGTGCCTAGGCCGGAGCCCACTTTTTTAAATTTGAATGGTCTGTAACCCCAAAACAATTTACTTTTCCTGCACTTAGATACAATATGATGGCAAAAGGTAGAGGGATCCTGAGTTTCAGGACGAAGCCCTTGGTCATCAATGTTAATATGCTTTTGAACAATCAACAGTTGAAGGTGGAGGGATCCTGTGTTTCAGGACGAAGCCTTCAACTGTTTAAGTAAATATGGTTTAGAACTAGTTGCACTGTCGGTGGATGGGTCTCATTTTGAGATGAAGCCAATAGTGCAACCTTTTGCATGTGAATAATAAATAACCAACCTTTCGGCCTTATCTTTGTCGTCGTATTACATTGCATATGTTTGATTTGAAAGTATTTTTCTCCTTTATTATTTCAAATATCCTGAGAAAACATTTTGAAAAAATATCCTGAAAAGTATTCTAAAAAATATCCTGATCAGGATACTTAGTATCTAATCAGAAATACATAACTCTAAAAACTTAAGTTATTTAGATGAGGTTTCAAAAGATGAAAAGGGGAGATCATACCAAAGACTCTTAGAGAGTTTATTCCAATTTTCCACCTTTGAACCTTTTGCAACATTCGCCTCGTAGATGTCCCCTGTGCACATTTAGGAAACTGAGTTCATCCTTCGAATTGTATCAAGGTGTATGTCCCCTGTGTTCAGCATATTTGAATACTTAGGAATTTCTTGATGTAAACACAATCATATTTTGTTTGGAACCTGTCCATAGACTTTAGTTTTTCTGGGGATAAACCCTTAATATCCTGGGGATAAACCCTTATTTTCATGCGCTACAGGCGGGAGTGTATAAACTCCAAGACTTAGAAAGGTGAAAACCTTTAAACCTTAGAGAGTATGAAAATACCCTTTCGTGAGAGAGGGTGATCAATCCTCATATACCTTAAGGATCCAGGATATAGCCAATAATAACGAATTTGTCAGCCACTTTTACATGAACTGGTCCCGCTATCTTGAACTATCCCTGGATAACTTGCGCTTCAGGCGGGGTGTTTAAACCCAATTCGAGAGAAAGGTGAATACCTTTAAACCTTTGAAGGGATAAGGATCCCTTAAACGTGAGAGAGGGGGCCAATCCTCTAATCTTTTGGTTTATCTTGAGCATATATCCTGGAGTAATATCCTGAAGCATATCCTACAAAACACCTTCAAACTAAGGTGGGTGTTAGCTTGGCTAACACCCATCTGATGCTTAAGTTAGTATTGGGTTCACAAGAATAAATAAATTCAAACATATTTAAAAGAGATAGAATTCATACCATCTTGAGTTAGAAATTAAATTCTAAACTCACTTGAAATAGAGCTTGAGGTGTATGGCATTCCTGGATCTTGGTAACCTATCCCCTTCCATATTCTTGAGTCGGTATGCTCCTTTTTCCATATTCTAATTCAACTTCATAAGGTCCTTCCCATTTTGGGGCAAGCTTCCCATCAGCAGGATTAATAGTATTCTGAAAAGCCTTCCTTAACACCCAATCTCCAACTTGAAACCTTCTAGTCCTTAGATTCTTGTTATATGCTCTGGATATCCTCTGTTGCTGCCATCCTCAGCTTTGCCGCATCTCTTGTCTCATCCACAGTATCTAATTCTTGGCACAGGGTTTCAGGATTCGCCTCAGGATCCCGGAGGCTCGATCTTGCTGTAGGTATCACCATTTCTGTCGGGATCACCGCTTCTGCCCCAAACACCAAGGAAAATGGGGTTTGCCCAGTTGCACTTTTTACTGTTGTTCTATCAACCCATAAGACAAAGGGTAACTCTTCTGCCCATCTTCCTTTCTTATCCCCTAGTCTTTTCTTCAAATTGTTAACAATTATCTTGTTTGAGGATTCTGCTTGTCCATTTGCTTAAGGATATACCGGAGTGGATGTAATCATCTTGATTCCCCAACTTTTTCAAAAATCAGTGGTTCTCTTGCTAATGAACTGAGAACCAATATCACAAATTATCTCAGCTGGTACCCCAAACCTAGTCAGGATATTCCTTTTTATGAAAGACATTACTTCTTGATCTCTGACTTGAACAAATGCCTCAGCTTCAACCCATTTGGAAAAATAGTCTGTCATTGCTAGCATAAAAACTTTTCCTCCTGAAGCTTTTGGCAACTTCCCCACTATGTCCATAGTCCATACCTGTGACAACCCGCACAAAACCAGGTATCCGTACAACTTAATTAATGATTAATTATTACTTGATTACTGTGCTTGATTGAAACTAGCTGATAAACTGCTACCTGCATACTGATACATGCACTTACTTGCATCATACTTTATTTGCTGTCACTACATTATTTACGTGCTGAACCCTAGTGACAAACATGATGCACAAAAAGCACAGTAGCACCAAACGGATACACAGTAAACATGCTGATATAACCAGCATCAGGCAAATACTGCCTCAAGGCCTGTTAAGAGCCTCATATATTTTGGCTACACTGGTAGTGAGTGTAGGATATAAGGGTTGTGTTACCGCGTCTCTAGGGGATAAGATACACTGATTCGGATGTGCCAGAACGTACTTTAAGTACCAAACACAGCACTTTAAATAATTTAACCAGCTTCTAGCTGACTAGTAAAGTGCCAAAAATGAGAAAATATCACTAGACACTTTCTAAAGTGTCGGGAAAACAAAATGTGTCACTAAAAATGTAATAACGACACTTTAAAGTCCTTTGTAACACTTTAACGGATTACTATCCAACCGAACACCCGGACTTTACCCGGAACATGAAAATATTATTATTTTCACTTTTATATTTTATCTGAACCAGTTAGGGTCTCTGATTACCCTAACACCCGTCATAACATGTAACATATAACTAACTGGGTTAATCCCTAACCTAACCAAATTTAACATAAACTAAACACCAACTATTAGTTGGAATCGGTTAGGAGACCCCCCCCCCCTTTCGTCATAACCGTCCCCAAGTAGGGGGACAACCTTGTACTTGTTTTGAATATTATAATCACCATGTTTAGTATCATAAGGACATATGAACCAATGGACCATAACTCTAATTTTGTCTATAAAACTAAGCTTAAGCACAACATAATCATCCTCACACAATCAACTTCACTCCTCTCTCTCTTGCCCTCTAAAACTTACGGCCCAAACCCCCCTCCCACATACATCCGATTTCAAGTTTGATCATTGCATTCCAAGATCATCCACACTTCACAAGTCACGTTTTAGGAGCTTTGGTGCAAGCGGAGTACGAAGGACCTCAACCGTTGGCTTTTATCCACGCGGTTTTCGTCACAACTCTTCCCTAGCCTTGAGCTAGAGGTATAACCTTTAAAACTTGTTTTTACACTCATCTAAAGTGGTTAATAGAACTTTCGTCGGTTAAATATCGTAAACACGCGTTTTGAATCTTTAAAGTCTAGTAAAATCACTAAAATGGTGGATAATAGCATATGTCTTGTGTAAAAGTCGTAGGACTTGAAATTTGTGCTTATTGTGACCCGATCTATAATGTGGTAGCTCAAATCTTCGTTTAACCCGACTTTGTAAAATCACGTATCTTCACATAAGCTTGTTTTTGAAAGATACAAGGGTTAAAGGAGAACACTACCACATTCTAGAGACATGAACTTGTAAAGAAGTATTTTACTTGTGTAAAAGTATTTTAACCGGTAAAATGGTGTTTAAAACTAGCGGATCTACGTATCCGCAAGTGGTATTTTTGAAAGACCACACTTTAAAGAAATCATGTTTTTCTAAAGATGGATCTTACACTAATAAATATGATTTTATAAACCACAAGTGTGTAGACACTTGTGAAATGGAAAGATCCGACAAAGTATTGTATTTGTCACTTGTTACTAGAAGTTGTAAAGACGGTTTTCTCTAAACACGAGGTTTTTTACGAGATTAAAGTTACTTTATACAGAAATCTACATATATAAAGGTGATTTACATTATTGATGCGGAAAAACTGCAAGTTCATGCGATTAAGCAAATTTACATACTTGTTGACTAGTTTGATGTGTCGGAAATTGTTTGATTGAATAAAGAAGTTGATTGAGTTGATTTGTTAAAAGAAAATGATACGCTTAAAAGCGTGGCCACCTCCAGTTACAGAGGAAACTCTGGCGAAATTTTCTAAAAACCTAACACTTAGACTTTTTACACAACAAGTGTTAGAACTATTTTTGGGCATACTTTTGAAACATAAATTTCGCCAGTACTATATTTTACTAAACATTCGGAGGTGGGATTTTCACAAAGATTAACGTGATAAATATATTAGTCACAACACTGTTTATGATTATTTTGTGAAATACATAAATATTATTTTAGAGTGAAAATAATATTTACAAGCGTTAATGATTCCAAAACTTTGCGAACGCTTCCACAAACATATAAGTTACACCGGTAATTACATTACCACAAGATTGATGAAACGTAACTTACGCACATGTATTGTATCCCCCATCCTTGGGAAGAAGAATAACTATCAAGCATATACAAAATGTAACACGAAATAGTTGTCTAACTATTTCCCGCAAACATAAACTGTAAAGCTAAAGCACGGCCGTCCGTCTAATAGAATTAGCACTTGTAGGTCGTTGCACAGATTACTGCTTCAGAGACGCTTGATAGAGTTTACGCATCCACTGTGAGTTCATGTCCCCCTTTTCTCTAACTGTTTTCAGTTTTCTTAACTGCGGGGGTGAAATACATGTTACTTTGTTTACAAGTACTTTATACACGGTATGAATAACGTAAGGAGGTTTAGATCATGTGAATGGGTAGTTAGAACCCCGAGGGACTCGAGCGGTAGATCTATTTGGGTGTAGCGAGCCCAGCTCCCGGTCCAACAGAACAGGCCTCTCGAAGGACTAACAGAACGGATCCGGAGTGACTTGGTACCCAACGCAAAATCGGCTAGGGTTGTATCTTACTTACTTGCATTTCACGACATGCTAATGGCCTTGCAAACCATTGGTGATCACAAGTCCTCTTACACTGCTACATACCAGGAAACTTTTATACTTACAAGTGTTTTACTTACTCACTTGCACATGAACTCGCTCAACATTATTGTTGATTTTTCAACTCACATGTATTTCAGGAAATTAACGGATTCTGGCACGGTATGAACGTTTTCCGCTGCAATCTTCATGAAGTCATCAAGGATTAGGGGTTGTGTTCTCTTACCTGGACAAGACACAATCCTTAACCCTCATTTATGTTTTGTTTCTAGATGTAATGTTACTGAACAAGGTTATGGTCGTATGTTTAAAACAATGGTATTGTACGTTGATTTCTAAACTTAATGATGACTTGCATGGTTTTTAAATTCATATAGCTTTGTTATGATTAAGCTATGGTATTAAGAAGTCACACCAAAACTAACCACGCTTCCGCAAAGCCAGGGTGTGACAGCTTGGTATCAGAGCTCTGATCATAGCGAACTAGGATTCTGTCTCGAGTCTAGACTATGATCACTAGGGCTCTCACGAAAACATTTTTCTGCATACCACTTAAGTCCAGATCCACACTTTTTACAAACAAATGTTGAGCACATTTTATTAATTATAAGTTCAGCTTGGAGGGCTGAGGATCGATCTGGAGGATCGAGATGGTTAAGGTAGTTGAGCACGTGGGTTTGTTATAGGATCGATCTGGAGGATCGAGGTGAATAAGGTAGTTGAGCACGTTGATTTGTTATAAGGTTCGATCTGGAGGATCGAGATGGTCAAGGTAGTTGAGCACGTTGATTTGTTTTAAGGTTCGATCTGGAGGATCGAGGTCTGGTTTAAGTGAAGGATAGAACAGTCTTGTAGACTAGATGATTTTGGCTAGCAAGACTAGGAGAAATTATGTGATGCCCCACTTGGTGACTTATGTGATTAACTGATTATGCGATTGACTGTTTGTGCATACTTGTGTTTATGTTACAGATACATGGATCCGGCTGATTCAGGTGGTTCAGACATCACCAACCCCAGGCGTGTTGTGTCAGATGATTTAGAGTCCTCGGAGCACGAGGTGTACACGTCAGACTTTACCAGTACCGACGATGACGACTTCCAGCCATTCGCCCTACCTGATGGCGACGATGAGCTCCCTATTGATATTCCGGCCGGGGATTTGCCACTAGCGGTGATCCCTGCTCCCATACCCCTCGCTGCTTACCCTGTTCAGGAGTTACCATTCGACGGCGACGAGGACGACGTCGACTTGTTCGAGGAGGAGCCTATGGAGGACGTTCAGGGCGAGGCCCTACCCGCTGTTGCCCCTCTACTGATTGCAGATGCTCCGGCTGCGGAGGCACCTGCACTTTCCCCAGCCCAGGACTCCTCTGAGTCTGTGGCTTCTGCACCGACACATACCCTTAGTGCGCAGCACTACTCTCACGAGTCAGATTCTGATCATGCATCTTCTGTCGCCCCCATCCCCAGTCCCACTTTTGACCACGAGGACGTGGAGGATTCCGACCCTATGTTTCCCCCAGGGTTCGACCCTGATCGTGACTTGGAGTTTGTTCCGATGGACCAGTTTATGGAGGATCCAGCGGATCCTGTTGACCCTTTTGATCCTATTGATCCTGATTTTGACTTTGATATGGCATTCGATGACTTGGAGCCTGCCCTTGCCCCTGAGCAGGCAGCTGCTCTTGATGTGTTACCAGAGCATGACCCTATGCATGCAGATATACCCCTTGAGCCCATTGCTGTTGATCCCGTCGATCCCCTACCCATAGTTGCTGTACCTGTTGACCCACCATTTGAGCACTTGGCACCCGTTGACCCTGTTGTAGCCCCTTTACTTGATCCCGTTCCCATAGAGCCCGGACATGCACCGTTCGCGGCACAGATGGATCCACCGGACGAGGCCGCACAGCACGGGTGGATCCCGGCTGATGAGGACGTCCCACCGTTACCCCCACAGATTCCAGACGCTAGACACACTGACTTTTCGTTTCAGGTTCCCATGTTTATACCTCCAGCAGGGCCTGGAGAGGGCTCTTCAGCCCACCCATCAGGGCATGTACCGATGCCCATGCCTTTCTTACCACAGATGCCTTTTGTTCCACCTATTACTGCTCCTTTTGGGATGGCACCCTTTGACCCCACACGTGAGCCACTGCTGTGGTCACCATTTTCCCCTATGCCACCCACTGATCCATACCACAGGTTCCACGTGGGACACACTATCGAGGATGTATTGATGTCATTTGTGCACCAGCATGAGTCGCACGAGCAGCGACTACAGGAGCTCGAGAGAGCTCGGCCACGTCAGTGCCATGGTCAGGCACCCTCTCCGTTACAGCCGTTTCGATCATTACCCCCTGATTATGCTGCTCGTCTTACTACTTTGGAGCAGCAGATTGCCTCCGTTATTCGCACGCAGCAGGCGATGGAGGCAGATTGGTTAGAGATGCGCCGTTTGTTTTATACCCGTTTTCCTCCTCCTCCACCACCATCTGCTTGAGCTCATCGATGCCACATGGGTAGGCGAGTGAGAAGGCGGCGATTGCTTTTACTTGCACAGCATTTTTGAGGAGACTACGTTATGATTTGACTTTTGTTATGTACTTGATGTTGTATCGATACTGATGTAGCTTTTGACAGGGGTGATGTAGCCCCAGTGATTCATGATTGTATGTATACACTTACGATGTGGTCTCATTATTATGGCAATCGCAGTTTTCTCACCATATTTTGGATTCGCTTGATTACTTATTTGCATTGTTATGGTATGGGTTGTGTGTGATTGATATTTGTGCTATGTGATAACATGAGATACTGTGTGATTGTACTATTACTACCGTTATATACGTACGCTATATTACGAACTGAATTACGTATTATAACATCGGAGCCTTCTAGGACCTAACCAACTTAAACCATCTTTTAGAAAGATGCCGCCAAGACGACAACAACAGCCTATGCCTACCACTCAGGAAGAGCTACAACAAGTCATTGCTGCTGCCATAGCGCAGTACGCAGCTTCTCAGCCAGGAGGGAGCGGAAGTGTTAATCAAGGCAATAACAATCCACCTCACGGTAATACTACGCCATTCGAACCTACCATGAACTAGTTGGAGATTTTAGCAGTGATGCTAATGCCAAACACATGTTTTAACATACGTGCAGGATGCACCTACAAGCAGTTCTTAGACTGCAAACCAGTTAACTTCGATGGCATGGGAGGTGCAGTTGCCTTTACCCGCTGGGCTGAGAAGACCGACTCTGTCATACGCATGAGCAAATGTGCTGAGGATCAACAAGTCACATACATTTCAGGGCTATTTCTCGACGGAGCCCTATCTTGGTGGAACTTACAAGTCCAAACCTTAGGCGAAGCTGCCGCCTACGCCCTGACTTGGGCCGAATTGAAAGAACTGATGCGCAAGAAGTACTGTTCACGCGCAGAAATTCAGAGGTTGGAGACTGAATTCTGGCACTTAAAGATGGATGGTCCGAAAGTAGCAGAGTACGTTCAGAGGTTTCATGACCTGTCTCAAGTGGTTCCTTACATGGTTACGCCTGAATACAAGCGAATCGAGCGCTTCATTTGGGGTTTGGCTCCCCAAATAATAAGCATGGTAACCTCCTCCAAACCAGCGACTATCACTGAAGCCATCGATTTGAGCGTGGCTCTCACCGAGGAGGGGATTCGTTTAAACAAGTTTGGTGATGTAAAGGCGAAGGAGAAAGAGACGCATGTTGAGTCGTCCGGAAGTAACAAAAGAAAGTTTTCGAACTTCAAGCTAAGTGTTAGCGGTGATGGTAAGAGAGGAGCACCAAGCACGCCAGCTCAGGGTGCAGCTGGCAGTGGAAGGAGAGGAAAGGGATATATGGGCACCCATCCCAGGTGTAATGCCTGCCAGCGCCACCATTCTGGTCATTGTGGGCTAAAAGTATGTGAAGCATGTGGGAAACGTGGTCACTCTAAGGATACTTGTTGGGTCTCTGCCGGCCGTGGAGGCCAGGGAGGATATGGAAATAGGAATGATAACCGTGGTGGAAATGGGAATCGCCAGCAAGGAAATCTTGGAGGAAACAGAAACCGAAGCAACAATGCAAACCAGGCTGGCAATGCCAACCAGAACAACACCCCAGCTGGAAATGGGGATGGTAATGGGCAAAGGCTCGGATGCTACAATTGCGGGGAAATCGGGCATTTTAAGAAGAATTGCCCAACACTGAATCAAGCCCGTGGTAGAGTGTTTCAACTTGAAGCTAGAGAAGCACGTCAAGATCCAAATGTTGTTACCGGTACGTTCCCTATCAATCAACGCTATGCATCCGTTTTATTTGATACTGGTGCCGATTATAGCTTCGTATCGCTAGAATTTAAGAATATGCTTGGGTTAGCTGCTAATAAGTTAGACATACCCTACTCGATCGAATTAGCTAATGGAAAGTTAGTTGGAGCCGACGAAGTAATCAGAGGTTGTGTGATAGAATTGGGAGAACGCGAGTTTACTCTGGATCTACTACCGGTCCCATTGGGAAGCTTCGACGTGGTAGTAGGAATGGATTGGTTATCCAGGAACAAGGCGGAGATAGTATGTCACGAGAAAGTTGTTCGTATCCCAACTGACGATGGTGAGACAATTGTGGTTCACGGAGAGAAGCGTGACACACCGCTAAGATTCATCAGCTGCTTGAAGGCAAGGAAGTGTTTACGGAAAGGATGTGTTGCTTTTCTGGCACACATCGTAGACAAGAAGGCTGCCGAGCCAACAATCGAAGACATCCCTATCGTAAGGGAGTATCCAGAAGTCTTCCCAGAAGACTTACCTGGACTGCCACCTCAGAGGCAAGTGGAGTTTCACATTGACTTAGTTCCAGGCGCCGCGCCTGTGGCTAAGGCACCATACAGACTTGCTCCATCAGAGATGCAGGAATTGTCAACACAGCTTCAGGAGCTGTTAGATAAAGGTTTTATCCGACCAAGCTTCTCGCCTTGGGGAGCTCCGGTCTTGTTTGTCAAGAAGAAAGACGGAAGTTTCCGTATGTGTATTGACTACAGAGAATTGAACAAGCTGACGATAAAGAACAGGTATCCACTGCCAAGGATCGACGATCTGTTCGATCAACTTCAAGGTTCAAGCTGTTACTCTAAGATCGATCTTCGATCTGGATACCATCAATTAAGGATACAGGAGGAAAGTATCCCGAAAACAGCCTTCCGAACTCGTTATGGACACTACGAGTTCCTCGTGATGCCATTTGGTTTAACCAATGCGCCTGCAGTGTTTATGGACTTGATGAATAGAGTTTGCAAGCCATACTTAGACAAGTTCGTGATTGTATTCATCGACGACATCCTGATTTACTCAAAGACGAAGGCTGAACACGAACAACATCTTAGAACCATTTTGGAGCTGCTAAAGAAGGAACAACTGTACGCCAAATTCTCCAAGTGCGAGTTTTGGCTACGCGAAGTCCAGTTCCTTGGACATGTGGTTAATGGAGATGGAATTCATGTTGATCCCACAAAGATCGAGGCAATCAAGAATTGGGAGACGCCTACAACGCCAACCGAGATTCGACAATTCTTGGGTTTGGCTGGCTACTATCGAAGGTTCATCGAGGATTTTTCGAAAATCGCTCAACCGTTGACGCTCCTGACCCAGAAGGATAAGACGTTTGATTGGGGAATCAAACAGGACGAAGCGTTTCAGATATTGAAAAATAAGCTCTGCAACGCGCCAATCTTAGCTCTACCGGAAGGTACCGACGATTTCGTGGTATACTGCGACGCATCGCGTCAGGGATTGGGATGTGTGTTGATGCAACGCCAAAAGGTCATTGCTTACGCATCACGCCAACTGAAAATGCACGAGAAGAACTATACCACCCATGATTTAGAGCTTGGCGCAGTGGTTTTTGCACTAAAGATCTGGAGGCACTACCTGTATGGTACGAAGTGCACAATTTTCACAGATCACAAGAGCCTACAACATATATTTAACCAGAAGGAGTTAAATATGAGGCAAAGACGATGGGTTGAGTTACTAAACGATTACGACTGCGAGATCAAGTATCACCCGGGAAAGGCGAACGTAGTAGCCGATGCCCTAAGTCGTAAAGAAAGAATCAAGCCCATAAGGGTTAGAGCTTTGGAAATGATTGTACGAACCGACCTTCCCTCGCGCATTCGTGCTGCACAAAAGGAAGCTCTCAAGGAGGGAAACCTTGAGGAAGAATATCTCCGTGGAATGGAGAAGCTTTTGGTACCGAACGAGGAAGGAACGTTATGTTTTGAGAAAAGGATTTGGGTTCCTCTGTTTGGTGGATTAAGGGAAGTTGTTTTCGACGAAGCGCACAAGTCACGGTACTCTATCCACCCTGGATCGGATAAGATGTACCAGGATCTTAAAGAGTACTATTGGTGGCCTAGGATGAAAGGCGATGTTGCTGTCTACGTGAGCGAATGTTTAACGTGCGCTAAGGTCAAGGCAGAATACCAGAAGCCTTCGGGACTTCTGCAACAACCTGAGATTCCCAAATGGAAATGGGAACAAATCTCAATGGATTTTGTTACAAAACTGCCAAGAACGCCAAGAGGCCAGGATATGATTTGGGTGATCGTTGACCGCCTGACAAAGTCCGCACATTTTCTGCCAATCAGGGAGAAAGACAGTACTAGTAAACTTGCGGAAATTTACATGAGAGAGATCGTAGCACGACATGGAGTACCACTCTCGATCATCTCTGATAGAGACGGAAGATTTGTGTCAAGAATATGGCAATCTTTCCAAGAATCTTTTGGCTCACAATTAAATCTGAGCACTGCATTCCATCCGCAAACCGATGGCCAGAGCGAGCGAACAATACAAACGTTGGAAGACATGCTGAGGGCATGTGTTATGGATTTAGGCGGTAGCTGGGATAAACACTTACCTTTGGTCGAATTTTCATACAACAACAGCTACCACACCAGTATTGGTGTCGCGCCATTTGAGGCCCTATACGGACGCAAGTGCCGATCACCACTATGCTGGTCTGACGCAGGTGATAGGCAGCTTGCTGGCCCCGAGATCGTTCAGGAGACGACAGATAAGATCGCGCAAATTCTTAAACGCATCGAAGCCGCTCGCCACAGGCAAAAGGCCTACGCGGATCCAAACCGGAAGCATGTGGACTTCCAAGTCGGAGAGATGGTATTATTGAAGGTTTCACCCTGGAAAGGGGTAGCGCGCTTTGGAAAGCGAGGAAAGTTGAATCCACGCTACATTGGTCCCTTTAGAATTCTGGAAAGAATTGGGACAGTAGCATACAAGTTGGACCTACCTGCTGAACTAAATGGTGTTCACGATACATTTCATGTATCCAATTTAAAGAAAAGTCCAACTCAAGTTGACGTTGCCATTCCTATCGACGAGATTCATATTGACGACACGCTCCACTTCGTTGAAGAACCTGTCGAGGTCACGGATTGGAAAGTTAACAAGACCCGCCGGAGCAGTGTCAAACTCGTCAAGGTACGTTGGAATGCCAGACATGGTCCTGAATTCACATGGGAACGTGAGGACCGAATGAAAGAAAAGTACCCCCACTTATTTCCCAAGAACACTGCATCTACAAGCAGAACTTAAAATTTCGGGACGAAATTTATTTAACGGGGGGAGAATGTGACAACCCGCACAAAACCAGGTATCCGTACAACTTAATTAATGATTAATTATTACTTGATTACTGTGCTTGATTGAAACTAGCTGATAAACTGCTACCTGCATACTGATACATGCACTTACTTGCATCATACTTTATTTGCTGTCACTACATTATTTACGTGCTGAACCCTAGTGACAAACATGATGCACAAAAAGCACAGTAGCACCAAACGGATACACAGTAAACATGCTGATATAACCAGCATCAGGCAAATACTGCCTCAAGGCCTGTTAAGAGCCTCATATATTTTGGCTACACTGGTAGTGAGTGTAGGATATAAGGGTTGTGTTACCGCGTCTCTAGGGGATAAGATACACTGATTCGGATGTGCCAGAACGTACTTTAAGTACCAAACACAGCACTTTAAATAATTTAACCAGCTTCTAGCTGACTAGTAAAGTGCCAAAAATGAGAAAATATCACTAGACACTTTCTAAAGTGTCGGGAAAACAAAATGTGTCACTAAAAATGTAATAACGACACTTTAAAGTCCTTTGTAACACTTCAACGGATTACTATCCAACCGAACACCCGGACTTTACCCGGAACATGAAAATATTATTATTTTCACTTTTATATTTTATCTGAACCAGTTAGGGTCTCTGATTACCCTAACACCCGTCATAACATGTAACATATAACTAACTGGGTTAATCCCTAACCTAACCAAATTTAACATAAACTAAACACCAACTATTAGTTGGAATCGGTTAGGAGACCCCCCCCCCCTTTCGTCATAACCGTCCCCAAGTAGGGGGACAACCTTGTACTTGTTTTGAATATTATAATCACCATGTTTAGTATCATAAGGACATATGAACCAATGGACCATAACTCTAATTTTGTCTATAAAACTAAGCTTAAGCACAACATAATCATCCTCACACAATCAACTTCACTCCTCTCTCTCTTGCCCTCTAAAACTTACGGCCCAAACCCCCCTCCCACATACATCCGATTTCAAGTTTGATCATTGCATTCCAAGATCATCCACACTTCACAAGTCACGTTTTAGGAGCTTTGGTGCAAGCGGAGTACGAAGGACCTCAACCGTTGGCTTTTATCCACGCGGTTTTCGTCACAACTCTTCCCTAGCCTTGAGCTAGAGGTATAACCTTTAAAACTTGTTTTTACACTCATCTAAAGTGGTTAATAGAACTTTCGTCGGTTAAATATCGTAAACACGCGTTTTGAATCTTTAAAGTCTAGTAAAATCACTAAAATGGTGGATAATAGCATATGTCTTGTGTAAAAGTCGTAGGACTTGAAATTTGTGCTTATTGTGACCCGATCTATAATGTGGTAGCTCAAATCTTCGTTTAACCCGACTTTGTAAAATCACGTATCTTCACATAAGCTTGTTTTTGAAAGATACAAGGGTTAAAGGAGAACACTACCACATTCTAGAGACATGAACTTGTAAAGAAGTATTTTACTTGTGTAAAAGTATTTTAACCGGTAAAATGGTGTTTAAAACTAGCGGATCTACGTATCCGCAAGTGGTATTTTTGAAAGACCACACTTTAAAGAAATCATGTTTTTCTAAAGATGGATCTTACACTAATAAATATGATTTTATAAACCACAAGTGTGTAGACACTTGTGAAATGGAAAGATCCGACAAAGTATTGTATTTGTCACTTGTTACTAGAAGTTGTAAAGACGGTTTTCTCTAAACACGAGGTTTTTTACGAGATTAAAGTTACTTTATACAGAAATCTACATATATAAAGGTGATTTACATTATTGATGCGGAAAAACTGCAAGTTCATGCGATTAAGCAAATTTACATACTTGTTGACTAGTTTGATGTGTCGGAAATTGTTTGATTGAATAAAGAAGTTGATTGAGTTGATTTGTTAAAAGAAAATGATACGCTTAAAAGCGTGGCCACCTCCAGTTACAGAGGAAACTCTGGCGAAATTTTCTAAAAACCTAACACTTAGACTTTTTACACAACAAGTGTTAGAACTATTTTTGGGCATACTTTTGAAACATAAATTTCGCCAGTACTATATTTTACTAAACATTCGGAGGTGGGATTTTCACAAAGATTAACGTGATAAATATATTAGTCACAACACTGTTTATGATTATTTTGTGAAATACATAAATATTATTTTAGAGTGAAAATAATATTTACAAGCGTTAATGATTCCAAAACTTTGCGAACGCTTCCACAAACATATAAGTTACACCGGTAATTACATTACCACAAGATTGATGAAACGTAACTTACGCACATGTATTGTATCCCCCATCCTTGGGAAGAAGAATAACTATCAAGCATATACAAAATGTAACACGAAATAGTTGTCTAACTATTTCCCGCAAACATAAACTGTAAAGCTAAAGCACGGCCGTCCGTCTAATAGAATTAGCACTTGTAGGTCGTTGCACAGATTACTGCTTCAGAGACGCTTGATAGAGTTTACGCATCCACTGTGAGTTCATGTCCCCCTTTTCTCTAACTGTTTTCAGTTTTCTTAACTGCGGGGGTGAAATACATGTTACTTTGTTTACAAGTACTTTATACACGGTATGAATAACGTAAGGAGGTTTAGATCATGTGAATGGGTAGTTAGAACCCCGAGGGACTCGAGCGGTAGATCTATTTGGGTGTAGCGAGACCAGCTCCCGGTCCAACAGAACAGGCCTCTCGAAGGACTAACAGAACGGATCCGGAGTGACTTGGTACCCAACGCAAAATCGGCTAGGGTTGTATCTTACTTACTTGCATTTCACGACATGCTAATGGCCTTGCAAACCATTGGTGATCACAAGTCCTCTTACACTGCTACATACCAGGAAACTTTTATACTTACAAGTGTTTTACTTACTCACTTGCACATGAACTCGCTCAACATTATTGTTGATTTTTCAACTCACATGTATTTCAGGAAATTAACGGATTCTGGCACGGTATGAACGTTTTCCGCTGCAATCTTCATGAAGTCATCAAGGATTAGGGGTTGTGTTCTCTTACCTGGACAAGACACAATCCTTAACCCTCATTTATGTTTTGTTTCTAGATGTAATGTTACTGAACAAGGTTATGGTCGTATGTTTAAAACAATGGTATTGTACGTTGATTTCTAAACTTAATGATGACTTGCATGGTTTTTAAATTCATATAGCTTTGTTATGATTAAGCTATGGTATTAAGAAGTCACACCAAAACTAACCACGCTTCCGCAAAGCCAGGGTGTGACAATACCCCATTTCATGAATGGCCAAGGGGAAGCAATAGGATATAGTGGCTCAGCAGGCTGATGCAGTATATTGTTGTGCCTTTGACATGCATCACATCTTCGAGCATATTCTACTGCATCTTTCCTCATAGTCGGCCAATAGTATCATGTTCTTAGTACCTTCGAGAATAATGATCTGCCCCCAGTATGGTTGCCACAATCTCCTTCATGGATATCTTGAAGTACCTCCTTGGTCTTACGATCCTCCAAGCACCTTAGGTATGGTCCTGCAAGAGACTTTTTATACAAAACATCATTTATAATAGTAAAACGAGATACCTTCATCCTGAAAGCCTTAGGATTCTCATCCTTTGGGATATCTCCTTCTTTAAGGTATTTTATAATCGGAGCTGTTCATGATTATAACAACCCTCAAAATATTTTCAACACCCTAAAAATAATTAAAATATCCCAAAACGTCCTAAAATACACCCCGTATACGTATAATAGCCCTAAATACCTTTAATAAAACAAAAATTAAGGGGTCGTCGCGTATGACACTTGTGCTCCGTAAAGACACACGATGTAGGACACTATCTTTTATCAAAGAAACAATGTGTTTTGGTCTCAAAATTTGTTTATTTGTGTTTTACAATTTCACGTTTTGATTTTTAGTTCAATTTCAAGCTTTAAATCGCTTTCTAGAAAGTTAAACGCGAACTGATACGTAAACGTAACCAGTTTAATGCGGAAAACACTCTGGAACAGTGGCATAGGCTTAACATACCTTAAATAACTTTTATATAACTTAGAAATAAGTTTTGAAGGCTTTGGTGTGTCAAAAATAAGTTTATTCACTCTCAGGGACTATTTGCGTCAAACTGTGAAAGTCTGCAGATTCGTATAGAGACGAACGTTCCAGAACTTGATCATAAGCTAAACGTACCCTAAATATCCTTTACATAGCTTAGAAATAAGCTTTGAGGGGTTCGTTATGCGAAAATATGCTTATTTGATCAATAAGGACTAATAGCGTCAAAAATTGCGTAAGTTTGCATTTACGCGCATAACTTACGTTCTGAATATATCCGGGCATCCAAAAATTTTTGTAATCATTAAAATATTTTTTTTAGTGTTTGGAATGTTAGAATTTCACTCGTCGCGTAATGTGGATCGATTTCGCGTTCGTTACGACTTCCGTCGTAATTAACCGAACAACGCGATCGTACGACCAAATGAACCGACATCCGAGATGTTTTTGAGCATATTTTAAGTTCCCTATACTTTAACTTCATTTTAGAGCTTTGAAATGAGGTTAACGGGGCTTAAACGTGTCAAAAATGCATCAAAAACCAAGTTTCAGACTTGCTGGGACTGTTTCTGACATTCTGCCATTTTGGTCTCTGGCGGGGCGCGACAGGCCTCTCGCAGGGTGCCAAAGACTGATCTGGGTAGATTCATTATTTCAGCAACAGCAGCTTGTTTTCTGGGTTTTGTACATGGTTTTAACAAACCATTAGCTGGTTTTAAGGTCCCCTAGTATTGAAAATCAGTGGGTAACACTTGTAAGGTCTAGATCGAAGCACGAATTACGAGAAACGATCCTAACGGTTCTTGAATTCCTATAAATACCCACTTGATTTCATTTTACAACTCACACATTTGATTCAATCTGCTCTAAGTTGGAGTTTCAACACTTCATACCAGAGTATTTTGAATCAAATCTTCCTTGCTTGGACCCTTTGTAAGTTTCTTTCATGCTTGTTATCGTTTTTCAAGCGTGAAAGTCAAACAGTGTTTGACTTTCTGCTTTGACCAATCTTTGGTCAACACAAAGTTTGTTTAAACTTTGCAACGTGAGCGTAATCACGATGGTTATAGTCCCTTTTTGCGCGTCTATGCATATTTTCGGTCAACACAAAGTGACGAGTTATAGTTTCGGTCAAAATACGCGTCTATGCATATTTTGCAACCAAACTATTCTTGGGTATCAAAACCGTTTGTTTTGATATCAAACTTGTTTTCTAACTTAGTTAAACATGTTTTAACATGTTTAGCTCGTCACTTTTAGTCTAGTGCTTGTATAGAGTCGTAAGTCAAGCGGTCTTGACAACCGCTTAGACTTCCGAACCCGACCCGTTTGGTCGATCATTAGGATCCGACCAAACATGTATTGTGACCATAGTTGTATAGGGAATAACCTTCCGAGGTTATACCTTATGGTCACTTCGTTTAGTTAGTCGTATGATAGGTAGTTTATATTCCTTAGGAAAATGACCAAAATGCCCTTTTTGCGCATTATTTCATTTTAAGCATATGTAACACATGTTTTGACATGTAAACTGATTATATAACCTAATTAGATATGCTAAGGCATATAATACTTGCCATAGGACTAGTTAGGTGTCTCGAACGCGCTTTTGCGCGAACGACGCGTTAAAGTGGCGTAAGCTACCTTAATGGGTCGTAATGGGTCGCAAGCACTTAGGATAGGTTCCGATTTAGAATGTAGGCTTTGTTAAATGATATCATATGAGTTCCAATACTCATTTGGTTTACAAGACCTCCTTCTACCCGATCTTCCGATTTAGGTGTCGATTCGCTAACATAGTATCCGTTACCCTAGGAACCGCTTCAACACTTGATCTCTTGGTCTTTGAGCTTTGTTATACCCTTTGAACCGGAACTGTACGCAATCCCAGGCGAGTACATAGTTCCCCTCTTTTACCGTTTTCGAATGTTTTGGGGTGATTCATATGTGTATTCGATTTGTTTTCAAAATGTATGGCATATATGTGTTCACTAAGTGCTTTTATGTGTATTATTCCGATTATGCAAATATGATGTTTTATCCTTAAGTGATCTACCTATCTTCATAGTTAGATTCCTATAGGATATTTGAGGTACAGTCTTAGATCTTCCTATCTTCATAGTAAGGTTTTTAAGAAGTACTTTGCGACTAAATGGTTTTTGTGTGTAGATTGTTGGTGAATTAGATAACGAAACTAGAGTAATACAATAAGCACATGGTGGATACGCCGCTGGTACTTCCTATATATAAGTGTGCTTATTGTATTACCCTTCGTGGCGTTATCTTGAATCACCATTAGGACTTAGGATCTTTGTTGTTATTTACCAAAGCATAGTTTGATATGCTACTGTTCTCTAAGGTATAGTTTGATATACTATTGTTCTCCAAGGTATAGTTTGATATACTATTGTTCTCCAAGGTATAGTTTGATATACTACTGTCCTCCAAAGTGTAGTTTGATATGCTACTGTTCTCCAAAGTATAGTTTGATATGCTACTGTTCTCCAAAGTATAGTTTGATATGCTACTGTTCTCCAAAGTATAGTTTGATATGCTACTGTTCGATTAAAGTATAATTTGATATACTACCTGTTTAATTATTTCACAACTAAAGTATATTTTAACATACTACTTATCCAATTAATTTCAAAAATAGTTATTATTAATCCTTAATTGAATTTCTAATAACATATTAACAAATTTTTACGATGGTTTAAACAAGATTATGATGAAAGGCATAAAATGACTTAGTAATAATCATATTGCCATATACAAACCTATTTTGTCGCGAGTTTTTTACAATTAAGATTATGTATTGCAATACTAAATTTTTGCCATTCTTTGGCATCAAGATTTAATTTCGATTGACAGCTCTCGTAGCTGTTAAAGTATTGTAATACCAAATGTTTTGCCATTTACTTGGCTAATAAAACCTATATATTCGCCGGCATTTTTATGCTGACTGTTTTTCGCATATGTTTCAGGTTTTCGATAGTTTCAAGCATGCAACGCATAGGACTGCACTCGGGCCTTAGACTTCTAAAACAAAAGAACAATTACATGTATTCTTTGTTTGTAAAACGATGTTAATGATATTGAAAGAATTTAGTACCAGTAGTTGTGAGCAATTTGTAACGTGACTCCCTGATATTTCCGCCGTATGTTGTTGTATTACGCGATTGGGGTGTTACAGATTGGTATCAGAGCGCTGGTTATAGGGAATTAGGTTATTAGCATGCCTTAAACCTAGTCTATGACCTTCCTATGACCCAAACATGAGTAGACTTAGGAACTCTTTCCTAAAACCTCATCCTTATTCGTGCCATAACTACTCTATGATTTACAAATCATCTAGCCTTAGATGATTTATCCTAAACTTTAGGCTTTATGCCTTGGGGTATTCCTCAAGATGCTTTCTTAAAACATTTTCATTGAAATATTTTTCAAAATGTTTTCTTAAATGTTTTTGTCAAAATATTTCGCAAACATGTTTTATCTCAAACGATTTGTATCAAAAGATTTCTTAAATGTTTTTCCTCAAACATTTTTTTTTCATCGAAATCTTGGGTTTTAATTATGTGAACACATGCAATCTGGAAGGGTGGATGCCTATACCCTGAGTTTTCTGTCTAAGGCTAGAGTGTTCGTACAAATCCGCATTATCGGACCAGTCACTCTTACCTGGGAACTCTTAGGGTGAGTGTCCACTTATAGGCTAAAGCATGTCTTCGTGAAGCATTATAAAAACCCATCCATCTTGACCCTACCAAATGATTTCTAAGCGACCTTTGTAACACTACTCATTCATATTACCCTCGGTAATATGTTTGCTCTTCACGACAATCGAAACATCTTTCCTTTCCCAATAGTATTTCATCATATTACCTTCGGTGATATGTTTGATTCGATACAGTTGAAATAAATTTCATTTCATTTCACGACACTACGAGATCCTATTTCATTTTTCAAAACTCTACCCTTGTTTTTTTTCAAAATTTCAAATTTTTACCATTTGGATGAGAATTTTCAAAATTTCAAACACAAAATTTCTTTATTTTAAAAATTTTAATTTAAAAACATTTTTTAAAAAAAGCAATAAATTTTTTTAACAGGTAAAGAATTTATAATACAAACCATTAACTCGGTTTGTATTCTCTCATCCAAAAATATAACAAAACTTTATTTTCAAACAACTTCTACCTCAAAACAAGAACCACAACACTATATTTTCTAAATACAAGAACGAAACTTATAAACAAGATTTGTCTGGGTTAAAATTTACACTATATATATATATATATATTCTAAGTATAAGAAACAAAACACTAAAATTACTAACGAGAATTCAAAACGAACGAAGACCAAATCTTCAAAAATTCTAGGAGGCGCAAGACTTCAAGGAATTTTGCAATTCCTGCACCTGTCCCATTAAACTCATACCCTTTAAAGGATTTTATCGTGGAAAGCAACCTCGGTGCAATCATTGCAACTGCCATCATGCATCAAATTCTTCTTGTCGCCAGTATATAATCTGCGGTTTATTTGGACATCTAGCTGCGACCTGTCGTATCCAGAATCGAGCAGCCCCTACTCAGACTCGCCCTAGAGCATGTTTCAATTATGGTGATTTAAATCATTTCATGCGAAACTGCCCCAAGCTTGCCAATGCTAATGGACGAGTGTTCAACGTCAATGAGGCTCAAGCTAATGATCAAGCCCTTATGATCATTTGAACCTCTATATTTTTCTGTTAAATTTCGAAAACAATATAAATTTCAAGAAGTTTATCTTTATCCTTGTTATTCATTTTTTTTTTAAATTTCAAACTCTAATGTGATTACACTATGAGTAATTATAATTACATGCTGATTTTGAGGATTCCGTTCTTTAGGAACTAAATCTTATAATTTAGCATAATACACTTGGGACCACCAAAATTTATTAATTAAAAGAGTTATTAATTAATCGATAAATTAATAATTATTAATTTATATATTAATTAATATTTTATTAATTTATAGTAGAATACTTAGTTTACAAACACCTTTCAAGCTTCCACTTAATTATTGTATACAATGCATGTATATCAAATGAATGGCCCAATTTGAAAGAAACCTTCAATCTCCCACCTTATTATGCTTCTTGTGTTCAATGTATCAAAGAGTTGGGTTATCGCAATGCAATGGATGTCGAAGATGTTCTGACTCACCCAGAAGAAAATGTAGTTGCACAGTTGTTGACTGATGAAGAAATTATTGAAAGCGTTATTGGAATTAATAAAGATGATATCGATGAAGAAGATGATGAAAGTTCTACAATGGAGCCCCCTTCGCGAAACGAAGCTATTAAAGCGGCAATCACATTGAACAATTTCTTGTTGAGCTATGAGAAAACAACACCAGAAGTTCTTACCATGCTAAGGAAAATTAGAGACGAGATTCAAGGGGAAATTGATTTCAACAAAAAACAAAAGACAATTGAGTTATTTTTCAAGAAACCTTCATAAATCATTCATGTAATATGCTATATATAAGGAATTATTAATTTAAATTTTATATGGGGTCTAAAGAAATTATCAAAAATGTATTATCTTATAATTTTAGCGAAAGATTAATTTAGCACCCTATCCCCGAGTCGGGACCGGCAAAAAATATTATCTTAGAGAGTTTATTAAATAATCGAGTATTAATTTATCGAGTTTCTACTGTATGACTGTACTCTGGTGTATTCGTACGAACTTGGTAACACGATCGATACGAATACTATGAACAAGTTAATACTATTTTATGATCATAGCATTACATACATGATTTGTTTATCTAATATGTATAGTACATGATTATATGTACAATTTGCTTCGTATGCTGATTTAACGTACTTAGTGCCCTAATTTTCAAATGCATTTTGATTAGTGTGTTAACTTAGCATACCTAGCGCATGATTTGAAAAACATTTTCCTCAATGTGCTTATATTATGATGACAATGCATGATTCGTATATGTTGCATTTTACCTGTTTGGTTAAGTATGAAATATGATTCGATTTGACAGATGTTATGTTGTAACGATGTTTATTTGATTTAGACGATAGGTCGACCTTATTATTTGTTTACCGTTGCTTAACAAGAGGAGCTATGTGGACCATGTGACGAAACGAGTAATTATGGGTGCACACTTAATTATGAGTTTCGACGCATGAGAATCATAGTAAGCCTTGTTAAGTATGGTGGCATAAAATCTAGAGTGATTAAGGTAACGGGAGAAGTATGATGCGATAAGAACACGGTGGATACGCCGATGGTACTTCCTATATATAAGTGTTATTATTGTGTTATTCTTCAGAACATTGCTAAAGATCACTTGGTGATTTTATGTTATCTTGGACCATTATGTGATTATGTGTTTAAGTGTTATTGTGTGGTTATTTCCAATGGAAAACAGCGAGTACATTCATGAACTCAAATCGAGCCGACAAGGAGTATAATATGGTGTTAAAGGTGACGATCTTGATGCCATAGGTGTATTGACCTGTCTCCTATGCATGAGATGCTCATGGTGCATTGGATGTACCTCGTGGGATGTTAGAAATCGTGTACGTGAAGGGCTTGAATGTACACCCCTTTGTTTGCTAGGGATTACACTAGGAGCTTAGTATAACATAGTGCCATACTTAAATGATTTTTGAACACTAGTCGACTTTCACAAGTTTCAAAGGGTTGAATACCTTAAGATACTTTGAATATCCCAAATCACATTTTGAATTCCCTGAAATTTCCAACACCAAATGACGCTCCGCGTCTTTGGGATCTAGCAATCTGCTTATCCATCAGTTGTTTCAATTTCACTCTACGGTCTCCTTCGAATAAATTTCGGGACGAAATTTCCTGAAGTAGGGGAGACTGTGACACTTGTGCTCCATAAACACACACGATGTAGGACACTATCTTTTATCAAAGAAACAATGTGTTTTGGTCTCAAAATTTGTTTATTTGTGTTTTACAATTTCACGTTTTGATTTTTAGTTCAATTTCAAGCTTTAAATCGCTTTCTGGAAAGTTAAACGCGAACTGATACGTAAACGTAACTAGTTTAATGCGGAAAACACTCTGGAACAGTGGCATAGGCTTAACATACCTTAAATAACTTTTATATAACTTAGAAATAAGTTTTGAAGGCTTTGGTGTGTCAAAAATAAGTTTATTCACTCTCAGGGACTATTTGCGTCAAACTTCAAAAGTCTGCTGATTCGTATAGTGATGAACGTTCCGGAACTTGATCATAAGCTAAACATACCCTAAATATCCTTTACATATCTTAGAAATAAGCTTTGAGGGGTTCGTTATGCGAAAATATGCTTACTTGATCAATAGGGACTAAAAGCGTAAAAAATTGCGTAAGTTTGCATTTACGAGCATAACTTACGTTCTGAATATATCCGGGCATCCAAAAAAAATTTTAATCATTAAAATATTTTGTTTTAGTGTTTGGAATGTTAGAATTTCACTCGTCGCGTAATTTGGATCAATTTCGCGTTCGTTATGACTTCCGTCGTAATTAACCGAACAACGCGATCGTACGACCAAACGAACCGACATCCGAGATGTTTTTGAGCATATTTTAAGTTCCCTATACTTTAACTTCATTTTAGAGCTTTGAAATGAGGTTAACGGGGCTTAAACATGTCAAAAATGCATCAAAAACCAAGTTTCAGGCTTGCAGGGACTGTTTCTGACATTCTGCCATTTTGGTCTCTGGCGGGGCGCGACAGGCCTCTCGCAGGGCGCCAGAGACTGATCTGGGTAGATTTATTGTTTCAGCAACAACAGCTTGTTTTCTGGGTTTTGTGCATGGTTTTAACAAACCATTAGCTGGTTTTAAGGTCCCCTAGTATTGAAAATCAGTGGGTAACACTTGTAAGGTCTAGATCGAAGCACGAATTACGAGAAACGATCCTAACGGTTCTTGAATTCCTCTAAATACCCACTTAATTTCATTTCACAACTCACACATTTGATTCAATCTGTTCTAAGTTGGAGTTTTAACACTTCATACCTTAGTATTTTGAATCAAATCTTCCTTGCTTGGACCCTTTGTAAGTTTCTTTCATGCTTGTTATCGTTTTTCAAGTGTGAAAGTCAAACAGTGTTTGACTTTCTGCTTTGACCAGTCTTTGGTCAACACAAAGTTCGTTTGAACTTTGCAACGTGAGCGTAATCACGTTGGTTATAGTCCCTTGTGACTATACCTACTGAATACCACGTTAATTAGGTGTAGTGACGAGTCATAGTTTCGGTCAAAATACGCGTCTATGCGTATTTTGTGACCAAACTATTATTGGGTATCAAAACCATTTGTTTTGATATCAAACTTGTTTTCTAACTTAGTTAAACATGTTTTAACATGTTTAGCTCGTCCCTTTTAGTCTAGTGCTTGTATAGCGTCGTAAGTCAAGCGGTCTTGATAACCGCTTAGACTTCTGAACCCGACCCGTTTGGTCGATCATTAGGATCCGACCAAACATATATTGTGACCATAGTTGTATAGGGAATAACCTTCCGAGGTTATACCTTCTGGTCACTTCGTTTAGTTAGTCGTATGATAGGTAGTTTATATGCCTTAGGAAAATGACCAAAATGCCCTTTTTGCGCATTATTTCATTTTAAGCATATGTAACACATGTTTTGACATCTAAACTGATTATATAACCTAATTAGATATGTTAAGGCATATAATACTTGTCATAGGACTAGTTAGGCATCTCGAACGCGATTTTGCGCGAACGACGCATTAAAGTGGCCGTAAGCTACCTTAATGGGTCGTAAGCACTTAGGATAGGTTCTGATTTAGAATGTAGGCTTTGTTAAACTATATCATATGAGTTCCAATACTCATTTGGTTTACAAGACCTCATTCTACCCGATCTTCCGATTTAGGTGTCGATTCGCTAACATAGTATCCGTTACCCTAGGAACCGCTTCAACACTTGAACTCTTGGTCTTTGAGCTTTGTTATACCCTTTGAACTGGAACTGTACGCAATCCCAGGCGAGTACATAGTTCCCATCTTTTACCGTTTTCAAATGTTTTGGGGTGATTCATATGTGTATTCGATTTGTTTTCAAAATGTATGTCATATATGTGTTCACTAAGTGCTTTTATGTGTATTATTCCGATTATGCAAATATGATGTTTTATCCTTAAGTGATCTACCTATCTTCATAGTTAGATTCTTATAGGATATTTGAGGTACAGTCTTAGATCTTCCTATCTTCATAGTAAGGTTTTTAAGAAGTACTTTGTGACTAAAATGTTTTTGTGTGTAGATTGTTGGTGATTTAGATAACGAAACTAGAGTAATACAATAAGCACATTGTGGATACGCCACTGATACTTCCTATATATAAGTGTGCTTATTGTATTACCCTTCGTGGCGTTATCCCGAATCACCATTAGTGATGGGATTTTAACATGTTTATCAAAGCAATTTCATCCATATGAAATAAAAACGCAGCGGAAAATAAGTTTAAAACATGTTACTTTTATAAGATATAAAACCATTTTTATGCAAAATCCCAAAACCCGGATCCATATATGAAGATGCATATTATCATATACAACCATAGGATGTTTAGAAAACTACCTTCCATGGAGTAATGGATGTGAAGAAGATGATGATTCTTGAAATGGTTGTCTTCAAGAGTAGAAGACCTCAAGCTTGTATACCCCAAGCTTCCAACAAACACCTCATGTTAGCTAGGATTTCTACACTTATGAACTCACTAGAAAAACCTCTTGAAGACCATCTCATGGCCGAAAATATGAGGGCCTTTTGTTGAGTTCTTGCACTTGAAATGTGAACTTGAAACTCACCAATAGATCAACCATACATGACCCGATTTATTTAGAGTCTTACACTTGATTTTTCAAATGAAAATCAACTCTTGGATGATCATCTTTTGGCCGAAAATTAGCAGCCATTTTCAGCCAATTTTTCTCAAGTTTACTACTTCAAATCTTTATAAAATATGTGAGAGAATAGCCACACCCTTTGCCCAATCAAGTGCCATCTAGTTATGACAATTGCATGCATGTTTATAGGACCATATTCTCACCCAATCAAGTTCCTCCTACACATGCAAGTAATTTTATTGGCCACTTTATGTCTTGGGAAGGGGGGGGGGGGGGGGCGGCCTAGCCTTTATTTTTATAAAAAAAAATTCAAATCTTTTATAAAATATAAGTCTTTGTTTATTTTATAACCTTTTATAAAATATAACATCATATGTTATAAGACTTATGCTATTTTTTATTATGTTATTTAACCCATTAAATAACAAAATAAAATATTCTCTCAAAATAAATTATCCATATAATTTATTAGTTTGTCAAGTGCAATTATTTAGAAAACCAATTTCTAAATATTCTAAGTGTTGATATTTATTTATTTGATCATATCATAAATAAATATTGTAAGTGTTTGTCTAGCTTGTTATTGGGTATGACTCGACTTGGATCATAACGTACTAGCCACATCAATTTAATATGTGTCTTGGGCATACAGAGTCCAACAATCTCCCACTTGCACAAGATACATAGAAGATTGATGCAAGTAGTAAATAACGCCTAACTACGGTTTACTACCCCTAATACGTATGACTATATGTGCCATTCAATAACATCATCCTCTTCAAGTCCCTTACTTGAAATGATTTAGGTGAATCTATCATTTATCCTTTCGTTACAGATGTCATGTCAAATCTAGAGACACAGTGTGATCACTCTCTGTTGATTTAACTTTAGCAGGCCTTAGACATCTTACTCTCAACGAATAAGAGGAACAAATCCCATCTTGACTACATACGTCTCTCACAATCACCTTGTACCATACCTGAGCTTAGCCTTATGTACTGTCATATTACTGACAGCGAAGAAATAAGTCAAGGCATAATATTTGGTGAATATCAAGACCCAATATGTATCTCAGGTCTGAGGATACTATGATATTCTCCTTTACTCAAATTTACTTATGATCAATCACAAATGATTCCATGCAGTAATATTTGAGAGCGAGTCAGTCCAATATTTGTATCCCACAAATATCTATGAACCTTGGCAGCAACGCCTTGCTCTATATTCATACTTCATGAATATCTACCAATCCAAGTTCATAATAGTCTTACATTCATATTTGTTCCCACAATTATGATCGACTACGGACATTTAGAATAATTAACTTATTCACGGATTTAAACATGCTAAAATGGAACATAACTCAAAATACCATAATGAGTTATAATCACAGTTGTTCCAATATCCAAATACAAAATAGATCAAATCCAATCACTAGAATATCGAAGTCCTAAGGCACAAGTATGACCCTTTCATGCTTTGCCCATTCAAGGAGCTTCGTGAGTGGATCCGCAATATTTTGATCAGTGTGAACTTTGCGAATACATGTCTTTCTCTTTTTCAACTTCATCCCTTATGTAGTTGAAACTCCGCTCAATGTGCCTAGTCTTTTGATGTACATGAGGTTCCGTGATTTAAGCAATCGCACCATCGTTATCACAAAGATCTCTAGGGGTCCTGAATGGTAGGGACTACCCCTAGATCAGCAATAATTCAAGTGGCAGATCCATATGAATTATCTCAATCAATGAAGCGGCGATGTATTCTGATTCTGTAGTGGACAATGCTACCCTGTTTGTGATCGAGAACCATCTTGATCAGTTTGGAAACTCGCATCCATGTAACCCTTTACAACGAATTCCGAAACTCGCATCCTTGTAACCCTTTTACAACGAGTTCTTTTTAACCAGATCCATATATTAGAAACATATCCTTAGTCCTTCTAAGGTATTTCAATATATATATATATACAACAGTCACCAAATGACCGTTTCTTGCTGGTTTCTTCTTGTTACGCTTAAAGCGCATAACTTGTCCAGTCTAGTGCATATCATTACGTACATAATGAATCCTATAGCTGACGCATATGGGATTCCTTTGATTCTTTCTTGCTCATCCTTTGAGCTTGGACATTGAAACGCATTCAATATTGTCCTCTCTTTGAATAGGTACCAAACCTTTCATAGAGTTCTTTATCTTGAACCCTTTCAAGACTTTGTCAATGTATGCACTTTAGTTTAAACCTATCTAGCGCCTTGACCTATCCTTATAGATCTTTATTCCTAAATATAGGCGACTTTACCAAAATCCTTAATGGAAAAACAACTTTCAAGCCAGGCTTTTACACCCTCCAAGGTTGGAATGTTATTTCCAAATAGTAGAATGTCATCGACATATAATACAAAGAAAGTAATAATGCTCCCACTAGCCTTCTTATTCACACAAGCTTTATCAACGTTTTTGATGAATCCATATTCCCTAATCTCTTCATCAAAACGGTGATTCCAACTTTTAGATGCTTGTTTCAATCCATAGATTGATATCTTTAACTTTCATACTTTGTTAGGATCTTTTGGATCGACAAAACCGTCAGGCTTAACTATATAGACATCTTCCTCAAGATATCTATTATGGAAAGTCGTTTTGAGATCCATTTGCCAAATCTTATAATCATATTGTGCAAGCATGGCAAATGATATCCTAGTTGACTTTAGCATCGCCACAGGCGATAAGGTCTCATCACAATCAACCTTTGAGTTTGATTGAAACCTTTTGCTACAAGTCTCGCTGTACAAGTATCCAAGTTTCCATGCATATATGTTTTCTTCATGAAAACCCACTTACTTCCAACCACTTTGGAGTTAAGAGATTTCACAACCAATTCCCATGCTTGGTTGTTATACATGGATTGCATCTCTACGTTCATGGCTTCAAGCCTTTTGTCACAATCGAATTTTGACATTGCATCATGGTATGTGGTTGGTTCACCCGAATCTACCACGTAGCATCCATCCATGAAAGATCCATATCTTTTAGGTGGATTACTAATTCTACCAGATTTGCAAACGTATTGTGTGTGTTGATCAACCACTTGATCATTTTCAACAACCTCTTGTTGAGCGCTAGTATTAACCAACCGTGTATTGGCATGTGGTTCTTGATCCTCATCTAGTTCCACTGTTCTACTAGCTCCTTCCATAAGGAACTTAGCTTCCAAGAACTTAGCCTTTCGAGCAACAAATACCTTTTGCTCTGTTGGATCGTAGAAATAATATCCTATATCATCTTTAGGATATCCTACGAAGATACACTTAGTGGATCGTACTTCCAACTTGTTTGGGGTGTATTGCTTCACATAAGCTTCACAACCCATACTTTTAAATATGATAATGATGGAACCTTTCCATGTCATATTTCAAAAGACGTCGTATCCACTTTCTTGGTTGGGGCCATATGGGCCACGGAGAGCAAAGCGTAACCCCAAAGTGATAGAGATAATGCGCTCCTAGCCATCATAGATCGAACCATATCTAATAGAGTTCGATTCCTCCTCTATCAAAACGAAGAACTTTAAAAGAGTTGATTTTGTACTTCACTTTTTGAAGATTCTGAATGTTTCAAAACTTCTTCTTTGTGTCAAGTACACATAACCATAACTACTATAGTTGTCGGTTAAAGTAATGAAGTATCTTTCACCATACCTAGTCATTGGCTTAAAAGGATCACATACATTCGAATGTATGATTCCTAAGAAATCTATTGCCCTTTCCCACTAAAGGGTTTCTTAGTCATTTTACCTTGTAAACAAGATTCACATGTATCAAATGAACCAATTTCATTTGTTTCCAAAAGATCATTCTTTCGAAGTGTTTACATGCGACATCCGTTTATATGACCAAGGCGATAATGCCAAAGATAAGTCTCACTCAAATCCATTTTGAGTTTGTTGGTGATTGCTTGGTATATTGAACTATCAAATGATGTATTGTTATGAACCAATTCATAACTACCATTTGAAGGCATAGTTTTAAAGTAAAACATGTCATTCATCGAAATATAAATGTCATTGTTTACAAACTTTAAATCAAAACATATTGTTTCAAAAGGGAAACTTGAATAACGTTCCTAGTCAAACTAGGAGCATTCAAAACATTTTAAAACAATTTCCAAACCATTTGGAAGTTTCAAAACATAGTCTCCTTTCTTGTAATGCTTATTTCTTTTGAACCTTTTGCAAAGAATTGCAAACATGGGTTCCACATTCGGTATCTAATACCCATGTGTTAGAAGAAATAACATTAAGGTTAATATGTATCATTAAGATTGTACCTGAGGTTTGCCTAGCATCCCTCTTGTTTTTCAACTCTTTGAGATAGATTGGACAATTCCTATTTAAATGCCCTATCTCACCACACTTAAAGCATGGATCGTTCGTGGCAACCTTTGCCTTCTTCTCTTTTGGTTTCGGTGGTTTCGCTTTAGTCTTTCTAATTATTTCCCTTTGAATTACCCGTTTCCATTTGCAACATTTGCTTTGGTGTCGGGGTGATGCCCTTTCTTGTTGCCACCCTCATTGATCGTTAGAATGGATAAAGCCCTTTTATCCATATTGAGCCTTTCGAGGTGATCAATGTGGCTTTTCATCTTAAAACATAAGATGAGTCCGATTGGGTTTTCTCCATTCGACATGCATGAAGCGCTTGAACGGTTTCGAAGCGTTCTACCCTTAGGAACATTTCCTATAATCGGGTAATCATGTCGTGTGCTCATGATGTTCAAAACCTTTTGAATCTCGGGAATCATAATTCCTAACATGAGGCAAGAGGCTTGCATAGTATTCTCGATATACTTAATCCAATCGTTATAGGCATCCTTATCTTCCATAAGATGTTCATCGGGATTAGGATCGTTTTCTATGATAGGTTACGGACGGTTTGGGTAATATTGTTAGCGGCCATCTACAAAATTTTACAAGGTTCAATTTTAGTATTTTCGATATTATTATATTTTAATTATTAATACCCTTTGATGTCTCATAGACAATTAATAATTAAAATCTAGAATCCAACGTTACATTTAAATATTGGTTAGGTGACCTTTATCCCTCTATTTAAATTAACAAGGTAGTCAACGTTTGACAATTGCAACTCTTTGCAACTTCTAGCCATATGGGATCGGTTAAACATCTTTATGTTTAGTTGGAATGTTTAATCCCATCAACACCTTTGTTCGCCATGCTTCGGTGACCCTAAGTTCATGGTTTCCAAATCAAGTCGTCCAACTTACACACACGTGTGAGTTTATACACATAAGTGGTTAGGTGACCTTTATCCCACAAACATGGTAAACCCACCTCGAATATACAAGTTCCCTCAAATATGGTTAGGTGACCTTTATCCCACGAAAGAGTTCCCAAGTGTTTCAAGTGTTGTATAAAAGGATGGTGTTTGACTTGTTTTATAAAAGGGATTTTTGAGTTTTCAAAAATTCTAGTTTAGAAAACTTTATGTACCATACATTTGCATGCATTCAAATCCTTGGTACTTTAGTGAAAACAAATTTTCATGGTTCTTTTTAATAAAACCCATTTTATTATAAAATCATTAATTTTAATAAAACCTTTATTAATCATTTTAATGATTTTGTCAAGAACCAATTTTACGCTTGTTGTTGATTATTAGTTTGTTAAGCATGCATATCCAAATATCATCAAAACAATATAAATAAGCAACCACACAAGCACAACACATATATCATTAGGTGCATAACCATAGCCAACTATTTTGACCACACTTGTTAGCCGAAACAAGTGTGCCAAAAGGTCCTTCCTAAAGGGTGAAAAATGACACAAACGATGTGTCGTTGAACTCCCACTTGATCCCGCATCCAAATGCTTCAAGTATCCTTCTTGTGTTGTGATTATTCCACTTTCTTTGATCTTCCAAATGTCTTTTATATTCAGCTCCAAACTCCTTTGGACTCCGAAAATGTGTTTTGGTTTTCGGGCTAAAATCCCGTTAAGAACTATGAAGTCCTTTATGCCCGAAATTGGCAAAAACCAAAACCACATTTTTGTGTGCATCTTCTTTTACAAAATATATCCTAATACATTTTTTCTAGTAAAATAAAATGCACCTAATCTATTTATTTTACATACCAAATGAAAATAAATAAATTACATAACTTTACAAGTGGAAGAACAAAATAATAATTATTACAACCTTTGAAATAATTAAATAAATCACAAACACAAACATTCAACACAAGGTCATGGCTAGGTTATATGCACCAAAATATATATCTAAATATATATTTATATTAATTTCAAGAAGCATAAAAAAAATGGTTCCCTTTTAATAACCATTTTCGGCTATGTCCAAAAAACCGAAAAGGTTAGTTTTGTCCAAACAAACAAATCATCCATATGAAATAATTTTTCAAGATTCATTTATGCATGTAAGAATATAATCTTGAAAAACAAAGGGATAACCATACTTAAAATTTCGGCCATAGGGTTTTCACCAAACCCGAAACCCGAAAATTTTAAGTCTATTGAAGCATGCACTCATATAAGCGGCTCTGATACCATTGATGGGATTTTAACATGTTTATCAAAGCAATTTCATCCATATGAAATAAAAACGCAGCGGAAAATAAGTTTAAAACATGTTACTTTTATAAGATATAAAACCATTTTTATGCAAAATCCCAAAAACCCGGATCCATATATGAAGATGCATATTATCATATACAACCATAGGATGTTTAGAAAACTACCTTCCATGGAGTAATGGATGTGAAGAAGATGATGATTCTTGAAATGGTTATCTTCAAGAGTAGAAGACCTCAAGCTTGTATACCCCAAGCTTCCAACAAACACCTCATGTTAGCTAGGATTTCTACACTTATGAACTCACTAGAAAAACCTCTTGAAGACCATCTCATTGCCGAAAATATGAGGGCCTTTTGTTGAGTTCTTGCACTTGAAATGTGAACTTGAAACTCACCAATAGATCAACCATACATGACCCGATTTATTTAGAGTCTTACACTTGATTTTTCAAATGAAAATCAACTCTTGGATGATCATCTTTTGGCCGAAAATTAGCAGCCATTTTCAGCCATTTTTTCTCAAGTTTACTACTTCAAATCTTTATAAAATATGTGAGAGAATAGCCACACCCTTTGCCCAATCAAGTGCCATCTAGTTATGACAATTGCATGCATGTTCATAGGACCATATTCTCACCCAATCAAGTTCCTCCTACACATGCAAGTAATTTTATTGGCCACTTTATGTCTTGGGAAGGGGGGGGGGGGGAGGCGGCCTAGCCTTTTTTTTATAAAAAAAATTCAAATCTTTTATAAAATATAAGTCTTTATTTATTTTATAACCTTTTATAAAATATAACATCATATGTTATAAGACTTATGCTATTTTTTATTATGTTATTTAACCCATTAAATAACAAAATAAAATATTCTCTCAAAATAAATTATCCATATAATTTATTAGTTTGTCAAGTGCAATTATTTAGAAAACCAATTTCTAAATATTCTAAGTGTTGATATTTATTTATTTGATCATATCATAAATAAATATTGTAAGTGTTTGTCTAGCTTGTTATTGGGTATGACTCGACTTGGATCATAACGTACTAGCCACATCAATTTAATATGTGTCTTGGGCATACAGAGTCCAACAATTAGGACTTAGGATCTTTGTTGTTATTTACCAAAGCATAGTTTGATATGCTACTGTTCTCCAAGGTATAGTTTGATATACTACTGTTCTCCAAGGTATAGTTTGATATACTATTGTTCTCCAAGGTATGTTTGATATACTACTGTCCTCCAAGGTATATTTTGATATACTACTGTCCTCCAAAGTATAGTTTGATATGCTACTGTTCTCCAAAGTATAGTTTGATATGCTACTGTTCTCCAAGGTATAGTTTGATATGCTACTGTTCTCCAAAGTATAGTTTGATATGCTACTGTTCTCCAAAGTATAGTTTGATATGCTACTGTTCTATTAAAGTATAATTTGATATACTACATGTTTAATTATTTCACAACTAAAGTATATTTTAACATACTACTTATCCGATTAATTTCAAAAATAGTTATTATTAATCCTTAATTGAATTTCTAATAACATATTAACAAATTTTTACGATGGTTTAAACAAGAATATGATGAAAGGCATAAAATGACTTAGTAATAATCATATTGCCATATACAAACCTATTTTGTCACGAGTTTTTCACAATTAAGATTATGTATTGCAATACTAAATTTTTGCCATTCTTTGGCTTCAAGATTTATTTTCGATTGACAGCTCTCGTAGCTGTTAAAGTATTGTAATTCCAAATGTTTTGCCATTTACTTGGCTAATAAAACCTATGTATTCGCCCGACGTAGTCGTTGGAATGCCGTCTCGGGGAGGGTATTACTAATGTAAATATTGGGTTATTATACTAACATGTGTGCATTTGTGTAATTTATAGATAATCACCAGGAAACCCTAATGGAAAACCTAAGACAGCAACGTGAGTAATCTCCTTTTTGTAAACCTTTTTCAAAACTATTTTTACAAAACCTTTATTTATTTTAAATTATAATTAGCTGTGATTGAGTCTTTGTAATTCTTCAATTACTGCCGGTATGTTGGGGTTTTGTATACAAAATGTGGAACACGTTACCATTGGACAAAGAGTTAGCCAATGTGTAATATAACCCACTAGTCAGGATTGACAGTACTGAATGAGTAATTGTGTAGATGTAAACATTGTAATCGCTCTCAATACTGTTAAATGATAAAACTCTTCTTGATTAAACTGGGATTCACTCACCATTATTTCCCACTGGCAAAATGTTTTTAAATGCGTTTCAGGTAACAAAATGTGAAAGCCAACTAGAAGCCAGCTGGACAACACTGAAGACTTGGAAAAGTGGCTATAAAAGTTACCTAAATAAAGAAGATGTTTTATTTCAATAAAATGGGGTTTACCCCTATAAATCAGTTTGTAATGAAAACTTGGGTTTTATCCCAATATACTTATTTATATAAAATATGGTGTTTTGCTGTGAATAAATATTTCCTAACTACGGTCATGATGTAATTTCCGCTGCCAAATTGATAAACACCGATACCACCAATACTGATTCTCGCGACCGCCCGTTCCCGGGACAGATAGGGGGTGGGGGTTGCGACAGAAGGTGGTATCAGAGCCAAGCCACTAATTCAGCCACAGAAGTGTTCTGCTGACACCAATGTATTATTCAAATTGTTAGGAAATTTTATACGAAACTACGTGCATATCTGTATTTTATTGTTGTGTGTTATTTGACTATTTGTTAGTTTGCAGTATGAGCGACCAAGAACCTTCTGACGCCTACCGTCAATTGTCCAGCTCACCTAGGAGCGAAGGCACCTCTTCACAGCCCGCCCTCTCAGGGTATTCAGCTGACAATGAAGATGGGATATTAGTGTTTAAGGCTCAGTCTGAAGAGCCATTCCCTCCTAAAAAAGAGAGGATGGTTTAGTAGGGGAGCGCATGAACGTAGGAAAAGAATGAAAATGATGCAACAACAGCGTGCTGTAGCAGCCGCCAAGAGAGAAACAGATGCTCACACACAAGATATGCTTAATAGGAGTCTAGCAAATTTCCATATCCTAGCAACCACAGCTGCAGACCCTAACCTGGAGCAACTTATAGCACCCCAACCATTACCACTGTTTCCCACCCAGCCAATGGAAATTGAAAACAACCCAGAAAATCAAATCCAAATGCATGATTTTAACCCAGAAGAGATACCTAGAATACCAGCACCCAATCCCTTAGACCCAAACTACGACCCGTGGTTAGATGACAATAGGGATTACCAGGAATGTTACCCAATACCAGAAGATGAACCCATGCCGAATCTAGCAGCCTACCCAGGTTTGGACCCTCTAGATCCCTTCTATGATAGCGATCAATATATCAGGGAAATTTTAGAGAATCTATACCCGTACCAGGAACCCATGCCTTAGTTCCCAAACCCAGTACCAGCACCTGCACCCCCAATGAGTGCAGAAAATGTGCAAGAACTCTGAACCTTCGGTGAGGAGATTTTAGAAAATAGCGAGAGGATGAGACAGGTTGGAGAACGACTCATCTGGAAGTATCACGAGCGTAATATGGAGTTCTGGATGAACCCATATCAGTGATGGTGGAGGCAGTAATAGTAGTAGTAGTAGTAATAATAATAATAATAATAATAATATAGTATGTGTGTATGTTTGAAAAAAAAAATCTATACGATGGCTATGGATGCATAGTAGTATTGTAATTTTAAATTCCAATATCAGTTTGTATTAGATGCATACTATATATAAGAAAGAATAAGTCGCAATGCTCGACGATTTTGATCAATATGCGTGTTGTGTGATTGTTTGCATTAAATGTTATCTTGTGATATTAATAATTGGCAAATGTTTAAAATTCAGATGGACAACGAAGTGAACCAGGAAAACCAGAATGACAATAACCCGAATAACGATAATCCGAACAATGATAATCCGAACAACAATAACAATGGAAATCAAGTGGATAATAGTGCCTTCCAACATATAGTGGCACAAGGAATTATAGATGCAATGCCATTTATTATTCAAATGGTTAAGGAAGCTGATAATAAGAGTAATAATGGCAGTAAACGACCCATTGAACCTGAACACAGCGTAAACAATGGACCCATACTTCAAGTGCCCATTCCTAAAAGAAGAAGAACCATATCTTATGGTTATTCTTACAAGGAATTCTGGTCCTGCAAACCAATAGAATTCTCGGGCAATGAATGACCCATTGCAATTCTACGCTGGATAGAAAAGACTAAAGCTGTCTTAAAAATAAGCAAGTGTGCGGAAGAGGATAAAATAATGTTTGCTTCCAATCTGTTTAAGAATTCAGCCTTAGAATGGTGGAACACTATCCTCCAGTCGAGGGGAAGTGATAGGGTTTACAATATGGAATGGGAGGAATTTAAGAACATGGTGGAAAGGAAATTCTGCCCTCCCAATGAAAAAGAGCAGATAGCAAATAGGTTCCTAAATCTTAGAATGACTGGAGTAGATAGTAAGGGGTACACTACATTATTCTATGAATATGCTAGAATAGTACCAACCCTTGCATCACCTGAACCTGTATTAATCTCCCATTACATCTAGGGATTAATCAGTGACATTAGACATGTAGCCAAGGCAGCTAGATGTCAAACTATAGAAGAAGCTGTAGAACTAGCAAATACCTTGACATATGAGTTAGTGCGTACACGGGAAGAGGATCAAAGGAAGAACCTAGCTCAGAGGCTTACCCAAGAATTTCGTTCTGGAAATTCCAACCGTGGGAAAAATGTAGGTTCTACTTCTGCACCTTATTGCAAGTATTGCAAAAGGAAGCATTTGGGAAGATGTTCCATATATTGCAACTTCTGCAAAATATCTGGACACAAGGAAGAAGACTGCATGAAGAAACCTAACAATAGGATATGCTACAACTGCGGAGAACAAGGTCATATCAAGCCAAACTGTCCGAAACTAGCTCCAGCCATGAACAACAAAACTACTAAAAATGCTAGAGCGTTTGTGCTGACCGTAGAAGAAGCAAAAATGATTCCGGACGTGATAGCCGGTACGTTTTTAGTTAATGATGTTTTTGCTAAAGTATTATTTGACTCTGGTGCAAACCAAAGTTTTATTAATACTTCATTTTGCAAACTTCTCAATCAACCATTAACTAAACTCCCACAAGAATGTCTAGTAGAAACAGCAAATGGGGAAACCATTAAGATTTCTGAAATCTTGCAGGGAGCAAGAATAGAATTTTTAAATCAAAAATTTATTGCAAACCTTTATCCAATGAATCTGGCAGGATTTGATGTTGTATTAGGAATGGATTGGTTAATAGCCAATAAAGCCAGTATTGTATGTGATCAAAAGTCAATCCAAGTAAATTCACCAAAAGGTGAAAAGATCACAATTAAAGGATATAAACCATCTAGATCCACGAAATTCATATCTGTAATGAAAACAACAAGTTATATAAGAAAAGGATCTTTAGTGTATTTGATTTCCATAATCACTAACACTAAAGGAAAAGAACTGAAAGATATTCCAGTAGTATCTCAGTTTCCAGATGTGTTTCCGAAAGAATTTCCAGGACTACCGCCGGACAGGGAAGTTGAATTCAGAATCCACCTGCTACCAGGGACAGCACCAATTGCCAAAGCAACTTACCGTTTGGCACCAGCAGAAATCCAGGAACTGAAGAAACAATTAGACGAATTGTTGGAAAAAGGATTCATACATGTTTTGGTCAAAAATCAGGCAAGGATAATGCAACCAAATCTTTTGTTGTGAGGTATGATGCTTGAATCAATAAACAAATGTATGAACAACTTGCCAATGAAATGAATAAGTGACACAAAGATTTATACGAGGAAAAAGCCCTTGATCAAGAGATGATCTCCGGCATAAAAAACCCCGGGTGATGGAAACTACCGATCACCAACTATAATTAAACAAAAGATTGTTACAACTCGGGATGATAACAAGCTTGTTACAAGGATCGCTAGTGTGCAAAAGTGTATGAAATCGCCAATGTATTGCCGAGAGCTTGCGAGTGTGTGTGTATTAGCTAACTATTTCTAATTCAAGCTGTTATCCCCTTATAAAATTAGAAATAAACTAGATAACTAACTATCCGCAAATGGTGCTAGCTACCCACGACTTCCATAACGGTCACCAAGCTTTGCACGTGCGGAATATTGAGAGCATATTCCCCAAGAATATCAGCAAGACCAAGTTCAATGCGTATACTCCTGCAAAACAAGCTCACATACAATGAAGACAACCGTTAGTGCTAGGATAACAATGAGGATCCTGGATCCTTAATTCTGCAACGTCTTCTAAGGATCCTTAATTCAAACAGAACTGAGGATCCGTGATCCTAGCTGCACTTGAGGATCCGTGATCCTTAGGCTCAGAAAATCCACCCCTAACAATTGCCCCCAAAATATGAGGAGTAAAATGTAAATTAAAGAGTCGTATTTTTTGATCTTATCTGCAATAAACTGACTAACGAATATATAGCTGTTAGGATCGAACTAGCCGTTGCAGATCATACGTCAGCGACATGACATCCTGCAAAACCATCATTATAAATTTGAGATTAGAGATAAGGATCGATAGGCATTTAAATTCGTGCGTTACTTCCCTTTAAATCCTCATTCAAAGATCGGAACATGTATATCTCTTCTCCTTCTCTCTTCATCTTCTTTTCCGTTTCATCAAAATCCTAAGATTACAATGAAGCTACGATCCTCCCCCGCCAAGGATCACCAGAAAGATAGCCCCCTAAAAAGCCAAGGGATTATCAAAAATCCTTCGAAGGAACTCTGCTGCTTCACTGGCCCGGAGATTGAGCGGATTCGCCACTGTTTTTCGATGGACACCATCTTCAAATATTTTGACCCTACTGCCAAAAGTGACTCCATTTCTGACATTTGGGTTGCTTTTCCGGCTACCCCATTCCTGATAGGATTCTCCTATCCCTTCCCTGCCTTCACCCAATCTTTCTTTTTTCTCACCGGCATGTGCTACATCCAGGCCATGCCAATGATGTGGAGAGTATTGTACACTCTAGAAAACATCATTGAGCAGGAAGGCATAGAATTGGGAATGTCAGAACTGGCTGAATTGTACAATCTTGTGAGCCATGGTTCACACCGTTACTTGTTCAAACATAAGCCCGGTGATCCTCATCCAATCCTTAAAACCACAAAGAATGATACCAACTGGAAAAAGCGTTTCTTCTTTGTTAAGAGAGATTCTCTCCCAGACGGGAAAGATCTCCCCAAAGAGTGGACCACCCATGGTAGGACATAGGATCCTTATAGAACGATCATAGGATAACCCTGCTTCTACTGAGGATAACTGATCCTTTTATGTTTTGCAGCTATCTCGATCTCTCATATCATTCAGTCACCTACAACAAAGGAAAGGATCGCCGCTTTTTGGAGCCTTGATCCTGTAGTTAGATCATTCCAGGCAAACACAAAGGATTCACAAGAAGTATCCTCCGGTTCTGTAACCATGTCAAGTAAGTGTTCATATTTATGTATGATTAAATAGATTTAGATCAAGGATACTTATCTGTTGTTTGCCGTTTGTAGGTGCTGGAAAGTCTTCAAAGTCAGCCACTCGCTTCAGCGTCAGTGATCTTGATGCTGTCGCTGCCCGATCCGGAAAGAAAAAGCTTGCTGCTAGCCTAAGCATCACAGTCCCCAAGCCTGTCACTTCCAAGGGCAAGGGAGGAAAGAAGAGGAAGACTGCTGATGATCTTGAAGGCTTGCCCCTCATCCGTCATCAGTTTGAAGAATACTTCTCTGAGGTAAGGATCCCTGATCCTTAATTCTATCCTGCCCATTTGAGGATAAAGGATCCTGAATTGTATCTCTCCTTTTTTGTAGAAATTTGCTGAGATACAGATGCTCTTGGATGCATACATTGAAGAGGCTGAGCAGAACGAGCTGGACTTTCAGAAGATCTTCCTGGCTAAGGATCAAACCATCTCTACCCTCGAGAAGGAGCTTAACTTGGCAAAAAAACAGCTGGTCATTGCCCACATCACTGCTGATCAGGAGAAGAGGGAGGTGATGGAGGATGCTAAGCTCTCTGCCGCCATTACTATGTACAAGATCAAACTGCAGATGGCCAAGGAAGCTGAGGATCCTAGCTTTGACAGGACCAGTTGGGACCAGGAAGGCTGGAAGGCTAAGCTGGCTGAGCTGGATGATGAACAGGAAACTGAAGAGATCCTGACTATCGAGGCTGGAAGCAGTGGGCTGAAGGATCATGCTTGTGATGCAGGGGCTGGAGGTGATGGTGATGGTGATGCAGCGAAGGTGTGAGCTGCAAAAATGGGCGATGATGGATTTATCTAGACGCGGCCAGATCAAATTTTTTATGGTTTGGTAGTTGTTTTTTGTTTGATGGTGTTTTTCTTGAACAATGCTGGTCTATACTTAAACAATAGTTTTTAGGGTTGAGGATCATGGATCCTTGGACAATAAGTAGGATAATGGGTGGTGGATGGATCCTCTGTTTGGGGGATGAAACCACTTGTTATCCTGCTGCCTTTATTTCCTGCACTTAGACCTTGTTAATATAGACACCCTTTGCCAACCCAGGTGGACGGGCCACGTTTTGCTAGTAGAAACTTGGGTTGGCAATTTTGACAACCTTAAAAGGGTTTAACTTATTGCTAAATAAATAAAAGTTTAATCTTTTGGCTTATTATGTGTTGTTATTTCTATGAATACTTTATTTTTCAATTGTTATGATATACTTTGTTTGAATTCACGAGTTATGAACAAAAGTTTAATAGATTATGTCAAAAAGTTTAGGATATGATCAAGGATCAAATATCCTATAATCAATAAATTCAAAAAAGTAGTGTAATTTAAGGATCATGTGTCTTGTTGTCAAAGAGTAAGGGTCACTTAGATAAATAAAAAATAAAATCAAAATGATCAAGGATCATACCTGAGAATCCAAGTTAGGATCCTAAACCTTTAATACTTATAATCAGGATAACCAAAAGACAAACCTTAATAAAAGGTTAGGATCAAGGATCCTTAGTTGTTTAGCTTCAAAAACCTGAAATGGAATATAACTTGGGACTAAGCCAATATAAGAGAAGAGTTAGCAACTGGGGACAAGCCCAATATACTAGGGACAAGCCCAAAAAACTGGAGTATGGCCCTCACTGGCGACTATCCAAACTTAGTGACATGAAAATGCCAAAACCTTAGCTAACGTGAAAACGTTAGAAACCTTAGGAACAGATGTATGGTACGTCTACCATTATACGTAGGATCCTGAATACAGCTAGTACAATGAAATTGTCAACCCCTAAAGCGGGTACTGGTCCCATTGCCATGAACTGCACCAGGATCATCGTGCGCTACTGGCGATACTGGGGACAGGCCCAACAAACTGGGGACTAGCCCAAATAACTGGGGTCAAGCCCAAATAACTGGGGTCAAGCCCAAATAACTGGAGACTTCTGTGGATACTCAATCCTTTGTTAAGGATATATCAACCTTCTGCAAAACTCAGAACTAAGTGAAGGAAGGATAAAGGATGCAGGATCCTTCTCCTTGTATATAAGATAATTAAAGAATTAAATAGATTGGAATTAGATCATTACCAGAATGAGGATCATCTATCCTCTAAGGATCCTTCGAGGATACCGGTTATGAATATAGCTAAGGATCCTGGATCCTCATTACATGAAGTATTTCTTCAAGTGGACAGCATTCCAAGCTCTTGGTAGTAAATTGCCTTCCATTGTTAACAATTGATATGCCCCCTTTCCTGCCTCAACTTCAATAAGATAGGGGCCTTCCCACTTTGGTGCTAACTTACCATCAGCAGGATTTGTGGTGTTTTGGAATGCTTTCCTCAACACCATATCACCAACTTAAAACTTCCTGATCCTGACATTCTTGTTATAAGCTCCAGCCATCCTTTGTTGATAACTAGCCACTCTTATCCTTGCCAAATCCCTGAGTTCTTCTATGGTATCCAAGTCTTGAACCAAGTTTTCATCATTTCCTTCAGGATCACGGATGCTTGTTCTTGCAGTAGGAACCACCATCTCTGTAGGGATCACTGATTCTGCCCCAAACACTAAAGAAAATGGTGTTTGGCCAGTGGCATTATTGGGAGTTGTCCTATCAGCCTATAACACATAAGGTAGTTCTTCTGCCCACTTTCCTTTCTTGGATCCAAGCTTCTTCTTCAAGTTGTTGATGATGATCTTGTTGGATGATTCTGCCTGACCATTGGCTTGTGGGTGGACTGGTGTTGATGTTATCATCTTAATTCCCCAGCTGTCACAAAAGTTAGTAGTTCTACTCCCAATAAATTGGGATCCATTATCACAAACAATTTCAGAAGGGATACCAAATTTGGTAATAATATTTCTTTTAATAAAGGATATCACTTCCTTTTCTCTGACTTGAGCAAAGGCTTCAGCCTCTATCCACTTGGAGAAGTAATCAGTCATAGCAAGCATAAACACTTTTCCTCCTGGTGCTTTGGGAAGTTTACCAACTATATCCATTCCCTATCTCATGAATGGCTAAGAAGAGGATATAGGATGCAAGAGCTCTGCTGGCTGATGAAGGATGTTATTGTGTCTCTGACAAGCATCACATTTCTTGGCATAATGCACAGCATCCTTCTTCATAGTAGGCCAATAATATCCTGTCCTAAGGATCCTTGAGAATAATGCCCTGCCCCCAGTGTGGTTTCCACAATCTCCTTCATGAAAATCCTTTAGAACTTCTTGAACTTCAGGATCCTCAATGCATCTTAGATATGGACCTGCAAGAGATCGTTTATATAACATGTTATTCAATATTGTAAATTGAGATACCTTGATTTTGAAAGCCCTGGGGTTTTCTCCTGTAGGGATCTCTCCATGTTGTATATATCTCATGATTGGAAGGATCCATGATCCTGAATGAGACTGTGCACCATCACTAGGAACCATTGCAGAATCCTGTTCTATCTCCATATTTATGTGATCCTCAATAGCAGGAGCCAAAATATGGATGATAGGGATCTTGATATCCTCTAGAATTTTTAAGGATGATCCTAAGTTGGCCAATGCATCAGCTTCTACATTTTCTTCCCTGGGTACCTGTGTCAAACTAAAGGAAACAAAAGAGAGTGCCAATTCTTTAACTATCTCTAAATATTTGATTAGCTTTTCACCTTTAACAACATAGGATCCATTAAAGTGATTAGTGATTAACAATGAATCTACATGTACCTCAAGATACCTGATCCTCATATGCTTGGCAATTTGCAAACCAGCTATCAAGGCTTCATATTCAGCCTCATTATTAGTAGTTTGAAACTCACAAGCTATGGAGTGGGGTATTATGTCCCCCTGTGGCGATTTTAGTAGTATTCCAAGTCCAGTTCCCTTGATGTTAGAGGCTCCATCCGTGAAGAGTATCCAAGGATCTCCTTAGTCTCTTCAAGCTGCTGAACTTCTAACTCAGCTTCCCTTTGCAAGTCACTACTGAAATCTGCCACAAAGTCAGCTAAGGCTTGGGATTTAATGGCAGTTCTTGGCTCATATCTTATATCATAAGCACTAAGCTTCACTACCCATTTAGCCATCCTTCCTGACATTTCAGGTTTCCTGAGAACATTCTTAATTGGAAAGTTAGTCTTAACAATAATGGCATGAGTTTCAAAATAATGTCTTAGTTTAGTAGATGCCATAATCAAAGCAAGGATAAGTTTTTCTAAATGAGAATACCTGGATTCAGCATCAAGCAAACTCTTACTTACATAATAGATAGGATGTTGTGTACCTTCGTGATCCTTAACAAGGACTGCACTTACTGCTTTAGAGGATACCGCTAGATATAAGGATAATATATCCCCCTTTTCTGGTTTCATCAAGGCAGGAGCTGAGGATAGGTAATCCTTAAGGGCTTTGAGAGCATTTTCATGCTTATCAGTCCACTCAAATTTCTTGTTCTTTCTCAAAATGTCATAGAATTCTTTGCACTTTTCTGATGACTTGGATATAAACCTGTTCAAGGCTGCGATCCTCCCTGTCAACCTTTGCACATCCTTGGCATTGGCAGGAAATTTGATATTCACAATTGCCTTAATTTGTTCTGGACTTGCTTCAATGCCTCTTTTTGTTACCATATAGCCTAGGAACTTCCCTGCTTTAACACAAAAGTGACACTTTGAAGGATTCAATTTCATGTTAAATCTATCAAGGATATCGAATGCTTCCTCCAAGTCTCTAAGGTGATCCTCAGCTCTCTTGGACTTAACCACCATGTCATCTATATGGACTTCCATAGTGTGTCCTATTTGTTCCTTAAACATCATATTGACTAGCCTTTGATAAGTAGCACCTGCATTCCTTAGTCCAAATAGCATAGCAATATAACAATAGATACCAGTTGGGGTCATAAAGGTTGTATCCTCTTGGTCAGATGGTTCCATCTGAATTTGTTGAAATCCAGATGAAGCATCCATAAAAGTCAACAACTCATAACCCGCGGTAGCATCCACCATGGAGTCAATGTGGGGTAATGGGAAAGGATCCTTGGGACATGCCTTGTTTAAATCAGTGAAATCGACACATACCCTCCACTTTCCATTTTTCTTTTGAACAACAACCACATTGGCTAACCATCTTGGATACTTGACCTCTCTTATCATACCTTCTCGGAGTAGTTTATCTACCTCCTCCTGGATAATAGCATTCCTCTCAGGTGTAAACTTCCTTCTCTTCTGATGTATGGGTTTGAATGACATGTCAATGCCGAGTTTATGAGTAATTATATCTTTAGAGAGACCTGTCATGTCTTCATGCTTCCAGGCAAAGGTAGTTTTCTCCTCCTAAGGAAGGATACCAAATCCTGTTCAATGTTGCTGAGGATCCCTGATCCTATGAAGATTTTGGATTCAGGATCATGAGGATCCATAAGGATATCTTTCACATCCTGTTCTCTTGCCTCCAAGACATCTCTTGGAGGATACTTTAGTTGCTATTGCTCCCTTGGTCTTGAGGCTGGCTTCATTGATGAGGTATAGCAATTCTTTGCTTCTTGTTGGTCACTCTCAATCTTTATCACCCCCATGGACTAGGAAGCTTCACACATTGATGATATGTAGATGCAACTGCCTTCATATCATGTATCCATGGCTTACCAAGGATAATATTGCAACAGGATAAGCAATCTATAACACAAAATTTTTGATAAGAATGAAGTCCTTCAATGTAGATGGGAAGTTTAATGTCCCCCAATGTATTCTTAGTTTCTCCGCTGAATCCCACAAGAACTGAGGATCTTGGGACAATATCCGATTCAGGGATGTTAATTTTCTTAAGGACATCAAGCTGAATGATGTTTACAGAGCTTCCTCCATCTATCAAGATCCTGCGAACAAAATGGTTAGATATAAATAAGGTAATAACAAGACCATCATGATGAGGATCCTGGACATCAACACGATCATCCTCATCAAAAGTTATAACTTTTTCCTGTGTTATAGTAGAGGTTCTGATGGGTCTATCCCCATTACCCATCTTGGTTTCCTTGGCATGTCTCTTGGCTGCTGAAAAGGAAGTACCACAAATATCTGATCCACCAGATATAAAGTTTATAACTTGTGCATCTGCCGGAGGAGCAGGAGCTCTTTCTGGAACCTTTTCAGGATCCTGGATCCTTGACTTTTTTCTTCCCAAAAGCTCCTTTAAATGCCCCTTGCTTAGCAAGTAACCAATCTCTTTTGTCAGTGCAATACATTCTTCAGTGAGATGCCCGAAATCCTCATGATATGCACACCATTTGGATTTGTCTTTTGTTGCAGTTGCCTTATCACTTTTCCTGGGCCATCTTGCTTTTTCACCTAAATTCTGCATTGCAAGGATCAGTTCATTGTTATCAACAGAAAAACAATATTCAGAAATGGGAGGATAATCCTCATCATCCTCTTCCTGTTCTACTGCATGCACGTTCTGGTTGTCAGACTTGTTGTAAGATTTGAACTTGTTGTTCCTGAAGTAGGATCCTTGCTTTTCCTGCTTCGAGGATCCTGCTAGTCTTTCCTGGATCCTTTTATCATCCTCTAGTCAGATGAATCTAAGGGCCCTGGTTCTTACTTCATCAAGATTCCTGCAAGGGCTCATGACAAGATCATCATAGAACAGTGAATCCCTAAGTAAACCCATTTTAAAGGCTTCTACAGCCGTAGCAATATCCAAATTAGGGATATCTAAGGATTCTTTACTAAACTTAGTGATATAATCTCTAAGTGATTCATTTTGACCTTGTGTTACCCTATATAGATCACTAGTTAATCGTTCAAACTTTCTACTACAAGAGAATTGACTATTAAACAGGTTAACTAGATTAGCAAATGAAGTAATAGAGTAAGGGGGAAGACTTAGCAGCCATTTAAGAGCTGATCCTGTTAGTGTGGATCCAAAACCCTTGCATAGATATGCTTCTTTTAACCTCTCCGGGATGGGATTGATCTCCATCCTTTCTCTATATTGAGCTACATGTTCTTCTGGATCCGTCGAACCATCATATAGCTTCATGGTTGGTATTTGAAACCTTTTTGGGATTTCTGCATCACAAATGGGTGGTGCGAAGTGAGATATCCTGTGGCTTCCATCAATTTCAGGAATAGGCTTGACCACTCCAGGAACACTGGATATCATATCCTTCAGTTTCTGTAATTCCCTAGCCATAGCTTGATTGATATCTGTATCCTGCACAAAGCCATGGTTAGTGTTATAAGAATTATTCAAAGTGTTACCTCCCGGAGGATTCAAGTTTGGAATCCCGGATGTGAATCCATATTGATGAGGTTCTGGTATGACTGAAGGACGAGAAGAAGCAACGGTCTGCATTGGAATGAAGTCTCCTAGATGGACATCTGAACTTCCGGGTTGGAGACTTCTCAAGAATCCTCGATCCTGGAAGATGTTGGATCCTTGAAGTGATGTGAATGGGGGTCTTGGAGGATAACCCATGGATCCGTAAACCTGAGATGAGGATCCTTGAACCTGAAAGGAGGATCCTTGAACCTGAGAGGATCCTTGAACCTGAGAGGATCCTTGAACCTGAGAGGATCCTTGAACCTGAGAGGATCCTTGATGCTGAGAGGATCCTTGATGCTGGAAGAAGGATCCTGAAGGTTGAAAGTAGGATCCTAGAGCTTGAGTCATTGCCGATGATCCGGAGCACATTCCTGTTGTTCCACCCCAGTATTGGATATCTGGAGCTGCAGATTGCTAGGCAGTTATGACCGGAGTGTCGAAATTCAACGACCTCAGCATCAGAGGAGAGTGATCCTCCCCTGATATCCTTTCATTGGTTTTATCTTACTCTTGTATGTGATCCCTCATCTGCAAAATCAAAGTAAAAAGATCACTGTTAGTAGGGCTAGAAGAAACAGCAGAAGTTGGTGGTTTTGAAAACGGAGGTCGGTTTCTTCGCAGGATTCTCAGCATTCTTCTGAGATCCAAAAGGTGGTGGAGGCAAAGGTGGAACGCCCTGTGAAGAAGTGATTGCCGGCATGGAACTTGAAGTGTTCTTTGCTGAAGAAGCCATCTGGTTGAACCGAAATGATCACAATGACTAAAATTTTTCAGAAATGAAGCACCAATTGCCCCACGGTGGGCGCCAAACTATTTTGGTCAAAAATTAGGCTAGGATAATGCAACCAAATCTTTTGTTGTGAGGTATGATGCTTGAATCAATAAACAAATGTATGAACAACTTGCCAATGAAATGAATAAGTGACACAAAGATTTATACGAGGAAAAAGCCCTTGATCAAGAGATGATCTCCGGCATAAAAAACCTTGGGTGATGGAAACTACCGATCACCAACTATAATTAAACAAAAGATTGTTACAACTCGGGATGATAACAAGCTTGTTACAAGGATCACTAATGTGCAAAAGTGTATGAAATCGCCAATGTATTGCCGAGAGCTTGCGAGTGTGTGTGTATTAGCTAACTATTTCTAATTCAAGCTGTTATCCCCTTATAAAATTAGAAATAAACTAGATAACTAACTATCCGCAAATGGTGCTAGCTACCCACGACTTCCATAACGGTCACCAAGCTTTGCACGTGCGGAATATTGAGAGCATATTCCCCAAGAATATCGGCAAGATCAAGTTCAATGCGTATACTCCTGTAAAACAAGCTCACATACAATGAAGACAACCGTTAGTGTTAGGATAATAATGAGGATCCTGGATCCTTAATTCTGCAACGTCTTATGAGGATCCTTAATTCAAACGGAACTGAGGATCCGTGATCCTAGCTGCACTTGAGGATCCGTGATCCTTAGGCTCAGAAAATCCACCCCTAACAATACAGCCAAGCTCATCACCATGGGGAGCGCCAATTTTATTTGTTAAGAAGAAAGACGAGTCAATGCGAATGTGCATTGACTACCGTGAATTGAACAAGGTCACGATTAAGAATCGGTACCCATTACCAAGAATCGATGATTTGTTAAGGAGCTCGATTTTTTTCTAAAATCGATTTACGGTCAGGATATCATCAATTAAAGGTACAGGAAGAGGATATTCCTAAAACCGCATTTAGAACAAGGTATGGCCATTATGAATTTACTGTCATGCCATTTGGTTTAACCAATGCCCCAGCTGCATTTATGGACATGATGAACCGAATATGTAAGCCATATTTGGATAAATTCATAATTGTCTTTATAGATGATATTCTCATTTACTCTAAGAGTAAAGAGGAACATCCAAAGCATTTGCACGCACTTCTAAGTTTATTAAGAAAAGAAAAGCTTTATGCTAAGTTTTCCAAGTGCGAGTTTTGGTTAGAACAGGTACAGTTTCTTGGACATTTAGTCAATCATGAAGGAATTTATGTGGATCCCACCAAGATCGAGGAAATTACTAAATGGAAAACCCCTGAATCACCAACCAAGGTTAGAAGTTTCTTAGGATTGGCCGGTTACTATAGAAGGTTTATTCGAGATTTTTCTAGAATAGCCATTCCCTTAACTAAGTTAACCTGTAAATCTGTTAAGTTTGAATGGGGACCAAAACAAGAAGAAGCCTTTAAAATCCTTAAGCAAAGACTAACCAATGCACCCATACTAGCGTTACCAGAAGGAACTGAAGACTTTGTAGTCTATTATGACGCTTCTAAATTAGGTTACGGATGTGTATTGATGCAATGCCAAAAGGTTATAGCTTACACATCTAGACAACTTAAGAATCATGAAGAGAATTATTCAACCCATGACTTGGAATTAGGAGCCATAATTTTTGCCCTTAAGATTTGGAGACATTACCTTTACGGTGGTAAGTTTACCATTTTCACCAACCATAAGAGTTTAAGGTATGTCTTCGGGCAAAAGGAATTGAATATGAGACAAAGGGGCTGGATGGAAATTCTTAGTGAGTATGATTGTAATATCCAGTATCATGCAGGAAAGGCAAATGTAGTGGCTGATGCTTTAAGTCGAAAGTATCATGAAAAGCTAAAAAGAGTACGTTCTCTTAAATTAAATCTACAGGTAGATTTAAATGAACAGATTAGAAATGCACAAGAATCAGTAATCAAGGATGATACTGAAAAATTAAAAGGAATGATTAAAGAATTAGAACAAGGAACAGATGGAATTTGGAGATTCCATAAGAAAAGAATGTGGATACCTAAATTAGGAGACCTACGCCACCGTATATTAGAAGAAGCCCATAAGTCTAAGTATACGATGCATCCTGGAAGTGATAAGATGTATCAGGACTTAAGAAAGAATTTTTGGTGGATAGGAATGAAAAAGGATATAACAGCTTATGTTTCTAAATGTTTAACCAGTTCAAAAGTCAAAGCCGAACATCAGAAACCCTCAATATTGTTGCAGCAAGTTAGAGATGCCAGTTTGCAAATGGGAATTGATAACAATGGATTTTGTTACCAAATTACCCAAAACAAGGAAAGGTAATGATACAATCTGGGTGATTGTAGATAGGCTAACCAAGTCAGCTCATTTTCTACCAATGAAGGAAACTTTCAGTATGGAACAATTAGCTAAACTGTATGTAAATGAAATAGTTTCATTACATGGAATTCCTTTATCAATTGTTTCTGTTATGGGTGATTTTCTACTCATATATCCTGAATAATATTCTGATTATGTTTCTTTTATTGTGATCAGGATACCGGATCAGGATATTGGTAACATCCTGACACAGTATCCTGGTAGTGACTAATTAACTCACGTGCAGATTAACGAAGCAAGTCTATAACGTTCAAGTGGACCTCTTCTCCCAAAGAATCAGGCTAATCTGTTGAAATAGGAATGTTGAAGCCGGAAGACGTGGACTACAACGTTCACAAAGGGAATATTCGCTTTATCCCGGATTTGTAAGCTAGTTAGTTAGCTTTGTTTTACTATAAATAGGATTGATCGGATCAGATAAGAACACACACAATTCTTCGAACACTCTTGCTCTCTACTAGCTGCAATAACTCACACTTACACTTGTATTCAAATCGCATTGTAACACCTAGTTGATCCGTATCATATCCCGCACTGTATCCTGATATTTGAAGTAATAAGAAGAACAAAGCAGCTGCGATTGTCAGCTCCCGAGGTTTTGTGCCGGCGATCTAAATTGATCAAACGCTTTCCTCGTACATCTCGTGTCATCCTTTCCCTTTTTCCGTAAACCACCGTTCGCGCACTGTAAAGTCGGATAGGCGTTCCTAGGCACTCCAAAGGCCTAATTAAGTTAATTTGCGCTGTAAACACTATTTATTATCGCGTTAATCACCTGTTAATCACATAATTAAGAGCCGTAAATCACCGGTTGTCACATTCTCCCCCTGTTACAGAAATTTCGTCCTCGAAATTTAGACTACGTTAACTCCTTAGAGTTACGTTATGCGTAGGTAAATACGAATAGTATCAAAGTGGGTGACCACGAAATCAAATCAAGACTCATTCGAGTTATGTGAATTCAAGGACATTCCTCTACAATATGAATCCCAACAGTTTAAAAGAAATGTGTCTCAGTAATTGATGTCAAAGGGAACGAGACGTAATGATACAGTCACCAGTGCGACTAAGTTAACGAGGATCCAACAATGAACAGGAACTTCGACCAATCGCATTCCATATGAACGTTAATAACATGTAAATGAGTTCTAGAAACAATAACATCCGCTAGATGAACTTAGAACCAACAATCTCAAATGTACTAGTTTGCATGAAATGCTCGATCGTGATCAGCACAAGCTGCAAGTTATACCGACGCCACAAGGTGTCGCAATGAATGAAACAATTCAATAATAGGGGTGATCGAACAAGTATCACCTGTGTTTTGTATGAAACGCTCAATCATGATTAGCCCAAGCTACAAGTTTGTACTGACACCACAAGGTGTCGTAGTGATTTAAATAATTCATTAATTTCGGTGATTAAACAAATTCACCGTGTTTGAAGTCAAATGAAAATGCAATAAAGTGAATCTGAAAGTTTATTTCAAACGACATCATAGGATTTTCAATTGAAAGTGGAACATCAAAGAAATACTGTTTTCGATCGAAGATGAAGAAGCAATGAATTTTGCAAAACATTCGATCGATAATGAAAGAACCGTTAATAGGTACACCGGAATATAGAAATAAGTTTGTGTACCACTGTCTTAACACACGATTGTGTTAAGACTGTTGTAATGTGATAAATCAAAGCGGATTTAATCTAAATCAATAAATAAATAATTAAATCCATGCATAAGATATGTAAACGAGTTTAGCGCAAGCTTCAAATAAGTGAAAACACCACCACAAGGTGTTGAAGTCAACAAACAATTTAATGGAGTCGAATACCAAACAAGTTTACCACGACTCGGAACAAATGAAGTGCTCGTTAAAATTGATTTGAATATGATGCTCCCAATGCATCATATGGTGTCTTGAATCGAATATGTGTAATGAACAAGTTCAAACAATTGAATTTGATTTCGGCGCAAGCCGACAATAAGTACATGTATCGACAAGAAACTTTCGGCATGGTCACAACGAAAAACCATGTATGTAACTTGAAAAGAAGAGAATTTTCAAGAAAATGTGTTGACTTGATAACAAAAGAGCCAACAGTTACAATAATGCGAGTCATTCGAATCACAAATCAATAATTAGGTTTAGCGAAGCAATATTTGAACTTGGATGTAACGCTTATTCGAAACGAAACCACATGCGTAACAAACGATGCATGCTTAACATATAAATTTTCAAGAAATGAAGCAATGAGTGTTCGCTATAGTGTAAGAAGTTATTGTGATGCAATGACCATTAAGAGGAGTAGAGATACGGAAATCTACTCAGTAAATGTGAAATTCAAAATTTCAATAAAAGAAATTTGAGGACTTTACCTGGGGTTGTATGTGATGACCGGTTGTTAGGTGACATTACCATGGAATGTCAAACGTAGCATATCCGTCGTTAATAAGATAGGGGGAATACGAAGGCATGCGTCTTCTCCTTAGCATGACTCGTGTCGTTTGCAGGACCGCGTGCCAAACCGCTGCGTCCTGATCGATAGTTCTCTTGCTGACAGGAATCTAGCGTCGTCGTTGAATTGCGCCATCGTTTCTTTTCAAAGGCCTCGCCTCGATAGTTGTATGTGTCGTACTTCAACCCCCGTTGATGTATAGCTTAAGTTTCACGTATACCTGTGCACTAGCGTTTTGTTCCGCGTAGAAGGTGATGTACTCCGACATCCGTTGACATAAAATTTAAGTTCCATGTATTCTCGTGCACTAGCGTTTTGTTATGCGTAGGCTGCCTGCTCGGGAAGTTAGAATATCATAGACAATATGGATAATAGTGTGTGCCCGAGTTAATATTCGCGGTTCCTACGTGATGACCTTTCATGAATTTCAACATGAGTTTCCGAAGGTCTTAAATGCATGTTTCCTAAACTCTCAGAGTTTTGTGTACTGTATGTAATCGTTTCTTGTACCGTGTGTAAAACACAACTATAGCGTATGTTTGAAAACAAAATTTTGACTGTTTGTTTTTTCGGCAACGGTTGGAGACCATATTCGAGTACTAGGTGTTCTGTATGTATTCAAAGTCTTAATGATCTAAGTCCCAGAGCAATGTGAGGTTAGAGCCTAGGTATTCCTACAGAAAACCCTGTTCGCTGTAACCTATAGCTCTGATACCAATCTGTCACACCCCGAAATTATCAGAGCTGGCGTGACTGGACTGGTATCTTCATTGCACAGCGGAAGCAATTAAGCTAAGACTTCTAGAAAATAAACGCCCACTAAGTACTCGAATCTCGAATGGTTCTCCCATTCCAACCGTGCCATAATTTCTGAAATGCAACCTGAGAAAGAAACATGCGAAAAATCAACATAATGTTGAGCGAGTTCATAGTTTGTTTGTAAAAGATTTGAAATAAATCTTTTGAATAACCGGTTTGTGACATAATCTTGAGAAAACGAATTTAGAAATCATTTTCTTGCCAAGTTATATGGAAGCTTTGTATTTGTAACACATTATGTTCGTAAAACCATGTATTTGTAAACTCTCGTATTTGTAATGTTCGTATAACCGTCAATGCCCACCCTGACTTTGACTCCACGCCGCATAAATCCTATGCTTTGAATTTGTATAAAACATGGTATTTAATTTGTATAAATCAAGTATTTCTGTAAGTATGTGCGTCCCTGGTATGTAGTAATAAGGAAAAAGAGATCACCAATGGGTTGCAAAGCCACTGGTATGTGTGAAGTGATGCAGGAAAACTCAAACCTAGCAAATTTGTACCGGGCCTCGGCTTTAAGGCACAGTCACCTCTATGGGCCGCCCCCTGGCCTCATGGGTGTGGGCTCGCTACACCCAAATAGATCTATCACTCATGTCCCTCGGTCCTACGACGAGGATTAATGGCTTTAAGTGTTGTACCCACCACTCACATGATCTAAGTAGTATGCCCTCCTTAAGCTCACCATACCATGTATAAAATGTCTGTATAATTATAACATGTATTTCACCCCAGCCTCTAAGGCTGAACCTCCCCAGCCACTAAGGTTGAACCTCCCCAGCCACTAAGGCTAACTCCCCAGTCTCTATATATTATCACCAGAGGATCCATCCCTAGTCATGAAAATCATTCACATTTCGATAATACGCATTTGTTTTGTAAAAACCGGTATATTTAGTATAACCCATTCGTAAACCATTTGAGTTCCTCGAAATCCATTCGTAATATGATTTAGAAACATGAGTTTTTGTTCATTCATAAGTTTTGTATGTTCTTGCACAATGTGCTTTGTCTAAAAATATGCCGTCTTTGTTCATCGAGAACTTTGTGTGTTTTCTGCAAAACGTGCATGTCTTTCCACCCCGAAAACATTTATAAAAATGTAAAGCCATAAAAAGATGGGGTTATGAACTCACCTGAATTGCCTTGTGCGAAGCTAGATAATTACGACTTCGTGATGTCGTTTCCAAGACTTGACTTGCTAGCGTGCATTCTACAATATTCCTAACACGGAATATCTTATAAGTTTATAAGTAAACGTAGTAACTAAACTACGTGTCATCGAGCTCTACCGAATCGATAACCGAACGATTCAACGGTAACTTGATAACTTATCGGAAATGATTAAGTCATATTTGATAAGTGTCGTTTATTGTCGATAATAACCACTAAGTCTTGAAAAGACTTGATTCTCGAGAGATTTTAAAAAATAAATAAATATTTATATAAAAAAATATATAAATACTTCGTTGTAATTGCGTTAGCCGTCTCGAGTAGTCGTACGTGTATGTATCGAGTATTCGTATGAAAGTAATATATAATAACTTGTATTATATATCGCGTTTCGTATGATCTTTGTCAAAATATCCGTATATGCCGTTTAGGCGTATAAAATAAATATGAAGAGTTATATTTATTTTGTAAAAGAATCGTCGTTGGAAGTTTGAAATAAATATATAAACTATATTTATTTTATAAACGAATTCATGTTGTTCATTGTCACACCCCCAAAATCCACACGCGGAGTACCACCGCTTGGAGGCGTGACTGACCAGGATCCAGCCACCAATCATATTGAACAAGCATATAAGTAGTTATAAAATCCAACCAATACAATTGGTGTCCAAACAAAACATAGTTTAAGTTGCAAGCGGAAGCATAACGATTTAGTCCAAAACAAAATATAAGTTCAAACGTTTCAGTGTTTAACATGGCACACAGTTGTCCATGTCCCACAACGACTCTTCCCCATGCAAGCTCCAGCTAAGTACCTACTGACCTGCAAAGCATGTAGTAACGAGTCAACAACAAAGCTGAGCGAGTTCACAGTTGGGTGTTTGTTTTAAGTTGTTCCAAAAACAGTTTCCTTCAACTGGCATCCCTGCCGTGGGGGTTACCCTTAGTTGAAAACGTGTTTAGTTTATTCCCGTTTATTCTGGCAATTCAGCCGTGGGGGCTACCCCATGTTTAATTATCTGGCTCTCTGGCCGTGGGGGCTACCCCATGTATATACTAGACTCGTTACCATATCGACTGCTGACTGTAGTCATGTTTATGTGCCCTGAACTGTCAATGTCTATCATCATTGACGTGCCCAGATCCATTAGTTCACGCCCGTCCTCTGCGGTACGGTGTGAGGCTTGTCAAACCTAAATAGCGCTATCTAACTAATGACCCGCTCGCCATTGGCCCGGTGATTAAGTCGATATAAAAAGGAGGGACTTCATGATAGAGTTTTGGTCTAGTGAAGTTTAACTGTCCATGAGGACGAGGAATTATATTCCTGAACCCGTACTATCCTACCCAAGAAGGACGAGGAATCCATATTCCTTAACCCATTCCCAACCCCTGGGAATCCCATGCTTTGTAGAAAGTGTGAACTCACCTTAAATTAGCTCGGCAGATAATCAAAGGTCACTTGAGCTAATTGTGGTCAACCACGTCCTAGTATGGTTACCACACAAGTCAGATTCAAACCAAGTAATGCACGTATATTTTCTACACGTATACTAGCACGTTGCATACAAGTATTATTCATGGCATACACGTATAAACATGGCGGTTTAGCAAAATCACATACGAGTTCAACAGTAACGTGTATATAAACAAAACCCAAATGTCTGGCCCAATTACTTGGCTTGAATCAGCATGCAAGTCCAAACAGAAGGTGTGGTTATGTGGTCTCGAGTCGAGACTAGAGATCTCGAGTCGAGACGGAGTGGTCTCGGGTTGAAGTCCTAGAATTCTTGAGTCACAACTAAGGGAGGTCTCGGGTCATACATTTGTTACTCGAGACCAGGTGGTCTCGAGTCAGGTCTCGAGTCACAACAAGACCCGCAACCGTGGTCTCGAGTCTTGTTGTTTGTGTGCTGGTGATGTGTGGTCTCGAGTCGAGACTGTTTGGTCTCGGCTCGCAACCACTGTCGTGATTAAAAGTGTAACAACCTTCCAAATTCCCAGCCTGTTATCACCATAACATTTGCTAACAGTTTTGGCAGTTTCAATTTAGATCAAGTCAACAATTACTCAGCAATCATGCACAATCTCGATCAAATCAACCATCTATCACTAAATTCACATGAACCCTAACTAAATCATCATACCAACCATGCCCAATAATCTAACAGATCCAAGGTCTTGATCACTAACATGCACCCTAAACTAGCAACATCCGAATACACTTTCAAGGTAGCCGATTTACACACATTCAGTTCTAGATCATCATTCAAATCCTATGATTAACAAACCCTATATTGATCAAAATTCCTTACATGTGAGCCGAATAACAACACCAACCACCAACATTCATAATCAACCATATATCATCTATAAGTCATTGTATGAGAACATATAACTCACAATATCAATTAACAAAGCAATAACTATAAAACACTAACCGAATTGAAGGTATAAAAGGGGTGATCCGAACCGAAAGCTTGGAGAGATGGTTATGCTTGCCGTCGGCTTCAAGAGGAGAGGAGTAGGGTTTTCGTGTTAAGGGTAATTGCAACTAATGAGAGAACAAACCCCCACTAATAGGTATGACTCAGTTTAAATAAGTGGGTGGCCGAACACATCATGGGCTGTCCATCGGTTTCGAGTGAGGAGTGGGCCGAGAGTTGTAAAGGACCGAAGCCCAAAGGCTTGTGCGATCCGAATAGTGTTGTGCGATCGGTTCATTATACACATAAACACATAACATAATATCATAGTATTTCATTTAATCAAAGTATCTCACATAACATTCAATAATCAACACGGTTCATATAATCACATAAGGTCTACATACGATACATCAAAGTACAAGAATAAGTTTGAAATACGAGTTGTCACATTATCCCCAAGTTGAAAGAAATTTCGTCCCGAAATTTGGTACGTACTCACTGAGGAAGCTAGTTAAGTTGCATGGTTTTCCTGGTTTTCCTGGGGTGTCACATCCTCCCCCCGTTGATCTGGAATTTCATCCCGAAATTCCGTAGTAGCTTCAGCCTCAGTAGTGGTTGTACTATTTGCGAATAGTTGGGGATACTTTTATTTCATTTGGTCTTCGCGTTCCCAGGTGAACTCTGGGCCATGACGGGAATTCCAACGAACTCGAATGAGAGGAATCCTGGTGTGCTTGAGGACCTTAACATCTCGGTCAGTAATCTCTACTGGTTCCTCGACGAATCGCAACTGCTCGTCGATAGTGAGCTCCTTCAAAGGAACTATGAGGGTCTCATCTGACAGAAACTTCTTCAGATTCGACACGTGGAAGACGTTGTGAACTGCACTGAGTTCCGCTGGTAGGTTCAGTTTGTAGGCCACTTTGCCTATTTTCTCGATGATTTCAAAAGGTCCGACGTATCGCGGGTTAAGTTTGCCTCGTTTACCAAAACGAACCACACCCTTCCAGGGTGAAACTTTGAGTAGCACTTGATCCCCAACCTGGAACTCGAGTGGTTTCCTGCCCTTATCGGCATAGCTTTTCTGACGGTCACGAGCTGCCACCATTCGTTGTCGTATTTAAGCAATCCTTTCTGTTGTGTCTACCACAAGTTCTGGGCCAGTGATCTGACTATCCCCCACCTCTGCCCAACAAAGAGGTGATCGGCATTTACGCCCGTATAATGCCTCAAATGGAGTGGCCCGAATGCTGGTGTGGTAACTGTTATTATACGAGAATTCCACTAGTGGCAGATGTTTTTCCCAACCATTGCCAAAATCAATCACACATGCCCTAAGCATGTCTTCAAGGGTCTGGATGGTGCGTTCAGACTGCCCATCCGTTTGCGGGTGATAAGCTGTGCTCATATCTAAACGTGAGCCAAAGGACTTGTGCATTGCTTGCCATAGTTCATAAGTAAAACGTGCATCGCGATCAGAGATAATGGAGGTGGGCACCCCGTGCCTCGAGACAACTTCCTTAAGGTATACGTCTGCTAAAGTGGAGAACTTATCTGTTTCCTTGATAGCCAAGAAGTGTGCAGACTTTGTGAGTTGATCCTCGATCACCCAAATGGTATCGTTACCACATTGAGATCTAGGCAGGCCAGTTACAAAATCCATGGAAATTTGTTCCCATTTCCATTGTGGTATCTCAGGTTGTTGGAGTAGGCCTGAGGGTTTCTGGTATTCGACCTTGACTCTCGCACAAGTCAAACATTTACCGACATAGGTTGCTATGTGGGCCTTCATGCTAGGCCACCAATACGTAGTTTTGATATCGTGGTACATCTTATCTGAACCAGGATGTACTGAGTAACGAGACTTGTCTGCCTCATCCATCACAAGCTCTCGCAGGTTGCCATAGAGTGGGACCCAAATGCGTCCTGTTACGTAGTAAGCACCGTCTTCCCTTTGTTCTAATCGTTGCCTTGAGCCGCGTAGGGCTTCAGCCCTAACGTTTTCTGGTTTCAATGCTTCTACCTGAGCATCTCGTATCTGTGCAGTAAGACTAGATTGGATAGTGAGTTGTAAAGCTCGTACGCGTTTAGGCATAGTGTCCTTTCGACTGAGGGAATCAGCCACAACATTGGCTTTGCCTGGATGGTACCTTATCGAGCATTCGTAATCATTCAGTAGTTCGACCCATCGACGTTGTCGCATGTTCAACTCCTTCTGCTTGAAGATATGCTCGAGACTCCTGTGATCGGTGTAAATGGCGCACTTGGTACCGTACAGGTAATGTCTCCATATCTTGAGTGCGAAAACAACAGCTCCCAGCTCTAAATCATGTGTAGTGTAGTTCCTTTCATGAACTTTAAGTTGGCGTGAGACGTACGCAATAACTTTATCCCGTTGCATCAATACACAACCCAGACCCTGAATTGATGCGTCACAGTATACCACAAAATCATCTGTACCTTCAGGCAATGAGAGGATAGGAGCGCTACAAAGTCTATCCTTTAAGTGTTGAAACGCAGCTTCCTGTGCATCACCCCAACGATAGGTGACACCTTTCTGAGTTAGTGAGGTGAGAGGTTGTGCAATCTTGGAGAAGTCCTTAATGAATCTCCTGTAGTAACCTGCCAAACCCAAGAATTGGTGAATTTCTGTTGGTGTACGGGGTGCAGGCCAGTTCTTGATCGAATCTACCTTGGATGGATCAACATGGATCCCATCCTTGTTTACCACGTGGCCTAGGAAATGGACTTCACGAAGCCAGAAGTCGCATTTCGAAAACTTAGCATAAAGCTGTTCTGTTCGAAGGAGTTCCAAAATAAGTCATAGGTGCTGCTCATGTTCTTCCTGACTCTTAGAATAAATCAGGATGTCGTCAATGAAAACTATCACGAACTTATCCAGGTAAGGTTTGCACACTCGATTCATCAAGTCCATGAAAACCGTAGGTGCGTTTGTCAGCCCAAAAGGCATAACCAGAAACTCGTAATGTCCATAACGGGTTCTAAAAGCTGTTTTGGAGACGTCTTCATCTCGGACTCTCAGCTGGTGATATCCCGATCTCAAATCAATCTTCGAGTAAAAGCTCGACCCTTGCAGCTGGTCGAACAAGTTATCAATGCGTGGAAGAGGATAACGATTCTTCACCGTCACCTTGTTGAGTTCACGGTAGTCGATGCACATTCTAAAAGTACCGTCTTTCTTTTTCACGAATAGCACTGGAGCTCCCCATGGCGAAGAGCTAGGACGGATAAAACCCTTGTCCAGAAGTTCTTGCAGTTGCGTAGAGAGTTCTTCCAACTCTGATGGAGCTAAACGATACGGTGCACGAGCTATTGGTGCGGCTCCAGGAGCCAGTTCAATCTGAAATTCGACCTGACGGTGAGGCAGAAGGCCAGGTAATTCCTCAGGGAATACCTCAGGATAGTCACGTACAATCGGAAAATCTTCTATCTTCTTCTCTTTCTTTGAGGTATCAGTAACAAAAGCCAAAATAGCAGTGTGGCCCTTTCGTAAACACTTTTGGGCCTTAAGGAAAGAGATGATGCTCACAACAGCACCACTCTTGTCGCCACGAATCATAAGAGGTTCCTCACCTGAACGAGGAATACGGACAATCTTTTCGTTGCAAAGAATCTCTGCTCGGTGTTAGGATAACCAATCCATCCCAATGACAACGTCGAAACTACCCAAGACTATAGGAATGAGGTCGATAGAGAAGGTGTGATCAGCAAGAACAAGACTACAACCCTTGACTACGTGTGTGGCCTCTAAACTCTTACCATTAGCTAGCTCTGCAGTGTGTCTGGTGTTCAAAAGTGTTGGGGTACGTTTAAGCATTTGACTAACTTTTAAGGACACGTAGCTAGTATCGGCACCCGAATCAAATAAAACTGTAACGTAAAAGTCGTCGAGAAGGAACTTACCCGTCACAACATTGGGATCATTCCTCGCTTCACCCTGGCCAATAACGAACACACGACCCCTTGCACCACTGCCATTGTTACCCCCGTTGTTTCCATTCCCCTGGTTGTTATTATTGCTGTTGTTGTTCTGGTTCCGATTCAGTTGGGGACAATCTCTCTTGAAGTGGCCCTCAGCTCCACACTAAAAGCACCCTTTGTTGTTACCTTGCTGCTGCTGCTGCTGGCGTTGTGGGGCTTGCTGTTGCTGACGATTCTGGTTCGCGGGGTATAGACTTCTGCAATCCTTTGCTGCGTGGCCTGGCTTGTTGCACCAATAACAGTTACCCCTGCTGCATGGCCCGCTGTGGTGTAAGTTACAACGATTGCATTTGGGGTGATTTCCCTTGTACCCACCTTGACTTTTACTAGCAGACGATTGTTGACTAGGGCTCTTGTAGTCGTCAGTCCTTCTTTGCTGTGACTGAGACTGAACAGAGGCTGAACCTTTGCTTGAAGCTCCATCCCATTTCTGCTTATTGTCACTAGGAGCATCTGAAGTGGTAGCACTAATGCGCTTTGGTAACCTGTTCTGCTCCACCGCCTGATCCGTGATACGATGAGCCAACTTGATGATCTGTTGAATGGTGCCAAGGTTTGCTGAGGTCACGTGACTTTGAACCTCTGGCACTAAACCCTTGAGATATAGTTCGATACGTTTGATGGGTGGGTCTACCATAGTAGGACACAGAATGGCCAACTCGTTCGATCTTTTAGTATACGCTTCAATCTCTGATCCCGTCATCTTTAAGTTGTAAAACTCTACCTCCAGTTTATGAATATCATCACGGCTGTAGTATTCCTCCTTGATCAATTCCTTAAAATCATTCCAGGGGGTGGCGTTAGCAGCAACCAACCCCAGCATTTAGACCTGAGCGTTCCACCACGTGAGCGCTATCCCCTCAAGGGTACCAGTAGCATACTTCACCCTGCGAGCCTCAGGGCATTCACACATTTCAAAGACGGATTTGAGCTTCTCAAACCAGTGGAGGAGGCCTACAACTCCTTCAGTACCATTGAAGGTACCAGGTCGACAGTCCATAAAGGTCTTGAAAGTGCACACAGGAGGCTGTGCAGGTTGACCTGTCGTGAGAGTAAGAAAGGACAAAGTTTAACACAAAGGTTGGTTCACGAGAGTAGGATCTAAGGATCCTAGAGAAGTTTCGACTGCAGGATATACCTCCTGCTTGTGCAGCTGCAAGTGCCGCAGCAACTTGTTGGTTAATCAGTGCCGTCAACTGAGCTTGAGTCATGTTAATGCGTCCCGCCATGATCTTCATATCAAGGGAAACACGAGTGAGAGGGGTTCGCGAAAGTGCGATGACAGAAGAGAGTAAGCACACAGGGTTCAAGCAACAGTGGTTCTACTAACTAAGCATACCATGAGTAAAGTTCTACGTAATCTGGCAAGTAGGCAATATAAACATAAATCATATCACCTAGAATGTCGAGCCTTGTAGGTGGAGTGAAGCGTCGTTGTGGATCATTGAGCACTGTACAGGATATAGTCTGGTTTCAATAAAAAACTTTTTCCCATATTAAAACCAAGTTCACTATAACCAATGGCTCTAATACCAATCTGTCACACCCCAAAAATCCACACGCGGAGTACCACCGCTTGGAGGCGTGACTGACCAGGATCCAGCCACCAATCATATTGAACAAGCATATAAGTAGTAATAAAATCCAACCAATACAATTGGTGTCCAAACAAAACATAGTTTAAGTTGCAAACGGAAGCATAACGATTTAGTCCAAAACAAAATATAAGTTCAAACGTTTCAGTGTTTAACATGGCACACAGTTGTCCATGTCCCACAACGACTCTTCCCCATGCAAGCTCCAGCTAAGTACCTATTGACCTGCAAAGCATGTAGTAACGAGTCAACAACAAAGTTGAGCGAGTTCACAGTTGGGTGTTTGTTTTAAGTTGTTCCAAAAACAGTTTCCTTCAACTGGCATCCCTGCCGTGGGGGTTACCCCATAGTTGAAAACGTGCTTAGTTTGTTCCCGTTTATTCTGGCAATTCAGCCGTGGGGGCTACCCCATGTTTAATTATCTGGCTCTCTGGCCGTGGGGGCTACCCCATGTATATACTAGACTCGTTACCATATCGACTGCTGACTGTAGTCATGTTTATGTGCCCTGAACTGTCAATGTCTATCATCATTGACGTGCCCAGATCCATTAGTTCACGCCCGTCCTCTGCGGTACGGTGTGAGGCTTGTCAAACCTAAATAGCGCTATCTAACTAATGACCCGCTCGCCATTGGCCCCACGATTAAGTCGATATAAAAAGGAGGAACTTCATGATAGAGTTTTGGTCTAGTGAAGTTTAACTGTCCATGAGGACGAGGAATTATATTCCTGAACCCGTACTGTCCTACCCAAGAAGGACGAGGAATCCATATTCCTTAACCCATTCCCAACCCCTGGGAATCCCATGCTTTGTAGAAAGTGTGAACTTACCTTAAATTAGCTAGGCAGATAATCAAAGGTCACTTGAGCTAATTGTGGTCAACCACGTCCTAGTATGGTTACCACATAAGTCAGATTCAAACCAAGTAATGCACGTATATTTTCTACACGTATACTAGCACGTTGCATACAAGTATTATTCATGGCATACACGTATAAACATGGCGGTTTAGCAAAATCACATACGAGTTCAACAGTAACGTGTATATAAACAAAACCCAAATGTCTGGCCCAATTACTTGGCTTGTATCAGCATGCAAGTCCAAATAGAAGGTGTGGTTATGTGGTCTCGAGTCGAGACTAGAGATCTCGAGTCGAGACGGTGTGGTCTCGGGTTGAAGTCCTAGAGTTCTCGAGTCACAACTAAGGGAGGTCTCGGGTCATACATTTGTTACTCGAGATCAGGTGGTCTCGAGTCAGGTCTCGAGTCACAACAAGACCCGCAACCGTGGTCTCGAGTCTTGTTGTTTGTGTGCTGGTGATGTGTGGTCTCGAGTCGAGACTGTTTGGTCTCGGCTCGCAACCACTGTCGTGATTAAAAGTGTAACAACCTTCCAAATTCCCAGCCTGTTATCACCATAACATTTGCTAACAGTTTTGGCAGTTTCAATTTAGATCAAGTCAACAATTACTCAGCAATCATGCACAATCTCGATCAAATCAACCATCTATCACTAAATTCACATGAACCCTAACTAAATCATCATACCAACCATGCCCAATAATCTAACAGATCCAAGGTCTTGATCACTAACATGCACCCTAAACTAGCAACATCCGAATACACTTTCAAGGTAGCCAATTTACACACATTCAGTTCTAGATCATCGTTCAAATCCTATGATTAACAAACCCTATGTTGATCAAAATTCCTTACATGTGAGCCGAATAACAACACCAACCACCAACATTCATAATCAACCATATATCATCTATAAGTCATTGTATGAGAACATATAACTCACAATATCAATTAACAAAGCAATAACTATAAAACACTAGCCGAATTGAAGGTATAAAAGGGGTGATCTGAACCGAAAGCTTGGAGAGATGGTTATGCTTGTCGTCGGCTTCAAGAGGAGAGGAGTAGGGTTTTCGTGTTAAGGGTAATTGCAACTAATGAGAGAATAAACCCCCACTAATAGGTATGACTCAGTTTAAATAAGTGGGTGGTCGAACCCATCATGGGCTGTCCATCGGTTTCGAGTGAGGAGTGGGCCGAGAGTTGTAAAGGACCGAAGCCCAAAGGCTTGTGCGATCCGAATAGTGTTGTGCGATCGGTTCATTATACACATAAACACATAACATAATATCATAGTATTTCATTTAATCAAAGTATCTCACATAACATTCAATAATCAACACGGTTCATATAATCACATAAGGTATACATACGATACATCAAAGTACAATAATAGGTTTGAAATACGAGTTGTCACATTCGTCATTTGAAATAAATATATAAAACTATATTTATTTTATATAGCGAAGGTGTGTTCGGCGTTTGAAACAATATAAATAATTATATTGATTTTATAAAAGACTTGTCGGATTTTTGGAGTTTAAACTAAATATAATAACTATATTTATTTATCGTAAATAATTTTCGAATCGTTGTTTTCATGCGTTGTATAGTGTCGTAGAAGTAACTATGTATTTTTAGGAAAGATAAGTAACATTCTGATTTGTTTTGTGTTATAATAAAACGTAATTATTTTACGGATTTTCTTGAAAAAACGGGCAGACTTTCCTCTGTTTTTGGACCACCCTGACAACACAAGTTGTCGTTATTTTAACAAGATTCAATAATCAGCATAAGTAAGTTTGTAAAAGCGACAACATATAAATTAAACACTAATATGTTCGGTTTAAGCTCGATATCGCGTATTCAATTAAAAACTATATAAAAACAACATATTCACCGTTAAAACTTTACCATCTTCTCGTGTCGAATGCTAACGGAGTTGACCGAGTCAACTCACTTGTTGACCTGAGTTGGACCGAGTTGAACAGAGTTGACTCGGTTTGACCGAGTCAACCCGAACCACGAACCGCGAAACACCCGAAATAAAACCCGAACCGTCCCGTGACTGAGCCGTGACCCGAACCGCCACGACGCTGCTGATTTTGACTGTCTTTAACCAGCTTTGATCGGGTTTGACCCGGTGTTAACCCGAACCGTGCTGAACCAAAATCTGACTTGAACAATCCTACCCGAACCAGAACTCGAGCCATCCACCACCATCACAGTTGTTGTCAGTCTCCATCATCATAATCGATTATCATCTTCAACATTTAGCAAATCGTCACCATCATTAACATCAGCAATCATCATCATCTGCATCAGAAAAAAAAATAAAAGAAAACGGGGAACCGAGACGAGTGCTTACCGGGGTTTGCCAGGAAAATCATCAAACAAAAATAGCTCCACCACCGTCTGAGCCTCCACCGCCACCACCGCCGTGAGCGGCGGTGCCGCTCCTATCTCCGGCTCTCTCTCTCTATGTCTCGTCTCGTCTGTTCTCTCTCTCCTCTCTAGCTTGAAGTACCGACCGGCACCACCCACCACAGTGCCGCCGCCTGTGGTGGTGGTGGTGTTGCTGCTGTAGTCCGCCACCACCTGAAGATGGTGGTGGTTGGCCGATTATCAGGGGGTAAAACAAGTGGGTGTCACCGGGAACAAGGAGCCGGGGTGCGGCTCCGATCGTTGGACCGAGGGGCTCGAGAGGGAGAGGGGAACAATGAAGTAGCAGGGTGTTGTGTGAGTGCTCTGCTTGAATGAAATTGAGAGAAAGAGATGGACCTTTATAGAGATGGTATTGAGATCTAGTATAGATCTTGTGGAAATCTAATGTGAATCTTACAAGATATTGTAAATATTTTGTATAGATTTGAAAGGATTTGTAGAGATTTATTATAGATTTAGTGAGATATGTATAGATCTTTAAGGAATAGGTCTAGTATATTATGTGCAGGTTTAGGCTTGTGGGTTTTGGGCTTGGGCCCTGGGCCCACAAGCCCATCTCGTGTGTAAGTGGCCCGTAATTCTTACGAGACCCGTTAGCACACTCGTGCTCCGTAAAATTTAATGACGTATGTTTATGTAGCCAAAATCCCGTGAAATGTATGCCAGTAACCGGTTGTCGTGTCCGTTCGTCAATTACGGTGAAAATCAAGAAAAACCGTGTTGTCGTCGCTTTAATGCGTTTTCTAATCCGCTTTCGACTGTTGTTGCTAAAAATTTTTCACGGAGCTGAATATATCGTAAAATTTCAATTTTTGGAAGTAATACGCGTGTCCGATGCTTCCGTTTTATTGCCGGTACGTTCCTGCGGCCGTGTTTTCACTCACGTTTGCGCTTTGTGACTTACGGAACGAAATAAATTCACAAAAAATAAATTCATAAGCATAAAATTTTGGTGTAACATTGATACTTGTCGGCGTTGTCAGTATTGTGACAACTCGAAATTTAGAACCTTTCGTTGTATCTTGGTGTAACTTGCTTGAACGTTATGTGATTAGTTAACTTGTTAGTTCAATGAATGACCTAAGTGAAATTATGTGATTATGTGCTATGTTTATATTTATGCTTGAATGTATGTGACCCGAGACACAAGAACCCGACTCGAGACCATGTGGTCTTGAGTGAATAGTGTAATAGTTGGGCTGGTTGGGCCGCACCTCATCTAATCCACCCGAGACCCACTAGGGTGCACCAACTCGGTCCGGGTATAAAACCCACAAGAGTGACCAACCTTGCCTCTTTGCATCATTTGCAACATTTCCACACACACTCTCCTTTCATCACTAAAACCCTAGAAACACAAACCCTCTTCCCTCATTCTCGGATTCAAACCGGCAACACTAGGACCATCGTATCGAGCTCGGGATCATCACTCGGACACTCCATTTTATTCGTCTTCTTTACTATCTCGGTGCCTTTCACAACCGGTTAGTGATTCTTATTATGTGTTGTATTTTGGTTGATAATGATGTATGATGAAGCCATGTGGTAATATGTTGCTTGATAAGTTTTATACATGAGTAAAGTGTTGATTTTGTGATAATATGCACCGAGGCTAGTGTTTGAATATGACAAAGGTGTTTGTGGATTTAATGAGTTCTTGGTGGTTAGATGATGCATGCTTAGTTACAACATTTATAATGAACATGATCTCTTTAGTAGAGGTATAGATTTTTGTATGATAAAAGAATGATAATGATCATCCAATTCATGAGGTCATAGAACAAATGTTTTGTTTGCAATATGAGCTTGATATCTAGTTTAGGTGTTATGATTCTTGTCCGTAAGATGCAAGATTATATGGGATGAACACATGATGAACATGTTGAATGAGGATATGAATATTTGAATATGTGTTGAATATGTTTGAATATTGATATGAATAATTGAAATCCCATACTTTGATCCGTTTTTGGTTAGTAGTAGACAAGGAAACATGTTTATGAAATATCATTGGATAGTACATAATCTCATGAAATCGAAATTCTATTGGTTTAGTACACTGTGTAGAAATCAGCAGATGTCCAGTCGAGACCTCTGGTTTCGACTCGAGATCATCGTATGACAACTCGAGAACATAGGTTGCGACACAGGTTGCGAGTCAAGGACCCCTAGTCTCGACTCGAGACCACACTTGATCAGCACACAAACATCATGACTCGAGACCATGCTTGCGAGACCAGTTGCGACTCGAGACCAATACATGCATGACCCGAGACCACCTCAGTTGTGACTCGAGAACTAGTAGGTTATAACTCGAGACCGCACAGTCTCGACTAGAGACCGCACAGTCTCGACTCGAGACCATGTACCTGTGCACGATGTTTGGGCTTGCACCCTATTACGGGCCTAAGTGATTGGGCCGAACTTATGGGCCGTATGTGCTACTGTTAATTGAGTATGTTGTGCACTGTTATTGTTTTGCCATGATAGACGAGTATGTCATGATCGTTACTTGTGTATGAATACGTGTAGAAAATACGTGCACTACTTGGTTTGAACCTGACTTGAATGGTATCTATGTTAGGACGTAGTTGACCACTTACAACTTGACTGACTTTTCTGTGTATCTGCCGAGCAAACCAAGGTGAGTTCACACCCTCTACAAAGCATGGGATTCCCTGGGTTGGGAATGGGGTTAAGGAACATGGGTTCCTCGTCCTTTCTTGGGTAGGACAGTATTGGTTCAGGAATGTAATTCCTCGTCCGCATGGACAGATAACTCGTACTAGACCAAAACTCTATCACGAAGTCCCTCCTTTTTATATCGACTTAATCGCCGGGCCAATGGCGAGCGGGTCATTAGTTAGATAGCGCTATTTAGGTCTGACAAACCTCACACCGTCCCGCAGAGGACGGGCGTGAACTAATGGATCTGGGGCACGTCAATGATGATAGACATTGACAGTTTCAGGGCACATAAACATGACTACAGTCAGCAGTCGATATGGTAACGAGTCTAGTGTATACATGGGGTAGCCCCCACGGCCGAAATGCCAGATAACTAACACGGGGTAGCCCCCACGGCTGGATTGCCAGAGTAACCGGGAATAAACAAGTCACGTTTTTCAACTATGGGGTAACCCCCACGGCAGGATGCCAGATAAAGGAAACTGTTTTCGAAACAACTTAAAACGAACACCCAACTGTGAACTCACTCAACTTGTTGTTGACTCGTTACTACATGCTTTGCAGGACCATAGGTGCTTAGCTGGAGCTTGCATGGAAGAGAGTCGTTGTGGGACATGGACAGCTGCGTGCCATGTTAAACTCTGAAACAATTGAACTTATGTTTTGGTTTTAAGACTTATGCTTCCGCTTGCAACTTAAACTATGTTTTGTTTGAACACCAATTGTATTGGTTGGATTTTATAACTACTTATATGCTTGTTCAATATGATTGGTGGCTGGATCCTGGTCAGTCACGCCTCCAAGCGGTAGTACTCCGCAGGTGGATTTTTGGGGTGTGACAGATTGGTATCAGAGCCATTGGTTATAGTGAACTTGGTTTTAATAGGGGAAAAGTTTTATTAAAATCAGACTATAACCTGTACAGTGCTCTACGATCCACAACGACGCTTCACTCCACATGCAAGGCTCGACATTCTAGGTGATATGATCTATGTGTATTGCCTACTTGATAGTTACATAGTACATTGCTCATGGTATGCTTGGTTAGTATAACTACTGTTGCTTGAACACGTGCGTGCTTACTCTATCCTATCATCGTACTTTCACAAACCTCTCTCACTCGTGTTACTCTTGATATGAAGATCATGTCTGGACGCGTTAACATGACACAAGCCCAGTTGACGGCTCTGATCAACGAACGGGTTGCCGCCGCACTTGCAGCTGCACACGCAGGAGGTATATCCTGCAGTCCAAACTCATTCTAGGATCTTTAGATCCTACTCTCGTGAACCAACTTTTGTGTTAAACTCTGTCTTTTCTTTCGCCCACACTAGGTCAACACGCTCAACCACCCGTGTGCACTTTTAAAACTTTTATGGACTGCCGACCCACTACTTTTAGCGGCACTGAAGGAGTGGTAGGTCTCCTCCACTGGTTTGAGAAACTCGAGTCAGTTTTTGAAATGTGTGAATGCCCTGAGGCGCGCAGGGTGAAGTATGCTACCGGTACTCTCGAGGGTTTAGCCCTCACATGGTGGAACGCCCAGGTCCAAATGTTGGGGTTGGTTGCTGCCAACGCCACCCCATGGGAAACTTTTAAGGAGATGATCAAGGAGGAATACTGCAGTCGTGATGACATTCATAAGCTGGAAGTTGAGTTCTTCAACCTCAAGATGACGGGGTCAGAGATTGAAGCTTATGTGAAGAGATCGAATGAACTGGCCATTCTGTGCCCTACCATGGTAGATCCTCCCATCAAACGCATCGAACTATTTCTCAAGGGCTTAGTGCCAGAAATCCAAAGTCATGTGACTTCGGCAAACCTCGCCACCATCCAGCAAGTTGTGCAATTGGCTCACCGTCTCACGGATCAGGCGGTGGAGCAGAACAGGTTACCAAAGCGCATAGGCGCTGCAACTACTTCAGGTGTTCCTAGTGACAACAAGAGGAAATGGGATGGAGCTTCAAGCAAAGGTTTGACTTCTGTTCAGTCCCAGTCTCAGCAGAGAAGGACTGATGACTATAAGAACCCTAGTCAGCAATCATCTGGTGGTCAAAGTCATGGTGGGTACAAAGGGAATCACCCCAAATGCAATCGCTGTAGCCTGCACCACAGCGGGCCATGCACCAGGGGTAACTGTCATCGATGCAACAAGCCAGGTCACGCTGCAAAGGATTGCAGGAGCTTGTATCCCGCCAATCAAAATCGTCAGCAAACTCAACAGAATCAACGCCAGCAGCCGCAGCAGGGTGATAACAAAGGGTGCTTTCAGTGTGGAGCTGAAGGCCACTTCAAGAGAGATTGTCCTCAACTGAACAGGAACTAGAACAACAACAACAATAACAACAATCAGGGGAATGGTAACAATGGGAACAACAACAACAATGGTGCCAGGGGGCGGGCGTTCGTGATCGGCCAAGGTGAAGCGAGGAATGACCCCAATGTTATGGCGGGTAAGTTCCTTCTCGACGACTTTTATGTTTCAGTATTATTTGATTCGGGTGCCGATACTAGCTACATGTCACTAGAAGTTAGTCGAATGCTTAAGCGTATTCCAACACCTTTGAACAACAAGCACACTGTAGAGCTAGCAAACGGTAAGAGGTTAGAGGCCACACACGTAGTCAAGGGTTGTAAACTTATTCTTGCAGACCAGACCTTCTCTATCGACCTTATTCCTATCGTTTTGGGTAGTTTCGATGTTGTAATTGGGATGGATTGGTTATCCCAACACCGAGCAGAGATTCTTTGCAACGAGAAGGTTGTCCGTATTCCAGGTTCCGGTAGTGAACCTCTCATGATTCGTGGCGACAAGAGGAGTGCCGTTGAGAATGTCATCTCTCTCCTTAAGGCCCAGAAGTGCTTACGAAAGGGCCACACTGCCATTTTGGCTCTCGTTACTGACACCTCGGAAAAAGAGAAGAAGATAGAAGATTTTCCAGTTGTATGCGACTATCCGGAGGTATTCCCTGAGGAATTACCTGGTCTTCCGCCCCATCGCCAAGTCGAGTTTCAGATTGAACTAGCTCCTGGAGCTGCGCCTATAGCTCGTGCACCTTATTGTTTAGCTCCATCAGAGTTGGAAGAACTCTCTACGCAACTACAAGAACTCTTGGATAAAGGTTTCATTCGTCCTAGCTCATCACCCTGGGGAGCTCCAGTACTATTTGTGAAGAAGAAGGATGGTACCTTCAGAATGTGCATCGACTACCGGGAACTCAACAAGGTGACGGTGAAGAATCGTTATCCTCTACCGCGTATTGACGACTTGTTCGACCAGCTGCAAGGGTCGAGCTACTATTCAAAGATTGATTTGAGATCGGGATATCATCAGCTGAGAGTCCGAGAAGAGGGCGTCTCCAAAACAGCTTTTAGAACTCGTTATGGGCACTATGAGTTTTTGGTCATGCCTTTTGGGCTGACAAACGCACCCGCAGTTTTCATGGACTTGATGAATCGAGTGTGCAAGCCTTACTTAGACAAGTTCGTTATAGTCTTCATCGACGACATACTGATCTATTCTAAGAGTCGGGAGGAACATGAGCGGCATCTACGACTTATCCTAGAACTCCTTCGAACAGAACAGCTTTATGCAAAGTTCTCGAAATGCGATTTCTGGCTTCATGAGGTCCATTTCCTAGGCCACGTGGTAAACAAGGATGGGATTCATGTTGATTCATCCAAGGTAGACTCGATTAAGAACTGGCCTGCACCTCGTACACCAAAGGAAATTCGCCAATTCTTGGGTTTGGCAGGTTACTACAGGAGGTTCATTAAGGATTTTTCCAAGATTGCACAGCCCCTCACCTCACTAACGCAGAAAGGCGTTGTTTATCGATGGGGAAACGCGCAGGAGTTAGATTTTCAGCACCTAAAGGATAGACTTTGCAGCGCACCCATCCTTTCACTGACAGAGGGCACAGACGACTTTGTGGTTTACTGCGACGCATCAATTCAAGGTCTTGGTTGTGTATTGATGCAACGAGATAAGGTTATAGCCTACGCCTCACGCCAACTCAAGGTTCATGAAAGAAACTACACTACACACGACTTAGAGCTGGGAGCTGTTGTTTTTGCACTAAAGTTATGGCGGCATTACCTGTACGGTACCAAGTGCGCCATCTACACCGACCACAGGAGCCTCGAGCATATCTTCAAGCAGAAGGAACTGAATATGCGACAACGACGATGGGTCGAACTACTGAATGACTACGAGTGCTCGATCAGGTATCACCCGGGCAAGGCCAATGTTGTGGCTGACGCCCTCAGTCGAAAGGACACTGCGCCTAAGCACGTACGAGCTTTGCAACTCACGATCCATTCTAGTCTACCTTCCCAGATACGAGCTGCGCAGATAGAAGCACTGAAACCGGAAAACGTCAGGGCTGAAGCCCTACGCGGCTCAAGGCAACGCTTAGAACAGAAGGAAGACGGTGCTTACTACGTAACGGGATGCGTTTGGGTCCCACTCTATGGCAACCTAAGAGAGCTTGTGATGGATGAAGCACACAAGTCTCGCTACTCGGTACATCCTGGTTCGGATAAGATGTACCACGATATCAAAACTACATATTGGTGGCCTAGCATGAAGGCCCACATAGCAAATTACGTCAGCAAGTGTTTGACCTGTGCGAGAGTCAAGTCTGAATACCAGAAACCCTCAGGCCTACTCCAACAACCGGAAATACCACAATGGAAATGGGAGCAAATTTCCATGGATTTTGTTACCGGCCTACCTAGATCTCAACGAGGTAACGATACTATTTGGGTGATCATGGATCGACTCACAAAGTCTGCTCACTTCTTGGCTATCAAGGAAACGGATAAGTTCTCCACTTTAGCAGACATATACCTCAAGGAAGTTGTTTCGAGGCACGGGGTGCCCACCTCTATTATCTCGGATCGAGATGCGCGTTTTACTTCAGAGCCGTGGCAAGCAATGCACAAATCCTTTGGCTCACATTTAGATATGAGCACAGCGTATCACCCTCAGACGGACGGACAGTCCGAGCGCACTATCCAAACCTTAGAAGACATGCTTCGTGCGTGTGTAATCGACTTTGGCAACAGCTGGGAAAAGCATCTGCCACTCGTAGAATTCTCGTACAATAACAACTACCACACCAACATTAAAGCTGCTCCGTTTGAGGCATTGTACGGACGTAAATGCCGGTCACCTCTTTGTTGGGCAGAGGTGGGGGATAGTCAGATCACTGGTCCAGAACATGTGGTAGACACAACTGAACAAATTGCTCAGATACGAAAACGCATGGCGGCAGCTCGTGACCGTCAGAAAGTCTACGCCGATAAGGGCAGGAAACCACTAGAGCTCCAGGTTGGGGGGCGGGTACTACTCAAAGTTTCACCCTGGAAGGGTGTGGTTCGTTTTGGTAAACGAGGCAAACTTAACCCACGATACGTTGGACCTTTCGAAATCATTGAGAAAATAGGCAGGGTGGCCTACAGACTGAACTTACCAGCAGAACTCGGTGCAGTTCACAACGTTTTCCACGTGTCGAATCTGAAGAAGTGTCTGTCAGATGAGACCCACGTAGTTCCTCTGAAGGAACTCACTATCGACGAGCAGTTACGATTCGTCGAGGAACCAGTTGAAATCACGGACCGAGATGTTAAGGTCCTCAAGAGCACTAGAATACCCCTCGTTCAAGTTCGTTGGAACTCACGTCGCGGCCCAGAATTCACCTGGGAACGCGAAGATCGGATGAAACAAAAGTATCCCCAACTGTTCGCAAACAGTACACCCACTACTGAGGCTGAAGCTACGGAATTCTGGGACGAAATTCCAGATCAACGGGGGGTGGATGTGACACCCAAGGAAAACCGGGAAAACCATACAACTTAACTAGCTTCCTCAGTGAGTGCTTACCAAATTTCGGGACGAAATTTCTTTCAACTTGGGGATGATGTGACAACTCGAAATTTAGAACCTTTCGTTGTATCTTGGTGTAACTTGCTTGAACGTTATGTGATTAGTTAACTTGTTAGTTCAATGAATGACCTAAGTGAAATTATGTGATTATGTGCTATGTTTATATGTATGCTTGAATGTATGCGACCCGAGACACAAGAACCCGACTCAAGACCATGCGGTCTCGAGTGAATAGTGTAATAGTTGGGCTGGTTGGGCCGCACCTCATCTAATCCACCCGAGACCCACTAGGGTGCACCAACTCGGTCCGGGTATAAAACCCACAAGAGTGACCAACCTTGCCTCTTTGCATCATTTGCAACATTTCCACACACCCTCTCCTTTCATCACTAAAACCCTAGAAACACAAACCCTCTTCCCTCATTCTCGGATTCAAACCGGCAACACTAGGACCATCGAATCGAGCTCGGGATCATCACTCGGACACTCCATTTTATTCGTCTTCTTTACTATCTCGGTGCCTTTCACAACCGGTTAGTGATTCTTATTATGTGTTGTATTTTGGTTGATAATGATGTATGATGAAGCCATGTGGTAATATGTTGCTTGATAAGTTTTATACATGAGTAAAGTGTTGATTTTGTGATAATATGCACCGAGGCTAGTGTTTGAATATGACAAAGGTGTTTGTGGATTTAATGAGTTCTTGGTGGTTAGATGATGCATGCTTAGTTACAACATTTATAATGAACATGATCTCTTTAGTAGAGGTATAGATTTTTGTATGATAAAAGAATGATAATGATCATCCGATTCATGAGGTCATAGAACAAATGTTTTGTTTGCAATATGAGTTTGATATCTAGTTTAGGTGTTATGATTCTTGTCCGTAAGATGCAAGATTATATGGGATGAACACATGATAAACATGTTGAATGAGGATATGAATATTTGAATATGTGTTGAATATGTTTGAATATTGATATGAATAATTGAAATCCCATACTTTGATCCGTTTTTGGTTAGTAGTAGACAAGGAAACATGTTTATGAAATATCATTGGATAGTACATAATCTCATGAAATCGAAATTCTATTGGTTTAGTACACTGTGTAGAAATCAGCAGATGTCCAGTCGAGACCTCTGGTTTCGACCCGAGATCATCGTATGACAACTCGAGAACATAGGTTGCGACACAGGTTGCGAGTCAAGGACCCCTAGTCTCGACTCGAGACCACACTTGATCAGCACACAAACATCATGACTCGAGACCATGCTTGCGAGACCAGTTGCGACTCGAGACCAATACATGCATGACCCGAGACCACCTCCGTTGCGACTCGAGAACTAGTAGGTTATAACTCGAGACCGCACAGTCTCGACTAGAGACCGCACAGTCTCGACTCGAGACCATGTACCTGTGCACGATGTTTGGGCTTGCACCCTATTACGGGCCTAAGTGATTGGGCCGAACTTATGGGCCGTATGTGCTACTGTTAATTGAGTATGTTGTGCACTGTTATTGTTTTGCCATGATAGACGAGTATGTCATGATCGTTACTTGTGTATGAATACGTGTAGAAAATACGTGCACTACTTGGTTTGAACCTGACTTGAATGGTATCTATGTTAGGACGTAGTTGACCACTTACAACTTGACTGACTTTTCTGTGTATCTGCCGAGCAAACCAAGGTGAGTTCACACCCTCTACAAAGCATGGGATTCCCTAGGTTGGGAATGGGGTTAAGGAACATGGGTTCCTCGTCCTTTCTTGGGTAGGACAGTATTGGTTCAGGAATGTAATTCCTCGTCCGCATGGACAGATAACTCGTACTAGACCAAAACTCTATCACGAAGTCCCTCGTTTTTATATCGACTTAATCGCCGGGCCAATGGCGAGCGGGTCATTAGTTAGATAGCGCTATTTAGGTCTGACAAACCTCACACCGTGCCGCAGAGGACGGGCGTGAACTAATGGATCTGGGGCACCTCAATGATGATAGACATTGACAGTTTCAGGGCACATAAACATGACTACAGTCAGCAGTCGATATGGTAACGAGTCTAGTGTATACATGGGGTAGCCCCCACGGCCAAAATGCCAGATAACTAACACGGGGTAGCCCCCACGGCTGGATTGCCAGAGTAACCGGGAATAAACAAGTCACGTTTTTCAACTATGGGGTAACCCCCACGGCAGGATGCCAGATAAAGGAAACTGCTTTCAAAACAACTTAAAACGAACACCCAACTGTGAACTCACTCAACTTGTTGTTGACTCATTACTACATGCTTTGCAGGACCATAGGTGCTTAGCTGGAGCTTGCATGGAAGAGAGTCGTTGTGGGACATGGACAGCTGCGTGCCATGTTAAACTCTGAAACAATTGAACTTATGTTTTGGTTTTAAGACTTATGCTTCCGCTTGCAACTTAAACTATGTTTTGTTTGAACACCAATTGTATTGGTTGGATTTTATTACTACTTATATGCTTGTTCAATATGATTGGTGGCTGGATCCTGGTCAGTCACGCCTCCAAGCGGTAGTACTCCGCAGGTGGATTTTGGGGGTGTGACAAGTATCCTGTTTGGTTTTGATTCGTTGTCTCTTAATATTCACCAGAGTTTTCCGTAAACCACCGTTCGCGCACTGTAAAGTTGGATAGGCTTTCCTAGGCACTCCAAAGGCCTAATTAAGTTAATTTGCGCTGTAAACACTATTTATTATCGCGTTAATCACCTGTTAATCACATAATTAAGAGCCGTAAATCACCGGTTGTCACATTGTCCCCCTGTTACAGAAATTTCGTCCTCGAAATTTAGACTACGTTAACTCCTTAGAGTTACGTTATGCGTAGGTAAATACGAATAGTATCAAAGTGGGTGACCACGAAATCAAATCAAGACTCATTCGAGTTATGTGAATTCAAGGACATTCCTCTACAATATGAATCCCAACAGTTTAAAAGAAATGTGACTCAGTAATTGATGTCAAAGGGAACGAGACGTAATGATACAGTCACCAGTGCGACTAAGTTAACGAGGATCCAACAATGAACAGGAACTTCGACCAATCGAATTCCATATGAACGTTTATAACATGTAAATGAGTTCTAGAAACAATAACATCCGCTAGATGAACTTAGAACCAACAATCTCAAATGTACTAGTTTGCATGAAACGCTCGATCGTGATCAGCACAAGCTGCAAGTTATACCGATGCCACAAGGTGTCGCAATGAATGAAACAATTCAATAATAGGGGTGATCGAACAAGTATCACCTGTGTTTTGTATGAAACGCTCAATCATGATTAGCCCAAGCTACAAGTTTGTACTGACACCACAAGGTGTCGTAGTGATTTAAATAATTCATTAATTTCGGTGATTAAACAAATTCACCGTGTTTGAAGTCAAATGAAAACGCAATAAAGTGAATCTGAAAGTTTATTTCAAACGACATCATAGGATTTTCAATTGAAAGTGGAACATCAAAGAAATACTGTTTTCGATCGAAGACGAAGAAGCAATGAATTTTGCAAAACATTCGATCGATAATGAAAGAACCGTTAATAGGTACACCGGAATATAGAAATAAGTTTGTGTACCACTGTCTTAACACACGATTGTGTTAAGACTGTTGTAATGTGATAAATCAAAGCGGATTTAATCTAAATCAATAAATAAATAATTAAATCCGTGCATAAGATATGTAAACGAGTTTAGCGCAAGCTTCAAATAAGTGAAAACACCACCACAAGGTGTTGAAGTCAACAAACAATTTAATGGAGTCGAATACCAAACAAGTTTACCACGACTCGGAACAAATGAAGTGCTCGTTAAAATTAATTTGAATATGATGCTCCCAATGCATCATATGGTGTCTTGAATCGAATATGTGTAATGAACAAGTTCAAACAATTGAATTTGATTTTGGCGCAAGCCGATAATAAGTACATGTATCGACAAGAAACTTTCGGCATGGTCACAACGAAAAACCATGTATGTAACTTGAAAAGAAGAGAATTTTCAAGAAAATGTGTTGACTTGATAACAAAAGAGCCAACAGTTACAATAATACGAGTCATTCGAATCACAAATCAATAATTAGGTTTAGCGAAGCAATATTTGAACTTGGATGTAACGCTTATTCGAAACGAAACCACATGCGTAACAAACGATGCATGCGTAACATATAAATTTTCAAGAAATGAAGCAATGAGTGTTCTGTGACAACCCGCACTAAACCAGGTATCCGTACAACTTAATTAATGAATAATTACTGCTTAATTACTGTGCTTGATTGAAACTAGCTGATAAACTGCTACCTGCATACTGATACATGCACATACTGGCATCATACTTTATTTGCTGTCACTACATTATCTGCATGTTGAACCCTAGTGACAAACATGATGCACAAAAAGCACAGTAGCACTAAACGGATACACAATAAACATGCTGATATAACCAGCATCAGGCAGACACTGCCTCAAGGCCTGTTAAGAGCCTCAAATATTTTGGCTACACTGGTAGTGAGTGTAGGAATATAAGGGTTATGGTACCGCGTCTCTAGGGATAAGATACACTGATTCGGATGTGCCAAGAACGTACTTTAAGTACCAAACACAGCACTTTAATAATTTAACCAACTTCTAGCTGACTAGTAAAGTGCCAGAAAATGAGAAAATATTACTAGACACTTTCTAAGGTGTCGGGAAAACAAATTGTGTCACTAAAAATGTAATAACGACACTTTAAAGCCTTTTGTAACACTTTAACGGATTACTATCCAACCGGACACCCGGACTTTAACCGGAACATGTAAATATTAGTATTTTCACTTTTTGTATTTTGCTGAGCCAGTTAGGGTCCCTGATTACCCTAACACCCGTCATAACACGTTGCACGTAACTAACGGAGTTTAACACTTAACCTAACTTACTTAACTAAACTAATTATCCTAACCACCTACTTAAAATCGGACCAAGGACCCCCCCCCCCAACCGATCGGTTACCTAGGGGGCACCACCTTGTACTTGGGATCTTGCTAAATCTTGTGTTGTCTAGTATCATTAGGACACATTAACCATTGGACTATAGCACATGATTTTTCTATAAATACCCACTAATTCACTAGAGATAATCATCACCAACTCACCACAACTTTCACTCTCTCTCTTGCTCCCTTTGGTTCTCGGCCGAACACCCCACCAACCGCCACCATACTTTCGGTTCTTGCTTTCACCATTCCATCATCATACAAACATCACAAGTTGCGTATAAGGAGCTTTGGTGCACTCGGAACACGAAGGACCTCAACCGTTGGCTTTTATCCACGCGTTTTTCGTCACGATTCTTCCCTAGCCCCGAGCTAGAGGTATATTGTTTAAAACTTGTTTTTACACTCATCTAAAGTGGTTAAAAGGATTATTGTCGGTTGAATCTCGTTATATTGAAAGATGATGCATTAAAGTCTAGTAAAATCACAAAAATGGTGGTTAATAGCATATAACTTGTGTAAAAGTCGTAGGACTTGAAATATGTGTTTATTGAGACCCGATCTATGATGTGGTAGCTCGGATCTCCGTTTAACCCGACTTTGTAAAATCACGTGTCATCACATAAGCTCGTTTTTGAAAGATACAAGGGTTAAAGGTGAAACACTACCACATTTAGAGCATGAACTTGTGTGGAAATATTTTACTTGTGTAAAAGTGGTTTAACCGGTAAAATGGTGTTCAAAACTAGCGGATCTACGTATCCGCAAGTGGTATTTTTGAAAGACCACACTTTAAAGAAATCATATTTTTCAAAAGATGAATCTTACACTAATAAATATGGTTTTATAAACCACAAGTGTGTAAACACTTGTGAAACAAAGAGATCCGACAAAGAAGTAAATTTGTCACTTGTTACTAGAAGTTGTAAAGACGGATTTCTCTAAACACAAGGTTTTTATGGGATTAAAGTTACTTTATATAAAGATCTACATATATAAAGGGTGTTTACAATATAGATTCGGAAAAACTGCAAGTTCATGCGATTATGCGATTTTCATACTTGTCGACTAGTTTGATGTGTCGGAAATTGTTTGATTGAATAAAGAAGATTGTTGAATTGATTTGTTAAAAGAAAATGATACGCTTGAAAGCGTGGCCACCTCCAGTTACAGAGGAAACTCTGGCGAAATTTTCCTAAAAACCTAACACTTAGACTTTTTACACAACAAGTGTTAGAACTATTTTTGAACACACTTTCGAAAACATAAATTTCGCCAGCACTATATTTTACTAAATATTCGGAGGTGGGATTTTCACAAAGAATAACGTGATAAGTATATTTGTCACAACACTGTTTATGATTATTTTGTGAAAATACATAAATATTATTTTAGAGCAAAAATAATATTTACAAGCGTTAACGATTCCAAAACTTTACGAACGCTTCCACAAACATATAAGTTACACCGGTAATTACGTTACCACACGATTGATAAAACGTAACTTACGCACATGTATTGTATCTCCCATCCTTGGGAAGAAGTATAACTACCAAGTGTATACGGAACATAAACACGAAATAGTTGTCTAACTATTTCCCAAAGACATAAACTATAAAGCTAAAGCACGGCCGTCCGTCTAATAGAATTAGCACTTGTAGGTCGTTGCACAGCTTACTGTATTGGAGACACTTGGTAGAGACGCGCATTCACTGTGAGTTCATGTCCCCCTTTTCTCTAACTGTTTTCAGTTTTCTTAACTGCGGGGGTGAAATACATGTTACTATGATTACAAGTACTTTATACACGGTATGATTTACGTAAGGAGGTTTAGATCATGTGAATGGGTAGTTAGAACACCGAGGGACTTAAGCGGTAGATCTATTTGGGTGTAGCGAGCCCAGCTCTAGGCCAAACGGACCTCTCTGAGGCTAACCAAAACGGACCTGGAGTGACTTGGTTGCCCAACGCAAAAATCAGCTAGGGTTGTGTCTTCCTACTTGCATTTCACGACATGCTAATGGCCTTGCAAACCATTGGTGATCACAAGTCCTCTTACACTGCTACATACCAGGAAACTTTTATACTTACAAGTGTTTTACTTACTCACTTGCACATGAACTCGCTCAACATTATTGTTGATTTTTCAACTCACATGTATTTCAGGAAATTAAACGGATCTGGCACGGTATGGAACGTTTTCCGCTGCACTTGTCATGGAGTCATCAGGGTTTAGGGGATGTGTCTCTTTCCTGGACAAGACACAGTCCTTAAACCACGTTTATGTTATGTTATAAGTTGTATTGTCTACTGAACAAGGTTATGGTTGTTGGTTAAAACAATGGTACTGTATTTTGTTTTCAAAACTTAATGGATGACTTGCATGGTTTTTAAATTCATATAGCATGTTATGGTTAAGCTATGGTATTAAGAAGTCACACCAAAACTAACCACGCTTCCGCAAAGCCAGGGTGTGACAGCTTGGTATCAGAGCTCTGATCATAGCGAACTAGGATTCTTTCTCGAGTCTAGACTATGATCACTAGGGCTCTCACGAAAACATTTTTCTGCATACCACTTAAGTCCAGATCCAAAACTTTTTTACAAACGAATGTTGAGCACATTTTATTAATTATAAGTTCAGCTTGGAGGGCTGAGGATCGATCTGGAGGATCGAGGTGATCGAGATAGTTGAGCACGATGGTTTGTTATAGGATCGATCTGGAGGATCGAGGTGATCAAGGTAGTCGAGCACGTTGGTTTGTTATAGGATCGATCTGGAGGATCGAGGTTGGGTTTAAGTGAAGGATAGAGCAGTCTTGTAGACTGGATGAAATTGGCTAGTAAGACTAGGAGAAGTATGTGATACCTTACTTGGTGACTTATGAGATTAACTGATTATATGATTGATTATTATACGTATATGTGTTTGTGTTACAAATGTTATGCTTTCATCAAGTACTAGAAAGATGGGCACTACGAACCCCATGACCATAGTATCAGACGACATAGTTCAACGAAGCACGAGGTGTACATTTCTGATACTACCGGCACAGACAATGACGACTTTCAGCCCTTTGTGCACTGCCTGAAGTCGTAGCAGAACCTACTGATGGCCATCTTGTTGGGATTTTACCACTGGCGGTGATCCCTGCTCCTGTGCCCCTTGCCGCTTATCCTGTTGATGATACGCCCTCCCAACGAGGCCTCTGAAGACGATAACGATCTACTGGAGGAGGACCCATTCGAGGGCAGGGCCTTATTACTGCTGGTATTAGACTACTGCATGCGGACGCTCCTATAGGGGAAACTTATGACCATTCCCCTATCCCAGACTCATTTGAGTTTCTGACACCCGCATCTTCGCACATACAGGGAATGCAGCACTACTTACACGACGCCGACCCTGATATGGCATCACTAGCTGCACCGGATCCCGCACACAGTTTTGAGTTTGATCGCGATATTGAGGACAATTCTGTTTTTCCGCCTGGTGTTGATCCAGACCATGACATTGAGTTCATGCACTTAGACCAGCCCTTGGGGGATCCTGTAACCCCTGTGATTGTTGATCCAGCTGATTTTGAGATGGAGTTTTTGATTCGAAGCTAGCCGTGGCCCCTGAGCCAGGCGTTGCTCCTGACCCCGCATTGGAGTATGACCCTGTACATGCCAATGCACCGACTGTTGCTCCTTGATTGATCATCTGCTTGGATGAGAGAAAATTTGGGGTAACTGTGCAAGACAATTTATTATTACGGGGGCCCACGTAATAACGATTTGTGGTGCACAGGAATCCTGGTGGACTCTGCAGGTCAAGCGGATGATAACCAATGCAGCAGGAAATAACTTAAACACAAATGACCTAGGCGATGTAGCCTCGAGTTCATTCTATTACAAGCAACAAGCCAAATTGACAAGCCTATGTGAAGGCTCAGGAATTTATTTCCCCACTTATACAGTGAGTATATTTGCATGTGAAATGGGGTGATTACATGATGGCTTACGTTGCTATATATACCCCATAGACAATTGAAACATTGTCCAACCCGCTTCACGCTATTTCGAGAAAAAGGGAATGTCACCCAGGCGTGACACAAATACCAGTACATTGCCAAGGACAGAAGCCGAGCTGCAAGAACGCATCTCACAGATAAATGCACGACATGAAGCCCTCCACTCTAAGTACAACGATGGCATTACTGGAGATAACCCTCCAACTGGCTGCACCTATAAACAGTTCCTGAACTGCAAGCCTTTGAACTTTGTCAGAACCGGAGGCACCGTTGCATTTGTTCGTTGGTCCAAAAGATCGACTCCACTCTAAGAATGAGTAACTGTTCGCCCCAACAGAGTGTTACCTACATCTCAGGGATATTTCTAGATGGCACACTCTCTTAATGGAACCTCCAGGTTCAGCCCCTTGGCACAGACGCTGCTTATACACTGAGCTGGGACGAGCTCAAGGAAACGATTGAGAAGAAATGTTGTTTTAGGACAGAAATTCAGAAACTTGACGTGGAGTCCTGAAATTTGAATGGACGAACCAGAGACTCCTGAACATGACCAGCGATCGCACGACTTGTCTAGGGTCGTCCCCTACTAAGTCATTGATGTAGTACGATATAGTGGTGTACTTGTAAGCTTTACATCGTGGTCTCGAATTGTGGCAATACGATCGCAGTATTCTCATCACATGCGATGTTCAATCAATTGTTTATGTCCTATAACATAAGAGGTTATGTGATTGACTTGTTGATAACACGAGATGTTATGTGTTGGTATTGTTGAATGCATACGTACACTTCACTTGCTATGATCTAACCTATATGAAACATCTTTTAGAAGATGCCGCCAAGACGCGAAATGCGCATGCCCACCTCTGAGGCAGAACTTAAAGAGATAATTGCTGCAGCTATAGCACAGCACGAGGCCCTACGCTCCGAACCTATCAGAGGTACCTCAGAAAATAACGGTTGTTCCTACTGGCACTTCCTTAACTACAAGCCTCCGAAGTTCGACGGCACTGGGGGTGCCATAACTTTTGTAAAATGGATTGAAAGTATGGAATCCATCTTTCGAATGAGTGGCTGTACGCCAGAACAACAGGTCCCATACGTTTCTGAGTTGTTTCAAGATGGAGCTCGATTATGGTGGAATCTTCAGGTTCGAATAATGGGCCTAACTACAGCATACGCGTTAACTTGGGATGAGTTGAAAGGAATGATGCATAAGAAGTATTGCCCCCACACGGAAACCCAGAAGTGGGAAGGTGAATTTCGGAGCCTAATGATGGAAGGTCCGAAGGTGTTGGAGTACGTGCAACGACTCCATGATCTGTCACAAATTGTTCCATACCTGGTAAAACCAGAACTGAAGAAATTGGAACAATTCATTTGGGAACTGGCGCCTCAAGTCTTGAGCTTGATGACAGCATCTACGCCGCCAACAACCATTGTTGCAAGTAAGATGGGTTTGGCACTCGTTACGGAAGCAAATAGACTAGAAAAACTTGCAAACCCTGACAAGAAAACTCAGGTAGAGTCGTCTGGAAAGAACAAAAGGAAGCTTACCGAAGATACCCAAATGAACAACGATGAACAAAGATCTATTCGAGGTTGCTTTGACTGCGGGGACAAAGGGCATTTCAAGAAAGATTGCCCTAACAACAAACAGGCCAATGATAAGATTTACTTAGAAGCCAAACCAAGATGTGCTGAGTGCAAGTGTCACCGTGATGGTGGATGTCAGAAGCCTTGGTACGGGAGGAAAGGACACAACAAGGAAGGTTGTGGGATGAAGAGTTCCATACAAGGAGAAAACAGTAACAACGCTCTAGGTGGAAATGGGAAAGGAAATGGCCGAATGATAGGATGCTACCATTGTAAGGAAGTTGGACATTTTAAGAGGGAATGCCTGAAGTTGAAACAAGACCGTGAGAGAAAATCCAACATCAGAGCTTGTGAGGCATGCCAGGATCCAGGTGTGATTTCTGGTACGTTCTCTAACAACCAAAACTTTTGCACCTATTTTGTTTGATGCTGGTGCCGGTTATGACTTCGTGTCATTAGAATTTAAGAATATACTTGGTTTAACCGCTAGTAAGTTAGATATCCCCTACTCGATCGAATTAGCTAATGGAAAGTTAGTTGAAGCCAACGAAGTAATCAGAGGCTGTGTGATAGAACTGGGAGAACGTGAGTTTACTTTGGATCTACCACCAGTCGAATTGGGAAGCTTCGACGTGGTGGTAGGAATGGATTGGTTATCCGGAAACAAGGCTGAGATAGTATGTCACGAGAAAGCTGTTCGTATTCCAACTGATGATGGTGAGACAATTGTGGTTCACGGAGAGAAGCGTGACACACCGCTAAGATTTATCAGCTGCTTGAAAGCAAGGAAGTGTTTACAGAAAAGATGTGTTGCTTTTCTAGCACACATCGTGGATAAAAAGGCTGCTGAGCCAAGAATCGAAGACATCCCTGTCATAAGGGAGTATCCAGAAGTCTTCCCAGAAGACTTGCCTGGATTACCGCCTCTAAGGCAAGTAGAGTTTCACGACGATTCAATTCCAGGCACTGCACCCGTAGTCAATGCATCATAGCGACTTACATTTTCGGGGGTGCAAGGATTGACAGAGAAGTGTTGGTAACGGATGGAGAAGGAAGATAACAGACCAAAAAAAAAAAACAATTCCTTTTTGGGGTAATCCCATTGTTACCCATCAAAAAGGAGGATGATGATTTTCAAATAAACATCAACTACGGAGAATTGAACAAGCTGGCGATCAAGAACAGGTATCCTCTGCCAAGAAATCGACGATCTGTTTGATCAACTGCAAGGCTCGAACTATTATTCAAAGATCGACCTTCGATCTGGATACCATCAATTAAGGATACAGGAGGAAAGTATCCCGAAAACAGCCTTCCGAACTCGTTATGGACACTACGAGTTCCTCGTTATGCCATTTGGTTTGACAAACGCATCTGCGGTATTCATGGATCTAATGAATAGAGTTTGCAAGCCATACTTGGACAAGTTCGTGATTGTGTTTATCGACGACATCTTGATTTATTCAAGGACAAAGGCTGAACATGAACAGCATCTAAGAACTATTCTGGAGCTGCTAAAGAAGGAACAGTTGCATGCCGAGTTCTCTAAGTGCGAGTTTTGGCTACGCGAAGTCCAGTTTCTTGGACATGTGGTTAATGGGGATGGAATTCATGTTGATCCCACAAAGATCGAGGCAATCAAGAACTGGGAAACGCCTACAACGCCAACCGAGATTCGACAATTCTTGGGTTTGGCTGGCTACTATCGGAGGTTCATCGAGGATTTTTCAAAAATCGCTCAACCGTTGACGCTCCTGACCCAGAAGGATAAGACGTTTGATTGGGGAATCAAACAGGACGAAGCGTTTCAGATATTGAAGGATAAGCTTTGTAACGCGCCAATCTTAGCTCTACCAGAAGGTACTGATGACTTTGTGGTATACTGCGACGCATCGCGTCAGGGATTGGGTTGTGTGTTGATGCAACGCCAAAAGGTCATTGCTTACGCATCACGACAACTGAAAGTGCATGAAAAGAATTATACCACACACGATTTAGAGCTTGGCGCAGTGGTTTTCGCTTTGAAGATCTGGAGACACTACCTGTACGGTACGAAATGCACAATCTTCACAGATCACAAAAGCCTACAACATATATTTAACCAGAAGGAGTTAAATATGAGGCAAAGACGATGGGTTGAATTGTTAAACGACTACGACTGCGAGATAAAGTATCACCCAGGGAAGGCGAATGTAGTCGCCGATGCCCTAAGTCGTAAAGAAAGAATCAAGCCCATAAGGGTTAGGGCTTTGGAAATGATCATACGAACCGATCTTCCCTCGCGCATTCGTGCTGCACAAAAGGAAGCTCTCAAGGAGGGAAACCTTGAGGAAGAATATCTCCGTGGAATGGAGAAGCTTTTGGTACCAAACGAGGAAGGAACGTTGTGTTTTGAGAAAAGGATTTGGGTTCCTCTGTTTGGTGGATTAAGGGAAGTTATTTTCGACGAAGCGCACAAGTCACGGTACTCTATCCACCCTGGATCGGATAAGATGTACCAAGATCTCAAAAGTTATTATTGGTGGCCTAGGATGAAAGGCGATGTTGCTATTTACGTGAGCAAATGTTTAACGTGCGCTAAGGTCAAGGCAGAATACCAGAAGCCTTCGGGACTTCTGCAACAACCTGAGATTCCCAAGTGGAAGTGGGAACAAATCTCAATGGATTTTGTTACGAAACTGCCAAGAACGCCAAGAGGCCATGATATGATTTGGGTGATTGTCGACCGCCTAACAAAGTCCGCACACTTTCTGCCAATCAAGGAGAAAGACAGTACCAGTAAACTTGCGGAAATTTACATGAGAGAGATCGTAGCACGTCATGGAGTACCTCTCTCGATCATCTCTGATAGAGACGGAAGATTTGTGTCAAGAATATGGCAATCTTTCCAAGAATCTTTTGGCTCACAATTGAATCTGAGCACTGCATTCCATCCGCAAACTGATGGCCAGAGCGAGCGAACAATACAAACGTTGGAAGACATGCTGAGGGCATGTGTTATGGATTTAGGCGGTAGCTGGGATAAACACTTACCTTTGGTCGAATTTTCATACAACAACAGCTACCACACCAGCATTGGTGTCGCGCCATTTGAGGCCCTATACGGACGCAAGTGCCGATCACCACTATGTTGGTCTGACGCGGGTGATAGGCAGCTTGCTGGTCCCGAAATCATCCAAGAGACGACAGACAAAATTGCGCAAATACTTAAACGCATAGAAGCCGCTCGCCACAGACAAAAGGCCTACGCGGATCCAAACCGGAAGCAGGTGGACTTCCAAGTCGGAGAGATGGTATTATTGAAAGTTTCACCCTGGAAAGGGGTAGCACGCTTTGGAAAGCGTGGGAAGTTAAATCCACGCTACATTGGTCCTTTCAGAATTCTGGAAAGAATTGGGACAGTAGCATACAAGTTGGACCTACCCGCTGAACTAAATGGTGTTCACGATACATTTCATGTATCCAATTTAAAGAAAAGTCCAACTCAAATTGACGTTGCCATTCCCATCGACGAGATTCATATTGACGACACGCTCCACTTCGTTGAAGAACCTGTTGAGGTCACGGATGGGAAAGTTAACAAGACCCGCCGGAGCAGTGTCAAACTCGTCAAGGTACGTTGGAATGCCAGACATGGTCCTGAATTCACATGGGAACGTGAGGACCGGATGAAAGAGAAATACCCCCACTTATTTCCCAAGAACCCTGCTTCTACAAGCAGAACTTAAATTTCGGGACGAAATTTATTTAACGGGGGGAGAATGTGACAACCCGCACTAAACCAGGTATCCGTACAACTTAATTAATGAATAATTACTGCTTAATTACTGTGCTTGATTGAAACTAGCTGATAAACTGCTACCTGCATACTGATACATGCACATACTTGCATCATACTTTATTTGCTGTCACTACATTATCTGCATGTTGAACCCTAGTGACAAACATGATGCACAAAAAGCACAGTAGCACTAAACGGATACACAATAAACATGCTGATATAACCAGCATCAGGCAGACACTGCCTCAAGGCCTGTTAAGAGCCTCAAATATTTTGGCTACACTGGTAGTGAGTGTAGGAATATAAGGGTTATGGTACCGCGTCTCTAGGGATAAGATACACTGATTCGGATGTGCCAAGAACGTACTTTAAGTACCAAACACAGCACTTTAATAATTTAACCAGCTTCTAGCTGACTAGTAAAGTGCCAGAAAATGAGAAAATATTACTAGACACTTTCTAAGGTGTCGGGAAAACAAATTGTGTCACTAAAAATGTAATAACGACACTTTAAAGCCTTTTGTAACACTTTAACGGATTACTATCCAACCGGACACCCGGACTTTAACCGGAACATGTAAATATTAGTATTTTCACTTTTTGTATTTTGCTGAGCCAGTTAGGGTCCCTGATTACCCTAACACCCGTCATAACACGTTGCACGTAACTAACGGAGTTTAACACTTAACCTAACTTACTTAACTAAACTAATTATCCTAACCACCTACTTAAAATCGGACCAAGGACCCCCCCCCCCCAACCGATCGGTTACCTAGGGGGCACCACCTTGTACTTGGGATCTTGCTAAATCTTGTGTTGTCTAGTATCATTAGGACACATTAACCATTGGACTATAACACATGATTTTTCTATAAATACCCACTAATTCACTAGAGATAATCATCACCAACTCACCACAACTTTCACTCTCTCTCTTGCTCCCTTTGGTTCTCGGCCGAACACCCCACCAACCGCCACCATACTTTCGGTTCTTGCTTTCACCATTCCATCATCATACAAACATCACAAGTTGCGTATAAGGAGCTTTGGTGCACTCGGAACACGAAGGACCTCAACCGTTGGCTTTTATCCACGCGTTTTTCGTCACGATTCTTCCCTAGCCCCGAGCTAGAGGTATATTGTTTAAAACTTGTTTTTACACTCATCTAAAGTGGTTAAAAGGATTATTGTCGGTTGAATCTCGTTATATTGAAAGATGATGCATTAAAGTCTAGTAAAATCACAAAAATGGTGGTTAATAGCATATAACTTGTGTAAAAGTCGTAGGACTTGAAATATGTGTTTATTGAGACCCGATCTATGATGTGGTAGCTCGGATCTCCGTTTAACCCGACTTTGTAAAATCACGTGTCATCACATAAGCTCGTTTTTGAAAGATACAAGGGTTAAAGGTGAAACACTACCACATTTAGAGCATGAACTTGTGTGGAAATATTTTACTTGTGTAAAAGTGGTTTAACCGGTAAAATGGTGTTCAAAACTAGCGGATCTACGTATCCGCAAGTGGTATTTTTGAAAGACCACACTTTAAAGAAATCATATTTTTCAAAAGATGAATCTTACACTAATAAATATGGTTTTATAAACCACAAGTGTGTAAACACTTGTGAAACAAAGAGATCCGACAAAGAAGTAAATTTGTCACTTGTTACTAGAAGTTGTAAAGACGGATTTCTCTAAACACAAGGTTTTTATGGGATTAAAGTTACTTTATATAAAGATCTACATATATAAAGGGTGTTTACAATATAGATTCGGAAAAACTGCAAGTTCATGCGATTATGCGATTTTCATACTTGTCGACTAGTTTGATGTGTCGGAAATTGTTTGATTGAATAAAGAAGATTGTTGAATTGATTTGTTAAAAGAAAATGATACGCTTGAAAGCGTGGCCACCTCCAGTTACAGAGGAAACTCTGGCGAAATTTTCCTAAAAACCTAACACTTAGACTTTTTACACAACAAGTGTTAGAACTATTTTTGAACACACTTTCGAAAACATAAATTTCGCCAGCACTATATTTTACTAAATATTCGGAGGTGGGATTTTCACAAAGAATAACGTGATAAGTATATTTGTCACAACACTGTTTATGATTATTTTGTGAAAATACATAAATATTATTTTAGAGCAAAAATAATATTTACAAGCGTTAACGATTCCAAAACTTTACGAACGCTTCCACAAACATATAAGTTACACCGGTAATTACGTTACCACACGATTGATAAAACGTAACTTACGCACATGTATTGTATCTCCCATCCTTGGGAAGAAGTATAACTACCAAGTGTATACGGAACATAAACACGAAATAGTTGTCTAACTATTTCCCAAAGACATAAACTATAAAGCTAAAGCACGGCCGTCCGTCTAATAGAATTAGCACTTGTAGGTCGTTGCACAGCTTACTGTATTGGAGACACTTGGTAGAGACGCGCATTCACTGTGAGTTCATGTCCCCCTTTTCTCTAACTGTTTTCAGTTTTCTTAACTGCGGGGGTGAAATACATGTTACTATGATTACAAGTACTTTATACACGGTATGATTTACGTAAGGAGGTTTAGATCATGTGAATGGGTAGTTAGAACACCGAGGGACTTAAGCGGTAGATCTATTTGGGTGTAGCGAGCCCAGCTCTAGGCCAAACGGACCTCTCTGAGGCTAACCAAAACGGACCTGGAGTGACTTGGTTGCCCAACGCAAAAATCAGCTAGGGTTGTGTCTTCCTACTTGCATTTCACGACATGCTAATGGCCTTGCAAACCATTGGTGATCACAAGTCCTCTTACACTGCTACATACCAGGAAACTTTTATACTTACAAGTGTTTTACTTACTCACTTGCACATGAACTCGCTCAACATTATTGTTGATTTTTCAACTCACATGTATTTCAGGAAATTAAACGGATCTGGCACGGTATGGAACGTTTTCCGCTGCACTTGTCATGGAGTCATCAGGGTTTAGGGGATGTGTCTCTTTCCTGGACAAGACACAGTCCTTAAACCACGTTTATGTTATGTTATAAGTTGTATTGTCTACTGAACAAGGTTATGGTTGTTGGTTAAAACAATGGTACTGTATTTTGTTTTCAAAACTTAATGGATGACTTGCATGGTTTTTAAATTCATATAGCATGTTATGGTTAAGCTATGGTATTAAGAAGTCACACCAAAACTAACCACGCTTCCGCAAAGCCAGGGTGTGACATGTTCGCTATAGTGTAAGAAGTTATTGTGATGCAATGACCATTAAGAGGAGTAGAGATACGAAAATCTACTCAGTAAATGTGAAATTCAAAATTTCAATAAAAGAAATTTGAGGACTTTACCTGGGGTTGCATGTGATGACCGGTTGTTAGGTGACATTACCATGGAATGTCAAACGTAGCATATCCGTCGTTAATAAGATAGGGGGAATACGAAGGCATGCGTCTTCTCCTTAGCATGACTCGTGTCGTTTGCAGGACCGCGTGCCAAACCGCCGCTTCCTGATCGATAGTTCTCTTGCTGACAGGAATCTAGCGTCGTCGTTGAATTGCGCCATCGTGCTGAACCAAAATCTGAACCAAACTCGAGCCTTCCACCACCATCACAGTTGTTGTCAGTCTCCATAATCATAATCGATTATCATCTTCAACATTTAGCAAATCGTCACCAACATTAACATCAGCAATCATCATCTTCATCAGAAAAAAAAATAAAAGAAAACGGGGAATCGAGACGAGTGCTTGCCGGGGTTTGCCAGGAAAATCGTCAAACAAAAATAGCTCCACCACCGTCTGAGCCTCCACCGCCGCCGTCGCCGTGAGCGGCGGTGCCGCTCCTATCTCTGGCTCTCTCTCTCTCTATGTCTCGTCTAGTCTCTCTCTCCTCTCTCGCTTGAAGTACCGACCGGCACCACCCACCACAGTGCCACTGCCTGTGGTGGTGGTGGTGTTGCTGCTCCAGTCCGCCACCACCTGAAGATGGTGGTGGTTGGCCGATTATCAGGGGGTAAAACAAGTGGGTGTCACCGGGAACAAGGAGCCGGGGTGCGGCTCCGATCGTTGGACCGAGGGGCTCGAGGGGGAGAGGGGAACAATGAAGTAGCAGGGTTTTGTGTGAGTGCTCTACTTGAATGAAATTGAGAGAAAGAGATGGACCTTTATAGAGATGGTATTGAGATCTAGTATAGATCTTGTGGAAATCTAATGTGAATCTTACAAGATATTGTAAATATTTTGTATAGATTTGAAAGGATTTGCAGAGATTTATTATAGATTTAGTGAGATATGTATAGATCTTTAAGGAATAGGTCTAGTATAATATGTGCAGGTTTAGGCTTGCGCGTTTTGAGCTTGGGCCCTGGGTCCACAAGCCCATCTCATGTGTAAGTGGCCCGTAATTCTTACGAGACCCGTTAGCACATTCGTGCTCCGTAAAATTTAATGACGAATGTTTATGTAGCCGAAATCCCATGAAATGTATGCCAGTAGCTGGTTGTCGTGTCCGTTCGTCAATTACGGTGAAAATCGTGAAAAACCATGTTGTCGTCGCTTTAATGCGTTTTCTAATCCGCTTTCGACTGTTGTTGCTAAAATTTTATTACGGAGCTGAATATATCGTAAAATTTCAATTTTTGGAAGTAATACGCGTGTCCGATGCTTCCGTTTTATTGTCGGTGCGTTCCTGCGGCCGTGTTTTCACTCACGTTTGCGCTTTGTGACTTACGGAACGAAATAAATTCACAAAAATTAAATTCATAAGCATAAAATTTTGGTGTAACATTCATACTTGTCGGCGTTGTCAGTATCCTGTTTGGTTTCGATTCGTTGTCGCTTAATATTCACCAGAGTTTTCCGTAAACCACCGTTCGCGCACTGTAAAGTTGGATAGGCGTTCCTAGGCACTCCAAAGGCCTAATTAAGTTAATTTGCGCTGTAAACACTATTTATTATCGCGTTAATCACCTGTTAATCACATAATTAAGAGCCGTAAATCACCGGTTGTCACACCCAACATGAAGCTCTATGACGGAACTACGGATCCTGAAGAGCATATTGCTTAGTATAGGGAAAGGATGGAAATTAATCCTATCCCCCCAGATCTCAAGGAAGCATGCCTCTGCAAGGGTTTTGGTTCTACTTTGACAGGATCAGCCTTAAAATGGGTCTTAAATGTTCCACCTCATTCAATTATATCGTTTGCTCATTTAGTCAATTTGTTTAATAGTCAATTTTCTTGCTGTCGAAGTTTTGAAAAACTAACCAGTGATCTATACAGGATAACTCAAGGACCTCAGGAATCCTTGAGGGATTATGTGAACAAGTTTAGCAGGGAATCTCTCGATATCCCACACCTTGATGTTGCAACAGCTGTGCAGGCCTTCAAAATGGGTTTGCAAAAGGATTCCCAATTTTATCAGGATCTCGTAATGAATCCTTGTAGGAACCTGGATGAGGCTCAAAACAGGGCTTTAAGATATATTCAGCTGGAAGATGACAAAAAGATGCAAGAGAGGATGAATTCATCCTCAACCTATGAATCAACTAACAGGAAGTCAGAATCCTCATACAAGCCATATCGCTCTAAGCCTTATGGCAGGAATGACAGCAAGAAAGTGAATGTTGTTGAAGACGAGGATCCTGAGGAGTATCCTGAGTTGTCAGAATATTGTTTTTCTGTTAATATACTTGAACTGATGTATGCTATGCAGGGTTTGGGAGACAAAGCGAGGTGGCCTAGGAAGAACCAACAAAAAGGATTGGAAGGATAAGTCCAAGTGGTGTGCCTTCCATGAGGATTTTGGACATGTTATGGAGGATTGCATTACTCTGAGGAAGGAAATAAGCTATCTCCTGAGCAAGGGATATCTGAAGGATCTCCTGGGAAGAAAGAAGAATAAGGGTCAAGATACTAAGAAGGATCCTGAACGAGCAGCATCACCTCCTGCGGATGCCAAGATAATTAACTTCATTTCAGGAGGATCCGATATCTGTGGAACCTCTTATTCTGCAGCAAAAAGACATGCAAAGGAAGCTAAGGCAGAAAGGGGAGATAAGCCGACAAAGATGACAACCCTCACAACCGATAAAGTGATAACGTTTGACAGTGATGACAGGGATACTGTCCAGGATCCCCATCATGACGGTTTGGTAATAACTTTATATGTTGCTAATCACTTTGTGCGCAGGATACTGGTAGATAATGGCAGCTCTGTCAACATTATTCAGCTGGAAATGCTGAAAAGGATGAATGTTTCCCCAATGGATATCACTTCAAAATCTAATGTACTTGTCGGGTTCAGTGGAGAGGCCAGGAATACTGTGGGAGAGATAAAGTTGCCGGTTTATGTTGAAGGAGTCAACTCAATGCAGCGCTTCTGTGTCATGGACTCTTTAACCTGCTACAATATTATATTGGGCAAGCCATGGATCCATGATATGAAAGCTGTGCCATCAACCTATCATCAGTGTATCAAGATCCCTACCCCTTGGGGGGTTTTCAAGGTGGAAAGTGATCAACAAGAAGCAAAGGAGTGTTATTCTTCTTCGATGAAATCCTCAACAAAGCCCAAAGCAGGATAGCAATTAAAGCTGCGAGCCCAGGATATCTTGGAGGCTTCAGAGCAGGATGTTAAGAAAATTATATTGGATCAGGATAATCCAGATATCTCGGTGCTCGTAGGAACCAATATCCCTCAGGATATTGAAAATCAATTGACTAACTTTTTGAGATGCAGGATGTCAACATTCGCATGGAAACATGAGGATATGACAGGTATTTCCAAGGACATTATAACTCACAAGCTCGGAATTGACAGGTCTTTCAAGCCTGTCCAGCAGAATCGAAGGAAGTTTGCTCCTGAACGGAACGTGATCATTCAGGAAGAGGTTGAAAGATTATTAAAGAGCAAGATGATTAGGGAAGTCAAATTTCCCAAATGGCTAGCAAATGTAGTTGTGGTTCAAAAGAAAAATGGGAAATGGAGAGTTTGTGTAGATTACACAGATTTAAACAAAGCGGGTCCTAAAGACCCATTCCCTCTGCCTCATATCGACTCAATGGTGGATGCTACTGCCGGTCATGAAATGTTAACCTTCATGGATGCATCCTCAGGATTCCAGCAAATACAAATGGAACCTTCGGACCAGGAGGATACTGCTTTCATGACACCAACAGGTATTTATTGTTATACTGCTATGCCTTTTGGTTTGAAAAATGCAGGTGCAACATACCAAAGATTGGTGAACATGATGTTTAAAGACAAACTTGGGGACACCATGGAGGTATACATTGATGATATGGTGGTAAAATCTAAGAAGGCTGAAGATCATCTCCGGGATATTGAAGGGGCATTCGATATCCTGGACCAGTACAACATGAAACTAAATCCTGCCAAATGCCATTTTGGAGTGGGGGCAGGAAAGTTTCTAGGATACATGGTGACTAAAATGGGGATCGAAGCAAGCCCGGAATAGATTAAAGCTATCCTGGATATCAAGTCACCTTGAAACATGAAAGATGTACAAAGATTAACAGGGCGAGTAGCAGCATTAAACAGGTTTATATCAAGATCCTCGGAAAAATGCAAGGAATTCTACGATATCCTGAAGAAGAATAAGAAATTCGAATGGGGAGAAAAGCATGAAGCAGCCTTGCAGGAATTAAAGCAGTATCTCTCAACTACACCTCTATTGATGAAGCCTAAGGATGGTGAACCGTTATCCCTGTATCTTGTAGTATCAGGGAATGCAGTAAGTGCTGTCCTAGTAAAGGATCACGAAGGTCAGCAGTATCCTGTCTATTATGTTAGCAAAAGTTTATTAGATGTTGAAACTAGATATTCTCATTTAGAAAAATTGATATTGGCCCTAGTTATGGCATCGACAAAGCTTAGACATTATTTTAAAACACATAGGATTCATGTTAAGACTAATTATCCTATTAAAAATGTGCTTAGGAAACCCGAGATGTCAGGTAGGATGGCTAAGTGGTCAGTAAAATTAAGTGCCTATGATTTAGTATATGAACCTAGAAATGCCATAAAGTCTCAGGCTCTAGCAGACTTTGTGGCTGATTTCAGTAGTGATATTCAAAATGAAGTAGACCTAGAAGTACAGCAGCTAGGAGAAAACTTAGAATCCTTGACATGATATACTGATGGTGCATCTAATGTGAGAGGTGTAGGATTGGGTATACTACTAAAATCGCCACAGGGGGACATATTACCCCAGGCTATTAGATGTGAATTTCCTGCCACTAATAATGAAGCAGAATATGAAGCTTTGATTGCAGGATTAGAGTTGGCCAGGAATATGAATATTAAAAGTTTACAAGTATTTGTTGATTCCTTGTTAATTACTAATCATTTTAATGGATCCTATGCAGTTAAAGGTGAGAAGTTAATCGAGTATCTCAAAATTCTCAAAAAATTAGCAGGATATTTCGATGTTTTTACACTTGAACAGGTACCAAGAGAGGATAATGCTGAAGCAGATGCCTTGGCAAATCTAGGATCATCAGTCAGGATACCAGAAGGAACCCAGATACCAATACTTCATATCCTATAACCTGCGGTGGATCTTTTCAAAACTCAGGATAAGGAAGTAGTAAGTATTCAGGATCCTGATGATGAATATCCTGAGGAGGATCCTAAGTCCCGGACGGCTCCAATCATGGGATATCTCAAGAAAGGACACATCCCAAAGGATGAGAACCCTAAGGCCTTTAGAATGAAGGTATCACGATTCACTATTATAAATAATGTTTTGTATAAGAAATCTCTTGCAGGACCATATCTGAGGTGCTTGGAGGATCCCAAAACTAAAGAAGTGCTTTAGGATATACACGAAGGGGATTGTGGTAACCATACTGGGGGTTGACGTGATGTCGTGGTCACAATCAAATTTAATCCCAATAACAACTATATAGATAGTGGCAAGTGGGTATCGAACACAGGGAGTTTGTGGAATGTGTGTTATTTGAAGATTTATCTAAGTTAACTAAATTAATCTAATTGCAAAAGAAATAAGATTCGAGAGTTTATGTGAGTGAATTGGTTTTAGACTAAATTAAACTAAGTAAATTGCAAGAGGAAAGTTTGGTTGTAAGCAAATTAGAGACAAATGACCATCCTAGATTTCCGGTTTGTTTCGACATTCATATTATCATTCCACTAGAAAGAACTACATAGACATAGCTCATGTGTGATTACTTGCAGTGATGAAAGGGAACTAAGTACTCAGATTCCTAGAACGTGAGGTTGTTACCCGATGATCAATCAACCCTTACCCAATCCTAATTCTACCCATGATATCTCGATTGCCAACGGCACCAAGAACGTATGGTTTCAAACTAGATTAATATAAGAATTAACACGTTACTAACAAGCAATCACACACCATAACAAACCAACCATAAAGATAAGGATTGCTATTCTAGAAATTAGGAAATCAAATACAAAATGTCTCAAACAAACCTTCAATCTAGGACAATCATAAAGTGTTTAGCCACTCATGGCTTGAAGCAACATCATAACAAAAGTACTATTGTTCATCAAGATTAAAGACAATAAACTAATGATTAGATAGTGTTTCTCCTTGCCAAAGTCTCCCAAGTTGCTCCAATTTTCGTCCAACAACAAGTGATAACCGAAAGAAGATGATTAGCCACCATAAAACCACTTGAAAATGGCATTAAAATGAGGAGTTACACATTTTGGATCAGACGGAGCCGTAAGCTACGGCTAGGTGCCGTACCTTACGGCTGTCAACGAACTCAGAAAGTCAACCCAGAGCCGTAAGCTACGGCTGGGTGCCGTACCTTACGGCTATCATCAATTCTTTACGGCCCTTTGCTCCTGTTTTACGGTAATGCTTCCAAACCAACATAGGGGCCGTAACCTACGGCTGGGAGGCGTAGCTTACGGCCCCGAATGGCATTTTTCTTTGTTTCCTTCTTTTGCTCCACCATTTCTTCAACTCCTGCTTGGCCGACTTTAAATATCCATCCATGCTTCCTAAAACCATCATCTTGAACACTTTAACACCTGCATCATCAACATCTTGTGATTACCTAGTTCAAGCAAATAACCGGATAAAGTATGGTATTTTAGTCTATTTAAAGGCCTTAAGGGTTGTCCTACGGACCACCCGTCACATCCCCACACTTACCCGTTGCTTGTCCCAAGCAACCCATTCAAAAATTATTCAAAACCACTAGCGATCAATTATGCAAACCAAGCTAAATATGCCGTCCTTTTACTAACTTTCAATCATACCACAAGACACACCCCTCACAATAATCTCTCGGTAACAAGAATTATTAGCATAATGCTAAACCACTCAATGCGTGTGTGTGTGCGCGACAATAAGCTTGTATATAAATCAAGTTTCCTCCTAACAAATATCTAGCATGCTTTAGAATCAAAGGGACTTGCGGGTTGTAACAGGGCTAGGTGCAAAGGTAGGAAAATGGTGGAATACATATGAAAGAGCTAATTGATTTGACCCGGTTTTTATTTCTACTACTACGAAGCAAACACCAAATATATACACAATTTCTTCAACATTCTCAACTACAATCGCAACTAAATACTTTTTTTTTTTTTTCATATCTTTCTCATATTTTTTTTTCTTTTTCTTTTCTTTTTTTTTTCTTTTTGTCTCATATCGAACTTCAACAATATATACAAAAACATCAACCATCACAAACTCAATTCCTAAACTGGGTCATCTCAAAAGGGTAAAATTTAATAGGGAGTAGGTTTGGGTCACAATCGAATGGTATAAGGCTCAAACATGGCTTTCTAAAGACCAAACCCCCACCCCTCACAATACCAAGCTCATATATGTAAAGTATGAGGTCCAACCCACCAATCCCGCACTCTCACACATCTAGACGAGGCTACCTAAAAGTCCCCCTATCATTTTCAAAAGCATGCTAATTCTAGGATTTAACAAGTATTCACACATAAGTTCTATTAACACACAACACACACCGCCACTCAAACAATGAAATATCAATAACAATCATGTGTGGCTCAAATCCTCACCAAGAAAAGACTAGGAATGGGTGTCGGTGTGTCAAGTGGCACAATATCAAGTTTTCAAATTTTAACAATTTTCGCTTGGATTTACAAAAAAATTTTTAGAACTCTCAAAAATTTCCCCCCATCCCCACACTTGGGATACATTGTCTCAATGTATGGTTTTGAGGGAAAGATCGCTTCTAACCAAAACATTAGCTTTCGCTAATACTCTCAAATCCCAAATTTCTTTTTGGATTTTTCATTTTTTTTTTTTAATTTAATTTTTTTTTTTTTTATAAACAAAAGCAAACTAATAAACTAACAATATTTCAAAGCTAAAGAACATGACAAGTCTAAGGAAAAAGTACATTGACCTGGTAAAGTTTGGCACAACAGATATTGTAAATGATCCAATCTCCTTTCACCACCTTCACACAAATATCCGCACATCTTCCCCACACTTGAGTGTTGCCATGGCCCTGAAACAAAGAAAACTCAAGAAATAACAATATCAGTGAAAAACCTCGGGTTGCCTCCCGAGCAGCGCTAAGTTTCGCGTCTTCAGCCAGACCGTGCCACCCCCATTTATGGTGGCTCAAAGAATCGGTTCCTGCCATCTCCATCACTTCCTTGTGCCATCGAACAAAATGCATCCATCTTGTTTTGACTCGGTGGGTAATCAAATACACTCTTGCTCGCACCCATATATGTTTCTTCACGGTCCGGTGGGTGCTTTTTTCTCATTCGTGGTAACACCTTTTCACTAAACCCGCTATCCTTCGCCACAACAAAATCATAACTAATCATCTTAGTCTGAACATCAAATGACAACTTACGGTTCCTTTCAGTCATGGTAATAATTCCTTCTCTACAATCAATTTGAGCATTTGCCGTATAGAGAAACGGTCGACCTAAAATCACCCTTTGTTGTGATGCCATGTTGGTAGAAGCATAGTCCAAAACTAGAAAATCCACCGGGTATTCAAATTCTCCCAACTGAATCTTAACATTCCTAACCATTCCCCGTGGACGCCTCCAACTTCCATCCGCCAAGCTCACCATGGTGTCTATACCTTCAAGTGGACCAAAGTCGTACATATTGTATAAATCACTTGGTAGCACACTCATGCTTGCCCCGTAGTCCAACAATGCGTGAGGGATTTTTAATTTTCCCACACGGATAGGCACGATTGGCGCTTCACACTCTTTATCATTCTCGACTTCGTCATCTTTTTTCAAACCTGCATTCACTTGATACGAAGAAGTTAGCAATGTGTCATTAAATTGAGTATTTGGAACGGTGCTTACCACATTGATGTTAATGCTTTTTGTGTTCTTGGGATTTGGCACCGTATCACTCGGTGGCTGTCCTTTTGCTTTCTTTAACATCGCTACGTCACTTGCAAGTTGACCCATTTGAGTGGTCAACGATTGGATGCTTTTGTCACGAACCTCGTCCTTTTGCAGCCGAACCTCATCCCGTTGGTTCATTCGTTGCATTTCACTTTGCATCGCCTTCAACATCTCCATCATCTCATTTCCACCCGAAGAGCTTTGACCCGTTTGATATTGCCTTTGAAATCCTTGGTTTCCTTGGAAATTCGGGTTTGCTTGATTTGAAGGGTTCCCATAACGAAAGTTTGGGTGGTTCCTCAACCCGGGGTGGTAAGTGTTAGAATTCATATTGTTGTAATTTCTACCACCCCCTCCTTGACCTTGAATAGCATGAACCTCTTCGTATTGCCCATCACCTCCTTGGCAATATTCAGCAGCATGACCTATTTCATTGCATAAAGCACAAACATCATAAATTTGATTAGAAGTTTGAACATTACCATCATCTATGGCGTGCACTTGTGATCGGGCAATGGCTGGTCGAGCTCTTCTTGAGGCTTGAGCTTTCCTCTTTGATGTAGTTGCCATGCTTTCCAAGAACTCCCAATCATCATTCTCATAATTTGTTCCAAAAGTCCCACCGGTAATAGACATCAAGTCACGTGCATCTTCGGCACTCAACCCCTCGTGAAAGGCATTCATCAACTCCCATAATTCAATTCCATGATGAGGGCAATTTTTAATCATCATATTGAAACGCTCGAATGCCTCATGAAACATCTCACCATGTTGTTGTTGGAAGCTTCTCAACCCCTTTCTTGCATCGTTGGTCTTTTGGGCGGTGTAAAACTCATCCAAGAAAGTTTGTTGCATCTCCCCCCATGTATATATGGATGCCGAAGGTAACGTGTAGAACCATTTCTTCGCCTTATCTTCCAAAGAAAATTGGAATAATACCAATTTGATGTCATCAGACGAGAAACCTTGACTCCCAAGAGTGTTACAAATCGAGTCATAAGCCTCTAAATGAAAGTAAGGCTCCTCCGTTGCCAACCCTTTGTATTTTGGTAAACTTTGCAAAGAGTTGGTCCTCATTTCAAATGTTCTCCCTTGATCATTGTGAGGAATAACTACCGGTGAAGGGTTTTGAGTGATTACCGGTCGAAAATGTGCTTCAATGCCCTTCACATTTTCTCTAAGGTGTCTCCTTGGAACACCCAATCGACCCCTTGGACGAATAGGACCCATTGGTCTTGGTATAGGCCCTTGTGGTGCAATTGGTTGTTGAAATTGTTGTTGGGGCATCGGTGGGTATTGAATCGGCCTTTGGAATTGAGGTTGTACGTTTTGTGGCCGAACTTGTTGCAAAGGAATAGGGCGTTGCATTGGTTGCCCTTGTGGCCTCGGCCGAATGTGTTGTGGTATGAGTTGTTGTTGTGGAATCCCACCAACACTTGACATTCTTTGAGTTTGCCCAGGCACATAAGTCAACTCTCCTTGATCTCCACTACCCACATAAGCATAACCCTCTTCCTCATAACCCTCGAAATCTTCATATCCTTCTTCATACCCATCTCCTTCTATACCCCCCAATGATGGCCCAAATGGAATAGATGAGTATTGAAAACCGGACTGGTTCGGTACTCCAAATGATGAAGTAGCATGAACAACAGTTGAGCCTTGTGGTAATGTATAGGTGGATGATGATTGACCTGAAGCTGGGAAAAAATGGGTAAGTGGTGGAATTGTAGAAGCAGGGCTAAAGGTAATGGTAGGTTCAGTTTGAGAATTGGTAGGTAATGTAGTATTGGGTGGTGGGATATCAAATGGTGAAGTAAATTCGGTAGTAGAACTGGGCATGGTGGTATTTGGTGAAGGTTGAGTGGATGTTGGTATGAATGGTGAAGTAGGTTCACCCGTAGTGGGTGGTGGTTGTGGTGGATCCATGTATCGAATTGGTGTGATTGGTGTAGTTGGTGTTGTTGGTGAACCACTGATTCTGTTCTCTCTTAGCAAAATTTTGTTTCCTCTTAACGTTCGCTCAATTTCCGGATCAAATGCCAAAGGTGATAGCTTGTGAGAGCTCCTAGTACGCATGCACCTGTCAATACCTGCACACTAACACACCCAGTGTAAACCGGAAAAATAACAAACTTAAAAAGAAGTAAAATAACACACGTTGCGCACTACTCCCCGGCAACGGCGCCAAAATTTGACGTGATGTCGTGGTCACAATCAAATTTAATCCCAATAACAACTATATAGATAGTGGCAAGTGGGTATCGAACACAGGGAGTTTGTGGAATGTGTGTTATTTGAAGATTTATCTAAGTTAACTAAATTAATCTAATTGCAAAAGAAATAAGATTCGAGAGTTTATGTGAGTGAATTGGTTTTAGACTAAATTAAACTAAGTAAATTGCAAGAGGAAAGTTTGGTTGTAAGCAAATTAGAGACAAATGACCATCCTAGATTTCCGGTTTGTTTCGACATTCATATTATCATTCCACTAGAAAGAACTACATAGACATAGCTCATGTGTGATTACTTGCAGTGATGAAAGGGAACTAAGTACTCAGATTCCTAGAACGTGAGGTTGTTACCCGATGATCAATCAACCCTTACCCAATCCTAATTCTACCCATGATATCTCGATTGCCAACGGCACCAAGAACGTATGGTTTCAAACTAGATTAATATAAGAATTAACACGTTACTAACAAACAATCACACACCATAACAAACCAACCATAAAGATAAGGATTGCTATTCTAGAAATTAGGAAATCAAATACAAAATGTCTCAAACAAACCTTCAATCTAGGACAATCATAAAGTGTTTAGCCACTCATGGCTTGAAGCAACATCATAACAAAAGTACTATTGTTCATCAAGATCAAAGACAATAAACTAATGATTAGATAGTGTTTCTCCTTGCCAAAGTCTCCCAAGTTGCTCCAATTTTCGTCCAACAACAAGTGATAACCGAAAGAAGATGATTAGCCACCATAAAACCACTTGAAAATGGCATTAAAATGAGGAGTTACACATTTTGGATCAGACGGAGCCGTAAGCTACGGCTAGGTGCCGTACCTTACGGCTGTCAACGAACTCAGAAAGTCAACCCAGAGCCGTAAGCTACGGCTGGGTGCCGTACCTTACGGCTATCATCAATTCTTTACGGCCCTTTGCTCCTGTTTTACGGTAATGCTTCCAAACCAACATAGGGGCCGTAACCTACGGCTGGGAGGCGTAGCTTACGGCCCTGAATGGCATTTTTCTTTGTTTCCTTCTTTTGCTCCACCATTTCTTCAACTCCTTCTTGGCCGACTTTAAATATCCATCCATGCTTCCTAAAACCATCATCTTGAACACTTTAACACCTGCATCATCAACATCTTGCGATTACCTAGTTCAAGCAAATAACCGGATAAAGTATGGTATTTTAGTCTATTTAAAGGCCTTAAGGGTTGTCCTACGGACCACCCGTCAGGGGTAGATCATTATTCTCAAAGGTGTTAAGAACAGGATACTATTGGCCAACAATGAGGAAAGACGCAGCAGAATATGCTCGAAGATGTGATGCATGTCAAAGACACAGTAATATATTGCATCAACCTGCTGAACCACTATATCCTATTGCTTCCCCTTGGCCATTCATGAAGTGGGGGATGGACATAGTGGGAAAATTGCCAAAAGCTCCAGGAGGAAAAGTCTTTATGCTGGCAATGACAGATTATTTCTCTAAATGGGTTGAAGCTGAAGCATTTGTTCAAGTCAGAGACTAGGAAGTAGTATCCTTCATAAAAGGAATATCCTGACTAGGTTTGGGGTACCAGCTGAGATAATTTATGACAATGGCTCTCAGTTTATCAGTAAGAGGACAACCGATTTTTGTAAGAATTAGGGAATCAAAATGATCACATCTACACCGGTACATCCTCAAGCGAACGGACAAGCAGAATCCTCGAATAAGATAATTGTCAACAATTTAAAGAAGAGACTAGGAGCTAAGAAAGGAAGATGGGCAGAAGAATTACCTTTTGTTTTATGGGCTGACAGGACAACAGTGAAAAATGCAACTGGGCAAACCCCATTTTCCTTGGTATTTGGAGCAGAGGCAGTAATCCCGACAGAGATGGTGATACCTACAGCAAGATCCAACCTTCGGGATCCTGAGAAGAATCCTGAAGCCCTATGTCAAGAATTGGATACTATTGATGAGACGAGGGATGCGGCAAAGTTGAGAATGGCAGCATATCAACAGAGGATATCCAGAGCATATAACAAGAATCTAAGGACTAGAAGGTTTCAAGTTGGAGATTGGGTATTAAGGAAGGCTTTTCAGAATACTATTAATCCTGCTGATGGAAAGTTAGCTCCTAAGTGGGAAGGACCTTATGAGATTGAATCAGAATCCGAAAAAGGAGCATATCAGCTTAAGAATGTGGAGGGGGATCTACCACCAAGATCCTGGAATGCTATACACCTCAAAGCCTATTTCAAGTGAGTTTAGAATTTAATTTCTAACTCAAGATGGTATGAATTCTATCTCTTTTAAATATAATTCTTTTTTATTGAACCCAATACTGACTTAAGCATCAGAGGGGTGTTAGCCAGGCTAACACCCACCTTAGTTTAAGGTTGTTTTGCAGAATATGCTTCGGGATATAGCTCCAGGATATACACTCAAGATAATTTGAAAGAATAGAGGATTGGCCCCCTCTCTCACGTTTAAGGGATCCTGATCCCTTCACAGGTTTAAAGGTATTCACCTTTCTCTCGAATTGGGTTTAAACACCCCGCCTGGAGCACAAGTTATCCAGGGATAGTTCAAGATAAAGGGACCAGTCCATGTAAAAGTGGCTGACAATTTCGTTATTGTTGGCTATATCCTGGATCCTAAAGGTATATGAGGATTGATCACCCTCTCTTGCGAAAGGGTATTTTCATACTCTCTAAGGTTTAAAGGTTTTCACCTTTCTAAGTCTTGGATTTTATACACTCCCGCCTGTAGCGCACAAAAATTTGGGATTTTCCCTAGTATGCTCAGGGTTTATCCCCAGAATATTGAGGATCTATCTCCATGATATTTAGGGTTTATCCCCTGTGATACTAAAGTTATACATAAGTATGAAATCAGTTGTGATCATAAGAGTTCCTAAGTATTTAACAATGACATAAACAGGGGACATTCCTACTAAGGCATTGTGAAAAGCTCAGAGGATCAAGCTTGGGCCTAGTTCACTAAGTGTCCCAGACTGGGGACATCTTCGGTGGAAAGGTTGCAAAAGGATTGAAGTTTAAGAATAGGGTTGTACTCTATCTCTGGTATGAACTTTCCTTTTTGTTCCTTTAAAAGCCTTGTCTAAATTGTCTAAATTTTCTGAAACTATGTTTAACAAAAGCTTGATTATAACATTTACGAGTATCCTGATCAGGATATGTTCTCAGGATATATTCTCAAGATATATTCTCAAGATATATTCTCAGGATATATTTCAGGATATTTGGTTGGAATGTTTGAAGTATGATTGAAGATTGAAACTATACTTGAACCAAATATCAGTTATCAAAACAAGCTTTGTAAAAATAAAAATGAACAACAACGGATAAGGCCAAAAGAAAGTTATATTATTAACATAGCAAAAGTTTGTGCTTTTGGTTTCATCTCAAACTGAGATCCATCCACAAAAAGTACAATTAGTTTCTAACCATATTTACTTAACAGTTGAAGGTTTCATCTCAAACCGGGACCCATCCACCTCCAACTGTTATATTGTTCAAATAAACCATACTAACTGATGACCAAGGGCTTCGTCCTGAAACTCAGAATCCCTCCACCTTTGGCCATCGTATTGTCTACATGCAGGAAATTAAATTGTTTAACAAAAAAGAAAGGGAAATTGTTCAAACAACCACAGACTAACAAATTTAAAAAGTGGGCTCCGGCCTCGGCAACAATATCCATCATTGCCCACTTCGCTCCTTTCAAGGAGCAACAGCTTCTTCACCAGCATCATCTCCTCCAGCATCCGCTCCAGCATCACCAGCAGCATCATCCCCAGCATTCACATCAGCAGCGACCAACTTCTCAGCCACCTTAGCATTCAACAGCAGGCTTCGCAGGATGCTCCACGGGATTGCCACCGAGATCCCTCAACTTCGCCTCCCAAGCATCGACATTCCATGTAGGGCATTCAAGGCCCATGTTCTTGGCCTCATAGGCCATTTTCAACCTGGCTTGGAGGAGAGAGATAACAACGGAGCCCTTAAGATTTTCTCGATAAGAAGCCAAGTCCTGTTCATGTTGAACCTGAGCTGCGTCATATTTGGCCTAGGCTTCTTAGGTGATCTTCTTGATGGTGGCTTGATGCTCCTGGGTCGTCGCCTTATACTTGTCCTCATAATGTTTAGACTTGGCGGCGGCAATGGTTGCTTGGTCTGCGACATCCGTCTCTGCCTTCTTCAACTTGATCTCCAACGTCTTGACCAGTCCACATGAGTCTTCATATTAATGCACCGACCGCTCGAGACCATGCAATCAGGTGAACAGGTATCAATATGTGTACTCGACATATATAACTAGCATATATGTGCAGGATATGAGGTTAGGATACTTACCTGGTTAAGAAAGCTGATCATGAACTTGCTGGATTCTGTGAATCCATGATTCTCATATGGAAAAACGTCGGAGGCAACTGGGGAATCTGGCTCCTTTCTTTTGCGGGAGCTCGAGGAACACGTCTTCACGATAGGAGAAGGCTTGGGTACGGCTGTTGCTTTGGAACTGGTCACTGATTTTGAAGCGGTAGAAGGTTTGCTGGGTTCCTTCTTCACCTGGGCGGGGCCGGAATAGCTGTCCAGCTCTTCGAGCTCAAAGGTCTCTGGAATCTTGACTGGTGCTGCATAACAGGGAAAATCTAAACCTCTATTCGTATTTTATTTAACTAAATATAAATATGTGTGGAAAATTTAGATCCTTACCAGACATTTCAGATGAGGAGTATTGGCTTGAACTTGGAAGATGCGATGAAAAAGATCTATCACTATCAGGCAATTGATAAATTATTGTAATTCTTTCTTGAGACTTTTCAGTAGGCGGAGCCAATTCCTTGAAGTTCGCTGCATAAAAATATAAGGATGTTAGTGCAGGATACATCATCGGGATATTTTTGGGGATATTTTATACCCTAAACCCTACCGGAAGTCAACCATTTCACCGGAAGGCTATTGCCTTCGTCAATGGAGTCCCGTTTAACAAAGAAAAATTTACGTTGCCACCCGTCCTCATTTCTGCTGGCTTTGAGGATAAGGGGGTTGCCGGAAGTTGAAAAAAGCAAGAAACGGCTGTTGCCGTGTGATCGGAGACGGTAAGCGATCGGAAGGTCTTCAATACAAAGGTCAGGGACATGAAAGGTCTTGATCTGGTTGAGAGTAAGGAGTACCCTCCAGAGCATGGGCATTGTTTGGGCGAAACAGAGACCGGTGGTTCGAAAAAATTCCATGATGAATTCCGGGAAGGGATATCGAAGGTCAAGAGAGAATGGATATGCTAAGAAGCAGATCCATTCATCTGATGAAACATCTGATCGGAGTTTCGATTGAAAGGACGGATGATTGCCTTATCGGGAAAAGCACTGGAGTTTCGTAATGCGGCAATGTCGGCGTTGTTAAAGGAGCACACCTCCTTCCCGGGGTGACTGATTAAGTTTTGGTTGACGAACGACGAAGACGAATCACCGGAATGTGATCGAGTTCTGGTAGCCATAGTGCAAGATAAATAGCAAGAATTTTGAAAGAAAAGAAGAGAGAAAATACCTGAGATTTCTGGAAAGGATGAAGGGTTATCAACAAGGAAGAGAGAAGATATAGGGGCTAAATGGATAGCCATTGAGTACAAAACGCGTTGGAAGTTGCAGCTTGTCACTTCAAGCATTGTTTCAACTTAATTACCTCGATTCGCGAGATAGGACTTTTAAAATATATCCGTTGGAATTGGTATACCAACAGATATATTTTGGGGACAATTGTTATGGGTGGTTTTCTACTCATATATCCTGAATAATATTCTGATTATGTTTCTTTTATTGTGATCAGGATATTGGTAACATCCTGACACAGTATCCTGGTAGTGACTAATTAACTCACGTGCAGATTAACGAAGCAAGTCTATAACGTTCAAGTGGACCTCTTCTCCCAAAGACTCGGGCTAATATGTTGAAATAGGAACGTTGAAGCCGGATGACGTGGACTATAACGTTCACAAAGGGAATATTCGCTTTATCCCGGATTTGTAGGCTAGTTAGTTAGCTTTGTTTTACTATAAATAGGATTGATCGGATCAGATAAGAACACACACAATTCTTCGAACACTCTTGCTCTCTACTAGTTGCAATCACTCACACTTACACTTGTATTCAAATCGCATTGTAACACCTAGTTGATCCGTATCATATCCCGCACTGTATCCTGATATTTGAAGTAATAAGAAGAACAAGGCAGCTGCGATTGTCAGCTCCCGAGGTTTTGTGCCGGTGATTTAAATTGATCAAGGGCTTTCCTCGTACATCTCGTGTCATCCTTTACCTTTTTGGTCATCGTTTGATTGTAGATACAGCTCGATATCCTGAGCCGTATCCTGAAAACTGTTTTTGTTAACAACTTAATCAGCATATATTTTTTCAAATACTTCTAGCACACTACCTCACTAAACTAATTTGATCACTTAATTACTTAGGTAATTTTTAACCAAAACAGTTTCTGATAGAGATAGCCGTTTTACCTCTCATTTTTGGACAAGTTTCCAAAAAGCAATGGGAACCACGTTGAATCTAAGCACAGCTTATCATCCTCAAACGGACGGATAAAGCGAAAGGACAATTCAGACAGTGGAGGACATGCTTAGGGCTTGTGTAATTGATTTCGGAGGTAATTGGGACGATCACTTACCATTATTAGAATTTTCTTATAATGACAGTTATCACACAAGTATCAATGCTGCACCATTCGAAGCACTTTATGGACGAAAATGCCGAACCCCAGTCTGTTGGGCAGAAATTGGGGAAAAGCAACTATCAGGACCTGAGATAGTGCAAGAAACAACCAACAAGATCATTCAAGTCAAGGAACGACTGAAAGCAGCACGTGACCGACAAAAGAGTTATGCTGATAACAGACGAAAGCCATTGGAATTTCAGGTAGGTGACAAAGTGTTATTGAAAGTTTCTCCTTGGAAAGGAGTGGTAAGATTCATCAAATGAGGAAAGCTAAGCCCCAGGTATGTTGGACCTTTTGAGATTATTAGAAGAATAGGACCTGTAGCTTATCAGCTACAACTGCCAGAGGAAATGACAGGAATACATGATGTATTTCATGTATCTAATCTCAAGAAATGCTTAGCTGATGAATCACTGGTAGTACCTCTAAAGGATATAGAGGTAAATGAGCAATTAAAATTTGTAGAAAGGCCTCTACAGATTGAAGACAGGAAAATTAAGAACCTCAAGCACAAGAGATTAGTTCTGGTCAAAGTGAAATGGGACTCCAAAAGAGGACCAGAGTACACATGGGAGCTTGAATCAGAAATGCAAAGGAAATATCCACACTTATTCCAGTAGATCTAGAGGACGAGCTCTAAAACAAGGTGGGGAGGATATAACAACCCTCAAAATATTTTCGACACCCTAAAAATAATTAAACTATCCCAAAACGTCCTAAAATACACCCCGTATACGTATAATAGCCCTAAATACCTTTAATTTAATAAAATAAAAATAAAAACAAAAATTAAGGGGTCGTCGCGGGGCGCGAAGGATTACCCGTCGGCCTACGCGGGGCGCGACAGCCCAGCTACGAGGCCTCACCCAGAGCCGACACGTGGCTCAAGCGTGTCAAGGCTAGAAGTGATGACCGGTTAAAGCTAGCTACACCCCTAGCTCGCGGGCCGTGTAAGCCCCCGCCTCCTCTTACGTGGGGCGCGACGAAGCTCGAATCAGGCCCTATAAATTAAGGGCATCAGCCTTCAGTCCCAGTCGCTCACACTTTCTTTTCTCTTTCAAAAATTTACATAGTTAAAGCTATTCTTGGGTATAATACCCCCCTAAATAACGAAGTTCTGCCTCGTTGTAAGTATCATAACCCGGTTACGTATTAGATACGCTGCCCGATTGATCCAGGGTTCCGTAACGGCTGTCGAGGTTTTGCCGTCGTTGGAATGTCGTCTCGGGGAGGGTATTACTAATGTAAATATTGGGTTATTATACTAACACATGTGCATTTGTGTAATTTATAGATAATCACCAGGAAACCCTAAAGGAAAACCTAAGACAGCAATGTGAGTAATTTTCTTTTTGTAAACCTTTTTGCAAACTATTTTTACAAAACCTTTAATTATTTTAAATTATAATTAGCAGTGATTGGGTCTTTGTAATTCTTCAATTACTGCCGGTATGTTAGGGTTTTGTATACAAAATGAGGAACACGTTACCATTGGACAAAGAGTTAGTCAATGCGTAATATGACCCACCAGTCAGGATTGACAGTACTGAGTGAGTAATTGTGTAGATGTAAATATTGTAATCGCTCTCAATACGGTTAAATGATAAAACTCTTCTTGATTAAACTGGGATTCACTCACCAGTATTTCCCACTGACAAAATGTTTTTAAACGCGTTTCAGGTAACAAAATGTGAAAGCCAACTAGAAGCCAGCTGGACAGCACTGAAGGCTTGGAAAAGTGGCTATAAAAGTTACCTAAATAAAGAAGATGTTTTATTTCAATAAAATGGGGTTTACCCCTATAAATCAGTTTGTAATGAAAACTTGGGTTTTATCCCAATATACTTATTTAAATAAAATATGGTGTTTTATTCTGAATAAATATTTCCTAACTACGGTCCTGATGTAATTTTCGCTGCCAAATTGATAAACACCGATACCACCAAACTGATTCTCGTGACCGCCCATTCCCGGGACAGATACGGGGCGGGGGTTGCGACAATGATTCAGGATTCTTCTTAGGATATTCATCGTCAGGATCCTGGATACTTGATACTTCCTTATCCTGAGGCTTGCAGTGTTCCATCGCAGGATACAGGATATGTAGTACTGGTATTTGAGTTCCTTCCGGTATCCTGACTGTAGATCCCAAATTTGCCAAAGCATCTGCCTCAGCATTATCCTCTCTTGGTACCTGTTCAAGTGTAAAAACTTCGAAATATCCTGCTAATTTTTTGACAATTTCAGGATATTCGATTAATCTTTCACCGTTGACTGCATAGGATCCATTGAAATGGTTAGTAATTAACAAGGAATCAACATATACTTTCAAATTTTTAATATTCATATTCCTGGCCAACTCTAATCTTGCAATCAAGGCTTCATATTCTGCTTCATTATTAGTGGCAGGAAATTCACACCTAATAGCCTGGGGTAATATGTCCCCCTGTGGCGATTTTAGTAGTATACCTAATCCTACACCTCTCACATTAGATGCACCATCAGTATATAATGTCCAGGATTCTAAGGTTTCTCCTAGTTGTTGTACTTCTAGGTCTACTTCATTTTGAATATCACTACTGAAATCAGCCACAAAGTCTGCTAGAGCCTGAGACTTTATAGCGTTCCTAGGTTCATATATTAGATTATATACACTTAACTTTACTGACCATTTAGCCATTCTACCCGACATCTCAGGTTTCCTCAGCACATTTTTAACAGGATAATTAGTTTTAACATGAATCCTATGTGTCTCAAAATAATGTCTAAGCTTAGTTGATGCCATAACTAGGGCCAATATCAATTTCTCTAAGTGTGAGTATCTAGTTTCAGGATCTAATAAACTTTTACTAACATAATAGATAGGATACTGCTGACCTTCATGATCCTTTACCAAAACAGCACTGACTGCATTCCCTGATACTGCAAGATACAGGGATAATGGTTCACCATCCTCGGCTTCATCAATAAAGGTGCGGTTGAAAGATATTGCTTTAATTCCTGTAAGGCTGCTTCATGCTTTTCTCTCCACTCGAATCTCTTATTCTTCTTCAGGATATCGTAGAATTCTTTGCATTTCTCTAAGGATCTTGATATAAATTTGTTCAATGCCGCTACTCGTCCTGTTAATCTTTGCACATCTTTCATGTTGGATGGTGACTTGATATCTAGGATAGCTTTGATCTGTTCCGGGCTTGCTTCTAACCCCCTTTTAGTCACCATATATCCTAAAAGCTTTCCTGCCCCTACTCCAAAATGGCACTTGGCAGGATTTAGCTTCATGTTATACTGGTCCAGGATATCAAATGCTCATTCAATATCCCAGAGATGATCCTCAGCCTTCTTGGACTTTATCACCATGTCATCAATGTACACCTCCATGGTGGCCCCCAGTTTATCTTTAAACATCATATTCACCAATCTCTGGTATGTTGCACCTGCATTTTTCAAACCGAAAGGCATAGCGGTAATAGTAAATACCTGTTGGTTTCATGAAAGCAGTATCCTCCTGGTCTGAAGGTTCCATTTGGATCTGCTGGAATCCTGAGGATGCATCCATAAAGGTTAACATCTCATGACTGGCAGCTGCATCCACCATTGAGTCTATATGAGGCAGGGGGAATGCGTCTTTAGGACATGCTTTGTTTAAGTCTGTGTTGTTTTGGTCAAAAATCAGACTAGGATAATGCAACCAAATCTTCTTTTGTGAGGAATGATGCTTGAATCAATGAACAAATGTATGAACAACTTGTAAATGAAATGAATAAGTGACACAAGGAAAGCCCTTGATCAATGTATGATCTCTGGCATAAAAAATCTCGGGTGATGGAAACTACCGATCACCAACTATAATTAATCAAATGATCGTTATAACTCGGGATGATAACAAGCTTGTTACAAGGATCACTAGTGTGCAAAATGTATGTAATCGCCAGTGAGTTGCAGAAAGCTTGCGAGAGTGTGTGTGTTTGCTAATTGTTCTAACTATCAAGCTTGTTATCCCCTTTAAAAATAGAAATAAACTAAGTAAAAAACTATCCGCCAAATGTGCAAGCTATCCACGACTTCTAAAACGGTCATTAAGCTATGCACGTGCAGAATATCGAGAGCATATTCCCCTGGAATCTTGGCAAGACTGGGTCCAATGCGTATACTCCTGCAAAACAAGTTTAAATATAGTGGAAGTAACCGTTAGTGTAAGGATAACAATGAGGATTCTGGATCCTTAATCCTGCAACGTCTTTTAAGGATCCTTAATTCAAACAGAATTGAGGATCCGTGATCCTGGCTGCACTTGAGGATCCGTGATCCTTAGGTTTAGAAAATTCATCCCTAACAATTGCCCCCAAAATATGAGGAATAAAATACAACTTAATGAGTCATATTTTAGATCTTATCTGCAACGAACTAAATAACGTAAATATAGCCGTTAGAGCAGGACTAGCCGTTACACATCATGCGTCAGCGAAGTGACAACCTGCAGAATCATCATTATATATAGGTTAGAGATAAGGATCAATTTGCATTTAAATTCGAGCGATACTTCCCTTTAAATCCTCATTCAAGGATCAGAACAGGTATCTCTCTTCCCCTTCTCTCTTCATCTGCTTATTCTGATCTTCTCTTTTCTTATCATCCATGGCGAAAATGGTTCTTCGATCCTCACCAGCCAAGGATCCAAAGAAGGATGATTCCTTGAAAAGCCAAGGCATCATCAAAAATCATTCGTCTGAGCTATGCCGCTTTACCGACCCAGAGATTGACCGGATTCGCCATTGTTTCCCGGCGGACACCGTCTTTAAACCTTTTGACCCTACTGCCAAAAGTGACTCTGTCTCTGACACTTGGGTTGCTTTTCCGGCCACCCCATTCTTGATAGGATTCTCCTATCCTTTCCCTGCCTTTACCCAATCTTTCTTTGCACTCACCGGTATGTGCTATATCCAGGCCATGCCGATGATGTGGAGGGTTCTGCATACCCTAGAAAACATTATTGAGCAGGAAGGTATAGAGATGGGAATGTCGGAATTGGCCGAATTGTAGAATCTTGTCAGCCATGGCTCACACCGTTTCTTGTTCAAACATAAGCCCGGTGATCCTCATCCAATCCTTAAGACCACAAAGAATGATACCCACTGGAAAAACCGTTTCTTCTTTGTTAGGAGAGATTCTATTCCAGACGGGAAAGATCTCCCCAAAAAGTGGACCACCCATGGTAGGATATAGGATCCTTATAGAATGATCATAGGGTGATTCTGTTTCTTTTAATGATAACTGATCCTTTTCTGTCTTTTGTGTGCAGCTATCTTAGTTTCTCACCTCATAAAGTCACCTGCAACAAAAGAAAGAATCGCTGCCTTTTGGAGCCTTGATCCTGCAGTTAGAACATTCCAGGCCAAAACAAAGGATTCACAAGAAGTATCCTCTAGTTCAGTCACCATGTCAAGTAAGTATTTACATTTATGTATGATTAAATAAATATAGATTAAGGATACTTATCTGTTGTTTGCCACTTGTAGGTGCTGGAAAGTCTACAAAATCAGCCTCTCACTTCAGCGTCAGTGACCTTGATGCATACGTTCCCCCCAAGTCTGCCAAGAGACAAGCTGCTTCTAGTCCCAGCATTCCAAATCCTATGGCTATCAGCACCAAAGGCAAGGGTGGAAAGAAGAGAAAAACCGCTGACACTCTTGAAGGCCTGCCTCTCCTCCAGCATCAGTTTGAGGAATACGTCTCTGAGGTAAGGATCCTTGATCCTTAAATCTGTTCTACCCATATTGAGGATAATGGATCCTGATGCGTGTCATTCTTTTGCAGAAATTTGCTGAGATCCATATGCTCATGGATTCCTATGCTGAAGAGGGCTGAGCAAAAGGAGTTGGACTTCCAAAAGTTGTTCCTGGCTAAGGATCAAACCATCTCTACCCTCAAGAAGGAGCTCAACTTGGCGAAAAAGCAGCTGGTCATGGCCCACATCACTGCTGATCTGGAGAAGGCTGAAGTGATGGAGGGTGCTAAGCTTTCTGCCACCATTGCCATGCTCAAGATTAAACTGCAGATGGCAAAGGAAGATGAGGATCCCAACTTTGACAGGACTGCCTGGGACCAAGAGGGCTGGAAGAAGAGGCTTGAAGAGCTGGATGATGAGGAGGAGACTGAAGGGGTCCTGATGATCGAAGCCAGTGGCAGCAGGGTGAAGGATCAAGCTGAGGATGCAGCGGCTGGTGGTGAAGCAGTGAAGGTGTAGGCTGCAACAATGGGCGATGATGGATTTATCTAGACGCGGCCGGAGCCCATTTTTTTATGGTTTAGTAGTTTTTTGATTGTTGATGTTTTTGAACAATGGTGGGTCTGTAATAACTCTAAACAATAGTTCTTAGGTTTAAGGATCACTGATCCTTTAGACAATAGGTAGGATAACAAATGGTGGAGGGATCCTCTGTTTGAGGGATGAAGCCATTGTGATCCTGCCGTCTTTTTATTCCTGCACTTATTAGAACTTATTATCATGGACACCCTTTACCTACCCCAGCGGACGGGCCACGGATTGCTGGTAGATGCTAGGGGTAGGTAATTTTGACAACCTTTAGAGGGTTAACCTTTTGCTAAATAAAAAAAAATCTTAATCTTTTGACTATCTTATGTGTTATTATATTTGTGAATACTTTACCTTTCAATTGTTATGATGCATTTTGTTTGAATTCATGAGTTAAGAACAAAAGTTTAGTAGATTATGTCAAAACGTTTAGGATATGATCAAGGATCAAATATCCTATAATCGAAAAATTCAAAAAAGTGATATAACTTAAGGATCATGTATCCTGTTGTCAAAGAATAAGGGTCACTTAAATAAATAAAGAATAAAATTAAGGTGATTAAGGATCATACCTGAGAATCCAAGTTAGGATCCTAAACCTTCGATACTTACAATTACGATAACCAAAAGACAAACCTTAATAAAAGGTTAGGATCAAGGATCCTTAGTTGTTTAGCTTCAAAAACCTGAAATGGAACATAACTTGGGACTAAGACAATATAAGAGAAGAGTTAGCAACTGGGGACAAGCCCAACGATCTGGGGACAAGCCCAATAAACTGAGGACAAGCCCAAAAAACTGGGGACAAGCCCAAAAAACTGGGGACAATCCCAAAGGATCTTGTGTAAACTGGAGTATGGCCCTCACTGGCGACTATCCAAACTTAGTGACATGAAAATACCAAAACCTTAGCTAACGTGAAAACGTTAGAAATCTTAGGAACGGATGTATGGTACGTCTACCATTATACGTAGGATCCTGAATACAGCCAGTACAATGAAATTGTCAGCCCCTAAAGCGAGTACTGGTCCTATTACCTTGAACTGCACCAGGAACATCGTGCGCTACTGGCGAAACTGGGGACAGGCCCAAAAAACTGGGGACTAGCTCAAAAGACTGGGGACAAGCCCATAAAACTTAGGAGACTTCTGTGGATACTTGATCCTTCGCTAAGGATATATCAACCTTCTGCAAAACTCAGAACTAAATGAAAGAAGGATAAAGGATCCAGGATCCTTCTCCTTGTATATAAGTTAATTAAAGAAGTGGATAATTTGAGGTTAGATCATTACCAGAATAAGGATCATTTATCCTTTAAAGATCCTTCATGAACATCGGACACGAAAATAGCTAAGGATCCTGGATCCTTATTACATGAAGTATCTCTTCAGGTGGATAGCATTCCAAGCTCTTGGTAGCAAATTACCTTCCATTGTTAGCAATCGATATGCCCCCTTTCCTGCCTCAGCTTTAATCAGGTAGGGGCCTTCCCACTTTGGTGCCAACTTTCCATCAGCAGGATTTGTGGTATTCTGAAACGCTTTCCTCAATACCATGTCACCAACTTGGAATTTTCTGATCCTGACATTCTTATTGTAGGCTCCAGCCATCCTTTGCTGATAACTGGCCATCCTTATCCTTGCCAAATCCCTGAGTTCTTCTATGGTATCCAAATCTTGAATCAAGTTTTCGGCATTTCCCTCAGGATCATGGATGCTTGTTCTAGCAGTAGGAACCACCATCTCTGTAGGGATCACTGATTCTGCTCCAAACACTAAAGAAAATGGAGTCTAGCCAGTAGCATTCTTGGGGGTTGTTCTATCAGCCCATAGCACATAAGGTAACTCTTCTGCCCATTTTCCTTTCTTGGACCCAAGCTTCTTCTTCAAGTTGTTGATGGATCTTGTTGGATGATTCTGCTTGACCATTAGCTTGTGGGTGGACTGGTGTTGATGTTATCATCTTAATCCCCCAGCTGTCACAAAAGTTAGTAGTTCTATTCCCAATAAATTGGGATCCATTATCACAAATAATTTCAGAAGGGATACCAAATCTAGTAATAATATTTCTTTTAATAAAGGATATCACTTCTTTTTCTCTGACTTGAGCAAAGGCTTCAGCCTCTATCCACTTGGAGAAGTAATCAGTCATGGCAAGCATGAACACTTTTCCTCCTGGTGCTTTGGGAAGTTTACCAACTATATCCATTCCCCATCTCATGAATGGCCAAGAAGAGGATATAGGATGCAGGAGCTCTGCTGGCTGATGAAGGATATTACTATGTCTCTGACAAGCATCACATTTCTAGGCATAATCCACAGCATCATTCTTCATACTAGGCCAATAATATTCTGTCCTAAGGATCCTTGAGAATAATGCCCTGCCCCCAGTGTGGTTTCCACAATCTCCTTGATGAAAATCCTTTAGGACTTCTTGAATTTTAGGATCCTCTATGCACCTTAGATATGGATCTGCAAGAGATCGTTTATATAACATGTCATTTAATATTGTAAATTGAGATACCTTGATTTTGAAAGCCCTGGGGTTCTCTCCTGTAGGAATCTCTCCATGTTGTATATATCTCATAATTGGAAGGATCCATGATCCTGAATGAGATTGTTCATTATTGTCAAACCCCGACCACGTAAAACAACAAAGCGTGGCGGAAAAGTCGGGGGTGTTGTAACAGAATTATTGTTTCATAACCATGGATACAAAAAGTGTTTCGTTTTATTGATAATATTAAACATTAACATTGTTTTAACATGTAACAAACAAGTTTTATATCGACTATCATCGTTTTATGTCACTAAGGCCTCGTCCAGATCCTATGTGATGCATGCATCCTAGAACGTCAATCAAGCAACAACATCTGAAACATATGTAAAAACAAAGTCAGCAAAGAAATGCTGGTGAGTACATAGGTTTTATAAGAGTATCGGAATCATGGCTTGTTTACTTATATTGCAATACCTCGAAAACCTTGTTTTTAGAAAGTGTATAATATTGCAACATTATTAACCAACTCAAATCAAGATGGTTATAATTTATAAAAATTTCATAGCCATGATTCTTAACCCAAAAGCTTTTTGTTTTAGAAAACCATCTTGTAAAACATCTCGTATAAACTCGTTAATAAAACTCGTATATTATTTTGAAAACATCGTTGAGTGATATCATTTCAATATCGTTTACCCAAGTGAACTAAATAACTCCACGGTATGTAATATTTTGAAAACACTTATATATAAGAAGTACCAGCGGCGTATCTACCATGTTTTCACCACATTACACCCGTCCCATTATCTAAACACTAGCCAAAAACCAATCGTTTACCCAGATCGTTTAACATCGTTTCCAAATCGTTTCGAAATCATTTCCAAATCGTTCCCAAATCATTTCTAAATCGCTTACTCGTTTAAATCGTCCTCATTTTAATTGTGATAACTTATATATGGTCGTCTCGTTAATAACATTCAAACCTTTGTGACTCGTTCATCGTTCAACTCGTTCTTGTATTAACAAACCTCCAAAGGGTAAGTTAACAATCATCAGATTCAGTAGTTACCCACAACACCCACACATAACCATGTGTCACACCCCCAAAATCCACACGCGGAGTATCACCGCTTGGAGGCATGACTGACCAGGATCAAGCCACCAATCATATTGAACATAACAAGTAAAATGTAAAATTCAACCACACAATATGAAAGGTGTCTCAAATCAAAAACGTAGTTAGGTGTTTAGCGGAAGCATAATTGTAAAACTCAATGTAAGTATTAAGTACGAAATAAAGGAATATTTTTGGCATGGCACACACTGCCATGTCCCACAATGACCGCGCCTCCCTGTGCAAGCTCCAAGAGTACCTAACGACCTGCAAGGCATGTAACAACGAGTTAACAACAAAGTTGAGCGAGTTCACAGTTGGTTGTTTAGTCATAGCATTCGTTTCGTAAATCAGATGTTCGTTTTGTAAACCATGTATCGTATTAATTCGTATCGCGGTCTCCCAGACATGTTTGCGAAGATTGGTGGGGGCTTCCCATGTGTTACTAGACTGTGCGTATCGACTACTACGAAAATGTAAGAGGTGCCCTAGGTCAATGTCTATCAGCATTGACCCTTTGCCCATAGTCCATTAGTACACGCCCGTCCGACTGGCACGGTGTGAGGTTTGTTAAACCTAATAGCGCTATTAACTAATGACCCGCTCGCCATAGGCCTCGGCGACTAAGTCGATATAAATGAGGGACTTCATGATAGAGGTTTGGTCTAGTGTGTAATCTTGGCATCCTACCCACGGAGGATGGTTGTAGTTACCGTTTAAATCATTAACCCATTCCCAACCCTTGGGAATCCCGTGCCTTGGAAAGAGTGTGAACTCACCTTGGTTTGCTCGGTATGCTAAAGAAATACACGCTCACAAATAATCAGTCACGACCTATAGTATGCATGTATATACAATCAGTACATGTTTGTAATGGTTCACATACAATCTACGTCACAAAGTGTTCTCAAGCAATCATCATGCATCATGTAAACAGTTATTCAATTTCATACCATCCATGCTTCACATAAAGGTTTCCTCAGTTTATTTAAACCTTGTAGTCCAATAACTGACTTAACAGAAATATCATACTTAACAGGGTTAACATGCTGACCGAGTTAACCCACTTATCATACTTAACATACATGACAGAGTCAATCAGAATCAATAGGGTTATCACACATACTGAGCTTAACATACATGACAGGGTTAACATAACTCAGTTAACATACTTTACATATTTGACATGTTTAACAGCGTTAACAACTTAACAGAGTGATAAACTAACTGAGTTAATAACTAATCAGACTTAGCAACTAACAGAGTTTGACAACTATTAGAGTTAACAAAAGTAATGGATCACTGTTCAGAATACTTGACTAAAGCACATGCGACGAAATCACATTCTGGGCGAAAACATTATGGACGAAATCACCTTTTTAGCGAAAACACTGGAGGGACGAAATCCCAAAGTGTTTTCGTCGGGGTAGCGTTTTCGTCGGGTGGGGTATTTTCGTCGACTCCCACAATCATCAACATCGAAATCAGTTACTTTCAGGAACTATAATCATCATCTAACAGTTACATTGTTTTAACAATCATTCGATCTGTATCATAATTCATAATTCATACCCTCATACGATCATCCTCAGATTCAAAGAAGTAAAGCATAACCAGTAAACATCAGATTATTATGATTATCAAGCATCAAGCTGGGCATGCATCAAGACCTAAACAACTGCCATCACAACATCTAATCTATTCTACATGATTCGCGACAAAAACATCAAGCTATCCATACACCATTATGTCATTTAGAGATACACGCACACACAACATCAAACTGAACGTTGACAGTAGACATACACAATCGATCATAACATCGGCTTATAAGGGTTCCTACCAAACCAATCAATTCAATTCGCAACATGATCACAATCATTATGTGCTAACAGTTAATTCATAAAGCCAATCAATAGTAAATCTTGTTTTCAATCAAACAGTCATCAATAGTTGATCACTAACCTTAACAGAAGGGACAATAAATCAAACGACGAACGAGGCTTCGAGTGTACTAGATTTTCGTCGCACACAGGGAAAAGCAATAGGGACTCTAGGGTTTGGTAACTGATCATGTACACAACCTATTACGCTAAAATACGTACAGATATGAGGTTGGACCCTAATTGGGCTTGGGCGAAGACTGGGTAGACGAAATTAAGTGATTTTGTCGAGTGGCTATGGTGAAAAACCCCTTGGGTTTTCGTTGAGCATGCTTGGGGCGAAATCCCTTTTGGATTTCGTCAGGAACAATAAAATGTAATATAATATATATATATACATACAATGTTACATCACACATTTCACAAAAATCCATATTTTAACACTTATCACACTAAGCATTAATATCAATAAAATAACACGGTGCACAAACAAGAACAGTTGTGAGGAAAGACCTTGAAAACTCGGGTTGTCACACCATGGGTATAGTGTAATAACGGGATTTGTCATATCCTATGGTACCATAACCTAATACTGGTCGGCTTGATCAATGCTAATGAATGTCGTTCGTTATGTAACTACAACCAACAAGTTCGTTCACATTATCGAAATCGTTAATAGTTTAGTATAAATCGTTCTATTCGTTTTTGAAATCATCGTTTAAACCTTGAAAACATTTTGTACATATGAATCACCCCAAAACAATTGAAAACAGTAAAATAGGGGAACTATGTACTCACATGTAGTGCAAGGTATCCTCAATCAATAGTACTTCAACAAACTCGAGTAAACCAGAGAAATCAAGCAGCACCTAGTAATTGAATCACTAGTCAAACAATAGACGCCTAAATTGGAAGATCGGACAGAATGAGGTCTTGTAAACCAAATGAGTGTTGGAACTCATGTGATATGGTTTAACAAGGCCTACATCCTACATGAAACCTAACCTAAGTGCTTTCGACCAGGTAGCTTACGCTACTTTAACGTGTCGTGCGCGCAAAGCGCGTTCGAGACGCCTAACTAGTCCTATGACAAGTATTATATGCCAAAACATGTTTAAATGAGTTATATAAGCTTAATTACCAATTATACATAAAAAGGGTATTTTGGTAATTTACCTAAGGCATATAATCTACTTATCATATAACTACCTAAACTAGGTGAGGTATAACCTCGGAAGGTTATTCCCTATGCAACTATGGTCACTAACCATGTTTGGTCGGATCCTATTGATTGACCAAACGGGTCGTGTTCGAAAGTCTAAGCGGGTGTTTAGTCCGCTTGACTTACGACTCTACACAAGCACTAAACTAAAAAGTGACGAGCAAAACATGCTAAAACATGTTTAGTTAAGTTAGAAAACAGGTTTTGATATCAAAACAAACGGTTTTGATATCCTAGAGTAGTTTGGTTACAAAATACGCAAGAATACGCATTTTGGCCGAAACTACGACTCGTCACTGAGCCTAGATAACGTGGTAATCAGTAGGTATAGTCACTAGGGACTATAACCATCATGATTACGCTCACGTTATGAAGTTCAAACGAACTTCACATTGACCATAAGCTGGTCAATGCAGAAAGTCAAATGCAGTTTGACTTTAACGCTAAAACGAATGAAAAGAACGAAAGAACACTTACAGAAGGTCCAAGAATGGAAGTTTTGAATCCGAATATTCTCAGGTATGAAGTGTTGAACACATCAACTTAGAGAACAAATTCAGATTTCAAAGGTGTGGGTTTTTGGGGTTGAGATCATGGGGTATTTATAGGATTTCTTGAACCGTTAAGATCGTTTATCGAAAACCGTGATTCAATCTTATCCCTACACTTGTTTAACATACCATGGTACATCAAATGGCCCCCCATTCTTAGGAACTAACATGTGGAATTGGGTTTTGTGAGTGCAACAGCTGGAAACAGGATGGAAACAGCTTTCTGATGTTCTGGCACCAGCTTACAGACCGTAAGCTATGGTCCATACGTTCCGTAAGGGACCTGCAGCTACTTTCACTTAATTACAGTTTAGCCCCTGCACCTTGTTTCGTTGCGTATCGGCACTTCTAACACCCGTCAAACCCATTTTCAAGATCCACAATGATGTTACAACATAGGGAACATGAAATATGCTTGAAAACATCTCGGGTGTCAGTTCGTTTGGCCGTACGGTTGCGTTGTTTGGTTAATTACGATGGAAGTCGTAACGAACGCAAAAACGGTCCAAATTGCGCGACGAATGGATTTTTGACAAGCCAATCATTAAAGCATAATATTTTAATGATCACATAAATTTTTGGAGGTCCGGATATATTCAGAACGTAAGATATGCGTGAAAGTGCAAACTTGTGCACTTTTTGACGCTTTTAGTCCCTGAATGACCATAAAGTTTATTTTAGCATACCGAACCCCTCAAAGCCTATTTCTAAGCTATGTAAAGGTTATTTAGGGTATGTTTAACTTATGATCAAGTTCTGGATTGTTCGTTACTATACAAATCGGCATAGTTTCGCTGTTTGACACAAATAGTCCCTGCGATCGAACAAACTTGATTTCGACACACCAAACCATTCAAAAATTATTTCTAAGTTATGTGGAGGTTATTTAAGGTATGTTAAGCCTATGTCACTATTACGGAGTGTTTTTCGCATTATACTGACTGCGTTTACGCACCAGTTTGCGTATAACCTTCCCGAACGCGATTTAAATCTTGCAATTGGAATCGAATCGAATTGAAAAATCACCAAACACAAATACACATATAGAAACACCAAAACACATATAATAACACCAAAGCACATTGTTTTATTAATAATCATCATTGTTTTACATCGTACATCGGTTACAGAACACAGTTGTCACAGTCTCCCCTACTTCAAGAAATTTCATCCCGAAATTTTAACTAGAGGAAGCTTGTGAAAACAAATGCGGATATTTCGTCTTCATCTGGTCCTCACGTTCCCAAGTAAACTCTGGGCCACGTTTGGATTCCCAGCGAACTTTAACCAAATGAATTCGTTTGTTCTTCAACTGTTTGAAAGCACGATCCACGATCTCCACGGGTTTCTCGACAAAGTGCATTGTTTCATCGATTCGAATCTCATCAAGAGGAATGTGTAGATCAGCGTCAGCTAAACACTTTCGCAGATTGGTAGCTCTAGACGATAGGCAACCTTTCCAATTCTTTCCACAATCTTAAATGGTCCCACATATCGAGGTGCAAGTTTTCCTTTCCTTCCAAATCTCACCACTCCCTTCCAAGGTGACACCTTGAGTAGGACACGGTCTCCGATTTGAAATTCTAAGGGCTTGCGTCCCAAATCCGCATATCTCTTTTGACGGTTTCGAGCTGTCACAAGATTATCGCGGATTTTCTTGATTTTGTCTGTTGTTTCCAGAACGGGCTCAGGTCCAGTAAGCTGAGCTTCACCGGTCTCGTTCCAACAGACAGGTGAACAGCATTTTCGACCGTAGAGAGCTTCGAATGGTGCCATATTAATGCTAGTATGATAACTATTGTTGTAAGAGAACTCGATCAGTGGAAGATGAGAATCCCAATTACCACCAAAGTCTATCACGCATGCTCTAAGCATATCCTCCAAAGTTTGAATCGTTCTCTCAGATTGGCCATCTGTTTGGGGATGATAAGCAGTGCTTAGATTCAGTTGGGTTCCCAAAGCAGATTGCATGGCCTTCCAGAAATGAGATGAAAATCGAGCAACATGATCAGAGATGATATCCAAGGGCACACCATGTCATGTCACAATCTCATCACCATAAATCTTTGCAAGTTTATCAGCAGATATATCCTCGCGAATCGGAATGAAATGAGCTGATTTCGTTAATCGATCGATAACAACCCAAATAGCATCATGACCTTTAGACGTACGCGGTAACTTAGTGATGAGATCCATCGTAATGTTCTCCCACTTCCAAACCGGTATCTCTGGTTGTACAAGCAAGCCAGAAGGTCGTTGATGTTCGGAATTGACTTTGAGACAAGTTAGGCATTTCGATACATACAAGGCAACATCCTTCTTCATACCAGGCCACCAGCACCGAGTACGAAGATCCTTGTACATTTTATCAGCACCAGGATGGATAGAATATCGAGACTTATGAGATTCGTCCATTACCAAGGTGCGAAGATCATCTTGTTTCGGAATCCACAATCGATCCTTAAAACGGAGCAAACCATCGTCTTTCGCTTCGAGCATAAGCTCAAGTTGACGTGGTAATTCCGTACCCATCAAATTTTGTGAAACACAAAGTTGTTGAGCTTGAAGGACATGAGATTGAATATCAGATAGAGTTCGAACAGAATGAAGCTTGACTCGCTCCTTTCGACTAAGCGCATCGGCTACAACATTCGCCTTACCAGGGTGGTAGTGAATCTCGCAGTCATAATCGTTTAAGAGTTCAACCCAACATCGTTGCCTCATGTTCAGCTCTTTCTGATTAAGAATATGCTGGAGACTTTTGTGGTCTGTGAAAACCACACACTTCGTTCCATAGAGGTAGTGTCTCCAGATTTTAAGCGCGAAAACCACAGCTCCTAACTCAAGATCATGATTCGTATAGTTCTTCCCGTGAACTTTCAATTGTCTAGATGCATATGCTATAACTTTACCTCGTTGCATAAGGACGCAACCAAGACCTAAGTTGGACGCATTGCAATAGACACCGAAATCATCGCTTCCCTCGGGCAGAGATAGAACAGGAGCATTACATAACTTCTGCTTCAGCGTTTGGAACGCTTCTTCTTGTTTGGGTCCCCACTCGAAAGGCTTATTCTTCTGAGTCAAAGAAGTGAGTGGAACCGCAATCTTTGAGAAATTCAAAATGAATCGACGATAATAACCAGCAAGACCAAGAAAAGATCGAATCTCTGTAGGCGTCGTCGGTGTATTCCAGTCCTTAATGGCAGCAATCTTGGATGGATCCACATGAATACCCTGCTCATTGACTATATGACCCAAGAATTGAACTTCTTTAAGCCAGAATTCACACTTGGAGAATTTAGCAAAAAGTTGTTCCTTCTTTAGGAGTTCCAATGTTAAGCGAAGGTGTTGCTCGTGCTCGGTTCGAGATTTTGAATAAATGAGAATATCGTCGATGAACACAATAATGAACTTGTCCAAATAAGGTTTGTAGACCCTATTCATTAAGTCCATAAAGATAGCTGGAGCATTTGTCAAACCAAAAGGCATGACAGTGAACTCGTAATGCCCATATCTTGTGCGGAAAGCAGTTTTGGGAATACCTTCTTCGAGAACACGAAGTTGATGATACCCAGAACGTAGATCGATCTTGGAAAAGCATGAAGCACCCTGTAGCTGGTCGAAGAGATCATCAATTCGAGGTAGGGGATATCGATTCTTGATGGTGAGCTTATTAAGCTCACGATAATCGATACACATTCGAAAGGATCTGTCTTTCTTTTTCACGAAGAGGACAGGAGCTCCCCAAGGTGAAAAGCTCGGTCGGATGAATCCTTTACCAGATAACTCTTGAAGCTGTTTCGATAACTCTTGCATCTCCAACGGTGCAAGACGATAAGGTGCTTTTGCAATCGGGTTGGCATTGGGTACAAGGTCAATATGAAACTCGACTTGACGAACTGGAGGCAAACCAGGCAGTTCATCAGGAAACACCTCCGGATAATCCCGAATGATCGGAATATCCTGAATACTCTTGCTCTTGCTTTTCTCCTCGGTGACATGTGCCAGAAAAGCAACATATCCTTTTCGTAAATACCTTTGGGCTTCCATACATAACATAAGCTTCAAACCATCTGGTGGTTTTTCGCCACGAACTTCCAGAACATTGCCAGAATACAAAGGAATACGAACAATCTTATCGAAACAAACCACCTCAGCGTGGTGTTTGGTTAACCAATCCATTCCAATGATAATATTGAAACTCCCAAGTTGCATCGGTGTGAGGTCAATAGGAAAAAGATGGTTATCAAGGTTTAATTGACAATCACGAATAACAGAATCGAGAACAAGAGGTTTACCAGTAGCAACTTCGACAGATAAGGGTTTCCTCAGTTTGGTTCTAGGTATCGCAAGCAAAGGCTCAAATGACAATGAAACAAAACTTCTATCGGCACCAGAATCAAAAAGAATAGATGCAGGTCGATTGTTAACAAGAAACGTACCGTTAACAACTTCGTTGTCGGCCCTCGCTTCGTTTGCATTCAAATTGTACGCTCACCCATGAGCGGGATTCACATTGACGTTGACGTTCGCATTCGGGTTCGCGCTAGTATTCGCGTTTGCATTCACCAGTCTCGGACAGTTGTTGCGGAAGTGACCATACTCTCCACAATTAAAACATGATCCCGGTGGGAATCTCACAGCATTCCCCTGACCCAGAGCTGGAACCTGAGCAACCTGATTCTGTCCCAAACGACAAACATTGGCCAAATGCCCAAGTTTACCACACGTCGTACATTGCCTGCAAGCTTGTTGTGCAACGTGATGACCGTTGCAACGAGCACAATGAGGTGCGGTACCAGCATACGCTTTCTTTGCAGGTGGCTGAGCCGGTGGGTTCTGCGGGTTCTGAGCAGTCTGTGCTGTAACAGCAAAATTCTGGGCACCCTTTCGCTTCCTCGATTTCTTCGACGGCTCTCCTTCCTTACCCTTACCCTTTTTCTTGTCCTTCCCTGAATCAGTCTCCTTCTTTTATCACCCTTGCGGGTGAGTTTACCCTTCCTGACTTGAGTCTCAGTCAGGGTAGCAGACAACTCGATTGCTTGACGAAGGGTAGTAGGATTAACACCGGTCACAATCTCCAGAATAGAATCGGGTAACCCATCGATATATCTCTCGATTGCTTTCTCCAGAGGGGTAACCATGGTGGGACACAATAGACTGAGTTCTTCAAAACGATCCGTGTACGCACGGTGTTCAGCCCCATCTTGCTTTAAATCGTCAAACTCTCGCTCCAAAGCCCGAGTTTCATGACGGGGACAAAACTCCTTCATCATGAGAGCCCGAAGCTCTTCCCATGTTTGTGCCAACGCCACTTCGGCACCCCTGTTGCGCATAATACCATTCCACCAGGTAAGCGCTCGCTTCTCAAACACACTCGAAGCAAATTCAACCTTACGCGCATTCGGACACTGCACATGTCTGAATGTGCTCTCGATACTCTCAAACCACTGCAGGAGCGTAGTTGCTCCTTGCGACCCAGAAAACTTAAGCGGCTTCGCAGTATTGAAGCTCTTGAAGTTACACGGCGCATTGTTGTTGTTATTATTTTGGTTGTATATCTCGTGGACTTGGGTAACAACACCGGGAAGCACAGCAGCCACTTGCTGAGAGACCAGAGCTGCGATTTCTTCAATAGTAAAAGATTGTGCTTCACGTCGAGGAGGCATTGTCTAACAAGGAAACAGAGGAAACGAGTGAGGTTGAAAAGCAAAAGAGATATCGACAAGACGCAAGAGAGGCGATCATTCGTTCGTTACCTCAAACAAACAAATGACACGCAGAGACTAATCAAAGTAAATAGGTCAAAAATAATGTATCGCGAAGACATGCTCGCCTATAAGTGAACACTCACCCCAAGAGTTCCCAGGTAAGAGTGACTGGTCCGATTATGTGGATTTGTACGAACACTCTAGCCTTAGACAGAAAACTCAGAGTACAGGCACTCACTCTTCCAGTTTGCACGTGTTCACATTATTTAGACCCAAACTTTGACGAGATTTTGAAAACTTAAAGGGTTCAAAACCATATAATAGAGGGTTCAAAACCTTACATTAGAGGGTTCAAAACCTAGTAATCAATCATCCTAGAACAGATGATTAGTTTTCAAAGCGGATTCGAAAATTGTGTTCTCGTTGTGGTTATCACCTAAGGATAGGTGACGATTTTGTTTTAAAAAAATCTAAACGCAAATAAACTTGCGTTGGGGTCCTAGAAGTTATAGTCTAGGTCAAAGCATTACTAATAACCTAATTCCCTATAACCATTGGCTCTGATACCAACTCTTCTGTCACACCCCGACCACGTAAAACAACAAAGCGTGGCGGAAACGTCGGGGGGTGTTGTAACAGAATTATCATTTCATAACCATGGATACAAAAAGTGTTTCGTTTTATTGATAATATTAAACATTAACATTGTTTTAACACGTAACAAACAAGTTTTATATCGACTATCATCGTTTTATGTCACTAAGGCCTCGTCCAGATCCTATGTGACGCATGCATCCTACAACGTCAATCTAGCAACAACACCTGAAACATATGTAAAAACAAAGTCAGCAAAGAAATGCTGGCGAGTACATAGGTTTTATAAGAGTATCGGAATCATGGCTTGTTTACTTATATTGCAATACCTCGAAAACCTTGTTTTTAGAAAGTGTATAATATTGCAACATTATTAACCAACTCAAATCAAGATGGTTATAATTTATAAAAATTTCGTAGCCATGATTCTTAACCCAAAAGCTTTTTGTTTTAGAAAACCATCTTGTAAAACATCTCGTATAAACTCGTTAATAAAACTCGTATATTATTTTGAAAACATCGTTGAGTAATATCGTTTACCCAAGTGAACTAAATAACGCCACGGTATGTAATATGTTGAAAACACTTATATATAAGAAGTACCAGTGGCGTATCTACCATGTTTTCACCACATTACACCCGTCCCGTTATCTAAACACTAGCCAAAAACCAATTGCTTACCCAGATCGTTTAACATCGTTTCGAAATCGTTTCCAAATCGTTCCCAAATCGTTTCCAAATCGTTTACCTGTTTAAATCGTTTAAATCGTCCTCGTTTTAATTGTGATAACTTATATATGGTCGTCTCGTTAATAACATTCAAACCTTTGTGACTCGTTCATCGTTCAACTCGTTCTTGCATTAACAAACCTCCAAAGGGTAAGTTAACAATCATCAGATTCAGTCGTTACCCACAACACCCACACATAACCATGGGTATAGTGTAATAATGGGATTTGTCATATCCTATGGTACCATAACCTAATACTGGTCGGCTTGATCAATGCTAATGAATGTCGTTCGTTATGTAACTACAACCAACAAGTTCGTTCACACTATCGAAATCGTTAATAGTTTAGTATAAATCATTCTATTCGTTTTTGAAATCATCGTTTAAACCTTGAAAACATTTTGTACATATGAATCACCCCAAAACAATTGAAAACAGTAAAATAGGGGAACTATGTACTCACATGTAGTGCAAGGTATCCTCAATCAATAGTACTTCAACAAACTCGAGTAAACCAGAGAAATCAAGCAGCACCTAGTAATTGAATCACTAGTCAAACAATAGACGCCTAAATCGGAAGATCGGACAGAATGAGGTCTTGTAAACCAAATGAGTGTTGGAACTCATGTGATATGGTTTAACAAGGCCTACATCCTAAATGAAACCTAACCTAAGTGCTTTCGACCCATCGCGACCTATTAAGGTAGCTTACGCTACTTTGACGTGTCGTGCGTGCAAAGCGCGTTCGAGACGTCTAACTAGTCCTATGACAAGTATTATATGCCAAAACATGTTTAAATGAGTTACATAAGCTTAATTACCAATTATACATAAAAAGGGTATTTTGGTAATTTACCTAAGGCATATAATCTACTTATCATATAACTACCTAAACTAGGTGACCATAAGGTATAACCTCGGAAGGTTATTCCCTATGCAACTATGGTCACTAACCATGTTTGTTCGGATCCTATTGATCGACCAAACGGGTCGTGTTCGAAAGTCTAAGCAGGTGTTTAGTCCGCTTGACTTACGACTCTACACAAGCACTAAACTAAAATGTGACGAGCTAAACATGCTAAAACATGTTTAGTTAAGTTAGAAAACAGGTTTTGATATCAAAACAAACGGTTTTGATATCCTAGAGTAGTTTGATTACAAAATACGCAAGAATACGCATTTTGGCCGAAACTACGACTCGTCACTGAGCCTAGATAATGTGGTAATCAGTAGGTATAGTCACTAGGGACTATAACCATCGTGATTACGCTCACGTTATGAAGTTCAAACGAACTTCACATTGACCATAAGCTGGTCAATGTAGAAAGTCAAACGCAGTTTGACTTTAACGCTAAAACGAATGAAAAGAACGAAAGAACACTTACAGAAGGTCCAAGAATGGAAGTTTTGAATCCGAATATTCTCAGGTATGAAGTGTTGAACACATCAACTTAGAGAACAAATTCAGATTTCAAAGGTGTGGGTTTTTGGGGTTGAGATCATGGGGTATTTATAGGATTTCTTGAACCGTTAAGATCGTTTATCGAAAACCGTGATTCAATCTTATCCCTACACTTGTTTACCATACCATGGTACATCAAATGGCCCCCCATTCTCAGGAACTAACATGTGGAATTGGGTTTTGTGAGTGCAACAGCTGGAAACAGGCTGGAAACAGCTTTCTGATGTTCTGGCACCAGCTTACGGACCGTAAGCTATGGTCCATACGGTGGTCCGTAAGGGACCTGCAGACCAGCTACTTTCACTTAATTACAGTTTAGCCCATGCACCTTGTTTCGTTGCGTATCGGCACTTCTAACACCTGTCAAACCCATTTTCAAGCTCCACAATGATGTTACAACATAGGGAACATGAAATATGCTTGAAAACATCTCGGGTGTCGGTTCGTTTGGCCGTACGGTTGCGTTGTTTGGTTAATTACGACGGAAGTCGTAACGAACGCAAAAACGGTCCAAATTGCACGACGAATGGATTTTTGACAAGCCAATCATTAAAGCATAATATTTTAATGATCACATAAATTTTTGGAGGTCCGGATGTATTCAGAACGTAAGATATGCGTGAAAGTGCAAACTTGTGCACTTTTTGATGCTTTTAGTCCCTGAATGACCATAAAGTTTATTTTAGCATACCGAACCCCTCAAAGCCTATTTCTAAGCTATGTAAAGGTTATTTAGGGTATGTTTAATTTATGATCAAGTTCTGGATTGTTTGTTACTATAAAATCGGCATAGTTTCGCAGTTTGACACAAATAGTCCCTGCGATCGAACAAACTTGATTTCGACACACCAAACCATTCAAAACTTATTTCTAAGTTATGTGGAGGTTATTTAAGGTATTTTAAGCCTATGTCACTATTCCAGAGTGTTTGTCCCGTTATACTGACTGCGTTTACGCACCAGTTTGCGTATAACCTTCCAGAACGCGATTTAAAGCTTGCAATCGGAATCGAATCGAATTGAAAAATCACCAAACACAAATACACACATAGAAACACCAAAACACATATAATAACACCAAAGCACATTGTTTTATTAATAATCATCATTGTTTTACATTGTACATCGGTTACAGAACACAGTTGTCACAATTATCACTGGGAACGACTGCAGAATCCTCTACTATTTCCATAGCTATATGATCCTCAATAGCAGGAGCCAAAATATGGATGATAGGAATTTTGATATCCTCTGGGATCTTCAATGATGATCCAATATTAGCTAATGAGCTTCTGCATTTTCTTCGCTAGGTACCTGTGATAAACTAAAGGAAACAAAAGAGAGTGCCAATTCCTTGACTATCTCTAGGTATTTGATTAGTCGTTCACCTTTAACAGCATAAGATCCATTAAAGTGATTAGTAATTAGCAATGAATCTACATGTACCTCAAGATACCTGATCCTCATATGCTTGGCAATTTGCAAACCAGCTATCAAGGCCTTATATTCAGCCTCATTATTAGTAGTTTGAAACTCACAAGCTATTGAGTGGGGTATTATGTCCCCCTGTGGCGATTTTAGTAGTATTCCAAGTCCTGTTCCTTTGACATTAGAGGCTCCATCAGTGAAGAGTATCCAAGGATCCTTAGTCTCTTCAAGTTGCTGAACTTCCAACTCAGCTTCTCTTTGTAAGTCACTACTAAAATCTGCCACAAAGTCAGCTAAGGCTTGGGATTTAATGGCAGTCCTTGGTTCATATCTTATATCATAAGCACTAAGATTCACTACCCATTTAGCCATCCTCCCTGACATTTCAGGTTTCCTGAGAACATTCTTAATTGGAAAGTTAGTCTTAACGATAATGGCATGAGTTTCAAAATAATGTCTTAGTTTAGTAGATGCCATAATAAAAGCAAGGATAAGTTTTTCTAAATGTGAATACCTGGATTCAGCATCAAGCAAACTCTTACTTACATAATAGACAGGATGTTGTGTACCTTCGTGATCCTTAACAAGGACTGCACTTACTGCTTTAGAGGATACCGCTAGATATAAGGATAATATATCCCCTTTTTTCTGGTTTCATCAAGGCAGGAAGGAGCTGAGGATAGGTAATCCTTAAGGGCTTTGAGAGCATTCTCATGCTTTTCAGTCCACTCAAATTTCTTGTTCTTTCTCAAAATGTCATAGAATTCCTTGCATTTTTCTGATGACTTTGATATGAACCTGTTCAAGGCTGCGATCCTCCCTGTCAATCTTTGCACATCCTTAGCATTGGCAGGAGATTTGATATTCACAATTGCCTTGATTTGCTCTGGACTTGCTTCTATGCCTCTTTTTGTTACCATGTAGCCTAGGAACTTGCCTGCTTTAACACCAAAGTGACACTTTAAAGGATTCAATTTCATATTGAATTTGTCAAGGATATTAAATGCTTCCTCCAGGTCTCTAAGGTGATCCTCAGCTCTCTTGGACTTAACCACCATGTCATCTATATAGACTTCCATAGTGTGTCCTATTTGTTCCTTAAACATCATATTGACTAGCCTTTGATAAGTAGCACCTGCATTCCTTAGTCCAAATGGCATAGCAATATAACAATAGATACCAGTTGGGGGTCATAAAGGCTGTATCCTCTTGGTCAGATGGTTCCATCTGAATTTGTTGAAATCCAGATGAAACATCCATAAAAGTCAACAACTCATGACCCGCGGTAGCATCCACCATGAAGTCAATGTGGGGTAATGGGAAAGGATCCTTGGGACATGCCTTGTTTAAATCAGTAAAATCGACACATACCCTCCACTTTCCATTTTTCTTTTGAACAACAACCACATTGGCTAACCATCTTGGATACTTAACCTCTCTAATCATACCTGCTCTGAGCAGTTTATCTACCTCCTCCTGGATAATAGCATTCCTCTCAGGTGCAAACTTCCTCCTCTTCTGATGTATGGGTTTGAATGACCTGTCAATGCCAAGCTTATGAGTAATTATATCTTTAGAGATACATGTCATGTCTTCATGCTTCCAGCCAAAGGTAGTTTTTCTCTTCTTGAGGAAGGATACTAGATCCTGTTCAATGTTGCTGAGGATCCCTGATCCTATGAAGACTTTGGATTCAGGATCACGAGGATCCATAAGGATATCTTTCACATCTTGTTCTCTCGCCTCCAGGACATCTCTTGGAGGATGCTTTAATTGCTATTGCTCCCTTGGTCTTGAGGCTGGCTTCATTGATGAGGTATAGCAATTCTTTGCTTCTTGTTGGTCACTCTCAATCTTTATCACTCCCCATGGACTAGGAAGCTTTACACACTGATGATATGTAGAAGCAACTGCCTTCATGTCATGTATCCATGGCCTGCCAAGGATAACATTGCAACAGGATAAGCAATCTATAACACAAAATTTTTTATAAGAATGAAGTCCTTCTATGTAGATGGGAAGTTTAATGTCCCCCAATGTGTTCTTGGTTTCTCCACTGAATCCCACAAGAACTGAGGATCTTGGGACAATATCCGATTCAGGAATGTTCATCTTCTTGAGGACATCAAGCTGAATGATGTTTACTGAGCTCCCTCCATCTATCAAGATCCTGCGAACAAAATGGTTAGATATAAATAAGGTAATAACAAGACCATCATGATGAGGATCCTGAACGTCAACACGATCATTCTCATCAAAAGTTATAACTTTTTCCTGTGTAACATTAGAGGTTCGGATGGGTCTATCCCCATTATCCATCTTGGTTTCCTTGGCATGTCTCTTGGCTGCTGAAAAGGAAGTACCACAAATGTCTGATCCACCGGATATGAAGTTTATAACTTGTGCATCTGCCGGAGGAGCAGGAGCTCTTTCTGGAACCTTTTCAGGATCCTGGATCCTTGGCTTTTTTCTTCCCAAAAGCTCCTTCAAGTGCCCTTTGCTTAACAAGTAACCAATCTCTTTTCTCAGTGCAATACATTCTTCAGTGAGATGACCAAAATCTTCATGATATGCACACCATTTGGATTTGTCTTTTGTTGCAGCTGGCTTATCACTTTTTCTGGGCCATCTTGCTTTTTCACCTAGGTTCTGCATTGCAAGGATTAGTTCATTGTTATCAACAGAAAAGCAATATTCAGAAATTGGAGGATAATCTTCATCATCCTCTTCCTGTTCGACTGCATGCATGCTCTGATTATCAGATTTGTTGTAAGACTTGGACTTGCTGTTCCTAAAGTAGGATCCTTGCTTTTCCTGCTTCGAGGATCCTGCCAGTCTTTCTTGGATCCTTTTATCATCCTCTAGTCGGATGAATCTAAGGGCCCTGGGTCTTACTTCATCAAGATTCCTACAAGGGGTCATGTCAAGATCATCATAGAACAGTGAATCCCTAAGTAAACCCATTTTAAAGGGTTCCACAGCCGTAGCAATATCTAAATTAGGAATATCCAAGGATTCTTTACTAAACTTAGTGATATAATATCTAAGTGATTCATTTTAACCTTGTGTTACCCTATATAGATCACTAGTTAAACGTTCAAATTTTCTACTACATGAGAATTGGCTATTAAACAGATTAACTAGATTAGCAAATGAAGTAATAGAGTAAGGGGAAGACTTAGCAGCTATTTAAGAGCTGATCCTGTTAATGTGGATCCAAAACCCTTGCACAAACATGCTTCTTTTAATCTCTCCGGGATGGGATTGATCTCCATCCTTTCTCTATATTGAGCTACATGTTCTTCTGGATCCGTCGAACCATCATACAGCTTCATGGTTGGTATTTGGAACCTCTTTGGAATTTCTGCATCACAAATGGGTGGTGCAAAACGGGATATCCTGTGGCTTCCATCTGCAATTTCAGGAATGGGCTTAACCACTCTTGGAACGCTGGATATCATATCCTTCAGTTTTTGTAATTCCCTAGCCATAGCTTGATTGATACCTGTATCATGCACAAAGCCATGGTTAGTGTTATAAGAATTATTCAAAGTGTTACCTCCCGAAGGATTCAAGTTTGGAATTCCAGATGTGAATCCATATTGACGGGATTCTGGTATGACTGAAGGACCAGAAGAAGCAATGGTCTGCATTGGAATGAAGTCTCCTAGATGGACATCTGAACTTTCGGGTTGCACACTTCTTAAGAATCCTTGATCCTGAAAGATGTTGGATCCTTGAACCTGGGAGGATCCTTGAACCTGGGAGGATCCTTGAACTTGGAATGAGGATCCTTGAAGCTGAGAGGATCCTGAACCTGGGAGGATCCTTGAATTGGGAAGGAGGATCCTTGAAGCTGAGAGGATCCTTGAACCTGGGAGGATCCTTGAACTGGGTGCATCCCCATATACCCTCCTGAGCTAACGAAGGATCCCTGATGCTGGAAAGAGGATCCTAAAGGCTGAAAAGAGGATCCTGAAGGCTGGAAGTGGGACCCTAAAGCCTGACTCATTCCCAATGGTCCACTCTAGTACTGGATATCGAGAGCTGCATGTAGGTCCCTGTAATCCCGTATGGATCGTAACAAGACTGCTAATCTATCAAGGGTGCGGAATCCCCTTGATAAACCTTCGAACACAGAAACAAGATTATGTAGATGAACAAGTACTCAAACACACAAACTTTCAAATTGATCTTCTGTGATTATCAAACCTTAGAAAATGTTTTACAATCACTAAGATCTCCAAGAACCTAACAGCCGATTTCTGTTTGTTCTAAACTCTCTCAATTCGAATGCTCTCACACAATCTCCAAAAGTCTAACCCTAAACATGTAGCAAGAGGTTGTTTATATACTACAACCTCCCATACATGAATTGGGCTCTAGCTCGTATACAATTACATAATAAATTCGGACCTAATAAACTTCATAGAAACTTGGACTTGATTGGGCTTGATAATCTCGAAATCTTTCAGTCTTCATAGTCCAATCTTCTGTTTAATATCCAAAGACCAATCCACAGCTGTTGTCACATAACATGCACCAACAAACTCCCCCTTGACAATAGCTTGCAAAGGAAACTGTAGTCTTCAAAATTTGACAGTCTTTGGTCTTTGGATAGCGTCAGCTTCAACATAAATTCTGTCAGCAATTCTGTCAGCAACAGACTCCCCCTAAGCTGATGTATCCAATCCCCAAATCTTCCAAGTTGTGATTCAGCATTCTCAATAAGTCTTCACATCATCCACTCTGCATTGTAGAAGGAGGATTCTACCAAGCAGCAACAAACTCCTCATCTCTTCAAAGCAACTTCTCATCAACAAACTGCTTCAATCTGTATACTATAAAACAAACATCTCGAGAAACCATAAGAATTTTTCAACATAGTTAAAGAATTATTATTATTCAAGAGATAGTTAAACTGTATCAGATTAAGCATTTTCAAATTAAGCACCAACACTCACAAATTTTAAACAAACACCTTATAACCTGCATGATTTAAAATTTTGAACCCACTTTCTAACACCGTCTCCCCCTATCAGTAACAACTCCTCCAAGAAAAATAGTTTTCCGTACATTAAGAATTTTAACTGGAAAAAGACACTGTTTTTGTATTTTCTGAAAGCAAATAAATACGAAAAGCAATAAACACTCTATTTTTGTGAGAATCACTGGTAAGAAGATCATATCAGCACAATCAAACTGTTTCACACCATAAGTTAATTCTTTATGTAATTTTTCGTGAAAAGCAGTCCAAGACGATTACCAGTATGTTCGTCCACCTAAACAAAATGCATGAACATTTCAAGTACCATTACCGTATGATACGTTAAGGTAATTTTATTACTGATATACTAGCGTGTCCCACTTCAGGATATACCCCCGCGATCAAGGTATGCATAAAAATTCATCGTAGTAGGTGAGTATACTGAATTCATCCGTTTTGTTTTTCAACGTTTAGATAATTGGTGAACAGGTCAGTACTTCCGTACAGCAAAGAGACCAAAATATCTAACGAGGGCTATGACAAATACCAATTTTGGTACGATTTATGCATTTTGCACAGTTTTTGAATGACTCTCTAGGAGAGCTTCTTCATTTTCAGGGTTTTGGCATTTTTAGCTCTTTTAAGATATCCTGGTTGTGCCTAGGTCAGCATGTATCTGGATGCAGCAGAAGGACAACCCTGATATCCCCAGATGAAATAACAGTATAAAGACCCAAAACTTCAGATTTTGGCAATCTATCAACGCAAGGTTTAAGGTCATTAAACCATACACCACTGATGTGTTCCCCACACATACTCAGTGCATTTAGGTTTATAACACTTTGGTAAGTTGATTATTTCATGCTTTTGCCTACTGGTACATCATATGATGAAGCTGTTATCACACTTAAGCAATTTAATTCATTTTCAGTGTGACAGTCTAACTTGCTGATGTACTATCATTTCTTCCTTTTCACACAGTGATAACTCATTTTTGATTTTCTATTTTTTTATGTTTTTTGTTTTTCAATGTTTTTGTATTTTTAATTTTTAAGAAAAACTGTAAACTATTTACAAAATTCTTATGAAAAACCAGTTATTCAGGATTCCTCATCCCGTTGAGTTCGACTAAGTGTTCAAAGCGAGCTCCATCAAAAGCTTTAGTGTAAAGATCAGCAAGGTTATCTAGTGTGTCGACTCGGTGTAATTCAATGAGTCTCTTTTCAGCACAATCCCGTATAAAGTGATGACGTATGTCAGTATGTTTAGTTCTACTGTGCTTTACGGGATTGTTTGTGATTGATATAGTGACATTATTATCTATCATAATAGGAGTACAAGTGAAATCCAAACCGTAATCACGCATCTGCTGTTGAATCCAGAGAACCTGAGAGCAACAGCTATCCGCAGCAATATATTCAGCTTCACACGTAGATGAAGACACACAAGATTGCTTCTTGCATTGCCAAGACACGACCCTGCCTCCCAAGAACTGACAACCACCTGTTGTAGACTTTCTGTTTGATTTGCATCCTCCAAAGTCTGAGTCAGTGTAAGCAATAAACCTCAAATCACTATCAGCTGGATACCACAATCCAAGTTTAGGTTTCCCCTTCAAGTAACGAAGAATACGCTTCACTGCTTTCATGTGTGACTCTTTTGGATTCGCCTGATATCTGGCACACAAGCATACGGCAAACATGATGTCGGGTCTTGAAGCAGTCAAGTACATTAGAGAACCAATCATCGCCCTGTATTGAGTAGGATCAACATCTTCAGTACTTTCATGATCTGGGCCTAGATTGTGATTTTCGCAAATGGGTGTGTTGAAAGTAGAGCAATCATTCATTTTGAACCGATCCAAAATGTCATACACATACTTCGTTTAATGAATAAACATCCCATCCTTCTTCTGTTCAACTTGTAATCCTAGAAAGTAAGACAGCTCACCCATAGCACTCATTTCAAACTTGCTCTTCATCACCTGTTCAAACTCCTTACACATGTTCTCATCAGATGACACAAAGATGATGTCATCCATGTACACCTGTACCAGCAGAAAATCTTCCTTCTTCCTCTTTATGAACAGTGTACTGTCAATCTGACCTCTTTCAAAACCATTTTTGATCAGATGTGTAGACAGTGTCTCGTACCATGCCCTGGGAGCTTGATATAATCCATATAAAGCCTTGTCAAGTTTGTAAACCCGATCTAGATAGTCTGGATCAACGAACCCATCTGGTTGTGAGACATACACCACTTCTTGGACGTTCCCGTAAAGAAATGCACTCTTCACGTCTAGTTGGAAAACTTTAAAGCCCTTGAAAGAAGCAAAAGCCAGAAACAAACGAATTGCCTCCAACCTTGCTACTGGTGCAAACACTTCATTGTAATCGATTCCTTCTTGCTGATTGAAACTTTTAACCACCAATCGAGCCTTGTTGCGTGTGACTATTCCTCTCTCATCCTTCTTGCACCTAAACACCCATTTAGTGCCAATCTCTCTTTCACCTTTAGGAAGGTTAACTAACTCCCAAACCTTCAACTTCGCGAACTGGGCCAATTCCTCTTGCATAGCTTCAACCCATGAATTGTCTTTAAGAGCCATATGAATGTTCTTCGGCTCCTCTTGGGAAATAAAGCAACTATACAAGCATTCATTCACAATCCCAGTCTTTTCAATCGAAACAAATAACCCAGAATTCGATGTTATGCTTCTTCTCGTCTGAACACCTGCAGTAGGATCCCCAAGTATCATGTCAACTGGATGATCTCTATTTGCTCGTGTAGAAGCAACAGCATCAACTTCTAGATTATCACCCAGGTTTGATCCAACCTCCCCCTGAATATTCTGATTTGCAAACGGAATAACAAACTCCTCCCCCTGAATGGGTTCAGAGTCACTATCGCTTGAATCAGGATCAGCAGCACCTTGGGAAGTTTCCTGAGCATCTATCACATCAACATTCGATCTAGGCATGAACTCGCCTTCATCGTCTTCACCAATCACTGTTTGAATCAACTGAGATTCATCTGCATTTGGAAACTCAGGAATATTAAATGATTTAAAAACACTGTCATAATCATATAATATAGGAGGTCCATTCGATGATTGTTGAGGTTTGTATGAAGTAATTTCAACATTGAAGACAACCTCAATTTTACCAGTTTTTAGATTAAAAACCCTTTTATTCGATGTGCCAGGCACATAACCTAGAAAGTAGCCATCGTCAGCCACCTCACCGAATTTTTGTTTATCTTTATTTCGCACAATGGTGCAGGGTAATCCAAATGGTTCAAAGCCTTCCAAGTTTGGTTTCTTGTTAAACATCAATTCATGACAAGTTTTATTAAAACGTTTAACAGTCAAAACTTTGTTTAGGACATAGCAAGCTGTATTCACAGCTTCTCCCCAGAAAAGAACTGGTAGCTTTGAATCTGAAAGCATCGTCCTAGCGACTTCAATCAACGTCCTGTTTTTCCTCTCAGTGACTCCATTTTGTTGAGGGGTATAAGGAGCAGAATATTGATGTTCAATTCCCTTTCGAAGACAGTAGAGATCCAGAATTCGATTCTTGAACTCCGTGCCATTATCACTCCTTATCCTCTTGATCCTTGCTTCATGGACGTTTTCCAATTTCGTAAAAAGATCTATCAGCATTTCCGTCGTCTCATCTTTTGTACCTAAAAAGAAAACCCATGAATATCGTGAGTAATCATCAGTGACAACAAGACAGTAGTACTTTCCACCTATGCTCCTCACGTTCACTGGACCGAATAAATCCATGTGAAGTAATTCATAAGGGGCATCTATGGAATTTACTGTTTTAGACTTATGAGGTTTCTTGTGTTGTTTTCCCTTTTGACATGGAAGACATTTGTCTTCCACTTGAAACCTCTGCATTGGAACCCCTTTCACTAGCTCATTTTTAACAAGGTAATTCATTTTTCGATAGTGAATATGGGCCATGCGTCTATGCCACAACATCGATTCAGCTTCAGATGCTTTGGATAGCAAACACGCCACAGCAGCAGTCGGATCCTTGGCACCCATGTCCATGACATAAGTATCATTTTTCCTTGGTGCACGCATCACTATCCAGTCGTCCGGAATAACCAAACCCGGTTTCAACACTAATGCTTCAGACTTAGTAAAATGGACCGAGTGACCCTTGTTGCAGACTTGTGACACGCTCATGAGATTGTGTTTAAGCTGCTCAACATAGTTCACTTTGTCCAATGTGATCTTCCCATTCGTCACTTTTCCTCGTCCAGTAATTCTTCCACCTTTAGCACCAGCAAAATTCACATGTCCACCATCATATTCTTCAAATTCAGAAAACAATCTCGCATCCCCCGTCATGTGCCTGGAGCAGCCACTATCAACATACCATAAGTTGATAATCCTCCTTAGCAGCTCCTGCACACACCAACCAAAAGATTAGTTAGATTGGGGGACCCAAGCCTTGATGGTCTTGGGTCGTCCAGATTCATCAACTACAGGAACGTCCATCCAATATCCATCACTCCTAACTAGAGTCTTGGATCTCAGACCTGTTGATGGAAATGGGGTTTGATTTCCACTAGGTCTCTGGTCCATAGGGTTCCTAGATGTGTTTGGACTATTTGACCTATGAAACCTTGAGTTTTGATTTCTTGAAGCTTGGTTGTTGTAATTTCTAAAGCCATTGTTATAAAAAGTTCGACCACCATTATTTTGGTATCGATTTTGATATTGACCTTGACTTCTGAAATTATTAGAATTATGATTGTTCATTCTTGGTGAACTACTTCTAGGTCTCTCATATCTGCCTGATGTAGACTTAGGCTGAAATCTTGATTGATTTCTTTGAAAGCGAGGAACTTGTGGAGTTCCTTTCTCAGCCTTATCTACACCACCTGCAACACTCCCTTGTTGCTTAGGAGTAGATTTCTTTGGAGAATTTGAGACTTTCTCCTCATTATCACCTTTCTTTTCAGGTGATTTCCCTTTTTGTTTCTCACTCTCTTGTGCTTCAGTCTTTTTGGTAGTACAGCAGCTAGCTACATGTCCCTTGGTGTGACACTTGAAGTGTGACAACCGGTGATTTACGGATCTTAATTACGTGATTAACAAGAGATTAATGCGACGACGAACTGATACCGTACAAGATACTGACAGCGCCAACAAATATTAAATTAATTACGATATGCAAAAACAAGTCTCGTAGAAATCACGGATCGCTTAAACACAGGGATTGAGCTTGTGGGCCCTGGGCCCAAGCCCATTAAGGTAAAACCCTAGACATATATAAATGAAGTGTAACCTTATCTTCATTTGGTGAAAGCTCAGATCAAATACACGCACACCATACACTGTTTCTTCTTCATCTTCTTTACTTTGAAAACCCTATTCTTCATATATACACCCACAAAGAAATCACAGACAAATAACTTGCCTGTTTTCCCTCCTGATTCCTTTGTGCCTCTCCCGGTGACCGGAATCGAGCATCGGCGACTCGGTTCTGTCGGCGACACACCACAATCGCTCCACCTCACTTACCCTCCTCCCCTTTCTCTCGCTTGTCCGACAACAAACACACCCGACACCCCCTACTCTCAGTTCAGTAAGCAAAAGGAGAGGGAGTGCCGCCGTATGCGGCGGCGCTGAGACGGAGAGAGAGAAAGAACGACGTTGACTTCTGTTCCGGCAATGGAGCTCCGTCAACCGCGGTTCCATCTCCGGTAAGCTCCTCGATTTCTTCTTTTCATTTTCGACTTAATCCTTTTCGATCCATGTCTTTCGGTCGGTTTTACTGTCGAGTCAAGATATGGATGATGACCGATGATGATTTTAGTGGAGGTGTGGTTTTAGTTCAGATTTCGGGCTCGGGTTTCGGCTCGGGCGGGGTGCAACTCGGTCAGACGTGGGTTCGGGTGCTACTCAGATTTCGATTCGGGAGTCTCGGGTCTGAAGCGGGTTTCAGTTCAGAGTCATGTACAGGTCTCGTGGGTCAAGTCTCGCGGTTCGGACAGACAGATCGGTTGACTCGGTCAAACCGAGTCAACTTGGGTCAACAGCTGGTCAAACTTAAGTTCGGGTCAGTTTCGGGTTCTTACGGTCAGATTTGGTTTGGTTTTGATTTGGTTTTGATTTGATTTGGTTTTAATTCGGCTCATACGGTTCACACGGTTCGACAGGTCTGTTTGGTTCGGGTTCAGTCACTACTGGTCAAACAAAGTCAACGCCGGTCAAAAGAAGTCAACTCAGTCAACTGATCGACACGAAGATTCGGTAAAAGATTTAGGACACGATCATTATTTATTAACTTTTATTATTTACTAACGTGAACGAGCTCGACCCGATTCGACTAAATATTAGTTTAGTTTTGATACTTTGACTAAAACTATATATGGTGTATTACCGTATCATATACGATATTTCAAATACGTACTATTAACGATCTACGTATTCCTATTCACGAAACGACTAACAGGACTACAACAATATTTATATATATTTTATATAAATATTCATATATGTTATAAACATCTCGAGAAGCTAAGTCTTTTCAAGACTTATTAAGTATTACCGACGAATAAACGATCTAAACAAGTATAATTTCTTCGCCTCTTTCAAGTTAACAACCTACCGTCAAATCGTTCGGTTACCGATCCGGTAGAGCTCGGTGACACGTAGTTTATCTGCGTTTATTTAGAAAACTTATAAGGTATTCCTTGTTAGGAATATTGTAGAATGCACGCTAGCAAGACAAGTCTTGGAAATGACATCACGAAGTCGTATTTAGGTAGCTTTTCACAAGGCAATTCAGGTGAGTTCACACTCTTTCTAAGGCATGGGATTCCCGGTGGTTGGGAATGGGTAAAAGAAACTAAAATGGAACCTACATATCCTCCTTGGGTAGGATATGTACCGCCATCCTCCATGGGTAGGATGCCAATATTAATCCTGCGTATTCTCCTTGGGTAGAATACGTACGTTCGTCCGGTAGGACAACAACCTAAACGTACGTAAAACCTACGTACAAGCACACTCGCTACGGTCCTTGGATCAAGAAGGGCACGTACAAATACGACTAGTCTACACATGGGAAGCCCCCACTAATCTTCGCACAGATGCCTGAAAAGGCCGCGATACGGCCACTAATCTTCGCACAGATGCCTGAAAAGGCCGCGATACGGCCACTAACCTTCGCACAGATGTCTGGAGGACCGCGATAGAAATTAATGAGAAACATGGTTTACAAAACGAACAACTGATTTACGAAACAACTGCTATAACTAAACAACCAAACGTGAACTCGCTCAACTTTGTTGTTGATTTGTTGTTACATGCCTTGCAGGTCGTTAGGTACTCATGGAGCTTGCACGAGGAAGCACAGTCGTTGTGGGACATGGATCGTGGATGCCAAGTTAAACTTTTATGACATTTCAAACTTAATACTTATGTTGGGTTTTACAGTTATGCTTCCGCTAAACATTGATACTATACTTTTGTTTTGAACACCTTTCATATTGTTTGGTTGAATTACATTTACTAATTACATTGTTCAATATGATTGGTGGCTTGATCCTGGTCATGTCACGCCTCCAAGCGGTAGTACTCCGCGTGTGGATTTTGGGGGTGTGACAGATTGGTATCAGAGCCATTGGTTATAGTGAACTTGGTTTTAATAAGGGAAAAAAAAAGTTTTTGTTAAAACCAGACTATAACCTGAACAGTGCTCAATGATCCACAACGACGCTTCGCTCCACGTGCAAGACTCGACATTCTAGGTAATACTGTTCATGTTTACATTGCCTACTTACTAGATTACATAGAACTTTGCTCAGGGTATGCTTATATGAACGTAACAACTACTATTGAAACCTTGTATGCTCACACTCTTCTGTCATCCCACACTTGTGTAATGATACGACGCACTTCTCACTCATATTCCTTTCGATGTAAAGATCATGAGTGGCGTGTTAACCTAACTAAAGCCAGTTGGCGGCTTTATTCACTGAACAAGTTACTGCAGCACTCGCAGCTGCCCAGGCAGGAGGTATAGCCTGCCATCACAACTTACTCTAGGATCCTTAGATCCTACTTTCGTAAACCGACACTTGTGCTTAATTTTGTTTACTCTTACACACACAACAAGTCAACCCACTCAGCCACCTGTTTGCACTTTAAGACTTTCATGGACTGTCGTTCTAACACATTCAGTGGCACGGAAGGAGCAGTTGGACTCCTCCATTGGTTTGAAAAGCTCGAATCCGTCTTTGAAATGTGTGAATGCCCTGAGGCTCGCAGGATGAAGTACGCCACTGGTACTCTCGAAGGCACTGCGCTAACTTGGTGGAACGCGCAAGTTCAGATGCTGGGGCTAGCGGCTGCTAATGCCACCCCTTGGAATGATTTTAAGGAACTGATCAAACGTGAATACTGTAGTCGTGATGACATCCACAAGCTGGAAGTGGAGTTCTTTAACCTAAAGATGAAGGGGTCAGAGTTAGAAGCGTACACGAGACGATCCAACAAACTGGCAGAGTTATGTCCAACTATGGTGGATCCTCCCATCAAGCGCATTGAACTGTACCTCAAAGGCTTAGTACCAGAAATTCAAAGCCATGTGACGACTGATAACCTTGCTACTATTCAAGATGTTACTCGCTTGCTCATCGTCTCATAGACCAGGCAGTGGAACAGAACTATCTGCCTAAACGTATTGGTGCTACTACTACTTCTGCTACTCCCAGGGACAACAAACTAAAATGGGATGGAACCTTTAGCAAGGGTTTGACTTCAGTTCAGTCCCAAGCACAGCAGCGAAGGATTAATGACTACCAGAGCCCTGGTCAGCAATCTTCTGGTAGGCAAGGGCAGGGTGGATATCGAGGAGATCACCCCAAAATGCAATAGATGCAACAGACACCACTGTGGTCACATAGTCAAGGGTTGTAACCTCGTCTTAGCTGGTCAGACTTTCTCTATCAATCTCATTCCTATAGTTCTGGGTAGTTCCGACATTGTCATGGGGATGGATTGGTTATCCCAACCGTAACTAGAAATCCTATGTGAAGAATCGCTATCCTCTTCCACGTATCGATGACTTATTCGACCAGTTGCAAGGGTCGAGCTACTCTTAAAAGATTAATCTGAGGTCAGGCTATCATCAACTGAGAGTCCAGGACGAGGACGTCTCCAAAACAGCATTCAGAACACGCTACGGCCATTGCGAGTTTCTGGTCATGCCATTCGGGTTAACAAACGCACCTGCAGTCTTCATGGACCTTATGAACAGAGTGTGTAAGCCCTACCTGGATAAGTTTGTGATTGTATTCATCGACGACATTCTAATCTACTCTAAGAGTCAGGGGGAACACGAGCAACATTTATGACTTATTTTGGAACTCCTTCGAACAGAACAGCTGTACGCCAAGTTTTCGAAATGCGACTTCTGGCTTCGTGAAGTCCACTTTCTAGGCCACGTGATAAATAAGGAGGGGATTCATGTTGATCCATCCAAGATAGATTCCATCAAGAACTGGTCTACACCTCGCACACCAACAGAAATTCGCCAATTCTTGGGTTTGGCAGGTTACTACAGAAGGTTCATCAAAGACTTCTCAAAGATTGCACAGCCGCTTACACTACTGACACAGAAAGGTGTTACTTATCGTTGGGGTAATACATAGGAATTAGCATTTCAGCACTTAAAGGATAGACTTTGTAGTGCACCTATCCTCTCATTGCCTGAAGGCACAGACGATTTTGTAGTCTACTGCGACGCATCCATTCAAGGTCTTGGATGTGTGTTGATGCAACGGGATAAAGTCATTGCTTATGCTTCGCGCCAACTTAAGATTCACGAAAGGAATTACACTACACACGATTTAGAGCTCGGAGCTGTTGTTTTTGCGCTTAAGATATGGAGACATTACATGTACGGTACCAAGTGCACCCACCATCTACACCGATCACAGGAGTCTAGAGCACATTTTCAAGCAGAAAGAGTTAAACATGCTTCAACGTCGATGGGTCGAGCTACTGAACGATTATGAATGTGCCATCAAGTACCATCCGGGTAAAGCCAATGTAGTGGCCGATGCCCTCAGTCGAAAGGATACTACACCTAGGTGTGTACGAGCATTGCAACTCACTATTCAGTCTAGTCTTCCTTCTCAGATACGAGATGCTCAGGTAGAAGCATTGAAACCAGAAAATGTCAGGGCTGAAGCCCTACGCGGTTCCAGGCAGCGGGTGGAACAAAAGGCTGACGACGCCTACTACGTAACAGGACGCATCTGGGTCCCACTCTACGGTAACTTACGTGGGCTTGTAATGGATGAAGCTCATAAGTCTCGCTACTCAGTACATCCTGGTTCGGATAAGATGTACCACGACCTCAGAACTACATACTGGTGGACTAGCATGAAAGCTCATATAGCAACTTACGTTAGCAAGTGTTTGACTTGTGCGAGAGTCAAAGCAGAATATCAGAAACCATCGGGCCTACTCCAACAACCAGAGATACCACAATGGAAATGGGAGCAAATTTCCATGGATTTTGTTACTGGCTTGCCTAGATCTCAACGTGGTAACGATACTATTTGGGTAATTGTGGACCGACTCACAAAGTTTGCACACTTCTTGGCTATCAAAGAAACAGACAAGTTCTCTACTTTAACAGACTTTTACTTGAAGGAAGTGGTTTCGAGGCACGGAGTGCCCACCTCTATTATTTCCGATCGTGATGCACGTTTCACTTCAGAACTTTGATAAGCGATGCACAAATCTTTCGGCTCACGGTTAGATATGAGCACAGCTTATCACCCTCAGACGGATGGCCAGTCTGAACGTACCATCCAGACTCTTGAAGACATGCTTAGGGCATGTGTGATTGACTTTGGCAATAGTTGGGAAAAACATCTGCCACTAGTGGAATTTTCGTATAATAACAGTTACCACGCCAGTATTCGGGCCGCTCCATTTGAAGCATTGTACGGGCGTAAATGCCGGTCACCTCTCTGTTGGGCAGAGGTGGGGGATAGTCAGATCACAGGCCCAGAGTTTGTGATAGACACTACAGAAAGGATTGCTCAAATACGACAACGCATGGCGGCAGCTCGCGACCGTCAGAAAGCCTACGCTGATAAGGGTAGGAAACCACTCGAGTTCCAAGTTGGGGATTGAGTGCTACTCAAAGTTTCACCCTGGAAGGGTGTGGTTCGTTTTGACAAACGGGGCAAACTTAATCCGCGTTACGTCGGACCATTCCAAATCATTGAGAAAATAGGCAAGGTAACCTACAGACTGAATTTACCAGTAGAACTCAGTGCAGTTCACAACGTTTTCCACGTGTCGAATCTGAAGAAGTGTCTGTCAGACGAGACCCTCCTAGTTCCTTTGAAGGAGCTCACTATCGACGATCTGTTGCGATTCGTACCTCTTGTTCGAGTTCGTTGAAACTCCCATCGTGGCCCAGAGTTTACCTGGGAACGAGAAGATCAAATGAAACTCAAATATCCCCAGTTGTTCGAAAACAGTACAACCACTACTGAGGCTGAAGCTACTACAGAATTTCGGGACGAAATTCCAAATCAACGGGGGGATGATGTGACACCCCAGGAAAACCAGTAAACCACACAACACAACTAGCTTTCTCAGTAACCACGTGCTAAATTTCGGGACGAAATTTCTTTCAAGTTGGGGATAATGTGACAACCGGTGATTTACGGATCTTAATTACGTGATTAACAAGAGATTAATGCGACGACGAACTGATACCGTACAAGATACTGACAGCGCCAACAAATATTAAATTAATTACGATATGCAAAAACAAGTCTCGTAGAAATCACGGATCGCTTAAACACAGGGATTGAGCTTGTGGGCCCTGGGCCCAAGCCCATTAAGGTAAAACCCTAGACATATATAAATGAAGTGTAACCTTATCTTCATTTGGTGAAAGCTCAGATCAAATACACGCACACCATACACTGTTTCTTCTTCATCTTCTTTACTTTGAAAACCCTATTCTTCATATATACACCCACAAAGAAATCACAGACAAATAACTTGCCTGTTTTCCCTCCTGATTCCTTTGTGCCTCTCCCGGTGACCGGAATCGAGCATCGGCGACTCGGTTCTGTCGGCGACACACCACAATCGCTCCACCTCACTTACCCTCCTCCCCTTTCTCTCGCTTGTCCGACAACAAACACACCCGACACCCCCTACTCTCAGTTCAGTAAGCAAAAGGAGAGGGAGTGCCGCCGTATGCGGCGGCGCTGAGACGGAGAGAGAGAAAGAACGACGTTGACTTCTGTTCCGGCAATGGAGCTCCGTCAACCGCGGTTCCATCTCCGGTAAGCTCCTCGATTTCTTCTTTTCATTTTCGACTTAATCCTTTTCGATCCATGTCTTTCGGTCGGTTTTACTGTCGAGTCAAGATATGGATGATGACCGATGATGATTTTAGTGGAGGTGTGGTTTTAGTTCAGATTTCGGGCTCGGGTTTCGGCTCGGGTGGGGTGCAACTCGGTCAGACGTGGGTTCGGGTGCTACTCAGATTTCGATTCGGGAGTCTCGGGTCTGAAGCGGGTTTCAGTTCAGAGTCATGTACAGGTCTCGTGGGTCAAGTCTCGCGGTTCGGACAGACAGATCGGTTGACTCGGTCAAACCGAGTCAACTTGGGTCAACAGCTGGTCAAACTTAAGTTCGGGTCAGTTTCGGGTTCTTACGGTCAGATTTGGTTTGGTTTTGATTTGGTTTTGATTTGATTTGGTTTTAATTCGGCTCATACGGTTCACACGGTTCGACAGGTCTGTTTGGTTCGGGTTCAGTCACTACTGGTCAAACAAAGTCAACGCCGGTCAAAAGAAGTCAACTCAGTCAACTGATCGACACGAAGATTCGGTAAAAGATTTAGGACACGATCATTATTTATTAACTTTTATTATTTACTAACGTGAACGAGCTCGACCCGATTCGACTAAATATTAGTTTAGTTTTGATACTTTGACTAAAACTATATATGGTGTATTACCGTATCATATACGATATTTCAAATACGTACTATTAACGATCTACGTATTCCTATTCACGAAACGACTAACAGGACTACAACAATATTTATATATATTTTATATAAATATTCATATATGTTATAAACATCTCGAGAAGCTAAGTCTTTTCAAGACTTATTAAGTATTACCGACGAATAAACGATCTAAACAAGTATAATTTCTTCGCCTCTTTCAAGTTAACAACCTACCGTCAAATCGTTCGGTTACCGATCCGGTAGAGCTCGGTGACACGTAGTTTATCTGCGTTTATTTAGAAAACTTATAAGGTATTCCTTGTTAGGAATATTGTAGAATGCACGCTAGCAAGACAAGTCTTGGAAATGACATCACGAAGTCGTATTTAGGTAGCTTTTCACAAGGCAATTCAGGTGAGTTCACACTCTTTCTAAGGCATGGGATTCCCGGTGGTTGGGAATGGGTAAAAGAAACTAAAATGGAACCTACATATCCTCCTTGGGTAGGATATGTACCGCCATCCTCCATGGGTAGGATGCCAATATTAATCCTGCGTATTCTCCTTGGGTAGAATACGTACGTTCGTCCGGTAGGACAACAACCTAAACGTACGTAAAACCTACGTACAAGCACACTCGCTACGGTCCTTGGATCAAGAAGGGCACGTACAAATACGACTAGTCTACACATGGGAAGCCCCCACTAATCTTCGCACAGATGCCTGAAAAGGCCGCGATACGGCCACTAATCTTCGCACAGATGCCTGAAAAGGCCGCGATACGGCCACTAACCTTCGCACAGATGTCTGGAGGACCGCGATAGAAATTAATGAGAAACATGGTTTACAAAACGAACAACTGATTTACGAAACAACTGCTATAACTAAACAACCAAACGTGAACTCGCTCAACTTTGTTGTTGATTTGTTGTTACATGCCTTGCAGGTCGTTAGGTACTCATGGAGCTTGCACGAGGAAGCACAGTCGTTGTGGGACATGGATCGTGGATGCCAAGTTAAACTTTTATGACATTTCAAACTTAATACTTATGTTGGGTTTTACAGTTATGCTTCCGCTAAACATTGATACTATACTTTTGTTTTGAACACCTTTCATATTGTTTGGTTGAATTACATTTACTAATTACATTGTTCAATATGATTGGTGGCTTGATCCTGGTCATGTCACGCCTCCAAGCGGTAGTACTCCGCGTGTGGATTTTGGGGGTGTGACAGATTGGTATCAGAGCCATTGGTTATAGTGAACTTGGTTTTAATAAGGGAAAAAAAAAGTTTTTGTTAAAACCAGACTATAACCTGAACAGTGCTCAATGATCCACAACGACGCTTCGCTCCACGTGCAAGACTCGACATTCTAGGTAATACTGTTCATGTTTACATTGCCTACTTACTAGATTACATAGAACTTTGCTCAGGGTATGCTTATATGAACGTAACAACTACTATTGAAACCTTGTATGCTCACACTCTTCTGTCATCCCACACTTGTGTAATGATACGACGCACTTCTCACTCATATTCCTTTCGATGTAAAGATCATGAGTGGCGTGTTAACCTAACTAAAGCCAGTTGGCGGCTTTATTCACTGAACAAGTTACTGCAGCACTCGCAGCTGCCCAGGCAGGAGGTATAGCCTGCCATCACAACTTACTCTAGGATCCTTAGATCCTACTTTCGTAAACCGACACTTGTGCTTAATTTTGTTTACTCTTACACACACAACAAGTCAACCCACTCAGCCACCTGTTTGCACTTTAAGACTTTCATGGACTGTCGTTCTAACACATTCAGTGGCACGGAAGGAGCAGTTGGACTCCTCCATTGGTTTGAAAAGCTCGAATCCGTCTTTGAAATGTGTGAATGCCCTGAGGCTCGCAGGATGAAGTACGCCACTGGTACTCTCGAAGGCACTGCGCTAACTTGGTGGAACGCGCAAGTTCAGATGCTGGGGCTAGCGGCTGCTAATGCCACCCCTTGGAATGATTTTAAGGAACTGATCAAACGTGAATACTGTAGTCGTGATGACATCCACAAGCTGGAAGTGGAGTTCTTTAACCTAAAGATGAAGGGGTCAGAGTTAGAAGCGTACACGAGACGATCCAACAAACTGGCAGAGTTATGTCCAACTATGGTGGATCCTCCCATCAAGCGCATTGAACTGTACCTCAAAGGCTTAGTACCAGAAATTCAAAGCCATGTGACGACTGATAACCTTGCTACTATTCAAGATGTTACTCGCTTGCTCATCGTCTCATAGACCAGGCAGTGGAACAGAACTATCTGCCTAAACGTATTGGTGCTACTACTACTTCTGCTACTCCCAGGGACAACAAACTAAAATGGGATGGAACCTTTAGCAAGGGTTTGACTTCAGTTCAGTCCCAAGCACAGCAGCGAAGGATTAATGACTACCAGAGCCCTGGTCAGCAATCTTCTGGTAGGCAAGGGCAGGGTGGATATCGAGGAGATCACCCCAAAATGCAATAGATGCAACAGACACCACTGTGGTCACATAGTCAAGGGTTGTAACCTCGTCTTAGCTGGTCAGACTTTCTCTATCAATCTCATTCCTATAGTTCTGGGTAGTTCCGACATTGTCATGGGGATGGATTGGTTATCCCAACCGTAACTAGAAATCCTATGTGAAGAATCGCTATCCTCTTCCACGTATCGACGACTTATTCGACCAGTTGCAAGGGTCGAGCTACTCTTAAAAGATTAATCTGAGGTCAGGCTATCATCAACTGAGAGTCCGGGACGAGGACGTCTCCAAAACAGCATTCAGAACACGCTACGGCCATTGCGAGTTTCTGGTCATGCCATTCGGGTTAACAAACGCACCTGCAGTCTTCATGGACCTTATGAACAGAGTGTGTAAGCCCTACCTGGATAAGTTTGTGATTGTATTCATCGACGACATTCTAATCTACTCTAAGAGTCAGGGGGAACACGAGCAACATTTATGACTTATTTTGGAACTCCTTCGAACAGAACAGCTGTACGCCAAGTTTTCGAAATGCGACTTCTGGCTTCGTGAAGTCCACTTTCTAGGCCACGTGATAAATAAGGAGGGGATTCATGTTGATCCATCCAAGATAGATTCCATCAAGAACTGGTCTACACCTCGCACACCAACAGAAATTCGCCAATTCTTGGGTTTGGCAGGTTACTACAGAAGGTTCATCAAAGACTTCTCAAAGATTGCACAGCCGCTTACACTACTGACACAGAAAGGTGTTACTTATCGTTGGGGTAATACATAGGAATTAGCATTTCAGCACTTAAAGGATAGACTTTGTAGTGCACCTATCCTCTCATTGCCTGAAGGCACAGACGATTTTGTAGTCTACTGCGACGCATCCATTCAAGGTCTTGGATGTGTGTTGATGCAACGGGATAAAGTCATTGCTTATGCTTCGCGCCAACTTAAGATTCACGAAAGGAATTACACTACACACGATTTAGAGCTCGGAGCTGTTGTTTTTGCGCTTAAGATATGGAGACATTACATGTACGGTACCAAGTGCACCCACCATCTACACCGATCACAGGAGTCTAGAGCACATTTTCAAGCAGAAAGAGTTAAACATGCTTCAACGTCGATGGGTCGAGCTACTGAACGATTATGAATGTGCCATCAAGTACCATCCGGGTAAAGCCAATGTAGTGGCCGATGCCCTCAGTCGAAAGGATACTACACCTAGGTGTGTACGAGCGTTGCAACTCACTATTCAGTCTAGTCTTCCTTCTCAGATACGAGATGCTCAGGTAGAAGCATTGAAACCAGAAAATGTCAGGGCTGAAGCCCTACGCGGTTCCAGGCAGCGGGTGGAACAAAAGGCTGACGACGCCTACTACGTAACAGGACGCATCTGGGTCCCACTCTACGGTAACTTACGTGGGCTTGTAATGGATGAAGCTCATAAGTCTCGCTACTCAGTACATCCTGGTTCGGATAAGATGTACCACGACCTCAGAACTACATACTGGTGGACTAGCATGAAAGCTCATATAGCAACTTACGTTAGCAAGTGTTTGACTTGTGCGAGAGTCAAAGCAGAATATCAGAAACCATCGGGCCTACTCCAACAACCAGAGATACCACAATGGAAATGGGAGCAAATTTCCATGGATTTTGTTACTGGCTTGCCTAGATCTCAACGTGGTAACGATACTATTTGGGTAATTGTGGACCGACTCACAAAGTTTGCACACTTCTTGGCTATCAAAGAAACAGACAAGTTCTCTACTTTAACAGACTTTTACTTGAAGGAAGTGGTTTCGAGGCACGGAGTGCCCACCTCTATTATTTCCGATCGTGATGCACGTTTCACTTCAGAACTTTGATAAGCGATGCACAAATCTTTCGGCTCACGGTTAGATATGAGCACAGCTTATCACCCTCAGACGGATGGCCAGTCTGAACGTACCATCCAGACTCTTGAAGACATGCTTAGGGCATGTGTGATTGACTTTGGCAATAGTTGGGAAAAACATCTGCCACTAGTGGAATTTTCGTATAATAACAGTTACCACGCCAGTATTCGGGCCGCTCCATTTGAAGCATTGTACGGGCGTAAATGCCGGTCACCTCTCTGTTGGGCAGAGGTGGGGGATAGTCAGATCACAGGCCCAGAGTTTGTGATAGACACTACAGAAAGGATTGCTCAAATACGACAACGCATGGCGGCAGCTCGCGACCGTCAGAAAGCCTACGCTGATAAGGGTAGGAAACCACTCGAGTTCCAAGTTGGGGATTGAGTGCTACTCAAAGTTTCACCCTGGAAGGGTGTGGTTCGTTTTGACAAACGGGGCAAACTTAATCCGCGTTACGTCGGACCATTCCAAATCATTGAGAAAATAGGCAAGGTAACCTACAGACTGAATTTACCAGTAGAACTCAGTGCAGTTCACAACGTTTTCCACGTGTCGAATCTGAAGAAGTGTCTGTCAGACGAGACCCTCCTAGTTCCTTTGAAGGAGCTCACTATCGACGATCTGTTGCGATTCGTACCTCTTGTTCGAGTTCGTTGAAACTCCCATCGTGGCCCAGAGTTTACCTGGGAACGAGAAGATCAAATGAAACTCAAATATCCCCAGTTGTTCGAAAACAGTACAACCACTACTGAGGCTGAAGCTACTACAGAATTTCGGGACGAAATTCCAAATCAACGGGGGGATGATGTGACACCCCAAGAAAACCAGTAAACCACACAACACAACTAGCTTCCTCAGTAACCACGTGCTAAATTTCGGGACGAAATTTCTTTCAAGTTGGGGATAATGTGACAACCGGTGATTTACGGATCTTAATTACGTGATTAACAAGAGATTAATGCGACGACGAACTGATACCGTACAAGATACTGACAGCGCCAACAAATATTAAATTAATTACGATATGCAAAAACAAGTCTCGTAGAAATCACGGATCGCTTAAACACAGGGATTGAGCTTGTGGGCCCTGGGCCCAAGCCCATTAAGGTAAAACCCTAGACATATATAAATGAAGTGTAACCTTATCTTCATTTGGTGAAAGCTCAGATCAAATACACGCACACCATACACTGTTTCTTCTTCATCTTCTTTACTTTGAAAACCCTATTCTTCATATATACACCCACAAAGAAATCACAGACAAATAACTTGCCTGTTTTCCCTCCTGATTCCTTTGTGCCTCTCCCGGTGACCGGAATCGAGCATCGGCGACTCGGTTCTGTCGGCGACACACCACAATCGCTCCACCTCACTTACCCTCCTCCCCTTTCTCTCGCTTGTCCGACAACAAACACACCCGACACCCCCTACTCTCAGTTCAGTAAGCAAAAGGAGAGGGAGTGCCGCCGTATGCGGCGGCGCTGAGACGGAGAGAGAGAAAGAACGACGTTGACTTCTGTTCCGGCAATGGAGCTCCGTCAACCGCGGTTCCATCTCCGGTAAGCTCCTCGATTTCTTCTTTTCATTTTCGACTTAATCCTTTTCGATCCATGTCTTTCGGTCGGTTTTACTGTCGAGTCAAGATATGGATGATGACCGATGATGATTTTAGTGGAGGTGTGGTTTTAGTTCAGATTTCGGGCTCGGGTTTCAATACGTACTATTAACGATCTACGTATTCCTATTCACGAAACGACTAACAGGACTACAACAATATTTATATATATTTTATATAAATATTCATATATGTTATAAACATCTCGAGAAGCTAAGTCTTTTCAAGACTTATTAAGTATTACCGACGAATAAACGATCTAAACAAGTATAATTTCTTCGCCTCTTTCAAGTTAACAACCTACCGTCAAATCGTTCGGTTACCGATCCGGTAGAGCTCGGTGACACGTAGTTTATCTGCGTTTATTTAGAAAACTTATAAGGTATTCCTTGTTAGGAATATTGTAGAATGCACGCTAGCAAGACAAGTCTTGGAAATGACATCACGAAGTCGTATTTAGGTAGCTTTTCACAAGGCAATTCAGGTGAGTTCACACTCTTTCTAAGGCATGGGATTCCCGGTGGTTGGGAATGGGTAAAAGAAACTAAAATGGAACCTACATATCCTCCTTGGGTAGGATATGTACCGCCATCCTCCATGGGTAGGATGCCAATATTAATCCTGCGTATTCTCCTTGGGTAGAATACGTACGTTCGTCCGGTAGGACAACAACCTAAACGTACGTAAAACCTACGTACAAGCACACTCGCTACGGTCCTTGGATCAAGAAGGGCACGTACAAATACGACTAGTCTACACATGGGAAGCCCCCACTAATCTTCGCACAGATGCCTGAAAAGGCCGCGATACGGCCACTAATCTTCGCACAGATGCCTGAAAAGGCCGCGATACGGCCACTAACCTTCGCACAGATGTCTGGAGGACCGCGATAGAAATTAATGAGAAACATGGTTTACAAAACGAACAACTGATTTACGAAACAACTGCTATAACTAAACAACCAAACGTGAACTCGCTCAACTTTGTTGTTGATTTGTTGTTACATGCCTTGCAGGTCGTTAGGTACTCATGGAGCTTGCACGAGGAAGCACAGTCGTTGTGGGACATGGATCGTGGATGCCAAGTTAAACTTTTATGACATTTCAAACTTAATACTTATGTTGGGTTTTACAGTTATGCTTCCGCTAAACATTGATACTATACTTTTGTTTTGAACACCTTTCATATTGTTTGGTTGAATTACATTTACTAATTACATTGTTCAATATGATTGGTGGCTTGATCCTGGTCATGTCACGCCTCCAAGCGGTAGTACTCCGCGTGTGGATTTTGGGGGTGTGACATGAAGCACGATCTCTTTTTCGAAGACTTCTTATCTGAAGCCTTTGAACTAGATCCTTATTTTGATGATGATGCCTTTGAAGGATTTGGTTCAGTTTGCTTAGTTTCATATTTTTCTTTGTTTTTGTTTTTAGCAAACTCTACATTTGATTCATTTTCTATAACAGCTGTTTCGTTTTCATGTCACTTCCTTGAACAAAATTTACCTTTTTAACAAAAGTTTGATTTTTATTCTTAGGCTGTGAAGTTTTCTTTTTCAAAACTGGTTTGCTGTTATCATCCTTCTTAGCATCATCACTCTCAGACACATCACCTTGACTGGATGTGAAACTACTTGGTGATGTTGACAGAAAGTCTGTAAACTCATCTTCATCAGGTAGGAAAGAATAGTCGTGACTAAGAGGAGGTGGGACTTCATTAAAGCCCTGGAAGCCCACACTAGTCTTGTCATTACTTTTCTTCAACCCGCCCATCATGTGTTTCATAACAAAAGTAGAGTCCCTGAATTGACCTAATCTCTTTTCAAGTTCAACAATTTTAAGTTGTGCATCTGACAACTCTTTGCATTTTTCAGAAATCTATTTTGTTTTCTCACCCATCATCTCATGAGCTAATTCTATGACTTGAAGCTTTTCGTTTAGTTTGCAGGTTAAAGCATCAATTTTAGCTTCATAGCCTTTTATCTTTTTTAAATATAGCGACTCATTTCTTTTAGCGAAAAAATTTGATTCCTTAATGCTAGACATCTCGTTAATTAGACTTTTGTTTTGCGTTGACAACCTGTCAACCTCACCCTGTAATTCCCGACATTTTAAACAAACAGAAGTAGCAGATTCATTGACCTCTCCTGTTGATTTGTCTGAGTTGGCCATGAGAGCAGTAATTTGAGCTTTCATTCGTTTGATAATTTCATCTTTCTCTTCAGCTTCCATTTCATGCTCAGACTCTGACTTTTCCTCTTCAGCATCTGTTGTCTGATCACCCTTCACTACCTCATCTTCACTTTCCTTTTTAACTTCAGCATCATCTACTGTAGCTTCACCATCATCAACGGGAGTAATCTCTGCCATAAATGCTTGAGTGACATTTTCATCATTTTCTAAGTGAACACTCCAGTCATATGAACCTTCTCTTGCTGTAGAGATCAACGCTCTTGAGTTAGAGTTGTTTGATGCATTCCTATTGTTTGAACTCTGACTCGAAGTATCCTGCTTTTGTTTTTGACACTCCCTAGCGAAATGACCATAACTTTGACAGTTAAAACACCTCACTTTGGTCTTGTCGAAACCAACACTCTTCCCTACGAACTTCCTTCCTGTCCGGTTCATAAATCTCTTGACTCGTGTCGATATCATTGCCATTTGCCATTGCAAATCCATCTCTTCTAGATCATCAGGATCAATCTGATCATAATCTTCATCTAAAGTGGCAGGATCAGAGATCTTCCCCTGAATGTAGTTCTCATAAGAAGCAACGAATGAAGCAAGTAGAGCAAGATGCTCTTCTGCAGACTTAACACTCATAGGCATCGACTTTGTACTACTACTTTGTTTAGAAGTTGATGTTCTCTTGGCTCATGTTGATCCTCCTAAAGCAGCTACAAAACATACATCACCATCCTCATTTACTGTGACCTGCTCATTTTCACATGATAGAAACGCAGTAGCAGAGTCGCTAGAAGCGTTGTGAGATGAAGATGATGTAAGCCCATTGTAAATCGCTGGATCTTGAACCTGATCATATCCAGTGTCTTTCTTCTTCATACTGAGCTCATAAGCTCTCAGCTTGCCAACTACTTCTTCCAGCTCCTTTGTATCATAATCTGCTTCTCCCTTGATCATGAGAGTGTAGATATCCCATTTAGTAGGTAAAGCATCGAGCAGCTTGTCATTCTTCTCTATGTCAGAATAGCAATCTATCTCATAATTTTCCATTTCCGACATTAGATGGTAGTATCGAGTGATGATGTCCTCAAGTGACTCATGTTTCATGTACTTGAAAACAGCGAACTGCTTCTTCAGTAGATCAACTTTGTTCTTCTTGACATCTGCATTTCCTGCGTATCTTTTCTCTAATGCATCCCACATATCCTTTGAATTTGTGTACTTCTTGAAGGTATGCTTGATGCTATCAGGTAAGGACATTTTAATTGCAGCCAAGGCTCTCTTTTCAGCCTCATACATCTTTTTATCAGCCTCTTGCATGTTCACATAGGCTGTTCTACGTGGTCTACCCTCAAAGTCATGTGTTGGGTTTGTGTACCCATCTTCAATACATATCCACATGCGTGTGTCCTGATATTCAATGAAGGATTGAAAACGATCCTTCCAAGTCAAATAATTTTCCACCTTCATCATCTTAGGCGGTTTGTTGGTAGTGCCAACCTCATGCTCCATTCTCAAAAGCTCATTCAAACTAGACATGTTCGACATTTTAATGTTGCAGACTGATAAAACCGTACAAAATTTTTCTGAAAACTGTTTTTACAAAATTATATCGTTAGATTCGTCTCGAAAATAGGATTCTAATGTTTTTTTTGTCCTAAAAATCCCACGAATTCAACGGTGCAAACGGTTTGTCCAGATGAGCTATAGATAGTTCTCTAAACACGAAACAGCGAAAAATTTCCTACGCTTGCCTTGGAAAATTCCACCACTAGTGAATTGCACAAGAACTAATCGCACAAGTTAGTCCAAGTCGAACAAGACTAACTGGATCGCACAATCCACTAAATTTTGGGCCGAACAGTCACTTTAACGGGCCTGGGCCTGATCGCACAAGATTTCTGAATCGCACAAGGTGACCTCCAATCGCATAAGTGAGATCCTGGTCGCACAAGAACAGTTCGGGTCGCACAAGATCAAATCGGGTAGGTCAAGATCAAATCGGGTCGCACAAGATCTTCAAACGCACAAGATCTTCAAATGCACAACTTTTTCAAACTTTGAATTCCACTAATCAGCAATCAAATCCCGAAAAATCAGCAATTCTTTCCAAAAACTCGAAATTAATTCCTTTTGCCAACTTTCCAAACAAAGCTCCTACAAACAAGAAAACAGTCAATACCAATAATCAAAACAGATCAAAATTCATGAACTTTAAACTGTTCTTCAATTTATTCTTCCTGTTCTTTGAAAAATCCAGAATTTAAATCCGAAAATATTCAAACAAAACAACTATCTTGATTCCCTTCGATCAGTCTTGAACCACGCACAAGAGCAAAAGCTCTGATACCAATTGTAGGTCCCTGTAATCCCGTATGGATCGTAACAAGACTGCTAATCTATCAAGGGTGCGGAATCCCCTTGATAAACCTTCGAACACAGAAACAAGATTATGTAGATGAACAAGAACTCAAACACACAAACTTTCAAACTGATCTTCTGTGATTATCAAACCTTAGAAAACGTTTTACAATCACTAAGATCTCCAAGAACCTAACAGCCGATTTCTGTTTGTTCTAAACTCTCTCAATTCGAATGCTCTCACACAATCTCCAAAAGTCTAACCCTAAACATGTAGCAAGAGGTTGTTTATATACTACAACCTCCCATACACGAATTGGGCTCTAGCCCGTATACAATTACATAATAAATTCATACCTAATAAACTTCATACAAACTTGGACTTGATTGGGCTTGATAATCTCGAAATCTTTAAGTCTTCATAGTCCAATCTTCTGTTTAATATCCAAAGACCAATCCACAGCTGTTGTCACATAACATGCACCAACACTGAAGATTGCAGGGCGGTTATAGCTGGAGTGTCGAAATCCAGTGATCTAGGCACCAATGGAGAGTGATCCTCCGCTGATCTCTTCAATTTCTTGATGTCATCAATCTCTCGAAGGATCCTGTCATTAGTTTTGTCTTGCTGCTGCATGTAATCCCTCATCTGCAAAATCAAAGAATAAAGATCACTGTTAGAAGGACTAGAATAAACAGCAGAAGTTGGTAGTTTTGAGAAAACGGGGCTTTGTTTCTTCGCAGCATTCTCAGCATTTTTCTGGGATCCAAAAGGTGGTGGAGGCAAAGGTGGAATGCCCTGTGATGAAGTGACTGCCGGCATAGAGCTTGAAGTGTTCTTCGCTGAAGAAGCCATATGATTGAAGATAATGAACCGAAATGAACACAATGAACAAAATTTTTCATAAATGAAGCACCAATTGCCCCACGGTGGGCGGCAAACTGTTTTGGTCAAAAATCAGACTAGGATAATGCAAGCAAATCTTCTTTTGTGAGGAATGTTGCTTGAATCAATGAACAAATGTATGAACAACTTGTAAATGAAATGAACAAGTGACACAAGCATTTATACGAGGAAAAAACCCTTGATCAATGTATGATCTCCGGCATAAAAAACCTCGGGTGATGGAAACTACCGATCACCAACTATAATTAATCAAATGATCGTTACAACTCGGGATGATAACAAGCTTGTTACAAGGATCACTAGTGTGCAAAATGTATGTAATCGCCAGTGAGTTGCAGAAAGCTTGCGAGAGTGTGTGTGTTTACTAATTGTTCTAACTATCAAGCTTGTTATCCCCTTTAAAAATAGAAATAAACTAAGTAAGAAACTATCCGCCAAATGTGCAAGCTATCCACGACTTCTAAAACGGTCATTAAGCTATGCACGTGCAGAATATCGAGAGCATATTCCCCTGGAATCTCAGCAAGACTAGGTCCAATAAGTATACTCCTGCAAAACAAGTTTAAATATAGTGGAAGCAACCATTAGTGTAAGGATAACAATGAGGATCCTGGATCCTTAATCCTGCAACGTCTTCTGAGGATCCTTAATTCAAATAGAATTGAGGATCCGTGATCCTGGCTGCACTTGAGGATCCGTGATCCTTAGGTTTAGAAAATCCATCCCTAACATGTGTAATCTACACAAACTCTCCATTTCCCATTCTTCTTTTGAACTACGACCACATTTGCTAGCCACTTGGGAAATTTGACTTCCCTAATCATCTTTGATTTCAATAATCTTTCAACCTTGTTAGGGGAGGATTTTCCAATCCTAAGGATCACGGATCCTCAAGCACTGCCAGGATCACAGATCCTCAATTCTCTTTGAATTAAGGATCCTCAGAAGACATTGCAGGATCAGGATTCAGGATCCTTGTTGTTATCCTTATACTAACGGTTGCCTTCCTTATGTTTAAGTTTGTTTTGCAGGAGTATACGCCTTGGACTTGGTCTTGCCGATATTCTTGGGGAATATGCCCTCAGTATTCCGCACGTGCATGGCTTTGTGAACGTTATGGAGATCGTGGGAAGCTTGCACATTTAGCGGATAGTTAGTTGTTTTAGTTATTTCTAATTTTAAAAAGGGGATGACAAGCTTGAATTAGAACACTTGGCTATTTTAGCTAACACACACACTCTCGCAAGCTCTCAACAGTTCATTTGGCGATTTCATACACATTATACTCTAGTGATCCTTGTAACAAGATTGTTATCATCCCGAGTTGTAAAGATCATTTGTTTAATTATAGTTGGTGATCGGTAGTTTCCATCACCCGAGGTTTTTTGTGCCGGAGATCAACTCTTGATCAAGGGCTTTTTCCTCGTATAAATCCTCGTGTCACTTGTTCATTTCATTTGCAAGTTATTCATACATTTGTTCATTGATTCAAGCATCATTCCTCACAATAAAGATTTGGTTGCATTATCCTAGCCTGATTTTTGACCAAAACAGTTTGGCACCCACCGTGGGGCAATTGGTGCTTCATTTCTGAAAAATTTTGCTCATTGTGTTCATTTTGGTTCATCATCTTAAACTACATAGCTTCTTCAGCAAAGAACACTTCAAGCTCTATGCCGGCAATCACTTCTTCACAGGGCGTTCCACCTTTGCCTCCACCACCTTTTGGATCCCAGAAGAATACTGAAAATGCTGCAAATGGACCAAGCCCCATTTTTCCTAAACCACCAACTTCTGCTGTTTCTTCTAACCCTACTACTAGTGATCTTTTTTCTTTGATTTTGCAGATGAGGGATCACATACAAGAGCAGGATAAAACTAATGAAAGGAGCCTCTGGGAGATTGGTGATATCAAGAAACAGAAGAAATCAGAGGAGGATTACTCTCCTCTGATACCAAGGTTACTGGATTTCGACACTCCAGCTATAGCTGCCCAGCAATCTGCAGCTCTGGACATCCAGTATCAGAGTGGACCATTGGGAAGGCGTTATGGAACAGCAACTATGAGTCAGGCTTTAGGGTCTCACTTCCAGCCTTCAGGATCCTGTTTTCAGCCTTCGGGATCCTCTTTCCAGCATCAGGGATCCTTCGTCAGCTCAGGAGGATATTTGGGGACGCACACAGTTCAAGGATCCTCTCAGGTTCAAGGATCCTCTCAGGTTTAAGGATCCTCCTTCCAGGTTCAAGGATCCAACATCTTTCAGGATCAAGGATTCTTAAGAAGTGTACAGCCCTCAAGTTTCGATGTTCATCAAGGAGACTTCATTCCAATGCAGACCATTGCTTCCTCTACTCCTTCACTCATACCAGAATCCCGTTAATATGGATTCACATCTGGAATTCCAAACTTGAATCCTCTGGGAGGTAACACTTTGAATAATTCTTATAACACTAACCATGGCTTTATGCAGGATACAGGTATCAATCAAGCTATGGCTAGGGAATTACAGAAACTAAAGGATATGATATCCAGCGTTCCAGGAGTGGTTAAGCCCATTCCTGAAATTGCAGATGGGAGCCATAGGATATCTCGTTTTGCACCACCTATTTGTGATGCTGAGATACCCAAAAGGTTCCAAATACCAACCATGAAGTTGTATGATGGTTCGACGGATCCAGAGGAGCATGTAGCTCAATACAGAGAAAGGATGGAGATCAATCCAATTCCTGAGAGGTTAAAAGAAGCATGTCTATGCAAGGGTTTTGGATCTACACTCACAGGATCTGCTCTTAAATGGCTGCTAAGTCTTCCCCCTTACTCTATTACTTCATTTGCTAATCTAGTTAATCTGTTTAATAGCCAATTCTCATGTAGTAGAAAATTTGAACGTTTACCTAGTGATCTATATAGGGTAACACAAGGTCAAAATGAATCACTTAGAGATTACATCACTAAGTTTAGTAAAGAATCCTTAGATATCCCTAATTTGGATATAGCTACGGCTGTGGAAGCCTTTAAAATGGGTTTGCTTAGGGATTCATTATTCTATGATGATCTTGTCATGACCCCATGCAGGAATCTTGATGAAATGAGAACCAGGGCCCTTAGATTCATCCGATTAGAGGATGATAAAAGGATCCAGGAAAGACTGGCAGGATCCTCAAAACAGGAGAAACAAGGATCCTACTTCAAGAACAACAAGTTCAAGTCTTACAACAAGTCTGATAACCAGAACGTGCATGCAGTAGAACAGGAAGAGGATGGTGAGGATTATCCTCCTATTTCTGAATACTGTTTTTCTGTTGATAACAATGAACTAATTCTTGCAATGCAGAATCTAGGTGAGAAAGCAAGATGGCCAAGGAAAAGTGATAAACCAGCCGCAACAAAAGACAAGTCCAAATGGTGTGCATATCATGAGGATTTCGGACATCTCACTGAAGAGTGTATTGCACTTAGAAAAGAAATCGGTTACTTGTTAAGCAAGGGGCACCTGAAGGAACTTTTGGGAAGAAAAAAGTCAAGGATCCAGGATCCTAAGAAGATCCCAAAAAGAGCTCCTGCTCCTCCAGCAGATGCACAAGTTATAAACTTCATATCCGGTGGATCAGACATTTGTGGTACTTCCTTTTCAGCAGCCAAAAGACATGCCAAGGAGACCAAGATGGACAATGGAGATAGACCCATCCGGACATCTACTGTTACACAAGAGAAAGTTATAACTTTTGATGAGGATTATCGTGTTGATGTTCAGGATCCTCATCATGATGGTCTTGTTATTACTTTGTTCATTTTTAACCATTTTGTTCGCAGGATCCTAATCGATGGAGGAAGCTCGGTGAACATCATTCAGCTTGATGTCCTCAAGAAGATGAGTATCCCTGAATCAGATATTATCCCAAGATCCTCAGTTCTTGTGGGATTCAGCGGAGAAACCAAGAATACATTGGGGGACATTAAACTTCCCATCTACATTGAAGGACTTCATTCTTATCAAAAATTTTGTGTAATAGATTGCTTATCCTGTTGCAATGTTATCCTTGGCAGACCATGGATACATGACATGAAGGTAGTTGCATCTACCTACCATCAATGTGTAAAGCTTCCTAGTCCATGGGGGGTGATAAAGATTGAGAGTGACCAACAAGAAGCAAAGAATTTCTATATCTCATCAATGAAGCCAGCCTCAAGACCAAAGGAGCAATAGAAACTAAAGTATCCTCCAAGAGACGTCTTGAAGGCAAGAGAACAGGATGTGAAAGAAATCCTTATGGATCCTCATGATCCTGAATCCAAAGTCTTCATAGGATCAGGGATCCTCAACAACATTGAACAGGATCTAGTATCCTTCCTTAAAAGGAGGAAAACTACCTTTTCCTGGAAGCATGAAGACATGACAGGTATCTCTAAAGATATAATTACTCATAAACTTGGCATTGACAGGTCATTCAAACCTATACATCAGAAGAGGAGGAAGTTTGCACCTGAGAGGAATGCCATTATCCAGGAGGAGGTAGACAAATTACTCCGAGCAGGTATGATTAGAGAGGTTAAGTATCCAAGATGGTTAGCCAATGTGGTTGTTGTTCAAAAGAAAAATGGAAAGTGGAGGGTATGTGTCGATTTCACTGATTTAAACAAGGCATGTCCCAAGGATCCTTTCCCATTACCCCACATTGACTCCATGGTGGATGCTACCGCGGGTCATGAGTTGTTGACTTTTATGGATGCTTCATCTGGATTTCAACAAATTCAGATGGAACCATCTGATCAAGAGGATACAACCTTTATGACCCCAACTGGTATCTATTGTTATATTGCTATGCCATTTGGACTAAGGAATGCAGGTGCTACTTATCAAAGGCTAGTCAATATGATGTTTAATGAACAAATTGGACACACTATGGAAGTCTACATAGACGACATGGTGGTTAAGTCCAAGAGAGCTGAGGATCACCTTAGAGACCTGGAAGAAGCATTCAATATCCTTGACAAATTCAATATGAAGTTGAATCCTTCAAAGTGTCACTTCGGTGTTAAAGCAGGCAAGTTCCTAGGCTATATGGTAACTAAAAGAGGCATTGAAGCAAGTCCAGAGCAAATTAAGGCTATTGTGAATATCAAATCTCCTGCCAATGCCAAGGATGTGCAAAGGTTGACAGGGAGGATCGCAGCCTTGAATAGGTTCATATCAAAATCATCAGAAAAGTGCAAGGAATTCTATGACATTTTGAGAAAGAACAAGAAATTTGAGTGGACTGAAAAGCATGAAAGTGCTCTCAAAGCCCTTAAGGATTACCTATCCTCAGCTCCTGCCTTGATGAAACCAGAAAAAAGGGATATATTATCCTTATATCTAGCGGTATCATGTAAAGTAGTAAGTGCGGTCCTTGTTAAGGATCATGAAGGTACACAACATCCTGTCTATTATGTAAGTAAGAGTTTGCTTGATGCTGAATCCAGGTATTCACATTTAGAAAAACTTATCCTTGCTTTGATTATGGCATCTACTAAACTAAGACATTATTTTGAAATTCATGCCATTATTGTTAAGACTAACTTTCCAATTAAGAACGTTCTCAGAAAACCTGAAATGTCAGGAAGGATGGCTAAATGGGTAGTGAATCTTAGTGCTTATGATATAAGATATGAACCAAGGACTGCCATCAAATCCCAAGCCTTAGCTGACTTTGTGGCAGATTTTAGTAGTGATTTACAAAGAGAAGCTGAGTTAGAAGTTCAGCAACTTGAAGAGACTAAGGATCCTTGGATACTCTTCACTGATGGAGCATCTAATGTCAAAGGAAAAGGACTTGGAATACTACTAAAATCGCCACAGGGGGACATAATACCCCACTCAATAGCTTGTGAGTTTCAAACTACTAATAATGAGGCTGAGTATGAAGCCTTGATAGCCGGTTTGCAAATTGCCAAGCATATGAGGATCAGGTATCTTGAGGTACATGTAGATTCATTGTTAATTGCTAATCACTTTAATGGATCCTATGCTGTTAAAGGTGAAAAGCTAATCAAATACCTAGAGATAGTCAAGGAATTGGCACTCTCTTTTGTTTCTTTTAGTTTGACACAGGTACCCAGGGAAGAAAATGCAGAAGCTGATGCATTGGCCAACCTAGGATCATCCTTAAAAATTCCAGAGGATATCAAGATCCCTATAATCCATATTTTGGCTCCTGCTATTAAGGATCACATAGCTATGGAGATAGAACAGGATTCTGCAATGGTTCCTAGTGATGGTGCACAGTCTCGTTCAGGATCATGGATCCTTCCAATCATGAGATATATACAACATGGAGAGATTCCTACAGGAGAAAACCCCAGGGCTTTCAAAATCAAGGTATCTCAATTTACAATATTAAATAACATGTTATATAAACGATCTCTTGCAGGTCTATATCTAAGGTGTATAGAGGATCCTGAAATTCAAGAAGTCCTAAAGGATTTTCATGAAGGAGATTGTGGAAACCACACTAGGGGTAGGGCATTGTTCTCAAGGATCCTCAGGACAGGATACTATTGGCCTACAATGAAGAAGGATGCTGTGGATTATGCCAAGAAGTGTGATCCTTGTCAGAGACATAGTAATATCCTTCATCAACCAGCAGAGCTCTTGCATCCTATATCCTCTTCTTGGCCATTCATGAGATGGGGAATGGATATAGTTGGAAAACTTCCCAAAGCACCAGGAGGAAAGGTGTTCATGCTTGCCATGACTGATTACTTCTCTAAGTGGATAGAGGCTGAAGCCTTTGCTCAAGTCAGAGAAAAGGAAGTGATATCCTTTATTAAAAGAAACATTATTACTAGATTTGGTATCCCTTCTGAAATTGTTTGTGATAATGGATCCCAATTTATTGGGAGTAGAACTACTAACTTTTGTGACAGCTGGGGGATTAAGATGATAACATCAACACCAGTCCACCCACAAGCTAATGGTCAAGCAGAATCATCCAACAAGATCATCATCAACAACTTGAAAAAGAAGCTTGGATCCAAGAAAGGAAAATGGGCAGAAGAACTACCTTATGTACTATGGGCTGATAGGACAACCCCCAAGAATGCCACTGGCCAAACTCCATTTTCTTTGGTATTTGGAGCAGAATCAGTGATCCCTACAGAGATGGTGGTTCCTACTGCAAGAACAAGCATCCGTGATCCTGAAGGAAATTCTGAAAACTTGGTTCAAGACTTGGATACTATAGAAGAAATCAGGGATTTGGCAAGGATAAGGATGGCTAGTTATCAACAAAGGATGGTTGGAGCCTACAATAAGAATGTCAGGATTAGGAAATTCTAAGTTGGTGATATGGTATTGAGGAAAGCATTTCAGAATACCACAAATCCTGCTGATGGAAAGCTGGCACCAAAGTGGGAAGGCCCCTACCTGATTGAAGCTGAGGCGGGAAAGGGGGCATATCGATTGCTAACAATGGAAGGTGATTTGCTACCAAGAGCTTGGAATGTTGTCCACCTGAAGAAATATTTCATGTAATAAGGATCCAGGATCCTCAACTACTTACATGACCGATATCCTCGAAGGATCCTTACAGGATGGAGGATCCTCCTTTTTGGTAATGACCTAATCTCAAACTATTTCATTCTTTAATTATCCTATATACAAGGAGAAGGATCCTGGATCCTTTATCCTTCTTTCACTTAGTTCTGAGTTTTGCAGAAGGTAGATATATCCTTGACAAAGGATTGAGTATCCACAGAAGTATCCAGTTATTTGGGCTTGACCCTAGTTATTTGGGCTAGTCCCCAGTTTGTTGGGCCTGTCCCCAGTATCGCCAGCAGCGCACGATGATCCTGGTACAGTTCATGGCAATGGGACCAGTACTCGCTTTAGGGGCTGACAATTTCATTGTACTGGCTGTATCCGGGATCCTACGTATAATGGTAGACGTACCATACATCTGTTCCTAAGGTTTCTAACGTTCTCACGTTAGCTAAGGTTTTGGCATCTTCATGTCACTAAGTTTGGATAGTCGCCAGTGAGGGCCATACTCCAGTTTACACAAGATCCTTTGGGCTTGTCCCCAGTTTTTTGGGCTTGTCCCCAGCTTTTTGGGCTTGTCCCCAGTATATTGGGCTTGTCCCCAGAATTGTTGGGCTTGTCCCCAGTTGCTAACTCTTCTCTTATATTGGCTTAGTCCCAAGTTGTGTTCCATTTCAGGTTTTTGGAGTTAAACAGTTAAGGATCCTTGATCCTAACTTTTTACTAAGGTTTGTCCTTTGGTTATCCTGATTATAAGCATTAAAGGTTTAGGATCCTAACTTGGATTCTCATGTATGATCCTTGATCATTTTGATTCTATTCTTTATTTATCTAAGTGACCCTTACTCTTTGACAACAGGACTCATGATCCTTAAGTTACACTACTTTTTTGAATTTATCGATTATAGGATATTTGATCCTTGATCATATCCTAAACTTTTTGACATAATCTATTAAACTTTTGCTTATAACTTATAAATTCAAACAAAGTATATTATAACAATTGAAAAATAAAGTATTCACGGAAATAACAACACATGAGATAGCCAAAAGATTAAGATTTTATTTATTTATCAAAAGTTAAACCCTTAGAAGGTTGTCAAAATTGCCAACCTAAATTTCTACCAGCAAAACGTGGCCCGTCCACTTGGGTTGGCAAAGGGTGTCCATGTTAACAAGGTCTAAGTGCAGGAATATAAAGGACGGTAGGATCACAATGGCTTCATCCCCCAAACAGAGGATCCCTCCACCATTTGTAATCCTACCTATTGTCTGAAGGATCAGTGATCCTTAAACCTAATTACTATTGTTTAAGTACAGACCAACAATTGTTCGAGAAAAACACCATCAAACAAAAACCACTACCAAACTATAAAAAATGGGCTCCGGCCGCATATAGATAAATCCATCATCGCCCATTTCTGCAGCTCAAACCTTCGCTGCATCACCATCACCATCACCATCACCATCACCTCCTGCCCCAGCATCACCAGCTTGATCCTTAGCCCCGCTGCAGCTTGCCTCAAGCATTAAGACCTCTCCAGCCTCCTCTTCATCATCAAGTTTAGCCAGCCTAGCCTTCCAGCCCTCCTGGTCCCAATTGGTCCTGTCAAAGTCAGGATCCTCAGCCTCTTGAGCCATCTGTAGTTTGGTCTTGTACATAGCAATGGCAGCAGAGAGTTTGGCATCCTCCAACACCTCATTCTTCTCCTGGTCAGCAGTGATGTGGGCCATTACCAGTTGTTTCTTTGCCAAGTTGAGCTCTTTCTCGAGGCGGGAGATGGTCTCATCCTTAGCCAGGAAGATCTTCTCGAAGTCCAGCTCCTTCATCTCAGCCTCTTCAACATAAGCATCAAAGAGCATCTGGATCTCAGCGAATTTCTGCAAAGAAAGAAGAATTCAAATTAGGATCAGTTATCCTGAGATGGGCAGGATAGAATTAAGGATAAGGATCCTTACATCAGCAAAGTACTCTTCAAACTGATGGCGGATGAGGGGCAGGCCTTCAAGGTTGTCAGCTTCGGTGGACTTCCTCTTCTTTCCTCATTTGCCCTTGGAAATGACAGGCTTAGGGACTGGAACACTTGGGCTAGCAGCAGATTTCTTCTTTCCAGACCGGGGAGCAACAGTACTAAGATCAGTAACGCTGAAGCGAGTGGCTGACTTAGAGGATTTTCCAGCGCCTACCAATACAAAATAACAGATAAGTATTCTTGTTTTATTTTCATTTAAACATTTAATCATATACAAACTTGGATACTTACTTGACATTGTGACTGAGCTGGAGGATACTTCTTGAGAGTCCTTTGTGTTTGCTTGGAATGATCTTATTGCAGGATCAAGATTCCAGAAAGCAGCGATCCTTTCTTTGGTTGCAGGTGATGGAATAATATGAGAGGCAGAGATAGCTGCAAAAGAAAGGATCAGTTATCCTCAACAGGAACAGGAACAGGGTTATCCTATGATCCTTCTATAAGGATCCTCTATCCTACCATGGGTGGCCCACTTTCTTGGGAGATCCTTCCTATCCGGGATAGAATCCCTCCTAATGAAGAAAAAACGCTTCTTCCAGTTGGTGTCATTCTTGGTGGTCTTGAAGATTGGGTGTGCATCACCGGGCTTATGTTTGAATAAGAAGCTGTGTGAACCATGGCTCACAAGGTTATACAGTTTGGCCAGTTCCGACATCCCCAACTCTATACCTTCCTGCTCAATGATTCTCTCTCTAGGGTATATAAAACCCTCCACATCATTGGCATGGCCTGAATGTAGCACATGCCGGTGAGAGAAAAGAAGTATTCAGTGAAGGCAGGGAAAGGATAGGAGTATCCTATCAGGAATGGGGTGGCCGGAAAAGCAACCCAGGTTTCAGAAACAAAATCACTTTTGGCGGTAGGGTCAAAGGGCTTGAAGACGGTGTTCGCCGGAAAACAGTGGTGAATCCGGTCAATCTCCGGATCGGTGAAGCTGCAGAGTTCCTTTGGAGTACTTTTGATAATCCCTTGGCTTTTCAAAGTACTATCTTTCTGGTGATCCTTGGCAGGGGATGATCGTAACTTCATTGTGATCTAAAGATTTCGAAGAAGAACAGAGTAAGAAGATGAAGAGAAAAGGAGAAGAAAGATACCTGATTGATCTTTGAATGAGGATTTAAAGGAAGTAACGCACGAATTTAAATGCCTATCGATCCTTATCTCTAACCTATTTATAATGATGATTCTGCAGGATTGTCACTTCAATGACGTAAGACCAGCAACGGCTAGTTCGATCCAAACGGCTATATATCCGTTAGTCACTTGGAGATAAGATCAAAAATAAAACTTGTTAAATTACATTTTACTTCTTATATTTTAGGGGCAATTGTTAGGGGAGGATTTTCCAATCCTAAGGATCATGGATCCTCAAGCACTGCCAGGATCACGGATCCTCAATTCTCTTTGAATTAAGGATCCTCAGAAGACATTGCAGGATCAGGATTCAGGATCCTTGTTGTTATCCTTATACTAACGGTTGCCTTCATTATGTTTAAGTTTGTTTTGCAGGAGTATACGCCTTGGACTTGGTCTTGCCGATGTTCTTGGGGAATATGCCCTCAATATTCCACACGTGCATGGCTTTGTGAACGTTATGGAGATTGTGGGAAGCTTGCACATTTAGTGGATAGTTAGTTGTTTTAGTTATTTCTAATTTTAAAAAGGGGATGACAAGCCTGAATTAGAACACTTGGCTATTTTAGCTAACACACACACTCTCGCAATCTCTCAACAGTTCAATTGGCGATTTCATACACATTATACTCTAGTGATCCTTGTAACAAGCTTGTTATCATCCCGAGTTGTAAAGATCATTTGTTTAATTATAGTTGGTGATCGGTAGTTTCCATCACCCGAGGTTTTTTGTGCCGGAGATCAACTCTTGATCAAGGGCTTTTTCCTCGTATAAATCCTCGTGCACTTGTTCATTTCATTTGCAAGTTATTCATACATTTATTCATTGATTCAAGCATCATTCCTCACAACAAAGATTTGGTTGCATTATCCTAGCCTAATTTTTGACCAAAACAAACCTCTTACTGAATAATTGTGTTTCTTTCAGGAGCAAACTTCCTTCTCTTTTGCTGAACGGGCTTGAAAGACCTGTAAATTCCAAGCTTGTGAGTTATAATATCCTTTGAAATACCTGTCATATCCTCATGCTTCCATGCGAACGTGGACATCCTGCATTTCAAAAAGTTAGTTAATTGAGTTTCAATATCCTGAGGGATATTGGCTCCTACGAGCACCGAGATATCTGGATTATCCTGATACAGGATAATTTTCTTAACATCTTGCTCTGAGGCCTCCACGATATCCTGGGCTCGTATCTTTAATTGCTATCCTGCTTTATGCTTTGTTGAAGACTTCATTGAGGAAGAATAACATTCTTTTGCCTCTTGTTGATCACTTTCCACCTTGACAACCCCCCAAGGGGTAGGAATCTTGATACACTAATGATAAGTTGATAGGACAGCCTTCATGTAATGGATCCATGGTCTGCCCAATATAATATTATAGTAGGATAAGGAGTCCATGACATAGAATCGTTGCATTGAATTCACTCCTTCAACAGATACTGGCAGCTTTATTTCTCCCACAGTATTCTTTGCCTCTCCACTGAACCCTACAAGTACAGTGGATTTTGAAGTGATCTCCATCTGGGAAATGTTCATTCTTTTTAGCATTTCCAGTTGAATAATGTTGATGGAACTGCCATTATCCACCAGTATCCTGCGCACAAAATGATTAGCAATATATAAAGTTATTACCAAACCATCATGATGGGGATCCTGGACACTATCCCTGTCATCACTATCAAATGTTATCACTTTATCGGTTGTGAGGGTTGTCATCCTGGTTGGCTTGTCTCCCTGTTCTGCTTTAGCCTCCTTCGCATGTCTTTTTGCTGCAGAATAAGAGGTTCCACATGTCACACCCCAACCGATGGTGGAATCATCGGGGCATGGCACTGAGCGAAACAGATTGTCCAGAAGTTTCCACAACAATTATCAAAACTATTCAATTTAAATAATACGTCCCATACCGTATCTCAAACAGTCAAATAATTATTACAGACAAACATCAAGACAAATATTCTGTTCCGACAACTCAGATTTAAATAAGTAGTAATTGTTTATCTGCTTCTAGTGACCCCTGATTCGTTATCTATAGACAACTATTTGTAGGGCTCTAAAGCTTTATTCTAGCTTCAAATTCCTACCACATGTGCGTCCTAAGCACCTGTCACATACGTTAAAATAAAGTTAATACATAAAATGTAAAGGTGAGCATACAAGTTTGATAATAGCATATAGAGTTCGAATTTGTTTACGCATAACCAGCACGTACACATAGTGAAATGAAGCACGTTAGTTATCGACATAGATCCATCGATACCAATGACTGCGGGTTGACTGCCCGAGGCAGTTCGCAATACATGATTACCACCGTAATCCATGCAAGTAAAAGATCCTTAACAACCCCCGTGTGAACGGGTGCTGAGTCCAAACTATAGTACTATCATTGCTAAGGCAGGTAGACTGCATTCCATGTGTAAACATAACAAACAAGCATTCATAAGCCACGTATAACATGCATTAACGGTTAGCGTTCAAATAGTTTGAGTAGTGTGATAGTTGTAGTTTGAATATTCGTAATGTATGTAACACCCAAAAGTGCTTAAAGCAAAAAGGGATCGAGTATACTCACAGTGATTTATGGATTGAAGGGAGCGCTTAGCGAGTACGGTTAGCCTGAATAGATTCGGTAGCATAACGATAAGTGAAACGTAAAACGGGAAACAAGTGTAGGTGAGTCAGACAGCTGGTCGATCGGACGGCAGTTCGATCGGACGGCTGACCATTCGGTTGACAGCACGTTCGGTCTGCTGTTCAGTCGGTCGGTAGGCCGATCGGATGGCTGTTCGAGTGGATTGTTCCTTCCTTTTAGAAGGATGTGTTTGTGTATGATGGTTTGACTTTTGAAGTTTTCGTTGTAGCATTTTAAAGCATTGAAGTACCTTTACCTTTCAGGTCGATCGATCGGACGGCAGTTCGATCGGCCGGCAACTCGATCGGTTAGGCATTCAAATGAATTACAATGTTTAGTCTTTGGATCGGACAGGTGTTTGATCGGACAGGTGTTCGATCGGACAGGTGTTCGATCGGTCGGCAAGTCAACAATAGTCAACCACTTTAATGAATTGCAAAGTATGGTTCAGTGGATCGGATAGTTGGTCGATTGAATAACACAACTGCTGTTCGATCGGACAACAGGGTGTCACCTGATCGGACGGCTGTTCGATCGGGTGGCACTCCTAGTGCATTGAACATGTTGATAAATCGATTAAGTATTGAAGCATAGTATCTCATGATCCGAAGAGTAATCCGATCGGACAGTAGTTCGATCGAACAACAGCTCGTTCAATACTAGACTTCAAAGTAAGTTGATTGTGTGGGACCATGTGTTAGCCGATCGGCTGACTATCCGATCGGCTGGCTGTCCGTTCGGACAGCAGTCCGATCGGTTAGCATCCTGACCTGATCAGCCCTTGCATCTAACACTTGGTTGTTCTGTTTGTTTGTCCTTTTATCGAGGTATTTTGACAGCGAGTAAAACCATAGATCTTTCGTCCTTACTTGGTCCCTGGGGTCGGACAGGAATCACCCAAATCCGGTCGGTGGACTGTTCGGAATGAAGTTTAATGTTTAACCTGAAGTCGGTTAACCACATGGATAGAATCCAGATCTTGAGCCGTTCGACCACAGAAGTGATTTGTAAACCGGCTCAGGGTCCGTTTCTACAAGTTTTGAAGTTATTGAGTGAAAAAGAGTTGAAAGAAAGTGGAATCCATCTTCCAATCCTTTTCACCGAGTATATGTTTAGATCTTATGAAAGATCTCTGTTTGTTTATGTGGAAATCGGCTAGATCCAAGTTGTTCTTGGTGGATTGAGGCCAAAACATAAAGTTCTTCAAGAACTTATGATGACATCATCCTAGAACACTTGATTCTTGATGATTTCGCGGTTAAAAGTTAAGATTTGAAAGATAGAAAGGTGTAGGAGCGTGTATAGATCAAGAAAGTACAAGATTTAGGACGAAAACTTACCGGAATCGAGAGAAATCTGCGAAAAGGTGAGCTGAGTGTGCTGGTCGAACAGAGGTTTCCAAAAGTGGAAAGAATGACAATGACAGGGGTATTTATAGGATGACAAAAAGGGAAAGAGCTGGCCGATCGGTCAGGCAGCTCGATCGGACAGCCTGTCCGATCGGACAGCAGTCCATTCGGCTGGCTGTTCGATCGGCTGGGAGCCTGATCGATCAGTCGCATCCTTCGAGTGTTTCGCGCGACGATTTTTGATATTTCGATTTCGATTGCGCGCGGTTTGATTCGATAGGGTTTCCTAGTCAAATTACTTTTAGCCCCAACTACTTCGTTTCTAGCGTAATCTCTTTTCCACTATCTATCATGGTTCGATCGTGATTCGAGTTCGATTGCATTCGAGTTAGATTTCGAGTTCGATTGAGTTCGCTTGATTACACAACATAACATAATTAAACATGCACAGGTAACACATAGGGCACACACACACACGTATAATAACAAGTAAAAATACGTAGCTCGAGTTGCGAATTGAATTCGATTCGATTAACATAGCTTGATTATTAGTTGATTAACTTTATCGCATTGCTACTTCCTATCATTCACAGTCGTAGATCGGTTGAATTACGATTAACACAATTCGATTATTGTCATTAACGACCCTTACTCCACATAATACAAATAAAATAAAGAAATTTCTACAACCCAAGTTGCGCGAAATCGGTCGTTGACTTTGACCTTGACTTTGACTTTGACTTGTGAAAACACGGGGTGTTACAGCCTCCCCTTGTTTAGGGAATTTCGTCCCAAAATTAAGCTGGAAGTTGTACATCACCGTGGATCACGTTTGTGAACTTTCTTTTTCTAGACTTTCTCTTCGAATAACTGCGAGTACTTCGCCTTCATGTCGCTTTCGAGTTCCCAAGTGAACTCTGCGCCTCGTTTGCCTTCCCATCGGACTTTCACAATAGGAATGCGCGAGCGCCTGAGCTGCTTGGTTTGGCGATCCATGATTTCGACAGGTTTTTCCACGAAGTGTAATGTTTCATTCACTTGTAGATCATCGAGAGAGACATGTAAGTCATGGTCGGCTATGCACTTTCGAAGGTTTGACACGTGAAAGGTCGGGTGGACATTACTAAGTTCCTCCGGTAGTTCGAGTCTGTAGGAGACTTTTCCGATCCTTTCCAGAATCTTAAAAGGTCCAACATATCGAGGCGCGAGTTTCCCTTTCTTGCCGAATCGGACTACACCCTTCCAAGGTGATACCTTTAGGAGTACGTAGTCACCAACGCCAAATTCACGGGGCTTGCGCTTTTTATCGGCGTAACTTTTCTGTCGATCCCGAGCTTTCACTAGGTTGTCTCGAATTTGGAAAATTTTGTCTGTCGTTTCTTGTAGTAGCTCCGGACAGGTTAGTTGCGAGTGACCGATCTTGTACCACACAATAGGCGATCGGCATCTTCTTCCGTATAATGCCTCGAATGGTGCCATTTGGATGCTAGAATGGTAGCTGTTGTTATACGAGAATTCGACTAGCGGCAAGTACTTATCCCAATTACCACCAAAGTCTAGAACACACGAACGGAGCATGTCTTCAAGAGTACGAATCGTTCTTTCAGTCTGACCGTCGGTTTGAGGGTGGAAAGCGGTACTTAGATTAAGCGTTGTACCGAGTGCCGTTTGAAACGTTTCCCACAGTCGTGAAGTAAACCGAGCATCACGATCAGAGATGATGTCACGAGGCGTCCCATGATTACAAATGATCTCGTCGGTGTAGATTCGGGCTAATCGTTCTACCTTGTAGTCTTCTCGTATAGGCAGAAAGTGAGCTGATTTAGTCAAACGGTCAACTACAACCCAAATGCTGTCGTGACCTGATGACGTGTGTGGTAGCTTGGTTACAAAATCCATAGCTATGCTCTCCCACTTCCACATGGGAATTGGTGGTTGTTCGAGCAAGCCAGAGGGTCTTTGATGTTCGGCCTTGACTCTAGCACAAGTTAGGCATTTTCCGACGTAGAGAGCGATATCCCGTTTCATACCTGGCCACCAGTACTTATAGTGAAGATCCTGGTACATTTTGTCAGCACCGGGATGAATAGAATACCGGGATTTGTGGGCTTCGTCCATCAGAATTTGTTGCAAGTTGGTTCGCTTGGGAATCCAAATTCGGTCTAAAAAGTGGAATATCCCATTTGATTTGCTCACAAGCTGGGCTCCATCGTGGTAGATTCTTTCTTTCTTCAGGGTGCGTTCGTTGAAACATGCATGTTGAGTGTCGCGGATGAGAGTTTCGAGATTATGTTGGGCTTGAACATTACGAGTGCTAAGCAGATAGCTCCGTCTGCTAAGTGCGTCGGAAACAACATTTGCTTTGCCTAGGTGATAACGGATCTCACAGCCGTAATCGTTGAGAAGTTCTACCCATCGGCGTTGACGCATATTAAGTTCCTTCTGATTAAAGATATGTTGCAGGCTCCTATGATCGGTGAAGATCGTACACTTGGTACCATACAGGTAGTGTCGCCAAATCTTTAATGCAAAAACAACCGCGCCTAGCTCGAGATCATGGGTTGTATTGTTCTTCTCGTGGATTTTGAGCTGACGAGATGCGTAAGCTATGACCTTGTCCCGTTGCATGAGAACACAACCAAGACCAAGGTTGGAAGCATCACAGTAGACAATGAAATCATTGTTTCTGTCGGGCAATGTGAGAACGGGAGCATTGCAAAGCATGCGCTTGAGGGTTTGAAAAGCAGTCTCTTGTTTAGTTCCCCAAACAAAAGGCTTGTCTTTATGCGTGAGAGAGGTAAGTGGTACAGCGATCTTGGAGAATCCTTTGATAAATCGTCGATAATAGCCCGCTAGTCCGAGGAAGGAGCGGACTTCAGACGGGTTCTTAGGCGTAACCCAGCTCTTGACAGCTTCAATCTTCGCAGGATCGACGTGAATACCCTGACTATTAACAATGTGACCCAGAAATTGAACTTCTCCTAACCAAAATTCGCACTTAGAGAACTTGGCATAGAGTTGGTTCCCCTGGAGTAACTCGAGAACCAAATGTAGATGTTGCGCGTGTTCGGCTTTCGATTTGGAATAGATCAAGACATCGTCGATGAATACGATGACGAAACGGTCGAGATATGGTTTACACACGCGATTCATCAGATCCATGAAAACCGCTGGTGCGTTGGTTAGACCAAAAGGCATGACAACGAATTCGTAATGACCGTAAGGAGTTCGAAACGCGGTTTTAGGTATATCCTCCTCTTGAATACGTAGCTGATGATAACCTGAACGTAGGTCGATCTTCGAGAAACATGTGGCGCCTTGTAGTTGATCAAACAAATCGTCGATGCGACGTAGAGGATAGTGGTTCTTGATAGTCAACTTATTCAATTCCCGATAGTCGATGCACATCCGGAACGACCCATCCTTCTTTTTGATGAAAAGGACTGGCGCGCCCCAAGGAGAGGTGCTCGGGCGAATGAAACCTTTCTCAAGTAGTTCCTGGAGTTGGGTCGAGAGTTCGCGCATTTCGGACGGCGCGAGTCGATAAGGAGCTTTGGCGATAGGGTTGGCTCCAGGAATGAGGTCGATACGAAAGTCGATATCACGACTTGGCGGTAGTCCGGGAAGATCCTCTGGAAAAACATTAGGAAATTCTCGAACCACAGGGACGTCTTTCACTTCCTTCTTCTCTTTCTTTTCCTTCTCCGCTACTACAATGTTAGCCAAGAAAGCCCTGTATTCCTTGTGGAGATATTTTCTAGCTTGCACGCATGACATAAGCTTGAGCCCCCTTGAAGTAGTATCGCCATACACACACAGTAAGTCACCATTTGCGAGCGAAAATTGATTCATTTTGTCGAAGCACACAACTTCAGCATGGTTTTCTCGAAGAAAGTCCATGCCTACTATGACGTCGAAGCTTCCGAGTTGCATCGGAATGAGGTCGATTGGGAAGATGTGATTGTTGAGCTCAAGAGTACAATCATGGATGACAGAATTAACGGCGATGGTTCTTCCGGTAGCGACTTCGACATCGAATGTCGAGGAGAGTTGGGAGTGTTTACGACTAAGGAGTTTCTCAAATTCGAACGACACAAAGCAATTATCGGCTCCGGTATCAAACAAACATGAAGCATAAATACCATTCACAAGGAACGTTCCATTGACCACGTTGTTGTCGGCCTGGGCTTGACGCACGTTGAGGTTGAAAGTTCTGGCACGTGCGGCCTGTTGTTGCTGCTGCTGCTGTTGCTGAGGCTCTTGTTTCACAACCCTGTTTGGGCACATGTTGGCGAAATGGTTTGGGTCGCCACATGCGAAGCAGGCTCTGGCTTTGACTGCGGGTGCTGGAGGAGCTTGTTGACCCTGTGGGGCAGTGAGTAGAGCTTGGTGAGCAGGAGCTTGTCGAATACGGCAGTTGGCAGTAAAGTGGCCGTACACATTGCAATGAGCACAAAAACGGCAAGTATTGGTAGTTGGGTGGTGGTAGGTGCAAGTAGGGCAGAGCGGATGTGGCCCAGTGTATGCATGCTTTGCAGGCGGTGCATTGGCCACAGGCGCCGCTACTTGACGCTGTTGGGCAGGTACAGCTTGAATCGGTGCAGCAGTAATCGCACAGTTCTTGTTGGTGGAGCTGTTCTTTCTCTTGTTCTTCCTCTTGTTGCTCGATGAGGTGGGTTCAGCAGTTGGTGCGGTAGCGGTAGCTTGATGCAGATGCTTCAAAGTCCTATCCTAGACACCAGCCTTAACCCGCTTGTCGTTGATTTCAGCGGCTAGCAGATAGGTTTCCTCGATCGTCGTAGTCTTAGCCGCTTGCACGAAATCAGTAACGCAGTCGGGCAGGGCCCGGATGTACTTCTTGATTGTCATGTCGGGAGTCTTGACTTGGTCGGGACAGATAATGCTGAGCTGTTTGAAACGAGCAGTGAGACCAGCATTGTCACCATCCTTTTGCTATATGTGCCAAAATTTATCTTCTAGCTTTTGACGTTCGTGAGGAGGGCAGAATTCCTCTAGCATAACTTCCTTGAGCTCGTCCCACGACAGACCGTAGGCTGCATCGTTTCCCCGCTTGTTCGTCTCGGCCGTCCACCAGTCTAGTGCTCGGGATTGGAAAACGCCGGTAGCATTCAGAGTACGGAGGTCATCAGGGCAACCACTCTGTCGCAGAGTAACTTCAATGGAATCAGACCAGTGGAATAGTGCAGTGGGACCTCCTTCGCCAGTGAATTCTTTTGGCCCACGCGACTTGAATTGCTTGAAACTGAAAGGCCTTGCGGTAGCTTTGGGAGCTTTGGTTCTCGATTCCTCAGACGATTTGCTGGCATTCTCATAAACATCACTCACGGCCTTTGCTACACTTTTCGCAATGATGGAAGCAAGGCGTTTGTTCCTCTTTTCCTGATGAGAGAGTGCATGACGGGACCCAGACGACATGGTCTGCAACAGACATCGTCACAGGACTCATCACATGGTATTCGAATCTCACCTCACACGTCTACTACTTACTAAAGCTTAGGAACACGCAATGTAACACGTAACACATAGACTCATAATCACAGATTCACGCAATCACATAAGCATGTAGGCATGTAGAGCACAGATCCACAAAAGCACAAAATCATGTAATACCAAAGCACGTAAGCACAGAAGCAAGGAAACGCATACACCTTCAGTTACTAGAGACAGTCAGAAAACAGAATCCTAGGCCTGGAGAGAGAAGCTAGAGAGAGAAAATGGCAAAAGGTGATTAATAAGAATCACGGTTAATTGTACATCTAGTGTGTTCGGTCACGCACGTTCACGGATTTCGCACGTCGAACGTGTCATTACGCAAAGTTAAAATAAGCACATCATCACAAGATGCAGTCAGAATGCAGAAATCTATCATTTTCAGCTCCCGTTCGCGTTTGATGTATCGAGTCGTGTAGTATAAGTGTAGCATAAAGTCGTTCATAGATTTGCAGAATTGCAAGGCGAGTTGTGTGTGTCGGTCGATGTGAAAGCAAAATCGAGTAATTCCCAAAGTTTAAACACATAAACAGGTAAGCACATACCTAAGCACATAAAATCGGCGAAACATCAGAGTCAGCAGTTGCGGGCTCCAAATCGAAACACATGAAATTCGAGAAATAGATTGTCTGAGGCTAGTAGATTTCGACTAACCAAAGTGGTTCGACTATTCACAAGGACCCGTTGCGCACCTTTAACCTCCAGGACGGTGCCTTTGCCTCGATTCTTGGGCATTTGGCACGCATCCGTTAGTCATATCGTGACTTCAGGTCGTTGGAGTCCGTCGAGACTCTGGTGGGAGTTTTTGTAAAATGTACGGAACAAGTCCTCAAGGTTAGGGTTCCACCCCTGGCTTAACAACTTCGTTCCTGTTTTGATAAAATAGAGGAGATTATTCATCAAAATGTGGGTTTCACCCCTAGTTTGGTATAATTCTCCCTCGATAGCAGTGTTGATTAAGCAATTTAGTCGGGAGTTTGTGGTTTTCACACCTAATCTCTACTTTATTGCCCTTTCATGGTTGAAAATTCGAGTGCAGTGATAGTGTAGTATAGGCAAGGATAGTGAGGAATAAGTACGCACAAGATTCCTACTGGACGTACTTGAGTCGGTCTGTGGGTGCTTAACTATAGTCTAGGTATCTAAGACTTCGACCCGGACTAGGTCGAGTCTTGCCTAATTCCCTATAGTTATGGCTCTGATACCAATCTGTCACACCCCAACCGATGGCGGAATCATCGGGGCATGGCACTGAGCGAAATAGATTGTCCAGAAGTTTCCACAACAATTATCAAAACTATTCAATTTAAATAATACGTCCCATACCATATCTCAAACAGTCAAATAATTATTACAGACAAACATCAAGACAAATATTCTGTTCCGACAACTCAGATTTAAATAAGTAGTAATTGTTTATCTGCTTCTAGTGACCCCTGATTCGTTATCTACAGACAACTATTTGTAGGGCTCTAAATATTTATTCTAGCTTCAAATTCCTACCACATGTGCGTCTTAAGCACCTGTCACATACGTTAAAATAAAGTCAATACATAAAATGTAAAGGTGAGCATACAAGTTTGATAATAGCATATAGAGTTCGAATTTGTTTACGCATAACCAGCACGTACACATAGTGAAATGAAGCACGTTAGTTATCGACATAGATCCATCGATACCAATGACTGCGGGTTGACTGCCCGAGGCAGTTCGCAATACATGATTACCACCGTAATCCATGCAAGTAAAAGATCCTTAACAACCCCCGTGTGAACGGGTGATGAGTCCAAACTATAGTACTATCGTTGCTAAGGCAGGTAGACAGCATTCTATGTGTAAACATAACAAACAAGCATTCATAAGCCACGTATAACATGCATTAACGGTTAGCGTTCAAATAGTTTGAGTAGTGTGATAGTTGTAGTTTGAATATTCGTAATGTATGTAACACCCAAAAGTGCTTAAAGCAAAAAGGGATCGAGTATACTCACAGTGATTTATGGATTGAAGGGAGCGCTTAGCGAGTACGGTTAGCCTGAATAGATTCGGTAGCATAGCGATAAGTGAAACGTAAAACGGGAAACAAGTGTAGGTGAGTCGGACAGCTGGTCGATCGGATGGCAGTTTGATCGGACGGCTGACCGTTCGGTTGACAGCCCGTTCGGTCTGCTGTTCGGTCGGTCGGTAGGCCGATCGGATGGCTGTTCGAGTGGATTGTTCCTTCCTTTGAGAAGGATGTGTTTGTGTATGATGGTTTAACTTTTGAGGTTTTCGTTGTAGCATTTGAAAGCATTGAAGTACCTTTACCTTTCAGGTCGGTCGATCAGACGGCAGTTCGATCGGCCGGCAGTTCGATCGGCCGGCAACTCGATCGGTTAGGCATTCAAATGAATTACAACGTTAAGTCTTTGGATCGGACAGGTGTTTGATCGAACAGGTGTTCGATCGGTCGGCAAGTCAACAATAGTCAACCACTTTAATGAATTGTAAAGTATAGTTCAGTGGATCGGATAGTTGGTCGATCGAATAACACAACTGTTGTTCGATCGGACAACAGGGTGTCACCTGATCGGATGGCTGTTCGATCGGGTGGCACTCCTAGTGCATTGAACATGTTGATAAATCGATTAAGTATTGAAGCATAGTATCTCATGATCCAAAGAGTAATCCGATCGGACAGTAGTTCGATCGAACAACAGCTCGTTCAATACTAGACTTCAAAGTAAGTTGATTGTGTGGGACCATGTGTTAGCCGATCGGCTGGCCAGTCGATCGGCTGACTATCCGATAGGCTGGCTATCCGTTCGGACAGCAGTCCGATCGGTCAGCATCCTGACCTGATCAGCCCTTGCGTCTAACACTTGGTTGTTCTGTTTGTTTATCGTTTTATCGAGGTATTTTGACAGCGAGTAAAACCATAGATCTTTCGTCCTTACTTGGTCCCTGGGGTCAGACAGGAATCACCCAAATCCGGTCGGTGGACTGTTCGAAACGAAGTTTAACGTTTAACCCGAAGTCGGTTAACCACGTGGATAGAATCCAGATCTTGAGCCGTTCGACCACCGAAGTGATTTGTAAACCGGCTCAGGGTCCGTTTCTACAAGTTTTGAAGTTATTGTGTGAAAAAGAGTTGAAAGAAAGTTGGAATCCATCTTCCAATCCTTTTCACCGAGTATATGTTTAGATCTTATGAAAGATCTCTGTTTGTTTATGTGGAAATCGGCTAGATCCAAGTTGTTCTTGGTGGATTGAGGCCAAAACATAAAGTTCTTCAAGAACTTATGATGACATCATCCTAGAACACTTGATTCTTGATGATTTCGCGGTTAAAAGTTAAGATTTGAAAGATAGAAAGGTGTAGGAGTGTGTATAGATCAAGAAAGTACAAGATTTAGGACGAAAACTTACCGGAATCGAGAGAAATCTGCGAAAAGGTGAGCTGAGTGTGCTGGTCGAACAGAGGTTTCCAAAAGTGGAAAGAATGACAATGACAGGGGTATTTATAGGATGACAAAAAGGGAAAGAGCTGGCCGATCGGTCAGGCAGCTCGATCGGACAGCCTGTCCGATCGGACAGCAGTCCGTTCGACTGGCTGTTCGATCGGCTGGGAGCCTGATCGATCAGTCGCATCCTTCGAGTGTTTCGCGTGACGATTTTTGATATTTTGATTGCGCGCGGTTTGATTCGATAGGGTTTCCTAGTCAAATTACTTTTAGTCCCAATTACTTCGTTTCTAGCGTAATCTCTTTTCCACTATCTATCATGGTTCGATCGTGATTCGAGTTCGAGTTCGATTGCATTCGAGTTACATTTCGAGTTCGATTGAGTTCGCTTGATTACACAACATAACATAATTAAACATGCACAGGTAACACATAGGGCACACACACACGTATAATAACAAGTAAAACTACGTAGCTCGAGTTGCGAATTGATGTCGATTCGATTAACATAGCTTGATTATTAGTTGATTAACTTTATCGCATTGCTACTTCCTATCATTCACAGTCGTAGATCGGTTGAATTACAATTAACACAATTCGATTATTGTCATTAACGACACTTACTCCACATAATACAAATAAAATAAAGAAATTTCTACAAGTCAAGTTGCGCGAAATCGGTCGTTGACTTTGGCCTTGACTTTGACTTTGACTTATGAAAACACGAGGTGTTACACCACAAATGTCGGATCCTCCTGAAATAAAGTTAATTATCTTGGCGTCCGTAGGAGGTGATGCTGCTCGTTTAGGATCCTTCTCAGTATCTTGACCCTTATTCTTCTTTCTGCCCAGAAGATCCTTCAGATATCCTTTGCTTAGCAGGTAGCTTATTTCCTTCCTCAGGGCTATTGATATTCACTAATTTATACATATTTTAGTCCCCGATTTTATCCCCATTTTATGCGTTTTCAACCGTAAAACCGTCATTCGGATACTTAATCAAGTATACTTTTGTTTACAGGCCTAAAACAGCATACCAGACAAGATGATAGTGAAAACGAGGATTTTCCGGGCGAAACGGCTGAACTGCGAACATTCTGTGAAAAATTCTGACCTGGGCAAGTCGCACCCCCATGCGACTGGTGGCACCCCCGTGCGGATGCGACAACAAAGCTCATCTCGGGAACGCACCCCCGTGCGACTGAACGTACCCCCGTGCAGATGCAACGAAATCTCGGGAACGCACCCTCGTGCGACTGAACGCATCCCCGTGCGGATGCGGTGACCAGCCCCAGCACAGTGATGCACGCCCGTGCACCCCATGGCACGCCATAACATAACATAACATAATTAAACATGCATAGGTAACATATAGGGCACACACACACACGTATAATAACAAGTAAAAATACGTAGCTCGAGTTGCGAATTGATGTCGATTCGATTAACATAGCTTGATTATTAGTTGATTAACTTTATCGCATTGCTACTTCCTATCATTCACAGTCGTAGATCGGTTGAATTACGATTAACACAATTCGATTATTGTCATTAACGACACTTACTCCACATAATACAAATAAAATAAAGAAATTTCTACAAGTCAAGTTGCGCGAAATCGGTCGTTGACTTTGACCTTGACTTTGACTTTGACTTGTGAAAACACGGGGTGTTACAGCCTCCCCTTGTTTAGGGAATTTCGTCCCGAAATTAAGCTGGAAGTTGTACATCACCGTGGATCACGTTTGTGAACTTTCTTTTTCTAGACTTTCTCTTCGAATAACTGCGGGTACTTTGCCTTCATGTCGCTTTCGAGTTCCCAAGTGAACTCTGCGCCTCGTTTGCCTTCCCATCGGACTTTCACAATAGGAATGCGCGAGCGCCTGAGCTGCTTGGTTTGGCGATCCATGATTTCGACAGGCTTTTCCACGAAGTGTAATGTTTCGTTCACTTGTAGATCATCGAGAGAGACATGTAAGTCATGGTCGGCTATGCACTTTCGGAGGTTTGACACGTGGAAGGTCGGGTGGACGTTACTAAGTTCCTCTGGTAGTTCGAGTCTGTAGGCGACTTTTCCGATCCTTTCCAGAATCTTAAAAGGTCCAACATATCGAGGCGCGAGTTTCCCTTTCTTTCCGAATCGGACTACACCCTTCCAAGGTGATACCTTTAGGAGTACGTAGTCACCAACGCCAAATTCACGGGGCTTGCGCTTTTTATCGGCGTAACTTTTCTGTCGATCCCGAGCTTTCACTAGGTTGTCTCGAATTTGGAAAATTTTGTCTGTCGTTTCTTGTAGTAGCTCCGGACCGGTTAGTTGCGAGTGACCGATCTTGTGCCACACAATAGGCGATCGACATCTCTTCCGTATAATGCCTCGAATGGTGCCATTTGGATGCTAGAATGGTAGCTGTTGTTATACGAGAATTCGACTAGCGGCAAGTACTTATCCCAATTACCACCGAAGTTTAGAACACACGAACGGAGCATGTCTTCAAGAGTACGAATCGTTCTTTCAGTCTGACCATCGGTTTGAGGGTGGAAAGCGGTACTTAGATTAAGCGTTGTACCGAGTGCCGTTTGAAACGTTTCCCACAGTCATGAAGTAAACCGAGCATCACGATCAGAGATGATGTCACGAGGCGTCCCATGATTACAAATGATCTCGTCGGTGTAGATTCGGGCTAATCGTTCTACCTTGTAGTCTTCTCGTATAGGCAGAAAGTGAGCTAATTTAGTCAAACGGTCAACTACAACCCAAATGCTGTCGTGACCTGATGACGTGTGTGGTAGCTTGGTTACAAAATCCATAGCTATGCTCTCCCACTTCCACATGGGAATCGGTGGTTGTTCGAGCAAGCCAGAGGGTCTTTGATGTTCGGCCTTGACTCTAGCACAAGTTAGGCATTTTCCGACGTAGAGAGCGATATCCCGTTTCATACCTGGCCACCAGTACTTATAGCGAAGATCCTGGTACATTTTGTCAGCACCGGGATGAATAGAATACCGGGATTTATGGGCTTCGTCCATCAGAATTTGTCGCAAGTTGGTTCGCTTGGGAATCCAAATTCGGTCTAAAAAGTGGAATATCCCATTCGATTTGCTCACAAGCTGGGCTCTATCGTGGAAGATTCTTTCTTTCTTTCTTCAGGGTGCGTTCGTTGAAACATGCATGTTGAGCGTCGCAGATGAGACTTTTGAGATTATGTTGGGCTTGAACATTACGAGTGCTAAGCAGATAGCTCTGTCTGCTAAGTGCGTCGGCAACAACATTTGCTTTGCCTGGGTGATAACGGATCTCACAGTCGTAATCGTTGAGAAGTTCTACCCATCGGTGTTGACGCATATTAAGTTCCTTCTGATTAAAGATATGTTGCAAGCTCCTATGATCGGTGAAGTTCTTACACTTGGTACCATACAGGTAGTGTCGCCAAATCTTTAATGCAAAAACAACCGCGCCTAGCTCGAGATCATGGGTTGTATAGTTCTTCTCGTGGATTTTGAGCTGACGAGATGCGTAAGCTATGACCTTGTCCCGTTGCATGAGAACACAACCAAGACCAAGGTTGGAAGCATCACAGTAGACAATGAAATCATTGTTTCCGTCGGGCAATGTGAGAACGGGAGCATTGCAAAGCATGCGCTTGAGGGTTTGAAAAGCAGTCTCTTGTTTAGTTCCCCAAACAAAAGGCTTGTCTTTATGCGTGAAAGAGGTAAGTGGTACAGCGATCTTGGAGAATCCTTTGATAAATCGTCGATAATAGCCCGCTAGTCCGAGGAAGGAGCGGACTTCAGAGGGGTTCTTAGGCATAACCCAGCTCTTGACAGCTTCAATCTTCGCAGGATCGATGTGAATACCCTGACTATTAACAATGTGACCCAGAAATTGAACTTCTCCTAACCAAAATTCGCACTTGGAGAACTTGGCATAGAGTTGGTTCCCCTGGAGTAACTCGAGAACCAAACGTAGATGTTGCACGTGTTCGGCTTTCGATTTGGAATAGATCAAGACATCGTCGATGAATACGATGACGAAACGGTCGAGATATGGTTTACACACGCGATTCATCAGATCCATGAAAACCGCTGGTGCGTTGGTTAGACCAAAAGGCATGACAACGAATTCGTAATGACCGTAACGAGTTCGAAACGCGGTTTTAGGTATATCCTCCTCTTGAATACGTAGCTGATGATAACCTGAACGTAGGTCGATCTTCGAGAAACATGTGGCGCCTTGTAGTTAATCAAACAAATCGTCGATGCGAGGTAGAGGATAGCGGTTCTTGATAGTCAACTTATTCAATTCCCGATAGTCGATGCACATCCGGAATGACCCATCCTTCTTTTTGATGAAAAGGACTGGCGTGCCCCAAGGAGAGGTGCTCGGGCGAATGAAGCCTTTCTCAAGTAGTTCCTGGAGTTGGGTCTAGAGTTCGCGTATTTCGGACGGCGCGAGTCGATAAGGAGCTTTGGCGATAGGGTTGGCTCCAGGAATGAGGTCGATACGAAAGTCGATATCACGACTTGGCGGTAGTCCGGGAAGATCCTCTGGAAAAACATTAGGAAATTCTCGAACCACAGGGACGTCTTTCACTTCCTTCTTCTCTTTCTTTTCCTTCTCCGCTACTACAATGTTAGCCAAGAAAGCCCTGTATTCCTTGCGGAGATATTTGCTGGCTTGCACGCATGACATAAGCTTGAGCCCCCTTGAAGTAGTATCGCCATACACACACAGTAAGTCACCATTTGCGAGCGAAAATCGAATCATTTTGTTGAAGCACACAACTTCAGCATGGTTTTCTCGAAGAAAGTCCATGCCTACTATGACGTCGAAGCTTCCGAGTTGCATCGGAATGAGGTCGATTGGGAAGATGTGATTATTGAGCTCAAGAGTACAATCACGGATGACAGAATTAACGGCGACGGTTCTTCCGGTTGTGACTTCGACATCGAATGTCGAGGAGAGTTGGGAGCGTTTACGACTAAGGAGTTTCTCAAATTCGAACGACAGAAAGCAATTATCGGCTCCGGTATCAAACAAACATGAAGCATAAATACCATTCACAAGGAACGTACCATTGACCACGTTGTTGTCAGCCTGGGCTTGACGCACATTGAGGTTGAAAGTTCTGGCATGTGCGGCCTGTTGTTGCTGCTGCAGCTGTTGCTGAGGCTCTTGTTTCACAACCCTGTTTGGGCACATGTTGGCGAAATGGTTCGGGTCGCCACATGCGAAGCAGGCTCTGGCTTTGACTGCGGGTGCCGGAGGAGCTTGTTGACCCTGTGGGGCAGTGAGTAGAGCTTGGTGAGCAGGAGCTTGTCGAATACGGCAGTTGGCAGTAAAGTGGCCGTACACATTGCAATGAGCACAAAAACGGCAAGTATTGGCAGTTGGGTGGTGGTAGGTGCAAGTAGGGCAGAGCAGATGTGGCCCAGTGTATGCACGCTTTGCAGGCGGTGCATTGGCCACAGGCGCCGCTACTTGACGCTGTTGGGCAGGTACAGCTTGAATCGGTGCAGTAGTAATCGCACAGTTCTTGTTGGTGGAGCTGTTCTTTCTCTTGTTCTTCCTCTTGTTGCTCGATGAGGTGGGTTCAGCAGTTGGTGCGGTAGTGGTAGCTTGATGCAGATGCTTCAAAGTCCTATCCTAGACACCAGCCTTAACCCGCTTGTCGTTGATTTCAGCGGCTAGCAGATAGGTTTCCTCGATCGTCGTAGTCTTAGCCGCTTGCACGAAATCAGTAACGCAGTCGGGCAGGGCCCGGATGTACTTCTTGATTGTCATGTCGGGAGTCTTGACTTGGTCGGGACAGATAATGCTGAGCTGTTTGAAACGAGCAGTGAGACCAGCATTGTCACCATCCTTTTGCTATATGTGCCAAAATTTATCTTCTAGCTTTTGACGTTCGTGAGGAGGGCAGAATTCCTCTAGCATAACTTCCTTGAGCTCGTCCCACGACAGACCGTAGGCTGCATCGTTTCCCCGCTTGTTCGTCTCGGCCGTCCACCAGTCTAGTGCTCGGGATTGGAAAACGCCGGTAGCATTCAGAGTACGGAGGTCATCAGGGCAACCACTCTGTCGCAGAGTAACTTCAATGGAATCAGACCAGTGGAATAGTGCAGTGGGACCTCCTTCGCCAGTGAATTCTTTTGGCCCACGCGACTTGAATTGCTTGAAACTGAAAGGCCTTGCGGTAGCTTTGGGAGCTTTGGTTCTCGATTCCTCAGACGATTTGCTGGCATTCTCATAAACATCACTCACGGCCTTTGCTACACTTTTCGCAATGATGGAAGCAAGGCGTTTGTTCCTCTTTTCCTGATGAGAGAGTGCATGACGGGACCCAGACGACATGGTCTGCAACAGACATCGTCACAGGACTCATCACATGGTATTCGAATCTCACCTCACACGTCTACTACTTACTAAAGCTTAGGAACACGCAATGTAACACGTAACACATAGACTCATAATCACAGATTCACGCAATCACATAAGCATGTAGGCATGTAGAGCACAGATCCACAAAAGCACAAAATCATGTAATACCAAAGCACGTAAGCACAGAAGCAAGGAAACGCATACACCTTCAGTTACTAGAGACAGTCAGAAAACAGAATCCTAGGCCTGGAGAGAGAAGCTAGAGAGAGAAAATGGCAAAAGGTGATTAATAAGAATCACGGTAAATTGTACATCTAGTGTGTTCGGTCACGCACGTTCACGGATTTCGCACGTCGAACGTGTCATTACGCAAAGTTAAAATAAGCACATCATCACAAGATGCAGTCAGAATGCAGAAATCTATCATTTTCAGCTCCCGTTCGCGTTTGATGTATCGAGTCGTGTAGTATAAGTGTAGCATAAAGTCGTTCATAGATTTGCAGAATTGCAAGGCGAGTTGTGTGTGTCGGTCGATGTGAAAGCAAAATCGAGTAATTCCCAAAGTTTAAACACATAAACAGGTAAGCACATACCTAAGCACATAAAATCGGCGAAACATCAGAGTCAGCAGTTGCGGGCTCCAAATCGAAACACATGAAATTCGAGAAATAGATTGTCTGAGGCTAGTAGATTTCGACTAACCAAAGTGGTTCGACTATTCACAAGGACCCGTTGCGCACCTTTAACCTCCAGGACGGTGCCTTTGCCTCGATTCTTGGGCATTTGGCACGCATCCGTTAGTCATATCGTGACTTCAGGTCGTTGGAGTCCGTCGAGACTCTGGTGGGAGTTTTTGTAAAATGTACGGAACAAGTCCTCAAGGTTAGGGTTCCACCCCTGGCTTAACAACTTCGTTCCTGTTTTGATAAAATAGAGGAGATTATTCATCAAAATGTGGGTTTCACCCCTAGTTTGGTATAATTCTCCCTCGATAGCAGTGTTGATTAAGCAATTTAGTCGGGAGTTTGTGGTTTTCACACCTAATCTCGACTTTATTGCCCTTTCATGGTTGAAAATTCGAGTGCAGTGACAGTGTAGTATAGGCAAGGATAGTGAGGAATAAGTACGCACAAGATTCCTACTGGACGTACTTGAGTCGGTCTGTGGGTGCTTAACTATAGTCTAGGTATCTAAGACTTCGACCCGGACTAGGTCGAGTCTTGCCTAATTCCCTATAGTTATGGCTCTGATACCAATCTGTCACACCCCAACCGATGGCGGAATCATCGGGGCATGGCACTGAGCGAAACAGATTGTCCAGAAGTTTCCACAACAATTATCAAAACTATTCAATTTAAATAATACGTCCCATACCGTATGTCAAACAGTCAAATAATTATTACAGACAAACATCAAGACAAATATTCTGTTCTGACAACTCAGATTTAAATAAGTAGTAATTATTTATCTGCTTCTAGTGGCCCCTGATTCGTTATCTACAGACAACTATTTGTAGGGCTCTAAAGCTTTATTCTAGCTTCAAATTCCTACCACATGTGCGTCCTAAGCACCTGTCACATACGTTAAAATAAAGTCAATACATAAAATGTAAAGGTGAGCATACAAGTTTGATAATAGCATATAGAGTTCGAATTTATTTACGCATAACCAGCACGTACACATAGTGAAATGAAGCACGTTAGTTATCGACATAGATCCATCGATACCAATGACTGCGGGTTGACTGCCCGAGGCAGTTCGCAATACATGATTAGCACCGTAATCCATGCAAGTAAAAGATCCTTAACAACCCCCGTGTGAACGGGTGCTGAGTCCAAACTATAGTACTATCGTTGCTAAGGCAGGTAGACAGCATTCCATGTGTAAACATAAGAAACAAGCATTCATAAGCCACGTATAACATGCATTAACGGTTAGCGTTCAAATAGTTTGAGTAGTGTGATAGTTGTAGTTTGAATATTCGTAATGTATGTAACACCCAAAAGTGCTTAAAGCAAAAAGGGATCGAGTATACTCACAGTGATTTATGGATTGAAGGGAGCGCTTAGCGAGTACGGTTAGCCTGAATAGATTCGGTAGCATAACGATAAGTGAAACGTAAAACGGGAAACAAGTGTAGGTGAGTCGGACAGCTGGTCGATCGGACGGCAGTTCGATCGGACGGCTGACCGTTCGGTTGACAGCCCGTTCGGTCTGTTGTTCGGTCGGTCGGTAGGCCGATCGGATGGCTGTTCGAGTGGATTGTTCCTTCCTTTGAGAAGGATGTGTTTGTGTATGATGGTTTGACTTTTGAAGTTTTCGTTGTAGCATTTGAAAGCATTGAAGTACCTTTACCTTTCAGGTCGGTCGATCGGACGGCAGTTCGATCGGCCGGCAACTCGATCGGTTAGGCATTCAAATGAATTACAACGTTTAGTCTTTGGATCGGACAGGTGTTCGATCGGTCGGCAAGTCAACAATAGTCAACCACTTTAATGAATTGCAAAGTATGGTTCAGTGGATCGGATAGTTAGTCGATCGAATAACACAACTGCTGTTCGATCGGACAACAGGGTGTCACCTGATCGGACGGCTGTTCGATCGGGTGGCACTCCTAGTGCATTGAACATGTTGATAAATCGATTAAGTATTGAAGCATAGTATCTCATGATCCAAAGAGTAATCCGATCGGACAGTAGTTCGATCGAACAACAACTCGTTCAATACTAGACTTCAAAGTAAGTTGATTGTGTGGGACCATGTGTTAGCCGATCGGCTGGCCAGTCGATCGGCTGACTATCCGATCGGCTGGCTGTCCGTTCGGACAGCAGTCCGATCAGTCAGCATCCTGACCTGATCAGCCCTTGCGTCTAACACTTGGTTGTTCTGTTTGTTTGTCGTTTTATCGAGGTATTTTGACAGCGAGTAAAACCATAGATCTTTCGTCCTTACTTGGTCCCTGGGGTCAGACAGGAATCACCCAAATCCGGTAGGTGGACTGTTCGGAACGAAGTTTAACGTTTAACCCGAAGTCGGTTAACCACGTGGATAGAATCCAGATCTTGAGCCGTTCGACCACCGAAGTGATTTGTAAACCGGCTCAGGGTCCGTTTCTACAAGTTTTGAAGTTATTGTGTGAAAAAGAGTTGAAAGAAAGTTGGAATCCATCTTCCAATCCTTTTCACCGAGTATATGTTTAGATCTTATGAAAGATCTCTGTTTGTTTATGTGGAAATCGGCTAGATGCAAGTTGTTCTTGGTGGATTGAGGCCAAAACATAAAGTTCTTCAAGAACTTATGATGACATCATCCTAGAACACTTGATTCTTGATGATTTCGCGGTTAAAAGTTAAGATTTGAAAGATAGAAAGGTGTAGGAGCGTGTATAGATCAAGAAAGTACAAGATTTAGGACGAAAACTTACCGGAATCGAGAGAAATCTGCGAAAAGGTGAGCTGAGTGTGCTGGTCGAACAGAGGTTTCCAAAAGTGGAAAGAATGACAATGACAGGGGTATTTATAGGATGACAAAAAGGGAAAGAGCTGGCCGATCGGTCAGGCAGCTCGATCGGACAGCAGTCCGTTCGACTGGCTGTTCGATCGGCTGGGAGCCTGATCGATCAGTCGCATCCTTCGAGTGTTTCGCGCGACGATTTTTGATATTTCGATTGCGCGCGGTTTGATTCGATAGGGTTTCCTAGTCAAATTACTTTTAGTCCCAACTACTTCGTTTCTAGCGTAATCTCTTTTCCACTATCTATCATGGTTCGATCGTGATTCGAGTTCGATTGCATTCGAGTTAGATTTCGAGTTCGATTGAGTTCGCTTGATTACACAACATAACATAATTAAACATGCACAGGTAACACATAGGGAACACACACACACGTATAATAACAAGTAAAAATACGTAGTTCGAGTTGCGAATTGATGTCGATTCGATTAACATAGCTTGATTATTAGTTGATTAACTTTATCGCATTGCTACTTCCTATCATTCACAGTCGTAGATCGGTTGAATTACGATTAACACAATTCGATTATTGTCATTAACGACACTTACTCCACATAATACAAATAAAATAAAGAAATTTCTACAAGTCAAGTTGCGCGAAATCGGTCGTTGACTTTGACCTTGACTTTGACTTTGACTTTGACTTGTGAAAACACGGGGTGTTACACCACAAATGTCGGATCCTCCTGAAATAAAGTTAATTATCTTGGCGTCCGCAGGAGGTGATGCTGCTCGTTTAGGATCCTTCTCAGTATCTTGACCCTTATTCTTCTTTCTGCCCAGAAGATCGTTCAGATATCCTTTGCTTAGCAGGTAGCTTATTTCCTTCCTCAGGGCTATGTAATCTTCCGTGACATGTCCAAAATCCTCATGGAAGGCACACCATTTGGATTTATCCTTCCAATCGGACTTTTGCTGGTTCTTCCTGGGCCACCTTGCTTTATCTCCCAAACCCTGCATAGCATACATTAGTTCGGGTATATTAACAGAAAAACAATATTCTGACAATTCAGGATAGTCCTCAGGATCCACATCCTCAACAGCATTCACTTTCTTGTTATTATTCCTACCATATGGCTTAGAACGATATGGTTTATATGAGGATTCTGACTTCCTGTTAGTTGATTCATATGTTGAGGATGAATTCATCCTCTCTTGCATTTTCTTGTCGTCTTCTAGTCTGATATATCTCAAACCCCTGTTTCGAGCTTCATCCAGGTTCCTGCAAGGATTCATCACAAGATCCTGATAAAATTGAGAATCCTTTTGCAACCCCATTTTGAATGCCCATACAGCTGTAGCAACATCAAGATGTGGGATATCTAAGGATTCCCTGCTAAACTTGTTCACATAATCCCTTAAGGATTCTTATGGACCTTGAGTTATCCTGTAGAGATCACTGGTTAGTTTCTCAAAACTTCTACTGCAAGAAAATTGACTATTAAACAAATTAACTAAATGAACAAACGATGTAATTGAATGAGGTGGAACGTTTAAGAGCCATTTTAAGGCTGATCCTGTCAAACTAGAGCCAAAACCCTTGTAGAGGCATGCTTCCTTGAGGTCCGGAGGAATAGGGTTAATCTCCATCCTCTCCCTATACTGAGCAATATGCTCCTCAAGATCCGTGGTCCCGTCATAGAGCTTCATGTTGGGAGTTTGAAATCTTTTTGGAATTTCAGCATCACAAATAGGATGTGCAAACCGGGATATCCTGTGGTTATCCTGGGACACTTCTGGAATCGGCTGGACTACCCCAGTTACACTGGATATCATATCCTTCAACTTCTAAAGCTCCCTAGAGAGTGCCGAGGTTACACCTGTATCCTGCAAAGATCCACAACTATTAGTAGTAAAAGTATTGAGGATGTTAGACACGTTACCAGCCTGAGGATTCTGGCCATATCCTGGAGCATATCCTGATCCTCTCACAGTTGATACCCTGACCGATGAAGGTATCTCAAGAGTATGACTTTGGGAATGGCTTGGTACAATATTGCCCCGGTTATCCTCAGTATATACTGCCGAGCTAAAGTTTAATGCTCTGGGTTGCAAGGGAGTGACAGTATCCTCAGCAGGCCTGTTTGAGCTGGATTTCAAGAGTTGTATCTCTCTTATCAGCATTTGGTTGGTCTCCTGCTGTTGCTTCATCTGATCATGTATACTACCAAACAAAGTTAGAATTTCATCATTAGAAGCCATAATAGGGGTTCTCCCTGAAGCAGTAGATCCATGAACATTCTGAGTAGGAACAATATCCCGAGTTGTGTGAGTTTCAACCCTCCTTGGAGGAGCTTGAGGCTGTGAAGAAGCTTGCATCCTTGGAGGTAGTGGAAGCACCGAACCAATCGTTGCAGAGGTTGTAGCAGATATGGTAGAGGGGCTCATGTTTGATTTTGAGGCCATTGAAAATATTTGTGCAAAAAGTTTCGAAAAAAGAAAACCAAGAAAATATTTTAACAAGGTTTTTAGTATGAATAGCACCACTTGTCTCACGGCGGGCGCCAAAATGTTTTGGTCAAAAATTACCTAAGCAATTTAGTGATCAAATTAGTTTTGCGAGGTAGTGTGCTAACAATGTGTATTGAAAATATTCTGGTTTGTTTGTTTGCAAAAAAATAGTTTCAGGATATAGTGCAGGATAATGCCCAGATCGTTGCTAAGTGTTACAATGCTTGCTAGAAGTGTGTGAATTGCGAGAGAAAGTGTAAGTGTTCGAGAGCAGTGAATGTGATGTGTCCTATAGATCTGGTTATCCATCTATTTATAGTTACAAAGAAAAACAAATTTTCCTATAATGGGGGGATGCCTTGGAATATTCCCTTCTTAACGTTGTGGACCAAGAATTGCGGCTTCAACATTCCTTTTCCAACAATCTGGACCGAGTCTTCAGGGGAAGAAGTCTTCATGAACGTTATGGACTTGTACTCGTAACCTGCAATCAATCCGTTAGTAATCATCAGGATACAGCATCAGGATGTTACCAATATCCTGATCCAGCATCCTGGTTGTGAACATCAATTATGTAATCAGGATATAATTCAAGATACTACCCAGGATATGGGCTCAGAATTTCACCCATAACAGTTATGAATACTGATGTTATTGGTCAATTGTTATTTATTCGTTTGATTATCATCAAGATTGGAAGGTTTGCTTCTAGGATCATTACAAATGGCTCAAATATTACTCACATTTTCATCATCTGATCCAGCAACATATCAAAGAGGAGTTTTTAGTAAGTTTTTTTCTTTTGATTAACCAATAGAGTTAGGGAAAATACATACCTAAAATGTTATTCAGTTATGAGTTTGTGAACTGGAGTCTTGTGGACTAAAATCAACCAAGTACTTGGTTAAATTTTAAAAATGAAGCAACAAATGTAGAATACAATGTTTTAAAAACCTGTAAATACCGGTCGGTACCAAACCACCTTGGTAAATAAGTGAAACGGCATAAGATTCGTACCGGCGGTAAAATCCGGTATACCGGTTTAAACCGTTATACCGGTACCGACTTATGGTTATTTTAGTTTGGGTTTTTAGTATTCTGGAGTTCCATCACATACATATATCATCGATCAACATTCAAAACCATCATCACTTACGGTTCATCACTTCATCCACAAGATTCAGCTCCATCTTCATCGGTTCATCACTCCATCTTCGTCGGCAGTTTTGTTTATTTCCATAAAATAATTTAGGTGTAAATAAATCCACAAGTGGGTCAAAAAGTGACTGACTTGAAGCAACTTGATGTATGTATCTCTCTTCCTTCATATGTATGTATGTATGTATGTCTATATGGGTAAAGCAATAATGTTCTCAAAAGAGATTGTATTTTGAAATTTGAAAAGAGAAAGAGGGCATGATAATAGTTATATTATAATTTATGTCAGTGTGAAAAAAGTTACAACCGGTGAGTTTGTCAATATAATTCATGTCTGTATGTATCTCTTTGAAATTTTAGAGTTAACTAGTTCGTTCGGTTGAACCATCCGCTATAATCCGGTTCTATCGGTTTTAGCCCATCCCGATATGATTTAAAACCGGTTTTAAAATATTGGTAGAATAATCTTCAAAAACGGATTTTTTTTAACAGCAACAATGATAAATATATATATATCAAAGAGAGCTAGCGGGAGACTAGCAAAAACCCGATACAATCATTAAAAAAACCCAAATAAAACCCGATCCCCTTTCATCCGAGTTTAAGCCTTAAAAATACCAATGTGGGGACATAATTTCCATCTATCCCAATCTACTACAATGTTTTTAAACCTCACTTTAACCCAATTGAAGCTGTTCACCATAATGTCTTCTACCAGTTGATCGGCCGAGGCTTTCTTAGTGGAGAACTTCCATGAATTGCGATTTTCCCAAATTGACCAGAAAGTTGAGTATATAATCAGTTGAGATGCACTTTTTTCCAGCTTTGAACCTGCCATCTTAGTGCAATACTCCAGGAGCTCATGGACAGAAGAGAAGGATGAAAGATCAGACCCGCCCGCAAGAGGCAAGACCAAAGACTCATAGGTGTTGGAGCTGGAAAGGAATGTTCTCAAGTCTGGTTTAACAAGTTGAATCCATACATAACCATTATTTCAAACTGTGTATTCATATGTTTTAATTAAAGTATCCATTTATAATAATATAATGCTTTAGGTACTGGCGCTTAGGTGTGGAAACTTACAACTTTGTGATGAGTTATATAATTAAGGAGTTACTAATATAACCAGCATCGATCTATCTTTAGTTGCAATTGAAAAAATGCAAAAAAGGATGTGTTAACCTTGTATTTATTGTTTTTCCATAATCATTATAATTAGTGATAAGATTTTTATATTGAAATAGCTTAATATATAATGTACCATTTAATTGATATCTTTGTTTGCAGTTGTATGTTGAATCTTTCATTTGCTGATGAATCATTTGATGTAAGAAGAAAAGAATCATGGTATAGTGTAAAAAAGTTGGAAAAACTAAAAACAAAGATGCATATAAGGATATTCTTTTTGGTTGTAAATTGTTGTATGGTTGCTAAAAAGATTACTATTTGAATATAACAAGTAAGTTTACACGGGTAACTAACCTAGTGTATATAAATATAACAATTAACGAGCCAAGCTGAGCACAAGCCCAACTAAATCTTGAAAACTACTTACAAGCCTAGCTTGAGCTTTAGAAAGAAAGAAAGCTCCAAACAAGCCAGCCCCTGCTCATAAAACAATCACATCTTTACGTTGCCTCTGTATGGTGTAAAAACACAAGTATGTTGAAATGAAGTGCTATCTATACACATATATTCATTAAAATTTGTCAAACATGACATACATTTAAACCTAATGTACATAACTATGAAACAAGAATCTGTGCACTTTGTTGAGAGGTTGAAAGATATTCCCTATTGTGACTCTGTAAGAGGAATTCATGGGCAGATGCAGAGGGCATAACTGGTCTAATGTTGCCTGGATTCAATGGAAACAAGAACTTGTAGTAACCGTCCATCATCGCGTCAAGATTGCATGTCTCCGCGACATGTGGAATCTGTATCAACCCAAACAAATGCACAAAAATGTTGGATTTGTGCTCGTATTCATTATGTTTGACTGATAAAGTTAGGCATAAGGATCTATATGTTTTATTTAAAAAAAACAGATTACTACTGAGCTAAATATATGATTTGTGATAATATTTGACAGGCTAATTATTTTTTTAAAAAGATAGAGATATGGAACAAGTGTGTACCTGATAGATATCGCACATGTAACCATGAAGATTTTGATATTCGACCACCTTCTTCTTTGTACATTTGAACATGACATTGTACACGAGATCAAACCGAATCAAAGTAGTAAATAAACATACATCTGCTAATGTAAGCTTATCTCCACATAAGTACCGTGAACCACTTAAATGATCATTGACTGTGTTTAAAGCACTAAACAGCTCGTTCACAGCGGCGTCATATGCTTCTTGACTTTGTGCAAACCCGCACCTGCAAATGATTTGAATTCCATTCTATAAGTCTCGCTTCTGAGTTCTAACTCGGTGAGGCATAATGCATATAGAAGGCGCACGAGACGCACAGAAAAGCAGGAGGCACAACTTATTGTATGGGGAAGGTTTTGTGCATCAGGATGTTGTACATATAGCATTTCGTGCTATACACATAGGTCATTTATATATTAAACTATTTATCGAGCTTATATATGTCTAAATTTTGGGTAACCTATGAGAAATATATGTCTAAAAATTAGATAAAGTGTGCCTCACATACTAAAGTTGTGCGCTTTTGACCTTTACGCCTCGGCTCTAGACCTATAGCCTCAGTGCACCTCGCGCTTTTTACAACCAATGCTCAATACTCGTCGGGATTGCAGGTGTACCCGCTTATATGGGGTTGAAAATCACCAATTGGGATTACAATTACCCGAAACTTAATCTTAAACTCACCCAAAAACCAACTTAAAATATCAAATCTTTTCTAGTTTCCCGGCTTCAAAATCCTATTTTTCTGTACATTTTAAAATTATATAATGTCAATGTATATTTTGTTTCAATATACTATCATCTAATATCAAATCTGTCCCTAAATCGTCTCTTATTATTATTATTTGATTCTAATTTCTCATTATCCAATATCACATGATCGTTTTCAAACCACAAATCCGAACACACCTTGCCAATTCTACACTTACTATGCAAATCAAACATGATCACATTTCAGCAACTTTACCTGTAAACACCATTGTTAATGCTGGGATAAATAACCCGATTCCACTCATCAATCCGATCCTTAAGCTCTGGCGGCGAAAGATCCAAATCCGGATTCCTGGCCAGCTCATTAAACCCCGAATTCAACAATTCAATAATATCATAACTCTCATTACAAACAACCTCATTCTTCTCAAAATCCCACAGCATGGGCACCGTACAGCGCACATCATAGCCGCCCGGCCGCCTTTTATAAACCTCCTGAAGTGTTTTCGCCCCGTTAACCTTATCCCGGGTAGGAACAAGCTTATCCCCAGCTGGAATATTAGTATCGTTGAACTCCCATGAGCCGTCTAGGCCCGGGGACGCAATGGAGACCGGGATAGCGTCTTGGAGGCCCTTGAGGGCGCGGACGATGAGGGTTCGGTGGGCCCAGGGGCAGGGGAGGGCGGCGTAGAGGTGGAGGGAGGTGGGGTTAAGGTGTTGGGGGTTTGGGGTGCGGAATTGGGAAAGGGGTCGGGTGTAGGATCCGGATGGGTCGGATGGGGCGAGTTGGGACATCATTAGGTGCCAGACGGTGGACCAGGTGGTGCGGACGGTGGAGATGAGGAGTTGGGGTGGGAGAGATTTGCCCCAGATGAGTTTTGTGATGGATGTGATGAGTTGGGTTGGGGTTGGGGTTTGGTTGGTGGACATTTTGGGTGGGGAGTGGCGGACTTTTTTGGGTTTGAGATTGATGGTGGTGACGGTGGGACGGAAGGAGGTGGGGAGGTGAATGCTGGTGGCCATGGTTTACTTCTGGTTGGTTGGTTTTAGAAATCCACTTTTACGTTTGTAACAAAGACCCTAAAGGTCACTTCAACTTCTTTTATTCATTTTAGAGTAAATTGTCAAAATCGTCCCTCGGTTGGGTTTGGGCATCTTTTCCAATCTCTATCTATTAATAAGGTAATGAAATGAATAGTGAAAGGAGTCATGTATCATCTTGATTTGTTAAGGGGCGGTGCCTTCATCCATTCAGCCCATATATAAGGCGATGGGAGAGAGAGGTATGGACTAACAACGGTGGATTGTGGTAACGGTGGAACCGCTGCTGCTGAAGACCGTCTTGTCCAATCGGCGACTATTCGAGCTTGGTCTTTCTCTACATGTCATCGATTTCCTTGGCCAAGCGACTATTTAGTGGAGGTCCGCCGTTGCCGGCGGCCATTTGAGGCCGTTTTATGGCGGCGGTGGTTATTCCAAGGAGGCCCATTGTTGCCAGCGGCGATTAGAGCCCGGTTCTGGCAACGATGACCTTCAGATTTTTCCATGGTAATCTCTGTATATCTCAATTTTTATGTTTTATACTTTTAGAGCTTTTGGTACATTGCATGACTTCTCTCATATGAGAACTCTTTTGATCTATAAAGCCTAAAGAGTTTCTGGTGCAAAACCCTAAGCCTGCTATGAATTTCTGGTGGGTGGAGTCTGATTGTTGATATCCAGTAGTCTTGATTATTGGGTTTGTTTGTGACCAAGAAGTTGTAAAGGTGGAATCTTTGCATGGTATGAACTAAAAGATCAAGATTCTGAATTGGAGTTATGATTGTGTTACTGTTATGAAACCCTAACGGGTCTTTGTTCCCGAACGTGATCTTTGATTTGTGCGATTATGTTCTTTTGCAACCTCCGTTGTAGCCATTATCAACCCATTTGAATTTCACCCGGCCTGTTGGAATTAAGGGTATATGGAACTGAAAGTTATATTCGACTATTGCGTCTCGGGTTCGTTTGTTGGCTATGATGACTTTGGTATAAAAGAAGGTTTTATGTTACAGAACAAGGATGGCGAGTGCATTATTTCATTCAAAACAAGGATTTTGTGCTATATCGCCCTTCAAGTTTGGCAGTTTTTGTCATTTTCATCCAAACCTCTAATTGGGTTTGTTTTTCTGTTAACTTTTCAAAAAATAAAAATAAAAAACTAATTATAAATCCTACCCCACCCTAAAACCTATATAATTTTTAGAGTGAATTACAAGTTTTATCCTTTTTCTATATAGCAAATTTCAAACGGTGTCATTTGCCTTTAAAATTGATGAATTTTGTACTTAGTGTTTTTAAATGCTACAATTTATGTCCTTTAACCCTAACCTAGTTAAATTTTTCTGTCAAATCTTATCATATGCCTTGTACTTGAGGATAATCTTGTCATTTCAAAATTTAACTCTTTCTTTCTCAATCTATAGATCTCACCTGCCAACAACCAAAGCATCACCCTACACCAACACCAACACCTACCCACCACCTACGTTCCACCACCCTCTGCCACCTCCCTCAACCCACGAGTAACCTTATGTGACAACTGTGTTCTGTAATCGATATACGATGTAAAACAATGATGTTTATTAATAAAACAATGTGCTTTGGTGTTATTATATGTGTTTTGGTGTTTCTATGTGTGCATTTGTGTTCGGTGATTTTTCAATTCGATTCGATTCCGATTGTAAGCTTTACATCGCGTTCTGGAAGGTTATATGCAAACTGGTGCGTAAACGCAGTCAATATAACGCGACAAACACTACGGAATAGTGACATAGGCTTAACATACCTTAAATAACCTCCACATAACATAGAAATAAGTTTTGGATGGTTTGGTGTGTCAAAATCAACTTTGTTCGATCGCAGGGACTATTTGTGTCAAACTGTGAAACTATGCCGATTTGTATAGTAACGAACATTCCGGAACTTGATCATAAGTTAAACATACCCTAAATAACCTTTACATAGCTTATAAATAGGCTTTGAGGGGTTCGGTATGCTAAAATAAACTTTATGCTCATTCAGGGACTAAAAGCGTCAAAAAGTGCATAAGTTTGCATTTTCGCGCATAACTTACGTTCTGAATACATCCGGACATCCAAAAAAATTTATGTAAGCATTAAAATATTTTATTTTAGTGTTTGGCATGATAAAATTCCATTCGTCGCTTAATTTGGATCGTTTTTGCGTTCGTTACGACTTCCGTCGTAATTAAGCGAATAACGCAACCGTACGACCAAACGAACCGACATCCGAGATGTTTTTGAGCATATTTTAAGTTCCCTATACTTTAACTTTATTTTAGAGCCTTGAAATGGGGTTAACGGGGCTTAAAAGTGCCAAAAAAAATCAAGTTTTACAAGTGCGGGGACCATTTTTGAAATTTCTGACAGATTCAATGAACCTAGTCTATTTTGAAGTGTGATGGCTTTCACCCATGGTTTTGCAAAACCATGGGCTGGTATTTAATGAACATAGTCCATATTAGGGGCTCCCATGGTTTTAGAAAACCATGGGCACACATGTAAGGTCCAGATCAAAGCTCAGTTTTCGAGGAACGATCCTAACGGTTCAAGGAAATCCTATATATACCCCATCCATTTCACTTCAAAACCCACAATTTGAAATCTGATTTATGCTCTCTAAGTGGAAGTATATGCTTCCTACCTGAGAGAAAAATCAGAATCAAATCTTGCGGGGACCTTCTGTAAGTGTTCTTTCGTTCTTTTCATTCGTTTTAGCGTTAAAGTCAAACTGCGTTTGACTTTCTGCATTGACCAGTTTATGGTCAATGTGAAGTTCGTTTGAACTTCATAACATGAGCGTAATCACTATGGTTATAGTCCCTAGTGACTATACCTACTGATTACCACGTTATCTAGGCTCAGTGACGAGTCGTAGTTTCGGCCAAAATACGCATTTACGCGTATTTTGTAACCAAACTACTCTAGGATATCAAAACCGTTTGTTTTGATATCAAAACCTGTTTTCTAACTTAACTAAACATGTTTTAGCATGTTTAGCTCGTCACTTTTTAGTCTAGTGCTTGTGTAGAGTCGTAAGTCAAGCGGACTAAACACCCGCTTAGACTTTCGAACACGACCCGTTTGGTCGATCATTAGGATCCGACCAAACATGGTTAGTGACCATAGTTGCATAGGTATTAACCTTCCGAGGTTATACCTTATGGTCACCTAGTTTAGGTAGTTGTATGATAAGTAGATTATATGCCTTAGGTAAATTACCAAAATACCCTTTTCATGTATAATTGGTAATTAAGCTTATGTAACCTAAACTTTTGTCACATAACTGATTATACATCATGATTAAACTTGTATAGGCATATAATACTTGTCATAGGACTAGTTAGACGTTCCGAACGCGTTTCACGCGAACGACGCGTTAAAGTAGCATAAGCTACCTTAATGGGTCGCGATGGGTCGAAAGCACTTAGTTTAGGTTTCATTTAGGATGTAGGCCTTGTTAAACCATATCACATGAGTTCCAACACTCATTTGGGTTACAAGACCTCATTGTGTCCGATCTTCCGATTTAGGCGTCTATTGTTTGACTAGTGATTCAATTACTAGGAGCTGCTTGATTTCTCTGGTTTACTCGAGTTTGTTGAAGTACTATTGATTGAAGATACCTTGCACTACATGTGAGTACATAGATCCCCTCTTTTTACATGTTTTGTGGTAACTATGCGAGTACATAGTTCCCCTATTTTACTGTTTTCAATTGTTTTGGGGTGATTCATATGTACAAAATGTTTTCAAGGTTTAAACGATGATTTCAAAAACGAATAGAACGATTTATACTAGACTATTAACGATTTCGATAACGTGAACGAACTTGTTGGTTGTAGTTACATAACGAACGACATTCATTAGCATTGATTAAGCCGACCAGTATTAGGTTATGGTACCATAGGATATGACAAATCCCGTTATTGCACTATACCCATGGTTATGTGTGGGTGTTGTGGGTAACGACTGAATCTGATGATTGTTAACTTACCCTTTGGAGGTTTGTTAATGCAAGAACGAGTTGAACGATGAACGAGTCACAAAGGTTTGAATGTTATTAGCGAGACGACCATACATAAGTTCTCACAATTAAAACGAGGATGATTTGGACGATTTAAATGAGTAAACGATTTGGGAACGATTTGAACGAGTAAACGATTTGTAAACGATTTGGAAACGATGTTAAACGATTTGGGTAAACGATTGGTTTTTGGTTAGTGTTTAGATAACGGGACGGGTGTAATGTGGTGAAAACATGGTAGATACGCCGCTGGTACTTCTTATATATAAGTGTTTTCAACATATTACATACCGCGGCGTTATTTAGTTCACTTGGGTAAACGATATTGAAACGATGTCACACAACGATGTTTTCGAAGTAATACACGAGATTTATTAAACCATTTAATACGAGATGTTTTACAATTTGCTCTACTAAAACAAATGTTTTTGGGTTAGGAATCACGGCTACGAGGTTTTATAAACTATAACCCGCTTGATTTGAGTTGGTTAATTAAGTGGCAATATTATACTCTTTTCAAAACAAGGTTTTAATACAGTATTGCAACATTTAAACTAGCCATGAATCCGACACTCTTATAAAACCTATGTACTCGCCAGCATTTCTTTGCTGACTTTGTTTTTACATATGTTTCAGGTGTTGTTGCTTGATTGATGTTCTAGGATGCATGCGTCACATAGGATCTGGACGAGGCCTTAGTGACATAATATCTATGATAGACGATATAAAACTTGTTGTTCTATGTTAAAACAATGTTAATGTTTAATATTATCAATAAAACGAAACACTTTTTGTATCCATGGTTATGAAACGGTAATTCTGTTACAACACTCCCCGACGTTTCCGCCACGCTTTGTTGTTTTACGTGTTCGGGGTGTGACAGAAGAGTTGGTATCAGAGCCAATGGTTATAGGGAATTAGGTTATTAGTAATGCTTTGACCTAGACTATAACTTCTAGGACCCAACACGAGTTTATTTGCGTTTAGATTTTTTTTTAAAAACAAAATCGTCACCTATTCTTAGGTGATAACCACAACGAGAACACAATTTTTGAACCCGCTTTGAAAACTAATCATCTGTTCTAGGATGATTGATTACTAGGTTTTGAACCCTCTGTTATAAGGTTTTGAACCCTCTAAGTTTTCAAAGTCTCGTCAAAGTTTGGGCCAAAATAATGTGAACACGTGCAAACTGGAAGAGTGAATGCCTGTACCCTGGGTTTTCTGTCTAAGGCTAGAGTGTTCGTACAAATCCACATAATCGGACCAGTCACTCTTACCTGGGAACTCTTGGGGTGAGTGTTCACTTATAGGCGAGCATGTCTTCGGCGATACATTATATTGACCCATTTACTTTGATTAGTCACTGCGTGTCGTTTATTTGTTTGAGGTAACGAACAAATGGTCGCCTCCTTTGTGTTTTGTCGATGTTTTCAATGCCTCTTTTGTTTTTCCAATTGTCGATCCCGCTCGTGGATGGGCATTCAATCTGAATGCAAACGAGGCTTGAGCTGACAACCTCGTTGTCAATGGTACCTTGGGTGTCAATGGTACGTTTCTTGTTAACAATCGACCTGCGTCTATTCTTTTTGATTCTGGTGCCGATAGAAGTTTTGTTTCTTTGTCTTTTGAGCCTTTGCTTGCGATACCTAGAACCAAACTGAGGAAACCCTTATCTGTCGAAGTTGCTACTGGTAAACCTCTTGTTCTCAATTCTATTATTCATGATTGTCAGTTAAACCTTGATAACCATCTTTTTCCTATTGACCTCACACCGATGCAACTTGGGAGTTTCGATATTATCGTTGGAATAGATTGGTTAACCAAACGCCACGCTGAGGTGGTTTGTTTCGATAAGATTGTTCGTATTCCTTTGTCTTCTGGCGATGTTCTGGAAGTTCGTGGTGAAAAACCACCAGATGGTTTGAAGCTTATGTCGTGTTTGGAAGCCCAAAGGTATCTACGAAAAGGATATGTTGCTTTTCTGGCACATGTCACCGAGGAGAAAAGCAAGAGCAAGAGTATTCAGGATATTCCGATAGTTCGAGATTATCCGGAGGTGTTTCCTGATGAACTGCCTGGTTTGCCTCCAATTCGTCAAGTCGATTTTCATATTGACCTTGTACCCAATGCCAACCCGATTGCAAAAGCACCTTATCGTCTTGCACCGTTGGAGATGCAAGAGTTATCGAAGCAGCTTCAAGAGTTATCTGATAAAGGATTCATCTGACCGAGCTTTTCACCTTGGGGAGCTCCTGTCCTCTTCGTGAAAAAGAAAGATGGATCTTTTCGAATGTGTATCGATTATCGTGAGCTTAATAAGCTCACCATCAAAAATCGATACCCCCTACCTCGAATTGATGATCTCTTCGACCAGCTGCTGGGTGCTTCATGCTTTTCCAAGATTGATCTGCGTTCTGGGTATCATCAACCTCATGTTCTCGAAAAAGATATTCCCAAAACTGCTTTCCGCACAAGATATGGGCATTACGAGTTCACTGTCATGCCTTTTGGTTTGACGAATGCTCCAGCTATCTTTATGGACTTAATGAATAGGGTCTGCAAACCTTATTTGGACAAGTTCATTATTGTGTTCATCGACGATATTCTCATTTATTCAAAATCTCGAGCCGAGCACGAGCAACACTTTCGCTTAACATTGGAACTCCTGAAGAAGGAACAACTTTTTGCTAAATTCTCCAAGTGTGAATTCTGGCTTGAAGAAGTTCAATTCTTGAGTCATATAGTCAATGAGCAGGGTATTCATGTGGATCCATCCAAGATTGCTGCTATCAAGGACTGGAATACACCGACGACACCTAGAGAGATTCGATCTTTTCTTGGTCTTGCTGGTTATTATCGTCGATTCATTTCAAATTTCTTGAAGATTGCGGTTCCACTCACTGCTTTGACTCAGAAGAATAAGCCTTTCGAGTGGGGACCCAAGCAAGAAGAAGCGTTCCAAACGCTGAAACAGAAGTTATGTAATGCTCCTGTTCTATCTCTGCCCGAAGGAAGTGACGATTTCGTTGTCTATTGCGATGCGTCCAACTTAGGTCTTGGTTGCGTTCTTATGCAACGAGGTAAGGTTATTGCATATACATCTAGACAGTTGAAAATTCACAAGAAGAACTACACGACTCATGATCTTGAGTTAGGAGCTGTGGTTTTCGCGCTTAAAATCTGGAGACACTATCTCTATGGAACGAAGTGTGTGGTTTTCACAGACCACAAAAGTCTCCAGCATATTCTTAATCAGAAAGAGCTGAATATGAGGCAATGACGTTGGGTTGAACTCTTGAACGATTACGATTGCGAGATTCGCTACCATCCTGGTAAGGCGAATGTCGTAGCCGATGCACTTAGTCGAAAGGAGCGAGTCAAGCTTCATTCTGTTCGAACACTATCTGATCTTCAATCTCGTGTCCTTCAAGCTCAGCAATTTTGTGTTTCACAAAATTTGATGGGTACGGAATTACCACGAGTTGAGCTTATGCTCGAAGCAAAAGACGATGGGTTGCTCTATTTTAAGGATCGATTATGGATTCCGAAACAAGACGATCTTCGCACCTTGGTAATGGACGAATCTCATAAGTCTCGATATTCTATCCATCCTGGTGCTGATAAAATGTACAAGGATCTTCGTACTCGGTGCTGGTGGCCTGGTATGAAGAAGGATGTTGCCTTGTATGTATCGAAATGCCTTACTTGTCTCAAAGTCAAGGCCGAACATCAACGACCTTCTGGCTTGCTTGTACAACCAGAGATACCGGTTTGGAAGTGGGAGAACATTGCGATGGATCTCATCACTAAGTTACCGCGTACGTCTAAAGGTCATGATGCTATCTGGGTTATTGTCGATCGATTAACGAAATCAGCTCATTTCATTCCGATTCGCGAGGATCTATCTGCTGATAAACTTGCAAAGATTTATGTTGATGAGATTGTTACACGACGTGGTGTGCCCTTGGATATCATCTCTGATCGTGATGCTCGATTTTCATCTCATTTCTGGAAGGCCATGCAATCTGCTTTGGGAACCCAACTGAATCTAAGCACTGCTTATCATCCCCAAACGGATGGCCAATCTGAGAGAACGATTCAAACTTTGGAGGATATGCTTAGAGCATGCGTGATAGACTTTGGTGGTAATTGGGATTCTCATCTGCCATTGATCGAGTTCTCTTACAACAATAGTTATCATACTAGCATTAATATGGCACCATTCGAAGCTCTCTACGGTCGAAAATGTCGTTCACCTGTCTGTTGGAACGAGACCGGTGAAGCTCAGCTTACTGGACCTGAGCTCGTTCTGGAAACAACAGACAAAATCAAGAAAATCCGTGATAATCTTGTGACAGCTCGAAACCGTCAAAAGAGATATGCGGATATGGGACGCAAGCCCTTAGAATTCCAAATCGGAGACCGTTTCCTACTCAAGGTGTCACCTTGGAAGGGAGTGGTGAGATTTGGAAAGAAAGGAAAACTTGCACCTCGATATGTGGGACCATTTAAGATTGTGGAAAGAATTGGAAAGGTTGCCTATCGTCTAGAGCTACCTCCAGAGCTTGGAAATATTCACCCGACTTTTCACGTGTCTAATATGCGAAAGTGTTTAGCTGACGCCAATCTACACATTCCTCTCGACGAGATTCGAATCGATGAAACAATGCACTTTGTCGAGAAACCCGTGGAGATCGTGGACGTACATACAAACAGTTGAAGAACAAACGGATTATTTTGGTTAAAGTTCGCTGGGAATCCAAACGCGGCCCGGAGTTTACTTGGGAACGTGAGGACCAGATGAAGGTGAAATATCCGCATTTGTTTTCACAAGCTTCCTCTAGTTAAAATTTCGGGACGAAATTTCCTGAAGTAGGGGAGACTGTGACAACTGTGTTCTGTAATCGATATACGATGTAAAACAATGATGTTTATTAATAAAACAATGTGCTTTGGTGTTATTATATGTGTTTTGGTGTTTCTATGTGTGTATTTGTGTTCGGTGATTTTTCAATTCGATTCGATTCCGATTGTAAGCTTTACATCGCGTTCTGGAAGGTTATATTCAAACTGGAGCATAAACGCAGCCAGTATAACGCAAAAAACACTACGGAATAGTGACATAGGCTTAGCATACCTTAAATAACCTCCACATAACTTATAAATAAGTTTTGGATGGTTTGGTGTGTCGAAATCAACTTTGTTCGATCGCAGGGACTATTTGTGTCAAACTGCGAAACTATGCCGATTTGTATAGTAACGAACATTCCGGAACTTGATCATAAGTAAAACATACCCTAAATAACCTTTACATAGCTTAGAAATAGGCTTTGAGGGGTTCGGTATGCTAAAATAAACTTTATGCTCATTCAGGGACTAAAAGCGTCAAAAAATGCATAAGTTTGCATTTTCGCGCATAACTTACGTTCTGAATACATCCGGACATCCAAAAAAATTTATGTAACCATTAAAATATTTTATTTTAGTGTTTGGCATGATAAAATTCCATTCGTCGCTTAATTTGGATCGTTTTTGCGTTCGTTACGACTTCCGTCGTAATTAAGCGAATAACGCAACCGTACGACCAAACGAACCGACATCCGAGATGTTTTGAGCATATTTTAAGTTCCCTATACTTTAACTTTATATTAGAGCCTTGAAATGGGGTTAACGGGGCTTAAAAGTGCCAAAAAAAATCAAGTTTTACAAGTGCAGGGACAATTTTTGAAATTTCTGGCAGATTCAATGAACCTAGTCCATTTTGAAGTGTGATGGTTTTCACCCATGGTTTTGCAAAACCATGGGCTGGTATTCAATGAACATAGTCCATATTAGGGGCTCCCATGGTTTTATAAAACCATGGGCACACATGTAAGGTCCAGATCAAAGCTCAGTTTTCGAGGAACGGTCCTAACGGTTCAAGGAAATCCTATATATACCCCATCCATTTCACTTCAAAACCCACAATTTGAAATCTGATTTATGCTCTCTAAGTGGAAGTATATGCTTCCTACCTGAGAGAAAAATCAGAATCAAATCTTGCGGGGACCTTCTGTAAGTGTTCTTTCGTTCTTTTCATTCGTTTTAGCGTTAAAGTCAAACTGCGTTTGACTTTCTGCATTGACCAGTTTATGGTCAATGTGAAGTTCGTTTGAACTTCATAACATGAGCGTAATCACGATGGTTATAGTCCCTAGTGACTATACCTACTGATTACCACGTTATCTAGGCTCAGTGACGAGTCGTAGTTTCGGCCAAAATACGCATTTACGCGTATTTTGTAACCAAACTACTCTAGGATATCAAAACCGTTTGTTTTGATATCAAAACCTGTTTTCTAACTTAACTAAACATGTTTTAGCATGTTTAGCTCGTCACTTTTTAGTCTAGTGCTTGTGTAGAGTCGTAAGTCAAGCGGACTAAACACCCGCTTAGACTTTCGAACACGACCCGTTTGGTCGATCATTAGGATCCGACCAAACATGGTTAGTGACCATAGTTGCATAGGTATTAACCTTCCGAGGTTATACCTTATGGTCACCTAGTTTAGGTAGTTGTATGCTAAGTAGATTATATGTCTTAGGTAAATTACCAAAATACCCTTTTCATGTATAATTGGTAATTAAGCTTATGTAACCTAAAATTTTGTCACATAACTGATTATACATCATGATTAAACTTGTATAGGCATATAATACTTGTCATAGGACTAGTTAGACGTTCCGAACGCGTTTCACGCGAACGACGCGTTAAAGTAGCATAAGCTACCTTAATGGGTCGCGATGGGTCGAAAGCACTTAGGTTAGGTTTCATTTAGGATGTAGGCCTTATTAAACCATATCACATGAGTTCCAACACTCATTTGGGTTACAAGACCTCATTCTGTCCGATCTTCCGATTTAGGCGTCTATTGTTTGACTAGTGATTCAATTACTAGGTGCTGCTTGATTTCTCTGGTTTCCTCGAGTTTGTTGAAGTACTATTGATTGAAGATACCTTGCACTACATGTGAGTACATAGATCCCCTCTTTTTACATGTTTTGTGGTAACTATGTGAGTACATAGTTCCCCTATTTTACTGTTTTCAATTGTTTTGGGGTGATTCATATGTACAAAATGTTTTCAAGGTTTAAACGATGATTTCAAAAACGAATAGAACGATTTATACTAAACTATTAACCATTTTGATAACGTGAACGAACTTGTTGGTTGTAGTTACATAACGAACGACATTCATTAGCATTGATCAAGCCGACCAGTATTAGGTTATGGTACCATAGGATATGACAAATCCCGTTATTGCACTATACCCATGGTTATGTGTGGGTGTTGTGGGTAACGACTGAATCTGATGATTGTTAACTTACCCTTTGGAGGTTTGTTAATGCAAGAACGAGTTGAATGATGAACGAGTCACAAAGGTTTGAATGTTATTAGCGAGACGACCATACATAAGTTCTCACAATTAAAACGAGGATGATTTGGACGATTTAAACGAGTAAACGATTTGGGAACGATTTGAACGAGTAAACGATTTGTAAACGATTTGGAAACGATGTTAAACGATTTGGGTAAACGATTGGTTTTTGGTTAGTGTTTAGATAACGGGACGGGTGTAATGTGGTGAAAACATGGTAGATACGCCGCTGGTACTTCTTATATATAAGTGTTTTCAACATATTACATACCGCGGCGTTATTTAGTTCACTTGGGTAAACGATATTGAAACGATGTCACACAACGATGTTTTTGAAGTAATACACGAGATTCATTAAACGAGTTAATACGAGATGTTTTACAATTTGCTCTACTAAAACAAATGTTTTTGGGTTAGGAATCACGGTTACGAGGTTTTATAAACTATAACCCGCTTGATTTGAGTTGGTTAATTAAGTGGCAATATTATACTCTTTTCAAAACAAGGTTTTAATACTGTATTGCAACATTTAAACTAGCCATGAATCCGACACTCTTATAAAACCTATGTACTCGCCAGCATTTCTTTGCTGACTTTGTTTTTTACATATGTTTCAGGTGTTGTTGCTTGATTGATGTTCTAGGATGCATGCGTCACATAGGATCTGGACGAGGCCTTAGTGACATAATATCTATGATAGACGATATAAAACTTGTTGTTCTATGTTAAAACAATGTTAATGTTTAATATTATCAATAAAACGAAACACTTTTTGTATCCATGGTTATGAAACGATAATTCTGTTACAACACTCCCCGACGTTTCCGCCACGCTTTGTTGTTTTACGTGGTCGGGGTGTGACACCTTAGACTATGGGGTATGGGGCGGGGGTTTGGGCGTGGGTTGGCTGAAAACGCCCAAGCCACCACCCCGGGTGGGCTTGGGTTTGGGCGTGGCCCCTTTGGCGTGGGATTCAGCCCGGGCGTGGGGCGGGCTAGTAAGTGACATGGCAGGCTCTCAATGGCCAAACCAAATTCATGCCCCCAACCCAAGCCCCACCATACCCCATGGGCGTGGGTTTTGGTGGTGGGGGGGCTCCCATTCCACGTGTCAACCCAAGCCCCAACCCAAGCCCCCCATACCCCACGGTCTTAGCCTACCTCTGCACTTTACCACAACCGATAACTATTTGAATCTTGCAAGAACCTATAGTGGTGGAGGGTGGGTGGTTGCAGATTGTCGCCACTGCACACCAAGCAACAAATCGACACTTCTTGAAGCAGTGGTGTCAGCGTAAAGAGTGGAAGGGTGGTCGAGTACGACAGTGGCGGTGAATTATGAAGCGGTGGTGACTTTATGAAGCGGCCGGGTCTGTTTGGTGTTCTTGAAATTCGTGAAAAGTTGCAACACTATGGCTGATTTGATTGAGATTAGGGTTCTTGAAATTAGGGTTTTGTATTTTATCGAGTCCTTTAACCTTTCTTTAAACCACCTGTGTTCATTTCACTTTTGGAGTAATCGATATAAGAGCACCCGTAGTGGTGGCCTTTTCCGGCGTCCCCCCACCCCCCCCCCCCCATTGGCGTTTTCCGGTGTTATTTCGCAAAACCCCCCTCCAGCGTGATTTGAAACACGCTCAAATGTGCCTCTCTTCAAATTGTTTGGCCAATGAGATTATTCCATTTCAAATACAATTAATTTTAATTTAAAAAAAACAAGAAAATAATAATTGGGTAATCATTGATGGGGCATTATCCCACTACGCCTATTTGTGAAAAACGACCATGATGCCCCTTTGTTGACTGAGATGACAAGTGTCGCACAATGCCTATAGGTGGGGACATTATTCATGTGTACCACTACACATTATCTAAGCATAAACTAATATTAGGGGAGGCGGGGCGGTCCGTGATGGATCCCCCGTCACGTGTTATATAATCACGCACACCGCCGCCGCCGTATATATAACACGTTATTTAATTAACGCGTTAGAATCATCACGCGTTGAAAAGGCTCTGCATGTATTTGGATAAGGCTCTGCATGTATTTGGATAACATGGCATCTCTCACTACAACACGTGTACACTCAGTTGAATATAGTCATGAATATGTATTTGATAATTACCATGGTGACCATCCCCACTACATTTCTATCACTAGTGATAGAATATTGGGTGATGACATGGCATGAGTTGATTGGATATTGAGAGTGATAGAGTTCTATCACTAGTGACCACCCCCCTCCCCTTAGTGGCAGGTGAGGTGAAGGTGCTATTGATATACACATCCTGGAAATCCTATGAATGATAGTCAATCTGAGCACTATATTTAATCTTGATAATTGTTTGTCCCAAATATTCCTCTCATTTCTAATAGGAAATCTATATATAATAAAATGAGAACTGAATGAACAGTAGAATTAGAATTTTAAATTAAAATTAGAATTAGAATAGATTAGAATGGTAACATCATTAAGAGATGAGCAAATGGTATCGGGTATAGGTACCGGTCTCAAATTTAACAAACCGGTGTATTTTCGGTACCGGTTCTGCACAGGTATTCACCGGTTTTACCTTCAAATACCGGTGCCGTACCAGTACCGACCGGTACCGAACCGTACCATATTAGGTATATTCGGTACCGGTACCCACGTTTGGAGATTTCGGTAACGGTATTTTCGGTACGGTTGGTACCGAGCTCATCAAATCCTGTAGCAACGTAGCAATGCAAGTAATTGCACCGTTTATATTACTTTTCATACACACAGTAAGTAAACTGTATTTTGTTTGAATGAGGTTTTATATACACAACAATTTATTTTGCTTTTTTTTTTTTTTTTGTCTTTTTCTGTAATGAATGAATTGTAGCATGTAAAATTAACTTGGATATTTAGATTATTGATGAGCAAATCGTATCAAATCCTGTAATCAAACTGGTATCGTATCGGTACCAAATTTACTATACCAAATCATTCTCGATACCAATTTGGTACCCACCTTTTGGCGTTTTCAGAATCGTTACTTTCGGTTCGACACCGGTCTAGCACCATTCCTGTATTTATTGATTTTTACCTTCAAATACCATACCGTATTGTACCGAGCATTTTCGGTGCCGGTACCTAATTTCGATGATTTTCCGGATCGGTACTTTCGGTGCCGTTACCGGTACCGAGTTCATCCATATTTTAACGTGATAGCACCGTAATAACTGAGCTCCTCCATATTTTAACGTGATAGCACCGTAATAACTGAATTGAAAACAATCGAATTTCCAACGTGTAGGACGTGTGGGTCCTATACTTACCACGTCATTTTATTTATGTTTTGATATTCGGTATCTGCTTGCTGTTGTTGACACGCGTTTTGCAGTCATTGGGTCCCCGCCGCAACGCGCGTGTGGAAAATAACTAGTAGTTATAGTTTTTGTTGTATATGCCTTACAATTATTGAAGGAAATTTGGGTTTTTTATTTTTAGTATGGTTTTGTTGAAGATGTGGATTTCAGTGGCGAACGATGATGAACTGGTAGAGAGAGAGAGGGTGAAAGATGGTGTTTTAGAGAGGGAGGGGGGATGTGGTGGTGGTGGAAGGCGGTAGTATAAGGCGGTGGTGGTGGAAGAAGGTTGTGATGGTGGTTAAAAGATAGTTTTACCCTCATGTGCCTTGCACATGATATGATTTAATGACAAAAATTAACTGAGTTATGCCAAAAGGACATTCGATGTAACATTTTGAAACAATAAGTACAAAACTCATCAATATTAAAGGCAAATGATACCGCTTGAAATTTGGTTATGCCAAAAGGATACGATGTAACATTTTGAAATAATAAGTACAAAACTCATCAATATTAAAGGCAAAGGACACCGCTTGAAATTTGGTATATAGATAAGGAGAAATGGATTATACCACCCTAAACTAAGCAAAATTGGCCAATACCACTCCCAACTTTCAATTTGGCTCCCACCACCCTCTACTTAACATTTAGGTGTCAGTGTCAACCCTTCGTTAAATAATCACTAACAGAGTTTGTTTTTTAATCCTACGTGGCACGGAGATGATGAGGTGGACAACCTACGTGGACAGACCCATTAAACCATTAAACAACCCCTATATTCTTAATAAATACCCTAAAATCAGATGCATTTCATCTCAAACCCCAACTCCGGTGATCTAGAAGCCATGGTTTATGATGGCGATCACCGCCACCAACATAGATCGAAGCACAAATCGCACCGGTAATGATAAAAACAACCAGTTTCCAAAATCAAAAACAAACATAACCCAAAATCAAGTTTCAAACCCAGCCGTCGCCGCCTCCTTTCAGTCGTCGTCCCTGTCACTAGCCATCGTCTGTTCTCGTTCAATGATAAAGAAGAACTGGAGATTTGGACTCAAGAAGCCATGGTCTGTTCTCGTTTCAGATCTGAGCGACGAAGCCGTCGTCGTCCCGTCACTCGTCCCGTCGAAACACAATCTCACCGGCGTCATTTTTATCATCCACACACAAAAATTACGGTACTCCCACCATAGACGAGAGTCAAGTAAGCCTTTAGGTCCCCCAATTCAAAACCCTAGTTGCCGCCAAACGTGTTGGCTCGTTGGCGCCAGATCTAAACCAGATCTGCATCTGCTATTCTTCCATCTGCACCTCTAATCCAATAACATATGCTATTCTTCCATCTGCATCTGAATCTAACTTTTAGCTTGAATAAGAAACGATCTGGAATTAAAGGTAAAATTCTGCAAAATCCTCTTCAGAAGTTTCAATCTGGTGCTTATTTTATAAGAGATTTAATGGTAGAGATTTAGTTGTGGGTTGGAGAGTGGTGGCCGGAGGTGGTTGTTGGTGGTGGCTGGAGAGGTAGGGAGAAGGAGAGTTAGAGAGATAGAGGTTTTTTCTTTATATATAAAAATATATACACACTATTATATATATGTGTATTATTTATAATTAAAAAAGCCATATCACCTTGCCACATCAGATAAAAAGCTACATCAGCAAAGAAAAACTAACTAAGTTATTGTTTGGTTAACGCCGGGGTGATAGGACACACGAAGTGTTAAGTTGGGGGTGGTGGGAGCCAAAGTAAAAGCTGGGAGTGACAGCGGCCAATTTTGATTAGTTTGGGGTGATAAGATCCATTTCCCCTATAGATAAATGACAAAACTTGTAATTTAGTCTTCTTGTAATATATATTGCATTAACTATTTACAAACAAAAATTAGAAAAATGAATGTCTGGATCAACCCAACCTGTGTTCACCCATTTTTTTTAACCAATCCAATTTAACCTCTTTAACTGTTTCACCCGCTACCCAGCCATCTATGATCCGATCCGTCCATTTTGCCAACTCTAAATTATTGATGATGGTCATCCAATAATTATATATTTTTGCATTCATTCATGCATTAGATGGTTGAATTATTCTAACCATCAGAAACCCATTTGTTTCCGATACGTTCAATGATGCAGGTGTACCAAGCCCCCTCATCCGAGCATGGAAGAATAAATTTAAATTTATTGTTTACCCCACGTAAATGAGTGAAGGTAAGATACATCAAACATACCCAGCTGGGAGAATCTTGGGCCGATCCATCACATCCGATATGATCCACATGCTTCACGTCTTTCGGACCACCAATTTGTATTTCTTGTTTTTTCCCGTCTTCTACACCGAATGGATTCTAAAACTAGTTAATAATATAAACATGTGAATTCACAATTTTAGATTAATAACCTAATTAACAAGGAGTAAAAGAGGCTGACCAAAGACCTGAGAGATATATTTGAGGCCTTTCACCATTATTCATCTTCAAAGGAGTTACAGACAGGGTCTTTTGACCCCATAAAATGTTGATAAATACAACCAAATAGACCGATACAGATTACAAAAAACAAGACAGATATAGATAACATTAAAAAGAAGAAATCAAGAGAGAGAGAGATAATTTCGACTTCGCATATATTTGTGGTTCAACCAAACAAATTATATAAATATAGATGTTGATTATATAGTCAAAAGAGAAAGGGTACATATAAGAGTTAAGGTTCTTGATCATTACTATGCTTTCATATCATCCAAACCGAGGCTCGCCTGCATAATAGAATCACACAAGACGATTAATGGAACTATATCCAGTGTTGGAAAGCAGAAACTTTGTTATGAGATTATCTCACCAAGAACTTGTGATTCTCCTGAAGAAGTGGTGCAAAAGTTGCACAAAATTTTTCGATATCAGAACGAATGTCACCTTTCCCAGCCACAACATCCATGAACTTGTTCCTCTCCGGAGCAAGCTTCATTGCAACCTGTGAATCCGGTTTGGGTTATAACGAGAAAACTATTTGTTACTTTATCCATACGCCTACCGTGAAAGTTGAACTAGCCAACCAGCCGTGAAATTTCTTCAGTGTTTTAGTATACGCTTCGGTGCAGACTTGTGACATGGCCCAATCTTTATGCTCCATTAAATTACGGAACAATTCTACTATGAAATCCATTGCCCTGAACAGATACAATTTGTGAGCATGAAGGTTTAATTATTTATGTTATCAACTGTGAATCGCGTTTCCTCACCTAGTTAGCCACAGAAGACCGTTGGTGCAACTCGATGAACCTTTAGCTGTTTTGGCTGCAACCTCCACCTTAACCATACTGTATAGGTTCTCAAATTCTGCTGGGTTGGACAGATATTTGTTCTCCAACCTCTGCACCAATTCAGAGCATGAATATAATAATGCAAATAAAGACTGAATATTTTAATATTCCACCATTAAATGAAGGCAGAGAAAGAGTACTTACTGTTATATTACCACCAACGTCGGTTTTGACAAGCGCCATAGCGGCTCCAAATTTGTCTAGCAAAGCATTGAGTAAGAAAACCAGAATGTAAGCCGTTAAATGAGTATCAGGCAAAGAGTCATGTATTTTGTATTATTATTATTAATAAAAACTGTTAGGGGGCTTCTTTATAATGCTATTGCGGACATTTTATTTATTGTGGTAGCTATTCAATTCACAGTCCACACACACAAGTAATGAAAGATAAGTTAATACCGATAACAGGTAATATCTGTTTACAGACGTCTAAGAAAGGCTTGGTAAGCATTTCTCCTTGTTCAGACTTGACACGCTTCATTCCTTCTAAAGCAGGGGTAAACACTGTTCCTTCCATCTTGAGGGTTGAGATTACTGCAATAGTGAATTATATATTAGATTTGATTCGATGCTTCAGTTGACTACTCTCTTTTATACAATTGAGACACAAAACGCAAAAACTGATACATTTACCAACAAATCAGAGTATAATACACCCACTGGACATGCCTGATTAGAGAAAATTAACTAGTTGTCCAAGAATAATAGTCAACCTTAGTAGTCGCTTTGCATGCAGCAGCAAGGCACAAAAGAAGTGGAAAAAACAGGCCGGCCTTGCATGTCGAACAAGCACTTTTTAAGCGCGCATTGAGCCTTAATCTTTAGAAATGAAGTTGACGGATGTCAAAATCATAACTAAAAGTTTTAATCATCATCACTAGTCCTTGTTTCATGAAAAAAATACCGGTGGTTACAGACCATCCATCCAATTCACATTGTATCCAAGGATTAACATTTAAATCAATTTGCAGAATCCAGAGAGAGCATTCACCAAACATGATCACATCAAACTGGTACACATCATAATGAACTATTCGCATCAGAGGATTAAATCTATAGAACGACATCAATTAGCATTCTTCTGCAGATCATAATAATCTATTATTCGCACGCATCAGAGATTAATTAGCATTCAGCAAACATATCCATAAGCCCTAGATTTTGATTAATCATGAAACAACATTTCAAAATTACAGAGTAGATCTGAGCACGCAACAGAAGTAAATGAATAAGTTGAGTAGAGTAGAGAGATCTGAAGAAGTTTCGATTCACCTTTTCTCGTTGGCCTTGAATCAAGGAAGGTGTTGTGTTTTCTGTCAAGTCTGGAAGCAGCAGTCAATTGATGATGGCTTCACCCAGCGCCCAGAATATCACATATGCGTAGGCAGGCAGGCAGGCCGCTTAATTTATTTAAACTAGAATTAAGCACCCTCGTTGCGACTACGGGGCGTAAAAGCATGTCAATTAGCATCAATGCTACATAACCGTCAGCGATCACCAACGTTGAAGTTGTGCCGTCTTAAAACGAAGAAGTAGACCGAAATGTAGAACACTTAAAAAAATAACTAATTCAAAATGTATCGTATCACTTTTTAATATTTCATCGTGATGTGTCGTATGATATCGTATCATCCTTGTACCGTATCGTGTGGTATCGTAGTTGTATTTTGTATTATTTTTTTATGTTGACGTACTCACGACATAACAAACCAATCAAAATAGTCAAAATAAACAATCATAAATACAAACAAACTGAAACTACAAATTTAATTACATAATAAGTTTGTATATATACATGACATCGTCCAAAATACATAAACTGTCAAAATACAAAAAAAAGTACAACAATCCTAAACCGCTGGATCCTGACTGGTGCCTGAGGGCCCCGCCCCCCTGATCCACATCCTGTCCAGGGCGAGGCGACTACGGCGGAATCGGAAATGGGGTCCGACCACGGTCGATAGCCGCCTGTATATCGCCCTAGATCGCCCGCATGAGAAGGGCCTCAGTACGGCGGTGACGGGCGTCTATCCGCGCCTGCAGCCGGCCCTCCATCTGCTGTAACGCAAGTGCCACAGCTGGATGGAGCTGGTCGTACAGAACGTGCTGGGGGTACTGAGGCACCCCCTGTGGCTGCGGCTGCGGTGGCGATCCAGGTTGTGGTGGCGGAGGTGGTGGGTGAGCGTGGTCACCATCGGTGTCATCGTCATCGTCCTCGGCGGAATCACCACATGCCGGCTCTAGCAGCTCCTCTGGTTACTCGGCTGGGAGAGCGGCGGGGACAAACAGTTGCACGTCCGCTCCTATAAATCGAAGCCCGAGCCCAGGGAAGTCACGCGTCACGTGTGTAACATCCGCCAAAAATGGATCCTAGAAACCCGACTCGTTTCGAAAACCGGATCCGAACCATCATAAATATAAATGCAAAACATTAATCTTGTCGTGACTTGTTTTAATTAAGATAATGATATTCATGTGTAATGATATTAACATTATAAATAATCTCAGATAATTTCGTTGGTTAATATATAAGGAATGATATAACTAAGTTTGGTTATAGTGATAAACAACATTAGTTCTAGACGACATTACACCTAAACGACACCACACCACTTAAACGACATCCCCCACCTCTACCTAAACGACATCACTCACCACATGTGACATCCATCAATCGTCCGTGTTTGTAACGTAACCCGACATGTTTTATTAACAAATAATTACTAATTAATCTTGTTATTTTATAAAAAAAAAATAGATAAATAGTAATTGAAATAATAAGGATAATTAAATACAATAATGTAGTAGAATAAAACTCACTTTTGACTATCAAGTTTATATAACAGCAAATAAAACGGATGTGGGCTTTAAATGAATAGAGTTGTGTCAGAATAAATCATATTAATGTTATTGATTGGAGATGATCAGTTCCACTCTCGTTATTATTATTTAACCTTTTCTTTCTCTACATCGGTTACGCTTCAGTTCCAAAACTTTGCTAGTAGAGTTAAATTGCCATAAGGTGTGGCTACACCAACATTAATAAATAATACTATATTATCGAACCATATTTGGAAACAATAGAATCACTTGGGGTGATGGTTATTTTCAAGTCTCACAGGTTACCCTCTCAAGTCACACAAAAAAAATATTTCGTTTTAGAGAACTATATATCTCTATCTCTCACGAATGGTTATGAAACCGTACCGGTAATTCGGTAACTGATCGACGATATCATCGGGGCTATTGTTCTGCCTCATGTACACCTCTCTCGCCCCTAGACCAGCTTTTCAAGACCATCGAAGGCAACAACCACCATCATCTTTACCCTCGAAACCATGAGGAAGTATTACGCTCTGTTTCACCACCCCCCCAACGACCTTGATACGAATTGTGGAGTACTATTATAGCCGGTAGTGTTCTGCTCAATATTCCGATCCGCCATCCATTTACATATCTTAGTCCAACGAGCTCAAAGGTATAGTTATTCTTTATGCTAAATATAGTTTCATATCTTAACACACTTTAACAAATTTATACTTTTCTAAACAGAACCTTTATACCAATGTATTCATATCTTCTTAATAAAACAATTATTTTTTTATCATCTATACTTCTCATATTTTTGTCAAAGATGGTAATTGCATAATCTTGTTTCATTAAACTAAATTATATATCATTAAATTATTTAAATATAAAGCATGAATCTTATGAAAATCAACGTTCTTCATTATTACTCATAAATTTAACTTTTTATGATTAGGATGTGAGTGATATTATTGGACAAAATATATAAAGGGTGCACTAATATACTCTATAGAACATTAATATATAAATTATAACTTAGTTTTACAAATCCATAACTTAAAGACCTTTATTTAGAGTAGCGGACGAGTAATACTTGTGTAAACAAGAGTCATTTACTGAAATCCCGTATGGACGCGAGTTCGAACTCGGCCAGAGCTCTTTTTAGGTTTTAATTATTTTATCATGTAGTCTTGAACTATTGCAAATATAGTTTTTGTAAACTGTTTGATTTCTAGAATTAAACATAAACTCTAAATCTGATTTTCTATTTCTAAAGTTAATTACCTAACTGTCCATAGACCTAGAATTTCCTAGAATTAATATAATGTTCCGTTCGGTTAATATTTCGTTTATTTATATCTTAGGGTGATTATTATTGTTATTTCTAGATTTTATCTATTCCTTTTCGTGCGGTAAATCTCGTAGAAACAATTCTTCGCAACCTGTGAGTAATCTCTCCCACTTCCCCTTTTTTTTTTACTTTCAAATTTTGGGGTGCATCACGTTACACTTTTCGATTTACTTAACATGCAATGATCAAGTGTTATTATGTGAACGTCTTATGTGTATTTTATTATTCTATATGCTATCTGATGTCAAGTCTATTGCATGCTATTGTGTCTAGTGGATCCACGGCTGACTAGGTTCCCCACGGCCATGGGTTGTAGCCTAGTATCGCCAACGGTATTAGACTCGCTCCTCGGGGCTTGAGCCTAATGCACGCTATTGTCAGGAGTGTATTTATTTTGGTTGTTTGTGTTGTTATTTGATTGGGTATTCTTGTTTGGTGAATTTGGATATATGGATATGTTGACTATGATATGAGACCAATTTCATACTAACCTTGAGTTGCATGTTAAAAATATATTTTTTTAAAAGAAATAAATATAAAACTATTTTCTATAAAAGGAGGAAATTATTCACCAATATATTTGTTGACCCAAAAATATATTTTTCTAACGTGGTGCAGGTTTTCAAAGTTGATGATCAAGTGATGTGGACACGTAGCATGGGCCTTAGGAAATTAAATTGAAATCTTGATATGTTTGTTTTGAACAATGTATGAACAATTTTGATTATTATATGTTATGTGACTATTTAAATGGATATGCTTTAAATACTGAAAATGAGCTATGGGAAATCATCATGCCCTGTACCATTCCGCTGCGGGTCGGGGTGTGACAACGTGCATGCCGATCAGGGTCTATCGTCTCAGCCTCGTCTTCACCACCATGCCCCCTTGGTGAACTGTGGGTCCTGCTGGGGAACAAGGCCCAACGAGTGGGCAATACGCGTGATGTACGTGTCACACCCCAAAAATGTCACAGCGAAAATACAAACATGGCGGTGACGGAGGTTGGTACCCATAAATGTCTTAGTGGTCGATGCAATATCTATGTTGGACATTTGGTTTATTTTAAAACATAAGTTTTAAGTTTCCACGTTCATCACAACCACACCATAGTTGTTTGACCCTTAGGGGTCTTATTACACATGGTCCCAAAAGTAGTTTAAAAGTGTCCAAACATTATTTAATTACAATCGCATCACACAACCACATGACAACACAAGCCAAAATCTCCGAAGTCGAACTCATGTACCTGAAGAACACATAAAATCAAGTGTAAACACATGGAGAGTGAGTTCACATATCCAAATTCATAACAATTTGTTTAAGAAAAACTTTCTTATTATAGATTTTTAATGATAAAACATCCATATATATTTAAGAATGTTTATTTTATTTCCTTCGTAAAAATCCAAGGGCGATTCATCCGGAATTGTTCATTTGAAAGATCTCCGATGAAAATTTATACCCACGTTTTCGATATTAAATATTTGTCATTCTCTTAGTTTCATAAGTTTACAAGACGTTACGAGCTATATACTATGATTGAGGTTCTAATAAATACTAGACAATTATAAAATGAAATTCACCGCTATGTGGACCGGAGCTACCGGTCACGACGAGGTTGTCAACCCGATAGATTTATCAACAATTCCATGTGTGCAATACTTAATGATTAAAAATAGCATGTATGCATCCATCGTGCCCTCCTCAAATGCATCAATATATATAACCTACTAGATAACAATTTAATATCTTATGTTGTACAAATTTTCGCTGTCCCCCACGCAATGTAAGCCTCACTGCTACTTACACTCTTGAGACCCGGTAAACTTGTCCCAACCGAAATTCAAGATATTAATTTCTCACGATCGTTTTACCCAAAACACCGTAATCTTTTCTCGTTTCTTCCCGAAACGTATTTTTATTAATCGAATCTCGTTTTCCTCGAAAACATATTTATATCAATCAAATCCATGTTTTTCCATAAAACATATTTATTTCAATCAAATTCCGTTTTCCTCGAAAACATATGTATATCAATCAAATCCTCCATAAAGCATATTTATTTCAATCAAATCCCGTTTTCCTCGAAAACATATTTATATCAATCAAATCCATGTTTTTCTATAAAGCATATCATATCATTCAAAAATCATATTTTCCACAAAAATATACTTTTATATAATTCAAAGGCATATTTTATACAAAAACGTATACTTATCCTTTTTAACGACGTGTTCTTCCCCCAAAACAATATATCAAACAGTAAAAGAGGGGTTCTCGTGACACTCACTAAAACATATTTATTCAAAGGCATGTTTCATACAAAACATGTAAATATCCTTTTTAAAGGTGTGTTCTTCCCCCAAAACACTATATAAGACAGTAAAAGTGGGGCTTAGTGATACTCACCTTTGGGTGCGTTTTTATTATTGCAATGCCTCAAATTGAATTTACATATCCTAATTTAATTAGCAATGATTTAATAACCAATTTTTATACAAACAACTAAGTTTCTCCAATACTTAGAACTTTCGCACAACTTTGAGGCCGGTTAACGTACAATACCACTTATCCTACATTACGTACGCGACATCCACAGCCGTAGGATCTTCAGTCCATCAAACTAATTTAAATCATTAAATTAATCATATTAATATATTCAAATCTTATAGAAAAGGTTAAAATCGTCATTACGAGATCGTAATCTCTGTAACTGACGGAGATTCAAATCTTATATTCAAAATCGAACCCGGAATCAAAAATCGAACCCTGAACCAAATACAACAACGTAAGATTCTTATTCATAAACCTCCTTCTCCCTGCTGCGATTTCATGGCTGCTGATATGGAAGTTCTGAACTACAACAACATCGATCGAAGAAGATGATATAGGATGATCATTATAATATGCGAATTCAGTGTTTTCAAAGAAAAGGTTTGGTAGGCCATGCGAAATGCATTTTGAACATGCGAAAAACAATTGAAAACAAAGAAAGGTTGTTGATTTTTAAAAACATGCGAAAAAGAATTGTTTGTGGTTTGTTATAGTGTGCGAAATCTGTATCGAACCACATGCGAATTTAAAAAGGTGATATTGTTTTTGGTTTGTTATAGTGTGCGAATTCTGTTTCGAGACACATGCGATTTTAAAAAAGGGGATATTGTTTGTGGTTTCTTATAGTGTGCGAATTCTGTTTCGAGCCACATGTGATTTTAAAAAAATTGATGCTGATGATTTCATATAACTATTTCCCGTTGATTAAAATGCACAATAAGAAATTATGAATTAATAATTAAAATAAATATAAATTTACTATTTTATATAAAAAAAATGAATTTAATACCGATGTGACTGTAATGTGACTTGTAATGATCACTTTTAACATAAATACTCCTGAACTTACCACCCTACCTACATAATAAATTTACTATTTTAATGTATAATACCCAGACATAACAACCTTCCATATTAAGACACCAATCACAAACACACACAAAACACACACAAAAATGTCTTCTGAAGATTCGGAACAATTAAAGAACATTGCAATAAAGGAACTATTGTCAACTCGAACGTTGACAGAAATAAGCACCGATGTCAACTCTTCTCACTTGATTCTTGATGTGCAGGGGAAGATTCTTGCAAAAATAAAGAAAAATCAAGGCATGTGGGAGAGACTACTTGAAGAACCACCATCGAGCTTTAGAGACGCCGCATTTGTGACAATTGTCAAAAATCCAGGTATCCGTACAACTTACTAACCATGATTAGTGCTTAACGACTGTGCTAAATTACAATTAACTGCATTCTGATTACTGACATACAAATACATGTGCATCATACATTGTTCAATGTCAAACCAATATTGCATGAAAGATTTATTGCCTCAAATGATGCATTAAGTACAGTTAGCACAATTATTTGATAAATCAGGAAAATGCTGATAGAACTCAGCACATAGACAGACAGTGCAATGAGACACAGAATGAGCCAGAAACCAGGTACTACACTAGTATAGTGTGTAGGAAAGTAAGGATCACAAAACTGCCTTTATAGGGATAGTTTAAGTGCCGGAAAGTGCCTAAAACTCACCCAAAGTGCTGAATTCAGCAAAATTCAGCAAAAATCAGCATTCTAACAACCTAGTATGATGCAGAAATATGGTTAAATGGTCCTAAATGCTTTCCTAAGTGTCAGGAATCAAAAGTGTCACAAAATGGTACATAAAGAACACTAAACTGTATAATTTAGCACTTTAACGAACCAGTAACCAACCGAACAACCGGACACTACCCGAAGCATCAAATTTACACTAGAAGCATTGTTTTAACATTACCAAGCTAGCTATGGTCCCCGAACATCATAACACCTCCTAAAAATATCTAATAACTAGAACATGTAACTAACACTTGATTTCTAACCTTAAACTAACTAATCAAGTTAGAACCTATGCTAGACCCCCCCCCCACCTATTCTCGGCTCCAACAAGGGTCCCACAAGGGGATTTGTTTTCATATTTAATTGGATTGTGTTATTGCTTTACATGACATATTACACAAGAGTTTAAGTGGTTAAATGGTTATAAGTAGAACACATGAGGAACTAGAGCTCATTACTTCACACACACTACTCTCCTCTCTACTCCTCCCTTACTCTCGGCCGAGATCACCCACACCCACCATCACCTTCATTCCTCCATTCTCATACATTCTACATACACACAAAGGTGCTAAAGATCATACAAAGAAGCTTGGAGCTTGTGGAAGATCAAGGACCTCTCTTGTTTGCTTTTATCCACCTCATAACCTCTCTTGATCATCCCTAGCCTTGTGCTAGTGGTAAGAGTCTTGATCTTGCTATATTACTTCTATTTTAAGTGGTTAAAGAAGTATCATAATCAAAAACTTGAAGAACACCAAAGATCATAAGAATGAAACATGAACATAAGCTTGTTTAATAAAGTAATCTTGATGAATATGAGTTGTTATGCTTGTTGATCATTGATTGTTTGTAGAAATGATGTTGATCATCATAAGATCTTGCTAGATCATGATTAAAAACATAATCTAGCAAGATGTAAGAATAAAAATTGTTGTAGGATGATGGATCATCCACACATAAAGCATGAACTTGAAGGAACATAATGTTTTCTTGAAAAATCATGATCAAGTAAGTTGTTAATCATATAGATCTAAGAATTTCATGAAGGATTTCTAAAGAAACCAAGTTAAAAATATAAGTTTCATTTGATCTTGGTTCTTACATAAACTATTCTCATTTTTGGTGGATAAACAAGTGTAGAAACACTTGTGTAACAAGAAAATTTCATAAAGAAATATTTTTAGAAAATATGATTTGAAGTTGTAAACATTTAACTTCTTTAAAAATGAAGTTTTTAAAGAACTAATCACATTTTAAAGGGTAACAAGAGTCACTAAGAACACTAGTAAGTTACTACAAATTTTTACAAATATTCAAGTTCATGAAGTAGTAGTTATTACTTGATTTTGGCAAAATTGATAAGTGAAGGTTATTTGTTGATGATTGTGAATTGATTGTGATGATTTTTACAAAAGAAAATGACATGCTTAGAGCATGGAAACCTCCATTTTTAGGGGAAACTATGGCAAAATTTTCTAAAAATATAAACACTTAGAAAAATATTTTTAAAAAAATGTTTACAAGTGTATTTTTAACCATGAGTTTCCTACATAAACTTTGCAATAATTTTTGTTATAAAAATATAAATATTGGAGGTTGGTTTTTGTAAATAAAAGTGACTAAATATGTATTTTGGAAATATATATTTAGATGACACCATGTGTGTGATTATTTGTATATTTTATGTATTAGTTATATTATTTTAGGACTTGAAATAATATAACACATCAAAATACCAAGAATCACAATCCAAAATATTACCAAAATTCCAAGGAATAAATATACACATCTACGCAAAAATATTGGTGAAAACCGAACTATGGAATAAGACTTACAAAATATTCCGGAAAATTTATTCACAAAGTATATTTTGGAAAATAATATTTTGGACACCAAGGAAGTAAAAATATGAATTTTTACAATTACTACAAGAGTATATCATATTTTTGAAAAGGAAAAATATATTATTTTTGGAAAGTATGAAATATATATTTTCTTACACAAACAACAAATACAATAATTTGGGAGAAAAATATATTTTCTCAAATAAATATAAAACATATCATTTTTGGAAGAAAAATGAGTTTGAATATATTTTTTTTAAGTTACGACTTGAAAATATATTATTTTTGAAACTTATGAGAAAATACAAATATTTTTGCCAAAGAAAAATTATGAATAATTTTTCTAAACATTATTTGTTAAAATATATATTTTGGAAATATATATTAGATCTTTATTAAAGATGATATTCCGGAATAATTAATATGAAATTTAGTATAAGGATACTTAATGAATACAATAAAATACGTATTCTCGTACGTATACTAACACACCGGAATACGACCCCAAAACATGGCAAAAATACACATGTATAAGATACCCCCATCCTTGGGAAGGAAATACAAGTATAAATACTTGAGAAGTATTATTACAATAATATTGTGTAACAATTATTCCAAAATTTATAAATATAATTTAAGTTAAAATATTAATTATTTTGACAAATAATTATATAACTTGGAATAATATCGAAGACACAAAAGAAACGTAACTCAGAAACATTAATACTAAGTCAAGGCACGGCCCGTTTGTCTAATAGACATTAGTACGTTGTAGGTAGTCGTGTTCGCCGAAGGAGCTTGAGTTACGATTGTTGAAGACGCAAGACTGTGAGTTCATGTCCCCCTTTCTTTAAACTGTTTTGTTTTATAACTTCGGGGGTGAAGTACATGTTACAAAAGGATTACAAACAATTACAATTGGTATGGTTAGCTTTGGAAAGTACAGTAGATCATGTGAATGGGTAGGCGCACTCTTAAGACCATTAATCCTCGTGTTAGGACCGAGGGGCATGAGTGATAGATCTATTTGGGTGTAGCAAGCCCACACCCATGTGGACCGGGGTTTGGCCCATGAGGTGACTATGTCTTACAGCCGGAAGCCCGGTACAAAATCTGCTAGGTTTGAGCCTTCCTACGCCGTTGTACGTATGTTAATGGCCTTGCAAACCATTAATCGATCTATTTCCTTGTTTTGCTTTCATACCAGGATTTACAAACACACATACATACAATGATTACAAAGGTTTTATTCATACACATAAACAAACACATGAACTCGCTCAACTTTTGTTGATGTTTTCAAAATACATGTATTTCAGGGAATTAAGAATGTGGATATGGCAGGCGTTCGGAAGTTACAAGAGTTGTTAAGAATAAGAGATGTCATCCATGGTCTTGAGGTTTGGATTGGGTGTCCTATCCTGGACAAGACACAACTTCCAAATCTTGGCTTTATTTAGAGTCTTTTGATGAGTCCTTGTGAACTCTTAAACAATTCGTATGGTTTGTAAACTTGAATTTGAAGTCTATGTTTCAAACAATGATGTTCGTGATGTTTTAAACTTAATTAATGGATGACCATCTATGGTTTTTATCATATAGTTATTGTTATAATTGAATGCAATGATATTAAGAAAGTCACACCATAATCACGCTTCCGCAAAAGTCAGGGTGTGACAACATTAGAGCACATCAAGGAATAGTCTTGAGCTGATGACTTAGTCTTCTCTTTCCTGAATGATGCTCTGACTACAGTGAAATAGAAGATGGAGTTCAGCTCGGCAGAATGTGACAAAATCTTTGCTTCAAGTAACTAGGTTTCTCTTTATCATTTTATAGTCTTTAGTTGTGTTAAACAATAATAATAACTTTATGTTTATGTTTTGTATACATGTTTTAAAAACATCCGATGGTTAATTATTATATAAATCGCATGAATGAATTACATATATATCGCATGTTTGTAACAAATACAAGATAACACAAATCGCATGTTATAAAATGGAAACACAATAAAATCGCATGTTACACTACTTATAAACTGATGTATATGAAATCGCATGTTTAGATACTAAAATCGCATGTTTGTATACTAAAACCTCATGTATATTAAATCGCATGTTTCTCGTGTAAAATCGCATGTACAATTAAAAAATTTAATCATCATCCTCTGAAACCTCTTCCCAAACATCTTCTTCACCGCCATCATCACTCCCTCCACTATAATCTTAGAACTCATCTTCCTCTTCATCATCTTCGTCTTCGACCTCATTGACTTTGTGGCTGGGATCTTTTTCAATCTGGACTCCCTTCAGCTTCTTTTGTTTTTTGCCTTTCAGTATCTCGCAAGTCCGAATATCATGACCTTTTTCATTGCATACACTACATGTCCTTGTCTTCTTTCCTTTGCGGCTGATAATTTGTTCCTTCTTCGATTTAATCCTTTTATGCGAGCCACGACCTTTGTTTCTTATACCAGTTGGCACACGGACAGTAGGAGGTGCATTAGTTACTGGTTGTTGATAACCAATCAACTTTGAAAACTGGTCAAACTTTGGATCAAGCTGCTTGGTTATACGACTCTGATCAACTTTTTCTTTAATCTGCTTCATTTGATCCCTAACTAAAACAAGTTGATTAAGGCCGGTAATCAAATTGCTAACCAAATACTCCCCTGTGTACATAATTTCGCCAGCAATCTGTTTAGTTTTGTATTGCTCATCCTTACCTTACATCAAACGTGGAGTTTAATTCATTCAGAACCACATCTTTTGTCCATCTCTTTATAACATATTTGTTTGGTATTTCTTTAACACCAAACATCTTGAAAAGAAAATAGATGTGTTTACATAGCAACCCATACTGTTCAAAACGCAGACAGCTACATTATGCGGTTACATCTTCTTCAAGATTCTTGAAACACATCTACAGAAACAAAATAACAAAATAAAAAATTAAAATCGCATGTGTATGTGAACAAAATCGCATGTCTAAGAAAAAGTCATTTTCTTGAAAATAAGTTAAAATCGCATATGTTCCTCAAAGTCGCATATTGTAAATCATGTTCTGTATTAAATTCGCATGGGGGTTTTCAAAAATCGCATGTTTTAAAATATATTACCTCTAAAAACCTATCTCCATGAGCTTTAAAGTCTTTCAACGATATCCTTATCTGGGCACCCTTGATTTTGGTGTCCATTGGCAGACATTCGGTAATAGTTCCATATATCTCTATCTGTTAATCGAAGAATATAGACCTGGTGTATATCTTAGCAGCATCTTTTTCCAAAGTAGTTTTGCTCCAATCATCAGGCTCAGTATATCTTGAAATATGATCATTCTTTCTTTGATTGAACCTTTGGACATCCATTGAACTGTCAAAATGATTCATAAACTCTACGAGAGTGAGTTGTGACTTAGCCACCTGGCAAAAAAAATGGTTCTCACTCTCTGATCTTGAAGTTGTTCTCATAAGTCCAGACATTGGCTCGTGCCGGTAAAAAGCCGGAATCCACATGGATCTCATCACAAACAAATCATCAATCCATTTATTTTGTGTAAGACCGTACTCAATCATTACCAACTTCCATTGTCTCTCAAATACTTCTGGCTCAATGGAATCATTCCATACAATATCGCACATCTTCCTTTTAAACTCATCATTGTTTCACAACTCGTGTCCAACCTACACGGATAAATGGTTTTCATATCAGCATGTAACGTATATATAGTGTAAAAAAATGCTAATGAAAGACAATATAGCATAGTATACCTTATCTGCCACTTTTTTCATTATGTGCCACATGCATAATTTGTGTCTACTGGTAGTAAAAACACCCTCGATAGCCTGTTTCATCGCAGGGTCTTGGTCCATCACTACAACCTTTGGATGATGTCCAAATGAACTTACAAATGAATTGAGAAGCCATTTATAAGAGTCAATGCTCTCCGATGCCAACAACCCAGCTCCAAGGGTTACATTTCGACAGTGGTTGCCAATCCCAGTGAACGGAACAAACACCATCTTGTTCCTGAAAATAAAAAATAATTCAAGATGTAGTAACGTGCGAAGTATACATTGTAACATGCGAAAATAGACATTATAAACATGCGAAATAGACATTAAAACATGCGATATATTCAACACCTAAATTTCAATGTATATTAACATGCGATATTGCCAGTTTACAAAATCATATAACATGCGAAAATATTAAAAAAACATTTATGTAGCACTTACTTGTTTGTTTTGAAAGTAGCATCAAATGATATCACATCCCCGAACTCCATAAAGTTACGCTTGCATAACCCATCGGCCCAGAACAAACCAATTAACCGTTTATCCTCATTAACAGAATATTCAAACGAAAAATCAACTAAATATTGTTTTTTGTCAGTCAACCTATTGATCACCATGTCAGCGTCATATTCTCCTATATAGCTGTTAATTCGAGTTTTAAAGTTTTTGCAATCATTGACTGTGGCGCCAACATTCTCAAAACCACCGTATCATTCCTCATTATATGAAAAGCTTTGACACAGCCAAGGTTTAGAGTGCCTACTTCCCATATCATTTCCTCCTGGACATCTGACAATTGCCTGTAAGCTGGCAGCATATGAATATCGTATGGACATACAAACTTATGATTATGGCCATCAACGAATTTCTTGACTGTATATGATCTACCATCCACCGAACAAATCATAAGTTGAGCTTTGCACCCAGTTCTAATGGTCCCCCTGTTCCTTGATTTGAATGGCTTTTTTGACTTTGAATAAGCATCGTCAATAAACAATGGCTTATGTCCCTCTTTAGAACAAACAAAATACTTAGTTTTGATTATACCACCACTGTGTACTTCACCACCTTTACGAGTAGAAAAACCAACTAACTTAGCATATGTTTGGTAAAACACGTATGCTTGTTCGAGAGAACTAAATTGCATTCCAACCACAGGTGTAGCTGATGCTTCAACCACCGGAATATAAAGCCTTTCATCTACATAATAAAATAAAAAAGAGATAACACAGGAGATTTATCGGAATCATAACATGCGATATACTGAAAACTCCAAAATTTCATCATAAGAACAACGAAACGTGCGAATTATTGGACTCATAACATGCGAAAATGACCATTTTGATAATATGTTTTACACATGGGATTTATGATATCATGACATGCGAAATCAGCATTTAGAATTAACATCACATGCGAATTGTTAGACTCATAACATGCGAACTTAAACAATTTGCTTTCATATCAATTATCCTCTAATGAACATTCAAAACGTTCAAATCAGTTATAATAATACAAAATCATTAATACAATTAAACAAAAACATCTGTGAACAATTTAAACATCTGAATTAACAAAAATTACCATTCGAACACTCATTTACACCACTTGTATTTGCATTTGGATTTGCAGAATCAGGATTTAAAACATCGTCAATCGTAACTCTCTGATACGCAGATAATTGAACCTGATCACCGACCGATCGAGCGTCTTCAAACTCAACATCTGTGTTATTTCACCCGGTACTGCTCTGTGGTGTAAGGAGCTGTATGAAAATGTCCTAAAATACTCCGTAAGTGAAAACCCAAACCCCTAAAACCCTAATTTTTATGAAAAATCAAGAAAATCAAAATTTTCAAGTTGGTCGCAGGCCGCGAAAGATCCAAGGGAGGTCTACGCGGGGGGCGACAGCCATGCAACTCTCTGGATAACGATCAAGGCCACGTGTCGCACACGTGGCAGGCCTAGGGGGTGACACGGTAGCCCTAGCTGTAGCTAGGGTGGCCCTCGTGGGCCGTGAAGGATGTTCCTTCAGGACTACACGGGCCGCGAGAGACCCAAATTTTAGCTATAAATAGTACGTTGCATGGCCAGGCTTCTGTGCTCGAAAATTTCTTCAAAATCACTATCATTCTGCTCTAAAATTTCGTTCAAAAAAATCCAAACGCCGCTACGATAACAGGGTAATAACTCAATCACTGCTACGATACAATGTTCGAGCGATTAAAGCCGATCCGATGGATGTTTAAGTGCTGCCCGAATCTTGGGCTATACTTTGTCATTCGTCGTGAGGGTTTCGATCTCGTGAAATTATCGTAAATGTTGTATTAAGTTACTAACCTAGTTTCGTTCGCATTATTTAACTAGGTTACCAGGCATAATCAGTAGGCAAACTCTGTCCGTCTAAACTTGCAATGTGAGTCATTCTGTTTTTATCAAATTGCTTTACAAAACCCTAAATGTTTTCTAGTTATACTTTGCAGTGACTAAGTCTTTGCTGTTCTTAAGTTACTGGTAGTAAGTGGGGTATTGTGCACATTACTGCTGTTTTTATCACTTTAGGTGGGCGAGCCTAATTAGTGATATACGTCACTATTGGGTGATAGGACCCAATAGTGGTATGACCACAGTCATAGATCCGGTCGAGTGACAATTGAACCAGCTAATTATAAGATAGGGGCAAATGTGAAAACTCTTAACGTTGTAAACTATAACAATGTGTCCTTTTGTGAAATTGAATGACTCTCCAGTATTTCCCCGCTGATAAAATCTTTTTAAACATGTTTTAGGTGATTTACTGTGAACAAGGAAGAGTGTCGCGTAGCACTCCAGCTTGAATGAAGTGGCTCAGTAAATAAATAAACATGTTTTTGTAATCAGGGGATTTCCCAGTAAAATTCCCTTATTGTAAATTACGGGGTTTGTCCCAAAACTTGAAATAAAATAATCGGATATTTTCAGTTTAAACGTTCCTGTTAAAATTCTGCTGCCAACTTAAACACTAATACCACGGGTTTCTGTCCCACGACTTCGGAACTAGGTAAAACCGGGTCGGGGGTCGTGACAGAAAAAGGTGGTATCAGAGCCACTGATTTAAGCCAATTAAGTATTTAGAAAATACTTAATTTTTCAAATTTGCCATTCTGTGATCCTGTGAAAATTAAATTTACAATAAATACAAATTTAATTTGGATTTTTGTGTGTTTCTTTATGTGTGCTAACAACATGAATGAACTGTCGGAAGCACTCCGAAACTTTACCATCCATACGACTAATATGGATACAACAGGAACCCAGCCTGGTTATCCAGCGGATACCGAGGAGCCACTCGTGTTTCAGGCCCAGTCACAGGAAAAACCAAAACCCAAAAAGAGAAGAAGGCTTCTGGACTGGAAACGCGGACGAAAGAAGAAGCCCGCTGCCCAAAAGGTGAAAAAGACAGAGGATCCAAAAGGCAAAGGAAAAGAGATAGGGGAGAGCTCTGGTCAAGCTCAGGAGTTGCCACATTGGGAAGAATTGGATAGAAAACTTGCAAACTGTGACCTCATAGGACCTGCTGATGAAACCCTTTTTAATTTCCCCGCCCAATCTGAACTTCCTATCAATTTGGAACCTGCTATTCCAGACCCAATTGTCAACCCACAACCTTTTACAGGGCAGTTGGAAGAATGGTGGACGAGCGACTGGCATTTTCAAAATTTTATGAATAATCCAAATGTATATTTTTCCCAGTTTGATCCTGAACCTGCACCATTTCCACCCATGAACCCGGAGAACGTTGCCGAATTACGCCGCTATGGCGAGGAACTGGTGGATCCGGGGAATCGGATTCGAGAAGTGGGGGAAAACATCACGTGGAAGTACGACAAGAGGGAACGTCGTTTTTGAGAAGCCAGTTAACCGTAGTTAAAATGTTTTGTATAATAATAATATGAGAGAAAAAAAACTATAAAATAATATAAAATATTGTATAATAATAAAATAAAACATCTGTAAAATATATGGTTTGTATTGACGCATAAATATTATATTAAAATATAAATGTCGCAAGGTCGACGATTTTGGCTATATGTGTTGACTTAATTGTGTTTGTGATTGCCTTATTGTGTTTAGTTGTTATCTATTTTGTGACAATAATTTATATATATTGTTAATTATTCAGATGGAAAACGCAGTAAACCAACCGGCAAATGAAGTTAACCAATCTGAACCTAATAATGAAGACAGGGTGATGTACGCATCCCACCTTTTCAAGGAAGGGGCGTTAGAATGGTGGAACACGGTGCTGCAAGCTAAGGGAAGTGACGTGGCTTATGCCATGAGTTGGGAGGAATTTAAGGAATTGGTGGAAAGAAAGTTTTGTCCCTCCTACGAAAAGGAACAAATGACGAATAAGTTCCTGAACCACCGGATGGTGGACGTTGATTGTCGAGGATATACTTCGAAATTTTTCGAGTATGCTAGAATTGTACCAACTCTGGCTTCACCAGAACCGGTGCTTATTTCTCGCTATATTTGGGGACTAATTAGCGGGATTCGTGATATAGTCAAAGCTGCGAGACCCCGAACAATTGACGATGCGGTCGAATTGGCCAACACCTTGACCAACGGATTGGTGCGTACGAGAGAAGAAAACAGGAAAAAGGAATTGGCCCAAAAGATTACCCAAGGTTTTCGTGGGAGTAATGATACTAATAATTTCAAGAAAAAGGGGACCGAGCAGTCTTCCATACCGCCATTTTGCGGAAATTGTAAAAAGAAACATTTTGGAAAATGTAAGGAAAGTTGCAATTTCTGCAAAAAGACCAGGGCACCGAGAGGAGGAATGCAGGAAGAAATCCATAATCTGCTACAACTGCGGCGAAACAGGACACTTCAAGCCCGATTGCCCAAAATTGGTAAAGCCAGCTGACAACAAGGCTAAAACTGCTGAAGGAACAAATAAAAAGAATGCAAGAGCCTTCCAGCTGACTACACAAGAAGCAGATTTGATTCCAGATGTGATAGCTGGTACGTTTCTTGTACATGACGTTTACACAAAAGTATTATTTGACTCTGGTGCAAACCAAAGTTTCATAAATACTTCATTCTGTCAAGCTCTTAACCTACCTTTAACCAAACTTGGGCAGATTTATACGATAGAAACGACAGAAGGAAATTTTGTTAATATAGACAAGGTTCTCCAAGAAGGAAAGATAGAACTCTCAAGCCATAAATTTTCTGCAAACCTTCTACCTATGAATTTAACTGGATTCGATGTCGTGTTAGGAATGGATTGGTTAGTAGCCAACCATGCTCGAATCCTCTGTGATAAGAATTCCATAGAAATATGTACGCCAACAGGAGAAGTAATTTTGGTGACAGGAGATAAGCCGCGTAAACCAATGAAGTTTATTTCAGTAATGAAAGTTGCTAATTATGAACGCAAACAAGGAATAGTGTATACGATTTTGGTAATCATTAACACTAAAAGCAAGGAACTTAGGAAAATTCCAGTAGTCTTAGAATACCCTGATGTATTTCCAGAAGAGCTACCTGGATTACCACCCGATAGGGAAGTAGAGTTTAGAATTCATCTGATTCCTGGAACTGCACCAATAGCTAAGGCACCTTATCGATTAGCACCCACCGAAATGTTAGAATTGAAAAAGCAGTTAGATGAATTATTAAGCAAAGGATTCATACAACCTAGTCCATCCCCTTGGGGAGCACCCGTGTTGTTTGTGAAAAAGAAGGATGGTTCGATGCGGATGTGTATCGATTATAGGGAATTGAATAAGGTTACAATTAAGAATTGATACCCATTACCTAAGATTGATGATCTTTTCGATCAACTTCAGAGAGCTAGGTACTTCTCTAAGATAGATTTGCGTTCAGGATACCATCAGTTGAAGGTACAGGAAGAAGACATACCTAAAACTGCTTTCAGAACTAGGTATGGTCTCTACAGGTTTACAGTCATGCCATTTGGATTAACGAATGCTCCTGCAACATTTATGGACATGATGAATAGGATCTGTAAGCCGTATCTGGATAAATTGGTAATTGTCTTCATCGACGATATACTTATTTATTCCAAAAGTCAGGATAATCATTGTGAGCACCTGCATGCACTCTTAACCTTGTTAAGAAAGGAGAAGCTTTACGCCAAATTCTCGAAGTGTGAATTTTGGCTACAGGAGGTACAATTTCTAGGACACATGGTGAATTACGAAGGCATTCACGTAGATCCTTCCAAGATAGAAGGGATCACAAACTGGAAGATCCCGCAATCAACTGCCGAAGTTAGAAGTTTTCTAGGATTAACAGGCTATTATAGGCGCTTCATCCAAGACTTTTCTAAAATAGCTGTTCCATTAACTAAGCTAACCTGTAAAACAGTTAAGTTTGAATGGGGACCTAAGCAAGAAGAAGCCTTTAGAATCTTGAAGCAAAGGTTAACAAAGGCCCCAATTCTTGCCTTACCTGAAGGGACAGAAGATTTTGAAGTTTACTGCGATGCTTCTAAGCTAGGATTAGGATGTGTGCTAATGCAACGCAAAAAGGTAATTACATATGCATCAAGGCAGCTGAAAAAGCACGAGGAAAATTATATGACTCATGACTTAGAATTAGGAGCAATAATTTTTGCCCTTAAGATTTGGAGACATTATCTGTACGGAAGTAAGTTTAATGTCTATACAGATCATAAGAGTTTAAGATACATATTTGAGCAAAACGAATTGAACATGAGGCAAAGAAGATGGATGGAAATTCTAAGTGACTACGACTACGACTGTGATATCCTATATCACGAAGGAAAGGCGAATGTAGTAGCAGATGCCCTAAGTCGTAAGTACCATGCGAAACAAAGGCGAGTTCGTGCTCGTAGATTAAATCTACAATTAGATTTAATGGAACAACTGAAAAGCATTCAGGAAATAGCAATCAAGGATGATGCTGAAGGAATGAAAGGACAGATAAAAGAATTAGAGAAAGGGACTGATGGAATTTGGAGATTCCACAAGAAAAGAATTTGGGTACCTAGGTAAGGGGAATTAAAAGATAAGATTCTAGAGGAAGCCCATAAATCTAGATATACGATGCATCCTAGTAATAACAAGATGTATCAAGATTTAAGGAATAACTTCTAGTGGATAGGAATGAAAATGGATATAGCTAGATACGTTTCTAAGTGTCTAACTTGTTCACAAGTTAAGGCCGAACACCAGAAACCCTCAGGTTTACTTCAACAGTTAGAAATGCCTATATGGAAATGGGAACTAATAACAATGGATTTTGTTACTAAACTACCCAAAACTGTAGGACTCTGTATGCCCAAGACACATATTAAATTGATGTGGCTAGTACGTTATCATCCAAGTCGAGTCATACCCAATAACAAGCTAGACAAACACTTATATTATTTATTTGTGATATGATCAAACAAATAAATATTAACACTTACAATATTTAGAAATTGGTTTTCTAAATAACTACACTTGAGAAACCAATAAATTATGTGGATAATTTATTATGAGAGAATATTTTTATTTTGTTATTTAATAAGTTAAATAACATTTTAAAAAAAGGTGCATAAAGTCTTGAAAACATATAGTGTTTATTTTATAAAAGTTATAAAAAATAAACAAGACTTTATTTAATAAAATAAAATTAATTTTTTTTTAAAAACTCACCTAAGGGGCCGGCCCCCCCTTTCTCTCTAACCCAAAAATATGGTCCAATCTCTTTTCATGCATTTTGCATGTGGAAGAAGTCTTTTGATTGGGCAAAAAGGAGGTGGCTCTTCTATCATGATTTATATATTTTTTGTATGACAAAAAATAGAGGATATTAGAGATAATCTAAGAGTGGAAGAGCTGAATTTTACTCTCATATTTTCGGCCATAAGGGTGTTTCTTCAAGTGTTCAATCTTTGATCTTCAAGTGTTAAATCCTAGCTAAACTTGTGGTGTTTGTTGGAAGCTTGGGGTATACAAGCTTGAGGTCTTCTACTCTTGAAGACAACCATTTCAAGAAGCATCATCCGTTTCATAATCCTTGCACTTCAAGAAGGTAGTTTTTCTAAACATCCTATGGTTGTGTTTGTAAGTATACATCTCATATATGGATCCGGGTTTTGGGATTTTGCATATAAATGGTTTTATATCTTATAAAAGTAACATGTTTTAAACTATGTTTCCGCTGTGTTTTTATTTCATATGGATGAAATTACTTTGATAAACATGTTAAAATCCCATCAATGGCATCTAGAGCCGCTTATATGAGTGCATACTTCAATAGATTAAAAATTTCGGGTTTGAAGAAAACCCCATGGCCGAAAATTTTAACATGGTTAACCCTTTGTTTTTCAAGATTATTTTCTTACATGCATAAGAGAATCTTGAAAAATTTATTTCATATGGATGATTTGTTTGTTTGGACAAAACTTAACTTTTCGGTTTTTTGAAAATAGCCGAAAATGTTTATAAAAGGGAACCATTTTTTTATGCTTCTTGAAATATATATATATATTTGGATATATATTTTGGTGCATATAACCTAGCCATGACCTTGTGTTGAATGATTGTGTTGTGATTTATTATTTCAATGGGTTGTAATAATTATTATTTTGTTCTTCCATTAGAAGATATGTAATTTATTTATTTCATTTGGTATGTAAAATAAATAGATTAGGTGCATTTTATTTTACTAGAAAAAATGTATTAGGATATATTTTGTAAAAGAAGATGCACACAAAAATGCGGTTTTGGTTTGGACCATAATATTCGGTCCAAAGAACTTCATCGTTCTCTACGGGATTTTAACCCGATAACCAAAACACATTTTTGAAGTCCAAAGGAGTTTGGAGCTGAAAATAAAAGACTTTTGGAAGCTCAAAGAAGGTGGAGAAATCACAACACAAGATGGAGACTTGAAGCATTTGGATGCGGGATCAAGTGGGAGTTCATCGACACATTACTTGTGTCATTTTTCACCCTTTAGGAAGGAGCTTTTGACACACTTGTTTCGGCTAACAAGTGTTGTCAAAATAGTTGGCTATGGTTATGCACCTATTGTTATGCTTGTGTGGTTGTTTATTTTGTTGTTTAGATGATATGTGGATATGCATGACTTAACAAACTAATAATCAACAACAAGCGTAAAATTGGTTCTTAACAAAATCATTAAAATGATTAATAAAGGTTTTATTAAAAATTAATGATTTTATAATAAAATGGGTTTTATTAAAAAGAACCACGAAAATTAGTTTTCACTAAAGTACCATTGATTTGAATGCATGCAAATATATGGTACATAAAGTTTTCTAAACTAGAATTTTGAAAACTCAAAATCCCTTTTATAAAACAAGTCAAACACCATCCTTTTATACAACACTCGAAACACTTGGGAACTCTTATTGTGGGATAAAGGTCACCTAACCACATTTGAGGGAACTTGTATGTTCGAGGTGGGTTTACCATGTTTGTGGGATAAAGGTCACCTAACCACTTATGTGAATAAACTCACACGTGTGTGTAAGTTGGACGACTTGATTTGGAAACCATGAACTTAGGGTCACCGAAGCATGGGAACAAAGGTGTTGATGGGATTAAACATGCCAACTAAACATAAAGATGTTTAACCGATCCCATATGGCTAGAAGTTGCAAAGAGTTGCAATTGTCAAACGTTGACTACCTTGTTAATTTAAATAGAGGGATAAAGGTCACCTAACCAATATTTAAATGTAACATTGGATTCTAGATTTTAATTATTAATTGTCTTTAAGACACAAAAGGGTATTAATGATTAAAATATAATAATATCGAAAATACTAAAATTGAACTTGTTAAATTTTGTAGATGGCCGCTAACAATGCAAACCCGATTAACCAAACCGTCCGAAACCTGTCACTAAGAACCATCCTTGAAAAGGATCGTCTCAACCATAACAACTTCATGGATTGGTTTCGAAACTTGAGAATCGTTCTCAAGCAAGAGAAAATATCCTATGTGTTGGACGATCCTATTCCCGATGAACCTAACGTGGAAGATGTGGAAGCCTACAATGATTGGGTTAAGTATACCGAGGACTCCATGCAAGCCTCATGCCTCATGTTGGGAACTATGATTCCCGAAATTCAAAAGGATTTTGAACACCACGGGGCATACGACATGATTACCCAATTAAAGGAAATGTTCCTACAACAAGCAAGGGTAGAACGCTTCGAAACTGTTCGGGCGCTTCATGCATGTCGAATGGAGGAAACCCAATCGGTATCATCTTATGTTCTCAAGATGAAAAGCCACATTGATCGCCTTGAACGGCTAAATTGTCCCGTCTCTAAAGAGTTGGCTACGGATTTGATCCTCAACTCTTTAACAAAGAAATTTGAGAGTTTTGTAATGAATTACAACATGAATGGATGGGACAAGAGCATTGGTGAACTTCATGCAATGCTCAAGACGGCTGAAGCAAGTATGGGCAAAAAGGCTTTACCCGTCCTAGCGATCAATGAAGGAGGCAACAAGAAGAGGCCCCACCCCGACTCTAAAGCAACCTATGCTAAAAGAAAGGGACACGTCAAAGGAAAAGGGAAGGGAAAAGCTAAAGCAGAACCCACCAAACTGAAGGAGAAGAAGCAAAAGGTTGCTACAAATGACCCATGTTTTGAATGTGGTGAGATAGGACATTGGAAGAGAAATTGTCCAACCTATCTCAAGGAGTTGAAAAACAAGAGGGATGCAGGGCAAACCTCAGGTACTATCTTTATGATACATGTTGAGCTTAATGTTATTTCTTCTAACACATGGGTACTAGATACCGGATGTGGAACTCATATTTGCAATTCGTTGCAGGGGTTCAGAAGAAGTAGACATTACAAGAAGGGAGACAGTAGTCTCTTTATGGGCAACGGAGCAAAAGTTGAAGTCGAAGCTCAAGGAGACTACGTTTTAAAGCTTCCAAGTGGTTTGGAAGTGATTTTAAAGAATGTTTTATATGCTCCTAGTTTGACTAGGAACATAATTTCTGTTTCCCTTTTAAAACAATCTGGTTTCAATTTCGAATTTGTTAACTATGATATTTATGTTTCTAAGAATGATGTGTTTTATTTTAAAGCTATGTCTTTAAATGGTATTTATGAATTAGATCATGATAACGCATCATATGATAGCTCAATGTACCAAGTAACCAACAAGAAACTCAAAATGGATTTGAGTGATTCCTACCTTTGGCATTGTCGCCTTGGACATATAAGCAAGAATCGCATGCATACACTTCAGAAAAATGGTCTTCTGAATACAAATGAAGATAATTCATTTGATGTATGCGAATCTTGTTTACAAGGTAAAATGACCAAGACACCCTTTAGTGGAACTTTTGAAAGGGCAAAAGACTTACTAGGCATCATACATTCAGATGTATGTGGTCCTTTTAAGCCGATGACTAGGAATGGTGAAAGATACTTCATTACCTTTACCGACGACTATAGTCGTTATGGATATGTGTACTTACTAAGACACAAGGATGAAGCATTTGAAATGTTCAAAGACTTCAAAAGTGAAGTAGAAAATCAACTCAAGAAAACAATTAAAGTCCTTCGTACCGATAGAGGAGGTGAATACCTAAGTGGTGCTTTTCAAGATCATCTTAGAAGTTGTGGAATCATTTCACAACTTACTCCACCAGGAACACCACAACACAATGGTGTGTCCAAAAGGAGAAATCGAACTCTATTAGATATGGTTCGATCTATGATGGCTAGAAGCACATTACCTCTATCATTTTGGGGTTACGCTTTGCTCTCCGCAGCCCGAATCCTAAATATGGCCCCAACCAAGAAAGTAGAAAGGACACCTTTTGAAATATGGCATGGAAACCCTCCATCATTATCATTCTTAAGGGTTTGGGGTTGTGAAGCTTATGTTAAGCAATACACTCCAAATAAATTGGAAGTCCGATCTACTAAGTGTATCTTTGTAGGATATCCTAAAGATGATATAGGATATTATTTCTACGATCCAACCGAGCAAAAGGGATTTGTTGCTCGAAAGGGTAAGTTCTTAGAAGCTAAATTCCTTATGGAAGGAACTAGTAGTAGAACAGTGGAACTTGAAGAGGATCAAGAACCACAAGACGATACACGTTTGGTTGATACTAGCACTCAACAAGAGATTGTTGAAAATGATCAAGAGGTTGATCGGAACACACAAAATGTTCACAGATCTGGTAGAATTAGTAATCCACCTGAAAGATATGGATTTTTCATGGATGGATGCTACGTGGTAGATTCAGATGAACCAACCACATACCATGATGCAATGTCAAAATCCGATTGTGACAAATGGCTTGAAGCCATGAACATAGAGATGCAATCCATGTATGACAACCAAGTTTGGGAATTGGTTGTGCCACCACTCAACTCCAAAGTAGTTGGAAGTAAGTGGGTTTTCAAGAAGAAAACAGATATGCATGGTAACTTGGATACTTACAAAGCAACACTTGTAGCAAAAGGTTTCACTCAAACTCAAGGGATTGATTATGATGAGACCTTCTCGCCTGTGGCGATGCTAAAGTCAATCAGGATATTATTTGCCATAGCTGCATATTACGACTATGAGATCTGGCAATTGGATGTCAAAACGGCTTTTCTTAATGGATATCTTGATGAAGATGTCTATATGGTTCAGCCTAAAGGTTTTGTCGATCCAAAACATCCTGACAAAGTATGCAAGTTAAAGAAATCAATCTATGGATTGAAACAAGCATCTAGAAGTTGGAATCATCGTTTTGATGAAGAAATTAAGAATTTTGGATTCATCAAGAACGGTGATGAAGCTTGTGTGTATAAGAAAGCTAGTGGGAGCATCATCACTTTCTTAGTACTGTATGTCGATGACATTCTACTATTTGGGAATGACATTCCAACCATGGAAGGTGTAAAAGCTTGGATTGGAAGTTGTTTTTCCATTAAGGATCTTGGTGAAGTCGCCTACATTCTGGGAATAAAGGTCTATAGGGATAGATCAAGGCGTTTGATAGGTTTAAACCAAAGTGCATACATTGACAAAGTCTTGAATAGGTTCCAAATGGAGAACTCTAAGAGAGGTTTTGTACCTATTCAAAAGGGGACAATATTGAACACATCTCAATGTCCAAGCTCAAAGGATGAGCAAGAAAAAATGAAAAGAATCCCATATGCGTCAGCTATAGGATCCATCATGTATGCAATGATATGCACCAGACCGGACGTTTCATGCGCTTTGAGCATGACGAGTAGATACCAGCAGAATCCAGGTAACAGTCATTGGATGGCTGTTAAAAGTATATTGAAATATCTTAGGAGGACTAAGGATATGTTCTTAATATATGGATCTGGTGAGGAGGAACTCGTTGTAAAGGGTTACACGGACGCGAGTTTCGAAACCGATCGAAGTGATTCTCGATCGCAATCGGGATATGTCTTCATTTTAAATGGTGGAGCAGTCTCTTGGAAGAGCTCAAAACAAGACGTGGTAGCATTGTCCACTACAGAATCAGAATACATCGCCGCTTCATTGGCAGCCCAGGAAGCTGCATGGCTGAAGAAATTTATAGCCGACCTAGGGGTGGTCCCTACCATTCAAGACCCCCTAGAGATCTTTTGTGATAACGAGGGTGCGATTGCTCAAATCAAGGAACCTCGTGCGCACCAAAAGACTAGACATATCGAGCGGAGATTCAACTACATAAGGGATGAAGTTGAAAAGGGAAAGATATGTATCCGCCAAGTTCACACAGATCAAAACATTGCGGATCCACTCACGAAGCTCCTTGACAGGGGAAAACATGAGGGTCATACATGTTCCTTGGGACTTCGATATTCTAGTGATTGGATTTGATCTAATTTTGTATTTGGATATTGAAACAATTATTAATTTAACTCTTTTATGGTATTTTGAGTTATGTTTCATATTAGCATGTTTAAATCCGTGAATAAGTTAATTATTCTAAATGTCCGTAGTCGATCATAATTGTGGGAACAAATATGAATGTAAGACTATTATGAACTTGGATTGGTGGATATTCATTTAGAATGAATATAGAGCAAAGTGTTGCTGCCAAAGTTCATAGATATTTGTGGGATACAAATATTGGACTGGCTCGCTCTCAAATATTACTGCATGGAATCATTTGTGATTGATCATAAGTAAATTTTGAGTAAAGGCGAATATCATAGTATCCTCTGACCTGAGATACATATTGGGTCTTGATATTCACCAAATATTATACCTTGACTTTTTCTTCGCTGTCAGTAATATGACAGTACATAAGGCTGAGCTCAGGTGTAGTACAAGGTGATTGTGAGAGACGTATGTAGTCAAGATGGGATTTGTTCCTCTTATTCGTTGAGAGTAAGATGTCTAAGGCCTGCTAAAGTTAAATCAAACAGAGAGTGATCACTCTGTGTCTCTGGATTTAACATGACAACTGTAACGAAAGGATAAATGATAGATTCACCTAAATCATATTCAAGTAAGGGACTTGAAAGGGATGATGTTATTGAATGGCAAATATAGTCATACGTATTGGGGGTAGTAAACCGTAGTTAGGCGCCATTTACTACTTGCATCAATCTTCTATGTATCTTGTGCAAGTGGGAGATTGTAGGACTCAGTATGCCCAAGACACATATTAAATTGATGTGGCTAGTACGTTATCATCCAAGTCGAGTCATACCCAATAACAAGCTAGACAAACACTTATATTATTTATTTGTGATATGATCAAACAAATAAATATTAACACTTACAATATTTAGAAATTGGTTTTCTAAATAACTACACTTGAGAAACCAATAAATTATGTGGATAATTTATTATGAGAGAATATTTTTATTTTGTTATTTAATAAGTTAAATAACATTTTTAAAAAAAGGTGCATAAAGTCTTGAAAACATATAGTGTTTATTTTATAAAAGTTATAAAAAATAAACAAGACTTTATTTAATAAAATAAAATTAATTTTTTTTTAAAAACTCACCTAAGGGGCCGGCCCCCCCTTTCTCTCTAACCCAAAAATATGGTCCAATCTCTTTTCATGCATTTTGCATGTGGAAGAAGTCTTTTGATTGGGCAAAAAGGAGGTGGCTCTTCTATCATGATTTATATATTTTTTGTATGACAAAAAATAGAGGATATTAGAGATAATCTAAGAGTGGAAGAGCTGAATTTTACTCTCATATTTTCGGCCATAAGGGTGTTTCTTCAAGTGTTCAATCTTTGATCTTCAAGTGTTAAATCCTAGCTAAACTTGTGGTGTTTGTTGGAAGCTTGGGGTATACAAGCTTGAGGTCTTCTACTCTTGAAGACAACCATTTCAAGAAGCATCATCTGTTTCATAATCCTTGCACTTCAAGAAGGTAGTTTTTCTAAACATCCTATGGTTGTGTTTGTAAGTATACATCTCATATATGGATCCGGGTTTTGGGATTTTGCATATAAATGGTTTTATATCTTATAAAAGTAACATGTTTTAAACTATTTTTCTGCTGCGTTTTTATTTCATATGGATGAAATTACTTTGATAAACATGTTAAAATCCCATCAAAAACAAGGAAAGGAAACGATGCAATCTGGGTGATTATAGATCGATTAACCAAATCAGCTCATTTCCTACCAATGAAGGAAACCTTTAGCATGGAGAGATTGGCTAAATTATATGTAGACGAGGTTGTGTCACTGCATGGAGTGCCACTCTCCATTGTGTCAGATAGGGATAGTCGTTTCACTTCGCACTTCCGGACAAGTTTCCAAGAACCAATGGGGACACGATTGAATTTAAGTACTGCATACCATCCTCAAACTGATGGACAAAGTGAAAAAACGATCCAAACCCTAAAAGACATGCTCAGGGCATGTGTAATAGATTTCGGTGGAAATTGGGATGACCACTTACCGTTAATAGAATTCTCCTATAATAACAGTTATCGTACAAGTATCAATGCTGCCCCGTTCGAAGCACTATATGGATGAAAGTGCCGAACTTCAGTATGCTGGGCAAAAATAGGAGAAAGTCAATTATCAGGTCTCGAAATTGTGCAAGAAACCACCGACAAGATAACTCAAATCAAGGAAAGACTAAAAATGGCTCGAGACCGCCAGAAGAGTTATGCAGACAATCGACGTAAGCCGTTAGAGTTTCAAGTTAGAGACAAGGTACTATTGAAAGTTTCTCCTTGGAAGGGGTAGTTCGGTTCGGTAAGAAAGGAAAGCTAAGTCCAAGGTACATAGGACCAGTTGCCTATCAACTACAACTACCAGAAGAGCTAGCCGGGGTACATGATGTGTTTCATGTATCTAATCTCAAGAAGTGTTTATCCGATGAATCACTGGTAGTACCTCTTCAAGATATAAAGGTAAATGAAAAGTTGAAATTTGTTGAGAAACCGCTCCAAATAGAAGACAAAAAGGTCAAACACCTCAAACACAAGAGATTGGTACTGGTCAAAGTAAAGTGGGATTCGAAAAGAATACCTGAGTACACATGGGAACTGGAATCGGAAATGAAACGAAAGTATCCTTACCTATTTCAGTAAATCTCGAGGACGAAATTTTAAATAAGGTGGGGAGGATGTAAAGACCTGCATGAAAATGTCCTAAAATACTCCGTAAGAGAAAACCTGAACCCCTAAAACCCTAATTTTTATGAAAAATCAAGAAAATCAACATTTTCAAGTTGGTCGCGGGCCGCGAAAGATCCAAGGGAGGTCTACGCGGGGCGCGACAGCCATGCAACTCTCCGGATAACGATCAAGGCCACGTGTCGCACACGTGGCAGGCCTAGGGGGTGACACGGCAGCCCTAGCCGTAGCTAGGGTGGCCCTCGCGGGCCGCGAAGGATGTTCCTTCAGGACTACGCGGGCCACGAGAGACCCAATTTTTAGCTATAAATAGTACGTTGCATGGCCAGGCTTCTATGCTCGAAAATTTCTTCAAAATCACTATCATTCTGCTCTAAAATTTGGTTCAAAAAAATCAAAACGCCGCTACGATAACAGGGTAATAACTCGATCACTGCTATGATACAATGTCCGATCGATTAAATCCGATCCGATGGATGTTTAAGTGCTGCCCGAATCTTGGGCTATACTTTGTCATTCGTCGTGAGGGTTTCGATCTCGTGAAATTATCGTAAATGTTGTATTAAGTTACTAACCTAGTTTCGTTCGCATTATTTAACTAGGTTACCAGGCATAATCAGTTGGCAAACTCTGTCCATCTAAACTTGCAATGTGAGTCATTCAGTTTTTATCAAATTGCTTTACAAAACCCTATATGTTTTCTAGTTATACTTTGCAGTGATTAAGTCTTTGCTAATCTTAAGTTACTGGCAGTAAGTGGGGTATTGTGCACATTACTGCTGTTTTTATCACTTTAGGTGGGTGAGCCTAATTTGTGATATACGTCACTATTGGGTGATAGGACCCAATAGTGGTATGACCACAATCATAGATCTGGTCGAGTGACAACTGAACCAACTAATTATAAGATAGGGGCAAATGTGAAAATTCTTAATGCTGTAAATTATAACAATGTGTCCTTTTGTGAAATTGAATGACTCTCTAGTATTTCCCCACTGATAAAATCTTTTTAAACATGTTTCAGGTGATTTACTGTGAACAAGGAAGAGTGCCGCGTAGCACTCCAGCTTGAATGAAGTGGCTCAGTAAATAAATAAACATGTTTTTGTAATCAGGGGACTTCCTAGTAAAATTCCCTTATTGTAAATTACGGGGTTTGTCCTAAAACTTGAAATAAAATAATCGGATATTTTCAGTTTAAACGATCCTGTTAAAATTCCGCTGCCAACTTAAACACCAATACCACGGGTTTCTGTCCCACGACTTCGGAACCGGGTAAAACCGGGTCGGGGGTCATGGCATGTGGATCCATTGAAAACAACAATCGATTCAAACCCTAACGCAAAACAACGAAACTGCAATGTATTGTTTGAGAATTATGAAAATTTGAAACTGATACGAATCATAATTACCGGGATAGTGGTATAACGAACTTCTCGTTGATTGAATGAATAGACTAATTTGCCCTCAGCTGATTGAATGAGTTGTCTGATTTAACCTTATGAAAGAAAAATGAATCACGACACGTGTACGGCCATGGATATAGCGTACGTAATGTAGGATAAGGGCATTTGTGTCCTACACTTCCTCTCTCTCTCTCTCTCTCTATATATATATATATATATACTTGTCACTTACCCGCGCGATGCGGCGGGAGTGGCGATTTACAATAGGATATTCGTTTACCGTTAGTTTATCCGTCGTCTCGTGATATATTGTAAGTTCTTAAGTTAGTTTTCTTATTCGTGATATGATGACACTGGTATATTTCTGTTAGTTTATCGATTCTTTGGTGATATACTCGGATAAATTTTTGTAGCTATAGATTCGGCGTGATCTTGTACAAGAAGAGTACAAAAGAAGGAAGTAGATGTAATTAAAAATAAGAAGAGTTCAAAACAGTCAAGTAGCTGGATAAAACAATAAAAACAAAATGCGGGGAGTCTCTTGTATCTCTTCCTGTTTTACCAATACATCCGTTCGCTTATGACTTTCTTGTATCTTCTCCTCTACTGTACCAGATTTCGACACATAAAAAATGTTAGACGCCTACAGGTGCTTTAAAATAGTAATTAAAAGGTAATTTCTGGAAGCAAATAAGAGACAAAATCTACTAACTTACCTTCTTTTTGATACGGATGCGATTAATTAATCACGCAACACTTCCTGGTAGACAACATTTGATGTGTAAACTCCGCGTTGTTTGAATTCTTTGGCGAGATGTACCAACACCTTCGTACTTTGTCTTGAAATCCCTCTTGATAACGCGACATAAAGTTGTCCATGTGAAAATACAGAATCCGGTAGATAAATACCAACGTTCAGAATTGTTTGACCTTGAGCTTTATTAATCGTCATGGAAAAGCTAAGTCGAATTGGAAATTTTTTTCTTTTCAGCTTGAATGGGAACATGTCATCTTCAGAAAGGGTTAGAGGGATTCTTGGCAAAAAAAAACTCTTTTTTCGGCATGTTGACCGACTGCAATTTCCGCATCAATAACATTTCGCATGGAACCCTTACATATCAACCGCGTGCCATTACACAGGCCATGTGATGGATCGATATTACGTAACAATATTATTGGGCATCCAATTTTTAAACGAAGCTTATGAGGCGGCAAACCACTAACATTTAGCGAGTTTAAGAACTCGACCGGATAGAAGTTGCGCTGATCGTCTTCAGCTTCATCAAAACTGTAATAAACTTTTTCCTCCCCTTGAAAAATTTCAATCATTTGATTATTAATCTCATCAACACTATCATTTTTAGTGGACAATATTGCTCTAGAGATTATATAATCTGAAGAATATACATTATCTTCAATTGATGGAAAGAAGTTGTGGATCAATTCTTTTATAGCGTTTTCTCTGTTGTTGCACTGAATTGTCATGTCATCGGGTATGCGGATATAGTTTCCTTCGATTGGTTCTTCAGTTCCATCGCCGACTCTTAAAAGAAATTGAGAAAACCATGGATCTTTCAGCGCTCTCATATTTATGGTCAACCGCATCTTCTTAGTCAAAGACCAAAGAGGTGACATTCATAAATTGGAGTCTACAATCTGTGCTCGAGTGCCACGTTTAATAACCGACAACACTTGTCTGAAGTCACCTCCCATAACCATTATCTTTCCACCAAATGGGAGACTAACACCTATAATGTCTTAGAATGTACGATCGACTGCCTCTATCGCCTGTCGTTTAGCCATCGACGCTTCATCCCATATGATTATTTTGGCAGCCCGAATCAGTTTAGCGGCCCCACTCTGTTTTTTTATATTGCACATTGAATTATTTTCAAGATTAAGAGGAATCTTGAATCTCGAGTGAGCCGTTCTACCTCCTGGCATATTATTAGCTGCTGCACCTGATGAAGCTGTTGCGAGAGCAATAAGACCACGTGACCGAATTTCAGCAAGCAAGGCGATGTACAAAAATGTTTTTCCAGTTCCACCTGGACCATCAATAAAGAACACGCCTGGAAGATCATTATCAACATGCATCATGATCTCATCAAACACGTTTTTTTGGTCCGGATTAAGTGAATCTTTGGCACTTAAGTGTTCAGGTTCCAAAACAATCCCATACTCTTCTTGTAACTCACGATAACCTGCATCTTGTAAGCTAACATTGTCTGTTATCTTAGGAAGGTCGAATTCATTGAAATTTTTACCCATGGATTGTACCAAGACACTAATTTCGGTAAGAACCATATTTTGAACTCGTTCTATACTTTGACAGTGTAACCGATGATCTTCAGACATTGAATCAAAGTGGTCATTCCATAACTTTCGAATATCTCCAGGTTGGCAAAAAATCATTATGGTCGCAAATAACCTTCTAAGTGCATTGGGAAACTGAAACGTAGAGGCTTCTTCGAGACATTGTGATAGATATTCATCGTCTTCTATTAAGCCTAACTCAAGAGCTGCTTTCCGAAATGTCACACAGCGTTGACCATTAACTGTGCAAATATGTTCAAAAGAAGTAGGCCCTCTGACATTTGACAAAAGTAGGCGTAAGTAGTACCTTTCTCCTTCGGCTGGATTAGCGAAAACGATACGACCTCTTTGTTTTTTACCGAAACGACGACTCCAACGGCGTGTGCTTCCATTCTACGTAAAGTGTTTTGGAAAATCTTTATACAAATGTACCCTTGCTGTTTCATCGTTTCTATTTATCTCAAAAAATGCTGTTAGCATGGTTCTCTTATCCCTTTCCCTATCAACAATATTAGGCATTAAGTCATCATCTCTAAATCTAACCATCTGATTATTTGGGAGATGAAGTTGTAAGGCTAGAACAGCAGGAAAGATTTGAGAAAGAGAGAAGGAAAAAATGCGCCACATAGCCTCTGGGGGCGATATGTAGCGTGCATCTTGAAATCTTTTTATCTCATTAATAACAACCCCTGGCTCACTTTGATCGACTTGAATAACCTGTTTGTCATGTCCTTTATAAACATATTTGAAAAGATATTTCACAGATTTTATACTTGAGCAAACTTCAACATTCATGTGGCAGTTAAACATCATCAAAAGCCTTGGGTTATATGGGACCATCCATCTATTATCAAGTGTTTGTCCTCGTAGGTCCACTTCTATCCTGGTGTCTCTCCTTCGATACAACGGATACGAATCTTCTCCTTGTGTCGTCTGTTCGTTAAATTGTCTAGGATAGCGAAAACGACAAATTTTAGGATCACCCTGCATACAAGGACAGCTTGATCATAAATTGCCGCAAGGACCGTGAATCATGTGCTTGACAACCATCTCATGCAATCTGGGATGTGTTAGTTTGTTAGGAATTTCAGCACATACAACCTTATCATAATGGTCCGCGTTATTGATCTTGTGTTGCGGGTACATGATTAGGAGAAAATGTGCGTGCGGCAAACCCCGCTTTTGAAATTCAATGACATAGACGTATGCCTTAACTTCCCCGAGGACATGTTTCTTGAAGAGTTGATCCTTAAGATCTTCTAATTTATCCCGGAACACTCTTGAAACAAGGTCTGGACGATCTGTAGCAGTTTGACCAACATGTAAATTATCACATATCTCAGGCCACTTAGGATTACATGTCATTGTAAGGAATACATCAGGCTTGCCGTCATCTTGAACTAACGTCATCGCATCTAGAAACCGACGTCGCATGTCGCGAGGCCCCCCGATGAAAGATGCAGGCAACACAATTCTTTTCCCGACTCTGTTTACATGAACCTCACCAGTATTGACGTAATCCACAATACCTTGGTACAATTCGGCCCGAATCTTAGCCTGGTTTCTCTCACAAAATTCTAAGCATGACGTCTCAATTTTGATGTAAACATCAACCACAAACTGCTGTAGCAGCCTACCACCGAACAAAAGCACATTATCGGTAGATCGAATCTGGAACTTGTAACAGTAGTACTCTCGCATAGCCACGGTTGTTCTACCACTTCGTGTGTTTCCCTCTGAACGATGAAGATGTATTAAAAACAAACAGTTAATAAAAATAAAACGCATTACGCTATTTTTATGATCTTCACTTAAAAAAGGATAACAAATTGTTGGTACCTTCCATTTCTCCTTCGATGTTGTCATTGTTGCGAACATCATTGATTGATACTCCGTGACGTGGTATGTTAGCATGCCAACCCGACTCACCATTAGGAAAAATAGAGGATACGGCAATGGATCGTAACAACTGAAGTACGGCTGAATAGTTTGACTATATTCAGACCTACCGTACACAACAATACTTCGTTTATACGAAGTGATATTGTCATTACCTTCAACCCAAATACCAGCAACCTACATAATTGTGAACTATAAGTAAGTAAAATAAGCAATACTATTAAATAATTGCAATTAATATAATATTATATATACCTCCGATGTCATTGGTCGGTTGTACACCCTTTGGTCAAGTTCAACCGAAGTATTCAAAGTGACTCTATAGTTGTCCAGAGGTCCTAGTTCCGCAAGTCTTCTAAATGTATCGACATATGGGTTTGCAGAAAGAACGCATGTTAAAATCTGAGTAATACGCCGATCAAGATTTGGCCATCGGAGTCTGTGATCTAACTCAGTATCAGGATCGTAAAAATACAACTGCAAGTACCTAGGGGTCCCATCCCTCGGAACTAATTGGTCGATTCTGTGATATATTCCTTTATGTGCACGAAAAGTATATACGCCGTCTCTCATATTGTTCAATGTATCATCCAATGTCACACCCATTGAGGCAAAAGAAAAATTGGTGTTATAAGCACGGATGTTTTGCCTAAACATATCTCCAATTTCATCTTGAGACGTGAAAAGTCGGTACAATTCCTCTGGAATTTCTAAGTTTGCTAACACAGTTTTCCCACTCATACAACAAAAGGTATCAAATTCATACTGAAATCGTTTTGCTCCACAATTAGGACATGCACCTCGTTCCTTTAAAACACGATGCTCTCCAGGTACACCATTGTAAACAAAATTATAAGGATCATCTTGTACGCTCCCATCTTGGAAGGAAGGTTGATCAACTACTTCAGCAAATTGGGGTAATAAAGTACGCGGATGAATTTGAATACCTAAAAAAATTGGTGTATTAAGTAATGAAGGTTGTAAAAGATGTCAAGTTCGAAAAAGAAATCATTGTTAAATAAATAGAAACCTCGTGATGTTCTATGCCTGACTACGTCAATTACAGATGGGAATGTGGTTGTCGGCGTAACATCATCTATCGGGGTTTGGTTGACTTGACTGCCATTTGAAATACGCATTCCATTATCGTTTCGTGTATTCGAACATCATTTATTGTACTCCTTGCGTTTTATAGTAGAAACACTTGAGGCGTTCTCATTTGTTGTGTAACACCTGTGCCTCCACGGGCATCAAACAAATACCAAACCAATGAAATATTGTATTTCATACTTGGGATTTGTAAAAATATGTGTATCATTTGCACATATCAATTTCTGTTCAATTTCAAACTCTAAATTGCTTTCTGGAAGGTTATACGCGCACTGATGCGTAAATATAACCAGTTTAATGCAACGAACACTCCGGAATAGTGAAATAGGCTTAACATACCTTAAATAACCTTTACATAACTTAGAAATAAGTTTTGAAGGCTTTGGTATGGCAAAATCAAGTTAAATCGCTTACAGGGACTAAAGTTGACAAACTGCGAAAGTATGCCAATTTGAACTGTAACAGACATTCCGGAACATGACCATAAGTTAAACATACCATAAATATCCTTTACATAGCTTAGAAATAGGCTTTGAGGGGTTCGGTGTGCTAAAATAAACTTTTGGATCATTCAGGGACTAAAAGTGTCAAAAAGTGCACAAGTTTGCATTTTCGAGCATAACTTACGTTCTGAATACATCCGGACATCCAAAAATTTATGTAAGCATGACTATATTATGCTTTAGTGTTTGGCTTAAGAAAAATCCATTCGTCGCGTCATTTGGATCGTTTTTCGCGCTTGTGCGCATTCCGTCGTAATTAAGCGAACATCGCGTTCGTACGACCAAACGAACCATCATCCGACATATTTTTGAGCATGTTTCATGTCCACAATGTTTAGGCAACATTTTAGGGCCTTAAAGTTGGCTTTACGGGCCTTAGAAGTGTCGGAAATGGCCTTAAACACGTGCAGGGGCTGAAACTGCCATTTTTGAAAGTTTTATGCGGATCAGAAGGGCCATGCGGCCCGCTTTGTATTTGTCTGATCCTGAAGCGGGCCGCTTCCCACTATCAGACCAGATTAAATGAATTTAATCACAAGTTGCACATGTTTGATCCACCACCACATGTTCTAACTTGCTTAGTCACTAGATAAGGATGGAATTTAGCTTCCATAACCTTTCAACAAGTGTACGGGTTGGATCAAGGCACGGTTTCCTTGAAACGATCCTAACGGTTACCCGAAAACTATATATACCCCATGCCCCCCATTGCATAACTTACTAGAATTCTGATTTTAGAAACTCTAAGTTGAAACCATTGTTTCATACCTGAGATTCTTGAATCGGGATTAGCATTCGGGGACCCTGGGTTAGTATTCTTTCATTCTTTTCCTTATTTTACTGCTTTTCGAGTCAGAAAGTCAAACAAAAGTTTGACTTTCAGCGTTGACCAGTAATGGTCAATGCGAAGTTCGTTTGAACTTCGCAACGTGAGTGTAATCACGTTGGTCATAGTCCCTTAGGACTATGCCCACTGATTACCACGTTGTCTAGGGTCGTAGGGTAGGCGATCTGATAAATCGCCTATACCTTCGAACCCGACCCAGTTTGGTCGATCATTAGGATCCGACCAAATACATTAGGTGACCCTAGTATAGGGCATAACCTTCCGAGGTTATACCCTATGGTTACATCGTTTAAGTAGTTGTATGATAGGTAGTTTATATGCCTTAGGTAAATTACCAGAATACCCCTTTTCATGTATAATTGGTAATTAAGCATATGTAACCTAAACTTTTGTCACATAACTGATTATGTAACATGTTTAGGCATATAACACTTGTCATAGGACTAGTTAGGCGGTCCGAACGCGTTTCACGCGAACGACGCGTTAAAGTAGCATAAGCTACCTTAATGGGTCGCGATGGGTCGATAATACTTAGGTTAAGTTTCATTTAGTATGTAGGTTTTGTTAAACCATATCATATGAGTTCCTACACTCATTTGGTTTACAAACCCTCCTGCTACCCAGTCTTCCGATTTAGGTCCGGGTTATTTATGTAGTTACCTATATTAGGTACCGTTTGTTTTCCGGGACTCCTCTAGCTTACTTGGTAGTTGTTCAAGACTCCTAAGCACTCTCAGGCGAGTACATTATTCCCCTCTTTTACTATTTTCAACTGTTTTGGGGTGACTCATATGTGCTAAATGCTTTATCAATGATTTCAATAACAATTACAATGTGGTTTCAAGAACAATAACAATTATTTCAAGAACGCTGACAATGATTTCAAGAACGAATACAATGATTTCAAAAACTAATAACAATTTCAAAAAGTGAACAAACTTGTTGGTTGTAGTTTACATGACCGATGACATTCATTAGCTATGATCAAGCCGACCAGTATTAGGTTATGGTACCATAGGATCTGACAAATCCCGTTATTTACTGCACCCATTGTTATGTGTGTGTCACACCCTGGCTTTGCGGAAGCGTGGTTAATTTTGGTGTGACTTCTTAATACCATAGCTTAATCATAACAAAGCTATATGAATTTAAAAACCATGCAAGTCATCATTAAGTTTAGAAATCAACATACATTACCATTGTTTAACGCGGACATACTCTAGTATCCATAACCTTGTTCAATAACATTACAACTTAAAATAAAACATAAACGTGATTTAGGGATTATGCCTTGTCCAGGAAAGAGGCACAACCCTAAACCCAGATGACTTCATGAAAGGTTGCAGCGGAAAACGTTCATACCGTGCCAGAATCCGTTAATTTCCTGAAATACATGTGAGTTGAAAAATCAACAATAATGTTGAGCGAGTTCATGTGCAAGTGAGTAAGTAAAACACTTGTAAGTATAAAAGTTTCCTGGTATGTAGCAGTGTAAGAGGACTTGTGATCACCAATGGTTTGCAAGGCCATTAGCATGTCGTGAAATGCAAGTAAGTAAGATACAACCCTAGCTGATTTTGCGTTGGGTACCAAGTCACTCCGGATCCGTTCTGTTAGTCCTTCGTGAGGCCTGTTCTGTTGGACCGGGAGCTGGGCTCGCTACACCCAAATAGATCTACCGCTCGAGTCCCTCGGGGTTCTAACTACCCATTCACATGATCTAAACCTCCTTACGTTATTCATACCTTGTATAAAGTACTTGTAAACAAAGTAACATGTATTTCACCCCCGCAGTTAAGAAAACTGAAAACAGTTAGAGAAAAGGGGGACATGAACTCACAGTGAATGCGTATCTCTAACAAGCGTCTCCAATATAGTAAGCTGTGCAACGACCTACAAGTGCTAATTCTATTAGTCGGACGGCCGTGCTTTAGCTTTACAGTTTATGTTTGCGGGAAATAGTTAGACAACTATTTCGTGTTACATGTCGTATACATTTGGTAGTTATTCTTCTTCCCAAGGATGGGGGATACAATACATGTGCGTAAGTTACGTTTTATCAATCTTGTGGTAATGTAATTACCGGTGTAACTTATATGTTTGTGTAAGCGTTCGCAAAGTTTTGGAATCATTATCGCTTGTAAATATTATTTTCACTCTAAAATAATATTTATGTATTTCACAAAATAATCATAAACAGTGTTGTGACAAATATATTTATCACGTTAATCTTTGTGAAAATCCCACCTCCGAATATTTAGTAAAATATAGTGCTGGCGAAATTTATGTTTCGAAAGTATGTCCAAAAATAGTTCTAACACTTGTTGTGTAAAAAGTCTAAGTGTTAGGTTTTTAGAAAATTTCGCCAGAGTTTCCTCTGTAACTGGAGGTGGCCACGCTTTCAAGCGTATCATTTTCTTTTTGAAAACAACCCATGATTATCAACAATCAACCCTTACGTTTTTAACACGCGAAACGCTACCCTTGTCGTTTCAGTTTCAATATGTGGAAACTGGACTGTTTTCGGACGACTAAATAAAATACTTAACCCTTTCCAAAAATTCCCAAATTTTTACGGGTCGTCCTAATCAACCCAAAAATGATTGTATAAAAATATCGGGGTCCAGTTTCTTATCAATAATTTATAGAAAATCGTTTACCGAACCGTGATCAGATTTGTCACATTCTGATCACAGTTTGTGGAAAAATTCGTCAAAAATTCCTCGTATGTCCGTTTATCGAAATTCCAGTTTGAGGGTCACAAATACATCCGTGACCATCTTAGATAAAAGTTTCAGGGGCTGGTTCGGTTCGGGTTTTAAGTTGTTATCGAAAACGCGCAGCCCAAATTACTGCAGTAACAAACAGCCTTAGCTGCTGTCACGAAAACAGGTTTTTAAAATAGTAACCGACATCAGAAAAATACGATTCCAGCGCCATTTTCTTCGTTTTTCGAAATGACACGATTTAGGCTTTTGAAATTCCGTTTTTCGAGTTTTTAAAGTCCGTTTACAGCCTGATGAAGGCGGCTGAAACAGTGACTCAGCTTGCTGTTTTGTGGTTTAGATGTTACTAAATCGTGTTATAAGTGTCCGATTAGCGAGTTAAACAAGAAAACAACTTTTATACAAGTTAAAACATGTTTACACAAGTTCATGTTTCAGGTGTGGTAGAGTTTCACCTTTTAACCCTTGTGCTAATCAAAACAAGCTTATGTTAAGATCCATGATCTTACCAACTCGGGTTAAACGATGATTCGAGCTACCACATCATAGATCGGGTCTCAATAATTACATATTTCAAATACTACAACTTTTACACAACTTAAATGCTATTAACCACCATTTTTTCATACTTTTAGTAGACTTTAATGCTTCAACTTGTAAGATTCCGAGTTTTAACCGACAAAAATTCTTTTAACCACTTTAGATGAGTGTAAAAACAAGTTTTAAACAATATACCTCTAGCTCGGGGCTAGGGAAGGATCGTGACGAAAAACGCGTGGATAAAAGCCAATGGTTGAGGTCCTTCGCGTTCCGAGTGCACCAAAGCTCCTTATACATGACTTGTGATGTTTGTATGTTGTTGGAATGATGAGTGCAAGGGCCGAAAGTATGATGGTGGTGAGGGTGGTGTTCGGCCGAGCTTTATGTAGAGAGAAAGAAGAGAGTAGTGTGTTGTTTGTTTTGTGGTGAGATGATCTCTAGTAAACAAGTGTTATATATATAGGCAAGGTTAAGTGCATTGTCCATTGGTCAAAATGTAGTGTGGATATTAGACAACAATCTCTTACATGATCTTGGTTGTACTAGAGGTGTCCCCTCTAGTTACAAAGGGACCGAATCGGCCATGGGGGGGGGGGGGGTCCCTTGGTTCGACTAGAACAAGATGGTTAGTGTTTAGTTTAGGTTAAATAAGTTAGGTTAAGTGTTAACCTCGTTAGTTGCATACAACGTGTTATGACGGGTGTTAGGGTGACCATGGACCCTAACTGGCTCAGAGAAATAAAAATAGTGAAAATACTAATATTTTCATGTCCCGGGTATAGTCCGGTTGTTCGGTTGGGTAGTAATCCGTTAAAGCGTTATAAAAGCTTTAAAGTGTCGTTATTACGTTTTTAGTGACACAATTTGTTTTCCCGACACTTTAGAAAGTGTCTAGTAATATTTTCTCATTTTCTGGCACTTTACTAGTCAGCTAGAAGCTGGTTTATTTATTTAAGTGCTGTGTCTGGTACTTTAAAGTACGTTTTGGCACATCCGAATCAGTGTATCTTATCCCTAGAGACGCGGTACCATAACCCTTATATCCCTACACTCACTACCAGTGTAGTCAAAATATTTGAGGCTCTTAACAGGCCTTAGAGGCAGTATTTGCCTGATGCTGGTTATATCAGCATGTTCACTGTGTATCCGTTTAGTGCTACTGTGCTTTTTGTGCATCATGTTTGTCACTAAGGTGCCGTATGTAAGTAATGTAGTGACAGCAAATAAAGTATGATGCAAGTAAGTGCATGTATCAATATGCAGGTAGCAGTTTATCAGCTAGTTCAATCAAGCACAGTAATCAAGTAGTAATTAATCATTAATTAAGTCGTACGGATACCTGGTTTTGTGCGGGTTGTCACATTCTCCCCCCGTTAAATAAATTTCGTCCCGAAATTTAAGTTCTGCTTGTAAAAGCAGGGTTCTTGGGAAATAAGTGGGGGTATTTCTCTTTCATCCGGTCCTCACGTTCCCATGTGAATTCAGGACCATGTCTGGCATTCCAACGTACCTTGACGAGTTTGACACTGCTCCGGCGGGTCTTGTTAACTTTCCAATCCGTGACCTCGACAGGTTCTTCTACGAAGTGGAGCGTGTCGTCAATATGAATCTCGTCGGTAGGAATGGTAACGTCAACTTGAGTTGGACTTTTCTTTAAATTGGATACATGAAATGTATCGTGAACACCATTCAGTTCAGCAGGTAGGTCCAACTTGTATGTTATTGTCCCAATTCTTTCCAGAATTCTGAAGGGACCAATGTAGCGCGGATTTAACTTTTTATGCTTACCAAAGCGTGCCATCCCCTTCCAGGGTGAAACTTTCAATAACACCATTTCTCCGACTTGGAAGTCCACATGCTTCCGATTTGGATCCGCGTAGGCCTTTTGTCTGTGGCGAGCGGCTTTGATGCGTTTAAGTATTTGCGCAATCTTGCTTGTCGTCTCTTGGACGGTTTCGGGACCAGCAAGCTGCCTATCACCGGCGTCAGACCAACAGAGTGGTGATCGGCACTTGTGTCCGTATAGGGCCTCAAATGGCGCGACACCAATACTGGTGTGGTAGCTGTTGTTGTATGAAAAAAATTCGACCAAAGGTAAGTGTTTATCCCAGCTACCGCTCAAATCCATAACACATGCCCTCAGTATGTCTTCCAAAGTTTGTATTGTTCGCTCGCTCTGGCCGTCAGTTTGCGGATGGGATGCAGTGCTCAGCTTTAATTGTGAGCCAAAAGACTCTTGGAAAGATTGCCATATTCTTGACACAAATCTTCCGTCTCTATCAGAGATGATCGAGAGTGGTACTCCATGACGTGCTACGATCTCTCTCATGTAAATTTCCGCAAGTTTACTAGTACTGTCTTTCTCCCTGATTGGCAGAAAGTGTGCGGACTTTGTTAGGCGGTCAACAATCACCCAAATCATATCATGGCCTCTTGGCGTTCTTGGCAGTTTCGTAACAAAATCCATGGAGATTTGTTCCCACTTCCACTTGGGAATCTCAGGCTGTTGCAGAAGTCCCGAAGGCTTCTGGTATTCTGCCTTGACCTTAGCGCAAGTTAAACATTTGCCCACGTAGACAGCAACGTCGCCTTTCATCTTAGGCCGCCAATAGTAATCTTTAAGATCCTGGTACATCTTATCCGATCCAGGGTGGATAGAGTACCGTGACTTGTGCGCTTCGTCGAAAATAACTTCCCTTAGTCCACCAAATAGAGGAACCCAAATCCTTTTCTCAAAACACAATGTTCCTTCCTCGTTTGGTACCAAAAGCTTCTCCATTCCACGGAGATATTCTTCCTCAAGGTTTCCCTCCTTGAGAGCTTCCTTTTGTGCAGCGCGAATGCGCAAGGAAAGATTGGTTCGTATGATCATTTCCAAAGCCCTAACCCTTATGGGCTTGATTCTTTCTTTACGACTTAGGGCATCGGCAACTACGTTCGCCTTCCCTGGGTGATACTTGATCTCGCAGTCGTAATCGTTTAGTAATTCAACCCAACGTCTTTGCCTCATATTCAACTCCTTCTGGTTGAATATATGCTGTAGGCTTTTGTGATCTGTGGAGATTGTGCACTTCGTACCATACAGGTAGTGTCTCCAGATCTTTAAAGCGAAAACCACTGCGCCAAGCTCTAAATCATGGGTGGTATAGTTCTTCTCGTGCATTTTCAGTTGGCGTGATGCGTAAGCAATGACCTTCTGGCGTTGCATCAACACACATCCTAATCCCTGACGCGATGCGTCGCAGTATACCACAAAATCGTCGGTACCTTCCGGTAGAGCTAAGATTGGCGCGTTGCAGAGCTTATCTTTTAATATCTGAAACGCTTCGTCCTGTTTGATTCCCCAATCAAACGTCTTATCCTTCTGGGTCAGGAGCGTCAACGGTTGAGCGATCTTCGAGAAATCCTCGATGAACCTCCGATAGTAGCCAGCCAAACCCAAGAATTGTCGAATCTCGGTTGGCGTTGTAGGCGTTTCCCAATTCTTGATTGCCTCGATCTTTGTGGGATCAACATGAATTCCATCCCCATTAACCACATGTCCAAGAAACTGGACTTCGCGTAGCCAAAACTCGCACTTGGAGAATTTGGCGTACAGTTGTTCCTTCTTTAGCAGCTCCAAAATGGTTCTAAGATGTTGTTCGTGTTCAGCCTTCGTCTTTGAGTAAATCAGGATGTCGTCGATGAATACAATCACGAACTTGTCTAAGTATGGCTTGCAAACTCTATTCATCAAGTCCATAAATACTGCAGGTGCGTTTGTTAAACCAAATGGCATCACGAGGAACTCGTAGTGTCCATAACGAGTTCGGCAGGCTGTTTTCGGGATACTTTCCTCCTGTATCCTTAGTTGATGGTATCCAGATCGAAGATCGATCTTAGAGTAACAGCTTGAGCCTTGAAGTTGATCGAACAGATCGTCGATTCTTGGCAGTGGATACCTGTTCTTGATCGTCAGCTTGTTCAATTCTCTGTAGTCAATACACATGCGGAAACTTCCGTCCTTCTTTTTGACAAACAAGACCGGAGCTCCCCAAGGCGAGAAGCTTGGTCGGATAAAACCCTTGTCTAACAACTCTTGAAGTTGCGTTGACAATTCCTGCATCTCAGATGGAGCAAGTCTGTAAGGCGCCTTAGCTACAGGCGCGGCGCCTGGAACTAAGTCAATGTGAAACTCCACTTGCCTCTGAGGTGGCAGTCCGGGTAAGTCTTCTGGGAAGACTTCTGGATACTCCCTCACGACAGGGATGTCTTCGATTGTTGGCTCAGCAGCCTTCTTATCTACGATGTGTGCCAGAAAAGCAACACATCCCTTCTGTAAACACTTCCTTGCCTTCAAGCAGTTGATAAATCTTAGCGGCGTGTCACGCTTCTCTCCGTGAACCACAATTGTCTCACCATCATCAGTAGGGATACGAACAACTTTCTCGTGACATACTATCTCCGCCTTGTTTCCGGATAACCAATCCATTCCTACCACCACGTCTAAGCTCCCCAATTGGACTGGTAGTAGATCTAGAGTAAACTCGCGTTCTCCCAATTCTATCACACAACCTCTGATTACTTCGTCGGCTCCAACTAACTTTCCATTAGCTAATTCGATCGAGTAGGGGATATCTAACTTACTAGCGGTTAAACCAAGTATATTCTTAAATTCTAATGACACGAAGCCATAACCGGCACCAGCATCAAACAAGATAGGTGCAAAAGTTTTGGTTGTTAGAGAACGTACCAGAAGTCACACCTGGATCCTGGCATGCCTCACAAGCTCTGATGTTGGATTTTCTCTCACGGTCTTGTTTCAACTTCAGGCATTCCCTCTTAAAATGTCCAACTTCCTTACAATGGTAGCATCCTATCATTCGGCCATCTCCTTTCCCATTTCCACCTAGAGCGTTGTTACTGTTTTCTCCTTGTATGAAACTCTTCATCCCACAACCTTCCGTGTTGTGTCCTTTCCTCCCGTACCAGGACTTCTGACATCCACCATCACGGTGACACTTGCACTCAGCACATCTTGGTTTGGTTTCTAAATAAATCTTATCATTGGACTGTTTGTTGTTAGGGCAATCTTTCTTGAAATGCCCTTTGTCCCCGCAGTCAAAGCAACCTCGAATAGATCTTTGTTCATCGTTGCTCATTTGGGTATCTTCGGTAAGCTTCCTTTTGTTCTTTCCAGACGACTCTACCTGAGTTTTCTTATCAGGGTTTGCAAGTTTTTCTAGTCTATTTGCTTCCGTAACGAGTGCCAAACCCATCTTACTTGCAACAATGGTTGTTGGTGGCGTAGATGCTGTCATCAAGCTCAAGACTTGAGGCGCCAGTTCCCAAATGAATTGTTCCAATTTCTACAGTTCTGGTTTCACCAGGTATGGAACAATTTGTGACAGATCATGGAGTCGTTGCACGAACTCCAACACCTTCAGACCTTCCATCATTAGGCTCCGAAATTCATCTTCCCACTTCTGGGTTTCCGTGTGGGGGCAATACTTCTTATGCATCATTCCTTTCAACTCATCCCAAGTTAACGCGTATGCTGTAGTTAGGCCCATTGTTCGAACCTGAAGATTCCACCATAATCGAGCTCCATCTTGAAACAACTCAGAAACGTATGGGACCTGTTGTTCTGGCGTACAGCCACTCATTCGAAAGATGGATTCCATACTCTCAATCCATTTTACAAAAGTTATGGCACCCCCAGTGCCGTCGAACTTCGGAGGCTTGTAGTTGAGGAAGTGCCAGTAGGAACAACCGTTATTTTCTGAGGTACCTTTGATTGGTTCGGAGCGTAGGGCCTCGTGCTGTGCTATGGCTGCAGCAATTATCTCTTTAAGTTCTGCCTCAGAGGTGGGCATGCGCATTTCACGTCTTGGCGGCATCTTCTAATAGATGTTTCACATAGGTTAGGTCATAGCAAGCGAAGCGTATGCACATAACATCTCATGTTATCAACAAGTCAATCACATAACCTCTTATGCTATAGGACATAAACAGTTGATTGAACATCGCATGTGATGAGGATACTGCGATTGTATTGCCACAATTCGAGACCACAATGTAAAGCTCACAAGTACACCACTATATCATACTACATCAATGACTTAGTAGGGGACGACCCTAGACAAGTCGTGCGATCGCTGGTCATGTTCAGGAGTCTCTGGTTCGTCCTTTCTCAATTCCGGAACTATACCTCAAGCTTCTGAATTCCAGTCTTAAAGCAACCTTTCTTCTCAATCGTTCCCTTGAGCTCGTCCCAGCTCAGTGTATAAGTAGCATCTTGTACCAGGGATCTAATCCTGGAGGTTCCATTAAGAGAGTGTGCCATCTAGAAATATCCCTGAGATGTAGGTAACACTCTGTTGGGGCGAACAGTTACTTATCCTTAGAATGGAGTTGGTCTTTTCGGACCAACGAACAAATGCAACGGTGCCTCCGTTTCCGACAAAGTTCAAAGGCTTGCAGTTCAAGAACTGTTTATAGGTGCAGCCAGTTGGAGGGTTATCTCCAGTAATGCCGTCGTTGTACTTAGAGTGGAGGGCTTCATGTCGTGCATTTATCTATGAGATGCGTTCCTGCAGCTCGTCTTCTGTCCTCAGTAACGTACCGGTGCTTGTGTCACGTCTGGGTGACATTCCCTTTTTGTCGAAATAGTGTGAAGCGGGTTGGACAATGTTTCAATTGTCCATGGGGTATATATAGCAACGTAAGCCATCATGTAATCACCCCATTTCACACGCAAATATACTCACTGTATAAGTGGGGAAATAATTTCCTGAGCCTTCACACAGGCTTGTCAACTTGGCTTGTTGCTTGTAATAGAATGAACTCGAGGCTACATCGCCTAGGTCATTTGTGTTTAAGTTATTGGTTATCATTAGCTTGACCTGCAGAGTCCACCAGGATTCCTGTGCACTACAAATCGTTATTACGTGGGCCCCCGTAATAATAAATTGTCTTGCACAGTTACCCCAAATTTTCTCTCATCCAAGCAGATGATCAATCAAGAAGCAACAGCCGGTGCATCGGCATGAACAGGGTCATACTCCAATGCGGGGTCAGGAGCAACGTCTGGCTCAGGGGCCACGGCTAGCTCCGAATCAAAAACTCCATCTCAAAATCAGCTGGATCAACAATCACAGGGGTTACAGGATCCCCCAAGGGCTGGTCTAAGTGCATGAACTCAATGTCATGGTCTGGATCAACACCAGGCGGAAAAACAGGATTGTCCTCATAATCACGATCAATACTCAAAACTGTGTGCGGGGTCCGGTGCAGCTAGTGATGCCGTATCAGGGTCGGCGTCGTGTAAGTAGTGCTGCATTCCCTGTATGTGCGAAGATGCGGGTGTCAGAAACTCGAATGAGTCTGGGATAGGGGAATGGTCATAAGTTTCCCCTATAGGAGCGTCCGCATGTAGTAGTCTAATACCAGCAGTAATAAGGCCCTGCCCTCGAATGGGTCCTCCTCCAGTAGATCGTTATCGTCTTCAGAGGCCTCGTTGGGAGGGCGTATCATCAACAGGATAAGCGGCAAGGGCACAGGAGCAGGGATCACCGCCAGTGGTAAAATCCCAACAAAATGGCCATCAGTAGGCTCTGCTACGACTTCAGGCAGTGCGCAAAGGGCTGAAAGTCGTCATTGTCTGTGCCGGTGGTATCAGAAATGTACACCTCGTGCTTCGTTGAACTATGTCGTCTGATACTATGGTCATGGGGTTCGTAGTGCCCATCTTTCTAGTACTTGATGAAAGCATAACGTTTGTAACACAAACACATATACGTATAATAATCAATCATATAATCAGTTAATCACATAAGTCACCAAGTAAGGTATCACATACTTCTCCTAGTCTTACTAGCCAATTTCATTCAGTCTACCAGACTGCTCTATCCTTCACTTAAATCAAACCTCGATCCTCCAGATCGATCCTATAACAAACCAACGTGCTCAACTACCTTAACCACCTCGATCCTCCAGATCGATCCTATAACATACCAACGTGCTCAACTACCTTGACCATCTCGATCCTCCAGATCGATCCTCAGCCCTCCAAGCTGAACTTATAATTAATAAAATGTGCTCAACATTTGTTTGTAAAAAGTGTGGATCTGGACTTAAGTGGTATGCAGCAAAATGTTTTCGTGAGAGCCCTAGTGATCATAGTCTAGACTCGAGACAGAATCCTAGTTCGCTATGATCAGAGCTCTGATACCAAGCTGTCACACCCTGGCTTTGCGGAAGCGTGGTTAATTTTGGTGTGACTTCTTAATACCATAGCTTAATCATAACAAAGCTATATGAATTTAAAAACCATGCAAGTCATCATTAAGTTTAGAAATCAACATACATTACCATTGTTTAACGCGGACATACTCTAGTATCCATAACCTTGTTCAATAACATTACAACTTAAAATAAAACATAAACGTGATTTAGGGATTATGCCTTGTCCAGGAAAGAGGCACAACCCTAAACCCAGATGACTTCATGAAAGGTTGCAGCGGAAAACGTTCATACCGTGCCAGAATCCGTTAATTTCCTGAAATACATGTGAGTTGAAAAATCAACAATAATGTTGAGCGAGTTCATGTGCAAGTGAGTAAGTAAAACACTTGTAAGTATAAAAGTTTCCTGGTATGTAGCAGTGTAAGAGGACTTGTGATCACCAATGGTTTGCAAGGCCATTAGCATGTCGTGAAATGCAAGTAAGTAAGATACAACCCTAGCTGATTTTGCGTTGGGTACCAAGTCACTCCGGATCCGTTCTGTTAGTCCTTCGTGAGGCCTGTTCTGTTGGACCGGGAGCTGGGCTCGCTACACCCAAATAGATCTACCGCTCGAGTCCCTCGGGGTTCTAACTACCCATTCACATGATCTAAACCTCCTTACGTTATTCATACCTTGTATAAAGTACTTGTAAACAAAGTAACATGTATTTCACCCCCGCAGTTAAGAAAACTGAAAACAGTTAGAGAAAAGGGGGACATGAACTCACAGTGAATGCGTATCTCTAACAAGCGTCTCCAATATAGTAAGCTGTGCAACGACCTACAAGTGCTAATTCTATTAGTCGGACGGCCGTGCTTTAGCTTTACAGTTTATGTTTGCGGGAAATAGTTAGACAACTATTTCGTGTTACATGTCGTATACATTTGGTAGTTATTCTTCTTCCCAAGGATGGGGGATACAATACATGTGCGTAAGTTACGTTTTATCAATCTTGTGGTAATGTAATTACCGGTGTAACTTATATGTTTGTGTAAGCGTTCGCAAAGTTTTGGAATCATTATCGCTTGTAAATATTATTTTCACTCTAAAATAATATTTATGTATTTCACAAAATAATCATAAACAGTGTTGTGACAAATATATTTATCACGTTAATCTTTGTGAAAATCCCACCTCCGAATATTTAGTAAAATATAGTGCTGGCGAAATTTATGTTTCGAAAGTATGTCCAAAAATAGTTCTAACACTTGTTGTGTAAAAAGTCTAAGTGTTAGGTTTTTAGAAAATTTCGCCAGAGTTTCCTCTGTAACTGGAGGTGGCCACGCTTTCAAGCGTATCATTTTCTTTTTGAAAACAACCCATGATTATCAACAATCAACCCTTACGTTTTTAACACGCGAAACGCTACCCTTGTCGTTTCAGTTTCAATATGTGGAAACTGGACTGTTTTCGGACGACTAAATAAAATACTTAACCCTTTCCAAAAATTCCCAAATTTTTACGGGTCGTCCTAATCAACCCAAAAATGATTGTATAAAAATATCGGGGTCCAGTTTCTTATCAATAATTTATAGAAAATCGTTTACCGAACCGTGATCAGATTTGTCACATTCTGATCACAGTTTGTGGAAAAATTCGTCAAAAATTCCTCGTATGTCCGTTTATCGAAATTCCAGTTTGAGGGTCACAAATACATCCGTGACCATCTTAGATAAAAGTTTCAGGGGCTGGTTCGGTTCGGGTTTTAAGTTGTTATCGAAAACGCGCAGCCCAAATTACTGCAGTAACAAACAGCCTTAGCTGCTGTCACGAAAACAGGTTTTTAAAATAGTAACCGACATCAGAAAAATACGATTCCAGCGCCATTTTCTTCGTTTTTCGAAATGACACGATTTAGGCTTTTGAAATTCCGTTTTTCGAGTTTTTAAAGTCCGTTTACAGCCTGATGAAGGCGGCTGAAACAGTGACTCAGCTTGCTGTTTTGTGGTTTAGATGTTACTAAATCGTGTTATAAGTGTCCGATTAGCGAGTTAAACAAGAAAACAACTTTTATACAAGTTAAAACATGTTTACACAAGTTCATGTTTCAGGTGTGGTAGAGTTTCACCTTTTAACCCTTGTGCTAATCAAAACAAGCTTATGTTAAGATCCATGATCTTACCAACTCGGGTTAAACGATGATTCGAGCTACCACATCATAGATCGGGTCTCAATAATTACATATTTCAAATACTACAACTTTTACACAACTTAAATGCTATTAACCACCATTTTTTCATACTTTTAGTAGACTTTAATGCTTCAACTTGTAAGATTCCGAGTTTTAACCGACAAAAATTCTTTTAACCACTTTAGATGAGTGTAAAAACAAGTTTTAAACAATATACCTCTAGCTCGGGGCTAGGGAAGGATCGTGACGAAAAACGCGTGGATAAAAGCCAATGGTTGAGGTCCTTCGCGTTCCGAGTGCACCAAAGCTCCTTATACATGACTTGTGATGTTTGTATGTTGTTGGAATGATGAGTGCAAGGGCCGAAAGTATGATGGTGGTGAGGGTGGTGTTCGGCCGAGCTTTATGTAGAGAGAAAGAAGAGAGTAGTGTGTTGTTTGTTTTGTGGTGAGATGATCTCTAGTAAACAAGTGTTATATATATAGGCAAGGTTAAGTGCATTGTCCATTGGTCAAAATGTAGTGTGGATATTAGACAACAATCTCTTACATGATCTTGGTTGTACTAGAGGTGTCCCCTCTAGTTACAAAGGGACCGAATCGGCCATGGGGGGGGGGGGTCCCTTGGTTCGACTAGAACAAGATGGTTAGTGTTTAGTTTAGGTTAAATAAGTTAGGTTAAGTGTTAACCTCGTTAGTTGCATACAACGTGTTATGACGGGTGTTAGGGTGACCATGGACCCTAACTGGCTCAGAGAAATAAAAATAGTGAAAATACTAATATTTTCATGTCCCGGGTATAGTCCGGTTGTTCGGTTGGGTAGTAATCCGTTAAAGCGTTATAAAAGCTTTAAAGTGTCGTTATTACGTTTTTAGTGACACAATTTGTTTTCCCGACACTTTAGAAAGTGTCTAGTAATATTTTCTCATTTTCTGGCACTTTACTAGTCAGCTAGAAGCTGGTTTATTTATTTAAGTGCTGTGTCTGGTACTTTAAAGTACGTTTTGGCACATCCGAATCAGTGTATCTTATCCCTAGAGACGCGGTACCATAACCCTTATATCCCTACACTCACTACCAGTGTAGTCAAAATATTTGAGGCTCTTAACAGGCCTTAGAGGCAGTATTTGCCTGATGCTGGTTATATCAGCATGTTCACTGTGTATCCGTTTAGTGCTACTGTGCTTTTTGTGCATCATGTTTGTCACTAAGGTGCCGTATGTAAGTAATGTAGTGACAGCAAATAAAGTATGATGCAAGTAAGTGCATGTATCAATATGCAGGTAGCAGTTTATCAGCTAGTTCAATCAAGCACAGTAATCAAGTAGTAATTAATCATTAATTAAGTCGTACGGATACCTGGTTTTGTGCGGGTTGTCACAGTGTGGGGGTTGTGGGTAGCGACTGAATCTGTAATCATTAACTTATCCTTTGGTAAGGGTTTGTTAAGAACGAGAACGAGAGCGAGTTGGAACGAGGAACGAGTCAAGAAGGTTTGAATGTTATTAGAGAATCGACCATAAAGTAGTTTCACAATTAAAATATTAACTTACCCTTTGGTAAGGGTTTTGTTAAAACAAGAACGATTTGAACGATTAAAACAAGATGGTTTAACGATTGGGTAAACATTTGTACATGATTGACATTTGATCATGTATTTTCCACAAAACATAACTTTGATTTAAACCAAGTTTTACTTCAATACTTTGTTTTTGTGCATATGGTTTAGTTGAGACATTTCACTTGCCATACATGGATATTTGACATAGACATTTGACATGGATATTTGACATAGACATTTGACATGGATATTTGACATAGACATTTTACATTGTTTGGTTTGGTTTGGTTAAGTGATTAAGTAACGATGCGTGTGTAATATGATACAAACATGGTGGATACGCCGCTGGTACTTCCTATATATAAGTGTTTGTATGGTATTACATATTGTAGCGTTATTTGAATCATTTCAGTTTGAGACATAGAACATTTTATACAAGTAACATACTTTTCACAAGACATTTATTTACAAACAACTCATCTTATAAAGACTCATTTTACATGGTTATTCATTTAATCATGCATTATTCTCTTATTTATACATATCATCTAAATTTATTATTTTTCAAATGATTTACAAAGACAAAGCAAATTGCAAGGTTCATGACTAAACATTTTCTTAAACTGAAGTCATGAATCTTATTTTCACAAAACCTATGTACTCGCCAGCATTTCTTTGCTGACCTCGTTTTCACATATGTTTCAGGTATTGTTGGATGATATCGATTGATAAGATGCATGCTCACATAGAACTGGACAAGGCCTTAGTGACTCAATAACAATGATAGACTATGTTTAATAGTGTAATTAGATTTCCAGACGATGTAATTACTCAATGTTTAATAAAACGAAACACCTTTGATATCCATGGTTATGAAACATTAATTCTGTTGCAACACGCCCCGATGTTTCCGCCGCGATTTGTTGTTTTACGCGGTCGGGGTGTGACAGAAAAGATGGTATCAGAGCCAATGGTTATAGGGAATTAGGTTATTAGTAATGCTTTGACCTAGTCTATAACTTTCTTAGGACCCTAACGCGAGTTTACTTGCGTTTAGTCATAAAACAATACCGTCACCTATCCTTAGGCGACTACCACAACAAGAACATAAATTTCAAAACCGCTTTGAAAACTAATCATCTGTTCTAGGATGATTGATTACAAGGTTTTGAACCCTCTATTGTAAGGTTTTGAACCCTCTGTTATATGGTTTTGAACCCCTTCGAATTTTCAAAATCTCGACAAGGTTTTGAGTCTTAAATAATGTGAACACGTGCAAACTGGAAGGGTGAATGCCTGTATTCTGAGTTTTCTGTCTAGGCAAGCACTTCGTATATATCTCATCAGACGCGAGACCAGTTGTGCTTACCTGGGAATTCTTGGGATGAGTGTTCACTTATAGGCGAGCATGTCTTCGCGATACATTATTTTTGACCCATTTACTTTGATCAGTCACTGTGTGTCGTTTGTTGCTTTGTAGTAACAAACAAATAACCACTATCCTTGCTTTCATCAGATTTGTTTCATCTCATTCTTTTCGTCTAAATTCTCTCACTCGTTTCCTTTCATGTTTCCTCTTTTAGACAATGCCTCCTCGACGCGAAAACCAGATAGAGACTGCCGAGCTGGCAGAAATCATTGTGCAGCAAATGGCTGCTCAATTCCCAAACCTCTTTGCTCAATGGAACCAAGCCAACAACAACAACAATGTACTATGCAAATACAAGGATTTTAACCAGGCTAAACCACTCAAGTTTAGTGGTTCTGAAGGAGCGACTGGGCTTCTTCAATGGTTCGAGAGCATTGAGAATACTTTCCGCCACGTGCAGTGTCCTAACAATCGCAAGGTCGAGTTTTCTTCGAGTGTGTTTTAGAAGAGGGCTCTCACATGGTGGAACGGGGTTATGAGGGATCGTGGTGCAGAAGTTGCTCTGGCACAGACATGGGCTGAACTTAGGGCCCTGATGATGAGGGAATTCTGTCCTCGTCATGAGCAGCGAGCTTTGGAGAAGGAATTTGATGAATTGAAGCAAGATAGTGGTGAGCACAGGGCGTATACTGATAGGTTTGAGGAGTTGAGTCTGCTTTGCCCGACAATGGTTACCCCACTTGACATAGCTATCGAAAGGTACATCGATGGCCTACCTGACTCGGTACAAGACATCCTTACTGGTAGTAACCCTGCCACACTCCGTCAGGCGATCGAGTTATCTGCGACATTGACTGAGTCGCAGATTCGGAAGAATAAGTTACACAGAAAGGGTGACAAGGGTAAGAAGCAGGAGTCTGACAAGGATGATAGCAAGAAAGGTCAAAACAAGAAGGGTAAGGAAGGTGAGACGTCAAAGAAATCAAAGAAGCGAAAGGGTGCCCAAAATTTTGCTGTTACAGCACAGACTGCTCAGAACCCGCGAAACTTACCAGCTCAACCACCTGCAAAGAAAGCATATGCCGGTACCGCACCTTATTGTGCACGCTGCAACGGTCATCACGCAGTACAACAAGCTTGCTGGCAATGCACGACGTGTGGTAAACTTGGGCATTTGGCCAAGGTTTGTCGTTTGGGACAAAATCAGGCTGCTCAGGTTCAAGCTCCGGTTCAAGGGAATGCTGTGAGATTTCCACTGGGTTCATGTTTCAACTGCGGAGAGATTGGTCACTTCCGCCACAACTGCCCAAGACTGGTGAATGCAAATGCGAACGCAAACCCGAATGTGAACGCCAACGTCAATGTGAATCCAGCACAGGGTTGAGTGTTTAACATCAATGAGGCACTCAATGATGAAGGAGTGAACAATTAGTATTTTGTTTTCCTCTGGTTGGTATCTTGTAACGTTTAAAGACAATGCGGTTGTTATATAAATAAAATTTGTGGTTTTATTTTCTAACTAATGCAATTGTATGAATGTTTGATCCAACCTTATAGTATCAACACAAAGACAAACTACTCGTGTGGTTCTGTCATTTTCATGATCACTTGTGACTCCATAAGAACCTCAAACACTTGTTTCTTTTAAATCTAAAGTATCTTATCGTCTTGCACCGTTCGAGATGCAAGAATTATCAAAACAGCCTCAAGAGTTGTCTGATAAAAGATTCATCCGTCCGAACTTTTCACCTTGGAGAAATTCCTATTCTCCTTGTGAAAAGAAAAATGGATCTTTTCGAATGTATATCGATTAACGTAAGCCTAGTAAGCTTACCATCAAAAATCGATATCCCCTACCTTAAATCAACGATTTTTCAGATCAACTGCATAGCGTTTCATACTTTTCCAAGATCGATTTGCGTTTTGGGTATCATCAACTTTGTATTCTCGAAGAAGATATTCCCAAAACGGTTTTCTGCACGAAGTATGGCCATTACGAGTTGACAGTCATGCCTTTTAGGTTGACAAATACTCCAGCCATCTTCAAGGACTTAATAAATAGAGTCTGCAAGCCTTATCTGGATCAGTTCGTCATTATTTATTAATGACATCTTGATCTATTCGTGTCCCGAGCCGATCGCGATCAACACCTTCGTTGACATTGGAACCCCTAAAGAATGAACAAACTTTTCGCAAAATCCTCCAAGGGGAAATTTTGGCTTAAAGAAGTTCAGTTCTTGGGTGTAGTCAACAAGCAGGGTATTCATATGGATCAATCCAAATTACCGCAATTAAGGATTTGATTCCTAGTATGCTTTAAATACCCGTGTCCAACGATAACAAATTAAACAATTAAACAAATTGAACGATTGTGCGATTATATGTTATGTGTTTATGTGTTCTCCTCTATGTTTTTGTGTGATACGATTTTCAAATCCTCATAGAATCTTTCATATCTTCATATGAGGGATTCATAGTAGGATATTCAAAGGGTACTACCTTCAATCCTTAACGGGCTTCTATATAATAGTTAAGACCCTTGGATTATATAGTACCACTCCACGTTTTATAGGAGACCCTTATGTGGTCTAGTCAAAAAGATTGTTTCACAATTTGGTTAAAAGACGACATCTAGTGATGTAGCTGGACAGACTCCTTGATAGTCTATTTAGATCATTTATTGATTTAGTCAAAAGGACTCTATGGCGGTCTAGTCACACTCATCACAGGATTGTTCATTTGGTTTTTCCCCTACACATTATAAAATAGACTGTGTGAAATGTGCAAGGAATTGTCTGATTATGGACGCGTACATAATTATGAAATTTAGTGCACAGAAACCTAGTAAGGTTTATTATGTGTAAGAACTGATAGTGACAACAATAACAAAATGAGAACGATGTAATGGAGGCATGGTGGACGCACCAATGACGCTTCATATACTTGTATATAAGTGTCCCTCTTACATTGCAAACATAATGTTATTAAGGTTACTAGAAGTTCAAGAACCTTAACCAATGTTGTTCGATCTTTTCAACTTCATGTTTTAAACTCTCACCAGTTTCCTCTAAATAAATTTCGGGACGAAATTTCCTAAAGTAGGGGAGACTGTAACACCTGTGCCTCCACGGACATCAAACAAATACCAAACCAATGAAATATTGTATTTCATACTTGGTATTTGTAAAAATATGTGTATCATTTGCACATATCAATTTCTGTTCAATTTCAAACTCTAAATTGCTTTCTGGAAGGTTATACGCGCACTGATGCGTAAATATAACCAGTTTAATGCAACGAACACTCCGGAATAGTGAAATAGGCTTAACATACCTTAAATAACCTTTACATAACTTAGAAATAAGTTTTGAAGGCTTTGGTATGGCAAAATCAAGTTAAATCGCTTACAGGGACTAAAGTTGACAAACTGCGAAAGTATGCCAATTTGAACTGTAACAGACATTCCGGAACATGACCATAAGTTAAACATACCATAAATATCCTTTACATAGCTTAGAAATAGGCTTTGAGGGGTTCGGTGTGCTAAAATAAACTTTTGGATCATTCAGGGACTAAAAGTGTCAAAAAGTGCACAAGTTTGCATTTTCGAGCATAACTTACGTTCTGAATACATCCGGACATCCAAAAATTTATGTAAGCATGACTATATTATGCTTTAGTGTTTGGCTTAAGAAAAATCCATTCGTGTCATTTGGATCGTTTTTCGCGCTTGTGCGCATTCCGTCGTAATTAAGCGAACATCGCGTTCGTACGACCAAACGAACCATCATCCGACATATTTTTGAGCATGTTTCATGTCCACAATGTTTAGGAAACATTTTAGGGCCTTAAAGTTGGCTTTACGGGCCTTAGAAGTGTCGGAAATGGCCTTAAACACGTGCAGGGGCTGAAACTGCCATTTTTGAAAGTTTTATGCGGATCAGAAGGGCCATGCGGCCCGCTTTGTATTTGTCTGATCCTGAAGCGGGCCGCTTCCCACTATCAGACCAGATTAAATGAATTTAATCACAAGTTGCACATGTTTGATCCACCACCACATGTTCTAACTTGCTTAGTCACTAGATAAGGATGGAATTTAGCTTCCATAACCTTTCAACAAGTGTACGGGTTGGATCAAGGCACGGTTTCCTTGAAACGATCCTAACGGTTACCCGAAAACTATATATACCCCATGCCCCCCATTGCATAACTTACTAGAATTCTGATTTTAGAAACTCTAAGTTGAAACCATTGTTTCATACCTGAGATTCTTGAATCGGGATTAGCATTCGGGGACCCTGGGTTAGTATTCTTTCATTCTTTTCCTTATTTTACTGCTTTTCGAGTCAGAAAGTCAAACAAAAGTTTGACTTTCAGCGTTGACCAGTAATGGTCAATGCGAAGTTCGTTTGAACTTCGCAACGTGAGTGTAATCACGTTGGTCATAGTCCCTTAGGACTATGCCCACTGATTACCACGTTGTCTAGGGTCGTAGGGTAGGCGATCTGATAAATCGCCTATACCTTCGAACCCGACCCAGTTTGGTCGATCATTAGGATCCGACCAAATACATTAGGTGACCCTAGTATAGGGCATAACCTTCCGAGGTTATACCCTATGGTTACATCGTTTAAGTAGTTGTATGATAGGTAGTTTATATGCCTTAGGTAAATTACCAGAATACCCCTTTTCATGTATAATTGGTAATTAAGCATATGTAACCTAAACTTTTGTCACATAACTGATTATGTAACATGTTTAGGCATATAACACTTGTCATAGGACTAGTTAGGCGGTCCGAACGCGTTTCACGCGAACGACGCGTTAAAGTAGCATAAGCTACCTTAATGGGTCGCGATGGGTCGATAATACTTAGGTTAAGTTTCATTTAGTATGTAGGTTTTGTTAAACCATATCATATGAGTTCCTACACTCATTTGGTTTACAAACCCTCCTGCTACCCAGTCTTCCGATTTAGGTCCGGGTTATTTATGTAGTTACCTATATTAGGTACCGTTTGTTTTCCGGGACTCCTCTAGCTTACTTGGTAGTTGTTCAAGACTCCTAAGCACTCTCAGGCGAGTACATTATTCCCCTCTTTTACTATTTTCAACTGTTTTGGGGTGACTCATATGTGCTAAATGCTTTATCAATGATTTCAATAACAATTACAATGTGGTTTCAAGAACAATAACAATTATTTCAAGAACGCTGACAATGATTTCAAGAACGAATACAATGATTTCAAAAACTAATAACAATTTCAAAAAGTGAACAAACTTGTTGGTTGTAGTTTACATGACCGATGACATTCATTAGCTATGATCAAGCCGACCAGTATTAGGTTATGGTACCATAGGATCTGACAAATCCCGTTATTTACTGCACCCATTGTTATGTGTGGGGGTTGTGGGTAGCGACTGAATCTGTAATCATTAACTTATCCTTTGGTAAGGGTTTGTTAAGAACGAGAACGAGAGCGAGTTGGAACGAGGAACGAGTCAAGAAGGTTTGAATGTTATTAGAGAATCGACCATAAAGTAGTTTCACAATTAAAATATTAACTTACCCTTTGGTAAGGGTTTTGTTAAAACAAGAACGATTTGAACGATTAAAACAAGATGGTTTAACGATTGGGTAAACATTTGTACATGATTGACATTTGATCATGTATTTTCCACAAAACATAACTTTGATTTAAACCAAGTTTTACTTCAATACTTTGTTTTTGTGCATATGGTTTAGTTGAGACATTTCACTTGCCATACATGGATATTTGACATAGACATTTGACATGGATATTTGACATAGACATTTGACATGGATATTTGACATAGACATTTTACATTGTTTGGTTTGGTTTGGTTAAGTGATTAAGTAACGATGCGTGTGTAATATGATACAAACATGGTGGATACGCCGCTGGTACTTCCTATATATAAGTGTTTGTATGGTATTACATATTGTAGCGTTATTTGAATCATTTCAGTTTGAGACATAGAACATTTTATACAAGTAACATACTTTTCACAAGACATTTATTTACAAACAACTCATCTTATAAAGACTCATTTTACATGGTTATTCATTTAATCATGCATTATTCTCTTATTTATACATATCATCTAAATTTATTATTTTTCAAATGATTTACAAAGACAAAGCAAATTGCAAGGTTCATGACTAAACATTTTCTTAAACTGAAGTCATGAATCTTATTTTCACAAAACCTATGTACTCGCCAGCATTTCTTTGCTGACCTCGTTTTCACATATGTTTCAGGTATTGTTGGATGATATCGATTGATAAGATGCATGCTCACATAGAACTGGACAAGGCCTTAGTGACTCAATAACAATGATAGACTATGTTTAATAGTGTAATTAGATTTCCAGACGATGTAATTACTCAATGTTTAATAAAACGAAACACCTTTGATATCCATGGTTATGAAACATTAATTCTGTTGCAACACGCCCCGATGTTTCCGCCGCGATTTGTTGTTTTACGCGGTCGGGGTGTGACAGAAAAGATGGTATCAGAGCCAATGGTTATAGGGAATTAGGTTATTAGTAATGCTTTGACCTAGTCTATAACTTTCTTAGGACCCTAACGCGAGTTTACTTGCGTTTAGTCATAAAACAATACCGTCACCTATCCTTAGGCGACTACCACAACAAGAACATAAATTTCAAAACCGCTTTGAAAACTAATCATCTGTTCTAGGATGATTGATTACAAGGTTTTGAACCCTCTATTGTAAGGTTTTGAACCCTCTGTTATATGGTTTTGAACCCCTTCGAATTTTCAAAATCTCGACAAGGTTTTGAGTCTTAAATAATGTGAACACGTGCAAACTGGAAGGGTGAATGCCTGTATTCTGAGTTTTCTGTCTAGGCAAGCACTTCGTATATATCTCATCAGACGCGAGACCAGTTGTGCTTACCTGGGAATTCTTGGGATGAGTGTTCACTTATAGGCGAGCATGTCTTCGCGATACATTATTTTTGACCCATTTACTTTGATCAGTCACTGTGTGTCGTTTGTTGCTTTGTAGTAACAAACAAATAACCACTATCCTTGCTTTCATCAGATTTGTTTCATCTCATTCTTTTCGTCTAAATTCTCTCACTCGTTTCCTTTCATGTTTCCTCTTTTAGACAATGCCTCCTCGACGCGAAAACCAGATAGAGACTGCCGAGCTGGCAGAAATCATTGCGCAGCAAATGGCTGCTCAATTCCCAAACCTCTTTGCTCAATGGAACCAAGCCAACAACAACAACAATGTACTATGCAAATACAAGGATTTTAACCAGGCTAAACCACTCAAGTTTAGTGGTTCTGAAGGAGCGACTGGGCTTCTTCAATGGTTCGAGAGCATTGAGAATACTTTCCGCCACGTGCAGTGTCCTAACAATCGCAAGGTCGAGTTTTCTTCGAGTGTGTTTCAGAAGAGGGCTCTCACATGGTGGAACGGGGTTATGAGGGATCGTGGTGCAGAAGTTGCTCTGGCACAGACATGGGCTGAACTTAGGGCCCTGATGATGAGGGAATTCTGTCCTCGTCATGAGCAGCGAGCTTTGGAGAAGGAATTTGATGAATTGAAGCAAGATAGTGGTGAGCACAGGGCGTATACTGATAGGTTTGAGGAGTTGAGTCTGCTTTGCCCGAAAATGGTTACCCCACTTGACATAGCTATCGAAAGGTACATCGATGGCCTACCTGACTCGGTACAAGACATCCTTACTGGTAGTAACCCTGCCACACTCCGTCAGGCGATCGAGTTATCTGCGACATTGACTGAGTCGCAGATTCGGAAGAATAAGTTACACAGAAAGGGTGACAAGGGTAAGAAGCAGGAGTCTGACAAGGATGATAGCAAGAAAGGTCAAAACAAGAAGGGTAAGGAAGGTGAGACGTCAAAGAAATCAAAGAAGCGAAAGGGTGCCCAAAATTTTGCTGTTACAGCACAGACTGCTCAGAACCCGCGAAACTTACCAGCTCAACCACCTGCAAAGAAAGCATATGCCGGTACCGCACCTTATTGTGCACGCTGCAACGGTCATCACGCAGTACAACAAGCTTGCTGGCAATGCACGACGTGTGGTAAACTTGGGCATTTGGCCAAGGTTTGTCGTTTGGGACAAAATCAGGCTGCTCAGGTTCAAGCTCCGGTTCAAGGGAATGCTGTGAGATTTCCACTGGGTTCATGTTTCAACTGCGGAGAGATTGGTCACTTCCGCCACAACTGCCCAAGACTGGTGAAGCACTTTGGGAGGCATCACCACTCCCAAATTTAGATACTTTGTTATTTTCTTTGCGTGCAGCATAGTATCTTTTTTGATACTCTTTTTGTTTTTCAGCTTTAGTAGATGCACTCGAGCTAGAAGCATGATTACGAGGGTTTGGTTGTCCATTAGTCATTGTAAATTGATAAAATGACAAATACCTTAGAAATTAAATAAAAGAGAGTTATCATAGATGATGAAATTCTCAAATCATTACAACATTCCAACACATAACTTACAGAAAAACAAACCGAATGATAACATTGAAATACATAATGATAACATTAAAATACATGACTTAAACCGAATATCGTGACTTAGAGAAAAAAAAACACAAATCCTTAAAACATTGACATACATAATGATAACATTAAGTGAAAGCCAATCTAAATACTTGGTGAAACAATGGTCTCCACAAACACCGCACCCTTAAAACCTCGAAACCAAGAAACGGGATAAAAACATTCGAAGGGCTTCATATCCATTTCAATTGTAAACAACTTCCCTAATTTAGTCATCACAAACCAATTACCATTTGTCACATAATGTGTTATATCGCACCACAATGACAATGATATCGAGGGGATCGGAGGACATGATAAGACCTTAATCCAGTAATCCCCTTGTAGTGTCCATAGGTCAATTGTCATCTCAAACATGCCAGTGCTAGCAAACATGTGAAGCTCATTTTTTACATTAACTAAAACACCTTGAACCATTCCTATAGAAGGAACGGGTGGAAAGCTTATATCCTTGAACTGCTCTGAATTAACATCAAAACAAATCACCTTTTTCGTACCTCCAAGCCAATATTCGCAAACAGTGAAATATACAGTACCACCGCAAAATGTGCCAGCTGACCAATTGAAATGAGGGCTTAGGTACTCTTGTCTTGTTATGAAAGGAATATTTCTCCAAGAGTCTACTTCCCTAGAATAAACATAGACACCAAGTACACCACTCCTACGCTTTATATGCAAGACCTTGTAATCATCGTCAGCGTCAACGTACAAACCAACGGCATCAAGGTTATTTATATAGAATCCATGAGAATCAGGAGTTGACAAACACTTGAAAGCAGTAGTTGTTGGATTCCAAAGAAGCAGCTCGTATGTATGATTCAAGCAAACACACAACAATCCATTCAAATGTGAAAGTATTGAGACATCATTATTTTGGTGATGGAATGGAAATGTAACTATGGAGCTTGGCCCATAGTCAATGGATTTAGAGATGATCGGATGAACAGAGCATGTTAGGTCGTCAATTAGTAGAACTCTCTGGTTAGATGAAACTAATGAGCGAGAACAATGTAACCTTACGAAATCTTGTGTTGACAGTAACGCATACCATTGCTTACATACACTCTTAGAACGACCTACATCCTTCGCTGGCACCCTCGTTAATATCTCAAACACGATTGTATGAACAGGAAGGTCAGCCATGGTTATACCTTCGTTTAACACATAATGATTATTTAGTTGTCCAATCTAAGAAGATTATAGTTTGGTGAAAAATAGGTGTAACCATTACATGTAAATCAAGTAATATAGCATACTTGTAATAACAAAGTAAAGTATACTTCTACAATTACTTCAATATGAGGGAAACAAAAAGCAAAACAAGAAACACCAAGAGAGACTTTAATATTCAACAACTTAACATATAACACCAAATGTTTCTAACTTAAACACAAACTTGGATAACGATCCATAATTTAAATATCCCGTGCCTCGACCATATCTGGTTCGTACGTAATCGTACTCAACTCCGTAGACTTCAAAATATTAACTGAAATAACAAATAAAATATAACTTTTATTAAATTACATGAGCCATTAAATCTAACTAATTTTTAGAATGTTCATGTGTAAAGCATAACATACTATCTGGTAGATGAACCAACTTGACACGTGATACATGTATGATAGACCTTTGTTGCACGGCTCGAATGGAACGTATAACATCGGAAGGCTTCAGGGCAGACAAAAACAATTGTGTTGTGTGACCACTGTATATTACGATTTTGGGTTAAAGTTTTTCTAATAATAATATTTTCTTACATATAATGTAAATATTATGTTTGTAATATGTTAATAATAAATAATAACTTACGTCTTGTCTTGAAGAGAAAGTTCAAAACAACATCGATCACCTTTGCCTTCTATTATTCTCCCAACCACATCTATAACAAAATCAGTCAAATCGTATACACAATATTATACTTACATATATAAAGTAGTATAGATATATTTAATAAAAAATATAGATAGAGAATTTATATGTACCAACAATATCCATTTGAGGTCTCTTGTCATGCTTCAATTCTATAATAGAAGGGACCAATGGATATAAAGAAGCACCCCTTGGAATCGTAAGCATAAGTGAAGGAAGTTTTGTATATTCGTTGATGACAATTTTTTTCTCGGACCAAACTAACACGTAATTCTGGTACTTTGGGTACTCATGATAATTGAGATTCTCAATTTGGAAATGATTCAAGGAAAAAAAACCACCTATCAATGCCGCGTCATTATATATGTGTATCAAATGTTGTGGGACGAACGCAACAATTTTGTGTCTCTAAAAAGAAAAGAAATTTAGTGGTGGAAAAACGCTTGGTCGTATAACACAAAGTAAATTAAAATAATGTTCTTACGTGTTGATCAAGAAAAATAACCACCAATCTCTTTTCATCAACGTCATGCCAAATAAACTCCACCTTAACAAAGAATATATTATACCATGCTCTATCATTTGTCAATTGTAACATCTGTGCTTGTAATCATTGTGAACAGTTCAGTTATCAATAAAACAATGTTATTTGATCCCAATGTTTGTTTGGTTATGTTTTACATTTTTCATGTTTTGACTTTTATTCAATTCCAAACTCTACATCGCTTTCTGGAGAGTTATACGCAAACTGGTGCGTAAACGTAATCAGTTTAATGCGAAAAATACTCCAGAACATCAACATATACTTAACATACCTTAAATAACCTTTACATAACTTAGAAATAAGTTTTGAAGGCTTTGGTATGTCAAAAACAAGTTAATTCGCTTACAGGGACTAAACTTGACAAACTGCGAAAGTATGCCAATTTGAACAGTAACGAACATTCCGGGACATGACCATAAGTTAAACACACCTTAAATATCCTTTATATAGCTTAGAAATAGGCTTTGAGGGGTTTGGTGTGCTAAAATAAACTTTTGGGTCATTCAGGGACTAAAAGCGTCAAAAAGTGCACAAGTTTGCACTTTCGCACATAACTTACGTTCTGAATACATCCGGACATCCAAAAATTTATGTTAGCACTAAAATATTTTATTTTAGTGTTTGGCATAAGAAAAATCCATTTGTCACGCAATTTGGGTCGTTTTTCGTGCTTATGCGCATCCCGTCGTAATTAAGCGAACATCGCGATCGTACGACCAAACGAACTGACATCCGACATATTTTTAAGCATGTTTCATGTCCACAATGCTTAGGCATCATTTTAGGGCCTTAATGTTGGCTTAACGGGCCTTAAACATGTCGGAAATGGCTTAAACACGTAACAGGGACTGAAACTGTCATTTACGAAAGTTTGTTTCTGACCATTCAGGCCAGGCGGCCCGCGTAAAACCAGGGCTATCCTTTACGCGGCCTGCGTCAGGCTCCCAGATTAGATAAGATCAATTAATCAGCAGATTACAGTTGTTAAACTCCCAACCACACACCCACACTTGCCCTTTCAGTTCATAAGGGGCCATTTTTAGTCACCACAACATTCTAACAAGTGTACACCTGAGATTCGATCATGGTTTCCAAGAAACGATCCTAACGGTTCGGGAAATCCTATAAATACCCACATCCCCCAACTTCAAAACCCACTAGAATCTGATTTGAGAAGCTCTAAGTTGAAACCTTTGTTTCATACCTGAGCTACTTGAATCAAGATTAGCATTCGGGGACCCTTCGTAAGTATTCCTTCGTTCTTTTATTGCTTTTCGAGTCCGAAAGTCAAACCTTGTTTGACTTTCTGCATCGACCAGCTTATGGTCAATGCGAAGTTCGTTTGAACTTCGCAACGTGATTGTAATCACGATGGTTATAGTCCCTTGGGACTATGCCTACTTATTACCACGTTGTCTAGGGTCGTAAGGGTAAGCGATCTAATAAATCGCTTATACCTTCGAACCCGACCCATTTGGTCGATCATTAGGATCCGACCAAATACATTAGGTGACCATAGTAGGTAGGGAATAACCTTTCGAGGTTATACCTTATGGTCACGACGTTTAAGTAGTTGTATGATAGGTAGTTTATATGCCTTAGGTAAATTACCAAAATACCCCTTTGATGCCAAAATTCATTATAAACATATGTGACATAACTTTTGACATCTAAGCTGATTTGGCGACAATATTAGGCATGTTAAGGCATATTCTACTTGTCATAGGACTAGTTAGGCGGTCCGAATGCGTTTCACGCGAACGACGCGTTAAAGTAGCATAAGCTACCTAAACGGGTCGTAATGGGTCGTAAGCACTTATGTTAGGTTTCATTTAGTATGTAGGCTTTGTTAAACCATATTACACGAGTCTCCATACTCGTTTGGTTTACGAACCCTCATTCTATCCAATCCTCCGATTTAGGTCCGGTATATTAACATAGTTACCTATATTAGGTGCCGTTTGATATCCGTGATCTCTAGCATTGTTTGGTTGTTACTCAAGGACTACTAAGCAATCTCAAGTGAGTACATAGACCCCTCTTTTACTATTTTCAAACTGTTTTGGGGTGGAACACATGTGCCTACTTGTTACTTTCGTGCTTTCCTGTTTTCACATCATATACCTGCTATGTTTGTTAGTACATTATAGTACATGATTTCATTACATTTCATGCTATGTATGTCCATTGTGTGCATACTTAGTACATTGTTTTACATTACATTTCTGCTATGTATGTTGACTGATAGCATGCTAGCACATTGATTTACATGACTTTTCTACTTTGTATGTTAACTTAGCATACTTAGTACATTGTTTTCATATGACATGTACACAATTGCTATAACATTTGGTTTGCACAAACGAGACTTATATACGTTCATTAACATTAGCTACGCCGCTCGGTAGTAAGTACTGGTACCATAGGACTTGACAAATCCCATTCCTGACATCTCGGGTTTGTTTGGATGTAAGGAATGACTGAATCCGAAAACATTTCTTTTGATAACCTTGACTAAAATGTAACAACTGTGCTTGTAATCACTATGAACAGTTCTATTATCAATAAAACAATGTTATTTGATCACAATGTTTGTTTGATTGTGTTTTACATTTTTCATGTTTTGACTTTTATGTAATTTCAAACTCTACATCGCTTTCTGGAGAGTTATACGCAAACTAGTGCGTAAACGTACTCAGTTTAATGCGAGAAATACTCCGGAACATCAACATATACTCAACATACCTTAAATAACCTTTACATAACTTAGAAATAAGTTTTGAAGGCTTTGGTATGGCAAAAACAAGTTAATTCGCTTACAGGGACTAAATATGACAAACTGCGAAAGTATGTCAATTTGAACTGTAACGAACATTCCGGAACATGACCATAAGTTAAACACACCTTAAATATCCTTTACATAGCTTAGAAATAGGCTTTGAGGGGTTCGGTGTGCTAAAATAAACTTTTGGGACATTCAGGGACTAAAAGTGTCAAAAAGTGCACAAGTTTGCATTTTCGCGCATAACTTACGTTCTGAATACATCCGGACATCCAAAATTTTATGAAAGCATGACTACATTATATTTTAATGTTCTCCTTAAAAAAATCCATTCGTTGCGTCATTTGGATCGTTTTTCGCGCTTGTGCGCATTTCGTCGTAATTAAGCGAACATCGCGTTCATACGGCCAAACGAACTGACATCAGACACATTTTTGAACATGTTTCATGTCCACAATGTTTAGGCAACATTTTAGGGCCTTAAAGTTGGCTTTACGGGCCTTAGAAGTGCCGGAAATGGGCTGAATACACAACAGGGACCAAAAATGTAATTTCTGATCTGCAACTGTCAGGCGGCCCGCCTCAGTTTCTGATCTTTCTCACGCGGGCCGCGTCCGCCTGTCTGATCAGATTAGAACGAACAGTCAGCACGATCCAGCTGTTTTAACCACAACCACATGCTTGCAACTTGCCTAATCTGTTGATAAACATCATTTTTAGCCACCATGAGTTTCCGACACTTGTACGGCTTGGATTAAGGCACGATATTCAACAAACGATCTTAACGGTTACCCGAAAACTATAAATACCCCACCCCCCATGCTTCAAAATCACTAGAAATTTGATTTGAGAAACTCTAAGTTGAAACATTTGTTTCATACCTGAGATTTTTGAATCGAGTTTAGCATTCGGGGACCCTTCGTAAGTATTCTTTCGTTCTTTTCCTTATTTTACTGCTTTTCGAGTCAGAAAGTCAAACTTTGTTTGACTTTCAGCGTTGACCAGTAATGGTCAATGCGAAGTTCGTTTGAACTTCGCAACGTGATTGTAATCACGATGGTCATAGTCCCTTGGGACTATGCCTACTGATTACCACGTTGTCTAGGGTCGTAGGGTAAGCGATCTGATAAATCGCTTATACCTCGAACCCGACCCAGTTTGGTCGATCATTAGGATCCGACCAAATACATTAGGTGACCATAGTAGGTAGGGAATAACCTTCCGAGGTTATACCCTATGGTCACATCGTTTAAGTAGTTGTATGATAGGTAGTTTATATGCCTTAGGTAAATTACCAGAATACCCTTTTCATACATAATTGGTAATTTAGCATATGTAACCTAAACTTTTGTCACATAACTGATTATGTAACACGTTTAGGCATATAACACTTGTCATAGGACTAGTTAGGCGGTCCGAACGCGTTTCACGCGCACGATGCGTTAAAGTAGCATAAGCTACCTAAACGGATCATAACGGGTCAATAAGACTTAGGTTAAGTTTCTTTTAGTATGTAGGCTTTGTTAAACCATGTCACGTGAGTTCCTACACTCATTTGGTTTACAAACCCTAATGCTACTCAGTCTTCCGATATAGGTCCGGTTTATTAACATAGTTACCTATATTAGGTGCCGTTTGATTCCGAGATCTAGCATTGCTTGGTGATTACCTTTATACATCTGAGCAATCTCAAGTGAGTACATAGACCCCTCTTTTACTGTTTTCCAAATGTTTTGGGGTGGAACACATGTGCCTACTTGTTACTTTCATGCTTTCCTGTTTTCACATCATATACCGGCTATGTTTGTTAGTACATTATAGTACATGATTTCATTACATTTCATGCTAGGTGTGCCCATTGTGTGCATTACTTAGTACATTGTTTTACATTACATTTCATGCTAGGTATGCCCATTTTGTGCATTACTTAGTACATCGTTTTACATGACATTTCACGCTATGTATGTTCATTTGATTACATACTTAGTGCATTGTTTTTCACATGCTTACATTTTGGTATGACATTTGGTTTGTTTACATGGGACAATACATTCATTAACATTAGCTACGCCGTTCGTTAGTAGGTAGTGGTACCATAGGAATTGACAACTCCCGTTCCGGACATCCCAGGGAAAGGGGATGAAAGGAATGACCGAATTCGATGATATAAGACAGATAGACCTTTAATTTGTTTAAAGGGTTTTATCACCACAGTCACAAGGCTTGGATGTATGCATTTTCACAATACCGCATAAATGTTCATATTAAATATTTGCATGCATTTTTCCACAAAGACATAAGATTGATTTAAACCATGTTTTACTTCAATATTTTGTTTTTGTGCATATGGTTTAGTTGAGACATTTCACTTGCCATACATGACATTTTGACATAGACATTTTACACAAAGACATTTGACATAGACATTTGACATGGATATTTGACATAGACATTTGACATGGATATTTGACGTAGACATTTGACATGGATATTTGACATAGACATTTGACATAGATATTTGACATAGACATTTGACATGATTTACATTTGACATATAACATTTTGACAATTGGTTTAAACATAGACTTCTTACATTGGTTGGTTTGGTTTGATTAAGTGATTAAGTAACGATGCGTGTGTAATATGATACAAGCATGGTGGATACGCCGCTGGTACTTCCTATATATAAGTGTTTGTATGGTATTACATGTCGTAACGTTATTTGAATCATTTCAATATTGAGACATAGAACATTTTATACAAATAACATACTTTTCACAAGACATTGATTTTACAAACAACTTATCTTATACAAACACATTTTTACATGGTTATTTATTTAACCTGACATTTACTTATTCATATCATCTGATCTTATTGTTTTCAAATGATTTACAAGACAAAGCAAATTACAAGGTTCATGACTAAACATTTTGCTTAAACATAAGTCATGAATCCTATTTTGACAAACCTATGTATCTCACAGGCATTTTTATGCTGACGTACCAATTTTCACATGTGTTTTCAGGTGCTTTTCCATAGGATGTTGATCACGATACTAGGGCGGACCTGTGCCTTAGAGACTTTAAAAGAAGATAGACTATGTTTAATTATGTTCTGAACTCTTAAATTCCTGTTTGAAACAATGTAACACCTCTGTTTTTAAATAAAATACAACTTTGTATGCCATGGTTATGAAACAATTTATTCTGTTACGACACGCCCCGATGTTTCCGCCGCGATTTGTTGTTTTACGCGGTCGGGGTGTGACAGAAGAGTTGGTATCAGAGCCAATGGTTATAGGGAATTAGGTTATTAGTAATGCTTTGACCTAGACTATAACTTTTCTAGGACCCTAACACAAATTATTTGTGTTTAGATCATAAAACATGTACATCACCTATCCTTAGGTGATTAACAAAACAAGAACCAAATTTTTTCGAAACGATTTTTGAAAAACAATCATCTGTTTTTGAATAATTTATTACAAGGTTTTGAACCCTCAATTGTAAGGTTTTGAACCCTCTTTTATATGGTTTTGAACCCTTTTAGTTTGGTTTTTGGCCTTGTGCCTTCAAATTTTCAAAATCTCATCAAAAGTTTTGGGTTTTAAATAATGTGAACACGTGCAAACTGGAAGGGTGAATGCCTGTATTCTGAGTTTTCTGTCTACGCAAGCACTTCGTATACATCTCAACCAGACGCGAGACCAGTTGTGCTTACCTGGGAATTCTTGGGATGAGTGTTCACTTATAGGCGAGCATGTCTTCATTATACATTATTTTTGACCCATTTACTTTGATTAGTCACTGTGTGTCGTTTGTTTGCTTTGTGATACGGACGAATGACCACCATCTATGCTGTTTGCAATTCTTGTTTTTATCATCTCATTCTTTTCATCCAATCATCTCACACGTTTCCTTTCATGTTTTTCCTCTTTTAGAATGCCTCCTCGACGCGACAATCTGATAGCAACTGCCGAACTGGCAGAAATTATTGCGCAGCAGATGGCTGCTCAGTTTCCAAATCTCTTTGCTCAATGGAACCAAGCCAACAACAACAACAACAACAATGTTCCATGCAAATACAAGGATTTTAATCAGGCTAAACCACTCAAGTTTAGTGGTTCTGAGGGAGCGACTGGGCTTCTTCAGTGGTTCGAGAGCATAGAGAATACTTTTCGCCATGTGCAGTGTCCGGATAATCGCAAGGTCGAGTTCTCCTTGAGCGTATTTCAGAAGAGGGCTTTGACATGGTGGAACGGGGTTATGAGGGACCAAGGTGCAGAAGTTGCTCTTGCACAGACATGGGCTGAACTAAGAGCTCTTATGATGAGGGAATTCTGTCCTCGTCATGAGCAACGAGCGTTGGAGAAGGAGTTTGATGAGCTGAAGCAAGATAGTGGTGAGCATAGGGCTTATACTGATCGGTTTGAAGAGTTGAGTCTGCTTTGCCCGACTATGGTTACCCCACTCGACAAGGCCATCGAAAGGTACATCGACGGCCTACCTGACTCAGTGCAGGATATTCTTACTGGTAGTGACCCTGCCACACTTCGTCAGGCGATCGAGTTATCTGCGACATTGACTGAGTCGCAGATCCGGAAGAACAAGTTACACCGGAAGGGTGACAAGGGCAAGAAACAATCGGCTGACAAAGTGGATAGCAAGAAAGGTCAAAACTTGAATGGAAAGAACTCTGGTTCTTCGAAGAGGTCAAGGAAGCGTAAGGCTTCCCAAAATTTTGCTGTCACTGCCCAAGCTAATCAGGCAGCTCCCAACCAACCTGCACAGCCTCCAGCGAAGAAACCCTATTCAGGGAATGCACCTTTGTGCAATAGATGCAACAGTCACCACCAGCCGCAACTTCCATGCCGTTTCTGTACTAACTGTGGGAAATCAGGCCATCTTGCCAATGTTTGTCGGTCTGCCCAGAATCCCGCGGTTCAGAACCCGGCTCAACAAGTTGCTCAGCCTCCTGCTCCGCAACAGGGTCAAGCTGCACGACCACAATACCCACCGGGTGCTTGTTATAATTGTGGGGACCTGACCCACTACAGAAACCGGTGCCCAAGACTAGTCAACCAGAACCAGAACCAGAACCAGAATCAGAATCAGGCTCCGGCTCGAGGGCGAGTTTTTAACATGAATGCCCAAGAGGCACAGGCTGACGATAATGTGGTGAACGGTACGTTCTTTATTAATAATCAGCCTGCATCTGTTCTTTTCGATTCCGGTGCCGATAAGAGTTTCGTGTCTTTGTCTTTTGAGCCTATGCTTCGAGTGTCTAGAACGAAACTAGGAAAACCTTTGACAGTAGAAGTTGCTAGTGGTGAACCCATTATTCTTGATTCTGTTCTACGCAACTGCCAGTTGAACCTAAATGATCATCTTTTTCCTATTGACCTCACGCCAATGCAACTTGGAAGCTTCGACGTTATTGTGGGAATGGATTGGTTATCCAAGCATCACGCAGAAATAGTTTGTTCTGAGAAGATTGTTCGTGTGCCGCTTTCGACAGGCGAGATCCTGCAGGTTCAAGGTGAGAAGCCTACCGGTGGTCTCAAACTCATGTCTTGTTTTAAAGCTCGGAAGTATCTGCAGAAGAACTATGTGGCTTTCTTAGCACATGTTACAGAAGATAAAGGCAAGGGTAAGTCTATTTCAGATATTCCTGTCGTTCGGGATTATTCTGAAGTGTTCCCTGAAGATTTACCTGGTCTACCTCCAGCACGCCAAGTCGAGTTCCGCATTGACCTCGTACCTGGTGCAAATCCCATTGCCAAAGCTCCATATCGTCTTGCACCATCTGAGATGCAAGAGTTGTCTAAACAGCTTCAGGAGCTCTCTGACAAAGGTTTTATCCGTCCTAGCTTTTCACCCTGGGGTGCTCCCATTCTTTTTGTCAAGAAAAAGGATGGATCCTTTAGGATGTGTATCGATTATCGTGAGCTTAACAAGCTTACCATCAAGAATCGATATCCCCTACCTCGCATTGATGATCTCTTTGATCAACTACAGGGCGCTTCCTATTTTTCGAAGATTGATCTGCGATCTGGATATCATCAACTTCGGGTGCAAGAAGAAGATATTCCGAAGACAGCGTTCCGTACTCGATATGGACATTATGAGTTCAAAGTCATGCCATTCGGTGTGACTAATGCTCCTGCTGTTTTCATGGACTTAATGAATAGGGTCTGTAAACCTTATTTGGATCAGTTCGTCATTGTTTTTATTGACGACATCTTGATTTATTCTAAGACGCGAGCTGATCACGAGCAACATCTTCGTCTTACCCTAGAACTCCTAAAGAAAGAGCAACTTTTCGCCAAATTCTCCAAGTGCGAATTTTGGCTTAAAGAAGTTCAATTTTTGGGGCATGTTATCAACGAACGAGGTATTCATGTAGATCCCTCCAAGATCAGTGCGATTAAGGATTGGGATACACCTACTACTCCTACTGAAGTTCGTTCTTTTCTTGGTCTAGCGGGTTATTATCGCCGCTTCATAGAAAACTTCTCGAAGATTGCAGTTCCTCTAACTGCTCTAACTCAGAAGAAAACGCCCTTTTACTGGGGATACAAACAAGAGGAAGCTTTTCAACACCTGAAGCAGAAGCTTTGCGATGCGCCTGTTCTATCATTGCCTGAGGGTGATGATGATTTTGTTGTGTATTGTGATGCATCAAAATTGGGTCTTGGCTGTGTTCTTATGCAAAGGAACAAAGTCATAGCTTATGCATCGAGGCAGTTGAAGGTACATGAGAAGAACTACACCACTCATTATCTTGAGTTGGGTGTAGTTGTTTTTGCTCTCAAGATCTGGAGACACTATTTGTACGGTACAAAATGTGTGGTTTTCACTGACCACAAAAGTCTTCAGCATATCTTCAACCAGAAAGAACTCAACATGAGGCAACGACGTTGGGTTGAGCTTTTAAACGACTATGACTGCGAAATTCGCTACCATCCTGGTAAGGCGAATGTCGTAGCTGATGCATTGAGTCGTAAGGAACGTACTAAGCTTCATTGCGTACGTGTTCAATCTGTTATTCAAGCTCGATCTGATATCCAAGCACGCATTTCTCAGGCTCAACAATCTTGTGTTTCACAAGGTTTAATGGATAAGGAATTTCCCTATCACATAACGCCTGTACTAGAACTGAAGGACAATGGATCATATTACTTCATGGACCGTTTGTGGGTCCCAAGCCAGGATGATCTTCGTACTTTGCTTATGGATGAAGCCCATAAGTCTCGTTATTCTATTCATCCGGGCTCAGATAAGATGTATAAGGATCTTCGTATTCACTATTGGTGGCCTGGTATGAAGAAAGACATTGCCTTATACGTATCCAAATGCCTTACTTGTCTTAAGGTTAAGGCTGAACATCAACGTCCTTCTGGATTATTGGTGCAACCAGAGATCTCAGTTTGGAAATGGGAAAACATTACTATGGATCTTGTTACCAAACTCCCGCGCACAAAGAAAGGTCATGATGCCATCTGGGTAGTCGTTGATCGTCTTACAAAGTCAGCACATTTCTTGCCAATCCGTGAGGATTTTCCTGCTGACAGACTTGCACAAATCTATGTGGATGAAATTGTAGCTCGACATGGTGTTCCTTTGAACATCATTTCTGACAGAGATGCTCGTTTCACTTCTCATTTTTGGAGAACCATGCAATCTGCTATGGGGACCCAACTTAATCTGAGCACAGCTTATCATCCGCAAACGGATGGTCAATCTGAGAGAACAATCCAGACTTTGGAGGATATGCTTAGAGCTTGTGTGATCGATTTTGGTGGTAGTTGGGATTCACATCTTAAATTGATTGAATTCTCCTACAACAACAGTTATCACACTAGCATCAAAATGGCTCCTTTCGAGGCTCTCTATGGTCGAAAATGTCGTTCACCAGTCTGCTGGAATGAGATTGGCGAGGCTCAACTTACTGGACCTGCCCTCATTTTAGAGACAACTGACAAGGTCAAGAAAGTTCGTGATAACCTTCAGGCAGCTCAGAGCCGTCAGAAGATTTACGCGGATCCAAAACGCAAACCCTTGGAATTTCAAGTCGGTGATCGAGTATTACTTAAGGTCTCACCTTGGAAAGGTGTGATCAGATTTGGAAAGAAAGGAAAACTTGCACCTAGATATGTTGGACCATTCAAGATCGTCGAAAGAATCGGTAAGGTAGCCTACAGACTTGAGTTACCTCCTGAACTTGGAAATGTTCATCCAACTTTTCACGTGTCCAATCTCAAGAAGTGTTCAGCTGATGAGAACTGTAACACCTGTGTCATTTCAACCATCAAACAAATGCCAAACCAATGAAATATTGTATTTCATACTTTGGACTGGTAAAAATATGTGTATCGTTTGCACATATCAACTCTTGTTCGATTTCAAGCTTTAAATCGCTTTCTGGAAGGTTATACGCGCTCTGATGTGCAGATATAACCAGTTTAATCCAACGAACACTCCGGAATAGTGAAATAGGCTTAACATACCTTAAATAACCTTTACATAACTTATATATAAGTTTTGGAAGGTTTGGTATGGCAAAAACAAGTTAAATCGGTTACAGGGACTAAAGTTGACAAACTGCGAATGTATGCCAATTTGAACTGTAACAGACTCTCCGGAACATGACCATAAGTTAAACACACCTTAAATATCCTTTACATAGCTTAGAAATAGGCTTTGAGGGGTTCGGTGTGCTAAAATAAACTTTTGTATCATTCAGGGACTAAAAGTGTCAAAAAGTGCACAAGTTTGCATTTTCGCGCATAACTTACGTTCTGAATACATCCGGACATCCAAAAATTTATGTTAGCATGACTACATTATATTTTAGTGTTCGCCTTAAGAAAAATCCATTCGTTTCGTCATTTGGATCGTTTTTCGCACTTGTGCGCATTCCGTCGTAATTAACCGAACATCGCGTTCGTACGGCCAAACGAACCGACATCTGAGATATTTTTGAACATATTTTAAGTTCCCTATACTTTAACTTCATTTTAGAGCTTTGAAATGGGGTTAACGGGCCTTAAACGTGTCGAAAATGGCCTAAATACAGTTCAGGGACCAAAAGTGTAATTCTGCCGAAATAGTGCCTAGCGGTGCGCTACACTTTAAGCGTAGCGGTGCGCTAGGGGTCTTCTGATCAGATTAAATGTTTTTAAATGCAAGTTGCAGCCATTTGATCCTTAACCACATGTTTTTAAGTGATGTGTCATTAAGTTAAGGTGCCAAGTAGCCTCCATAACATTGTGACAAGTGTACGGCTCGGATCGTGGCACGTTTCCCAAGAAACGATCTCAACGGTTCACCGAAAACTATAAATAACCCAACACCCCCATTGCATTTTCTCACAAGAATTCTGATTTTGAGAGCTCTAAGTTGAAACCATTGTTTCATACCTGAGTTCTTGAGTCGGGATTAGCATTCGGGGACCCTGGGTTAGTATTCTTTCGTTCTTTTCCTTATTTTACTGCTTTTCGAGTCAGAAAGTCAAACTTTGTTTGACTTTCAGCGTTGACCAGTAATGGTCAATGCGAAGTTCGGTTGAACTTCGCAACGTGATTGTAATCACGATGGTCATAGTCCTTGGGACTATGCCTACTGATTACCACGTTGTCTAGGGTCGTAGGGTAAGCGATCTAAACAATCGCTTATACCTCGAACTCGACCCATTTGGTCGATCATTAGGATCCGACCAAATATATTAGGTGACCATAGTAGGTAGGGAATAACCTTCCGAGGTTATACCCTATGGTCACATCGTTTAAGTAGTTGTATGATAGGTAGTTTATATGCCTTAGGTAAATTACCAGAATACCCTTTTTATGCATAATTGGTAATTTAGCATTTGTAACCTAAACTTTTGCCACATAACTGATTATGTAACATGTTTAGGCATATAACACTTGTCATAGGGCTGGTTAGGCGTTCCGAACGCATTTTACGCAAACGACGCGTTAAAGTAGCGTAAGCTACCTAAACGGGTCGTAATGGGTCGTGAACGCTTATGTTAGGTTTCATTTAGTATGTAGGCTTTGTTAAACCATATGACACGAGTCTCCACACTCGTTTGGTTTACGAACCCTCATTCTATCAGATCTTCCGATTTAGGTCCGGTTAATTAACGTAGTTACCTATATTAGGTGTCGTTTGATTCCGTGATCTCTAGCATTGCTTGGTGGTTATCGTAGGACTTCTGAGCAATCTCAAGTGAGTACATAGACCCCTCTTTTACTGTTTTCCAAACTGTTTTGGGGTGGAACACATGTGCCTACTTGTTACTTTCATGCTTTATTGTTTCCACATCATATACCGGCTATGTTTGATAGTACATTATAGTACATTGTTTTATATGACATTTCATGCTATGTATGCCCATTGTGTGCATTACTTAGTACATCGTTTTACATGACATTTCATGCTATGTATGCCCATTGTGTGCATTACTTAGTACATCGTTTTACATGACATTTTGACATAGACATTTGACATAGACATTTCGACATAGACATTTTAACATGATTGACATTTGATCATGTAGTTCCCACAAAACATAACTTTGATTTAAACCAAGTTTTACTTCAATACTTTGTTTTTGTGCATATGGTTTAGTTGAGACATTTCACTTGCCATACATGGATATTTGACATAGACATTTGACATGGATATTTGACATAGACATTTGACATGGATATTTGACATAGACAGTTGACATAATTTACATTTGACATATAACATGTTTGACAATTGGTTTAAACATAGACATCTTACATTGGTTGGTTTGGTTTGATTAAGTGATTAAGTAACGATGCGTGTGTAATATGATACAAGCATGGTGGATACGCCGCTGGTACTTCCTATATATAAGTGGTTGTATGGTATTACATGTCGTAGCGTTATTTGAATCATTACAGTTTGATACATATGACATTTTATACAAATAACATACTTTTCACAAGACATTGTTTTACAAACAACTTATCTTATGCAAACTCATTTTATATGGTTATTCATTTAACCATACATTATTCTCTTATTTATACGTATCATTTGATCTTACCGTTTTTCAAATGATTTACAAGACAAAGCAAATTACAAGGTTCATGACTAAACATTTTCTCAAATATAAGTCATGAAACCTATTTTCACAAAGCCTATGTATCTCACCGGCATTTTTATGCTGACGTACCTATTTTCACATGTGTTTTCAGGAGATGAAGCATAGGATTTATCAAGACATACTTAGGCGTACCTGTGCCTTAGTAACTTAAAACGAGACAAGACTAGTTAATTTATGTTATGTCTCTTTGTTTCTTGTTTCAAACAATGTAACTCTCATGTTTGATTAATAAAACGAAACTTCAATTGCCATGGATTTGAAACATTTAATTCTGTTACAACACTCCCCGACGTTTCCGCCACGTTTTGTATGTTCCACGTGGTCGGGGTGTGACAGAAATGATGGTATCAGAGCCAATGGTTATAGGGAATTAGGTTATTAGTAATGCTTTGACCTAGTCTATAACCTTCTTAGGACCCTAACGCGAGTTTACTTGCGTTTAGTCATAAAATAATACTGTCACCTATCCTTAGGTGACGACCACAACAAGAACATAAATTTCAAAACCGCTTTGAAAACTAATCATCTGTTCTAGGATGATTTATTACTAGGTTTTGAACCCTCTGTTATATGGTTTTGAACCCTTTGAGTTTTCAAAATCTCGTCAAGGTTTTGAGTTTTAAATAATGTGAACACGTGCAAACTGGAAGGGTGAATGCCTGTATTCTGGGTTTTCTGTCTAGGCAAGCACTTCGTATACATCTCATCAGACGCGAGACCAGTTGTGCTTACCTGGGAATTCTTGGAATGAGTGTTCACTTATAGGCGAGCATGTCTTCGTGATACATTATTTTTGACCCATTTACTTTGATTAGTCATTGTGTGTAGTTTGTTTGCTTTTTAAAGCGAACAAATGACCACTATTCTTGCCTTCATCAGATTTGTTTCATCTCATTCTTTTCGTCTGAATCTCTCACTCGTTTCCTTTCATGTTTCCTCTTTTAGAATGCCTCCTCGACGCGATAATCAGATGGATAATGCCGAACTGGCGGGAATCATCGCACAGCAAATGGCTGTTGCCTTCCCTAATCTTTATGCTCAAATGATGCAGACCATCAACAACAACAATGCTCCCTGCAACTTCAAGAGTTTCAACTCAGCTAAACCGCTCAAGTTTAGTGGTTCAGAGGGAGCAACTGGGCTTCTTCAATGGTTTGAGAGCATTGAGAATACGTTCCGTCACGTTCAGTGTCCTGAAAATCGCAAGGTTGAGTTTTCTTCGAGCGTGTTTCAGAAGAGGGCTCTTACGTGGTGGAACGGGATTATGAGAGACCGGGGTGCTGAAATTGCACTAGCACAGACTTGGGCCGAGCTTAGAGCTCTTATGATGAGGGAGTTCTGTCCTCGTCACGAACTACGAGCTTTGGAGAGAGAATTTGATGATTTGAAGCAAGACAGCGGTGAACATCGAGCCTATACTGACCGTTTTGAAGAATTGAGCCTGTTGTGTCCTGCTATGGTTACTCCTGTGGATAAGGCAATCGAGAAATATACTGATGGTCTTCCTGACCTAGTTCAGGATATTGTTACTGGCAGCAACCCTACTACTGTCAGACAAGCCATTGAATTGTCAGCTACTCTAACTGAATCCCACATCAGAAAGAAAAAGCTTTTCCGGAAAAGTGACAAGAAACCAGCCGAGGAATCAAAGATCATGGATGAACAGACTGGATCCCATAAGGAGTCAAAGAAGTGTAAGGCTTCGCAGAATTTTGCGATTGCTGCTCAACCCAACCAAAACATCCGCCACCAACCAGCTCAGCCTCCTGTAAGGAAACCTTATGCCGGTACTGCACCGATATGCGACAAATGTAATGCACACCACTTAGCTCACCTACAGTGTCGTTTGTGTGCATCATGTGGGCGACTCGGTCACCTGGCAAATGCTTGTCGTTTTACCCCGAACCAAGCTGGTCTAAACCAACCTCAAGTAAATCCTGCTCAAGCTCGTCTTCCACGAGGTCCTTGTTTCAACTGTAACGAGATGGGCCATTTCCGAAGAAATTGCCCAAAGATTTCTAATGCAAATCCAGCGCAGGAATGAGCATCGGAGCAACTAGAAGACAATGCTGTTTAGAAATAATCAAGCCTTATGTATTATTTTCTTTTGTTGTCGAGGTCCATGAAACAGTTGTTGTTGTGGTTGTTTATAAATAAATCTTCTTATTTTGCATTATAATGTACAAATATGAATGGCATGTATAAACAATGTATCCCCTACAATACCAACAATCAAGGAATCGTATTCCTTGAAGAACAGACTACCCCGTAATTTCTTCCATCTTATTATCTCTTGCGTTTTCCACGGAAATCCTTAGTACCCGTCTCTTACAAAGAAACGAAGTACAAGGCGCAAGTTACAACTCTGTATGAATACCCAACGTACCACTATAAATTCTTAATAGGGTACCTAAGGGTATTTCCGTATATTCAAATTTTTGTGTTCCTTAATTCGAATATTGTGTTTTCTTGAAAACAAAATCGAATTTTTGGTAGATCTTCCTATCTTCATAGTTAGATTCTAATGATTTAAGTGCCAAGTGGAATCCACGGATTGGATTTCTGGCGTGCTTTAAATATCCGTATCCAAAGACAACAACTTAATGGTTAAATTAAACAACTATGTGTTTATGTGCTTATGTGTTTCCTTTTATGTTTTTGTGTGATCCAAGTTTTGTCATCCAAATCCTCGTAGAATCTTCCATATCTTCGTATAAGGGATTCATAGTAGGATACCCAAAGGTACTACATAAAATCCTTAATGGACTTCTACGTTGTAGTTAAGTCCCTTGGATTATAAAGTACTATTCAAAAAGTTAAATACATCCTACGTCGGTGTAGTTAAATGTTTCTCTTGGTAGTTGAGTTAAAGAGATCCTACGTCGATCTAAGTTAAATAGATTGGTTCGACAATCTAGTTAAATGCATCCTACGTCGGTGTAGTTAAATATTCCTCTTGGGTAGTTTCGTTGAAGAGATTGGTTCGACAATCTAGTTAAAGAGATCCTACGTCGATCTAAGTTAAATAGATTGGTTCGACAATCTAGTTAAATGCATCCTACGTCGGTGTAGTTAAATATTTCTCTTGGGTAGTTTCGTTGAAGAGATTGGTTCGACAATCTAGTTAAAGAGATCCTACGTCGATCTAAAGTTAAATACATCCTACGTCGGTGTTGTTAAATGTTTCTCTTGGTAGTTGAGTTAAAGAGATCCTACGTCGATCTAAGTTAAATAGATTGGTTCGACAATCTAGTTAAATATATCATATGTTTATGTAGTTAAATAGGCCCTCGGGTGGTCTAAGTTCAAGAGATTGTTTGTTGATCTAATCCTCTGGTGAACTAGTTAAAGGGACTCTGTTGCAGTCAAGTTAAGTCACCACGGGATTATTCGTTGATTTTTCCCATACGCATTATGAAATGAACTGTGCGGACTGTGCAAGGAAATAAGTAATTATGGAGGCCTACATAATTATGGAATTCAGTGCACAGAAACCACAGGAAGTTTTGTCATGTGTTAGGACCTATAGTAGTAACAAGAGTAATGATACGGGAAAAGTCTTGGACTCGACCAATGTCATATATTCTTATACTCCCCAATTCTGATTTCAAGCACACACAAGTTTCCTATGATAATTCTTCACGGGAAATGTTCTCCTGTCTATAGTTCAAAACTCCATGTTTTGTTACTACAAGGACTTCACTTTGAGGGTTGACATCTTTGCTAAGAATCCTAACATGGCCTAGAGTTTTACTTAAGGGCTCAATGGATTTGTCTGAAGGCAAAACCGTCACAGCTGTCTCCACAAGTTTCCTCTAAAACTAAATTTCGGGACGAAATTTCCTAAAGTAGGGGAGACTGTAACACCTGTGTCATTTCAACCATCAAACAAATGCCAAACCAATGAAATATTGTATTTCATACTTTGGACTGGTAAAAATATGTGTATCGTTTGCACATATCAACTCTTGTTCGATTTCAAGCTTTAAATCGCTTTCTGGAAGGTTATACGCGCTCTGATGTGCAGATATAACCAGTTTAATCCAACGAACACTCCGGAATAGTGAAATAGGCTTAACATACCTTAAATAACCTTTACATAACTTATATATAAGTTTTGGAAGGTTTGGTATGGCAAAAACAAGTTAAATCGGTTACAGGGACTAAAGTTGACAAACTGCGAAAGTATGCCAATTTGAACTGTAACAGACTCTCCGGAACATGACCATAAGTTAAACACACCTTAAATATCCTTTACATAGCTTAGAAATAGGCTTTGAGGGGTTCGGTGTGCTAAAATAAACTTTTGTATCATTCAGGGACTAAAAGTGTCAAAAAGTGCACAAGTTTGCATTTTCGCGCATAACTTACGTTCTGAATACATCCGGACATCCAAAAATTTATGTTAGCATGACTACATTATATTTTAGTGTTCGCCTTAAGAAAAATCCATTCGTTTCGTCATTTGGATCGTTTTTCGCACTTGTGCGCATTCCGTCGTAATTAACCGAACATCGCGTTCGTACGGCCAAACGAACCGACATCTGAGATATTTTTGAACATATTTTAAGTTCCCTATACTTTAACTTCATTTTAGAGCTTTGAAATGGGGTTAACGGGCCTTAAACGTGTCGAAAATGGCCTAAATACAGTTCAGGGACCAAAAGTGTAATTCTGCCGAAATAGTGCCTAGCGGTGCGCTACACTTTAAGCGTAGCGGTGCGCTAGGGGTCTTCTGATCAGATTAAATGTTTTTAAATGCAAGTTGCAGCCATTTGATCCTTAACCACATGTTTTTAAGTGATGTGTCATTAAGTTAAGGTGCCAAGTAGCCTCCATAACATTGTGACAAGTGTACGGCTCGGATCGTGGCACGTTTCCCAAGAAACGATCTCAACGGTTCACCGAAAACTATAAATAACCCAACACCCCCATTGCATTTTCTCACAAGAATTCTGATTTTGAGAGCTCTAAGTTGAAACCATTGTTTCATACCTGAGTTCTTGAGTCGGGATTAGCATTCGGGGACCCTGGGTTAGTATTCTTTCGTTCTTTTCCTTATTTTACTGCTTTTCGAGTCAGAAAGTCAAACTTTGTTTGACTTTCAGCGTTGACCAGTAATGGTCAATGCGAAGTTCTGTTGAACTTCGCAACGTGATTGTAATCACGATGGTCATAGTCCTTGGGACTATGCCTACTGATTACCACGTTGTCTAGGGTCGTAGGGTAAGCGATCTAAACAATCGCTTATACCTCGAACTCGACCCATTTGGTCGATCATTAGGATCCGACCAAATATATTAGGTGACCATAGTAGGTAGGGAATAACCTTCCGAGGTTATACCCTATGGTCACATCGTTTAAGTAGTTGTATGATAGGTAGTTTATATGCCTTAGGTAAATTACCAGAATACCCTTTTTATGCATAATTGGTAATTTAGCATTTGTAACCTAAACTTTTGCCACATAACTGATTATGTAACATGTTTAGGCATATAACACTTGTCATAGGGCTGGTTAGGCGTTCCGAACGCATTTTACGCAAACGACGCGTTAAAGTAGCGTAAGCTACCTAAACGGGTCGTAATGGGTCGTGAACGCTTATGTTAGGTTTCATTTAGTATGTAGGCTTTGTTAAACCATATGACATGAGTCTCCACACTCGTTTGGTTTACGAACCCTCATTCTATCAGATCTTCCGATTTAGGTCCGGTTAATTAACGTAGTTACCTATATTAGGTGCCGTTTGATTCCGTGATCTCTAGCATTGCTTGGTGGTTATCGTAGGACTTCTGAGCAATCTCAAGTGAGTACATAGACCCCTCTTTTACTGTTTTCCAAACTGTTTTGGGGTGGAACACATGTGCCTACTTGTTACTTTCATGCTTTATTGTTTCCACATCATATACCGGCTATGTTTGATAGTACATTATAGTACATTGTTTTATATGACATTTCATGCTATGTATGCCCATTGTGTGCATTACTTAGTACATCGTTTTACATGACATTTCATGCTATGTATGCCCATTGTGTGCATTACTTAGTACATCGTTTTACATGACATTTTGACATAGACATTTGACATAGACATTTCGACATAGACATTTTAACATGATTGACATTTGATCATGTAGTTCCCACAAAACATAACTTTGATTTAAACCAAGTTTTACTTCAATACTTTGTTTTTGTGCATATGGTTTAGTTGAGACATTTCACTTGCCATACATGGATATTTGACATAGACATTTGACATGGATATTTGACATAGACATTTGACATGGATATTTGACATAGACAGTTGACATAATTTACATTTGACATATAACATGTTTGACAATTGGTTTAAACATAGACATCTTACATTGGTTGGTTTGGTTTGATTAAGTGATTAAGTAACGATGCGTGTGTAATATGATACAAGCATGGTGGATACGCCGCTGGTACTTCCTATATATAAGTGGTTGTATGGTATTACATGTCGTAGCGTTATTTGAATCATTACAGTTTGATACATATGACATTTTATACAAATAACATACTTTTCACAAGACATTGTTTTACAAACAACTTATCTTATGCAAACTCATTTTATATGGTTATTCATTTAACCATACATTATTCTCTTATTTATACGTATCATTTGATCTTACCGTTTTTCAAATGATTTACAAGACAAAGCAAATTACAAGGTTCATGACTAAACATTTTCTCAAATATAAGTCATGAAACCTATTTTCACAAAGCCTATGTATCTCACCGGCATTTTTATGCTGACGTACCTATTTTCACATGTGTTTTCAGGAGATGAAGCATAGGATTTATCAAGACATACTTAGGCGTACCTGTGCCTTAGTAACTTAAAACGAGACAAGACTAGTTAATTTATGTTATGTCTCTTTGTTTCTTGTTTCAAACAATGTAACTCTCATGTTTGATTAATAAAACGAAACTTCAATTGCCATGGATTTGAAACATTTAATTCTGTTACAACACTCCCCGACGTTTCCGCCACGTTTTGTATGTTCCACGTGGTCGGGGTGTGACAAGAACTTCTCCATACCGCTTGACGAAATTCGTGTTGGCAAAACACTGAAATTTGTTGAGAAACCAGTGGAAATCATGGAACGTGAAGTCAAGTGGCTTAAACGCAAGCGCATTCCTTTGGTCAAAGTTCGCTGGGAAGCTAAACGTGGACCTGAGTTTACTTGGGAATGCGAAGATCAAATGAAGGCGAAATATCCACATCTTTTTCCACGAGTTTCCTCTAAATAAATTTCGGGACGAAATTTCCACAAGTAGGGGAGACTGTAACAACTGTGCTTGTAATCACTATGAACAGTTCTATTATCAATAAAACAATGTTATTTGATCACAATGTTTGTTTGATTGTGTTTTACATTTTTCATGTTTTGACTTTTATGTAATTTCAAACTCTACATCGCTTTCTGGAGAGTTATACGCAAACTAGTGCGTAAACGTACTCAGTTTAATGCGATAAATACTCCGGAACATCAACATATACTCAACATACCTTAAATAACCTTTACATAACTTAGAAATAAGTTTTGAAGGCTTTGGTATGGCAAAAACAAGTTAATTCGCTTACAGGGACTAAATATGACAAACTGCGAAAGTATGTCAATTTGAACTGTAACGAACATTCCGGAACATGACCATAAGTTAAACACACCTTAAATATCCTTTACATATCTTAGAAATAGGCTTTGAGGGGTTCGGTGTGCTAAAATAAACTTTTGGGACATTCAGGGACTAAAAGTGTTAAAAAGTGCACAAGTTTGCATTTTCGCGCATAACTTACGTTCTGAATACATCCAGACATCCAAAATTTTATGAAAGCATGACTACATTATATTTTAATGTTCGCCTTAAGAAAAATCCATTCGTTGCGTCATTTGGATCGTTTTTCGCGCTTGTGCGCATTTCGTCGTAATTAAGCGAACATCGCGTTCATACGGCCAAACGAACTGACATCAGACATATTTTTGAACATGTTTCATGTCCACAATGTTTAGGCAACATTTTAGGGCCTTAAAGTTGGCTTTACGGGCCTTAGAAGTGCCGGAAATGGGCTGAATACACAACAGGGACCAAAAATGTAATTTCTGATCTGCAACTGTCAGGCGGCCCGCCTCAGTTTCTGATCTTTCTCACGCGGGCCGCGTCCGCCTGTCTGATCAGATTAGAACGAACAGTCAGCACGATCCAGCTGTTTTAACCACAACCACATGCTTGCAACTTGCCTAATCTGTTGATAAACATCATTTTTAGCCACCATGAGTTTCCGACACTTGTACGGCTTGGATTAAGGCACGATATTCAACAAACGATCTTAACGGTTACCCGAAAACTATAAATACCCCACCCCCCATGCTTCAAAATCACAAGAAACTTGATTTGAGAAACTCTAAGTTGAAACATTTGTTTCATACCTGAGATTTTTGAATCGAGTTTAGCATTCGGGGACCCTTCGTAAGTATTCTTTCGTTCTTTTCCTTATTTTACTGCTTTTCGAGTCAGAAAGTCAAACTTTGTTTGACTTTCAGCGTTGACCAGTAATGGTTAATGCGAAGTTCGTTTGAACTTCGCAACGTGATTGTAATCACGATGGTTATAGTCCTTAGGGACTATGCCTACTGATTACCACGTTGTCTAGAGTCGTAGGGTAGGCGATCTAATAAATCGCCTATACCTTCGAACTCGACCCATTTGGTCGATCATTAGGATCCGACCAAATACGTTAGGTGACCATAGTAGGTAGGGAATAGCCTTCCGAGGTTATACCCTATGGTCGCTTTGTTTAAGTAGTTGTATGATAGGTAGTTTATATGCCTTAGGTAAATTACCAGAATACCCTTTTCATGTATAATTGGTAATTAAGCATATGTAACCTAAACTTTTGTCACATAACTGATTATGTAACATGTTTAGGCATATAACACTTGTCATAGGACTAGTTAGACGGTCTGAACGCGTTTCACGCGCACGACGCGTTAAAGTAGCATATGTTACCTTAATGGGTCGCGATGGGTCGAAAGCAATTAGGTTTGGTTTCATTGTAGTATGTAGGCCTTGTTAAACCATATCATATGAGTTCCAATACTCATTTGGTTTACCAAGCCTCATCCTATCCAATCTTTTGATTTAAGTCCGGTTTATTTATATAGTTTTAGATTGCCGACTGATTTCCGTGCTCCCTCTAGCTTTGTTTGGTTGTTGTTCAAGACCTCCAAGCATTATCAGGCGAGTACATTATTCCCCTCTTTTACTGTTTTCAACTGTTTTGGGGTGACTCATATGTGCTAAATGTTTTATCAATGGTTTCAAGAACAATTACAATGTGGTTTCAAGAACAATAACAATTATTTCAAGAACGCTGACAATGATTTCAAGAACGGATACAATGATTTCAAAAACTAATAACAATTTCAAAAAGTGAACAAACTTGTTGGTTGTAGTTTACATGACCGATGACATTCATTAGCAATGATCAAGCCGACCAGTATTAGGTTATGGTACCATAGGATCTGACAAATCCCGTTATTTACTGCACCCATTGTTATGTGTGGGGGTTGTGGGTAGCGACTGAATCTGTAATCATTAACTTATCCTTTGGTAAGGGTTTGTTAAGAACGAGAACGAGAACGAGTTGGAACGAGGAACGAGTCAAGAAGGTTTGAATGTTATTAGAGAATCGACCATAAAGTAGTTTCACAATTAAAATATTAACTTACCCTTTGGTAAGGGTTTGTTAAAACAAGAACGATTTGAACGATTAAAACAAGAACGATTGGTTTTCACACGATGGTTTAACGATTGGGTAAACATTTGTACATGATTGACATTTGATCATGTATTTTCCACAAAACATAACTTTGATTTAAACCAAGTTTTACTTCAATACTTTGTTTTTGTGCATATGGTTTAGTTGAGACATTTCACTTGCCATACATGGATATTTGACATAGACATTTGACATGGATAATTGACATAGACATTTGACATGGACATTTAAACATAGACATTTTTACATTGTTTGGTTTGGTTTGATTAAGTGATTAAGTAACGATGTGTGTGTAATATGATACAAGCATGGTGGATACGCCGCTGGTACTTCCTATATATAAGTGTTTGTATGGTATTACATATTGTAGCGTTATTTGAATCATTTCAGTTTGAGACATAGAACATTTTATACAAGTAACATACTTTTCACAAGACATTTATTTACAAACAACATATCTTATACAAACTCATTTTACATGGTTATTCGTTTAATCATGCATTATTCTCTTATTTATACATATCACCTGAAGTTATTATTTTTCAAATGATTTACAAAGACAAAGCAAATTACAAGGTTCATGACTAAACATTTTCTTAAACAGAAGTCATGAATCTTATTTTCACAAAACCTATGTACTCGCCAGCATTTCTTTGCTGACCTCGTTTTCACATATGTTTCAGGTATTGTTGGATGATATCGATTGATAAGATGCATGCTCACATAGGACTGGACAAGGCCTTAGTGACTCAATAACAATGATAGACTATGTTTAAATAGTGTATTTAGATTTCCAGACGATGTAATTATTCAATGTTTAATAAATCGAAACACTTTTGATATCCATGGTTATGAAACATTAATTCTGTTGCAACACGCCCCGATGTTTCCGCCGTGATTTGTTGTTTTACGCGGTCGGGGTGTGACAGAAAAGATGGTATCAGAGCCAATGGTTATAGGGAATTAGGTTATTAGTAATGCTTTGACCTAGTCTATAACTTTCTTAGGACCCTAACGCGAGTTTACTTGCGTTTAGTCATAAAACAATACCGTCACCTGTCCTTAGGCGACGACCACAACAAGAACATAAATTTCAAAACCGCTTTGAAAACTAATCATCTGTTCTAGGATGATTGATTACAAGGTTTTGAACCCTCTATTGTAAGGTTTTGAACCCTCTGTTATATGGTTTTGAACCCCTTCGAATTTTCAAAATCTCGACAAGGTTTTGAGTCTTAAATAATGTGAACACGTGCAAACTGGAAGGGTGAATGCCTGTATTCTGGGTTTTCTGTCTAGGCAAGCACTTCGTATATATCTCATCAGACGCGAGACCAGTTGTGCTTACCTGGGAATTCTTGGGATGAGTGTTCACTTATAGGCGAGCATGTCTTCGCGATACATTATTTTTGACCCATTTACTTTGATCAGTCACTGTGTGCCGTTTGTTGCTTTGTAGTAATAAACAAATAACCACTATCCTTGCTTTCATCAGATTTGTTTCATCTCATTCTTTTCGTCTAAATTCTCTCACTCGTTTCCTTTCATGTTTCCTCTTTTAGACAATGCCTCCTCGACGCGAAAACCAGATAGAGACTGCCGAGCTGGCAGAAATCATTGCGCAGCAAATGGCTGCTCAATTCCCAAACCTCTTTGCTCAATGGAACCAAGCCAACAACAACAACAACGTGCTATGCAAATACAAGGATTTTAACCAGGCTAAACCACTCAAGTTTAGTGGTTCTGAAGGAGCGACTGGGCTTCTTCAATGGTTCGAGAGCATTGAGAATACTTTCCGCCACGTGCAGTGTCCTGGCAATCGCAAGGTCGGGTTTTCTACAAGCGTGTTTCAGAAGAGGGCTCTCACATGGTGGAACGGGATTATGAGGGATCGTGGTGCAGAAGTTGCTCTAGCACAGACGTGGGCTGAACTTAGGGCCCTTATGATGAGGGAATTCTGTCCTCGTCATGAGCAACGAGCTTTGGAGAAGGAATTTGATGAGTTGAAGCAAGATAGTGGTGAGCACAGGGCGTATACTGATAGATTTGAGGAGCTGAGTCTGCTTTGCCCGACAATGGTTACCCCACTTGACATAGCTATCGAAAGGTACATCGACGGCCTACCTGACTCGGTACAAGACATCCTTACTGGTAGTAACCCTGCCACACTCCGTCAGGCGATCGAGTTATCAGCGACATTGACTGAGTCGCAGATTCGGAAGAACAAGTTACACAGGAAGGGTGACAAGGGCAAGAAACAGTCAGCTGACAAGGAGGATAGCAAGAAAGGCCAAAACAAGAAGGGTAAGGAAGGTGAGACGTCAAAGAAATCAAAGAAGCGAAAGGGTGCCCAAAATTTTGCTGTTACAGCACAGACTGCTCAGAACCCGCGGAACCAACCAGCTCAGCCACCTGCAAAGAAAGCATATGCCGGTACCGCACCTTATTGTGCACGCTGCAACGGTCATCACGCAATACAACAAGCTTGCTGGCAATGCACGACGTGTGGTAAACTTGGGCATTTGGCCAAAGTTTGTCGTTTGGGACAAAATCAGGCTGCTCAGGTTCAAGCTCCGGTTCAAGGGAATGCTGAGAGATTCCCACTGGGTTCATGTTTCAATTGCGGAGAGATTGGTCATTTCCGCCACAACTGCCCAAGACTGGTGAATGCAAATGCTAACGCAAACCCGAATGCGAACGTCAACGTCAATGTGAATCCAGCACGTGGACGAGTGTATAACATCAATGAGGCAATCAATGATGAAGAACAAGTAGAATTTTGAAATTCCTCTGGTTGTTATCTTGTAACATTTAAAGACAATGCGGTTGTTATATAAATAAAAATTTGTGGTTTTTATTTTCAACTAATGCAATTGTATGAATGTTTGATCCAACCTTATGATGTCATCACAAAGACAAAACTACTCTTGTGGTTCTGTCATTTTTATGATCACTTGTGATCTCCCTAAGAACCTCAAACACTGGTTTCTTTTAAATCTAAAGTATTTTATCATCTTGCACCGTTCGAGATGCAAGAATTATCAAAACAGCTTCAAGAGTTGTCTGATAAAGGATTCATCCGTCCGAACTTTTCACCTTGGAGAAACTCCTGTTCTCCTTGTGAAAAGAAAAATGGATCTTTTCGAATGTATATCGATTAACGTAAGCCTAGTAAGCTTACCATCAAGAATCGATATCCCCCCTACCTTAAATCAACGATTTCTCCGATCAACTGCATAACGTTTCATGCTTTTCCAAGATCGATTTGCATTTTGGGTATCATCAACTTTGTATTCTCAAAGAAGATATTCCCAAAACGGTTTTCTGCACGAAGTATGGCCAATACGAGTTTACAGTCATGCCATTTAGGTTGACAATTACTCCAGCCATCTTCAAGGACTTAATAAATAGAGTCTGCAAGCCTTATTTGGATCAGTTCGTCATTGTTATTAATGACATCTTGATCTATTCATATCCCGAGCTGGTAACGATCAACACTTTCATTGACACTGGAACCCTTAAAGAAGGAACAAACTTTTCGCTAAATCCTCCAAGGGGAAATTTTGGCTTAAAGAAGTTCAGTTCTTGGGTCATGTAGTCAACAAGCAGGGTATTCATATGGATCAATCCAAATTACCGCAATTAAGGATTTGATCCCTAGTATGCTTTAAATACCCGTGTCCAACGATAACGAATAAAACAATTAAACAAATTGAACGATTATGCGATTATATGTTATGTGTTTGTGTGTTCTCCTCTATGTTTTTGTGTGATACGATTTTCAAATCCTCATAGAATCTTTCATATCTTCATATGAGGGATTCATAGTAGGATATTCAAAAGGTACTACCTTAATCTTTATGGGCTTCTACGTTGTAATTAAGACCCTTGGGTTATATGGTACCACTCCATGGTTCGATAAGAGACCCTTTAATGGTCTAATCAAAAAGATTGATTCACAATTTGGTTAAAGAACGACATCTAGTGATGTAGCTGGACAGACTCCTTGATAGTCTATTTAGATCATTTATTGATTTAATTAAAAGGACTCTATGGCGGTCTAGTCACACTCATCACAGGATTGTTCATTTGGTTTTCCCCTGCACATTATAAAATGGACTGAGTGAACTATGCAAGGAATTGTCTGATTATGGACGCGTACATAATTATGAAATTTAGTGCACAGAAACCCAGTAAGATTTATTATGTGTAAGAACCGATAGTGACAACAATAACGAAATGAGAACGATGTAATAGAGGTACGGTGGACGCACCAATGACGCTTTATATACTTGTATATAAGTATCCCTCTTACATTGCAAACATGATGTTATTAAAGTCACTAGAAGTTCAGAACCCTAACCAATGTTGTTTGATCTTTTCAACTTTATGCTTTCAAGCTCTCACAAGTTTCCTCTAAATAAATTTCGGGACGAAATTTCCTAAAGTAGGGGAGACTGTAACACCTGTGCCTTCACGGCCATCAAACAAATACCAAACCAATGAAATATTATATTTCATACTTGGGATTTGTAAAAATATGTGTATCATTTGCACATATCAATTCTTGTTCAAATTCCAAACTCTAAATCGCTTTCTGGAAGGTTATACGCGCACCGATGCGTAAATATAACCATTTTAATGCAACAAACACTCCGGAATAGTGACATAGGCTTAACATACCTTAAATAACCTTTACATAACTTAGAAATAAGTTTTGAAGGCTTTGGTATGGCAAAATCTAGTTAATTCGCTTACAGGGACTAAACTTGACAAACTGCGAAAGTATGCCAATTTGAACTGTAACAGACATTCCGGAACATGGACATAAGTTAAACATACCATAAATATCCTTTACATAGCTTAGAAATAGGCTTTGAGGGGTTCGGTGTGCTAAAATAAACTTTTGGGTCATTCAGGGACTAAAAGTGTAAAAAAGTGCACAAGTTTGCATTTTCACGCATAACTTACGTTCTGAATACATCCGGACATCCAAAAATTTATGTAAGCATGACTATATTATATTTTAGTGTTCGCCATAAGAAAAATCCATTCGTCACGTCATTTGGATCGTTTTTCGCGCTTATGCGCATTCCGTCGTAATTAAGCGAACATCGCGATCGTACGGCCAAACGAACCGACATCCTAGATATTTTTGAGCATGTTTTGAGTTCCCTATACTTTAACTTCATTTTAGAGCCTTGAAATGAGGTTAACGGGGTTCAAACGCATCGAAAATCGCGTAAACGGGCTGCAGGGACCATTTCTGCCATTTTTGAAAGTTTGCTGAAACAAGGAGGCAGTGGCGTAGCGCCACTGCATATAGCCTTACCAGTCGCGCTACGCGACTGGCTACTCTGGACAGAAACATCAGATTAAGGACCAGATTCAGTGTTTTGCAATTCTAATCAAGTTTCCAACACCCCAAAGGGCAAGTACACTTGTCAACACCCTATGGTGAGTGCCAATGAGCCACCACAACCTTCCGACAAGTGTTCGGGCAAGATCATTTCCCCTTTTCCAAGAAACGATCCTAACGGTTCGGGAAAAACTATAAATACCCCAACACCCCCATTGCTAAAATCACAAGAAACTTGATTTGAGAAACTCTAAGTTGAAACATTTGTTTCATACCTGAGATTTTTGAATCGAGTTTAGCATTCGGGGACCCTTCGTAAGTATTCTTTCGTTCTTTTCCTTATTTTACTGCTTTTCGAGTCAGAAAGTCAAACTTTGTTTGACTTTCAGCGTTGACCAGTAATGGTTAATGCGAAGTTCGTTTGAACTTCGCAACGTGATTGTAATCACGATGGTTATAGTCCTTAGGGACTATGCCTACTGATTACCACGTTGTCTAGAGTCGTAGGGTAGGCGATCTAATAAATCGCCTATACCTTCGAACTCGACCCATTTGGTCGATCATTAGGATCCGACCAAATACGTTAGGTGACCATAGTAGGTAGGGAATAACCTTCCGAGGTTATACCCTATGGTCGCTTTGTTTAAGTAGTTGTATGATAGGTAGTTTATATGCCTTAGGTAAATTACCAGAATACCCTTTTCATGTATAATTGGTAATTAAGCATATGTAACCTAAACTTTTGTCACATAACTGATTATGTAACATGTTTAGGCATATAACACTTGTCATAGGACTAGTTAGACGGTCTGAACGCGTTTCACGCGCACGACGCGTTAAAGTAGCATATGTTACCTTAATGGGTCGCGATGGGTCGAAAGCAATTAGGTTTGGTTTCATTGTAGTATGTAGGCCTTGTTAAACCATATCATATGAGTTCCAATACTCATTTGGTTTACCAAGCCTCATCCTATCCAATCTTTCGATTTAAGTCCGGTTTATTTATATAGTTTTAGATTGCCGACTGATTTCCGTGCTCCCTCTAGCTTTGTTTGGTTGTTGTTCAAGACCTCCAAGCATTATCAGGCGAGTACATTATTCCCCTCTTTTACTGTTTTCAACTGTTTTGGGGTGACTCATATGTGCTAAATGTTTTATCAATGGTTTCAAGAACAATTACAATGTGGTTTCAAGAACAATAACAATTATTTCAAGAACGCTGACAATGATTTCAAGAACGAATACAATGATTTCAAAAACTAATAACAATTTCAAAAAGTGAACAAACTTGTTGGTTGTAGTTTACATGACCGATGACATTCATTAGCAATGATCAAGCCGACCAGTATTAGGTTATGGTACCATAGGATCTGACAAATCCCGTTATTTACTGCACCCATTGTTATGTGTGGGGGTTGTGGGTAGCGACTGAATCTGTAATCATTAACTTATCCTTTGGTAAGGGTTTGTTAAGAACGAGAACGAGAACGAGTTGGAACGAGGAACGAGTCAAGAAGGTTTGAATGTTATTAGAGAATCGACCATAAAGTAGTTTCACAATTAAAATATTAACTTACCCTTTGGTAAGGGTTTGTTAAAACAAGAACGATTTGAACGATTAAAACAAGAACGATTGGTTTTCACACGATGGTTTAACGATTGGGTAAACATTTGTACATGATTGACATTTGATCATGTATTTTCCACAAAACATAACTTTGATTTAAACCAAGTTTTACTTCAATACTTTGTTTTTGTGCATATGGTTTAGTTGAGACATTTCACTTGCCATACATGGATATTTGACATAGACATTTGACATGGATAATTGACATAGACATTTGACATGGACATTTAAACATAGACATTTTTACATTGTTTGGTTTGGTTTGATTAAGTGATTAAGTAACGATGTGTGTGTAATATGATACAAGCATGGTGGATACGCCGCTGGTACTTCCTATATATAAGTGTTTGTATGGTATTACATATTGTAGCGTTATTTGAATCATTTCAGTTTGAGACATAGAACATTTTATACAAGTAACATACTTTTCACAAGACATTTATTTACAAACAACATATCTTATACAAACTCATTTTACATGGTTATTCGTTTAATCATGCATTATTCTCTTATTTATACATATCACCTGAAGTTATTATTTTTCAAATGATTTACAAAGACAAAGCAAATTACAAGGTTCATGACTAAACATTTTCTTAAACAGAAGTCATGAATCTTATTTTCACAAAACCTATGTACTCGCCAGCATTTCTTTGCTGACCTCGTTTTCACATATGTTTCAGGTATTGTTGGATGATATCGATTGATAAGATGCATGCTCACATAGGACTGGACAAGGCCTTAGTGACTCAATAACAATGATAGACTATGTTTAAATAGTGTATTTAGATTTCCAGACGATGTAATTATTCAATGTTTAATAAATCGAAACACTTTTGATATCCATGGTTATGAAACATTAATTCTGTTGCAACACGCCCCGATGTTTCCGCCACGATTTGTTGTTTTACGCGGTCGAGGTGTGACAACATAGACCCCTCTTTTACTGTTTTCCAAACGTTTTGGGGTGGAACACATGTGCCTACTTGTTACTTTCATGCTTTCCTGTTTTCACATCATATACCGGCTATGTTTGTTAGTACATTATAGTACATGATTTCATTACATTTCATGCTAGGTGTGCCCATTGTGTGCATTACTTAGTACATTGTTTTACATTACATTTCATGCTAGGTATGCCCATTTTGTGCATTACTTAGTACATCGTTTTACATGACATTTCACGCTATGTATGTTCATTTGATTACATACTTAGTGCATTGTTTTTCACATGCTTACATTTTGGTATGACATTTGGTTTGTTTACATGGGACAATACATTCATTAACATTAGCTACGCCGTTCGTTAGTAGGTAGTGGTACCATAGGAATTGACAACTCCCGTTCCGGACATCCCAGGGAAAGGGGATGAAAGGAATGACCGAATTCGATGATATAAGACAGATAGACCTTTAATTTGTTTAAAGGGTTTTATCACCACAGTCACAAGGCTTGGATGTATGCATTTTCACAATACCGGATAAATGTTCATATTAAATATTTGCATGCATTTTTCCACAAAGACATAAGATTGATTTAAACCATGTTTTACTTCAATATTTTGTTTTTGTGCATATGGTTTAGTTGAGACATTTCACTTGCCATACATGACATTTTGACATAGACATTTTACACAAAGACATTTGACAAAGACATTTGACATAGACATTTGACATGGATATTTGACATAGACATTTGACATGGATATTTGACGTAGACATTTGACATGGATATTTGACATAGACATTTGACATAGATATTTGACATAGACATTTGACATGATTTACATTTGACATATAACATTTTGACAATTGGTTTAAACATAGACTTCTTACATTGGTTGGTTTGGTTTGATTAAGTGATTAAGTAACGATGCGTGTGTAATATGATACAAGCATGGTGGATACGCCGCTGGTACTTCCTATATATAAGTGTTTGTATGGTATTACATGTCGTAACGTTATTTGAATCATTTCAATATTGAGACATAGAACATTTTATACAAATAACATACTTTTCACAAGACATTGATTTTACAAACAACTTATCTTATACAAACACATTTTTACATGGTTATTTATTTAACCTGACATTTACTTATTCATATCATCTGATCTTATTGTTTTCAAATGATTTACAAGACAAAGCAAATTACAAGGTTCATGACTAAACATTTTGCTTAAACATAAGTCATGAATCCTATTTTGACAAACCTATGTATCTCACAGGCATTTTTATGCTGACGTACCAATTTTCACATGTGTTTTCAGGTGCTTTTCCATAGGATGTTGATCACGATACTAGGGCGGACCTGTGCCTTAGAGACTTTAAAAGAAGATAGACTATGTTTAATTATGTTCTGAACTCTTAAATTCCTGTTTGAAACAATGTAACACCTCTGTTTTTAAATAAAATACAACTTTGTATGCCATGGTTATGAAACAATTTATTCTGTTACGACACGCCCCGATGTTTCCGCCGCGATTTGTTGTTTTACGCGGTCGGGGTGTGACAAATTGGTTTCAGACATTCCATGACAACAGGAATGGGGTGTCAAATCCTATAGCGCTATATCATACTAACAATCGGTCTGGTGAACATAAAATAAGTACAATTCAACATTGGTTACACATTACATGACTTACATCTTGACATAAACATTTGACACATTATTCAATATGTTTGGAAATTGGTTTAAACATAGACATCTTACATTGTTTGGTTTGGTTTGAGTAAGTGATTAAGTAACGAGGCGTGTGTAATATGATACAAGCATGGTGGATACGCCGCTGGTATTTCCTATATATAAGTGTTTGTATGGTATTACATATCGTAGCGTTATTTGAATCATTTCAGTTTGAGACATATAACATTTTATACAAATAACATACTGTTACAATACATTGTTTTACAAGCAACTTATCATATACAAACTCATTTTACAATGGTTATTCATTTAACCATACATTATTCTCTTATTTATACATATCATCTGATCTTATTGCTTTTCAAATGATTTACAAAACAAAGCAAACTACAAGGTTCATGACTAAACATTTTCTTAAACATAAGTCATGAATCTTATTTCACAAAACCTATGTATCTCACAGGCATTTTTATGCTGACGTACCTATTTTTACACATGTTTCAGGTACTGCTTTGCAATGATTGTTGATACATACTACATATAGGATGGACTCGTGCCTTAGCAACTTTAAAACTTGGAAGATCATAATTGTACTTTTGATTGTATTATAACAATGAGTTCATTTATTCAATAAAACAGAATTTATTTATGCCATGGTTATGAAACAATAATTCTGTTACAACACTCCCCGACGTTTCCGCCACGTTTGGTTGCTTTACGTGGTCGGGGTGTGACAGAAAAGTTGGTATCAGAGCCAATGGTTATAGGGAATTAGGTTATTAGTAATGCTTTGACCTAGTCTATAACCTTCTTAGGACTCTAACGTGAGTTTACTTGCGTTTAGTCATAAAACAATACCGTCACCTATCCTTAGGCGACAACCACAACAAGAACATAAATTTCAAAACCGCTTTAAAAACTAATCATCTGTTCTAGGATGATTTATTACTAGGTTTTGAACTCTCTATTATAAGGTTTTGAACCCCTTTAAGTTTTCAAAATCTCGTCAAGGTTTTGGGTTTTAAATAATGTGAACACGTGCAAACTGGAAGGGTGAATGCCTGTATTCTGGGTTTTCTGTCTAGGCAAGCACTTCGTATATATCTCATCAGACGCGAGACCAGTTGTGCTTACCTGGGAATTCTTGGGATGAGTGTTCACTTATAGGCGAGCATGTCTTCGCGATACATTATTTTTGACCCATTTACTTTGATTAGTCACTGTGTGTAGTTTGGTTGCTTTGTAATGCAAACAAATAACCACTATCCTTGCTTTCATCAGATTTGTTTCATCTCATTCTTTTCGTCTAATTCTCTCACTCGTTTCCTTTCATGTTTCCTCTTTTAGAATGCCTCCTCGACGTGAAAATCAGATGGCGAATGCCGAACTGGCGGAAATCATTGCGCAGCAAATGGCTGTTGCCTTCCCAAATCTTTATGCTCAAATGATGCAGGCCATCAACAACAACAATGCTCCATGTAATTTCAAGAGTTTCAACTCGGCCAAACCGCTTAAGTTTAGTGGTTCTGAGGGAGCAACTGGGCTTCTTCAATGGTACGAGAGCATTGAGAATACCTTCCGTCATGTTCAGTGTCCTGAAAATCGCAAGGTCGAGTTTTCTTCAAGTGTGTTTCAGAAGAGGGCTCTCACATGGTGGAACGGGGTGATGAGAGACCGCGGTGCTGAGGTTGCATTAGCACAGACTTGGGCTGAGCTTAGGGCTCTTATGATGAAGGAGTTTTGCCCTCGTCATGAACTGCGAGCTTTGGAGAGGGAGTTTGATGATTTGAAGCAAGACAGTGGTGAGCATCGAGCCTATACTGACCGTTTTGAAGAATTGAGCCTTTTGTGCCCTGCAATGGTTACTCCTGTGGATAAGGCGATCGAGAAATATACTGATGGTCTTCCTGACCTAGTTCAGGATATTGTTACTGGCAGTAACCCTACTACTGTCAGACAAGCCATTGAATTGTCTGCCACTCTGACTGAATCCCACATCAGAAAGAAAAAGCTGTTTCGGAAGGGCGACCCAAGACCATCTGACAAGACTGCTCATGTGGAACCAAAGGAAGAAAATGCTGAGGTGTCCAAGAAGAAGAAGCGCAAAGCCTCTCAGAACTGCGCTGTAACTGCTCAAAACAAACAGGTTGCACCAAACCAGCCAGCACAACCTCGCAAAAGGCAAAACTATGTTGGTACTGCACCTTTGTGCAACAAGTGCAACCGTCATCATCAAGAGCAAGAGCAGTGTCACAAATGTACCCACTGTGGGCGGTTGGGACATTTGATCAATGTTTGTCGTTATGCAAATCAAGCTGCTGCAAACCCTGCTGCTGTTCAAGCACGGTTCCCTCCAGGGTCATGTTATAACTGCGGTGACCTTACCCACTACAGGAACAATTGCCCAAGACTTGTTAACATACCTCCAGCACGTGGACGAGTGTTTAACATCAATGAGGCAAACATGAACAATGATGCGGCAGTGAACAACTAGTGTTTTGTTATTTCCCTTGGTTGTTATCTTTGATGTTTAAAGACAAGTCAGTTGTTATATAAATAAAAATTCGTCGTTTTTATTTTTGCAAAACTGATAACGATTGTGTGAACGTTGGATACAATCTTATGATGTCAACCCAAAGACAAACTACTCGTATGGTTCTGTCATTTTATGATCACTTGTGATCTCCCCAAGAACCTTAAACACTTGTTTCTTTTAAGAAACAAAGCCAAACTCTTATTGAGAATCCTTCTATCTTTATAGACGGATCCTTGGAAATGATTAAAGTACCAAATGAAATTCATGGATTGGATTTCTAGGGTGCTTTAAATTATCCATCCTCAAATACAACAAATTAAAGAATCAAGTTAACTAATTATGTGCTTATGTGTTTTCTTACATGTTTTGTGGTTGTATGTGATCCATCCATCCTCGTAAAATCTTTCATATCTCATATGAGGGATTTATAATAGGATATCCAAAGTTACTATCTTAAATCCTTAATGGACTTCTACGTTGTAGTCAAGTCCCTTGGGTTTTAAAGTACTATTCTATAATTGGACCCTTGGGTGGTCTAGTTAGATAGATTGATTTTGAAAATCTGATTAGAAATATCATGTGATGATATAATTGAAAAGATCCCTTAAGTGGTCTATTTAAGGAGATCGTACGACGGTCTAGTTAAGAAGATCATATGTTGATCTAGTTAAAAAGATCGTTCGTTGATTTAGTTAAAAAGATCCTTTGGTGATCTAGTCAAGTCGCTTCATGTTTATTCAGTTGATTTTTCCACTACACATTATGAAATGAACTGTGCGGACTGTGCAAGGGATTACGTAATTATGGAGGCCTACATAATTATGGAAGTCAGTGCACAGAAACCACAAAAAGTTTTGTCATGTGACGAGAATAATGATACGGGAGAAGTCACGGACTTTGACCGATGTCATTTATTCTCACACTTCCCAATTCTTATCTCAATCACACACCAAGTTTCCTATGATAAGTCTTCATAAGAAACGTTCTTCTGTCAGTGGTTCAAAATTCTATGTTTTACTATTACAAGAAATTCACTTTGAGGGTTAACAAATTCGCTAAGAGTTCTAAAATGGCCCAGAGTATTACTTAAGGGTTCAATGGATCTATTAGAAGGCGAAATCGTCACAGCTGTCTTCACAAGTTTCCTCTAGAATTAAATTTCGGGACGAAATTTCCTAAAGTAGGGGAGACTGTGACACCTGTGTCACTTCAACCATCAAACAAATGCCAAACCAATGAAATATTGTATTTCATACTTGGGATTTGTAAAAATATGTGTATCATTTGCACATATCAACTCTTGTTCGATTTTAAGCTTTAAATCGCTTTCTGGAAGGTTATACGCGCTCTGATACCAACTTTTCTGTCACACCCCGACCACGTAAAGCAACCAAACGTGGCGGAAACGTCGGGGAGTGTTGTAACAGAATTATTGTTTCATAACCATGGCATAAATAAATTCTGTTTTATTGAATAAATGAACTCATTGTTTTAATACAATCAAAAGTACAACTATGATCTTCCAAGTTTTAAAGTTGCTAAGGCACGAGTCCATCCTATATGTAGTATGTATCAACAATCATTGCAAAGCAGTACCTGAAACATGTGTAAAAATAGGTACGTCAGCATAAAAATGCCTGTGAGATACATAGGTTTTGTGAAATAAGATTCATGACTTATGTTTAAGAAAATGTTTAGTCATGAACCTTGTAGTTTGCTTTGTTTTGTAAATCATTTGAAAAGCAATAAGATCAGATGATATGTATAAATAAGAGAATAATGTATGGTTAAATGAATAACCATTGTAAAATGAGTTTGTATATGATAAGTTGCTTGTAAAACAATGTATTGTAAAAGTATGTTATTTGTATAAAATGTTATATGTCTCAAACTGAAATGATTCAAATAACGCTACGATATGTAATACCATACAAACACTTATATATAGGAAATACCAACGGCGTATCAACCATGCTTGTATCATATTACACACGCCTCGTTACTTAATCACTTACTCAAACCAAACCAAACAATGTAAGATGTCTATGTTTAAACCAATTTCCAAACATATTGAATAATGTGTCAAATGTTTATGTCAAGATGTAAGTCATGTAATGTGTAACCAATGTGATTTGTATAAATAAATGTAAGATTAAACAAATAACCTTATAGTAGCATATTAAAAGTATACTTTGGATTTGTAAGTAACATATTAAACTATGTTTTGGTTTCATAAATAACATATCAAAATATGCTTTAGATGTGATAAATAACATATTAAACTATGTTTTGGTTTTGTAAACAACATATCAAAATATGCTTTAGATGTGATAAATAACATATTAAACTATGTTTTGGTTTAGTAAATAACATATCAAAATATGCTTTGGATGATTAACAAAATATATGTTGGTTTTGTACTATACCACACATGAGAGTATATCAAACTATACTTTAATAGTGTGATTTGAGAATTCATTCAGACCTGGTGCATCAAAATACACCTTTGAGACTATAGAAATACCACAAAGGCAATCCCTATTTGGATGGAGCAACAAATTGGTTTCAGACATTCCATGACAACAGGAATGGGGTGTCAAATCCTATAGCGCTATATCATACTAACAATCGGTCTGGTGAACATAAAATAAGTACAATTCAACATTTTTATTTTATGTTCTTTGAGAAATCAATGCTTAAATCATAGATAGTCATTCAATTTGTCAATAGATAAGTAATAACATGTATAATCAATTATACTTTTGGAAAACATGAAAGTAACAGATAGGTACACATACTTCACCCCAAAACAGTTTGGAAAACAGTAAAATAGGGGAACTATGTACTCACTTGAGATTGCTCAGATGTCTAAAGATAACCACCAAGTAATGCTAGAGATCTCGGAATATCAAACGGCACCTAATATAGGTAACTACATTAATAAACCGGACCTAAATCGGAGGATTTAGATAGAATGAGGGTTCGTAAACCAAACGAGTATAGAGACTCGTGTCATATGGTTTAACAAAGCCTACATACTAAATGAAACCTAACCTAATTGTTTTCGACCCATTACGACCCGTTTAGGTAGCTTATGCTACTTTAACGCGTCGTGCGCGTGAAACGCGTTCGGACCGTCTAACTAGTCCTATGACAAGTGTTATATGCCTAAACATGTCACATAATCATAACCATGGCATACAAAGTTGTATTTTATTTAAAAACAGAGGTGTTACATTGTTTCAAACAGGAATTTAAGAGTTCAGAACATAATTAAACATAGTCTATCTTCTTTTAAAGTCTCTAAGGCACAGGTCCGCCCTAGTATCGTGATCAACATCCTATGGAAAAGCACCTGAAAACACATGTGAAAATTGGTACGTCAGCATAAAAATGCCTGTGAGATACATAGGTTTGTCAAAATAGGATTCATGACTTATGTTTAAGCAAAATGTTTAGTCATGAACCTTGTAATTTGCTTTGTCTTGTAAATCATTTGAAAACAATAAGATCAGATGATATGAATAAGTAAATGTCAGGTTAAATAAATAACCATGTAAAAATGTGTTTGTATAAGATAAGTTGTTTGTAAAATCAATGTCTTGTGAAAAGTATGTTATTTGTATAAAATGTTCTATGTCTCAATATTGAAATGATTCAAATAACGTTACGACATGTAATACCATACAAACACTTATATATAGGAAGTACCAGCGGCGTATCCACCATGCTTGTATCATATTACACACGCATCGTTACTTAATCACTTAATCAAACCAAACCAACCAATGTAAGAAGTCTATGTTTAAACCAATTGTCAAAATGTTATATGTCAAATGTAAATCATGTCAAATGTCTATGTCAAATATCTATGTCAAATGTCTATGTCAAATATCCATGTCAAATGTCTACGTCAAATATCCATGTCAAATGTCTATGTCAAATATCCATGTCAAATGTCTATGTCAAATGTCTTTGTCAAATGTCTTTGTGTAAAATGTCTATGTCAAAATGTCATGTATGGCAAGTGAAATGTCTCAACTAAACCATATGCACAAAAACAAAATATTGAAGTAAAACATGGTTTAAATCAATCTTATGTCTTTGTGGAAAAATGCATGCAAATATTTAATATGAACATTTATGCGGTATTGTGAAAATGCATACATCCAAGCCTTGTGACTGTGGTGATAAAACCCTTTAAACAAATTAAAGGTCTATCTGTCTTATATCATCGAATTCGGTCATTCCTTTCATCCCCTTTCCCTGGGATGTCCGGAACGGGAGTTGTCAATTCCTATGGTACCACTACCTACTAACGAACGGCGTAGCTAATGTTAATGAATGTATTGTCCCATGTAAACAAACCAAATGTCATACCAAAATGTAAGCATGTGAAAAACAATGCACTAAGTATGTAATCAAATGAACATACATAGCGTGAAATGTCATGTAAAACGATGTACTAAGTAATGCACAAAATGGGCATACCTAGCATGAAATGTAATGTAAAACAATGTACTAAGTAATGCACACAATGGGCACACCTAGCATGAAATGTAATGAAATCATGTACTATAATGTACTAACAAACATAGCCGGTATATGATGTGAAAACAGGAAAGCATGAAAGTAACAAGTAGGCACATGTGTCCCACCCCAAAACGTTTGGAAAACAGTAAAAGAGGGGTCTATGTACTCACTTGAGATTGCTCAGATGTATAAAGGTAATCACCAAGCAATGCTAGATCTCGGAATCAAACGGCACCTAATATAGGTAACTATGTTAATAAACCGGACCTATATCGGAAGACTGAGTAGCATTAGGGTTTGTAAACCAAATGAGTGTAGGAACTCACGTGACATGGTTTAACAAAGCCTACATACTAAAAGAAACTTAACCTAAGTCTTATTGACCCGTTATGATCCGTTTAGGTAGCTTATGCTACTTTAACGCATCGTGCGCGTGAAACGCGTTCGGACCGCCTAACTAGTCCTATGACAAGTGTTATATGCCTAAACGTGTTACATAATCAGTTATGTGACAAAAGTTTAGGTTACATATGCTAAATTACCAATTATGTATGAAAAGGGTATTCTGGTAATTTACCTAAGGCATATAAACTACCTATCATACAACTACTTAAACGATGTGACCATAGGGTATAACCTCGGAAGGTTATTCCCTACCTACTATGGTCACCTAATGTATTTGGTCGGATCCTAATGATCGACCAAACTGGGTCGGGTTCGAGGTATAAGCGATTTATCAGATCGCTTACCCTACGACCCTAGACAACGTGGTAATCAGTAGGCATAGTCCCAAGGGACTATGACCATCGTGATTACAATCACGTTGCGAAGTTCAAACGAACTTCGCATTGACCATTACTGGTCAACGCTGAAAGTCAAACAAAGTTTGACTTTCTGACTCGAAAAGCAGTAAAATAAGGAAAAGAACGAAAGAATACGTACGAAGGGTCCCCGAATGCTAAACTCGATTCAAAAATCTCAGGTATGAAACAAATGTTTCAACTTAGAGTTTCTCAAATCAAATTTCTAGTGATTTTGAAGCATGGGGGGTGGGGTATTTATAGTTTTCGGGTAACCGTTAAGATCGTTTGTTGAATATCGTGCCTTAATCCAAGCCGTACAAGTGTCGGAAACTCATGGTGGCTAAAAATGATGTTTATCAACAGATTAGGCAAGTTGCAAGCATGTGGTTGTGGTTAAAACAGCTGGATCGTGCTGACTGTTCGTTCTAATCTGATCAGACAGGCGGACGCGGCCCGCGTGAGAAAGATCAGAAACTGAGGCGGGCCGCCTGACAGTTGCAGATCAGAAATTACATTTTTGGTCCCTGTTGTGTATTCAGCCCATTTCCGGCACTTCTAAGGCCCGTAAAGCCAACTTTAAGGCCCTAAAATGTTGCCTAAACATTGTGGACATGAAACATGTTCAAAAATATGTCTGATGTCAGTTCGTTTGGCCGTATGAACGCGATGTTCGCTTAATTACGACGAAATGCGCACAAGCGCGAAAAACGATCCAAATGACGCAACGAATGGATTTTTCTTAAGGCGAACATTAAAATATAATGTAGTCATGCTTTCATAAAATTTTGGATGTCCGGATGTATTCAGAACGTAAGTTATGCGTGAAAATGCAAACTTGTGCACTTTTTGACACTTTTAGTCCCTGAATGTCCCAAAAGTTTATTTTAGCACACCGAACCCCTCAAAGCCTATTTCTAAGCTATGTAAAGGATATTTAAGGTGTGTTTAACTTATGGTCATGTTCCGGAATGTTCGTTACAGTTCAAATTGACATACTTTCGCAGTTTGTCATATTTAGTCCCTGTAAGCGAATTAACTTGTTTTTGCCATACCAAAGCCTTCAAAACTTATTTCTAAGTTATGTAAAGGTTATTTAAGGTATGTTGAGTATATGTTGATGTTCCGGAGTATTTCTCGCATTAAACTGAGTACGTTTACGCACTAGTTTGCGTATAACTCTCCAGAAAGCGATAGAGTTTGAAATTACATAAAAGTCAAAACATGAAAAATGTAAAACACAATCAAACAAACATTGTGATCAAATAACATTGTTTTATTGATAATAGAACTGTTCATAGTGATTACAAGCACAGTTGTTACAGTCTCCCCTACTTGTGGAAATTTCGTCCCGAAATTTATTTAGAGGAAACTCGTGGAAAAAGATGTGGATATTTCGCCTTCATTTGATCTTCGCGTTCCCAAGTAAACTCAGGTCCACGTTTAGCTTCCCAGCGAACTTTGACCAAAGGAATGCGCTTGCGTTTAAGCCACTTGACTTCACGTTCCATGATTTCCACTGGTTTCTCAACAAATTTCAGTGTTTTGCCAACACGAATTTCGTCAAGCGGTATGGAGAAGTTCTCATCAGCTGAACACTTCTTGAGATTGGACACGTGAAAAGTTGGATGAACATTTCCAAGTTCAGGAGGTAACTCAAGTCTGTAGGCTACCTTACCGATTCTTTCGACGATCTTGAATGGTCCAACATATCTAGGTGCAAGTTTTCCTTTCTTTCCAAATCTGATCACACCTTTCCAAGGTGAGACCTTAAGTAATACTCGATCACCGACTTGAAATTCCAAGGGTTTGCATTTTGGATCCGCGTAAATCTTCTGACGGCTCTGAGCTGCCTGAAGGTTATCACGAACTTTCTTGACCTTGTCCGTTGTCTCTAAAATGAGGGCAGGTCCAGTAAGTTGAGCCTCGCCAATCTCATTCCAGCAGACTGGTGAACGACATTTTCGACCATAGAGAGCCTCGAAAGGAGCCATTTTGATGCTAGTGTGATAACTGTTGTTGTAGGAGAATTCAATCAATTTAAGATGTGAATCCCAACTACCACCAAAATCGATCACACAAGCTCTAAGCATATCCTCCAAAGTCTGGATTGTTCTCTCAGATTGACCATCCGTTTGCGGATGATAAGCTGTGCTCAGATTAAGTTGGGTCCCCATAGCAGATTGCATGGTTCTCCAAAAATGAGAAGTGAAACGAGCATCTCTGTCAGAAATGATGTTCAAAGGAACACCATGTCGAGCTACAATTTCATCCACATAGATTTGTGCAAGTCTGTCAGCAGGAAAATCCTCACGGATTGGCAAGAAATGTGCTGACTTTGTAAGACGATCAACGACTACCCAGATGGCATCATGACCTTTCTTTGTGCGCGGGAGTTTGGTAACAAGATCCATAGTAATGTTTTCCCATTTCCAAACTGAGATCTCTGGTTGCACCAATAATCCAGAAGGACGTTGATGTTCAGCCTTAACCTTAAGACAAGTAAGGCATTTGGATACGTATAAGGCAATGTCTTTCTTCATACCAGGCCACCAATAGTGAATACGAAGATCCTTATACATCTTATCTGAGCCCGGATGAATAGAATAACGAGACTTATGGGCTTCATCCATAAGCAAAGTACGAAGATCATCCTGGCTTGGGACCCACAAACGGTCCATGAAGTAATATGATCCATTGTCCTTCAGTTCTAGTGCAGGCGTTATGTGATAGGGAAATTCCTTATCCATTAAACCTTGTGAAACACAAGATTGTTGAGCCTGAGAAATGCGTGCTTGGATATCAGATCGAGCTTGAATAACAGATTGAACACGTACGCAATGAAGCTTAGTACGTTCCTTACGACTCAATGCATCAGCTACGACATTCGCCTTACCAGGATGGTAGCGAATTTCGCAGTCATAGTCGTTTAAAAGCTCAACCCAACGTCGTTGCCTCATGTTGAGTTCTTTCTGGTTGAAGATATGCCGAAGACTTTTGTGGTCAGTGAAAACCACACATTTTGTACCGTACAAATAGTGTCTCCAGATCTTGAGAGCAAAAACAACTGCACCCAACTCAAGATCATGAGTGGTGTAGTTCTTCTCATGTACCTTCAACTGCCTCGATGCATAAGCTATGACTTTGTTCCTTTGCATAAGAACACAGCCAAGACCCAATTTTGATGCATCAAAATACACAACAAAATCATCATCACCCTCAGGCAATGATAGAACAGGCGCATCGCAAAGCTTCTGCTTCAGGTGTTGAAAAGCTTCCTCTTGTTTGTATCCCCAGTAAAAGGGCGTTTTCTTCTGAGTTAGAGCAGTTAGAGGAACTGCAATCTTCGAGAAGTTTTCTATGAAGCGGCGATAATAACCCGCTAGACCAAGAAAAGAACGAACTTCAGTAGGAGTAGTAGGTGTATCCCAATCCTTAATCGCACTGATCTTGGAGGGATCTACATGAATACCTCGTTCGTTGATAACATGCCCCAAAAATTGAACTTCTTTAAGCCAAAATTCGCACTTGGAGAATTTGGCGAAAAGTTGCTCTTTCTTTAGGAGTTCTAGGGTAAGACGAAGATGTTGCTCGTGATCAGCTCGCGTCTTAGAATAAATCAAGATGTCGTCAATAAAAACAATGACGAACTGATCCAAATAAGGTTTACAGACCCTATTCATTAAGTCCATGAAAACAGCAGGAGCATTAGTCACACCGAATGGCATGACTTTGAACTCATAATGTCCATATCGAGTACGGAACGCTGTCTTCGGAATATCTTCTTCTTGCACCCGAAGTTGATGATATCCAGATCGCAGATCAATCTTCGAAAAATAGGAAGCGCCCTGTAGTTGATCAAAGAGATCATCAATGCGAGGTAGGGGATATCGATTCTTGATGGTAAGCTTGTTAAGCTCACGATAATCGATACACATCCTAAAGGATCCATCCTTTTTCTTGACAAAAAGAATGGGAGCACCCCAGGGTGAAAAGCTAGGACGGATAAAACCTTTGTCAGAGAGCTCCTGAAGCTGTTTAGACAACTCTTGCATCTCAGATGGTGCAAGACGATATGGAGCTTTGGCAATGGGATTTGCACCAGGTACGAGGTCAATGCGGAACTCGACTTGGCGTGCTGGAGGTAGACCAGGTAAATCTTCAGGGAACACTTCAGAATAATCCCGAACGACAGGAATATCTGAAATAGACTTACCCTTGCCTTTATCTTCTGTAACATGTGCTAAGAAAGCCACATAGTTCTTCTGCAGATACTTCCGAGCTTTAAAACAAGACATGAGTTTGAGACCACCGGTAGGCTTCTCACCTTGAACCTGCAGGATCTCGCCTGTCGAAAGCGGCACACGAACAATCTTCTCAGAACAAACTATTTCTGCGTGATGCTTGGATAACCAATCCATTCCCACAATAACGTCGAAGCTTCCAAGTTGCATTGGCGTGAGGTCAATAGGAAAAAGATGATCATTTAGGTTCAACTGGCAGTTGCGTAGAACAGAATCAAGAATAATGGGTTCACCACTAGCAACTTCTACTGTCAAAGGTTTTCCTAGTTTCGTTCTAGACACTCGAAGCATAGGCTCAAAAGACAAAGACACGAAACTCTTATCGGCACCGGAATCGAAAAGAACAGATGCAGGCTGATTATTAATAAAGAACGTACCGTTCACCACATTATCGTCAGCCTGTGCCTCTTGGGCATTCATGTTAAAAACTCGCCCTCGAGCCGGAGCCTGATTCTGATTCTGGTTCTGGTTCTGGTTCTGGTTGACTAGTCTTGGGCACCGGTTTCTGTAGTGGGTCAGGTCCCCACAATTATAACAAGCACCCGGTGGGTATTGTGGTCGTGCAGCTTGACCCTGTTGCGGAGCAGGAGGCTGAGCAACTTGTTGAGCCGGGTTCTGAACCGCGGGATTCTGGGCAGACCGACAAACATTGGCAAGATGGCCTGATTTCCCACAGTTAGTACAGAAACGGCATGGAAGTTGCGGCTGGTGGTGACTGTTGCATCTATTGCACAAAGGTGCATTCCCTGAATAGGGTTTCTTCGCTGGAGGCTGTGCAGGTTGGTTGGGAGCTGCCTGATTAGCTTGGGCAGTGACAGCAAAATTTTGGGAAGCCTTACGCTTCCTTGACCTCTTCGAAGAACCAGAGTTCTTTCCATTCAAGTTTTGACCTTTCTTGCTATCCACTTTGTCAGCCGATTGTTTCTTGCCCTTGTCACCCTTCCGGTGTAACTTGTTCTTCCGGATCTGCGACTCAGTCAATGTCGCAGATAACTCGATCGCCTGACGAAGTGTGGCAGGGTCACTACCAGTAAGAATATCCTGCACTGAGTTAGGTAGGCCGTCGATGTACCTTTCGATGGCCTTGTCGAGTGGGGTAACCATAGTCGGGCAAAGCAGACTCAACTCTTCAAACCGATCAGTATAAGCCCTATGCTCACCACTATCTTGCTTCAGCTCATCAAACTCCTTCTCCAACGCTCGTTGCTCATGACGAGGACAGAATTCCCTCATCATAAGAGCTCTTAGTTCAGCCCATGTCTGTGCAAGAGCAACTTCTGCACCTTGGTCCCTCATAACCCCGTTCCACCATGTCAAAGCCCTCTTCTGAAATACGCTCGAGGAGAACTCGACCTTGCGATTATCCGGACACTGCACATGGCGAAAAGTATTCTCTATGCTCTCGAACCACTGAAGAAGCCCAGTCGCTCCCTCAGAACCACTAAACTTGAGTGGTTTAGCCTGATTAAAATCCTTGTATTTGCACGGAACATTGTTGTTGTTGTTGTTGTTGGCTTGGTTCCATTGAGCAAAGAGATTTGGAAACTGAGCAGCCATCTGCTGCGCAATAATTTCTGCCAGTTCGGCAGTTGCTATCAGATTGTCGCGTCGAGGAGGCATTCTAAAAGAGGAAAAACATGAAAGGAAACGAGTGAGATGATTGGATGAAAAGAATGAGATGATAAAAACAAGAATTGCAAACAGCATAGATGGTGGTCATTCGTCCGTATCACAAAGCAAACAAACGACACACAGTGACTAATCAAAGTAAATGGGTCAAAAATAATGTATAATGAAGACATGCTCGCCTATAAGTGAACACTCATCCCAAGAATTCCCAGGTAAGCACAACTGGTCTCGCGTCTGGTTGAGATGTATACGAAGTGCTTGCCTAGACAGAAAACTCAGAATACAGGCATTCACCCTTCCAGTTTGCACGTGTTCACATTATTTAAAACCCAAAACTTTTGATGAGATTTTGAAAATTTGAAGGCACAAGGCCAAAAACCAAACTAAAAGGGTTCAAAACCATATAAAAGAGGGTTCAAAACCTTACAATTGAGGGTTCAAAACCTTGTAATAAATTATTCAAAAACAGATGATTGTTTTTCAAAAATCGTTTCGAAAAAATTTGGTTCTTGTTTTGTTAATCACCTAAGGATAGGTGATGTACATGTTTTAAGATCTAAACACAAATAATTTGTGTTAGGGTCCTAGAAAAGTTATAGTCTAGGTCAAAGCATTACTAATAACCTAATTCCCTATAACCATTGGCTCTGATACCAACTCTTCTGTCACACCCCGACCGCGTAAAACAACAAATCGCGGCGGAAACATCGGGGCGTGTCGTAACAGAATAAATTGTTTCATAACCATGGCATACAAAGTTGTATTTTATTTAAAAACAGAGGTGTTACATTGTTTCAAACAGGAATTTAAGAGTTCAGAACATAATTAAACATAGTCTATCTTCTTTTAAAGTCTCTAAGGCACAGGTCCGCCCTAGTATCGTGATCAACATCCTATGGAAAAGCACCTGAAAACACATGTGAAAATTGGTACGTCAGCATAAAAATGCCTGTGAGATACATAGGTTTGTCAAAATAGGATTCATGACTTATGTTTAAGCAAAATGTTTAGTCATGAACCTTGTAATTTGCTTTGTCTTGTAAATCATTTGAAAACAATAAGATCAGATGATATGAATAAGTAAATGTCAGGTTAAATAAATAACCATGTAAAAATGTGTTTGTATAAGATAAGTTGTTTGTAAAATCAATGTCTTGTGAAAAGTATGTTATTTGTATAAAATGTTCTATGTCTCAATATTGAAATGATTCAAATAACGTTACGACATGTAATACCATACAAACACTTATATATAGGAAGTACCAGCGGCGTATCCACCATGCTTGTATCATATTACACACGCATCGTTACTTAATCACTTAATCAAACCAAACCAACCAATGTAAGAAGTCTATGTTTAAACCAATTGTCAAAATGTTATATGTCAAATGTAAATCATGTCAAATGTCTATGTCAAATATCTATGTCAAATGTCTATGTCAAATATCCATGTCAAATGTCTACGTCAAATATCCATGTCAAATGTCTATGTCAAATATCCATGTCAAATGTCTATGTCAAATGTCTTTGTCAAATGTCTTTGTGTAAAATGTCTATGTCAAAATGTCATGTATGGCAAGTGAAATGTCTCAACTAAACCATATGCACAAAAACAAAATATTGAAGTAAAACATGGTTTAAATCAATCTTATGTCTTTGTGGAAAAATGCATGCAAATATTTAATATGAACATTTATGCGGTATTGTGAAAATGCATACATCCAAGCCTTGTGACTGTGGTGATAAAACCCTTTAAACAAATTAAAGGTCTATCTGTCTTATATCATCGAATTCGGTCATTCCTTTCATCCCCTTTCCCTGGGATGTCCGGAACGGGAGTTGTCAATTCCTATGGTACCACTACCTACTAACGAACGGCGTAGCTAATGTTAATGAATGTATTGTCCCATGTAAACAAACCAAATGTCATACCAAAATGTAAGCATGTGAAAAACAATGCACTAAGTATGTAATCAAATGAACATACATAGCGTGAAATGTCATGTAAAACGATGTACTAAGTAATGCACAAAATGGGCATACCTAGCATGAAATGTAATGTAAAACAATGTACTAAGTAATGCACACAATGGGCACACCTAGCATGAAATGTAATGAAATCATGTACTATAATGTACTAACAAACATAGCCGGTATATGATGTGAAAACAGGAAAGCATGAAAGTAACAAGTAGGCACATGTGTCCCACCCCAAAACGTTTGGAAAACAGTAAAAGAGGGGTCTATGTACTCACTTGAGATTGCTCAGATGTATAAAGGTAATCACCAAGCAATGCTAGATCTCGGAATCAAACGGCACCTAATATAGGTAACTATGTTAATAAACCGGACCTATATCGGAAGACTGAGTAGCATTAGGGTTTGTAAACCAAATGAGTGTAGGAACTCACGTGACATGGTTTAACAAAGCCTACATACTAAAAGAAACTTAACCTAAGTCTTATTGACCCGTTATGATCCGTTTAGGTAGCTTATGCTACTTTAACGCATCGTGCGCGTGAAACGCGTTCGGACCGCCTAACTAGTCCTATGACAAGTGTTATATGCCTAAACGTGTTACATAATCAGTTATGTGACAAAAGTTTAGGTTACATATGCTAAATTACCAATTATGTATGAAAAGGGTATTCTGGTAATTTACCTAAGGCATATAAACTACCTATCATACAACTACTTAAACGATGTGACCATAGGGTATAACCTCGGAAGGTTATTCCCTACCTACTATGGTCACCTAATGTATTTGGTCGGATCCTAATGATCGACCAAACTGGGTCGGGTTCGAGGTATAAGCGATTTATCAGATCGCTTACCCTACGACCCTAGACAACGTGGTAATCAGTAGGCATAGTCCCAAGGGACTATGACCATCGTGATTACAATCACGTTGCGAAGTTCAAACGAACTTCGCATTGACCATTACTGGTCAACGCTGAAAGTCAAACAAAGTTTGACTTTCTGACTCGAAAAGCAGTAAAATAAGGAAAAGAACGAAAGAATACTTACGAAGGGTCCCCGAATGCTAAACTCGATTCAAAAATCTCAGGTATGAAACAAATGTTTCAACTTAGAGTTTCTCAAATCAAATTTCTAGTGATTTTGAAGCATGGGGGGTGGGGTATTTATAGTTTTCGGGTAACCGTTAAGATCGTTTGTTGAATATCGTGCCTTAATCCAAGCCGTACAAGTGTCGGAAACTCATGGTGGCTAAAAATGATGTTTATCAACAGATTAGGCAAGTTGCAAGCATGTGGTTGTGGTTAAAACAGCTGGATCGTGCTGACTGTTCGTTCTAATCTGATCAGACAGGCGGACGCGGCCCGCGTGAGAAAGATCAGAAACTGAGGCGGGCCGCCTGACAGTTGCAGATCAGAAATTACATTTTTGGTCCCTGTTGTGTATTCAGCCCATTTCCGGCACTTCTAAGGCCCGTAAAGCCAACTTTAAGGCCCTAAAATGTTGCCTAAACATTGTGGACATGAAACATGTTCAAAAATATGTCTGATGTCAGTTCGTTTGGCCGTATGAACGCGATGTTCGCTTAATTACGACGAAATGCGCACAAGCGCGAAAAACGATCCAAATGACGCAACGAATGGATTTTTCATAAGGCGAACATTAAAATATAATGTAGTCATGCTTTCATAAAATTGTTGTCCGACTGTCTCAAGGCTTGAATGTATGCGTTAACTTACCACATAAATGTTTGTATCAATGTAACATGCATTACTATGCAAAACATAACTTTTTGATATATTCAAAATACTTTGTTTTGTACATTTCTACATTTGGATTATTTGACAATACTTTACTTACAATACATAACATTTGTTACACATTACTTGACTACTTTTGGACTTCTTAACATTTGACATGGTTTATACAAGGACTTTTTGACAATTGGTTTAAACATAGACTTATTACATTGGTGGTTTGTTTAAGTGACTTAAGTAACGAGATGTGAGTAATATGATACAAGCATGGTGGATACGCCGCTGGTACTTCCTATATATAAGTGTTTATATTATATTACATATCATAGCGTTATTTAAATCATTCAATTTGGACTTATACATTTTACACAAGTAGCACGATTTTCACAAGACTTTAGTTTACAAACAATTTACTTTATACAACTCATTTTACTTGGTTATACATTTAACCATACATTATTCTTTTATTTATACATATCATTTGATCTTATCGCTTTTTAAATGACTTACAAAACAAAACAATTTACAAGGTTCATGATCGGCTTTTACTAAACAACTTTTTCTTAAACTTAAGTCATGAATCCTATTTTCACAAAACCTATGTATCTCACAGGCATTTTTATGCTGACGTACCTATTTTCACATGTGTTTTCAGGAGCTTTTGCATAGGATGATGATCGTGACACTAGGACGGACCTGTGCCTTAGAGACTTAAAATGAAGATAGACTTAGTTTAATTATGTTATAAACTCTTTGATTCCTGTTTAGAACAATGTAACTCTTATGTTGATAAATAAAATACAACTTTGTATGCCATGGTTATGAAACAATTAATTCTGTTACAACACTCCCCGACGTTTTCCGCCACGTTTTGTATGTTATACGTGGTCGGGGTGTGACAGAAGAGTTGGTATCAGAGCCAATGGTTATAGGGAATTAGGTTATTAGTAATGCTTTGACCTAGACTATAACCTTTCTAGGACCCTAACACAAGTTATCTTGTGTTTAGATCTTAAAACATGCACATCACCTATCCTTAGGTGATTATCAAAACAAAAACCAAATTTTCTGAAACGATTTTTGAAAAACAATCCTCTGTTTTTAAATGACTTATTATATGGTTTTGAACCCTTCCAGTTTGGTTTTTGGCCTCGTGCCTTCAAATTTTCAAAATCTCATCAAAGTTTTGGGTTCTAAATAGTGTGAACACGTGCAAGCTGGAAGAGTGAATGCCTGTACCCTGGGTTTTCTGTCTAAGGCTAGAGTGTTCGTACAAATCCACATAATCGGACCAGTCACTCTTACCTGGGAACTCTTGGGGTGAGTGTCCACTTATAGGCGAGCATGTCTTCGCGATACATTATTTTTGACCCATTTACTTTGATTAGTCACTGTGTGTCGTTGTTTGCTTTGAGATGCGAACTAATGACCACCATCTTTGCTATTGTCAATTTTTGTTTCATCCCATTCTTTTCATCCAATCATCTCACTCGTTTCCTCTCATGTTTTCCTCTTTTAGAATGCCTCCTCGACGCGAAAACCAGATAGCGACTGCCGAACTGGTAGAAATCATTGCGCAGCAGATGGCTGCTCAATTTCCAAACCTCTTTGCTCAATGGAACCAAGCCAACAACAACAACAATGCTCCATGCAAATACAAAGATTTTAACTCGGCTAAACCACTCAAGTTTAGTGGTTCTGAGGGAGCGACTGGGCTTCTTCAATGGTTCGAGAGCATTGAGAATACTTTCCGCCACGTGCAGTGTCCTGACAATCGCAAGGTCGAGTTTTCTTCAAGTGTGTTTCAGAAGAGGGCTCTCACATGGTGGAACGGGGTTATGAGAGACCGTGGTGCAGAAGTTGCTCTAGCACAGACATGGGCTGAACTTAGGGCCCTTATGATGAGGGAGTTCTGTCCTCGTCATGAACAACAAGCTTTGGAGAAAGAGTTTGATGACTTGAAACAAGACAGTGGCGAGCACAGGGCGTATACTGACAGGTTTGAGGAGTTGAGTCTGCTTTGCCCGACTATGGTTACCCCACTCGACAAGGCTATCGAAAGATACATCGACGGCCTACCTGACTCAGTGCAAGACTACATTTCTGGTAGTAACCCTGCCACACTCCGTCAGGCGATCGAGTTAGCAGCGACATTGACTGAGTCGCAGATTTGAAAGGGAAAGCTGCATAAAAAGGGTGACAAGGGTAAGAAGCAGGCATCTGACAAGGAGGATGGTAAGAAAGGTGAAAACAAGAAGGGAAAGAATTCTGGTTCCGCAAGAGGGTCTAGGAAGCGAAAGGCTTCCCAAAACTATGCCGTTATTGCACAGGCCCAAGCTGCACCAAATCAGCCTGCGCAACCACTAGCCAAGAAGCCATATCTTGGCACTGCACCTTCGTGAGGATGGTAAGAAAGGTGAAAACAAGAAGGGAAAGAATTCTGGTTCCGCAAGAGGGTCTAGGAAGCGAAAGGCTTCCCAAAACTATGCCGTTACTGCACAGGCCCAAGCTGCACCAAATCAGCCTGCGCAACCACTAGCCTAGAAGCCATATCTTGGCAGTGCACCTTCGTGCAACAGGTGTAACGGCCATCACCTACCACATCTCCAATGTCGTCATTGCACTAACTGTGGGAGAATTGGCCATCTTGCCGCTACTTGTCGCATTCCTGTTAACCAGAACCAGGCAGTTCAGAACCAAGCCCAACAAGTTGCTCAGCCTCTTGGTCAGCAACAAGGTCAAGCTGCACGACCTCATTTTCCTCCTGGTTCGTGCTACAATTGTGGGGATCTGACCCACTACAGGAACCTGTGCCCAAGGCTAGCCAACCAGAATCAGAATCCAAATCAGAATCAAGCTCAGGCTTGAGGTCGAGTCTTCAACATGAATGCTCAAGAGGCACAAGCAGACAACGAAGTGGTGAACGGTACGTTCTTTATTAATAATCAGCCTGCATCTGTTCTCTTTGATTCGGGTGTCGATAAGAGTTTTGTGTCTTTATCTTTTGAGCCATTGCTTCACGTGTCTAGAACGAAACTAGGTAAACCTTTGATAGTAGAGGTTACTAGTGGTGAACCCATTGTTCTTGATTCTGTTCTTCACAACTGCCAGTTGAACCTTAACGACCATCTTTTTCCTATCGACCTCACGCCTATGCAACTTGGAAGCTTTGACGTTATTGTGGGTATGGATTGGTTAGCCAAGCATCACGCAGAGGTAGTTTGTTTCGAGAAGATCATTTGTGTGCCGCTTTCGACAGGCGAGATCCTACAGGTTCGTGGTGAGAAACCTGCTGGTGGTCTCAAACTCATGTCTTGTTTTAAAGCTCGGAAGTATCTGCGAAAGAACTATGTGGCCTTCTCGGCACATGTCACAGCAGATAAAGGCAAAGGTAAGTCTATTCAAGATATTCCTGTTGTTCGGGATTATTCTGAAGTATTCCCTGAAGATTTACCTGGCCTACCTCCAGCACGCCAAGTCGAGTTCCGTATTGATCTCGTACCTGGTGCAAATCCCATTGCCAGATCTCCATATCGTCTTGCACCATCTGAGATGCAAGAGTTGTCTAAGCAGCTTCAGGAGCTCTCTAACAAAGGTTTCATCCGTCCTAGCTTTTCACATTGGGGTGCTCCCGTTCTTTTTGTCAAGAAGAAGGATGGATCCTTTAGGATGTGTATCGATTATCGTGAGCTTAACAAGCTTACCATCAAGAATCGATATCCTCTATCGCGCATAGACGATCTCTTTGATCAGTTACAGGGCGCTTCTTATTTTTCGAAGATTGATATGCGTTCCGGGTATCATCAACTTCGTGTGCATGAAGAAGATATTCCCAAGACAGCTTTCCGCACTCGTTATGGGCATTATGAGTTCACAGTCATGCCATTCGGTTTGACTAATGCTCCTGCTGTTTTCATGGACTTAATGAATAGGGTCTGCAAACCTTATTTGGATCAGTTCGTCATTGTTTTTATTGACGACATCTTGATTTATTCTAAGACGCGAGCTGATCACGAGCAACATCTTCGTCTTACTTTGGAACTCCTAAAGGAAGAGCAACTTTTCGCCAAATTCTCCAAGTGTGAATTATGGCTTAAAGAAGTTCAATTTTTAGGACATATTGTCAACGAACAAGGCATTCGTGTAGATCCCTCCAAGATCAGTGCGATTAAGGATTGGGATACGCCTACTACTCCTACTGAAGTTCGTTCTTTTCTTGGTTTAGCGGGTTATTACCGCTGCTTCATTGAAAACTTCTCAAAGATGGCAGTTCCTCTAACTGCTCTAACTCCGAAGAACAAACCCTTTGATTGGGGATTCAAGCAAGAGGAAGCTTTTCAACACTTGAAGCAGAAACTTTGTGACGCGCCTGTTCTAACTTTGCCTGAGGGCAATGATGATTTCGTCGTTTATTGCGATGCATCTAAATTGGGTCTTGGCTGTGTTCTGATGCAAAGGAACAAAGTCATAGCATATGCATCGAGGCAGTTGAAGATACATGAGAAGAACTACACCACTCATGATCTTGAGTTGGGTACAGTTGTCTTCGCTCTTAAGATCTGGAGACACTATTTGTACGGAACAAAATGTGTGGTTTTCACGGACCACAAAAGTCTTCAACATATCTTCAATCAGAAAGAACTCAACATGAGGCAACGACGTTGGGTCGAGCTTCTAAACGACTATGACTACGAAATTCGCTACCATCCTGGTAAGGCGAATGTCGTAGTCGATGCATTGAGTCGTAAGGAACGTACTAAGCTTCATTGTGTTCGTGTTCAATCTGTTATCCAAGCTCAATCCGATATCCAAGCACGCATTTCTCAGGCTCAACAATCTTGTGTTTCACAAGGTTTAATGGATAAGGAATTTCCCTATCACATAACACCTGATCTGGAACTAAAGGACAATGGATCGTATTACTTCATGGACCGTTTGTGGGTCCCAAGCCAAGATAACCTTCGCACCTTGCTTATGGATGAAGCCCATAAGTCACGTTATTCTGTTCATCCTGGATCAGATAAAATGTATAAGGAACTTCGTATTCAGTATTGGTGGCCTGGTATGAAGAAAGACATTGCCTTATATGTATCAAAATGCCTTACTTGTCTTAAGGGTAAGGCTGAACATCAGCGTCCTTCTGGTTTATTGGTGCAACCAGAGATCCCAGTTTGGAAATGGGAAAACATTACTATGGATCTCATTACTAAACTTCCGCGCACAAAGAAAGGTCATGATGCCATCTGGGTAGTTGTTGATCGTCTTACAAAGTCAGCGCATTTCTTGCCAATCCGTGAGGATTTTTCTGCTGATAAACTTGCAAAAATCTATGTGGATGAAATTGTAGCTCGACATGGTGTTCCTATGAACATCATTTCTGACAGAGACGCTCGTTTCACTTCTCATTTTTGGAGAACCATGCAATCTGCTATGGGGACCCAACTTAATCTGAGCACGGCTTATCATCCGTAAACGGATGGTCAATCTGAAAGAACAATCCAGACTCTGGAGGATATGCTTAGAGCTTGTGTGATCGATTTTGGTGGTAGTTGGGATTCACATCTTCCGTTGATTGAATTCTCCTACAACAACCGTTATCACTCCAGCATCAACAAGGCTCCTTTCGAGGCTCTCTATGGTCGAAAATGTCGTTCACCAGTCTGCTGGAATGAGATCGGCGAGGCTCAGCTTACTGGACCTGCCCTCATTTTAGAGACAACTAACAAGATTAAGAAAGTTCGTGATAACCTTCAGACAGCTAGAAGCCGTCAAAAGAGTTACGCGGACCCAAAACGCAAGCCCTTGGAATTTCAAGTCGGTGATCGAGTATTACTTAAGGTCTCACCTTGGAAAGGTGTGATCAGATTTGGAAAGAAAGGAAAACTTGCACCTAGATACGTTGGACCATTCAAGATCGTCGAAAGAATCGGTAAGGTAGCCTACAGACTTGAGTTACCTCCTGAACTTGGAAATGTTCATCCAACCTTTCACGTGTCCAATCTCAAGAGGTGTTTAGCTGATGAGAACCTCCACATACCACTTGACGAAATTCGTGTTGATAAAACACTGAAATTTGTCGAGAAACCTGTGGAAATCATGGAACGTGAAGTTAAGTGGCTTAAACGCAAGCGCATTCCTTTGGTCAAAGTTCGCTGGGAAGCTAAACGTGGACCCGAGTTTACTTGGGAACGCGAAGATCAAATGAAGGCGAAATATCCGCATCTATTCCCGCGAGTTTCCTCTAAATAAATTTCGGGACGAAATTTCCACAAGTAGGGGAGACTGTAACATCTGTGCTTGTAATCATTGTGAACAGTTCAGTTATCAATAAAACAATGTTATTTGATCCCAATGTTTGTTTGGTTATGTTTTACATTTTTCATGTTTTGACTTTTTTTCAATTCCAAACTCTACATCGCTTTCTGGAGAGTTATACGCAAACTGGTGCATAAACGTAATCAGTTTAATGCGACAAATACTCTGGAACATCAACATATACTTAACATACCTTAAATAACCTTTACATAACTTAGAAATAAGTTTTGAAGGCTTTGGTATGTCAAAAACAAGTTAATTCGCTTACAGGGACTAAACTTAACAAACTGCGAAAGTATGCCAATTTGAACAGCAACGAACATTCCGGGACATGACCATAAGTTAAACACACCTTCAATATCCTTTATATAGCTTAGAAATAGGCTTTGAGGGGTTTGGTGTGCTAAAATAAACTTTTGGGTCATTCAGGGACTAAAAGCGTCAAAAAGTGCACAAGTTTGCACTTTCGCGCATAACTTACGTTCTGAATACATCCGGACATCCAAAAATTTATCTAAGCACTAAAATATTTTATTTTAGTGTTTGGCATAAGAAAAATCCATTCGTCACGCAATTTGGATCGTTTTTCGCGCTTATGCGCATCCCGTCGTAATTAAGCGAACATCGCGATCGTACGACCAAACGAACTGACATCCGACATATTTTTAAGCATGTTTCATGTCCATAATGTTTAGGCATCATTTTAGGGCCTTAATGTTGGCTTAACAGGCCTTAAACGTGTCGGAAATGGCTTAAACACATAACAGGGACTGAAACTGTCATTTACGAAAGTTTGTTTCTGACCAGTCAGGCCAGGCGGCCTGCGTAAAACTAGGGCTATCCTTTACGCGGCCCGCGTCAGGCTCCCAGATCAGATAAGATCAATTAATCAGCAGATTACAGCTGTTAAACTCCCAACCACACACCCACACTTGCCCTTTCAGTTCATGAGGGGCCATTTTTAGTCACCACAACATTCCAACAAGTGTACGCCTTAGATTCGATCACGGTTTCCAAGAAACGATCCTAACGGTTTGGGAAATCCTATAAATACCCACATCCCCCAACTTCAAAATCCACTAGAATCTGATTTGAGAAGCTCTAAGTTGAAACCTTTGTTTCATACCTGAGCTACTTAAATCAAGATTAGCATTCGGGGACCCTTCGTAAGTATTCCTTCGTTCTTTTATTGCTTTTCGAGTCCGAAAGTCAAACCTTGTTTGACTTTCTGCATTGACCAGCTTATGGTCAATGCGAAGTTCGTTTGAACTTCGCAACGTGATTGTAATCACGATGGTTATAGTCCCTTGGGACTATGCCTACTGATTACCACGTTGTCTAGGGTCGTAAGGGTAAGCGATCTAATAAATCGCTTATACCTTCGAACCCGACCCATTTGGTCGATCATTAGGATCCGACCAAATACATTAGGTGACCATAGTAGGTAGGGAATAACCTTCCGAGGTTATACCTTATGGTCACGACGTTTAAGTAGTTGTATGATAGGTATTTATATGCCTTAGGTAAATTACCAAAATACCCCTTTGATGCCAAAATTCATTATAAACATATGTGACATAACTTTTGACATCTAAACTGATTTGGCGACAATATTAGGCATGTTAAGGCATATTCTACTTGTCATAGGACTAGTTAGGCGGTCCGAACGCGTTTCACGCAAACGACGCGTTAAAGTAGCATAAGCTACATAAACGGGTCGTAATGGGTCGTAAGCACTTATGTTAGGTTTCATTAGTATGTAGGCTTTGTTAAACCATATTACACGAGTCTCCATACTCGTTTGGTTTACGAACCCTCATTCTATCCAATCCTCCGATTTAGGTCCGGTATATTAACATAGTTACCTATATTAGGTGCCGTTTGATATCCGTGATCTCTAGCATTGTTTGGTTGTTACTCAAGGACTACTAAGCAATCTCAAGTGAGTACATAGACCCCTCTTTTACTGTTTTCAAACTGTTTTGGGGTGGAACGCATGTGCCTACTTGTTACTTTCGTGCTTTCCCGTTTTCACATCATATACCTGCTATGTTTGTTAGTACATTATAGTACATGATTTCATTACATTTCATGCTATGTATGTCCATTGTGTGCATACTTAGTACATTGTTTTACATTACATTTCTGCTATGTATATGTTAACTTAGCATACTTAGTACATTGTTTTCATATGACGTGTACACAATTGCTATAACATTTGGTTTGCACAAACGAGACTTATATACGTTCATTAACATTAGCTACGCCGCTCGGTAGTAAGTACTGGTACCATAGGACTTGACAAATCCCATTCCTGACATCTCGGGTTTGTTTGGATGTAAGGAATGACTGAATCCGAAAACATTTCTTTTGATAACCTTGACTAAAAGGGTTGTCCGACTGTCTCAAGGCTTGAATGTATGCGTTAACTTACCACATAAATGTTTGTATCAATGTAACATGCATTACTATGCAAAACATAACTTTTTGATATATTCAAAATACTTTGTTTTGTACATTTCTACATTTGGATTATGTGACAATACTTTACTTACAATACATAACATTTGTTACACATTACTTGACTACTTTTGGACTTCTTAACATTTGACATGGTTTATACAAGTACTTTTTGACAATTGGTTTAAACATAGACTTATTACATTGGTGGTTTGTTTAAGTGACTTAAGTAACGAGATGTGAGTAATATGATACAAGCATGGTGGATACGCCGCTGGTACTTCCTATATATAAGTGTTTGTATTATATTACATATCATAGCGTTATTTAAATCATTCAATTTGGACTTATACTGTAACACCTGTGCCTCCACGGCCATCAAACAAATACCAAACCAATGAAAAATTTTATTTCATACTTTGGACTTGTAAAAATATGTGTATCATTTACACATATCAACTCTTGTTCGATTTCAAGCTCTAAATCGCTTTCTGGAAGGTTATACGCGCTCTTATGCGTAAATATAACCAGTTTAATGCAACAAACACTCCGGAATAGTGACATAGGCTTAACATACCTTAAATAACCTTTACATAACTTAGATATAAGTTTTGGAAGGTTTGGTGTGGTGAAATCAAAGTTATATCGCTTACAGGGACTAAAGTTGACAAACTGTGAAAGTATGCCAATTTGAACTGTAACAGACATTCCGGAACATGACCATAAGTTAAACATACCATAAATATCCTTTACATAGCTTAGAAATAGGCTTTGAGGGGTTCGGTGTGCTAAAATAAACTTTTGGGTCATTCAGGGACTAAAAGTGTCAAAAAGTGCACAAGTTTGCATTTTCGCGCATAACTTACGTTCTGAATACACCCGGACATCCAAAAATTTATGTAAGCATGACTATATTATATTTTAGTGTTCTCCTTAAGAAAAATCCATGCGTCGCGTCATTTGGATCGTTTTTCGCGCTTATGCGCATTCCGTCGTAATTAAGCGAACATCGCGTTCGTACGGCCAAACGAACCAACCTCCGGCATATTTTTGAGCATGTTTTGAGTTCCCTATACTTTAACTTCATTTTAGAGCCTTGAAATGAGGTTAACGGGGTTCAAACGCATCGAAAAAGGCCTTAAACACGTGCAGGGACCATTTCTGCCAATTCTGAAACTTTTCTGATTCAGGTGAGGTGCTAGCGTAGCGCGAGCCCATAGGGCTTACCCGTCGCGCTACGCGACTGCCTATCTGATCAGATTCAATGTTTCTAAACACAAGTTGCACATGTTTGATCCACCACCACATGTTTTAAGTTGCTTAGTCAGCTGATAAGGATGGAATTAAGCTTCCATAACCTTGCAACAAGTGTACGGATTGGATCATGGCACGTTTTCCATGAAACGATCTTAATGGTTCGGGTATTCCTATAAATACCCCATCACCCCAACCTCATTTCTTACAAGAATTCTGATTTTAGAAACTCTAAGTTGAAACCATTGTTTCATACCTGAGATTCTTGGATCGGGATTAGCATTCGGGGACCCTGGGTAAGTATTCTTTCGTTCTTTTCCTTATTTTTACTGCTTTTCGAGTCAGAAAGTCAAACTTTGTTTGACTTTCAGCGTTGACCAGTAATGGTCAATGCGAAGTTCGTTTGAACTTCGCAACGTGAGTGTAATCACGTTGGTCATAGTCCCTTGGGACTATGCCCACTGATTACCACGTTGTCTAGGGTCGTAGGGTAGGCGATCTAATAAATCGCCTATACCCTCGAACCCGACCCAGTTTGGTCGATCATTAGGATCCGACCAAATACATTAGGTGACCATAGTAGGTAGGGAATAACCTTCCGAGGTTATACCCTATGGTCACATCGTTTAAGTAGTTGTATGATAGGTAGTTTATATGCCTTAGGTAAATTACCAGAATACCCTTTTCATGTATAATTGGTAATTTAGCATATGTAACCTAAACTTTTGTCACATAACTGATTATGTAACATGTTTAGGCATATAACACTTGTCATAGGACTAGTTAGACGGTCCGAACGCGTTTCACGCGCACGACGCGTTAAAGTAGCATAAGCTACCTTAATGGGTCGCGATGGGTCGATAATGCTTAGGTTAAGTTTCATTTAGTATGTAGGCTTTGTTAAACCATATCATATGAGTTCCTACACTCATTTGGTTTACAAACCCTCCTGCTACCCAGTCTTCCGATTTAGGTCCGGGTTATTTATGTAGTTACCTATATTAGGTACCGTTTGATTTCCGGGACTCCTCTAGCTTACTTGGTAGTTGTTCAAGACTCCTAAGCACTCTCAGGCGAGTACATTATTCCCCTCTTTTACTGTTTTCAACTGTTTTGGGGTGACTCATATGTGCTAAATGTTTTATCAATGGTTTCAAGAACAATTACAATGTGGTTTCAAGAACAATAACAATTATTTCAAGAACGCTGACAATGATTTCAAGAACGAATACAATGATTTCAAAAACTAATAACAATTTCAAAAAGTGAACAAACTTGTTGGTTGTAGTTTACATGACCGATGACATTCATTAGCAATGATCAAGCCGACCAGTATTAGGTTATGGTACCATAGGATCTGACAAATCCCGTTATTTACTGCACCCATTGTTATGTGTGGGGGTTGTGGGTAGCGACTGAATCTGTAATTATTAACTTATCCTTTGGTAAGGGTTTGTTAAGAACGAGAACGAGAGCGAGTTGGAACGAGGAACGAGTCAAGAAGGTTTGAATGTTATTAGAGAATCGACCATAAAGTAGTTTCACAATTAAAATATTAACTTACCCTTTGGTAAGGGTTTGTTAAAACAAGAACGATTTGAACGATTAAAACAAGATGGTTTAACGATTGGGTAAACATTTGTACATGATTGACATTTGATCATGTATTTCCCACAAAACATAACTTTGATTTAAACCAAGTTTTACTTCAATACTTTGTTTTGTGCATATGGTTTAGTTGAGACATTTCACTTGCCATACATGACAATTTGACATAGACATTTGACATGGATATTTGACATAGACATTTTGATATGATTTACATTTGACATGAACATTTTACATCTTGATGGTTTGGTTTGATTAAGTGATTAAGTAACGATGCGTGTGTAATATGATACAAGCATGGTGGATACGCCGCTGGTACTTCCTATATATAAGTGTTTGTATGGTATTACATATTGTAGCGTTATTTGAATCATTTCAGTTGGAGACATAGAACATTTTATACAAGCAACATACTTTTCACAAGACATTTATTTACAAACAACTTATCTTATACAAACTCATTTTACATGGTTATTCATTTAATCATGCATTATTTTCTTATTTATACATATCATCTGAACTTATTGTTTTTCAAATGATTTACAAAGACAAAGCAAATTACAAGGTTCATGACTAAACATTTTCTTAAACAGAAGTCATGAATCTTATTTTCACAAAACCTATGTACTCGCCAGCATTTCTTTGCTGACCTCGTTTTCACATATGTTTCAGGTATTGTTGGATGATATCGATTGATAAGATGCATGCTCACATAGGACTGGACAAGGCCTTAGTGACTCAATAACAATGATAGACTATGTTTAAATAGTGTATTTAGATTTCAAGACGATGTAATTATTCAATGTTTAATAAAACGAAACACTTTTTGGTATCCATGGTTATGAAACATTAATTCTGTTGCAACACGCCCCGATGTTTCCGCCGCGATTTGTTGTCCTACGCGGTCGGGGTGTGACAGAAAAGATGGTATCAGAGCCAATGGTTATAGGGAATTAGGTTATTAGTAATGCTTTGACCTAGTCTATAACCTTCTTAGGACCCTAACGCGAGTTTACTTGCATTTAGTCATAAAACAATACCGTCACCTATCCTTAGGCGACGACCACAACAAGAACATAAATTTCAAAACTGCTTTGAAAACTAATCATCTGTTCTAGGATGATTGATTACTAGGTTTTGAACCCTCTGTTATATGGTTTTGAACCCTTTGAATTTTTTCAAAATCTCGACAAGGTTTTGAGTCTTAAATAATGTGAACACGTGCAAACTGGAAGGGTGAATGCCTGTATTCTGGGTTTTCTGTCTAGGCAAGCACTTCGTATATATCTCATCAGACGCGAGACCAGTTGTGCTTACCTGGGAATTCTTGGGATGAGTGTTCACTTATAGGCGAGCATGTCTTCGCGATACATTATTTTTGACCCATTTACTTTGATCAGTCACTGTGTGCCGTTTGTTGCTTTGTAGTAACAAACAAATAACCACTATCCTTGCTTTCATCAGATTTGTTTCATCTCATTCTTTTCGTCTAAATTATCTCACTCGTTTCCTTTCATGTTTCCTCTTTTAGACAATGCCTCCTCGACGCGAAAACCAGATAGAGACTGCCGAGCTGGCAGAAATCATTGCGCAGCAAATGGCTGCTCAATTCCCAAACCTCTTTGCTCAATGGAACCAAGCCAACAACAACAACAATGTACTATGCAAATACAAGGATTTTAACCAGGCTAAACCACTCAAGTTTAGTGGTTCTGAAGGAGCGACTGGGCTTCTTCAATGGTTCGAGAGCATTGAGAATACTTTCCGCCACGTGCAGTGTCCTAACAATCGCAAGGTCGAGTTTTCTTCGAGTGTGTTTCAGAAGAGGGCTCTCACATGGTGGAACGGGGTTATGAGGGATCGTGGTGCAGAAGTTGCTCTGGCACAGACATGGGCTGAACTTAGGGCCCTGATGATGAGGGAATTCTGTCCTCGTCATGAGCAACGAGCTTTGGAGAAGGAATTTGATGAATTGAAGCAAGATAGTGGTGAGCACAGGGCGTATACTGATAGGTTTGAGGAGTTGAGTCTGCTTTGCCCGACATTGGTTACCCCACTTGACATAGCTATCGAAAGGTACATCGATGGCCTACCTGACTCGGTACAAGACATCCTTACTGGTAGTAACCCTGCCACACTCCGTCAGGCGATCGAGTTATCTGCGACATTGACTGAGTCGCAGATTCGGAAGAATAAGTTACACAGAAAGGGTGACAAGGGTAAGAAGCAGGAGTCTGACAAGGAGGATAGCAAGAAAGGTCAAAACAAGAAGGGTAAAGAAGGTGAGACGTCGAAGAAATCAAAGAAGCGGAAGGATGCCCAAAATTTTGCTGTTACAGCACAGACTGCTCAGAATCCGCGGAACTTACCAGCTCAGCCACCTACAAAGAAAGCATATGCCGGTACCGCACCTTATTGTGCACGCTGCAACGGTCATCACGCAGTACAACAAGCTTGCTGGCAATGCACGACGTGTGGTAAACTTGGGCATTTGGCCAAGGTTTGTCGTTTGGGACAAAATCAGGCTGCTCAGGTTCAAGCTCCGGTTCAAGGGAATGCTGTGAGATTTCCACTGGGTTCATGTTTCAACTGCGGAGAGATTGGTCACTTCCGCCACAACTGCCCAAGACTGGTGAATGCAAATGCTAACGCCAACCCAAATGCGAATGTCAACGTCATGTGAATCCAGCACGTGGTCGAGTGTTTAACATCAATGAGGCACTCAATGATGAAGGAGTGAACAATTAGTATTTTGTTTTTCCTCTGGTTGGTATCTTGTAATATTTAAAGACAATGCGGTTGTTATATAAATAAAATTTGTGGTTTTATTTTTAACTAATGCAATTGTATGAATGTTTGATTCAACCTTATGATGTCAACACAAAGAGAAAACTACTTGTGTGGTTCTGTCATTTTTATTATCACTTGTGATCTCCCTAAGAACCTCAAACACTTGTTTCTTTTAAATCTAAAGTATCTTATCGTCTTGCACCGTTCGAGATGCAAGAATTATCAAAACAGCTTCAAGAGTTGTCTGATAAAGGATTCATCCGTCCGAACTTTTCACCTTGGAGAAACTCCTATCCTCTTTGTGAAAAGAAAAATGGATCTTTTCAAATGAATATCGATTAACGTAAGCCTATTAAGCTTACCATCAAGAATCGATATCCCCTACCTTAAATCAACGATTTCTCCGATCAACTGCATAGCGTTTCATGCTTTTCCAAGATCGATTTGCGTTTTGGGTATCATCAACTTTGTATTCTCAAAGAAGATATTCCCAAAACGGTTTTCTGCACGAAGTATGGCCATTACGAGTTTACAGTCATGCCATTTAGGTTGACAATTACTCCAGCCATCTTCAAGGACTTAATAAATAGAGTCTGCAAGCCTTATTTGGATCAGATCGTCATTGTTATTATTGATGACATCTTGATCTATCCATGTCCTGAGCCAATCACGATCAACACCTTCGTTTACATCGGAGCCCTGATTGAATTCCTTGTACACTTTAAAATGTACAAAACAACTCAATTAGGACAAACCGAATTCCTTTTAAGATCTTCCTATCTTCATAGTTAGATTCTTGAAAATATTTAAAGTGCCAAAGGAAATCCACGGATTAGGTTTCTGGTATGCTTTAAATACCCGTGTCCGAAGATAACAAATTTAAAGGTCAAATTGAACGATTATGCGATTGAACGAGTATGCAATTATGTGACTATGTGTTTATTCATCTTATGTTTTCTTTTATGCATTTTTGTGTTTTTAATACTCTGGATATTCGTTATCCAAATCCTCGCAGAATCTTTCATATCTTCATATGAGGGATTCGTAGCAGGATATTCAAAAAGTACTACCTTCAATCCTTAATGGGCTTCTATGTAATAGTTAAGACCCTTGGATTATATAGTACCACTCCATGTTTTATAGGAGACCCTTATGTGGTCTAGTCAAAAAGATTGATTCACAATTTGGTTAAAAGACGACATCTAGTGATGTAGCTGGACAGACTCCTTGATAGTCTATTTAGATCATTTATTGATTTAGTCAAAAGGACTCTATAGCGGTCTAGTCACACTCATCACAGGATTGTTCATTTGGTTTTCCCCCTACACATTATAAAATAGACTGTGTGAACTGTGCAAGGAATTGTCTGATTATGGACGCGTACATAATTATGAAATTTAGTGCACAGAAACCTAGTAAGGTTTATTATGTGTAAGAACTGATAGTGACAACAATAACAAAATGATAACGATGTAATGGAGGCATGGTGGACGCACCAATGACGCTTCATATACTTGTATATAAGTGTCCCTCTTACGTTGCAAGCATAATGTTATTAAGGTTACTAGAAGTTCAGAACCCTAACCAATATTGTTCGATCTTTTCAACTTCATGTTTTAAACTCTCACAAGTTTCCTCTAAATAAATTTCGGGACGAAATTTCCTAAAGTAGGGGAGACTGTAACACCTGTGCCTCCACGGCCATCAAACAAATACCAAACCAATGAAACATTTTATTTCATACTTTGGACTTGTAAAAATATGTGTATCATTTACACATATCAACTCTTGTTCGATTTCAAGCTCTAAATCGCTTTCTGGAAGGTTATACGCGCTCTTATGCGTAAATATAACCAGTTTAATGCAACAAACACTCCGGAATAGTGACATAGGCTTAACATACCTTAAATAACCTTTACATAACTTAGATATAAGTTTTGGAAGGTTTGGTGTGGTGAAATCAAAGTTATATCGCTTACAGGGACTAAAGTTGACAAACTGCGAAAGTATGCCAATTTGAACTGTAACAGACATTCCGGAACATGACCATAAGTTAAACATACCATAAATATCCTTTACATAGCTTAGAAATAGGCTTTGAGGGGTTCGGTGTGCTAAAATAAACTTTTGGGTCATTCAGGGACTAAAAGTGTCAAAAAGTGCACAAGTTTGCATTTTCGCGCATAACTTACGTTCTGAATACACCCGGACATCCAAAAATTTATGTAAGCATGACTATATTATATTTTAGTGTTCGCCTTAAGAAAAATCCATGCGTCGCGTCATTTGGATCGTTTTTCGCGCTTATGCGCATTCCGTCGTAATTAAGCGAACATCGCGTTCGTACGGCCAAACGAACCAACCTCCGGCATATTTTTGAGCATGTTTTGAGTTCCCTATACTTTAACTTCATTTTAGATCCTTGAAATGAGGTTAACGGGGTTCAAACGCATCGAAAAAGGCCTTAAACACGTGCAGGGACCATTTCTGCCAATTCTGAAACTTTTCTGATTCAGGTGAGGTGCTAGCGTAGCGCGAGCCCATAGGGCTTACCCGTCGCGCTACGCGACTGCCTATCTGATCAGATTCAATGTTTCTAAACACAAGTTGCACATGTTTGATCCACCACCACATGTTTTAAGTTGCTTAGTCAGCTGATAAGGATGGAATTAAGCTTCCATAACCTTGCAACAAGTGTACGGATTGGATCATGGCACGTTTTCCATGAAACGATCTTAATGGTTCGGGTATTCCTATAAATACCCCATCACCCCAACCTCATTTCTTACAAGAATTCTGATTTTAGAAACTCTAAGTTGAAACCATTGTTTCATACCTGAGATTCTTGGATCGGGATTAGCATTCGGGGACCCTGGGTAAGTATTCTTTCGTTCTTTTCCTTATTTTTACTGCTTTTCGAGTCAGAAAGTCAAACTTTGTTTGACTTTCAGCGTTGACCAGTAATGGTCAATGCGAAGTTCGTTTGAACTTCGCAACGTGAGTGTAATCACGTTGGTCATAGTCCCTTGGGACTATGCCCACTGATTACCACGTTGTCTAGGGTCGTAGGGTAGGCGATCTAATAAATCGCCTATACCCTCGAACCCGACCCAGTTTGGTCGATCATTAGGATCCGACCAAATACATTAGGTGACCATAGTAGGTAGGGAATAACCTTCCGAGGTTATACCCTATGGTCACATCGTTTAAGTAGTTGTATGATAGGTAGTTTATATGCCTTAGGTAAATTACCAGAATACCCTTTTCATGTATAATTGGTAATTTAGCATATGTAACCTAAACTTTTGTCACATAACTGATTATGTAACATGTTTAGGCATATAACACTTGTCATAGGACTAGTTAGACGGTCCGAACGCGTTTCACGCGCACGACGCGTTAAAGTAGCATAAGCTACCTTAATGGGTCGCGATGGGTCGATAATGCTTAGGTTAAGTTTCATTTAGTATGTAGGCTTTGTTAAACCATATCATATGAGTTCCTACACTCATTTGGTTTACAAACCCTCCTGCTACCCAGTCTTCCGATTTAGGTCCGGGTTATTTATGTAGTTACCTATATTAGGTACCATTTGATTTCCGGGACTCCTCTAGCTTACTTGGTAGTTGTTCAAGACTCCTAAGCACTCTCAGGCGAGTACATTATTCCCCTCTTTTACTGTTTTCAACTGTTTTGGGGTGACTCATATGTGCTAAATGTTTTATCAATGGTTTCAAGAACAATTACAATGTGGTTTCAAGAACAATAACAATTATTTCAAGAACGCTGACAATGATTTCAAGAACGAATACAATGATTTCAAAAACTAATAACAATTTCAAAAAGTGAACAAACTTGTTGGTTGTAGTTTACATGACCGATGACATTCATTAGCAATGATCAAGCCGACCAGTATTAGGTTATGGTACCATAGGATCTGACAAATCCCGTTATTTACTGCACCCATTGTTATGTGTGGGGGTTGTGGGTAGCGACTGAATCTGTAATTATTAACTTATCCTTTGGTAAGGGTTTGTTAAGAACGAGAACGAGAGCGAGTTGGAACGAGGAACGAGTCAAGAAGGTTTGAATGTTATTAGAGAATCGACCATAAAGTAGTTTCACAATTAAAATATTAACTTACCCTTTGGTAAGGGTTTGTTAAAACAAGAACGATTTGAACGATTAAAACAAGATGGTTTAACGATTGGGTAAACATTTGTACATGATTGACATTTGATCATGTATTTCCCACAAAACATAACTTTGATTTAAACCAAGTTTTACTTCAATACTTTGTTTTGTGCATATGGTTTAGTTGAGACATTTCACTTGCCATACATGACAATTTGACATAGACATTTGACATGGATATTTGACATAGACATTTTGATATGATTTACATTTGACATGAACATTTTACATCTTGATGGTTTGGTTTGATTAAGTGATTAAGTAACGATGCGTGTGTAATATGATACAAGCATGGTGGATACGCCGCTGGTACTTCCTATATATAAGTGTTTGTATGGTATTACATATTGTAGCGTTATTTGAATCATTTCAGTTGGAGACATAGAACATTTTATACAAGCAACATACTTTTCACAAGACATTTATTTACAAACAACTTATCTTATACAAACTCATTTTACATGGTTATTCATTTAATCATGCATCATTTTCTTATTTATACATATCATCTGAACTTATTGTTTTTCAAATGATTTACAAAGACAAAGCAAATTACAAGGTTCATGACTAAACATTTTCTTAAACAGAAGTCATGAATCTTATTTTCACAAAACCTATGTACTCGCCAGCATTTCTTTGCTGACCTCGTTTTCACATATGTTTCAGGTATTGTTGGATGATATCGATTGATAAGATGCATGCTCACATAGGACTGGACAAGGCCTTAGTGACTCAATAACAATGATAGACTATGTTTAAATAGTGTATTTAGATTTCAAGACGATGTAATTATTCAATGTTTAATAAAACGAAACACTTTTTGGTATCCATGGTTATGAAACATTAATTCTGTTGCAACACGCCCCGATGTTTCCGCCGCGATTTGTTGTCCTACGCGGTCGGGGTGTGACATATACATTTTACACAAGTAGCACGATTTTCACAAGACTTTAGTTTACAAAAAAATTACTTTATACAACTCATTTTACTTGGTTATACATTTAACCATACATTATTCTTCTATTTATACATATCATTTGATCTTATCGCTTTTTAAATGACTTACAAAACAAAACAATTTACAAGGTTCATGACCGACTTTTACTAAACAACTTTTTCTTAAACTTAAGTCATGAATCCTATTTTCACAAAACCTATGTATCTCACAGGCATTTTTATGCTGACGTACCTATTTTCACATGTGTTTTCAGGAGCTTTTGCATAGGATGATGATCGTGACACTAGGGCGGACCTGTGCCTTAGAGACTTAAAATGAAGATAGACTTAGTTTAATTATGTTATAAACTCTTTGATTCCTGTTTAGAACAATGTAACTCTTATGTTGATAAATAAAATACAACTTTGTATGCCATGGTTATGAAACAATTAATTCTGTTACAACACTCCCCGACGTTTTCCGCCACGTTTTGTATGTTATACGTGGTCGGGGTGTGACATCAATGATGAAAATTCTTCAACGGAAAAATGATCAGACATATCCTATTAAGTGTTCAATGTTAGTTAACTAAAAATTAAAAACTCCAGAAACTTAAATTTAAACTAAAAATGATTAAAAATAAACAACTAATTTAAATTTAAACTAATACATAATTAAGATTCAAACTAATTTGAGAAAAAAAAAAAAACTATAGTCATCTTCAAAGTTGTTCTAAGGTTCCCAAACCATTTCTTCATCCAATGGTGGTTCGTATTCCGCCCCAGGGTCAGTTTGGTACCCTTCAGCCCAACTCGGTAGTTCTTGTGTTTGACTGGGGTTTTCCACATAAGGGGGGTTTGAAGGTGGAGGATGCATAGGCAGTATAGGAGTGTTTGCCACCGGACGATGATGCCCCTCCTCAATTTGAAGTCCACCAAATTGTAGTTGAGCGAATGTATAGTCATACGCCCAATTCAACTCTTCATCCGTCCAACCAAATGGATCATCAGGTTGAGGGTTTGTCACCGGATGAAGGTTTGACACCGGAGGTGGGTTTGCCATCGGACGAAAAGGGTTTCTAACTTCATGGTTTGAAGTTAGAGGGATTGAATCAGGAAGGTTTAAAGGGCGACGGGATGATCGTCCATGGTTTGTTGATCCTTGTGGTTCAACGGGAATTGGATAACCACCACCCATACCTCTCAATTGATATTTGTTTGGAGTGATTTGTAAACTGAAAAATACAATTTTGATTGGATATAAAGATCAATTTTAAAGCAAATAAAAATAGTTTGGTTAAATATAAAAAAAGGATTGTGTAAACTGAAACATACAATTTTTATTGGATATAAAGATCAAATTTCTTACCATGTTAAAAATTAACATCAAAGTAAACTGAAACACAAGGATTGTGTAAACTAAAAACCAAAATTTTTATTGTAACATTTTTAACATCAAAGTTAAGTCAAATGTTTATTGGATTTATATTTTTTTGACCGAAAGAAATGGCAGCAAGCTAAAAATTTCTGAAATTTCAAAGTTAAGTCAATTGTTTATTGGTCACAGAAAAAAAAGCAATGCTCAAAATTGAAAAGGGACATGGATAACTACAGCTGGAAGTCAATGCATCTTACACATCACTCTTTACTTGCCACATCTATTTATATATCTTTTCCATTGCATCATCCACCACTTGATATTTAATTTTCTCATACATGATCTAATCATAGTCAAAGTAAACTCAAACATAAGGATAACTTTACACAACGAAAATAGCCTTGAAGTTCATGCAAGTACGTTTTTGTAGGATAAATTTACACAACGAAAATACTAACTATATTTCATAAATGCACTACATAACTTATTATGGTTTGTGTACACCAAACTATGAAAAAAAGCATAAAAAAAAGAAAACCAAAGAAGCTTAAACTCTTCTATTTTACAGCAAAATATATTCAATATTCAACATTAAGTGTATAAGGCCACGGTTAAACAATACAGAAGCAAAATGCATAGAAATAATACATGTAAACTAAAATAATACATGTTACAAAACAAATACAGAAGCAATAAAGTCTATACTTAACATTTATTTTACAACACATGTAAACTAAAATAATACATGTTACAAAACAATACAGAAGCAAAATGCATAGAAACAATACAGAAGCAAAATACATAGAAATAATACATGTAAACTAAAATAATGCGACAGTTAAAAGTGAAAAAAGTAACCAAGAAATGTGAGTAAACTTACAACAATGCAAGAGCCTGATGTAAAAAGCCGAAAAAAATGTAAGACCGTGATGTGAAGAGCCGAGAAACAACGCAAGACTCAGACGTTTAGAATATTGATTGATATTCTGAAATCGAAGTAAAATAGAAGATGTTAGGCTGATGTTTCGAAGGTTTGATGTAAGATTCAAAAGTAGGATGAAGTTCAATGCAAGACTTACAATTTAAAGGTTTTAGTATCTAAGTTGAGTGCTAGCAGAGTTGTGAGGAATTGTTATGAATGTAGTTGAATTTATAGACTTCCAAGCTTGCTTCCTTTCTGACAAATCCGAACAGTGTTTGCTTTTACAGCTGTATTTGAACAGTCATCGTCAGTAAAAAAATTCAAAAAGGGTGGCAGTAAAATATTTTGGATTCTAAAAGCTTGTCAACTGTTCAAAGACTTTGTGTGAAAAGTCTTTGAAAGGTTGTCAACTGTTCAACTGTAAAATCAGGAGTAGGAAAGTCTTTCTGACAGGTTACTGTTCAATTTTTTTGTAATAAAAAAAAACTAAATCAATTTTTACTTTAAATTCAAAAAGTTTATTAAAAAGAGTTAAAATTTGATGCAAGTGTAAAGCTGTTTAGGGTTTTAACCTGATTCATTACTTTAAATCAATTTTTACTTTAAATTCAAAAAGTTTATTAAAAAGAGTTATAATTTGATGCACCTGCAAAGCTGTTTAGACTTTTAACCTGATTCATTAGTTTAAATCAATTGTTACTTTAAATTCAAAAAGTTTATTAAAAAGAGTTATAATTTGATGCAAGTGCAAAGCTGTTTAGAGTTTTAACCTGATTCATTACTTTAAATCAATTTTTACTTTAAATTCAAAAAGCTTATTAAAAAGAGTTATAATTTGATGCAAGTGCAAACCTGTTTAGAGTTTTAACCTGATTCATTACTTTAAATCAAATTTTACTTTAAATTCAAAAAGTTTATTAAAAAGAGTTATAATTTGATGCAAGTGCAAAGCTGTTTAGGGTTTTAACCTCTGATTCATTACTTTAATTCAATTTTTACTTAAAATTCAAAAAGTTAATTAAAAAGAGTTGTAATTTTATGCAAGTGCAAAAGATGTTTAGAGTTTTAACCTCTGATTCATTACTTTAAATCAATTGTTACTTTAAATTCAAAAAGTCTATACTTAACATTTATTTTATTAAAAAGAGTTATAATTTGATGCAAGTGCAAACCTGTTTAGAGTTTTAACCTGATTCATTACTTTAAATCAAATTTTACTTTAAATTCAAAAAGTTTATTAAAAAGATTTATAATTTGATGCAAGTGCAAAGCCGTTTAGAGTTTTAACCTGATTCGATGTCGGTTTCGACTTGCGGCGGGTTGAATAGCCTAAGGTTTTCTTTGCATTTTAGGGGGAAGATGGGCACATCTCTCCACAGGGCATACAAAACACAGGTTATTGGCGGAAGCCCGCCACATTTAACATATAAAGTTTTTTTATATGTTAAATCTGGCGAGCGGCCGCCAATAACCTGAGTTTTGTATGCCCTGGGAGAGAAGCACCCATGTTCCCCTTAAAATGCAAAGAAAACATCGGCCTTTAGAGTCACACGATCCAACCCTAATAAGCTACAAACATAATAACCTACAAACATAATAAGATACAAACATACCAGATCTGTAACAAACATAATAAGCTACAAACATACCAGATCTGTAACAAACATAATCAGGTACGAACATACCAAATCTGTAACAAACCTAATCAGGTACAAACATAATAGTAACATAAGCATGTAAATCAGCTAAAAACATACCAGATCAGGTACAAACATAATCAGTAACATAAGCATGTAAATCACAAACAAAATCAGTAACATAAGCATGTAAATCACAAACATAATCAGTAACATAAGCATGTAAATCAGCTACAAACATAATCAGTAACATAAGCATGTAAATCAGCTACAAACATACCAGATCAGGTACAAACATAATCAGTAACATAAGCATGTAAATCAGCTACAAACATACCAGATCAGGTACAAACATAATCAGTAACATAAGCATGTAAATCACAAACATAATCAGTAACATAAGCATGTAAATCACAAACATAATCAGTAACATAAGCATGTAAATCACAAACATAATCAGTAATATAGGCATGTAAATCAGCTACAAACATAATCAGTAACATAAGCATGTAAATCACAAACATAATCAGTAACATAACAAACATAATCAGTAACATAAGCATGTAAATCAGCTACAAACATAATCAGTAACATAAGCATGTAAATCACAAACATAATCAGTAACATAAGCATGTAAATCAGCTACAAACATACCAGATCAGGTACAAACATAATCAGTAACATAAGCATGTAAATCAGCTACAAACATACCAGATCAGGTACAAACATAATCAATAACATAAGCATGTAAATCACAAACATAATCAGTAACATAAGCATGTAAATCAGCTACAAACATAATCAGTAACATAAGCATGTAAATCACAAACATAATCAGTAACATAACAAACATAATCAGTAACATAAGCATGTAAATCAGCTACAAACATAATCAGTAACATAAGCATGTAAATCACAAACATAATCAGTAACATAAGCATGTAAATCAGCTACAAACATACTAGATCAGGTACAAACACAATCAGTAACATAAGCATGTAAATCAGCTACAAACATACTAGATCTGTAACAAACATAATCAGTAACATAAGCATGTAAATCAGCTACAAACATACCAGATCCGTAACAAACATAATCAGTAACATAAGCATGTAAATCAGCTACAAACATACCAGATCTGTAACAAACATAATCAGTAACATAAGAATGTAAATCAGCTACAAACATACCAGATCTTTAACAAACAAAATCAGCTACAAACAAAATCAGCTACAAACATACCAGATCCGGGCTGCCAATATTCCTCTAAGAACTCAGATTTGCAAGTTGTGTAACCTCAGATCTGTCAATATTCATAAAAAATCCTCAAAAAATGACGGTAAATCTGAGAAATTTCAGCAGAAAAAAGTACCTGGCTCAACGGTGCTAAGGTAGATCTAAGTCGATGGTATCTCCACCGCTCCATCTTCATCTATAACAGAACAAACAAACAAAACAAACTCAAAATCAGCTACAAACAAAATCAGCTACAAACATACCAGATGATACTTGCAAGATAAACAGCTACAAACAAAATCAGCTACAAAAATCACTCTAACACGAATAACTCAACGGCAGATCTGAAATATTACACAGATCCGATTCAAATTCCAGATCTTACTTGCAAGATAAACACAATAATCAACTTCAAATAAAAAATACAAACTTCTTTAAAGAAAAAAAAAACTAAACTACAGAACATATACCACATCTGGTTATTCCGGTGCACCCTAACACGAACAACTCAACGGCAGATCTGAAATGTGACACCCCAGGAAAACCAGTAAACTGCACAACTTAACTAGCTTCCTCAGTAACCGCATGCTAAATTTCGGGACGAAATTTCTTTCAAGTTGGGGATAATGTGACAACTCGAGTTTCCAAGATTCCATATTCGCATTAATTGCACGTTAATGGTTTAGACTGTTTGTTTACACGACTTGTTTGTTTCACAACTGTACGCGTTGTAATATGCTAAACCGTGTTTGATTGATATGATATATATGGTGTGCATTTAGTGTGTTCTATATATTGTAGTGCAATATGAGCATCTATGTTATAATAATGTGTTGTATTAATATTGTGTATGGGGAATTAAAAATAAACATGGAACTCATGAAATCAACCTCCCTAGCCGAAAACACACACCACGAAATCAAGAAGTGATTTCGTCCACATGTGGCCAACAAAAACATGGAATGGGCTTCGGCCCAGTAGTGATTGAATATAGGGTCTGTTTTATATGTGCACACGAATTGGTTAATTAGAAAAACCCTAATCACATCTCCCTCTCTCTCGTTTTCCCTGGAACCCGATGGCTGCCTTCTCTCATTCGAAGTTGATTCCTTGATTTGATCAGTTGTGGTTTGGTTAGTGTCTACCACATTCAAGGACTTGACTGATTACTTGAGAACATACTTTGGCATACCGAGCAAACCAAGGTGAGTTCACACTCTTACCAAGGCATGGGATTCCCAGGGTTGGGAATGGGTTTGGATGATTACTTATGCTTAAATTGTTATCGGAATTACATACCATAGGCCTCGGGAGAGGAAGGTTATTGGTAGGTACTGCTAGACTAGTGATACATATACTTCTCTTCGCACACACGCCGGGAATGGCTGCGATAATAGAACTAATCTTCGCACACACGCCGGGAATGGCTACGATAATAGAACTAATCTTCGCACACATGCCTGGAATGGCTGCGAACCATACTCTAAACTTCGCACACATGCCGGGTGGGCTGCGATACAAATATACCTAGTCTAGAAAACTTGGGAAACACGCCACAATCTTCGCACACATGTCTAGGAGACTGCGATTCAAGTACATACTATATGTGGGTTACTAAACGAACATATGGTTTACAATACAATTACTATAACTGAACAACCAACTGTGAACTCGCTCAACTAGTTGTTGACTTTCTGTTACATGCCTTGCAGGACCATAGGTACTCTTGGAGCTTGCACGGGAGGCGCGATCGTTGTGTGCACATGGACTGTTGAGTTCCATGATAAACATTTACACTTTGTGAACTTAATACTTATGTTGGGTTTTTACATTTATGCTTCCGCTAAACATTGATACTATACTTTGGTTTTTGGAACACCTTTCATATTGTTTGGTTGAATTACACTTACTATTTACATTGTTCAATATGATTGGTGGCTTGATCCTGGTCAGTCACGCCTCCAAGCGGTAGTACTCCGCGTGTGGATTTTGGGGGTGTGACAGATTGGTATCAGAGCCATTGGTTATAGTGAACTTGGTTTTAATAAGGGAAAAAGTTTTTGTTAAAACCAGACTATAACCTGAACAGTGCTCAACGATCCACAACGACGCCTCGCCCCACGTGCAAGACTCAACATTCTAGGTAATATGATATATGTTTTATTGCCTGCTTGCTAGAATTACATAGAACTTTGCTCATGGTATGCTTAGATACACATAACCCCTATTGATTGAGAACACTTATGTGCTTACTCTCTTCTGTCATCCCACTTTCGTGAACCTCTCTCACTCATGTTCTCTTTGATATCAAGATCATGAGTGGACGCGTTAACCTAACTCAAGCCTAGTTGGCGGCTTTGATCACTGAACAAGTTACTGCAGCACTCGCAGCTGCCCAGGCAGGAGGTATAACCTGCCATCACCACTTACTCTAGGATCTTTAGATCCTACTCTCGTAAACCAACACTCGTGCTCAAGTATGTCTACTCTTACGCACACGACAGGTCAACACGCTCAGCCACCTGTGTGCACATTCAAGACGTTCATGGACTGTCGTCCTAGTACTTTCAGTGGCACTGAAGGAGCCGTTGGACTCCTCCATTGGTTTGAAAAGCTCGAATCGGTCTTCGAGATGTGTGAATGCCCTGAGGCTCGTAGGGTGAAGTACGCCACTGGTACTCTCGAAGGCACTGCGCTAACTTGGTGGAACACGCAAGTTCAGATGCTGGGGCTGGCGGCTGCTAATGCCACCCCATGGAATGATTTTAAGGAACTGATCAAACGCGAATACTGTAGTCGTGATGATATCCACAAGCTGGAAGTGGAGTTCTTTAATCTGAAGATGACGGGGTCAGAGATAGAAGCGTACACGAAACGATCCAACGAACTGGCTGTATTATGTCCAACTAAGGTGGATCCTCCTATCAAGCGCATTGAACTGTTCCTCAAATGTTTAGTACCAGAGATTCAAAGTCATGTGACTGCTGCTAACCTTGCTACTATTCAAGATGTTACTCGTCTTGCTCATCGTCTCACAGATCAGGCAGTGGAATAGAACAGGCTGCCTAAACGTATTGGTGCTACTGCTACTACTACTTCTGCTACTCCAAGTGACAACAAACGAAAGTGGGATGGAACCTCTAGCAAGGGTTCGACTACGGTTCAGTCCCAGGCACAGCAGCGAAAGATCGATGACTACCAGAGTCCTGGTCAGCAATCTTCTGGTAGTCAAGGGCAGGGTGGATATCGAGGAAACCACCCAAAGTGCAACAGATGCAACAGGCACCACAGTGGTCAGTGCAACAAGGTTCGTTGTCAGAGGTGTCTCAAGATGGGTCATGAAGCCAAAGATTTCAGGAGTTCACAACCTGCACATCAGAATCGTCAGCAGCAACAGCAAGCACCGCAGAACCAGCAACAACAATAATCAGGGCAACGGGAATAACAACGGGGGTAATAACGACGGCAATGGTGCCAGGGGTCGAGTGTTCATGATTGGTCAGGGTGATGCTAGGAATGACCCAACGTTGTGATGGTTTCGACAACGTCATTGGGATGGACTGGTTATCCCAACAGCAAGCAGAGATCCTATGCAAAAGAGAAGAGAATAGAGGATATCCCAGTAGTACGCGATTTTCCTCAGGTGTTTCCTGAAGATTTACCTGGGCTACCGCCTCATCGCCAGGTCGAATTTCAGGTCGAACTAGCTCCTGGAGCAGCACCCATAGCTCGAGCACCTTATCGCTTAGCTCCAACTGAACTGGAAGAACTGTCCAAGCAATTGCAAGAACTCTTGGATAAGGGTTTCATTCGTCCTAGCTCTTCGCCCTGGGGAGCTCCCGTGTTGTTTGTGAAGAAGAAAGACGGTACCTTCAGAACGTGCATCGACTACCGCGAACTAAACAAGGTGACCGTAAAGAATCGCTATCCCCTTCCACGCATTGACGACTTGTTCGACCAGCTGCAAGGGTCGAGCTACTATTCAAAGATTGATCTGAGGTCAGGCTACCATCAACTGAGAGTCCGGGATGAGGACGTCTCCAAAACAACATTCAGAACACACTACGGCCATTACGAGTTTCTGGTCATGTCATTCGGGCTAACAAACGCGCCTGCAGTCTTCATGGATCTTATGAACAGAGTGTGCAAGCCTTACTTGGATAGGTTTGTGATTGTATTCATCGACGACATTTTGATCTACTCCAAGAGTCAGGAGGAACACGAGCAACATTTACGACTCATTTTGGAACTCCTTCGAGCAGAACAGCTGTATGCCAAGTTTTCAATAAGCGACTTCTGGCTCCGTGAAGTCCACTTTCTAGGCCACGTGGTAAACAAGGATGGGATTCATGTTGATCCATCCAAGGTAGATTCGATCAAGAACTGGCCTGCACCTCGCACACCAACCGAAATACGCCAATTCTTGGGTTTGGCGGGTTATTACAGACGGTTCATCAAAGACTTCTCAAAGATTGCACAACCGCTTACACTACTGACACAGAAAGGTGTTGCTTACCGTTGGGGTAATACACAGGAAACCGTGTTTCAGCACTTAAAGGATAGACTTTGTAGCGCACCTATCCTCTCATTGTCTGAAGGCACGGACGATTTCGTAGTCTACTGCGACACATCCATCCAAGGTCTTGGATGTGTGTTGATGCAACGGGATAAAGTCATTGCTTATGCTTCGCGCCAACTTAAGATTCACGAACGGAATTACACAACACATGATTTAGAGCTGGGAGCTGTTGTTTTTGCACTCAAGATATGGCGACATTACCTGTATGGCACCAAGTGCACCATCTACACCGATCACAGGAGTCTCGAGCATATCTTCAAGCAGAAAGAATTGAACATGCGACAACGTCGATGGGTCGAATTACTGAACGATTACGAATGTGCTATAAAGTACCATCCGGGCAAAGCCAATGTGGTGGCCGACGCCCTTAGTCGAAAGGATACTACACCTAGGCGTGTACGAGCGTTGCAACTCACTATTCAGTCTAGCCTTCCTTCACAGATACGAGATGCTCAGGTAGAAGCATTGAAACCAGAAAACGTCAGGGCTGAAGCCCTACGCGGCTCAAGGCAACGGTTAGAACAAAAGGCAGATGGCACCTACTATGTAACAGGACGCATTTGGGTCCCACTCTATGGCAACTTGCGTGAGCTTGTAATGGATGAAGCTCATAAATCTCGTTACTCAGTACATCCTGGTTTGGATAAAATGTACCACGACTTGAAAACCGCATATTGGTGGCCTAGCATGATAGCTCACATAGCTACTTACGTCAGCAAGTGCTTGACTTGTGCGAGAATCAAGACTGAATATCAGAAACCATCAGGCCTACTCCAACAACCTGAGATACCACAGTGGAAATGGGAGCAAATTTCCATGGATTTTGTTACTGGCCTGCCTAGATCTCAACGTGGGAATGATACTATTTGGGTGATCGTGGATCGACTCACAAAGTCTGCACACTTCTTGGCTATTAAGGAAACAGACAAGTTTTCTACCCTAGCAGACATCTACTTAAAAGAAGTGGTCTCAAGGCATGGGGTGCCAACCTCCATTATCTCTTATCGTGATGCACGTTTTACTTCAGAACTGTGGCAAGCAATGCACAAATCTTTTGGCTCTCGTTTAGACATGAGCATAGCTTATCATCCTCAGACGGATGGACAGTCTGAGCGCACTATTCAAACTTTAGAAGACATGCTTCGTGCGTGTGTAATCGATTTCGGAAACGGCTGGGAAAAACATCTCCCATTGGTGGAGTTCTCGTATAACAACAGTTACCACACCAGCATTCAAGCCGCTCCATTCGAGGCATTGTACGGGCGTAAATGCCGATCACCTCTTTGTTGGGCAGAGGTGGGTGATAGTCAGATTACGGGCCCAGAACTCGTAGTTGATACTACTGAAAAGATCGCTCAGATACGACAACGAATGGCGGCAGCTCGTGACCGTCAGAAAAGCTACGCCGATAAGGGCAGGAAACCACTCGAGCTCCAGGTTGGGGAGCGGGTACTACTCAAAGTCTCACCCTGGAAGGGTGTTGTTCGTTTTGGAAAACGAGGCAAGCTCAATCAGCGATATGTCGGACCATTTGAAATTATTGAGAAGATAGGCAGGGTGGCCTACAGACTAAACTTACCAGCTGAACTCAGTGCAGTTCACAACGTTTTCCATGTGTCGAATCTGAAGAAGTGTCTGTCAGATGAGACCCTCGTAGTTCCTTTGAAGGAGCTCACTATCGACGAACAGTTACGATTCGTCGAGGAACCTGTTGAAATCACGGACCGGGATGTTAAGGTCCTCAAAAACACTAGAATACCTCTTGTTTGAGTTCGTTGGAACTCCCGTCGTGGCCCAGAGTTCACCTGGGAACGAGAAGATCAAATGAAACTCAAGTATCCCCAGTTATTCGGAAACAGTGCAACCACTACTGAGGCTGAAGCTACTACAGAATTTCGGGACGAAATTACAAATCAACGGGGGGATGATGTGACACCCCAGGAAAACCAGTAAACTGCACAACTTAACTAGCTTCCTCAGTAACCGCATGCTAAATTTCGGGACGAAATTTCTTTCAAGTTGGGGATAATGTGACAACTCGAGTTTCCAAGATTCCATATTCGCATTAATTACACGTTAATGGTTTAGACTGTTTGTTTACACGACTTGTTTATTTCACAACTGTACGCGTTGTAATATGCTAAACCGCGTTTGATTGATATGATATATATGGTGTGCATTTAGTGTGTTCTATATATTGTAGTGCAATATGAGCATCTATGTTATAATAATGTGTTGTATTAATATTGTGTATGGGGAATTAAAAACACACACCACGAAATCAAGAAGTGATTTCGTCCACATGTGGCCAACAAAAACATGGAATGGGCTTCGGCCCAGTAGTGATTGAATATAGGGTCTGTTTTATATGTGCACACGAATTGGTTAATTGGAAAAACCCTAATCACATCTCCCTCTCTCTCGTTTTTCCTGGAACCCGACGGCTGCCTTCTCTCATTCGAAGTTGATTCCTTGATTTGATCAGTTGTGGTTTGGTTAGTGACTACCACATTCAAGGACTTGACTGATTACTTGAGAACATACTTTAGCATACTGAGCAAACCAAGGTGAGTTCACACTCTTACCAAGGCATGGGATTCCCGGGGTTGGGAATGGGTTTGGATGATTACTTATGCTTAAATTGTTATCGGAATTACATACCATAGGCCTCGGGAGAGGAAGGTTATTGGTAGGTACTGCTAGACTAGTGATACATATACTTCTCTTCGCACACACGCCGGGAATGGCTGCGATAATAGAACTAATCTTCGCACACACGCCGGGAATGGCTGCGATAATAGAACTAATCTTCGCACACATGCCTGGAATGGCTGCGAACCATACTCTAAACTTCGCACACATGCCGGGTGGGCTGCGATACAAATATACCTAGTCTAGAAAACTTGGGAAACACGCCACAATCTTCGCACACATGTCTAGGAGACTGCGATTCAAGTACATACTATATGTGGGTTACTAAACGAACATATGGTTTACAATACAATTACTATAACTGAACAACCAACTGTGAACTCGCTCAACTAGTTGTTGACTTTCTGTTACATGCCTTGCAGGACCATAGGTACTCTTGGAGCTTGCACGGGAGGCGCGATCGTTGTGGGCACATGGACTGTTGAGTTCCATGATAAACATTTACACTTTGTGAACTTAATACTTATGTTGGGTTTTTACATTTATGCTTCCGCTAAACATTGATACTATACTTTGGTTTTTGGAACACCTTTCATATTGTTTGGTTGAATTACACTTACTATTTACATTGTTCAATATGATTGGTGGCTTGATCCTGGTCAGTCACGCCTCCAAGCGGTAGTACTCCGCGTGTGGATTTTGGGGGTGTGACATGAAATATTACACATATCCGATTCAAATAACAAAAAAAAAAAAAAAGATACTGTAAAAAGAAAGATACCTAGCGGTCAAACCAGTCGATCTGGTGTTGGATCTAGAGAGATTCATCGCTAAGGAAGCGTATATCTTGAAGCGACTGGTAAAGAAACCCTAGAAATGGTGGTGATGATAATGAGGAAGTCGATCTGGTGTCGGATGTAAAGAGATTCATCACAGAGAAACCCTAGATCTTGATCTTGGAGCACCTGGTTTTGAAACCCTAGAACCGCGTCTGGTGAGAGAGAGAGAGAGAAGAAGAAGAATGGGGGCGGATGCAAATGAAATGAATTTAGGGTTTGATTTAGTGAAAGAAAGTATATATTGGATCCATTTGATTAAAACGGGTCAAAGGGATCCGGTTAGAATCCATGAGCTGCTCCGCGTGTGTTGAAGGATTTTTCAACACCTTTGTGCTTAAAAGGTTGTACAATGGGCTTCAAATGGTTGTAAAGTGGCAAATGACCATTTCTGTCCTTCCTATATGCTTATTAAAGTAGTATATATATATATATATATATTTTAAGATTCTTAGCAACTTGAACGATTTTGTTGGTGACCCTCATTATGTTATATCTTTTATCACACCCGTTTATAAGCAATATATCTACGATTTGTGCTTCGTAATATATTTACATAAACGTGAACATATTATCATATATCGTTATACAAGTATCACATCAACTTATACATTTTATCATTTTTAAAGCATTTATACACAAAATAACTCATCAAAGTAACCTATGTATTTTTCATGCTCGATTCATAAGTTATGCACATAACGTGACTTTTAACATAGTTCATCGTTTTAACCGTACAAACGCACATGCATGGTCTAAACTCCTACTATCATGTCAACACTTAATATATCACATTACACATACTCATATTCACATGTCACATTGTAACACATAAAGTTCACCCTTGAACATCCCGTTTCCGCGTACGTTGAAATTTGCGTATTTTAACATTTCGGTAACGTTTTCGGGCGTCGGAAGTCACGTATGACTAACCAATCACCAAAGTAACTTAATATTAGTTAAAACACTTATATTTATCATAAAAATATCAGTTTACATTCTGATTTAAAACAGTTTTGCAAAAATCACTTTAAAAGCCGATTTTTACCGTTTTTAACGCATAGTCTTGTACCGAACTTTACCATAACCATCCCAAATCGTCACGAATTGATATTTTAACATAACACATTTTATTTAGTGATTAAAATGGTGTTTATACTCATGATAGTGCAGATTTCATGTAAGTCACATAAATCACACAATTTCACCTATTTTACTACTTTCTAAGCTTCATGTACAACATGTAAAGCTACCAAACTTATGACATAATTTTATAACATCATAACACATCATATAACATTATTTTTAATTTTCTTATTCTGTTTTAACTAAATTTTATCATATCATTTCAAGTTCATCAATTTATGACCATTTAATTGTGACAATTGTGCCTTCAGTAATTATTATACAATCCCGAACAATATCACAATCAATGAAACCTTGTGTTTTATTTATGGGATTGTATAATTATCCATGACATTTGCACGTTTTAGTTCTTGTTCGTTTTCAAACTCTTAAACCTCTTCTAGAAGTGAAATCGTAAACTATTACGCAAAACGTAATCAGTTTAATGCGACGTACACTCTAGAACAATGACATAAGCTAAACATACCCTAAATACCCTTTAAATTACTTAGAAATAAGTTTTGAGGGGTTTGGTATGTCAACAACATGTTTATTCGCACTCAGGGACTATTTGCGTCAAACTGCGAAAGTCTGCCAATTCGCTTATTTCTTAATATGGACCACGTACGCACATCCAAAAATTTTTGTAATCATTAAAATCTTGTATTTTAGTGATAATAATGCAAAAATATCATTCGTTGCGTAATTTCGGTCATTTTCGCGTTCGTTATAACGTTCGTCGTAATTAAGCGAAAAACGCAACCATACAACCGAACGAACCGACATCCATGACATTTTTGGGCATAATTCAAGCTAAATGTAGGATCGTTTTACTGACCGAAACGAGTTGTTCAGAGGCGTTCTACTCAATATGAAAGGCGGAAACAGACATATCGAGTTCTATTCAGCTAAATATTCACTTTAAATGTCTTTCTGATTGATTTGACAAAGCTTTACAACAAAACGACACTTCAGCAGCACTTCGGCTCCGGAATCACACATACATGTCCTACTCAAACGAAATCAGGCAACAACTATTTATAGGCCATCTAATTTTGCTTGAATCGGCTCAAACGAAATTAGGTTTCACACGGAATTAACCAGCTGATTTCGTATGAAATCACTGGTCTATTTCAAGCGAAATTACACAATATAATTTCGTGTGAAATTACCTTCTAACCTAATTTTGACAGATTTCTCAAACTACGTGCACTGAAATATCTATTCTAATACAAGACTCGATACAAGACGAAGTCGACAGATGCATGCACCAACAGACTCCCCCTCGAATGTTGACGAGTCTTTAGTGTCGAGTCTTCAACATCTTCAGTCTTTATCAGTCTTTTACTCTTCCAAAGTATCTGACACTGTAAGGCATCCTCAATCTCTGTCTTCTTTTCCTCTCCAGAATATCGACCTGGCTCTAAACTTTTCTCTAATTTTCTTGATCAGGTCTCTTGACTCCTTAACTTCATCAGCATCATCAGCTTGCGTGAATTTCAAGTCCAAGATCATAACCTGGCTTTCAATCAACTCAGAATCGAAACTTGGCTCTCTCTCATATCTGCACAATCTCTACCTCACAATAAATTTCACAAATTTAAAATTTTACAAATTTATTCTCTGCTTTCCACTTGTATACACAAAATCAAGAAATGATTTTACAATGTTAATCACTGATGAACCACTTGTAATAAAAACATTTTTCTTTCAAAATCTTTTCATTTTTCAAACTGACTCCCCCTCACTGATTGTCATCATGTTTAGCACTTGGAATTTTGAAAATCAGTTCTCCAAAATCAGTTGTCGAAAATCTTTTTGAATTTTTCAAAATTTATGCTAAAACACACTTAAAATCTTTTTGGAATTTTTTTACTTTAGAATGAAATGCAGTAAAGAAATATATACAAACAATATTTTTGCGAGTTTGTGTAAGAGGATCATATCAGTTTATGAGACAAATCACCAACACCGTTAAGCTTTAAACATTTTAAGTTCTAAACGATTCACTTAGATTGTCAGTATACTGATCCACTTAAATTTTCACGCAAAGTTCAAATGTTTCGAGATACGAAATTAGTGTTTTAAGCACTTAAACTTATTCGCATATCCCACCTCAGAATATACTCCCGTATCCAGATCCCAATATTCAGTCTTAGAGGTGAGTATATTTAGATGATATCTGTAAAGGGTTAAAATGCGAGGGCCGTGAGAGCTCAGGTTATTGCTTCCGCAAAATCAGAGAGATGACGGCTTCGACTTTTGGTGTGTTCCCTTTAGAGAATCTTTTCTTCAACAGCACATGATTAGCATTTTGCAATGTTTCATCATTTTTTATGCTGAGGGCGGTGCTATATTTCAAGCAAGCATAAAGTATTATACGGGGACTAGGCCATTGCTTCCGCAAAATCAGAAGTCCCGGAATAATACCCCAGATATCACTGAGTATAAAGACCTAGTATCTCAGAAAGAGGGACCTTTCAAACAAGATTTCGGGGGTTACCCATATATCCAAGAGATGTTCCCCACGATATAAGTAAGTTTGAAATTTAGGTTTATATCTCGACACAATTCTACTAAATGTGTAAAAACCTACTGGCACATCATCAGTGAGACCGTTTATCACATTTTAACTTTTCAATTCTTTAGCATGCTGTGATATTCCACTGATGTACTATCATTTCCTCTTTTTACAACAAAACTCAATTTTTGATTTTATCATGTTTTTGGCTTTTTCAAATTTTCTAATGTTTTTGGATTTACTGAAATTTCTTACTCCCCCTAAAATTCAAAATCATTTAAAAAAAATTTGAAAACAAACTGTACAAGTAAAGTAACAACTGATATCGAATCGCTTCAAATCGCCGTTCACTTGGCATAAACAATCAGAACTCCCCCTCTCAACAAACTATTTTCCCATTATGATTTCAAAACACTTAAGTTTGTTTTAATCAAATTGTTTTTCCGGAAAATAAGTTTTGTTGATTTTACCACTTGTAGGTTAGGGGTTCAATTCATCACTTGTTCTACTATCCACTTGAAAAAATTTAACAATTTTAAATTCAAACACCAAACATCACTTGTAGAAAATCAAGTAAACTTAATGTCCCTGATTTACCACTTGTAAGTCGAAATATCACCAGAGTGAATTTCTCAAGAAAGATGTCGATACCTGCTTCACACTTACCAACCTGGAAGCTCCGGCAAGTCATACTTTTTTACTTATGAAATACAGACATCCAAGCTTCACCAAACTTGGATGTGACCTCTTCTTCACCTGGGTAATAAGTTGCTTTCTTCGTTTCATAAAACTCTTTTACCCCGGTGACCTTTCCCTCAACCATCTTTTCAAAAATCTTTTTCACATTTCCATTAAAAGCTTTGTCGACATCAAATTCTTTCTTTTCAGAATAGAATTGATTCGAGATCTCAACCTTTCCAACTTTTTGTTTAAAATTTTCAGCCCTCAATGGTGGAAAATTAACATAATCCATTGGCGGTACTGAAGTTTCAATTTTAAGCTCAACTTTTGGCTCCTATGACTTTGTAGAATCAGATTCATCGCCAGATTTCACATCTGATTTCTTAACAACCCACTTCTGGTTGTCAAAATTCACTCTTCTCTTGTAAAATCTTTTCTTTGAACATTCACCAACTTCATATGTTGAATTTTTAAAAACTTTGAATTTTTCAGTTGGTGGTTCATTTTTCTCAACAATCTTTTCTTTGAGTTTAGAAACAACTTCCTTTTTAATGTTGGTTTCCTTAGGACAGTTCCAGGCAATATGACCAACTTCTTGACATCGATAACAGATTCTTGTTTCTTTTCTTTGAAAAACTCCATTCTTCTCAAACTTTTGTTTCTCAGCAAAGAACTTTTTATTTGTTTGCTTCCAGAACGAGCTTTTTTGTTCTTCTTCTGAACTTGTCCCTAAAACAAATACAGTTTTTGATTTATAAATTTTCTCATTTTTATGATTTTTCGGTGGAATAAAACCAAGACCTTTCTTTTTGTAATTACCGTTATGGTTTGATTTCATTTGGAAACCAGAACTGTAACCCTTTTTCTTGTTTAATCTTTATTGAACCCTTGAGGTGTAAGATTTAGGTTTTTCAGAAAGGTTTACATCTTTTATTTCAGAAATATTGATTTCTGTTAGTTTAAAAACCTTTTTAATCATGTCAGTTTTAACACCTCTTATTGGAAATTCCTCATCAGAATATAATTTGTCTGAATCAATCAAAGTATATGCCACATTGATTAGTTCGTCATTCAAATTAGATTTTGATAACAAGAATTTTTTATTGTAAACCCGTTTAACCGATGATTTTGAACTGTTGACCGACGAACTCGAACTTTCTGACTCAGACTTTGACTCAGACTCCTCATCCTTATCCAACACTTGATCGACCACTTTTTTTATTAACTCAGACTCATGATCAGTGTCAGACGATGTGAATATGACGTCAATATTTTCTGGTAACTCATCAGTTGTGTCAGACTTTAACTGTATATTAACTGCCTTTTTGACTTGCTCCTCATTTGGTTTTCTGGGAGAATACCCTTCCCAGATTGGAGGCGGACACTTATTATAATTTGCACTTTGTTTCTTACCAGTATCATTTTCTTCAGGCTTCTTGTCTTGAAAGACTTCCATACCTGCAACAGTTGGATAAATTCGATCAATCAAATAATCAGAACTAGAATAACTTTACAATAAACGTCTGATTCTTTCATTCTCAATTCTTTCTGTCTCCAACTCCTGCTTCAGCTTTGCACATTCTTCAATATAATGGTTAATGGCTTTCTGCTTTGTCATCATCACAGCATTCATCATAGTCAACGCATCTTCTCTTTCAGAGTTAGTCTTTTGTAGACCAGTTACCATTCTATTCAACACGTCATATGATTCTTTCACATAGTTGAGATTGAACAATAAATTCTCTTTCATCTTATCTTGCTCACTCAACTTCTCATCTTTTCCTTCACACTGTTTACATGACTCCAAACATTTAATACAAGGTTTGATAACTTCAACAATCTTCTCTACTTCAATAATCTTTTCAACTTCGATTATCTTTTCAACTTCAATCACGTTCCCAGCTTCTTTAACTTGTTCACTTTGTTCAGATTTCTCTTCTTGAACAACACTTTCACATTTCACCTTTTTCTGTTCTTTTGCTGCTTGTTTCTTCTTCAGCTTCTTCACTCTATCTGCAAAATAAAATTCAAAACTTTCAGGAGATAAATGAGCTTTTGCAACATTAATATGCATTTCTTCATCATCATCACTATCATCAGTTGATGATTGATCAAACACTTGAGTACTTTCTGAATTATCATCTGAAGAACTAGATTCATCTTCTTGATTCTTCTCATTATCAGCAAATGTTTTCGTCCATTCTTTCATTAGATCTGGCTATTGAACTATTTGTGCAATGAGAGCGGCTACTTTTGAATCAGGTGGAATGTATTTGTCCCAACTGAACCCTTCTGCTACTTTTTCATCATCTTGATCAATTATGCCATAATAAGCTTTCTTATTTGCTTCTACGATCATTTTGGTATGAGCAGTTTGTGGTTCCTTTTGTTGATACGGTTGATGAGTAACTTGTTGATAAATGGCTTTCCGATAATAATCATCTTTTCCAAACGGATTCTGTGCTCCACTTGCTTCTCGATTTTTACATTCTCTCTTGAAATGTCCTTTCTCCCTGCATCGAAAACAAGTAACTTTAGATTTATCAAAACCCAAAGTAGAAACATTTGCATCCAAGAAATCTTCTCTTCCTGTAATCATCTTGAATTTTTCTGCTCTCCTCAGAACACTTGCTAAACACCATTTAATATCCATCAACTCCATTTCCTCAGCATCGATCTGATCGTAATCCTCTTTTGTCAACATAGGATTTCCGATCCTTCCTGCAACCAACCCTTCATATGATTCCAATACTGTAACAAGTAATGACATATGACTTTTGACTACTTCTTCAGAAAAATTTTGACCATTCTGAAGATGCAATGCGATGTTGCAATTTAAGACATGACCATTGTTGCTATTTGAGCTTTGAAATTGATGACTTGAACTTGAAGCTTTTGGATTAACACTCGGATATGAAGAAAATCCACTACTGCTACTTGGACTTTGATTGACTGAATCAGATGAGTTTCCTGCACTGAAAGCAGTTTGGATTTTAGGACTTGCTTTGATATTTTGAACACTCCCTTTGAAGTACATCTTAACATCTTGTTGTGCACTCGAATTGTTCATTCTTGCAATCTTTTGTTGCTCAAGATCTTGACCTTCAATCTTTTCGATGAATTGAGAAATTGTCAAGCCTTCATATTCACCAGTATTCTTTAGTATCATTAAAAATGTGCCCCATTCTTTCTGATGTAAAGCATCAGCTAATTTGTCAACCCATTCCTCACGATCTTTGTTGATATTTAACAATGACATAGATCTTACTAAATGACAATATCTTTCAATCAATTTCTTTGTATCTTCTCCCGGCAGACTCGAAAACAAATCAAATTCTTTCTTTAGCAATGCTTTCTTGCTCTTGATCATCTTTTCACTTCCCTCAAACTTAATTCGAAGTGCTTCCCAGATTGAACGTGAAGTTTCATCATGTTGAAGCAATACGAATATATCTTCTTTAATAGCTTGCTAGAGTAAACTGATCATCATCTTTTCTGCTTTATACATGTCTCTCTCTTTGTCTGAAAATTCATAAATCTTCTTTTCAATTCCCAACTCTGTGCGTGGTAAAACATATTTTTTCTCAACACACTCCCAAGATCTCAAATGATTAGCTTGAACCCAGTTTTCAAATCGATCTTTCCAACCATAATACTCCTCAATTCCCATGAGTTTCGGGGGTTTTTGCAAAGTTCCAGTTTCATTTTCCATGTTCATATTCTTAGCAATGTCAGTAGGAGTAGTCGGGGTAGCAAACGCGTTATAAAATTCCTCTTCCATGTTTCGGTAACAAGTTTTTCAAAACTGACACTTTCAAACGAAATCTCGTTCAAACGAAATACCAGTTGAAGCGAAATCACCTCTTCACACGGAATTATCTGTTCAAATGAAATACCAATTTGAAGCGAAATAACTAATCTCGTGTGAAACTTTCAAACGGAATTACAATCTGGTGCGAAATTAGTGATTTCACACGAAATCACTCAAACGAAATAACACTTTGGAGCGGAATTAACAGCAACTTCAAGCGAAATAACTAATTCCGTGTGAAATAAGGTGCAATTTCAAACGGAATTATGCTGATGTCATCATTTCGGTCAAACTTTTGTCAAATTGATCAGGTTTTAGCTCGATTTTAGGTCCAATATTCTCAAGGCTTTGTTAAAACACTGTTTCACACAATATGTGAGAAAATTAGCCGATTTTAACCGTAAAAAGTTGCTCAATTTTGAAAAGAAGGTGTAGAAGTTAGAAAATCTGATGAAATCAAGCTGAATAAGGTAGAACTCCTCCTCCTGTGCTCTGATACCACATGTAGGATCGTTTTACCGACCGAAATGAGTCGTTCAGAGGCGTTCTACTCAATATGAAAGGCGGAAACAGACATATCGAGTTCTATTCAGCTAAATATTCACTTTAAATGTCTTTCTGATTGATTTGACAAAGCTTTACAACAAAACGACACTTCGGCAGCACTTCGGCTCCGGAATCACACATACATGTCCTACTCAAACGAAATCAGGCAACAGCTATTTATAGGCAATCTAATTTCGCTTGAACCGGCTCAAACGAAATTAGGTTTCACACGGAATTGCAATTTCGCATGGAATTAACCAGCTGATTTCGTATGAAATCACTAGTCTATTTCAAGCGAAATTACACAATATAATTTCGTGTGAAATTACCTTCTAACCTAATTTTGACAGATTTCTCAAACTACGTGCACTGAAATATCTATTCTAATACAAGACTCGATACAAGACGAAGTCGACAGACGCATGCACCAACAATAAATATACTTTAACTTCCTTATGGAGCCTAAAAATGAGGTTAACAGGTGTTATAAGTGCCAAAACGCGACAAAACAAGTCCATGGGCCAAACCTGTCAAGTTATGAAACTTCTGCCTTGGCTGCAGACTTGCGAACCGCATAGCAGACCTGTATACGGTCCGTAAACAGCCTTCAGAACTGTTGTTTTGATCAGCCATGGTTTTCTTTGTGACAACTGGCACCAAACCGGTAATTTCCGTACACTTTAATTATTATTTAATGACTGCAATTATGTGCTTCAATGTCAACATTATCTGATTTCATACTATACATGTGAATTCATGCACGTTTTATACTACAAAATATTGCTTTATGCATTAACAAGAGCGTTGCGTCAGAAATACTAGTAAACTCCCCGGTAAGACACAATATGCCAACAACTCTGCAGAAAGCAGTCAGACAATAAAATTGGAGCCTAGGTGTAGGTCCAACAACAAGAATACATTAAAACCCAAGAGTACATACAAGGGTTTACATATATACCATCCGGAGGCTAAAATACGCACTAAAAAGCACCCGAAACGCACTTTAAGTGTAGAATTTTATTAAATTCAGCTCAAATCAGCTTTTGAACAAGTAAATATCATGCAGAATTTACGTTTTATTATCCGGAATACTTTCCCAAGTGTTGGAAATTGAAAGTGTCACAAAAGAATACTTAAAAGACACTAAACGGTGCAATTTAGCACTTTAACGAACCGGAATCTAACCGAACAACCGGACATTACCCGGAACATCAAAATATTATTAGAAGCATTGTTTTTATTTTTCTAAACTAGTTATGATGCCCGAACATCATAACGCACTATATAATGACATAACACACAAAACACCTAACTTAGTCACTTAACTTCTAACTAAGTTAGTTAACTACCATTACATTGTAACTAAACCAAACCCCCCCCCCCCCCAAAACCGGTTAGGATATGTCCCCCATCCACTTGATTTTCCTTAATTGTTTATATGATTTGCTAAGTCCTTTAGTAGACATAAGATCCAAAGGGTTAAGAGATGTTGGGGGACTTCTTTATAAAACCCACTAGATAACTACTTAACATTTCATTCACCAACATCAAACAAACTACTCCTCTCCTCTCTTCTTGCAATCGGCTGAACCAAACACCACCACCATCACCATATTTTGACCTTCATTCATCCAATCCAAGGTTCACTCAAGGTGTAAGGAGTCGTTATAGGAAGCTTGGTGTTTGCGGATCATCAAGGACCTCATTCGTTTGCTATTAACCACTCAATCTTCATCCTTGTTCTTCCCCTAGCTTTAAGCTAGTAGTAAGCACCTTCAACACTCTTATTTACTTTTATTTTTAGTGGTTAAAAGACTTATTATGTTGAAAATTTTGAAGAACACTAAAGAACTAGAAACTTGAACATAAAAGATTCAAACATAAGGCTTTACATGATGAAATATTGTAGTAGGATGTTGTAGTGAACATGTTGTTGATTACTTGATGATTTACTCATTAATATGGATGTTAAAGGTCGTTCTTGATAACTAGACATGTTAACGGAACAAATAGAACATTCGTTAGAACACAATAAGCTGAAAACAGCTTCTGTCCAAATATTTACAGCCAACTTCAGTTGGCTGTAACCAGATCGTAACTTAACAAAAACTTGATTTTCTTGAGTCTATCACATGTTATTATGAAATATGGTTCCAATGGCACTGGAATCATAATTTTTGGACTTCGTTTACTATTTTTAAAGACCCTTTTTGTAACAACAGCTAGAGGTGAGTTTTTACTGCAGTAAATGGGCGAAATGTTTTTAGTCATAACTTAAGTTCTGTGTAGAATTAGCTCATGAAATTTGTACTGTAGATGACCACTGATGTATTTGTAATTCTCCCACTGGAATTTCGTAAATCGGACTTACGATGAATTTTAAATAAATTATCCCGTGGACTGCAGTCAGAAAAAGATGAATCTGATTGCAGTTCGGAAAATGAATTTTTATAAAATATTGGTAATGAATTGGATCCCGAGATTTTTACACAATAATATTTGGATCTTTTAAGATATTCTGTAAAAGTTTGGGAATTTTTGGAATAAGCTAACTATTTTATTAAAATCCCCGAAAACAGCCCAGTTTTGAAAACTAAAGCTGAAACGACATAAGTAGTAATTTGCGTGTCTAAATGTCGGGTAGGCTATTTGAGAACGACCTAACATGCTATATGTTAAAGAAAATGATATGGTACTTAGCATGGACACCTCCAATTACAAAGAAGACTATGGCGAAATTTTCTGAAAATCCTAACACTTAGTAAATATTTTCTAGACAAATGTTTGCTAGGGTGTTCTAAACTATGCTTTTCGGATATAAACCTCGCCATAATTTTTGTAACACAAATACACTTACCACATACAAGATACATAATTCGGGTGCAAAATACAAGATACTTATATTTATTGTTGAGAAAATAATATAAGTAAGGCACATAGTTAAGAATAAAAATTATTTTTAACACAAGAATACATATACAAAAGATAGTGACTTGTGCTCGTGCGATACAAGTCTAGTGACTAACGTTAAGAAAACACGTATAGGTCACGACGTTAATTAAGCAAATCCGGTGAAGTTTATGACGCAAGGAACGCAAAGTTGTGAGTTCATGCTCCCCCTTTTCTTTAACTGTTTTTGGTTTTATAACTTCGGGGGTGAAATACATGTTACAAATGTTACATTGTTTACATATGGTATGATGGAGTACAAAAAAAAAAAACATTCAAGTGAAACATTCTAGATCATGTCCCGAATAGGATACCATAAGCACCATTAATCAACGTATACATTCAGACCGCGGAACAAAAGGTTAGATCTAATGGGTTTCAGGCAACCCCACTCTTGGCCTACTTCTACCAATGAGTGCTTCTGTGTCTCAGTCAAAGTCGACAAAAATGCCTAGGTTTGGCGTATACATTCCTTTTTGAGTCTAGTCTACAATCTCTAGGATCCTTTCACGAAAACAATTTTTCAAAAGTTTTCATTGCATAAAACGTCCCGCGACATCCACTACCTGAAACTGTTTACAAAGAGTCAAGAAAAGACACTATGAGACTTAGGGTGCACTTGAGTAGCACTTGGCGTTGACTAGAAATTACTTGCAATTATGTGTGATAATTAGCCTATATACACATACTAGAAGTAGAATGTCACAAGTATACGTGACTTTACCTGAAAGCGATGGCCCATCTGAAGGAAGAGATACGAGGATGAAACGAACTATGAGGACTGTGCAAGGAGTTACGTAATTATGGATGCATACATAATTATGGAATTCAGTGCACGGAAACCACAGCAAGTCTTGTCACGTGTAGATTCCCTCAGTGCAAGCCTACTAAGTACTCTGCTAGAGTAATAATTGTTTGATGTCACTTATGTGGTATATACCTGTGAATATATACGCTACTACTGTCTAGTATGACGATATCAAACAAATGTTTAACCCTGTTGTGTTATGTTCTGTCAGAACATGGCACCCAGGAAAGCTGTGAATGCTCGCAATGATGATCAACCTCCTCCTCACCCACTGCCAAGAACCGATGAAGAGCTGAACGCTCTACTGGAAGAAAGGATCTCCGCTGCTATCGCCCAATACGAGGCAAACCGAACTCAAGACAGTGGCGGCCCAAGCAACGCTAGACGTAATGGGAACGGAGATTCATCTGGAGGCAATGCAGCTCCAGGTAACCTTAAGACGATTTGCAAAGTATGGAGAAATTTATGAACGGTCTTTGTTTCATTATTTCTTCGATTGCTCACGTGTGAATTGGTTGAATCAATTCCAGGCTGCACTTTCAAGCAGTTTCTCGACTGCAAGCCATTGAACTACGACGGCACAGGAGGTGCAGTAGCGTTTGTGCGCTGGACGGAGAAGACTGAAGCTACTATCCGCATGAGCAAGTGTACAGCGGATCAACAAGTCACCTTTGCTACTGGGTTGTTTTTTGATGAAGCTTTGACTTGGTGGAACTTGCAAGTCCAAACCTTGGGCGATGATGCCGCTTATGGCCTAACTTGGGATGAACTGAAGGAAAGGATGAGAGAGAAGTACTGCTCTCGTGCTGAACCCCAAAGGCTGGAAACGGAGTTCTGGCACTTGACTATGGAAGGTGCTGACATTAATGGCTATACTCGAAGGTTCCACAATCTGTCTAGAGTGCTTCCCTACATGGTGACTCCCGAGTTTAAGCGCGTTGAACGCTACATTTGGGGATTGGCCTCAGAATTCCGTGGCATGGTAACTTCGGCCAAACCTCAAACAATCACCGAGGCTGTAACTCTGGCTGCCAGCCTTACTGAAGATTGTGTTCGTATGAAGAAGCTATCACTGAACCAAACCGAGAAGACCGAGACGCATGCTGAGTCGTCTAGTGACAAGAAGAGAAAACATTCAAATCTGAACCAAGCAACCCGCAGCAACAACAAGGGTTCGAACAACAAGAAGCGTGACACTAACCCACCTATGGAGGTAATGAGTGCTTCTGTGTCTCAGTCAAAGTCGACAAAAATGCCTAGGTTTGGTGGCTTCCTATGTCGTGACACATGTTAGTGGCCTTGCAAACCACTAGCGATCTCACACATTCAAACATTCATAGTACGGAGTTACAGATACGTGTTACAGATACATTCAAACATTCATACATTCTACGAGTTACATACCATGTTTTCATTCAAGTGTTTAAACATTCAAAACAATCACTGCATGAATTCACACCAACATTATGTTGACGTTTTTCCAAAACTCACATGTATTTCAGGTAACTAGAAGTGGATGTGCGCGCGACCTTACTCATGCTTGTGGATGTCGCTTATGTTTATCTTTAAATAAAGTTATAAACTTTTTAAGACAATGTTTTATGCTACCTCGCGATGTAAACGCTAACTTATGTTTTCAAATTATGAAATGTTTGGTATTTGAAGATATTTTTACGAGCATGTAGTATGTTTACCTTTCGTATGCAATGAGTGTAACACCTGTGTTATTTCAACCATCAAACAAATGCCAAACCAATGAAATATTGTATTTCATACTTTGGACTTGTATAAATATGTGTATCTTTTGCACATATCAACTCTTGTTCGATTTCAAGCTCTAAATCGCTTTCTGGAAGGTTATACGCGCACTGATGTGTAGATATAACCAGTTTAATCCAACGAACACTCCGGAATAGTGAAATAGGCTTAACATACCTTAAATAACCTTTACATAACTTAGATATAAGTTTTGGAAGGTTTGGTGTGGTGAAATCAAAGTTTATTCGCTTACAGGGACTAAACTTGACAAACTGCGAAAGTATGCCAATTTGAACTGTAACAGACATTCCAGAACATGACCATAAGTTAAACATACCATAAATATCCTTTACATAGCTTATAAATAGGCTTTGAGGTGTTCGGTATGCTAAAATAAACTTTTGGGTCATTCAGGGACTAAAAGCGTTAAAAAGTGCACAAGTTTGCATTTTCGCGCATAACTTACGTTCTGAATACATCCGGACATCCAAAAATTTATGTAAGCACTAAAATATTTTATTTTAGTGTTCGGCATAAGAAAAATCCATTCGTTTCGTCATTTGGATCGTTTTTCGCGCTTATGCGCATTCCGTCGTAATTAAGCGAACATCGCGTTCGTACGACCAAACGAACCAACACCCGACATATTTTTGAGCATGTTTCATGTCCACAATGTTTAGGCATCATTTTAGGGCCTTAAAGTTGGCTTTACGGGCCTTAGAAGTGCCGGAAATGGGCTTAAACACGTGCAGGGACCAAAACTGTCAATTCTGCAAGAAGTTTGATGATCAGACTGCTAGGCGGCCCGCCTCAGTTCCTGAGCATCCTTAGGCGGCCCGCGTCAGACTCCAGAACAGATCAGAACGAACAGTCGGCGTGTACCAGCTGTTTTAACCACAACCACACACTTACAACTTGCATATTCAGCTGATAAGGATGGTTTTTAGGCACCACAACTTTCCGACACTTGTACGGTTACGATTAAGGCACGATATTCGACAAACGATCTTAACGGTTACCCGAAAACTATAAATACCCCACCCCCATTGCTTCTAAACCCACAAGAATCTGATCTAAGTGACTCTAAGTTGGAACCATTGTTTCATACCTGAGTTATTGTGATCTAGATTAGCATTCGGGGACCCTTCGTAAGTATTCTTTCGTTCTTTTCCTTATTTTTACTGCTTTTCGAGTCAGAAAGTCAAACTTTGTTTGACTTTCAGCGTTGACCAGTAATGGTCAATGCGAAGTTCGTTTGAACTTCGCAACGTGAGTGTAATCACGTTGGTTATAGTCCCTTGGGACTATGCCTACTGATTACCACGTTGTCTAGGGTCGTAGGGTAAGCGATCTGATAAATCGCTTATACCTCGAACCCGACCCAGTTTGGTCGATCATTAGGATCTGACCAAACACATTAGGTGACCATAGTAGGTAGGGAATAACCTTCCGAGGTTATACCCTATGGTCACATCGTTTAAGTAGTTGTATGATAGGTAGTTTATATGCCTTAGGTAAATTACCAGAATACCCTTTTCATGTATAATTGGTAATTAAGCATATGTAACCTAAACTTTTGTCACATAACTGATTATGTAACATGTTTAGGCATATAACACTTGTCATAGGACTAGTTAGGCGGTCCGTACGCGTTCTACGCGCACGACGCGTTAAAATAGCATAAGCTACCTAAACGGGTCGTAATGAGTCGAAAGCACTCAGGTTAAGTTTCATTTAGTATGTAGGCTTTGTTAAACCAAATGACACGAGTCTCTACACTCGTTTGGTTTACAAACCCTAATGCTACCCGATCTTCCGATCTAGGTCCGGTTATTAACATAGTTACCTATATTAGGTGCCGTTTGATATCCGCGATCTCTAGCATTGTTTAGTTGTTACTCAAGGACTACTGAGCAATCTCAAGTGAGTACATAGACCCCTCTTTTACTGTTTTCCAAACTGTTTTGGGGTGGAACACATGTGCCTACTTGTTACTTTCATGCTTTCCTGTTTTCACATCATATACCTGCTATGTTCGTTAGTACATTATAGTACATGATTTCATTACCTTTCATGCTAGGTGTGCCCATTGTGTGCATACTTAGTACATTGTTTTACATTGCTTTTCTGTTGCTTATGCTTATCCAGCATATGAACACATTATACTACATATTGAACCGTTGTAAACATTTGACTATGTGAACCGTTGTAATCATTTGACTATGTGATCCGTTGATATCTGTGAACCGTTTGTATCTGTGAACCGTTTGTATCTGTGAACCATTTGTATCTGTGAACCGTTTGTATCTGTGAACCGTTTGTATCTGTGAACCGTTTGTATCTATGAACCGTGTGAACCGTCTTTGACCATACATAAACATTTCTACAACTCTTAAGCATTACTTTGGTGTTTTGGTTTGATTAAGTGATTAAGTAACGATGCGTGTGTAATATGATACAAGCATGGTGGATACGCCGCTGGTACTTCCTATATATAAGTGTTTGTGTGGTATTACATATCGTAGCGTTATTTGAATCATTTCAGTTTATGACATATGACATTTTATACAAATAACATACTTTTCACAAGACATTGTTTTACAAACAACTTATCTTATACAAACTTATTTACATGGTTATTCATTTAACCATACATTATTCTCTTATTATACATATCATCCGAACTTATTGATTTTCAAACGATTTACAAGACAAAGCAAATTACAAGGTTCATGACTAAACATTTTCTCAAACATAAGTCATGAATCTTATTTTCACAAAACCTATGTATCTCACAGGCATTTTTATGCTGACGTACCTATTTTCACATGTGTTTTTCAGGAGCTGTTGCATAAGTTGATCAAGATACACATAGGCAGACTTGGGCTTTAGTGACAATAAAAGATACAAGACTAGTTAATTATGTTGTATTTCCTTGATTGTTAAGACATTGTAACACTTTTAATCAATAAAACGAAACTTCAATTGCCATGGATTTGAAACAATTAATTCTGTTACAACACTCCCCGACATTTCCGCCACGTTTTGTATGTTCCACGTGGTCGGGGTGTGACAGAAAAGATGGTATCAGAGCTAATGGTTATAGGGAATTAGGTTATTAGTAATGCTTTGACCTAGTCTATAACTTTTCTTAGGACCCTAACGCGAGTTTACTCACGTTTAGTCATAAAACAATACCGTCACCTATCCTTAGGCGACTACCACAACAAGAACATAATTTTTCGAAACCGCTTTGAAAACTAATCATCTGTTCTAGGATGATTAATTACTAGGTTTTGAACCCTCTGTTATAAGGTTTTGAACCCCTTTGAGTTTTCAAAAATCTCGTTAAGGTTTTGGGTTTTTAATAATGTGAACATGTGCAAACTGGAAGGGTGAATGCCTGTATTCTGGGTTTTCTGTCTAGGCAAGCACTTCGTATACATCTCAACCAGACGCGAGACCAGTTGTGCTTACCTGGGAATTCTTGGGATGAGTGTTCACTTATAGGCGAGCATGTCTTCGCGATACATTATATTGACCCGCTTACTTTGATTTGTCACTGTCTCATTTGTTTGCCTTTGGTAACAAACAAATGGTCACAATCTACATGCCTTGTCATTTTATTTTGACTATCTTTCGCTTGTTTCCTCCTATGTCTTTCGTTATCTTCAAGATGCTTCTTCACCGCAACAACAATGTCCGAACCAGGTGCTGCAATTACCCAGCGAATAGGCGTCGTACTCCAGAGGACCGTTGACTTAGCTATCACCATGACTCGCCTCAGGGGTGAAGCTGTATAAGGGAACTGCTCCTTGGTGCAATCCATGCCATCGTCATTATTCAAATCAAATACCTTGTTTCAAATGTACCCACGGTGGACGATGGAGACATTTGGTTAACATATGCCGCTTTGCAATCCAAAGCAAAGCTGTTACAAATCCTGCTGCTGCTCAACCTTCAAACTCTGCTTCATATGTCGCTTGACATATCTGGCGCCTCAACCTCATGAACTTTCTACCTTGTGTATCGACGTAAGCACGCCTAGTGCAAGGTGTCGGAACACCTCCCGTTACACAAACTCCAAAATCCATGTAGGATCTTTCTATCTTCATAATTAGATCCTTGTGGATGGGTATCATTCATCGGAGTCCTTAATTGAATTCTTTGTATGATTCAATACGTACATCACAATTCAATAAGGACAAAGCCGAATTTCTTTTAAGATTATCCTATATTCGTAGATAGATTCTTGAAATGATTAAAGTGCCAAATGAAATCCACGAATTGGATTCCTGGTGTGCTTTAAGTATCCGCGTCCAAAGATAACAAGATAATAACAATTAAACAACTATGTGATTATGTGCTTATGAACATTACAAGACAAACTGTGCGGACTATGCAAGGAATTACGTAATTATGGATGCATACATAATTATGGAATTTAGTGCACAGAAACCACAGCGAGCTTTGTCATGTACCTAGAAGTTAACCCTATTCATTTCCAATTCTGATGAAGTATCCGTTGAGGAAAAATGAATTAGCTATTCATTTTTCACTTCTGAAGAATATCCGTTGAGGAAATGAATATCCGTTTATCCTTCATTTCCAATTCTGAAGAATATCCGTTGAGGAAAATGACTCCGTTTGTGCATTTTCGTTCTGAAGAGTATCCGTCGAGGGAAATGAATATCCGTTTATTTAATCCTTCATTTCCGAACCTGAGGAAACAACCGTTGAAAATGACTCCGTTAGTTCATTTTCATTTCTGAAGATTATCCGTCGAGGGAAATGAATATCCGTTTATTTAATCCTTCATTTCTGAACCTGAGGAAACAACCGTTGAAAATGACTCCGTTAGTTCATTTTCGTTTCTGAAGATTATCCGTTGAGGAAATGAATATCCGTTTGTCTATCATTTTCATTTCCGTTTCTGAGGAAGCAACCGTTGAAAATGACTCTGTTTGTTCATTTTCGTTTCTGAAGATTTGTCCGTTGAGGAAATGAATATCCGTTTGTCTATCATTTTTCATTTCCATTTCTGAGGAAGCAACCGTTGAAAATGACTCCGTTAGTTCATTTTCGTTTCTGAAGATTTGTCCGTTGAGGAAATGAATATCCGTTTGTCTATCATTTTTCATTTCCATTTCTGAGGAAGCAACCGTTGAAAATGACTCCGTTAGTTCATTTTCGTTTCTGAAGATTTGTCCGTTGAGGAAATGAATATCTGTTTGTCTATCATTTTCATTTCCGTTTCTGAGGAAGCATCTGTTGAAAGTGACTCCGTTTGTTCATTTTCGTTTCCGAAGATTGTCCGTTAAGGAAATGAATCCCCGTTTGTTTATTCCTTCATTTCCGTTTCTAAAGAATACTCGTTGAGGAAAATGACTCCGTTTGTTCATTTTCATTCTGAAGAATGTCCGTTAAGGAAATGACAGGATTATGCTTTACATATCTCTGGTGGTTATCTGACACAAAGTCACAAATAGACTCCTACGAATTAATTTCGGGACGAAATTTCCTAAAGTAGGGGAGACTGTAACACCTGTGTTATTTCAACCATCAAACAAATGCCAAACCAATGAAATATTGTATTTCATACTTTGGACTTGTATAAATATGTGTATCTTTTGCACATATCAACTCTTGTTCGATTTCAAGCTCTAAATCGCTTTCTGGAAGGTTATACGCGCACTGATGTGTAGATATAACCAGTTTAATCCAACGAACACTCCGGAATAGTGAAATAGGCTTAACATACCTTAAATAACCTTTACATAACTTAGATATAAGTTTTGGAAGGTTTGGTGTGGTGAAATCAAAGTTTATTCGCTTACAGGGACTAAACTTGACAAACTGCGAAAGTATGCCAATTTGAACTGTAACAGACATTCCAGAACATGACCATAAGTTAAACATACCATAAATATCCTTTACATAGCTTATAAATAGGCTTTGAGGTGTTCGGTATGCTAAAATAAACTTTTGGGTCATTCAGGGACTAAAAGCGTTAAAAAGTGCACAAGTTTGCATTTTCGCGCATAACTTACGTTCTGAATACATCCGGACATCCAAAAATTTATGTAAGCACTAAAATATTTTATTTTAGTGTTCGGCATAAGAAAAATCCATTCGTTTCGTCATTTGGATCGTTTTTCGCGCTTATGCGCATTCCGTCGTAATTAAGCGAACATCGCGTTCGTACGACCAAACGAACCAACACCCGACATATTTTTGAGCATGTTTCATGTCCACAATGTTTAGGCATCATTTTAGGGCCTTAAAGTTGGCTTTACGGGCCTTAGAAGTGCCGGAAATGGGCTTAAACACGTGCAGGGACCAAAACTGTCAATTCTGCAAGAAGTTTGATGATCAGACTGCTAGGCGGCCCGCCTCAGTTCCTGAGCATCCTTAGGCGGCCCGTGTCAGACTCCAGAACAGATCAGAACGAACAGTCAGCGTGTACCAGCTGTTTTAACCACAACCACACACTTACAACTTGCATATTCAGCTGATAAGGATGGTTTTTAGGCACCACAACTTTCCGACACTTGTACGGTTACGATTAAGGCACGATATTCGACAAACGATCTTAACGGTTACCCGAAAACTATAAATACCCCACCCCCATTGCTTCTAAACCCACAAGAATCTGATCTAAGTGACTCTAAGTTGGAACCATTGTTTCATACCTGAGTTATTGTGATCTAGATTAGCATTCGGGGACCCTTCGTAAGTATTCTTTCGTTCTTTTCCTTATTTTTACTGCTTTTCGAGTCAGAAAGTCAAACTTTGTTTGACTTTCAGCGTTGACCAGTAATGGTCAATGCGAAGTTCGTTTGAACTTCGCAACGTGAGTGTAATCACGTTGGTTATAGTCCCTTGGGACTATGCCTACTGATTACCACGTTGTCTAGGGTCGTAGGGTAAGCGATCTGATAAATCGCTTATACCTCGAACCCGACCCAGTTTGGTCAATCATTAGGATCTGACCAAACACATTAGGTGACCATAGTAGGTAGGGAATAACCTTCCGAGGTTATACCCTATGGTCACATCGTTTAAGTAGTTGTATGATAGGTAGTTTATATGCCTTAGGTAAATTACCAGAATACCCTTTTCATGTATAATTGGTAATTAAGCATATGTAACCTAAACTTTTGTCACATAACTGATTATGTAACATGTTTAGGCATATAACACTTGTCATAGGACTAGTTAGGCGGTCCGTACGCGTTCTACGCGCACGACGCGTTAAAATAGCATAAGCTACCTAAACGGGTCGTAATGAGTCGAAAGCACTCAGGTTAAGTTTCATTTAGTATGTAGGCTTTGTTAAACCAAATGACACGAGTCTCTACACTCGTTTGGTTTACAAACCCTAATGCTACCCGATCTTCCGATCTAGGTCCGGTTATTAACATAGTTACCTATATTAGGTGCCGTTTGATATCCGCGATCTCTAGCATTGTTTAGTTGTTACTCAAGGACTACTGAGCAATCTCAAGTGAGTACATAGACCCCTCTTTTACTGTTTTCCAAACTGTTTTGGGGTGGAACACATGTGCCTACTTGTTACTTTCATGCTTTCCTGTTTTCACATCATATACCTGCTATGTTCGTTAGTACATTATAGTACATGATTTCATTACCTTTCATGCTAGGTGTGCCCATTGTGTGCATACTTAGTACATTGTTTTACATTGCTTTTCTGTTGCTTATGCTTATCCAGCATATGAACACATTATACTACATATTGAACCGTTGTAAACATTTGACTATGTGAACCGTTGTAATCATTTGACTATGTGATCCGTTGATATCTGTGAACCGTTTGTATCTGTGAACCGTTTGTATCTGTGAACCATTTGTATCTGTGAACCGTTTGTATCTGTGAACCGTTTGTATCTGTGAACCGTTTGTATCTATGAACCGTGTGAACCGTCTTTGACCATACATAAACATTTCTACAACTCTTAAGCATTACTTTGGTGTTTTGGTTTGATTAAGTGATTAAGTAACGATGCGTGTGTAATATGATACAAGCATGGTGGATACGCCGCTGGTACTTCCTATATATAAGTGTTTGTGTGGTATTACATATCGTAGCGTTATTTGAATCATTTCAGTTTATGACATATGACATTTTATACAAATAACATACTTTTCACAAGACATTGTTTTACAAACAACTTATCTTATACAAACTTATTTACATGGTTATTCATTTAACCATACATTATTCTCTTATTATACATATCATCCGAACTTATTGATTTTCAAACGATTTACAAGACAAAGCAAATTACAAGGTTCATGACTAAACATTTTCTCAAACATAAGTCATGAATCTTATTTTCACAAAACCTATGTATCTCACAGGCATTTTTATGCTGACGTACCTATTTTCACATGTGTTTTTCAGGAGCTGTTGCATAAGTTGATCAAGATACACATAGGCAGACTTGGGCTTTAGTGACAATAAAAGATACAAGACTAGTTAATTATGTTGTATTTCCTTGATTGTTAAGACATTGTAACACTTTTAATCAATAAAACGAAACTTCAATTGCCATGGATTTGAAACAATTAATTCTGTTACAACACTCCCCGACATTTCCGCCACGTTTTGTATGTTCCACGTGGTCGGGGTGTGACAATGAGAACCTTTCATGATCACACCTCGTGCTTCCGCCGCAGAAAGGGGTGTGACATTCTTTGTGTGGAGGCCAAGTTTGTGTGTTCTCCAAGCCTTGAACCTAATCCTAACACTTGTAATGATCTTGTGAATCCTTGGGCAACACTCAAAACACATGGCATAATCATACAAATCCAAGAATACTATAAATACCAATCTCATTTCATTTATTCTTAGCTCATTCTTCATTCTAATCTTCTCCCACTTATTTGGAGCTTGCTTCCATCCTTGGAGGCCTCCTACCTGAGATCTTAAAGTGTTATTCAACACAAGTAAGTTCTCATCCTAGTCTATTTCAATTCTTTTAGCTTATTTTGAGCTAAAAGTCAAACAGTTGACTTTCTGTTTGACTTTCGTTTCTGACCATAATTGGTCAAGTCAAAGTTCAATTGAACTTTGAAACGTGATCGTAATCACGAAGGTTATAATTCCTTGCGATTATACCTACTGATTTCCACGTTTACTAGTCGAAGTGACGAGTCAAAGTTTCGGTAAAAAATGCACATTAATTGCATTTTACGACGGAACTATGTTCGGGTATCAAAACACTAAGTTTTGATACCAAATCAGTTTTGCAACTTAGTTAAACATGTTTTGACATGTTTAACTCGTCACTTCTAGTTTAGTGCTTATTTAGGGTCGTAAGTCGAGCGGTCTTGACCACCACATTGACTTTCGAATCCGACCCATTTGGTCGATCTTAGGATCCGACCAAACACATATTTGTAACCATAGTTGTATAGGGAATAACCTACTGAGGTTATACCTTATGGTCACTTCGTTTGGTTAGTTATATGATAAGTCGTTTATATATGCCTAAAAATGACCAAAATGCCCTTTTTGCGCATAAATCCGTTTTACGCATATGTAACCGACTTTTTGACATATAAACTGATATTATAATATTTTCTAACATGTTTGGGCATTTAAGACTTATCATAGGACATGTTTAACCATCTGAACACGCGTTTACGCAAATGACACGTTAAAGTAGCGTAAACTACCTTAACGAGTCATAACGGGTCAAAAGCACTTAGGTTTCATTCTAAATAAGAATGTTAAGTTTAGTGAACCATTTCATATGAGTTCCAACACTCAGTTGGTTTACAAAACTTCATTCTATCCTATCCACCGATTAGAGTCCCGACTTATTAACATAGTTATCCGATACTAGGTGCCACTTGAATCCTTGATACTTCAAGCCTTGGTTTTTTTATACAACACTTATACGCAATCCCAAGTGAGTACATAGTTCCCCTATTTTACTTTTGCAAATATTTTGGGGTGAAACATATGTGCATATCACTACTTTCTTGCTTTCATGACTTTATACATGCTTTGATTACATAGTACATATAGTACATGATTTCAATTGCATTTTGCTTCGTATGTTTACCTAGCACATTGATTTCAAATACACTTTTGCTTCAAATGTTTACCTAGCATGCCTAGCACATTGATTTCAAATACACTTTTACTTTGTATGTTTACCTAACATACCTAGTACATTATTTCAAAGACATTTTACTTCGTATGTTTACCTAGCATACCTAGTACATTATTTCAAAGACATTTTACTTCGTATGTTTACCTAGCATACCTAGTACATGGTTTTAAAACATTTTCACGACATGCTTACATTGTTTAAAACATTTTGGTGCGTTGTACTCGACAATGATACATTCATTAACATTAATCCCGCCAACCGGTAGTATGTCATGTTACCATAGGTTTGATAACCTCATTCCCACTTCCTAGTTTGTTTGGAAGTACCCACTGGGAATGACAGAATCCGATGAACATTTGATAATCCTTTGTCCTTATAAGGGTTTATCTGACCATCAACAAGGCTTGAATGTATTCGCCAACAATCCTAATATATGTTTTACAATAAAAGCAATGATATATAAAACAAAACTTTTGATTTAAACAAAAGCTTTGTTTATTCAAAGACATTGTTTTATACAAGACAATTTGACTATTCAAGACATTATTTTCTATGGTTTAAGCAAAGACCTTTTTGTTTACCATACAAGACCTTGGTTTATTCATGACACAAAGACATTGGTTTATACATGACACTTGGTTTACACAAGACATTGTTTTACACATGACATATTTTATACAAAGACATGACATATTTTACACAAAGACATTGGTTTATACATGACACTTGGTTTACACAAGACATTGTTTTACACATGACATATTTTATACAAAGACATGACATATTTTGCACAAAGACATTGGTTTATACATGACACTTAGTTTATACAAGACATTGTTTGACACATGACATATTTTGTACAAAGACATGACATATTTTGCACAAGACATATTTTGGTTATTAAGTTAACCATGATTCTTTTAAATCACTTGATTTTCATATGATTTTACAAAAGAAAACATTCTTATAAAGGTTCATGGCTACTTTTTAGTTAAACATTTCTTTTAACATTCAAAGCCGTGAATCTTCATCGCAAAAACTATGTTACTCATAGGCATTTTTATGCTGACTTACCTATTTTCACTTATGTTTCAGGAGCTTATGTTTTGAGCATGCTTCACATAGGGAGGACTTGGGCCTTAGTGACTTTAAAACCTGCAAGACAATTATTATGTATTATTTGAAATCTTCCAAGACAATGTACACAATTAACTCAATAAAACAAAACTTTATGAGCCATGTGTTATGAAACAATTTGTAACATGACTCCCCAATGTTTCTGTAGCGTGTTGTTGTATATTACACGATTGGGGTGTTGCAGATTGGTATCAGAGCCATGGTTATAAAGAATTAGGTTATTAGTAATGCTTCTACCTAGACTATTGTGACAACCCTCATAAACCCAGGTATCCGTACAATTAATTAATGTTAATTAAGTGCTTAATGGCTGTGCTGAATTACTTAACTGCTTTCTAATTACTGCATCATACTTACATGTGCATCACATATTACATAATGTCACATCATTATCACATACAAACTATATTGACATACATGATGCACAAAGCACGGTTAGCAGAGTTAACGGATAGAACGGGAATATGCTGACGGGATTCAGTACATAGACAGACAGTGTTTTGAGACCCAGTATGGGCCAGGGACAAGGTACTACACTAGTATGGTGTGTAGGGAAGTAAGGACCATAAAACTGCGTCACTAGGTGATAGATAAAGTGCCGGAAAGTGCCTAAAACCCACTTATAGTGCAGAATTCTGCATTTTTCAGCAAAATTCAGCTTTTTAACAAGCTAGTTACATGCAGAAATTTGACTAAATGGTCCTGAATGCTTTCCTAAGTGTCGGGAATTAAAAGTGTCACAAAAAGTAACATAAAGATCATTAAACAGAATCGCTTGACACTTTAACGAACCGGTATCTAACCGAACAACTGGACATTACCCGGAACACCAAAATATTGCTAGAAGCATTGTTTAATTATTTTTGGACTAGTTATGATCCCCGAACACCCTAACACACTATATAATGTGTCATACACTTAAAACACTAGACTTTTCACTTAACCTCCAAATATTATCTAATTTACCATTCAAAAATAACATTTACCCCCCCCCCCCCATATGATTTACGGCCCAAGGGAGGACCCCACCACCAAGATCACCACCTTACCTCTAGATTTTATTTCTTATTTTATTTGGATCTTGCTTGATTGTATGGACAAGATATTAAGAAGAGGTGATTATAAGTATAGGGTGAATATTCAAGAGATCTTCATCATACCATCACAAATTCACTCCACTCTCTTACTCTCTCTCCCTCTCCTCTCGGCCTAGGTAGTGCCGCCACCACCACCACCACCTTACGACCACCATCCATTCATTCCATACACTCTCAAGGTTGATAGAAGGTGTTTTATGAAGCTTGGTGCTTGTAGAACTTGAAGAACCTCCATTGCTTGCTTTCATCTACCATTTTCATCATCTTTTTCTTCAAGTGTTCTTCCCTAGCTTAGAGCTAGTAGTAAGACTCTTACAACCCTTTGATACTCCTAATTTTGATTTGTTAAAAGATGTGTTATGATATAAATCACAAGAACCCTAAAAGACATAATCTTGAATTATGAACTTGAAGCTTACATATGATGAAATCTTGTTGAAATAATGTTGTTTAAGTATATGTATGATACTTGTTGTTGTTTATTTGAGATTATGATGTTGATCATCATAAGGAGCTTGCTAGATTGTGATTAAACACATGATCTAGCAAGTTAGAGGATGATTATGTGCTAACACAAGAAGATCATCCTCATGCATGAGCATGAACTTGAATGATAAGATGATTTCTTGAAAAACAATGAATAAAGTGAGCTAGTAATCTTATGAATCTAAGATTCATGAATGATTTTCCAAGAAAACCAAGTTCAAAATATGATTTTTAGTAAAACTTGATTCTTACTTAAAACTACACTATTTTTGATAAAACAAGTGTAGAGATACTAGAGAAACAAGAAGATGTTTTGAATAAACATTTTTGTAGAATATGTTTACAAGTTGTAAACACCTAGTTTCTTTAAGAATGAGATTTTTAAAGAAGTAAACACACTTTAGAGTGTAACTAAACCTACTAAAAACACTACCAAGTTACTACAAGTTTTAATAAAAGTTCAAGTTCATGTTGTTATATATATTGTATATTTTTTGCACTTGGTAAGTGTAGATTGATTATTGATTGTTGGGATGATTTTTGAAAAGAAAATGATATGCTTTAATAGCATGGACACCTCCATTTTTAGGGGAAACTATGGCAAAATTTTCTAAAAATATAAACACTTAGAAAAATATTTTCTAACACGTATTTACGAGTATATTTTGATCATAAGTTTTCGATATAAACTTTGCCATGATTTTTGTAACAAAAATTCGAATATTGGAGGTTGGTTTTTATAAATAAAAATGGGTGAATATATATTTAGAATAAATATACATATTAAAGACACTTGTGTGATTATTTGTATACTTGGTGAAATGATTATATTATTCTAGGGTAAAATAATATAACTTAACAAAGTGCCATGAAATTTACTATCCAAAACAATACCGTTACTTTATACATTTTTGGAAAATATTATTTTTGGACAAGGAGAAATATATTATTTTGGGAAATAAAAATATGTTTTCCTAGTATAGTTAGAAGATATATGATTTTGGGAAAAATATATATTTTCTGGACAATACATTATTTTTGGGACAAAATGAGTTTACAAATATATTTTCTAAAGTGAGACTTGGAAATATATTATTTCAGAAATTTCAAGTACAATGACACAAATATACATGTATAAGATACCCCATCCTTGGGAAGGAAATACGAAGTTAAATACTTGAGAAGTATTAATACAGAGATATTGTTTAAACAACCATTCCAAAACTAAATATAATTTAAGTTGAAAATTTATTTTAACAAGTAATTATAACTTGGAATAAAATTGGGAACATAAGAAACGTAAATCAAAACGCAAATACTAAGCAAAGGCACGGCCCGTTCGTCTAATAGACGTTAGTACACTGTAGGTAGTCGTGGTTGCTGACAGAGTTTGAGTCACGAGCTGAGGACGCAATACAGTGAGTTCATGTCCCCCTTTTCCTTAAACTGTTTTGTTTATTTACTTCGGGGGTGAAATACATGTTACAAAGGATTACTTACAATACAATTGGTATGGTTAGCCTAGGAAAGAACCATAGATCATGTGAATGGGTAGGCGTATACTTGAGGCCATCAATCCTCTTGTAGTTCCGAGGGGCATAAGTGATAGATCTATTTGGGTGTAGCGAGCCCGCACCCATGAGGCCAGGGTGGCCCATAGTGGTGACTATGTCTTCCAGCCGGAAGCCCGGTGCAACTTTGCTAGGTTTGAGTCTTCCTACACCGTCACACATATCAGTGGCCTTGCAAACCATTGGTGATCTTTTCCTTGATTGCTATCATACCGGGACATTCATACTTATACTATTTACAAAGGTTTATACATACTTATACACACACATGAACTCGCTCAACTTTTGTTCATATTTTTAAACTACATGTATTTCAGGGAACTAGTGGATCTGGCAGGTGTGTGCATGTGTTTTCAAGCTGCGTATAAATAAAAGATGTTATCCATGGTTGTTGAGTTTAGGGGGTGTATCCTATTCCTGGACGGGATACATGTTTCCAAACTCAGGTTTTATTTAAAGTCTTTTGTGGAGTCTTTATGAACTCAGTTGAACATGTCATGGTTTGTAACTTATTTTGGCGTCGATATTTTCAGGACAAGTATGTTGTGGTATTTTCTAAACTTAATTAATGGATGAATATCTTTTGGTTTTATCATATAGCATTGTTATGATTGAATGCTATGGTATTAAGAAGTCACACCAATAACCACGCTTCCGCAAAAGTCAGGGTGTGACAGCTTGGTATCAGAGCTTCGATCGTAGCGAACTAGGATTCTTCTCGAGTCTAGACTACGATCATTAGGGCTCTCACGAAATGTTTTCATTGCATACACAAAGTGTCCAGATCCAGGAAACAAACATTTTTACAAATAAAAGACACAAAATACATTTCAAAGAATTCATTTATATTTCAATCTGAGAGACTGGGGAGTTAGTCTGAGAGACTAGCTGGGTAATTCAGTCTGAGAGACTGGGGAGTTAGCCTGAGAGGCTGGGTAATTCAGTCTGAGAGACTGGGGAGTTAGCCTGAGAGGCTGGGTAGTTCAGTCTGAGAGACTGGGAGGTTTAGCCTGAGAGGCTGGGTAGTTCAGTTTAGGAATCTGGGAGGTTTAGCCTGAGAGGCTGGGTAGTTCAGTTTGGGAAACTGGGAGGTTTAGTCTTAGAGACTAAGTAGATCAGTCTGAGAGGCTGGGTGGGATAGCCTTGGGAAGACTAGGATTGCATACATGCTTACCTTGTTATTACTTACATGTTTAATTATTGATTGTTGATATATGTGCATACTTGTGATTGATTTGTTACAGACACCATGTCCTCTTCAGAGAGCGGAGCATCCGACACCATTGATCCCATGGCTATCACTTCAGATGATGAGATCATCCCGACACCCGAGATTCTTATCTCTAACTCAGAGAGTGATCCAAAGATGCTTTCAGATGATACTGATGATTTTCAGCCTTTCTCCTTGCCGGATTTTGGCGATGACATACCACTAGCTGATGGTCTTCCTGGCGAGGATCTACCTCTTGCTCAGATCCCTGCTCCTCTTCCCCTTGCTGCAGTTCCTCTTGAGGATCTGCCTCTAGACGCTATGTCTGACGATGACGTCGATCTTTTGATTGAGGGTCCCCCTGAGGATGCCCAGGATGGTGGGGCTCCAGTCGGTGATGCCGTTGTCGATCCACTTGTTGATATTCCAGTTGGTGATGTCGTTGCTGTTCCACATGAGGAGATTCCTGTTGTCGAGGCTCCTTCCGACCGTTCAGGTCCTGATTCATTCGAGTCAGTGTCTTCCAGTACCTTACACGCAATGGGATTACAGCGGTATCTCACCGATTCTGATTCGGACACAGATATATGTTCGCCGCACCTGTTGGTCCACACGACGATGATCATGATTTTGATTTTGAGGATGAGTTTGATCCTGTCTTTCCACACGATCTTGACCCTGATCATGAGATTGAGTTTGTTCCAGATGAGCAGCCTTTTGAGGCACCTGTTGATCCTGATTTTGATCCTGAGCAGGAGATTGATTTTATTCCTGTTGAGCAACCTATTGATAAACCTGTCGTTCCTGACGATCAGCTCCTTGATATACCCGCTGATCATGAGCTTGCTCCAGCTAACCCGGAGCCTTTGATTGCACCAGAGCCTATACCTGCTCACGATCCTTTGCCCGAGCATGACCTTGCACCTGCCGATGTACCAGTTGTTGCACCACCACTACCTGACCCGATCCCTGTACTTGATGATCGTGCCCCTTTCGCAGCCCAGATTGACCCCATATATGCATTCACCTACAATGGGTGGATCGTGGACGACGACGATTTACCTCCTTTTGTTAGACCAGTTACTCCCCCTCCTGCACCCATTGACTTTCTCCCGTTTCACCCGCACGTATCTGACATTCATCGTACTGATTTACCCATCACATTTCTTCAGGATATCCCTCCTCCCTGTCCCGGGGAAGGACCATCGAGTCAGCAGCCAGGTCATATACCTCCTGTGACAGTAGCCGATCATTTCATGCCACAGTTTACACACACTGCTCCTTTTGTTTCTGCACCCACGGGCGAGCAACCGATTTGGTTTCCGCCCTACACGATGCCTGTTACTGATCCATACAATCCCTTCCACATTGGATACACGAGGGATGATATACTTTTGTCACTACAGCTCCAGCATGATATGTTGAGTCGTCGAGTCACTGAGCTAGAGAAGATCCCGCGTCCTCCACCTGGTACTAGTCCATCACAGTTTGCTGCTCCATTATTTCCTTATCCGGATTTTGATATCCATTTTCTTACGATGGAGCAGCAGATTAGCTGTTTGTTGCATCTCGTTCACACTCTAGAGGAGGAGTTAGCGCGTATGCGCCGTTTGCTTTTCATTCCTCCACCTCCTCCTCCACCATCAGCTTAGAGGTTTTTGGTTTTACGCAGATGGCATACTTTTGATGATAGTGCAGCTATTGAGCCAGATTGCACAGCCTTTTGAAGACCACACTTTGACTTTTGACGTTTGATTATTGTAGTTGGTAGACGTTTTGGACAGGGGTGATGTGACCCTTTAGTCCCATTTTGATGTATGATACAAATGTGAAACTTGTAAAACTGTACTTGTGGTCTTGATATATGAAAGCTCAATCACAACATTCTCATTATATACGTTGTTGGATTACTTGTTTGTGTTATGACATGGGATGTTATGTATTTACTTATGTTGATGGATGTTGTTACATACGCGTACTACATACTTATATACATACGACCTGACCTATACAATCTTCTTATAGAAGATGCCTCCACGAAGGGAAACCCGATTGCCCACTACTGAGGCCGAATTACAAGAACGAATTTCACGAGCAATAGCAGAGCACGAGGCCTCACACGCTGAGACTAGCGGGGGTACCTCGAGGAACAACCCACCCCATGGTAATGTTTAAGTCGCTTGAGACACATTATGTTACAATTGGATATTCCATGTGCGTTCGCTAATGCTTTCTGTGAATGACGTTACTTGTACAGGTTGTACCTTTAAACAGTTTTTAGATTGTAAACCGCTGAATTTTGACGGCACCGGGGGTGCTGTGACTTTTGTTAGATGGACAGAGAAGACCGATTCGGTGTTAAGAATGAGCAAATGCGCACCAGAACAGCAAGTCACCTACATCTCCGGTTTATTCATAGATGGAGCGCTTTCATGGTGGAATCTCCAAGTCCAAACTCTGGGAGAGGCAGCAGCATACGCTTTGACTTGGAATGAATTAAAGGAGCTCATGCCTAAAAAGTATTGCTCCAGGGCCGAAATTCAACAATTGGAAACAGAGTTTTGGAACCTTAAAATGGATAGCCCCAAAATTGCGGAATATGTGCAGAGATTTCACGATCTATCTCACGTGGTACCATATATGGTTACTCCGGAATTCAAGCGCGTTGAGCGTTTCATTTGGGGGTTGGCGCCTCTGATTATGAGTATGGTAACAACGTCAAAGCCGCCGACAATTACTGAGGCTATCGATCTAAGCGTGTCACTTACTGAAGAAGCAGTCAGGTTAAATAAGTTTTCGATCTCTGACCAGAAAAAGAAGGAGACTCACGTGGAGTCATCAGGTGAGAACAAGAGGAAGTTATCCAACTTTAAGAAAGGTACCAGCAGTACAAACAAGAAGGATGAGACAAACGCATTGGCCAAGGCCAAGGGGAAGGGGCATATGGGCGCTTTGCCCAAATGTGATGCGTGTCAGTTGCATCACCATGGATGATGCCGAGCTGGAAGGTGTGAATCTTGTGGAAGAGTTGGTCACTCGAAAGAAACATGCTGGGTTGGTACTGGCCGTGGTGGTCAAAGGGGTTTTGGTAACAACAACCGTGGAGGAAATGGATACGGAAACCGCCCTCAGGGAGGAAATGGCGGTAACGGAAATCGTGGTAATTTTGCGAATCAAGCTGGTAATGGAAACCGTGGGGCGAATAACAATCAAAGTGGTAATGGGAACGATAATGGTCGAGGACCAGGTTGTTTTAATCGTGGAGACGTGGGGCACTTCAAGCAAGAATGCCCGAAAATCAATCAAGCACATGGAAGAGTCTTTAACATCGGTGCGAGGGAAGCTCGCCAAGATCCAAATATAGTTACTGGTACGTTCCCTATCAATCAACGCTTTGCATCTGTACTATTTGATACTGGTGCCGATTATAGTTTTGTATCGCTAGAATTTAAGAATATACTTGGGTTGGTAGCCAGTAAGTTAGACATTCCATATTGGATAGAACTAGCTAATGGAAAGCTAGTAGAAGCAAATGAAGTTGTTAGGGGTTGCGTGATAGAACTGGGAGAGCACGAGTTCACACTTGATCTGCTGCCAGTCGAGTTGGGAAGCTTCGACGTGGTAGTGGGGATGGATTGGTTGTCAAGCAACCGAGCAGAGATTATATGTCACGAGAAGGTCATTCGCATTCCAATGGAGAATGGAGAAACAATTGTGGTACATGGAGAGAAGCGCGATACGCCCTTAAGAATCATTAGCTGTCTGAAGGCTCGAAAGTGTTTGCAGAAAGGATGTGTTGCCTTCCTGGCACACATCATGGATAAAGAAGCCGCTGAGCCGAAGTTAGAAGATATACCAGTTGTTAAGGAATATCCTGAAGTCTTCCCCGAAGACTTGCCAGGATTGCCGCCGCAGCGACAAGTCGAGTTTCACATTGACTTAGTTCCAGGCGCTGCGCATGTGGCTAAGGCACCCTATCGACTTGCGCCTTCAGAAATGCAGGAGTTGTCGACACAACTTCAGGAGTTGTTAGACAAGGGATTTATCAGACCAAGCTTCTCGCCTTGGGGAGCTCCAGTTTTGTTTGTCAAAAAGAAAGATGGTAGTTTCCGCATGTGTATCGACTACCGCGAGCTTAACAAGTTGACTATCAAGAATAGATATCCTTTGCCAAGGATTGATGACCTGTTCGATCAACTACAAGGTTCGAGTTGTTACTCCAAGATCGATCTTCGATCGGGTTACCACCAGTTGCGTATACAAGAGGAGAGTATTCCGAAGACTGCCTTTAGGACTCGATATGGGCATTACGAGTTCCTGGTTATGCAGTTTGGTTTGACAAACGCGCCAACAGTATTCATGAATTTGATGAATAGAGTTTGTAAGCCGTACCTCGATAAGTTTATGATCGTGTTCATTGATGATATTTTAATCTACTCGAAGATGAAGGAAGAACATGAGCAACATCTAAGGGCTATCTTAGAGCTGCTTAAGAAAGAGAAGTTGTACGCGAAGTTCTCGAAGTGCGAATTTTGGTTACGCGAGGTTCAGTTCCTTGGTCACGTGGTTAACGAAGATGGAATCCATGTGGATCCTACAAAGATCGAGGCAATCAAGAATTGGGAGACTCCAAAGACGCCAACCGAGATCCGTCAGTTCCTAGGTTTGGCAGGATATTATCGCAGATTTATTGAGGATTTCTCGAAAATCGCTCAACCTTTGACCTCCCTTACACAGAAAGACAAGAAGTACGAATGGGGAGACAAGCAAGAAGAAGCATTTCAGTTGTTAAAGAACAAACTTTGTGACGCACCCATCTTATCCCTACCCGAAGGCACTGATGACTTCGTGGTATATTGCGATGCCTCGCGTCAAGGTTTAGGCTGCGTACTGATGCAGCGACAGAAATTTATAGCCTATGCTTCACGCCAGTTGAAGGTTCATGAGAAAAACTACACCACGCATGACTTGGAGTTAGGCGCAGTGGTGTTTGCATTAAAGATCTGGCGACATTACTTGTATGGCACGCGATGCACAATCTTCACTGATCACAAGAGCTTATAGCATATATTCGATCAAAAAGAGCTTAACATGAGACAAAGACGATGGGTAGAGTTGTTGAACGATTATGATTGTGAGATTAAGTATCACCCAGGGAAGGCGAATGTGGTCGCCGATGCCTTGAGTCGGAAGGAAAGAATCAAGCCCCTAAGGGTTAGGGCTTTGGAAATGATTGTTCAAATGGACCTCTCATTGCGCATTTGTGCCACGCAGAGAGAAGCACTTAAGGAAGGGAATCTTGTGAATGAATATCTCCGTGGGATGGAGAAACAATTGGTACCAAATGAGGAAGGAACGTTGTGCTTCATGAAACGAATTTGGGTTCCTCTCTTTGGTGGATTGAGAGACGTTATTTTTTATGAAGCTCACAAGTCACGGTATTCGATCCATCCAGGATCGGATAAAATGTACCAAGATTTAAAGGATTTCTATTGGTGGCCGAGATTAAAAGGCGATGTTGCAACGTATGTTGGCAAATGTTTGACTTGTGCCAAGGTAAAGGCCGAATATCAGAAGGCTTCAGACCTTCTGCAACAACCAGAAATACCCATGTGGAAATGGGAGCAGATTTTAATGGACTTTATAACGAAATTGCCAAGGACACCCAGAGGTCATGATACGATTTGGGTAATCGTGGACCGTCTGACCAAATCTGCACACTTTTTGCCAATAAAGGAGAAAGACAACACTAGCAAGCTTGCTGAGCTATACCTGAGAGAGATTGTTGCACGACATGGAGTGCCTCTCTCGATCATTTCTGATAGAGATGGAAGGTTTGTATCAAGGATTTGGCAGTCCTTCCAAGAAGCCTTTGGTTCTCAGTTGAATCTGAGTACTGCATTCCATCCGCAGACAGATGGCCAGAGCGAGCGAATGTTTCAAACGTTGGAGGATATGTTACGAGCTTGCGTAATGGATTTGGGTGGCAGTTGGGACACTCACTTACCCTTGGTAGAATTCTCATACAACAACAGCTACCATGCGAGTATCCAAGCTGCACCATTTGAAGCTCTCTATGGACGCAAGTGCCGATCACCGTTATGTTGGGCAGACGCGGGTGATAGACAGCTTGTTGGTCCGGAATTGGTTCAAGAGACGACTGATAAGATTACACATATCCGAGAGCGCACAAGGGCGGCTCGTGATTGACAAAAGAGTTACGCGGACCAAAGAAGGAAACCTCTGGAATTTGAGGTAGGAGATATGGTTTTGTTAAAGGTTTCACCCTAGAAGGGTGTAGCACGCTTCGGGAAGCGTGGGAAGTTGATACATTGGACCGTTCAGAATCCTGGAAAGGATTGGTCTTGTAGCTTACAAGTTGGATCTACTCGCAGAACTGAATGGCGTTCATGATACATTTCATGTATCTAACCTGAAAAAGAGTCCAACTCAAGAAACAGTTGTCATACCTGCTGACGAAGTTCACATTGACGACCCACTCCACTTTACTGAAGAACCTGTTATGGTTACTGATTGGAAGGTTAACAAGACATGCAGGAGTAGTGCTAAACTCGTCAAAGTTCGATGGAACGCGCGACACGGCCCAGAGTTCACTTGGGAGCGTGAGGATCGTATGAAAGAAAAATACCCACATTTGTTCCCCAAGACCCCTGCAACTAGTAGCAGAACTTAAATTTCAGGACGAAATTCTCTTAACAGGGGGAGAATTAAGCTGTCACACCCTGACTTTTGCGGAAGCGTGGTTATTGGTGTGACTTCTTAATACCATAGTATTCAATCATAACAATGCTATATGATAAAACCAAAAGATATTCATCCATTAATTAAGTTTAGAAAATACCACAACATACTTGTCTTGAAAATATCGATGCCAAAATAAGTTACAAACCATGACATGTTCAACTGAGTTCATAAAGACTCCACAAAAGACTTTAAATAAAACCTGAGTTTGGAAACATGTATCCCGTCTAGGAATAGGATACACCCCCTAAACTCAACAACCATGGATAACATATTTTATTTATACGCAGCTTGAAAACACATGCACACACCTGCCAGATCCACTAGTTCCCTGAAATACATGTAGTTTAAAAATATGAACAAAAGTTGAGGGAGTTCATGTGTGTGTATAAGTATGTATAAACCTTTGTAAATAGTATAAGTATGAATGTCCCGGTATGATAGCAATCAAGGAAAAGATCACCAATGGTTTGCAAGGCCACTGATATGTGTGATGGTGTAGGAAGACTCAAACCTAGCAAAGTTGCACCAGGCTTCCGGCTGGAAGACATGGTCACCACTATGGGCCACCCTGGCCTCATGGGTGCGGGCTCGCTACACCCAAATAGATCTATCACTCATGCCCCTCGGTCCTACAAGAGGATTGATGGCCTCAAGTATACGCCTACCCATTCACATGATCTATGGTTCTTTCCTAGGCTAACCATACCAATTGTATTGTAAGTAATCCTTTGTAACATGTATTTCACCCCCGAAGTAAATAAACAAAATAGCTTAAGGAAAAGGGGGACATGAACTCACTGTATTGTGTCCTCAGCTCGTGACTCAAACTCTGTCAGCAACCACGACTACCTACAGTGTACTAACGTCTATTAGACGAACAGGCCGTGCCTTTGCTTAGTATTTGCGTTTTGAGTTACGTTTCTTATGTTCCCAATTTTATTCCAAGTTATAATTACTTGTTAAAATAAATTTTCAACTTAAATTATATTTAGTTTTGGAATAATTGTTTAAACAATATCTCTGTATTAATACTTCTCAAGTATTTAACTTCGTATTTCCTTCCCAAGGATGGGGTATCTTATACATGTATATTTGTATCATTGTACTTGAAATTTCTGAAATAATATATTTCCAAGTCTCACTTTAGAAAATATATTTGTAAACTCATTTTGTCCCAAAAATAATGTATTGTCCAGAAAATATATATTTTTCCCAAAAATCATATATTTTCTAACTATACTAGGAAAATATATTTTTATTTCCCAAAATAATATATTTCTCCTTGTCCAAAAATAATATTTTCCAAAAATGTATAAGTAACGGTATTGTTTTGGATAGTAAATTTCATGGCACTTTGTTAAGTTATATTATTTTACCCTAGAATAATATAATCATTTCACCAAGTATACAAATAATCACACAAGTGTCTTTAATATGTATATATATTCTAAATATATATTCACCCATTTTTATTTATAAAATCCAACCTCCAATATTCGAATTTTTGTTACAAAAATTATGGCAAAGTTTATATCAAAAACTTATGATCAAAATATACTCGTAAATACGTGTTAGAAAATATTTTTCTAAGTGTTTATATTTTTAGAAAATTTTGCCATAGTTTCCCCTAAAAATGGAGGTGTCCATGCTATTAAAGCATATCATTTTCTTTCCAAAAATCATCCCAACAATCAATAATCAATCTACACTTACCAAGTGCAAAAATTATACAATATATATAACAACATGAACTTGAACTTTTATTAAAACTTGTAGTAACATGGTAGTGTTTTTAGTAGGTTTAGTTACCCTCTAAAGTGTGTTTACTTCTTTAAAAATATCATTCTTAAAGAAACTAGGTGTTTACAACTTGTAAACATATTCAACAAAAATGTTTATTCATAACATCTTCTTGTTTCTCTAGTATCTCTACACTTGTTTTATCAAAAATAGTGTAGTTTTAAGTAAGAATCAAGTTCTACTAAAAATCATATTTTGAACTTGGTTTTCTTGGAAAATCATTCATGAATCTTAGATTCATATGATTACTAGCTCACTTTATTCATTGTTTTTCAAGAAATCATCTTATCATTCAAGTTCATGCTCATGCATGAGGATGATCTTCTTGTGTTAGCACATAATCATCCTCTAACTTGCTAGATCATGTGTTTAATCACAATCTAGCAAGCTCCTTATGATGATCAACATCATAATCTTAAATAAACAACAACAAGTATCATACATATACTTAAACAACATTATTTCAACAAGATTTCATCATATGTAAGCTTCAAGTTCATGATTCAAGATTATGTCTTTTAGGGTTCTTGTGATTTATATCATAACACATCTTTTAACAAATCAAAATTAGGAGTATCAAAGGGTTGTAAGAGTCTTACTACTAGCTCTAAGCTAGGGAAGAACACTTGAAGAAAAAGATGATGAAAATGGTAGATGAAAGCAAGCAATGGAGGTTCTTCAAGTTCTACAAGCACCAAGCTTCATAAAACACCTCCTATCAACCTTGAGAGTGTATGGAATGAATGGATGGTGGTTGTAAGGTGGTGGTGGTGGTGGCGGCACTACCTAGGCCGAGAGGAGAGGGAGAGAGAGTAAGAGAGTGGAGTGAATTTGTGAAGGTATGATGAAGATCTCTTGAATATTCACCCCATACTTATAATCACCTCTTCTCAATATCTTGTCCATACAATCAAGCAAGATCCAAATAAAATAAGAAATAAAATCTAGAGGTAAGGTGGTGATCTTGGTGGTGGGGTCCTCCCTTGGGTCATAAATCATATGGGGGGGGGGAGGGGGTAAATGTAATTTTTGAATGGTAAATTAGATAACATTTGGAGGTTAAGTGAAAAGTCTAGTGTTTTAAGTGTATGACACATTATATAGTGTGTTAGGGTGTTCGGGGATCATAACTAGTCCAAAAATAATTAAACAATGCTTCTAGCAATATTTTGGTGTTCCGGGTAATGTCCGGTTGTTTGGTTAGATACCGGTTCGTTAAAGTGTCAAGCTATTCCGTTTAATGATCTTTATGTTACTTTTTGTGACACCTTTAAATCTCGACACTTAGGAAAGCATTCAGGACCATTTAGTCAAATTTCTGCATGTAACTAGCTTGTTAAAAAGCTGAATTTTGCTAAAAAAAATGCAGAATTCTGCACTATAAGTGGGTTTTAGGCACTTTCCGGCACTTTATCTATCACCTAGTGACGCAGTTTTATGGTTCTTACTTCCCTACACACCATACTAGTGTAGTATCTTGTCCCTGACCCATACTGGGTCTCAAAACACTGTCTGTCTATGTACTGAATCCCGTCAGCATATTCCCGTTCTATCCGTTAACTGTGCTAACCGTGCTTTGTGCATCATGTATGTCAATATAGTTTGTATGTGATAATGATGTGACATTATGTAATATGTGATGCACATGTAAGTATGATGCAGTAATTAGAAAGCAGTTAAGTAATTCAGCACAGTCATTAAGCACTTAATTAACATTAATTAATTGTACGGATACCTGGGGTTATGAGGGTTGTCACAACTATAACCTTTCTAGGACCCTAACACAAGTTATCTTGTGTGTTTAAAACAATACCCTTACTTATCCTTGGGTGATTACCAAAACAAATCCACAAGTTACAAATTCATTTTGAAAATCAGTCATCTATCCTTAGATGATTATTTTTGGGCTTCATGCCTGTAAAATTTTTCAAAATCTTGTCAAAGTTTGGGTTTTAATAATATGAACACATGCAATCCGGAAGGGTAGATGCTTGTACCCTGAGTTTTCTGTCTAAGGCTAGAGTGTTCATACTAATCCACATAATCGGACCAATCACTCTTACCTGGGAACTCTTAGGGTGAGTGTCTACCTATAGGCTAAAGTATGTCTTCGCGATACATTATAAAGACCCATTCACTTTGATTAGTCACTGTTTCGTTTGTTTGTATTTAGTAACAAACAAATGATCAAAATCTTTATGCATCATTGATATTCTTAACATCCAGTTTTGATTATCCAAATATCATCTCACTCGTTTTCTCTCATTTCCTCCTCTTTTAGAATGCCTCCCCGTCGAAATGCTGCTCAGGACACCGAAATGGCTGCCATGATAGCTCAGCAGATTGCTGTTGTGCTACCAATCTCAAAACTCAAATAAACCAAGCCAACAACAACAATACACCTGCTTCGTGTAACTATAAACAATTTAACTTAGCAAAACCACTCAAGTTCAGTGGTTCTGAGGGAGCAATTGGGCTCTTGCAATGGTTTGAGAGTCTCAAGAGCACATTCCGCCATGTCCAATGTCCAAATGAGCACAAAGTAGAATTTACATCACCCGATCATACAAGTTTAATACATAAAACGGCAAAATCTTCCTTCACATATGGTGATCTTGTGTCTTCAAAACTTGGCAACTGGTCTTCGTATCCAAAACCGGTGTATTTCACCGTGCAAAATTACCTACAAAAGAAAGCCTAAGGTGCAGAGGGGGATGGTGGTGGTGTAAAGAAGGCTAAACTACGAAGATGGGCTGCCTCATCCTCGAGCTCATAGACTCATCAGAGTAGGAATCTCACTTGCTGCTCAAGTATCAGAACTCGAGTAGCTAGGCCATCAGTCGGCATGTGAGGTGGTGGTGGTGGTGATGTTGGTGGTGGTGGTGGTGGTGGTGGTGATGCTAGTGGTGGTGAGGATGGTGGTGGTGGTGTAACTGGTGGTGGATAAGCTGGTTGGGGTGGAGGTCTAGCATCCGCCTCTTTCTTGAGGTCATAGACCCTTTTGCAAAGGATCTCAACCTGGAGCTGAAGGGAGAGGAGAAGATCATCTCGAGTGTATCCAGTGTAGTGAGATGGGTGGTACGGGTCAGACGTAGGCATGACATGTGGGGGTGAGTGTGGAAATGGCTGGGATGGCTGATAGGATGAGCTTTCCCCATGGTGAGGTGTTGATGGCCCTCATAAAGACTCGGCCTCGGCTAGGGGGCAAAAGTGGGATCGAATCAAATCAATCCATAATGGTCATAGCAATTGCACAGCCTGGTAGGAACAGAGGGCTGTGAGGTCTCGTCATAGGTGGTGTGAACAGGGGTGTGTGGAGTAGTAGGAGTGAGGGTAGGTGTAGGTGTAGCGGGGGCGGCGAAAGAGGCATCGTCAGCAGGGTATGCCTCTAGGCCAACGGCCCGCAAAGCAGATGAAGTAACTGACTCTCGAGAATCAGAGTCAGAGTTAGAAGATATGTCTATCATAGATATCATCGGGGATGCGACCTCTAGGATGGCAACGTCAAAGACCTCCCCGTCACTGAGGTCCTCGTCGGGATGGTTCACATGGAACACAGGTACATCGTCATCATCTTGGTCGACGATGAATGTCCAATCCTGATGGGGGATCGCAGCAAGTGGAAGGACTGGGAAAGGTATAACCTCAACCTTGTGCTCACCATCAGGGTGTCCAATGATAAGCTGGTCATGCAGCTGTGGGGGCAAGGCTAGGACATCGTCCACCAGAGGGACGTCATCATCACCAGGGTCGGGCAAAGAAAAGGGCTGAAAATCATCAAGGTCGTCGTCATCTGACATAAAGTCAGGATCCTCCTCTGGGCCTGAGTCAGTGTCGGAGGTGAAGATCTCCTCGGCTAGTCCAATCTCATCATCAGAGACAAGCTCCACGGGATCATGATCGTCATACAATCCGCTGCTCTCGAAGGATGACAAGATGACCTGTAAGATAAATGTTATGACATATATATATATATATATATATATATATATATATATATATAGTTACACACAATATGTAAGTAGCACGTATGTTAATTTTAAGTTATCCTATTTGTGTCATGCGGACTAACTTAAGTTCTTACGTCTACTTTTTGTAGTCTAAGTCATGTAATTGTCCTCGCTTTGTTTTTGTAAAATGACTGTACGTGGTGGACTTTGCGAAATGTTTTATGCAATGAAAATCTCTTGTTTTTGTAAAAATTAATTTCATGAGAGGATCCTAGGGATTGTAGACTAGACTCAAGAAAGAATCCTGGTTCACTACAGTCGAAGCTCTGATACCAATCTGTCACACCCGGACATAGGCGGAAGCACGAGGTGTGATCGTGATAGATTCTTATTGCATACGAATTAGCAAACATACTAAATGATTTAAAATAAACTCCAATGCCATTCATAAGTTTCAAACATCAACATGAGTTAACCAAAGTGTGTACATCACTTCAAAATAAAATAAGTTTTAAAAGTCTACATCATAATTCAAGTTCTAAAAGATAAAGGATTTGTTCCTCAGGTCACAGCAAGGAGGCGGGATATGATGAACAATCCAACAAAAGAGGCATGGAGTTAGGACTCTTGACATCTTGAAGCGAAAACCCGCAAAGTTTTCCATTAATTTCCTGAAACACATGTAAGTTTGAAAAACGTCAACAAAGTTGGTGTGAATTCATGTAGATTTTGTGTAATAAATGTATACTTGTAAAATGTGAAATGTATTTGTATGAAAAGTGGTATGTGACTGTAAAAATATGAAGTACAGAAATCGAGATCGCTAATGTTTCGCGAGGATATTAACATGTGTGACAACATAGGAAGCATCCAAACCTAGGCGATTTTTGTGCCGATTACCCTTCGACTGGGACACAAAAGCACTCTTTCGTGTGGGTCAATGTGGACCAAGAGTGGGGCTGCCAATACCCAATAGATCTACCCTTTCTGTTCGTTGGTCTAAACTTAGATTAATGGTGCTTACGTATACCCTATTAGCACATGATCTACTATATCATTCCTTAGTCTATCATACCATTTGTACATGTATTTCCTCAAAAGGTTTAGAAAACTAGAAAATGTTTAAAAGAGGGGACATGAACTCACTGTTTTGTGTCTTGATGCGTACTACTTCACCGGTAATCTTCTTGGATCGTGATGTACCGTTAATCACCTAAACTTGTAATTTATTATGTACAAGTTATCCATCTTGTTTATGTATTTGTTTTATCTTAGGTGTATATGTTCTTGAGTTGTTATTATATATTTCACCAAATATATATAGTTTTTGTTTACTTGTGAGTTGTGTTAATGGACCTTGTTCTTCTTGCGGCTTCGTGCCTCGCACGAGTAAGATGTGCATGTCCGAGACATGTGTGCCCATTGTAGTCGGGTTTCACTCGTTCGTCGCGTTATCGTTAATTTGTATTGTATTTTCTTTTTGTAAATATAATATTTTTATTCTCAAATAAATAAATATATATATTGAATTTTGTATATGATATGTGTTAAAAATAAATAATATATTTTTAACTTATCTTTGTATATGTATTCTTGTATTATTTGTGTATACTTGTCTTTGTATTAGTTTGGCCAAGTCAACGTCAATTCATACTTTTAAAGAATAATATTTTCAATATTATTTTAGTATATTTGTAAGTTTACCAAATGTATACTTAGGCAAGTATACATGTATTTAGGTGTAAACACTTATGTATTATATGTTTAATGTCAAAAATCATTTCTTATGATTTTATACTTTCTGGAATTTATATTTTTATCACACTAGTTAAATATATATATATATATATATATATATATATATATATAGGATAAGGATCATTACAGAACACTAATTACTGCGAGAACAAAAAGAACAACTCTAAATCACTAAATTTTGGGATTTAAGGTTTATATTTCTTAAATTTTATGTTTCTTACATTCATATGTGTATTATATATACATAAAAAATCATATATTTTTTTCCTACACATAGTCTACATACATGTAGGTAATTTAGCCTACACATAACCTACATGTGTGTAGGTTATTTAGAAACTGAAGATTTTTCATATTTCGTTCTAAATTCTAGTGTGAGAAACAATAAGTCTTACATTTATAACATTTTCAGTTACTTTTTAGGTTTTTAGAATTGAAAAAATGAGTGATTCACTTTGTTCTGCGTGTTCTCGCAATATTTAGTGTTCTGCATAGAACCTTCCCCTATATATATATATTGCTCTTCTATATATATGTATTATGTCCATAAAGTCCATAGTCCAAATGTCCATAATTCTTGGTAAGGAAATATATGTAAGTATATATTTTGTATTTTTGTCCATACACCCACTTGGGCAAGTATAAGTATTTTTATACTTACTTATATTTTGTGGTATTTTTGGGTGTATTTTATATATGTATTCCTTTGTGTATAGTTTGTAGTCTTGGCCCTACTTGTATACTAGTAAATATTACGCATAAAATACACATAAGCAGCAAAATTTTTGGGTGATCACTAAATATATAACTTGCCCTAATTATATATATTTATATCCATTTTAATCTTTAAGAAAACACTATTTTATTAACTCATATTTTGTATAAAAATTAGGGAAAAACTATGGCTAAACACTTTGAATTTATTTCTTGTAAAAAGTCTTGAAAATATATTTTTCTAAGTGTTTAAATTCTACAAAAATTTTGCCACAGTGTCCTCTAAAAATAGAGGTTTTCCCATGTTTAAAAACATGTGTTTATTTTCTTTTCAAACTCAAAACTCATTCAACAACAAACTTTGCAAGTAACAATCATCAAAATCATCCATACTTTTCATGTTAACATACTTGAAGTTTCACATAAACTTGTAGTAATTTAGATCTTCACTTTAAACATGTAGATCTACTTAAAACAAGACTCAGTTGTTAAATTTTATAAACTTTGTTGAAACTTTATTTTGAAATTTTTTTCATCCACTTTCTTAGTAGGTTTATAACCATAAACATTTCATTTTTAACAAACTTACAAGTTCATTTTTTAGGATCTTCAAGTCTACTAACATGTTCTTCATTGATCTTTCAAGATCCATGTGTATACTTGTTAGATCTATGCTTCTAACAAGCATGCATGTGATGGATTTTATCAAAATCACAAAACAAACAACAACTTCAGCACAACCTTCATGTAACACTAAAAATTACTTGTTCATGTTAGATCTTGCATTTTCTTTACTTGTTCATAATTTAAAGTTTAGTGTTCTTGATGGTTTAACTTGTACATTATCATTACATTACTAATGAACATCAAAACAAGGGTTTAGAAGACTCACAACTAGCTCTAGTGGCTAGGGAAGTGGCAAAATGAACATGAAGATGAGTAGAAGATAAAGATGGTGGTTAATAGCTCCCTTGAGTGGTCCTTGATCTTCCAACACTTGCAACCTTCTTAGACAACCTTCTTACACCATGGAGAACCCTTGAATGGCTTTAAGATCACAAGAAAATGATGGTGGTATTTATGGGTTCTTGGCCGAAAGTTGGGGATGAAAGAAAGAGAGTTGTGTTGGTGGTGAAAGGTGTTTTGAAAGTTATGAGGATGAGTAGATGTTTTTAAGATATCTCATGAATCCTTTTTTTCATCATACACTTAATTAAACAACATCTATTTCTCCAAAACATGAGACATTTAGGGGGCTTATAGCCCCCCTTAGAAACCGTCAAAAAGGGCTTGGGGGGGGGGGGGGGGTTGTGTCAAATCTTGAAAGTTGAGGGACTTGAAGGAAAAAGAGGGGTTTAATTAGGGGTTTAGGGATTTTAAGTGTTTTTAATGTGTAACTAAGTGTTATGTGACCAATATTAGTGTTACAACATTAAAATAATGTTACTAGTCCATATTGGGTGTTTTGGTAGTGTTCGGATAATTGTTCGGTGCTGGTTTCGTTGTCGGCTCGCTAAAAAGTTAAGTTATGTAATTTATAAGGTATTATATGTTTCTGTGTTTTAAAAGTATTCCCAATACTTTTTAGGTTGTTTTTGATGTTTATACATATTTCTGAACTTGTACAATTTGTCGGATTCTGAATCCTGCGAAAAATTGTCATTTATGGTAAAAAACGAACACTTTTATGTTCGTTAAATTTTTCCGGAAGGTGTTAACTATTATACTTGTTTTCCCTCTTAGGATTTGATATGTTTTTGGTGTCGGACCTACATCTAAGTCCTATATCTACCATTTAGCTGAGTATTGAGGCTGTGCTGACACAGCCTTTCTAACCGGTGAGTTTACAAATTGTTTTGACGCAACGCTTAAATTGTTTCGCAATGCGATGAATGAAATGTATAACATGCATGATTTAAATGTATAACTTGCAAATATAAAATGTTGACATTTAAAACACATAATTGCAGACAATAAATAGTTATCTAATGGTACGGAAGTTACCGGATTTGTGTCGTTTGTCACATGGAAGAGGGTTAGAAAGGTGGTTGGGTAAAGTTCTTGGCTCGTTTAGTGTATAGATGCTAAGAGGATCTGATTCAAGCTTATTAGGACCTCCCTTGAGGCAAATAGCATCAAATCGAGGGGAGTAAGAACAGCTTGTAATCCCCTATAAAATTAACTACGATTAAAACTTGGTATTTCGGGACTGTATCCCTGCTGACTCAGACCAATATGGCCGAGGGTAGCGTTGCCTCCAAAAGAGGGACATGCCATTTTTTTCATTAATAACTTATTTAATTATCTTTCAATAATCCGGCCTTGCGGGACTGTATCCCTGCTGACTCAGACCAATATGGTTGAGGGTAGCGTTGCCTCCAAAAGAGGAACATGCCACAATAACTAAGATAATCTCTTAAAAAAAACCCGAAGCAAGGAAATCATCAAAGGATACATAAATGACGAGTCGGATCCAAGTGATTCTATCTTGCCTATCTGTTTTATTTATTTTATCTCTTCGTTTTTATTTATTTAAAAACAAAAACAAAAAAATTTCTCTATATTTAGTTAGATTAGACGTCGACAATATTCCGGTATTAAAAGCTCTTGTGTCCATGGACGACCTCGGTATCTTACCATCACTATATTACGCCAACGATGGGTGCACTTGCCCTAGCGTGTTGTAGAGAGTGATAGTTTTATATCGTGTTTTATAAATTTAAAGCTTGATTAAAAAGTAAAAAGGTACTAAAAATATATTAAAAATCCGTACACGCTCTGACACGTCAAAGGGGCTAGGCCCCGTACATTACACGAACAAGGTTACATATACATGTATGTGTGTGTGTATGTATGTTGAATACATGTACGGGCATTCAGATAATCAATCATCAACGCGTCTAAACAAACAAGGGTTTTCAGACAAACAAAACAAGGACAAGTCTTAAAAAGGTTATTGGCGAAAAACTTGTACATGAACAAACAAGTAGACCTAAGTGCCTTAACGAAATTAGGATACTTGTAGGTCGGATACAAAACAAGAAACGTTGGATTGCTAGTTTTTTGCACGGACGCAAGCTATGAGTTTTACGGTCCTTCCTTTAAATATTTTTACTTTTAAAAATTCGAGGGGGAATACATGTTACACAATGGTATGATAGTTATGGAGTGAAATCAACTAGATCACGTGTGCATAAGCGTGTGCATTATTAGTATCCATTAGTCACATTTACAGACGGGGGAACATTTGGATAGATCTATCAAGTCTAGGTATGCTCCACTCCTGGTCTGTGAGACCCTGTGGGAGTTTTTTGTGTCTAACAAGTCGGGGCGTCTTTATGGACTTAGTGCCCCGGTAACAACGGATAACATTGTCGAGGTTTGGTTACTAGCTTATGGCGACATATATATTAATGTCCTTGCAAAACAATAATGATCAACGAATTTCATTGACACTATGTATACCGGTTTTCATACAAAGTTTATCAAATGTTTTAAAGAGTCATTTGTGACAAAACAAAACACGTGAACTCACCGACATTATTGTTGACTTTTTACTTAACATGTATTTCAGGAAAGTAAAGGACTTAGCATGGGTCGGACGTTAAAGCAAGAATGTCAAGAGACGATGCCATTTTGAGAGGGTTTGCCCCATATATTTCGTCCTCGTGTGAAATATAGGTGTCAAAGCCTTGTTAATAAAAACTATATTTTTGTTTAAACATAGTTTGTGAAACTCAAAACACTTGTGTTATGTTTGGGAACAAGATACTTTATTTTGTATTATTATTTCAAACATTATATACAATTGGCATCGTTGTTTACTTTTTATCATGTAGATGTTTACACTATCGAATGCTATGAAAACCTTTCACAATCACACCTCACGCTTCCGCTACGAGCGGTCTGACACATAAACCATAGTTTTTCATCATGAAACATCATGTATGAACTTGTTATACATGTTTATAGTTTGAACAACCCTCATGACCAAAAGAATAGTTGTATATGGATCAAAACATCTTTCTTTTTGTTATAACTACTTTTAACATTAAAAAGGGCATAAAACACTTAGAAAAGGCATGATACCTTATGTTTATGGCTGGAACTTGTTGCCTATAAGTTAGAATAGAAGTGAATGGGCTTTAAATATGAATTGTGTTGCTTTAAAAGGAAGAAAGAAAGTTGTGAGTGTATCGTCCGATCGGACTTAAGGGGGACACAAAAAGTGTCCGTTGACTATTCAAAGACCCATTTTTCAACATATGGATGAGTGTAAACTGATTTTTGACACTTGTAGATAATAATGGGTTAAAACGCTCCTCTGGTTCGGTAAAAGGTCGCGAAAAAAGTTGTTTTTTTGCGCGGTTCTATGTTTTTTTTTTTAAAATGTACCCTATGTTAATGAAAACTCGAATGCTTCTATGTATTTGCTTAAAATATCTAAAATTATTGTTTTATAAGTCTTTTTAGGTTTGACGGATGATGCAATGCATGTTTGGATGATACAGTACGCGCTAAAATTGAAAGCGTTTTGTTAACCGAAAACTGCTTCGTTTAACGTGTTTGCTACATTTTAAGGCCACAAATCTCTATGTTATAGTCTAAGGATTATGTTTACGTAAATCTGTACTCCCGCAAATCATTTACAGTACGTAGGGTCAGTGGCGGATCTAGAAAATCTTCGCAGGGGTAACGTTTTATAAAAAAAGGGTAACGAAATCGAGAAAAAGTCAATTTTTTTCCAAAATTTACACTATAGCCGGAGCGCCAAGGGGTAGCGGAGACTACCCCTTCCCCTAAGGTAGGTCCGCCCCTGCGTAGGGTTACATTTCGTTAGTCATCATGGGCGGACCTACTTTATGTGGTGGGTGGGCGGCCGCATCCCTTAAAAAAAAAAATTAGTGGTATTTTTCGTGAAAAATCCCGGCCGCACCCCTTGAAAATTTTCGTCCGCACCTCTTAGAAAAAAATGTTGGGAATTTATATAAAAAATTATGAACACAGATTGAAACCCGATCAAATTATGTAAACAAGTTAGCCCACTAACCCCTTTAATAAAACTTTAATTCAATCCATAAAGCCCAATAACTTAATACCCATTCAAGCCCCATTCCAACTACTAGTTTTGTTAAACAAAATCAGTCCACGTAATTAAAAAAAACCAAATCGTTGGTGGTTTTATTGATTATATGATTGTTGGTTGGTAAATAACAATACTAGGGCTTGAAATTCAAAATTTTAAATTCAAATACAAACCACATTTTGCATACAAACTGTAAGAACCATTTAAAAAGTGTCACTTGGCATCCAACCAATTATAGAGAAATGATAAAATAATATCTAAAATTATATCAATTATATTGAATTCCCTATAAATATGCTAACAAGCAATTAATTCTTTATTTAAATCTTCATTTTGTTTCCAATGTGCTATTTAAGAAAAGTGATGATATCATTCAAATATGTGCTAAAATCAATTATCTTGATTAATTTTCATGTGCTAATATAATTCAAAAGTGCTACTTTTATGTATGTATTGTTTTGGTACGTGTTAATTTAACTTTTTTTAAGTGCTAAGATCTGTTCTTACGGTTTGTAGGATAAATATGGTTTGTACCGGAACTAACCCCAGAACATGTGCTATGGTTGAAAATTGAAAATAAAGGAACATGTGCTATGTGATAGGAAGTTAGGAACTAGGGTTTGATTGTTTGAAAATTGAAATGGATCCGACCCGATCTGATTCGAACCGCTATGAAACTTTGTTTGTTTGTGTTTACTTGTTTTACATGACCCGACCCGACCTAATCCGACCCACTATGAACCGATTTTTTATATAGCTATGAACCGATTTTTTATATAGCTAGGGGTCTAAAATCTTCAAAAATTTTCCGCACCCCCAGGAAAAAAATCCTGGATCCGCCACTGTTAGTCATGTAAACACAATGTTTCCTTTTAAGGTTTACTTGGATTTTCAGGAATGTCACAATATATTTGACAATATTAATCCAAGAATATATAATGACCCACTTTATATATTTGACAGTATTTTTCCTATATTAATTTACAGAATTTGCCCCCCTCACATATTACTGTTCAACTTTTCTCTCTCTAACACTAATTGACTCTCATATTCTCTTTCTATTGCATGACTACCAGGCCCGACTTTGTGGGCTGGGCAGCCCGGGCAGACGTCAAGGCCCAAAAGGTTTATAGGGCCCAACAAAAATTTAGGGTCAAGATTTTTAAATGAGCACTGTTATCTTAAATGTTTAATAAATGACTTTAGTAACAAAAGTTGAAGCTAGTTCAATGGTTAAGATGCTTAAATTTGAAAACCAAAGTCATGAGTTCTAAACCCTTCCTTTACATTTTTATTTTCTAAACAATTTTCAGTTAATTCCATGCATTTTTTACTTCTTAAACTGTTTTGAACTATCAATTCACTTAATTAATTGACTCTTCGATCTTATTAACAAGATGATTATATGATTAATTATGTTTTGGGTTATAATCTTGAGGTCATGAGTTCAAACCCCATTATTAGCATGTCGTATTGTGGTTTCTTGATATATATTTGATGAGTTTATATTATACCAATTTGTTTGTTTCGCCCGGGGCCCAAATTTTTTTATCATTCTCGGAGACGGCCCTAATGACTACCACCGCACCATCCAGTTTGTTTCCTCTATCTCTCTCTCATAAAGCTTTTTTTCTTTCCCCCTTTCCCTCATACCACCATAGGACCAATTTTAAGAAAAACTTTCATGAAACCCCATTGTTGTCACTAGAAGAAGATGAGATGAACCACGCCTATCAACGATAGGACGATAAGACGAAGATGGATCTTAAAAAAATTGCGTAAATGACGGTGGGAGTGGTGGATCTGAAAGTTCAAATTATATACAAAGAAAAATAAACAAAAGTACTTTTAAAAATTATTATTACTGTGATTTTTTAATATTTTATAAATCTAATGCTACTTTTCTTATAAATTCATCCATGAAATGTTTTTGTTACCTGAATAACCTTTTAATCCATTGTAACACGTTGAGTTTTAAGTCGATTTAGTTATTCGTTTTTGTATGTTTTTCACTTCGGTCTAATCTTTGTTCATTGTCAATTTAGTTATTATTTCTTTATGTTTTACACTTCGGTTTAATTTTTACGAGTTAATATGTCGCAACGTACATGAATAGTTCAATGTTTTATGTTTACGTTTTGTATGGTTCAACAGTTGCGTCGCAAAGCACGGGTCCTAAATCCTAGTTATGAAGTTTGAATTTCCTATAGACTTGTTTAGTTAAAGATTCCTTATATGTAAACAAAAGTTCTAGAAGATCACAAAACGAGTTGTCAATTAAAAAAAACAAATGTACCATAGGAGAACTATTGTTTAATAAATAATTGTATTTCATTTTTTTTAGTATGTATTTTAATAACTAACTAGGATTGAGACCCGCCGCAATGCGGCAGTGATTCTTTAGTTATAACTAAGTTGATCTAGGACTCGCACATTATGTTAAACCTGTCAAACGGGGAAAAAAGACGATGTAAAAAAGTTCACCTACACACACACACGTTGCGTCATGTTAACTCGCAAAATTTAGAACGAAACGTAAAAACGTTAAACCAAAGACGCACGTTGCGATGTGTTAAGTCACAAAATTTAGAACCAAGCATAAAGCGAAAAATTTGCGTAAAATGAAAACTATAAAGGACCAAAGTTGAAAGTAAAAAAAGTTATGAGGATAGATTGCAAAAGATAAAAAGTTTTGGGTTAAAAGTAAACAAACAAATAGTTTTTGGTTAAAAGTAATTTATGAAATACTTTTGGGTAAAAAGTAAAAAAAAAATCAATTTTTTTGAAAACCCCCAAAGCCAACGTTACGACAACCACATGCATAACCATTTTTTCTTTGAAAACCCCCAAAGCTCACCCCGCGTTGCGGCGGGGCGTAAAACGGTGTCAAAAACCGTCATCGACCACCAACACTGACTCGACCTAGGATATGCGTGTTCCGACGAACCTGTCAAACATTGAAAAATAGAGGTAAAAACGTTGAACAACACATGCACGTTGCATCCTATTAACTCGAAAAATTTAGAACTACACGCAAAATGAAAATTTGCGAAAGATGAAAAGTATAAGTAACAAAAGTTGTGAAGTTAAATTGCAAATAATGAAAAGTTTTGGGTTAAAGTTAAAAAACAAATTATGTAGGGTTAAAATGGTAAAGGTAAAAACCTTTTGGGTTAAAAGTAAAAATTCAAGTTTTTTTTTTTTTGAAAAATGCCCTAAGCATAAGTTACAACTCTTGATGCCTATATTTGTTGCTTCTTTATAGTAATAAAATTGTATTTTGGGTTTTTAGTATGTATAATAGTAAAAATAGTTGAATGACCCTGTTGATGCAACAAATACTAGACCGATTGTAGTAGCTAGGCTAGTTAGGCAAAAGGGTTGGAGGGTTCCGGTTTGCCTAACGCAGGTCGTGGGGTCCCCCCACGTTTGCAAGACGTGGAGAGAGGTTCACTAGTTAGATTTTGTTGTTTGCTCAAGATCCTCAACTGAAGTGTGTTCAGCTTTGGATGTGGGAGCCTTTGAAATGTGTGTGTTGAATGTGAAGAATGAAGACTTGCATAGAACAAGTATTCGAGAAGAAATACCAGAGATCCCAATGGAATCAGAGCTGATCGGAATGTCCTTCAGCACTAAATGAAGTGTCATTTTATAGGGAAGGACATCGCTCAAAGAGGAAACCATAGACTAGTGAAACATGCCTGCAGTGGGGGACTTACCCTTTTAGGGGTTGAAGCGTTTGGACCTGCGGGTAAAAGACTACACCCTGTGCACTTGTTCTGCTTTTGCGGCTTGGAAGAGTCGTTCAAGTAATCAGTGACATGACTGATTACTGTACACGTGCTGCTTTAGCTCAATTCCCGGGTTTTAAACCTTTGAACCTTTTAACCCTTCAAGCTGTCATGTAATCCTAGTCATTTTATTTAGGTTTGGGCTACCCCCGTCATCAGCCCCCCAAGTCAGAGGCTTTTGGGTGTAAGCACAAATGTTTCTGACTTTTGTACATGTGTTTTATTTTGTTTGAAGGCTTAAAGGCTTCGAAGCTTGAAAGGTTGAGAACGGTTGAGCTTTTTCATTTTCGAATTTTGACAAGACAATTGATATGACTTGTGGCAGTTTTCTTTGTGTCAGGCGGCGGTTTTAAATGACCTTTGTGTAATCATAACGCCTTCTTCTCATTAATTCACATTATTTTTTAGAAGAGAACTACCATTTTCACATTTTCCTCTCAAGTTTTCTTTCCTTATCTTCCTTTCTCGGTTCAGGTTAGTTCCGATTTCCTATTTTCTGATTATTTTCTTATAGCATGGGTGCTCGTAAAGATTTAGCGAAATCGTTTTCTCGATTAACTCAAGAGGAAGTAGAAAATTTCTGTATGGAATGGGGTATTGGGATGAAATTTAAACCGGTTGCACCGGCTTGTGACGTTTCAATCGATAAATGTCCTCCTTGTTCCATTGCTCTCTATTGTCGCCATTTTGAGTTTTCAAACCTTCGTCATCCCTTTTCGAACTTTGTTTTGAATGTTTTAGAGTATTACCGCGTATCCTTTGGCCAGATTCACCCTCAGGGTCTGGCTAGGGTTTTGCACTTTGAAGTTCTGTGCCGGGCTTCTGGGTATGATCCCACCCTTTTATCGTTCCGGCGTTTTTTTTCGGTTGGCCAAGAATGGTGACTGGTTTACATTCGAGACATCTCAGGTTGACACTTGCTTAATTTCATCTATGGTTTCTAGTCTTGGTGTCTGGAAAGACCGGTTTTTCTGGGTTTCTGATGAAATTGTTCCTTTCAAACCTGTTTGGAGGCATCCAGATGCCGTTTTAAATGAAACTGAACCCTCTGCTTCTGAGATAAACACTTGTTTCCTTGATACCCTTAGGGAATGCCCTTCAAGGCTACGTCTCTTTCCCGAGCACTTATTGGTGTTATTGGGTCTCAGTAAGTTATAGGAAAAATGTGATCGAGATCCGGTGTCACACCCCAACCGATGGCCGAAACATCGGGGTGCGAGCACTAAGCGTTCAGATTGCTCATGAGATTCCATAACACTAGATATTTCAATAGTAATTGAATTGATTCCATGCATTGTCTAAACCAAACAACCATATCGATAAGTATCAAATTACATCATCAGCAAATATTGTCTCAAAGTTTCTAGATTAACTACGTGACGTTTCTAGGCATCGTCCTAGCTTGATTCCATTAGATCCCATAGCATCCTATCAGCCTACAACATGTATTAAAATATCAATACAAAGTATTGGCGAGTATACAAGTTCGAATAATAGCATAATAGATTAAAACAACTCATATCCATATGTAAGTGTAACAAAATAGTTTCAGTCGTGCTAGTGTCGCAGTCCACGCAGTGATAGCCCAAGTATCCCGATGCTTTGGTGTTTACCCAAGACTCAAGGTAAACTAGAATCCTCCTAACAATACCCCCCGAGAATAATGGGAGAGGTGCATCTCCTATAGCGCTACTATTGTTAAGGAGGAACTACACACTCTGGATTAAACGTCACATAGCACAAAGAATCAAGAATCAAGAATCAAGAATCACATGGTTCACATACACATAGGATAGAGTTTAGATTCCAAAGGTTCAAGTATCGCAGTTTAATAGAACACATGTTACATCCCAAAGTTTAAAACAAAAATGGGATCGAGTATACTCACAGTGATTGCTTAACAGTATAAACTGTTATTGGATCAAAGGGAGCTCTTCTAGAATTAGCCTGATTAGATTACAACAGATAAGAGTCGGGCAGAATAACGAGATCACACGAAGTGTCGGAATAGTCACTAGATTGGATGGTTGTCCGATCGGATGGCTATCCGATCGGATTGCCAGTCGATCGAGTGGCTAATGTGTGAGGGGAAAATGGATGACTGCCCGATCGGATGGCTGTCTGATCGGGTGGTCACTCGATTCCAAGTACCAAGTTTAGAGTGTTGGTCACCTCGATCGGATGACGGCTCGATCGGATGGCTATCCGATCGGGTTGCCACTCGATTGAGATTTCCAAAGTTCCAAGTTTCTGAAAAAGTTCTAAGTGTTGAAAGGTTTCAAGGCTAGAGGACAAGTGTCTCCTGATCGAGTGGTTGTCCGATCGGGTGGCTATCCGATCGGGTTACCGTTCGATCAGGCGGTCCTTGTTCCGTTCACCTTTTGTACAACTTCTAAGTTTCTGGATTAATGATGTCAGCAGGGCACGTATTGAGACAACGGTAGAGTCATCAGCACACATTCGTTCTGATCGGATGGGAACCACCCCAGTCCGATCAGTTAACTGTCCGCGATAGTGATAGTGCCAAAATCCGTGCTCCGGTCATCAGTTTCCGATAGAAATCCATCTCTAAGCCGGCTTTAGACTAATCAGCAAGTCTACAGCCTGTTTCGAGCCGGATTCCCCCGTATAAGGTAAAAGTTTGAAGAAAAGATGAAGATAACTCAAGTTTCATATGAAAAGTCTAGATTTAGCTTAGATTTAGTGTAAAAACGTATGAAATTCCTTAGATCTGAGCTAGATCTTGGCAGAAATGACCTCACTCCACAGTTTGTACAAACCGCCATGATAACATCATCTTCAAGAGCTCAAATCTCGGGGATTTCATGGTGAAAAGTGTGATTTCAAAGGTGAATCACGTAGAGAATGGAGTGTAGATTAAGAAAGTACAAGGATCTAGCCTAAAACGTACCGAAATCATCAAGAATATGAGGAAAAAGGAGAGTGCGTGCGTCTGGTCGAGCAAGGCTGTCACATCAGTGAGAATGGTGATGTGACAGGCCTATTTATAGTGTCAGAGTGTGTGAAGAGGGGCAGTGTGCATGGAATCGGGTGGTGGTCCGATCGAGTGACCATCCGATCGGGTGGTCATCCGGTCGGGTGACTATCCGATCGGATGGACATCCGATCGGACTGCCACTTGGTCAGTACTATCCTTTTCGCGTTCCCGTATTTGATTCGATTTCCGAGTTAGATTAAGCGTTGTATTGCGTATAGCTTGGTAAAAGTATCCCATTACTAGATTTCATTATAAACACAAAAGTTTCCAAGTTTCATAGATTCCGCCAGTGACCAGACTCTAGTCTCTCGTTCAACCAAGAATCAAGTTTCACGAGTCTAAAGAGTCAAGCACCGAATAAGTATCAAGAGTTAAGAATCATAGTTTCTCAAGTATCAAGTATCAAGATTCAACATAAAGATTCTAGATTTTATAGTATTATGAATCAAGTGTCTAGATTAAGCATCAAGAGTCAAGTATCTAGATTTAGGTGTCAAGTCTCATAGTATTAAGTTTCACGAATCAAGTATCTAGAATAATGAACCAAGCATTATAGTGTTAAGCATCAAGTATCAATAAGATCCATACCAAAAGTGTCAAAGTATCAATATCTCATAGCTATAGGGACTAAAACTGACAATTGATAAAAGTTCAGGGACTAATCCTGCCAAGAGCCTAAGGTTTAGGGACGCTGGGCGTTACAGTCTCCCCTCCTTTAGGAGATTTCATCCCGAAATCCTAGAAGAAGACTGCTCAAAGTGCTGCGGATACTTAGCCTTCATATCACTTTTCAATTTCCAAGTGAATTCGGCGCCACGCTTTCCTTCCCATCGAACCTTAACAATGGGAATTTTGTTGCGCCTCAGACGCTTGACAGTTTGATCCATGATTTCTATCGGTTTCTCCACAAATTGAACAGCTTCGTTTATTTGCAAGTCTTCGAGGGGAACCTGCAGTTCCTCGTCGGCCAAACATTTACGTAGATTAGATACGTGGAACACTGGATGCACGTTGTTTAGCTCCTGTGGCAAGTCGAGTTTGTACGCCACCTTTCCAATCCTTTCAAGTATCACGAAAGGACCCACATAGCAAGGAGTGAGCTTTCCCTTCTTACCGAAATGAACTACTCCCTTCCAGGGAGATACCTTGAGAAGAACTCGGTCACCAACATCAAATTCCAGAGGCTTACGCCTAACATCAGCATAGCTCTTTTGTCTGCTCCTAGCCTTGATCAAGTTATCACGGATTTGAAGAATCTTATCCGTTGTCTCTTGAATGATTTTAGGGCCAGTAAACTGCTTGTCACCAATCTCATGCCAACTGAGAGGAGATCGGCACTTGCGGCCATACAAAGCTTCGAAAGGAGCCATCTGAATACTGGAATGATAGTTGTTGTTGTACGAGAACTCAATCAATGGTAAATGTACATCCCCGTTACCACCAAAGTCGATGACACAAGAACGGAGCATATCCTCTAGGGTTTGAATAGTGCGCTCGGTCTGTCCATCCGTCTGAGGATGAAAGGCCGTGCCAAGATTCAAGTGTGAACCCATAGCGGACTGAAACGTTTGCCAAAGAATCGAAGTAAAACGACCATCACGGTCAGAGATTATATCAAGAGGTATGCCATGACGGCATATAATCTCATCGGTATAGATTCGAGCAAGTTTCTCCACTTTATAATCTTCACGAATAGGAAGAAAGTGGGCCGATTTGGTCAGACGATCAATAATCACCCAGATACTATCGTGACCAAAAGGCGTACGAGGTAGTTTAGTAATAAAGTCCATAGCAATGCTATCCCATTTCCAAACTGGGATCTTAGGTTGCTCCAAGAGTCCAGAAGGACGTTGATGTTCGGCCTTAACCTTTAAATAAGTAAGGCACTTAGCAACATATAACGCAATGTCCCTCTTCATGCCAGGCCACCAATAAGTCGTACGCAGATCCTGGTACATCTTATCGGCACCTGGATGAATAGAGTAACGAGATTTGTGAGCCTCATCCATAACGAGCTCACGAAGGTTATCGCGGTCTGGCACCCAGATACGACCGAGATAGTACTGAAGACCATCAGATTTAGTTTCGAGTTGATCAACGTGAGCGCCATGAACTTCAACAGATAGACTTCCTTCATTAGCTGACAAAAACTGAGCTTCACGAATACAAGCATGCAGATCACTGGATATACGAATAGCCTTAAAATGAGTTTTACGACTAAGAGCGTCGGCCACTACATTCGCCTTGCCAGGATGATAGCGAATTTCGCAGCCGTAGTCGTTAAGTAGTTCCACCCAACGCCTCTGTCGCATGTTCAGTTCCTTTTGGTCAAAGATATGTTGGAGGCTCTTATGGTCAGTGAAGACCACACATTTCGTACCATACAGGTAGTGTCGCCAAATCTTTAACGCAAATACCACTGCACCAAGCTCCAGATCGTGAGTAGTATAGTTTTTCTCATGTACCTTGAGTTGACGAGAGGCATAAGCAATGACCTTGTCCCACTGCATGAGCACACATCCCAATCCACGGTTCGAGACAACACAATATACCACGAAGTCGTCATTCCCATCGAGCAAAGTAAGTACAGGAGCATTACACAAGAGGGTCTTAAGGGTTTGAAAAGATTTCTCTTGCTCGGGACCCCAAGCAAAAGGTTTCTCTTTTTGTGTTAACGTCGTGAGAAGTACAGCGATTTTGGAAAAATCCGAGATGAATCGGCGGTAATAACCAGCCAATCCTAGAAAAGAACGAATATCAGACGTGGATTTAAGCGTATTCCAATTCTTCACAGCTTCGATTTTAGACGGGTCAACATGAATACCTTGCTTACTAACGACATGACCAAGAAATTGCACTTCATCAATCCAAAACTCACACTTAGAAAATTTAGTGTACAAACGTTCACCACGTAAGAGTTCAAGCATAAGACGTAAATGACGAGCATGATCAGCTTTAGACTTAGAATAAATGAGAATATCATCAATAAAGACTATAACAAAACGATCCAAATAGGGTTTACAAACACGATTCATAAGATCCATGAACACGGCGGGTGCGTTGGTCAGTCCAAAAGGCATGACCACAAACTCGTAGTGTCCATAACGAGTACGAAAAGGGGTTTTAGGAATATCATCCTCGAGTACACGAAGCTGATGATAACCAGAACGGAGATCGATCTTAGAGAAACAGGACGCGCCTTGTAGTTGGTCAAATAGGTCATCAATACGAGGGAGCGGATAACAATTCTTCACAGTAAGCTTATTAAGTTCACGATAGTCGATACACATACGGAAGGGACCGTCCTTCTTCTTTACAAATAAAACAGGGGCACCCCACGGGGAGGCGCTTGGACGAATAAAACCTTTATCGAGCAGTTTCTGTAGTTGGCTGGATAATTCTTGCATCTCAGAAGGTGCAAGACGATAGGGAGCCTTGGCGACAGGAGTCGTACCAGGTACTAAATCAATGCGAAAGTCAACAGATCTAGGAGGAGGAAGACCAGGTAGATCTTCAGGAAAGACATCGGTAAAATCACACACTACTGGAACGTCGCTTATGTTCTTCTCCTTGCCCTTTTGTTCCACCACGTGGGCCAAGAAGGCAAAGTTTTGTTGACGTAATCATCTGCTCGCCTGTGTGCATGACATCAGCCTCATTCCTTTTGAAGGTCGATCTCCATAGACGTTCAAGGTATCACCAGACAAAAGAGGAAGACGAACGAGTTTCTCGTGACAAACAATCTCGGCATGGTTTTACGTAACCAGTCCATACCGATAATAACATCAAAGCTGCCCAAACGCATGGGTATGAGATTAATAGAGAATACGTGATCGTTAAGAGTCAGGGAACAATCACGAACGATAGAATTAACAAGGATCGACTTACCATTGGAGACCTCAACATAGAACGACTCAGGTAACTTAGAGCGTGTACAGTTTATCAAAGACTCAAATTCCTTGGACACAAAGCTTTTATCGGCACAAGTATCAAATAGAATCGAAGCATAAAGGTTATTAACAAGGAACATACCATTCACCACATCATTGTTGTTGCGAGCCTGATTAGCATTGAGATTGAATGCTCGTCCTCGAGCGGCTGCTGGTTGATCTTGGTTCAGCTGGGGGCAACGATTACGAAGATGCGTAGTATCTCCACATTGAAAACATGCACGAACGGTATTCACGGGACCTGGGTTCTGTGGAGGAGCTGGGAGAGCTGGGGCTTGCTGTGCTGGCGGTGCAGGGTTAGTTTGACGACAATAGGGAGTCGTGTGACCATAGCGATTGCAGTTGGTACACAAACGACATGCAGAAGCAGCAGGATGATGGAAGTTACAAGTGGTACACTTTGGATGAGCACAAGTGCACGGTTTCTTAGCTTCAGGAGCATCAGGGTTAGTAGCAGCAGTTGCAGGAGCAAGTTTAGCAGCAGGAACAATAGCATTGCATCCTGAACCCTGAGATTTCCTTTTCTTGTTCTTGCTGCCACTTGGCTGCTGGGTAACTTGGTTTGCAGACTTTGAAGGAGCAGGGGTAGCAAACTGCTTATCACGCACACGATTGTTGTTGAGACTAGCTGCTAGATGGTAGACTTCCTCAATAGTTTCTAGCTGAGCCGCTTCAATAGAATCACACATAGCAGAAGGTAGACCATTGATATACTTGGTTATTATCCGCTTGGGAGTCGAAACCAAGTGAGGAACAATCAAGCTCAACTGCTTGAATCGGGTAGTATACGCCAAGTTATCATCACCAACTTGTTTCAAATACCAAAATTCTTCCTCAAGCTTCAACTGTTCATGGGGAGGACAGAACTCAAGCATCATCAGTTCTCATACCTCAGCCCATGGAAGCGCATAGGCTATTTCATTCGTACGTATATTCCTCTCATTTGACCACCACTCCAACGCCCTGCCCTGAAACATTCCAGTCGCACTCCTAGTCTTTAAGTGATCTGGGCACTCGCTGTTGATGAAGGTAACCTCGATGCTGTCGAACCACTCGAGCATAGCAGTCACCCCATCACTGCCCGTGAAAGACTTGGGGTTGCAAGAGATGAAATGTTTGTAGTTGAACTTTGCAGAGCTCCTCTGTTTTTGAGTCAGCAGAGGTTGGAGGAGTGTTTGATCCTTGGATCTCAGAGGCAATCTTCGGCACGACTCGAGCAATCTGGTCGGCCATGAAAGACATCATCTTCTTCTGAGACTTCTCCCTAGATTTCTTGAGAGTGTCGGATAGCTTACGAGACGCCATCTACAGATCCAACCAAAAGGATCGTATAAGTCTAGATCACGAAGTCTCACAAGAAAGATTCACACGCGATAGATTAAGACTCAAGACTCACATAGGTACCACAATCCTACGACCTTCGCATGGCACGTTGTATGAAGTTTGGTTAATATGCCAGAAACGCTTATATATAGGAAGTACCAGCGGCGTATCCACTACGCTTCGGACACATCGCCTCTGCCTCGTACTTGGTGTCATGTTATGTGTCGCAACCGCCAAACGTAACAATTCACTTATCATCATCGTCATATACACTTAGATTGCCCAAAATAGACTCACATAAATTACTCAAGTAGACTTTCATAGATTACTCAACGGATCATCATAGATTAACTCAATAGACTATACAGAATAGCTTAGTAGATTATTATAGACCAGTTCAATATATTAACGTAGATTACACACAGATTTCCCATAGGTTTTACGAGTAGATTTAGAGTTCACATAGATTACATAGACTTCTCATAGATTACATAGTCCGCTCACAACTTAGACTTCAACATTCCCCAGACCATTCTGCAAACACTAAATCTCGCATGGCACTTGGTACGAAAGTTGGTAACATGCCGGAAACACTTATATATAGGAAGTACCAGCGGCGTATCCACCATGTTTCAGACACGTCACTTCTGTCTCGTACTTCCATGCCACCTTAGTGTTTCACCCCCACGATAACACATAGGTTTATCGTAGTCGATCAAGATTTCCACACACAGTTTACACATTGAATAAGGCTTCATAAGTTTAGTTTGATCCTGAGATTAGAGTTAACATTTTAGGTTGCGGACAACGTGTGATTCGTGTGAAAGCACTTCAAAATGAACGAAGAATCAAGTTTAAAACCTCATAAAATCGAGTTAATATAAAAGATAGGCTTGTACAAACGTAGGATTGTTCCGGGTAGAGGAATGGTGACTAACCGAAGTGATTCGAACTCCGTTCGAATTGAGGCAACGTGTCTTGACTTACTTAGACAAATACGTCATCGATGTCAGGCCTACGATATTTGTCCTTTTAGTCATTTCACATCCTTAATTGATTTGAAATTTCGAGACTTTGGCGAGACGTAAAAATCAAGGAGTGGGACTAGTTATCATGATCTGAGTTTCACCTCTAACTTGACAACATTGTACCCTAATAGCTTTGGTACTTATCCGCAGATAAGACTTACTAGAATAATATGGAGATTTTTCCATCAAGGTTCGGATGTCACTCTTGTCTTGAGGGCAAATCTCATGCAAGATGTACAAACACAGATTAACAGTGTTTTCAAAGTATCAAGTGTATATTTGTGTTAGCCTCAGGAAAGGCATGTAAGTTTAACAGGAATATGTGCTGCTAGGAAGCTGATACAGTAGAATGCATAAGTCTTAAACAACAAATAAGAGTCAAGATTCCTACAACTATAGACTAGGGCAAGTATTCCTACTTATCCTAATTCCCTGTAGTTATGGCTCTGATACCAATCTGTCACACCCCAACCGATGGCGGAAACATCGGGGTGCGAGCAATAAGCGTTCAGATTACTCATGAGATTCCATAACACTAGATATTTCAATAGTAATTGAATTGATTCCATGCATTGTCTAAACTAAACAACCATATCGATAAGTATCAAATTACATCATCAGCAAATATTGTCTCAAAGTTTCTAGATTAACTACGTGACATTTCTAGGCATCGTCCTAGCTTGATTCCATTAGATCCCATAGCATCCTATCAGCCTGCAACATGTATTAAAATATTAATACAAAGTATTGGCGAGTATACAAGTTTGAATAATAGCATAATAGATTAAAACAACTCATATCCATATGTAAGTGTAACAAAATAGTTTCAGTCGTGCTAGTGTCGCAGTCCACGCAGTGATAGCCCAAGTATCCCGATGCTTTGGTGTTTACCCAAGACTCAAGGTTGTGACAACCCGAGTTTGCAAGGTCTTTACTTGACTTAATACTTATTCATAAGTACTGATTTTAGATTATATGTGGTGTGCATTATGAGTGTATACGTGATACATGTTGTGTTATAATAGGTTTTGTTTATTTAATAAAAACAAAGGGTAACCCTTGCCATATACCCTCCTCCACGAAAACCCACATGAAAACACTTTAGTGTTTTCGGCACAAAGTGGGCAGCCAAAAACAGAATGGGCCTTGGCCCAGTGATGGCCTGTCCTAGTATTTTATCACCCAACCTTTACGTAAACTGTCATTTTGGCAAACCCTAATCACATCTCCTCTCTCTCTCATTACCCTTGAAACCCGACGGCAGCCTTGGGCATTCGAGCCTTGCATATCGATCGACTAACTACCTCTCCTACTTAGGTAAGTGATCGATCACGTATGAGTAACTGATTTAAAAGCACTTGATTTTCTGTTGGTGTCATGAATTAACTATATGTGATTCTTGTTGGTGGTTTGGATAGATTGGATATGTTAGGAATCTTTATAATCTGATGCGTGATCGGTTGTGATTTTGGCATATTGTTTATGTTGGATTGATGTTGATGGTATGTTAATAAATGTTTAGCAGATTAGGGTTATATGTTAAAGGATATGACAGTGCCTGATGATTTCAACAACCTATTGATGATTGAATGATGTATCTTGTAAGATATGATTGTGATTTACTGAAACCATCATGTGACCTACTGACAAATTGAGGGAACATGTGAAAAATTATCATTGCACAACAACTTTTGTCGGCCATTATAAAAGAACAATATATGTATATATATTATCGACACACTGCCATGTATATTGGATTATATGATCATTAGTGTACGTCTGATAATGAATGATCTGCAAATTGATTTATGTAACTGTTGATGAAGATGATGTACAGCCAACAAAATCACAGCAATGGACGAAAACACTCATGTGTTTTCGTCACACTTGAAGTCAACGAAAACACTAGAGTTTTCGGCCCAAGCTTATGTTCAACAAAAGCCCAAAAGTGTTTTCGGCCCATTAAGGGATTTCGGTCAAGTGTTTTCGCCAACAATAGATTTCGGCCCACGCTTGGATTTCGGCCCCAAGTGTTTATTAATCCTGTTAACATTATTAACTAAGTTAAGTATGTTAAGTGTTAACCATGTTAAGTGTGTAAATTCTGCTATGCATGTTATGAAGATAAACCCAGTTAAGTTATTAACTCTGGTTAGCTTATTTATTCCAGTTAGTTATTAACTCTGTTAAATATGTAAACTTTGTTAAGCATGTAAACCCTTGTTAAGTGGTTAAGCTGTTAACTCTACTTGTTTGATTAACTCTGTTAGTTAACTATCACTGTTAGTTATTATCTCTGTTATGTATATCAATCTCGTTAAGTTGTTAAGGAATAACCATGTTAGAATAAACTGTGAATGACCGTTATGTGAAAAATGAATTGTTGATAGATGATTAACTGTTTGTAATGCCTGATGTTAACTGTTACACACACACTATGTGACGAACATTGCATGCGAAACTTTACAAACATGTACTGACTGAACATACGTGCATAAATATAGGACTTGACTGATATATTGTGAGCACTTAACTTAGCATACCGAGCAAACCAAGGTGAGTTCACACTCTTACCAAGGCATGGGATTCCCGGGGTTGGGAATGGGTTTGGATGATTACTTATGCTTGAGTTGTTATCGGAATTACATACCATAGGCCTCGGGAGAGGAAGGTTATTGGTAGATACTGCTAGACTAGTGATACATATACTTCTCTTCGCACACACGCCGGGATTGGCTGCGATAATAGAACTAATCTTCGCACACATGCCTGGAATGGCTGCGAACCATACTTTAAACTTCGCACACATGCCGGGTGGGCTGCGATACAAATATACCTAGTCTAGAAAACATGGGAAACCCCCACTAATCTTCGCCAACATGCCTAGAGGGCCGCGATGCAAATACATACGAAACATGGGTCACTAAATGAACATACGGTTTACAATACGATTACTATAACTGAACAACCAACTGTGAACTCGCTCAACTAGTTGTTGACTCTCTGATACATGCCTTGCAGGACCATAGGTACTCTTGGGGATTGCATGGGAGGCGCGGTCGTTGTGGGCACGGATTGTGGATTTTATGATAAACTCTTTTATGACATTTCAACTTAATACTTATGTTGGGCTTTTTACATTATTGCTTCCGCTACACACTTGTTTATGTTTGGTTTTGAAAACACCTATCGTATTGATGAATGACATTTACTATTTACTTATATGTTCAATATGATTGGTGGCTTGATCCTGGTCAGTCATGCCTCCAAGCGGTGGTACTCCGCGTGTGGATTTTGGGGGTGTGACAGATTGGTATCAGAGCCATTGGTTATAGAGAACTCGGTTTTAATAAGGGGAAAACATTTTTATTAAAACTAGACTATAACCAGTACAGTGCTCAACGATCCACAACGACGCCTCGCTCCACGTGCAAGACTCAACATTCTAGGTAATATGGTATATGTTTTATTGCCTTCTTGCTGGAATTACATAGAACTTTGCTCGCGGTATGCTTAGATACACATAATCCCTATTGCTTGAGAATACTTGTGTGCTCACTCTCTTCTATCATCGCACTATTCGTGAACCTCTCTTACTTATGTTATCTTTGCTATGAAGATCATGGCTAGACGCATTAACATGACACAAGCCCAGTTGACGGCTCTCATTAACGAACAAGTTGCTGCGGCACTTGCGGCTGCACAAGCAGGAGGTATACCCTGCAGTTGTAACTCACACTAGGATCTTTAGATCCTACACTCCTAAACCAACTCTTGTGTTTAACCTTGTCCTGATTCTTATACACAACAGGTCAACCACCTGTTTGTACATTCAAGACGTTCATGGACTGTCGTCCTAATACTTTCAGTGGCACTGAAGGAGCCGTTGGACTCCTCCATTGGTTTGAAAAGCTCGAACCGGTCTTCGAGATGTGTGAATGCCCTGAGGCTCGCAGGGTGAAGTACGCCACTGGTGCTCTCGAAGGCACTGCGCTAACTTGGTGGAACGCGCAAGTTCAGATGCTGGGGCTGACGGCTGTTAATGCCACCCCATGGAAGGATTTCAAGGAACTGATCAAACGTGAATACTGTAGTCGTGATGACATCCACAAACTGGAAGTGGAGTTCCTTAACCTGAAGATGACGGGGTCAGAGATAGAAGAGTACACGAAACGATCCAACGAATTGGCAGTATTGTGTCTAACTATGGTGGATCCTCCCATCAAGCACATTGAGATGTACCTCAAAGGCTTAGTACCAGAGATTTAAAGCCATGTGACTGCTGCCAACCTTGCTACTATCTAGGATGTTACCCGTCTTGCTCATCGTCTCACAGACCAGGCAGTGGAACAGAACAAGCTGCCTAAACGTATTGGTGCTACTACTATTACTACTACTGCTGCTCCCAGTGACAACAAACGAAAGTGGGATGGAACCTCTAGCAAGGGTTCAACTGCGGTTCAGTCCCAGGCACAGCAGCGAAAGATCGACGACTACTAGAGTCCTGGTCAGCAATCTTCTGGTGGTCAAGGGCCGGGTGGATATCGAGGGAATCACCCAATGTGCAATAGATGCAACAGACACCACAGTGGTCACATAGTCAAGGGTTGTAACCTCGTCTTAGCCGGTCAGACATTCTCCATCAATCTCATTCCTATAGTTCTGGGTAGTTTCGACATCGTCATTGGGATGGATTGGTTATCCCAACAACAAACGGAAATCCTATGCAAAGAGAAGATCATTCGCATTCCCCGTACTGGAAAAGAACCTCTCGAAGTTCAAGGCGACAAGAGTGGTGTCGTGAGTGGCATCATCTCCTTCTTGAAGGCACAGAAGTGTTTGTTAAGGGCCACACAGCTATTTTAGCACTCGTTACAGATACATCGACGAAAGAGAAGAAGTTAGAGGATATTCCTATTGTACGCGACTTTCCTCAAGTGTTTCCTGAAGAGTTACCTGGGTTACTGCCTCATCGCCAGGTCGAATTTCAGATCGAGCTAGCTCCAGGAGCAGCACCCATAGCTCGAGCACCTTATCGCTTAGCTCCAACTGAACTGGAAGAACTGTCTAAGCAATTGCAAGAACTCTTGGAAAAAGGGTTTCATACGTCCTAGCTCTTCGCCCTGGGGAGCTCCAGTATTATTTGTGAAGAAGAAAGACGGTACCTTCCGCATCTGTATTGATTACCGCGAACTGAACAAGGTGACCGTGAAGAATCGCTATCCTCTTCCACGCATCGAAGACTTATTCGACCAGTTGCAAGGGTCAAGCTATTACTCGAAGATTGATCTGAGGTCAGGCTATCACCAACTGAGAGTCCGGGATGAGGACGTCTCCAAAACAGCATTCAGAACACGCTACGGCCACTACGAGTTTCTAGTCATGCCATTCGGATTAACGAACGCGCCTGCAGTTTTCATGGATCTTATGAACAGGGTGTGCAAACCTTATCTTGACAAGTTCGTTATTGTTTTCATCGACGACATCCTGATCTATTCGAAGAGTCAGGAGGAACACGAGTAGCATTTACGACTTATTTTGGAACTTCTTCGAACGGAACAGCTGTACGCCAAGTTTTCAAAATGCGACTTCTGGCTTCATGAAGTCCACTTCCTAGGCCACGTGGTAAACAAGGATGGGATTCATGTCGATCCATCCAAGGTAGATTCGATCAAGAACTGGCCTGCACCTCGCACACCAACCGAAATACGCCAATTTTTGGGTTTGGCGGGTTATTATAGACGGTTCATCAAAGACTTCTCAAAGATTGCACAGCCGCTTACATTACTGACACAGAAAGGTGTTGCTTACCCTTGGGGTAATACACAGGAAACAACGTTTCAGCACTTAAAGGATAGACTTTGTAGCGCACCTATTCTCTCATTGCCTGAAGGCACGGACGATTTTGTAGTCTACTGCGACGCATCTATCCAGGGTCTTAGATGTGTGTTGATGCAACGGGATAAAGTCATCGCTTATGCTTCGCGCCAACTTAAGATTCATGAACGGAATTACACTACACATGATTTAGAGCTGGGAGCTGTTGTTTTTGCGCTCAAGATATGGAGACATTACCTGTATGGCACCAAGTGCACCATCTACACCAACCACAGGAGTCTCAAGCATATCTTCAAGCAGAAAGAATTGAACATGCGACAACGACGATGGGTCGAATTACTGAACGATTACGAATGTGCTATAAAGTACCATCCTGGCAAAGCCAATGTGGTGGCTGACGCCCTCAGTCGAAAGGATACCACACCTAGGCGTGTACGAGCGTTGCAACTCACTATTCAGTCTAGTCTTCCTGCACAGATACGAGATGCTCAGGTAGAAGCATTGAAACCAGAAAACGTCAGGGCTGAAGCTCTACGCGGCTCAAGACAACGGTTAGAACAAAAGGCAGACGGCGCCTACTATGTAACAGGACGCATCTGGGTCCCACTCTATGGTAACTTACGCGAGCTTGTAATGGATGAAGCTCATAAGTCTCGCTACTCAGTACATCCTGGTTCAGATAAGATGTACCACGACTTGAAAACTACATATTGGTGGCCTAGCATGAAAGCTCACATAGCAACTTACGTTAGCAAGTGTTTGACTTGTGCGAGAGTCAAAGCGGAATATCAGAAACCTTCAGGCCCACTCCAACAACCTGAGATACCACAATGGAAATGGGAACAAATTTCCATGGATTTTGTTACTGGCCTACCTAGATCTCAGCGCGGAAATGACACTATTTGGGTGATCGTGGATCGACTCACAAAGTCTGCACACTTCTTGGCTATCAAGGAAACAGAAAAGTTCTCTACTTTAGCAGACGTTTACTTGAAGGAAGTGGTTTCGAGGCACGGGGTACCCACCTCTATTATTTTCGATCGTGATGCACGTTTCACTTTAGAACTTTGGCAAGCGATGCACAAATCTTTCGGCTCATGATTAGACATGAGCACAGCTTATCACCCTCAGACGGATGGGCAGTCTGAGCGCACTATTCAAACTCTAGAAGACATGCTTCGGGTGTGTGTAATTGACTTTGGCAATGACTGGGAAAAACATCTGCCACTTGTGGAATTTTCGTACAATAACAGCTACCACACCAGCATTAAAGCTGCTCCGTTTGAGGCATTGTACGGACGTAAATGCCGATCACCTCTTTGTTGGGCAGAGGTGGGTGATAGTCAGATCACGAGCCCAGAACTTGTAGTAGACACAACAGAAAAGATCGCTCAGATACGACAACGCATGGCGGCAGCTCGTGACCGTTAGAAAGCATACGCCGATAAGGGCAGGAAACCACTCGAGCTCCAGTTTGGGGAGCGGGTACTACTCAAAGTCTCACCCTGGAAGGGTGTGGTTCGTTTTGGAAAATGATGCAAACTTAATCCGCGATATGTCGGACCGTTCGAAATTATTGAGAAGATAGGCAGGGTGGCCTACAGACTGAACTTACCAGCTGAACTCAGTGCAGTTCACAACGTCTTTCACGTGTCGAATCTGAAGAAGTGTCTGTCAGATGAGACCCTCATAGTTCCTTTGAAGGAGCTCACTATCGACGAACAGTTGCATTTCGTCGAAGAACCAGTTGAAATCACGGACCGGGATGTTAAGGTCCTCAAAAACACTAGAATACCTCTTGTTCGAGTTCGATGGAACTCCCGTCGTGGCCCAGAGTTCACCTGGGAACGAGAAGATCAAATGAACTCAAGTATCCCCAGTTATTCGGAAACAGTGCAACCACTACTGAGGCTGAAGCTACTACAGAATTTCGGGACGAAATTCCAAATCAACGGGGGGATGATGTGACACCCCAGGAAAACCAGTAAACGAAACAACTAGCTTCCTCAGTAACCACGTGCTAAATTTCAGGACGAAATTTCTTTCAAGTTGGGGATAATGTGACAACCCGAGTTTGCAAGGTCTTTACTTGACTTAATACTTGTTCATAAGTACTGATTTTAGATTATATGTGGTGTGCATTATGAGTGTATACGTGATACATGTTGTGTTATAATAGGTTTTGTTTATTTAATAAAAACAAAGGGTAACCCTTGCCATATACCCTCCTCCACGAAAAGCCACATGAAAACACTTTAGTGTTTTCAGCACAAAGTGGGCAGCCGAAAACAGAATGGGCCTTGGCCCAGTGATGGCCTGTCCTAGTATTTTATCACCCAACCTTTACATAAACTGTCATTTTGGCAAACCCTAATCACATCTCCTCTCTCTCTCATTACCCTTGAAACCCGACGGCAGCCTTGGGCATTCGAGCCTTGCATATCGATCGACTAACTACCTCTCCTACTTAGGTAAGTGATCGATCACGTATGAGTAACTGATTTAAAAGCACTTGATTTTCTGTTGGTGTCATGAATTAACTATATGTGATTCTTGTTGGTGGTTTGGATAGATTGGATATGTTAGGAATCTTTATAATCTGATGCGTGATCGGTTGTGATTTTGGCATATTGTTTATGTTGGATTGATGTTGATGGTAAGTTAATAAATGTTTAGCAGATTAGGGTTATACGTTAAAGGATATGACAGTGCCTGATGATTTCATAAACCTATTGATGATTGAATGATGTATCTTGTAAGATATGATTGTGATTTACTGAAACCATCATGTGACCTACTGACAAATTGAGGGAACATGTGAAAAATTATCATTGCACAACAACTTTTGTCGGCCATTATAAAAGAACAATATATGTATATATATTATCGACACACTGCCATGTATATTGGATTATATGATCATTAGTGTACGTCTGATAATGAATGATCTGAAAATTTATTTATGTAACTGTTGATGAAGATGATGTACAGCCAACGAAATCACAGCAATGGACAAAAACACTCATGTGTTTTCGTCACACTTGAAGTCAACGAAAACACTAGAGTTTTCGGCCCAAGCTTATGTTCAACAAAAGCCCAAAAGTGTTTTAGGCCCATTAAGGGATTTCGGTCAAGTGTTTTCGCCAACAATAGATTTCGGCCCAAGCTTGGATTTCGGCCCCAAGTGTTTATTAATCCTGTTAACTTTATTAACTAAGTTAAGTATGTTAACTGTGTTAAGTGTTAACCATGTTAAGTGTGTAAATTCTGCTATGCATGTTATGAAGATAAACCCAGTTAAGTTTTTAACTCTGGTTAGCTTATTTATTCCAGTTAGTTATTAACTCTGTTAAATATGTAAACTTTGTTAAGCATGTAAACCCTTGTTAAGTGGTTAAGCTGTTAACTCTACTTGTTTGATTAACTCTGTTAGTTAACTATCACTGTTAGTTATTATCTCTATTATGTATATCAATCTCGTTAAGTTGTTAAGGAATAACCATGTTAGAATAAACTGTGAATGACCGTTATGTGAAACATGAATTGTTGATAGAAGATTAACTGTTTGTAATGCCTGATGTTAACTGTTACACACACACTATGTGACGAACATTGCATGCGAAACTTTACAAACATGTACTGACTGAACATACGTGCATAAATATAGGACTTGACTGATATATTGTGAGCACTTAACTTAGCATACCGAGCAAACCAAGGTGAGTTCACACTCTTACCAAGGCATGGGATTCCCGGGGTTGGGAATGGGTTTGGATGATTACTTATGCTTGAGTTGTTATCGGAATTACATACTATAGGCCTCGGGAGAGGAAGGTTATTGGTAGATACTGCTAGACTAGTGATACATATACTTCTCTTCGCACACACGCCGGGATTGGCTGCGATAATAGAACTAATCTTCGCACACATGCCTGGAATGGCTGCGAACCATACTTTAAACTTCGCACACATGCCGGGTGGGCTGCGATACAAATATACCTAGTCTAGAAAACATGGGAAACCCCCACTAATCTTCGCCAACATGCCTAGAGGGCCGCGATGCAAATACATACGAAACATGGGTCACTAAATGAACATACGGTTTACAATACGATTACTATAACTGAACAACCAACTGTGAACTCGCTCAACTAGTTGTTGACTTTCTTATTACATGCCTTGCAGGACCATAGGTACTCTTGGGGATTGCACGGGAGGCGCGGTCGTTGTGGGCACGGATTGTGGATTTTATGATAAACTCTTTTATGACATTTCAACTTAATACTTATGTTGGGCTTTTTACATTATTGCTTCCGCTACACACTTGTTTATGTTTGGTTTTGAAAACACCTATCGTATTGATGAATGACATTTACTATTTACTTATATGTTCAATATGATTTGTGGCTTGATCCTGGTCAGTCACGCCTCCAAGCGGTGGTACTCCGCGTGTGGATTTTGGGGGTGTGACAAAGGTAAACTAGAATCCTCCTAACAATACCCCCCGAGAATAATGGGAGAGGTGCATCTCCTATAGCGCTACTATTGTTAAGGCGGAACTACACACTCTGGATTAAACGTCACATAGCACAAAGAATCAAGAATCAAGAATCACATGGTTCACATACACATAGGATAGAGTTTAGATTCCAAAGGTTCAAATATCACAGTTTAATAGAATACATGTTACATCCCAAAGTTTAAAACAAAAAAGGGATCGAGTATACTCACAGTGATTGCTTAACAGTATAAACTGTTATTGGATCAAAGGGAGCTCTTCTAGAATTAGCCTGATTAGATTACAACAGATAAGAGTCGGGCAGAATAACGAGATCACACGAAGTGTCGGAATAGTCACTAGATCGGATGGCTGTCCGATCGGATGGCTATCCGATCGGATTGCCAGTTGATCGAGTGGCTAATGTGTGAGGGGAAAACGGATGACTGCCCGATCGGATGGCTGTCCGATCGGGTGGTCACTCGATTCCAAGTACCAAGTTTAGAGTGTTGGTCACCTCGATCGGATGACGGCTCGATCGGATGGCTATCCGATCGGGTTGCCACTCGATTGAGATTTCCAAAGTTCCAAGTTTCTGAAAAAGTTCTAAGTGTTGAAAGGTTTCAAGGCTAGAGGACAAGTGTCTCCTGATCGAGTGGTTGTCTGATCGGGTGGCTATCCGATCGGGTTACCGTTCGATCGGGCGGTCCTTGTTCCGTTCACCTTTTGTACAACTTCTAAGTTTATGGATTAATGATGTCAGCAGGGCACGTATTGAGACAACGGTAGACTCATCGGCCCACATTCGTTCTGATCGGATGGGAACCACCCTAGTCCGATCAGTTAACTGTCCGCGATAGTGATAGTGCCAGAATCCGTGCTCCGGCCATCATTTTCCTGTAGAAATCCATCTCTAAGCCGGCTTTAGACTAATCATCAAATCTACAGCCCGTTCCAAGCCGGATTCCCCCGTATAAGGTAAAAGTTTGAAGAAAAGATGAAGATAACTCAAGTTTCATATGAAAAGTCTAGATTTAGCTTAGATTTAGTGTAAAAACGTATGAAATTCCGTAGATCTGAGCTAGATCTTGGCAGAAATGACCTCACTCCACAGTTTGTACAAACCGCCATGATGACATCACCTTCAAGAGCTCAAATCTCGGGGATTTCACGGTGAAAAGTGTGATTTCAAAGGTGAATCACGTCGAGAATGGAGTGTAGATTAAGAAATTACAAGGATCTAGCCTAAAACGTACCGAAATCATCAAAAATATGAGGAAAAAGGAGAGTGCGTGCGTCTGGTCGAGCAAGGCTGTCACATCGGTGAGAATGGTGATGTAACAGGCCTATTTATAGTGTCAGAGTGTGTGAAGAGGGGCAGTGTGCACGGAATCGGGTGGTGGTCCGATCAAGTGACCATCCGATCGGGTGGTCATCCGGTCGGGTGACTATCCGTTCGGATGGTCATCCGATCGGACTGCCACTTGGTCAGTACTATCCTTTTCGCGTTCCCGTCTTTGATTCGATTTGCGAGTTAGATTAAGCATTGTATTGCGTATAGTTTGGTAAAAGTATCCCATTACTAGATTTCATTATAAACACAAAAGTTTCCAAGTTTCATAGATTCCGCCAGTGACCGGACTCTAGTCTCTCGTTCAACCAAGAATCAAGTTTCACGAGTCTAAAGAGTCAAGCACCGAATAAGTATCAAGAGTCAAGAAGCATAGTTTCTCAAGTATCAAGTATCAAGATTCAACATAAAGATTCTAGATTTTATAGTATTATTAATCAAGTGTCTAGATTAAGCATCAAGAGTCAAGTATCTAGATTTAGGTGTCAAGTCTCATAGTATTAAGTATCAAGAATCAAGTATCTAGAATAACGAACCAAGCATTATTGTGTTAAGCATCAAGTATCAATAAGATCCATACCAAAAGTGTCAAATTATCAACATCTCATAGCTATAGGGACTAAAACTGACAATTGATAAAAGTTCAGGGACTAATCCTACCAAGAGCCTAAGGTTTAGGGACGCTGGGCGTTACATCCGGTGCTTATGAGAGATGGGCAGGGTATGCATTTGCCTTGTTGTGCTATTATGTTCTTATTTTTTGTCTGCTTATATATTTTGTTTTTGTTTATTTTGTAATGATGTCTGCACTTGATTTTATCAAAAGTGACGATACTTCTGATGTTGCATTTGGGGATGTTGCGGCTACTCCGGGTGAAGATGCAGTTGCTAGGGGTTCCGAGCATAGGTTCGAGGGTTCTGGATATGTGAGTGTTCCCAATGTTAAGGGTTTCACGAAGGCTCCGGGTTCCAGGGTTTCTGTTCGGCGTTCAAACCGTCGCTTGAAAGGTACTGATCAACCCTCTGGGTCAGAGGCCATTGATGTTAGTGATGACATTGAAGTATCGGCATAACAGGTTGTTGAGGTTGAAGTGGGGAAGGGTAAGGAAAAAGAGCTAGTGGTTTCTGGGAAGAAGAAGAAGAAGGTGGTCAAGAAAGGTAGCACTCCTCCCATCCAGGGTTCGTCGGGCAAAAATGTTGAGAGCTTGGAGGGTCCAGAGGCTGAAGAGGTTTATGTTCCCAACTGGGATGTGAAAGTTGGAGATAGCTTCAAGGATCCGGCTGTTTGTGCTTAGGTGTTGGCCCACTTTGCTCCTCCTGGTGTTCGGAGTACCATCTCTGAAATGGAAGCTGATCACTTTATTTCAAGATTGATGCTAAGCTCCTGGAACCTTTCAGCCCTGTTGGCTGAAGGAGTTACCCGTTTCACAAAGGGTATGCAGGAGTACGAAGAAGCTTCCAAGAAGAATGACAAGATGAAAGCCTCTATGGCTGCAATGAAGAAGGAGGTTGAAGGGTTTTCCAAGAAAGAGGAAGTTTGGGTAAAGAAGGTTGGAGAACTGACCAGGAGACATGAGATTGAGGTGAATGATCTCAAGAAGAGTTTTGAAGCTGACCGATTGAAACTGAAGGCTGACAGGGAAGCCTTGGATGTTCAGCAGAGGGCCTTCGAAGAAGAGAAGGAAGGTTTGAAGGGTTTGGCTGCTCAAGCTACTGGTGATAACCAGTGGTTAATTGAGCAAGGTTTTCATCAAGTTGTTACCTACCTTCTTCACTCCAAGGAGTTCAGTTCTGCTCTTGGAGAAGTTTACACCAAACTGCTCAACTTGGGTAAACATCAAGTCCTCATTGTTGGTTATAAACTTCATGAATCTGGTCAGCCCTTGGAGCAGTCTCCCTTGTATCGCCCCGAAGCTTCTGAGGTGTTTAAAGGTTCTGTTCAATAGATGGAGAGGCTGACTTACCCATACGTAAGTCAGGTTGCAGCTTGTTTTGGTAAGCCCCTTTCTGTTTTACAGGAGCTGAAGCCGGATGGTCTCACTGAAAAAGTTTGTGCTGAAGTGCTTGGTTCCCTTTCGAGGAAGCGTTCTCATTCAGGAGATAGTGAGGAGACCTTTTTGGGAGAACCTGATGCTTCCAAGGATGCAAGCCTCGAAGGTTCAGCAGTTGGTGATGATGGTGGTTCGAAGGCCAAGAAGTCTAAGAAAACCAAAAAGGCTAAAGGTAATGGTTTTGGGGCTTCTAAGCCTTCTTCTGATGTTTGAACAATATTCGTAGCTTTCTTAGCACCACTTAAACAATTTGACGGTTTATATGTTACTTTAAACAATTTTAGGTTTTGCAGAAACCCTTAAGGTTTCTGTTTTGTGGTTGTGGTTGGCCTTAGCGGCCCTTTGAACAATATCTATGCTTACAAACCACAGGGGTTTGTTTTAACTTATTTTGGAGCCTTTAGGGCTGGTGGGAATGGGCCGAAAATGTCCATCCCCCACTTATAAAATGGTCAGGCTGAAGATATCGGGACAAGGTTATGCTTGGGGCTTTTTGGGACCAGTGCATGAATTTGACAAGCATCACATTTTCTCAGTTGTTCAGCGGTGTGTCGGTGCATGGAAGGCCAAAAATACCCAAGATTCATTAGCTTAGCAACCAACGTTCTTGCTCCAAAATGAGCTCCGCATATGCCTTTATGAACCTCTTTGACCAAGTACTGGCTTTGTTCGGGACCGACACATCTCAGCAAAGGTGCAAGGTAACCCTTTTTGTAGAGGGTTTCACCTTGCAACACGTACTGCATAGACTTGATTTTAACCCTTTCAACCTCTGTTTGATCAGTAGGTAACTCACCGTTTTTAAGGAATTTTTTAATTGGAGTCATCCAATTGGGGCCTTCTTTGGTGATTATGTCTTGAACTTCCAATTCTTCAATCGATGGAGTTTTTAACACCTCTACCAATACCTTTTTGGTAAGGTGGGCAAAGGTGAGAGAGGCGAGTTTACTCAAGGCATCAGCTTTCTTGTTTTGAGACCTGGGAATTTGCTTGATGGTACATGTTGGAATGTGTTCATCAGCTCTTTAGATTTTTCTTTGTATCTCTTCATGTTGGGCTCATTTGCAACATAACTGTCATTGACTTAACTTGACACCAGTAACGAGTCTGTGAAGACTTGAAACTTTTGAACCTTCATTTCTTTGGCTAATCTCAAGCCAGCTATCAACGCTTCATATTCAGCTTCATTGTTGGTGGTTTGAAATTCAAATGGAAGAGCATATGTAAATTCTAACCCTTCAGGGTTGATCAGAATGAGCCCAGCCCCTGACCCTTCAACGCTTGAAGCCCCATCGGTTAAGAGCTTCCAGGCTTCAAGGTCAGAGGGTTTAGAGGTAGTTGTATTAACCTCCGTGATGGCTTGTTTTGGGACTTCCACAATGAAATCAGCCAAGACCTGGGCTTTGATGGATTTTCTTGGAACATAGGTGATTTTGTGTTCACCTAGTTCCACAGCACATTTGGCTAATCGCCCTAAATTTTTCGGTTTTTCAAGCACACTCTTAATGGGTTGGTCAGTGACCACTTGTATAGGGTGTGCTTGGAAATACCTTTGAATCCTTCTAACCATTTGGACTAGGGCCAGAGCTGTGACAACCCGAACTTTTGAGGTCAGTAACGTTAGTTTGTGCCGTTACAATTCTGTGAAACTTAAACGTAACGTTTAATAGTTTTGTTTATTAGCTTACACCTATGTTTTGGGCCGCACTCTTCCTAGTTATAACTTTATTCGGTCCACGCATATAGGTTATCTTAAGCCCAAAGTCACACAAGTCCAATCGGGTCTTAGTGGGCCGATTAGTTAGATTTTACACACACACAACGAAATTATGCTTGGGCCGGGTAAAGCCCAACTGTTTTGTTAGGGGGGGCCGGTTATTGTAATTATATACACATTACGTAACAAGATAACACATAACAAACCAAACCCTACCCTCCTCTCAAGAACACGCACGACAACAGGAGACACCCCCCTCCCCATCGTAATCATCATCACCAGATTCTCCTTAGTCTTTTGGTTAGTATTTTTCTTATATTTGTTGAACTTGGTTGGTTCTTTTGATTATTGTATTACCTAGGTGAAACCTACATGCAACATCACATGTATATTGTATGATCAAGAACTGAGAACATGAGAAATATTGTTTTGGTTAGTATACACATGATACATGTGGCAACATATTTAGGCACTGTATGCTTGTAATAGTGGATTGCTGATTTATGATACTATATGATCTTGGTATGTTGTTAGACGTGCAATGTCTATGAGACTTGAAAAGTATGTAACAAATTATTAAAGATGTTAGGATGCTGTTTGTTAATAACAAATGAAGTTAATATTTGGGTTAGGGTTCTTGCACACTTTAGGGTCTGATGTGATTATCTAGGATGCTCGCATGAGTTATTAATCGATTTTAGAGGTGGCATGTAGATCGATCCTCACTGTTTACTAAATTGATGATATGTGATAATATTATGGTTGCAAGTTTTGTGTGGAAAGTATATGGTATTGGAACCAGCACTTAATAGATTGGATATAGGATTGGGCTAATAATAAAAAAAATGTGTGAACTGCTTGGGCCGATGATATATGTTGTTAGTTATTTGGGACTGTTATAAAAATTGAACTAATAGTTATTTGGGACTGTTATAAAAATTGAACTAATATACTCATGAAATTTGGTTTGGACCAATGTAATAGAATGTTACTGTTTGGGGGATCTCGTGAGTGGGCTGGGAAAAGACTGGGCCGCACTAGTCTTGACTAAAACAAAAGAGGTGGATTGTATAAACATAAGTGTTGGAATATATGTGTATTTGTAACGGGTCCAAGTGGGCTGGCATGCTACGTGTATGGTGTGTTGGGGATTTTATGTTCACTGCTAGTTGGGCCGCTTGGGTTGGGTATTATGGAATGGGCTGCACCTAAATTCAAATGGTGCATTGTGTTGTCGGGTGGTGTTAGTCGAGTAACAACATCGAAACACTAATCAGTTGGGCTGCATGCTGGAATGTGGGCCACGGTCACAGTTTTGGCTGGGTTTAATACAAGGGGTCGGGTAGTATAATTGGGTTATATGTGACGCCTTCTGTGCTACTTGATTTTATATGTGAACAATTGCATGAAGTACTTGTATGCGAACCTGATTAGATGTAATAACTATAATAGGAAGCGATTGCCCAAAAGTTATTTTAGCAAGTAGATTATCTGGCAAGCAAATTGAGGTGAGTTCACACACTTTCTAAGGCATGGGATTCCCAGTGGTTGGGAATGGGTTAAAGAATTAAAACGAAACCTACATATCCTCCTTGGGTAGGATATGTACCACCATCCTCCTTGGGTAGGATGCCAATGTTAATCATGCGTAGTCTCCTTGGGTAGAATACGTACGTTCGTCCTCCTTGGGTAGGACAACAAACTTAAACTTACTAGACAAAACTCTATCATGAAGTCCCTCATTTTTATATCGACTTAATCGCCGGGCCAATGGCGAGCGGGTCATTAGTTAATAGCGCTATTAGGGTTGACAAGCCTCACACCGTGCCGGTCGGACGGGCGTGTACTAATGGATCTGGGCACTTAGTCAATGATGATAGACATTGACGTAGGGCACAACTATTGTTCGTCAGTTGTCGATATGGTAACGGTCTAGTGGTTCACATGGGGAAGCCCCCACTGATTATGGATATGGTTTGGGAAACAAAGATACTGGTTAACTCGTGGTTTACGAAACAACTTATGGTTTTCAAAACAAACTTGTAAAACTAAACAACCAACCGTGAACTCGCTCAACTTTGTTGTTGACTCGTTGTTACATGCCTTGTAGGCCTTTAGGTGCATATTGTTGGAACTTGCTGTCTGGGAAGCTGGAGTGGTCATGGGTCGAGATACATGGAAACACAATACAAGACTAATGGCGTTTACATGTGGTTCATAAACACTTAACGAATAAATTATGCTTCCGCTGTATACTGTGAATTTTTGTAACGTTGTAACACTTAATGTTAATAAATGAAAACTTTATTTAAATATAACTATGAGTTCAATGTGATTGGTGGCTAGATCCTGGTCAGTCACGCCTCCTGCGGTGATACTCTGCTTGTGGATTTTGGGGGTGTGACAGATTGGTATCAGAGCCATTGGTTATAATGAACTTGGTTTTAAAAAAGGGGAAAAACGTTTTTGTAAAACCAGACTATAACCGAACAGTTCTGAAAACGTGAATACGACCATGACACTCAGCTCCAGATTGCAAGTTTCGTCCCTCGTATACTCATTGTACTGCATAACTAGTGAACACTTACATATGATATTGCATGTGATTACACGTTTAGCACAACAGTATGAATTCATATATTACTTGCATGTGTTATGTGACTGTTAAAACATTCATGACTTTCGCTTCGTGATGCTCTTCGTTTGCTACTCGAGTTTGAGGAACCATTTGACATGAGTTAAGAGGAGCTGAGATGAGCATGCAAATTGCAATATTATTGTGGGTGCACACATAATAATAATGTGGGGTGCATGCGAGTCCCAGTGAGGCTTAACAAGTGAAAAAGGGGTTCTGTTCCGTTATTTGATTGATGTGAAACGCAACAGCCTATAGGAGTCATAGTTGTGATTGCCTCCTACTCGAATATGATATTTTCATTTCCCTTTGAAACCTTTCGAAACTCGATGCTATCGAGTGTCACATGAACACCCATCTGAACGCCTAGCGAACTGTGTAGAATGTTAGGTGCTTGTGCGAACATCCCTGAGCTGGATGTTGCAACGCCGAATGATTGGCTTATACTTCCCTCATTTCTCTTTGTTTGTGGGAACTCAATGTACTGACGACTTAGACCCCAAAGTGCGATCACTTCTGCAACACCTTGGCAACATACCGTGTACTACTCAGTCAACTTGCAAGGAGGATGGACAAAAGGGTAAATGTAGCACTTTACCGACCCCAGTAGTTGAACGACCCTGATTACCGGCAATGAACCCCAGCAAAGTGACTGCAATCGAATCTCTAACCCTAGTCAGTGACTAATGGGAGTCAACCTTTATGAACCAATCAGGACATAAGCAATGACAACTGACTGTAGAATGGAATGTGAAACTCCCCGCACAGTGAGTAGTGCCTTAGCACGTACCATGGAATGTGAAGAGGTGGACCCTGTTGGTGAAAGATCGTAGAGCTCCGTTTCAAACAACATCATTAGAGGCAACAGTCACGGCAACATCAAGGTATTTATAATGGTAACCAACAGTATGGAAAATGAAGGTGCCTACGACATGGAGTGGCCGTTGTTAAATCAAACGACAACAAACAAGGGAACGACGACCATACTGGAAATCCTCACAACGAGTACAACAACATGGGAAATGATGCTCATGGAGGGACATTTAGGATTGGCATGGGCGACGCCAGGATTATAACAACATGGTGGCCTACATGTTCTTGGTAACTAATCACTTCGTCACTGTTCTGATGCTTCTTGAAACTGAACCTGTTGTGGAATCAACTAATGGCAAGTCAAATGAAACCTTATATGTCCGTTGGGATGTAAACTCAACCTTGTGGGACAAGTGTTCTACGTCGACCTTCTTTCTGCTATCCTCGATGGTTCAATGCAGTAGTTAGTATGGATTGGTTATCCAGATATCGCGCAGATAGGTGTGAAGGTTAGCATCATATCAGCATTGAAAGCCAGAAAGTGTCTACGGAGGGACTACCCCGCTATGTTGGCAACCGTTACTAATGTTTGGGCTAAGGAAAGAGGATCGAGGATCCACCAATTGTTCGTAAATTCCACTCAGCATGCTACAGGAGGAACTATCAGGTTTACTTCCACAACTATTAGACAGAATCTCAGTTTGGCCTCATGCCAGGGGCAGCTCTAATTACTTGTACTCATACCGTCTTGCGCCACGAGGGTTGCTAGAACTGCCTAATCAACTTCAGGAACTATTGGACATGAGTTTTATTGGATCTAGTTTTTCGCTTTGGGGAGCCCCAGTTATATCAGTGAAGATAAGCATTTTCGTATGCGTACCGACTACCGCGAACTCAACAAGGTGACCATGAAGAATCGTTATCCTCTCCCATGCATTGATGACTTATTCGACCAGTTGCAAGGGTCGAGTTTTTACTCAAAGATTGACCTAAGGTCAGGCTACCATCAACTGAGAGTCCGAGACGAGGATACCTCTAAGACAGCGTTCGGAACTTGTTATGGACATTACGAGTTTCTGGTTATGCCTTTTGGATTGACGAATGCACATGCGGTCTTCATGGATCTCATGAACCGAGTGTGCAAACCTTACCTGGATAAGTTTGTCATAGTTTTCATCGACGACATCCTGATATAGTCGAAGAGTCAGGAGGAACACGAGCATCACCTAAGACTTATTTTGGAACTCCTTCGAGCAGAGCAGCTGTATGCCAAATTCTCGAAATGTGACTTTTGGCTTCGCGAAGCCCACTTTCTAGGCCACGTGGTAAACAAGGATGGGATTCATGTTGATCCATCCAAGGTAGACTCGATCAAGAACTGGCCTGCACCCCGTACACCAACAGAAATCCGCTAATTTTTGGGTTTGGCGGGCTACTACAGAAGGTTCATCAAGGATTTCTCAAAGATTGCGCAACCTCTCACTTCACTAACTCAGAAAGGTGTCACGGGTAGACTTTGTAGTGCACCTATCCTCTCATTGCCTAAAGGCACAGATGATTTTGTGGTTTATTGCGACGCGTCCATCCAAGGACTTGGTTGCGTGTTGATGCAACGTGACAAGGTCATTGCTTATGCATCGTGGCAACTTAAGGTTCACGAAAAGAACTACACTACTCATGATCTGGAGCTGGGAGCAGTTGTTTTTGCTCTTAAGATATGGAGACATTACCTGTACGGTACCCAGTGCACTATTTACACCGATCACAGGAGTCTCCAGCATATCCTCAAACAGAAGGAGTTGAACATGCGACAGCGTCGATGGGTCAAACTCCTAAATGGTTACGAATGCGAGATCAAGTATCATCCGGGCAAAGCCAATGTTGTAGCCGATGCCCTCAACCGGAAGGAGTCTAAACCTAAGCGAGTGCGTTACAGCTGACCATTCACTCTAGTCTTCCTACTCAGATATGAGAAGCACAGATTGAAGCACTGAAACCAGAGAACATCCAGGTTGAGGCCCTGAGAGGATCGAAGAAATGGTTAAAACAAAAGGAAGACGGCGCTTATTACATGACAGGGCGCATCTGGGTTCCCTTGTATGGAAATCTACGTGAGCTTTTGATGGATAAAGCACACAAGTTGTGACAACTGTGCTCTGTAATCGATGAACAATGTAGAACAATGTTAATTATCAATAAAACAATGTGTTTTGGTGTTATTATGTGTGTTTGTGTTTGATGATTTTACGATTCGATTCGACTCCGATTTCAAGCTTTAAATCGCTTTCTGGAAGGTTATACGCAAACTGGTGCGTAAACGCAGTCAGTTTAATGCGACAAACACTCCGGAATAGTGACATAGGCTTAACATACCTTAAATAACCTTCACATAACTTAGAAATAAGTTTTGGATGGTTTGGTGTGTCGAAAACAAGTTTATTCGATCGCAGGGACTATTTGTGTCAAACTGCGAAACTATACCGATTTGTATGGTATCGAACAGTCTGGAACTTTATCATAAGCTAAACATACCATAAATAACCTAAACATAGCTTAGAAATAAGCTTTGAGGGGTTCGGTGTGCGAAAACATGCTTATTTGATCTTACAGGGACTAAAAGCATCAAAAAGTGCATAAGTTTGCATTTTCGCGCATATCTTACGTTCTGAATACATCCGGACATCCAAAAATTTATGTAATCATTAAAATACTTTATTTTAGTGATTGGCATGATAAAATTTCATTCATCGCTTAATTTGGATCGTTTTTGCGTCCGTTACGACTTCCGTCGTAATTTATCGAACAACGCAACCGTACGACCAAACGAGCCGACATCCGAGATATTTTTGGGCACATTTTAAGTTCCCTATACTTTAACTTCATTTTAGAGCTTTGAAATGGGGTTAACAGGGCTTAAACGTGTCAAAAATGCATCGAAAACCAAGTTTTGGGGCTTCAGGGGCTAAATCTGTCATTTTTGAAAGTTGCTGGTCTGCAGGTCCCTTACGGACCGTATGGACATATGCTTACAGTCCATAAGCAGTGCCCAACACATCAGAAATGCAGAAACATTGAATCTGGTCATTCCCACTTGTTCCAATGGTTTTGATCCCTGGTTTTTCATGCTATGGGCTGGTTTGTGTGGTGAACAAGTCCCCCAATCATTCCCCAACAATTGTAAGGCCAAGATCATTCCCTCTTTACCAAGAAATGATCCTAACGGTTTTGCGAAAACTATATATAGCATGGCCCTCATTCCATTTTCTGCACATTTGATCTGAGAATTCTCTAAGTTGTTGTGATTATTCACTACATACCTGAGAATACTTGGAAAAATCTCTTTGGACCCTTTGTAAGTCCTCTTTCATTCTTTTATTGCTTTCCTAGCTTAAAAGTCAAACAGTGTTTGACTTTCAGCTTTGACCAGTCAATGGTCAACGAGAAGTTCGTTTGAACTTCGCAACGTGAGCGTAATCACGATGGTTATAGCCCTTAGTGACTATACCTACTGATTACCACGTTGACTAGGCGTAGTGACGAGTCGTAGTTTCGGTCAAAATGCGCATTTAAGCGTATTTTGCAACCAAACTACTCTTGGTATCAAAACAAAGACTTTGTTTTGATATCAAAACTTGTTTTCTAACGTAGTTAAGCATGTTCTAACATGCTTAGCTTGTCACTTTTAGTTTAGTGCTTGTTTAGAGTCGTAAGTCAAGCGGTCTAACCCACCGCTTAGACTTTCGAACTCGACCCGTTTGGTCGATCATTAGGATCCGACCAAGCATGTTTAGTGACCATAGTTGCATAGGGAATAACCTTCCGAGGTTATACCTTATGGTCACCTAGTTTAAGTAGTTGTATGATAGGTAGTTTATATGCCTAAGGTAATGACCAAAATGCCCTTTTCATGCATAATTGGATTTTAAGCATATGTAACCTAAATATTTGTCACCTAACTGATTATGCAACAAATTTAAGTATGTTTAGGCATATAATACTTGTCATAGGACTAGTTAGACGTCTCGAACGCGTTTTACGCGAACGACGCGTTAAAGTAGCGTAAGCTACCTTAATGGGTCGTAACGAGTCGAAAGCACTTAGGTTAGGTTTCGATTTAGAATGTAGGCTTTGTTAAACCATATCATATGAGTTCCAACACTCATTTGGTTTACAAGACGTCATTCTATCCGATCTTCCGATTTAGGTGTCGATTTATTTACTAGTGATCCGATTACTAGGTACTACTTGAATTTTCTTGGTTTGCCTGAGCTTCGCTAAGTTCTTTAGATCAAGGATACCCTTCTATTCAATGTGAGTACATAGTTCCCCTATTTTACTGTTTTCAATTGTTTTGGGGTGATTCATATGTATCAAAGCGATTTTTGATATTTTAACGATGGTTTCAAAAACGATTAAGATGGTTTATACTAAACTAATAACGATTTTGATAATGTGAACGAACTTGTTGGTTGTAGTTACATAACGAATGACATTCATTAGCATTGATCAAGCCGACCAGTATTAGGTTATGGTACCATAGGATCTGACAAATCCCGTTATCAGACTACACCCATGGTTATGTGTGGGGGTTATGTAGGTAACTACCGAATCTGATGATTGTTAACATACCCTTTGGTGGTTTGTTAATACGAGAAACGAGATAGTCGAGTCACGAAGGTTTGAATGTTATTAGCGAGACGACCAAAAGTAGTTTCACAATTAAAACGAATACGATTTGGAGACGAGTTAAACGATTTGAAATGACTGAAACGAGATAAACGATTTGATTAAACGATTGGTTTTGGGTAGTGATTAGATAATGGGATGGGTGTAGCATGATAAAAGCACGGTAGATACGCCACTGGTACATCTTATATATAAGTGCTTTTATCATATTACATTTCATGTCATTATTTAGTTCACTTGGGAAACGATTTTGAAACGATGTCACACAACGAGGTTTTCGAAATGATATAAACCATACGAGTTTTATTAACGAGTTTATACGAGATGTTTTAAGAATTGGTTTACTAAAACAAATGTTTTGGGGTTAAGAATCATGGCTACGAGATTTTATAAACTATAACCATCTTGATTTGAGTTGGTTAAATATGTTGCAATACACTTTTCAAAACGAGGTTTGTACTTTTGACTCTTGTAGTCTAATAAGGTACTGAAACATACAAACGAGCCATGAATCCGATACTCTCACAAAACCTATGTACTCGCCAGCATTTCTTTGTTGACTTTGTTTTTACATATGTTTCAGGTGATGTTGCTTGATGTTGGTTGCTAGGATGCATGATTCACATAGGATCTGGACAAGGCCTTAGTGACTTATTAACGATAATAGATGATGTTTAATTTAATTGTTTGGTTAAAGACAATGTAAATTTCTTAATGAATCAATAAAACGAAACTTTTATTTACCATGGTTGTGAAACGATGATTCTGTTACAACACTCCCTGACGTTTCTGCCACGGTTTGTTGTTTTACGTGGTCGGGGTGTGACAGAAGAGTTGGTATCAGAGCCAATGGTTATAGGGAATTAGGTTATTAGTAATGCTTTGACCTAGACTATAACTTTCTAGTACCCCAACGCAAGTTTACTTGTGTTTAGATTTTAAAACAATACCGTCACCTATCCTTAGGTGATAACCACAACGAGAACACAATAACAAATCCGCTTCGAAAATTAATCATCTATCCTTGGATGATTGATTGTAAGGTTTTGAACCCTCTGAGTTTTCAAAATCTCATCAAAGTTTGGGTCTAATAATGTGAACACGTGCAAACTGGAAGAGTGAATGCCTGTACCCTGAGTTTTCTGTCTAAGGCTAGAGTGTTCGTACAAATCCGTAGTATCGGACCAGTCACTCTTACCTGGGAACTCTTGGGGTGAGTGTTCACTTATAGGCGAGCATGTCTTCACGATACATTATATTGACCTATTTACTTTGATTTGTCACTGCTTGTCATTTGTTTGTTCGAGGTAACGAACGAATGATCGCCATCCTTGTGTTTTGTCGATGTTTTCAATACCTCTTTTGTTTTTCCAATTGTCGACCTCACTCATTTCTCATGTTTCCTTGTTAGACAATGCCTCCTCGACGTGATGCTCAATCTTTTACTGTTGAAGAAGTCGCAGCCCTTGTCGCTCAGCAAATGGCTGCTGTACTTCCAGGCGTAGTGACCCAGATCCATGAGTTATACAACAACAACAATAATGCACAGTGTAATTTCAAGAATTTTAATTCTGCTAAGCCGCTAAAGTTTTCTGGGTCGCAAGGAGCAATTGCGCTCCTGCAGTGGTTCGAGAGTATCGAGAGCACATTCAAACATGTGCAATGTCCGAATGGGCGTAAGGTTGAATTTGCATCAAGTGTGTTCGAGAAGCGTGCACATACATGGTGGAACGGAGTGATGCGTGATAGAGGTGCCGAAGTGGCATTAGCACAAACTTGGGAAGAGCTCCGAGCTCTCATGATGAGAGAGTTCTGTCCCCGTCATGAGATTCGAGCTTTGGAACGAGAATTCGATGATTTGAAACAAGACAGGAGAGAACACCATGCTTATACGGATCGATTTGAGGAGCTCAGTTTGTTGTGTCCCACTATGGTTACTCCACTGGAGAAAGCAATCGAGAGATATATCGATGGTTTACCCGATTCCATACAGGATATTGTGACCGGCGTTAATCCTACTACCGTTCGTCACGCGATCGAGTTGTCTGCTACCCTGACTAAGTCTCAAGTCAGGAAGGGTAAACTTACCCGCAAGGGTGATAAGAAGAAATCGACCGATTCTGTCAAGGAAAAGGGTAAGGGTAAGAAGCAGGGTGAGTCTTCTAAGAAGTCAAGGAAGCGCAAGGCTTCTTAGAACTTTGCTGTCACCAACCAGAACCCTTAGAACCCACCGACTCAACCTCCTGCGAAGAAACAATATGCTGGTACCGCACCTCACTGTGCTCGATGCAATGGTCACCATGTTGCCTAACAGGCCTGTAAACAGTGCACTACGTGTGGTAGACTTGGGCATTTGGCCAACATTTGTCGTTTTGGCCAAAATCAGGCTGCCCAGGTTCCAGCTCAAGCTCAAGGGAATGTTACGAGATTCCCACCGGGTTCATGTTTTAATTGTGGAGAGTTTGGTCACTTCTGCAACAATTGTCCGAGGTTGGTGAACGTGAATGCTAATGCGAACCCGAATGCGAATGTCAATGCAAACTTGAATCCCGCTCGTGGATGAGCGTACAATTTGAATGCAAACGAAGCGAGGGTTGACAACGAAGTGGTTAATGGTACGTTTCTTGTTAACAATCGACCTGCATCTATTCTTTTTTATTCTGGTGCCGATAGAAGTTTTGTTTCATTATCTTTTGAGCCTTTACTTGCGATACCTAGAACTAAACTGAGGAAACCCTTATCTGTCAAAGTTGCTACTGGTAAACCTCTTGTTCTCGATTATGTTATTCGTGATTGCCAGTTAAACCTTGATAACCATCTTTTTCCTATTGACCTCACACCAATGCAACTTGGGAGCTTCGATATTATCGTGGGGATGGATTGGTTAACCAGACATCATGCTGAGGTGATTTGTTTCGATAAGATCATTCGTATTCCTCTTTCGTCTGGTGATGTACTGGAAGTTCGTGGCGAGAAACCATCTGGTGGATTGAAACTCATGTCTTGTACGAAAGCCCGAAGTTATTTACGAAAAGGATATGTTGCCTTTCTGGCACATGTCACCGAGGAGAAAAGCAAGAGCAAGAGTATTCAGGATATTCCGATTGTTCGGGATTATCCAGAGGTGTTTTGTGACAACTCGAGTTTCCAAGATTCCATCTTCGCATTTAGTGCACGTTAATTTTTTTTATGTTGTTTGTTAATACGACTTGTTTGTTTCACAACGCTTACATTTGTAAAACGTTAAATAGTATTGCGATTGATATTTGATATTTGGGGTGCATATTATATTTGAGTATATATGATAGTGTAATTTGTGCTAATTGGGATTGCATAGTTTATTATGGAAGTTTGGCCTAACACCCCTGCTAATATGAAAACACCACCTCCCTGGTGAAATCACCTACTCATGAAAACACCTTGAGTGTTTTCGTCCACTGGTGACCAACGAAAACAACAAATGGGCTTTAGGCCCAGTGGGGAATTATATATATTTATTTTATCACAATCTTCTCGGAGAAGTTTCTCACTTGTCAAACCTTATCACATTGTTTCTCTCTCTACCTCTGAAACCCAACAACAGGAAGCCAAACCTCTGTTTAATCATTGGTTAGTGATTTCATGATTCAGTTGTTTTAGATGCATATCGTATGATTATTGGATGTTTAATCATGATGTATGTATATATTTATATATGTGATTATGTGATTGATCATTGTGTGCTTGTTAGATAATTATTATCTATGAACTGTCTGTATATTAGATGTTTTGATCAACAGTGGGTTTATGTTAATAAAAGATAAACTGATTCAAGTATGTTCTTGATCTCACAAAGTTTTGGTAGAGTATTTGTTTTATATCAATGAATGATTAAATGACTTTATAGATGATTAATCATGTAACCATAGTGAGATTATAGAGTTTCTGGGTTTTTCATATGTTACAGTAAGTGTTGTTGATGATGATGAATAGTAACGAAAACATCCCCCCACAAATGAAACTGGACGAAATCACTTATGTGATTTCGGCCCAAGTGTATTCGGCCCAAGGATGATTTCGACCCAGAAGGGTTTTCGGCAAAAAGTATATTCGGCCCATGTGAGTGTTTTCGGCCTAATGAGGGATTTCGGCTCAATAGGGATTTCGTCCCATATATGTGATTTCGGCACTTATGTGTTTTCATCCACTAAGGGATTTCGGCTATAAGGGGTTTTCGCCACACAGGGGTTTTCGGCCCATGTGATGATTTCGGCCCAACTGTTATATTTGTTAAGTTGTTAATATTTGTTAAGTATATTAACTGGGTTATGCCAACTATGTTAACTCTGTTATACATGTGAACTATGTAAAGTTTCCTTGTTAAATATATTAACACCGTTAGTTATGTTAGTGGATGATATTGTTAGATTAAATTGAGAAAGTCTTTATGTGAAACACTGTTATGTGCTACTTGATGAGAAATGCATAAACACACTTTGTGACATAGATTACCTGTGAAACATTGTGAGTTCGAAACTGATTATACATACTTGCATAACTATAGGACTTGACTGATTTTCTTGTGAGCACATAGTTTAGCATACCGAGCAAACCAAGGTGAGTTCACACTTCTACCAAGGCATGGGATTCCCGGGGTTGGGAATGGTTTGGTTGATTATTTATGCTTAAGAGTTATCGGAATTACATACCATAGGCCTCGGGAGAGGAAGGTCAATGGTAGATGCTACTAGACTAGTGATACATATACTTCTCTTCGCACACATGCCGGGATCGGCCGCGATACTAGAACAATCTTCGCAAACATGCCTGGAATGGCCGCGAACTATACTTTAATCTTCGCAAACATGCCTGGAGGGCCGCGATACAAATATACCTAGTCTAGAGAACATATGGGAAACCCCCACTAAACTTCGCAAACATGCCTGGAGGGCCGCGATACCATTACATACGATACATGATTTCTAAACGAGCATACGATATACGATACGAACATTATAACTAAATAACCTACTGTGAACTCGCTCAACTAGTTGTTGACTCTCTGTTACATGCCTTGCAGGACCTTAGGTACTTTTGGAGCTTGCACGGGAGGCGCGGTCGTCGTGGGCACGGATTGTGGATGTTTTGATGAAAACTTTATGACTTTTTAAACTAAACACTTGTGTTGGGTGTTCATATCAATGCTTCCACTACCTATGCTATGATTTCGATTTAACACCAATTGTATTGTGTATGGATTACATTTACTTTTACTTATATGTTCAATATGATTGGTGGCTTGATCCTGGTCAGTCACGCCTCCAAGCGGTGGTACTCCGCGTGTGGATTTTGGGGGTGTGACAGATTGGTATCAGAGCCATTGGTTATAGAGAACTCGGTTTTAATAAGGGGAAAACGTTTTTATTAAAACCAGACTATAACCGAAACAGTGCTCAACGATCCACAACGACGCCTCGCTCCACGTGCAAGACTCAACATCCTAGGTATACCGTACATGTTTTGTTGCCTACTTGCTAGAATTGCATAGAACTTTGCTCCGGGTATGCTTAGGTTAACTTAACACTATTGCATGAGAACACTTGTGTGCTTACTCCCTTCTGTTATCGCACTACTCGCGAACCTCTCTCACTTATGTCATATTTGCTATGAAGATCATGGCTGGACGCATTAACATGACACAAGCCCAGTTGACGGCTCTTATTAACGAACGAGTTGCTGCGGCACTTGCAGCCGCACAAGAAGGAGGTCAGCACGCTCAGCCACCTGTTTGCACCTTCAAAACTTTCGTGGACTGTCGTCCTACTACTTTTAGTGGCACAGAAGGAGCAGTTGGGCTCCTCCATTGGTTTGAAAAGCTCGAGTCCGTATTTGAAATGTGTGAATGCCCTGAGGCTCGCAGGGTGAAGTACGCCACTGGTACTCTAGAAGGCATTGCGCTAACTTGGTGGAATGCGCAAGTTCAGATGCTAGGGTTGGCTGTTGCTAACGCCACACCCTGGAATGATTTCAAGGAGTTGATCAAAGAGGAATACTGTAGCCGTGATGATATTCATAAGCTGGAGGTAGAGTTTTACCACTTGAAAATGACGGGGTCAGAAATTGAAGCGTACACCAGAAGATCGAATGAGTTGGCTATTTTGTGTCCTACTATGGTGGACCCTCCCATTAAGCGTATCGAACTGTATCTCAATGGTCTGGTGCCGGAGATTCAAAGTCACGTAACCTCAGCGAATCTTGGCACCATTCAACAGATTGTCAAGTTAGCTCATCGCCTCACCGATCAGGCAGTCGAACAGAACAGGCTGCCTAACGTATCAGCGCTACTACTACCGCTACCACTCCAGCTACTCCAGCTAATCCCAGTGACAACAAGCGGAAATGGGAAGGGGATTCCAGCAGGGGTTCAGCTACTGTACAGTCTCAAGCACAGCAGCAGCGCAAGACTAGTGATTACCAGAGTCCGAGTCAGTAATCGTCTGGTGGTCAGGGGCAGAGTGGATATCGGGGAATTCATCCACTGTGTAACAGGTGTAACAAACACCACAGTGGTCAGTGTCGTAAAGGCCGCTGTCAGAGATGTCTGAGGGTAGGTCATGAAGCTAAAGATTGCAGGAGCTCAAGGCCTGCGAATCAGAACCAGCAACAACAGCCACCCGTTCCATGAAACCAGCCACAGCAACAACAGCAAGGAAATAAGGCATGCTTTCAGTGTGGGGCTGAAGGTCACTTCAAGCGGAACTGCCCCCAGTTAAATCAGAATCAGAACAACAACAACAATAATCAGGGCAATGGGAACAACAATGGGGGAAACAACAACAACAATGGTGCTAAGGGTCGTGCATTTGTGATTAGTCAGAGTGACGCAAGGAACGATCCTCATGTGGTTATGGGTAAGTTTATTCTCGACGACTTTTATGTTACTGTATTATTTGATTCGGGTGCGGATACCAGTTACATATCTCTGAAGGTTAGTGAAATGCTTAAACGCGCACCAACGCTTTTAAACACCAAACATGTCATAGAGTTAGCTAACGGTAAAAGTCTAGAAGCCACACACATAGTTCAGGGTTGTAATCTTATCCTCGCTGGTCAGACTTTCTCTATCGATCTCATTCCTATAACTCTGAGTAGTTTCGACATTGTCATTGGTATGGATTGGTTATCCCAACAGCAAGCAGAGATCTTATGCAAGGAGAAGATCATTCGTATTCCCCGTACTGGAAAAGAACCTCTCGAGGTTCAAGGCGACAAGAGTGGTGTCGTGAGTGGCATCATCTCCTTCTTGAAGGCACAGAAGTGTTTGCGAAAGGGCCACACAGCTATTTTAGCACTCGTTACAGATACATCGATGAAAGAGAAGAAGTTAGAGGATATTCCGGTTGTACGCGACTTTCCTCAAGTGTTTCCTGAAGAGTTACCTGGGTTACCGCCCCATCGCCAGGTCGAATTTCAGATCGAGCTAGCTCCAGGAGCAGCACCCATAGCTCGAGCGCCTTACCGCTTAGCTCCAACTGAACTGGAAGAACTGTCTAAGCAATTGCAAGAACTCTTGGAAAAGGGTTTCATACGTCCTAGCTCTTCGCCCTGGGGAGCTCCAGTATTATTTGTGAAGAAGAAAGACGGTACCTTTCGTATGTGCATAGATTACCGCGAACTAAACAAGGTGACCGTGAAGAATCGCTATCCTCTTCCACGCATCAACGACTTATTCGACCAGTTGCAAGGGTCGAGCTATTACTCGAAGATTGACCTGAGGTCAGGCTATCACCAACTGAGAGTTCGGGATGAGGACGTCTCCAAAACAGCATTCAGAACACGCTACGGTCATTACGAGTTTTTGGTCATGCCATTCGGGCTAACGAACGCGCCTGCGGTTTTCATGGATCTTATGAACAGGGTGTGCAAACCTTATCTTGACAAGTTTGTTATTGTTTTCATCGACGACATCCTAATTTATTCGAAGAATCGGGAGGAACATGAGCAGCATTTACGACTTATTCTGGAACTCCTTCGAACGGAACAGCTGTACGCTAAGTTTTCAAAATGCGACTTCTGGCTTCGTGAAGTCCACTTCTTAGGCCACGTGGTAAACAAGGATGGGATTCATGTCGATCCATCCAAGGTAGATTCGATCAAGAACTGGCCTGCACCTCGCACACCAACCGAAATACGCCAATTCTTGGGTTTGGCGGGTTATTATAGACGGTTCATCAAAGACTTCTCAAAGATTGCACAGCCGCTTACATTACTGACACAGAAAGGTGTTGCTTACCCTTGGAGTGATACACAGGAAACAGCGTTTCAGCACTTAAAGGATAGACTTTGTAGCGCACCTATCCTCTCATTGCCTGAAGGCACGGATGATTTTGTAGTCTACTGCGACGCATCCATCCAAGGTCTTGGATGTGTGTTGATGCAACGGGATAAAGTTATTGCTTATGCTTCACGCCAACTTAAGATTCATGAACGGAATTACACTACACACGATTTAGAGCTGGGAGCTGTTGTTTTTGTGCTCAAGATATGGCGACATTATCTGTATGGCACCAAGTGCACCATCTACACCGATCACAGGAGTCTTGAGCATATCTTCAAGCAGAAAGAGTTGAACATGCGACAACGTCGATGGGTCGAACTACTGAACGATTACGAATGTGCCATAAAGTACCATCCGGGCAAAGCCAATGTGGTGGCCGATGCCCTCAGTCGAAAGGATACTACACCTAGGCGTGTACGAGCGTTGCAACTCACTATTCAGTCCAGTCTTCCTTCACAGATACGAGATGCTCAGGTAGAAGCATTGAAACCGGAAAACGTCAGGTCTGAAGCCCTACGCGGCTCAAGAAAACGGTTAGAACAAAAGGCAGACGGCGCCTACTATGTAACATGACGCATCTGGGTCCCACTCTATGGTAATTTACGCGAGCTTGTAATGGATGAAGCTCATAAGTCTCGCTACTCAGTACATCCTGGTTCGGATAACATGTACCACGACCTCAGAACTACATATTGGTGGCCTAGCATGAAGGCCCACATAGCAACTTACGTTAGCAAGTGTTTGACTTGTGCGAGAGTCAAAGCGGAATATCAGAAACCATCAGGCCCACTCCAGCAACCTGAGATACCACAATGGAAATGGGAACAAATTTCCATGGATTTTGTTACTGGCCTACCTAGATCTCAGCGCGGAAATGATACTATTTGGGTGATCGTGGATCGACTCACAAAGTCTGCTCACTTCTTGGCTATCAAGGAAATGGATAAGTTCTCCACTCTAGCAGACGTATACCTTAAGGAAGTTGTCTCGAGGCACGGGGAACCCACCTCTATTATCTCTGATCGTGACGCACGTTTTACTTCAGAACTGTGGCAAGCAATACACAAATCTTTTGGCTCTCGTTTAGACATGAGCACAGCTTATCATCCTCAGACAGATGGGCAGTCTGAGCGCACTATTCAAACTCTAGAAGACATGCTTCGGGCGTGCGTAATTGACTTTGGCAAGGGCTGGGAAAAACATCTGCCACTCGTGGAATTTTCGTACAACAACAGCTACCACACTAGCATAAAAGCTGCTCCGTTTGAGGCATTGTACGGGCGTAAATGCCGATCACCTCTTTGTTGGGCAGAGGTGGGTGACAGTCAGATCACAGGTCCAGAAATGGTAGTTGATACTACTGAAAAGATTGCTCAAATACGACAACGCATGGCGGCAGCTCGTGACCGTCAGAAAGCATACGCCGATAAAGACAGGAAACTACTCGAGTTCCAGGTTGGGGATCGAGCGCTACTCAAAGTTTCACCCTGGAAGGGTGTTGTTCGTTTTGGCAAAAGGGGCAAACTCAATCCACGATACGTTGGACCATTTGAAGTCATTGAGAAAATAGGCAAAGTGGCCTACAGACTGAACTTACCAGCTGAACTCAGTGCAGTTCACAACGTCTTTCACGTGTCGAATCTGAAGAAGTGTCTGTCAGATGAGACCTTCATAGTTCCTTTGAAGGAGCTCACTATTGACGAACAGTTGCACTTCGTCAAAGAACCAGTTGAAATCACGGACCGGGATGTTAAGGTCCTCAAGAACACTAGAATACCTCTTGTTCGAGTTCGTTGGAACTCCCGTCGTGGCCCAGAGTTCACCTGGGAACGCGAAGACCAAATGGAACTCAAATATCCCCAATTGTTCGAAAACAATGCAACTACTACTGAGGCTGAAGCTACTACAGAATTTCGGGAAGAAATTCCAAATCAACGGGGGGATGATGTGACACCCCAAGAGAACCAGTAAACGATAACTTACCTAGCTTCCTCAGTAACCGCATGCTAAATTTCAGGACGAAATTTCTTTCAAGTTGGGGATAATGTGACAACTCGAGTTTCCAAGATTCCATCTTCGCATTTAGTGCACGTTAATTTTTTTATGTTGTTTGTTAATACGACTTGTTTGTTTCACAACGCTTACATTTGTAAAACGTTAAATAGTATTGCGATTGATATTTGATATTTGGGGTGCATATTATATTTGAGTATATATGATAGTGTAATTTGTGCTAATTGGGATTGCATAGTTTATTATGGAAGTTTGGCCTAACACCCCTGCTAATATGAAAACACCACCTCCCTGGTGAAATCACCTACTCATGAAAACACCTTGAGTGTTTTCGTCCACTGGTGACCAACGAAAACAACAAATGGGCTTTAGGCCCAGTGGGGAATTATATATATTTATTTTATCACAATCTTCTCGGAGAAGTTTCTCACTTGTCAAACCTTATCACATTGTTTCTCTCTCTACCTCTGAAACCCAACAACAGGAAGCCAAACCTCTGTTTAATCATTGGTTAGTGATTTCATGATTCAGTTGTTTTAGATGCATATCGTATGATTATTGGATGTTTAATCATGATGTATGTATATATTTATATATGTGATTATGTGATTGATCATTGTGTGCTTGTTAGATAATTATTATCTATGAACTGTCTGTATATTAGATGTTTTGATCAACAGTGGGTTTATGTTAATAAAAGATAAACTGATTCAAGTATGTTCTTGATCTCACAAAGTTTTGGTAGAGTATTTGTTTTATATCAATGATTGATTAAATGACTTTGTAGATGATTAATCATGTAACCATAGTGAGATTATAGAGTTTCTGGGTTTTTCATATGTTACAGTAAGTGTTGTTGATGATGATGAATAGTAACGAAAACACCCCCCCACAAATGAAACTGGACGAAATCACTTATGTGATTTCGGCCCAAGTGTATTCGGCCCAAGGATGATTTCGACCCAGAAGGGTTTTCGGCAAAAAGTATATTCGGCCCATGTGAGTGTTTTCGGCCCAATGAGGGATTTCGGATCAATAGGGATTTCGTCCCATATATGTGATTTCGGCACTTATGTATTTTCATCCACTAAGGGATTTCGGCTATAAGGGGTTTTCGACACACAGGGGTTTTCGGCCCATGTAATGATTTCGGCCCAACTGTTATATTTGTTAAGTTGTTAATATTTGTTAAGTATATTAACTGGGTTATGCCAACTATGTTAACTCTGTTATACATGTGAACTATGTAAAGTTTCCTTGTTAAATATATTAACACCGTTAGTTATGTTAGTGGATGATATTGTTAGATTAAATTGAGAAAGTCTTTATGTGAAACACTGTTATGTGCTACTTGATGAGAAATGCATAAACACACTTTGTGACATAGATTACCTGTGAAACTTTGTGAGTTCGAAACTGATTATACATACTTGCATAACTATAGGACTTGACTGATTTTCTTGTGAGCACATAGTTTAGCATACCGAGCAAACCAAGGTGAGTTCACACTTCTACCAAGGCATGGGATTCCCGGGGTTGGGAATGGTTTGGTTGATTATTTATGCTTAAGAGTTATCGGAATTACATACCATAGGCCTCGGGAGAGGAAGGTCAATGGTAGATGCTACTAGACTAGTGATACATATACTTCTCTTCGCACACATGCCGGGATCGGCCGCGATACTAGAACAATCTTCGCAAACATGCCTGGAATGGCCGCGAACTATACTTTAATCTTCGCAAACATGCCTGGAGGGCCGCGATACAAATATACCTAGTCTAGAGAACATATGGGAAACCCCCACTAAACTTCGCAAACATGCCTGGAGGGCCGCGATACCATTACATACGATACATGATTTCTAAACGAGCATACGATATACGATACGAACATTATAACTAAATAACCTACTGTGAACTCGCTCAACTAGTTGTTGACTCTCTGTTACATGCCTTGCAGGACCTTAGGTACTTTTGGAGCTTGCACGGGAGGCGCGGTCGTCGTGGGCACGGATTGTGGATGTTTTGATGAAAACTTTATGACTTTTTAAACTAAACACTTGTGTTGGGTGTTCATATCAATGCTTCCGCTACCTATGCTATGATTTTGATTTAACACCAATTGTATTGTGTATGGATTACATTTACTTTTACTTATATGTTCAATATGATTGGTGGCTTGATCCTGGTCAGTCACGCCTTCAAGCGGTGGTACTCCGCGTGTGGATTTTGGGGGTGTGACATGTTTCCTGATGAACTGCCTGGTTTGCCTCCAGTTCGTCAAGTCGAGTTTCATATTGACCTTGTACCTAATGCTAGCCCGATTGCGAAAGCACCTTATCATCTTGCACCGTCTGAGATGCAAGATTTATCGAAACAGCTTCAAGAGTTATCTGATAAAGGATTCATCCGTCCGAGTTATTCACCTTGGGGAGCACCTGTCCTCTTTGTGAAAAAGAAAGATGGATCTTTTCGAATGTGTATCGATTATCGTTAGCTTAATAAGCTTACCATTAAGAATCGATATCCCCTACCACGAATCAATGATCTCTTTGATTAGCTGCAAGGTGCTACCTGTTTCTCCAAGATCGATCTACGTTCTGGGTATCATCAGCTTCGTGTACTCGAAGAAGATATTCCCAAAACAGCTTTTCGCACAAGATATGGGCATTACGAGTTCACAGTCATGCGTTTTGGTCTGACAAATGCCCCAGCTATCTTCATGGACTTAATGAATAGGGTATGTAAACCTTATTTAGAAAAGTTCATCATTGTGTTCATCGACGATATCCTCATTTATTCGAAGTCTCGAGCCGATCACGAGCAACACCTTCGTTTGACATTGGAACTCCTGAAGAAGGAACAACTTTTTGCTAAATTCTCCAAGTGTGAATTTTGGCTTAAAGAAGTTCAGTATTTGGGACATATAGTCAACGAGCAGGGTATTCATGTGGATCCATCCAAGATTGTTGCAATTAAGGATTGGAACACACTGACGACACCTACAGAAGTTTGTTCTTTCCTTGGTCTTGCTGGTTATTATCGTCGTTTCATTTCGAATTTCTCGAAGATTGCGGTTCCACTCACTGCTTTGACTCAGAAGAATAAGCCTTTTGAGTGGGGACCCAAGCTAGAAGAAGCGTTTCAAACGCTGAAACAGAAGCTTTGTGATGCTCCTGTTCTATCTCTGCCTGAGGGAAACGATGATTTCGTTGTCTACTGTGATGCGTCCAACTTAGGCCTTGGTTGTGTTCTCATGCAATGAGGCAAAGTTATTGCATATGCGTCTAGACAATTGAAAGTTCATGAGAAGAACTACACCACTCATGATCTTGAGTTGGGTGCTGTGGTTTTTGCTCTTAAAATCTGGAGACACTATCTTTATGGCACGAAGTGTGTGGTTTTCACAGACCACAAAAGTCTCCAGCATATTCTTAATCAGAAGGAGCTGAACATGAGGCAACGACGATGGGTTGAGCTCTTAAACGACTACGATTGCAAAATTCGCTACCATCCTGGTAAGGCGAATGTCGTAGCCGATGCACTTAGTCGGAAAGAGCGAGTCAAGCTTCATTCTGTTCGCACTCTATCTGATATTCAATCTCGTGTCCTTCAAGCTCAACGATCTTGTGTGATCAAAGGCTTATTGAAAAATGAGCTACCGCTTTAACTTGAGCTTAAACTCGAAAGGAAAGACGATGGTTTGCTCTACTTCAAGGATCGTTTGTGGATTCCAAAACAAGATGATCTTCGCACCCTAGTGATGGACGAATCTCACAAGTCTCGATATTCTATCCATGCTGGTGCTGATAAAATGTACAAGGATCTTCGTACTCAGTGTTGGTGGCCTGGTATGAAGAAGGATGTTGCCTTGTATGTATCAAAATGCCTAACTTGTCTCAAAGTCAAGGCTGAACATCAACGACCTTCTGGTTTGCTTGTACAACCAGAGATACCGGTTTGGAAGTGGGAGAACATTGCAATGGATCTCATCACTAAATTACCGCATACATCTAAAGGTCTTGATGCTATTTGGGTTGTTATCGATCGACTAACGAAATCAGCTCATTTTATTCCGATTCGCGAGGATCTATCTGCTGATAAACTTGCAAAGATTTATGTTGATGAGATTGTATCACGACATGGTGTTCCTTTGGATATCATTTCTGATCATGATGCTCGGTTTTCATCTCATTTCTGGAAGACCATGCAATCCGCTTTGGGAACCCAACTAAATCTAAGCACTGCTTATCATCCCCAAACAGATGGACAATCTGAGAGAACAATTCAAACTTTGGAGGATATGCTTAGAGCATGCGTGATAGACTTTGGTGGTAATTGGGACTCTCATCTGCCGTTGATCGAGTTCTCTTATAACAATAGTTATCATGCTAGCATCAATATGGCACCATTCGAAGCTCTCTACGGTCGAAAATGTCGTTCACCTGTCTGTTGGAATGAGATCGGTGAAGCTCAGCTTACTGGACCTGAGCTCATTCTGGAAACAACAGACAAAATCAAGAAAATTCGCGATAATCTTGTGATAGCTAGAAGCCGTCAAAAGAGTTATGCGGATATGCGACGCAAGCCCTTAGAATTTCAAGTCGGAGACCATGTCCTACTCAAGGTGTCACCTTGGAAGGGAGTGGTGAGATTTGGAAAGAAAGGAAAACTTGCACCTCGATATGTTGGACCATTTAAGATTGTCGAAAGAATTGGAAAGGTTTCCTATCGACTAGAGCTACCTCCAGAGCTTGGAAATATTCATCCGACTTTTCACGTGTCCAATTTGCGAAAGTGTTTAGCTGACGCTGATCTTCACATTCCTCTCGATGAAATTCAAATCGATGAAACGATGCACTTTGTCGAGAAACCTATGGAGATAGTGGACCGTACATTTAAACAGTTGAAGAACAAACGGATTCATTTGGTTAAGGTTCGTTGGGAATCTAAGCGTGGCCCAGAGTTTACTTGGGAATGTGAGGACCAAATGAAGGCGAAATATCCGCAATTGTTCTCACAAGTTTCCTCTAGTTAAAATTTCGGGACGAAATTTTCTAAAGTAGGGGAGAGTGTGACAACTGTGCTCTGTAATCGATGAAAAATGTAGAACAATGTTAATTATCAATAAAACAATGTGTTTTGGTGTTATTATGTGTGTGTTTGTGTTTGATGATTTTACGATTCGATTCGACTCCGATTTCAAGCTTTAAATCGCTTTTTGGAAGGTTATACGCAAACTGGTGCGTAAACGCAGTCAGTTTAACGCGAAAAACATTCCGGAATAGTGACATAGGCTTAACATTCCTTAAATAACCTTCACATAACTTAGAAATAAGTTTTGGATGGTTTGGTGTGTCGAAAACAAGTTTATTCGATCGCAGGGACTATTTGTGTCAAACTGCGAAACTATACCGATTTGTATAGTATCGAACAGTCTAGAACTTGATCATAAGCTAAACATACCATAAATAACCTAAACATATCTTAGAAATAAGCTTTGAGGGGTTCGGTGTGCGAAAACATGCTTATTTGATCTTACAGGGACTAAAAGCGTCAAAAAGTGCATAAGTTTGCATTTTCGCGCATATCTTACGTTCTGAATACATCCGGACATCCAAAAATTTATGTAATCATTAAAATACTTTATTTTAGTGATTGGCATGATAAAATTTCATTCGTCGCTTAATTTGGATCGTTTTTGCGTCCGTTACGACTTCCGTCGTAATTTATCGAACAACGCAACCGTACGACCAAACGAGCCGACATCCGAGATATTTTTGAGCACATTTTAAGTTCCCTATACTTTAACTTCATTTTAGAGCTTTGAAATGGGGTTAATGGGGCTTAAACGTGTCAAAAATGCATCGAAAACCAAGTTTTGGGGCTTCGGGGGCTAAATCTATCGTTTTTGAAAGTTGCTGGTCTGCAGCTCCCTTACGGACCGTATGGACATATGCTTATGGTCTGTAAGCAGTGCCCAGCACATCAGAAATGCAGAAACATTGAATCTGGTCATTCCCACTTGTTCCAGTGGTTTTGATCCCTGGTTTTTCATGCTATGGGCTGGTTTGTGTGGTGAACAAGTCCCCCAATCATTCCCCAACAATTGTAAGGCCAAGATCATTCCCTCTTTACCAAGAAATGATCCTAACGGTTTTGCGAAAACTATATATAGCATGGCCCTCATTCCATTTTCTGCACATTTGATCTGAGAATTCTCTAAGTTGTTGTGATTATTCACTACATACCTAAGAATACTTGGAATCAAATCTCTTTGGACCCTTTGTAAGTCCTCTTTCATTCTTTTATTGCTTTCCTAGCTTAAAAGTCAAACAGTGTTTAACTTTAAGCTTTGACCAGTCAATGGTCAACGAGAAGTTCGTTTGAACTTCACAACGTGAGCGTAATCACGATGGTTATAGCCCTTAGTGACTATACCTACTGATTACCACGTTGACTAGGCGTAGTGACGAGTCGTAGTTTCGGTCAAAATGCGCATTTAAGCGTATTTTGCAACCAAACTACTCTTGGTATCAAAACAAAGACTTTGTTTTGATATCAAAACTTGTTTTCTAACTTAGTTAAGCATGTTCTAACATGCTTAGCTCGTCACTTTTAGTTTAGTGCTTCTTTAGAGTCGTAAGTCAAGCGGTCTAACCCACCGCTTAGACATTCGAACTCGACCCGTTTGGTCGATCATTAGGATCCGACCAAGCATGTTTAGTGACCATAGTTGCATAGGGAATAACCTTCCGAGGTTATACCTTATGGTCACCTAGTTTAAGTAGTTGTATGATAGGTAGTTTGTATGGATATGGTTTGGGAAACAAAGATACTGGTTAACTCGTGGTTTACGAAACAACTTATGGTTTTCAAAACAAACTTGTAAAACTAAACAACCAACCATGAACTCGCTCAACTTTGTTGTTGACTCGTTGTTACATGCCTTGCAGGCCTTTAGGTGCATATTGTTGGAACTTGCTGTCTGGGAAGCTGGAGTGGTCATGGGTCGAGATATATGGAAACACAATACAAGACTAATGGCGCTTACATGTGGTTCATAAACACTTAATGAATAAATTATGCTTCCGCTGTATACTGTGAATTATTTGTAACATTGTAACACTTAATGTTAATAAATGAAAACTTTATTTAAATATAACTATGAGTTCAATGTGATTGGTGGCTAGATCCTGGTCAGTCACGCCTCCTGCGGTGATACTCCGCTTGTGGATTTTGGGGGTGTGACAGATTGGTATCAGAGCCATTGGTTATAATAAACTTGGTTTTAAAAAAGGGGAAAAACGTTTTTGTAAAACCAGACTACAACCGAACAGTTCTGAAAACATGAATACGACCATGACACTCAGCTCCAGATTGCAAGGTTCGTCCCTCGTATACTCATTGTACTGCATAACTAGTGAACACTTACATATGATATTGCATGTGATTGCACGTTTAGCACAACAGTATGAATTCATATATTACTTGCATGTGTTATGTGACTGTTAAAACATTCATGACTTTCGCTTCGTGATGCTCTTCGTTTGCTACTCGAGTTTGAGGAACCATTTGACATGAGTTAAGAGGAGCTGAGATGAGCATGCAAATCGCAATATTATTGTGGGTGCACACATAATAATAATGTGGGGTGCATGCGAGTCCCAGTGAGGCTTAACAAGTGAAAAAGGGGTTCTTGTCACACCCCCAAAATCCACCATGCGGATTACCACCGCTTGGAGGCGTGACGTGACCAGGATCGAGCCACCAATCATATTGAACAACGAAATTAAGTAAGTAAAACCAACCACAATACAATTGGTGACCATAAGACAGTAACCAGTTTTAAGTTAACAAAGTTCAGTTTAAAACAGCGGAAGCATAAAACGTAAGTTCAAAACATAAGTCCCATAGTTCATAAGTTTAAAGTCCAAAACGTAGGTTTAATAAGTTCATAAGGATTAAATATTCCGCACGGGACATATTCCACAACAACCTTCTCCTCGTGCAAGCTCCAAAAGCATCTAGCGACCTGTAAGGCATGTAACAACGAGTCAACAACAAAGTTGAGTGAGTTCACGTTTGGTTGTTTAGTTTTAAGTTGTTTCTGAAAAACATGGTTTGACTTTCGTTGGCTTAATTGCCGTGGGGGTTACCCCGTTGTTGAAAGTATGTTTAACCAGTTCCTTTTCATTACCCAAACCATATCCATAATTAGTGGGGGCTTCCCCATGTGAACTACTAGACGGTATGATATCGACTACTAACGAAAGTAAGTTGTGCCCTAAGTCAATGTCTATCAGCATTGACCCTTTCCTTAGTCCATTAGTACACGCCCGTTCGAACGACACGGTGTGAGGTTTGTTAAACCTAATAGCGCTATTAACTAGTGACCCGCTCGTCATCGGCCTCGGCGATTAAGTCGATATAAAATGAGGGACTTATGATAGAGTTTTGTCTAGTAAGTTTTAAGGTTGTTGTCCTACCCAAGGAGGACGAACGTACGTAGTTCTCCCAAAGAGAATACGCAGGATTAATATTGGCATCCTACCCAAGGAGGATGGCCGTACATATCCTACCTAAGTAAGATATGTAGATTCCGTTTTAATTCTTTAACCCATTCCCAAACCACCGGGAATCCCATGCCTTAGAAAGTGTGTGAACTCACCTCGGTTTGCTCGGTTAGATTCTCAAATATAGCTAACAGTCAAGGTCGGTCAATCACATCCTAATATGATTACCAGTTAGTCATTTAGTGATTTTCAAATAGAGCACAAAGTTCCTACCCGTATCTATCACATAACATGCATCACTTTAACGGTTTATGCCCATATAAGTTTCCCATCCATTCCCCACTCATAAACAAACATACGATAATGCACATAACACATATAACATGTTACATCATTCACAGATAACCTACCCGACATTTAGACATGCAGATTACAACTTATGTCATTTCAGCATTAATATTCAAAACCGGACTGTTTTCAGACATTTTAATAAAATAGTTAAATTGTTCCAAAAATTCCCAAATTTTTACAGAATGTCTTAAATATTCCAAATTTTATTGTGTAAAAATATCGGGGTCCAGTTCATTACTAATATTTTATAAAAATTAATTTTCCAGACTGAACTCATATTTACCTTTTTCTGACCATAGTCCACGGAATAATTTATTTAAAATTCATCGAGAGTCCGATTTATGAAATTCCAGTGAGAGAAATACAAATACATCGGTGGTCATCTACAGTGAAAGTTTCATGATCTAACTCTACACAGAACTCAAGTTATGATAGAAAACAAAACGCATATTTTCAGCAGAAAAATGCAGCTCTAGCTGCTGTTACGAAATGGCACTTTAAAAATAGTAAACGAAGTCCAAAAATTATGATTCCGGTGCCATTAGAACCGAATTTCATAATACATAAACCTAGACTTCTGAAAATACATTTTTCGTTAAGTTATGGTCTGGTTACGGCCAACTGAAGTTGGCTGTAAAAACCAACCAGCTTTCTGTTTCAGCTTTTAGCTTTATAACTTGTGTTCGATTGATTCCGTTAACATGTTTAGTGATCACAACAACATCAAACACTAATATTAACCAGAAAAATCATCAGAAAATCAACAAGAATCATAACAACACAAGATCTACATGATTTACACACATATCTTCTCTTTATCCATCTTTTATTCCATATGTTCAAGACTCTAGTGCAAGTGCTTTAGTGTTTCATAATTTTAATCATTAAATCACCTATTAACCACTTAAATAACATGAAGAATGAACGGATCTAAGTTCTTACCACTAGCTCAAGGCTAGGGAAGTTCGAGTGAAGAAATGTCGTGGTTAATAGCGAATGGAGAAGGTCCTTCCACTTCCGAGAGCACCAAGCTTAGTTGTAAGACCCGTAGCACCTTTGTATGTATGTAGATTGCTTGGAAAGTGAAGTGAGGGTGGTGGTATGGTGGTGGTTGTTCTCGGTTGATCAAGAGGAAGAGAAGGAGAGTTTTTGGTGTGTTGTTTTGAAGTGTGAAGATAAAGATGATGAACTAGTGGTTAAATAACGAATCTCCCAACATCCTTTTATCCACTAGTCCTAATGTCCCCTTAAGTACCAAGCACATCTTCAACAAATCCAAGAAGGAGATTTAGGAAAGATATGATGTCTAGATGATTTTGGGTGTGGGGTCCCCTTAGGGGACGGTTACAATGGGGGGGGGGGTACTAGCTTAGGTTTAAACCATTAGTTACAATCTAGTCTAATTTCAAGTATTAGTTACGTGTCTCGGTTATAAGATATTTTGTATGATGTGTTATGATGCTCGGGGATCATAACTAGCTTGCAAACATTAAAACAATGTGTTTGGAAATATCTTTATGTTCCGGGTAAAGTCCGGTTGTTCGGTTTGACACTGTTCCGTTAAAGTGCTTAATTAAACCGTAAAGTGTCTTATATATATATTTTTGTAACGTTTTTAATTTTCAACACTCGGAAAAGCACACAAGACTATTTAGTAACTTTTCTGCATACTACTAGTATGTTAACAAGCACATGTAAGTATAACACGTGTCACACCCCGACCACGTGTAACATACAAAACGTGGCGGAAACGTCGGGGAGTGTTGTAACAGAATTAATGTTTCATAACCATGGATACCAAAAAGTGTTTTGTTTTATTAAACATTGAATAATTACATCATCTGGAAATCTAAATACACAATTTAAACATAGTCTATCATTGTTATTGAGTCACTAAGGCCTTGTCCAGTCCTATGTGAGCATGCATCCTATCAAACGATATCATCCAACAATACCTGAAACATATGTGAAAACGAGGTCAGCAAAGAAATGCTGGCGAATACATTGGTTTTGTTGAAAATAAGATTCATGACTTCTGTTTGAGAAAATGTTTAGTCATGAACCTTGTAATTTACTTTGTCTTTGTAAATCATTTGAAAAATAATAAGTTTAGATGATATGTATAAATAAGAGAATAATGCATGATTAAATGAATAACCATGTAAAATGAGTTTGTATAAGATAAGTTGTTTGTAAATCAGTGTCTTGTGAAAAGTATGTTACTTGTATAAAATGTTCTATGTCTCAAACTGAAATGATTCAAATAACGCTACAATATGTAATACCATACAAACACTTATATATAGGAAGTACCAGCGGCGTATCCACCATGTTTATATCATATTACATACGCATCGTTACTTAATCACTTAATCAAACCAAACCACCAAAGTAATGTTCATGTCCAATGTAAATCATGTAATATGTATAACCAGAATGATATGTATGGCTAGTGAAATGCATCAACTAAACCATAGGTGAAACGCACAAAACAAAGTATTGAAGTAAAACTTGGTTTAAACCAATACTATGTTTAGTGTAAATGCATGATCAAATGTAAATCATGACCCAATGTTTACCCAATCGTTAAAACATTTTGTAAAATCGTTCAAGTCGTTCTTGTTTTAATTGTTCAAATCGTTCTTGTTTTAATTGTGAAACTACTTTATGGTCAATTCTCTAATAACATTCAAACCTTCTTGACTCGATCCTCGTTCCAACTCGCTCTCGTTCTCGTTCTTAATAAACCCTTACCAAAGGGTAAATTAATAATTACAGATTCAGTCGTTACCCAAAATACCCATACATAACCATGGGTATAGAGAATAACGGGATTTGTCAGATCCTATGGTACCATAACCTAATACTGGTCGGCTTGATCATTGCTAATGAATGTCATTGGTTATGTAACTACAACCCACAAGTTTGTTCACTTTATTGAAATCGTTCTTGAAACCATTGTAATTGTTTTTGAAACTATTGTAATTGTTTTTGAATCCATTGTTATCGTTCTTGAAACCACATTGTAATTGTTATTGTAATCGTTCTTGAAATCATTGTTAAGACATTTAGCACATATGAGTCACCCCAAAACAGTTGAAAACAGTAAAAGAGGGGAATAATGTACTCGCCTGAGAATGCTTAGAAGTCTTGAACAACAACCAAACAAAGCTAGAGGGAGCACGGAATCAGTCGGCAATCTAAAACTATATAAATAAACCGGACTTAAATCGGGAGATCGGATAGGATGAGGCTTGGTAAACCAAATGAGTATTGGAACTCATATGATATGGTTTAACAAGGCCTACATACTACATGAAACCTAACCTAAGTGCTTTCGACCCATCGCGACCCATTAAGGTAGCTTATGCTACGTTAACGCGTCGTGCGCGTGAAACGCGTTCGGACCGTCTAACTAGTCCTATGACAAGTGTTATATGCCTAAACATGTTACATAATCAGTTATGTGACAAAAGTTTAGGTTACATATGCTTAATTACCAATTATACATGAAAAGGGTATTCTGGTAATTTACCTAAGGCATATAAACTACCTATCATACAACTACTTAAACGATGTGACCATAAGGTATAACCTCGAAAGGTTATGCCCTATACTAGGGTCACCTACTGTATTTTGTCGGATCCTAATGATCGACCAAACTGGTTCGGGTTCGAAGGTATAAGCGATTTATTAGATCGCTTACCCTACGACCCTAGACAACGTGGTAATCAGTAGGCATAGTCCCAAGGGACTATAACCAACGTGATTACACTCACGTTGCGAAGTTCAAACGAACTTCGCATTGACCATTAACTGGTCAACGCTGAAAGTCAAACAAAGTTTGACTTTCGAACTCGAAAAGCAATAAAATAAGGAAAAGAATGAAAGAATACTTACGAAGGGTCCCCGAATGCTAATTTCGATCCGAGAATCTCAGGTATGAAACAATGGTTTCAACTTAGAGTTTCTAAGATCAAAATTCTAGTGGTTTTTGAAGTTATGGGGTGGGGTATTTATAGTTTTCGGGTAACCGTTAAGATCATTTCATGGAATCCGTGCTTTAATCGTAACCGTACAAGTGTTGGAACCTTATGGTGACTAAAAATGAGCCTTATCATCTGACTAAGCAATTTAGAATGTGTGGGTGAGAATCAAACAGCTGCAACTTGCTGTTAAAAACATTGAATCTGTTCTGATATGCAGACGCGGCCCGCTTCAGGATCAGCCAAATACAATGCGGGCTGCCTGGCCTATCTGATCAGCCCACATGTTTCAAAAATGACAGTTTCAGTCCCTGCACGTGTTTAAGGCCATTTCCGACACTTCTAAGGCCCGTAAAGCCAACTTTAAGGCCCTAAAATGATACCTAAACATTGTGGACATGAAAAATGCTCAAAAATATGCCGGATGATGATTCGTTTGGTCGTACGAACGCGATGTTCGCTTAATTACGACGGAATGCGCATAAGCGTGAAAAACGATCCAAATGACGCAACGAATGGATTTTTGGCAAGCCAAACACTAAAGAATAATATAGTCATGCTTACATAAATTTTTGGATGTCCGGATGTATTCAGAACGTGAGTTATGCGCGAAAATGCAAACTTGTGCACTTTTTGACACTTTTAGTCCCTGAATGAGCCAAAAGTTTATTTTAGCACACCGAACCCCTCAAAGCCTATTTCTAAGCTATATAAAGGATATTTAAGGTGTGTTTAACTTATGGTCATATTCTGGAATGTCTGTTACAGTTCAAATTGGCATACTTTCGCAGTTTGTCATATTTAGTCCCTGTAAGCGAATTAGCTTGTTTTTGCCATACCAAAGCCTTCAAAACTTATTTCTAAGTTATGTAAAGGTTATTTAAGGTATGTTAAGCCTATGTCACTATTCCGGAGTGTTTGTTGCATTAAACTGGTTATATTTACGCATCGGTGCGCGTATAACCTTCTAGAAAGCGATTTAGAGTTTGGAATCGAATAAGAATTGATATGTGCAAATGATACACATATTTTTACAAATCCCAAGTATGAAATACAATATTTTATTGATTCGGTATTTGTTTGATGGCCGTGGAGGCACAGGTGTTACAACACGGTAATCAGAGAGCAGTTAAATGATTCAGCACAGTCATCAAGTACTTTAATTAATATTAATAGATTGTACGGTTACATGTAAATTTGAGGGTTGTCACATTCTCCCCCTGTTAAGAGAATTTCATCCCGAAATTTAGCGCGTGATTACTGAGGAAGCTAGTTAAGTTGCGTTGGTTTCCTGGTTTTCCTGGGGTGTCACATCATCCCCCTGTTGGTTTGGAATTTCGTCCCGAAATTCTGCAGTAGCTTCAGTCTCAGTAGTGGTTGCGTTTTTCTTAAACAGCTGGGGGTACTTGAGTTTCATTTGGTCTTCTCGTTCCCATGTATACTCTGGGCCACGATGGGAATCCCAAACGAACTCGGACAAGAGGTATTCTGGTGCGCTTGAGGATCTTAACATCTCGATCAGTAATCTCTACTGGTTCCTCGACGAATCGCAGCTGGTCGTCGATAGTGAGCTCCTTTAAGGGAACTATGAGGGTCTCATCTGACAGACACTTCTTCAGATTCGACACATGGAATACGTCATGAACTCCGCTGAGTTCTTCGGGTAGATTCAACCTGTAGGCGACTTTGCCAATTTTCTCGATGATTTCGAACGGTCCGACATAGCGCGGATTGAGTTTGCCTCGTTTGCCAAAACGGACTACACCTTTCCAAGGTGAGACTTTGAGTAGCACTCGATCCCAACCTGGAACTCGAGTGGTTTTCTTCCCTTATCAGCATAGCTTTTCTGACGGTCACGAGCTGCCGCCATTCGCTGTCGTATCTGAGCAATTCTCTCGGTGGTATCTACCACAAGTTCTGGGCCAGTGATTTGGCTGTCACCAACTTCTGCCCAACAGAGAGGTGATCGGCATTTGCGTCCGTACAATGCCTCGAACGGAGCGGCCTGGATGCTGGTGTGGTAGCTGTTGTTATATGAAAACTCCACTAGCGGGAGATGCTTTTCCCAGCCATTACCAAAATCGATTACACATGCCCTAAGCATGTCTTCAAGGGTTTGGATGGTGCGTTCAGATTGCCCATCCGTCTGTGGGTGATAAGCGGTGCTCATATCTAAACGTGAGCCAAAAGACTTGTGCATTGCTTGCCACAGTTCAGAAGTAAAACGCGCGTCACGATCAGAAATGATGGAGGTTGGCACTCCGTGCCTTGATACCACTTCTTTTAGGTAGATGTCTGCTAAAGTAGAAAACTTATCCGTTTCCTTGATTGCCAGAAAATGTGCAGACTTGGTCAGTCGATCCACGATCACCCAAATGGTATCGTTTCCGCGTTGAGATCTGGGCAGGCCAGTAACGAAATCCATGGAAATTTGCTCCCATTTCCATTTCAGGATCTCTGGTTGTTGAAGTAGGCCTGATGGTTTCTGATATTCAGTCTTGACTCTCGCACAAGTCAAGCACTTACTGACGTAGGTTGCTATGTGGGCTTTCATGCCAGGCCACCAATACGTAGTCTTGAGGTCGTGGTACATTTTATCCGAACCAGGGTGTACCGAATAACGAGACTTATGTGCTTCATCCATCACAAGCTCGTGTAAGTTTCCATAAAGTGGAACCCAGATGCGTCCGTTAACGTAGTAGGCGCCGTTTTCCTTTTGTTCTAGCCGCTGCCTCGATCCTCGTAAGGATTCAGCCCTGATGTTCTCTGCCTTCAATGCTTCAACCTGAGCATCGCGAATCTGAGTGGGAATGTTAGATTGGATGGTAAGTTGTAAAGCACGTACACGCTTCGGTATAGTATCCTTTCGACTGAGGGCGTCGGCCACCACATTGGCTTTGCCCGGATGGTACTTGATCGCGCATTCGTAGTCATTCAAGAGCTCGACCCATCGGCGTTGTCGCATGTTTAACTCCTTTTACTTGAAGATATGCTCGAGACTCCTGTGATCGGTGTAAATGGTGCACTTGGTACCGTACAGGTAATGTCTCCATATCTTAAGTGCGAAAACAACTGCTCCCAGCTCCAAGTCGTGCGTAGTGTAGTTCCTTTCGTGAACTTTAAGTTGGCGCGATGCGTAGGCAATGACCTTGTCACGTTGCATCAATACGCAACCAAGTCCTTGGATGGAAGCGTCGCAATAAACCACAAAATCATCTGTGCCTTCAGGCAATGAGAGGATAGGCGCGCTACAAAGTCTATCTTTTAAGTGCTGGAAAGCAGATTCCTGTGCATTACCCCAATGGTAGGTAACACCCTTCTGGGTCAGTGAAATGAGAGGTTGTGCAATCTTTGAGAAATCCTTGATAAACCTTCTGTAATATCCTTCCAAACCCAAGAATTGGTGGATTTCTGTTGGTGTGCGGGGTGCAGGCCAGTTCTTGATCGAGTCAACCTTGGATGGATCCACATGAATTCCATCCTTGTTTACCACGTGGCCTAGAAAGTGAACTTCGCGAAGCCAGAAGTCACATTTTGAAAACTTGGCATACAGTTGCTCTGCTCGAAGAAGTTCCTGCATAAGTCATAGATGCTGCTCATGTTCCTCCTGACTCTTCGAATAGATCAGAATATCGTCGATGAATACAATAACGAACTTATCCAGGTAAGGCTTGCACACTTGGTTCATGAGATCCATGAAGACTGCTGGTGCATTCGTCAACCCGAAAGGCATGACCAGAAACTCGTAATGGCCGTAGCGAGTTCTGAACGCTGTTTTGGAGACATCCTCATCTCGGACTCTCAGCTGATGGTATCCCGATCTCAAATCAATCTTAGAGTAATAGCTCGACCCTTGCAACTGGTCGAAGAAGTCGTCAATACATGGAAGAGGATAACGATTCTTCACGGTCACCTTGTTAAGTTCGCGATAGTCAATACACATTCTGAAGGTACCGTCTTTCTTCTTTACGAATAACACTGGAGCTCCCCATGGCGAAGAGCTAGGATGTATGAAACCCTTTTCCAAGAGTTCTTGTAATTGCGTGGACAGTTCTTCAAGTTCTGATGGAGCTAGATGATAAGGTGCTCGAGCTACTGGTGCTGCTCCAGGAGCTAGCTCGATTTGAAACTCAACTTGGCGATGAGGCGGAAGACCAGGTATTTCCTCAGGAAATACCTCAGGAAAATCACGTACAATAGGTATGTCTTCAATTCTCTTCTCTTCTGTTGATGTGTCAGCAACGAGTGCTAGAATGGCAGTGTGGCCCTTTCGCAAACACTTCTGGGCCTTAAGGAAAGAGATAATGCCTACGACAGCACCACTCTTGTCGCCATGAATCATGAGAGGTTCTTCACCAGAACGAGGAATGCGGACGATCTTCTCCTTGCAAAAAATCTCCACTTGATGATGAGATAGCCAATCCATCCCAATAACGACGTCGAAACTACCCAGTGTGATAGGAATAAGATCGATAGAGAAAGTCTGACCAGCTAAGACGAGGTTACAACCTTTAACTATGTGTGTGGCTTCAAGACTTTTACCGTTGGCTAGTTCTACCGTGTGTTTGGTGTTCATAAGTGTTAGAGTGCGCTTAAGCATTTGGCTAACTTTTAAGGACACATAACTAATATCGGCACCCGAATCGAATAAAACAGTAACAAAGAAGTCGTCCAGAAGAAACTTACCCATCACAACGTTGGGATCGTTCCTTGCATCACCCTGGCCTAGCACGAAAACACGTCCCCTGGCACCATTGCCATTATTGTTACCCCCGTTGTTGCCTCCATTGTTGCCTCCATTGTTGTTCCCATTGTGGTTCCCATTTCCTTGGTTGTTGTAGTTCTGATTCTGGTTCAGTTGAGGACAGTTCCTCTTAAAGTGGCCTTCAGCGCCACACTGAAAGCAACCTTTATTGCCCTGCTGTTGCTGCTGCTGGTGGTTCTGTGGAGCTTGTTGTTATTGTTGGCGATTCTGATTCGCAGGACGCGGGCTCCTGCAATCTTTAGCTTCATGACCCAGCTTGTGACATCTCTGACAACGACCTTTGTTGCACTGCCCGCTGTGGTGCAAATTACATCGGTTGCACTTAGGGTGATTTCCCTTGTACCCACCCTGACCTTGATTCCCAGAAGACTGCTGACTGGGGCTCCTGTACTCGTCTGTCTTTCGCTGCTGGGACTGAACTGAAGCAGAACCCTTACTGGAATTTCCATCCCATTTCCGCTTGTTGTCGCTAGGAGCATCGGAAGTAGCTGTAGCACTGATACGTTTGGGTATCCTGTTTTGCTCCACCGCCTGGTCGGTGAGACGATGAGCCAACTTGATGATTTGCTGAATGGTACCCAGGTTAGCTGAAGTTACGTGACTTTGAATCTCTGGTACAAGGCCCTTGAGGTACAGCTCAATACGTTTGATGGGAGGGTCTACCATAGTGGGACACAAGATGGCCAGCTCGTTTGACCTCTTAGTATACGCCTCAATCTCAGACCCCGTCATCTTTAGATTGAAAAATTTCACCTCTAGTTTGTGGATGTCATCCCGACTACAGTATTCCTCTTTGATCAGTTCCTTGAAACCATTCCAGGGGGTGGCATTAGCAACTGCCAGTCCTAGTAGTTGAACCTATGCCTTCCACCAGGTTAATGCAGCACCTTCAAGTGTTCCGGTAGCATATTTCACCCTACGGTCTTCAGGGCATTCGCACATCTCGAAAACAGACTCAAGCTTTTCAAACCAGTGAAGAAGGCCTACTGCTCCTTCTGTGCCACTGAAAGTAGTAGGTCGGCAGTCCATGAACGTCCACACAGGAGGTTGAGCATGTTGACCTGTTGCGCGAGAACAAAAGACAAGGTTAAGCACGAGGATTGGTTTGCGAAGGTAGGATCTAAACATCCTAAGATAGGTTGATATGGCAGGTTATACCTCCTGCAGGATTTGCTGCGAGGGCCTCAGCAACTCATTCGTTGATCAAAGCCGTCAACTGGGCTTGAGTGAGGTTGATACGTCCTCCGCGTCCGCTCATGATCTTCACAATGAAGCAACGTAAGTGAGAAAAGTGTCGCGAAAGTGTGTAAGTGTGGGACGATAGTAGAGAGTAAGCACACAAGGTTCAAATTGCAACTATCACGTTAATCAATGCACAGTGTGAACTATCTAACAGATAATATAACATAAATCATACCACCTATTGTGTCGAGTCTTGCACGTGGAGCGAAGCGTCGTTGTGGATCGTTGAGCATTGTACAGGTTATAGTCTGGTTGTGGATTTTGGGGGTGTGACAGATTGGTATCAGAGCCATTGGTTATAATCAACTTGGTTTTAAAAAAGGGGAAAAACGTTTTTGTAAAACCAGACTATAACCGAACAGTTCTGAAAACGTGAATACGACCATGACACTCAGCTCCAGATTGCAAGGTTCGTCCCTCGTATACTCATTGTACTGCATAACTAGTGAACACTTACATATGATATTGCATGTGATTGCACGTTTAGCACAACAGTATGAATTCATATATTACTTGCATGTGTTATGTGACTGTTAAAACATTCATGACTTTCGCTTCGTGATGCTCTTCGTTTGCTACTCGAGTTTGAGGAACCATTTGACATGAGTTAAGAGGAGCTGAGATGAGCATGCAAATCGCAATATTATTGTGGGTGCACACATAATAATAATGTGGGGTGCATGCGAGTCCCAGTGAGGCTTAACAAGTGAAAAGGGGGTTCTTGTCACACCCCCAAAATCCACCATGCGGAGTACCACTGCTTGGAGGCGTGACGTGACCAGGATCGAGCCACCAATCATATTGAACAATGAAATTAAGTAAGTAAAACCAACCACAATACAATTGGTGACCATAAGATAGTAACCAGTTTTAAGTTAACAAAGTTCAGTTTAAAACAGCGGAAGCATAAAACGTAAGTTCAAAACATAAGTCCCATAGTTCATAAGTTTAAAGTCCAAAACGTAGGTTTAATAAGTTCATAAGGATTAAATATTCTGCACGGGACATATTCCACAACAACCTTCTCCTCGTGCAAGCTCCAAAAGCATCTAGCGACCTGTAAGGCATCTAACAACGAGTCAACAACAAAGTTGAGTGAGTTCACGTTTGGTTGTTTAGTTTTAAGTTGTTTCTGAAAAACGTGGTTTGACTTTCGTTGGCTTAATTGCCGTGGGGGTTACCCCGTTCGTGAAAGTATGTTTAACCAGTTCCTTTTCATTACCCAAACCATATCCATAATTAGTGGGGGCTTCCCCATGTGAACTACTAGACGGTATGATATCGACTACTAACGAAAGTAAGTTGTGCCCTAAGTCAATGTCTATCAGCATTGACCCTTTGCCTTATTCCATTAGTACACGCCCGTTCGAACGACACGGTGTGAGGTTTGTTAAACCTAATGACCCGCTCGCCATCGGCCTCGGCGATTAAGTCGATATAAAATGAGGGACTTATGATAGAGTTTTGTCTAGTAAGTTTTAAGGTTGTTGTCCTACCCAAGGAGGACGAACGTACGTAGTTCTCCCAAAGAGAATACGCAGGATTAATATTGGCATCCTACCCAAGGAGGATGGCCGTACATATCCTACCTAAGTAAGATATGTAGATTCCGTTTTAATTCTTTAACCCATTCCCAAACCACCGGGAATCCCATGCCTTAGAAAGTGTGTGAACTCACCTCGGTTTGCTCGGTTAGATTCTCAAATATAGCTAACAGTCAAGGTCGGTCAATCACATCCTAATATGATTACCAGTTAGTCATTTAGTGATTTTCAAATAGAGCACAAAGTTCCTACCCGTATCTATCACATAACATGCATCACTTTAACGGTTTATGCCCATATAAGTTTCCCATCCATTCCCCACTCATAAACAAACATACGATAATGCACATAACACATATAACATGTTACATCATTCACAGATAACCTACCCGACATTTAGACATGCAGATTACAACTTATGTCATTTCAGCATTAATATTCAAAACCGGACTGTTTTCAGACATTTTAATAAAATAGTTAAATTGTTCCAAAAATTCCCAAATTTTTACAGAATGTCTTAAATATTCCAAATTTTATTGTGTAAAAATATCGGGGTCCAGTTCATTACTAATATTTTATAAAAATTAATTTTCCAGACTGAACTCATATTTACCTTTTTCTGACCATAGTCCACGGAATAATTTATTTAAAATTCATCGAGAGTCCGATTTATGAAATTCCAGTGAGAGAAATACAAATACATCGGTGGTCATCTACAGTGAAAGTTTCATGATCTAACTCTACACAGAACTCAAGTTATGATAGAAAACAAAACGCATATTTTCAGCAGAAAAATGCAGCTCTAGCTGCTGTTACGAAATGGCACTTTAAAAATAGTAAACGAAGTCCAAAAATTATGATTCCGGTGCCATTAGAACCGAATTTCATAATACATAAACCTAGACTTCTGAAAATACATTTTTCGTTAAGTTATGGTCTGGTTACGGCCAACTGAAGTTGGCTGTAAAAACCAACCAGCTTTCTGTTTCAGCTTTTAGCTTTATAACTTGTGTTCGATTGATTCCGTTAACATGTTTAGTGATCACAACAACATCAAACACTAATATTAACCAGAAAAATCATCAGAAAATCAACAAGAATCATAACAACACAAGATCTACATGATTTACACACATATCTTCTCTTTATCCATCTTTTATTCCATATGTTCAAGACTCTAGTGCAAGTGCTTTAGTGTTTCATAATTTTAATCATTAAATCACCTATTAACCACTTAAATAACATGAAGAATGAACGGATCTAAGTTCTTACCACTAGCTCAAGGCTAGGGAAGTTCGAGTGAAGAAATGTCGTGGTTAATAGCGAATGGAGAAGGTCCTTCCACTTCCGAGAGCACCAAGCTTAGTTGTAAGACCCGTAGCACCTTTGTATGTATGTAGATTGCTTGGAAAGTGAAGTGAGGGTGGTGGTATGGTGGTGGTTGTTCTCGGTTGATCAAGAGGAAGAGAAGGAGAGTTTTTGGTGTGTTGTTTTGAAGTGTGAAGATAAAGATGATGAACTAGTGGTTAAATAACGAATCTCCCAACATCCTTTTATCCACTAGTCCTAATGTCCCCTTAAGTACCAAGCACATCTTCAACAAATCCAAGAAGGAGATTTAGGAAAGATATGATGTCTAGATGATTTTGGGTGTGGGGTCCCCTTAGGGGACGGTTACAATGGGGGGGGGGGGGGGGTACTAGCTTAGGTTTAAACCATTAGTTACAATCTAGTCTAATTTCAAGTATTAGTTACGTGTCTCGGTTATAAGATATTTTGTATGATGTGTTATGATGCTCGGGGATCATAACTAGCTTGCAAACATTAAAACAATGTGTTTGGCAATATCTTTATGTTCCGGGTAAAGTCCGGTTGTTCGGTTTGACACTGTTCCGTTAAAGTGCTTAATTAAACCGTAAGGTGTCTTATATATATATATATATATATATATATATATTTGTAACATTTTTAATTTTCAACACTCAGAAAAGCACACAAGACTATTTAGTAACTTTTCTGCATACTACTAGTATGTTAACAAGCACATGTAAGTATAACACGGTAATCAGAGAGCAGTTAAATGATTCAGCACAGTCATCAAGTACTTTAATTAACATTAATAGATTGTACGGTTACATGTAAATTTGAGGGTTGTCACAGTTCTGTTCCATTATTTGATTGAAGTGAAACGCAACAGCCTATAGGAGTCATAGTAGTGATTGCCTCCTACTCGAATATGATATTTTCATTTCCCTTTGAAACCATTCGAAACTCGATGCTATCGAGTGTCACATGAACACCCATCTAAACGCCTAGCGAACTGTGTGGAACGTTAGGTGCTTGTGCGAACATCCCTGAGCTGGATGTTGCAACGCCGAATGATTGGCTTATACTTCCCTCATTTCTCTTTGTTTGTGGGAACTCAATGTACTGACGACTTAGACCCCAAAGTGCGATCACTTCTGCAACACCTTGGCGACATACCATGTACTACTCAGTCAACTTGCAAGGACGATGGACAAAAGGGTAAATGTAGCACTTTACTGACCCCAGTAGTTGAACGACCCTGATTACCGGCAATGAACCCCAGCAAAGTGACTGCAATCGAATCTCTAACCCTAGTCAGTGACTGATGGGAGTCAACCTTTATGAACCAATCAGGACATAAGCAATGACAACTGACTGTAGAATGGAATGTGAAACTCCCCGCACAGTGAGTAGTGCCTTAGCACGTACCATGGAATGTGAAGATGTGGACCCTGTTGGTGAAAGATCGTAGAGCTCCGTTTCAAACAACAGCATTAGAGGCAACAGTCACGGCAACATCAAGGTATTTATAATGGTAACCAACAGTATGGAAAATGAAGGTGCCTACGACATGGAGTGGCCGTTATTAAATCAAACGACAACAAACAAGGGAACAACGACCATACTGGAAATCCTCACAACGAGTACAACAACACGGGAAATGATGCTCATGGAGGGACATTTAGGATTGGCAAGGGCGATGCCAGGATTATAACAACATGGTGGCCTACATGTTCTTGGTAACTAATTACTTCGTCACTGTTCTGCTTAACCCTGATGCTTCTTGAAACTGAACATGTTGTGGAATCAACTAATGGTAAGTCAAATGAAACCTTATATGTCCGTTGGGATGTAAACTCAACCTTGTGGGACAAGTGTTCGACGTCGACCTTCTTTCTGCTATCCTCGATGGTTCGATGCAGTAGTTAGTATGGATTGGTTATCCAGATATCGCGCAGATAGGTGTGAAGGTTAGCATCATATCAGCATTGAAAGCCAGAAAGCGTCTACGGAGGGACTACCCCGCTATGTTGGCAATCGTTACTAATGTTTGGGCTAAGGAAAGAGGATCGAGGATCCACCAATTGTTCGTAAATTCCACTCAGCATGCTACAGGAGGAACTATCAGGTTTACTTCCACAACTATTAGACAGAATCTCAGTTTGGCCTCATGCCAGGGGCAGCTCTGATTACTTGTACTCATACCGTCTTGCGCCACGAGGGTTGCAAGAACTGCCTAATCAACTTCAGGAACTATTGGACATGAGTTTTATAGGATCTAGTTTTTCGCTTTGGGGAGCCCCAGTTATATCAGTGAAGATAAGCATTTTCGTATGCATACCGACTACCGCAAACTCAACAAGGTGACCGTGAAGAATCGTTATCCTCTCCCACGCATTGATGACTTATTCGACCAGTTGCAAGGGTCGAGTTTCTACTCAAAGATTGACCTGAGGTCAGGCTACCATCAACTGAGAGTCCGAGACGAGGATACCTCTAAGACAGCGTTCGGAACTTGTTATGGGCATTACGAGTTTCTGGTTATGCCTTTTGGATTGACGAATGCACATGCGGTCTTCATGGATCTCATGAACCGAGTGTGCAAACCTTACCTGGATAAGTTTGTCATAGTTTTCATCGACGACATCCTGATATAGTCGAAGAGTCAGGAGGAACACGAGCATCACCTAAGACTTATTTTGGAACTCCTTCGAGCAGAGCAGTTGTATGCCAAATTCTCAAAATGTGACTTTTGGCTTCGCGAAGTCCACTTTCTGGGCCACGTGGTAAACAAGGATGGGATTCATGTTGATCCATCCAAGGTAGACTCGATCAAGAACTGGCCTGCACCCCGTACACCAACAGAAATCCGCCAATTTTTGGGTTTGGCGGGCTACTACAGAAGGTTCATCAAGGATTTCTCAAAGATTGCGCAACCTCTCACTTCACTAACTCAGAAAGGTGTCACCTATCATTGGGGTGATGCACAGGAGTCCGCGTTTCAGCATTTAAAGAATAGACTTTGTAGCGCACCTATCCTCTCATTGCCTGAAGGCATAGATGATTTTGTGGTTTATTGCGACGCGTCCATCCAAGGACTTGGTTGTGTGTTGATGCAACGTGACAAGGTCATTGCTTATGCATCGCGGCAACTTAAGGTTCACGAAAAGAACTACACTACTCACGATCTGGAGCTGGGAGCAGTTGTTTTTGCTCTTAAGATATGGAGACATTACCTGTACGGTACCCAGTGCACTATTTACACCGATCACAGGAGTCTCCAGCATATCCTCGAACAGAAGGAGTTGAACATGCGACAGCGTCGATGGGTCGAACTCCTAAATGGTTATGAATGCGCGATCAAGTATCATCCGGGCAAAGCCAATGTTGTAGCTGATGCCCTCAGCCGGAAGGAGTCTAAACCTAAGCGCGTGCGTGCATTACAGCTGACCATTCACTCTAGTCTTCCTACTCAGATACGAGAAGCACAGATTGAAGCACTGAAACCAGAGAACATCCAGGCTGAGGCCCTGAGAGGATCGAAGAAATGGTTAAAACAAAAGGAAGACGGCGCTTATTACATGACAGGGCGCATCTGGGTTCCCTTGTATGGAAATCTACGTGAGCTTGTGATGGATGAAGCACACAAGTTGTGACAACTGTGCTCTGTAATCGATGAACAATGTAGAAAAATGTTAATTATCAATAAAATAATGTGTTTTGGTGTTATCATGTGTGTTTGTGTTTGATGATTTTACGATTCGATTCGACTCCGATTTCAAGCTTTAAATCGCTTTCTGGAAGGTTATACGCAAACTGGTGCGTAAACGCAGTCAGTTTAATGCTACAAACACTCCAGAATAGTGACATAGGTTTAACATACCTTAAATAACCATCACATAACTTAGAAATAAGTTTTGGATGGTTTGGTGTGTCGAAAACAAGTTTATTCGATCGCAGGGACTATTTGTGTCAAACTGCGAAACTATACCGATTTGTATGGTATCGAACAGTCCGGAACTTCATCATAACTTAAACATACCATAAATAACCTAAACATAGCTTAGAAATAAGCTTTGAGGGGTTCGGTGTGCGAAAACATGCTTATTTGATCTTACAGGGACTAAAAGCGTCAAAAAGTGCATAAGTTTGCATTTTCGGGCATATCTTAAATTCTGAATACATCCGGACATCCAAAAATTTATGTAATCATTAAAATACTTTATTTTAGTGATTGGCATGATAAATTTCATTCGTCGCTTAATTTGGATCGTTTTTGCGTCCGTTACGACTTCCGTCGTAATTTATCGAACAACGCAACCGTACGACCAAACGAGCCGACATCCAAGATATTTTTGAGCACATTTTAAGTTCCCTATACTTTAACTTCATTTTAGAGCTTTGAAATGTGATTAACAGGGCTTAAACGTGTCAAAAATGCATCGAAAACCAAGTTTTGGGACTTCAGGGGCTAAATCTGTCATTTTTGAAAGTTGCTGGTCTGCAGGTCCCTTACGGACTGTATGGACATATGCTTACGGTCCGTAAGCAGTGCCCAGCACATCAGAAATGCAGAAACATTGAATCTGGTCATTCCCACTTGTTCCAATGGTTTTGATCCCTGGTTTTTCATGCTATGGGCTGGTTTGTGTGGTGAACAAGTCCCCCAATCATTCCCCAACAATTGTAAGGCCAAGATCATTCCCTCTTTACCAAGAAATGATCCTAACAGTTTTGCAAAAACTATATATAGCATGGCCCTCATTCCATTTTCTACACATTTGATCAGAGAATTCTCTAAGTTGTTGTGATTATTCACTACATACCTGAGAATACTTGGAATCAAATCTCTTTGGACCCTTTGTAAGTCCTCTTTCATTCTTTTATTGCTTTCCTAGCTTAAAAGTCAAACAGTGTTTGACTTTCATCTTTGACCAGTCAATGGTCAATGAGAAGTTCGTTTGAACTTCGCAACGTGAGCGTAATCACGATGGTTATAGCCCTTAGTGACTATACCTACTGATTACCACGTTGACTAGGCGTAGTGACGAGTCGTAGTTTCGGTCAAAATGCGCATTTAAGCGTATTTTGCAACCAAACTACTCTTGGTATCAAAACACTTTGTTTTGATATCAAAACTTGTTTTCTAACTTAGTTAAGCATGTTCTAACATGCTTAGCTCGTCACTTTTAGTTTAGTGCTTGTTTAGAGTCGTAAGTCAAGCGGTCTAACCCACCGCTTAGACTTTCGAACTCGACCCGTTTGGTCGATCATTAGGATCCGACCAAGCATGTTTAGTGACCATAGTTGCATAAGGAATAACCTTCCAAGGTTATACCTTATGGTCACCTAGTTTAAGTAGTTGTATGATAGGTAGTTTATATGCCTAAGGTAAATGACCAAAATGCCCTTTTCATGCATAATTGGATTTTAAGCATATGTAACCTAAATATTTGTCACCTAACTGATTATGCAACATATTTAAGTATGTTTAGGCATATAATACTTGTCATAGGACTAGTTAGACGTCTCGAACGCGTTTTACGCAAACGACGCGTTAAAGTAGCGTAAGCTACCTTAATGGGTCATAACGGGTCGAAAGCACTTAGGTTAGGTTTCGATTTAGAGTGTAGGCCTTGTTAAACCATATCATATGAGTTCCAACACTCATTTGGTTTACAAGACCTCATTCTATCCGATCTTCCGATTTAGGTGTCGATTTATTTACTAGTGATCCGATTACTAGGTACTACATGAATTTCCTTGGTTTGCCTGAGCTTCGCTAAGTTCTTTAGATCAAGGATACCCTTCTATTCAATGTGAGTAAATAGTTCTCCTATTTTACTGTTTTCAATTGTTTTGGGGTGATTCATATGTATCAAAGCGATTTTTGATATTTTAATGATGGTTTCAAAAACGATTAAGATGGTTTATACTAAACTAATAACGATTTCGATAATGTGAACGAACTTGTTGGTTGTAGTTACATAACGAATGACATTCATTAGCATTAATCAAGCCAACCAGTATTAGGTTATGGTACCATAGGATCTGACAAATCCCGTTATCAGACTACACCCATGGTTATGTGTGGGGGTTACGTAGGTAACGACCGAATCTGATGATTGTTAACATACCCTTTGGTGGTTTGTTAATACGAGAAACGAGATAGTCGAGTCATGAAGGTTTGAATGTTATTAGCGAGACGACCAAAAGTAGTTTCACAATTAAAACGAATGCGATTTGGAGACGAGTTAAACGATTTGAAACGACTGAAACGAGATAAACGATTTGATTAAACGATTGGTTTTGGGTAGTGATTAGATAATGGGATGGGTGTAGCATGATAAAAGCATGGTAGATACGCCGCTGGTACATCTTATATATAAGTGCTTTTATCATATTACTTTTCATGTCATTATTTAGTTCATTTGGGAAACGATTTTGAAACGATGTCACACAACGAGGTTTTCGAAATGATATAAACCATACGAGTTTTATTAACGAGTTTATATGAGATGTTTTATGAATTGGTTTACTAAAACAAATGTTTTGGGGTTAAGAATCATCGTTATGAGATTTTATAAACTATAACCATCTTGATTTGAGTTGGTTAAATATGTTGCAATACACTTTTCAAAACGAGGTTTCTACTTTTGACTCTTGTAGTCTAATAAGGTACTGAAACATACAAATGAGCCATGAATCCGATACTCTCACAAAACCTATGTGCTCGCCAGCATTTCTTTGCTGACTTTGTTTTTACATATGTTTCAGGTGATGTTGCTTGATGTTGGTTGCTAGGATGCATGATTCACATAGGATCTGGACAAGGCCTTAGTGACTTATTAACGATAATAGACGATGTTTAATTTAATTGTTTGGTTAAAAAATGTAAATTTCTTAATGAATCAATAAAATGAAACTTTTATTTACCATGGTTGTGAAACGATGATTCTGTTACAACACTCCCCGACGTTTCTGCCACGGTTTGTTGTTTTACGTGGTCGGGGTGTGACACAAGTCTTGTTATTCGGTACATCCTGGTTCGGATAAGATGTACCACGATCTCAAGACTACGTACTGGTGGCCAAGTTTGAAAGCCAGCATAGCAACCTACATCAGTAAATGCTTGACTTGTGCGAGAGTCAAAATCGAGTACCAGAAACCATCAGGCCTACTTCAACAACCAGAGATACCGACATGGAAATGGGAGAAAATTTCCATGGACTTGATTACTGGCCTGCCTAGATCTCAACGCGGAAATGATACCATTTGGGTGATCGTGGATCGACTGACCAAGTCTGCACATTTTCTGGCTATCAAGGAAACGGATAAGTTTTCTATTCTGGCAGACATCTACCTAAAGGAAGTAGTATCAAGGCAAGGGGTGCCAACCTCCATCATTTCTGATCATGACTCACGTTTTACATCGGAATTGTGGCAAGCTATGCACAATTCCTTTGGCTCTTGATTAGACATGAGCACGGTGTATCATCCACAGACGGATGGGCAGTCTGAACGCACCATCCAAACCCTTGAAGACATGCTTCGAGCATGTGTAATCGACTTTGGTAATGGCTGGGAAAAACACCTCCCGTTAGTGGAGTTTTCGTATAACAACAGTTACCACACCAGTATCCAGGCTGCTCCGTTTGAGGCATTGTATGGGCGTAAGTGCCGATCACCTCTTTGTTGGGCAGAGGTTCGCGACAGTCAAATCACTGGCCCAGAACTCGTCGTAGACACAACAGAGAAGATTGCTCAGATACGGCAACGAATGGTGGCAGCTCGTGACCGTCAGAAAAGCTATGCTGATAAGAGAAGGAAACCACTCTAGTTCCAGATTGGGGATCGAGTACTGCTTAAAGTCTCACCTTGGAAAGGTGTTGTTCGTTTTGGCAAACGAGGCAAACTCAACCCGCGATACGTTGGACCTTTCGAAATCATAGAGAAAATAGGCAAAGTGGCCTACAAACTGAACCTACCAGCAGAACTTAGTGGTGTTCACAACGTATTCCATGTGTCAAATCTGAAGAAGTGTCTGTCAGATGAGACCCTCGTAGTTCCTCTCAAAGAGCTCACTATCGACGATCAGTTGCGATTCGTCGAGGAACCTGTAGAGATTACTGACCGAGACGTTAAGGTTCTCAAGCGCACCAGAATACCTCTTGTTCGAGTTCTTTGGAACTCCCGTCGTGGCCCAGAGTTTACCTGGGAACGAGAAGACCAAATGAAACTCAAATATCCCCAGTTGTTCGAGAAAAGTGCAACCATTACTGAGGCTGAAGCTACTGATTCCAAACCAACGGGGGGATGATGTGACACCCCAGGAAAACCAGGAAAGCACGCAACATAACTAGCTTCCTCAGTAACCACGTGCTAAATTTTGGGACGAAATTTCTTTCAAGTTGGGGATGATGTGACAACCCGAACTTTCGAGGTCAGTAATGTTAGTTTGTGTCGTTACAATTCTGTGAAACTTAAACGTAACGTTTAATAGTTTTGTTTATTAGCTTACACCTATGTTTTGGGCCGCACTCTTCCTAGTTATAACTTTATTCGGTCCACGCATATAGGTTATCTTAAGCCCAAAGTCACACAAGTCCAATCGGGTCTTAGTGGGCCGATTAGTTAGATTTTACACACACACACACCGAAATTATGCTTGGGCCGGGTAAAGCCCAACTGTTTTGTTAAGTGGGGCGGTTATTGTAATTATATACATATTACGTAACAAGATAACACATAACAAACCAAACCCTACCCTCCTCTCAAGAACACGTACGGCAACAGGAGACACCCCCCTCCCCGTCGTAATCATCATCACCAGATTCTCCTTAGTCTTTTGGTTAGTATTTTTCTTATGTTTGTTGAACTTGGTTGGTTGTTTTGATTATTGTATTACCTAGGTGAAACCTACGTGCAACATCACATGTATATTGTATGATCAAGAACTGAGAACATAAGAAATATTGTTTTGGTTAGTATACACATGATACATGTGGCAACATATTTAGGCACTGTATGCTTGTAATAGTGGATTGCTGATTTATGATACTATATGATCTTGGTATGTTGTTAGACGTGCAATGTCTATGAGACTTGAAAAGTATGTAACAAATTATTAAAGATGTTAGGATGTTGTTTGTTAATAACGAATGAAGTTAATATTTGGGTTAGGGTTCTTACACACTTTAGGGTCTGATGTGATTATCTAGGATGCTTGCATGAGTTATTAATCGATTTTAGAGGTGGCATGTAGATCGATCCTCACTGTTTACTAAATTGATGATATGTGATAATATTATGGTTGCAAGTTTTGTGTGGAAAGTATATGGTATTGGAACCAGCACTTAATAGATTGGATATAGGATTGGGCTAATAATAAAAAAAAAATGTGTGAACTGCTTGGGCCGATGATATATGTTGTTAGTTATTTGGGGCTGTTATAAAAATTGAACTAATATACTCATGAAATTTGGTTTGGACCAATGTAATAGAATGTTACTGTTTGGGGGATCTCGTGAGTGGGCTGGGAAAAGACTGGGCCGCACTAGTCTTGACTAAAACAAAAGAGGTGGATTGTATAAACATAAGTGTTGGAATATATGTGTATTTGTAACGGGTCCAAGTGGGTTGGCATGCTACGTGTATGGTGTGTTGGGGATTTTATGTTCACTGCTAGTTGGACCGCTTGGGTTGGGTATTATGGAATGGGCTGCACCTAAATTCAAATGGTGCATTGTGTTGTCGGGTGGTGTTAGTCGGGTAACAACATCGAAACACTAATCAGTCGGGTTGCATGCTGGAATGTGGGCCGCGGTCACAGTTTTGGCTGGGTTTAATACAAGGGGTCGGGTAGTATAATTGGGTTATATGCGACGCCTTCTGTGCTACTTGATTTTATATGTGAATAATTGCATGAAGTACTTGTATGCGAACCTGATTAGATGTAATAACTATAATAGAACGCGATTGACCAAAAGGTATTTTAGCAAGTAGACTATCTGCCGAGCAAATCGAGGTGAGTTCACACACTTTCTAAGGCATGGGATTCCCAGTGGTTGGGAATGGGTTAAAGAATTAAAACGGAACCTACATATCCTCCTTGGGTAGGATATGTACCGCCATCCTCCTTGGGTAGGATGCCAATGTTAATCATGCGTATTCTCCTTGGGTAGAATACGTACGTTCGTCCTCCTTGGGTAGGACAACAACCTTAAACTTACTAGACAAAACTCTATCATGAAGTCCCTCATTTTTATATCGACTTAATCGCCGGGCCAATGGCGAGCGGGTCATTAGTTAATAGCGCTATTAGGGTTGACAAGCCTCACACCGTGCCGGTCGGACGGGCGTGTACTAATGGATCTGGGCACTTAGTCAATGATGATAGACATTGACGTAGGGCACAACTATTGTTCGTTAGTTGTCGATATGGTAACGGTCTAGTGGTTCACATGGGGAAGCCCCCACTGATTATGGATATGGTTTGGGAAACAAAGATACTGGTTAACTCGTGGTTTACGAAACAACTTATGGTTTTCAAAACAAACTTGTAAAACTAAACAACCAACAGTGAACTCGCTCAACTTTGTTGTTGACTCGTTGTTACATGCCTTGCAGGCCTTTAGGTGCATATTGTTGGAACTTGCTGTCTGGGAAGCTGGAGTGGTCATGGGTCGAGATACATGGAAACACAATATTAGACTAATGGCGCTTACATGTGGTTCATAAACACTTAACGAATAAATTATGCTTCCGCTGTATACTGTGAATTATTTGTAACGTTGTAACACTTATTGTTAATAAATGAAAACTTTATTTAAATATAACTATGAGTTCAATGTGATTGGTGGCTAGATCCTGGTCAGTCACGCCTCCTGCGGTGATACTCCTGTAACAACTGTGCTTGTAATCGCTATGAACAGTTCTGTTATCAATAAAACAATGTTATTTTATCACAATGTTTGCTTTGTTATGTTTTACATTTTTCATGTTTTGACTTTTGTCCGATTCCAAACTCTATATCACTTTCTGGAGAGTTATACGCAAACTAGTGCGTAAACGTACTCAGTTTAATGCGAGAAATACTCCGGAACATCAACATATACTTAACATACCTTAAATAACCTTTACATAACTTAGAAATAAGTTTTGAAGGCTTTGGTATGGCAAAAACAAGTTAATTCGCTTACAGGGACTAAATATGACAAACTGCGAAAGTATGTCAATTTGAACTGTAACGAACATTCCGGAACATGACCATAAGTTAAACACACCTTAAATATCCTTTACATAGCTTAGAAATAGGCTTTGAGGAGTTCGGTGTGCTAAAATAAACTTTTGGATCATTCAGGGACTAAAAGTGTCAAAAAGTGCACAAGTTTGCATTTTCGCGCATAACTTACGTTCTGAATACATCCGGACATCCAAAAATTTATGTAAGCACTAAAATATTTTATTTTAGTGTTTGGCATAAGAAAAATCCATTCGTCGCGCAATTTGGATCGTTTTTCGCGCTTATGCGCATTCCGTCGTAATTAACCGAACATCGCGATCGTACGACCAAACGAACGTTGGTGACCGACCGGATAATATTTAGATCCCACAAATATTCATAAATCAGGTCCGTGTTGAAAAATAAATTAAAACGCCTAAAAACGTTATTTTTCAAAGTTTAAGCGCGTACCGTGTGTTTCTGCGCAACACAGTGCTTCTACTGCAAAACGCAGACAACGCAGCCAGTCCTGGCAACTGAAATTTATTTCAGTAATAACTTGGCGAGTTTATTTTTATAGAGTAATAAAAATAATTTAGAACGCTATAAACCGGGATTTAAACGCTAGATAAAATACCCGGTACCCAGTTAAATACCCGTCTTAGCCATATACTAGGAATATGCTTGGCATATGCTTGGAATATGCTAAGGTATATGCTTGGAATATACTAAGGTATATGCTTGGAATATGCTAAGGTATATGCTAGGAATATGCTTGGAATATGCTAGGAATATTCTAGGAATATTCTAGGAATATTCTATATGGAAAAACTATAAATACCCACCATATGTTTCATTCATAATCACTAGAAATTTGTTTTGAGAAACTCTAAGTTGAAACACTAGTTTCATACCTGAGATTTTCGAATCGAGTTTAGCATTCGGGGACCCTTCGTAAGTATTCTTTCGTTCTTTTCCTTATTTTTACTGCTTTTCGAGTCAGAAAGTCAAACTTTGTTTGACTTTCAGCGTTGACCAGTAATGGTCAATGCGAAGTTCGTTTGAACTTCGCAACGTGATTGTAATCACGATGGTCATAGTCCCTTGGGACTATGCCTACTGATTACCACGTTGTCTAGGGTCGTAGGGTAAGCGATCTAATAAATCGCTTATACCTTCGAACCCGACCCATTTGGTCGATCATTAGGATCCGACCAAACACATTAGGTGACCATAGTAGGTAGGGAATAACCTTCCGAGGTTATACCCTATGGTCACATCGTTTAAGTAGTTGTATGATAGGTAGTTTATATGCCTTAGGTAAATTACCAGAATACCCTTTTCATGTATAATTGGTAATTAAGCATATGTAACCTAAACCTTTGTCACATAACTGATTATGTAACACGTTTAGGCATATAACACTTGTCATAGGACTAGTTAGGCGGTCCGAACGCGTTTCACGCGCACGATGCGTTAAAGTAGCATAAGCTACCTAAACGGATCATAACGGGTCAATAAGACTTAGGTTAAGTTTCTTTTAGTATGTAGGCTTTGTTAAACCATGTCACGTGAGTTCCTACACTCATTTGGTTTACAAACCCTAATGCTACTCAGTCTTCCGATATAGGTCCGGTTATTAACATAGTTACCTATATTAGGTGCCGTTTGATTCCGAGATCTCTAGCATTACTTGGTGATTATCTTTATACATTTGAGCAATCCCAAGTGAGTACATAGACCCCTCTTTTACTGTTTTCCAAACTGTTTTGGGGTGGAACACATGTGCCTACTTGTTACTTTCATGCTTTCCTGTTTTCACATCATATACCGGTTATGTTTGTTAGTACATTATAGTACATGATTTCATTACATTTCATGCTAGGTGTGCCCATTGTGTGCATTACTTAGTACATTGTTTTACATGACATTTCATGCTATGTATGCCCATTGTGTGCCTATTTAGTACATTGTTTTACATGACATTTCACGCTATGTATGTTCATTTGTTTACATACTTAGTGCATTGTTTTCATCACATGCTTACATTTTGTTATGACATTTGGTTTGTTTACATGGGACAATACATTCATTAACATTAGCTACGCCGTTCGTTAGTAGGTAGTGGTACCATAGGAATTGACAACTCCCGTTCCGGACATCCCAGGGAAAGGGGACATAAAGGAATGACCGAATTCGATGATATAAGACAGATAGACCTTTAATTTGTTTAAAGGGTTTATCACCACAGTCACAAGGCTTGGATGTATGCATATTCACAATACCGCATAAATGTTCATATTAAATATTTGCATGCATTTTTCCACAAAGACATAAGATTGATTTAAACCATGTTTTACTTCAATATTTTGTTTTCGTGCATATGGTTTAGTTGAGACATTTCACTTGCCATACATGACATTTTGACATAGACATTTTACACAAAGACATTTGACATAGACATTTGACATGGATATTTGACATAGACATTTGACATGGATATTTGACATAGACATTTGACATGATTTACATTTGACATATAACATGTTTGACAATTGGTTTAAACATAGACTTCTTACATTGGTTGGTTTGGTTTGATTAAGTGATTAAGTAACGATGCGTGTGTAATATGATACAAGCATGGTGGATACGCCGCTGGTACTTCCTATATATAAGTGTTTGTATGGTATTACATGTCGTAACGTTATTTGAATCATTTCAATATTGAGACATAGAACATTTTATACAAATAACATATTTTTTTTACAAGACATTGATTTACAAACAACTTATCTTATACAAACACATTTTTACATGGTTATTTATTTAACCTGACATTTACTTATACATATCATCTGATCTTATTGTTATTCAAATGATTTACAAGACAAAGCAAATTACAAGGTTCATGACTAAACGTTTCTCAAATACAAGTCATGAATCCTATTTTCACAAACCTATGTATCTCACAGGCATTTTTATGCTGACGTACCTATTTTCACATGTGTTTTCAGGTGCTTTTCCATAGGATGTGATCATGATACTAGGGCGGACCTGTGCCTTAGAGACTTTAAAAGAAAATAGAATATGTTTAATTATGTTCTGAACTCTTTAAATTTCCTGTTTGAAACAATGTAACACCCTTGTTTAATAAATAAAATACAACTTTGTATGCCATGGTTATGAAACAATTAATTCTGTCGCAACACGCCCCGATGTTTCCGCCGCGATTTGTTGTTTTACGCGGTCGGGGTGTGACAGAAGAGTTGGTATCAGAGCCAATGGTTATAGGGAATTAGGTTATTAGTAATGCTTTGACCTAGACTATAACTTTTCTAGGACCCTAACACAAGTTATTTTGTGTTTAGATCTTAAAACATGCACATCACCTATCCTTAGGTGATTATCAAAACAAGGAACCAAAATTTTTCCGAAACGATTTTTGAAAAACAATCATCTGTTTTTGAATAAATTTTTACAAGGTTTTGAACCCTCAATTGTAAGGTTTTGAACCCTCTGTTATATGGTTTTGAACCCTTTTCAGTATTGGTTTTTGGCCTTGTGCCTTCAAATTTTCAAAAATCTCATCAAACGTTTTGGGTTTTAAATAATGTGAACATGTGCAAACTGGAAGGGTGAATGCCTGTATTCTGAGTTTTCTGTCTAGGCAAGCACTTCGTATACATCTCAACCAGACGCGAGACCAGTTGTGCTTACCTGGGAATTCTTGGGATGAGTGTTCACTTATAGGCGAGCATGTCTTCGATAATACATTATTTTTGACCCATTTACTTTGATTAGTCACTGTGAGTCGTTTGTTTGCTTTGTGATACGGACGAATGACCACCATCTATGCTGTTTGCAATTCTTGTTTTTATCATCTCATTCTTTTCATCCAATCGTCTCACTCGTTCCTTTTCATGTTTTTCCTCTTTTAGAATGCCTCCTCGACGCGAGAACCAGATAGCTACTGCCGAGCTGGCAGAAATTATTGCGCAGCAGATGGCTGCTCAGTTTCCAAATCTCTTTGCTCAATGGAACCAAGCCAACAACAACAACAACAACAATGTTCCATGCAAATACAAGGATTTTAATCAGGCTAAACCACTCAAGTTTAGTGGTTCTGAAGGAGCGACTGGGCTTCTTCAGTGGTTCGAGAGCATAGAGAATACTTTTCGCCATGTGCAGTGTCCGGATAATCGCAAAGTCGAGTTTGCTTCGAGCGTATTTCAGAAGAGGGCTTTGACATGGTGGAACGGGGTTATGAGGGATAGGGGTGCAGAAGTTGCTCTCGCACAGACATGGGCTGAACTTAGAGCCCTTATGATGAGGGAATTCTGTCCTCGCCATGAGCAGCGAGCGTTGGAGAAAGAGTTTGATGTTTTGAAGCAAGATAGTGGTGAGCACAGGGCTTATACTGATCGGTTTGAAGAGCTGAGTTTGCTTTGCCCGACTATGGTTACCCCACTTGACAAGGCTATCGAAAGATATATCGACGGCCTACCTGACTCGGTACAAGACATTCTTACTAGTAGTGAACCTGCCACACTCCGTCAGGCGATCGAGTTATCTGCGACATTGACTGAGTCGCAGATCCGGAAGAACAAGTTACACCGGAAGGGTGACAAGGGCAAGGAACAATCGGCTGACAAGGTGGATAGCAAGAAAGGTCAAAACGGGAATGGAAAGAACTCTGGTTCTTCGAAGAGGGCAAAGAAGCGTAAGGCTTCCCAAAATTTTGCTGTCACTGCCCAAGCTAACCAGGCAGCTCCCAACCAACCCGCACAGCCTCCAGCAAAGAAACCCTATACAGGGAATGCACCTTTGTGCAATAGATGCAACAGTCACCACCAGCCGCAACTTCCGTGTCGTTTCTGTACTAGCTGTGGGAAATCAGGTCATCTTGCTGATGTTTGTCGGTTTGCTCAGAACCGGGCAGTTCAGTACCCGGCTCAACAAGTTGCACAGCCTCCTGCTCAGCAACAGGGTCAAGCTGCACGACCACAATACCCACCGGGTGCTTGTTATAATTGTGGGGATCTGACCCACTATAGGAATCGGTGCCCAAGACTGGCGAACCAGAACCAGAACCAGAATCCAGCTCCGGCTCGAGGCCGAGTTTTTAACATGAATGCCCAAGAGGCACAGGCTGACGATAATGTGGTGAACGGTACGTTCTTTATTAATAATCAGCCTGCATCTGTTCTTTTCGATTCCGGTGCCGATAAGAGTTTCGTGTCTTTGTCTTTTGAGCAAATGCTTCGCGTGTCTAGAACGAAACTAGGCAAATCTTTGACAGTAGAGGTTGCTAGTGGTGAACCCATTATTCTTGATTCTGTTCTTCGCAACTGCCAGTTGAACCTAAATGATCATCTTTTCCCTATCGATCTCACGCCTATGCAACTTGGAAGCTTCGACGTTATTGTGGGAATGGATTGGTTATCCAAGCATCACGCAGAGATAGTTTGTTCTGAGAAGATTGTTCGTGTGCCGCTTTCGACAGGCGAGATTCTGCAGGTTCAAGGTGAGAAGCCTACCGTTGGTCTCAAACTCATGTCTTGTTTTAAAGCTCGGAAGTATCTGCAGAAGAACTATGTGGCTTTCTTAGCACATGTTACAGAAGATAAAGGCAAGGGTAAGTCTATTTCAGATATTCCTGTCGTTCGGGATTATTCTGAAGTGTTCCCTGAAGATTTACCTGGTCTACCTCCAGCACGCCAAGTCGAGTTCCGCATTGATCTCGTACCTGGTGCAAATCCCATTGCTAGAGCTCCATATCGTCTTGCACCATCCGAGATGCAAGAGTTGTCTAAACAGCTTCAGGAGCTCTCTGACAAAGGTTTCATACGTCCTAGTTTTTCACCTTGGGGTGCTCCCATTCTTTTTGTCAAGAAGAAGGATGGATCCTTTAGGATGTGTATCGATTATCGTGAGCTTAACAAGCTTACCATCAAGAATCGATATCCTCTACCTCGCATAGACGACCTCTTTGATCAGCTACAGGGCGCTTCCTATTTCTCGAAGATTGATCTACGATCTGGATATCATCAACTTCGCGTACAAGAAGAAGATATTCCCAAGACAGCGTTCCGTACTCGATATGGGCATTATGAGTTCACAGTCATGCCATTCGGTGTGACTAATGCTCCTGCTGTTTTCATGGACCTAATGAATAGGGTCTGTAAACCTTATTTGGATCAGTTCGTCATTGTTTTTATTGACGACATCTTGATTTACTCTAAGACGCGAGCTGATCACGAGCAACATCTTCGTCTTACCCTAGAACTCCTAAAGAAAGAGCAACTTTTCGCCAAATTCTCCAAGTGCGAATTTTGGCTTAAAGAAGTTCAATTTTTGGGGCATGTTATCAACGAACGAGGTATTCATGTAGATCCCTCCAAGATCAGTGCGATTAAGGATTGGGATACACCTACTACCCCTACTGAAGTTCGTTCTTTTCTTGGTCTAGCGGGTTATTATCGCCGCTTCATAGAAAACTTCTCAAAGATTGCAGTTCCTTTAACTGCTCTAACTCAGAAGAAAATGCCCTTTTATTGGGGATACAAACAAGAGGAAGCTTTTCAACACCTGAAGCAGAAGCTTTGCGATGCGCCTGTTCTATCATTGCCTGAGGGTGATGATGATTTTGTTGTGTATTGTGATGCATCAAAATTGGGTCTTGGCTGTGTTCTTATGCAAAGGAACAAAGTCATAGCTTATGCATCGAGACAGTTGAAGATACATGAGAAGAACTACACCACTCATGATCTTGAGTTGGGTGCAGTTGTCTTTGCTCTCAAAATCTGGAGACACTATTTGTACGGTACAAAATGTGTGGTTTTCACTGACCACAAAAGTCTTCAGCATATCTTCAACCAGAAAGAACTCAACATGAGGCAACGACGTTGGGTTGAGCTTTTAAACGACTATGACTGCGAAATTCGCTACCATCCTGGTAAGGCGAATGTCGTAGCTGATGCATTGAGTCGTAAGGAACGTACTAAGCTTCATTGTGTACGTGTTCAATCTGTTATTCAAGCTCGATCCGATATTCAAGCACGCATTTCTCAAGCTCAACAATCTTGTGTTTCACAAGGTTTGATGGATAAGGAATTTCCCTATCACATAACACCTGCTCTGGAACTGAAGGACAATGGATCATATTACTTCATGGACCGTTTGTGGGTCCCAAGCCAGGATGATCTTCGTACCTTGCTTATGGATGAAGCCCATAAGTCTCGTTATTCTATTCATCTGGGCTCAGATAAGATGTATAAGGATCTTCGTACTCACTATTGGTGGCCTGGTATGAAGAAAGACATTGCCTTATACGTATCCAAATGCCTTACTTGTCTTAAGGTTAAGGCTGAACATCAGCATCCTTCTGGTTTATTGGAACAACCAGAGATCCCAGTTTGGAAATGGGAAAACATTACTATGGATCTTGTTACCAAACTCCCGCGCACAAAGAAAGGTCATGATGCCATCTGGGTAGTCGTTGATCGTCTTACAAAGTCAGCACATTTCTTGCCAATCCGTGAGGATTTTTCTGCTGACAGACTTGCTCAAATCTATGTGGATGAAATTGTAGCTCGACATGGTGTTCCGTTGAACATCATTTCTGACAGAGATGCTCGTTTCACTTCTCACTTTTGGAGAACCATGCAATCTGCCATGGGGACCCAACTTAATCTGAGCACAGCTTATCATCCGCAAACGGATGGTCAATCTGAGAGAACAATCCAGACTCTGGAGGATATGCTTAGAGCTTGTGTGATCGATTTTGGTGGTAGTTGGGATTCACATCTTAAATTGATTGAATTCTCCTACAACAACAGTTATCACACCAGCATCAAAATGGCTCCTTTCGAAGCTCTCTATGGTCGAAAATGTCGTTCACCAGTCTGCTGGAATGAGATTGGCGAGGCTCAACTTACTGGACCTGCCCTCATTTTAGAGACAACTGACAAGGTCAAGAAAGTTCGTGATAACCTTCAGGCAGCTAGAAGCCGTCAGAAGATTTACGCGGATCCAAAGCACAAAGCCTTGGAATTTCAAGTCGGTGATCGAGTATTACTTAAGGTCTCACCTTGGAAAGGTGTGATCAGATTTGGAAAGAAAGGAAAACTTGCACCTAGATACGTTGGACCATTCAAGATCGTCGAAAGAATCGGAAAGGTAGCCTACAGACTTGAGTTACCTCCTGAACTTGGAAATGTTCATCCAACTTTTCACGTGTCCAATCTCAAGAAGTGTACAGCTGATGAGAACTTCTCCATACCGCTTGACGAAATTCGTGTTGGCAAAACACTGAAATTTGTTGAGAAACCAGTGGAAATCATGGAACGTGAAGTCAAGTGGCTTAAACGCAAGCGCATTCCTTTGGTCAAAGTTCGCTGGGAAGCTAAACGTGGACCTGAGTTTACTTGGGAACGCGAAGATCAAATGAAGGCGAAATATCCACATCTTTTTCCACGAGTTTCCTCTAAATAAATTTCGGGACGAAATTTCCACAAGTAGGGGAGACTGTAACAACTGTGCTTGTAATCGCTATGAACAGTTCTGTTATCAATAAAACAATGTTATTTTATCACAATGTTTGCTTTGTTATGTTTTACATTTTTCATGTTTTGACTTTTGTCCGATTCCAAACTCTATATCACTTTCTGGAGAGTTATACGCAAACTAGTGCGTAAACGTACTCAGTTTAATGCGAGAAATACTCCGGAACATCAACATATACTTAACATACCTTAAATAACCTTTACATAACTTAGAAATAAGTTTTGAAGGCTTTGGTATGGCAAAAACAAGTTAATTCGCTTACAGGGACTAAATATGACAAACTGCGAAAGTATGTCAATTTGAACTGTAACGAACATTCCGGAACATGACCATAAGTTAAACACACCTTAAATATCCTTTACATAGCTTAGAAATAGGCTTTGAGGAGTTCGGTGTGCTAAAATAAACTTTTGGATCATTCAGGGACTAAAAGTGTCAAAAAGTGCACAAGTTTGCATTTTCGCGCATAACTTACGTTCTGAATACATCCGGACATCCAAAAATTTATGTAAGCACTAAAATATTTTATTTTAGTGTTTGGCATAAGAAAAATCCATTCGTCGCGCAATTTGGATCGTTTTTCGCGCTTATGCGCATTCCGTCGTAATTAACCGAACATCGCGATCGTACGACCAAACGAACGTTGGTGACCGACCGGATAATATTTAGATCCCACAAATATTCATAAATCAGGTCCGTGTTGAAAAATAAATTAAAACGCCTAAAAACGTTATTTTTCAAAGTTTAAGCGCGTACCGTGTGTTTCTGCGCAACACAGTGCTTCTACTGCAAAACGCAGACAACGCAGCCAGTCCTGGCAACTGAAATTTATTTCAGTAATAACTTGGCGAGTTTATTTTTATAGAGTAATAAAAATAATTTAGAACGCCATAAACCGGGATTTAAACGCTAGATAAAATACCCGGTACCCAGTTAAATACCCGTCTTAGCCATATACTAGGAATATGCTTGGCATATGCTTGGAATATGCTAAGGTATATGCTTGGAATATACTAAGGTATATGCTTGGAATATGCTAAGGTATATGCTAGGAATATGCTTGGAATATGCTAGGAATATTCTAGGAATATTCTAGGAATATTCTATATGGAAAAACTATAAATACCCACCATATGTTTCATTCATAATCACTAGAAATTTGTTTTGAGAAACTCTAAGTTGAAACACTAGTTTCATACCTGAGATTTTCGAATCGAGTTTAGCATTCGGGGACCCTTCGTAAGTATTCTTTCGTTCTTTTCCTTATTTTTACTGCTTTTCGAGTCAGAAAGTCAAACTTTGTTTGACTTTCAGCGTTGACCAGTAATGGTCAATGCGAAGTTCGTTTGAACTTCGCAACGTGATTGTAATCACGATGGTCATAGTCCCTTGGGACTATGCCTACTGATTACCACGTTGTCTAGGGTCGTAGGGTAAGCGATCTAATAAATCGCTTATACCTTCGAACCCGACCCATTTGGTCGATCATTAGGATCCGACCAAACACATTAGGTGACCATAGTAGGTAGGGAATAACCTTCCGAGGTTATACCCTATGGTCACATCGTTTAAGTAGTTGTATGATAGGTAGTTTATATGCCTTAGGTAAATTACCAGAATACCCTTTTCATGTATAATTGGTAATTAAGCATATGTAACCTAAACCTTTGTCACATAACTGATTATGTAACACGTTTAGGCATATAACACTTGTCATAGGACTAGTTAGGCGGTCCGAACGCGTTTCACGCGCACGATGCGTTAAAGTAGCATAAGCTACCTAAACGGATCATAACGGGTCAATAAGACTTAGGTTAAGTTTCTTTTAGTATGTAGGCTTTGTTAAACCATGTCACGTGAGTTCCTACACTCATTTGGTTTACAAACCCTAATGCTACTCAGTCTTCCGATATAGGTCCGGTTATTAACATAGTTACCTATATTAGGTGCCGTTTGATTCCGAGATCTCTAGCATTACTTGGTGATTATCTTTATACATTTGAGCAATCCCAAGTGAGTACATAGACCCCTCTTTTACTGTTTTCCAAACTGTTTTGGGGTGGAACACATGTGCCTACTTGTTACTTTCATGCTTTCCTGTTTTCACATCATATACCGGTTATGTTTGTTAGTACATTATAGTACATGATTTCATTACATTTCATGCTAGGTGTGCCCATTGTGTGCATTACTTAGTACATTGTTTTACATGACATTTCATGCTATGTATGCCCATTGTGTGCCTATTTAGTACATTGTTTTACATGACATTTCACGCTATGTATGTTCATTTGTTTACATACTTAGTGCATTGTTTTCATCACATGCTTACATTTTGTTATGACATTTGGTTTGTTTACATGGGACAATACATTCATTAACATTAGCTACGCCGTTCGTTAGTAGGTAGTGGTACCATAGGAATTGACAACTCCCGTTCCGGACATCCCAGGGAAAGGGGACAGAAAGGAATGACCGAATTCGATGATATAAGACAGATAGACCTTTAATTTGTTTAAAGGGTTTATCACCACAGTCACAAGGCTTGGATGTATGCATATTCACAATACCGCATAAATGTTCATATTAAATATTTGCATGCATTTTTCCACAAAGACATAAGATTGATTTAAACCATGTTTTACTTCAATATTTTGTTTTCGTGCATATGGTTTAGTTGAGACATTTCACTTGCCATACATGACATTTTGACATAGACATTTTACACAAAGACATTTGACATAGACATTTGACATGGATATTTGACATAGACATTTGACATGGATATTTGACATAGACATTTGACATGATTTACATTTGACATATAACATGTTTGACAATTGGTTTAAACATAGACTTCTTACATTGGTTGGTTTGGTTTGATTAAGTGATTAAGTAACGATGCGTGTGTAATATGATACAAGCATGGTGGATACGCCGCTGGTACTTCCTATATATAAGTGTTTGTATGGTATTACATGTCGTAACGTTATTTGAATCATTTCAATATTGAGACATAGAACATTTTATACAAATAACATATTTTTTTTACAAGACATTGATTTACAAACAACTTATCTTTTACAAACACATTTTTACATGGTTATTTATTTAACCTGACATTTACTTATACATATCATCTGATCTTATTGTTATTCAAATGATTTACAAGACAAAGCAAATTACAAGGTTCATGACTAAACGTTTCTCAAATACAAGTCATGAATCCTATTTTCACAAACCTATGTATCTCACAGGCATTTTTATGCTGACGTACCTATTTTCACATGTGTTTTCAGGTGCTTTTCCATAGGATGTGATCATGATACTAGGGCGGACCTGTGCCTTAGAGACTTTAAAAGAAAATAGAATATGTTTAATTATGTTCTGAACTCTTTAAATTTCCTGTTTGAAACAATGTAACACCCTTGTTTAATAAATAAAATACAACTTTGTATGCCATGGTTATGAAACAATTAATTCTGTCGCAACACGCCCCGATGTTTCCGCCGCGATTTGTTGTTTTACGCGGTCGGGGTGTGACAACTCCGCTTGTGGATTTTGGGGGTGTGACAAGGGCAAGTTTTTCCAAAGGAGGATACTTGATCTCTGCCAGTTTTAGAGTTTTGCTGAAGAAATAAACGGGTACCTGAACTTTGTTTTGTTCGATGGTTAGAACCGCACTTATTGCTTCTTCAGCAACCGAAAGGTATACAGAGATCAACTCTCCTGTTTCTGGGGCTGCAATATCTGGGAGTGAAGCTAAGTGTTGCTTCATCTGGTTGAAGGCTTCCTCAGCCTATTCAGTCCACTTGAAATCTTTTTTGTCAGAGCACCCCTTGAGCGTTTTGAAGAAAGGAAAAGATTTTTCAGCCAATTTTGAGGTAAAACGCTTCAGGGCTGCGAGTTTCCCATTCAGGCTTTCTACCTCCTTTTTGCTTCGTGGTGGTTTGGTTTCAAGAATGGCCTTGACCTTTTTTGGGTTGGCCTTTATGCTTTGTTGTCCCACAATATGCCCCAGGAATTTACCTTCTTCAAATCCAAACGAACATTTCCGGGGTTGAGTTTCATGTTGACCTTCCTTAGGTTCTTGAAAGTTTCTTGGATGTCGTCAAGCATTTGGTATTCTGTTTTGCTTTTGATTACCAAATCGTCGACATATGCTTCCATGTTTCTACCAATCTGACTAGCAAAAGCCTTGTCAACTAGGCGTTGGTAGGTTGCACCCGCATTTTTTAGGCCAAAAGGCATTTTTTGATAGCAAAAGATTCCTTTATCCGTGTGAAAGGCGGTTTTCTCTTCATCTTCTTCTTTCGTAAGAATTTGATGGTAACACTTGTAAGCATCAAGAAAACACTTGAAAGGGTAACCAGTGAGCGAATCAACCTTAAGATCGATTTCTGTCAGCGGGTAACAATCTTTGGGACAAGCCTTGTTTAAATCCTTGAAGTCGATGCACATTCTCCAAGAATTGTCGGCTTCCGAACCATGACAGGGTTTGCAACCCAGGACTGATACTTTACTTCTCAGAGAATTCCAGCTGATACAAGCTTTTCAACCTCTTGGCATGCAGCCAGGCTTCTTTCAGGAGCTAGACTTCGTTTCTTTTGGACGACAGGCTTGACATCGGGTGGTATTTTCAGCTCATGTTCAGCGATGCTTCGAGGAATACCCGTTATATCTTCCGGGCACCAAGCAAAGACATCGCTATAATGTACTAGTAGCTTTTTAAGATATGAGAGAGTTTCCTGTGAAAGGGTTGGATTGACCCTTATCATTTGTTCAGGATACTTGAGGTTTATGATCAGCCCTTGCTTGTCTTCTTCACTTTTAGAACTCTCCCCTTCAACCATGTAAGCCTCTTGAGTAGGTTGAAGGGTTGCAATCCCTCTCTCGGTAGGAAACTTGACCGTGCCATGACCAACAGAAACAGCCATATAAAATAAAATGCACACTACCTCGGCCTTCCTATGATGACATCATAGTTGGAAGGTATATTGATAACCACAAAAGTGAGCGGTTGAACTCTCTCCATCTTGCCTTCACTGAAACGGACATCAAGGGTTAGTTGCCCTAAAGGCTTGAGGGGTTTGTCAGCAATATCTTTTATGGAGGTTCCGGAGGGTTAAAGCTTCGAACGTTCCTCATTGCTCAAACAGTTGAAGAACTTCTCAAACATAATTTCAGTGGCTGCACCAGTGTCAATGTATGCTCTGCTTGTCTTTAATGTACTCACAATTGCATCAACCACAAGGGGGTTTGAGAGTGGGTCCTTTTCTGTTGGAGGGAAGCAGACACACTGAAGCTCCCAAGCTTCCAACAGCTGCCGTTTGTGAGGAACCTTTCCATCAAAATCCACCATGTTAACTTCCTAGCCCTTTCCTTCGGCCATCTTGTCTCTTACCCCTTTCACTAAGTGGGCAAGCTCCCCGGACTTGACGGCCTCTTCAATCCTCTTTTTGAGTTGAAAGCAATCATTAGTATGGTGGCTCTTTTCTTCATGAAATTCACAAAATTGGGTGGAATTTTCATTCCTTTTGCTTTTAGGTAGAGGTCTGGGAGGTCGGAAGCTTTGTTTCACTTCCTCTGTGGCAAGAATCTTTTAAGGGGTCTTGGTAAGGGGTGTGAAGTTCATGGCCTTCTCCCTGCTTGAAAGGTTCCGGCTTTCAGACCTTCATTGCTCTGAACCCCTTTGGCGTCTGTCATAGGAATGGAAGTTTCCTTTTTTCCTAGCTGGACTGTTGCCTCGCCAGCTAGATCCCCTTTTTCTTTGCTCTTTTATGTTCACAGCTGTCACGGCCCTCATCCCGGTGTGACCCGGTCCAGGAGCCGCGGGACAGAAATCCCGTGGTATTTATCATTTGAGTTGACAGCGGTAGTTTAACAGGATCTTTTGAAACTTGAAAATGCCCAATTATTTTATTTCATAATTTGGGACAAACCCCGTAATTTACAATAGAGGAATTTCACGAGGGAATTCCCTGTTTTACAAAACATGCTTATTTATTTTACTAAGCCACTACTTCAAGCTTGTTAGTGCTCCGTAGCACGTTTTCCTTGATTCACAGTAGGTCACCTGAAACATGTTTTGAAAATATTTTATCAGCGGGGAAATACTGGCGAGTCATTCAGGTTAAACAAAATGACACATTAGTTATAAATTACAGCATAAGAGCGATTACAATGGCTACTATCTTATTTTTATCTGGCACCGTGTCACACCCTCGTGACGATGGTCATACCACTATTGGGTCCTTTCACCCAAGTAGTGATGATTATCACTGTTAGGTTGATGAACCTAACCGTGAGAAATTAGTAATGTGCACAATACCCCACTTGCCAGTGATTCAAGATAACCAAGACTTAATCCCTGTAATTATAACTGGAAAACATTTGGGTATTGTAAAACACTTTTGATAAAAAGAGAATGACTCACATTGCAAGTTTAGTTAGGCAGAGTTTTAGCCTACTGATAAGCCTTGTAACCTAATTTAAGCGACAATGCATATGAAACTAGGTCAATAACTTAATACAACATTTTACGATAAGCTCACGAAATCAAAACCTTCATGACGAATGACAAAGTATAGCCCTGATTTGGGCAGCACTTAAACATCCATCGGATCGGTTTCAATCAATCGGACATTATATCGTAGCAGTGATCGAGTTAATACCCTGTATCGTAGCAGCGTCGGGACACCTAAAGATTCGTTTTCTGCAGAATTTGGACGTTTTGAAGCTAAATTTTCGAATGCAGAAACAAGTCCCATGCACAGGCAATTTATAGCAAGTTTTTAGGTTTTACGCGGCCCGCGTAAACCTTCACTTGCATCTTACGCAGCCCGCGAGGGCCCCTAGTCTACGTGTAGGGCTGGGGTGTCACGAGTAGGGTTGCCACGCGTGTGACACGTGGCCAGGAACGCTTATCCGGTTAACTTTAAGTTGACGCGGCCCGCGTAACCCTTAGCTTAACTTTTACGCGGCCCGCGTAAAACCCAATTTTCTTGTTTTCTTGGTTTTTCATGCACATTAGGGTTTCAGAGGTCCGGGTTTTCACTTACGGGTCGTTTTTGGGCCATTTTTGCAGATCCTTACATCCTCCCCACCTTAATTAAAATCTCGTCCTCGAGATTTACTGAAATAAGTGAGGATACTTTCGCTTCATTTCTGATTCCAGCTCCCAGGTGTATTCGGGTCCTCTTTTCGAATCCCACTTGACTTTGACCAGTACCAATCTTTTGTGTTTGAGAAACTTAATTTTTCTGCCTTCTATTTGAAGTGGTTTCTCCACAAATTTTAACTTCTCATTCACCTGTATGTCTTGAAGAGGGACTACTAGTGATTCGTCCGATAGACATTTCTTGAGATTGGATACATGGAATACATCATGTACCCCTGCTAACTCTTCTGGTAATTGTAAGCAATAGGCAACTGGTCCTATTTTCTAGATCACTGGGAATGGTCCTATGTATCTTGGAATTAGCTTTCCTCTCTTTCCGAATCTGACTACCCCCTTCCAAGGGGAAACTTTCAAGAGTACCTTCTCTCCAACTTGAAATTCTAACAGCTTACGTCGATTATCTGCATAACTTTTCTGGCGATCTCGAGCCGTTTTTAGTCTTTCCTTGATTTGAGTGATCTTGTCGGTGGTTTCTTGTACAATCTCGGGACCAGATAATTGGCTTTCTCCTATTTCTGCCCAGCAAACTGGAGTTCTAAACTTTCGTCCATACAGTGCTTCAAATGGGGCAGTTTCGATGCTTGAATGATAACTATTGTTATAGGAGAATTCAATTAAAGGTAAATGGTTGTCCCAGTTTCCTCCAAAATCTACCGCACATGCCCTGAGCATGTCTTCCAGGGTTTGGATTGTCCTTTCACTTTGTCCGTCTGTTTGGGGATGGTATGCAGTACTTAAATTTAGTCGGGTTCCCATTGCTTCCTGGAAACTGGTCCAGAAATAGGAAGTGAAATGACTATCCCTGTCCGATACAATGGAGAGTGGGACTCCATGTAAGGATACTACCTCGTCTACATATAATTTGGCTAATCTTTCCATACTGAAGGTTTCCTTCATGGACAGGAAATGAGCTGATTTGGTTAATCGATCCACAATTACCCAAATTGCGTCGTTACCTTTTCTGGTTTTGGGCAACTTAGTAACGAAGTCCATGGTTATTAGTTCACATTTCCATACAGGCATTTCTAATTGTTGGAGTAATCCTGAAGGTTTCTGGTGTTCTGCCTTAACTTGCGAACAAGTAAGACACTTAGAAACATATCTAGCTATGTCCTTTTTCATTCCTATCCACCAGAAATTATTTCTTAAATCTTGGTACATCTTATTATTACCAGGATGCATGGTATACCTAGATTTATGGACTTCCTCTAAAATCTTATTTCTTAATTCTCCCTGCCTAGGTACCCAAATCCTTTTCTTGTGGAATCTCCAAATTCCATCAACTCCTTGCTCTAGTTCTTTTATTCTTCCTTTCATTCCTTCAGCATCATCCTTGATTGCTGTTTCCTGAACATTCTTCAGTTGTTCCAATAGATCTAGTTGTAAACTTAATCTAAGAGCACGAACTCGCTTTTGCTTTTCATGATACTTACGACTTAAAGCATCTGCTACTATATTTGCTTTTCCTTCGTGATATTGAATATCACAGTCGTAATCACTTAGAATTTCCATCCATTTTCTTTGCCTCATGTTTAATTCTTTTTGCCCAAATATGTATCTTAAACTCTTATGATCTGTATAGACTGTAAACCTACTGCCATGTCACACCCCGATATTTCCAAGTATTACGGGTGGGCTCGGTGGGGAGTATCGTGACGTAGTTGATATCATCATAGTCAAACAACACAATTTAAATGCACAGCGGAAGCAAAAGATGAATCACATTACAAACCAAATAAAAAGTAATATCAGAGTATTACAAACAGACTGTAAAGGATCCACAGGCGGATCAAAAGTTAAAAAGGATCATTGTTCAACAGATTTTAACATCTAAGCGCAAGACTTGTTTAATGATGCCAGAAGTAGCCAGCCTATTCCGTCTAGTACATGCACTTAACCTTTTTGGAAAATACGTCAGTTTACACTGGTAAATACAATTAACCGACTCATTTTGAAAAGGGTTTAAGAAAATTGATTTGAATGCACAAGGCACAAAATATCTTTTATAACTTGGGACAATTATTTAAAACTAATCTTGTATACAGTTTTACTTATTTGTCGTCCATCGGGGCCGGTTAGAAGAGCCGGACAAGATTAACTGACACGCCACAGGTATAATGCCCACAAGGTTAATTCCATAAAGTGGGTTACCAGTTTTTACATATGCAACTGTCAGGTGTATGCCTACTCCCCGTGCTTAGGTCGTGGCCATTTCAATGAATGACGCCAAGGATATCCGGGACATGGTCATTAACCCCCCAAGGGCCATATATCAAATAAAACAGAGTAAAACGGGTTATGTAAATATATTAATCACAATCCGATTTAAACAACTACATACCCGACCAATCGGTATTATTATAATACCGTATCCCAGGCCCGTATAGGGAAAATAAGTTAAAAGTATTTACCTGAGCAAGTATAAATCACAAACAGCGAGTGCAAGTAGCTTTTACCGGGCTCCTAATCTGGAACAAAGGTTTTAAAAACCTATTAGATTCCTAACGAGTCTTAATTAAGTCTAAACTTAGACCGGTTAGTTTTAAAGGAAGATATACGGTTCAAAACGCAGGATTAAGCGAAGACCGGATTAGAATGTGGTTTAGACCCGACAAGTTTGCATACTTGTATAATATAGGTAAACTAAACACATTCTGGATTTTGAGATAAAAATGATAAGGTTTGACCCGTTTCGGCTAATTTATGCAAACTAGTTACGTAAACCGCACCGAACGCGAATAATGCGTAACGGGTAACCAAATGAGTCATGAACAGGTTTCCTAAGTTAATATGCCTTAAATATGTTGTGATATCAGTAAGATACCTTCCAATATGCCCAAAATGGATTTAAACTCAAATTATGCCCCGTAGGGGTATTTTGGTCATTATAAAGCTTATAAAGGAGTTTAAATATAAATCTGAGTTTCAGGTCTGATATATTCAATAAAAATACTTATTTTTATAAGTCATAACATTAGGGTATGGCATATATGTGAAATTTACCTTTTATAACCAAACTATGCACCGTAGGGGCATTTTGGCAATTTCACATAAGCTTTAAAGGTCAAAATTTGAAATCTTAGTTTAACACTTTTGCTTACTGTTAAAATATAACAATTTTCTTAAAACATCAGTAGGTATTAAGTATTATATGAGAAAAATGGTTTTAATACATACTATGCGTTTTAAACGCGTAAAAAGACGGTTCTAAGCGATTTCCGGGTTTTTAAAGAAAAGCTGATATTTTTATCATTCCAGAAGACGCAAAATATTTTATTTATTATATAAAATCAGTAGCAAAAGGTTTGGTATCAAAATATTATGTAAAACTCATTTTATAGGCCAAAAGGGCAAAACCGACAATTACTGAATCAACGCTATAACCCTATGTTATGCTTAGCCTAAAAATAAATAAAAATCTTCAAAAATCCCAAAATATTATTTTACATCAGTAGGTAAAAAGTTTGGTATCAAAAATTGGGTTTAGATGGGCTTTATGCTAATTACGCCATTTAATTAATAAAAAGCTTTCTAATTACGCTATTGAGCATAACTCTTAATCTAGACCTCAAACTGATGTGAAAATTTAGGGACATGTTTATAAATCAGTAATAAAGATTATTGTCCTCTCACATTTTCAAAATTCTTGTTTTAAGGTCAAAAGGGCATAATAGTCAACATTTAGGCATATAACGGAAACATGTATATGAATCGGATAACTAATGAACCAAGTTGTATAATCATAGAGGGTTATACTAACATGTAACCTGGTCCTAATAAAGCTCTAATGTCACACCCCGACCACATAGAACATACAAAACATGGCGGAAACGTCGGGGAGTGTTGTAACAGAATTAATGTTTCACAACCATGGAAATTAAAGTTTCGTTTTATTAAACAAATATGAGAGTTTACATTGTTTTAAAAAAGAAACAAAGAGTACATAACATAAATTATCTAGTTCTTGTCTCGTTTTAAGTCACTAAAGCACAGGTCCGCCTAAGTATGTCTTGATAAGTCCTATGCATCATCTCCTGAAAACACATGTGAAAATAGGTACGTCAGCATAAAAATGCCTGTGAGATACATAGGTTTTGTGAAAATAGGATTCATGACTTATGTTTGAGAAAATGTTTAGTCATGAACCTTGTAATTTGCTTTGTCTTGTAAATCATTTGAAAAACGATAAGATCAGATGATATGTATAAATAAATGTAAGGTTAAATGAATAACCATGTAAAATGAGTTTGTATAAGATAAGTTGTTTGTAAAACAATGTCTTGTGAAAAGTATGTTATTTGTATAAAATGTTATATGTCTCAAATTGAAATGATTCACAGACACAAACGGTTCACAGATACAAACGGTTCACAGACACAAACGGTTCACAGATACAAACGGTTCACAGATACAAACAGTTCACAGATACAAACGGTTCACAGATACAAACGGTTCACAGATACAAACGGTTCACATAGTCGAATAGTTATAAACGGTTCAAAATGTAATATATTGTGTTCATATGCTGGATGAGCATATGCAACAAATTGTAATGTAAAACAATGTACTAAATATGCACTAAATGGACATACATAGCATAAAATGTATTGAAATCATGTACTATAAATGTACTAATGAACATAGCAAGTATATGATGTGAAAACAGGAAAGCATGAATGTAACAAGTAGGCACATGTGTTCCACCCCAAAACGTTTGGAAAACAGTAAAAGAGGGGTCTATGTACTCACTTGAGATTGCTTAGTAGTCCTTGAGTAACAACCAAACAATGCTAGAGATCGCGGATATCAAACGGCACCTAATATAGGTAACTATGTTAATAACCGGACCTAAATCGGATGATTTAGATAGAATTAGGGTTTGTAAACCAAACGAGTATAGAGACTCGTGTCATATGATTTAACAAAGCCTACATACTAAATGAAACCTAACCTAAGTGCTTTTGACCCATCGCGACTCATTAAGGTAGCTTATGCTACTTTAACGCGTCGTTCGCGTAGAACGCGTTCGGACCGCCTAACTAGTCCTATGACAAGTGTTATATGCCTAAACATGTTACATAATCAGTTATGTGACAAAAGTTTAGGTTACATATGCTTAATTACCAATTATACATGAAAAGGGTATTCTGGTAATTTACCTAAGGCATATAAACTACCTATCATACAACTACTCAAACGATGTGACCATAGGGTATAACCTCGGAAGGTTATTCCCTACCTACTATGGTCACCTAATGTATTTGGTCGGATCCTAATGATCGACCAAATGGGTCGGGTTCGAAAGTATAAGCGATTGTTTAGATCGCTTACCTTACGACCCTAAACAACGTGGTAATCAGTAGGCATAGTCCCAAGGGACTATAACCAACGTGATTACACTCACGTTGCGAAGTTCAAACGAACTTCGCATTGACCATAAACTGGTCAACGCAGAAAGTCAAACAAAGTTTGACTTTCAGACTCGAAAAGACTCGAAAAGCAATAAAAGAACGAAAGAATACTTACGAAGGGTCCCCGAATGCTAATCTAGATCAAAATAGCTCAGGTATGAAACAAAGGTTTCAACTTAGAGCACAAATGATCAGATTCTTGTGAGAAATGAAGTGAAGTGGGTTGGGTATTTATAGTATTCGGGTAACCGTTAAGATCATTTCATGGAAACCGTGCTCGAATCTTGTGCGTACACTTGTTCAGTTGTTGTGGTAACTAAAAATGATCCCCCATGAGCTGAAAGGGCAAGTTAGAATGTGTGGGTGTGGATTAAACAGCTGGAATCAGCTGACTAATCGATCTTATCTGTTCTGGAAGGCTGACGCGGCCCGCTTCAGGATACACCAAAACTAATGCGGGCCGCATGGGGGTTCTGATCAGAAAATAAGTTTCAAAAATGACAGTTTTGGTCCCTGTTGTGTATTTAAGCCATTTCCGACACTTCTAAGGCCCGTAAAGCCAACTTTAAGGCCCTAAAATGATGCCTAAACATTGTGGACATGAAACATGCTCAAAAATATGTCGGATGTCAGTTCGTTTGGTCGTACGAACGCGATGTTCGCTTAATTACGACGGAATGCGCACAAGCGCGAAAAACGATCCAAATGGCGTGACGAATGGATTTTTCTTGTGCCAAACACTAAAATAAAATATTTTAGTGCTTACATAAATTTTTGGATGTCCGGATGTATTCAGAACGTAAGTTATGCGCAAAAATGCAAACTTGTGCACTTTTTGACACTTTTAGTCCCTGAATGAGCCAAAAGTTTATTTTAGCACACCGAACCCCTCAAAGCCTATTTCTAAGCTATGTAAAGGATATTTAGGGTGTGTTTAACTTATGTTCATGTTGCAGAATGTTCGTTACAGTTCAAATTGGCATACTTTCGCAGTTTGTCAAGTTTAGTCCCTGTAAGCGAATAAACTAGATTTTGCCATACCAAAGCCTTCAAAACTTATTTATAAGTTATGTAAAGGTTAATTAAGGTATGTCAAGCCTATTTCACTATTCTGGAGTGTTCGTTGCATTAAACTGATTATATTTACGCATCAGTGCGCGTATAACCCTCTAGAAAGCGATTTAAAGCTTGAAATCGAACAAGAGTTGATATGTGCAAAAGATACACATATTTATACAGATCCCAAGTATGAAATACAATATTTCATTGGCTTGGTATTTGTTTGATGGTTGAAGTGACACAGGTGTCACAGTCTCCCCTACTTTAGGAAATTTCGTCCCGAAATTTATTCGTAGGAGTCTATTTGTGACTTTGTGTCAAATAACCACCAGAGATATGTAAGGCATAATCCTGTCATTTCCTTAACTGACATTCTTCAGAACGAAAATGAACAAACGGAGTCATTTTCAACGGGTGCTTCCTCAGAAATGGAAATGAAAAGGAGAAACAAACGGATATTCATTTCCTTAACGGACAAATCTTCAGAAACGAAAATGAACAAACGGAGTCATTTTCAACGGGTGCTTCATCAGAAATGGAAATGAAAAGGAGAGACAAACGGATATTCATTTCCTTAACGGACAAATCTTCAGAAACGAAAATGAACAAACGGAGTCATTTTCAACGGGTGCTTCATCAGAAATGGAAATGAATAGAGTTAACTTCTAGGCACATGACAAAGCTCGCTGTGGTTTCTGTGCACTAAATTCCATAATTATGTATGCATCCATAATTACGTAATTCCTTGCACAGTCCGCACAGTTTGTCTTGTAATGTTCATAAGCACATAATCACATAGTTGTTTAACTTGGTTATTAATTTGTTAATAATTTGTTATCGATTGAGAACGGATATGGAAACCAGTCGATGGACTTCAATGTCCTCTGGGATCTATCTGAAAAGATAGGAAGATCTCCCAAAAATTCGATCTTGTTTCCAACGAAATGTAATAGTCGAATTAAGGAACACAACAATGTTAGGATTTACGGAAATACCCTTAGGTACCCTATTAAGGATTTATAGTGGTACTTTGGGTATTCATCCAATGTTGTAACTTGCACCTTGTACTTCGTTTCCTTAGAATAAACGGGTACTTAGGAATTTCATGGAAACGCAAGAGATCATAGAATGGGAAAATTTTGGGGGTAGTTTGTTCTTCAAGGAATACGGTTCCTTGATTGTCGGTATTTCAAGAGATATGTTGTTTATACATGCCACCACATAAATACATTGTAATGTATATAAAAGATTTATTTATAAACAACGATAACAACTGTTTCTTGGACCTTGACAACTATAGAAAAATAATACATAAGGATTGATTATTTCTAAACTGCGTTGTCTTCCATTCGGTCAGATGCTCATCCCTGTGCTGGATTTGCATTAACAAGTTTTGGGCAATTTCTTCAGAAATGACCCATCTCGCCACAGTTGAAGCAAGAACCTGGTAGAAAACGACCTTGAGCGGTATTGTTGCCAGCTTGGTTTGGTGCAGCTGCAGCTGGGCAAACTCTTGCTGTATGGCCTATAAGTCCACAAGTTTGGCATTTGCGGCACTTTACATTGGCATGATGATGGAGGCTACATTGGTTGCACAAGGGTGCAGTTCCATTGTATGGCTTCCTAGCAGGGGGTTGAGCTGGTTGGTTGGGGATGGCTTGATCATTGTGAGTAACCATGGCGAAGTTCTGAGAAGCCTTCCGCTTCTTTGACCTCTTAGGGGATCCAATCTGTTCATCCATGGTCTTTGATTCCTCGATTGGGTTCGATTCCTCGACCGGTTTCTTGTCACCTTTTCGGAAAAGCTTACCTTTCCTGATCTTTGATTCAGTCAAGGTTGCAGATAGCTCAATGGCCTGTTTAACTGTAGTAGGGTTGCTGCCAGTCACAATGTCTTGTATTGAGTCAGGGAGGCCATCAATGTACTTTTCGATTGCCTTATCCAAAGGCGTGACCATGTTTGGGCATAACAGACTTAACTCCTCATAACGGTCCGTGTAGGCTCGATGCTCACCGCTGTCTTGCTCAAGATTGTCGAATTCCCTTTCCAAGGCCCTAATCTCGTGACGAGGACAGAATTCCTTCATCATAAGGGCCCTAAGTTCAGCCCATGTCTGTGCTAGAGCAACTTCTGCACCACGATCTCTCATAACCCCGTTCCACCACGTAAGGGCTCTCTTCTGGAACACACTCGAAGCAAACTCGACCTTGCGATTGTCAGGACACTGCACGTGGTGGAAAGTATTCTCAATGCTCTCGAACCATTGAAGAAGCCCAGTCGCTCCCTCAGAACCACTAAACTTGAGTGGTTTCGCCGAGTTACAACTCTTGAAATTGCATGGACCATTGTTGTTGTTGTTGGCTTGATTCCATTGAGCAAAGAGGTTTGGGAATTGAGCAGCCATTTGCTGCGCAATGATTTCTGCCAATTCGGCAGTCGCTATCTGGCTTTCGCGTCGAGGAGGCATTCTAAAAGAGGAAACATGAAAGGAAACGAGTGAGAGAATTAGACGAAAAGAATGAGATGAAACAAATCTGATTGAAAGCAAGGATAGTGGTCATTTGTTTGTTACCACAAGGTAAACAAACGACACACAGTGACTAATCAAAGTAAATGGGTCAAAAATAATGTATCGCGAAGACATGCTCGCCTATAAATGAACACTCATCCCAAGAATTCCCAGGCAAGCACAACTGGTCTCACGTCTGATGAGATGTATACGAAGTGCTTGCCTAGACAGAAAACCCAGAATATAGGCATTCACCCTTCCAGTTTGCACGTGTTCACATTATTTAAAACCCAAAACCTTGACGAGATTTTGAAAACTCAAGGGGGTTCAAAACCATATAACAGAGGGTTCAAAACCTTACAATAGAGGGTTCAAAACCTAGTAATCAATCATCCTAGAACAGATGATTAGTTTTCAAAGCGGTTTTGAAATTTATGTTCTTGTTGTGGTCGTCACCTAAGGATAGGTGACAGTATTGTTTTATGACTAAACGCAAGTAAACTCGCGTTAGGGTCCTAAGAAAGGTTATAGACTAGGTCAAAGCATTACTAATAACCTAATTCCCTATAACCATTGGCTCTGATACCATCTTTTCTGTCACACCCCGACCACGTAGAACATACAAAACATGGCGGAAACGTCGGGGAGTGTTGTAACAAAATTAATGTTTCACAACCATGGAAATTAAAGTTTCATTTTATTAAACAAATATGATAGTTTACATTGTTTTAAACAAGAAACAAAGAGTACATAACATAAATTATCTAGTTCTTGTCTCGTTTTAAGTCACTAAAGTACAGGTCCGCCTAAGTATGTCTTGATAAGTCCTATGCATCATCTCCTGAAAACACATGTGAAAATAGGTACGTCAGCATAAAAATGCCTGTGAGATACATAGGTTTTGTGAAAATAGGATTCATGACTTATGTTTGAGAAAATGCTTAGTCATGAACCTTGTAATTTGCTTTGTCTTGTAAATCATTTGAAAAATGATAAGATCAGATGATATGTATAAATAAATGTAAGGTTAAATGAATAACCATGTAAAATGAGTTTGTATAAGATAAGTTGTTTGTAAAACAATGTCTTGTGAAAAGTATGTTATTTGTATAAAATGTTATATGTCTCAAATTGAAATGATTCAAATAACGCTACGATATGTAATACCATACAAACACTTATATATAGGAAGTACCAGCGGCGTATCCACCATGCTTGTATCATATTACACACGCCTCGTTACTTAATCATTTACTCAAACCAAACCATCAGGATGTAATGTTTAACAATTGTAGAAATGTTTATGTATGGTCAAATACGGTTCACACGGTTCACAGATACAAACGGTTCACAGACACAAACGGTTCACAGATACAAACGGTTCACAGATACAAACGGTTCACAGATACAAATGGTTCACAAATACAAACGGTTCATAGATACAAACGGTTCACAGATACAAACGGTTCACATAGTCGAATAGTTATAAACGGTTCAAAATGTAATATACTGTGTTCATATGCTGGATGAGCATATGCAACAAATTGTAATGTAAAACAATGTACTAAATATGCACTAAATGGACATACATAGCATAAAATGTATTGAAATCATGTACTATAAATGTACTAATGAACATAGCAAGTATATGATGTGAAAACAGGAAAGCATGAATGTAACAAGTAGGCACATCTGTTCCACCCCCAAAACGTTTGGAAAACAGTAAAAGAGGGGTCTATGTACTCACTTGAGATTGCTTAGTAGTCCTTGAGTAACAACCAAACAATGCTAGAGATCCCGGATATCAAACGACACCTAATATAGGTAACTATGTTAATAACCGGACGGATGATTTAGATAGAATGAGGGTTTGTAAACCAAACGAGTATAGAGACTCGTGTCATATGGTTTAACAAAGCCTACATACTAAATGAAACCAAACCTAAGTGCTTTCGACCCATCGCGACTCATTAAGGTAGCTTATGCTACTTTAACGCGTCGTTCGCGTAGAACGCATTCGGGCCGCCTAACTAGTCCTATGACAAGTGTTATATGCCTAAACATGTTACATAATCAGTTATGTGACAAAAGTTTAGGTTACATATGCTTAATTACCAATTATACATGAAAAGGGTATTCTGGTAATTTACCTAAGGCATATAAACTACCTATCATACAACTACTCAAACGATGTGACCATAGGGTATAACCTCGGAAGGTTATTCCCTACCTACTATGGTCACCTAATGTATTTGGTCGGATCCTAATGATCGACCAAATGGGTCGGGTTCGAAAGTATAAGCGATTGTTTAGATCGCTTACCTTACGACCCTAAACAACGTGGTAATCAGTAGGCATAGTCCCAAGGGACTATAACCAACGTGATTACACTCACGTTGCGAAGTTCAAACGAACTTCGCATTGACCATAAACTGGTCAACGCAGAAAGTCAAACAAAGTTTGACTTTCAGACTCGAAAAGACTCGAAAAGCAATAAAAGAACGAAAGAATACTTACGAAGGGTCCCCGAATGCTAATCTAGATCAAAATAGCTCAGGAATGAAACAAAGGTTTCAACTTAGAGCACAAATGATCAGATTCTTGTGAGAAATGAAGTGAAGTGGGTTGGGTATTTATAGTATTCAGGTAACCGTTAAGATCGTTTCATGGAAACCGTGCTCGAATCTTGTGCGTACACTTGTTCAATTGTTGTGGTAACTAAAAATGATCCCCCATGAGCTGAAAGGGCAAGTTAGAATGTGTGGGTGTGGATTAAACAGCTGGAATCAGCTGACTAATCGATCTTATCTGTTCTGGAAGGCTGATGCGGCCCGCTTCAGGATACACCAAAACTAATGCGGGCCGCATGGGGGTTCTGATCAGAAAATAAGTTTCAAAAATGACAATTTTGGTCCCTGTTGTGTATTTAAGCCATTTCCGACACTTCTAAGGCCCGTAAAGCCAACTTTAAGGCCCTAAAATGATGCCTAAATATTGTGGACATGAAACATGCTCAAAAATATGTCGGATGTCAGTTCGTTTGGTCGTACGAACGCGATGTTCGCTTAATTACGACGGAATGCGCACAAGCGCGAAAAACGATCCAAATGGCGTGACGAATGGATTTTTCTTGTGCCAAACACTAAAATAAAATATTTTAGTGCTTACATAAATTTTTGGATGTCCGGATGTATTCAGAACGTAAGTTATGCGCAAAAATGCAAACTTGTGCACTTTTTGACACTTTTAGTCCCTGAATGAGCCAAAAGTTTATTTTAGCACACCGAACCCCTCAAAGCCTATTTCTAAGCTATGTAAAGGATATTTAGGGTGTGTTTAACTTATGGTCATGTTCCGGAATGTTCGTTACAGTTCAAATTGGCATACTTTCGCAGTTTGTCAAGTTTAGTCCCTGTAAGCGAATAAACTAGATTTTGCCATACCAAAGCCTTCAAAACTTATTTCTAAGTTATGTAAAGGTTAATTAAGGTATGTTAAGCCTATTTCACTATTCTGGAGTGTTCGTTGCATTAAACTGGTTATATTTACGCATCAGTGCGCGTATAACCCTCCAAAAAGCGATTTAAAGCTTGAAATCGAACAAGAGTTGATATGTGCAAAAGATACACATATTTATACAGATCCCAAGTATGAAATACAATATTTCATTGGCTTGGTATTTGTTTGATGGTTAAAGTGACACAGGTGTCACATCTAAGGCATTTCTAAAATATGCTATAATGGGTCATAACTGAAAGTTAAAGCAAAAGTCTATTTTTGCGACTTTCGGTTCCGAACCGAGCTTAAACTAAAAATTGTCGGGTTGAACATGCTTAGACATGTTCTTACATTAATTACCAAGTTATACAAGTGATAAAACAGGTTTCATAGCTTCTACATTGTTAATTATGTGTTTATGCGAAAATTAGCTTTCTGTTGACTTTTTATAATCAAGTTTGACCCGACAATTAACCTAGTTAGAGTGAGAATTAGAGGGTGCCCTTTTAAGGGTTTATTTCCCACATAATTACCAACTCAAAGCTACTTTCAATTCGAGAATTGACTGGACCATTAGTGATTAATTACTAACTCAAACCTTAATTATGACGGGTTTGAGTTTAGGCCATTAAACTAATAAAACTGAATTAAGAGAGGTTAAGGACACTTACTGAAGTCCTATGCATGACTAAGGATCCTTGGGAAGTGGTCTTGAGCTCCAGGAATCTCCAGAACAAGTGTTTGGAAGTTTTCAAGTGAAGTGCTCAAATGTTGCAACAATGAGCTCAATATATAGCCAAGGAAGGATCATGGAGATTGCTACAGGTGTTATGGCAACTCTAGGGATGAAAAAAAGTGTCTAGGGACGTGTTTCAAGCAGCTAGAGGGTGGCAAACTCGCGGAATTTAGCAAACATGCAAACTGCCACGTTAAACAACACTTTTCTGAGCTGGCAGTCCATCGCGTCGCGCGACGGAGGAGTGCCTCAGGTGGTGGCGCAGCGCCAGGAGGTAGGGAACCAGCAATTCAAGTTTCAAAAATGACATTTTCACCCCCTGGACCTTCTAAAGCATAATTTCTTCCATTTTAAGCACTTTTAACTCATGAAATTTATATTTCTATGATCCATGAGATATAACCAAACATCGTTAGGTCTAGTTTTGTTAAACGATAACCGAAAACACAAGTTTTGCCTCATTGACACTTTTAACCCCTTAATTACGGAAGTTAACGTATCTTCCTCATACGATATCGAAACCTTGTGAAATTTTTACCACTTATTCTTGGGAGTATAATTAATCGTTACAAGGCTCCGGGTTCGCTAAAAGGTCACTCAGAGGTATAACTTAAACATGTTGACACTTTTAACCCTCGCGTCTTGTAAACTTTCACTTTCTTCCACAAACGGCTTCATACGCTTAATAATTCATTCGTTTAAGGGTATAAGCATCGTGTAGAGTTATTGAAAAGCAAAATTATCAAATGTTGACACTTTGTATTCTTATATAGATATACTTTCTTTGTTTGTCAACTTTAGTCCCTCAAAATCAATCCGTTACACGTTTAAAGTCCATGACACGTGTCGATACGAGATTGGACATGATTTTACGAGGTGTTACATCCTCACCCCCTTAAAAGAAATATCGACCTCGAGATTTACTAATATAAATGAGGGTACTTCTCTTTCATTGTGGACTCTACCTCCCACGTATACTCGGGACCTCTACAGGCATCCCATTTAACCTTTACAATTGGTACCTGCTTCTTTCGAAGCTTCTTAACATGTCGATCCTCGATCGACAAAGGTTTCTCAACAAATTTCAGGCTCTCATCTATGTGCACATCCGTATGTGGTATGACTAGTGATTCATCAGCTAGACATTTCTTCAGATTGCAGATGTGGAATACATTATGAATACCACTGAGCTCTTCAAGCAAATTTAAGTTATAAGCCACTGTTCCGACACATTCGATGATCTCGAATGGTCCTATATATCTTGGGCTTAACTTGCCTTTCTTGCCAAATCGCATTACCCCTTTCCAGGGTGATACTTTCAGTAACACTTTGTCACCAACCTCGAATTTTAGAGGTTTACGCCTTTTATCTGCGTAGCTTTTCTGCCTATCCCTGGCAGCTTTCAGACGATCTCGTATCTGTACAATATTATCTGTCATCTCCAGGACTATATCAGGTCCTGTTAGTTGGATATCTCCAACTTCTGCCCAACAAACGGGCGTTCTGCACTTTCTTCCATACAAAGCTTCAAAAGGTGCAACTTGAATACTGGAATGATAGCTATTGTTGTATGAGAATTCAATCAATGGAAGATGATCATCCCAACTTCCTCCCAAGTCAATAACACAAGCTCGTAGCATATCCTCGAGTGTCTGTATAGTACGTTCACTTTGACCATCCGTCTGAGGATGATATGCAGTGCTGAAATTTAATCGAGTGCCTAGGGATTGCTGAAAGCTTTTCCAGAAATGCGATGTATACCTCGTATCCCTATCAGAGATGATAGACACTGGCACTCCGTGAAGAGATACAATCTTATCCACGTACAGCTGAGCTAACTTATCTAAGCTTTGTGTTTCCTTAATAGGTAAGAAGTGGGCTGACTTAGTCAGTCTATCCACTATAACCCAAATAGTATCATTACCTCTCTTCATTTTTGGCAACTTGGTGATAAAATCCATAGTCACCATTTCCCATTTCCAGGTGGGAAGTTCAGGCTGTTGTTGCAAACCTGATGGCTTCTGGTGTTCTGTTTTAACTTGAGCACATGTCAAACATTTGGCCACATAAGTGGCTATAGACTTTTTCAAGCCTATCCACCAATAATTCACCTTCAAATCCTGGTACATTTTGTCACAGCCAGGATGAACGGAATACTTGGAACTATGGGCTTCCTGAAGGATCACTTCCCTAAGTCCTCCATAGGTTGGAACCCATATCCGTCCATTCAATCTTAGGATTCCATCCTTACCACATGATAATTGTTCTGCAGTGACTCCCAGTTTTTCATTTGAATAGTTAGCTTCTAACATGGCTTCCTTCTGCGCGGCTAACAGTCTATCACTCAAACTGTTCTTTAATTCAATGCTCTTGGCATTGATTCTTATGAGCTTAACCCTTTCCTTTCTGCTCAATGCGTCGGCGACCACATTCGCCTTGCCTGGATGGTACCGGATTTCACAATCATAATCATTCAGTGTCTCCATCCATCGACGCTGTCTCATGTTCAGATCCTTTTGATTGAACAAGTTTGAAGGCTCTTGTGATCAGAATAGATCACACACTTGGTACCATACAAATAATGCCTCCATAGCTTTAGTGCAAATACAACGGCACCCAACTCCAAATCATGGGTGGTGTAATTCTTCTCGTGCACTTTTAGTTGTCGGGAAGCATAGGCAATAACCTTGCCTTTCTGCATAAGCACACACCCCATACCAGTGTGTGATGCATCGCAGTATACTACAAATTCTTCTATTCCATCAGGCAATGTTAACACAGGTTCATTGCTCAACTTCTGCTTAAGAATGTTAAAAGATTCTTGCTGCTTAGGACCCCAATCAAACTTGATATTCTTGCGGGTTAGTGAAGTTAGGGGTGCAGCAATCCTTGAGAAGTTTTCAATAAAACGCCTATAGTATCCTGCTAAACCCAAGAAACTACGAATCTCTGTGGGTGTCTTCGGCTCTTGCCAATTCATAACAGCTTCAACCTTAGCGGGATCCACCTGGATACCACACTCACTAACCACGTGTCCAAGAAACTGGACTTCACGAAGCCAAAATTCACACTTTGAAAACTTGGCATAGAGTTTCTCTTGTTGAAGCAGTGAAAGAATACAACGAAGGTGCTTCTCATGGTCAGCTTGATTCTTTGAGTAAATAAGAATATCATCGATGAAGACGATGACAAACTTATCCAAGTAGGGCTTGCAGACGCGGTTCATGAGATCCATGAACGCTGCTGGTGCATTAGTGAGCCCAAAAGGCATCACTAAGAACTCGTAATGACCATAACGAGTCCTAAATGCAGTCTTGTGTACATCTTCATCTTTAACCTTCAGTTGATGATAACCTGACCTCAAATCGATCTTAGAGAAGTAACTTGCCCCTTGTAATTGATCGAACAGATCGTCGATCTTGGGTAATGGATATCTATTCTTGATAGTGACTTTGTTAAGCTCGCGATAATCGATGCATAGACGCATCGATCCATCCTTCTTCTTTACAAATAGGATTGGTACTCCCCAGGGGGATGAGCTAGGTCTAATAAATCCTTTTGCCAACAAATCATCCAACTGAGTTCTCAACTCTTTCATCTCAGTTGGGGTGAACCGGTAAGGTGCTCTTGCAACAGGTGCTGCTCCAGGTATAATGTCGATTCTGAACTCCACTTGCCTATCTGGTGGTAAACCAGGTAGTTCTTCAGGGAATACTTCTAGATATTCAGAAATGACAGGGATTTCTTCAACCTTGGGCTTCTGTTCATCAATAGTTACCAGTGCCATATAAATGACACAACCCTTCTTCAAACACCTTGATGCCTTGAGCATAGACACTTGCTCAGGCAACCCATACTGAGTGTCTCCCTGTATGGTAAGTGGCTCACCATACGGAGTCTTGATTACCACTTGCTTCTTGTCACAAACAATCTGGGCTTGGTTATGCGATAACCAATCCATGCCTATTACTATGTCGAAACCAGCTAATTTCAAAGGAAGTAAGGATAACGGAAAAGAGTGGTTCCTAATGGATATAAAACATCCATCTAACACAGTGGAGGCTGTCTCTAAGGTACCATCAGCCAATTCTACCTCATATTTCACGCTTAGGGTTTTAACAGGTAAATTCAGCAACTTACAAAACTTATCATCTACAAATGACTTATCCGCGCCCGAATCAAATAACACCCTTGCATAAACATCATTTATAAGAAAGGTACCTGTTATCACATTATCATCCTGAACAGCTTCTCGTGCATCCATTCGAAAGACCCTTGCATTGGTCTTTTTGACTTCTTCAGGCTTTTTGGCATATTTAGGGTAGTTGGACTTGATGTGCCCTTTCTCGTTACAGTTATAGCACGTTGCATCCTTTATCTTCTTGTACTCTATCGTCTTGTGCTCCTTGGATTTGCATAACCCACATGCAGACGGTTTTGACTGGGACTTGGATTCAAACCTGCATTTTCCAAAGTGACGTTTCTGGCAAGTTTTGCACTTTGGCTTCTCATCTACTTGCTGACTACCCTTTCCAGACCCAAGCTTCTTCTTGTGGTCTGTGGTTCCCTTAAACTTCTTCTCAGACCGTCGTGAGTTATCGTCCTCACGTTTTCTCTTACCTTACTCCGAGTTCTTAAGCGATCTTAGCCTGACCGCATCCAAGGTAAGGGATAAAGATAGGTCAGTTGCTGACCTAAAAGTAGCAGGTCGAGATGCCTTTACACTGGCTTTGATCTCTGGGGCTAAACCCCCAATGAAACGAGCTATTCTCTTGGGCTCCGGTGTTACCAAATATGGAACCAGTCGAGACATGGTATTAAAGCTAGTAAGGTAAGTCTGACAGTCTAGGTTTTTCATCACCAGAGATAAGAAGTCGGACTCAAACTTTTCAACCTCATACTGAGGGCAGTAATTCTCTTTGATAAGTGCAACAAACTGATCCCAAGACAGATTGTACAATGGAATCTTCCCAGTAGCCTGGATTAGAGACCTCCACCAGGCTAGTGCTTCTCCTTTAAATGACTGAGATACATACTTCACAACTTCCCTATCAGCGCAACCGCTGATATCAACTACGGTGTCCATCTCGTCTAACCACGTCATGCAGTCAACAGCTCCTTTTTCCCCAGTGAAATCTCGGGGTTTACAGGATACGAAATACTTATAGGAACAACCCCTAATACATGGCTCTTGATCGAGTACAATCTTCTTCGACGGAACACTATGCTGATTTGATGAGTGTCGGTCATCATCCTTCTTTGATGGTGGCTTATTTTAGAGCCTCAGAGTGAGTCTTAGGTTTAGAATGGGGTACAGATGAGGCATTGATTCGAGTACCACTTGACTCATTTAATTGCCTATCTATGGCCTTGGTAACAGCATTATCAATCAATGCTAGAAGTTCCACACCCGTTACATTGATCCTAGTGGTATCATGATTCTCCCTTGGATGACTGTTGATCTCTTCAGACTCTGCCATGTAGCTTGATTGCTACATAAAATGATGACAATAATTTTTATTCAGAAATTTATGATAGATTTGTCATCTTGTTAATCTTATTAACCATGATATTAAAGAACCATATTGGTTAATTTGTTAAATAATTTCATTCAGGATTTTCATTAATAATCCTTAGTTATAATTAAATTTAATAATGGCACAAAAGGCCAAGTCACAAGGACAATTTAAATTATAAGCCATGATTTTATAGAATCAAGGCATTAAGGCTTGAACATAGTTCATTACCTTTTCTTGACAGGGAGTCGTAGACCACCACTGTCTTTAGTCTTATATGTGACAACCCGCACTAAACCAGGTATCCGTACAACTTAATTAATGAATAATTACTGCTTAATTACTGTGCTTGATTGAAACTAGCTGATAAACTGCTACCTGCATACTGATACATGCACATACTTGCATCATACTTTAATTGCTGTCACTACATTATCTGCATGTTGAACCCTAGTGACAAACATGATGCACAAAAAGCACAGTAGCACTAAACGGATACACAATAAACATGCTGATATAACCAGCATCAGGCAGACACTGCCTCTCAGGCCTGTTAAGAGCCTCATATATTTTGGCTACACTGGTAGTGAGTGTAGGATATAAGGGTTGTGTTACCGCGTCTCTAGGAATAAGATACACTGATTCGGATGTGCCTAAAACGTACTTTAAAGTACCAAACACAGCACTTTAATAATTAAACCAGCTTCCAGCTGACTAGCAAAGTGCCAGAACATGAGAAAATATTACTAGACACTTTCTAAAGTGTCGGGAAAACAAATTGTGTCACTAATAATGTAATAACGACACTTTAAAGCCTTTTGTAACACTTTAACGGATTACTATCCAACCGGACACCCGGACTTTACCCGGAACATGAAAATATTAGTATTTTCACTAATTATATTTTTCTAAGCCAGTTAGGGTCCCTGATTACCCTAACACCCGTCATAACGCATAACATACCACTAACTAAGTTAGATACTTAGTTAACCTACTTAACTAAACAAAGTCTCCTAACCACCTACTTAAAATCGAACCAAGGATCCCCCCCCCCCCAAACCGAATCGGTTACCTAGGGGGCACCCCTTGTACTTGGTGATCTTGGCTAATCTTTGATTGTCTAGTATCTTGAAGACACTTTAACCATTGGACAATAACACTTAACCTTTCCTATAAATACACACTAATCTAGAGAGTTATCATAACACACTTAACACCAACTCACTCATCTCTCTCCCTCCCTATCCACTCTCGGCCGAACCCCCTCCACTACACCACCATATTTTCGGTTCTTGTCTTCATCATTCCAAGATCATACAAACATCCAAGGTCGCGTATTAGGAGCTTTGGTGCAAGCGGAACACGAAGGACCTCTCCCGTTAGCTTTTATCCACCTCTTTTTCGCCAAAGATCTTCCCTAGCCCCGAGCTAGAGGTATAACACTTAACACTTGTTTTTACACTTATCTAAAGTGGGTAAAAGGATTATTGTCGGTTGAATCTTGTTAAAATGAAAGATGATGTTTAAAAGTCTAGTAAAAATACTTAAAATGGTGGTTAATAGCATATAACTTGTGTAAAAGTCGTAGGACTTGAAATATGTGTTTATCTAGACCCGATCTATGATGTGGTAGCTCGGATCTCCGTTTAACCCGACTTTGTAAGATCATGTATCTTCACATAAGCTTGTTTTTGACTAAATACAAGGGTTAAAGGTGAAACTCTACCACACAAGATACATGAACTTGTGTAGAAATATTTTACTTGTGTAAAAGTGATTTAACCGGTAAAATGGTGTTTAAAACTAGCGGATCTACGTATCCGCAAGTGGTATCTTCAAAGAACCACACATTTGAGAAATCATGTTTTTCTAAAGATGGATCTTACACTAGTAAATATGGTTTTATAAACCACAAGTGTTTAAACACTTGTGAAACAAAAAGACCCGACAAAGAAGTAGTTTTGTCACTTGTTACTAGAAGTTGTAAAGACGGATTTTTCCAAACACGAGGTTTTTACAAGATTAAAGCTACTTTATATAAAGATCTAAATATATAAAGGGGATTTACATTATAGATGCGGAAAAACTACAAGTTCATGCGATTATGCAAATTTACATACTTGTTGACTAGTTTAATGTGTCGGAAATTGTTGATTGAATAAAGAAGCTGTTGATTGATTTGTTTAAAAGAAAATGATACGCTTGAAAGCGTGGCCACCTCCAGTTACAGAGGAAACTCTGGCGAAATTTTCTAAAAACCTAACACTTAAAATTTTTACAAGTGTTAGAACTATCTTTGGACATATTTTCGAAACATAAATTTCGCCAACACTATATTTTACTAAATATTCGGAGGTGGGATTTTCACAAAAATTAACGTGATAAGTATATTTGTCACAACACTGTTTATGATTATTTTGTGAAAATACATAAACATTATTTTAGAGTAAAATAATATTTACAAGCGTTAATGATTCCAAAACTTTGCGAACGCTTCCACATTAACATATAAGTTACACCGGTAATTACATTACCACAAGATTGATAAAACGTAACTTACGCACATGTATTGTATCCCCTATCCTTGGGAAGAAATATAACTACCAAGTGTATACGGAACATAAACACGAAATAGTTGTCTAACTATTTCCCAAAGACTTAAACTATAAAGCTAAGGCACGGCCGTCCGTCTAATAGAATTAGCACTTGTAGGTCGTTGCACAGCTTACTGTATTGGAGACACTTGGTAGAGACGCGCATTCACTGTGAGTTCATGTCCCCCTTTTCTCTAACTGTTTTCAGTTTACTTAACTGCGGGGGTGAAATACATGTTACTTTGTTTACAAGTACTTTATACACGGTATGAATAACGTAAGGAGGTTTAGATCATGTGAATGGGTAGTTAGAACACCGAGGGACTCGAGCGGTAGATCTATTTGGGTGTAGCGAGCCCAGCTCCCGGTCCAATAGAACAGGCCTCACAGAGGACTAACAGAACGGACCCGGAGTGACTTGGTACCCAACGCAAAATCGGCTAGGGTTGTGTCTTCCTACTTACATTTCACGACATGCTAATGGCCTTGCAAACCATTGGTGATCACAAGTCCTCTTACACTGCTACATACCAGGAAACTTTTATACTTACAAGTGTTTTTACTTACTCACTTGCACATGAACTCGCTCAACATTATTGTTGATTTTTCAACTCACATGTATTTCAGGAAATTAAACGGATCTGGCACGGTATGGAACGTTTTCCGCTGCACTTGTCATGGAGTCATCAGGGTTTAGGGGATGTGTCTCTTTCCTGGACAAGACACAGTCCTTAAACCACGTTTATGTTATGTTTTAGTTTGTAATGTTGTTAAACAAGGTTATGGTTGTTGGTTAAAACAATGGTACTGTATTTTGTTTTCAAAACTTAATGGATGACTTGCATGGTTTTTAACTCATATAGCTTGTTATGGTTAAGCTATGGTATTAAGAAGTCACACCAAAATTAACCACGCTTCCGCAAAGCCAGGGTGTGACAGCTTGGTATCAGAGCTCTGATCATAGCGAACTAGGATTCTTTCTCGAGTCTAGACTATGATCACTAGGGCTCTCACGAAAACATTTTTACTGCATACCACTTAAGTCCAGATCCACAACTTTTTACAAACAAATGTTGAGCACATTTTATTTATTATTCTAGGCTCAGTCTGGGAGGCTGAGGTAGGAGGCTAGTGGGACTAGAAGTGTTGGCTAGTGGGACTAGAAGTGTTGGCTAGTGGGACTAGAAGTGTTGGCTAGTGGGACTAGAAGTGTTGGCTAGTGGGACTAGAAGTGTTGGCTAGTGGGACTAGAAGGATAATTTGAATGTTTACGTGGTAACTACATGTTTAAATGACTATATGATTGATTATTATACGTATATGTGTTCGTGTTACAAACGTCATGCTTTCATCAAGTACTAGAAAGACGGGCACTACGAACCCCGTGACCATAGTATCAGACGACATAGTTCAACGAAGCACGAGGTGTACATTTCTGATACTACCGGCACAGACAACGACGACTCTCAGCCCTCTGTGCGCTGCCTGAAGTCGTAGCAGAGCCTACTAATGGCTACCTTGTTGGGAATTTGCCCCCCCTGCCGCGTATCTCGTTGTTGATATGCCCCCGACGTTGTCTCTGAAGACGATGTCGAACTACTAAGAGGAGGACCCACTTGAGGGCGAGGCTCTATTGCTGCTGGTATTAGACTACTGCATGCGGACGCTCCTGTAGGGGGAAACTCATGTCCATTCCCCTATCCCAGACTCATTTGAGTCTCTGACATCCGCATCTTCGCACATACAGGGAATGCAGCACTACTTACACGACGCCGACCTTGATATGGCATCATCAGCTGCACCGGATCCCGCGCACAGTTTTGAGTTTGATCGCGATATTGAGGACAATCCTGTTTTTCCGCCTGGTGATGATCCAGACCATGACATTGAGTTCATGCACTTAGACCGGCCCTTGGGGGATCCTGCAGCCCTGTCGACCCCTGTGTTTGTTGATCCAGCTGATTTTGAGATGGAGTTTTTGATTCGAAGCTAGCCATGGCCCCTGAGCCAGGCGTTGCTCCTGACCCCGCATTGGAGTATGACCCTGTTCATACCAATGCACCGGCTGTTGCTCCTTGATTGATCATCTGCTTGGATAAGAGAAAATTTGGGGTAACTGTGCAAGACAATTTATTATTACGGGGGCCCACGTAATAACGATTTGTAGTGCACAGGAATCCCGGTGGACTCTGCAGGCCAAGCTAATGATAACCAATGCAGCAGGAAATAACCTAAACACAAATGACCTAGGCGATGTAGCCTCGAGTTCATTCTATTGCAAGCAACAAGCCAAATTGACAAGCCTATGTGAAGGCTCAGGAATTTATTTCCCCACTTATACAGTGAGTATATTTGCGTGTGAAATGGGGTGATTACATGATGGCTTACGTTGCTATATATATACCCCATAGACAATTGAAACGTTGTCCAACCCGCTTCACGCTATTTCGACAAAAAGGGAATGTCACCCAGGCGTGACACAAACACCAGTACATTGCCAAGGACAGAAGCCGAGCTGCAAGAACGCATCTCACAGATAAATGCACGACATGAAGCCCTCCACTCTAAGTACAACGATGGCATTACTGGAGATAACCCTCCAACTGGCTGCACCTATAAACAGTTCCTGAACTGCAAGCCTTTGAACTTTGTCAGAACCGGAGGCACCGTTGCATTTGTTCGTTGGTCCAAAAGATCGACTCCACTCTAAGAATGAGTAACTGTTCGCCCCAACAGAGTGTTACCTACATCTCAGGGATATTTCTAGATGGCACACTCTCTTAATGGAACCTCCAGGTTCAGACCCTTGGCACAGACGCTGCTTATACACTGAGCTGGGACGAGCTCAAGGAAACGATTGAGAAGAAATGTTGTTTTAGGACAGAAATTCAGAAACTTGACATGGAGTCCTGAAATTTGAGAAAGGACGAACCAGAGACTCCTGAACATGACCAGCGATCGCACGACTTGTCTAGGGTCGTCCCCTACTAAGTCATTGATGTAGTATGATATAGTGGTGTACTTGTGAGCTTTACATTGTGGTCTCAAATTGTGGCAATACAATCGCAGTATTCTCATCACATGCGACGTTCAAACAATTGTTTATGTCCTATAACATAAGAGGTTATGTGATTGACTTGTTGATAACATGAGATGTTATGTGTTGGTATTGTTGAATGCATACGTACGTTTCACTTGCTATAACCTAACCTATGCGAAACATCTTTTAGAAGATGCCGCCAAGACGCGAAATGCGCATGCCCACCTCTGAGGCAGAACTGAAAGAAATAATTGCTGCAGCTTTAGCACAGCACGAGGCCCCACGCTCCGAACCTATCAGAGGTACCTCAGAAAATAACGGTTGTTCCTACTGGCACTTTCTCAACTACAAGCCTCCGAAGTTCGACGGCACTGGGGGTGCCATAACTTTTGTAAAATGGATTGAAGGTATGGAATCCATCTTTCGAATGAGTGGCTGTAAGCCAGAACAACAGGTCCCATACGTTTCTGAGTTGTTTCAAGATGGAGCTCGATTATGGTGGAATCTTCAGGTTCGAATAATGGGCCTAACTACAGCATACGCGTTAACTTGGGATGAGTTGAAAGGAATGATGCATAAGAAGTATTGCCCCCACACGGAAACCCAGAAGTGGGAAGATGAATTTCGGAGCCTAATGATGGAAGGTCCGAAGGTGTTGGAGTACGTGCAACGACTTCATGATCTGTCACAAATTGTTCCATACCTGGTAAAACCAGAACTGAAGAAATTGGAACAATTCATTTGGGAACTGGCGCCTCAAGTCTTGAGCTTGATGACAACATCAACGCCACCAACAACTGATGCTGCAAGTAAGATGGGTTTGGCACTCGCTACGGAGGCAATTAGACTAGAAAAACTTGCAGACCCGGACAAGGAGACTCAGGTAGAGTCATCCGGAAAGAACAAAAGGAAGCTCACTGAAGGTACCCGAACGAATAATGAGAACAAAGGAAAGGGTTATATAGGCACACTGCCCAAGTGTAACACATGCCAGCGTCATCATTCTGGCCAATGTGGACTGAAAACATGCGAAGTATGTGGGAAACGTGGTCACTTGAAGGACACTTGTTGGGCCCCTGCCGGTCGGGGAGGCCAAGGAGGATTTGGGAATAAAGATAATAACCGTGGTGGTTTTGGAAGTCGCCCACAGGGAAAAGATTACAAGGGTATCCTACCTAAGTGCGACAATTGTTTACGTTATCATGTCGGGCGATGCAAATATGGAAATTGTGGTAACTGTGGCAAGGTGGGACATGTCAAGGAAACTTGTTGGCAAAATACTAAACTTAGTAATGGGGGCCAGGATGGTAGTGAGAATCACGAAGGGGACAACGACAACATTAATTGTCAAGGCAGAATGAGTGATGAACAGAAGCGTGCTCGAGGATGTTTAAACTGTGGAAGCAAAAAGCATTTCAGAAGATATTGCCCGAAGACAATCAGGCGCAAGGATGAAAGCTCCCCGTCGGAGCTAGGGAGGCACGCCAGAGATCCAAGCATGGATAGCGGTACGTCCCACATTACTCAATATTATGCATCCGTATTGCCAACTACTGTTGCAAATTTTACGATTCACAACTCTAGTATTCAAGGACATAATTGGTTTACGTAGCGAGTGAGTAATTATTCCAGTACCCATTAGAACTAGCTTGGGGGAAGCTAGTGGAAGTCAACGCAGTAACTGGAATCGGCACGATAGAACCCGGAGAGCGTAAGTTTACGCAAGATCTATTGCCAGTTGAGTTTGGAAGCTTCGACATGATGATTGGGATGGACTGGTTGACGAACAACCATGCGGAGATTGTCATCCGCGCCCCGAAAACGAACGGAGAAATTATCGTGACTCATGGAGCAGGATACGCTCCTACGGATTATCAAACTAAGAAGACCCGAAAAGTCTCGCACAGAGGATGTGTTGCATTCTTGGCTCATGTTGTAAAGGAAGTCAAAGAACCAAAACTCGAAGATATCCTTGTGATTGGAGAATACCCCGAAGTCTTCCTCGAAGACTTGCCGGAATCATCTCCTCACGATTTGTCAAATCCCGCGTCGACTTAATTCCGGGCACTGCACCCGTAGTCGATGCATCATAGCAACTTACATTTTCGGAGATGCAAGGACTGACAGAGAAATGTTAGCAATGGTTAGAGAAGGAAGATAACAGACCAAGATTTCCTTTTGGGGTAATCCCATCTTTTACCCATCAAAAAGAAGGACGATGATTTTCAATAAACATCAACTACAGAGAACTGAAAAAGCTGACGATCAAGAACAGATATCCTCTGCCGAGAATTGATGATCTGTTCGACCAACTTCAAGGTTCAAGCTGTTACTCTAAGATCGATCTTCGATCTGGATACCATCAACTAAGGATACAGGAGGAAAGTATCCCGAAAACAGCCTTCCGAACTCGTTATGGACACTACGAGTTCCTCGTTATGCCATTTGGTTTGACGAACGCACCTGCAGTCTTCATGGATCTAATGAATAGAGTTTGCAAGCCATACTTAGACAAGTTCGTGATTGTATTCATCGACGATATCCTGATTTACTCAAAGACGAAGGCTGAACACGAACAACATCTTAGAACCATACTGGAGCTGCTAAAGAAGGAACAGCTGTACGCCAAACTCTCCAAGTGCGAGTTTTGGCTACGCGAAGTCCAGTTTCTTGGACATGTGGTTAATGGGGATGGAATTCATGTTGATCCCACAAAGATCGAGGCAATCAAGAATTGGGAAACGCCTACAACGCCAACCGAGATTCGACAATTCTTGGGCTTGGCTGGCTACTATCGAAGGTTCATCGAGGATTTTTCAAAAATCGCTCAACCGTTGACGCTCCTGACCCAGAAGGATAAGACGTTTGATTGGGGAATCAAACAGGAGGAAGCATTCCAGGTATTGAAGGATAAGCTTTGTAACGCGCCAATCTTAGCTCTACCAGAAGGTACTGATGACTTTGTGGTATACTGCGACGCATCGCGTCAGGGATTGGGTTGTGTGTTGATGCAACACCAAAAGGTCATTGCTTACGCATCACGCCAACTGAAAGTGCACGAAAAGAACTATACCACACACGATTTAGAGCTTGGCGCAGTGGTTTTCGCTTTAAAGATCTGGAGACACTACCTGTATGGTACGAAGTGCACAATATTCACAGATCACAAGAGCCTACAACATATATTTAACCAGAAAGAGTTAAATATGAGGCAAAGACGATGGGTTGAATTATTGAACGATTACGACTGCGAGATAAAGTATCACCCAGGGAAGGCGAATGTAGTCGCCGATGCCCTAAGTCGTAAAGAAAGAATCAAGCCCATAAGGGTTAGGGCTTTGGAAATGATCATACGAACCGATCTTTCCTCGCGCATTCGTGCTGCACAAAAGGAAGCTCTCAAGGAGGGAAACCTTGAGGAAGAATATCTCCGTGGAATGGAGAAGCTTTTAGTACCAAACGAGGAAGGAACGTTATGTTTTGAGAAAAGGATTTGGGTTCCTCTGTTTGGTGGATTAAGGGAAGTTATTTTCGACGAAGCGCACAAGTCACGGTACTCTATCCACCCTGGATCGGATAAGATGTATCAGGATCTCAAAAATTACTATTGGTGGCCTAGGATGAAAGGCGACGTTGCTGTTTACGTGAGCAAATGTTTAACGTGCGCTAAGGTCAAGGCGGAATACCAGAAGCCTTCGGGACTTCTGCAACAACCTGAGATTCCCAAGTGGAAGTGGGAACAAATCTCAATGGATTTTGTTACGAAACTGCCAAGAACGCCAAGAGGCCATGATATGATTTGGGTGATTGTTGACCGCCTAACAAAGTCCGCACACTTTCTGCCAATCAAGGAGAAAGACAGTACTAGTAAACTTGCGGAAATTTACTTGAGAGAGATCGTAGCACGTCATGGAGTACCACTCTCGATCATCTCTGATAGAGACGGAAGGTTTGTATCAAGAATATGGCAATCTTTCCAAGAATCTTTTGGCTCACAATTGAATCTGAGCACTGCGTTCCATCCGCAAACTGACGGCCAGAGCGAGCGAACGATACAAACTTTGGAAGACATGCTGAGGGCATGTGTTATGGATTTAGGCGGTAGCTGGGATAAACATTTACCGTTGGTCGAATTTTCATACAACAACAGCTACCACACCAGTATTGGTGTCGCGCCCTTTGAGGCCCTATACGGACGCAAGTGCCGATCACCACTATGCTGGTCTGACGCCGGTGATAGGCAGCTTGCTGGTCCCGAGATCGTCCAAGAGACGACAGACAAGATTGCGCAAATACTTAAACGCATCGAAGCCGCTCGCCACAGGCAAAAGGCCTACGCGGATCCAAACCGGAAGCATGTGGACTTCCAAGTTGGAGAAATGGTTTTACTGAAGGTATCACCCTGGAAAGGGGTGGCGCGCTTTGGAAAGCGTGGGAAGTTAAATCCACGCTACATTGGTCCCTTTAGAATTCTAGAAAGAATTGGGACGGTAGCATACAAGTTGGACCTACCCGCTGAACTAAATGGCATTCACGATACATTTCATGTATCCAATCTAAAGAAAAGTCCAACTCAAGTTGACGTTGCCATTCCCATCGACGAGATTCATATTGACGACACGCTCCACTTCGTTGAAGAACCTGTTGAGGTCACGGACTGGAAAGTTAACAAGACCCGCCGGAGCAGTGTCAAGCTCGTCAAGGTTCGTTGGAATGCCAGACATGGTCCTGAATACACCTGGGAGCGTGAGGACCGGATGAAAGAGAAATACCCCCACTTATTTCCTAAGAACGCTGCATCTACAAGCAGGACTTAAATTTCGGGACGAAATTTATTTAACGGGGGGAGAATGTGACAACCCGCACTAAACCAGGTATCCGTACAACTTAATTAATGAATAATTACTGCTTAATTACTGTGCTTGATTGAAACTAGCTGATAAACTGCTACCTGCATACTGATACATGCACATACTTGCATCATACTTTAATTGCTGTCACTACATTATCTGCATGTTGAACCCTAGTGACAAACATGATGCACAAAAAGCACAGTAGCACTAAACGGATACACAATAAACATGCTGATATAACCAGCATCAGGCAGACACTGCCTCTCAGGCCTGTTAAGAGCCTCATATATTTTGGCTACACTGGTAGTGAGTGTAGGATATAAGGGTTGTGTTACCGCGTCTCTAGGAATAAGATACACTGATTCGGATGTGCCTAAAACGTACTTTAAAGTACCAAACACAGCACTTTAATAATTAAACCAGCTTCCAGCTGACTAGCAAAGTGCCAGAACATGAGAAAATATTACTAGACACTTTCTAAAGTGTCGGGAAAACAAATTGTGTCACTAATAATGTAATAACGACACTTTAAAGCCTTTTGTAACACTTTAACGGATTACTATCCAACCGGACACCCGGACTTTACCCGGAACATGAAAATATTAGTATTTTCACTAATTATATTTTTCTAAGCCAGTTAGGGTCCCTGATTACCCTAACACCCGTCATAACGCATAACATACCACTAACTAAGTTAGATACTTAGTTAACCTACTTAACTAAACAAAGTCTCCTAACCACCTACTTAAAATCGAACCAAGGATCCCCCCCCCCCCCCAAACCGAATCGGTTACCTAGGGGGCACCCCTTGTACTTGGTGATCTTGGCTAATCTTTGATTGTCTAGTATCTTGAAGACACTTTAACCATTGGACAATAACACTTAACCTTTCCTATAAATACACACTAATCTAGAGAGTTATCATAACACACTTAACACCAACTCACTCATCTCTCTCCCTCCCTATCCACTCTCGGCCGAACCCCCTCCACTACACCACCATATTTTCGGTTCTTGTCTTCATCATTCCAAGATCATACAAACATCCAAGGTCGCGTATTAGGAGCTTTGGTGCAAGCGGAACACGAAGGACCTCTCCCGTTAGCTTTTATCCACCTCTTTTTCGCCAAAGATCTTCCCTAGCCCCGAGCTAGAGGTATAACACTTAACACTTGTTTTTACACTTATCTAAAGTGGGTAAAAGGATTATTGTCGGTTGAATCTTGTTAAAATGAAAGATGATGTTTAAAAGTCTAGTAAAAATACTTAAAATGGTGGTTAATAGCATATAACTTGTGTAAAAGTCGTAGGACTTGAAATATGTGTTTATCTAGACCCGATCTATGATGTGGTAGCTCGGATCTCCGTTTAACCCGACTTTGTAAGATCATGTATCTTCACATAAGCTTGTTTTTGACTAAATACAAGGGTTAAAGGTGAAACTCTACCACACAAGATACATGAACTTGTGTAGAAATATTTTACTTGTGTAAAAGTGATTTAACCGGTAAAATGGTGTTTAAAACTAGCGGATCTACGTATCCGCAAGTGGTATCTTCAAAGAACCACACATTTGAGAAATCATGTTTTTCTAAAGATGGATCTTACACTAGTAAATATGGTTTTATAAACCACAAGTGTTTAAACACTTGTGAAACAAAAAGACCCGACAAAGAAGTAGTTTTGTCACTTGTTACTAGAAGTTGTAAAGACGGATTTTTCCAAACACGAGGTTTTTACAAGATTAAAGCTACTTTATATAAAGATCTAAATATATAAAGGGGATTTACATTATAGATGCGGAAAAACTACAAGTTCATGCGATTATGCAAATTTACATACTTGTTGACTAGTTTGATGTGTCGGAAATTGTTGATTGAATAAAGAAGCTGTTGATTGATTTGTTTAAAAGAAAATGATACGCTTGAAAGCGTGGCCACCTCCAGTTACAGAGGAAACTCTGGCGAAATTTTCTAAAAACCTAACACTTAAAATTTTTACAAGTGTTAGAACTATCTTTGGACATATTTTCGAAACATAAATTTCGCCAACACTATATTTTACTAAATATTCGGAGGTGGGATTTTCACAAAAATTAACGTGATAAGTATATTTGTCACAACACTGTTTATGATTATTTTGTGAAAATACATAAACATTATTTTAGAGTAAAATAATATTTACAAGCGTTAATGATTCCAAAACTTTGCGAACGCTTCCACATTAACATATAAGTTACACCGGTAATTACATTACCACAAGATTGATAAAACGTAACTTACGCACATGTATTGTATCCCCCATCCTTGGGAAGAAATATAACTACCAAGTGTATACGGAACATAAACACGAAATAGTTGTCTAACTATTTCCCAAAGACTTAAACTATAAAGCTAAGGCACGGCCGTCCGTCTAATAGAATTAGCACTTGTAGGTCGTTGCACAGCTTACTGTATTGGAGACACTTGGTAGAGACGCGCATTCACTGTGAGTTCATGTCCCCCTTTTCTCTAACTGTTTTCAGTTTACTTAACTGCGGGGGTGAAATACATGTTACTTTGTTTACAAGTACTTTATACACGGTATGAATAACGTAAGGAGGTTTAGATCATGTGAATGGGTAGTTAGAACACCGAGGGACTCGAGCGGTAGATCTATTTGGGTGTAGCGAGCCCAGCTCCCGGTCCAACAGAACAGGCCTCACAGAGGACTAACAGAACGGACCCGGAGTGACTTGGTACCCAACGCAAAATCGGCTAGGGTTGTGTCTTCCTACTTACATTTCACGACATGCTAATGGCCTTGCAAACCATTGGTGATCACAAGTCCTCTTACACTGCTACATACCAGGAAACTTTTATACTTACAAGTGTTTTTACTTACTCACTTGCACATGAACTCGCTCAACATTATTGTTGATTTTTCAACTCACATGTATTTCAGGAAATTAAACGGATCTGGCACGGTATGGAACGTTTTCCGCTGCACTTGTCATGGAGTCATCAGGGTTTAGGGGATGTGTCTCTTTCCTGGACAAGACACAGTCCTTAAACCACGTTTATGTTATGTTTTAGTTTGTAATGTTGTTAAACAAGGTTATGGTTGTTGGTTAAAACAATGGTACTGTATTTTGTTTTCAAAACTTAATGGATGACTTGCATGGTTTTTAACTCATATAGCTTGTTATGGTTAAGCTATGGTATTAAGAAGTCACACCAAAATTAACCACGCTTCCGCAAAGCCAGGGTGTGACATTATATGACAATGATTATGGCTCGTAGGCATTACATCACAAATGGATGTTTAAATAATAAAGAAGGAATTGGAATAATCCAATATAAGGATGACACCGTGTGATTTTACGAATCACATCAGCCAGGAATGTTAACATGTTTTCAGATGTTAACAAGGGTTTGAATCTTTTCAAACAGGTTTTACCATCATAGCTAGGTCTTATAATGAATGACATGCAGGCTAGGTTATACCCTTTAAGATTCTTATTTAATATTTAATAGACATATTATTTTTAAAAGGAATGATATATTTTAGATTTATTTATTTATTCCTTACATATTACATTTATGCATTTAATGGCAAAATAAAATTTAAATGATAACATGCCACTAAAATTTAACAAGAGTACAGATTGCCCTAAACGGGACTTTAGCTGAAATAACTTGCCCACGCAGGGGCTAAACAGAAATGACATGCCCACGCAGGGGCTAAACAGAAACTACAAGTCCTCGCAGGGACTGGTTACAGAAACAGATGTCCACGCAGGGACTTGATTTAACATTAAAGAAATACAAATAAACAAATAAAGGATTTAATGATCCTTTTTGCTCTTCCCCTTGATTAAGCTCGCCAAACCTTTAAGAAATCCACGGTTGTTCCTACGCTCTTCTTGGACCTCCCGCTCAACCTGGCTCAACCTTTCGAGAACCTCCTGTTGTCGCTCTAGTGGTATCAATTGTGGTTGCGGCGGCTGCTGATGTTGCAGAGGTTGAGGAGGTGGTGGGTATTGGTACCCATAGGGTGGATACCCAGTCTGATATGGGACTCCAAAGGGCCCCTCGAGATGAAAAGCATTGTAGTTTGCCGCTACCAGGTATGGGTCAGCCTCGGCGTAGTTGTAGTTAGTATGGGCCGGCTGCTCGAAAGGGTTATACGCGGATACACCGGCGTACGTAGCAATTGGGTTGTTATAGCCCACTGGTGGCGGTGCGACTGGCGCAGACTCCACTTCAGAAACAGGGTTCAAAGGCCCACCCATTTGGGGGTCTTCATATAGTGGCGGATAATGACTGCCACTTGAATGTTGAGGGGTGCTGATACGGAATCCCCCTCGCACGGACATCCGTGCGGTTGATCTCCTACGCCTCGGTGGCTCCGGAGGCGGTTGCTGTACTGGTGGTGGTGGCGGTGGAGTAACCGCTACAAAACGCGAATCCTCCGAGGGATCCTGCTGTTGTTGCTGCTGCTGCGGCGATGAGTGGTAACTGGAAGTAAACACCCAGTCGTACTGGTTAAACCTCGCCTCCTAGCTGTCGGGACCACCATAAGGTGATCCAAGAAAAGGTGACCCATCCGAAATCTTAATGGGGTGAGTAGGCGTCCCGGTTGGTGGTTGGGCAGGTTCCGGATCTTCGTCCATATCCATGGAGAAATGGTCCTCCGGTCCCAACGGGTTATAACCCATTGGTTCATTAATTAGGTTTGCCGGGTTGAACCGGCTTTGGAAGTAGGGTGTTGGGTCGTTGAAGGGTGAGTTGTGGCTTTGGAGGGGTATAAAAGAATGGTGTGAGTTGTGGGGCTCATTTTCCGATTGAGGCCCGTAAGAGTTTAGGTAAGAAGGTGAGGAGCTCAGCGAGACTGAATGCCTCGCGGGTTCTACAGAGGTCCTCCAGTTTTCCTGAGGACTTTTGCTTGAAGAGTCTGATGGAGTTCGCCGGTGTGATGGCCCGGCCTCTTGATCGTTGGGGGCGATGAATGGCCCCCTGCCTCTACCTCTACCTCTTCCTCTGATTCTTGGTGGCATCTTTTTGAACCTGTCAAAACAAACAAAGGACACAACAAGGAAAAATAAAGGACAAAATTAAAATAAAGCAAATTTGGATTAGTCCTAAGTTCTTTGTCTAGACTCGAAAGTCGAGAAATGTGAAAACTATGTCATTGAGATTAAACACAAAAGGCTAGTGTTTAATTCCTCAACGTTGGCTCTGATACCAACCTGTCACACCCCGATATTTTCACGTATTACCGGTGGGCCCGGTGGGGAGTATTGTGACGTAGTTGATATCATCATAGTCAAACAACACAATTTAAATGCACAGCAGAAGCAAAAGATGAATCACATTACAAACCGAATAAAAAGTAATATCATAGTATTACAAACGGACTGTAAAGGATCCACAGGCGGATCAAAAGTTAAAAAGGATCATTGTTCAACAGATTTTACATATAAGCTTGCAAGACTTGTTTAATGATGCCAGAAGTAGCCAGCCTATTCCGTCTAGTACCTGCACTTAACCTTTTTGGAAAATACGTCAGTTTACACTGGTAAATACAATTAACCGACTCATTTTGAAAAGAGTTTAAGAAAATTGATTTGAAAGCACAAGGCACAAAATATCTTTTATAACTTGGGACAATTATTTAAAAATAATCTTATATACAGTTTTACTTATTTGTCATCCAGCAGGGCCGGTTAGAAGAGCCGGACAAGATTAACTGACACGCCACAGGTATAATGCCCACAAGGTTAATTCCTTAAAGTGGGTTACCAGTTTTTACATATGCAACTGTCACACCCCCAAAATCCACACGCGGAGTACCACCGCTTGGAGGCGTGACTGACCAGGATCAAGCCACCAATCATATTGAACATGTAAGTAAATAGTAAATGTCATTCATCAATATGATATGTGTTTTCAAAACCAACATAAACAAGTGTGTAGCGGAAGCAATAAAGTAACAAGCCCAACATGATATTTAAGTTGAAATGCCATAAAAGAGTTTATCATAAAAATCCACAATCCGTGCCCACAACGACTGCGCCTCTCGTGCAAGCTCCAAGAGTACCTATGGTCCTGCAAGGCATGTAACAGAGAGTCAACAACTAGTTGAGCGAGTTCACAGTTGGTTGTTCAGTTATAGTAATCGTATTGCAAACAGTATGTTCGTTTAGTGAACCATGATTCGTATGTATTTGCATCGCGGCCCTCTAGGCATGTTAGCGAAGATTAGTGGGGGTTTCCCATGTTTTCTAGACTAGGTATATTTGTATCGCGGCCCTCCAGGCATGTGTGCGAAGTTTAAAGTATGGTTCGCGGCCATTACAGGCATGTATGCGAAGATTGTTCTATTATCGCAGCCAAACCCGGCGTGTGTGCGATGAGAAGTATATGTATCACTAGTCTAGCCGTATCTACCAATAACCTTCCTCTCCCGAGGCCTATTGTATGTAATTCCGATAACACTTAAGCATAAGAAATCAATCAACCCATTCCCAACCCCGGGAATCCCATGCCTTGGTAAGAGTGTGAACTCACCTTGGTTTGCTCGGTATGCTAAGTTAAGTGCTCACAATTTATCGGTCAAGTCCTATATTTATGTCACACCCTGGCTTTGCGGAAGCGTGGTTAATTTTGGTGTGACTTCTTAATACCATAGCTTAATCATACCAAAGCTATATGAGTTAAAAACATGCAAGATCATCCATTAAGTTTTGAAAAAACCAAACACAATACCATTGTTTTAACCAACAACCATAACCTTGTCCAACAGACGTTACAACTTGAAACATAACATAAACATGGTTTAAGGACTGTGTCTTGTCCAGGAAAGAGACACATCCCCTAAACCCCGGATGACCTTGGAAACTAGTGCAGCGGAAAACATGCCATACCGTGCCAGATCTCGTTAATTTCCTGAAATACATGTAAGTTGAAAAATCAACAATAATGTTGAGCGAGTTCATGTGCAAGTGAGTAAGTAAAAACACTTGTAAGTATAAAAGTTCCCTGGTATGTAGCAGTGTAAGAGGACTTGTGATCACCAATGGTTTGCAAGGCCATTAGCATGTTGTGAAATGCAAGTAGGAAGATACAAACCTAGCGTATTTGGCGTTGGGGCACAAAGTCACCACCTGGTCCATTATGCGGGCTCAGGGGTTGGGCTCGCTACACCCAGATAGATCTACCGCTTAAGTCCCTCGGTGTTCTAACTACCCATTCACATGATCTAAAACCTCCTTACGTTAATCATACCGTGTATAAAGTACTTGTAAACAAAGTAACATGTATTTCACCCCCGCAGTTAAGAAAACTGAAAACAGTTAGAGAAAAGGGGGACATGAACTCACAGTGAATGCGCGTCTCTACCAAGTGTCTCCAATACAGTAAGCTGTGCAACGACCTACAAGTGCTAATTCTATTAGACGGACGGCCGTGCTTTAGCTTTATAGTTTAAGTCTTCGGGAAATAGTTAGACAACTATTTCGTGTTTATGTTCTGTATACACTTGGTAGTTATACTTCTTCCCAAGGATGGGGGATACAATACATGTGCGTAAGTTACGTTTTAACAGTTGTGTGGTAATGTAATTACCGGTGTAACTTATATGTTTGTGGAAGCGTTCGCAAAGTTTTGGGATCATTAACGCTTGTAAATATTATTTTTACTCTAAAATAATATTTATGTATTTTCACAAAATAACCATAAACAGTGTTGTGACAAATATACTTATCACGTTAATCTTTGTGAAAATCCCACCTCCGAATATTTAGTAATTAAAGTTCTGGCGAAATTTATGTTTCGAAAATATGTCGAAAATAGTTCTAACACTTGTAGTGTAAATAAGTCTAAGTGTTAGGTTTTTAGGAAATTTCGCCAGAGTTTCCTCTGTAACTGGAGGTGGCCACGCTTTCAAGCGTATCATTTTCTTTTTGAAAACAACCCATGATCATCAACAATCAACCCTTACGTTTTAACACGCGAAACGCTACCCTTGTCGTTTCAGTTTCACTATGTGGGAACTGGACTGTTTTCGGACGACTAAATAAAATACGTAACCCTTTCCAAAAATTCCCTAATTTTTACGGGTCGTCCTAATCGACCCAAAAATGATTGTATAAAAAAATATCGGGGTCCAGTTTCTTATCAATAATTTATAGAAAATCGTTTACCGAACTGTGATCAGATTTGTCACATTCTGATCACAGTTTACGGAAAAATTCGTCAAAAATTCCTCGTATGTCCGTTTATCGAAATTCCAGTTTGAGGGTCACAAATACATCCGTGACCATCTTAGATAAAAGTTTCAGGGGCTGGTTCGGTTCGGGTTTTAAGTTGTGATCGAAAACGCACAGCCCAATTTACTGCAGTAACGAACAGCCTTAGCTGCTGTCACGAAAACAGGTTTTTAAAATAGTAACCGACATCAGAAAAATACGATTCCAGCGCCGTTTTCTTCGTTTTTCGAAATGACACGATTTAGGCTTTTGAAATTCCGTTTTTCGAGTTTTTAAAGTCCGTTTACAGCCTGATGAAGGCGGCTGAAATAGTGACTCAGCTTGCTGTTTTGTGGTTTTGATGTTATTAAATCGTGTTATAAGTGTCCGATTAGCGAGTTAAACAAGAAAACAACTTTTATACAAGTTAAAACACTTTTACACAATAAAATATTTTTACACAAGTTCATGTCTCGTGTGTGGTAGAGTTTCACCTTTTAACCCTTGTGTTAACTAAAAACGAGCTTATGTGAAGATCCAAGATCTTACAAAGTTGGGTTAAACGGTGATCCGAGCTACCACATCATAGATCGGGTTTCAAAAATCTCATATTCCAAATACTACATCTTTTACACAAGTTATAAGCTATTAACCACCACTTTTCACATTTTTAGTAGACTTTAAAGCTTCAAAATGTAAGTTAACGACATTTAACCGTCAAAATTCCTTTTAACCACTTTAGATATGTTCAAGAACAAGTTTTAAGTGATATACCTCTAGCTCTAAGCTAGGGAAGATTCTTGATGAAAATTGCGTGGATAAAAGCTAACGGTAGAGGTCCTTCGCGTTCCGAGTGCACCAAGACTCCTAATACGCGACTTGTGAGGCTTGTATATACTTGGAATGGAGAGATCAAGGACCGAAAATGTGATGGTGGGTGGAATGGGGTTCGGCCGAAGGTAGGGAGAGCAAGAGGGAGAGAGTGAGTTGGTGATTATGTGTTGGTGAAAATTATGGTGTGTAATCTCTAGTATTTATAGGCAAATCAAGTGTTATTATCCAATGGTTAATATGTCTTCAAGATATTAGACCAATCTAGATTTACATAATCCATCTTGTACTTGCATGTTCCCCCTTAGTTACAAAGGGACCGAAATCGGCCATGGGGGGGGGGGGGTCTTGGTTCGATTATAACTAGTCATTAGGTGGTTTAGTTTGGTTAAGTAGGTTAACTAAGTATTTAACTTAGTTAGTTGTATGTTATGCGTTATGACGGGTGTTAGGGTAATCAGGGACCCTAACTGGCTCAGAAAAATATAATTAGTGAAAATAGTAATATTTTCATGTTCCGGGTAAAGTCCGGGTGTCCGGTTGGATAGTAATCCGTTAGAGCGTTACAAAAGCTTTAAAGTGTTGTTATTAACATTTTTAGTGACACAATTTGTTTTCCCGACACTTTAGAAAGTGTCTAGTATTATTTTCTCATGTTCTGGCACTTTACTAGTCAGCTAGAAGCTGGATTAATTATTAAAGTGCTGTGTTTGGTACTTAAAGTACGTTTTTGGCACATCCGAATCAGTGTATCTTATTCCTAGAGACGCGGTACCACAACCCTTATATCCCTACACTCACTACCAGTGTAGCCAAAATATTTGAGGCTCTTAACAGGCCTTAGAGGCAGTATCTGCCTGATGCTGGTTATATCAGCATGTTCACTGTGTATCCGTTTAGTGCTACTGTGCTTTTTGTGCATCATGTTTGTCACTAGGGTTCAGCATGTAAATAATGTAGTGACAGCAAGCAAGTATGATGCAAGTAAGTTCATGTATCAGTATTCAAGTAGCAGCTCATCAGCTAGTTCAAACAAGCACAGTAATTAAGCAGTAATTAATCATTAATTAAGTTGTACGGATACCTGGTTTAGTGCGGGTTGTCACATTCTCCCCCCGTTAAATAAATTTCGTCCCGAAATTTAAGTTCTGCTCGTAGATGCAGAGTTCTTAGGAAATAAGTGGGGGTATTTCTCTTTCATCCGGTCCTCACGTTCCCAGGTGAATTCAGGACCATGTCTGGCATTCCAACGAACTTTGACGAGTTTGACACTGCTCCGGCGGGTCTTATTTACTTTCCAATCCGTGACCTCGACAGGTTCTTCAACAAAGTGGAGCGTGTCGTCAATATGAATCTCGTCGGTGGGAATGGCAACGTCAACTTGAGTTGGACTTTTCTTTAAATTGGATACATGAAATGTATCGTGAACACCATTCAGTTCAGCAGGTAGGTCCAACTTGTATGCTACTGTCCCAATTCTTTCCAGAATTCTGAAGGGACCAATGTAGCGCGGATTTAACTTTCCACGCTTTCCAAAGCGTGCCACCCCCTTCCAGGGTGAAACTTTTAATAACACCATTTCTCCGACTTGGAAGTCCACATGCTTCCGGTTTGGATCCGCGTAGGCCTTTTGCCTGTGGCGAGCAGCTTCGATGCGTTTAAGTATTTGCGCAATCTTGTCTGTCGTCTCTTGGACGATCTCGGGACCAGCAAGTTGCCTATTACCGGCGTCAGACCAACATAGGGGTGATCGGCACTTGCGTCCGTATAGGGCCTCAAATGGCGCGACACCAATACTGGTGTGGTAGCTGTTGTTGTACGAAAATTCGACCAAAGGTAAGTGTTTATCCCAGCTACCGCCCAAACACATGCCCTCAGCATGTCTTCCAAAGTTTGTATCGTTCGCTCGCTCTGGCCGTCTGTTTGCGGATGGAATGCAGTGCTCAGATTCAATTGTGAGCCAAAGGCTTCTTGGGAGGATTGCCATATTCTTGACACAAACCTTCCGTCTCTATCAGAGATGATCGAGAGAGGTACTCCATGACGTGCTACGATCTCTCTCATGTAAATTTCCGCAAGTTTACTAGTACTGTCTTTCTCCTTGATTGGCAGAAAGTGTGCGGACTTTGTTAGGCGGTCAACAATCACCCAAATCATATCATGGCCTCTTGGCGTTCTTGGCAGTTTTGTAATAAAATCCATGGAGATTTGTTCCCATTTCCACTTGGGAATCTCCGGTTGTTGCAGAAGTCCCGAAGGCTTCTGGTATTCCGCCTTGACCTTAGCGCACGTTAAACATTTGCTCACATAAACAGCAACATCGCCTTTCATCCTAGGCCACCAATAATAATCTTTGAGATCTTGGTACATCTTATCCGCTCCAGGATGGATAGAGTACCGCGATTTGTGAGCTTCGTCAAAAAAATAACTTCCCTTAATCCACCAAACAGAGGAACCCAAATCCTTTTCTCAAAACATAACGTTCCTTCCTCGTTTGGTACCAAAAGCTTTTCCATTCCACGGAGATATTCTTCCTCAAGGTTTCCCTCCTTGAGAGCTTCCTTTTGTGCAGCACGAATGCGCAAGGAAAGATCGGTTCGTATGATCATTTCCAAAGCCCTGACCCTTATGGGCTTGATTCTTTCTTTACGACTTAGGGCATTGGCGACTACATTCGCCTTCCCTGGGTGATATTTTATCTCGCAGTCGTAATCGTTCAGTAACTCAACCCATCGTCTTTGCCTCATATTCAACTCCTTCTGGTTGAATATATGCTGTAGGCTCTTGTGATCTGTGAAGATTGTACACTTCGTACCATACAGGTAGTGTCTCCAGATCTTTAGTGCAAATACCACTGCGCCGAGCTCCAAATCATGTGTGGTATAGTTCTTTTTCGTGCACTTTCAACTGACGCGATGCGTAAGCAATAACCTTCTGGCGTTGCATCAACACGCAACTCAATCCTTGGCGCGATGCGTCGCAGTATACCACAAAGTCATCAGTACCTTCCGGTAGAGCTAAGATTGGCGCATTGCAGAGCTTATCTTTCAATATCTGAAACGCCTCTTCCTGTTTGATTCCCCAATCAAACTTCTTATCTTTCTGGGTGAGGAGCGTCAACGGTTGAGCGATTTTTGAAAAATCCTCGATGAACCTTCTATAGTAGCCAGCCAAACCCAAGAATTGTCGAATCTCGGTTGGCGTCGTAGGCGTTTCCCAATTCTTGATTGCCTCGATCTTTGTGGGATCAACATGGATTCCATTTCCATTAACCACATGTCCAAGAAACTGGACTTCGCGTAGCCAAAACTCGCACTTAGAGAATTTGGCGTACAGTTATTCCTTCTTTAGCAGCTCCAATACAGCTTTTAGATGCTGTTCGTGGTCAGCCTTTGTCCTTGAATAAATCAAGATGTCGTCGATAAACACAATCACGAACTTGCCCAAGTATGGCTTGCAACTCTATTCATCAAGTCTATAAAGACTGCAGGTGCGTTTGTCAGACCAAACGGCATAACGAGGAACTCGTAATGTCCATAACGAGTTCGGAAGGCTGTTTTCGGGATACTCTCCTCTTGTATCCTTAACTGATGGTATCCAGATCGTAAGTCGATCTTTGAATAAAAGCTTGAGCCTTGCAGTTGATCAAACAGATCATTGATTCTTGGCAGAGGGTATCTATTCTTAATCGTCAGCTTGTTCAATTTTCTGTAGTTGATGTTTATTTGAAAATCATCATCCTTCCTTTTGACGAGTAGAAATGGGGTTACCCCAAAAGGAAATTTTGGTCTGTTATCTTCCTTCTCTAACCATTGCCAACACTTCTCTGTCAATCCTTGCATCTTCGAAAATGTAAGTCGCTATGATGCATCGACTACGGGTGCCGTGCCCGGACTTAAATCGACGCGGGATTCGACTAATCGTGAGGAGATGATTTCGGCAAGTCTTCGGGGAAGACTTCAGGGTATTCTCCAATCACAAGGATATCTTCGAGTTTTGGTTCTTCGACTTCCTTTTCCATAACATGAGCCAAGAATGTAACACATCCTTTGTGCGAGAATTTTTTGGGTTTTCTTAGTCTGAAAATCCGTAGGAGCGTATCCTGCTCCATGAGTTACGATCATTTCTTCGTTCGTTGTCGGGGCGCGGATGACAATCTCCGCATGGTTGTTCGTCAACCAGTCCATCACGTCGAAGCTTCCAAACTCAACTGGCAATAGATCTAGCGTAAACTTACGCTCTCCGGGTTCTATCGTGCCGATTCCAGTTACTGCGTTGGCTTCAACTAGCTTCCCCTAAGCTAGTTCTAATGGGTACTGGAATAACTACTCACTCACTACGTAAACCAATTATGTCCTTGAATACTAGAATTGTGAATCGTAAAATTTGCAACAGTAGTTGGCAATACAGACGCATAATATTGAGTACTGTGGGACGTACCGCTATCCATGTTTGGATCTCTGGCGTGCCTCCCTAGCTCCGATGGGGAGCTTTCATCCTTGCGCCTGATTGCTTTTCGGGCAATATCTTCTGAAATGCTTTTTGCTCCCACATTTTAAACATCCTCGAGCACGCTTCTGTTTATCACTCATTCTGCCTTGACAATTATCATTGTCGTGGTCCCCTTCGTAATTCTCACTACCGTCTTGGCCCCCATTACTAAGTTCAGTATTTTGCCAACAAGTTTCCTTGACATGTCCCACCTTGCCACAGTTACCACAATTTCCATATTTGCATCGCCCGATATGATAACGTAAACAATTGTCGCACTTAGGTAGGATACCCTTGTAATCTTTTCCCTTTTTGGTCTTCTTCTTGTTACTTACCCGAGTAACCATCTTGAAATTTGCGAGCCTCCTCTTGTTATCCCCAGATGCCTTTATAGCAGTCTCCTTTTTCTCCTCCGCAGTGGAAAATTTTCCTTGTCTAACTGCTTCTTCCGTGAGTGCTATGCTTATGTTGATAGCCTCGGTGATCGTTGAGGGTTTTGATGCTGTTACCAGGCTTAGAATCTGAGGTGCCAATCCCCTTATGAACTGTTCAATTCTTTTAAACTCTGGTGTCCCCAGGAGTATGGCAACTTGTGATAATTCGTTAAATCTCTGCACATACTCTGCTATCTTTGGTCCTTTCATTTTCAAGTTCCACAGTTCTGTTTCCAATTTCTGGACTTCTGCCCTCGAGCAATATCTTTCACGCATCAGATTTTTCAGTTCGTCCCATGTCATAGCATATGCAGCGGTCTCGCCCGTCGTCCGAATTTGATGGTTCCACCATGACAGAGCCTCATCCACCAATAGTCCAGTTATATACTTGACTTGATGTTCGTGGTCACATTTGCTCAATCGTAAAACAGAATCTGTCTTTTCAACCCAGCGTACGAAGGCTAAGGCACCCCCGGTGCCGTCGAACTCTCGAGGTTTGTGGTCTAAGAACTGCTTGTAGGTGCAGCCGTTGGGTGGGTTATTTCCTGAGGTACCTCCGTTGCGCTCGGAGTGATGGGCCTCGTATTGTGCGATGACTGCAGTAATGATTCCCTGAAGTTCCACCTTGTTGGTGGGTATGCGTACACCCCGTTTTGGAGGCATTTCCTAAAAGATGTTTCACGTAGGTTAGGTCGTCGCAACCAAAATGCACGTATGCATTAACAATATCAACACATAACATCTCATGCTATCAATAATTCATCCACATAACACCTCATGTTATAAATAAATTAGCCTCTGCAATGGTTGAGGCTTCGAGGTAGTAACCATACCCCTGATCTGGGGTGCAAGTGTCCAAGTGGATCGTTCAATCCTTTTGAACTCCGGTTTGACTAAGTAGGGGGGGCGACCCTAGATAAGTCGTGCGATCGCTGGACAAGTTCAGGAATTTCTGGTTCGTCCATTTTCAAATTCCTGAACTCTACCTCAAGCTTCTAAATTCCAGTCCTATAACTACATTTCTTCTCAATCGTTTCCTTGAGCTCGTCCCAGCTCAGTGCATAAGTAGCGTCTGTGCCAAGGGTCTGAACCTGGAGGTTCCATTAAGAGAAGGTGCCATCCAGAATTATCCCCGAGAGGTAGGTAACACTCCGTTGGGGCGAACAGTTACCCGTTCTTAGAGTGGAGTTGGTCTCTTCGGACCAATGAACAAATGCATCGGTGCCTCCTGTTCCGTCAAAGTTTAAAGGCTTGCAGTTCAGGAACTGTTTATAGGTGCAGCCAGTTGGAGAGTTATCTCCAGTAATGCCATCGTTGTACTTAGAGTGGAGGGCTTCATGTCGTGCATTTATCTGTGAGATGCGTTCTTGCAGCTCGGCTTCTGTCCTTGGTAACGTACTGGTGTTTGTGTCACGTCTGGGTGACATTCCCTTATGACGAAATAGTGTGAAGCGGGTTGGACAACGTTCCAATTTTCTATGAGGTATATATAGCAACATAAGTCATCATGTAATCACCCAATTTCACACGCACATATACTCACTGTATGAGTGGGGAAGTAAATTTCTGAGCCTTCACATAGGCTTGCCAATTTGGCTTGTTGCTTGTAATAGAATGAACTCGAGGCTACATCGCCTTGGTCATTCGTGTTTAGGTTATTTCCTGCTGCATGGGTTATCATTAGCTTGACCCGCAGAGTCCACCAGGATTCCTGTGCACTACAAATCGTTATTACGTGGGCCCCCGTAATAATAAATTGTCTTGCACAGTTACCCCAAATTTTCTCTCATCCAAGCAGATGATCAATCAAGGAGCAATAGCAGGTGCATTGGCATGAACAGGGTCATGCTCCAATGAGGGTTCAGGAGCAACGCTTGGCTCAAGGGCCACGGCTAGCTCCGAATCAAAAACTCCATCTCAAAATCAGCTGGATCAACAAACACAGGGGTCGACAGGGCTACAGGATCCCCCAAGGGCTGGTCTAAGTGCATGAACTCAATGTCATGGTCTAGATCAACACCAGGCGGAAAAACAGGATTGTCCTCAATATCGCGATCAAACTCAAAACTGTGTGCGGGATCCGGTGCAGCTGGTGATGCCATATCAAGGTCGGCGTCGTGTAAGTAGTGCTGCATTCCCTGTATGTGCGAAGATGCGGATGTCAGAGACTCAAATGAGTCTGGGATAGGGGAATGAGTTTCCCCTACAGGAGCGTCCGCATGCAGTAGTCTAATGCTAGCAGCGAGAGGGCCTTGCCCTCAAGTGGGTCCTCCTCTTAATAGTTCGACATCGTCTTCAGAGGCAATGTCGGGGGCATATCAACAACGAGATAAGCGGCAAGGGGCACAGGAGCAAGGATCACCGCCAGTGGCAAATTCCCAACAAGATGGCCATCAGTAGGCTCTGCTACGACTTCAGGCAGTGCACAAAGGGCTGAAAGTCGTCATTGTCTGTGCCGGTAGTATCAGAAATGTACTCCTCGTGCTTCGTTGAACTATGTCGTCTGATACTATGGTCATGGGGTTCGTAGTGCCCATCTTTCTAGTACTTGATGAAAGCATAACGTTTGTAACACAAACACATATACGTATAATAATCAATCATATAATCAGTTAATCACATAAGTCACCAAGTAAGGTATCACATACTTCTCCTAGTCTTACTAGCCCATTTTATCCAGTCTACAAGACTGCTCTATCCTTCACTTAAACCAACCCTCGATCCTCCAGATCGATCCTCAGCCCTCCAAGCTGAGCCTTTTCTTCCTAGCCTTGCTAGCCCACTACCTCGGTCACCTAGACCGAGCCTCGATCCTCCAGATCGATCCTATAACAAACCAACGTGCTCAACTACCTTGATCACCTCGATCCTCCAGATCGATCCTCAGCCCTCCAAGCTGAGCCTATAATTAATAAAATGTGCTCAACATTCGTTTGTAAAAAGTTTTGGATCTGGACTTAAGTGGTATGCAAAAAAAATGTTTTCGTGAGAGCCCTAGTGATCATAGTCTAGACTCGAGAAAGAATCCTAGTTCGCTATGATCAGAGCTCTGATACCAAGCTGTCACACCCTGGCTTTGCGGAAGCGTGGTTAATTTTGGTGTGACTTCTTAATACCATAGCTTAATCATACCAAAGCTATATGAGTTAAAAACATGCAAGATCATCCATTAAGTTTTGAAAAAACCAAACACAATACCATTGTTTTAACCAACAACCATAACCTTGTCCAACAGACGTTACAACTTGAAACATAACATAAACATGGTTTAAGGACTGTGTCTTGTCCAGGAAAGAGACACATCCCCTAAACCCCGGATGACCTTGGAAACTAGTGCAGCGGAAAACATGCCATACCGTGCCAGATCTCGTTAATTTCCTGAAATACATGTAAGTTGAAAAATCAACAATAATGTTGAGCGAGTTCATGTGCAAGTGAGTAAGTAAAAACACTTGTAAGTATAAAAGTTCCCTGGTATGTAGCAGTGTAAGAGGACTTGTGATCACCAATGGTTTGCAAGGCCATTAGCATGTTGTGAAATGCAAGTAGGAAGATACAAACCTAGCGTATTTGGCGTTGGGGCACAAAGTCACCACCTGGTCCATTATGCGGGCTCAGGGGTTGGGCTCGCTACACCCAGATAGATCTACCGCTTAAGTCCCTCGGTGTTCTAACTACCCATTCACATGATCTAAAACCTCCTTACGTTAATCATACCGTGTATAAAGTACTTGTAAACAAAGTAACATGTATTTCACCCCCGCAGTTAAGAAAACTGAAAACAGTTAGAGAAAAGGGGGACATGAACTCACAGTGAATGCGCGTCTCTACCAAGTGTCTCCAATACAGTAAGCTGTGCAACGACCTACAAGTGCTAATTCTATTAGACGGACGGCCGTGCTTTAGCTTTATAGTTTAAGTCTTCGGGAAATAGTTAGACAACTATTTCGTGTTTATGTTCTGTATACACTTGGTAGTTATACTTCTTCCCAAGGATGGGGGATACAATACATGTGCGTAAGTTACGTTTTAACAGTTGTGTGGTAATGTAATTACCGGTGTAACTTATATGTTTGTGGAAGCGTTCGCAAAGTTTTGGGATCATTAACGCTTGTAAATATTATTTTTACTCTAAAATAATATTTATGTATTTTCACAAAATAACCATAAACAGTGTTGTGACAAATATACTTATCACGTTAATCTTTGTGAAAATCCCACCTCCGAATATTTAGTAATTAAAGTTCTGGCGAAATTTATGTTTCGAAAATATGTCGAAAATAGTTCTAACACTTGTAGTGTAAATAAGTCTAAGTGTTAAGTTTTTAGGAAATTTCGCCAGAGTTTCCTCTGTAACTGGAGGTGGCCACGCTTTCAAGCGTATCATTTTCTTTTTGAAAACAACCCATGATCATCAACAATCAACCCTTACGTTTTAACACGCGAAACGCTACCCTTGTCGTTTCAGTTTCACTATGTGGGAACTGGACTGTTTTCGGACGACTAAATAAAATACGTAACCCTTTCCAAAAATTCCCTAATTTTTACGGGTCGTCCTAATCGACCCAAAAATGATTGTATAAAAAAATATCGGGGTCCAGTTTCTTATCAATAATTTATAGAAAATCGTTTACCGAACTGTGATCAGATTTGTCACATTCTGATCACAGTTTACGGAAAAATTCGTCAAAAATTCCTCGTATGTCCGTTTATCGAAATTCCAGTTTGAGGGTCACAAATACATCCGTGACCATCTTAGATAAAAGTTTCAGGGGCTGGTTCGGTTCGGGTTTTAAGTTGTGATCGAAAACGCACAGCCCAATTTACTGCAGTAACGAACAGCCTTAGCTGCTGTCACGAAAACAGGTTTTTAAAATAGTAACCGACATCAGAAAAATACGATTCCAGCGCCGTTTTCTTCGTTTTTCGAAATGACACGATTTAGGCTTTTGAAATTCCGTTTTTCGAGTTTTTAAAGTCCGTTTACAGCCTGATGAAGGCGGCTGAAATAGTGACTCAGCTTGCTGTTTTGTGGTTTTGATGTTATTAAATCGTGTTATAAGTGTCCGATTAGCGAGTTAAACAAGAAAACAACTTTTATACAAGTTAAAACACTTTTACACAATAAAATATTTTTACACAAGTTCATGTCTCGTGTGTGGTAGAGTTTCACCTTTTAACCCTTGTGTTAACTAAAAACGAGCTTATGTGAAGATCCAAGATCTTACAAAGTTGGGTTAAACGGTGATCCGAGCTACCACATCATAGATCGGGTTTCAAAAATCTCATATTCCAAATACTACATCTTTTACACAAGTTATAAGCTATTAACCACCACTTTTCACATTTTTAGTAGACTTTAAAGCTTCAAAATGTAAGTTAACGACATTTAACCGTCAAAATTCCTTTTAACCACTTTAGATATGTTCAAGAACAAGTTTTAAGTGATATACCTCTAGCTCTAAGCTAGGGAAGATTCTTGATGAAAATTGCGTGGATAAAAGCTAACGGTAGAGGTCCTTCGCGTTCCGAGTGCACCAAGACTCCTAATACGCGACTTGTGAGGCTTGTATATACTTGGAATGGAGAGATCAAGGACCGAAAATGTGATGGTGGGTGGAATGGGGTTCGGCCGAAGGTAGGGAGAGCAAGAGGGAGAGAGTGAGTTGGTGATTATGTGTTGGTGAAAATTATGGTGTGTAATCTCTAGTATTTATAGGCAAATCAAGTGTTATTATCCAATGGTTAATATGTCTTCAAGATATTAGACCAATCTAGATTTACATAATCCATCTTGTACTTGCATGTTCCCCCTTAGTTACAAAGGGACCGAAATCGGCCATGGGGGGGGGGGTCTTGGTTCGATTATAACTAGTCATTAGGTGGTTTAGTTTGGTTAAGTAGGTTAACTAAGTATTTAACTTAGTTAGTTGTATGTTATGCGTTATGACGGGTGTTAGGGTAATCAGGGACCCTAACTGGCTCAGAAAAATATAATTAGTGAAAATAGTAATATTTTCATGTTCCGGGTAAAGTCCGGGTGTCCGGTTGGATAGTAATCCGTTAGAGCGTTACAAAAGCTTTAAAGTGTTGTTATTAACATTTTTAGTGACACAATTTGTTTTCCCGACACTTTAGAAAGTGTCTAGTATTATTTTCTCATGTTCTGGCACTTTACTAGTCAGCTAGAAGCTGGATTAATTATTAAAGTGCTGTGTTTGGTACTTAAAGTACGTTTTTGGCACATCTGAATCAGTGTATCTTATTCCTAGAGACACGGTACCACAACCCTTATATCCCTACACTCACTACCAGTGTAGCCAAAATATTTGAGGCTCTTAACAGGCCTTAGAGGCAGTATCTGCCTGATGCTGGTTATATCAGCATGTTCACTGTGTATCCGTTTAGTGCTACTGTGCTTTTTGTGCATCATGTTTGTCACTAGGGTTCAGCATGTAAATAATGTAGTGACAGCAAGCAAGTATGATGCAAGTAAGTTCATGTATCAGTATTCAAGTAGCAGCTCATCAGCTAGTTCAAACAAGCACAGTAATTAAGCAGTAATTAATCATTAATTAAGTTGTACGGATACCTGGTTTAGTGCGGGTTGTCACAATTTATGCACGTATGTTCAGTCAGTTCATGTTCGTAACATTTCACGTACAATCAATACCACAGAGTGTTTGGTAGTTAACATCATGCATCATACAACAGTTAATCAGGTTCACATAATTCATGATTCACATAAGTGTCATTCACAGTGTATTCTAATATAATTATCCAATAACACACTTAACTGAGTTAATAAGTTAACAAGGTTAACAACTTAACCAATCACAGTACCACCAGGACTATCGTTAAATCATATCATCGATATAATAACATATAAAATACCAAAAATAATCATGAGAACAACATCACTATTCAATCGGTTGGTCATCATTAAAATATTTACAATGGCCGACAAATCCATAGGGTGATCCTTATCTTCACAAATCGATGACACATAAACAAACAATTAACATATGAATCTTGACTAACATATTTTGACAACACACACATAACTCCCATATGTCCATCAATTCATATGCTAACAAGACAAACTAGCCTATTATGAGTAGGTGGTCACATGCAGACTAGCCGACCCTTTCTATGCCATCACATGCAAATCATTAATTTGGCTGCACTATCTATACAAATCACATGCCAATATGCATAATAGTTTGTGCACAGCCACATATATATACATACATAACGATTTATCATCCATGAGTGCCAAAACATCAAAACAAGATTACATCATAATCATACGATAAGCATCTATGTCAACTGAACAAGTAGATCACTAACCGAGGATTAACAAGAGGGGCTTGGCTTCGAATGAGGGGGCCTGCCGTCGGGTTCAAAGGAAAACGAGAGAGAGGAGACGTGTTTTAGGGTTTGCCGAACTAACTTACGCGTAAAGGTTGAAACAGATCATATAGCTAATAGATCATCACTGGGCCCAAAAGCCCATTTTTGATTTCGGCAGCCTCAAGAGGACGAAAACACTAATACACATTAGTGTTTTCGTGAGTGGTTGATTTCACATAAGGGTTTTCGGCTAGGGTGTTTTCGAGTGGGATAGGGTAATCGGCCCAAGTTGTATTATTAAATATGAAACATAATTTAACACTAGTCACATAATTATCATACTCACAATTACAATAAACCTTATGCACCCCAAAAATAAGAAAACACTTTGTAAACAAGTACAAGGTTAAATCAAATAGAGACCTTGAAACTCGGGTTGTCACATTATCCCCAACTTGAAAGAAATTTCGTCCTGAAATTTAGCATGCGGTTACTGAGGAAGCTAGATGAGTTGTATCGTTCACTGGTTTTCCTGGGGTGTCACATCATCCCCCCGTTGATTTGGAATTTCGTCCCGAAATTCTGTAGTAGCTTCAGCCTCAGTAGTGGTTGCACTGTTTCCGAATAACTGGGGATACTTGAGTTTCATTTGATCTTCGCGTTCCCAGGGGAGCTCTGGGCCACGACGGGAGTTCCAACGAACTCGAACAAGAGGTATTCTGGTGTTCTTGAGGACCTTAACATCCCGGTCCGTTATTTCAACTGGTTTTTCGACGAATCGTAACTGTTCGTCGATAGTGAGCTCCTTCAAAGGAACTATGAGGGTCTCATCTGACAGACACTTCTTCAGATTTGACACGTGAAAGACGTTGTGTACTGCACTGAGTTCAGCTGGTAAGTTTAGTCTGTAGGCCACCTTGCCTATTTTCTCTATGACTTCGAATGGTCCAACGTATCGTGGATTGAGTTTGCCTCGTTTGCCAAAACGAACCACACCCTTCCAGGGTGACACTTTGAGTAGCACTCGATCCCCAACCTGGAACTCGAGTGGTTTCCTGTCTTTATCAGCGTATGCTTTCTGACGGTCACGAGCTGCCGCCATGCGTTGTCGTATCTGAGCAATCTTTTCTGTAGTATCAACTACGAGTTCTGGACCGGTGATTTGACTATCACCCACCTCTGCCCAACAAAGAGCTGACCGGCATTTACGTCCGTACAATGCCTCAAATGGAGCAGCTTTAATGCTGGTGTGGTAGCTGTTATTATACGAAAATTCTACAAGTGGCAGATGTTTTTCCCAGCCGTTGCCAAAGTCAATCACGCATGCCCTAAGCATGTCTTCTAAAGTTTGAATAGTGCGCTCAGACTGCCCATCCGTCTGAGGGTGATAAGTTGTGCTCATGTCTAAACGAGAGCCAAAAGATTTGTGCATTGCTTGCCACAGTTCTGAAGTAAAACGTGCGTCACGGTCAGAGATAATAGAGGTTGGCACCCCGTGCCTTGAAACCACTTCTTTTAAGTAGATGTCTGCTAAGGTAGAGAACTTGTCTGTTTCCTTAATAGCCAGGAAGTGTGCAGACTTTGTGAGTCGATCCACGATCAGCCAAATAGTGTCATTCCCACGTTGAGATCTAGGCAGGCCAGCAACGAAATCCATGGAAATTTGTTCCCATTTCCATTGTGGTATCTCAGGTTGTTGGAGTGGGCCTGAAGGTTTCTGATATTCCGCTTTGACTCTTGCACAAGTCAAACACTTGCTGACGTAAGTTGCTATGTGAGCTCTCATGCTAGGCCACCAATATGTAGTTCTCAAGTCGTGGTACATCTTATCCGAACCAGGATGTACTGAGTAGCGAGACTTATGAGCTTCATCCATTACCAGCTCGCGTAAGTTGCCATAGAGTGGGACCCAAATGCGTCCTGTTACATAGTAAGCGCCATCTGCCTTTTGTTCTAGCCGTTGTCTTGAACCGCGTAGGGCTTCAGTCCTGACGTTTTCTGGTTTCAATGCTTCTACCTGAGCATCTCGTATCTGAGAAGGAAGACTAGACTGAATAGTGAGTTGCAACGCTCGTACACGCCTAGGTGTAGTATCCTTTCGACTGAGGGCGTCAGCCACCACATTGGCTTTGCCTGGATGGTACTTGATGGCACATTCGTAATCGTTCAGTAACTCGACCCATCGACGTTGTCGCATGTTCAACTCTTTCTGCTTGAAGATATGCTCGAGACTCCTGTGGTCAGTGTAGATGGTGCACTTGGTGCCATACAGGTAATGTCGCCATATCTTGAGCGCAAGAACAACAGCTCCCAGCTCTAAATCATGCGTAGTGTAATTCCGTTCGTGAATCTTAAGTTGGCGTGAAGCATAAGCGATGACTTTATCCCGTTGCATCAACACACATCCAAGACCTTGGATAGATGCGTCGCAGTAGACAACAAAATCGTCTGTGCCTTCAGGCAACGAGAGGATAGGTGCGCTACAAAGTTTATCCTTTAAGTGCTGAACGCTGTTTCCTGTGTATTACCCCAACGGTAAGCAACACCTTTCTGTGTCAGTAATGTAAGCGGCTGTGCAATCTTTGAGAAGTCTTTGATGAACCGTCTGTAATAACCCGCCAAACCCAAGAATTGGCGTATTTCGGTTGGTGTGCGAGGTGCAGGCCAGTTCTTGATCGAATCTACCTTGGATGGATCAACATGAATCCCATCCTTGTTTACCACGTGGCCTAGGAAGTGGACTTCACGAAGCCAGAAGTCGCATTTTGAAAACTTGGCATACAGCTGTTCCGTTCGAAGAAGTTCCAAAATAAGTCGTAAATGATGCTCGTGTTCCTCCTGACTCTTCGAGTAGATCAGGATGTCATCGATGAAAACAATAACAAACTTGTCAAGGTAAGGTTTGCACACCCTGTTCATAATATCTATGAAAACCGCAGGCGCGTTCGTTAGCCCGAATGGCATGACCAGAAACTCGTAATGGCCGTAGCGAGTTCTGAATGCTGTTTTGGAGACGTCCTCATCCCGGATTCTCAGTTGATGATAACCAGACCTCAATTCAATCTTCGAGTAATAGCTCGACCTTTGCAACTGGTCGAATAGGTCGTCGATGCGTGGAAGAGGATAGCGATTCTTCACCGTCACCTTGTTCAGTTCGCGGTAATCAATACACATACGGAAGGTACCGTCCTTCTTCACAAATAATACTGGAGCTCCCCAAGGCGAAGAGCTAGGGTGAATGAAACCCTTTTCCAAGAGTTCTTGTAGTTGCTTATACAGTTCTTCCAGTTCAGTTGGAGCTAAGCGATAAGGTGCTCGAGCTATGGGTGCTGCTCCTGGAGCTAGCTCGATCTGAAATTCGACCTGGCGATGAGGCGGTAACCCAGGTAACTCTTCAGGAAACACTTGAGGAAAGTCGCGTACAACTGGAATATCCTCTAACTTCTTCTCTTTCGTTGATGTATCTGTAACGAGGGCTAAAATTGCAGTGTGACCCTTTCGCAAACACTTCTGAGCCTTCAAGAAAGAGATGATGCCACTCACGACACCACTCTTGTCGCCTTGAACTTCGAGAGGTTCTTTGCCAGAACGGGGAATACGAATGATCTTCTCCTTGCATAAGATCTCTGCTTGTTGTTGTGATAACCAATCCATACCAATGACGACGTCAAAACTACCCAGAGTTATAGGAATGAGATCGATAGAGAAAGTCTGACCAGCGAGGATAAGATTACAACCCTGAAATATGTGTGTGGCCTCTAGACTTTTACCGTTAGCTAACTCTACGACATGTTTAGTGTTCAAAAGTGTTGGTGCGCGTTTAAGCATTTGACTAACTTTCAGAGACATATAACTGGTATCTGCACCCGTATCAAATAAAACAGTAACATAAAAGTCGTCGAGAAGAAACTTACCCATAACCACATTAGGATCGTTCCTTGCATCAGCCTGACCAATCACAAATGCACGACCCCTAGCACCATTGTTGTTGTTGTTTCCCCCATTATTGTTCCCGTTGCGCTGATTGTTGTTGTTATTCTGGTTCTGGTTTAACTGGGGACAATTCCGCTTGAAGTGGCCTTCAGCCCCACACTGAAAGCATGTCCTATTTCCTTGCTGTTGTTGCTGTGGCTGGTTTCGTGGAGCGGGTGGTTGTTGTTGCTGGTTCTGATTCGCAGGTCGTGAACTCCTGCAATCTTTAGCTTCATGACCTATCTTGAGAAATCTCTGACAGTGGCCCTTGCGACACTGACCACTGTGGTGTCTATTGCACCTGTTACACAGTGGATGAATTCCCCGATATCCACCCTGCCCCTGACCACCAGAAGATTGCTGACTCGGACTCTGGTAATCATTAGTCTTGCACTGCTGCTGTGCTTGAGACTGAACGGTAGCTGAACCACTGCTGGAATCCCCCTCCCATTTCCGCTTGTTGTCACTGGGAGTAGCAGGAGTAGCTGAAGTGGTAACGGTAGTAGTAGCACTGATACGTTTAGGCAACCTGTTCTGCTCCACCGCCTGATCAGTGAGACGGTGAGCCAACTGAACAACCTGCTGGTAGGTGGCAAGGTTTGCTGAAGTCACATGACTTTGGATCTCCGGTACTAGACCCTTAAGATAAAGTTCGATACGCTTAACTGGAGGGTCCACCATAGTAGGACACAGTAATGCAAGCTCATTTGATCTCTTTGTAAACGTCTCAATTTCTGACCCCGTCATCTTGAGGTTGAAGAACTCGACCTCCAGCTTATGAATGTCATCACGACTGCAGTATTCCTCCTTGATCATCTCTTTAAAATTGTTCCATGGGGTGGCGTTAGCAGCAACCAACCCCAGCATTTGGACCTGAGCTTTCCACCATGTGAGGGCTAAACCCTCGAGAGTACCGGTAGCATACTTCACCCTGCGTGCCTCAGGGCATTCACACATTTCGAATACTGACTCAAGCTTTTCAAACCAGTGGAGGAGTCCAACTGCTCCTTCCGTGCCACTGAATGTGCTAGGACGACAGTCCATGAAAGTCTTGAAGGTGCAAACAGGTGGTTGACCTGTTGTGTAAAAGAATCAGGACAAGATTAAACACAAGAGTTGGTTTAGGAGTGTAGGATCTAAAGATCCTAGTGTGAGTTACAACTGCAGGGTATACCTCCTGCTTGAGCGGCTGCAACTGCCGCAGCAACTTGTTCGCTAATGAGAGCCGTCAACTGGGCTTGTGTCATGTTAATGCGTCCAGCCATGATCTTCATAGCAAAGATAACATAGATAAGAGAGGTTCGCGAATAGTGCAATGACAGAAGAGAGTGAGCACACAAGTATTCTCAAGCAATAAGGATTATGTGTATCTAAGCATACCACGAGCAAAGTTCTATGTAATTCTAGCAAGTAGGCAATAAAACATATACCATATTACCTAGAATGTTGAGTCTTGCACGTGGAGCGAGGCGTCGTTGTGGATCGTTGAGCACTGTACTGGTTATAGTCTGGTTTTAATAAAAACGTTTTCCCCTTATTAAAACCGAGTTCTCTATAACCAATGGCTCTGATACCAATCTGTCACACCCCCAAAATCCACACGCGGAGTACCACCACTTGGAGGCGTGACTGACCAGGATCAAGCCACCAATCATATTGAACATGTAAGTAAATAGTAAATGTCATTCATCAATATGATAGGTGTTTTCAAAACCAACATAAACAAGTGTGTAGCGGAAGCAATAAAGTAACAAGCCCAACATGATATTTAAGTTGAAATGCCATAAAAGAGTTTATCATAAAAATCCACAATCCGTGCCCACAACGACTGCGCCTCCCGTGCAAGCGCCAAGAGTACCTATGGTCCTGCAAGGCATGTAACAGAGAGTCAACAACTAGTTGAGCGAGTTCACAGTTGGTTGTTCAGTTATAGTAATCGTATTGTAAATAGTATGTTCGTTTAGTGAACCATGATTCGTATGTATTTGCATCGCGGCCCTCTAGGCATGTTAGCGAAGATTAGTGGGGGTTTCCCATGTTTTCTAGACTAGGTATATTTGTATCGCGGCCCTCCAGGCATGTGTGCGAAGTTTAAAGTATGGTTCGCGGCCATTCCAGGCATGTATGCGAAGATTGTTCTATTATCGCAGCCAAACCCGGCGTGTGTGCGATGAGAAGTATATGTATCACTAGTCTAGCCGTATCTACCAATAACCTTCCTCTCTCGAGGCCTATGGTATGTAATTCCGATAACACTTAAGCATAAGAAATCAATCAACCCATTCCCAACCCCGGGAATCCCATGCCTTGGTAAGAGTGTGAACTCACCTTGGTTTGCTCGGTATGCTAAGTTAAGTGCTCACAATTTATCGGTCAAGTCCTATATTTATGCACGTATGTGCAGTCAGTTCATGTTCGTAACATTTCACGTACAATCAATACCACAGAGTGTTTGGCAGTTAACATCATGCATCATACAACAGTTAATCAGGTTCACATAATTCATGATTCACATAAGTGTCATTCACAGTGTATTCTAATATAATTATCCAATAACACACTTAACTGAGTTAACAAGTTAACAAGGTTAACAACTTAACCAATCACAGTACCACCAGGACTATCGTTAAATCATATCATCGATATAATAACATATAAAATACCAAAAATAATCATGAGAACAACATCACAATTCAATCGGTTGGTCATCATTAAAATATTTACAATGGCCGACAAAACCATAGGGTGATCCTTATCTTCACAAATCGATGACACATAAACAAACAATTAACATATGAATCTTGACTAACATATTTTGACAACACACACATAACTCCCATATGTCCATCAATTCATATGCTAACAAGACAAACTAGCCTATTATGAGTAGGTGGTCACATGCAGACTAGCCGACCCTTTCTATGCCATCACATGCAAATCATTAATTTGGCTGCACTATCTATACAAATCACATGCCAATATGCATAATAGTTTGTGCACAGCCACATATATATACATACATAACGATTTATCATCCATGAGTGCCAAAACATCAAAACAAGATTACATCATAATCATACGATAAGCATCTATGTCAACTGAACAAGTAGATCACTAACCGAGGATTAACAAGAGGGGCTTGGCTTCGAATGAGGGGGCCTGCCGTCGGGTTCAAAGGAAAATGAGAGAGAGGAGACGTGTTTTAGGGTTTGCCGAACTAACTTACGCGTAAAGGTTGAAACAGATCATATAGCTAATAGATCATCACTGGGCCCAAAAGCCCATTTTTGATTTCGGCAGCCTCAAGAGGACGAAAACACTAATACACATTAGTGTTTTCGTGAGTGGTTGATTTCACATAAGGGTTTTCGGCTAGGGTGTTTTCGAGTGGGATAGGGTAATCGGCCCAAGTTGTTTTATTAAATATGAAGCATAATTTAACACTAGTCACATAATTATCATACTCACAATTACAATAAACCTTATGCACCCCAAAAATAAGAAAACACTTTGTAAACAAGTACAAGGTTAAATCAAATAGAGACCTTGAAACTCGGGTTGTCACAGCAACTGTCAGGTGTATGCCTACACCCCGTGCTTAGGTCGTGGCCATTTCAATGAATGATGCCAAGGATATCCGGGACATGGTCATTAACCCCCTAAGGGCCATATATCAAATAAAATAGATTAAAACGGGTTATGTAAATATATTAATCACAATCTGATTTAAACAACTACATACCCGACCAAGCGGTATTATTATAATACCGTATCCCAAGCCCGTATAGGGAAAATAAGTTAAAAGTATATACCTGAGCAAGTATAAATCACAAACAGCGAGTGCAACTAGCTTTTACCGGGCTCCTAATCTGGAACGAAGGTTTTAATAACCTATTAGATTCCTAACGAGTCTTAATTAAGTCTAAACTTAGACCAGTTAGTTTTAAAGGAAGATATACGGTTCAAAACGCACGATTAAGCGAAGACCGGATTAGAATGTGGTTTAGACCCGACAAGTTTGCATACTTGTATAATATGGGTAAACTAAACACATTCTGGATTTTGAGATAAAAATGATAAGGTTTGACCCGTTTCGGCTAATTTATGCAAACTAGTTACATAAACCGCACTGAACGCGAATAATGCGTAACGGGTAACCAAATGAGTCATGAACAGGTTTCCTAAGTTAATATGCCTTAAATATGTTGTGATATCAGTAAGATACCTTCCAATATGCCCAAAATGGATTTAAACTCAAATTATGCCCCGTAGGGGTATTTTGGTCATTATAAAGCTTATAAAGGAGTTTAAATATAAATCTGAGTTTTAGGTCTGATATATTCAATAAAAATAATTATTTTTATAAGTCATAACAGTAGGGTATGGCATATATGTGAAATTTACCTTTTATAACCAAACCATGCACCGTAGGGGCATTTTGGCAATTTCACATAAGCTTTAAAGGTCAAAATTTGAAATCTGAGTTTAACACTTTTGCTTACTGTTAAAATATAACAATTTTCTTAAAACATCAGTAGGTATTAAGTCTTATATGAGAAAAATGGTTTTAATACATACTATGCGTTTTAAACGCGTAAAAAGACGGTTCTAAGCGATTTCCGGGTTTTTAAAGAAAAGATGATATTTTTATCATTCCAAAAGACTCAAAATATTTTATTTATTATATAAAATCAGTATAAAAAGGTTTGGTATCAAAATATTATGTAAAACTCATTTTATAGGCCAAAAGGGCAAAACCGACAATTACCGAATCAACGCTATAACCCTATGTTATGCTCAGCCTAAAAATAAATAAAAATCTTCAAAAATCCCAAAATATTATTTTACATCAGTAGGTAAAAAGTTTGGTATCAAAAATTGGGTTTAGATAGGCTTTATGCTAATTATGCCGTTTAATTAATAAAAAGCTTTCTAATTACGCTATTGAGCATAACTCTTAATCTAGACCTCAAACTGATGTGAAAATTTTGGGACATGTTTATAAATCAGTAATAAAGATTATTGTCCTCTCACATTTTCAAAATTCTCGTTTTAAGGTCAAAAGGGCATAATAGTCAACATTTAGGCATATAACGGAAACATGCATATGAATCGGATAACTAATGAACCAAGTTGTATAATCACAGAGGGTTATACTAACATGTAACCTGGTCCTAATAAAGCTCTAAGGCATTTCTAAAATATGCTATAATGGGTCAGAACTGAAAGTCAAAGCAAAAGTCTATTTTTGCGACTTTCGGTTCCGAACCGAGCTTAAACTGAAAATTGTCGGGTTGAACATGCTTAGACATGTTCTTACATTAATTACCAAGTTATACAAGTGATAAAACAGGTTTCATAGCTTCTACATTGTTAATTATGTGTTTATGCGAAAATTAGCTTTCTGTTGACTTTTTATAATCAAGTTTGACCCGACAATTGACCTAGTTAGAGTGGAAATCAGAGGGTGCCCTTTTAAGGGTTTATTGCCCACATAATTACCAACTCAAATCTACTTTCAATTCGAGAATTGACTGGACCATTAGTGATTAATTACTAAGTCAAACCTTAATTACGACGGGTTTGAGTTTAGGCCATTAAACTAATAAAACTGAATTAAGAGAGGTTAAGGACACTTACTGAAGTCCTATGCACGACTAAGGATCCTTGGGAAGTGGTCTAGAGCTCCAGGAATCTCCAGAACAAGTGCTTGGAAGTTTTCAAGTGAAGTGCTCAAATGTTGCAACAATGAGCTCAATATATAGCCAAGGAAGGATCATGGAGATTGCTACAGGTGTTATGGCAACTCTAGGGATGAAAACAAGTGTCTAGGGACGTGTTTCAAGCAGCTAGAGGGTGGCAAACTCGCGGAATTTAGCAAACATGCAAGCTGCCACGTTAAACAACACTTTTCTGAGCTGGCAGTTCATCGCGTCGCGCGACGGAGGAGTTCCTCAGGTGGTGGCGCAGCGCCAGGAGGTAGGGGACCAGCAATTCAAGTTTCAAAAATGACATTTTCACCTCCTGGACCTTCTAAAGCGTAATTTCTTCCATTTTAAGCACTTTTAACCCATGAAATTTATATTTCTATGATCCATGAGATATAACCAAACATCGTTAGGTCCGGTTTTGTTAAACGATAACCGAAAACACAAGTTTTGCCTCGTTTACGCTTTTAACCCCTTAATTACGGAAGTTAACGTATCTTCCTCATACGGTATCGAAACCCTGTGAAATTTTTACCACTTATTCTTGGGAGTATAATTAATCGTTACAAGGCTCCGGGTTCGCTAAAAGGTCACTCAGAGGTATAACTTAAACATGTTGACACTTTTAACCCTCGCGTCTTGTAAACTTTCACTTTCTTCCACAAACGGCTTCATACGCTTCATAATTCATTCGTTTAAGGGTATAAGCATCGTGTAGAGTTATTGAAAAGCAAAATTATCAAATGTTGACACTTTGTATCCTTATATACATATACTTTCTTTGTTTGTCAACTTTAGTTCCTCATAATCAATCCGTTACACGTTTAAAGTCCATGACACGTGTCGATACTAGATTGGACATGATTTTACGAGGTGTTACATGCCATACAGATAGTGTCTCCAGATCTTAAGGGCAAAAATTATTGCTCCTAATTCTAAGTCGTGCGTCGTATAATTTTCTTCATGCTTCTTCAATTGCCTTGAGGTGTACGCAATTACCTTCTTGCGTTTCATTAGCACACATCCTAATCCTAGCTTAGAAGCATCACAATAAACTTCAAAATCTTCTGTCCCTTCTGGTAAGGCAAGAATTGGGGCGTTTGTTAATCTTTGCTTTAAAATCTTAAAAGCCTCTTCTTGTCTAGATCCCCATTCAAGCTTCACTGCTTTACAGGTTAGCTTAGTTAATGGTACAGCTATTTTGGAAAAATCCTAAATAAACCGTCTATAGTATCCGGCTAACCCTAGAAAACTTCTAACTTCCATAGCAGATTGCGGGACCTTCCATTTAGTGATCGCTTGTATTTTGGAGGGATCTACGTGAATACCTTCGTGATTCACCATGTGTCCTAAAAATTGTACCTCTTGTAGCCAAAATTCACACTTCGAGAATTTGGCGTAAAGCTTCTCTTTTCTTAACAAAGTTAAGAGTGCATCTAGGTGCTCACAATGCTCGTCCTGACTTTTGGAATAAATGAGTATATCGTCGATAAAGACAATTACAAATTTATCCAAGTACGGTTTACAGATCCTATTCATCATGTCCATGAATGCTGCAGGAGCATTTGTTAATCCAAAGGGCATGACTGTAAACTCGTAATGACCATACCTAGTTCTAAAGGCAGTTTTAGGTATGTCTTCTTCTTGTACTTTCAACTGATAGTATCCGGAGCGTAAATCTATCTTAGAAAAATATCTAGCTCCCTGAAGTTGATCGAAAAGATCATCAATCCTAGGTAATGGGTATCGATTCTTAATTGTAACCTTATTCAATTCCCTATAATCGATACACATTCGCATTGAACCAACTTTCTTCTTTACGAACAACACTGGTGCTCCCCAAGGGGATGAACTAGGTTGTATGAATCCTTTACTGAGCAATTAATCTAATTTCTTTTTCCATTCTAACATTTCGGTGGGTGCTAATCGATAAGGTGCCTTAGCTATCGGTGTAGTTCCAGGAATTAGATGAATTCTAAATTCTACTTCCCTATCGGGTGGAAATCTAGGTAGTTCTTCAGGGAATACATCCGGGTATTCTGATACTACTGGAATTTTCTTAAGTTCCTTGCCTTTAGTATTAATAACTACCGAAATCATATGCACCATTCCTTGTTTTCTTGAATAACTAGCAACTTTCATTACAGAAATGAACTTCATTGGTTTGCGTGGCTTATCTCCTGTAATCACCACTACTTCTCCTGTGGGTGTAGGTATTTCTATGGAATTCTTATCACAGAGGATTGGAGCATGGTTGGCTACTAACCAATCCATTCCTAACACCACATCGAATCTCGCTAAATTCATAGGTAACAGATTTGCAGAAAATTTATGGCCTAAGAGTTCTATCTTTTCTTTTTGCAAAACCTTATCTATGTTAATAGAATTCCCATCTGCTGTTTCTACCGTAAAAATTTGTCTGAGGTTGGTTAAGGGTAGGTTAAGAGCTTGGCAAAATGAAGTATTTATAAAACTTTGGTTTGCACCAGAGTCAAATAATACTTTCGCATAAACGTCGTGAACTAGGAACGTACCAGCTATTACATCTGGGATGAGCTCTGCTTCCTGGGTAGTCAACTGGAATGCTCTTGCATTCTTTTTGGTAGTTCCTTCTGCAGGTTTGGCTTTGTTGTCAGCTGGTTTGACCAATTTGGGGCAGTCTGGTCTAAAATGTCCATCTTCTCCACAGTTGAAGCAGATTGTTGATTTCTTCCTCCTGCAATCTTCTTCTTGATGCCATGGAATTTTGCAGAAATTGCAATACCCTTTGCATCTTCCAAAATGCTTTCTCTTACAGGTATTGCAAAATGGAGCAGTGGAAGATTGGCCTGTTCCCTTTTTTCTTGAAATTACTACTATTACCCACACGGAATCCTTGGGTAACCTTTTGGGCCACTTCCTTTTTCCGGTTTTCTTCTCTTGTGCGTACCAGTCCGTCGGTTAGGGTGTTGGCTAATTCCACAGCATCGTCAATTGTGCGAGGTCTCGCAGCTTTGACGATATCACGAATTTCGCCAATCAAATCCCAAATATAGCGAGAAATAAGTACCGGTTCTGGCGAAGCCAGGGTTGGTACAACTCTAGCATATTCGAAGAATGTCGATGTATACCCTCGACAATCAACGTCTACCATCCGGTGATTGAGGAACGTATTTGTCATTTGTTCCTTTTCATATTCGGGACAGAATTTTCTTTCCACCAGACTTTTAAATTCTTCCCAAGTCATGGCATAAGCCGCATCACTTCCCTTGGCTTGTAGTACCGTATTCCACCATTCTAGTGCCCCTTCTTTAAAAAGATGAGAAGCGTACATGACCTTGTCTTCCTCGGCACATTTACTTATTTTAATTACTGCTTCGGATTTCTCTAACCAACGCAGTGCAGCAGTCGTGTCACACCCGCTCGTAGCGGAAACGCAAGGTGTGATCTGTATGGTTTTCATTGCATAAATATCGATGTACATGAACAAACTATATGAATAAAACATACTCCATTGCCATTGCCATTACATAAGTGTTTCCCAAAAGAATGCAACATAAATTGAATGTATTGGTTACAAACCATCAAATGAAAATAAGTTGTCATCGTTTTATACATCAAAATGTAAGTCTTAAAATGTCAAGACTTTGACCACTATATCACCGCAAAGAGGCGGTATATAACAGGCAAACCCTTCAATAGTTGGCATGGAGTATTGATACTTGTTTTCCTTGACTGAAATGTCTGCCAGGTCCACTAATTCCCTGAAATACATGTTAAGTTTGGAAAACATCAACAAAAGTTGGTGAATTCATGCAATTTAGTTGTAAACGATGTATGAAAAATGTGAGTTGTAGTATGTAAAGCGTCAATGAAATCGTTGATCATTAATGTTTTGCAAGGACATTAATATGTGTGACGAAATAGGAAGCAAACCAACCCTAGACGATTTTATGCCGATTCCTATCGACTGGGACACAAACGCACTCTTCCGTAGGGGTCCATGACCAAGAGTGGGGCTCGCCAAAACCCATTAGATCTAAGCCTTTGTTCCTTGGTCCAAACTGGATTAATGGTGCTTATAGTATGGCCCTAATTCGCACATGATCTATGGTGTTTCATTCCCTAACTTTAACATACTATGAACATGTATCCTCCCCGATAGTTGTAAAGTTGTAAAACATTTAAATGAATAGGGGAACATGAACTCACTGTATTGCATCCTGAAAATAGATGTAAATAAGATCTCACGTGCGGTCGTCCTGAATAGCGTGGCGACCTACAAACGTTCTTATTTTTGTTAGACACTTCGGTCTTTGAAAAGAACTTGAGTACAAGTCTTGTGTCTTGAGTATATGTAAGACTTGTATGTCTTTACTGTTCGTTAACTGGGTACTCGATGTATGAGTTGTTCAAATGTTCGTTAACTGTGTACTCGATGTATGAATTGTTCAAATGTTCGTTAACTGTGTATTCGATGAATGAGTTGTTCAAATGTTCGTTAACTGTGTACTCGATGTATGAATTGTTCAAATGTTCGTTAACTCTGTACTCGATGTATGAATTGTTCAAATGTTCGTTAACTGTGTATTCGATGAATGAGTTGTATCGTCGGATCTCGTCCGCTGAATCTCGTGTCTTGTATGTATCACTTGTATAGTTGTGTTTCCAGTAATAGTACCATTGGGCCAAGCCCATGTTTTCAAGTTATTGGGCTTAAATAGTGCTGGGCCTCAAATAGTGTTGGGCCTCAATAGTGTTGGGCCTCAAATAGTGTTGGGCTTCAAATAGTGTTGGGCTTCAAATAGTGTTGGGCCTTAAATAGTGTTGGGCCTCAAATAGTGTTGGGCCTTAAATAGTGTTGGGCCTTAAATAGTGTTGGGCCTCAAATAGTGTTGGGCTTCAAATAGTGTTGGGCTTCAATAGTGTTGGGCTTCAATGTTATTGGGCCTTGGCCCATATGTTTGGTATTGGGCTTAGCCCATGAATTTATGTTAAGCCCATAATGAAGTTAAGCCCATTAAGAAAACTAAGCCCATTAAGTGTAAGTAGCCCATTTGTAGAAAAATAGCCCACTAATACATGTAAGCCTTTCATTTTTATAAAAACCCTTTTTATAAAAATTAACTAAGTATAGATGTTAGTAATAAAAACATACTAGTTTTTATAAGTTTCTAAACATCCGAAAATTTGTTATCGATAGTATATTTATATTTCGTGTCGAAAGATCGTCTAACGTCGTAGTAACTCCCCGGATTGGCAATTAGCTTAAGTAGTCGTCCGTCATTCATTTTGACCATATTTGGTGTCCGATTATTAGAATCGTCCGTAACTCATTTTAAGGCGTAATTATGTGAAGTCTCGTAGGACTTTTGTTATAACGTGTTTTGAGTTTAAAGTTGACATGAGATTCAAGTTCCTATCATGATATATATAACTAATACACCAAATAATATATCACACAAAAATTGTTTAAAGTAACCAAATATATATTTTCTAAAAAAAAATATATATTTTCCTTGTCTTTTATTTTATAAACCCTTCTTTAATATCCTTTATAAATCTTGTATAGATTTACCCAAAAATGTTGTTATTTTATAAAATAAAGTTTTTATAAAAATTGGCCATATAACCTTGGCATTTTTATCTTAACCATGTTTCATTAAACATATCATTTTCTTTACTAAATCAACAACAATTTATTCATCATCTTAACTAAACATTATAAGACTTTTATAACATCAAATCATCAAGATGATAAGCAAATCATGTAGGGTTTTAAACATGATCCTTTCATATGTTAACTAGTTCAAAAACCAAGTTAAATTCTAGTTTTAACAACTTTCATAAAAATCTTTAGTTGTATGTTAATTTTTATAATCTTGTGAAAGTCTTGTTTTTGAATATAAACCCTAAATACTTTCACAAGATTACTAGATATGATCATTCCTTTATAACCCTTTATGTTAAAAACCATTTAACATAAACATGTATGATTATTAGATCATATTATTAAAACACCTTTTAACAATTTATTTGTATTCTAATCATCATAACAACATCAAATATGCACATCACAAGTCTTAAATCACAATATAAACATACATAATTATATGATGATTTTTATCTTTGCTTCTTTGTATTTTTCTTGTTCATTATGTATGATTATATATGGTTATTATTAATTATAATAACAATCATAAACATAATATATAAAAAAAATAGAAGCTTACTTCTAGCACTAGGCTAGGGATGATCTTTAGAGATTATTAAGAATAAGTAAGATGATGATCTTGATGTTAGAACACTTTGGTATGGATGAAAAACCCTTCCTTTTGCTTCCAACAGCCTTAGATCACCCTATGTTCCAAAGAAATCCATCTTGGTTATGAAGAAGATGATAAAAAGAAATGGGTTTATGGAGGTGTTCTTGATGGAAGATGAAGATGATTAGAGAGCTTTTCTTATGTGTGTGTAAGAAATGGTGTAAATGTGTGGTAACTTAGTGAAGAAGTATTGTAATAAGTCACCATTCTAATCCACTTGTTCATAACATAATATCTAGATATTTTGCATGTGAAATATGGGTGTGGGACCCACATAAAACGTTCACACATGGGGGGGGGGGGGGTCTTGAATTGTTGAAATGTTAATAAGTGTTTAAAGTGTTAGAAACTTTTAGCAAAGTTTAGGTGTTTTGGTGTTTAAATGTTTCAAGTGTATAAATGTGTTAAGAAGGTGTTAAGTGACCATTACTAGTCTAATATGATCTAAATAATATTAGATGGTCACTAAAAAAAAGATCCGACATTGTTCGGATATTCGTTTCGAATTGTTTCGGTTAGACGTTATTTGAACGCTAAGTTGCGTAACTTGTGTGAATTGATGTAGTTATTGGCTCGGATGATACCCGAATGTATCCTCACATGAATTCTATGTTAAATAATATTTTTACATGTCGTAAAAATATTACAAAGCTGATTTCTGCAGAATTTCTGCGGAAAAGTGTAGAAATCGTCGCTTTTAGTGCTTTTCGGCAGTTTTCGGTGCTACCGGACATTGGTAGTATATTAAACCAAACCCTTGCATTCCCATAAAGGGTTTAATATATAATTGATATTGGACTCTCATCCGAGTCCTAAAGATGTCATTTTAGATGTTTTCTGCGGATCCGGAGTTTTCGTCAGCACTCTAGTTCACTAGGCACTACTCTAGTTGTTTCGATGAATTGTTTGCACTATTTCAAATGTACCCAATAAAAATGAATCATGTGTAATAACCAATGAATATTCCATGAGTTTTCTAAGATGTATACCATGTAATCATGCAGTCAGAATATTCAAAACACATGCTTGTATAATGTAAATCACTGTTTTAAATGTAAGTAAATTACCAGAAAGTGGTGGTTGTCACATTCTCCCCCTGTTATTGAGAATTTCGTCCCGAAATTCAAGCTGAGTCATCCTATACAGGAGACTACTCGAACAGGTGAGAGTATTTGGCTTTGATTTAATGTTCACGTTCCCAAGTATACTCGGGTCCGTGTCGAGAGTTCCAACGTACTTTTAATAATTTGATACGACTCCTCCATGATTTCTAGACTTTACAGTCCATGACTTCAACAGGTTCTTTAGTGAATTGGAGTTTGTCGTCAATGTGAATAGAATGATAACGGTTGCTTGTGTTGGACTCTTTTTAAGATTCGACACATGAAACGTGTCGTGCATACTGTTAAGTTCATCTGGTAACTTCAACTTGTAGGCAACAGTGCCAATCTTTTCTAAGATTTCAAATGGTCCAATGTAACGTGGGTTAAGCTTTCCACGTTTACCAAACCTCGCTACGCCTTTCCAAGGCGAGACTTTCAACAAGACTTTGTCTCCAACCTCGAAAGATAATGGTTTTCGTCTTTTATCTGCGTAGCATTTTTGTCGATCGCGAGCCGTCTTGATACGGTCTCGGGTCAAAAAAAATTTTATCCATAGTCTCTTGGACTAGTTTCGGACCAATTATTTAACTATCGCCTGTTTCCGCCCAACATAGCGGAGAGCGACACTTTCGACCATAAAGAGCTTCAAACGGTGCAGCTTGTATAGTAGTATTGTAGCTGTTATTGTAGGAAAACTCAACTAAAGGTAGCTGAGTATCCCAATTGCCGCCTAAATCCATAACACATGCGCGAAACATATATTCGAGTGTTTGGATTGTCCGTTCGCTCTGGCCGTCAGTTTATGGATGAAAGGCTGTACTTGGATTCAAATGAGATCCAAAGGCCTGTTGAAATGATTTCCAAATTCTAGAAATAAAACGACCGTCTCGGTCTGAAATGATTGAAATAGGCACTCCATGACGAGCCACTATTTCTTTGAGATAGAGTTCTGCTAGTTTCTCAGTATTATCCTTCTACCAAATCGGTAAGAAGTGCGTGGACTTTGTTAGTCTATCGGTGATTACACATATCATGTAGTGACCTCTTGAGGTCCTGAGTAACTTCGTAATGAAGTACATCGATATTTGTTCCCATTACCAAACGGGAATCTCGGGTTGTTGTAACAAGTCCGAGGGATTTTGCTATTCGACTTTGACTTCCGCGCAAGTCAAGCATTCTCCGACATAAGTCGCGATATCACTTTTGAGGTTAGGCAACCAATAGTATTCTTTCAATACTTAGGCCTATGTGTTTCCTCAAAATATCATCTCGAAGGCCGCCAAAGAATGGAACCCAATTTCGACTCATAAGGTATAAAGTTCCATCTTCTTTACACTAATTGTTTCTTCATGCCTCGAAGTGTTTTTGCTTGAATATGCTCTTCCTTGAGCGCTTGTGAATCATCTTCTCTAATGCTTGAACTCTCAGTGTTCTAACTCGCTCCTTGCGGCTCAAGGCATCTGCTACAACGTTTGCCTTGCCCGGATGGTACTTTATTTCACAATCATAGTCGTTCAACAATTCAACATACATCGTTGACGTATATTTAATTCTTTTTGGTTGAATATGTGTTGAAGACTTTTATGATCCGTGAAAATAATGCATTAAGTACCATATTAATAATGTCGCCATAATTTTTAAACGAATACCACCACGCCTAACTCAAGGTCGAGAGTGATATAGTTCTTCTCATGAACTTTTTAATTGGGCGCGACGTGTACACAATAACTTTTTCACGTTGCCTGAGTACGCAACCCAATCCTTGATGCGAAGCATCATAGTCTACAACAGAGTCATCGGTATCGTCGGATAATGATAAGATTGTAAAATACTATGCACCAACCTTAAGAATAAGTTGTAAGGCTATATCTTGTTTTTCGATTTGGGGCGAATTTATTGTCTTTAACAACTCTAAAATGGTTCTCAAATGTTGCTCATGTTCATTAGTCGATCGAGAGTATATCAAAATGTCGTCAATAAACACTATGACGAATTTGTCGAGATACGGCTTGCACACACGATTCATTAATCCATGAAGACCGCTGGTGCATTTGTTAAACCAAAAGGCATAACGAGAAACTCGTAATGACCGTAACGAGTCTTATAAGCCGTTTTAGGTATGCTTTCCTCTTGAATTCGTAACTGATGATACTCCGATCGTAAGTCTATATTAGAGTAGAAGCTAGAACCTTTCATAAACCATTTGAGTTAGCTGAAAATTCATTTGTAACATAGTTTAGAAATATGAATTTTCATTCATCGAAATGTTGTGCAGTTTTGCGAAACTTTCATGTCTTTCCACCCCCAAAACCTTTATAAAGATGTATAATGGTAAAGAGTGGGGGTTATGAACTCACAACATCCTTATTCAGTCAACTACAAGGTTCAGAAGGTGCTAGTCAACATGGAGATTTGGCTATGGGTGCGGCTCCAGGTACCAAGTCGATGTGAAACTCGACTTGTTGATATGGTGGTAGTCCTGGCAAGACTTCAGGAATTTCTTTTACCACAGGAATATCTGTCAGCTGCGGCCCAACGGCCTTCTTGTCGACAACTCGTGCTAGGAAGGCAGCACAACCTTTTCGTAAGCACTTCTATGCCTTCATGCAATTGATGATCCGCAATGATGTGTTGCGCTTTTCTCCATGGATAACAAGTGTCTCTTCGTTCAGTAGTGGTAGGCGAATGATCTTCTCGTGACATAAGACTTTGGCTAGGTTATCGGATAACCAATCCATGTCAACTACTACTTCGAAACTACTCAACTGAACAGGGAAGAGATCGATATTGAATTTCAGCTCTAGACTCGACTAGTTCACTTTTTGTCAATTCTATTGAATGAGGAGACGTCTAGCTTGCTTGACTCTAGGCCAAGTACATTTTAAATTCTGTGTGGCGAGGACTTCACTGTATAGTTTTAGATGTAGAACAATCCAGTTCCAATGTTTAGATGTAGGATAACCAAATCCCCTAATTGTAGCTAGGATAATCCCGTCACTAGCCATGAAACTATGCATGTGAAATGTTGAGATAAAGCTAAAAATCGGCAATGGTATCAAATAATATGGATGTGAAATGTTGTTTGATAGGATACATACCGGTGACCCTTAATGATTTGACATGTCTCAGCTAATTCCCCAGTAGCTAACTTGATATAGTAATGTGTCCAACATGACTCTAATTCGAGTATATGCTTAACATCTAAAGACAATAGCTAAGCTCGGTGTTGGTATTAAAAGAATTGATACATGATGATCATAGAGCGTACGTACTCACGACTTCATTGGGATTTCGTGGGGTATTCATAGTGCTAACTACACACACACTTATTCACTAGCTTGATCCCTTCTTAAGTATTATCGTCTTACTAGTCTTTGTTTTGCGCTCGGTCTTAGCACACTGCTACTCTTGGCGTTTTTGCAATTGCCCTCATGATGAATGTCTTACTTGTCGCATTTAGGATTTCGACAAGTTACCAGCATACATCCTGGTGCCAAAATCGTTTATGGCAGCAGTTGCCTTCATTTCTCTCATGGCGAGAGTTATTGTTTGAGTGATTGAGGTAGGGAGGGATGATGCTGCCATGCTTCGGATCTCCGAGGCTAAACCCGAAATGTAACACTCAGTGTGTTTGAATTCGGGTGTTTCCCAGTATGGAACAACCCTTGAGAGACCGTGAAAGCATCAAGTGTAACCATCAACATTGGCTCCAGTTATGATCGAGTTCTTTTATAAAATCATATGAAGATAGATATGAAAATCAGATGATATAAAAGAATAATGTATGGTTAAATAAATAACCAATGAAAATGTAGTGTATAAATATATCATGCCTTGAAATAGAATATTATATCTTGTGTGGAGGATGTCGCGTCTTGTGCAAAAATGTCATGTCTTGTCTTTGTCGAAGAGATTTGAATAACATCACGATATGCAATATAACATAAGCACTTATATATAGGAAGTACCAGCGGCGTATCCACCATGCTTTTATCATATTACACACGTCTCATCACTTACAAATAACCACCAAAAATGTCTTGTGTAAACCAACATCAAATGATATGTATAACAATGTCTTGCGTAACAATGTCATGTATAAAACACGTCTTGAGTAAAAGCAATGGTTTTCAACACATAACTTTTAACTTAAACAATTGATTCTTTTGGCGCCATGATCTTTTTAATACACACAATTAAAAGAATCTAGACATTTATTTGAATAAATAAAGTCTATCATGTGCCCAAGAATGAAGAATGCAATCAATCGGTCATGGAAACCTCAAGACCATATTGTGCATATATGTTTGAATAAATGATAATGTGGATAACCAAAACCAAAAGGTGTAATGCCTCTTGCATGTATTGGTCATACGTCTATATGGAAAGAGAAATAATTCGTTGAGGAGGGGAAACCAACCAGTGGTCTTCGTCCATATAATATGTATTCCCTACTCTATGGACCTCGATCGTCCTAAATAGAGAAAATCCTTTGTCTTACTTGTCCATGTGACAATTATGGTAATAGTGCTTGAGTTTCACGAGCTCTAGCAAGATTATTAGAATCTCCAAAAATGTAGAATAGTATGTAATGAGGGAGTTGCAGTATGGCGCATGCCATACCATCCCTTGGAAAAAGACAAATGTCAAACGACGGAATTTATTGTATCACTTCCAATAAATATGATAAGGTAAGGTAAGGTAAAGTAGGATAAAGTGTCATAGACACCCTGGAACCAACCCATGTTCAAGAATTTCGAGAATGTTGAGGAAAATCCTCCATGAGTAGCTAACACGTTTTGTTTGTTTAAATGACTAGTCTCAACTGAATCGTGATATAGATCGAATGTTAGGTGTGAACAAATACTTGTCGTCTTCCTGTATTGTATTTGTATTGTATGGTATTGTATTGTATCGTAGGGTGTTATACTAACCACCACAGTTCGTGTTCTAATAGATAAGAAACATTGAATCTCGAATAATAATTTAAGAATTTGAACGAATAGTGATCATTAGCTTGGCCCGCAGAGTCCACCAGAATTCCCATGCACTACAAGTTGTTATTACGTAGGCCTCCGTAATAATAAATTGCCTTGCATGGTCACCCTAGCGTTCTCTCGTACAAAACAACCGATCAGTCAGAGGGGGGACACTGTTGTCTATATACCTTCAACATAGGAGGGACCTTCGTGATAACTCACGTGTCAACGTCCGTTGTTGTTACTCGCAGGACGGTACGACGTTAGATGAAATAGAAATGGAAAGAATCTGTAACAATAACAATTGAAGGGGCACTTTCAAGATGAGTACTTCATCTTCCTTGTAAGGACAAGAGTATATCCACTTTGATTAGTATGAGTCAAATGGATCTCGTCCCACTAATGGAGTTGTTGTCCAAGGTTACCACCTTCGCCTCGTCGTCATTATCATGGTCAGGCATCTCAGCATTCGCGAGAAAGCAACCATATTTTACGGAATTAAGTTTAAGATTTCACTTAGGAATCATGTTCGCCATAAGCTCCGCAATAGACATGAGGTCGATATTTTCACCGTGTGAGTAAAGAATAATAATAGAGTTTGAAGTCGAAGGTATTTTGTTCTTGGCAAAATATTTCATGCAACATATATACGAACCACCTATATATATAATCATGTAAAATCCTATCAATCAAGGATTTCTATCTTGTATAAGCTGAACTTGTGAACTGTTTATAATGCATAAACTGATAATGTAATGTATTGTAGGCACATAGTCTATTAATGTATTGTGTCTGTTTCTCATAGACTTCACCCATGGAAATGTCCTCGCTTGATTTATGTGAAATGAATTTTCGCTGTAGTGGACCATGAAAAATGTTTATGCAAATGAAAACATGTGTTTGTGTTTAGATAGTTTTCATGAGAGATCCCTAGTGATTGTAGACTTAGACTCAATAAAGAATCCTGGTTCACTACAATCGATGCTCTGATACCAAACTGTCACACCCGCTCGTAGCGGAAACGCAAGGTGTGATCTGTATGGTTTTCATTGCATAAATATCGATGTACATGAACAAACTATATGAATAAAACATACTCCATTGCCATTGCCATTACATAAGTGTTTCCCAAAAGAATGCAACATAAATTGAATGTATTGGTTACAAACCATCAAATGAAAATAAGTTGTCATCGTTTTATACATCAAAATGTAAGTCTTAAAATGTCAAGACTTTGACCACTATATCACCGCAAAGAGGCGGTATATAACAGGCAAACCCTTCAATAGTTGGCATGGAGTATTGATACTTGTTTTCCTTGACTGAAATGTCTGCCAGGTCCACTAATTCCCTGAAATACATGTTAAGTTTGGAAAACATCAACAAAAGTTGGTGAATTCATGCAATTTAGTTGTAAACGATGTATGAAAAATGTGAGTTGTAGTATGTAAAGCGTCAATGAAATCGTTGATCATTAATGTTTTGCAAGGACATTAATATGTGTGACGAAATAGGAAGCAAACCAACCCTAGACGATTTTATGCCGATTCCTATCGACTGGGACACAAACGCACTCTTCCGTAGGGGTCCATGACCAAGAGTGGGGCTCGCCAAAACCCATTAGATCTAAGCCTTTGTTCCTTGGTCCAAACTGGATTAATGGTGCTTATAGTATGGCCCTAATTCGCACATGATCTATGGTGTTTCATTCCCTAACTTTAACATACTATGAACATGTATCCTCCCCGATAGTTGTAAAGTTGTAAAACATTTAAATGAATAGGGGAACATGAACTCACTGTATTGCGTCCTGAAAATAGATGTAAATAAGATCTCACGTGCGGTCGTCCTGAATAGCGTGGCGACCTACAAACGTTCTTATTTTTGTTAGACACTTCGGTCTTTGAAAAGAACTTGAGTACAAGTCTTGTGTCTTGAGTATATGTAAGACTTGTATGTCTTTACTGTTCGTTAACTGGGTACTCGATGTATGAGTTGTTCAAATGTTCGTTAACTGTGTACTCGATGTATGAATTGTTCAAATGTTCGTTAACTGTGTATTCGATGAATGAGTTGTTCAAATGTTCGTTAACTGTGTACTCGATGTATGAATTGTTCAAATGTTCGTTAACTCTGTACTCGATGTATGAATTGTTCAAATGTTCGTTAACTGTGTATTCGATGAATGAGTTGTATCGTCGGATCTCGTCCGCTGAATCTCGTGTCTTGTATGTATCACTTGTATAGTTGTGTTTCCAGTAATAGTACCATTGGGCCAAGCCCATGTTTTCAAGTTATTGGGCTTAAATAGTGCTGGGCCTCAAATAGTGTTGGGCCTCAATAGTGTTGGGCCTCAATAGTGTTGGGCCTCAAATAGTGTTGGGCCTCAAATAGTGTTGGGCCTCAAATAGTGTTGGGCTTCAAATAGTGTTGGGCTTCAAATAGTGTTGGGCCTTAAATAGTGTTGGGCTTCAAATAGTGTTGGGCCTTAAATAGTGTTGGGCCTTAAATAGTGTTGGGCCTCAAATAGTGTTGGGCTTCAAATAGTGTTGGGCTTCAATAGTGTTGGGCTTCAATGTTATTGGGCCTTGGCCCATATGTTTGGTATTGGGCTTAGCCCATGAATTTATGTTAAGCCCATAATGAAGTTAAGCCCATTAAGAAAACTAAGCCCATTAAGTGTAAGTAGCCCATTTGTAGAAAAATAGCCCACTAATACATGTAAGCCTTTCATTTTTATAAAAACCCTTTTTATAAAAATTAACTAAGTATAGATGTTAGTAATAAAAACATACTAGTTTTTATAAGTTTCTAAACATCCGAAAATTTGTTATCGATAGTATATTTATATTTCGTGTCGAAAGATCGTCTAACGTCGTAGTAACTCCCCGGATTGGCAATTAGCTTAAGTAGTCGTCCGTCATTCATTTTGACCATATTTGGTGTCCGATTATTAGAATCGTCCGTAACTCATTTTAAGGCGTAATTATGTGAAGTCTCGTAGGACTTTTGTTATAACGTGTTTTGAGTTTAAAGTTGACATGAGATTCAAGTTCCTATCATGATATATATAACTAATACACCAAATAATATATCACACAAAAATTGTTTAAAGTAACCAAATATATATTTTCTAAAAAAATATATATATTTTCCTTGTCTTTTATTTTATAAACCCTTCTTTAATATCCTTTATAAATCTTGTATAGATTTACCCAAAAATGTTGTTATTTTATAAAATAAAGTTTTTATAAAAATTGGCCATATAACCTTGGCATTTTTATCTTAACCATGTTTCATTAAACATATCATTTTCTTTACTAAATCAACAACAATTTATTCATCATCTTAACTAAACATTATAAGACTTTTATAACATCAAATCATCAAGATGATAAGCAAATCATGTAGGGTTTTAAACATGATCCTTTCATATGTTAACTAGTTCAAAAACCAAGTTAAATTCTAGTTTTAACAACTTTCATAAAAATCTTTAGTTGTATGTTAATTTTTATAATCTTGTGAAAGTCTTGTTTTTGAATATAAACCCTAAATACTTTCACAAGATTACTAGATATGATCATTCCTTTATAACCCTTTATGTTAAAAACCATTTAACATAAACATGTATGATTATTAGATCATATTATTAAAACACCTTTTAACAATTTATTTGTATTCTAATCATCATAACAACATCAAATATGCACATCACAAGTCTTAAATCACAATATAAACATACATAATTATATGATGATTTTTATCTTTGCTTCTTTGTATTTTTCTTGTTCATTATGTATGATTATATATGGTTATTATTAATTATAATAACAATCATAAACATAATATATAAAAAAAATAGAAGCTTACTTCTAGCACTAGGCTAGGGATGATCTTTAGAGATTATTAAGAATAAGTAAGATGATGATCTTGATGTTAGAACACTTTGGTATGGATGAAAAACCCTTCCTTTTGCTTCCAACAGCCTTAGATCACCCTATGTTCCAAAGAAATCCATCTTGGTTATGAAGAAGATGATAAAAAGAAATGGGTTTATGGAGGTGTTCTTGATGGAAGATGAAGATGATTAGAGAGCTTTTCTTATGTGTGTGTAAGAAATGGTGTAAATGTGTGGTAACTTAGTGAAGAAGTATTGTAATAAGTCACCATTCTAATCCACTTGTTCATAACATAATATCTAGATATTTTGCATGTGAAATATGGGTGTGGGACCCACATAAAACGTTCACACATGGGGGGGGGGGGGTCTTGAATTGTTGAAATGTTAATAAGTGTTTAAAGTGTTAGAAACTTTTAGCAAAGTTTAGGTGTTTTGGTGTTTAAATGTTTCAAGTGTATAAATGTGTTAAGAAGGTGTTAAGTGACCATTACTAGTCTAATATGATCTAAATAATATTAGATGGTCACTAAAAAAAAGATCCGACATTGTTCGGATATTCGTTTCGAATTGTTTCGGTTAGACGTTATTTGAACGCTAAGTTGCGTAACTTGTGTGAATTGATGTAGTTATTGGCTCGGATGATACCCGAATGTATCCTCACATGAATTCTATGTTAAATAATATTTTTACATGTCGTAAAAATATTACAAAGCTGATTTCTGCAGAATTTCTGCGGAAAAGTGTAGAAATCGTCGCTTTTAGTGCTTTTCGGCAGTTTTCGGTGCTACCGGACATTGGTAGTATATTAAACCAAACCCTTGCATTCCCATAAAGGGTTTAATATATAATTGATATTGGACTCTCATCCGAGTCCTAAAGATGTCATTTTAGATGTTTTCTGCGGATCCGGAGTTTTCGTCAGCACTCTAGTTCACTAGGCACTACTCTAGTTGTTTCGATGAATTGTTTGCACTATTTCAAATGTACCCAATAAAAATGAATCATGTGTAATAACCAATGAATATTCCATGAGTTTTCTAAGATGTATACCATGTAATCATGCAGTCAGAATATTCAAAACACATGCTTGTATAATGTAAATCACTGTTTTAAATGTAAGTAAATTACCAGAAAGTGGTGGTTGTCACAAGTCGCCCCTTCATTGCCTGCAAATTCAATTGGTTTACAGGCAAGAAATTCCTTGTACGTGCAACCAGGCGTTGCAGCTTTCATTTTCTTAAGAAATGGGGCTTGCATCACATCATTATCATTATTATTAATGTTGCCGCCTCCATTTACACTATTACTGAAATTTTCACCGTGAGTACGTTTGCTGGGAGTAGTTGGTTTAGGTTTAACTGGATTTCGAGCAGCAGCAAGGATTGCTGGAATAACATTTGCTATTCCCTGGGCAACGATGTTTTCTATATCTTACCTATTAAGAAATGACAAAATTGCAGAAAACAACCTTTATGTATACCCCAAACTGCACTTTATACCTTTCACTATGAAATCCGCCAAAACCAACCTTTACGTTCATGTTTTGTTACACATCACAACCTTTACACCTAACCTGGTCAAAAAAGTCAGTTAAGTTACCTCATGTGCGATGCATGTGAGGGTATTATAGTCTTTTCTCATTGCCTTTCATTTAATATAGTTTTTTAATCAAATTCCAAATCTCTCTCTCTTCGTTAAACCACAACCAAACTCTAAATCCACAAATAAATAATTAAATCAGATTTTAAAAAACTAATATATCCAGAAATAAATAATTATACGACATACACAAACCTCCCAACCCTTCTCCTACCTTCAGGCACCCCTGTGATTAAAACCCTAAATCAATGACAACACCCCCAAACCCAATTCTTTTCATCTGAATCAGCTCCCCCTTAAATCAATAACATCGATTTCCTTATCACAAGTTCGTAACCCTTTTTCTCTCGAGCCCTAGGCCGCCACATTTATTCTCTTCTCTGTCCACGCTCTTCGATTGAAGTCTCATCACCTATTCGATCGCCGACGTCTGAACCTTAGATTTCTGCTAAAGTAAGTTATGATTTTGGTGGTTCCCTTTTCTGTTTTAGTCTTTTCCCAAAGAGAGAGTGGATGAGAGATAAAACACAGAGAGAGAAAGAGAGTTGGAGAAAGAGTCGGAGTGAATAAAGAGGCGGAGGCGACCGGTGATAATGGTGGTGGAATCACCGGTGACGAAAACGGGAACAGTGATGGGTTTGGAGGTGACAAAGACGGCGACTGTGTTATGATAGAGAGGAGATCAGAGACGAAGAGAGAGAGAGAGAGAAAGATAGAGATCAGAGTGGACGTGGCAACGGATTTGATGACTCCGCTTGCCACAACAGCGAATTTGTGGATAGAGATCGAATGAGCACTTAGTGTCGATACCCGAATCAACGAATTGATATCCAATTTGTCGTTTGAAGTTCGGTCAAAACTCTGATCTTGGAGAGAGGTTATTGATTCGTTAAACTCTGTTATAAGTTGAATTGGGGGTTTTGTTCAATTGTTTGGGTATAAGTTGAATTGGGGGTTTTTATTGGTTTGATGGATTGAGGTTTATAGAGACGCTGGTAACTGCACATCGAAAAACAGTATGATCTCTGATTTGATGAGATGTAAGATGTTTTGATCTTTTTGTTTTGGTTAGGGATGTTTTGGTTAGGGATCTCGATATAAGAGGGAGGTTAGGAGGATTGTTGCTGGGAGCAGGGACGAAAGCGGCAACGGTGTGTGGTGGAGGATGCGACGGTGGACACCGGCGACGGAGGAGTTGCGGAGAGGTTGAAGAAAGGAGGGTTTTCAGATTGTTGCTAAGAGATAGAGTTAGAGAGAGACGACGTGCGTTGATTCAAGCCGATGGCGGAAGAGATCATCGATTCAAGCCGATCGTTGATTCATGCCGGCTGGATTCGGTGGTTACGGTGGCTGAATTTGGTGGTGGTGGTGGGGGTTTGTTGAATAGAGAAAGAGAGCCAAGAGAAAAAATAAGGGGTATATATATATTAGTTTTTTAAAATCTGATTTAATTATTTATTTAAATATATTATTCAAAGGAAAAGACATATATGCCCTCACATGCATCGCACATGGGGTAACTTAACTGACTTTTTTGACTAGGTTAGGTGTAAAGGTTGTGATGTGTAACAAAACATGAACGTAAAGGTTGGTTTTGGCGGATTTCATAGTGAAAGGTATAAAGTGCAGTTTGGGGTATACATAAAGGTTGTTTTCTGCAATTTTGTCTCAAGAAATTGATCTTCATGGTTTTGTTCGGATTGAATAACTTCGTTAACTGGCTCATTGACGGCGTGTTCCATCTGATAATTATCAATATATAAATTATTTGCACAAAAGAACTAAATAATAACCAGTTACGATAAAATAATCACACATAATCATGTCAACACATATAGCCAAAATTGTCGACTTTGCGACGTTGATATTTTTATATATTAGTATGCATCCGTACACACCAGATATATTACAAAAGTTTTATTTTAAGTTATTTTACATAATTATATTTTGATTAATATTTATTATTATTTTATTATTATTAGACATGTAACCACACAACCACATACGATCCCATCAGCTGGCATTTCAGAAACGACGTTCCCTCTCGTCGTATTTCCATGATATCCTCTCCCCCATTTCCCGGATTCTGTTTCCTGTGTCCACCAGTTCCTCGCCATAGTGGCGGAGTTCAGCCAAGTTTTCAGTGCTCATAGGTGGGTTTGGTGCAGGCTCTGGGTCAAACTTGGGGAAAAAGGTGTTAGGGTTATTCAAGAGATTCTGAAATTGCCAATCACTGGTCCACCATTCCTCCAGCTCTCCGGGTAGAAGTTGGTGGTTGACAATGGGATCTGGGATAGCAGGTTCCAAATTAACTGGAAGTTGTGATTCAATTGGGTAATTGAAGAGGTCTTCATTGGCAGGTCCAATGAGATCACAATTTGCCAGTTTGCGATCAAGCTCCTCCCAATCTCTTTTCCTTTCCCTTTATCGTTTGAGTCCTCAGTCTTTTTAACCCTCTGTGCGGCTGGCTTCTTCCTCCGTGCGCGTCTCCAGCCTACGAGTCTCCTTCTCTTTTTCGACTTGGGTTTCTCCTGAGGTTGGGCTTGGAATTCCATAGGTTCTTCAGTGTCGGCCAAATAATCGGAAAAGTCTCTGGAAACTTCCATCCCAACAGAATGGATATTGAGATTCTGAAGAGCTTCAGACAACTCATTCATGTTGTTTAGCAGATATAGAGAGAACACAAAAATCCTAATTAGAAAGTTATATATTGTAAATTAAATTTTCACAGACTCACAGAGTGGCAACTTGAGAAATTAAGTATTTCTAAATACTTAATTGGCTTAAATCAGTGGCTCTGATACCACCTTTTTCTGTCACGGCCTCGTCCCGGTGTGACCCGGTCCAGGAGCCGCGGGACAGAAATCCCGTGGTATTTATCATTTAAGTTGACAGCGGAAGTTTAACAGGATCTTTTGAAACTTGAAAATGCCCAATTATTTTATTTCATAATTTGGGACAAACCCCGTAATTTACAATAGAGGAATTTCACGAGGGAATTCCCTGTTTTACAAAACATGCTTATTTATTTTACTGAGCCACTACTTCAAGCTTGTTAGTGCTCCGTAGCACATTTTCCTTGATTCACAGTAGGTCACCTGAAACGTGTTTTGAAAATATTTTATCAGCGGGGAAATACTGGCGAGTCATTCAGGTTAAACAAAACGACACATTAGTTATAAATTACAGCATAAGAGCGATTACAATGGCTACTATCTTATTTTTATCTGGCGCCGTGTCACACCCTGGTGACGATGGTCATACCACTATTGGGTCCTTTCACCCAAGTAGTGATGATTATCACTGTTAGGTTGATGAACCTAACCGTGAGAAATTAGTAATGTGCACAATACCCCACTTGCCAGTGATTCAAGATAACCAAGACTTAATCCCTGTAATTATAACTAGAAAACATTTGGGTATTGTAAAACACTTTTGATAAAAAGAGAATGACTTACATTGCAAGTTTAGTTGGGCAGAGTTTTAGCCTACTGATAAGCCTTGTAACCTAACTTAAACGACAATGCATATGAAACTAGGTCAATAACTTAATACAACATTTTACGATAAGCTCACGAAATCAAAACCTTCACGACGAATGACAAAGTATAGCCCTGATTTGGGCAGCACTTAAACATCCATCGGACAGGTTTCAATCAATCGGACATTATATCGTAGCAGTGATCGAGTTAATACACTGTATCGTAGCAGCGTCGGGACACCTAAAGACTCGTTTTCTGCAGAATTTGGACGTTTTGAAGCTAAATTTTCGAATGCAGAAACAAGTCCCATGCACAGGCAATTTATAGAAAGTTTTTAGGTTTTACGCGGCCCGCGTAAACCTTCACTTGCATCTCACGCGGCCCGCGAGGGCCCCAAGTCTACGTGTAGAGCTGGGGTGTCACGAGTAGGGTTGCCACGCGTGTGACACGTGGCCCGGAACGCTTGTCCAGTCAACTTTAAGTTGACGCGGCCCGCGTAGCCCTTAGCTTAACTTTTACGCAGCCCGCGTAAAACCCAATTTTCTTGTTTTCTTGGTTTTTCATGCACATTAGGGTTTCAGGGGTCCGGGTTTTCACTTAAGGGTCGTTTTGGGGCATTTTTGCAGATTCTTACAACAGCCTCCTCTCTTCTGATGTGGGCTTCGGCCCTTTCGAGAGCTTCTTCTAAAGTCTTTGGCAGGGACTTGTTGAAATCCCTGGTAAGGTATTTGGAGGTGATTGCATTCATGAAACCGGCTACTCTCATCTTTTCATCCGCCCCCACATACGTCAGACCTTTCTTTTTATACCTTTCTATGAACTCTCGAAGGCTTTCATCATCCCTTTGTTTTATCTGGAAAATCACCGTAGCATCCTTAACGTACTGCCTTTGCTGAGAGAAATTGGCAAGAAACCCTTTACTCGGATCATCGAAGCTTCGAATGCTTCTAGCTGGTAAATTGTTGAACCATATTCTGGCTGATCCTATGAGTGTCTGCATAAACATGAGGCAGCATTCAGCATTTGACCATTTCTCAATTCTGGCGGCACCAGTGAAGATCTGAAGATGATCCTCTGGGTCTTCAGTCCCATCATATGTTTTGATGTGAGACGGCATTTTAATCTTTGTTTGAAAATCATAATCGGCAATTTTTTGGGAGAAGCATGACAAATTGCTTGGTTTATATGGCTTGGCCAAATCCTCTTCCACCCTTACACCTGTGCCGTTGTTGCTATTGTTGTTCCCTTGGGTGGCCAGCACTTGATTAATAAAGTGTTGCTATGGGAAGCTTGCCATCATCTGAGGCATAAGGTTGAAGCCTTGAAGGCTTCCAGGTGCAACCGGGCAGTTTATCCCCACGGGAGTGCTCATAACGGCACTCCGTGCCAAGGGAAGCACAGACAAAGCTTGTTCCCATGTAGTTGTTGCTGAGGGTGGAAGGCTCGCTACAGGAGATTGAAGGAGCTGGTCCAAAGTCAGCTCGTGCCCCAATGAAGCACCGGTTGCAGCCGGTTGGGAAGAAAAGAGAGGAAATGTTGTCGGATCTGGCCTTGTGTACAAATATGGGTTAGGATTCGGAGGAGGATTGCTGGGACCAACCTCGTTCCTAGACACAGTCGGTTGTGAGCTTGCAAAAGGAAGAACAGGAGGTCCAGGAGATAGTGATGGTTCTGGCTCGTCATAATGCAGACGGATCCTCACTCCTTTGTCTCTTTCCCTACTCACGTATTGGTTGAGAAGAGACCTTAACTCTAGAAAGTTATTGGCAACCCCTTCGGGAGTAAGGTCAACACGTGAGGGGGTGTTTGAAGCACCAACGTTGGGAGATGGTACTCCGGAACGAGATGGTGTCGGCGTTTGGAAAGTGAGAAACTCGGGGTATGTTGCTCCAGTTGGGGTGCTTCCCGATGTTGAGATGGAGGTTGGTATAGCCACAGGAGTTTGGTTAGTGTTTGGGGTAGAGGTACGTGGGATTTGGTTTACCTCTCCCGGAGACTCACCTTCTGACATGCTAACTTTTGAGTAGAAATGGAGCTACACTACTAGGTCTTTTGAAGAAAATTAGTGGCGTAGCTCTACGGTAGGCGCCAACTTGTTGATGCAACAAATACTAGACCGATGGTAGTAGCTAGGCTGGTTAGGCAAAAGGGTTGGAGGGTTCCGGTTTGCCTAACGCAGGTCGTGGGATCCCCCCACGTTTGCAAGACGTGGAGAGGTTCACTAGTTAGATTTTTTTGTTTGCTCAAGATCCTCAACTGAAGTGTGTTCAGCTTTGGATGTGGGAGCCATTGAAATGTGTGTGTTGAATGTGAAGAATGAAGACTTGCATAGAACAAGTATTCGAGAAGAAAGACCAGAGATCCCAATGGAATCAGAGCTGATCGGAATGCCCTTCAGCACTAAATGAAGTGTTATTTTATAGGAAAGGACATCGCTCAAAGAGGAAACCATGGACTAGTGAAACATGCCTGCAGTGGGGGACTTACCCTTTTAGGGGTTGAAACGTTTGGACCTGCGGGTAAAAGACTACACCCTGTGCATTTGCTCTGCTTTTGCGGCTTGGAAGAGTCGTTCAAGTAAGCAGTGACATGACTGATTATTGTACACGTGCTGCTTTAGCTCAATTCCCGGGTTTTAAACCTTTGAACCTTTTAACCGTTCAAGCTGTCATGTAATCCTAGTCATTTTATTTAGGTTTGGGCTAACCTCGTCATCAGACCCACTTATACGACGAACGCAATATAATACAATCTGTGCTTAAATACATCAGCAATAAACTTAAAAATATAATTTACTGTATAATTGTATTTATAATTTCAACAACTTCCAAGGTAAGCTAACTTGAATCATACCACAAGAAATTGTAACCATTGGAATGAAAATTGAAAAGTGGGCAAACACAATAACCATCAAACATAGAGGTTCAAACATAAGACTCAAAACATCACTTTAATACCTTGTAAAAGGTCAAACATGAAGTTTTAAAAAAACCAACAATAATCTACTCAACAACAATTTTAAAAGAAAAAAAAACTGCACTGAAATCTCAAAACTCGTGCAAATCAAGCGGTTTCCTTCTTTAGCTTGGCTAGCTCTTGCCTAACAACTCCCGCTTTCTGCACGTTCAAAAAACAACCACGCAATGAAACATGTTGATTGAATAGGTAAAATAAACAGGTTATTTGGGTCAAGCTTTATCAACGACAGATAGGTAGAAATAAAAAAAATAAAAAGCTAAAACAAAGAAAGTAAACATCAACTGCAGTTTTGTATCTACGACTTGCTACTTATATTCAAAGTACTAAGACTTCCTTCCCTTACATGAAAAACTAAAATAGAAAAAGTTTATTGCATAAACTGATACTCTTCGACCCATACTAGATACAAGTACTAAATTTAAACACAGTTACAGTTTGTGATGGGTGTAGATGATCCCAGTCACTCGTAAGCTACTCACTTAAGGCTCGACCTGAGTTTAAATGATCTCGATCTCAAGCTGAGCTTCACACATTGAGCTTCAAATGAGCCTACTACTTGGATAAATATAAATTTATTATACAAAAAATTACAAAAAAAAAAATGTTTCTAATCATACAATTATAATAATTATATGTGAAATTAAAAAACTATACAAATAAATTAACTAATTAATAAATGAAAAAAAAGTCAAGCTGGCGTATGTAAAATTAGTCATGAGCTGAGCTCGAGCTTAGATGAGTCTGGACTAGGCGTGTAATAGCCATAGACCATTGCCACATCAACCTCTCAATATCCAATGAAGGGTTCATGGTAAATTATAAATAAATAAAAAGTAGATCCTTATAACAAAGCAATTGCATAAAGTGAAGGTAAAGCTCAAAAATAGTGACCTTAATCTTTGCCAACATAACCTTGAAGCGGTCAAAATCATTAAGTGAGGCTCTCTTCTTTTGAACAATGAGTTTTCTTCCCCATGAGCTGTTTTCCCACTTGCTCTTGACATCTGCAAACAAAATAAAACTCGGTCATCAAAACAGCAGCAAGCATAGCTTCACTAGTACCAACCATTTCACTAATAATAATAATAATAATAATACCAGCAGCCTCCATAGCAGCAATAAGAGTTTTCTTGTTTGGAACTCTTTTGATGTCGATTTTGATGTCTGTGAGAGTGAGCCTCTTAAAGTTCATTTGACCTCTCACCATGTCAGGAGCATCAACAAGAGCCTGCCAATCAAAAAATAAACATTCAACAAAACCTAACATTTTCAAGACAGTAAGTACTTAAACAACAAAAACCAAAATAAAAAGCAAATAACAATTGTGAACAATCAAAGAAATGACATACTCTGTTTTGATCGATGACATCAACAATGACTACGAGCTTTCCATAATCCTTTCCGTAGTTAACGAGAGCAATTCTTCCGATCTCAACATACCTCTTGAACGGCTACAATTATACGCGCATTTAGGAACACAAACATACATACATACATACATGTATAGATAGATAGATAATAACATTAGGTTAGGTGTTACAATGTACCATTTTTGTTTTCAAGCGCCGATGAGACTTGAGGAGGCTGTGGCGATTATTTCAGGACGATGAATCCTAGGGTTTTATCAGTTGTTTGTTGGGCCCAACTGCCAAACTAGCCCAGAGTGACCAAGGCTTCATCTCTTTTATACATTTAAAATTTGTATGTATTTTTATAATGGGCTAAGCGATCTGCGTAGCGTAGGGGGGACCACCTGCTTTAAAAACAAATTATAATGTAACCACTACAACTTCTCTCTTCGAGTAATTGCTACTTAAAAACAAATTATAATGTAACCACTACAACTTCTCTCTTCGAGTAATCGCTACAAGGTAAGCTGCCGGGTATTCTCAACTCTGACTAGAGAGCTCCTAGCGACATTTGCAACCATGAATGTAACTACTATCTTACCCTTATTTATGAAATCTTTAACATTTCATATTTTTATCCGTAAAAATTGTATATCGTTGATAAAAAAAAAAAAAAAAAAAAAAAGCCAACATATGAAGGGCGTACATTTCCAATGACTTCAAAAAAAAGCTATTAAGGGCCTTGGTCTAAGAATCTCTATGGTGTCTCACATCTTTTCATAATAGAATTGCTAAACTAGTTTGCTTTCTAAGTTATTTCCTCTGATCTCAATTGGGGTTTTTTACTTTAGGAATTTGTAGTTATAAAGATTGTTGCATGTGCATTGCTTGTTATGGAGGGATGTGTGTCACTGTCAGAGTATCTATGGGTGAAATACCTTATAAACTTCAACCATTTCCTACAGACCACACCCCTTCTCTCTTCTCTCTCTCATCTCCTCTCACAAAGGTAGTCATTGACTGTGACAAACGGTCCATGGCAAAGGACCATTTCATCTCCCTCTCCAATCCACATTGGCTGAGACCTGTCTCTCATCCACAACGTTTCTGGGGTCGATAGACCCATTGTAGTTGTATACAAAATCAACCCACGCTCCAATCACTTACCCCTGACATAAACAAATTAATGCTCAACTTTGTACTAAAAAATATTTTGTAGGTTTCGGATTTGTATGTTCATCACCCGAATAGCTTGTTGAGTCGTCTATTCTCACCTTCATATATATTCGTGGGTACACGAAATCAATAATTGTATAAGACAAAAAGTGTGTTTCCAAAAAGATATGTTCCCTTTTCACTTTACATATGGGTCGAAGCATCACACATGAAAATGTGTGATAGTTGAGGTGTAAATGGTAAAAGTTACATGTGCGATCACTATGTTGTCACGAGGAACTCATTCAGTAACTATGTTGCTACCAAATCCCACTTACTACCTATGCTTATTTTTCCCAAGTTAGGGGCTGTTTGTTTGCATCTTATTAGCCTCTTATTAGTCTCATGTCTGACTGAGTCAGATATCAGCTTGTTTGTTTCATACCTCTTAAAACTTCCCAGCCTCTTATTATAGTCTGACCGAGTCATACATGTGGAGTAGTCTGACCAAACTCTGAATGATACTTGTGACAATTGTGCCCTAACAAAAAAAAACCCATCTTCTTCCACAACCCATTCCTCTCCTCTCCTCTCCTCTCATCCACAAATCTCCGCCACTGTCACCTCCTCTGCTCCTCCACATAGCCACCGTCTCCTCCTCCACTGCTCCTCCACAGCTCCTCCACAGCGCCACTGTCACCTCCTCCTCTGCTCCTCCACATCGCCACCGTCTCCTCCTCTTTCCCTCCGACTCTTCTCTCTCTCTCTCTTCTCGTTCCTGTCCTCTCCCTCTGCTCGTTTTCAGGCAGTTGCTATGGAGAGTACAAGGAAGGTGTTTTTAGAGAGAGAAGCAGAGAGTGAAGATGGGTTGTAAGAATGTTGATGGTGATGAGGTTCGATGTCTGTGTTATTAGAGAGAGAAGCAGAGAGTGAAGATGGGGAAGTGTGAGAGACAGATTGCAAGCAATAATAGAAGAAATGGAACGAATTTTCTTCAATTGTTTGCTGCTACTTTTATCAAATAGGTACATGTTCTTATCAATTAGATTGTAAGCAATAATAGAAGAAATGGAACGAATTTGGTGTAATCTGGATCGAATTTAGAGAGAGAACAACTTTTGTTTTAAAGCCTGGGTATTTTGTTTTGTTCAGGGATAAACATGTCATTTTACACATCATTCAGATGTGCAACCAAACAGCGTTTTATTGGTTCAGCACTTACTGGTTCAGACCCTCTTATCCATTCAGACCTCTTATTCATTCAGCACTTATTGGTTCAGATATTGCCAAACAGCCCCTTACTTGCTACCCATAAGTAGCAACTTCTAGCAAGTTTTGAAGATTAGTTTTCATGCAAAATTAGCCATCTATGCAGATCCTTCCAGTTTTGTAAATTATATTATTGATTTAGTAATATTTGAAACTAGTTTGACAACCTAACTTGTTCATTTTTTTGAGTTTTCCAAGCTTAAAGCGCTCTTAAAACCCGTATCGAGTCCTATAGCATGTAGTCCCATCAAGCTGAACTTGAATTTAGACGAGTACTTGTTTGTAACCTACTTCGTGATTCTTTCAGGACTCACCAGATTGCCATTCCAAAACACGCATAATCAACAAAATAACCATCATGTTCATGTTCAGTAATTATAAGCATAACGAGTCACGTGCCACCGTGAAAAATATGGAAGAGAGTCCAAAACTTTACTTCCTGATTTGGAGATTCACAAAGCTTCGGAGAAGCGGGTCTTCTCGGCCACTCTTTGCGGCACGAGCAAGCCCCGATGCGCTCGACACAACTCGGCTTGACGGGGCACCTGATGACCCTGGTCTTGTTCCCGAGAGAACTGCATACTTCGAGAAGCTCCCGTTTCGAGACGTTCTCACCTTCTCAGAATCGGCTTGCTGTAAACAAGTTTATCATAGTAAATGTAGTGAAAGATAGTATATTGGAAACTTTGACCCCTTTATTCATTAAGGGGTTGATTCGGTATACAACCTTACCACATTCTTTGACAAAGGCAGATGTTCAGAAGTTCGGTTTCTTGAACGTTCAAAATGAGCACCAACCCCCGGATTTCTTCTTAACAATGCTTCTAACGCACGGGATTCCTGTCCACCTGTTTAACAACACATGGAGCATTTATAAATGTATATACCGATGAGGTATAGTATAACTAAAGTTATAAATAAATACCCGAAAGTCTTCCCTGCTTTTCAGCCGATGTTCCAGCATTTAACCCTCCATTACCACTAGCATGCTGCAAAAACGGCACGAGAGATTATTAAACGACATTAATACATACAGAATAATAAGGTATATATGGGGCACGGACCCGTCCTCTAGAGCTGGCGCCTACTTGAGGATATTTCAATACAGTCCAATCAAATACGTAGTCAAATTGATAGCCTGAAATATGATATATAGAATAAATTAGGGATCGATGATGGATAAATGTTCAAACGAATAAAGATTGAAGGAACGGGACCACCTTCACGAATAAATAAGTCGCGGAAAAGCCTCTTCAAGTAAGAATAGTCCGGTTTATCCTCGAATCTTAATGATCGACAATAATGAAAGTATGATGTGAACTCCGATGGGTATGATTTACATAGTACCTATAAAAAATTACACAAGTGGAATTTATGAGTGAATTTCAAGGATTGTCCTTTATCTTTATACCCATTTTCAGGCGCTGTCCTTTATGTTCAAAATTGACGAGTTTTGTACTTTATGTTTTCAAATCATACACGTTTTGTCCTTTAAGCCAAACTCAGTTCATTTTTTCTGTTAAATCTGATCACTCAAGGGCAATTTGGTCTTTTTACTAATTACTTTAAAAATAAGTTAATAATTAAAACAAATTTATATAAAGAAACAACTCCCTCTCTCTCTAGCTCTCTCTCTACCTCTCCCCAGCCACCACCAACAACCACCTCCGGCCACCACCCTCAACCAGAAAATCGGAAGACAGTTAATAATTAAAACAAATTTATATAAGCCTTCGAAAATCAAATTTACCAGAATAAGCAATCATAATGTTTTGAGCAAAAAGAATAAAATGTTGGAGTTCTAGTTTCTGGGCCAAAGGAATTGAGGCATGAGGTTGCAAACATATGTTCATCTGGATTGGCTTCAAACTTGCATTCTGAGTCCATAAGCTTTAGCTGGTGATCGACTGGTCGGCTTTTGCAAATTACAAAACATGGTGTGCGACGAGTTGGTTTTTCTTTTCATATTCGTCACTTATAAGTTTTAACTATTCAAAGTTCAAGGTTTCAGTTTTGTTCCGATAGAGCCATCCAAAATATAGAAATGTTTGTAAATCGGATACAAGGGTGCCTTATCTTTCCTTTTGCTTGTAAACTTGTAATGCATAAATAAACTGTTTATATATCGGACCATAAATAAACCCAATTTGACCTCCTCCACCACCGTAGCTCCCAACCGGACCACCACCTGCCACCATCCTTCATCAACCTTCAACGATCACCGCCCGTCTGCCACCATCCTTCATCAACAACCGCCAACATCAACCCACCTGCCACCGTCCTTCACCAACAACGACCGCCATCAACAGCCGCCATCAACCCTACCTGCCACCATCCTTCAGCAACCTTCAACCCTCAATTTGACCTATCCTGTTTTGTACATGAAAACCCCAATTTTTATTTCGAACAAACCCTAACCTTCCACTAAATCTGCAGATCTGGTTCCTGAAGAGAGAGAGAGAGAGAGAGAGAGAGAGAGGTGGTGGTGTGGAAGGAGGTTACGGCGGTGGTTGTGGTGGTGGAAGGAGGTTACGGCGGTGGCGGTGGTGGAAGGAGGAGGTGGTGGTGATGGTAAAGAGATGGAGCAGGGAGTGGAAGAAGCGTTTTGTTTGTTCAGAGAGAGAGAGAGAGAAAGAGATTAGTTTATATATATATATATTTTCTTAAAGATGATTTTTTTTAACTAGGGTAAAAAGACAATTCTACCCTCATGTGCCTTGCACATGATCTGATTTAACAGAAAAAATTAACTGGGTTAGGCTTAAAGGACAGAGCGTGCAAGATTTTGAAACAATAAGTACAAAACTCGTCAATTTTAAAGACAAAGGACACCGCCTGAAATTGGGTATAAAGATAAAGGACAAAATTTGAAATTATCCAACACCCCATATATATAGGGGAAGGTTCCATTCTAAAGACAAATAAATACAAGAAGTGCAAGAAGCAGATAAATAATTCATTTTTTCAATATAAAAAAGTTTTAAATATAAAAAGATTGTTGAAATAAAATGTTTATTCATCTCTTTAAATTCATGAAAAAGAAACATTAACAAAATTTGTTTATTTCTACAACCTATACATGTTCAAGTGATGTGTAGGAAGATTACCTACACATAATCTAGCACATGTGTAGGAAAAATTTTAACGTTAAAAAACATATGAAAAATTAATTTGATGTGTATTTATGTAAATGATATACACATATGTTTGTAATAAGTAAAAAAAAAAACTTTAAAAATATACGAACTAATAAAAAATTTAACGATTTAGGTTCCTTCTCACACTAAAAACCTCTTCTGAAATTAATCTCACCCTACATATACATATGTAATGTATGTATCTATAAATACGCATTGACAGTACCTCTATCGGAGTCAACATTTTCTTTTCACTGATCCTGTCATATTTCTGTTTTTTGTTTCCCGCTTTTAACCCCTGCCATGGTAGGCTAATGCAAAAACATGCATGGAATTAGATTGAAAATAAATAAATATATATATATATATAGAGAGAGAGGACAGTTAACGTACAATACGGCTTAACGTACATCACGTACGACAGATAATTACGCACGTTCATTTGAAAATCACGCACGTTAATGAAAACATTAATCACGCACGTTATACACATAATCACGCACGTTGTCGTACGTGATGTACGTTAAGCCGTATTGTATTTTACACTTTTCCTATATATATATATATAGGGTAAGGTTCATGCGAGAACCACCCTTATTGCGAGAACCAATGTGAACACAAAATAAAATCTAAAAAGCACTCAAAAATTTTTTTTATTTTTTTTTAATATTTTTTAAAAAAAAATCGCTATGTTTCGTTACAAAAAAAAAAAAAAAAACTTTTTTTTTCGAGTAACAGTTATCCATGGACATGTGCATATGTATCATTACTTCGACAAATTCGGTAATACGATATCAGGAATAGACAATTGCACTTTAATTTACAATACCATTCGTAATACACTACTTTTTACATTACCAATATTCAAAATGCACATGTGCATCATTAGGTATAACCATGATATAACGTGTTTTGATACAAAAAGTTTGTGATTTTGAATGGAGAAATAGGCCCATATACATGTTTTTGGTTAGTTATATCTAGTGGTTGATGGTTTGGTTATAGTTGTCAATTTATGATGTAATATGTTGATTGGATGGTATAAATGGTGTTTAAATACATGTAATAAAGTGAAAATATTGTTAATGGTATTGTATTATGGATGGTAGGAGGTAATGATATTGTATTACGGATGGTAGGAGGTAATGGTAGTGTATTATGGATGGTATGATAGATGAAAGGGAAAGTGTATTCAAAGTAGTGTACCAAAACACCTTATTTCATGTTGATACATATAAATGCACATGTGCATTTCTAATATTGGTAATGTAAAAAGTAGTGTATTACATATGGTAGTGTAAATGAAAGTGCAATTGTCTAATATGTGTAATGAATTACGGAATTTGTCAAAGAAATGACAAAAATGCACATGTGCATGCTTGTGTATTATGGATTGAATGATAGATGAAAGATAAAGTAGTATACCAAAACACCTTATTTCATGTTGATACATATAGATGCACATGTGCATTTCTAATATTGTTAACGTAAAAAGTAGTGTATTACACGTGATAGTGTAAATGAAAGTGCAATTGACTATTATTTGTAATGAATTACGGAATTTGACAAAGAAATGATACATATGCACATGTGCATGGATAACTGTTACTCGATTTTTATTTTTTTTTTTGAATTTTTTTTATTAACAAAATATAGCGATTTTTCCAAAAAAAATAGTAAAAAAATAAAAAAAAATATTTTTGGGTGTTTTTTAGATTTTTTTAGAAATTATTGTTTGTGTTCACACTGGTTCTCGCGGTTCTCGCAATAAAGGGTGGTTCCTAACGGATCTTTGTCCTATATATATATATATATATATAGGGTTGGGTTCATTTCAGAACTCTAAATAACTACAGAACTTTCAGAACTCCTAATAAACAATCATTTTATATATATTTTTTGTGTTTAGGATCTTTTAATCATCTATTATATGTATTTCTTTGATTAGATACATGTTAAAAGCAGTTTACATATGTGTAATAGCCAAATTATATATATGTGTCATAACTAATTACATATATGTAAAAAAAACTAGTTTACATATGTGTAATTATAAAATTACATTTAAAAAATAATAAAATTACTCTAAACATGTATGTAGTCATAAAAATACACATAATAAATGATAAAATTATCATAAACATAAAAAAATATATATAAAAAGATTGTTTATTAGGAGTTCTGCGAGTTCTGTAAATATATATATATATATATATATATAAATAGATTAAAGGTTGCAAAAAATACAACAGATTCCTCTGCTCACCTTCCTCTAATAAAATACATAAGAACATAACCAAGAGATTCAAGATCATCCCGCCTACTTTGTTCTGCACACTCACAAACATAGCTATATTTATACGGCACTAAAGGATAAACAACTCGTTTTTTCTAAAAATGTATATTTGAAAGTAATAAAACCGCTTACCAACTCCAAGATGTGTGTTTACACTAGCATAGCGGGCTGTGCCTGTTAGATTCTTGTTTTCCCTGATACGATTTTCAAGTGAGTTCATAATCGCAATACCTTTTGTTTTAGGATGTGACATAAAAACATATTTTCTTGTTGGATAACAACATAAATTAAAAAGTTAGCTTTTAACGAGTTACCATCGTCACACCTAAGCTATTTAACATCCAAATTAACTAAACATTCGAAAACGGGCGTCTTTGGTTGGGTTGGATTGACCGTTGACCCACCAAGCCTGACACAATTTGTTACAACTAAGCTCAATTAACATCCAAATCAATTACATATGGCAAAAACGGGCTCCTTTTGTTGGGTTGGTTGACCTACCAGCATGTTTTTGTCCGTTATCTTAATTTCATAAATAAACAATATCTTAGACATGCTTATCGAAAAAAGATTGAACAAATACTAGAATAAACTTTGGGCAAGTTGTAAATCATTTGTATCCAGTCTAATTCATTTGAAAAGATTATACTTTATCTCCAACAGGTTAAATACTATAAACCATAAACCTACTAATCGCTTTTTGAACAAAAAAATATTATTTAAATATTACGGTTCTTATAATCATATTTGTAACATATCATTAAAAAATTCAAAAAAAAACAAAAAAAAAAAAACAAAAGGTCGGCAGGTCAAACCCAACATAACCAATTTTTAATCAGTTTTTTTTTTTTTTTTTTTTTTTTTTTTTGTAAATTACCAATTTTAACATGTCACCCCACTTTCCTTACCAGCCCCTTTTGCAACCTCTAGACAATGCGGAAAGTCAAAAGTTGTAATATTATAGGAAAAATAAAGCACCATGTAGAGGAAATAGAAGTTACCTATACGGTATGTGTTTATGAGTTTGAAGATCCCTATACTTTTTTGCTAGCCCAAAATCAATCGCATACACCTATCGTAAAAAACAAAAACAAAAATACGATTAGCATGCGCCAAAAATAAAATACTAAAACTTCATAAAATTACCTGATTAGCCTTGCGACCAAGGCCCATAAGAAAATTGTCAGGCTTTAAGTCACGGTGAAGAAAACCTCTTGCATGCATGTACTCAACTCTGTTTAGCTGTAACATCGTACGTACAGGTATTTACGCGATGAATTATATGTTGTGAGGCATTTTACATTTTAAAGACGAGTGGCTATGAACACTTACTAATTGATCCGCAAGCATTAGAACCGTTTTTAAGGTGAATTTTCTATTGCAATAATTTAAAAGATCTTCAAGGCTTGGTCCAAGAAGGTCAATGACCATGATATTGTATCCTCCCTCGACTCCAAACCACTTAAGATTCGGTATTCCCGCTTCAATAAACAAACGACTAGATTAGTTGAAAAGGTTGAGTAGTTGAGTCAAATATATAACCTCATGAAACTAATATAACGATTACGAAAAAATGGACCGTCAATGTATATGACCTCCTAAATAGTTTTACTCAAAAGTCATATTATTATCATATTTAATGCATTAATCAATTGTGAAAGATTATGAAAAACGGACAAGAAATTGTTTCAAGTCAACTCAACCCAACCCATATCATTTGATCCGAACTAAAAAATCTACTCAATTTGACTCATATACGTTTTAACCCGTTACCCAACCCGCCTTTTGACCATCTCTCTTAATCAGTATTGAGAGTTCGGCATAAAGTGATTATGAATTTATGATCACCACTATCCGATTATGCAAACGTAAAAAATCTAGAAAAGTGATTACTGACAAAAATGTAATCACCAAAGCTACAAGAGAGAAAAACTCACTTCCTCCTTGAAGAAGCCTATATATTTTTGATTCATAATGAAGTTGAGGATGCCTTGTCTTAACAGGTTCCTGTAAGGGGAAAAATAAAGAAACATGAGTTATCTATAGCAACCTAGAATAAATGAGCTAAGTGGATGATGGACATTACTCACTAATGCAATACCATTAGTATAATACTACTTATTGTTTCTAATTTACTTTTCCACAAGATCAAAACGATCACACTCGTTAGCAACCTAGCACGAAGATGAATATATTAACCAATCGTCAATCGATAAGAGATTACTTGAGTGGTTCGTTTTTTTATTGCAATATAACACAATTGTATGCAAGATTGAGTGTTTCAGTACTTCACACTAGTACACAAGAATCACTCAATATCAAAAACTGTATGGTTTTTGTTTTGCATTTAGTCAAGAAAAATGATATCTCTGTTGTAACAAAAAAATAATTCATGATTAATCAAACAAAACCATCTAACTATCTAAGTTTGGAAGTCGATAATACCAGTTTAATAGCTACTTCTTCACCACTTTGAATATTGACACCTGCAATATCATCAAACATGAAGATCATCCACATACATTAATAGATAACACTTGCAATTGAATTCCCAAAATGAAGATTATACCTAAATAAAGTTCACCAAATGACCCACTCCCAATTTTCCTTCCAAGCTTAAACTTCCCACCAACAGTATGATCCATAACTCTTCCTTAAATTCCAACTTAGATATATCTATAAACACTTAACCCCATTTCACAATTTCATCAAAATTAACCAAAATTCAACATTCCCAATTACATAAAAACAAAAACTTTACCAAACCCTAATCTTGATTTCGATAAAACTACACAATCATCAACTCGAGAACCCTAATTCTTGAATACCCTTTTGAATTCAATACCAAACGATCAAGAATCAAAAGGGTTTGTTGTCTTTTTGTTGGATGTTGCAGGTGTGACGGATGAACTGATTAAGGAATCAAATTTGGGGAAAAAGACAAGATTTTTATGAGAAAAGAATATGAAGATGAGAGAGAAACAAAATTTTGAAGAATATGTAAAAAAATGAATGAAAGGATTCAAGAAACGTGAAAAAGAAGAAGAATGAGGTGAAAAAAGAATGATAGATGTTGATGAAGAATAAAAGCAGGCGTCAAGATTTTGCTTTTTTCTTCGTCTTTTTCATTTTTCTTTTTTAACAGTTGATTTTCCGCCCGCGTGTTACTACGGGACCCAATGACTGCAAAATGCGTGTCAGTAACGGCAAGCAGATAGCGAATATCAAAACATAAATAAAAATGTCGTGATGCAAAATGCGTGTCAGTAACGGCAAGCAGATAGCGAATATCAAAACATAAATAAAAATGTCGTGAAAAGGATAGTCACTCCGTCCAAAAAAAGCGATTTTAAATAACCTAATATATAATAACTAGGTTAGAACCCCGTGTAACACACGGGTTGAATAAATATGATTCTACATACTAAGTAACAAAATAGTTACATCTTTTAAAAACTCGTGCATTACATGGGTTGAATAAACACATGTCAAGATGTGTTTTCTAAAAAATGAATTACTTTGATGTACTATTTACTTAATTTAACATTTTACTTTGTTTTTGTTATTTACTAGATTTTTACCTATGTCGCGCGTTGCGGCGGCAATGTCATGTTTGTGACTTCATTACATGCGATACAATGATGTAATTTTTTTACCTTGTTATACACATTACGTTTGTGATATTAACATGGTTAGACATAGATAAAAAGATAATAATGTCTCGCACGTTGTGATGTAAAGTCATAATAGTAATTTAAACAAAAGAATTGAAGTGTTGGAGAAGATAAGATGTGAAGTTATTAAGTAGAAATTAATCAAGAGTCAAAGTTGTTAAATAACAAAAATTAGGGGCATTGTGTCACTTACCAAAACATTGAGGTTGAATATATAAAGTCTATAAAGTTGAAGGTAAAAAAAGAAAATTTAAAACCATGGTCCGCGCGTTGCGGCGGGAACTCAGTCGACATCGTTTCGGTTTATTATGATATTGGTATCGTACCGGCATTTGGTATAGCAATCGTAAGAGAAAACTCAAAAAATAAAGTCGTGATATGCCTGAAAGAAGATTTACATCTATTTATTTGAACATTTTTCAAGCACTTGATTATGAATAAAAAACTTTTAGTTATGCAAATATTTGTCACATAAAAGATTATGCGTAAAAGCATGGTAATACAATTATAACGAACAACATTCCAATGTTTGATGATAACATTTATGCAAGGATGTACATGTATCTACAGAAAAATGAAAAGAGAACATGTTAAAAATAACTAAAACTCATGTTTCATCATATAAATTATTTATTGAACCATTGTGATATTATAGTTTATTTATAGTAAATACATGTATCCATCCGATAATAACACGGTTCCTAGCTATAGTTAAATATTCACAAAAATCGTGTGCGTGTATATAGGTAGTGTTTGTATATAAACCAAAATGTGGAAAGATACAATTAATTGTCTATGGTACAACGCTTTATTCATAAAGTTCACAATAGATTCATAATGTTTGACCAAATACAGATGGTTATATTAACATGGTACAACATTTTGTGCACATTATTACTTCACTACCATCAACTAATTTACAACCATTTTACCCTATGAATGTAATCATCTCTTTCTTATTCTATCTGCTTCAACCAAGAACCATTCTCCTCTCCTCTCTCCCTCTGATCGACCTCCACCAAGAACAAACTCCACCATCTTCGCCTCCCCCATTCTCTATCTCATCTCTCTACCCTCCTTCTGTACCATCTCTCTCTTTCTTGTTAGGGTTTCCAAGACCAAAAAACTCGAGATTTAACTGCGAACTTAGCAGATCTAACCAAAAAACGTGGCATGCAGAACGGATCGGACTATCCCGTCGCCGAAGGCATTAGTTTTCGGTTGCACTAACACAACTTCCTAATTGCATTTTCCGACGACTGGTGTGGTGGTGGGAGCGGTGGTTGTACCCTCTGCTAGCTTCTTTGTACCCTCCACCCTTAAAAATAACCTGAAACGCTGCCATGTTGTGGTGGACTAAAACAGTGATGTTATGATGGTTGTTACTTGTTAGTAGATAATAGATTTCCAGTGGGTGGTGGTGGCTGTAAAAAAAATCAAAAGTGGACCAACTACTTTTTCCCATGTGGTCAAAGATGTGTTTTGTCTTATTACCACCGACCTTTTATTTTAATGTTATATAAATTATTATGTTAAATTGTTAAATAAAATTTTCAAACCAAACGATTGTTCTTTGTTCATTCAATATCCTTACAATGACAAACATTTATAGGTCTATTTCATAAATGTCATATATGTTACTAATGATGATGTGAAACTTCAGTTAATTAAGAACGTCTAACCCTAGTTTTATTCGGTTGTGTTTATTTTAAAACTATAAATAATTGCAGGAATTTAAGAACTCCTAACAAACAATCATTTTATTTGTATATTTTATTATATATATTTTATGGGGTGAAGTAGGTTCAAAGGAGAATGACCATAATACTCTTCCCTTCTTAAATTGAAAATGACACTTGTCAATCCCATACCGTAGAGAACCCTTCTTCTACGTGATCTCTTACCTTATAAAGTATAGTGAGGTTAGAACAAAACAACGTAAACGAAATTAGTAAATTCTTATATAAACAATTAAAACTACCAGTTAAATTAAATCTTTATCTTTATAAACAATAAAAATGTGACAACCCTCTTAATTCCATGTATCCGTACAAATTATTAATGATAATTAAAGTGTTTGATGACTGTGCTGAATCATTTAACTGCTCTCTGATTACTGTGTTATGCTTACATGTACTTGTTAACATACTAATAGTATACAGAAAAGTTACTAAATAGTCCGGTACGCCTTCCTGAGTGTTAAAAATTAAAAACGTTGCAAAAATATATATGTAGGACACTTTACGGATTAATTAAGCACTTTAACGGAACAACATCCAACCGAATAACCGGACTTTACCCGGAACATAAAATATTGCCAAACACATAGTTTTTACTTTTCTGAGCTAGTTAGGGTCCCCGAACACCCTAACACCCTTTATATTGCATAACACACGTGATATGCTAACTAAATACTTCTAATCCAACTAAGTAGTAACCAAGTTTCATCACCACCCAACCCATACCCCCCCTCCTTCATCTCGACGGTCCCCAAGAGTGGGGACACACTCTTGTTTCTTTGATTATTTTATTGTTTATGTTGGTCATGTAGAAACATTTTACATATTGGACAAACCTAAAGCTTGGTTTATAAATATACCCTCAAGACTTCTCATCACTTTCATAAACACAACATCAACAAAGTTTTTCTTCTCCTCCATAACCACCTCACGGCTGCCACCACCCACCACCCTACAACCACCATCAACTTCCATTCAAGTCATTTTACATACACTTAAAGGTGCTACGGGTCATACAACGAAGCTCGGTGCTCTCGGAAGTGGAAGGACCTTCTCCATTCGCTATTAACCACCACATTTCCTCACTCGAACTTCCCTAGTCTTGAACTAGTGGTAAGAACTTAGATCCGTTCATCTTTCATGTTATTAGAGTGGTTAATAGTTGTTTGATGATGAAAATCCATGAACACTAAAGAACCATGAACAAAGTCTTGCATATAAACTAACTTGTAATGAAATATTGATGAAACATAATGAAGTGATGATAAACTGAAGTTGTCTTGATTATGTTACTGATTACTTGCTGATCTACTTGTAATATTGATGGTTGATGTTGTTGTGATCACTAAACATGTTAACGGAATCAATCGAACACAAGTTAAAAAGATAAAAGCTGAAACAGTAGGCTGTTTAGTGATAATAGCCAACTTCAGTTGGCTGTAACAGGACCGTAACTCAACGAAAAATGTATTTTCTGAAGTCTAGATTTATGTATTATGAAATACGGTTCTAATGGCACCGGAATCATAATTTTTGGACTCCGTTTACTATATTTAAAGTGTCATTTCGTAACAGCAGCTAGAGCTGCAATTTTTCTGCTGAAAATATGCGTTCTGTTTTGGGTCATAACTTGAATCCTGTGTAGAGTTAGATCATGAAACTTGTACTGTAAATGATCACTGATGTATTTGTAATCCTCCCACTGGAATTTCGTAAATCAGACTCTCGATGAATTTTAAATAAATTATTCCGTGGACTGTGGTCAGAAAAAGATAAATCTGAGTTCAGTCCGGAAAATGAATTTTTATAAAATATTGGTAATGAACTGGACCCCGATATTTTTACACAATAATATTTGGATCGTTTAAGACCTTCTGTAAAAATTTGGGAATTTTTGGAATAAGTTAACTATTTATTTACAATGTCCGAAAACAGCCCGGTTTTGAATGTTAATGCTAAAATGACATAAGCTGTAATTTGCGTGTCTAAATGTCGAATATGCTATCTGTGAATGATCTAACATGATTATGTGTCAATAAAAGTGTTAGGTGCATTATCGTATGTTTGTTTATGAGTGGGGAATGGATGGGAAGTTTATATGGGCATGAACCGTTAAAGTGATGCATGTTATGTGATAGATACGTGTAGGAACTTTGTGCTATATTTAAAAATCACTAAATGACTAACTGGTAATCATATTAGGACGTGATTGACCGACCTTGACTGTTAGCTATATTTGAGAATCTAACCAAGCAAACCGAGGTGAGTTCACACACTTTCTAAGGCATGGGATTCCCGGTGGTTGGTTGACCTACCAGCATGGTTATGGTTTGGGTAATGAAAAAGGAACTGGTTAAACATACTTTCAACTACGGGGTAACCCCCACGGCAATTAAGCCAACGAAAGTCAAACCACGTTTTTCAGAAACAACTTAAAACTAAACAACCAAACGTGAACTCACTCAACTTTGTTGTTGACTCGTTGTTACATGCCTTACAGGTCGCTAAACGCTTGGAGCTTGCACGAGGAAGGAGTCGTTGTGGTGTACAGACTGTTATATTCCGTGCTTATTATTTAAATCCTTATGAACTTATTAAACTTACGTTTTGAACTTTAACTTATAAACTATGGACTTATGCTTTTGGATTTACTTTTATGCTTCCGCTGTTTAAACTAAACATGGTTAATTAGCTTTGGTCACCAATCGTATTGTGGTTGGTCTTATTTACTTAATTACGATGTTCAATATGATTGGTGGCTCGATCCTGGTCACGTCACGCCTCCAAGCGGTGATGCTCCGCATGGTGGATTTTGGGGGTGTGACAGATTGGTATCAGAGCCATTGGTTATAGTGAACTTGGTTTTAAAAAGGGAAAATTTTTTGATAAAACCAGACTATAACCTATACAGTGCTCAACGATCCACAACGACGCTTCGCTCCACGTGCAAGACTCGACACAATAGGTGGTATGATTTATGTTATAATTGTCGGATTGATAGCTCATATCGTGCATTAATTAACGTGATAATTACTACTTGAACCTTGTGTGCTTACTCTCTACTATCGTCCCACACTTACACACTTTCGCAACACTTTTCTCACTTACGTTGCTTCATTATGAAGATCATGAGCGGACGCGGAGGACGTATCAACCTCACTCAAGCCCAGTTGACGGCTTTGATCAACGAACGAGTCGCTGAGGCACTCGCAGCTAACCCTGCAGGAGGTATAACCTGCCATACCAACTCACCTTAGGACGTTTAGATCCTACCTTCGCAAACCAACCCTCATGCTTAATCTTGTCTTTTATTCTCGCACAATAGGTCAACATGCTCAACCTCCTGTGTGCACGTTCAAAACCTTCATGGACTGCCGACATACTACTTTCAGTGGCACCGAAGGAGCTGTAGGCCTCCTCCACTGGTTTGAGAAGCTCGAGTCTATCTTTGAGATGTGCGAATGCCCTGAGGCTCGTAGAGTGAAGTATGCTACTGGTACTCTTGAAGGAATAACGCTCACGTGGTGGAACGCTCAGGTTCAGATGCTGGGGTTGGTTGATGCTAATGCCACCCCATGGAACGATTTCAAGGAAATGATCAAGGAAGAGTATTGTAGCCGTGATGACATCCACAAACTAGAGGTGGAGTTTTTCAACCTGAAAATGACGGGGTCTGAGATCGAGGCGTATACGAAAAGGTCAAATGAGCTGGCCATCTTGTGCCCTACCATGGTGGACCCTCCCATCAAACGAATTGAGCTGTATCTCAAGGGCCTTGTACCAGAGATTCAAAGTCACGTGACTTCAGCCAACCTGGGTACCATACAGCAAATCATCAAGTTGGCCCATCGACTCACTGACCAGGCGGTGGAGCAAAACAGGCTGCCCAAACGAATCAGTGCCACAGCTACTTCTAATGCACCTACCGACAACAAGCGAAAATGGGATGGGAACTCCAGTAAGGGTTCTGCTTCAGTTCAGTCTCAGCAGCGAAAGACTGATGACTACCAGAGTCCTGGTCAGCAATCTTCCGGTAATCAAGGACAGGGTGGATACCGAGGAAACCACCCCAAGTGCAACCGGTGCAACAAGCATCACAGCGGGCAGAGCAACAAAGGTCGATGTCAGAGATGTCACAAGCTGGGCCATGAAGCTAGGGATTGCAGGACCCCGCGTCCTGCAAATCAGAATCGCCAACAACAACAACAAGCTCCACAGAATCACCAGCAGCAGCAACAGCAGGGCAATAAAGGATGCTTTCAGTGTGGCGCTGAAGGCCACTTTAAGAGGAACTGTCCTCAGCTGAACCAGAATCAGAACAACAACAACCAAGGAAACGGGAACCACAATGGGAACAACAATGGAGGCAACAACGGGGGTAACAATAATGGCAACGGTGCCAGGGGACGTGTTTTCGTGCTGGGTCAGGGTGATGCAAGGAACGATCCCAACGTTGTGATGGGTAAGTTTCTTTTGGATGATTTCTTTGTTACTGTTTTATTCGATTCGGGTGCCGATACTAGTTATGTGTCCTTAAAGTTTAGTCAAATGCTTAAGCGCACTCCAACACTTTTGAACACCAAACACACGGTAGAACTAGCCAATGGTAAAAGTCTTGAAGCCACACACGTAGTTAAAGGTTGTAACCTCGTCTTAGCTGGTCAGACTTTCTCTATCGATCTTATTCCTATCACACTGGGTAGTTTCTACGTCGTTATTGGGATGGATTGGCTATCTCATCATCAAGCGGAGATTGTTTGCAAGGAGAAAATCGTCCGCATTCCTCGTTCTGGTGAGGAACCCCTCGTGATTCATGGTGACAAGAGTGGTGCTGTCGTAAGCATTATCTCTTTCCTTAAGGGCCAGAAGTGTTTGCGAAAGGGCCACACTGCCATTCTAGCACTCGTTACTGACACATCAATGGAAGAGAAGAGAATAGAAGACATTCCTATTGTGCGCGATTTTCCCGAGGTATTTCCTGAGGAATTACATGGTCTTCCGCCTCATCGTCAAGTTGAATTTCAAATCGAGCTAGCTCCTGGAGCAGCACCCGTAGCTCGAGCACCTTATCGTCTAGCTCCATCAGAACTTGAAGAACTGTCCACGCAATTACAAGAACTCTTGGAAAAGGGTTTCATACGTCCTAGGTCTTCGCCCTGGGGAGCTCCAGTCTTGTTTGTGAAAAAGAAAGGTGGTACTTTCAGAATGTGTATTGACTACCGCGAAGTTAACAAGGTGACCGTGAAGAATCGTTATCCTCTTCCACGCATTGATGACTTGTTCGACCAGTTGCAAGGGTCGAGTTATTACTCTAAGATTGATTTGAGATCTGGATACCATCAGCTGAGAGTCCGAGATGAGGACGTCTCCAAAACAGCATTCAGAACTCGTTACGGCCATTACGAATTTCTGGTTATGCCATTCGGGCTGACGAATGCAACAGCGGTCTTCATGGATCTCATGAACCGAGTATGCAAACCTTACCTGGATAAGTTTGTTATTGTGTTCATCGATGATATCCTGATCTATTCTAAGAGTCAGGAGGAACACGAGCAGCATCTACGACTTATGCTGGAACTTCTTCGAAAAGAGCAGTTGTATGCCAAGTTTTCGAAATGTGACTTCTGGCTTCGCGAAGTCCACTTTCTAGGCCATGTGGTAAACAAGGATGGAATTCATGTGGATCCATCTAAGGTTGAATCGATCAAGAACTGGCCTGCACCCCGCACACCAACAGAAATCCGCCAATTCTTGGGTTTGGCAGGATATTACAGAAGGTTTATCAAGGATTTCTCAAAGATTGCGCAACCTCTCACTTCACTGACTCAGAAGGGTGTCACCTATCGTTGGGGTGATGCACAGGAGTCCGCATTTCAGCACTTGAAGGATAGACTTTGTAGCGCGCCTATCCTCTCATTGCCTGAAGGCACAGATGATTTTGTGGTTTACTGCGACGCTTCCATCCAAGGACTTGGTTGCGTATTGATGCAACGTGACAAGGTCATTGCCTACGCATCGCGCCAACTTAAAGTTCACGAAAGGAACTACACTAGGCATGACTTGGAGCTGGGAGCAGTTGTTTTCGCACTTAAGATATGGAGACATTACCTGTACGGTACCAAGTGCACCATTTACACCGATCACAGGCAGGGGCGGTTCTTAGTAGGCTAGTGGCAGGGCCACGGCCCGGGCAAGTTTTTCGGCCGTAGTGCTAATTTTCCGCATTTCGATCGAAATTTTTTATATATACTATGTTTGGCCCGGGCTTGCCCGAGCTTTTTTTAGTGTCCGTGTCTTTCGGCCCTGGCACGTTCAACGGGCAAGATCCGCCACTGATCACAGGAGTCTCGAGCATATCTTCAAGCAAAAGGAGTTAAACATGCAACAACGCCGATGGGTCGAACTCTTGAATGATTACGAATGCGTGATCAAATATCATCCGGGCAAGGCCAATGTTGTGGCTGACGCCCTCAGTCGAAAGGATACTATACCTAAGCGTGTACGTGCGTTACAGCTTACCATTCACTCTAGCCTTCCCGCTCAGATTCGCGATGCTCAGGTTGAAGCGTTGAAAGCAGAAAACATCAGGGCTGAGTCCCTACGAGGATCGAGGCAATGGCTGGAACAAAAGGAAGACGGCGCCTACTATGTTAACGGACGCATCTGGGTTCCACTTTATGGAAACTTACGCGAGCTTGTGATGGATGAAGCACATAAGTCTCGTTATTCGGTACATCCTGGTTGGGATAAAATGTACCACGACCTCAAGACTACGTATTGGTGGCCTGCCATGAAAGCCTACATAGCAACCTATGTCAGTAAGTGCTTGACTTGTGCGAGAGTCAAGACTGAATATCAGAAACCATCAGGCCTACTTCAACAACCGGAGATCCCGAAATGGAAATGGGAGCAAATTTCCATGGATTTTGTTACTGGTCTGCCTAGATCTCAACGCGGAAACGATACCATTTGGCTGATCGTAGATCGACTGACCAAGTCTGCACATTTTCTGGCTATCAAAGAAACGGATAAGTTTTCTACTCTTACAGACATTTACCTAAAGGAAGTGGTATCAAGGCACGGAGTGCCAACCTCCATCATTTCTGATCGTGACGCGCGTTTTACTTCTGAACTGTGGCAAGCAATGCACAAGTCTTTTGGCTCACGTTTAGATATGAGCATCGCTTATCACCCACAGACGGATGGGCAATCTGAACGCACCATCCAAACCCTTGAAGACATGCTTAGGGCATGTGTAATCGATTTTGGTAATGGCTGGGAAAAGCACCTCCCGCTGGTGGAGTTTTCGTATAACAACAGCTACCACACCAGCATCCAAGCCGCTCCATTCGAGGCATTGTACGGACGCAAATGTCGATCACCTCTCTGTTGGGCAGAAGTTGGTGACAGCCAAATCACTGGCCCAGAACTTGTGGTAGATACCACCGAGAGAATTGCTCAGATACGACAGTGAATGGCGGCAGCTCGTGACCGTCAGAAAAGCTATGCTGATAAGGGAAGAAAACCACTCGAGTTCTAGGTTGGGGATCGAGTGTTACTCAAAGTCTCACCTTGGAAAGGTGTAGTCCGTTTTGGCAAACGAGGCAAGCTCAATCCGCGTTATGTCGGACCGTTCGAAATCATCGAGAAAGTTGGCAAAGTCGCCTACAGGTTGAATCTACCCGAAAAACTCAGCGGAGTTCACAACGTATTCCACGTGTCAAATCTGAAGAAGTGTCTGTCAGATGAGACCCTCATAGTTCCTCTCAAGGAACTCACTATCGACGACCAGCTGCGATTCGTCGAGGAGCCTGTAGAGGTTACTGATCGAGATGTTAAGATTCTCAAGCGCACAAGAATACCTCTCGTTCGAGTTCGTTGGGATTCCCGTCATGGCCCAGAGTATACCTGGGAACGAGAAGACCAAATGAAACTCAAGTACCCCCAGCTGTTTAAGAAAAACGCAACCACCACTGAGGCTGAAGCTACTGCAGAATTTCGGGACGAAATTCCAAATCAACGGGGGGATGATGTGACACCCCAGGAAAATCAGGAAAACAACGCAACTTAACTAGCTTCCTCAGTAACCACGCGCTAAATTTCGGGACGAAATTCTCTTAACAGGGGGAGAATGTTGTGACAACCCTCACTAAACCAGGTATCCGTACGACTTAATTAATGATTAATTACTGCTTAATTACTGTGCTTGTTTGAAATTACTGATGAACTGCTACTTGATTTCTGATACATGTATATACCTGCATCATACTTTACTTACCGTCACTACATTATTTACATGCTGAACCTTAGTGACAAACATGATGCACAAAAAGCACAGTAGCACTATAAACGGATAACTTATTGAACATGCTGATAAAGCCAGCATCAGGCAGACACTGCCTCTAAGGCCTGTATGAGCCAGAAATATTTTACTACACTAGTGGTGAGTATAGGGATACAAGGGTTGTAGAACTGCGTCTCTAGGAATAAGTTACAATGACTGGATGTGCCTAAAACGTGCTCTAAGCACAAAAACTCAGCACTTTAATAAACAATCCAGCTTTTAGCTAACTAATAAAGTGCCAAAACATGAGGAAAATATTCCTGACACTTTGAAGGAATAAGTTGTGTCACTAAAAATAATTATAACGACACTTTAAAGCTTGTTTAACGCTTTAACGGATTACTATCCAACCAAACAACCGGACTTTACCCGGAACATGAAATTATTGTCATTGACATAGTTTTTCTTTTTCTGAGCCTGTTAGGGTCCCTGAATACCCTAACACCCGCAATAAAGCACAACACACTACTAACCGGGTTAATCCCTAAACTTAACTAGATTAACCTAACTAATATCCTAACTACTAGTTGGAATCGAACCAAGACCCCCCCCTTGGCCGAACTCGGTCACATTGTGACCATATCTTGTACACTTTTGATTATTTTAATCAACTATGTCCCATATCAAGTGGACATAACATCCATTGGTTAATGATGGAGGGAATTGTCTATAAATAACTAAGCTTAAACCATCATTCTTTCACTAACACAACACTTGAACAAAATCTCTCTCTCTCCCCTCTCCTTGGTTCTCGGCCGAAGACACAAGCAACACCACCACCACTTTTTGATTTTGATCAAGTAATTCCAATCATCCACAAGTGTGAAGGATCGCGTACGAGGAAGCCCGGTGCACTCGGATTTTCAAGGACCTCCCTACATTGCTTTTATCCACTCATTTTGCGCTTAGATTCTTCCCTAGCCTCGAGCTAGTAGTAAGTTGCTATAATCACCTTCTCGAACTATTTTGAAGTGGTTAATATGATTTGTAACGGTTAAAACTCGTAATCTTACAAGATGGCACATAAAAGTCTACTAAAAACACTAAAAGTGATGGTTAAAAGCTCATATGTTGTGTAAATCTTGTAGTAATTGATTTGTGTGATTATTTGGACCCGATCTATGTTGTGGTAGCTCGGATCATCATTTAACCCGGATTGGTCATGACCTTGGATCATGACATAAGGTTGTTTTGGAAGTAACAAGGGTTAAAGGATGAAACTCTACCACACACGAATCATGAACTTGTGTAAAAGCGATTTTACTTGTGAAATAGTGTTTAGAACTAGTAGATCTACGGATCTACAAGCGGTATTTTCAAAGGACCACGTGTCAAGAGATAACATACTTTTAAAGACGGATCTTACATAACCAAAAGTGCTTTTGTAAACACACAAGTGCGTAGACACTTGTGTAACACAAAGTTTTGACGAAAGAACCATTTTTGTAAATGTTGACAAGAAGTTGTGGAAATTTATTTTCTTTAAAAACGAGACTTTTACGAAACCGGGTTGATTTATACAAAAGATCCACTAAAAATAATGGAAAGATACTACATATTTTGGAAAAACCACAAGTTCATGTATTTTTGCGATTTACATCTATTTTGAATAGTTTGATGGTTTGAATAATGCTTATTGTTGATTGAGAAAATTGTTGGTTTGATTTGTAAAAGAAAATGATACGCCTGAGAGCGTGGCCACCTCCAGTTAACAGAGGAAACTCTGGCGAAATTTTTCTAAAAACCTAACACTTAGAATTATTTTCACTATAAGTGTTAGAAATACTTTTCGACTTGTTTTCAAATTATAGATTTCGCCACGACTTTATTTACAAAGCATCGGAGGTAGGATTTCACAAAATAAAACTTGGTAAATATATATTTAGTATATATTTTTCATAAAGTCACTTGATATGTGTTTATGATTATTTTGTGAAAATACTAGTATTATTTTTAGGGTAAAAATAATACTATCAAATGTTAACGAATCCAAAATAATACGAACGCCTCTACGATAAATATATAAGTTACACCGGTAATTATTATTACCACTCGATCATTAAAACGTAACTTACGCATTTTAAGAAAATATGACTTAACGCGTATGTTTGTCAAGGTATTATTTTGGGAAAAGTTATGTAATAGAAAATATAATATTTTTGAGAAGAATATTTATATTTTGGAGTTAGAAATAAAATATATTTTAAGTGAGACTTAATAATATATTTCGAACACACATGTATTAAATCCCCCATCCTTGGGAAGGAAAATAACTACCAAGTATATACAGAATGTAAACACGAAATAGTTGTCTAACTATTTCCCAAAAACTTAAACCATAAAGCTAAGGCACGGCCGTCCGTCTAATAGAGTTAGTACGTGTAGGTCGTCACACAGCTGCTTGATTTGGAGGTATACTTGGTAGAGACGCACCACTGTGAGTTCATGTCCCCCTTTTCTCTTAACTGTTTTCAGTTTTCTAAACTGCGGGGGTGAAATACATGTTACTATGATTACGAGTACTTTATACATGGTATGGTTAGCGTAAGGAGGGTTACTACTTAGATCATGTGAGTGGGTAGGCGGGAACTGGAGACCATTAATCCTCATTGTAGGACCAAGGGACGTAAGCGGTAGATCTATCTGGGTGTAGCGAGCCCAACTCCAGGTCCAACAGTACGGACCTCGGGGTGACTTTGTACCCAACGCGAAATCTGCTAGGTTTGAGTCTTCCTACTTGCACTTCACACATATCAATGGCCTTGCAAACCATTGGTGATCTATTTTTCCTTATTTGCTACATACCAGGATTTTTATACTTACAAGTGTTTTACATACTCACTACACATGAACTCGCTCAACATTATTGTTGATTTTTCAAACTTACATGTATTTCAGGGAATTAAAGGATCTGGCGCGGTATGACACGTTTTCCCGCTGCACTAGTTACGAGGTCATCCGGGTTTAGGGAATGTGACTCTTTCCTGGACAAGTCACAGTCCTTAAACTATGCTTATGTTATGTTGTGTTTGTTGAACAATGTTTATGTCGTTAGGATGTGTTTCCGTTAAGACAATGTTATTGTATTTGGTTTTTAAAACTTAATCGAATGGATGATCTTGCATGGTTTTATTTCATATAGCTTTGTTATGGTTAAGCTATGGTATTAAGAAGTCACACCAAATTAACCACGCTTCCGCAAAGCCAGGGTGTGACAGCTTGGTATCAGAGCTCTGATCATAGCGAACTAGGATTCGTTCTCGAGTCTAGACTATGATCACTAGGGCTCTCACGAAAACATTTTTACTGCATACCACTTAAGTCCAGATCCAAAACTTTTATAAACAAATGTTGAGCACATTTTATTTATTATTTATAGGCTCAGTCTTGGAGGCTGAGGCTCGGTCTTGGAGGCCGAGGCTCGGTCTGGGAGATCGAGGTAGTTGGCTAGTGGGACTAGGAGAATTGGCTAGTGGGACTAGGAGAATTGGCTAGTGGGACTAGGAGAATTGGCTAGTGGGACTAGGAGAATTATTTGAATGCTTACTTGGTGACTTGTGTGATTAATTGATTGTATGATTGACTGTTTGTGCATGTTTGTATTTATGTTACAGACACCATGGACACCTCTGGCACAGGTGACTCAGACACCACAGGACCTAGACCTATAGTATCAGATGACCTAGAGTCTTCAGAGCACGAGGTCCACACATCCGACGTTACTAGCACGGACGAGGACGACTTTCAGCCCTTTGCTTTACTTGATGGTGCTGATGAGCTCGCTGATGGCCCTTTGGCCGGGGACCTACCATTAGTGGAGATCCCTGCTCCCATACCACTTGTTTCATATCCTGCTTACGATTTGCTTCTCGACGCCGACGATGATGACGACGTCGATCTGTATGATGATGAGCCCTTAGAGGAGGATGTTCAGGGCGAGGCCCTTCTTGCTGCTGGTGATCTCTTGATGATCGCAGATGCTCCCGCCGAGGAGTCACCCGCTCACTCTCCGGTCCCAGACTCTTCCGAGTCTGTGGCCTCCGCACCTTCACACACCCAGAGTGCGCAGCACTTCTCACATGGATCAGATCCCGACCAGGCATCCTCTGTTGCCCCTATTCCTAGTTTTGCTTTCGACCACGATGATGTGGAGGATTCCGATCCTGTCTTTCCCCCAGGATTCGACCCAGATCAGGATATAGAGTTTATACCCATGGATCAGCCTATGGAGGATCCAGTCGACCCAGTAGACCCAGTTGATCCCATCGACCCTGAGTTTGATTTTGAGATGGCCTTCGATGATCCCGAGCATCCACTGGACCCTGCGTTTGAGCACGACCCAGTTCATGCTGACGCACCTATTATTGAGCCTGTCGTTGCTGACCCACCTATTGATGATCACCCTGTAGATGCCCCGTTGTTGGAGGGCGATCATGTCATTGCTGCTGATCATGTTGATCCCCCACTTATTGCTGATGCACCAGTTGACTCTCTTGTTGCACCTCACCATGATCCTATGCCAGTTCAGTTTGATCGTGCCCTTTTTGAGGCACAGATGGACCCACGAGATGAGCACGCCCAGTGTGGGTGGATTCCTGCGGATGATGAGGTTCCACCTATTCCTCCTCATACCACTGATGCACGTCACGTTGATTTCCCTTTTTCATTTGCACAGTACACACCTCCAGCGCGACCTGGAGAGGGTTCTTCGGCTCACCCTTTTGGACATGTACCGGTATCTATCCCTGCTATACCACCGTCTGCTACTTTTCCCCCTGTTTCTCCATTTCATGTGGCACCTTTTGATCCCACCAGTGAGCCGTTTCTTTGGACGTCACCTTCTGTTATGCCACCGACCGACCCTTACCATCATTTCCATATGGGATATACTATTGAGGACGTTTTGATGTCTTTTGTCGCCCAGCACGAGGCACACACGCAGCGCATTCAGGAGCTTGAGAGAGCCCAGCCACCGCCGTGTCAGTGCCAGGGTCAGACCCACTCTCCTTTGCAGCCTTCTCGACCTTTACCACCAGACTATGCTGCACGCCTTTTTGCCCTAGAGCAGCAGGTTGCTGTAACACCTGTGCCTTCACGGCCATCAAACAAATACCGAACCAATGAAATATTTTATTTCATACTTGGGATTTGTTAATTATATGTGTATCATTTGCACATATCAACTCTAGTTCAATTTCAAGCTCTAAATCACTTTCTGGAAGGTTATACACGCACTGATGCGTAAATATAACCAGTTTAATGCAACAAACACTCCGGAATAGTGAAATAGGCTTAACATACCTTAAATAACCTCTACATAACTTAGAAATAAGTTTTGGAAGGTTTGGTATGCCGAAATCAAAGTTTAATCGCTTACAGGGACTAAAGTTGACAAACTGCGAAAGTATGCCAATTTGAACTGTAACAGACATTCCGGAACATGACCATAAGTTAAACACACCTTAAATATCCTTTACATAGCTTAGAAATAGGCTTTGAGGGGTTCGGTGTGCTAAAATAAACTTTTAGGTCATTCAGGGACTAAAAGTGTCAAAAAGTGCACAAGTTTGCATTTTCGCGCATAACTTACGTTCTGAATACATCCGGACATCCAAAAATTTTTGTAAGCATGACTATATTATATCTTAGTGTTCGCCATATGAAAAATCCATTCGTCGCGTCATTTGGATCGTTTTTCGTGCTTGTGCGCATTCCGTCGTAATTAAGCGAACATCGCGTTCGTACGGCCAAACGAACTGACATCAGACATATTTTTGAACATGTTTCAAGTCCACAATGTTTAGGCATCATTTTAGGGCCTTAAAGTTGGCTTTACGGGCCTTAGAAGTGCCGGAAATGGGCTGAATACACAACAGGGACCAAAACTGTAATTTCTGATCTGCAACTCTCAGGCGGCCCGCCTGAGTTTCTTCACATCCTGACGCGGGCCGCGTTCGCTTGTCTGATCAGATAACATCGAACAGTCAGCACGATCCAGCTGTTTTAACCACAACCACATCTTTCCCACTTGCATTTTCAGCTGATAAGGATGGTTTTAAGCCACCACAACTTCCCGACACTTGTACGGTTACGATTAAGGCACGATATTCGACAAACGATCTTAACGGTTACCCGAAAACTATAAATACCCCACCCCCATTGCTTCTAAACCCACAAGAATCTGATCTAAGTGACTCTAAGTTGGAACCATTGTTTCATACCTGAGTTATTGTGATCTAGATTAGCATTCGGGGACCCTTCGTAAGTATTCTTTCGTTCTTTTCCTTATTTTACTGCTTTTCGAGTCAGAAAGTCAAACTTTGTTTGACTTTCAGCGTTGACCAGTAATGGTCAATGCGAAGTTCGTTTGAACTTCGCAACGTGAGTGTAATCACGTTGGTTATAGTCCCTTGGGACTATGCCTACTGATTACCACGTTGTCTAGGGTCGTAGGGTAGGCGATCTAATAAATCGCCTATACCTTCGAACTCGACCCATTTGGTCGATCATTAGGATCCGACCAAATACATTAGGTGACCATAGTAGGTAGGGAATAACCTTCCGAGGTTATACCCTATGGTCACATCGTTTAAGTAGTTGTATGATAGGTAGTTTATATGCCTTAGGTAAATTACCAGAATACCCTTTTCATGTATAATTGGTAATTAAGCATATGTAACCTAAACCTTTGTCACATAACTGATTATGTAACATGTTTAGGCATATAACACTTGTCATAGGGCTAGTTAGGCGGTCCGAACGCGTTTCACGCGCACGACGCGTTAAAGTAGCATAAGCTACCTTAATGGGTCGTGATGGGTCGAAAGCACTTAGGTTTGGTTTCATTGTAGTATGTAGGCCTTGCTAAACCATATCATATGAGTTCCAACACTCATTTGGTTTACCAAGCCTCATCCTATCCGATCTCCCGATTTAAGTCCGGTTTATTTATATAGTTTTAGATTACCGACTGATTCCGTGCTCTCTTTAGCTTTGTTTGGTTGTTGTTCAAGACCTCCAAGCATTCTCAGGCGAGTACATTATTCCCCTCTTTTACTGTTTTCAATTGTTTTGGGGTGACTCATATGTGCTAAATGTTTTCGATGTTATAACGATGGTTTCAAAAACAATTAAGACGATTTATACAAAACTAATAACGATTTCATAAAGTGAACAAACTTGTTGGTTGTAGTTACATAACAAATGACATTCATTAGCAATGATCAAGCCGACCAGTATTAGGTTATGGTACCATAGGATCTGACAAATCCCGTTAGTTACTACACCCGTAGTTATGTGTGGGTGTTGTGGGTAGCGACTGAATCTGTAAATGTTAATTTACTCTTTGGTAAGGGTTTATTAATGCGAGATGTTAATCTATCCTTTGGTAAGGGTTTATTAATGCGAGATGTTAATCTATCCTTTGGTAAGGGTTTATTAATGCGAATTATTAATCTATCCTTTGGTAAGGGTTTATTAATGCGAGTCAAAAAGGTTTGAATGTTATTAGCGAGACGACCATTTAAGTAGTTTCACAACCTAAAACGAATTAGACGATTGGATAAACGATTGGTTTTCACACGATGTTTTAACGATTGGGTAAACGATTGGTTTTCACATGATGTTTTAACGATTGGGTAAACGATTGGTTTTCACACGATGTTTTAACGATTGGGTAAACGATTGGTTTCAAAGCGATATACGATTGGGTTTTGGTTACATATTACATGATTTACATTGGGCATGAACATTACTTTGGTGGTTTGGTTTGTATTAAGTGATTAAGTAACAATGAGTGTGGAATATGATACAAGCATGGTGGATACGCCGCTGGTACTTCCTATATATAAGTGTTTGTATGGTATTACATATTGTAGTGTTATTTGAATCATTTCAGTTTGAGACATAGAACATTTTTACAAGTAACATACTTTTCACAAGACATTTATTTACAAACAACTTATCTTATACAAACTCATTTTACATGGTTATTCATTTAATCATGCATTATTCTCTTATTATACATATCACCTGAACTTATTATTTTTCAAATGATTTACAAAGACAAAGCAAATTACAAGGTTCATGACTAAACATTTTCTTAAACAGAAGTCATGAATCTTATTTTCACAAAACCTATGTACTCGCCAGCATTTCTTTGCTGACCTCGTTTTCACATATGTTTCAGGTATTGTTGAAAGATATCGATTGATAAGATGCATGCTCACATAGGACTGGACAAGGCCTTAGTGACTCAATAACAATGATAGACTATGTTTAAATTGTGTATTTAGATTTCCAGACAATGTAATTATTCAATGTTTAATAAAACGAAACACTTTTTGGTATCCATGGTTATGAAACATTAATTCTGTTGCAACACGCCTCGATGTTTCTGCCGCGATTTGTTGTTTTACGCGGTCGGGGTGTGACAGAAAAGATGGTATCAGAGCCAATGGTTATAGGGAATTACGTTATTAGTAATGCTTTGACCTAGTCTATAACTTTTCTAGGACCCTAACGCGAGTTTACTTGCGTTTAGTCATAAAACAATACTGTCACCTATCCTTAGGCGACGGCCACAACAAGAACACAATTTTCGAAACCGCTTTGAAAACTAATCATCTGTTCTAGGATGATTGATTACAAGGTTTTGAACCCTCTGTTATATGGTTTTGAACCCCTTTGAATTTTCAAAATCTCGGCAAAGTTTTGGGTTTTAAATAATGTGAACATGTGCAAACTGGAAGGGTGAATGCCTGTATTCTGAGTTTTCTGTCTAGGCAAGCACTTCGTATACATCTCATCAGACGCGAGACCAGTTGTGCTTACCTGGGAATTCTTGGGATGAGTGTTCACTTATAGGCGAGCATGTCTTCGCGATACATTATTTTTACCCATTTACTTTGATTAGTTCTGTGTGTCGTTTGTTGCTTTGTAGTAACAAACAATTGACCACTATCCTTGCTTTCATCAGATTTGTTCATCTCATTCTTTTCGTCTAATTCTCTCACTCGTTCATTTTCATGTTTCCTCTTTTAGACAATGCCTCCTCGACGCGATGATCGAACCGATGCTCGGACTTTCACTATTGAAGAACTCGCAGCTCTGATCTCTCAGCAGGTGGCTGCTGTGCTCCCCGGGGTTGTAACCCAAGTCCACGAGATATACAACCACGGCAATAATAACAACAACAATAACGCACAGTGTAAATACAAGGATTTTAACCAGGCTAAACCACTCAAGTTTAGTGGTTCTGAAGGAGCGACTGGGCTTCTTCAATGGTTCGAGAGCATTGAGAATACTTTCCGCCACGTGCAGTGTCCTGATAATCGCAGGGTCGAGTTTTCTTCGAGTGTGTTTCAGAAGAGGGCTCTCACATGGTGGAACGGGGTTATGAGGGATCGTGGTGCAGAAGTTGCTCTAGCACAGACGTGGGCTGAACTTAGGGCCCTTATGATGAGGGAATTCTGTCCTCGTCATGAGCAGCGAGCTTTGGAGAAGGAATTTGATGAGTTGAAGCAAGATAGTGGTGAGCACAGGGCGTATACTGATAGGTTTGAGGAGTTGAGTCTGCTTTGCCCGACAATGGTTACCCCACTTGACATAGCTATCGAAAGGTACATCGACGGCCTACCTGACTCGGTACAAGACATCCTTACTGGTAGTAGCCCTGCCACACTCCGTCAGGCGATCGAGTTAGCTGCGACATTGATTGAGTCGCAGATTCGGAAGAATAGGTTACACAGAAAGGGTGACAAGGGTAAGAAGCAGGGGTCTGACAAGGAGGATAGCAAGAAAGGTCAAAACAAGAAGGGTAAGGAAGGTGAGACTTCGAAGAAATCAAAGAAGCGGAAGGGTGCCCAAAATTTTGCTGTTACAGCACAGACTGCTCAGAACTTGCAGAACCTACCGGCACAGCCAGCTGCAAAGAAGGCATATGCAGGTACCGCACCACATTGTGCCCGTTGCAACGGTCATCACGTTGCACAACAAGATTGCAAGAAATGCACAACGTGTGGTAGACTTGGGCAATTGGCCAATATTTGTCGTCTGGGATAAAATCAGGCTGTTCAGGTTCAAGCTCAGGTTCTAGGGAATGCTGCGAGATTCCCACTGGGTTCATGTTTCAATTGCGGAGAGATTGGTCATTTCCGCCACAACTGCCCAAGACTGGTGAATGCAAATGCTAACGTAAACCCGAATGCGAACGTCAACGTCAATGTGAATCCAGCACGTGGACGAGTGTATAACATCAATGAGGCAATCAATGATGAAGAACAAGTAGAATTTTGAATTTCCTCTGGTTGTTATCTTGTAACATTTAAAGACAATGCGGTTGTTATATAAATACAAATTTGTGGTTTTTATTTTCAACTAATGCAATTGTATGAATGTTTGATCCAACCTTATGATGTCATCGCAAAGACAAAACTACTCTTGTGATTCTGTCATTTTTATGATCACTTGTGATCTCCCTAAAGAACCTCAAACACTTGTTTCTTCTAAATCTAAAGTATCTTATTGTCTTGCACCGTTCGAGATGCAAGAATTATCAAAACAGCTTCAAGAGTTGTCATGATAAAGGATTCATCCGTCCGAATTTTTCACCTTGGGGAAACTCTTGTTCTCCTTGTGAAAAGAAAAATGGATCTTTTCGAATGTATATCGATTAACGTAAGCCTAAGTAAGCTTACCATCAAGAATCGATATCCCCTACCTTAAATCAACGATTTCTCCGATCAACTGCATAGCGTTTCATATTTTCCGAAATCGATTTGCGTTTTGGGTATCATCAACTTTGTATTCTCAAAGAAGATATTCCCAAAACGGTTTTCTGCACGAAGTATGGCCATTAAGAGTTTACAGTCATGCCTTTTTGGTTGACAAATGCTCCAGCCATCTTCAAAGACTTAATAAATAGAGTCTGCAAGCCTTATTTGGATCAGTTCGTCATTGTTATTAATGACATCTTGATCTATTCATATCACAAGCCGATCCCGATCAACACCTTCGTTGACATTGGAACCCTTAAAGAAGGAACAAACTTTTCGCTAAATCCTCCAAGAGGAAATTTTGGCTTAAAGGAGTTCAGTTTTTGGGTCATGTAGTCAACAAGCAGGGTATTCATGGGGATCCATCCAAATTGATGCAATTAAGAATTGATTCCTTGTATGCATTAAATACCCGTGTCCAAAGATAACAAATTTAAAGGTCAATTTAAACAATTATGCGAGTATACGATTATGCGATTATGTGATATGTGTTTATGTGTTCTCCTCTATGTTTTCGTGTGGTAAACGATTTTCAAATCCTCATAGAATCTTTTATATCTTCATATGAGGATATTCAAAAGGTACTACCTTAAATCCTTATGGGCTTCTACATGGTAGTTAAGACCCTTGGGTTATATAGTACCATTCCATGATTCGATGATAGACCCTTGAGTGGTCCAGTCAAAAAGATTGATTCACAATTTGGTTAAAGGACGACATCTAGTGATGTAGCTGGACAGACTCCTTGATAGTCTATTTAGATCATTTATGGATTTAGTCAAAAGGACTCTATGGCAGTCTAGTCACACTCATCACAGGATTGTTCGTTTGGTTTTCCCCTACACACTATAAAATAGACTGTGTGAACTGTGCAAGGAATTGTCTGATTATGGACGCGTACATAATTATGAAATTTGGTGCACAGAAAACCAGTAGGATTTATTATGTGTAAGAACCGATAGTGACAACAATAACGAAATGAGAACGATGTAATGGAGGTACGGTGGACGCACCAATGATGCTTCATATACTTGTATATAAGTGTCCCTCTTACATTGCAAGCATAATGTTATTAAGGTTACTAGAAGTTCAGAACCCTAACCAATATTGTTCGATCTTTTCAATTTCATGTTTTAAACTCTCACAAGTTTCCTCTAAATAAATTTCGGGACGAAATTTCCTAAAGTAGGGGAGACTGTAACACCTGTGCCTTCACGGCCATCAAACAAATACCGAACCAATGAAATATTTTATTTCATATTTGGGATTTGTTAATTATATGTGTATCATTTGCACATATCAACTCTAGTTCAATTTCAAGCTCTAAATCACTTTCTGGAAGGTTATACACGCACTGATGCGTAAATATAACCAGTTTAATGCAACAAACACTCCAGAATAGTGAAATAGGCTTAACATACCTTAAATAACCTCTACATAACTTAGAAATAAGTTTTGGAAGGTTTGGTATGCCGAAATCAAAGTTTAATCGCTTACAGGGACTAAAGTTGACAAACTGCGAAAGTATGCCAATTTGAACTGTAACAGACATTACGGAACATGACCATAAGTTAAACACACCTTAAATATCCTTTACATAGCTTAGAAATAGGCTTTGAGGGGTTCGGTGTGCTAAAATAAACTTTTAGGTCATTCAGGGACTAAAAGTGTCAAAAAGTGCACAAGTTTGCATTTTCGCGCATAACTTACGTTCTGAATACATCCGGACATCCAAAAATTTTTGTAAGCATGACTATATTATATCTTAGTGTTCGCCATAAGAAAAATCCATTCGTCGCGTCATTTGGATCGTTTTTCGTACTTGTGCGCATTCCGTCGTAATTAAGCGAACATCGCGTTCGTACGGCCAAACGAACTGACATCAGACATATTTTTGAACATGTTTCAAGTCCACAATGTTTAGGCATCATTTTAGGGCCTTAAAGTTGGCTTTACGGGCCTTAGAAGTGCCGGAAATGGGCTGAATACACAACAGGGACCAAAACTGTAATTTCTGATCTGCAACTCTCAGGCGGCCCGCCTGAGTTTCTTCACATCCTGACGCGGGCCGCGTCCGCTTGTCTGATCAGATAACATCGAACAGTCAGCACGATCCAGCTGTTTTAACCACAACCACATCTTTCCCACTTGCATTTTCAGCTGATAAGGATGGTTTTAAGCCACCACAACTTCCCGACACTTGTACGGTTACGATTAAGGCACGATATTCGACAAACGATCTTAACGGTTACCCGAAAACTATAAATACCCCACCCCCATTGCTTCTAAACCCACAAGAATCTGATCTAAGTGACTCTAAGTTGGAACCATTGTTTCATACCTGAGTTATTGTGATCTAGATTAGCATTCGGGGACCCTTCGTAAGTATTCTTTCGTTCTTTTCCTTATTTTACTGCTTTTCGAGTCAGAAAGTCAAACTTTGTTTGACTTCCAGCGTTGACCAGTAATGGTCAATGCGAAGTTCGTTTGAACTTCGCAACGTGAGTGTAATCACGTTGGTTATAGTCCCTTGGGACTATGCCTACTGATTACCACGTTGTCTAGGGTCGTAGGGTAGGCGATCTAATAAATCGCCTATACCTTCGAACTCGACCCATTTGGTCGATCATTAGGATCCGACCAAATACATTAGGTGACCATAGTAGGTAGGGAATAACCTTCCGAGGTTATACCCTATGGTCACATCGTTTAAGTAGTTGTATGATAGGTAGTTTATATGCCTTAGGTAAATTACCAGAATACCCTTTTCATGTATAATTGGTAATTAAGCATATGTAACCTAAACCTTTGTCACATAACTGATTATGTAACATGTTTAGGCATATAACACTTGTCATAGGGCTAGTTAGGCGGTCCGAACGCGTTTCACGCGCACGACGCGTTAAAGTAGCATAAGCTACCTTAATGGGTCGTGATGGGTCGAAAGCACTTAGGTTTGGTTTCATTGTAGTATGTAGGCCTTGCTAAACCATATCATATGAGTTCCAACACTCATTTGGTTTACCAAGCCTCATCCTATCCGATCTCCCGATTTAAGTCCGGTTTATTTATATAGTTTTAGATTACCGACTGATTTCGTGCTCTCTTTAGCTTTGTTTGGTTGTTGTTCAAGACCTCCAAGCATTCTCAGGCGAGTACATTATTCCCCTCTTTTACTGTTTTCAATTGTTTTGGGGTGACTCATATGTGCTAAATGTTTTCGATGTTATAACGATGGTTTCAAAAACAATTAAGACGATTTATACAAAACTAATAACGATTTCATAAAGTGAACAAACTTGTTGGTTGTAGTTACATAACAAATGACATTCATTAGCAATGATCAAGCCGACCAGTATTAGGTTATGGTACCATAGGATCTGACAAATCCCGTTAGTTACTACACCCGTAGTTATGTGTGGGTGTTGTGGGTAGCGACTGAATCTGTAAATGTTAATTTACTCTTTGGTAAGGGTTTATTAATGCGAGATGTTAATCTATCCTTTGGTAAGGGTTTATTAATGCGAGATGTTAATCTATCCTTTGGTAAGGGTTTATTAATGCGAATTATTAATCTATCCTTTGGTAAGGGTTTATTAATGCGAGTCAAAAAGGTTTGAATGTTATTAGCGAGACGACCATTTAAGTAGTTTCACGACCTAAAACGAATTAGACGATTGGATAAACGATTGGTTTTCACACGATGTTTTAACGATTGGGTAAACGATTGGTTTTCACATGATGTTTTAACGATTGGGTAAACGATTGGTTTTCTCACGATGTTTTAACGATTGGGTAAACGATTGGTTTCAAAGCGATATACGATTGGGTTTTGGTTACATATTACATGATTTACATTGGGCATGAACATTACTTTGGTGGTTTGGTTTGTATTAAGTGATTAAGTAACAATGAGTGTGGAATATGATACAAGCATGGTGGATACGCCGCTGGTACTTCCTATATATAAGTGTTTGTATGGTATTACATATTGTAGTGTTATTTGAATCATTTCAGTTTGAGACATAGAACATTTTTACAAGTAACATACTTTTCACAAGACATTTATTTACAAACAACTTATCTTATACAAACTCATTTTACATGGTTATTCATTTAATCATGCATTATTCTCTTATTATACATATCACCTGAACTTATTATTTTTCAAATGATTTACAAAGACAAAGCAAATTACAAGGTTCATGACTAAACATTTTCTTAAACAGAAGTCATGAATCTTATTTTCACAAAACCTATGTACTCGCCAGCATTTCTTTGCTGACCTCGTTTTCACATATGTTTCAGGTATTGTTGAAAGATATCGATTGATAAGATGCATGCTCACATAGGACTGGACAAGGCCTTAGTGACTCAATAACAATGATAGACTATGTTTAAATTGTGTATTTAGATTTCCAGACAATGTAATTATTCAATGTTTAATAAAACGAAACACTTTTTGGTATCCATGGTTATGAAACATTAATTCTGTTGCAACACGCCTCGATGTTTCCGCCGCGATTTGTTGTTTTACGCGGTCGGGGTGTGACAGTTGCTTCTTGGTTGCGTACCCAGAGAGCCATGGAGGAGGACTGGCTCCAGTTGCGTTGTTTGTTCTACACTCACTTTCCCCCTCCTCCACCGCCATCCGTGTAGAGCTCTTCAGTACCGTATGGGTAGACGCTGGTGAGAAGACGGCGAATGCTTTTGACTGCACAACATTTTTGGAGACTACATTATGATTCTGACTTTTGTTGACATGTATTTGATGTATTGACACTGATTTGATATAGTTTTTGGACTAGGGTGATGTAGCCCTTAGTCGACTGATGTTGTATGACACTGTGATGTACTTGTACGCTTACTATGTGGTCTCAATATATGGCAATCGCAGTATTCTCATCATATTTGATGCTTGATTTGGTTACTTATATTCTATGACATGAGATGTTGTGTGATTGATGTTTGTGACATGGGATGTTGTGTGATTGATATGATTATAACATGAGATGTTATGTACTATTACTATCATAATAAAGCATACGTATTATAACATGGGATCTTTATTATGGCCTGACCGACGTAAACCCATCTTTTAGAAGATGCCGCCGAGACGTCAAACGCCGTTGCCTACCCATGAGGCAGAACTCCAACAAGTCATCGCTGCTGCCATCGCGCAATACGCCGCCTCGCAAGGAGGACCCAGCGGAAGCAGCTCAAACAACAATGGCAACAACAATCCACCTCATGGTAATACTAAGTCATTAAGACATACCATGACCTAATTGGATACCTATAGCAATGATGCTAACGCCGTTCGTATGTTGTAATGTATGTGCAGGGTGCACCTACAAGCAGTTTCTAGACTGCAAGCCTGTCAACTTTGATGGCACTGGAGGTGCTGTCGCCTTTGTTCGTTGGGCTGAGAAAACTGAATCTGTTCTTCGCATGAGCAAATGCACACTAGATCAGCAAGTCACCTATATTTCGGGGCTATTCTTGGATGGAGCCCTCTCTTGGTGGAATCTGCAAGTACAGACACTTGGTGAAGCTGCTGCCTACGCGCTAACCTGGACCGAACTGAAGGAACTTATGCGCAAAAAGTACTGCTCTCGCGCGGAAATCCAAAGGTTGGAAACTGAGTTCTGGCATTTGAAAATGGAAGGTCCAAAGATCGCAGAATACGTTCAAAGGTTCCATGACTTATCGCATGTGGTACCCTACATGGTCACTCCGGAGTTCAAGCGGATTGAACGTTTCATTTGGGGATTAGCTCCTCAAATCATAAGCATGGTGACCTCATCCAAGCCTGCGACAATTACTGAGGCAATCGATTTGAGCGTAGCTCTCACTGAGGAGGCTATCCGCCTGAACAAGTTTGGTGAGATCGAGACAAAGAAGAAAGAGACTCACGTCGAGTCAACCGGAGGTAACAAACAGAAGTTCTCGAACTTCAAACAAGGCACTAGTGGGGTTGTTAAGAAAGGAGAGCCAAACGCGCCAGCTCAGGTTACAGCTGGTGGTGGAAAGAAAGGAAAGGGATATATGGGCACCCAACCCAAGTGCAACACCTGCCAACGTCACCATTCTGGCCGATGCGGGCCAAAAGTATGTGAAGCTTGTGGAAAGACTGGTCACTTGAAGGATTCTTGTTAGGCTAGTGCTGGCCGGGGAGGCCAAGGAGGATTTGGGAATAAAAATAATAATCGTGGCGGTATTGGGAATCGCCCACTGGGGAACAATGGAGGAAACGGGAATCGAGGCAACAATGCGAATCAAGCTGGTAATGCGAACCAAAACAATAATCAAACTGGTGGAAACGGACAAAGACCTGGATGCTTCAACTGTGGTGATCTTGGGCATTACAAGAGGAACTGCCCAGAGTTGAACCAAGCCCGTGGAAGAGTGTTCCAGATCGAAGCGAGGGAAGCACGCCAGGACCCCAATGTTGTCACTGGTACGTTCCCTGTAAACCAACGCTATGCATCCGTTTTATTTGATACTGGTGCCGACTATAGCTTCGTATCGTTAGAATTTAAGAATATGCTTGGTTTAGCCGCTAATAAATTAGATATTCCGTACTCAATCGAATTGGCTAATGGGAAGTTAGTAGAAGCCAATGAAGTTATCAGAGGTTGTGTGATCGAATTGGGAGAGCGTGAGTTTGCTTTGGATCTACTACCAGTCCAGTTGGGAAGCTTCGACGTGGTGGTAGGAATGGATTGGTTATCAGGCAACAAGGCTGAGATAGTTTGTCACGAAAAGGTCGTTCGTATCCCAACTGAAGATGGCGAAACAATTGTGGTACATGGCGAAAAGCGCGATACGCCGTTAAGAATTATCAGCTGCCTGAAAGCACGGAAGTGTTTGCAAAAAGGGTGTGCTGCCTTCCTGGCACACATTGTAGACAAGAAAGCTGCAGAACCGAAGATCGAAGACATCCCTGTCATGAGGGAATATCCAGAAGTCTTCCCAGAGGACTTACCTGGACTGCCACCTCAGAGGCAAGTAGAGTTTCTCATCGATTTAGTTCCAGGCGCCGCGCCTGTGGCTAAGGCACCTTATAGACTTGCTCCGTCTGAGATGCAAGAATTGTCGACACAACTTCAAGAGTTGTTAGACAAGGGATTTATCCGACCAAGCTTCTCGCCTTGGGGAGCTCCGGTCCTGTTTGTCAAGAAGAAGGATGGTAGTTTTCGTATGTGCATAGACTACCGGGAGTTGAACAAGCTGACGATCAAGAATAGATACCCTCTGCCAAGAATTGATGATCTGTTTGACCAACTGCAAGGTTCAAGCTTTTACTCAAAGATCGACTTGCGATCTGGATACCATCAGTTAAGGATACAAGAGGAAAGTATCCCGAAGACAGCCTTCAGAACTCGTTATGGACACTACGAGTTCCTTGTTATGCCGTTTGGTTTGACAAACGCACCTGCAATCTTTATGGACTTGATGAATAGGGTTTGCAAGCCGTACCTGGACAAGTTCGTGATTGTGTTTATCGACGACATCTTGATTTATTCAAGAACAAAGGCTGAGCACGAACAGCATTTAAGAGCTATTTTGGAGTTGCTGAAGAAGGAACAGTTGTATGCCAAGTTCTCTAAGTGCGAGTTTTGGCTACGTGAAGTACAATTTCTTGGACACGTGGTGAACAGAAATGGAATCCATGTTGATCCCACAAAGATCGAAGCGATTAAGAATTGGGAAACGCCAAAGACGCCAACCGAGATTCGACAATTCTTGGGTTTGGCTGGCTACTATCGAAGATTCATTGAGAATTTTTCAAAAATCGCTCAACCATTGACGCTCCTCACACAGAAAGATAAGAAGTTTGATTGGGGAATCAAACAGGAAGAAGCGTTCCAGATATTGAAGGATAAGCTCTGCAATGCGCCAATCTTAGCACTACCAGAAGGTACAGATGATTTCGTGGTATACTATGATGCCTCATGTCAAGGATTGGGTTGCGTGTTGATGCAACGCCAGAAGGTTATTGCTTACGCATCACGTCAATTGAAAGTACATGAAAAGAACTATACCACACATGATTTGGAACTTGGCGCAGTGGTTTTTGCATTAAAGATCTGGAGACACTACCTTTATGGTACAAAGTGTACAATTTTTACAGATCACAAGAGCCTACAACACATATTCAACCAGAAGGAACTGAATATGAGGCAAAGACGATGGGTTGAGTTGTTAAATGATTACGACTGCGAGATAAAGTATCATCCAGGGAAGGCGAATGTGGTCGCCGATGCCCTAAGTCGAAAGGAGAGGATCAAGCCCATAAGGGTTAGGGCTTTAGAAATGATTATCCGAACCGATCTTTCCTTGCGCATTCGTGCCGCGCAGAAAGAAGCTCTCAAGGAAGGAAACCTTGAAGAAGAATATCTCCGTGGGATGGAGAAGCTACTGGTACCAAACGAGGAAGGAACGTTATGTTTTGAGAAAAGGATTTGGGTTCCTTTGTTTGGAGGTTTGAGAAAAGTTATTTTTGTTGAAGCTCACAAGTCGCGGTACTCTATCCACCCTGGAGCGGATAAGATGTACCAGGATCTCAAGGATTACTATTGGTGGCCTAGGATGAAAGGCGATGTTGCTGTTTATGTGAGCAAATGTTTAACATGCGCTAAGGTTAAAGCCGAATATCAGAAGCCTTCAGGACTTCTGCAAAAACCTGAGATTCCCAAGTGGAAATGGGAACAAATCTCCATGGATTTTATTACAAAGTTGCCAAGAACGCCAAGAGGCCATGACACTATTTGGGTAATAGTGGATCGATTAACAAAGTCAGCACACTTCTTACCTATCAGAGAGAAGGATAACACTAGCAAATTGGCTGAAGTTTACATGAGAGAGATCGTCGCACGTCATGGAGTGCCTCTCTCGATCATCTCTGATAGAGACAGAAGGTTTGTGTCTAGGATATGGCAATCCTTCCAAGAAGCTTTTGGCTCACAATTAAATCTGAGCACTGCGTTTCACCCGCAAACTGATGGTCAAAGCGAGCGAACGATACAGACTTTGGAAGACATGCTGAGAGCGTGTGTTATGGATTTGGGCGGTAGCTGGGACAAGCATTTGCCTTTGGTCGAATTTTCATACAACAACAGTTACCACACCAGTATTGGTGCCGCGCCATTCGAAGCTCTTTACGGACGCAAGTGTCAATCACCCCTATGTTGGGCTGACGCAGGTGATAGGCAACTTGCTGGTCCCGAAATCGTCCAAGAGACGACAGACAAGATTGCGCAGATTCGAAAACGCATCGAAGCAGCTCGCCACAGACAGAAAGCCTATGCAGATTCAAACCGGAAACACTTGGAATTCCAAGTTGGAGAAATGGTTCTATTGAAAGTTTCACCCTGGAAGGGTGTGGCACGCTTCGGAAAGCGTGGAAAGTTAAATCCGCGCTACATTGGTCCTTTCAGAATTTTGGAAAGAATAGGACTGGTAGCATACAAGCTGGACTTACCTGCTGAACTCCATTCAGTTCACGATACATTTCATGTATCCAACATGAAGAAAAGTCCAACTCAAGATACCATTGCCATTCCCATCGACGAGATTCATGTTGACGACACGCTCCATTTCGTTGAAGAACCGGTTGAGGTTACGGATTGGAAAGTAAACAAGACCCGCCGGAGCAGTGTCAAGCTCGTCAAAGTTCGTTGGAATGCCAGACATGGTCCTGAATACACATGGGAGCGTGAGGACCGGATGAAAGAGAAATACCCCCACCTATTTCCTAAGAACCCTGCATCTACAAGCAGAACTTAAAATTTCGGAACGAAATTTTTCTAACGGGGGGAGAATGTGACAACCCTCACTAAACCAGGTATCCGTACGACTTAATTAATGATTAATTACTGCTTAATTACTGTGCTTGTTTGAAATTACTGATGAGCTGCTACTTGATTTCTGATACATGTATATACCTGCATCATACTTTACTTACCGTCACTACATTATTTACATGCTGAACCTTAGTGACAAACATGATGCACAAAAAGCACAGTAGCACTATAAACGGATAACTTATTGAACATGCTGATAAAGCCAGCATCAGGCAGACACTGCCTCTAAGGCCTGTATGAGCCAGAAATATTTTACTACACTAGTGGTGAGTGTAGGGATACAAGGGTTGTAGAACTGCGTTTCTAGGAATAAGTTACAATGACTGGATGTGCCTAAAACGTGCTCTAAGCACAAAAACTCAGCACTTTAATAAACAATCCAGCTTTTAGCTAACTAATAAAGTTCCAAAACATGAGGAAAATATTCCTGACACTTTGAAGGAATAAGTTGTGTCACTAAAAATAATTATAACGACACTTTAAAGCTTGTTTAACGCTTTAACGGATTACTATCCAACCAAACAACCGGACTTTACCCGGAACATGAAAATATTGTCATTGACATAGTTTTTCTTTTTCTGAGCCTGTTAGGGTCCCTGAATACCCTAACACCCGCAATAAAGCACAACACACTACTAACCGGGTTAATCCCTAAACTTAACTAGATTAACCTAACTAATATCCTAACTACTAGTTGGAATCGAACCAAGACCCCCCCCCCCCCTTGGCCGAACTCGGTCACATTGTGACCATATCTTGTACACTTTTGATTATTTTAATCAACTATGTCCCATATCAAGTGGACATAACATCCATTGGTTAATGATGGAGGGAATTGTCTATAAATAACTAAGCTTAAACCATCATTCTTTCACTAACACAACACTTGAACAAAATCTCTCTCTCTCCCCTCTCCTTGGTTCTCGGCCGAAGACACAAGCAACACCACCACCACTTTTCGATTTTGATCAAGTAATTCCAATCATCCACAAGTGTGAAGGATCGCGTACGAGGAAGCCCGGTGCACTCGGATTTTCAAGGACCTCCCTACATTGCTTTTATCCACTCATTTTGCGCTTAGATTCTTCCCTAGCCTCGAGCTAGTAGTAAGTTGCTATAATCACCTTCTCGAACTATTTTGAAGTGGTTAATATGATTTGTAACGGTTAAAACTTGTAATCTTACAAGATGGCACATAAAAGTCTACTAAAAACACTAAAAGTGATGGTTAAAAGCTCATATGTTGTGTAAATCTTGTAGTAATTGATTTGTGTGATTATTTGGACCCGATCTATGTTGTGGTAGCTCGGATCGTCATTTAACCTGGATTGATCATGACCTTGGATCATGACATAAGGTTGTTTTGGAAGTAACAAGGGTTAAAGGATGAAACTCTACCACACACGAATCATGAACTTGTGTAAAAGCGATTTTACTTGTGAAATAGTGTTTAGAACTAGTAGATCTACGGATCTACAAGCGGTATTTTCAAAGGACCACGTGTCAAGAGCAAACATACTTTTAAAGACGGAACTTACATAACCAAAAGTGCTTTTGTAAACACACAAGTGCGTAGACACTTGTGTAACACAAAGTTTTGACGAAAGAACCATTTTTGTAAATGTTGACAAGAAGTTGTGGAAATTTATTTTCTTTAAAAACGAGACTTTTACGAAACCGGGTTGATTTATACAAAAGATCCACTAAAAATAATGGAAAGATACTACATATTTTGGAAAAACCACAAGTTCATGTATTTTTGCGATTTACATCTATTTTGACTAGTTTGATGGTTTGAATAATGCTTATTGTTGATTGAGAAAATTGTTGGTTTGATTTGTAAAAGAAAATGATACGCCTGAGAGCGTGGCCACCTCCAGTTAACAGAGGAAACTCTGGCAAAATTTTTTTAAAAACCTAACACTTAGAATTATTTTCACTATAAGAGTTAGAAATACTTTTCGACTTGTTTTCAAATTATAGATTTCGCCACGACTTTATTTACAAAGCATCGGAGGTAGGATTTCACAAAATAAAACTTGGTAGATATATATTTAGTATATATTTTTCATAAAGTCACTTGATATGTGTTTATGATTATTTTGTGAAAATACTAGTATTATTTTTAGGGTAAAAATAATACTATCAAATGTTAACGAATCCAAAATAATACGAACGCCTCTATGATAAATATATAAGTTACACCGGTAATTATTATTACCACTCAATCATTAAAACGTAACTTACGCATTTTAAGAAAATATGACTTAACGCGTATGTTTGTCAATGTATTATTTTGGGAAAAGTTATGTAATAGAAAATATAATATTTTTGAGAAGAATATTTATATTTTGGAGTTAGAAATAAAATATATTTTAAGTGAGACTTAATAATATATTTCGAACACACATGTATTAAATCCCCCATCCTTGGGAAGGAAAATAACTACCAAGTATATACAGAATGTAAACACGAAATAGTTGTCTAACTATTTCCCAAAAACTTAAACCATAAAGCTAAGGCACGGCCGTCCGTCTAATAGAGTTAGTACGTGTAGGTCGTCACACAGCTGCTTGATTTGGAGGTATACTTGGTAGAGACGCACCACTGTGAGTTCATGTCCCCCTTTTCTCTTAACTGTTTTCAGTTTTCTAAACTGCGGGGGTGAAATACATGTTACTATGATTACGAGTACTTTATACATGGTATGGTTAGCGTAAGGAGGGTTACTACTTAGATCATGTGAGTGGGTAGGCGGGAACTGGAGGCCATTAATCCTCATTGTAGGACCAAGGGACGTAAGCGGTAGATCTATCTGGGTGTAGCGAGCCCAACTCCAGGTCCAACAGTACGGACCTCGGGGTGACTTTGTACCCGACGCGAAATCTGCTAGGTTTGAGTCTTCCTACTTGCACTTCACACATATCAATGGCCTTGCAAACCATTGGTGATCTCTTTTTCCTTATTTGCTACATACCAGGATTTTTATACTTACAAGTGTTTTACATACTCACTACACATGAACTCGCTCAACATTATTGTTGATTTTTCAACTTACATGTATTTCAGGGAATTAAAGGATCTGGCGCGGTATGACACGTTTTCCCGCTGCACTAGTTACGAGGTCATCCGGGTTTAGGGAATGTGACTCTTTCCTGGACAAGTCACAGTCCTTAAACTATGCTTATGTTATGTTGTGTTTGTTGAACAATGTTTATGTCGTTAGGATGTGTTTCCGTTAAGACAATGTTATTGTATTTGTTTTTTAAAACTTAATCGAATGGATGATCTTGCATGGTTTTATTTCATATAGCTTTGTTATGGTTAAGCTATGGTATTAAGAAGTCACACCAAATTAATCACACTTCCGCAAAGCCAGGGTGTGACAAATGTGACAACCCTCATAATTCCATGTATCCGTACAAATTATTAATGATAATTAAAGTGTTTGATGACTGTGCTGAATCATTTAATTGCTCTCTGATTACTGTGTTATGCTTACATGTATTTGTTAACATACTAATAGTATACATAAAAGTTACTAAATAGTCCGGTACGCCTTCCTGAGTGTTAAAATTAAAAACGTTGCAAAAATATATATGTAGGACACTTTACGAATTAATTAAGCACTTTAACGGAACAACATCCAACCGAACAACCGGACTTTACCCGGAACATAAAATATTGCCAAACACATAGTTTTTACTTTTCTGAGCTAGTTAGGGTCCCCGAACACACTAAAACCCTTTATATTGCATAACACACGTGATATGCTAACTAAATACTTCTAATCCAACTAAGTAGTAACCAAGTTTCATCACCACCCAACCCATACCCCCCCTTCATCTCGACGGTCCCCAAGAGTGGGGACACACTCTTTGTAACATCTGTGCTTGTAATCTTTGTGAATAGTTCTATTATTAATAAAACAATGTTTTTTTTATCCCAATGTTTGTTTGGTTGTGTTTTACATTTTTCATGTTTTGACTTTCATGTAATTTCAAACTCTATATCGCTTTCTGGAGAGTTATACGCAAACTGATGCGTAAACGTACTCAGTTTAATGCGACAAATACTCCGGAACATCAACATATACTTAACCTACCTTAAAATACCTTTACATAACTTAGAAATAAGTTTTGAAGGCTTTGGTATGGCAAAAACAAGTGAATTCGCTTACAGGGACTAAACTTGACAAACTGCGAAAGTATGCCAATTTGAACAGTAACAGACATTCCGAAACATGACCATAAGTTAAACACACCTTAAATATCCTTTACATAGCTTAGAAGTAGGCTTTAAGGGGTTCGGTGTGCTAAAATAAACTTTTGGGTCATTCAGGGACTAAAAGTGTCAAAAAGTGCACAAGTTTGCACTTTCGCGCATAACTTACGTTCTGAATACATCCGGACATCCAAAAATTTATGTAAGCACTAAAATATTTTATTTTAGTGTTTGGCATGAGAAAAATTCATTCGTTGCGTCATTTGGATCGTTTTTCGCGCTTGTGCGCATTCCGTCGTAATTAACCGAACATCGCAACCGTACGGCTAAACGAACCGACATCCGAGATATTTTTGAACATGTTTTAAGTTCCCAATACTTTAACTTCATTTTAGAGCTTTGAAATGGGGTTAACGGGCCTTAAACGTGTCGAAAATGGGCTGAATGCATGACAGGGACCAAAACTGTAAATCTGCCAAACTAAGGCCTAGCGCACCTCTACACTTTTATGTAACGGTGCGCTAGCCTGGGCCAGATGCAGCAAAACGTTTTTAAACAGCTGTTAACAGTCTTTAACCCCTCCCAAAGGTCAAGTGCCACTTGTTAAGCTCTTATGGTGGCCAAAATCAGTTACCACAACATCTTGACAAGTGTACGGGATAGATCATTCCCTCTTTTCCAAGAAACGATCCTAACGGTGGACCGAAAACTATAAATACCCAACCCATTTCACTTCTTTTCTCACAAAAATCTGATCATTTGTGCTCTAAGTTGAAACCTTCGTTTCATACCTGAGCTATTTTGATCTAGATTAGCATTCGGGGACCCTTCGTAAGTGTTCCTTCGTTCTTTTATTGCTTTTCGAGTCCGAAAGTCAAACTTGTTTGACTTTCTGCATTGACCAGTTTATGGTCGATGCGAAGTTCGTTTGAACTTCATAACGTGAGCGTGATCACGATGGTTATAGTCCCTATACCTACTGATTACCACGTTATCTAGGCTCAGTGACGAGCCGTAGTTTCGGTCAGAATACGTATTCTTGCGTATTTTGTAACCAAACTACTTATGGGTATCAAAACCGTTTGTTTTGATACCAAACCATGTTTTCTAAACTTAGTTAAGCATGTTTTAACATGCTTAGCTCGTCACTTTTAGTTTAGTGCTTATATAGGGTCGTAAGGTAAGCGATCTAAACAATCGCTTATACTTTCGAACCCGACCCATTTGGTCGATCTTTAGGATCCGACCAAACACATTAGGTGACCATATTATATAGGGAATAACCTTCCGAGGTTATACCTTATGGTCACGACGTTTAGTTAGTTGTATGATAAGTAGTTTATATGCCTTAGGTAAATTACCAAAATACCCCTTTGATGTCAAAATTCATTTTAAACATATGTAACATAACTTTTGACATCTAAACTGATTTGAAAACCATATTAGACATGTTAAGGCATATATTACTTGTCATAGGACTAGTTAGGCGGTCCGAACGCGTTTCACGCGAACGACGCGTTAAAGTAGCATAAGCTACCTAAACGGGTCGTAATGGGTCACAAGCACTTAGGTTAGGTTTCATTTAGTATGTAGGCTTTAATAAACCATACTACATGAGTTCCCATACTCATTTGGTTTACGAGCCCTCATACTATCCGATCTTCCGATTTAGGTCCGGTTTATTAATGTAGTTACCTATATTAGGTGCCGTTTGATATTCCGTGATCTCTAGCATTGCTTGGTGGTTATCTTAGGAATTATGAGCAATCTCAAGTGAGTACATAGACCCCTCTTTTACCGTTTTCCAAACGTTTTGGGGTGGAACACATGTGCCTACTTGTTACTTTCATGCTTTCCTGTTTTCACATCATATACCGACTATGTTTGTTAGTACATGATTTCATTACATTTCATGCTATGTATGTCCATTGTGTGCATACTTAGTACATTGTTTTACATTACATTTCTGCTATGTATGTTGACTGATAGCATGCTAGCACATTGATTTACAAGACTTTTCTGCTTTGTATGTTAACTTAGCATACTTAGTACATTGTTTTCATATGACATGTATGCAACTGCTATGACATTTGGTTTGCACAAACGGGTCTTTATTACGTTCATTAACATTTGCTACGCCGCTCGGTAGTAAGTAGTGGTACCATAGGACTTGACAAATCCCATTCCTGACATCCCGGGTTTGTTTGGATGTAAGGAATGACTGAATCCGAAAACATTTCTTTTGATAACCTTGACTGAAAGGGTTATCCGACTGTCTCAAGGCTTGAATGTATGCGTTAACTTACCACATAAATGTTTGTATCAATGTAACATGCATTACTTTGCAAAACATAACTTTTTGATATATTCAAAATACTTTGTTTTGTACAATTATACATTTTGGACTATGTGACAATACTTTATTTACAATACATAACTTTTGTTACACATTACTTGACTACTTTTGGACTTCTTAACATTTGACATGGTTTATACAAGGACTTTTGACGATTGGTTTAAACATAGACATTATACATTGTTGGTTGGTTTAAGTGATTTAAGTAACGAGATGTGAGTAATATGATACAAGCATGGTGGATACGCCGCTAGTACTTCCTATATATAAGTGTTTGTATTATATTACATATCATAGCGTTATTTAAATCATTCATTTTGGGACTTATACATTTTACACAAGTAACATGTTTTCACAAGACTTTGTTTTACAATACGGTTTATACAACTCATTTTACATGGTTATTCATTTAACCATACATTATCCTTTTACTTATACATATCATCTGAACTTATTGTTTTTCAAGCGATTTACAAAAAAAAATCAAATTACAAGGTTCATGACTAAACATTTTCTTAAACTTAAGTCATGAATCTTATTTTCACAAACCTATGTATCTCACAGACATTTTTATGCTGACGTACCTATTTTCACATGTGTTTTCAGGAGCTTTTCAGTAGGATGATGATCGTGACACTAGGGCGGACCTGTGCCTTAGAGACTTAAAATGAAGATAGACTATGTTTAATTATGTTTTAAACTCTTTGTTTCCTGTTTAAGACAATGAAACTCTTATGTTATTAAATAAAATACAACTTTGAATGCCATGGTTATGAAACAATTAATTCTGTTACAACACTCCCCGACGTTTTCCGCCACGTCTTGTATGCTATACGTGGTCGGGGTGTGACAGAAGAGTTGGTATCAGAGCCAATGGTTATAGGGAATTAGGTTATTAGTAATGCTTTGACCTAGACTATAACCTTTCTAGGACCCTAACACAAGTTATCTTGTGTTTAGATCTTAAAACATGCACATCGCCTATCCTTAGGTGATTATCAAAACAAAAAAACCAAATTTTTCCGAAACGATTTTTGAAAAACAATCATCTGTTTTTGAATAATTTATTACAAGGTTTTGAACCCTCTATTGTAAGGTTTTGAACCCTCTGTTATATGGTTTTGAACCCTTTTAGTTTGGTTTTTGGCCTTGTGCCTTCAAATTTTCAAAATCTCGTCAAAGTTTTGGGTTTTAAATAATGTGAACACGTGTAAACTGGAAGAGTGAATGCCTGTATTCTGGGTTTTCTGTCTAGGCAAGCACTTCGTATATATCTCATCAGACGCGAGACCAGTTGTGCTTACCTGGGAATTCTTGGGATGAGTGTTCACTTATAGGCGAGCATGTCTTCGCGATACATTATTTTTGATCCATTTACTTTGATTAGTCACTGTGTGTCGTTTGTTTGCTTGGTAATGCGGATAAATGACCACCATCTTTTCTTTTGTTAATTTTGTTTCATCTCATTCTCTTCATCCAATCATCTCACTCGTTTCCTTTCATGTTTTCCTCTTTTAGAATGCCTCCTCGACGCGAGAACCAGATAGCGACTGCCGAACTGGCAGAAATCATTGCGCAGCAGATGGCTGCTCAATTCCCAAATCTCTTTGCTCAGTGGAACCAAGCCAACAACAACAACAATGGTCCATGCAATTTCAAGACTTTTAACTCGGCTAAACCACTCAAGTTTAGTGGTTCTGAAGGAGCGACTGGGCTTCTTCAATGGTTCGAGAGCATTGAGAATACTTTCCGCCATGTGCAGTGTCTGGATAATCGCAAGGTCGAGTTTTCTTCAAGTGTGTTTCAGAAGCGGGCTCTCACATGGTAGAATGGGGTTATGAGAGACCGAGGTGCAGAAGTTGCTCTCGCACAGACATGGGCTGAACTTAGAGCCCTTATGACGAGGGAATTCTGTCCTCGTCATGAGCAGCGAGCTTTGGAGAAGGAATTTGATAGTTTGAAGCAAGATAGTGGTGAGCACAGGGCATATACTGATAGGTTTGAGGAGTTGAGTCTGCTTTGCCCGACTATGGTCACCCCACTCGACAAGGCTATCGAAAGATACATCGACGGCCTACCTGACTCGGTACAAGACATCATTACTAGTAGTAACCCTGCCACACTCCGTCAGGCGATCGAGTTATCAGCGACATTGACTGAGTCGCAGATTCGGAAGAATAAGTTACACAGAAAGGGTGACAAGGGCAAGAAGCAGTCGGCTGACAATGAAGATAGCAAGAAAGGTCAAAACAAGAAGGGAAAGAATTCTGGAGGGTCTAGGAAGCGGAAGGCTTCCCAAAACTATGCCGTTACTGCACAGGCCCAAGCTGCACCAAATCAGCCTGCGCAACCACTAGCCAAGAAGCCTTATTTTGGCAATGCACCTTTGTGCAACAGGTGTAACGGCCATCATCAACCACACCTCCAGTGTCGTCAGTGCACAAACTGCGGAAGATCTGGTCATCTTGCTGACACCTGCCGCATCCCTGTCAATCAGAATCGGGCACTTCAGAACCCGGCTCAACAGGTTGCTCAGCCTCTTGCTCAGCAACAAGGTCAAGCTGCACGACCTCATTTTCCTCCTGGTTCATGCTACAATTGTGGGTATCTGACCCACTACAGAAACCGGTGCCCAAGACTACCAAACCAGAACCAGAATCAGAATCAGGCTCCGGCTCGAGGGCGAGCTTTTAACTTGAATGCCCAAGAGGCACAAGCAGACAATGAAGTGGTGAACGGTACGTTCTTTATTAATAATCAGCCTGCATCTGTTCTCTTTGATTCGGGTGCCGATAAGAGTTTTGTGTCATTATCTTTTGAGCCAATGCTTCGCGTGTCTAGAACAAAACTAGGTAAACCTTTGACAGTAGAAGTTGCTAGCGGTGAACCCATTGTTCTTGATTCTGTTCTTCACAACTGCCAGTTAAACCTTAACGACCATCTTTTCCCTATCGATCTTACGCCTATGCAACTTGGAAGCTTCGACGTTATAGTGGGTATGGATTGGTTATCCAAGCATCGCGCAGAGATAGTTTGTTCTGAGAAGATTGTTCGTGTGCCGCTTTCGACAGGAGAGATCCTACAGGTTCATGGTGAGAAGCCTGCTGGTGGTCTCAAACTCATGTCTTGTTTTAAAGCTCGGAAGTATCTGCAAAAGAATTATGTGGCCTTCTTAGCACATGTTACAGCAGATAAAGGCAAGGGTAAGTCTATTTCAGATATTCCTGTCGTTCGGGATTATTCTGAAGTATTCCCTGAAGAGTTACCTGGTCTACCCCCAGCACGCCAAGTCGAGTTCCGCATTGATCTCGTACCTGGTGCAAATCCCATTGCCAGAGCTCCATATCGTCTTGCACCGTCTAAGATGCAAGAGTTGTCTAATCAGCTTCAGGAACTCTCTGACAAAGGTTTTATCCGTCCTAGCTTTTCACCCTGGGGTGCTCCCGTTCTCTTTGTCAAGAAGAAGGATGGATCTTTTAGGATGTGTATCGATTATCGTGAGCTTAACAAGCTCACCATCAAGAATCGATATCCCCTACCGCGCATAGACGACCTCTTTGATCAGTTACAGGGCGCTTCTTATTTTTCGAAGATTGATCTGCGTTCCGGGTATCATCAACTTCGTGTTCATGAAGAAGATATTCCCAAGACAGCGTTCCGTACTCGTTATGGGCATTTTGAGTTCACGGTCATGCCATTCGGTTTGACTAATGCTCCTGCTGTTTTCATGGACTTAATGAATAGGGTCTGCAAACCTTATTTGGATCAGTTCGTCATTGTTTTTATTGACGACATCTTGATTTATTCTAAGACGCGAGCTGATCACGAGCAACATCTTCGTCTTACTCTGGAACTCCTAAAGAAAGAGCAACTTTTCGCCAAATTCTCCAAGTGTGAATTCTGGCTTAAAGAAGTTCAATTCTTAGGACATATCATCAACAAACAAGGTATTCATGTAGATCCCTCCAAGATCAGTGCGATTAAGGATTGGGATACACCTTCAACTCCTACTGAAGTTCGTTCTTTTCTTGGTCTAGCGGGTTATTACCGCCACTTCATTGAGAACTTCTCAAAGATTGCAGTTCCTCTAACTGCTCTAACTCAGAAGACCAAACCCTTTGATTGGGGATTCAAACAAGAGGAAGCTTTTCAACACTTGAAGCAAAAGCTTTGCGACGCGCCTGTTCTGACTTTGCCTGAGGGCAATGATGATTTCGTCGTTTACTGTGATGCATCTAAATTGGGTCTTGGTTGTGTTCTGATGCAAAGGAACAAAGTCATAGCATATGCATCAAGGCAGTTGAAGATACATGAGAAGAACTACACCACTCATGATCTTGAGTTGGGTGCAGTTGTCTTCGCTCTAAAGATCTGGAGACATTATTTGTATGGTACAAAATGTGTGGTTTTCACAGACCACAAAAGTCTTCAACATATCTTTAATCAGAAAGAACTCAACACGAGGCAACGACGTTGGGTCGAGCTTCTAAACGACTATGACTACGAAATTCGCTACCATCCTGGTAAGGCGAATGATGCATTGAGTCGTAAGGAACGTACTAAGCTTCATTGTGTACGTGTTCAATCTGTTATTCAAGCTCGATCTGATATTCAAGCCCGCATTTCACAGGCTCAACAATCTTGTGTTTCACAAGGTTTGATGGATAAGGAATTTCCTTATCACATAACACCTGCTCTGGAACTGAAGGACAATGGATCGTATTACTTCATGGACCGTTTGTGGGTCCCAAGCCAGGATGATCTTCGTACCTTGCTTATGGATGAAGCCCATAAGTCTCGTTATTCTATTCATCCGGGCTCAGATAAGATGTATAAGGATCTTCGTATTCATTATTGGTGGCCTGGTATGAAGAAAGACATTGCCTTATACGTATCAAAATGCCTTACTTGTCTTAAGGTTAAGGCTGAACATCAACGTCCTTCTGGTTTATTGGAGCAACCAGAGATCACAGTTTGGAAATGGGAAAACATTACTATGGATCTTGTTACTAAACTTCCGCGCACAAAGAAAGGTCATGATGCCATCTGGGTAGTTGTTGATCGTCTTACTAAGTCAGCGCATTTCTTGCCAATCCGTGAGGATTTTCCTGCTGACAGACTTGCTCAAATCTATGTGGATGAAATTGTGGCTCGACATGGTGTTCCTTTGAACATCATTTCTGACAGAGATGCTCGTTTCACTTCTCATTTCTGGAGAACCATGCAATCTACTATGGGGACCCAACTTAATCTAAGCACAGCTTATCATCCACAAACGGATGGTCAATCTGAAAGAACAATCCAGACTCTGGAGGATATGCTAAGAGCTTGTGTGATCGATTTTGGTGGTAGTTGGGATTCACATCTTAAGTTGATTGAATTCTCCTACAACAACAGTTATCACACCAGCATCAAAATGGCTCCTTTCAAGGCTCTCTATGGTCGAAAATGTCGTTCACCAGTCTGCTGGAATGAGATCGGCGAGGCTCAACTTACTGGACCTGCTCTCATTTTAGAGATAACTGACAAGATCAAGAAAGTTCGTGATAACCTTCAGACAGCTAGAAGCCGTCAAAAGAGTTACGCGGACCCAAAACGCAAGGCCTTGGAATTTCAAGTCGGTGATCGTGTATTACTTAAGGTCTCACCTTGGAAAGGTGTGATCAGATTTGGAAAGAAAGGAAAACTTGCACCTAGATACGTTGGACCATTCAAGATCGTTGAAAGAATCGGAAAGGTAGCCTACAGACTTGAGTTACCTCCTGAACTTGGAAATGTTCATCCAACTTTTCACGTGTCCAATCTCAAGAGGTGTTTAGCTGATGAAAACCTCCACATACCACTTGACGAAATTCGGGTTGGTAAAACACTAAAATTCGTTGAAAAGCCAGTGGGAATTATGGGACGTGAAGTCAAGTGGCTTAAACGCAAGCGCATTCCTTTGGTCAAAGTTCGTTGGGAAGCTAAACGTGGACCCGAGTTTACTTGGGAACGCGAAGATCAAATGAAGGCGAAATATCCTCATCTTTTCCCACGAGTTTCCTTTAAATAAATTTCGGGACGAAATTTCCACAAGTAGGGGAGACTGTAACATCTGTGCTTGTAATCTTTGTGAATAGTTCTATTATTAATAAAACAATGTTTTTTTTGATCCCAATGTTTGTTTGGTTGTGTTTTACATTTTTCATGTTTTTGACTTTTATGTAATTTCAAACTCTATATCGCTTTCTGGAGAGTTATACGCAAACTGATGCGTAAACGTACTCAGTTTAACACGAAAAATACTCCGGAACATCAACATATACTTAACATACCTTAAAATACCTTTACATAACTTAGAAATAAGTTTTGAAGGCTTTGGTATGGCAAAAACAAGTTAATTCGCTTACAGGGACTAAACTTGAAAAACTGCGAAAGTATGCCAATTTGAACAGTAACAGACATTCCGGAACATGACCATAAGTTAAACACACCTTAAATATTCTTTACATAGCTTAGAAATAGGCTTTAAGGGGTTCGGTGTGCTAAAATAAACTTTTGGGTCATTCAGGGACTAAAAGTGTCAAAAAGTGCACAAGTTTGCACTTTCGCGCATAACTTATGTTCTGAATACATCCGGACATCCAAAAATTTATGTAAGCACTAAAATATTTTATTTTGGTGTTTGGCATGAGAAAAATTCATTCGTTGCGTCATTTGGATCGTTTTTCGCGCTTGTGCGCATTCCGTCGTAATTAACCAAACATCGCAACCGTACGGCTAAACGAACCGACATCCGAGATATTTTTGAACATGTTTTAAGTTCCCAATACTTTAACTTCATTTTAGAGCTTTGAAATGGGGTTAACGGGCCTTAAACGTGTCGAAAATGGGCTGAATGCATGACAGGGACCAAAACTGTAAATCTGCCAAACTAAGGCCTAGCGCACCTCTACACTTTTATGTAACGGTGCGCTAGCCTGGGCCAGATGCAGCAAAATGTTTTTAAACAGCTGTTAACAGCCTTTAACCCCTCCCAAAGGTCAAGTGCCACTTGTTAAGCTCTTATGGTGGCCAAAATCAGTTACCACAACATCTTGACAAGTGTACGGGATAGATCATTCCCTCTTTTCCAAGAAACGATCCTAACGGTGGACCGAAAACTATAAATACCCAACCCATTTCACTTCTTTTCTCACAAAAATCTGATCATTTGTGCTCTAAGTTGAAACCTTTGTTTCATACCTGAGCTATTTTGATCTAGATTAGCATTCGGGGACCCTTCGTAAGTGTTCCTTCGTTCTTTTATTGCTTTCTGTCACACCCCGACCACGTAGAACATACAAAACGTGGCGGAAACATCGGGGAGTGTTGTAACAGAATTAATGTTTCACAACCATGGATATTAAAGTTTCGTTTTATTGATTAAAAGTGTTACAATGTCTTAACAAACAAGGAATTACAACATAATTAACTAGTCTTGCATCTTTTATTGTCACTAAAGCCCAAGTCTGCCTATGTGTATCTTGAACATCTTATGCAACAGCTCCTGAAAAACACATGTGAAAATAGGTACGTCAGCATAAAAATGCCTGTGAGATACATAGGTTTTGTGAAAATAAGATTCATGACTTAGGTTTGAGAAAATGTTTAGTCATGAACCTTGTTATTTGCTTTGTCTTTTAAATTATTTGAAAAAAAACAATAAGATCAGATGATAAGTATAAATAAATGTAAGGTTAAATGAATAACCAAGTAAAATGTGTTTGTATAAGATAAGTTGTTTATAAATCAATGTCTTGTGAAAAGTATGTTATTTGTATGAAATGTTCTATGTCTCAAACTGAAATGATTCAAATAACGTTACGACATGTAATACCATACAAACACTTATATATAGGAAGTACCAGCGGCGTATCCACCATGCTTGTATCATATTACACACGCATCGTTACTTAATCACTTAATCAAACCAAACCAAACAATGTAAAATGTTCATGTCAAGATGTAAATCATGTCAAAATGTCTATGTCAAATATCCATGTCAAATGTCTATGTCAAATATCCATGTCAAATGTCTATGTCAAATATCCATGTCAAATGTTTATAATCTAAAAGTAGTCAAGTAATGTATAACCAAAATGATATGTATGGTAAGTAAAATTAAGACTACTTAAACCATAAGTAAAAATGTACAAAACAAAGTATTGAAGTAAAACTTGGTTTAAATCAAAGTTATGTTTTGTAGAATAATGCATGCTTTACTGATACAAACACTTATGTAGTATGTTAAACGCAAACATTCAAGCCTTGAGACAGCCGGATAACTATGTAAAAGTGAGTTATCAAGAGAATATGTATTCGGATTCGGTCATTCCTTTCATCCCCTTTCCCTGGGATGTCCGGAACGGGATTTGTCAAGTCCTATGGTACCACTACCTACTACCGAGCGGCATGATCGGTGTTAATGAATGTATAGTATAGTTTAAACAAACCAAATGTCATACCAAAATGTAAGCATGTTTTATGAAGATAATGTACCTAGTATGCTAGAGTAAACATACAGGGTAGAGCTGTAAAACAATGTGTCCATATGTTACTGGAACATATGCAACAGAGATGCAGTATAAAACAATGTACTAAGTATGCAAAGTCATCATACAAAGTAGAAAAGTCATGTAAAACAATGTACTAAGTATGCAAAGTCATCATACAAAGCATAGAACACCATGAAATCATGTACTATAAATGTACTAATGAACATAGCAAGTATATGATGTGAAAACAGGAAAGCACGAAAGTAACAAGTAGGCACATGTGTTTCACCCCAAAACAGTTTGGAAAACAGTAAAAGAGGGGTCTATGTACTCACTTGAGATTGCTCAGAAGTCCTAGGATAACCACCAAGCAAAGCTAGAGATCACGGAATCAAACGGCACCTACTATAGGTAACTACATTAATAAACCGGACCTAAATCGGAAGATCGGGTAGCATTAGGGTTTGTAAACCAAACGAGTGTAGAGACTCGTGTCATATGGTTTAACAAAGCCTATATACTAAATGAAACTTAACCTAAGTGTTTACGACCCATTACGACCCGTTTAGGTAGCTTATGCTACTTTAACGCGTCGTTCGCGTGAAACGCGTTCGGACCGCCTAACTAGTCCTATGACAAGTGTTATATGCCTAAACATGTTACATAATCAGTTATGTGACAAAAGTTTAGGTTACATATGCTTAATTACCAATTATACATGAAAAGGGTATTCTGGTAACTTACCTAAGGCATATAAACTACCTATCATACAACTACTTAAACGATGTGACCATAGGGTATAACCTCGGAAGGTTATGCCCTATACTAGGGTCACCTAATGTGTTTGGTCGGATCCTAATGATCGACCAAACTGGGTCGGGTTCGAAGGTATAGGCGATTTATCAGATCGCCTACCCTACGACCCTAGACAACGTGGTAATCAGTGGGCATAGTCCCAAGGGACTATGACCAACGTGATTACACTCACGTTGCGAAGTTCAAACGAACTTCGCATTGACCATTACTGGTCAACGCTGAAAGTCAAACAAAGTTTGACTTTCTGACTCGAAAAGCAGTAAAATAAGGAAAAGAACGAAAGAATACTTACCCAGGGTCCCCGAATGCTAATCCCGATTCAAGAATCTCAGGTATGAAACAATGGTTTCAACTTAGAGTTTCTAAAATCAGAATTCTAGTAAGTTATGCAATGGGGGGTATGGGGTATTTATAGTTTTCGGGTAACCGCTAGGATCGTTTCTTGAATATCGTGCCACGATCCAAGCCGAACACTTGTCACAATGTTGTGGTGGCTAAAATGTTGTTCTTATCCGCTGACTAGACGATAGGAAACGTGTGGACACTAATCAATTCAGTTGCAAGTTGCAAAACAAACATTGAATCTGGTCAGAAGGGCTAATGCGGCCCGCTTTAGATTTAGGCAAACACAATGCGGGCCGCTTGGGGCCTCTGATCTGCACATATGTTTCAGAAATGACAGTTTAGGTCACTGCACGTGTTTAAGGCCATTTCCGACACTTCTAAGGCCCGTAAAGCCAACTTTAAGGCCCTAAAATGTTGCCTAAACATTGTGGACATGAAACATGCTCAAAAATATGCCGGGTGATGGTTCGTTTGGTCGTACGAACGCGATGTTCGCTTAATTACGACGGAATGCGCATAAGCGCGAAAAACGATCCAAATGACGCAACGAATGGATTTTTCTTAAGGCGAACACTAAAATATAATATAGTCATGCTCACATAAATTTTTGGATGTCCGGATGTATTCAGAACGTAAGTTATGCGCGAAAATGCAAACTTGTGCACTTTTTGACACTTTTAGTCCCTGAATGACACAAAAGTTTATTTTAGCACACCGAACCCCTCAAAGCCTATTTCTAAGATATATAAAGGATATTTATGGTATGTTTAACTTATGGTCATGTTCCGGAATGTCTGTTACAGTTCAAATTGGCATACTTTCACAGTTTGTCAACTTTAGTCCCTGTAAGCGAATTAACTTGTTTTCGGCATACCAAACCTTCCAAAACTTATTTCTAAGTTATGTAAAGGTTATTTAAGGTATGTTAAGCCTATTTCACTATTCCGGAGTGTTTGTTGCATTAAACTGGTTATATTTACGCATCGGTGCGCGTATAACCTTCCAGAAAGCGATTTAGAGTTGAAATTGTACGAGAATTGATATGTGCAAATGATACACATATTTTTACAAATCCCAAGTATGAATTATAATATTTCATTGGTTTGGTATTTGTTTGATGGCCGTGAAGGCACAGGTGTTACAGTCTCCCCTACTTTAGGAAATTTCGTCCCGAAATTTATTTAGAGGAAACTTGTGAAAGCTTGAAAACATGAAGTTGAAAAGATCAAACAACATTGGTTAGGGTTCTTGAACTTCTAGTAACCTTAATAACATTATGTTTGCGATGTAAGAGGGACACTTATATACAAGTATATGAAGCGTCATTGGTGCGTCCACCATGCCTCCATTACATCGTTCGCATTTTGTTATTGTTGTCACTATCGGTTCCTTCACATAATAAATCTTACTGGATTTCTGTGCACTAAATTTCATAATTATGTGCGCATCCATAATTAGAGAATTCCTTGCACAGTTCACACAGTCTATTTTATAATGTGTAGGGTAAAACCAAATGAACAATCCTGTGATGAGCGTGACTTAGACCGCCATAGAGTCCTTTAGACTAAATCAATAAATGATTTAAATAGACTATCAAGGAGTCTGTCCAGCTACATCACTAGATGTCGTCTTTTAACCAAATTGTGAATCAATCTTTTTTTACTAGACCACTTAAGGGTCTCCTATGAATCATGGAGCGGTACTTATATAATCCAAGGGTCTTAACTATTACATAGAAGCCCATTGAGGATTGAAGGTAGTACCTTTTTGAATATCCTGATACGAATCCCTCATATGAAGATATAAAAGATCCTGCAAGGATTTGGATATAGAATATCCAGAGTATTAAAAACACCAAAAATGCATAAAAGAAAACATAAGATGAGTAAACACATAGTCACATAACCACAAAATTATTTAACTAGAAGTTTGTTTGCTAACAGAGTACATGTATTTAAAGCACACTAGGAATCCATCTCGTGGATTTCATTTGGCACTTTAAACATTATCAAGAATCTAACTATAAAGATAGAAAGATTCAAAAAGAAAATTCGATTTCGATTATAAAGAATCGAAATGTTCGAATTAAGGTACATAAGGAATCCAATTAAGGACTCTGATTTGAATGATGATTATCCACAAGGGTCTAAATATGAAGATAAAAAGATCCCATATGGATTTTAGAAGTTGCAGATGTTTTGAAACCTTGCACTGGGTGTGCTTAGGTCAAAACATGATGTAAAATGCTTATGAAGTTGAGATGCCTGATATGTCAAGGCGACATATGAAGCGGAATTTTGAAGGTTAAGTCAATGTATGAGGAAAATATTTTTGAAAACTATGCATGGGGTTCTTTTAAGAAAAATGTGTTTAACGTTTTTGAAACCTTATATATAATACTTTTGAAATCATAAAGTAGGTGTATTAGATAGATATATTTAAAAATGTTTTAAAATCATGCGAGATGAAATTTTGAAATTATGTATAAGGTTTTTGAAAGACATGAATGATGCTTTTCGAAATCATGCACTTGATCAGAAAATGTATTGTGTTAATATTGTCTTCAGACTATATGAAATATTTTGAAATTAGAAAGGTTGGTTTTGATAACATGGCCAATGTTTTTGAAATAACATAGACAATGCATCTAGAAAAATTGTTTTCAAACTATATGAAATGTTTTGAAATCATGAAGATTGTTTTGAAATACCTGTACTGTGTATGTTGAAAAATCAAAATGTAATGGGTATGAGATTTGAAAATACCCTTAGTTATCTAACCAAGGATTTAATGGCACAGACGTGCAGAAGCATGATTACTCATAATGTCACTTTATTTTCTGTACTTTGTTTCTTAGAGTGAAACGAGTACTTTAAAATTTTCGAAGGAATCATGAGCGATCATTTGAAAGAGAGAAATCACAAGAGTAGTTTGTAAGGTACATAGTTCCTTAGTGCAGGTATTATAGGGAAAAGCCATAAACACCTAGCAAGGGGTTGAGCTGGTTGGTTGGGGACTGCTTTACCATTGTGAGCGACCATGGCGAAGTTCTGAGAAGCCTTTCGCTTCTTTGACTTCTTAGGGGATCGTTCATCCATGGTCTTTGATTCCTTGATTGGTTTCTTGGCTGATAGTGTTGTCGCCTGACTAGGTCCTGCCTGTCTTGGTGACTCTTGAGTGGCTTCATCCTGGAGATGATACATGGCAGTAGCTAATTCAACAGTCTTCAGGACTACTTCGCCTATTCGCTGAGCGAATTTGGCTGCTTGCTCAGATATCTGGGCGTCATCGTGATGAAGAGACATTCTTGAAGAAAAAGAAAGGCATAGGGAGAAACAGGTGAAAGATTATTGGACAATCAAAACGGAATGATAACGCATGAAAATTGCGATCATTTGTTTGTTACCTAAGGCAAACAAATGAGACGGTGACTAATCAAAGTAAATGGGTCAAAAATAATGTATCGCGAAGACATGCTCGCCTATAAGTGAACACTCATCCCAAGAATTCCCAGGTAAGCACAACTGGTCTCGCGTCTGATGAGATGTATACGAAGTGCTTGCCTAGACAGAAAACCCAGAATACAGGCATTCACCCTTCCAGTTTGCACGTGTTCACATCATTTAAAACCCAAAACCTTGACGAAGTTTTGAAAACTCAAAGGGGTTCAAAACCATATAATAGAGAGTTCAAAACCTAGTAATCAATCATCCTAGAACAGATGATTAGTTTTCAAAGCGGTTTTGAAATTTATGTTCTTGTTGTGGTCGTCGCCTAAGGATAGGTGACGGTATTGTTTTATGACTAAACGCAAGTGAACTCGCGTTAGGGTCCTAAGAAGGTTATAGACTAGGTCAAAGCATTACTAATTACTAATAACCTAATTCCCTATAACCATTGGCTCTGATACCATCTTTTCTGTCACACCCCGACCACGTAGAACATACAAAACGTGGCGGAAACATCGGGGAGTGTTGTAACAGAATTAATGTTTCACAACCATGGATATTAAAGTTTCGTTTTATTGATTAAAAGTGTTACAATGTCTTAACAAACAAGGAATTACAACATAATTAACTAGTCTTGCATCTTTTATTGTCACTAAAGCCCAAGTCTGCCTATGTGTATCTTGAACATCTTATGCAACAGCTCCTGAAAAACACATGTGAAAATAGGTACGTCAGCATAAAAATGCCTGTGAGATACATAGGTTTTGTGAAAATAAGATTCATGACTTAGGTTTGAGAAAATGTTTAGTCATGAACCTTGTTATTTGCTTTGTCTTTTAAATTATTTGAAAAAAACGATAAGATCAGATGATAAGTATAAATAAATGTAAGGTTAAATGAATAACCAAGTAAAATGTGTTTGTATAAGATGAGTTGTTTATAAATCAATGTCTTGTGAAAAGTATGTTATTTGTATGAAATGTTCTATGTCTCAAACTGAAATGATTCAAATAACGTTACGACATGTAATACCATACAAACACTTATATATAGGAAGTACCAGCGGCGTATCCACCATGCTTGTATCATATTACACACGCATCGTTACTTAATCACTTAATCAAACCAAACCAAACAATGTAAAATGTTCATGTCAAGATGTAAATCATGTCAAAATGTCTATGTCAAATATCCATGTCAAATGTCTATGTCAAATATCCATGTCAAATGTCTATGTCAAATATCCATGTCAAATGTCTATGTCAAATATCCATGTCAAATGTTTATAATCTAAAAGTAGTCAAGTAATGTATAACCAAAATGATATGTATGGTAAGTAAAATTAAGACTACTTAAACCATAAGTAAAAATGTACAAAACAAAGTATTGAAGTAAAACTTGGTTTAAATCAAAGGTATGTTTTGTAGAATAATGCATGCTTTACTGATACAAACACTTATGTAGTATGTTAAACGCAAACATTCAAGCCTTGAGACAGCCGGATAACTATGTAAAAGTGAGTTATCAAGAGAATATGTATTCGGATTCGGTCATTCCTTTCATCCCCTTTCCCTGGGATGTCCGGAACGGGATTTGTCAAGTCCTATGGTACCACTACCTACTACCGAGCGGCATGATCGGTGTTAATGAATGTATAGTATAGTTTAAACAAACCAAATGTCATACCAAAATGTAAGCATGTTTTATGAAGATAATGTACCTAGTATGCTAGAGTAAACATACAGGGTAGAGCTGTAAAACAATGTGTCCATATGTTACTGGAACATATGCAACAGAGATGCAGTATAAAACAATGTACTAAGTATGCAAAGTCATCATACAAAGTAGAAAAGTCATGTAAAACAATGTACTAAGTATGCAAAGTCATCATACAAAGCATAGAACACCATGAAATCATGTACTATAAATGTACTAATGAACATAGCAAGTATATGATGTGAAAACAGGAAAGCACGAAAGTAACAAGTAGGCACATGTGTTTCACCCCAAAACAGTTTGGAAAACAGTAAAAGAGGGGTCTATGTACTCACTTGAGATTGCTCAGAAGTCCTAGGATAACCACCAAGCAAAGCTAGAGATCACGGAATCAAACGGCACCTACTATAGGTAACTACATTAATAAACCGGACCTAAATCGGAAGATCGGGTAGCATTAGGGTTTGTAAACCAAACGAGTGTAGAGACTCGTGTCATGTGGTTTAACAAAGCCTATATACTAAATGAAACTTAACCTAAGTGTTTACGACCCATTACGACCCGTTTAGGTAGCTTATGCTACTTTAACGCGTCGTTCGCGTGAAACGCGTTCGGACCGCCTAACTAGTCCTATGACAAGTGTTATATGCCTAAACATGTTACATAATCAGTTATGTGACAAAAGTTTAGGTTACATATGCTTAATTACCAATTATACATGAAAAGGGTATTCTGGTAACTTACCTAAGGCATATAAACTACCTATCATACAACTACTTAAACGATGTGACCATAGGGTATAACCTCGGAAGGTTATGCCCTATACTAGGGTCACCTAATGTGTTTGGTCGGATCCTAATGATCGACCAAACTGGGTCGGGTTCGAAGGTATAGGCGATTTATCAGATCGCCTACCCTACGACCCTAGACAACGTGGTAATCAGTGGGCATAGTCCCAAGGGACTATGACCAACGTGATTACACTCACGTTGCGAAGTTCAAACGAACTTCGCATTGACCATTACTGGTCAACGCTGAAAGTCAAACAAAGTTTGACTTTCTGACTCGAAAAGCAGTAAAATAAGGAAAAGAACGAAAGAATACTTACCCAGGGTCCCCGAATGCTAATCCCGATTCAAGAATCTCAGGTATGAAACAATGGTTTCAACTTAGAGTTTCTAAAATCAGAATTCTAGTAAGTTATGCAATGGGGGGTATGGGGTATTTATAGTTTTCGGGTAACCGCTAGGATCGTTTCTTGAATATCGTGCCACGATCCAAGCCGAACACTTGTCACAATGTTGTGGTGGCTAAAATGTTGTTCTTATCCGCTGACTAGACGATAGGAAACGTGTGGACACGAATCAATTCAGTTGCAAGTTGCAAAACAAACATTGAATCTGGTCAGAAGGGCTAATGCGGCCCGCTTTAGATTTAGGCAAACACAATGCGGGCCGCTTGGGGCCTCTGATCTGCACATATGTTTCAGAAATGACAGTTTAGGTCCCTGCACGTGTTTAAGGCCATTTCCGACACTTCTAAGGCCCGTAAAGCCAACTTTAAGGCCCTAAAATGTTTCCTAAACATTGTGGACATGAAACATGCTCAAAAATATGCCGGGTGATGGTTCGTTTGGTCGTACGAACGCGATGTTCGCTTAATTACGACGGAATGCGCATAAGCGCGAAAAACGATCCAAATGACGCGACGAATGGATTTTTCTTAAGGCGAACACTAAAATATAATATAGTCATGCTCACATAAATTTTTGGATGTCCGGATGTATTCAGAACGTAAGTTATGCGCGAAAATGCAAACTTGTGCACTTTTTGACACTTTTAGTCCCTGAATGACACAAAAGTTTATTTTAGCACACCGAACCCCTCAAAGCCTATTTCTAAGATATATAAAGGATATTTATGGTATGTTTAACTTATGGTCATGTTCCGGAATGTCTGTTACAGTTCAAATTGGCATACTTTCACAGTTTGTCAACTTTAGTCCCTGTAAGCGAATTAACTTGTTTTCGGCATACCAAACCTTCCAAAACTTATTTCTAAGTTATGTAAAGGTTATTTAAGGTATGTTAAGCCTATTTCACTATTCCGGAGTGTTTGTTGCATTAAACTGGTTATATTTACGCATCGGTGCGCGTATAACCTTCCAGAAAGCGATTTAGAGTTGAAATTGTACGAGAATTGATATGTGCAAATGATACACATATTTTTACAAATCCCAAGTATGAATTATAATATTTCATTGGTTTGGTATTTGTTTGATGGCCGTGAAGGCACAGGTGTTACAGTCTCCCCTACTTTAGGAAATTTCGTCCCGAAATTTATTTAGAGGAAACTTGTGAAAGCTTGAAAACATGAAGTTGAAAAGATCAAACAACATTGGTTAGGGTTCTTGAACTTCTAGTAACCTTAATAACATTATGTTTGCGATGTAAGAGGGACACTTATATACAAGTATATGAAGCGTCATTGGTGCGTCCACCATGCCTCCATTACATCGTTCTCATTTTGTTATTGTTGTCACTATCGGTTCCTTCACATAATAAATCTTACTGGATTTCTGTGCACTAAATTTCATAATTATGTGCGCATCCATAATTAGAGAATTCCTTGCACAGTTCACACAGTCTATTTTATAATGTGTAGGGTAAAACCAAATGAACAATCCTGTGATGAGCGTGACTTAGACCGCCATAGAGTCCTTTAGACTAAATCAATAAATGATTTAAATAGACTATCAAGGAGTCTGTCCAGCTACATCACTAGATGTCGTCTTTTAACCAAATTGTGAATCAATCTTTTTTTACTAGACCACTTAAGGGTCTCCTATGAATCATGGAGCGGTACTTATATAATCCAAGGGTCTTAACTATTACATAGAAGCCCATTGAGGATTGAAGGTAGTACCTTTTTGAATATCCTGATACGAATCCCTCATATGAAGATATAAAAGATCCTGCAAGGATTTGGATATAGAATATCCAGAGTATTAAAAACACCAAAAATGCATAAAAGAAAACATAAGATGAGTAAACACATAGTCACATAACCACAAAATTATTTAACTAGAAGTTTGTTTGCTAACAGAGTACATGTATTTAAAGCACACTAGGAATCCATCTCGTGGATTTCATTTGGCACTTTAAACATTATCAAGAATCTAACTATAAAGATAGAAAGATTCAAAAAGAAAATTCGATTTCGATTATAAAGAATCGAAATGTTCGAATTAAGGTACATAAGGAATCCAATTAAGGACTCTGATTTGAATGATGATTATCCACAAGGGTCTAAATATGAAGATAAAAAGATCCCATATGGATTTTAGAAGTTGCAGATGTTTTGAAACCTTGCACTGGGTGTGCTTAGGTCAAAACATGATGTAAAATGCTTATGAAGTTGAGATGCCTGATATGTCAAGGCGACATATGAAGCGGAATTTTGAAGGTTAAGTCAATGTATGAGGAAAATATTTTTGAAAACTATGCATGGGGTTCTTTTAAGAAAAATGTGTTTAACGTTTTTGAAACCTTATATATAATACTTTTGAAATCATAAAGTAGGTGTATTAGATAGATATATTTAAAAATGTTTTAAAATCATGCGAGATGAAATTTTGAAATTATGTATAAGGTTTTTGAAAGACATGAATGATGCTTTTCGAAATCATGCACTTGATCAGAAAATGTATTGTGTTAATATTGTCTTCAGACTATATGAAATATTTTGAAATTAGAAAGGTTGGTTTTGATAACATGGCCAATGTTTTTGAAATAACATAGACAATGCATCTAGAAAAATTGTTTTCAAACTATATGAAATGTTTTGAAATCATGAAGATTGTTTTGAAATACCTGTACTGTGTATGTTGAAAAATCAAAATGTAATGGGTATGAGATTTGAAAATACCCTTAGTTATCTAACCAAGGATTTAATGGCACAGACGTGCAGAAGCATGATTACTCATAATGTCACTTTATTTTCTGTACTTTGTTTCTTAGAGTGAAACGAGTACTTTAAAATTTTCGAAGGAATCATGAGCGATCATTTGAAAGAGAGAAATCACAAGAGTAGTTTGTAAGGTACATAGTTCCTTAGTGCAGGTATTATAGGGAAAAGCCATAAACACCTAGCAAGGGGTTGAGCTGGTTGGTTGGGGACTGCTTTACCATTGTGAGCGACCATGGCGAAGTTCTGAGAAGCCTTTCGCTTCTTTGACTTCTTAGGGGATCGTTCATCCATGGTCTTTGATTCCTTGATTGGTTTCTTGGCTGATAGTGTTGTCGCCTGACTAGGTCCTGCCTGTCTTGGTGACTCTTGAGTGGCTTCATCCTGGAGATGATACATGGCAGTAGCTAATTCAACAGTCTTCAGGACTACTTCGCCTATTCGCTGAGCGAATTTGGCTGCTTGCTCAGATATCTGGGCGTCATCGTGATGAAGAGACATTCTTGAAGAAAAAGAAAGGCATAGGGAGAAACAGGTGAAAGATTATTGGACAATCAAAACGGAATGATAACGCATGAAAATTGCGATCATTTGTTTGTTACCTAAGGCAAACAAATGAGACGGTGACTAATCAAAGTAAATGGGTCAAAAATAATGTATCGCGAAGACATGCTCGCCTATAAGTGAACACTCATCCCAAGAATTCCCAGGTAAGCACAACTGGTCTCGCGTCTGATGAGATGTATACGAAGTGCTTGCCTAGACAGAAAACCCAGAATACAGGCATTCACCCTTCCAGTTTGCACGTGTTCACATCATTTAAAACCCAAAACCTTGACGAAGTTTTGAAAACTCAAAGGGGTTCAAAACCATATAATAGAGAGTTCAAAACCTAGTAATCAATCATCCTAGAACAGATGATTAGTTTTCAAAGCGGTTTTGAAATTTATGTTCTTGTTGTGGTCGTCGCCTAAGGATAGGTGACGGTATTGTTTTATGACTAAACGCAAGTGAACTCGCGTTAGGGTCCTAAGAAGGTTATAGACTAGGTCAAAGCATTACTAATTACTAATAACCTAATTCCCTATAACCATTGGCTCTGATACCATCTTTTCTGTCACACCCCGACCACGTAGAACATACAAAACGTGGCGGAAACATTGGGGAGTGTTGTAACAGAATTAATGTTTCACAACCATGGATATTAAAGTTTTGTTTTATTGATTAAAAGTGTTACAATGTCTTAACAAACAAGGAATTACAACATAATTAACTAGTCTTGCATCTTTTATTGTCACTAAAGCCCAAGTCTGCCTATGTGTATCTTGAACATCTTATGCAACAGCTCCTGAAAAACACATGTGAAAATAGGTACGTCAGCATAAAAATGCCTGTGAGATACATAGGTTTTGTGAAAATAAGATTCATGACTTAGGTTTGAGAAAATGTTTAGTCATGAACCTTGTTATTTGCTTTGTCTTTTAAATTATTTGAAAAAAAACGATAAGATCAGATGATAAGTATAAATAAATGTAAGGTTAAATGAATAACCAAGTAAAATGTGTTTGTATAAGATAAGTTGTTTATAAATCAATGTCTTGTGAAAAGTATGTTATTTGTATGAAATGTTCTATGTCTCAAACTGAAATGATTCAAATAACGTTACGACATGTAATACCATACAAACACTTATATATAGGAAGTACCAGCGGCGTATCCACCATGCTTGTATCATATTACACACGCATCGTTACTTAATCACTTAATCAAACCAAACCAAACAATGTAAAATGTTCATGTCAAGATGTAAATCATGTCAAAATGTTTATGTCAAATATCCATGTCAAATGTCTATGTCAAATATCCATGTCAAATGTCTATGTCAAATATCCATGTCAAATGTCTATGTCAAATATCCATGTCAAATGTTTATAATCTAAAAGTAGTCAAGTAATGTATAACCAAAATGATATGTATGGTAAGTAAAATTAAGACTACTTAAACCATAAGTAAAAATGTACAAAACAAAGTATTGAAGTAAAACTTGGTTTAAATCAAAGTTATGTTTTGTAGAATAATGCATGCTTTACTGATACAAACACTTATGTAGTATGTTAAACGCAAACATTCAAGCCTTGAGACAGCCGGATAACTATGTAAAAGTGAGTTATCAAGAGAATATGTATTCGGATTCGGTCATTCCTTTCATCCCCTTTCCCTGGGATGTCCGGAACGGGATTTGTCAAGTCCTATGGTACCACTACCTACTACCGAGCGGCATGATCGGTGTTAATGAATGTATAGTATAGTTTAAACAAACCAAATGTCATACCAAAATGTAAGCATGTTTTATGAAGATAATGTACCTAGTATGCTAGAGTAAACATACAGGGTAGAGCTGTAAAATAATGTGTCCATATGTTACTGGAACATATGCAACAGAGATGCAGTATAAAACAATGTACTAAGTATGCAAAGTCATCATACAAAGTAGAAAAGTCATGTAAAACAATGTACTAAGTATGCAAAGTCATCATACAAAGCATAGAACACCATGAAATCATGTACTATAAATGTACTAATGAACATAGCAAGTATATGATGTGAAAACAGGAAAGCACGAAAGTAACAAGTAGGCACATGTGTTTCACCCCAAAACAGTTTGGAAAACAGTAAAAGAGGGGTCTATGTACTCACTTGAGATTGCTCAGAAGTCCTAGGATAACCACCAAGCAAAGCTAGAGATCACGGAATCAAACGGCACCTACTATAGGTAACTACATTAATAAACCGGACCTAAATCGGAAGATCGGGTAGCATTAGGGTTTGTAAACCAAACGAGTGTAGAGACTCGTGTCATATGGTTTAACAAAGCCTATATACTAAATGAAACTTAACCTAAGTGTTTACGACCCATTACGACCCGTTTAGGTAGCTTATGCTACTTTAACGCGTCGTTCGCGTGAAACGCGTTCGGACCGCCTAACTAGTCCTATGACAAGTGTTATATGCCTAAACATGTTACATAATCAGTTATGTGACAAAAGTTTAGGTTACATATGCTTAATTACCAATTATACATGAAAAGGGTATTCTGGTAATTTACCTAAGGCATATAAACTACCTATCATACAACTACTTAAACGATGTGACCATAGGGTATAACCTCGGAAGGTTATGCCCTATACTAGGGTCACCTAATGTGTTTGGTCGGATCCTAATGATCGACCAAACTGGGTCGGGTTCGAAGGTATAGGCGATTTATCAGATCGCCTACCCTACGACCCTAGACAACGTGGTAATCAGTGGGCATAGTCCCAAGGGACTATGACCAACGTGATTACACTCACGTTGCGAAGTTCAAACGAACTTCGCATTGACCATTACTGGTCAACGCTGAAAGTCAAACAAAGTTTGACTTTCTGACTCGAAAAGCAGTAAAATAAGGAAAAGAACGAAAGAATACTTACCCAGGGTCCCCGAATGCTAATCCCGATTCAAGAATCTCAGGTATGAAACAATGGTTTCAACTTAGAGTTTCTAAAATCAGAATTCTAGTAAGTTATGCAATGGGGGGTATGGGGTATTTATAGTTTTCGGGTAACCGCTAGGATCGTTTCTTGAATATCGTGCCACGATCCAAGCCGAACACTTGTCACAATGTTGTGGTGGCTAAAATGTTGTTCTTATCCGCTGACTAGACGATAGGAAACGTGTGGACACGAATCAATTCAGTTGCAAAACAAACATTGAATCTGGTCAGAAGGGCTAATGCGGCCCGCTTTAGATTTAGGCAAACACAATGCGGGCCGCTTGGGGCCTCTGATCTGCACATATGTTTCAGAAATGACAGTTTAGGTCCCTGCACGTGTTTAAGGCCATTTCCGACACTTCTAAGGCCCGTAAAGCCAACTTTAAGGCCCTAAAATGTTGCCTAAACATTGTGGACATGAAACATGCTCAAAAATATGCCGGGTGATGGTTCGTTTGGTCGTACGAACGCGATGTTCGCTTAATTACGACGGAATGCGCATAAGCGCGAAAAACGATCCAAATGACGCGACGAATGGATTTTTCTTAAGGCGAACACTAAAATATAATATAGTCATGCTCACATAAATTTTTGGATGTCCGGATGTATTCAGAACGTAAGTTATGCGCGAAAATGCAAACTTGTGCACTTTTTGACACTTTTAGTCCCTGAATGACACAAAAGTTTATTTTAGCACACCGAACCCCTCAAAGCCTATTTCTAAGCTATATAAAGGATATTTATGGTATGTTTAACTTATGGTCATGTTCCGGAATGTCTGTTACAGTTCAAATTGGCATACTTTCACAGTTTGTCAACTTTAGTCCCTGTAAGCGAATTAACTTGTTTTCGGCATACCAAACCTTCCAAAACTTATTTCTAAGTTATGTAAAGGTTATTTAAGGTATGTTAAGCCTATTTCACTATTCCGGAGTGTTTGTTGCATTAAACTGGTTATATTTACGCATCGGTGCGCGTATAACCTTCCAGAAAGCGATTTAGAGTTGAAATTGTACGAGAATTGATATGTGCAAATGATACACATATTTTTACAAATCCCAAGTATGAATTATAATATTTCATTGGTTTGGTATTTGTTTGATGGCCGTGAAGGCACAGGTGTTACACTTTTCGAGTCCGAAAGTCAAACTTGTTTGACTTTCTACATTGACCAGTTTATGGTCGATGCGAAGTTCGTTTGAACTTCATAACGTGAGCGTGATCACGATGGTTATAGTCCCTATACCTACTGATTACCACGTTATCTAGGCTCAGTGACGAGCCGTAGTTTCGGTCAGAATACGTATTCTTGCGTATTTTGTAACCAAACTACTTATGGGTATCAAAACCGTTTGTTTTGATACCAAACCATGTTTTCTAAACTTAGTTAAGCATGTTTTAACATGCTTAGCTCGTCACTTTTAGTTTAGTGCTTATATAGGGTCGTAAGGTAAGCGATCTAAACAATCGCTTATACTTTCGAACCCGACCCATTTGGTCGATCTTTAGGATCCGACCAAACACATTAGGTGACCATAGTATATAGGGAATAACCTTCCGAGGTTATACCTTATGGTCACGACGTTTAGTTAGTTGTATGATAAGTAGTTTATATGCCTTAGGTAAATTACCAAAATACCCCTTTGATGTCAAAATTCATTTTAAACATATGTAACATAACTTTTGACATCTAAACTGATTTGACAACCATATTAGACATGTTAAGGCATATATTACTTGTCATAGGACTAGTTAGGCGGTCCGAACGCGTTTCACGCGAACGACGCGTTAAAGTAGCATAAGCTACCTAAACGGGTCGTAATGGGTCACAAGCACTTAGGTTAGGTTTCATTTAGTATGTAGGCTTTAATAAACCATACTACATGAGTTCCCATACTCATTTGGTTTACGAGCCCTCATACTATCCGATCTTCCGATTTAGGTCCGGTTTATTAATGTAGTTACCTATATTAGGTGCCGTTTGATATTCCGTGATCTCTAGCATTGCTTGGTGGTTATCTTAGGACTTATGAGCAATCTCAAGTGAGTACATAGACCCCTCTTTTACCGTTTTCCAAACGTTTTGAGGTGGAACACATGTGCCTACTTGTTACTTTCATGCTTTCCTGTTTTCACATCATATACCGACTATGTTTGTTAGTACATGATTTCATTACATTTCATGCTATGTATGTCCATTGTGTGCATACTTAGTACATTGTTTTACATTACATTTCTGCTATGTATGTTGACTGATAGCATGCTAGCACATTGATTTACAAGACTTTTCTGCTTTGTATGTTAACTTAGCATACTTAGTACATTGTTTTCATATGACATGTATGCAACTGCTATGACATTTGGTTTGCACAAACGGGTCTTTATTACGTTCATTAACATTTGCTACGCCGCTCGGTAGTAAGTAGTGGTACCATAGGACTTGACAAATCCCATTCCTGACATCCCGGGTTTGTTTGGATGTAAGGAATGACTGAATCCGAAAACATTTCTTTTGATAACCTTGACTGAAAGGGTTATCCGACTGTCTCAAGGCTTGAATGTATGCGTTAACTTACCACATAAATGTTTGTATCAATATAACATGCATTACTTTGCAAAACATAACTTTTTGATATATTCAAAATACTTTGTTTTGTACAATTATACATTTTGGACTATGTGACAATACTTTATTTACAATACATAACTTTTGTTACACATTACTTGACTACTTTTGGACTTCTTAACATTTGACATGGTTTATACAAGGACTTTTGACGATTGGTTTAAACATAGACATTATACATTGTTGGTTGGTTTAAGTGATTTAAGTAACGAGATGTGAGTAATATGATACAAGCATGGTGGATACGCCGCTAGTACTTCCTATATATAAGTGTTTGTATTATATTACATATCATAGCGTTATTTAAATCATTCATTTTGGGACTTATACATTTTACACAAGTAACATGTTTTCACAAGACTTTGTTTTACAATACGGTTTATACAACTCATTTTACATGGTTATTCATTTAACCATACATTATCCTTTTACTTATACATATCATCTGAACTTATTGTTTTTCAAGCGATTTACAAAAAAAATCAAATTACAAGGTTCATGACTAAACATTTTCTTAAACTTAAGTCATGAATCTTATTTTCACAAACCTATGTATCTCACAGGCATTTTTATGCTGACGTACCTATTTTCACATGTGTTTTCAGGAGCTTTTCAGTAGGATGATGATCGTGACACTAGGGCGGACCTGTGCCTTAGAGACTTAAAATGAAGATAGACTATGTTTAATTATGTTTTAAACTCTTTGTTTCCTGTTTAAGACAATGAAACTCTTATGTTATTAAATAAAATACAACTTTGAATGCCATGGTTATGAAACAATTAATTCTGTTACAACACTCCCCGACGTTTTCCGCCACGTCTTGTATGCTATACGTGGTCGGGGTGTGATAGAAGAGTTGGTATCAGAGCCAATGGTTATAGGGAATTAGGTTATTAGTAATGCTTTGACCTAGACTATAACCTTTCTAGGACCCTAACACAAGTTATCTTGTGTTTAGATCTTAAAACATGCACATCGCCTATCCTTAGGTGATTATCAAAACAAAAAAACCAAATTTTTCCGAAACGATTTTTGAAAAACAATCATCTGTTTTTGAATAATTTATTACAAGGTTTTGAACCCTCTATTGTAAGGTTTTGAACCCTCTGTTATATGGTTTTGAACCCTTTTAGTTTGGTTTTTGGCCTTGTGCCTTCAAATTTTCAAAATCTCGTCAAAGTTTTGGGTTTTAAATAATGTGAACACGTGTAAACTGGAAGAGTGAATGCCTGTATTCTGGGTTTTCTGTCTAGGCAAGCACTTCGTATATATCTCATCAGACGCGAGACCAGTTGTGCTTACCTGGGAATTCTTGGGATGAGTGTTCACTTATAGGCGAGCATGTCTTCGCGATACATTATTTTTGATCCATTCACTTTGATTAGTCACTGTGTGTCGTTTGTTTGCTTGGTAATGCGGATAAATGACCACCATCTTTTCTTTTGTTAATTTTGTTTCATCTCATTCTCTTCATCCAATCATCTCACTCGTTTCCTTTCATGTTTTCCTCTTTTAGAATGCCTCCTCGACGCGAGAACCAGATAGCGACTGCCGAACTGGCAGAAATCATTGCGCAGCAGATGGCTGCTCAATTCCCAAATCTCTTTGCTCAATGGAACCAAGCCAACAACAACAACAATGGTCCATGCAATTTCAAGACTTTTAACTCGGCTAAACCACTCAAGTTTAGTGGTTCTGAAGGAGCGACTGGGCTTCTTCAATGGTTCGAGAGCATTGAGAATACTTTCCGCCATGTGCAGTGTCCGGATAATTGCAAGGTCGAGTTTTCTTCAAGTGTGTTTCAGAAGAGGGCTCTCACATGGTGGAATGGGGTTATGAGAGACCGAGGTGCAGAAGTTGCTCTCGCACAGACATGGGCTGAACTTAGAGCCCTTATGATGAGGGAATTCTGTCCTCGTCATGAGCAGCGAGCTTTGGAGAAGGAATTTGATAGTTTGAAGCAAGATAGTGGTGAGCACAGGGCATATATTGATAGGTTTGAGGAGTTGAGTCTGCTTTGCCCGACTATGGTTACCCCACTCGACAAGGCTATCGAAAGATACATCGACGGCCTACCTGACTCGGTACAAGACATCATTACTGGTAGTAACCCTGCCACACTCCGTCAGGCGATCGAGTTATCAGCGACATTGACTGAGTCGCAGATTCGGAAGAATAAGTTACACAGAAAGGGTGACAAGGGCAAGAAGCAGTCGGCTGACAATGAAGATAGCAAGAAAGGTCAAAATAAGAAGGGAAAGAATTCTGGAGGGTCTAGGAAGCGGAAGGCTTCCCAAAACTATGCCGTTACTGCACAGGCCCAAGCTGCACCAAATCAGCCTGCGCAACCACTAGCCAAGAAGCCTTATTTTGGCAATGCACCTTTGTGCAACAGGTGTAACGGCCATCATCAACCACACCTCTAGTGTCGTCAGTGCACAAACTGCGGAAGATCTGGTCATCTTGCTGACACCTACCGCATCCCTGTCAATCAGAATCGGGCAGTTCAGAACCCGGCTCAACAGGTTGCTCAGCCTCTTGCTCAGCAACAAGGTCAAGCTGCACGACCTCATTTTCCTCCTGGTTTGTGCTACAATTGTGGGGATCTGACCCACTACAGAAACCAGTGCCCAAGACTAGCAAACCTGAACCAGAATCAGAATCAGGCTCCGGCTCGAGGGCGAGCTTTTAACTTGAATGCCCAAGAGGCACAAGCAGACAATGAAGTGGTGAACGGTATGTTCTTTATTAATAATCAGCCTGCATCTGTTCTCTTTGATTCGGGTGCCGATAAGAGTTTTGTGTCATTATCTTTTGAGCCAATGCTTCGCGTGTCTAGAACAAAACTAGGTAAACCTTTGACAGTAGAAGTTGCTAGCGGTGAACCCATTGTTCTTGATTCTGTTCTTCACAACTGCCAGTTAAACCTTAACGACCATCTTTTCCCTATCGATCTTACGCCTATGCAACTTGGAAGCTTCGACGTTATAGTGGGTATGGATTGGTTATCCAAGCATCGCGCAGAGATAGTTTGTACTGAGAAGATTGTTCGTGTGCCACTTTCGACAGGCGAGATCCTACAGGTTCGTGGTGAGAAGCCTGCTGGTGGTCTCAAACTCATGTCTTGTTTTAAAGCTCGGAAGTATCTGCGAAAGAATTATGTGGCCTTCTTAGCACATGTTACAGCAGATAAAGGCAAGGGTAAGTCTATTTCAGATATTCCTGTCGTTCGGGATTATTCTGAAGTATTCCCTGAAGAGTTACCTGGTCTACCCCCAGCACGCCAAGTCGAGTTCCACATTGATCTCGTACCTGGTGCAAATCCCATTGCCAGAGCTCCATATCGTCTTGCACCATCTGAGATGCAAGAGTTGTCTAATCATCTTCAGGAACTCTCTGACAAAGGTTTTATCCGTCCTAGCTTTTCACCCTGGAGTGCTCCCGTTCTCTTTGTCAAGAAGAAGGATGGATCTTTTAGGATGTGTATCGATTATCGTGAGCTTAACAAGCTCACCATCAAGAATCGATATCCCCTACCGCGCATAGACGACCTCTTTGATCAGTTACAGGGCGCTTCTTATTTTTCGAAGATTGATCTGCGTTCCGGGTATCATCAACTTCGTGTTCATGAAGAAGATATTCCCAAGACAGCGTTCCGTACTCGTTATGGGCATTATGAGTTCACGGTCATGCCATTCGGTTTGACTAATGCTCCTGCTGTTTTCATGGACTTAATGAATAGGGTCTGCAAACCTTATTTGGATCAGTTCGTCATTGTTTTTATTGACGACATCTTGATTTATTCTAAGACGCGAGCTGATCACGAGCAACATCTTCGTCTTACTCTGGAACTCCTAAAGAAAGAGCAACTTTTCGCCAAATTCTCCAAGTGTGAATTCTGGCTTAAAGAAGTTCAATTCTTAGGACATATCATCAACAAACAAGGTATTCATGTAGATGCCTCCAAGATCAGTGCGATTAAGGATTGGGATACACCTTCTACTCCTACTGAAGTTCGTTCTTTTCTTGGTCTAGCGGGTTATTACCGCCGCTTCATTGAGAACTTCTCAAAGATTGCAGTTCCTCTAACTGCTCTAACTCAGAAGAACAAACCCTTTGATTGGGGATTCAAACAAGAGGAAGCTTTTCAACACTTGAAGCAAAAGCTTTGCGACGCGCCTGTTTTGACTTTGCCTGAGGGCAATGATGATTTCGTCGTTTACTGTGATGCATCTAAATTGGGTCTTGGTTGTGTTCTGATGCAAAGGAACAAAGTCATAGCATATGCATCAAGGCAGTTGAAGATACATGAGAAGAACTACACCACTCATGATCTTGAGTTGGGTGCAGTTGTCTTCGCTCTAAAGATCTGGAGACATTATTTGTATGGTACAAAATGTATGGTTTTCACAGACCACAAAAGTCTTCAACATATCTTCAATCAGAAAGAACTCAACACGAGGCAACGACGTTAGGTCGAGCTTCTAAACGACTATGACTGCGAAATTCGCTACCATCCTGGTAAGGCGAATGTCGTAGCCGATGCATTGAGTCGTAAGGAACGTACTAAGCTTCATTATGTACGTGTTCAATCTGTTATTCAAGCTCGATCTGATATTCAAGCCTGCATTTCACAGGCTCAACAATCTTGTGTTTCACAAGGTTTGATGGATAAGGAATTTCCTTATCACATAACACCTGCTCTGGAACTGAAGGACAATGGATCGTATTACTTCATGGACCGTTTGTGGGTCCCAAGCCAGGATGATCTTCGTACCTTGCTTATGGATGAAGCCTATAAGTCTCGTTATTCTATTCATCCGGGCTCAGATAAGATGTATAAGGATCTTCGTATTCATTATTGGTGGCCTGGTATGAAGAAAGACATTGCCTTATACGTATCAAAATGCCTTACTTGTCTTAAGGTTAAGGCTGAACATCAACGTCCTTCTGGTTTATTGGAGCAACCAGAGATCCCAGTTTGGAAATGGGAAAACATTACTATGGATCTTGTTACTAAACTTCCGCGCACAAAGAAAGGTCATGATGCCATCTGGGTAGTTGTTGATCGTCTTACTAAGTCAGCGCATTTCTTGCCAATCCGTGAGGATTTTCCTGCTGACAGACTTGCTCAAATCTATGTGGATGAAATTGTGGCTCGACATGGTGTTCCTTTGAACATCATTTCTGACAGAGATGCTCGTTTCACTTCTCATTTCTGGAGAACCATGCAATCTGCTATGGGGACCAAACTTAATCTGAGCACAGCTTATCATCCACAAACGGATGGTCAATCTGAAAGAACAATCCAGACTCTGGAGGATATGCTAAGAGCTTGTGTGATCGATTTTGGTGGTAGTTGGGATTCACATCTTAAGTTGATTGAATTCTCCTACAACAACAGTTATCACACCAGCATCAAAATGGCTCCTTTCGAGGCTCTCTATGGTCGAAAATGTCGTTCACCAGTCTGCTGGAATGAGATCGGCGAGGCTTAACTTACTGGACCTGCTCTCATTTTAGAGACAACTGACAAGATCAAGAAAGTTCGTGATAACCTTCAGACAGCTAGAAGCCGTCAAAAGAGTTACACGGACCCAAAACGCAAGGCCTTGGAATTTCAAGTCGGTGATCGTGTATTACTTAAGGTCTCACCTTGGAAAGGTGTGATCAGATTTGGAAAGAAAGGAAAACTTGCACCTAGATACGTTGGACCATTCAAGATCGTTGAAAGAATCGGAAAGGTAGCCTACAGACTTGAGTTACCTCCTGAACTTGGAAATGTTCATCCAACTTTTCACGTGTCCAATCTCAAGAGGTGTTTAGCTGATGAAAACCTCCACATACCACTTGACGAAATTCGGGTTGGTAAAACACTGAAATTCGTTGAAAAGCCAGTGGAAATTATGGGACGTGAAGTCAAGTGGCTTAAACGCAAGCGCATTCCTTTGGTCAAAGTTCGTTGGGAAGCTAAACGTGGACCCGAGTTTACTTGGGAACGCGAAGATCAAATGAAGGCGAAATATCCTCATCTTTTCCCACGAGTTTCCTTTAAATAAATTTCGGGACGAAATTTCCACAAGTAGGGGAGACTGTAACATCTGTGCTTGTAATCTTTGTGAATAGTTCTATTATTAATAAAACAATGTTTTTTTTGATCCCAATGTTTGTTTGGTTGTGTTTTACATTTTTCATGTTTTGACTTTTATGTAATTTCAAACTCTATATCGCTTTCTGGAGAGTTATACGCAAACTGATGCGTAAACGTACTCAGTTTAATGCGAAAAATACTCCGGAACATCAACATATACTTAACATACCTTAAAATACCTTTACATAACTTAGAAATAAGTTTTGAAGGCTTTGGTATGGCAAAAACAAGTTAATTCGCTTACAGGGACTAAACTTGACAAACTGCGAAAGTATGCCAATTTGAACAGTAACAGACATTCCGGAACATGACCATAAGTTAAACACACCTTAAATATCCTTTACATAGCTTAGAAATAGGCTTTAAGGGGTTCGGTGTGCTAAAATAAACTTTTGGGTCATTCAGGGACTAAAAGTGTCAAAAAGTGCACAAGTTTGCACTTTCGCGCATAACTTACGTTCTGAATACATCCGGACATCCAAAACTTTATGTAAGCACTAAAATATTTTATTTTAGTGTTTGGCATGAGAAAAATTCATTCGTTGCGTCATTTGGATCGTTTTTCGCGCTTGTGCGCATTCCGTCGTAATTAACCGAACATCGCAACCGTACGGCTAAACGAACCGACATCCGAGATATTTTTGAACATGTTTTAAGTTCCCAATACTTTAACTTCATTTTAGAGCTTTGAAATGGGGTTAACGGGCCTTAAACGTGTCGAAAATGGGCTGAATGCATGACAGGGACCAAAACTGTAAATCTGCCAAACTAAGGCCTAGCGCACCTCTACACTTTTATGTAACGGTGCGCTAGCCTGGGCCAGATGCAGCAAAACGTTTTTAAACAGCTGTTAACAGCCTTTAACCCCTCCCAAAGGTCAAGTGCCACTTGTTAAGCTCTTATGGTGGCCAAAATCAGTTACCACAACATCTTGACAAGTGTACGGGCTAGATCATTCCCTCTTTTCCAAGAAACGATCCTAACGGTGGACCGAAAACTATAAATACCCAACCCATTTCACTTCTTTTCTCACAAAAATCTGATCATTTGTGCTCTAAGTTGAAACCTTTGTTTCATACTTGAGCTATTTTGATCTAGATTAGCATTCGGGGACCCTTCGTAAGTGTTCCTTCGTTCTTTTATTGCTTTTCGAGTCCGAAAGTCAAACTTGTTTGACTTTCTGCATTGACCAGTTTATGGTCGATGCGAAGTTCATTTGAACTTCATAACGTGAGCGTGATCACGATGGTTATAGTCCCTATACCTACTGATTACCACGTTATCTAGGCTTAGTGACGAGCCGTAGTTTCGGTCAGAATACGTATTCTTGCGTATTTTGTAACCAAACTACTTATGGGTATCAAAACCGTTTGTTTTGATACCAAACCATGTTTTCTAAACTTAGTTAAGCATGTTTTAACATGCTTAGCTCGTCACTTTTAGTTTAGTGCTTATATAGGGTCGTAAGGTAAGCGATCTAAATAATCGCTTATACTTTCGAACCCGACCCATTTGGTCGATCTTTAGGATACGACCAAACACATTAGGTGACCATAGTATATAGGGAATAACCTTCCGAGGTTATACCTTATGGTCACGACGTTTAGTTAGTTGTATGATAAGTAGTTTATATGCCTTAGGTAAATTACCAAAATACCCCTTTGATGCCAAAATTCATTTTAAACATATGTAACATAACTTTTGACATCTAAACTGATTTGACAACCATATTAGACATGTTAAGGCATATATTACTTGTCATAGGACTAGTTAGGCGGTCCGAACGCGTTTCACGCGAACGACGCGTTAAAGTAGCATAAGCTACCGAAACGGGTCGTAATGGGTCACAAGCATTTAGGTTAGGTTTCATTTAGTATGTAGGCTTTAATAAACCATACTACATGAGTTCCCATACTCATTTGGTTTACGAGCCCTCATACTATCCGATCTTCCGATTTAGGTCCGGTTTATTAATGTAGTTACCTATATTAGGTGCCGTTTGATATTCCGTGATCTCTAGCATTGCTTGGTGGTTATCTTAGGACTTATGAGCAATCTCAAGTGAGTACATAGACCCCTCTTTTACCGTTTTCCAAACGTTTTGGGGTGGAACACATGTGCCTACTTGTTACTTTCATGCTTTCCTGTTTTCACATCATATACCGACTATGTTTGTTAGTACATTATAGTACATGATTTCATTACATTTCATGCTATGTATGTCCATTGTGTGCATACTTAGTACATTGTTTTACATTACATTTCTGCTATGTATGTTGACTGATAGCATGCTAGCACATTGATTTACAAGACTTTTCTGCTTTGTATGTTAACTTAGCATACTTAGTACATTGTTTTCATATGACATGTATGCAACTGCTATGACATTTGGTTTGCACAAACGGGTCTTTATTACGTTCATTAACATTTGCTACGCCGCTCGGTAGTAAGTAGTGGTACCATAGGACTTGACAAATCCCATTCCTGACATCCCGGGTTTGTTTGGATGTAAGGAATGACTGAATCCGAAAACATTTCTTTTGATAACCTTGACTGAAAGGGTTATCTGACTGTCTCAAGGCTTGAATGTATGCGTTAACTTACCACATAAATGTTTGTATCAATGTAACATGCATTACTTTGCAAAACATAACTTTTTGATATATTCAAAATACTTTGTTTTGTACAATTATACATTTTGGACTATGTGACAATACTTTATTTACAATACATAACTTTTGTTACACATTACTTGACTACTTTTGGACTTCTTAACATTTGACATGGTTTATACAAGAACTTTTGATGATTGGTTTAAACATAGACATTATACATTGTTGGTTGGTTTAAGTGATTTAAGTAACGAGATGTGAGTAATATGATACAAGCATGGTGGATACGCCGTTAGTACTTCCTATATATAAGTGTTTGTATTATATTACATATCATAGCGTTATTTAAATCATTCATTTTGGGACTTATACATTTTACACAAGTAACATGTTTTCACAAGACTTTGTTTTACAATACGGTTTATACAACTCATTTTACATGGTTATTCATTTAACCATACATTATCCTTTTACTTATACATATCATCTGAACTTATTGTTTTTCAAGCGATTTACAAAAAAAATCAAATTACAAGGTTCATGACTAAACATTTTCTTAAACTTAAGTCATGAATCTTATTTTCACAAACCTATGTATCTCACAGGCATTTTTATGCTGACGTACCTATTTTCACATGTGTTTTCAGGAGCTTTTCTGTAGGATGATGATCGTGACACTAGGGCGGACCTGTGCCTTAGAGACTTAAAATGAAGATAGACTATGTTTAATTATGTTTTAAACTCTTTGTTTCCTGTTTAAGACAATGAAACTCTTATGTTATTAAATAAAATACAACTTTGAATGCCATGGTTATGAAACAATTAATTCTGTTACAACACTCCCCGACGTTTTCCGCCACGTCTTGTATGCTATACGTGGTCGGGGTGTGACACTCTTGTTTCTTTGATTATTTGATTGTTTATGTTGGTCATGTAGAAACATTTTACATATTGGACAAACCTAAAGCTTGGTTTATAAATATACCCTCAAGACTTCTCATCTCTTTCATAAACACAACATCAACAAAGTTTTTCTTCTCCTCCATAACCACCTCACGGCTGCCACCACCCACCACCCTACAACCACCATCAACTTCCATTCAAGTCATTTTACATACACTCAAAGGTGCTACGGGTCATACAACGAAGCTCGGTGCTCTCGGAAGTGGAAGGACCTTCTCCATTCGCTATTAACCACCACATTTCCTCACTCGAACTTCCCTAGTCTTGAACTAGTGGTAAGAACTTAGATCCGTTCATCTTTCATGTTATTAGAGTGGTTAATAGTTGTTTGATGATGAAAATCCATGAACACTAAAGAACCATGAACAAAGTCTTGCATATAAACTAACTTGTAATGAAATATTGATGAAACATAATGAAGTGATGATAAACTGAAGTTGTCTTGATTATGTTACTGATTACTTGCTGATCTACTTGTAATATTGATGGTTGATGTTGTTGTGATCACTAAACATGTTAACGGAATCAATCGAACACAAGTTAAAAAGATAAAAGCTGAAACAGTAGGCTGTTTAGTGATTACAGCCAACTTCAGTTGGCTGTAACAGGACCGTAACTCAACGAAAAATGTATTTTCTGAAGTCTAGATTTATGTATTATGAAATACGGTTCTAATGGCACTGGAATCATAATTTTTGGACTCCGTTTACTATTTTTAAAGTGTCATTTCGTAACAGCAGCTAGAGCTGCAATTTTTCTGCTAAAAATATGCGTTTTGTTTTTGGTCATAACTTGAATCCTGTGTAGAGTTAGATCATGAAACTTGTACTGTAAATGACCACTGATGTATTTGTAATCCTCCCACTGGAATTTCGTAAATCAGACTCTCGATGAATTTTAAATAAAATATTCCCTGGACTGTGGTCAGAAAAAGATAAATCTGAGTTCAGTCTGGAAAATGATTTTTTATAAAATATTGGTAATGAACTAGACCCCGATATTTTTACACAATAATATTTGGATCGTTTAAGACCTTCTGTAAAAGTTTGGGAATTTTTGGAATAAGTTAACTATTTATTTACAATGTCCGAAAACAGCCCGGTTTTGAATATTTATGCCGAAATGACATAAGCTGTAATTTGCGTGTCTAAATGTCGAATATGCTATCTGTGAATGATCTAACATGATTATGTGTCAATAAAAGTGTTAGGTGCATTATCGTATGTTTGTTTATGAGTGGGGAATGGATGGGAAGTTTATATGGGCATGAACCGTTAAAGTGATGCATGTTATGTGATAGATACGTGTAGGAACTTTGTGCTCTATTTAAAAATCACTAAATGACTAACTGGTAATCATATTAGGACGTGATTGACCGACCTTGACTGTTAGCTATATTTGAGAATCTAACCGAGCAAACCGAGGTGAGTTCACACACTTTCTAAGGCATGGGATTCCCGGTGGTTGGGAATGGGTTAAAGAAATTAAAACGGGATCTACATATCCTCCTTGGGTAGGATATGTACGGCCATCCTCCATAGGTAGGATGCCAATAATAATTCTGCGTATTCTCCTTGGGTAGAATTCGTACGTTCGTTCTCCTTGGGTAGGACAACAACCTTAAAACTTACTAGACAAAACTCTATCATGAAGTCCCTCAATTTATATCGACTTAATCGCCGAGGCCAATGGCGAGCGGGTCATTAGTTAATAGCGCTATTAGGTTTAACAAACCTCACACCGTGCCGGTCGGACGGGCGTGTACTAATGGACTATGGCAGACTATCAGTGATGATAGACGCTGATATAGGGCACAACTTATTTGCGTAGTAGTCGATATCATACCGTCTAGTAGTTCACACGGGGAAAGCCCCCACTGATTATGGTTATGGTTTGGGTAATGAAAAAGGAACTGGTTGAACATACTTTCAACTACGGGGTAACCCCCACAACAATTAAGCCAACGAAAGTCAAACCACGTTTTTCAGAAACAACTTAAAACTAAACAACCAAACGTGAACTCACTCAACTTTGTTGTTGACTCGTTGTTACATGCCTTACAGGTCGCTAAACGTTGGAGCTTGCACGAGGAAGGAGTCGTTGTGGTGTACGGACTGTTATGTTCCGTGCTTATTATTTAAATCTTTATGAAGTTATTAAACTTACGTTTTGAACTTTAACTTATAAACTATGGATTTGTGCTTTTGGATTTACTTTTATGCTTTCGCTGTTTAAACTAAACATGGTTAACTAGCTTTGGTCACCAATCGTATTGTGGTTGGTCTTATTTACTTAATTACGATGTTCAATATGATTGGTGGCTCGATCCTGGTCACGTCACGCCTCCAAGCGGAGATGCTCCGCATGGTGGATTTTGGGGGTGTGACAAAAAACGCTAATATATAATGGTTTCTCAATTATGACTACCTGTTAAATTAAACCTTTATATTTATAAACAATAAACATGTTAATATATATTTTTTAGTCTTAATAATTAATATATGGTTATCAGTTATCATTGTCTTTATCATTAAAATATGTTTTATTAGTTTTGAATTTAATAATATCAATAATTGACTTTTCATAATAAATATTTATTAAGGCGGAAAAGGGAATTGAGAACACAAGTATTTGTTATCTTTTAAGAATACGTTATTTTGAATAAGAGTAATAAAAAATAAATGTTAATATTAGGTTAATGTTTAAGTTATTTTATAAATATGTAACCTCTTAGAATATTATATGTTGTTTCATCACATATACATCCGTATGTTCATTATGCCTTAATACATTTAAAATTGATTAAGTTTCTAATGTCAAAGAAAAAAGTTATTAAGTCTTTTAAATGTTGAAATTAATAAAATAACATGATATTATCGGTAAACATAATTTTTAATTGAACATGAATATAAATCATACCAAATATCTTTTACAAATTTTAAATTTAATATTATCAATAATCGACTTTTCCTTATAGAACGCCATGTATCCGTCAAGTGGTTTCTTTTATTATATAGTATAGATAGGACCCACACGGCCTACATGTTGGAAATTCGGTTGTTTTCAGTTCAGTTATTACGGTGCGAACACGTTAAAATATGGATGAGCTCGGTACCGATAACGGCAACGAAAGTACCGATCCAGAAAATCATCGAAATTAGGTACCGGCACCGAAAATGCTCGATACAATACGGTATGGTATTTGAAGGTAAAAATCAATAAATACAGGTATGGTGCTAGACCGGTGTCGAACCGAAAGTAACGATTCTGGAAACGCCAAAAGGTGGGTACCAAATTGGTACCGAAAATGATTTGGTATAGTAAATTTGGTACCGATACGATACCGGTTTGATTACAGGATTTGATACGATTTGCTCATCAACAATCTAAATATCCAAGTTAATTTTATATGCTACAATTCATTCATTACAGAAAAAGACAAAAAATAAAGCAAAATAAGTTGTTGTGTATATAAAACCTCATTCAAACGAAATACAGTTTACTTACTGTGTGTATGAAAAGTAATCTAAACGGTGCAATTACTTGCATTGTTACATTGCTACAGGATTTGATGAGCTCGGTACCAACCGATACCGAAAATACCGTTACCGAAATCCCCAAAAGTGGGTACCGGTACCGAATATACCTGGTACCGGTCGGTACTGGTACGACACCGGTATTTGAGGGTAAAAACCGATGAATACCGGTGCCAAACCGGTACCGAAAATACACACGGTTTGTTAAATTTAATACCGGTATCGGTACCCGATACCATTCATTCAATTCTATTTTTATTACTGTTTATTTCATTCTGTTTTTAATATATAGCTAAATTAACTTTCTGTCTTCGTACCTAATTTTATTGTTTTCTTAAATTATTTATAATTTTATTGTTATTTTTACTTTATTTATGTTATATATCTAGAGTTAACTTCATGTACAAAGTGTCTTATCGTACAAAACGTACAAAATGTATGAAAAAGCAAAAAAAAAAAAAAAAAGGCGGTGACATTTTCGTAATTATTGAGTAATTATCAAAATTACTCTACAAATGATCCTGTAGAGTAATTTTGATCTTATAGAGTAAGTTTGTAAAATGTTCTTTTAAGATAATTATGATCTTGTAGAGTAATCTTGTAGAGTATCATAATTACTCTACAAATGATCTTGTAAGGTAATTTTGTATAGTATCATAATTACTCCACAAATGAGTAATTTTGAATTGTATGTTGTTTGATAAACTTGCAGAGTAATTTTGATACACTTGTAGAGTAATTTTGATGCAGAGTAATTTTAATACACTTGTAGAGTAATTTTGATAATTAGCATACAAGATCAAAATTACTCTACAAGAACATTTTACAAAATTACTCTAGAAGATCAAAATTACTTTACAGGATCATTTGTAGAGTAATTTTGATAATTACTAATAATTACGAAAATGTCACTGCAATTTTTTAGCAAAATCTTCAATTTGTACGTTTTGTATGTTAAAGTTATTTGTATTTGATCTTTTGTGTATATATGTATCCACTAGTTATAGACTCATTAGCACACGGGATTAGGTTAAAAAATATGCAATAAAAATATATTTATGAATAAATAATTACATATTATATTACTTACACTAATGAAAATAATAAACAATGTTAAATTTACAATTTACAAATCTATTAATATAAATACAAATTACATATCTTTAAAAACTTCTTTGTAGACAACACTGGATGTCCTACTTGGAAGATTATCATTTTTATCAATAATTAACATTTTCATCTATAATTTTGACTATTAAAAAGTCATGTATAGACAATGTGAAAACATTGGTTATTTAGAAAACAAACCAACTATGGATAACGATTGTTCTTGAATTTTATTTATCATCATCATGAGACATACATCGACAGAAAATTGTTTTTTTTATCTCGTGTATTACAAAGGGACTGAATAAATGATATAATGTGAAATGAAAAGGTATACATATTTATTGAACTTTTTAAAATTGAGTTTTTCGTAAGTTATATGTTTTATTCTATATAATCTAAACATATTATTATTATTATTATTTAATTGTAAACTTATTATCAAATTATTATCAAATGATGATTACATAGGAAAATTTTAAATTATAGAATTAAAATTACAGATATTAACGAATTTTTTTAGATAATTTATGTAGGAATTTAAATTTAATATTATATCAATTTCCATAAAATACGATATTGAATATTTGATTTATCAAAAGTTTTAGTATTCATTATATTATAAATCATCAGTGGGTACTTAAGGATAGTGTGTTTTTGTCTTTTTAGTGTGAATTTTACTCTTAGACCCCTTCAAGGTTAATTAGCTTTTATACTATCAACCAACTTGTGTTTTGAACCCTTTGACTTTAATAATGTAATCATATAACCCCTAAACTTAATTAAATCCAATTTTACATAATTTAAACGTTTCTTCTTAACCGTACAGTTTGCTTATTTGGACGTGTTAAAAATTGCTTCTTCTTATCATTGTTTCGGCATCAAGTTTTATACATGGGTTTTGTTATCGTTTTAATTTAGTTATTCTTTTATACAATAATGTTTCACATTTTTGTGAGTTAATACTCTGGAGCGCGCATGCGTCAATCAACGTTTTACGTCTATTTTTTGTTCGGTTTGACAATCCCTTGCAATGTGCTAGTCCTAAAATAATACTAAAAACCAAAGGCGATGGGGAGTTCTCCCACCGGCTTTAAGCAATTATGGTATTCACTAATCTCGAGAATAATCTCAAGAATATTTTGTTAATGATTACTTAATGATGGTACTTATTTTGAAAATGTGTTATATTATTTATTTTTATAATCGTGAATTGTAATTAATAGTATATTTACATATGATATAAAGGTTATACCTAGGAAATGAAGCAAATTGATCGATGTTGGTGGTAGGACTGCAAAGTTATACCTAGGAAGACACTAGTAGTTCAACACCGCTTGCTAGGGTTATTGGTTGATATTAGCATGAGACAAAGGCTAACTAAGGGGGGAGAGGATTAAAAGACCTAGAGTTAAAGGATGAAAAGATTTCATTGTTTAGAGATAAGGTCATCCACTAACCTTGGCTCGAGTAGAGGAGAACACAAACCGAAATAGGAGGTTATGGAGACCATGGTTATTTAAGTAGCGAATGAGACTCTCAGGTTACAACAGGAAAGTCAAGTGGGCATAAGGAAACCTGGTGGTGCAATGAGGGCGTGCAAGACAAAATTAGAGATAAGCAAAGAAGTTTTAGGGAGATTTTATGGTGCACCGATGATAAGGAGTGAGTGGATTTGAGGGAAAGATACAAAAAAGCTAGAAAAGAGGCGAAAAAGGCATTGTATGAGGCTGATGTGCGTAAAATACAACATATAAATTATATCAAATACGGTGTAAAATCAACCCTTTTCACTACTACTGTTAGAAAAAGCTTGTTTCTTTGTTCCTTTTTAATTTACAGGGTCAAAAGAGCTTAAACGAACAAAAGAAGCAAATTAACAGCAAAACCCAACATAAATACAAAGAAGAAGGATTGACACAACTCGCCAAGCCCCCATCCATATCCAAACCAACAAAATAACAAGATCAGAAGCTCTGACACGGGCCCGTGCTCACCAGGCATGGGTCGTGCTCAGTCAAGATTCTCTGTAGAAGAAAAAGACAACAGCAAAGGACAAACCAGACCACCAACACGGGGTCGTGCTAAGGCAACACGGGGCGTGGTCAACTCTAAAATTCGCAAAATCTGAGATAGTACAGCTAGTACAACGGCCACGGGCCGTGCCGTTGACGCACGGGGCCGTGTTAGTACAAGACCCGACACTGCAGTTAATGAGGAAGAGAGAGAAGGATGGCCACGGGGCCGTGCCAGGCGAGTACGGGCCGTGTTGATCGTCTGACTTCAACTATAAATAGGGGTGCTTGGTTCTATTCCAATCCATCCCTTGGCAAACCATTTCTCTCACACTTGCCACCACTCCACCACCACTTCAACAACAACCACCATATCCATCTTCCATCATTTAGAGTGTGTAGTAGTCTCGGGATCCAAGATCGATCGTAAAAGTTCTTTTCAAACAAAGGCCATGCTTAGCTAAACTCTTACTTCACTTGGTGAAGACAAATCTTTTATGTATTACTTTTTGATTTCCAACCTTTGGCTCCTTTTTATTTGGGTATGTATTAATGACTTTAATACCTAGTTTTTTTTTTATATTGAAGGCGAATTTATTTAACAATTCTTCATGTGTCGTTGATTCACATATTCGTGTCTTTACGGTTTATATAAAGCACGTTAACTACTTGGAAGGGGGTTAGAAGGGTGGTTGGGTATTTTTATGTCTCGTTCAGTGTATAGATCCTGCAAGAACCTAATTCAAGCTTAGTAAGACTCCACGAGTGGGCAGTACTGTTCGCCTCGGGAGAAGTAAGAAACCGCTTGAATCCCTTATCTATAAACTACTATTAAAACTTTAAACCAACCCTGCGAGGACTGTATCCCTGCTGACTCAGACCAAAGGGTTGAGGGTAACACTACCTGGTAGGGGGGCTAGCACTTTTCGCATTAATAACTTACTTAATTATCTTTCAATAATCCGACCTTGCGGGACTGTATCCCTACTGACTCAGACCAATAGCTTGAGGGTAACGCTGCCTGGAAGGGGGCCTACTATTATAACTTAAAGATAATCTCTTAAAATGCCTAAAATGCGGAAATCATTAAAGGATATATAAAAGAGGAGTTTGAACCAAGTGATTCCTTCTTGTCTATTTGTTTTTCCTTATATTTTATTTTTGCTTTTTAGTTTATCTTTTTATAGCTTTCAAAACCTTTTATCAAAATTTGGTTAGATTAGACGTTAACGATAAGCCGGTACTAAAAGCTCTTGTGTCATTGGACGACCTCGGTATCTTGCCATCACTATACTACGTCCATGATGGGTGCACTTGCCCTAACGTGTGTGTAGAGTGATAGTATTATATCGTGTTTTATAAATTTAAAACTTGATTCGCGAGTAAAAAGAGCTAAAATATATCTAAAAATTATATGCACACCCGCACATACATCAGAGGCATAAACCGATGTCACACCCCAACCGATGACGGAAACATCGGGGCGCGACACTGAGTGAAACAGATTATCCAGGAGAATCCATAACAACTATTAGTTATAATATATTAAAGGTTCATGTCCCATACCACAAACATATAGAATAAAAACAGTTATTACAGACATTGTTCTCAAAGACAAATATCCATTCCGACAACTCAGATTTTATTTAGTTTGTTTCTAGACTCCATCCTAGCTCAATTCCATCAAATAGCAAGCAAGCATCCCAAGCACCTGTCACATACGTTAAAATAGCGGTCAATACACATAGTGTAAAGGTGAGCATACAAGTTTGATAATATAATAGAGTACGAAATCGTTTACGCATAACCAGCATGTAACATGTAGTAAAGTGAAAGCTAGTAGGTTATCGACAATGAAATATGCACAGACATGACTGCGAGTTGTAGAATGCACAACACATATCACCACGGTGACACGTGAAGTAATAACCTTAACAACCCCTGTTCACGACAGGTGCTGAGTCCAAACTATAGTACTATCGTTGCTAAGGCGTCAGGCAACAATCACTGTGTGAACATAACATACAAGCATTCGTCGAGTAACACGTATAACATGCAGTAACGGTTAGCGTATAAAAGTGTTGCGTTGTGTGATCGATGTGATTTGAATATAGATAACGTATGTAACACCCAAAAGTATGTAAAGCAAAAAAGGATCGAGTATACTCACAGATCATGTTTAGTAAATAAACACTCTCTTGGATTGAAGGGAGCGCTGAGAGATTAGCCTGAACAGTTAACGATAGCATAAGCGAAGAACGGCGCGTAAAACGATGCGAAGTGTACCAAGTGTCGAACGGTAATCCGATCGAATGGCAATCCGATCGGATGGTTATTTGATCGGATGTCAATCCGTTCGGATGGTCATCCGATCGGATGGCCATTCGGTTGGATTGACATTTTGTTTGGTAAGGATGTGTTTGTGTATGATGGCTTTGAAGTTTTCGTTGTGGCATTTAGAAAACAGAGAAGTATCTCTACCTTTCAGGTCGTTCGATCGAACGGCAGTTCGATCGGATGGCAATCCGTCCGGCGAGGTATTTCTCAGAGAACAAGTTCACTGCAAGATTGTCATTCGATCGGATAGTCTTCTGATCGGATGGCAATCCATTAGAAACTATGATCTTTGAAAATTATAAAAGTCTAAGTGTTGATAGTCCAAGTGCAATCCGATCGGATTGCGGTTCGATCGGATGGCAATCCGATCGGACGGCAATCCGTCCCATGAATCTGATCGTTTTGCAACTTGAAAATTTGTTAAGTTTTGAAGGTTTGCGGTTTGCTCGAGACGGTATGACAACGTGTAAAACAACGGAAAAATCCCTCAGACCCAGGTTACCCGATCGAACGGGAATCACCCATATCTGATCAGTTAACTGTTCGTGATGGTGGCTTCATGTTTAACCCAAAATATGTTGTCTCGTTGATAAGAATCAGATCTTGAACCAACACTTCACTAGAAACGAGTAGAAGGTTTGAACGAGATCCGATTCTATCGGTTTTGAGTGCATTGAGTGTAAAAGAGTTGAAAGAAAGTTGGAAAAGTATCTTTCAATCCTTTTAACTTTGAAAATGTTTAGATCTATGCGAAAACATTGTTTAATCTTGTGGAAATCTTTCAGATCTAAGTTGTTCTTGGTGGAATGAAGCCAAATCTTGAAGTTCATAAGAACTCCATGATGACATCATCCTAGAACACCTCAAATCCACTGATTTCACGGTTAAAAGTTAAGATCCAAAGGCGAGAATGATGAAGAAGTTCATGTAGATCATAGAAGTACAAGATTTGAGTTGAAAACTTACAAGTATCGCGAGAAATCGAGAGAAAAGTGGGTTGGAACGCTTGGTCGGACGAGAGAGAGCTGTCACATCGGGTGTTTATAGGTTGCCAAAAAGGGAAAGTGGGTGCAAGTGTCGGATGGCTCACCGATCGGATGACAATTCGATCGGATGGCAATCCGATCGGACGACCATTCGATCGAACGGTCATTCGATCGAAGTGTCCGACGAGTTGAGTTTCGGCGTTTCGTTTCATGTGTTGAGCGTTGCGATGCATTTAAGCGAGTATCGATTAAGCGATGCGATAGATCAATAGTAACCATACAAATACTATATCTAACATACAATCATCATAAATATCTTGCGTTTAGCGTTTGCGACTAGGTTGCGATTGCGATAGGGTTACGACTGCGTTTCAATTAATCACCACAAACATAAAGTAAACACGCACAAGTAACACATAAATAGCACACACATGTAAAACAATATCCAGAATGCATAATTCGGGTTGCGAATGCGATTGCGGTGTGATAGCGATAAAGCGATTAAACCTCGATTATTCATAGATACTCCACATAATACAAGTAAAGCAAAATAAATAAGATATTCGATTACAAGTCATAGTGTACAATCATAGTTAAGCAAGGAGTGACAGATCGCAATTAGCAATCTTTTCTTCCTTTGACTTTGACTTGTACTTTGACTTTCGAAACACGGGGTGTTACAGCCTCCCCTACTTAAAGGAATTTCGTCCCGAAATTAGGCCTTAGCTTTAACAAACAACTGCGGGTACTTCGCCTTCATGTCGCTTTCGAGTTCCCAGGTGAACTCTGCGCCGCGTTTGCCCTCCCAGCGAACCTTCACAATGGGAATGCGTGAGCGCCTGAGTTTCTTGGTCTCTCGGTCCATGATCTCGACAGGCTTCTCCACGAAGTGTAATGTTTCGTCCACTTGTAAATCCTCAAGTGGAACCTATAAATCCTGCTCGGCCAGACACTTTCTAAGGTTCGAAACGTGGAAAGTCGGGTGGACATTGCTAAGTTCCTCCGGTAGTTCGAGTCTGTAGGCCACTTTGCCGATCCTTTCCAGAATCTTAAAGGGTCCAACATATCGAGGCGCGAGCTTTCCTTTCTTGCCGAATCTGATCACACCCTTCCAAGGTGAAACCTTTTGGAGTACGTGATCGCCAACGTCAATTTGGAAGGCGTAACTTTTCTGACGACTCCGAGCCTTCAACAGATTGTCTTGAATTCGGAGGATTTTGTCGGTCGTTTCTTGCAACAGCTCAGGACCAGTTATCTGCGAGTCTCCGATCTCGTGCCATACAATTGGTGATCGACATCTTCTTCCATATAATGCCTCAAATGGTGCCATTTGGATGCTAGAATGATAACTGTTATTGTACGAGAATTCGACTAAAGGTAACTATGCGTCCCAATTACCACCGAAATCTATGACACACGAGCGAAGCATGTCTTCAAGGGTACGAATCGTTCTTTCAGTCTGACTGTCGGTTTGGGGATGGAAAGCGGTACTTAGATTATGCGTAGTACCGAGAGCAGATTGAAATGTTTCCCAAAGACACGAGGTAAACTGACCATCGCGGTCAGAGATGATGTCGCGAGTGTAACACCTCGTAAAAATCACGTCCAATGATGTATTGACACGTGTAATAAACCCTAATAAAGTCAAACGTTGAATTTGAGGGGCTAATTTTGCGAAAAATCAAAAAATTTGATTATAGAAGGACTGGAAATGTTAACATGCTTATTATAAGCCTCTGAATAACATCACATGGTAATCATATTCACAAATGGCCACTTGTTGGTCATGAGTAGTCGTTTGCGTAATTAATTGAAAGATTACGCAATGAAGGGTTAAAAGTGTCAACATGTTAATTCTTACCTCTGAGAGACCTTTTAACAAACCGAGAGCATCATGATAATTGACTACACTCTCGGGAATGCCTAATATTGGCCATTAAGGGCTTTTATGCCTATAAGTGAAGTTGCGCGCAACTTTGCAAGTTTAAGGGGTTAAAGCGTCAATATGTTTAATTATACCTCTGAATGACCTTTTAACGAACCCGAAGCATCGTGATGTTTTATAATACTCCCAATAATTCCTAACATGGATTAGATAAGGCTTCGATGCTATTAAACGATGATATGCGCAAGTTTGCGCATTAGAGGGACCAAAAGCGTCAACTTTTGAATCTGCACCTTTCGACAAACATTTAAGCAAACGGGAGCGTAGTAATAATTAAACACATGCTTGGGAATACCCATTATGGGCCATGGAAGGCTTGGATATCATTAAATGACATTTCGCGCTACTTTGTGCGATTAAAGGACTAATTGCGTCAAACTGCAAAAGTATACCGATTCGTATGGTATCAAACCTTCCGGAATATGATCATAAGTTAAACATGCCCTAAATATCCTTTACATAGCTTAGAAACAGGCTTAGAGGTGTTTGGTGCGCAAAAATAAACTTATTTGATCAACAGGGACTAAAAGCGTCAAAAAGTGCATAAGTTTACATTTTCGCGCATATCTTACGTTCTGAATATATCCGGACATCCAAAAATTTATGTAATCATTAAAATATTTTATTTTAGTGATTGGCATGATAAAATTCCATTCGTCGCTTAATTTGGATCGTTTTTGCGTCCGTTACGACTTCCGTCGTAATTAACCGAATAACGCAACCGTACGACCAAACAAACCGACATCCGAGATATTTTTGAGCACATTTCAAGTTCCCTATACTTTAACTTCATTTAGAGCCTTGAAATGGGGTTAACGGGGCTTAAACATGCCAGAAATGAAGTTTTTACACTGCAGGGGCCATTTCAGCAAATCTGCCATTTTGGTCTCTGGCGGGGAGCGAGAGGCCTCTCGCGGGGGGCCAGAGACTGATCTGGGCAGATTCCTGTTTTCAGCAATCTGGTCGAATTTCAGGGGCTTTTATGTAATATTTTCAATACCTTGGGCTACCATTTGATGGTTTTTAACATCCCATTGTATTCCAAAACCATTTGCCCAAGTGGAGGGCCAAGATTGAAGCTCGGGTTACGAGAAACGATCCTAACGGTTCTTGAAATTCTATATAAACCCACTTGTTCTTGCTCTCATTTCACACCTTGATCTGAATTGTTGTAAGTTGGAGCTTTTGTGCTTCATACCTGAACATCCTAGATCAATTCCATCCTTGGTTGGACCCTTTGTAAGTGTCCTTTCGTGCTTAGTTCAATTATTTGGTTCTTAAAGCCGAAAAGTCAAGCATTTGCGATAAACAATTTGACTTTTAAACGGTCAAGCCATTGTTCGCAACGAACATGGCTACGTGATCGTAATTAGGTAGGTATTAAACCCTCAAAGGGGCACCTCCTAATTACCACGTTTGCTTAGTTAATTGTCGGGTCAAAGTAATTAAAATAAAAGTCAAGCGAGTCGGTTTTTAAATAAAATTCATAACTAATGATGTAAAGGCAATAAAATCAGTTTTGTCACTTTAATAACTTGGTAAATATTAATTGAACATGTCTAGGCGTGTTCAACCCGACAATTTTGAGTTTAGGCTCGGTTCGGAACCGAAAGTCGCAAAAGTAGACTTTTGCTTTGACTTTCAGTTCTGACCCGATTTAGCTTAGTTTAGATATGCCTTAGGATTCCTTTAGGACCATATTATAGGTTAGTATAACCCTCTGAGGTTATACAACTTGGTTCCTTAGAAATCCTAGTTCATTGCATGTTTCCGTTAAATGCCTAAATGTTGACCATAATGCCCTTTTGATATTAAAACAAGATTTTTGTAAATGTGAGAGGACAAAAACCTTTATTACTGATTTATAAACATGTCCATAAAATTTCACATCAGTTCGTGGTCTAAAATGGGAGTTAAGCGCAATAGCGTAAATTGAAAGCTTTTTATTAATTAAACGGCATTTTCGGCATAAAGCCTATTTGAACCCAAATTTTGACATCAAACCTTTTACCTACTGATGTAATATAATATTTTGGGATTTTTGGAGATTTTTATTAAATTTTAAGATAATCATAACATAGAGTTCTGGCATAGGCTCGGTAATTGACGATAACGCCCTTTTTGCTAATAAAATGAGTTTTATACATCCTTTACGTGTAAAACCTTTTTCTACTAATTTTATATGACAAATAAGTTATTTTAAACGGTAAAGACTGGTCAAAATCTCAGATTTCCTTATTTAAACCAAATATCGTCAAATACCGACTTTTATGCGATTTAGGCGCATAGTATGGTTTAAAACCATATTAGGCACCTAAAGATTGACACCTACTAATGTTATGAATAAGTTTTTATACTTTAACCATAAATAAAAGTTTTGAACTCAGATTTCCAAAATTAACCCTTAAAGCATATGTGAAATGACCAAAATGCCCCTACGGTGCATAGTTTGGCCATAAATGATAAATTTCACAAATGTGAGATATCTTACTGATATAACTTGATAAAATAAATATTTTTACTGATCATTTTAGACCAGAACCTCAGATTATTATTTAACCTCTTTTATAATCTTTAAAATGACCAAAATGCCCTTTCGGGCTTAATGTGATTTTAAATTCGTTTTGGGCATAATGGAAGATATCCTACTGATATCACAACATATTTAAGGAATATTAACTTGTGGAACATGTTCATGACTCATTTGGTTACCCGTTATGCATTTTCGCGTTCGGTACGGTTTATGTAACTACTTTGCATAAATTAACCGAAACGGGTCAAACCTTATCATTTTCACTTCAAAATCCTGGATGTGTTTAGTTTACCCATATTATACAAGTCTTCGTACTTGTCGGGTCTAAATCACATTCTAATCCGGTATGCGCTTAATCTTGCGTTTTGAACCGTAAACCTTTCCTTTAACAAAACCTTCATTCCAGATTGAGAGCCCCAGTAAAGGTACTTATGCTTGCTGATTAGAATATACGGCTGAGTATAAATTGCATTTTAAGCTCAGGTAAATACTTTTAACTTATTTTCCCTTATACGGGCTTGGGGTACGGTATATAAAATACCGCTTGGTCGGGCATTGAATTTTTAATCATATGAAGGTTAATTTATTGAGATGACCCGTTTAAACTGTTTTGTTTGCTTAAAGCCTTTGGGGGGTTAATGACCATGTCTCGGATATCCTTGGCATCATTCATTGAAATGGCCATGACCTAAGCACGGGGTGTAGGCATACACCTGCCGGTGCGTATATATATATAAAAAGATATAACCGCCTGTTCGAGAATAACTCGCCGCGGGATTATATAATGTGGTGTGTCAATTAATCTTTAACCCGGTATTCAGCCCGGGCTACTAAACGCATAACGAACATGTAATTATTTTACAAGTTTATATATAAATAATTATCCCAAGTTATAAAAGAATTTTCGTGCCTTGTGCATTTAAATTAATTTTCATAAAGATTTTCAAAAGTGTCAGTTAATTGTATTTACCAGTGTAAACTGACGTATTTTCCAAAAAGGTTAAGTGACAGGTACTGTACGTAAATTGGCTGGGAGCTCAGGGCGTTAATAGGGAATCTTGCAAGTTCTAAATGTCTAAAGTCTGTTGAACAATGTTTATGTTTCTGTTTTAAGATCCGCCTGTGGATCCTCTTACATTCCATTTATAATACTTATGTTACTTTCACTCGGTTTGTAATATATTTTACTTTAGACTTCCGCTGTGCATTGAACTGTGATTATTTGACTATGATGATATCAACTACGTCACGATACTCCCCACCGGTAATACGTGGAAATATCGGGGTGTGACAGGTTGGTATGAGAGCCAACGTTTAAGTGAATTAAACACTAGCCTTTAGTGTTTAATCTCAAATGACACAGTAGCACATTCCTCAGATCTTCTGAGTCTAGACTTAACATAGGAATACTCTCATTCCTATTCAGTAAAATATTGTTTTCGATTTTATATATTTTGAATATATCGCTAGGTAAAGAAGCCGTGATGGAAATTCTCCACATCCGAAGCCTAGAAATGCCAAGCTTCGTACCGCGGCTAGGATAAGCGTGCAACCAGTTGGAAGAAAGACCTTTATGGACCTATTTCCAAAACCAAATTTGTTTAAACCCTTATCCAGACTACGAAGTCCATACCAGGAGGTCCCTGAGGCTCCCACATTGAAGATGATACATGTGGATGTTATTAATCCCTATTTCTTATTTCCGAGTTTCGGAATTTCAGACTTAGAATATACCAGTCAAAACCTAATCCGTGATCCTTGTCTTTTTCTTTAATCATTGAATCCTTGGATTCTACTTCTGCAATGGATCCTGATTTGAAATATTACTTTATTCACTAAAATCTTCAGAGTCGCTACTGCGTACGATAAATAAAGATGAAGAAACAACCAGAATAAAGAAAGGAAGACATTAGAAGACCCTCCTTCATCATACTTCTTTTCATTAAAATCCCTATTTGGGTATTTGATTATTGTAGTCCTTTGTGGACGTAGTATTTCATTATAGTCCTTGCGGGCCTACGTCTCCTGATAAGACTTGGTATATACGTATGTTTATCATAGTCCCTTCAAGGGCATTATATTTCAATATAGTCCTTTTATGGACATGTTATTTTATTAAAATCCTTTCGGGAATATGTTATTTTTAAATAATCCTTCCATGGGCATGAGATTTCATTATAAGTCCTTCAGCGGATATGATATCTCCTTGTAACCCCTTCGTAGACCTGATACTTTATTATAGTCCCTACATGGGCAAACTGTAATTTTATAGTCCCTATACTTATAATTTCCTTTTAAAGTCCTCTATGGATAAGTATGATACTAAAAGTCCTGTTTAAGGCATTATGGTAAATTTCCTAATGATTTATTGAAGGTTTTGAAAATTTTATATAGGTATTCATTTGTCCTTTATCAACCATTAGTATCACTTGATTCGAATTTTATCGATCTGCTAAATAATTTCAAAAGATCTTCTTAATGGTTTACCGCTGCCAAGTGGCAAGTCCACATTAATTGGCCAAAACTTTTGGTAGTTAAGGATGATTATTCCTTCTACTATGATAGTTAAGGGAGATACCCCTTCTATCTAGAGGTGGTGAACTATGTTCAAGCCTCCAAACCTATAGGATCAATGCGATCATGGTAATATTGTGGAACCATTAAGACAAAGTAATCTTGTTAACATCTGAGAACATGTTAACACTCCTGGCAGTGTGACCTGAGAGACCACACCAGCCGTCAGGGTATTTGGACTATGTCCAGGCCTTAAAGCCTATATGATCGAATTAGATCATGGCAAGTATCATCAGTATGATGATCAAAGTATAAAACATCCATTTATGATGTAGAGCCTACTGGCTATAATATATTGTCCATTAGTGACATTGACATTGTGATCCTTATGATCCCCTGTTCAAAGTAGTGACCTATGCTCCAGCCTAATAGTCTATATGATCAATGAGATCATGACTAAAAAAAAATCATCAATACGATGATTAAATTTAACATCCTTAATGATGTTTTGCCTACGGGCTATATTATATTGTCCAATAGTGACAAGGCAATTGTAATCTTTTATAATTCTTTGCCCAAGGGGGGTGAGCTATGCTCAAATCCCATAGTCTATATGATCAATGCGATCCTGACCAGTATCATCAGTATGATGATCATAATATTAACATCCCTAGTGATGAAAAGCCTACGGGCTATACTTTATTCTATTGGAGATAAGACAAAGTTAGTGGTGGTCTTTATGATCCCCTGTTCAAAGTGGTGGGTTATACCCAACCCTAACAATCTATATGATCAGTGCGATCATGACTAATATCATCTGATGCGATGATCATATTATTTTATAGGATATTTGAAGTACAGTCTTGGGTCTTCCTATCTTCATAGGGAGATTTCAAGAAGTACTTTCCGACTCAATGGTTATGATTATATGTATCTTGACGGTGATTTAGATAACGAAACTAGAGTAATACAATAAACACATGGTGGATACGCCGCTGGTACTTCCTATATATAAGTGCGTTTATTGTATTACCCTTCGTGGCATTATCCTGAATCACCGATAGGATCTATATCACCTACGGATTATATACTATATTGTCCATTAGAGACATTGTCAAATGTGGCCGTTATGGTACATCGTCGAAGGTGATGGGCAATGCCCAAGCCTTAAAGTCTATAAGATCGATAAGATCATGACTGATATACTCAATGACGATAATTATATATATATATATATACATATATGTATATATGTAAACATCCATTAATGATATCCTAGGATTTGCCTATATGCCAAAATAAATCGCCTTTCAAGACGATGACAATGGTAGTCTATGACTCCCTGTCCAATGGTGAAGAACTAGGTTCAAATCTTAAAACCCCTAATAATAAGATTGCGGCTTATAAATTAATGTCCTCCGTGACAGGCGTTTGTTGCCATATCTTATAACGTCCTCTGCGACAAGGCCTTCGTGCCATATGATTATTTATGTCCTTCCTGACGGACTAATGTTTCATATTTTAGAAAGCCATTATGGCAAGCCTTCGAGCTATCTAAAATCATCTATATGCCAAAGACAGTTGGGACATTTTGATCCCCTGTCAAAAGGGTAATGTACTTTGTCCAAACCCTAAAGGCCATTGATGGTCCTTCTGTGACCTAGGCTGAATGTAATTGAAGTACATCCAAATAACATTCATTAGGAATGTTCATACCCTATTAGCTTATATGGTTTAATAATACCATGGTTAATGCATGTTAGGTCGTCAGGGTGATGACTCGCTATAGAAATGCAATTAAGCAATTGATTAATTTTGGCATTTAGTGCCAAGCCTCAAGTATGGCAAACTTGAATGAGACGAATAACAGTTGCGATACTGAGGATGCAACAAATGTGAACCTCAAGGTTAATATGATTGACGCAACTATGAGAAAGGCTATGAGAAAAGTCATGAAAAGATTCAAAGAACAGAATGCTACTTGCCCTAAATCATATTCCCTCTGATCATGAAAAAGAGCTTTGTTCATACTTTGAATGCGAAAAATGAACCAAATAAGATGATATATAGTGAGGAGCCCTGTTCCTCTAAAAGGATGTACTTAAAGGTAACTTGTCTCTGGCAAATCAAGAGACTTCAATGGCGAAAAAGGGGCCATTGATTGCATGAAATTGTTGGATGAAATAGAAACCATTATGGACATCAGCGGTTGTGCTGAGAGAGACATTGTGAGATATGTATCACAGTTATTCAAGGGCAGTGCCCTTAATTGGTGGAAGACTTTAATGAAATTTCAGAAAGAATACTCCTATACAATTGGAGATGGTCCAAGTTGTCTACAACTCGGAATGGAAAAGGTGGAATAAGAATTTCCCGATTCTCACCATGATGGATCTAGACCGTAAACAGAATGTTATAGACTTTAGCTTTTTGTCTGGGATAGTACCCTATTCAGTAAACCCAGAGTCTAAGCATAATGCACTATATATATATATATATATATATATATATATATATCGATGGTTTAGTATCAGAAATAAGAGGGCATGTTAAGACGTCAAAGTCTGCTTCTTATAAATCCATTATGGATCTATCCCTGCCATTAGATGGGTTAGGAAGTAAATCGGTAAAATCTGGGGCTACCAGAGAAAGGAAAAAGGGAGAAGGATAACTCCCAGAGATCTAAAGAGCCTGTATGCATGACCTGCAACAAAAGGGCACTAGGACAGTGTCTAACAGACTAAAGGTTAAAGAAGTGTGGCATCTGTAGTTCCCTAAATATAGAAACATAAGGAATGCAGTCTGTTTCGGCTGTGGCATTAAGGGCCACATCAGAGCAAACTGCCCTAAAATTGTCAAAAATTTTATAGCTAAATATAGAAGAATTAAGAATGGAGGCGCCTAAACCCTCCTGATGAATGTTAGAGGCAGTTCATATCAAGGATGACACCAGATAAACCCCTTATTGTGAACTTATTGCTAAGAATTACGTTTGGATTCAGGTGCTATTGAGTCTTTCATAAGATAATAAACTTAGCAAACTCTTAGAATTCTCCCATAAGAACTCCAGACATTAAGTGTAAGGTAAAACTTACCAACAAGAATCATAAGAAACCCTTACTTCTATTTCTTGTCCTATAATCTTCATTCATTAAAATCTAAAGTACTCTTTCTCCAGATCGAGTACGATGATATATGTTATTTTATTTTATTTTATTATATCATTGATTTCTATCAACTGCGAATGCTAGACTATGCTCGATAAAGGAGCCATATGAGGATTTGCGTATCCTAGTGCGTCCCATAGATTGCTTCCATGCCTGATCAGTATGGAGGTTTAATGTATGGAACCACTGAGATATCCCGATGGTCATATGGTACTAGAGTCGGCTAGTGGTGTTCAAAGAAGATATCCAATGTAGGATTTTCCAGGTAAGTGTCTCTGATTAAGGAATCCGTGGACTCATAAAGAAAACGTGTCAATTATCTGACACAGGCAATAATAGTAAAACCGGGGGCTTGAGATTTGGGAAATCTCTGTAGTCTCCTTGTGTCTTGATTATCCTCTCCAAAGAATACCCTGTTTACCTCCTGAGACAAGTAGAGTTAAGATTAACATTCCGCTTAGGGCTGCGATATTGTGAAATCTCCATAACGATTAGTACCATCATTATTGGGAGAATCGAAACTTTAATTAGGTGAGTTTTAAGATAAAGGTTCATCAAGCCAAATTCGTAATTCTGAGAACTCTGATATTATTGATTAAGAAAGACGGTTCATTATGCTTATGCATTGATTACCGCAACCATACTTAGGTAACAATTAAGAATCGACATCGGCTGCCCAGGATCGTCGATTTGTTCGACTAGCTGTAAGGATTAGCTACTCCTTAAGATTTTTTAGGCAGTGGTTGGAATAACCATCTCACCTTAAATAAGCTTTTCTATAATAGTTATTATATAAGTATCAAGGCTGCTCCTTTGGAGGCCTTGTATAGATGAAATGCCAAACGTCCGTTTGATGGACGGGATTTTGGAAAGTCCAATTATCAGGTTCTGAAAATTACCTTGGAAACAACGAATAAGATCATACGAATTCGAAATCGTCTGAAAGTTGCCAGTAATCGGCAGAAAAATCTAAGATTGATGAAAATCGCAACTCTCTTAAGTCCTTAATAAGGAATAGGGTTCAATTAAAGAAGGGTGTGCTGAAATTTAAATTTATCGGGTTAATTAAGCTCTGATATATGAAATCATTCAAGGAAATCGAATATATCAAGATTTGTAACCTATAAGCTAAAAATTACCTGAGGAACTTGATGGAAATCAATGTGTCCCACAATAGTGATTTAAGGATATGTTTCGCCTGTAAGTCAAGACGCATTATCACATAATGATATGCAGATTAATAAAAATTTATGATTTGTTGAGAAACCCATATCGATTAAGGATCGACAGGGTAAGAAGCTCCAAAATGATACATGTACCTAATATAAAGGTTGTTGGTGCATGCGTCTGTCGACTTCGTCTTGTATCGAGTCTTGTATTAGTTTGTATAGATCAGGGCATGTTATACGAGAAATCTGTCAAATATAGGCTAGAAGTTAATTTCACACGAAATTAGGAATTAGGTATTTCGTACGAAATTACTTTGTAATTTCGCACGAAATTACTATTTCGTGTGAAATGTAATTTCGTTTGAGTCGTTCCATGCGAAATTACCTTGCCTATAAATAGGTGACTGGTCTGTGTTATTTAAAACAAAATTAGATTCCGGTTTAGAGAGCCGAAGTGTCTACTCGCTGTAAAGTTTGTCAAATCAATCTAAAGACAATTTAAAGTGATATTCTAGCTGAATTGAACTTGATACGTCTGTTTCCGCCTTTCGTATTAAGAAAAACTCTTCTGATCGACTCATTCGGGTCAGAAAACGATCCTACAAGTGGTATCAGAGCTCAGGAGGAAGAGTTCTTACCAATTCAGCTTAAAATTCTGATTTCTACACCTTCTTTTCAAAATTAAACTTGATTTCACGGTTAAAATGACTTGAATTTCACACATTATATGCGAAATTGTGTTTTAACAAAGCCTTGAAAGTTTCAGACTTAAAATCAAACTAAAATCTGATCAATTTTAACAAAAACAGCTCGAGATGATGACATCAGCAGTATTTCACACGAAATAAGCGTTATTTCGCACCAAATTGTAATTTCGTTTGAGTTGTTCCGCACGAAATTACCTATTTCGCACCAGATTGTATTTTCGCTTGAGTATTTCGTACGAAATTAGTTAATTTCGCTTGAGACTGGTATTTTGTTTGGTTATTTCGCACGGAATCAGTTATTTCGTGTGAAAGGGGTATTTCGTTTGAATAGTATTTTGTTTGAAGAGGTTATTTCGCTTGAGGAAGTTAATTTCGCTCCAAAGGAATTTCTTTTGAAATCTATTTTCGTTTGAAAGTGACTGTTTTGTGAAAAAGTTTACCGAATCATGGAAGAAGAATTTTATAACGCGTTTGCTACAGCCCCGACTACTCCTACTGCCATTGCTCAGAACATGAACATGGAAAATGAAACTGGAACTTTACAAAAACCTCCGAAACTAATGAGCATTGAGGAGTATTATGGATGGAAATATCGATTTGAAAACTGGGTTCAAGCAATTCATTTGAGATCTTGGGAGTGTATTGAGAAAAAGTATGTTAAACCTCGTACTGATATGGGAGTTATCAAAACTATTTCAGAATTTTCGGACAAAGAGAGAGACATGTATAAAGCAGAAAAGATGATGATCAGTTTACTCCAGCAAGCTATCAAAGAAGACATCTTCATTTTGCTCCAACATGATAACACTTCACGTTCAATTTGGGAAGCTCTTCGAATTAAGTTTGAGGGAAGTGAGAAAATGATCAAGAGTAAAAAGACATTGCTAAAGAAAGAATTTGATTTATTTTCAAGTTTGCCGGGAGAAGATACAAAGAAATTGATTGAAAGATATTGTCACTTAGTACGATCAACGTCATTGTTAGGTATTAACAAAGATCGTGAGGAATGGGTTGAAAAATTAGCTGATGCTTTACCTCAGAAAGAGTGGGGTACATTTTTGATGATATTAAAGAATACTGGTGAATATGAAGGCTTAACAATTTCCCAGTTCATCGAAAAGATTGAAGGACAAGATCTGGAACAACAGAAAATTGCAAGAATGAACAATCCGAGTGCACAACAAGATGTTAAGATGTACTTCAAAGGAAATGTTCAGAATGTCGAAACAAGTACAAAAATCCAAACTGCTTTCAGTGTCGAAAATTCATCTGAATCAATCAATCAAAGTTTAAACAGTAGCAGCAGTGGATTCTCCTCATATCCAAGTGTTAATCCGAAAGCTTCAAGCTCAAGTCATCAATTTCAAAGCTCAAATAGCAACAATGGTCATGTTTTAAATTGCAACATCGCGTTGCATCTTCAGAATGGTCAAAATTTTTCAGAAGAAGTTGTCAAAAGTCATATGTCATTGCTAACTACTGTGTTGGAATCATATAAGGATTGTTTGCTGGAAGGATCGGAAATCCTATGTTGACAAAAGAGGATTACGTTTAGATTGATTCTGAGGAAATGGAGCTGATGGATATCAAATGGTGTTTAGCTAGAGTTTTGAGAAGAGCTGAAAAATTCAAAATGATTACTGGAAGAGATGATTTTCTGGATGCTAATGTTTCTACTTTAGGTTTTGATAAATCTAAAGTTACTTGTTTTCGATGTAGGGAGAAAGGACATTTCAAGAGAGAATGTAGAAATCGAGAAGCAAGTGGAGCACAGAATCCGTTTGGAAAAGATGATTACTATCGGAAAGCCATTTATCAACAAGTTACTCATCAACCGTATCAAAAAAAGGAACCACAAACTGCTCATGCCAAAATGATCGTAGAAGCAAATAAGAAAGCTTATTATGGCATAATTGATCAAGATGATGAAAAAGTTGCAGAAGGCTTTAGCTGGGATAAATATATTCCATCTGATTAAAAAACAGTTGCATTAATTGCTCAGATAATTCAAGAACCAGACTTGATGACTGAATGGATGAAAGTGTTTGGTGATGATGAGAAGAATCAAGAAGATGAATCTAGTTCTTCAGATGATAGTTCAGAAAGTACTCAAGTGTTTGATCAATCATTAACTGATGATAGTGATGATGAAGAAGAAATGCATATTAATATTTCAAAAGTTCATTTATCTCCGGAAAGTTTTCAATTTTATTTTGCAGATAGAGTGGAGAAACTGAAGGAGAAACAAGCAGCAAAAGAAAAGAAAAAGTTGAAAAGTGAAAGTGTTGTTCAAGAAGAGAAGTCTGAACAAAGTGAAGAAGTTAAAGTTGCTGAGATAGTGGTTGATTCTAAGAAAGTGGTTGAAATTGAGAAAATGATTGAAGTTGAGAAGATAGTCGAAGTTGAAAAGATTATAGAAGTTGAAAAAATTGTTGAAGTTATCAAACCTTGTTTAAAGTGTCTGGATTCGTGTAAGCAGTGTGAAGAGAAAGAGGAAAAGTTGAGTGAGCAAGATAAGATGAAAGAAAATTTACTGTTCAATCTCAACTATGTGAAAGAATCGTATGATGTGCTGAATAGAACAGTGACTGGTCTACAAAAGACTAATTCAGAAAGAGAAGATGCGTTGACTATGATGAATTCTGTGATGATGATAAAGCAGAAAACAATAAATCATTACATTGAAGAATGTGCAAAGCTGAAGCAAGAGTTGGAGACAGAAAAGATTGAGAATGAAAGAATCAGACGTTTACTATAAAGTTATTCTAGTTCTGATTATTTGATTGATAGAATTTATCCAACTGCTGCAGGTATGGAAGCTTTTCAAGATAAGAAGACTGGAGAAAAGGATACTGGTAAGAAACAAAGTGCAAATTATAACAAGTGTCCGCCTCCAATTTGGGAAGGTTATTCTCCCAGAAAACCAAATGAGGAGCAAGTCAAAAAGGCAGTCAATATAAAGTTAAAGTCCAAAACAACTGATGGTTTACCAGAAAACATTGATGTCACATTCACATCGTCTGACCCTGATCATGAGTCTGAGTTAATAAAAAAGGTGGTCGATCAGGTGTTGGATAAAGATGAGGAGTTAGAGTCAAAATCCGAGTCTGGAAGTTCGAGTCCGTCAGTCAACAGTTCAAAACCATCGATTAAAAGAGTATACAATAAAGAATTCTTGTTATCAAAATCTAATTTGAATGACGAAACAGTCAAAGTTGTATATACTTTGAATGATTCAGACAAATTATATTCTGATGAGGAATTTCCAATAAGAGGTGTTAAACTAGATGTTGGGATTGAACCCTACCAAAGGAACATATAATTAAAGCCAAAACTGGATCAGAGCAGTGGATCCAAAATAAGCAGAAGTTATGTATACAAGTCTCTCCCCTTGAAAGTGGTTTCAACATCTGCTGACCTCCTATCTACTGATCGTACAAACTGCTGACCTACAAACTGCTGATCAAGTAAAAGACTAATGAAAGATTAAAGCTCTGCTGTTCAATCTACTGCCTTAAGTCAAGCTCTGCTGGTTATGACAAGTACTGCTGGGTTCACATCAGTGGAAGGAAGCAGCAGTAGTTTAGATATCTTTATGTAATGAAATGTAATAGCAGTAGTTAGCATAGCAGAGGTTGTATAGATCAGGGGTTAGAGTTTGTTAGGAGGTTAGATGTCACTTTCATGGTGACGTCAGCTTAGATGCCTCAGTGGTTTGCTCGTGCCTATAAATAGAACAGTGCCATGCACTGTTCTATTTAGCTCTTTCACTATCTTCTTCCTGCACGAACAAATACTGTGAGCTTAGGCTGAGGGGGAGTTTGTTGCATACTTGCAAATTGTAATCGTTGTTGAAATTAAATTCAATCATTCGGTTCAATGTTAAACTTGTATGTTAAAAGCAATTCTCCTGTTTGATTGTGAAAAGTTTGCTTCCATCTTAATTCCGCTGCACAACTCATTCATCTTTATTTTAATTCAAACGTAAAACACAATCAAAACCAAACTCAGATCCTAACACCAGAAATGATTAACAAGGTTTTCAAATTAACAGAAATTAATATTTCTGAAATAAAAAATATAAATCTTTCTGAAAAACCAAGACCTTACACCTCAAGAGTTCAACAACATTTAAACAAGAAAAAGGGTTACAGTTTTGGTTCTGGTTTTCAAAAGAAACCGAACCATAACGGTAATTACAAAAAGAAGGGATTGGGTTTTATTCCACCGAAAAATCATAAAAATGAGAAAATTTATAAAATAAAAACTGTATTTGTTTCAGGGACAAGTTCGGAAGAAGAACAAAAGAGTTCATTCTGGAAGCAAACAAACAAAGAGTTCTTTGCAGAGAAACAAAAGTTTGAGAAGAATGGAGCTTATCAGAGAAAAGAGACAAGAACATGTTACAGATGTCAAGAAGTTGGACACATTGCCTGGAATTGTCCTATGGCAACCAACATCAAACAGGAAGCTGTTTCTAAACTGAAAGAAAAGATTGTTGAGAAAAATGAACCACCAACTGAAAAATTCAAAGTTTTTAAAAATTCAACATATGAAGTTGGTGAATGTTCGAAGAAAAGATTTTACAAGAAAAGAGTAAATCTTAACAACCAGAAATGGATTGTTAAGAAATCTGATGTGAAATCTGGCGATGAATCTGATTCCACAAAGTCAGAGGAGCCACAAGTTGAGTTAAAAGTTGAAACTTCAGTTCCGCCAATGGATGATGTCAATTTTCCACCATTGAGGGCTGAAAATTTTAGAAAAGTTGGAAATGTTGAGATTTCAAATAAATTCTATTCTGAGAAGAAAGAATTTGATGTTGAAAAAGTTTTTAATGGAAATGTTAAAAAAGATTTTTGGAAAGATGGTTGAAGGAAAAGTCACAGGGGTTAAAGAGTTTTTTGAAACTAAGAAAGTAACTTATTACCCAAGTGAAACTAAAGTTGAGGAGGAAACATCCAAGTTTGATCAGGCTTGGATGTCTGTTTTTCATATGTGAAAAGTCTGACTTGCCGGAGCTTCCAGGTTGGTAAGTGTGAAGCAGGTATCGGCATCTTTCTTGAGAAATTCACGAAAGTGATTTCGACTTACAAGTGGTAAATAAGGGACATTAAATTGTACTTGATTTTCTACAAGTGGTATTTGTTGATGATTTTAAACTGTTATATTTTTCAAGAGGTTGAAAAAAAAACAATATGATGAAACCCCGATCTTACAAGTGGTAAAATCAATAAAACTAATTTTCCGGAAAAACCATTTGATTAAAACAAACTTAAGTGTTTTGAAATCACAATGGGAAAATAGTTTGTTGTCAGGGGGAGTTCTGATTGTTTATGCCAAGTGGATGGCGATTTGAAACGTTTTGATATCAGTTGTCAATTTACTTGTATAGTTTGTTTTCAATTTTTTTTAAATGTTTTTGCATTTTAGGGGGAGTAAGAAATTTCAGAAAATCCAAAAACATTTGAAAATTTGAAAAAGGCAAAAACATGATAAAATCAAAAATGAGTTTTGTTGTAAAAAGAGGAAATGATAGTACATCAGTGGACATTCACAGCATGCTAAAGAATTGGAAAGTTAAAATGTGATAAACGGTCTCACTGATGATGTGCCAGTAGGTTTTTACACATTTAGTAGATTGTGACGAGATATAAACCTAAATTTCAAACTTACTTATATCGTGGGGAACATCTCTCGGATATATGGGTAACCCCCGAAATCTTGTTTGAAGGGTCCCTCTTTCTGAGATACTAGGTCTTTATACTCAGTGATATCTGGGGTATTATCCCGAGACTTCTGATATTGCGGAAGCAATGGCCTAGTCTCCGTATAATACTTTACGCTTGCTTGAAATATAGCACCACCCTCAGTACAAAAAATGATGAAACATTGCAAAATGCTAATCATGTGCTGTTGAAGAAAAGATTCTCTAAAGGGAACATACCTAAAGTCGAAGCCATCATCTCTCTGATTTTGCGGAAGCAATAGCCTGAGCTCTCATGGCCCTCGCATTTTAACCCTTTACAGATATCATCTAGGTATACTCACATGTAAGACTGAATAATGGGATCTGGATACGGGAGTATATTCTGAGGTGGGAGACATGATTAAGTTTAAGTGCTTAAAACACTAATCTCATATCTCGAAACAGTTGAACTTTGTGTGAGAATTTAAATGGATCAGTATACTGGCAATCTAAGTGAATCGTTTAGAACTGAAAATGTTTAAAGCTTAATGGTGTTGGTGATTTGTCTCAGAAACTGATGTGATCCTCTTACACAAACTCACAAAAAATATTGTCTGTAAATATTTCTTTACTGTATTTCTTTTTAATTCAAAAACTCAAAAAGATTTTAAGTGTGTTTTAGCATAAATTTTGAAAAGTTCAAAAAGATTTTCGACAACTGATGTTAGAAAGCTGATGTTCAAAATTCCAAGTGCTAAACATGATGCCAATCAGTAAGGAGGAGTCTGTTTGAATTAATAAAAGATTTTGAATTGAAAATGTTATTTTTACAAATGGTTCATCAGAGATTGACTTTGTAAAATCATTTTGTTCGTTACTTGCAAATGATGTTGTATTTGTGTTTACAAGTGGTGAGCAGAGAATAAATTTGTCAAATTATAAATTTGTGAAATTTATTGTTGGGTAGAGATATGTGCAGGTTAACCAGGTTTCTTATCCTGAGATGTATAGAGCCAGGTTATGATCTTGATTATGATGATGCTGATGAACTTAAGGAATCAAGAGATCTGATCAAGAGAATTAAGAAGATCAACATTCGAGGGGGAGTTTAGTTGATAGAGTGAGATAAAAGCTAGATGGAGATTCTGGAGATGAAAAGAGAAGAAAGAGATTGAGGATGCTTTACATTGTTAGATACTTTGGAAGAGTTCGAGAGGACTGATAAAGACTGAAGATGTTGAAGACTCGACACTGAAGACTCGTCGACATCCGAGGGGGAGTCTGTTGGTGCATGCATCTGTCGACTTCGTCTTGTATCGAGTCTTGTATTAGTTTGTATAGATCAGGGCACGTTATACGAGAAATCTGTCAAATATAGGCTAGAAGTTAATTTCGCACGAAATTAGGAATTAGGTATTTCGTACAAAATTACTTTGTAATTTCGCACGAAATTACTATTTCGTGTGAAATGTAATTTCGTTTGAGTCGTTCCATGCGAAATTACCTTGCCTATAAATAGGTGACTGGTCTGTGTCATTTAAAACAAAATTAGATTCTGGTTTAGAGAGCCGAAGTGTCTACTCGCTGTAAAACTTTGTCAAATCAATCTAAAGACAGTTTAAAGTGATATTCTAGCTGAACTGAACTTGATACGTCTGTTTCCACCTTTCGTATTAAGAAAAACTCTTCTGATCGACTCATTCGGGTCAGAAAACGATCCTACAAAGGTCACCTTGGGTGCTTGGAGAGGTCCCAAATATGTTATGGAGGTTAAGTCCATGATACATCAGAAAGTACTTCCATTACTTGAGCAAATCTCGAGGTCGAGATTTCTTTTAAGGGGGTGAGGATGTAACACCTCGTAAAAATCACGTCCAATTATGTATTGACACGTGTAATAAACCCTAATAAAGTCAAACGTTGAATTTGAGGGGCTAATTTTGCGAAAAATAAAAAACTTTGATTATAGAAGGACTGGAAATGTTAACATGCTTATTATAAGACTCTGAATAACATCACATGGTAATCATATTCAGAAATGGGCCACTTGTTGGTCATGAGTAGTCGTTTGCGTAATTAATTGAAAGATTACGCAATGAAGGGTTAAAAGTGTCAACATGTTAATTCTTACCTCTGAGAGATCTTTTAACAAACCGAGAGTGTCATGATAATTGATTACACTCCCGGGAATGCCTAATATTGGCCATTAAGGGCTTTTATGCCTATAAGTGAAGTTACGCGCAACTTTGCAAGTTTAAGGGGTTAAAAGTGTCAATATGTTTAATTATACCTCTGAATGACCTTTTAACGAACCTGAAGCATCATGATGTTTTATAATACTCCCAAGAATGCCTAACATGGATTAGATAAGGCTTCGATGCTATTAAACGATGATATGCGCAAGTTTGCGCATTAGAGGGACCAAAAGCATCAACTTTTGAATCTGCACCTTTCGGCGACCATTTAAGCAAACAGGAGCATAGTAATAATTAAACACATGCTTGGGAATACCCATTATGGGCCATGGAAGTCTTGGATATCATTTAATGACATTTCGCGCTACCTTGTGCGATTAAAGGACTAATTGCGTCAAACTGCAAAAGTATACCGATTCTTATGGTATCGAACATTCCGGAATATGATCATAAGTTAAACATGCCCTAAATATCCTTTACATAGCTTAGAAATAGGCTAAGAGGTGTTTGGTGCGCAAAAATAAACTTATTTGATCAACAGGGACTAAAAGCGTCAAAAAGTGCATAAGTTTACATTTTCGCGCATATCTTACGTTCTGAATATATCCGGACATCCAAAAATTTATGTAATCATTAAAATATTTTATTTTAGTGATTGGCATGAAAAAATTCCATTCGTCGCTTAATGGGGTTAACGGGGCTTAACCGAATAACGCAATCGTACGACCAAACGAACCGACATCCGAGATATTTTTGAGCTCATTTCAAGTTCCCTATACTTTAACTTCATTTTAGAGCCTTGAAATGGGGTTAACGGGGCTTAAATGTGCCAGAAATCAAGTTTTTACACTGCAGGGGCCATTTCAGCAAATCTGCCATTTTGGTCTCTGGCGGGGAGCGAGAGGCCTCTCGCGGGGGGCCAGAGACTAATCTGGGCAGATTCCTGTTTTCAGCAATCTGGTCGAATTTCAGGGGCTTTTATGTAATATTTTCAATACCTTGGGCTACCATTTGATGGTTTTGAACATCCCATTGTATTCCAAAACCATTTGCCCAAGTGGAGGGCCAAGATTGAAGCTCGGGTTACGAGAAACGATCCTAACGGTTTTTGAAATTCTATATAAACCCACTTGTTCTTGCTCTCATTTCACACCTTGATCTGAATTGTTCTAAGTTGGAGCTTTTGTGCTTCATACCTGAACATCCTAGATCAATTCCATCCTTGCTTGGACCCTTTGTAAGTGTCCTTTCGTGCTTAGTTCAATTATTTGGTTCTTAAAGCCGAAAAGTCAAGCGTTTGCGATAAACGCTTGGACTTTTAAACGGTCAAGCCATTATTCGCAACGAACATGGCTACGTGATCATAATTAGGTAGGTATTAAACCCTCAAAGGGGCACCTCCTAATTACCACGTTTGCTTAGTTAATTGTCGGGTCAAAGTAATTAAAATAAAAGTCAAGCGAGTCGGTTTTTAAATAAAATTCATAACTAATGATGTAAAGGCTATAAAATCAGTTTTGTCACTTTAATAACTTGGTAAATATTAATTGAACATGTCTAGGCATGTTCAACCCGACAATTTTGAGTTTAGGCTCGGTTCGGAACCGAAAGTCGCAAAAGTAGACTTTTGCTTTGACTTTCAGTTCTGACCCGATTTAGCTTAGTTTAGATATGCCTTAGGATTCCTTTAGGACCATATTATAGGTTAGTATAACCCTTTGAGGTTATACAACTTGGTTCCTTAGAAATCCTAGTTCATTGCATGTTTCCGTTAAATGCCTAAATGTTGACCATAATGCCCTTTTGATATTAAAACAAGATTTTTGAAAATATGAGAGGACAAAAACCTTTATTACTGATTTATAAACATGTCCATAAAATTTCACATCTGTTCGTGGTCTAAAATGGGAGTTATGCGCAATAGCGTAAATTGAAAGCTTTTTATTAATTAAACGGCATTTTCGGCATAAAGCCTATTTAAACCCAAATTTTGACATCAAACCTTTTACCTTCTAATATAATATAATATTTTGGGATTTTTGGGGATTTTTATTAAATTTTAAGATAATCATAACATAGAGTTCTCGCATAGGCTCGGTAATTGACGATAACGCCCTTTTTGCTAATAAAATGAGTTTTATAGATCCTTTACATGTCAAACCTTTTTCTACTAATTTTATATGACAAATAAGTTATTTTAAATGGTAAAGACTAGTCAAAATCTCAGATTTCCCTATTTAAACCGAATATCGTCAAATACCGACTTTTATGCGATTTAGGCGCATAGTATGGTTTAAAACCATATTTGGCACCTAAAGCTTGAAACCTACTGATGTTATGAATAAGTTTTTATACTTTAACCGTAAATAAAAGTTTTGAACTCAGATTTCCAAAATTAACCCTTAAAGCATATGTGAAATGACCAAAATGCCCCTACGGTGCATAGTTTGGCCATAAATGATAAATTTCACATATGTGAGATATCTTACTGATATAACTTGATAAAATAAATATTTTTACTGATCATTTTAGACCAGAACCTCAGATTATTATTTAACCTCTTTTATAATCTTTAAAATGACCAAAATGCCCTTTCGGGGGTTAATGTGATTTTAAATTCGTTTTGGGCATAATGGAAGATATCCTACTGATATCACAACATATTTAAGGCATATTAACTTGTGGAACATATTCATGACTCTTTTGGTTACCCGTTATGCATTTTCGCGCTCGGTACGGTTTATGTAACTAGTTTGCATAAATTAACCGAAACGGGTCAAACCTTATCATTTTCACTTCAAAATCCTGGATGTGTTTAGTTTACCCATATTATACAAGTCTTCGTACTTGTCGGGTCTAAATCACATTCTAATCCGGTCTGCGCTTAATCTTGCGTTTTGAACCGTAAACCTTTCCTTAAAACTAACCGGTCTAAGTTTCAACTTAAATAAGACCCGTTAGGAATCTAATAGGTTAACAAAACCTTCATTCCAGATTGAGAGCCCCAGTAAAGGTACTTGTGCTTGCTGATTAGAATATACGGCTGAGTATAAATTGCATTTTAAGCTCAGGTAAATACTTTTAACTTATTTTCCCTTATACGGGCTTGGGGTACGGTGAGGACACGTGTGTGTGCGCGTGTTGGACCTACCCCATGACCCGGAAAAGCTAGTCCGTTGACCAGCTTTGACGCGGGCCGCGTAGCCCTTAGGCTACTCTTACGCGGGCCGCGAGAGGACCAGATATCAGCACTATATAAGCAGGCCATCGGATTTCATTTCAAATCGTTCATTTTCTTTTCTGTATCTCGAATTCTCTCAATAGTAGGCATAATATTCAAGTCTAATACCCCCTAATTAGCAAGGTTCTGCTCCGTTGTAAGTATTATAACCCCAGTTTCGTATTAGATACACTGCCCGATTGATTTAGGGTTCCGTAACAACTGTCGTGGTTCTGCCCGACGTAGTTGTTGGAATACCGTCTCGGGGAGGGTATCATTAATATTATCAAAGGGTTATTATACTAACCTATATATATTTGTGAAAATTATAGATTAATCCCAGGAAACCCTTACGCGAAGTCTAAGATAGCAATGTGAGTTTATCCAATTTTTGTTAAACTTTTTGTAATATTTTACAAAACCTTAATGCTTTATAATGTGACTAAGCGGTGATTGAGTCTTTGTAGTTCTTCAATTACTGCCGGTATGTTGGGGTTTTGTATATAAAATGTGGAATACGTTACCACTGGACGACGAGTTAGCCAATGTGTAATATGACCCACCAGTCAGGATTGACAGTACTGAATGAGTAATTGTGTAGAAATAAACAATGTGATCACTCTCAATACTGTGTTAATTGATAAAATGTTTCTTGATTAAATTGGGATTCACTCACCAGTATTTCCCACTGACAAATGTTTTTAAAACGCGTTTCAGGCAACACAATGTGACAGCCAATTAGTAAAAAGCCAGCTGGAGAGCACTGAAGGCTTGGGAAAAATGTGGCTATAAAAGTTACCTAAAAGACGATGTTTTAAATTCAATAAAATAGGGTTTATCCCTATAAACATGTTGTAATAAGAAACTTGGGTTTTACCCATGTAAATATTAATATCAAATATGGTGGTTTTACTCTGATAAACATTTCCTAACTACGGTCCTGATGTAATTTCTGCTGCCAAATTAACAAACTGATACCACCAGAATTCTGAGTTCGCGTCCGCCCGTTCCCGAGACAGATAAGGGACGGGGGTTGCGACAGAAGGTGGTATCAGAGCCTAGCCACTGGTCTAAGCCAAAGAAGTGTTCTGCTGACACTTAAAGTTTAAATTTTATGTTAGGAAATAATTTATGTAATTATGTGTTTTGTGTTATTTGACTATTTGTTAGTTTACAGTATGAGTGATCAAGGAGCCTCAGACATGTGTCGTCAGTTGTCTGATTCACCTAGGAGTGAAGGTACCTCTTCACAGCCTACCCTTTCTGGGTATTCTGCTGATCAGGAAGAAGGGATGTTTGCCTTTAAAGCTCAGTCGGAAGAGCCATTCCCTCATAAAAAGAGAGGATGGTTCAGTAAGGAAGCATTTGCGTGTAGGAAAAGAATGCGAAAGTTGCAACAGCAAAGAGATCTAGCAGCTGCTAAGAGAGAGTCAGATGCCCATACACAGGATATGCTTAATAGAAGCCTAGCTAATTTCCATATCCTAGCTACAACTGTTGCTGACCCGAGTCTGGAACAACTAGTAGCCCCACAACCCTTACCTTTGATTCCCACTCAACCAATGGAGGTAGAAATGCATGATTTTAACCCTGAGGAGATACCTAGGATACCAGCCCCTAATCCTTTAGATCTAAATTATGATCCCTGGTTTGATGATCTTAGGGATTATGTGCCACGCTATCACTTAAACGAAGAAACCTTGCCAAACTTAGCAGCATATCCAGGTTTGGACCCTCTAGATCCCTATTACGACAACGATGAATACATTAGGGAGATTTTGGAACATCCATACCCTCAGGAGAATCCAGTACCTCAGTACCCAGAGCCAATACCAGCACCTGCACCCCCAATGAGTGCAGAGAATTTGCAAGAACTCTGAAATTTTGGAGAGGAAATCATAGAAAGTAGTGAAAGGATGAGATACGTAGGAGAACAACTCGTATGGAAATACGATGAGCGTCAAATGGATTTCAGGGAAAATCCATACCCGTGAAAGTGATGGTGAAGTTGGTAATAAAATAAATAAAATATGTGTAATAATAATACATCTATCGTAGTATAGACCACTTTGTGGTTAACGAGGCATAATACTATTGTAATCTTTAATTCCTGTTTTAGTGTGTATTTGACGCATACTATATAGAAAAGAGTAAAGTCGCAATGCATGACATTTTTTACCAATACGTGTATTATGTGGTTGTTACTTAAACTATTTAATTATTCTATTAATGATTGGTAAATGTTTAAAATTCAGAGGGCCGACGAAGGAAATCAAGGAAATCTGAATAATGATAACCAGAGTAACATTAACTTGGTTAATGAGAATCCAAGCATCAATAACAATGGAAATCAAGTGGATAACAGTGCTATCCAACACATAGTCGCACAAGGAATAATAGATGCAATACCATATATTATTCAAACGATTAAGGAAGCCGATAACAAGAGTAAACATAGCAGTAAGCGACCAATTGAACCAGAACACAGCGTGAACAATGAATCTGTACTTCAAATGCCCATTCCCAAAAGGAGAAGAACCGTGTCTTACGGTTGTTCTTATAAAGAATTCTGGTCCTGTAAACCAATGGAATTCTCAGGCAACGAAGGGGCCATTGCAACCCTACGCTGGATAGAAAAGACTGAGGCAGTCTTAAGAATAAGCAAGTGTGCTGAAGAAGATAAAATAATGTTTGCTTCTAATCTATTTAAGAATTCAACACTAGAATGGTGGAACACTATCCTCCAATCAAGAAGAAGTGATAGAACTTATAATTTGGAATGGGAGGAATTTAAGGACAAGGTAGAAAGGAAATTCTGCCCACCCAATGAGAAGGAACATATAGCAAACAAATTCCTAAACCTTAGGATGACTGGTGTGGATAGTAAGGGATACACTAAATTATTCTTCGAATATGCTAGAATAGTGCCAACTCTTGCTTCACCTGAACCAGTGTTAATCTCCCGTTATATCTGGGGATTAATTGGAGAGATAAGACATGTAGTCAAGGCAGCTAGACCTCAAACCATAGAAGAAGCTGTAGAACTAGCAAATACCTTGACAGATGAATTAGTCCGTACCCGAGAAGAGGATCAAAGGAAGAACCTAACCCAGAAGCTCACACAAGAATTTCGTTCTGGAAATTTTAATCATGGGAAAAATATAGGTTCTACCTCTACACCTTACTGTAAGAATTGCAAAAGAATGCATTCAGGAAGATGCTCCATATACTGTAACTTTTGCAAAATATCGGGACACAAGGAAGAAGACTGCAGGAAGAAAGCTAACAACAGGATATGTTATAACTGCGGAGAACAAGGTCATATCAAGCCTAACTGTCCGAAATTAGCTCCAGCTGCAAATAACAAAAATACCAAAAATGCTAGAGCATTTGTTCTAATGGCAGAAGAAGCAAAAATGATCCCGGATGTGATCACTGGTATGTTTTTAGTTAATGATATTTTTGCTAAAGTATTATTTGACTCTGGTGCAAACCAAAGTTTTATTAATACTTCATTTTGCAAATTACTTAAGCAATCATTAACTAAACTTCCACAAGAGTGTCTAGTAGAAACAGCTAATGGAGAAATCGTTAGGATTTCTGAAATCTTGCAGGGAGCAAGAATAGAAATTTTAAATCAAGAGTATTTTGCAAATCTTTACCCCATGAATCTGGCAGGATTCGATGTCGTTCTAGGAATGGATTGGTTAATAGCCAATAAAGCCAGCATTTTATGTGATCAAAAGTCGATACAAGTAAATTCACCAAAAAGGTGAAAAGATCACAATTAAAGGATATAAAACTCCCAAATCTACTAAATTCATCTCTGTGATGAAAACGACAAGTTACATAAGAAAAGGATCATTAGTGTATTTGATTTCTATAATCACTAACACTAAAGGAAAGGATTTAAAAGATATTCCAGTAGTATCCCAATTTTCAGATGTATTTCCAGAAGAATTGCCAGGGCAACCTCCAGATAGAGAAGTTGAATTCAGAATCCATTTAATACCAGGAACAGCACTGATTGCCAAAGCACCTTACCGTTTGGCACCCGCAGAAATGCAAGAATTAAAGAAACAATTAGACGAATTATTGGAAAAAGGATTTATACAGCCAAGTTCGTCGCCGTGGGGAGCACCGATTTTATTCGTTAAAAAGAAGGATGGATCAATGCGTATGTGCATTGATTACCGTGAATTAAACAAGGTCACGATTAAGAACCGATACCCATTACCAAGAATCGATGATCTGTTCGATCAACTACAAGGAGCTCGATTTTTCTCTAAAATCGATTTAAGGTCAGGATATCATCAATTAAAGGTACAAAAAGAGGACATTCCTAAGACCGCATTTAGAACAAGGTATGGCCATTATGAATTTACTGTCATGCCATTTGGTTTAACCAATGCCCCAGCTGCATTTATGGACATGATGAACCGAATATGTAAGCCATATTTGGATAAATTCATAATTGTTTTTATAGATGATATTCTAATTTACTCTAAAAGTAAAGAGGAACATGCAAGGCAATTGCACGCACTTTTAAGTTTATTAAGAAAAGAAAAGCTTTATGCTAAATTTTCAAAGTGCGAGTTTTGGTTAGAACAAGTACAGTTTCTTGGACATTTAGTTAATCATGAAGGAATTCATGTGGATACCACAAAAATCGAGGCAATTACTAAATGGAAAATCCCTGAATCACCAACCGAGGTCAGAAGTTTCCTAGGATTGGCCGGTTATTATAGAAGATTTATTCAAGATTTTTCTAGAATAGCCATTCCCTTAACTAAGCTAACCTGTAAATCTGTTAAGTTTAAATGGGGATTAAAACAAGAAGAAGCCTTTAGAATCCTTAAGCAAAGATTAACCCATGCACCCATACTAGCGTTACCAGAAGGAACTGAAGACTTTGTAATCTATTGTGACGCTTCTAAATTAGGTTATGGATGTGTATTAATGCAACGACAAAAGGTTATAGCCTATGCATCCAGACAACTTAAGAATCATGAAGAGAATTATTCAACCCATGATTTAGAGTTAGGAGCTATAATTTTTGCTCTTAAGATTTGGAGACATTACCTTTACGGTAGTAAATTTACTATATTCACAGATCATAAGAGTTTAAGGTATGTTTTTGGGCAGAATGAGTTAAATATGAGGCAAAGACATTGGATGGAGATGCTTAGTGCTTATGATTGTGATATCCAGTATCATGAAGGAAAAGCAAATGTAGTGGCAGATGCTTTAAGCCGAAAGTATCATGAAAAGCCAAAAAGGGTAAGTTCTCTTAAATTAAATATGTAAGTAGATTTAAATGATCAGCTAAGAGAAGCATAAGAATCAGTAATCAATGATGATACTGAAAAATTAAAAGGTATGCTAAAAGAATTAGAACAAGGAACAGATAGAATTTAGAGATTCCATAAAAAGAGAATGTGGATACCTAAATTAGGAAACATACGTCATCGTATATTAGAAGAAGCCCATAAGTCTAAGTATACGATGCATCCAGGAAGTAATAAGATGTATCAAGATTTACGAAAGAATTTCTGGTATATAGGAATGAAAAAGGACATAGCAGCCTATGTTTCTAAATGTTTAACCTGTTCACAAGTCAAAGCTGAATACCAGAAACCCTCAAGCTTGTTACAACAGTTAGAAATGCCAGTGTGGAAATGGGAATTTATAACAATGGATTTTGTTACCAAATTCCAAAACAAAGAAAGGCAACAATACAATCTGGGTGATTGTAGATAGGCTAACCAAGTCAGCTCATTTCCTACCAATGAAGGAAACCTTCAGTATGGAACAGCTAGCTAAATTGTATGTAAATGAAATTGTTTCATTACATGGAATACCTTTATCAATTATTTCTGATAGGGATAGCCGATTTACCTCTCATTTTTGTCAAGTTTCCAAAAATCAATGGGAACCAAGTTAAATCTAAGCACAGCTTATCATCCTCAAACGGACGGACAAAGTGAAAGGACAATTCAGACAATGGAGGACATGCTTAGAGGTTGTTTAATTGATTTCGGAGGTAATTGGGACAATCACTTACCATTGATAGAATTTTCTTATAATAACAGTTATCACACTAACCTATATACATTTGTGAAAATTATAGATTAATCCCAGGAAACCCTTACGCGAAGTCTAAGATAGCAATGTGAGTTTATCCAATTTTTGTGAAACTTTTTGTAATATTTTACAAAACCTTAATGCTTTACAATGTGATTAAGCGGTGATTGAGTCTTTGTAGTTCTTCAATTACTGCCGGTATGTTGGGGTTTTGTATACAAAATGTGGAATACGTTACCATTGGATGACGAGTTAGCCAATGTGTAATATGACCCACCAGTCAGGATTGACAGTACTGAATGAGTAATTGTGTAGAAATAAACAATGTGATCGCTCTCAATACTGTGTTAATTGATAAAATGTTTCTTGATTAAATTGAGATTCACTCACCAGTATTTCCCACTGACAAATGTTTTTAAAACGCGTTTCAGGTAACACAATGTGACAGCCAATTAGTAAAAAGCCAGCTGGAGAGCACTAAAGGCTTGGGAAAAATGTGGCTATAAAAGTTACCTAAAAGATGATGTTTTAAATTCAATAAAATAGGGTTTATCCCTATAAACATGTTGTAATAAGAAACTTGGGTTTTACCCATGTAATTATTAATATTAAATATGGTGGTTTTACTCTGATAAACATTTCCTAACTACGGTCCTGATGTAATTTCCGCTGCCAAATTAACAAACTGATACCACCAGAATTCTGAGTTCGCGTCCGCCCGTTCCTGGGACAGATAAGGGATCGGGGGTTGCGACATACCCATATTATACAAGTCTTCGTACTTGTCGGGTCTAAATCACATTCTAATCCGGTCCGTGCTTAATCTTGCGTTTTGAACCGTAAACCTTTCCTTAAAACTAACCGGTCTAAGTTTCAACTTAAATAAGACCCGTTAGGAATCTAATAGGTTAACAAAACCTTCGTTCCAGATTGAGAGCCCCAGTAATGGTACTTGTGCTTGCTGATTAGAATATACGGCTGAGTATAAATTGCATTTTAAGCTCAGGTAAATACTTTTAACTTATTCTCCCTTATACGGGCTTGGGGTACGGTATATAAAATACTGCTTGGTCGGGCATTGAATTTTTAATCATATGAAGGTTAATTTATTGAGATGACCCGTTTAAACTGTTTTGTTTGCTTAAAGCCTTTGGGGGGTTAATGACCATGTCCCGGATATCCTTGGCATCATTCATTGAAATGGCCACGACCTAAGCACGGGGTGTAGGCATACACCTGCCGGTGCGTATATATATAAAAAGATATAACCGCCTGTTCGAGAATAACTCGCCGCGGGATTATATTATGTGGTGTGTCAATTAATCTTTAACCCGGTATTTAGCCCGGGCTACTGAACGCATAACGAACATGTAATTCTTTTACAAGTTTATATATAAATAATTATCCCAAGTTATAAAAGAATTTTCGTGCCTTGTGCATTTAAATCAATTTTCATAAAATTTTCAAAAGAGCCAGTTAATTGTATTTACCAGTGTAAACTGACGTATTTTCTAAAAAGGTTAAGTGACAGGTACTGTACGTAAATTGGCTGGGAGGGCGTTAATAGAGATTCTTGCAAGTTCTAAATGTCTAAAGTCTGTTGAACAGTATTTATGTTTCTGTTTTAAGATCCGCCTGTGGATCCTCTTACATTCCGTTTGTAATACTTATGTTACTTTCACTCGGCTTGTAATATATTTTACTTTAGACTTCCGCTGTGCATTGAACTGTGATTATTTGATTATGATGATATCAACTACGTCACGATACTCCCCACCGGTAATACATGGAAATATCGGGGTGTGACAGCGAGGCATCCCATGTCGACAAATGATCTCATCGGTGTAGATTCGGGCTAATTTTTCTACCTTAAAGTCTTCTCGTATCGGCAGAAAGTGAGCGGATTTAGTCAAGCGTTCGACGACAACCTAGATGTTGTCGTGACTTGATGGCGTGCACGGGAGTTTCGTTATGAAGTCCTTAGCTATACTCTCCTATTTCTACATAGGGATCTCGGGTTGTACGAGTAACCCAGAGGGTCTTTGATGCTCGGCCTTGACTTTCGAGCAAGTCAGGCACTTTGAAACATAGAGAGCGATATCTTTCTTCATGCCTGGCCACCAGTACTTGTAGCGAAGGTCCTGGTACATTTTATCGGCACCGGGATGAATAGAATATCGAGACTTGTGGGCTTCGTCCATAAGAATATGTCGTAAGTCGGTGCGCTTTGGAATCCAAATTCGGTGTAGATAATGGAATATCCCATTCGACTTATTCACTAATTGAGCACCATCGTTGAGAATCCTTTCCTTCTTCAAAGTGCGTTTGGTGAAACAAGCATGTTGGGCGTCGCGGATAAGAGCTTCGAGATTATGCTGGGCTTGGATATTACGAACGCTATGCAAATAGCTTCGCCTGCTGAGGGCGTCGGCAACGACATTTGCTTTGCCAGGATGACAACGAATCTCACAGTCGTAATCGTTAAGAAGTTCAACCCAGCGGCGTTGGCGCATATTCAGTTCTTTTTGGCTGAGGATGTGTTGTAGGCTCTTATGGTCTGTGAAGACCGTACACTTGGTACCATAAAGGTAGTGTCGCCAAATCTTCAATGCAAAAACAACAGCACCAAGCTCGAGATCGTGGGTTTTATAGTTCTTCTCGTGGATCTTGAGCTGACGAGACGCGTAAGCGATAACCTTGTCCCGTTGCATGAGAACACATCCGAGGCCAAGGTTCGAGGCATCACAATAGACGACAAAGTCATTGTTTCCATCGGGTAAAGCGAGAACGGGAGCATTGCGGAGTATATGCTTGAGAGTTCGAAAGGCAGTCTCTTGTTCAGTTCCCCAAACAAAAGGATTGTCTTTGTGCGTGAGAGAAGTAAGCGGCACAGCGATTTTAGAGAACCCTTCGATAAATCGGCGATAATAGCCTGCTAGTCCAAGAAAAGAACGGACTTCAGACGGGTTCTTAGGCGTAACCCAACTCTTAACAGCTTCGATCTTCGCGGGGTCGACGTGGATACCTTGACTATTGAAAATACCGAGGAACTGAACCTCCTCTAGCCAGAATTCACACTTGGAGAACTTGGCATAGAGTCGATTCCCCTGGAGTAGTTCAAGAACCAAACATAGATGTTGCGGGTGTTCGGTTTTTGACTTGGAATAGATCAGGATATCATCGATGAACACGATGACGAAGCGGTCGAGAAAAGGTTTACACACACGATTCATCAGATCCATGAAAACCGCGGGTGCGTTTATCGCAACCCCCGATCCCTAATCCCTAGGAACGGGCGGCCGCGAGCCAGTTTCGGTGGTATCGCGTATTGTCTAATTTGGCAGCGGAAATTTTCATCAGGACCGTAGTTAGGAAACATTGATCAGAGTAAAATAACACGTTTTCATAACATTAAATAAATGGGTTAAAACCCAAGTTCGTAGTACACACGTTTTCATAGGAATAATTTCTATTTTATTAATAAAAACATCTATTTTTATTTTAGGTAACTTTATTGCCACTTTTCCAAGCCTTCAGTGCTGTCCAGCTGGCTTCTATTTGGCTTTCACAGTTTGTTACCTGAAACGTGTTTTAAAAACATTTGTCAGTGGGAAATACTGGTGAGTGAATCCCAGTTTAATCAAGTTTAAATAAAATCCCATTGTATAGTATTGAGGGCGATCCCGCAATTATATTTGTTTCCAAGACATCACAATTAACATCCATGGTACTGTCGAACCCGACTTGTGGAAATGTTACTCCTTGACCAGGTGGTAATAAATTTTGTATACAAAACCCCAACATACTCATGATAATTGTATTCTTACAAATACTCAATCACAGTTTAATATATAATTAATTAAATGAGGTTTTGTAAAAACAGTTAACAAAAAGCGGATCAACTCACATTGCTGTCTTAGATTTTCCGTAAGGGTTTCCTGGTGACAATCTATAATTTACACAAATGCAGACATGTTAGTATAATAACCCATTTTAACATTAGTAATACCCTCCCCGAGACGGCATTCCAACGACTACGTCGGGCAGAACCACGGCAGCCGTTAACGAACCCTAGATCAATCGGGCAGCGTATCTAATACGTATCCAGGGGTTATAATACTTACAACGGAGCAGAACTTCGCTATTTAGGGGGGTATAATACCCGATTATAAAGCCTATTATCCGAAATTGCGATTGAGAAAGAAACTTTGAACGAATTCGAATGAAATCCGATGGCCTGCTTATATAGTTGCTGAGTCTGGTTCTCTCGCGGCCCGCGTAACACAAGGGCAGCAGGGCCTACGCGGCCCGCGTTGACTCCAGGTCAACGTGTAGCCCATCCGGATCAACCACTAGACTCGACATGTGTTGGGCCACATGGCCGCACCGGGCTGTGCCACCTTTTGAGCCTCTCGCGGCCCGCGTTAACTAACGGGGGTCTTACGTGGCCCGCCTGAACTTAAAAAATCAAAGAAATTAGGTTTTAACCTTTAAACCGCCCGCGTAAGGGTTGGGGTGGGGTCTACGCGGCCCGCCTCAACTTAATAATCAGATTATTAATTATCCTTATTAATATTTAGGGTATTCGGGGCCCGTCTTCACGTATGGGGTGTATTTTGGACATAATGGGATATTTTAAAATATACTAGGGTGTCGGAAATATTTATAAGGGTGTCGGTTTATTGAGGGTTGTTACAGCGTTGATTAAACCAAAAGGCATAACAACGAACTCATAGTGGCCGTAACGAGTGCGAAAAGCGGTTTTAGGTATATCCTCTTCTTGAATACGTAATTGGTGATAGCCTGAGCGTAAAACAATCTTCGAGAAACACGTAGCGCCTTGTAGCTGTCACACCCCGATATTTCCACGTATTACCGGTGGGCCCGGTGGGGACTATCGTGACGTAGTTGATATCATCATAGTCAATTAATCACAGTTTAATGCACAGCGGAAGTCTAAAAGTAAATATACAAACCGAGTTGAAAGTATAATAAAATATTACACAACGGATTGTAAGTGGATCCACAGGCGGATCTAAAATAGAAAGAAATATTGTTGAATAGATTTTTAAGTATCAAAAGCTTGCAAGACTCTTTATTTAATACTCCGGAGTTCCAGCCCATTACGCGTAGTACCTGCACTTAGTTTTTTTGAAAAATACATAAGTTTACACTGGTAAATACAATTAACTGACTCTTTTTTGAAAACATTTAAGAAAATTAGTTTGGATGCACAAGGCATAACATCTTTTATAACTTGGGACAATTATTTAAAAATAATCTTGTATACAGATTTATATGTTTGTCGTCCATTCAAGGCCCGGTTAGAAGAGCCGAGACAAGATTAATAGACACACCACTAATATAATCCCAAGGCGAGTTATCCTCAATGAGTGGTTATATCTTTTACATACGCAACTGTCAGGTGTATGCCTACACCTCGTGCTTAAGTCGTGGCCATTTCAAATGAATGAGTCAAGGATATCCAGGACACGGTCATTAACCCCCCAAAGGCTTTGCATCAAACAAAACAGATTAAAACAGGTTATGCAATTTATTAATCACAATCCGATTAAATGATTTCATACCCGACCAAGTGGTATTATTATAATACCGTATCCCAAGCCCGTATAATGGAAAATAAGTTAAAGGTATTTACCTGAGCTAAAATATAATTTTATTCTCAGCCGTATATCAAATCAGCAAGTACACGTAGCTTTTACTGGGCTCCTAAATCTGGAACGAAGGTTTTAATAACCTGTTAGATTCCTAGCGGGTCTTATTTAAGTTTAAACTTAGACCGGTTAGTTTTAATGAAAGGTTTACAGTTCAAAATGCAAGATTAAGCGAAGACCGGTTTAGAATGTAATTTAGGCCCAACAAGTATGAAGACTTGTATAAAATGGGTAAACTAAACACATTCTGGATTTTGAAGTAAAAATGATAAGGTTTGACCCGTTTCGGTTAATTTATGCAAACTAGTTACATAAACTGTACCGAACGCGAATATGCATAACGGGTAACCAAATGAGTCATGTACAGGTTCCATAAGTTAATATGCTTTAAATATGTTATGATATCAGTAGGATATCTTCCATTATGCCTACAACGAATTTAAACCCAATTTAAGTCCCGTAGGGGTATTTTGGTCATTTTAAAGTTTATAAAAGAGGTTAAATAGCAATATGAGGTTTTGGTCTAAACAATCAGTAAAAATATTTATTTTAACAATTTATATCAGTAAGATATCATAGATCTGTGAAATTTATCATTTATGGCCAAACTATGCACCGTAGGGACATTTTGGTCATTTCACATATGCTATAAGGGTCAAATTTGGAAATCTGAGTTCAAGACTTTTACTTACTATTAAAGTATAAAAATTTGCTTATAACATCAGTAGGTAATAAGTCTTAGGCGTTAAATATGGTTTTAAACCATACTATGCGCCTAAATCGCATAAAAACCGGTATTTGACGATATTCGGGTTATTTAATGAAATCTGAGATTTTGATCAGTCTCAACTGCTTAAAATATTTTATTTAATGTATAAAATCAGTAGAAAAGGTTTGACATGCATATGAGGCATAAAACTCATTTTATTAATGAAAAGGGCATTATCGTTAATTACCGAGTCCATACAAGAACTCTATGTTATGGTTAGTATAAAATTTAACAAAAATTTCCAAAAATCCCTAAATATTATATCTTAATAGTAGGTGGCAAGTTTGGTGCCAAAAATTGGGTTTAAATATGATTTATGCCAAAAATGCCATTTAATTAACAAAAAGCTTTTGTTTTACGATATCGTGTATAACTCTTATTCCAGACCAGAAACGGATGTCAAATTTTTAGAACATACTAATATATCAATAATAAAGGTTTTTGTCCTCTCACATTTCCAAAAATCTCGTTTTAATGATAAAAGGGCATAATGGTCAACTTTTAAGCATTTAACGGAAACATGCAATGAACTAGGATTTCTATGGAACCATGTTGTATAACCTTAGAGGGTTATACTAACATATAATATGGTCCTAAAGGAACCCTAAGGCATATCTAAACTAAGCTAAATCGGGTCAGAACTGAAAGTCAAAGCAAAAGTCTACTTTTATGACTTTCGTTTGCGAACCGAGCCTAAACTCAGAATTGTCGGGTTGAACATGCGTAGACATGTTCTTATATTATTTACCAAGTTATTTAAGTGTTAAAACAGGTTCCATAACTTCAGCATTATCAGTTATGAATTATTTTTTTTGCAAAAACTGACTCGTTCGACTTTTTATTAAGAAGTTTGACCCGACAATTGACCAAGCAAATGTGATAATTAGAAGGTGCCCTTTTAAGGGTTTAACACCTACATAATTACCAACACAAAGCCACTTTCAATTCGAATAATGGCTGGACCGTTAGTGATTAATCACAAAGTCAAAGCAGAATTATGCTAACTTTGACTTTCGGTCTTTAAACTAACGAAAGCTTAACTACAGAAGCTAAGAACACTTACAGTGGTCCTTAGTACGAAAGTTTGAACTATTAGAGCCTCCTTAATGACCAGGTTGCTCCAGAGAACTCAGTTGAGAGCTTGTATGTGAAAATTCTTTGAATGAGCAAGTTCAAGAATGAGAATTGAGGCCCTTATATAGGATTTTGAATGCTCTAGGATCAAAGCAAGTGTCCCCCAGGTGAAATATGATGCATACAGGTGTCTAGTGGTTTTTAGAAACCATTTGAATGCTGCTGAATTCGCCTCAGAGTTGCAAAAGATCTTGTCGAGATTGTAGGTTGCATGCTGGGCACCTGCCAGTTTTGCTGGAAAAGGTCCTCCGTCGCGCCACGCGCCAGAACAGGCTAGTCTTGGCGTGTCACGTGAGGGTAACAGTTTTAAAGTTCTTTTGTTCTGTTGCATGTTTAGTCCCTGCACTCCCATTGTTCGATAATCTGACATTTTCAGCATAAGAGGGCCCACATCTTCAGGTTTGCATGATCTTGGGAGTATGGCCATGCATAAGGAAGTTTTTGATTTGTTGAAAAAGTCTCCTGATACTAGAATTGTGACATTTACACTTTTAGCCCCTCTTCTTGGAAATTGCAAATTATATTACATAATTGCACCTGATCTTTAATAATTCACTATCTGATGTTCATGAGGGTATAATAATACATTACAAAGCTTCGGGAATGTTAAAAGGTCACTCAGAGGTAAGAATTAACATGTTGACACTTTTAACCCTTGTGTTTTGTAACCTTTGATTTTTAAGTGCGAACGGCTTCTAGCGTCCGAAAATTTATTCAATAATGAATACGAACATTATATAAAGTCATTCATAGGCACAAGTTTAGCATGTTGATGCTTTTGGTCCATCTAATTACATCTTTACACTGCTTGACAGCTTTAGTCCCTCAAGTTATCTTTTATCACGATTAAGGTTTATGACACGTGTCACTACTGTATTGGACATGATTTTGCGAGGTGTTACAGTAGCTGATCAAACAAATCATCGATTTGGGGCAGGGGATAGTGATTCTTGATTGTCAGCTTATTCAACTCCCTGTAGTCGATGCACATCCGGAACGACCCGTCCTTCTTTTTGACGAAAAGAACTGGTGCGCCCCAAGGAGAGGTGCTAGGGTGAATGAAGCCTTTATCAAGCAATTCCTGGAGCTGACTCGAGAGTTTGCACATTTCGGACGGAGCGAGTCGATAAGGAGCTCTAGCAACAGGATTGGCTCCAGGAATGAGATCAATACGAAAGTCGATATCACGACTCGGAGGTAAACCAGGCAACTCATCAGGGAAGACAAGGGGAAAATCACAAACCACAGGCTCCTTGCCTATTTCCTTAACTTCCTTTTTCTCCGCTACTACAATGTGCGCCAAGAAAGCTTGGTATTCCTTGCGGAGATACTTGCTAGCCTGGACACATGACATGAGTTGGAGTTTCTTCGACGCGACTTCACCGTAGACACATAATTGATCACCATTAGCGAGCGAGAAGCGAATCATCTTATCAAAGCAAACAACTTCAGCATGGTTTTCGCGAAGAAAGTCCATGCCTACTATGACGTCAAAACTACCGAGCTGCATCGGAATAAGATCGATAGGGAAAACGTGATTGTTGTGTTCGAGAGTACAATCATGAAGAACAGAATTGATAGCGACGGTTCTTCCGGTGGCAACTTCAACATCGAACGTCGAGGGGAGATGGGCGCGCTTATGATTAAGGAGCTTTTCGAATTCAAATGATACAAAACAGTTATCGGCTCCAGTATCAAACAAACACGAAGCATATATACTATTCACAAGGAACGTACCATTAACCACATTGTTGTCTGCTTGGTCCTGGTGGGAGTTTATGTTGAAAGCACGTCCGTGGGCTGCTGGCTGCTGAGGCTGTTGGTGGGGCTGCTGCTGTTGTGGCTCTTGTTTCACCACTCGATTGGGGCACATGTTTGCGAAGTGGTTGGGATCACCACATGCAAAGCAAGCTCTAGCGTGGATCGCGGGTGCAGGAGCCGCTTGTTGGCCTTGAGGAGCAGGAAGTAGAGCTTGTTGAGCAGGAGCTTGACCTTGTGTTGGAGCTGGAGCTTAACGCTGACCGGTACGACAGTTAGCAGTGAAATGACCGTACGCATTGCAATGAACACAAAACCTGCAAGCAATCCCCGCGGGATGATGATAGGTTCAAGTAGGGCAGAGCGGGTGAGGACCAGTATATGCACGCTTGGCTGGCGGTGCAGAGGTAACGGGAGCCGCTACTTGGCGGTGCTGTGGTTGCGGTTGAGTGGGTACTGCTTGGAGTGGAGCGGCGGTTGTGACAGGGTAATTCTTGCTACTATTGTTGTTGTTCTTTCTCTTGCGACGGGAGGATTTCAAAGACTGCGGTGCGGCGGCGGTTTCAGCGGTAGGAGCAGCGGTAGCTTGGTGAAGATTCTTGGAAGCTTTATCAAAGTAACCAGCCCTGACTCGTTTATCGTTAATCTCAGCGGCAAGCAGGTAGGTTTCCTCAATTGTTGTCGTCTTTGCAGCTTGAACAAAATCAGCCACGCAATCTGGTAGAGCACGGATATACTTCTTGATGGTGATTTCGGGGGTAGTAACTTGACCAGGGCAGATGATACTCAACTGCTTGAAACGAGCAGTTAAACCAGCGTTATCTCCACCATCATGCTTGATATGCCAGAATTCGTCCTCTAGCTTTTGGAGTTCGTGGGGAGGGCAGAACTCTTGCTTCATGATGTCCTTCAACTCGTCCCACGTTAGCCCAAATGTTGCATCGTTCCCTCGTTTGTTTCTCTCGGCCGTCCACCAATCAAGAGCTCCGGATTGGAAGACACCGGTGGCATTAACAGTGCGAAGGTTTTCCGGATAGCCACTCTGGCGCAGGCTGACTTTGATTGAATCAAACCATTGAAACATGGCCGTAGGCCCATCTTCGCCGGTAAATTCTTTCGGGTCGCAGGATTTGAACTGCTTGAAGCTAAATGTTGTTTTAGGAGCATTAGTCCTGGACTCTTCAGAAGACTTGCTAGCGTTTTCGTTCAGCTCGCTAAAAATTTGCGGTATGACTTTCGCCATCTGCTTAGCGACGAGAGCAGCGATACGCTTGTCTTCATGGTTACGACGAGCAGATCGGGAATGAAATGATCCAAATGATGACATTGTCTGCAATAGACATCGCCACAGGACTCAGACACAAATTTCGATCAACCCTAGTATAGACTCCCACACTGCTCTAACTACTTCATATAAAGCTCAGGAACACGAATAGTCACATAAACACATAATCACATAGGCACATAATCACAGAAGCATATAGGCACATAGAGCACAGAAGCACGTAATCACATAGAACCACACTATATCTTGCACATATTCACTTACATCTGTCGCACAGATTCACCTATCATTCAAAGTCCGCGAGTTCGGGGATAGCGATTGTGATTAGCAAGTACACGGCGGGCAGCATAGCGAGTAATATAGCATGCGATTTGTTAGCGTTGTGTGGCGAGTTGTGTGTGATTAAGGCGAAAAAGGAAAAACATATAGATCGAAACCATCAGTATCTCAACACGCTAACAAATAAACACATAAAACCACAGGAAAACATATAAGGTTCCTCATAAAAGAGACAAATATTAGAGTCAGCAGTTGCAGGCTCAGAATCGAAACACATAAAATCAGCGATTGCGAGCTTGAAATCGAAAAGAGATTGTCTAAGGCTTGATAGACGTCGACTAGCCAGAGTGATTCGACTATTCTCAAGGTCTTCAAGTATACGTTTTGGCCTAATAGACTGTGCTCTATCACCGACACGCAGTGAATGGCACGCATCCTTTCGGTTATTTACGCAGCTCGAGTTGTTGGAATCCATCGAGACTTTGGTGAGAGTTTTGTAAAACCAAAATAGAGCACGGAACAAGTCGTCAAGGTCCGGGTTTCACCCCTGACTTAACAACTTTTTTCCTGTTTTGATGAGATAGAGGGGAAAATCTGCGTTAAAGTACGGATTTCACTCCTGATTCAACGAAAATTCTCTTGTTTATAGATAAAAATGCAGATCGAATAAGCGATTCAGTCGAGAGTTTGCAGTTTTCACACCTAATCTAAACCTAATCACTTGTTCATTTTGGAGAGTAGTGCGCAGTGATAGTGTTCAGCGAGTGCGAGCGAGAATAGCCAGTAAGCTCGTACAAAACCCCTATAGGGTATGCACAAGTCGGTCTGTTGGTACTTAGACTATAGACTAGGTCATTTCTAAGGCATCGACCCGGACTAGGTCGAGCCTTGCCTAATTGCCTATAGTTATGGCTCTGATACCAATCTGTCACACCCCAACCAATGACGAAAACATCGGGGCGCGGCACTGAGTGAAAGACATTATCCAGGAGAATCCATAACAACTATTAGTTATAATATATGAAAGGTTCATGTCCCATACCACAAACATATAGAATAAAACCAGTTACTATAGACATTATTCTCAAAGACAAATATCCATTCCGACAACTCAGATTTTATTTAGTTTGTTTCTAGAATCCATCCTAGCTCAATTCCATCAAATAGCAAGCAAGCATCCTAAGCACCTGTCACATACGTTAAAATAGCGGTCAATACACATAGTGTAAAGGTAAGCATACAAGTTTGATAATATAATAGAGTTCGAAATCGTTTACGCATAACCAGCATGTAACATGTAGCAAAGTGAAAGCTAGTAGGTTATCGACAATGAAATATGCACAGACATGACTTCGAGTTGTAGAATGCGCAACACATATCGTCACTGTGACACGTGAAGTAATAACCTTAACAACCCCTGTTCACGACAAGTACTGAGTCCAAACTATAGTACTATCATTGCTAAGGCGTCAGGCAACAATCACTGTGTAAACATAACATACAAGCATTCATCGAGTAACATGTATAACATGCAGTAACGGTTAGCGTATAAAAGTGTTGCGTTATGTGATCGATGTGATTTGAATATAGATAACGTATGTAACACCCAAAAGTGCGTAAAGTAAAAAGGGATCGAGTATACTCACAGATCATGTTTAGTAAATAAACACTCTCTTGGATTGAAGGGAGCGCTGAGAGATTAGCCTGAACAGTTAACGATAGCATAAGCGAAGAACGGCGCGTAAAACGTTGCGAAGTGTACCAAGTGTCGAACGGTAATCCGATCGGATGGCAATCCGATCGGATGGCAATCCGATCGGATGGTTATTCGATCGGATGTCAATCCGTTCGGATGGTCATCCGATCGGATGGCCATTCGGTCGGATTGACATTTTGTTTGGTAAGGATGTGTTTGTGTATGATGGCTTTGAATTTTTCGTTGTAGCATTTAGAAAACAGAGAAGTATCTCTACCTTTCAGGTCGTTCGATCGAACAGCAGTTCGATCGGATGGCGATCCGTCCGGCGAGGTATTTCTCAGAGAACAAGTTCACAGCAGGATTGTCATTCGATCGGATAGTCTTCCGATCGAATGGCAATCCGTTAGAAACCAATGATCTTTGAAAATTATAAAAGTCTAAGTGTTGATAGTCCAAGTGCAATCCGATCGGATTGCGGTTCGATCGGATGGCAATCCGATCGGACGACAATCCGTCCCACGAATCTGATCGTTTTGCAGCTTGAAAATTTGTTAAGTTTTGAAGGTTTGCGGTTTGCTCGAGACGGTATGACAACGTGTAAAATAACGGAAAACTCCCTCAGACCCAGGTTACCCGATCGAACGGGAATCACCCCAATCCAATCAGTTAACTGTTCGTGACGGTGGCTTCATGTTTAACCCGAAATCGGTTGTGTCGTTGATAAGAATCAGATCTTGAACCAAGACTTCACTAGAAACGAGTAGAAGGTTTGAACGAGGTCCGATTCTATCGGTTTTTAGTGCATTGAGTGTAAAAGAGTTGAAAGAAAGTTGGAAAAGTATCTTTCAATCCTTTTAACTTTGAAAATGTTTAGATCTATGCGAAAACATTGTTTAATCTTGTGGAAATCTTTCAGATCTAAGTTGTTTTTGGTGGAATGAAGCCAAATCTTGAAGTTCATAAGAACTCCATGATGACATCATCCTAGAACACCTCAAATCCACTGATTTCACGGTTAAAAGTTAAGATCCAAAGGTGAGAATGATGAAGAAGTGCGTGTAGATCATAGAAGTACAAGATTTGAGTTGAAAACTTACAAGTATCACGAGAAATCGAGAGAAAAGTGGGTTGGAACGCTTGGAACACAAGTGATGTGACAGGGGGTATTTATAGGTTGCCAAAAAGGGGAAGTGGGTGCAAGTGTCGTATGGCAATCCGATCGGACGGCCATTCGATCGAACGGTCATTCGATCGAAGTGTCCGACGAGTTGAGTTTCGGCATTTCGTTTCGCGTGTCGAGCGTTGCGATGCATTTAAGCGAGTATCGATTAAGCGATGCGATAGATCAATAGTAACCACACAAATACTATATCTAACATACAATCATCATAAATATCTTGCGTTTAGCGTTTGCGACTAGGTTACGATTGCGATAGGGTTGCGACTGCGTTTCAATTAATCACCACAAACATAAAGTAAACACGCACAAGTAACACATAAATAGCACACACACGTAAAATAATATCCAGAACGCATAATTCGGGTTGCGAATGCGATTGCGGTGCGATAGCGATAAAGCGATTAAACCTCGATTATTCACAGATACTCCACATAATACAACTAAAGCAAAATAAATAAGAGATTCGATTACAAGTCATAGTGTACAATCCATAGTTAAGCAAGGAGTGGCAGATCGCAATTAGCAATCTTTTCTTCCTTTGACTTGTACTTTGACTTGTACTTTGACTTTCGAAACACGGGGTGTTACAACCGAAGCTTTATAATTGAATGTACGCACGGCTGCAAACAAATGTAGGAATGGCAAAATACCCGAGCCCAACGGGTATACATGAAACCCGATACAAATGGGACAGGTATACCCGATACCCGACGGGTATTGGGCCGGGTATGGGTTTAGTTTTAAAAAACTTTGCGGGTATGGGTCGGGTATGGGATTAGGTGATACCCGACCCGATTACCTGAAACCACATACCCGTTTACACGAACTATATACCCGATCATATACCCGGATTTTTTAATTTATTTTTTTATTTTCCATTAACCCTTGTCTTTTATTGATTTATTTTAGTATGTTCATAATGCGAAAAAATGAATTTTCATTTAGTATATGTATTTGATAATAATATTTCTATTTTGTATGTTGTGAACTATATACATATAAAATATATGTATTTGATAATAGTATTTGTATTTTGTATGTTGTGAAGTATATACATATAAGTGTATAAGTATTACAAAGTGTGAGTACATATGTCAGAAGCCTACGTCCACGTGTCGTGTCTAGATATTAATGTATAGATTAGATAGATTAACACATCGAAAGGTTGGTAATGTGTGTTTGAAGGCCTTTCGCACGAAAGAGTCTTTCGTGTGAAAGGACCCCAACTTAACCCTTTCGTGCGAGAGTGTCACACCCTGACTTTTACGAAAGCGTATGCGTGTGACTTGATTGGTTCTCATTGCATTCGATTATAATAAACAACTATATGATCAAAATAATGTCCATCCATTCATAAAGTTCAAAACATTACAAACACCAGTCATTTAAGTTTCAAACAACACAACCTTTGATTAAGTTACAAACCAACAAAAGTAGATGACATCTAAACTTGAAATTTACATCCAGAAACAACTCCAGCGCCCAAGATCCAACTTATTTCCTGAAATACATGTAATTTTGAAAACATCAACAAAAGTTGAGCGAGTTCATGCGTTTTGTATAAGTACTGATAAACTTATAGACATTTGAGAGACTCTTTTGAAAACAGGTATGAAAAGCGTCTATGAACAGATCAATTAATGTTTTGCAAGGACATTAATGTATGTGAAGACATAGGGAGTACTCAATATGAGTAGACTTTTGTCTTTGTCGAATCTCCTCGACTGTGTCAAATTTCCTCGACTGTGTCAAATCACATTGACTATATCAAATTCCCTTGACCGTATCAAATCACCTTGTCTGTGTCAAATCCCCCTTGACCGTTGTCGAATCACCTTGACTGGGACACTAAAGCACTCTAAGTGGTCACATAGGGACCATGAGTGGGGCTCGGCCGTACCCGTTAGATCTAACCTTTGTCCATGTTTCTTATGAGAGTTAATGACATTTCAGTTTCAGTCTATGCTCACATGATCTAATAGTTCATTTCATAGCCAAATCATACCATTGAAACATATGTAACATGTATTTCACCCCCGAGAGTTATAAATCCGAAAACAGTTAAAAGAAAATGGGGACATGAACTCACAAGTTTGCGTCCTGCTATCTCGTATGCTAAAAGGTCCTTCTATGAGTCGTACAACTACCTACACACGTGCCATGTTTTATTAGACGTTTAGGTCGTGTAACCACTCTTTTGTCTTAGTTGCTCATTAAGATTTGTTTTGGAAATCTTGGTATAATTTGAGTTTCATCATCGATGTACATTATATAATTTCAAAGTATATAATTATTAGTTAAAATATTAATATTTTACCTTTAATTATATTCATCCATTTTTTTGGAATATTGTCAAAATAATATATATTTTGCCTTAGTTCATTTTGCAATTCTTTTCGTGAATATTTCCCAAGTATGGGTACAATTATCCTTGTGTATTTTGCCAAGTATTTGTGGTGTATTCCGGTGTGTATTCGTACGTACGAGAATACGTATTTTCTTGTATTTATTAAGTATTCTTATACTTAATTTTTGTATTTACATTTTCCCGGAATATTATTTTTAACCAATAAAAATCACCAATTTGTATTCTTAAAATATATATATTTTAAGAAAACTTGTATAGAAAATTATTTATAATTCTTCCTTGGCAAAAAAAAAAGTAATTATACTTTCATGTAAAACTCAAAAATAATATATTTTCAGGATTAACTTACAAAATATTTATAAATCCATTTTTCACCCCAAAAATAATATATTCTAATTTTGTTTAAGAAAATATATTTTCTTCAAAATAATATATCTTCTAATAATTCAAGAAAACATATGCATCCTTTCTCTATTAAAAAATAATGTATTTTCTACTTGACAAAAATATGATATATTTTTGTAACACTTGTAAAAATTATAATTTCCATTCTTTCGGTTTCCACAATACCGTTTAACTCGTTTGTTAAAATATATATCTATTTCCGGAATATATATATAAGTGTAGTTCATACGTCCGTGTTCGGTTTGCCCAATATTCGGATATAAATCATATATTTGTTTTTGTGAAAACTGTCACTTTTCGGTAACTTTCTTACACTTAAAATACTCATTTTAGCTACATTTTTATGCATTTTGAACACCCGAACTGCGTATTTCGTGACATACACTTAGAATACTCATGGAATACTTACTTAGGATGCATATGATTCATTTTTATTAAGTACATTTGAAATAGTTTAAACAATGCATCGAAACTACTAGAAAAGCACCTAGTAAACTAGTATTCTGACGAAAACGCAGGATCCGCAGAAACCATCTAAACGACATCTTTAGGACTCAGACAAAAGTCCAACATCTAATATACATTAAACCCTAACTAGGAATGCAAGGGTTTGATTTAAAACCTTTCCGAAGTCCGATAACACTAAAAACTACCCGAAAAGCACTAAAAGCGACGATTTCAACACTTTTCCGCAGAAATTCTGCAGAAATCAGCTTTTTAATATTTTTGCAACATGTAAAAATGCTTTTTAACATAGAATTCATATGAGGATGCCTTCGGGTATCATCCGAACCAATAACTACATCAATTCACACAAGGTACACAACTTAGCGTTCAAATAACGTCTAACGGAAACAATTCAAAACGAATATCCGAACAATATCGGATCTTTTTTTAGTGACCATCTAACATTATTTGGATCATTTTGGTCTAGTAATGGTCACTTAACACATTGAAAACACTTAAACACTTAAACATCTAAGCTTTTTCTAACAATTTCTAATAAAAACTTACACTTTAAACTAGTGAAACAAGTTACAACATTTTTACCACATGTGGGACCCCCCCCCCTTTTTTTTAACTATGTCTCCATAAATATCTTGATATTTTACCGTGGTTGCAAGTTGTTTAACCAAGTGGACAAGTTGGTGAAGTTAGTGAAAGACTTATAACACTTGATCCATAATCACTAAAGCTCTGATACCAACCTGTCACACCCGCTCATAGCGAAAGCGCGAGGTGTGATCTGATCGGTTCTCATTGCATAACAATATAAGTGAACATACTAAATGAATAAAAACAAGCTCCAATGCCATTGTCATAATCGTTTCAAAAGAACGCAACATAAGTTAAATGTATTGGTTACAAACTATCAAATGAAAATAAGTTGTCATTGTTTTATATATCAAAATGTAAGTCTTAAAATGTCAAGGCTTTGACCACTATATCACCGCAAAGAGGCGGTATATAACGGGCAAACCCTTCAAATGGTGGCATGGAGTCTTGATACTTGCTTCCCTTGACTGAAATGTCTGTGTGGTCCACTAATTTCCTGAAATACATGTGAGTTTGAAAACATCAACAAAAGTTGGCCAGTTCATGCAGTTAAGTTGTATAAGATGTATCTTGTAAAATGTGAGTTCTATAAAATGTATCTGTAAAATGTGAGTTGTATAAAATGTATCTGTAAAATGTGAGTTATATAAAAGGTATCTGTAAAATGTGAGTTGTATAAAATGTATCTGTAAAATGTGAGTTGTATAAAATGTATCTGTATGTAAAGATGTAGTATGTAAAGCGTCAATGAAATCTTTGATCATTAATGTTTCGCGAGGACATTAATATGTGTGACGGATTAGGAAGCAATCCAAACCTAGACCGATTTTGTGTCGACTACTATTGACTGGGACACAAACGCACTCTTCTGTATGGGTCCACGACCAAGAGTGGGGCTCGCCAAAACCCATTAGATCTAACCCTTTGTACCTAGGTCCAAACTGGATTAATGGTGCTTAGTTGTATAACCCTATTCGCACATGATCTATGGTGTTTCATTCCTTGACTTATCATACTATTGAACATGTATTTTCCCCGATAGTTGTAAAGTCGTAAAGCATTTAAAATGAATAGGGGACATGAACTCACAGAATTGCGTCCGTGAATGGTAAGTAACTGTGATCTGACGTATGGTCGTCCTGAGTAGTGTCACGACCTACAAACGTTCTATATTTGTTAGACACTTCAGTCTTGTAATGACTTGAGTACAAGTCTTTTATCTTGAATATGTGTTAAGACTTGTATGTCTTTGTTATTCATTGAACTGTGTCTTAGATGTATTAACTGATAACTGTTTAGTGTATATATTTCACCAAATACATATTCTTGTATCTCGTGAGTCGTATAAATGTGTTTTCACCAAGTGTTAGGTGATGTGAAAGTGCATATCGTTGCACGTATAGGAGTACGTATGTCCGCGTGTTTGTTATATGTGATCTTGTATTCTTAGAATATATATACTTATATATTCTAAGATATGTTTCATATAACTATATGTTATACTTGGTAAAAGGTATAGGAAATATCTTAAAAATAATATATTTTTAAGATTAGTTCTAAAAATATATTTTTAATCTTTCACTAAAACAATATATTTTAGATGGTAAGAAATATATATGTATGTTTATATATTTAAAAAAAATACATTTTTAATATAAACCATAAGTAACATATTTTGTATATTGTAGAAAATATATGGTTACTTTATTCGGTTTAGAAAATGTAGTTTACCAAGTCGTCGATATATTGTGTATTATAGTCCGTAATACTTATATAGTCCGTATAGTTGTCCGTAAGTCCGATTTGTCCATAAGTTGTGTCCGAAGGCTCGGAACGTCCGTAAGTTGTTTTTAAGGTGTATTTATATGTAGTCTTGTGTTTATTTGTACCATTGTATTCAAGTTCTTAGTTATCACACATATAACTAATACAAACAAATAACACATAGCACATAAGTTGTTAAGATAACTAAATATATATTTTCTCAAAAATATATATTTATAACTTGTTTTGCTTTTATAAAAACTATTCTTTAAAATCTTTTTAATCTAATAAAGATTTTGTCAAAAATGATAGTTTTTATAACTCATGATTTTTAAGAAAAATGGCCATATTTCCTTTGAAATATATGCTTAGCCATGTTAATAAAACATATCTTTTTCTTATAAAAATCACCAACAATAATCTCATGTTATTCTTAATAAAAACATATGAGATTTATGTCAAAATCTCAACAAGATGAAACCAATAACTTATGTTATGATCATAACATAAGTTAACTAGTTCAAAATCTATGCTTTACTTCTAGTTTTAACAAACTTTTTATAAAAACCCATCTTGTATGTTTCTTTTTATAACTTTGTAAAAGTATTATTTTTAGTGAAAAACCTCTTATACTTTAACAAAATCAAAGATTATGATCATCCATCTAAACATTTATGTTTAACAAAAACCCTTAAACATTAACATGTATACTTGTTAGATTATGTTTTTTATCAAACTTTTTATAAAAACCCATCTTGTATGTTTCTTTTTATAACTTTGTAAAAGTATTGTTTTTAGTGAAAAACCTTATATACTTTAACAAAACCAAAGATTATGATCATCCATCTAAACATTTATGTTTAACAAAACCCTTTAACATTTTCATGTACACTTGTTAGATTATGTTTTTAAACATCATCTAACAAGTTATTCATATGCTAATCATCAAAACTAGATCAAATATGCAAGTAATCATCCTTAAATCACAACATAAACAAACCTTTATATCATGATTATTATTTTGCTTCTTTGTATTTTCATATTATTTTGTATGATTATTTAGTTTATTACATGTTCTTTAAACAAATAATACATAAATAAGTATGAAAAAGAGATTTTAGAAGCCTACTACTAGCACTTGTGGCTGGGGATGATCTTGATAATGATTAATGAAAAGAAAAAGTGTTGATCTTGGTGTTTGGAAGCTATGGAATGGAAGAAAAAGCTTGCTTCTTTTTGTAGTATCCTTGGAGTAATATTTTGTATTACAATTTTTGGTATTTTGCTAAGTTATGTTATTTTCAAGTCCTAAAATAATATAACTAATACACATAATATACAAGTAATCACACAAATTGTGACATCTAAATATATATATTTCCCTAAATATATACTTAGTCACTTTTATTTATCAAAAACAACCTCCAACATTTGTAATTTTTGTACAAAATTTATGGCAAATTTTATATGAAAAACCATGGTTAAAATTTACTTACAAACACTTGTTTAAAAAATATATTTCTAAGTGTTTAAATTCTACAAAAATTTTGCCGTAGTTTCCCCTTAAAAATGGAGGTTTACATGCTTTATAAGCATATCATTTTCTTTTAAAATCATCATCAATCACCAACAATTCATTCAAGACTTACCATGTACCAAAAATATGAAATCTACACTATGACATGAACTTGAAACTTTGTAAAAATTTATAGTAACTTACTATGTTATTTAGTAGACTTAGTTACCCTTTAAAACATGGTTATTTGTTTGTAAATAACATTCTTGAAGAATTTAGTCTTTCACAACTTATAAGATGATTTTTCTAAAAAGCATTCTTTTGTATTTTTCTTGTTATAAACATGTTTCTACACTTGATTTAACACTAAAAACATAGTTAGTTCCTTTAAAAATAATGACTATGTAAATCTTATATATAAACTTGGTTTCTTGAGAAAATCATCTTTGAAATCATCCTTGTATAAGACTTATATTATGTATAAATCATCATCATGCTTAAAAACATCTCCATTTTCAAGTTCATGTTTCACATAATAGGTTGATAATCTTGATTTTTCTCAAGATCATCCTCTCACTTGCTAGATCATGTGTTTAATCACAATCTAGCAAGCTTCTTATGATGATCAACATCATAATAACAAGAAATCAATCATCAAGCATACTACATACACTTAAAACAACTTGTTCTTCATGTTATTTAGCTTTATGTTTATGTTCATCTTCATGTTTCTTTGAGTTTAATTAGATTAACACATTACATAACCTTTTAACCATCAAAATAAGAAGTAAAAACATGGTTAAAGGAGCTTACTACTAGCACTATGGCTAGGGAAAAACAAGTTGGAAGATGATGAAGATTTGAGGTGGTTAATAGCTCCTAGAGATGGTCCTTCAAGTTCCAATGCCTCTACCCTTCTTGAATGTGCTTGATACACCTCTAGATCATCTTAGAATGAGTGGAAAGTGATTGAAAAATGGAGGATGATGGAAGGGAGTTTGGGCCGTAGCTTTGGGAGGAAGAAGGAGGAAGTTTGTGAAGTTGTGAATGTTGAAATGTTAAGTGCCTAGATCTATTGGTTTTTATAAAATCTTTTCCAACATCATAAGGACTAAAGGTTAATATGTCTCATCCTTTCTTAACAAATCAAATATAATAATAAGGAAAATCAAGGTGTGGGGCCACCTTTTCTAACTGTAAGTGGGGGGGGGGGGTGGTTTAGTTAGGTTTCAACTTAGTTAGTTTATTTAGTTGAAAGTTAAGTGTAATGGTTAGGGTTTTAGATGTTATACCGTTTTAGAGTGTGTTATGATGTTCGGTGATCATAACTAGCTTCGTAATGCTAAAACAATACTTCCAGTGAGAATTCGGTGTTTCGGGTAGTGTCCGGTGGTTCGGTTGGTTACCGGTTTGTTAAAGTGCTAAATAGAGCAGTTTAGTGTGCTTTATGTTGTCTTTTATGACAATTTTGATTCCCGACACTTAGGAAAGTATTCTGGGCCATTAAACCACATTTCTGCATTATATTTAGTTGTTAAAATGCTGAAAATTGCTGAATTTGGTTATTTTCTGCAGAATTCTGCAGTTTTAGTTTGTTTCTGGCACTTTCCGGCACCTAAATCATTACTAGGTAAGCAGTTTTATGACCCCTACTTTCCTACACACTATTCTAGTGTAACTCTTGGTTTCGGGCTCATTCTGTGTCTTAACATCACGTCTATCTAAGTACTGAACTCCCGTCAGTACTTCTAGTTTGTCTGATAACTGTGCTAACTTTGTTTCGTGCACTAATTGTACCATGTTGTGTTGCATGTAGTAATGATAAAAGTCTTGCAACATGAAATGCCATTGTATGTATATAACAGTAATCAGAAATTTATTCGTCTTGTTAACTCAATCTTGTACTGTCATTAATGTACAGATTACTGTTGATTATTGTACGGAATTCATGGAAAAGTGCCAGTTGTCACATTCTCCCCCCGTTAAAAGAATTTCGTCCCGAAATTCAAGCTATGCTATAGATTGCAGGGGAGTTGTGAAATAGGTATGAATACTTCGACTTGATTTAGCCTTCATGTTCCCAAGTAAATTCTGGTCCATAATGTGAATTCCAACGAACTTTAACAAATTTAGTACGACTTCTCCGTGTTTAGTGGACTTCCAGTCCGTAACCTTAAAAGGTTCTTTAGTAAATTGGAGTTTGTCGTTGATGTGAATCTTGTTTGCGGGAATGACGACTGTTTCTTGAGTCAGACTCTTCTAAAGACTAGACACGTGAAACGTGTCATGAACATTGCTAAGTTTTTCGGGAAGTTTCAGCTTGTATGCAATGGTTCCGATTCTTTCCAGGATCTCGAAAAGTCTAATATACCGTCGATTCAACTTCCCACGCTTTTCCAAATCATGCCACGCCTTTCCAGGGCGAGATTTTCAATATAACCGTATCTCCAAACTCAAATTCCAACGGTTTCAGCCGCTTGTCGGTGAAGCTTCTCGGTATACCACGTGCTTGACTTGATACGATCACGTATCTGAACGATCTTGTCTGTAGTTTCCCAAGCCAACTTGGGCCAATAAATCGTTTATCTCTGGTCTTTGCCCAACACAACGAGGACCGACACTTACGTCCACCACAGTCTGTATCGTTCGTTCACTCTGACTGTTCGTTTGAGGGTGAAATGCAGTACTAAGGTTCAACCGTGACCCAAACACCTTCTAAAACGTATGCCATATTCTTGGCACAAAACGACCATCTCGGTCGGACAAGATAGAAACAGGCACTCCATGACGTGCCACGATCTCTCTAAGAAATCTCTGCTAGTTCCCTTGTGTTGTCTTCCTTACTGATTGGTAAGAAATGTGCAGACCACGTGAGTCGATCAATGATCACCCAAATCATATCGTGATCTCTTTGGGTTCTTGGTAGCTTTGTAATGAAGTCCGTTGAGATTTGTTCCCACTTCCACACGGAAACCTCAAGTTGTTGCCGCAGTCCTGACGGTTTCTAGTATTCTGCCTTAACTTTGGCACAAGTAAGACAGTTATCCACATATGTAGCAACATCGGCTTTGATCCTAGGCTACCAATAAAAGTCTTGGTACATCCTGTCGAATCCAGGATGGATCGTGTACCTTGACTTCTAAGTTTTGCCCAAAATAAGCATACGTAAATTGTCGTGAGTCGTAACCCCAAAGTCGTCCCATGGAGTATAAGGTTCCGTCTCCCTTAGGCCATAACTGCACCTCCATTCTACGTAACACTTTAGCTTGAAGGTTCTCTCGTTTGAGCACCTCTTGCTCAGCTTCATGAAATCCGAGTAGCGGGTTTCGTCTGTATGGTCATCTCTAAGGCTCGCACCCTTAGAGGCTTTGCGCAATCCTTGCGGTTCAAGGCGTCTGCTACAACGCTCGCCTTATCCAGGTGATACTTAATCTCACAGTCGTAATCATTAAGTAGTTCATTCCATCTTTGTTATCTCATGTTTAAGTCATTCTGATTAAAGATGTGCTGCAAACCCTTGTGATCAGTAAAGATCGTGCAGCATTTCCCATACAAGTAATGAGGCCAAATATTCAACGCGCAATTCACCACACCTGGTTCAAGGTTGTGCGTGGTACAGTTCTTCTCATGGTCCTTTGATTGACATGACGCGTACGCGATGACTTTGTCTCGTTGCATCAACACGCAACCAAGACCTTGTCAAGAAGCGTCACAATAAACCACGAATCCCTCGGTACTGTCAGGTAAAGGCAAGATGGGTACCGTCAAGGTTAGGGTTGTTAGCGGTTGAGCAATCTTTGAAAAGTCCCCTATGATTCGTCTGTAATAGCCTGCTAACCCCAGAAATTGACGTATCGTAGTTGGCGCCCTTGGGACTTCCCAGTTCTTGATTGCTTCATTCTTAGTAGGGCCTACATGGATTCCATTCCTACTCACCACGTGACCTAAGAATTGCACCTCGCGAGTCCAAAATTCACGCTTCAACGACTTTGCATATAACTGTTCTTTCTTCAAGAGCTCCAAGATAGCTCGTGGATGTTGCTCATGATCTTCCTTAGTCTTTGAGCATATAAGAATGTAGTCAATAAATAAAATCACGATCTTATCCAGGTACGGCTTACACTCCCGATTCATGAGGTCCATGAATACTGCCTGTGCAGTTGTTAAGCCAAACGGCATGACAAGGAACTCGTAACGCTCAAAGCGAGTCCTAAAGGTCGTTTTAGGGATACTTTCTTCTCGTGTCCTCAACTAGTGATATCCTATCCTTAAGTCAATCTTGGAATAGTAGCTGGGACCTTGTAATTGGTCGAATAAGTCATCAATCCTTGGCAAGGGATACCGGTTCTTTATATTCAGTTCCCTGAAGTCGATGCGCAAACGTAAACTGCCAACTTCCTTCTTAACAAGTAGCACTGGAGCTTCCCAAGGTGAGAAGCTTGGTCTGATGAATCCTTCATTTTAGCAGCTCTTGTAGTCGTGTTGTTAGTCCTTGTATCTCGAACGAGGCTATTTGGTAAGGTGCCTTCGCCATGGGTGCCGCTCCTGGCACTAGGTTAATCCTAAACTCCACTAGTTGCTGTGGAGGTAACCCTAGCAAGTCTTCGGGAAAGACTTCTGGGAATTCCCTCACAACGGGGATGTCTTCGAGCTTTGGCTCCTTGGTCTCCTTATTGACAACATGAGCAAGGAAGGCTATGCAGCCTTTTCGAAGGCACTTTTGTGCCCTTATGACCAATGTGGGATGTCGCAATCCACCGCCTTATGGGGCCTAGTGCCCTCGCATCAACTACAAGAGGGCGGTGTACCATAAGCGTTTCATCATTCGCAAGAGGGATGCGAATGATTCTCTCATGACAAACAACTTCGGCTCTAAACTTAGATAGCCAATCCATGCCTACTACAACATCATGACTTCCAAAGTCAACAGGTAATATGTAACATTTATGCTTGTAATCATTGTGAACAGTTCAATTATCAATAAAACAATGTTATTTGATCCCAATGTTTGTTTGGTTATGTTTTACGTTTTTCATGTTTTGACTTTTATTCAATTTCAAACTCTATATCGCTTTCTGGAGAGTTATACGCAAACTGGTGCATAAACGTAATCAGTTTAATGCGAAAAATACTCCGTAACATCAACATATACTTAACATACCTTAAATAACCTTTACATAACTTAGAAATAAGTTTTAAAGGCTTTGGTATGGCAAAAACAAGTTAAATCGCCTACAGGGACTAAATTTGACAAACTGCGAAAGTATGCCAATTTGAACTGTAACAGACATTCCGAAACATGACCATAAGTTAAACACACCTTAAATATCCTTTATATAGCTTAGAAATAGGCTTTGAGGGGTTCGGTGTGCTAAAATAAACTTTTGGCTCATTCAGGGACTAAAAGTGTCAAAAAGTGCATAAGTTTGCACTTTCGCGCATAACTTACGTTCTGAATACATCCGGACATCCAAAAATTTATGTAAGCACTAAAATATTTTATTTTAGTGTTTGGCATAAGAAAAATCCATTCGTCACGCAATTTGGATCGTTTTCCGCGCTTATGCGCATTCCGTCGTAATTAAGCGAACATCGCGATCGTACGACCAAACGAACCAACATCCGGCATATTTTTGAGCATGTTTCATGTCCACAATGTTTAGGCATCATTTTAGGGCCTTAACGTTGGCTTAACGTGCCTTAAACATGTCGGAACTAAAGGACAATGGATCGTATTACTTCATGGACCGTTTGTGGGTCCCAAGCCAGGATGATCTTCGTACCTTGCTTATGGATGAAGCCCATAAGTCGCGTTATTCTATTCATCCGGGCTCAGATAAGATGTATAAGGATCTTCGTATTCATTATTGGTGGCCTGGTATGAAGAAAGACATTGCCTTATGCGTATCAAAATGCCTTACTTGTCTTAAGGTTAAAGCTGAACATCAGCGTCCTTCTGGTTTATTGGAGCAACCAGAGATCCCAGTTTGGAAATGGGAAAACATTACTATGGATCTTGTTACTAAACTTCCGCGCACAAAGAAAGGTCATGATGCCATCTGGGTAGTTGTTGATCGTCTTACTAAGTCAGCGCATTTCTTGCCAATCCGTGAGGATTTTCCTGCTGACAGACTTGCTCAAATCTATGTGGATGAAATTGTAGCTCGACATGGTGTTCCTTTGAATATCATTTCTGACAGAGATGCTCGTTTCACTTCTCATTTTTGGAGAACCATGCAATCTGCTATGGGGACCCAACTTAATCTGAGCACAGCTTATCATCCGCAAACGGATGGTCAATCTGAAAGAACAATCCAGACTCTGGAGGATATGCTAAGAGCTTGTGTGATCGATTTTGGTGGTAGTTGGGATTCACATCTTAAGTTGATTGAATTCTCCTACAACAACAGTTATCACACCAGCATCAAAATGGCTCCTTTCGAGGCTTTCTATGGTCGAAAATGTCGTTCACCAGTCTGCTGGAATGAGATCGGCGAGGCTCAACTTACTGGACCTGCCCTCATTTTAGAGACAACTGACAAGATCAAGAAAGTGCGTGATAACCTTCAGACAGCTAGAAGCCGTCAGAAGAGTTACGCGGACCCAAAACGCAAGGCCTTGGAATTTCAAGTCGGTGATCGAGTATTACTTAAGGTCTCACCTTGGAAAGGTGTGATCAGATTTGGAAAGAAAGGAAAACTTGCACCTAGATACGTTGGACCATTCAAAATCGTCGAAAGAATCGGAAAGGTAGCCTACAGACTTGAGTTACCTCCTGAACTGGGAAATGTTCATCCAACTTTCCACGTGTCCAATCTCAAGAGGTGTTTAGCTGATGAGAACCTCCACATACCGCTTGACGAAATTCGTGTTGGCAAAACACTTAAATTTGTTGAAAAGCCAGTGGAAATTATGGAACGTGAAGTCAAATGGCTTAAACGCAAGCGCATTCCTTTGGTCAAAGTTCGCTGGGAAGCTAAACGTGGACCCGAGTTTACTTGGGAACGCGAAGATCAAATGAAGGCAAAATATCCGCATCTTTTTCCACGAGTTTCCTCTAAATAAATTTCGGGACGAAATTTCCACAAGTAGGGGAGATTGTAACATCTGTGCTTGTAATCATTGTGAACAGTTCTATTATCAATAAAACAATGTTATTTGATTCCAATGTTTGTTTGGTTGTGTTTTACATTTTTCATGTTTTGACTTTTATGTAATTTCAAACTCTATATCGCTTTTTGGAGATTTATACGCAAACTGGTGCGTAAACGTAATCATTTTGATGCGAAAAATACTCCAGAACATCAACATATACTTAACATACCTTAAATAACCTTCACATAACTTAGAAATAAGTTTTGAAGGCTTTGGTATGGCAAAAACAAGATTTATTCGTCTACAGGGACTAAACTTGACAAACTGTGAAAGTATGCCAATTTGAACTGTAACGAACATTCCGGAACATGACCATAAGTTAAACACACCTTAAATATCCTTTACATAGCTTAGGAATAGGCTTTAAGGGGTTCGGTGCGCTAAAATAAACTTTTGGGTCATTCAGGGACTAAAAGTGTCAAAAAGTGCACAAGTTTGCATTTTCGCGCATAACTCACGTTCTGAATACATCCGGACATCCAAAAATTTATGTAAGCACTAAAATATTTTATTTTAGTGTTTGGCATGAGAAAAATCCATTCGTCACGCAATTTGGATCGTTTTTCACGCTTATGCGCATTCCGTCGTAATTAACCGAACAACGCGATTGTACGGCTAAACGAACCGACATCCGGCATATTTTTGAGCATGTTTCATCTTCCCTATACTTTAACATCCTTGTGAAGCTTAAAAATGGGCTTGACGGGTGTTAGAAGTGCCAAAACACGACGATACGCGCTCAGGAACCAAAACTGCAAAACTGCAAAAAAAAATATATAAAAAAAATAAATAAATAAAAAAATGCAGCAAAAAAGCCATTTTAAACATAAGTTAGCAGCCCCTAACACTTCCCAAAGGTCAAGTGCCACATGTTAATCTCCTATGGTGGCCAAAATTAGTTACCACAACATTTTGACAAGTGTACGGCCTAGATCGTGCCCCCTTTTCCAAGAAACGATCCTAACGGTTGTGGGTTTACTATAAATACCCAACCCATTTTCACTCATTCCTCACTAGAATCTGATCTAAAAGACTCTAAGTTGAAACCATTGTTTCATACCTGAGTTATTTGGATCTAGATTAGCATTCGGGGACCTTTCGTAAGTATTCTTTCATTCTTTTATTGCTTTTCGAGTCCGAAAGTCAAACTTTGTTTGACTTTCTGCATTGACCAGTTTATGGTCGATGCGAAGTTCGTTTGAACTTCATAACGTGAGCGTGATCACGATGGTTATAGTCCCTAATGACTATACCTACTGATTACCACGTTATCTAGGCTCAGTGACGAGCCGTAGTTTCGGGCAGAATACGTATTCTTGCGTATTTTGTAACCAAACTACTCTTAGGTATCACAACCATTTGTTGTGATACCAAACCTGTTTTCTAAACTTAGTTAAGCATGTTTTAACATGCTTAGCTCGTCACTTTTAGTTTAGTGCTTATATAGGGTCGTAAGGTAAGCGATCTAAACAATCGCTTATACTTTCGAACCCGACCCGTTTGGTCGATCATTAGGATCCGACCAAACACATTAGGTGACCATAGTGTATAGGGAATAACCTTCCGAGGTTATACCTTATGGTCGCTTCGTTTAAGTAGTTGTATGATAGGTAGTTTATATGCCTTAGGTAAATTACCAAAATACCCCTTTGATGCCAAAATCCGTTTTAATCATATGTAACATAAATTTTGACATCTAAACTGATTTGAAAACCATATTAGACATGTTAAGGCATATATTACTTGTCATAGGACTAGTTAGGCGGTCCAAACGCGTTTCACGCGAACGACGCGTTAAAGTAGCATAAGCTCTCTAAACGGGTCGTAATGGGTCACAAGCACTTAGGTTAGGTTTCATTTAGTATGTAGGCTTTATTAAACCATACTACATGAGTTCCCATACTCATTTGGTTTACGAGCCCTCATTCTATCCGATCTTCCGATTTAGGTCCGGTTTATTAATGTAGTTACCTATATTAAGTGCCGTTTGATATTCCGTGATCTCTAGCATTGCTTGGTGGTTATCTTAGGACTTCTGAGCAATCTCAAGTGAGTACATAGAACCCCTCCTTTACTGTTTTCCAAACGTTTTGGGGTGAAACACATGTGCCTACTTGTTACTTTCGTGCTTTCCTGTTTTCACATCATATACCTGCTATGTTTGTTAGTACATTATAGTACATGATTTCATTACATTTCATGCTATGTATGTCCATTGTGTGCATACTTAGTACATTGTTTTACATTACATTTCTGCTATGTATGTTAACTGATAGCATGCTAGCACATTGATTTACATGACTTTTCTGCTTTGTATGTTAACTTAGCATACTTAGTTCATTGTTTTCATATAACATGTTCACTTTTGCTATGACATTTGGTTTGCACAAACGAGACTATTATACGTTCATTAACATTAGCTACGCCGCTCGGTAGTAAGTACTGGTACCATAGGACTTGACAAATCCCATTCCTGACATCCCGGGTTTGTTTGGATGTAAGGAATGACTGAATCCGAAAACATTTCTTTTGATAACCTTGACTGAAAGGGTTATCCGACTGTCTCAAGGCTTGAATGTATGCGTTAACTTACCACATAAATGTTTGTATCAATGTAACATGTATTACTTTGCGAAACATAACTTTTTGATATATTCAAATTACTCTGTTTTGTACATTTCTACATTTGGATTATGTGACAATACTTTACTTATAATACATAACATTTGCTACACATTACTTGACTACGTTTGGACTTATAAACATTTGACATGGATTATACAAGGACTTTTGACTATTGGTTTAAACATAGACTTTATACATTGGTGGTTTGTTTAAGTGATTTAAGTAACAAGGCATGTGTAATATGATACAAGCATGGTGGATACGCCGCTAGTACTTCCTATATATAAGTGGTTGTATGGTATTACATATTGTAGCGTTATTTAAATCATTTCAATTTGGACTTATACATTTTACACAAGTAACACAATTTTCACAAGACATTGTTTACAAACAACTTATCTTATACAAATTCATTTTACATGGTTATTCAATTAACCATACTTTATGATCTTATTTATACATATCATCTGAACTTATTGTTTTTCAAGCGATTTACAAAACAAATCAAATTACAAGGTTCATGACTAAACATTTTCTTAAACTTAAGTCATGAATCCTATTTTCACAAAACCTATGTATCTCACAGGCATTTTTATGCTGACGTACCTATTTTCACATGTGTTTTCAGGTGCTTTTCCGTAGGATGACGATCATGACACTAGGGCGGACCTGTGCCTTAGAGATTTAAAACGAAGATAGACTATGTTTAATTATGTTAAAAAAAAAACTCTTTGATTACTGTTTGAAACAATGAAACTCTCATGTTGATAAATAAAATACAACTTTGTATGCCATGGTTATGAAACAATTAATTCTGTTACAACACTCCCCGACGTTTTCCGCCACGTCTTGTATGATATACGTGGTCGGGGTGTGACACGCGTAAACTCCTGGTGTATCCTTACGCGGCCCGCGTTAGCCTCCCAGATCAGATTAATCAGTTTTAACAGCTGTTTACAGCTGTTAACCACTCAAAACTCACCCACGCTTGCCCTTTCCTGCTCATGAGGGGCCATTTTGAGTTACCACAAGGTTGCAACAAGTGTAAGGTTGAGATTACATCACGGTTTTCAAGAAACGATCCTAACGGTTCCAAGAATCCTATAAATACCCACCAACATCACTTGCAAAACCCACAAAAATCTGATCTAAAAGCTCTAAGTTGAAGCCATTGCTTCATACCTGAGCTACTTGGATCAAGATTAGCTTTTGGGGTCCCTTTGTAAGTGTTCTTTCGTTCTTTTCATTCGTTTTAGCGTTAAAGTCAAACTTTGTTTGACTTTCTGCATTGACCAGTTTATGGTCAATGTGAAGTTCGTTTGAACTTCATAACGTGAGCGTGATCACGATGGTTATAGTCCCTAGTGACTATACCTACTGATTACCACGTTATCTAGGCTCAGTGACGAGTCGTAGTTTCGGCCAAAATGCGCATTCTTGCGTATTTTGTAACCAAACTACTCTTAGGTATCAAAACCGTTTGTTTTAATACCAAACTTATTTTCTAAACTTAGTTAAGCATGTTTTAACATGCTTAGCTCGTCACTTTTAGTTTTGTGCTTATCTAGGGTCGTAAGGGTAAGCGATCTAAACAATTACTTATACTTTCGAACCCGACCCGTTTGGTCGATCATTAGGATCCGACCAAACACATTAGGTGACCATAGTATATAGGGAATAACCTTCCGAGGTTATACCTTATGGCCACTTCGTTTAGTTAGTTGTATGATAGGTAGTATATATGCCTTAGGTAAATTACCAAAATGCCCTTTTTACGCCAAAATTCATTTTAAGCATATATAACATAACTTTTGACATCTAAACTGATTTGGTAACAATATTAGACATGTTAAGGCATATTTTACTTATCATAGGACTAGTTAGGCGTTCCGAACGCGTTTTACGCGAACGACGCGTTAAAGTAGCATAAGCTACCTAAACGGGTCGTAATGGGTCGTAAGCACTTAGGTTAGGTTTCATTTTAGTATGTGGGCTTTGTTAAACCATATTACATGAGTTCCCATACTCATTTGGTTTATGAACCCTCATTCTATCCAATCCTCCGATTTTAGGTCCGGTATATTAACATAGTTACCTATATTAGGTGCCGTTTGATATCCGTGATCTCTAGCATTGTTTGGTTGTTACTCAAGGACTACTAAGCAATCTCAAGTGAGTACATAGACCCCTCTTTTACTGTTTTCCAAACATTTTGGGGTGAAACACATGTGCCTACTTGTTACTTTCGTGCCTTTCATGCTTTCATATCATATGCTTGTTATGTTCATTAGTACATTATAGTACATGATTTCATTACATTTTATGCTATGTATGTCCATTGTGTGCATACTTAGTACATTGTTTTACTTTACATTTCTGCTATGTATGTTGACTGATAGCATGCTAGCACATTGATTTACATGACTTTTCTGCTTTGTATGTTAACTTAGCATACTTAGTACATTGTTTTCATATAACATGTTTACAATTGCTATAACATTTGGTTTGCACAAACGGGACTTATATACGTTCATTAACATTAGCTACGCCGCTCGGTAGTAAGTAGTGGTACCATAGGACTTGACAAATCCCATTCCTGACATCCCGGGTTTGTTTGGATGTAAGGAATGACTGAATCCGAAAACATTTCTTTTGATAACCTTGACTAAAAGGGTTATCCTACTGTCTCAAGGCTTGAATGTATGCGTTAACTTACCACATAAATGTTTGTATCAATAAAACATGCATTTACTTTGCAAAACATAACTTTTTGATATATTCAAAATACTTTGTTTTGTACATTTCTACATTTGGTTTATGTGACAATACTTTACCTACAATACATAACATTTGTTACACATTACTTGACTACATTTGGACTTTTAACATTTGAACATGGCTTATACAAGGACTTTTTGACAATTGGTTTAAACATGGACTTTATACATTGGTGGTTTGGTTTGAGTAAGTGATTTAAGTAACGAGGCGTGTGTAATATGATACAAGCATGGTGGATACGCCGCTGGTACTTCCTATATATAAGTGTTTGTATGGTATTACATATCGTAGCGTCATTTGAATCATTTCAATTTAAGACATATAACATTTTATACAAATAACATATCTTTCACAAGACATTGCTTTACAAACAACTTATTTTATACAACTCATTTTACTTGGTTATTCATTTAACCACGTATTATTCTTTTATGTATACATATCATCTGATCTTATCGCTTTTTAAATGATTTACAAAACAAAACAATTTACAAGGTTCATGACTAAATTTTATTAAACATTTTCTTAAACTTAAGTCATGAATCCTATTTTCACAAAACCTATGTATCTCACAGGCATTTTTATGCTGACGTACCTATTTTCACATGTGATCGTGACACTAGGGCGGACCTGTGCCTTAGAGACTTAAAATAAAGATAGACTTAGTTTAACTATGTTATGAACTCTTTATTCCTGTTTTGAGACAATGTAACACTCTTGTTTGATAAATAAAATATAGCTTTGTATGCCATGGTTGTGAAACAATAATTCTGTTACAACACTCCCCGACGTTTCCGCCACGTTTGGTTGTTCCACGTGGTCGGGGTGTGACATAATAGAAGGTTCCGGCCTTCTAAGTTCCAGAATACAATCCTTAATCACCTCATTCGCTTTAACTAACCTTCCATCTGCCAACTCTAAAGAATACGGGACGTCTATTCTACTTGAAACTAGGCCAAGTAGTTTCTTAAGTTCTAAGATACAAGGTTAAAGTCGGCGCCAGTGTCAATCAAAATGAATGCATAGAGTTGGTTAGTAGGGAACGTACCCGTAATCGCATTTGGATCCTGTCGTGCTTCACGAGCTCCAATCGTGAAGACTCTTCCTTGCTTGGTTCCTCCTAGGGCAATCTTTCCTAAAGTGCCCCGCGTCACCACATTTGAAGCAACCTGGAACTATACCATTATCGTTTCCGTCTTGGTTGCAGTCATCATTTCCCCCTTGTTTGGATATTTCGCCCAACAGGCATCCTTGCTGTGTCCTTCCTTTCCACATCTGTCGCATTTAGGCCTTAGACATCGACCTTCATGGTGAAACTTGCATTCGTCACATCTCGGCTTAGTCCCCAAATAAACCTTTCCACCGGCCTTATTAGTGGCTCCATAAGCTTTCATGCCACGAGGCGGGTTCATTTCCCTTCTTTTGTTTGCATTAGAGTTGTCATAATTGACTTGGGTGCCTTTCTTCAGGTTCGAAAACTTTCTTTTATTGTCGCCCAATGACTCCACATGAGTCTCTTTCTTGTTTGTCTCAGATCCCAGAAACTTTCCCATACGAAGAGCTTCCTCAGTAAGCGTAACACTCAAATCGATAGCCTCCGTCATGGTTGGAGGCTTTGTGGCAGTAACCATGCTTAGAATTTGAGGCGTAAGTCCCCAAATGAACCGCTCGATTCTCTTGAATTCTGGCTCGACAAGATAGGGAACGACCCTTGATAAATCATGGAAACGCTGGATATACTCGGCTATTCTCGGACCATCCATCTTTAAGTTCCGGAATTCCGTTTCCAATTTCTGAATCTCTGCTCGAGAATAATACTTTTTGCGCATTAACTCCTTCAGTTCATCCCACGTTAATGCATATGCAGCAGCTTCACCCAATGTCTGCACCTGGAGGTTCCACCACAAGAGCGCTTCGTCAAGGAACAACCCAGAAATGTACGTAACTCTTTGTTCCGGATCACATTTTCTCATTCTCAATACGGAGTCCGTTTTCTCCACCCAGCGTACGAAGGCGACAGCACCCCCAGTGCCATCAAAATTTAGGGGCTTGCAGTCCAAGAATTGTTTATAGGTACAGCCTATTGGGGGGTTATTCCCAGAGGTACCACCGCTATGCTCAGAGCGGAGGGCCTCGTGCTGGGCGATGGCTTGTGAGATGCGCTCTTGTAGTTTGGCTTCTGTCCTTGGTAACATATTAGTGTCTGTGTCACGTCTAGGCGGCATTTTCTTCTAGCAAAAAGGTATGGGGTAGGTTAGACAACATCCATTAATTGTCTGTGAGGTATATATCACCACAAGCTAACATATAATCACCTAATATCACATGCATATATAATCAACAATGTATAAGTAAGAAAATAACCACTGAGCTTTCATATATGCTTGACAACTTGACTTATTGTTTTTATCAGAGGAAAACAAAATGAACTCGAGGTTACATCACCTCGGTCATACAAGTTCCATAATATGAAAGTAGTAGTTATTTTCCTTCTATATTGGTCTCCTTAGGTCTTTAGTTTCACAAAGACGGTACTTCCCAAGAGATGGGGGTTGTGCATTTCTACCACATATAGGGGTGATAGAGAGTGTAAAGTTACTGAATCTTTCCCGAGTGTTAGCCATCTTCACTTGCTTAGATATCGGTTCTCAAACGACTCGTATACAGGTAGAAGTGTCAGACACGAAGTAGGTAAAGACAGATTTCCTACTTTGTAGAGTGCTATAGCAACTATCTAGGTATTGTTCTACTAGATGAAGGTGCGAACACTTGGAAATTTTTGGATGGGTGGTGGTTATTAGCTTGACTCGTAGAGTCCACCAGGATTCCCTATGCACTACAAGTTGTTATTACGTGGGCCCCCATAATAATAAATTGTCTTGCATGGTCACCCCAATTTTCCCTCGTTCAAAGCAGATAATCAACCAAAGAGGGGACACTACTGTCCTTATACCTCCGACATGGAAAGGACCATTGAGGTGGTCCCTGCGCTAACATCCATTATCGTTACGCGTGAATAGGCACGATGCTTAGGTGTAATAGGAATAAGGAGAATTCCTAGTAGTTGGAGGGGCACCTTCAAGATGAGTACTTCATCTTCCTCGTCTGGTCAAGAGTATCGTCAATCTTGTTTCACAAAGGCCACAGGGACCTCGTCCTGCTGATAAGGTTGTTATCCAAGGTTGCCTCCTCTGCCTCGCCGTCACAACCGTAGTTAGGCACCTTCACATTAGAGAGGGAAGAACAGCCATCTTCTGTCACACCCCCAAAATCCACATGCGGAGTACCACCGCTTAGAGGCGTGACTGACTAGAATCCAGCCACCAATCATATTGAACAAGCACGTAAGTAATTATAAAATCCAACCAATACAATTGGTGTCCGAACAAAACATAGTTTAAGTTGCAAGCGGAAGCATAACGATTAAAACCAAATCAAAATATAAGTTCAAATGTTTCAATGTTTCACATGGCACACAAATGTCCATATCCCACAACGACTGTTCCCCATGCAAGCTCCAGCTAAGTACCTATTGACCTGCAAAGCATGTAGTAACGAGTCAACAACAATGTTGAGCGAGTTCACGGTTGGGTGTTTGTTTTAAGTTGTTCCAAAAACAGTTCCTTTAACGGGCATCCCTGCCGTGGGGGTTACCCCATAGTTGAAAACGTATTTAGTTTATTCCCGTTTATTCTGGCAATCTAGCCGTGGGGGCTACCCCATGTTTAATTATCTGGCTCTCTGGCCGTGGGGGCTACCCTATGTATATACTACTAGACTCGTTACCATATCGACTGCTGACTGTAGTCATGTTTATGTGCCCTGAACTGTCAATGTCTATCATCATTGACGTGCCCAGATCCATTAGTTCACGCCCGTCCTCTGCGGCACGGTGTGAGGTTTGTCAGACCTAAGTAGCGCTATCTAACTAATGACCCGCTCGCCATTGGCCCGGCGATTAAGTCGATATAAAAAGGAGGGACTTCGTGATAGAGTTTTGGTCTAGTGAAGTTTAACTGTCCATGAGGACGAGGAATTACATTCCTGAACCCGTACTGTCCTACCCAAGAAGGACGAGGAATCCATATTCCTTAACCCATTCCCAACCCCTGGGAATCCCATGCTTTGTAGAAAGTGTGAACTCACCTTAGGTTAGCTCGGCAGATAAACGAAAGGTCAATCGAGCTGCTAGAGGTTAACCACGTCCTAACATGGTTACCATACAAGTCATGTTTTGGTTTCAAGTAGTGCACGTATGTTTACACAGAGATAGCAGGTTATGAACACATGGTATACACGACATACACGTAAAACAATATCAGATAAGTAAATGACAAAGCCCAATAATACCCAGCCCAACATGTTGTGCGTTCTGCACAGCCTTGTGCGACCCACAATATGTTGTGCGATCCAATATATATACCCGGCCCAATAATTAGAAGCCCAAACAGTGATCTTGTGCGGTCCGGTTAAGCTTGTGCGACTGGACAATCTTGTGCGACTCGGGACTTGGGCCATTCGGTCCAATAACATGTTAAGCCCAACAGTGTGTAAGGCCCAAGATCTTGTGCGATCATGCATAATAGAACGGTACTATGTGCTTTAAGTGTTTGTACCCCGTCTTGTGCGATCAGATCAGGTCTTGTGTGACCTGATCTTGTGCGACCGAGAGGGACTTGTGCGATTCGTTTTACTATCCGGATATTATGCTATTCGGTTACAATCATTCCACAGTTTCCATCTTTACCAAAATCAGTCAACACAATTAACAGTTTCCATTCCAAACAATAATCGATCAAACAATTGTTTTTATCTATTGATTCACATGAACCCTAATCCGTGTAAGCATGAACAAAACACAAGCAACAATCCTAACACCTAGGCATATTAACATAATTCATGATTTCGATCTCTAGTATGTAGATTAACACAATCAATCCAACAACAATCATTCGAATATAAATACATCCCAGCCGAATAATCATGCTTTCCGATTCTAGATTATCAACAACATCATATGATTAACAACCCTATTTCGATCTACTACACTATACATGTGAGCCGATTATATGAACATCATCCCTAACAGTTTACATCATCATCAATCATATATCATTCCTACATCATCATGTATCACACAACATCATACAATCATGAAAGCAATAGTTAAAATACTAACCGGTCAGAGAAAGAACAAGGATTGATCCGAATAGAAAGCTTAGAGAGAGATGGAGGTGTTGCCATCGAGTTTGAGAGAAGAGAAAGGGATTTAGGGTTTGGTGTGTATTATGAGATTGCAACAAATGAGCAACAAACCCAAAGGGTGAGTGCTTGTATGCGTACAAGAGAGAGTGGGCCGAACCCTTTACTTGGGCTCCCCTTTGGTTCGATTACAAGTTGTGCGGCCCATCAAAGCTTGTGCGATCGAGTTGTGTTGTGCGATTGGTTCAGTAATATATAATATAGTTCAATACACATAAACACATAACGTAACATTCAATTAATACCTCGTATATCGTAATCACATATTGTTCACACAAGTTACATCAAAGTACAAAGAAGGTTCTAAAATACGAGTTGTCACATCTTCTATGGAAACCAGTTCAGGATCTCGTTTGGTAATCAATACAGCCATGAGCTTCGAAATAAACGCGAGGTCGATAGTCTCATCGTGCAAGTCAAGAACAATAATAGGATTCGGAGTCGAAGGTATCTCGTTCACGTCAATAATTATTCCATACACTTATACGCATATATATTAATGAATAAATATGTTACTTAGTATACACAAGCAAATAAATGCATCATGTCACATATAACTTTCGTTTGTCCTTTCAGGGGGGGGGGATCATTTCGTCTTTGGCAAGTTTATCTCAGGTAGACTATACCTCATTTGGCACTTTAATTGGGGTATTCTCCTCCCTACTAATGTCCTTGCTTTGTCTTTCCTTTGAAAAATGTTTGACTCATGGATCTTGGCGCTTTCGTAAATGCAATGAAAAACCTTTTTGTAAAATTGTTTTCGTGAGAGAATCCTAGTGATTGTAGTCTAGACTCGAGAAGGAATCCTAGTTCACTACAATCAAAGCTCTGATACCAAACTGTCACACCCTGACTTTTGCGGAAACGTATGCGTGTGACTTGATTGGTTCTCATTGCATTCGATTATAATAAACAACTATATGATCAAAATGATGTCCATCGATTCATAAAGTTCAAAACATTACAAACACCAGTCATTTAAGTTTCCAACAACACAACCTTTGATTAAGTTACAAACCAACAAAAGTATATGACATCTAAACTTGAAATTTACATTCAGAAACAACACCAACACCCAAGATCCAACTTGTTTCCTGAAATACATGTAATTTTGAAAACATCAACAAAAGTTGAGCGAGTTCATGCGTTTTGTATAAGTACTGATAAACTTATAGACATTTGAGAGACTCTTTTGAAAACAGGTATGAAAAGCGTCTATGAACAGATCAATTAATGTTTTGCAAGGATATTAACGTAAGTAAAGACATAGGGAGTACTCAATATGAGTAGACTTTTGTCTTTGTCGAATCTCCTCGACTGTGTCGAATTTCCCTCGACTGTGTCAACTCACCTTGACTGTATCAAATTCCATTGACCGTATCAAATCACCTTGACTGTGTCAAATCCCTCTTGACCGTTGTTGAATCACCTCGACTGGGACACTAAAGCACTCTAAGTGGTCACATAGGGACCATGAGTGGGGCTCGGCCGTACCCGTTAGATCTAACCTTTGTCCATGTTTCTTATGAGAGTTAATGGCATTTCAATTTCAGTCTATGCTCACATGATCTAATAGTTCATTTCATAGCCAAATCATACCATTGAAACATATGTAACATGTATTTCACCCCCGGGAGTTATAAATCCGAAAACAGTTAAAAGAAAAGGGGGACATGAACTCACAAGTTTGCGTCCTACTATCTCGTATGCTCAAAGGTCCTTCTATGAGTCGTACAACTACCTACACACGTGCCATGTTTTATTAGACGTTTAGGTCGTGTAACGACTCTTTTGTCTTAGTTGCTCATTAAGACTTGTTTTGGAAATCTTGGTATAATTTGAGTTACATCATCGATGTACATTATATAATTTCAAAGTATATAATTATTAGTTAAAATATTAATATTTTAACTTAAATTATATTCATCCATTTTTTTGGAATATTGTCAAAATAATATATATTTTGCCTTAGTTCATTTTGCAATTCTTTTCGTGAATATTTCCCAAGTATGGGTACAATTATCCTTGTGTATTTTGCCAAGTATTTGTGGTGTATTCCGGTGTGTATTCGTATGTACGAGAATACGTATTTTCTTGTATTTATTAAGTATTCTTATACTTAATTTTTGTATTTACTATTTCCGGAATATTATTTTTAACCAATAAAAATCACCAATTTATATTCTTAAAATATATATATATATTTTAAGAAAACTTGTATAGAAAATTATTTATAATTCTTCCTTGGCAAAAAAAAATAATTATACTTTCATATAAAACTCAAAAATAATATATTTTCAGGATTAACTTACAAAATATTTATAAATCCATTTTTCACCCGAAAAATAATATATTCTAATTTTGTTTAAGAAAATATATTTTCTTTAAAATAATATATCTTCTAATAATTCAAGAAAACATATGCATCCTTTCACTATTAAAAAATAATGTATTTTCTACTTGACAAAAATGTGATATATTTTTGTAACACTTGTAAAAATTATAATTTCCATTCTTTCGGTTTCCACAATACCCTTTAACTCGCTTGTTAAAATATATATCTATTTCCGGAATATATATACAAGTGTAGTTCATACGTCCGTGTTCGGTTTGCCCAATATTCGGATATAAATCATATATTTGTTTTCTTGGAGTAATATTTTGTATTACAATTTTTGGTATTTTGGTAAGTTATATTATTTTCAAGTCCTAAAATAATATAACTAATACACATAATATACAAGTAATCACACAAATTGTGACATCTAAATATATATATATATCCCCAAATATATACTTAGTCACTTTTATTTATCAAAAACAACCTCCAACATTTGTAATTTTTGTACAAAATTTATGGCAAATTTTATATGAAAAACCATGGTTAAAATTTACTTACAAACACTTGTTTAAAAAATATTTTTCTAAGTGTTTAAATTCTACAAAAATTTTGCCATAGTTTCCCCTTAAAAATGGAGGTTTCCATGCTTTATAAGCATATCATTTTCTTTTAAAATCATCATCAATCACCAACAATTCATTCAAGACTTACCATGTACCAAAAATATGAAATTTACACTATGACATGAACTTGAAACTTTGTAAAAATTTATTGTAACTTACTATGTTATTTAGTAGACTTAGTTACCCTTTAAAACATGGTTTTTTGTTTGTAAATCTCATTCTTGAAGAATTTAGTCTTTCACAACTTATAAGATGATTTTTCTAAAAATCATTCGTTTGTATTTTTTTTGTTATAAACATGTTTCTACACTTGATTTAACACTAAAAACATAGTTAGTTCCTTTAAAAATAATGACTATGTAAATCTTATATATAAACTTGGTTTCTTGAGAAAATTATCTTTGAAATCATCCTTGTACAAGACTTATATTATGTATAAATCATCATCATGCTTAAAAACATCTCCATTTTCAAGTTCATGTTTCACATAATAGGATGATCATCTTGATTTTTCACAAGATCATCCTCTCACTTGCTAGATCATGTGTTTAATCACAATCTAGCAAGCTTCTTATGATGATCAACATCATAATCACAGGAAATCAATCATCAAGCATACTACATACACTTAAAACAACTTGTTCTTCATGTTATATAGCTTTATGTTCATGTTCATCTTTATGTTTCTTTGAGTTTCATTAGATTAACACATTACATAACCTTTTAACCATCAACATAAGAAGTAAAAACATGGTTAAAGGAGCTTACTACTAGCACTATGGCTAGGGAAGAACAAGTTGGAAGATGATGAAGATTTGAGGTGGTTAATAGCTCCTAGAGATGGTCCTTCAAGTTCCAATGCCTCTACCCTTCTTTAATGTGCTTGATACACCTCTAGATCATCTTAGAATGTGTGGAAAGTGATTGAAAAATGGAGGATGATGGAAGGGGGTTTTGGCCGTAGCGTTGGGAGGAAGAAGGAGGAAGTTTGTGAAGTTGTGAATGTTGAAATGTTAAGTGCCTAGATCTATTGGTTTTTATAAAATCTTTTCCAACATCATAAGGACTAAAGGTTAATATGTCTCATCCTTTCTTAACAAATCAAATATAATATTAAGGAAAATCAAGGTGTGGGGCCACCTTGTCTAACCGTAAGTGGGGGGGGGGGGTTTAGTTAGGTTTCAACTTAGTTAGTTTATTTAGTTGAAAGTTAAGTGTAATGGTTAGGGTTTTAGATGTTATAACGTTTTAGAGTGTGTTATGGTGTTCGGTGACCATAACTAGCTTCGTAATGCTAAAACAATGCTTCTAGTGAGAATTTGGTGTTTCGGGTAGTGTCCGGTGGTTCGGTTGGTTACCGGTTCGTTAAAGTGCTAAATAGCGCAATTTAGTGTGCTTTATGTTGTTTTTTGGACAGTTTTGATTCCCGACACTTAGGAAAGTATTCTGGGCCATTAAACCACATTTCTGCATTATATTTAGTTGTTAAAATGCTGGAAATTGCTGAATTTGGTTATTTTTTGTAGAATTCTGCAGTTTTAGTGTGTTTCTGGCACTTTCCGGCACCTAAATCATTACTAGGTAAGCAGTTTTATGACCCCTACTTTCCTACACACTATTCTAGTGTAACTCTTGGTTTCGGGCTCATTCTGTGTCTTAACATCACATCTATCTAAGTACTGAACTCCCGTCAGTACTTCTAGTTTGTCTGGTAACTGTGCTAACTTTGTTTCGTGCTCTAATTGTACCATGTTGTGTTGCATGTAGTAATGATAAAAGTCTTGCAACATGAAATGCCATTGTATGTATATAATAGTAATCAGAAATTTATTCGTCTTGTTAACTCAATCATGTACTTTCATTAATGTACAGATTACTGTTGATTATTGTACGGAATTCATGGAAAAGTGCCAGTTGTCACAGAGAGAGCCATGTCGTCCAGGTTAGTTTCATGCGACAGGGTGTGCCTATAAATAGGACACTTGGGCTCTCATTTAAAAAACTTTTGGTTCTAGAGGGGAAACTCTGCCAAAATTGATTCTTGGTTCTGTACTTCGAATTTATCAAAATAATCAAGGTTTAATTGGTATATTCTTGTATGTGTCAACATCATACATGGATTCCGCACATGATATGATGATTATCTGATCGGTCGGAGCATTCGGAGACCCGAAATGATCCTCACAAGTGATATCAGACCTTGGAGGCCAGTTTCAATGACAGAGAGCACAAGATTTCAGTCGAATTGAGCAGATTTGAAGCCAATTTCACACTTTTCTACATCATTTCACTTCTAATTCTACACTTTTTGCTTTAAACTTAAAATTGACAACGAATTCATGGACAAAATTCACTAAAAATTGAACATGTTGTGCGAAATCAAATAATATCAAACCCTTGAACAAATCAGACGTTAATTTGATCAAAATCAATGAAAAATCTTGAAAAAATGTCAAAAAACGCAACTTGATTTTCAAGAGAAAGGAAACTAGCAGGAACCTTTCGCACGAGAAGACATCCTCTCGCACGAAACGCTCGCTTTCGCACAAAACGACTTAGATCGTTGTTGATTGTAACACCTCGAAAATTTATGTCCAATAATGTATCGACACGTGTCATGAGCTTTAAACGTGTAAAGAAGTGATTTAGAAAGACTAAAGTTGACAAACAAAGAAAGTATGTGAATATAAGGGTTTAAAATGTCAACAATGGATAAATGTGCTTTACAGTAACCCTACACGATGTTTACACCCTTAAACGAATGAATCATGGATCATACGAAGCTAATTGTGAGAGAAAGTGAGAAATAACAAACTACAGGGGTTAAATGTGTCAACATGTTTAAAGTATACCTCTGAGTGACCTTTTAGCAAACCCGAAGCTTTGTAATGATTAATTGTACTCACTAGAATAAGTGATAAAAATTTCACAAGGTTTCGATAAAGTATGAGAAAGTTATGACAATATTCGTATACGAGGGGTTAAAAGCGTCAACGTTGAATTCTAGGGCCTTACGGGTGATCACAAAGTTAACCGAGGACTTAACGATGTTTGTATATGTCTTGGAGCCCTTAAAAGTAAGGTTAGAGGGCCAAAAGTGCAAGAAAAATGCTTAAAACCACGTTTGAAAGGACCAGGGGCTGAATTGTAAATAGCTAAAACTTGTTTGGCTGGTTCCGGAAGGCCAGGCGGCCCGCGTAAGACTACCTAAAGGTCTACGCGGCCCGTGTGAGTGTGCCAGCATCAGAAAATTCGCACAGGTGTCTGTCCAGGCCTGTTAACCGACTTTGAATGCTTGTTTTGCATACCAGGGGCTGCCCCAATGGTATTTCATGCATAGGGGGCACTTGTCTTGATCTGGAAACAATTGTAGAGTTATTTGTCATGATCTTGTTGCATCAAAATGCATATATAAGGACACCCAAGTTTGCAACATTGTGCCACTCACTTGCAAACCTTCACAAGCTTATTTCTGGGGCTCTCTGATCAGCAACCAAGTTTTCTTAGGCTTCCTAGTCGTGCTTAGGACCATTGTAAGTGCCCTTAACATTCCTTAATTCAGTTTTGCCTAGTTAATTAGCATAAAGTCAAACCTTCGTAATTAAGGTTTGACTTCGTAATTAATCATAATGTGTCCAGTCAAATTTCAAATTGAAAGTACCTATGAGTTGGTAATTATGTGGGTAATAAACCCTTAAAAGGGCACCCTCTGATTCCCACTCTAACTAGGTCAATTGTCGGGTCAAAGTTAATCTTAAAAAGTCAACAGAAAGCTTATTTTCAAATTAACACATAATTAGCAATGTAGGAGCCATGCAACCTGTTTTATCATTAATATAACTTGGTAATTAATGTAAGAACATGTCTAAACATGTTCAACCCGATAATTTTCAGTTTAGGCCTGGTTCGGAACCGAAAGTCGCATAATTTGACTTCTGCTTTGACTTTTAGTTCTGACCCGTTTAAGCATGTTTTAGAAATGCCTTAGAACCTTATTTGGACCAGGTTTCATGTTAGTATAACCCTCTGTGATTATACAACTTGGTTCATTAGTTATCCGGTTCATATGCATGTTTCCGTTTATTGCCTATATGTTGACTATTATGCCCATATGACCTTAAAATGTGATTTTTGAAAATGTAAAAGAATAGAAACCTTAGTTACTTATTATTTGACTTGTCCCTAAAATTTGACATCAGTTTGAGGTCTAGATTAGGAGTTATGCTCATTAGCGTAAATGAAAAGCTTTTTATTAATTGAACGGCGTAATTAGCATATAGCCTATCTAAACCCAATTTTTAATATCAAACTTTTTACCTACTGATATAAAATAATATTTTGGGATTTTTGAATATTTTTATTTAATTTTAGGCTGAGCATAACATAGAGTTCTAAGCTTGTTTCGGTAATTGCCGGTTTTGCCCTTTTGGCCTATAAAATGAGGTTTTTAAATTATTTTGATACCAAACCTTTTTCTACTGATCTAATATGATAAATAAAATATTTTGAGCCTTCTGGAATAATAAAAATATCAGCTTTCCTTTAAAACCCCGGAAATAGCTCAAAATCGCCTTTTTAAGCGTTTTTAACGCATATAATGTAATAAAACTATTTTAAACATATAAGGTTTGATACCTACTGATATTTTCAGTAAATTTTTATATTCTAACAGTAAGTAAAAGTTTTTAAACTTAGGTTTCCAGTTTTGACCTTTTAGGCTTAAGTGAAATTACCAAAATGCCCCTTCTGTGCATAGTTTAATTATAAATGGTAAATTTCACATATATGTAATACCCTACTGATATAACCTATTAATTTAAGTATATTTACTATTTATATCAGAATTGTAACTCAGATTATTATTTAAACTCTTTTATAACCTTTAAAATGACCAAAATACCCCTACGGGGCATAATTTGGGGTTTTAAATCCATTTCAGGCATAATAGAAGATATCTTACTGATGTCACAACATATTTAAGGTATATTAACTTAGGAAACCTGTATATGACTCGTATGGTTGCCCGTTACGCATATTGCGCGTTCGATTCGGTTTATGTAACTAGTTTGCATAAATTGACCGAAACGGGTCAAACCTTATCATTTTTTGTCTCAAAATCCAGAATGTGTTTAGTTTACCCATATTATACAAGTCTTCAAACTTGTTGGGTCTAAATCACATTCTATTCCGGTCTTCGCTTAATCGTGCGTTTGAACCGTATCTTCCATTAAAACTAACCGGTCTAAGTTTAGGCTTAATTAAAGACCCGTTAGAAATCTAATAGGTTATTAAAAAAACTTTTGTTCCAGAATAGGAGACCCGGTAAAAGCTACGTGCACTTGCTATTTGTGATTATTACTTGCAAAGGTAAATACTTTTAACTTATTTTCCCTATACGGGCTTGGGGTACGGTATATAAAATACCGCTTGGTCGGGCATTAAATTTTTAATTGTATGAAGATTAATTTATTGAAATGTCCCGTTTAAATTGTTTTGTTTGCTTAAAGCCTTTGGGGGGTTAATGACCATGTCCCGGATATCCTTGGCATCATTTTAAGAAATGGCCACGACCTAAGCACGGGGTGTAGGCGTAAACCCGACAGTGCATAAATAAATAATAAGGTATAACCGCCGGTTTCGGGAATAACCCGCCACGGGACTATATCATGTGGTGTGTCTATTAATCTTTAACCCGGTGTCAATCCGGGCTACTGAACGTATAACGAACATATAATTCTTTTACAAGTTTATATATAAATAATTATCCCAAGTTATAAAATGTTTTGTGCCTAGTGCATTTAAATCAATTTTCTTAAACCTTTTCAAAATGAGTCAGTTAATTGTATTTACCAGTGTAAACTGACGTATTTTCCCAAAAAGGCTAAGTGCAGGTACTACTCGTAATAGGCTGGCCTCTCCTTAGCATCAATAAGAGTCTCGCAAGCTTGGATGCATTTTGAGTCTGTTGAACTACGTTTTCTGTTTATTTGATCCGCCTGTGGATCCGTTTCAACTACGTTGTGATACTTAATATTACAATTTTATTTAGTTGAAATAAATCTATCTTTTGCTTCCGCTGTGCATTTAAAATTGTGTTGTTTGACTATGATGATATCAACTACGTCACGATACTCCCCACCGGGCCCACCGGTAATACGTGGAAATATCGGGGTGTGACAGGTTGGTATCAAAGCCAACACTGAGTGAATTAAACACTAGCCTTTTGTGTTTAATCTCAGTTACATAGTTGCACATTCCTCAATTTTCGAGTCTAGACAAAGAACTTAGGAAAAAATCCCGATTTGTTTTATTTTTGTCTTTTATATATTTTTTCCTTGTGTTATCTTTGTTTATGTTGACAGGTTCAATCATGCCATCAAGATTCAACAGGGGAAGAGGAAAGGCACCAATCACAGGCCACGACCATGAGAGCGGGCCCTCACACAGACGAACCCCACCAGCCTCGATGAGTACGAGTCCTCAGGAGCATTGGAGTGTGACAACCCTCAAAATTACAGGTATCCATACAATTAATTAATTCTTAATTTGTGCTTAATGACTGTGCTGATTACAACTGTGATTAAACTACTTTCTGATTTCTGTTACATACATACATATGCATCACATTTTATACTGTCACTCTATTATTTACACACAAACATTAGTGACAACCATGATGCACAAAGCACAGTTAGCATAGTGAGCGGATAACCCAGGGACATGCTGACAATGCCAGCACCTAGACAGACAATGCTTTTGAGGCCCGTATGAGCCAGAATTAGAATACTACACTAGTAGGGAGTGTAGAGAAGTGAGGACCATAAAACTGCGTCACTAGGTGATAGTTATAGTGCCGAAAAGTGCCAAAAACATACTTTAAATGCAGAATTCTGCACTAAATAACCAAAATTCAGCATTTAATAATGCTGTGCAAAAACTTTGCAAAATAGTCCTAGATACTTTCCAAAGTGTTGGGAATTAAATGTGTCACTAAAAGTATTATAAAAGACACTTTATAAATTTATTTAGCACTTTAACGGACAACACCCAACCGAACAACCGGACTTTACCCGGAACATAAAAATATTGCCAAACACATTGTTTATACTTTTCTGAGCTAGTTAGGGTCCCCGAACACCCTAACACACCTTATAAATAACAATGCATCATAACATACTAACTTTATCACTTAACCTCCTAACTAGATTGTAACTATATCATTGAAACCCAACCCCATACCCCCCCCCCTTGCGAACCGGTTATGGGAAGTGGGGACACCCCCATGATCTTTTCATTATTTTATTTGATTGTGTTAATGGATTAAGAAACATGTTATCCAAAGGTTAATGGTGAAAATGGGTTTATAAAGTGCACAAGGGTTAAGGCTTTTCATTTTCATCTTCACCATTCAAACAACACTCTCTCCTCTCTTTTCTTGTGGGTTCGGCCGAAGACCACCACACCACCATCATCACCCTCAAGTTTTCTTTCAAGCAATCCATCTACTCCCAAAGGTGCAAGAGACCCTACAAGTAAGCTTGGTGTGTTCGGAAGCTCAAAGACCGCTATCGTTTTCTTTTATCCATCACTTTTACGCTTTGAAACTCCCCTAGCCTTGTGCTAGTAGTAAGTGCCTTAGATCTTCATCTTGTTCATATTTTTGTTGGTTAATAGTGAAAAGAATGGTGATATATTGAGAACTCTAAAGAACATAATCAAAGTCTTGAAGTATAAACTAACTAGAGATGATGTATGGTTAAAGTAGAGATGAAATCATGTTGTTCTTGTGTTGTTATGATTATTGTATGTTGTTTGTTAGCAAAAATGTTATGGTTCATCACATAGGCTTGCTAGATCATGTTTAAAGACATGAACTAGCAAGATGTGAAGGTTAAAAATGTGTAGGATGATGAAATCATCCATACATAACTATGAACTTGATTAAATACATGTTTTCTTGAAAAATAAAGATCAAAATGGGTTGTAATCTCATAGATCTAAAGATCTATGAGTGGTTTTTCGAAAGAACCAAGTGAAGAGCATGAGTTTTGTTAAAAGTTTGATCTTACATAAACTAATCGTATTTTTAGTGGGTAAACAAGTGTATAAACATTTGTGTAAAAAGAGAATTTCACAAAGAAGTATTTTTAGAAATCATGACTAGAAGTTGTAAATGTTCAAATCCTTTAAAAATAAAGTTTTTAAGAAACTAATCACATTTTTAAAGATAACAAGACTTACTAAGTGTACTAGTAAGTTACTACATGTTTTTATAAATCTTCAAGTTCATAAGTTTATGATTTATGTTTGTTCTTGACAAATTTGGAAAATAAAGGTTGTATATTGTTGATTGAGAATTGATTGAATGATTTTACAAAAGAAAATGATACGCTAGTAAGCGTGGACGCCTCCATTTACAAAGGAAACTCTGGCGAAATTTTTCTAAAAATCCAACACTTAGAAAATATTTTTCTAGTAAGTGCTTACAAAGATATTTCTAAATTTATTTTCAAAATAAACTTTGCCATGATTTTTGTTACAAAATACCAAAGTATCGGAGGTTGATTTTCGTTAACAAAATTTGATAAATATATATTTAGAATATATATTTTACACTAAAACTCTTGTGTGATTATGTGAACTAGATATATTATTTTTAGGGTAAAAATAATATAACTTATGACGCCATAAAAATTACGACTCTAAAATAATACTAAAACCCTCACAAAATAAATATCTAAGTTACACAAGTATTGTGGTATTACGACACACTAAAACGTAACTTATGTAGTATTTCAGAAAAATACTCTTACGCATATTTTGGTAAAATATTATTTTGGGAAGTTTATGAAGTAAAATATAATATTTTTGGGAAAAATACATATATTTTGGAATTAAGATATTTTAGACAAGTAAATTAAATATATTTTCTAAGTGGGACTTAAAATATATTTTTCGGAATTACAAGTGTACATGTATAAATACCCCCATCCTTGGGAAGGAAATACACATACAAAATAATTAAGAAGTGTGGATACAAAATAGTTGCCTAACTATTTTCCTAAATACAAAAGTTAGTTAAAATAATTAATATTATTTTAACAGGTATAATATCATAGTAACGCAACTCAAAACACTAAACCCTAAGCCAAGGCACGACCCATTCGTCTAATAGACATTAGTACGTGTAGGTCGTCACGCATCAGTTCGAGTTTGAGATTGACGTTACAGGATACGCACTTCTGTGAGTTCATGTCCCCCTTTTCTCTTAACTGTTTTCAGTTTTATAACTTCGGGGGTGAAATACATGTTACAATTATTTAGGACATTTTTTATACATGGTATGGTTAGCTTATGGAGGGTTTGGACGTTCAGATCATGTGAGTGGGGGGTACAATGCTTAAAGCCATTAATCCTCGTAGTTAGGACCGAGGGACACAAGAGTGATAGATCTATTTGGGTGTAGCAAGCCCACACCCGTGAGGTCAGGGTGACCCATAGAGGTGACTGTGTCTTCCAGCCGAGGCCCGGTACAAATTTGCTAGGTTTGAGTTTTCCTGCATCACTTCACACATACCAGTGGCTTTGCAACCCAGTGGTGATCTTTTTCCTTAATTGCTACATACCAGGAACATTTTTACACTGGGACGCACTTTAGCGATTTGTATACATACTCACTTTTACATGAACTCGCTCAACTTTTGTTGATTTTTCAAACTACATGTATTTCAGGAAATTAGTGGATCTGGCAAAGTATGCAATCGAGTCAAGCTGCGTAGGGAATAATGAGGTCATCCAGGTTTAGGAAGTGTGACCCTTGCCTGGACGGGTTACAAGTCTTAAACCATGTTTTTAGTCAAGTCTTTTGTGGTGTCATGTGAACACGTTTTAATCATGTCATGGTTGTATGTTGTTTTATGTGTCGACTTTTAAAACAATGATGTTGTGGTAATGTTTAAAACTTAATGAATGGATGACTATCATGTGTTTTATTTTCATATAGCATTGTTATGATTGTTGCTATGGTATTAAGAAGTCACACCAAATAAACCCACGCTTCCGCAAAAGCCACGGTGTGACATGGAGGACGTATATAGAGCCAGCGAGGCGATTCGTCTCGCTAAGTTCGTCACCATCCTATCACCACTCCTACGGGCCTCATTCTGAAAATGAGCCCCATAACCTGCGGCCATCTTTCATCCCCCTCCAGGGATCCAGCCCTCTCTATTCCTTCGACGACCCGACACCTGTCTTCCAAAGCCGGTTCAACCCGGCAAACTACCTTGGAGAACCAGTGGGTTTTAACCCACTAGGACCTGAAGACCACTTCTCGGGCGACCATGCGATGGACATGGACGAGGATACCGATCCCGCAGAACCACCGTCCGGAACCCCTAACCATCCCATCGAAATTTCAGATGGGTCATCTTTTGTGGGATCACCTTATAATGGTCCCGACAGCTATGAGGAGAGGTTCAGACAGATAGACTGGGTGTTTACTCCCAATTACCACAACTCTCCGTAGCAGCAGTAGCAGGATCCCTCCGAGGATTCTCGTTTCATCGCGGTTACTCTGCCACCACCACCAGCTCAGCAACAGCCTCCGGAGCCACCGAGGCGAAGACGATCGAACGCACGGATGTCCGTGCGTGGAGGAGTGCGTATCAGCATCCCTCAACCTTCAAGTGGCAGCCGCTACCCGCCACTCCATGAAGACCCGCAAATGGGTGGGCCTTCAAACCCCGTCTCGGAAGTAGACTCTGCGCCTGCCGCGCCACCACCATTGGGATTTGGCGACCCAATACCTAGATACACCGGTACGGCGGCGTATAATCCCTTTGAGCAGCCGTTCCATACCAACTACGACTATGCCGAGGCCGACCCTTACCTGGTAGCAGCGGCAAACTACAATGCCCATCATCCAGAAGGATCCTTTGGGGTCCCATATCAAGCCGGATACCCACACTATGGGTACCCACCTTACGGGTATCATCAACCGCCACCTCCTCAACCTCCACTATATCAGCAACCCCCGCAGCAGCTAGTGATGTCGCCACCGCAGCATCAAGAGATTCTTCAAAAGATTAATGAGGTGCGGCAGGAAGTGCGGGAAGACCGTAGACAAAACCGAGGAATGTTCAAGAGTCTGGCAAACTTAATTAAAGGGAAAAGCAAGAAGGATCATTAAATCCTTTATTTGTTTGTTGTTCTTAGTGTTGAAATCATGTCCCTGCGTGGACATTTGTTTCTGTATTCTGCCCCTGCCTGGGCATGTCTTTCTGTACTCTGCCCCTGCGTGGGCATATCTTTCTGTAAACCCCTGTGTGGGTATGTTATTTCTGTTTAAGCCCCTGCGCGGGCATGTTATTTCTTGTAGAAGTCCCGTTTAGGGCAAACTTGTACTTGTTTAAATTTTTGTAGTGGAATGGTTGAATTTAAATTTTCATTTTTGATTAAATTATATGCATAAATATAATATGTGAAATAAATGAAAATATAACATTCCTCTAATGAGACCTACCATTATAATAAAATAATAAAAATCTAAAAAGGGACAAAACCTAGCCATGTGTCATTATAAGACAGGGCCAAGATGGTAATTCCTCAAATTAGATTCAGGTCCTTATTAACACCTCAATTTAGGATTGTTCTGCGTTAAATATTAAAAAGAATCTTAAAGGTAAAACCTAGTCTATATGTCGTTGCAGACATGACCAAGATGGTAAAACCTATTCAAAAGGTTCCAATCCTTGTTAACATCTGAAAACATGTTAACACTCTTGACAAAATGTTATTCGATAAAATCGCATAAGTCACCCTTATATTTGATTCTCCCAAATACTTTTAATTAATTAAAACATCCATTAGGGATATAACGCCTACGGGCTATACTCATTGTCATCTAAGACAAAAGGCAGTTGTGGTCTTCGACCCCTGTTAAGAACAGGTAATGAATTATAATTAAAACCTCAATACCATGACCCTATAAGATCTTGATTAAAGATTTAAAACTGTCCATAGGACTAGGCCTTTTTGCCATTAATATACTTTAATTATAACTAAGGATTTATATAATGAAAATCCTGAATAATTATATGCTTAATTAATCAAAGTGGTTTCTTAAATACCATGATTAATAAATCATCTAGAATGATAAAACTGTTATAGACCTCTGAATGAATTAAAATCATTATTTTATGTAGCAGTCAAGCTACATGGCCAGGTCAGATGAAGCCAACAGTCACCCCAGAGAAAATCATAACACCTCCAGGGTCAACGTAGCAGGAGCAGAATTACAAGCGTTAATAGATAATGCTGTTAGGCGAGCTTTGGACAGGCAGTTCAATGAATCCAGTGGTACCCATGTAAGGACCCAGTCTATGCCACACTCTAAACCACCCTCTAGAACTCATACCACTCATAAAAGTGATTCTCATCACTTAACAAATCAGAGGAGTGTTCCATCTAAGAGAGTTGTGTTAAACCAAGAACCACGTGCTAAAGGTTGCACCTATAAATACTTTGTCTCCTGCAAACCCAGGGATTTCACTGGGGAGAAAGGAGCGGTTGATTGCATGTCATGGTTAGACGAGATGGACACAGCGGTGGATATCAGTGGTTGCGCTAATAAGGATGTGGTAAAGTTTGCATCTCAGTCGTTTAAAGGCGAGGCACTAGCATGGTGGAGGTCTTTGATTCAAGCCACTGGGAAGATCCCATTGTACAATCTGACATGGGATCAGTTTGTTACTCTCATTAAGGAAAACTACTGCCCTTAGCACGAGGTTGAAAAGATTGAAGCTGATTTCTTGTCTTTGGTTAGGAAAAACCTAGATTGTCAAGCCTACCTTACGAGCTTCAATACTATGTCAAGACTGGTTCCGTACCTGGTAACTCCGGAACACAAGAAGATAGCTCGTGTCATTGGGGTTTGGCCCCAGAAATCAAGGCCAGTGTGAAGGCCTCCAGACCAGCTACTTTTAGGTCTGCAGCTGATATTTCATTGTCACTTACTTTGGACGCAGTCAGGCAAAGATCACTTAGAAACACCAATGCTGAGAAAAGAAAGCGTGAGGATGACAACTCACGACGATCAGGCAAGAAGCATAAGGGAAACAATGACCACAAAAAGAGTTCTGGAGCTAAAAAGGATGGTCATCAGTCGGGCGATAAGCCCAAGTGTAAGGTCTGTAAGAAGCACCATTTCGGGAGGTGCAGATTTGAATCGAAATCCCAATTGCAGCCAAGGCCTTCTGGGATTTGTAAATCTTCTGAGCACAAGACATTGGACTGTAAGAAAATCAAGGATGCGACGTGCTATAGCTGCAACGAGAAAGGGCACATTAAGTCCAACTGCCCAAAGTTTGCAAAGAAGGCTGAAGATGGGAAAAAGACCAATGCTAGGGTTTTCTAGATGAACGCACAGGAGGCGATCCAGAATGATAATTTCATAACAGGTACCTTCCTTATTAATGATGTTTATGCAAGGGTGTTATTTGATTCTGGAGCAGATAAGTCATTTGTTGATGATAAGTTTTGTAAGTTGTTAAACCTACCTGTTAGAACCCTAAGCATAAAATATGAGGTTGAATTAGCCGATGGCACCATAGAAACCACATCAACCGTGTTAGATGGATGTTTCATATCCATTAGGAACCACTCTTTTCCATTGTCCCTACTTCCTTTGAAGTTAGCCGGTTTTGATATAGTTATAGGCATGGACTGGTTATCCGATAACCAAGCCCAGATTGTTTGCAACAAGAAGCAAGTGGTGATCAAGACTCCGTCTGGTGAGTCACTTACCATTCAGGGAGATACCCAGTATGGACTGCCTGAGCAAGTGTCTATGCTTAAGGCTTCAAGGTGTATGAAGAAATGTTGCGTCATCTACATGGCACAAGTAACTATTGATGAGCCGAAGCCTAAGATTGAAGATATCCCCGTCATTTCTGAATATCCCGAAGTATTCCCTGAAGAATTACCTGGTTTACCACCAGATAGGCAAGTAGAATTCAGAATTGACATTATTCCAGGAGCAGCACCTGTTGCAAGGGCACCTTACAGGTTGGCACCAACAGAGATGAAAGAGTTGAGGACCCAGTTAGATGAATTATTGGCAAAAGGTTTCATTAGACCTAGCTCATCTCCATGGGGAGCACCAATCCTGTTTGTGAAAAAGAAGGATGGGTCGATGCGTCTATGCATCGATTATCGCGAGCTTAACAAGGTCACTATCAAGAATAGATATCCATTGCCCAGGATCGACGATCTATTCGATCAATTGCAAGGGGCAAGTTACTTCTCGAAGATCGACTTGAGGTCAGGCTATCATCAGTTGAAGGTTAGAGACGAAGATGTGCACAAAACTGCATTTAGGACTCATTATGGTCATTACGAGTTCTTAGTGATGCCTTTTGGGCTCACTAATGCACCAGCAGTGTTCATGGATCTCATGAACCGTGTCTGCAAGCCATACTTGGACAAATTTGTTATCGTCTTCATTGACGACATTCTGATTTATTCAAAGAATCAGGCCGACCATGAGAAGCATCTTCGATGTATTCTTTCACTACTTCAGCAGGAAAAGCTTTATGCCAAATTTTCTAAGTGTGAATTCTGGCTTCGTGAAATCCAATTCCTTGGACATGTTGTTAGTGAGTGTGGTATCCAAGTAGATCCCGCTAAGATTGAAGCCATTATGAACTGGGAAGAGCCAAAGACGCCTACGGAGATTCACAGTTTTCTAGGTCTGGCAGGATATTATAGGCGTTTTATTGAAAACTTCCCAAGAATTGCAGCACCCCTGACTTTACTAACTCGAAAGAATAGCAAGTTTGACTGGGGGCCTAAGCAGCAAGAATCTTTCAATATTCTGAAGCAGAAGTTGAGCAACGCTCCAGTATTGACGTTGCCTGATGGAATTGATGAATTTGTGGTATATTGTGATGCATCACACACCGGTATGGGGTGTGTGCTTATGCAGAAAGGAAAGGTCATTGCCTATGCTTCACGCCAGTTAAAGGTGCACGAGAAGAATTACACCACCCATGACTTGGAGTTGGGTGCCGTTGTATTCGCACTAAAACTATGGAGACATTATTTGTATGGTACCAAATGTGTGATCTATTCTGATCACAAGAGCCTCCAACACTTGTTTAATCAGAAGGACTTAAACATGAGGCATCGACGATGGATGGAAACTCTAAATGACTATGATTGTGAAATCCGATACCCTCCAGGCAAGGCAAATGTAGTCGCAGATGCCTTAAGTAGAAAGGAGAGAGTGAAGCCCATAAGAATCAATGCCAAGAGCATTGAATTAAAGAATAGTTTGAATGAAAGGTTGTTAGCTGCACAGAAGGAAGATGTATTAGAAGCTAACTATCCTGAGGAGAAGCTAGGTGTAACTGCTGAACAGTTATCCTATGGCAAAGACGGAATCCTGAGATTAAATGGACGAATATGGGTTCCGATTTATGGAGGACTTAGGGATGTGATCCTCCAGGAAGCCCACAGTTCTAAGTACTCCGTTCATCCTGGAGCTGATAAGATATACCAAGATCTGAAGGCAAATTTCTGGTGGATAGGCTTGAAGAAGTCCATAGCTACCTATGTGGCCAAATTTTGACGTGCGCACAAGTTAAAGCTGAACATCAAAAGCCATCAGGTTTGCTACAACAGCCTGAACTTCCCACCTGGAAGTGGGAGATGGTGACAATGGATTTTATCACCAAGTTGCCTGAGACAAAGAAAGGAAACGATACTATTTGGGTGATAGTGGATAGACTGACTAAGTCAGCTCACTTCCTACCTATTAAGGAAACACACAGCTCAGATAGTTAGCTCAGTTGTACGTAGACGAGATTGTATCTCTCCACGGGGTGCCAGTGTCTATCATTTCTGATAGGGATACAAGGTATACATCACATTTCTGGAAAAGTTTTCAGCAATCCCTAGGCACTCAATTGAACTTTAGCACAGCATATCATCCTCAAACGGATGGTCAAAGTGAGCAAACAATTCAGACGCTAGAAGATATGTTAAGGGCTTGCGTTATTGACCTAGGTGGAAGTTGGGATGAACATCTTCCACTGATTGAATTTTCGTACAATAATAGCTATCACTCAAGTACCCAAGCTGCACCATTTGAAGCTTTATATGGAAGAAAGTGCAGAACGCCCGTTTGCTGGGCAGAAGTTGGAGATATCCAACTAACAGGACCTGATATAGTCCTGGAGACGACAGACAAGATTGTTCAGATACGAGATCGTCTCAAAGCTGCCAGGGATAGGCAGAAAAGCTACGCTGACTTAAGGCGTAAACCTCTAAAGTTTGAAGTTGGCGACAAAGTGTTGCTTAAAGTATCGCCCTGGAAGGGAGTGATGCGTTTTGGTAAGAAAGGCAAATTAAGCCCAAGGTACATAAGACCATTCGAGATCATCGAATGTGTCGGATCAGTGGCTTACAAGTTAAACTTTCCTGAAGAGCTCATTGGAATCCATAATGTGTTTCACATCTGCAATCTGAAGAAATGTCTAGCTGATGAATCGCTAGTCATACCACACACAGATGTACATATAGATGAGAGCTTGAAATTTTTGGAAAAACCTTTGTCGATCGAGGATTGACAGGTTAAGAAGCTTCGAAGGAAGCATGTGCCAATTTTAAAGGTTAAATGGGATGCCCGCAGAGGTCCCGAATATACATGGGAGGTAGAGTCCATAATGAAAGAAAAGTACCCTCATTTGTTTCAGTAAATCTCGAGGTCGAGATTTCTTTTAAGGGGGTGAGGATGTAACACCTCGAAAATTTATGTCCAATAATGTATCGACATGTGTCATGAGCTTTAAAAGTGTAAAGAAGTGATTTAGAAAGACTAAAGTTGACAAAAAAAGAAAGTATGTGAATATAAGGGTTTAAAATGTCAACAATGGATAAATGTGCTTTACAGTAACCCTACACAATGTTTACACCCTTAAACGAATGAATCATGGATCATACGAAGCTAATTGTGAGAGAAAGTGAGAAATAACAAACTACAGGGGTTAAATGTGTCAACATGTTTAAAGTATACCTCTGAATGACCTTTTAGCAAACCCGAAGCTTTGTAACGATTAATTGTACTCACTAGAATAAGTGATAAAAATTTCACAAGGTTTCGATAAAGTATGAGAAAGTTATGACAATATTCGTATACGAGGGGTTAAAAGCGTCAACGTTGAATTCTAGGGCCTTACGGGTGATCACAAAGTTAACCGAGGACTTAACGATGTTTGTATATGTCTTGGAGCCTTTAAAAGTAAGGTTAGAGGGCCAAAAGTGCAAGAAAAATGCTTAAAACGACGTTTGAAAGGACCAGGGGCTGAATTGTAAATAGCTGAAACTTGTTTGGCTGGTTCTGGAAGGCCAGGCGGCCCGCGTAAGACTACCTAAAGGTCTACGCGACCCGTGTGAGTGTGCCAGCATCAGAAAATTCACACAGGTGTCTGTCCAGGCCTGTTAACCGACTTTGAATGCTTGTTTTGCATACCAGGGGGTTGCCCCAATGGTATTTCATGCATAGGGGGCACTTGTCTTGATCTGGAAACAATTGTAGAGTTATTTGTCATGATCTTGTTGCATCAAAATGCATATATAAGGACACCCAAGTTTGCAACATTGTGCCACTCACTTGCAAACCTTCACAAGCTTATTTCTGGGGCTTTCTGATCAGCAACCAAGTTTTCTTAGGCTTCCTAGTCGTGCTTAGGACCATTGTAAGTGCCCTTAACATTCCTTAATTAAGTTTTGCCTAGTTAATTAGCTTAAAGTCAAACCTTCATAATTAAGATTTGACTTCGTAATTAATCATAATGTGTCCAGTCAAATTTCAAATTGAAAGTACCTATGAGTTGGTAATTATGTGGGTAATAAACCCTTAAAAGGGCACCATCTGATTCCCACTCTAACTAGGTCAATTGTCGGGTCAAAGTTAATCTTAAAAAGTCAACCGAAAGCTTATTTTCAAATTAACACATAATTAGCAATGTAGGAGCCATGCAACCTGTTTTATCATTAATATAACTTGGTAATTAATGTAAGAACATGTCTAAACATGTTCAACCCGACAATTTTCAGTTTAGGCATGGTTCGGAACCGAAAGTCGCATAATTTGACTTCTGCTTTGACTTTCAGTTCTGACCCGTTTAAGCATGTTTTAGAAATGCCTTAGAACCTTATTTGGACCAGGTTTCATGTTAGTATAACCCTCTGTGATTATACAACTTGGTTCATTAGTTATCCGATTCATATGCATGTTTCCGTTTATTGCCTATATGTTGACTATTATGCCCATATGACCTTAAAATGTGATTTTTGAAAATGTAAAAGAATAGAAACCTTAGTTACTGATTATTTGACTTGTCCCTAAAATTTGACATCAGTTTGAGGTCTAGATTAGGAGTTATGCTCATTAGCGTAAATGAAAAGCTTTTTATTAATTGAACGGCGTAATTAGCATATAGCCTATCTAAACCCAATTTTTAATATCAAACTTTTTACCTACTGATATAAAATAATATTTTGGGATTTTTGAAGATTTTTATTTAATTTTAGGCTGAGCATAACATAGAGTTCTAAGCTTGTTTCGGTAATTGCCGGTTTTGCCCTTTTGGCCTATAAAATGAGTTTTTCAAATTATTTTGATACCAAAACTTTTTCTACTGATCTAATATGATAAATAAAATATTTTGAGCCTTCTGGAATAATAAAAATATCAGCTTTCCTTTAAAAACCCAGAAATAGCTCAAAATCGCCTTTTTAAGCGTTTTTAACGCATAGTATGTAATAAAACTATTTTAAACATATAAGGTTTGATGCCTACTGATATTTTCAGTAAATTTTTATATTTTAACAGTAAGTAAAGTTTTTAAACTCAGGTTTCCAGTTTTGACCTTTTAGGCTTAAGTGAAATTACCAAAATGCCCCTTCGGTGCATAGTTTAATTATAAATGGTAAATTTCACATATATGTAATACCCTACTGATATAACCTATTAATTTAAGTATATTTACTTTTTATATCAGATCTGTAACTCAGATTATTATTTAAACTCTTTTATAACCTTTAAAATGACCAAAATACCCATACGGGGCATAATTTGGGGTTTTAAATCCATTTAAGGCATAATAGAAGATATCTTACTGATGTCACAACATATTTAAGGCATATTAACTTAGGAAACCTGTATATGACTCGTATGGTTACCCGTTATGCATTTTGCGCGTTCGATTCGGTTTATGTAACTAGTTTGCATAAATTGACCGAAACGGGTCAAACCTAATCATTTTTTGTCTCAAAATCCAGAATGTATTTAGTTTACCCATATTATACAAGTCTTCAAACTTGTCGGGTCTAAATCACATTCTATTCCGGTCTTCGCTTAATCGTGCGTTTGAACCGTATCTTCCTTTAAAACTAACCGGTCTAAGTTTAGGCTTAATTAAAGACCCGTTAGAAATCTAATAGGTTATTAAAAAAACCTTTGTTCCAGAATAGGAGACCCGGTAAAAGCTACGTGCACTTGCTATTTGTGATTATTACTTGCAAAGGTAAATACTTTTAACTTATTTTCCCTATACGGGCTTGGGGTACGGTATATAAAATACCGCTTGGTCGGGCATTAAATTTTTAATTGTATGAAGATTAATTTATTGAAATGTCCGGTTTTAATTGTTTTGTTTGCTTAAAGCCTTTGGGGGGTTAATGACCATGTCCCGGATATCCTGGGCATCATTTTAAGAAATGGCCACGACCTAAGCACGGGGTGTAGGCGTACACCCGACAGTGCATAAATAAATAATAAGGTATAACCGCCGGTTTCGCGAATAACCCGCCGCGGGACTATATCATGTGGTGTGTCTATTAATCTTTAACCCGGTGTCAATCCGGGCTACTGAACGCATAACGAACATGTAATTCTTTTACAAGTTTATATATAAATAATTATCCCAAGTTATAAAATGTTTTGTGCCTTTTGCATTTAAATCAATTTTCTTAAACCTTTTCAAAATGAGTCAGTTAATTGTATTTACCAGTGTAAACTGACGTATTTTCCCAAAAAGGCTAAGTGCAGGTACTACTCGTAATAGGCTGGCCTCTCCTTAGCATCAATAAGAGTCTCGCAAGCTTGGATGCATTTTGAGTCTGTTGAACTACGTTTTCTGTTTATTTGATCCGCCTGTGGATCCGTTTCAACTACGTTGTGATACTTAATATTACAATTTTATTTAGTTGAAATAAATCTATCTTTTGCTTCCGCTGTGCATTTAAAATTGTGTTGTTTGACTATGATGATATCAACTACGTCACAATACTCCCCACCGGGCCCACCGGTAATACGTGGAAAAACGGGGTGTGACATTGATTGAGAAATTACCTTACGCACAAAAGGATGCTCTTTCGCACGAAAGTGTTTGAATTCAATTGTTAAATAAAAATTAAACCTTCCGCACGAGAGGCAATCCCTTTCACACGAAAAGTGTTGGTTCCAATTGTTTGAAAGATTTGTTTAACCGTTTGTTGACTTTTCAGGTATTTTTCGAGTAATTCAAGGTGTTGACAATGGATTCATAGTTTTATAACGCATTCGCAACTTCGTCCATAACGATGATGGCCAAGAGTTTGAACCTAGACAATGCACTTGGAATGAATGTTAAACCACCAAAGTTACTAAGCATGGAAGACTATAATGGGTAGCGTGAGCGTTTTTGTAACTAGGTTCAGGCTAACGCGATGGAATGTCGGTGTTTGATACTTGCGGAATATACTAAACCAGCGAATGAACAAGGTGTTAAGAAGTCGATTCTGAACTTTATTGATAAAAAAAAGAAGCCTTCGTCTGCGAGAAGAAAATGATTAATTTCTTTCAACAGTCAATTAGAGACGATATATTCTCATTGCTCCAACACACAGGCACCGTGCACTCGATATGGATAGCTTTGAAAAATAAATACGAGGGCGGTAGAGAAATGATGAAGAGTAAGAAAGCACTGTTGAAAAAAGGAGTTTGACATTTTTTCCAATGCTTGAAGGGTGAAATGCTAAAACAAATGATAGAGCGTTATTGTCACTTGATCATAGAGTTAAGAAGATTTGGGATAGAGAAAGATCGAGAAGAGTTGGTGGATAAGCTCATAGAGGCACTTCCGAATGAGAATGATTGGTCTACGTATGTGACGATCATTAAAAACAGCCTAGAGTATGAAACTATGAGTTTAAACATGCTGATCCAAAAACTCGAAAGCCACGAGCTAGAACAGAGAAAGTTAACTAAGATGAACAACGCAAACATTCAGCAGGATGTGAACTTATACTATCGAGGAAACTTATCGACGAATGTTCAATCTCCCAAAATTGGAACAACATTCAGTGCTGAAAACACATCTGGGTCACCACAAAGCAGTTCTTCTAGCAGTGGGTTGGGTTTTCTAGTTCTGACACAAATACGTCATGTGACAACCCGTGTTTCCGAGGTTAGTTATGTTCAATTGTTTCCGCAATCAATATTACGTTTCTTTTTGCGTTACGGTTCTACATGATAAGTTAAGTTAATTTAACATGTCGACACTAAATAAAATATCTAAGTTAACGTGTTTAGTTAAAGTATTTATTAATGTCTCTGTTTACTTGAAGTTTATGACCCAATAACGTGACTTGATCCAACCGCCACCACTATTCGTTCCTTTGCAATCTTGCGGCCTGTTTTAGCAAACCAACACCCTTCATTTTTAAATAGGCTTAAGCCCAGTTTGGCCAGGATAACCCTAAACCGCCCACACATTCCCTTTTTAATTTTTTTTGTACGTACCATGCATCCTGAGAACACACAACTCTCCCAAAACCCTACTGCCCCAATGTGCGATCCCCTTCCCTCCTTCTTGAAGTTTTACGGCAACAACAGCAGCCCTGTTCTCTCTCACGCGCGAACTCCCTCTCCGGCCGAACACACTCCCTCTCGCGTCTCCATCTCTCGGTTAGTGATTGTATATGTTTTGATTTTAAGTTCTTGCACTACATGACTGTGTTTTTATCTTTATTATGATTCTTGGTGTTAAAGTGAAGGATTGTAAGTTAGAATTTTGCTAGAAATCATGTTTAGATGATATTTCGACCGTATAAGTGTTTGATGATTAACTAGGGTTTTATTGTGGATTGAAACTTGTTGACTGGTGAAAGTATGTAATTATCATGTATGATTTATTGTGAATTATCTCAGCTGTTATTATGTTTAATTAATGATTTTGAGGTGTTACGGTATTAATGTGTGGTCTAGGGTTCATGAGAATCAAGAAAGATGCGTAGAATTGTCGATTGTATGTGAATAGGCATATGCGTATGGATTAGGGTTAAACCATTGAAGTTGAGCATATTAATTCTGGGATAATTGACTTATAACCTGTTGTGAATAATGATTATGGGTCGCGGGTTCACTAGATAATTGTTTGCGCGTTCGGAGAACGAACACAGCAAGCTGTCCGACAGTTACAGCTGACTTCAGTTGGCCGTAACCGTGTCGTAATATAACTAAAACTGAGTTTTCTTGAGTCCACAAAGTAGAGTTTCGAAATACGATTCAAACGGCACTGGAATCATAATTTCCTAACATTGTTTCTATTTTAAATGGAATTTTTCGTTACAGTGCGTTGGGCTGTCCATTTTCTGCAGAAATTGCAGGTCACGATTTCAGTCATATCTAAGGGTATAATGGGACATAAATTATGAAATTTAAACTGTATAAAATATGCAAGCAAACTGAAGATCTCCAATTGGAATCACCTCATTTGGAGATTTAGTGATTTTTAAATAAAATAAACGGTGGGCAGGGGTAGGAATCGTAACGATTCAGACCACTGCCCATTGCTCGAATTTTTACGAAAAATATGTAAATAATTAGACTTTGAAAATTTTATAGTAACATGCCGAGACCTTTCAAATGTCATGTATTTTTTTTTTTTTTGGAAATTTATCATGACATGTAACTATTTTATAAAAATACTCAAAAACAGCCCAGTTTTGAGTATTAAAGCTGAAGCGTATTAAGTCGCAATGTGTGCATCTGATTGTTAGTTGTGTTATCTGAGAACGATCAAAAAGGTTTAATGTCAACATTAAATGTCGTTTAAGTTGTTGTATGCTATGACCATCTGTATATTCATATACATATACCGTTTGGACGAAAATATATATGTGGGATATATATGTAAGTTGTCAACATGATTGCATGATACGTGTTAGATACGTGTAAGGATTTCGTGTCTTTCATGAGCACACTAATAAACTAAACAGTAATCATGTTAGGACGTGATTGACCGGTTCCACCTCATGTATTTCTTTCCATAACTTAATCTGCCGAGCCAATCTAAGGTGTGTTCACACTTTTTATAAAAGCATGTATTCCTGGTGGTTTGGGAACGGAATAAACAACAACTATCTCCTTGTGTGGGATACCATTACGTATTCTCCTAGGGTAGAATACGGGAAACCTTGTCCCCCTTGGATGGGACAACATGTTAATTTACTATTATACTACATGTCTAAAAGTCCCTACACATTTTATACCGATTAATTGTCGGGCCAATGGCGAACGAGTTATTAGTTGAATAGCGCTATTAGGTCTAACAAGCCTCGCACTGTGCTGCAGAGGAGGGGCGTGGACTAATATACTTGGGCACTAGTCAATGACGATAGACATTGACGCGGGGCACTAAACATAACCACAGTTAGTAGTCGGTATGGCAACGGGTTTAGTAGCTTAAAAAGGTGGGGTAGCTCCCCATGACATGTTTTATAAAGAACAGAGTAATTTAACAAACTTATGTTTTTGGAACAACACTAAACAACTGTGAACTCGCCAATTTTATGTTGACACCCTACTGCATGCTTTGCAGATCTACATACAGCTGCGGACGGACTTTGCAAACGGATGGAGTGTGTGTGGTTTGGAAAGTGGTACGTTTTGTACATTTGTTTAAATTGTGGTTTCTAACTGTGATAAGTTTATTTTACATTTCTGCTGCAAACATAAATTACATTTTTAAAACTTTTAAACTAAATCACTAATCGTATCATTTGGAATAATTTACACATTTCGTAAATGGTTCAAAATAATTTGTAGTTGGATCCTGGGCAGTCGCACGCCTCGCGGTAATACTCCGCATGTGGAAATTTTGAGGGTGTGACACGTCAACTCCAAATACTCAGTCATCACATGCTTCAAACAATCATCCAAATCAGAACAATTCCAATCCACATATCATTCAATGCACATAGCGGTGAACCTCAACAATTCATAAGGCATGAATGTAGATGCTGCTATACAACAGATGATCTTTCTGGCATCAATTTTGGAATCATACGAGAGTCTTGTTGCAGGGAAGATTGGTAATCTCAACATGACGAAGTAAGATTACGACCAAATTGATCCGAAAGAAATGGAATTGATCGACATTCATTGGTGTATGGCGAGTGTGACACCCGGCTATTCTGAGCTTGTACTGTACTGGTGTGACACGTGTTATGATTATATATAGGTACTAAATTATTAAATACGATATTAATTTGAGGTATTTGAAATTTTGATAAACTCAATCTTTGTTAAAATTACGTTGGCAACAATAAGTTAAACGCTTATCGCGTAACGAACGAAATACGAAACGAACGTCGGTGACTGCCCGGATAACGTTAAAATCCTAAAAATATTCCTATGATTAAAACCCTATTTTTAATCATATTCATGAAGAAAAATTAGTTAAAACGCTTAAAGTTCTTGTTTTGCGAATTTAAGCGCGCATTGGTTTAAACATTGGTTTCTGACATTCCGTACAACAGGAATGGGGTGTCAAGTTCTATAGCGCTTTATCCTACTACCAATCGGCTTGATCATTGTTAATGAATGTATAAGTATATAAATACGCACCAACAATAGTCTTACAAACTTTGAAAATCAGTATTTAAGCCATAGGTAACAGTTTCAATTCGTTAAAGGATATGTACTTTGCATGTAAAATCATATAGCTTGAAATCATGAAAACAGTGAATAGGCACATATGAATCACCCCAAAACATTTATAAAACGTAAAAGAGGGGACTATGTACTCACTTGGGATTGCAAAGAGTCCTTGAATCAAGTGAGATAACAAAGCTTCAAAATGTGTCCTAATGTGTACTAACATCGGGTAACTATGTTAAAGTAATGGGACATAATCGGGGGAATCGGATAGAATGAGATCTTGTAAACCAAATGAGTGTTGGAAATCATATGAAATGGTTTAACAAATTCTACATTCTGATTTGAAAGTAATCCTAAGTGCCTTTGACCCGTTATGGCCCGTTAAGGTAGTTTACGCTACTTTAACGTGTCATTTGCATAAATGCGCGTTCAGATAGTTAAACAAGTCCTACGATAAGTCTTAAATGCCCAAACATGTTTAAAAATGTTATTATATCAGTTTAGGTGTCAAAAGTTTGGTCACATATGCTAAAATGAATTTATGCACAAAAAGGGCATTTTGGTCATTTTCTAAGGGCATAATAATGACTTATCATATAACTAACCAAACGAAGTGACCATAAGGTATAACCTCAGGAGGTTATTCCCTATACAACTATGGTCACAAATATGTGTTTGGTTGGATCCTAAGATCGACCAAACGGGTCGGATTCGAAAGTCAAAGTGGTGGTCAAACCGCTCGACTTACGACCCTATATAAGCACTAAACTAGAAGTGACGAGTTAAACATGTCAAAACATGTTTAACTAAGTTGAAAAATTGATTTGGTATCAAAACAAAGTGTTTTGATACCCGAAAATAGTTCCATCATAAAATGCACATAAACGTGCATTTTGACTGAACTTTGACTCGTCACTTCGACTAATAAACGTGGTAATCAGTAGGTATAATCACAAGGGATTATAACCATCATGATTACGATCACGTTGCAAAGTCAACTGAACTTTGACTTGACCAATTCATGGTCATAACCGAAAGTCAAACGGTAGTCAAACTTGTTGGATCGTCGTGTGACCCTAAATAGTCAGTATGAGTAGTTCATCATCAAGTACAAAGGCGGAATCAATGTAAATGACGTCAACACAGCTTGTTCCTTTCTAATTATCTTCTTATTGATCAATCTTGAGCTTTTACACAATTCAGATGACAAACGGACAGCACCTCGGCTCAGAGCATATGATCAGATTCCGTTTCAAATGAGATCACACAACATCTATTTATACTTGATGTGATTTCGTTTGAACATGTCACAAGTCAGTTCAAACGAAATTACACATGTTAATTTCGCTTGACTGGACCATGACACCTTCAAACGAAATTACACACTTAAACATGTACAAACCCTAATTTGATCTCTATTGTGCACTCGTTTATCCAATCTATACATAAGACTCGATTAAGACGAAGTTAACAGACACTAAATGCACCAACAGACTCCCCCTTGGATGTTGACGAAGTCTTCGGCGTCGAGTCTTTAGTCTTAGTCTCTTTCCAAATTTTCTTGACATTGTAAAAGCTTCCTTCAATGTTTATCTTCAAACTTTAATCTACAATCTTTTATCTTCAATCTCCCCTTTGAGTGTTGATCCAGAATCCTGACTCCTCCTTTCGCAAACTCCCCCTCACGATAAACTAGGGCTCGAATTCTGGTTCAAACTTTGACATTTTCTTTACCATGGGGAACTTAACTCTTGTTTCCTGTACAATCTTCTACCCAAATATAAGATATATGATACTAACATTTTTAATTCAAACTTACCATTCAAACTCATTCAATGGTTTTATCAGTGTTTAGAAATCCACTTAAGTATTCAGGTCCAAGTTAATGACCCTGATTACTCAATTAGTCTACCAAGTCCAACTTAATAACCTTGGTTGATCTGAGACAATTCACACTGACATATTAAAACAAACTTTTTCTGAAAATTTGCAAGTTTCAAATTAATGAACTTGCTTTAACTTTTCAACTTTCACAAACTTATCATGTTAAGCTCATGACTCATCCTCCAGTTCAGAAACTTCCTGCATCTGCTTCAATTCGAATCTGAAGATCAGCTTTCCACTTTGGTTTGTCAAAAATAAAGCAGAAGTGTAAAATCTTTTTGGATTTTTAATAAAGCATCTAAACTAGAAATGAAATACAGAAATAAAATGCAGTGAATGTAAACTATATACAAACATATTTTTGATGAGCGTGTTAGGGAATCATATCAGCTGTTCGACAAGTCACAAGTACCGTTAAGCTTTGATTACATACTCAGAATTAAACAATTCGCTTAGATTGTCGATATATTGATCCACTTAAATTCTCACACAAATTTCAATCTGTCCAGGATACGGATTTAGTATTTTAAGAACTTAAACTCATTTATGTGCCCCACCTCTTGAATATACTCCCGTATCCAAATCCCAATATTCAGTCTTACAGGTGAGTATACCACAGATGATATCTGTAAGGGGTTAAATTGCGAAGAACCGTGAGAGCTCAAGTCAGAACTTCCGTTCAGCAGAGAGATGACGGCTTCGACTTTGGTGTGTCCCCTTTAGAGGATCTTTTTTACAACAGCCATGATTAGGATTTTTCAATGTTTTATCATTTTTTAGATGAGGGTGGTGCTATTTTTCAAGCAATGCAGAAAGTATTATTCGGAGACTAGGCCATTGCTTCCGCATTATCAGAAGTCCCGGAATAATACCCCAGATATCACTAAATATAAAGACCTAGTATCTCAGAAAAAGGGATCTTTCAAACGAGATTTCAGGGGTTACCTATATATCCAAGTAGTGTTCCACACGAAATAAGTAAGTAAAGATTTAGGTTTATATCCCGAACAAACCTACTAAATGTGCAAAAACCTATCGGCACAACATCAGCGAGACTGTTTAACCTTTTAAACTTTACATTTCTTTAGCATACTGTAACTGTCAAGCCAATGTACTATCATTTTCCCTTTTTTCACAAGCTCTTTTTTCAGATTTTCTATTGTTTTTGGATTTTGAAAATATCTCATGTTTTTGGATTTTTTTAAAATTTTTACTGTTTTTGTATTTTCTGAAAATATTACCCTACTCCCCCTAAATACCAAAACAAGTAAAAAATCGACAAACCATTGCAGATTGCTTCTCAACATCATCATCTACAATGTCTCCTTCATCAACGCCAAGAATCTCTTCCAACACCGATAAAAGCTTCATACCGTTCAATTTTAACAAGTATTGAAAACGAGTTTTATCAAACGCTTTGGTATGTAAATCAGCTTTTTGTTCGTCGGTGTGGATTTTCTCAATTCGTATCAACTTCTTCTCGAAACAATCTCGGATGAAGTGATGACGAATTTCAATGTGTTTGGTTTTAGCGTGATGAACAAGATTTTTAGTAATGTTAATCGCTGCCTCATTATCAACAAAGATAGGGGTGTTTAGAAATTGCAAACTGTAGTCGCGCATCTGTTGCTGGATCCACAAGATCTGAGAGCAGCAGCTACTAGCAGATACATACTCCGCTTCACATGTGGATAAAGCCACAGAGGTCTGCTTTTTGCATTGCCAGGTAACCAATCTTGATCCAAAGAACTGGCACCCCGCTGTTGTTGATTTATCGTTAACTTTGCAGCATCCGAAATCTGAATCGGAATAACCTTCGAGCATAAATTCGCCATCTTTTGGATACCACAACCCCAACGATGGAGTTCCTTTCAGGTAGCGTAATATCCTTTTAACAATAACCATGTGTGAAGCTCTCGGGTTTATCCCATGGTTCGTCGCTAATGGGGTGGAAGCTGGAGTAGAACCTGACATCCCGAATTTCTCCAAGATATCATGAACGTACTTCGTTTGATGTATGAATATTCCCTTAGGCAGTTGATCAACCTGTAAACCCAAGAAGAATTTCATCTCACCCATTGATGACATTTCGAATTTCTGCTTCATAACTTGTTCAAAATCTTTGCACAAATTTTCATTTGTTGACCCGAATATGATGTCGTCCACGTATATCTGAACGATCAGAAGATGTCCGTCGACCTCTTTGGTGAAGAGAGTGGCATCCACTTTTCCACGAATGAAGCTGTTGGCTAGCAGGTGTTGAGACAATGTCTCGTACCAAGCTCTCGGGGCCTGGTGTAAACCATACATCGCTTTGTCTAGCAAGTAGACCTTGTCTTTGTGGATTGGATCGGTGAAGCCCGGTGGCTGTCCGACATATACCTCCTCTTTTACCTTCCCATAGAGAAACGCCGATTTAACATCTAACTGATATACTTTGAAATTTTCCAAGATGCAAATGCTAGGAAGATTCTGATCGCTTCTAGTCGAGCCACGGGAGCATACACTTCAGTGAAATCTATACCCTCCTGCTGACTGAAACCCTGGACAACGAGTCGAGCTTTGTTACGAATAATAACCCCTCTATCGTCTCTTTTGCACTTGAACACCCACTTGGTGTTTATCTTCCTTTGACCATCAGGCAAGTCTACTAACTTCCACACACCTAACTTCTCAAACTGACTCAACTCTTCTTGCATAGCATTAACCCAAGAATCTTCAGTTAGCGCCTCTTTGTATGTTCGTGGTTCGATCTGCGAAATAAAACAACTAAGTGAAAACTCAGTTTGTAAAGGTGCTACTGTAGAATAAAAACAAGTAAGGCCTTGGTCAATTTGACGTCTAGTGCGAACGCCTGATTGCAATTCTCCAATGATCAGCTCCTCTGGATGGTATGAAAGAGTTCTTGGCATCACCTCGCCTGAAACATCTACCTCGCCTTCCAGATTAGTAACATTCTGATTTGCACCTTGTTCACTGACTGGGTTTGTTTGACTTGAAATCTGGATTTGCTCCCTCTCAGAATCTGAATCACCACGATCAAATATTGGCATGTTCTTAGATTCTTGATTATCATTCTGTGTCGTCTGATTATCAGGAGCAACTTCATTTTGTTGAATATCATCATGTTCTCCAGCATTGCTCGGACCTGCTTCATGATCATTTGAAGTTTGTCGTGGTCGACTTGAATAATCAGCTGGGAACCTTTCCTGCGATTCTTCATACTCTCTTAGAATATCCAACTCGTCAAAGAAATCTTCTTCTTCTTCCTTTTCTTCTTCCATGTCAAACGAATCCCACAAAGTGTCATAATGAAAACGCCATGAATCACCTGGATTCTGCGGTGGCATTGTGTAACCTTGACACTCAACATTGTGTGCTTCAATAATCCGCTTCAAGCTTGGAACAAAGACTCGTCTTTGAGAACTTGAATAACCCACAAATATCCCTTCGATGCTCTTTGGACCAAATTTACCAAAAGGCTCTAGAACTGTGCAGGGAGACCCAAACGGTTCTAAATACTTCAGGTTCGGCTTGCGATTATTGATTAGCTCGAAACACGTCTTATTGAATTTCTTGACAGAGAGAACCCGATTGAGTGTATAACATGCGGCGGATACTGCTTCTGCCCAAAAATTAACTGGTAGCTTTGAATCAGCAAGCATCGACCTAGCCGTTTCAATTAGCGTCCTGTTCTTTCTTTCAGCTACTCCATTCTGCTGCGGAGTGTAAGGCGCGCTAAATTCATGCAATATACCTCTTTCATCACAATATTCTTCCATCTTGTTGTTCTTGAACTCTGTACCATTATCACTTCTGATTCTTTTGATACGCCTTTGGTACAAATTTTCAATTTTTATGAACAACGCCATCAAACTATCAAACGTCTCATCTTTCATCTTCAGAAATGAAACCCATGAAAACCTTGAAAAATCATCTGTTACCACTAGACAGTAGAGATCCCCTGTAATACTTTTGACGTTTACTGGACCAAACAGATCCATATGGAGTCTCTCTAATGGTCTTGAGACTGAGTTGACTTTCTTTTTAGGATGTGATTTCTTCTTCTGCTTGCCTTTGATGCAGCTAATGCATTCTCCTTCAAGATGAAAACCTTTGACATGAACACCAATAACCAAATCATTGTGTACCAAGTGATTCATTTTTATAAGATGTATATGTCCCATCTTCCGGTGCCACAATTGCGATTCCTTCTCAGTTGCTCTGGACACAAAACAATGTGCTTGACCCGTGGTTGTAGTTGCTACACTCATGTCCAACACGTACAGATCATTCACTCTAGGTGCCCTCATGATAATCCATTCTTCAGGAATAACAAATCCTGGTTTCAAGATCAAACATTCTTTGTCTGTAAAGTGCATTGTATACATACGATCACAGATCTGAGATATGCTCAGAAGATTGTTTTCAAGCTCGGCGATGTAGTTAACTCTTTCAAACGTAACAATCCCATTGGATAACGTTCCTTCACCAACTATTCTACCACCTTGATTTCCTGCGAATCCCACGTAACCACCATTGAAATTTCTAACATCATACAGCAGGGCTGTTTTCCCCGTCATGTGCCGAGAAGCTCCACTATCCATAATCCATCGCGAAATGGATCTTGGAAGCTCCTGCACCTGATAGAAATATGATTAGCTGAAATAAGCTGCCCAAGCCTCATCAGACTCAGGTAACTTAATCTCATCTATGCACTTTACAACCGATTTAAGAGGTGGAAAGTTTTTATCATTCATTTCCAGTTTGTTATCAATAACCTCTTTTATGTCAACTTTCTCCTCTTTTTCCAATGAAACATTCCTTTTAACAAAATTTTCATAAGAAATTGAAATGTTTTCTTTTCTGTTTTCATTTTGAAGAATCTTTTTAGGAACAACTTTCTTCTCTTGCGGAGTTGAAACTTGTTTCTCTGATTTTGGTTTCCATGTTTGTTGAGATGATGCAACCCGTTTGTAAAACTTGTCATTTTTAGTTACCATATTCTTAACAGGTTCATTTTTGATCTTGGTGTTGTCATTTTTCAAAAACTTTTTCTCAACAACCAATGGAGCTTTTCCCTTCACATCATCTTTCTTTCTTGAATTCATCACAACTTCAGTCTTAGGCTTCAAGTTGGTACACTTTCGTGCAATATGTCCAACTTGATTACATTTGAAGCATGTTCGAGTGTCAACTACTCGACTTGTGCCTTCATACTGAAACTGTGAGGCCCTCTTTTCAAAGAATTCTTCATTAGACTTTGAAAAAATCTCAGATTCTTCATCAGAAAGTGAACTCGAACTGTTCACAAACACCTTTTTCTCAGCAAACCTCTTGTTTTGAACATTTTTCTTTTGATAATTCTTACCACCCTGATAACCACCCGACCATCTGTTTCGATTGTTGTTATAAAAACGCGGTGGAACAACAGGTTTCTTGTAGTAAGCTTTATCTTTTTCAAAATTCATTTGCCTCTTTGTCTGATTCAAGCCTTCTACTTCAGACAAATCAATATCAACCAGTTTGAAAACATTTTTCAACTTGTCCACATTAACATTCTCCAGTGGAAACTCAGAATCCGAATACAACTTATCCGATCCCGACATCTTGTACATGACAAGAGTAGGTTCTTCATTTAAGTTGTTTTTGGATTTTGGTTTCGGAATGTAATTGTTCAGAAAACACTCTTCATCTTTAACTGAATCACTATCAGACTTCAAAACACTTTCAGCCATGCCTTTCACAATATCAGTTTGAACACTATCATCAGATGAAGAAAATGTAACATCAATTGACTTTGGAAGTTTTATTTCATCTTCATCATTAACCAACCCGGACTTTTTCTTTGAGAAATTGTTTAACACTGGCAGTGGAACCTGATGAAACCCAACCCCAGTTCCATCCGAGTAAACATCTTCGCCTGCTTTGTTTTTCCCGATGGGTTTGGGAACAATGTGTTGCAAAACAAAGCTTGCGGAGCTGTAACTGGTTAATTTCAGATTGATACGCTCGTTCTCAATATTAGCTTCTTCAAATTGAAGCTTCAGTTTAGCAATATCATCCAGTTGTTGGTTGATTTGCTCTTCTTTGTGTCTAAGAACTACAGTTAAATGCTCATTTTCTTTATTGGTTTTACCGTTTCTTTCATCAGAATCTTGTACCGTTCTTTTTAGTTTCTCAAAGTTTTCTGAAATTTTACGATTTTCAAGAACCAATTTTTCATTTTCTTTCTTAATTATTTCTACTTCAATTTTATCATTTTCAATTTTCTCAGTTAACTTGTTAGCTCGATCATTTGAAGCTTTTAGCATTTTATCACGATCTAGAATCTGATCTTCAACCTTTCTGACTCTTTTTGTCAGTTCTTCAACCTTTGTATCACTAAGGTAAGTAAGTGTACTACAAAACTTGCAGTTTTTCATGCACCTTTTACATTCACTATCACCTTTGACTTTCTTACCTATCTCACTTGTTGAAACGTTTGAACTGACCTTGCTTTTAGACTCAGTTTCAGACTTAGAGTCTACCTCAAGTTCCTTTGTAGCAAGCACTTTGTCAGCCATCTTCCCCAACTTTTCAGCGGTAAATTCCTGTGATGTATCAATAATTCCATCATCCACTTTCTTTGACTGCAGTTCTTTTGCTGTCTCTTTCTCTTTCTCATCAGATTCTCCTCCTCCCCACCATTCTCTCTGTCTGGCTTCTTCTTCTGCAGCAAATTCCTCAATGAAAGCTTCTATACTAAGAGTTTTCGTATCAATAGCAATGTTTCCTTGAGGATCAAGGTAACATTCTCTATCAGCATCCCATCTCTTTGCTTTCTTGGCATCACTGAACACCTTAGATAATCTCATCATCTTGAATTCTGCTCTCTGCTTTCTGCTGAAGTATTTGTGTTCTTCAGTTCTGGTGTCTTTGAAAGGAATAATCTTTTCTACTGCAAAAGCATATCCTACTGCATCTTCCTCTGGTAGCAGTTCACTCCAATCAAAACCTTCATCATCATGAATAATAGCAAGAGCTCTTGATTTTTCTTTGGGGGCATCCTCAAGCTGCTTCATTCTGGGCGGTTCTGATTTATTCTGATGATAGATCGCTCTTTTGTAGTAATCCTCGCGAAATGGATTTACAGTATCATCAGCAGGAGCATTTCGACATTCACGTTTGAAATGTCCTTTTTGTTTACACCTGAAGCACGTGACTTTTGATTTGTCAAAGCCAAGTTTTGTAGACGGTCCGCCAATTGAATGTCTGCCTGTAATCTCCATGAACCTTTGAGCTCTCCTGACTGCACTGGCCATACACCACCTGATATCTATCAGTTCCATCTCTTCAGGATCTATTTGATCATAGTCCTCCTTCGTCAAGTTGGTGTTTCCAATTTTGCCCGCCACAAGACTCTCGTACGATTCTAATACTGACGCTAAGAACACCATCTGTTGTTTTTCAGACTCTTCACTGAAATTTTGAGCGTTCTTCAGATCCACAGCAATGTTACATTGGAACAAATTCTTTGATGCAGATTGGCTTGGATTTGTTGAAGAAGATCCACTATGAAAACCACTGTGAGGAGTTTCTTGATTCACAGTATTTGAATTCTCTGCAGAAAATGTTGTTCTTGGAAAACCAGTCTTTGGTAGATTTCCTCTGTAGTACAACTCCACATTCTGCTGATAAGATGTGTTGTTGACTTTGTTAGATTTCTTGATCTCCAACTCGTGACTCTCCAGTCTTTCGATAAGCCGATCCACTGTCAAATCTTCAGACTTGATTGTATTCTTCAGCATTAATGCAAAGTACTGCCAGTCTTGTTCATTCGGCAGCGAGTCGAACAATTTGTCAACCAACTCTTCTTGAGTATATACAATTTGTGTCTTGCCAGCTCCAATTTCAGATGCCCGAATCTCTCAATCATCTTGGAAACAGACTCGTTCTTTAAACACCCAAATAAATCAAACTCTTTTCTTAACAGTTTCTTTTTGTTTTTGACTATCTCAGCACTACCTACGCATTTTACCCTCAGTTTCTCCCAAAGATCTTTTGAATTTTCATATTCAATCAATGAAATTATATCATCTCTCACAGACTGATGAATCAACACAATGCACTTTTGTTCAGCAATATATCTTTCAATCTCATCAGTATCTGTCAAACTTTCACCAAACTTTTCTCCTCTAAGGTAACCATTCTTTAAACTTTTCCAGCTTTGATACGCAAAAGCTTGAAGCCACTCGTCAAATCTTGTAGCCCACCTATTGTAATCTTCAATAGCCAACAGTTTTGGAGGTTTGTTGTATGTTCCATAGGCACTCTCAACACTTAATGTATCCGAAAGAGTCTTTTTCGCACTCGAAACTTTCTCATTTGTGTTGTTTGATGTGTCGTTTGAAGTATCATCTCCACCATTTCCAGCAAAGGCAAAAACATCACAGAATGGATTGAAATCATCCATTTTCACGTACCTGAAATGATCAACAAACACTTAGAAATATTTTTTGAAATTTTGGAAAATCAGTTTCAAACGAAATCAGTTTAAGAGGAATTGTTCAAACGGAATTCCCACTCAAACGATATTATGTTTCTCAAATGGAATTATGCTTTCTCAAACGAAATCCCTAATTTCGTTTGAGACAACACCTGGTTCAAACGAAATCACTGTTCTATGATGAACTTTCAAACGGAATTATAACCAGATTCACTCTCAAGCGAAATTAGCCAGTTATTTCAAACAAGATTCCCTTTTCAAACGGAATTAACCAAGACTTTCAAACGAAATCAGGTATAATAGGTATTTTTAAACGAAATTACCAAGGTATTTCAAACGAGATAACCTATGACGTCATCATTTTACGAACAGTTTCAAGCGGAATTATGTTTTTGATCAAGTTTTAAGCCAAATTTTAGTCCAAAACTTTCAAGGATTAGTTAACACTATGTTTCGCTTGATATGTGAGAGTTTTAAGCCATTTCAACGGTGAAAACTTGTTCAAATCAGAAAAGAAAGAGTAGAAGTGAGACAATCCGATGAAATCAAGCTGAATTTGGTATGAACTCCTCGTCCTGAACTCTGATACCACTTGTTGGATCGTCGTGTGACCCTAAATAGTCAGTATGAGTAGTTCATCATCAAGTACAAAGGCAGAATCAATGTAAATGACGTCAACACAGCTTGTTCCTTTCTAATTATCTTCTTATTGATCAATCCTGAGCTTTTACACAATTCAGATGACAAACGGACAGCACCTCGGCTCAGAGCATATGATCAGATTCCGTTTCAAATGAGATCACACAACATCTATTTATACTTGATGTGATTTTGTTTGAACATGTCACAAGTCAGTTCAAATGAAATTACACATGTTAATTTCGCTTGAATGGACCATGACACCTTCAAACGAAATTACACACTTATACATGTACAAACCCTAATTTGATCTCTATTGTGCATTCGTTTATCCAATCTAGTCATAAGACTCGATTAAGACGAAGTTAACAGACACTATATGCTCCAACAAAACTGTTTGACTTTCAGCTTATAATAGCTTAAATAAATAAATAAGACTGGATAGAACACTTACTTGTGTTCTAGGATGAAGAAAACTCAGATGGGGGCATCCAAATATGGTAGCAACTCCACTTAGAGCATTAGAGATAAGAAGAAAGGAATAAGCAAATGAAATGGACAAGGTGCTTGCTATTTATAGTTGTTCAGGAGGTGTAGGATTAATACAAGTGGCATGTGTGTTACCCAAGGATTAAACAAGATCAATCCATGTGTCCAAGATCAGATTCTATGCTTGGAGATCACACAAGATTGCCCACAAGATTGAAAACCATGCAAGAATACAAGTGCAACATGCTGTTTAAAAAAAACAACTTTCTGTCCAGCTCATGTTCTCACGCCCTACGACCAAAATACCCCCTGGCTATGGCACCCCACGACAAGGTGTGGTCAGACTTTCGAAAATTATCAAAAATGGCCCCTGCACGTATTTTAATGCGTTTTTGACGCGTTTAACCCCCGTTAACCTCAAATTCAGGCTTCATAAGGACGTTAAAGCATAGGGGACTTGAAATATGTCCGGAAATATCGTGGATGTCGGTTCGTTTGGTTGTACGGTCGCGTTTTTCGCTTAATTACGATGAAAGCTCAAACGGACGCGAAAACGATCGTAATTGCGTAACGAATGATATTTTTTGCATTCCTATCACTAAAATACAATATTTTAATGATTACAAAAATATCTGGATGTGCATACATGTTCCGTATTAAGAAATACATGAATCGGCAGACTTTTGCAGTTTGACGCATATAGTCCCTGTGATCAAATAAACTTGTTTTTGCCATACCAAACCCTTCAAGACTTATTTCTAAGTTATGTAAAGGGTATTTAGGGTATGTTTAGCTTATTTCACTATTCCGGAGTGTACGTTACATTAAACTGATTACGTTTGCATAACAGTTTACGTAAAACTTCCAGAAAAGCTTCTCGAGAGTTCGAAATCGTACAAGATTTGATATGTATAAATGTCACATGTAATCGTACAATCCCAGATATGAAATACAAGATTTCATTAGATTTGAAATTGCTCAGAATTGTACAATGGTCGTAAAGGCACAAATGTCACAGTCTCCCATACTTTCGGAAATTTCGTCCCGAAATTTAATTTTAGAGGAAACTTTTGAAAACAGATGTGATTTTTTCGCTTTCAAATAAATCCTCCGTTCCCTGAGTAAAACTCTGGGCCACGCTTGGATTTCCAGCGAACTTTGTTAATTGTACTCGTCTGTTGTTTATAGGAATGAGTTCAGATCCGAAGATTTAAACTTCATTCCAATAGGTAGGTGTATGATTGTACCGAACCTCAAGAGCGTCATGTAAATGTCAAAGTGGTATTCTTGTTGTAGAAGAATTCGAAGAGAGTGTGAACTTGAAAAGGAATTGGAGTTTCGAACAATGAATGGAAGAATGTTTCCTATAAAGACTATTATAGGAAACTTGTGTGTGTGTTCAAAGTTGGAGTCGGAGAGTACAAGATAAAACAACATTGGTCAAGGTCCTGAACTTCTAGTAACTTAATTAATGCTACGTTTGCAATGTAATAAGGAACACTTATATATAGGAAGTACCAGCGGCGTATCCACCATGCCCTTATTACATTGTTCCCGTTTCGTTATTCTTATCACTATAGGTTTTAACACATGACAAAACTTGCTGTGGTTTCTGTGCACTGAATTGCATAATTATGTATGCATCCATAATTACTCAATTCCTTGCATAGTCCGCACAGTTCATTTTATGATGTGTAGGGAAAAAATCAAACGAATAAACATGTGATGACTTTGACTAGACCACCAAAGGGTCTCTTTAACTAGATCAACGAACGATCCCTTTAACTAGATCAACACGTGATCTCTTTAACTAGATCGACGTATGATCTTTTTAAATAGACCACCAATGAGTCTCCTTTAACTCTGAATCAAATAATTGTTTTGGAATAGTACTTTGGAATCCAAGGGTCTGACTATTTGTATAGAAAGCCCCTTAAGGATTTAAAATAGTACTTTGGATATCCCTCTGAGAATCTACAATATGAAAATATGGAAGATTCTATAAGGATTTGGATAGTGAGTATTTGAATTAACTAAACACTTAATCACATAATCTTCAACTTGGTTATTAACTTGTTCATCAACTTGTACATGTGCATTTAAAGTACACCAGGAGTTCAATCAAGGACTTCAATTAGTACTTTAAACATCCACAAGAATCTAACTATGAAAATAGGAAGATCCTATAAGGATTTGGTTTGGTCTCATTGAATTATGACATACGTATTAAAGCACACAAAGAATCCAATTAAGGACTTTGATTTGCACTTTAAACATCCACAAGGATCTAACTATGAAGATACGAAGATCCTATAAGGATTTGGGATTTGTGTAGTTAAATTGTTTTGAAAACCATGTACTAGGTATGCTAGGTCAACATACGAAGCAGAATGTCTTTGAAAAACCGTGCATAATGTCGCAACCCCCGACCCTTACACGGAAGCGGGCGGCCGCGAGCCTTAGAGCGGGTGGTATCGGTGTTTATTAATTTGGTAGCGGAATACATCAGGAACGTAGTTAGGAAATATTTTTATCAGAGTAAAACACCAAACTTTTATAAGGAACATTTATGGGGATAAAACCCAAGTTCATTTGATAATACATTAGTTAGGGGTAAACCCTAATTATTGAAAACAAAATGTCTTGTTTATTTAGGTAATTTTTATAGCCACTATTCCAAGCCTTCAGTGTAACACCTGTGCCTCCACGGCCATCAAACAAATGCCAAACCAATGAAATATTGTATTTCATACTTGGGATTTGTAAAAATATGTGTATCATTTACACATATCAATTCTTGTTCGATTTCAAACTCTATATCGCTTTCTGGAAGGTTATACGCGCACTAATGCGTAAATATAACCAGTTTAATGCAACAAACACTCCGGAATAGTGAAATAGGCTTAACATACCTTAAATAACCTTGACATAACTTAGATATAAGTTTTGGAAGGTTTGGTGTGGTGAAATCAAAGTTTAATCGCTTACAGGGACTAAAGTTGACAAACCGCGAAAGTATGCCAATTTGAACTGTAACAGACATTCCGGAACATGACCATAAGTTAAACACACCTTAAATATCCTTTACATAGCTTAGAAATAGGCTTTAAGGTGTTCGGTGTGCTAAAATAAACTTTTGGGTCATTCAGGGACTAAAAGTGTCAAAAAGTGCACAAGTTTGCATTTTCGCGCATAACTTACGTTCTGAATACATCTGGACATCCAAAAATTTATGTAAGCACTATAATATTTTATTTTAGTGTTTGGCATAAGAAAAATCCATTCGTCGCGTCATTTGGATCGTTTTTCGCGCTTGTGCGCATTCCGTCGTAATTAAGCGAACATCGCGTTCGTACGACCAAACGAACCATCATCCGACATATTTTTGAGCATGTTTCATATCCACAATGTTTAGGCAACATTTTAGGGCCTTAAAGTTGGCTTTACGGGCCTTAGAAGTGTCGGAAATGGCCTTAAACACGTGCAGGGGCTGAAACTGCCATTTTTGAAAGTTTTATGCGGATCAGAAGGGCCATGCGGCCCGCTTTGTATTTGTCTGATCCTGAAGCGGGCCGCTTCCCACTATCAGACCAGATTAAATGAATTTAATCACAAGTTGCACATGTTTGATCCACCACCACATGTTCTAACTTGCTTAGTCACTAGATAAGGATAGAATTTAGCTTCCATAACCTTTCAACAAGTGTACGGGTTGGATCAAGGCACGGTTTCCTTGAAACGATCCTAACGGTTACCCGAAAACTATATATACCCCATGCCCCCCATTGCATAACTTACTAGAATTCTGATTTTAGAAACTCTAAGTTGAAACCATTGTTTCATACCTGAGATTCTTGAATCGGGATTAGCATTCGGGGACCCTGGGTAAGTATTCTTTCGTTCTTTTCCTTATTTTACTGCTTTTCGAGTCAGAAAGTCAAACTTTGTTTGACTTTCAGCGTTGACCAGTAATGGTCAATGCGAAGTTCGTTTGAACTTCGCAACGTGAGTGTAATCACGTTGGTTATAGTCCCTTGGGACTATGCCCACTGATTACCACGTTGTCTAGGGTCGTAGGGTAGGCGATCTAATAAATCGCCTATACCTTCGAACCCGACCCAGTTTGGTCGATCATTAGGATCCGACCAAATACATTAGGTGACCGTAGTGTAGGGAATAACCTTCCGAGGTTATACCCTATGGTCACATCGTTTAAGTAGTTGTATGATAGGTAGTTTATATGCCTTAGGTAAATTACCAGAATACCCTTTTCATGTATAATTGGTAATTAAGCATATGTAACCTAAACCTTTGTCACATAACTAATTATGTAACATGTTTAGGCATATAACACTTGTCATAGGGCTAGTTAGGCGGTCCGAACGCGTTTCACGCGCACGACGCGTTAAAGTAGCATAAGCTTCCTAAACGGGTCGTAATGGGTCGTAAACAGTTATGTTAAGTTTCATTTAGTATGTAGGCTTTGTTAAACCATATCACACGAGTCTCCACACTCGTTTGGTTTACAAACCCTAATGCTACCCAGTCTTCCGATTTAGGTCCAGTTAATTAACATAGTTACCTATATTAGGTGCCGTTTGATTTCCGTGATCTCTAGCACTGCTTGGTGGTTATCTTTAGACAACTGAGCAATCTCAAGTGAGTACATAGACCCCTCTTTTACTATTTTCCAAACTGTTTTGGGGTGGAACACATGTGCCTACTTGTTACTTTCATGCTTTCCTGTTTTAACATCATATACTGCTATGTTCGTTAGTACATTATAGTACATGATTTTATGACATTTCATGCTAGGTGTGCCCAATTGTGTGCATTACTTAGTACATCGTTTTACATGAAATTTTGACATAGACATTTGACATAGACATTTTGGCATAGACATTTTAACATGATTGACATTTGATCATGCATTTCCCACAAAACATAACTTTGATTTAAACCAAGATTTACTTCAATACTTTGTTTTTGTGCATATGGTTTAGTTGAGACATTTCACTTGCCATACATGACATCTTGACATAGACATTTGACATGGATATTTGACATAGACATTTGACATGGATATTTGACATAGACATTTTGACATGATTTACATCTTGACATGAACACTTTGACACATTACCCAATACATTTGACAATTGATTTAAACATAGACTTCTTACATTGGTTGGTTTGGTTTGATTAAGTGATTAAGTAACGATGCGTGTGTAATATGATACAAGCATGGTGGATACGCCGCTGGTACTTCCTATATATAAGTGTTTGTATGGTATTACATATCATAGCGTTATTTGAATCATTTCAGTTTGAGACATAGAACATTTTATACAAATAACATATTTTTTCACAAGACATTGATTTACAAACAACTTATCTTATACAAACTCATTTTACTTGGTTATTCATTTAACCATGCATTATTCTCTTATTTATACGTATCATCTGAACTTATTGTTTTTCAAGCGATTTACAAAGACAAAGCAAATTACAAGGTTCATGACTAAACATTTTCTCAAACATAAGTCATGAATCTTATTTTCACAAAACCTATGTATCTCACAGGCATTTTTATGCTGACGTACCTATTTTCACATGTGTTTTCAGGAACTGTTGCATAAGATGATCAAGATACACATAGACAGACTTGGGCTTTAGTGACAATAAAAGATGCAAGACTAGTTAATTATGTTGTATTTCCTTGTTTGTTAAGACATTGTAACACTTTTAATCAATAAAACGAAACTTAAATTTCCATGGTTGTGAAACATTAATTCTGTTACAACACTCCCCGATGTTTCCGCCACGTTTTGTATGTTCCACGTGGTCGGGGTGTGACAGAAAAGATGGTATCAGAGCCAATGGTTATAGGGAATTAGGTTATTAGTAATGCTTTGACCTAGTCTATAATCTTCTTAGGACCCTAACACAAGTTTTCTTGTGTTTAGTTTTAAAACAATACCGTCACCTATCCTTAGGCGACGATCACAACAAGAACATAAATTTCAAAACCGCTTTGAAAACTAATCATCTGTTCTAGGATGATTTATTACAAGGTTTTGAACCCTCTATTGTAAGGTTTTGAACCCTCTGTTATATGGTTTTGAACCCCTTTGAATTTTCAAATTCTCGTCAAGGTTTTGGGTTTTAAATAATGTGAACACGTGCAAACTGGAAGGGTGAATGCCTGTATTCTGGGTTTTCTGTCTAGGCAAGCACTTCGTATACATCTCAACCAGACGCGAGACCAGTTGTGCTTACCTGGGAATTCTTGGGATGAGTGTTCACTTATAGGCGAGCATGTCTTCGCGATACATTATATTGACCCGCTTACTTTGATTAGTCACTGTCTCATTTGTTTGCCTTTGGTAACAAACAAATGGTCACAATCTACATGCCTTGTCATTTTCTTTTGACTATCTTTCGCTTGTTTCCTCCTATGCCTTTCGTTATCTTCAAGATGCTTCTTCATCGCAACAACAATGTCCGAACCAGGTGCTGCAATTACCCAGCGAATAGGCGTCGTACTCCAGAGGACCGTTGACTTAGCTATCACCATGACTCGCCTCAGGGGTGAAGCTGTATAAGGGAACTGCTCCTTGGTGAAATCAATGCAACCATCATTATTCAAATCAAATACCTTGTTTCAAATGTACCCACGGTGGACGATGGAGACATTTGGTTAACATATGCCGCTTTGCAATCCAAAGCAAAGCTGTTACAAATCCTGCTGTTGCTCAACCTTCAAACTCTGCTTCATATGTCGCTTGACATATCTAGCGCCTCAACCTCATGAACTTTCTACCTTGTGTATCGACGTAAGCACGCCTAGTGCAAGGTGTCGGAACACTCTCGTTACACAAACTCCAAAATCCATGTAGGATCTTTCTATCTTCATAATTAGATCCTTGTGGATGGGTATCATTCATCGGAGTCCTTAATTGAATTCTTTGTATGATTCAATACGTACATCACGATTCAATAAGGACAAAGCCGAATTCTTATTAAGATCTTCCTATCTTCATAGATAGATTCTTGAAATGATTAAAGTGCCAAATGAAATCCACGAATTGGATTCCTGGTGTGCTTTAAGTATCCGCGTCCAAAGATAACAAATTAATAACCAAGTTAAACAACTATGTGATTATGTGCTTATGTGTTTTCTTATGTGTTTTGTGTTTTTGTATACTCTGGATATTCGCTATCCAAATCCTCGTAGAATCTTTCTTATCTTCATATGAAGGATTCGTAGTAGGATATTCAAAAAGGTACTATCTTAATTCCTTAATGGACTTCCACGTTGTAGTTAAGTCCCTTGGATTATAAAGTACTATTCCAAAGTTTAAGGGAAACATGTGTTGAAAAGTTAAATACATCCTACGTCGGTGTAGTTAAATGTTTTTGAATTAAAGAGATCCTACGTCGATCTAAAGTTAAATACATCCTACGTCGGTGTAGTTAAATGTTTTTGAGTTAAAGAGATCCTACGTCGATCTAAAGTTAAAGAGATCCTACGTCGATCTAAAGTTAAATACATCCTACGTCGGTGTAGTTAAATGTTTCTCTTAGATAGTTGAGTTAAAGAGATCCTACGTCGATCTAAAGTTAAATACATCCTACGTCGGTGTAGTTAAATGTTTCTCTTAGATAGTTGAGTTAAAGAGATCCTACGTCGATCTAAAGTTAAATACATCCTACGTCGGTGTAGTTAAATGTTTCTCTTAGGTAGTTTAGTTAAAGAGATCCTACGTCGATCTAAATTAAATAGATTGGTCCGACAATCTAGTTAAATACATCCTACGTCGATGTAGTTAAATTTTCCCCGTAGGGAGTTTAGTTAAAGAGATCCTACGTCGATCTAAGTTAAATAGATTGGTTCGACAATCTAGTTAAATATATCATGTGTTTATATAGTTAAATAGGCCCTCGGGTGGTCTAAATCAAGAGATTGTTTGTTAATCCAATCCTTTGGTGACCTAGTTAAAGTGACTCTATTGCAGTCAAGTTAATTCACCACAGGATTATTCGTTTGATTTTTCCCCATACGCATTATGAAATGAACTGTGCGGACTGTGCAAGGAACTACGTAATTATGGAGGCCTACATAATTATGGAATTCAGTGCACAGAAACCACAGAAAGTTTTGTCATGTGTTAAGACCAACAGTGGCGAGAGTAATGATACGGGAGAAGTCTTGGACTTCGACCAATGTCATTTATTCTCACACTACCAAATTCTGATCTCAATCATACACACAGTTTCCTATGATGAGTCTTCATAAGAAACGTTCTTCTGTCCGTAGTTCAAAACTCCATGTTTTGTTACTACAATGACTTCACTTTGATGGTTGACATTTTCGCTAAGAATCCTAACATAGCCCAGAGTTCTACTTAGGGTTCAAGGGGTTCATTCAAAGCGAAAACATCACTGTCGTCTCCACAAGTTTCTCCTAAAATTAAATTTCGGGACGAAATTTCCTAAAGTAGGGGAGACTGTAACACCTGTGCCTCCACGGCCATCAAACAAATGCCAAACCAATGAAATATTGTATTTCATACTTGGGATTTGTAAAAATATGTGTATCATTTACACATATCAATTCTTGTTCGATTTCAAACTCTATATCGCTTTCTGGAAGGTTATACGCGCACTAATGCGTAAATATAACCAGTTTAATGCAACAAACACTCCGGAATAGTGAAATAGGCTTAACATACCTTAAATAACCTTGACATAACTTAGATATAAGTTTTGGAAGGTTTGGTGTGGTGAAATCAAAGTTTAATCGCTTACAGGGACTAAAGTTGACAAACCGCGAAAGTATGCCAATTTGAACTGTAACAGACATTCCGGAACATGACCATAAGTTAAACACACCTTAAATATCCTTTACATAGCTTAGAAATAGGCTTTAAGGTGTTCGGTGTGCTAAAATAAACTTTTGGGTCATTCAGGGACTAAAAGTGTCAAAAAGTGCACAAGTTTGCATTTTCGCGCATAACTTACGTTCTGAATACATCTGGACATCCAAAAATTTATGTAAGCACTATAATATTTTGTTTTAGTGTTTGGCATAAGAAAAATCCATTCGTCGCGTCATTTGGATCGTTTTTCGCGCTTGTGCGCATTCCGTCGTAATTAAGCGAACATCGCGTTCGTACGACCAAACGAACCATCATCCGACATATTTTTGAGCATGTTTCATGTCCACAATGTTTAGGCAACATTTTAGGGCCTTAAAGTTGGCTTTACGGGCCTTAGAAGTGTCGGAAATGGCCTTAAACACGTGCAGGGGCTGAAACTGCCATTTTTGAAAGTTTTATGCGGATCAGAAGGGCCATGCGGCCCGCTTTGTATTTGTCTGATCCTGAAGCGGGCCGCTTCCCACTATCAGACCAGATTAAATGAATTTAATCACAAGTTGCACATGTTTGATCCACCACCACATGTTCTAACTTGCTTAGTCACTAGATAAGGATGGAATTTAGCTTCCATAACCTTTCAACAAGTGTACGGGTTGGATCAAGGCACGGTTTCCTTGAAACGATCCTAACGGTTACCCGAAAACTATATATACCCCATGCCCCCCATTGCATAACTTACTAGAATTCTGATTTTAGAAACTCTAAGTTGAAACCATTGTTTCATACCTGAGATTCTTGAATCGGGATTAGCATTCGGGGACCCTGGGTAAGTATTCTTTCGTTCTTTTCCTTATTTTACTGCTTTTCGAGTCAGAAAGTCAAACTTTGTTTGACTTTCAGCGTTGACCAGTAATGGTCAATGCGAAGTTCGTTTGAACTTCGCAACGTGAGTGTAATCACGTTGGTTATAGTCCCTTGGGACTATGCCCACTGATTACCACGTTGTCTAGGGTCGTAGGGTAGGCGATCTAATAAATCGCCTATACCTTCGAACCCGACCCAGTTTGGTCGATCATTAGGATCCGACCAAATACATTAGGTGACCGTAGTGTAGGGAATAACCTTCCGAGGTTATACCCTATGGTCACATCGTTTAAGTAGTTGTATGATAGGTAGTTTATATGCCTTAGGTAAATTACCAGAATACCCTTTTCATGTATAATTGGTAATTAAGCATATGTAACCTAAACCTTTGTCACATAACTAATTATGTAACATGTTTAGGCATATAACACTTGTCATAGGGCTAGTTAGGCGGTCCGAACGCGTTTCACGCGCACGACGCGTTAAAGTAGCATAAGCTTCCTAAACGGGTCGTAATGGGTCGTAAACAGTTATGTTAAGTTTCATTTAGTATGTAGGCTTTGTTAAACCATATCACACGAGTCTCCATACTCGTTTGGTTTACAAACCCTAATGCTACCCAGTCTTCCGATTTAGGTCCGGTTAATTAACATAGTTACCTATATTAGGTGCCGTTTGATTTCCGTGATCTCTAGCACTGCTTGGTGGTTATCTTTAGACAACTGAGCAATCTCAAGTGAGTACATAGACCCCTCTTTTACTATTTTCCAAACTGTTTTGGGGTGGAACACATGTGCCTACTTGTTACTTTCATGCTTTCCTGTTTTAACATCATATACTGCTATGTTCGTTAGTACATTATAGTACATGATTTTATGACATTTCATGCTAGGTGTGCCCAATTGTGTGCATTACTTAGTACATCGTTTTACATGAAATTTTGACATAGACATTTGACATAGACATTTCGGCATAGACATTTTAACATGATTGACATTTGATCATGCATTTCCCACAAAACATAACTTTGATTTAAACCAAGATTTACTTCAATACTTTGTTTTTGTGCATATGGTTTAGTTGAGACATTTCACTTGCCATACATGACATCTTGACATAGACATTTGACATGGATATTTGACATAGACATTTGACATGGATATTTGACATAGACATTTTGACATGATTTACATCTTGACATGAACACTTTGACACATTACCCAATACATTTGACAATTGATTTAAACATAGACTTCTTACATTGGTTGGTTTGGTTTGATTAAGTGATTAAGTAACGATGCGTGTGTAATATGATACAAGCATGGTGGATACGCCGCTGGTACTTCCTATATATAAGTGTTTGTATGGTATTACATATCATAGCGTTATTTGAATCATTTCAGTTTGAGACATAGAACATTTTATACAAATAACATATTTTTTCACAAGACATTGATTTACAAACAACTTATCTTATACAAACTCATTTTACTTGGTTATTCATTTAACCATGCATTATTCTCTTATTTATACGTATCATCTGAACTTATTGTTTTTCAAGCGATTTACAAAGACAAAGCAAATTACAAGGTTCATGACTAAACATTTTCTCAAACATAAGTCATGAATCTTATTTTCACAAAACCTATGTATCTCACAGGCATTTTTATGCTGACGTACCTATTTTCACATGTGTTTTCAGGAACTGTTGCATAAGATGATCAAGATACACATAGACAGACTTGGGCTTTAGTGACAATAAAAGATGCAAGACTAGTTAATTATGTTGTATTTCCTTGTTTGTTAAGACATTGTAACACTTTTAATCAATAAAACGAAACTTAAATTTCCATGGTTGTGAAACATTAATTCTGTTACAACACTCCCCGATGTTTCCGCCACGTTTTGTATGTTCCACGTGGTCGGGGTGTGACATTCAGTGCTCTCCAGCTGGCTTCTATTGGGCTTTCATATTACGTTACCTGAAACACGTTTTAAAAACATTTTGTCAGCAAGAAATACTGGTGAGTGCATCCCAGTTTAATCAAAACAGTTTTATCACTTTTACAGAATTGAGGCCAACCCGCAATTACATTTGTTTATATCTAATCAATTACTCAATCAGTACTGTCAAACCTTGACTTGTGGGTCATATTATCCATTGGCTAACTCTTTGTCCAATGATAACGTTTTTCCACATTTTGTATACAAAACCCCAACATACCTGCAGTAATTGTAGAATCACAAATACTCAATTACTGTTAAGTGTAAGTTAAAACATTTGAGGTTTTGGTAAAACATTTTGACTTTTATAAAAAGATGGCAAAAAGCAGATGTACTCACATTGCAAGTTTAGATAATACTAAGGCTTCCTGAGAATCTCCTGGTTATTATCTATTAAATCAAATAATGCATACGTGTTAGTAAAATAACCCAATTCAAATTAACCGTACAACTCGAGACAGAATTCCAATGACTGAGTCGGGCAGAGCCGACATGCATTACGGAATTTTATATCAATCGGGTGTACACACAAGACAGAATTCCAATGACTGAGTCGGGCAGAGCCGACATGCATTACGGAAATTCTAAATCGATCGTGTAGGGTAATAGCAGGGCTATAGTACTTACAACGAGGCAAAGCTTCGCTAAATAGTGGGTATTATGCTTGGGCGGAAGTTCTACTACTACAGAATTTAGAGAGAGAATCGGGAATTGAACGACTGAATAAATGAGCTCGAGCCCTCCATTTATAGGCTGATTCGGGGGTCTGTCGCGCCCCGCGACAGCCAAAGCCTAGGCTTTCGCGGCCCGCGAGAGCCTCTAAGGCAACCATAGCTTTGACTAGTCAGCAGACTAGCCTTGCCACGCGTCTGCCATGTGGCACCTTACGTATCCGGATAAGTTTCAGGCCGTCGGGCCCCGCGATAGACCAATGGGTCTCTGTCACGGCCCGCGAGAGACTGCCAAACTTGGTTTTTGTTGTTTTTAATAAATGTAGGGCTATTTGAGGTCCATTTCTCGCGTACGTCGTATATTTTAGGACATTTAGGGGTGTCCTAAATATTTTATATGACAACTCTCCCGAAACCCTTATAACGCCCCTATACGTCCTAAAATACACCTCGTATACAAAAAACGACCCGAAATACCTTTAATTTTACAAAAATCAAATAAAAATAATATTTTATGGTTTCTCGCGGGGCGCGACACAGACAAGGGAGTCCGTCGCGGGCCGCGACAGCTGCCCATTAGGCCGCACCAGATGATGCCACGTGTCGTGACTCATGTGAAGGCTAGGGGTCCGACTCAGCCGAGCTAGGACCTACCCTAGGTTGCTCGCGGGCCGTGAAGGCCCTTTTTGTTTCTTTCGCGGGGCACGACAAAGTGTCGACCAGACACTATAAATAAGGGATCACGGCTTCAGTTGATTTTCGTTCATTTTCTCGTTCTCTCTCTCAAATTCTCTAATATTAGAAATAATATCGGGTATTATACCCACTAAAATAGCGAAGCTCTGCCTCAATGTAAGTATCATAACCCCCAGTTACATATTAGATACGCTGCCCGATGGATCTAGTGCTCCGTAACGCATGTCGAGGCTCTGCCAGACTCAGTCGTTGGAGTTCTGTCTCGGGGAGGGTATAACTAATGTAAATTTTGGGTTATTATACTAACGCGTGTGCATTGTTTAATTTATTAGATTATAACCAGGAAGTCACATGGGAAATACCTAAATTAGCAATATGAGTGATTCCTCTTTTCACAAAGTGTTTTTACAAAACCTCAATTGTTTTAAATTATATTTAACAGTGATTGAGTATTTGTATTCTACAATTATCGTCGGTATGTTGGGGTTTTGTATACATAATTTGTTACTACACTATGAGTAGTAACATTACCACCAGTCAATATTGACAGTACCGTGGGTGGTAATTAAAGTAGATATAAACAAATGTAATTGCTGGATTGCCCTCAATGCTGTAAAATGATAAAACCTGTTTTGATTAAACTGGCATTCCCTCGCCAGTATTTCTTGCTGATAAAATGTTTTTAAACGCGTTTCAGGTAACAAAATATGAAAGCCAAATAGAAGCCAACTGGACAGCACTTAAGGTTTGGAAAAGTGGCTATAAAAGTTACCTAAATAAAGAAGAAGTTTATTTCAATAAATTAGGGTTTATCCCTATAAACATGTTTGTAATGGAAACTTGGGTTTTTCCCATATGGAGTTGATCGAATTATTTGGGATACACACATGGAGTTGATCGAATTATTTGGGGAAATAAATGTGTTTTCCATTTATATAAACTTGAATGAGTTTTTTTTTTTAAAATAAATATGTTATTGTTGAGGTTGGTTGCGTTTGAAGGACATAACCATTACAGGTTTTAAATTATTTTTTATATTTCATATTATTTCTTGCATCACATATCATAAATATAAATTTTAATATGAATACATATAACCCTAATATGAACTATACATACGAACTTAAAGAAAATATAACATTACTCATTTTAAATATTTTAAATTTTAATATTTTAAATGATGCGTTTACAAAGTAAGAATTTTGTTTTTGAATACAAAATACATAGTATATTATATTTCAAATTAATATTTTCTTATTTTATTAAGTGTTATCAAAGTAGAAGATGGAATGTAATTAGTTCATGATCTAAGATTATATATATTAAACATATATATATTGTTTATACTTATCTTTAACATCTGTGAAAACGATAATAACAAATTATAAACATGATAAGGTTGATCTAAGATTATATATATTAAACATATATATATTGTTTATACTTATCTTTAACATTTGTGAAAACGATAATAACAAATTATAAACATGATAAGGTTTTAAATTTTTGGTTACGTCAAATAGTGATGGGTGTATAAATTTTTTGTTATTACATCTTCTTTTGATAAATATGTCTTTATTTATTAAAGTTGAGATACTATATTAAAGTATGGGTAAGTAGATAACTAATATTAATTATTAAGAATTAAGAATATTCAATAGATATAATTATGAATATAATATTATTTCTAATATATATTAAATTCAATCATTTAATAGTTTTTATAAATTTACTTATTATTTATTATTATTATTATTATTATTATTATTATTATTATTATATAGTTGAGGTAGCATAATAAATTGACACATGACATTTTGGTGAAATACTTTTTATAAGAGAATGCCATTTGGCATTAAAATTACCCTTTTATTAGTATTAGATTATAAAAATGTGGTGTTTTATGTCACACCCTGGCTTTGCGGAAGCGTGGGTAATATTGGTGTGACTTCTTAATACCATAGCTTAATCATAACAAAGCTATATGAATTTAAAAACCATGCAAGTCATCATTAAGTTTAGAAATCAACATACATTACCATTGTTTAACGCGGACATACTCTAGTATCCATAACCTTGTTCAATAACATTACAACTTAAAATAAAACATAAACGTGATTTAGGGATTATGCCTTGTCCAGGAAAGAGGCACAACCCTAAACCCAGATGACTTCATGAAAGGTTGCAGCGGAAAACGTTCATACCGTGCCAGAATCCGTTAATTTCCTGAAATACATGTGAGTTGAAAAATCAACAATAATGTTGAGCGAGTTCATGTGCAAGTGAGTAAGTAAAACACTTGTAAGTATAAAAGTTTCCTGGTATGTAGCAGTGTAAGAGGACTTGTGATCACCAATGGTTTGCAAGGCCATTAGCATGTCGTGAAATGCAAGTAAGTAAGATACAACCCTAGCTGATTTTGCGTTGGGTACCAAGTCACTCCGGATCCGTTCTGTTAGTCCTTCGTGAGGCCTGTTCTGTTGGACCGGGAGCTGGGCTCGCTACACCCAAATAGATCTACCGCTCGAGTCCCTCGGGGTTCTAACTACCCATTCACATGATCTAAACCTCCTTACGTTATTCATACCGTGTATAAAGTACTTGTAAACAAAGTAACATGTATTTCACCCCCGCAGTTAAGAAAACTGAAAACAGTTAGAGAAAAGGGGGACATGAACTCACAGTGGATGCGTAAACTCTATCAAGCGTCTCTGAAGCAGTAAGCTGTGCAACGACCTACAAGTGCTAATTCTATTAGACGGACGGCCGTGCATTAGCTTTACAGTTTATGTTTGCGGGAAATAGTTAGACAACTATTTCGTGTTACATTTTGTTTATGCTTGATAGTTATACATCTTCCCAAGGATGGGGGATTTAATACAAGTGCGTAAGTTACGTTTTATCAAACTTGTGGTAATGTAATTACCGGTGTAACTTAAATGTTTATGGAAGCGTTCGCAAAGTTTTGGAATCATTAACGCTTGTAAATATTATTTTCACTCTAAAATAATATTTATGTATTTCACAAAATAATCATAAACAGTGTTGTGACAAATATATTTATCACGTTAATCCTTGTGAAAATCCCACCTCCGAATGTTTAGTAAAATATAGTACTGGCGAAATTTATGTTTCAAAAGTATGCCCAAAAATAGTTCTAACACTTGTTGTGTAAAAAGTCTAAGTGTTAGGGTTTTAGAAAATTTCGCCAGAGTTTCCTCTGTAACTGGAGGTGGCCACGCTTTTAAGCGTATCATTTTCTTTTAACAAATCAACTCAATCAACTTCTTTATTTCAATCAAACAATTTCCGACACATCAAACTAGTCAACAAGTATGTAAATTTGCATAATCGCATGAACTTGCAGTTTTTCCGCATCAATAATGTAAATCACCTTTATATATGTAGATCTTTATATATAAAGAAACTTTAATCTCGTAAAAGCCTCGTGTTTAGAGAAAACCGTCTTTACAACTTCTAGTAACAAGTGACAAATACACTTCTTTGTCGGATCTCTTTATTTTACAAGTGTCTATACACTTGTGGTTTATAAAATCATATTTATTAGTGCAAGATCCATCTTTTAGAAAAACATGATTTCCTTAAAGTGTGGTCTTTCAAAAATACCACTTGCGGATACGTAGATCCGCTAGTTTTAAACACCATTTTACCGGTTAAAATACTTTTACACAAGTAAAATACTTCTCTACAAGTTCATGTCTCTAGAATGTGGTAGTGTTCTCCTTTAACCCTTGTATCTTTCAAAAACAAGCTTATGTGAAGATACGTGATTTTACAAAGTCGGGTTAAACGAAGATTTGAGCTACCACATTATAGATCGGGTCACAATAAGCACAAATTTCAAGTCCTACGACTTTTACACAAGACATATGCTATTAACCTCCATTTTAGTGATTTTACTAGACTTTAAAGATTCAAAACGCATGTTAACGATATTTAACCGACGAAAGTTCTTTTAACCACTTTAGATGAGTGTAAAATCAAGTTTTAAAGGTTATACCTCTAGCTCAAGGCTAGGGAAGAGTTGTGACGAAAACCGCGTGGATAAAAGCCAACGAGAGTGGTCCTTCGCGTTCCGCTTGCACCAAAGCTCCTTATACGTGTCTTGTGATGTTTGAATGGTCTTGGAATGATGAGGATGAATGTCGAAAGTGGGTGTAGGGGGCTGGGGTGTTTCGGCCGAGAGTGGGAGAGACAAGAGAGTGAAAGTGTGTTGGTGAAAATGTTAAGTAATAATCTCATGTATTAGTGTTTATTTATAGGCATGATTTAAGGGTTTTATCCAATGGAAATTGTGCCTTCAAGATATTAAACACACACCATAAAATAATAATTTACTAGTCCTTGTGTGTCCCCCACATTTGTGGACGGTTAGGGGCTTGGGTGGGGGGTTGGTTCGATCCTAAACATTAGTTAGGGGTTTAGTTTAGGTTAACTAAGTTAGTTTAGGTGTTAACTTAGTTAGTTATAAGTTGCGTGTTATGACGGGTGTTAGGGTAATCAGGGACCCTAACTGGCTCAGAAAAATAGTGATAGTGAAAATAGTAAAGTTTTCATGTTCTGGGTAAAGTCCGGGTGTCCGGTTGGATAGTAATCCGTTAAAGTGTTACAAAAGACTTTAAAGTGTCGTTATTACATTTTAGTGACACATTTTGTTTTCCCGACACTTTAGAAAGTGTCTAGTAATATTTTCTCATTTTTGGCACTTTACTAGTCAGCTAGAAGCTGGTTAAATTATTTAAAGTGCTGTGTTTGGTACTTAAAGTACGTTCTGGCACATCCGAATCAGTGTATCCTATCCCCTAGAGACGCGGTAACACAACCCTGATATCCTACACTCACTACCAGTGTAGCCAAAATATATGAGGCTCTTAACAGGCCTTGAGGCAGTATTTGCCTGATGCTGGTTATATCAGCATGTTCACTGTGTATCCGTTTGGTGCTACTGTGCTTTTTGTGCATCATGTTTGTCACTAGGGTTCAGCACGTAAATAATGTAGTGACAGCAAATAAAGTATGATGCAAGTAAGTGCATGTATCAGTATGCAGGTAGCAGTTTATCAGCTAGTTTCAATCAAGCACAGTAATCAAGTAATAATTAATCATTAATTAAGTTGTACGGATACCTGGTTTTGTGCGGGTTGTCACATTCTCCCCCCGTTAAATAAATTTCGTCCCGAAATTTTAAGTTCTGCTTGTAGATGCAGTGTTCTTGGGAAATAAGTGGGGGTACTTTTCTTTCATTCGGTCCTCACGTTCCCATGTGAATTCAGGACCATGTCTGGCATTCCAACGTACCTTGACGAGTTTGACACTGCTCCGGCGGGTCTTGTTAACTTTCCAATCTGTGACCTCGACAGGTTCTTCAACGAAGTGGAGCGTGTCGTCAATATGAATCTCGTCGATAGGAATGGCAACGTCAACTTGAGTTGGACTTTTCTTTAAATTGGATACATGAAATGTATCGTGAACACCATTTAGTTCAGCAGGTACGTCCAACTTGTATGCTACTGTCCCAATTCTTTCCAGAATTCTAAAGGGACCAATGTAGCGTGGATTCAACTTTCCTCGCTTTCCAAAGCGCGCTACCCCTTTCCAGGGTGAAACCTTCAATAATACCATCTCTCCGACTTGGAAGTCCACATGCTTCCGGTTTGGATCCGCGTAGGCCTTTTGCCTGTGGCGAGCGGCTTCGATGCGTTTAAGAATTTGCGCGATCTTATCTGTCGTCTCTTGGACGATCTCGGGACCAGCAAGCTGCCTATCACCTGCGTCAGACCAACATAGTGGGGATCGGCACTTGCGTCCGTATAGGGCCTCAAAAGGCGCAACACCAATACTGGTGTGGTAGCTGTTGTTGTATGAAAATTCGACCAAGGGTAAGTGTTTATCCCAGCTACCTCCTAAATCCATAACACATGCCCTCAGCATGTCTTCCAATGTTTGTATTGTTCGCTCGCTCTGGCCATCAGTTTGCGGATGGAATGCAGTGCTCAGATTTAATTGTGAGCCAAAAGATTCTTGGAAAGATTGCCATATTCTTGACACAAATCTTCCGTCTCTATCAGAGATGATCGAGAGTGGTACTCCATGTCGTGCTACGATCTCTCTCATGTAAATTTCCGCAAGTTTACTAGTACTGTCTTTCTCCCTGATTGGCAGAAAATGTGCGGACTTTGTTAGGCGGTCAACAATCACCCAAATCATATCATGGCCTCTTGGCGTTCTTGGCAGTTTTGTAACAAAATCCATTGAGATTTGTTCCCATTTCCATTTGGGAATCTCAGGTTGTTGCAGAAGTCCCGAAGGCTTCTGGTATTCTGCCTTGACCTTAGCGCACGTTAAACATTTGCTCACATAGACGGCAACGTCGCCTTTCATCCTAGGCCACCAATAGAAATCTTTAAGATCGTGGTACATCTTATCCGATCCAGGGTGGATAGAGTACCGTGACTTGTGCGCTTCGTCGAAAATAACTTCCCTTAATCCACCAAACAGAGGAACCCAAATCCTTTTCTCAAAATGTAACGTCCCTTCCTCGTTTGGTACCAAAAGCTTCTCCATTCCCCGGAGATATTCTTCCTCAAGGTTTCCCTTCTTGAGAGCTTCCTTTTGTGTAGCACGAATGCGCGAGGGAAGGTCGGTTCGTACAATCATTTCCAAAGCTCTAGCCCTTATGGGCTTGATTCTTTCTTTACGACTTAGGGCATCGGCAACTACATTTGCCTTCCCCGGGTGATACTTGATCTCGCAGTCGTAATCATTCAATAATTCGACCCAACGTCTTTGCCTCATATTTAACTCCTTCTGGTTAAATATATGTTGTAGGCTCTTGTGATCTGTGAAAATTGTGCACTTCGTACCATACAGGTAGTGCCTCCAGATCTTTAGTGCAAAAACCACTGCGCCAAGCTCTAAATCATGTGTGGTATAATTCTTCTCGTGCACTTTCAGCTGGCGTGATGCGTAAGCAATGACCTTTTGGCGTTGCATCAACACACATCCCAATCCCTGACGCGATGCGTCGCAGTATACCACGAAATCGTCGGTACCTTCCGGTAGAGCTAAGATTGGCGCGTTGCAGAGCTTATTTTTCAATATCTGAAACGCTTCGTCCTGTTTGATTCCCCAATCAAACGTCTTATCCTTCTGGGTCAGGAGCGTCAACGGTTGAGCGATTTTCGAAAAATCCTCGATGAACCTTCGATAGTAGCCAGCCAAACCCAAGAATTGTCGAATCTCGGTTGGCGTTGTAGGCGTCTCCCAATTCTTGATTGCCTCGATCTTTGTGGGATCAACATGAATTCCATCTCCATTAACCACATGTCCAAGGAACTGGACTTCGCGTAGCCAAAACTCGCACTTGGAGAATTTGGCGTACAGTTGTTCCTTCTTTAGCAGCTCCAAAATGGTTCTAAGATGTTGTTCGTGTTCAGCCTTCGTCTTTGAGTAAATCAGGATGTCGTCGATGAATACAATCACGAACTTGTCTAAGTATGGCTTGCAAACTCTATTCATCAAGTCCATAAACACTGCAGGCGCATTGGTTAAACCAAATGGCATCACGAGGAACTCGTAGTGTCCATAACGAGTTCGGAAGGCTGTTTTCGGGATACTTTCCTCCTGTATCCTTAATTGATGGTATCCAGATCGAAGATCGATCTTAGAGTAACAGCTTGAACCTTGAAGTTGATCGAACAGATCGTCGATCCTTGGCAGTGGATACCTGTTCTTTATCGTCAGCTTGTTCAATTCTCTGTAGTCAATACACATACGGAAACTTCCGTCTTTCTTCTTGACAAACAAGACCGGAGCTCCCCAAGGCGAGAAGCTTGGTCGGATAAAACCTTTATCTAACAGCTCCTGAAGCTGTGTTGACAATTCCTGCATCTCTGATGGAGCAAGTCTGTATGGTGCCTTAGCCACAGGCGCGGCGCCTGGAACTAAGTCAATGTGAAACTCCACTTGCCTCTGAGGTGGCAGTCCAGGTAAGTCTTCTGGGAAGACTTCTGGATACTCCCTTACGACAGGGATGTCTTCGATTGTTGGCTCGGCAGCCTTCTTGTCTACGATGTGTGCCAGAAAAGCAACACATCCTTTCCGTAAACACTTCCTTGCCTTCAAGCAGCTGATGAATCTTAGCGGTGTGTCACGCTTCTCTCCGTGAACCACAATTGTCTCACCATCGTCAGTTGGGATACGAACAACTTTCTCGTGACATACTATCTCCGCCTTGTTCCTGGATAGCCAATCCATTCCTACCACCACGTCGAAGCTTCCCAATTGGACTGGTAGTAGATCCAGAGTAAACTCGCGTTCTCCCAATTCTATCACGCAACCTCTGATTACTTCGTCGGCTCCAACTAACTTTCCATCAGCTAATTCGATCGAGTAGGGTATGTCTAACTTATTAGCAGCTAACCCAAGCATATTCTTAAATTCTAGCGATACGAAGCTATAATCGGCACCAATATCAAATAAAACGGATGCATAGCGTTGATTGATAGGGAACGTACCGGTAACAACATTTGGATCTTGACGTGCTTCTCTAGCTTCAAGTTGGAACACTCTACCACGGGCTTGATTCAGTGTTGGGCAATTCTTCTTAAAATGCCCAATTTCCCCGGAATTGTAGCATCCGAGCCTTTGCCCATTACCATCCCCATTTCCAGCTGGGGTGTTGTTCTGGTTGGCATTGCCAGCCTGGTTTGCATTGTTGCTTCGGTTTCTGTTTCCTCCAAGATTTCCTTGCTGGCGATTCCCATTTCCACCACGGTTATCATTCCTATTTCCATATCCTCCCTGGCCTCCACGGCCGGCAGAGACCCAACAAGTATCCTTAGAGTGACCACGTTTCCCACATGCTTCACATACTTTTAGCCCACAATGACCAGAATGGTGGCGCTGGCAGGCATTACACCTGGGATGGGTGCCCATATATCCCTTTCCTCTCCTTCCACTGCCAGCTGCACCCTGAGCTGGCGTGCTTGGTGCTCCTCTCTTACCATCACCGCTAACACTTAGCTTGAAGTTCGAAAACTTTCTTTTGTTACTTCCGGACGACTCAACATGCGTCTCTTTCTCCTTTGCCTTTACATTACCAAACTTGTTTAAACGAATCCCCTCCTCGGTGAGAGCCACGCTCAAATCGATGGCTTCAGTGATAGTCGCTGGTTTGGAGGAGGTTACCATGCTTATTATTTGGGGAGCCAAACCCCAAATGAAGCGCTCGATTCGTTTGTATTCAGGCGTAACCATGTAAGGAACCACTTGAGATAGGTCATGAAACCTCTGAACGTACTCTGCTACTTTCGGACCATCCATCTTTAAGTGCCAGAATTCAGTCTCCAACCTCTGAATTTCTGCGCGTGAACAGTACTTCTTGCGCATCAGTTCTTTCAATTCGGCCCAAGTCAGGGCGTAGGCGGCAGCTTCGCCTAAGGTTTGGACTTGTAAGTTCCACCAAGATAGGGCTCCGTCGAGAAATAGCCCTGAGATGTATGTGACTTGTTGATCCTCAGCACACTTGCTCATGCGTATGACGGAGTCGGTCTTCTCAGCCCAGCGGGTAAAGGCAACTGCACCTCCTGTGCCATTGAAGTTAACTGGTTTGCAGTCTAAGAACTGCTTGTAGGTGCATCCGTGAGGTGGATTGTTATTGCCTTGATTAACACTTCCGCTCCCTCCTGGCTGAGAAGCTGCGTACTGCGCTATGGCAGCAGCAATGACTTGTTGTAGCTCTTCCTGAGTGGTAGGCATAGGCTGTTGTTGTCGTCTTGGCGGCATCTTTCTAAAAGATGGTTTAAGTTGGTTAGGCCCTAGAAGGCTCCGATGTTATAATACGTAATTCAGTTCGTAATATAGTGTACGTATATAACGGTAGTAATAGTATAATCACACAGTATCTCATGTTATCACATAGCACAAATATCAATCACACACAACCCATACCATAACAATGCAAATAAGTAATCAAGCGAATCCAAAATATGGTGAGAAAACTGCGATTGCCATAATAATGAGACCACATCGTAAGTGTATACATACAATCATGAATCACTGGGGCTACATCACCCCTGTCAAAAGCTACATCAGTATCAATACAACATCAAGTACATAACAAAAGTCAAATCATAACGTAGTCTCCTCAAAAATGCTGTGCAAGTAAAAGCAATCGCCGCCTTCTCACTCGTCTACCCATGTGGCATCGATGAGCTCAAGCAGATGGTGGTGGAGGAGGAGGAAAACGGGTATAAAACAAACGGCGCATCTCTAGCCAATCTGCCTCCATCGCCTGCTGCGTGCGAATAACGGAGGCAATCTGCTGCTCCAAAGTAGCAAGACGAGCAGCATAGTCAGGGGGTAATGGTCGAAACGGCTGTAACGGAGAAGGTACCCGGCCATGGCACTGACATGGCTGCAGGCGGGCTCTCTCCAACTCCTGTAGTCGCTGCTCATGCGACTCATGCTGGTGTACAAATGACATCAATACATCCTCGATAGTGTGTCCCACGTGGAACCTGTGGTATGGATCAGTGGGTGGCATAGGGGAAAATGGTGACCACAGCAGTGGCTCACGTGTGGGGTCAAAGGGTGCCATCCCAAAAGGAGCAGTAATAGGTGGAACAAAAGGCATCTGTGGTAAGAAAGGCATGGGCATCGGTACATGCCCTGATGGGTGGGCTGAAGAGCCCTCTCCAGGCCCTGCTGGAGGTATGTATGTGGGAATCTGAAACGAAAAGTCAGTGTGTCTAGCGTCTGGGATCTGTGGGGGTAGTGGTGGGACGTCCTCATCAGCCGGGATCCACCCGTGCTGTGCGGCCTCGTCCGGTGGATCCATCTGTGCCGCGAACGGTGCATGTCCGGGCTCTATGGGAACGGGATCAAATAAAGGGGCTACAACAGGGTCAACAGGTGCCAAGTACTCAAATGGTGGGTCAACAGGTACAGCAACCATGGGTAGAGGATCAATGGGATCGACAGGGATATGATCGTCTGCAATCAAAGGAACATCTAGGTGGTGATCAACGGCAATGGGCTCAAGGGGTATATCGGCATGCATAGGGTCATGCTCCGGTAACACATCAAGAGCAGCTGCCTGCTCAGGGACAAGGGCAGGCTCCAAGTCATCGAATGCCATATCAAAGTCAAAATCAGGATCAATAGGATCAAAAGGGTCAACAGGATCCGCTGGATCCTCCATAAACTGGTCCATCGGAACAAACTCCAAGTCACGATCAGGGTCGAACCTTGGGGGAAACATAGGGTCGGAATCCTCCACGTCCTCGTGGTCAAAAGTGGGACTGGGGATGGGGGCGACAGAAGATGCATGATCAGAATCTGACTCGTGAGAGTAGTGCTGCGCACTAAGGGTATGTGTCGGTGCAGAAGCCACAGACTCAGAGGAGTCCTGGGCTGGGGAAAGTGCAGGTGCCTCCGCAGCCGGAGCATCTGCAATCAGTAGAGGGGCAACAGCGGGTAGGGCCTCGCCCTGAACGTCCTCCATAGGCTCCTCCTCGAACAAGTCGACGTCGTCCTCGTCGCCGTCGAATGGTAACTCCTGAACAGGGTAAGCAGCGAGGGGTATGGGAGCAGGGATCACCGCTAGTGGCAAATCCCCGGCCGGAATATCAATAGGGAGCTCATCGTCGCCATCAGGTAGGGCGAATGGCTGGAAGTCGTCATCGTCGGTACTGGTAAAGTCTGACGTGTACACCTCGTGCTCCGAGGACTCTAAATCATCTGACACAACACGCCTGGGGTTGGTGATGTCTGAACCACCTGAATCAGCCGGATCCATGTATCTGTAACATAAACACAAGTATGCACAAACAGTCAATCGCATAATCAGTTAATCACATAAGTCACCAAGTGGGGCATCACATAATTTCTCCTAGTCTTGCTAGCCAAAATCATCTAGTCTACAAGACTGTTCTATCCTTCACTTAAACCAGACCTCGATCCTCCAGATCGAACCTTATAACAAATCAACGTGCTCAACTACCTTGACCATCTCGATCCTCCAGATCGAACCTTATAACAAATCAACGTGCTCAACTACCTTATTCACCTCGATCCTCCAGATCGATCCTATAACAAACCCACGTGCTCAACTACCTTAACCATCTCGATCCTCCAGATCGATCCTCAGCCCTCCAAGCTGAACTTATAATTAATAAAATGTGCTCAACATTTGTTTGTAAAAAGTGTGGATCTGGACTTAAGTGGTATGCAGAAAAATGTTTTCGTGAGAGCCCTAGTGATCATAGTCTAGACTCGAGACAGAATCCTAGTTCGCTATGATCAGAGCTCTGATACCAAGCTGTCACACCCTGGCTTTGCGGAAGCGTGGGTAATATTGGTGTGACTTCTTAATACCATAGCTTAATCATAACAAAGCTATATGAATTTAAAAACCATGCAAGTCATCATTAAGTTTAGAAATCAACATACATTACCATTGTTTAACGCGGACATACTCTAGTATCCATAACCTTGTTCAATAACATTACAACTTAAAATAAAACATAAACGTGATTTAGGGATTATGCCTTGTCCAGGAAAGAGGCACAACCCTAAACCCAGATGACTTCATGAAAGGTTGCAGCGGAAAACGTTCATACCGTGCCAGAATCCGTTAATTTCCTGAAATACATGTGAGTTGAAAAATCAACAATAATGTTGAGCGAGTTCATGTGCAAGTGAGTAAGTAAAACACTTGTAAGTATAAAAGTTTCCTGGTATGTAGCAGTGTAAGAGGACTTGTGATCACCAATGGTTTGCAAGGCCATTAGCATGTCGTGAAATGCAAGTAAGTAAGATACAACCCTAGCTGATTTTGCGTTGGGTACCAAGTCACTCCGGATCCGTTCTGTTAGTCCTTCGTGAGGCCTGTTCTGTTGGACCGGGAGCTGGGCTCGCTACACCCAAATAGATCTACCGCTCGAGTCCCTCGGGGTTCTAACTACCCATTCACATGATCTAAACCTCCTTACGTTATTCATACCGTGTATAAAGTACTTGTAAACAAAGTAACATGTATTTCACCCCCGCAGTTAAGAAAACTGAAAACAGTTAGAGAAAAGGGGGACATGAACTCACAGTGGATGCGTAAACTCTATCAAGCGTCTCTGAAGCAGTAAGCTGTGCAACGACCTACAAGTGCTAATTCTATTAGACGGACGGCCGTGCTTTAGCTTTACAGTTTATGTTTGCGGGAAATAGTTAGACAACTATTTCGTGTTACATTTTGTTTATGCTTGATAGTTATACATCTTCCCAAGGATGGGGGATTTAATACAAGTGCGTAAGTTACGTTTTATCAAACTTGTGGTAATGTAATTACCGGTGTAACTTAAATGTTTATGGAAGCGTTCGCAAAGTTTTGGAATCATTAACGCTTGTAAATATTATTTTCACTCTAAAATAATATTTATGTATTTCACAAAATAATCATAAACAGTGTTGTGACAAATATATTTATCACGTTAATCCTTGTGAAAATCCCACCTCCGAATGTTTAGTAAAATATAGTACTGGCGAAATTTATGTTTCAAAAGTATGCCCAAAAATAGTTCTAACACTTGTTGTGTAAAAAGTCTAAGTGTTAGGGTTTTAGAAAATTTCGCCAGAGTTTCCTCTGTAACTGGAGGTGGCCACGCTTTTAAGCGTATCATTTTCTTTTAACAAATCAACTCAATCAACTTCTTTATTTCAATCAAACAATTTCCGACACATCAAACTAGTCAACAAGTATGTAAATTTGCATAATCGCATGAACTTGCAGTTTTTCCGCATCAATAATGTAAATCACCTTTATATATGTAGATCTTTATATATAAAGAAACTTTAATCTCGTAAAAGCCTCGTGTTTAGAGAAAACCGTCTTTACAACTTCTAGTAACAAGTGACAAATACACTTCTTTGTCGGATCTCTTTATTTTACAAGTGTCTATACACTTGTGGTTTATAAAATCATATTTATTAGTGCAAGATCCATCTTTTAGAAAAACATGATTTCCTTAAAGTGTGGTCTTTCAAAAATACCACTTGCGGATACGTAGATCCGCTAGTTTTAAACACCATTTTACCGGTTAAAATACTTTTACACAAGTAAAATACTTCTCTACAAGTTCATGTCTCTAGAATGTGGTAGTGTTCTCCTTTAACCCTTGTATCTTTCAAAAACAAGCTTATGTGAAGATACGTGATTTTACAAAGTCGGGTTAAACGAAGATTTGAGCTACCACATTATAGATCGGGTCACAATAAGCACAAATTTCAAGTCCTACGACTTTTACACAAGACATATGCTATTAACCTCCATTTTAGTGATTTTACTAGACTTTAAAGATTCAAAACGCATGTTAACGATATTTAACCGACGAAAGTTCTTTTAACCACTTTAGATGAGTGTAAAATCAAGTTTTAAAGGTTATACCTCTAGCTCAAGGCTAGGGAAGAGTTGTGACGAAAACCGCGTGGATAAAAGCCAACGAGAGTGGTCCTTCGCGTTCCGCTTGCACCAAAGCTCCTTATACGTGTCTTGTGATGTTTGAATGGTCTTGGAATGATGAGGATGAATGTCGAAAGTGGGTGTAGGGGGCTGGGGTGTTTCGGCCGAGAGTGGGAGAGACAAGAGAGTGAAAGTGTGTTGGTGAAAATGTTAAGTAATAATCTCATGTATTAGTGTTTATTTATAGGCATGATTTAAGGGTTTTATCCAATGGAAATTGTGCCTTCAAGATATTAAACACACACCATAAAATAATAATTTACTAGTCCTTGTGTGTCCCCCACATTTGTGGACGGTTAGGGGCTTGGGTGGGGGGTTGGTTCGATCCTAAACATTAGTTAGGGGTTTAGTTTAGGTTAACTAAGTTAGTTTAGGTGTTAACTTAGTTAGTTATAAGTTGCGTGTTATGACGGGTGTTAGGGTAATCAGGGACCCTAACTGGCTCAGAAAAATAGTGATAGTGAAAATAGTAAAGTTTTCATGTTCTGGGTAAAGTCCGGGTGTCCGGTTGGATAGTAATCCGTTAAAGTGTTACAAAAGACTTTAAAGTGTCGTTATTACATTTTAGTGACACATTTTGTTTTCCCGACACTTTAGAAAGTGTCTAGTAATATTTTCTCATTTTTGGCACTTTACTAGTCAGCTAGAAGCTGGTTAAATTATTTAAAGTGCTGTGTTTGGTACTTAAAGTACGTTCTGGCACATCCGAATCAGTGTATCCTATCCCCTAGAGACGCGGTAACACAACCCTGATATCCTACACTCACTACCAGTGTAGCCAAAATATATGAGGCTCTTAACAGGCCTTGAGGCAGTATTTGCCTGATGCTGGTTATATCAGCATGTTCACTGTGTATCCGTTTGGTGCTACTGTGCTTTTTGTGCATCATGTTTGTCACTAGGGTTCAGCACGTAAATAATGTAGTGACAGCAAATAAAGTATGATGCAAGTAAGTGCATGTATCAGTATGCAGGTAGCAGTTTATCAGCTAGTTTCAATCAAGCACAGTAATCAAGTAATAATTAATCATTAATTAAGTTGTACGGATACCTGGTTTTGTGCGGGTTGTCACATTTTACTCTGATAAAATATTTCCTAATACGGTGCTGATGAAATTTCTGTTGGACTCTGTATGCCCAAGACACATATTAAATTGATATGGCTAGTACATTATGATCCAAGTCGGGTCATACCCAATAACAAGCTAGACAAACACCAATAATATTTATTTATGATATGATCCAACAAATAAATATTAACACTTATAATATTTAGAAATCGGTTTTCTAAATAATTGCACTTGACGGACTGATAAATTATCTGGATAATTTATTTTGGAGTTAACTGCCATTTTCGTCCCTGTGGTTTGGTCACTTTGGCCATTTCAGTCCATTTTTCAAAAATGCGTCATTTTCGTCCCCTACGTTCTGGAAAGGTGCCATTTCAGTCCAAAAATCATAACCCAGTTAAGTCAGTTTGTAAATAAGGACTGATTGTGTAAATTTGTAACATAAAGGACTGATTGTGTAAATTTGAAAAATGGACTGAAATGGCAGTTAACACCACCACCACTAGCCCTGCCACCACTACCACTCCGCTGCCACCACCACCGCCACCACCGCCACCACAGCCACCACCGCCACCACAGCCACCACTGCCACCGATGAACTCCGAACTCCGAGAACGGTATACCGAAACGAAAAGCTTGCGGGTTACGGGGACGTCTTCGTCTTCTCCGGTCGTCTTCTCCGCTGAACTCCGAACTCCGGCGGATTCATATATTATGGTAACAACGGCGGATTCATAATTTTTTTACGCATTTACTTTTTGTACAATTTGCAGGTATAGTTTTCAAGTTGTTGCAACACTAATTCACACCAAACGAGAACAGTAATTGATTTAGCCCAAAAATATGTTTAAAACACCAACAGACTCCATTAAACCTTCCCGTTCTCGGAGTTCGGAGAAGACGGTTTTAAAAAATATAAAAATATGGTATGTGAACGGGATATTCAATGGCTTCCTTACAACCACACACATGTAAAGTAGGAATAACTGAGGTCAACTCTATAAGGCCACATTCATGTCAACATGGCATGAAGATGAAGACACACTTATGAGGTTATATTTGCTACACTGTTTTCTCTTCATTTCCATTCATGGGACTCACTTTAGATCATGGTAAACATATCTTGTTATCACATATTTGTTTCTCCTCATATCTTATAGCGACCAACCTGAGCATTTTATGGCCAATGCTGATTTGGTATTGCTTATCGATGCGTGCGAAGGTGGCAACCATGGCAACTGAGATCTAACCAAGTCTGAGCAACTCATTTATCTTAAAAACAACACTGGAGTCTCACAGAAATGAGTTTCATTGTTAAATGTTACATGATTAATGAAGGGTATATATGTATTTCACTTCATTAGAGTGTAGGGGCATTTTAGGGATTTTACTATTTGCCTCCTCCTTGAATCGCATTGTCTGGTCACGTGAAGGATTTGCCTCACTGGTAACATTCCTCATCAATGGAGAATTTGGATGGTCGTCCGCTTCACTACACTATGGTACTCTCTTCTTGTAAGCGGTGTTAATCGTCTTCCTCATACAGAACACCACGAAGATAAGGCCGAAAAAGTGACATGCGTAAAAAAAAGTGAATCCGCCGTTGTTACCATAATATATGAATCTGCCGGAGTTCGGAGTTCATCGGAGAAGACGACCGGAGAAGACGAAGACGTCCCCGTAACCCGCAAGCTTTTCGTTTCGGTATACCGTTCTCGGAGTTCGGAGTTCATCGGTGGCGGTGGTGGCTGTGGTGGCGGTGGTGGCTGTGGTGGCGGTGGTGGCGGTGGTGGTGGTGGTGGCAGCGGAGTGGTGGTGGTGGCAGGGCTAGTGGTGGTGGTGTTAACTGCCATTTCAGTCCATTTTTCAAATTTACACAATCAGTCCTTTATGTTACAAATTTACACAATCAGTCCTTATTTACAAACTGACTTAACTGGGTTATGATTTTTGGACTGAAATGGCACCTTTCCAGAACGTGGGGGACGAAAATGGCGCATTTTTGAAAAATGGACTGAAATGGCCAAAGTGACCAAACCACAGGGACGAAAATGGCAGTTAACTCTTTATTTTGAGAGAATATTTTATTTTGTTATTTAATGGGTTAAATAACATTATAAAAGGTTATGATTTGTTGCATAAAGTCTTGTAAACATATGATGTTAAATTTATAAAAGTTATAAATTAATAAAAGACATAAAATTTAAAAGGGAAAAAATTTCATTGGTTGAAAAATTGGCCCTATGGCCGGCCATGTGTATCTTCCCTAGATGGGATTTGTCCAATGAAAATACATCCAACAATTCTAAAAACAAGGGGTCTTGATTTGATTAATAAAAACACAATTCTCTCACATAATCTATACATAATTTTCAAGTGGATGAACTCTAGAGAGAGCTCAAAAAAACTTTCGGCCATCATGGGGTTTCATGAGGAATTTTTCCACTTGAATTTTAAGTGCAAGAACTTGTAAAATACTCTCTTGAATTTTCGGCCATAGTGTGCTATCCAAGAGGGTTTTTCAAGTTTGATTTTTTCAAGTGCAAGAACTCAAGAAAATACTCACTAATTTTCGGCCATGGTATGGTTGATTATGAGGGATTTTTCAAGTGAGTTCTCAAGTGTAAATCCTAGCAACATAAGGTGTTTGTTGGAGGCTTGGGGTATGCAAGCTTGAGGTCTTCTCCTTTGAAGATTACCATTCAAGAATCATCATCTTCTTCATATCTCTTGCTATTTGGAAGGTAGTATTCTTACAACGCCCTATGGTTGTGATTTTGATAGCATGCATGTCATATATGGATCCGGTTATTGGGTTTTGCATATAAAATAGGTTTTATATCTTGAAAATAAACATGTTTTAAATATTTTTTTCTGCTGCGTTTTTATTTCATACGGATGAAATCACTTTGATAAACATGTAAAAACCCAACAATGGTATCAGAGCTGCTTATATGAGTGCATGCTTCATCGGATTTAAAATTTTCGGGTTTTCGGGTTTGTAGAAACTCTATGGCCGAAATTTTGTCCATGGTTCTCCTTTTGTTTTTTTTTTTTCAAGATTTATTTCTTACATGCATAAAGGAATCTTGAAAAAATTATGTCATATGGATGATTGTTTTTGTTTGGACAAAAACCCACTTTTTCGGTTTTTCATTCTTGGCCGAAAAATGTAGGTTGTTAAAAGGGAACCATTTTTGCTTCTTGAATTTTATATATATGTGGATATATATATTTCGGTGTTCATAACCTAGCCATGACCTTGTGTGAATATGTTGAATAATTGTCTTTGTGATTTATATTTAATTATTTCAAAGTGTTGTAATAATTATTATTTTTGTTCTTCCATTTGTAAAAATATGTAATTTATTTATTTTCATTTGGTATGTAAATAAATAGATTAGGTGCATTTTATTTTACTAGAAAAATGTATTAGGATACTTTTGTAAAAGAAGATGCACACAAAAATGCGGTTTTGGTTTTGGCTAATTTCGGACCTAAAGGACTTCATAGTTCTTAACGGGATTTTAGCCCAATAACCAAAACACATTCTTGAAGTCCAAAGGAGTTTGGAGCTGAATATAAAAGACATTTGGAAGCTCAAAGAAAGTGGAGAAATCACAACACAAGAAGAAGACTTGAAGCATTTGGATGCGGGATCAAGTGGGAGTTCAACGACATATTTTTTTGTGTCTATATTCACCCTTTAGGAAGGACCTTTTGACACACTTGTTTCGGCTAACAAGTGTGGTCAAAATAGTTGGCTATGGTTATGCACCTTTTTGATATATGTGTTATGCTTGTATGGTTATTTTATTTATGGTTGTTTGGATGATATTTGGATATGCATGCTTAACAACTAATAATCCGTTACAAGCTTAAAAATGGTTCTTAACAAAATCATTAAAATGGTGAATAAAAGGTTTTATTAAAAGTTAATGATTTTATAATAAAATGGGTTTTATTAAAAAGAATCTTGAAAATTGGTTTTCACAAAAGTACCAAGGATTTGAATGCATGCAAATAGATGGTACATAAAGTTTTCTAAACTAGAATTTTGAAAACTCAAAAATCCCTTTTATAAAACAAGTCAAACACCATCCTTTTATACAACAGTCGAATCACTTGGGAACTCTTTGTGGGATAAAGGTCACCTAACCACATTTGAGGGAACTTATATATTTGAGGTGGGGTTACCATGTTTGTGGGATAAAGGTCACCTAACCACTTATATGTGTCGGGGAGCACACGAGCGTAGGAAAAGAATGAGGAAGTTGCAGCTGCAGCAAATAGGGAGATGAATGCCCAGACCCAGGACATAATCAATAGGCAATTGGCCAATTTTCACATATTAGCTACCACTGCCGCAGACCCAAACTTAGAACAAATCATTGCACCACTACCACTGTTTCCAACTCAACCCATGGAAATCGAACCTAACCCAGTAAACCAGCTTCCAATACCTGCCTTCGACCCAAACGAAATCCCTAGAGTCCCAGCACCAACCCTCTAGCTTATGACCCATGGAATGATAACCATATGGATTATCGAGAACTCTACCCACAGGAGGAACCCATACCAAACCCATTAGCACCAAACCCATTAGCACCATACCCAAACCTTGACCCTCTAGATCCATACTGGGATGCTGATCAGTATGTGCGGGAAATACTAGAAAACCCATACCCGTATGAAGAACCCGTACCACCATATCCTGACCCGATACCAGCACCACCACCACCCATGAGAACCAAAAATGTGCAGGAACTCCGTATCTTTGGTGAGGAGTTATTAGATGAAAGTGAAAGAATAAGGCAGATAGGGGAGAGGCTCGTTTGGAAGTACGACGAGCGCCACATGCAATACTGGATGAACCCCTAATAACAATAGTAGTAATAATAATATAGATATAAATATATATATGTGAGTAGTTGAAAAAAAATCAACTAAAATAGATAATCCAATACCTACTGATGCATAACTAGTAGTATACTTTCAATTCCAGTTGCAGCTTGTAATATATAGATATAAGAAATAGAGTAAATGTCGTAATGCACGATGATTTTGAACAACCTGTGTGTGTTTGTGTGATTGTTCGCATTAATTATTGTTTTGTGATATTAATATTGGTAAATGTTTATAATCCAGTTGGACAACGAAGTGAATCAAGAAAACCCGAATAACGATAATTAAGGGAACCAATTAGATAACAGTGCTATCCAACACATAGTGGCACAATGGATTATAGACGCTATGCCATATATTATCAAAACGGTTAAGGAAGCAGAAAATAATAAAAGTAATAGTGGAAGTAAACAACCACCTACTGAGCCCAGTCATAGTGTAAACAATGGACCACTACTTCAATTGCCAATTCCAAAAAGAAGAACCATGTCTTATGGTTGTTCTTACAGAGAATTCTGGTCTTGTAAACCAATAGAATTCTTGGGCAATGAAGGAGCCATTGTAGCTCTACGCTGGATAGAAAAGACTGAAGCAGTCTTAAAAATAAGCAAGTGTGCAGAAGAAGATAAAATCATGTTTGCTTCCAATCTTTTTAAGAATGCAGCTCTAGAATGGTGGAACACTATTCTCCAGTCTAGGGGAAGTGACAGAGTTTATAATATGGAATGGACTGAGTTTAAGAACATGGTTGAAAGGAAATTCTGTCCTCCCAATGAAAAAGAACAAATAGCTAATAAGTTCTTAAACCTTAGAATGACTGGAGTAGACTGTAAGGGTTACACTACCGTATTCTTTGAATATGCTAGAATAGTGCCAACCCTAGCTTCACCAGAACCAGTATTAATCTCCCGTTACATCTGGGGATTAATCAGTGAGATTAGACATGTAGTCAAGGCAGCTAGACCACAAACCAAAGAAGAAGCTGTAGAACTAGCAAATACCTTGACTGATGAACTAGTGCGTACACAAGAAGAAAACCAAAGGAAGAACCTAGCTCAAAAGCTTACCCAAGAATTTCGCTACGGTAATTCCAACCGTGGGAAAAACATAGGCTCTACCTCTACACATTACTGTAAGGCCTGCAAGAAAAAGCATTCAGATAGATGTTCTACATACTGTAATTTCTGCAAGATACCAGGACACAAGGAAGAAGACTGCAGAAAGAAACCCAGCAATGGAGTATGCTTCAATTGTGGGGAGAAGGGGCATATTAAGCCGAATTGTCCGAAACTAGCTCCAGCCATGAACAACAAGATTACTAAGAATGCTAGAGCATTTGTTCTAGCTGCAGAAGAAGCAAAGATGATTCCGGACGTGATTGCCGGTACGTTTTTAGTTAATGATGTTTTTGCTAAAGTATTATTTGACTCTGGTGCGAACCAAAGTTTTATTAATACTTCATTTTGCAAACTTCTCAATCAACCATTAACTAAACTCCAACAAGAATGCCTAGTAGAAACGGCCAATGGAGAATCCATTAAGATCACTAAAATCTTGCAGGGAGCAAGAATAGAAATTTTAAACCATAATTTTATTGCTAATCTTTACCCAATGAATCTGGCCGGATTTGATATTGTATTAGGATTGGATTAGTTAATAGCCAATAAAGCCAGTATTCTGTGTGATCAAAAGTCAATCCAAGTAAATTCACCAAAGGGTGAAAAGATCACAATTAAAGGAGACAAGCAATCTAGATCCACGAAATTTATCTCTGCGATGAAAAGAGCAAGTTGTGCAAGGAAAGGATCATTAGTGTATATGATTTCCATAATCATTAACACTAAAGGAAAGGAATTGAAAGATATTCCCGTAGTATCTCAATTCTCAGATGTTTTCCCAGAAGGGCTACCAGGGCTACCACCAGACAGGGAAGTCAAATTCAGAATTCACCTGCTACCAGGAACGACACCGATTGCCAAGGCACCTTACCGTTTGGCACCCGCAGAGATGCTAGAACTATAGAAACAGTTAGATGAACTTCTGGAGAAAGGATTCATACAACCCAGCTCATCACTGTAGGGAACACCAATCTTGTTTTTCAAGAAGAAGGACGGATCAATGCGTATGTGCATTGATTATCGAGAACTCAATAAAGTCACGATTAAAAATCGGTACCCATTACCGAGAATCGATGATTTGTTTGATCAATTGCAAGGAGCTCAATTCTTTTCTAAGATCGATTTACGCTCAGGATATCATCAATTGAAGGTACAGGAAGAGGACATTCCTAAAACCGCTTTTAGAACAAGGTATGGCCATTATGAATTTACCGTCATGCCATTTGGTTTAACCAACGCTTCAGCAGCATTTATGGACATGATGAACATAATATGTAAACCATATCTGGATAAATTCATAATTGTCTTTATAGATGATATTCTCATTTACTCCAAGAGTAAAGAGGAACATGCAGCGCATCTGCATGCACTCCTTACATTATTGAGAAAAGAAAAGCTTTATGCTAAATTTTCGAAATGTGAGTTTTGGTTAGAAGAAGTGCAATTCCTTGGACATTTAGTAAATCATGAAGGAATTCATGTGGATCCCACAAAGATCGAGGCAATTACTAAATGGAAAGTCCCTGAATCACCAACGGAGGTGACAAGTTTTCTAGGACTGGCCGGTTATTATAGACGGTTTATCCGAGATTTTTCTAGAATAGCCATTCCCTTAACAAAACTGACCTGTAAATCTATTAAGTTTGAATGGGGACCAAAACAGGAAGAAGCCTTTAGAATTCTTAAGAAAAGATTAACCAACGCACCCATATTAGCATTACCAGAAGGAACCGAAGACTTTGTAGTTTATTGTGACGCGTCTAAGTTAGGTTACGGTTGTGTGTTGATGCAACATCAAAAGGTTATAGCCTATGCCTCTAGACAACTTAAGAATCATGAAGTGAATTATACAACCTATGATTTAGAATTAGGAGCCATAATTTTTACCCTTAAAATTTGGAGACATTACCTTTACGGTAGTAACTTTACCATTTTCACCGATCATAAGATTTTAAGATATGTTTTTGGGCAAAAGGAGTTAAATATGAGACAAAGACGCTGGATGGAGATACTTAGTGATTATGATTGTAGTATCCAGTACCATGCAGGAAAGGCTAATGTAGTAGCTGATGCTTTAAGTCGAAAGTATCATGAAAAGCCAAGACGAGTACGTTCTCTCAAATTAAATCTGCAGATAGATTTAAATAATCAGATTAGAGAAGTACATGAATCAGTAATCAAGGACGATACTGAAAAATTGAAAGGAATGATTAAGGAATTAGAACAAGGAACAGGTGGAATTTGGAGATTCCATAAGGAAAGAATTTGGGTACCCAAACGAGGAAACCTACGCCACCGAATATTAGAAGAAGCCCATAAGTCCAAGTATATGATACATCCTGGAAGTGATAAAATGTATCAAGACTTAAGAAAGAATTTCTGGTGGATAGGAATGAAAAAAGATGTAGCAGCTCATGTTGCCAAATGTCTAACCTGTTCCCAAGTTAAAGCTAAATATCAGAAACCCTTAGGTTTATTGCAGCAATTAGAAATGCCAATATGGAAATGGGAATTGATAACAATGGATTTTGTTACCAACTTACCCAACACACGAAAAGGTAATGATACAATCTGGGTGATTGTAGACAGGCTAACCAAGTCTGCTCATTTCTTACCGATGAAGGAAACTTTAAGTATGGAATAGTTAGCCAAGTTGTATGTAAATGAAATAGTTTCATTACATGGAATTCCTTTATCTATTGTGTCTGATAGAGATAGCCATTTTACTTCTCATTTTTGGACTAGTTTCCAAAAAGCAATGGGAACCAAGTTAAATCTAAGCACAGCTTATCATCCTCAAACGGACGGACAAAGCGAAAGGACAATTCAGACAATGGAAGAAATGCTTAGAGCTTGTGTAATTGATTTCGGAGGAAATTGGGACGATCATCTATCATTAATAGAATTTTCTTACAATAACAGCCATCATACCAGTATTAATGTTGCACCATTCGAAACACTTTATGGACGAAAGTGCCGAACTCCAGTCTGTTGGGCAGAAATTGGAGAAAAGCAACTATCTGGACCCGAGATAGTACAAGAAACAACAAACAAGATTATTCAAGTCAAGGATAGACTAAAAGCAGCACGTGATCGACAAAAGAGTTATGCTGATAACAGGCAAAAACCGTTGGAATTTCAGGTAGGAGATAAGGTATTGTTAAAAGTTTCTCCATGGAAAGGGATAGTTAGATTCATCAAAAGGGGAAAGCTAAGCCCCAGGTATGTTGGACCTTTTGAGATTATTAGAAGAATAGGACCTGTAGCTTATCAGCTACAGCTGCCAGAGGAGATGGCAGGAATACATGATGTATTTCATGTATGTAATCTCAAAAAGTGTTTAGCAGATGAATCATTAGTGGTACCTCTTAAGGATATAGAGGTAAATGAAAAGCTTAAGTTCGTAGAGAAGCCACTATAGATTGAAGACAGAAAAATGAAAAACCTCAAGCATAGGAGATTGATTCTAGTCAAAGTAAAATGGGATTCCAAGAGGGGACCAGAATGCACTTGAGAGCTCGAATCAGAGATGCAGAGGAAATATCCACACCTGTTCCAGTAGACCTCAAGGACGAGTTCTAAAACAAGGTGTGGAGGATATAACAACTCTCCCGAAACCCTTATAACACCCCTATACGTCCTAAAATACACCTCTTATACGTAAAACGAACCGAAATACCTTTAATTTTACAAAAATCAAATAAAAATAATATTTTATGGATTCTTGCGGGGCGCGACAAAGACAAGGGAGTCTGTCGCAGGCCGCGACAGCTGTCTATTAGGCCGCACCAGATGATGCCATGTGTCGTGACTCGTGTGAAGGCTAGGGGTCCGACTCAGCCGAGCTAGGACCTACCCTAGGTCACTCGCGGGCCGCGAAAGCCCTTGTTGTTTCTTTCACGGGGCGCGACAAAGTATTGATCAGAAACTATAAATAGGGGATCACGGCTTCAGTTGATTTTCCTTCATTTTCTCGATCTCTCTCTCAAATTCTCTAATATTAGAAATAATATCGGGTATTATACCCACTAAAATAGCGAAGCTCTGCCTCGATGTAAGTATCATAACCCCCAGTTACGTATTAGATACGTTGCCCGATTGATCTAGTACTCCATAACGCATGTCGAGGCTCTGCTGACTCAGTCATTGGAGTTCTGTCTCGGGGAGGGTATAACTAATGTAAATTTTGGGTTATTATACTAACGCGTGTGCATTGTTTAATTTATTAGATTATAACTAGGAAGTCACAAGGGAAATACCTAAATTAGCAATGTGAGTGATTCCTCTTTTCACAAAGTGTTTTTACAAAACCTCAATTGTTTTAAATTATATTTAACAGTGATTGAGTATTTGTATTCTACAATTATCGTCAGTATGTTGGGGTTTTGTATACAAAATTTGTTACTACATGTGAGTAGTAACATTACCACCAGTCAGGATTGATAGTACCGTGGGTGGTAATTAAAGTAGATATAAACAAATGTAATTGCTGGATTGCCCTCAATGCTGTAAAATGATAAAACCTGTTTTGATTTAACTGGGATTCCCTCGCCAGTATTTCTTGCTGATAAAATGTTTTTAAACGCGTTTCAGGTAACAAAATGTGAAAGCCAAATAGAAGCCAGCTGGACAGCACTGAAGGCTTGGAAAAGTGGCTACAAAAGTTACCTAAATAAAGAAGAAGTTTATTTCAATAAATTAGGGTTTATCCCTATAAACATGTTTGTAGTGGAAACTTGGGTTTTTCCCATTTATTTATCAATTATAAAGATGTGGTATTTTACTCTGATAAAATATTTCCAAACTACGGTCCTGATGAAATTTCCGCTGCTAAATTAATGATAAACACCGATACCACCATCTCTGAGTAGGCCGTGGCCGCCCGCCTCCTGCGGCAGGGGTTGGGGGTTGCGACATTTTAGGAGGGTTGTTATATCCTCCCCACCTTGTTTTGGATCTCGTCCTCAAGATCTACTGGAACAGGTGTGGGTATTTCTTTTGCATTTCCGATTCGAGTTCCCAAGTGTATTCTGGTCCACTTTTGGAATCCCATTTCACTTTAACCAGAACTAATCTCTTGTGTTTGAGATTCTTGATCTTTCTATCTTCAATCTGAACAGGTTTCTCGATAAACTTGAGTTTTTCATTTACCTCTATGTCCTTAAGAGGTATCACTAGTGATTCGTTTGCTAAACACTTTTTGAGATTACATACATGAAATACATCATGTATTCCTGCCATTTCCCCTTGCAGTTGTAGCTGATAAGCTACAGGTCCTATTCTTCTAAATCAAAAGGTCCAACATACCTAGGGCTTAGCTTCCCCCTCTTAACGAATCTGACTACTCCTTTCCATGGAGAAACTTTTAATAACACTTTATCTCCTACTTGAAATTCCAATGGTTTTCGTCTGTTGTGAGCATAACTCTTTTGACGATCTCGTGCTGCTTTTAGTCTTTCCTTGACTTGAATTATCTTATCTATCGTTTCCTGTACTATTTCTGGTCCGGACAATTGTTTTTCTCCAATCTCTGCCCAGCAGACTGGAGTTCTGCACTTTCGTCCATAAAGTGCTTCAAATGGTGCAGCATTAATGCTAGTATGATAGCTGTTATTGTAGGAAAATTCTATTAATGGTAAATGGTCATCCCAATTTCCTCCAAAATCAATTACGCTGGCTCTAAGCATATCTTCCATAGTCTGGATTGTCCTTCCGCTTTGTCCGTCTGTCTGTGGATAATAAGTTGTGCTTAGATTTAACCTGGTTCCCATTGTTTTTTGGAAACTTGTCCAAAAATGAGAGGTAAAACGGCTATCTCTATCGGATATGATAGATAAAGGAATTCCATGTAATGAAACTACTTCATTTACATATAGCTTGGCTAATTTTTCCATACTGAAAGTTTCCTTCATGGGTAAGAAATGAGCAGATTTGGTCAATCTGTCTACAATCACCCAGATTGTATCATTTCCTTTTCTTGTGTTGGGTAATTTGGTAACAAAATCCATTGTTATCAATTCCCATTTCCATATGGGCATTTCTAACTGTTGCAATAATCTTGAGGGTTTCTGATGCTCAGCTTTAACTTGAGAACAAGTTAGACACTTAGCAACATAATTAGCTATATCCTTTTTCATTCTATCCACCAGAAATATTTTCTTAGGTCTTGATACATCTTATCACTTCCGGGATGTATCGTATACTTAGATTTTTGAGCTTCTTCTAGAATTCTATGGCGTAGGTTTCCTTGTTTAGGTATCCATATCCTTTTCTTATGGAACTTCTAAATTCCATCTGTTCCTTGTTCTAATTCCTTAATCATTCCTTTCAATTTTTTAGCATCGTCCTTGATTGCCGATTCCTGTACTTCTCTAATTTGTTCATTTAAATCTACTTGTAGATTTAATCTGAGAGAACGTACTCGCTTTGGTTTTTCATGATACTTTTGACTTAAAGCATCAGCTACTACATTGGCTTTTCCAGCGTGATACTGGATATCACAATCATAATCACTAAGGATTTCCATCCTGCGTCTCTGTCTCATATTTAATTCTTTTTGCCCGAAAATATATCTTAAACTTTTATGATTGGTGAAGACAACAAATTTATTTCCATATAAATAGTGTCTCCAAATCTTAAGGGCAAAAACTATGGCTCCTAATTCTAGATCATGGGTTGTGTAATTCTCTTCATGTTTCTTAAGTTGTCTAGAGGCATAGGCTATAACCTTTTGACGTTGCATCAACACACATCCATATCCTAACTTAGATCCATCACAATAGACTATAAAGTCTTCAGTTCCTTCTGGTAATGCAAGTATGGGTGCGTTGGTTAATCTCTGCTTAAGAATCTTAAAAGCTTCTTCCTGTTTTGGTCCCCATTCAAACTTAACTGATTTACAGGTCAGTTTAGTTAATGTAATGGCTATTCTAGAAAAATCTCGGATAAATTGTCTATAATATCCTGCTAGTCCAAGAAAACTCCGTACTTCTGTTGGTGATTTAGGGACTTTCCATTTAGTAATCGCCTTGATATTTGTGGGATCCACATGAATTCCTTCATGATTCACCAGATGTCAAAGGAATTGTACTTCTTGTAACCAAAATTCACATTTTGAGAATTTAGCATAAAGCTTTTCTTTTCTCAACAACGTGAGGAGTGTATGCAGATGGGCTGCATGGTCCTCTTTACTCTTAGAGTAAATTAGAATATCATCTATAAAGACAATTATGAATTTATCCAGGTATGGTTTACATATCCTATTCATCATGTCCATAAATGCAGCTGGGGCATTGGTTAAACCGAATGGCATGACAGTAAATTCATAATGACCGTATCTCGTTCTGAAAGCAGTTTTAGGAATATCCTCTTCTTGTACTTTCAGTTGATGATATCCAGAGCGCAAATCAATCTTAGAAAAGAATCGAGCTCCTTGAAGTTGATCGAACAGATCATCGATTCTCGGTAGTGGGTACTGATTCTTAATCGTGACTTTGTACAATTCTCGATAGTTAATGCACATACGCATCGATCCATCTTTCTTCTTAACGAACAACACCGGTGCTCCCCATGGTGATGAACTTGGTTGTATAACACCTTTGTTAAGAAGTTCGTCCAATTGCTTCTTCAGTTCCTGCATTTCCGTTGGTGCTAATCGATATGGTGCTTTGGCAATCGGCACCATCCCTGGTATTAGGTGAATTCTAAATTCAACTTCTCTATCAGGCGGTAATCCAGGTAATTCTTCCGGAAAAATGTCTGCAAATTTAGATATTACAGGAAAATCTTTTAATTCTTTTCCTCTAGTATTAATGATTATAGAAATCATATATATTATTCCTCCATTCCTTTCATAACTTGCAGCTTTCATCACAGAGATGAATTTCGTCGATCTAGTTGGCTTATCTCCTTTAATTGTGATCTTTTCACCACTTGGTGTACTTACTTGTACTAACTTTTGATCACATAAATTACTGGCATGATTGGCTACCAACCAATCCATTCCTAATACAACATTGAAACCAGTCAGATTCATTGGGTAAAGGTTAGCAAAGAAATGATGGTTTAGGATTTCTATTCTTGCTCCCTGCAAGATTTCACTTATCTTAACAGATTCTCCATTGGCCGTTTCTACCAGAAAGTCTTGTTGAAGTTTGACTAAGGGTTGGTCAAGAAATTGGTAGAAAGAAGGATTAATAAAACTTTGGTTTGCACCAGAGTCAAACAATACTTTGGCAAATATGTCATTAACTAAAAACGTACTGGCAATCACATCCGGAATCATCTTGGCTTCCTCAGTTGTCAGAACAAAGGCTCTGGCATTCTTCTTAGGTGCTTCTGTTGTCTTAGTCTTGTTGGGCATGGCTAGAGCTAGTTTCGGACAGTTCGGTCTAATGTGTCCTTTTTCTCCACAATTAAAGCATATCCCATTACCGGGTTTCTTCCTACAGTCTTCTTCCTTGTGTCCGGAGATTTTGCAAAAGTTGCAATATATAGAGCATCTTTCAAAATGCTTTCTTTTGCAGTTCTTACAGTAGGGTGCAGAAGAACCTATTCCCTTCCCACGGTAGGAATTACTAGAACGGAATTCCTGTGTAAGCTTTTGAGCTAGGTTCTTCCTCTGGTTTTCTTCATGTGTACGTACCAGTTCGTCAGTTAAGGTATTGGCTAATTCTACTGCTTCTTCTATGGTTTGAGGTCTAGCTGCCTTGACTACGTGTCTAATCTCACCAATTAATCCCCAAATATAACGGGAGATTAATACTGGTTCAGGTGAGGCTAAGGATGGTATTATTCTAGCATATTCGAAGAATATGGTAGTGTAACCTTTGCAGTCTATTCCAGTCATTCTAAGATTTAGGAACTTATTGGCTATTTGTTCCTTCTCATTAGGAGGACAGAATTTTCTTTCAACCATTTCCTTAAAGCTGATCCATTCCATATTATAAACTCTATCACTTCCCCTAGACTGGAGAACAGTGTTCCACCATTCTAAGGCTGCATTTTTGAAAAGATTAGAAGCAAACATAATCTTATCTTCGTGTGACAACTGGTAGTTTACGCCCTTAATTACGTAATTTACAGGTGATTAACGCGATAATGAATAGTGATTAAGACGTAGATTAACTCATTTAGGCCCTTGGGTGCCTAGGAACATTTATCCGACTTTACAGTACGCGCATGAAGATTCGCGTGGAATCTGCAGAATATTAAACGGCAACGACGCGTTTTACACGGTCTTTTATCGTAAACAACAAACGAACGCGATGACAATGACTACCGGTATTATTCTACATATTTTCAAAACTAAAATTTTATATTATGACGTTCCGACAATTTCGGGTTTTGATAACGGGTCTCGTAGGAATTACGGGCCGCTTAAACACGGGGATTGAGCTTGTGGGCCCTGGGCCCAAGCCCAAAACCCATAAGCCTAAATCTGCACATAATATATTAGATCTTATAAGATCTCTACAAAATCTTATCAAATCTCTACAAAATCTTATCAAATCTCTACAAAATCTTATCAAGATTCACAAGATCTTACAAGATCTCAACATCTAAACTCTATAAATAAGGGGTATTTCACCCAAACTCTTTTCATACTCAACAATTATATACACACACACAAGAAAATGTCTTTCCTCTCTCTCTCTCTCGGTTATATATCAGACCAACAAAACACAGAGAATACACTTTCTCAAATACACAACACATACACATTCAAATCATACTCCTTTTCCAAAACCATACACACTACAACCTCTTCATAAACAAGAATCAGTCAACAACCACAGCCGCATACCCCCTCCCCTCTCGGTTCCGATCTTGGCAGCAGACACGGCGGCGGCGGTGGTGGCTCTGAGCGATGACACAGCAACCCCCTCCCCTTTTCTTCCTCGATTCACAATTGGAGCACCACCACCACTCTCCGGTGGTGGTGCGGCGGCTACAGCAGTAAGAGAGAGAGAGAAGAGTCGAAGAGGAGAGAGAGAGAACCGGCGGTGGTGATGGTGAGCAGCGGTGGCGTCTCGGACCGGTGGTCCCTGCCTCGGACCAGTGGTCCTTGCTTCAATCCGTCGGGTTTCACAGTCATCAGGTCAGATTTAGTGGTGGTTCGGGTCTCTGGTTCAGGTATGTGGTTCCAGTTTCGGGTCATGGTTCGAGTCTGCTTTCCAGTTGGTTCTTGGTTCGAGCTCCTCAGTTCAGATTCATCATGGTTCGGGTTTTGCAGCGGGTCGGCTGGTCAACTGGTTCGGGACGGTCAACAGCTCGGTTCGGGTTAAGCGGCTTTGGGTCAGACTCCGTTCGGGTGACTCGGTCAAACCGAGTCAACTCAGGTCAACACAGCGAGTCAACTCAGTTGACCCGGTCAACTCAGTCAAACTGTCCGATGTTTCGACATGAAAGAATTGGTAAAGATAACGACGCGTTTATAAATTTTGATAATTATATTTAACGATTGTTTTATTTTCATGATGTCGAGCTCGAACCGAATAAAAGAGTATTTAGTTACGTTTTTGTCAGTCTTACAAAAGTCATATATTGGTAACTTGATGATTGAATTTTTAACGACAACTTGTGTTGTCGGGGCCGTCCAAAAACAGAGGAAACTCTGCCCGTTTTTCGAGAAAATCCGTAAAATAAAACATGTTTTAAAGCAAACCAAATGGATCAAGTAACTTTTATAAAATAACTACAAATGAGTATTTATTTACGCCGACACTTTATAACTTACAAAAACGACGATAACGCAAACTGTTATGCAAAATAAATATAGTTATTATATTTATTTCAAACGTTAAACTCGAATCCTTTTATAAATAAATATAGTATATATATTTATTTCAAATACCAAACGACACGAATTTGTTTTATAAAAATAAATATAGTTTTATGTTTATTTCAAATATCGTGCCACACGAATTCCTTTATAAAAATAAATATAGTTTTATATTTATTTCAAACTTCAAACAACTCGAGGATACCTTTATAAAGTAAATATAACTTTTTATATTTATTTCAAAACGCCTAAACGGCACATATAATAGGAATTCATTGTATATTATTCGTTACATACACGTACAATTCCTCGGGACGTCTAACGCGATTATAACAATATATTTATATAATTTTATATAAATATTTATATATTTTAACATCTTTCAAGAACTAAGTGTTCCAAGACTTAGTAATCTTATCGACAATAAATGAAACTTAACAAATATAACTTAGTCATTTTCGTAAGTTAACAATTTACCGTCAAATCGTTCGGTCAACGATTCGGTAGAGCTCGGTGACACGTAGTTTAGTTACCGCTTTTGTTTAGAAACTTATAAGATATTCCATGATTAGGGATGTTATATAATGCACGCTAGCGAGTCACGTCTTGGAAACAACATCACGAAGTCGTATATAGCTAGCTTTGCACAGGAATATTCAGGTGAGTTCATAACCCCACCTTTTACGGTTTTACATTTTTCTAAATGTTTTCGGGGTGGAAAGACTTGCACTTTTTGCAAAGCATACAAGAATTACATATTTCTAAACCATTTTACAAGCAAGTTTTAACTGACACAAATGGTTTACGAAAAGCTTATGCTTTATACCGGTTTTTCAAACAAGCATATTTTTCGAAATGTGCCTACACACGAACTCTAGTTTTCTAAACTACGGGAAAATACAAGTACAAAGAGGTACATTAAACTAAGGAATGACACAATAGATCATGTCACGAATAGGGTAACATAAGCACCATTAATCAACAATATACCTAGACCGCATAACAAAAGGTTAGATCTAACGAGTTTCAGGCAGCCACACTCTGGGCCACGTGCTACCTGGAGTGCTTTTGTGTCTCTAGTCGTGAATCGACAACTAAAAATGCCTCGGTTTGGTGGCTTCCTATGTCGTTACATATGTTAGTGTCCTCGCGAACCATTAGCGATCTCGTATTCCTTACATATACAGAACTCAGTTTCAATATGTCTTTACAAACTACATACCATGTTTTATATAAATTCAAAGCATAGGATTATGCATGCATGTTGTCAATGTCGGGGTGGACATTAACGGTTATACAAGTTTTACAAACACAAGAGTTTACAAAAGCAAGGTTTTTGCGAATATAATGCGTTACAAATACAGGGTTTCCCTATAACATGACAAGGAAATGATTTTAAATTCGTTTTCTCAATAATATTACAAAAACCAGTTATTCAAAAAGATTTATTTCAAATCTTTTCCCAAACAAACTATGAACTCGCTCAACTTTATGTTGATTTTTCGCATGTTTCTTTCTCAGGTTACTTTTCAGAAACTATGGCACGGTTGGAATAGGAGAACCATGTGGAGTCAAGTACTTAGTGGTGTTCATTTTCTAAAAGACCCAGCTTATTTGCTTCCTCTGTGCAATGAAGATACCGGTCCAGTCACGCCAAGCTCTGATATTTCGGGGTGTGACAGATTGATATCAGAGCTATAGGTTATAGCGAATAAGGTTTTCTGTAGAGATACCTAGGCTCTAACCTCACATTTCTCTGGGACTTAGACTATTAAGACTTTGAATACATACAGAACGCCTAGTACTCGAATATGGTCTCCAACCATTGCCGAAAAATAAACAGTCAAAATTTTGTTTTCAAACATACGCTATTGTGGTGTTTTACACACGATACATAAAACAATTACATACAGTACACAAAACTCTGAGAGTTGAGGAAACATGCATTTAAGACCTTTGGAAACTTATGTTGAAGTTCATTAAAGGTCATCACGTAGGTACCACGTCTATTAACTCGGACAAACGCCATTATTATGTCGTCTTTGCTATTTTAGTTAACCGAGCAGGTAACCTACGCAAAACAAAGCACGGGCGTGCAAACTTCATGAAACGCAACTATACATCAACGGAGGTTGAAGTATGTTACATACGACTTACGAGGCACGGTCTTTGAGAAGACAAGATGGAGCATTTCAGCGCCGATACAAATTATGTCAGTGCGAAAACTATCGATCAGGAAGTGGAAGTTTGGCACGCGGTCCTGCAATGAAACGAATCACTCCAAGGAGAAGACGTATGTCTCCGCATTCCCCCTATCGCATTAACGACGAATATGCTATGTTCGAAATTCCATGGTAATGTCACCTAACAACCGGTTATCACATGCAACCCCGGGTAAAGTCCTTAAATTTCTTTTATTGAAATTCTGACTTTTGCATCTAGTGAGTAGATTTTCACATCTCTACTCCTCTTAATGGTCATTGTACCACGATCATTTCTTTCATTATAGCGAATACTCATCGCTTCATTTCTTGAAAATTCATATGTTACGCATGCATCGTTTGTTGCGCATGTGGTTTCGTTTCAAATAAGCGTTTCACCAAAGTTCAAATAATATTTCGCTAAATCTAATTACTGATTTGTGATTCGAATGGCCCGCATTATTGTATTTGTTGGCTCCTTGTTATCAAGTCAACACACTTTCTTGAAACTTCTTTTCTTTTCAAGATTACATGCATGGTTTTTCATTGTGACCATGCCGAAAGTTTTCTTGTTGATACATGTGTTTATTGTCGGCTTGCTGTCACACCCCGACCACGTGGAACAACCAAACGTGGCGGAAACGTCGGGGAGTGTTGTAACAGAATTAATTGTTTCAAACCCATGGCAATTAAAGTTTTGTTTTATTAATCAAACAAGAGAGTTACATTGTTTTAAACAAGAAACAAAGAGTATATAACAAAAATTAACTAGTTCTTGTCTCGTTTTAAGTCACTAAGGCACAGGTCCGCCTAAGTATGTCTTGATAAGTCCTACGCATCATCTCCTAAAAACACATGTGAAAATAGGTACGTCAGCATAAAAATGCCTGTGAGATACATAGGTTTTGTGAAAACAGAATTCATGACTTATGTTTGAGAAAATGTTTAGTCATGAACCTTGTAATTTGCTTTGTTTTGTAGATCGTTTGAAAAACGATAATATCAGATGATATGTATAAATAGGAGGATAATGTATGGTTAAATGAATAACCATGTAAAATGAGTTTGTATAAGATAAGTTGTTTGTAAATTAATGTCTTGTGAAAAGTATGTTATTTGTATAAAATGTTATATGTCTCAAATTGAAATGATTCAAATAACGCTACAATATGTGATACCATACAAACACTTATATATAGGAAGTACCAGCGGCGTATCCACCATGCTTGTATCATATTACATACGCCTCGTTACTTAAATCACTTACTCAAACCAAACCATCAAGATGAAATGTTTAACAATTGTAGAAATGTTTAACAATTGTGGAAATGTTTATGTATAGTCAAATGTCTATTTTCAAATGTAATTCATGTCAACAGATACAACTGGTTCACACGGTTCAATTGTTACAAACGGTTCATATAATCAAAGGGTTACGACGGTTCACATAGTCAAATGGTTACAACGGTTCAAAATGTAGTATAATGTGTTCATATGCTGGATGAGCGTATGCAACAGAAATGCAATGTAAAACAATGTACTAAGTATGCACGAAATGGACATACATAGCATAAGTGTAATGTAAAACAATGTACAAAGTATGCGCACAATGGACATACATAGCATGAAATGTAATGTAGAACGATGTACTAAGTACGCACACAATGGGCATACATAGCATGTAATGTAATGTAGAACGATGTACTAAGTACGCACACAATGGGCATACATAGCATGTAATGTAATGTAGAACGATGTACTAAGTACGCACACAATGGGCATACATAACATGTAATGTAATGTAGAAGGATGTACTAAGTACGCACACAATGGGCATACATAGCATGTAATGTAAAACGATGTACTAAGTACGCACACAATGGGCATACATAGCATGAAATGTAATGAAATCATGTACTATAATATACTAACGAACATAGCAGGTATATGATGTGAAAACATGGAAAGCATGAAAGTAACAAGTAGGCACATGTGTTCCACCCCAAAACGTTTGGAAAACAGTAAAAGAGGGGTCTATGTACTCACTTGAGATTGCTCAGAAGTCCTAAGATAACCACCAAGCAATGCTAGAGATCACGGAATCAAACGGCACCTAATATAGGTAACTACGTTAATAAACCGGACCTATATCGGAGGATCTAGATAGAATGAGGGTTCGTAAACCAAACGAGTATAGAGACTCGTGTCATATGGTTTAACAAAGCCTACATACTAAATGAAACCTAACCTAAGTGCTTTCGACCCATCGCGACCCATTAAGGTAGCTTATGCTACTTTAACGCGTCGTTCGCGTTAAACGCGTTCGGACCGCCTAACTAGTCCTATGACAAGTAGAATATGCCTTAACATGCCCAATATTGTCGCCAAATCAGTTTAGATGTCAAAAGTTATGTCACATATGTTTATAATGAATTTTGGCATCAAAGGGGTATTTTGGTAATTTACCTAAGGCATATAAACTACCTATCATACAACTACTTAAACGTCGTGACCATAAGGTATAACCTCGGAAGGTTATTCCCTACCTACTATGGTCACCTAATGTATTTGGTCGGATCCTAACGATCGACCAAATGGGTCGGGTTCGAAGGTATAAGCGATTTATCAGATCGCTTACCCTTACGACCCTAGACAACGTGGTAATCAGTAGGCATAGTCCCAAGGGACTATAACCATCGTGATTACAATCACGTTGCAAAGTTCAAACGAACTTCGCGTTGACCATAAACTGGTCAACGCAGAAAGTCAAACAAAGTTTGACTTTCGGACTCGAAAAGCAATAAAAGAACGAAGGAATACTTACGAAGGGTCCCCGAATGCTAATCTTGATTCAAGTAGCTCAGGTATGAAACAAAGGTTTCAACTTAGAGCTTCTCAAATCAGATTCTAGTGGGTTTTAAAGTTGGGGGAGGTGGGTATTTATAGATTTTGGTTCACCGTTAAGATCGTTTCTTGAATAACGTGATCAAATCTCGTGCGTACACTTGTCAGAATGTTGTGGTAACTCATTTTGCCCCCACCATAAGTGTTTGACAAGTGGCCTTGGCCTTTGGGGTGTTTGAAGGGCTGTTAACAGGCTGTTAATGCACTGAATCTGGTCTGGGAGACTGACGCGGGCCGCGTAAAGTTTAAGCTTGGTCTTACGCCCCAGGCCTAAGAACTTTGACAGATTTACATTTTTAGCCCCTGCATGCCCAAAACTTGGTTTTCGATGCATTTTTGACACGTTTAAGCCCCGTTAACCCCATTTCAAGGCTCTAAAATGAAGTTAAAGTATAGGGAACTTAAAATGTGCTAAAAAATATCTCGGATGTCGGTTCGTTTGGCCGTACGATCGCGATGTTCGCTTAATTACGACGGAATGCGCATAAGCGCGAAAAACGATCCAAATGACGCGACGAATGGATTTTTCTCAAGCCAAACACTAAAATAAAATATTTTAGTGCTTACATAAATTTTTGGATGTCCGGATGCATTCAGAACGTAAGTTATGCGCGAAAGTGCAAACTTGTGCACTTTTTGACGCTTTTAGTCCCTGAATGACACAAAAGTTTATTTTAGCAAACCGAACCCCTCAAAGCCTATTTCTAAGCTATGTAAAGGATATTTAGGGTATGTTTAACTTATGGTCATGTTTCGGAATGTCTGTTACAGTTCAAATTGGCATACTTTCGCAGTTTGTCAACTTTAGTCCCAGTAAGCGATTTAACTTGATTTCGGCATACCAAATCATCCAAAACTTATTTCTAAGTTATGTAAAGGTTATTTAAGGTATGTTAAGCTTATTTCACTATTCTGGAGTGTTCGTTGCATTAAACTGGTTATATTTACGCATCAGTGCGCGTATAACCTTCCAGAAAGCGATTTAGAGCTTGAAATCGAACAAGAGTTGATATGTGCAAAAGATACACATATTTATACAGATCCCAAGTATGAAATACAATATTTTATTGGCTTGGTATTTATTTGATGGTCGCAGTGACCCAGGTGTCACAGTCTCCCCTACTTTAGAAAATTTCGTCCCGAAATTTATTCGTAGGAGTCTATTTGTGACTTTGTGTCAAATAACCACCAGAGATATGTAAGGCATAATCCTGTCATTTCCTTAACGGACATTCTTCAGAACGAAAAATGAACTTACGGAGTCATTTTCAACGGGTGCTTCATCAGAAATGGAAATGAAAAGGAGAAACAAACGGATATTCATTTCCTCAACGGAAAATCTTCAGAAACGAAAAATGAACTGACGGAGTCATTTTCAACGGGTGCTTCCTCAGAAATGGAAATGAAAATGATAGACAAACGGATATTCATTTCATCAACGGACAATCTTCAGAAACGAAAATGAACAAACGGAGTCATTTTCAACGGGTGCTTCATCAGAAATGGAAATGAAAAGGATAGACAAACGGATATTCATTTCCTCAACGGACAATCTTCAGAAACGAAAATGAACAAACGGAGTCATTTTCAACGGGTGCTTCCTCAGAAACAGAAATGAAAATGATAGACAAACGGATATTCATTTCCTCAACGGACAATCTTCAGAAACGAAAATGAACAAACGGAGTCATTTTCAACGGGTGCTTCATCAGAAATGGAAATGAAAAGGATAGACAAACGGATATTCATTTCCTCAACGGACAATCTTCAGAAACGAAAATGAACAAACGGAGTCATTTTCAACGGGTACTTCCTAAGAAACGGAAATGAAAATGATAGACAAACGGATATTCATTTCCTCAACGGACAATCTTCAGAAACGAAAATGAACAAACAGAGTCATTTTCAACGGGTGCTTCCTCAGAAACAGAAATGAATAGAGTTAACTTCTAGGCACATGACAAAGCTCACTGTGGTTTCTGTGCACTAAATTCCATAATTATGTATGCATCCATAATTACGTAATTCCTTGCACAGTCCGCACAGTTTGTCTTGTAATGTTTAGGGGAGGAAAATCAAATCTGTGATGAGGGTGACTAGACTACCATAGGGTCCTTTTAATTTGATCGACATATGATCTTATTAATTAGGCCACCAAGGAGTCCTTTCAGCTATATCATCACATGATGTTCCTAACCAGATTTTTGGATCAATCTGTTTAACTAGACCACTCAAGGGGTCTAATTATGGAGTAGTACTTTATAATCCAAGGGACTTAACTATAACGTAGTAGTCCATTAAGGATTTTATGTAGTAACTTTGGGTATCCTACTACGAATCCCTCATATGAAGATACGAAAGGTTCTACGAGGATTTGGATAACAAAACTTGGATTACACAAAAACATATAAAGGAACACATAAGCACATAATCACATAGTTGTTTTCTTGGTTATTAATTGTTATTATCTTGTTATTGATTGTTATTAACTTGGCGTTGATTTGAACATGGGTATTCAAGGCATACCAGGAGCCCAGTTGATGGACTTCAACGTCCTCAAGCATCTATCTGAAAAGATAGGATGATCTTCTAAAATTTTGATTTTTGATTACAAGGAATCACCACATTCGAATTAAGGTATACAACAATTTTAGGATTTACGAAAATACCCCTAGGTACCCTATTAAGGATTTACAGTGGTACTTTGGGTATTCGTCCAGTGTTGTAACTTGCGCCTTGTACTTCGTTTCCTTAGAAGAAACGGGTACTTAGGAATTTCATGGAAAACGCAAAAGATCATAAGATGGAAAAATTTTTGGGGGTAGTTTGCTTTACAAGGAATACGATTCCTTGATTGTCGGTATTGTAAGAGATATGTTGTTTATACATACAACCACATAAATACATTGCAATGTAAATAAAATATTTATTTATAAACAATGATAACAACTGTTTCATGGACCATGACAACAAAAGAAAATAATACATAAGACGTGATTATTTCTAAACGATGTTGTCGGTCAGATGCTCATCCCTGTGCTGGATTTGCATTAGCAAGCTTTGGGAAATTTCTTCGGAAATGACCCATCTCACCACAGTTGAAACAAGAACCTGGTAGAAAACGACCTTGAGCGGTATTGTTGCCAGCTTGGTTTGGTGCAGCTGCAGCTGGGCAGACTCTTGCTGTATGGCCTATAAGTCCACAAGTTTGGCATTTGCGGCACTTTACATTGGCATGATGATGGAGGCTACATTGGTTGCACAAGGGTGCAGTTCCGTTGTAGGGTTTCCTGGCAGGGGGTTGAGTTGGTTGGTTGGGGACGGCTTGATCATTGTGAGTAACCATGGCGAAGTTCTGAGAAGCCTTTCGCTTCTTTGACCTCTTAGGGGATCCAGTCTGTTCATCCATGGTCTTTGATTCCTCGATTGGGTTCGATTCCTCGACCGGTTTCTTGTCACCTTTTTGGAAAAGTTTACCTTTCCTGATCTTTGATTCAGTCAAGGTTGCAGATAGCTCAATGGCCTGTCTAACTGTAGTAGGGTTGCTACCAGTCACAATGTCTTGTATTGAGTCAGGGAGGCCATCAATGTACTTTTCGATTGCCTTATCCAAAGGCGTGACCATGGTAGGACACAACAGGCTCAGCTCCTCATATCGATCAGTGTATGCTCGATGTTCACCGCTGTCTTGCTCAAGATTGTCGAATTCTGTAGGATCGTTTTCGACCCAAATGAGTCGTTTGGAAGAGCTCTTGTACGTTTCAGAGGCGGAAACTAAGAAACGGACGTGTACACAGCTTGAAATATACTATAATCCTCTTTTATATACGATTGACAACGTTTACAGTGAGAGGAAATACCGGCAGCACCTCGGTAACACTTGACCTGACCGTTACAAATGACAAAGTCAAGCAGCCTATTTATACTACTACTCTATCGTTTGAAATCGTTCAAACGGACACAATTACAAACGACGGCCTCAAACGGAAACATTAACTCAAACGGTCAACATCTAAACTTTGACATTCAAACGGCAGCTTCCAAATCCAGTCAACTTCTTTTATACCATTGGACCTCAAATGCCATCTCTTGTAATAGGGCCTTCAAATGATCATCTCTTGTTGATTGGGCCTTCAAATGTGAGTCTCTCATTGGACCTCCAAATGGTCCAATCATCAAATGACTACTTTAACACTTTCAAAACTAATATAAACTTTGTCGTTTACTTGTTTGTAAATGTGAAGCCATATGATGATGCAATAATATGATGTCATCAATATGATGTCATCATCATATATGATGACATCATGCCTCATCAAAAACCGCAACGCAACCCAGACTCGATATTAAGACGAAGACGACAGATGACTGCACCAACAGACTCCCCCTCAGATGTTGACGAGTCTTAAGTGTCGAGTCTTTGCATCTTCAGTCTTTATCAGTCTTTCTTCCTTCACTCTAACTTTCTCTTGCATTCTTTAGGATCAGCTGCTGGCTCTAGCAATTTCAGACTCTCTTTCTCTAACAAACTCCCCCTCAACTTGTACTGGGATCGTAATCTGACTTTCACAGGTTCAGGTATTGTAACCTGATTCACCTGCATATTCTCTACCCAAAAATAAGTTTCACAAAAGATAAGATATAACAAATTTAGAAACTTTGCTAGTCCCTTGAAGACACAACCCTGAATAGAAAAATTTATCATGACAATTTCTGATGAACCACTTGAATATATATCATTTTCATTTCACACATCTTCAAAACACACTTTCCCAAACCTGTTCATCATGTTTAGCACTCGGAATTTTGAAAATCAGCTTTTCAACATCAGTCGTCTAAAATCTTTTTGAATTTTTCAAAATTTATGCTAAAACACACCGAAAATCTTTTTGGATTTTTGAAAAAACAGAAATGAAATGCAGTAAAGAAATATTTACATACAATATTTTTGTGAGTTTGCGTAAGAGGATCATATCAGTTTTTGAGACAAATCACCAACACCGTTAAGCTTTATACATTTTAAGTTCTAAACGATTCACTTAGATTGTCAGTATACTGATCCACTTAAATTTTCACACAAAGTTTAACTGCTTCGAGATACCAATTAGTGTTTTAGGACTTAAACATCTACATGTGTCCCACCTCAGTATATACTCCCGTATCCAGACCCCAGTATTCAGTCTTACAGGTGAGTATACCTAGATGATATCTGTAAGGGGTTAATTGCGAGGGCCGTGAGAGCTCAGGTCGATCTTTCGATACGCAGAGAGATGACGGCTTCGACTTTTGGTGGGTCCCCTTTAGAGGATCTTTTGAATTACAACAGCAATGACTATCAATTTTATTGTTTCATCAATTTGCTGAGGGCTGCGCTATTTTTCAAGCATGCGGAAAGTATTCTCCGGGGACTAGGCCATTGCTTCCGCAAAATCAGAAGTCCCGGGATAATACCTCAGATATCACTAAGCATAAAGACCTAGTATCTCAGAATACGGGACCCTTCAAACAAGATTTCAGGGGTTACCTATATATCCTGGAGGTGTTCCCCACGTAGACGCAAGTAAATTTTATGTTTATATCTCGTCACAATTTACTAAATGTGCAAAAACCTACTGACACATCATCAGTGAGACCGTTTATCACATTTAACTTTCCAATTCTTTAGCATGTTGCGACAGTCCACTGATGTACTATCATTTCCTCTTTTATACAACAAAACTCATTTTTGATTTTATCATGTTTTTGCCTTTTTCAAATTTTCAAATGTTTTTGGATTTTCTGAAAATTTTACTCCCCCTAAAATGCAAACACATTTTAGGAAAATTGAAAACAAACTATGCAATAAAACGACAACTGATATCAAATCACTTCAAATCGCCATCCACTTGGCATAAACAATCAGAACTCCCCCTTACAACAAACTATTTTCCCATTGTGATTTCAAAACACTTAAGTTTGTATTAATCAAATGGTTTTTCCGGAAAATTAGTTTTGTTGATTTTACCACTTGTAAAGTTAGGGGTTCATCATGTTGTTTTTCCAAACAATCATTTGTAAGAATGGTCCAATCAAGTTCAACTTAATGACCTTGATTAACCACTTGTCAATGAAAACCTCTTTCAACCACTAACAGGTTCACTCACCAACCATAAACACTTGTAAATCAAAATATAACCATTTAAAAATACCATCTGTACTTTACCAACTGTACTACTTGTAGAATCATTTGCTCAGAAAGATGCCGATACCTGCTCCACTCTTACCAACCTGGGAGCTCCGGCAAGTCAGGAATTTATGGTGAAAATGCTGTCACCCAAGCCTGACCAGCCTTGGGTGATTTTGGTGACAAACATCTGTCCCACCAACATTTTGATTTGTAAAATTCTTTAGCATCCTTCACTTTCCTGTCAACCATCTTTCCAAAAATATGTTTAACATTCCCATTAAAAACCTTCTCAACATCAAATTCTCCCTTATCAGCGAAGAATTGATTTGAAATCTCTACTTTTCCCACTTTCTTCATCAAATTTTCCTTTGACAATGGAGGAAAATCCTCATCGTTCACCTCTGGAACGGAATTCACAACCTTTTTCTCAACCAAAGACTCCTCTGATTTTATGGAATCAGATTCATTGTCAGAATTACCCTCAGATTTAACCACCCACTTTTGTTTACTCAAATCACCTCTTCTTTTGTAAAATCTTTTTGAACTTTCTCCTTCCTCAGAAGTAGAATTTTCAAATTTTTTAACAATTTTTACAGGTTGTTCTTTCTTATTAACACAAGTCTTTCTCAAAACAGATTTAGAAGAAACTCCCTGTTTTTGATAGTTGGTCTTGGGGCAATTCCAAGCTATATGTCCAACTTCTTGGCATTTGAAACAGGTTCTTCTGTCAACTCTTTCAGCAAACCTTCTCACATTCTTCTTTACTTCAGCAAGAAACTCCTGGTTTGACTGCTTCCAGAACGGTTTCTTCTGTTCATCCTCTGAACTTCCTCCTGAAACAAATTTTGTTTTTGGTTTATAAGTTTTCTGATTTTTATAATTTTCTGAAGAATTAAAACCAAGACCTTGTTTTTTGAAATTACGGTTGTGGTTTGGTTTCTTTCGATAACCTGAACCATAACTGTAATCCTTTTTCTTGTTCAATCTCTGTTGAACTCTTGAAGTGTACTTTTTAGGTTTTTCATCAAGATTTAAATCTTTTATTTCAGAAATATTAATTTCTGTTAATTTGAAAACCTGTTTGATCATTTCAGTTTTGACACTTCTTATTGGAAATTCCTCATCAGAATATAATTTGTCTGAATCAAACAAAGTATATGCGACTTTGATTAATCCGTCATTCAAATTAGATTTTGATAACAGGAATTCTCTATTGTAAACCCTGTTAACCGGTGAACTCGGACTCTTCTCAGACGAACTCGAACTATCTGACTTAGACTCCGACTTTGACTCTTCATCCGTATCTAACACCTGATCGACAACTTTCTTTACTAACTCAGACTCATGATCAGTGTCAGACGCTGTGAATGTAACATCAATATTGTCTGGTAATTCATCAATGATTTCAGACTTTAACTTGATGTTGACTGCCTTTTTTAGACGCTCCTCGTTAGGATTCCTTGGAGAATAAGTTTCATGGATCGGGGGCGGACATCTGTTATACTTGACACTTGGTTTCTTACCAGTATCAGTATCTTCAGTCTTTTTATCCATGAAAGCTTCCAGACCTGCAACAGTAGGGTAAACACGATCAATCAGATAATCACAAGTAGTGTAACTCAACAATAATCGTTTAATCCTTTCACTTTCGATCTTTTCAAGCTCCACTTCTTTCTTTAACTGTGCACAATCTTCAATATACTCATTGATGACGCTTTGTTTTGTCATTAACGTTCCACTCATTTTCTCCATTGCTTTTTCAATCTCAGAATTTGTTTTCTTCAAACTGTCAACTGTTCTGTTTAGCACATCATATGATTCTTTAATGTACTTCACATCAGACAGTAAATCTTCCTTAATCTTCTCAAGTTCAGCAATCTTTATATCTTTTTCTTCACAAGCTTTGCAAGATTCTAAACACTTCGAACACGGTTTTTCAACTTCAACCAATTTTTCAACTATCTTTTCAACCTCGATAGTCTTTTCAACTTCAACAAGTTTCTCAATTTCAACAATTTTTTCTACTTCAACAATTTTCTCTACTTCGACCAGTTTTTCAACTTCAACTATTTTTTCAACTTCAACAAGTTTTTCCACCACTTTCTCCACTTCAACGATTTTCTCAACTACTTTCTCAGTCACTAGTTCAACATTTGCTTCTCCAACTTCTGTCTTTGCCTTTTCATTAGCTTGCATTTTTGTTGCTTCCAGCTCTTTCCTCAATCTTGCCATCTTCTTTTGATACAGCATCTCCATTTTATCTGCAAAAAACAAATTAAAACTAGTAGGATCAATGCCTTTTCTGGCTCTGTTGAGATGTTCTTCCTCATCATCGGTATCTACATCACTTCCAAGATCTGGAAAAATTGGGATTCTTTTCTGATTAACCTCATCTTCACCTAGAATTCGAGCAACAAAGCCTGATTCTGATGGAATGTATTTATCCCAACTAAATCCCTCGGCAACTTTTTCGTCATCTTGATGAATAAGTAAAGCTTTCTTCTTTCCATCACCAGTAGCATGAGCATGTGTAATTTGAGGTTGTTGAGAAGTCTGATGGAAGATTGATTTCTGATAATAATTGTTTCTATCTTGATTCCCGGTAGCTTCTTTACTTTTGCACTCTCGTTTAAAATGACCTTTTCCTTTACAACGGAAACAGGTAACCTTTGATTTATCAAATCCCAATGGAGAGGTAGCCATTCCTCGAAATTCATCCCTACCAGTAATCTCTTGAAACTTTTCAGCTCTTCTCCAAGCACTTGCTAAGCACCATTTGATATCCATCACTTCAAGTTCTTCAGCATCAATTTGGTCATAATCTTCTTTGGTAAGCATTGGATTCCCAATCTTCCCACCGATCAAACTTTCGTAAGATTCTAACATAGTAACAAGTGATGCCATGTGTTGCTTGGCAACTTCCGGAGACAGATTCTGACCATTTTGAATGTTTAAAGTAACATTGCACTGAAGATTTGTTGAATTTTGTCGTTGAGAACTTGATGTTGTGCTGTTTGGATCAAAATTTGAGAACGAAGGTGAAGATCCACCACATTGTGTCACACTACTACCCTTTGTTCCAGATGAACTGTCAGCACTAAAACCAGTTTGGATCTTTGGGCTCGGGCTGGGAGTAGCCTCAAACTTGTTCCCTCTGTAATACAAACTGATATCTTGTTTGGCGTTTGGATTTGTCATGATAGCCGTTTTCTGAATATCCAACTCATGCTCTTCAATCTTTTGAATAAACTTTGCTAGACTCATATTCTCAGATTTTCTCATGTGTTTGATAATCAACAAATAAGTTCCCCATTTCTGTTGTGGTAATGCCTCAGCAAGTTTATCCACCCATTCCTCATCATCCTTCTTTATATCCAATCTCCCCATTTCCAAGACAAGATGACAATATCTGTCAATTGTCTGTTTCGTTGATTCGTAATCAAAAGCTACAAACATATCGAATGATTTCTTCAGCAATGCCTTTCTGTTTTTAATCATATCCGCGCTTCCTTTGAATTTCTGAATCAATGCTTCCCAGATTGACTTAGCTGTATTATCGTGTTGAAGCAAAACAAATATATCTTCTTTGATTGCCTGTTGAAGAATACTGATCATCATTTTCTCACTAGTATACTTCAATTTGTCAGCTTCCGTAAAATCACAGAAATCCTTTACAAGCCCACGTTCGTTTTTCGGTTTTTCATAGTCTTTCTCCAACGAACACCAAGCATCAAATTTGTAAGCTTGCACCCAGTTCTCAAATCGATTCTGCCATCCTTTAAAATCTTCAATGTACATGAGCTTTGGTGGCTTTTGATGAGTTCCCGTCTCATTTTCACTGTACAATGCTTCAGCAGCTGTAACCGGAGCTACTGGTGTGGCAAACGCGTTGTAGAAATCTTCTTCCATGCTTCAGTAATTAGCAAATACTTCGGAAAACACCTTGCAAGTACCTTTACAATCACAAACAAACACACAATCAGTTTAAACGCTTATCAATTAACTGAAACAAACTAGTACTCAGACTGGCGATTTTTTTTTGTGCGGACTGAACGTTGACCAACTGTGCGGACTTCTAGGACCCGAATCGAAATCAAATGACTTGACCCTTTGAAACCTTTGAACTCCGAACCGTACGAACTGACAATTATCACGCAATCTTGACCACACAAAATGACTTGACTGATCAAACGTACTGATCGAACCGTGCTCCAAACCTTGTGACCTGATTACCGACAACTAACAACTGACAAACTAATATAACACTACACCATTTCAATATACTCTTTGCAAATGATTGAATATCTTTAAATCTACTAATTGGGCCTTTAACAACACACAACCTAACACATTAGATGGGTCAGCAAACACTAACAAGTATCACTCGGTAAAAAAAATCACTTGTTTTTTTTTAATACGTATACATGTACTTCAAACAACACAACACATGAATCGATAAAAATCACGTGGCAGACACAAACAGTTTACTTTTTCAACTTCACATGCAACAATTTCAATCCATGATTCATTTGATTAAATCAAAGCACATGGGTCTATGACAAGTTGGGCTGACAACAATGTATACTTTCACATGCTACACATTAAATTCTACACTTGAATCAATTACATGCAAGGCTTATCAACTAAATGGTGTATTCTGACAAACACTATCTTTAACCAACGATCACATGGACTGATATCTATTTAACTGTCAACATATTAACAATTAGTGGACGACAACTTTAGCATGAACATTTAAAACCGTGACATTATGACAATCTATAAAGCAAAATCACGTGCAACATTTAGAACAGTGTGCAAACAGTTACATGCAAATGATGAGATAATTGTCGACAAGTTTCATGAAAGATCAAACAGAATCACATAAATTCAAACATTCACATGCAAACTGGTATGATCAACACATTTCAATTTTCGAGACCAGAAACTATTTCACACTACACAATGCATTTCCAATTTACGAGACTTTCAAATCACTTCGATTAAAGAATCACACCACCCAAAGCACTTATCACGTGAAAACTGAAATATATTCAAACAAAAATCATGCTTCAAACGGTCATGTTATGTTTCAAACTGTCAGCTGTTCAAACGACAAAGTTCAAACGACTACTGTTCCGTTTGAATCTATAGTTTCAAACGATAAATGTTCAAACAATGGACTGTTCAAACGACAGACTCAAACGATAAACTCTTTTCAAACTATTGCCTCAAACGACAAACAATTTCAAACGACAGAACTCATTTTCAAACGATAGAGTCACTTTTCAAACGATAGAGTTAATTTCAAACGATAGACCAGATTTCAAACGATGGAACAGTTTTCAAACGGTGGATCCTATTTCAAACGATGACGTCAGCTTAATCACGAACAATTTCAAACGGTAGCCATATTTTTATCAAGTTTTAGTTCGAGTTTTAGTCTGAAATTTCTAAGGCTTTGTTAAACTATCATTATGCACACTTTGTGAACGTTTCAGCCAATTTCAACCGTAAAAAGTATCGGTTTTAAGAAAGAAGGTGTAGAAAATGAGACTTTCAAGCTGAATATGGCAAGAACTCCTCGTCCTGAGCTCTGATACCAATTGTAGGATCGTTTTCGACCCAAATGAGTCGTTTGGAAGAGCTCTTGTACGTTTCAGAGGCGGAAACTAAGAAACGGACGTGTACACAGCTTGAAATATACTATAATCCTCTTTTATATACGATTGACAACGTTTACAGTGAGAGGAAATACCGGCAGCACCTCGGTAACACTTGACCTGACCGTTACAAATGACAAAGTCAAGCAGCCTATTTATACTACTACTCTATCGTTTGAAATCGTTCAAACGGACACAATTACAAACGACGGCCTCAAACGGAAACATTAACTCAAACGGTCAACATCTAAACTTTGACATTCAAACGGCAGCTTCCAAATCCAGTCAACTTCTTTTATACCATTGGACCTCAAATGCCATCTCTTGTAATAGGGCCTTCAAATGATCATCTCTTGTTGATTGGGCCTTCAAATGTGAGTCTCTCATTGGACCTCCAAATGGTCCAATCATCAAATGACTACTTTAACACTTTCAAAACTAATACAAACTTTGTCGTTTACTTGTTTGTAAATGTGAAGCCATATGATGATGCAATAATATGATGTCATCAATATGATGTCATCATCATATATGATGACATCATGCCTCATCAAAAACCGCAACGCAACCCAGACTCGATATTAAGACGAAGACGACAGATGACTGCACCAACAAATTCCCTTTCCAAGGCCCTGATCTCGTGACGAGGACAGAATTCCTTCATCATAAGGGCCCTAAGTTCAGCCCATGTCTGTGCTAGAGCAACTTCTGCACCACGATCTCTCATAACCCCGTTCCACCACGTAAAGGCCCTCTTCTGGAACACACTCGAAGAAAACTCGACCTTGCGATTGTCAGGACACTGCATGTGGCGGAAAGTATTCTCAATGCTCTCGAACCATTGAAGAAGCCCAGTCGCTCCCTCAGAACCACAAAACTTGAGTGGTTTAGCCGAGTTAAAACTCTTGTAATTGCATGGACCATTGTTGTTGTTGTTGGCTTGGTTCCATTGAGCAAAGAGATTTGGGAATTGAGCAGCCATTTGCTGTGCAATGATTTCTGCCAGTTCGGCAGTCGCTATCTGGTTTTCGCGTCGAGGAGGCATTCTAAAAGAGGAAACATGAAAGGAAACGAGTGAGAGAATTAGACGAAAAGAATGAGATTAAACAAATCTGATGAAAGCAAGGATAGTGGTCATTTTTTTGTTACTACAAAGCAACAAACGACCCCGGTGATTAATCAAAGTAAATAGGTCAAAAATAATGTATCGCGAAGACATGCTCGCCTATAAGTGGACACTCACCCCAAGAGTTCCCAGGTAAGAGTGACTGGTCCGATTATGTGGATTTGTACGAACACTCTAGCCTTAGACAGAAAACTCAGGATACAGGCATTCACTCTTCCAGTTTGCACGTGTTCACATTATAAGACCCAAACTTTGACGAGATTTTTGAAAATTCAAAGGGGTTCAAAACCATATAACAGAAGGTTCAAAACCTTACAATAGAGGGTTCAAAACCTAGTAATCAATCATCCTAGAACAGATGATTAGTTTTCAAAGCGGTTTTGAAATTTATGTTCTTGTTGTGGTCGTCGCCTAAGGATAGGTGACGGTATTGTTTTATGACTAAACGCAAGTAAACTCGCGTTAGGGTCCTAAGAAGGTTATAGACTAGGTCAAAGCATTACTAATAACCTAATTCCCTATAACCATTGGCTCTGATACCATCTTTTCTGTCACACCCCGACCACGTGGAACAACAAAACGTGGCGGAAACGTCGGGGAGTGTTGTAACAGAATTAATTGTTTCAAACCCATGGCAATTAAAGTTTTGTTTTATTAATCAAACAAGAGAGTTACATTGTTTTAAACAAGAAACAAAGAGTATATAACAAAAATTAACTAGTTCTTGTCTCGTTTTAAGTCACTAAGGCACAGGTCCGCCTAAGTATGTCTTGATAAGTCCTACGCATCATCTCCTGAAAACACATGTGAAAATAGGTACGTCAGCATAAAAATGCATGTGAGATACATAGGTTTTGTGAAAACAGAATTCATGACTTATGTTTGAGAAAATGTTTAGTCATGAACCTTGTAATTTGCTTTGTTTTGTAGATCATTTGAAAAACGATGATATCAGATGATATGTATAAATAGGAGGATAATGTATGGTTAAATGAATAACCATGTAAAATGAGTTTGTATAAGATAAGTTGTTTGTAAATTAATGTCTTGTGAAAAGTATGTTATTTGTATAAAATGTTATATGTCACAAATTGAAATGATTCAAATAACGCTACAATATGTGATACCATACAAACACTTATATATAGGAAGTACCAGCGGTGTATCCACCATGCTTGTATCATATTACATACGCCTCGTTACTTAAATCACTTACTCAAACCAAACCATCAAGATGAAATGTTTAACAATTGTAGAAATGTTTAACAATTGTGGAAATGCTTATGTATAGTCAAATGTCTATTTTCAAATGTAATTCATGTCAACAGATACAACTGGTTCACACGGTTCAATTGTTACAAACGGTTCATATAATCAAAGGGTTACGACGGTTCACATAGACAAATGGTTACAACGGTTCAAAATGTAGTATAATGTGTTCATATGCTGGATGAGCGTATGCAACAGAAATGCAATGTAAAACAATGTACTAAGTATGCACGTAATGGACATACATAGCATAAGTGTAATGTAAAACAATGTACTAAGTATGCACACAATGGACATACATAGCATGAAATGTAATGTAGAACGATGTACTAAGTACGCACACAATGGGCATACATAGCATGTAATGTAATGTAATGTAATGTAGAATGATGTACTAAGTACGCACACAATGGGCATACATAGCATGTAATGTAATGTAGAACGATGTACTAAGTACGCACACAATGGGCATACATAGCATGTAATGTAAAACGATGTACTAAGTACGCACACAATGGGCATACATAGCATGAAATGTAATGAAATCATGTACTATAATGTACTAACGAACATAGCAGGTATATGATGTGAAAACATGGAAAGCATGAAAGTAACAAGTAGGCACATGTGTTCCACCCCAAAACGTTTGGAAAACAGTAAAAGAGGGGTCTATGTACTCACTTGAGATTGCTCAGAAGTCCTAAGATAACCACCAAGCAATGCTAGAGATCACGGAATCAAACGGCACCTAATATAGGTAACTATGTTAATAAACCGGACCTATATCGGAGGATCTAGATAGAATGAGGGTTCGTAAACCAAACGAGTATAGAGACTCATGTCATATGGTTTAACAATGCCTACATACTAAATGAAACCTAACCTAAGTGCTTTCGACCCATCGGGACCCATTAAGGTAGCTTATGCTACTTTAACGCGTCGTTCGCGTGAAACGCGTTCGGACCGCCTAACTAGTCCTATGACAAGTAGAATATGCCTTAACATGCCCAATATTGTCGCCAAATCAGTTTAGATGTCAAAAGTTATGTCACGTATGTTTATAATGAATTTTGGCATCAAAGGGGTATTTTGGTAATTTACCTAAGGCATATAAACTACCTATCATACAACTACTTAAACGTCGTGACCATAAGGTATAACCTCGGAAGGTTATTCCCTACCTACTATGTTCACCTAATGTATTTGGTTGGATCCTAACGATCGACCAAATGGGTCGGGTTCGAAGGTATAAGCGAATTTATCAGATCGCTTACCCTTACGACCCTAGACAACGTGGTAATCAGTAGGCATAGTCCCAAGGGACTATAACCATCGTGATTACAATCACGTTGCGAAGTTCAAACGAACTTCGCATTGACCATAAACTGGTCAACGCAGAAAGTCAAACAAAGTTTGACTTTCGGACTCGAAAAGCAATAAAAGAACGAAGGAATACTTACGAAGGGTCCCCGAATGCTAATCTTGATTCAAGTAGCTCAGGTATGTAACAAAGGTTTCAACTTAGAGCTTCTCAAATCAGATTCTAGTGGGTTTTGAAGTTGGGGGAGGTGGGTATTTATAGATTTCGGTTCACCGTTAAGATCGTTTCTTGAATAACGTGATCAAATCTCATGCGTACACTTGTCGGAATGTTGTGGTAGCTCATTTTGCCCCCACCATAAGAGTTTGACAAGTGGCCTTGGCCTTTGGGGTGTTTGAAGGGCTGTTAACAGGCTGTTAATACACTGAATCTGGTCTGGGAGACTGACGTGGGCCGCGTAAAGTTTAAGCTTGGTCTTACGCCCCAGGCCTAAGAACTTTGACAGATTTACATTTTTAGCCCCTGCATGCCCAAAACTTGGTTTTCGATGCATTTTTGACACGTTTAAGCCCCGTTAACCCCATTTCAAGGCTCTAAATTGAAGTTAAAGTATAGGGAACTTAAAATGTGCTCAAAAATATCTCGGATGCCGGTTCGTTTGGCCGTACGATCGCGATGTTCGCTTAATTACGACGGAATGCGCATAAGCGCGAAAAACGATCCAAATGACGCGACGAATGGATTTTTCTCAAGCCAAACACTAAAATAAAATATTTTAGTGCTTACATAAATTTTTGGATGTCCGGATGCATTCAAAACGTAAGTTATGCGCGAAAGTGCAAACTTGTGCACTTTTTGACGCTTTTAGTCCCTGAATGACACAAAAGTTTATTTTAGCACACCGAACCCCTCAAAGCCTATTTCTAAGATATGTAAAGGATATTTAGGGTATGTTTAACTTATGGTCATGTTCCGGAATGTCTGTTACAGTTCAAATTGGCATACTTTCGCAGTTTGTCAACTTTAGTCCCTGGAAGCGATTTAACTTGATTTCGGCATACCAAACCATCCAAAACTTATTTCTAAGTTATGTAAAGGTTATTTAAGGTATGTTAAGCTTATTTCACTATTCCGGAGTGTTCGTTGCATTAAACTGGTTATATTTACGCATCAGTGCGCGTATAACCTTCCAGAAAGCGATTTAGAGCTTGAAATCGAACAAGAGTTGATATGTGCAAAAGATATACATATTTATACAGATCCCAAGTATGAAATACAATATTTTATTGGCTTGGTATTTGTTTGATGGTCACAGTGACCCAGGTGTCACACTTGCGCCGAAATCAAATTCAATTATTTGGACTTGTCCATTACACACATTCAATTCAAAGCATCATATGATGTATTGGGAGCATCATATTCAAATCAATTTTTAACGAACATTTCATTTGTTCCGAGTCATAGTAGACTTGTTTGATCTATGACTCAATTAAGTTGTTTGTTGATTTTGACACCCTGTGGTGGTGTTTTCATAAATTTAAAGCTTGCCTAATCTCGTTTACACATCTCATGCACGGATTTAATTATTTATTTATTGATTTGTTTTAAATCCGTTTTGATTTATCATGTTAAAGCAGTCTTAATACAATAGTGTGTTAAGACAATGGTACACAAATTCATTTTATATTCTGTTGTACCTATTAACGGTTCTTTCATTATCGATCGAATGTTTTGCGATATTCATTGCTTCTTCATCTTCGATTGAAAATATTATTTCATTGATGTTCTATTTTCAGTTTAAAATCCTTTGATGTTTGTTTGGAACAAGCGTTCAGATTTACCTCATTGAACCTTCATTTGATTTCAAACACGGTGAACTTGTTCGGTCACCGCTATTATTGAATTATTCTGATCACTACGACACCTTGTGGCGTCGGTAGAACTTGCAGCTTGGGCTGATCATGATCGAGCGTTTCAAGCAAAACTATTTCATTGAACTTGTTGATTGTAAGTTCCATTTAGTGGATGTTATCGTTTCTAGAATTCATTTGCATATTGTAAACGTCCACTGGAATTCTATTGGTTGAAATTCCTCTTTTATTGGACCCCTGTTAACTTGGTCACATCGGTGACTGTATCAGTATATCTCATTTCCTTTGACATTATTCGTATTTACCTACACATAACGTAACTCTAAGGAGTTAACGTAGACTAAATTTCGAGGACGAAATTTTATTAACAGGGGGAGAATGTGACAATCGGTAGTTTACGCCCTTAATTACGTAATTTACAGGTGATTAACGCGATAATGAATAGTGATTAAGACGTAGATTAACTCATTTAGGCCCTTGGGTGCCTAGGAACGTTTATCCGACTTTACAGTACGCGCATGAAGATTCGCGTGGAATCTGCGGAATATTAAACGGCAACGATGCGTTTTACGCGGTCTTTTATCGTAAACAACAAACGAACGCGACGACAATGACTACCGGTATTATTCTACATATTTTCAAAACAAAAATTTTATATTATGACGTTCCGACAATTTCGGGTTTTGATAACGGGTCTCGAAGGAATTACGGGCCGCTTAAACACGGGGATTGAGCTTGTGGGCCCTGGGCCCAAGCCCAAAACCCACAAGCCTAAACCTGCAAATAATATATTAGATCTTATCAAATCTCTACAAAATCTTATCCAATCTCTACAAAATCTTATCAAGATTCACAAGATCATACAAGATCTCAACATCTAAACTCTATAAATAAGGGGTATTTCACCCAAACTCTTTTCATACTCAACAATTATATACACACACACAATAAAATGTCTTTCCTCTCTCTCTCTCTCTCTCTCTCGGTTATATATCAGACCAACAAAACACAGAGAATACACTTTCTCAAATACACAACACATACACATTCAAATCATACTCCTTTTCCAAAACCATACACACTACAACCTCTTCATAAACAAGAATCAGTCAACAACCACAGCCGCATACCCCCTCCCCTCTCAGTTCCGATCTCGGCAGCAGACGCGCCGCCGTGAGCGGTGGCGGTGGTGGCTCTGAGCGACGACACAGCAACCCCCCTCCCTTTTTCTTCTTCGATTCACAATCGGAGCACCACCACCACTGTCCGGTGGTGGTGCGGTGGCTACAACAGAGAGAGAGAGAGAGAGAAGAGTCGAAGAGGAGAGAGAGAGAACCGGCGGTGGTGATGGTGAGCAGCGGTGGCGTCTCGGACCGGTGGTCCCTGCCTCGGACCAGTGGTCCTTGCTTCGATCCGTTGGGTTTCACAGTCATCAGGTCAGATTTAGTGGTGGTTCGGGTCTCGGGTTCAGGTATGTGGTTCCAGTTTCGGGTCATGGTTCGAGTCTGCTTTCCAGTTGGTTCTTGGTTCGAGCTCCTCAGTTCAGATTCATTGTGGTTCGGGTTTTGCAGCGGGTCGGCTGGTCAACAGGTTAGGGACGGTCAACAGCTCGGTTTGGGTTAAGCGGCTTTGGGTCAGACTCCGTTCGGGTGACTCGGTCAAACCGAGTCAACTCGGTCAACTCAGGTCAACACAGCGAGTCAACTCAGTTGACCCGGTCAACTCAGTCAAACTGTCCGATGTTTCGACACGAAAGAATTGGTAAAGATAACGACGCGTTTATAAATTTTGATAATTATATTTAACGATTGTTTTATTTTCATGATGTCGAGCTCGAACCGAATAAAATAGTATTTAGTTACGTTTTTGTCAGTCTTACAAAAGTCATATATTGGTAACTTGATGATTGAATGTTTAACGACAACTTGTGTTGTCGGGGCCGTACAAAAACAGAGGAAACTCTGCCCCTTTTTCGAGAAAATCCGTAAAATAAAACATGTTTTAAAGCAAATCAAACGGATCAAGTAACTTTTATAAAATAACTACAAATGAGTATTTATTTACGCCGACACTTTATAACTTACAAAAACGACGATAACGCAAACTGTTATGCTAAATAAATATAGTTATTATATTTATTTCAAACGTTAAACTCGAATCCTTTTATAAATAAATATAGTATATATATTTATTTCAAATATCAAACGACACGAATTTGTTTTATAAAAATAAAAATAGTTTTATATTTATTTCAAATATCGTACCACACGAATTCATTTATAAAAATAAATATAGTTTTATATTTATTTCAAACTTCAAACAACTTGAGGATACCTTTATAAAGTAAATATAACTTTTTATATTTATTTCAAAACGCCTAAACGGCACATATAATACGAATTCGTTGTATATTATTCGTTACATACACGTACAATTCCTCGGGACGTCTAACGCGATTATAACAATATATTTATATAATTTTATATAAATATTTATATATTTTAACATCTTTCAAGAACTAAGTGTTCCAAGACTTAGTAATCTTATCGACAATAAATGAAACTTAACGAATATAACTTAGTCATTTTCGTAAGTTAACAATTTACCGTCAAATCGTTCGGTCAACGATTCGGTAGAGCTCGGTGACACGTAGTTTAGTTACCGCTTTTGTTTAGAAACTTATAAGATATTCCATGATTAGGGATGTTATATAATGCACGCTAGCGAGTCACATCTTGGAAACGACATCACGAAGTCGTATATAGCTAGCTTTGCACAGGAATATTCAGGTGAGTTCATAACCCCACCTTTTACGGTTTTACATTTTTCTAAATGTTTTCGGGGTGGAAAGACTTGCACTTTTTGCAAAGCATACAAGAATTACATATTTCTAAACCATTTTACAAGCAAGTTTTAACTGACACAAATGGTTTACGAAAAGCTTATGCTTTATACCGGTTTTTCAAACAAGCATATTTTTCGAAATGTGCCTACACACGAACTCTAGTTTTCTAAACTACGGGAAAATACAAGTACAAAGAGGTACATTAAACTAAGGAATGACACAATAGATCATGTCACGAATAGTGTAACATAAGCACCATTAATCAACAATATACCTAGACCGCAGAACAAAAGGTTAGATCTAACGGGTTTCAGGCAGCCACACTCTGGGCCACGTGCTACCTGGAGTGCTTTTGTGTCTCTAGTCGTGAATCGACAACTAAAAATGCCTAGGTTTGGTGGCTTCCTATGTCGTTACATATGTTAGTGGTCTCGCGAACCATTAGCGATCTCGTATTCCTTACATATACAGAACTCAGTTTCAATATGTCTTTACAAATTACATACCATGTTTTATATAAATTCAAAGCACAGTATTATGCATGCATGTTGTCAATGTCGGGGTGGACATTGACGGTTATACAAGTTTTACAAACACAAGAGTTTACAAAAGCAAGGTTTTTGCGAATATAATGCGTTACAAATACAGAGTTTCCCTATAACATGACAAGGAAATGATTTTAAATTCGTTTTCTCAACAATATTACAAAAACCGGTTATTCAAAAAGATTTATTTCAAATCTTTTCCCAAACAAACTATGAACTCGCTCAACTTTATGTTGATTTTTCGCATGTTTCTTTCTCAGGTTACTTTTCAGAAACTATGGCACGGTTGGAATAGGAGAACCATGTGGAGTCGAGTACTTAGTGGCGTTCATTTTCTAAAAGACCTAGCTTATTTGCTTCCGCTGTGCAATGAAGATACCGGTCCAGTCACGCCAAGCTCTGATATTTCGGGGTGTGACACTTCGTCCGCGCATTTACTTATTTTTATGACTGCTTCTGTCTTTTCTATCCAATGTAAGGCTGCAATGGCTCCTTCATTGCCTGAGAATTCTATTGGTTTACTGGCCAAGAATTCTTTAAAAGAACAACCGTATGGAGTGGTTCTTCTTCTTTTAGGATTTGGAGCTTGGATAATAGGTCCATTATCATTATTCACAATGTGACTTGGTTCAGTGTGTTGACGTTTACTGCCATTTGCAGATTTATCTGCTTCTTTAACAGTCTTGATAATATAAGGTATGGCATCTATAATTCCTTGTGCCACTATATGTTGAATGGCACTGTTATCTATTTGGTTTCCTTTATTCTCATTATTCTGGTTTTCCTGATTTACTTCGTTCGACATCTGAATTGTAAACATTTATCAGGTATTAATTATCATAGAATAGAATTAAGTACAATTATTTATATACAATCACACGAACAAGTTGGTCAAGAACGTCGATCATTGCGACATTTACTCTTTTTCATATATATATGCATCTATTACAAATTACAACTGAAAATTAAAGATACTATGCATTCATACTTATATATATATATATATAGATACGTATATACGTATACTTATACGTATATACGTACGTATATACGTATACGTATATACGTATACGTATACGTGTGTACGTATACGTATACGTATATATGTGTGTACGTATACGTATAAGTATATATATATTTATAGTACAAAATTACAAGTATATCTAGTTATGTATCCAATCATGTATGTCACGCACGACCTGTTTCCAAATAAGTTTTTCTCCTATTATTCGTATTCTATCTCCTTCCTCTACTAGTTCATCACATAATGAGCGAAGTTCTTCCAAATTTTCCTGGCTCATAGGTGGCATGGGTGCTGGTACAGGATCAGGGTGTTGAGGGATAGGTTGTCCATAAGGGTATGAGTTTCTTATTACACTCTGCGTCCACCATTTGCTACTCTAAAAGGGATCTAAAAGATTAAGGTCAGTGTACTGGGCTATGGGGTTTGGTGAGGGAATCCTGGGAATCTCATAAGGGTTTATATCAGGGATTGGAAATGGATCTTCTTGGTTAGGTTCTTGCATCTGTTGGTCTGGGAACAAAGGTAAAAAAGGCGGTTCGGCTACTTGATTTTGGTTAGTATCTACGAATGTAGTGGCTAACATGTGGAAATTGGCCAACTGTCTATCTAATTCTTCTTCCCAAGGCGGTCTACTGGTTACTTCATGAACCTGTGCATCTACCTCCCTATTGGCCCTGACTATTGCTCTCTGTTGCTGTAACTTCTTCATTCTTTTTCTCCTCTCATGAGCCCCTCTATTAAACCAACCTCTTTTCTTAGTAGTAAAAGGTTCCTCCGATTGTGCCTTAAAAATAAATATTTCCTTCTTCTGTATCGGCTGAATATCCTGAGGGATCAGGCTGGGATGATGTTCCCTCATTTTTCGGTGAACTATCTAAATGACGATAAGCGTCCGATGTTCCTTGATCACTCATACTGTAAACTCACAAATAGTCAAATAACACATAACATATAATCACATAAATTATTTCTTAACACAAAATTTGAAATTTCAGTGTCAGCAGAACACTTCTTTGGCTTAAGTCAGTGGTTGTAGCTCTGATACCACCTTCTGTCACAACCCCCGACCCCTACCCGGGAGCGGGCGACCGCGAGCCTCAGAGCGGGTGGTATCGGTGTTTATTAATTTGGCAGCGGAATACATCAGGACCGTAGTTAGGAAATATTTTTATCAGAGTAAAACACCAAACTTTTATAAGGAACATTTATTGTCACACCCCGAAATATCAGAGCATTGGCGTGACTGGACTGGTATCTTCATTGCACAACGGAAGCAAATAAGCTAAGTCTTTTAGAAATTGAACGCCCACTAAGTACTCGACTCTTCATGGTTCTCCTATTCCAACCGTGCCTTGTCTTAGAACTGTAACCTGAGAAAGAAACATGCGAAAAATCAACATAAAGTTGAGCGAGTTCATAGTTTGTTTGTAAAAGATTTGAAATAAATCTTTTTGAATAACCGGTTTTTGAAGTATTGTTGAGAAAACGAATTTAAAATCATTTTCTTGTCAAGTTATACAGAAACTTTGTATGAAAACATGGTATGTATCTTGTATAATTCGAGTATTTCTGTATGTATCATGTATTCTTGTATAAATCACGTATTCTTGTATGTATCATGTTTTCTTATATAAATCAAGTATTCTGTATGTATCTTGTTGTTAATGGGTTGCAAGGCCATTAACATGTGACACGACATAGGAAGTCACCAAACCATAGGCATTTTTCTGTAGTCGATTCACGACTGAGACACAAAAACACTGCTTGGTAAAAGAGTGGCCAAGAGTGGGGCTGCCCGGAACCCATTAGATCTAACCTTTTGTTCTGCGGTCTAAGTATGTACACGATTAATGGTGCTTATGGTACCCTATTCGTGACACGATTTCTCGTATCATTCTTGTATCCATCATATCAAGTATCAATTTTTCAGTTCTTGTATAAGTATCAATTCTCATGTGTTTGTATACTCTTGTATTTGTATTTTCTCGTAGTTTAGAAAACTAGAATTCGTGTGTAAACGCTTGTTTGAAAAACCGGTATAAAACATAAGCTTTTCGTAAACCATTTGTGTCAGATAAATCTTGCTTGTAAAATGGTTTATAAATATGTAATTCTTGTATGCTTTGCAAAAAGTGCATATCTTTCCACCCCGAAAACATTTAGAAAAATGTAAAATCGTAAAAAGGTGGGGTTATGAACTCACCTGAATATTCCTGTGCAAAGCTAGCTAATTTACGACTTCGTGATGTCGTTTCCAAGGCTCGACTTGCTAGCGTGCATTCTACAGTATTCCTAACACGGAATATCTAATAAGTTTCGAATAATGTGGTAACTAATCTACGTGTTACCGAGCTCTACCGAATCGTTGATCGAACGATTTGACGGTAAATAGTTAACTTAATGAAAATGACTAAGTTAAATTGCCGCGAGAAGTCGTTTGAGTATGTGGGAATATTCGTATGAAAGTATTATATAATAAACTCGTATTATATATTGCGTCTTGTGTATATTTGCCAAAAATATACGTATGTGCCGTCTAGGCGTATAAAATAAATATAACAGTTATATTTATTTTGTAAAAGAATCGTCGACTTGTATTGGAAAATAAATATATAACTATATTTATTTATAAAAAGGATTCGAGTTTGTTTGAAATAAATATAATAAACTATATTTATTTGTTGTCGAAATAATTTCCGTATCGTTGTTTTCGTAAGTTGTAAGTTGTTGTCGAAGGAAACTTTATATTTGTATCTCGTAAAAGTCGCTTTATAACAATAGTTGTCGTTTTACAAGAAAAGCACGTTTTTTTTTATAATAAAACTCGTTTTATTTTACGGGTTTTCTCGAAAAACGGGCAGAGTTTCCTCTGTTTTTTGACGCCCCGACAACACAAGTTGTCGTTATTTTTCAAGATTCAACAATTGTCAACAAACAATATATGTGAAACTTTCGTCAAGTGTCACACCCCGACCATGTAGAATTTACAAAACGTGGCGGAAACATCGGGGAGTGTTGTAACAGAATTAATGTTTCACAACCATGGAAATTAAAGTTTCGTTTTATTCAATATAAGTGTTACAATGTCTAAACAAACATGGAAATACAACATAATTAACTAGTCTGCATCTTTTATTGTCACTAAGGCCCATGTCCGCCTAAGTGTATCTTGATTATCTTATGCAACAGCTCCTGAAAAACACATGTGAAAATATGGTACGTCAGCATAAAAATGCCGGTGAGATACATAGGTTTTGTGAAAATAGGTTTCATGACTTATGTTTGAGAAAATGTTTAGTCATGAACCTTGTAACTTGCTTTGTCTTGTAAATCATTTGAAAAACGATAAGATCAAATGATACGTATAAATAAGAGAATAATGTATGGTTAAATGAATAACCATATAAAATGAGTTTGTATAAGATAAGTTGTTTGTTAACAATGTCTTGTGAAAAGTATGTTATTTGTATAAAATGTCATATGTATCCAACTGAAATGATTCAAATAACGCTACGACATGTAATACCATACAACCACTTATATATAGGAAGTACCAGCGGCGTATCCACCATGCTTGTATCATATTACACACGCATCGTTACTTAATCACTTAATCAAACCAAACCAACCAATGTAAGATGTCTATGTCTAAACCAATTGTCAAATGTATTGGATAATATGTCAATGTGTTTATGTCAAGATGTAAATCATGTAGTGTAAAACAAATGTCAATCATGTTATGTGTCAAATGTAAATCATGTCAAAATGTCTATGTCAAATATCCATGTCAAATGTCTTTGTCAAATGTCTTTGTGTAAAATGTCTATGTCAAAATGTTATGTATGGCAAGTGAAATGTCTCAACTAAACCATATGCACAAAAACAAAGTATTGAAGTAAACATGGTTTAAATCAATATTATGTCTTGTGGAAAATGCATGCTAATACTGATAATGAACATTTATGCGGTATTGTGAAAACAATGCACTAAGTATGTAATCAAAATGAACATACATAGCGTGAAATGTCATATGAAACAATGTACTAAGTAATGCACACAATGGGCATACATAGCATGAAATGTCATGTAAAACGATGTACTAAGTAATGCACACAATGGGCATACATAGCATGAAATGTAATGAAATCATGTATTATAATGTACTAACGAACATAGCAGGTATATGATGTGAAAACAGGAAAGCATGGAAGTAACAAGTAGGCACATGTGTTCCACCCCAAAACAGTTTGGAAAACAGTAAAAGAGGGGTCTATGTACTCACTTGAGATTGCTTAGTAGTCCTTGAGTAACAACCAAACAATGCTAGAGATCACGGATATCAAACGGCACCTAATATAGGTAACTATGTTAATAAACCGGACCTATATCGGAAGACTGGGTAGCATTAGGGTTTGTAAACCAAATGAGTGTAGGAACTCATGTGATATGGTTTGACAAGGCCTACATGCTAAATGAAACTTAACCTAAGTCTTATCGACCCATTACGACCCGTTTAGGAAGCTTATGCTACTTTAACGCGTCGTGCGCGTGAAACGCGTTCGGACCGCCTAACTAGCCCTATGACAAGTGTTATATGCCTAAACATGTTACATAATCAGTTATGTGACAAAAGTTTAGGTTATATATGCTTAATTACCAATTATACATGAAAAGGGTATTCTGGTAATTTACCTAAGGCACATAAACTACCTATCATACAACTACTCAAACGATGTGACCATAGGGTATAACATCGGAAGGTTATTCCCTACCTACTATGGTCACCTAATGTATTTGGTCCGATCCTAATGATCGACCAAATGGGTCGAGTTCGAAGGTATAGGCGATTTATTAGATCGCCTACCCTACGACTCTAGACAACGTGGTAATCAGTGGGCATAGTCCCAAGGGACTATGACCAACGTGATTACACTCACGTTGCGAAGTTCAAACGAACTTCGCATTGACCATTACTGGTCAATGCTGAAAGTCAAACAAAGTTTGACTTTCTGACTCGAAAAGCAATAAAATAAGGAAAAGAACGAAAGAATACTTACGAAGGGTCCCCGAATGCTAAACTCGATTCGAAAATCTCAGGTATGAAACTAGTGTTTCAACTTAGAGTTTCTCAAATCAAATTTCTAGTGATTATGAATGAAACATATGGTGGGTATTTATAGTTTTTCCATATAGAATATTCCTAGAATATTCCTAGAATATTCCTAGCATATTCCAAGCATATTCCTAGCATATACCTTAGCATATTCCAAGCATATACCTTAGCATATTCCAAGCATATACCTTAGCATATTCCAAGCATATGCCAAGCATATTCCTAGTATATGGCTAAGACGGGTATTTAACTGGGTACCGGGTATTTTATCTAGCGTTTAAATCCCGGTTTATGGCGTTCTAAATTATTTTTATTACTCTATAAAAATAAACTCGCCAAGTTATTACTGAAATAAATTTCAGTTGCCAGGACTGGCTGCGTTGTCTGCGTTTTGCAGTAGAAGCACTGTGTTGCGCAGAAACACACGGTACGCGCTTAAACTTTGAAAAATAACGTTTTTAGGCGTTTTAATTTATTTTTCAACACGGACCTGATTAAAATAAGATTTTAATCATAACAGAATATTTGTGGGATTTAACTATTATCCGGTCGGTCACCAACGTTCGTTTGGTCGTACGATCGCGATGTTCGGTTAATTACGACGGAATGCGCATAAGCGCGAAAAACGATCCAAATTGCGCGACGAATGGATTTTTCTTATGCCAAACACTAAAATAAAATATTTTGGTGCTTACATAAATTTTTGGATGTCCGGATGTATTCAGAACGTATGTTATGCGCGAAAATGCAAACTTGTGCACTTTTGACACTTTTAGTCCCTGAATGACCCAAAAGTTTATTTTAGCACACCGAACCCCTCAAAGCCTATTTCTAAGCTATGTAAAGGATATTTAAGGTGTGTTTAACTTATGGTCATGTTCCGGAATGTTCGTTACAGTTCAAATTGACATACTTTCGCAGTTTGTCATATTTAGTCCCTGTAAGCGAATTAACTTGTTTTTGCAATACCAAAGCCTTCAAAACTTATTTCTAAGTTATGTAAAGGTTATTTAAGGTATGTTAAGTATATGTCACTATTCCGGAGTGTTCGTTGCATTAAACTGGTTATATTTACGCATCAGTGCGCGTATAACCTTCCAGAAAGCGATATAGAGTTTGAAATCGAACAAGAATTGATATGTGTAAATGATACACATCTTTTTTTTACAAATCCCAAGTATGAAATACAATATTTCATTGGTTTGGCATTTGTTTGATGGCCGTGGAGACACAGGTGTTACAGTCTCCCCTACTTTATGAAATTTCGTCCCGAAATTTATTCGTAGGAGTCTGTCTATGACTTTGTGTCAAATAGTCATCAAAGATATGTAAAGCATAATCTGGTTATTTTCCTCAACGGATAGTTTTTTTTTTCAGAAGCGAAAATGAACGAACGGAAATCATTTTCTTCAACGGGTTCTTCAGTAATGGAAAATAAAGGAGTTTAACTAAACGGATATACATTTCCCTCAACGGATATTCTTCAGAAGTGAAAATGAATGGATGATTCATTCTTCCTCAACGGGTTCTTCGTCAGAAACGGGAATGAAAATGATAGACAAACGGATGTTCATTTCCTCAACGGATAATCTTCAGAAACGAAAACGAACTAACGGAGTCATTTTCAACGGTTGTTTCCTCAGGTTCAGAAATGAAGGATTACACAACGGATATTCATTTCCTCAATGGATAAATCTTCAGAAACGAAAATGAACTAACGGAGTCATTTTCATCGGTTGTTTCCTCAGGTTCGGAAATGAAGGATTTAAACAACGGATATTCATTTCCTCAACGGATAATCTTCAGAAACGAAAATGAACTAACGGAGTCATTTTCATCGGTTGTTTCCTCAGGTTCGGAAATGAAGGATTAAATAAACGGATATTCATTTCCCTCGACGGATACTCTTCAGAACGAAAATGCACAAACGGAGTCATTTTCCTCAACGGTTATTCTTCAGAATTGGAAATGAAGGATAAACGGATATTCATTTCCTCAACGGATATTCTTCAGAAGTGAAAAATGAATAGCTAGTTCATTTTTCCTCAACGGATACTTCATCAGAATTGGAAATGAATAGGGTTAACTTCTAGGTACATGACAAAGCTCGCTGTGGTTTTTGTGCACTAAATTCCATAATTATGTATGCATCCATAATTACGCAATTCCTTGCATAGTCCGCACAGTTTGTCTTGTAATGTTCATAAGCAAATAATCACATAGCTGTTTAATTGTTATTATCTTGTTATTGATTGCAATTAACTTGGCACCTCGTACTTCGTTTCTCTTGAAAGGAACGGGTACTTAGGATTTTCGTGGAAAACGCAAGAGATCATACAACGGAAGAAATTTGGAAGTAGTCTGTTCTTCAAGGAATGCGGTTCCTTGATTGTCGGTATTGTAGAGGATATGTTGTTTATACATACAATCACATAAATACATTGCGATGTAAATAAAAGATTTATTTATAAACAATGATAACAACAACCGTTTCATGGATCGTGACAACAAAAGAAAATAATACATAAGACGTGATTATTTCTAAACGATGTTGTCTTCTGGTTGGTCATATGCTCATCCCTATGCTGGATTTGCATTAGCAAGTCTTGGGCAATTCCTACTAAAATGGCCCATCTCGCCACAGTTGTAGCAAGATCCTGGTGGAAAACGAGCTTGAGCAGGATTGTTGTTAATCTGATTTGGTGCTGCTGCTGTTGGGCAAACCCTCGCTGTATGACCTATAAGTCCGCAAACTTGGCATGTGCGGCACTTCACACCAGCATGATGATGTAGGCCACATTGGTTGCACAAGGGTGCAGTTCCGTTGTAAGGTTTCCTGGTAAGGGGTTGAGCTGGTTGGTTGGGGATGGCTTGATCATTGTGAGCGACCACGGCGAAGTTCTGAGAAGCCTTTTGCTTCTTTGACTTCTTAGAGGATCCAGTCTATTCATCCATGGTCTTTGATTCCTCGATTGGTTTCGATTCCTCGACCGGTTTCTTGTCACCCTTTCGGAAAAGCTTACGTTTCCTGATCTGGGATTCGGTCAAGGTTGCAGTTAGCTCAATGGCCTGCCTAACAGTAATAGGGTTGCTACCAGTCAAAATATCTTGTATTGAGTCGGGAAGGCCATCAATATACTTTTCGATTGCCTTATCCAAAGGCGTGACCATGTTTGGGCATAACAGGCTTAACTCCTCATAACGGTCCGTGTAGGCTCGATGCTCACCGCTATCTTGCTTAAGATCATCAAATTCCCTTTCCAGAGCCCTGATTTCGTGACGAGGACAAAACTCCTTCATCATAAGGGCTCTAAGTTCAGCCCATGTCTGTGCTAGAGCAACTTCTGCACCACGATCTCTCATAACCCCGTTCCACCACGTAAGGGCTCTCTTCTGGAACACACTCGAAGCAAACTCGACCTTGCGATTGTCAGGACACTGCACGTGGCGGAAAGTATTCTCAATGCTCTCAAACCATTGAAGAAGACCAGTCGCTCCCTCAGAACCATTAAACTTGAGTGGTTTCGCCGAGTTAAAACTCTTGAAATTGCATGGACCATTGTTGTTGTTGTTGGCTTGATTCCATAGAGCAAAGAGGTTTGGGAATTGAGCAGCCATTTGCTGCGCAATGATTTCTGCCAGCTCGGCAGTCGCTATCTGGTTTTCGCGTCGAGGAGGCATTCTAAAAGAGAAAACATGAAAGGAAACGAGTGAGAGAATTAGACGAAAAGAATGAGATGAAACAAATCTGATGAAAGAAATGGATAGTGGTCATTTGTTTGTTACTACAAAGCAACAAACGACCTCGGTGAATAATCAAAGTAAATAGGTCAAAAATAATGTATCGCGAAGACATGCTCGCCTATAAGTGAACACTCATCCCAAGAATTCCCAGGTAAGCACAACTGGTCTCGCGTCTGGTTGAGATGTATACGAAGTGCTTGCCTAGACAGAAAACTCAGAATACAGGCATTCACCCTTCCAGTTTGCACGTGTTCACATTATTTAAAACCCAAAACCTTGACGAGATTTTGAAAACTCAAAGGGTTCAAAACCTTATAATAGAGAGTTCAAAACCTTACAATAGAGGGTTCAAAACCTAGTAATCAATCATCCAAGAACAGATGATTAGTTTTCAAAGCGGTTTTGAAATTTATGTTCTTGTTGTGGTCGTCGCCTAAGGATAGGTGACGGTATTGTTTTATGACTAAACGCAAGTAAACTCGCGTTAGGGTCCTAGAAAGGTTATAGACTAGGTCAAAGCATTACTAATAACCTAATTCCCTATAACCATTAGCTCTGATACCATCTTTTCTGTCACACCCCGACCACGTAGAATTTACAAAACGTGGCGGAAACATCGGGGAGTGTTGTAACAGAATTAATGTTTCACAACCATGGAAATTAAAGTTTCGTTTTATTCAATATAAGTGTTACAATGTCTAAACAAACATGGAAATACAACATAATTAACTAGTCTGCATCTTTTATTGTCACTAAGGCCCATGTCCGCCTAAGTGTATCTTGATTATCTTATGCAACAGCTCCTGAAAAACACATGTGAAAATATGGTACGTCAGCATAAAAATGCCGGTGAGATACATAGGTTTTGTGAAAATAGGTTTCATGACTTATGTTTGAGAAAATGTTTAGTCATGAACCTTGTAACTTGCTTTGTCTTGTAAATCATTTGAAAAACGATAAGATCAAATGATACGTATAAATAAGAGAATAATGTATGGTTAAATGAATAACCATATAAAATGAGTTTGTATAAGATAAGTTGTTTGTTAACAATGTCTTGTGAAAAGTATGTTATTTGTATAAAATGTCATATGTATCCAACTGAAATGATTCAAATAACGCTACGACATGTAATACCATACAACCACTTATATATAGGAAGTACCAGCGGCGTATCCACCATGCTTGTATCATATTACACACGCATCGTTACTTAATCACTTAATCAAACCAAACCAACCAATGTAAGATGTCTATGTCTAAACCAATTGTCAAATGTATTGGATAATATGTCAATGTGTTTATGTCAAGATGTAAATCATGTAGTGTAAAACAAATGTCAATCATGTTATGTGTCAAATGTAAATCATGTCAAAATGTCTATGTCAAATATCCATGTCAAATGTCTTTGTCAAATGTCTTTGTGTAAAATGTCTATGTCAAAATGTTATGTATGGCAAGTGAAATGTCTCAACTAAACCATATGCACAAAAACAAAGTATTGAAGTAAACATGGTTTAAATCAATATTATGTCTTGTGGAAAATGCATGCTAATACTGATAATGAACATTTATGCGGTATTGTGAAAACAATGCACTAAGTATGTAATCAAAATGAACATACATAGCGTGAAATGTCATATGAAACAATGTACTAAGTAATGCACACAATGGGCATACATAGCATGAAATGTCATGTAAAACGATGTACTAAGTAATGCACACAATGGGCATACATAGCATGAAATGTAATGAAATCATGTATTATAATGTACTAACGAACATAGCAGGTATATGATGTGAAAACAGGAAAGCATGGAAGTAACAAGTAGGCACATGTGTTCCACCCCAAAACAGTTTGGAAAACAGTAAAAGAGGGGTCTATGTACTCACTTGAGATTGCTTAGTAGTCCTTGAGTAACAACCAAACAATGCTAGAGATCACGGATATCAAACGGCACCTAATATAGGTAACTATGTTAATAAACCGGACCTATATCGGAAGACTGGGTAGCATTAGGGTTTGTAAACCAAATGAGTGTAGGAACTCATGTGATATGGTTTGACAAGGCCTACATGCTAAATGAAACTTAACCTAAGTCTTATCGACCCATTACGACCCGTTTAGGAAGCTTATGCTACTTTAACGCGTCGTGCGCGTGAAACGCGTTCGGACCGCCTAACTAGCCCTATGACAAGTGTTATATGCCTAAACATGTTACATAATCAGTTATGTGACAAAAGTTTAGGTTATATATGCTTAATTACCAATTATACATGAAAAGGGTATTCTGGTAATTTACCTAAGGCACATAAACTACCTATCATACAACTACTCAAACGATGTGACCATAGGGTATAACCTCGGAAGGTTATTCCCTACCTACTATGGTCACCTAATGTATTTGGTCCGATCCTAATGATCGACCAAATGGGTCGAGTTCGAAGGTATAGGCGATTTATTAGATCGCCTACCCTACGACTCTAGACAACGTGGTAATCAGTGGGCATAGTCCCAAGGGACTATGACCAACGTGATTACACTCACGTTGCGAAGTTCAAACGAACTTCGCATTGACCATTACTGGTCAATGCTGAAAGTCAAACAAAGTTTGACTTTCTGACTCGAAAAGCAATAAAATAAGGAAAAGAACGAAAGAATACTTACGAAGGGTCCCCGAATGCTAAACTCGATTCGAAAATCTCAGGTATGAAACTAGTGTTTCAACTTAGAGTTTCTCAAATCAAATTTCTAGTGATTATGAATGAAACATATGGTGGGTATTTATAGTTTTTCCATATAGAATATTCCTAGAATATTCCTAGAATATTCCTAGCATATTCCAAGCATATTCCTAGCATATACCTTAGCATATTCCAAGCATATACCTTAGCATATTCCAAGCATATACCTTAGCATATTCCAAGCATATGCCAAGCATATTCCTAGTATATGGCTAAGACGGGTATTTAACTAGGTACCGGGTATTTTATCTAGCGTTTAAATCCCGCTTTATGGCGTTCTAAATTATTTTTATTACTCTATAAAAATAAACTCGCCAAGTTATTACTGAAATAAATTTCAGTTGCCAGGACTGGCTGCGTTGTCTGCGTTTTGCAGTAGAAGCACTGTGTTGCGCAGAAACACACGGTACGCGCTTAAACTTTGAAAAATAACGTTTTTAGGCGTTTTAATTTATTTTCAACACGGACCTGATTAAAATAAGATTTTAATCATAACAGAATATTTGTGGGATTTAACTATTATCCGGTCGGTCACCAACGTTCGTTTGGTCGTACGATCGCGATGTTCGGTTAATTACGACGGAATGCGCATAAGCGCGAAAAACGATCCAAATTGCGCGACGAATGGATTTTTCTTATGCCAAACACTAAAATAAAATATTTTGGTGCTTACATAAATTTTTGGATGTCCGGATGTATTCAGAACGTATGTTATGCGCGAAAATGCAAACTTGTGCACTTTTTGACACTTTTAGTCCCTGAATGACCCAAAAGTTTATTTTAGCACACCGAACCCCTCAAAGCCTATTTCTAAGCTATGTAAAGGATATTTAAGGTGTGTTTAACTTATGGTCATGTTCCGGAATGTTCGTTACAGTTCAAATTGACATACTTTCGCAGTTTGTCATATTTAGTCCCTGTAAGCGAATTAACTTGTTTTTGCAATACCAAAGCCTTCAAAACTTATTTCTAAGTTATGTAAAGGTTATTTAAGGTATGTTAAGTATATGTCACTATTCCGGAGTGTTCGTTGCATTAAACTGGTTATATTTACGCATCAGTGCGCGTATAACCTTCCAGAAAGCGATATAGAGTTTGAAATCGAACAAGAATTGATATGTGTAAATGATACACATCTTTTTTTTACAAATCCCAAGTATGAAATACAATATTTCATTGGTTTGGCATTTGTTTGATGGCCGTGGAGACACAGGTGTTACATCAAGTGCCAAAATGTAGATAATAACTAATGTATATACGTTAATGAATCGGGTCGAGCTCGCTTGTCACGTAAGAATTAAAATTATAAAGATAGCATAACGAAATAAATACGCCGCTAATTTTTACCAAGTCTTCGCGTCGGGATGTTGACTGAGTCGACTCGCTGAGTTGACCGAGTCAACTGCGTTGACTCGGTTTGACCGAGTCGGCCGCACCACTTCAGAATCTGTCCCTTAACCCGAGACCCGAACCGAAATCTGAACCGCGCTGCTAACTGTTGTTGATCCGAGTTGACCGAGTTAACTCGGTTGACCCGTTTGGCTGATTTGACTCGAACCGTCCTACGTGACCCGAACTGTCCGACCCGAACCCGAACCTGCTCACCGAACCGTCTGAACCGCGAGTGAATCGAGCGAGCCGTAACCCCCAAATCTGACCCGTACAGAACCCACTTGACCATTGTTGGCTTCCGAACAGAAACCCGAGACCACCTCCACTATCGGGATCATCAACATCTCGACAACAGCAACATCATCATCATCGATCTTCACAGAAAAGAAAAATGGGGAGAAGGTTTACTGGAAACTTGGCGGATAAAGTCTTGAACCGCCGGACTGTTGACATTGACCACCGGATAAATAGACCAACCGCCGGATAATTGAACCGACCGCCGGTTTTTCTCTCTCTCCTCTCCGCAGCTCTCTCTCTCTTCGTTCTTTCCTGTTGCAGCCGCCACACGCCACTCAAGGCCCTCACCGGACCACCGAGGTGTGGTGGCCGGCCTCACGAACGTCGTCAGCTCCCGGTTACCGGTCATCGGTGCCGGCACGGATGTGGGTTACCGAGAACCGAGAAGGAAAGGGGGGTGTTGTATCGCTGACTATCGTCTACCGCCGAGCACCGCCACCTAGGGTGGTGGTCGGCCGGCCTCTTCTGTCTTCGTCATCAGAGAGAGAGCCGAGAGGGTGGAGATATTAGTGTATTGAGTTTGTATGTGTTTGATTCACTGTGTTTTGTTTGTGAGTATTCGAGAGAGGGAAGGGAGATTGAGAATATGTATGTGTGTGTATTTGATTGTTGTTGTCTGCTTGTGGGATGAGAAAAAAGGAAGAACTTCATATTCTTATTTATAAGCAGAATTGTTTACATTGTCCTGTAGGCATTTAAATAACATCCAGGTCATATGTTATACCCATTGAAACAATGGTTTTTAATTGTCTTATATGCATTCATATTACATTATGGGTAAGTGTTTTATCCCTTGACATAAAATCTCTTGTTGAGATTTGTAAAGATATTGTATAGATTTGGGTAATTATTTAATAGAGATCTTATGAGATCTGATGTACTATGAGCAGGTTTAGGCTTGTGGGTTTTGGGCTTGGGCCCAAGGCCTACAAGCCCATCTCATGTGCAAGTGGCCCGTAATTCCTACGAGACCCAATATCACGACCCAAACTTCATGAGCATAAAATATTCGTGTCACATCCATATTTGTCGGTGTTGTCAGTATTTCGTACGGTATCCGTCCGTTGTCATTTGTTGTTCCGCAGATTCCACTCGAATCTTCATACGCGTACTGTAGAGTCGGATAAGCGTTCCTAGGCACCCCAAAGGCCTAATTAAGTTGATTTATGCTGTAATCACTATTTATTATTGCGTTAATCTCCTGTTAATCGCGTAATTAAGAGCCGTAAATTACCGGTTGTCACAGTCTCCCCCTGTTAATAAAATTTCGTCCTCGAAATTTAGACTATGTTAACTCCTCAGAGTTACGTTATGTGTAGAAAATACGAATAGTACCAAAGTGAACGATCATGAAGTCGAATCAGGACTTATTCGAATGATGTGAATTCAAGGACGTATCACAATATGCAAATGAATTCTAGAAATGATTGCATCCAGTAAATGAATTTAGATTTCAACAAGCTCAAATGTAATAGTTTGCATGAAACGCTTGATCATGATCAGCCCAAGCTGCAAGTTCTACCGACGCCACAAGGTGTCGTAGTGAATGAAACAATTCAAATATAGCGGTGATCGAACAAGTATCACCTATGTTTTGCATAAAACGCTCAATCATGATTAGCCCAAGCTACAAGTTTGTACTGACACCACAAGGTGTCGAAATCAACAAACGACTAAATGGAATCGTAGACCAAACAAATCTACTACGACTCAGAACAATGAAACGCTTGTTAAAATGAATTCGAATATGATGTTTCCGATACATCATATGGTGTCTTGAATTGAATATGTGTAATGAACAAGTTCAAACAATTGAATTTGATTTCGGCGCAAGCCGACAATACATGTATCGACAAGGAAACTTTCGGCATGGTCACAACGAAATACCATGTTTGCAACTTGAAAAAGAAAGGAATTTTCAAGAAAATGTGTTGACTTGATAACAAAGAAGCCAACAATTTCAATAATGCGGGTCATTCGAATCACAAATCAATAATTAGATTTAGCAAAATAATATTTGAACTTTGATGAAACGCTTATTCGAGACGAAACCACATGCGTAACAAACGATGCATGCGTAACATATGAGTTTTCAAGAAATGAAGCAAATGAATATTCGTTATACTGAAAGAAATGGCCGTGACACAATGACCATCAAGAGGAGTAGAGATACGAAAATCTACTCAGTAAATGTGAAAGTCGAAATTTCAATAAAAGAAATTTACGGACTTTACCTGGGGTTGCATGTGATAACCAGTTATTAGGTGACATTACCTTGGAATGTCAGACATAGCGTATTCGTCGTTAATCAGATAGGGGGATACGGTGACTTGCATCTTTTCCTTAGCATGACTCGTGTCGTTTGCAGGACCGCGTGCCAACTGCCGCTTCCTGATCGATAGTCGCATGTGACGTACTTCAACCCCCGTTGATGTATAGCTTAAGTCTCGCGTATACCTGTGCGCCAGCGTTTCGTTTCGCGTAGAATGTGATGTACTCCGACATCTGTTGACGTAAAATTTGAGTTCTATGTATTCTCGTGCACTAGCGTTTTGTTATGCGTAGGCTGCCTGCTCGGGAAGTTAAAACATCATAGACAATATGTATAATTGTGTGTGCCCGAATTAATATTTGCAGTTCCTACGTGATGACCTTTAATGAACTTCAACGTAAGTTTCCGAAGGCCTTAAATGCACGTTTCCTAAACTCTCAGGGTTTTATGTACTGTATGCGACTGTTTTGTGTACCGTGTATAAAACACCACTATAGCGTATGTTTGAAATCAAAATTTCGACTGTTTGATTTTCGGCAACGGTTGGAGACCATATTCGAGTACTAAGCGTTCGGTATGTATTCAACGTTTGAATAATCTAAGTCCCCAGATAAATATGAGGTTAGAGCCTAGGTATTCTTTACAGAGAACCCTATTCGCTGTAACCTATAGCTCTGATACCAATCTGGGATCAGAGCTAGGGTGACCTATGGCTGTAACCTATGGCTCTGATACCAATCTGTCACACCCCGAAATATCAGAGCATTGGCGTGACTGGACTGGTATCTTCATTGCACAGCGGAAGCAAATAAGCTAAGTCTTTTAGAAATTGAACGCCCACTAAGTACTCGACTCTTCATGGTTCTCCTATTCCAACCGTGCCTTGTCTTAGAACTGTAACCTGAGAAAGAAACATGCGAAAAATCAACATAAAGTTGAGCGAGTTCATAGTTTGTTTGTAAAAGATTTGAAATAAATCTTTTTGAATAACCGGTTTTTGAAGTATTGTTGAGAAAACGAATTTAAAATCATTTTCTTGTCAAGTTATACAGAAACTTTGTATGAAAACATGGTATGTATCTTGTATAATTCGAGTATTTCTGTATGTATCATGTATTCTTGTATAAATCACGTATTCTTGTATGTATCATGTTTTCTTATATAAATCAAGTATTCTGTATGTATCTTGTTGTTAATGGGTTGCAAGGCCATTAACATGTGACACGACATAGGAAGTCACCAAACCATAGGCATTTTTCTGTAGTCGATTCACGACTGAGACACAAAAACACTGCTTGGTAAAAGAGTGGCCAAGAGTGGGGCTGCCCGGAACCCATTAGATCTAACCTTTTGTTCTGCGGTCTAAGTATGTACACGATTAATGGTGCTTATGGTACCCTATTCGTGACACGATTTCTCGTATCATTCTTGTATCCATCATATCAAGTATCAATTTTTCAGTTCTTGTATAAGTATCAATTCTCATGTGTTTGTATACTCTTGTATTTGTATTTTCTCGTAGTTTAGAAAACTAGAATTCGTGTGTAAACGCTTGTTTGAAAAACCGGTATAAAACATAAGCTTTTCGTAAACCATTTGTGTCAGATAAATCTTGCTTGTAAAATGGTTTATAAATATGTAATTCTTGTATGCTTTGCAAAAAGTGCATGTCTTTCCACCCCGAAAACATTTAGAAAAATGTAAAATCGTAAAAAGGTGGGGTTATGAACTGACCTGAATATTCCTGTGCAAAGCTAGCTAATTTACGACTTCGTGATGTCGATTCCGAGGCTCGACTTGCTAGCGTGCATTCTACAGTATTCCTAACACGGAATATCTAATAAGTTTCGAATAATGTGGTAACTAATCTACGTGTTACCGAGCTCTACCGAATCGTTGATCGAACGATTTGACGGTAAATAGTTAACTTAATGAAAATGACTAAGTTAAATTGCCGCGAGAAGTCGTTTGAGTATGTGGGAATATTCGTATGAAAGTATTATATAATAAACTCGTATTATATATTGCGTTTGTGTATATTTGCCAAAAATATACGTATGTGCCGTCTAGGCGTATAAAATAAATATAACAGTTATATTTATTTTGTAAAAGAATCGTCGACTTGTATTGGAAAATAAATATATAACTATATTTATTTATAAAAAGGATTCGAGTTTGTTTGAAATAAATATAATAAACTATATTTATTTGTTGTCGAAATAATTTCCGTATCGTTGTTTTCGTAAGTTGTAAGTTGTTGTCGAAGGAAACTTTATATTTGTATCTCGTAAAAGTCGCTTTATAACAATAGTTGTCGTTTTACAAGAAAAGCACGTTTTTTTTTTTATAATAAAACTCGTTTTATTTTACGGGTTTTCTCGAAAAACGGGCAGAGTTTCCTCTGTTTTTTGACGCCCCGACAACACAAGTTGTCGTTATTTTTCAAGATTCAACAATTATCAACAAACAATATATGTGAAACTTTCGTCAAGTGCCAAAATGTAGATAATAACTAATGTATATACGTTAATGAATCGGGTCGAGCTCGCTTGTCACGTAAGAATTAAAATTATAAAGATAGCATAACGAAATAAATACGCCGCTAATTTTTACCAAGTCTTCGCGTCGGGATGTTGACTGAGTCGACTCGCTGAGTTGACCGAGTCAACTGCGTTGACTCGGTTTGACCGAGTCGGCCGCACCACTTCAGAATCTGTCCCTTAACCCGAGACCCGAACCGAAATTTGAACCGCGCTGCTAACTGTTGTTGATCCGAGTTGACCGAGTTAACTCGGTTGACCCGTTTGGCTGATTTGACTCGAACCGTCCTACGTGACCCGAACTGTCCGACCCGAACCCGAACCTGCTCACCGAACCGTCTGAACCGCGAGTGAATCGAGCGAGCCGTAACCCCCAAATCTGACCCGTACAGAACCCACTTGACCATTGTTGGCTTCCGAACAGAAACCCGAGACCACCTCCACTATCGGGATCATCAACATCTCGACAACAGCAACATCATCATCATCGATCTTCACAGAAAAGAAAAATGGGGAGAAGGTTTACCGGAAACTTGGCGGATAAAGTCTTGAACCGCCGGACTGTTGACATTGACCACCGGATAAATAGACCAACCGCCGGATAATTGAACCGACCGCCGGTTTTTCTCTCTCTCCTCTCCGCAGCTCTCTCTCTCTTCGTTCCTTCCTGTTGCAGCCGCCACACGCCACTCAAGGCCCTCACCGGACCACCGAGGTGTGGTGGCCGGCCTCACGAACGTCGTCAGCTCCCGGTTACCGGTCATCGGTGCCGGCACGGATGTGGGTTACCGAGAACCGAGAAGGAAAGGGGGGTGTTGTGTCGCTGACTATCGTCTACCGCCGAGCACCGCCACCTAGGGTGGTGGTCGGCCGGCCTCTTCTGTCTTCGTCATCAGAGAGAGAGCCGAGAGGGTGGAGATATTAGTGTATTGAGTTTGTATGTGTTTGATTCACTGTGTTTTGTTTGTGAGTATTCGAGAGAGGGATGGGAGATTGAGAATATGTATGTGTGTGTATTTGATTGTTGTTATCTGCTTGTGGGATGAGAAAAAAGGAAGAACTTCATATTCTTATTTATAAGCAGAATTGTTTACATTGTCCTGTAGGCATTTAAATAACATCCAGGTCATATGTTATACCCATTGAAACAATGGTTTTTAATTGTCTTATATGCATTCATATTACATTATGGGTAAGTGTTTTATCCCTTGACATAAAATCTCTTGTTGAGATTTGTAAAGATATTGTAGAGATTTGGGTAATTATTTAATAGAGATCTTATGAGATCTGATGTACTATGAGCAGGTTTAGGCTTGTGGGTTTTGGGCTTGGGCCCAGGGCCTACAAGCCCATCTCATGTGCAAGTGGCCCGTAATTCCTACGAGACCCAATATCGCGACCCAAACTTCATGAGCATAAAATATTCGTGTCACATCCATATTTGTCGGTGTTGTCAGTATTTCGTACGGTATCCGTCCGTTGTCATTTGTTGTTCCGCAGATTCCACTCGAATCTTCATACGCGTACTGTAGAGTCGGATAAGCGTTCCTAGGCACCCCAAAGGCCTAATTAAGTTGATTTATGCTGTAATCACTATTTATTATTGCGTTAATCTCCTGTTAATCGCGTAATTAAGAGCCGTAAATTACCGGTTGTCACATTTATGGGGATAAAACCCAAGTTCATTTGATAATACATTAGTTAGGGGTAAACCCTAATTATTGAAAACAAAATGTCTTGTTTATTTAGGTAACTTTTATAGCCACTATTCCAAGCCTTCAGTGCTCTCCAGCTGGCTTCTATTGGGCTTTCATATTACGTTACATGAAACGCGTTTTAAAAACATTTTGTTAGCAAGAAATACTGGTGAGTGCATCCCAGTTTAATCAACAGTTTTATCACTTTTACAGAATTGAGGGCAACCCGCAATTACATTTGTTTATATCTAATCAATTACTCAATCAGTACTGTCAAACCCTGACTTGTGGGTCATATTATCCATTGGCTAACTCTTTGTCCAATGATAACGTTTTTCCAAATTTTGTATACAAAACCCCAACATACCAGCAGTAATTGTAGAATCACAAATACTCAATTACTGTTAAGTGTAAGTTAAAATATTTGAGGTTTAGGTAAAACATTTTGACTTTTATAAAAAGATGGCAAAAAGCAGATGTACTCACATTGCAAGTTTAGATAATACTAAGGCTTCCTGAGAATCTCCTGGTTATTATCTATTAAATCAAATAATGCACACGTGTTAGTAAAATAACTCAATTCAAATTAACCGTACAACTCGAGACAGAATTCCAATGACTGAATCGGGCAGAGCCGACATGCATTACAGAATTTTAAATCAATCGGGTGTACACACGAGACAGAATTCCAATGACTGAGTCGGGCAAAGCCGACATGCATTACGGAAATTCTAAATCGATCGTGCAGAGTAATAGCAGGGTTATAGTATTTACAACGAGGCAAAGCTTCGCTAGATACTAGGTATTATGCTTGGGCAGAAGTTCTACTACTATAGAATTTAGAGAGAGAATCGGGAATTGAACAACTGAACAAATGAGCTCGAGCCCTCCATTTATAGGCTAATTCGGGGGTCTGTCGCCCCCGCGACAGCCAAAGCCTAGGCTTTCGCGGCCCGCGAGAGCCTCTAAGGCGGCCATTGCTTTGACTAGTCAGCAGACAAGCCTTGCCACGCGTCTGCCACGTGGCACCTTACGTGTCCGGATAAGTTTCAGGCCGTCGCGCCCGGCGATAGACCAAAGGGTCTCTGTCGCGGCCCGCGAGCGACTGCCAAACTTGGTTTTTGTTGTTTTTAATAAGTGTAGGGCTATTTCAGGTCCGTTTCTCACGTACGGGTGTATTTTAGGACATTTAGGGGTGTCCTAAATATTTTAGGAGGGTTGTTATACATGAGATCTTTGAAAACATGTTTAATGTTTTTTGAAATCATATACAATGTTTTTGAAACATACACTAGGTAAATATACCATGTTAAAATTGTTTTGTGAATGCAGTATATCTATCACTTCCGTCAATCTCAGATCGTAGCAGAAAACAGATCAAGACAAGGTTTTGTATTGTTAAAATTAGGGAAAAGTCTATTTTAAATGAGGAGTGGCAAACTTGTAATTAAGGAGAACTTCCTTAGTGCCTTGCATATAAATAGAGATGTTATGTTTGATTTTTAGAGGTTTTGCTCATTTGAAGAAGTTAGAGAGAGAAAGCTCTACGAGGTGATTCATGGTTCTTGTATTTGTTATATCATCAATCGAATCATTGTTTAATTACGCTCTTGTGTCCGATCCACACATGTACACGGATTCCGCACGTCGTACGTGTTCTTCGCAATCGACGGTTATTCGAATTCAATCCGGAAACGCGTTCACAAGTGGTATCAGAGCGGGAGATCGGTTGCACGGATTAAAGATACGAGATTTCATCAAAACCGGAGCTGAATCGCATCAAAATTCATCATATTTTCTGTTTCTACTCATCTTCTTCACGTTTTACACCTTAAATCTCAGATCTACAAAAATTTAACGGTTAAAAACGCTTGAAATTTTGATATAATGTGCGAAAGACGGTTTTGATTAATCCTCCAAAGTTTCAAAACAAAATTCGAAGATTTACGCGTTCAATTGGTTAAAAAACTGATCGAAAAAATGAAGTTGTTCGCTGAATGTGTTTGGTACGAAGCTATAGCTTCGTACGAAGCCAATTAGATACGAAGTAATTTCGTACGAAGTCACAATTGTTACATTTTGGTACGAAGCCACGTTTTTTACAAAGTCATATTTTGCAATCTGCATGCATTATGCACATTATACTAAGCTAGGCTGTTACACATGCACGTGTCCTCCATATTTGACTTTTAAGAAATCCACAGCAATTGCATGCATTGGCTATTCATACATATTCATTACCCCATATACTTACGAAGCCATTGGTGTCTGTTGTTTTTACGAAGTCACAAACCCACATACAACCTGCATGCAAGATATTATATTTGGTACGAACCCATTTTAGTACGAAGTCACGTCAGGGCCGGCTCAACGATTTTAGGGGCCTAAAGCGAAGTAAAAGTTTGGGGCCCTTTATTTGATTTGGGGACCGACAACAATAGAAAAAAAGTCATATCAGATTTGATAACTTGGGCACAAATCCTAAAGAATAAATTAATACGAAAACTGGTTGGTCAAGAATAACAAAAGGAAATCAAAATATAGCAAAGAAGTGGATTGGTTAAAGTGCATAAAATCAAGCAAAGAAAGAACATGATTATAATGGTTACAGTCAAAAGGAAACCCATAATTGTTCTAGAAAAACAAGACAACAAGAAGAACTTCAAAATGGGAGAGACGGTATGTACAAGTAACAACTTAAGCTAACCCTAATAAAAAACGGGGGCCCTTCAAATGTGGAGGCCCCAAGCAACCACCTTATTTTGCTTACACAAGAGCCGGGCTTGAGTCACGTATACGAAGCTAGTTGTGTTGTGCTGTTTATACGAAGCCACAGCTTTGTACGAGGTCTAGTATGTTGGATTTATATGTACCGGTTCGATAAGTCAACGCTGCTGACCGAGCTATGACCCGCAAGAGTTACACCTTGGGCAACGAACATTAAATCCACTTAACTCGATTAACTGGTGACCACGAACAATTAACGGAACGAAATATATAATTATCTAGAATAATTATATATCAACGAGAAACGGGATTTATTATTTATACACGTTATAAATAATTTAACGTTTAATTACTTATTTAATTAAACTTTGTTTTTCTGGCTTCGTATCGCGTCTGGGCTTGAACTTATTATATTGGGCTTCGCGGCCTAAGAGATAATGAGGGATGTTAACCTAAATATATTTACTATATATATTTTATGTTAATCATCTCCTTTGTGTGAGCCTACTGCCGTAAGAAAAGTGAAAGGAAATCACTTTGGTTTTTGTGTGAGACAATCAAAAGAAAAGGCAGCCGCCACCTTCATAAAAGGTTGGTGCCACTTTTCTTTGCTCTCATCTTACGATAGTTGACCAGCCAAGCCAAAGCCGCCGCCGCTTGGTTCGTGTTTGTGTCTAGCATCCGTTCGTTGTACCTCGGTGTCTCACACGGTTATTATTAATCAAAAGTGTATAATTTTTCTCATCGGTAGATTAATTATTTTATATACCGTATTTGCATGTTTGTAACCATGATCCTGTTCGGTTCACTTTTGGTGTTGATTATTTATATTTATTCCGCTGCGTTTTTATTAATTATATATTTAGTTGATAAAATATATCAAACCCGTTTTGATAAAAAGTAAAATTGACACCACTGAATCCCAACAGTGGTATCAGAGCCACGCTTACAACATGCAAATCGGAATAGGTCCTTTTAACCGGTTATAGATCTCAAACTTTAACTTGTTTAAAGTTTCAGATCTAAATATTTCTTGGGCAAAAAGTTATTTGGTCAAAAGTTTTATTTGTTTTATTTGACCAAAAGATTGCTCACTTCAATATGATTGTGTTGAATATGTAAATCTGGCCGACCTTGTACTTGTATTTTTGTTATTGTTTTGTTTTATGGTTTTGGCCCACTTTGTGGTTCAAAGTTGTAATAGATTAGGGTTTCAATTCTTGTTATATTTTTATATTATAATATAAAGTTGAAGACCCGAAGACAAAACTGAAGACATTACAGGAATCAAGGAGGTGCTAAAGACAACTAGATGCACTAGGTCCATCCTTGTGGTTGTTTGTTACCCCATGACCTAGTTTGGTCTTGCTATTTGGCTCTAGCAAGATCAAACAAAATGGCCTAAAGATTTACATATTTATTTTTGATATTATGGTTGCTTTTATCATATAAGGTGTTATATAACATACCAACCTAATACCAAACTTTTTAAAAGGTGTTTTAAAATGTTCACAATCAATTATAACAAGTTCTAAATTGATTTTTACAATTTGTAAATATTTGTGATAAAACAAATAGTTTATTTTAAAATAAATAATAACCATTAGAGTTTTTGAAATTTAACAAGTTTTAACTTTCTAAAACTCATAACTTAATAGTTTTAAAACTATTAACTTTTAAATGGTTATACAAGTCGCGACAAACTTAGTTTTAATAGGTTATTTAAAATTAAGTGTCCTGAGAGATGAAATGGTTCATCAAGATGTCACGACTAAATATGTACTAAAATTGGCTCTTACGACCCTATTTGGTAAATATTAAATTAACCCATAATTAAAATCAATAGTCTATGCCATCCTATCACAAGCTACACTTGGAACATAAAAGCGAACCATCAGTGTTTGGAGCCACAACACCACACTTGATGTCTAGCATATCCTTCCAAGGTGCAAGGGTTTCGTTGACACTTCCGGCCCTTCCACACGTACCTCTTTTAGGACGACTATTACTTTTTCTTTTCTCACCAGATGCTCCAGCTGTCTCGAAAGTAGAAAGTCGGCATAGATGAGGCTAAACGTATCAATGCATAGACAAGAGTTATCTTAGCGGCCTCATACTAGAGAGTTGTGCAATTCTCACAATTGAAACTCGTTGTCAATCTGCCTAGTCACTTACTAAAGTGCATGCCACAGCTGCCTTTACTACTGACATAGCCAGATTCTCATTCCTTGTTCTAATTACTGTAATGGGTCACTAATTAAATAAGGAAATATACATTGAAAATACTAATTAAAATATCTTTGCTTATGTAACAAATGTCTAATGAAAACAACTCCTTCGTTCTCAAGTCTATACTTGAAAAGGAAAAACTGAATAACACCAACTTTCTCGAATGGCACCGCAATCTGAGAATAGTTCTCAAGATGGCGAAAAAGCTATATATCTTAGATGGCCCAGTCCCTACCGAGCCTGAAAGTAACACTACTGCTGCTCGTAAGGCACTGGAAAAGCATAACGAGGATGCCATTGAGGTAGCCTGCCTTATGCAAGACACCATGTCTCCTGAACTTCAGAAGAACATGGAAGATAAAGATGCTTATGACATGATCCAGCAACTGAAAGGCATGTTTCAGAAACAAGCCCGACAGGAGCGATATGACACCATGAAGCAGCTCATAAGCTGTAAAATGCAAGAAGGATCATGTGTCAGTACTCATGTGCTTAAGATGAAAGGGTACATTGATCAGATGAACAAACTTGGTTATCCCCTGCAAGATGAAATGGCAACGGACTTCATCTTGAACTCTCTCCCTAGCTCATATGACCAGTTTATTATGAACTATAATATGAATGCTTGGGTGAAGACTGTACCTGAGCTACATGGTATGATCAAAACGGCCGAGATTAACATTCCACATAAAACCAACCAAGTTCTGATGGTCAAGTCTGGTGGTGTTAAGAAGCCCAACAACAAGAAAAAGGCTCATTATAGCAAAGGCAAGAAAATGGCTGTTGTTGCTGCCAAACCTGCCACCAACAACAAGCAGGTTGCTAAACCACCCCCTCCCTAGGAGCGTCAGTGCTTTGAATGCAACCAAATGGGGCACTGGAAAAGGAACTGCCCGCAGTATCTAGCCAAGCTGAAGGCGAACAAGGCCAATAACGTTGGCACTTCTTCAGGTATTCTCATTTATGTTATTGAGCTTTTTACTGTCTCTAGCAACACATGGGTATTTGATACCGGGTGTGGTTTCCACATCACTAATGTTTTGCAGGAGCCTGAAAAGTGGATGAAGCTGAAACAAGGCGACATGGAACTCATTGTTGGTGATGGGAAAAGAGTGCCCGTTCTTGCAACTGGCACATTTATTTTTTCATGTCCTTCTGGCCTTGTAGTTAATTTAAACAATTGTTTGTTTGCACCTGGTATAACCAGAAACATTATTTTGGTTTCCCTTTTGTTTGAACAAGGTTTCAAGTACGTTTTTAGTGGCATTTCTATTTCTGCCTACTTGAATGGTGTCTTTTATTTTGAGGCTAAACCTCGAAATGGTATCTATGAGATTGATGTTCAAACATGCAATAACATATATCATCTTTCTAAGCGTAACAAAGCTGGTATTAATGAAACCTTTTTATGGCATTGTAGACTTGGCCACATAAGTAAGGCACGCATAAAATGGCTCCAATCTGAGGGGATTCTTGAATCCACTGGACATGACTCCTTTAATGATTGCGAATCTTGCTTAGCTGGCAAACTCACAAAGCATCCCTTCACTAGTGTTGGTGAACGGGACAATGGTCTGCTAGGACTCATTCATACTGATGTATGTGGCCCTTTCAGAACCATGACAAGGAACCATGAAAGATACTTCGTTACTTTCATCGACGATTATAGTCGATATGCTTATGTCTATCTTTTGAAGCATAAGCATGAAACTTTTGAAAAGTTCAAAGAGTTTCAAAACGAAGTAGAAAACCAACTTACTAGAAAGATAAAAGTACTTCGATCAGATCGAGGTGACGAATAACTTAGCTTAGAGTTCCTCAATCATCTCAAAGAGTGTGGAATAATTTCAGAACCCACTCCACCTGGCACACCCCAACTTAATGGCGTGAGCGAGAGGAGAAATCGAACCCTACTTAATATGGTTCGATCGATGATGTGTAGAACTAACTTGCCTCACTCCTTTTGGGGTCATGCTCTTATGACTGCCGCCAGCATTGTCAATCTGGATCCGACTAAAAAGGTAAACAAAACTCCATATGAGATATGGCATGGGCGTAAACCCGATTTGGAATACCTAAAAGTATGGGGATGTGATGCATACATCACAAGTGATGCTGATGATAAGCTCGATCCTCGAGGCGAAAAGGTTGTTTTCGTCGGATACTATAAAAGAAGCGGATATTATTTCTACCATCCTGATGCAAATGTTATTTCCATCAGAAGGAAGGGGCGTTTTCTCGAGGAAGAACTTCTTAATCGAGGAACTGGAAATAATGTGTTTGATCTTGAAGAAATTCGAGAACCAACTACAACCGCCGATGAAGTCGGAACGTCTGAACAACAAGAAATTGTTGCTGATGAATCAGACATGAACACAGGCGTTCGAAGAAGTAGCAGGACTCGTAAAGAACCTGACAGATACCTTTGGCATCTCGAAGGTGCTGAAGTCTTGGTAGTAGATGAGTCTAATGACGAACCTACTAACTACAAATCTGCTATCTCAGATCCTGAATCTGCGAAATGGCTGGAAGCCATGAACGCTGAGATGCAATCTATGCGTGATAATCAAGTCTGGGACTTGGTTGAGCTACCCCCTGAATCTCGGGCAGTAGGGAGCAAATGGGTTTTCAAGAGAAAAACCGATATGCATGGAAATGTACACACCTTTAAAGCACGGCTAGTTGCGAAGGGTTTCACTCAAACTCAGGGTATTGACTATGATGAAACCTTCTCGCCCGTTGCTATGATCAAATCGATCAGGATATTGCTTGCCATAGCCGCGTACTATGACTACGAGATATGGTAAATGGATGTCAAAACCGCTTTTCTTAATGGGCACCTCTCTGAAGATGTCTATATGGTTCAGCCAGACGGTTTTGTTGATCCAAAATATCCTAATAGGGTGTGCAAGCTGAATAAGTCCATTTATGGACTCAAGCAGGCGTCTCGTAGCTGGAATCTTCGTTTTGGCCAAAAGATCAAAGAGTTTGGTTTTGTCAAAAATGAAGATGAGCCTTGTGTTTACAGAAAGGCTAGTGGGAGCACTATATCATTCCTCATCCTGTATGTGGATGATATACTGATCATTGGAAACAGCGTCCCTATGCTTAACGAAGTTAAACACTATTTGGGAACTTGTTTCGCAATGAAAGATCTTGGAGAAGCAGCTTATATTCTAGGAATCAAGATCTATAGGGATAGATCTAAGCGACTTCTTGGGCTAAGTCAAAGTACATACATAGACAAAATGATGACACGCTTTAAGATGGGAAACTCCAAGAAAGGAGGTGTTCCTATGACTAAAGGGACTGTGTTGAACAAATTGAAATCTCCTTCAACGGACATTGAAATTAAGCGAATGGAAGCAATTCCATATGCTTCAGCGATTGGTTCTATCATGTATGCTATGTTATGTACTAGACCTGACGTCTCGCATGCTTTAAGCATGACTAGCCGTTATCAGCAAACTCCTGGCATTGTCCATTGGACTGCTGTTAAGAACATTCTAAAGTATCTGAGAAGAACTAAAGATATGTTCTTAGTATATGGAGGAGTAGAAGAAGAGCTCACTGTAAGATGTTACACTGATGCTAGTTTTCAAACTGACCGAGATGATTCTCGCTCACAATCAGGTTTCGTATTCACTCTAAATGGAGGAGCTTTCTCATGGAAGAGCTCCAAGCAGAGTGTGGTGGCGGATTCAACCACCGAATCTAAATATATAGCCCCATCAGATGCTGCAAAGGAGGCTGCTTGGATGAAGAAATTCATAACCGACCTTGATGTGGTCCCAAGCATTAAGAAACCCATTGAGATATTCTATGATAACACAGGTGCTATTGCTCAAGCCAAAGAGCCCAGGTCTCATTACAAGGCCAAGCACATTCTAAGAAAGTTTCACTACATACGGGAAATTGTGGAACGTGGAGACATCGTGATAAGCAAAGTGGACACAAATCAAAACCTAGCAGACCCGTTTACTAAGCCCATGAATCAGGACAAGCATGATCAGCACATGGGTGCTATCGGGCTTAGATTAGCTAGCAGTATGTTTTGATTTAGTATTTGGATGTACGAACTTTTAACAGTTGTACTTTTGAATTCATTGTTAAAAAAAAAAAAGGGTAATGCACGGTACCCCTGACCGCGGAGGGGATAACCCCTCCCAGGCCGCCACCCGACAAGCCTGAGCCTGGCAGTAAATACCCTTGCCGAGCCGACCCTTTGAGGGTACTTTGTTCGCCCCAAGGTTCGAACCCGGTACCTCTTGGTAAGAGGTGGGTGTCGGTGGCCAACTGGGCTACCCCAGCTGGTTCTTTTGAATTCATTGTTGATTTACTAGTTAAATGCAATTCTGAATCTTATAACTGTGTTCGATTTTAATACGTTTAATCCGTGAATCTTGCATTCTAAACTATCCGTAGTCGGTCAGACTCGTGGGAACGATTCTGAATTAAGACTATTTTGACTTTGGATTCAAGAAGTTGACTTCTAAATTCACAGACATCATTGAGAATGACGTTGGATGTAACTCGCATCAAATCATCTTCATGGATCTAAGTCATAAGATGATTTGATATTGGTATACTCATTTAGTATCCTTTGACTTGAGATACATATTAGAACTTCCGTTAACCAAGGATTATTCTTTGATTACTGTCAACCGCTGTCGCGTAACTGTCAGTCATAAAGGCTTTAATTGGGAATAGTTCTGAAGTTCAGTGGGAGTTGTATGTAGTCGATATGGGATTCTGTACTCTTACATGACATGTAAAAGTTAGACATTGTGGCGCCCTCGTTGATTCAAACTGGTGAAGTGTAAGGCCTTACCCAAACTTACTGTGTGTTTGTTCGGACCACTTTGACTCTTGATCGAGAACAATAATAATTGAACACCATATGAGAATGAACTTAATCCATGTCACATTGATTCAATTTATGTCTTTTACAGAAAGGATGAATGACAACAACTACCATAAGTCTATTGTCTTGCAATAGTAAGTTGTTACTAATAGCAAGGTGTTTTGGTTAATGACTTTAAAGTGTCATACCTTGTTAGGGGCAGCCATGTGCAGCTAGAGCGCCGCTGACTGTCTGCGTTGAGGATTTTATCGAAGGCCGTCCAAGTGGGAGATTGTTGGATTTATATGTACGGGTTCGATAAGTCAACGCTGCTGACCGAGCTATGACCCGTAAGAGTAACACCTTGGACAACGAACATTAAATCCACTTAACTCGATTAACTGGTGACCACGGACAATTAACGGAACGAAATATATAATTATCTAGAATAATTATATATCAACGAGAAACGGGATTTATTATTTATACACGTTATAAATAATTTAACGTTTAATTACTTATTTAATTAAACTTTGTTTTTCGGGCTTCGTATCGCGTCTGGGCTGAACTTATTATATTGGGCTTCGGGGCCTAAGAGATAATGAGGGATGTTAACCTAAATATATTTACTATATATATTTTATGTTAATCATCTCCTTTGTGTGAGCCTACTGCCGTAAGAAAAGTGAAAGGAAATCACTTTGGTTTTTGTGTGAGACAATCAAAAGAAAAGGCAGCCGCCACCTTCATAAAAGGTTGGTGCCACTTTTCTTTGCTCTCATCTTACGATCGTTGACCAGCCAAGCCAAAGCCGCCGCCGCTCGGTTCGTGTTTGTGTCTAGCATCCGTTCGTTGTACCTCGGTGTCTTATACGGTTATTATTAATCAAAAGGGTATAATTTTTCTCATCGGTAGATTAATTATTTTATATACCGTATTTGCATGTTTGTAACCACGATCCTGGTCGGTTCACTTTTGGTGTTGATTATTTATATTTATTCCGCTGCGTTTTTATTAATTATATATTTAGTTGATAAAATATATCAAACCCGTTTTGATAAAAAGTAAAATTGACACCACTGAATCCCAACATAGTATTACAAAACTCAGGTCTGCATACTTCGCACAAATCAAAACGTTGTTGATTAGTTGTTTCATACGAATCCAGATTGAGTACAAATCAATACATTCATACGAATCAACAGTTAATTGTCATTCGAATAGATCTGCACACTATTCAATTGTCTACACAGTTGTTTTTGGTACGTATCTGATATAGATCTGGTACTAGGATATGATACGAATTTGAACAGATTTGATTCTCATGTGCACGGATTGTATGCGTATATTATTCTCGAACCAATAGATCAGTTCATACGGATCAGTGGATTGAATTACGAATCTGAACTGATTTATTCATCAGCAGACTGCATCCGTAGAATCAATCGCAGAAGTGTATATCTGCAGAATTGTTTTAAAATCAATGTCGGTTCGGATTCAGGTGTATATCCGCAGAATTAAGAATCTGTATACATGAATCAGGAAGCAAGGCTGTTATAACTTTGCGAGAATCAAGGATTATTTGATTCACACAATCTGAGTTCGAGTCATATTCACGAATCAAGAAACGTCTAGTTCATTCAAGTTATCATTAGTTTTCACAAATCTGCGAGTTTAAAAATATTCTGTTATTCAGTTTCGCAAAAAAAAAAAAAAAAAAGCCAGCATCAGAAACAATCAATCAGAATGGATCGGCAAGTGATTGTATTGAACAGATCTACATTTGTTTGAACAAGCTTAGAAACAATCTGGTCTTTCGAATCAAGGACTGTTGATATGAATTTGTTTGTGTGCAGAAGTGTTATTTACAGATCTGCTTACTTTCATTCGAACAAACCCAGCAATCAAGTAATGACGGACCAACTGTTCGAGTACATTCGCAGATTAGTGTTCGCTGTTTTTATTCGCTGTTAAAAAGTTCATCCGCTGCAGATAATTCGTCCAGTTATTCGCAGACAGTCGTTGCAGAAACAGATCAGATTATTCACTGAAATCAAAACAGATTCGTTGTTAGTTGTTCGTCTAATAGCAGAATTCAAGTTCATCTGCTTTTTATAGCTCATTTGCTGAACGGATTGTTCATTCGCTGAAATCAGTGTGCAGTCACAGTAGTCCATTCGCAAATCAACAAGAACGGATTTGGTTTTAATCTCAACATATTAGAACGAATCCAGATTTGAAACGACATCCATTCATGAAATATAGTTCATCCGTTAATCTGTTCCATTCGCTTAAACAAAAGGTTCATTCGCACAACCTCACAAAGCATTATTCGTGTTCCTCCGCGCGAGTCTAAAACCAATCCCTATCTGCAAAAATTCAACATTATTTCATAGTCACGCATTTCAAAGGTTTTAAGTTTTCGGTTTGTTAAAACTAATCGAGTGTTTGTTTAATTGCAGGTGATTCAAGAGATTCACGGTGATAAACAAGGTCATAATCGAGGTGATATTCAAGATAATCAAGGTGATTCAAAGATTCAAGATCATGGCAGACGAATTTTATAACACGTTTTTTTAACGCTTACACATCCGAAACAACGTCGGAGACAAGAAGCATTTCGAAAACGATTTCGGATAGTCTGAACTACGATAACAAGTACGGAAACCAACATAAACCACCGAAACTTATGAATATAGACGACTATAACTGGTGGAAAAACAGATTTGAGGGTTGGGCAAAAGCGTTTGCGTATGATAGTTGGGTAATGATGAGAGTTAGGATATAAAAAACCAACAGAACAAGGTGGAATTTTATTAACACTTGAAGAATTTACTGATAACGAAGCAAAACACATTTCTGCTGAACAAAAGATGATTGCATTGTTATATCAATCTATCCGAGACGATATTATTTCACTACATGATTATGACAACACTTCAAAAGGTTTATGGGAAGTGTTAGAAAAAAAATGTGTGTGTGGTGATGAAATTGTTAAAAACAAACGATCGTCATTGAAAAAGAATTTAATTTGTTTACATGCTTAAAAGACGAAAACGTCCGTCAAATGATTGAAAGATTTTGCCATATTAAACTCCAACTGGAGAGGTTTGGTGTTTACAAAGACAATGAAGAGATCATTGACAGGCTGATCGAAGCACTTCCAAATGAAAACGAATGGCCATACTATGTCATGATACTCAAAAACAGCAATTATATGAAAACAATGACCCTTGATTGGTTGATTGAAAAGCTTGAAGGCCACGAACTGGAATTACAAAAGCATAACAAAATGGCCAATCAAAATTATCAACTGAAGAGGTAAGGTCCCAAAAACCTTGCTTCAAGTACTTGGGACCATACCACAACCTCTTCCGTCTAACCCTCTTTAGACCTTGCGCGGCCGCGCACTGGTCCTACAAAGAGAACTTAGAAGGAAAACAACAAGCAGCACCCGCGCGCCAATAGGAAACTAACGAAACCTTGCGCTGATCTCCATAACAGATAAGGATAAAAATCCTAATAAACACTCCCGCATACAAAATATCTAGACTTGGATATTATTTACTTCACTGATACCATACGATAAGGAGCCACACAGGATTATAGCTGTATTCTTCTAGAAGGCTCCATCATGCACCACCAGACGGTTATAACCGAACGGCCACGTGTCATCATCCCAGGCTCCCTTGAAGTCACGATGATGGCACGGAATTGAAGAGAGATCCTCACTTGCCCACTTTCCACGTGGCAATACTCCAGCCGTTGATCAAAGATCGCGATCCGCGTGCTCTCACACTCATTAAGTGATTAACGGAGGGAAAATAACCGCTTACGGAAATAACACTTTCCGTCAATATTTCACCAACAGGTTTTCCCGCCCAAACTTCGGCTATAAATAGAAGGATAATTCAGGTATAATCTTAAAGTTACATTTACTTCACTTACACTTCTTCTTCTTCATAAACCCAGTACTTATTTTCACGCCGGAGGGTGGTCACGAAGAGAACCCCCATTCACCCCATGGCGAGTCTGACGGTGGTTGTTTTGCAGTTACTGTGAAGAGAAGAAGACCTGTCACCCACGAACTGAACGAGAGGAGATAAACCCTTTTATGCAGATTCAAACCCCCTGGTTCAGTTGATTGCGGTCAATTAAACTAGTGTTTCTTCATTGGCGCCCACCGATTTCTCAGTCTCATTCATTTCTTCTCGTTTCGATTCACTTTTTCATCTCCGTTTTCCAAATGGAAGAAACTCCGACGAACCGTCAAACCAGCCCTCGGCCAAATTTCGCTCACAATACCCAAGTTGAAGGGATTGTGGAAGAGGCTTTGGATGATAATGAAGTTCAGTACATTGATAATCATCCGAATGATCCCGTCACTCCAGGGATACAACCTGAAATTCCTATAAGCTCAATTCTACCTCCTGGAGAAACCCCTATCTCCTGGTATGTCAGATCCCAAGGAGCAATGAATGCTGTGTATGCACAACTCTGTGCACAAACTACTCCTCCCACTCAGTCACGAAGACCTGTATCTCGTACTTGAGTACCATCGGTGCCTCATGTTTCTCATCATGATGCACCATCACAAGTTCAGGTAGAAGACACCGAAGTTTACTCTAGATCTCCAGCAAGATATGAGCATACTCACTCCGAAAATCGACGAAGAGAGTATCACGATGAATCTCATTCTCACCAAAGGCAGTCAGTTTACTCCAGGTTGGGCCCACGACGGGACACCCACACCAATGAGTACGACAGAACATACCACGAAGGGGACAGTACAAGCGTGTTCAATCGGTTGCAACCGAATTACAAAAGTTGTAAACCTCGCGCGGTTTACAACCCTGAAGCTGAACACGATTACAATTTGATCTACTGTCCGGCGGAAGCAGCAGAAAATTCCAAGTTCATCAGCGAAATCGCTTTGGCTCCCCTGGAAAAAGCAAAACTCCCATCCAATGTTGGCAAGTTTAATGGCATGACAGACCCAGATGACCATCTTCGGGTCTTCACTAGTGCAGGTTTGGTAGGGGGATGGACCCTACCAATGTGGTGTCATTTATTCATCTAGACTCTCACAGGCGCCACGCGACTATGGTTTGATAACCTGCCTGTTGGGAAGATAACATCATGGGTTAACCTGCAAGAAAAATTTTTAGTGCACTTCAGTCAACAGAGGAGGTCTATCCGAGATACCGCAGATGTCATGAATATTTGGCGACACGACGACGAGAGCTTAGAAGATTTTATTACGCGCTACAACAAAGATGTGACAACCCGAACTTTCTAGGTTAGTGACGTTTAACCTTGTGATCTTAACTTTCGTTATTCCTCTTCGATGTGTTAAACGGCCTGTGCTATCATAACTCTGTTAAAACTTAAAGTATGGTAATTCTGTAAACACTCGTAACCTTAGTAAACTCGCTAACGTAAAACATGATAATATATGTTGTGGGTGTAGTGGACCAGTTTAGGCACATTTTAGTGGGCTACACACATCACAAGAATGGTTTAACACACGCACATTATACTTGGGCCGCGAACCCGTTTAACTCTCACACATGCATCTGGGCCGGAGATCACACCCCTCTCACATCCCTTCTTCTCGGTCCACATCACTCAAAGCCCACATATGCCCCTTATGTTATACGTACTCTTTATGATGTGCCGCATAAATTTTCTTAGCACATATTAGATTGTCAACCCTAATTATTCTTGCTCCTCTCATAATTGCGACGGCATCAATCCCTGTCAAGAATCACCTCCCTTAGTCGAGTCTTCCGGTTAGTAGATCAATCCTTGGGATATCTCTTAATTGGTTGTTCTTGTTCATGTGTGGTATGATCAACAGAATTATATGTGTATGTGTGATGTAAGTGTAACTTAGGGTTATTATTAGATAATTTTGTTAAGCAAACTGATAGAACAAGTCTGGCAATAATTATGGTTACTACGTTTTAATATGAATTACGTGCACGAGTTGTGATGTATGATTCTCTTGATGAGCAATTGATTTGTTAAGAAAGCTGAAACACATGAATATTGGATCGGTGAATTGGGGGGGGTTGGTGTGATGTAATTAATAAACATAATTGCTCAGATGTGATATTTGCGGCATATTGATAATGGATGTTATGCTATTTTGAATCTAAAGATGTCCATGCAATGAACTGCATAGATTTTAGGTTAGTGGTTTGTGACATACATGGACACGAATGATAAAGGGTAATTGATTAAATATGATATGTGATATTGGGTGATTGACTATTATAATGTTCATATATGAATTGATAATAGTCACTCTTGAGGTTAGGATGATAATTGATTGTGTTGGACCGATTAATTGGATGTAATCAATATATGAATTCAGTTGGGCTTCATATGATAATTTGGGCCGAGTAATATGACAGATTGCATACATAGTATGTGGGCCGATAATTGTTAAATGAATGAATACATGTTATTGAATTTGCTTAATGATATTGATCATATATGATAATTTAGCAAATCTGCCATGCTCATGAATTTTACATATTATCTAAGGGATCAGTAGGTTAACATTGAAGTAATAGTTATCATATTAATTTGTGGGCTGCACTTACATTGGGAAAACATGCAGTTGCATAACACAAAAGCCTTTGGGCTAACTAAAGGATTTGGGCCGGCTATTGGATAGACATTGACTTAGGGCACAACTTACTTTTGTCAGTAGTCGATATGGTAACGGTCTAGTGGTTCACATGGGGAAGCCCCCACTGATTATGGATATGGTTTGGGAAATAAAGATACTGGTTAACTCGTAGTTTACGAAACAACTTATGGTTTTCAAAACAAACTTTTGAAACTAAACAACCAACTGTGAACTCGCTCAACTTTGTTGTTGACTCGTTGTTACATGCCTTGCAGGCCTTTAGGTGCTTATTGCTGGAACTTGCGGTCTGGGATGCTGGAGTGGTCATGGGTCGAGATACATGGAATCACAACACTAGACTAATGGCTTTTACATGTGGTTTATAAACACTTAACGAATGAATTATGCTTCCGCTATATACTGTGAATTATTTGTAACATTGTAACACTTAATGTTAATAAATGAAAGCTTTATTTAAATATAACTATGAGTTCAATGTGATTGGTGGCTAGATCCTGGTCATTCACGCCTCCTGCGGTGATACTCCGCTTGTGGATTTTGGGGGTGTGATAGATTGGTATCAGAGCCATTGGTTATAGTGAACTTGGTTTTAAAAAGGGAAAAACATTTTTGTAAAACCAGACTATAACCGAACAGTTCTGAAAACGTGACTACGACCATGACACTCAGCTCCAGATTGCAAGGTTCGTCTTTCTTACTTGTTGCATACATTACGTGACTAGTACACATTTGTTTATGACGAAACATACGAACACACACTCGTCACTATAGCATGATGGCATGGATTGCTTGCTTACCTTATGATGCGTTGATACCATGCCATAGTCCTTGGATTGTTGTGACCTTATTACCTTGACGACCTCCGTTTGACATCTGAGTTTGAGGAACCATTTGACATGAGTTAGGAGGAATTGAGATGAGCATGCAAATTGCAATATTATTGTGGGTGCCCACATAATAATAATGTGGGGTGCATGTGAGTCCCAGTGAGCCTTAATAAGTGGAAAAGGGGTTCCGTTCCGTTATTTGATCGATGTGAAACATAACAAACCTATAGGAGTCATAGCCGTGATTGCCCCCTACTCGAATGTGAACTCTTCATCCATCTCTTGATCCCTTCGAATCTCGATGCTATCGAGTATTACCTGAACACCCATCTGAACACCTAGCGAACCGTGTAGAATGTTAGGTGCTTATAGGAACATCCCTGAGTCAGATGTAGCAGCGTCGAATGATTGATCGATACCTTTCTTACTCTTCTTCGTTTTACTGGAACTCATGTATTGACGTCTTAGATTCCGAAGTGTGATCACTTCTGCAACACTCCCGCAACATACTGTATTACTCGAACAACTTGCAACATCGATGGACAGGAGGTTGAGCGTAGTACTTTACCGACCTCAGTACTTTGACGACCCTGATTACCGGCAACGAGCACCAGCGAATTGAATTCAATCGAATCCTTAACCCTTGTCAGCGACTCATGGGAGTCAACCCTTACGAATCAATCAGGGCATAAGCAATGACAATCGACTATGACATGGAATGTGTAACTGCAAGCACGGTGAGTAGCACTTTAGGACGTGGCTCAGAATGTGAAAAGATGGACCTTAATGGTGAAGAATCATAGGGCTTCGTTTCGAGCAATGGCATTGGGAGCAGCAGTCACAACAATAACAAGGTATTCGTAACCCTAGCCTTCAGTATGGAAATAAAGGTGCCTACAACATGGATTGGCCGTGGTTAAGTTAAAAAGACAGCAACCAAAGGAACAACGACAGCACTTGAAATCCTTGTAATGAAAACAGCAACACTAAAAATGATGCTCATGTAAGGGCATTTAGAATTGGCGTGGGCGACGCCAGGACTTTAGCAACATGGTGGCTAGTATGAGTAGCTAATCACTTCGTCTCTGCTCCGTTTGACCCTGATGCTCTTTGAATTTGAACCTGTTGTGGGATCGGCTGACGGCAAGACAATTGAAATTTCATATGTTAGTTGGGATGCAAACTCGACCTTGTGGGACAAGCGTTTGACATCGATCTTCTTTCTGCTATCCTCGATGGTTTGAAGCAGTAGTTAGAATGGATTGGTAATCCATACATCACGCAGATATACCCTGTGAGAAGAAAAACTTTGCGTATCCCTCTCCCTAGTGGAGAATCGCCATCTGTTTCAAAGTATCGGAATTGTGCAAAGGTTAACGTAAATTCTGCAATGAAAGCCCGGAAGTGTCCACGGAAGGATTACCCTGCTATGTTAGCACTTATTATTGATGTTAAGGCTAAGGAAAAGAGGATCGAGGATCCACCCTTTGTTCGTGATTTCTACCTATGTGCTACCAAAAGAACTATCAGGTGTACCTTCACATCGTCAAATGGAATATCAGATTAGCAACATGTCAGAGGCAGCCTTGATTACTCGTACACTTACCGTCCTGCACCATGAGGGTTGCAAGAGCTGTTAAATCAACTACAGGGATTATTGAACAAGAGTTTTGTTGAACCTAGCTTTTTGCTTTGGGGAGCCCCAGTTAGATCCATGAATTTTCGTATGTGTACTGATTATCGGGAACTTAGCAAGGTGACAGTTAAGAACCGCTTGCCTCGACCATGTATTGACAACCTGTTGACCAGCTGCGAAGATCAAGCCCCATTCGAGGATTGACTAACGAGTGAGCTATCACCAGATGGAAGTTCAAGAGTGAGCATGTTCCTATAACAGCATGTCGAACACAATGCAACCATTTCAACTTTGTACCCCATGATCATTGGGTTGATCAACACACCAGCAGCTTCAGGGATCACATGAATCAACTGTATTTGTTGACGACATTCTGAATCAGGACCAGGAGAAAGGAACACCATGGATGGCATATGTATCCTATTTCAGGGCTCTATGGGAGGAGCCGTTGCATGCGAAGTCTTGTTAAATGTCACATGCAATGCACTAAGTATCGTCTTTACCCGAGGGTGCGGGTGATTCAGTGGTATACAATGATGGTTCGACTAAGAGTCCCAGTTACACGCCGATGCAAAACGAGAAGGTGATGGCTTATATGGAGGATTAACAAGAGGAATTGCACAACTCACAGTCTGGGGTAGGAATGGGCACGTTATCATGGTTTTGGATTTAAGTTGGAGGCGTTACTTGGACGGCACCGAATGCACTACTTAGACCGATCACAAGGGCCTCCCGTGTGTCCTTGTTTCGAAAGAGCTAAACATATGATGACATCACTGGAGGGAACTCTCGAGCGGTTACGACAGTGGAACCCAAAACACGTATGAGCATACAGCTCACTATCGACTCTAGCCTACCCGATCAGATTCGTCTTGTTCAAACCGAAGCACTAAAGGAAGAGGAATTTCCAAGTTAAACCCACGTGGGCCGTGGGGAAGCAACCATGGCAGGTCGGATGATACTCGCTACTTTATGGAACAAATATAGATCCTACTGTACAGCAATCCAAGGGAACTTGTGTTGAGCGAAGCACACCAGCCTCGAAATGCAGGCCATCTGGATTTGATGGAATATGTTAGGATCGGAGGATCTTGTACCAGTGACCGGGCATGAAGGCCCACCTAGTTAGGTATGTGAATGACGGATTGAATTGTGGGAAAGTCAAGGTGAAGTATTAGCAATCAGCAATACCCACATAGAAATGAGAACAGACTGGCACGGATTTGGTCGCTAGTTTACTTACAACTCGAAACAAAAACAATATCACCTGGATGATCGTTGATTGTCTCACGTAACCAGCACACTTTTTAGCCACCAAGGAAACGGATAAGTCTTCCACACTCGCAGTCATCTACCTGAAAGAAGTGGTTGCTAGGCACGAGGTGCCAACCTCCATTATCTCTGATCGCGACCAACGAATTGCATCTGATTTGTGACAAGCGATGCACAAATCCTTTGGCTCACGGCTAGACATGAGCATAGCAAATCATCCATGGATGGATGGGCAGACTGAACGCAACATCCAAACCCTCAAGGACATGCTTCGAGCATGTGTAATCGACTTTGGTAACGGCTGAGAGCGGCATCTACTTTTGGTGGAATTTTCGTATGACAACAGTTACCACACCAGCATCCAGGCTGCTCTGTTCGAGGCAATGTACGGGCAGAAGTGTCGACCACCTCTTTGTTGGGCAGAAGTTGGAGACAGCCAAACCACTGGCCCATAACTCGTCGTAGACACAACAGGGAAGATTGCTCAGATACGACAACGAATGGCGGTGGCTCGTGACAGTCAGAAAAGCTACGCTGATAAGCGCAGGAAACCACTCGAATTCCAGGTTGGGGATCGAGTGCTACTTAAAGTCTCACCTTGGAAAGGTGTAGTTCATTTTGGTAAACAAGGCAAACTCAACCCGCGATACGTCGAACCTATCGAGATCATAGAGAAAATAGGCAAAGTGGCCTACAAACTGAACCTACCTGAAGAACTCAGTGGAGTTCACAATGTATTCCACGTGGCAAATCTGAAGAAGTGTCTGTCAGATGAGACCCTCATAGTTCTTCTCAAGGAGCTCACTATCGACGATCAGCTGAGATTAGTCGAGGAATCAGTAGAGATTATTGACCGAGATGTTAAGATTCTCAAGCGTACCAGAATTCCTCTTGTTCGAGTTTGTTGGAACTCCCGTCGTGGCCCAGAGTTCACCTGGGAACGAGAAGAACAAATGAAACACAAGTATCCCCAGTTGTTCAAGAAAAGTACAACCACTACTGAGGCGGAAGCTACTGCGGAATTTCGAGACGAAATTCCAAACCAACGGGGGGATGATGTGACACCCCAGGAAAACCAGGAAAAACACGCAACCTAACTAGCTTCCTCAGTAACTACGTGCTAAATTTCAGGACGAAATTTCTTTCAAGTTGGGGATGATGTGACAACCCAAACTTTCAAGGTTAGTGACGTTTAACCTTGTGATCTCAACTTTCGTTATTCCCCTTCAATGTGTTAAACGTCCTGTGCTGTCATAACTCTGTTAAAACTTAAAGTATGGTAATTCTGTAAACACTCGTAACCTTAGTAAACTCGCTAACGTAAAACATGATAACATATGTTGCGGGTGTAGTGGACCAGTTTAGGCACATTTTAGTGGGCTACACACATCACAAGAATGGTTTAACAAACACACATTATACTTGGGCCGCGAACCCATTTAACTCTCACATATGCATCTGGGCCGGAGATCACACCCCTCTCACATCCCTTCTTCTCGGCCCACATCACTCAAAGCCCACATATGCCCCTTATGTTATACGTTCTCTTTATGATGTGCCGCATAAATTTTCTTAGCACACATTAGATTGTCAAACCTAATTATTCTTGCTCCTCTCATAATTGCGACGGCATCAATCCCTGTCAAGAATCACCTCCCTTAGTCGAGTCTTCTGGTTAGTAGATCAATCCTTGGGATATCTCTTAATTGGTTGTTCTTGTTCATGTGTGGTATGATCAACAGAATTATATGTGTATGTGTGATTTAAGTGTAACTTAGGGTTATTATTAGATAATTTTGTTAAGCAAACTGATAGAACAAGTCTGGCAATAATTATGGTAGCTACGTTTTAATATGAATTACGTGCACGTGTTGTGATGTATGATTCTCTTGATGAGCAATTGATTTGTTAAGAAAGCTGAAACACATGAATATTGGATCGATGAATTAGGGGGGGGGGGGGTTGGTGTGATGTAATTAATAAACATAATTGCTCAGATGTGATATTTGCGGCATATTGATAATGGATGTTATGCTATTTTGAATCTAAAGATGTCCATGCAATGAATTGCATAGATTTTAGGTTAGTGGTTTGTGACATACATGGACACGAATGATAAAGGGTAATTGATTAAATATGATATGTGATATTGGGTGATTGACTATTATAATGTTCATATATGAATTGATAATAGTCACTCTTGAGGTTAGGATGATAATTGATTGTGTTGGACCGATTAATTGGATGTAATCAATATATGAATTAAGTTGGGCTTCATATGATAATTTGGGCCGAGTAATATGACATATTGCATACATAGTATGTGGGCCGATAATTGTTAAATGAATGAATACATGTTATTGAATTTGCTTAATGATATTGATCATATATGATAATTTAGCAAATCTGCCATGCTCATGAATTTTACATATTATCTAAGGGATCAGTAGGTTAACATTGAAGTAATAGTTATCATATTAATTTGTGGGCTGCACTTACATTTGGAAAAACATGCAGTTGCATAACACAAAAGCCTTTGGGCTAACTAAAGTATTTGGGCCGGGTATTGGGTTAAATTACACAAGTCTATGTGGGCCGGTCCTGGTCACAGAATCAGCGGACCCTGGGGTGGGCCGCACCTCTTCTATGATGCGTGTTGGGTTGCAACAATGGGTTGGATTTGAAGCTAACTGGGCCGTACAGTGCTTGGGCTTTCGGTAGTGGGCTGCCACGTATGGCGGGCCTTATACAGCATTAGTGTAGGATTTTGTAACCAAGAACTGATTATTGAATGTCATGAATTATTGTTAACATATGCTTGTTCGTATGATTGAGGTGTGAATTGTTAATGTGCGACATTAGGATGAATGAACCTGTAATGTGGAAAATACGTATGACCCGAATATGCGTTATAACAGGTGTGATAATATGTGCCAAGCTTGTTCACTACTTGTATAATAAGGATATGTGATTTATGTGTGTAAGTAACTGACTGGTATTGAAACCATACTAGGATTGGATTGGTCAAATAGTGAACACATACTTTAATCTTACCGAGCAAACAAAGGTGAGTTCACACACTTTCTAAGGCATGGGATTCCCGGTGGTTGGGAATGGGTTAAAGAACTAAAACGGAACCTGCATATCCTCCTTGGGTAGGATATGTACCGCCATCCTCCATGGGTAGGATACCAATATTAATCCTGCGTATTCTCCTTGGGTAGAATACGTACGTTCGTCCTCCTTGGGTAGGACAACAACCTTAACTTACTAGACAAAACTCTATCATTAAGTCCCTCATTTTATATCGACTTAATCGCCGAGGCTGATGGCAAGCAGGTCATTAGTTAATAGCGCTATTAGGTTTGACAAACCTCACACCGTGCCGGTCGGACGGGCGTGTACTAATGGATCATGGCAAACAGTCAATGATGATAGACATTGACTTAGGGCACAACTTACTTTCGTCAGTAGTCGATATGGTAATGGTCTAGTGGTTCACATGGGGAAGCCCCCACTGATTATGGATATGGTTTGGGAAATAAAGATACTGGTTAACTCATGGTTTACGAAACAACTTATGGTTTTCAAAACAAACTTTTGAAACTAAAAAACCAACTGTGAACTCGCTCAACTTTGTTGTTGACTCGTTGTTACATGCCTTGCAGGCCTTTAGGTGCTTATTGCTGGAACTTGCGGTCTAGGATGCTGGAGTGGTCATGGGTCGAGATACATGGAATCACAACACTAGACTAATGGCTTTTACATGTGGTTTATAAACACTTAACGAATGAATTATGCTTCTGCTGTATACTGTGAATTATTTGTAACATTGTAACACTTAATGTTAATAAATGAAAGCTTTATTTAAATATAACTATGAGTTCAATGTGATTGGTGGCTAGATCCTGGTCGGTCACGCCTCCTGCGGTGATACTCCGCTTGTGGATTTTGGGGGTGTGACAAAAGAAGTGCTCGAGATAGGGGATGTTCATGAGCACTTGATCAGAGCACAGTTTAAGTATGTCGTCCGATGTGATGACATGATCAAGGTCTTGTCCGGAACGGAGGGGCTACCAAAAAGCTGGGAGAAACTGATGGCGGCAGCCAAAGTGTACCCCCAGACGGAGAAAAACCTCAGCACGAACATACCACCACTACCGCACAGTCGCCCAATAGACTTAGGCCCGAGCAGTGGAAAAAAGTTTAAAAAGAATTGGCGCGACTCGAGTTCGGGAAACTACTCATCTGAAGACGCGCGAGCTACCATAAACAAGCTCGCTGCGCAAAGAGAGACAAAGCAGGAAAACAGAGAGAGGCAGTGGACTCCTCTGACCAAAACCCCAGCGGAGGTGCTGAGCACGGAAGACTACCAGTTCAAGACACCTCCACCAATGAAGAATAAGCGCGGCCAAGACCCAAATCAATACTGTGACTATCACAAAGACAACGGCCACACTACCAACAACTGTATCTCCCTCCGCACTGAAATCGAGAAAGCGCTCAAAAGCGGTGAGCTCACTCACCTGTTGCAGAATGTGAGGAAAGAGATAAAACAAATTACTCATGGCGAGGAGGGCCCGAGTAAGAAGGCGAAGAATTAAGCAGCATTCTATAGTCTCCTCACAGGTTGGTCAAGCTCTGTAGCTTATCAATTCATGGCAAGGACTATAGTGTAAGTTAAGTTTCATGTAATTATCCTAAAATAGACTTTGTACCATGGCCTCTGTGCCCTATCATGAATCAAAACAAAGTTTCTATTATTTCTGTGTTTATTACAAAGTGCATGCAATTCCTATGGGTAAGCGCAAAAACATTATGGTAGATATAATACAAGTCTCATGAGCGGTCAGCGATTACACACATCGCACCAGACCTTACGCTCACACATGAGCTTTATACCACCTTTATTCGCCTTACCTGATCAAAGCAATTGAACTCATGCATGATATTGTAAACTAAAACACATCTCATACTAGTTACTGGCGCGCCACACGCCTTAACATAAAATTATAAATATACACGGCAGTGTATTAACCAAAGTTACTTGCGCAACAGCGCATTAACAAAACGGGGATACACATCCCAAAACCTACAAGTTAATTGTTCATGCAACCACAAAGAAAACCTAAGCTAGGTCTTCATCCTCATCTTTATCTGGGAAGATTTCTTTCAATTGCGCCACATGATCCTCAGACTGTAACGCAACATTGATGAGATCCATAACCGGAAGCTGTAAGTTATTAAATTTTGTCTTCGCAGCAGCAAGGGCAGCATCTGTATTAACACCATGGGTAGCGGACTTGCTAGTATCCTAGTCAACCTTCAAAGCGTTAACCACATGGTGCGAACATTCCGTATACCCTTGGGTATATCCATCATTTCGCGCAGCAACCAACAAGTGCGCCACAGTTTTGTCTAGCTCTTCAGAGTTAAGGACTGATTCAGCAATCTGAACAAAAAAGAAAAAGTAAGCAGACACGCAAAACATCTATGGAAGTTACAAAAGAAAGAAGAAGAAACTTACACTTGCGATTCCGCATTCTTTCAACCATAACATGTCACTCTTCAGCGGTTCAAGCTCACTCTCCGTCGTCGCCTGCGCAGTTTCAGAATTTTCCAACTTTTCTTCGGCTTCAGAAAGACGGCAGGAGGTTTCAGCCTTTTCAGTCGGCTCAAGTTCCAGGTTTTTCTTAACGGACTCAACTTTCGCCTTCAGTTGTTCCTGCTTAGATAGTAAAGCAATAAGTTCTTCTATCTCCTTATCTCTAAGGGAAAGAGTAGTGCAGGTATGTACATCTCGTTGTTCACTCCTTTCCCTGTGAGAACGCGCTTCATCCCGCGTAGCTTCAGCATCAGCTTTTTCTTTCTTCAGTTTCTCGATCTCCGCATCTTGTTTTTTCAACTTTTCAACCTCCGCCTTGAGATTATTGATAACATTACGGAGACCCATCTTTTCAGCATTATCCTTCTCACAAATCTTTTTCCAATTTTTGCGCTCCTCGGAAAGAAGGGCAGCTTCAGCTTCCGCCTTTCTCTTCCATCCCGCAACAGACCATTCTTCAGTTTTCCGATCATTCACAAATTTGGCCTGATCAGCTTCTAGTTTAGCCCGCAGCTGGGCAACTCGGGCCTCATCCTCTGCAGCCTTCTTCTTGGATGCCTTAAAAGCAGCCCACTCTTTATGCATGTTATGCCACTCACGCACTATGCGGTGCGTAGTAGATGTATAAGTGGCAGCTTCTTCAAGATAGGCGTGATAGGTCTGATCATGAAGGCGCCCCTCCTGAAATTAAACTCCTCAGGCGGGAAGGTCCCCTGTAACCAGTCTCGGCATACGCGCCAGTCCGAAAAGGTGTCACCTTTCTTCAGATTCCACACAGGGACGTGAATTTTAGAGGCGTTCTTTTCCGAATAAGTTCTATAATAATAATCCCCCAGAGTTTCATCCGGACGGATAGGGGAATTTCTATCAACATCAGAAAATGAACCTTGGTCCTTAGCAGAGACCTTTTCAATATTCTCAGGCATAAAGCCAGAATCCATGGAAGGAGAAGCTGTTACAGAGATCTCTTGAGCAGATTTCCCTTTCTCCGAATCTTGAGCAACAAATTCAGGAGTTTGTGGATGACCAACACCAACGTCCACAGCCTCCGGGCTGGTAACTTTTCCCGCATCCACACCAACTTTAGAAGGATTTTCAGCCCCAGAGTCCTCTGCCCCGGCAGTCTTTTCTGCCTCATTCTCAGGAACATCAGTATTCTCTAACTGCTCCGTAACAGAGGCGCGAGGAGGAGAGGGCAGAAGCTCCTCATTAACCACAGATGATGGCTCTGTGTGAACATGAGAGTTTGGTTTTTCTGCATGAACATATGAATTACAATCATTCACGACGTATAAGAGGGAAACAAAGAGAAATACTTACCAAGAACAGGTTTTGCAATGAAGGCATCAAGATTGCCCCTCCTGGTAATTTTCTTCCTTCGAACCTTCTTATCAGGCTGACCTTCAGCCTCAACATCAGCTTGTTTCCTTTTCCCCGCCTTTTTCTTCAACAAGTGCTCAGGACTCGACTCTAGGTCGATAGGATCATCCGGGTTCGACGGAAGGATGTCAGCAGTGTCCCTTGGTTCAGGTTTTAGTTTCCTCACAACTGTAGGCGCAAGACCCTCTAACGAGTTAGATACCACCACATAATCACACCAGGAGTCAGAGGAATGACGCATACCTTTCTTCTCTCCTCCTAGATTTTTGGTTTTAGAAGATTGAGCTTTCTCCGCATCACTCTTCTTTGGCGCAGCAGTAGTAGTGGGCGCACGTCTTTTCTTTTCAGGGCCTATGCACAAGTTAGATAGCTCACCTACTAAAAAGCACAAAGATTGACTTATTAAAGCGCGCAAAAATAGTAAGAAAACAGCATTATGATAAAAATTACCAGCGCCAGCAGCAGGTTGCGCAACCAAATCATCATCCCACAGAAGAACAAAGTTCCTCACAATGCGGTGATACCAAAGCTCCTCATCAGGCTTCTTGGGAATAGTAGCCATCTTCCCACCTTCTCTCTCAAACGCAACAACATACAAAGAAACAACTGCAAAGGAAGAGAAGCAAAGGAAAATTCAAAAAAAAAAAAAAAGAGGCAACAAGAAAAAGAAGCAAACAGGATAAATCCCAAAATCTTACTTTTGCCATCTTCCATATACACCGGTTTCTCTTCACGGTTCATCAGCCAGTTCAAACTCATGCTAGCACCAACAATGGCCTTCTCTGGCAAAGCAATTGACGGAACGTCCCTCAAATCCTGGTACCAATTTTTGGAAAAAGGAGTCTGAATCGTCTCGGTTGAAACATCCTCTTCCCCCCTAAAAGTCATCCTCATCGGAATAACCCCAACTTTAATAAAGAAGAATTTTTGCTTCCAGTCATGAAACGATTTTAGGGGTTGAAGCAAGATCTTTTTCGCAGACGCTCTTTGCACAAAAGAAAAGAACCCCTGAGAACAGTGCATTTGATGGAAAACCCGAAATCGAGGAACCGTCGGATCAATATGCATTGTACGACACACAAATTCGAAGTGACGAACCATACCACTAGGGTGCATCAGGGAGATATGAAACTTGTAATAATCGAGAATATAAAGAAAAAATTTCGTTGCAGGCAATTGGAAATTGCCTGCAGAGAAAAAGTCCCAAAATAAAGTTATATACCCGGCCGAAGCATCCGCCGCCGTTTGACCCTCGTCAGGGTACCGAGCACCCCAAATTTCTGTAAATTTAAAGTTCCGAATCAAACCTTCGAACGTTGCCTTGGACCACTTTAATGGTGGAAGTTCGGCAGCCATTTCTTCAGCAGAGTCTTAGTGATGGTCTCTGGTTGACATAAGAGAGAGAAATTGCAAATTCTTTCAAAAAACTGATGAAGGAGACGAAGAAGGAAAGGGTTGTCAAGAAAGCAATAATTAGCGAAAATAAGCAATTGAGTAGATTTATATACTCACCGCCAAAAATAACCTAGGTAACTGCAACACCACCTTTTTCGGGGTTGGCACAGTTATCCAAGCGTCAGGGGCGAGTGAGAAAGAACAACAAACGCGAGTTCACGCGCGCGTGGGAAACACGGTCAGTAACGTATAACTGACAGTGATAGCCTGTCACATGTCAACAGTCATTACTGTACCTTTCCACATACCCAAAGTCAAGATTTTCAAAATCAGAATAATGAGCAAGAGTATTTTCTCCCAAAAGATTCTCCACTTCCGCGCCAAAAACTCTACAGCAAAAAGCACCTCTCTCATAGTCCAGTGTTCCACTTATTTGCATAAGAGCAACACTAGACTGGGGGGACTTGAAGGGGTAAGGTCCCAAAAACCTTGCTTCAAGTACTTGGGACCATACCACAACCTCGTCCGTCTAACCCTCTTTAGACCTTGCGCGGCTGCGCACTGGTCCTACAAAGAGAACTTAGAAGGAAAACAACAAGCACCACCCGCGCGCCAAAAGGAAACTAACGAAACCTTGCGCTGATCTCCATAACAGATAAGGTAGAAATCCTAATAAACACTCCCGCATACATAATATCCAGACTTGGATATTATTTACTTCACTGATACCATATGATAAGGAGCCATACAGGATTACAGCTGTATTCTTCTATAAGGCTCCATCATGCACCACTAGACGGTTATAACCGAACGGCCACGTGTCATCATCCCAGGCTCCCTTGAAGTCACGATGATGGCACGGAATTGAAGAGAGATCTTCAGTTGCCCACTTTCCACGTGGCAATACCCCAGCTATTGATCAAAGATCGCGATCCGTGTGCTCTCACACTCGTTAAGTGATTAACGGAGGGAAAAATAACCGCTTACGGAAATAGCACTTTCCGTCAATATTTCACCAACAGGTTTTCCCGCCCAAACTTCGGCTATAAATAGAAGGATAATTCAGGTATAATCTTAAAGTTATATTTACTTCACTTACACTTATTCTTCTTCATAAACCCTTTACTTATTCTCACACCGGAGGGTGGTCACGGAGAAAACCCCCATTCTCCCCGTGGCGAGTCTAACGGTGGTTGTTTGTAGTTTCTGTGAAGAGAAGAAGACCTGTCACCCACGAACCGAACGAGGAGAGATCAACCCTTTTATGCAGAATTAAACCCCCTGGTTCAGTGGATTCTGGTCAATTAAACCAGTGTTTCTTCATCAACAAAATGTCGATTTATACTACCGAAGAAGCATGCTGATGAATGATCAAGCACCAAAAACGGCGTTTAGTGCTGGTAGCTCAAACGATTCATCACAACAAAGTCTTCCAAAGTATGATTCGGGTAATCATTCATCCTCCGCATCAAATCAGTCAAATTCGAACATTTTTCAAAGCAATATAGCCATGGATCTGAAAAACTCTCGAAGCCTGAATGTAGAAGCTGCCAAGCAACAAATGGTATTTCTAGCGTCTATCCTGGAGTCGTATGAAAGCCTGGTCGCAGGTAAAGTTGGAAACCCAAATATGACGATGGAAGATTATGACCAGATCGATCCTAAAGAGATGGAGCTGATCGATATAAAACGGTGCATGGCTGGCGTTATGAGGAGAGCTCAATGGTTTATGGAGATTACAGTAAGATCTTGTTTGGGAGCTGCTGATACGAAATTGGTATTTGACAAATCGAAAGTTACCTGTTTCAAGTGCAAATAGAAAGGGCACTTCAAGAGAGAGTGCATAAACAAGCAAATTGATGAAGCTGTGAATCCATTCAGAGATGATTATTATCATAAAGCAATCTACCATCGCATCAGTGAGCCACCAAAGGTGAATCAAAAGCAAATCGGTGAAGGTTCATCAAAAGATAGAAAACAAGCAATGGTAGCAGATTGTGTAATTCAAGAAGACGAAGGGTTCAATTAGGATAAATACATTCCAAGAGAACACCATGCGTTAGTTGCTGAAGTTGAAGATTATAAACGATGGTAGAGAGATTATGCCCAATTTGAAATTAATAAGTTGTATGCTCCTTTTAAGGAAGCACAAAGAGCAAAAAGATGGGATGCTAGAAGAGAATGTTATTTGGATCCACAAGGCAATCTAGTGGTTGATCCTAAAAAAGTGGATTTCAATGCAGCGATAGTTGTCTTTCCACCTTGTTATACATTTTATACGAGGAGGTCGAGTGAGAAAGATTTTGAAGCTAATCTGTTTAAACAATTAAGGGAAGTTTTTTACGCAAGTCTACCAAAGGTAATGGAGTTGAAAAAGAAGAAAGAAGAAGAGATTGAGAAGCTGGTTCAAGAGGTGAAGAAAAAACAAGAGATGCTGATGAGAACCAGCAGAAGGATGATGAAGATCAGAAGCTGACGACAGAAGAGTCCAAGGTGCCAGACGAAACTGAGGTAAAAATTCAAACTGAATCTTCTAAAACATCAAATAATGATGAAAATGTTAAACAATCTATTGATAAAACTGAAGAACTGTGCAGGAAATGCATGGAAACATGCAAAGCCTGTACTAAGAAAGAAGAAAATTTAAAATTAAGAGATATTGAGTTTACCAAAATTGAAACGGTTTTCAAAACTAAATATAAAGAAATGATTGAAAATGAAGAAGTTTTGAAACAAAACGTTGAAAGCTAACACTAAAATGTCAAGATTTTGAAAAAGAAAAAGAAATTTTAAAACAAAAGTGTTCGGCAAAATGTAATGGTTGTATTGAAAAAGATAATAGCATTCAAGAATTACAAAAAGAGTATGATTGAATGAAATGGTCAAGTCATACTGTACAAGAAGCTTATGATACTTTGAAGAGACAAGTCAAATGCATGGACGATAGATTGTCAGAAAGTTTAAAAACAACAAGGCTTTTTGAGATCAAATATGAAGAAAAACAACAAGAGTTAAACGAATGTATTGATGAACGAGGCAAGAACTTTAACCAAACCACCATTCTAACCCCCTTCCAGGAAGTTAACGTGCTTTATATAGACCGTAAAGACACGAATGAGTGAATCAACAAAACATGAAGAATGATAGAGTAAAGTTCACTTTCAATATAAAAAACTAGTTATTAAAGTCATTAATACATACCCAAATAAAAAGTTACCAAAGCTCGGAAATTAAAAGTAATACATAAATGATTTTGTCTTCACCAAGTGATGTAAGAGATTAGCCAAGCATGACCTTTGTTTGACAAAAACTCATACTATCAATCTTGGATCCCGAGACTACCAAACACACTCTAAGGATGGATAATGAATGAAGGTGGTGGATGATGGTAGTAGTGGTGGTGGTGGTGGTGGAGTGGTGGTAGGTTTGAGAGAAGTGGTTTGCCAAGGGATGAGTTGCAAGTGAGCCAAGCACCTCCTTTTATAGCTGAAAACAATGGATTTACATGGCCCCTTGTCCTCCTTCTCTGTCTTCATTTAACATTGTTGTCAGTTCATCTACTCACACGGCCCCGTGTGTCAACGGCACGACCCCGTGGCCCTTGTACTTGCTATACGAACCTAGATTTACAAATCTGACATTTGACCACGGCCTGTGTCCATGCGAAACGGCCCCGTGTCCCTTGTCGTTTTCTATTTGTCTTTATATTCAGGGAATCTTAAGTGGGGCATGACCTGAAAATCGAAAGTAAACAAAGAAATACACTTTTTCCAACATTAGTACTAAAAAGGGTTGTTTTTATACCTTATTTGATACAATTTATATGTTGCATTTTGCGCATATCAGGCGCTTGGCCCACATTCACTACCGGAAAATGAATTATATTATTAAAAATAATTTAGTGAAAGGGGTGCCAGTGCAGAGGTTTCATGTGGAAGATAAATGTCTTCCGTGTCAAAAGGGAAAACAACATAAGAACCTCACAAATCTAAAACAATAAATTCCATAGATGCCCCTTATGAATTACTACATGGATTTATTCGGTCCAGTAAACGTAAGGAGCATAGGTGGAAAGTACTATTGTTTAGTTGTCACAGATGATTACTCACGTTATTCATGGGTTTTCATTTTAGGTATAAAGGATGAGACAACGGAGCTACTGATAGATCTTTTTACAAAATTGGAAAATGTCCATGATGCACGCATCAAGAGGATAAGGAATGATAATGGCACGGAGTTCAAGAATCAGATTCTGGATCTCTATTATCTTCGTAAGGGAATAGAACATTAATACTCTGCTCCTTATACAACTCAACAGAATGGAGTCGCTAAGAGGAAAAATAGGATGTTGATTGAAGCCGCTATGACTATGCTTTCTGATTCAAAGCTTCCAGTTCTTTTCTGGGGAGAAGCTGTGAATACAGCTTGTTATGTTCTAAACAAAGTTTTAACTGTTAAACATTTTAACAAAACATGTCATGAACTTATTTTTAACGAGAAACCAAACTTAAAAGGCTTTGAACCATTTGGATTACCCTGCATAATTGTGAAAAATAAAGATAAACATAAATTCAGTGAGGTAGCGGACGAAGGATACTTCCTAGGTTATGTACCTGGAACACCGAATAAGAGGGTTTCTAATCTAAAAACTGGTAAAATTGAGGTTGTGTTTAATGTTGAAATTACTACTTATACACCTCAACAATCAATGAATGGTCCATCTATATTATATGATTATGATAGTGTTTTTAAATCATTTAATACTCCTGAGTTTTCTAATGTAGATGAGTCTTAGTTGATTTAAACTGTGATCAATGAGGATGAAGATGGCGACTTCATGCCGAGATCAAGTATATCGATGACAGATGCTCCGGGAACTTCCTCCAGTGCAGCTGAACAAGATTCAAGTGATAGTGAGTCAGAACCTATTCAGGGGGAGGACTTCACCAATCCGTTTGCAAAGCAAAATATTCAGGGGGAGGTTGGATCCAACCTGGGTGACAATTTAGAAGTTGATACCATTGCTACTACACGAGCAAACAGAGATCATCCAATTGACATGATTATTGGAGATCCTGCTGCAGGTGTTCAGACAAGAAGAGGTGTGATTGAAGGTTCATGTTTGTTTGCTTTGATACAGAAAATAGGAATCATAAATAAGTGTTTGTATAGCTGCTTCATTGCTCAAGAAGAGCTGAAGAATGTGCACATGGCTCTGAAAGACAATTCATAGGTTGAAGCTATGCAAGAGGAGTTAGCTTAGTTCAAGAAGTTGAAAGTTTGGGAGCTAGATGACTTTCCAGAAGGAGAAAAGGTAATTGGCACCAAGTGGGTATTCAAGTTCAAGAGAGATGACCGAAGGATTATGACGAGAAACAAGGCTCGGATAATCATTAAGGGGTTCAATCAGCAGGAAGGGATTAACTACAATGAAGTGTTTGCACTAGTGGCAAGGTTGGAAGCAATTCGTGTGTTCCTAGCCTTCGCATCATTCAAGGGCTTCAAAGTGTATCAACTTGACGTGAAGAGTGTGTTTCTTTATGGGAAAGTCCAGGAAGTGGTGCATGTCTCACAACCAGATGGGTTTACTGATCCAGACTATCCAGACCGAGTGTATAAATTGGATAAGGCATTGTATAGATTGCATCAGGCACCCAATGCATGGTATGAGACACTGTCAACACATTTGTTAAAGAATGGTTTTGAAAGAAGTCAGATTAATAGTACACTGTTCATCAAGCGAAAGAAGGAAGATTTTCTGCTGGTACAAGTATATGTGGATGACTTCATTTTGGGTCATCTGATGAAAGCATGTGTCATGAGTTCGAGCTGGTAGTGAAAAGAAAGTTTGAAATGAGTGAGATGGGTGAGATGTCCTACTTTCTAGGTTTGCAAGTTGAGCAGAAGAAGGATGGGATGTTTATACATCAGACAAAGTATGTGTATGACATTTTATCTCGTTTCAAAATGGAGGATTGCACTACTTTCAATACACCCATTTGCAAAAATCACAATCTTGGTCCAGATCATGGGAGTGTGGAAGATGTTGATCCAACTCAGTACAGGGCAATGATTAGTTCTCTAATGTACTTGACTGCTTCAAGACCAGACATCACATTTGCTGTGTGTCTTTGTGCCAGATATCAAGCGAGTCCAAAAGAGTCACATATGAAAGCGGTGAAGCATATTCTTCGTTACTTGAAGGGGAGACCTAAACTTGGGTTGTGGTATCCAGCTGCTAGTGATTTGAAGCTTGTTTGAGTCAAATTTTGGAGGATGTAAGTCAACCAGAAAGTCTACAACATGTGGTTGTCAGTTCTTAGGGGGGAGGATAGTGTCTTGGCAATGAAAGAAGCAATCTTGCGTGTCTACTTCTAAATGTGAAGCTGAATATATTGTTGCAGGTAGATGTTGCTCTCAGGTTCTCTGGATACAACAGCAGATGCTGGATTACGGTTTGAATTTCACTCGTACCCCTATAAATGATAGACAATAATGACACCCTTTCAATCACAACAATCCCGTCAAGCACAGTCGAACAAAGCATATTGACATTCGTCATCATTTTATATGGGATTGTGCTGAAAAGAAACTGACTGAACTTCATCGAGTCGACACATGAGATAACCTTGCAGAACTTTACACAAAAGCATTTGACAGGTGTCACACCCCAACCGATGGCGGAAACATCGGGGTGAGGCACTGAGCAAAACAGATTGTCCAAGAGATTTCCATAACAACTACAAACTACCAAATATTTAAGCATTACGTCCCATACAGTAACATATCAAGTAAACATAGTTATTAAAGGCAGATTGTTCTCAAAGACAAATAAAATGTTGTTCCGACAACTCATAAAATAATTGTTTGTTTCTAGACTCTTCCTAACTTGATTCCACAAAAGCTAGCGAAGCACAGCATCCTAAACACCTGTCACATACGTTAAAATAGAGGTCAATACACATAGTGTAAAGGTGAGCATACAAGTTTAATAGTATAATAGATAGCGAAATCGATTTACGAATAACCAACATGTAACATGTAGCAAAGTGAAGCTAGTAGGTTATCGACAATGAAATATGCACAGACGCGACTGCGAGTTGTAGAATGCGCAACACATATCACCACTGTGACACGTGAAGTAAAGCCCTTAACAACCCCCGTCCACGACAGGTGCTGAGTCCAAACTATAGTACTATTGTTGCTAAGGTGTCAGGCAACAATCACTGTGTAACATTCATCGAGTAACACGTATAACATGCAGTAAAGGTCAGCGTATAAAAGTGTTGCGTTATGTGTCGATTGTGATTTGAATAAGTAACGTATGTAACACCTAAAAGTGCGTAAAGCAAAAAGGGTTCGAGTATACTCACAGATCGTGTTTACGAATAAACACAGTCTTGGATTGGATTGAAGGGAGTGCTGGAAAGTTAGCATGATTACAGAACGATAGCATAAGCGATGAACGGTGTGTTAAACGGTGTCGCGTGAACTGAGTGACGAAGGGTCATTCGATCGGATGATAATCCGGACGGATGGTCATCCAGTCGGATCGCCATTCGGTTAGATTGTCATTCGTTTAGGATGGATGTGTTTGTGTATGATGACTTTGAAGTTTTCGTTGTAGCATTTTATAAACAGAGAAGTATCTCTACCTTTTAGATCGCCCGGTCGAACGGTCGTCCGATCGGATGGTCGTTCGCTCGGATGGCGATCCGTTCCAAGTGAGATATTTCACAAAACAAGTCCCCTAGTAGAATAGTCATTCGATCAGATGGTCATCCAATCGGATGACTATTCGTTGGAAACTAATGATCTTTGAAAATTTGTAAAATCTTCAAATATTTGAGACCACAGGTCATCCGATCTGATTGTCGTTCGATCGGATGGCAATCCGATCGGACGGCAATCCGTTCAGCGACCTGATCGTTTGAAACTTGTAAAATTTTGTTAAGTCTGAAAAATTTGCGGTTTGACCGAGACGGTATGACAACGTGTTAAACAACGGAAACCCCACCAAGTCTAGGTCACCCGATCGGGTGGGAATCACCCCGTTCGATCAGTTAACTGTTCTTGACGGTTGTTCATCTTTAACCCGCTAAGTCGGTTATCTCGTCGATAGGAATCAGTTCTCAGACCGACACTTCGCTAGAGAATGAGTGGAAGGCCTGAATGAGCTCCAATTCTATCGGTTTTGAGTGTAAGAGTGTAAAAGAGTTGAAAGAAACTTAAATCGGTTTGAAGATGTTTAGATTTAGGTGAAATAAGTGTTTAAACATGTTGAAATCTCTTAGATCTGAGTTGTTCTTGGTGGAATGAAGTCACACGTTGAAGTTCATGAGAACCCATGATGACATCATCCTAGAACAGCCCAAGTCCAGAATAAGTCGCAGATGCTGCTCGTGTTCCTCCCGACTCTTGGAATAAATCAGGACGTCGTCGATGAAGACTATAACGAACTTGTCCAGGTAAGGCTTGCACACTCGGTTCATCAAGTCCATGAAAACCGCAGGTGCGTTTGTCATTCCAAAAGGCATGACCAAAAATTCATAGTGCCCGTATCGTGTTCTAAAAGCTGTTTTGGAGACGTCCTCTTCCCGGACTCTCAGCTGGTGATACCCCGATCTCAAATCAATCTTTGAATAGTAGCTCGACCCCTGTAGCTGGTCGAACAAGTCGTCAATCCGTGGTAGAGGATAACGATTCTTCACCGTCACCTTGTTGAGTTCTCGGTAGTCGATGCACATCCTGAAAGTACCATCCTTCTTCTTTACAAATAATACTGGAGCTCCCCAGGGCGATGAGCTAGGACGAATAAAACCCTTATCCAAGAGTTCTTGTAGTTGCGTGGAGAGTTCTTTCAACTCTGATGGGGCTAAACGATAAGGTGCACGGGCTATGGGCGCAGCTCCAGGAGCTAGTTCGATCTGAAACTCGACTTGGCGATGAGGCGGAAGACCAGGTAATTCCTCAGGAAATACCTCTGGATAATCGCGTACAACTGGAAAATCTTCTATCTTCTTCTCTTTTTCTGAGGTGTCAGTAACGAGAGCCAAAATGGCAGTGTGGCCCTTTCGCAAGCACTTCTGGGCCTTAAGGAGAGAAATAACGTTCTCAACCGCACTCCTCTTGTCGCCATGAATCATGAGAGGTTCACCACCGGGACTTGGAATACGGACAACCTTCTCGTTGCAAAGGATCTCTGCTCGATGTTGGGATAACCAATCCATCCCAATGACAACGTCGAAGCTACCCAAGACAATAGGAATGAGGTCGATAGAGAAGGTCTGGTCAGCGAGAATGAGTTTACAACCCTTGACTACGTGTGTGGCTTCTAAACTCTTACCATTTGCTAGCTCTACGGTGTGCTTGTTGTTCAAAGGGGTTGGAATACGCTTAAGCATTCGACTAACTTCTAGTGACATGTAGCTAGTATCGGCACCCGAATCAAATAAAACTGAAACATAAAAGTCGTCGAGAAGGAACTTACCCGCCACAACATTGGGGTCATTCCTTGCTTCACCTTGGCCAATCACAAACACCCGCCCCCTGGCGCCATTGTTGTTGTTGTTCCCATTGTTACCATTCCCCTGATTGTTGTTGTTGTTGTTGTTGTTGTTCTGGTTCCTGTTCAGTTGGGGACAATCTCTCTTGAAGTGGCCCTCAGCTCCACACTGAAAGCACCCTTTGTTATCACCTTGCTGCTGCTGCTGGCGCTGGTTCTGTTGAGCTTGCTGACGATTCTGATTGGCGGGGTATAAGCTCCTGCAATCCTTTGCAGCGTGACCAGGCTTGTTGCACCGATGACAGTTGCCCCTGGTGCATGGTCCGCTGTGGTGCAGGCTGCAGCGATTGCATTTGGGGTGATTTCCTTTGTACCCACCATGACTTTGATCACCAGACGATTGCTGATTAGGGCTCTTGTAGTCATCAGTCTTTCTCTGGTGAGACTGGGATTGAACAGAAGTCGAACCCTTACTTGAAGTTCCATCCCATTTCCGTTTGTTGTCACTAGAGGTACCAGTAGTAGTTGCAGCACCTATGCGTTTTGGTAACTTGTTCTGCTCCACCGCCTGATCCGTGAGACGGTGAGCCAACTGAACAGTTTGCTGGTAGGTGGCGAGGTTCGCTGAAGTCACATGACTTTGGATTTCCGGCACTAAACCCTGAAGAAATAGTTCGATGCGTTTGATGGGAGGATCCACCATAGTAGGACACAGAATTGCCAGTTCGTTCGACCTTTTCACATAAGCTTCAATTTCGGACCCCGTCATCTTGAGGTTGAAGAACTCCACCTCTAGTTTGTGAATCTCATCACGACTGCAGTATTCTTCTTTGATCATCTCCTTAAAAGTTTCCCATGGGGTGGCGTTGGCAGCAACCAACCCTAGCATCTGGACTTGAGCGTTCCACCATGTGAGGGCTAAACCCTCGAGAGTACCGGTAGCGTACTTCACCCTGCGCGCCTCAGGGCATTCGCACATTTCGAACACAGATTCTAGCTTCTCAAACCAGTGTAGGAGACCTACTGCTCCTTCAGTGCCGCTAAAAGTAGTTGGTCGGCAGTCCATGAAAGTCTTAAAAGTGCACACGGGTGGCTGAACGTGCTGACCTATCGTAGGTGAAAGAAAAGACAGAGTTTAACACAAAGGTTGGTTCACGAGAGTAGGATCCTAAAGATCCTAGAATGAGTTCGGACTGCAGGATATACCTCCTGCGTGTGCAGCTGCAAGTGCTGCGGCAACTCGTTCGTTGATCAGAGCCGTCAACTGGGCTTGTGTCAGGTTAACGCGTCCAGACATGATCTTCATATCAAGAAGAACGTGAGTGAGAGGGGTTCGCGAAAGTACGATGTCAGAAGTGAGTAAGTGCACACGTGTTCAAGCAACAATAGTTATACCAACCAAGCATACCATAAGCAATGTACTATGTAACTAGCAGGTAGGTAATATATACACAGATCATATTACCTAGAACGTCGAGCCTTGCATGTGGAGTGAAGCATCGTTGTGGACCGTTGAGCACTGTACAGGTTATAGTCTGGTTTTAACAAAAACGTTTTCCCCTTTATTAAAACCAAGTTCTCTATAACCAATGGCTCTGATACCAATCTGTCACACCCCCAAAATCCACCCGCGGAGTACTACCGCTTGGAGGCGTGACTGACCAGGATCCAGCCACCAATCATATTGAACAAGCAAACACATAGTTATAAAAGTTCAACCAATACAATTGGTGTTCAACAAAACATAGTTAAGTTGCAAGCGGAAGCATAAGTCTTAAAAACAAAGCATAAGTTCAATTGTTTCAAAGTTTAACATGGCACACACTCGTCCATGTCCCACAACGATCCTCCTCCATGCAAGCTCCAGCTAAGAACCTAAGGACCTGCAAAGCATGTAGTAACGAGTCAACAACAAGTTGAGTGAGTTCACGGTTGGGTGTTCGTTTTAAGTTGTTTCGAAAACAGTTTCCTTTATCTGGCATCCTGCCGTGGGGGTTACCCCATAGTTAAAAGAACGTGACTTGTTTATTCCCAGTTACTCTGGCTATCCAGCCGTGGGGGCTACCCCGTGTTAGTTATCTGGCATTTCGGCCGTGGGGGCTACCCCATGTATACACTAGACTCATTACCATATCGACTGCTGACTGTAGTCATGTTTATGTGCCCTGAACTGTCAATGTCTATCATCATTGACGTGCCAGTAGTCCATTAGTTCACGCCCGTCCTCTGCGGCACGGTGTGAGGTTTGTCAAACCTAAATAGCGCTATCTAACTAATGACCCGCTCGCCATTGGCCCGGCGATTAAGTCGATACAAAAATGAGGGACTTCGTGATAGAGTTTTGGTCTAGTACGAGTTATCTGTCCGTGAGGACGAGGAATTACATTCCTGAACCTTTGCTGTCCTACCCAAGGAGGACGAGGAACCCATGTTCCTTAACCCCAATTCCCGACCCCTGGGAATCCCATGCTTTGTAGAGGGTGTGAACTCACCTTGGTTTGCTCGGTAGATACACAGAAAAGTCAACCAAGTAATATTGTGGTTACTCACGTCCTATCATAGTTGTATTGTACAATCAGGTTCATATTCAAGTAGTACACGTATGTTTCTACACGTATGCTAGCACGTTGTATTCAAGTATCATTCGTGGCTTTTACATATAAGCATGGCAGTTTGCAAGTAATGCATACGAGTTGAACGAACAGTAACATGCCCATAATTAAACAAAGTCCAAGGTCCGGCCCAAACACTAAGCCCATACTAAAGCAAGTCCATACAGCGTACACAAGTGTGTGGTCTCGAGTCGAGACTGTACGGTCTCTACTCGAGACTGTGCGGCCTTGAGTTGTAGCTGTGACAACTCGTATTTTCCGAACTTATCAACGTACTTGATGTAACGTATTTGAACTTGGTGTAATTAGTTGATATGTTGAATTAATGAGATTATGTGTGACTTTGTGATTGATTAAATGTTATGTGGTTATGATTACGTGATGATGTGTATTGAATAGTATTAATCCGATCGCACAACACAACCCACTCGCACAAGCCATTCGGGCTACACAACTTGTACTCGGACTCTTAGGGCAGCCCAAGTGTGGGTTCGGCCCATCCCCCTTAGTCGAATAACACATGGGGCGCTAGCACCCATCTCACACTTTACCAAAAACAAACAAACCTACAAACCCTAGTGCTCTCTCTCCCTCTCGTTTTTCTTGGAACCCGACGGCTGCTCTATCCTCATTCGAAGTCAGATTTTCACCGGTTTGATCATTCTTGTTCGGTTAGTGTTAATTATTATTCGATTTTATATGTTTTAAAAACACTTTTGACTATTGTTATCATCATGGAGTAAGTGTTGACATGTGATGATTAGTGAATGCTTTGGAAATTGTATGCATGTGAGTAGCAATGGATAGGATTGTCAGCCACTATACATAAATCGGTCCAATGATATTTGATATGTGTGAATTGTGAATTAGAATTTCATGTGTCTATAAATCAAACTTGCAGCCACTATATGTTTTGGTCAAATAACAACATGACAACAATATGAAATTGTCGGCCATGAATGGTTAGTTGTAATGATGATTTTGTGTATAGTAGAGTCTAGATCACTAATCATATATGTTAATGATGAATGATTATTGTTTTGTTCGAACAGTGTGTATCGATGAGGATGAGAATGTGATTTTAATTAATTGTATTTTTAAGAATCCTTCATGATTACTTGCACATGATGGTCAGTAGGTCTTGTAATTGTTATATGTATTTTAAATGGAATAGATCTAAGTGCATATATGATAATCATATTATTTGTGTGTTGAATGATTTATTGTTGACTTTAATGGATGGATGATCACGTGCATGAATATGATCCATATGTGATTATGGTTGAATTTTATTGGACCGATTAAGTATCATATTCACACTTTGATTTTGGTTATAGTCATTTAATATTGATAGGATTCATATATTTGGAAACCATAGAAAGATTGTAACTAAATCGTAATATTATGGAATAGATGTAACTGATTGCTTGATTCACGAAAGTTTGTTAACCGGTCGCACAAGGCCCCTAGTCGCATAAGGGGTCCTTTCGCACAAGTCTGGACAGTCGTACAAGACACATCCAGTCGCACAAGGCCTGTTGGATCGTACATGCTGCATATGTTTAACGGTTGGGCCTCCAAGCCCAAAATGAGTCGCACAAGACACATGAACCGTACAAGATAGTTTGTTGTTTGTTGTGATTGGGCCGCACAAGATGGTTATCTGTTTTTAATTGTTGAGCCGTGGTTATGATTATAGTGTGGTTTGGGCTTCTTGACTTTGGGCCGGGTAGAAATGGAATCCAACGGATGACTCGCACAAGGTAGCGAAGCTTGTGCGAGCCCAATCTTGATTACACTATTAATTATTGAACGTGTTGATGTATGTTGCCATGATCCGTATGTGCTTCCTATGTGCTATCTATGTGATGCTTGTACGCATTACTTGAAACCGAAACCTGACTTGTATTGGTAACCATGTTAGGACGTGGTTGACCACTAGCATTTAGACGTGACCTTTCTGTGTAATCTGCCGAGCAAACCAAGGTGAGTTCACACTCCGTTACAAAGCATGGGGTTCCCAGGGGTTGGGAATGGGTTAAGGAATAGGGATTCCTCGTCCTGTTGAGACGTAACCAGGAACATAGATTCCTCATCCGGTTGAGACGTATTAAACTATACTAGACTAGAACTCTATCAACGAAGTCCCTCCATTTTTATATCGACTTAATCGCCGAGGCCAATGGCGAACGGGTCATTAGTTAAATAGCGCTATTAGGTTTAACAAACCTCACACCGTGCCGCAGAGGACGGGCGTGGACTAATGGACTATGGCACGTCAGTGATGATAGACACAGACGTTAGGGCACTTAAACATGACGAACGTTAGTAGTCGATATGGTAACGAGTCTGGTGAATTAAACATGGGGTAGCCCCCACGGCCATAGAGCCGGGCTGGAATAGCCAACGTAAGAACGGGTAACTAATAAACGTTTTTCGAACTATGGGGTAACCCCCACGGCTGGATAGCTGGTAAAGATCAAACTGTGTTTTCGGAATAACTATAAACTGGACAACCAAACGTGAACTCACTCAACTTGTTGTTGACTCGTTACTACATGCTTTACAGGTCATTAGGTTCTTAGCTGGAGCTTGCACAAGGAAGAGTCGTTGTGGGACATGGACAGCTGTGTGCCATGTTAAACATTTGGATAACTAAACTTTGGATTTGGTTTTGAACATTATGCTTCCGCTCATAACTTAACTATGTTTGTTTTGGATATTAATCGTGTTGGTTGAACTTTTACATTAAATATTTACTGGTTCAATATGATTAGTGGTTTGATCCTGGTCAGTCACGCCTCCAAGCGGTGATACTCCGCAGGTGGATTTTGGGGGTGTGACAGTAGCCCACAAGGTTTCGAGTCGCAACTAGAGTGATCTCGAGTCGCAACTGGACTCGCAAGCATGGTCTCGGTTCATATAAATATACACATACATACAAGCACGACACATAAATATAACACGTAGTCACATAGAATGATTACTTATTTTATTAAACCAATCACGTTAACTAGTCACATAACATTACAAGTAGGTTGTACTAGGATGCACGGAAGGTTCTAAATTTCGAGTTGTCACATCATCCCCAAGTTGAAAGAAATTTCGTCCCGAAATTTGGTAGGCACTCACTGAGGAAGCTAGTTAAGTTGTATGGTTTTCCCGGTTTTCCTGGGGTGTCACATCCACCCCCCGTTGATCTGGAATTTCGTCCCGAAATTCCGTAGCTTCGGCCTCAGTAGCGGTTGTACTGTTTGCGAACAGTTGGGGATACTTTTGTTTCATCTGATCTTCGCGCTCCCAGGTGAACTCTGGGCCGCGACGTGAGTTCCAACGAACTCGAACGAGAGGTATTCTAGTGCTCTTGAGGACCTTAACATCCCGGTCCGTGATTTCGACTGGTTCCTCGACGAATCGTAACTGTTCGTCGATAGTGAGTTCCTTCAGAGGAACTACGTGGGTCTCATCTGATGGGCACTTCTTCAGATTTGACACGTGAAAAACGTTGTGAACTGCACCGAGTTCCGCTGGTAAGTTTAGTCTATAGGCCACCCTGCCTATTTTCTCAATGACTTCGAAAGGTCCAACGTATCGTGGGTTAAGTTTACCGCGTTTACCAAAACGAACCACACCCTTCCAGGGTGAAACTTTGAGTAGTACCCGCTCCCCAACCTGGAGCTCAAGTGGTTTCCTGCCCATGTCGGCGTAAACTTTCTGACGTTCAAGAGCTGCCGTCATGCGTTTTCGTATCTGAGCGATTTGTTCGGTTGTATCTACCACATATTCTGGACCAGTGATCTGACTATCCCCCACCTCTGCCCAACAAAGAGGTGACCGGCATTTACGTCCGTACAATGCCTCAAACAGAGCAGCTTTAATGCTGGTGTGGTAGCTGTTGTTGTACGAGAATTCCACAAGTGGCAGATGCTTTTCCCAGCGGTTGCCAAAGTCGATTACACATGCACGAAGCATGTCTTCTAAGGTTTGAATGGTGCGCTCGGACTGCCCGTCCGTCTGAGGGTGATACGCTGTGCTCATATCTAATCGTGAGCCAAAGGATTTGTGCATTGCTTGCCACAGCTCTGAAGTAAAACGTGCATCTCGATCCGAGATAATGGAGGTGGGCACCCCGTGCCTCGAAACGACTTCCTTAAGGTATATTTCTGCAAGAGTGGAGAATTTATCCGTCTCCTTGATAGCCAAGAAGTGTGCAGATTTTGTGAGTCGATCCACGATCACCCAAATAGTATCGTTCCCGCGCTGGGATCTAGGCAGGCCAGTAACAAAATCCATGGAAATTTGCTCCCATTTCCATTGAGTTATCTCTGGTTGTTAGAGTAGGCCTGATGGTTTCTGGTATTCCGACTTGACTCTCGCACAAGTCAAACACTTGCTAACGTAGGTCGCTATGTGGGCCTTCATGCTAGGCCACCAGTACATAGTTTTGATGTCGTGGTACATTTTATCCGATCCAGGATGTACCGAGTAGCGAGACTTGTGTGCTTCGTCCATCACAAGCTCTCGTAGGTTGCCGTAGAGTGGGACCCAAACGCGTCCCGTCACATAGTAGGTACCATCTTCCTTCTGTTCTAATCGTTGCCTTGATCCGCGTAGGGCTTCAGCCCTGACGTTTTCTGGTTTCAGTGCTTCTATCTGAGCAGCTCGTATTTGGGGAGGCAGACTAGAATGGATCGTGAGTTGCAAAGCTCGCACGCGCTTAGGCGCAGTGTCCTTCCGACTGAGGGCGTCAGCCACAACATTGGCCTTGCCCGGGTGATACCTGATTGAGCACTCGTAGTCATTTAGTAGTTCAACCCACCGTCGTTGTCGCATATTCAGTTCCTTCTGCTTGAAGATATGCTCGAGGCTCTTGTGGTCGGTGTAGATGGCGCATTTGGTGCCGTACAGGTAGTGCCGCCATAACTTAAGTGCAAAAACAACAGCTCCCAGCTCTAAGTCGTGCGTAGTGTAGTTCTTTTCATGAACCTTGAGTTGGCGTGAGGCGTAGGCTATAACTTTATCTCGTTGCATCAATACACAACCAAGACCTTGAATTGATGCGTCGCAGTAGACCACAAAGTCGTCTGTGCCCTCCGGCAAGGAAAGGATAGGTGCGCTGCAAAGTCTATCCTTTAAGTGCTGAAATGCTGACTCCTGTGCATTCCCCCAGCGATAAACAACGCCCTTCTGCGTTAGTGAGGTGAGAGGCTGTGCAATCTTAGAAAAATCCTTAATGAATCTCCGGTAGTATCCCGCCAAACCCAAGAATTGGCGAATTTCCTTTGGTGTACGAGGTGCAGGCCAGTTCTTAATCGAGTCTATCTTGGATGGATCAACGTGAATCCCATCCTTGTTTACCACATGGCCTAGGAAATGGACTTCTCGAAGCCAGAAGTCGCATTTCGAGAACTTTGCATAAAGCTGTTCTGTTCGAAGGAGTTCCAGAATAAGTCGCAGATGCTGCTCGTGTTCCTCCCGACTCTTGGAATAAATCAGGACGTCGTCGATGAAGACTATAACGAACTTGTCCAGGTAAGGCTTGCACACTCGGTTCATCAAGTCCATGAAAACCGCAGGTGCGTTTGTCATCCCAAAAGGCATGACCAAAAATTCATAGTGCCCGTATCGTGTTCTAAAAGCTGTTTTGGAGACGTCCTCTTCCCGGACTCTCAGCTGGTGATACCCCGATCTCAAATCAATCTTTGAATAGTAGCTCGACCCCTGTAGCTGGTCGAACAAGTCGTCAATCCGTGGTAGAGGATAACGATTCTTCACCGTCACCTTGTTGAGTTCTCGGTAGTCGATGCACATCCTGAAAGTACCATCCTTCTTCTTTACAAATAATACTGGAGCTCCCCAGGGCGATGAGCTAGGACGAATAAAACCCTTATCCAAGAGTTCTTGTAGTTGCGTGGAGAGTTCTTTCAACTCTGATGGGGCTAAACGATAAGGTGCACGGGCTATGGGCGCAGCTCCAGGAGCTAGTTCGATCTGAAACTCGACTTGGCGATGAGGCGGAAGACCAGGTAATTCCTCAGGAAATACCTCTGGATAATCGCGTACAACTGGAAAATCTTCTATCTTCTTCTCTTTTTCTGAGGTGTCAGTAACGAGAGCCAAAATGGCAGTGTGGCCCTTTCGCAAGCACTTCTGGGCCTTAAGGAGAGAAATAACGTTCTCAACCGCACTCCTCTTGTCGCCATGAATCATGAGAGGTTCACCACCGGGACTTGGAATACGGACAACCTTCTCGTTGCAAAGGATCTCTGCTCGATGTTGGGATAACCAATCCATCCCAATGACAACGTCGAAGCTACCCAAGACAATAGGAATGAGGTCGATAGAGAAGGTCTGGTCAGCGAGAATGAGTTTACAACCCTTGACTACGTGTGTGGCTTCTAAACTCTTACCATTTGCTAGCTCTACGGTGTGCTTGTTGTTCAAAGGGGTTGGAATACGCTTAAGCATTCGACTAACTTCTAGTGACATGTAGCTAGTATCGGCACCCGAATCAAATAAAACTGAAACATAAAAGTCGTCGAGAAGGAACTTACCCGCCACAACATTGGGGTCATTCCTTGCTTCACCTTGGCCAATCACAAACACCCGCCCCCTGGCGCCATTGTTGTTGTTGTTCCCATTGTTACCATTCCCCTGATTGTTGTTATTGTTGTTGTTGTTGTTGTTGTTCTGGTTCCTGTTCAGTTGGGGACAATCTCTCTTGAAGTGGCCCTCAGCTCCACACTGAAAGCACCCTTTGTTATCACCTTGCTGCTGCTGCTGGCGCTGGTTCTGTTGAGCTTGCTGACGATTCTGATTGGCGGGGTATAAGCTCCTGCAATCCTTTGCAGCGTGACCAGGCTTGTTGCACCGATGACAGTTGCCCCTGGTGCATGGTCCGCTGTGGTGCAGGCTGCAGCGATTGCATTTGGGGTGATTTCCTTTGTACCCACCATGACTTTGACCACCAGACGATTGCTGATTAGGGCTCTTGTAGTCATCAGTCTTTCTCTGGTGAGACTGGGATTGAACAGAAGTCGAACCCTTACTTGAAGTTCCATCCCATTTCCGTTTGTTGTCACTAGAGGTACCAGTAGTAGTTGCAGCACCTATGCGTTTTGGTAACTTGTTCTGCTCCACCGCCTGATCCGTGAGACGGTGAGCCAACTGAACAGTTTGCTGGTAGGTGGCGAGGTTCGCTGAAGTCACATGACTTTGGATTTCCGGCACTAAACCCTGAAGAAATAGTTCGATGCGTTTGATGGGAGGATCCACCATAGTAGGACACAGAATTGCCAGTTCGTTCGACCTTTTCACATAAGCTTCAATTTCGGACCCCGTCATCTTGAGGTTGAAGAACTCCACCTCTAGTTTGTGAATCTCATCACGACTGCAGTATTCTTCTTTGATCATCTCCTTAAAAGTTTCCCATGGGGTGGCGTTGGCAGCAACCAACCCTAGCATCTGGACTTGAGCGTTCCACCATGTGAGGGCTAAACCCTCGAGAGTACCGGTAGCGTACTTCACCCTGCGCGCCTCAGGGCATTCGCACATTTCGAACACAGATTCTAGCTTCTCAAACCAGTGTAGGAGACCTACTGCTCCTTCAGTGCCGCTAAAAGTAGTTGGTCGGCAGTCCATGAAAGTCTTAAAAGTGCACACGGGTGGCTGAACGTGCTGACCTATCGTAGGTGAAAGAAAAGACAGAGTTTAACACAAAGGTTGGTTCACGAGAGTAGGATCCTAAAGATCCTAGAATGAGTTCGGACTGCAGGATATACCTCCTGCGTGTGCAGCTGCAAGTGCTGCGGCAACTCGTTCGTTGATCAGAGCCGTCAACTGGGCTTGTGTCAGGTTAACGCGTCCAGACATGATCTTCATATCAAGAAGAACGTGAGTGAGAGGGGTTCGCGAAAGTACGATGTCAGAAGTGAGTAAGTGCACACGTGTTCAAGCAACAATAGTTATACCAACCAAGCATACCATAAGCAATGTACTATGTAACTAGCAGGTAGGTAATATATACACAGATCATATTACCTAGAACGTCGAGCCTTGCATGTGGAGTGAAGCATCGTTGTGGACCGTTGAGCACTGTACAGGTTATAGTCTGGTTTTAACAAAAACGTTTTCCCCTTTATTAAAACCAAGTTCTCTATAACCAATGGCTCTGATACCAATCTGTCACACCCCCAAAATCCACCCGCGGAGTACTACCGCTTGGAGGCGTGACTGACCAGGATCCAGCCACCAATCATATTGAACAAGCAAACACATAGTTATAAAAGTTCAACCAATACAATTGGTGTTCAACAAAACATAGTTAAGTTGCAAGCGGAAGCATAAGTCTTAAAAACAAAGCATAAGTTCAATTGTTTCAAAGTTTAACATGGCACACACTCGTCCATGTCCCACAACGATCCTCCTCCATGCAAGCTCCAGCTAAGAACCTAAGGACCTGCAAAGCATGTAGTAACGAGTCAACAACAAGTTGAGTGAGTTCACGGTTGGGTGTTCGTTTTAAGTTGTTTCGAAAACAGTTTCCTTTATCTGGCATCCTGCCATGGGGGTTACCCCATAGTTAAAAGAACGTGACTTGTTTATTCCCAGTTACTCTGGCTATCCAGCCGTGGGGGCTACCCCGTGTTAGTTATCTGGCATTTCGGCCGTGGGGGCTACCCCATGTATACACTAGACTCGTTACCATATCGACTGCTGACTGTAGTCATGTTTATGTGCCCTGAACTGTCAATGTCTATCATCATTGACGTGCCAGTAGTCCATTAGTTCACGCCCGTCCTCTGCGGCACGGTGTGAGGTTTGTCAAACCTAAATAGCGCTATCTAACTAATGACCCGCTCGCCATTGGCCCGGCGATTAAGTCGATACAAAAATGAGGGACTTCGTGATAGAGTTTTGGTCTAGTACGAGTTATCTGTCCGTGAGGACGAGGAATTACATTCCTGAACCTTTGCTGTCCTACCCAAGGAGGACGAGGAACCCATGTTCCTTAACCCCAATTCCCGACCCCTGGGAATCCCATGCTTTGTAGAGGGTGTGAACTCACCTTGGTTTGCTCGGTAGATACACAGAAAAGTCAACCAAGTAATATTGTGGTTACTCACGTCCTATCATAGTTGTATTGTACAATCAGGTTCATATTCAAGTAGTACACGTATGTTTCTACACGTATGCTAGCACGTTGTATTCAAGTATCATTCGTGGCTTTTACATATAAGCATGGCAGTTTGCAAGTAATGCATACGAGTTGAACGAACAGTAACATGCCCATAATTAAACAAAGTCCAAGGTCCGGCCCAAACACTAAGCCCATACTAAAGCAAGTCCATACAGCGTACACAAGTGTGTGGTCTCGAGTCGAGACTGTACGGTCTCTATTCGAGACTGTGCGGCCTTGAGTTGTAGCCCACAAGGTTTCGAGTCGCAACTAGAGTGATCTCGAGTCGCAACTGGACTCGCAAGCATGGTCTCGGTTCATATAAATATACACATACATACAAGCACGACACATAAATATAACACGTAGTCACATAGAATGATTACTTATTTTATTAAACCAATCACGTTAACTAGTCACATAACATTACAAGTAGGTTGTACTAGGATGCACAGAAGGTTCTAAATTTCGAGTTGTCACAATAGTACATCAGTGTGTTAGAGCGTCACACTGAAACTAAATTTAAATTGCATACGTGTGATAGTAGATCCATTATATGATGTACCAGTAGGTAAAAAAACATGAAATAATCAACTTACCAACGTGATATAAACATAACGAACTGCGTATGAGTGGGTAACATATCAATGGCGTATGGTTTTATAACCTTCAATCTTGCGTTGAGAGATTGCCAAATCCTAGGTTTTGGGTCTTTATACTGTTATTTCATCCGAATATATCAGGGTTGTCCTTCTGCTACATCCAGATATATGCTGACCTAGGCACAACCAAGATATCTTAAAAGAGCTAAAATGCCAAACACCCAGAAATGAAGAAGCTCTCCATGAGAGTCATTCATATGCACAAAATGCATAAATCGTACCACATTTGGTATTTGCCTTAACCCTCATTGGATATTGGTCTCTTTGTTGTACGAAAGTACTGACCTGATCATTAAAATTCTAACGTTGTAAAATAAAAAGGATGAATTCAGTATACTCACCTACTACGAGGAAGTTTTGTGCATACGTTGATCGCGGGGGTATGTCCTGATGTGGGACACGCTAGTACATCAGTATAAAAGTACCTTAACGTATCACACGGTAATGGAACTTGAAATGTTCATGTGTTTTGTTTAAGTGGATAAACAATACTAGTAATCGTCTTGGACTGCTTTTCACGAAAATTACTTGAAGAAGTATCTATTAGTGTGAAAACAATTTGATTTTGCTGATATTATCTTCTTACCGGTGCTTCTCACAAAAATAGAGTGTTTATTTTATTTGTTAATTTTATTTTGGTGTTATTTATTTGGTTTCAGAAAATATAAAAATCCAAAAAGATTTTCTTTTTCTTTCAAATTCTTAGCATACGGAAAATGGTTGTTCATGGAGGAGTTGTTGCCGATAGGGGGATACGGTCTTAGAAGATGAGTTCAAAATTTTAAAATCTTGCAGGTTCTAGTGTGTTGGACAAAATTTTTTATGTTGGTGTTGAATTGAATTTTGCTTAATCTTTGATACAGTTTTACCATCTCTTGATTAATAATAATTTGTTTAACTTTGTTGAAAAATTCTTATGGTTTCTTGAGATGTTTGTTTTATAGTATACAGATTGAAGCAGTGTGTTGCTGAGAAGTTGATGTGATGAGATGAGGAGTTTATTGCTGCCTGGTAGAATCCTCCCTCTACAATGCAGAACAGAAGATATGAAGACATTCTTGGATTGTTAAATCAGAGATTGGAAGATTTGGTGATTGGATGCATCGGCTTAGGGGGAGTCTGTTGCTGACATAATTAATGTTGAAGCAGACGCTATCCAAAGATCAAAGACTGTGAGATTCTGAAGATTAAAGTTTACCTTTGCAAGCTATTATCAAGGGGGAGTTTGTTGGTGCATGTTATGTGACAACAACTTTGGTTTGGTCTTTGGATATTACACAAGACTTGGATATGAAGAATTCAATACATTCCGAGTTTATGATGTCAAGACAAGTCCGAATTTGTAAAGATGCCTCTAGTCCGAGTTTGTGAATACAAGTGAAGTCAGAATTTGTGAAGGAATTCCAAGTCCGAGTTTATGTCTACAACATGAGGAATCCAAATTTTTTGATCAAATGAGGAGTCCGAATTTGTTCAAGTATTGTAGTCCGAGTTTATGTCTTTGTATTAGTTGAGTCCGAGTTTGTGTTATTATGTATGTGGGCCTAGCCCAATTTGCATGGTTGTGTTATATAAAAAGCACTATGGTTTAGGGTTTAGGCTAGACAGTGTGAGAGAAGTTACATAGAGTGAGAGAAATCTACAGAGAGAAGCTGAGATGTGACACCTGTGTCACTGAGACCATCAAACAAATGCCCAACCAATGAAATATTGTATTTCATACTTGGGATTTGTAAAAATATGTGTATCGTTTACACATATCAATTCTTGTTCGATTTCAAACTCTATATCGCTTTCTGGAAGGTTATACGCGCACTGATGCGTAAATATAACCAGTTTAATGCAACGAACGCTCCAGAATAGTGACATATACTTAACATACCTTAAATAACCTTTACATAACTTAGAAATAAGTTTTGAAGGCTTTGGTATGTCAAAAACAAGTTAATTCGCTTACAGGGACTAAACTTGACAAACTGCGAAAGTATGCCAATCTGAACTGTAACGAACATTCCGGAACATGACCATAAGTCAAACATACCATAAATATCCTTTACATAGCTTAGAAATAGGCTTTGAGGGGTTCGGTATGCTAAAATAAACTTTTGGGTCATTCAGGGACTAAAAGTGTCAAAAAGTGCACAAGTTTGCACTTTCGCGCATAACATACGTTCTGAATACATCTGGACATCCAAAAATTTATGTAAGCATGACTATATTATGCTTTAGTGTTTAGCTTGCCAAAAATCCATTCGTTGCGTCATTTGGATCGTTTTTCGCGCTTGTGCGCATTCCGTCGTAATTAAGCGAACATCGCGTTCGTACGACCAAACGAACCAACACCCGACATATTTTTGAGCATGTTTCATGTCCACAATGTTTAGGCATCATTTTAGGGCCTTAAAGTTGGCTTTGCGGGCCTTAGAAGTGCCGGAAATGGGCTTAAACACGTGCAGGGACTGAAACTGTCATTTATCAAACATGTTTGCTGATCAGAAGTCTCAGGCGGCCCGCCTGAGTTTTCACTGATCCTGACGCGGGCCGCGTCCGACTCTCTGATCAGATTAGATCGAACAGTCAGCAACTTCCAGCTGTTTTAAACACCACCACACACTTACAACTTGCATATTCAGCTGATAAGGATTGTTTTTAGGCACCACAACTTTCCAACACTTGTACGGATACGATTAAGGCACGATATTCGACAAACGATCTTAACGGTTACCCGAAAACTATATATACCCCACCCCCATGCTTCAAAATCACAAGAACTTTGATTTGAGAAACTCTAAGTTGAAACTATTGTTTCATACCTGAGATTTTTGAATTGAAGTTAGCATTCGGGGACCCTTCGTAAGTATTCTTTCGTTCTTTTCCTTATTTTATTGCTTTTCGAGTCAGAAAGTCAAACTTTGTTTGACTTTCAGCGTTGACCAGTAATGGTCAATGCGAAGTTCGTTTGAACTTCGCAACGTGAGTGTAATCACGTTGGTTATAGTCCCTTGGGACTATGCCTACTGATTACCACGTTGTCTAGGGTCGTAGGGTAAGCGATCTAATAAATCGCTTATACCTTCGAACCCGACCCAGTTTGGTCGATCATTAGGATCCGACCAAATATATTAGGTGACCATAGTGTAGGGAATAACCTTCCGAGGTTATACCTTATGGTCGCATCGTTTAAGTAGTTGTATGATAGGTAGTTTATATGCCTTAGGTAAATTACCAGAATACCCTTTTCATGTATAATTAGTAATTAAGCATATGTAACCTCAACTTTTGTCACGTAACTGATTATATAACATGTTTAGGCATATAATACTTGTCATAGGACTAGTTAGGCGGTCCAAACGCGTTTCACGCGAACGACGCGTTAAAGTAGCATAAGCTACCTAAACGGGTCGTAATGGGTCGTAAACAATTATGTTAGGTTTCATTTAGTATGTAGGCTTTGTTAAATCAAATGACACGAGTCTCTACACTCGTTTGGTTTACAAACCCTCATTCTATCCGATCTTCCGATTTTGGTCCGGTTTATTAACATAGTTACCTATATTAGGTGCCGTTTGATTCCGTGATCTATACCATTGTTTGGTTAACACTCCAGGACTACTGAGTAATATCAAGTGAGTACATAGACCCCTCTTTTACTATTTTCCAAACTGTTTTGGGGTGGAACACATGTGCCTACTTGTTACTTTCATGCTTTCCTGTTTTCACATCATATACCTGCTATATACGTTAGTACATTATAGTACATGATTTCATTACATTTTCATGCTAGGTGTGCCCATTGTGTGCATTACTTAGTACATCGTTTTACATTACATGCTATGTATGCCCATTGTGTGTGCATACTTAGTACATTGTTTTACATTGCTTTTCTGTTGCATATGCTTATCCAGCATATGAACACATTATACTACATATTGAACCGTTGTAAACATTTGACTATGTGAACCGTTGTAATCATTTGACTATGTGATCCGTTGATATCTGTGAACCGTTTGTATCTGTGAACCGTTTGTATATGTGAACCGTTTGTATCTGTGAACCGTTTGTATCTGTGAACCGTGTGAACCGTATTTGACTATACATGAACATTTCTACACTTGTTAAACATTTCATCTTGATAAGTTTGGTTTGAGTAAGTGATTAAGTAACGAGGCGTGTGTAATATGATACAAGCATGGTGGATACGCCGCTGGTACTTCCTATATATAAGTGTTTGTATGGTATTACATATCGTAGCGTTATTTGAATCATTTCAGTTTGAGACATATAACATTTTATACAAATAACATACTTTTCACAAGACATTGTTTTACAAACAACTTATCTTATACAAACTCAGTTACATGGTTATTCATTTAACCATACATTATTCTTTTATCTATACATATCATCTGGACTTATTGATTTTCAAACGATTTACAAAACAAAGCAAATTACAAGGTTCATGACTAAACATTTTCTCAAACATAAGTCATGAAACCTATTTTCACAAAACCTATGTATCTCACAGGCATTTTTATGCTGACGTACCTATTTTCACATGTGTTTTTCAGGAGCTGTTGCATAAGATGATCAAGATACACATAGGCAGACTTGGGCTTTAGTGACAATAAAAGATGCAAGACTAGTTAATTATGTTGTATTCCTTTGTTTGTTAAGACATTGTAACACTTTTAATCAATAAAACGAAACTTCAATTGCCATGGATTTGAAACGATTAATTCTGTTACAACATTCCCCGATGTTTCCGCCACGTTTTGTATGTTCTACGTGGTCGGGGTGTGACAGAAAAGATGGTATCAGAGCCAATGGTTATAGGGAATTAGGTTATTAGTAATGCTTTGACCTAGTCTGTAACCTTTCTAGGACCCTAACGCGAGTTTACTTGCGTTTAGTCATAAAACAATACCGTCACCTATCCTTAGGCGACTACCACAACAAGAACATAAATTTCAAAACCGCTTTGAAAACTAATCATCTGTTCTAGGATGATTGATTATAAGGTTTTGAACCCTCTGTTATATGGTTTTGAACCCCTTTGAGTTTTCAAAATCTCGTCAAGGTTTTGGGTTTTAAATAATGTGAACACGTGCAAACTGGAAGGTGAATGCCTGTATTCTGGGTTTTCTGTCTAGGCAAGCACTTCGTATATATCTCATCAGACGCGAGACCAGTTGTGCTTACCTGGGAATTCTTGGGATGAGTGTTCACTTATAGGCGAGCATGTCTTCGCGATACATTATTTTTGACCCATTTACTTTGATTAGTCACTGTGTGTCGTTTTTTTACCTTGTGGTAACAAACAAATGACCACTACCCTTGCTTTCATCAGATTTGTTTCATCTCATTCTTTTCGTCTAATTCTCTCACTCGTTTCCTTTCATGTTTCCTCTTTTAGAATGCCTCCTCGGCGTGAAAACCAGATAGCGACTGCCGAATTGGCAGAAATCATTGCACAGCAAATGGCTACTCAATTCCCAAACCTCTTTGCTCAATGGAATCAAGCCAACAACAACAACAATGGTCTATGCAATTTCAAGAGTTTTAACTCGGCGAAACCACTCAAGTTTAGTGGTTCTGAGGGAGCGACTGGGCTTCTTTAATGGTTCGAGAGCATTGAGAATACTTTCCACCATGTGCAGTGTCCTGACAATCGCAAGGTCGAGTTTGCTTCGAGTGTGTTCCAGAAGAGAGCCCTTACGTGGTGGAACGGGGTTATGAGAGATCGTGGTGCAGAAGTTGCTCTAGCACAGACATGGGCTGAACTTAGAGCCCTTATGATGAAGGAATTCTGTCCTCGACACGAGATCAGGGCTTTGGAAAGGGAATTCGACAATCTTGAGCAAGACAGCGGTGAGCATCGAGCCTACACGGACCGTTACGAGGAGTTGAGTCTGTTATGCCCAAACATGGTCACGCCTTTGGATAAGGCAATCGAAAAGTACATTGATGGCCTCCCTGACTCAATACAAGACATTGTGACTGGCAGCAACCCTGCTACAGTTAGACAGGCCATTGAGCTATCTGCAACCTTGACTGAATCAAAGATCAGGAAAGGTAAACTTTTCTGAAAAGGTGACAAGAAGCCGGTCGAAGAATCGAAACCAATCGAGGAATCAAAGATCATGGATGAACAGACTGGATCCCCTAAGAGGTCAAAGAAGCGAAAGGCTTCTCAGAACTACGCTGTGGTCGCTCACAATGATCAAGCCGTCCTCAACCAACCAGCTCAACCCCCTGCCAGGAAACCCTACAACGGAACTGCACCCTTGTGCAACCAATGTGGCCTACATCATCACGCTGGTGTGAAGTGCCGCACATGCCAAGTTTGCGGACTTATAGGTCATACAGCTAGGGTTTGCCCAACCGCAGCTGCACCAAATCAAGCTGGCAACAATCTTGCTCAAGCTCGTTTTCCACCGGGATCTTGCTACAACTGTGGCGAGATGGGCCATTTTCGTAGGAATTGCCCAAGGCTTGCAAATGCAAATCCAGCGCAGGGATGAGCATATGACCAACCAGAAGACAACATCGTTTAGAAATAATCACGTCTTATGTATTATTTTCTTTTGTTGTCACGATCCATGAAACAGTTGTTGTTATCATTGTTTATAAATAAATCTTTTATTTACATTGCAATGTATTTATGTGATTGTATGTATAAACAACATATCCCCTACAATACCGACAATCAAGGAACCGCATTCCTTAAAGAACAGACTACTCCCAAAATTCTTCCATTGTATGATCTCTTGCGTTTTTCACGAAAATCCTAAGTACCCGTTTCTTCCAAGAGAAACGATGTACGAGGTGCCAAGTTAATAGCAATCAATAACAAGATAATAGCAATTAAACAACTATGTGATTATGTGCTTATGAACATTACAAGACAAACTGTGCGGACTGTGCAAGGAATTACGTAATTATGGATGCATACATAATTATGGAATTTAGTGCACAGAAACCACAGCGAGCTTTGTCATGTACCTAGAAGTTAACCCTATTCATTTCCAATTCTGATGAAGTATCCGTTGAGGAAAAATGAACTAGCTATTCATTTTTCACTTCTGCAGAATATCCGTTGAGGAAATGAATATCCGTTTATCCTTCATTTCCAATTCTGAAGAATACCCGTTGAAGAAAATGACTCCGTTTGTGCATTTTCGTTTCTGAAGATTATCCGTTGAGGAAATGAATATCCGTTGCTTAATCCTTCATTTCCGAACCTGAGGAAACAACCGTTGAAAATTACTTCGTTAGTTCATTTTCGTTTCTGAAGATTATCCGTTGAGGAAATGAATATCCGTTGCTTAATCCTTCATTTCCGAACCTGAGGAAACAACCGTTGAAAATAACTCCGTTAGTTCATTTTCGTTTCTGAAGATTATCCGTTGAGGAAATGAATATCCGTTTGTCTATCATTTTCATTTCCGTTTCTGAGGAAGCAACCGTTGAAAATGACTCCGTTTGTTCATTTTCGTTTCTGAAGATTTGTCCGTTGAGGAAATGAATATCCGTTTGTCTATCATTTTCATTTCCGTTTCTAAGGAAGCAACCGTTGAAAATGACTCCGTTTGTTCATTTTCGTTTCTGAAGATTTGTCCGTTGAGGAAATGAATATCCGTTTGTCTATCATTTTCATTTCCGTTTCTGAGGAAGCATCTGTTGAAAATGACTCCATTTGTTTATTTTCGTTTCTGAAGATTGTCCGTTAAGGAAATGAATCCCCGTTTGTTTATTCCTTCATTTCCGCTTCTGAAGAATACTCGTTGAGGAAAATGACTCCGTTTGTTCATTTTCGTTCTGAAGAATGTCCGTTAAGGAAATGACAGGATTATGCTTTACATATCTCTGGTGGTTATCTGACACAAAGTCACAAATAGACTCCTACGAATTAATTTCGGGACAAAATTTCCTAAAGTAGGGGAGACTGTGACACCTGTGTCACTGAGACCATCAAACAAATTCCCAACCAATGAAATATTGTATTTCATACTTGGGATTTGTAAAAATATGTGTATCGTTTACACATATAAATTCTTGTTCGATTTCAAACTCTATATCGCTTTCTGGAAGGTTATACGCGCACTGATGCGTAAATATAACCAGTTTAATGCAACGAACGCTCCGGAATAGTGACATATACTTAACATACCTTAAATAACCTTTACATAACTTAGAAATAAGTTTTGAAGGCTTTGGTATGTCAAAAACAAGTTAATTCGCTTACAGGGACTAAACTTGACAAACTGCGAAAGTATGCCAATCTGAACTGTAACGAACATTCCGGAACATGACCATAAGTCAAACATACCATAAATATCCTTTACATAGCTTAGAAATAGGCTTTGAGGGGTTCGGTATGCTAAAATAAACTTTTGGGTCATTCAGGGACTAAAAGTGTCAAAAAGTGCACAAGTTTGCACTTCCGCGCATAACATACGTTCTGAATACATCTGGACATCCAAAAATTTATGTAAGCATGACTATATTATGCTTTAGTGTTTAGCTTGCCAAAAATCCATTCGTTGCGTCATTTGGATCGTTTTTCGCGCTTGTGCGCATTCCGTCGTAATTAAGCGAACATCGCGTTCGTACGACCAAACGAACCAACACCCGACATATTTTTGAGCATGTTTCATGTCCACAATGTTTAGGCATCATTTTAGGGCCTTAAAGTTGGCTTTAAGGGCCTTAGAAGTGCCGGAAATGGGCTTAAACACGTGCAGGGACTGAAACTGTCATTTATCAAACATGTTTGCTGATCAGAAGTCTCAGGCGGCCCGCCTGAGTTTTCACTGATCCTGACGCGGGCCACGTCCGACTCTCTGATCAGATTAGATCGAACAGTCAGCAACTTCCAGCTGTTTTAAACACCACCACACACTTACAACTTGCATATTCAGCTGATAAGGATTGTTTTTAGGCACCACAACTTTCCAACACTTGTACGGATACGATTAAGGCACGATATTCGACAAACGATCTTAACGGTTACCCGAAAACTATATATACCCCACCCCCCATGCTTCAAAATCACAAGAACTTTGATTTGAGAAACTCTAAGTTGAAACTATTGTTTCATACCTGAGATTTTTGAATTGAAGTTAGCATTCGGGGACCCTTCGTAAGTATTCTTTCGTTCTTTTCCTTATTTTATTGCTTTTCGAGTCGTTTGACTTTCAGCGTTGACCAGTAATGGTCAATGCGAAGTTCGTTTGAACTTCGCAACGTGAGTGTAATCACGTTGGTTATAGTCCCTTGGGACTATGCCTACTGATTACCACGTTGTCTAGGGTCGTAGGGTAAGCGATCTAATAAATCGCTTATACCTTCGAACCCGACCCAGTTTGGTCGATCATTAGGATCCGACCAAATACATTAGGTGACCATAGTGTAGGGAATAACCTTCCGAGGTTATACCTTATGGTCGCATCGTTTAAGTAGTTGTATGATAGGTAGTTTATATGCCTTAGGTAAATTACCAGAATACCCTTTTCATGTATAATTAGTAATTAAGCATATGTAACCTCAACTTTTGTCACGTAACTGATTATATAACATGTTTAGGCATATAATACTTGTCATAGGACTAGTTAGGCGGTCCAAACGCGTTTCACGCGAACGACGCGTTAAAGTAGCATAAGCTACCTAAACGGGTCGTAATGGGTCGTAAACAATTATGTTAGGTTTCATTTAGTATGTAGGCTTTGTTAAATCAAATGACACGAGTCTCTACACTCGTTTGGTTTACAAACCCTCATTCTATCCGATCTTCCGATTTTGGTCCGGTTTATTAACATAGTTACCTATATTAGGTGCCGTTTGATTCCGTGATCTATACCATTGTTTGGTTAACACTCCAGGACTACTGAGTAATATCAAGTGAGTACATAGACCCCTCTTTTACTATTTTCCAAACTGTTTTGGGGTGGAACACATGTGCCTACTTGTTACTTTCATGCTTTCCTGTTTTCACATCATATACCTGCTATATACGTTAGTACATTATAGTACATGATTTCATTACATTTTCATGCTAGGTGTGCCCATTGTGTGCATTACTTAGTACATCGTTTTACATTACATGCTATGTATGCCCATTGTGTGTGCATACTTAGTACATTGTTTTACATTGCTTTTCTGTTGCATATGCTTATCCAGCATATGAACACATTATACTACATATTGAACCGTTGTAAACATTTGACTATGTGAACCGTTGTAATCATTTGACTATGTGATCCGTTGATATCTGTGAACCGTTTGTATCTGTGAACCGTTTGTATATGTGAACCGTTTGTATCTGTGAACCGTTTGTATCTGTGAACCGTTTGTATCTGTGAACCGTGTGAACCGTATTTGACTATACATGAACATTTCTACACTTGTTAAACATTTCATCTTGATAAGTTTGGTTTGAGTAAGTGATTAAGTAACGAGGCGTGTGTAATATGATACAAGCATGGTGGATACGCCGCTGGTACTTCCTATATATAAGTGTTTGTATGGTATTACATATCGTAGCGTTATTTGAATCATTTCAGTTTGAGACATATAACATTTTATACAAATAACATACTTTTCACAAGACATTGTTTTACAAACAACTTATCTTATACAAACTCAGTTACATGGTTATTCATTTAACCATACATTATTCTTTTATCTATACATATCATCTGGACTTATTGATTTTCAAACAATTTACAAAACAAAGCAAATTACAAGGTTAATGACTAAACATTTTCTCAAACATAAGTCATGAAACCTATTTTCACAAAACCTATGTATCTCACAGGCATTTTTATGCTGACGTACCTATTTTCACATGTGTTTTTCAGGAGCTGTTGCTTAAGATGATCAAGATACACATAGGCAGACTTGGGCTTTAGTGACAATAAAAGATGCAAGACTAGTTAATTATGTTGTATTCCTTTGTTTGTTAAGACATTGTAACACTTTTAATCAATAAAACGAAACTTCAATTGCCATGGATTTGAAACGATTAATTCTGTTACAACACTCCCCGATGTTTCCGCCACGTTTTGTATGTTCTACGTGGTCGGGGTGTGACATGAGAGATTTCTGTGTCTTGAATTGATTGTAAACACTTGTGTTGGATAATCAATAGAAGATAATTTGAAAGTGATTGCTCGTGTTCTTCATCTGAATAACTTGTTTCTGTGTTCGTGTGATCTATCAAGGGATTTCACACCCTTGATTGATTGTCAATCTCGTAACGATCCACGTGTGATAGGGACCTACACAAAATATTAACATTAATATTAATCAATATACATATAAGTGTATACACACACTCTCTCTCACTCCCTCTTTCTAACTCTCTCTTCTCTTGAACTCTGCATTATTCATCCACCACCACTAACTCACCACCATCAACCCAAGCTACCACCGCTACCACTAGCCTCACATCCACCCTACCCTTTGACCGTCAGACAAACACGCACCCACCGGTTGATCCCCGACCAAACCCTCACCCCCTGCCACCTTCTTCCTCACACCACAAGAAACCCCGCTGAACCACTTTGTTCATCCCCCTCTCTCTTTCTCAACCTCAAGAACACCACCATGCGTGTTGCTTATCAACTTCCACTACACATAGATCTAGCACCACTGTGGAGAAAATATGGTTTAAATCTAATGCTGTCACTCAATTCTCAATGGTTCAGATCCTACACCACCTACATCTAGATGTCGGAGGAGAAAAGGGGTGAAAACGAGAAGAGGGGTAGGGGTTTGAACCGATAAATTTGGTTAATTAGGTCTGGGATCTGCACACAAATTGTTCAATTGGGCTATTCTGGTGGTGGTGAATTATGTATACAGATTGTTTGGGTGGGATATTGCGAGATTAAAGAGAGAAGGTGGGGTGTTTGAATTGGTTTGTTGACTTTCTCAGGAATTTGAAAAGTTGAATGCAAATATGCAACTCTTAAACGCAGTTATAATTGTTTAATGGAGGGTTGCAGGTAGTGGAGATGATGGTGTTGAAGGTATGCTTTGCGCAAATGGTGGTGTTGGTGATGGTTGAAGGGTGATGGCGGTGGGGGTGCGGTGGTGTGGCTGTGAACAAGCTTAAATTTTAGCTTTTAGGATTCAATTTTTATTCAAATAAATTGGTTGTAAAATGGGAAATGAAATGACAACTTTACACTTGGTTAAAGTGAACATAACTGAGTTTATTAACTAGCTATTTTTGGTTGTGTTCACGTTGGTTCTCGCGGTTCTCGCAAAATGAAAACCACCTCCAGTTGTAAGAACCGCTAAAAACAGTTCCTAACCACTAGATCAACAAGATGGATGGATGAGATTAAAAGTAATTAATATTAATATTAAATACATTTTGTCTTATTATGTCTTTAATATTTTAATCCAAAATGGTAGTTTCGTAAAATTACTCTTTTTTGTCTTTTAGTCTTTATTATTTTTTTATTACTTTTTTGTTTTATTATATTACTTTTTATTTTTTAAAAAGAATTTTTTTATTAAAAGCATTTTTAAATTCAGATTTTTTTAACAAGACAATTTTTTTTGCGAGTCAGTTTTTTCACGCCGTTTTTACGCCCGGCTTTTTCACGCATCGTTTTTTAACGGGGTCGATTTTGCACGCCGTTTTTTACGCTCGACTTTTTCAAGCGTCGTTTTTTTAACGCGACGTTTTTTACGTCTCGTTTTAAGGCGGCGTTTTTTACGTCCCGTTTTTTTTCGGCGGTGTTTTTATGCGCCGCATTCACGCCCCTTGTTTAGGCGCCGTTTTATCACACGCTTTTTTACGTTTTACAACTTACGTAGTAAAAGTTTTACGTTTTACGTTAAAAAGTTGACGTTTCACGTTTTACGTTAAACTTTTTAAACTTTTTACGTTTTACGTTAAACTTTTTACGTTTTACGTAAAACTTTTTACGTTTTACGTTAAAATTTTTACGTTTTACGTTAAACTTTTTAAACTTTTTACGTTTTACGTTAAACTTTTTACATTTTTACGTTTTACGTAAAACTTTTTTACGTTTTACGTAAAACTTTTTTACGTTTTACGTAAAAAGTTTTACGTTTTACTTAAAACTTTTTACGTTTTACGTTAAACTTTTTACGTTTTACGCAAAACTTTTTACGTTTTATTTGGCACCTGGGGAAAATCCACAGTCATCCTGATTTGACACTTCGCCGCTTTCGGAGTACTTATCAAATTTTGGGACGAAATTTCTTTCAAGTTGGGGATGATGTGACAACCCGAGTTTTCAAGGTCTTTCCTCAACACGTTACTTGTTTCACAGTTGTGTTTTCATAACTCGTTTGCATTGTTAATTGTGCACGTTTGATATATGATTAAATTACTGTGTTATTGTTTGGTTAGTGTTGGAAACCTTTAAAATGTCTAAGGTTATAAACTCAATCCCACAAACCTCACCCGACGAAAGATGGTTTTTCGTCATCACCCGTACTCGACAAAACATTGGTGTTTCGTCATCAACATCACGACGAAACATAGTTCTTCATCAAGACCCTTATTCGCCGAGATGGGCTTCGGCCCAAGGGAAGCCCATTTATAATCTGCCACATTTACGTTATATTACGTGAACCTTAATTCGCGAAACCCTAGACACATTTTTCCTCTCCCTTGCACCCGACGGCGATCATCATCCTCTTGAAGTTCTTTTCGGTCTCATCTCGCATTCGGTTAGTATGTGATGACTCGATTTAACCTGTTTGTTATGTAGTTGGTATAATCATCTTCACATGATTGTTATAAAGTGACTGATCTAGATGTTATGAATCATAGTTTGATATGAATATGGTTAAGGACAGTTATGTATTCTGGCAAACTAATGAATTGTTGATAATAGTGATCTGATTGATTATGGTTCTTAGTGGCATGATTATGGTTAATGATTTATGATTTATGATTTATGCGATTTGACCATATTGATGACGAAACCGTTTGAGCATGAGCAATAACTGTTAAAATCATAATGTTTAATCTGTTTGATCTGTTTTGGGAAATGGTAAACGTGTTTGCTGAAATCATGGATAATTGGTTATTGAGGAAAAGGAAATCAGAACTGTTATGTATGCGACGAAACTCCCTCCTCGGCGAAACACTCCTGTCGATGAAACACCTTAGTGATTCGTCACCCTTCACATCGACGAAACACCTTAGTGATTCGTCACCCATCATATCGACAAAACACTTTAGTATTTCGTCACCTGTCATGTCGACGAAACACCTCAGTGTTTCGTTGGTTGAAGTTTCGCCGCCTAGTGGATAGTTCACAGACTGTGGTTAGAACTTGAATAATATGAATGATTGTTGACGAAACCCTATTACTGTTTGTTAATGATATAAACATTGACTGAGGAAACATGATTTGGTTGTTATGAGTAGTACATGTAACTGTTAGCCCCGTTGTGAAACATACATGAGAATTGTGGAATCGTATGAACTTGAATAACTGCTATGTTATTCGAATGCACACTATGATTGTAAATTATACGTGAACCATGCGAATGTAAACTAATTACATAAACGTGAATACCATAGGCTGTGACTGTTAAAGTGTGAGCAAGTAGCTAGTCATACCGAGCAAACCAAGGTGAGTTCACTTCTCTCAAAACAAGCATGCATCCGGTGGAAACAATCAAACTGACAAAACTTGTAAACATATTTTCGTAACCCATATCCTTGTAGGGGATATGAGGCAGTTTTCAAATACCCACATCCTTGTAAGGGATGTGAGGCGGATTTCACAAACGCATATCCTTGCAGGGGATATGCAACGGTTATCAGTAAACGTTAATGTTGGATAATACACTCACTCTCTATCACTTAAGTCCCATCATACTACCGGGTTAGTTGCTTGTAGGGCAACGGGGTTATTAGTTGATAGCGCTATTAGGTTTGGCACCCTCACGACGTACCTGGATAGGACGGACGTGAACTAATAACTTTAAATCATGACCAATGTTTGATAGAGCATTGGAGTAGGGCAAAAAGGGCCGTCTGCAGTATCGAGTTATTATCAACTTAACATATCATAAGTCACTACTTGGTATCAAATGGTTAAAGCAAACTGTGAACTCACCAGCGTGTCTGATACACTTTTTCTGCATACTTGCAGGTCCTTAGGTACATGGATTGGAACTTGCTATCTGGGAGTGCTGGAGTGGTCATGGTTCGTGGCTCTTGGATACAAGTTTAATGATTATTGCACACTTGTTTTGGAACACTTGAAATAACTATTTACATTATGCTTCCGCTGAACATATTTGTTTTATTGTATTTGGATTTACTTTATGAAATAAATGGAAACTTTTATTTAATACTATGTTATGGTTCAATGTGATTGGTGGCTAGATCCTGGTACGTCACACACCTCACGGGGGTTCCCGCTTGTGGTATTTTTGGGGGTGTGACATTTTACATTTTTTTAGTTTTACGTTTTACGTTAAAAAGTTTACGGTTTAACTTTTTTTTACACAAAAACTTTTTTACGCAAAACGAACGCACCCAGAAATCGCAAACTCGGTATATGTCTCAGATAGATTGTTATCATCATCGACTGGGGGAAAATAAAAAACCAACAACAACAAAACAATGTGTATCTCGAAAAAAAACGGGGTTTGGCTCAGATTTCCCGATAATCAAAAGGCTGCAAAGTGGGGTTGCAGGTTCAAAAACCTACCCTCCACCATCCTTGCCACTCCATCGTCATCAAAATCTACTTTTTTTTTGTATCATCGCCGCCCAGTCCAACATATCAAAACCCACAGAATCAAAGAATACAAAATGCATCATTCAAACAACCTGCATAATTCAAATCAGAAAACTATCAAAATGCATCACTGTTCAGAAATGCATCATTCAACATATCAAAAATGCATCATTCACCATATAAAAAATGCATCACTGTTCAGAAACCCCAAAATCATAAAATTATCACTGTTCAAATCAGAAAACTATGAAAACCCCCAAATCAAAAACCCCAAATCAGAAAACTATCACTGTTCAAAAACCCCAAAAACCCCAAATCAGAAAACTATCACTGGTCTAAGAGAAAGAAAAGAGGAGTGTGGGTTTACCGGCGAGATACGACCGGGCGCCGCCAAAAGCCCACCACCGTCTCCGTCAATCCTCACCACCACCACCGTCGCCGCCAAAAACCCACCACTGCCACCACCGTCTCCGTCAATCCTCACCACCACCACCGTCTCCGTAGCCGTCAAAACCTACCACGATATTCGCCGTCGAAACCCACCACCACCGTCGCCGTCAAAACATGGAGAAAGACAGAGTGGTGGTGTAGAATCACAGAGTGGTGGTGTAGAATCACCGTCGATACCCACTATTTAGCTCTGTTGAATCGCCGTAAAAAACGCGGTCACAGGTGAGGATGGCGAGTGGTGGTGTAGAATCTATGGTGGTAGAGATAAGGGAACGATTTACAGATGATGGTGGTGAGGGATTTCAAGAGAGAGAGAGAGAGATATGAGAGATGGGGTTTTAAATTTTAGGGTTATGTGAGTGAAAAGAAGGTCTGCAAATGGATTTGAGATGAAGATGCATCTGAACAATGTAAATGAGAAATGAGATATGTAAATGAGATATGAGAGAGGAGAGAGGAGAGAGGTTTTTATAAAGTCAGAGACATTAAATGAAGAGAGAGGGAGGATTTGACATTTGGGGTAAATGACCTCAATACCCCTTTTCCTGATTGGTTGAGAGTGGTTCTCACGGTTCTTACAACTGGAGGTGGTTTTCATATATATATATATATATATATATATATATATATATATATATATAGTAGGTTCATCCCCCATTTCCTCACCTCCATCGTGTTTGCCCCATCCTTACACCCGATCTACGTGATGCCTACGTGGTGGATCATCCTCCAAGGGAGGATCATCACCATACCGCATATCCTAACTTCGTCATCTTCACCGGCGATCAAATCCGTATGATCTCCACACAATCTCAATCTCAAATTCCTCGGTGGTCTGTGTTTCATTATTCAATTGCATGATTTTACTAAAATATTTTAAACATTTTTATAGGCATTGTCGAGAAAATTAGGATATGCTATTTTATTATTAGCAATAGCGTCGACCAGTGAGGCTGCTGCGATCTCTGAATCTCACTGGTCAGCAGCATTGGAGTTGTTCTCCCCTGCCCCTGAGTCGTTTTCGAGGTTACCTTATGAAACCCTCGTTCAATTGATTGTTTATTCAATTGTAGGGTTAATTGATTGATTAGTGGTTGTGAAATCTGTTGTGTTGAACATAGCGTGCACTGTTTGGTCAATGGTTAAAATTTATTTTAGGTTGAATACTTGTTGTTTAATTTTGGTTTTGTTGATGCTCTGTTAAGGAATTAATTAGTTAGCTAGTTTAAAGAGTATTTGTGTTTCGAAAAGATTATGATTATGAGCGATATGCAATGTTTTTGGAACTGGTCCCGCTCATAGAACATTATATATGTATAATATAAAACAAAACATGAAGATATTTTATATGTTGGTATGAATTTGTAGTTTTGTAGACTTATAAATATGAAGGCTCAAGTACTAAATGGGTGTTTGGCCTAGCTTTTATTTTTTGGCTTATGCTTATATTTTAAAGTAGCTTATAGCTTATTTTCTATCATTTGATAATAGGGCTGGCAAATCGTGTCTTAGCAGGTTTAACAAGTATCTGATAACGCGAACAACAAAAATTTTAAACACAAATACGACTTGTTTAACTACTTTATATCCAATGTCTACAAGACAGATGTATATTTTATGCACCTATAAGGAGAAATAATGGATCCTAACTTTCAAATTTTGATTATTTTTAAAAACGTAAAAAATCACATGGTGTACTTTTCTGTTATCGTGTCTTAGCAGGTTACATATTGCTAGCCCTATTTGATAAGCACTTTTTAAGTGTTTGGATTAGCTTATAGCTTATTTTATATCATTTGCCCTTACACAAAGTGTAGGATCGTGTACTGACCCAAACGAGTCGTTCAGAGGAGTTTGACTTCGTTTCAGAGGCGGAAACTAAGAAACAAAGGTAGAAACAGCTTTATCTTCACCTTAAAACACTGATTGTATTGAATAAACGTTGTGTACAATCGATCTTCACACCGGCAGCACTTCGGTATGGAATACAAGAAATTCTCTACTGATTTCGCTCATGAGACACCTATATAAACTAGTTTAATTCCGCCCGAAATGACACGGTTACAATAGGAGCGGAATCAACGTTTATGATTCCGGGCGGAATCACCTAAACTTGCAATTATGAGCGAAATCAGCCTATAACATACAATTCTATTTCAAACGCACATGCATTCTATTTTGTCTTCTAGTGAAACTTTTCATTCGGGTTCATGTGCTAATGTATGAATGATGATGTCACATGATGTCATTTGGATGATGTCATCATCAAGAATGATGACATCATTCTTGTTCCGAACTGCAACGAACCCAAGACTCGATGTAAGACGAAGACGACAGATGTGTGCACCAACACAAAGAAGCTTCTTCAAATAAGCTAAAAACCATCTTCAAATAAGCTTCTTCAAATTAGCTTATATAAGCTAATAAGCATAAGCTTCAAAAGCTAAACCAAACACCAAGTTAAGCTTATTTTGTAAAAAAAACAAAAAAAGCTATAAGCTTTGTCAAAAAAGCTAGGCCAAACACCCCCTAAATGAATCCATAAATGAGTTTTGGAAGAAAAAATAAAAAAAAAGTTGAAATCCGGTACGGTTACCAGCTGGTTCAATGAAAAACAGTTTAAAGAAGCTTAACCGGACTGGCTAGGCATTCGGTTCTCAGTCTGACCGGCTGTTCCGGTCCGAACGTGAAGATACTGGTGAAAGGAAAATATTCAACTTGGCAACTAGAAACCTGGTGTGAAAAATTGGTAAATGTAAATTATGTTAAAGTATTAAACAACAGGAGCAATATTGTAATGGTATGAGGCAAAATAGTTTTCTTTGTCTTCTTGGCTCATTTCGATGTTTTATTACGTGTTGGCATGGTCAAATGAGTTAAGTGTATGTGGTATCACATGCTTGATTAGTTGGTTCAACTTGTTAGATATATATAAACTTAATTATGTTAGTATATTTCATGTAACTTATATTCGATATGTGCTAGAACTTATAAACGATGAACGATAAGCGGGTTGGAATTCAAACTGCTATGGCAGTTATTCCCGCCACAAGGAACCGCCAAACTCTTATGTATAAATATGTAATGTCTGGCATTATGTTCCGGTATCAAGACATTCAAAAGTTTCCGTTTTGTCTGTCCATTCATACTCGTGATTTCCCTCCATTCATCTTACTGTTACTGCACATTGTGTTGATCATGTCTGTTAATCCAAACAACACTCTTAATTCCTCTGCCAAACTTCTTGAATCCCACCATGATGATGATGATAACAATTGCTTCCGCCAACATAGTGGTATCAGAGCCACGTTGCCAAGGATTGTAGAAATCCAACCAACATCAACAACAATGCCCTGTGAACACTGTTTCGATGAAAAATATGAAAAGGAAAAGAAATTTCCTCATGTAAGATTATGCTACTATTGTCATCAACCCGGTCATCAAATCTATACGTGCAAAGCAAAGGAACAAGATGGGCCACCCAATTAATCAATCAAGCAATAAATACTGGAATCCAGAGGCAAGAGAATGAAGTTGTTAGTCACCAAGAACTGATTGTTACCGGAATGGAGGGTGGCCAGTGGGGCGATATCTGGTATGTAAGTTCTGTGTTTCCTCATCATATTGCCAGTAATCTGAACGTATTTAAGAGAATTAAACATTTATTTGGGGTAGAAACAAGAACAGGGGAAAGCAATTTTCTGTTTACTCGGGGTATCGGGGCGGTAGAGATCAGATCAAGTAATGAATTGTTACGAATACAAGGTGTATTCTATGCACCAGAGTTAGATCAAAACGTATTAAGTCTGGATCAATTAACTCTACAAGGATACACCGTTAAAAAATCCGGTGACACTTGTAAAATATTTTCGATGTTCTCTGCACCGGTCATGAATTCTGTGACAACTCGAACCCTTAAGGTTAGTAACGTCATATATTGTGATCTTAACTCTTTATTATCTCTTTTCTTGCGTTAATTTTCTGCTTAGTGATGACTCCTTTAATCTAATCATAGAATGACTCAGCTAGATAACACAGGATAACTCTGTTAGTGTTGGGCCGCTAGTCTTGGGCCACACATATAACGGGCTATGTAGCCGATTACTAAACAACCTAAACTCCGGACTAAGAACCAACCCGCCCAAGCCTAACCTTGTATCCATGGGAGTGAGCGGCCCAGTTGACTGGTAGCCCAACATAAGTAGTGACCGGCCCACCCATCCTCAATGAATTAGGTTTTGCATTTTACCTATATTTTGCATATCATGTGTACGTAACCCCTTCCCTACTCCCCAATCATCACATAACAAACCCTAACCACCTATTGTGCGACGGCAGCAGACCTCAAGACCCCCCCCCCCTTTTGATACTCTATCTCAATTGGTGCTCTCGGTTAGTCTTGTGCCTTTAATCCGTTGTGCTTATAAAGTTTATGCTAGTTGATTGTGTTGTGTCGAATTATTACTTATGAAAACCATGTGGTTCGGACTATGTGATGTGATTTCTTGGTAGCTCCTGTGATTGTATATAAGAAAATATGTAATCAGTGTCAATGATGAATGCATGTGACTACTTGTAAGTGATGAATAGATGGAGTAGGGTTCATGCTAGTATAAATTATGTATGATGAAAACTAAGTTTATCTGTATATTAAATTGCATGATTCATCTAGGATAGGCTTGATGATTACTGAATGTCTTGGGGCTGCTTACATGTGAATTGACAGAATGATTAATGTGTATTGGATGTACGCACATGCCATCCATTACATGGGTTATAAATGATTTATATTGTGTATGCACATGCTATCCATTACATGGGTTATAAATGGTTTCAATATATTAATGTTTGGGAATCAAGAACATATATGTTACTAAGTATTGTTGCTGAATCTAGTTCATGTGGAACTGATGATCATATAGTGAGTTGTAGTAATTAGTACAAATCAAATTGAAGTCATATGAATTATCATGCTAGGTCTGTTGCAACATGGGTTGGGGAATGGATATGGGTTCACACATAAGTTACCAGCCCACTAACACAAAATTAGATCTTAAACACTTGGACTTGAATTAAATGATACCCATCCTGGGCTGTGGTGCACGGTTGGTTCGCATTGGGCTCGGAAACAATGTGTAACCGCCTAGTTATTGGGCTGGTTGGACTGCCTGCGAACCAAACTGAACTCGGGCCGACCCCTTTTACATTGGGCATGTCCAGCATGTAGGCACTAAGGGTCTTCATATATTAGTTACACATTTGAATTGTTTGTTTATGTATTCATGAAACATGTTAACTCGGGGTTATGAGTCGACAGAAATATTAATTACGTAACACACACGAGACCTAATTAACTGTGTATTGATGATGTGGATGCGTATAACTATATGTTTTCTGGTATGTTATTTGTCTAATGTGAACGAAAGACATTTGGTTGATGTGCTAACACGTGACCCCAAACAGTATTGTAAACACGATGTGCGATGAATGATATGACACACTTAAATGAGAGTTGAAAATCTGAATCTAAGTTATGAATCACTACATGCACTGAATGATTAGTACGTATTATGGAATTATATGCATATCATGCAAGGTGTTGATTATGCGATCTAAGTGTGCGGAAACTAATTGTTAATGGTAACGATACTAGGACTTGGTTGACTAACTGGGAATAAGTAATTAATCCTACCAAGCAAATCAAATGTGAGTTCACTACTTTTGAGCATGCGTCCCGGTGGTTGGGACAGTCAGTGGGTATCCCGGGGAGGGATAAGTCTTTTGGGTAAAACTGGTATATTGGATAATATTCTCATTCTATCACTCTTAAGTCCCATCTTTTGTTACCGGGGAGGTAACGGGGTATTAGTTGGTAGCGCTACTTAGGTTTGGCACCCTCACCCTGTACCGGAGAGGACGGGTGTGAACTAATGACCCAGTCGGGCCCAATGTTTTGATAGGAGCACTGGGGAAAGGGCAAAACATACATCAGGAGTCGTCTTGTTCAGTATCGAGATATTATCAATATTACTTTTGCATTTGTTAATGAAATGGAATAAACATTTGGTAACAAACGTTTTCATAAACTGTGAACTCGCCAGCTTTGTCTGATACACTTGTTGCATGCTCGCAGGTCGTTAGGTATCTTGGATTTGGAAACTTGCTGTCTGGAGGAGCAGGAGTGGTCATGGGGCGACTGGAGGGACTCATGTGATTATTGTTACTATTATACATTGGTTTTTGAACAACTTAACTTTGGTTTACTACTTGCTTCCGCTGAACATACTGGTTTACATTTAAACTCGTGATTGGTGTTTTTTTTTATTTAATACTTGAGAATTTTATTTTGAAACTTGTATGGTTCTTTGTAATTAGTGGCTCGTTGTCGGTACGTCACATGCCTAACAGGGTCATTCCCTAGGTGGTAATTTGGGGGTGTGACAAATTCAGTGAACACCGTGAACGGTTTGACCAAAGAAGATAAACTTGGTTTAAAAGAAAAGCAAAGGGTGATAGAATTAAGTGCTGTAAATGAAGAACACAAGGAGAATTATCTTAATTCTTACTTTGAGGATCTGAATTTATCCACTCAAGAACCCGATTGGAGTCAAATGATTATTCGTGCAATGGAATTCCATGATTTTTCCGATTGCAAGTCACTGGTGGAAATGATGGAGGATGGTGAATTTGTGTTTAAGTATAAACATGAATTGGAGGGAAAATTCAAAGAGATGTTGACATGGTTTATTAATGTCAAACTGGGAATTACTACAAGATCCATTCCACCCCACGCGGCTGATAACAGGAAAGTGGATTTGCTCGGCTTGTACATGGTGGTTAAACGTGATGGAGGCTACCGGAATGTGACCGATAACAACCTATGGGTTGTTGTTGCGAAAGATATGGGCTATGAATATCACGATGGTGAATTCATAAGGATTATATATGCAATGTATCTCGATGTTCTAGTTTACTATCACAAGTTCAAGGCGGTGCAGGAAAGGGAGATCAATAAAGAGGTGGTTGAACACAATGCAGGTCCGTCGGAAGTCTACCATGAAAGGAGGAGGAGCGACGGAGATGTTCAAGACGAAGAAGCCTTTCAAAGCTATGCCTTATTCGCCGGAAATGACTGGGAAGGTGCAATGAATATGCAAAGAAACGGCGTAGATTTGATTTCAAGCAAGCAAGGAAAGCCGTGGATGAAGCTAACCGGAGTGTCCTGATGCATGCTTCTAAGCATAATCAAATTTAGGGGGTTGTGTTAGATATATATAAACTTAATTATGTTAGTATATTTTATGTGACTTATATTCGATATGTGCTAGAACTTATAAACGATGAACGATAAGCGGGTTGGAATTCAAACTGCTATGGCAGTTATTCCCGCCACAAGGAACCGCCAAACTCTTATGTATAAATATGTAATGTCCGGCATTATGTTCCGGTATCAAGACATTCAAAAGTTTCTGTTTTGTCTGTCCATTCATACTCGTGATTTCCCTCCATTCATCTTACTGTTACTGCACATTGTGTTGATCATGGCTGTTAATCCAAACAACACTCTTAATTCCTCTGCCAAACTTCTTGAATCCTACGATGATGATGATGATAACAATTGCTTCCGCCAACACAACTTGATGCATTGGCCTTTTTCTTCTTTCATTATGTCAAGTAAAATGCATGCTGCCACATCTCTCCTTTTTATAGTTTTCTACCTATCATGCAATGTGATATGGTTTTACAAAGTATCTTCCTTTGAAAATTAAAATGAACACTCATTGGTTCTTATGGCCTATTTTGTCTTTAATCTGGCCAAACATACTGAAGCTTATACAATGGAAAGTTGTACCTCATTTGATTTTTCATAGCATGTTCTATGTCATCGAGTTAAGTATACTAAAGGTTATACATTATACCAACAAGTTTCTAGCTTGATTGTATTTAACGGTCCATTTCATTCAAGTTTTGTGGGAAATGGGATTTTTCATATCACTATCTGTGTCATTGTTGAGTTATACCTATGCATATATTCTGGAAGTTTAGTTGTTGATATATCACTTAGACATCTGACTAGATTTTCTCTGCTTCAGTTTGGAAGAAGCATCCGAAGCTTTAAGAACATTTGAGGTCCTTGGAATAGAAGTAAAGCCTGATCTAAAGGATTCCACCTGTAAATCTGTACTGGATGCTCTTTCTTCAGGACCAACAAACGCAAAAGATTTGTACCTTGCGCTACAAGTCAGTTCAGTATTAAAGTGCAAGATCAGTGAAGGGGCTCTAACGGTACACTTATTTTTTTAATTGATATATTTTGGATAGAGGAAAAGGTCCGGAAAATATTATAAAACGAAAATAGAGTATGCAAATATAGACGGGGATACCCACATCACAACCTATTTGGTTACCCAAAACATGCTTTGACAAAACCATTAGCTTATATCTACGCGACATTTCGTTGGTTATCCGTTTCTGTTCAGAATTACAGTTGAAAATATCCATAACAACTTTTTACATCTGCAGGGTGTTGCATCAAGGCTTAAAGACTCTATCAAAGATGCAAAGTCGCTTCTAGATTTCTATTATCCGATAGGTGGTTTAGTACTAATCAAGGTATGTGGTCTTGGAACAAATTCAAGATCTTGTTACTCAGTTTTGGCATGGAATCCTGAATATTAGTCGCATAATTCCATTTAATAATGATGCATGATCGAACTTCTGAAGTTGACGTGCTTCTTGAGGATTCTGAGGGAATTTTTCGATCTGTAAAGGTCGGTTTCCTATATTATGTGTTATAGAAGTTTCTAAAGCATTCTCTCCCCTGCAAACATATCTACAACTTCCTTTTTATTATTTGTAAGTTAATATCTAAAGTCATTTCACATCACATGGTCTTGTTACATGTTAGGATCTCAGACAAAGTGATGGAAAGTGGCGTTACTGCTCTAACAATCCCAAGTCAAGTAATTATGCGGCAGGTAAGCTTTTTTCACTTAGTGAGACTAGTATCATATGGTTCTTGTGATACTTAATTTTATCAAATCGGATGTGTTTAATTTTTTTGACCGCCAGAATCCTGTTAGCCACTCGTTGTTAGTCATTAGAGTGTTGTTTTATACTTTGTTTTATGACACTGATATAATATGTTATTTTGACTCAGGAGTTGCACTTGAAACACTTGCTGGAATTATTACTTTGAAGTAGACCTGGCAAACGGGTTGGTTCGGGTCGGGTCGGGTCATGGGTCAAAACGGGTTCGGGTCAAAACGGGTTCGGGTCAAAACGGGTCAATTACAAAAAAGGGTTGTTTTGGTTCGGGTCGAAACGGGTTCGGGTCAGAACGGGTTCGGGTCGGAACGGGTTCGGGTTGAAACGGGTCAGGGTCAGAATGGGTTTCGGGTCGGGTCGGGTCGGGTTGATTAATAACTGTTGGTCGGTGTAGACGATGTGACTGTATCACAAAGTGCAGAACAATGATTAGCTGTTCTGTTCATCCTTATTTGCAGTTGCCAGTTGGTTCTCGGTAATAACTTATGAAATCCATCACGCTTAAGCAGTAAACTCCAATAATGTTTTCTTAATGTTGCATTAAAACCCAAATTATCAACATTTGTTTGCACACAGTTGGCCCCTGTTGCTAATTGACTAGCAGTCAAAGCCATTCTGATCATAAGTCAAACACAATGAAGTTAACAAATCACATTAACACAGCACTAAAATTACAGTCCTGCAGCATTTATTTATACACACAAGATGACTAAGTAATTAAACCTAAAACATTTCATATGAACAATTGAAAGTTTGAAACGAATACTGCCTCAAATTCAACACTGAAAAGCAAAACATGAAACAAAATAAAAAAAATATATTCTCATCTCTATTTCATTTTTCCATTCATATTATGTAACACTGACCGAATATCAGCATACGCGATATCCCAACCGCGATCCAGAAGGCTTTTTAACTCGCTACGCCACCTTTTGTCAAGTAATTCACCATTCGCACCATGTCCGTGAAGTAACCCGACATTAGAACCACTATAATAGCATATGAAATCATAGCAAAAAATATAAAAAATCAAACCTGAACCATAAAACAAAAGATAATAATCACAGACATTAGATTAACGCTACGCCTTCCAAACCATGTTTGGCAGCCATATGAACAACCCATGTTTGGCATTTCTCACAAATGAATGTTTTGTGGGTGAAATTAACACTTATGAATCATGAAATTGAAACACTCAACACCATCAAAGTGATTATAACAACTTCAAACAAAACAAAAACATAATACTTCTCAAAACCCACATCGAACAGACAGTGTAGATTTATAATTACAACACAAAAACGATGGATATGAAAGTTGTAAGCCCTAAAATCGCTGAAATTGAAACAGAAGGCATGAAAATTGATGAAATCAAATAAGTAATTACCGGAATAGAACGTAATCCGTGAATCACTCGATGTAGTTGAATCGTTGTTCAGTGTTCTTCAATCGATGAAGAAGAATTGCAGATGATTTTCACTGAATCGGTGTTCTTCTCTGTGAATGGAACTATTGAAGAATTGCAGACGAAGTTCTTCTCTGTGAATCGGTGTTCTTCGTTGTTCAGTGTTCTTCAATCAGATTGAAGAAGATGACCCATTGTTCACCCGTGCTTTATTTTTATTTTTCAACCCTAACTGACCCGTCCTAGTTTCTCAACCCGGAATGACCCGTAAATAAAACTTTTTATTTTTTAAATAACCCACTTTGACCCCCTTGTCTAAACTTCTTCACCCAAATTCACCCAATATAATCTAAAAATGACCCAAACTGACCCATTGTATGCTATTTGGGTCAGAATTGCCCCCCCTACTTTGAAGTCTTCTGACATTGACGGCAATCTGGTAATTTAATTACATATTTTGGTCTATGATAGTTAATACATAATACCATGTTTGTTATCATATAAAAATTGCATTGTTACTAAAAAGATATATGAATGCTCTTGTGATTTATAAGAAAATGTTGGCAAAGCCAAAAGTTATTAGCACATTAGGCATATAACTTTTCAGGTTATATTTGGTTTGATTAATGTTATGTAGATACAGTATCCATTATGGAAAGTTTTATGTAGATAAAGTTTTCAATTACTTTCTTGTTTAGTGATCATAATATTAATTACTGAATAAGTACTCTTCGTTTGGTCTAATTATAATCTCCTTTTGCAGATCGATGCACTGAAAAAGGACGTTGTGAAGCAATTCGACAATATTAAAAAATATGGTTAGTATATGCATTGTATTTTGCCCATTCAAGAAGCTTGCGTATTGAATATAAGATAGAATTCGTTCTATAATACTAAGTATACTTTTGTTTGCATGCCTTATTTTTCCTTGTTTTTCTCATCTCACCATTAAAATGGCAGTTATTCTTATCATTATAGATCTCCATAATCTAAAATCTTTTATGTATCTTTATAAGGAAAACTTGTTGTAATTTTTTAGCATGGAAGATGCCATCATAGATGCTTTGCAGTATGATTTCACTAGCTAATTCTTGTACAGACGATCCTGTTTTTTAACTATAATTCTTTTTTTTTTACATTTTTATAGATGATGGGGCCTATTACTTTGATGATCAATTTGTTGATGCAACTGGACATCAAGGTCCTGTTTCAGCTACCTCATCAGTTGTTCGTGGACTGACAGCTTTGGCTTCAACTTCCGGAACTTTAAATGTGCGACATCGTCTTGTTATTTTGATACATCCACCGTTCGTTCTCTACAGTCAATTTTAACTATTGAGATTTTTCCCCATTGTTTGATTGCAGATGCCAGGGGACCAAATCCAAAATTTTAGTTAACCACATGGGGGACCGTCCGTGTTTTGGGTCTGGCAAGATTTTTCCTTGGCATTGGAATCCCTGGCAGCGGGAAAGATTTATATTACCAAATTGATGCGATAGCTTGTTTAGATCAAAACTGGCAAGTGTCTTTTTGACCGTTGATTAACATTTATTTTTGAATCTAGAGGGTGGTAGAATGGGTGGGTTGGGTAATTAACTGATCAAAACAGGTCTGGTTGACCAGAAAAGCTCTTGTCATTTTTTTTCACAAATAACAAGTGTGTAAAATATAAAAAAGCTATTTACACACACGAATGGTCCCTGTGGCTTACCAAAATTTTGGATTTGGTCTCTAGCTAACCAAAAGTACAAGGATGGTCCGTGTGCTTTGCACTCTGTAACGTATTTAGTCCCCAGTCAGCAAATCTAAAGGTATTAGACTTAGCATGTCTAAGTTAGGGACTAAACGCGTTACAAAGTACAAATCACAGGGACCATCCATGTACTTTTGGAAAAAGCCAGGTACTAAATGCGTTACAAAGTGCAAACCACAGGGACCATCTGTGTACTTTGGGAAAGCCAGGGACCAAATCCAAAATTTTAGTTAACCACATGGGGGACCGTCCGTGTTTTGGAAATAAAAAGAACTTTTGAGCAGTTTGGTATTTTACCTTTTTAACTAAGTTTTTGTTTTTTATCTTAACCATTTGACCTGATAGAGATAATAGACTCTGAAATTGACCTATTCATTAATTAACCGGTGTAAATGTGACTTTTACCTAAACACATTCACACATTATTGGATGTTAAAAAAGGTCGAAAGCATCATGTGTTTTTTCTTGTACGCCTACTATTTCTAACAATTAACTTTATGGTGCAGGGTATTGGTTCCTCTCGTTTTATCAGTTCCAGCGAGTGTCCTCTCGATTACCAGCCAAGACAAGCTTAAGGTTTGTTGATTTATTTTTTTCATCTTTTATAATTGTTTTTTCTTTTTCTTTCTAGGGTCACTTATCCTCTGTTTTGCTTACAGGTTAAAGTGACCACCGTGCTGGGATCTGCTGGACCTCCGTTATCAGTAAAACTCATGCAAGTTTTCAGCTCTGAGTCAAAGGACGCTTCCAGTGGCGGATCTAGAAAATCCATGTAGGGGCAACGTTTCAAAGAAAAAGGGTAACGAAATTGGAAAAACGTCAATTTTTTTCAAAAGTTATACTAAATTTACACTACGGCCAAAGCGTCAAGGGGCAACGTAGGTTACCCCTTGTTAAGAGGTAGATCCGCCCCTGGACGCTTCAATCATTAATCAGGTGCATTACGTAGCTCTTATTATTATTATTATTATTCTAATTCTTTGCTTATATTAATGTTTCAGTTATGTATCTTTGTTAGTTCTCGATTTTCAGGAACTCAAGTTTGACCCTAAAGAAGCGGTCCATATGCTAGATGCTTTGCCAGTAGGGGTCGGGTTGATGTCGGGAAATATGTTTTTGCTTTTGAGGTACTTAATACTGTGCGACAAACTGATCTTTTGTAGATTTTCTTTACCTCTCATCTTCCATTGTATTTTCTGCTGTTTAGATTGTGCTTTCAGATCCCGAACATAAAAAAAATTTATGTAACCGGCGGACGAACAAAGGTGCCCATCTATGTTACAGGAGTCGTCAAACTTGAAAACACCAAAGTCGAAGTACTTGAGGGTGATAGCGTAGAGGCTCAACACACACTACTAGAAAAATTAAAATTTCTGACACCATTTTCCGTAGGAAATGCGTCACAACTCGCGATTTTCTACGAATTTGTGACAAAATGCATATGTAGGAAAACCACTCGTAGGAAACTGGTTTCTTACGCATTTTCTACGCATTTTCCTACCCATTTCTGACAGAAAAAGGGCTGTCACAAATTGCTACACATTTTCTACGCATTTTCCTACCCATTTAACGTAAGTTAATTTTTAATTTTTGCTACACAATTGTCACGAAATTTAATTTTTAATTTTTGCTACACATTTTCTACGCATTTTCCTACTACCTGTTTACTACGCATTTCTGACGAATTTGTAATAAATAAAATGAAAAAATAAAAGGTTTTTAACAATGGATTTTGTGTCACAAACCCATTAGTAAAAATATGCTTTGTTTAAAGAAAATGTTTTTTTTTATAGTTTTATTCTATACAAAAGCAAATAAAACTAAAAACTATACAAATTCAATAACATTAATCATAAATTTATACAAATTTACAAACAAAAATGTATAAAATCTACAAACATAAAGAAAATAAAATTACATATTCATTGGAAGCTTGTTTTGTCATCATGTTTTCTCTAAATTTATGTGATGCCTTCACTATCTCAGCGTATGTGAACCCGCGTTAAATCTGACCTGAACCGAACCGTGACCCAAGTCGAAACAAAACCCGAAACATCATGAAGCTAGCAACACACTTCCTCCGCTACTGTGTAGCACTACACAAAACTAAGGATCCCACCTATGCTTTTGACATGACCAACTACACCGTGTAAAATCTGCTAAACACACCATCATTGGCCATGAGCACTTCTCTCTTTGCAGTAGCTAGTCAAAGGGTCCCAACTGCCAAATACGGCTTCCACTTTGCCTTCACGCCTTACCATTTATAATCGATATAAAAGAAGCATATATATCAATCTGAAAACGATAACCACAACAGACCGGAGAAGATAGATTTTAAAGAAAAGAGAAACGACCGGAGAAACGATAACCACACCACCGAGGCGCCGCCGCTGTAGACGCTGAAACCACCGGAGACGGCCGGAGACGCTGAAACGACCGGAGACGGCCGGAGACGCTGAAACCACCGAGGCACCGCCGCCGCTGTAGACGCTGAAACGACCGGAGCCGCCGCTGTAGACGCTGAAACCACCGGAGACGCTGTAACGACCAGAGCCGGCCGGAGACGCTGAAACCACCGAGGCACCGCCGCCGCTGTAGACGCTGAAACGACCGGAGCCGCCGCTGTAGACGCTGAAACGACCAGAGACGGCCGGAGACGCTGAGAGTGTGTTTGGCTTTTCCCTTGTGTCTGCAAGTGGTGATCGAAAGGAGGGGGAAGAAGACAGTTTGTTCTTTTGTGGGGATAAGCAATAGAGAAAAGAAATGGAAGGGATGGGTCTTGAGGATTTTGTGTTTCTAGAGGTTATTTTAAACCGTTGGATTGAAGATTAGGTGAACAATGGACCGTAGGATGATGATCCGTGTGAAGTTTAACTAAAGCTTTTGATTGGCTCAATTATTTATATTATTATTAACTAGTTTATTAATGAAAAAATATTATTATTATTAATATGCCTCATCATCTTACCAATACGATTTAAAAAAAAAAAAAAAAAACCCTCAATCGTAACAATTTTTGTTACTCATTCAAAAAGTATATTTTTTTTTTTTTTTTTTTAAAAAACTCAATCGTAACACTGTATATTTTATTAATTTTAGAATAAAAAATGATTTTTCAATTTTTTTAGAGAAAAATCCATGTCATTAATTTTATTTTCCACATCATATTAAAAAAATCCATGTTACTAATCTGGTAACCTGATAATTACATAGTATTAGAACATCAAATGAAACTTGAGTTATTTTATAGAGACAAAAAAAGTTTCGATGACTTAATTGGAACACTTTTCAAAGTTGGTTACATTTCTATGAAATTACCCCTAATTTATAATGTATAAATATGTTTCGTTATTCTTTTTATTTACAACTATCAAATAAGATTTAATTATTAATTCCAAAACATACTTACAGCAATTAAATGTATTATAGTTATATAATAATTAGGGCTGCAAACGAACCAAAAGTTCGACGAACAGTTTATAAAAGAACATGAACAGAGGTAACGTTCGCCTTAAACACTATTTATTATCGTTCTAATGCTTGTTTTGCGAGAAATTAAGAGCCGTTGCTACACATTTCCTACACAATATGGTAATAAATTTTTCATCACAAATGCGTAGCAAGTTGCTACACATTTCCTACACAATAAATTTTCCATCACAAATGCGTAACAAGTTGCTACACATTTCCCACGCAATAATTAATAATAATGCTGATTAAACATTAAAATATAATCTAAGTATAATAATAAATAATTCGTCATAAATGCGTAGCAAGTTGCTACGCATTTCTGACGCAACAATTAATATTTAAATGAATTTAACATATAAATCTAATTCCAACAAATAAATAATGGTTCCGTCGGAAATGCGTAGCAAGTTGCTACGCATTTCCGACACAATACTTAGAATTAGTATATTTGTCACTATTGTGTCACAAATTGTCCAAAAAAATCAAGGTCTTTTTTCCGTAGGAAATGCGTAGTAAATGTGTCAGAATTTGTGACGCTTTTTTTTGCTTAGGAAATTTCTGTAGCAAAATGACCACTTTTCTAGTAGTGACAAGTATGCTATTTTATATGGAATGTTTTACCTGGAACGTCAAACGTGCTTTACAATAATCGTATTATTTAATAACTTAGGCTTGATTTACCTGAAACGAGTGATGTGGCATTGGCAGTAAATCATCTTCAAAAGCTTCGGTTTTCCTTTCAGTTGACAACCCCACTTCAAAACCCGTTCAAGCCTCACCAGGTCTCTGATTAGCTCCCGGATCACTCTTTTGTATCTTAGATTGTCTTTTTTTATGCTTATTTTATATGTGTTGTCTACTTACAGGTGTTGCTGAAATTGAGACACGAATCTGGAGTGGAGCATATATATGTTGTCGGGAAATCTGGCAAGCTGTTCGAGAAAACATTGGTCAATTTCTTCCCCATTTCTCTTTTTATCATTTTTTTCCAATGAACCTACAAAGAAACATGTTAAACATGTAGTAACGTTTAGTTATACGTTGGACATAGTTGTTACACTATAAGTTACCTGTTGCAGGATTTTCTGGGACTTGTTGAGTCGCTCTATTATCTTTCTGGGAAATATGACATGGAGTTGACAGTGGGTGATGCCGCCATGGTAAATACATAATTTATCTAGCGACTTATATAATTCTATTGCATGTAGTCAGTCATTATTTAAGCAGAATTTTGTTTTTCAGGAGAAGTCTTTCTTACAACCTCTTGGCCATATTGAGTTGGATCTACCTGAAGCGCCTGAAAAGGCAGCCCGCCCACCTGCACAACACGTTAATCCTTACTCGAGATATGGGCCCAAGCCCGAGATCGCTCACGTATTTTGACCTCAAGAGAAGTCTCCTCCTCAAGAACTCTCTTATGCTTTCTCCACTCTAGTTTTTTTCCGTTTCTCGCATTTTTGGTCGGTGTAAGTCCTTTATCTCACATCCCACCTACTAATTGGGGCTAAAATAATATCTTTTATCCGGTTGGAGTTGACCCGGAACCATTTCTGTCAAATGTAATGATTGCATGGCGTTACCGCTGTTATGTCTTGGCGTGAACATGAAGAACTTCCCTACTTCAACAGTACCTGCCACATTCGCCATCCTCTTCCATGGTGGCATCGGAGCGATTCTTGGACTCTACGTGCTTTTCTGGTTAAAGGTTTGTTTCTGATTTATACAAAAAGGGGCCAACTTAGAACCGTATTTGTTTGGTTAAAATGTGATACTTGTTTCTGCAGCTTGATCTTTTCACCACATTGAAAACATTGGGAGTTTTGGGGATGTTCCTGATGTTTGTGGGACATAGGACACTTTCGCACCTTGCTTCAGTGTCAGCGAAGGTGAAATCCTCCTGAAGAAGCAACAAAACAAATTGTTGATTCTGAAACAGGGAGTCGGTTTACCTAGAAAGGTTAGTGTTTGTAAGCTGGAATTCGGTTTAGCGTCAACCTTTGAATTCTGTTGTTTGTGCGGTTCTTGATACTTAACGAGTAGAGTTGGTATTTTATAGATTTCATTTCACTTCAAAATATGAGTTGTTTAGTAGAGTTACCAAGGCTAAAGAAATGTTGAATTTTATGGAATTTCGAGTTATGAAATGCTGCATTTTATGGAATATCGACTTAAGAAAATGTTGCATTTTATGGAATCTCATCTTATAAAGTGTTGCATCTTATGGAATCTCCACTTACAAAATTTTGTATTTTTATGTAACCTAACTTATTAAATGTTGCATTTTATGGAATCCGACTTATATTGTATTTTATGGGATCTTAACTTCTGAAATGTTGCAATTTAGACTTCTAAAGTATTGCTGGAATCGTGACTCATGAAATGTTACATTTTCAGCAACTATTTTAACATCGCTATGCTAGTTATTTGCTATAAGAATAACTGGAAGCTAGACAATATATTATTTAGATAATTGCATACATAAGTTTACATTAACTTGTTATTATTGCACAACTCTCTTACATGATCTTTTATTGTTCAAACCATGATACACTTGACTTAAGCCGAAGCCCTGATCCCTTGGCCCCTAGAAAAACTTGGTGCAAACAAAACCGTCTCCCTCTGGCTAAACTTGAGCTGCTGAGCATCCTCTCGAGACAACTGATAGGCATTCGCGACAACGTCAACCGGCATGCTGCTGATCGCGGACACACGCCCGGCAAGGTTGGCTATCATGGCGTTATCATTAGTTTTGAAAGACACCCACCTACTTCCTTGTTCATTGGCTCTCTTGATTACTGCAAAGTTCTGCGGGATCACCACCACCTGTCCCTCACGGAGCTCGTTGTCGAAAACGGAGTTTCCTTGGTTGTTGACGATCTGTACCCTCAAGGCTCCCTCGGTTACGTAGAGAAGATTGTGGGCGTTGATTGTCCAGTGTGGGGATTGGATCGCATTGGGGCGGAGTTCGCCTCTCTCTGCGCTGAGTTGGAGGTGCTCGAGAATGGGGAATTTGAAGCTGTTGAGGTTTGCAATGCGGCCGGCTTGCGGGTTTACAAAGTCCGCGTGGGAAGGGTTGTCAACGTTCACTTTGAACTTCATACTGCAAATGGTTTCTTCCACACCGTTGCTCCATCCTCTGCCGGGAGCGCGTCTGCCTTGCTCTTGGTGCTGTTGTTGTTGGTGGTGCTGTTGTGGTGGGCGGATTATTTGAAGGTCTTGTCCGACATTAACAATGTGGCCTCTCTGGTCGTTTTGTCCTTGAAGCTTCTGGGCAGTCTCTTGGTCGACGTTGAATGATTGTGCTAGGAGCTCGACAGTGAAACCGTTGAAGATGTTGCCGGCGTTCTGGGGGCGACCTTGCCTTTGCCCTTGCCTTTGTTGCTGCTGCTGGCTTTGAGCTTGAGGGTTTCCGGCTAAGAAAAATCTCTGAAAACAATAAGTAGTATATATAAGTCCTTAAACCTTATATATAGTGAGTGGTACGAAAAGAATTAATAATTTTCATTAAATAGTATTATGAAAAGTTTAATTGAAAGACTAATAATGGGACTATGAATAAGAAGATCCAAGTAGCTAGGAAAATTACAGTAAAACCAGCTTAAAAGAATAAGTTGATATATATGTAATGTAAATGTAATGTGATGTATGTACCCTTTGGTATTCATCAAGCTGGTTCTCATTGTTTTGAGTGTCGAAGAAGACGACGACCACAAGTTCTGTATTGCCGTCGTTGTGAAGCCAGTGAGCTGTTCCGGTGGGGATGGCAACCACGTCACCCTCGTTTACGTTCTCTACTTTCTGATGACGGTCCTGATCAAACTGAAGCCTCTCTCCTCTGCGCTCGCTCTGTTGCTCTTCTTGTGAATATTCATAGGTTTCCGGGCATCCCGACAATATAACCCCCTTCCTGACAATAACCCAATGTTACTACTTATTTAATTTCTTTCTATATATTGATGGATGACAGGACAAGATTTAAAAACTTGAATATGGTCACTAAATTAGTGACCGTTCATAAGCTTACAGTTTGGTCCGTTGGGAAAAAGTAAAATTAAGCGTACTAGAAGTATATTTTCGTCGCAATAGCTTGAAAAAAAGTTAACTCGTGGTCTCAAATTAGTCGCAAAAAACTAAAAATGTGTCGCAAAGAAATGAAAAAAACTAATTCTCGTTCCGCAACGGAAAGTAACTTAAAAATAAAATCGATTCTTTTTGTCTGAAAGCCGTAGCAGGGTGTGAGAAAATAATAAACTCAAATGAATACCCCAAGGCGGCTAATATATTATGATTGAATAAAAGACAATTAATATCCCAATAATAATAATATTTATATATATATACCTCTTTCGATGAAGGCCAAGATAGGGGTGTTGACGTAGGATGGCAAGAGATGGCCACCAGGTTGAATCCGGTGTCGAATAAAATGAACACCGGCACACTGGAACTGTTGGTCATTGGCGTCCCAGATCTCGGTGACACCGGCTTCAGCTTGGACAACTTCGATGGGTTCGAGCGCCTCGATGTTTTGAATCTGGCACTGGTTCTGTTGCCGGGCAATGCAAGTGGCAAAGAGAAGGGATAAAGCTAAGAGCAAAGTAGCTTTGGATGCCATTGTTGGTAGTCTGATGTGGTGAATAGGTGTTGTGAAGTAGTAGGGTTTTATAGTGGAAGAAGATGAAGGAGGAAGTGACATGCAAGAGGTAATGCCAGGAAAACATCAACATTTGGAGGTGATACATGTACATGTGTATAACTGTGTTTGTCTATATGCGTGATGATGACGATGATGAACAATGAAGCATATGATGGCTATATTCTCTTCACTCATATTCGTAATTTCATTACTTCGTGTTTTTTTTTTTATCTCTAATTTGGATTATATATTAGAAACAATATATAAGTTACCTTTAACCTATTGATTTTCATTTTATTTGATTTTGTTTTAACATGGTTTGTTAACTTTTTAAACCATCCAAATATGTAAATACGTAGGTTTGTTTAAAAAAATCTTGAAATTCTGTAACAAAATTTTGCTGAAAATAAAGTTGTGTTTAAAATATAGGGATTTTTACATATTTCCCCCTCCTAAGCAGCTTTATTACATATTTCCCCAACCCATAAATTTAATTACATATTTCCCCTTCCTAAAGAAGCCTTATTACATATTTCCCCACTCTCTAATTTTTTATTACATATTTCCCCAATCTCTAAATTTAATTACATATTTCACCTTCCTAAACATCATATATTACATATTTATCCATTTCATTAAAAATACTCTTGTAGAATTACTATTTTACCCCTAATTGTCATACAAAAATTAATGTCTAAAATGGTAAAAATATCTATAATAAAATCTTTTACGCTAACAATAATATAAATTGACAGTTAACAAGTAAGTTTAGCTAGAAAAAGAAAGAGTTAAATGCCTGGTTGGTCCCAGTGGTTTGCAAAAATTGCAAACTTGGTCATGATGGTTCACTAAGTACAGAGTTGGTCCTAATAGTTATAATTTTTGCACTCGAGTGGTCCTTATCACTAACCTATGTAAAATTTCTCAGTTAATTTGATGTTAAATGACCAAATTACCCTCGACAATAAAAAAATAAAAGTAAAAAATAAGAAACAAAAGGAACCAACGTTCACTACTGGGAACCACCGCCTGAAACCCGCTATGACATAAAAACACAAAAATTCAACAACAATGTGACAAACTTGATGAACAAAAATTGGGGAAAAACAATACCAATATCGGTATTAACATAATTGGTACCGATATTTAATCTTATAGTTTTAGTAAATGTAAAACACACGTAAATATATTTTGTTTTTTATTTTGGTTGCTATAGTGAGAACCGCTATACCACAACGAATAAAGCCAATATCGATCAAATTCGCGCCGTGAAACGAAACGCGGGTAGTATTCACTAGTATATATTAAAAGGAAAGAATCATGGATAGTGAATATACTCTAATATTATATTAATTCTTAAATTTTATATATATATATATATATATATATATTTAAATTGATTTTATATTTAATACTTTAAATTCTATCTATTTAATTTGATTTTCCTCTAATAATTTGTGTTCTAATTTTTTTTAAAAGCTGAATACGCAGCCCTGTTTATATTTTATTCAAAATAAAGATGTATTCAAATATAGTATTATTATGGTATTGTAAGGTATCATACCGGTACTGTGACGAACTCAATTGATTCTGACCGAACAATATTCGTATATGTATTATCGAAACCGATATTTGTTTTTATCAATGTAAAATATGTGCCGATACTCTTTTAAGCATATCACAACTTTAATTTTAGGGTTTTGTCTTTGGGTTGCTATAGTGAGTGTGGGTATCGTAACAAATTGAACTAATAACAAACAACTTCATACCAGTACTGCAGGGGAATACCACTAGTTTGCAAAACGGAAATCATACCACGTAGTGCGGAGATACTGTCGCAGCCCCCAACCCCACCCTGGGAGCGGGTGCCGCGAGCCTGACTGGAGGTATTGGTGTTTACTAAATTTGCAGTGAAATAATTCATATTCAGGATCGTAGTTAGGAAATAATTTTGGAGTTTGTAAAACACCAAAATTTATATTTAAAAAAATGGGCTAAAAACCTATATTTCATTTATAATGTATTTATAGGGATAAACCCTAATTGCTGAAAAACATAAAATTCTTTCTTTTTACTCAGGTAACTATAGCCACTTTATTTAAGCCTTCAGTGCTCCATAGCTGGCTTCTAACTTCACATCAAGTTACCTGAAACGTGTTTTGAAAACATTTTATCAGCAAGAAATACTTGCGAGTTCATTCCATTTTACAAAAATATATTGTTATACTTTATAGTATTAAGAAGGATATTACAATGTTTATATCTACCAAAACCTCAATCAGTATTTGTCACGTTGGCAGTTACAATGCCTGTGGTCATAAACTATTGGCTAACTCTTTGTCCAATAGCAACGCTTGACAAGTAGTGTATACAAAACCCCACATACTGGTAGTAATTGTAGAATACAAAGACTTAACTACTGTAAGTATAACTGAAAAACATTTAGGGTTTTGTAAAGCAATTTAGTAAAAAGAGAGAATGACTCACAAACCGTGAGAAAAAGAAGAATGACTCACTTTGTAAACTTAGGTTTTACTATAAGCTTCCTGACAATATTTTCTGATGATTTTCCTGAGTTCCTAATAAAAATATACAATGCACACGTGTTAGTATAATAACCCAATTTAACTTTATCAATACATCACGAGATCAGAACCCCAACATAGTTTACAAAGCATAGCCTTTATCAGGCAGCGCCTTGACATCCGTTGCTGGGTTCAAGATCGATCGGATAGGGTATTGAATCAGTGATCAGGGGTTAAAACACTTACAGCGGGGCAGAGCTTCGTAGTAATTAGGGTTGTTATAACTTGAGCAGAGAGCTTTGCGAAAGAAACAAAAGAAGTGAGCGAGTTTGAATGTCCCGTTCATGCTCAATTTATAGCTGAGATTTAATCTCGTCGCGCTGCGCGACGAGAAAACCTTATCACCTTCGCGTAGCGCGAAGACCATAGCTAGGGCTTAGGTGTGATTAGTCACCACCCTAGACCTGCCACGTGGCTGCCAAGTATCTCCGGTCAAACTAAGGGTGTCGCGTTGCGCGACGATGGTATACTTATGCCGTCGCGTAGCACGACGAGGTAAAAATTCTTGTTTTCCTCGTTTATCATGCTGGGTCTCGTTGTACGTGTTTGGAGCCTCAGTTATGATTCTTTGTGGTGTTTCTGAGTGTTGTTACATCCTCCCTACCTTGTTTTAAATCTTGTCCTCGAGATTTACTAGAACAAGTAAGGATACTTTCTTTTCATTTCAGATTCTAACTCCCATGTGTACTCTGGTCCTCTTTTCGAATCCCATTTTACTTTGAACAGAACTAATATCTTGTGCTTGAGGTTCTTGATCTTTCTATCTTAAATTTGTATTGGCTTTTCCACAAACTTAAGCTTTTCATTTACCACTATATTTTGAAGAGGTATTACCATTGATTTATCGGATAAGCATTTCTTTAGGTTACATACATGAAATATATCATCTATTCTTGCCATTTCTTCAGGTAATTGTAGCTGATAAGCTACTGGTCCAATTCGTTTGATAATTTCAAAAGGTCCAACATACCTTGGGCTTAGCTTTCCTTTCTTACCAAATCTGACAACTCCTTTCCATGGTGAGAGTTTTAACAGTACCTTGTCTCCTACTTGAAACTCTAGTGGTTTACGTCTGTTATCTGCATAACTCTTCTGACGGTCTCGTGTTGTTTTCAGTCTTTCCTTGAAAAATTAAAAAAAGGATTTTAAAACAAGAGTAGCTGAAAAAGACCTTGAATTAAGAAGCCTAAAACATGAAGCATCTGTAACCAAGGACCAACTCTTGTCAACGAGAGAAAAATATCAAAACTGTAAAAAAGGAATTGCAATCCACACAAATCACCTATGAAAAATAGGTAGAACTTGTCATGGTTATGAGATGCTTCTGGATAAACAGATTAAGAGCAATGTGAAGTTTGGGGTTGATTTTAGAAAATATGACCAAGAACAAGAAACCTAAGTTTCCATTGACTCTGAAATGGTTGAGATTATACCAACTACATCAACTAGGGAACAAATAAAATCACTGAACCTAGTGTGAAGAAAATAATTCTTGAAAAAAACAATAATTTCCATTCAAGCTGAAACACTTAGGCATGAGCTTAAATCTACTTGGTCAGACGAATGTGACGTTCAGGAGAATGTTAAACCCATTGATTTTACAAACCCAAATGGTATTGACCCACCTAAGATAAAAAAAAAAACTCATTCCTCTTACTAACTATGAAACAGATATTAAAACATATGTACATTACCAAAACCTTATAATTGATGGATAAATAGGGAATGATATACATCGTACACGTATAAGAAAACTAGTTGACAAAAATTACAGAGCCGGCGGTTATTTCTCAATATCCAACATCAAATTTGTTCTAGATTTCTAAGTTTGATTCAATTGAACAATTTGTATGTATCAACAAATTAGTTTGATCTGATAGTGATTCCTACACGATTTTTAGAGAAATCTAGGTGATATCAAAATTACTCTATGATTCAAGTATCCTCAATTCGATCTACCTAAGTGAAATAGTGATTCAAGTTTCCTCAATTCGATCTACCTAAGTGAAATAGGTTCATTTTCTCCATATGTTATACATTTAATACCCTGTAAAACTTGCTAACAATAACAAAGTAAATGATTTATAATCATGAAAATGCTCAAATAACAACTCATAAATATTATGAGAACTCGTGAAAAATAATGAAAATTATTATTTGGTCTATAATCCTTTTAATATTATTTAAATACAAAATTGTTATGTTATATTTGTAACTTAGCATGTATTCATAAATTATAGAAATTTATGTGAGTGCTACGCAGGAGTCGGTTCTAGATCAAGATGAAGAAGAACGTGGTACGAATCGATCAATAACGAGGTGCGGAATCCCTCGGCATCGTCAGAGAATCATCAACAACGATATCAAAGATTAACTTGTCCAATTTCACTAGCTGAATATGAAAGTACAACAGATCCGGATGCAAAGTGGACAGAGCTTCGCTATTACAAAATGGCAAAAGGTACTAAACTAAGACCCCTACTCACCAATTTATAGAGATCTTGGGAGAGGTGGTGTCATCCATCTGGATGGCCATCCGTCCGGATGACCTATGTCATCCGACCGGATCACATATGACAGTTAACGTACCGTCTCCCGTTTCATCTAGATATAAAATAATATACATACACTACTGTTCAACATATACAGGACAAAATACCTAGACTCGATACAGACGGAAGCTACAGACATAATGCACTAACAGACTCCCCCTTGGATGTAGCTGTAGTCTTCCTACATAGTCTTTATTTCACCTTCCTGCTGCGTCTATAAGCCTTGGCTTTCTGTCTCCTTGCCTCTGCTTGCTCTACTAACACATTTTGCGCCTGAGGGGTCTACCAACCTCGTTCCAGTACTTCCTGTAAACCGGATCTCCATCTCTCTTCCTATCCCACCTTGGGATCTTTTTCTCTTCTGATTCAATCGGAGTTTGGTCTGTCGATGGAGGCCTGAAGAGTTTCCTTCTACCCAGTTCTGCAGCTCTTTCAGCTATCTTTCTGAACTTCTCGCTACGCTTCTCTTTCTTTAGGAACTACTCCAACTCTAAGTCTCTTAACTTAGTCTGCCAATATCTACCTGAGTTTATATCCTTTTCAAAACATAAGTTCGCCATCTTCTGATATTGTTGAGCCTATGCTTTGTCTGGAGCATCATATACAATCTTGTTGAAACACAAACATTCAACATCCCTCTTTGAACAATTAACTAACCACATTGAATCTAACACATTAATCCTTCTGGTTTCTCCCGTCTTTTTATCAAACAAATATATCACCGCTTCCGCTGTGCTTTGGTTGTACAACCACCCTTGAAAGTCTTCGTGAAAGTCTTGTTCCATTGCATGTAGCGGCATGTTCTTTAGGCATCTTGGCGGCTTTATCTTTAGTGTAACATCTTTCTCTTTCGTCACTGGATCAAACTTTATAACTTACTTTGGAAAGTGCGGCTTCCAATCAGGGAATTTGTTCTTTGCCTGGTGCTTTATGTAGTTCCATAACTTTTGGTCATGTATCTTCACATCAGGACCGTAATAGAACTGTTTGATATTTTTCGTTTGCACTAACTCCTCCACATCCCACCAAGGGAGTGTCTTTATGTCTGACAAGAACTTAAAATACTGTACCCCGTGTTCCCTTCTAATAGCATACACCTGCAAATCCTCAAGATAACCCCAAGAAAGAATGTCACCCAGAGATTTATCTGGATGATCCGTGAAATACTACAGTGGTCTTTTGTATTTCCTCTCCTTAGGCATAACCCTGAACCATCTCTTTCTACCTTCCAACAACTCCTCTTGTGGAACAACTTCTGGAATACCTTCAGTCGCTATTCTTTCCACTACTTTCCTCCTAACTTCATCTTCATAATGAGTTTTGAACATTTCAGCAAACGTTGGAAAAGTATCATCAACTCCCGCATAGTGAAAGGGAGAATCTTCTTCAGAAATATTCGATCCCTCTTCAACTATAACATCATTGAAATTATCTGCTTCATTGGGAAAGTTGAAAGTGTATTCTTTTTCTGGTGACGAAGGAATATCATCCTCTATATCAAACTTCAAGTTACCATCATCCATTCCCAACTCCTCTAACATTTCCTCTCTTGTTCTTGGAACCTCTAACTCCCCCCTCAAATGCAGAATGCAAGTAAAAAACTTTTGGTTGAGTTAGGAATACCTGATCAGCATGTTGTTTGCCAGAAGAAGAAGACTCCTGATGCTGATCCTCCACTTCACTTTTCTCATCATTAAGAAGATCATCAAGCGATTGTTGAACATTAGGCTTCATAACTAGCAAGCCAGTTGCCCCTTGATCATCATCGTCTTCATTATCATTTTCTGGATCATAGTTGTCGATATCATCAAACAACTGCTCTAACTCTTCATCATCTATCTTTTCTTCTTCCTCTTCTTTATCACCATCTTTTTTCTTCTTTGTAACAAAGTAGTTTTGTATCAGGTTCTCTCACCTTCCGTTTACGTTGTTTAACTTTCACCAAACGAATAACATCTTTCAAGCTATATGGAAGTGAGAATGATTCACCAATAAGGACAAAGCCTTGTTCTGGATCAACATCCATGTTTTCCTCTTCAGCATTCACCTCTGCATAAACCATTTCAACCTCAGCACCTTCAGGATGACTAGAAGAACCTGCAACCTCTTGAGTTTCAACTATCAACCCTTTCTTCTTCTGAGTGGCTTCTTTCGCCAACTCTTTCTCCCTAGCAACTCTTCGTTCTTCGACCCTTTGAATCTCCAAGTCATTATACACAGCTTGGACATTGATTCCAAGCTTGTGTTCTATTACAGCATACAACATATTCAGTTGCTCGTCTTTAACAACCTTGTCTACCCTCAGAGCTTCAATCTCTTGCCTAAGAACTTTGCTTTCATTAGAAGACGTTTCATGTAAATCACCTATCATCTGATACAGCGTCTTGTTCACCTCATTCATGTTCTCATACTTTGCATTGACTTCATCAAACTCTGCAGTAATAGTGTCAATGACTTTGGCTTGTGCTGCAAGGGTGTCATTCAAATCATCTATGATTTCAGCATGATTGTTGTAAGCTTTCTTCAACTCTTCATTCTTTGCTTTGACAGCTTTGAGCTCAGCTTCAACTTTTGCTTTTTCCTTCTCGAGAATACTTACTTTCTTTGTTAGTACATTTATCTTCCCAGTATTGAAAACATCGAAATCACCTTCTGGAAGATCATATGGAAAATTACCATGAACCTCCGGAAAATCATCAAATAAACCTGACGAAGTATCTTTCTTTGGTTGTGACTGTTCTGGATCATCTTTAATGTGTATAGTTGGATTCTCTGGTGGAGGTGGTGGTGTAGACTCTCTTTCACCCATGAATTGAACTTCGTCTTCATCATCCTTCCTGGCTTCAACATTCTTTTCAACTTTTTCATAAATTGGACTTTCAGGTGCTTTCTTTTCAACCTCAGGCTTTTCAACTTCTGGAATACTTTGAGCTTGAACTTATAGAGTTTGAATACTTTCAACTTCTGGAGCTTTACCACTCTGAACTTCATGCATTCTAGATGCTCCCTTTCTCGCTCTAACATTCCTTGGAATAACACCTGTTTGAACTGCTTTGCGTTTCCTGCCAAGTTTCTTTGTCTCTTCAGGTGTAGGAATGTAAGTAGAATCCTCTTCTTCAGAATCCTTTTTCTTCTTTTGAGGCTTCACTTTCAACCTTATCTTTCCAACGCCAATCTTTGAAGTATCAATTTCAGGTTCTGTATCACTTTCTGTTGCACTAGAGTCTGTGCGAACAACACCTTCAACCTCTTTTTCTTTCAAACTTTCAGCTTCAATGTTCTTTGCAGACGATTCAGCTTCCTTTACAGCTTTAGCCTCTTCATTTTTCTTTAAGAAATCTTCAAGTGTCACTTTCATCAGATCAACTCCTTCTTGAATTACAGCTTATGGATCAAGCACAGTTTCATCAACAAGTCTCGGTGGAGACTTCTTCTTTGTTGGCTCTGCAAAACAAACATCAACACTTATTAGTATAACATTTAATAAGAACAATCTATCAATCTCTTATATGACCCCCCCCCCTTCCAACTTTACCCTTTACAACAATCTTGGTGTAGTCACTTTAGGTGCAGTCACTGTTGGAGAAACCTTCGATGTTCTTTTCCTTTTTCCATCTTTCACAAACCAATACCTCAGCTTCTTCTCATGCATGCCACTTTATCTATCTGATTCATCCTCTAAATTGCTATTCTCATGCCTCCAAGCATCATTCTCAGGTGACACATAGTTTGCATTCTTAATCTTACAAATCATTCCTTTTATTCTCGGCTCCTGATCTTCTGTTATACCTTTATACTTGTTTAATCTATTCATTGTTTCACTTTTCATGTGATGTAACTTTAATTCATCAGCTGGATCCTTCGGAAGGTCTTTCACTTGATCATCCAGCAGCATCTGAATGAATCTTGGATACATGATGTATTTTTTGCCTTTGATGTTGTCAATCATGTGATCAAACAACACTTGTGAAATGTTATAAGGCCTATTCAACACCAAACATGTAATAATGTTCATGATATAGTCTGACGTCTCGTTGTAAGCACCTTTCCTATGGGATAATGCTTGCACTATACAGTGAACCATAAACTTATAAGGCCTACATAATCTAGTCTTTAGATATTTATCATTCACATGGCCTGTACATCCCATTCTAAACCACAAACCCTTGCTTAAACGTTCAGGAATAATTACTGGGTACTCATCACTATCTTTCAAATCTAATACCCTCCTAACGTCTGCCACTGTGAACTTAACCTCTACATCAATATCTTGTCCATTTTCATCTTTCTTCTGTACCGCTGAGTATATTGTCTTTTCTTTCTCATCATACCTCACGGACTTCCAGAACATCCTAACATGTGACTCATAACACTTATGCCTTTCTGTTAACGCCTTTGCAATTCTACTTTCTTTCAAGAATGATACAATGTCTTTGAATGGTTCCATATTCACATAATTTTCATCTAAAATACAGTAGATGTTGTGAGCTGGATGCCAATCAGACGCTCTTGCCTACAAAAATATCAACATTAGAATCTACACAAACTTCGAGACATAAAGTGAAAAGTGACAAAAATTTCAAAATTTTCAAAAAATTTTCAAAAACTTTTCTAACACTGGAAACACCTCTTACACTCTATACAGTACTGATGATCGAATGGTCATCCGATCGGATGATTCAAATCCAAACAAGATCTCATTATTCAAAAACATGTGCATTTGGATCGGATAGCCCTCCGATCGGATGGTCATCCGATCAGATTATCATTCGTTCCAAATATGATGAATCAGTAGAGCACAATACAGACAAACATGTGATGATGTGATTTTGGATCGGATGGTCATCTGATCGGATTGCCATTCTACAAAAAATGATTAACAGTTGAGCACCTTTTGAAAGACAACATTTGAATATGTTTTAGATCGGATGGTCATCCGATCGGATTGCCATTCAATTGAAAACATTACCATTATCAACAGATGAGAGTGAACATTGTGTTGATTAACAGTTGAAACAAATATAATCAAGCAAACACTTAGAAAATTTTTCAAACATATAATGGTGTCATGGATCGGATGGCCATCCGATCGAATGGTCATCCGATCAAATTGCCATTCGATCAACTGGGAAGAACAGTTTGAATGCAACATGATGATCAAAAATATTTTTCTAACATTTTTACAAAATTGAACACATTTTCACGTAGAAAATTGGCCGACTAACAAAACCCTATGTTTAATTTTCTCCAAAACTTAATGGTTTGGGTTTAATTTGACATTTTATGCACCGGCTGCCGACACCCTCTAACAATCTAATCTTCAAATCCAATGTGTTTTTGATAAAATTGAAATGGTAAAACTATAGATCTAAGGCCGATTAACAATACCCTACATTCAGATTCTAACAAAAATCCCTAACAAAGCCTAGATCTAAGATTCTAGCATGAACAGTCGCCGACACTTCTAAAAACATCAAAAACTTGAAATTTTGCGGTTAAAATTAGGAAACTTACCTTTCCCATAGTGAAGGTTGAGTGTGCCAACAATCCTATGTAACTTGGAAAAGCAAGAATGTGAGATCAGAAACAAGAACAGTTGAGAGTGTTTGTGAGCGAAACGGAGGGTCGTCCAATCGGAAAAGTTTGACTGAAGACCTTGACCCCCTATTTATAACATTGACCACCACTCGGATGGCCATCCGATCGGATTGCCATCTGATCGGATTGTCATCTGATCCACTCTCATTTTCAATTTTAATTTTTATATTTCACATTTTTCAAATTTTATCTGGTTTGGTCAGTTTTAGGTATCCACTTAAGTATCTAGGTCCAAGTTAATGAACCTAGGTACCCAATTTTCCTACCAAGTCCAAGTTAATGACCTTGGTTGACCCGAAATGAAACAACTGACATTTTGTTCAAACTTTTTCAACACTTTTTCTGGAAAAATTATACAAGTGTCAACTTAATGAACTTGTTTATTCGTTTGAAAATTTCAATCTTTCACGATTAGCTCCCAACCCAGTTGTTCAGCCCAAAAACTTCCTGCTTCGCTTCACTTCTGAGATTCTGAAGATCAGATTTCCACTTTGGTATGTCGTAAACTAAAGCAGAAGATAAAATCTATTTACAAACATATTTTTGGTGATTGTGTTAGAGGATCATATCAGCTACCGACTAGTTACAAGTACCGTTGAGCTTAATTTCACACTAATTATTAAACAGTTCACTTAGTTTGCTGATATACTGATCCTTTTAAAATTTCACACAGACTTCAACTTATTCAGGATACGATTTAGGTGTTTTAAGTACTTAACTTATACGCGTGTCCCACCTCAGAATATACTCTCGTATCTAGAATTCTATATTCAGTCTTACAGGTGAATGTACAATAATGATATCTATAACACATCGTAAAATCATGACCAATGATGTGTTGACACGTGTACTAAACCCTAATAAGGTCAAACGTCGACTATGAGGGACTAATTTTGCGAAAAATCAAAAACTTTGAATGCGAAAGGACAAAAAGTGTTAACATGCTTAAATTAAGCCTTTGAATAACCATACACGGTATTCATAATTATAAATGAGCCACTCGTTGGTCGAGAGGAGTCGTTTGCATAATTATTTGAAAGTTGCGCGTCGAAGGGTTAAAACCGTCAACATGTTAATTCTTTCCTCTGAGTGACCTTTTAACAAACCGAGAGCTTCATGATGTTTGAACATACTCTCAGGAATGCCTAATATTGGCCGTCTAAGGCTTTTATGCCAATAAGTGATGTTACGCGCAAGTTTGCAAGTTAAAGGGGTTAAAAGCATCAACATGTTTAATTATACCTCTGAGTGACCTTTTAACGAACCCGAAGCATCGTGATGTTTGATAATACTCTCGAGAATGCCTAATATGGATAACATAGGGCCTTGACACAATAAAATGATAATGCACGCAAATTTGCGCGTTAGAGGGACCAAAAGCGTCAACTTTTAAAACTACACCTTTGGGTGACCATTTAAGCAAACGGGAGCGTCGTAATATTTAAGCATATACTCGGGAATACTCAATATGGGCCATGAAAGGCTTAGATATCGTTAAATGATATTACGCGCTACTTTGTGCGACTAAAGGACTAAAAGCGACAACTAGCGAAACTATACCTTAAGTGACTTTTTGAACGGAACAGGAACTTCGTTGTGACAAATCGTATTTCCAAACCTATCTTTGTACTTTGATGTAACGTATGTGTACGATATGTGATTTTTTATGAAAGTGAATGTTTATGTGAATGTTATGTTAATACGTGCTTGTGAATGTATGTATGATATAAACGCACAACACTCACTCGACCGCACAAGCCCATTCGGGCCACAACTTGTATTCGGATCAAGGGCGGCCCAAGTGAGGGTTCGGCCCACTCTCTTTTATGCGTATAACACTTAGGAGATAGGGTTACTCCTCACAACTTGCAAAATACAATACACACAAACCCTACGATCTCTCTATCTTCTCTCAAAGCCGACGCCAAACATCATCCTATTCTCATCGAAGCTCTTGAATTCGGAACACTCTCGTCTTATCTCAATCGGTTAGTGATTCATGACTTGTGGTTCGTAATTGATGATATGATTTCATGACTTGATTAAATGGCTAGAGATTTTGTGTATGGTGAACAATAATGTTTATATGTGATGTTCACGTGAATATGTGGGAAAAATGGAGGTTGTATATGATTGCAAGCATCTTATCTGATTACATCGATCCAAGGATATTGTAGAATAATGATTTGTTAATAGTAGATAACTTTTATTTAAAGAGATTGTCGGCCATGTGTGTGTGATTGTAGTATTGATAAAATCCAAGCATGTGCATAGTAAATGAGTGTTGTCAGAATAGTCAAAGTTATCATGTGAGAAGAATTGATAATATGTATGATGTTAATGAATGAAAAACGAATGCTTGTTAAATCGGTTGAAACATGTTTCGAATGATTAATATATTGTGATAGTTATGCATATTGTTAATCGAGATTATGAGGCATGTTGATATGATTGGTGTTATGATTATGTTCGTATATTGATTATGTTATTAGTTAGTGTTCATATGAATTAGATGGTAAAAACCCTTGTTTGATCTAATGTTAATTATGTATGAAACTGCTAAAGTTGTTAATTGGTAAAATAAAAAGGAAACTTTACAATTGGTTGCAAGATAATAGCTATGTAACTAATTTCCATGTTATTCGAATCAATAAAACTGATCGCACAAGACCTCTTGGTCGTACAAGAGGTCCCCCTCGCACAAGACATCCTGTTCGCACAAACGGTTCCTAGTCGCACAAAGATCAGTGAGTCGCACAAGATGTATGATTGGTTTAATTATTTGGGCCGGTCACTTATTTAACTACTTATATTATTTTGGGCTTCTTGTCATTGTGGGCCGTATGTTTATATGTATCGGGCTGGGTAACAAGGCCGATCGCACAAGATGGATTAATACTGATATGTTGGGCCGTGAAAATGCATGTAGTTGTTGTGTTTGGATCTTCTGATTATTGGGCCGGGTACTGTTGGGCTCCAACGGGTGAATCACACAAGGCTTAATGACTTGTGCGAGCCCAATCTATTAAATCGTACAAGTGTTTAGTGTGTTATGAAGTTAACTGTTAATGTGTTACACGTGCTTGCCGTGATCAATGTGTGTTGAAAACCTGTTAGACTATGTGTAATCATACGTACTTTATTTGAACCTAAACCTGACTTGTATGATAACCATGTTAGGACGTGGTTGACCACTAGCTGCTAGACTTGACCTTTCTGTGTAATCTGCCGAGCAAACCAAGGTGAGTTCACACTCTACAAAGCATGGGATTCCCAGGGGTTGGGAATGGGGTTAAGGAATATGGATTCCTCGTCCTTTCTTGGGTAGGACAATATTGGTTCAGGAATGTAATTCCTCGTCCTCACGGACAGATAACTTTACTAGACCAAAACTCTCTATCACGAAGTCCCTCCTATTTTATATCGACTTAATCGCCGGGCCAATGGCGAGCGGGTCATTAGTTAGATAGCGCTATTTAGGTCTGACAAACCTCACACCGTGCCGCAGAGGACGGGCGTGAACTAATGGATCTGGGCACGTCAATGATGATAGACATTGACAGTTCAGGGCACTTAAACATGACTTTTCGTCAGTAGTCGATATGGTAACGAGTCTAGTGGATACATGGGGTAGCCCCCACGGCCGAAATGCCAGATAACTATCATGGGGTAGCCCTCACGGCTGGATTGCCAGAGTAAATGGGTTAAACAAACGATTAAACAAATCACGTTTTCAACTATGGGGTAACCCCCACGGCAGGATGCCAGTTAAAGGAAACTGTTTTTGGAACAACTTAAAACGAACACCCAACCGTGAACTCACTCAACTTGTTGTTGACTCGTTACTACATGCTTTGCAGGTCAATAGGTTCTTAGCTGGAGCTTGCACAAGGAAGAGTCGTTGTGGGACATGGACAGCTGTGTGCCATGTGAGACCTTTGGATATTTAAACTTAAGTTTTGGTCTTAAACATTATGCTTCCGCACATAACTAAACTATGGTTGTTTTTGGACACTAATTATGATTGGTTGAACTTTTACAATTAATTACTTGCTTGTTCAATATGATTAGTGGTTTGATCCTGGTCAGTCATGCCTCCAAGCGGTGATACTCCGCGTGTGGATTTTGGGGGTGTGACAGATTGGTATCAGAGCCATTGGTTATAGAGAACTTGGTTTTAATAAGGGAAAATGTTTTTGTTAAAACCAGACTATAACTTGTACAGTGCTCTACGATCCACAACGACGCTTCACTCCACGTGCAAGGCTCGACATTCTAGGTGATATGGTTTACGATTTATATTGTCTACTTGCTAGATTGCATAGAACTTTGCTCATGGTATGCTTAGATGAACGTAGTAACTATAGTTTGAAAACACATGTGTTCTTGCTCCCTACTGTCACTCCACACTTACACACATTCGCGACACCTTTCCTATTTGTGTTTCCTTCGATGTGAAGATCATGAGTGTACATGTGAACCTAACTCAAGCCCGGTTGACGGCTCTTATCAACGAACAAGTTGCTGCGGCACTTGCAGCCGCACACGCAGGAGGTATACCCTGCAGTCTAAACTCACTCTAGGATCTCTAGATCCTACTCTCGTGAACCAACTTTGGTGTTAAACTTTATCCTTTCTTACGCACACGACAAGTCAACACGCTCAGCCACCTGTATGCACATTTAAGATGTTTATGGACTGTCGTCCTAGTACTTTCGGTGGCACTAAAGGAGCTGTTGGACTCCTCCATTGGTTTGAAAAGCTCGAGTCTGTCTTAGAAATGTGGGAATGCCCTGAGGCTCGCAGGGTGAATTACGCCACTGGTACTCTCGAAGGCACTGCGCTAACTTGGTGGAACGCGCAAGTTCAGATGCTGGGGCTGGCGGCTGCAAATGCCACCCCATGGAATGACTCTTAAGGAACTAATCCAAACGTGAATACCGTAGTCGTGATGACATCCACAAACTGGAAATGGAGTCTTTAACCTGATGATGACGGGGTCAGAGATAGAAGCGTACACGAAACAATCCAACGAACTGGCAGTGTTATGCCCAACTATGGTGGACCTTCCCATCAAGCGTATTGAGATGTACCTCAGAGGCTTAGTATCAGAAATTCAAAGTCATGTAACTTCGGCCAACCTTGCTACCATCCAGGATATTACTCGTCTTGCACATCGTCTCACAGACCAGGCAGTGGAACAGAACAAACGGCCGAAACGTATTGATGCTGCTACAATTACTTCGAATGCTCCCAGTGACAACAAACGCAAGTGGGATAGAATTCGAGCAAGGGTTCCACTTCGATTCACTCTAAGTCACAGCAGCGAAAAACGGATGAGTACAGGGGCCCCAGTCAGCAGTCTTTTGGTAATTGAAGTCAGGGTGGATACAGGGGAAACCACCCTAAGTGCTATCGATGTAATTTACACCACAACGGGCCGTGCAACAAAGATCGTTGTCAGAGATGCAACAAGCTTGGTCATGGAGCCAAGGATTGTAGAAGCTCACGTCCTGCAAACCAGAACCGACAACAGCAGCCACAAGCTCCACAGAATCAGCAGCAACAGCAGGGTAACAAGGGATGTTATCAGTGTGGTGCTGAAGGTCACTTCATGAGACACTGCCCACAGTTGAACTAGAACCAGAATCAGAACCACAACCAAGGAAACGGGAACAACAATGGAGGCAACAACGGGGGTAATAACGACGGCAATGGTGCCAGGGGTCGAGTGTTCGAGATTGGTCAGGGTGATGCTAGGTATGACCCCAACGTGGTGATGATTTCGACATCGTTATTGGTATGGATTGGCTACCTCAACATCGAGTAGAGATCCTTTGCAAAGAAAAGATCGTCCGCATTCCTCGTGCTGGTTAAGAACCTTTGGTAATTCATGGTGACAAGCTCCTGGAGCAGCACCCATAGCTCGAGCACCTTATCGCTTACCCCATCAGAGTTGGAAGAACTCTCTACGCAACTACAAGAACTCTTGGATAAGGGTTTTACTCGTCCTAGCTCTTCGCCTTGGGGAGCTCCAGTGCTATTCGTAACGAAGAAAGACGGTACTTTCAGAATGTGCATCGACTACTGTGAACTTAACAAGGTGACTGTGAAGAATCGCTACCCTCTTCCACGCATTGACGACTTGCTCGACCAGCTGCAAGGAGTCGAGCTACTATTCAAAGATTGATTTGAGATCAGGGTATCACCAGCTGAGAGTCCGAGAAGAGGACGTCTCTAAAACAGCCTTTAGAACTCGATATGGATACTATGAGTTTTTGGTCATGCCGTTTGGGCTAACAAACGCACCGGCGGTCTTCATGGACTTGATGAATCGCGTGTGCAAGCCGTACCTAGACAAGTTCGTTATAGTCTCCATCGATGACATCCTGATCTATTCGAAGAGTCAGGAGGAACACGAGCAACATTTACGACTTATTTTGGAACTCCTTCGAGCAGAACAGCTGTACGCCAAGCTTTCAAAATGTGACTTCTGGCTTCGTGAAGTCCATTTCTTAGGCCATGTAGTGAACAAGGATGGGATTCATGTTAATCCATCCAAGGTAGAGTCAATCAAGAGCTGGCCTGCACCTCGTACGCCAACAGAAATTCGCCAATTCTTGGGATTGGCAGGTTACTACAGGAGGTTTATTAAGGATTGTTCCAAGATTGCGCAGCCTCTCACCTCACTAACGCAGAAGGGCGTTGTTTATCGCTGGGGAGACGCACAGGAGTTAGCATTTCAGCACTTAAAGGATAGACTTTGCAGTGCACCTATCCTTTCATTGCCAGAGGGCACAGAAGACTTCGTGGTTTATTGCGACGCATCCATTCAGGATCTTGGTTGCGTATTGATGCAGCGGGATAAAGTTATAGCCTACGCCTCACGCCAACTCAAAGTTCATGAAAAGAACTACACTATGCACGACTTAGAGCTGGAAGCTGTTGTTTTTGCACTTAAGATATGGCGACATTACCTGTACGGTACCAAGTGCGCCATCTACACCGACCACAGGAGCCTCGAACATATCTTCAAACAGAAGGAACTGAATATGCGACAACGACGATGGGTCGAACTGCTGAATGACTACGAATGCTCGATCAGATACCACCCGGGCAAAGCCAATGTTGTGGCCGACGCCCTCTGTCGAAAGGACACTGCGCCCAAGCGCGTACGAGCTTTACAACTCACTGTACAGTTTGGTCTTCCTTCTCAGATACGGGACGCTCAGGTAGAAGCATTGAAACCAGAAAACGTCAGGGCTGAAGCCCTACGCGGCTCAAGGCAACGATTAGAATGAAAGGAAGACGGTGCTTACTACGTAACAGGACGCATTTGGGTCCCACTTTAGGGCAACCTACGAGAGCTTGTGATGGATGAGGCACACAAGTCTCGCTACTCAGTACATCCAGGTTCGGATAAAATGTACCACGATATCAAAACCACATACTGGTGGCCTAGCATGAAGGCACACATAGCAACTTACGTTAGCAAGTGCTTGACTTGTGCGAGAGTCAAGGCGGAATACCAGAAACCTTCAGGCCCACTTCAACAACCAGAGATACCACAGTGGAAATGGGAGCAAATTTCCATGGATTTTGTTACTGGCCTGCCTAGATCTCAACGTGGTAATGATACTATTTGGGTGATCGTGGATCGACTCACAAAGTCTGCTCACTTCCTGGCTATTAAGGAAACGGATAAGTTCTCCACTCTAGCAGAAGTATATCTCAAGGAAGTTGTCTCGAGGCACGGGGTGCCCACCTCTATCATCTCGGATCGAGATGCACGTTTTACATCAGAATTGTGGCAAGCAATGCACAAGTCTTTTGGCTCAAGATTAGATATGAGCACAGCCTATCACCCGCAAACGGATGGGCAGTCGGAACGTACCATCCAGACCCTCGAAGACATGCTTAGGGCATGTGTAATTGATTTTTGGCAATGGCTGGGAAGAGTATCTGCCACTTGTGGAATTTTCATACAATAACAGCTACCACACCAGCATTAAAGCTGCTCCGTTTGAGGCATTGTACGAGCGTAAATGCCGGTCACCTCTTTGTTGGGCAGAGGTGGGGGATAGTCAGATTACTGGTCCAGAACTTGTGGTAGACACAACAGAGAAAACTGCTCAGATACGACAACGAATGGCGGCAGCTCGTGACCGTCAGAAAGTTTACGCCGATAAGGGCAGGAAACCACTCGAGCTCCAGGTTGGGGAGCGTGTACTACTCAAAGTTTCACCCTGGAAGGGTGTGGTTCGTTTTGGTAAACGAGGCAAACTTAACCCACGATATGTTGGACCTTTCGAAGTCATTGAGAAAATAGGCAAGGTGGCCTACAGACTGAACTTACCAGCAGAACTCAGTGCAGTTCACGATGTTTTCCACGTGTCGAATCTGAAGAAATGTCTGTCAGATGAGACCCACATAGTTCCTTTGAAGGAGCTCACTATCGACGAGCAGTTACGATTCGTCGAGGAACTTGATGAAATCACGGACCGGGATGTTAAGGTCCTCAAGCGTACTAGGATACCTCTCGTTCGAGTTCGTTGGAACTCACGTCGCGGTCCAGAGTTCACCTGGGAACGCGAAGATCAGGTGAAACAAAAGTATCCCCAACTGTTCGCAACCGGTACAACTACTACTGAGGCTGAAGCTACGGAATTTCGGGACGAAATTCCAGATCAACGGGGGGAGGATGTGACACCCCAGGAAAACCAGGAAAACCATGCAACTTAACTAGCTTCCTCAGTGAGTACGTGCTAAATTTCGGGACGAAATTTCTTTCAACTTGGGGATAATGTGACAACTCGTATTTCCAAACCTATCTTTGTACTTTGATGTAACGTATGTGTACGATATGTGATTTTTTATGAAAGTGAATGTTTATGTGAATGTTATGTTAATACGTGCTTGTGAATGTATGTATGATATAAACGCACAACACTCACTCGACCGCACAAGCCCATTCGGGCCACAACTTGTATTCGGATCAAGGGCGGCCTAAGTGAGGGTTCGGCCCACTCTCTTTTATGCGTATAACACTTAGGAGATAGGGTTACTCCTCACAACTTGCAAAATACAATACACACAAACCCTACGATCTCTCTATCTTCTCTCAAAGCCGACGCCAAACATCATCCTATTCTCATCGAAGCTCTTGAATTCGGAACACTCTCGTCTTATCTCAATCGGTTAGTGATTCACGACTTGTGGTTCGTAATTGATGATATGATTTCATGACTTGATTAAATGGCTAGAGATTTTGTGTATGGTGAACAATAATGTTTATATGTGATGTTCACGTGAATATGTGGGAAAAATGGAGGTTGTATATGATTGCAAGCATCTTATCTGATTACATCGATCCAAGGATATTGTAGAATAATGATTTGTTAATAGTAGATAACTTTTATTTAAAGAGATTGTCGGCCATGTGTGTGTGATTGTAGTATTGATAAAATCCAAGCATGTGCATAGTAAATGAGTGTTGTCAGAATAGTCAAAGTTATCATGTGAGAAGAATTGATAATATGTATGATGTTAATGAATGAAAAACGAATGCTTGTTAAATCGGTTGAAACATGTTTCGAATGATTAATATATTGTGATAGTTATGCATATTGTTAATCGAGATTATGAGGCATGTTGATATGATTGGTGTTATGATTATGTTCGTATATTGATTATGTTATTAGTTAGTGTTCATATGAATTAGATGGTAAAAACCCTTGTTTGATCTAATGTTAATGTATGAAACTGCTAAAGTTGTTAATTGGTAAAATAAAAAGGAAACTTTACAATTGGTTGCAAGATAATAGCTATGTAACTAATTTCCATGTTATTCGAATCAATAAAACTGATCGCACAAGACCTCTTGGTCGTACAAGAGGTCCCCCTCACACAAGACATCCTGTTCGCACAAACGGTTCCTAGTCGCACAAAGATCAGTGAGTCGCACAAGATGTATGATTGGTTTAATTATTTGGGCCGGTCACTTATTTAACTACTTATATTATTTTGGGCTTCTTGTCATTGTGGGCCGTATGTTTATATGTATCGGGCTGGGTAACAAGGCCGATCGCACAAGATGGATTAATACTGATATGTTGGGCCGTGAAAATGCATGTAGTTGTTGTGTTTGGATCTTCTGATTATTGGGCCGGGTACTGTTGGGCTCCAACGGGTGAATCGCACAAGGCTTAATGACTTGTGCGAGCCCAATCTATTAAATCGTACAAGTGTTTAGTGTGTTATGAAGTTAACTGTTAATGTGTTACACGTGCTTGCCGTGATCAATGTGTGTTGAAAACCTGTTAGACTATGTGTAATCATACGTACTTTATTTGAACCTAAACCTGACTTGTATGATAACCATGTTAGGACGTGGTTGACCACTAGCTGCTAGACTTGACCTTTCTGTGTAATCTGCCGAGCAAACCAAGGTGAGTTCACACTCTACAAAGCATGGGATTCCCAGGGGTTGGGAATGGGGTTAAGGAATATGGATTCCTCGTCCTTTCTTGGGTAGGACAGTATTGGTTCAGGAATGTAATTCCTCGTCCTCACAGACAGATAACTTTACTAGACCAAAACTCTCTATCACGAAGTCCCTCCTATTTTATATCGACTTAATCGCCGGGCCAATGGCGAGCGGGTCATTAGTTAGATAGCGCTATTTAGGTCTGACAAACCTCACACCGTGCCGCAGAGGACGGGCGTGAACTAATGGATCTGGGCACGTCAATGATGATAGACATTGACAGTTCAGGGCCCTTAAACATGACTTTTCGTCAGTAGTCGATATGGTAACGAGTCTAGTGGATACATGGGGTAGCCCCCACGGCCGAAATGCCAGATAACTATCATGGGGTAGCCCTCACGGCTGGATTGCCAGAGTAAATGGGTTAAACAAAGGGTTAAACAAATCACGTTTTCAACTATGGGGTAACCCCCACGGCAGGATGCCAGTTAAAGGAAACTATTTTTGGAACAACTTAAAACGAACACCCAACCATGAACTCACTCAACTTGTTGTTGACTCTTTACTACATGCTTTGCAGGTCAATAGGTTCTTAGCTGGAGCTTGCACAAGGAAGAGTCGTTGTGGGACATGGACAGCTGTGTGCCATGTGAGACCTTTGGATATTTAAACTTAAGTTTTGGTCTTAAACATTATGCTTCCGCACATAACTAAACTATGGTTGTTTTTGGACACTAATTATGATTGGTTGAACTTTTACAATTAATTACTTGCTTGTTCAATATGATTAGTGGTTTGATCCTGGTCAGTCATGCCTCCAAGCGGTGATACTCCGCGTGTGGATTTTGGGGGTGTGACATTCGTAATGCTCAGTCATGCGCCCGGATGTGCCTAAGGAGTATCGTTAAGGATTTTCACACTTTATATTAATAATTCACATAAGAATTTAAAGTATGTGCCATATATGTCATTTTAAGAGATTAGAAGTGATTAAATCATAGCAAGGACCTGAACCGTCATATTTGAAGACTGGGCTGACCCTTATCGCGGCCACGACCCAGGTCTGGGCCAGCTCTCATGGGCTACCAGACTGCAAACAACAGCAACATCAGTACTGTTGTTGTTGGTATTATGCCTTTCCTCATTTTTAAAACATAAACAAACCTTAAAAGGCTGAACAGAGAAGACAGAGACCAAACTCGACAAGCTGCCAAAGTTTCTGTTGGGCCGGACTACCTCGCGGGCCGCGAAGCCCAGAGGGCCACTCCTTCGCGGGCCGCCAATGAAGCAACAGAAACAAACAGAATTATGTTTTGATGGTTTTCTTGATTACCCCTCACAACCAAATCATTTTAAAGAAACCATGGACATGTTATACTAATTTTGAAAGCTGGTATTACACTTGTTTTAATCTTAGAACTCCCTAAGACACTTGTCAATCATCTACAAGTTCCCAAAATCTATAAATAGCCATGAAACCCATTTGAACTTCCTGCATCACTCCATTCAATCTGCTATCTCTCAATTCTAAGAGGATCCTGAACATTTTGGGAACCTCCTTTTAGTCCCTGGGACCTTATGTAAGTGTCCTTTCGTGACAAGTTTATTTTATTTGGCTTAAAAAGCTGAAAAGTCAAGCGTTTACGATAAACGCTTTGACTTTTAGTTAGACTGTAAACGGTCAAGCCATTGTTCACAATGAACATGGCTACGTGATCGTAATTAGGTAGGTGTTAAACCATCAAAAGTGCACCTCCTAAGAATCACGTTTGCTTGGTCAATTGACGAGTCAACATAATATTGTTTTAAAAAGTCAACGGGTCAGTTTTTGAAATAATTACGACATGAGTTTAGAAATGTTCTAAAATACGTTTTATCACTTAAACAACTTGGTATTAATTATTAGAACATGTGTAAACATGTTCGGCTCGTCAATTCCAGTTTTAGAGTCGGTTCGCAACCGAAAGTCGCGAAGTTTGACTTATGCGTTGACTTTCGATTATGAACCGAATTAAATTAGTTTGCTACTGAATTTAGGTTCCGTTATGATCGTAATTTAATGTAGCATAACCCTATAAGGTTATATTACACGATCATACTAGAAATCTGAGTTATTTGCTTGTTTCAGTTATTATGCTTAATTTTGACTATTATGCCCTTATGTTATAAAAACGAGATTTTTGGATATTTGAGAGGACAAATAGATTTATTATTGATATATAAGTATGTAAAATAAATTTGACATCAGTTTCTGGTCTCAAACTAAAGTTATGCAAGATATCGTAAAATGAAACGTTTTATTAATTAAATTACATTTTTAGCATAAATCATGTTTAAACCCAAATTTTGGCACCAAACCCATTACCTACTGTTTTGATATTTTTTTTAGGGATTTTTGGAATTTTTTTTTCAGATTATAAACTGACCATATCATTGAGTTCTCGTATGATTCGATTAATGACGATAATACCCTTTTTATTTATAAAATGAGATTAACACATGATTAACATGCCAAACCTTTTCCTACTGATGTTATATGTTAAATGAATTATTTTAAACCTTAAAGGCTGATCAAAATCTCAGATTTCCATAAACATCTCAAATATCGTCAATTATCGACTTTTACGCAAATTAGGCGCATAGTATGGTTTAAAACCATATTTAACACCTAAGACTTGTTACCTACTGATTTTATAAATAAATTTTAATATTTTAACAGTAAGTATAGGTCTTGAACTCAGACTTCCAATTTTGTCCTTAAAAGCATATGTGAAATGACCAAAATGCCACTACGGTGCATAGTTTAACCATAAATGGTAAACCACACATATGTATGATATCCTACTGTAATAACAGTACAAAATAAATATTTTTACAGAATGTTTTAGACCAGAACCTCAGTTTACTATTAAACCTCTTTTATAAATCTTAAAATGACCAAAATACCCTTACGGGACTTAAATTGGTTTTAAATTCTTTTGGGGCGTAATTGTTGATATCCTACTGATATCATAAAATATTTACAGCATAATAACTTATGGAACTTGTACATGACTCATCCGGTTACCCGTTATGCATATATGCGTTCGGTACGGTTTATGTAACTAGTTTGTATAAATTAGCCAAAACTGGTCAAACCTTATCATTTTTACTTCAAAATCCAGAATGTATTTAGTTTACCCATAATATACAAGTCTTCATACTTTTTGGGTCTAAATTACATTCCATTCCGGACATCGCTTAATCTAGCGTATTGTACCGTTTTCATATTTAAAAACTAGCTGGTCTAAGTTTATGACTTAATTAAGACCCGTTAGCATTCTAATTGGTTATTTATACCATCATTCCAGAATAGAGCCTTCCGGTAAATTGTACCTACTCTTACTTAATTGAATACGGCTGAGTTATTATAAATCTTGCTATTTAAGACAGGAGCTAGGTCAGGTAAATACTTTTAACTTATTTTCCCTTATACGGGCTTGGGATGCGGTAAATTATTACCGCTTGGTCGGGTGTAGAAACCTTTTAATCAAATATGGTTAAATTGCGTAATCCCGCTATAATCAGTGTTGCTTGATAACAAATAACATTGGGGGTTAACGACCGTGTCCTTGATATCCTTGGCTCATTTAAAAAGCGTAAATGGCCACGATTTAAGCACGGGGTGTAGGCATACACCTGTCTATTGCGTGTGTAAAAGATATACTCATTTGCTGGGATAACCCGCCGTGAGTTTATATTTGTGGTGTATCGATTAATCTTGTTCGGCTTTTATACCGGCCCTAAATGTTGGACAAACATGTAAATCTGAGACAAGATTGTTATTAATATAATTGTCCCAAGTGATAAAAGAACATTTGTGCCATGTGCATTTAAATCAGTTTTCATAAAATGATTTCGTGCCTTGTGCACCTAAACCGATTTTCATAAACATTTTCAAATGTGTCGGTTAATTGTATTTCCAAGTGAAAACTGACGTATTTTCAAAAAGTCTAAGTGCCAGGTACAAATACGTAAATAGGCTGGAAGCTGCTCAGGATTGTTAAACAAGGAACTTGCAACTCCTTCGCATAAGCCATTAGTCTGATAAACTTCTTTTGTTATATTGATCCGCCTGTGGATTATTGCAAGCTTGTCTGTACTTAATACTTTTATATTTTCAGACATTTGGGTTTGTAATAATATTTATATTCCAAAACTTCCGTTGTGCTATTCTGTGTATGTTTGACCATGACGATACCAATCTTACGTCACCATACTCCCCACCGGGCCCACCTGGCTAAGCTGTAAATATCGGGGTGTGACAATATCTGTAAAGGGTAGTGCGAGGCCATGAGAGCTCAGGTTAGAACTTCCGTTCAGACAAAGAGATGATGGCTTGTCTTTCGGTGTGTCCCGTTTGGGGATCTTTTCTTCAACAGCACATGATTCGCATTTTGCAATGTTTATCATTTTTTATGCTGAGGGGAGGCTTTAAAGATTAAAGCTGTGCAGAGTATTATACGAGGACTAGGCTATTGCTTACGCAAAGTCAGAAGTCCTGGTATAATAACCCAGATATCATCAAGTACATAGACCTAGTATGTCAGAAATAGAAAATCTTTCAAACAAGATTTCAGGGGTTACCTATATATCCGAGAGATGTTCCCCACGAAATAAGCAAGATGTGATTTTTATGTTTATATCCCGAAAAAGTCTACTAAGTGTGTAAAAAAAACTATCGACATATCATCAGTGAGACCGTTTAATGCTTTTTAAACATTACATATCTTTAGCATACCGTAACTATCTAGCTGATGTACTATCATTTCCTCTTTTTACACAAACTCTTTTTGGTTTTCTATTGTTTTTGGATTTTGAAAATATCTGATGTTTTTGGATGTTTTATTGTTTTTGTATTTTCTGAAATATATCTATCCCCCCTAAATACGAAAACAACTAAAAAGTCGACAAACCAAAGCAGTCTTCTTTTCAACATCCTCTGCAATGGTTTTCTCATCAACGCCAAGTATTTCTTCCGCCGCCGACAAAAGCTTCATACCATTCAATTTTAATAGATACTGAAAACGTGTTTTATCAAAAGCTTTGGTATGTAAATCTGCCTTTTGTTCGTCGGTGTGGATTTTGTCTATTCGTATCAACTTCTTCTCGAAACAATCTCGGATGAAGTGATGACGAATTTCTATATGTTTAGTTTTAGCGTGATGTACCGGATTTTTTGTTATGTTTATTGCAGCCTCATTATTAACAAATATAGGAGAGGTAAGAAATTGCAAACCGTAATCGCGCATCTGTTGCTGAATCCACAGGATCTGCGAGCAGCTGCTGCCGGCAGACACGTACTCTGCTTCACATGTTGAAAGAGCAACAGAGGTTTGCTTCTTACATTGCCGTGAATTTATATTTGTGGTATGTCTATTAATCTTGTTCGGTTTTTATACTGGCCCTAAATGTTGGACAAACATGTGAATCTGGTACAAGATTGTTATTAATATAATTGTCCCAAGTGATAAAAACATTTGTGCCTTGTGCATTTAAATCAGTTTTCATAAAATGATTTCGTGCCTTGTGCACCTAAACCAATTTTCATAAACATTTTCAAATGTGTCGGTTAATTGTATTTACCAGTGAAAACTGACGTATTTTCAAAAAGTCTAAGTGACAGGTACAAATACGTAAATAGGATGGAAGCTGCTCAAGATTGTTAAACAAGGAACTTGCAACTCCTTGGCATAAGCTGTCACACCCCGACTTCGTTAAAACAACAAACCACGTCGGAAACATCGGGGAGTGTCGTAACAGAATCATTGTTTCACAACACCTGGTTTAAAGTTTCGTTTTATTGAATTAAGTCTATTACATTGTATTGAAATTAGAAACAAAACATGAACAAATTGACTTTCATTGTTATTAAGTCACTAAGGCCTCGTCCATTCCTATGTGAGCATGCACCAATATCATCATCAACTATGGTACCTGAAACATATGTGAAAATACGTCAGCATAAAAATGCCGGCGAGTACATAGGTTTTGTGTGAGTGTCAGATTCATGGCTCGTTTATATGTTGAAATAACTCGAACAACTTCGTTAATCAATAATAGAAAAACTTGTTTTGTAAAATGTTGGTATTGTAAATTGAAAGAACCAAGTCAAAACATATTAGTTATAGTTTATAAAACCTCGATGCTATGAATCTTAACTCAAAACATTTGTTTATGTAAACCCAGATCGTAAATCGTTTTTGTAATAAAACTCAAATGGTTTATATTGTTAGAAAAACCTTGTAATGTAACTTCGTTTTGAAAACATTTGCCCAAGTGATCTAGATAACGCAACGATATATAATGTGTTAAAAGCACTTATATATAGGAAGTACCAACGGCGTATCCACCATGCTTTTATCACATTACACCCGCCCCGTTACCTAATCACTTCCCTAACCCAATGGTTCAAACATTTCAAATAGTTTACATAGATCAAATAGTTCCAAATGGTTCATACAGTTCAAATAGTTCACATAGATCAAATAGTTCCAAATGGTTCAAACAGTTCAAATAGTTCATATATCAAATAGTTCCAAATCGTTCAAACAGTTCAAATAGTTCAGATAGTTTAACATAAACCATAGTATTTGTTTAGAAAACTCGAAATCGTTTAGCACATATGAATCACCCCAAAACAGTTTAAAACGGTAAAAGAGGGGAACTATGTACTCACTTGAGAATGCTTAGAAGTCTTGAATAACAACCAAGCAATGCTAGAGGGATCACGGAATCAGTCGGCACCTAATATAGGTAACTATGCTAATAAATGTGACACTCACGACGAAACCAGGTACACACTAAATGGTCCAAAACTGTAAAGCACACTTAACACTTTAATTGCGCAAAAAAAAAACCCAAAAAACATGTGTGACTTAATGCTTGATTAACTGATATTTGTTGTGTCTCGGAGGAATTTGAGAACACGTTATGACTAACATGACACTAATAAGGGCCAACAGTGCGAAGTTGGTGACCTTAGCCTTGAAACACGTGTTAAACGGGAGTGTTCCGTTTAACAGCACTTTAAACCTTTGACATTGATTATTAGGTTATCGGTAGCATCATTTAAGATTTCGAGTTCCAGGAACAACTTAGTTTTGTGCCATAGACTGTGACATAAAGTTTGAAGCCAATCAGAGATCGGGCACGCAAAACGAAGCAGCTTCCCGGTTAGGGAAACGCTTTCGTTTCAGGCATAACATAAGGCAATCAAACGTGCAAGGAACGATCGATCAAGCTTAAAAACACTTAAACCACTCTAATACGAGTCTTTTATGATTAAAACATAACTGGGTTCGGATTTCAAGACGGTTATGCATGATTTTTAAAACCGAGTCTTTTGACACTATTTACGCGCGAAACGGAGTCCGTTACGCAAATCGAGAACGCGTCCGGGACCCGTAAACGAACCTAAACACTCAACGGAAGATAAACATCATCTTTTAGCGCGCTATACGAAGCATGAGGTGGCCCTAGGAGGGCCCACCCAAACCGCCACCACCCCCCCCTATATATACATATATATTTCTCAATTTTTCCTTTTAAATTTCACAAAAAATCCTTTCTAAATTCTGGTTTCTCTCAAGAACAACCAGCTGAATTCACAAGAAACTTCAACAAATCAAAGGTATAAACTCAAATCCATAAGGTTTTAAGCATGGTTTCTTGATTAAACATGGTTTTGGTCATAAAACCCATTTTAACCCATGAATTTTGGAGTTTTAAACAAGTTTAGGGGCTGAATATGAACACCATATGAATACCATGGTGTTATATGGCAGCCATGGTTATAAATATTTGGGTTTTGATACCCTAATCAGCACCTATTCGACAGAAATCGCTTAACTAGTCGATTAACCGAAAAACAATGAAATAAAGCTTGATTGATCTAAGTTCTAGCATATTTGGATTGTACTTGATGTGTAGGTACTAAATATAGCCCACACATACTTCTGGAATCACAAGGAACGCTCGGAATCGAAGGAATCGCTAGGTATATGACCCGAAACTTGAATCTAGACTAGGCAGAATATTGTTCGAAGTATAACATGGTCCTTGATTCTTGGATTGATCTGAAATTTGGTGTGGTGATGAAGGGTATTGTCAGGAAGCCTCACGTAAAATTTTAGAAGTTTTGAAATTTTCTATGATTTTTGGTAAAAGTTTGATTGTTTTACCAAAAGAATTCTAGAAAAAATACCAAACGGATTCAATAAATCACCAAATTTTACATAGCCACTAAGGAGAATATAAGGAATGTTATGAGAAATTTCTGAGTCCATTGGTTGAGTTTTGATTTGGGTTAAAAATCCGCGTTTTTGCGAATTTTTGGTAGCCGGAAACGCACAGAAATGAAATCGAAAAAATCTTAAAATTTTTGGAGATGTGTCTGCAAAAATAATGGATGTCCAGAAAATTTTTGGGAATTTTTGGATCAATGATGGTCATTAATGTTAATTATGTGGTTAAATATGGTTTAATAAATAATTTATTTAGAAAAGTAAAATGCCAAAATAAATTCCCAGAAATTTTTTCCATATTCTACATATTTTTACTAAGTTATATAAAAATTTTCCGAATTTTATTCCAATTTTAGATAAAATGGGAATTACTGGGATTAAAAATGGGTTATTTTAAATCAATTTCGGCAGTTTACCGTGTAACGAACCTGCCGGAACTGGGAACTGACCCAATCCGAGAAATACTATAATTGAAACACGGGGAGTATTCCGGGAGATTCCAGGGCAGATTGGACACTCGGGGTGTGTCCAATACCATTTCAGGAAATCCCCGACGGTGGAAACGGAAACTCAAAATTGGGCAACCTGGACTCCCCAAACACCCAAACTCCCTTAATGAAAAATTAATCATTCTTAAATAACAACGTGTTGGCACTATTGGTATTCCCATACCATTATCCGAACACGTTAAACTACTGACATTGACTGGCACGCGAACCGGTGCCCGGAAGCCAAACTGAAAACTAATACTACCCTGGCCTCCATCACCATACCCGTGTCCTATAGACTCAATCCGGGGTGAAAACTCCTGACCAAATCCAACTTATAACCATTACCGACTTAGATACTGATTTGAGTCCTTACTTGCATGTGTGCTATTAAAGCTGATTTCGTTGATTAAAAACTCTTTAGCCGAGACTACTATTTACACTGTGAGTTTCACTTCCCCCACTTTTAAACTGTTTTCCTGTTTTCTGGGGTGAATTGCATGTTACAAACTGTGTTAATTGCGCAAACTGTATGATGTGAATTATCTAACACACGATATTAGCCCCGATACAAGTGATTAACGTAAGCCGTGGGCAGTGGATAGTACTATTGGTCTGACAAACCCAGTTGCCGCCGGACATGTGCGGCCGGCAGCCATGCAACTGCACGCATCCTACCTAGGTTATGTTGTTAGACATAACTACCCGAGGGCATTGAACTTCATGAGATGCAGGTGGTGCGAGTACGTGTCTGTGTGACACGGTACGATTAAAACAGTCTAGGTTTCACTTGTGACACTCGTGTAATTCCATCTATGAACCGTAATATGTGCAATTAAACATGTTGATACATTTTGAAACGAAACAACCAAACCAGTGGAACTCACCAGCAGCGTTTAGCTGACCCTTTTTAAAACTAACATGCATTTCAGGTAACTTGAGACAGATGTGATCCGTGTATATTGTTCAAGACTTGTTTATTGGCAAATATTGAGATAGACGCATGCGACTTAGAAGACTTATGTGGTTCATGAGAACACACAGTTGTAACATACATGTAGTATGTAATCAACATTTTGTAATTAATAAAATGTAGTGTCTTTATAAACAATGTGCATGTACCAGAGGTATCTGTTGCATCCCAAGTTTTTTTCTTCCGCTGCAAATCGGGGTGTGACAGAAGATGGTATCAGAGCCATTGGTTATAGAGAATTAGGTGCCTTTAAGGAAACCTAGACTATAACTCCAGGCTCGGACCTTAGTGGACATCACTGGAAAATTAACCACTACTAAAAGTAGTTAATGAACACTGTAAAGTATCCTATTGGCGAGTACCAGGATGGCCTTGTGGGGCAAGTGGGTTATTATGGTCCGGAACGTAATAACAGACTTGCTCATACGAGGGGTGTTGGGAAAGTCGTGGTAACAAACACGCTTAAATATGTGGAGTGATACATGCGTGTAACAAGGTGATAGTGTGTGGATGTTTGTGTGTGGATTGATACATGAATTGGGATTGGTGGATTATACGTTACTGCATGTGCCTTAGTGATAGGCAGAAAACTGGTATTACAGTCCATTCCACATTCCTACTGACCACATATTTAATATACACTAGAGTTTGATTCCTATCACTCACACAGTTGTTACTTATACTTTATGATGTGAGAACTCAAGACTTTATTATGATACGATCTCACCAACTCTACTCTTATAGCTACTATAACGTTGGTTATATACTAGAGTGATACTTCAAAAAGAACATAGATACCCAAAGAAAGCTCAGGTCGTTCTGATAGACTGGGAGGACGTGTACGGATCCTTACTCCACTTCTCATTTCTTCACATTCGATTGTTATACAGTCGTAGAGTTTAAACATCTTACGAAACTTTTTCGTCCGGGAATACACGATCCATTTGATTGTCCGCTGGATTCCTCTTCTGTTTACAAAATTGGCTTTAGCCTTCACGTTATGTGATACTAGAATGCTTCGTGGTATTCCTTAGCACATGTTTCGATATATGTTATATCTGAATATAACGATCTTCGGGTTATGGAGATGGCATGGAGCGCGTGAATAAGTTACCCTTCCCGTTGTCATTCGGTTCCATTGGGTATAAATTTTGTGATGATACAGATTCCTTGTAACGCTTTGCGTTGTGAAATCTCGTTTTGTGTGACCGTCGGTTACATTGTGTTTTTTTCGATTAATGAGTGTTTCGGATTCCAGTTGGTTATTCACGGAAAGTAATATTAGGCCTGAATATTTTGGTGAACGGAACATTGATCATGTATATGGGTGTGGTGGATATGCTGCGGTACTTCCTATATTAAACACCCGGCTACATTATCAAGGTACCGTTACTCAGGGCAGACGGGCTTCATGTTGCGATCCATTCGGTTATGTTTTGGGCAATGCAGTGTTGAGACTTCGACCCTGGTTGATGCGAAAGATGAGGCCACAGTTGTTGTAACCACGATATCTATACACGTTTGCGGTAATTCTAAATGAAAGGTAGTTGGGTCGATATATAACGACCTTTGGGTTAATCCTGGGGTTATGTCCATGTCGAGGTAGTGATGCAGTCGTAGTACTTCCGTATTTCCCTGGTTTGTGTTGTCATGGGATGATGCACGTACGTCACTTTGGTGACCAGTTTTGATAACGCATTTAGGCACTAGCCCTTATGGGTTAAGTCTGTGTGCAAAATTTGATAGATGTTATTATATAGGTGATGTGTAATGGAATTGTGTGGTATGTGGTAACTGAAAATGTGATAAGTGATGATTAACTATGTGACAATGATACATATATATCTATTATTTATAATGGAATGGCCTCGAAACGTGTACCTCGAATGACAGAGGCAGAAATTACCCAACTGATAGCACAACAACTCCAAACGGTTATTCCAACAATCGTGGCGCAGGTTAGCGCCGGTATTAATGCTAACCCCCAACCGAACCCACAGCCGGGACAGTTAGGTCAAAACAATAACCAAAACAATGTTAGGCCAGTTTGCAGGTATAAACACTTTATGGAGTGCAAACTGATGGAGTTTAATGGAACTGAATGACCGAACGGGTTTGCGAAATGGATCGAGAAGTCGGAGTCGGTCCTTAACATAAGTAATTGTCTGGGTGACTGTGCGGTAAAGTATACAGCTTGCACTTTTACCGACCACGCTTTGAACTGGTGGAATGCTATTGTGCAATCTCGCGGGCAGGATGCGATTAATGCTATGACTTGGGATGATCTTAAGATACTAATGAGAGAAAGGTTCTGCCCAATCCACGGAATTCAGAAACTCGAGCATGAGTTTTGGAACCTGCAGATGCAAGGTGCGGATCATGCAGGTTACACAAATCGCTTCAATGAACTGGCACGCATCTTGCCAGATATGGTACGACCGGAGTCCAAGAGGATCGAGAGGTATATCTGGGGAATGGCCCCGGAAGTAAGGAGTATCATTAATTCGGTGGAGCACCTGACCATGCATGGAGTGGTAGCTAGGTCAGGCACGGTTACGTACGACATGGTTAGACGCAAGATTTTGACAATGACGGGAGAGCCGGCATGAAATAAGCGAGAGGCCCCGGAAAGTAGTCGAGCGGGGGCAGCCATACCGAAGAGGGGGAGAGCCACTAGTCAAAGCTACGCCATGACTACACCAACGGGAAACTCTGGTGGCTATAAAGGAACAGCCCCAAAATGTAACAAGTGCACTTTGCACCACTATGGTGCATGTCGAGCAGGGATCTGCTCGAGGTGCCAAACAAGTGGACATTATACCTGAAACTGTAAGACACTATTGGAACCCAACCGTTTCCAAACCCCAAGGCCTCAGCCTCTTCAGCAACGACCCCAACCACCAACACAGCAGATTACCCACTTCCGTACTTGCTACGGATGTGGCAGTACGAAGCACTTCCGAAGAAGCTGCCCAAAGTTTGCTCAACAGCCAGCAGAAAGGGATACGCAGGGCCAAGCTTCTACCTCAAATGCAGCTCGAGATCGTGCCTTTATACTTGGGTCTGGTGACGCACGCCAAGATCCGAATGTGGTGACAGGTACGTTCCTCGTTTCTGATCAGTTTGCCTCAGTATTTTTTATACGGGCGCGGATAGGAGTTATGTTTCGACTGCATTTTTGCCATTGTTGAATATGCCTGCTACGGACTTGAAACAACCATATTCAATGAAACTGCCAACGGGAAACCGATCACTAGTTACCAAATCATTTGTAATTGCCCTATAACCTTTAACGATCACCAGTTTTCTATTGACCTCTTACCCGTAGAACTGGGTAGTTTCGACATTGTCGTAGGAATGGACTGGATGTCCAAGCATCATGCAGAAGTGTTGTGTAAACAAAAGGTGGTAAAGATTCCGGTATCCCAGGATAATGTGATCATGATACAGGGAGAGAAGTTAGGCACCAGACTGAACTTTGTGTCCCATCTAAAGGCATTAAAATGTATCCGTCAGGGATATGATGTGTTCTTAGCCAGCATCACGACGGAAGAACCAGCTGAAAAATGCATAGAAGACATTCCGGTAGTACGCGAATACCTCGACGTGTCCCGGAGGAATTGCCCGGATTGCCGCCCAATAGGAAAGTCAGTTCCAGATCGACCTCAGACCAGGAACGGCACCCGTCGCTAAAGCTCCGTACCGACTTGCGCCGTCTGAAATGCAAGAGCTATCCACACAACTGCAGGAGTTACTTGATCGTGGTTTTATCCATCCCAGCTATTCTCCCTGGGGAGCCCCATTTTTGTTTGTAAAGAAGAAGGATGGAAGCTTTCGGATGTGTATTGACTACCGGGAGCTGAATAAGGTTACCATAAAGAATCGATATCCTCTTCCACGAATCGATGATTTATTTGATCAGTTGCAAGGAGCCTGTTACTTTTCCAAAATCGATCTTAGATTTGGTTATCATCAAGTGAAAGTTCAAGAGGAAGGTATCCCTAAAACAGCCTTTCGAACTCGGTACGGTCACTATGAGTTCCTCGTTATGCCCTTTGGGTTAACCAACGCACCCGCGGTATTTATGGACCCCATGAACCGAGTTTGTAAACCATATCTAGATAAATTCGTCATAGTCTTTAGTGACGATATTTTGATCTATTCCAAGAGTAAAAAGGAACACGAGCACCATCTACGAGCCATACTAGATGTATTGAGGAAAGAGAAGTTGTACGCCAAGCTTTCAAAGTGTGACTTCTGGTTACAAGCGGTGCAATTTTTAGGACATGTGGTAGATCAACAAGGGATTCATGTTGACCCTAGTAAGATCGAAGCTATTAAGAATTGGCAAGCGCCTAAGTCTCCGAAAGAGATACGCCAATTCTTGGGATTGGCTGGATATTACCATCGCTTTATTGAAAACTTTTCCTGCATTGCTCAATCCTTAACTGCCTTGACACAGAAAGATCGAAAGTACGAATGGGGCGAAGAACAAGAAACAGCTTTTCAGCTGTTAAAACAAAAGTTATGTAAAGCTCCAATCCTGTCGTTACCCCAAAGGCAACGATGATTTTGTCGTATATTGTGACGCATCTCGCCAAGGGCTCAGATGTGTCCTAATGCAAAGAAACAAGGTCATTGCTTACGCGTCTAGACAGCTAAAAGTACATAAAAAGAATCACACGACGCATGATTTAGAGCTGGGCGCAGTGATTTTTGCACTTAAGATCTGGAGGCATTACTTGTACGGTACGAAATGTATAATTTATACAGATCACAAGAGCCTCCAACATATATTCGATCAAAAGAAGGTAAATATGAGACAACGCAGATGGGTGGAGCTATTGAACGATTACGACTGTAAAATAAAATACCATCCAGGTAAGGCTAACATAGTAGCCGATGCCTTGAGTAGAAAAGAAAGAGTAAAGCCACCCAGAGTGCGAGCTCTTGGGATGATTGTTCAAACCAGTCTTAAAGAGCAGATTCGTAATGCTCAAATGGAAGCTTTGGAGGAAGGCCAACTAAATAGCGAAAACTTACACGGAAATGAAGGGAATTTTGTGAGGAAACCGGATGAAGTGTTGTATTTCAAAAATAGGGTATGGATTCCTACTCTCTATGACCTACGTCAACTGGTTATGGATGAGGCTCATAAATCTAAGTACTCTATTCACCCCGGTACAGACAAGATGTACCATGACCTTAAGGAATTTTATTGGTGGCCATGTATGAAAAAGGACGTAGCAGAGTACGTGAGCAAATGCTTGACTTGTGCCCGGGTAAAGGCAGAATACCAGAAACCCTCGGGAATGTTACAGCAACCCGAAATACCTCAATGGAAATGGGAGCAAATCACGATGGATTTCGTGACCCACCTTCCAAAAACACCCCGAGGTCATGATGCGATTTGGGTAGTAGTAGATAGACTAACCAAATCGGCGCACTTTATTCCGATTCGTACTACCTACAACACCGTGAAATTGGCTGAGATCTACACGAATGAAATTGTGGCTAGACACGGGGTACCAGCTGCAATCATTTCAGACCGTGATAGTCATCACCTCACACTATTGGCAATAGTTACAGGAAACTTTGGGGTCTAGAATAGACCTGAGTACGGCTTACCATCCCCAAACCGACGGCTAATCAGAACGAACTATCCAGACATTAGAGGATCTGCTTCGTACTTGCACCCTAGACTTTGGAAGAAGTTGGGATAAGCACCTTCCCCTCATTGAATTCTCTTGCAATAACAATTATCATAGTAGCATACAAGCTGCACCGTACAAAGCACTATATGGCCAGAAGTGCAGATCGCCACTTTGTTGGGCTGAAGTGGGCGATACTCAACTCACGGGGTCTGAACTAATTCAAGAGATGACAGACAAGGTGCATAAGATCCAAAGTAGACTGAAAGTGGCCCGAGATCGGCATAAAAGTTACGCCGATGTTCGCAGGAAAGCGTTGTCGTTTGAAGCAGGTGACAAAGTACTGTTAAAAGTGTCACCGTGGAAAGGAGTGATCAGGTTTGGCAATACAGGAAAGTTGGCTCCGAGATACATTGGGCCGTATGAAATTATTGCTAAGGTTGGATCTGTAGCGTACCGACTGAAACTACCAGATGAACTGAGCACAATTCATGATGTCTTCCACGTATCCAACTTAAAGAAATGCCTCACGGATGAAGCAACTATTATACCATTAGAAGATGTGCACATTGATGACAAACTCCACTTTGTGGAGGAACCGGTAGAAATAGTAGACGGGAAGACCAAACAACTACGTTATAACAAAATCTCACTGCTGAAAGTCCGGTGGAACTCGAAGCAAGGACCTGAGTATACCTGGGAACGGAAGGATGAGTTCCGTAGAAAATACCCACATCTCTTCCATAACTAGACGAATTGAATTTCGGGGACGAAATTTCTAAACCAGGGGAGACTGTGACACCCACGACGAAACCAGGTACACCCTAAACGGTCCAAAACTGTAAAGCACACTTAACACTTTAATTGCGCAAAAAAAAAATAATAACCCTAAAAACATGTGTGACTTATATGCTTGATTAACTGATATCTGTTGTGTCTCGGAGGAATCCGAGAACAAGTTATAACTAACATGACACTAATAAGGGCCAACAGTGCGAAGTTGGTGTCCTTAGCCTTGAAACACGTGTTAAACGGGAGTGATCCTTTTAACAACACTTTAAACCTTTGACATTGATTATTAGGTTATCGGTAGTATCATTTAAGATTTCGAGTTCGAGGAACAACTTAGTTTTGTGCCATAGACTGTGACATAAAGTTTGAAGCCAATCAGAGATCGGGCACGCAAAACGAAGCAGCTTCCCAGTTAGGGAAACGCTTTCGTTTCAGGCATAACATAAGGCAATCAAACGTGCAAGGAACGATCGATCAAGCTTAAAAACACTTAAACCACTCTAATACGAGTCTTTTATGATTAAAACGTAACTGGGTTCGGATTTCAAGACGGTTATGCATGATTTTTAAAACCGAGTCTTTTGACACTAATTACGCGCGAAACGGAGTCCGTTACGCAAATCGAGAACGCGTCCGGGACCCGGAAACGAACCTAAACACCTAACGGAAGATAAACATCATCTTTTAGCGCACTATACGAAGCACGAGGTGGCCCTAGGGGGGCCCACCCAAACCGCCACCACCCCCCCTTATATATATATATATATTTTTTTTTTTTCAATTTTTCCTTTTAAATTTCACACAAAATCCTTTCTAAATTCTGGTTTCTCTCAAGAACAACCAGCTGAATTCACAAGAAACTTCAACAAATCAAAGGTATTAACTCAAATCCATAAGGTTTTAAGCATGGTTTCTTGATTAAACATGGTTTAGGTCATGAAAACCCATTTTAACCCATGAATTTTGGAGTTTTAAACAAGTTTAGGGGCTGAATATGAACACCATATGAATACCCTGGTGTTATATGGCAGCCATGGTTATAAATCTTTGGGTTTTGATACCCTAATCAACACCTATTCGACAGAAACCGCTTAACTAGTCGATTAACCGAAAAACAATGAAATAAAGCTTGATTGATCTAAGTTCTAGCATATTTGGATTGTACTTGATGTGTAGGTACTAAATATAGCCCACACATACTTCTGGACTTACAACGAACGCTCGGAATAGAAGGAATCGCTAGGTATATGACCCGAAACTTGAATCTAGACTAGGCAGAATATTGTTCGGACTATAACTTGGTCCGTGATTCTTGGATTGAGCTGAAATTTGGTGTGGTGATGAAGGGTATTGTTAGGAAGGTTCACATAAAATTTTAGAATTTTTGGGATTTTCTAAGAGTTTTGGTGAACTTTTGACTTTTTTACAAAAAGAATTCAGGAAAAAATACCAAACGGATTCAATAAATCACAAAATTTTATATAGACACTAAGGAATATATGGGGAATGTTCTGGAAAAATTCTGATTCCATTGGTTGAGTTTTGATTTGGGTTAAAAATCCGCGTTTTTGCGAATTTTCGGTAGCCGGAAACGCACCGAAACGAAAATGGAAAAATCTTAAAATTTTTGGAGATGTGTCTGGAAATATAAGGAATGTCCAGGAATTTTTTGGGAATTTTTGGATCAACGATGGTAATTAATGTTAATTATGTGGCTAAATATGATTTTATAAATAATTTATTTAGATAAGTAAAATGCCACAATAAATTCCCATATTCTACAGATTTTTACTGAGTTATATAAAAATTTTCAGAATTTTATTCCAATTTTAGATAAAATGGGTATTACTGGGATTAAAAATGGGTTATTTTAAATCAATTTCGGCAGTTTACCGTGAAACGAACCTGCCGGAACTGGGAACTAACCCAACCCGACAAATACTATAATTGAAACACGAGGAGTATTCCAGGAGATTCCAGGGCAGATTGGACACTCGGGGTGTGTCCAATACCATTTCGGGAAATCCCTGACGGTGGAAACGGAAACTCAAAATTGGGCAACCCAGACTCCCCAAACACCCAAACTCCCTTAATGAAAAATTAATCATTCTTAAATAATAACGTGTTGGCACTATTGGTATTCCTATACCATTATCTGAACACGTTAAACTACTGACATTGACTGGCACGCGAACCGGTGCCAGGAAGCCAAACTGAAAACTAATACTACCCTGACCTCCATCACCATACCTGGGTCCTATAGACTCAATCCGGGGTGAAAACTCCTGACCAAATCCAAGTTATAACCATTACCGACTTAGATACTGATTTGAGTCCTTACTTGCATGTGTGCTATTAAAGCTTATTTCGTTGATTAAACCCTCTTTAGCCGAGACTACTATTTGCACTGCGAGTTTCACTTCCCCCACTTTTAAACTGTTTAATTGTTTTCTGCGGTGAATTGCATGTTACCAACTGTGTTAATTGCGCAAACTGTATGATGTGAATTATCTAACACACGATATTAGCCCCGATACAAGTGATTAACGTAAGCCGTGGGCAGTGGATAATACTATTGGTCTGACAAACCCAGTTGCCGCCGGACATGTGTGGCCGGCAGCCAGGCAACTGCACGCGTCCTACCTAGGTTATGTTGTTAGACATAACTACCCGAGGGCATTGAACTTCATGAGATGCAGGTGGCGCGAGTACGTGTCTGTGTGACACGGTACGATTAAAACAGTCTAGGTTTCACTTGTGACACTCGTGCAATTCCATCTATGAACCGTAATATGTGCAATTAAACATGTTGATACATTTTGAATAGAAACAACCAAACCAGTGGACCTCACCAGCAGCGTTTAGCTGACCCTTTTTAAAACTAACATGCATTTCAGGTAACTTGAGACTGATGTGATCCGTGTATGTTGTTCAAGACGTGTTTATTGGCAAATATTGAGATAGACGCATGCGACTTAGAAGACTTATGTGGTTCATGGGAACACGCAGTTGTAACATACATGTAGTATGTAATCAACATTTTGTAATTAATAAAATGTAGTGTCTTTATAAACAATGTGCATGTACCAGAGGTGTCTGTTGCATCCCAAGTTTTTTGCTTCCGCTGCAATTCGGGGTGTGACAATAAACCAGACCTAAATCGAAAGATCGGATAGGATGAGGTTTCGTAAACCAAATGAGTATTGGAACTCATATGATATGGTTTAACAAAGCCTACATACTAAATCGAAACCTAACCTAAGTGCTTACGACCCATTACGACCCGTTTAGGTAGCTTACGCTACTTTAACGCGCCCTTCGCGTAAAACACACTCGGACCGCCTAACTAGTCCTATGACAATTATTATATGCCTTAACAAGTCTAAGAATGTTTCCTAATCAGTTTAGATGTCAAAATTTAAGTTACATATGCTTAGAATGAATTTATGTGCAAAAAGGGCATTTTGGTCATTTTCCTAAGGCATATAAACTACCTATCATACAACTAACTAAACGAAGTGACCATAAGGTATAACCTCGGAAGGTTATTCCCTATACAACTATGGTCACAAAATATGTTTGGTCGGATCCTAATGATCGACCAAACGGGTCGGGTTCGAAAGTCTAAGCGGTTGTTTAGACCACTTATCTTACGACCCTATATACGCACTAAACTAAAAGTGACAAGTTAAAATGTTAAAACATGTTTAACTAAGTTAGAAAACAGGTTTTGATATCAAAACAAAGGGTTTTGATACCCAAGAATAGTTTGGTTGCAAAATACGCATAAACGCGTATTTTGACCGAAACTATGACTTGTCACTATTCCTAAATAACGTGGTAATCAGTAGGTATAGTCACAAAGGACTATGACCATCGTGATTACGCTCACGTTGTGAAGTTCAAACGAACTTCGTGTTGACCTTTGACTGGTCAAAGCAGAAAGTCAAACACTGTTTGACTTTCATGCTTAAAAATGCATAAAAGATGAAAGAATACTTACAAAAGGTCCAAGATTGAAGATTTGAACTCAAAATTTCTCAGGTATGAAGCTTCACAAGAAGAGCTTCAACTTAGAGAATAATTTGAGAGCAAATGTGAGGAAGATGAAGTGAAAATGGTGGGTATTTATAGAATTCCCACAACTGTTAGGATCGTTCCTCGATAATTGAGCTTCGATCTGGACCGTACATGTAAGGCACATTGTTTTGGAATACTAGGGGTGTCCAAAACCATCACACGGTATTGAAAAAGTTACACTAAAGCCCTTGAAATTCAACCTGGGTGTCAAAAATGCATTTTCTGTCCAGATGAGGCTGTGGCATGCCGCCATAGCAACACCACATAGTGGTGGCGTGACGCCACCACATACCCAGTTCCAGAAAGTTTGCTAAATTGTCAAGTTTGGTCCCTGCAACTCGTTTAAGCCATTTTTGACGCGTTTAAACCCCGTTAACCATATTTCAAGGCTCTAAAATGAAGTTAAAGTATAGGGAACATGAAACATGCTCAAAAACATCTCGGATGTCGGTTCGTTTGGTCGTATGGTTGCATTGTTCGGTTAATTACGACGGAAACTCGAACGGACGCGAAAACGATCCAAATTACGCGACGAATGGTATTTTATGCATTCCAATCACTAAAATAAAATATTTTAATGATTACAAAATTTTTTTGGGTGCCCGGATATGTTCAGAACGTAAGATATGCGCGAAAATGCAAACTTATGCACTCTTTGACGCTTTTAGTCCCTATTTGCCAAAAAGTTTATTTCTTGCACACCGAACCCCTCAAAGCATATTTCTAAGCTATGTAAGGGATATTTATGGTATGTTTAACTTATGATCAAGTTCCAGAATGTTAGTTACTATTCGATTCGGTATACTTTTTGCAGTTTGACGCAAATAGTCCCTGTGATCGAATAAACTTGATTTCGACACACCAAACCCTCCAAAACTTATTTCTAAGTTATGTAAAGGTTATTTAAGGTTGTTAAGCCTATACCACTGTTCCGGAGTGTTTGTTGCATAAAACTGATTACGTTTACGCATTAGTTCACGTATAACCTTCCAGAAAGCGATTTAAAGCTCGAAATCAAACAAGAATTTATATGTGCAAATGATACACATATTTATACAAATCCCAAGTATGAAACACAATATTTTATTGATTTGGTATTTGTTTGATGGTCGAAGAGGCATAGATGTCACATAAGCCATTAGTCTGATAAACTTCTTTTGTTATAATGATCCGCCTGTGGATTATTACAAGCTTGTCTGTACTTGGGTTTGTAATAATATTTTATATTCCAAGACTTCCACTATGCTATTCTGTGTATGTTTGACCATGACGATACCAATCTTACGTCACGATACTCCCCACCGGGCTAAGCTGTAAATATCGGTGTGTGACAGGTTGGTATCAGAGCCAACATTTGAGTGAATTAAACACTTGCCATTAGTGTTTAATCTCAGATGACACAATAGCATATTCCTTAGACCTTCCGAGTCTAGACTTAACACAAGAATTCTCTCATCCATATTAAGTAAGCATTGTTTTCGATTTTATGTGTTTTGATTATGTCGCCAGGAAAAGAAGCCGTTGATGGAAATTCTCCACATCTGAAGCCTAGAAATGCTAAGCTTTGTACCACGGCTAGGATAAGCGTGCAACCGGTTGAAGGAAAGACCTTTATGGACCTATTCCCAAAATCAAACCTATTTAAACTCTTAACCAGACTTCGAAGTCCATACCAGAAGGTCCCTGAGGCTCCCATACTGAAGATGATGCATGTGGATGCTATTAATCCCTATTTTCTATTTCCAAGTTTTGAAATTCCAAACTTGGACTATGATTATTAAACTACAAACACGTGATCCAATTTAAAAAAAAATCAAATCATTAATCCTTGGATCCTACTCCTAGCAACAAATCCTGAACTGGAATGCTGATTTAAATTCACTGAAACCTTCAGTATCGCTATAGCATACGGCAAACAAAGAAGAGAAAACAATCGGAATGAAGCAAGGAAGGCTTTAGAAAATCGATCTTTCATTATATTTCGTTTTTCTCTAAATCCCTGTATGGTCATATATTTCAATATTGTCCCTTCGTGGACATTATATTTCAATATAGTCCCTTCGTGGACACAGTACTTCAACATAGTCCCTTCGCGGACATTATATTTCAATAAAGTCCCTTTGAGGACATCATGTTTGATGTGGGGTAAAATACATATATTTGTGCCGTGTAAATTGTATAATATTTGTATAGTTTTTATTTATTATTTTTAGTATTAGTAGTATATTATATTATTTTGTGTTTTGCCAGGTCCTGGTGCAAATGGAGCGAAAACGAGTAATAAATAAATAACCAGTCAGTTGAGCAGAGTAGAATGCCAGGGGCCGAAGTAAAATTGCCGCTATTTTCTGTGAGTGAGCCGAACCCGCTATCTATATGTTATCTAAAAAGGGCCTATCTATAGATTATTATTAATATTGTTGGGGTTCACAAAAGAAAATAAAAAAAGGCCATGGAAACATTACGTGAATTGAGAGCATCTTTTGCAAAATTTCATTGGGCCATGAAAAGGCCTGTGTACAGAATTGATTACGTGAATGTGATGGATGGTTGGGCTTTGTGGATCAATTTTTAAAACATATTAATGGACCCTAAAAAAGGGAGGCAGACATATATACGCACATAGGGAATTCAGCGGCACATGAATTTTGAAGGGTTGCCAATCAACATCAGACGAAGACAGTAGGGGGGACGCACGATCAGTCATTGGGACGAATTTAGAGCTTTATTTTGCAAGGGTTTAAGTTCAAGAATTATTGGGGTTGAAACAAGAGGCTTTGGGATCAAGAATTAAACAGGTTTTATCTATTTAATTCTCTTGTTTTCTTAGTTTCTTTATTTTACTTCAATGAATTCTGTTATTGAACCTTATTTATTATCTTCGTTCATGACTTTGATCGGCTAAACTTTTGTACCACCTAGACTTTGATGAATGGATTAATATAAATTTTAAACCCTTTTCGTTAATTGCATGAATTTTATGGATTAATTGTGTTTAGTAAAAGGTTTAGTTCATTGATTTGATGTATATGCGTACTTTGATTTGGCTTATTATTGTCAATTGCTTCGTATGATTCTTGGTGACGGTCTTTATCACATAATAGAGTCGTGCTAGGGTTTTAGATTTTGGTGAGTGTCTATATCACATAATAAATCTTAACTCTTTAGGGTGAAATTGCGCAAATAACCCCTAGAAGTAATAGTTAATAATTTTCAAGATTTTAGTGTTCTACCAGTCCTAATAGCTGGAAAGTGAGGGGCTATTGGTAGGTCTTACCCGGTAAATTGCTTTAGACAGTCTTTCGAAAAAGTCGTGCCTTAGTTGCCCCGTCGGTTTATTAGTCTATCAAGTCAAGTTAATAAGTCCAAACTACCCTAGATCGATAATTGGAAAAGAGTAGGTCAACATTAGGGTACTTACACAATAATTAGATAACCGGAAGGAAGTCTAATAACCGGTAGGATTAACGGCCTAGGTAGTGCCATAAGTTTCACCTCGAGAAGGGTTGAGGTGCTTAGTTGGTGTCTTAATAGGTTTAGTATCACAAGATCCTGGTTCCATAAATCATGCAGTTAACTTAATTGGTAATCTCTTAAAATCAATCCAGGATTCTAGTCTAGGTGGTCTTCGTCATCATATAAGAAAAGTCTTCGCCTTACTTCGTATTAGCTTAGTTCTAGTTTAATAATTAGTTTAATAGATTTCCTTTGATTTTCAGTAACCCCCCCCCCCCCCCCCCATCAACAGTTAGAGTCCGTGTCAGTCTAGGTCTAGATAGAGTCTAATTAGCGTAATCAGAGAGTCTCGTGGGTTCGATACTCGGACTTACTTAGGCTATACTGCATTGACAGGTACACTTGCCGGTGGTGTGGTCTAGGTTTTAGAGAGTCTGTTTTTATAAATTTAAAACTTAGAGTGTCTAATTTAGGGTTAAAATTAGTTAGTTTAATTAGACCACTTTTAGCACATCAATGTTTCAAAATAGTCTCTTCATGAGCATTATATTATAATATAGTCCCTTCATGGACATTATATTTCCATATAGTCCTTTCGTGGACATCATACTCTGTTATAGTCTTTTCATAGACATGTCATTTCATTAAAAATATTATGTAGACATGTTGTTTCATTAAAGTTCCCTGGCGAATATAATAATTCATTATAGTCCTTTCGAGGACATATCGTTTCACTATAGTCCCGATATTGACATGTCTTATAGTCCCTAAACGGACTTATATTTTTCCCTTTCGTCCCCGCTTGTACAAGTATTGCTTCAAAGTCCCTATAAGGACCTATCTCTTCTATATAGTCCCAGTATGGACATTTGTTTATTATAATCCTTATATGAACATATCCTTCGATTTGAGTCCCTGTGAGGACATCTGTTCAGCAAAGCCTTTTAGTGCGCACGCTGTATCATTATAGTCCTTTTATGGACAAATTATTTTATTAAAATCCCTGTGGGGATATACTATTTCGAAATAGTCCCTTATGGACATGAGATTTCACTATAGTCCCTTAGCGGACATGACATTTCATTATAGACCCTTCGTGGGTAAACTGTTTCAATATAGTCCCCATACGGACTTATAATATTTTAATAGTCCCCATAAGGACTTATAATCTTTTAATAATCCCCAAACAGACTTATAATTTTCTTTTAGTCCTCTGCGAACAAATAAGATACTAAAAGTCCTGATTAAGGCACTGTTGTAAATTTCCTAATGAATTATGGGAAGCTTTGAAAATTTATATAGGTATTCATTTCGTCCTTTATCAAACAATAGTATCAATTTTATTCAAACTTTATCGATCTGCTAAATATTTTTAAAAGATCTTCTTAATGGTATAACCTAGCCAATATGTCAATACCGACATGCTATAATGGTAAAACCCTCCTAAGAAAATTAATCCTTGTTAACATCTAGGAACATGTTAACACTCCTGGCAGTGTGACATGAGAAACCACACCAGCCGTCAAGGTGTTTGGACTACGTCCAAGCCTTAAAGCCTATATGATCAAATTAGATCATGGCAAGTATCATCAATGTGATGATCATAATATAAACATCCACTAGTGATGAAGTGCCTACGGGCTAAACTTGTTGTCCAATAAGATAACGACAGTTGTGGTCTATGACCCCCTGTCTAAAGATATTGGACTATGTCCAAGCATAATAGTCTATATGATCCATGCGATCATGATTAATATCATCTAATACGATGATCATATTATTTAACATCCTTAATGATGTTTTGCCTACGGGCTATAACATATTGTCCATTTGAGACATTGACATTGTGATCTTTATGATCCCCTGTCCAAGGTAGTGAGCTATGCTCAAGCCTAATAGTCTATATATGATCAATGTGATCATGACTAATATCATCTGAAATGATGGTCACATTATTTAACATCCTTTAGTGATGTTTCGCCTACGGGCCATATACCATATTGTCCATTAGTGACATTGGCAATTGTGACCGTTATGGTTATTGACCAAGGTGATGGGCAATGCCCAAGCCTCATACTATATAAGATCGATAAGATCTTGACAGATATCTTAAATTACGATAATTATATGTATATATATAAACAACCATTAGTGATGTCCATTGATTGGCCTATGTGGCAAAATAAATCGTCTTTCAAAATAATGACAGATGTAGTCCATGACTCTCTGCCCAAAGGTGAAGAACTATATTCAAACCTTATTGTCCCTGATCACATAAGATTGCGGCTTATATATTAATGTCCTCTGTGACAGGCCTTTTGTGCCATATCCTATATGTCCTCTACGACAAGGCCTTCTTGCCATATGGCTATTATATGTCCTTTGTAACAAGCCTATGTACTACATTTTATGTCCTTCGTGACGGACTTACGTTCTATATATTAAAAGTCCTTTAAGGCTAGCCTTCGAGCTACTCAAAACCGTCATTATGACAAAGATAATTGTGACATTGTGATCCCCTATCTAAAAGGTAATGGACTCGGTCCAAACCCTAAATGCCATTGATGGTCCTTTTATGACCTAGGCTAAATATAATTGATACACATACAAATAACATTCATTAGGAATGTTCATAACCTATTAGCCTATATGGTTTAATGATACCATGGTTAGTGTTTGTCAGGTCGTCAGGATGATGACTAGCTATTTTAATACAACTAATCAATTGTTTAAATTTGGTGTTTAGTACCAAGCTTCGAGTATGGAAAACTCAGATGAGGCAAACAACAGTCGCGATGATATAGATGCGACAAATGCAAACGATGCAACAAGTGTGAACCTCAATATTAATGGAGTTAATCTCCAAGCTGTGACACAGCTGTTAGAAAGGCTATGAGGAAGGTCATGAAAAAGTTCAAAGAGCCGAATGCTACTTGCTCCAAATCACATTCCTCTGCTCATGAGAAGAGCTTTGTTCATACTTCGAATGCGAAGAATGAACCAAATAAGATGATATACAGTGAGGAGCCCCGTTCCTCTAAAGGATGTACTTAAAAGTACTTTGACTCTTGCAAGTCAAGAGATTACAATGGCGAAATAAAGGGGCCATTGATTGCATGAAATTGTTGGGTGAAATAGAAACCATTATGCGTATCAGCGGTTATGCTGGGGAGAACATTGTGAGGTATGTATCACAGTCATTCAAGGGCAATGCCCTTAGTTGGTGGAAGACATTAATAAAGTCACAGGAAAGATACTCTTATACAATATGGGATGGTCCAAGTTTATGGACCTTATCAGAAAAACCTATTGTCCGAGACACGAAATGGAAAAAAAGGTGAAATCAGAATTTTCTGACTCTCACCATAAAAGTTCTAAACTGTCGACAGTATGTTACAGAATTCAATTCATTGTCTAAGATAGTGCCCTATTCGGTTAACCCAGGATCTGAGCGTAATGCACAATATATTGGTCGTTTAGCCAAAGATAAAAGGGCATGTTAAACTTCAAAACCTGATTCTTATAAATCCACTATGGATCTATCTCAGCCACTCGCGCTAGATGGGTTAAGAAATAAACCAGTCAAAACTGAGACTGCCAGAAAAGGAGAAAGGAGGATAACTCCCAGAAATCTAAGAAAAAGGGGTATAGTTAAGTTTAGAGAGACTAAGAATGGAGGCGCCTAAACCCTTCTGATGAATGCCAGAGGCGGTTCGTATCAATAATGGCACCAAGTACATGCCTTATCGTGAATCATTGATATTAGTGCTAAGAATTTTTTTTGATTCAGGTACTACTAAGTCTTTCCTAGATCATAAGCATAGCAAACTTTTAAAATGTTTCCATAAGAATTCCAGATATTAAGTGTAAGGTAGAACTTACCGACGAAAATCATAGGAACAATTTTTTTCTATTGTTGTCGGAAATCTTCATTCATAAAATCTAGAGTACTCTTTCTCTAGGCGAAGTACGATAATATATGTTATTTTATTTTGTTACCTCATTGATTTCTATTAACTGCAAATGCCAAACTGTATTGATAAAAGCGCCATATGAGGATTGGTGTATATTAGTGTGTCCTGTATATTGCTTCCGTGCCTGATCAGTATGGAGGTTTAATGCTCGAAACCACTAAGATATCCCAATGGTCATATTGTACTAAAGTCAGCTAATGGTATTCAAAGAAGATATCCAATATAGAAATGTCCAAATAAGCGTCACTAATTAAGGCATCCTGCATTCGTATAGAAAATGTGTAATTATTATGGCATGGATAACGATAGATGAACTGAAGCCTGAGATTCAGAATATCTCTGTCATCTCTGTGAATCTCGATTGTCCTCTTCGTTGAACTACCCTATTTACCTCTTTAGAGGCAAGTAGAGTTAAGATTAATATCCCACTTAGGGTTGCATCTATTGAAAAATCTCCATATCGGTTAGTACCGACGGAAATGGAAGAACTAAGAGCCAATTAGATGAGCTTTTAGAGAAGGTTTCGTAAAGCCTAATTCATAATTCTGAGAGCTCCATTATGATTAATTAAGAAAGACGGTTCATTATGCTTATGCATTGATTACCGCAACCCTATTTAGGCAACAATTAAGAATCGCCATCAGCTGCCCAGGATCGTCGATTTGTTCGACTAACTGTGAGGTTAGCTATTCTTTAAAGATTGGATTAAGCAGTAGTTGGAATGACTATCTCGACTTAATTAAGTTCTCATATAACTAATAGTTAGTATATAAGCATCAAGGCTGCTCCTTTTGGAGGCCTTGTATAGAAAGAATATCAAACGACCGTTTGTTGGACATAAGTTTGGTAAGTCCAATTATCAGGACCTGAAATTACCCTGGAAAAAACGGATAAGATCATACGAATCCATGATCGTCTGGAAGCTGCCAGTAATCGGCAGAAAATCAATATTGATGAGAGTCGCAAACCTCTTAAGTTCTCAATGAGGAACAAGATTCAACAGAAAGTACCACCCCAGAAAGGTGTGTTGCATTTTGATATAACGAACAAGTTAAACTCTAAATATATTGGACCATTCGAGAAAATCAAATATGTCAAGATCGGTAGCCTATAAGCTGAAACTTACCTAAGGAGCTTGGTGGAATTCACAATGTGTTCCACACTTGTGATTTAAAGATATGGCTAGACAATAAGTCAATAGCATTGTCACGTAATGATGTGCAGGTTTATGAAAACTTATAGTTTGTGGAAAAATTAGCATCGATTGAGAATCGACAGGTTAAGAAGCTCTGGAAAGAAAGTATGTACCTATTGTATAGGTCAACCGGGATGCCGTAAGAGGCCCCTAATATACGATGGAGGTTAAGTTCATTATACGACAGAAAGTACTTCCATATTTTTGAGCAAATCTCGAGGTCGAGATTTCTTTTAAGGGGGTGAGGATGTAACACCTCGTAAAATCACGACCAATGATGTGTTGACACGTGTACTAAACCCTAATAAGGTCAAATGTCGACTATGAGGGACTAATTTTGCGAAAAATCAAAAACTTTGAATGCGAAAGGACTAAAAGTGTTAACATGCTTAAACTAAGCCTCTGAATAACCATACACGGTATTCATAATTATAAATGAGCCACTCGTTGGTCGAGAGGAGTCGTTTGCATAATTATTTAAAAGTTGCGCGTCGAAGGGTTAAAAGCGTCAACATGTTAATTCTTACCTCTGAGTGACCTTTTAACAAACCGAGAGCTTCATAATGTTTGAACATACTCTCAGGAATGCCTAATATTGGCCGTCTAAGGCTTTTATGCCAATAAGTGATGTTACGCGCAAGTTTGCAAGTTAAAGGGGTTAAAAGCGTCAACATGTTTAATTATACCTCTGGGTGACCTTTTAACAAACCCGAAGCATCGTGATGTTTGATAATACTCTCAATAATGCCTAATATGGATAACATAGGGCCTTGACGCAATAAAATGATAATGCGCGCAAATTTGCGCGTTAGAGGGACCAAAAGCGTCAACTTTTAAAACTACACCTTTGGGTGACCATTTAAGTGAACGGGAGCGTCGTAATATTTAAGCATATACTCGGGAATACTCAATATGGGCCACGAAAGGCTTAGATATTGTTAAACGATATTACGCGCTACTTTGTGCGACTAAAGGACAAAAAGCGACAACTAGCGAAGCTATACCTTAAGTGTCTTTTTGAACGGAACAGGAACTTCGTAATGCTCGGTCATGCGCCCGGATGTGCCTAAGGAGTATCGTTAAGGGTTTTCACACTTTATATTAATAATTCACATAAGAATTTAAAGTATGTGCCATATATGTCATTTTAAGAGATTAGAAGTGATTAAATCATAGCAGGGACCTGAACCGTCATATTTGAAGACTGGGCTGACCCTTATCGCGGCCACGATCCAGGTCTGGGCCTGCTCTTGAGGGCTACCAGACTGCAAACAGCAACAACATCAGTACTGTTGTTGTTGGTATTATGCATTTCCTCATTTTTAAAACATAAACAAACCTTAAAAGGCTGAACAGAGAAGACAGGGACCAAAGTCGACAAGCTGCCAAAGTTTCTGTTGGGCCGGCCTACCTCGCGGGCCGCGAAGCCCAGAGGGCCACTCCTTCGCGGGCCGCCAATGAAGCAACAACAGCAAACAGAATTATGTTTTGATGGTTTTCTTGATTACCCCTCATAACCAAACCATTTTAAAGAAACCATGGACATGTTATACTGATTTTGAAAGCTGGTATTACACTTGTTTTAATCTTAGAACTCCCTAAGACACTTGTCAATCGTCTACAAGTTCCCAAAATCTATAAATAGCCATGAAACCCATTTGAACTTCTTGCATCATTCCATTCAATCTGCTATCTCTCAATTCTAAGAGGATCCTGAACAATTTGGGAACCTCCTTTCAGTCCCTAGGACCTTATGTAAGTGTCCTTTCGTGACAAGTTTATTTTATTTGGCTTAAAAAGCCAAAAAGTCAAGCGTTTACGATAAACACTTTGACTTTTAGTTAGACCATAAACGGTCAAGCCATTATTCGCAAAGAACATGGCTACGTGATCATAATTAGGTAGGTGTTAAACCCTCAAAAGGGCACCTCCTAAGAATCACGTTTGCTTGGTCAATTGACGAGTCAACGTAATATTGTTTTAAAAAGTCAACGAGTCAGTTTTTGAAATAATTGCGACATGAGTTGTAACATCCCGAAAATACACATTTTTAAATTTGTATTTAGTTGCAAATACAATTAGTAAAAATAAACTAACTAGAAATGGCACTAACCTAGTTAGATGACAACTTATGAGTAGTTAAAATGTTAAAACAAAAGAAAAATGAAAATTGAGGGACTAAAGGTGTTTAAGTGAAAACCAATAATAATAAAACAAAAATTAAAAACTCACAACACACTTGTTGGTGTTGTTGAGATCGATCAGAAGGCAGGGGGCGACCTGCAGCTTCCCAAAACCCTAGTTCATATCAAACACCTCCAATTGAAGGATCAAATCAAGCCCAAAACGAAATCCGAGTTGAGATTAGTGATCCCCATTGCAGGGGGTTGTAAGGTATGTAAAATTTGATGAAAATTCTCTGTTCGAAATTCTCATGAATTTGGGAAATCCGAAATTTGATGATGCATGTTTGTTATTTGGATAGAATAGGGATGATATGGTGTCTAGGAGTAAAACCTAGACAACAACATGTGAAATCATGTCTAAATTCAGGAAATTTCATGAACACATTGAAGGTGGTTTATGGGTTTTGTGAGAAAATGATGAACACTAGGGTTTAGAAGGCTATTCTAGTGTAAATTGATTCATAGAAACTGATTTCTGAAAAATTTGATGTTTAATTATATATGTGATAGCTCAATTAATGTTAATCGAGGCTAAGTGACAAGCCAAGGATTAGAATACAAAAGATATAAATTCTGCCCTTTATGTGTTCGTAGAAATGCCTCAAAGAAGGCTTGAAACTGAAAATTTAAGTTAAAAACGCATAATTGTGATGTTTAGGCAAATTATGCGATATATGATTAAAAAGGGAGTTCTAAACGTATCATGATTGAACTCTATAGGAAAAGATACCGGAGCGTCGAGTGGACAAGCCGGTGGCGACTTGCGTTTGAAGGGCGTGCATTGAAGGTATGTAACTTGATTCGTTACATTGGGTAAATTTTGATAATTAGCATATGTGTAGTTGAATTGTAGAATAAAAGTTATGTTGATTTAAAGCGATAATGTTCGCTATATTGAATAATAGGTCAAGAATTGGTTAGATCTCGTTGGTAGTCATCATAATGGAGGATTCCGTAGATGAGCCAAATGGGTCGAATAATCAAATAATGCATGGCTAATGCTTCGTAATATGGTTAATTGGTATTTTGTTATTGTTAATAAATGACATATTAGAATACGAGAATTTAGCGTGTTGGTTTGTTAGAATGACGAAGTCCATAAGGGTAAACTAAACGGGTCATTAAGAGAAGGTATGAATCGAATAACGATAGTACCTCACTTGTAGATTTTGAGCCCGAGTGACGGGTAGCGGAATACTAAACACGCAAACCGGTGATGGGAGCGTGGGCGTTAAAAATGAGGAAATCCGAGATTTGGGTTTTGGGTGAAATAAACAAATCAGTCAAAACATAAAATTGCAGAGACTACCGTAAGTTACGGTAGCTACCGTAACTTACGGTAGAGAACAAAAGTGTTACGGTGGTTCACTACTGTTTTACGGCAGACTAGGGTCACACAGCGTCTAGATACCGTAAGTTACGGTAGAGTCCAGAAATTTTTATCCGTTTCTGAGCATAGTTCGATTATGCAAATTATCTAAGAACACTAATACTAATATTTGTCCAAATCTCCAGTTTTTAGGTATTGCAAGTACGTGGATGATGGTCAAGACAATGCTCTCGAACCGAACACAATCTTTTGAAGCTTCCACACTAGATTAACTTCGTTTTAAACAATGTTTATAATGTAAACAATTTGTTAATCATGTTTTGAATGACGTAACTAGTTAAGTAATTGTCTACAATGTGATCACTCTTAAACTTGAATTTTGTACATCTTTTGAAGTAAGGTACCGTCTTAAGTAAATTCATATGTATTTACATTAAATTCCAATAAAATTAGACGGGTGTTACAAGTTGGTAATCAGAGCTTAAGGTTGTCAACAAAGTGTTTGGTTCAAGTTTGATTGATCGTCCGGTAAGAATTAATTATTTATGTTAGTAGACTATATTTTATGTAAGAAACAAGATGTAAATCAATGTGCATGGGAAGAGCGTGTTAACGCACTCAAACCCGGAAAGTGCACTAAAGGCGAATGGTTAAAGCAAGTGATGAACTTGACTAAACCAAAGCAAATAAAGCTATGTTATAAATGAAATGTTTAATGTTTAATGTAAACATTTCAGTTTCAAGATGTCGAAAGGAAATGATAATGATCCGGTGCCGACAAGCACCGAACAAATGAAAGAGATAATTGCCGAAGAAGTAGGGAAGGCAATTGAAGGTAGTCTATCCAGGTTTATAGAGAAATTCAAAACACGGTGTTGTCACTTGTCGAGGAACGAGTCAAAAGGTTGGAAGATAGTGTCAACCTTATGAAAGAGAAATCGGGAGAACGTAAGGGATGTTCGTACAAAGAGTTTATGGCGTGTAAACCACCAATCTACAACGGGGAGGTTGATCCGATAATATGCCAGAGATGGTTAAACGATGTTGAAGGAGTGTTTTAAAGGACACATTGTGACGAAAGTGACTTTGATGCTTACGGAACGGGTCAGTTGAGGGGTCAAGCCAAAGATTGGTGGGACAATAAAAAGAAGGAAATAGGAGCCGAAGCGGCGAGGGCCATGACATGGGAGGAGTTTAAGACGCCATTTCTTAAACATCATAGTCCCAAGGCGGTCATTAATAAAATCAAGGAAGAGTTCATGCAACTTAGGCACAAGGGCGAGACCATAGACAAGATTACGGCGACGTTTATGGATAAGATGAAGTTTTGCAATGAATTGGTGACGAATGAGGAACAAAAGATATACTACTACTATAACATGTTGAGCGCCGAGTATAGGGAGTTCATGACTCCTTCAAAATACGAGACCCTTACCGAGATCATAAACGTTGCTCGGGAACGGGAAATCGAGCTGAAGAAACAAGTTGAAAGGGGTGAGCGAAGGGCACAGGATGTGAATCCAAGCCCTACAAAGAAAGCTCAAACTGGAGAATCAGGAAAGAAGGTTGATGCTAAAGGTGGGTCACCAAGTTGTAAAGTGTGTGGAAAAGGGCACAAGGGAGAGTGTCAGTTCAAAGACAAACCGTGCCCCATATGTAGTAAAACGGGGCACACGGCGTCTCTATGCCCGGGTAAAGTCTCGGTTTGCTACAAATGTTATCAGCCCGGCCACAAAAAGTCCGAATGCCCAGACTTAGTTGGAAGGAGAGACGTTAAAGAATCTCCAGCAGAAGCCCCTAAGGCGAAGGCTAGGTCCTTCCAACTTACCGCGGCCGAAGCAAAGATAGAACCCGATGTGGTCTCAGGTATATTCACAATTAACTCAATTTCTACACGTGTATTGTTTGATATGGGTGCGAATAAATCCTTCATTTCGCATGGATTTATTCGACATCCTTCATTTGTATTGACGAAATTATCTGTGCCCTTAGAAGTTGAAATAGGGGACAATAAAAGTTTTATAGTTTGTGATATTTGTCGAGGCTGCAAATTAAGCATCGATGATGAAGAATACCTGATAGACCTAATCTCGATGTCAATGGGGGAATTTCAAGTAGTTGTTGGGATGGATTGGCTAACTCAGCACCACGCAAAGGTCGTGTGTTTTCGTAAGGAGATAAAGCTAACATCTCCGAGCGGGAAACACGTTACTATCTATGGCGAAAAAGGAGGTAACCCCATAATATACTCAATGTTGAAAGCTCACAAGTTTATGAAGCAAGGATGCAAGGCATTTATGATATACGCAAATGAGCCCGAGAAAGAATCACTGAAGATTGAAGATGTACCGGTAGTACGGGACTATGAAGATGTGTTTCCAGAGGATTTACCGGGGATACCGCCCGAACGGGAAATAGAGTTCGGAATCGAATTGATTCCGGGCGCAAAACCCGTAGCTAGAGCACCGTACCGACTCGCGCCGTCGGAATTACAAGAGTTGATGTCCCAGATTCAAGACCTGCTTGACAAAGGATTCATAAGGCCGAGTGTGTCTCCTTGGGGTACACCGGTACTGTTCGTGAAAAAGAAAGACGGAAGCATGCGCATGTGTATCGATTACCGGGAGTTAAACAAACTCATGGTAAAGAACCGATACCCGCTTCCGAGGATAGATGATCTATTCGACCAATTACAAGGTGCGAACTGGTTTTCAAAGATTGACCTTAGATCGGGGTATCACCAACTAAAGGTCAAGGAGGAAGATGTGCCGAAGACGGCTTTCCGCACGCGATACGGACATCACGAGTTCCTCGTGATGTCATTTGGGCTAACAAATGCACCCGCGGCTTTCATGGACCTCATGAACCGGGTTTGCAAGCCAATGCTGGATAAATCGGTCATCGTGTTCATCGATGATATTTTGGTGTATTCGAAAACTGAAGCTGAGCATGCACACCACTTACAAGAGGTGTTAGAGACACTTAGACGAGAAAGGTTGTATGCGAAGTTCTCTAAGTGTGCCTTTTGGTTATGAGAGGTGTAATTTCTCTGCCACATCATAAGTGCCGATGGAGTATTGGTAGATCCGTCAAAGATCGAGGCCGTGTCGAAATGGAATCCCCCGAAGAACCCTTCGGAAATTAGAAGCTTCTTAGGGCTTGCGGGATACTATAGGAGATTCATTCAAGATTTCTCCAATATTGCGTCGCCACTAACAAAGTTAACCCGGAAGGAGGAGAAGTTCATTTGGGGTGTTGAACAAGAAAGGGCGTTTCAAACGCTAAAAGAGAAGCTAACTCAAGCTCCGGTATTAACATTGCCGGATGGAGTCGAGGACTTGGTGGTTTACTCAGATGCCTCATTATCGGGTCTTGGATGTGTTCTGATGCAACGGGGCAAGGTTATAGCTTATGCCTCGAGACAATTGAAGATACATGAGAAGAAATATCCCACGCACGATCTTGAATTGGCTGCAGTGGTATTTGCATTAAAAATATGGAGGCACTACTTATATGGGGTAAAGTGCACCATATTCACCGATCACAAAAACTTAAAATACTTCTTCGATCAGAAGGAGTTAAATATGCGCCAAAGACGATGGTTGGAAACGGTGAAGGATTTCGACTGCGAAATACACTACCACCCCGGAAAGGCAAATGTGGTGGCGGATGCTCTGAGCAGAAAAGCGGACTATGTCCCAATACGAGTAAGGTCAATGAAGCTTGTGGTGACCTCGGGTATACTTGAACGTATCCGAGAGGCGCAAGTAGAAGCAGTAAAAGAGGAGAACGGGAAGATGGAAAGAATAATCGGCCAGTTAAAAGACTTGTCGGATGGAAAGAACGGGTTGAAGACTCGATCCGGAAGAATATGGGTTCCAAATACTTGTGGAGTGAAGGCGCTACTACTTGATGAAGCCCATAAATCCCGATATTCTATTCATCCGGGTGCGACCAAGATGTATAACGATCTGAAACAAAATTATTGGTGGCCCGGAATGAAAAGGGATGTGGTGAAATATGTGGAGAAGTGCTTGACTTGTTTACAAGTCAATGCGGAACACCAGAAACCTTATGGGAAACTGCAACCTTTGGAGATCCCGGTTTGGAAATGGGAACATATCACTATGGACCTATTGACCAAACTACCTAAAACGATTCGGGGATTCGACGCCATATGGGTGATTGTGGATAGATTGACGAAGAGTGCACACTTTATTCCTATACGCGAAACATATACTTCGGAAAAGATGTCCGAGGTGTATACAAACGAAATAGTGGCACGTCACGGAGTACCGGTATCTATTGTGTCGGATAGAGATACCCGGTTTACTTTAAATTTTTGGCGAGATTTCCAAGAACAGATGGGAACGAAACTCTTCATTAGCACCGCCTACCATCCTCAGACGGATGGGCAGAGTGAAAGAACAATACAGACGCTAGAGGATATGTTACGGGCATGTATCATCAACTTCGGTGGAAGTTGGGATGTTTATCTACCCTTGGCCTAATTTTCATATAACAATAGTTACCATTCGAGTATCGGCATGGCACCTTATGAGATGCTATATGGTAGAAAGTGTAGAACCCCGGTGTGTTGGGGTGAAGTGGGACCACGTGAATTGGCACATAAAGACGTAATCCAAGCCACTAATGAGAAAGTTGAAGTGGTGCGGGCCCATTTGAAAGCAGCCCAAGATAGACAAAAGTCTTATGCCGAAAAAAGACGAAGACCGATTGAATTTCAGATAGGCGATATGGTTATGCTAAAAGTTTCCCCATGGAAGGGCATTATCAGATTCAGAAAAAGGGGGAAACTAAGCCCGAGGTTTATCGGGCCATTTAAAATCATTGAACGGGTTGGCAAGGTGGCTTATCGCCTCGAGCTACCGGAAGAGTTGAGTGGGATACATGGCACGTTTCATGTGTCGCAATTGCGGAAATGTCTAGCGGAGGAAATAGCTTATATCCATTACGATGATATCAAGGTGGATGAAAGCCTGAATTATGCGGTGAGGCCACTGGAGATTTTAGATCGAAAGGTCAAGCACTTGCGAAACAAACAAATCGATCAAGTCAAGATCAAGTGGGAGCATAGGAAGGGTTCGGACACTACGTGGGAGTCCGAAGAGGAGATGCGACGTCTCTACCCTACACTATTCGGTACGTACTCTGGTTTCGAGGACGAAACCCTTTTAAGGGGGATGGACTTGTAACATCCCGAAAATACACATTTTTAAATTTGTATTTAGTTGCAAATAAAATTAGTAAAAAGAAACTAACTAGAAATGGCATTAACCTAGTTAGATGTCAACTTATGAGTAGTTAAAATGTTAAAACAAAAGAAAAATGAAAATTGAGGGACTAAAGGTGTTTAAGTGAAAACCAATAATAATAAAACAAAAATTAAAAACTCACAACACACTTGTTGGTGTTGTTGAGATTGATCAGAAGGCAGGGGCGACCTGCAGCTTCCCAAAACCCTAGTTCATATCAAACACCTCCAATTGAAGGATCAAATCAAGCCCAAAACAAAATCCGAGTTGAGATTAGTGATCCCCATTGCAGGGGGGTTGTAAGGTATGTAAAATTTGATGAAAATTCTCTGTTCGAAATTCTCATGAATTTGGGAAATCCGAAATTTGATGATGCATGTTTGTTATTTGGATAGAATAGGGATGATATGGTGTCTAGGAGTAAAACCTAGACAACAACATGTGAAATCATGTCTAAATTCAGGAAATTTCATGAACACATTGAAGGTGGTTTATGGGTTTTGTGAGAAAATAATGAACACTAGGGTTTAGAAGGCTATTCTAGTGTAAATTGATTCATAGAAACTGATTTCTGAAAAATATGATGTTTAATTATATATGTGATAGCTCAATTAATGTTAATCGAGGCTAAGTGACAAGCCAAGGGTTAGAATATAAAAGATATAAATTCTGCCCTTTATGTGTTCGTGGAAATGCCTCAAAGAAGGCTTGAAACTGAAAATTTAAGTTAAAAACGCATAATTGTGATGTTTAGGCAAATTATGCGATATATGATTAAAAAGGGAGTTCTGAACGTATCATGATTGAACTCTATAGGAAAAGATATCGGAGCGTCGAGTGGACAAGCCGGTGGCGACTTGCGTTTGAAGGGCGTGCATTGAAGGTATGTAACTTGATTCGTTACATTGGGTAAATTTTGATAATTAGCATATGTGTAGTTGAATTGTAGAATAAAAGTTATGTTGATTTAAAGCGATAATGTTCGCTATATTGAATAATAGGTCAAGAATTGGTTAGATCTCGTTGGTAGTCATCATAATGGAGGATTCCGTAGATGAGCCAAACGGGTCGAATAATCAAATAATGTGTGGCTAATGCTTCGTAATATGGTTAATTGGTCTTTTGTTATTGTTAATAAATGACATATTAGAATACGAGAATTTAGCGTGTTGGTTTGTTAGAATGATGAAGTCCATAAGGGTAAACTAAACGGGTCATTAAGAGAAGGTATGAATCGAATAACGGTAGTACCTCACTTGTAGATTTTGAGCCCGAGTAACGGGTAGCGAAATACTCAACACGCAAACCGGTGATGGGAGCATGGGCGTTAAAAATGAGGAAATCCGAGATTTGAGTTTTTGGTGAAATAAACAAATCAGTCAAAACATAAAATTGCAGAGACTACCGTAAGTTACGGTAGCTACCGTAACTTACGGTAGAGAACAAAAGTGTTACGATGGTTCACTACTGTTTTACGGCAGACTAGGGTCACACAGCGTCTACCGTAACTTACGGTAGATACCGTAAGTTACGGTAGAGTCCAGAAATTTTTATCCGTTTCTGAGCATAGTTTGATTATGCAAATTATCTAAGAACACTAATACTAATATTTGTCCAAATCTCCAGTTTTTAGGTATTGCAAGTACGTCGATGATGGTCAAGACAATGCTCTCGAACCGAACACAATCTTTTGAAGCTTCCGCACTAGATTAACTTCGTTTTAGACAATGTTTATAATGTAAACAATTTGTTAATCATGTTTTTAATGACGTAACTAGTTAAGTAATTGTCTAGAATGTAATCACTCTTAAACTTGAATTTTGTACATCTTTTGAAGTAAGGTACCGTCTTAAGTAAATTCATATGTATTTACATTAAATTCCTAAAAAATTAGACGGGTGTTACATGAGTTTAGAAATGTTCTAAAATACGTTTTATCACTTTAACAACTTGGTAATAATTATTAGAACATGTGTAAACATGTTCGGCTCGTCAATTCCAGTTTTAGAGTCGGTTCGCAACTGAAAGTCGCGAAGTTTGATTTCTGCGTTAACTCTCGATTATGAACCGAATTAAATTAGTTTTCTACTGATTTTAGGTTCCGTTATGATGTAATTTAATGTAGCATAACCCTATAAGGTTATATTACACGATCATACTAGAAATATGAGTTATTTGCTTGTTTCCGTTATTATGCTTAATTTTGACTATTATGCCCTTATGTTATAAAAACGAGATTTTTGGATATATGAGAGGACAAATAGCTTTATTACTGATATATAAGTATGTCAAATAAATTTGACATCAGTTTCTGGTCTCAAACTAAAGTTATGCAAGATATCGTAAGTGATAAAAGAACATTTGTGCCTTGTGCATTTAAATCAGTTTTCATAAAATGATTTCATGCCTTGTGCACCTAAACCAATTTTCATAAACATTTTCAAATGTGTCGGTTAATTGTATTTACTAGTGAAAACTGGCGTATTTTCAAAAAGTCTAAGTGACAGGTACAAATACGTAAATAGGCTGGAAGCTGCTCAGGATTGTTAAACAAGGAACTTGCAACTCCTTCACATAAGCCATTAGTCTGATATACTTATTTTGTTATAATGATCCGCCTGTGGATTATTACAAGCTTGTCTGTACTTAATACTTTTATATTTTCAGACATTTGGGTTTGTAATAATATTTTATATTCCAAAACTTCCGCTGTGCTATTCTGTGTATGTTTGACCATGATGATACCAATCTTACGTCACGATACTCCCACCGGGCCCACCGGGCTAAGCTGTAAATATCGGGGTGTGACAATATCTGTAAAGGGTACTGCGAGGCCATGAGAGCTCAGGTTAGAACTTCCGTTCAGACAAAGAGATGATGGCTCCTCTTTAGGTGTGTCCCGTTTGGGGATCTTTTCTTCAACATCACATGATTCGCATTTAGCAATGTCTATCATTTTTTATGCTGAGGGGAGGCTTTAAAGATTAAAGTTGTGCAGAGTATTATACGAGGACTAGGCTATTGCTTACGCAAAATCAGAAGTCATGGTATAATAACCCATATATCATCAAGTACATAGACCTAGTATGTCAGAAATAGAAAATCTTTCAAACAAGATTTCAAGGGTTACCTATATATCCGAGAGATGTTCCCCACGAAATAAGCAAGATGTGATTTTTATGTTTATATCCCGAAAAAGTCTACTAAGTGTGTAAAAAAACTATCGGCATATCATCAGTGAGACCGTTTAATGCTGTTTAAACATCACATATCTTTAGCATACCGTAACTGTCTAGCTGATGTACTATCATTTCCTCTTTTTACACAAACTGTTTTTGGTTTTCTATTGTTTTTGGATTTTGAAAATATCTGATGTTTTTGGATTTTTTTATTGTTTTTGTATTTTTTTGAAATTTATCTATCTCCCCCTAAATACGAAAACAACTAAAAAGTCGACAAACCAAAGCAGTCTGCTTTTCAACATCCTCTGCAATGGTTTTCTCATCAACGCCAAGTATTTCTTCCGCCGCCGACAAAAGCTTCATTCCATTCAATTTTAATAGATACTGAAAACGTGTTTTATCAAAAGCTTTGGTAAGTAAATCTGCCTTTTGTTCGTCGGTGTGGATTTTGTCTATTCGTATAAACTTCTTCTCGAAACAATCTCGGATGAAGTGATGACGAATTTCTATATGTTTAGTTTTAGCGTGATGTACCGGATTTTTTGTTATGTTTATTGCAGCCTCATTATCAACAAATATAAGAGAGGTAAGAAATTGCAAACCGTAATCGCGCATCTGTTGCTGAATCCAAAGGATCTGCGAGCAGCTGCTGCCGGCAGACACGCACTCTGCTTCACATGTTGAAAGAGGAACAGAGGTTTGCTTCTTACATTGCCAAGTGACCAAGCGAGGTCCGAAAAATTGGCATCCTGCAGTTGTTGATTTTGCGTTGACTTTGCAGCAACCAAAATTTGAGTCCGAATATCCTTCGAGCTTGAAGTCACCATCTTTGGGATACCACAACCCCAGGCTTGGGGTTCCTTTCATGTAGCGTAGGATCCTTTTGACGATAGACATGTGCGAGGCTCTAGGACTTGACTGATATCGGGCCACGAGGCATGTCGGGTACATTATATCAGGTCTAGATGATGTCAGGTACATCAGCGAACCAATCATTGAACGGTATAGCGTCTCGTCGACCTTCTCTCCGGTGAGATCAGGGGTTATACCATGATTCGTTGCTAATGGGGTGGACAATGGCGCCGTCTCAGACATCCCAAATTTCTCCATAACGTCGTAAACGTACTTCGTTTGATGTATGAAAGTTTCCTCAGGCATTTGATCGACTTGCAGCCCTAGGAAGAACTTCATCTCACCCATTGACAACATCTCGAACTTCTGCTTCATCACTTGTTCGAAATCTTTGCAGAGTTCTTCGTTTGTTAACCCAAATATAATGTCATCAACATATATCTGAACGATCAGTAGATGACCAGCGACTTCCTTAGTGAAGAGAGTGGCGTCCACCTTACCTCGGATAAAGCCGTTGGCAAGCAAGTGTTGAGAAAGCGTCTCGTACCAGGCTCTCAGGGCCTGATGTAAACCATACAGCGCTTTGTCCAAGAGGTAGACCTTGTCTTTGTGTATCGTGTCGGTAAAGCCCGGTGGCTGACCGACATATACCTCCTCTTTCACCTTTCCATAAAGGAACATCGACTTGACATCTAGCTGATAAACTTTAAAACCTTTCCATGAAGTGAAAGCAAGGAATATTCTGATGGCCTCGAGTTGAGCAACTGGAGCGTAAACCTCTGTGAAGTCTATCCCCTCTTGCTGACTAAAGCCCTGAACAACGAGTCGAGATTTGTTTCTGACTATCACTCCTCAATCTTCTCTCTTGCATTTGAACACCCACTTGGTGTTTATCTTTCTGTGCCCGTCAGGTAGATTCACAAGTTTCCATACACCAAGTTTCTCGAATTGACCCAGCTCCTCCTGCATCGCATTGACCCATGATTCTTTCGTCAGTGTCTCTTTGTATGTGCGCGGTTCGATCTACGAAATAAAGCAACTGAGTGAGATTTCAGTTTGTAATGGAGCAATTTTAGTATAAAAGCAAGTAAGGCCATGGTCGATTTGGCTTCTTGTGCGAACTTCTGATTGCAATTCTCCTATAATCAGCTCCTCGGTGTGATACGATAGAGTCCTCGGCATAACTTCACCGGGAACGTTCACCTCGCCTTCCAAATTTGTGACATTCTGGTCCGCAACTTGTTCATTAACATGAACTGTCTGGTCTGAAGATTGGATTTGATCCCCCTCAGATTCTGAATCACCGCGATCAAAGGTCGTGCTAACAGAGTCAGACTCTGAATCATCATCATTAACTGTTGGTGTCTGATTCTGTGGAGCAGGCTCTTGTTTCGAAGTAGTCGAGGTTTGCTGAACATCATCATTTTCACCAGCGTTACTGGGACCAGCTTCATTATCATTGGAAGTATGTTGACGTTTGGAAGACTTTGCTGGAAATCTTCCCTAAGATGCTTCATATTCTCGTAAAATATCTAATTCATCAAAGTACTCTGGCTCTTCTTCGAAGTCAAATGAATCCCATACATGAGTCTGCGGGCTTCTGTGGAGGCATTTTATAGCCTTGACATTCAACGTCTTGTGCCTCGATGATCCTCCCAAGACTTGGAACGAAAACTCATCTGAGTGGACTGGAATAGCCCACAAAGATACCTTCCAAATTCTTCGAACCAAACTTTTCATCGGGATCTAGAACTGTGCAGGGAGACCCGAACGACTCTAGATATTCAAGATTAGGCTTGCGATTGTTGAGGAGCTCGAAATATGTTTTATTATGCTTTTTCACAGTAAGTACCCGGTTGAGCGTATAGCAAGCGGCAGACACAGCTTCTCCCCAAAATTTTATTGGTAACTTTGAATCAACTAGCATCATTTGTGCCGTTTCGATCAGCGTTCGATTCTTTCTTTCTACAACTCCATTCTGTTGTGGAGTATATGGAGCGCTGAACTCTTGCAATATACCTCATCTGTCACAGAATTCTTCCATTCTGTTGTTTTTGAACTCCGTACCATTGTCGCTTCGTAGTCTGCGAATTCGGGTCTGGTACAGATTCTCTATCGTTCAGAACAACTTCAGCAAACTCTCAAATGTTTCATCTTTCGACTTCAGGAACATCACCCACAAAAATCTCAAATAATCATCGGTAACCACTAGGCAGTAAAGATCTCCAGTAATACTCTTGACATTCACAGGACCGAAGAGATCCATGTGAAGTCTTTCAAGTGGCTTCGAGACTGAGTTCACCATTTTTCTCGGATGGGATTTCTTGTGTTGCTTTCCTTTCAGACAGCTAATACATTCTCCCTCCAGGTGAAAATTCTTCAAATGAACACCGTTAATAAGATCGTTATGCACTAGATAGTTCATCTTACGTAGGTGAATGTGGCCCATCTTTCGGTGCCACAGCACTGACTCCTTCTCGGTAGCTATCGATACGAAGCACTGAGGGTGACCCATGGTAGTCGTAGCAACACTCATGTCCAACACGTACAGATCATTTACCCTTGGTGCTCACATGATGATCCACTCCTCGGGGATGACAAACCCCAGCTTCAGGATCAGACACTCCTTTTGTCAATGAAATGCGTTGAATACATCCTGTCACAAATCTGAGAAATGCTGAGCAAGTTGTTCTCCAGCTCTATTATGTAGTTGACTCTTTCAAATGTAACGACACCGTTTGATAACATGCCCTCCCCGATAATACGTCCTCCTAGGTTTCCCGCGAAACCGACATAACCACCGTTGAAACCCCTAACGTCGTACAACAGGGTCTTTCTCCCTGTCATGTGTAGGGATGCTCCACTATCCATAATCCACTTCGAGATAGATCTTGGGAGCTCCTGCACATTTCACAAACACTTAGTTAGAAGTTGAAGCAACCCAAGCCTCTTTTGACTCGGGTAGCTTGATGTTAATGTGAGTTGTTGCTGTGTATAGTGGTGGGAAGTTTTTTTCGTTCATTTTCAAGCTTTCCTTGGTTCCAACCTCAACCTCTTTATATAGAAAGAACTCGTCCTTTTGAGGTTGACCGGATGGTTGAACCGTCTTTGGAACATACTTCTTCTCTGGTTGAGTCAAAGTTTGTTTCTCAAGCTTTTTATAGTAATCCAAAGGTACATCCATCTTAACTGATTTGGTTGAAGATGGTTGTTTTGACTGAACCTTTGATTCCGACTTTTTTGATGTCTTTGCTTGAGATTTTGGCTTCCATGTTTGTTGGGGAAAAGCAACCCGTTTGTAAAAACGATCATTTTTATTTACCACTTATTTCACAGGTACAGTTTTGGCTTTATCATGTTCAGATTTTGAAATCTTCTTCTCAACAAACATTGGTGCTTTATCTTTGACATCATTTTTCTTTTTCGGATTCTCAACAACCACAGACTTAGGTTTCGAATTGGTACACTTACGTGCCATGTGACCAACTTGATTGCATTTGAAGCAAGTACGGGTGTCAACATCCCAACTTTTACCTTCAGTCTGCGGCTGTGAGGCCTTTTTAGCAAAAAATTCTTCATTTGTCTTTGAAAAGATTTCCGACTCTTGTTTGGAAATTGAGCTTGAGCTCTTCACAAACACTTTCTTTTCGATAAACTTTTGTTTCTAAAAATTCCTTTTTGGGTAATTCTTACCACCCTGATATCCACCCGACCATTTTTTTGATTGTTTTTGTTAAAATGTGGTGGCACAACAGGTTTTTTGTAGTAAGATTTGTCACGTTCAAAGTTTAAATGCCTTTTGGAACTTGTTAACCCCTTAAACTCAGAAACCTCGATCTCAACAAGTTTGAAAACCTTCTTCAGTTTATCCAGATTCACATTCTCAATCAAAAACTTAGTATCCGAGTACAACATATCAGAACCACACATCTTGTACATGACAAGAGTAGGTTCATCACTTGAGTTGTCCTGGGATTTTGGTTTCGGAATGTAGTTGTTTAGAAAACATTCATCCTCTTCAGTGGCATCACTATCTGATTTTAGCACATTTTCAACAACATTTTTCACAACTTCAGATTGAACACTGTCCTCATCAGATTGTGAAGTAAATGTGCCATCAATTGTTTCTGGCAATTTTTCAACATCGGTTTTCTCACTTGTTTCAGATTCGTTATCCAACCCATATTTCTTCTTTGAAAAATTGTTAAGCACAAGTGGTGGAACATTATGATAACCCACCCCTGTTCCATCTGATTAAATGTCTTCGCCAGCTTTGTTCTTCCCGATTGGTTTGGGAAAAATATGCTGAAGAACAAAGCTAGCGGCGTTATAGCTGGTCAGCTTTAGATTGATTCTTTCGTTTTCAATCTTAGCTTCTTGGAATCGAAGCTTGAGACTTGCGATCTCGTCCAGTTGCTGGTTTATCAGTTTTTCTTTCGCTTGAAGAACTCTTGATAAATGAATGTTTTCTTTGTAAGTATTATCATTTCGTTCATCTGAGTCTTTTACCGTTCTTTTCAACTTGTCAAAATTTTTTGAAATTTTTCTGTTTTCAAGAGTTAATTTTTCATTTTCCTTTTGAAAATGTTCAACATCACTTTTATCTTTTTCAATCTTTTTGGTTAATTCTTTGATTCTTTCAATTGAAGCTTTAACCAGTTTATCTCGATTTAGAACTTCTCTATCGATTATACCAACTTTTTCAACCAGATCCTGGATTCTTTTGTTTGCGAGATACGCATGTGTGCTGCAGACTTTGCACTCTCTTGTGCAATTTCTGCAAACACTCTCTATTTTAGCACAATCAGGCTTACCCGATTCAGTTTCAGAACCACTACCACTGACCTTTCCTGATGACTCAGAACTAGAAGCAGACTTGGAATCTACCTCAAGTGCTTTCACCATTAGAACTTGGCCTACCATCTTCTTCAGATTTTCTGCTGTCATTTCCTTTGTAAGGTCAATGATCCCTTCGTCCACCTTCTTTGGCTCTAGGGACTTCAGGTATTCTTGACGTCTCTCCTCAGTGAGCCTTTCTTTCTCGGCTCTCTTTGCATCGTCGATCTTGATCTGTTCTTCAGCTGTCGGAATTGTTTTCATGAGAGTTTCGACATCTACTGATGATGGATCAACGCAAATGTTGCCCTTTGGATCTAAGTAACATTCACGATCCGGATCCCATCTTTTTGCCTTTTTGGCTTCTTTCCAAGCTTCGTAGATCTTTTTCTTCATATGTAGTGCCATAGCCCTTTCACGGTTGTATGTTGACTCTGTTGCTGATGGTTGAGTTGTTGCCATAAATGAAAAACCGACTGCATCTTCGTCCGGCAAGAATCCACTCCAATCAAAACCTTCATCATCCTGGATCACCGCTAAAGCTCTTGATTTTTCTTTTGGAGTTTCCTTAATCTGCTTCATTCTCAGTGGCTCCTCACGGTTTTGATTATAAATCGCCTTCTTATAATAATCGTCTTGAAAAGTTTTTTCTGTTTCATTTGCTGCAGAGTTTCGACATTCTCGTTTGAAGTGTCCCTTCTGCTTGCATTTGAAGCAAGTCACTTTGGATTTGTCGAAGCCGAGCTTCGTTGACAGACCTCCAATAGAGTTTCTGCATGTAATTTCCATAAACCTTTGAGCTCTTCGAACTACGCTCGCCATGCACCAGCGAATATCGATCAATTCCATCTCCTCTGGATCGATTTGGTCGTAGTCCTCTTTGGTAAGATTGGTGTTCCCAATCTTTCCAGCAACTAAACTTTCATACGACTCCAGAATCGATGCAAGGAATATCATCTGCTGCTTTGCTGTTTCTTCGTTGAAATTCTAAGCGTTGTTTAGATTAACAGCAATGTTACACTGGAATACATTCTTTGGAGCATTTTGTGAGTGTGATTGTTTGATGCGGATGAAGAAGATGTACTTGAACCAGTTCCGTGATAACCGCTGTTTGGTGAAGAACCGCTGCTAGTCTTCTCTGGTGTCATAGCATTAGAATTTTCAGCACTGAAGGCAGTTTTTGGTGAAGTAACGTTTGGAATCATACTGCCCCGATAGTATAGATCAACGTTTTGTTGATATGGCGTGCTGCTTACTTTATTCATCTTTTTTATCTCCAGCTCATGACCTTCAAGTCGTTCAATCAACCAATCTACCGTCATCTCTGCTGCTGGCTTGGTGTTTTTGAGCACAAGACCAAAATATTGCTAGTCTTGCTCATTTGGCAAAGCTTCGAACATTTTGTCGACCATCTCATCTTCGTCTTTCTTGATTCCATATCTGATTAGTTCTGCCTTCAGATGACAAAACTTTTCGATCATTTGACGCACACTTTCGTTTTTCATACATGTGAACAAATCAAACTCATTTTTCAGCAAACTTTTCTTATTTTTCACAATTTCCTCACCCCCTGTACATTTCTTCTCGAGTTTTTCCCACAAATCTTTTGAGTTAACATAGTCAATCAATGATATAATATCATCACGAACTGACTGATGTAGTAGGGCAATGCATTTCTGTTGAGCTATAAACATTTCTTGTTCAAAATCAACCAAATTTTCATGATCATGCCTTGAAGCCGTGAAACCATTTTTCATACATCTCCAACCATCGTACGCAAACGCCTTTATCCACCCTTCAAACCTCTTGGCCCATCTGTTGTAATCCTCGATTGCCATCAACTTTGGGGGCTTGTTGTAAGTTCCGTATGCATTATCCACGCTTAGAGAATCTAAGATCGCCTTGGTAGCAGTCTTCGGGTTCTTGTCGGTGTTGGTCTTAGAGAATCTAAGATCGCCTTGACAGAGCTTTGCTATGATAAAATGGCAAAATGTACTAAACTAAGACCCCTACTCACCTATTTATAGAGATCTTGGGAGAGGTGGTGTCATCCGGTCGGATGGTCATCTGCCCGGATGGCCATCTGTCCGGATGACCTATGTCATCCGACCGGATCACATATGACAGTTAACGTACCGTCTCCCGTTTCGACTAGATACAAAATAATATACATACACTACTGTTCAACATATACAGGACAAAATATATAGACTCGATACAGACGGAAGCTACAGACATAATGCACTAACAATTTACGTACATGTAAGTTTCACTATTCACCGAGTGGACAAAATTTATTAAAGTTTTAGGGACGAGAGAAGAAAAAAAAGTAGGATTAGGTTCAAGAGTGAACAACTTTTTGAGAGTGAACTGAGTGAACTAATCTTGGCCCTTGATCAGTTTTTAAATTAAAAGGGTAAGGTTAACAATAACCAAGTATGTTTAATTAAAATCCCTTAATTTTCTCATCTGTTAACTCTCCCCCCTCCCCTCTCTCATTTTTAATTATTTCTCTATTATTTTAATTATAAGAGATTGTGGAGGATCGTTTTCAGACCCAAATGAGTCGATCAGAAGAGTTTATACTCAGTACGAGAGGCGGAAACAGTCGTACTAAGGTCAATTCAGCAAGATTTACACTTTAAACTGTCGTATTATTGATTTTAAAGCAATTTACAGCGAGACGACACTTCGGCAGCACTTCGTTGCTCTGACCGGAAAGTTCAAGACCCTAACAAACGAAATCAGGCACAAGGTATATATAGGGGATGTAATTTCGCTTGAACACGTCTCAAGCGGAATTACACTTCAAGCGAGATAAGCTTCAAGCGGAATTAACATATGTGATTTCGCTTGAAACTGTACATGATCATTTCAAGTGGAATTACAAAATGTAATTTCGTTTGAAACTCCCAGACACCCTATATTTGACATTTTCCTCGTATAACGTGCCCTGATCTATCTAAAAACATACAAGACTCGATACAAGACGAAGTCGACAGACGCATGCACCAACAGACTCCCCCTCGAATGTTGACGAGTCTTAAGTGTCGATTCTTCGCATCTTCAGTCTTTATCAGTCCTTTCGAACTCTTTGAAGTATCTGACACTGTAAGTATCCTCAAATCTTCTCTCTTCACTTTTCATCACCAACAGACTCTCCTCGAACAAATAATCTTCAATCCTAGAATCGCAATCTGGCTCTATCTTCTCTTGATCAGATCTCTTGATTCCTTAAGTTCATCAACATCAGCAATCTCAGGATCAGAACCTTGCTCTTTGTCATTCTGACTCCCCCTCTCAGTAAGCTGGGATCGTAATCTGGCTTCCACAGGTTCAAGATTAAGACATGGCTTAATTCTGCTCAGGATTGAAAGCTGGCTTACACTCTTTCTACAGGTTCAGGATCGATTCCTGACTCACCTGCATAAATCTCTACCCAACAATAAGTTTCACAAATTTAAATTCTTTTTGCCATTTGTAAAAACAAATCTCAATCAAATTTATTATTTAAAAACACTGATGACCACTTGTGAATTTATTCAATCAACGAATGATTTTACAGTTTTAATCTTTGATGAATCACTAGAAGAAATATCATTTTTCTTTTCAAAACACACTTTCCCAAACCAAATTGTTCATCATGTCTAGCACTTGGAATTTTGAAAATCAGTTTTCCAAAATCAGTTGTCGAAAATCTTTTTATATTTTTTTTAAAAAAATTTATGCTAAAACACTCTAAAATCTTTTTGGATTTTTGTAAGTAACGAAATGCAATAAAGAAATATTTACAATCTAGATTTATATTGTCTGTAAATATTTTTGCGAGTTTGTGTAAGAGGATCATATCAGTTTATAAGACAAATCACCAACACCGTTAAGCTTTAAACATTTTAAGTTCTAAACGATTCACTTAGATTGTCAGTATACTGATCCACTTAAATTTTCACACAAATTTCAACTGTTTCGAGATACGAGATTAATGTCTTAGATACTTAAACTTAATCGCGTGTCCCATCTCAGAATATACTCCCGTATCCAGATCCCAATATTCAGTCTTACAGGTGAGTATACCACAGATGATATCTGTAAGGGGTTAATTGCGAAACCGTGAGAGCTCAGGTTAGAACTTCCGTTCAGCAGAGAGATGACGGCTCAACTTTTGGTGGGTCCCCTTTAGAGGATCTTTTGTTTCAACAGCATATGATTAGCATTTTGCAATGTTTCATCATTTTTTTATGCTGAGGGTGGGCTATATTTCAAGCAAGCGTAAAGTATTCTCCGGGGACTAGGCCATTGCTTCCGTAAAATCAGAAGTCCCGGGATAATACCCCAGATATCACTGAGCATAAAGACCTAGTATCTCAGAAAGAGGGACCTTTCAAACAAGATTTCGGGGGTTACCCATATATCCGAGAGATGTTCCCCACGATATAACCAAGTTTGAATTTAGGTTTATATCTCGTCACAATCTACTAAATGTGTAAAAACCTACTGACACAACATCAGTGAGACCGTTTATCACATTTAACTTTCCATTTCTTTAGCATGCTGTGATCGTCCACTGATGTACTATCATTTCCTCTTTTTATACAACAAAACTCATTTTTGAATTTTATCATGTTTTTGTCTTTTTCAAATTTTCTAATGTTTTTGGATTTTCTGAAATTTCTTACTCCCCCTAAAATGCAAACACATTTAAAGAAATTTGAAAACAAACTATACAAACAACGTGACAACTGATATCGAATCACTTCAATTCGCCATCCACTTGACATAAACAATCAGAACTCCCCCTTACAACAAACTATTTTCCCATTGTGATTTCAAAACACTTAAGTTTGTTTTAATCAAATGGTTTTTCCAGAAATTAGTTTTGTTGATTTTATAAACCATTTGTAGGTTAGGGGTAAAATCATCACTTTGTTTCTTTCCTCTTTTCAATGAAATGAACCCCATATATAGGAAAACCAAGTACAACTTAATGTCCTTGATTTACCACTTGTAAGATCATCTCCACAATTTCAATCAAATACCACCTGTAGGTAAAACTTTTTTTCTTTCAACCACTTGTCGGTTTGCTTACCAACACTTACTAACCTGTAGGGTGAATTCTCAAAATGCCGATTCCTACTCCACACTTACCAACCTGGGAGTTCCGGCAAGTCATACTTCTACAAAAACAATTTTCATAAACAATGAATGATGCTGATTCATGCTCCACGATTACCAACTTGGGAGCTCCGGCAAGTCCAGATTTTTACTGTTCATAATATGTTCCATCCCAGTCACAAACCTGGGACGAAACACTCTTACCTGGTTTCTTCACTTTCTTCTCATAAAACTCCTTCACCCCTTTGACCTTCCTGTCAACCATTTTTCCAAAAATATTATGAACTGTGGGGTTAAACGCCTTTTCAACATCAAATTCTTTCTTTTTAGAAAAAAATTGATTTGAAATCTCAACTTTGCCAATTTTCTTCTTAAAATTTTCAGCCCGAAGTGGTGGAAAGTTCACATCATCCACTATCGGCACTGATTTTTCACTTTTAATCCCAAATTGTGGCTTCTATGATTTTGTGGAATCAGATTCATCGCCAGACAATAGCTCCTTTGATTTTGACGAATCAGAATCATTGCTAAAACTATCCTCTGATTTCTTAACAACCCAATTTTGGTTGTCAAGATTTGCTCTTTTCTTGTAAAACTTGTTTGAACATTCATCAATCTCAAACATTGAATTTTTGAAAAATTTAGTTCTCTCAATTGGTGGTTCAAACACAACCTCTTTATCTTTCAGCTTACGAGAAACTCCCTGTTTTGATTGTATTGCCTTGGAACAATTCTTGGCAATATGACCAACATTGTTGCATTGGAAACAGGTTCTCGTTTCTTTCATCTGATCAGCAGTCCTCATCTCTTCTTGCTTCTTCGCAAGGAATTCTCTGTTCGACTGATTTCTGAATAGATTTTCTTTCTCTTCTTCAGTAGATGTACCTAAAACAAATATCATTTTTGATTTAAAATCTCTAACATATTTTTCATTTTTATAATTTTCTGGTGGAATAAAACCCAGACCTTTCTTTTTGAAATTACCGTTATGGTTTGGTTTCTTTCGATAATCAGAACCAGAATTGTAACCCTTTTTCTTGTTTTCTCTTTGTTGAACTCTTGAGGTGTACCTTTTATGTTTATCATTAAGATTTACATCTTTTATTTTAGAAATATTAATTTCTGTTAGTTTGAAAACCTTTTTTATCATTTCTGGTTTAACACCTCTTATTGGAAATTCTTCATCAGAATATAATTTGTCAGAATCATTCAATGTATATGCAACTTTGAATGTTTCGTCATTCAAATTAGATTTTGATAGAAGAAATTCTTTATTGTAAACTCTTTTGCCCTGTTTGACGGTTTGATTCGGAGTGCTGGACTCAGACTTTGACTCTGACATAGACTCCGACTTTGACTCCTCGGATTCATCTTTATCCAACACCTGATCGACTACTTTCTTTATTAACTCGGACTCAAGATCAGGGTCAGATGACGTAAAAGTGACATCAATATTTTCTGGCAAGTTAACTGAAGACTCCGACTCCCACTGTAAATTTGTTGCCTTTTCGACTCTTTCTGAATTTGGATTTCTCGGAGAATATCCATTTTCAAGCGGGGGTGGACACTTGTTGTAACTGAAACCTTGTTTCTTACCAGAATCATTCACTTTAGTATCCTTCTTCTTTTCTTTCTTCTTTTCAGGAGTCTTTCCTTCAGAAACTTTCTGTTCTTTAGTTACTTCATCATCCTCAAATGCCTTCATGCCTTCAATAGTTGGATAAATCCTGTCAATGACATAAGAAGTACATGAGTAACTTTTCAACAAACGGTTTACTCTTTCTGTTTCAATTCTTTGAGTTTCCAATTTTTGTTCAAGCACAGCACACTTCTCAATGTAATTGTTGACGACTCTCTGCTTTGTCATGAAAGCTCCTTGAAGTGTCTTCATTGTTGTTGCTTGTTCTTCGCTTGATTGATTGTACTGATTCATGGCTTTGTTCAGAACATCATAAGATTCTTTCAATCTGTTCATGTTGTATACCAAAGTACTGTTCTGCTTCTTCACTGCTTTACAGTTTTCACAAATCACCGGACTCTTCTTTGTATCAGCTTCTTTATCAACTTTGAACTCTGGAATGTTTTTCACCTTTTTTCTTATCACAGGAACTTCCTCATCATCACTACTGACTGGTGTTTTGACCTTTTTTTTTTCTTTTTAGCTTTTTCATCTTCACTATCACTTTCTGCCATCATTTTCAAATGAGCTGCCATTCTCCTTGCATAATAGTCAGTATCATCATCACTATCTTCTTCAACTCGAGCAACAAATGCTTTGTGATTTGAAGTTTTGTTTGGATCATAATCATCCCAATTGAAATTTTCCCAGCTAAAACCTTCTGGCAATTTTTCATCATCTTGATCTATCAAGCATGCTTTGTTATCAGCTGAAATATATTTGTCCCAGCTGAAACTTTCTTGATTCCCCAAACATGCTCTCTTAGATGATTCTTCAATCACTTTCCTACCATGTGCCACTTGTGGTTCTTGTTGTGGTTGAGAAACTTGATGATAAATGGCCTTCCGGTAGTAATCATTGTTGTTGAACGGATTTTGAGCTCCACTTGCTTCGCGATTTGTGCACTCCCTCTTGAAGTGTCGTTTTTCCCTGCAACGAAAACAAGTGACTTTAGATTTATCAAAACCCAAAGTAGAAACATTAGCATCACGTAAGTCATTTCTTCCTGTGATCTGCTTAAATTTCTCAGCTCGTCTCAACACACTTGCCAAACACCACTTTATGTCCATCAATTCCATCTCTTCAGCATCAATCTGATCGTAATCCTCTTTTGTAAGCATTGGATTCCCGATCTGACCTGCAACAAAACTACTATACGACTCCAACACGGTTCCTAACAAAGACATGTGACTCTTAACAACTTCTGCTGAATAATCCTCATCATTCTCCAGATTCAGTACAATGTTGCATTGTAGCTTCTTGCCATTCTTGGTTGCTGAAATGTTCGGATCAAAAGATGGATATGATGAAAAATTTGTGTTGCTGTTTGATCCTTTGGAAGAGCTTCCAGATGAACCTTTTGCATTGAAAGCAGTTTCAATCTTTGGTGACATGTTGGTGGATTTATCACTAACACCACCTTTGTAATAAAGACCAATGTCACGGCCCCCGGCCCGGTTTGACCCGGTTTAGGAGCCGCGGGACAGAAAATCCCGTGGTATTTATTTAATTGAGTTGACAGCGGAAGATTTTTAACATGATCTTTTTCTAACTCAAAATGCCCGATTAATTTATTTCATAATCCGGGATATACCCCGTATTTTACAATCAAGGCGATTTCACTGGGAAACCCCTATTTTACAAAACATGTTTATTTATTTATATTGAGCCACTTCCATAAGCTTGTAGTGCTTCACGGCACGTTCCTGGATCATAACTGATCACCTGAAACATGTTTGAAAAAGGTTTTGTCAGCGGGAAATACTGGTGAATCATTCTTTTTACTAAAAACGACGTGTTGTTATAATTTACAGTATTAAGAGCGATTACAATGCTTATACGTATCAACCATATACCCACGGTATTTATCACTTGACCACCTATTGCCTATCTCGTTGTCCAATGGTGTCTGTGATTATGGTCATATCACCCCTTGGCTAACCCGTTGTCCAATGGTGACGGTTATCAAGTAATGTATACAAAACCCCACATACTGGCTGTAATTTGGAGATTACAAAGACTTAATCCCTGTAATTATAACTTTGAAAACAAACATGATTTTGAAATCAAATTTGGTAAAAAGAGAATGACTCACATTGCAGATTTACTTGGGAAGAGTTTATCCTACTGATTAGCCTGTTAACCTAATTTATCAATAATGCACACGAAACTAGGTTAGTAACTAATACAGTATTTACGATAACTCACGAGATTAAACCCTCACAACGAATGACTAAGCGCGATACTTAAACATCCATCGAATTCACGACGAATGACAAAGTATAAACCCTAATTTGGGCAGCACTTAAACATTCATTGGATAGTTTCAATCGATCGGACATTGAATCGTATCAGCGATCGAGTTATTACCATGTTTATTGCGGCAGAATTCGTGCTAGTGTGTGTTTTTGAAGTAAATAAGCGATATCTCAGCGTACAATTTGAGTTTTTACGTCGAACAAGTGCCAGAATTCGATTGCCAACCCCCTCTATTTATACCTGGAAAACAGCTCCCTCGCGTGGCGCGAGGGAGTGTCGCGTGGCGCGAGGGGTGCTACCCTACCATAGGGTAACCCCGTGTCTCAGTAGGCTTGCTGAGTTGGTCGCTCGTTCAATTTCGTTTTACACGTAAAACTGTGTGGATATTACTAACGGGGAAATACCCCCCCCCCCCTGAGTTTTAGGGCCCCTGATCCTGATTCCGATTGTTCTGAAAATTTTAGGGTTTATGCAGGATCACTTGGGGGTCTTAATTAGGGTTTCCTATTGGAAAATTAAAGTAATAAATAGGACTTTTTAATGAGAGTTGTTACAACCAATGTCTTGTTCACCGTCGAAATCTTTCATTCTTGAGATCTTTCTCTGTTCCATTTCTTGAGCCTCAATCTTTTCAATGAATTTGCTCAATGTCAGACTGCTAAACCCTTTCTTGTTCCTTAGCATCATGAGATATGTGCCCCATATCTCGTGTGGCAATGCATCAGCTAGCTTTTCAATCAACTCCTCATTATATTTATTGATACTTAACCTCTTCATGTTAGCTAGCAAATTGCAGTATCTTTCAATGATCTGCTTGGTGCTCTCAGTTCTCAATCCACGAAATGGATCAAATTCTTTCTTCAAAAGCGATTTTTTGTTCTTGACCATCTCTTGGCTTCCATGAAACTTCGATCTTAATGCTTTCCAGATTGAATAAGAAGTTCCATTGTGTTGCAATAGAACCAAAATATCCTCCTTCACAGCTTGTTGTAGTAGACTTAACATAATTTTTTCATCTTTGTATTTCCTTCTATCTTCGGCACTTAGATCTTTAATTGCAACAATCTCTTCATCATCATTCGTCGGTCTAACATATTTCGTCTCAACACATTCCCAAGCATCTAGATAATTTGCTTGTACCCAGTTTTCAAATCGTCCTTCCCACCCTTTATATTCCTCAATGTTCATGAGCTTAGGCGGTTTTTGCATAGTCCCCGTTTCATTTTCTAACATCGTGTTCTGTGCAAGAGTAATCGGGGTAACCGGGGAAGTGAATGCGTTGAAAAATTCCTCTTCCATGATTCGGTTTTCATGAAATTCTCAAACAGTAAGTTCAAACGAAATTACTTCTTTTCAAACGAAATCCCTTTCAAACGGAATTACACAGTCCAAACGAGATTATCCTTGAAACGAAATTACCCTAATTTCGTTTGAAGTAACACAATTTCAAACGGAATTATAATTCCGTGCGAGATTACCAAGTGGAATTATTCAACAGAAACGAAATCACTAATATCGTTTGAAACGGTTCAAACGGAATCAACACTCTGAAGCGGAATTAGCTACTTTCAAACGGAATTAACCAATTTTCAAGCGAAATTACTGGTTTCAAGCGGAATTAACCTGCTAATTCCGTTTGAAATGCTGCTGATGTCATCATTCTCTCGCTGGTTTTGAAACGGAATTACGTTTTTTATCAGATTTTGATCGAATTAAGGTCCAATTTTCTCAAGGATTAGTTAAAACACTATTCCGAGTATGATGTGTAAAAATCAGAACAATTTGACCGTGAAAACAAGTTTAATTTGAAAAAGAAGGTGTAAAAATCAGAATTTGCAGCTGAATTGATAAGAACTCTTCTTCCTGAGCTCTGATACCACTTGTGGGATCGTTTTCAGACCCAAATGAGTCGATCAGAAGAGTTTATACTCAGTACGAGAGGCGAAAACAGTCGTACTAAGGTCAATTCAGCAAGATTTACACTTTAAACTGTCGTATTATTGATTTTAAAGCAATTTACAGCGAGACGACACTTCGGCAGCACTTCGTTGCTCTGACCGGAAAGTTCAAGACCCTAACAAACGAAATCAGGCACAAGGTATATATAGGGGATGTAATTTCGCTTGAACACGTCTCAAGCGGAATTACACTTCAAGCGAGATAAGCTTCAAGCGGAATTACACTTCAAGCGAGATAAGCTTCAAGCGGAATTAACATATGTGATTTCGCTTGAAACTGTACATGATCATTTCAAGCGGAATTACAAAATGTAATTTCGTTTGAAACTCCCACACACCCTATATTTGACATTTTCCTCGTATAACGTGCCCTGATCTATCTAAAAACATACAAGACTCGATACAAGACGAAGTCGACAGACGCATGCACCAACAGATTGACGGCCTTTTAAATTTTGGTAGACCATCATTGATTACGAAATTATCATTCTACATCTTTAGCTTATATGTTGAAGTTGATTAATGAATATTGCAGATATTCTTATCACTCAAGAAGATGATAAAGACAAAACTATTATTTTTTTCAAATGTTTTTTTTTTTGAAATATTCTATTTACAAATTATTTAATTTCCAAATATTCATAGCACTTATTTCTTTGTCCATAGATTTTGTTTTAATTTTAACTTGAATGTTGTTTTTCTTTTATTGTCCGTATATATAGATATCATAATATATTGTTTTTAACTTTTTATAATTTTCAATAAATATTGAAAAAATTCTCTGATATTGAAATTGTAACTATTTTTGGGTATTAATTTTTTTTGAATATGTGATGAAGTTATTTATTTTTGCATACATGTGACTTATTTCGTTTTCATTAATTTCATTTTTTATATGGATCTACTCGTGTGCATGCATAATATACTATACGTTGTTAATATACACATATGTAACGATTTCTGAATATAATACACAAATGTATAAAAGTCTGTACACATGTGTATAAAATAACATATGTGTATCTTGTATAAACTGATAGTTAGCGACACTGTACACATGTATATAAACTAACAGCTGTGTATCTTGTATAAATTGATAGTTAGCGAGACTGTACACATTTGTATAAACTAACATCTGTGTATCTTGCATAAATTGATACTAGCGAGACTGTACACATGTGTATACACTAACAGCTGTGTATCTTGTATATACGGAAACTAGCGAGATTTTAGGGATTTTGATTATATTATTTAATAAATGCAATTTACAAAAGATGCAGATACCTTTCTATCAATTATTTTAAAGGGAAGTTACAACATTATAATTACATTCTTGCCATTGTTTAAAAATCTCTAGATGATGTAATCCAGTGGCCTATATTAGTTCACACAGTTCATTTTCAACCTATTGTTCACTCTAGAACCATACCCAAAAAAGTAAGTAATTAAAGATATAAATGATTTAGTATCGTGTACTTCTATATTTTCCAAAATAAGTATTGATTTTGATTTATGTTTTAAATTTTCACGGTTTTCGTAATATTTAAGGTTTACGTGTATATTTATTCAGATAAATGTTTTCACAACATTATAAAAGAAAGAATGAAAAGTAGTTGGTGAGTTTATTGCCGTTATAATACGGGTTAAGTTATTCTAAAAAGTCTCCTAAAATAAGAAATGTACGAAGACACAATGGATGACACAATGACTCGCAAAAAGGACACAATGACGCAAATATAGAAAAGACACAATGATAATAAATAAAAATTCTAAAATCTACAACCTTCAAATCCAAAAATGAGAACTTAAAATCTCGCATCGTAGAATTCGATGAGATAGTTCCAATGACGATTGAATAAGGTAAATCAGAGTCCGTTTGATACCCTTTGTACGCCTTATTTTTTTAGAGCATTTTTATTTGATCTTAAACCGTATAATATAATAATTAGGATCAAATACAAAGGATAAAATAAATAAGAAGTGTAAGAAGGATTCTAGTCCATTGATCTTAGATTTGGAGGGTTGAGATTGGTTGTAGGGAAAAGAAGATAATAGAAGGGCATAAAAGGAATCCTATATTTATGGATTTTCTCTCTCCACATGCAAGTCACATGCCAATTCCCCCATCGATTTAAAACGTCCATAACTTTTTCATACGATATTTTTTTTCAAAAAAAATTTCACCATAATAACGAGCGTTTTTTTATCTTTAATATGAGTACCATATTATCATATAAAAATAAAATAAAAATTTTCATTTTTACTGGGTTTTTTGGCATTGTGTTAAAAGTTCAGGTCATTGTGTCTTTTAACTGGGTTTTGGTCAGTAGAGTTTCTATACATTGTGTTATTATCAAAACCTATAACACAATGTTAATTTGAGTTCTATCCATTGCGTTTTTATAAAATCCTATAACACAATATATGACACAATGAAGATTTTGTTATATCTGGGTTTTCTATAAATTGTGTTATTAGTTCAGGTCATTGTGTTTAATATGTTATTCATTGTGTTTTAATATGTTGTCCATTGTGTTTTAATAAATTGTTTAATTTTTTTATTATCTTGTTCATTGTGTTTTAGTTTGTTATGTATTGTGTTTTTAGTTTGTTTTTCATTGTGTCTTCATCTGCTCTCCATTGTGTCTTTTATCTGTTGTCATTAATTGTGTCTTTTATCTGTTGTCATCAATTGTGTTTTTATTTAGTCTGATTCTTATTGTGTTATATGTTATCGCCATTGTGTTATACGTTATGGTCATTGTGTTTTAGTATGTTGTCCATTGTTTCTTTATCTGTTGTCATTGATTGTGTTTTTATTCTAATTTACATTGTGTTTTACATCATGTCCATTGTGTAATATGTTATTCATTGTGTTTTAATATGTTGTCCATTGTGGTTTAATAATTTGTTCAATTTTTTTATTATCTTGTTCATTGTGTTTTAGTTTGTTATGTATTGTGTTTTTAATTTGTTTTTCATTGTGTCTTCATCTGCTCTCCATTGTGTCTTTTATTTGCTGTCATTAATTGTGTCTTTTATCTGTTGTCATCAATTGTGTTTTTATTTAGTCTGATTCTTATTGTGTTATATGTTATCGCCATTGTGTTATACGTTATGTTTATTGTGTTTTAGTATGTTGTCCATTGTGTCTTTATCTGTTGTCATTGATTGTGTTTTTAATCTAATTTACATTGTGTTTTACATCATGTCCATTGTGTAATATGTTATTCATTGTGTTTTAATATGTTGTCCATTGTGGTTTAATAATTTGTTCAATTTTTTTATTATCTTGTTCATTGTGTTTTAGTTTGTTATGTATTGTGTTTTTAGTTTGTTTTTCATTGTGTCTTCATCTGCTCTCAATTGTGTCTTTTATTTGCTGTCATTAATTGTGTCTTTTATCTGTTGTCATCAATTGTGTTTTTTTTAGTCTGATTCTTATTGTGTTATATGTTATCGCCATTGTGTTATACGTTATGTTCATTGTGTTTTAGTATGTTGTCCATTGTGTCTTTATCTGTTGTCATTGATTGTGCTTTTAATCTAATTTACATTGTGTTTTACATCATGTCCATTGTGTAATATGCAACTGGGTTTTTGAAATTTTTTTGAAAAATATAACAATATGGTACTCATATTAAAGATAAAAAAACGCTCGATTTTATGGTATAATTTTTTTTTTAAACAAATGATGTATAAAAAAGTTACGGACGTTTAAAAGTTAGGGGGGAAATAGCATGTGACTAGCATGTGCATATTCTCTTTCCTCTTGTTGACAAAATTACCCTTTCCATTTAATTACCCATAGGACACTTGTCACTCTCTGGTGCCTTCTTACCCTTCTTATTTTTAAATCTTTTGTATTATAACTCAACCCATATAATAATGATTGTTTTTTTAGAAACAGAAAACATCTGACTACCACAATTATTGATAATTTTGAATTCAATATAAAAGTTTATTTTTTTATTTAACCTTCAACTATCTTGTTTATTACGTAAGAACAACTTAACCGGATACTTATTACAAATCACTTTTAAACGCAAAACTCTAAGAATTTAATCATCTAACGGATTTAATGTCCATCTAAAACTAGTTATGCATTGAACTTATCAACAAATTTTAAAAAGTGACTAAAATACGTCGTCACCTAGCACGTACGCAGTTGTATCGGACAACCCTATTCGTAGTATCAAATTTGCTCATCAAGGTATCTAATTTATCTAAACATAAAATTTACAAAGAGACGAAGATACAAATGGCGACATAGATTTATGAAACAAATCAAAGAAACAAGATCTTTTTAGATTGTGGGTACGAAGGACACCTTAAGACTGTAGGGTGGGGGGCTGGGTGACATGTCTGGCTTGGTTTTGGTTGGCTAGTTCGATCTAGCCGTTGGTGGTAGTCGTTGTCAAACTAAACAAAAATTCACATGGCTGGCAACGACAAGATAAGCCATACCACACCCTTAGTTTTTGAGTATTACTTTGTGGATCCAACCCTCACCACGTGTCGAGCAATCCGACCACAGAACCGCAAGTCATTAATGATTCATCGTACTTTCCGAGCATGTCAGTAACTGTTCAAGATACTCTGCCCCCAAATCCTCAAAAACCACAATATTATTTGTAGCCCCTCCTACAACTTTTTTATTTTTTCTACTAACCGGTTTTTTCCTCATTGAGTGGCGTTTCTTTAGCACCATCACCGGCGAACACCCTTCTTCAAATCCATATTTCATTTCCTCTAATGACTCCTTCACACTCTCCACAGGAAAATTCAACACCGCTGCAGTCCCTCTCATCGCAAATGCGGCCTGATCATACGCCATCGCGGCTGCTTCGGCACTGTCAAACGTCCCGAGCCAAACCCGGATTCCATGCCTTGTGGAATCCCGTATCTCCGCCGCGAACTTCCCCCACGGCCGCCTTCTCACTCCTCTATACGACTTCTGTTTTTTAGATATTTCAGGTTTGGTTTTGGAGCTGACTTCTTCTTCCTTCACAGCTCGGGCGGTGTAGGAATTCGACTCAGACGATTGATCCGTCGTTTGGTTTGACGCGATCATATCGAAGAGAAGCATGTCTTCAGAATCGTTTAGATTGAAAGGGAGTGAGTTGTGTTGGAAAAGAAGTTCGTCCCATGAGTAAGAGGATTCCGGCGAGCCATCGGAGCCGGAGGTGGGGTAGTATTGTTGAATGAAAGGATTATTCGCCATTAATGTGAGTTGTGATGGTTCACATAAAACAGAGTCTTGCTGCTTTATATACCGTTAGAAAATCTTGATCTTCTAGAGTTCTACACATGTTTGATTAAAAATTCGTTGGTTGTTTAATATTCTTTCTTCTTTTTTATTCCAAGTTGTAGTAATTTTCTCACTTGGAGCTTACCGGCAAGGGTTTTTAACATATATTAAAAGTTTGAATTTTATTTGTTAATGGGTAGTCACATTATTGGACTTCCATGTAGGGGTGAGTAGAAAATCGAAATAACCGAATCGTAACCGAAATAACCGAAAAATCCGGACAGAAAAAACCGAATCGAAACAAAAACCGATGGTTCGGTTTTTGGATTTTTAATAACCGAAAATTTCGGTTCGGTTTTCGGATAATCATTTTCAATAACCGAAAATAACCGAACCGAACCGATTAGTTTTAATCGTATACCAAATCTATATATTTTTCTTTTTAAGTTTTTACCCATGCTACTAAGAATTATTAATTTTATTCTTGTTTGTTAAATATTTATAATAAGAACATTACCATGTTTATTTATCATTAAAATTTTTCATTGTTTACAAGAACTAACAAAGTTTAATATAAAAACTAAATGGTTTTCAAAGTATTATAAAAGAATGCGTCTTAACAAAAACTTTGGAGAAACATTAAAATAGATTAGAAGGTTAGGTTTATGTGAATAATATATTAATTTAAAAGATTAAATATATTAAATTAAATGTAAACATTTAAGAAAGATTCTTAAACTTTGAATTATACTTTTAAGTTTTGAATCTTACATAATTTGTTTCAAAAACCGAAAAAAACCAAAAAACCGAACCGAACCGTTGCCGAAACCGAAAAAACCGAAACCGAACGGTTTTTAAAAACCAAAAACCGAACTTTCGGTTACGGTTTTGGTTTTACCCAAAAACCGAACCGAACCGTGCACACCCCTACTTCCATGCACATTATTTATTTTATTTTGGTGTTAAAAAACTTTTAATTATGCTTATGTGAAGAGGTATGGTGATAAATCAGCGCATACATGTCACGAGGACCACACTACTTTTCTAAAATGGCGTTTACATCACATGAGTGCATCCAGAAGGTTCCAGAACCTTCTAGAAAAAATCACCTAGTGACAAGAAAGTTGCTCCTACAGACAAAAAGGACAACACGTGGCACCAAAAGATGGACGCCAGCAGCGATTGCTAGATCCTTGAAGGACATGCCGACAACCAGCACAAGCGGGCGCCCAGCTGGAACGAATGACTGCGTGCCACGTCACCTCTGGTACTGACGATGCCAGAGGGTACAGAAAGGATATTCCTCCTGGTCGGACAGCTGACGAGCACTGGCTAGCTGGCAGGCCTCATCCTCCTCCTTTACCCTTCTCTGGCTATAAATAGAGGACTCCACCTCCAGGTTTATGGATTCGATTTCTCACTCTCTTACTCTTAACACACATTTATCCTCAGAACAATACTTATTCTCACGCCGGAGTGTGGTCACAAGGAGAACCCCCATATTCCCCTCCTTGTGGCGAGTCACCGGTGTTGTTTTGTAGGATACTCTCTAAAAGATCAGCTTAACGGCGAGTGAAGAAAGAGATTGAACCAACCTTCACGAGACAACCAGCTGGGATAACTAAGTGTTAACCAGTGTTTCATCAGTGGCGCCCACCGCATTTTTACAACCATTTTCATCTCTTTTCTTTCCAAAAACACTCCTCAATGGCTGAACGAAACTCTTCTTTTCAAATCGGCGTGGAAAGCTCTCCGTTTGGCTGAACCAAACTCTTCTTTTAGATAATATTTTATAGAGAGAGTCTCTCGAATAAAAGAAGAAATGCGTACGAAGCATACGCGACAATTGTATTTGTTGATCTTCCAAGATTAATGTCTCAAAATCAAGCGATTACAATTTCGTAATTTCAAGGCTTCTATAATTCAAAAAACAATTAGAGAAAGGGTATTCTTTTCTTTTCTCAATTGAACTCATTCTTCCTTGATTTTTAAACGGCTATAACTTTTTCATACGTTAATATTTTTTAAATTAAATCGTATTAACGAGCATTTCATTATTCTTTATTGGGAAATTGGCCTGTAATAATCCCTAGTAGATGTCATTGGCCATTGGCAGTCCCACTTTTGAATATTCCCCCTGTCAGTCCAACCTTTCACCTATTTTTCCTCCATCGGTCCCCCGTTAATAAAAACTTAACGAAGTTAAATTTTTTCCGAATTACAAACAGATTTTTAGGGCTTTTGATCAGAACAACGATATGAGTCCATTGATGTAAAACTTACCTTGAAACGGTGCTCCTAACGACGAAAACGGTGCTTCAATTCAGGTGTTTAAACTTCCAATTAACAAAAATCAAGTCGTTTGGAGCACCGCTTCGAGGTAAGTTTTACATCAGTGGACTCGTACTGTCGTTCTTATCAAAAGCCCTAAAACATTTGTTTATAATTCGGAAAAAAAAAAAACTTAACTCCGTTAAGTTCTTTTAACGGTGGACCGGTGGAGGAAAAATAGATGAATGGTTGGACTAGCAGGGAGAATATTCAAAAGTGGGACTGCCAATTGGCAATGACGTCTACTAGAGATTATTACAAGCCAATTTTCCTATTACATTCGACCAGACTATTGTTATAGTTTTCTTAAAAAAAGATTTAAAGGATATGTGATTAGCCATTCAATTTATATCATTAAGTGATTACATATTCAACATAAATCATTACATGTTACACATTCATTATGATTTGTTAAAAAAAGATTTACAGGATACGCGATTACCCATTAAATATAAATCATTACATGATTACACATTCATCATAAATCATTACGTGATTACACATTCATTGTAAATCCATTACGTGACTACATAGCCAATATGATTTGTTATAATTACATACTAGAACATAATCAATGAATACCTAAATCACCTACCATATGTGAAAAGTAATAACAAATTACGTGACTATGTGATTTTGAATAACCATTACATGATTACGTCATTTCATTATAGCATTTTATATGAAACCTCACTGAGTGATTACATAATTACGTAACAATAGTTGACTATGTATTATTACTTGATTACGTGATTTTTGAATACCCATTACGTGTTTATGTGATTTCATTATAATATTTATATGAAACCCCAATGAGTGATTACGTAATTATGTACTAACCATAACTATAATAAAAAAAACAAAATATGTAATACATAATATTTCTCGAAATACCTAATATTTCAGGTCTAATCACGTATTAAGTATAAAATGCATGGGCGGCTCTTTAGGTGTGCGGGGAGGACTTCCGCACAAGGCCCGTTTTTTTTAGGGGCACGAGATTTTTTTTAAAAATTCGATATATATATGTTATTTTAAAAAAAAAAATTGTACACACATAACAAATCCAATATAGAGGCCCATTATCAAAAGATTTGTATTTTTTATAATTTACCCAACTTAACACTAGGTTTATTGGGCCCAATCCAATACTAAAATGATTAAAAAAAATACGCAGGGCCTGGAAACTAGACGGACGGAACTTCGAAATACCGAATACGCAGCAGGAAATCGAACGACACGAAGGCACTACGGCAGAAGATCAGGTGAATTTCCGATTGAACTTTGATATATTGAAACTTTGGTTCTCAATTTCTGATTATTGATTAACAGTTCGTAAGTTCGTTTATAGAATATTGTTGTAAAAGTTGAAACTTTGATTGAACAGTGAAAGTTATGAGATGAGTTGTGACATCAGAATTATTGATGTTGATTATTATTCATAATTTCATATTCATATTTATATAACTGTTAGTTTAATACTTTAATTGTTGAAACTTTGATAGAACTGATCATCATATATTCATAATTTCATATTTACAGAACTGTTAGTTTAATTGTTGATGTTGATTATTATTTTGTTTAACATCAGAACCCGTATCGTGTATTGTCGTATTGATTAAGTGTTGTCTTTTTTTAGGCGTTAATGAATAATGGCTCCTAAACAAGCTTCCGGATGGCAAAAACGTCAAAAAAGGAAACGAGCGGATGAATTGGTGAAGTCTCAAGCCGGTGCTATGCAAAAGTTTTTGGCGCCTAATCCACCTACAGTTAATGTTGAAAATCAACAAGAAGACGTTGAAGATGCACTCAAGTTTGAAGGGAGCTCAGATATTGATGCTGAGGCACTATATATGGAGCTTAATTTATTTCGTGCATCACTAACCAATAAATTTAGCGACCCTGTAGATGTTTTGGAGCATATGAAAGAAGATGATTATTTCCCAGAAGCATGCATTGCATATAGAATATTGTTAACTATTCCATTCACTGTGGCATCTGCAGAAAGAAGTTTTTCAAAGTTGAAGTTGTTAAAATCTTACTTACGATCCACAATGTCTCAAGATAGACTTAGTGGCTTGGCAATGATAGCTATCGAGAACGAAGTCTTGGATAATATAAATTGTGAAGAGTTGATCCAACAATTTGCTATGAAGAACGCAAGGAGGACTGCACGAATCATTGGTTAGCTATTAACTTATTATTTATTACAGTATGTAACTCATTAGAATACTATGATTTTGTCATTGTCGTAATTGCATTGTTTATCAAATACTACAATTTTTGTCATTTTTCGTAATTATGTCGTTTATCGTTAAAGCATATGGGCCCATTTTTCGAGCTCGAACAGGGTACGTGAATTCTCGGAGACGCCACTGATAAAATGTAATACAAAGCATTAGCCAATCAACTTATAATAACTACATAATGTTGAATATTAGAGATTTAATCACGTAATAAAGAATAAACAATTAAGTTCTTATGATTGAATGTGTAATCATGTAATAAAATAATTTTAATAATATCAATTATAACAAATCATATTGAATGTATAATTATGTAATTGATCTATATTAAATGTGTAATCACGTAATAATTTATATTGAATGTGTAATCACGTAACGATTTACATTGAATGTGTATTCACGTATCTTGTAAATAAAATTTAGAAAACTATAGTAATAATCTGCTCGAATTAAAGAGATTGAAATGATCGTTAATACTGGGCAATTTAAAAAAAAAAATTAACGTAAAAAGTTAGCCGTTTGAAAATAAAAGGATAGTTGTTCAATTGAAAAAAAGACCATATTTCTCTTCCAACCTTAAATTAGAAATGAGACGTATCATTCCATAATCTCACGTACACTTCCCATGCGATTTTGTTCTTGTGCATGATCTTTATACATATTTTATAGATTAGGTTATGAATAAACCGAATATCATATGTAAGGTTTATAGCAGGGCCGGCTCTTGGGCCGGCCAATCCGTGCCGTTGCTCAAGCCCCAAATCTTCAAAGGGCACGAAAGATTTTTATGAGATTTTATATGTATTTAAATTATATATTTAATATATGCATTCATTAATTATGCAAAAAAGTATTGGTAGTTGAGTGGAAAAAAACTATTTTATAATTGTAGATATCTTAAGTTCAAGTCTTGGCTTCATCACGAATGTTTAATTTTTTTAGTTTATTTCCCTTTAACCATAATTTTGGGCCCAATTTTTTTTATAGCCCGAGGCCTTAATTTTTTTTAGAGTTCTCAGGGACGGCTCTGGTTTATAGAGTTAATAATATTTTATGATATAAACTTTTTGTAAAGATGAAAATGAACGAGATATTCTTGGTAATTCTTAAAGTTTCTCATATAGTTTTGTTGAATCATATATAGATCACTACACTATAGGTGCTAGATTCATGGTACCGGAAGGTGATTATTTTAAATGGTAAAAGAAATACAATTTTTAATTCATGTTGAAGTGGAAGCTTAAAAAACTTGGTATCTTCCAGAGACACACTCGTCCCCCCCCCCCCCCCCCCTTTGGGGCCGTCGCACACCACCCCCTTGGGCCCGTCTCGGCACTTCCATCGGGATAGAGACGTTGGAGACGGGGCGATTTTTTGAATTGGTGGGCCCCCCTAACGGTAACTTTCAATATTTATAAAAAAAAAAAAATCACCCCACCACTATAAATTAAACCACTTTTCACTCTACTTTTTTACCAAATACTTCCCCAATTTTATAAAAAATCCTCTCCCAACCTTAAATAAATTTATGGATCCCTACAACCCAAATAATCCCAACTCAAGTTCACACCCGTTTTCGTCACCCGGCTACACACCCGTAATGGACAACTCTTTTGCGGGTTACCAACAAATGCCCAACGCTTTCAACCAACGAAACCAATACCCGTTCAACCCAATGCAAATGCAACAACCCAACATGTCGTTCAACCAAATGTCATATCAAATGCAGCAACTAATGCAAAACCCGCTAAATATGCCATATCAATCATCGCCACAAGCACATCCAACACAAATCGAGGAACAAGATGATGACGTAGAGGTTGTGCCAGAAACGCAACCTGAACCTTAAAAAAAGAAAAATAAAAAGGGAAAGGGTAAAAAAGATGACGCCAAACAACAACAATGGTCAAAAATTGAGGAAGAGGCGTTGTCGAATGCATATATTAAATCTTCAACGTCTCCTATAGTCGGTAAAATATTATTATTGTTATAAAATTATTTTTTGTACAATATATTATTATTGTTATTAAATATTATTTGTACATTATATTATTATTGTTATTAAATATTTATTTGTACACTATATTTTTCTAACAAAATATTATTATTATTGTTACTAACTTGTAGGTAACAATCAACAAAGCGATGGGTTTTGGAAAGAAGCCTTTGATATATTCCACGCGCTTATGGAACAAGACGAGTACAGAACCATTGATTCTATCAGCTCCAAGTGGCGCAAGATGAATACGGTGATCCAACGCTTTTGTGGGTTTTATAACACAACGCTCTCCAACAAACCGAGTGGGTGGAACCACGAAAATGTTTTCAATGAAGCGTTGCGTTTATACGAAAATGAGAACAAAACTTCTTTCCCACATGTCCGTTCTTGGCAAATTGTAAAGGATCAACCAAAATGGAAGGGAACTCGAAATGAGGTTGCAAGCGCGAAACGAGCAACGAAACGGTCTAAAACTTCCGAGTCAGGAAGTTATAGCGTTGGATGCTCAACCGGTCGTTGCCAAATAAATATCAACGACGAGCCCGACTATGAGGAGGAGCCGATTGAAGATGAAGAACGTCCCACAGGAAGGGACAAAAGTAAAAAGATAGCGGCTGAAAAAAAGAAACAAGCCGCAACAGGAAGTGGTGGTGGTTCGAAGTTGGAAGGTATTATGGCCGAGTTGAAAGCATTCAACCAAACCTTTACCGAGACGCAAACCGAGAAGGTAAAGGTGAAAAAACAACTAGCCGGGGAGAAGCAAAGGAAGCAAGAAGAAGCGCAGCAGTTGGAGGAATGGAAAATATTAACCACCGACCTTAGCGAATATCCACCGGAAGACCGTCCCATTTTACAAATGATGAAGGAAAAAATTAGGAAAAAATGGAGTGAGGAGTGTAGTTTTTTTTAAATGTAACTTTAGGTTTTTTATAAGTGTGTTTTTTTTTTTATTTAAATGTAACTTTAGGTTGTTGTTTTTTTAGGTTTTATTTAAATGTAACTTTTTTATTTTTATTTAGTTTGTTTTCATTAATTAATTAAATCAAATAAATAATAATAAAAAAATGGAGAAGGAGCATCCACCACACCCTTGGGTAGTCCCCAAGGGGATGCTCCTTCACCAATGCTTAGTTGGCGCCTATGTGACGGGTAGTCCATTTGGGGACTATCCTCACCATACCCTTTGTTCTAAGAGCATTCACAATAATCCGTTTTGGGTATTGCTTTTACTCAATTTTCCACATCATCCATTTTTCCTTATTGCAGACCTTGTTTTTGTGCCCCATATTTGAGATATGTTCTTCTACAAAAATGACTAAAAACAACCAAATGGTGAGCCACCTTGTCCTTTTAATTATATATTATTTAGATAGAGAGGGATTTTTTTTATAAGGTGATGATGTGGTAATGTTTTTGGGTATTTTTAAGTTTTCTTATTGGGTGAGTTTTAGGTATTTTTAGAGAACGAGTATTTTTCTGATGTGGCAGCTGACTAGGCACGTTTTTATATGTTTTTAAGTCTCCTTATTATGGATGGTCTAGAGCATTCACATCCAATCCATCAAATTATACATACATTCCACTAAAAAACAACTCCTATATCAATATATTTCCACTAAAAACAAATACTTTTTCTCTCTCCTTTCAATTAAATAATATTATCATTACATTTTTCTCTCACTTCCACTCACAACCACTTTCAAAATATATTAAAAAATTATAACAGGTGAACAGTATCCCCCCAAATATACAGATGAACAGTAACATTTTCTCTCTCCTCTACTCACAACCACTTTTTATACCCTTTATAATATAAAAACCCCTCCTCACATAATTTGATGGTTAGGATGTGAATGCTCTTATAACTATTACTCTGGAAATAAAAGTTGGAAAGAGCACGTGAGTCAAATGACGCAAGGCGGCGGACCGGACCCAGATTTTGACGGCCTTTTAACAATTTATTAGATCCCTGTTGTACCAAGTTCTTCTCCCCTAAATTGAAGATAAATGGATTAAGTTGATATTTCAAGAAAAGGTTAAGAGCCTAATTAATCGAGATAAAATATGTGATTATCATACCATATCATGGGTATATTCTATTGGACACTTATTTATTCTTTATTATTATTTTTTTTAAACGGTAAATCACTTTATATATATATATATATAGGGGAAGGTTCAAATGAAAACCACTAGTTCTTGTGAAAACTCAAAAACTAATTAAAAAAGCCAAAAAAAATACCAAAATTTTTTTTTTTTTTGCATACCAATTTTCGCAGGTTTTTTTTATATAAAAAAAATGTTCAAAAAAAAAAAATTTGTAGTGCACATGTGTATGTGTACTACAAATTTTTTTTTGAAATTTTTTTTATATATAAAAACCTGCGATTTTTATAAAAAAATTGAAAAAAAAAATTTTGGTGTGTTTTTTAGGCTTTTTTTAGTTAGTTTTCGAGTTTTCACAATAAAAGTGGTTTTCATTTGAACCATCCCCTATATATATATAAGTGCCCGCTAAAATGAGAACCACCTCGAGTTGTAAGAACCGTGAGAACTACTAGATCCGGAGTGAGGTGGACCAAAATTTTCTTTTCATAAACGTAGATGCGTGTATTATAAACACATTTGTAAAAAAAATTCAAAAAAAAAAATGTCGTGTGTGTAGTTTTGAGCACAACAAGTTTGTGTTTACGGGTACCGTAAATTTTCCGGTTAAATTTACGGTACCCGTAAAAACAAACTTGTGGTGCTCAAAACTACACACACGACATTTTTTTTTACAAATGTGTTTATAATACACGCATCTACGTTTATGAAAAAAAATTTGGTCCACCTCGCCCCGTACGGTGTAGTTCTCACGGTTCTTACAACTCGAGTTGGTTCTCATTTTAGCGGTCCCTATATATATATATATATAAAGAGCCAGCTAGAAACTGAGAAACAAAACAGGAAAAAACGAAAAACGACAGAAACATAAAGACAACTACATCAGCCCTACGGAATCAAAAATCAACCAATTCCATCCGGATCCCAAACCGACACCGAACCCCCATTGATATTGATTGAGATAAAATTCATTGATCCCGGTTAAACTCTATCTCCCCACGCACCAATTTTTTTATGTGATTCTCAAATCCATCCACACCTATCCCCAGACAGGCCCCAAATTCCAATGTACGAGAGACTTCATCCTCGAAATTAAGGCGAACCTACTCTTCCCCCGCAATTTCTTCCGACGCCTCCCTGTGCATACTCCAACTTGGAACAAATTCCCTCATCCTGTTGACCTCCTCCTCCAATCGGAAGATCTCCTCGAGGTTGAAAGGGTCCGAAGTGTTGGTAATCTCCGGCTCCTGATTAAGATCAGGGATAATTAAGTTTTGGGCCTTTTTCTTGGGTTTTTTACCGCGTTTAGGCCTGCATGTGATGTAACTGGGCCTAGTATTGTTAGGACTTGGCCCATCTTGCTCTTCTGCTTGAACGTTACCCGAGACATGCCCCACATCTTCTTTGTCATCGTGATTGCTTTGTTGCGGCGAAACCTGTTCCCGAAGCATCTCCTACGTGTTCAGCAGTCTCTCCCATATTAAAATTGGTAGGGATTTCTCCTTCTTCTAGAACCTCGGGCCCACCTCCCTCACCCCTTGGAATAATAACCGTCACCCCCCACAATTATCAAAACCCATGCGAGTATTTTCATTAAATCCCAACCCCTCGTCTTCCGCAACGGCAGTGATTCTCTATCCTCATGCGTAGTAAAATATCCACTGTCTACATCCTTTACGTGTTTCGAGCTTTGTGCACAATTAAAGTTGAGAACTCCATGCAGGTTTCCCATGCAAAACTCATCATCTTCCTTGGACACACCCTTCAACTTCCGGTCGATAGACCCGTTATCAGCGGATTTGACCGCCGGCGTACCTGGAACAACATATTCTGGCTGACTATCATCCAAAAACAACGGATACCACTGGCCGTCAATCTCCTCAATCCAGACTTTGATATCATAGTCACGCCACTTTAGAGTCATCTCCCTGGACACCTTATTGCCGGTCTTTACAAGGACCGCCATTCTATCAACCGCTATGTTCTCATCCTCCGATGATACTTCCGACTTGACCAGAAGTCTACCGCACCTTTCTCCTATGCGATTCAATACGTGCCTATCCCATAAACAAGCTGGCACCCCGATAACACGTATCCATGCAACTCTTTCGAACACAGGATGGATTCCTTCCCACACATACAATCTTGAGAACCAGTTAACCCAAGTATCCACCTGGGTTCTTAAAAAAAAACCTCCGCCAGGTCAGCACTTCCAAAGGTTATCATAACTTTAATACCTCCAATGTACCTTAAAATTGTGCCTTGATCGACCAAGCCAAAAAGATACATCTTGAGATTATTCAAAATCTCCAAGTCCTTTGCTTCTCCAATAAGAGACTTAAACTCCCAAGACTTCTTAGACTCCAGGTTCAAATGAGGAAGTTCAATGACGTTTCCAGCCACAGGATTCGATTTCACGTTGTGGAAAGCATCCTTGTATGGAAAAGAACCCCCGTTCCACGGAGTGTTCGCTTTGTCATTTTTCATCACCCTATAAGCAGGTGGTTGATCACCCAGCCTATTGAAAACTGAGTTTGGCCCCCTGCTAGAGTGCACAAAGATCTTCGACCCATCCCTATTGTATTTTGCTGCATTAATCCCGAGCACCGCTCCATCAATTGTAACTTCTTTTAGTCTTTCTACCCACCAATCTACATCCCATGCGCTCGAAAGCTTGATAACACCAAACTTGTTCCCTGCACCATCCCTTTTGAGCGGAACGAACGCATCTTCAAGATTATCGAAATGCTGGAAAGCCTCCCATAATCTCTCTCTCGAACATCCATCTGGTAGGTTTGAAACAAAAAAGTAGTAGCATTCCGAAGTCTCTGTTCTCTATTGTTGAACCTCCTCTCTTGTCTTGCTTCCTTTTTGCTTAAAACCCGGTTCCATCTCTCTTCTCTTTGGTATTTTCCTTCCTTGATGTTGCTGATTTCTTCCTGTTTTCTCCTCCTAAGGTCTTAACTGTCTTCAATGGAATGACTTGGATGCCCCCATCGCCTGTGTTCCCTGCGTCCCCCCATCTGGCTTGTTCATTCATGCACTAATGCCAACGTACATAAAAAAAAAAAAAAAGAAGAGAGATGGAACCGGGTTTTGTCTTTTATCTATTTACTTTCCTTTCAGGCATTGTTGTTTGACATAAAAATCAACGAGTTATGTATTTAATGTTTCAAAATCTTGCACGGTCCTTTGAGCCTAACCCAGTTAATTTTTTTCGTTAAACAACCCTTATCTTTTTGAATGAACTAAATTACCCTTGTTAAATAAAAGTAAAAAATCTATCTATATTTTAAGCTACTCTCTCTCCCTCTATTTTCCTCTCACTAAACTATCTCATCGGAATCCATCAGATTCATTCGGGAGCACCGAAACGGTCCGAGCATTCGGGAGCACCGAAATGGTCCTCACAAGTGGTATCAGAGCTTGGAGATCGGTTTCAAGGACTTATAATGTAACACCTGTGCCTTCACGGCCATCAAACAAATACCAAACCAATGAAATATTATAATTCATACTTGGGATTTGTAAAAATATGTGTATCTTTTGCACATATCGACTCATGTTTGATTTCAAGCTCTAAATCGCTTTCTGGAAGGTTATACGCGCACTAATGCGTAAATATAACCAGTTTAACGCAACAAACACTCCGGAATAGTGAAATAGGCTTAACATACCTTAAATAACCTTTACATAACTTAGATATAAGTTTATAAAGGTTTGGTGTGGTGAAATCAAAGTTAAATCCCTTACAGGGACTAAAGTTGACAAACTGCGAAAGTATGCCAATTTGAACTGTAACAGACCTTCCGGAACATGACCATAAGTTAAACACACCATAAATATCCTTTACATAGCTTAGAAATAGGCTTTAATGGGTTCGGTGTGCTAAAATAAACTTTTGGGTCATTCAGGGACTAAAAGTGTCAAAAAGTGCACAAGTTTGCATTTTCGCGCATAACTTACGTTCTGAATACATCCGGACATCCAAAAATTTATGTGAGCATGACTATATTATATTTTAGTGTTCGCCTTAAGAAAAATCCATTCGTCGCGTCATTTGGTTCGTTTTTCGCGCTTGTGCGCATTCCGTCGTAATTAAGCGAACATCGCGTTCGTACGACCAAATGAACCATCATCCGGCATATTTTTGAGTATGTTTTGAGTTCCCTATACTTTAACTTCATTTTAGAGCCTTGAAATGAGGTTAACGGGGTTCAAACGCATCGAAAAAGGCCTTAAACACGTGCAGGGACCATTTCTGCAAATTCTGAAACTTTTCTGATTCAGGTGAGGCAGTGGCGTAGCGCGACGCCTAAAGCCTTACCAGTCGCGCTACGCGACTGCATGATCTGGACCAGATTCATTGTTCTTGTTGCAAGTTGCAGCTGGTTGATTCGTGTCCACACATTTCCTATCGTCTAGTCAGCGGATAAGAACCATTTTTAGCTACCATAAGGTTCCGACAAGTGTACGGGTTGGATCATGGCACGTTTTCCATGAAACGATCTCAACGGTTCACCGAAAACTATATATACCCCATACCCCCCATTGCATAACTTACAAGAATTCTGATTTTAGAAACTCTAAGTTGAAACCATTGTTTCATACCTGAGATTCTTGAATCGGGATTAGCATTCGGGGACCCTGGGTATGTATTCTTTCGTTCTTTTCCTTATTTTACTGCTTTTCGAGTCAGAAAGTCAAACTTTGTTTGACTTTCAGCGTTGACCAGTAATGGTCAATGCGAAGTTCGTTTGAACTTCGCAACGTGAGTGTAATCACGTTGGTTATAGTCCCTTGGGACTATGCCCACTGATTACCACGTTGTCTAGGGTCGTAGGGTAGGCGATCTAATAAATCGCCTATACCTTCGAACCTGACCCAGTTTGGTCGATCATTAGGATCCGACCAAATACATTAGGTGACCATAGTATAGGGCATAACCTTCCGAGGTTATACCCTATGGTCACATCGTTTAAGTAGTTGTATGATAGGTAGTTTATATGCCTTAGGTAAATTACCAGAATACCCTTTTCATGTATAATTGGTAATTAAGCATATGTAACCTAAACTTTTGTCACATAACTGATTATGTAACATGTTTAGGCATATAACACTTGTCATAGGACTAGTTAGGCGGTCCGAACGCGTTTCACGCGAACGACGCGTTAAAGTAGCATAAGCTACCTAAACGGGTCGTAATGGGTCGTAGACAGTTATGTTAGGTTTCGTTTAGTATGTAGGCTTTGTTAAACCATATCACACGAGTCTCCACACTCGTTTGGTTTACAAACCCTAATGCTACCCAGTCTTCCGATTTAGGTCCGGTTATTTAACATAGTTACCTATAGTAGGTGCCGTTTGATTCCGTGATCTCTAGCTTTGCTTGGTGGTTATCCTAGGACTTCTGAGCAATCTCAAGTGAGTACATAGACCCCTCTTTTACTGTTTTCCAAACTGTTTTGGGGTGGAACACATGTGCCTACTTGTTACTTTCGTGCTTTCCTGTTTTCACATCATATACTTGTTATGTTCATTAGTACACTATTAGTACATTGTTTTATCTTACATTTCTGCCATGTATGTTGACTGATAACATGCTAGCACATTGATTTACATGACTTTTCTGCTTTGTATGTTAACTTAGCATACTTAGTACATTATTTTACATTGCGTCTCTGTTGCATATGTTCCAGTAACATATGGACACATTGTTTTACAGCTCTACCTTGTATGTTTACTCTAGCATACTAGGTACATTATCTTCATAAAACATGCTTACATTTTGGTATGACATTTGGTTTGTTTAAACTATACTATACATTCATTAACACCGATCATGCCGCTCGGTAGTAGGTAGTGGTACCATAGGACTTGACAAATCCCGTTCCGGACATCCCAGGGAAAGGGGATGAAAGGAATGACCGAATCCGAATACATATTCTCTTGATAACTCACTTTTACATAGTTATCCGTCTGTCTCAAGGCTTGGATGTATGAATTTTCACAATACCGCATAAATGTTCATATTCAGTATAGCATGCATATATCTTACAAAACATAACTTTGATTTAAACCAAGTTTTACTTCAATACTTTGTTTTGTACATTTTTACTTATGGTTTAAGTAGTCTAAATTTTACTTACCATACATATCATTTTGGTTATACATTACTTGACTACTTTTGGACTATAAACATTTGACATGGATATTTGACATAGACATTTGACATGGATATTTGACATAGACATTTGACATGGATATTTGACATAGACATTTTGACATGATTTACATCTTGACATGAACATTTTACATTGTTTGGTTTGGTTTGATTATGTGATTAAGTAACGATGCGTGTGTAATATGATACAAGCATGGTGGATACGCCGCTGGTACTTCCTATATATAAGTGTTTGTATGGTATTACATGTCGTAACGTTATTTGAATCATTTCAGTTTGAGACATAGAACATTTCATACAAATAACATACTTTTCACAAGACATTGATTTATAAACAACTTATCTTATGCAAACATATTTTACTTGGTTATTCATTTAACCTTACATTTATTTATACTTATCATCTGATCTTATCGTTTTTCAAATGATTTAAAAGACAAAGCAAATAACAAGGTTCATGACTAAACATTTTCTCAAACATAAGTCATGAATCTTATTTTCACAAAACCTATGTATCTCACAGGCATTTTTATGCTGACGTACCTATTTTCACATGTGTTTTTCAGGAACTGTTGCATAAGATGATCAAGATACACATAGACAGACTTGGGCTTTAGTGATAATAAAAGATGCAAGACTAGTTAATTATGTTGTATTTCTTTGTTTGTTAAGGCATTGTAACACTTTTAATCAATAAAACGAAACTTTAATTTCCATAGTTGTGAAACATTAATTCTGTTACAACACTCCCCGATGTTTCCGCCACGTTTTGTATGTTCTACGTGGTCGGGGTGTGACATATAACACAAGATACCAGCAATGTCAAGCAGATTTCAAGCCGATTTGAATCTGATTACATCATCTTTCTTATCTCATTTCTTCTACTCATCTTCTTTCTACTTAAAACGCAAAATTAACGCTGAATTCACGGACAAAATTTTCTGATTTTCAGATATAATGTGCGAAAACATGTTTTAATCAATCCTTGAAAAATTCAGACAAAAATTCAAACTAATTTGTTGAAAATTCTTGGAAAAACCATGAAAAACACAACTTGAGGTTCGCAGGTCGCCCGAATTGCACCAGTCACTCTCGTACGAAGTGAAATAATCTTTCGGACGAAAGTGCTAAAAGTCAGTTTATTGAAGAAATTGTCACATTCGCACGAAACGACATTCCCATTCGTATGAAAGTGCTCAGTCTTTTTTTTGTCCAGTCAAACTTGACCAGTTCGCACGAAAGTGGCATTCCTTTTTGTACAAAAGCAGTTTATCTCTTTCGTTTTAAAGTTTGGTTTGCTGTGTGTTAACTTTTTCAGGTATTTCTCGAGAAGTTCAAAGATTGTAATCACGGAGTCAGAGTTTTACAACGAGTTCTCTGACGCTTTCACGATAGCACCAACATCCGCACCAAGAACAATAACAAATGCTATATCTGAGAGATTAAGTATTGACAACGCTTATGGAACTTATCAAAAACCACCAAAGTTAATGAACATGGAGGACTACAATAGGTAGAGTGAGCGTTTTGAAAACTGGGTCAAAGCTTATGCATTTGATAGCTGGTTAAAGTTAAAAGTTGGATATAAACGTCCAAAAAACGATCGTAATGAAATACTACCAATTGAGGATTTACTTGCAGATGATTGAACGGATTAAACTAATGAGTTAAAAATGATCACATTTCTGCAACAATCAGTCAGAGATGATATCCTTTCTTTGCTTCAACACTCAGGATCATCAAAAGCAATTTTGGAAGCATTGAAAAAGCAAATATGAAGGTGGGGCAGAAATGATGAAAAGCAAGAAGTCATTGTTAAAGAAAGAATTTTCTCTTCAATTGTTAAAAAGGTGAAAACATCAAACAGATGATAGAGCGTTATTGTCATCTGATACTTGACTTGGAAAGACTTCAGATAAACAAGGACAAAGAGGAGATAATTGACAAGCTCATAGAAGCCGTACCGAATGAAGATGATTGGTTTACATACCTCATGATTCTCAAGAATAGTGCAGAGTTTGGGAGATGCTGTCGAGGGGTCGGGCATGCCACGTTTATTCCTTTTCTTGTATTATTGCTGGATTTGGCTGCATTTTTGCTTCTTTTGTTCATTTAAGCTCTTTTAACCCTGAAAATACAAAAGGAAGACAAAAGCACACTTTTCCAACATTAGTACTAAAAAATGGTTAGTTTTATGCCTCAATTGATGTAATTTATATGTTGCATTTTGCACACATCAGGCCTCGTCTGTTCCTATGTGAGCATGCATCATAATCATCGTTAAATATCATCAAACTATAGTACCTGAAACATATGTGAAAATACATCAGCATAAAAATGTCGGCGAGTACATAGGTTTTGTGTGAGTGTTGGATTCATGGCTCGTTTACATGTTACAATACCTCGTTTGACTACAAGAGTCGTTTATCGAAAAACCTTGTTTTGAAAAGAGTTTGGTATTGCAATATGAATAACCAACTCAAAATAAGTGGTTATAGTTTATAAAATCTCGTTGCCATGAATCTTAACCCAAAACGTTTGTTTAAGTAAACCAAATCATAAATTGTTCTCGTAATAAAACTCGTATGGTTTATATTGTTAGAAAAACCTTGTAGTGTAACTTTGTTTTGAAAACATTCGACCAAGTGATCTAGATAACGCAACGATATGTAATGTGTTAAAAGCACTTATATATAGGAAGTACCAACGACGTATGTAACACCTGTGCCTCCACGGCCATCAAACAAATACCGAACCAATGAAATATTATATTTCATACTTGGGATTTGTAAAAATATGTGTATCATTTGCACATATCAATTTTTGTTCAATTCCAAAACTCTAAATCGCTTTCAGGAAGGTTATACGCGCACCGATGCGTAAATATAACCAGTTTAATGCAAAAAACACTCCGGAATAGTGACATAGGCTTAGCATACCTTAAATAACCTTTACATAACTTAGAAATAAGTTTTGAAGGCTTTGGTATGGCAAAAACAAGTTAATTCGCTTACAGGGACTAAACTTGACAAACTGCGAAAGTATGCCAATTTGAACTGTAACGAACATTCCGGAACATGACCATAAGTTAAACATACCATAAATATCCTTTACATAGCATAGAAATAGGCTTTGAGGGGTTCGGTGTGCTAAAATAAACTTTTGGGTCATTCAGGGACTAAAAGTGTCAAAAAGTGCATAAGTGTGCATTTTCGCGCATAACTTACGTTCTGAATACATCCGGACATCCAAAAATTTATGTAAGCACTAAAATATTTTATTTTAGTGTTTGGCATAAGAAAAATCCATTCGTTGCGTCATTTGGATCGTTTTTCGCACTTATGCGCATTCCGTCGTAATTAAGCGAACATCGCGTTCGTACGACCAAACGAACTGAAATCCGACATATTTTTGAGCATGTTTCATGTCCACAATATTTAGGCATCATTTTAGGGCCTTAACGTTGGCTTAACGGGCCTTAAACGTATCGGAAATGATCTTAAACACCAACAGGGACCAAAACTGTCATTTTGGAAACTTGTTTTCTGATCAGAAGCTCCAGGCGGCCCGCCTGAGCTTTGTCTGATCCTGAAGCGGGCCGCATCAGCCTCCCAGATCAGATAAGATCGCTTAATCAGCAGATTCCAGCTGTTTAACCCACAACCACAACCACAAACTCACACTTGCCCTTTCAGCTGATCAGGGGCCATTTTTAGTCACCATAACTTTCCAACAAGTGTACGCCTTAGATTTGATCACATTTTCCAAGAAACGATCTTAACGGTTCGGGAAAAACTATAAATACCCCACCCCCATTTGCTTCAAACTCACTAGAATCTGATCTAAAAGACTCTAAGTTGGAACCATTGTTTCATACCTGAGTTATTTGGATCTAGATTAGCATTCGGGGACCCTTCGTAAGTATTCTTTCATTCTTTTCTTTCTTTTATTGCTTTTCGAGTCCAAAAGTAAAACTTTGTTTGACTTTCTGCGTTGACCAGTTATGGTCAATGCGAAGTTCGTTTGAACTTCACAACGTGATTGTAATCACGATGGTTATAGTCCCTTGGGACTATGCCTACTGATTACCACGTTGTCTAGGGTCATAAGGGTAAGCGATCTAATAAATCACTTATACCTTTGAACCCGACCCATTTGGTCGATCATTAGGATCCGACCAAATGCCTTAGGTGACCATAGTATATAGGGAATAACCTTCCGAGGTTATACCTTATGGTCACGACGTTTAAGTAGTTGTATGATAGGTAGTTTATATGCCTTAGGTAAATTACCAGAATACCCTTTTCATTATAATTGGTAATTAAGCATATGTAACCTAAACTTTTGTCACATAACTGATTATGTAACATGTTTAGGCATATAACACTTGTCATAGGACTAGTTAGGCGGTCCGAACGCGTTTCACGCGAACGACGCGTTAAAGTAGCATAAGCTACCTAAACGGGTCGTAATGGGTCGTAAGCACTTATGTTAGGTTTCATTTAGTATGTAGGCTTTGTTAAACCATATGACACGAGTATCTATACTCGTTTGGTTTACGAACCCTCATTCTATCCGATCCTCCGATTTAGCTCCGGTTTATTAACATAGTTACCTATATTAGGTGCCGTTTGATATCCGTGATCTCTAGCATTGTTTGGTTGTTACTCAAGGACTACTAAGCAATCTCAAGTGAGTACATAGACCCCTCTTTTACTGTTTTCCAAACTGTTTTGGGGTGGAACACATGTGCCTACTTGTTACTTTCGTGCTTTCCTGTTTTCACATCATATACCGGCTATGTTTGTTAGTACATTATAGTACATGATTTCATTACATTTCATGCTATGTATGTCCATTATGTGCATACTTAGTACATTGTTTTACATTACATTTCTGCCATGTATGTTGACTGATAACATGCTAGCACATTGATTTACATGACTTTTCTGCTTTGTATGTTAACTTAGCCTACTTAGTACATTATTTTATTCATCACATGCTTACATTTTGGTATGACATTTGGTTTGTTTAAACTATACTATACATTCATTAACACCGATCATGCCGCTCGGTAGTAGGTAGTGGTACCATAGGACTTGACAAATCCCATTCCTGTAATCTCGGGTTTGTTTGGATGGAAGGAATGACCGAATCCGAATACAATTCTTTTGATAACCTTGACTAAAAGGGTTATCCGACTGTCGCAAGGCTTGGATGTATGAATTTTCACAATACCGCATAAATGTCTATATCAGTATAGCATGCATTTATTACAAAACATAACTTTGATTTAAACCATGTTTTACTTCAATACCTTGTTTTTGTGCATTTTACATATGGTTTAGTTGATATATTTCACTTACCATACATAAACATTTGTTACACATTACTTGACTACTTTTGGACTATCAACATTTGACATGGTTTATACAAGGACTTTTGACAATTGGTTTAAACATAGACATTATACATTATTGGTTGGTTGACTTACATTTGACATAAACATTAGACATAGACATTAGACATTTGATTATACATAAACATTTTACATCTTGATGGTTTGGTTTGAGTAAGTGATTTAAGTAACGAGGCGTGTGTAATATGATACAAGCATGGTGGATACGCCGCTGGTACTTCCTATATATAAGTGCTTGTATGGTATCACATATTGTAGCGTTATTTGAATCATTTCAATTTGAGACATATAACATTTTATACAAATAACATACTTTTCACAAGACATTGTTTTACAAAACAACTTATCTTTTACAAACTCATTTTACTTGGTTATTCATTTAACCATACATTATTCTCTTACTTATACATATCATCTGATCTTATTGCTTTTCAAACGATTTACAAAACAAAGCAAATTACAAGGTTCATGACTAAACATTTTCTCAAACATAAGTCATGAATTCTGTTTTCACAAAACCTATGTATCTCACAGGCATTTTTATGCTGACGTACCTATTTTCACATGTGTTTTCAGGAGATGATGCATAGGACTTATCAAGATACACGTAGGCGGACTTGGGCCTTAGTGACAATAAAAGATGCAAGACTAGTTATTTATGTTATGTTTCTTTGATTGTCAAGACATTGTAACTCTTTTAATCAATAAAACAATATTTCAATTTCCATGTGTTATGAAACAATGATTCTGTTACAACACTCCCCGACGTTTCCGCCACGTTTTGTATGTTCTACGTGGTCGGGGTGTGACAGAAAAGTTGGTATCAGAGCTCATGGTTATAGGGAATTAGGTTTTTAGTAATACTTTGACCTAGTCTATAACCTTCTTAGGACCCTAACGCGAGTTTACTTGCGTTTAGTCATAAAACAATACTGTCACCTATCCTTAGGCGACAACCACAACAAGAACATAAACTTCAAAACCGCTTTTAAAACTAATCATCTGTTCTAGGATGATTGATTACTAGGTTTTGAACCCTCTATTGTAAGGTTTTGAACCCTCTGTTATATGGTTTTGAACCCCTTTGAATTTTCAAAATCTCGTCAAAGTTTGGGTCTTATAATGTGAACATGTGCAAACTGGAAGAGTGAATGCCTGTACCCTGAGTTTTCTGTCGAAGGCTAGAGTGTTCGTACAAATCCGCAGTATCGGACCAGTCACTCTTACCTGGGAACTCTTGGGGTGAGTGTTCACTTATAGGCGAGCATGTCTTCAGTGATACATTAATAAGACCTGTTTACTTTGATTAGTCACCGTCTCATTTGTTTGCCTTAGGTAACAAACAAATGATCGCAAATTCTTATGCATTGCCATTCTGTATTGTTTATCCGATGACGTTTCACTTGTTTCTTCCTATGTCTTTCATTTCCTTCTAGAATGTCTCTTCCTCTCAGCGACGGTCAAATGTCCGAGCAAACAGCCAAATTTGCCCAACAAATAGGCGAAGTGATTCTGAAGTCTGTGGATTTAGGCATTGCCATGTCTTGCCTCAACAATGAAGCCTCTCGTCTCAATAATGAAGCCACTTAAGAGTCACCAAAGGAAGCAGAAGTCAAGCCAGCACCACCAGCCAAGAAACCAACCGAGGAATCAAAGACCATGGATGAACGATTCCCTAAGAAGTCAAAGAAGCGAAAGGCTTCTCAGAACTTCGCCATGATCGCTCACAATGGTCAAGCCATCCCCAACCAACCAGCTCAACCCCCTGCTAGGAAGCCATACAACGGAACTGCACCCTTGTGCAACCAATGTAGCCTTCATCATCACCCTAGTGTGAAGTGCCGCAAATGCCAAATTTGTGGACTTAAAGGTCATACAGCAAGAGTTTGTTGAGCTGCAGTTGCTCCAAATCTAGCTGGCGACTCTGCTCAAGCTCGTTTCTCACCAGGGTCTTGCTACAACTGTGGCGAGATGGGCCATTTCCTAAGGGATTGCCCAAAGCTTGCTAATGCGAATCCAACCCACGGATGAGCAGTTGGCTGATTTGAAGATGTTGCTGTCTTATGCTTTTGTTCTTTTGTTTTCTTGTAATGTGAAACAATCTGTTGTGTTCATAAATAAATTATTGTTCACAAATTCTGATGTACAATTGTAGTTACATATGTGTATGTCATTACCTATAATACCTACATTAAGGAACTATGTTCCTTACAAACTACTTTTGTGAACCTACTATTTTTGTGTTTACTCATGATTCCCTCGAAAAATTTTAAGTACTCGTTTCATTCCAAGAGATGAAGTACAAGAAATAAAGGGAAATTATGAGTAATCGTGCTTTTTGCACGTCTATGCCATTAAATCCTTGGTTAGATAACTAAGGATATTTCCAAACCTCATACCCATTACATTCTGTTTTTTTTCAACATGCATAACATAAGTTTTCCAAAACAACCTCTATAATTTCAAAAACATCGTCTACGTTTCAAAAATAACCTTCATGACTTCAAAATGTTATTAATACAGTATATATCAAATGCATGACTTCAAAAGCATCATTCATGTTTTTCAAAAACCTTATACATAATTTCAAAATTCATCTCGCATGATTTTAAAACATTTTTATAAATATACTTACCTAGTACACCTACTTTATGATTTCAAATGTATTATATATAAGGTTTTAAAAACATTGAACACATTTTTTTAAAGAACCCCATGCATAGTTTTCAAAAATATTTTTTCTTCATACATTGACTTAACCTTCAAATTTCGCTTCATATGTCGCTTTGGCATATCTGGCATCTCAACTTCATAAGCATTTTACTTCATGTTTTGACCTAAGCACATCAAGTGCAAGGTTTCAAAACATCTTCACTTCTAAAATCCATATGGGATCTTTTTATCTTCACATTTAGACCCTTGTGGATGATCATCATTCAAATCAGAGTCCTTAATTGGATTCCTTATGTACCTGAATTCGGACATTTCGGTTCCTTATAATCGAAATCGAATTTCTCTTTTAAAAATCTTTCTTTCTTTATAGATAGATTCCTATAAATGTTTAAAGTGCCAAATGAAATCCACGAGATGGATTCCTATTGTACTTTAAATACATGTGCTCTGTCAACAAAACAAATTAACAAATAAACAATCTTTGTGGTTATACGACTATGTGTTTATTCATCTTATGTTTTCTTTTATGCATTTTTGTGTTTTTATACTCTGGATATTCGTTATCCAAATCCTCGCAGGATCTTTCATATCTCCATATGAGAGATTCATAGTAGGATATTCAAAAAGGTACTACCTTAAATCCTTAATGGGCTTCTATGTAATAGTTAAGACCCTTGGATTATATAGTACCACTCCATGATTCATAAGAGACCCTTTAGTGATCTAGTAAAAAAAAAAAAGATTGATTCACAATTTGGTTAAAGAACGACATCTAGTGATGTAGCTGAACAGACTCCTTGATAGTCTATTTAGATCATTTATTGATTTAATTAAAAGGACTCTATGGTGGTCTAGTCACACTCATCACAGGATTGTTCATTTGGTTTTACCCTACACATTATAAAATAGATTGTGTGAACTGTGCAAGGAATTGTCTAATTATGGACGCGTACATAATTATGAAATTTAGTGCACAGAAACCCAGTAAGATTTATTATGTGTAAGAACCGATAGTGACAACAATAACAAAATAAGAACAATGTAATGGAGGTACGGTGGACGCACCAATGACGCTTCATATACTTGTATATAAGTATCCCTCTTACATTGCAAGCATAATGTTATTAAGGTTACTAGAAGTTCAGAACCCTAACCAATATTGTTCGATCTTTTCAACTTCATGTTTTAAACTCTCACAAGTTTCCTCTAAATAAATTTCGGGACGAAATTTCCTAAAGTAGGGGAGACTGTAACACCTGTGCCTCCACGACCATCAAACAAATACCGAACCAATGAAATATTATATTTCATACTTGGGATTTGTAAAAATATGTGTATCATTTGCACATATCAATTTTTGTTCAATTCCAAAACTCTAAATCGCTTTCTGGAAGGTTATACGCGCACCGATGCGTAAATATAACCAGTTTAACGCAACAAACACTCCGGAATAGTGACATAGGCTTAACATACCTTAAATGACCTTTACATAACTTAGAAATAAGTTTTGAAGGCTTTGGTATGGCAAAAACAAGTTAATTCGCTTATAGGGACTAAACTTGACAAACTGCGAAAGTATGCCAATTTGAACTGTAACGAACATTCCGGAACATGACCATAAGTTAAACATACCATAAATATCCTTTACATAGCTTAGAAATAGGCTTTGAGGGGTTCGGTGTGCTAAAATAAACTTTTGGGTCATTCAGGGACTAAAAGTGTCAAAAAGTGCATAAGTTTGCATTTTCGCGCATAACTTACGTTCTGAATACATCCGGACATCCAAAAATTTATGTAAGCACTAAAATATTTTATTTTAGTGTTTGGCATAAGAAAAATCCATTCGTTGCATCATTTGGATCGTTTTTCGCACTTATGCGCATTCCGTCGTAATTAAGCGAACATCGCGTTCGTACGACCAAACGAACTGACATCCGACATATTTTTGAGCATGTTTCATGTCCACAATGTTTAGGCATCATTTTAGGGCCTTAACGTTGGCTTAACGGGCCTTAAACGTATCGGAAATGATCTTAAACACCAACAGGGACCAAAACTGTCATTTTGGAAACTTGTTTTCTGATCAGAAGCTCCAGGCGGCCCGCCTGAGCTTTGTCTGATCCTGAAGCGGGCCGCATCAGCCTCCCAAATCAGATAAGATCGCTTAATCAGCAGATTCCAGCTGTTTAACCCACAACCACAAACTCACACTTGCCCTTTCAGCTGATTAGGGGCCATTTTTAGTCACCATAACTTTCCAACAAGTGTACGCCTTAGATTTGATCACATTTTCCAAGAAACGATCTTAACGGTTCGGGAAAAACTATAAATACCCCACCCCCATTTGCTTCAAACTCACTAGAATCTGATCTAAAAGACTCTAAGTTGGAACCATTGTTTCATACCTGAGTTATTTGGATCTAGATTAGCATTCGGGGACCCTTCGTAAGTATTCTTTCGTTCTTTTCTTTCTTTTATTGCTTTTCGAGTCCGAAAGTCAAACTTTGTTTGACTTTCTGCGTTGACCAGTTATGGTCAATGCGAAGTTCGTTTGAACTTCGCAACGTGATTGTAATCACGATGGTTATAGTCCCTTGGGACTATGCCTACTGATTACCACGTTGTCTAGGGTCGTAAGGGTAAGTGATCTAATAAATCGCTTATACCTTCGAACCCGACCCATTTGGTCGATCATTAGGATCCGACCAAATACCTTAGGTGACCATAGTATATAGGGAATAACCTTCCGAGGTTATACCTTATGGTCACGACGTTTAAGTAGTTGTATGATAGGTAGTTTATATGCCTTAGGTAAATTACCAGAATACCCTTTTCATGTATAATTGGTAATTAAGCATATGTAACCTAAACTTTTGTCACATAACTGATTATGTAACATGTTTAGGCATATAACACTTGTCATAGGACTAGTTAGGCGGTCCGAACGCGTTTCACGCGAACGACGCGTTAAAGTAGCATAAGCTACCTAAACGGGTCGTAATGGGTCGTAAGCACTTATGTTAGGTTTCATTTAGTATGTAGGATTTGTTAAACCATATGACACGAGTATCTATACTCGTTTGGTTTACAAACCCTCATTCTATCCGATCCTCCGATTTAGGTCCGGTTTATTAACATAGTTACCTATATTAGGTGCCGTTTGATATCCGTGATCTCTAGCATTGTTTGGTTGTTACTCAAGGACTACTAAGCAATCTCAAGTGAGTACATAGACCCCTCTTTTACTGTTTTCCAAACTGTTTTGGGGTGGAACACATGTGCCTACTTGTTACTTTCGTGCTTTCCTGTTTTCACATCATATACCGGCTATGTTTGTTAGTACATTATAGTACATGATTTCATTACATTTCATGCTATGTATGTCCATTATGTGCATACTTAGTACATTGTTTTACATTACATTTCTGCCATGTATGTTGACTGATAACATGCTAGCACATTGATTTACATGACTTTACTGCTTTGTATGTTAACTTAGCATACTTAGTACATTATTTTATTCATCACATGCTTACATTTTGGTATGACATTTGGTTTATTTAAACTATACTATACATTCATTAACACCGATCATGCCGCTCGGTAGTAGGTAGTGGTACCATAGGACTTGACAAATCCCATTCCTGTAATCTCGGGTTTGTTTGGATGGAAGGAATGACCGAATCCGAATACAATTCTTTTGATAACCTTGACTAAAAGGGTTATCCGACTGTCGCAAGGCTTGGATGTATGAATTTTCACAATACCGCATAAATGTCTATATCATAGCATCCATTTATTACAAAACATAACTTTGATTTAAACCATGTTTTACTTCAATACCTTGTTTTTGTGCATTTTACATATGGTTTAGTTGATATATTTCACTTACCATACATAAACATTTGTTACACATTACTTGACTACTTTTGGACTATCAACATTTGACATGGTTTATACAAGGACTTTTGACAATTGGTTTAAACATAGACATTATACATTATTGGTTGGTTGACTTACATTTGACATAAACATTAGACATAGACATTAGACATTTGATTATACATAAACATTTTACATCTTGATGGTTTGGTTTGAGTAAGTGATTTAAGTAACGAGGCATGTGTAATATGATACAAGCATGGTGGATACGCCGCTGGTACTTCCTATATATAAGTGCTTGTATGGTATCACATATTGTAGCGTTATTTGAATCATTTCAATTTGAGACATATAACATTTTATACAAATAACATACTTTTCACAAGACATTGTTTTACAAAACAACTTATCTTTTACAAACTCATTTTACTTGGTTATTCATTTAACCATACATTATTCTCTTACTTATACATATCATCTGATCTTATTGCTTTTCAAACGATTTACAAAACAAAGCAAATTACAAGGTTCATGACTAAACATTTTCTCAAACATAAGTCATGAATTCTGTTTTCACAAAACCTATGTATCTCACAGGCATTTTTATACTGACGTACCTATTTTCACATGTGTTTTCAGGAGATGATGCGTAGGACTTATCAAGATACACGTAGGCGGACTTGGGCCTTAGTGACAATAAAAGATGCAAGACTAGTTATTTATGTTATGTTTCTTTGATTGTCAAGACATTGTAACTCTTTTAATCAATAAAACAATATTTCAATTTCCATGTGTTATGAAACAATGATTCTGTTACAACACTCCCCGACGTTTCCGCCACGTTTTGTATGTTCTACGTGGTCGGGGTGTGACAACGTATCCACCATGCTTTTAACATATTACACCCGCCCCGTTACCTAATCACTTACCATAACCCAATCGTTTAATAGTTCAAATAGTTCCAATTGTTCAAGTAGTTCACATAAATCAAATAATTCCAATGGTTCAAATAGCTCGGGTAGTTCACATAGATCAAATAGTTCCAATAGTTCAAATAGTTCAAGTAGTTCACATAGATCAAAGACTTCCAATGGTTCAAATAGTTCCAGTGGTTCAAATAGTTCCAGTGGTTCAAATAATTCCAGTGGTTCAAATAGTTCCAGTGCTTCAAATAGTTCAACTAGTTCCTATGGTTTGTGTTCAAATCGTTGTGTTTAATATAAACCATAGCATTTGTTTAGAAAACTCGAAATCATTTAGCACATATGAATCACCCCAAAACAGTGGAAAACGGTAAAAGAGGGGAACTATGTACTCACATTGAAGTGCAAAGTATCCTTGATTAAATGAACTAGCAAAGCTCGAGTAAACCAAGGAAATCAGATAGCACCTAGTAATCGGATCGCTAAGTTAATAAATCGACACCTAAATCGAGAGATCGGATAGAATGAGGTCTTGTAAACCAAATGAGTATTAGTGTCACACCCCGACCGCGTAAAACAACAAATCGCGGCGGAAACATCGGGGCGTGTCGTAACAGAATAAATTGTTTCATAACCATGGTATTCAAAGTTGTATTTTATTTATTAAACAAGGATGTTACATTGTCTTGAACAGTAAATAAAAGAGTTTATAACATAATTAAACAAGTCTATCTCCATTTTATGTCTCTAAGGCACAGGTCCGCCCTAGTATCGTGATCAACATCCTACGGAAAAGCTCCTGAAAACACATGTGAAAATAGGTACGTCAGCATAAAAATGCCTGTGAGATACATAGGTTTGTGAAAATAGGATTCATGACTTGTATTTGAGAAAATGTTTAGTCATGAACCTTGTAATTTGCTTTGTCTTGTAAATCATTTGAAAAACGATAAGATCAGTTGATATGTATAATTAAATGTAAGGTTAAATGAATAACCATGTAAAATGAATTGTATAAAATAAACTGTTTTGTAAAACAATGTCTTATGAAAAGTATGTTATGTGTATAAAATGTAATATGTCTATACTGAAATGGTTTAAATAACGTTGCGCTATGTAATACTTATACAAACACTTATATATAGGAAGTACCAGCGGCGTATCCACCATGTTTGTATCATATTACACACACCTCGTTACTCAAATCACTTACCCAAACAACCACCAATGTAACTTGTTCATGTACAAACCAATTGTCAAGTGTTATTGTGTAAACCATATCAAAATGTCTATGTCCAATGTAAACCACCAATGTGTATATCGATGTCAAATGTTTATGTTCAATGTAGATCATGTAATATGTAACCAAAATGTCATGTATGGTAATTGAAATGTATCAACTAAACCATATGTAAAATACACAACAACAAGGTATTGAAGTAAAACACAGTTTAAATCAAAGTCATGTTTTGTGTAACAAATGCATGCTATACTGATACAAACATTTATGCGGTTATTGTTAAAATGCATACATCCAAGCCTTGAGACTGTGGCGATAAACCTTTAAACAAATTAAAGGTTTATCTAAATTATGTATATCGAATTCGGTCATTCCTTTCATCCCCTTTCCCTGGGATGTCCGGAACGGGAGTTGTCAATTCCTATGGTACCACTACCTACTAACGAATGGCATGATCAATGTTAATGAATGTATTGTTCCATGTTAAACAAACCAAATGTCATACCAAAAATGTAAGCATGTGATGCACTAAGTATGTTAATCAAATGAACATACGTAGCGTGAAAATGTAATGTAAAACGATGTACTAAGTAATGCACACAATGGGCACACCTAGCATGAAATGTAATGTAAAACAATGTACCAAGTAATGCACACAATGGGCACACCTAGCATGAAATGTAATGTAAAACAATGTACCAAGTAATGCACACAATGGGCACACCTAGCATGAAATGTAATGTAAAACAATGTACCAAGTAATGCACACAATGGGCACACCTAGCATGAAACGTAATGAAATCATGTACTATAATGTACTAACAAACATAGCCGGTATATGATGTGAAAACAGGAAAGCATGAAAGTAACAAGTAGGCACATGTGTTCCACCCCAAAACAGTTTGGAAAACAGTAAAAGAGGGGTCTATGTACTCACTTGAGATTGCTCAGATGTCTAAAGATAACCACCAAGCAATGGTATAGATCACGGAATCAAACGGCACCTAATATAGGTAACTATGTTAATAAACCGGACCTAAATCGGATGATTGGATAGAATGAGGGTTTGTAAACCAAACGAGTGTAGAGACTCGTGTCATTTGGTTTAACAAAGCCTACATACTAAATGAAACCTAACATAATTGTTTACGACCCATTACGACCCGTTTAGGAAGCTTATGCTACTTTAACGCGTCGTTCGCGTGAAACGCGTTCGGACCGCCTAACTAGCCCTATGACAAGTGTTATATGCCTAAACATGTTACATAATCAGTTATGTGACAAAGGTTTAGGTTACATATGCTTAATTACCAATTATATATGAAAAGGGTATTCTGGTAATTTACCTAAGGCATATAAACTACCTATCATACAACTACTTAAACGATGTGACCATAGGGTATAACCTCGGAAGGTTATTCCCTACACTATGGTCACCTAATGTATTTGGTCAGATCCTAATGATCGACCAAACTGGGTCGGGCTCGAAGGTATAAGCGATTGATCAGATCGCTTACCCTACGACCCTAGACAACGTGGTAATCAGTAGGCATAGTCCCAAGGGACTATGACCATCGTGATTACAATCACGTTGCGAAGTTCAATCGAACTTCGCATTGACCATTACTGGTCAACGCTGAAAGTCAAACAAAGTTTGACTTTCGGACTCGAAAAGCAGTAAAAATAAGGAAAAGAACGAAAGAATACTTACGAAGGGTCCCCGAATGCTAATCTAGATCAATATAGTTCAGGTATGAAACAAAGGTTTCAACTTAGAACACAATTAATCAGATTCTAGTGCTTTAAAACAATGAAAGTCATGGGGTATATATAGTTTTCGGTGAACCGTTGAGATCGTTTCATGGAAACCGTGATTCGATCACATCCGTACACTTGTTGAAAGGTTATGGAAGCTAAATTCCATCCTTATCAGCTGACTAAGCAACTTAGAACATGTGGTGGTGGATCAAACATGTGCAACTTGTGATTAAATACACTTAATCTGGTCAGAAGGGGCCAAGCGGCCCGCTTCAGGATGTCCTTAAACTAATGCGGGCCGCCTGGGCATGTCAGATCAGAAACAACTTTCAAAAATGACAGTTTAGGTCCCTGCACGTGTTTAAGGCCATTTCCGACACTTCTAAGGCCCGTAAAGCCAACTTTAAGGCCCTAAAATGATGCATAAACATTGTGAACATGAAACATGTTCAAAAATATGTCTGATGTCAGTTCGTTTGGCCGTACGAACGCGATGTTCGCTTAATTACGACGGAATGCGCACAAGCGCGAAAAACGATCCAAAAGACGCGACGAATGGATTTTTCTTAAGGCGAACACTAAAACATAATATAGTCATGCTTACATAAATTTTTGGATGTCCGTATGTATTCAGAACGTAAGTTATGCGCGAAAATGCAAACTTGTGCACTTTTTGACACTTTTAGTCCCTGAATGACCCAAAAGTTTATTTTAGCACACCGAACCCATCAAAGCCTATTTCTAAGCTATGTAAAGGATATTTAAGGTGTGTTTAACTTATGGTTATGTTCTGGAATGTTCGTTACAGTTCAAATTGGCATACTTTCGCAGTTTGTCAAATTTAGTCCCTGTAAACGAATTAACTTGTTTTTGCCATACCAAAGCCTTCAAAACTTATTTCTAAGTTATGTAAAGGTTATTTAAGGTATGTTGAGTATATGTTGATGTTTCGGAGTATTTTTCGCATTAAACTGAGTACATTTACGCACTAGTTTGCGTATAACTCTCCAGAAAGTGATGTAGAGTTTGGAATTGGATAAAAGTCAAAACATGAAAAATGTAAAACATAACAAAACAAACATTGTGATCAAATAACATTGTTTTATTGATAACAGAACTGTTCATAGTGATTACAAGCACAGTTGTTACAGTCTCCCCTACTTGTGGAAATTTCGTCCCTAAATTTATTTAGAGGAAACTCGTGGAAAAAGATGTGGATATTTCGCCTTCATTTGATCTTCGCGTTCCCAAGTAAACTCAGGTCCACGTTTAGCTTCCCAGCGAACTTTGACTAAAGGAATGCGCTTGCGTTCAAGCCACTTGACTTCACGTTCCATGATTTCCACTGGTTTCTCAACAAATTTCAGTGTTTTGCCAACACGAATTTCGTCAAGCGGTATGGAGAAGTTCTCATCGGCGGAACACCTCTTGAGATTGGACACGTGAAAAGTTGGATGAACATTTCCAAGTTCAGGAGGTAACTCAAGTCTGTAGGCTACCTTTCCGATTCTTTCGACGATCTTGAATGGTCCAACGTATCTAGGTGCAAGTTTTCCTTTCTTTCCAAATCTGATCACACCTTTCCAAGGTGAGACCTTAAGTAATACTCGATCACCGACTTGAAATTCCAAGGCCTTGCGTTTTGGGTCCGCGTAAATCTTCTGACGGCTTCTAGCTGCCTGAAGGTTATCGCGAACTTTCTTGACCTTGTCAGTTGTCTCTAAAATGAGGGCAGGTCCAGTAAGTTGAGCCTCGCCGATCTCATTCCAGCAGACTGGTGAACGACATTTTCGACCATAGAGAGCCTTGAAAGGAGCCATTTTGATGCTGGTGTGATAACTGTTGTTGTAGGAGAATTCAACCAACTTAAGATGTGAATCCCAACTACCACCAAAATCGATCACACAAGCTCTAAGCATATCCTCCAAAGTCTGGATTGTTCTCTCAGATTGACCATCCGTTTGCGGATGATAAGCTGTGCTCAGATTAAGTTGGGTCCCCATAGCAGATTGCATGGTTCTCCAAAAATGAGAAGTGAAACGAGCATCTCTGTCAGAAATGATGTTCAAAGGAACACCATGTCGAGCCACAATTTCATCTACATAGATTTGAGCAAGTCTGTCAGTAGGAAAATCCTCGCGGATTGGCAAGAAATGTGCTGACTTTGTAAGACGATCAACGACTACCCAGATGGCATCATGACCTTTCTTTGTGCGTGGAAGTTTGGTAACAAGATCCATAGTAATGTTTTCCCATTTCCAAACTGGGATCTCTGGTTGCTCCAATAAACCAGAAGGACGCTGATGTTCAGCCTTAACCTTAAGACAAGTAAGGCATTTGGATACGTATAAGGCAATGTCTTTCTTCATACCAGGCCACCAATAGTGAATACGAAGATCCTTATACATTTTATCTGAGCCCGGATGAATGGAATAACGAGACTTATGGGCTTCATCCATAAGCAAGGTACGAAGATCATCTAGGCTTGGGACCCACAAACGGTCCATGAAGTAATATGATCCATTGTCCTTCAGTTCCAGATCAGGTGTTATATGATAAGGAAATTCCTTATCCATCAATCCTTGTGAAACACAAGATTGTTAAGCCTGAGAAATGCGTGCTTGGATATCAGATCGAGCTTGAATAACAGATTGAACACGTACACAATGAAGCTTAGTACGTTCCTTACGACTCAATGCATCAGCTACGACATTCGCCTTACCAGGATGGTAGCGAATTTCGCAGTCATAGTCGTTTAAAAGCTCAACCCAAAGTCGTTGCCTCATGTTGAGTTCTTTCTGGTTGAAGATATGCTGAAGACTTTTGTGGTCAGTGAAAACCACACATTTTGTACCGTACAAATAGTGTCTCCAGATCTTGAGAGCAAAAAAAACTGCACCCAACTCAAGATCATGAGTGGTGTAGTTCTTCTCATGTATCTTCAACTGCCTCGATGCATAAGCTATGACTTTGTTCCTTTGCATAAGAACACAGCCAAGACCCAATTTCGATGCATCACAATACACAACAAAATCATCATCACCCTCAGGCAATGATAGAACAGGCGCATCGCAAAGCTTCTGCTTCAGGTGTTGAAAAGCTTCCTCTTGTTTGTATCCCCAATAAAAGGGCATTTTCTTCTGAGTTAGAGCAGTTAAAGGAACTGCAATCTTTGAGAAGTTTTCAATGAAGCGGCGGTAATAACCCGCTAGACCAAGAAAAGAACGAACTTCAGTAGGAGTAGTAGGTGTATCCCAATCCTTAATCGCACTGATCTTGGAGGGATCTACCTGAATACCTCGTTCGTTGATAATATGCCCCAAAAACTGAACTTCTTTAAGCCAAAATTCGCACTTGGAGAATTTGGCGAAAAGTTGCTCTTTCTTCAGGAGTTCCAGAGTAAGACGAAGATGCTGCTCGTGATCAGCTCGCGTCTTAGAGTAAATCAAGATGTCGTCAATGAAAACAATGACGAACTGATCCAAATAAGGTTTGCAGACCCTATTCATTAAGTCCATGAAAACAGCAGGAGCATTAGTCAAACCGAATGGCATGACTGTGAACTCATAATGCCCATAACGAGTGCGGAATGCTGTCTTGGGAATATCTTCTTCTTGTACACGAAGTTGATGATATCCGGAACGTAGATCTATCTTCGAAAAATAAGAAGCGCCCTGTAGCTGATCAAAGAGATCATCGATGCGAGGTAGGGGATATCGATTCTTGATGGTAAGCTTGTTAAGCTCACGATAATCGATACACATCCTAAAGGATCCATCCTTCTTCTTGACAAAAAGAACGGGAGCACCCCAAGGTGAAAAACTAGGACGTATAAAACCTTTGTCAGAGAGCTCCTGAAGCTGTTTGGACAACTCTTGCATCTCAGACGGTGCAAGACGATATGGAGCTCTAGCAATGGGATTTGCACCAGGTACGAGATCAATGCGGAACTCGACTTGGCGTGCTGGAGGTAGACCAGGTAAATCTTCAGGGAACACTTCAGAATAATCCCGAACGACAGGAATATCTGAAATAGACTTACCCTTGCCTTTATCTTCTGTAACATGTGCTAAGAAAGCCACATAGTTCTTCTGCAGATACTTCCGAGCTTTAAAACAAGACATGAGTTTGAGACCACTGGTAGGCTTCTCACCTTGAACCTGCAGGATCTCGCTTGTTGAAAGCGGCACACGAACAATCTTCTCAGAACAAACTATCTCTGCGTGATGCTTGGATAACCAATCCATTCCCACAATAACGTCAAAGCTTCCAAGTTGCATAGGCGCGAGGTCAATAGGAAAAAGATGGTCGTTAAGGTTCAATTGGCAGTTGCGTAGAACAGAATTAAGAACAATGGGTTCACCACTAGCAACTTCTACTGTCAAAGGTTTTCCTAGTTTCGTTCTAGACACGCGAAGCATTGGCTCGAAAGACAAAGACACGAAACTCTTATCGGCACCGGAATCGAAAAGAACAGATGCAGGCTGATTATTAATAAAGAACGTACCGTTCACCACATTATCGTCAGCCTGTGCCTCTTGGGCATTCATGTTAAAAACTCGCCCTCGAGCCGGAGCCTGATTCTGGTTCTGGTTCTGGTTCGCCAGTCTTGGGCACCGATTCCTATAGTGGGTCAGATCCCCACAATTGTAACAAGCACCTGGTGGGTATTGTGGTCGTGCAGCTTGACCCTGTTGCGGAGCAGGAGGCTGAGCAACTTGTTGAGCCGGGTTCTGAACTGCCCGGTTCTGAGCAAACCGACAAACATCGGCAAGATGACCTGACTTCCCACAGCTAGTACAGAAACGACACTGATGTTGTGGCTGATGGTGACTGTTGCACCTATTGCACAAAGGTGCATTCCCTGTATAAGGTTTCTTCGCTGGAGGCTGTGCAGGTTGGTTGGGAGCTGCCTGATTAGCTTGGGTAGTGACAGCAAAATTTTGGGAAGCCTTACGCTTCCTTGACCTCTTCGAAGAACCAGAGTTCTTTCCATTCAAGTTTTGACCTTTCTTGCTATCACCCTTGTCAGCCAACTGTTTCTTGCCCTTGTCACCCTTCCGGTGTAACTTGTTCTTCCGGATCTGCGACTCAGTCAATGTCGCAGATAACTCGATCGCCTGACGAAGTGTGGCAGGGTTACTACCAGTAAGAATGTCTTGTACCGAGTCAGGTAGGCCATCGATGTATCTTTCGATAGCCTTGTCGAGTGGGGTGACCATTGTTGGGCAAAGCAGACTCAACTCTTCAAACCGATCAGTATAAGCCCTGTGCTCACCAATATCTTGCTTCAGCTCATCAAATTCCTTCTCCAAAGCTCGCTGCTCATGACGAGGACAGAATTCCCTCATCATAAGGGCTCTAAGTTCAGCCCAAGTCTGTGCGAGAGCAACTTCTGCACCTCTGTCTCTCATAACCCCGTTCCACCATGTCAAAGCCCTCTTCTGAAATACGCTCGAAGCAAACTCGACTTTGCGATTATCCGGACACTGCACGTGGCGGAAAGTATTCTCACTGCTCTCGAACCACTGAAGAAGCCCAGTCGCTCCTTCAGAACCACTAAACTTGAGTGGTTTAGCCTGATTAAAATCCTTGTATTTGCATGGAACATTGTTGTTGTTGTTATTGTTGGCTTGGTTCCATTGAGCAAAGAGATTTGGAAACTGAGCAGCCATCTGCTGCGCAATAATTTCTGCCAGTTCGGCAGTTGCTATCTGGTTCTCGCGTCGAGGAGGCATTCTAAAGAGGAAAAACATGAAAGAAAACGAGTGAGATGATTGGATGAAAAGAATGAGATGATAAAAACAAGAATTGCAAACAGCATAGATGGTGGTCATTCGTCCGTATCACAAAGCAAACAAATGACACACAGTGACTAATCAAAGTAAATGGATCAAAAATAATGTATAATGAAGACATGCTCGCCTATAAGTGAACACTCATCCCAAGAATTCCCAGGTAAGCACAACTGGTCTCGCGTCTGGTTGAGATGTATACGAAGTGCTTGCCTAGACAGAAAACTCAGAATACAGGCATTCACCCTTCCAGTTTGCACGTGTTCACATTATTTAAAACCCAAAACTTTTGACGAGATTTTGAAAATTTGAAGGCACAAGGCCAAAAACCAAACTAAAAGGGTTCAAAACCATATAAAAGAGGGTTCAAAACCTTACAATTAAGGGTTCAAAACCTTGTAATAAATTATTCAAAAACAGATGATTGTTTTTCAAAAATCGTTTCGGAAAAATTTTGGTTCTTGTTTTGTTAATCACCTAAGGATAGGTGATGTACATGTTTTAAGATCTAAACACAAGATAACTTGTGTTAGGTTCCTAGAAAAGTTATAGTCTAGGTCAAAGCATTACTAATAACCTAATTCCCTATAACCATTGGCTCTGATACCAACTCTTCTGTCACACCCCGACCGCGTAAAACAACAAATCGCGGCGGAAACATCGGGGCGTGTCGTAACAGAATAAATTGTTTCATAACCATGGTATTCAAAGTTGTATTTTATTTATTAAACAAGGATGTTACATTGTCTTGAACAGTAAATAAAAGAGTTTATAACATAATTAAACAAGTCTATCTCCATTTTATGTCTCTAAGGCACAGGTCCGCCCTAGTATCGTGATCAACATCCTACGGAAAAGCTCCTGAAAACACATGTGAAAATAGGTACGTCAGCATAAAAATGCCTGTGAGATACATAGGTTTGTGAAAATAGGATTCATGACTTGTATTTGAGAAAATGTTTAGTCATGAACCTTGTAATTTGCTTTGTCTTGTAAATCATTTGAAAAACGATAAGATCAGTTGATATGTATAATTAAATGTAAGGTTAAATGAATAACCATGTAAAATGAATTGTATAAAATAAACTGTTTTGTAAAACAATGTCTTATGAAAAGTATGTTATGTGTATAAAATGTAATATGTCTATACTGAAATGGTTTAAATAACGTTGCGCTATGTAATACTTATACAAACACTTATATATAGGAAGTACCAGCGGCGTATCCACCATGTTTGTATCATATTACACACACCTCGTTACTCAAATCACTTACCCAAACAACCACCAATGTAACTTGTTCATGTACAAACCAATTGTCAAGTGTTATTGTGTAAACCATATCAAAATGTCTATGTCCAATGTAAACCACCAATGTGTATATCGATGTCAAATGTTTATGTTCAATGTAGATCATGTAATATGTAACCAAAATGTCATGTATGGTAATTGAAATGTATCAACTAAACCATATGTAAAATACACAACAACAAGGTATTGAAGTAAAACACAGTTTAAATCAAAGTCATGTTTTGTGTAACAAATGCATGCTATACTGATACAAACATTTATGCGGTTATTGTTAAAATGCATACATCCAAGCCTTGAGACTGTGGCGATAAACCTTTAAACAAATTAAAGGTTTATCTAAATTATGTATATCGAATTCGGTCATTCCTTTCATCCCCTTTCCCTGGGATGTCCGGAACGGGAGTTGTCAATTCCTATGGTACCACTACCTACTAACGAATGGCATGATCAATGTTAATGAATGTATTGTTCCATGTTAAACAAACCAAATGTCATACCAAAAATGTAAGCATGTGATGCACTAAGTATGTTAATCAAATGAACATACGTAGCGTGAAAATGTAATGTAAAACGATGTACTAAGTAATGCACACAATGGGCACACCTAGCATGAAATGTAATGTAAAACGATGTACTAAGTAATGCACACAATGGGCACACCTAGCATGAAATGTAATGTAAAACAATGTACCAAGTAATGCACACAATGGGCACACCTAGCATGAAATGTAATGTAAAACAATGTACCAAGTAATGCACACAATGGGCACACCTAGCATGAAATGTAATGTAAAACAATGTACCAAGTAACGCACACAATGGGCACACCTAGCATGAAACGTAATGAAATCATGTACTATAATGTACTAACAAACATAGCCGGTATATGATGTGAAAACAGGAAAGCATGAAAGTAACAAGTAGGCACATGTGTTCCACCCCAAAACAGTTTGGAAAACAGTAAAAGAGGGGTCTATGTACTCACTTGAGATTGCTCAGATGTCTAAAGATAACCACCAAGCAATGGTATAGATCACGGAATCAAACGGCACCTAATATAGGTAACTATGTTAATAAACCGGACCTAAATCGGATGATTGGATAGAATGAGGGTTTGTAAACCAAACGAGTGTAGAGACTCGTGTCATTTGGTTTAACAAAGCCTACATACTAAATGAAACCTAACATAATTGTTTACGACCCATTACGACCCGTTTAGGAAGCTTATGCTACTTTAACGCGTCGTTCGCGTGAAACGCGTTCGGACCGCCTAACTAGCCCTATGACAAGTGTTATATGCCTAAACATGTTACATAATCAGTTATGTGACAAAGGTTTAGGTTACATATGCTTAATTACCAATTATATATGAAAAGGGTATTCTGGTAATTTACCTAAGGCATATAAACTACCTATCATACAACTACTTAAACGATGTGACCATAGGGTATAACCTCGGAAGGTTATTCCCTACACTATGGTCACCTAATGTATTTGGTCGGATCCTAATGATCGACCAAACTGGGTCGGGCTCGAAGGTATAAGCGATTGATCAGATCGCTTACCCTACGACCCTAGACAACGTGGTAATCAGTAGGCATAGTCCCAAGGGACTATGACCATCGTGATTACAATCACGTTGCGAAGTTCAATCGAACTTCGCATTGACCATTACTGGTCAACGCTGAAAGTCAAACAAAGTTTGACTTTCGGACTCGAAAAGCAGTAAAAATAAGGAAAAGAACGAAAGAATACTTACGAAGGGTCCCCGAATGCTAATCTAGATCAATGTAGTTCAGGTATGAAACAAAGGTTTCAACTTAGAACACAATTAATCAGATTCTAGTGCTTTAAAACAATGAAAGTCATGGGGTATATATAGTTTTCGGTGAACCGTTGAGATCGTTTCATGGAAACCGTGATTCGATCACATCCGTACACTTGTTGAAAGGTTATGGAAGCTAAATTCCATCCTTATCAGCTGACTAAGCAACTTAGAACATGTGGTGGTGGATCAAACATGTGCAACTTGTGATTAAATACACTTAATCTGGTCAGAAGGGGCCAAGCGGCCTGCTTCAGGATGTCCTTAAACTAATGCGGGCCGCCTGGGCATGTCAGATCAGAAACAACTTTCAAAAATGACAGTTTAGGTCCCTGCACGTGTTTAAGGCCATTTCCGACACTTCTAAGGCCCGTAAAGCCAACTTTAAGGCCCTAAAATGATGCATAAACATTGTGAACATGAAACATGTTCAAAAATATGTCTGATGTCAGTTCGTTTGGCCGTACGAACGCGATGTTCGCTTAATTACGACGGAATGCGCACAAGCGCGAAAAACGATCCAAAAGACGCGACGAATGGATTTTTCTTAAGGCAAACACTAAAACATAATATAGTCATGCTTACATAAATTTTTGGATGTCCGGATGTATTCAGAACGTAAGTTATGCGCGAAAATGCAAACTTGTGCACTTTTTGACACTTTTAGTCACTGAATGACCCAAAAGTTTATTTTAGCACACCGAACCCATCAAAGCCTATTTCTAAGCTATGTAAAGGATATTTAAGGTGTGTTTAACTTATGGTTATGTTCTGGAATGTTCGTTACAGTTCAAATTGGCATACTTTCGCAGTTTGTCAAATTTAGTCCCTGTAAACGAATTAACTTGTTTTTGCCATACCAAAGCCTTCAAAACTTATTTCTAAGTTATGTAAAGGTTATTTAAGGTATGTTGAGTATATGTTGATGTTCCGGAGTATTTTTCGCATTAAACTGAGTACATTTACGCACTAGTTTGCGTATAACTCTCCAGAAAGTGATGTAGAGTTTGGAATTGGATAAAAGTCAAAACATGAAAAATGTAAAACATAACAAAACAAACATTGTGATCAAATAACATTGTTTTATTGATAACAGAACTGTTCATAGTGATTACAAGCACAGTTGTTACAATTAAAACTCATGGGCTATGGTTTAACAAAGCCTACATTCTAAATCGGAACATATCCTAAGTGCTTTCGACCCGTTACGACTCATTAAATGCCCTAACATGTTTAAATATGTTGCATAATCAGTTTAAGTATTATATGCCCTGATAGGCGTTTTTACAAATATAAATTCTGATAGGAATTTGAATAGTAAGCATGAAAGATACAAGTCTTGACACTGATAGGCGCAAGACGATATATTCGAAAAATGATATTTCGAAAATGAAAGGTTGATATAAATTAAACATGATGTGACACGATCACGGTCAAGAAATGCAATGTGAAGTAGAATCACATTATAACCAAGTGAGCGGTAAAAAAATAACTGGACTAATAAGTCTAGTTAGTGAGACCAATTAAGGTCAGCAATTCAAATCAAGAAATTTGGTTTGCTTGTAAGCGGTGGATTCGGTATAACTGAACCGAATAATTAAATTTGAAAATAAAAGAATTTATTGCTAAAAGTGAAAGATTTCACTAAAAACCTTTAAACGGGTCAAAGTAACGGATTCATAAAGAATTCGATAGTATATGAAAGCGATGGATATCGCTAAGTTAACTAAACTAGTGGGAATAACGAGATTACGTTATTTCAAGTTGCACTATGTCATACGAAATACGTAGACAATTAGTGACCAAAAAGATGTTACCATACTTATCTGGTAATACTAACAATTGGTTAAAAGTGTAAGTAATGTTTGAAAGACTTCTCGGATCAAATACATTGAGTTAAACTCAATGAATTATGTAAGAAAAGGTTTCGAGGACGAAACCTCTTTAAGGGGGGTAGACTTGTAACACCCCGAAAACGGGTTTGGAAATCAAACCACGTTAATACTACAGGACGGGTAAAATGCAGATAGTGGTAAAACTTACCCGGTAAACTTTAGGAATTAAATAAATAAATCTAACATTTATTAAAAGGATGAGAAATACTTTGAGAAAAAGCAAAGTATATAAAAGGCCCGAGATTTAACGGGACTTAAAATAAAACGGGTTGAGAACAAGATAAAGTAACTAGGAAATAAATAACCTAGTTAGTAATAAGTCTTGGAATAATAAGAAAAGAAGGGTTAAAACACCCTTTTATGCAAACTTGTGTGAAGTAGAGGGACTAAAGGTGAGAAGATGGAAACTAGTTTTATTTAATAAAACATTAACACCAAAACACACACTCTAAGTGTGTGTTATGGTCGACAATTCTAGAGGAGCCAGGGGCTCTCATCCTCAAACCCTAACAAGCTAAAATTCAAGCAATTGGAAGGGCAAATCGCACCCAAATTGAAATCCAAGCATGGATTAGTGATCACCTCAGTGAAATGATCATAAGGTATGTGAAATTTCGTTGAATGATTCCAATTGAAATTCTGAATTAATACTTGAAACTCGAAATTTATGATGCATGATAGTTGCTTGGATGAAATAGGAATGAGATAGTGATTAGGGACAAACCCTAGTCAATTACTTGTTGAAATTTTGCTTAATTCTTGTGAATTCACAACCACCATTGAATGATAAGTGGGTTTTGTAAGAATATGTTAAACACTAGAATTTTGATTGTTGTTCTGGTGTAATTTGAGCTCTAGGAAGTGAATTCAGATTTTGTTAATGTGAAAATTGATATGAACATGCTTAATTGATGTTAAGCTTGGCTAAGTAACTAGTTATGAAAATTGATAGTTGATTTTGTAGAATATGCCCACAAGGTGTTTGTTAAAATGCCTAAGTGAAGATTCATATTTTGAAAATTTCTAATAAAACGCGTAATTGCCTTATTTGACTAATTACGCGAAAGATGGGGTAAAGCGGGTTCTAATCATAATGTTGATTTGACTTAATTGTGTAAAACATGTGATCAAAAAGTAGTTAACTTTTAATAAGCTAAGCTAACTAATCATGAAGTCGAATAGTAGTTTCGACATATGAAATAAGTGAGATGGAATAGTCATGAATAATTATGACTAATCTAACCATCTTACAATTTACAATGATAGTTTGACGATTAACAAGCTAGGTGAAAGCTTGGGAACGAAGCGGGTCAAACGAAGCAAGAATGACGGAAAAGCATAATTTGGATGTAAGGTAAGTATAGCTTACATTAGTCTTATATTTTAGAATATTTTCTTATCGTATTAGTTACAAATAAGATAAATACATAATTGCGGTATGATGTTCCGGCGTGTAGATGCACGGAACAAGATAGTCGAGCATGACAAGAAACTATGTTGATGGTTAAACAGGAGTTAAAAGCGGTAATTCGATCATTTTATGACAAATGGAAAATGAAACTTTTGAATGGTTACCTTACAAGGTAAACCAAAACAAACAACGAGGGTAAAATGGTAAATTGGTCACGCGTTGACCATAACTATTGGTTTTAAAAGGCACTGTATGACGTAAGCCATGATAGGCTAAAAAGCGTTAAGAAACGATTAATAAGTGGAGTGACTGCACGGTGTAAACCGGAACGAGTCGTATAGATGAGATGGTAATAAATATCATCTCGCCAACATAATCGGTCACTTAGACCAAATGGGTCAAAAGGTGAAGGTATCACCTTTTGACAATAACGACTAATGATTATTGTCGAGTTATGTTATTTCAGGAGTAAATGTCAAATGGGTATTAGCAACGCTATGGATTAGCGGTTATAAAAGAAAGGTATTAAAAACGGGTCAATACATTGATCCGCGCCAGGTATGTGAAAAAGGGTAACACTCATTTGGAATATGTGAGTCAATGAGTGTTAAAAGAAGTCAAGATAAACATTTGGTTACTTGATAAGTAAACCGAATGTTTTAAATAATGAACATGGCGTTTGGAAAGCTTAACGACCTTTCAAACAAAAAAATCATAGGTTGAAAGAGGGATTATGGGTCAAATATATTTTCAAAAGTCCTTCATCGTAAATGATTAGCTAAATGGACTAAAACGCCCTTATAAGCTAAATTGGACAAACGACCTTTAAAGGTAGTTTTGAAACGAGTTTTATGATCATATAAATAATTAGAATAAGTATAAGAAGCGAAAGATGTAAACCTTTGGTCAAATGACTCTATATGAGTCTTTGTCGTAAATTAGCAATCCGACGAGAAAAACTCGGATTATATAGATCACCTCACTAAGTCCACCACAAATATAGTTGTGGTGGAAGATTACTTGATAAGAAATGTTGTATAATAATGCTAGAAACGAATGAAAGCGTTTCATGATCAAAATTTGCATAAATACCCTTAACGGGTCAAAATAGAAGTAATAGCAAAACGGGTTAAGAATGTGTAATAACCCGTGAATTGAACCTTGTACAATAGGAAATAATCCTAATAATATATTTACAAGAGAAACAAGGGCCACAAACAAGTTTGTTAGATGAAATCATGAACGGGTCAATAATTAGTAAAAAGGGTAGTAAGTCGAAGACTTAAAAGTCTGAAATTTTGTTAATCCGGATGTCGGATTTTAACTCCATAAGATGGAGAATTAAATTACGGACGTGTAGGAAAATAAATCGGGTAAAACGGATCAATAACGAAGAAGTTATGGCCGTTTCCGTGAAATCGGGTTGAGCTGGGTATGTACAGCAACTGATTAAGCATCAGGCTGTGAAAAAGGGGGCCTAGCGTCACGCGACGCCCCTTGGCGTCACGCGACGCCCCCTGTTCCGGAAATAAATCTGTTTTGTTGTTGTTTGACCCATGAACTTGTTTATACTTATTATTTAACTATCAAAACTAACTTTTAAGTTGGTTTTGATTATAGATGATAGCCAAGAGTGCCCGGATGAAGATCAAGCAGCGTACAAGAACCGAACACACGAGAATAAAGCTTCCGCACGTTGTTTCGTTGTCATTTTTAAATGGCAATTCCATAGATACTAAATTGTATTATTTTCAAATTGTAAAAGTTTTAAGTCACCCGTATTATTTGACAGTATTTACTTATAATCTCATGTTTATTTTCGTAATCTATACGAAAACCTTTAATTAATTAGACGGGTGTTACAATTCTTCTCCTCCAAGAATTCGACATTGAAATAAAAGATAAACGAGGAGCCGAAAATACCGCCGCCGACCATTTGTCACGCTTGGAGGGTCCCGCTTTGGAGTTGACTCGAGAAGAGCTCATCAATGAAAAGTTCCCCACCGAATCTTTGGAAATGGTTGAATATCAAGAAGAACCATGGTACACCGACTATGCTAACTACATCGCCAGTGGCATTTTAGTCAAAGGTTGGTCACATCAACAAAGGAAAAAAATTCTTTGCCGATGTAAGACACTATTTTTTGGAAGACCCATATCTTTTTAAAATGTGTGCCGATCAACTTATTTGAAGATGCGTCCATGGTCAAGAAGCAAGACAAATTCTTTGCCATTGTCATGAAGGATCGTATGGAGGACATCATGGAGTCGAAAGCACTGCACGAAAGGTACTCGATTCAGGATTTTATTGGCCAACCATCCATAAGGATGCATACAATTTCGTTAAAACTTGTGATGCATGCCAACGAACAGTTAATATCTCAACAAGAAATGAAATGCCTCAAAAAGGCATTCTTATTTGTGAAATTTTTGATGTTTGAGGTATGGATTTTATGGGACCTTTCCCACCATCAAAAGGTAATAAATACATTCTTGTAGAAGTTTATTACGTGTCCAAATGGGCCGAGGCCGAAGCTCTTCCAACCAATGATGGTAGAGTTGTGATAAGATTTTTAAAACGACTATTTTCTCATTTTGGTGCTCCAAAAGCACTAATTAGTGATAGAGGTGCCCATTTTTGCAATCATCAATTATACAAAATTTTAACAAAATGTGGGGTCTATCACCGTCTTTCAACCGCCTACCATCCTTAAACCAGGCCAAGCTGAAGTAACAAATCGAGGGCTAAAAAGAATCTTAGAGAAAACCGTAGGTCAAAACAAGAAAGATTGGGCTGATAAATTAGACAACGCTTTATGGGCCTTTTGAACCGCCTACAAAACACCAATAGGCACCACCCAATATAAGCTCGTCTATGGGAAATATTGTCACCTCCAGGTAGAAATTGCTCACAAGGCCTATTGGGCGTTAAAAAACGTAAACCTAGACCAAGAACTTGCCGGTAAAAATCGATTTTATCAATTAAACGAATTAGACGAATTGATAAATTAAGCATACTCTAACTCCGAAATTTATAAGGAACGCATGAAAAATATACATGATAAAATAAGCAAACCTAAAGAATTTCAGGAGGGGGATCAAGTGCTATTGTTTAATTCGAGGTTTCAGTTATTTCCAGGTAAACTTAAGTCAAGGTGGACGGGACCTTTTTCCATCAATCAAATCTTTCCTCATGGAGCGGTAGAAATTAAGCCTCCAAACGGTGAGCCTTTCAAGGTAAACGGACAAAGGCTTATACTCTATCAAGGCTTCGTTGAGGAGGAGGAAATTGAAATGGATCTTCAAGAGGTAGATACATGATCGGTAAAACGATCAAATGTTTATTTGCATATTTTTTTCTTTTTATCATATTGTAGGAACAATTGGAAAGCATCATCCATGAAGACTTAAAGAAAAACATGTAAGTACCAAAGGAACCACAGAATACGGTCACACACATGTGCATAAATGAAAAAAAAGAACAAAATAAGGTTACTGGCAGTCTGAACACGCTCCCGTGCCCAACTGACACGCCCCCGTGCCCAAACACCCAGATACAAAAATAAAAATAAGACACGGCACGGGGTCGTGCTGTCTCAGCACGGGGCCATGGCCGACTGACAGTTGGGATATAAAACCCTCAGTCTTCACTTTTTCAAACACAACACGACCCATTTCTCGAGAGACACCGGTTCCTTCTGATTTTCCGACGGTTTTCGACGTTTGATCACTCCAATCTGACTACAAGGTATGATTCTAACATCATGGTACTTAGTTTAATGATTTGCATGTAGTTTAACACCAAAAATTCGGGTTTAATCTTGGGTTCTTGAACTAGACTCGCGCCAATCTTGAATTTTGTTTAGATCTTTTTAATAGTAGTTAGTATTAGTGATTATGAAAGTAAATATCTGAACATTGTTGAGAAAATCGAATTATTCACACTGTTTCAACCAAACCCTTGTTCTTGATGGGAAATCTTAAAATCCGAAGGGTAAACGGGTGTTTTCTGTAAAAATGATTATTAGGGTTTGTTAATCGGGGTAAACCGCTACTAATGAACCAAAAATTTTGAATTTTTCGAAGCCGACTTGAAAACCTTGACTTTTGGAGAAACAGACTGTTTGACATGGGGCCGTGTTGTCTTAGCACGGGGCCGTGCCTAACCTTAAACCTCAGACACGGGGTCGTGCCCAACCTCCTCTAGTCTGACTCAAGGCCAAATTCCACCCTACTCACTAATAGGTACTTTTATATTAAGTTTTGTGGTGTCTTGTTGTGCATCCATGAGTTGTATACATGTTTATGTTGGCTGTATTTTCGTAGATGCGTTAATGATTTTGATATTCATGATGATATATGTAGTTCACATTGTTAAGATCATGGGTGTTATGGTTGGATCGATTGTGAGGCGATAGTTGTTAGGGTGTAAACATTCATGATAATCTTGATGTTTTGGCATCATAAATCTCTGATTTTGATTATATATGACATGTAATTATAGTGGAAGTATATTGTAGGGTTCATGATTTTAACGAGGTCCTATATGTTGAGTTGAATGGGTTTCCTATGTATACGTTATATGCGTACACGATTAGAAGCGCTAGGAATCATGTGCTTGTTAATAGTCTATCGTATTGCATTTGAGTTGTGAAAAGTCTGATCAACAACGTGTAAGGTTAAAAAGGTGTGCCGTAAGTTACGGTAGAGAGGCGTAAGTTACAGTAGGAACCTGCTGGTTAAAACAAGAGACATGTACCGTAAGCTACGACATAAGGCCGTAACTTACGACGGGCTTCGTTGAAACAAATAGAACCAGTGTACCATAAGTTACGGGAGAGAGCCGAATGAGAGCCGAACTTACGGCGGGGGTCTGCTGGTAGTTTCGAATCATGTTCCCTTATTGTGTATGAACTACTAATGAATGAGAGCCGAACTTGCTATTTCTAGTATTCGTGCTTGTTTGATAATTGTATGAATATCATCTATCTTATCATAAGATAGGTTGTGAATTCATGTATGAAACCACATGATAGAAATGCTATGTGATTACTTGTTCGCATGCTAAATGCTAGATACGTGTAAGACTTATATGAGTTGCATAAACCATCACTAATAATTCATGGTAACTATAATAGGGTGTGGTTGATCGTCCTAGCTCACATACATGTAATCTTAATCTTACCGAGCAATACGTAGGTGAGTTCACGGTCCCTATATTTAAACATTTTGAAACATAGGGAAGGTAACACGAGGACATTACGGTAATGTAATGCCTACCTGTTATAAGGTTATAACGCTTTTTATTTAATAGTACGTTGTTATATTGTTATATTGTTATGGTCACAAAGTAGCATTATCACATAAAGTCCTTGTAAACCTCGGACCGTTAGTATTGGGATAAATATCGGGAAATTTTTAGTAGTACTACTGGGCCCGACAAGCCCCACCCGAGCTAGTCGTTCTAGCTAGACCGGTAGTGGTCAACGGGTGTAGAATTAGCCTAACTTACCGCCATGGTTAGTGATAGACCTGGCAAACAATGGCAACAACAGTCAGCTTCGAACTCTTTCGTGACGTAACACTGGTTAGCTACCTACAATTATGACAATAATCTATTAAATACTGTTAATTACTGTTCTAGTTGAATAGTGAAAACTTGTGCAAATGAACTATTGTTATAATTGAAAACTGTATATGTGAACTCACTCATCATAAATGACTGACACTTGTTTCTTACGTGTTCTCCCCAGGTCGCTAAGGTACTTGCCATGGTTAGGTGCACTGCATGGTGTCAAAAACATTTTTGTTTCGTAACATTGCATTTATTACATTTACTTTCTGTTGGATTGGGCTTTTGTTTTGACACACGTTTTTCCTTTATATTTATTACGCTTCTGCATTACTTTTGAACTGTTGGTTTGGTAAAACTATTTTTCTCATATAGAGGTCATTCGATATGACTGGTGTCTTAGATCCTGGTTTGTCACGCACCTCGAGGTAAAACCCCGCAAGTGGAATTTGAGGGTGTGACAATGATGGTAAGATAGCGAGGTCGTCCAAGGACACAAAAGCTTTTAATACCGGAATATCGTCATCGTCTAATCTAACCAAAATTTTTGAGAAAAGATGTTAGTAAATAAAATTTAAAAAGAAATTAAATTATTAAAAGAAACAATAGACAAGATAGAATCACTTGGTTCCGACTCTTCTTTTACGTATCCTTTGATGATTTCTGCACTTTAGCCTTTTAAAGACATTATCATAGGTATAGTGGCATGCCCATCTTTTGGAGGCAACACTACCCTCGGCCATATAGATCTGAGTCAGTAGGAATACAGTCCCGCAAAGCCAGAATATTGGAAGATAATTAAGTAAGTTATTAATGCAAAATGTGGCATGTCCCCGCTTTTGGAGGCAACGCTACCCTCGGCCATATTGGTCTGAGTCAGCAGGGATACAGTCCCGCAAGGCCGGTTTGAAGTTTTAATAGTAGTTTATTTATATGGGATTCAAGTCATTCGTACTTCCCCTGATTTGATGCTATCTGCCTCAAGAGAAGTCCTAATAAGCTTGAATCAAGTCCTCCTAGGATCTATACAATGAACGAGGTAAGAACTTTACCCAAACCACCCTTCTAACCCTCTTCTAGGCAGTTAACGTGCTTTATATAGACCGTAAAGACAGGAATTAGTGAATCAACAAAACATGAAGAGATGATAGAATAAAGTTCACTTTCAATATAAAAAACTATTTATTAAAGTCATTAATACATACCCAAATAAAAAGTTTGTCTTCACGAAGTGATGTAAGAGATTAGCCAAGCATGGCCTTTGTTTGACAAGAACTCTTACAATCAATCTTGGATCCCAAGACTACACACACTCTAAAGATGGATGACGGAGGAATATGGTGGATGATGGTGTTGTAGTGGTGGTGGAATGGTGGCAAGTGGGAGAGAAGTGGTTTGCCATGGGATGAGTTGCAAGTGAACCAATCACCTCTATTTATAGCTGGAAACAGACCCTTCACACAACCTCGTGCCAGGGGGACACAACCCCGTGTTCTTTCTTCTCTATTTTCGTTTAATGATTTGTGTCTATCTGTATGCACACACGACCCCGTGTTTCAGAGGGCACAGCCCGTGGTCTGTACTTTGCTCTAGTTTGAGAGATTTTGCATATTTGGGAGTTGACCACGGCCACGTGTCCATAGGATACGGCCCCGTGTCACCTGTCTGCTATGTTTGTGTTATTCTGCTTGGACTTTGGAGTAGGGCATAGCCCCATGCCTTGGTGGGACATCCACGTGCTTGTCTTCTGATTTGTTGTTTTGGTCATGGGGTGAAGCTTGGAGGGTAGGCACGGTGTGTCAACTATTCTTTCTTGTATTTATGTTGGGTTTTATCATTAATTTGTTCCTTTTGTACATTTAAGCTCTTTTAATCCTGAAAATCAAAACTATACAGAGAAACCCACTTTTTCCAACATTAGTACATAAAAGGGTTGATTTTATACCTTATTTGATATAATTTATATGTTGCATTTTGTGCATATCAAATACTCACACACTTGAATGTTTGCTTGTCCTCAAGCAAAGCTATTTAATATTGCTTACACACCCAAATGGAAGAGGTAGAGAAGAAGTTTTTGGGTCTTGTTTTAGAGTGTCGGGAATCCAAGGTCTTTTTATTCTTGTTTTTATTTTATTTACAATGCTATATGACATGATTTATTTAGAACACTTTTTAAGAAATATATATATTTTTAGGCATAACATGCCTTTTAAAATTTCATTAAACTCTATACAATTTCACACACCTCACAAGTGATCACTTGAGAACCAGGATTGGGCGGGTTTAGAAGGAAGTATGGATAGAATAAAGCTAATTCGGTAGAAGTCTCGTAAGAGTAGTCATAAGTAGAAGGCTTACATTAATACCGAAAGAGCATACATCATTGACCGGCAGGAGAGAGCATCAGCAATCTCTCCAGCCAAACTCCCAAAACATATCAACTAACGAACACAGACACTATATATATACAAGAGGTTGGGATGGACAAGCACTTCTGTGTGGATGAGCTTGTCCGTGCGGATGTAGTTACATCTGCACGAATGTGTGACATTCATACGAAGTTACATCCTTACTAAATTACATCTGTACAAAACTCTCTCGTCCTCTCCAAAGTTATGTGTTCGTATCTCAACTATACAATATTCAACACATGCTCTATCTAGTTTATTCGCACAGTGGCGAACATACATAATATGCACTAACAAATTCCCCTTGGTCGTCACTCTCAAATATTGATCTTTGAATTTGAGAGTCGTGTTTGAATATTTGCAACTTCAATCAAGCATTTGATATCTTCAGATAATTCCCCCTTGATTGATGATTCAGACTTGCATTATCTTCAATACATTCCTCCTAAAATGAATCTTCAGGTCTTAGTCTGCATGATTCCCGACCTCCTTTGATTTGCTTAACAGTAGTCTTCACAAATAATCATCAACTTGAAACTAAATGATGCAGCACCTCTGTCTGAGAGTTCAGGATCCGGCGGGTTTAGACGGAAGTTTGGGTAGAAAAAAACTAATTCGGTAGAATATTATTAAGAATAGAATAGAAGCAAAATAAGTCGAATGCTTCATTCATAACGAAAGAGTATACATCTTTTACAAGCTGTAGAAAATTTTCTCTAGCATTTCACCTCTAGGATCTCCGAAACTTAACAACTTTGAACACATGAGCACTATATATAAGGATGACTCATCCGTGCGAATAAGTCTTGTTTGCGCGGATGAGCTTCATCCGGGTGAATGAGTCTCCTCCGCACGAACCACTCTTGCGCTCCAAAGTGTCATGTGTTCATCTCTAACACGCTATACACTATTCAACACATGCTCTATCTATCCTATTCGCACAGTGACGGACACACAAAATATGCACTAACAATTTTCCCCTTGTACGTCACTGTCGAAGCTTGATCTTTGAAAACAAGAGCCGTGTTTGAATATTTGCAACTTCAATCAAGTATTTGATATCTTCAAATAATTGCCCCTTGATTGATGATTCAGGCTTGCATTCCCCCTTAAATAAATCTTCAGGTCTTAGTTTGCACGGTTTCCAACCTCCTCTGATTTGCTATACTGTAATCTTCACAAATAATCATTAACTTGAAACTAATTGATGTAGCATCTTTATTTCAACGTTAATCACATTTGTGTTCGGTTTTTAATTTACCACTTCAGCTCAATCTCTTAATCTTCAAAAAAACCCAACCGGTCAATTGATAGAAACTTCGAATCACCACACCGGTAAATTTCAAGTCTATGAATACCCACGAAAATCTGAAATCCCGTTTTCAGTAATCATCTTTAATCACACTCCTGAATGATTGATTAGTGTAAACAGTAATCTCAACAATCAGTAAATCTTCATTGGATAACAAATCATCTGGTAACACATTTAGATTTTTGAAACATTCCTCCACGATCAGATTCACATTCTTCCTCTTCAGTCACGATAACAGATGTATAGTCTTTTCTGTTAGTCACGACAGCAACTTAATCAACAAACATCATCATTCCCTGGCGGTTAGTTGGAAAACAATAACTCTGCTCGAAGATTAACCATTCTGACACTTTAGATTATCACCATGCTGTGATATCTTTTAAGTATCAACAATACTAATGCATCTCCTGACCCTAATCCTGCTAACCGGCTTGACGAAGACCCAGGACTCAAACCCTAGGACATCAATCTGACCATGATTGGTAGAATCTGAACTTCCTATGGTCACAAACTAACGAATCCAGATTTTATGCATCCTTGGACAATCTGAAGTTGGAACCACCCGAATACAGTTGCATGTGACGAATTTCAAAAATGTTGGAATTTCAATATATTCTATGAAATTTTTATTCCCCTCATTTTTGCAAATTCTGACTTCCCTAAACTTATCACTGAGTTTCTCCCTCAAATCAAGCAAATCCAGTCCTATCTATTCTCTGAAAAACTCAAATATGTCATTTTGTTCCTCAAAAGTCCGTTTTTCATCAACTGCAGATTTTTCTTGTTGGCCATTAATAGCCACTATACCAAATGATAAACATTCTGCATATGTATCAATGACTACCCCACTATCTTCAAAATTTGTGATCGCTTCATCAAATCTTTTCTCTGAAGCCCCCGTCGGTGTCCCCGAATAGCCCGTATTTAACATTAAAAACTCGAAAAAAAATTCAATCACCAAATTTTTTCTAGACACTCATGTCGTCACTACGATTAATTTTTTTTTGGCACTTTGACTCATTTGCGCAAACGTAAAGTCTACATCCGTGCTAATGTCTCCTTCGTGCGGATGAAGATTGATTTGGAACGGATAAGGTACGTTTGTGCGGATGAGGTCTCCTTCGTGCGAACGCGGTATCGTCCGTTTGAACGCTGCTGATTCAATTTTTTGATCCAAAATCTTTATTTCTTCGACTTTCTTGATGATTTTTTCACATACTAGGTCGAAATTCATTTCTATACAATCCTATGGTCTCAATTTTACTTTTTGCCCGTGAATTGACCATTTATTTGATGATTTTACGTCTAAAACTCATAAAAACCGGTAATTCATGAGTGTAGGTGATTCAATCAACTGTTAGATCAATTGAATCGGTACCGTAGCTCTGATACCAATTCAGAGTTCAGGATCTGACGGCTTTAGATAGGAGTTTGGGTAGAAAAGAACTAATTCGGTAGAATATTATAAAGAACAGAGTAGAAGCAGAATAAGTCGAATGCTTCATTCATCCCGAAAGAGTATACATCTTTTACAAGCTAGAGAAAAAATTTCTCCGGCATTTCCCCTCTGGGATCTCCAAAACTTAACAACTTTGAACACATGAGCACTATATGTAGGGATGACTCATCCGTGTGAATGAGTCTTGTCTGTGCGGATGAGCTTCATCCGTGCAGATGATTCTCATCCGTACGAACCACTCTTGCGCTCCAAAGTGTCATGTGTTCGTTTCTAACACACACTATGCAATATTCAACACGCGCTCTATCTATCCAACTCACACAGTGACATACACACAAAATATGCACTAACACTATTTGAACGTTAATCACATCCATTTTCGGTTTTTGATTTACCACTTCAGCTCAATCTCTTAATCTTCAAAAACCCAACAGGCACTTGATAGAAACTTCGAATCACCACACTGGAATCTTTAAGTCTATGAATACCCACGAAAATCTGAAATCCCATTTTCTGTAATCATCTTTAAGCACACTCCTGAATGATTGATCAGTTTAAACGGTAAAAATCCACCAGCAAATCTTCATCGGATTAAATCATCTAGTAACACAATCAGATCTCAAAAAAAATCTTCCACGGTCAGATTCACATTCTTCCTCTTTAGTCACGATAACAGATGTATAGTCTTCTCTGTTAATCCCGACAGCAACTTAATCAACAAAAATCATAATTCCCCGGCGGTTACTCAAGAAAACAACTCATCTGCTTGAATATTAACCATTATGACACTTTAGACTATCACAAAGTTGTGATATCTTTTAAGTATCGACAATACTGATGCATCACTCCTGACGCTAATCCTACTAACCGGCTTGATGAAGACTTGGGACTCAAACCCTATGACATCAGTCTGTCACGATATGAAGAATCTGAACTTCCTATGACCACAAACTAATGAATTCAGATCCTATGCATTTCGGGACAATCTAAAGTCGAAACCACGCGAATGCTGTTGCACGTCAGAATTTCAAAAATGCCAGAATTTAAATATACTCTAATGAAATTTTTATTCCTCCTCATTTTTCAAATTTTGACCTCTCTAAAACTTACCACTGAATTTCCCACTCGAACTTGGTAAATTTAGTCCTCTCTGTTCACTGAAAAACTCAACTATGCGGAAAATGTGACATTTTGCTCCACAAAAGTCAGTTTTTCATCAATGCGGATTTTTCTTGTTGGCCCATTAATAGTCACTATACCAAATGGTAAACATTCTACACAGGTATCAATGACTACCCCACTATCTTCAACACTCTGTGATCGTATCATTATATCTATTCTCTGAATCCTCCGACGGTGTCCCCTAACAACCCGTATTTATCATTAAAAACTCGAAAAAAAATTCAATCACCAATATTTTTCTGGACACTTATCTCGTCACTACGATCTAATATTTTTTTAGGCATTTGACTCATTCGCGTGGATGAAGTTGGTTCATTCGTGCGAATTTCTCCTTCGTGGAGATGAAATGATTTTAGAACAAATGAATCTTGGTTCACACGAACGTAGTCTAGTTTGTGCGGATGAACTACATCTGTACGGACCAATTCCTCCATTCGAAACATCGTTAATCACATTTTTTCGATCTAAAATCTTTATTTCTTTGACTTTCATGATAATTCTTTCACAAACTAGCTCGAAATCCATTTCCAAACAATCCTATGGTTTCAATTTTACTTTTCGTCCGTGGGTTGATCGTTTATTTGATATTTTACATCTAAACACGCATAAAAGTCCATAATTCATGAGCGTAGGTGATTCAATCAACTGTTAGATCGATTGAATAGGTACCTTAGCTCTTATACCAATTGTGAGTTCAGGATCAGGCGGGTTTAGATGGAAGTTTGGATAGAATAAAGCTAATTCGGTAGAAGTCTCGTATGAATAGTCATAAATAGAAAGCTTCCATTGATACTGAAAGAGCATACATCGTTGACCAGCTGGAGAGAGCATCAATAATCTCTCCAGCCGAACTCCCAAAACTTATCAACTAACGAACACATGACACTATATATATACAAGAAGTTAGGACAGACGAGGACTTCCGTGCGGATGAGCTTGTCCATGCGGATGTATTACATCCGCACGAATGAGTTACATCTGCATAAATGGGTTACATCCGTACGAACCTCTCTCGTTCTCTCCAAAGTCATGTGTTCATATCTTAAGTATACAATATTCAACACACGCTCTATCTAGTCTATTCGTACAATGGCAGACATACACACTTTGCACTAACAAATTCCCCCTTGGCTGTCAGTATCGAATCTTGATCTTTGAATATAAGAGCCATGTTTGAATATTTGTAACTTCAATCAAGTATTTAATATCTTCAGATAAATCCCCCTTCATTGATGATTCAGATTTGAAATATCTTCAATACATTCCCCCTTAAATGAATCTTCGGGTCTTAGTCTGCACGGTTCCCGACCCCCTCAAATTTGCTTAACTATAATCTTCACAAATAATCATCAACTTGAAACTAACTGATGCAGCATCTCTGTTTCAACGTTAATCACATTCGTGTTTGGTTTTTTTTACCACTTTAGCTCAATCTCTTAATCTTCAAAAACCTAACCGGCAATTGATTGAAACTTCGAATCACTACACCGGTAATCCTCAAGTAAATGAATACCCAAGAAAATCTGAAATCCCGTTTTCCGTAATCATTTTTAAGCTTAGTCCCGAATGATTGATCAATGTAAATGGTAATCTCCACAATCAGTAAATCTTCATCAGATCAAATCATCTGGTAACACATTTAGATCTCAGAAACATTCTTCCACGATCAGATTCACATTCTTCCTCTTCAGTCACGATAACAGATGTATAGTCTTCTTCGTTAGTCCTGGCAGCAACTTAATCAACAAACATCATAATTCCCCGACGATTAGTCCAGAAAACAACTCATCTGTTCGAAGATTAACCATTTTGACACTTTAGACTATCACAGAGCTATGATATCTTTTAAGTATCGATAATACCAATGTATCTCCTAACGCTAATCCTGCTAATCGGCTTGACGAAGACTCAGGACTCAAACCCTAAGACATCAGTCTGACCTGATCTGAAGAATCTGAACTTCCTATGATCACGAACTAACGAATCCAGATTTTATTCACCCTTGGAAAATCTGAAGTCGGAACCACCCAAATGTTGTTGCATGTCTGAATTTCAAAAATCCCAAAATTTCAATTCACACAGTGGCGGACATATATAATATGCACTAACATCACTCAACACTCAGCCAAAGTTGTATAAGTGAAACGCTCGGTCTCGGTGTGGAACTTACTCCTACCATATGCTTGACAAGTAAACAAACCTCCTCCTTTTTGACATCAACTTTGTAAATATCAAGAGGACTTTTAAAAGGGTAGGTTTTGCTAGGGGTAGGGATTTTTGTTTGAAAAGTGGCTAAAGTCGTAAAAATATCGGGTTTCTTTTGAAAAGAAATATTTGTTTGTGACTTTAATATAAATTCTACAAACTATAAACTATAAGCAAGACATTTGGAACTTGCTTAATTATTTCAAGCAACTAGAGGATTTCTATTTTTATAGAGTATTTACAAGATAACTAAGTCACATTTTGATATATTTCAAAAGAATCAAATTTTTCTAAAATAAAGGGTGTAAAAGTAAAAAGGTTTAGAGTGATTGGTGATTGTTGCAAAATTTGTATTTTGCGAGTTTTGAAAAGAAAGGTTTAGGCTCAAAAGGGTTAACTAGGAGTTTTTTTTAGTTCGTGGGGAGATAAAAAAGGAAAATAAGGTTTAAATGAAAAAAGGTTATAGTCCTAATGCCTCAATCATTTACTTACTTGGATTAGTCGGTAAGGATCAGTAATGCATTGTCTTGTCAAGTTCTAGATTTGTAAGAACCATACGGGCTATCACACAAGAAATGAAAAGTGAGCCTTTAGTAAAGATATGGTATTGAATGCTCAGTAAAGGCTCAAAACTCACTATTTGTGGGAAAAGGGTTAAAAGTGTGAAAAATGTATATACAATCAAATTTTAAAAATATTGTCATGCCCTTTTTATAAATTTCTCTTATATGGTTCTTTTTATCACAACGCTATGAGTTGTTTAGTAAAAAAAATTAGAACTTGGTTTTCTAAGTTAAACTAAAACAAGACAAAGTAAAATAAAACAAAAGAAGTTTGAAAAAGATTTGGGGTGTTTAGCAGTTCCAAGTCGAGTTTTGTGTAAGGAATGCTTTAGGACACAAGATTCAAGTCCCCCCCCCCCCGACATTTAAATTACACATTGTCATCAATGTGTTCAAATGGATTAAATTTGATTAAATGTGTAAACGTGGGTTAAAACAACAAAATTTTTCATAAACTAGCTACCGGACATGGGGGCGTGTTAGGCAGGCATGGCTCCATGTAAAAAATTGCAAGTATCGTAATTTATAGAAGATTGGGCACGGGGGCATGCCGAAGAGGCATGGCCCCGTGTTACAGGTCCAGAAGCAAAATTGTTTCAGCAGTGTAGAGGCACGGGGGCGCGTGCTTACCTCACACGACCCCATGCTAAACTTATTGTAATAAAGATTTCGAATCGGGGACTTCTGTTTACGTGCATGGGGTTTTGGTTCAATGTTATTTCACCTTTCTAGACCATTCCCCGGGTTAAACACCAAGTTTTTTCAATGTCATTCCATTAACTCCTTCCATCATCCGATTACAAACTAGAAAAAAAATACAAACTAGTTTTAAGTCCAAATAGATAGATTCTACTAGATACCCCAAAAGATTCAAACGCCATAGCTCTTCCCTAAATAAAACAATAAAAGAACAACAAAAACCCGATACTAGTTTTTGGGTGACAAGGGCTTAGAGCTATTTCCGGGCATGCTCCCTCAACGATCGTTGAGCATTTCTTCAATCTCCCTTGATAGGAAGATGAAGGGCTCATCATCGACGTCCTCTTGTGGGAGAGGAGCGGCGGCCACCGGAACCTTCTAAAAGGCATAAATGGGAAGTTCCGTTGGTATCTCATCTCACTTGGTCGGGTTAATAACCTCATGAGCGAGGTTCCAATCGTCTTGCTAGAGGATCGGATCTGAAGGGGTATGGTCCCAAAAACCTTGCGCAGGCACATGGGACCATACCATAACCCCATCACATAAACATCTTTAGTAGAACCCTGCGCGGCTGCACACCGGTTCTAAACAAAGATGTAGAAGAAAAAACCTTCAATAACTGTGCGCCAGAGAAAGGGCAAAACTAACGTTCAACCAACACCCATGCGCGAACTCGCGCAAGGGTACAGTTAGACTTGAAGATAGGAACTCAAATTTCTCCGCGCGCCTGGAACCATTACTTAAACAAAAGTATTCCTTTCTGTTATAACAGAATTAACACGTGGCAAGGGCATGAAGGGTTACAGCTGTAAACCTTCTAGAAGACTTCATCGTGCACAACCATTCAGTTACAACCGAATGGAACCGAATGGTGACGTGGCATCATCCTGGACGCCCATCTCAGTCATGATGATAGCACTGACTTGGAGAAGGATCCATACAAACCCACTTTCCACGTGGCATCTCCCCAGCCATCGATCACATTCACGATCCGTGTGCTTGAACGGACGTTAACGATCAACGGAAAAGGGTATAACCGCTTACGGAAAATGCCTTCCGTTACTATCTCCATCAACAGATTTTCCCGCCAAAATTCAGCTATAAATAAAACAGGTCAGGTATGGTTTCCCAAGTTACATTCACTTCACTTTCACTACTTCTTCTTCTTCATTGAGATCTGTACTTATTCTCATGCCGGAGGGTGGTCACGGAGAGAACCCCCATTCTCCCCGTGGCGAGTCTAACGACTATCTGTTTTACAGATATCGTCGGAGAAGAAGCTTAGTTAAACCCAGAATCGAACGAGAGGACTAACCCTTTTATGCAGAACTAAACCCCTGGTCCGATTGATTCCGGTTATTCGAAACACTGTTTCTTCATTGGCGCCCAACGATTCTTCATTTTTCATTCTCATCTTCTCGTTTTGATTGATTTCTCTTCGATCTCTATTTTCCATGGTAGAGATTCCGTCAAATCGCCCATCTGGTCCTCGATCTGAAAACAGGGGTAATCCAACCCGTGTTACCCAGATCGACGGAATCATGGGAAAAATAGTTATTAACAGCAAAATTTGTCATGAGGTACACACCTGTTGCCTCAAAAATGCAATCTGGAACTCAGATTAATCCAGATCTACTTTCGGAAGAAACTCCAGTTTATTGGTTCACCAAATTCCAAAATACTATTAACGAAATTTTTACACCAAAATATGTCACTCCGATGCAAATGGTGAACACATCTAATGGATCTCATAATGATTCTTCAAACCTGTCGACTAAAGTAATAGAGGTATACCCTCAAGCAAACGCCAGATCTAACTCTCTCCATATCAGATCTTGTTATCAGGAGTCTCAAGCAGAGTACACGCTTCAGAAGAAATCTGATAGTACAGTGTTGGACCCACGATCAACACATCAGTGGGACATCCATCCCAACAACAAAGAAACATTCAGATATATGAAACAAGATATGGAAGACAACAACTACCAAAAAACTAGTACGGAACAAACATACATGGTACAAGGGGGACCCTCACAAAAACCACACGAACGGAGCCACAGTCAGCACTGGCGAGAACAACAAGTAGTCTTCCCCGTTGTTCCAGGAGGTCCTCAAGAAGAACGTCTGGTAATCATAACTGGTATCTTCGGTCATTATCGTACTGATTACATGTTCATTGATCCGGGTAGTTCCATGGAATAATTTACGAGCAATGCTTTAAACAATTAGAGCCAGAGGACAAGGCCTGCTTGAATCCAGTCGATTTTCCTTTAACTGGTTTCTGCAATGAAGCCGTCTTCCCGTTGGGTCAAATCGCCTTCCCTGTAACACTCTGAGATGGAGAGCACTCGTGCACTGTCACAGTCAATTTTATGGTTATGCCAGCTACATCACGCCATGATGTACTGCTGGGAACACGATCACAGAGGGAATTTAGCACAATTACTTCCATACCACACACCGCTTGTGGTTTTCCAACGGAAACTGGAGTGGCAATTCTATATTCCAACAAAGAGGTGATGTATGTAGACGACGAACCACCTGTAAAAGTTGCCAGGCCATCACCATCAAATGAACCAGAAAAGTGGGTCCTTAACGAGGAATACCCTAAGCAAACCATTCTCTTAGGGCACGCCATCTCAACAGCAATTCGCGTAAAATTGAAAGAACTCCTATCTGAGAATATGGATATATTCGCATGGTCCCCAGCGGACATGACCGGAGTACCGAGAGAGATAACAGAGCACTGCTTAAATATCTGACCTTCCGCAGAACCAGTCGCACAAGGGAAGCGCAATCTTAGTACAGAAATGGCTCGCGCAATGAATGACCAAGTAGTCGAATTACTTCGAGCTGGCATTTTGCGCGAAGTACAATACCAAACCTGGGTAGCTAACCCAGTAATGGTGCAGAAGCACAACGGTGGATGGCCTATGTGCGTCGATTTCAAGGATCTTAACAAATCCTCCCCAAAGGATTGTTACGCCCTTCCAGAGATAGACAAGAAGGTGGATTCCTTAGCATCCTTCCGCTGGAAATGTTTCTTAGATTGCTATAAAGGATATCATCAAGTACAAATGAAGGAAGAGGACGAAGACAGAACGGGCTTCCGCACAGACAAAGGTATTTTTTGTTACACAAAAATGTCTTTCGGCCTCCGCAACGCGGGAGCCACGTATGGATAGAGTCTTCGGAGACGATATTGGCGTAATAGTAGAAGTTTACATGGACGACCTCGTTATCATGAGTCGGGAAGAAGAATCTATGCTCGCAAACATTCAGCGCTCTTTTGACTCCCTGCGCAGAGTTAACCTAAAGCTGAATCTGGTAAAATGTTCATTCGGAGTGGAAGAAGGCAAATTCCTAGGGTTTATTGTAACCAAAGATGGTTTCAAGGTTAACCCAGAGAAAGTGGAAGCCATTCAACTTATGCCATCACCAGCATCTATCAAAGAGATGCACCGCCTAGCCGGTCGGTTAGCGGCGCTCAACAGATTTCTGGCAAATCATGCTGCCAAATCATATCCATTCATCAGCACATTACGCAATTGTGTTAAAAAGAGCTAGTTTCAATGGACCCCAGAAGCGGAAAAAGCTTTCCAACAAATGAAAGAATGTTTGATTCAGCAACCAACCTTAACAGCTCCACGAAAAGATGAACCATTAATCTTATCCCTCTCTGCAGCAGAGGTAGCAGTCAGCGCAGTACTAATGGTCGAAAAGGACGGGGTTCAAACCCCGATATACTACATCAGCAAAATGCTATATGGTCCAGAAACGCGCTATTCTATCATGGAGAAACTCGTCCTCGCACTAGTTCACGCATCACGCAGGCTGCGATGATATTTTTCTGGCCACGTTATCACCGTCCTTACCAACTATCATCTAGGACAAGTCTTGTCCAAACCAGAGGTCACGGGAAGGCTAGCCAAATGGGCTATCGATCTAGGTGGATACAACATCTTTTACAAACCGCACCCAGCTATCAAGGGACAAGTCCTAGCAGACTTTGTTACCGAAGTTCCTATCGACAAAATTTAGAAATGCGAAGCCATACAAACTCCTACCCCAGTCTTCGACGACAGGGTTTGGACCTTACATACAGATGGCGCTTCAAATGATGACGGCGCGGGAGCAGGTCTTCGCCTGGTTAGCCCCGATAACCATGAACTCACGTACGCCATTCGTTTAGATTTCAAGAGTACTAACAACGAAGTGGAGTACGAAGCGTTCCTCGCAGGTCTCCGCCTGGCACTCAAAATGGGAGCGAAAAATCTTGAAGCACATGTCGATTCCAAGTTAGTCGCGGAGCAAGTCAACGGTCATTATGACGCAAAAGGCGAAGCAATGGCCTTATATCTCGAGCAGGCAAGAATTCTGATCAACCAGTTTCAGACTTTCAAGATAATCCACATCAACAGAAGCGAGAACAAGCATGCGGATGCGCTAAGCAAGTTAGCTGCTACAAGCTTCAAGCACCTCGCAAAGGAAGTCCGCATCGAGGTTCTCTCAAATCCATCCGTTCCTCTAAGGCAAGTAAACATAATAGAAGTAGGGAACCCATCGTGGATGTCCCCAATTATTATGTATTTACAACATGGAACCCTCCTAGAGGGGAAAGCGGAAGCTAGAAAAATTCAACACAAGGCAATAAATTACGAGATGGCAGATGGCATTTTGTATCGCAAATCATACATGGGTCCTCTCTTAAGATGTGTAGACAAGCACGACGCGCAGTATCTGGTCCGAGAAATTCATGAAGGACTATGTGGAATCCACGTGGGCCCGCGCATGGTGGTCGCAAAAATCATGAGTGCGGGCTATACTGGCCAGGCATGCATGTAGTTGCTGTAGAACTCTTGCGCAAGTGCACGTCATGCTCCAAAGACACTCCGCCCAAAGAACCCTCTGGTCCCAGTAACTACAGGATGACCTTTTCAGCAATGGGGCATCGACCTAGTAGGTCCTTTCCCCGACGCGCCCGGCGCAGTAAAATTTATAATGGTAGCATTGGACTACTTTACTAAATGGGTAGAAGCCAAGGCCCTCGCATCAACTACCACAATGGTAATCCGAAAATTCATCTGGGAACACATCATATGCCGCTTCGGAATACCATTGCGCATCATTACAGACAATGGTACCAATTTCGCATCAGAAGAGCTGCAAAAAATGGTTGAAGGAGATGAACATTGAATATAATTTCGCCTCCGTGGCGCACCCATAGGCAAATGGGCAAGTCAAAAGTTTCAATAAGCAGATCGTGGATGGCATAAAAGTAAGACTGGGAACCGCAAGAAGAGGGTGGGTAGACCAACTCCCAAGCATCTTATGGGCTCACCGCACTATTCCAAAAACCAGCACAGGGGAAACGCCATTCAGCCTCGTTTACAGTTCAAAAGCAGTAATTCCAACGGAGATTGGCCTCCCATCACCACAAATGCTAGCCATGGAAAAGCAAAACAACGAGCTTGAGTGCAGAATCGACCTGGATCTCCTTGAAGAGAGGCGCGAAAACGCAGCCATCAACGAAGCCAGGTACAAATCAAAGCTAGAGAAATATTATAATGCTCGAGTGAGCATATGCACTTTTGTACCAGGAGATTTCGTTCTACGAGACAATGAGGCCTCCAACGCTGAGAAGCCAGGAAAACTCGCGCCCAAATGGGAAGGATCATACGTCCTTCACGAAGTCCTAGGAAAAAGCGCGTATACCCTAAAACGGCTTGATGGAACAGACGTTCCACACACTTGGAACGCGCAACACCTGCGCAGATGCTATATGTAGCTGACCCATCCGTACTTGCACAGACTAGAACGCTAACACAGTACAACAGTCAGCGCTTGCGTATGCATCATAATTATCATAGTTATTTACTTTGTATCTACTGGCCCCTGGGCCTTATCCAAATCAATACAAAGTTTTACTTCTGTTATGTTCTTGTGTTTATTACAAAATGCATGAAATTTCTTTTGGTAAGCGCAAAAACACTATGGTAGCACATTACAAGTCTCATGAACGGTCCGCGGATACATGTTCCGCGCAAGGTCCAGCCCTACGTTCACACATGAGCTTGGTACCATCTTTATTAGCCTTACCTAAACAAAGCTATTATACTCATGCAGGACATTGTAATTCAAACATATCATATATGCAAATAAGTTACTTGTGCAGTAAGCACATTAACAAAATATACATGCACAGCAGTGCATCAGCAAAATTTACAAAACGGGACATACATCCCAAACTTACAATTAATAAGTTATAATAAACTACACATCGGGGAACATGGCCAACACTTCTGAAGGAGTGTGCAACGCTTCACCATACCACTCTAAACCACTCTAAAGGATGAGGGTCAACGAACCAGTCGTTATCATCCTCCTCACCATCCACAGCAGACGTCCTCATCTGGGCTCTGGCCGGATTCGCATAACGACGATCACTTTGACACCGTTTGTACACCATCCTACATCGACCCCTCCGGTCAGATGGAAAAACTCGCATTAAGGCATCTGCTGACAATAACTTAGCACCTGCATCGCCATCAATCCCAGTAATGGAAAGGACGTCATCTTTGCTACCCGATGATCTCATACAAGGTACGGTGTCAACAAACCTTCCACTTCCGGTAGCTTTATCCGACACTTGATCTCCAAGACGGACCATGGCATCAGCAGCATCAAGGGTCTTCAAGATTTCAGAAACCTTCTCTAAACTGTATTTGCGACTCATGTTTGTATTTACCAAATCAGGGAAAAAGGACTGATATATATATATATATATATATATAGGACAAAGATCCGTTAGGAACCACCCTTTATTGCGAGAACCGCGAGAACCAGTGTGAACACAAACATTAATTCCTAAAAAAATCTAAAAAACACCCAAATTTTTTTTTATTTTTTTACTATTTTTTTTGAAAAAATCTCTATATTTTGTTAATAAAAAAATTTCAAAAAATAAAAAAATAAAAAAAATTCGAGTAACAGTTATCCATGCACATGTGCATATGTATCATTTCTTTGTCAAATTCCGTAATTCATTACAAATAATAGTCAATTGCACTTTCATTTACACTACCACGTGTAATACACTACTTTTTACGTTAACAATGTTAGAAATGCAATGTGCATCTATATGTATCAACATGAAATAAGGTGTTTTGGTACACTACTTTCTCTTTCATCTATCATTCCAGCCATAATACACAAGCATGCACATGTGCATTTTTGTCATTTCTTTGACAAATTCCGTAATTCATTACACATATTAGACAATTGCACTTTCATTTACACTACCATATGTAATACACTACTTTTTACATTACCAATATTAGAAATGCACATGTGCATTTATATGTATCAACATGAAATAAGGTGTTTTGGTACACTACTTTGAATACACTTTCCCTTTCATCTATCATACCATCCATAATACACTACCATTACCTCCTACCATCCATAATACAATACCATTACCTCCTACCATCCATAATACAATACCATTAACAATATTTTCACTTTATTACATGTATGTAAACACCATTTATACCATCCAATCAACATATTACATCAAAAATTGACAACTATAACCAAACCATCAACCACTAGATATAACTAACCAAAAAAACATGTATATGGGCCTACTTCTCTATTCAAAATCACAAACTTTTTGTACCAAAACACATTATATCATGGTTATACCTAATGATGCACATGTGCATTTTGAATATTGGTAATGTAAAAAGTAGTGTATTACTAATGGTATTGTAAATTAAAGTGCAATTGTCTATTCCTGATAACGTATTACCGAATTTGTTGAAGTAATGATACATATGCATATGTGCATGGATAACTGTTACTCGAAAAAAAAAAGTTTTTTTTATGGTAACGAAATATAGCGATTTTTTTAAAAAATATTAAAAAAATATAAAAAAATTTTGAGTGCTTTTTTGATTTTTTTTAGATTTTATTTTGTGTTCACATTGGTTCTCGCGGTTCTCGTAATAAGGGTGGTTCTCGCATGAACCTTACCCTATATATATATATATTTATAAAGGCTAAACAAGCTGACGTAAGCATAACTAAACGAGGTGTAAGAAATCATAATGATTGATGTTAAATCGCCACCTTCTGAGCGGCGGCATTACAGTAATCATGGATTTCATTAAATAATCTCTGACTGCATCAAATGCCTACACACATTCCCACAAGCTACAGTTTCAGTAGGAAGGCGATCAGTCAAACACCTATTCGTCTTCTAGCATATGACGCACAAGGTCCACGTCACATCGACGATCAAGTCAACACACGCTGACAAACGTTCCCTGTAGCATAATAAACATTTCACATCAAAGATGAGATATCTTCTACAAGAAGATTTTCCATATTTCCCGCCAAAACTTCACAAAGCAAAAAGCGCACACTCCATTTTTATATAGTCCAGTGCTCCACTTACTTGCATAAGAGCAACACTGGACTGGGGGGACTTGAAGGGGTATGGTCCCAAAAACCTTGCGCAGGCACATGGGACCATACCATAACCCTATCACATAAACATCTTTAGTAGAACCCTGCGCGGCTGCACACCGGTTCTAAACAAAGATGTAGAAGAAAACAATCTTCAATAACCGTGCGCATGAGAAAGGGCAAAACAAACGTTTAACCAACACCCCTGCGTGAACTCGTGCAAGGATACAGTTAGACTTGAAGACAGGAACTCAAATATCTCCGCGCACCTGGAACCATAACTTAAACAAAAGTATTCCTTTCTGTTATAACAAAATTAACGCGTGGCAAGGGCATGAAGGGTTACAGCTATAAACCTTCTGGAAGACTTCATCGTGCATAACCATTCAGTTACAACCGAATGGTGACGTGGCATCATCCTGGACGCCCATCTCGGTCACGATGATGGCACTGACTTGGAGAAGGATCCATACAAACCCACTTTCCACGTGGCATCTCCCCAGCCATCGATCACATTCATGATCCGTGTGCTCGAACGGACGTTAATGATCAACAGAAAAGGGCATAACCGCTTACGAAAAATGCCTTCCGTTACTATCTCCGTCAACAGATTTTCCCGCGCAAATTTAGCTATAAATTAGACAGGTCAGGTATGGTTTCCCAAGTTACATTCACTTCACTTTCACTACTTCTTCTTCTTCATTGAGATCTGTACTTATTCTCACGCCGGAGGGTGGTCACGGAGAGAACCCCCATTCTCCCCGTGGCGAGTCTAATGGCTGTCTGTTTTGCAGATATCGTCGGAGAAGAAGCTCAGTTAAACCCAGAATCGAACGAGAGGACTAACCCTTTTATGCAGAACTAAACCCCTGGTCCGATTGATTTCGGTCATCCGAATCACTGTTTCTTCAGGATCCATAGGGGGGACCACTAGAATATTCAACTTTTTGTGTAAAAGGTTGATTTCCCTAAAGCTACTCTCCAAGGCTAGTGTGAGGTAGTTCACTCGGTTAATGAGGACCTCCTCCACCATCGCCATATCCTCAATTGACTCTCGTAGTGCGCATACGTAGCGGACAAGGGTTGCCTCGAGTGAGAGCCTTCTTCCCCTTTTGTTGTTACGTGAGCTTGTTGACGAAGTTCCGCTCTACTGGCTCGACATGCTAGTTTAAACAAGACAAACCATTAAAGTTAGACTTGCAGACAAGTCACATGGCCCCATGCCTAGTAGGCACAGCCCCGTGCAACTTCAACATACTTCCAACACCCTATATTTTGCTGAGTAAGTATATGCCCCATCCTATGTTACATATGTTAAATTCTGATCTGACAAGTATAGGTGGTTTATTACTAAAGCCGGTGTTGTGTCGATCGTTTTATGCCATTTTCTCTTGTTCTTTATCAGGAAAAATAGAGTATGTGGAAGACACCGATTAGTTCTTCACTATACAACTCTGGGCTACGAACAGTATTGGATCTTTATAGAGTTGATCTTTGTATGTTACACTGATTGTGAAATCGAGTTTAACGTGACCAAACTCTGATACCAATTGTTGGTTCTAAGTTTGATACTTGTAAACAATTATTGATTAATAACAATATAATTCAAAATTAGAATGTCATTATCAACGATTGCTTTTCAATTATAATTCAATGATTACAATATGTTTTACAAAAGTTGACTCTACAGACTCCCCTCAACCGATCATGTAACAAATCAGTTCGTACAAGAGAAAAGGTGATGTGTGATGAATAGATCACTAACAGGTGTGATCTATTATATTAAGTACGAAAGCTATGTTCAGTGATTGGCTGACATCACCCTAATAGTGACATCTAACATTCCTAACAAAAAAGATTCCATAGATGTTGCAAACATCTGTGCAAATCCTAACATTTGTTCAAACTAGTCTAAACACTGTTATAAGATAAATACTATTACATTGGGAAACCATTGTCTAAACTATCCTCTGTTGTTGTGATCCAAACACCTGTTTGGCCAGATATATGTTTGGACTTCTTCATCAGACCTTTAACTTCAATAGACTTTAGCCTTCAACAGATGTTGTTTCTTCTTGAACGACGGTTCCAAGGCTTGAACAAATGTTTGCTTTGTCTTCAACTGATGTTTTTAATTAGATGTTCAAGATTCACTATACTTGGGGAAAGACTTGTTCAATCTTTTGTTGATTTCTTCATTAGCGGAGTATGTTTTGGCTTTTGAATATCATCTGTTCTTTTAGGTCCAACAAATGTAATATGTAATTTATTTTATATTTCTTGTATTTTATAAACTTATGAGTTACATAAATTAATAATCATGTAAACGAATATGATCAAGTTTGTTTTCTTTTTTCTGATATATGATAAGTATTTTTAATTTTCAAGGCATTGTTAACGTATAATTAATATACCTTATTCGCCACGCATGATTAATTTTTTGAAATATATATATATATACAGTTGTGTTTAATAGAATTTAAATATCCGAACCCGTGAGTATTCACGGGTGATAACCTAGTATAATATATATACATACACCTATTTTTTTAAAATTTCCTTTTTTACCTTTAAATAAATTAATTATGTTTCGTACAACAGGAGAGAAGGGTGGTACTAATGTTTGATACAACAGGTTAACGAGGGGAGATAAGGTACGAGTGCCGAGATAGATGGGGTGGTTGTGGCGGCGGCGGTGGCAGCGGTGGCAGCGGTGCTGGTGGTGGTGATGGAGGTCGTGGAGGTTGAGATGAATATAAGAGAATGATAGAAGTGAGAGAGTATATGTATGTTGTGTGTATGTGTTTATATATATATATATATATATATAATTATAAATGCGTGTGTCTATGTATATATATATTATAATTAATTTATTATTATTTTTTATCTAGAGGTAAAAAATAAAAAAATAAGTGCGTGTATATATGTGTGTAAGAATAAATATTATATTTATAATTAATTTTATATAGAGATCAAAAAAATAAAAGAAGAAATGAATTAATAAGGAAATTGTTTAAATCGTCCTTGAGGTTTGGGATTTGCCAAAATTATCCATGAGTTAATCATACATACACTACTAGAAAACATGGTTTTTGTCATATAATTTTTTGTTACAAAATGGTAGCAATTTCATTGTTGTCACCAGTTTGCCACAAAAAATACGGTGACAAAAACACACGTGTCAATTGCTCTAATGCCACCAAATAGCCACCATTTTTATATTTTGCTGCCTTATTTTTACCACTACAAAGTTGGTCAAAATTATTTGCCACCACTTCATGTTTGCTACCACAGAGTTGTGACGCGTTTTGATACCATTTAGCCACCGCTATTGCCACCATTTTTTACAAAATTTGCGAGTTTTGATACCATTTAGCCACCAATATTGCCACGATTTAGCCACCATTTTTTACATAATTTGCGAGTTGTGACCGCCTTGGTATAGTTATTCGCTTCCATTTACTGATTACTGGAATATTGGTTTGGTTTGGAATATTGTGTTTTAATTCAGATTTTTTTTTCTCCCTGTTATTTTCATCAAAATTACATATCAATAAAACTACAAATAATATAAAAAAAGTCTAACAAAATCTCAAAATTATATAAAACATCTCGTTTTCAAAAGCATATAAAAAAATACCAACTAAAACATAAAATAACTAAAATTATCCTAATAAGATAAACATCTAAACATTCAAAACCAAGTAAGCCTATCTTCGAACTGTAGCTGTTAACATAGCTTCAATTTGTGACATCCTATCAAACATAGCATCTTTATCCACCTTATCTTTTTCTTTTTCAGCCAACAACCCCGCAATAATTCCATTGAACCTTTCTTTTTCTTCGTCTTTTTCCTTAACGAGCTCCTTGATAACTAAGTTCAACTTTTCAATCTACAAAACAACCAATGAATAGAATCAAGATCTATACGTTGTGAATGGGAAGAGATGGGAGGATGTACCTTGCGTTTCCATTTGAGAGCTTCAGAACTAAAGGTATCAGATGGAGGCTGAGAAGTTTCAGAAGTTTTGTTCACGAGCTTAGAACGAAGAAGAGCTATTGCTAGAGCGAGCTTCAACGGTGGAGCTTCAACGCTAGACCGAAGCAGGAGGATTCTGCCAAAAGTCATGTGCTTAGGTGATATAAACATGCTATTTGTGCATGGTAACAAAAGATATCCAGTGTGGAGTAGTTAGGTGAGCAGAGATATACTTCCAAATAAAAATGAGAAAGATATACCTAAAAAGAAGTCTGCAGCTTGGTGTGACCAGTTTGCAAAATTACCATCATCTGGCTACAACAATAGTAAAAAAAGAATGGCAAAAAAGGTTGGATAAATTAAGCAGAATGATGGAAAGAATGACTAGAATGGATATTAGGTACCAACAGTCTTACAGTGTCACATAGCTCCACAAGGAAATCCACCGAAGCCCTAAGTTGTTCAGTCTCATCTTCAGCTGCATTATCTGCCGATATAAAACAGTTATATCTACTTGTACCGTCCAAACTATCAAACATCTCACCCATGCCCTTGCATCCCATTTGGGTGGTTTTGTTATGTTAATGTATGTTATTATTACATGGATAAGGTTAAGGGAACTAGTTTCTAAACCGTCTAGGTAAAACCGGATTTCTAAAGATTAACATGAACCCGTTGATATGGGAACATCTTTTCCTAAATGATAAATTACCATGAACATCCAGGAAATTGCATTTCTGGACAAATAGAACGGGAAGTTTAATGGCAGAAGTCTTAAAATATTAACATTAGTTATACCAGACAAAAATAATCTTTGTGTGGAACCACCTTCATTTCTTATTTTTCTTCTTTCCTTCAGTCTCAGTGCACTAATGAGACCAATTAATGCATCTCACAAAACACATAACACAATAAATCAACCACATATCAATTTATGTAACCTTGTCTAAGAAATCTGCGATGTAACACATCCTTAAAAGTTAAATCTCTCATCAAATCCTTCTCTTGGTATCTCATTAGCGCTTAATTTCCCTAAATTGTCGAAGAAATAGCACTTCCAACATGCATTTCAAGGCAATCTGACCCATATTCCAATACATATTTTTCTGATATCACTCACCTGTATTTATAACTTCCAAACCTCAATATTTTTACACATACAAACCATATCATTTTCTGATACACAAAAAGTTACAGATGTAACATACTAGGCAACTTTTTTTGGCTTCCTTAATGGAACAAACTTTGCTCCTATTGCAAGTGCAATTGAAGGACCGAATATGAAACCACGAGCCTCAATTCCTGGTATAACGAAAACATTTTTAAAATATTTTCATTTTTATTATTTTAATAAAACCCATGCATCAAGTATAAACTGTGGATTTGCTTAACATCCATATGTATCCCTAGATTCCACAATAATTGCAAAATTTTCTACTAAAAGATGCCCCAAGATAGATTTAATAATCTTCAATCATCTTTTTTCAAATGTAATTTCCAGATTTAGGAATTATATAAACTTTGTTAAATAATAGTTTTATCCAATACCCCTCATGTAAAGAGCTCAAGGTAAGGATTATTATAATTATGATTATCTGTTTAGTAGGTAGAAACAAATAGATAAATACTAAAGAAAGACTTTCAGATTAATCATATGTGACAATAGGAGTGGCAAAATGGGTGGGTTAGACAGGTTTCGGTAATGGGTTAGGATGGGCCTAACTCAGTCTAAAAATCTAGTTATAAGCAGGGGTATTTTTGGCATAACTGTTGTGTAGTGATAACCAGGGGTAGTTTACAACATAATTTATAAACCTCATACTAATTTAATGCCAAAAATACCTCTGATTATAACCTGGTTTTTAGACTAAGTTAGGCAATGTGATCAAAATGGCAAAAAAAGGAAAATTCAGGGACCCAGAGGAAAAAAAACTATTTGGACTAAAATGACAATTTAGACAAAAACTCAGGGACTAAAATGGCAATTTACTCTCATTTTTAATTACCCATTTAATAAACATGTGGTGTTCGGGTTGACATGTCTGAATCAACCCGTCCAAAAATTAGAATATAAAGTTATGCAATTTATAAGGTCAATATGTTTCACCCTATAATAACTAACTCGTTAGTTGCAAAATAAATGACTGCAGGTAAAAGTTTCCGTCGTGTCTGTACCCCAACCAAGTAACATTGGCCAAAATGAGAATATGCCACACATGAACAAACAGTAGCAAAGGATATATCAACTTTTTTAGCCTAATTAGTCATTTTGTACAATTATATTCTTGACACTGTAGTTAATAAATCCGTATCGTATTTAAAATGACAGTTGTCACCTCTGCCAACATATGGTCAGCCTCATCAAACACAAGAATCTTCAAAAAAGATGTACCAAGCTTCTTGGCTGTTACCAATTTGTTAACCGTGCCTAGCGTGCCTATTATTACTTGTACGGTCATTGGTGCTCTCTTGGCGACTGGAATATAACTAGCTTTATCGGCTGGAAGAGCTAGTTCTGATGTTATACCAGTATACTTTCCGAGCTTTAATAGCACTTCCATATTCTGCACCATCATTAAGATGTTTTAAGATTACAAGATATTTGCATAACCAATGATTGAACAATAATGAACATATATAGAGGAGGTCCTGCTGGAACTATACATATACTACCCCTAATTGTCATACGGGTCGTATAAACATTATGACCCGTATGATGTAAGAAACCAAGTAACTAACTCATACAACCCATATAAACATTATAATGAGTATTACACCCATAAAACCCGTATAACCCCTCATACAGCTATATGATTTGTAAGAACACTAACTCATACGGTCCCAGTGTATAGCATTTTACAATCATCTTATGTTTTTGTCTTCTATATTCAATAATCCAATCATACCAAATTTTGTATATAATTTATAGCAGGGGCTATTATAGATACACCAGTGATGCTATAAAGACACCAGGTGACGTAAATTGAAGCTAATTCAGATTCAACTGATGGTTTTTGCAATAGCAATACGTTATAAATACAAACAAAATCCCTAAATGTTCACATAGTTCAGAAGAGTGAGCGGAGTGGGGCGGTAAACCCACTCGGTACCGAACCCCCATCCACCAGCAACCTTTTTACCGAGCAGAGTTTACCGAAATGGGGGCGAAATCGGTGAGTGGTCACCGAGTCGATGAGAGGGAGGGAAGGGGGAGAGAGATGGGTGTGTGGTGGGGTCCCTTCCTTCTCAACCAATCACACAATTTTCCTTTTTTTTTAAATAGTTTACCTAAACCCCATTAGGTAAACCACCACCAACGTTTTTGAGCATTAGGTAAACAAATTAGATGACTTGACATGGTGATATGTGATTGGGTGAATTGGGAGTTTACCTATTGGGAATAGGTAACCACTCCCCTCACCCTAACAAACTATGCAATAAGTCAATAACAGCTCAGTGACGTCACTTTGACCTAATTCGAAGCTGATTAAGATTCAACTGACGGTTTTTGTAAGAGCAAATTCTAAACACAAACAGAATCACTAAATGTTCATCACAAACTATGCAATAAGTCAATAACAACTCAGTGACGTCATTTTGACCTAATTCGAAGATAATTTCGATTCAACAAAAAGTTTGTTCACATCGTTCATCGCAAAACTATGCAATGAGTCAATAACAACCCAGTGACGTAATTTTGACCTAAACCGATGCTAATTTTGATTCAACTGAGGGTTTTTGCAAGATCTATACGTTGTGAATGGGAAGAGATGAGAGGATGTACCTTGCGTTTCCATTTGAGAGCTTTAGAACTGGAGGTATCAGAAAGGATGAGAAGTTTCAGAAGTTTTGGTAACCACGCTTGCCTATGGCCGGCCTTGGTTTTCAATCAAAACCCTAAATAATGAGCGGGATATTAACCCGCCTAGAAATTTCATTTTGTTACCGATAAGACGGTAGCAATTAAAAAAATAAGTGTATATTTGGGATAATCTAGGGAAGTTATTCTTTTTTTCCACGAATTTGTCACCAAAAATAGATGGTGGCAAAAATTTCCACCGCTTTGCTACCAAACGATGCTAAGTACGCTTAATTTGCATATCCGTGGGAAATAGGTGGCTAAATTTGCCACCGATTTTTTGGTAGCAAATTTTGGTGACAAGTGCCAAGTTTTCTAGTAGTAATATTAACTGAGTTAGTGATCTGGATGAAAATGACAACAAAAACGAAACATTAGAGGTCTAGTTACAAAAAGAATCTTATTTTGGATGGAACAAGTAAAAGTGACCAAACCTTAGGGGCGATTTTGGCATTCTACTTTAAAAGAAAGAAAACATTTTAAATATAAATTAAACATTTAACTAAACTTTCATGATTAAAAACATAATTAATACATAAATAATAAATTAAACATTTAAACACACAATTATATTAATACATGATTAAAATCAAAATTAATACATAAATAATAAACATACAGTTACATAAATTAATAACTAAAGAAGAAACTGGGAGATGAGCAGTCGTGATCACTATTGTGCCAGTCCAACCTCTCGTATCGATAGCCAAAGCTTTCGGATGATGGATAAACCATTTCTTCATCCAACCTTGGTATGTATTCTGCCCTTCCGTTAGTTTCAAACCCTTCAGCCCAACATGGGACTTCTTGTGTCCGAATGGGGTTTGTCAATGTAGAAATGTTTGCCACTAGAGGTATAATCATACACCCAGTTCAACTCTTCCATAGTCAAATCGGTAGACTGATGTGGACGATAGACTTCTATAAGTGGAGGTTTGAAGGTTGTGGGTTTGAAGGTGGAAGCTTTGAAGGTTAATGGTTTGAACGTTGACAGGGTGATTGTCGAAGGTTTGAAGGTGGAGGTTTTGCACGATGACGAGATGATCGTCGACTGTATGAAGGTCTTGCAGGTTTAATCGGAATAAGAGAACCATCCCTTATGAAAATCAAATGTGGTGTAAAAATTGATTGAAAATAGAGATGGTGAAATGATTGTAAAAAATGTTTAAATAGAGATCATGTTGTGAAGTATTGTTTGAATTTTGAAGGGTTTATGTGGTAAAAAAAATGTTTAAATAGAGATCATGTTGTGAAGTATTATTTGAATTTTGAAGGGTTTATGTGGTAAAAAATGGTATTGAATGGTATTTCTTAATTTGGAATTTTGGATTTTTTTAAACTCCCCATTGGCATCATAACCGAGTAGCCCACAAAATCCATTCGGTAAACATCACCCACAAAGCATATCCGAGTAGCCCTACCCGATACAACACTACCCGATCACACTAGCTGCATACGCCCTAACTAGCGTTACCCGATCACATTACCAGCATATGCCTCGGCCAACCTTAGATTTTCACTCATGACTTATTTTGGTCAAGTTTAAGTTGAGCTTGTATTGATTTAAACATGGGCAACTTACAAGTGACGTGACTTATCTAACTAGAACTTAAACGGATCACTTAGAATAACAGCTATTTCAATTATGTTTAATATCACGTGTGGAAATGTTTTAGTATTTTTATTAATAGGAAAGATTAGTTAAGGTGTTATTGTTTGAACGAATGGAATTTCATATGATGATTTTAGTTTCCAAATTGATTTTTTTTAAGTCAAATATTGCAGTTAGCCTTTAAAAAAAGAATTAGGTGAGCTATTTTGTCGTTTAGTGGAGGCGCTACGTAGACAAACCTAGAGCTACCCTGGACAAGTGAACATGCGTGAGGGGACCGTTTTAATGTCAGGTTTAAAATAGGAAGTTGTTATTATCATATATATACTTTGCACTAGATACATTGTTACAATTAAAAATAAGGCTAAAACTATCTACACACTTGGTGTGTAGATAGCCAACCCAAAAAATGTGTTTTTTGTTCTATGTGTTTACCCTGTAGCGTCGAGCTGTGACCAAAGCGCAGCGTTTTGGTCCGGTCAACCAGACAAAGACTGACGGGTGTCTGACGGGTCTGTTGACCGGACCAAAACGCCGAGCTTTGGCCGCGTTTTGGTCCTGTCAACCAGACCGGGTGTCAGTCTTTTGTCTAGTTGACAGGACCAAAACGCGGCCAAAGCTCGGCGTTTTGGTCCGGTCAACAGACCCGTCAGTCTTCGTCTAGTTGACCGGACCAAAACGTCTCGCTTTAGCCACAGCTCGACACTGCAGGGTGTGCATATAAGATAAAAAACACCTTTTTAGTGTGCCAATAGGTAAATGGGTGTGCATATAGGTACACCCTTAAATAATTCAACTTTTTTTGTCATATATTTAATAAAATAATATTATCATTTTTTAAATATATCTTTCAACTTTATATACCGTTCAAAAAAAAAATCTTTCAACTTTATACCTGTTGAACCAAAATCCCTTGCATTACACTTAATTAAAAAAATATACAAAATTTAGGATAATAAATGTAGTATTAGGAGAAAGTAAAAAAAATACGATTTTGTCACATAAGCGTGTAAAGTTCAAAGTACACAGTTTTTATTGGTGATATCAAAACTATAAAGTGTTAATTAAACACATAGAGCTATTTTTTTAAAACTTTTCCTCGTTTTTTTTTTTTCTTTTTTTACTATACTAGGGTTAACAAAGTTAGAACTAAAAATTCGGATATATATAGTTTGGGTAAATCCGAGTAAATTGCTATTTTAGTCCTTGATGTTTGACTAAAATTGCTATTTTAGTTTAAATAGTTTTTTTCGTGTCATTTTAGTCCAAATAGTTTTTTTTTCTGTCATTTTAGTTCCTGACTTTTATAATTTTTTGTTATTTTCATTAAACCCACTAACTATATTCAAAAAATTTAGTTAACCTAGGTGAATTTTGGTCAAACCACATTTTTCTTTCTCTTTTTGCAAGTGCGATGGTATGAGGATGGTGGTGTGCAGGTTTACAGTGAAGATGATGGCGGTGGTTGCTAGTTTACGATGATGGCGGTGGTGTTGGTTGATGACGTGGGTAGCGGAAAAGTGGCCGGTGGTGGTCGAAATGATGGGTGGTGGGGTGCGTGGTGACGGTGGAAGCATGTGGTGGCGATGATAGAAGGTTGTGATGGGGTGGGTGGTGGGAGATGGTGGTGGTAGATGTAAATGACAAAAAATGACAAAAGTTAGAGACTAAAATGGTAGAAAAAAAAAACTATTTGAACTAAAATGACAAAAAAAACTATTTGGACTAAAGTGGCGATTTTGATCAAACCTCGGGGACTAAAATGACAATTTACTCGGTAAATAAATATACACTTCAGATAATCGAGTCGGGTATCACTTAATCCAATACTGGCGGAATTTTTGAAAATCAATCTCATACACGGTCTCATACTTCAATTCCCGTCCTATTATTCGTTCTAAGTGTTTCGGGTTTCAGATTTGTCCAACGGTAAGCACCATCACACAAGTTTAAAAGGTATCGAAACTAAACTAAGTTGTAGGAGAGCAGCGTATGGTCTGTATTTTCTATCACTGTTGCAATATTGTTGGCATGCTTATAAAGTTGTATATGTCCGTAGTTTCGTATCGATGATAGCAACAATCAGTGGCGGAGTTTGAACGAAAAATTAGAGAAGGGAGGGGGCTCTTAAAATGCAAATTAGTGGGGCAAACCTTTTAAAAATCCAATATTTTACGGTCTAATTTTTTTCTTGGTAAAGTTAAACTACAAAATGAAAAATCAGGGGGAGGGGGTCCCCGTGGCACCCATAAAGCTACTACGCCCAAGGAGAGTTTAAGTTGATTTGGTTAGGACGACGTCTCTTTGTCAATATTGAAATGCAATACTTCGAGTAACATCATTTTAAATATTTCTTAAGCCAAAATATATGGTATATTTGAACGTTTAGATTAAAATATTTTATATGAGAAATAGAAAATGAAATATGGTCGAGATGCATGTATCCATTGAATTTATAGTGTTTAGTGACATTTATCTTGGAGACCTTCAAAGTTGTGAAGAATTTCGGGTAAAAGTCCACCACTCCCACTTCGACACGCAAGTTTTTATAATTATGATTATGAGACAAAACAATTTACTTTTCAAATTTACCTCTACAACTCTACAACATGCAAACATTCTGCTAGTGACGTTCAGTAATTATTTTAATGCTTCATATTCTTTTTCTTTTCATCTAATGTCACCCTTTTTGTCCTAAATTTAGTAGCAAAGTTGTATAAATTTATTACGTGTTTTTTGTCCTATATTTAGTAGCAAAGTTATATAAATATATTACGTGTAATGACTTAATTTAGTTAAATATGTATTATGAACAAAAGTAAAACCATATAATAATAAAAGGTTTGTTTATGTTTAATTTGTCGACTACTGGTGAAAATACAGAAGGTTTGTAATTTGTTGTAAAAGGTTTGTAGTGAAATCAGACATGAGAAAATTTCACTGACGGATCAATGATTGGTATTACCAAAAAGGTACTAAAGTCGTATTCACTAACGGATCACCAACATAATCTACACATATGAAAACTACGAAAAGATCACCGTTGACATGTCAATAATTGATATATAGTCTACTGAGGTTGACGATAGGTATGTTGTTGATCATTCATAAATATTCAAAAACCATAAGTTTTTGATGTTCGTTAAGTTGCCCGCTCCCACGGTAATCTATTGGTGATTATTTACGACTTTTTAAAATATTGTTTTTCAAATATCCATTCTGTCAGTGATCATCGAGGATACCACAACCGATGAATGTGTTGTACGTGATTTATTTTTCAAATGGTGTAAAGGTTCGAAAACTAATAAGCTATAATTTCTTTTATTGTAGAAATGTTACTTGAGACTAGTTGATGATAAAAGAAGAAAGTGCATTTTGTTGTAAGCAAGAGAAGAGATTAGAGAGACTTCTATATGTAATAATCATAATCATATTTACATTTTATAGTCATAGAAACTGAGATCAACAACTTAAATGGTAGTAAAACTTCTAGTCAAAGTATTCTCGGGTTTAATATGGTAATTAAGGATGTTTTAACAATTTTATTTATATGTTTTTTTTATTTTTTTTTAAATTGTTTCAAATAAATTAAAACACATGGATTCTCTATTAATTTAGTTCCAATTTTGAACAATATTTAAAATACATAAAAAATATATATTTTGTTTCAATTAGTTAGTGTGAATTCAATGTTTCAAGTTTCAACTGATTGATGCGAATTCATTCAACAATGATCTAGAAGCATTCAAGTCCATTCTTCAATCAACTCTAATGCTGCAAGGGGATACACACATAATATAGCATAGTGTAAAAGGTATGCATTATACGTGGTTGGAAAAGATCATCATCATACTCACTAAATCTCACAAATAGCAAAGCAAAGGTAGGATCTGAGGATAGTAAGATGTAGACAGCCTTACCTCTACCCCGTAGGATAGAGAGGCTGCTTCCAGTGAGATCCCAGGCTCGATTGTAGTTTTGCATCAAGCCTTGGACATAAGGCGCATAACACTTAGCAATCGCGAAAAAGACCGATTGGTGCATGCACCCCCTTGTCTTTCGGCTATCAACGCCACTACATGATGCATAATTAACCGTCCGTCGCTTTTAGCGTTATTTTCACGAAATTAGTAAAATAACGTTAAAATTAGTGCAATTTCACTTTTGCCCCCTAAGCGACTACATATATATATACATTATATGTGCACACCGCAAACGGGGCGATAAATACATGTATAATATGAGGGGGATCTCTTACATAGTGAGTTTTTGTCTAAAAGGCTAAAAAGAATTGTAGGATGACATGTAACATTCTTTTTAATTAGGATAAGGATAGGGGCATTTTAGTCTCAAAACATCATTCTTTTGTTTTCTCAATATACAATGCAAAAAATATAGTATATCAAAATGTAACACAAAAGTCTAGTACAAAAAAATGCAACAAAAAAAAATTGTAGCCCAAAAGTCTAAGGATCGTATTATTGACACACATTGGAAAATTAAATCGACACCTTCAATACATTGCAAGCGTGGCGTTATTTAAATTACTAGAAGTTCTAGACATTGACAAATGTTATTTTATCTTACACTTTCTGACTCCAACTTCGCACACACACATCAGTTTCCTATACTAGTCTTTATAGGAAACCTCTATAAACATTCTTCCATCCGTTATTGGAAACTACAATTCCCTTTCAAGTTCACACCCTCTTTGAATTCTACTACAACAGACGAATACGATTGACAAAGTTCGCTAGAAATCCAAACATGGCCCAGAGTTTTACTTAGGGAACGGAGGATCAATTGAAAGCGAAACACCTACATCTATTCTCACAAGTTTCCTCTAATTAAATTTCGAGACGAAATTTCTTAAAGTATGGGAGACTTTGACATTTGTGCCTTTTCAATTCCGAACAATTTCGAATCCAATGAAATCTTGTGTTTCATTCCCGAGATTTGTATAATTACATGTGACATTTACACATTTCAATCCTTGTACAATTTCGAACTCTCAAAAAGCTTTTCTGGAAGTTATACGCAAACTGTTAGGCAAACGTAATCAGTTTAACGCGACGTACACTCCAGAACAATGACATAAGCTAAACATACCCTAAATACCCTTTACATAACTTAGAAATAAGTTTTGAAGGGTTCGGTATGGCAAAAACATGCTTATTCGAGCTTAGGGACTATTTGCGACAAACTGCGAAAGTCTGCCGATTCTCGTATTTTCAAATACGAACCATATTCACACATCCAAAACTTTTTTGTAATCATTAAAATATTTTATTTTATTGATAAGAATGCAAAAATATCGATCGTAGCGAAATTCGGTCGTTTTCATGTTCGTTATAGCGTTCGTCGTAATTAAGCGAAAACGACATTTTTGGGCATAATTCAAGTTACATATGCCTTAACACCCTTATAGAGCCTAAAAATTAGGTTAACGGGTGTTATAAGTGACAAAATGCGACGAAACAAGTCCAGGGGCCAAAGCTGCCAAGTTTCAAAAGCTTCTGAGGCTCTGGCGGGGGCGTGAGAGGATAGGCTTAAATCTCTCGCGGGGCGCGAGAGGTGCCCAGTAACAGAATTCCAAGGCAGCCAATGGTTTTCTTTTTTTTTGGAGCTAAAGTATCCGAATTTTCTTGGTTTAAATCTGCAATTGGCAAGTGTTTAAGCTACCCTTGAGGCTTACCACCTCCCTGGACACTTGGCATGATCACAAACATCTCAATTGCTATAAATAGCAAGCTTTTCAACCAAATTCAATTGCTTATTTCATTCTTCTTCTTCTAATCTGCTCTAATTGGAGTTTGCTTCCCTTTGGAGGCCTCCTACTGAGTATTCTTGCCTTCCTAAAACACAAGTAAGTGTTCTTCCTTAGTCTTGTTCATTATTTTAGCTTATTTTGAGCTAAAAGTTAAACAGTTGACTTTCAATTTGACTTTCGGTTCTGACCATAATTGGTCAAGTCAAAGTTCAATTGAACTTTCCAACGTGATCGTAATCACGAAGGTTATAATCCCTTGCGATTACACCTTCTGATTACCACGTTTACTAGTCCAAGTTGTTGGACTCTGTATGCCCAAGACACATATTAAATTGATGTGCCTAATACGTTATGATCCAAGTCGGGTCATACCCAATAACAAGCTAGACAAACCCCAATAATATTTATTTATGATATGATCAAACAAATAAATATTAACACTTAAAACATTTAGAAATTTGTTTTCTAAATAATTGCACTTGAGAAACTAATAAATTATATGGATAATTTATTTTGAAAGAATATTTTATCTTGTTATTTAATGGGTTAAATAACATTATAAAAGCTTGTGAGATATTGTATAAGTCTTATAACATATGATGTTATATTTTATAAAAGTTATAAAATATAAAACCAAGACTTAAAATGCAAAAGGGAAAATTTCTCATTGGCCAAAATGGTGGCCCTATGGCCGGCCATATGTGTCTTCCCAAGGTGGGTTTTCCCACTTTCCATACATGCAAAATCTTATGAAAGATTATATCTTGATTTTGATCATTTCTCTTACAAACATTCATACACTTTCTCTAACCAAAATCAAGTTGCAAGAACTCCATATTTTCCTCTACATATTTCGGCCAAGAGGTGGTTGTTGAAGGGATTTTTTTCAAGTGAGTTTACAAGTGTAGAAATCCTAGCAAAACGTAAGGTGTTTGTTGGAAGACTTGGGGTATACAAGCTTGAGGTCTTCTACTTTGAAGATTTCCATTTAAGAATATCATTCTCTTCATATCTTTTACTCTTTGGAAGGTAGTATTCTTATAACACCCTATGGTTGTATTTTGATAGCATGCATGTTCGTATATGGATCCGGGTTATTGGGTTATACATATAAAATGAGTTTTATATTTTGAAAGTAACATGTTTTAAATAAGTTTTCCGCTGTGTTTTTATTTTATATGGATAAAATTACTTTGATAAACATGTGAAAAACCCAACAATGGCATCAAGAGCCGCTTATATGAGTGCATGCTTCATAGAATTTAAAATTTTTGGGTTTCGGGTTTGGTTAAAACCCTATGGCCGAAATTTTAAACATGGTTATCCTTTTGTTTTTCAAAATTATTTTCTTACATGCATAAAAGTATCTTGAAAAATTTTATCATATGGATGATTTGTTTGTTTGGACAAAAACCCACCTTTTCGGATTTTTCATTCTTGGCCGAAAATGGTTTTAGAAGGGAACCATTTTTTTTCTTGAACTTTATATATATGTGGATGTATATATTTTGGTGTTCATAACCTAGCCATGACCTTGTGTTTGAATATGTTGAATGCTTGTGTTTGTGATTTATTTTTTATCATTTCAATGGGTTGTAATAATTAATTTCTTTGTTCTTCCATTTGAAAATTATGTAATTTATTTATCTTCATTTGGTATGTAAAATAAATAGATTAGTTGCATTTTATTTTACTAGAAAAAATATATTAGGATAATTTTATGTAAAAGAAGATGCACAATAATGGGTTTTGGTTTGGACCATAATATTCGGCCTAAAGGACTTCATAGTTCTTAACGTGATTTTAGCCCAATAACCAAAGACACATTTTTGAAGCCCAAAGGAGTTTGGAGCTGAATTTAAAGATCATTTGTAAGCCCAAAGAAAGTAGAGAAATCACAACACAAGTAGAAGACTTGAAGCATTTGGATGCTGGATCAAGTGGGAGTTCAACGACACATTACTTGTGTCAATATTCACCCCTTAAGAAGGACCTTTTGGCACACTTGTTTTGGCTAAAAAGTGTTGTAAAAAATAGTTGGCTATGATTATGCACCTATTGATATGTGTGTTGTGGTTGCTTATTTATGTTGTTTGGATGATATGTCAATATGCATGCTTAACAAACTAATAATCAACAACAAGCTTAAAATTGGTTCTTAACAACATCATTAAAGTGGTTAATGAAAGGTTTTTATTAAAAGTTAATGATTTTTATAATAAAATGGGTTTTATTAAAAAGAACCTTGAAAATTTGTTTTCACTAAAGTACCATTGATTTGAATGCATGCAAATGTATGGTACATAAAATTTTCTAAACTAGAATTTTTAAAAATATTAAAATTCCCTTTTATAAAACAAGTCAAACACAATCCTTTTATACAACACTCGAATCACTTGGGAACTTGTTTGTGGAATAAAGGTCACCTAACCAAATTTGAGGGAACTTGTATGTTCGAGGTGGGGTTACCATGTTTGTGGGATAAAGGTCACCTAACCACTTATATGTGTAAACTCACATGTGTGTGTAAGTTGGACGACTTGATTTGGAAACCATGTGCTTAGGGTCACCGAAGCATGGCGTACAAAGGTGTTGATGGGATTAAATAGGCCAACTAAACATAAAGATGTTTAACCGATCCCATATGGCTTGAAATTGCAAAGGGTTGCAATCGTCAAACGTTGACTACCTTGTTAATTTAAATAATGGGATAAAGGTCACCTAACCAATATTTAAATGTAACGTTGGATTCTAGATTTTAATTGTTAATTGTCTATGAGACATAAAAGGGTATTAATGATTAAAATATAATAATATCGAAAATACTAAAATTGAACTTTGTTAAATTTTTTGGATGGCAGCTAACAATTACCCAACCGTCCGTAACCTATCACTAAGAACAATCCTTGAAAAGGATCGTGTCAACCATAACAACTTCATGGATTGGTATCGAAACTTGAGAATCGTTCTCAAGTAAGAGAAAATATCATATGTGTTGAACGATCCTATTCCCGATGAACCTCTTATGGAAGATGAGGATGTCTATAACAATTGGATTAAGAATATCGTGGATTTTATACAAGCCTCTTGCCTCATGTTGGGAATTATGATTCCAAAGATTCAAAAGGATTTTGAACATCATGAGCGTACGACATGATTACCCATTGAAGGAAATGTTCCTACAACAAGCAAGGGTAGAACGCTTCGAAACGATTTGGGCGCTTCATGCATGTCGAATAGAGGAAACCCAATCAGTCTCATCTTATAACTTTAAGATAAAAGCCACATTGATTGCTTAGAAAGGCTCAATATGGGTAAAAGGGCTTTATCCGTTCTAACGATCAATGAGGATGGCAAAAAGAAAGGGCATCACCCCGACTCCATGGCAAATGTTGCAAAAGGAAAGGGGCAGTTCAAAGGGAAAGGAAAGGAAAGGAAAGGAAAGGCTAAAGCGGAACCACCGAAACCAAAAGAAAAGAAGGCAAAGGTTGCTACGAACGATCCATGCTTTGAATGTGGTGAGATAGGGCATTGGAAAAGGAATTGTCCAACCTATCTCAAGGAGTTGAAAAATAAGAGGGATGCGGGGCAAACCTCAGGTACAATCTTTATGATACATATTGACCTTAATGTTATTTCTTCAAGCACATGGGTATTAGATACCAGATGTGGAACTCATGTTTGCAATTTGTTGCAAGGGTTCAAAAGAAATAAGCATTACAAGAAGGGAGACACTGGTCTCTTCATGGGCAATGGAGCAAAAGTTCAAGTTGAAGCCCGAGGAGACTATGTTTTGAAACTTCCAAGTGGTTTGGAAATCGTTTTGAAAAATGTTTTGTATGCTCCTAGTTTGACTAGGAACATTATTTCAGTTTCCCTTTTAAGACAATATGGTTTTAATTTTAAAGTTTGTAAACAATGACATTTATATTTTGATGAATGTCATGTTTTACTTTAAATCTGTAGGATCGTGTACTGACCCGAACGAGTCGTTCAGAGAAGTTTTTATCAGTTTCAGTGGCGGAAACAAAGAATCTGACTTCGAAACAGCTAGCAATTCTCTTTAAACACGTTTCTGATTAATATTACAACTTGTACAATCACTGGATAAACCGGCAGCACTTCGGTATCCAAAATCACAAAAGTTACAAATGAGATCGCTTGAAGTACTATATATAGGCACTATGGTTTCGCTTGAAAGTGACAAGACTCAGTTCAAGCGAAACCTCTTTGGTTGCTTTCGCTTGAAACTGACCTACTCTCTTTCAAGCGAAACCTATTCATTCAAGCTAAACCACTATATCTCGAACTACGTGCACTGATTTAACATTCTACGCACAAGACTCGATACAAGACGAAGTCGACAGATGTATGCACTAACAGACTCCCCCTCAGATGTTGACGAGTCTTAAAGTGTCGAGTCTTTACAATCTTCAGTCTTTATCACTCTGAACGCTCTATGAAATAAATCACAGTGTAAGCATCCTCAAACTTTATCTCCTTTTTTCATCAGCATCAACAGACTCCCCACGAACAATCTCTACTCGGATGTCTTCAGACTCTCCCTTTCGATATACTGGGATCGCAGTCTGGCATGTTGAAATCACAAAGTCCTCAGGTATCGGAACCTGGCTTTCTATCATTCAAATAACCTGGTCATTCTTAACCCAGAAATAAATTTCACAAATTTTAACATTTGACAAATTTATAAATTCAGATTCTCTCTCAAATTTATCCAGAATGATTTATCATTAATAGAAATCTCAGATGACCACTTGTATACACATATTCAAAAAACTTTTCTCATTTAAACACACTCTCCCAAACCAATTTGTCATCATGTTTATCACTTGGAATTTTGAAAATTAGCTCTCCAATACTAGTTGTCGAAAATCTTTTTGAATTTTTTCAAAAATTAAGCTAAAACACACTAAAATCTTTTTGGATTTTTTTTAATATGAAGAAATGCAGTAAAGACATATTTACATACACTATTTTTGTGAATTTGTGTAAGAGGATCATATCAGTTCTTGACAAGTCACAAGTACCGTTGAGCTTAGTTACACATTAAGAATTAAACAATTCACTTAGATTGCCGATATACTGATCCACTTAAATTTTCACACAAATTTCAACTGATTCAGGATATGAGTTAGATGTATTAAGGACTTAAACTCATTCATGTGTCCCACCTCTTGAATATACTCCCGTATCCAGATCCCAATATTCAGTCTTACAGGTGAGTATACCACAAATGATATCTGTAAGGGGTTAGATGCGAAACCGTGAGAGCTCAGGTCAGAACTTCCGTTCAGCAGAGAGATGACGACTTTTGGTGGGTCCCCTTTAGAGGATCTTTTTTACAACAGCATTGATTAGCAATTTTATTGTCTCATCATTTTATGCTGAGGGCGGCGCTATATTTCAAGCAAGCAGTAAAGTATTCTCCGAGAACTAGGCCATTGCTTCCGCATTATCAGAAGTCCCGGGATAATACCCCAGATATCACTGAGCATAAAGACCTAGTATCTCAGAAAGAGGGACCTTTCAAATGAGATTTCAGGGGTTACCTATATATCCAAGTAGTGTTTCCCACGAAATAAGCAAGTTTGAATTTAAGTTTATATCCCGAAAAAGCTTACTAAATGTGTAAAAACCTATCGCCATATCATCAGTGAGACTGTTTAACGCTATTTAAACAATACATTTCTTTAGCATACTGTAACTGTCTACTGATGTACTATCATTTCCTCTTCTTTGACACCAAAACTCATTTTTTTAATTTTATCATGTTTTTGGCTTTTTCAAATTTTCTAATGTTTTTGGATTTTCAGAAATACTTACTCCCCCTAAAATGCAAACACATTTTAGGAAATTTGAAAATAAACTGTACAATAAAGTGACAACTGATATCAAATCACTTTAAATCGCCATCCATTTGGCATAAACAATCAGAACTCCCCCTTACAACAAACTATTTTCTCATTATGATTTCAAAACACTTAAGTTTGTTTTAACCAAAATGATTTTTCCGGAAAATAAGTTTTGTTGATTTTACCACTTGTAGATTAGGGGTTTGGTTCATCACATTGTTTCTCAATTATTTGTAGAAAATCAAGTACAACTTAATGTCCCTGATTTACCACTTGTAAGTTGAAAACCTTCTTCAACCACTTGTAGGTTCACTCACCAACTATAACCTCATGTAAATCAAAATATAACAATATAAAGATATCACCTGTAAATTTACCAACCAAACATTTCAAAAATGATGCCGATTCCTGCTCCACTCTTACCAACCTGGGAGCTCCGGCAAGTCAGGTTTTTCAATGAAAGAAAATGTCCACCCAAGCCTGACCAGCCTTGGGTGATTCCAACTCCTCTTTAGTTGGGGTGTATGTTGCTTTCTTTGTAGCATAAAACTCCTTTACCCCTTTAACTTTCCCATCGATCATTTTTCTAAAAATTTTCTTAACATTCCCATTAAATGCTTTCTCAACATCAAATTCTTTCTTCTCAGAATAGAATTGATTCGAAATTTCAACCTTTCCAACCTTTGATTTAAAATTCTCAGCTCTCAATGGTGGAAAATGAACATCATCCATTAGAGGCACTGAGTTTTCACCCTTTTTAACAACTTGTGGCTCCTCTGACTTTGTAGAATCAGATTCATCGCCAGATTTTACCTCTGATTTCTTAACAACCCAAGCTTGGTTGTCAAGATTTCCCTTTTTCTTGTAAAACCTTTTTGAACACTCACCAACTTCATATGTTGAATTTTTAAACACTTTAAATCTTTCAGTTGGTGGTTCATTTTTCTCAACAACTTTTCCTTTAAGTTTTTCAGAGACTCCCTGTTTTGTTTTAGTTGCTCTGGGACAGTTCCATGCAATGTGACCAACTTCATTGCATCTAAAACAAGTTCTAGTCTCTCTCATCTGATGAGCTTCAATCTTCTTTTCAGCAAAAAATTCTTGATTTGTTTGTCTCCAAAATGAGCTCTTCTTTTCTTCTTCAGCAGACGGACCTGAAACAAATTTTGTATTTTTAGAAATTTTCTCATTTTTATAATTTTCTGGTGGTATAAAACCTAAACCTTTCCTTTTAAAATTACCGTTACGATTTGGTTTCTTTTGACAACCAGAACCGGAACTGTACTTCTTTTTCTTGTTTAAACGCTGTTGAACTCTTGAAGTGTATTTTTTAGGTCTTTCAGAAAGATTAAGATCTTTTATTTCAGAAATATTAATTTCTGTCATTTTGAAAACCTTTTTGATCTTTTCAAATCGAACACTTCTTATTGGAAACTCTTTATCAAAATATAATTTGTCAGAATCACTCAAAGTATAGGCAACTTCAAATGTTTCGTCATTCAAATTAGATTTTGACAACAAAAATTCTTTACTATAAACCCGTTTTCCCGATGATTTTGAACTCTTTTCGGACGAACTCGAACTTTCGACAGTCTGACACGAACTTTCGGACTCGGATTTTAACTCTGACTCCTTATCCCTATCCAACACCTGATCGACCATTCTTTTTATAAATTCGGACTCATGATCTGTGTCGGACGCTGTGAATGTGATGTCAATGTTGTCTGGTAATACATCGGTTATCTCGGACTCCAACTTTATATTGACTGCCTTTTTTACTTGTTCCTCATTCGGTTTTCTAGACGAATACCCTTCCCAAATTGGAGGCGGACACTTGTTATAACAAACACTCTGTTTCTTACCAGTATCCTTTTTCTTCTTTGACTTCTTATCTTCGTCTTTAAACGCCTCAAAACCTGCAACAGTAGGATAAATTCTACCAATTATATAATCACAACTTGTATAACTTCGCAGCAATCGTCTGATTCTTTCATTCTCAGCTGCTTCACTATCCAACTCTTTCTTCCATTTTGCACATTCTTCAATGTAAAAATTTATCTCTTTCTGCTTCGACATCATCGTAGCATTCAACATTTTCAAAGCTTTTTCTCTTTCTGTGTTAGTTTTCTGCAAACTATTCACAGTCCTATTCAAAACATCGTATGATTCTTTCAAATTTTTCACATCAAACAACAACTTTTCTTTCATCTTCTCTGATTCACTAAACCTCTCGTCTTTTTCCTCACATTGTTTGCAAGATACTGAACATGTAAGACATGGTTTTGTGACTTCAACAATCTTTTCTACCTCCACAATCTTCTCAACTTCAACTTCCTTTTCCACTTCCACTATCTTCTCAATCACTTTGACTTCCTTCAATTCTTTTGTAGCTTTTCTCTCTTTGAGTTTCTTCAATTTATCTGCAAAATAAAATTCAAATCTGTCAGAAGATAAATGTGTTTTTCCAAGGTTTATCTGTTCAAGCTCTTCATCATCACTGTTATCTGTTGAACTGTTTTAAGATGAAACAAATTCTTCATCTTTCTCTTCATCATCAGATAATACAGCCATCCATTCCTTTATCAACTCTGGCTTTTGAACAATCTGAGCAATAAAAGCTTTAACATTAGGATCAGCTGGAATGTACTTGTCCCAGCTAAAACCTTCAGCCACTTTTTCGTCATCTTGATCAATGATGCCATAGTAAGCTTTCCTGTTTGCATCTTCGATCATTTTTCCATGAGCTATTTGTGAATCCTTTTGTTGATGTGGTTGAACAGTGATTTGTTGATGTATAGACTTTCTATAGTAATCATCTTGTCCAAAAGGATTCTTTGCTCCACTTGCTTCTTGGTTCTTGCACTCTCTCTTGAAATGACCTTTCTCCCTGCATTTAAAACAAGTAACTTTAGATTTATCAAAACCTAAAGCCGAAAGATGAGCATCCAAAAAGTCATTTCGTCCTGTAATCATTTTAAACTTTTCGGCTCTTCTCAGGACACTTGCTAGAGACCATTTGATATCCATAAGTTCCAATTCTTCTGCATCAACCTGATCGTAATCTTCTTTTGTTAACATCGGATTACCAATCTTTCCAGCAATCAACCCTTCATAAGATTCCAATGCAGTAACTAATAGACCCATATGATTTTTCACAACTTCTTCAGAAAAGTTTTGACCATTTTGAAGATGCAATGCCACATTGCACTGAATCATATGCCCATTACCAACACTCGCACTTTGAACATTTGGAGGATTAACACTTGAAAACCCACTAGTGTTAACAGAACTTTGAATGCCTGTTCTAGATTGATTTCCTGCACTAAACGCAGTTTGGATCTTTGGACTTACTTCAACAGTTTGAACATTTCCCTTGTAGTACAGTTTGATGTCTTGTTGATGGTTTGAACTGTTCATTCTTGCAATTTTCTGCTGTTCAAGATCCTGTGCCTCCAGTTTTTCAATAAACTGACCAATCGACAATCTGCTAAACTGTCCAGAATTCTTCAGAATCATGAGATATGTACCCCATTCTTTCTGTGGTAAAGCGTCAGCTAGCTTTTCCACCCATTCTGCTGGAGTTTTAGTAATCTTTAATTGAGACATAGTGCGCACAAGATGGCAGTATCTCTCAATGAGAGTCTTTGTAGTCTCGCCAGGCATGCTCGTAAACAACTCAAACTCCTTTTTCAGTAATGCTGCTTTACTTTGTAACATCTCTGTACTTCCTTCAAATTTCTTCTCAAGAGCTTTCCAGATCGAAAACGCATTTCCATCATGCTGAAGCAAAACAAATATATCCTCTGTGATAGCTTGCTGCAACAGACTTATCATCATTTTCTCTCCTTTATAACTTTCTCTCTCTAGGTCTGAAAACTCTGAGATAATTTTATCAACATTCATAGCAGTCTGTGGTCTGATGTATGCTGTTTCAATGCTTTCCCAAGCTCTTAGATGGTTTGCCTGGACCCAATTCTCAAAACGATTCTTCCATACATGATACTCTTCCATTCCCATAAGTTTCGGGGGTTTTTGCATTGTTCCGGTTTCATTTTCCATGTTCATATTCTTAGCAATGGTAGTTGGAGTAATCGAGGTTGAAGCAAATGCGTTGTAGAATTCAGAATCCATGTTTCGGCAACACGTTTTTCAAACACAGTTGTTTCAATCGGAATAATCCTGAACCAAACGAAGTATCAATAATACACTTTCAAGCGAAATACCAAACAATCCACCTTCAAGCAAACTATCAAACAAATCAATTTCAAGCGAACTCAGAACAGTTTGAAGCGAAACCTCAAATTTCAAGCGAACTTAGAACAATTTGAAGCGAAACCTCAAATTTCAAGCGAACTTAGAATAGTTTGAAGCGAAACCTCAAATTTCAAGCGAACTTAGAACAGTTTGAAGCGAAACCCGAATGATTGTTCAAGCGAAACCACAACCGAAGCCCATTTTATCTATTTTTACTTTGAATTTAGCTATGAAACTTTCAAGGGTTTATCAAAATGCAGTTTTACACAATCTGTGAAAAAATTGATCCAATTTTAACCGTAAAAACTTGTAAATTCTGAAAAGAAGAGGTAGAAAACAGAAATTTCGAGCTGAATCGGTAAGAACTCCTCCTCCTGTGCTCTGATACCACTTGTAGGATCGTGTACTGACCCGAACGAGTCGTTCAGAGAAGTTTTTAACAGTTTCAGTGGCGGAAACAAAGAAACTGACTTCGAAACAGCTAGCAATTCTCTTTAAACACGTTTCTGATTGATATTACAACTTGTACAATCACTGGATAAACCGACAACACTTCGGTATCCAAAATCACAAAAGTTACAAATGAGATCGCTTGAAGTACTATATATAGGCACTATGGTTTCGCTTGAAAGTGACAAGACTCAGTTCAAGCGAAACCTCTTTGGTTGCTTTCGCTTGAAACTGACCTACTCTCTTTCAAGCGAAACCTATTCATTCAAGCTAAACCACTATATCTCGAACTACGTGCACTGATTTAACATTCTACGCACAAGACTCGATACAAGACGAAGTCGACAGATGTATGCACTAACAAAAGCTATGCCTTCAAATGGTATTTATGAATTGGTTCATGATGATACATCATTTGATAGTTTAAAGTACCATGTAATCACCAAGAAACGCAAAATGGATTTGAGTTAGACCTATCTTTGGCATTATAGCCTTGGTCATATAAACAGAAGTCGCATGCAAACACTTCAAAAGAATGATCTTTTGGAAACAAATGAAATTGGTTCATTTGATACATGTGAATCTTGTTTACAAGGAAAAATGACCAAGACACCCTTTAGTGGCACCTTTGAAAGGGCAAAAGACTTATTAGGTATCATACATTCGGATGTATATGATCCTTTTAAGCCAATGACTAGGAATGGTGAAAGATACTTCATTACTTTTACCGACGACTATAGTCGTTATGGTTATGTAAACTTGCTAAGACACAAAGTTGAAGTTTTGAAACGTTTAAAATCTTCAAAAGTGAAGTAGAAAATTAACTCAATCAAAGTTCTTCGTTCCGATAGAGGAGGAATCGAACTCTATTGGATATGGTTCGATCTATGATGGCTAGGAGCGCATTATCTCTATCATTTTGGGGTTACGCTTTGCTCTCTGTGGCCCGTATCCCAACCAAGAAAGTGGATAAGAAAACTTTTGAAATATGGCATGGAAGGGCTCCATCATTATCATATTTGAAGGTATGGGGTTGTGAAGCTTATGTGAAGCAATACACCCCAAATAAATTGGAAGTAGGATCCACTAAGTGTATCTTTGTAGGATATCCTAAAGATGATATAGGATATTATTTCTACGATCTAACAGAGCAAAAGGTATTTGTTGCTCGAAAGGCTAAGTTCATGTAAGCTAAGTTCCTTGTGGAAGGAACTAGTAGAACAGTGGAACTTGATGAGGATCGAGAACCACAAGCCGATACACGTTTGGTTGATACTAGCACTCAACAAGAGGTTGTTGAAAGACGATCAAGTGGTTGATCAAAACACACAAAAACGTTCGTAGATTTGGTAGAATTAGTAGTCCACCTGAAAGATATGGATTTTTCATGGATGGATGCTACGTGGTAGATTCAGATGAACCAACCACATACCATGATGCAATGTCAAAATTTGATTGTGACAAATGGCTTGAAGCCATGAACGTAGAGATGCGATCCATGTATGACAACCAAGTATGGGAATTGGTTGTGCCACCTCTTAACTCCAAAGTGGTTGGAAGTAAGTGGGTTTTCAAGAAGAAAGCGGATATGCATGGTAACTTGGATACTTATAAAGCGAGACTTGTAGCAAAAGGTTTCACTCAAACTCAAGGGGTTGTTTTGTTTAAGAGATGTGACTCTGTGATAACTGTTTGTGGAATGTTTGTTTATTGGTATGGGACAATGAACCTTTTAAATATTGCCATTTAATAGTTGTTATGGATTCTCTTGAGGAATCTGGTTCGCCTAGTGCCGCGCCCTGATGTTTCCGCCATCGGTTGGGGTGTGAGAAACATAGTATCCGATACACTAGGAACCACTTCAACATTTGATCCATTGAGCTTTGTTATACCATTTGAACAAGACCTATACGCAACCCCAAGTGAGTACATAGCTCCCATCTTTTACGTTTTTCAAATGTTTTGGGATGATTCATATGTGTAACCGATTTATTTTCAAATATATGGCATATATATGTTTACTAAGTGCTTTTTTTGTATTTTTCCGATTATGCAAACACGATGATTGAGAACACGAACCAAATCCTTAAAAGATCTATCCATCTTCATAGTTAGATTCTTGTAGGATATTTGAAGTACAAGCTTAGATCTTTCTATCTTCATAGTGAGATTTTTAAGAAGTGCTTTAGACGACGATGGTTATTTGTTTATGTGTAGAGATTGTTGGCGATTTAGATAACGAAACTAGAGTAATACAATAAGAACATGGTGGATACGCCACTGGTACTTCCTATATATAAGTGTGCTTATTGTATTACCCTTCGTAGCGTTATCTCGAATAACCATTAGAATTTAGGATGTTATGATTCAATGTGACCAAAACCAAAGTATAGTTTGATATACTACCAAATCACAAACCAAAGTATATTTTGATATACTACCAAAGCATAGTTTGATATGCTACAAATGTGATATTGTTTACCCTAGCATAGTTTGATATGCTGTCAATATGATATTGTTTACCAAAGTATAGTTTGATATACTACCGATTGTTAACCAAACTAGGTCCTTATAGTATCTATCTATCTTCATAGAATGATTCTTCTAGAATGTTTAAAGTGCTAATTTGAAATCCATGACTGGATTTAATTGTGTACTTTAATGCGTATATGACAAGACGATGTGACAAGACTGGATCCTTATAGCATCTATATATCTTCATAGTTAGATACTCGTGGGATGTTTAAAGTACAATTAAAGTCCTTAATTGGATTCTTTGTGTACTTTAATGCGTGTTTACAAGTTGATGATTATGTGTTTATGTGGTTAGTAGTGATTTAGATAACGAAACGAGTGTAATACCATAAGAACATGGTGGATACGCCGCTGGTACTTCGTATATATAAGTGTTCTTATTGTATTACTCTTGTAGCGTTATCCAAATCACTTTAGGATTTATTTGTTAGTTGATTCAATGTACAATTATCCAAATCCTTGTAGAATCTTCCATATTTTCATATGCTAGATTCCATATGGTTATTGTTAATCCTTGATTGGATTTCTAATGTTAGATTATCCAAATATCCATATTTTCATATGTTAGATTCTTAGAAGGATACCTAAAGTATTATTATAAATCATTGACTTGATTTCTAATAATACTCACTCGAGTTATGACCGATTTCAATATTGTTATTGTTAATCCTTGATTGGATTTCTAATAACAAACTCACAAGTTTTATGACCGATTTCAATGTTATTACAAAGATCAAAGTACAATTTTCAATGGCATAAAAATTACCTAGTAATAATCATATTGCCATATACAAAACTCTTTGTCACAAGTTTTCACAATCAAATTAATGTATTGCAATACTAAACCTTTTTGCCATTCCTTGGCTACAAAGATCCCATTTTCAAATAACAACTCTCGTAGTTGTTAAAGTATTGCAATACCAAACTTTTTGCCATTTATTTGGCTAACAAAACCTATGTACTCGCCAGCTTTTATGGCGACTCTCATTTTCACATATGTTTCAGGATTTCGATTATTCAAGAAAGCAACGCATAGGATTGCATCCGGGCCTTAGACTTCTTTAATCAAAAGACAAATACATGTATTCTTTGTTTGTAAAACAATGTTAACAGTAATGAAACAATTTAGTACCAGTTGTTGTGAGCAATTTGTAACGTGACTCCCTGATATTTCCGCCGCATGTTACGCGATTGGGGTGTTACACATACGAAGCAAAATGTCTTTGTAAACCATGTACTAGATATGCTAGGTCAACATACGAAACAAATGTCTTTGAAATCAATGTGCTAGATATGCTAGGTCAACATATGAAGCAAAAATGTTTTTGAAATCAATGTGCTAGATATGCTAGGTCAACATATGAAGCAAAAGTGTCTTTGAAATCAATGTGCTAGGTATGCTAGGTCAACATACGAAGCAAAATGTCCATGAAATCATGTATTATATGTACTAGGTAAACAAAGTGTCACACCCTGACTTTTGCGGAAGCGTGGTTATTGGTGTGACTTCTTAATACCATAGTATTCAATCATAACAATGCTATATGATAAAACCATAAGATGTTCATCCATTGATTAAGTTTAAAAATAACACAACATAATTGTCTGAAATGTTGACACCAAATTTAAGGTACAAACCATAACATGTTTTAATGAGTTCACGAAGACTCGACCACATAACTTAAACCAAACCTGAGCTTAGGACCATGTATCTCGTCCAGGAGTAAGATACATCTCCTAAGCCCTACGACCTCGGATGACATCTTTTATTTATAACGCAGCTTGAAACACATGCATACACCTGCCAGATCCACTTAGTTCCCTAAAATACATGTAGTTTAAAAACATCAACAAAAGTTGAGCGAGTTCATGTGTTCGTGAGTATGTATAAAACCTTTGTAAACAGTGTAAGTATGAATGTCCCGGTATGATAGCAAACAAGGAAAAGATCACCAATGGTTTGCAAGGCCACTGATATGTGTGACGGTGTAGGAAGACTCAAACCTAGCAAAGTTGTACCGGGCTTCCGGCTGGAAGACATAGTCAACACTATGGGCCACCCTGGTCCCCATGGGTGTGGGCTCGCTATACCCAAATAGATCTATCACTCATGCCCCTCGGTCCTTATACGAGGATTAATGGTCCCAAGTATCCGCTTACCCAATCACATGATCTATGGTTCTTTCCTAGGCTAACCATACCAATTGTATTTGTATGTAATCCTTTTGTAACATGTATTTCACCCCCGAAGTTAATAAACAAAACAGTTTAAAGAAAAGGGGGACATGAACTCACTGTATTGCGTCTTCAGTACTGGTAACTCAAATCTTCTCAGCAAACACGACTCCCTACAATGTACTAATGTCTATTAGACGGAGGGGTCGTGCCTTTGCTTAGTATTTACGTTTTTGAGTTACGTTTCTTATGTTCCCAATATTATTCCAAGTTATAATTACTTGTTAAAATAATAATTATTTTAACTTTACAATTATATTTAATTTTGGAATATTTGTTTAAACGTTATTTTGTACAATACTTCTCAAGTATTTATTTTCGTATTTCCTTCCCAAGGATGGGGGTATTCCATACATGTATTTTTGTATTTGTAAGCCCAAAATAATATATTTTCGAGTCCCACTTTAGAAAATATATATAACTTATTTTGTCCAAAAATAATGTATTTCAAGAAAATATATATTTTTCCCAAAAATCATATATCTTCTAAATATACTAAGAAAATATATTTTTGCTTCCAAAAATAATATATTTCCTCCTTGTCAAAAATATGATACAACTTTGTAATATTTACAAAAATCATATTTTCATTTCTTGTATCCAAAATAATATTTACCCAAAAATATATTTGTAACGGTATTTTCCGAAATATTTGTAAGTTACGTTCTTGCGTTCGGTTTAAAATATTAAGTGTGTAACTTATATATTTATCCCTTGTGATCTTTGGTATTATTTTGGATTGTAAATTTCATGGTATTTTGTTAAGTTATATTATTTTACCCTAAAATAATATAACTATTTCACCAAGTATACAAATATTCACACAAGTGTCTCTAATGTAAATATATATTCTAAATACATATTTACTCATTTTTATTTATAAAAACCAACCTCCAATACTTGTATTTTTGTTACAAAAATTATGGCAAAGTTTATATTGAAAACCATAGTTAAATACACTTGTAAATACTTGTTAGAAAATATTTTTCTAAGTGTTTATATTTTTAGAAAATTTTGCCATTGTTTCCCCTAAAAATGGAGGTGTCCATGCTATTTAAGCATATCATTTTCTTTTCAAAAATCATCACAATAATCAACAATCAATCCCTAAACAACTTACACTTACCATGTGCAAAAACTATTCAATTTACATAACAACATGAATTTGATCTTTCACAAAAACTTGTAGTAACTTGGTAATGTTTTTAGTAGGTCTAGTTATCCTTTAAAGTGTGTTTATTTCTTTAAAAATATCATTCTTAAAGAATTTAGGTGTTTACAACTTGTAAACATATTTTACAAAAACGTTTCTTTATGGATCTTCTTATTTCTCTAGTGTTTCTACACTTGTTTTAACACCAACAATAGTGTATGTTTTTGTAAAAACCAAGATCTTCTAAAAACCATATTTTGAACTTGGTTCTTTTGGAAAACCATTCATTATTCTTAGATCTATAAGATTACTAACTTACTTTGATGATTATTTTTCAAGAAATCCTCTTATTATTCAAGTTCATGTAACATAAAGTATGATGATCTTGGTCTTTCACGAGATCACCACTTTAACTTACTAGATCATGTGTTTAATCACAATCTAGTAGGTTACTTATGATGTCTAGCATCACTAACACTAATAATCAATCAACAAGAAGCAAACATTCATAAATCATCAAGATTTCATATATGTTAGTGATTCATGTTTATGTATTTTAGTGTTCATCAAGATAATCAAAGTATTCCATCTTTTAACCACTCAAAATTAGAAGTAACAAAGGTTATGAGAGTCTTACTACTAGCTCTAAGCTAGGGAAGAACACTTGTTGATGAAGGTGATAAAGATGGTGGATAAAAGCAATTGATGGAGGTCCCTCAAGATCCAAGAGCACCGAGCTTCCTTAAACACCTTGTTACACCTTGAGATGAGCTTGGAATAGATGGATGATGAATGAAAAGTGGTGGTGGTGGTGGCACTATGTTCGGCCGAGAGGAGAGGGAGAGAGGAGAAGAGATGTGGTGTGTTTGTGTAGAAGATGAAGATGCTTAAGTGTTCTTATAACCACTAATCCCTTTTGTCCAATGGTCCTTATGTCCTCAAAGTACACTACACAATCCTTCACAAATCCAAGGGAAGATCATTAGAGATTTAGGAGGATTATGCAAATCTTGAGGGTGGGGCCACTTCTTGTGACCGTAAGTGTGAAGGGGGGGGGGGGTTATGTGTAAGTTTTGATCATAGATAGGTTAATTAGTTGGAAGTTAAATGTATTAGTTAGTGTTTATGTGTAGGATGCATTACATAGTGTGTTAGGGTGTTCGGGGACCATAACTAGCTCAGTAATAATAAAACAGTGCTTCTAGCAATATTTTGGTGTTTCGGGTAATGTCCGGTAGTTCGGTTAGATACCGGTTCGTTAAAGTGTCATGTTATTCCGTTTAGTGATCTTTAAGTACCCCTTTGTGACACTTTTAATTCCCGACACTTAGGAAAGCATACATGACCATTTTGCCATATTTTTGCATGTGACTAGCTTGTTAAAAAGCTGAATTTATGCAGAATTCTGCACTTTAAGTGGGGTTTAGGGATTTTCCGGCACTTTATCTATCACTTAGTAAAGCAGTTTTGTGGTCCTTACTTCCCTACACACTATACTAGTGTAGAACTTGGTTTCTGGCTCATACTGGGTCTCAAAACACTGTCTATCTATGTACTGAACCTCGTCAGCATATTCCTGTTTTATCCGTTAACTGTGCTAACTGTGCTTTGTGCATCATGTATGTCAATATGGTTTGTATGTGATAATGATGCGGCATTATGTAATATGTGATGCACAAGTAAGTATGATGCAATACTCAGAAAGCAGTTTAAGTCATTAATTGTAATTCAGCACACTCATTAATCACTAATCATGGTAATTTAAATTGTACGGATACCTGTATTTTTGACGGTTGTCACACAAAGATTGTATAATGTCATGTAAAACAAGAAAGTAGTGATATGCACATATGCTTCACCCCAAAATATTTGCAAAAGTAAAATAGGGGAACTATGTACTCACTTGGGATTGCGTATAAGTCTTGTCCGACAGATTCAAACAAAGCTCAAAGAAGCAAGGATTCAAGGATGTCATAATATCGGATAACTATGTTAATAAGTCGGGACTTTAATCGACGGATCAGATAGACTGAAGGTTTATAAATCAAATGAGTGTTGGAACTCATATGGCATGATTTAATCAACTTAATATTCTGATTTGAAAGTGATCCTAAGTGCTTTTGACCTATTATGACTCGTTAAGGTAGTTTACGCTACTTTAACGTGTCATTTGCGTAAACGCATGTTCGGATGGTTAAACATGTCCTATGATAAGTCTTAAATGCCCAAACATGTTTGAAAATGTTATAACATCAGTTTATATGTCAAAAATTTGGTTACATACGCTTAAAATGGACTTATGCACAAAAAGGGCATTTTGGTCATTTTTAAAAGATCATAAGAACGACTTATCATAACACTAACCAAACGACGTGACTGTTTTGGTCAAAAATTACCGAAGCAATTTAGTGATCAAATTAGTTAAGTGAGGTAGTGTGCTAGCAATGTGTGTTGAAAATATTCTGATTATCTTGTTTACAAAAATTGTTTTCAGGATATAGCTCAGGATATCGAGCTATATCTACAATCAAACAATGAGCAAAAAAGTAAAGGGTGACACGAGATGTACGAGGAAACCCTTGATTAATCTAGATCGACTGCACAAAACCTCGGGAGCTGACAATCGCAGCTGCCTTGTTCTTCTTATTACTTCAAATGTTAGGATACAGTGCAGGATATGATGCGGATCAACTAAGTGTTACTGTGAAATCTGTGTTTCTATTACCATTGTACAAACACATAACCAATGAAATCTTATGTTTCATTCTTGGGATTTGTATAAATACGAGTATCATTTGCATATATTGATTCTTGTTCAATTTCGAGCTTTGAATCGCTTTCTAGAGAGTTATACGTGAACTGATGCGTAAACGTAATCAGTTTAACGCAAAAAACACTCCGGAATAGTGACATAGGCTTAACATACCTTAAATAACCCTTACATAACTTAGAAATAAGTTTTGGATGGTTTGGTGTGTCGAAAACAAGTTTATTCGATCGTAGGGACTATTTGTGACAAACTGCGAAACTATGCCGATTCGTATAGTAACAAACATTCTAAAACTTGTAATCATTAAAAATTTTAAGGTATGTTAAGCCTATGTCACTATTCTGGGAATAAAAGCGTCAAAAAGTGATCAAACAGGGAATAAAAGCGTCAAAAAGTGCATAAGTTTGCATTTTCACGCATATCATAAGTTCTGAACATATCCGAACATCCAAAAATTTTTGTAATCAATAAAATATTTTATTTTCGTGATTGGAATGCAAAAATACCACTCGTCGTGTAATTTGGATCATTTTCGCGTCCGTTCGAGTTTTCGTCGTAATTAACCGAATAACGTGACCGTACGACCAAACGAACCGACATCCGAGATGTTTTCAAGAATATTTCATGTTCCCTATACCTTAACTTCATTGTAGAGCCTTGAAATGGGGTTAACGGGGCTTAAACACGTCGAAAATGCATCAAAATCAAAGATTTAGGCTTTCAGGGACTAAAACTGACAAGTTGTCAAACTTGTCTGGCGGGCCGCGAAGCCCAGTGTATGTATCTTCATGAGCCGTGACAGAGTACCAGTACAGAAACAATGAATCTGGTCACAGCAGCTATTTTCAGGCGATTTTTCCATGGTTTTAACTTACCATTTGCTAGTTTTTGAGGTCCCATGGTATTCAAAACTATGGGTAACACTTGGATGGCTAGGATCAAAGCTCAAATTTCAAGGAACGATCTTAACTGTTCTTGAAAATCTATATAAACCCACCAAGTTCATTCTCCAACTCACACATTTGATCTAAATCTGCTCTAAGTTGAAGCCTTAGCTTCATACCTGATTGTTTTAGATCAAATTCTTCCTTGCTTGGACCCTTTGTAAGCTTCTTTCATGCTTGTTTATGCTTTTTAAGCATGAAAGTCAAATAGTGTTTGACTTTCTGCTTTGACCATGAATTGGTCAACACAACAAAATTCGTTTGAACTTTGCAACGTGAGCGTAATCACGATGGTTATAGTCCCTTGTGACTATACCTACTGATTACCACGTTGATTAGTCGAAGTGACGAGTCAAAGTATCGGTCAAAATACGTGTTTATGCGTATTTTACAACGAAGCTATTTTTGGGTATCAAAACACCATGTTTTGATATCAAACTTGTTTTCTAACTTAGTTAAACATGTTTTAACATGTTTAACTCGTCACTTTTATTCTAGTGTTTGTATAGGGTCGTAAGTCAAGCGGTCTTGACAACCGCTTAGACCTTCAAACCCGACCCGTTTGGTCGATCATTAGGATCCGACCAAGCATATCTTGTGACCATAGTTGTATAGGGAATAACCTTCCGAGGTTTTACCTTATGGTCACTTAGTTTAATTAGTTGTATGATAAGTAGATTAGATGCCTTAGGAGAATGACCAAAATGCCCTTTTCATGCATAATTGGATTTTAAGCATATGTAACTTAACTTTTGTCGCCTAAACTGATTATGCAACATATTTAAATATGTTAGGGCATATAACACTTGTCATAGGACTAGTTAGGCGTCTCGAACGCGCTTTTGCGCAAACGACATGTTAAAGTAGCATAAGCTACCTTAATGGGTCGTAACGGGTCGCAAGCACTTAGGATAGGTTCCGATTTAGAATGTAGTCTTTATTAAACCATTTCATATGAGTTCCAATACTCATTTGGTTTACGAGACCCCATTCTACCCGATCTTCCGATTTAGGTGTCGATTTATTAACTAGCGATCCGATTACTAGGTACTACTTGATTTCCTTGATTTGCCCGAGCTTTGTTAAGTTCATTAGATCGAGGATACTTTGCAATTCAATGTGAGTACATAGTTCCCCTCTTTGACCGCTTTCAAACGTTTTGGGGTGATTCATATGTGCTAAACGATTTCGAGTTTCCTAAAACGAATGTTATGGTTTATATTAAACACAACGATTTAAACAAACTTGTTGGGACGTTGGTCAAAAGACAATTGAATGTCATTCATTAACTAATTTTAAGCCGACTAGTAGTACATCATGGTACCATAGGATATTATGATACCATAGGATCTGACAAATCCCGTTATCAGACTTTCACCATGGTTATGGGGGTAATGTGGGTAACGACAGAACTTGATGATTGTTAACTTACCCTTTGGTGGTTTGTTAATACAAGTTGAACGAGTAGGACGAGTCACACATGTTTGAATGTATTCAATGAAACGACCAAAAGTTAGTTTTCATAATTTATACATGAACCACTGGAACTATTTGAACTATGTGAACTATTTGATCTGTTTGAATCACTGGAACTATCTGAACTATGTGAATGATTTGAACTATGGAACCATTGGAACTATTTGATCTATGTGAACTATTTGAACTATTTGAACGATTGGAACTATTTGAACTATTGAACGATTGGGTTATGGTAAGTGATTAGGTAACGGGGCAGGTGTAATGTGATAAAAGCATGGTGGATACGCCGCTGGTACTTCCTATATATAAGTGCTTTTAACACATTACATGTCGTTGCGTTATCTAGATCACTTGGACGAATGTTTTCAAAATGAAGTTACACTACAAGGTTTTCCTAACGATATAAACCATACGAGTTTTGTTACAAGAACGATTTACAACTTTGTTAAAGACAAATGTTTTCAGTTAAGATTCATGGCTACAATGGTTTTGGTTTACACATATATCGACTTGTAAAAGTTGATAGAAACATATTGCAATATCAAGCTCTTTTGTTTTCAAAATACGCACTCGACAACTCTCGTAGTTGGACGAGGTATTGAAATATGAACTCAAGGCCATGAATCTGACACACTTTCAAAACCTATGTACTCGCCGGCATTTTTATGCTGACGTACTTTCACATATGTTTCAGGTACCATTGTTTGATGATGTTTGATGGTGATTATGATGCATACTCACATAGGGATGGACGAGGCCTTAGTGACTCAATAACAATGAAAGACATTTTGTTCATGTTTTGTTTCTGATTTCAATACAATGTAATAAACTTAATTCAATAAAACAAAACTTCAAATCCATGTGTTGTGAAACAATGATTCTGTTACGACACTCCCCGACGTTTCTGCCGTGGTTTGTTGTTTTAACCCGGTCGGGGTGTGACAGAAGAGTTGGTATCAGAGCTCATGGTTATAGGGAATTAGGTTATTAGTAATGCTTCGACCTAGACTATAACCTTCCTAGGACCCTAACACAAGTTATCTTGTGTTTAGTCTTAAAACAATACCGTTGCCTATCTTTAGGTGACAACCACAACAAGAACACAAATTACAAACCAGAATTGAAAACTAATCGTCTTCTCTTAGATGATTTATTATAAGGTTTTGAACCTTCAAAGTTTTCAAAATCTCATCAAAGTTTGGGTCTTATTAATGTGAACACGTGCAATCTGGAAGGGTGGGTGCCTGTATCCTGAGTTTTCTGTCTAAGGCTAGAGTGTTCATACAAATCCACATAATCGGACCAGTTACTCTTACCTGGGAACTCTTGGGATGAGTGTCCACTTATAGACTAAAGCATGTCTTCGCGATACATTATAAGGACCTATTTACTTTGTTCCGCCCTTGTGCGTCGTTTGTTTGTTCGAGGTAACGAACGAATGATCGCCTTCTTTATGTTTCGCGATCAAACCGAAAATGCTGCCCTCGCAGCCACAATCATTCAGCAGATGGCTGTTGTGATTCCGAACCTCATTACCCAGATAAACCAAGCGAACAACAACAACAACAACAATAACAATGCTGTGTGTGATTTCAAAACGTTTAATTCAGCTAAGCCATCGAAATTTTCTGGGTCTCAGGGAGCAACTGTGCTGGTACAATGGTTCGAGAGTCTAGAAAGCACATTCAGACATGTTCAGTGTCCAAATGAGCGAAAGGTTGAATTCGCATGTAGTGTCTTTGAGAAACGAGCCTTAACATGGTGGAATGGCGTGATGAGGGATAGTGGTGCCGATGTGGCATTAGCTCAAACTTGGGAAGAGCTTCGAGCTCTAATGATGAAGGAATTATGTCCTCGTCATGAAATCAGGGCATTGGAATGGGAATTCGACGATCTTAAGCAAGATAGTGGTGAGCATCCAACCTACACGGATCGATATGAGGAATTAAGTCTGTTATGCCCAACCATGGTTACACCTTTGGAAAAGGCAATCGAAAATTATATTGATGGCCTCCCTGACTCAGTTCAAGACATTGTTACTGGTAGCAACCGTACCACAGTTAGACAGGCCATTGAGCTATCCGCTACCCTGACTGAATCTCAGATCAGGAAGGGTATACTTTTCCAAAAGGGTGACAAGAAACCAACCGATGAAACGAAACCAAAGGATAAGCAGACTGAATCCTCCAAGAAGTTAAAGAAGCGAAAGGTTTCTCAAAACTTCGTCGTGATTGCTCAAAACGACCAAGCTGTCCCTAACCAACCAGCTCAACCCCCTGCTAAGAAGCCATACAACAGAACTGCACCTTTGTGCAACCAATGTAACCTTCATCATCATGCTAATGTGCAATGCCGCAAATGCCTGAATTGTGGACTTGCTGGTCATACAACTAGGGTTTGCCGAGCTGCAACTGCACAAAATCAAGCTGATAACAACCCAGCACAAGCTCGTTGTCCACCAGGTTCTTGCTACAACTGTGGCGAGATGGGCCATTTCAGAAACAATTACCCAAAGCTTACTAATGCAAATCCAGCTCGTGGATAAGCATTCAACTGACTAGAAGACGATGCTGTTTAGAAACAGTCGAACTTTGTGTATTATTTTCTTTTGTTATCCAAGTCTATGAAAAAAATTATTTTAAGCATTTATTTGCATTACGATGTACGAAAACAAGTATGATTACATGTATGAACGACATATCCCTACAATACCGACACCAAGGGACTGTGTTCCTTGCCAAACAAACTACTCTCATAGTTCTTTCATTTTTATGATCGTTCGCGATCTCCAACGAAAAATCCTATGTACTCATTTCTTCTACGAAATGAAGTGCAAGGTACAAGTTACAACTTTGAACGAATACCCAAAGTACCACTTTAAATCCTTATTTGGATACCCATTGGTACTTCTGTGAGTCCTTAATTGGTTTTACGCGATATACATATCATATCTTCCCGACTTCACGAGATTTTACACATCATATGATTTCAAAAGATTATGCATGTTTTCAAAAACCTCATACATGTTTTCAAAATCATCTCACATGATTTTAAAACATTTTATAAAAATGTTTACCTAATATATTTAGTACATGATTTTAGAAACATTACAAAAGGTTTTCAAAAACATATTTTTAACGATTCCATGCATAGCTTTCAAAAACAAACAACCCGTATGTTGTCTTAGCATACGTGGTACGCGATTTTCAAGAACACCCTGCTTTGTATGCTAGCTTAGCATGCTTGGCATAATGATTTCAAGGATCCATTTGCTTCATATGTTGTCATAGCATATCTAGCACCTTGATTTCATAAACACTATACTCATATGTGATTTAGCATACCTAGTACAAGGTTCCTAAACGTTTTCCCACTACACGAATTCCAAATCCTTATAGGATCTTCTTCATAGTTTGATCCTTGTGGATGTTTAAAGCGCAAAATCAAAGTCCTTAACTGGATTCTTTGTGTGCTTTAATACGAATGTTACGATTCTTTAAGAACGAAACCATATCCTTATAAGAGCATCCTATCTTTATAGATAGATTCTTGAGGATGTTGAAAGTGCTAGTTGTAGTCCAATGATTGGATTCCTGGTGTACTTTGAATATACGTGTACAAATCGAGAACAAGTTAATGACAAGTTAATAACAAACTGATAATGAATTGATAACCAAGTGGACAATTGTGTGACTATTATGTGTTTACATGTTTATGTGTTTGACCGATTCTATCCCCTACACATTATAAAATAAACTGTGCAGACTGTGCAAGGAATTACATAATTATGGATGCATACATAATTATGGAATTCAGTACACAGAAACCACAACAAGTTTTGTCATGTATCAACTTAAACAAGAAACAAAAGTTAACTAGATTCATTTCCGTTTCTGATGAAGTACCCACTGAGGAAAAATGAACTAGCTATTCATTTTTCTGTTCTGAAAGAAATATCCACTGAGGGAAATGAATTCATGAACCATGTTCATTTTCGCTTCTGATTAAGTATCCACTGAGGAGAATGAATTATCCATTCATTTTCACTTATGCAGAAGTATCCACTAAGGAAAATGAACAAATTCATTTTCGTTTCCTATGAAGCATACACTGAGGAAAATGAACTATCCGTCCATTTTTGCTTCTGAAGAAATAACCACTGAGGAAAATGAATAAATTCATTCCGTTTCTCGTGAAGTATCCACTGAGGAAAATGAATTGATCATTTATTTTCCCTTCTAAAGAAATATCCACTGAGGGAATAAATAATCCTGCATTAATTTTGACATTTTTATTTCTAATAAAGTATCCACTGAGGAACATGAGCTATCCGTTCATTTTCGCTTTTGAAGAAATATCCACTGAGGAAAAATGAATAGATTCATTCCACTTCTAAAGAAGTATCCACTGAGGAAAATGAATTATCCATTCATTTTCGCTTCTAAAGAAATATCCATTGGGGAATGAATAATCCTATATCGCTTCCTTCATTTCCACTTCTAATGAAGTAACCACTGAGGAAAATGAATCATCCATTCGTTTTCGCTCCTGAAAAAATATCCATCGGGGAAATGAATACTCTTTACAATTCTTTCATTTCCGCTCCTGACGAAGTAACCACTGAGGAAAATGAATCATCCATTCATTTTCTCTTCCGAAGAAATATCCATCGGGGAAATGAATAACTTATTCAGCAATTCTTCATTTCTACTTCTGACGAAGTATCCACTGAGGAAAATGAATCACCCATTCATTTTCGCTTCTGAAGAAATAACCATTGAGAAATAAACAACCTATACATTCCTTCATTTCCGTTTCTGATAAAAGTATCCATTGGAGAAAATGAATTACCCATTCATTTCCGCTTTTGAAGAAATATCCATTGGAAATGAATAACCTATTCGTATTTCATTTCCACATCTGACGAAGAACCCACTGGAGAAAGTGAATCATCCATTCATTTTCGCTTCTGAAGAATATCCACTGGAGAAATGAAATACAAATCCTTACAAGATCTTTTTGTTTTAATAAGTTAGATTCTTATAGGATACTCTCAGAACTACTGGTCAGTTTGATTCTATCATTTAATCAAATCTCTCATTCCCACTTCCCGCATTATCTGAGGAAGCATCCACTGGGGAACGACAAAGTTATGCCTTACATGGAAATCTTTGATGGGTTGCTCTATGCAAGTAGATAACACCCTATATTCAATGAGACAATAGTTTAACACAATGTTACAAACAGACTCCTACGAATAAATTTCGGGACGGAATTTCCTAAGGTAGGGGAGACTGTAACATCTGTGCTTCAACGACCATCGTACAAACACAAAACCAATGAAATCTTATGTTTCATTCTTGGGATTTGTATAAATACGAGTATCATTTGCACATATCGATTCTTGTTCAATTTAGAGCTTTGAATCGCTTTCTGGAAAGTTATAAGCGAACTGATGCGTAAATGTAATCAGTTTAACACAAAAAACACTCCGTAACAGTGACATAGGCTTAACATACCTTAAATAACCCTTACATAACTTAGAAATAAGTTTTGGATGGTTTGGTGTGTCCAAAACAAGTTTATTCGATCGCAGGGACTATTTGTGACAAACTACAAAACTATGCCGATTCGTATAGTAACAAACATTCCGGAAATTGATCATAAGCTAAACATACCCTAAATATCCTTCACATAGCTTAGAAATAGGCTTTGAGGGGTTTGTTATGTGAAAATATGCTTATTTGATCAAACAGGGACTAAAAGCGTCAAAAAGTGCATAAGTTTGCATTTTCGCGCATATCATACGTTTTGAACATATCCGGACATCCAAAAATTTTTTTAATCATTAAAATATTGTATTTTAGTGATTGGAATGCAAAAATACTACTCGTCGTGTAATTTGGATCGTTTTCGTGTCCGTTCGAGTTTTCGTAGTAATTAACCGAATAACGTGACCGTACGACCAAACAAACCGACATACGAGATGTTTTCAAGCATATTTCATGTTCCCTATACCTTAACTTCATTGTAGAGCCTTGAAATGGGGTTAACGGGGCTTAAACGTGTCGAAAATGCATAAAAATCAAAGATTCAGGCTTGCAGGGACTAAAACTGACAAGTTGTCAAACTTGTCTGACGGGCCGCGAAGCCCAGTGTATGTATCTTCATGGGCCGTGACAAAGTACCAGTACAGAAACAATGAATCTGGTCACAGCAGCTGTTTTCAGGCGATTTTTCCATGGTTTTAACTTACCATTTGCTAGTTTTTGAGGTCCCATGGTATTCAAAACTATGGGTAACACTTGGATAGCTAGGATCAAAGCTCAAATTTTGAGGAACGATCTTAACGGTTCTTGAAAATCTATATAAATCCACCAAGTTCATTCTCCAACTCACACATTTGCTCTAAATCTGCTCTAAGTTGAAACCTTAGCTTCATACCTGAGTGTTTTAGATCAAATTCTTCCTTGCTTGGACCCTTTGTAAGCTTCTTTCATGCTTGTTTATGATTTTCAAGCATGAAAGTCAAACAGTGTTTGACTTTCTGCTTTGACCATGAATTGGTCAACACAAAATTCGTTTGAACTTTGCAACGTGAGCATAATTACGATGGTTATAGTCCCTTGTGACTATACCTACTGATTACCACGTTGATTAGTCAAAGTGGCGAGTCAAAGTTTCGGTCAAAATACGTGTTTATGCGTATTTTGCAACGAAGCTATTTTTGGTTATCAAAACACCTTGTTTTGATATCAAACTTGTTTTCTAACTTAGTTAAACATGTTTTAACATGTTTAATTCGTCACTTTTAGTCTAGTGCTTGTATAGGGTCGTAAGTCAAGCGGTCTTGACAACCGCTTAGACCTTCGAACCCGACCCGTTTGGTCGATCATTAGGATCCGACCAACCATATCTTGTGACCATAGTTGTATAGGGAATAACCTTCCGAGGTTATACCTTATGGTCACTTAGTTTAATTAGTTGTATGATAAGTAGATTATATGCCTTAGGAAAATGACCAAAATGCCCTTTTCATGCATAATTGGATTTTAAGCATATCTAACTTAACTTTTGTCGCCAAAACTGATTATGTGTGACAACTCGAATTTCCGACATTCTCTATTCGCGTTAAATGCACGTTGACTTTGACTGATTAGTTGTTTGACTTATCTTACTTTGTAAGTGTACACTTTGTTATAATGAAACGCATGGTGTTTGCATGATTTTGTGTTTGGTTGTATAACATGAGACTGTTTAGAAAGCTAAAACTGTTTAACACAATGAAAGGACCCGACGAAACAAAGTGTTTCGCCAAGACCAAACCCGACGAAACAGAAGCCGTTCCGTCGGCAAATCCGGTTCGCCGGCCCAACTGTTACGCGAAGCCCAGTACGGGCCCAAACTCGTGTACGTGATTATATTAGATTAGGGTTATCTTTAAGCTGGATAGTTATCAAGTTCTTTAACCCTAGAGCTTTCTAACTGTGACGGCAACCTAGAGATCTCGAGACCCCTTTCATCGATTGATTGGTTGCGCTTTCAGTTGGAGGTTAGTTACCTTCTAGATTTAAATCCACCATGAACAATCTGCTGATATTGTGATATTGATGCTACGTGATAGTGCAGTCAATCGGATAAGAATCCTGTAGGGTTGTCAGCTATTATTTCTCATATTTACATATGTGATTGTTACTTTGATTTTTGGTCCAATGGTAATCGGATTAGAGAATGAATGTCGGCCATTATAGGTAAAACTTATTTGATCATGTGTGATGTGATACATGTGTAGCCAATTTAATATAATCGCATGATCAGACTTGCATTCATTTTTACACATGAGTTGGTTAGAAACATGATTATGTGCACATGTTATAAAGCTAGGGAATGTGGCTGGTATAATGATGATTGATATATTGCTTTAATAAAGATAACATGTCATAAATTGGTCCAATCACCTCTTGAGGTGATTAAAATTGTCTGCCATTGAGTGATAAAAGTCATAATGATTAGGTGATTGTTTTGGTGATAAATGATTATTGATGATTTCTGAATGAATTCCATATGCTTTCTGTATGATGATAACTGTATGATTTTTGTATGATGTTGACGGCTGCTAAGATTCTGCATGAAACTGATTATGGCGTAACTGATGCCTTCACGAAACTGATTTGACGAAACGGAGGTTTTGACGAAACAAAACTCACGACGAAACAGTTTGTGTTTCGCCGAAGGGTATATGACGAAACTGATTGGGATTCGTCGAAGGGGCTCACGGCGAAACAGAGGGTGTTTCGCCGACCTGGGTAATTCATACAGTAACTGTTTCCGTAAGACTTAACTGAATTAGCTAACTGCCGTTAAATGTTAAACATGATTTGTATGATTGTGATTACGTGTTACATGCTTATACGTGAACAACTTTGTGACTACAAACTGATTATGTATACGTGCATACTTTAGGACGTGATTGATTACTTGCGAGCATATACTTAGCATACCGAGCAAACCAAGGTGAGTTCACACAGCCAAGGCATGGGATTCCCGGGTTGGGAATTGGGTTGGATTATTTGAAATGGATAACTACTCGTACTTACGCTATCGCTAGACTATAGACCATCGTCCTCAGGATAGTCAGGACACTTACGTAAAACCTACGTAACCTAGTATCTACCATTGTCTCCCGGGTCGGGAGGACACTTACGTAAAACCTACGTAAACTAATACCCACTACTGTCTTCCGGGTCGGAAGGACACTTACGTAAAACCTACGTAAAACCCCACACGTACCACTATCCTCGGGGAAGGGCACTCACGTAAATCCTACGTGACCTTGTACGTATTCCTGTTCTCAGATTTAGAAGAACACATGGTTGCAAATAGTCTAGTAAGTACAAACATGGGAAGCCCCCATTAGTAAAGATAAACGTGGGAAACCCCCACTAGTAATACATATGACCATGGGAAACCCCCACTATTAGCACATACCTACATGGGAAGCCCCCACTAAATGCATATATGATTTGTTATAACGAACTTATTAACTGTGAACTCGCTCAACTAGTTGTTGACTCTCTGCTGCATGCCTTGCAGGACCTTAGGTACAATTGGAGCTTGCACAGGGAGGAGCAGGTCGTTGTGGGACATGGATCGATGATGCCATGTTAACTATCTAAACATTTGAATTTATGATTTACTTTGGGTTTACATACTTATGCTTCCGCTACACACTTATTGATGTTTGGTTTTGAAAACACCTTTCGTATTGATGAATGACTTTTACTATTTACCTATATGTTCAATATGATTGGTGGCTTGATCCTGGTCAGTCACGCCTCCAAGCGGTGATACTCCGCGTGTGGATTTTGGGGGTGTGACAGATTGGTATCAGAGCCAGGTTATAGAGAACTCGGTTTTAATAAAGGGAAAACGATTTTGTTAAAACCAGACTATAACCAGAACAGTGCTCTCAACGATCCACAACGACGCTTCGCTCCACGTGCAAGGCTCAACATCATAGGTACTACTATTCATGTTACTTTACCTACTTGCTAGAATTACATAGAACTTTGCTCGTGGTATGCTCAGATTACAGAACCTACTATACGTTATTGCTTGAGAATACTTGTGTGCTCACTCTCTTCGCACTATTCGCGAACCTCTCACCCACATGTTCTCCTTGATGTCAAAATCATGTGTGGACGCGTTAACCTAACTCAAGCCCAGTTGGCGGCTTCGATCACTGAACAAGTTACTGCAGCACTCGCAGCTGCCTAGGCAGGAGGTGTAACCTGCCATCACCACTTACTCTAGGATTTTTAGATCCTACTCTCGTAACTCAACACTTGTGCTTAATTTTGATTACTCCTACGCACACGACAAGTCAACACGCTCAGCCACCTGTATGCATATACACGACTTTTATGGACTGTCGTCCTACTACTTTCAACGACACTGAAGGAGCTGTTGGACTCCTCCGTTGGTTCGAGGAACTCGAATCGGACTTCGATTATGCGAATGACCCGAGGCTCGTAAGGTGAAATATGCCACTGATATTCTCGAAGACACTGCGCAAACTTGGTGGAACGCGCAAGTTACGATGCTGGAGCTGGCGGCTGCTAATGCCACCCCATGGAATGATTTTAAGGAACCGATCAAACGTGAATACAGTAGTTATGATGCCATCCACAAGTTGGAAGTGGAGTCCTTTAACATGAAGATGACGGGGTCAGAGATAGAAGCGTGCACGGTAACGATCCAACAAACTGACAATTTTGTGTCCAACTATGGTGGATCCTCCCATAAAGAGCTTTGAGCTGTACCTCAAAGGCTTAGTACCAGGAATTCAAAACCATGTGAAGACGGCTAAACTTGCTACTATTCAAGATGTTACTCATCTTGCTCATCGTCTCACAGACCAGGCAGTGGGACAGAACAAGTTGCCTCAACGTATCAGCGATACTACTACCACTACTACTTCAACTACTTCTGCTACCCTCAGTAACAACGGATGAAAGTGGGATGGAACCTCTAGCAAGGGTTCGACTACGAATCCGTCCCAGGCACAGCAAGATCAATGACAACCAAAGTCCTGATCAGCAACATTTAGTATTCAAGGGCAGGGTGGATACAAGGGAAACCACCCTAAGCGCAAACGATGTAACCTGCACCACAGCGGGCAGGGCAAACCCAATCATTGTCAATAATGCAACAAGCTTGGTCATGGAACCAAAGATGGTAGAAACTCACGTCCTACAAACCAGAACCAACAACAACAGCTACAAGATCTATAGAATCGGCGACAACAGCATGGTAACAAGGGATGTTATCAGATGGTGCTGAAGGTCACTTCAAAAGACACTGCCCACGGTCGAACCAGAACCAGAATCAGAACCACAATCAAAGAAACAGGAACAATAATGGAGGCAACAATGGGGGTAATAACGACGACAATGGTGCCAGGGGTCGAGTGTTCGTGATTGGTCAGGGTGATACTAGTAATGGCCTCAACGTTGCGATAGTTACGACATCGTCATTGGTATGGATTGGTTATCCCAACAACAAGCAGAGATCCTATGCAAGGAAAAGATCATTCGTATTCCCCGTTCTGGCAAGGAACCTCTCGAAGTTCAAGGCGACAAGAGTGGTGTCGTGAGTGGCATCATCTCCTTTTTGAAGGCTCAGAAGTGTTTACGCAAGGGGCACACTGCTATATTAGCACTCGTTACAGATACCTCGAAGAAAGAGAAAAAGATTGAAGATATTCCTGTAGTACGTGACTTTCCTCAAGTGTTCCCTGAGGAACTACCTGGGTTACCGCCTCATCGTCAAGTTGAATTTCAGATCGAGCTCGCTCCAGGAGCAGCACCTATAGCTCGAGCACCTTATCGTTTAGCTCCAACTGAATTAGAAGAACTGTCAAAGCAGCTACAAGAACTCTTGGAAAAGGGTTTTATACGTCCTAGCTCTTCGCCCTGGGGAGCTCCAGTGTTATTCGTGAAGAAGAAAAACGGTACGTTCAGGATGTGTATAGACTACCGTGAACTCAACAAGGTGACGATCAAGAATCGTTATCCTCTTCCGCGCATAGATGATTTATTCGACCAGCTGCAAGGGTCGAGCTGCTACTCCAAAATAGACTTAAGGTCAGGATATCACCAGCTGAGAGTCCGGGATGAGGACGTCTCCAAAACAGCATTTAGAACTCGCTACGGACACTACGAGTTTTTGGTCATGCCATTCGGGCTAACGAACGCGCCTGCGGTTTTCATGGATCTTATGAACGGAGTGTGCAAACCTTATCTTGACAAGTTCGTCATTGTTTTCATCGACGACATACTGATTTATTCGAAAAGTCAGGAGGAACACGAGCAGCACTTACGACTTATACTGGAACTTCTACGAACGGAACAGCTATACGCTAAGTTTTCTAAATGTGACTTTTGGCTTCGTGAAGTCCACTTCTTAGGCCACGTGGTAAACAAGGATGGGATTCATGTCGATCCATCCAAGGTGGATTCGATCAAGGACTGGCCTGCGCCTCCTACACCAACAGAAATACGCCAATTCTTAGGTTTGGCGGGTTACTACAGAAGGTTCATCAAAGACTTCTCAAAAATTGCTCAGCCACTTACACTACTGACGCAGAAGGGTGTTGTTTATCGTTGGGGTAATGCACAGGAGACAGCGTTTCAGCACCTAAAGGATAGACTTTGTAGCGCACCTATCCTCGCACTGCCTGAAGGCACGGACGATTTTGTAGTCTACTGCGACGCATCTATCCAGGGTCTTGGATGTGTGTTGATGCAGCGGGATAAAGTCATTGCTTATGCTTCGCGCCAACTTAAGATTCACGAACGGAATTACACTACACACGACCTAGAGCTGGGAGCGGTCGTCTTTGCACTTAAGATATGGCGACACTACTTGTACGGTACCAAATGTGCTATCTACACTGACCACAGAAGCCTCGAACATATATTCAAACAGAAGGAACTGAATATGCGACAACGACGATGGGTCGAACTGCTAAACGACTACGAATCCTCAACCAGGTACCACCCAGGCAAAGCCAATGTTGTGGCTGACGCCCTCAGTCGAAAGGACACCGCGCCTAAGCGCGTGCGAGCTTTACAGCTCACCATACAGTCTAACCTTCCTTCACAGATACGAGATACTCAGGTAGAAGCATTGAAACCAGACCATGTCAGGGCTGAAGCCCTACGCGGCTCAAGGCAACGCTTAGAACAAAAGGCAGACGGCGCTTATTACGTAACAGGACGCATCTGGGTTCCACTCTATGGTAAACTACGCGAGCTCGTAATGGATGAAACTCACAAGTCTCGCTACTCGGTACATCCTGGTGCGGATAAAATGTACCACGATATCAAAACTACATACTGGTGGCCTAGCATGAAGGCCCACATAGCAACCTACGTTAGCAAATGCTTGACTTGTGCGAGAGTCAAGGCGGAAGATCAGAAACCGTCAGGACCACTCCAACAACCTGAAATACCACGATGGAAATGGGAACAAATTTCAATGGATTTTGTTACTGGTTTACCTAGATCTCAGCGTGGAAATGATACTATTTGGGTGATCGTGGATCGACTCACAAAGTCTGCTCACTTCTTGGCTATCAAAGAAACAGACAAGTTCTCTACCTTAGCAGACATTTACTTAAAAGAAGTGGTCTCGAGGCACGGGGTGCCCACCTCCATCATCTCTGATCGTGACGCACGTTTTACTTCAGAACTGTGGCAAGCAATGCATAAATCTTTTGGCTCTCGTTTAGACATGAGCACGGCGTATCATCCTCAGACCGATGGGCAGTCTGAGCGCACTATTCAAACTTTAGAAGACATGCTTCGGGCGTGCGTAATTGACTTTGGCAATGGTTGGGAGAAACATCTGCCACTTGTGGAATTTTCATACAATAACAGCTACCACACCAGCATTAAAGCTGCTCCATTCGAGGCATTGTACGGACGTAAATGCCGGTCACCTCTTTGTTGGGCAGAGGTGGGTAATAGTCAAATCACGGATCCAGAAATGGTAGTCGATACTACAGAAAAGATTGCACAAATACGACAACGCATGGCGGCAGCACGCGACCGTCAGAAAGCATACGCTGATTTAGACAGGAAACCACTCGAGTTCCAAGTTGGGGATCGAGTGCTACTCAAAGTTTCACCCTGGAAGGGTGTGGTTTGTTTTGGCAAGCGCGGCAAACTAAATCCACGATATATTGGACCATTCGAAGTTATTGAAAGATAGGCAGGGTAGCCTACAGACTGAACTTACCACCTGAACTCAGTACAGTTCACAACGTCTTCCACGTATCGAATCTGAAGAAGTGTACGTCAGATGAGACTTACATAGTTTCCTTGAAGGAACTCACTATCGACGAGCGGTTGCACTTCGTCGAGGAACCTGTTGAAATCACGGACCGGGATGTTAAGGTCCTCAAGAACACGAAAATCCCTCTTGTACGAGTTCGTTGGAACTCCCGCCGCGGCCCAGAGTTCACCTGAGAGCGTGAAGATCATATGGAACTCAAATATCCCCAGTTATTCGGAACCAATGCAACTACTACTGAGGCTGAAGCTACCAATACAGAATTTCGGGACGAAATTCCAAATCAACGGGGGGATAATGTGACACCCCAAGAAAACCAGTAATCTTCGCATACATGCTCGGGGAGCCGCGATACGAAACAGGTAAACAACGTCACACCACTAGCTTCCTCAGTAACCGCATGCTAAATTTCGGGACGAAATTTCTTTCAAGTTGGGGATAATGTGACAACTCGAATTTCCGACTTTCTCTATTCGCGTTAAATGCACGTTGACTTTGACTGATTAGTTGTTTGACTTGTCTTACTTTGTAACTGTACACTTTGTTATAATGAAACGCATGGTGTTTGCATGATTTTGTGTTTGGTTGTATAACATGAGACTGTTTAGAAAGCTAAAACTGTTTAACACAATGAAAGGACCCGACGAAACAAAGTGTTTCGCCAAGACCAAACCCGACGAAACAGAAGCCGTTCCGTCGGCAAATCCGGTTCGCCGGCCCAACTGTTACGCGAAGCCCAGTACGGGCCCAAACTCGTGTACGTGATTATATTAGATTAGGGTTATCTTTAAGATGGATAGTTATCAAGTTCTTTAACCCTAGAGCTTTCTAACTGTGACGGCAACCTAGAGATCTCGAGACCCCTTTCATCGATTGATTGGTTGCGCTTTCGGTTGGAGGTTAGTTACCTTCTAGATTTAAATCCACCATGAACAATCTGCTGATATTGTGATATTGATGCTACGTGATAGTGCAGTCAATCGGATAAGAATCCTGTAGGGTTGTCAGCTATTATTTCTCATATTTACATATGTGATTGTTACTTTGATTTTTGGTCCAATGGTAATCGGATTAGAGAATGAATGTCGGCCATTATAGGTAAAACTTATTTGATCATGTGTGATGTGATACATGTGTAGCCAATTTAATATAATCGCATGATCAGACTTGCATTCATTTTTACACATGAGTTGGTTAGAAACATGATTATGTGCACATGTTATAAAGCTAGGGAATGTGGCTGGTATAATGATGATTGATATATTGCTTTAATAAAGATAACATGTCATAAATTGGTCCAATCACCTCTTGAGGTGATTAAAATTGTCTGCCATTGAGTGATAAAAGTCATAATGATTAGGTGATTGTTTTGGTGATAAATGATTATTGATGATTTCTGAATGAATTCCATATGCTTTCTGTATGATGATAACTGTATGATTTTTGTATGATGTTGACGGCTGCTAAGATTCTGCATGAAACTGATTATGGCGTAACTGATGCCTTCACGAAACTGATTTGACGAAACGGAGGTTTTGACGAAACAAAACTCACGACGAAACAGTTTGTGTTTCGCCGAAGGGTATATGACGAAACTGATTGGGATTCGTCGAAGGGGCTCACGGCGAAACAGAGGGTGTTTCGCCGACCTGGGTAATTCATACAGTAACTGTTTCCGTAAGACTTAACTGAATTAGCTAACTGCCGTTAAATGTTAAACATGATTTGTATGATTGTGATTACGTGTTACATGCTTATACGTGAACAACTTTGTGACTACAAACTGATTATGTATACGTGCATACTTTAGGACGTGATTGATTACTTGCGAGCATATACTTAGCATACCGAGCAAACCAAGGTGAGTTCACACAGCCAAGGCATGGGATTCCCGGGTTGGGAATTGGGTTGGATTATTTGAAATGGATAACTACTCGTACTTACGCTATCGCTAGACTATAGACCATCGTCCTCAGGATAGTCAGGACACTTACGTAAAACCTACGTAACCTAGTATCTACCATTGTCTCCCGGGTCGGGAGGACACTTACGTAAAACCTACGTAAACTAATACCCACTACTGTCTTCCGGGTCGGAAGGACACTTACGTAAAACCTACGTAAAACCCCACACGTACCACTATCCTCGGGGAAGGGCACTCACGTAAATCCTACGTGACCTTGTACGTATTCCTGTTCTCAGATTTAGAAGAACACATGGTTGCAAATAGTCTAGTAAGTACAAACATGGGAAGCCCCCATTAGTAAAGATAAACGTGGGAAACCCCCACTAGTAATACATATGACCATGGGAAACCCCCACTATTAGCACATACCTACATGGGAAGCCCCCACTAAATGCATATATGATTTGTTATAACGAACTTATTAACTGTGAACTCGCTCAACTAGTTGTTGACTCTCTGCTGCATGCCTTGCAGGACCTTAGGTACAATTGGAGCTTGCACAGGGAGGAGCAGGTCGTTGTGGGACATGGATCGATGATGCCATGTTAACTATCTAAACATTTGAATTTATGATTTACTTTGGGTTTACATACTTATGCTTCCGCTACACACTTATTGATGTTTGGTTTTGAAAACACCTTTCGTATTGATGAATGACTTTTACTATTTACCTATATGTTCAATATGATTGGTGGCTTGATCCTGGTCAGTCACGCCTCCAAGCGGTGATACTCCGCGTGTGGATTTTGGGGGTGTGACAGATTGGTATCAGAGCCAGGTTATAGAGAACTCAGTTTTAATAAAGGGAAAACGATTTTGTTAAAACCAGACTATAACCAGAACAGTGCTCTCAACGATCCACAACGACGCTTCGCTCCACGTGCAAGGCTCAACATCATAGGTACTACTATTCATGTTACTTTACCTACTTGCTAGAATTACATAGAACTTTGCTCGTGGTATGCTCAGATTACAGAACCTACTATACGTTATTGCTTGAGAATACTTGTGTGCTCACTCTCTTCGCACTATTCGCGAACCTCTCACCCACATGTTCTCCTTGATGTCAAAATCATGTGTGGACGCGTTAACCTAACTCAAGCCCAGTTGGCGGCTTCGATCACTGAACAAGTTACTGCAGCACTCGCAGCTGCCTAGGCAGGAGGTGTAACCTGCCATCACCACTTACTCTAGGATTTTTAGATCCTACTCTCGTAACTCAACACTTGTGCTTAATTTTGATTACTCCTACGCACACGACAAGTCAACACGCTCAGCCACCTGTATGCATATACACGACTTTTATGGACTGTCGTCCTACTACTTTCAACGACACTGAAGGAGCTGTTGGACTCCTCCGTTGGTTCGAGGAACTCGAATCGGACTTCGATTATGCGAATGACCCGAGGCTCGTAAGGTGAAATATGCCACTGATATTCTCGAAGACACTGCGCAAACTTGGTGGAACGCGCAAGTTACGATGCTGGAGCTGGCGGCTGCTAATGCCACCCCATGGAATGATTTTAAGGAACCGATCAAACGTGAATACAGTAGTTATGATGCCATCCACAAGTTGGAAGTGGAGTCCTTTAACATGAAGATGACGGGGTCAGAGATAGAAGCGTGCACGGTAACGATCCAACAAACTGACAATTTTGTGTCCAACTATGGTGGATCCTCCCATCCTATGGCTTTATGACCAGCTTTCTTAACCAGGTACATATCCTTAACCTACATCCTGTACCCATATGCTGGTTATATATGTTAGTATATGTTAATACATGTTTCCTTGGTTTGTAGGGTCTTGAACGCTTGACAAGCCTTTATGAAGAAAGTTGTGGTCTGAACAAGATGCTAGAAGTGAAGCTGAAGAAAGCAGAGACCACCATCGCTGATCAGGGAGTGATTGCTGCCGCCAAGTCACAACATTACGAGGACAAATTCAAGGCTGTGACTCAGGAAGCTAAAGCCACCATTAACAAGGCCAACGAAGATGCCCAAGCTAAGCTAGATGCTGCCCATTTTCAATATGAGCAGGATATGACAACCTACCGAGAGGGCCTTAAAGGGTCTGTTGTAATTTCCCTCATTCAAGCCAGGCTAAAGATGGCTTATGAAGCCAAAGCTATGGGCTTTGAATGCCCCTCCTGGAATGTTAGTGCTTGGGAGGCGAAATTGAAAGATCTCGGTGGTAATCCTGTCGAGTATCCTGCTAAGCCTGCGGGTGAGGAGCCTTCCAAGGCAGCGGTGGAGGCGGCTGATGCTGGTGGCGATGCTGAAAAGAATCCTGACGGTGATGCTGGTGCGGGTGCTGGAGGAGACGTTGCGGTTGAAGAAGGTGCTGCTCCTCGAAAGCAGCGAAGTGGGCGATGATGGATATTCATGCCTAGACCGGAGCCCACTTTTTAATTTCTGATGGTTGTGGTAGTTGTCGAACAATTTACTTTCCTTGTCTGTTAAACAATTTATTTTCCTGCACTTAGACAATATGATGGCCAAAGGTGGAGGGATCCTGAGTTTCAGGACGAAGCCCTTGGTCATCTATCCTTAGTAGGTTTTATTTTGAACAATTTAACAATTGAAGGTGGAGGGATCTTGGGTTCCAAGACGAAGCCTTCAATTGTTTATGTAAATATGGTTAAAGACTAATTGTGCTTTTGGTGGACGAGTCTCGGTTTGAGATGAAACAAAAAGCACAACCTTTTGCAATGTTAATAAACTAACCTCTTTTGGCCTTATCCATTGTTGTCCATATTTACTTGTCATATGTTGTTTGGTTTGAATGTAGTTTCAATTTTTAATCTAAGTATAATATTTCAAATATTCTGATCAAATATCCTAAGAATATATCCTGGTCAGAATACTCATAAATATCCTATCAAGACTTTTGTCAGACATAGTTTTAAAAACTTAGACAATTTAGATAAGACTTTTAAAGAGCAAAAAGGAGAGATCATACCAAAAATAGAAGACATCTCAATCCTTGAACTTCAATCCTCTTGCAACCTTTCCATCGAAAATGTCCCTAGTCTGGGAAACTTAGTGAACCAAGTCTAAACTTGATCCTTTAAGCTTTTCACAATGCCTTGAGAGGAATGTCCCCTGTATACATCATTGTTAAATACTTAGGAACTTTTGTGCTTCAATCACAACTGATTTTATACTTGTACATAACTTTAGCATTATAGGGGATAAACCCTAAATATCCTAGAGATAGATCCTCAATATTCTGGGGATAAACCCTAAGTATACTGGGGAAAATCCCAATTTTTCGTGCGCTACAGGCGGGAGTGTACAAACTCCAAGACTTAGAAAGGTGAAAACCTTTAAACCTTAGAGAGTATGAAAATACCCTTCCGTGAGAGAGGGTGATCAATCCTCATATACCTTTAGGATCCAGGATATAGCCAATAATAACGAAATTGTCAGCCACTTTTACATGGACTGGTCCCGCTATCTTGAACTATCCCTGGATAACTTACGCTCCAGGCGGGGTGTTTAAACCCACTTCGAGAGAAAGGTGAATACCTTTAAACCTTTGAAGGGATCAGAATCCCTTAATCGCGAGAGAGGGGGCCAATCCTCTAATCTTTTGAATTATCCTGAGTGTATATCCTGGAGCTATATCCCGAAGCATATTCTGCAAAACAAACTTAAACTAAGGTGGGTGTTAGCTTGGCTAACACCCCTCTGATGCCTAAGTCAGTATAGGGTTGATTAGGAATAAAATGAAATTAAATTTAAAAGAGATAGAATTCATACCATCCTGAGTTAGAAATTAAATTCTAAACTCACTTAAACTAGGCTTTGAGGTGTATAGCATTCTAGGATCTTGGTAGTATATTTCCCTCTATATCCTTAAGCCGGTATGCTCCTTTCCCAGATTCCGATTCAATCTCATATGGTCCTTCCCATTTTGGAGCTAACTTTCCATCAGCTGGATTAGTAGTATTCTGAAAAGCTTTTCTCAACACCCAATCTCCAACTCGAAACCTTCTAGTCCTTAGGTTTTTGTTATATGCTCTGGATATTCTCTGTTGATATGCTGCCATTCTTAATTTGGCCGCATCCCTTGTCTCATCGACAGTACCCAACTCTTGGCATAGAGCTTCAGGATTCTTCTCAGGATCCCGGAGGTTGGATCTTGCTATAGGTATCACCATCTCTGTTGGGATTACTACTTCTGCTCCAAATACTAAGGAAAATGGGGTTTGCCCAGTTGCACTCTTTACTGTTGTCCTATCAGCCCATAAAACAAAGGGTAACTCTTCTGCCCATCTTCCTTTCTTAGCTCCTAGTCTTTTCTTCAAATTGTTGATAATTATCTTGTTCGAGGATTCTGCTTGTCCATTTGCTTGAGGATGTACCGGTGTGGATGTGATCATTTTGATTCCCCAACTCTTGCAAAAGTCGGTAGTCCTCTTACTGATAAACTGAGAGCCATTGTCACAAATTATCTCAGCTGGTATCCCAAACCTAGTCAGGATATTCCTTTTTATGAAGGATACTACTGTTGGTCTCTGACTTGAACAAATGCCTCAGCTTCAACGCACTTGGAGAAATAATCCATCATTGTCATCATAAAAACTTTTCCTCCTAGAGCTTTTGGTAAATTTCCCACTCTGTCCATACCCCATTTCATGAATGGCCAAGGGGAAGCAATAGGATATAATGGTTCAGCAGGTTGATGTAGTATATTGTTTTGCCTTTGACACGCATCACATCTTCGAGCATATTCTGCGTCATCTTTCCTCATTGTCGGCTAGTAGTATCTTGTTCTTAACACCTTTGAGAACAACGATCTGCCCCCAGTATGGTTGCTACAATCCCCTTCGTGTATATCCTGAAGTACTTCCTTAGTTTCGGGATCCTCCAAGCACCTCAGGTATGGTCCTGCAAGAGATTTCTTATATAGAAAATTATTTATAATAGTGAATTGGGATACCTTCATCCTAAAAGCCTTAGGATTCTCATCCTTTGGGATGTGTCCTTCTCTGAGGTATTTCATGATTGGGGCCGTCCAGGACTTAGGATCCTCCTCAGGATACTCATCATCAGGATCCTGGATACTTGCTACTTCCTTATCCAAAGATTTGAAAAGATCCACTGCAGGATACAAGATATGTAGTATTGGTATCTGAGTTCCCTTTGGTATTCTGACTGAAGATCCTAAGTTTGCCAAGGCATCTGCTTCAGCGTTATCCTCTCTTGGTACCTGTTCAAGTGTAAAAACATCGAAATATCCTGCTAATTTTTTGAGAATTTCAAGATACTCGATTAACCTTTCACCTTTGACTGCATAGGATCCATTAAAATTGTCACACCCCGACCACGTAGAACATACAAAACGTGGCGGAAACATCGGGGAGTGTTGTAACAGAATTAATGTTTCACAACCATGGAAATTTAAGTTTCGTTTTATTGATTAAAAGTGTTACAATGCCTTAACAAACAAAGAAATACAACATAATTAACTAGTCTTGCATCTTTTATTGTCACTAAAGCCCAAGTCTGTCTATGTGTATCTTGATCATCTTATGCAACAGCTCCTGAAAAACACATGTGAAAATAGGTACGTCAGCATAAAAATGCCTGTGAGATACATAGGTTTTGTGAAAATAAGATTCATGACTTATGTTTGAGAAAATGTTTAGTCATGAACCTTGTTATTTGCTTTGTCTTTTAAATCATTTGAAAAACGATAAGATCAGATGATAAGTATAAATAAATGTAAGGTTAAATGAATAACCAAGTAAAATATGTTTGCATAAGATAAGTTATTTATAAATCAATGTCTTGTGAAAAGTATGTTATTTGTATGAAATGTTCTATGTCTCAAACTGAAATGATTCAAATAACGTTACGACATGTAATACCATACAAACACTTATATATAGGAAGTACCAGCGGCGTATCCACCATGCTTGTATCATATTACACACGCATCGTTACTTAATCACTTAATCAAACCAAACCAAACAACGTAAAATGTTCATGTCAAGATGTAAATCATGTCAAAATGTCTATGTCAAATATCCATGTCAAATGTCTATGTCAAATATCCATGTCAAATGTCTATGTCAAATATCCATGTCAAATGTCTATGTCAAATATCCATGTCAAATGTCTATGTCAAATATCCATGTCAAATGTCTATGTCAAAATGTCATGTATGGCAAGTGAAAGGTCTCAACTAAACCATATGCACAAAAACAAAGTATTGAAGTAAAACTTGGTTTAAATCAAAGCTATGTTTTGTGTAAATGCATGCAAATATTTAATATGAACATTTATGCGGTATTGTGAATATGCATACATCCAAGCCTGGCGACTGAGGTGATAAACCCTTTAAACAAATTAAAGGTCTATCTGTCTTATATCAACGAATTCGGTCATTCCTTTCATCCCCTTTCCCTGGGACGTCCGGAACGGGAGTTGTCAATTCCTATGGTACCACTACCTACTAACGAACGGCATGATCGGTGTTAATGAATGTATTGTCCCATGTAAACAAACCAAATGTCATACCAAAATGTAAGCATGTGATGAAAAACAATGTACTAAGTGTGCACGCAATGGACATAAATAGCATAAAATGTAAATGTAAAACGATGTACTAAGTATGAACTAAATGGACATACATAGCATAAAACACAATGAGATCATGTACTATAAGTGTACTATTGAACATAGCAGTATATGATGTGAAAACAGGAAAGCATGAAAGTAACAAGTAGGCACATGTGTTCCACCCCAAAACAGTTTGGAAAACAGTAAAAGAGGGGTCTATGTACTCACTTGAGATTGCTCAGTTGTCTAAAGATAACCACCAAACAGTGCTAGAGATCTCGAAATCAAACGGCACCTAATATAGGTAACTATGTTAAATAACCGGACCTAAATCGGAAGACTGGGTAGCATTAGGGTTTGTAAACCAAACGAGTGTAGGAACTCACGTGATATGGTTTAACAAAACCTACATACTAAATGAAACTTAACCTTAGTCTTATTGACCCATTATGATCCGTTTAGGTAGCTTATGCTACTTTAACGCATCGTGCGCGTGAAACGCGTTCGGATCGCCTAACTAGTCCTATGACAAGTGTTATATGCCTAAACATGTTACATAATCAGTTATGTGACAAAAGTTTAGGTTACATATGCTTAATTACCAATTATACATGAAAAGGGTATTCTGGTAATTTACCTAAGGCATATTAACTACCTATCATACAACTACTTAAACGATGTGACCATAGGGTATAACCTCGGAAGGTTATGCCCTATACTAGGGTCACCTAATGTGTTTGGTCGGATCCTAATGATCGACCAAACTGGGTCGGGTTCGAAGGTATAAGCGATTTATTAGATCGCTTATCCTACGACCCTAGACAACGTGGTAATCAGTAGGCATAGTCCCAAGGGACTATAACCAACGTGATTACACTCACGTTGCGAAGTTCAAACGAACTTCGCATTGACCATTACTGGTCAACGCTGAAAGTCAAACAAAGTTTGACTTTCTGACTCGAAAAGCAGTAAAATAAGGAAAAGAACGAAAGAATACTAACCCAGGGTCCCCGAATGCTAATCCCGATCTAAGAACTCAGGTATGAAACAATGGTTTCAACTTAGAGCTCTAAAATCAGAATTCTTGTGGGTTTTTAAGCCAAAGGGGGTGGGGTATTTATAGATTTCGGGTAACCGTTAAGATCGTTTCTTGAATAACGTGACTTAATCGGAACCGTACACTTGTCGTAAAGTTGTGGTGGCTAAAAATGGGTCTAAATGAGCTGAATGTGCAGATTAGAGTGTGTGGATGTGAATAAAACAGCTGGAATTAGCTGACTAAGCGTTCTTATCTGATCAGAGAGGCTGAGGCGGCCCGCTTCAGGATTCACCAAAGCTAATGCGGGCCGCATGGGGCTTCTGATCAGAATATAACTTTCAAAAATGACAGTTTCAGCCCCTGCACGTGTTTAAGGCCATTTCCGACACTTCTAAGGCCCGTAAAGCCAACTTTAAGGCCCTAAAATGTTGCCTAAACATTGTGGACATGAAACATGCTCAAAAATATGTCGGATGATGGTTCGTTTGGTCGTACAAACGCGATGTTCGCTTAATTACGACGGAATGCGCACAAGCGCGAAAAACGATCCAAATGACGCGACGAATGGATTTTTCTTAAGGCGAACACTAAAATATAATGTAGTCATGCTTACATAAATTTTTGGGTGTCCAGATGTATTCAGAACGTAAGTTATGCGCGAAAATGCAAACTTGTGCACTTTTTGACACTTTTAGTCCCTGAATGACACAAAAGTTTATTTTAGCATACCGAACACCTCAAAGCCTATTTCTAAGCTATGTAAAGGATATATATGGTATGTTTAACTTATGGTCATGTTCCGGAATGTCTGTTACAGTTCAAATTGGCATACTTTCACAGTTTGTCATATTTAGTCCCTGTAAGCGAATTAACTTGGTTTTGCCATACCAAAGCCTTCAAAACTTATTTCTAAGTTATTTAAAGGTTATTTAAGGTATGTTAAGCCTATTTCACTATTCCGGAGTGTTTGTTGCATTAAACTGGTTATATCTACGCATCGGTGCGCGTATAACCTTCCAGAAAGTGAATTTAGAGTTTGGAATTGAACGAGAATTGATATGTGCAAAATGATACACATATTTTTACAAATCCCAAGTATGAAATATAATATTTCATTGGTTCGGTATTTGTTTGATGGCCGTGGAGGCACAGGTGTTACAGTCTCCCCTACTTTAGGAAATTTCGTCCCGAAATTTATTTAGAGGAAACTTGTGAGAGTTTAAAACATGAAGTTGAAAAGATCAAACAACATTGGTTAGGGTTCTTGAACTTCTAGTAACCTTAATAACATTATGTTTGCAATGTAAGAGGGACACTTATATACAAGTATATGAAGCGTCATTGGTGCGTCCACCATGCCTCCATTACATCGTTCTCATTTTGTTATTGTTGTCACTATCGGTTCCTTCACATAATAAATCTTACTGGATTTCTGTGCACTAAATTTCATAATTATGTGCGCATCCATAATTAGAGAATTCCTTGCACAGTTCACACAGTCTATTTTATAATGTGTAGGGTAAAACCAAATGAACAATCCTGTGATGAGCGTGACTTAGACCGCCATAGAGTCCTTTAGACTAAATCAATAAATGATTTAAATAGACTATCAAGGAGTCTGTCCAGCTACATCACTAGATGTCGTTCTTTAACCAAATTGTGGATCAATCTTTTTGATTAGACCACTAAAGGGTCTCTAATGAATCATGGAGCAGTACTATATAATCCAAGGGTCTTAACTATTACATAGAAGCCCATTAAGGATTTAAGGTAGTACCTTTTGAATATCCTGCTACGAATCTCTCATATGAAGATATGAAAGATCCTGCGAGGATTTGGATAACGAATATCCAGAGTATTAAAACACAAAAATGCATAAAAGAAAACATAAGATGAATTAACACATATCACAAAACCACAAAATTGTTTAACTAGAAGTTTGTTCTGCTAACAGAGTACATGTATTTAAAGCACACTAGGAATCCATCTCGTGGATTTCATTTGGTACTTTAAACATTATCAAGAATCTAACTATAAAGATAGAAAGATCTTTAAAAGAAAAATTCGATTTCGATTATAAGGAACCGAAATGTTCGAATTCAGGTACATAAGGAATCCAATTAAGGACTCTGATTTGAATGATGATTATCCACAAGGGTCTAATTGTGGAGATAAAAAGATCCCATATGAATTTTTAGAAGTTGAAGATGTTTTGAAATCTTGCACTGGATGTGCTTATGTCAAAACATGAAGTAAGAATGCTTATGAAGTTGAGATGCTTGATATGTCAAGGCGACATATGAAGCAGATTTTTGAAGGTTAAATCAATGTATGAGGAAAATATTTTTGAAAACTATGCATGGGGTTCTTTTAAGAAAAAAAAATGTTTAACGTTTTTGAAACCTTATATATAATACTTTTGAAATAAAGTAGGTGTATTAGGTAGATATATTTACAAAAATGTTTTTAAAATCATGCGAGATGAATTTTTGAAATTATGTATAAGGTTTTTGAAAGACATGAATGATGCTTTTCGAAATCATGCACTTGATCAGAAAATGTATTGTGTTAATATTGTCTTCAGACTATATGAAATATTTTGAAATTAGAAAGGTTGGTTTTGATAACATGGCCAATGTTTTTGAAATAACATAGACAATGCATCTAGAAAAATTGTTTTCAAACTATATGAAATATTTTGAGATCATGAAGATTGTTTTTGAAATACTGGTACGGTGTATGTTGAAAAAATCAAAACGTAATGGGTATGAGATTTGAAAATATCCTTAGTTATCCAACCAAGGATTCAAAAAAATACCGATGTGTAAAAAGCACGATTACTCATAATTTCACTTTATTTCCTGTACTTCGTTTCTTAGAATGAAACGAGTACTTAGAACTTTCGAGGAAATTATGAGCGATCACTTGAAAGTGAGAATCACAAGAGTAGTTTGTAAGGAACATAGTTCCTTAATGCAGATATCATAGGAAAATCATACATACATGTAACTATACTTGTATATCAGAATTTGTGAACAACGATTTTTATTTATGAACAAGACATATTGTTTCACAATACACGAAACAAAAGAAACAAAGGCATAAGACAGCAACATCCTTTGTTCAGCCAAATGCTCATCCGAGGGTTGGATTTGCACTGACTATCTTCGGGCAGTTGTTCCTGAAATGGCTCGTATCGCCACAGTTGTAGCAAGTACCACGCGGGAAACGAGCTTGAGTAGGGTTGACTTGGAGTTGGGTAGTAGCAAGATTTGCAACAGCTTTGTTCTGGATAGCAAAGCGGCATGTGTTGACCAAATGTCCCCGCCGTCCACAGTAGGTACATTTCCAGCAGGGCATGAGGTTTGAATGATGACCGTTGCATCGCTTGCACCTAGGAGCAGTTCCTAAGTACGGCTTCCTAGCTGGTGGCCTTGCCACTTGGCTAGGTCCAGCTTGATTAGGTGTAACCGCTGCGGGTTTCCTTGAAGCCTTACGCTTCCTTGATGTTGTTGCAAGCCTGACTACTGCTTCCTTTGGTGTCTCTTGAGTGGTTCATTGTCGAGACGAGAGGCTTCATTGTTAAGACGAGCCATGGCAATACCTAAATCCACAGTCCTCTGAATCACTTCGCCAATTTGCTGGACAAATTTGGCTGTTCGCTCGGGCATTTGACCAGTGCCAAGAGGAATAGACATTCTAGAAGAAAATGAAAGACAGAGGAAGAAACGAGTGAAAGGTTATTGGATAATCAATACAGAATGGTAACGAATGAAAATTGTGATCATTTGTTTGTTACCTAAGGCAAACAAATGAGATGGTGACAAATCAAAGTAAATAGGTCAAAAATAATGTATCGCGAAGACATGCTCGCCTATAAGTGAACACTCATCCCAAGAATTCCCAGGTAAGCACAACTGGTCTCGCGTCTGATGAGATGTATACGAAGTGCTTGCCTAGACAGAAAACCCAGAATACAGGCATTCACCCTTCCAGTTTGCACGTGTTAACAATATTTAAAACCCAAAACCTTGACGAGATTTTGAAAACTCAAAGGGGTTCAAAACCATATAATAGAGAGTTCAAAACCTTACAATAGAGGGTTCAAAACCTAGTAATCAATCATCCTAGAACAGATGATTAGTTTTCAAAGCGGTTTTGAAATTTATGTTTTTGTTGTGGTCGTCGCCTAAGGATAGGCGACGGTATTGTTTTATGACTAAACGCAAGTAAACTCGCGTTAGGGTCCTAAGAAGGTTATAGACTAGGTCAAAGCATTACTAATTACTAATAACCTAATTCCCTATAACCATTGGCTCTGATACCATCTTTTCTGTCACACCCCGACCACGTAGAACATACAAAACGTGGCGGAAACATCGGGGAGTGTTGTAACAGAATTAATGTTTCACAACCATGGAAATTTAAGTTTCGTTTTATTGATTAAAAGTGTTACAATGCCTTAACAAACAAAGAAATACAACATAATTAACTAGTCTTGCATCTTTTATTGTCACTAAAGCCCAAGTCTGTCTATGTGTATCTTGATCATCTTATGCAACAGCTCCTGAAAAACACATGTGAAAATAGGTACGTCAGCATAAAAATGCCTGTGAGATACATAGGTTTTGTGAAAATAAGATTCATGACTTATGTTTGAGAAAATGTTTAGTCATGAACCTTGTTATTTGCTTTGTCTTTTAAATCATTTGAAAAACGATAAGATCAGATGATAAGTATAAATAAATGTAAGGTTAAATGAATAACCAAGTAAAATATGTTTGCATAAGATAAGTTATTTATAAATCAATGTCTTGTGAAAAGTATGTTATTTGTATGAAATGTTCTATGTCTCAAACTGAAATGATTCAAATAACGTTACGACATGTAATACCATACAAACACTTATATATAGGAAGTACCAGCGGCGTATCCACCATGCTTGTATCATATTACACACGCATCGTTACTTAATCACTTAATCAAACCAAACCAAACAACGTAAAATGTTCATGTCAAGATGTAAATCATGTCAAAATGTCTATGTCAAATATCCATGTCAAATGTCTATGTCAAATATCCATGTCAAATGTCTATGTCAAATATCCATGTCAAATGTCTATGTCAAATATCCATGTCAAATGTCTATGTCAAATATCCATGTCAAATGTCTATGTCAAATATCCATGTCAAATGTCTATGTCAAAATGTCATGTATGGCAAGTGAAAGGTCTCAACTAAACCATATGCACAAAAACAAAGTATTGAAGTAAAACTTGGTTTAAATCAAAGCTATGTTTTGTGTAAATGCATGCAAATATTTAATATGAACATTTATGCGGTATTGTGAATATGCATACATCCAAGCCTGGCGACTGAGGTGATAAACCCTTTAAACAAATTAAAGGTCTATCTGTCTTATATCAACGAATTCGGTCATTCCTTTCATCCCCTTTCCCTGGGACGTCCGGAACGGGAGTTGTCAATTCCTATGGTACCACTACCTACTAACGAACGGCATGATCGGTGTTAATGAATGTATTGTCCCATGTAAACAAACCAAATGTCATACCAAAATGTAAGCATGTGATGAAAAACAATGTACTAAGTATGCACGCAATGGACATAAATAGCATAAAATGTAAATGTAAAACGATGTACTAAGTATGAACTAAATGGACATACATAGCATAAAACACAATGAGATCATGTACTATAAGTGTACTATTGAACATAGCAGTATATGATGTGAAAACAGGAAAGCATGAAAGTAACAAGTAGGCACATGTGTTCCACCCCAAAACAGTTTGGAAAACAGTAAAAGAGGGGTCTATGTACTCACTTGAGATTGCTCAGTTGTCTAAAGATAACCACCAAACAGTGCTAGAGATCTCGAAATCAAACGGCACCTAATATAGGTAACTATGTTAAATAACCGGACCTAAATCGGAAGACTGGGTAGCATTAGGGTTTGTAAACCAAACGAGTGTAGGAACTCACGTGATATGGTTTAACAAAACCTACATACTAAATGAAACTTAACCTTAGTCTTATTGACCCATTATGATCCGTTTAGGTAGCTTATGCTACTTTAACGCATCGTGCGCGTGAAACGCGTTCGGATCGCCTAACTAGTCCTATGACAAGTGTTATATGCCTAAACATGTTACATAATCAGTTATGTGACAAAAGTTTAGGTTACATATGCTTAATTACCAATTATACATGAAAAGGGTATTCTGGTAATTTACCTAAGGCATATTAACTACCTATCATACAACTACTTAAACGATGTGACCATAGGGTATAACCTCGGAAGGTTATGCCCTATACTAGGGTCACCTAATGTGTTTGGTCGGATCCTAATGATCGACCAAACTGGGTCGGGTTCGAAGGTATAAGCGATTTATTAGATCGCTTATCCTACGACCCTAGACAACGTGGTAATCAGTAGGCATAGTCCCAAGGGACTATAACCAACGTGATTACACTCACGTTGCGAAGTTCAAACGAACTTCGCATTGACCATTACTGGTCAACGCTGAAAGTCAAACAAAGTTTGACTTTCTGACTCGAAAAGCAGTAAAATAAGGAAAAGAACGAAAGAATACTAACCCAGGGTCCCCGAATGCTAATCCCGATCTAAGAACTCAGGTATGAAACAATGGTTTCAACTTAGAGCTCTAAAATCAGAATTCTTGTGGGTTTTTAAGCCAAAGGGGGTGGGGTATTTATAGATTTCGGGTAACCGTTAAGATCGTTTCTTGAATAACGTGACTTAATCGGAACCGTACACTTGTCGTAAAGTTGTGGTGGCTAAAAATGGGTCTAAATGAGCTGAATGTGCAGATTAGAGTGTGTGGATGTGAATAAAACAGCTGGAATTAGCTGACTAAGCGTTCTTATCTGATCAGAGAGGCTGAGGCGGCCCGCTTCAGGATTCACCAAAGCTAATGCGGGCCGCATGGGGCTTCTGATCAGAATATAACTTTCAAAAATGACAGTTTCAGCCCCTGCACGTGTTTAAGGCCATTTCCGACACTTCTAAGGCCCGTAAAGCCAACTTTAAGGCCCTAAAATGTTGCCTAAACATTGTGGACATGAAACATGCTCAAAAATATGTCGGATGATGGTTCGTTTGGTCGTACAAACGCGATGTTCGCTTAATTACGACGGAATGCGCACAAGCGCGAAAAACGATCCAAATGACGCGACGAATGGATTTTTCTTAAGGCGAACACTAAAATATAATGTAGTCATGCTTACATAAATTTTTGGGTGTCCAGATGTATTCAGAACGTAAGTTATGCGCGAAAATGCAAACTTGTGCACTTTTTGACACTTTTAGTCCCTGAATGACACAAAAGTTTATTTTAGCATACCGAACACCTCAAAGCCTATTTCTAAGCTATGTAAAGGATATATATGGTATGTTTAACTTATGGTCATGTTCCGGAATGTCTGTTACAGTTCAAATTGGCATACTTTCACAGTTTGTCATATTTAGTCCCTGTAAGCGAATTAACTTGGTTTTGCCATACCAAAGCCTTCAAAACTTATTTCTAAGTTATTTAAAGGTTATTTAAGGTATGTTAAGCCTATTTCACTATTCCGGAGTGTTTGTTGCATTAAACTGGTTATATCTACGCATCGGTGCGCGTATAACCTTCCAGAAAGTGAATTTAGAGTTTGGAATTGAACGAGAATTGATATGTGCAAAATGATACACATATTTTTACAAATCCCAAGTATGAAATATAATATTTCATTGGTTCGGTATTTGTTTGATGGCCGTGGAGGCACAGGTGTTACAAAAATGGTTAGTAATTAACAAGGAATCAACATATACTTGCAAACTTTTAATATTCATGCTCCTGGCCAACTCTAATCCTGCAATTAAAGCTTCATATTCTGCTTCATTATTAGTGGCAGGAAATTCACATCTAATAGCCTGGGGTAATATGTCCCCCTATGGCGATTTTAGTAGTATACCCAATCCTACACCTCTCACATTGGATGCACCATCAGTATATAATGTCCAGGATTCTAAATTTTCTCCTAGCTGTTGTACTTCTAGGTCTACTTCTTTTTTAATATCACTACTGAAATCAGCCACAAAGTCTGCTAGAGCCTGAGACTTTATAGCATTTCTAGGTTCATATACTAGATCATAGGCACTTAATTTTACTGACCACTTAGCCATTCTACCCGACATCTCAGGTTTCCTAAGCACATTTTTAACAGGATAATTAGTTTTAACATGAATCCTATGTGTCTCAAAATAATGTCTAAGCTTAGTTGATGCTATAACTAAGGCCAATATCAATTTTTCTAAATGAGAATATCTAGTTTCAGCATCTAATAAACTTTTACTAACATAATAGACAGGATACTGCTGACCTTCGTGATCCTTTACCAGAACAGCACTTACTGCATTCCCTGATACTACAAGATACAGGGATAATGGCTCACCATCCTCAGGCTTCATCAATAGAGGTGTAGTTGAAAGATATTGTTTCAATTCCTGCAAGGCTGCTTCATGCTTCTTTCCCCATTCGAATTTCTTATTCTTCTTCAGGATATCGTCGAATTCCTTGCATTTTTCCAAGGATCTCGATATAAACCTGTTTAATGCCGCTACTCGCCCTGTTAATCTTTGTACATCTTTCATGTTGGAGGGTGACTTGATATCCAGGATAGCTTTGATCTATTCCAGGCTTGCTTCTATCCCCCTTTAGTCACCATATATCCCAAAAATTTTCCTACCCCCACTCCAAAATGGCATTTGGCAGGATTTAATTTCATATTGTATTGGTCCAGGATATCAAATGCTCCTTCAATATCCCGGAGATGATCCTCATCCTTCTTGGATTTTACCACCATATCATCAATGTACACCTCCATGGTGTCCCCCAGTTTGTCTTTAAACATCATGTTCACCAATCTTTGATATGTTGCACCTGCATTTTTCAGACCAAAAGGCATAGCAGTATAATAATAAATACCTGTTGGTGTCATAAAAGCAGTATCCTCCTGGTCTGAAGGTTCCATTTGTATCTGCTGGAATCTTGAGGATGCATCCATAAAGGTTAACATTTCATGACCGGCAGTAGCATCCACCATCGAGTCTATGTGAGGCAGAGGGAATGGGTCTTTAGGACATGCTTTGTTCAAGTCTGTGTAGTCTACACAAACTCTTCATTTCCCATTTTTCTTTTGAACTACAACGACATATGCTAGCCATTTGGGAAATTTGACTTCCCTAATCATTCTGGACTTTAATAATCTTTCAACCTCTTCCTGAATAATTGCGTTTCGTTCAGGAGCAAACTTCCTTCTCTTTTGCTGAATAGGCTTGAAAGACCTGTCGATTTCAAGCTTGTGAGTTATAATATCCTTAGAAATACCTGTCATATCTTCATGCTTCCATGCGAATGTTGAAATCCTTCATTTCAAACAGTTAGTCAATTGATTTTCAACATCCTGAGGGATATTGGTTCCTACGAGCACCGAGATATCTGGATTATCCTGATCCAGGATAACTTTCTTAACATCCTGCTCTAAAGCCTCCACGATATCCTGGGCTCGTGTCTTTAGTTGCTATCTTGCTTTGGGCTTGGTTGAGGATTTCATCGAGGAAGAATAACATTGCTTTGCTTATTGTTGATCACTTTCCACCTTGACAACCCCCCAAGGGGTAGGGATCTTGATACACTGATGATGGATCCATGGCCTACCCAATATAATATTGTAGCAGGATAAGGAGTCCATGACACAGAAGCGTTGCATTGAGTTGACTCCTTCAACATATACTGGCAGCTTTATTTCTCCCACATTATTCTTGGCCTCTCAACTGAACCTGACAAGTACAGTGGATTTTGAAGTGATCTCCATCGGGGAAACATTCATCCTTTTCAGCGTTTCTAGCTGAATAATGTTGACTGAGCTGCCATTATCCACCAGTATCCTACGCACAAAGTGATTAGCAACATATAAAGTTATTACCAAACCATCATGATGGGGATCCTGGACAGTATCCCTGTCATCACTGTCAAATGTTATCACTTTATCGGTTGTGGGAGTTGTCATCCTGGTTGGCTTATCCCCTCTCTCTGCCTTAGCCTCCTTTGCATGTCTTTTTGCTGCAGAATAAGAGGTTCCACAAATGTCGAATCCTCTTGAAATAAAGTTAATTATCTTGGCATCCGCAGGAGGTGACGCTGCTCGTTCAGGATCCTTTTCAGTATCCTGACCCTTATTCTTCTTTTCTGCCCAGAAGATCCTTCAGATATCCTTTGCTTAGCAGGTAGCTTATTTCCTTCTTCGGAGCTATGCAATCCTCCGTAATATGTCCAAAATCCTCATGGAAGGCACACCACTTGGATTTATCCTTTCAATAAGCTTTTTGTTGGTTTTTCCTAGGCCACCTCACTTTGTCTTCCAAACCCTGCATAGCATACATTAGTTCAGGTATATTAACAGAAAAACAATATTCTGACAATTCAGGATACTCCTGAGGATCCTCGTCTTCAACAGCATTCACTTTCTTGCTGTCATTCCTGCCATATAGCTTAGAGCGATATGGTTTGTATGAGGATTCTGACTTCTTGTTAGTTAATTCATAGGTTGAGGATGAATTCATCCTCTCTTGCATTTTTTTTATCATCCTCCAGCCGAATATATCTCAAAGCCCTATTTCGAGCTTCATCCAGATTTGTGCAAGGATTCATTACAGGATCCTGAGAAAATTGGGAATCTTTTTGCAACCCCATTTTGAATGCCTATACTGCCGTTGCAACATCAAGATGTGGGATATACAGAGATTCCCTGCTAAACTTGTTCACATAATCCCTTAAGGATTCCTGAGGCCCTTGAGTTATCCTGTAGAGATCACTGGTTAGTTTTTCAAAACTTCGACTGCAAGAAAATTGACTGTTAAATAAATTGACTAAGTGAGCAAATGATGTAACTGAATGAGGTGGAACGTTTAGGAACCATTTTAAGGTTGATCCTGTTAGAGTGGAGCCAAAACCCTTGCAGAGGCATGCTTCATTGAGATCCGGAGGGATAGGGTTAATTTCCATCCTTTCCCTATACTGAGCAATATGTTCTTCAGGATCTGTGGTTCCGTCATAGAGCTTCTGGTTGGGGGTTTGAAATCTTTTCGGGACTTCAGCATCACAAATAGGATATGCAAAGCGGGATATCCTGTGGCTATCCTAGGACACTTTTGGAATTGGCTGGACCACCCCAGGTACATTGGATATCATATCCTTTTACTTCTGATGCTCCCTAGAGAATGCTGACGTCATACCTGCATCCTGCAAAGATCCAATACCATTAGTAGCAAGAGTATTAGTATTATTAGACACGTTACCAGCGTGAGGGTTCTGGCCATATCCCGGAGCATATCCTGAACTTCTCACAGTTGATACCCTAACTGATGAGGGTATCTCAGGAGTATGACTCTAGGAATGACTAGGTACGATATTGCCCCTGTTGTCCTCAGTATATACTGCCGAACTGAAGTTCAAAGCTCTGGGCTGCAAGGGAGTGACAGTATCCTCAGTAGGCCTGCTTGAGTTGGATTTCAAGAGTTATATCTCTTTTATCAGCATTTGGTTGGTCTCCTGCTGTTGCTTTATCTGATCCTGTATACTACCAAACAAAGTTAGAATTTCATCATTAGAAGCCATAATAGGAGTTCTCCCCGAGGCAGCAGATCCTTGAACATTCTGAGTGGGGATAATATCTCGAGCCATATGAGTTTCAGTCCTTCTTGGAAGATCCTGAGGCTATGAAGAGGGTTGCGTCCTTGGAGGTGGTGGAAGCACCGAACCGATTGTTGCAGAGGTTGTAGCGGACACGGTAGAAGAGCTCATGTTTGATTTTGAGGCCATTGAAAATAGTGTGGCAAAAAGTTTTGAAAACAGAAAACCAAGTAATGATTTTACGAAAGCTTTTAGTAGAAATAGCACCACTTGCCCCACGGTGGGCGCCAAATTGTTTTGGTCAAAAATTACCGAAGCAATTTAGTGATCAAATTAGTAAAGTGAGGTAGTGTGCTAGCAATGTGTGTTGAAAATATTCTGATTATCTTGTTTACAAAAACCGTTTTCAGGATATAGCTCAGGATATCGAGCTATATCTACAATCAAACAATGAGAAAAAAAGTAAAGGGTGACACGAGATGTACGAGGAAAGCCCTTGATCAATCTAGATCGCCGGCACAAAACCTCGGGAGCTGATAATCGCAGCTGCCTTGTTCTTCTTATTACTTCAAATGTTAGGATACAGTGCAGGATATGATGCAGATCAATTAAGTGTTACAATGAGATTCGAGTACAAGTGTAAGTGTTTGTGAGTGATTGTAGCTGATAGAGAGCAGAGGTGTGCGTAAAAAGTTGTGTGTTCCTATGATCCGTACATTCCTTTATATAGTAAAAGGAAATAACAAACTATCCGAAGAACGGGGGATGCTCCGAATATTCCTTTTAGAACGTTGGAGACCCCTTCTTTGCGGCTTCAACATTCTCTTCTTAACCATCAAGCCCGAGTCTTCAGGAGAAGCAATCTTCTTGACCGTTATAAACATTCCTTGCTAATCTGCACGAGAACAATTAGTCATTACCAAGATACTGTATCAGGATGTTACCAATATCCTGATCCGGTATCCTGCTCACAATCAAAAGTAACAAAGTCAGAATATAATCCAGGATATATGTGCAGAAAACCACCCATAACAATGACCATAAGGTATAACCTCGGTAGGTTATTACCTATGCAACTATGGTCACAAATATGTGTTTGGTCGGATCCTAAGATCGACCAAACGGGTCGGATTCGAAAGTCAAAGTGGTGGTCAAGACCGCTTGACTTAGGACCCTAAATAAGCACTAAACTAGTAGTGACGAGTTAGACATGTCAAAACATGTCTAACTAAGTTGAAAAACTGAGTTGGTATCAAAATTTAGTGTTTTGATACCCAAAAATAGTTCCGTCGTAAAATGCACATAGTGTGCATTTTTGACCGAAACTTTGACTCGTCACTTCGACTAGTAAACGTGGTAATCAGAAGGTACAATCGCAAGAGATTAGAACCTTCGTGATTACGATCACGTTGCAAAGTTCAATTAAACTTTGACTTGACCAATTATGGTCAGAACCAAAAGTCAAACAGAAAGTTAACTGTTTGACTTTTAGCTCAAAAATAGCTAAAATAATGAACAAGACTAGGAAAGAACACTTACTTGTGTTCTAGGATGGCAAGATTACTCAGTAAGAGGCCTCTAGTAGGAAGTAAACTCCAATTTAGAGTAGCTATGTGAAGAAAAAGGAAATGAGCAAGTTGTGAATGAAAATGATCACCTATTTATAGTTGTAGCAGATGAATTTGATGATTACAAGTGTCATGGATCAGTTTAGGATCTCTCCAGATGTCCATAAACATGTCAAGATCATGCTAGAGCTTGGAGAACACGGATCTTGGGCTCCAAGGCTATTTAAACAGCTATCTGCCACATTTTTCTATTACTAGGCACCTCTCGCATCCCGCAAGAGATAGGCCCAACCTACCGCGCCCCGCCAGAGCCTCAGAACTTATGAAACTTTCAATAGTTGGCAGATTTGGCCCCTGGACTTGTTTCGTCGCGTTTTGTCACTTTTAACACCTTTTAACCTAATTTTTAGGTTTTATAAGGTTGTTAAGGTATATGTAACTTGAATTATGCCTAAAAATGTCATGGATGTCGGTTCGTTCGGTTGTACGGTTGCATTTTTTGCTTAATTATGACGAACACTATAACAAACACGAAAACGACCGAAATTTCGCAACGAATGATATTTTTGCATTCTTATCAAAAAATACATGATTTTAATGATTACAAAATTATTTTGGATGTGCGTACATGTTCCGTATTAAAAAATACGAGAATCGGTAGACTTTCGCAGTTTGTCTCAAATAGTCCCTGAGCTCGAATAAGCATGTTTTTGCCATACCGAACCCTTCAAAACTTATTTCTAAGTTATGTAAAGGGTATTTATGTCACACCCCGACCACGTAAAACAACAAAACGTGGCGGAATCGTCGGGGAGTGTTGTAACAGAATCATTGTTTCATAACACATGGAAAAATTGAAATATTGTTTTATTAATTAAATGAGTTACAACGTCTTAACAAACAAAGAAGTATAGCAAAATTAACTAGTCTTCCATCTTTTATTGTCACTAAGGCCCAAGTCCGCCTAAGTGTATCTTGATCAATCCTATGCATCATTTCCTGAAACACATGTGAAAATAGGTACGTCAGCATAAAAATGCCGGCGAGTACATAGATTTTGTGAAAAATAGGATTCATGACTTAATGTTTAGGAAAAGGTTGTTTAACAAAAGTCAGTCATGATCCTTGTAAATTGTTTTGTTTTATAAATCATTTGAAAAACGATGATATGTAAATGATATGTAAAAGAATAATGTAAGGTTAAATGAATAACCAAGTAAAATGAGTTTTGTATAAAATAAGTTGTTTGTAAAACAATGACTTTGAAAAATATGTTTATTTGTATAAAATGTATAAGTCCAATTTGAAATGATTTAAATAACGCTACGACATGTAATATAATACAAGCACTTATATATAGGAAGTACCAGCGGCGTATCCACCATGCTTATATCATATTACATACGCCTCGTTACTCAAACCACTTACCCAAACAACCACCAATGTATATTTCCCATGCCTAAACCACCAATGTAAAAATGTTTATGTATAGTCAAATGTTTGTGTGAAAACCATCAAATGTAAATCATGTAGTGTGTAAACAAAAGTTATGTATGGTAAGTAAAATGAGACTACTTAAACCACAAGCAAAAATGTACAAAACAAAGTATTTGAATAAATCAAAAGTTATGCTTTGTAGATTAATGCATGCTTTACTGAATACAAACATTTATGCGTTGTTGTGAAAATGCATACATCCAAGCCTTGAGACTGTGGTGATAAACCCTTAAACAAATTAAAGATTTATCTGAGTAAATGTATTCGAATTCGGTCATTCCTTTCATCCATACATACCTAGGATGTCAGGAACGGGAGTTGTCAATTCCTATGGTACCATTACCTACTAACGAGCGGCGTAGCTAATGTTAATGAATGTATATAAGTTCCATTTAAACAAACCAAATGTCATATCAAAATGTAAGCATGTGATGAAAATAATGTACCTAGTATGCTAAGTAAACATACAAGGTAGAGGTGTAAAATAATGTGTCCATATGTTACTGGAACATATGCAACAGAGATGCAATGTAAAGAAAATGCACTAAGTATGATGAACATACGTAGCTTGTAAAGGTAATGTAAAACAATGCACTAGGTACGCACACAATGGGCATACATAGCATGAAACCAATGAAATCATGTACTATAATGTACTAACGAACATAGCAGGTATATGATGTGAAACATGGAAAGCATGAAAGTAACAAGTAGGCACATGTGTTCCACCCCAAAATGTTTGAAAAACAGTAAAAGAGGGGTCTATGTACTCACTTGAGATTGCTCAATAGACCTTAGATATCCACCAAGCAAAGCTAGAGGATCACGGAATCAAACGGCACCTAATATAGGTAACTACATTAATAACCGGACTATTCGGAGGATCGGGTAGCATGAGGGTTTGTAAACCAAATGAGTGTAGGAACTCATGTAATATGGTTTAACAAAGCCTACATATTAACACGAAACTTATCCTATGTGCTTTTGACCCGTTACGACCCGTTTAGGTAGCTTATGCTACTTTAACGCGTCGTTCGCGTAAAACGCGTTCGGACCGCCTAACTAGCCCTATGATAAGTAAGATATGCCTTAACATGGTTAATATTGTTATTAAATCAGTTTAGATTGCAAAAGTTATGTTACATAGGCTTAAAATGAATTTTGGCGCAAAAAGGGCATTTTGGTAATTTACCTAAGGCATAAGAACTACTTATCATACAACTATTTAAACAACGTGACCATAAGGTATAACCTCGGAAGGTTATTCCCTAAACTACTATGGTCACCTAAAGTGTTTGGTCGGATCCTAATGATCGACCAAATGGGTCGGGTTCGAAAGCATAAGCGATTGATTAGATCGCTTACCCTTACGACCCTAAACAAGCACAAATCTAAAAGTGACGAGCTAAACATGCTAGGACATGTTTAGTTAAGTTAGAAAACAGGTTTGGTATCAAAACAAACGATTTTGATACCCTAGAGTAGTTTGGTTACAAAATACGTGAGAACACGCATTTTGCCCGAAACTACGACTCGTCACTGAGCCTAGATAACGTGGTAATCAGTAGGTATAGTCACTAGGGACTATAACCATCGTGATTACGCTCACGTTATGAAGTTCGAACGAACTTCGCATTGACCATAAACTGGTCAATGCAGAAAGTCAAACATAGTTTGACTTTCATGCTAAAACGCATAAAAGAATGAAAGAGGACTTACAAAGGGTCCAAGAAGGAAGAATGATCAAGTATGCTCAGGTAGGTGGCCTCCACTATGGTGGTTGCCTCCACTTAGAGCAGATTTTATCAAGGTGTGAAGGAAATGAGCAAGACATGGAGGGCTATTTATAGGAAATGTAGAACCGTTAGGATCGTTTCTTGATTTCCGAGCTTTTAATCTCAGCCCTACAACACACACCCACTGAATTACAAACCTATGGGTGCCCCTAGGATTGTTAAAAATCAGTTGCAAGTGGTTTTGAAGTGTTAAACAGCTGCAAACAGCTGTTTACAGCAATTCTGCACATCTGGCCCCAGGCTAGCGCACCGTTACATTGAGAGTGTAGCGGTGCGCTAGGCCTTAGTTTGGCAGATTTACAGGTTTGGTCCTTGTCATGTATTCAGCCCATTTTCGACACGTTTAAGGCCCGTAAAGCCAACTTTAAGGCCCTAAAATGATGCCTAAACATTGTGGACTTGAAACATGCTCAAAAATATCTCAGATGTCGGTTCGTTTAGCCGTACGGTTGCGATGTTCGGTTAATTACGACGGAATGCGCACAAGCGCGAAAAACGATCCAAATTGCGCGACGAATGGATTTTTTTCTCATGCCAAACACTAAAATAAAATATTTTAGTGCTTACATAAATTTTTGGATGTCTGGATGTATTCAGAACGTGAGTTATGCGCGAAAGTGCAAACTTGTGCACTTTTTGACGCTTTTAGTCCCTGAATGACCCAAAAGTTTATTTTAGCACACCGAACCCCTTAAAGCCTATTTATAAGCTATGTAAAGGATATTTAAGGTGTGTTTAACTTATGTCCATGTTCCAGAATGTCCGTTACAGTTCAAATCGGCATACTTTCACAGTTTGTCAATTTTAGTCCCTGTAAGCGAATTAACTTGATTTTGCCATACCAAAGCCTTCAAAACTTATTTCTAAGTTATGTAAAGGTTATTTAAGGTATGTTAAGTATATGTTGATGTTCCGGAGTATTTGTCGCATTAAACTGATTACATTTACGCACCAGCTTGCGTATAACTCTCCAGAAAGCGATATAGAGTTTGAAATCGAACAAGAAATGATATGTGCAAAAGATACACATATTTATACAGATCCCAAGTATGAAATACAATATTTCATTAGTTTGGTATTTGTTTGATGGTCGTAGTGACCCAGGTGTCACAGTCTCCCCTACTTTAGGAAATTTCGTCCCGAAATTTATTTAGAGGAAGCTTGTGAGAGTTAAAAACATGAAGTTGAAAAGATCAAACAACACTGGTTAGAGTCCTGAACTTCTAGTAACTTTAAATAACATCACGCTTGCAATGTGAGAGGGACACCTATATACAAGTATATAAAGTGTTATTGGTGCGTCCACCGTACCTCTATTACATTGTTCAGATTTTGTTATGGTTGTCACTATCGGTTCTTACACATAATAAGTCTTACCGCGGTTTCCGTGCACTGAACTTCGTAATTATGTATGCATCCATAATTACGTAATTCCTTGCATAGTCACGTAGTGCATCTTATAATGTGTAGGGGAAAAAAAAATGAACGAACCTGTGATGATTGTGACTAGACCACCATAGGGTCCTTTAATTAAATCAATAAATGATTTAAATAGACTACCAAGGAGTCTGTTCAGCTATATCACCACATGTCATTCTTAACCAGATTCTGATTCAATCTTTTTTACTAGACCACTAAAAGGGTCTCTAATGAATCATGGAGTGGTACTATATAATCCAAGGGTCTTAACCATCATGTGGAAGCCCAATAGGATTTAAGGTAGTACCTTTTTGAATATCCTTCTATGAATTCCTCATATGAAGATATGAAAGATTCTACGAGGATTTGGATAACGAATATCTAGAGTATACAGAAACACAAAATGCATAAAAGAAAACACAAGATGCATAAACACATAGTCACATAACCACAAAATTGTTTACTTAGATCATTAATTTGTTAATATGTTTTATTAACTGCGTACATGCATTTAAAGCACACTAAGAACCCATTCCGTGGATTTCATTTGGTACTTTAAACATTAGCAAGAATCTAACTATGAAGATAGAAAGATTCTTTAAGAGAAAATTCGATTTCGATTATAAGAAACCAAAATGTTCGAATTAAGGTACACAAGGAATCCAATTAAGGAGTCTGATTTGAATGATAATTATCCATAAGGGTCAAATTATGGAGATAAAAAGATCCCATATGGATTTTTAGAAGTTGAAGGTGTTTTGAAACCTTGCACTGGATGTGCTTAAGTCAAAACATGAAGTAAAGATGCTTATGAAGTTGAGGTGCTGGATATGTCAAGGCGACATATGAAGCGGAATTTGAAGGTTAAGTCAGTGTATGAGGAGAATATTTTTGAAAACTATGCTTGGGGTTTCTTTTAAAAATGTGTTTAATGTTTTTGAAACCTTATATATAATACTTTTGAAATCATAAAGTAGGTGTATTAGGTAAAAATGTTTTAAATTCATGCGAGATGAATTTCGAATTTAGGTATAAGGTTTTTGAAAATATGAATAATGCTTTTGAAACCATGCACTTGATATAAGTAATTATACTGTATTATTAACATTTTGAAATCATGAGGGTTGCTTTTGAAAACATAGACAATGCATTTGAAATCATGGAGGTTGTTTTTGAAAACATAGACAAAATTGTTTTCAGATTATATGAAATGTTTTGAAATCATGAAGGTTGTTTTTGAAATACTTATACGATGTATGTTGAAAATGAAAACATAATGGGTATGAGATTGGAAAATACCCTTAGTTATCTAACCAAGGATTTAAAGGCACAGATGTGCAAAGGCACGATTACTCATAATGTCACTTCATTTCTTGTACTTCGTCTCCTAGAATGAAACGAGTACTTAAAATGTTTCGAGGAAATCATGAGCGATCACTTGAAAGGGAGAATCACAAGAGTAGTTTGTAAGGGAGATAGTTCCTTAATGTAGGTAATATAGGGAAATGCCATACACATATGTAACTACACTTGTATATTAGAATTTGAACAACAATTTATTTATAAACAAAATTGATTGTTCCACATAATAAGAAAACAGAGGAAACAAAAGCATAAGATTAGAACAGCAACATCTTATACTCAGCCATATGCTTATCCAAGCGTCAGACTTGCATTGACAATCCCTGATTACTTGTTCCTGAAATAGCTCGTCTCACCGTAGTTGTCCCAAGTACCAGATGGTAAACGAGCTGGAGCAGGGTTGACTTGGGGTTGGTTTGGACCACCTTGGATTGGGTTGAAAAGACAAGCATTTGCCAGATGACCGAGTCGTCCACATGATGCACACAGACGAGATTGTAGGTAAGTTTGGTGAGGTGCATTACACTTGTTGCACATCAGTGCAGTACGGTCATAAGGTTTCTTGGCAGGAGGTTGAGCAGCAGCAAAGTTTGTAGAAGCTTTGTTTTGGATAGCAAAGCGGCATACATTAACCAAATGTCCCCATCGTCCACAATAGGTACATTTGAAGCAAGGTAAGAGGTTTGAATGATGATGGTTGCATTGATTGCATAAGGGAGCAGTTCCCTTGTACCGCTTCTTGGCTGGTGGCGCTACCATCTGGCTAGGTCCTGCTTGATTAGGTGTAACTGCTGCGGGTTTCCTTGAAGCCTTACGCTTCCTTGATTTTGGTGCAGGCTTGACTTCTGCTTCCTTCGGTGACTCTTGGGTGGCTTCTTCCTGGAGATGATACATGGCAGTAGCTAATTCAACAGTCTTTAGGACTACTTCGCCTATTTGCTGGGCAAATTTGGCTGTTTGCTCGGACATTTGACCGTTGCTGAGCGGAAGAGACATTCTAGAAGAAAATGAAAGACATAGGAAGAAACAGGTGAAATGTTATCGAAAAATCAAAACAAATGGCAACGCATTAAATTGCGATCATTCGTTTGTTACCAAAGGCAAACAAATGAGACGGTGACTAATCAAAGTAAATGGGTCAAAAATAATGTATCGCGAAGACATGCTCGCCTATAAGTGAACACTCATCCCAAGAATTCCCAGGTAAGCACAACTGGTCTCGCGTCTGATGAGATGTATACGAAGTGCTTGCCTAGACAGAAAACCCAGAATACAGGCATTCACCCTTCCAGTTTACACGTGTTCACATTATTTAAAACCCAAAACCTTGACGAGGTTTTGAAAACTCAAAGGGGTTCAAAACCATTTAATAGAGAGTTCAAAACTTTACCATAGAGGGTTCAAAACCTAGTAATCAATCATCCTAGAACAGATGATTAGTTTTCAAAGCGGTTTTGAAATTTATGTTCTTGTTGTGGTTGTCGCCTAAGGATAGGTGACAGTATTGTTTTATGACTAAACGCAAGTAAACTCGCGTTAGGGTCCTAGAAAGGTTATAGACTAGGTCAAAGTATTACTAATAACCTAATTCCCTATAACCATGAGCTCTGATACCAACTTTTCTGTCACACCCCGACCACGTAAAACAACAAAACGTGGCGGAATCGTCGGGGAGTGTTGTAACAGAATCATTGTTTCATAACACATGGAAAAATTGAAATATTGTTTTATTAATTAAATGAGTTACAACGTCTTAACAAACAAAGAAGTATAACAAAAATAACTAGTCTTCCATCTTTTATTGTCACTAAGGCCCAAGTCCGCCTAAGTGTATCTTGATCAATCCTATGCATCATTTCCTAAAACACATGTGAAAATAGGTACGTCAGCATAAAAATGCCGGCGAGTACATAGATTTTGTGAAAAATAGGATTCATGACTTAATGTTTAGGAAAAGGTTGTTTAGCAAAAGTCAGTCATGATCCTTGTAAATTGTTTTGTTTTATAAATCATTTGAAAAACGATGATATGTAAATGATATGTAAAAGAATAATGTAAGGTTAAATGAATAACCAAGTAAAATGAGTTTTGTATAAAATAAGTTGTTTGTAAAACAATGTCTTTGAAAAATATGTTTATTTGTATAAAATGTATAAGTCCAATTTGAAATGATTTAAATAACGCTACGACATGTAATATAATACAAGCACTTATATATAGGAAGTACCAGCGGCGTATCCACCATGCTTATATCATATTACATACGCCTCGTTACTCAAACCACTTACCCAAACAACCACCAATGTATATTTCCCATGCCTAAACCACCAATGTAAAAATGTTTATGTATAGTCAAATGTTTGTGTGAAAACCATCAAATGTAAATCATGTAGTGTGTAAACAAAAGTTATGTATGGTAAGTAAAATGAGACTACTTAAACCACAAGCAAAAATGTACAAAACAAAGTATTTGAATAAATCAAAAGTTATGCTTTGTAGAATAATGCATGCTTTACTGAATACAAACATTTATGCGGTGTTGTGAAAATGCATACATCCAAGCCTTGAGACTGTGGTGATAAACCCTTAAACAAATTAAAGATTTATCTGAGTAAATGTATTCGAATTCGGTCATTCCTTTCATCCATACATACCTAGGATGTCAGGAACGGGAGTTGTCAATTCCTATGGTACCATTACCTACTAACGAGCGGCGTAGCTAATGTTAATGAATGTATATAAGTTCCATTTAAACAAACCAAATGTCATATCAAAATGTAAGCATGTGATGAAAATAATGTACCTAGTATGCTAAGTAAACATACAAGGTAGAGGTGTAAAATAATGTGTCCATATGTTACTGGAACATATGCAACAGAGATGCAATGTAAAGCAAATGCACTAAGTATGATGAACATACGTAGCTTGTAAAGGTAATGTAAAACAATGCACTAGGTACGCACACAATGGGCATACATAGCATGAAAACAATGAAATCATGTACTATAATGTACTAACGAACATAGCAGGTATATGATGTGAAACATGGAAAGCATGAAAGTAACAAGTAGGCACATGTGTTCCACCCCAAAATGTTTGAAAAAAAGTAAAAGAGGGGTCTATGTAATCACTTGAGATTGCTCAATAGACCTTAGATATCCACCAAGCAAAGCTAGAGGATCACGGAATCAAACGGCACCTAATATAGGTAACTACATTAATAACCGGACTATTCGGAGGATCGGGTAGCATGAGGGTTTGTAAACCAAATGAGTGTAGGAACTCATGTAATATGGTTTAACAAAGCCTACATATTAACACGAAACTTATCCTATGTGCTTTTGACCCGTTACGACCCGTTTAGGTAGCTTATGCTACTTTAACGCGTCGTTCGCGTAAAACGCGTTCGGACCGCCTAACTAGCCCTATGATAAGTAAGATATGCCTTAACATGGTTAATATTGTTATTAAATCAGTTTAGATTGCAAAAGTTATGTTACATAGGCTTAAAATGAATTTTGGCGCAAAAAGGGCATTTTGGTAATTTACCTAAGGCATAAGAACTACTTATCATACAACTATTTAAACAACGTGACCATAAGGTATAACCTCGGAAGGTTATTCCCTAAACTACTATGGTCACCTAAAGTGTTTGGTCGGATCCTAATGATCGACCAAATGGGTCGGGTTCGAAAGCATAAGCGATTGATTAGATCGCTTACCCTTACGACCCTAAACAAGCACAAATCTAAAAGTGACGAGCTAAACATGCTAGGACATGTTTAGTTAAGTTAGAAAACAGGTTTGGTATCAAAACAAACGATTTTGATACCCTAGAGTAGTTTGGTTACAAAATACGTGAGAACACGCATTTTGCCCGAAACTACGACTCGTCACTGAGCCTAGATAACGTGGTAATCAGTAGGTATAGTCACTAGGGACTATAACCATCGTGATTACGCTCACGTTATGAAGTTCGAACGAACTTCGCATTGACCATAAACTAGTCAATGCAGAAAGTCAAACATAGTTTGACTTTCATGCTAAAACGCATAAAAGAATGAAAGAGGACTTACAAAGGGTCCAAGAAGGAAGAATGATCAAGTATGCTCAGGTAGGTGGCCTCCACTATGGTGGTTGCCTCCACTTAGAGCAGATTTTATCAAGGTGTGAAGGAAATGAGCAAGACATGGAGGGCTATTTATAGGAAATGTAGAACCGTTAGGATCGTTTCTTGATTTCCGAGCTTTTAATCTCAGCCCTACAACACACACCCACTGAATTACAAACCTATGGGTGCCCCTAGGATTGTTAAAAATCAGTTGCAAGTGGTTTTGAAGTGTTAAACAGCTGCAAACAGCTGTTTACAGCAATTCTGCACATCTGGCCCCAGGCTAGCGCACCGTTACATTGAGAGTGTAGCGGTGCGCTAGGCCTTAGTTTGGCAGATTTACAGGTTTGGTCCCTGTCATGTATTCAGCCCATTTTCGACACGTTTAAGGCCCGTAAAGCCAACTTTAAGGCCCTAAAATGATGCCTAAACATTGTGGACTTGAAACATGCTCAAAAATATCTCAGATGTCGGTTCGTTTAGCCGTACGGTTGCGATGTTCGGTTAATTACGACGGAATGCGCACAAGCGCGAAAAACGATCCAAATTGCGCGACGAATGGATTTTTTTCTCATGCCAAACACTAAAATAAACTATTTTAGTGCTTACATAAATTTTTGGATGTCTGGATGTATTCAGAACGTGAGTTATGCGCGAAAGTGCAAACTTGTGCACTTTTTAACGCTTTTAGTCCCTGAATGACCCAAAAGTTTATTTTAGCACACCGAACCCCTTAAAGCCTATTTCTAAGCTATGTAAAGGATATTTAAGGTGTGTTCAACTTATGTCCATGTTCCGGAATGTCCGTTACAGTTCAAATCGGCATACTTTCACAGTTTGTCAATTTTAGTCACTGTAAGCGAATTAACTTGATTTTGCCATACCAAAGCCTTCAAAACTTATTTCTAAGTTATGTAAAGGTTATTTAAGGTATGTTAAGTATATGTTGATGTTCCGGAGTATTTGTCGCATTAAACTGATTACGTTTACGCACCAGCTTGCGTATAACTCTCCAGAAAGCGATATAGAGTTTGAAATCGAACAAGAAATGATATGTGCAAAAGATACACATATTTATACAGATCCCAAGTATGAAATACAATATTTCATTAGTTTGGTATTTGTTTGATGGTCGTAGTGACCCAGGTGTCACAATTTAGGGTATGTTCAGCTTATGTCATTATTCCGGAGTGTACATCCCGTTAAACTGATTACTTTTATGTAATAGTTTCACGAATTACTTCCAGAAAAAGCTTTGAAAGTTCAAAATTGAACAAGGATTGAAAAAGTGCAAATGTCATAAATACTCATACAAATTTTGGAATTAAAACACAATGTTTCATTGATTATGAAGTTGTTCGGAATTGTACAATGATTAAAAGACACAATTGTCACACCTAATAGCGCTATCAACTAATATCCTGTTCGCCATGCCAGACGACTAATCGGTATAAGTGCCGGGGACTTCATGATAGAGTTTTGTTTAGTATGCTAAGACATGAATTAAGAGTATCGTTTAATCACTATCCCGTTACCTTGGAATATTAGGTTCCCAAACCACCGGGAATACATGCTTTTAATGTTAGTGTGAACTCACCTTTGATTGCTCGGTTTGATAGAGTTTTTTTTCCTAAGTTGGTTAACCTTGTCATATTTAAGGTTACCAATCATTAGAACCATATACAAGTTTGTCACGTATAGCATACACATATTTAAATCAAGTAGTGTACGAGTAGATTAAATCATTCATGTTCGCATTCATAAACAGTCGACAGTCAACAGTTTAAACATAACAATGTGCGGCCCACTAATTGTCACACCCCGACTCGCAGCGGAAGACAATCGTGGGGTGCGGCAGACACATGGCACTCCTCATAATTTAAAAACATTACATTACATAAAAGAGGAGCATCGGTTACAACGTCTTCAAACTATCACATTACAACCCATATATTAAAAGCGGTACTACAAGCCATTATAGCTTTTATTATGCTACGTCCGCCTACTAGATCCTTCCATACGCACATGTTCACTCCTGTTTCATTTTACCTGAAATGCATGTTAGTTTTTAAAAAGGTCAGCTAAACGATGCTGGTGAGTTCCACGGGTTTGGTTGTTTTGTTTCAAAATGTATCAACATGTTTAATTGCACATATCACTGTTCATAGATGGAATTACACGAGTGTCACAAGTGAAACCTAGACTGTTTTAACCGTACCGTGTCACACAGACACATACTCGCACCACCTGCATCTCATGAAGTTCAATGCCCTCGGGTAGTTATGTCTAACAACATAACCTGGTTAGGACGCGTGCAGTTGCCTGCTGCCGGCCGCACCTGTCTGGCGGGCAACTGGGTTTGTCAGACCAATAGTACTATCCACTGCCCACGGCTTACGTTAATCACTTGTATCGGGGCTAATATCGTGTGTTAGATAATTCACATCATACAGTTTGAGCAATTAACACAATTTGTAACATGCAATTCACCCCATAAAACAGGAAAACAGTTTAAAAGTGGGGGAAGTGAAACTCACAGTGCAAATAGTAGTCTCGGCTAAAGAGTGTTTAATCAACGAAATCAGCTTTAATAGCACACATTCAAGTAAGGACTCAAATTAGTATCTAAGTCGGTAATGGTTATAACTTGGATTTGGTCAGGAGTTTTCACCCCGGATTGAGTCTATAGGACACGGGTATGGTGATGGAGGTCAGGGTAGTATTAGTTTTCAGTTTGGCTTCCGGGCACCGGTTCGCGTGCCAGCCAATGTCAGTAGTTTAACGTGTTCGGATAATGGTACGGGAATACCAATAGTGCCAATACATTGTTATTTAAGAATTATTAACTTCTCATTAAGAGAGTTTGGGTGTTTGGGGAGTCCAGGTTGCCCAATTTTGAGTTTCCGTTTCCACCATCGGGGATTTTCCCGAACTGGTATTGGACACACCCCAAGTGTCCATTCCTCCCTGGAATCTCCCAGAATATTCCCCGTGTTCCAATTATAGTATTTGTCGGGTTGGGTCAGTTCCCAGTTCCGGCAGGTTCGTTACACTGTAAACTGCCGAAATTGATTTAAAATAACCCATTTTTAATCCCAAAAATTTCCATTTTATCTATTATTTGAATAAATTCTGAAAATCTTTATATAACTCAGTAAAAATCTGTAGAATATGGGAAAAATTTCTGGGAATTTATTTTGGCATTTTACTTGTCTAAATAATTTATTTATAAAACCATATTTAAGCACATAATTAATATTAATTACCATCATTGATCCAAAAATTCCCAAAAATTTCTAGACATCCCTTATGTTTCCAGAAACTTCTCCAAAATTTTTAAGATTTTTCTGATTTCGTTCCGGTGCGTTTCCAGCTATCGAAAATTCATAAAAACGCTGATTTTTAACCCAAATCAAAACTCAACCAATGGACTCCTAATTTTCCCATAACATTTCACATATGTTCCTTAGTGTCTCTGTAAAATTTGGTGATTTATTGAATCCGTTTGGTATTTTTTCTAGAATTCTTTTTGTAAAACAATAAAAAATTCACCAAAAATCGCACGTGAACCTTCCTGACACTACCCTTCATAACCACACAAAATTTCAGCTCAATCCAAGTATCATGGACCAAGTTATAGCCAAAACAAAATTTTGCCTATCCTAGATTCGGTTTTCAGATGTTATACCTAGCGCAAGCTTCGATTCCAAGCGTTCCTTGTGAGTCCAAAAGTATATGTGGGCTATATTCAGTATCTAGACATCAAGTACAATCCAAATATGCTAGAACTTAGATCAATCAAGCTTTATTTCATTGTTTTTCGGTTAATCGACTAGTTAAGCGATTTCTGTCGAATAGGTGTTAATTAGGGTATAAAAATCCAAAGATTTATAACCATGGCTGCTATATAACACCAGGGAATCCATATGGTGTTCATGTTCAGCCCATAAACATGTTTAAACTTCCAAAAATCATGGATTAAAAAGGGTTTTCATGGCCTAAACCAAGTTTAATCAAGAAACTATGCTTAAAACCTTATGGATTTGAGTTAATACCTTTGATTTGTTGAAGTTTCTTGTGAATTCAGCTGGTTGTTCTTGAGAGAAACCAGATTTTGGAAAGGATTTTGTGTTAAAATGAAATAAGAAAAGGAAAAATTGATTTTTTTGATTAAATAATGGGGGGTGGGGGCGGTTTGGGTGTGGGTTCCCCAAGGGACACCTCGTGCTTCGTTTTGAGCGCTTAAAGATGATGTTTATCTTCCGTTGAGTGTTTAGGTTCGTTTACGGGTCCCGGACGCGTTCGCGATTTGCGTAAAGGACTCCGTTTTGCGCGTACTTAGTGTCAAAAGACTCGGTTTTAAAAATCATGCATAACCGTCTTGAAATCCGAACCCAGTTACATTTTAATCATAAAAGACTCGTATTAGGGTGGTTTAAGTGTTTTTAAGCTTGATCGATCGTTCCTTGCACGTTTGATTGCCTTATGTTATTCCTGAAACGAAAGTGTTTCCCTAACCGGGAACCTGCTTCGTTTTGCGTGCCCGATCTCTGATTGGCTTCAAACCATATGTCACAGTCTAAGGCACAAAACTAAGTTGTTCCTGGAACTCGAAATCTTAAATGATGCTACCGATAACCTAATAATCAATGTCAAAGGTTTAGTGCGCCGTTAAACGGAAAGCTCCGGTTTAACACGTGTTTAAAGTCTAAGGATACCAATTTCACATCATGGGTCCTTATTAGTGTCATGTCATTCATAACGTGTTCTCGGATTCCTCCGAGACATAACAGATATCGTTCAAGCAAGCACATAAGTCACACATGTTGTTAGGGTTTTCGCGCAATTAAAGTGTTAAGTGTGCTTTACAGTTTTGGACCATTTAGGGTGTACCTGGTTTCGTCATGGTTGTCACACTAATTAAGCCCCACATATTAAACTGTGCGGCCCACTTGCTAGTGTGCATCAAACACTGGAGTGTACGGCCTGCCTGGCAAGTGTGCGGTCATGCAGAAGGCAGTTGCACATTGTGCTTCCTAGTAGTTGTACATATTTGTGCGAGTCGAAGGAGTGTGCGATCAGGCTTTATTGGATTGTACTGAATGCTTTAGGACTTGTACAAGGTGTTTGTGCGGTCTTAGAGGTGTTCGACCTTGCAGTAACCTTTTGTACGTTGTGCATCATGGTTGTACACCTTAAGGGTGTGCGACCCTTAAGTGTGTGGTGTGCATAGTGTTTGTACATTATGCAGCTCATGTTGCATGTTTATGGATTGTGCGGTCAAACAAACAAACAGTTTCCTCTTCATGTTTTCGAATCAAACAGACCAAGTTATGACATTCATCCTAAAATCATAAGATCTATCACTTGTACATGAAATTATTAGTATTTTATGATTCTCAGTTCTCATTGTTAATCTTAAATCATCCTCTTTAACATTTCATATCAACTCTTCAATATATTAGGAATCCCAAATCCCTTGACAATATTCATGAATCAAAACATCATAAAGGTGTTTATTAGAGAAACAGTGATTTTCATTCAACCCTAACATCGACTAATCATGAACACTTATTATAAAAACATGCATGAAATCAAACAGTGAATGTCTCAAAAAAATCATTCTACACATTATCTAAACATGATTCCTCATACAATGTTTTACACCTTAGAATATACAAAGAGCCAGGTTCATCTAAGTCATGTTTAATCACAAGAAATTGTTTCATACAAAAATCCACAAACAGTTGATTGATCATCATCATTATACGATAAGCCACATAGTTATTTGAACATCTTGCAAATATCATAATCACAAGAGATCTATATCACATTGTAACTTACAAAAACCCTAGTTCATCTTTCATACCCAATGTTTCCAAATCATGAAGAAATCGTTCAAACATTATCTCATAACATACTTACATTAAACAGTGGAGATAACATTTCAAAAACACATCTTTCGTTCAAACATTTGAAGGAAACACAAGAAGGAATTTAAGTGTTACTAACCGAATGAAGAAATAGAATGAAGAAGAAGAGTGTGAGAGCTTGGAAGGATCTTCAAGAAAATAGGAAGCTTGATGATGAAATGTTCTTGAGTGTTCTTGAATCTTCAAAGAGAATGAGAAGATAATCCAAAAATGGCAATGTTTCTAAAAATAAGAGAGAGAGAGAGAGAGAGAGAGAGGAAGAAGGCAGTTGGGAGAATGTTTGAAAGAATGATGTCGTTAAAGGTTGTCTAGGGTTTTGTACCTAGGTATTTATAAACCTCACAAGAAGTCGCACACCCTGGTGAATGGGATCCGGCTTTACACATGCCGCACACAGTGAGTTCAGGATCGGATTGTAAACGATCACTAGTTCTGCGGTGGATTCGATTTAACATGCAGAATCCGTTGAATCGAACCGTAATCGTGCCCGAAAACATAAATAAATGACGTTTTATTACGTAACGACAACCGGACAGAGTTTCAACTCGATCTACACACTAGAACACTCAAAATCTATGAATCGTGACGAAGCTGAGTGATGTTCTTGTTGTAGATGATGAAGATCTGATGAAGAACTGAAGTTGTAGTTAGGAACGGATGGACTTACTGTGTTCTCTGATATTTATCTTCCAGATAGACATGTTGGTATTTATAATAGTCCTCTGTTGGTTCCATGTTGGACTTAAAAACTTTCTTTTCTTGTAACATGGCAAGTGATTTCAACAAATGTGAAAATAGTGTTCGGAAATAGAAATCAGACTTTCAAGAAACAAGAAATACAGAATTTCAAGTTTATATCACTTTGAAACAAAATGGTTTACAAGGTGATTGTGAGGTTATTATCTATTACAAACGAATACTTGTGTAATTCTGAGGTGAAAGGACAACGGAGTTTTTGTTGTATGTATTGAATTCTTGGCTTAACTCATCGTCCTTTGCTAAAGATCTTTCTATTTATAGAAAGCCCAGGGGGGTATGAATAAACATTTGTTTATTCATGCACTTGTCCTGCAAAAAGTAGTTTATTAACATATTCATTGAATCCAATGATCAAGTTGCTTCGGTTATATTATTGAGTCTAATAATGTCAAGTTTCTTCAGTTATTGTGGCAGGCTAGAACTCGTTCAGACAAGTGGTGTTTATCAGAATTTCTGATAACCACTTCATCAGAAATTCTGATGAACAAATCATCAGAAAGTCAGATGATCAAATTTACCAGAAACTGATGATATTTCATCAGAAATATCATGAGATCCATCAGAATGGTCTTTTCTGATAACCTTCTCTTGTTCTTGATCAACTTCTGATTCTTTGATGAAGATATGTTGCTCTTTTCAAGTGTCCTGTCTCGTTTCTTCTTGTTGTTTGATCTTCAGAACATTATTTTCTTCTTTTGATCAGGCTGTATATGATTTTCTTCAATACTTACATAAAATTTTCCTAACAGTTTCCCCCTAAGTATTGTAAGAAAAATAACTACTTATGTCAAAGTTAAACAAATTTTAACCAAACTTTTAACAAAATTCAAATAACAAAACAAGAAAAATTCAAACAAGTTCAAAACAAAATCATTGTTCCCAAACAGATCGTACAAATAAATTTTGTCAGTTTATCTTTAGGCCACTTTTGAAAGTATCTCCTTTCTTCAATTTCTTCTTGTGATCAATTATCTTGTGAGTTGTTGTGTATAGGCCTTTGTACCATCCTATAGCTTCCTTCCATTCATCAATAATTTCTTCAATTTTCTTCCTCAGCTGTACATTCTCTTTTCCTTTCTCTTTGAGCTTAGCTTGTTTCTGGTTCATGCAGTCTTTGATGTAATTCAAGGTCTGGTTTGAATACCTATAAATTTCTTCAATTCTATACAAAGCTCTTTCATTGTAAGCATCTTTGAACACTACTGATATTTCATATGTTTCAAAGATAGAGCCAGTTCTTGCTTTGGATATGATTTCAGCTGGAATGGTGTTGTTGGAAGGAGGTATGTGTACTTTCTTGCTGTATTTAAAATTGATGCACAAGTCAAAGTCTGCCAGTGCAGCTCTTTGATAAGCTTTTCTTCATGCTTCTGTGATGTTGTGAACGGCTCTTCGATTGTACTTTGTGTTCCCCTTTGCTTGATCAATAATTTGTTTCATCTTTACTATATCCAGGGGATGAAGTTCATCAGCCAAATCTGCATCCAGAATGGTTGTTGTGCTGCCATCTTTTCTGATCAGTGTATACCTATTTTGCTCATAAGTTTCCATGATTTTACCTTGATGACTTTCAATGGTTATTTTTTCAATACTAACTACTGGATTTATAAGGGGATTATGCATGATAACCCTGTTTCTCATTTGTCTTACTTCAACAATTCTTGAGCTCATAGGAGATAGAGGCCTTTCCTGTTTATCATCCTCATCATTCCAGTAGTAGTGCTTCAGGTGTTTTTCAGGGTACATCATTGTGTCTTGATCAGCTTCTAAAAGTGTGTATTCTTTTGGCTTCCCATCAGGACCTTCTCTGAGCACTGTTTTTGGCCTGTTTGAAGATGTCACTTCTGCTTCCCATTTTCTTTTCCCACCATCAGCCAATTGTCTACTAAACTCTGTTTCATCAGAAAGGGCTATACTTTGTTGGCCTTTTGAGATGGAAGAGGATTCAATTGAAATTGGTGGTAGTGTCAGCATCTTTAATCTTTCTGGTTTTGGTACATTTGGTGGGGGACCCATGGGTTTTGCTACATTTGGTGGGGGATCCATGGGTTGTTTTTGCTTGTGTGGTGTTGAAGTTTCTGCTTGTTTAGGCTGTTCTTGGTGGGAGATATCTGGTTCTCTTACTGGTGTATCTTGTGGAATTTGAGTTTTCAGCTCATGCACATCTATTTTTGCCAGTTTGGCAACATTTAGCTGCAACCTCTTTATTAACATTTGAAAGAGTTTGAGCATTCATCTCTTCTTGTTTTTGCATCTTCTGAAACTCCAGCTTGTCTTGATTTTTCTATGTTGACCATTCCACCATCATCTTTTCAAGAGCTTCTGCCATGCTATTATTATTAGCTTTTAGGACTTGAATTTCTTCCAGAATCTTCCCAGTACTTGAACTTTCTCTTGCACTTACAGCTTCTCCCAATTTTGTTTTAATCTCTTGTATTTCTTTGATAGTTTTTTCAAAGTCTGATGAAGTCTCTCTTCTTTCTGATGACTGTTGAAGTTTGTTCAGGACTGCAGTGTTGACTTCTGTTTGTTTCTTGACAGTTTCAACAGTTTCTTATAGAACAGTAATATCAGATCTTTGACTTCTGATCTCCTCCAGTAGCAAATCAAGCTTCTCTTCTGTTGCTGTCTTTCCAGTGCAAACATTTGTGATATCTTCAAGCTCTTTATAAAGTTGTTCTGTTGACATAGGTTGTTGGGTAATAGGAGGAACAATAGATATTCCACTTCTAACACCAGCAGAAGACACACTTGCTGCTGTTTTAAGGTTGTCAGGTTGGAAATAATCCCAATCCTCCATACCCTTACCAGAATATTGAAACTTATTCAAATCCGGCTTTTCCTCATTTCCTTGAACTTTTTCAGGTTCTCCATGAGTTGTTCAGAAACTCTTACTTTTCTCTTCCAGGTTTCCTTGATCAATAAACTGATCTCCACCTGTTGCCACCTCATTCTCCTCCTCATTATCTGATTCAGAGAATAGGTCTATGGACTCACTCACACCTTATTTATCAGAAACAGGTACTTTAGGTTCTACAACATAATTGCCCTCAATTGAATCATCAGAATCACTATCGGAATTTTGAACAACATTAAATTTAGAATGTTGTGCACCTGTTTCTCCCATGTGTGAAGTCTCTGCATGATGCTGCTCTGTCAATGGACTCAGTTGTACTTGTTCATTACCTTGTTCAAGTTCTAATTGAGCCTCCTGCTCTGTTTGTGGTACACTTGATTCTTGGGCATCATGCTCTATTGGGGATACACTGTCATAAAATGCTGCATCTTTTGGTCTTCTATTCAACATCTTCAAATATTCTGCCCTATAGGGTGAATCCCCTGGTATCAGATTCATCATACTTTCTGATAGGGCAGGCACATCATAATCTGATTTCCAGAAGCCTAGTGCAAACCATGGTCTCATCACTTCCGTTCTCCACATGTTTTCTGATGCAGGAATTTCCATATTCCTCTCAGTAAACGTATCAGAAATCAGGATTGACAAAAATATGGGAAAGGGTAGATGTGAATCTATTCTCCCAGTATTCGTCAATACTGATCTTCTTATCAGATTAAAAATTTATGTTCCAAAATCAATGTTTATCCCTGTTATGAGACTAAACATGATTGTCATAACATTCTTGTTGATCTGATCTGTTTCCCCATTTTTTGATGATATGCACTTGTTTAAGATCTCCATCATCACTTACCAGAAGCCAGGCAATCTGTTTCTTTTAAAATCAGCAATCTTTGAGATCTTTACCTTGTATCCCATCACAGCATCAAGTTGTGCAAATATGTCATCTTTTGTTGGTGCTGGATCATAGTTGTGGCTTATAGGTAACTCCAGGCATTCCCTTATTTTCTCCGGTGTAATTACAATGAAGATATCTCCCCTCAAGTACGCTGCCAACTCATACGTATTTGAATGTTTGAGTGTCTTCACCAGTTGTTGTATGATCTTTTCCAGTACTTCTCTGGTCTTTGTTAGGGCTTGAGCAATTGGGCACTTTGTCAGAAATTCAATTAAGATTTGGCACTTCATGTCATAATCTCTAATGTTGGTATTCATCACTTCATTGTTGCTTTTTAAGGGTAGGAACTCTGCTTCACAGACGAATTGAACAGAGTGTTCAATTGGTGGGATGTTGATGTTAATTGCGGCCATGGTGTTTTGAATTTTGCTTCGAAAGGGTTTCTAGGGTTCTTGATTTTGAGGGTGGAAGTTGAAGGTGGTTTGTTCTGCCGTTTGCAAGATGTATTTATAGTGTTTTTGAGACAAAGATCGTGGAGTATTTATCGTGGGTGGTTAGTATTTAAGGTGGTTTATGACACCTTAATGATGTTTTAACCCCTTTTAAAACAACTGGAAATAAAACCGTTGGTATATCTCCGAAATTTTTTATATATATCTTTTATTAAAAATCAGAGATTTCAAAAGTTTTAGGTGATAAATACTAAAAGCCAAGTTGCACCTTTTCTCCATGTGGGACCCTTTTATCATAAAGGGGTCCAATAAAATCCCTTTTGAAACTGACCTTCTTTTCCCCAAAAGGTCCTTACGATGATGTGTATAAGAAAAGTTCCTGATTTATCTTTTGTTGGATCAGAATTCATCAGATTCATATTAGAAATTGAATCAGATTTTTTTTTTTTTTTTTTTTTTTTTGAGATGAGAGGGAATAAGTAGAATTTTGAAGATATTACTCACATAGCATTTTTGAACCTCAACTCTTTGTTTTGATCTTCAAGAAGTGTTGTTGTGAAAATAAATTTTAAAATAATTTCACATCACTTCATCATCATTTTTGTTTCATTCTTTTGAAGATTGATTATCCAGAAAAATTTTCAATTTTGACAGAAACTTTTGTGAATCTTTTCCTACTTTGTCAAAAGTTTTCTTGTCATTGTTTTAAATTTGGTTTTAAGCAAATGTATCTGATATTCTTCTCATTTTTTTTCCATTAAGTTATCAGACTTTCTGGTTATTTCACAGATTTTCTGATGAGTTATCTGACTTTCTGGTGAATCATCAGATTTTCTGATAAGGTTATCAGATTCATTAGATTTTCTGATAAGTTTATCAGATTTCTTTATATTTCATCAGATCTTTCATGATTTTATCAGATATTTTATTAGATATGCCATTTACTTCCCCTTAGATCTATCATGCTGTTTTTAAAACAAAGCAAATATATACCATTTAAAAAAAACATAAGAAGAAGAAAAAATAAAAACTATTCATCATAAACAAGAGTAGCATACAACCACAGGTATGTCGTATGTCCAGTGTGATTACTTGTTGGCACCAAGGAGGGAACATTCAAATCTTCTTGTAGAACAACCTGGGCCCTTGGGTACCCGTTTGTTACTCTTCCGAAGCCCAGCTGGCTTGTAATCACCTTCGTCACAAAACAAGGGTAGATCAGGAAAGGTTTATTAGTGTGCATGTTTGCCTCCAAATCTCTCATGAGAAATTTGGAGAAGTTGTACGGTTTGTCTTGTACAACTGCATGCACCACTTCCATCAACCTGTAAGACAGCTCGTTGAAGTGTCCAATCTTTCTCGAGAAGCATACACCGAGCTGAGTTACCAGATACTGGTATGATTTAATAAAACCAGATCTGCTGATCTGCCTTGAGCGGTTGGGTGTATTATAACCCATTTCCCTCAAGGTTTCCTCCAGTGTTTCTCTTGTGAATAAGGTGGCTTCTATGTCATCATTCAACTGGAGGGCAACTCTAAGAGTTTCCTCGCTTAGAAAGATTACCCTATTCATCACCATGCTTCTTATCCACATCCTTGTGCTTCTGTAGATGGTTTCCGCATTCAACCAGAACTCTTGAAGTAGTGTGGGGTAGATCGTGATGTGTGTTGATATGGCATGACCCAAAGGACTTAGCTTCAACATGTCGTACACCAGTCTGCAGTTCTCCCATGCAGGACCTTCAAGCTTGGACCTTAGTCTTAGGTTATGAGTTGTGTGAAGAGCAAGAGGAAAGTGCTCAGTTTTGATTTCGGCAGCCATTAGAGTTTTGAGAGAGTGAGATTTTCTGAAAAATATTTGAAGTGGTAGTTGTGATGAAGAAAGTCTTTAGGAGTTTGTTAATTTATATAGGTGAAAGTGATAGTTTTGCCATAAATGGTATTAACAACTCAAGATTTCCTTATCCTTTTCTTACTCTTCATTGAATGCATTATCTTTGATCAGAAGCGTGTGACAGAGTTTAAGCCCCCGTTTATGAGATGCTTTGATGTTGCATTTAATAACTAGGCGGCTACTTTTCGTAGCCCCTAATCATATTTATGCCCATGTGTCTCGCTATACTCCTTTGAAAGATAACGTTGCATGCTTTGGAAGTAGAAGAGAAATGAATTTTTGTTCAGAAAATTTTGCCTGTGACGGTTGATTTTCCCTATGGTGGCTTTGAATTCGGTAATCTAAATGCAAGTGGCCTTTCCCCCTTTTCGATTTTTTTCTAATTTATTCAAAACAAAAAAAATCCAAAAACAGATTATCTACAGTTATCTGTTTATACAAGTATGAGATATGAATAAATAATGTAAAATCCATAAAATTTTCTGATAATCAGTGGTGTTTCTGATGTTTTAACAGATTTTCTGATATTTTATTAGATTTTCTGATAACTTATCATATTTTCTGATATTGTATCAAATTTTCTGATAAGTCATCAGATTTTCTGATAAGTCATCAGATTTTCTGATGATTCATCAGATTTTCTGGTAAATTATCTGATTTTCTGATGTTTCACCAGATTACTGACTATCTTTATCAGAAATCTGTTGTTACATTCTGGGATCATCAGAATTTTTGTTTACACCCTGATTATCTCCTTTGGATTCATCTGTTTGATTTTCAAAGTTGTGACATATTGTTTTCTGAAATTTCTTCATCTTTTAAGTTAACCATGCCAAATTTGCTGATTAGAAAATTGTGTCTCTTTTCATCAAGAGGTTTTGTGAAAATGTCAGCAATTTGGTTTTCTGTTGGAACAAAGTACATCTCTATGTTACCTTTTTCAACATGATCTTTTATGAAGTGATATCTGACATCTATGTGCTTGGTTCTAGAGTAATGAACTGGATTTTCTGTAATTGCAATTGCACTCTTTGAGTTACATAGAATTGGTATCTTTGTCAGATTTACTCCATAATCCTTCAGCTGAGTTTGCATCCATAGCACTTGTGAACAGTAACTTGCTGCAGCTACATATTCAGATTCAGCTGTTGATGTTGCAACACAGTTTTGTTTCTTACTTGCCCAACATACTAACTTTTCTCCCAAGATTTGACATGCACCAGATGTGCTTTTTCTGTCAATCTTGCATCTTGCATAATCTGCATCTATGTATGCAATTAATTCAAGATTTGTATCTTTAGGATACTAGAGACCAAGTTCTGATGTGCCCTTTAGATATTTGAAAACCCTTTTGATTGCTTTTAAGTGGGACTATTTAGGATTACATTGGTATCTTGCTAGAAAACATGTAGCAAACATAATATCTGGTCTGCTTGCAGTTAAGTATAACAATGATCCTATCATCCCCTATAGGTTTTAATATCTACACATGTTCCTTCTTTATCAGAATCAAGTTTATTCCCTGTTTCCATGAGAGTTTTTGAAATTGAGCAATTTTCAAGTGAGTATTTGTTCAAAATTGTTTTTACATACTTTGATTGACTCAAAAATATTCCATCATCTCTTTGTTTGACTTGTAAACCCAAGAAGAAAGTTAACTCACCCATCATGCTCATCTCACAGTGGCTGGTCATTAATTTTTGAAACTTTTTGTAGAATTTTTCATTTGCTGATCCAAATATAATGTCATCAACATAAATTTGGAGTAACAAAGTGTGACCTTTATATGTTTTAAGAAAGAGAGTTGTATCAATAGTACCTTTTGTGAAGCCAGAATTGAGTAAGAAGTTTGAAAGTGTTTCATACCATGCCCTAGGAGCTTGCTTCAAACCATATAAGGCCTTGTTTAATTTGTAAACATGGTTTTGAAATTTAGGATTAAAAAAGCCTTCTGGTCGATGCACATATACTTCTTCCTCAATCTTAACATTTAGGAATGCAGATTTCACATCCATTTGATAGACCTTGAAGTCTTTGGATGCAGCATAGGCAAGAAAGATTCTTACTGCTTCTAACCTGGCCACTGGTGCAAAGGTTTCATCATAGTCTATTCCTTCTTGTTGACAATAACCTTTAACCACTAGCCTTGCCTTATTCCTTGCTATTGTGCCATTTTCATCTGATTTATTTCTAAATACCCATTTTGAGCCTATGACATGTCACACCCTGACTTTTGCGGAAGCGTATTATGTGTGACTTGCTTAATACCATTGCATTCAATTATACCAAACAACTAAATGATTAAAACCACAATGTTCATCCATAAATATGATTCAAAATATTACAACCCACATTGTTTTAGAACCAAATACAGACTTCGAGTTGAATAATACAAACCAACCAAAGTTTTAAGTTCCATAATGGACTTTAACAAAAGACACTAACAAAACGAGGCTTTGATCCATGTATCTTATCAAAGATAAAATACACGATTCAAACCCTCCATTACTGGATGATATCGTTTATTGTGGACACAACTTGATAACCTTGAACGCCCGCCAGATCCATTATCAATTTCCTGAAATACATGTAGTTTGAAAACATCAACAAAAGTTGAGCGAGTTCATGTGTTCTGTATGTGTGCACGAATATCCTTGTAAACATTTATAAGTATGCATTTGTAAACCGGTATGAAAGCGTCTATGAACGGATCAATTAATGATTTGCAAGGTCATTAATATGTGTGCAACGGCATAGGAAGGCTCAAACCTAGCAGATTTTGTACCGGGCTTCCGGCTGGAAGACATAGTCACCACCTTCAGCCACTTCCGGCCTAGGGGTGGGGCTCGCAACACCCAAATAGATCTATCACTCATGTCCCTCGGTCCTTATACGAGGATTAATGGTCTTAAGTGTGCGCCTACCCATTCACATGATCTAACAGTTCATTCCTTAGCTAACCATACCATTTGAAATTATTGAAATATTTGTAACACGTATTTCACCCCCGAAGTTATGAAACTGAAAACCGTTAAAAGAAAAGGGGGACATGAACTCACAATCTTGCGTCCTGCAAACTGGTGTAACTCAAAGATCCGGTGCTGAAGTCGTGCAACTACCTACACACGTGCTACGTTTTATTAGACGGCTAGGTCGTGCCACGACTTTTAGTCTAAATTATTATGACTTAGTATCTTGGAGTTACATTTTTGATGTAATAATTATTATTCCAGGGTATATAATTATTTGTTAAACTAATAATATTTTAACTTAAATTATATTTATTAATTATTGGAATATTGGTTAAAATAATATATTTTAACTTAACTGACTTGTAATCCTTCCATGAATAGTTCCGCAAGGATTGGTATACTTATACTTATATTTTTAGACTTGTGTATTTTTGCAAAGTTTCGGTGGCGTATTCCGGTGGGTATCTATACATATGAGGATACGTATTTTTGTTGTATTCATTAAGTATTCTTATACTTAATTTTTGTATTTAAGTTTCTGGAATATTATTTTTAACCGATAAAAATCTTTTATAGAAAATTATCTATAATTCTTCCTTGGCAAAAATAATTGTATTTTCATATAAACCTCAAAAATAATATATTTTCAAGATTAACTTAGAAAATACTTTATAAATCTATTTTTCACCCAAAAATAATATATTCTAAATTTGTTTAAGAAAAATATATATTTTCTTCAAAATAATATATCTTCTAATAATTCAAGAAAATATATACATCTTTTCTTTATTAAAAAATAATGTATTTTTCTACTTGACAAAAATATGATATATTTTTGTAACACTTGTAAAAATTACAATTTCCGTTTCTTTGGTTTCCAAAATACCGTTTAACTTATTCGTCAAAATTTATGAACTTAATTCCGGGATATATATATATATATAATCCATATTCCTTGTTCGGTTTGTCCAATTTTTGGGTATAAAGTATATATTTATTTTCTTGGAATTTTGGCATTATTTTTGTATTATAATTCTTGGTATTTTGGTAAGTTATATTATTTTCAAGTCCTAAAATAATATAACTAATACACATAATATACAAGTAATCACACAAATTGTGACATCTAAATATATATTTTCCTAAATATATACTTAGTCACTTTTATTTATCAAAAACAACCTCCAATATTTGTAATTTTTGTAACAAAAATTATGGCAAATTTTATATGAAAAACCACGGTTAAAATCTACTTGTAAACACTTGTTTAAAAATATTTTTTTAAGTGTTTAAATTCTAGAAAAATTTTGCCATAGTTTCCCCTTAAAAATGGAGGTTTCCATGCTTTCAAAGCATATCATTTTCTTTTAAAATCATCACCAATCAACAACAATTCATTCAATACTTACCATGAGCCAAAATCTTACAATTTACACGACATCATGAACTTGAAATTTTGTAAAAAACTTGTAGTAACTTACTAGGTTCTTAAGCAAGCTTAGTTATCCTTAAAAATGTGGTCATTTGTTTATAAATATCATTCTTGAAAAATTTAGTCTTTCACAACTTGTAAAATGATTTTTCCAAAAATAGTTCTTTTGTATTTTTCTTGTTACAAACATGTTTCTAGTCTTGATTTAACACTAAAAATATGATTAGTTTCTTTAAAAATCATGGTTATGTAAATCTTGTAAATAAACTTGGTTTCTTGAGAAAACTATTTTTAAAATCATCCTTTTACAAGACTTATAACATGTTTCATACTTCATCATACACAAAATCATCTTTATTTCCAAGTTCATGTGAAACATAAAGGATAATCATCTTGATTTTTCACAAGATCATCCTCTCACTTGCTAGATCATGTGTTTAATCACAATCTAGCAAGTTTCTTATGATGATTAACATCATAATCACAAGAAATCAATCATCAAGATATACACATACACTAAATCAACTTAGATTTTGTGTTGTTAAGCTTTATGGATTAGTTCATCTTCAAGATTCTTTATAATCTTCATGTTTAGTTACTTACATGATCTTTTAACCAACATAATGAGAAGTAAAAATGAAGTTATGAGAGTCTTACTACTAGCACAAAGCTAGGGAAGAGATCAAAGATGATGAAAATGATAAACTAGGTGGTTAAAAGCATTTCAGAAAGGTCCTTCAACTTCCAATGGTTCCAAGCTCCTTAATCTAGCTTCTTGCACCTTTGTAGCACCATGGAATAGATGAACAAGACTTGAAAGTGGTGGTGGTGGTGTGGTGGCTCACGGCCGAGACCAAGAGAGAAGGGAGAGAGAGTTGAAGTGTGTTGTGTTTATGAAATGAGGAGTTGTGTGATCTTGTGGTCAATTTAAAAAAACTTCTAACATTTACTAATCCTTTGTGTAAAATGCTCCTAAAGTAAGCAACAAGATCAAATAAACAATTAAAGAAAATCCACGGGTGGGCCACCCATGTTAACCGTCGCCAGGGGGGTATAGGGTTGGATTTCAACTATTTGGTTAGTTTAGTTAGTTAGATTCTAAGTGCAAGTTAGTGTTATATGTGTGTTATGTAATTATAAGATGTGTTATGATGTTCGGTGAACATAACTAGCTCGGAAATGGTAAAACAATGCTTCTAGTGAAAATTTGGTGTTTCGGGTAGTGTCCAGTTGTTCGGTTGGTTACCGGTTCGTTAAGGTGCTAAACTACGCAGTTTAGTGTGCTTTAGGTTCCCTTTTGTGACAGTTTTGATTCCCCGTCACACCCTGGCTTTGCGGAAGCGTGGTTAATTTTGGTGTGACTTCTTAATACCATAGCTTAATCATAACAAAGCTATATGAATTTAAAACCATGCAAGTCATCATTAAGTTTAGAAATCAACATACATTACCATTGTTTAACGCGGACATACTCTAGTATCCATAACCTTGTTCAATAACATTACAACTTAAAATAAAACATAAACGTGATTTAGGGATTATGCCTTGTCCAGGAAAGAGGCACAACCCTAAACCCAGATGACTTCATGAAAGGTTGCAGCGGAAAACGTTCATACCGTGCCAGAATCCGTTAATTTCCTGAAATACATGTGAGTTGAAAAATCAACAATAATGTTGAGCGAGTTCATGTGCAAGTGAGTAAGTAAAACACTTGTAAGTATAAAAGTTTCCTGGTATGTAGCAGTGTAAGAGGACTTGTGATCACCAATGGTTTGCAAGGCCATTAGCATGTTGTGAAATGCAAGTAAGAAAGACACACCCTAGCCGATTTTGCGTTGGGTACCAAGTCACTCCGGGTCCGTTCTGTTAGTCCTCCGAGAGGCCTGTTCTGTTGGGCCGGGAGCTGGGCTCGCTACACCCAGATAGATCTACCGCTCGAGTCCCTCGGTGTTCTAACTACCCATTCACATGATCTAAACCTCCTTACGTTATTCATACCGTGTATAAAGTACTTGTAACAAAGTAACATGTATTTCACCCCCGCAGTTAAGAAAACTGAAAACAGTTAGAGAAAAGGGGGACATGAACTCACAGTGGATGCGTAAACTCTATCAAGCGTCTCTGAAGCAGTAATCTGTGCAACGACCTACAAGTGCTAATTCTATTAGACGGACGGCCGTGCTTTAGCTTTACAGTTTATGTTTGCGGGAAATAGTTAGACAACTATTTCGTGTTACATTTTGTATATGCTTGATAGTTATTCTTCTTCCCAAGGATGGGGGATACAATACATGTGCGTAAGTTACGTTTCATCAATCTTGTGGTAATGTAATTACCGGTGTAACTTATATGTTTGTGGAAGCGTTCGCAAAGTTTTGGAATCATTAACGCTTGTAAATATTATTTTCACTCTAAAATAATATTTATGTATTTCACAAAATAATCATAAACAGTGTTGTGACTAATATATTTATCACGTTAATCTTTGTGAAAATCCCACCTCCGAATGTTTAGTAAAATATAGTACTGGCGAAATTTATGTTTCAAAAGTATGCCCAAAAATAGTTCTAACACTTGTTGTGTAAAAAGTCTAAGTGTTAGGTTTTTAGAAAATTTCGCCAGAGTTTCCTCTGTAACTGGAGGTGGCCACGCTTTTAAGCGTATCATTTTCTTTTAACAAATCAACTCAATCAACTTCTTTATTCAATCAAACAATTTCCGACACATCAAACTAGTCAACAAGTATGTAAATTTGCTTAATCGCATGAACTTGCAGTTTTTCCGCATCAATAATGTAAATCACCTTTATATATGTAGATTTCTGTATAAAGTAACTTTAATCTCGTAAAAAACCTCGTGTTTAGAGAAAACCGTCTTTACAACTTCTAGTAACAAGTGACAAATACAATACTTTGTCGGATCTTTCCATTTCACAAGTGTCTACACACTTGTGGTTTATAAAATCATATTTATTAGTGTAAGATCCATCTTTAGAAAAACATGATTTCTTTAAAGTGTGGTCTTTCAAAAATACCACTTGCGGATACGTAGATCCGCTAGTTTTAAACACCATTTTACCGGTTAAAATACTTTTACACAAGTAAAATACTTCTTTACAAGTTCATGTCTCTAGAATGTGGTAGTGTTCTCCTTTAACCCTTGTATCTTTCAAAAACAAGCTTATGTGAAGATACGTGATTTTACAAAGTCGGGTTAAACGAAGATTTGAGCTACCACATTATAGATCGGGTCACAATAAGCACAAATTTCAAGTCCTACGACTTTTACACAAGACATATGCTATTATCCACCATTTTAGTGATTTTACTAGACTTTAAAGATTCAAAACGCGTGTTTACGATATTTAACCGACGAAAGTTCTATTAACCACTTTAGATGAGTGTAAAAACAAGTTTTAAAGGTTATACCTCTAGCTCAAGGCTAGGGAAGAGTTGTGACGAAAACCGCGTGGATAAAAGCCAACGAGAGTGGTCCTTCGCGTTCCGCTTGCACCAAAGCTCCTTATACGTGTCTTGTGATGTTTGAATGGTCTTGGAATGATGAGGATGAATGTCGAAAGTGGGTGTAGGGGGCTGGGGTGTTTCGGCCGAGAGTGGGAGAGACAAGAGAGTGAAAGTGTGTTGGTGAAAATGTTAAGTAATAATCTCATGTATTAGTGTTTATTTATAGGCATGATTTAAGGGTTTTATCCAATGGAAATTGTGCCTTCAAGATATTAAACACACACCATAAAATAATAATTTACTAGTCCTTGTGTGTCCCCCACATTTGTGGACGGTTAGGGGCTTGGGTGGGGGGTTGGTTCGATCCTAAACATTAGTTAGGGGTTTAGTTTAGGTTAACTAAGTTAGTTTAGGTGTTAACTTAGTTAGTTATAAGTTGCGTGTTATGACGGGTGTTAGGGTAATCAGGGACCCTAACTGGCTCAGAAAAATAGTGATAGTGAAAATAGTAAAGTTTTCATGTTCTGGGTAAAGTCCGGGTGTCCGGTTGGATAGTAATCCGTTAAAGTGTTACAAAAGACTTTAAAGTGTCGTTATTACATTTTAGTGACACATTTTGTTTTCCCGACACTTTAGAAAGTGTCTAGTAATATTTTCTCATTTTTGGCACTTTACTAGTCAGCTAGAAGCTGGTTAAATTATTTAAAGTGCTGTGTTTGGTACTTAAAGTACGTTCTGGCACATCCGAATCAGTGTATCCTATCCCCTAGAGACGCGGTAACACAACCCTTATATCCTACACTCACTACCAGTGTAGCCAAAATATATGAGGCTCTTAACAGGCCTTGAGGCAGTATTTGCCTGATGCTGGTTATATCAGCATGTTTACTGTGTATCCGTTTGGTGCTACTGTGCTTTTTGTGCATCATGTTTGTCACTAGGGTTCAGCACGTAAATAATGTAGTGACAGCAAATAAAGTATGATGCAAGTAAGTGCATGTATCAGTATGCAGGTAGCAGTTTATCAGCTAGTTTCAATCAAGCACAGTAATCAAGTAATAATTAATCATTAATTAAGTTGTACGGATACCTGGTTTTGTGCGGGTTGTCACATTCTCCCCCCGTTAAATAAATTTCGTCCCGAAATTTTAAGTTCTGCTTGTAGATGCAGTGTTCTTGGGAAATAAGTGGGGGTACTTTTCTTTCATTCGGTCCTCACGTTCCCATGTGAATTCAGGACCATGTCTGGCATTCCAACGTACCTTGACGAGTTTGACACTGCTCCGGCGGGTCTTGTTAACTTTCCAATCCGTGACCTCGACAGGTTCTTCAACGAAGTGGAGCGTGTCGTCAATATGAATCTCGTCGATAGGAATGGCAACGTCAACTTGAGTTGGACTTTTCTTTAAATTGGATACATGAAATGTATCGTGAACACCATTTAGTTCAGCAGGTAGGTCCAACTTGTATGCTACTGTCCCAATTCTTTCCAGAATTCTAAAGGGACCAATGTAGCGTGGATTCAACTTTCCTCGCTTTCCAAAGCGCGCTACCCCTTTCCAGGGTGAAACCTTCAATAATACCATCTCTCCGACTTGGAAGTCCACATGCTTCCGGTTTGGATCCGCGTAGGCCTTTTGCCTGTGGCGAGCGGCTTCGATGCGTTTAAGAATTTGCGCGATCTTATCTGTCGTCTCCTGAACGATCTCGGGGCCAGCAAGCTGCCTATCACCTGCGTCAGACCAGCATAGTGGTGATCGGCACTTGCGTCCGTATAGGGCCTCAAATGGCGCGACACCAATACTGGTGTGGTAGCTGTTGTTGTATGAAAATTCGACCAAAGGTAAGTGTTTATCCCAGCTACCTCCTAAATCCATAACACATGCCCTCAGCATGTCTTCCAACGTTTGTATTGTTCGCTCGCTCTGGCCATCGGTTTGCGGATGGAATGCAGTGCTCAGATTTAATTGTGAGCCAAAAGATTCTTGGAAAGATTGCCATATTCTTGACACAAATCTTCCGTCTCTATCAGAGATGATCGAGAGTGGTACTCCATGTCGTGCTACGATCTCTCTCATGTAAATTTCCGCAAGTTTACTAGTACTGTCTTTCTCCCTGATTGGCAGAAAATGTGCGGACTTTGTTAGGCGGTCAACAATCACCCAGATCATATCATGGCCTCTTGGCGTTCTTGGCAGTTTTGTAACAAAATCCATGGAGATTTGTTCCCACTTCCATTTGGGAATCTCCGGTTGTTGCAGAAGTCCCGAAGGCCTCTGGTATTCAGCTTTAACTTTAGCGCACGTTAAACATTTTCTCACGTAGACAGCAACGTCGCCTTTCATTCTAGGCCACCAATAGAAATCTTTAAGATCGTGGTACATCTTATCCGATCCAGGGTGGATAGAGTACCGTGACTTGTGCGCTTCGTCGAAAATAACTTCCCTTAATCCACCAAACAGAGGAACCCAAATCCTTTTCTCAAAATGTAACGTCCCTTCCTCGTTTGGTACCAAAAGCTTCTCCATTCCCCGGAGATATTCTTCCTCAAGGTTTCCCTTCTTGAGAGCTTCCTTTTGTGCAGCACGAATGCGCGAGGGAAGGTCGGTTCGTACAATCATTTCCAAAGCTCTAACCCTTATGGGCTTGATTCTTTCTTTACGACTTAGGGCATCGGCTACTACATTCGCCTTCCCCGGGTGATACTTGATCTCGCAGTCGTAGTCGTTTAGTAACTCAACCCATCGTCTTTGCCTCATATTTAACTCCTTCTGGTTGAATATATGTTGTAGGCTCTTGTGATCTGTGAAGATTGTGCACTTCGTACCATACAGGTAGTGTCTCCAGATCTTTAGTGCAAAAACCACTGCGCCAAGCTCTAAATCATGTGTGGTATAATTCTTCTCGTGCACTTTCAGCTGGCGTGATGCGTAAGCAATGACCTTTTGGCGTTGCATCAACACACATCCCAATCCCTGACGCGATGCGTCGCAGTATACCACAAAATCGTCGGTACCTTCCGGTAGAGCTAAGATTGGCGCGTTGCAGAGCTTATCTTTCAATATCTGAAACGCTTCGTCCTGTTTGATTCCCCAATCAAACGTCTTATCCTTCTGGGTCAGGAGCGTCAACGGTTGAGCGATTTTCGAAAAATCCTCGATGAACCTTCGATAGTAGCCAGCCAAACCCAAGAATTGTCGAATCTCGGTTGGCGTTGTAGGCGTCTCCCAATTCTTGATTGCCTCGATCTTTGTGGGATCAACATGAATTCCATCCCCATTAACCACATGTCCAAGAAACTGGACTTCGCGTAGCCAAAACTCGCACTTGGAGAATTTGGCGTACAGTTGTTCCTTCTTTAGTAGCTCCAAAATGGTTCTAAGATGTTGTTCGTGTTCAGCCTTCGTCTTTGAGTAAATCAGGATGTCGTCGATGAATACAATCACGAACTTGTCTAAGTATGGCTTGCAAACTCTATTCATCAAGTCCATAAACACTGCAGGCGCATTGGTTAAACCAAATGGCATCACGAGGAACTCGTAGTGTCCATAACGAGTTCGGAAGGCTGTTTTCGGGATACTTTCCTCCTGTATCCTTAATTGGTGGTATCCAGATCGAAGATCGATCTTAGAGTAACAGCTTGAACCTTGGAGTTGATCGAACAGATCGTCGATCCTTGGCAGTGGATACCTGTTCTTTATCGTTAGCTTGTTCAGTTCTCTATAGTCAATACACATACGGAAACTTCCGTCTTTCTTCTTGACAAACAAGACCGGAGCTCCCCAAGGCGAGAAGCTTGGTCGGATAAAACCTTTATCTAACAGCTCCTGAAGCTGTGTTGACAATTCCTGCATCTCTGATGGAGCAAGTCTGTATGGTGCCTTAGCCACAGGCGCGGCGCCTGGAACTAAGTCAATGTGAAACTCCACTTGCCTCTGAGGTGGCAGTCCAGGTAAGTCTTCTGGGAAGACTTCTGGATACTCCCTTACGACAGGGATGTCTTCGATTGTTGGCTCGGCAGCCTTCTTGTCTACGATGTGTGCCAGAAAAGCAACACATCCTTTCCGTAAACACTTCCTTGCCTTCAAGCAGCTGATGAATCTTAGCGGTGTGTCACGCTTCTCTCCGTGAACCACAATTGTCTCACCATCGTCAGTTGGGATACGAACAACTTTCTCGTGACATACTATCTCCGCCTTGTTCCTGGATAGCCAATCCATTCCTACCACCACGTCGAAGCTTCCCAATTGGACTGGTAGTAGATCCAGAGTAAACTCGCGTTCTCCCAATTCTATCACACAACCTCTGATTACTTCGTCGGCTCCAACTAACTTTCCATTAGCTAATTCGATCGAGTAGGGTATGTCTAACTTATTAGCAGCTAACCCAAGCATATTCTTAAATTCTAGCGATACGAAGCTATAATCGGCACCAGTATCAAATAAAACGGATGCATAGCGTTGATTGATAGGGAACGTACCGGTAACAACATTTGGATCTTGACGTGCTTCTCTAGCTTCAAGTTGGAACACTCTACCACGGGCTTGATTCAGTGTTGGGCAATTCTTCTTAAAATGCCCGATTTCCCCGCAATTGTAGCATCCGAGCCTTTGCCCATTACCATCCCCATTTCCAGCTGGGATGTTGTTCTGGTTGGCATTGCCAGCCTGGTTTGCATTGTTGCTCCGGTTTCTGTTTCCTCCAAGATTTCCTTGCTGGCGATTCCCATTTCCACCACGGTTATCATTCCTATTTCCATATCCTCCCTGGCCTCCACGGCCGGCAGAGACCCAACAAGTATCCTTAGAGTGACCACGTTTCCCACACGCTTCACATACTTTTAGCCCACAATGACCAGAATGGTGACGCTGGCAGGCATTACACCTGGGATGGGTGCCCATATATCCCTTTCCTCTCCTTCCACTGCCAGCTGCACCCTGAGCTGGCGTGCTTGGTGCTCCTCTCTTACCATCACCGCTAACACTTAGCTTGAAGTTCGAAAACTTTCTTTTGTTACTTCCGGACGACTCAACATGCGTCTCTTTCTCCTTTGCCTTTACATTACCAAACTTGTTTAAACGAATCCCCTCCTCGGTGAGAGCCACGCTCAAATCGATGGCTTCAGTGATAGTCGCTGGTTTGGAGGAGGTTACCATGCTTATTATTTGGGGAGCCAAACCCCAAATGAAGCGCTCGATTCGTTTGTATTCAGGCGTAACCATGTAAGGAACCACTTGAGATAGGTCATGAAACCTCTGAACGTACTCTGCTACTTTCGGACCATCCATCTTTAAGTGCCAGAATTCAGTCTCCAACCTCTGAATTTCTGCGCGTGAACAGTACTTCTTGCACATCAGTTCTTTCAATTCGGCCCAAGTCAGGGCGTAGGCGGCAGCTTCGCCTAGGGTTTGGACTTGTAAGTTCCACCAAGATAGGGCTCCGTCGAGAAATAGCCCCGAGATGTATGTGACTTGTTGATCCTCAGCACATTTGCTCATGCGTATGACAGAGTCGGTCTTCTCAGCCCAGCGGGTAAAGGCAACTGCACCTCCCATGCCATTGAAGTTAACTGGTTTGCAGTCTAAGAACTGCTTGTAGGTGCATCCGTGAGGTGGATTGTTATTGCCTTGATTAACACTTCCGCTCCCTCCTGGCTGAGAAGCTGCGTACTGCGCTATGGCAGCAGCAATGACTTGTTGTAGCTCTTCCTGAGTGGTAGGCATAGGCTGTTGTTGTCGTCTTGGCGGCATCTTTCTAAAAGATGGTTTAAGTTGGTTAGGCCCTAGAAGGCTCCGATGTTATAATACGTAATTCAGTTCGTAATATAGTGTACGTATATAACGGTAGTAATAGTATAATCACACAGTATCTCATGTTATCACATAGCACAAATATCAATCACACACAACCCATACCATAACAATGCAAATAAGTAATCAAGCGAATCCAAAATATGGTGAGAAAACTGCGATTGCCATAATAATGAGACCACATCGTAAGTGTATACATACAATCATGAATCACTGGGGCTACATCACCCCTGTCAAAAGCTACATCAGTATCAATACAACATCAAGTACATAACAAAAGTCAAATCATAACGTAGTCTCCTCAAAAATGCTGTGCAAGTAAAAGCAATCGCCGCCTTCTCACTCGTCTACCCATGTGGCATCGATGAGCTCAAGCAGATGGTGGTGGAGGAGGAGGAAAACGGGTATAAAACAAACGGCGCATCTCTAGCCAATCTGCCTCCATCGCCTGCTGCGTGCGAATAACGGAGGCAATCTGCTGCTCCAAAGTAGTAAGACGAGCAGCATAATCAGGGGGTAATGATCGAAACGGCTGTAACGGAGAGGGTGCCTGACCATGGCACTGACGTGGCCGAGCTCTCTCGAGCTCCTGTAGTCGCTGCTCGTGCGACTCATGCTGGTAAACAAATGACATCAATACATCCTCGATAGTGTGTCCCACGTGGAACCTGTGGTACGGATCAGTGGGTGGCATAGGGGAAAATGGTGACCACAGCAGTGGCTCACGTGTGGGGTCAAAGGGTGTCATCCCAAAAGGAGCAGTAATAGGTGGAACAAAAGGCATCTGTGGTAAGAAAGGCATGGGCATCGGTACATGCCCTGATGGGTGGGCTGAAGAGCCCTCTCCAGGCCCTGCTGGAGGTATGTATGTGGGAATCTGAAACGAAAAGTCAGTGTGTCTAGCGTCTGGAATCTGTGGGGGTAACGGTGGGACGTCCTCATCAGCCGGGATCCACCCGTGCTGTGCGGCCTCGTCCGGTGGATCCATCTGTGCCGCGAACGGTGCATGTCCGGGCTCTATGGGAACGGGATCAAATAAAGGGGCTACAACAGGGTCAACAGGTGCCAAGTGCTCAAATGGTGGGTCAACAGGTACAGCAACCATGGGTAGAGGATCAATGGGATCGACAGGGATATGATCGTCTGCAATCAAAGGAACATCTAGGTGGTGATCAACAGCAATGGGCTCAAGGGGTATATCGGCATGCATAGGGTCATGCTCCGGTAACACATCAAGAGCAGCTGCCTGCTCAGGGGCAAGGGCAGGCTCCAAGTCATCGAATGCCATATCAAAGTCAAAATCAGGATCAATCGGGTCGAAAGGATCAATAGGATCAGCAGGATCCTCCATCATCTCGTCCATAGGGACAAACTCCAAATCACGATCAGGGTCGAACCCTGGGGGAAACATAGGGTCGGAATCCTCCACGTCCTCGTGGTCAAAAGTGGGACTGGGGATGGGGGCGACAGAAGATGCATGATCAGAATCTGACTCGTGAAAGTAGTGCTGCGCACTAAGGGTATGTGTCGGTGCAGAAGCCACAGACTCAGAGGAGTCCTGGGCTGGGGAATGTGCAGGTGCCTCCGCAGCCGGAGCATCTGCAATCAGTAGAGGGGTAACAGCGGGTAGGGCCTCGCCCTGAACGTCCTCCATAGGCTCCACCTCAAATAAGTCGACGTCGTCCTCGTCGCCGTCGAATGGTAACTCCTGAACAGGGTAAGCAGCGAGGGGTATGGGAGCAGGGATCACCGCTAGTGGCAAATCCCCGGCCGGAACATCAATAGGGAGCTCATCGTCGCCATCAGGTAGGGCGAATGGCTGGAAGTCGTCGTCGTCGGTACTGGTAAAGTCTGACGTGTACACCTCGTGCTCCGAGGACTCTAAATCATCTGACACAACACGCCTGGGGTTGGTGATGTCTGAACCACCTGAATCAGCCGGATCCATGTATCTGTAACATAAACACAAGTATGCACAAACAGTCAATCACATAATCAGATAATAACATAAGTCACCAAGTGGGGCATCACATAATTTCTCCTAGTCTTGCTAGCCAAAATCATCTAGTCTACAAGACTGTTCTATCCTTCACTTAAACCAGACCTCGATCCTCCAGATCGAACCTTATAACAAATCAACGTGCTCAACTACCTTGACCATCTCGATCCTCCAGATCGAACCTTATAACAAATCAACGTGCTCAACTACCTTATTCACCTCGATCCTCCAGATCGATCCTATAACAAACCCACGTGCTCAACTACCTTAACCATCTCGATCCTCCAGATCGATCCTCAGCCCTCCAAGCTGAACTTATAATTAATAAAATGTGCTCAACATTTGTTTGTAAAAAGTGTGGATCTGGACTTAAGTGGTATGCAGAAAAATGTTTTCGTGAGAGCCCTAGTGATCATAGTCTAGACTCGAGACAGAATCCTAGTTCGCTATGATCAGAGCTCTGATACCAAGCTGTCACACCCTGGCTTTGCGGAAGCGTGGTTAATTTTGGTGTGACTTCTTAATACCATAGCTTAATCATAACAAAGCTATATGAATTTAAAACCATGCAAGTCATCATTAAGTTTAGAAATCAACATACATTACCATTGTTTAACGCGGACATACTCTAGTATCCATAACCTTGTTCAATAACATTACAACTTAAAATAAAACATAAACGTGATTTAGGGATTATGCCTTGTCCAGGAAAGAGGCACAACCCTAAACCCAGATGACTTCATGAAAGGTTGCAGCGGAAAACGTTCATACCGTGCCAGAATCCGTTAATTTCCTGAAATACATGTGAGTTGAAAAATCAACAATAATGTTGAGCGAGTTCATGTGCAAGTGAGTAAGTAAAACACTTGTAAGTATAAAAGTTTCCTGGTATGTAGCAGTGTAAGAGGACTTGTGATCACCAATGGTTTGCAAGGCCATTAGCATGTTGTGAAATGCAAGTAAGAAAGACACACCCTAGCCGATTTTGCGTTGGGTACCAAGTCACTCCGGGTCCGTTCTGTTAGTCCTCCGAGAGGCCTGTTCTGTTGGGCCGGGAGCTGGGCTCGCTACACCCAGATAGATCTACCGCTCGAGTCCCTCGGTGTTCTAACTACCCATTCACATGATCTAAACCTCCTTACGTTATTCATACCGTGTATAAAGTACTTGTAACAAAGTAACATGTATTTCACCCCCGCAGTTAAGAAAACTGAAAACAGTTAGAGAAAAGGGGGACATGAACTCACAGTGGATGCGTAAACTCTATCAAGCGTCTCTGAAGCAGTAATCTGTGCAACGACCTACAAGTGCTAATTCTATTAGACGGACGGCCGTGCTTTAGCTTTACAGTTTATGTTTGCGGGAAATAGTTAGACAACTATTTCGTGTTACATTTTGTATATGCTTGATAGTTATTCTTCTTCCCAAGGATGGGGGATACAATACATGTGCGTAAGTTACGTTTCATCAATCTTGTGGTAATGTAATTACCGGTGTAACTTATATGTTTGTGGAAGCGTTCGCAAAGTTTTGGAATCATTAACGCTTGTAAATATTATTTTCACTCTAAAATAATATTTATGTATTTCACAAAATAATCATAAACAGTGTTGTGACTAATATATTTATCACGTTAATCTTTGTGAAAATCCCACCTCCGAATGTTTAGTAAAATATAGTACTGGCGAAATTTATGTTTCAAAAGTATGCCCAAAAATAGTTCTAACACTTGTTGTGTAAAAAGTCTAAGTGTTAGGTTTTTAGAAAATTTCGCCAGAGTTTCCTCTGTAACTGGAGGTGGCCACGCTTTTAAGCGTATCATTTTCTTTTAACAAATCAACTCAATCAACTTCTTTATTCAATCAAACAATTTCCGACACATCAAACTAGTCAACAAGTATGTAAATTTGCTTAATCGCATGAACTTGCAGTTTTTCCGCATCAATAATGTAAATCACCTTTATATATGTAGATTTCTGTATAAAGTAACTTTAATCTCGTAAAAAACCTCGTGTTTAGAGAAAACCGTCTTTACAACTTCTAGTAACAAGTGACAAATACAATACTTTGTCGGATCTTTCCATTTCACAAGTGTCTACACACTTGTGGTTTATAAAATCATATTTATTAGTGTAAGATCCATCTTTAGAAAAACATGATTTCTTTAAAGTGTGGTCTTTCAAAAATACCACTTGCGGATACGTAGATCCGCTAGTTTTAAACACCATTTTACCGGTTAAAATACTTTTACACAAGTAAAATACTTCTTTACAAGTTCATGTCTCTAGAATGTGGTAGTGTTCTCCTTTAACCCTTGTATCTTTCAAAAACAAGCTTATGTGAAGATACGTGATTTTACAAAGTCGGGTTAAACGAAGATTTGAGCTACCACATTATAGATCGGGTCACAATAAGCACAAATTTCAAGTCCTACGACTTTTACACAAGACATATGCTATTATCCACCATTTTAGTGATTTTACTAGACTTTAAAGATTCAAAACGCGTGTTTACGATATTTAACCGACGAAAGTTCTATTAACCACTTTAGATGAGTGTAAAAACAAGTTTTAAAGGTTATACCTCTAGCTCAAGGCTAGGGAAGAGTTGTGACGAAAACCGCGTGGATAAAAGCCAACGAGAGTGGTCCTTCGCGTTCCGCTTGCACCAAAGCTCCTTATACGTGTCTTGTGATGTTTGAATGGTCTTGGAATGATGAGGATGAATGTCGAAAGTGGGTGTAGGGGGCTGGGGTGTTTCGGCCGAGAGTGGGAGAGACAAGAGAGTGAAAGTGTGTTGGTGAAAATGTTAAGTAATAATCTCATGTATTAGTGTTTATTTATAGGCATGATTTAAGGGTTTTATCCAATGGAAATTGTGCCTTCAAGATATTAAACACACACCATAAAATAATAATTTACTAGTCCTTGTGTGTCCCCCACATTTGTGGACGGTTAGGGGCTTGGGTGGGGGGTTGGTTCGATCCTAAACATTAGTTAGGGGTTTAGTTTAGGTTAACTAAGTTAGTTTAGGTGTTAACTTAGTTAGTTATAAGTTGCGTGTTATGACGGGTGTTAGGGTAATCAGGGACCCTAACTGGCTCAGAAAAATAGTGATAGTGAAAATAGTAAAGTTTTCATGTTCTGGGTAAAGTCCGGGTGTCCGGTTGGATAGTAATCCGTTAAAGTGTTACAAAAGACTTTAAAGTGTCGTTATTACATTTTAGTGACACATTTTGTTTTCCCGACACTTTAGAAAGTGTCTAGTAATATTTTCTCATTTTTGGCACTTTACTAGTCAGCTAGAAGCTGGTTAAATTATTTAAAGTGCTGTGTTTGGTACTTAAAGTACGTTCTGGCACATCCGAATCAGTGTATCCTATCCCCTAGAGACGCGGTAACACAACCCTTATATCCTACACTCACTACCAGTGTAGCCAAAATATATGAGGCTCTTAACAGGCCTTGAGGCAGTATTTGCCTGATGCTGGTTATATCAGCATGTTTACTGTGTATCCGTTTGGTGCTACTGTGCTTTTTGTGCATCATGTTTGTCACTAGGGTTCAGCACGTAAATAATGTAGTGACAGCAAATAAAGTATGATGCAAGTAAGTGCATGTATCAGTATGCAGGTAGCAGTTTATCAGCTAGTTTCAATCAAGCACAGTAATCAAGTAATAATTAATCATTAATTAAGTTGTACGGATACCTGGTTTTGTGCGGGTTGTCACATTCCCGACACTTGGAAAAGTATTCTGGACCATTAAACCATACTTCTGCATTATATTGTGTTGTTAGAATGCTGATTTTTGCTGAAAATTGCAGAATTCTGCAGTTTATGTGAGTCTTAGGCACTTTCCGGCACTTAAACTATCACTAGGAAGGCAGTTTTATGATCCTTACTTTCCTACACACTATACTAGTGTAACTCTTGGTTTCTGGTTCATTCTGTGTCTTAACATCATGTCTGTTTGAGTACTGAACTCCCGTCAGTACTTCTAGTTTGTCTGTTAACTGTGCTAACTTTGTTTCGTGCACTAATTTTTATTCACAGTGTGTTGCATACAATAATAATATGAAATTATGCAACATTTAATGCACTTGTATATGTATGACAATAATCAGAAAGCATTCATGTCATTAATTCAGATCAAGCACAGTCATTAAAGCATAAATTACTATTTAACATGTATGGAATTACATGGAAATTTGACAGTTGTCACATTCTCCCCCCGTTAAGAAAATTTCATCCCAAAATTTTAAGCTGCGCTGTCAGTTGCAGGGGAGTTAGGGAACAAGTGTGGATACTTCGATTCATACGATCTTCACGCTCCCAAGTAAACTCTAGGCCGTGACGTGAGTTCCAGCGAACCTTGACAAGCTTAACACTACTCCTCCGAGTCTTGTTAACTTTCCAGTCTGTAACCTCAACGGGTTCTTCAGTAAAGTGGAAAGTGTCGTCGATATGCACTTCATCCGCAGGGATGATAACTGTCTCTTGAGTTGGGCTTTTCTTCAGGTTTGATACATGAAATGTATCGTGCACACCATTAAGTTCTTCTGGTAGTTCCAACTTGTACGCTATGGTACCAACCCTTTCCAATATCCTGAATGGCCCAATGTAACGTGGGTTTAACTTACCACGTTTCCCAAATTGTAACACCTGTGCCTCCACGGCCATCAAACAAATACCGAACCAACGAAATATTATATTTCATACTTGGGATTTGTAAAAATATGTGTATCATTTGCACATATCAATTTTTGTTCAATTCCAAACTCTAAATCGCTTTCTGGAAGGTTATACGCACACCGATGCATAAATATAACCAGTTTAATGCAACAAACACTCTGGAATAGTGACATAGGCTTAACATACCTTAAATAACCTTTACATAACTTAGAAATAAGTTTTGAAGGCTTTGGTATGGCAAAAACAAGTTAATTCGCTTATAGGGACTAAACTTGACAAACTGCGAAAGTATGCCAATTTGAACTGCAACAGACATTCCGGAACATGACCATAAGTTAAACATACCATAAATATCCTTTACATAGCTTAGAAATAGGCTTTGAGGGGTTCGGTATGCTAAAATAAACTTTTAGGTCATTCGGGGACTAAAAGTGTCAAAAAGTGCACAAGTTTGCACTTTCGCGCATAACTTACGTTCTGAATACATCCGGACATCCAAAAATTTATCTAAGCACTAAAACATTTTATTTTAGTGTTTGGCATAAGAAAAATCCATTCGTCGCGCAATTTGGATCGTTTTTCGCACTTATGCGCATTCCGTCGTAATTAACCGAACATCGCAACCGTACGACTAAACGAACCGACACCCGAGATATTTTTGAACACATTTTAAGTTCCCTATACTTTAACTTCATTTTAGAGCTTTGAAATGGGGTTAACGGGCCTTAAACGTGTCGGAAATGAGCCTATTACACAGCAGGGACCAAAACTGTAATTCTGCCAAACATGGTCCTTGCGCACCTCAACAAATATTTTGTTACGGTGCGCAAGGGGTCTGCAGACCAGATGCAGTGTATTAAACAGCCTGTTTTCAGCTGTTAACCACTCCCAAATCCTTTGCCACATGTTGATACCCTATGGTGAGTGGCCAATTTAGTCACCATAACATTCCAACAAGTGTACGGCTTTGATCGTGCCCCCTTTTCCAAGAAACAATCCTAACGGTGAACCGAAAACTATAAATACCCCTTGCCATCCAACCTCTAAACCCACTAGAATCTGATCAATTGTGCTCTAAGTTGAAACCTTTGTTTCATACCTGAGCTATTTTGATCTAGATTAGCATTCGGGGACCCTTTGTAAGTGTTCCTTCGTTCTTTTATTGCTTTTCGAGTCCGAAAGTCAAACTTTGTTTGACTTTCTGCGTTGACCAGTTTATGGTCAATGCGAAGTTCGTTTGAACTTCGCAACGTGATTGTAATCACGATGGTTATAGTCCCTTGGGACTATGCCTACTGATTACCACGTTGTCTAGGGTCGTAAGGGTAAGCGATCTAATAAATCGCTTATGCCTTCGAACCCGACCCATTTGGTCGATCATTAGGATCTGACCAAATACATTAGGTGACCATAGTAGGTAGGGAATAACCTTCCGAGGTTATACCTTATGGTCACGACGTTTAGTTAGTGGTATGATAGGTAGTTTATATGCCTTAGGTAAATTACCAGAATATCCTTTTCATGTATAATTGGTAATTAAGCGTATGCAACCTAAACTTTTGTCACATAACTGATTATGTAACATGTTAGGGCATATTCTACTTGTCATAGGACTAGTTAGGCGGTCCGAACGCGTTTCACGCGCACGACGCGTTAAAGTAGCATAAGCTACCTAAACGGGTCGTAATGGGTCGAAAGCACTTAGATTAAGGTTTCATTTAGTATGTAGGCTTTGTTAAACCATATGACACGAGTCTCTATACTCGTTTGGTTTACGAACCCTCATTCTATCAGATCTTCCGATTTAGGTCCGGTTTATTAACATAGTTACCTATATTAGGTGCCGTTTGATATCCGCGATCTCTAGCATTGTTTGGTTGTTACTCAAGGACCACTGAGCAATCTCAAGTGAGTACATAGACCCCTCTTTTACTGTTTTCCAAACTGATTTGGGGTGGAACACATGTGCCTACTTGTTACTTTCATGCTTTCCTGTTTTCACATCATATACTTGCTATGTTCATTAGTACATTTATAGTACATGATTTCATTGTTTTACATTACATTTTATGCTATGTATGTCCATTTAGTTCATACTTAGTACATCGTTTCACATCACATCACATGCTATGTATGTTCATTTATTGCATACTTAGTACATTTGTTTTCATCACATGCTTACATTTTGGTATGACATTTGGGTTGTTTACAATGGAACAATACATTCATTAACATTAGCTACGCCGTTCATTAGTAGGTAGTGGTACCATAGGAATTGACAACTCCCGTTCCTGAAATCCTGGGTTGGTGTGGATTGGAAGGAATGACCGAATTCGATATACATAACTTAGATAAACCTTTAATTTGTTTAAGGGTTTATCGCCACAGTCTCAAGGCTTGGATGTATGCATTTTCACAACACCGCATAGATGTTCGTATCAGTATAGCATGCATTTCCACAGAACATAACTTTGATTTAAACCAAGTTTTACTTCAATACTATGTTCTTGTGCATATGGTTTAGTTGATACATTTCACTAGCCATACATATCATTTTGGTTACATATTACATGATTTACATTGATCATGCATTTCCACAGAACATAACTTTGATTTAAACCAAGTTTTACTTCAATACTATGTTCTTGTGCATATGGTTTAGTTGATACATTTCACTAGCCATACATATCATTTTGGTTACATATTACATGATTTACATTGATCATGCATTTCCACAGGACATAACTTTGATTTAAACCAAGTTTTACTTCAATACTATGTTCTTGTGCATATGGTTTAGTTGATACATTTCACAAGCCATACATATCATTTTGGTTACATATTACATGATTTACATTGATCATGCATTTCCACAGAACATAACTTTGATTTAAACCAAGTTTTACTTCAATACTTTGTTTTGTGCATTTCATCTATGGTTTAGTTGATGCATTTCACTAGCCATACATATCATTTTGGTTACACATTACATGGTTTACATTTGACATATAAACACTTTTGACATTGGTTATACATTACATGATTTACATCTTGACATAAACATTTTAACATATTATTTCAATACATTTGGAAGTTGGTTTAAACATAGACATCTTACATTGTTGGTTTGGTTTGAGTAAGTGATTTAAGTAACGAGGCGTGTGTAATATGATACAAGCATGGTGGATACGCCGCTGGTACTTCCTATATATAAGTGATTGTATGGTATTACATATCGTTGCGTTATTTGAAATCATTTCAATTTAGACATATAACATTTTATACAAATAACATACTTTTCACAATACATTGTTTTACAAACAACTTAATTTATACAAACTCATTTTACATGGTTATTCATTTAACCATGCATTATTCTCTTATTTATACGTATCATCTGAACTTATTGTTTTTCAAATGATTTACAAAGACAAAGCAAATTACAAGGTTCATGACTAAACATTTTCTTAAATAGAAGTCATGAATCTTATTTTCACAAAAGCTATGTACTCGCCGGCATTTTTATGCTGACATACCTATTTTCGCATGTGTTTCAGGAAATGAAGCATAGGATTGATCAAGATACGCTTAGGCGGACATGGGCCTTAGTGACAATAAAAGATGCAAGACTAGTTATTTATGTTATGTTTCTTTGATTGTCAAGACATTGTAACTACTTTAATCAATAAAACAATATTTCAATTTCCATGTGTTATGAAACAATGATTCTGCTACAACACTCCCCGATGTTTCCGCCACGTTTTGTTGTTTTACGTGGTCGGGGTGTGACACAAATCGTGCTACACCTTTCCAAGGTGAGACTTTCAACAAAACCATGTCTCCTACTTCAAGTTCCAAAGGTTTCCGTCTTTGATCTGCGTAACTCTTTTTTCAATCACGAGCCACGTTGATGCGCTCTTGGATCTGCATGATCTTGTCAGTTGTTTCTTGAACTAGTTCGGGGCCAACCATCTGTCTATCTCCAACATCTGCCCAACACAACGGTGAGCGGCATTTACGGCCATAAAGAGCTTCGAACGGTGTGGCTTGAATGCTTGTATGGTAGCTGTTATTGTAGGAAAACTCAACTAGAGGTAGATGAGTATCCCAACTGCCACTCAAATCCATTACACAAGCGTGAAGCATATTTTCCAGCGTTTGAATAGTTCATTCGCTCTGACCATCTGTCTACGGGTGAAAGGCCGTACTCAGATTCAACTAAGAACCAAAGGCTTCTTGAAAGGATTGCCAGATCCTTGATACAAACCGTCCATCTCTGTTAGATATTATCAAGATAGGCACTCCATGACGTGCTACTATCTCCCTGAGGTAAAGCTCAGCTAGCTTTCCAGTGCTATCTTTCTCTCGAATAGGTAGGAAGTACGCAGACTTGGTCAATCGGTCCACTATTACCCATATCATATCATGCCCTCTAGGAGTCATGGGTAACTTTGTTATGAAGTCTATAGAGATCTGTTCCAACTTCCACATGGGTATTTCAGGCTGTTGCAAAAGTCCTGAAGGTTTCTGATACTCGGCCTTAACCTTAGCACAGGTTAGGCATTTCCCAACATAATTGGCAACGTCACTCTTGAGTCTTGGCCACCAATAATAATCCTTCAGATCTTGGTACATCTTGTCCGATCCTGGGTGGATCGAGTACCTTGACTTTTGAGCTTCATAAAAAATAACTTCTCTAATACCGCCATAGAGCGGAACCCAAATGCGTCCCATGAATACAAGGTTCCTTCCTCGTTAGGCACCAACTTCTTCTCCATTCCTCTGAGATATTTAGCCTTAAAATTCTCCTTCTTAAGAGCTTCTTATTGTGCGTCACATATGCGCTAAGTGAGATCCGTCTGAATAGTCATCTCTAAAGCCCGAACCCTTATGGGCTTATCCTTTCCTTTTGACTTAAGGCGTCTGCTACCACATTCGCCTTTTCGGGATGATACTTGATCACGCAGTCATAATCATTCAGCAACTCAACCTATCGTCGCTGTCGCATATTAAGCTCTTTCTGATCGAATATGTGCTGCAGGCTCTTGTGATCCGTGAAGATAGTACATCGAGTATCATACAGTTAATGTCGCCAGATCTTCAAGGCAAATACCACTGTGCCTAGCTCCAAATTGTGAGTGGTATAGTTCTTCTCATGAATTTTCAATTGGCGTGATGCATAAGCGATAACCTTTTGGCGTTGCATGAGCACGCAACCCAGTCCCAGACGCGAAGCATCACAATATACCATGAAGTCTTCCATGCCTTCGGGTAGGGATAGTATCGGTGCATCACATAGCTTGTTCTTGAGCAGTTGAAAGGCTTCTTCTTGTTTGTCTCCCCATTCGTACTTCTTGTCCTTCTGAGTAAGGGATGTTAGTGGTTGAGCTATCTTGGAGAAATTCTCGATGAACCTGTGGTAGTAACCCGCTAATCCCAAAAACTGTCGGATCTCAGTCGGTGTCCTCGGAATTTCCCAGTTCTTTATTGCTTCAATCTTTGTGGGATCCACATGAATATCATTCTCGTTTACCACATGACCGAGGAACTGTACTTCGTGAATCCAAAATTCGCACTTCGAGAACTTAGCGTAGAGCTTTTCCTTGTTTAGCAGCTCTAGAATGGCTCTAAGATGTTGCGCATGCTCTTCCTTCGTCCGCGAGAATATCAAAAGATCGTCGATAAATACGATCACAAATTTATCGAGATATGGCTTATACACTCGATTCATCAAATCCATAAACACTGCTGGCGCGTTATTCAATCCGAACGGCATCACGAGGAACTCGTAGTGTCTATAACAAGTTCTGAACACAGTCTTCGGTATACTCTCTTCTTGAATCCGCAACTGATGATAACCCGATCGAAGATCAATCTTGGAGTAGTAACTTGATCCTTGTAGTTGGTCGAATAAATCATTAATCCTCGGTAATGGATACCGATTCTTGATTGTTAACTTGTTCAGCTCTCGGTAGTCAATACACATTCGAAAGCTACCATCTTTCTTCTTAACGAACAGCACTAGAGCTCCCCAAGGCGAGAAGCTCGGCCTTATAAATCCTTTATCCAATAATTCCTGTAGCTGCGTGGATAACTCTTGCATCTCTGAAGGCGCAAGTCGATAAGGTGCCTTGGCTACAAGCCCGACGCCTGGAACCAAGTCAATGTGGAACTCGACTTGTCTTTTAGGAGGTAATCCTGGCAAGTCTTCGGGGAAGACCTCAGGGTATTCCCTTACCACAGGGATATCTTCAAGCTTCGGCTCTTCGGCTTCCTTATCCACTACATGAGCTAAGAAGGCAACACATCCTTTGCGAAGACACTTTTGTGCTTTCATACAACTGATGATTCGCAAGGGCATATCATGCTTCTCTCCATGAATCACAATCGTTTCCTCATTTGCCATCGGAATGCGAATGATCTTCTCATGGCACACTATCTCTGCACGGTTGCTAGATAACCAATCCATCCCGACCACGACATCGAAGCTTCCCAAATCGAATGGCAGAAGATCTATCAAAAACTCACTCTCTCCAAGCTTCATAATACACCCTCTAATAACCTCATTCACCTCTACTAGCTTTCCATTAGCCAGTTCTATCGAATACGGGACGTCTAACTTACTTGCAACTAAACCGAGTATATTCTTAAAGTGTAGGGATACAAAGCTAAAATCGGCACCAGTATCAAACAGCACAGATGCATAACATTGATTAATAGGGAACGTACCAGTAACCATGTTTGGATCCTGGCGTGCTTCCCTAGTTCCGATGTTGAACACCCTTCCACGTGCTTGATTATTTTTAGGGCAGTCCCGCTTAAAGTGCCCCATGTCACGACAACCATAACTTCCTTGGCCGTGTCTATTCCCATTACCAGCCTAGTTCTTGTTGTTATTGTTTCCTCCTCGATTTCCATTACCAGCTTGGTTCCCATAACCACTGCGATTCCCATTTCCATCGAAATTACCCTTTCCTCCCTGATTTCTATTCCCAGTCTGATTTCCATTCCCACCATGGTTTCCATTACCACCTTGTCCTCCATTTCCACGTCCAGCACCATACCAGCATGCCTCCTTAGAATGCCCAATTTTTCCACAAGTTTCACATTTCCCATATCTGCACCGACTAGCATGATGAAGTTGACAGGTGTCGCACTTTGGTAGGGTACCCATGTATCCTTTCCCCTTGTTTTCAGCATTTGCAGTGCCAGTCTGTGCCTCAGCTGACTGATTAGTGTCTCTTTGCTTGTTGGCATTGTTGTTGTTATTCGCTGGAGTACCCTTCTTGAAATTAGTAAACTTTCTTTTGTTATCCCCAGATGACTCCACATGAGTCTCTTTCTTCTTCGTTTCAGAAATCGAGAACTTTCCCAACCAAATTGCTTCCTCAGTAAGCGCCACACTTAATTCAATTGCCTCAGAAATAGTTGGAGGCTTGGAAGCTGTCACCATGCTCAGAATCTGAGGTGCCAATCCCCAGATAAAATGTTCAGTCCTTTTAAACTCTGGCTCCACCAGATAAGGAACAACTCTCGACAAATCATGAAATCTCTGAATATACTCTACCACCTTTGGACCATCCATTTTCAAGTTCCAGAATTCCGTTTCCAACTTATGGATCTCCGCTCGAGAACAATACTTTTTACGCATTAACTCCTTCAGTTCATCCCACGTTAATGCATACGCAGCAGCTTCACCCAATGTCTACACCTGGAGGTTCCACCATGACAGCGCTCCGTCTAGAAATAACCTAGAAATATACGTGACTCTTTGCTCTGGAGCACATTTGCTCATCCTTAAAACAAAATCAGTCTTCTCGACCCAGCGTACAAAGGCGACAACACCCCCAGTGCCATCGAAATTTAGGGGCTTGCAGTCCAAGAACTGTTTATAGGTACAGTCTGTAACACAAGCAACATCATTCACAGAAAGCATTAGCAAAGCACAATTGGAAATATCCAAACGAATTGTAATGTGTCTTAGGTGACTTAACATTACCGATTGGGGGGTTATTCCCAGAGGTACCTCCACTATGTTCGGAGCGGAGTGCCTCGTACTGAGCGATGGCTTGTGAGATGCGCTCTTGTAGCTCTGCCTCAATCGTTGGCAGTGGATTGTTGGTATTGGTGTTCCTTCAAGGCGGCATTCTTCTTCTAGTAAGAAGATTCGGGTAGGTCAGGCCTTATTCGTTAAATAAATAAATAATTGTCTAGGTGTCATATGTATATATAACATATAAGCAATCATCATAGCAAACAACCATGCAACAACATACTCATAGCATGAACATGTAATCCAACAATGTATTTAATGAGAACACGACTATTGAGCTTTCATTAATGATCAACCACAAGTTACATTGTTTTCACATCATATCATACCAAAAGAGACATAGGGTCACACTACCCTTGTCAGATAAGTCTGTCAATATACAAAAAATATAATAGTCAAAAAGTGTTCTTCCATTCTTCATAATCTCTGCTCAATTGTAGTGCTCTCACCAAAAGTAGTGCATCTACATAAAACTAAAAACCTACGGAGCTGATGGCGGAGGAGGAAGTGGGAAGAAAAGTAAACTACGGACATGTGCGAGCTCCTCCTCGAGCTCATGGACTCTGCGAATCAAAAAGCTAATATGCTGCTCAAAGGTGAGAAAGCGGGCATCAAAACCCGGGATAGATGCAGGAGCAGCAGGTGGATGTGCAAAAGGAGATGATGAAGAATGTGGAGGGACAGAAGCAGAATGACAGGGACAGGGTGACTGTCTAGCACCCTCACCGAACTCCAACTCAAGAACTCTACGACTCAAAATCTCAAACTGCAACTGAAGCGACAAGAGTAACTCATCCCGAGTGTATCCAACGTAATGCGAGGGATGGTAAGGGTCTGAGATAGGCATAGTATATGGCGGGAACCATCGAAATGGCTCAACAAGCGATGCAGACGTCAATGGAGTAAAAGGCATAGCCTGTGAGATCGGAGGGAAGTCGGCTGAAACAAATGGATCAAAACTCGCAGGCTGTCCCGAGGAACCTTCCCCTGGTCGGGGAGCAGGGGTCTCCTGTAAGAAAACAATCGGAAGGTCAGTACGGTGAGCATCAGCCACGAATGGAGGTGGGGGAGCAAGATCAGCGGGTGGAGGTGGTGGAATGAATGGATCAACAAGTGGGAGATCAATGGGTGCAGGAATCGGCTCTAGGACAAGTGGGGCAATATCAGGCTGACCAAACGGAATAGGGTCTGGCTCAGGAACAGGCTCTGGGATGTGAGGAGGTGTAGGGACTCGGGCAGGGGATAATGGTGCAGCAGACATAGTAGTGTTGTAACAACCTGAGATTTAAAGGCCATCCCTTTGCGCATCATTTGTTTCATAATCTTGTTTTCACAAATTGTTTTACATTGTATCGTGTGCCTGGAATATGAATGACTAGGAGTATTATTATGATCGGCTGTTACATGAAAACTTAGGAACAGGAATGGGTTACTGTTTGATGTTTATCACGCACCCCTGACGAAAGAGGGTGTTTCGTCAAAACAAATCCCTGGCGAAGGAGGTCTTTCGCCAGAAAGGGCTTCTGCCCAGAATTATTTGCAGCCCAGGTTGTACCGATAGTTATTTTGTTTGTATAAATATTAGGGATCGTCATTCTTAAACTCAAAAATCCTAAAACTCCCTCTCTATTCTCCTCTCCCTGTGCGACGGCAACTGGAGGTCTTGAAGCTTGTCCATCCCGAATAAGTTAATCACCTTGGTATCACGGTTAGTGTCTATTGTTGTTTGTTGCTAGATCTTGATGTCATGTTGTTATGAAGAACTAGGGTTCCATTAAAATATTGTAAATCTAGAACTGTTATGTTAAGATTTCGATGATTTGTGGTGAATCGGAAATAGGTCTCGGTCAATGTCTGTTATCATGTTTGAATCACGTATGTCAATGTTAATGTTAATGTTGGGGTTTATTAGTTGTGATGATGGGCAGTGATTAAGATTGATATGAACATCATAATGTAACCGTCGTTTGATCCTCTGATTTTGCTGAATATGTGTAACTGTTGTTATGTGATCACAGCCCTGTAACTGATCTCGACAAAACATAGGGATGTTTCGTCATATGTAACCCAACGAAACATGGGAATGTTTCGTCATATCTAGCCCGACGAAGAATGGGGATACTTCATCATGCAGGGTCTCGACGAAGTATGTTCTTCATCGCCTATGAAATTTCGTTGTAAGGATTATAGATGGAACAGTAGAAATATACGGTGTGTAATGTTGGATGTTTGTGTTTACAAATGTTAACAGTTGCTTGAAAATGATACTGACCAAGTATGGAAAATCTGACTTGTATGGGATGGTTAGAACACTCATCTGTTGATGTGTTGATTCGTGATAATCACATTGGATATGGTCTTGCATGAAAATTGAGTACTGATATATGTCGTGTCTTGATTTTATGATAAAAGCAATCTATGTAACAATACGTGATTTACTGTGTGCAAATATGTGACGTGGATGATTGTGAAACTGATTTAATTGGTAATCACGGTAGGGTTTGGTTGATCAACTTGGAACGGGTAATGTAACATAACATACCGAGCAAATCTAAGGTGAGTTCACTTCTCTCAAAACAAGCATGCGTCCGGTGGGGACAATCAAACTGACAAAACTTGTAAACAGATTTTCGTAAACCCATATCCTAGTAGGGGATATGAGGCGGTTTTCAAATACCCACATCCTTGTAGGGGATGTGAGGCGGATTTCACAAACGCATATCCTTGCAGGGGATATGCAACGGTTTTCAGTAAACATTGATGTTGGATAATACACTCACTCTCTATCACTTAAGTCCCATCATACTATCGGGTTAGTTGCTTGTAGGGCAACGGGGTTATTAGTTGATAGCGCTATTAGGTTTGGCACCCTCACGACGTACCTGGATAGGACGGGCGTGAACTAATAACTTTAAATCATGACCAATGTTTGATAGAGCATTGGAGAAGCGAAAAAGGGCCATTTGCGGTATCGAGTTATTATCAACATAACATGAATCAGTTATCGGTAACAAACGGTTTAACAAATCAGTGAACTCACCAGCGTTGTCTGATACACGTTTTTCTGCATGCTTGCAGGCCTTTAGGTACATGTTGTTGTAACTTGCTGTCTGGGATGCTGGAGTGGTCATGGGTCAAGTTACAAGGAATCACAAGACAAGTTTAATGGCTTTTATACACCTGAGTTACGAAATTGTTGACTATTGTATTATGCTTCCGCTGATTAATAAATAATGTTTTATAATGCTTTATTCTAATAAATGAAAGTTTAATTAAATTATTGTTACTCATTCAATGTGATTGGTGGCTAGATCCTGGTACGTCACACGCCTCGCGGGGGATTTGCACATGTGGTATTTTGGGGGTGTGACAGTTTGGTATCAGAGCCACTGGTTATAGTGAACTTGGATTTAAAAATGTTTTAATAAAACCAGACTATAACCGAACAAGTTCTGAATACGTGAATACGACCATGACACTCAGCTCCAGATTGCAAGGTTTGTCTTTTTCATCTGTTGCGTACATTACATGACTAGTACACATTGGTTTATGATGTAACATACAAACACACACTCGTCACTATAACATGATTGCATGGAATGCTTGCTTATATTATGGCGCATTGATAGTATGTCATAGTCTTTGGATTTCCGTGATCTTATCATTTTGATAACCTCTATTTGACATCTGAGTTGTAGAACCATTTGGCATGAGTTAGGAAGAACTGAGATGAGCATGCAAACCACAATAATATTATGGGTGCACACATAATAATAATGAGGGGTGCATGTTAGTCTCAGTGAGGCTTAACAAGTGAAAAAGGGGTTCTGTTCTGTTATTTAATCAATGAGAAACGTGACAAATCTATAGGAGTCATAGCAGTGACTGTCTCGTACTCGAACGTAATCTTTTCACTCCTCTCTGAATCCTTACGAATCACAATGCTATCGAGTATTACCTAAACACCCATCTAAACGCCTAGCGGACTGTGTAAAATGTTTTGTGCTTGTACGAACGTCCCTGAGTTGGGTGTCGCAGCGTCGAATGATTGGTCGACACCTTTCTCACTTCTCTTCGTTTGCTGGAACTCAATGTATTGACGCCTTAGATCCTGAAGTGCAATCACTTCTACAACACTCTAGAAACGTACCGTGTATTACTCTATCAACTTGCGAGAGCGATGGACAAGAGGATGAGCGTAGTGCCTTACCGACCTCAGTATTAGAACGACTCTGATTACCGGCAACGAACACCAGCGAATTGACTTCAATCGAATCCTTAACCCTAGTCAGCGACTCATGGGAGTCAAATCTTATGAATCAATCGGGACATAAGCAATGACAATTAACTACGGTGTGGGATGTGTAGCTGCCAGCACAATGAGTAGCGTCTTAGGACGTAACACGGAATGTGAAAAGGTAGACCCTGTCGGTGAAAGATCGTAGGGTTCCATTTCAAGAAACGACATTAGAGGCAACAGTCACGGCAGTATCAAGGTACTCGTAATCACAGCCTACAGTATGGAAATGAAGGTGCCTACAACATGGATTGGCCGTTGGTAAATTAAGATGACAACAACCAAGGGAACGACGACAGTACTGGAAATTCTTGTAACGAAAACAGCAACACCAGAAATGAAACTCATGGAAGGGCATTTGGGATTGGCGTGGGCGACGCCAGGATTTTAGCAACACGGTGGCCTACACGTTCTTGGTAACTAATCGTTTCGTCTCTGTTCTGCTTAACCCTGAAGCTTTTGGAAACCAAACCTGTTGTGGAAATGCCTGATAGCAAGTCAATGGAAACCTCCTATGTTCGTTGGGATGCAAACTCGACCTTGTGGGATAAGTGTACGACATCTACTCTTGATAGTTTTGTTGTAGTAGTTAGTGTGGATTGGTTATCCAGATAACGCGCGGATATACCTTACGAGGAGAAAATTTTGAGTATCCCTCTCTCTAGTGGCGAATCGTCGTTTGTCCTAAAGCATCAGTGTGGTGTAAAGGTTAGTTCCGTTTCAGCAATGAAAGCCAGGAGTGTCTACGGAGGGACTACCCCGCTATGTTGGCAACCGTTACTAATGTTGGGCTAAGGAAAGAGGATCGAGGATCCACCAATTGTTCGTGATTCCTCTCATTGAGCTACTTGAGGAACTTTCAGGTTTACTTCCACAACTGATTAGGTAGAGTCTCAGATTGATCTCACGACCAGAGGCAACCTTAATTACTCGTACTCCTTATCATCTGGCGCCTAGAAGGTTGCAAGAACTATCCAGTCAATTTCAGGAACTTACGGGATGGAAGTTTTATCAATCTAGCTTCTCCTTTTGGGGAAACGCGCTCTATTACGGAAACAAAGGACGAGCCCTTTCATACGTGTACGGACTACACAAGGTGGCTATCATAGACCGTCACCCCCTGTCTCGCATCGATGACCTGCTTGACCCGTTGCAATAATCAATGATTCTATCCGGAAACTGACTTAAGACCGGACTGTCACCTGATGGAAGACCATGGGGAGGATGATCCCTAACACGGTATTACAGGTCCAGTATGGCCACTACGATTTTTTGTTCAAGTTATTTAAGATATCCAACACACCAGCAGCCTCAGGGATCACATGAGTAGTATGCGTCAACCTCGTTTCGCCAGATTCGTCGACCGCATTTATCAGTGATGTTTAGAATCACTACCAGGGGAAAGGAACACCATGATCGGCACCGGTATCTTGTCCTAGAGCTCCTAGGGGAGGAACAACTCCACGCGAAGTCTACTTAAGTGTGACCTCAGGATTTGGGAGGTACACTTTCTTGGTCACGTAGTCAACGAAGTGGGGATACATGCAGATCTCGCTAAAGATCCATTTCATTAGATGTTGATCGGCACCAAATAGTCCATCAGGGATACAGTAATTTTTTGGTCCAGCTAGATACTATCGTAGATTCATCACAGATTTTCGAGAATTTCGCAGCTTTAATCTCTTTAGCACAGCAGGGTGCTATGTATTCGTGGGAGACGAACATGAGAACGTCTTTTCAAGTTTTGAAACCCAAGACAACAATGCACTGAGCATCGTCTTTACTCGAGGGTACGGGTGAACTAGTGGTATACCATGATAGTTCGAATCAGAGTCCCAGTTACACGCCGATGTAACATGAGAAGGTGATGGCTTACGTGGTGGATTAACAAGAAGAATTGCTTGACTCATAATCTGGGGTGGAAGCCATGGTCTTGGATTTAAGATTGGAGGCATTACTTGGACGGTACCGAATGCACCACTTAGACCGATCACAAGGGCCTCCCGTGTACCGTTGTTTCGATAGAGTTAAAACATGTAATGACATCGCTGGATAGAACTTTTGAATGATTTCGACTGTGAAACCTGAACATGCACGAGCTTTGCAACTCACCATCGACTCTAGCCTACCCAATCAGATTCGCCCTGTTCAAACTGAAGCACTGAAGGGAGAGAATTTTCAAGTTGGGTTGGACGATGTTCGCTACTTCATGGAACGAATATGGATTCCACTATACGGCAACCATAGGAAACTTGTGTCGAGAAAACACACCGGCCTCGAGGTTCTAGTAGTCTGGGTTTTGATAGGAGATATTAGGATTTTGACTTGTGCGAAAGGCAAGATGGAATGTCAGAAACCTTCTGCTTTGCGTCAGCGACCAGAAACACCGATTTGGAAATGAGAACAGACTGCCACGGATTTTGTCACTGGACTACCTAAAACCCAGAACGGAAAAAATATCACCTGGGTGATCGTTGATTGTCTCATGTAACTAGTACACTCTCATGCAATCAAGGAAACTGACGAGTCTTCACAGCTTGTGAATATTCCTCTAGGAGAGGCGGCTTTTTAGACACGAGGTGCCAACTCATGTTATCTCTGATTTCAATCTATACCTGATTTATGAGAGGTACTACACAACACTCTTGGCTCATGACTAGACATGAGCATTGCTTATCACCATAGGGTAAATGGTCAGAGTAAACGAACCCCCCTGACACTCGAATACATGCTGCGAGCATGTATGTGATTGAGTTAGTAAAAATTGGAAGGATACATACCAGTGGCTGAGTTCTACCGTAGCAGTCACCAATCTAGTATTCAGACAGCTTTGTTTGAGGCATTGCATGAACAGTAACGCTAATCTCCTTGTTGGATTAAGGTGGGTGACAACCTAACCACAGGTCCAGGACTTATACTCGAAACTCTTGAGAAGACTGCTGGGATCGGAAATCGTTTGGCGGCAATGAGTGACCATCAGGAAAGTTGATAAGCTTAGGAAACACTGGGAGTTCGCTGTAGGTGATCGTATCATGTTGAAAATCTCACCCTGGGAGGGTGTGGTAGGCTTGGAAAGTGTGGCAAGCTTAATTTACGTTACGTTGAGTTATTCAGAATTCTGGAAGGAATCGGTCACGTCACCTACAAACTCGAGTTGCCCGACGAATTGGGTAACATACATGATGTCATTTATGTCTCGAATCTAAGGCAGTGTTTGTCCGATGAAACGCTTGTGATACCCTTATTGGAAGTCTGAGGTTAATGACAAGTTGCAGTTGTTGAGGAATCTACTGAAATCATGGACCAGGAAGTCAAGGTTCATTGACTTAGTCGAATTTCAAATTGTGAGAGTTCGTAGGAACTCAAGTCATGGACTGGAGTTCACGTGGGAACGCAATGATCGGAGTAAGCTCTAGTATCCTCAGTTGTTCAAACGGTTGTATCAACTTCTGAAATCATTGGAGAATTTTGGGACGAAATTCCCTTTCAGGTTGGGGATGATGTGGCACCTGCGGAAACTCCACAAATCCACAGTCATCCTGATCCAACACCTTGCTGTTATGGATTACATATCAAATTTCGGGACGAAATTTCTTTCAAGTTGGGGATGATGTGACAACCCGAGATTTCAAGGCCTTCCCTTTGTGCATCACTTGTTTCATAATCTTGTTTTCACAAATTGTTTTACATTGTATTGTGTGCCTGGAATATGAATGACTAAGAGTATTATTATCATCGGATGTTACATGAAAAATTAGGAACAGGAATGGGTTATTGTTTGATGTTTGGTCATGTCATGTGCTTATCACACTCGACGAAAAACTTATAGCGACGAAGAACTAGGTTCTTCATCACACGCACCCCTGACAAAAGAGGGTGTTTCGTCAAAACAAATCCCTGGCGAAGGAGGTCTTTCGCCAGAAAGGGCTTCGGCCCAGAATCATTTGTGGCCTAGGTTGTACCGATAGTTATTTTGTTTGCATAAATATTACGGATCGTCATTCTTAAACTCAAAAACCCTAAAACTCCCTCTCTATTCTCCTTTCCCTGTGTGGCGGCAATTGGAGGTCTTGAAGCTTGTCCATCCCGAATAAGTTAATCACCTTGGTATCACGGTTAGTGTCTATTGTTGTTTGTTGCTAGATCTTGATGTCATGTTGTTACGAATAACTAGGGTTCCATTAAAATATTGTAAGTCTAGAAGTGTTATGTTAAGATTTCGACGATTTGTATACGGTATGGTTCATATGAGGGTTTGATAGATTCTGTGTAATGAGTTAGTATGCATGATAGACAAACATCTGATTGTATGGTCAATGATTTATATGTTTAAATGATGAAACTGTATGATTTGATTTGTAGTGTATTCAATGTTTTGTGGTGAATCGGAAATAGGTCTCGGTCAATGTCTGTTATCATGTTTGAATCACGTATGTCAATGTTAATGTTAATGTTGGGGTTTATTAGTTGTGATGATGGACAATGATTAAGATTGATATGAACATCGTAATGTAACCGTCGTTTAATCCTCTGATTTTGCTGAATATGTATAACTGTTGTTATGTGATCACAGCCCTGTAACTGATCTCGACGAAACATAGGGATGTTTCGTCATATGTAACTCGACGAAACATAGGGATGTTTCATCATATGTAACCCGACGAAACATGGGAATGTTTCGTCATATGTAGCCCGACGAAGAATGGGGATACTTCGTTATGCAGGGTCTCGACGAAGTATGTTCTTCGTCGTCTATGAAATTTCGTCGTAAGGATTATAGATGGAATAGTAGAAATATACGGTGTGTAATGTTGGATGTTTGTGTTTACAAATGTTAACTGTTGCTTGAAAACGATATTGACCAAGTATGGAAAATCTGACTTGTATGGGATGGTTAGAACATTCATCTGTTGATTCGTGATAATCACATTGGATATGGTCTTGCATGAGAATTGAGTACTGATACATGCCATGTCTTGATTTTTTGATAAAAGCAATCTATGTAACAATACGTGATATACTGTTTGCAAATATGTGACGTGGATGATTGTGAAACTGATTTGATTGGTAATCACGGTAGGGTTTGGTTGACCAACTTGGAACGGATAATGTAACGTAACATACCGAGCAAATCTAAGGTGAGTTCACTTCTCTCAAAACAAGCATGTGTCCGGCGGGGACAATCAAACTGACAAAACTTGTAAACGGATTTTCGTAAACCCATATCTTAGTAGGGGATATGAGGCGGTTTTCAAATACCCACATCCCTGTAGGGGATGTGAGGCGGATTTCACAAACGCATATCCTTGCAGGGGATATGCAACGGTTTTCAGTAAACGTTGATGTTGGATAATACACTCACTCTCTATCACTTAAGTCCCATCATACAACTGGGTTAGTTGCTTGTAGGGCAACAGGGTTATTAGTTGATAGCGCTATTAGGTTTGGCACCCTCACGACGTACCTGGATAGGATGGGCGTGAACTAATAACTTTAAATCATGACCAATGTTTGATAGAGCATTGGAGAAGGGTAAAAAGGGCCGTCTGCGGTATCGAGTTATTATCAACATAACATGAATCAGTTATCAGTAACGAACGGTTTGACAAATCAGTGAACTCACCAGCGTTGTCTGATACACGTTTTTCTTCATGCTTGCAGGCCTTTAGGTACATGTTGTTGGAACTTGCTGTCTGGGATGCTGGAGTGGTTATGGGTCAAGTTACAAGGAATCACAAGACAAGTTTAATGGCTTTTATACACCTGAGTTACGAAATTGTTGACTATTGTATTATGCTTCCGCTGATTAATAAATAATGTTTTATAATGCTTTATTCTAATAAATGAAAGTTTAATTGAATTATTGTTACGAGTTCAATGTGATTGGTGGCTAGATCCTGGTACGTCACACGCCTCGCGGGGGATTTCCGCATGTGGTATTTTGGGGGTGTGACAAGTGTCGTCATCGGAATCAGTGGAATAAAGCTGCAGTCCTGCCGCCCGCAGGGTCAAGGAAGTTACACGCTCAAAGGAGTTTGAAACTGAAGGCAAGCTGGAGTCAGAAGATATCTCAACATCGGGTATGACTAGAGGAGGTACATCCAGTATAGCAACATCATCATCAACCTCCCTACATTTACTAATCCTTTGTGTAAAATGCTCCTAAAGTAAACTACAAGATCAAATAAACAATTAAAGAAAATCCATGGGTGGGCAACCCATGGTAACCGTCACCTGGGGGGGGGGGTATAGGGTTGGATTTCAACTATTTGGTTAGTTTAGTTAGTTAGATTCTAAGTTTAAGTTAGTGTTATATGTGTGTTGTGTAATTATAAGATGTGTTATGATGTTCGGTGACTATACCTAGCTCGAAAATGGTAAAACAATGCTTCTAGTGAAAATTTGGTGTTTCGGGTAGTGTCCAGTTGTTCGGTTGGTTACCGGTTCGTTAAGGTGCTAAACTACGCAGTTTATTGTGCTTTAGGTTCCCTTTTGTGACAGTTTTGATTCCCGACACTTGGGAAAGTATTCTGGACCATTAAACCATAATTCTGCATTATATTGTGTTGTTAGAATGCTGATTTTTGCTGAAAATTGCAGAATTCTGCAGTTTATGTGAGTTTTAGGCACTTTCCGGCACTTAAACTATCACTAGGAAGGCAGTTTTATGATCCTTGCTTTCCTACACACTATACTAGTGTAACTCTTGGTTTCTGGTTCATTATGTGTCTTAACATCATGTCTGTCTAAGTACTGAACTCCTGTCAGTACTTCTAGTTTGTCTGATAACTGTACTAACTTTTTTTCGTGCACTAATTTTTATTCACAGTGTGTTGTATACAATAATGATATGAAATTATGCAACATTTAATGCACTTTATATGTATGACAATAATTAGAAAGCATTCATGTCATTAATTCAGATCAAGCACAGTCATTAAAGCATAAATTACTGTTTAATGTGTACGGAATTACATGGAAATTTGACAGTTGTCACATGACAGACTTATCATTTGGCTTTGGCACCAGATTCCATACTTGACTCTTTTCAAACTGATCAAGCTCTTCTTGCATTGCTTGAATCTAGTCTGAGACATTTAGAGCTTCTTTGACAGATTTAGGTTCTATCTTGCTTAAGAACCCAGCAAAAGCACACTCATGTGATGTAGCAGATCTTGTTCTTACACCATCTTCTGGATTACCAATGATGTCAGATTAAACATGTCCTTTTATCCATCTTAACTTGTTGTGAAAAGTTGTTGGTTCTGATGGATTTGAAGTTTCCCCCTGGCATTTGCCTCATTTGTATGGAATGTAGCAGAATTTTAATTATCAGATGTATTTGCATTGTTCTGATTCAAGGTTTCTGATACATTTTCCATTTGTTCTGCAGGGTTAGTACATGATTTTTCCATAGATTTTTCTGTGAGATTTTGATCATGTCCTAGGAATTCTTCTGTTAATGTTTCAAAAAGATGTTCAATTTTTTCTTGTTTATCAGAAAGGTTTATTTCCTTCATATATTCATCAGAAACTTCTGTTTCTGATGAATCATCAAAAGATACATATAAACTTTCTCTGATTGTCCTTGTATTTAAGATAAAAATCCTATATGCTTTTGAGGACATTGAATAACCAAGAAAGATTCCTTTCTCTGCTTTTCTGTCAAATTTTTCAAGACTTTCAAAATCATTGAAAACAAAACACCTACAACCAAATGTGTGCAAAAAAATTACATTTGGTATTCTTCCATTTATAATGTTGAGGGTGTTTTATGATGTCTCTTGTTAATTATGGACCTGTTTTGGGTAAAACAAGCATTTGCTATTGCTTCTGCCCAAAAATGAGTGGGCAGTTTTGCATGAGCAAGCATTGTTCTGGCTGCTTCCACTAAGCTTATGTTTCTCTTTTCTACCACTCCATTTTGTTGTGGTGATCTTGGAGCAGAAAAGTCATGAGAGATTCTTTTGCTTACAAGGAAGCTCTTAACTATTGAGTTATTAAATTTTGTTCCATTATCTGTTCTGATCCTTCTGACTGATAATTTTAAAAGATTTTCAATTTTTCTGATAAAATTTATGATCAGATCTGGAGTTTCACTTTTCTTTCTTAAAAACTCTACCCATGTGTATCTGGAAAAATCATCTACAATGACAAGTATGTACTTATTTCCCGAACAGCGTTCAGTGCTTATGGGTCCACAAAGATCCATATGCAAAAGTTCTAAATTTTGTGTTATTGATGATTCAGAAATTGTTTTGTGTGAGCTTCTTTTAAATTTACCCCTTTCACAAGCTTCACAAATTTTATCCTTCTTTGAGGATATCAAAAGTAATCCTTTTACCAGTCCTTTGTTTGCTAATTTTCTTAAATTTTTTAAAGTTTAAGTGGGCTAATCTTTTATTCCACAACCAACTACTACCTTTGTTAATTTTTGAAAGTAAACACAATTTAGGATGTTCATTTTCCTCTTTAAAATCAAAATAGTAGATAGACTGTCTTATTCTTTTTCCACTTAAATAGATCTTATTGTCATCCAGACTAATTAGCAAACATTTTTCTGGTAAGAAGGTTACCTGAAAACCTTTGTCACATAATTGACCACAGTTTAGCAGATTGTACTTTAAGCCTTCTACATAGGCTACTTTTTCGATGGTCAAAGATCCGTACTTTATACATCCATACCCCAATATCCTCCCCTTTACTCCATTTCCAAAGTTAACTAGTTTACCCAGTTTTGAAACAAAATTACTGAGTAAGCTCCTATCTCCAGTCATGTGCTTGGAGCTACCAGAATCGCAGTACCAAATCTGCTGCACATGATGGCCTGAAATGGTATAGTTAGAGGGTTTTTGGTACCCAGACTTGCTTGAGTACTTTTTCTGATGAAGTTTTAATCAGATTGTCTTCTTTTGATGAACTTTCATCAGAATATCTGTTACATGCTGAGCCATGAACAAATTTTTCAATTTTTGTTTGGAGATGGTGTTGAACTAGCTTCAGAATGTCAATACACATACAAGTTTCTTTATCCGAATTTTCTGATTTCTCTTCTTGTGATGGATGTTTTGGATACATTTGAAATTTTGAGTGAACTTCTTCTAGAGTTTTTGAAAACTTTTTTTTGGATTCACTTCTCTTTGCTTTTAAGTTTATTTTTGAAATTTCAAAAGAGTTCTCAGAACTTATTGATCTGCGTGATTCTGAATCAGATTCTGATGTTAATTTATTAGAAATCTGATGTGTTTTCTTTACAAAGGTGGTGGGTTTATTTACATTTGTGTTGGATCTGAGTTTGTTTCTGATTGTATTTTGTGTTTGGAATTAAGATGAAAATGAATGAGTGTGCAGCGGAATTATGATGAAAACAAACTTTGCATACAATCAAACGAGAGTAATACTTTGATCAAACATCTTTTCACAATGAATCGAAAGATTGAATTTATTTCAATAACGATTACAATGATTGATGAATGAATGCAAACTCCCCCTCAGCCAGAGCTCAGTTGTTTGTTCGTGCAAAGAAGACGATGATGCAAAAGAGCTAATAGAACAGTACAAAGTACTGAACTATTTATAGGCACTTGCAAACCACTGAGCATCTTAGCTGACGTCACCATGAAAGTGACATCTAACCTCCTAACAAACTCTAACCTCTGATCAATACAAACACTGCTATGCTAACTACTGCTATTTACATTACATTACAAACAGACTATATAACAGATGCTGCAACCTTCTACTGCTGTGAACCCAGCAGTACTTGTCCGGATCAGCAATACTTGACTCAAAGCAGTAGATTGAATCAGCAGAGTTTTGGTCTTCCATCAGTCTTTAACTTTGGGCAGCAGTTGTAAGGCAGCACTTTGCAAGATCAGTAGATAGGAGGTCAGCAGATATGAAATCACTTTCAAGGGGAGAGATTTGTATGTAAACATCTGCTTATTCTGGATCCACTGCTCTGATCCAGTTTTGGCTTTAATTATCTGTTCCTCTGATAGGGTTCAATCCCAACAATCTCCCCCTGGAACAGATAATGCCAAAACTCTTCATTATTGTGGAAATCTTTATTGCCTCATCAACAGTTCCCTTATCTGACCTTTAAATTGTAGTTCAAAGTCTAGGGCATCTGTATCTTCATCATCCCTGCTAAGTGGAAGATCAAGGAGATCCTGCAAATCTTCAAGACTCAGGCCTAGAGCTTGTTCCCTTGATATTTTCTCCACTTCTCCACCAGACCTAAGCAAAGTCAATACGCAGGTCTGTTTGTCAGTTTCCCACTTTAGTATTTTTGAGTCTGGTGGGTTTCTTGGGAGATGTTTATTTGCAGAGGTATTTGGTGAGGCTGGCCTATTCATAACTGGCTGAGCAGTATTTGCAGTTTGATCCAAACCAAGAGTTTCTATGATCATTTTCTTTATGCCTTCTTTTACAAGTTCATCTCCTTTTATCATCTCTTGGATGGTTTCACCTCCCAACTGTTTGTGTGTCCTTTTGTAGATGGCAGCACCAGTTGGAGCAGTGGCTCTCCTGATTTGCAGCTTTGTTGGTCTTTTTGAAACCTCTGCTTCAGGATAGTCAGGCTTTTGAGGAACTTTTGGATCTTTCTTTCTTAGTTCCTCCAACCTTTTGTAGGTGGCCCTGACCACATCTTCTTTCCATCTAGCAATTTGTCTTTTGTTTCCATATTCAGTAGCAACCAGTTCCTCTTTCATTCTTTTCAGTTCTACCTGTTTGTCAGGTACATTCTTTCTAAACTTTGCCCAGTCAGGAGGAGTGTGAGTGACCTTCCTTTTTATCGTGTCTTGAATTCTTGCAGCTTCATCTTCAAGCTCAGGAACAGTCCACTCTTTGTACATGTGTCTCTCTCCTTTGTACTTCTGGTGAGCCATGATGCTTTCAATGTAGTCTTTCTTCAAAGTTTCAGCTGCTCTTTCTGAAATTTGTTGACTGGCATTTTTTGCAAATTGTTCTAGGGATCTGACCTGTGTAAGCAGATATTGATAGTTTCTTGAAATTTCTTTGTCAGATTTCCATTATGTGTTTCTTTTTGAGATACCCTCTGCTTGCTTGGCCTTGAGTTTCAAATATTCATCAACATTTTTAGGCCAGGGATATCCTTTGATTGATGGCAAACTCCTTTTGGCAGGGTCATCCTCATAGTAAAAGGATTTTATTTCTTCTCTAACAGCTGCTAGTTCAAGAGGAAATTGAACACCTGCAGGAGGTAAGGGCTTGTACATTTGAACTGAAGAGAGAGGAACAGGTTTTGGTAATGTGACAAGAGCTAAAGATTTTGAAGATGTTTGTGGTGGTGAAGTGTCATCATCTTTGAGAATTAGTCTTCTCCTTTTTGGTTTAGGAGGGACTGATGATGTTTGAGATGGAACAGTGGTGGTAGATTGAGTGGCAGTGGTTTGTGATTGACTAACAGTTGTTGAAACAACTGGTGTTTCAACCACTGTTGTCATTGCAACAGATGTTATAACATCTGTTGTCTTCTGCTTTTTATCAGCAGGTGAAAGTGGTGGTGAGATTGTTTCTGGTGGTGACAGTGGTGGTGATGAAGTAGTGGTGTGTGTTGAGGTGGTGTGTGTTGAAGTGAGAACAGATGTTGAAACCACTGAAGTACCAGCAGTAGTTGATACAACAGGAGTTACAACAGCTGTTTGGGTGGAGGTTTGATGCTGATGGCTTTTGGATGGTGGTTTTGGAATATGCTTTGGAATTCTAGATGAGGTGGACTTAGGTTTCCTTTTTGTCTTAGGATTTTTAGTATCCTTTGAACCAGAACAACCCTGCTCATACAGCTCCATGAAAGCTCTTTTCTCCTCATTCCACCTTGAAATATCCTTTGCCATTCTATCTCTTTTTACACTTGCTACTCCTTCATCAAGTGCTTCTTGAGTTGCATCAACCTTTTTACTACCATCTGGCACAGAAATTTTTCTGGTCATAGCATCCCTTTCAGGTTCAATGTAAAGACCATCATCTATTCCTTTCTTCTTCCACTCCTGAATTTTCTCCCCCTTTTTGGCATTATCTTCTGGGAGTTGAACAATGAAAAGTATTGTTGGAGGAGCAGTGCCAGTGGTTTCCAATAAATGGGCCTTGATTGCCTTAATATCTGCTTGAGTGTTCTTGTACCTAGACTCCATAATGGTTCTCAGCTTTTGGACATGAAGTTCATGTTGCTGATCAGCCATTTCTTTTTGTTTTTGGAGAAAAGGTTGGAAGAGAGTCCAGAGCTCATTTGTAGCAGATGCTTGTTGTGGAGCAGGTGCTTGAGATGGAACAGCAGTTGATTGTACCTTTTGTACCTGTAACAACTGTTGTAGCATATCTTTGAGTTCTGCAACAGAGTTATCAAGCTTTTCAACACGATCCATCAATTTCTGGTACTTTAAACCATCACCCAATTTAATGGGATCATCTGATTTCCCACTAACAGTGGTTTTATCAGTGGTTGAGGTAGGGAGTGTACTCCAAACACTAACCACTGATGCCCCTTTTTCTTGGTACTGGGGTCTTCTTCCTTCAACACTTGACAACCTTTTGATGTTGCCAGTAGGATAAATAAATCCACTGGTGGTTGGCAGAGGTGCTATGTAAGGAATTGCCTCCAAGGAAGTCTTATTAATGTAACCACTGTCCAACTGTAAACCAATGGGTTCAATAGTTGTAGTGGCTGCTTCACTTGGACTACCACCAAGATTTACTTGTAACTCAAGGGGTCTAACCTCCTCAGGTTGTGTTGGTGGGTTAGCAAAGATTGATACATCAGACCCAGTCAGTTGTTGAGGTATATTCTCATTGATAGGTGATTGAGAAGGACTGGTTAGTGCCTGGTTCAAATCAATTGCATCCAACAGCAGTTTGGTTGGTGGGGGAATTGTGAATGTGATGTTTGGTGAAGAAAGAGGATTTGCTCCGGGTATTGAGCTGTGGATGATAGAAACAAGTGTTTCTAGAGCATCATGATGTGGAGACCCTATTTGTACAACCTGTTCTTTTTGTGAAGAAGCAGGAGGAGTTTCGGTTATGGGTTGAGATATTTGGACCAACTGCTGTGAGGAAGAAGCAGTAGTGGTTTCTTGTGACTTTTGTGTTGTCACAGGCATTTGCTCTGGTATCTCATCCTCCAGAGTTGCCTTTTTGATTGGTTTGGGGGGTTTTTGAGTTTTTCTTTTTGTTGGCTTTTTGGTTATTGTAGGTGTGGGTTTCAAAAAAGTTGGTCTGCTGCTTTGATCACCTTGAGCAGTGGGCTCAACAGCATATACCTGAGGAGCAGTTGTAACTGCTAAAATCTGCTCAGGCACCTCTGCTTGTGTTTTACAAGGTGTTAACATTCTTGAAAAAGTTTCAGTTGTTAAACTGTTTATTTGAGTAGAATCACCTTGGTTTATTACAGCTAAATCATCCTTACTGAATTTCTTTGCAAAATAGTAACTTAAAAACCTTGGAAACAGTAAGAATGATTTTGTTTCAACATTATTAACCAAATCTTTAAAGATTTCCCGAGAATAGTTAAAATTTTCTTCGTGAAGAATTGCATATCCCAGATTTTGAATCTTTAAAGGGATTTCATTGAAAGAAGTGGTTTTGTTTGAAACACATAGTAGGAGGGTATGAAATAAAAATCTGGTTGTAGAAGGAAAATAACCTTTTTGTAAGGTAAGTTTCTTCATCATTGTGGCTTCATACCCTCTTTCAATGAAGTCAGTTTGTAACTCGTTTTTAGTGAAAGAAAGTTTACCTTCCAGATCATCGAGTTGAAAGACCTCTGAAATGGATTGTGGCGTGAGGTGGACAGCTTTACCCTTTATAGAAGAGTGTATGGTGGTTGCAGTGTCTCCTTGTTTTTCAAGGGTTGCATTCTTCCAGAACTCTCTTTGGGTCGCCAAATAGATTGGTGCGTCGGCGGTGAACAAAGTTTTGTACTTTGATTTGGCCATGGTGTCAATGATGGAATCGAAAACATTGGTGGTTCCTGGTTTTGTGAGAAGACCCAGGAGATTGTGAGATGGTTTATGTCACACCCTGGCTTTGCGGAAGCGTGGTAAATTTTGGTGTGACTTCTTAATACCATAGCTTAACCATAACAAGCTATATGAATTTAAAAACCATGCAAGTCATCCATTAAGTTTTGAAAACCAAATACAGTACCATTGTTTTTAACATGCAACCATAACCTTGTTCAACAACATTACAACTTATATCATAACATAAACGTGGTTTAAGGACTGTGTCTTGTCCAGGAAAGAGACACATCCCCTAAACCCTGATGACTCCATGACAAGTGCAGCGGAAAACGTTCCATACCGTGCCAGATCCGTTTAATTTCCTGAAATACATGTGAGTTGAAAAATCAACAATAATGTTGAGCGAGTTCATGTGCAAGTGAGTAAGTAAAAACACTTGTAAGTATAAAAGTTTCCTGGTATGTAGCAGTGTAAGAGGACTTGTGATCACCAATGGTTTGCAAGGCCATTAGCATGTCATGAAGTGCAAGTAAGTAGACACAACCCTAGCTGATTTTTGCGTTGGGCAACCAAGTCACTCCAGGTCCGTTTTGGTTAGCCTCAGAGAGGTCCGTTTGGCCTAGAGCTGGGCTCGCTACACCCAGATAGATCTACCGCTCGAGTCCCTCGGTGTTCTAACTACCCAGTTCACATGATCTAAACCTCCTTACGTAAATCATACCGTGTATAAAGTACTTGTAATCATAGTAACATGTATTTCACCCCCGCAGTTAAGAAAACTGAAAACAGTTAGAGAAAAGGGGGACATGAACTCACAGTGAATGCGCGTCTCTACCAAGTGTCTCCAATATAGTAAGCTGTGCAACGACCTACAAGTGCTAATTCTATTAGACGGACGGCCGTGCCTTAGCTTTATAGTTTATGTCTTTTGGGAAATAGTTAGACAACTATTTCGTGTTTATGTTCCGTATACACTTGGTAGTTATACTTCTTCCCAAGGATGGGGGATACAATACATGTGCGTAAGTTACGTTTTATAAATCTTGTGGTAATGTAATTACCGGTGTAACTTATATGTTTATGGAAGCGTTCGTAAAGTTTTGGGAATCATTAACGCTTGTAAATATTATTTTACTCTAAAATAATATTTATGTATTTTCACAAAATAAACATAAACAGTGTTGTGACAAATATACTTATCACGTTAATCTTTGTGAAAATCCCACCTCCGAATATTTAGTAAATAAAGTCATGGCGAAATTTTATGTTTCGAAAATATGTCCAAAGATAGTTCTAACACTTGTTGTGTAAAAATTCTAAGTGTTAGGTTTTTAGAAAATTTCGCCAGAGTTTCCTCTGTAACTGGAGGTGGCCACGCTTTCAAGCGTATCATTTTCTTTTAAACAAATCAATCAACAACTCCTTTATTCAATCAAACAATTTCCGACACAACAAACTAGTCGACAAGTATGTAAATGTGCATAATCGCACGAACTTGTAGTTTTTCCGCAACTTTAATGTAAATCACCTTTATATATGTGGATCCTTATATAAAGTAACTTCAATCTTGTAAAAACCCCGTGTTTAAAGAAATCCGTCTTTACAACTTCTAGTCATTTTCCCAAAAATAGTTATTTGTCGGATCTTTCCATTTCACAAGTGTCTACACACTTGTGGTTTATAAAATCATATTTATTAGTGTAAGATCCATCTTTAGAAAAACATGATTCCTTTAAAGTGTGGTCTTTCAGAAATACCACTTGCGGATACGTAGATCCGCTAGTTTTAAACACCATTGTACCGGTTAAATTACTTTTACACAAGTAAAATATTTTCACACAAGTTCATGCATCTTGTGTGGTAGAGTTTCGCCTTTAACCCTTGTATCTAGTCAAAAACGAGTTTATGTGAAGATACATGATCTTACAAAGTCGGGTTAAACGGAGATCCGAGCTACCACATCATAGATCGGGTCTAGATAAACACATATTTCAAGTCCTACGACTTTTACACAAGTTATATGCTATTAACCACCATTTTTGTGCTTTTACTAGACTTTAATGCATCATCTTTCAATATAACGAGATTCAACCGACAATAATCCTTTTAACCACTTTAGATGAGTGTAAAAACAAGTTTTAAGTGATATACCTCTAGCTCGGGGCTAGGGAAGAATCGTGACGAAAACGGGGTGGATAAAAGCTAACGGGAGTGGTCCTTCGTGTTCCGCTTGCACCAAAGCTCCTAATACGCGACCTTGGATGTTTGTATGATCTTGGAATGATGAAAGCAAGAACCGAAAGTATGGTGGCGGTTGGTGGGGTGTTCGGCCGAGAGTGGGAGAGAGCAAGAGAGTAGTGTGAGTTTGTTGATAAGTGAAGTGATTAAGTCTTGTGTGATTAGTGGGTATTTATAGAAGAAGTCATGTGCTATTGTCCAATGGTTAAGGTGTAGCATAGATACTAGACAACATTGGATTCAACAAGATCTCAAGTACAAGGTGTTGCCCCCTAGGTAACCGATCGGTTTGGGGGGGGGGGGTCTCTTGTTCGATTTTAATTAGATGGTTAGGATGATTAGTTTAGTTAAATAGGTTAAGTTAAGTGTCTAACCTTGTTAGTTGTATGTTACACATTATGGCGGGTGTTAGGGTAATCAGGGACCCTAACTGGCTCAGAAAAAGAGTAATAATGAAAATAGTATTGTTTTCATGTTCCGGGTAAAGTCCGGGTGTCCGGTTGGATAGTAATCCGTTAAAGTGTTACAAAAGACTTTAAAGTGTCGTTATTACATTTTTAGTGACACAATTTGTTTTCCCGACACTTTAGAAAGTGTCTAGTAATATTTTCTCATGTTCTGGCACTTTGCTAGTCAGCTAGAAGCTGGTTTATTTATTAAAGTGCTGTGTTTGGTACTTAAAGTACGTTTTTTTTGGCACATCCGAATCAGTGTATCTTATCCCTAGAGACGCGGTACCACAACCCTTATATCCTACACTCACTACCAGTGTAGCCAAAATATTTGAGGCTCTTAACAGGCCTTAGAGGCAGTGTCTGCCTGATGCTGGTCATATCAGCATGTTCACTGTGTATCCGTTTAGTGCTACTGTGCTTTTTGTGCATCATGTTTGTCACTAGGGTGCCGTATGTAAATAATGTAGTGACAGCATATAAAGTATGATGCAAGTAAGTGCATGTATCAGTATGCAGGTAGCAGTTCATCAGCTAGTTCAATCAAGCACAGTAATTAAGCAGTAATTAATCATTAATTAAGTTGTACGGATACCTGGTTTAGTGCGGGTTGTCACATTCTCCCCCCGTTAAATAAATTTCGTCCCGAAATTTAAGTTCTACTTGTAGATGCAGAGTTCTTAGGAAATAAGTGGGGGCATTTCTCTTTCATCCGGTCCTCACGTTCCCATGTGAATTCAGGACCATGTCTGGCATTCCAACGAACTTTGACGAGTTTGACACTGCTCCGGCGGGTCTTGTTAACTTTCCAATCCGTGACCTCAACAGGTTCTTCAACGAAGTGGAGCGTGTCGTCAATATGAATCTCGTCGATAGGAATGGCAACGTCAATTTGAGTTGGACTTTTCTTTAAATTGGATACATGAAATGTATCGTGAACACCATTCAGTTCAGCAGGTAGGTCCAACTTGTATGCTACTGTCCCAATTCCTTCCAGAATTTTGAAGGGACCAATGTAGCGCGGATTTAACTTTCCATGCTTTCCAAAGCGTGCTACCCCTTTCCCGGGTGAAACCTTTAACAACACCATTTCTCCGACTTGGAAGTCCACATGCTTCCGGTTTGGGATCCGCGTAGGCCTTTTGTCTGTGGCGAGCGGCTTCGATGCGTTTAAGTATTTGCGCGATCTTGTCTGTCGTCTCTTGGACGATCTCAGGACCAGCAAGCTGCCTATCACCTGCGTTAGACCAACATAGTGGTGATCGGCACTTGCGTCCGTATAGGGCCTCAAATGGCGCGACACCAATACTGGTGTGGTAGCTGTTGTTGTATGAAAATTCGACCAAAGGTAAGTGTTTATCCCAGCTACCGCTCAAATCCATAACACATGCCCTCAGCATGTCTTCCAAAGTTTGTATCGTTCGCTCGCTCTGGCCGTCAGTTTGCGGATGGAACGCAGTGCTCAGATTCAATTGTGAGCCAAAAGATTCTTGGAAGGATTGCCATGCCCTTGATACAAACCTTCCGTCTCTATCAGAGATGATCGAGAGTGGTACTCCATGACGTGCTACGATCTCTCTCATGTAAATTTCCGCAAGTTTACTAGTACTGTCTTTCTCCTTGATTGGCAGAAAGTGTGCGGATTTTGTTAGGCGGTCAACAATCACCCAAATCATATCATGGCCTCTTGGCGTTCTTGGCAGTTTTGTAACGAAATCCATTGAGATTTGTTCCCATTTCCACTTGGGAATCTCAGGTTGTTGCAGAAGTCCCGAAGGCTTCTGGTATTCTGCCTTGACCTTAGCGCACGTTAAACATTTGCTCACGTAAACAGCAACGTCGCCTTTCATCCTAGGCCACCAATAGTAATCTTTGAGATCCTGGTACATCTTATCCGATCCAGGGTGGATAGAGTACCGTGACTTGTGCGCTTCGTCGAAAATAACTTCCCTTAATCCACCAAACAGAGGAACTCAAATCCTTTTCTCAAAGCATAACGTTCCTTCCTCGTTTGGTACCAAAAGCTTTTCCATTCCACGGAGATATCCTTCCTCAAGGTTTCCCTCCTTGAGAGCTTCCTTTTGTGCAGCGCGAATGCGCGAGGAAAGATCGGTTCGTATGATCATTTCCAAAGCTCTAACCCTTATGGGCTTGATTCTTTCTTTACGACTTAGGGCATCGGCGACTACATTCGCCTTCCCTGGGTGATATTTTATCTCGCAGTCGTAATCGTTCAACAATTCAACCCATCGTCTTTGCCTCATATTCAACTCCTTCTGGTTGAATATATGCTGTAGGCTTTTGTGATCTGTGAAGATTGTGCACTTCGTACCATACAGGTAGTGTCTCCAGATCTTTAAAGCGAAAACCACTGCGCCAAGCTCTAAATCGTGTGTGGTATAGTTCTTTTCGTGCACTTTCAGTTGGCGTGATGCGTAAGCAATGACCTTTTGGCGTTGCATCAACACACAACCCAATCCTTGACGCGATGCGTCGCAGTACACCACAAAATCGTCGGTACCTTCTGGTAGAGCTAAGATTGGCGCGTTACAAAGCTTATCCTTCAATATCTGAAACGCTTCATCCTGTTTGATTCCCCAATCAAACTTCTTATCCTTCTGCGTGAGGAGCGTCAAAGGTTGAGCGATCTTTGAAAAGTCCTCGATGAACCTTCGATAGTAGCCAGCCAAACCCAAGAATTGTCGAATCTCGGTTGGCGTTGTAGGCGTTTCCCAATTCTTGATTGCCTCGATCTTTGTGGGATCAACATGAATTCCATCCCCATTAACCACATGTCCAAGAAACTGGACTTCGCGTAGCCAAAACTCGCACTTGGAGAACTTGGCATACAACTGTTCCTTCTTTAGCAGCTCCAAAATAGCTCTTAGATGCTGTTCGTGCTCAGCCTTTGTTCTTGAATAAATCAAGATGTCATCGATAAACACGATCACGAACTTGTCCAAGTATGGCTTGCAAACTCTATTCATCAAGTCCATAGACACTGCAGGTGCGTTTGTCAGACCAAACGGCATAACGAGGAACTCGTAGTGTCCATAACGAGTTCGGAAGGCTGTTTTCGGGATACTTTCCTCCTGTATCCTTAGTTGATGGTATCCAGATCGAAGATCGATCTTAGAGTAACAGCTTGAACCTTGAAGTTGGTCGAACAGATCATCGATTCTCGGCAGAGGATACCTGTTCTTGATCGTCAGCTTGTTCAATTCTCTGTAGTCAATACACATGCGGAAACTTCCGTCCTTTTTCTTGACAAACAGGACCGGAGCTCCCCAAGGCGAGAAGCTTGGTCGGATAAAACCCTTGTCTAACAACTCTTGAAGTTGTGTCGACAGTTCCTGCATCTCAGATGGAGCAAGTCTATAAGGTGCCTTAGCTACAGGCGTTGCGCCTGGAACTAGGTCGATGTGAAACTCTACTTGCCTCTGAGGTGGCAGTCCAGGTAAGTCTTCCGGGAAGACTTCTGGATACTTCCTTACGACAGGGATGTCTTCGATCCTTGGCTCGGCAGCCTTCTTATCCACGATGTGTGCTGGAAAAGCAACACATCCTTTCTGTAAACACTTCATTGCTTTCAAGCAGCTGATAAATCTTAGCGGCGTGTCACGCTTCTCTCCGTGAACCACAATTGTCTCACCATCGTCAGTTGAGATACGAACAACTTTCTCGTGACATACTATCTCAGCCTTGTTTCCGGATAGCCAATCCATTCCTACCACCACGTCGAAGCTTCCCAATTGGACTGGTAGTAGATCCAAAGTAAACTCACGTTCTCCCAATTCTATCACACAGCCTCTGATTACTTCGTTGGCTTCGACTAACTTTCCATTAGCTAATTCGATCGAGTAGGGAATATCTAACTTACTAGCGGTTAAACCAAGTATATTCTTAAATTCTAATGACACGAAGCTTTAATCGGCACCAACATCAAACAAAAATAGATGCAAAAGTTTTGGTTGTTAGAGAACGTACCAGAAACCATACCTGGATCCTGGCATGCCTCACAAGCTCCGATGTTGGATTTTCTCTCACGGTCTTGTTTCAACTTCAGGCATTCCCTCTTAAAATGTCCAACTTCCCTACAATGGAAGCATCCTATCATTCGGCCATTTCCTTTCCCATTTCCACCTAGAGCATTGTTACTGTTTTCTCCTTGTATGGAACTCTTCATCCCACAACCTTCCTTGTTGTGTCCTTTCCTCCCGTACCAAGGCTTCTGACATCCACAATCATGGCGATACTTGCACCCAGCACATCTTGGTTTAGTTTCCAAATAAATCTTATCACTGGCCTGTTTGTTAGGGCAATCTTTCTTGAAATGCCCTTTGTCCCCGCAGTCAAAGCAACCTCAAATAGATCTTTGTTCATCGTTATTCACTTGGGTATCTTGGGTAAGCTTCCTTTTGTTCTTTCCAGACGATCCTACCTGAGTTTTCTTGTCAGGGTTTGCAAGTTTTTCTAGTCTAATTGCTTCCGTAACGAGTGCCAAGCCCATCTTACTTGCAACATTGGTTGTTGGTGGCGTAGATGCTGTCATCAAGCTCAAGACTTGAGGCGCCAGTTCCCAAATGAATTGTTCCAATTTCTTCAGTTCGGGTTTTACCAGGTATGGAACAATTTGTGACAGATCATGGAGTCGTTGCACGTACTCCAACACCTTCGGACCTTCCATCATTAGGCTCCGATATTCATCTTCCCACTTCTGGGTTTCCGTGTGGGGGCAATACTTCTTATGCATCATTTCTTTCAACTCATCCCAAGTTAACGCGTATGCTGCAGTTAGGCCCATTATTCGAACCTGAAGATTCCACCATAATCGAGCTCCATCTTGAAACAACTCAGAAACGTATGGGACCTGTTGTTCTGGCGTACAGCCGCTCGTTCGAAAGATGGATTCCATACTTTCAATCCATTTTACAAAAGTTATGGCACCCCCAGTGCCGTCGAACTTCGGAGGCTTGTAGTTGAGGAAGTGCCAGTAGGAACAACCGTTATTTTCTGAGGTGCCCTTGATTGGTTCGGAGCGTAGGGCCTCGTGCTGTGCTATCGCTGCAGCAATTATCTTTTTAAGTTCCGCCTCAGAGGTGGGCATGCGCATTTCGCGTCTTGGCGGCATCTTCTAAAAGATGTTTCACATAGGTTAGATCATAGCAAGTGAAGTGTACGTATGCATTCAACAATACCAACACATAACATCTCGTGTTATCAACAAGTCAATCACATAACCTCTTATGTTATAGGACATAAACAATTGATTGAACATCGCATGTGATGAGAATACTGCGATCGTATTGCCACAATTCGAGACCACAATGTAAAGTTTACAAGTACACCACTATATCGTACTACATCAATGACTTAGTAGGGGACGACCCTAGACAAGTCGTGCGATCGCTGGACATGTTCAGGAGTCTCTGGTTCGTCCATTCAAATTTCAGGACTCCACGTCAAGTTTCCGAATTTCTGTCCTAAAACAACATTTCTTCCCAATCGTTTCCTTGAGCTCGTCCCAGCTCAGTGTATAAGCAGCGTCTGTGCCAAGGGTCTGAACCTGGAGGTTCCATTAAGAGAGTGTGCCATCTAGAAATATCCCTGAGATGTAGGTAACACTCCGTTGGGGCGAACAGTCACTTGTTCTTAAAATGGAGTTGGTCTCTTCGGACCAACGAACAAATGCATCGGTGCCTCCTGTTCCGTCAAAGTTTAAAGGCTTGCAGCTCAGGAACTGTTTATAGGTGCAGCCAGTTGGAGAGTTATCTCCAGTAATGCCGTCGTTGTACTTAGAGTGGAGGGCTTCATGTCGTGCATTTATCTGTGAGATGCGTTCTTGCAGCTCGTCTTCTGTCCTTAGTAAAGTACTGGTATTTGTGTCACGTCTGGGTGACATTCCCTTTGACGAAATAGTGTGAACTGGGTTGGACAATGTTTCAATTGTCTATGGGGTATATATAGCAAAGTAAGCCATCATGTAATCACCCCGTTTCACACGCAAGTGTACTCACTGTATCAGTGGGGAAATAAATTCCTGAGCCTTCACATAGGCTTGTCAATTTGGCTTGTTGCTTGTAATAGAATGAACTCGAGGCTACATCGCCTAGGTCATTTGTGTTTAAGCTATTTCCTGCCGCATTGGTTATCATTAGCTTGACCCGCAGAGTCCACCAGGATTCCTGTGTACTACAAATCGTTATTACGTGGGCCCCCGTAATAATAAATTGTCTTGCACAGTTACCCCAAATTTTCTCTCGTTCAAGCAGATGATCAATCAAGGAGCAACAGCCGGTGCATTGGCATGAACAGGGTCATGCTCCAATGCGGGGTCAGGAGCAGTGCCTGGCTCAGGGGCCACAGCTAGCTTCGAGTCAAAAACTCCATCTCAAAATCAGCTGGATCAACAATCACAGGGGTTACAGGATCCCCCAAGGGCTGGTCTAAGTGCATGAACTCAATGTCATGGTCTGGATCAACACCAGGCGGAAAAACAGAATTGTCCTCATAATCGCGATTAAACTCAAAGTTGTGTGTGGGATCCGGTGCAGCTGATGATGCCATATCAGGGTCGGCGTCGTGTAAGTGGTGCTGCGTTCCCTGTATGTGCGAAGACGCGGATGTCAGAGGCTCAAATGAGTCTGGGATAGGGGAATGAGTTTCCCCTACAGGAGCGTCCGCATGCAGTAGTCTAACGCTAGCAGCGAGAGGGCCTTGCCCTCAAGTGGGTCCTCCTCTTAATAGTTCGACCTCGTCTTTAGAGGCAATGTCGGGGGCATATCAACAACGAGATAAGCGGCAAGGGGCACAGGAGCAGGGATCACCGCCAGTGGTAAATTCCCAACAAGATGGCCATCAGTAGGCTCTGCTACGACTAAAGGGTTGAAAGTCGTCATTGTCTGTGCCGGTAGTATCAGAAATGTACACCTCGTGCTTCGTTGATCTATGTCGTCTGATACTGTGGTCATGGGGTTCGTAGTGCCCATCTTTCTAGTACTTGATGAAAGCATAACGTTTGTAACACAAACATATATACGTATAATAATCAATCATATAATCAGTTAATCACATAAGTCACCAAGTAAGGTATCACATACTTCTCCTAGTCTTACTAGCCAATTTCATCCAGTCTACAAGACTGCTCTATCCTTCACTTAAACCAAACCTCGATCCTCCAGATCGATCCTTAGCCCTCCAGGCTGAACCTTTTCTTCCTAGCCTTGCTAGCCCACTATCTTGGTCACCTAGACCAAGCCTCGATCCTCCAGATCGATCCTATAACAAACCAACGTGCTCAACTACCTTGACCATCTCGATCCTCCAGATCGATCCTCAGCCCTCCAAGCTGAACTTATAATTAATAAAATGTGCTCAACATTTGTTTGTAAAAAGTGTGGATCTGGACTTAAGTGGTATGCAGAAAAATGTTTTCGTGAGAGCCCTAGTGATCATAGTCTAGACTCGAGACAGAATCCTAGTTCGCTATGATCAGAGCTCTGATACCAAGCTGTCACACCCTGGCTTTGCGGAAGCGTGGTAAATTTTGGTGTGACTTCTTAATACCATAGCTTAACCATAACAAGCTATATGAATTTAAAAACCATGCAAGTCATCCATTAAGTTTTGAAAACCAAATACAGTACCATTGTTTTTAACATGCAACCATAACCTTGTTCAACAACATTACAACTTATATCATAACATAAACGTGGTTTAAGGACTGTGTCTTGTCCAGGAAAGAGACACATCCCCTAAACCCTGATGACTCCATGACAAGTGCAGCGGAAAACGTTCCATACCGTGCCAGATCCGTTTAATTTCCTGAAATACATGTGAGTTGAAAAATCAACAATAATGTTGAGCGAGTTCATGTGCAAGTGAGTAAGTAAAAACACTTGTAAGTATAAAAGTTTCCTGGTATGTAGCAGTGTAAGAGGACTTGTGATCACCAATGGTTTGCAAGGCCATTAGCATGTCGTGAAGTGCAAGTAAGTAGACACAACCCTAGCTGATTTTTGCGTTGGGCAACCAAGTCACTCCAGGTCCGTTTTGGTTAGCCTCAGAGAGGTCCGTTTGGCCTAGAGCTGGGCTCGCTACACCCAGATAGATCTACCGCTCGAGTCCCTCGGTGTTCTAACTACCCAGTTCACATGATCTAAACCTCCTTACGTAAATCATACCGTGTATAAAGTACTTGTAATCATAGTAACATGTATTTCACCCCCGCAGTTAAGAAAACTGAAAACAGTTAGAGAAAAGGGGGACATGAACTCACAGTGAATGCGCGTCTCTACCAAGTGTCTCCAATATAGTAAGCTGTGCAACGACCTACAAGTGCTAATTCTATTAGACGGACGGCCGTGCCTTAGCTTTATAGTTTATGTCTTTTGGGAAATAGTTAGACAACTATTTCGTGTTTATGTTCCGTATACACTTGGTAGTTATACTTCTTCCCAAGGATGGGGGATACAATACATGTGCGTAAGTTACGTTTTATAAATCTTGTGGTAATGTAATTACCGGTGTAACTTATATGTTTATGGAAGCGTTCGTAAAGTTTTGGGAATCATTAACGCTTGTAAATATTATTTTACTCTAAAATAATATTTATGTATTTTCACAAAATAAACATAAACAGTGTTGTGACAAATATACTTATCACGTTAATCTTTGTGAAAATCCCACCTCCGAATATTTAGTAAATAAAGTCATGGCGAAATTTTATGTTTCGAAAATATGTCCAAAGATAGTTCTAACACTTGTTGTGTAAAAATTCTAAGTGTTAGGTTTTTAGAAAATTTCGCCAGAGTTTCCTCTGTAACTGGAGGTGGCCACGCTTTCAAGCGTATCATTTTCTTTTAAACAAATCAATCAACAACTCCTTTATTCAATCAAACAATTTCCGACACAACAAACTAGTCGACAAGTATGTAAATGTGCATAATCGCACGAACTTGTAGTTTTTCCGCAACTTTAATGTAAATCACCTTTATATATGTGGATCCTTATATAAAGTAACTTCAATCTTGTAAAAACCCCGTGTTTAAAGAAATCCGTCTTTACAACTTCTAGTCATTTTCCCAAAAATAGTTATTTGTCGGATCTTTCCATTTCACAAGTGTCTACACACTTGTGGTTTATAAAATCATATTTATTAGTGTAAGATCCATCTTTAGAAAAACATGATTCCTTTAAAGTGTGGTCTTTCAGAAATACCACTTGCGGATACGTAGATCCGCTAGTTTTAAACACCATTGTACCGGTTAAATTACTTTTACACAAGTAAAATATTTTCACACAAGTTCATGCATCTTGTGTGGTAGAGTTTCGCCTTTAACCCTTGTATCTAGTCAAAAACGAGTTTATGTGAAGATACATGATCTTACAAAGTCGGGTTAAACGGAGATCCGAGCTACCACATCATAGATCGGGTCTAGATAAACACATATTTCAAGTCCTACGACTTTTACACAAGTTATATGCTATTAACCACCATTTTTGTGCTTTTACTAGACTTTAATGCATCATCTTTCAATATAACGAGATTCAACCGACAATAATCCTTTTAACCACTTTAGATGAGTGTAAAAACAAGTTTTAAGTGATATACCTCTAGCTCGGGGCTAGGGAAGAATCGTGACGAAAACGGGGTGGATAAAAGCTAACGGGAGTGGTCCTTCGTGTTCCGCTTGCACCAAAGCTCCTAATACGCGACCTTGGATGTTTGTATGATCTTGGAATGATGAAAGCAAGAACCGAAAGTATGGTGGCGGTTGGTGGGGTGTTCGGCCGAGAGTGGGAGAGAGCAAGAGAGTAGTGTGAGTTTGTTGATAAGTGAAGTGATTAAGTCTTGTGTGATTAGTGGGTATTTATAGAAGAAGTCATGTGCTATTGTCCAATGGTTAAGGTGTAGCATAGATACTAGACAACATTGGATTCAACAAGATCTCAAGTACAAGGTGTTGCCCCCTAGGTAACCGATCGGTTTGGGGGGGGTCTCTTGTTCGATTTTAATTAGATGGTTAGGATGATTAGTTTAGTTAAATAGGTTAAGTTAAGTGTCTAACCTTGTTAGTTGTATGTTACACATTATGGCGGGTGTTAGGGTAATCAGGGACCCTAACTGGCTCAGAAAAAGAGTAATAATGAAAATAGTATTGTTTTCATGTTCCGGGTAAAGTCCGGGTGTCCGGTTGGATAGTAATCCGTTAAAGTGTTACAAAAGACTTTAAAGTGTCGTTATTACATTTTTAGTGACACAATTTGTTTTCCCGACACTTTAGAAAGTGTCTAGTAATATTTTCTCATGTTCTGGCACTTTGCTAGTCAGCTAGAAGCTGGTTTATTTATTAAAGTGCTGTGTTTGGTACTTAAAGTACGTTTTTTTTGGCACATCCGAATCAGTGTATCTTATCCCTAGAGACGCGGTACCACAACCCTTATATCCTACACTCACTACCAGTGTAGCCAAAATATTTGAGGCTCTTAACAGGCCTTAGAGGCAGTGTCTGCCTGATGCTGGTCATATCAGCATGTTCACTGTGTATCCGTTTAGTGCTACTGTGCTTTTTGTGCATCATGTTTGTCACTAGGGTGCCGTATGTAAATAATGTAGTGACAGCATATAAAGTATGATGCAAGTAAGTGCATGTATCAGTATGCAGGTAGCAGTTCATCAGCTAGTTCAATCAAGCACAGTAATTAAGCAGTAATTAATCATTAATTAAGTTGTACGGATACCTGGTTTAGTGCGGGTTGTCACAGTTTATATGGGATTTCAGTGGAGATTGCCTTTTGAGAGGCTGTTTTCGATGATGATTTGGAAGATGGTTTTGCAGATGGCTTCGATTTTGTCATTTTGAAGATGATAATCGAAGAAATTTGTGAAGGATGAGATGAGAAACTGCTTTGAGAAGAGAATTTTTAAGAATTCAATTCGACAGTAAAACCCTGTTTTTGATGTGAAGTGGGGGTTTTTATAGAGGAAAAAGTGAAGGCTGACGTGGCAGCCGTTACAAAAGATCTGACCACTATGTACTGCCCACGTGACAACCCCTGGTGAAAATGAAGGACAGTACTTGTATGAAAGTGACTGATGAGGACAGTGGTATTAAAGCAGTGGATGATTTTTACTATCAGTGGATAGCATATCAGTGGATAACACACTGCTTTTGAACAACAGAGTTTATCAGAGAACAGGGGTTGACTTTCAGCAGTGGACAAATTTTTGAAGTAGAGCAGACTTTTGAACAATCAGTAGTTATGGCAGACTTTTAAGGATTTTAATGAAAAGTTCATTTTTGACTATTTTTAAGGATGGATTTTTGATTTTTTGAAAACATTTTGTTGCTTTTATTCATAGAAAGACAAGATGTTGCTTGTTATTCCATGTTCAGCATCCCAATTCTAGAGACCAAGCTTTCAAAGGTGGCTGTATCAAGTGCTTTTGTGAGCACATCTGCCAACTGGTCTTTAGTTGGGACATGATGCAGAGAAATCAAACCTTTTTCATAGCAATCCCTCACAAAGTGATGTCTGATGTCGATGTGTTTGGTGGTTGAATGGGAAACTGGATTTTTGATGATATTTTCTGCTGCCTGGCTGTCCAACATGAGTGGTGTCTTTAAGGCAGTGATACCAAAATCCAGCAACTAATTTTGAAGCCACAGGAGTTGGGCTGTACAGCTTGCAGCATCAATGTATTCAGCTTCAGCAGTGGATGTTGAAACTGCTGCTTGCTTTTTGCTTTGCTAAGAAACCAAGCAATCACCTAGAAACTGGCACCCTCCTGATGTGGACTTCCTTGTGGTGTGACATCCAGCAAAGTCACTGTCTGAAAAACCTGAAAGCTTGATGTTCCCATTAGCTGGATACCAGATACCAAGTGTGGGAGCACCTTTTATGTATCTGAAGATCCTTTTTACAGCAATGAAATTTGATTTTCTGGGAGCTGATTGACTTCTTGCACAGACACATGTTGCAAACATGATGTCTGGTCTAGATGCAGTTAGGTACAATAAAGACCCAATCATGCTTCTATAAAGTGTTTGGTCAATCAGCTCATCCTTTTCATCAGACATGACCAGCTTATTTGTTGCCATGGGTGTGCTGCATGGTTTACAATCATTCATATCAAATTTGGTCAAAAGTTCTTTAGCATATTTTCTTTGATGAATGAAAGTTCCATTTTGCATTTGCTGTACTTGGAGACCAAGAAAGCATTGCAGCTCACCCATTGCACTCATTTCAAACTCAGCTGTCATGAGTTCTCTAAACTCTTCACACATTGTGTTACATGTGCTTCCAAAAATAATGTCATCCACATAAATTTGGACAATCATTAAATCCTTCCCTCTCCATTTTAAAAATAGTGTTTTATCAATGGTACCTCTTTTGAAACCATTTGAGAGTAGGAAGTTGGAAAGAGTTTCATACCAGGCCCTTGGTGCTTGTTTTAGGCGATACAAGGCTTTGTTCAGCCTGTAGACATGATCTGGATAAAATGGATCCTCAAAACCTGGAGGTTGACAAACATACACCTCTTCTTGAATTGTACCATAGAGGAAAGCACTTTTGATATCCATTTGAAACACCTTCATATTGTGGTTGACAGCAAAGGCCAGGAACAGTCTAATGGCTTCCAATCTTGCAACAGGGGCGAATGTTTCATCATAATCAATCCCTTCTTCCTGTCTGTAACCTTGAACCACAAGCCTGGCTTTATTCTTGACAACAATACCCCTTTCATCAGTTTTGTTCTTAAAGACCCACTTTGTGCCAATGGGACTAACCTCTTCTGGCAGTGGTACAAGCTCCCATACTTGTTGTCTTTTAAACTGTTGGAGCTCCTCTTGCATGGCTTCTACCCAGCTGTTGTCTTTTAGTGCCTCTTAGTACTTGTCTGGCTGATGGAGTGATAGAAAACCAGCAAAAAGACAAATGTTTTGGGTTTGGCTTCTTGTGAGCACCCCTTCATTTATGTTGCCAATGATTTGATCAGGTGGATGAGATCTCAAGAAGATTAAATCTCCTTGGTATGGTATGATGGCATTTGTTGGTGAAGGCTGCAAATGTGTATCATCTGAGCTAACCACTGCTGGGGACTTTGATGATCCAGCAGTGGCTTCAAAAGGTGGTGGAATAGGAGGTAATGAAGTGGACAACTGCTGACTTGTATCCACTGTTTGAGGACTTTTGTCAGCAGTGTATGAGGATGTAGAAGCAGTGGTTGAGCTTTGACAACTGTTTTGAACAGCTGATGTTTTTCCCTTTGTGGCAGACCTTTGAGGGATGATGATTTCATACCCATAGTCTGGTGTTGTATCCTCTGATGGACCTGCACTGTTAGTCTTGACAGCAGTATTTTCAAAAGTAAATTTTTCAAGATCAAACAGATCTGCAGGATTTGCTGGGATTTTCATTGATGAAAGTTCATTGAACTTTACATTCAAAGTCTCCTCCACTGCCTTGGTCCGTGTATTGAACACTTTGTAGGCCTTGGCAGTGGTTGAGTATCCCAAATGATAACCACAATCAATTTTGGCTGCAAATTTTGAAATGGAATCTTTTAGGTTCAAAATAAAGCATGGGCAGCCAAACACCTTGAAGTATGAGATCAGTGGTTTAATTTTATACAGAATTTCATAAGCAGTCTTTTTGTGCCTGGGGTTTATTAAAACTCTGTTCTGGACATAGCAAGCAGTGTTTACTGCCTCTGCCCAGAAAGTTAATGGCAAACCTGAATCAGCAAGCATGGTTCTGGCAGCCTCAATCAAAGTTCTGTTCTTCCTTTCCACTACCCCATTCTGCTCTGGTGTTCTAGGGATACTGTACTGCCTTATAATCCTTTTCTTCACACAGAAGGCATCCAACTCCTTATTTTTGAATTCTGTGCCATTGTCACTCCTAAAGCTTTTCACTGGAAGGTCAAATTGCTTTTCAACCTGTGTCACAAAGTCTTGCAAGATGCCTGCAGTCTCATCTTTTGAGTGTAAAAAGAAAGTCCATGTAAACCTAGAAAAGTCATCAACAATAACCAAACAATATCTCTTCTTCTTAAGGCTCATGACTTGAACTGGGCCAAACAAGTCCATGTGTAGCATCTGCAAACACTGGGTTGTTTTGGACTCTTCAATGGACTTGTAAGAACTTTTATGCTGTTTTCCTTTTAAACAGGAAATGCAATGTTCAGGACATGAAAACAATTTTTGTGGTAGGCCTCTCACCAACCCATTTTTTGAAATTTCAGTGATTGTCATAAGATTTGTGTGCCCCAGCCTTCTGTGCCAAAGTTCTGTCTCTTTGTTAGAGGCAGCTGAGAACAGACAGGCATCAGCTCTGGGACACTCTTTTGACATATCAACAACATAAACATTGCCACTTCTTTGAGCAACAAGTTTTGTTTGACCAGTTTTTATTATTGCTTCAATCTTTTTGACCATTTCTGGTCCAACAATCCTACAACAGTCTTTTGTGAAGAATGACCCAAATCCCTTGTCACTCATTTGGGACACACTCAGAAGGTTGAATTTTAGATTGTCTATCAGATTGACATTTTCAAATTTTACTTTTCTAGACTGCACTGTACCAGACCCCAGAACTTTCCCTTTACTATTATTCCCAAAGGATATATCACCCCCTCCATGGATTTTAAAGTCTTTGAGGAGGGCTTTACATCCTGTCATGTGCCTGGAGCCTCCACTATCTACATACCAAAGACTATCAAAGCATGCAGAAGCTCCCTGCACATGAAGTAAAATGATTAGTTCATTAAGGTCTCCAAAGCCAACAAGGCTTTGGATGGGGTCTCAACTGTGTCTGGGATGGATGCAGAATGATGGACAGTGGTTAGGTCAGGGGTTTGAACTGTTTTAGGACAGTGTTTTTCTAGCCACTGTTGTGGGTCCTGACCAATCACCTGCTAGTAACCAAAAGGATGCCTGTTCACTCTGGGTTTAGAGGGCCTTTTGTAAGCCTCATAAACGTGTGGAATCCTTTGGTAGGACTGTTTTTCCTTCCCTTTTCTGAACTGATTGGCAGGGGGTGCATCAGTAACCTGAACATCTCTTTTGACAGATGTTTGGTTCAGCTGTCTTGTAACAGCTGTTTGAACTGGCACAAACAGTGGTTGTTTCTTGGTGAATTTGACAGATGTTGATGATGATGATGGACTCAAGGATGTTTTAGCAATGTACTCATTCTTTTTCACATCAAAGTTTTTGAGATACACACATGCTTGAGTTTTGTGGTTTATTTTTCCACAAACAATGCAACTTTCAGCTGAAACAATGACACTTGTTCTGTTTAAATCATAAGCTTTTAAGTGGAAACAATCTTTTGTTAGATGATTCCTTTTCTCACAGAATTCACAAAACAAGTTATCAATTTTTTCTTTCTTCTTTCTCTTTTCAGACTCCTTTACAGCAGAGGTTTTAACCACTGCTGGGATGTCCTTGAGAGGTATGACTTTAGCTTTTGGAGCTTTAACACCATCAGTTGATGTAAAGTCCATTGGCTTGAAATTTTCAAGAATATCACACTCATCAGACCATTTTGGTTTAAACTGATGATCTTCAAGCTCCTTAAAAGTAGAGGATCCCATTGGTCTGGTAAGTGTGATTTTGTTACCAAGTTTGTCAGTGATTTTCACTTCTTGGCCATTCTTATTTGTGGGGATGAGCTCAGTAGCTACATCAGTGGTTTGGGCAGATTTTTCAAAAGCAATGTGTTCATCATCATATTTTCTATAACCAACCCCAAATTTCACATTGCTTTCAATCTGTTTAGCAAGCATCACCTCATATCCTCTGCAGGATTCCACCCATCTTTCACAAGTAATCTGGGTGGATTCCAACTCCTTTTTGCAAACTTGGTATTTTTCTACCATAGTTTGAAGTTGGGTTTTGGTTATGCTTTGCTCTTCTTTTAGACAGCTGATCTCTTTTTCCTTTTCACTCAATTTGTTTTTAAGTTCTTTTAAAGACTTTTCAAATTTAACTTCATCAGTTAAGATTTTATCTCGAAGGTTTTCATTCACCTCTTTGATGTTAGCAAAAGCAATTATGCAATTGTCAGAACACAGTTTTTCAAGAACTTGAGGAGATACCTTGGCAGCTACCATCATTGCACAATCACATTGATGATCTTCTTCATCATCAGCTTTCACCTTCTTTTCACCAGCCTTTTCTTCCTTTTCTTCTTCTTTGTCCTCTTCGGACCATGGATCTGTCATTGGTTCAATCAGGGTACCTGAACTTTCTCCCAACAGTAGTTCACCAGCCACAGCAGTAACCACTGCTTCAGTCACCTCATCCACTGTTTCAATACTCAGCTGTTCCTCTTCAGTTTCAACCCCCTCCTGTATTGACTCTAATGCCATCAAACAAAATTCATTATGAGAAGAATCATTAGAAGCATAGAGTGCAAAATTTTCATCACTAAGGTCTTCAGGCATACTGCTCCAGTCAACAAACCCTTGAGTGAAAAAACTTTGTTGATCTGGTTGTACTGCTGCCGGAGCAGTGGTTTGAGGTGCAACAGGTTGCACTTGTACCTGTGGAGCAGGGGTTTGAACGTACTGAATTTGTGGGACAGTAGTTTGGACATAATGCACTGGCACAGGGGCAGCAGCAAAGTGAGCAGTATTCACTTGAGCTGCAGGGGTATATTGGGTATAGTGCACAGTGTTTTGACTTTGTGGTCTAGGGTTAGAGCTAGGGTGAGTAGCTATAGGTCCAGTGTTTTGACTTCTGCACTCCCTAGCAAAGTGCCCTAACCTATTGCACTTGTAGCACTTGATTTTCGATTTATCCAACCCAACCCTCAAATTCCCATGAAGTCCTGGGAATTTTCTCCCTGTTCTTTTGTAGAATTTGCTAGTTCTGACACTTAGCAAAGCCAACTGGTGCAAAATATCCATCTCTTCTAAGTCAGTTGGATCAAAATGTTGTAAATCATTGAGTTCAAAACTTAGATTATCTGACATCTGGTTTTCGTTTGCAGTGAATGCATAACTTGCAGAGTGAGGATCAGGGTTGTTAAAATTTGCACCAGCAGTTATGTCAATGAAGTGATCATAACCCTGATCCTTACCACTGCTCCCAGATTCTTCTTGACCCAGAAGAGCAGTGTTACCGAATGTATAACCATCAACGGCTTTTCCTGACTCTTGTTACTTCCTTTTCTGGTTCAACTCCCTTTCGTAGGTCAGGAGTCGACCATGGAGTTGGGTCAAGGTCAGATCCTTGAACTCAGGTGAGTTTCGGGTGACAAAAGCTATGGTGTCCCATTTTTCCGGCAGTGACCTGAGGAACCTGCTATTTTGAGTTGAGTTGGTAAAAGTGGTATTAACAAGCCTCAGTTCACTGATGAGACAGCTGAAACGCTCAAATTGTTGCGTCAGTGATTCACCTCTAACATGACAAAATGTTTCGTACTGTTGGTTCTGGATTTCCCTATTGTTTTCTATGACTTCTTCAGTCCCCCCAAACTGTTCCTTAAGCGCGTCCCATAACTCCGAAAATCTTTTTGAACTTTTTCAAAGTTTATGGTAAAACACTCCAAAAATCTTTTCGTAATTTTTCTTTAATGAAAAGCAATAAAGAAATATTTACAGACAATATTTTTATTTGAGTTCGTGTTAGAGGATCATATCAGATTATGACAAATCACTAGCACCGTTGAGCTATAAACACTTTAAGTTCTAAATGATTCACTTAGATTGTCAGTATATTAATCCTCTTAAATTTTCACACAAAGTTCAACTGATTCAAGATACGGGATTAATGCTTTAAGCACTTAACTTATTCGCGTGTCCCCCCTCAGAATATACTCTCGTATCCAGATTCCCATATTCAGTCTTACAGGTGAATATACTATATTTATATCTGTTCTCTGGGTAGTGCAAGACCATGAGAGCTCAGGTTATAACTTTCGTTCAGTCAGAGAGATGATGGTTCGACTTTAGGAGTGTCCCACTTAGGGATCTTCTTTACAACAGCAATTGATTTGTATCTTTCGATATTTATCAATTTTATGCTGAGTGAAAACTTTATTTTTAAAGCGCGTAAAGTATTATACGAGGTCTAGGCCATTGCTCATGCAAAATCAGAAGACTAGGTATAATACCCTAGATATAAAATAGTATAAAGACCTAGTATCTCAAAATTAGGCAAACTCTCAAACGAGATTTCGAGGGGTTGCCCATATATCCGAGAGATGTTCCCCACGAGATAAGAAAGATATTGATTTTATGTTTATATCTCGAAATCAATCTACTAAATGTGTAAAAACCTACTGGCATATCATCAGTAAGACTGTTTAACGCTTTTAACTTTCCAAATCTTTCTCGTACCGTGACAGTCTAGCTGATGTACTATCATTTTCTCTTTTTACACTAACTCATTTTGAATTTTCTCATGTTTTTGGCTTTTTCAAATTTTCAAATGTTTTTGTATTTTTAAAATTTTTATTCCCCCTAAAATCCAAAGAATTTTAAAGAAAATTTGACAAACCGATGTAGATAGCTTCATCTTGCCATCCATTTCTTCTTCACATTCTCTATTTATCTCACATTCACCCCCATGATTTACAAACCATTTGATTATAACGTTTTAAAACCATTTTTCAATCTTGTTTTATCATGTGTTTTTTAAGCCGTGAGGGTCTCGGCGTATTCCTTTTTAATTTTCAAAATTAAAATTTTCAATTAAAATCAATCACTTCCTGTTTTAGCACAGGTTTTCTCCTTGTGTGCCAGGTTGTTCTGTTATTCATGCTGAACTTGAATTGTCCTCCAGAACACCTGTACATGCAAATGAACTTAGTTAGTTTTGAATTAGAACCCAATCCATATTGGATTTGGGTTGACCAGATTCATCAACATAAGGAACATTAGTCCATTCACAGTTTCGTCTGTCATCAAACAGTTTTAAAATTTCTTCTGGGTCATTCAAAACCTCATCTTTCCAAATTTGCTTCGGTTTTCCAACTGTTTGAAGAATAACTTTCTTTTCTACCGTTTTCTCTTATGTCCTCATATTTGTATCTGATGAATTCGTTTTACTTGACTGATCATTCTTTGGAGAGCAAAACGATTCTTCAGAACTGTTATCTGGCTTATCGGTTTTATCTGAGGACAAAATATTTTCTAAATACTCTCGCCTTTTTCTTCTTCTTTCGTAGTCTATCTTTCTGCCGTTGTGATAATTTCACTTTCTGTTCTTTCGGCTTTTCTTCAATTTTGACTGTTTTCTTCACAACTTTCTTTTTCTCCTCCTGAGAATTTATCCGACGATTCTCTTTTCAAACTTATCGGACAATCTCTGATGATATGACCTTTTATTTGACATTTAAAGCATCTCTGCATATCATTTCCCTATCTCTGTTTCATCCTTGGTTTCATGCAATACACAGCAACATGCCCAATTAATCCACAATTGTAGCATATTCTGTTATCACACCATTCTTTTCTTTCAAATCATACACTTAGATCGAAACATTGATTTGCCTTGTGGTAATCATCACTTCTCCTTTTTCTATCATCATAGTGATTTTTCTCTGAAGAATCTTCATTCCATCTTCTCCTGTAAGCTTGATTTGACTTTTGAGCACCGTGGTCAAACCTGCATCATTTATTACCAACTTTTTGTGAGTTTTGATTTTAATTTTTTTGTGAATTTTTGTTGTTATAGAGATTTGATGATTGAACTGATGATCTTTGATTTTTAACAATTTTTGAATTTCTAAAATTTTTAACATTTTGTTTTTGTTCCCCATTTGGCTTAGAAGTTGAACATTCCCCTTTTTCAGCAAATTGTGGAACAGTTTCTTTAAAAAAAAATTTAATTTCAAAAATATATTCTTTTTATCATTTTCATCATCAGATTCATCATCACAATCTTCAATTATCACTTCATCATAATTTGTGACATCATCACTTATTGAAGTTTTCACCGAGGGAGTTTTGTTTTTCGTGTTATCAGGTGCAACCGTTTTTGTTTTGCCCTTTCTTGACGGTTTACTCCTAAGACCACGGTTACAAAATTCATATTCGTCCTCCCCCGTTTCTTCAATTTTATTGATCGGTTTTGGAACTATATTATCTAGCATTAATAACGAGGCAACAATACCTTTCGATTTCTTTTCTAAATCTTCAATTTTATTTTTTGCAATCTCAGCATCTTGTTCAAGTTTTGTGATTTATTCAAGATGCGAATTTATTATATTTTGTTTCTCAAAATCAATTTTATTTAAACCTGATTTTTCATTTTCTAAAATTTTTATTTTATTTTCAAATCATGTTCTAATTTTATAAAATTTTTATTTTCTAATGTCAAACTTTCCACATCTCACAACAATTTGACATTTTCAGATTTTTATTTTTCACAATTTGAGCACACAATTTGAGGACCGTGTTCTTGAAGCTTGTTGACAAAATCATTTAGAGTAAATCTTGAAAATCTATAATCTTTTTTCAACTCAATCAAAGCTTCATTCCATTCTGAAGGTAAGGCATCTGCAAATTTTGATATTTCTTCAGCATTTGACATTCTTACCGCGTAACACCTTTGTAATGCCTGCGTCCCTAGACTTTTAGCTAATTGTCACTTCTACCCCCTGTACTATGTGATATTTGATACTTTTGATACTTGGTGAATCTAATACAATGAATCTTATGAGACTTGAATCTAGATACTTGAATCTTGATACTTAACTCTAGATACTAGATTCTTAATACTTGATACTTGATACTTGGAAACTATGATTCTTGATACTTGATACTTGGAAACTATGATTCTTGATACTTGATACTTGGAAGCTATGATTCTTGATGCTTGGAATCTAGATTCTTGACTCTTGATACTTTGGTGCTTGACTCTTGAGGCTCGTGAAACTTGAGACTTGGTTGGACGAGGGACTGGAGTCTTGTCACTGGCAGAAACTATGGAAACTTTTGTGTTAATAATATAATCTAGTTATGTGATAGTACGACCCAATAATACGCCATGCAACGCTTAATCTAACTCGCAAAACGAATCAAGGACGGGAACGCGGGAAGGATGGGATTGGCCGAATGGCAATCCGATCGGATGACCATCCGATCGGATGGCCAACCGATCGGATGGCTATTCGACCGAGCTGCCATCCAATCCGTGCACACCGCCTCACTCTCTCCCTCTGACACTATAAATAGGCCTGTCACATCATTCTCACTGATGTGACAGCCTCACTCGATCCAGGCGCACGCACTGCTACTTTTCTTCCATTTCTCGGCGATTTCGGTATGTTTTACACTGAATTCTTGTACATCTTTGATCTACACGCTATTCTCTACGTGATTCTCTTTCGAAATCTCACTTTCCACCATGAAATCTCTGAGATTTGAGCTCTTGAGGGTGACGTCACCATGGCGGTTTGTACAAACTGTTGAGTGATGTCAATCCGTTCAAGATCTAGTTCAGATCTAAGGAATTTCACGTGTTTTTACACTGAATCTTAACTAAATCTAGACTTTTCAACTAAAACTTATGTTTATCTTCATCTTTTCTTAAAACTTTTCACTTAAAACGGTGGAATCCGGATCTGAACGGACTAAAGACTTGATGATTAGTCTTGAGTCAGCTTGGAAATGGATTGTTGCTGGAGAAGATGACCGGAGTACGGATTCCGACAAAAGCATCGCCAAGAACAGACGACTGGACGGACTTGGGTGATTCCCATCCGATCAGAACGGCTGTATATTGGTGTGATTACCATTGTCTCAATACGTACCAAGTCATCACGTTAGACCTAGAAACTTTACAAGGTTATAAACGGGAGAAGGACAACCCGATCGAATGGCAAACCGACCGGATAGCCATCCGATCGAACCGCCATCCGATCAAGTGACACTTGCCTCTTAACCTTAAACACTTGGAATCTTTTGGAAGCTTTAGGAACAAGGTCACAACGATCGAATGGCAATCTGATCGAACCGCCATTCGATCGAAGTGTCACACCCCGACCACGTAAAACATCAAATCGTGGCGGAAACGTCGGGGAGTGTTGTAACAGAATTATTGTTTCACAACCATGGTATTTAAAAGTTATGTTTTATTCATCAAACAAAGAGTTACATTGTCTTCAACATAAAGAAACAGGAGTACATCACATAATTAAACTATTTCTATCTTCATTTTAAGTCTCTAAGGCACAGGTCCGCCCTAGTGTGTCACGAACATCCTAAGCAACAGCTCCTGAAAACACATGTGAAAATAGGTACGTCAGCTTAAAAATGCCTGTGAGATACATAGGTTTTATGAAAATAGGATTCATGACTTGTGTTTAAAGAAATGTTTAATATAAATGAGTCATGAATCTTGTTGAATGTTTTCTTTTTGTAAATCATTTGAAAAGCGATGGAAATCAGATGATATGTATACATAAAAGGATAATGTATGGTTAAATGAATAACCAAGTAAAATGAGTTTGTATAAATTGAGTTATTTGTAAAACAATGTTTAAGTGAAAATATGTTGTAAATGCAATATGTATAACTGAAATGGTTTAAATAACGCTACAATATGTAATATCATAAAAGCACTTATATAAAGGAAGTACCAGCGGCGTATCCACCATGCTTTTATCATACTACATGTCGCCTCGTTATGTAAATCACTTACCCAAACAAACTACCAAAATGTAATGTTTAAACCAATTGTCAAATGTTTATGAGTAAACCAAGTCTATTGTCAATGTAAACCATGTAATGTATAAGCAAAAGTCATGTATGGTAAGTAAAATGAGACTACTAAAACCACAAGCAAAAATGTACAAAACAAAGTATTTTAAATAAATCAAAAGTTATGTTTTGTAAGATAAATACATGTTTTACTGATACAAACACTTATGCAGTAAGTTAACGCATACATTCAAGCCTTGAGACAGCAGGATAACCTTAGAGTAAAGATTATCAAAGAAAAATGTTTTCGGATTCAGTCATTCCTTACACCCAAACAAACCTAGGGTGTCAGGAACGGGATTTGTCAAGTCCTATGGTACCATTACTTACTACCGAGCGGCGTAGCTAATGTTAATGAATGTAATTTAGACCCGTTGAACAAACCAAATGTAAACATGTAATGAAAGTGATGTACTAAGTATGCTAAGTTAACATACAAAGCAGAAAATGTAATGTAAAACAATGTGCTATCATGCCAAGTAAACATACATAGCAAAAGAAGATGTAATGTAAATCAATGTTCTAGCATGCTCAGTCAACATACATAGCAAAACATAATTGAAATCATGTACTAATAGTGTACTAATGAACATAGCAAGTATATGATATGAAAAACATGGAAAGCACGAAAGTAACAAGTAGGCACATGTGTTTCACCCCAAAACAGTTTAAAACGGTAAAAAAGGGGACTATGTACTCACTTGAGATTACTCAATAGACTTTAGATATCCACCAAGCAAAGCTAGAAGATCACAGAATCAAACGACACCTAATATAGGTAACTACATTAATAAACAGACCTAATCGGAGGATCGGGTAGCATGAGGGTTCGTAAACCAAATGAGTGTAGGAACTCATGTAATATGGTTTAACAAAGCCTACATACTAAAACGGAACCTACCCTAAGTGCTTTTGACCCATTACGACCCGTTTAGGTAGCTTATGCTACTTTAAAGCGTCGTTCGCGTAAAACACGTTCGGACCGCCTAACTAGTCCTATGACAAGTAAAATATGCCTTAACATGTCTAATATTGTTGCTAAATCAGTTTAGATGTCAAAAGTTACGTTACATAGGCTTAAAATGAAATTTGGCGTAAAAAGGGTATTTTGGTAATTTACCTAAGGCATATATACTACTTGTCATACAACTACTCAAACGATGTGACCATAAGGTATAACCTCGGAAGGTTATTCCCTATACAACTATGGTCACCTAATGTGTTTGGTCGGATCCTAATGATCGACCAAATGGGTCGGGTTCGAAAGTATAAGCGATTGATTAGATCTCTTACCTTTACGACCCTAGACAATCACAAATCTAAAAGTGACGAGCTAAACATGTTAAAACATGTTTAACGAGGTTTAAAAACAGGTTTGGTATCAAAACAAACGGTTTTGATACCTAAAAGTAGTTTGGTTACAAAATACGCAAGAATACGCATTTTGGCCGAAACTACGACTCGTCACTGAGCCTAGATAACGTGGTAATCAGTAGGTATAGTCACTAGGGACTATAACCATCGTGATTACGCTCACGTTATGAAGTTCAAACGAACTTCGCATTGACCATAAACTGGTCAATGCAGAAAGTCAAACGCAGTTTGACTTTAACGCTAAAAATGAATGAAAAGAATGAAAGAATACTTACAGAGGGTCCCCGCAAGATTTGATCTGAATTTCTCTCAGGTATGAAGCGTATACTTCAACTTAGAGAGCAAAAATCAGATTCAAATTGTGGGTTTTGAGCAAGACATGGGGGGGGGGGGGTATTTATAGATGTAGTAGAACCGTTAAGATCGTTCCTCGTTATCCGAGATTCAATCACAGCCGTACACCTCAAGCCCATAGTTTTATAAAACCATTGGAGCCCCTAGATTAAGCCCCTTATTTGCTAGAAACCATTTGCAAGTGGAATACATGGCTGGAATGAGCTGGAAGCAGCTGTTTTCAGCATTCTGCACATCTGGGAGGGCCACACGGCCCGCGTGAGGGACAAGCAGAACTCTACGCGGCCCGCCTGGGGCCTGCATGTCAGCAACAAGTTTGCAGAATGACAGTTTCAGTCCCTGTTGTGTTATAAGCTTCATTCCGACATGTTTAAGGCCCGTTAAGCAAACTTTAAGGCCCTAAAATGATGCCCTAACATTGTGGACATGAAACATGCTCAAAAATATGCCGGATGTCGGTTCGTTTGGTCGTACGATCGCGATATTCGCTTAATTACGACGAAATGCGCATAAGTGCGAAAAACGATCCAAATTGCGCGACGAATGGATTTTTCTCATGCCAAACACTAAAATAAAATATTTTAATGCTTACATAAATTTTTGGATGTCCGGATGTATTCAGAACGTAAGTTATGCGCGAAAATGCAAACTTATGCACTTTTTGACGCTTTTAGTCCCTGAATGAGCATAAAGTTTATTTTAGCACACCGAACCTCTCAAAGCCTATTTCTAAGCTATGTAAGGGATATTTAGGATGTGTTTAACTTATGATCAAGTTCCGGAATGTCCGTTACAGTTCAAATCAGCATACTTTCGTAGTTTGTCGAATTTAGTCCCTGTAAGTGAAAAGACTTGATTTTGCCATACCAAAGCCTTCGAAACTTATTTCTAAGTTATGTAAAGGTTAATTAAGGTATGTTAAGCATATGTTGATGTTCCAGAGTATTTTTTGCGTTAAACTGATTACGTTTACGCACCAGTTTGCGTATAAATCTCCAGAAAGCGATATAGAGTTTGAAATTGAATAGAAATCAAAACATGAAAAATATCAAACATAAACAAACAAACATTGGGATAAAATAACTTTATTTCATTGATAGCTAAATTTTTTACAATGATTACAAGCACAGATGTCACACGAAGTGACGTGTGCCTTGGAACCTTTCAACACTTGGAAATTTTTCAGAAAACTTGGTAATCAATTTGAAATCTCAACACTTGGATCGAATGACCATTCGATCGAATGGCCATCCATACGGATGACCATCCGATCGGATGGAATTCCGTCCCCCACACAATAGTCATCCCAATCGAATGGCAATCCGATCGGATAGCCATCCGATCGAACAGCCATCCGATCATGACTGATCCGACACTTGGTTTGAATCTCGTTATTCTGCCCGACTCTTATCTGTTGTAATCTAATCAGGCTAACACTAAAGAGCTCCCTTTGATCCAATAACCGTTAATCTGTTAAGCAAACACTGTGAGTATACTCGATCCCTTTTTGTTTTTAACTTTGGGATGCAACATGTATTCTATTAAACTATTATACTTGAAACTTTTGAAATCTAAACTCTATCCTTTGTGTATGGGAAACTTGTGATTCTTGATTCTAGACTCTTTGTGTTATGTGGACGCTTAATCCAGAGTGTGTAGTTCCGCCTTAACAATCGTAGCGCTATAGGAGTGTGTAGTTCCGCCTTAACACTTCGTGTGTGTTCTAGAACGTTCAGGAGCTCCAAAGAGCCAAAACCCTAACTCAACTAAAACCATCAAATTGAAGGGTGAATCAAGGCTTAAATTCACAACCGAACATGGATTAATGATCACCTTTATAAGGGGATCATAAGGTATGTCGTAAATTTAGATTGGTGATTATGCATAAAGTGGGTTATGTTAGAAATCGTGAAATTGTATGAAATTGAGTATGAGTATGTGTTAGAATCATCATATAGGACATGGATTATGCGTGGTTTGGGGTAATTTGATGTTTGGAGGTGAAACCCACTTCTAGTGGTGAAGATGGCGATATGGGTGTGTCACCCATGTCCAATCCTTGTTCAAATCTTGTTGTGCTATGTTGTATGTAATGCGTTCTTGTTAGGTAGATTGAATGCGATATAAATTTGTTGATGTTTTTGTGTTAATTGATGAATGAAAGCATGAAGTAGGAAGTAAAGCATGAAACACTTGTACATTATCCATAAATTGTGGCATGCACACCAAGTGTTTGATGAAATGCCTAGGTGAGATTAATAGATGAAATGGTATGCGAGTAATGGATGAAATCGTATAATATGGGGATATGATGTATTTGATGATAAATAAACATGAGAAATCCATTTTTAGATGGAATTCATGTAGGATTTGGTTGGCCATGTTATTTGGTAAAAGTATGCATTAGAATATTGTACTCTATGTTGGAGTGGTATGATGTTTACTACATGTTTGAATAATTGCTTAATCAAAATTGATAAGTAAAAGTACTCTAAATGTGAAGCATATGAGATCATTAGAACAGGATGAAGTTAGAATGATGTTGGGTTGTTAAGCATAGGTCATGGTGTTAGTTGTAGAATTATGTTGCTAGAATGAACGGACTTGAATATGTTTGGTGTGTACATATAACTAGATGATCATGGTTGTATGCTTATTGCATCGTGAGTATGAAATGTATATAGTGTCATTAGTATAGTCTACTATAATGACAAAGATGTATGAGGTTAAGTCGAAAGTTCATATGATAAATCGTTGACTTTATGAAAGTCAACTATGCATAAGTAGCAATGTTAGACTTTTTGTCACAATTGTAATATTATAGAAAGTCATATGATGTGTGTTATATCCATATGTGTTATATGTGATGACGTGATGAATTATATGAGTTTGAAAAGATTGACTTGTGGAAATATGCCTTATGCTTGTTGGAATTGACTAATGAAAGTCAAATGTGAAACATGAATTTGATATGATCGTTAATATGTACAATTATGCATGCTAACAAGAATATGAATACGATGACATGAAAGTATAGGTATCATGTCAAGATGGATGGAAGCATGGAAGGCTAACGGGTCAAAAGGAGGCGAGGAAACGGATGCGAATACAGTCACTTAAGGTAAGTGATTTCCGGAATCACTTCTTATTTATAAATGAAGTTTGGTATTTTGTATATAGGGAACCATGTAAGAATTTACGGGTAAGGGTAAGTACCAAGGTAAGTTCATATGAACTTTGTCTATCCTTAATGTAAATTAAGATGATAGTCTCATCGTGTTAATGGAATGTTCATTATGTTACTGAATGTTCATCGTGTTAATAGAATGTTCATTATGTTGCTGAATGTTCATCTTGTTAATGGAATGTTCATTATGTTACTGAATGTTCATCGTGTTCATTATGTTACTGAATGTTCATCGTGTTAATGGAATGTTCATTATGTTGCTGAATGTTCATCGTGTTAATGGAATGTTCATTATGTTACTGAATGTTCATCGTGTTAATGGAATGTTCATTATGTTACTGAATGTTCATCGTGTTAATGGAATGTTCATTATGTTGCTGAATGTTCATCGTGTTAATGGAATGTTCATTATGTTACTGAATGTTCATCGTGTTAATGGAATGTTCATTATGTTACTGAATGTTCATCGTGTTAATGGAATGTTCATTAAGTTGCTGAATGTTCATCGTGTTAATGGAATGTTCATTATGCTGCTGAATGTCCATCGTGTAATGGAATGTTCATTATGCTGCTGAATGTCCATCGTGTAATGGAATGTTCATTATGTTGCTGAATGTTCACCGTGTTAATGGAATGTTCATTATGTTACTGAATGTTCATCGTGTTAATGGAATGTTCATTATGTTGCTGAATGTCCATCATGTTAATGGAATGTTCATTATGTTGCTGATTGTCCATCGTGTTAATGGAATGTTCATTATGTTGCTGAATGTCCATCGTGTTAATGGAATGTTCATTATGTTACTGAATGTTCATTGTGTTAATGGAATGTTCATTATGTTGCTGAATGTTCATCGTGTTAATGGAATGTTCATCAAGTTTGTTGGAAGTTAGTCGGTTATGTTTGTTTGTAATTACATTGATTTATGTTGATATGATTGTAGATAAGACTCAACTTACAAATAAGTGAATGTGACTTGTATGTATGTATGTAGATATGGATTTGTAGCGTGTGTAAGTAGTGTGAACTTGTATGTACGTACATATGAATGGGATACGTATGAATGTACTTAGATATATGAAAGTGTATACACGTGTTGTAATCTAATGATTGTAGATCACTGGTATACGTATATGTGAAGACGTGGGTTTTCAATATGTTTAAGATTACGTACTCCTAACCATGTTACAATTGAGAATGAAATAAATGGATTGCAGGTATGGGAACACCGGACTCTCGAGGAATTGATGTCGGACTCGAGTAAATAAAATTGAGAGGATGTTTTAATGGAATACCTTACGTAGTTAGAATGTGATATAGCCTTTTAAGTATATGTATTAAATTATATATGATGTTACCATGTACTAACGTGTTGGTTATATATGGTGACCGCAGGTTAATCAGATATTCATGATGGACATGTGAACGAGGATCAAGTTGAAGATCATGGATTGTACGGGAAAGCGGTCACATTGTTTGTAATCATTGTTGACATAGTTACATTAAATAAATGATGAATTATGTATTTATGTTAGAAGGGTTGACCTAAACGGTATTTAAGTATGTTAGAGTAGTTAAAAGAAAGAAATTTTACGGTTCATTTTCCGCTGCGTCGTTTTGGGTCAAATCGTGAGTAGGGTCTTTACAAGTTGGTATCAGAACCTTGGTTTGAGTGAAATCAAGTATGAGGAGATAAATACTTGAACTCAAACCTGTGTGCTCTTATGACAAGGAACCCGTACAATCCGAGACTCGATCAAGATCTAAGGGTAGAAGTAAAGGTAAGTATGTGCTTAAGTATGTATTTGAAGAAAACTAACAGTATCTTATGTGTAAGGTAAGCATAATTGCTTGGAAAGGATGATCCGTGAATGCGGTCTAGGACCGGCATCAAGGCATGTAATAAGACAAATTGACCCACGTACATAAATTTAACATGTGGGCGCATGTAATGGTATAATCTAGCAAGTGAAAGGAAACTTTAAATGAAATATAATAATGACATGGTTAAGAAGTTTTGAAAATGTTACATGTGCCGAAACTTAATTCTTCGGACATAAGGTGGCGATTACACGAAGACACGAAACTAGTATGTGGATTTTGTACCTGGCCAGTACACAAGAAACATATGACGTTCGTGAGACCGTGATAATTGTTATAGGTATGTCCGATAGAATTAGGTAGTAGGTGGACGTGAGGGTGAAGAGAAATGTAAGATTTTCAGGAATGAAAGTATGAATGATATGTTAGAATCCGCGAGACGGATTCGAAACATGAAAGGAATGAAAGTATGAATGATGTGTTAGAATCCGCGAGATGGATTCGAAGCATGAAAGGAATGAAGTATGAATGTCCTATTTGAATTCGTGAGACGGATTCAACACATGTAAGGAATGAAAGGTATGAATGATATGTTTTAAACCGCTAGATGGATTCAAACATAGAAGGAATGAAGGGTATGGATGTTACGTTTGAATTCGCGGGACGGATTTAAAACATAAAAAGGGTGAAATTAACCCACCTCAGGATGCGTCGATAGTTTGACCATGGTTGCGTCAAACGAGTCATATAAGTAAATCTAAAGCAAATGAACAAAAGAATAATCGTAATTGGCACGCAAACCTAAATTTTAGATGAAACAAAGAAGTTTTGAACAAGTTATGTGTTAGATGTGTTAGTAATCGACTCTTAGGAGTCATAATGAACGACAGGCTACGACCCGGACAATAATTTAAGTATGAATGAGAAGGGTAAGTTTTGTTAAGAATACCGAAATTATGTAATGAATGTCTCTGCAAGTAGGCATGAAGGGAAAGAAGTACGAATGTGTACCTCAATACATCTACAATAAGTAAGAAATGTCGGTTTGACCTTGAAAAGTCAAACTGCAAAGGTCAACAAAATAAGTAACCAGAATAAAAGAATTGCATGTAAGGAATGAAATGTGGATGTGTTATAGCATGTATGTAGGAAGATGTAAAAGGATTATGGGTGAGTAATCACCTAGTATAATGAATGTTTGAATGAAAGGTGCTAACCACCGATTTTGTAGATGTTAATGGTAGAATTCTGAATGTGATGAAACCAATCGAATTAGTGAAATATTATGCACGAGTGGAAGCCCATTACATGGATGAATGAAAGCTGGCCTGGTACGGTTAGTACTCGTGAAAGAGCGGATTGCTCTGGTTTACGGACCGCTGAAGTATGAAATGAAATCGAGGTAAGTATAATGTTTTAACTCATACCAGATAGATATGGATTAGTAAATTGAAAGCGACTTACAAGATGAATGATGGAATAGGTATGGTAGGGTATGGAATGTTTGACTTTTAATAGTTGACGTAAGAAGAGAACTATGTCATTAAGAACTAGATCTTAAAAGTTTTGAGCGAAAATTTCGGGTATTGGTTAAACTCTCGTATGAAGAACCTGCATGAACGCTTGCTGAGGCAAATTAAGTAATGCATGAATTGAGAGGAATAGTAATGTAGAATGAATGAGGTGAGTTGAAGTTAACGTAAGGGTACGTATAGTACAAATAACTATAGGAAACGTAGAATGATGTTAACTTTGGAGTTAAGTGTGTATATGTGACTATGAAATAGTAGTTTTGTTGCATAACAAAACAAGAACTAAATGTTATATGATATATGTATAGAATACGATATAAGAGGTGGGATGAAGGTATTAGTTCTGTTATAACGGATCATACGAATGTAGGTACGATAATAAGTGTGAAGAAGTATGTATATTGACCCACTACAAACAGGCCAAGGAAATGGGAATGTTATGTAAAAGTAAAGTATGAAAAGTATGGACTTGTTAGAAAGAAGTCAATTATATGAATAGTTATGAATCGAGAATGGATAGTTACTTAGTATTATGATGTACCTATCGAAATTAAACATAGATGTGTATGTATAAATTACGAATTTAGATCGTATGGTCGATGAAAATAATAGGAATGTTATTAATGGGATGTTGGAATTGTTTCAAGCAAACAAAATGGTATGTTGTGCATGATATACGAGTATTGGAATGATGAATAAAGCGCTAGATATGAAGTACGTTAGAAACTAGCGTCAGCTAGAGAAAGTGACACTAATAAGAACTCTGGGACGGGTCCTTGATGATAGAAGGTCGTCATTAGATGGGCTCATAGTCGTGTTGATGGGGCGGAAGGGAAACGTAATTAGTGTTAATGGAAATGAGAAAGGTTTCGGGGACGAAACCTCATTTAAGGGGGTAGACTTGTAACACCCCAAAACCCGAATGTTTATATTTGTCGTATGTTCCTATATGACTTAGCATGAAATAAATAACTAGGCTATTTAACCTAGTTAAGTGTGTGGTTAAAAGTATTAAATGACGAAAGTAGTGCAAATTATGTTAAGTGTCAAACACGAGGGGCTAAATGGAACAAGATGGAAGTTGGGTTATTAAAATGAAATATCACCACACACAAACACACACTTCGTGTGTGTTCTTGAACGTTCAGGAGCTCCAAAGAGCCAAAACCCTAACTCAACTAAAACCATCAAATTGAAGGGTGAATCAAGGCTTAAATTCACAACCGAACATGGATTAATGATCACCTTTACAAGGGGATCATAAGGTATGTCTTAAAATTTAGATTGGTGATTATGCACGAAGTGGGTTATGTTAGAAATCGTGAAATTGTATGAAATTGAGTATGAGTATGTGTTAGAATCATCATAGAGGACATGGATTATGCGTGGTTTGGGGTAATTTGATGTTTGGAGGTGAAACCCACTTCTAGTGGTGAAGATGGCGACATGGGTGTGTCACCCATGTCCAATCCTTGTTCAAATCTTGTTGTGCTATGTTGTATGTAATGCGTTCTTGTTAGGTAGATTGAATGTGATATGAATTTGTTGATGTTTTTGTGTTAATTGATGAATGAAAGCATGAAGTAAAGCATGAAACACTTGTACATTATGCATAAATTGTGGCATGCACACCAAGTGTTTGATGAAATGCCTAGGTGAGATTAATCGATGAAATGGTATGCGATTAATGGATGAAATCATATAATATGGGGATATGATGTATCTGATGATAAATAAACATGAGAAATCTATTTTTAGATGGAATTCATGTAGGATTTGGTTGGCCATGTTATTTGGTAAAAGTATGCATTAGAATATTGTACTCTATGTTGGAGTGGTATGATGTTTACTACATGTTTGAATAATTGCTTAATCAAAATTGACAAGTAAAAGTACTCTAAATGTGAAGCATATGAGATCATTAGAACAGGATGAAGTTAGAATGATGTTGGGTTGTTAAGCATAAGTCATGGTGTTAGTTGTAGAATTATGTTACTAGAATGAACGGAGTTGAATATGTTTGGTGTGTACATATAACTAGATGATCATGTGGTTGTATGCTTATTGCATCGTGAGTATGAAATGTATATAGTTTCATTAGTATAGTCTACTATAATGACATAGATGTATGAGGTTAAGTCGAAAGTTCATATGATAAATCGTTGACTTTCTGAAAGTCAACTGTGCATAAGTAGCAATGTTAGACTTTTTGTCACAATTGTAATATTATAGAAAGTCATATGATGCGTGTTATATCCATATGTGTTATATGTGATGACGTGATGAATTATATGAGTTTTAAAAGATTGACTTGTGGAAATATGCCTTATGCTTGTTGGAATTGACTAATGAAAGTCAAATATGAAACATGAATGTGATATGATCGTTAATATGTACAATCATGCATGCTAACAAGAATGTGAATGCGATGACAAGAAAGTATAGGGATCATGTCAAGATGGATGGAAGCATGGAAGGCTAACGGGTCAAAAGGAGGCGAGGAAACGGATGAGAATACGGACACTTAAGGTAAGTGATTTCCGGAATCACTTCTTATTTATAAATGAAGTTTGGTATGTTGTATATAGGGAACCATGTAAGAATTTACGAGTAAGGGTAAGTACCAAGGTAAGTTCATATGAACTTTGTCTATCCTTAATGTAAATTAAGATGATAGTCTCATCGTGTTAATGGAATGTTCATTATGTTACTGAATGTTCATCGTGTTAATGGAATGTTCATTATATTGCTGAATGTTCATCGTGTTAATGGAATGTTCATTATGTTACTAAATGTGTCACACTCTGGCTTTTGCGGAAGCTTGATTACGATGTGACTTTCTTAATACCATTGCATTCAATCATTACAAAAACTACATGATAAAACCATAGATTCGTCATCCATTAAATAAGTTTAAAACATAACAACATTGTTTTGAAAGGTAGACTTCAAATTCAAGTTTTACAAACCATATAAATTGTTTATGAGTTCATTAAGGACTCATCAAAAGATATTGAATAACACCAAGGTTTGGAACACGTGTCTCGTCCAGGAATAAGACACACTGACCAAACTCAAAGACCATGGATGACATCTTTATTCCTAACGCAGCATAAAAACTTCCAACGCCCGCCAGATCCACTTACTAATTCCCGGAAATACCTGTAGTTTGAAAACATCAACAAAAGTTGAGCGAGTTCATGTGTTCATTTGTGTATATGTATAAACCTTTGAAATCGTTGTGAGTATATATGTAAGTTTATAAATCCTGGTATGAAAGCAACAAGGAAAAACAGATCACCAGTGGTTTGCAAGGCCATTGATATGTGTGACGTGATGCAGGAAAACTCAAACCTATCAGATTTTGTCAGTAAGACATAGTCACCACATGGCTCATTCGGCGTGCTCATGGGTGGGGCTCGCTACACCCGAATAGATCTATCACTCATGTCCCTCGGTCCTACAACGAGGACTAATGGCCTTAAGTGTCATACCCACCACTCACATGATCTAGCAGTACCTTTCCTTAGCTAACCATACCAAATGTAATCGTAAGTAAACAGTTTGTAACATGTATTTCACCCCCGAAGTATAAAACTGAAAACAGTAAAAGAAAAGGGGGACATGAACTCACGGTTTTGCGCTCTTCGAATCCGCCTGTAACTCAAAGTTTCCTCTGGCGTACACGACTACCTACAATGTACTATGGTCTTATTAGACGAGCGGGTCGTGCCTTGACTTAGTGTTAACGTTTCTGAGTTACGTCTCTTTTATGTCTTCAATATTATTCCAAGTTATAATCACTTGTTAAAATAATAATTACTTTAACTTTAAATTATATTTTAATTTTGGAATAGTCGTTAAACAATATTTTGTAACAATACTTCTCCAGTATTCATATTCGTATTTCCTTCCCAAGGATAGGGGTATCTCACACATGTTTATCCGTATTCTTGTATTTGTATATCTTGCCATGTATTGGCGTCATATTCCGGTGTGTACGTATTTTCTTAATAAATATCCAATATATATTTCCAAAACAATATATTTTCAAGTCTTACTTAGAAAATATATATAAACTTATTTTACCCCAAATGTATTTCAAGTTTATCCAAGAAAACGTATATTTTTCCCAAAAATCATACATCTTCTAAAAACTCTAGGAAAATATATTTTTACTTCTCAAAAATAATATATTTTCTCCTTGTCGAAAATATGATATACTTTGTAATAATAATAAAAATCATATTTTCATTTCTTTTGTATCCAAAATAATATATTTTCTCATAAATGTATTTTCCGAAATATTTGTAAGTTACATTCTTTCGTTCGGTTCCACAATAGTATGTGTGTAACTTGTGTATTTATTCCTTATGATTTTTGGTAGCATTTTGGATTGTAATTTCTTGGTATTTTGTTAAGTTATATTATTTCAAATCCTAAAATAATATAACTAATACACAAAGTATACAAATGATCACACACATCATGTCTTTAATGTATATATATATATTTATCCATTTTTATTTATAAAAACCAACCTCCAATACATGTATTGTTGTAACAAAAATTATGGCAAAGTTTGTATTGAAAACTCATGATCAAAATACACTTGTACATATTGGTTTGAATTTTTTTTCTAAGTGTTTATATTTTTAGAAAATTTTGCCATAGTTTCCCCTAAAAATGGAGGTTTCCATGCTTTCAAGCATATCATTTTCTTTTGTAGAAATCATCACAATCAATTCACAATCAACCCTAAACAATTTACACTTATCGATTTGCCAAATTCAAGCTTAATCTACTACTTCATGAACTTGAAAGTTTATGAAAATGTGTAGTAACTTGGTAGTGTGTTTAGTAGGTTTAGTTACCCTTTGAAATGTATTTACTTCTTTAAAAACTTCATTTTTAAAGAAGTTGGGCGTTTACAACTTCCAAACACATTTTCTAAAAATGCTTCTTTATGTAATATTTTTTGTTACACAAGTGTTTCTACACATGTTTAACCATTAAAAACAAGTTTGGTTTATGTAAGAACCAAGTTTATATAAATCTTCTTACTTAACTTAGTTTCTTGAGAAAACTATCTTGGAAATCATCCACTTACAAGACTTATATTGTGTTTAAATCATCATCTCTTATGAAAACAATTTTATTATTTCAAGTTCATGTTTACATAAGGTATGATCATTTTGGTCTTTCACAAGATCATCACCTCAATCTTACTAGACCATGTGTTTAATCACAATCTAGTAAGTTTCATATGAAGTCTAACATCATAAACACAAGAATCAATCATCAAGTATCACATATATACTAAAACAACATAGTTTCATCAAGATTTCATCATAAATCAAGCTTATGTTCATGTTTCATGATTATGTTCTTTAGTGTTCTTCATGTTTAACTTTATGTAATGTCTTTTATCCACTTAGAATAGAAGTAAAATGAAGAGTAGAAGATCTTACTACTAGCTCAAGGCTAGGGATGATCAAGTGTAGAAATGAAGTGGATAAAAGCAAACGGTGAAGGTCCTTCAACTTCCGAAAGCTCCAAGCTTCCTAACTTAGCTCCTTACATCCTTGTAGCACCTTAGAATGGATGAAGATGAGATGAAAATGGTGGTGGTGTGTGGGTGTGATCTTGGCCGAGAATGGAGAAGGGAGGAAGGAACAAGAAGTGTGTGTTAGTGGGTGTGAGATAATGGCTTCAAGTTCCTTCATATAATACTTATAACCATCTTGATCTTTAACCCCTTGGATAATATGCTTCATTAGTACAAGACAAATCTCTTAGCAAATCTTATAAGATCAAGTAAGATCAAAGAAAATCAAAGGTGGGTCCACCCTTGGTGACCGTCCTCACAAGGGGGGGGGGGGTACTAGTTGTGTGGTGATGATAAGTTAGAGAATCTAGTGGGATTTCAAGTGTATGTTTAGGTGTTTAAGTTAATATGGTGTTATATAGTGTGTTAGGGTGTTTGGGGATCATAACTAGCTCAAAAATATTAAAACAATGCTTCTAGTATAATTTTGGTGTTTCGGGTAGTGTCCGGTTGTTTGGTTAGATACCGGTTCGTTAAAGTGCTAAACTATACCGTTTAGTGTTCTTTATGTACCCTTTTGTGACACTTTTAATTCCCAACACTTGGGAAAGTATTCAGGGCCATTTGAGCATATTTCTGCATGATCTAATTGTGTTCAAATGCTGATTTATTGCTGAATTTTGTTAAATTCAGCAATTTAGTTGAGTTTTAGGCACTTTCCAGCACTTAAACTATCACATAGGAATGCAGTTTTGTGGTCCTTACTTCCCTACACTCTATACTAGTGTAGTACTTAGTTTCTGGCTCATACTGTGTCAAAACAACATCTGTCTATGTACTGAACTCCGTCAGCATTTTCCCGGTTTGTCTGTTAACTGTGTTAACTGTGCTTTGTGCATCATTTATGTCAATATGTTTGCATGCAGTAAATGATGTGTCATTTGCAATATGTGATGCACATGTTAGTATAATGCAGTAATCGGAAAACAATTCAAGTCATAAATTGTAAATCAGCATAGTCATTAAGCACTAATCATCATTTAATAATTGTACGGATGCATGCAAATTTGACAGTTGTCACATTCTCCCCCTGTTAAGAAAATTTCGTCCTCGAAATTTGTACTACCTTAACTCCTTAGGGTTACATTATGCGTGTATGTATATGAATAATACTGAGGTAGTTAACCACAAAACCGAATCAAATCTTATTCATATCAGGTGAGTCCAGGTATATATTACAACAACAAGACCCCGATGGTTAAAAGGTATGTGTTCTAGAAGTTGATGTCAAAGGGCACGAGATGTATAGATGTATAATCTAACATAACTTAGTTGGCAGAGGTGTAACAAAGGAGTTTTGACCAATGGATTCTCAAACAATCGTTCACAATATGCAAACGAGTTTTCATAAACCATAGCATCCGCTATATGAACTCAAAATCAACAACTTGAATATGAAAATGATCTGTCAACTTTCGAATAAATAAATGGTAAGGATTAGTGTGTTGACATTCTAGAATTGCGAGAATACACCGAATGAAATACAAGCGAATCTGGTGCATCATTGTCTTAATTCGTAGTTGCATTAGGAATGTTTAAATGACAAGCCAAGCAAAAGTATGTGTAGTTTCGTGTGAGACGGTTGACCATGATTAGCACAAGCTACAAGTTTGTATCGACACCACAAGGTGTCATAATGACATAATTCAGTAATAGTGGTGACTGAGCAAGTTCACTGTGTTTGAAATCAAATGAAAGTGTACTAAAACAACCTGAAGATTTGATTTACACAATGTCACAGGGTTTTCAATCGAATATGGAACATCAAAGAACTACTGTTTCTGATTGAAGATGGAAAGCAATAAACACTGCAAGGTATTCAATTTATAACGAAAGAATCATTAGGAGGTACATTGTGATATGAAATGAATCTAGGTACCATTGTCTTAGCATACAACTGTGTTGAGACCGCTTTAATTGTGATAAACAAAACGGATTTAGAACAAATAAGTAGACAATTAAATCCGTGTATGAGGTGCGTAACCAAATTAGCGCAAGCTTCAATTTTGTGAAAGTATCACCGCAAGGTATCGAAACCAACAAACGATTTAGTGGAGTCGTAGACCAATCAAGTCTACTACGACTCGAAACAAAAGAACCTTTGCAAAAATATTTGAATATGATGCTCTCAATACATCATATGGCGTCTTAAATCGAATATGCGAAATGGATAAATTCAAGCAATTGAACTTGGTTTCAGCGCAACCCGACAATAAACGTATGTATCAGCAAGGGAATCTCAGCATGGTCGCGAAGATAAACCATGAATGTAACTTGAAAGAAAAGAAGTTTCAAGAAAGTGTGTTGACTTGATAGCAAAAGAGCCAACAATTACAATAATGTAGGTTATTCGAATCATAACCCAATAGTTAGTTTTAGCAAAATAACATTTGAGCCTTGACGAAGCGCTTGTTTGAAATGGAACCGTACGCATAACCAATGGTTCATGCATAACATGTGAATTTCCAAGAAACGAAATAATGAGTATTTGCTAAAGTGAAGAAATGACTAAGTATCGAAGCAAATGTGTGTTCGCTCTCAGCGAAGAAAATTAACGCGATGCAACTACCATTAAGGGGAGTAGAGATGCAAACATCTACTTGCTAGAAGCAAAAGTGAAGATTTTAACAAAAGAAATTTGAGTACTTTCTGTTTGGTTAACTGAAATAGCATATACGTCAGGTAATGGGCTTTGCTTGAGTTAACAGGTGTGGTTCCTATGCAATAACCCTTACGAGTTTTGACCTGGGTTCCCAAAAGTCCTAAGTACATGTCTTCTAAATTCTCAAAGTTTCGTATTCTGTGTAAAACTGTTTTGTGCATTGTGTAGGAAACATAATTTTTGTGTATGTTTAGAAACAAGTTATTATCCCACAATTTCCCCCGGTATATCTTCTTCTAGAATTCACAGCTAATGACACTCGGTCATCGATCAGTCGTGAAATAGCAGTTGGACCCTCATAGTTAGTTAAATGAATAATTCGTTAATCCTTAGCAAGAGTTACCGACTCTTGTTGGTTAGCTCGTTCGGCTCCTGGTAGTTGAGGCACATTTGAAAATCATCGTCCTTCTTCTTGACGAGCAGAACTGGGGTCACCCAAAACGGGAAACTTGGTCTGTTAACTTCTTTCTCTATCAACTACTGAAGTTACACTGACAATCCTTGCATCTCCGAAGGTGTAAGTCGCTAGGGTGCATTGACTACAGGCGCGGCGCCTGGAATCAAATTGATACAAAATTCGACTTGTCGTTGAGGAGATAATTCTGGCAAGTCTTCGGGGAAGACTTCATGATATTTCCTTATCACAGGAGTATCTTCGAGTCTTGGTTCTTCGGCTCCCTTGTCCACGACATGAGCCATTTACGCAACAACTTTCGTGCCTTCAAGCAATTAGTAATTTGTAGAGGCGTATCCTGCTTCATGAGTCACGATCGTTTCTTTGTTCGCCATCGGGATGCGGATATCAATCTCCACTCAATTGCTCGACAACCAATCCATCCCAATTACCTCGTCGAAGCTTCCCAACTCAACTGGCAGTAGATCAAGCGTAAACTCACGCTCTCCGGGTTCTATCTTGCCGATTCTAATTACTCGGTTGACTTCCACTAGCTTCCCATTAGCTAGCTCTATCGAGTACGGGTTATCTAACTTATTTGCTACTAAACCAAGTACACTCTCAAACTCTAGGGATGCGAAGCTAAAATTTACAACAGTATCTAGCAGCACAGATGCATAACGTTGACTAATATGGGACGTACCGATATCCACGCTTGGATTCCTGGCGTGTCTCCCTAGCTCCGGTGTTGAGCTTTCATCCTTGTGCCTGATTGTTTTTAGGGCAATATTTTCTGAAATGCTTTTTGCTCCCACAGTTAAAACAACCTTGAGTACGTTTCTGTTTGTCACTCGTCCTGCCTTGATGATTGTCGTTGTCGTTATTTCCTTCGAGATTCTTGCTACCATCTTGGCCTCCATTTCCACGTTCAGTACCTTGCCTACAAGTTTCCTTGACATGCCCCACTTTGCCGCAGTTTTCACATTTTCCATATCTGCATAGCCCGATATGATAACGTCAACAATTGTCGCACTTAGGTAGGATACCCATGTACTCTTTTCCCTTTTTGGCCCTGTTCTTGCTATTCACCCGAGTACCCTTCTTGCAGTTTGCGAACTTTCTCTTGTTATCTCCAGATAGCTCTACAGGAGTCTCCTTTTTCTCTTCCGTCGTGGAAAATTTTCCTAGTCTAACCGCTTCTTCAGTGAGCGCCACACTTAAGTCGATAGCCTCGGTGATCTTTGGAGGCTTAGATGTTGTCACCAGACTTAGAATATGATGTGCCAATCCCCCGATGAAGCGTTCGATCTTCCTAGATTCTGGTTCCACCAAACGCGAAGCAACTTGTGATAAATCATGAAATCTCTGCACATACTCAGTTATCTTTGGACCTTCCATTTTCAAGTTCCATAGTTCAGTCTCCAACTTCTGGACTTCTGCCCTAGAGCAATATCTTTAATGCATCAGTTCTTTCAGTTCGTCCCACGTCAAAGCATACGCAGCAGTCTCGCCCAATGTCTGAACCTGAAGGTTCCACCATGACAGAGCCCCATCTAGAAATAGTCCAGCTATGTACGTGACCTGATGTTATGGGGCTCATTTACTTAATCGCAAAACATAATCCGTCTTCTCAACCCAACGCACAAAAGCTATGGCACCCCCAGTGCCATCGAAGTCTCGAGGTTTGTAGCTCAAGAACTGCTTGTAGGTGCAGCCGTCAGGTGGGTTATTTCCTGGGGTACCTCTACTGCGTTCGGAGCGAAGGGCCTCGTGCTGTGCAATGGCCTGTGAGATGCGCTCTTGTAGTTCTGCCGCTGTCATCGGCAGAGGGTTGTTGGTATCGACGTTCCCTTGTATCGATATCTTCTAAGAAGAAGATCGGTTAGGTCAGGTCTTATTTGTTCAGGGAGTGCATATAGTTATTTAGAGGTCATATGCACATACATATTAGATTTTTATATCAAGCAATAGCATAATCATAGCATAACCAAGTAATTTGGGAATTATAGCAAGTAGGCACGTAGCATTATAATTATAGCACACACATGCATATCAACAATGTGCTTAACGAAGACATAGCGACTGAGCTTTCATTGGTTATTGGTCACAAAGTATTGTCGCATGTTAATGATGATTGGGCTTTCATTATTCTCTGACCCCAATTACATTGTCTTACAAACTGTATTACATCGGAAGGGACACAGGGTCACCCTACCCTTGTCCAATAAGCATATCAGTGTATCAAAGTCACGTAGTCAGAAGTGGTTTTCAAAAGTCTTCACAATCTCGGCTTATCATTAGTTTCTTTACCCAAAAGTAATGAAATCCGCATAATCCAGAAACCAACTATACTGGTGACTGAGGTGGAGGAGGGAAGAAAAGTAAACTGCTAATATGCGTGAACTCCTCCTCGAGCTTGTATATACGTCGAAGTAATTAACTGATCTGCTGCTCGACAGTAAAGAAACAAGCATCAAGAACCTGGGAAAGGTGTAATAGCAGCAGGTGAGAGTGCAAAATGAATCTTTGATAAATGTGGAGGATCAAAGTATACTGGCAATAGACAGGGTGGAGGACGTGGGTTCAGGACGTGGTTTCAGCTCAAGCTCCAATACTCTGCGACTCATATCCTTAGACTGTAGCCGATGTGACAGGAGCAACTCATTCCGTGTATAGCCTCCATAGTGTGAGGGAGGGTAGGGGTCTGAAATCAGCATAGTGTATGGTAGGAACCATCGGAATGGCTCGTCCATCGGTGAAGTATTGAAAGGAGCAAACGGTGTGGCCTTTGAGGTCGGGGAAAATGCTACTATAGCAAAAGGATCGTCATGCGGGTGCTAACCTGGAGTACCTTTCCGGGGTGCGGGTATGTCCTGAAAGAAAGCGATAGGCATGTCGGTGCAATGGACGTCGGTCTCCATAGGAGCAACATCAGCGGGTGCATGGGCAGGAACAAACGTCTCAACTAATAAGGTGATCATCAGGTGCAGGTACTGGGTCAGGTATAAGGGGTGCAATGTCTGGTAGATCAAAAGAAACAAGGTCGTGATCAAGCAAGGGCGCAGGATCAGCAGGTACAACATCAAGCTGACCCAAAAGGAACTGGAGCTGTCTCAGACTCAAAGGATATGTGATCTCGAGCAGGTGTTACTGCAGCAGTCATAGTGGCGTCGTCGTCCGAGTCAGTAGCAAAAAGTGGTAACCTGACCGTCTGTAAAGCTGAAAATGTCGCAGACTCAAAGGAATCTGAGATCGAGTGTATACTAGGATAAGATGATAGCTTGATAACAGGGGTCTCAAGAAGTGAAATTAGTAACAACGCTCTCGTCTAACTTTCCATCATCATGGGCGTCATCAGGAGGACCATCAATAAACATGTCAACATCATCATCAACTACTTCGTCGAGTAGCCAATCTTCGGAAGGAATGTCCACAGGAGGCGCATCATCGAGGATCGGAGCCATGGTGTGCTCACTATCGGGATGACTAGTGATGAGGTGGTCATGGACTGAAACAAGGATGACAAAAGATCCTTGTCGGGGAAGCCATCAGCAAGGGTAAATCGTTACCAAAGTCTAGTAGCGCGGACGGTTGGAAGTTGTCCTCGTCCTCAGTCAGCATATCAGGATCACTCACAGTGTTTGACGTAAATATCTCTGGTGCCGGTGCAATCTCATTATTTGTGGCGGTGGCCGTAGGGTTATCAATGTCTGATAACTCGCTTTCTAAAGAAGGCGACATGTGTGCCGGTACATAATAATCATAGCATGTATATCCATAGTAATTACTAACACTTAGTGCATTGCAAGCAAAGGCAATTCATCATGTAATCATGTATTCACATTATTCTTCATGAAACTTTCTATCCTTCCTAGTCTCCCAGGCTAACCCACCTAGTCTCCCAGACTAAACCAACCAGTCTCCCAGACTAAACTACCTAACCTCCCAGACTAAACACCCAGTCTCCCAGACTATACACCCAGTCTCTCAGACTGAAACACCCAGTCTCTCAGACTGAAACACCCATTCTCTCAGACTGAAACACCCAGTCTCTCAGACTGAACTCCCCAGTTTCTCAAACTGTCCAACTAGTCTCTCAGACTAACTACCCAGTCTCTAAGACTGAACTACCCAGTCTCTCAGACTGAATTATAAACATTAACTTTGGAATGTGTTTCGTGTCTTTTATTTGTAAAAATATTTGTTTTTCCTGGATCTGGGCGTTTCGTGTATGCAATGAAAGTATGTTATGAAAACATTTTCATGAGAGCCCTAATGATCGTAGTCTAGACTAGAGAAAGAATCCTAGTTCGCTACGACCGAAGCTCTCATACCAAGCTGTCACACCCTGACTTTTGAGGAAGCGTGATTATGGTGTGAATTTCTTAATACCATTGCATTCAATCATAACAATAACTACATGATAAAACCATAGATTCGTCATCCATTAAATAAGTTTGAAACACAACAACATTGTTTTGAAAGGTAGACTTCAAATTCAAGTTTTACAAACCATACAAATTGTTTATGAGTTCATTAAGGACTCATCAAAAGATATTGAATAACACCAAGGTTTGGAAGACGTGTCTCGTCCAGGAATAAGACACACTGACCAAACTCAAAGACCATGGATGACATCTTTATTCCTAACGCAGCATAAAAACTTCCAACGCCCGCCAGATCCACTTACTAATTCCCTGAAATACATGTAGTTTGAAAACATCAACAAAAGTTGAGCGAGTTCATGTGTTCATTTGTGTATATGTATAAACCTTTGAAATCGTTGTGAGTATATATGTAAGTTTATAAATCCTGGTATGAAAGCAACAAGGAAAAACAGATCACCAATGGTTTGCAAGGCCATTGATATGTGTGACGTGATGCAGGAAAACTCAAACCTAGCAGATTTTGTCAGTAAGACATAGTCACCACATGGCTCATTCGGCGTGCTCATGGGTGGGGCTCGCTACACCCGAATAGATCTATCACTCATGTCTCTCGGTCCTACAACGAGGATTAATGGCCTTAAGTGTCATACCCACCACTAACATGATCTAGCAGTACCTTTCCTTAGCTAACCATACCAAATGTAATCGTAAGTAAACAGTTTGTAATATGTATTTCACCCCCGAAGTATAAAACTGAAAACAGTAAAAGAAAAGGGGGACATGAACTCACGGTTTTGCGTTCTTCGAATCCGCCTGTAACTCAAAGTTTCCTCTGGCGTACAAGACTACCTACAATGTACTTTGGTCTTATTAGACGAGCGGGTCGTGCCTTGACTTAGTGTTAACGTTTCTGAGTTACGTCTCTTTTATGTCTTCAATATTATTCCAAGTTATAATCACCTGTTAAAATAATAATTACTTTAACTTTAAATTATATATTAATTTTGGAATAGTCGTTAAACAATATTTTGTAACAATACTTCTCCAGTATTCATATTCGTATTTCCTTCCCAAGGATGGGGGTATCTCATACATGTTTATCCGTATTCTTGTATTTGTATATCTTGCCATGTATTGGCGTCGTATTCCGGTGTGTACGTATTTTCTTAATAAATATCCAATATATATTTCCAAAACAATATATTTTCAAGTCTTACTTAGAAAATATATATAAACTTATTTTACCCCAAATGTATTTCAAGTTTATCCAAGAAAACGTATATTTTTCTCAAAAATCATACATCTTCTAAAAACTCTAGGAAAATATATTTTTACTTCTCAAAAATAATATATTTTCTCCTTGTCGAAAATATGATATACTTTGTAATAATAATAAAAATCATATTTTCATTTCTTTTGTATCCAAAATAATATTTACCAAAAATATACTCATAAATGTATTTTTCGGAATATTTGTAAGTTATATTCTTTCGTTCGGTTCCACAATATTATGTGTGTAACTTGTGTATTTATTCCTTATGATTTTTGTTAACATTTTGGATTGTAATTTTTTGGTATTTTGTTAAGTTATATTATTTCAAATCCTAAAATAATATAACTAATACACAAAGTATACAAATAATCACACACATCATCTCTATAATGTATATATATATTTATCCATTTTTATTTATAAAAACCAACCTCCAATACATGTATTGTTGTAACAAAAATTATGGCAAAGTTTGTATTGAAAACTCATGATCAAAATACACTTGTACATATTGGTTTGAATTTTTTTTCTAAGTGTTTATATTTTTAGAAAATTTTGCCATAGTTTCCCCTAAAAATGGAGGTTTCCATGCTTTCAAGCATATCATTTTCTTTTGTAGAAATCATCACAATCAATTCACAATCAACCCTAAACAATTTACACTTATCGATTTGCCAAATTCAAGCTTAATCTACTACTTCATGAACTTGAAAGTTTATGAAAATGTGTAGTAACTTGGTAGTGTGTTTAGTAGGTTTAGTTACCCTTTGAAATGTATTTACTTCTTTAAAAACTTCATTTTTAAAGAAGTTGGGCGTTTACAACTTCCAAACACATTTTCTAAAAATGCTTCTTTATGTAATCTTTTTTGTTACACAAGTGTTTCTACACATGTTTAACCATTAAAAACAAGTTTGGTTTATGTAAGAACCAAGTTTATATAAATCTTCTTACTTAACTTAGTTTCTTGAGAAAACTATCTTGGAAATCATCCACTTACAAGACTTATATTGTGTTTAAATCATCATCTCTTATGAAAACAATTTTATTATTTCAAGTTCATGTTTACATAAGGTATGATCATTTTGGTCTTTCACAAGATCATCACCTCAATCTTACTAGACCATGTGTTTAATCACAATCTAGTAAGTTTCATATGAAGTCTAACATCATAAACACAAGAATCAATCATCAAGTATCACATATATACTAAAACAACATAGTTTCATCAAGATTTCATCATAAATCAAGCTTATGTTCATGTTTCATGATTATGTTCTTTAGTGTTCTTCATGTTTAACTTTATGTAATGTCTTTTATCCACTTAGAATAGAAGTAAAATGAAGAGTAGAAGATCTTACTACTAGCTCAAGGCTAGGGATGATCAAGTGTAGAAATGAAGTGGATAAAAGCAAACGGTGAAGGTCCTTCAACTTCCGAAAGCTCCAAGCTTCCTAACTTAGCTCCTTACATCCTTGTACCACCTTAGAATGGATGAAGATGAGATGAAAATGGTGGTGGTGTGTGGGTGTGATCTTGGCCAAGAATGGAGAAGGGAGGAAGGAAGAAGAAGTGTATGTTAGTGGGTGTGAGATAATGGCTTCAAGTTCCTTCATATAATACTTATAACCATCTTGATGTTTAACCCCTTGGATAATATGCTTCATTATTACAAGACAAATCTCTTAGAAAATCTTATAAGATCAAGTAAGATCAAAGAAAATCAAAGGTGGGTCCACCCTTGGTGACCGTCCTCACAAGGGGGGGGGGGGGTACTAGTTGTGTGGTGATGATAAGTTAGAGAATCTCGTAGGATTTCAAGTGTATGTTTAGGTGTTTAAGTTAATATGGTGTTATATAGTGTGTTAAGGTGTTCGGGGATCATAACTAGCTCAGAAATATTAAAACAATGCTTCTAGTGTAATTTTGGTGTTTCGGGTAGTGTCCGGTTGTTCGGTTAGATACCGGTTCGTTAAAGTGCTAAACTAGTGTTCTTTATGTACCCTTTTGTGACACTTTTAATTCCCAACACTTGGGAAAGTATTCAGGGCCATTTGAGCATATTTCTGCATGATCTAATTGTGTTCAAATGCTGATTTATTACTGAATTTTGTTAAATTCAGCAATTTAATTGAGTTTTAGGCACTTTCCGGCACTTAAACTATCACCTAGGAATGCAGTTTTGTGGTCCTTACTTCCCTACACTCTATACTAGTGTAGTACTTAGTTTCTGGCTCATACTGTGTCAAAACAACGTCTGTCTATGTACTGAACTCCGTCAGCATTTTCCCGGTTTGTCTGTTAACTGTGCTAACTGTGCTTTGTGCATCATTTATGTCAATATGTTTGCATGCCGTCATTGATGTGTCATTTGCAATATGTGATGCACATGTAAGTATAATGCAGTAATCGGAAAACAATTCAAGTCATAAATTGTAAATCAGCACAGTCATTAAGCACTAATCATCATTTAGTAATTGTACGGATGCATGCAAATTTGACAGTTGTCACAGAATGTTCATCGTGTTAATGGCATGTTCGTTATGTTGCTGAATGTTCATCCTGCTAATAGAATGTTCATTATGTTACTGAATGTTCATCGTGTTAATGGAATGTTCATTATGTTACTGAATGTTCATCGTGATAATGGAATGTTCATTAAGTTGCTGAATGTTCATCGTGTTAATGGAATGTTCATTATGTTGCTGAATGTCCATCGTGTTAATGGAATGTTCATTATGTTGCTGAATATTCATCGTGTTAATGGAATGTTCATTATGTTACTGAATGTTCATCGTGTTAATGGAATGTTCATTATGTTGTTGAACGTCCATCGTGTAATGGAATGTTCATTATGTTGCTGATTGTCCATCGTGTTAATGGAATGTTCATTATGTTGCTGAATGTCCATCGTGTTAATGGAATGTTCATTATGTTACTGAATGTTCATCGTGTTAATGGAATGTTCATTATGTTGCTAAATGTTCATCGTGTTAATGGAATGTTCATCATGTTTGTTGGAAGTTAGTCGGTTATGTTTGTTTGTAATTGCATTGATTTGTGTTGATATGATTGTAGATAAGACTCAACTTACAAATAAGTGAATGTGACTTGTATGTATGTATGTATGTATGTAGATATGGATCTGTAGCGTGTGTAAGTAGTGTGAACTTATATGTACGTACATATGAATGGGATATGTATGAATGTACTTAGATATATGAAAGTGTATACACGTGTTGTAATCTAATGATTGTAGATCACTGGTATACGTATATGTGAAGACGTGGGTTTTCAATATGTTTGTGTGACAACCCGCACAAAACCAGGTATCCGTACAACTTAATTAATGATTAATTATTACTTGATTACTGTGCTTGATTGAAACTAGCTGATAAACTGCTACCTGCATACTGATACATGCACTTACTTGCATCATACTTTATTTGCTGTCACTACATTATTTACGTGCTGAACCCTAGTGACAAACATGATGCACAAAAAGCACAGTAGCACCAAACGGATACACAGTGAACATGCTGATATAACCAGCATCAGGCAAATACTGCCTCAAGGCCTGTTAAGAGCCTCATATATTTTGGCTACACTGGTAGTGAGTGTAGGATATAAGGGTTGTGTTACCGCGTCTCTAGGGGATAAGATACACTGATTCGGATGTGCCAGAACGTACTTTAAGTACCAAACACAGCACTTTAAATAATTTAACCAGCTTCTAGCTGACTAGTAAAGTGCCAAAAATGAGAAAATATCACTAGACACTTTCTAAAGTGTCGGGAAAACAAAATGTGTCACTAAAAATGTAATAACGACACTTTAAAGTCTTTTGTAACACTTTAACGGATTACTATCCAACCGGACACCCGGACTTTACCCGGAACATGAAAACTATACTATTTTTATTATTACTCTTTTTCTGAGCCAGTTAGGGTCCCTGGTTACCCTAACACCCGTCATAACATGTTACACGTAACTAACGAGGTTAGATACTTAACCTAACCTATTTAACCTTAACTAAACTAACTACCTAGTTGATTTCTAACCGGATACCCCCCCCTCACATTACAATCGGCCCCATCATAGGGGACACCAAGTACCAAGCAAGATTATTTAATTTAACTATGTTTAAGATCTAGTTAACATAATATCCAAAAGATAATACCATCAAACTTTCCTATAAATACTAAGGTCCACCTAAGGCATTATGTTCATCACATAACTCAACCATCTCACTCTCTTTCTCTCTTGGTGGCTCACGGCCGAACACCACACACACACACATCACACTTTCGGTTCTTGTCTCCTACATTCCAAGATCATTCACACATCACAAGACACGTATAAGGAGCTTTGGTGCACTCGGATCGCGAAGGACCACTCTCGTTGGCTTTTATCCACGCGGTTTTCGTCACAACTCTTCCCTAGCCTTGAGCTAGAGGTATAACCTTTAAAACTTGATTTTACACTCATCTAAAGTGGTTAATAGAACTTTCGTCGGTTAAATATCGTAAACACGCGTTTTGAATCTTTAAAGTCTAGTAAAATCACTAAAATGGAGGTTAATAGCATATGTCTTGTGTAAAAGTCGTAGGACTTGAAATTTGTGCTTATTGTGACCCGATCTATAATGTGGTAGCTCAAATCTTCGTTTAACCCGACTTTGTAAAATCACGTATCATCACATAAGCTTGTTTTTGAAAGATACAAGGGTTAAAAGTGAAACACTACCACATTTTAGAGACATGAACTTGTAAAGAAATATTTTACTTGTGTAAAAGTATTTTAACCGGTAAAATGGTGTTTAAAACTAGCGGATCTACGTATCCGCAAGTGGTATTTTTGAAAGACCACACTTTAAGGAAATCATGTTTTTCTAAAAGATGGATCTTGCACTAATAAATATGATTTTATAAACCACAAGTGTATAGACACTTGTAAAATAAAGAGATCCGACAAAGAAGTGTATTTGTCACTTGTTACTAGAAGTTGTAAAGACGGTTTTCTCTAAACACGAGGCTTTTACGAGATTAAAGTTTCTTTATATATAAAGATCTACATATATAAAGGTGATTTACATTATTGATGCGGAAAAACTGCAAGTTCATGCGATTATGCAAATTTACATACTTGTTGACTAGTTTGATGTGTCGGAAATTGTTTGATTGAAATAAAGAAGTTGATTGAGTTGATTTGTTAAAAGAAAATGATACGCTTGAAAGCGTGGCCACCTCCAGTTACAGAGGAAACTCTGGCGAAATTTTCTAAAAACCTAACACTTAGACTTTTTACACAACAAGTGTTACAACTATTTTTGGGCATACTTTTGAAACATAAATTTCGCCAGTACTATATTTTACTAAACATTCGGAGGTGGGATTTTCACAAGGATTGACGTGATAAATATATTTGTCACAACACTGTTTATGATTATTTTGTGAAATACATAAATATTATTTTAGGGTAAAAATAATATTTACAAGCGTTAATGATTCCAAAACTTTGCGAACGCTTCCATAAACATATAAGTTACACCGGTAATTACATTACCACAAGATTGATAAAACGTAACTTACGCACATGTATTGTATCCCCCATCCTTGGGAAGGAAAAATAACTATCAAGCATATACAAAATGTAACACGAAATAGTTGTCTAACTATTTCTCGCAAACATAAACTGTAAAGCTAAAGCACGGCCGTCCGTCTAATAGAATTAGCACTTGTAGGTCGTTGCACAGCTTACTGCTTCAGAGACGCTTGATAGAGTTTACGCATCCACTGTGAGTTCATGTCCCCCTTTTCTCTAACTGTTTTCAGTTTTCTTAACTGCGGGGGTGAAATACATGTTACTTTGTTTACAAGTACTTTATACACGGTATGAATAACGTAAGGAGGTTTAGATCATGTGAATGGGTAGTTAGAACCCCGAGGGACTCGAGCGGTAGATCTATTTGGGTGTAGCGAGCCCAGCTCCCGGTCCAACAGAACAGGCCTCACGAAGGACTAACAGAACGGATCCGGAGTGACTTGGTACCCAACGCAAAATCGGCTAGGGTTGTATCTTACTTACTTGCATTTCACGACATGCTAATGGCCTTGCAAACCATTGGTGATCACAAGTCCTCTTACACTGCTACATACCAGGAAACTTTTATACTTACAAGTGTTTTACTTACTCACTTGCACATGAACTCGCTCAACATTATTGTTGATTTTTCAACTCACATGTATTTCAGGAAATTAACGGATTCTGGCACGGTATGAACGTTTTCCGCTGCAACCTTTCATGAAGTCATCTGGGTTTAGGGTTGTGCCTCTTTCCTGGACAAGGCATAATCCCTAAATCACGTTTATGTTTTATTTTAAGTTGTAATGTTATTGAACAAGGTTATGGATACTAGAGTATGTCCGCGTTAAACAATGGTAATGTATGTTGATTTCTAAACTTAATGATGACTTGCATGGTTTTAAATTCATATAGCTTTGTTATGATTAAGCTATGGTATTAAGAAGTCACACCAAAAATTAACCACGCTTCCGCAAAGCCAGGGTGTGACAGCTTGGTATCAGAGCTCTGATCATAGCGAACTAGGATTCTGTCTCGAGTCTAGACTATGATCACTAGGGCTCTCACGAAAACATTTTTCTGCATACCACTTAAGTCCAGATCCACACTTTTTACAAACAAATGTTGAGCACATTTTATTAATTATAAGTTCAGCTTGGAGGGCTGAGGATCGATCTGGAGGATCGAGATGGTTAAGGTAGTTGAGCACGTGGGTTTGTTATAGGATCGATCTGGAGGATCGAGGTGAATAAGGTAGTTGAGCACGTTGATTTGTTATAAGGTTCGATCTGGAGGATCGAGATGGTCAAGGTAGTTGAGCACGTTGATTTGTTATAAGGTTCGATCTGGAGGATCGAGGTCTGGTTTAAGTGAAGGATAGAACAGTCTTGTAGACTAGATAATTTTGGCTAGCAAGACTAGGAGAAATTATGTGATGCCCCACTTGGTGACTTATGTGATTAACTGATTATGCGATTGACTGTTTGTGCATACTTGTGTTTATGTTACAGATACATGGATCCGGCTGATTCAGGTGGTTCAGACATCACCAACCCCAGGCGTGTTGTGTCAGATGATTTAGAGTCCTCGGAGCACGAGGTGTACACGTCAGACTTTACCAGTACCGACGATGACGACTTCCAGCCATTCGCCCTACCTGATGGCGACGATGAGCTCCCTATTGATATTCCGGCCGGGGATTTGCCACTAGCGGTGATCCCTGCTCCCATACCCCTCGCTGCTTACCCTGTTCAGGAGTTACCATTCGACGGCGACGAGGACGACGTCGACTTGTTCGAGGAGGAGCCTATGGAGGACGTTCAGGGCGAGGCCCTACCCGCTGTTGCCCCTCTACTGATTGCAGATGCTCCGGCTGCGGAGGCACCTGCACTTTCCCCAGCCCAGGACTCCTCTGAGTCTGTGGCTTCTGCACCGACACATACCCTTAGTGCGCAGCACTACTCTCACGAGTCAGATTCTGATCATGCATCTTCTGTCGCCCCCATCCCCAGTCCCACTTTTGACCACGAGGACGTGGAGGATTCCGACCTTATGTTTCCCCCAAGGTTCGACCCTGATCGTGACTTGGAGTTTGTTCCGATGGACCAGTTTATGGAGGATCCAGCGGATCCTGTTGACCCTTTTGATCCTATTGATCCTGATTTTGACTTTGATATGGCATTCGATGACTTGGAGCCTGCCCTTGTCCCTGAGCAGGCAGCTGCTCTTGATGTGTTACCGGAGCATGACCCTATGCATGCCGATATACCCCTTGAGCCCATTGCCGTTGATCACCACCTAGATGTTCCTTTGATTGCAGACGATCATATCCCTGTCGATCCCATTGATCCTCTACCCCTTGTTGCTGCACCTGTTGACCCACCATTTGAGCACTTGGCACCCGTTGACCCTGTTGTAGCCCCTTTACTTGATCCCGTTCCCATAGAGCCCGGACATGCACCGTTCGCGGCACAGATGGATCCACCGGACGAGGCCGCACAGCACGGGTGGATCCCGGCTGATGAGGACGTCCCACCACTACCCCCACAGATCCCAGACGCTAGACACACTGACTTTTCGTTTCAGATTCCCACATACATACCTCCAGCAGGGCCTGGAGAGGGCTCTTCAGCCCACCCATCAGGGCATGTACCGATGCCCATGCCTTTCTTACCACAGATGCCTTTTGTTCCACCTATTACTGCTCCTTTTGGGATGGCACCCTTTGACCCCACACGTGAGCCACTGCTGTGGTCACCATTTTCCCCTATGCCACCCACTGATCCATACCACAGGTTCCACGTGGGACACACTATCGAGGACGTATTGATGTCATTTGTACACCAGCATGAGTCGCATGAGCAGCGACTACAGGAGTTGGAGAGAGCCCGCCTGCAGCCATGTCAGTGCCATGGCCGGGTACCCTCTCCGTTACAGCCGTTTCGACCATTACCCCCTGACTATGCTGCTCGTCTTGCTACTTTGGAGCAGCAGATTGCCTCCGTTATTCGCACGCAGCAGGCAATGGAGGCAGATTGGTTAGAGATGCGCCGTTTGTTTTATACCCGTTTTCCTCCTCCTCCTCCACCACCATCTGCTTGAGCTCATCGATGCCACATGGGTAGGCGAGTGAGAAGGCGGCGATTGCTTTTACTTGCACAGCATTTTTGAGGAGACTACGTTATGATTTGACTTTTGTTATGTACTTGATGTTGTATTGATACTGATGTAGCTTTTGACAGGGGTGATGTAGCCCCAGTGATTCATGATTGTATGTATACACTTACGATGTGGTCTCATTATTATGGCAATCGCAGTTTTCTCACCATATTTTGGATTCGCTTGATTACTTATTTGCATTGTTATGGTATGGGATGTTGTGTGATTGATATTTGTGATATGTGATAACATGTGATGCTGTGTGATTATACTATTACTACCGTTATATACGTACGCCATATTACGAACTGATTTACGTATTATACATCGGAGCCTTCTATGGCCTAACCAACTTAAACCATCTTTTAGAAAGATGCCGCCAAGACGACAACAACAGCCTATGCCTACCACTCAGGAAGAGCTACAACAAGTCATTGCTGCTGCCATAGCGCAGTACGCAGCCTCTCAGCCAGGAGGGAGCGGAAGTGTTAATCAAGGCAATAACAATCCACCTCACGGTAATACTACGCCATTCGAACCTACCATGAACTAGTTGGAGATTTTAGCGATGATGCTAATGCCAACCACATGTTTTAACATACGTGCAGGATGCACCTACAAGCAGTTCTTAGACTGCAAACCAGTTAACTTCGATGGCATGGGAGGTGCAGTTGCCTTTACCCGCTGGGCTGAGAAGACCGACTCTGTCATACGCATGAGCAAATGTGCTGAGGATCAACAAGTCACATACATCTCAGGGCTATTTCTCGACGGAGCCCTATCTTGGTGGAACTTACAAGTCCAAACCTTAGGCGAAGCTGCCGCCTACGCCCTGACTTGGGCCGAATTGAAAGAACTGATGCGCAAGAAGTACTGTTCACGCGCAGAAATTCAGAGGTTGGAGACTGAATTCTGGCACTTAAAGATGGATGGTCCGAAAGTAGCAGAGTACGTTCAGAGGTTTCATGACCTATCTCAAGTGGTTCCTTACATGGTTACGCCTGAATACAAACGAATCGAGCGCTTCATTTGGGGTTTGGCTCCCCAAATAATAAGCATGGTAACCTCCTCCAAACCAGCGACTATCACTGAGGCCATCGATTTGAGCGTGGCTCTCACCGAGGAGGGGATTCGTTTAAACAAGTTTGGTGATGTAAAGGCAAAGGAGAAAGAGACGCATGTTGAGTCGTCCGGAAGTAACAAAAGAAAGTTTTCAAACTTCAAGCTAAGTGTTAGCGGTGATGGTAAGAGAGGAGCACCAAGCACGCCAGCTCAGGGTGCAGCTGGCAGTGGAAGAAGAGGAAAGGGATATATGGGCACCCATCCCAGGTGTAATGCCTGCCAGCGCCACCATTCTGGTCATTGTGGGCTAAAAGTGTGTGAAGCATGTGGGAAACGTGGTCACTCTAAGGACACCTGTTGGGTTGGCACTGGCCGTGGAGGCCAGGGAGGATATGGAAATAGGAATGATAACCGTGGTGGAAATGGGAATCGCCAGCAAGGAAATCTTGGAGGAAACAGAAACCGAAGCAACAATGCAAACCAGGCTGGCAATGCCAACCAGAACAACACCCCAGCTGGAAATGGGGATGGTAATGGGCAAAGGCTCGGATGCTACAATTGCGGGGAAATCGGGCATTTTAAGAAGAATTGCCCAACACTGAATCAAGCCCGTGGTAGAGTGTTCCAACTTGAAGCTAGAGAAGCACGTCAAGATCCAAATGTTGTTACCGGTACGTTCCCTATCAATCAACGCTATGCATCCGTTTTATTTGATACTGGTGCCGATTATAGCTTCGTATCGCTAGAATTTAAGAATATGCTTGGGTTAGCTGCTAATAAGTTAGACATACCCTACTCGATCGAATTAGCTAATGGAAAGTTAGTTGGAGCCGACGAAGTAATCAGAGGTTGTGTGATAGAATTGGGAGAACGCGAGTTTACTCTGGATCTACTACCGGTCCCATTGGGAAGCTTCGACGTGGTAGTAGGAATGGATTGGTTATCCAGGAACAAGGCGGAGATAGTATGTCACGAGAAAGTTGTTCGTATCCCAACTGACGATGGTGAGACAATTGTGGTTCACGGAGAGAAGCGTGACACACCGCTAAGATTCATCAGCTGCTTGAAGGCAAGGAAGTGTTTACGGAAAGGATGTGTTGCTTTTCTGGCACACATCGTAGACAAGAAGGCTGCCGAGCCAACAATCGAAGACATCCCTGTCGTAAGGGAGTATCCAGAAGTCTTCCCAGAAGACTTACCTGGACTGCCACCTCAGAGGCAAGTGGAGTTTCACATTGACTTAGTTCCAGGCGCCGCGCCTGTGGCTAAGGCACCATACAGACTTGCTCCATCAGAGATGCAGGAATTGTCAACACAGCTTCAGGAGCTGTTAGATAAAGGTTTTATCCGACCAAGCTTCTCGCCTTGGGGAGCTCCGGTCTTGTTTGTCAAGAAGAAAGACGGAAGTTTCCGTATGTGTATTGACTATAGAGAACTGAACAAGCTAACGATCAAGAACAGGTATCCACTGCCAAGAATCGACGATCTGTTCGATCAACTTCAAGGTTCAAGCTGTTACTCTAAGATCGATCTTCGATCTGGATACCATCAATTAAGGATACAGGAGGAAAGTATCCCGAAAACAGCCTTCCGAACTCGTTATGGACACTACGAGTTCCTCGTGATGCCATTTGGTTTAACCAATGCGCCTGCAGTGTTTATGGACTTGATGAATAGAGTTTGCAAGCCATACTTAGACAAGTTCGTGATTGTATTCATCGACGACATCCTGATTTACTCAAAGACGAAGGCTGAACACGAACAACATCTTAGAACCATTTTGGAGCTGCTAAAGAAGGAACAACTGTACGCCAAATTCTCCAAGTGCGAGTTTTGGCTACGCGAAGTCCAGTTTCTTGGACATGTGGTTAATGGAGATGGAATTCATGTTGATCCCACAAAGATCGAGGCAATCAAGAATTGGGAGACGCCTACAACGCCAACCGAGATTCGACAATTCTTGGGTTTGGCTGGCTACTATCGAAGGTTCATCGAGGATTTTTCGAAAATCGCTCAACCGTTGACGCTCCTGACCCAGAAGGATAAGACGTTTGATTGGGGAATCAAACAGGACGAAGCATTTCAGATATTGAAAGATAAGCTCTGCAACGCGCCAATCTTAGCTCTACCGGAAGGTACCGACGATTTTGTGGTATACTGCGACGCATCGCGTCAGGGATTGGGATGTGTGTTGATGCAACGCCAAAAGGTCATTGCTTACGCATCACGCCAGCTGAAAGTGCACGAGAAGAATTATACCACACATGATTTAGAGCTTGGCGCAGTGGTTTTTGCACTAAAGATCTGGAGGCACTACCTGTATGGTACGAAGTGCACAATTTTCACAGATCACAAGAGCCTACAACATATATTTAACCAGAAGGAGTTAAATATGAGGCAAAGACGTTGGGTCGAATTATTGAATGATTACGACTGCGAGATCAAGTATCACCCGGGGAAGGCAAATGTAGTTGCCGATGCCCTAAGTCGTAAAGAAAGAATCAAGCCCATAAGGGCTAGAGCTTTGGAAATGATTGTACGAACCGACCTTCCCTCGCGCATTCGTGCTGCACAAAAGGAAGCTCTCAAGGAGGGAAACCTTGAGGAAGAATATCTCCGTGGAATGGAGAAGCTTTTGGTACCGAACGAGGAAGGAACGTTATGTTTTGAGAAAAGGATTTGGGTTCCTCTGTTTGGTGGATTAAGGGAAGTTGTTTTCGATGAAGCGCACAAGTCACGGTACTCTATCCACCCTGGATCGGATAAGATGTACCAGGATCTTAAAGATTACTATTGGTGGCCTAGGATGAAAGGCGACGTTGCTGTCTATGTGAGCAAATGTTTAACGTGCGCTAAGGTCAAGGCAGAATACCAGAAGCCTTCGGGACTTCTGCAACAACCGGAGATTCCCAAATGGAAGTGGGAACAAGTCTCCATGGATTTTGTTACAAAACTGCCAAGAACGCCAAGAGGCCAGGATATGATTTGGGTGATCGTTGACCGCCTAACAAAGTCCGCACATTTTCTGCCAATCAGGGAGAAAGACAGTACTAGTAAACTTGCGGAAATTTACATGAGAGAGATCGTAGCACGACATGGAGTACCACTCTCGATCATCTCTGATAGAGACGGAAGATTTGTGTCAAGAATATGGCAATCTTTCCAAGAATCTTTTGGCTCACAATTAAATCTGAGCACTGCATTCCATCCGCAAACTGATGGCCAGAGCGAGCGAACAATACAAACATTGGAAGACATGCTGAGGGCATGTGTTATGGATTTAGGAGGTAGCTGGGATAAACACTTACCCTTGGTCGAATTTTCATACAACAACAGCTACCACACCAGTATTGGTGTTGCGCCTTTTGAGGCCCTATACGGACGCAAGTGCCGATCCCCACTATGTTGGTCTGACGCAGGTGATAGGCAGCTTGCTGGTCCCGAGATCGTCCAAGAGACGACAGATAAGATCGCGCAAATACTCAAACGCATCGAAGCCGCTCGCCACAGGCAAAAGGCCTACGCGGATCCAAACCGGAAGCATGTGGACTTCCAAGTCGGAGAGATGGTATTATTGAAGGTTTCACCCTGGAAAGGGGTAGCGCGCTTTGGAAAGCAAGGAAAGTTGAATCCACGCTACATTGGTCCCTTTAGAATTCTGGAAAGAATTGGGACAGTAGCATACAAGTTGGACCTACCTGCTGAACTAAATGGTGTTCACGATACATTTCATGTATCCAATTTAAAGAAAAGTCCAACTCAAGTTGACGTTGCCATTCCTATCGACGAGATTCATATTGACGACACGCTCCACTTCATTGAAGAACCTGTCGAGGTCACGGATTGGAAAGTTAACAAGACTCGCCGGAGCAGTGTCAAACTCGTCAAGGTACGTTGGAATGCCAGACATGGTCCTGAATTCACATGGGAGCGTGAGGACCGGATGAAGGAAAAGTACCCCCACTTATTTCCCAAGAACACTGCATCTACAAGCAGAACTTAAAATTTCGGGACGAAATTTATTTAACGGGGGGAGAATGTGACAACCCGCACAAAACCAGGTATCCGTACAACTTAATTAATGATTAATTATTACTTGATTACTGTGCTTGATTGAAACTAGCTGATAAACTGCTACCTGCATACTGATACATGCACTTACTTGCATCATACTTTATTTGCTGTCACTACATTATTTACGTGCTGAACCCTAGTGACAAACATGATGCACAAAAAGCACAGTAGCACCAAACGGATACACAGTGAACATGCTGATATAACCAGCATCAGGCAAATACTGCCTCAAGGCCTGTTAAGAGCCTCATATATTTTGGCTACACTGGTAGTGAGTGTAGGATATAAGGGTTGTGTTACCGCGTCTCTAGGGGATAAGATACACTGATTCGGATGTGCCAGAACGTACTTTAAGTACCAAACACAGCACTTTAAATAATTTAACCAGCTTCTAGCTGACTAGTAAAGTGCCAAAAATGAGAAAATATCACTAGACACTTTCTAAAGTGTCGGGAAAACAAAATGTGTCACTAAAAATGTAATAACGACACTTTAAAGTCTTTTGTAACACTTTAACGGATTACTATCCAACCGGACACCCGGACTTTACCCGGAACATGAAAACTATACTATTTTTATTATTACTCTTTTTCTGAGCCAGTTAGGGTCCCTGGTTACCCTAACACCCGTCATAACATGTTACACGTAACTAACGAGGTTAGATACTTAACCTAACCTATTTAACCTTAACTAAACTAACTACCTAGTTGATTTCTAACCGGATACCCCCCCCCCCCTCACATTACAATCGGCCCCATCATAGGGGACACCAAGTACCAAGCAAGATTATTTAATTTAACTATGTTTAAGATCTAGTTAACATAATATCCAAAAGATAATACCATCAAACTTTCCTATAAATACTAAGGTCCACCTAAGGCATTATGTTCATCACATAACTCAACCATCTCACTCTCTTTCTCTCTTGGTGGCTCACGGCCGAACACCACACACACACACATCACACTTTCGGTTCTTGTCTCCTACATTCCAAGATCATTCACACATCACAAGACACGTATAAGGAGCTTTGGTGCACTCGGATCGCGAAGGACCACTCTCGTTGGCTTTTATCCACGCGGTTTTCGTCACAACTCTTCCCTAGCCTTGAGCTAGAGGTATAACCTTTAAAACTTGATTTTACACTCATCTAAAGTGGTTAATAGAACTTTCGTCAGTTAAATATCGTAAACACGCGTTTTGAATCTTTAAAGTCTAGTAAAATCACTAAAATGGAGGTTAATAGCATATGTCTTGTGTAAAAGTCGTAGGACTTGAAATTTGTGCTTATTGTGACCCGATCTATAATGTGGTAGCTCAAATCTTCGTTTAACCCGACTTTGTAAAATCACGTATCATCACATAAGCTTGTTTTTGAAAGATACAAGGGTTAAAAGTGAAACACTACCACATTTTAGAGACATGAACTTGTAAAGAAATATTTTACTTGTGTAAAAGTATTTTAACCGGTAAAATGGTGTTTAAAACTAGCGGATCTACGTATCCGCAAGTGGTATTTTTGAAAGACCACACTTTAAGGAAATCATGTTTTTCTAAAAGATGGATCTTGCACTAATAAATATGATTTTATAAACCACAAGTGTATAGACACTTGTAAAATAAAGAGATCCGACAAAGAAGTGTATTTGTCACTTGTTACTAGAAGTTGTAAAGACGGTTTTCTCTAAACACGAGGCTTTTACGAGATTAAAGTTTCTTTATATATAAAGATCTACATATATAAAGGTGATTTACATTATTGATGCGGAAAAACTGCAAGTTCATGCGATTATGCAAATTTACATACTTGTTGACTAGTTTGATGTGTCGGAAATTGTTTGATTGAAATAAAGAAGTTGATTGAGTTGATTTGTTAAAAGAAAATGATACGCTTGAAAGCGTGGCCACCTCCAGTTACAGAGGAAACTCTGGCGAAATTTTCTAAAAACCTAACACTTAGACTTTTTACACAACAAGTGTTACAACTATTTTTGGGCATACTTTTGAAACATAAATTTCGCCAGTACTATATTTTACTAAACATTCGGAGGTGGGATTTTCACAAGGATTGACGTGATAAATATATTTGTCACAACACTGTTTATGATTATTTTGTGAAATACATAAATATTATTTTAGGGTAAAAATAATATTTACAAGCGTTAATGATTCCAAAACTTTGCGAACGCTTCCATAAACATATAAGTTACACCGGTAATTACATTACCACAAGATTGATAAAACGTAACTTACGCACATGTATTGTATCCCCCATCCTTGGGAAGGAAAAATAACTATCAAGCATATACAAAATGTAACACGAAATAGTTGTCTAACTATTTCTCGCAAACATAAACTGTAAAGCTAAAGCACGGCCGTCCGTCTAATAGAATTAGCACTTGTAGGTCGTTGCACAGCTTACTGCTTCAGAGACGCTTGATAGAGTTTACGCATCCACTGTGAGTTCATGTCCCCCTTTTCTCTAACTGTTTTCAGTTTTCTTAACTGCGGGGGTGAAATACATGTTACTTTGTTTACAAGTACTTTATACACGGTATGAATAACGTAAGGAGGTTTAGATCATGTGAATGGGTAGTTAGAACCCCGAGGGACTCGAGCGGTAGATCTATTTGGGTGTAGCGAGCCCAGCTCCCGGTCCAACAGAACAGGCCTCACGAAGGACTAACAGAACGGATCCGGAGTGACTTGGTACCCAACGCAAAATCGGCTAGGGTTGTATCTTACTTACTTGCATTTCACGACATGCTAATGGCCTTGCAAACCATTGGTGATCACAAGTCCTCTTACACTGCTACATACCAGGAAACTTTTATACTTACAAGTGTTTTACTTACTCACTTGCACATGAACTCGCTCAACATTATTGTTGATTTTTCAACTCACATGTATTTCAGGAAATTAACGGATTCTGGCACGGTATGAACGTTTTCCGCTGCAACCTTTCATGAAGTCATCTGGGTTTAGGGTTGTGCCTCTTTCCTGGACAAGGCATAATCCCTAAATCACGTTTATGTTTTATTTTAAGTTGTAATGTTATTGAACAAGGTTATGGATACTAGAGTATGTCCGCGTTAAACAATGGTAATGTATGTTGATTTCTAAACTTAATGATGACTTGCATGGTTTTAAATTCATATAGCTTTGTTATGATTAAGCTATGGTATTAAGAAGTCACACCAAAAATTAACCACGCTTCCGCAAAGCCAGGGTGTGACAGTTTGAGATTACGTACTCCTAACCATGTTACAATTGAGAATGAAATAAATGGAGTGCAGGTATAGGAACGCCGGACTCTCGAGGAATTAATGTCGGACTCGAGTAAATAAAATTGAGAGGATGTTTTAATGGAATACCTTACGTAGTTAGAATGTGATATAGCCTTTTAAGTATATGTATTAAATTATATATGATGTTACCATGTACTAACGTGTTGGTTATATATGGTGACCGCAGGTTAATCAGATATTTGTGATGGACATGTGAACGAGGATCAAGTTGAAGATCATGGATTGTACGAGAAAGCGGTCACGTTGTTTGTAATCATTGTTGATATAGTTACATTAAATAAATGATGAATGATGTATTTATGTTAGAAGGGTTGACCTAAATCGTATTTAAGTATGTTAGAGTAGTTAAATGAAAGAAATTTTACGGTTCATTTTCCGTTGCGTCGTTTTGGTCAAATCGTGAGTTGGGTCTTTACAAATGATGATGATGAGTGCATTTTGCGACACGTAACATGACACCGAGTACGAGGCGGAAGCGATGTGCTCGAAGCGTGGTGGATATTCCGCTGGTACTTCCTATATATAAGCGTTTCTGACATTGTTGCCAAACTTCGTACAACGTGCCATGCAAAGGTCGTGGGTTTGTGGTGTTGAGCCTATTGGAGTCTATGTGAAACTTGAGTCTTTAATCTACGTGAATCTTGATGAATCTTGAGTCTCAATCTAACGTGTGTGAACCTATATTGTGAGGCTTTGTGAAACCTAGACTTATATGATCCTCTTGTTGGATCTTTAGGATGTCTTCTCGAAAGCTATCCGACACTCTCAAGAGATCCAGGGAAAAGTCTCAGAAAAAGATGATGTCCTTCATGTCCGACCAGATTGCTCGAGTCGTGCCAAAGATCGTCTCTGAGATCCAAGGATCAAACACTCCTCCATCCTCTGTGGACTCGAAGGCCGAGAAGCTAAAGCCTACAAAGTTCAACTACAAACATTTCATCTCTTGCAACCCTAAGCCTTTCACAGGCAGTGATGGGGTGACTGCTATGCTCGAGTAGTTTGACAGCATCGAGGTTACCTTCATTAACAGCGAATGCCCAGATCATCTAAAGACCAGGAGTGCAACGAGAATGTTTCAAGGCAGAGTGTTGGAGTGGTGGTCGAATGAGAGAAACATCCATTCGAATGAAGAAGCCTATGCTCTTCCATGGGCTGAGGTGCATGAGCTAATGATGCTTGAGTTCTTCCCTCCTCATGAACAGTTGAAGCTTGAAGAAGAGTTTTGGCATTTGAATCAGATTGGGGATGATAATCTGGCTTATACTACTCGTTTCAAGTAGCTCAGCTTGATCGTTCCTCACTTGGTTTCTACTCCTAATTGCATGATAACCAAGTACATCAATGATCTACCTCCTGCTATGCGTGATTCTATTGAAGCAGACCAACTCGAAACTATTGAGGAAGTCTACCGTCTTGCAGCTAGTCTCAACAACAACCGTGTTCGTGATACGCAGTTTGCTAACTCTGCTCCCTCCAAGTCTGCACATCAAGTTACCCAGCAGCCAAGTGGCAGCAAGAACAAGAGGCGAAAGTCACAGGGTTCAGGATGCAATGTTATTGTTCCTGCTGCAAGCCCTGCTGCTAAACCTGCTCCTGCTGCTGCTATTCAGAACCCTGCTGCCCCTGAAGTCAAAAAGCAGTACTCTGGGTCTTACCCCAAGTGCGCAACTTGCAACTTTCATCATCCTGCTAATTCTGCATGTCGTTTGTGCACCAACTGCAATCGCTATGGTCACACGACTCCTTACTGTTGTCAAGCTAATCCTGCTCAACCAGCTCAGCAAGCCCCAGCTCAGGCAGCCCTACCAACTCTTCCAGCTCCTCAACAGAATCCTAGGCCAATCAATGTTGTTCGTGCATGCTACAAGTGTGGAGATACTACTCATCTTCGTAACCAGTGTCCTCAGCTGAACCAGGACCAACAGCCAACCGCTCATGGACGAGCGTTAAATCTTAATGCTAACCAGGCTCGTAACGACAATGACGTCGTTAATGGTACGTTTCTTGTGAATAACCTTTACGCTTCGATTCTATTTGATACTGGTGTCGATAGAAGTTTTGTGTCCGTGGCATTTGAATCTTTGTTAAACTGTGCACGCTCTAAGTTACCTAAGTCGTTTTCGGTGGAGATTGCCGATGGGAAGTCTATTCTGGTTGATTCTTTTCTCTGTGGTTGTTCCTTGACTCTTAACGACCACGTGTTTGCTATTGATCTAATACCTATGCAATTGGGTAGTTTTGATGTCATTATCGGCATGGATTGGTTGCGTAAGAACCATGCCGAGATTGCTTGTCACGAGAAATTTGTTCGTTTACCACTTTCGTCCAGTGATATTTTGCATGTCTATGGAGACCGACCTTCAAAAGGACTAAGGCTGATGTCATGCACTCAAGCGAACAGATGCTTACGTAAACAGAACCTTGCTTTCTTGGCCCACGTGGTGGAACAAAAGGGCAAGGGGAAGGAAATAAGCGACGTTCTCGTAGTGTGTGATTTCCCCAATGTCTTTCCTGAAGATCTTCCTGGTCTTCCTCCTACTAGATTCGTCGACTTTTGCATTGATCTCATACCTGGTGCGACTCCTGTTGCCAAGGCCCCGTATCGTCTTGCACCTTCCGAGATGCAAGAACTATCTAGCCAACTGCAAGAACTACTCGACAAGGGATTCATTCGTCCAAGTACCTCTCCGTGGGGTGCTCCTATACTGTTCGTCAAGAAGAAAGATGGTTCGTTTCGTATGTGTATCGACTACCGTGAACTTAATAAGCTTACCGTTAAGAATCGTTATCCTCTCCCTCGTATCGATGATTTATTCGACCAACTACAAGGCGCGCCCTGTTTCTCGAAAATCGATCTTCGTTCTGGCTATCATCAGCTTCGTGTACTCGAGGATGATGTGCCCAAAACCGCATTTCGTACTCGTTATGGACACTACGAGTTCATAGTCATGCCTTTTGGATTGACCAACGCACCCGCTGTGTTCATGGATCTTATGAATTGTGTCTGTAAACCCTATTTGGATCGTTTTGTGATAGTCTTTATTGATGATATTCTCATTTATTCTAAATCTAAAGCTGATCATGCTCGTCATTTACGCTTAATGCTTGAACTCTTACGTGGTGAACGCCTGTACGCTAAATTTTCTAAGTGTGAATTTTGGATTGATGAAGTGCAATTTCTTGGCCATGTCATTAGTAAGCAAGGAATTCATGCTGATCCATCTAAAATCGAAGCTGTGAAGAATTGGAGTACGCCAAAATCTGCATTTGAGATTCGTTCCTTTCTAGGATTGGCGGGTTATTACCGTCGATTCATCTCGGACTTTTCTAAGATTGTTGTTCCTCTCACTTCGTTGACTCAAAAGGAGAGACCTTTTGCTTGGGGTCCCGAGCAAGAGGAATCTTTTCAGACTCTTAAGACCCTTTTGTGTAACTCTCCTGTTCTTACTCTACCCGATGGGAATGAAGACTTCGTGGTATACTGTGATGCCTCGAACCATGGCTTGGGCTGTGTACTCATGCAGCGGGACAAGGTTATTGCATATGCCTCTTGTCAACTCAAGGTACATGAGAAAAACTATACCACTCACGATCTGGAGCTTGGTGCAGTTGTGTTTGCGTTAAAGATTTGGCGACACTACCTGTATGGTACTAAGTGTGTGGTTTTCACTGACCATAAGAGCCTTTAACATATCTTTGACCAAAAGGAACTGAACATGCGACAGAGACGTTGGGTGGAACTACTTAACGACTACGACTGCGAAATTCGCTATCATCCTGGCAAGGCGAATGTAGTGGCCGACGCTCTTAGTCGTAAAACTCATGTCAAGGCTATTCGTATCACTAGTGACCTGCATACTTGTATTTGTGAAGCTCAGTATTCGTCAGCTAATGAAGGTAGTCTATCTGTTGAAATTCATAGTGCTAACGTGGATCAACTTGTAACTAAATCTGATGGGCTCCTATACTATCTCAATCGCATCTAGGTGCCAGATCGCGATAACCTTCGTGAGCTCATTATGAATGAGGCTCACAAATCTCGTTACTCTATTCATCCAGGTGCCGATAAGTTGTACCATGATCTGCGTATGACTTATTGGTGGCCTGGTATGAAGAAGGACATTGTTGTATATGTTTCTAAATGCCTTACTTGCTCGAAGGTTAAGGCTGAACATCAGCGTCCTTCTGGACTCTTAGAACAACCCGAAATCCCAGTTTGGAAATGGGATAGCATTGCTATGGACTTTATTACTAAATTGCCTCGTACACCGTTTGGTCACGATAGTATCTGGGTGATCGTTGATCGTTTGACTAAATCAGCCCACTTTTTTCCTATTCGTGAGGATTATAAAGTGGAGAAACTTGCTCGAATCTATACTGATGAGATTATATGCCGTCATGGCATACCTCATGACATAATCTTAGACAGTGATGGTCGTTTTACTTCACGTCTTTGGCAAACCTTACAATCCGCTATGGGTTCTCATTTGAATCTTAGCACGGCCTTTCATCCTGAAACGGATGGGCAGACCGAGCGTACTATTCAGACCCTAGAGGATATGCTCCGTTCTTGTGTCATCGACTTTGGTGGTAACTGGGATGTACATTTACCATTGATTGAGTTCTCGTACAACAACAGCTATCATTCCAGTATTCAGATGGCTCCTTTCGAAGCTTTGTATGGCCGCAAGTGCCGATCTCCTCTCAGCTGGCATGAGATTGGTGAAAAGCAGTTTACTGGCCCTGAAATCATTCAAGAGACAACGGATAAGATTCTTCAGATCCGTGATAACTTGGTCAAGGCTAGGAGCAGACAAAAGAGCTATGCTGATAATATGCGTAAGCCTCTAGAATTTGATGTTGGTGACCGGGTTCTTCTCAAGGTATCTCCCTTGAAGGGAGTAGTTCGTTTTGGTAAGAAGGGAAAACTCGCTCTTCGCTATGTGGGTCCTTTCGTGATACTCGAAAGGATTGGCAAGGTGGCATACAGACTCGACCTACCACAAGAACTAAACAACGTGTATATAGTGTTCCACGTATCTAATCTATGTAAATGCGTAGCCAACAAGAAACTGCAGGTTCCCCTTGAAGACTTGCAAATAAACGAAGCTGTGCACTTTGTGGAGAAACCGGTCAAATCATGGATCAGGGTGTCAAGCGATTGAGGCGCAGCAAAATTCCCATAGTCAAGGTTCGATGGGAAGGAAAGCGTGGCACCGAGTTCACTTGGGAACTGAAAAGTGAGATGAAGACCAAGTATCCGCAGCTCTTCGAGCAGTCTTCTTCCTAGATTTCGGGGACGAAATCTCCTAAAGGAGGGGAGACTGTGTCACACCCTGAAATTATCAGAGCTGGCGTGACTGGACTGGTATCTTCATTGCACAGCGGAAGCAAATAAGCTAAGTCTTTTAGAAAATGAACGCCACTAAGTACTCGACTCCACATGGTTCTCCTATTCCAACCGTGCCATAAATTCTGAAATGCAACCTGAGAAAGAAACATGCGAAAAAGTCAACATAAAGTTGAGCGAGTTCATAGTTTGTTTGTAAAAGATTTGAAATAAATCTTTTGAATAACCGGTTTGTGAAATAATATTGAGAAAATGAATTTAGAAATCATTTTCTTGCCAAGTTATATGGAAACTTTGTATTTGTAACGCATTATGTTCGTAAAACCATGTATTTGTAAACCCTCGTATTTGTAATGTTCGTCCAACCGTCAATGCCCACCCTGACTTTGACTCCATGCCCGCATAATCCTATGCTTTGAATTTGTATAAAACATGGTTTTTAATTTGTATAAATCAAGTATTTCTGTAAGTATTTATGTCCCTGGTATGTAGCAATAAGGAAAAAAAAGATCACCAATGGTTTGCAAGGCCATTGATATGTGTGAAGTGATGCAGGAAGACTCAAACCTAGCAAATTTGTACCGGGCCTCGGCTGTAAGACATAGTCACCACATGGCCCATTCTGCGGACTCATGGATGGGGTTCGTTACACCCAAATAGATCTATCACTCATGTCCCTCGGTCCTAACAACGAGGATTGATGGCCTTAAGTGTTGTACCCACCCCTCACATGATCTATTAGTAAACCCTCCTTACGCTAATTATACCATGTATAAAATGTCTGTAAATAATTGTAACATGTATTTTACCCCAGCCTCTAAGGTTGAACCTCCCCAGCCTCTAAGGCTGAACCTCCCCAGCCTCTAAGGCCAATTCCCCATTCTCTGTATATTATCACCAACCGATCCATCCCTAGTCATGAAAATCATTCACATTTCAATAATACGCATTTGTTTTGTAAAAACCGGTATATTTAGTATAATCCATTCGTAAACTATTTGAGTTCCTCGAAATCCATTCGTAATATGATTTAGAAATATGAGTTTTCGTTCGTTCAAAAGCTTTGTATGTTCTTGCACAACGTGCTTTGTCTAAAAATATGCAGTCTTTGTTTATCGAAAACTTTGTATGTTTCTGAAAAACGTGCATGTCTTTCCACCCCGAAAACATTCATAAAAATGTAAAACCATAAAAAGGTGGGGTTATGAACTCACCTGAATATTCCTGTGCAAAGCTAGCTAAATACGACTTCGTGATGTCGTTTCCAAGACTTGACTTGCTAGCGTGCATTCTACAATATTCCTAACACGGAATATCTTATAAGTTTCTAAATAAACGCAGTAACTAAACTACGTGTCATCGAGCTCTACCGAATCGTTGACCGAACGATTCGACGGTAAGTTAATAACTTAATAGTAACGATTAAGTTATACTTGTTAAGTCTCGCTTATTGTCTGTAAAACTAATAAGTCTTTGAAAAGACTTAATTCTTGAGATATTTAAAAATAAGTAAATATTTATATCAAAGTATATAAATATATCGTTAATAGCACGTTACTCGTCTCGAGATGTCGTATGTGTATGTATTGAGTGTTTTATGAAAATAATATATAATAAACTCGTATTATATATCGTATGCCGTTGAGATGTTTGAAATAAATATAAAAGTTATATTTATTTTACAAAAGTACCATCGAGTTGTTGAATGTTTGAAATAAATAGATAAACTATATCTATTTTGTAAAATAATTCGTGTTGTACGATATTTGAAATAAATATAATAACTATATTTATTTTTATAAAACGAATTCGTGAATTGTTTGATATTTGGAATAAATATAAAAACTATATTTATTTTATAAAACGAATTCGTGGTGTTCGACATTTGAAATAAACATATAAAACTATATTTATTTTGTAAAACAGTAGTCGTGTCGTTTGATAAATATATAACTATATTTATTTTTGTATAAACGAATCCGAGTTCAACTTTGGAAGTAAGTATACTAATTATGTTTATTTGTAAAATAGTTCGCGTCAGCGTCGTTTTCGTGAGTTGTAGAATATCGTTGAACAATATGCCTTTGCGTCTTGTTGTATGAAAGTCGTTTGAATAGAATATGCTTTTCGTTTTATGTGTTTTCTCGAAAAAACGGGCAGAGCTTCCTCTGTTTTTGGACACCCCCGACAACACAAGTTGTCGTTATTTTATCAAAATTCAACAATATAATCAATATCACTATGTATAATTTTCGTAAAAGCGACAAAATGTAAATTAAGCACTAATTTGTATCGGTTCGAGCTCGTTTACAAAATAAATAAAAAAATATATAAATTCAACTTAATTCGCCGTTAATCTTTACCATTCTTTGTGTCGAACGCCGAAAGAGTTGACTGAGTTAACCGGGTCAACTGAGTCGACCGAGTCGACTCGCCGAGTTGACCAGGTTTGACCGAGTTGACTTGGTTTGACCGAGTCAACCGGACCACGAACCGAACCGCCGCTGACCCACGTTGACTGAACCGAACCCGTTGACCGTCTGACCGGACCGCGCGACCCGCACCACAGGTTGACCAAAGTTGACTAAACCCGACCGTTGTTGACTTTGTTTACTGTGAAATCTGAGCCGAGACCCAAGCCGCACCCGAAACCGAAGTGAAATCTGAACCATAGCAACTTTGACCAGAAATGAGACCCGAAACTCCCGAAATAATCTTCAACACTGAATCTGAGTTTAAACTGAGTAAACCCAGAACCAACTGTGTTGAACAAGTTTTCACCCGAACGAACCGAGCTGACTCGAACACCAAAACCGGAACGACTCTGAGCACGAGCCGACAAGAACCAGCTTCTAACTTGGGCTAGCCTGGCCCGAACAAGGACCTCCAAACAGAAACTGATGTGTGCAAAATGCAACATATAAATTACATCAATTGTGGCATAAAACTAACCCTTTTTTAGTACTAATGTTGGAAAAAGTGTGTTTTTGTCTTCCTTTTGTATTTTCAGGATTAAATGAGCTCAAATTAACAAAAGAAGCAAAAAAGGCAGCTAAATAATACAAGAAAAGGAACAAGCGTGGCATGCCCGACCTCCCTAAAAGCATCTTCCCAAGCAAAACAAGAGAACAGAAGGCTGAACACGCCCCGTGCTCAGTAAGCACGGGGGCGTGCCCAAGTGTCAGCATAAAAGACAAAGTTGTAGAAGCTTCCATCGCCCACCACGGGGCCGTGCTCAGCGGACACGGGGTCATGGTCAACTATAAGATTCACAGAATCCAGGCAAATCTTGATAGTACAGATATGCTTCTGCACACGGGGTCGTGCCCAGCGGACACGGGGCCGTGGTCAACTAATAAAGACAAGAGCAATTAATGAAGAAAGAGAAGGATGTGGACACGGGGCCGTGCCCGAGCTTCTGTTCAGCCTATAAATAGGAGTGCTTGGCTCAAGCTCAAACCATCCCTTGGCACACCACCTCTCTCACACTTCACCCACCACCCACCACCACCATAACACCATCAACCACCACCATCATCCATTGTCCATCATAGAGTGTGTGAGTCGTCTCGGGATCCAAGATTGATCGTAAGAGTTCTTGACAATCAAGGCCATGTTTGCCTAAGTCTCTTACATCACTTGGTGAAGACAAAGTGTCTAGTGTAATACTTTTTATTTTTAATCTTTTCGCACTTTTTAATTGGTTATGTATTAATGACTTTAATAACGAGTTTCTTATGTTGAAGGTGATTCTTCCTTATCGTTTGTCCGTGGTGTCTTGGCACTATTTTACTGTCTATATAAAATAAAAGATTTTCACCATTCATATCTCCACGGTCTATATGGAGGTATGTTGGCTACCTGGTCGGGGGTTAAGGGAACGGTTTGGTAAGAGTCTTGCCATTGTTCAGTGTATAGATCCTGCAAAGGACCTGGGTCAAATTTAGTAGGACCTCCTTCAATACTTAACGGTATTGGATGGCGGGGGTCCACACTCTTTGATCCCCTCATAAGTTAAACTACTATTAATACTTTAATCCAGCTACTTAGGACTGTATCCCTGCTGACTCAGACTACTTTGCCGAGGGTAACGTCACCTTCAAAAGAGGGGCCTACCACAATATGCATTAATAACTTAATTAATTATCTTTCAATAATCTAACCCTTTAGGATTGTATCCTTGCTGACTCAAACTATTGGGTTGAGGGTAACGTCACCTCCAAAAGAGGGGCCTACTACAACAACTAAGATAATCTCTTAAATAGTGCAAAAGTGCGGAAATAATCAAAGGTTACACTAAACACGAGTCGGAGCCAAGTGATTCATCTTGTCTATCTGTTTTTTCTTTTATTTTTATTTTTCAGCATTTTAGTTAGTTTTTATTTTTCTTAGTTTAAAACATTTTTCTAAACTTTTGATTTGATTAGACGTTGAGGAAAAACCGGCACTAAAAGCTCTTGTGTCCTTGGACGACCTCGGTATCTTACCAACACTATACTACGCTCACGATGGGTGCACTTGCCCATATGTGTGTTTAGTGTTAGTAAATATCGTGTTTTATAAATTTAAAACTTGGCTAAAGAAAGTGTAAAAGGGTTTAAAATAAACATTAAAACCATAACACACTTCACGCACATCAGAAACCCGTCGGGTATTGGCAAGGATCGTCGGTCCTTGGCGCAGACCGCCGGACCGAGACGCCGACTGCCGGTCCGAGACGTCGACTGCCAGTCCGAGACGAGGACCACCGCTCTCCACCATCGCCGGTACTCCCGCTCTCTCTGTTTCTTCTTGTTCTGCCGCCACGCGCCGCCGCGTGTGGCGGTTCTGTCGTCTCCAGTCCGGTGTGGGTAAGGGGGTGTTACTTGTCGGAGGGGACCACCGGTTCGTTCAAGACCCTCACTGGACCACCCGGATCGTCGGAGAGACCACCACTGCTGCTAAAATCAGTAATCGCCACCAGAAAAGTGACCAGAGGGTAGATCGGAGACATAAGAGGGGTGTACGCGCCGTCACGCGCTAAAACGGGGATCGCCAGAGCTCCGCCACCGGCGGCGCCGCCGCCGCGAACCGGCCGGCTCCACTGGTTGGTCGCCGGGAAGTGAGAACGAGAGGGAGAGAGTGAGGGAGTTTGTGTTGTCTGGTTTTTGTTTGTGTGGAATGAGAAAAACAAAGGGGTGGTCCCCTTTATATACAAGAGTTTGTATAATGGGCTTTGGGCTTGGGCCCAAGGCCCACAAGCCCAGTCCCCGCGTTTAGACAGCCCACTCACACTCACGAACCTATTAACATGACCCGAACGTCATCTACGTTCGTAAAATATAATTTTAGTATTAAAACGCGAAATTTTAGGGTCGGTAGTCAATGTTCGCGCGTTTGTTTGTCATTTACGGTAATAATCACGAAAAATTGTATCGTTGCCGTATTTAATCCGTTTTTCGATCCGGTTTCGACTGTAGTCACTAAAATTTTATTACGGAGCTAAATATAGCGTAAAATGTAAGTTTCGAAGGTGACAGGCGTCTTTATCGCTTCCGTTTTGTTGCCAATGCGTTTCCTACCATCGCGTTTTCAGTTCACGTTAGCATTTGTGTCGTATGGAAGCCCAATAAATTCACAAAATTAATTTCATAAACATAAAATCTTCATGTAACATCCATACTTGTTGGCGTTGTCAGTATTTTATACGGCATCAGTTCGTTGTCGCTTGCTATTCAGCAGATTTCCCGTAATTCACCATATGCGCACTGTATACTCGAATAAACGTTCCTGGGCACTCCAAAGGCCTAATTAAGTTAATTTACATTGTAAACACTATCTATTGTCGTGTTAATCGCCTGTTAATCACGTAATTAAGAGCCGTAAATCACCGGTTGTCACATTCTCCCCCTGTTACAGAAATTTCATCCTCGAAATTTAGACTATGTTATCTTCTCAGAATTGTGTTGTTCGCAGGTAAGTCCAAATAATAATAAAGTGAATGACCGCGTAATCGAAACAAGACTTATTTGAATCATGTGAATTTAATGACATTCCTCAACAATAAGAACCCAATGGTTTAAAAGAAATGTGTCTTGGTAATTGATGTCAAAGGAAACGAGACATACTGGTACAGTCACCAGTGTGACTAAATTAACAGGAGTCCAACAAAGAACAGGAACTTCAACCAATCGAATTTCGTATGAACGTTCACAATATGTAAATGAGTTCTAGAAGCAATATCATCCATTAGATGAACTTAGAATCAACAATCTCAAATGTAATAGTTTGCATGAAACGCTCGATCGTGATCAGCACAAGCTGCAAGTTTATACTAACACCACAAGGTGTCGTAGTGATTGAAATAATTCAATAATAGCGGTGACCGTACAAGTATCACCGTGTTTGAAACCAAATGAAGGTCCAACGAAGCAAATTTGAATGTTTGTTCCAAACAAACATCATAGGATTTTCAATTGAAGATGGAACACCAAAGAATTACTGTTTCGATCGAAGATGAAGAAGCAATGAATATCGCAAAACTTTCGATTGCTAATGAAAGAACCGTTAGTAGGTACACCGAAATATAAAATGAATTTGTGTACCATTGTCTTAACACACTATTGTATTAAGACTGCTGTAATATGATAAATCAAAGCGGTCTTAAAGCAAGTCAATAAATAAATAATTAAATATGTGCATGAGATGCGTAAACGAGTTGAGCGCAAGCTTCGAATTAATGAAAACACCACCACGTGGTGTCGAAATCAACCAACAATTTGATGGAGTCGAATGCCAAACAAGTTTACTACGACTCGAAACAAATGAAGTGCTCGTTAAAAATTGATTTTAATATGATGCTCCCAATACATCATATGATGCTTTGAATTGAATATGTGTAATGAACAGGTTCAAACAATTGAATTTGGTTTTAGCGCAATCCGACAATAAATGTATACGTATCAAAAAGAAATTTCGGCATGGTTACGACGAAAAACCATGTATGTAATCTTGTAAAGAAAAGAAATTTCAAGAAAATGTGTTGACTTGATAACAAAGGAGCCAACAATTACAATAATGCGGGTCATTCGAATCACAAATCAATAATTAGATTTAGCGAAATAATATTTGAACTTTGATTGAAACGCTTATTCGAAATGAAACCACATGCTTAACAAACGATGCATGCGTAACATATGAATTTTCAAAAAAAAAATCAAGCAAATGAGTGTTCGCTATAATGAAAGAAATGATCGTGACATAATTACCGTTAAGAGGAGTAGAGATACGAAAATCTACTCAGTAAATGTGAAGGTCGAAATTTCAATAAAAGAAATTTGAGGACTTTACCTGGAGTTGCATGTGATGTCCGGTTGTTAGGTGACATTACCATGGAATGTCGAACATAGCGTATTTGTCGTTAATAAGATAGGGGGAATACGAAAGCATGCGTCTTCTCCTTAGCATTGTCACACCCCGAAATATCAGAGCATTGGCGTGACTGGACTGGTATCTTCATTGCACAGCGGAAGCAAATAAGCTAAGTCTTTTAGAATGCGAACGCCCATTAAGTACCCGACTCTTCATGGTTCTCCTATTCCAACCGTGCCTTGTCTTAAAATGCAACCTGAGAAAGAAACATGAAGTCAACATAAAGTTGAGCGAGTTCATAGTTTGTTTGGAAAAGATTTACAATAAATCTTTTTGAATAACCGGTTTTTGAAGTATTGTTGAGAAAACGAATTTAAAATCATTTTCTTGTCATGTTATACAGAAACTTTGTATGAAAATATGGTATGTGTCATGTATAAATCAAGTTTTCATATATAAATCAAGTTTTCATGTGTACCCCACGTACTCATGTATAATTCAAGTTTACTTGTGTACCCCACGTACTCAAGTATAAATCAAGTTTTCATATATAAATCAAGTTTTCATGTGTACCCCACGTACTCATGTATAATTCAAGTTTACTTGTGTACCCCACGTACTCAAGTATAAATCAAGTTTTAGTATGGTATGAATCTTATGTAAATAAAGTATTCCTGAAGTATCAGGATTGTTAATGGGTTGCAAGGCCATTAACATGTGACACGACATAGGAAGTCACCAAACCTTAGGCATTTTTCTAGTTGGCATATTCTGAGACACAAAAGCACTACTCGATACTCGCCCTCACCGAGAGTGTGGCTGCCCGGCACCCGTTAGATCTAACCTTTTGTTCTGCGGTCTAGGTATATAGTTGATTAATGGTGCTTATGGTACCCTATTTGTGACACGATTTCTCGTATCATTTCTCATAACGCATCCTACTTGGTACTCGTCCTCACCAAGTGCGCTTCTCGTATTCTTATATCTCATCACACTTGGTACTCGTCCTCACCAAGTGTGCTTCTTGTATTTTTATCATACCATTTATAAATATTGTAACATTTGTATTTTGTAAACTCTTGTATTGTATTTTCCCGTAGTTTATAAAACTAGAATCTCGTGTGTATGCATATTTCGAAAAATACGCTTGTTTGAAAAACCGGTATAAAACATAAGCTTTTCGTAAACCATTTGTGTCAGTTAAAACTTGCTTGTAAAATGGTTTAGAAATTTGTAATTCTCGTATGCTTTGCAAAAAGTGCATGTCTTTCCACCCCGAAAACATTTATAAAAATGTAAAACCGTAAAAGGTGGGGTTATGAACTCACCTGAATAATCCTGTGCAAAGCTAGCTAAATATGACTTCGCGATGTCGTTTCCAAGACGAGACTTGCTAGCGTGCATTCTACAATATTCCTAACACGGAATATCTTATAAGTTTCTAATTAAAGGCGGTAACTAATCTACGTGTCACCGAGCTTTACCGAATCGTTAACCGAACGATCCGTTGATATGTTGTTAACTTAATAAAATAATTAAGTTATACTTGTTAAGTTTCGTTTACTAAGTCTAGAAAGTACTTAGTTTTCGAGAAATTCGAATATATAAATATTTACACAAAATATAAATATATCGATAGGATAGTGTTTATCGTTTCGAGAGGTCGTACGTGTATGTAACGAATGTTTTATGAAAAGAATGTATAATAAACTCGTATTATATATCGTATGCCGTTTAGGCGTTTGAAATAAATATAACAACTTATATTTATTTAATAGCGTTTTCGTGTTGATGTCGTTTGAAATAAATACGATAGTTATATTTATTTCATAAAAGAATATGAGTTGTTTGGCGCTTGAAATAAATATATAAAATATATTTATTTTACAAAAGAATTGTCGTTTTCGTATGTGATAAAGCGTCGTCGAAAGTGATGTACACCTTTATATTAGTTCTCATAAAAGTCGCTTTTCAATAAAACATGTTTTGCTTTTACGGGTTTTCTCGAAAAACGGGCAGAGTTTCCTCTGTTTTTGGACGGCCCTGACAACACCAGTTGTCGTTATTTTCCAAAATTCAACAAGATTCAACAAACAAACAATATGTATATAATTCTTGTCGAGTATATTAGAATGTAACTAATTGAATCGGTTCAAGCTCGTTGTCATGAAATAATAAAACTTAGGAAAATAACGAAATATACCGCCGTAAAATCTTTACCAATCCTTGCGTCGAGAAGCTGAGCCGACCGAGTCATCTCGCTGAGTTGACTGAGTCAACTGAGTTGACCGGTTGGACCGAGTTGACTCGAACCACTTCAAAATCTAACCCGAACCGGCTGACTCGAACCAACTTGTTGACTTGAACCTGCTGACCCGAACACTGAGTCGACTCGCCGTTGTTGACTCGGTTGAGTTGACCGAGTCAACCCGAACCGTTTCTGAATCGGACAAATCTGACCGAACCGGACCTTGTTTAAACTGAGCCGAGTTGCTTGACCCGAACACCGCACCAGAACTCTCGAACCCAACTGACCAATGAAACTTGAGCCCCACATGTGACCCGAACCAGAATCGAGTCGAATCCGAAACCCGAACAAACAGATTATCATCAGCCTCTTCTTCATCTAAATTTTCAGAAATCGAAGATGAAAGAAACAAGATCTTACCGGTGGATTTCGTCGGATAAAGGCTTGGACCGGCGGTCCGAGTCACGACCCACTGGTCCGAGACAGGGACCACCGGTCACCACCGTTACTGCCGCCGCAGCGGCGACGCCGCCCCGCCGTCCAGCTTCTTTCTCTCTCATCTTTCTGCCTCTCTCTCTCTCTTCTTCCTCTCTCTCTCTCTTCCGTTCGGTCGTCGCCGCACCACCACCTCACGGTGGTGGTGGTGGTGTTCCGTTCTGTTAATCGTAAAAAAAAAGGGGGGGGTGTGCTGGTCGTCGACCGGCTGTGGGTTTCACCGAGAAGGGAGAGGGAAAGCATGAGGGTGTGTGTGTGATTTGGAGAAGATAACTTCTCTGTGTTTGTTTGTTTGTTTAGGTGAGATCGAGAGAGGGAGTAATGTAGAGGGTGTTTGGCAGTGAATTTATGTCACACCCCGACCACGTAGAACATACTAAACGTGGCGGAAACGTCGGGGAGTGTTGTAACAGAATTAATGTTTCACAACCATGGATATTAAAGTTTCGGGTTTTATTCATCAAATAAGCGAGTTACATTGTCTTTAAACAAGAAATAAAGAGTACATAACATAAATTAACTAGTTCTTGTCTCGTTTTAAGTCACTAAGGCACAGGTCCGCCTAAGTATGTCTTGATAAGTCCTATGCATCATCTCCTGAAAACACATGTGAAAATAGGTACGTCAGCATAAAAATGCCTGTGAGATACATAGGTTTTGTGAAAATAAGATTCATGACTTATGTTTAAGAAAATGTTTAGTCATGAACCTTGTAATTTGCTTTGTCTTGTAAATCATTTGAAAAACGATACGATCAGATGATATGTATAAATAAGAGAATAATGTATGGTTAAATGAATAACCATGTAAAATGAGTTTGTATAAGATAAGTTGTTTGTAAAACAATGTCTTGTGAAAAGTATGTTATTTGTATAATATGTTATATGTCTCAAATTGAAATGATTCAAATAACGCTACGATATGTAATATCATACAAGCACTTATATATAGGAAGTACCAGCGGCGTATCCACCATACTTGTATCATATTACACACGCCTCGTCACTTAATCATTTAATCAAACCAAACCATCCAGATGTAATGTTTTAACAATTGTAGAAATGTTTGTGTATGGTCAAATACGGTTCACATGGTTCACAGATACAAACGATTCACAGATACAAACGGTTCACAGATACAAACGGTTCACAGATACAAACGGTTCACAGATACAAACGGTTCACAGATACAAACGGTTCACATATACAAACGGTTCACAGAGTCAAATAGTTATAAACGGTTCAAAATGTAATATACTGTGTTCATATGCTGGATGAGCATATGCAACAAATTGCAATGTAAAACAATGTACTAAGTATGCACGTAATGGACATACATAGCATAAATGTAATGAAATCATGTACTATAATGTACTAACGAACATAGCAGGTATATGATGTCAAAGCAGGAAAGCATGAAAGTAACAAGTAGGCACATGTGTTCCACCCCAAAACAGTTTGGAAAACAGTAAAAGAGGGGTCTATGTACTCACTTGAGAATTCTCAGCAGTCCTTGAGTGTCAACCAAACAATGCTAGAGATCACGGATATCAAACGGCACCTAATATAGGTAACTATGTTAATAAACCGGACCTAAATCGGAAGATCGGGTAGCATGAGGGTTCGTAAACCAAACGAGTATGGAGACTCGTGTAATATGGTTTAACAAAGCCTACATACTAAATGAAACCTAACATAATTGTTTACGACCCATTACGACCCGTTTAGGTAGCTTATGCTACTTTAACGCGTCGTTTGCGTGAGACGCGTTCGGACCGCCTAACTAGCCCTATGACAAGTGTTATATGCCTAAACATGTTACATAATCAGTTATGTGACAAAAGTTTAGGTTACATATGCTTAATTACCAATTATACATGAAAAGGGTATTCTGGTAATTTACCTAAGGCATATAAACTACCTATCATACAACTACTCAAACGATGTGACCATAGGGTATAACCTCGGAAGGTTATTCCCTATCTACTATGGTCACCTAAAGTATTTGGTCGGATCCTAATGATCGACCAAATGGGTCGGGTTCGAAGGTATAAGCGATTTATTAGATCGCTTACCCTATGACCCTAGACAACGTGGTAATCAGTAGGCTTAGTCCCAAGGGACTATAACCAACGTGATTACACTCACGTTGCGAAGTTCAAACGAACTTCGCATTGACCATAAACTGGTCAACGCAGAAAGTCAAACAAAGTTTGACTTTCGGACTCAAAAAGACTCGAAAAGCAATAAAAGAACGAAAGAATACTTACGAAGGGTCCCCGAATGCTAATCGTGATCAAAATAACTCAGGTATGAAACAATGGTTCCAACTTAGAGTCTTTTTAATCAGATTCTTGTGGGTTTTGCAATGGGGGTGGATGGGTATTTATAGTTTTTGGGTAACCGTTAAGATCGTTTCATGGAAACCGTGCTCGAATCTTGTGCGTACACTTGTTGGAAAGTTATGGTGGCTAAAAATGATCCCCCATGAGCTGAAAGGGCAAGTTAGAATGTGTGGGTGTGGATTAAACAGCTGGAATCAGCTGACTAATCGATCTTATCTGTTCTGGAAGGCTGACGCGGCCCGCTTCAGGATACACCAAAACTAATGCGGGCCGCATGGGGGTTCTGATCAGAAAATAAGTTTCAAAAATGACAGTTTTGGTCCCTGTTGTGTATTTAAGCCATTTCCGACACTTCTAAGGCCCGTAAAGCCAACTTTAAGGCCCTAAAATGATGCCTAAACATTTTGGACATGAAACATGCTCAAAAATATGTCGGATGTCAGTTCGTTTGGTCGTACGAACGCGATGTTCGCTTAATTACGACGGAATGCGCATAAGCGCGAAAAACGATCCAAAATGCGTGACGAATGGATTTTTCTCATGCCAAACACTAAAATAAAATATTATAGTGCTTACATAAATTTTTGGATGTCCGGATGTATTCAGGACGTGAGTTATGCGCGAGAATGCAAACTTGTGCACTTTTTGACGCTTTTAGTCCCTGAATGACCCAAAAGTTTATTTTAGCACACCGAACCCCTCAAAGCCTATTTCTAAGCTATATAAAGGATATTTAAGGTGTGTTTAACTTATGGTCATGTTCTGGAATGTCTGGTACAGTTCAAATTGGCATACTTTCGCAGTTTGTCAAATTTAGTCCTTGTAAGCGAATAAATTAGATTTTGCCATACCAAAGCCTTCAAAACTTATTTCTAAGTTATGTAAAGGTTAATTAAGGTATGTTAAGCCTATTTCACTATTCTGGAGTGTTCGTTGCATTAAACTGGTTATATTTACGCATCAGTGCGCGTATAACCCTCCAGAAAGCGATTTAAAGCTTGAAATCGAACAAGAGTTGATATGTGTAAACGATACACATATTTTTTTACAAATCCCAGGTATGAAATACAATATTTCATTGGTTTGGCATTTGTTTGATCGTTGAAGTGACACAGGTGTCACAATTTATGTGGTTTGTGTGAGTGAAGCAAGAAGGAAGGAGGTAAGTTTTATACTCATTTTTATGGGTATTGACTAGTGTTATTTCCTTATGTCCAGTATGTATAGATCTATAGAGATCTCTTGAATATTTCTTGTGTCCATCTTTATAAGACATAAATCTTTTGGAAAGATTTATAGAGATATTTTAGAGATTTTGAATATCTTGTAGGATTTTGAGAATCTCTTGTAAATATTCTGTAAGATTTTATGAGTATTGCCTAGAGATCTTGTATGTTATGTGCGGGTTTAGGCTTGTGGGTTTTGGGCTTGGGCCCAGGGCCCACAAGCCCACCTCGCGTGTGAGTGGCCCGTAATTCCTACGAGACCTGATATCGCGATCCATACTCCATAAGCATAAAATATTCGTGTAACATCCATATTTATCGGTGTCGTCAGTATTTCGTACGGTTTCAGTCCGTTGTCATTTGATGTTTCGCAGATTCCACGCGAATCTTCATACGTATACTGTATAGCTGAACAAACATTCCTGGGCACTCCAAGGGCCTGGTTAAGTTAATTAGCATCGTAAACACTATTTATCATCACGTTAATCGCCTGCTAGCCACGTAATTAAGGGCGTAAATTACCGGTTGTCACATTCTCCCCCTGTTAATAAAATTTCGTCCTCGAAATTTAGACTACGTTAACTCCTTAGAGTTACGTTATGCGTATAAAATACGAATAGTACCAAAGTGAACGATCATGAAATCGAATCAAGACTTATTCGAACGATGTGAATTCAAGGATGTATCGCAAGATGCAAATGAATTCTAGAAATGATCGCATCCAATAAATGAACTTAGATTCAACAAGCTCAAATGTAATAGTTTGCATGAAACGCTCGATCGTGATCAGCGCAAGCTGCAAGTTCTACCGACGCCACAAGGTGCCGTAGTGAATGAAACAATTCAAATATAGCGGTGATCGAACAAGTATCACCTGTGTTTTGCATAAAACGCTCAATCATGATTAGCCCAAGCTACAAGTTTGTACTGACACCACAAGGTGTCGTAGTTAACAAACGACTTAATGGAGTCGTAGACCAAACAAATCTACTACGACTCGGAACAATGAAACGCTTGTTAAAACGAATTCGAATATGATGTCTTCAATACATCATATGGTGTCTTGAATTGAATATGTGTAATGAACAAGTTCAAACAATTGAATTTGACTTCGGCGCAAGCCGACAATAATTACATGTATCGACAAGAAAACTCTCGGCATGGTCACAACGAAAGACCATGTATGTAACTTGAAAAGAAATGAAGTTACAAGAGAATGTGTTGACTTGATTACAAAGAAGCCAACAATTACAATAATGCAGGTCATTTGAATCACAATTCAACAATTAGATTTAGCGAAACAATATTTGAACTTCAATGAAACGCTTTACTCGAAACGAAACCACATGCGTAACAAACGATGCATGCGTAACATATGAATTTTCAAGAAATGAAGCAATGAGTGTTCGCTATAACGAATGAAATTATCGTGATGCAATGACCATTAAGAGGAGTAGAGATACGAAAATCTACTCAGTAAATGTGAAAGTCGAAATTTCAATAAAAGAAATTTAAGGACTTTACCTGGGGTTGCATGTGACGACCAGTTGTTAGGTGACATTACCATGGAATGTCAAACATAGCGTATTCGTCGTTAATGCGATAGGGGGAAATGCGGAGACATGCGTCTTCTTCTTTGCATGACTCGTGTCGTGTGCAGGACCGCGTGCCAACTGCCGCTTCCTGATCATTAGTTTTCGTGCTGACAGGATTAGCATCATCGCTGAGATGCTCCACAGTGCCTTCTTGGTGACTTCACCTCGTAAGTCGTATGTGGCATACTTCAACCTCCGTTGATGTATAGCTTAAGTTTCACGTATTCTTTTGCACGCCCTTGCTTCGTTTTGCGTAGGTTACCTGCTCGGCTAAATAAAATAGCATAGATGACATAAAAATGGCGTTTGTCCGAGTTACTAAATGTGGTACCTACGTGATGACCTTTAATGAACTCCTACATGAGCTTCCGAAGGTCTTAAATGCACGTTTCCTAAACTCTCAGGGTTTTATGTACTGTATGCGACTGTTTTGTGTACCGTGTGTAAAACACCACTTTAGTGTATGTTTGAAAACAAAGTCTTGACTGTTTGTTTTTCGGCAACGGTTGGAGACCATATTCGAGTACTATGCGTTCTGTATGTATTCAGGTTTTAATATTCTAAGTTCCCAGAGGAAAGTGAGGTTAGAGCCTAGGTATCTCTACAGAGAACCCTATTCGCTGTAACCTATAGCTCTGATACCAATCTGTCACACCCCGAAATATCAGAGCATTGGCGTGACTGGACTGGTATCTTCATTGCACAGCGGAAGCAAATAAGCTAAGTCTTTTAGAATGCGAACGCCCATTAAGTACCCGAATCTTCATGGTTCTCCTATTCCAACCGTGCCTTGTCTTAAAATGCAACCAGAGAAAGAAACATGCGAAAAAGTCAACATAAAGTTGAGCGAGTTCATAGTTTGTTTGGAAAAGATTTACAATAAATCTTTTTGAATAACCGGTTTTTGAAGTATTGTTGAGAAAACGAATTTAAAATCATTTTCTTGTCATGTTATACAGAAACTTTGTATGAAAACATGGTATGTGTCATGTATAAATCAAGTTTTCATATATAAATCAAGTTTTCATGTGTACCCCACGTACTCATGTATAATTCAAGTTTACTTGTGTACCCCACGTCCTCAAGTATAAATCAAGTTTTCATATATAAATCAAGTTTTCATGTGTACCCCACGTACTCATGTATAATTCAAGTTTACTTGTGTACCCCACGTACTCAAGTATAAATCAAGTTTTAGTATGGTATGAATCTTATGTAAATAAAGTATTCCTGAAGTATCAGGATTGTTAATGGGTTGCAAGGCCATTAACATGTGACACGACATAGGAAGTCACCAAACCTTAGGCATTTTTCTAGTTGGCATATTCTGAGACACAAAAGCACTACTCGATACTCGCCCTCACCGAGAGTGTGGCTGCCCGGCACCCGTTAGATCTAACCTTTTGTTCTGCGGTCTAGGTATATAGTTGATTAATGGTGCTTATGGTACCCTATTCGTGACACGATTTCTCGTATCATTTCTCATAACGCATCCTACTTGGTACTCGTCCTCACCAAGTGCGCTTCTCGTATTCTTATATCTCATCACATTTGGTACTCATCCTCACCAAGTGTGCTTCTTGTATTTTTATCATGCCATTTATAAATATTGTAACATTTGTATTTTGTAAACTCTTGTATTTGTATTTTCCCGTAGTTTATAAAACTAGAATCTCGTGTGTATGCATATTTCGAAAAATACGCTTGTTTGAAAAACCGGTATAAAACATAAGCTTTTCGTAAACCATTTGTGTCAGTTAAAACTTGCTTGTAAAATGGTTTAGAAATTTGTAATTCTCGTATGCTTTGCAAAAAGTGCATGTCTTTCCACCCCGAAAACATTTATAAAAATGTAAAACCGTAAAAGGTGGGGTTTTGAACTCACCTGAATATTCCTGTGCAAAGCTAGCTAAATATGACTTCGCGATGTCGTTTCCAAGATGAGACTTGCTAGCGTGCATTCTACAATATTCCTAACACGGAATATCTTATAAGTTTCTAATTAAAGGCGGTAACTAATCTACGTGTCACCGAGCTTTACCGAATCGTTAACCGAACGATCCGTTGATATGTTGTTAACTTAATAAAATAATTAAGTTATACTTGTTAAGTTTCGTTTACTAAGTCTAGAAAGTACTTAGTTTTCGAGAAATTCGAATATATAAATATTTACACAAAATATAAATATATCGATAGGATAGTGTTTATCGTTTCGAGAGGTCGTACGTGTATGTAACGAATGTTTTATGAAAAGAATGTATAATAAACTCGTATTATATATCGTATGCCGTTTAGGCATTTGAAATAAATATAACAACTTATATTTATTTAATAGCGTTTTCGTGTTGATGTCGTTAGAAATAAATACGATAGTTATATTTATTTCATAAAAGAATATGAGTTGTTTGGCGCTTGAAATAAATATATAAAATATATTTATTTTATAAAAGAATTGTCGTTTTCGTATGTGATAAAGCGTCGTCGAAAGTGATGTACACCTTTATATTAGTTCTCATAAAAGTCACTTTTCAATAAAACATGTTTTGCTTTTACGGGTTTTCTCGAAAAACGGGCAGAGTTTCCTCTGTTTTTGGACGGTCCTGACAACACCAGTTGTCGTTATTTTCCAAAATTCAACAAGATTCAACAAACAAACAATATGTATATAATTCTTGTCGAGTATATTAGAATGTAACTAATTGAATCGGTTCAAGCTCGTTGTCATGAAATAATAAAACTTAGGAAAATAACGAAATATATCGCCGTAAAATCTTTACCAATCCTTGCGTCGAGAAGCTGAGCCGACCGAGTCATCTCGCTGAGTTGACTGAGTCAACTGAGTTGACCGGTTGGACCGAGTTGACTCGAACCACTTCAAAATCTAACCCGAACCGGCTGACTCGAACCAACTTGTTGACTTGAACCTGCTGACCCGAACACTGAGTCGACTCGCCGTTGTTGACCGAGTTGACTCGGTTGAGTTGACCGAGTCAACCCGAACCGTTTCTGACGCGGACAAATCTGACCGAACCGGACCTTGTTTAAACTGAACCGAGTTGCTTGACCCGAACACCGCACCAGAACTCTCGAACCCAACTGACCAGTGAAACTTGAGCCCCACATGTGACCCGAACCAGAATCGAGTCGAATCCAAAACCCGAACAAACAGATTATCATCAGCATCTTCTTCATCTAAATTTTCAGAAATCAAAGATGAAAGAAACAAGATCTTACCGGTGGATTTCGTCGGATAAAGGCTTGGACCGCCGGTCCGAGTCACGACCCACTGGTCCGAGACAGGGACCACCGGTCACCACCGTTACTGCCGCCGCAGCGGCGACGCCGCCCCGCCGTCCAGCTTCTTTCTCTTTCATCTTTCCGCCTCTCTCTATCTCTCTCTTCTTCCTCTCTCTCTCTCTTCTGTTCGGTCGCCGCCGCACCACCACCTCACGGTGGTGGTGGTGTTCCGTTCTGTTAATCGGAAAAAAGGGGGGGTGTGCTGGTCGTCGATCGGCTGTGGGTTTCACCGAGAAGGGAGAGGGAAAGCATGAGGGTGTCTGTGTGTGATTTGGAGAAGATAACTTCTCTGTGTTTGTTTGTTTAGGTGAGATCGAGAGAGGGAGTAATGTAGAGGGTGTTTGGCAGTGAATTTATGTGGTTTGTGTGAGTGTAGCAAGAAGGAAGGAGGTAAGTTTTATACTCATTTTTATGGGTATTAACTAGTGTTATTTCCTTATGTCCAGTATTTATAGATCTATAGAGATCTCTTGAATATTTCTTGTGTCCATCTTTATGAGACATAAATCTTTTGGAAAGATTTATAGAGATATTTTAGAGATTTTGAATATCTTGTAGGATTTTGAGAATCTCTTGTAAATATTCTGTAAGATTTTATGAGTATTGCCTAGAGATCTTGTATGTTATGTGCGGGTTTAGGCTTGTGGGTTTTGGGCTTGGGCCCAGGGCCCACAAGCCCACCTCGCGTGTGAGTGGCCCATAATTCCTACGAGACCTGATATCGCGATCCATACTCCATAAGCATAAAATATTCGTGTAACATCCATATTTGTCGGTGTCGTCAGTATTTCGTACGGTTTCAGTCCGTTGTCATTTGATGTTTCGCAGATTCCACGCGAATCTTCATACGTATACTGTATAGCTGAACAAACTTTCCTGGGCACTCCAAGGGCCTGATTAAGTTAATTAGTGTCGTAAACACTATTTATCATCGCGTTAATCGCCTGCTTGCCACGTAATTAAGGGCGTAAGTTACCGGTTGTCACAAGCATGACTCGTGTCGTTGCATGATCGCGTGCCAAGTTGCCGTTTCCTGATCGTTAGTTCTCCTGCTGACAAGAAATCTAGCGTCGTCATTGAATTGCGCCATCGTGTCTTTTCAAAGGCCTCGCCTCGATAATCGTATGTGTCGTACTTCAACCTTCGTTGATGTATAGCTTAGGTTTCACGTATACCTGTGCACTAGCGTTACGTTCCATGTAGAATGTGATGTACTCCGTTTGAGTTTCATGTATTCTCGTGTACTAGCGTTTCGTTATGCGTAGGTTGCCTGCTCGGGAAGTTAAAATATCATAGACAATATGGATAATAGTGTGTGCCCGAGTTAATATTCGCGGTTCCTACGTGTTGACCTTTAATGAATTTCAAAATAAGTTTCCGAAGGTCTTTAAACGCATGTTTCCTAAACTCTCAGAGTTTTGTGTACTGTATGTAATTGTTTTATGTTCCGTGTATGAAACACCATAATAGCGTATGTTTGAAAACAAAATTTTGACTGTTTGTTTTTCGGCAACGGTTGGAGACCATATTCGAGTACTAGGCGTTCTGTATGTATTCAGGTTTTAATATTCTAAGTTCCCAGAGGAAGTGAGGTTAGAGCCTAGGTATTCCTACAGAAAACCTTATTCGCTGTAACCTATAGCTCTGATACCAATCTGTCACACCCCGAAATTATCAGAGCTGGCGTGACTGGACTGGTATCTTCATTGCACAGCGGAAGCAAATAAGCTAAGTATTTTAGAAAATGAACGCCACTAAGTACTCGACTCCACATGGTTCTCCTATTCCAACCGTGCCATAAATTCTGAAATGCAACCTGAGAAAGAAACACGCGAAAAAGTCAACATAAAGTTGAGCGAGTTCATAGTTTGTTTGTAAAAGATTTGAAATAAATCTTTTGAATAACCGGTTTGTGAAATAATATTGAGAAAACGAATTTAGAAATCATTTTCTTGCCAAGTTATATGGAAACTTTGTATTTGTAACGCATTATGTTCGTAAAACCATGTATTTGTAAACCCTCGTATTTGTAATGTTCGTCCAACCGTCAATGCCCACCCTAACTTTGACTCCATGCCCGCATAATCCTATGCTTTGAATTTGTATAAAACATGGTTTTTAATTTGTATAAATCAAGTATTTCTGTAAGTATGTATGTCCCTGGTATGTAGCAATAAGGAAAAAAGAGATCACCAATGGTTTGCAAGGCCATTGATATGTGTGAAGTGATGCAGGAAGACTCAAACCTAGCAAATTTGTACCGGGCCTCGGCTGTAAGACATAGTCACCACATGGCCCATTCTGCGGACTCATGGATGGGGCTCGCTACACCGAAATAGATCTATCACTCATGTCCCTCGGTCCTAACAACGAGGATTAATGGCCTTAAGTGTTGTACCCACCCCTCACATGATCTAGTAGTAAACCCTCCTTACGCTAATCATACCATGTATAAAATGTCTGTAATAATTGTAACATGTATTTTACCCCAGCCTCTAAGGCTGAACCTCCCCAGCCTCTAAGGCTGAACCTCCCCAGCCTCTAAGGCCAATTCCCCATTCTCTATATATTATCACCAAACGATCCATCCCTAGTCATGAAAATCATTCACATTTCGATAATACGCATTTGTTTTGTAAAAACCGGTATATTTAGTATAATCCATTCGTAAACTATTTGAGTTCCTCGAAATCCATTCGTAATATGATTTAGAAATATGAGTTTTCGTTCGTTCAAAAGCTTTGTATGTTCTTGCACAACGTGCTTTGTCTAAAAATATGCAGTCTTTGTTTATCGAAAACTTTGTATGTTTCTGAAAAACGTGCATGTCTTTCCACCCCGAAAACATTCATAAAAATCTAAAACCGTAAAAAGGTGGGGTTATGAACTCACCTGAATATTCCTGTGCAAAGCTAGCTAAATACGACTTCGTGATGTCGTTTCCAAGACTTGACTTGCTAGCGTGCATTCTACAATATTCCTAACACGGAATATCTTATAAGTTTCTAAATAAACGCAGTAACTAAACTACGTGTCATCGAGCTCTACCGAATCGTTGACCGAACGATTCGACGGTAAGTTAATAACTTAATAGTAACGATTAAGTTATACTTGTTAAGTCTCGCTTATTGTCGGTAAAACTAATAAGTCTTTGAAAAGACTTAATTCTTGAGATATTTAAAAATAAGTAAATATTTATATCAAAGTATATAAATATATCGTTAATAGCACGTTACTCGTCTCGAGATGTCGTATGTGTATGTATCGAGTGTTTTATGAAAAGAATATATAATAAACTCGTATTATATATCGTATGCCGTTGAGACGTTTGAATTAAATATAAAAGTTATATTTATTTTTCAAAAGTACCATCGAGTTGTTGAATGTTTGAAATAAATAGATAAACTATATCTATTTTGTAAAAGAATTCGTGTTGTACGATATTTGAAATAAATATAATAACTATATTTATTTTTATAAAACGAATTCATGAATTGTTTGATATTTGGAATAAATATAAAAACTATATTTATTTTATAAAACGAATTCGTGGTGTTCGACATTTGAAATAAACATATAAAACTATATTTATTTTGTAAAACAGTAGTCGTGTCGTTTGATAAATATATAACTATATTTATTTTTGTATAAACGAATCCGAGTTCAACTTTGGAAGTAAGTATACTAATTATGTTTATTTGTAAAATAGTTCGCGTCAGCGTCGTTTTCGTGAGTTGTAGAATGTCGTTGAACAATATGCCTTTGCGTCTTGTTGTATGAAAGTCGTTTGAATAGAATATGCTTTTCGTTTTACGTGTTTTCTCGAAAAACGGGGAGAGTTTCCTCTGTTTTTGGACAACCCCGACAACACAAGTTGTCGTTATTTTTTCAAAATTCAACAATATAATCAATATCACTATGTATAATTTTCGTAAAAGCGACAAAATGTAAATTAAGCACTAACTTGTATTGGTTCGAGCTCGTTTACGAAATAAATAAAAAAATATATAAATTCAAGTTAATTCGCCGTTAATCTTTACCATTCTTTGTGTCGAACGCCGAAAGAGTTGACTGAGTTAACCAGGTCAACTGAGTCGACCGAGTCGACTCGCCGAGTTGACCAGGTTTGACCGAGTTGACTTGGTTTGACCGAGTCAACCGGACCACGAACCGAACCACCGCTGACCCACGTTGACTGAACCGAACCCGTTGACCGTCTGACTGGACCGCGCGACCCGCACCACAGGTTGACCAAAGTTGACTAAACCCGACCGTTGTTGACTTTGTTTACTGTGAAATCTGAGCCGAGACCCAAGCCGCACCCGAAACCAAAGTTAAATCTGAACCATAGCAACTTTTACCAGAAACGAGACCCGAAACTCCCGAAATAATCTTCAACACTGAATCTAAGTTTAAACTGAGTAAACCCAGAACCAACTGTGTTGAACAAGTTTTCACCCGAACGAACCGAGCTGACTCGAACACCAAAACCAGAACGACTCTGAGCACGAGCCGACAAGAACCAGCTTCTAACTTGGGCTAGCCTGACCCGAACAAGGACCTCCGAACAGAAACCCGTCGGGTATTGGCAAGGACCGTCGGTCCTTGGCGCAGACCGCCGGACTGAGACGCCGACTGCCGGTCTGAGACGTCGACTGCCAGTCCGAGAGGAGGACCACCGCTCTCCACCATCGCCGGTACTCCCGCTCTCTCTGTTTCTTCTTGTTCTTCCGCCACGCGCCGCCGCGTGCGGCGGTTCTGTCATCTCCGGTCCGGTGTGGGTAAGGGGATGTTACTTGTCGGAGGGGACCACCGGTTCGTTCAAGACCCTCACTGGACCACCCGGATCGTCGGAGAGACCACCACTGCTGCTAAAATCAGTAATCGTCACCAGAAACATGACCATAGGGTAGATCGGAGACATAAGAGGGGTGTACGCGCCGTCACGCACTAAAACGGGGATCGTCGGAGCTCCGCCACCGGCGGCGGCGCCGCCGCGCACCGGCCGGCTCCGCCGGTTGGTCGCCGGGAAGTGAGAACGAGAGGGAGAGAGTGAGGGAGTTTGTGTTGTCTGGTTTTTGTTTGTGTGGAATGAGAAAAACAAAGGGGTGGTCCTCTTTATATACAAGAGTTTGTATAATGGGCTTTGGGCTTGGGCCCAAGGCCCACAAGCCCAGTCCCCGCGTTTAGACAACCCACTCGCACTCACGAACCTATTAACATGACACGAAAGTCATCTATGTTCGTAAATTATAATTTTAGTATTAAAACGCGAAATTTTAGGGTCGGTAGTCAATGTTCGCGCGTTTGTTTGTCATTTACGGTAATAATCGCGAAAAATTGTATCGTTGCCGTCTTTAATCCGTTTTTTGATCCGGTTTCGACTGTAGTCACTAAAATTTTATTAGGGAGCTAAATATAGCGTAAAATGTAAGTTTCGAAGGAGACAGGCGTCTTTGTCGCTTCCGTTTTGTTGCCGATGCGTTTCCTACCGTCGCGTTTTCAGTTCACGTTAGCATTTGTGTCGTACGGAAGCCCAATAAATTCACAAAATTAATTTCATAAACATAAAATATTCGTGTAACATCCATACTTGTCGGCGTTGTCAGTATTTTATATGGCATCAGTTCGTTGTGGCTTGCGATTCAGCAGATTTCCCGTAATTCACCATATGCGCACTTATACTCGAATAAACGTTCCTGGGCACTCCAAAGGCCTAATTAAGTTAATTTGTGTTGTAAACACTATCTATTGTCGTGTTAATCGCCTGTTAATCACGTAATTAAGAGCCGTAAATCACCGGTTGTCACATACTGTAACGCCTGCGTCCCTAGACTTTTAGCTAATTGTCACTTCTAGCCCCTGTACTATGTGATATTTGATACTTTTGATACTTGGTGAATCTAATACTATGAATCTTATGAGACTTGAATCTAGATACTTGAATCTTGATACTTAACTCTAGATACTAGATTCTTAATACTTGATACTTGGAAACTATGATTCTTGATACTTGATACTTGGAAACTATGATTCTTGATACTTGATACTTGGAAGCTATGATTCTTGATGCTTGGAATCTAGATTCTTGATGCTTGGAATCTAGATTCTTGACTCTTGATACTTTGGTGCTTGACTCTTGAGGCTCGTGAAACTTGAGACTTGGTTGGACGAGGGACTGGAGTCTTGTCACTGGCAGAAACTATGGAAACTATGGAAACTTTTGTGTTAATAATATAATCTAGTTATGTGATACTACTACCCAATAATACGCCATGCAACGCTTAATCTAACTAGCAAAACGAATCAAGGACAGGAACGCGGGAAGGATGGGATTGGCCGAATGGCAATCCGATCGGATGGCCATCCGACCGAGCTGCCATCCGATCCGTGCACACCGCCTCACTCTCTCCCTCTGACACTATAAATAGGCCTGTCACATCATTCTCACTGATGTGACAGCCTCACTCGATCCAGACGCACGCACTCCTACTTTTCTTCCATTTCTCGGCGATTTCGGTACGTTTTACACTGGATTCTTGTACATCTTTGATCTACGCGCTATTCTCTACGTGATTCTCTTTCGAAATCTCACTTTCCACCATGAAATCTCTAAGATTTAAGCTCTTGAGGGTAACGTCACCATGGCGGTTTGTACAAACTGTTGAGTGATGTCAATCCGTTCAAGATCTAGCTCAGATCTAAGGAATTTCATGTGTTTTTACACTGAATCTTAACTAAATCTAGACTTTTCAACTAAAACTTATGTTTATCTTCATATTTTCTTAAAACTTTTCAATTAAAACGGTGGAATCCGGATCTGAACAGACTAAAGACTTGATGATTAGTCTTGAGTCAGCTTGGAAATGGATTGTTGCCGGAGAAGACGACCAGAGTACGGATTCCGACATAAGCATCGCCAAGAACAGACGACTGGACGGACTGGGGTGATTCCCATCCGATCAGAACGGCTGTATATTGGTGTGATTACCATTGTCTCAATACGTACCAAGCCGTTACGTTAGACCTAGAAACTTTACAAGGTTATGAAAGGGACAAGGACAACCCGATCGAATGGAAAACCGACCGGATAGCCATCCGATCGAACCGCCATCCGATCAAGTGGCACTTGCCTCTTAACCTTAAATGTGACAACCCGCACTAAACCAGGTATCCGTACAACTTAATTACTGATTAATTACTACTTAATTACTGTGCTTGATTGAAACTAGCTGATAAACTGCTACCTGCATACTGATACATGCACATACTTGCATCATACTTTATTTGCTGTCACTACATTATCTGCATACTGAACCTTAGTGACAAACATGATGCACAAAAAGCACAGTAGCACTAAACGGATACACAGTGAACATGCTGATATAACCAGCATCAGGCAAATACTGCCTCAAGGCCTGTTAAGAGCCTCATATGTTTTTGGCTACACTGGTAGTGAGTGTAGGATATAAGGGTTGTGGTACCGCGTCTCTAGGGATAAGATACACTGATTCGGATGTGCCAAAACGTACTTTAAGTACCAAACACAGCACTTTAACAATTTAACCAGCTTCTAGCTGACTAGTAAAGTGCCAGAAATGAGAAATTATAACTAGACACTTTCTAAAGTGTCGGGAAAACAAAACTGTGTCACTAAAAATGTAATAACGACACTTTAAAGCCTTTTGTAGCGCTTTAACGGATTACTATCCAACCGAACAACCGGACTATACCCGGGACATGAAAATATTACTATTTTCACTATTTTTATTTTTCTGAGCCAGTTAGGGTCCCTGATTACCCTAACACCCGTCATAACACGTTATACACAACTAACTAAGTTAATTACTTAGTTAACCCTTTCAACCAAACTAAACACTAACTAACCAAGTTTAAACCGAACTAACCCAACCCCCATCCCATAACCGGCCCCAAATATTAGGGGACACACAAGTACACTAGAGATTGGCATAATCTTGTCATGTCTAATATCTATGCTACATATGATCCAATGGGTAATATCACTAGACTTTTTCTATAAATACCACTAAAACACATAAGTTACTTATCACTAAACTTCACCACAAAATTACTCTCTCTTCTCTTGCTCTTCCACTCTCGGCCGAAACACCCCAGCCCCATACACCCACTTTTCGATCTTGTCTTCATCATTCCATCATCATACGAACATCCGAGGTCACGTTTTAGGAGCTTTGGTGCAAGTGGAACGCGAAGGACCTCGTTTGTTGGCTTTTATCCACGCGTTTTTCGTCACGATTCTTCCCTAGCCCCGAGCTAGAGGTATAACCTTTAAAACTTGTTTTTACACTCATCTAAAGTGGTTAATAGAACTTTCGTCGGTTAAATATCGTAAACACGCGTTTTGAATCTTTAAAGTCTAGTAAAATCACAAAAATGGAGGTTAATAGCACATGTCTTGTGTAAAAGTCGTAGGACTTGAAATTTGTGCTTATTGTGACCCGATCTATGATGTGGTAGCTTAAATCTCCGTTTAACCCGACTTTGTAAAATCATGTATCATCACATAAGCTTGTTTTTGAAAGATACAAGGGTTAAAGGTGAAACACTACCACATTTTAGAGACATGAACTTGTGTAGAAATATTTTTCTTGTGTAAAAGTATTTTAACCGGTAAAATGGTGTTTAAAACTAGCGGATCTACGTATCCGCAAGTGGTATTTCTGAAAGACCACACTTTAAAGAAATCATGTTTTTTTTTAAAGATGAATCTTACACTAATAAATATGATTTTATAAACCACAAGTGGGTAGACACTTGTGAAATGGAAAAATCCGACAAAGAAGTGTACTTGTCACTTGTTACTAGAAGTTGTAAAGACGGTTTTCGCTAAACACAAGGTTTTTATGAGATTAAAGCTACTTTATATAAAGATCTACATATATAAAGGTGATTTACATTAAAGATGCGGGAAAACTACAAGTTCATGCGATTATGCACATTTACATACTTGTCGACTAGTTTGATGTGTCGGAAATTGTTTGATTGAATAAAGAAGATTGTTGAATTGATTTGTTAAAAGAAAATGATACGCTTGAAAGCGTGGCCACCTCCAGTTACAGAGGAAACTCTGGCGAAATTTTCCTAAAAACCTAACACTTAAACTTTTTACACAACAAGTGTTAGAACTATTTTGGACATATTTTCAAAACATAAATTTCGCCAGCACCATATTTTACTAAATATTCGGAGGTGGGATTTTCACAAAGATTAACGTGATAAATATATTTGTCACAACACTGTTTATGATTATTTTGTGAAAATACATAAATATTATTTTAGAGTAAAAATAATATTTACAAGCGTTAATGATTCCAAAACTTTGCGAACGCTTACACAAACATATAAGTTACACCGGTAATTACACTACCACAAGATTGATAAAACGTAACTTACGCACATGTATTGTATCCCCCATCCTTGGGAAAAAGTATAACTACCAAGTGTATACGGAACATAAACACGAAATAGTTGTCTAACTATTTCCCAAAGACATAAACTATAAAGCTAAAGCACGGCCGTCCGTCTAATAGAATTAGCACTTGTAGGTCGTTGCACAGCTTACTATATTGGAGACACTTGGTAGAGACGCGCATTCACTGTGAGTTCATGTCCCCCTTTTCTCTAACTGTTTTCAGTTTTCTTAACTGCGGGGGTGAAATACATGTTACATTGTTTACAAGTACTACTATACACGGTATGATTTACGTAAGGAGGTTTAGATCAAGTGAATGGGTAGTTAGAACACCGAGGGACTTAAGCGGTAGATCTATTTGGGTGTAGCGAGCCCAGCTTCAGGCCAAACGGACCTCTCGGAGGCTAACCACAACGGACCTGGAGTGACTTGGTTGCCCAACGCAAAAATCAGCTAGGGTTGTGTCTACTTACTTGCATTTCACAACATGCTAATGGCCTTGCAAACCATTGGTGATCACAAGTCCTCTTACACTGCTACATACCAGGAAACTTTTATACTTACAAGTGTTTTTACTTACTCACTTGCACATGAACTCGCTCAACATTATTGTTGATTTTTCAACTCACATGTATTTCAGGAAATTAAACGGATCTGGCACGGTATGGAACGTTTTCCGCTGCACTTGTCATGGAGTCATCAGGGTTTAGGGGATGTGTCTCTTTCCTGGACAAGACACAGTCCCTAAATCACGTTTATGTTTATGTTATAAGTTGTTATGTCTTTTGAACAAGGTTATTGTCGTTGGAGTATGTTCTTGTCAAACAATGGTATTGTATGTTATTTTCAAACTTAATGGATGACTTGCATGGTTTTTAAATTCATATAGCTTGTTATGGTTAAGCTATGGTATTAAGAAGTCACACCAAAATTAACCACGCTTCCGCAAAGCCAGGGTGTGACAGCTTGGTATCAGAGCCCTGATCATAGCGAACTAGGATTCTGTCTCGAGTCTAGACTATGATCACTAGGGCTCTCACGAAAACATTTTTCTGCATACCACTTAAGTCCAGATCCACACTTTTTACAAACAAATGTTGAGCACATTTTATTAATTATAAGTTCAGCTTGGAGGGCTGAGGATCGATCTGGAGGATCGAGATGGTCAAGGTATTTGAGCACGTTGGTTTGTTATAGGATCGATCTGGAGGATCGAGATGGTCAAGGTATTTGAGCACGTTGGTTTGTTATAGGATCGATCTGGAGGATCGAGATGGTCAAGGTAGTTGAGCACGTTGGTTGTTATAGAATCGATCTGGAGGATCGAGGTTTGGTTTAAGTAAAGGATAGAGCGGTTTGGTAGACTGGATGGTATTGGCTAGTAAGACTAGGAGGATTATGTGATGCCTTACTTGATGACTTATGTGATTACTTGATTTATGATTGACTATTTGTGCATGTTTGTATATATGTTACAGACACATGGATCCGGCTGATTCAGGTGGTTCAGACATCACCGACCCCAGGCGTATTGTATCGGATGACCTGGAGTCGTCAGAGCATGAGGTTTATACGTCAGACTTCACCAGCACGGATGATGACGACTTTCAGCCATTCGCCTTACCCGACGGCGTTGATGAGCTCCCAGTTGATCTTCCAGCAGGGGATCTACCCTTGGCACTGATCCCTGCTCCCATACCGCTGGCTGCGTACCCAGCTTATGATTTACCCATCGACGACGAGGAGGACGACGTCGATATGTTTGAGGAGGAGCCTTTGGAGGATGCTCAGGGCGAGGCCCTACCTGCTGTTGCTCCCTTACTGATCGCAGATGCTCCGGCTGCGGAGTCACCTGCACATTCCCCAGTCGCGGACTCCTTTGAGTCTGTGGCTTCTGTACCCACACATGCTCATAGTGCGCAGCACTTTTCCCATGGGTCCGACTCTGACCAGGCTTTTTCTGTTGCTTCCATACCTGGACTTGTTTTTGACCATGACGTCGAGGAGGATTCAGATCCTATGTTCCCACCAGGATTTGATCCTGACCGTGATTTAGAGTATGTCCCGATGGACGAGTTGATGGAGGATCCAGCAGATCCTATTGACCTTTTTGATCCGATTGATCCCGATTTTGACATGGCGTTTGATGACTTTGAGCCTGCCATTGCTCCGGAGCAGGCTGCCGCTCTTGACCCTTTACCAGAGCATGACCCGGTGCATGCTGATGTACCTTTTGAGCCTATTGCTGATGATCACCACATAGATGTTCCTGTTGATCCCATTGGTCCTTTACCCATTGTTGCTGTACCAGTTGACCCCCCTTTCGAGCACTTGGCACCCGTTCACCCTGTTATTGCTCCCTTATTTGATCCCGTTCCCATAGAGCCCGGACATGCACCGTTCGCAGCTCATATGGATCCACCGGACGAGTCTGCCCAGCATGGCTGGATACCGGCAGACGAGGACGTTCCCCCATTCCCTCCACAGATTCCTGTTGCACCACATACTGACTTTTCGTTTCAGGTTCCTATGTTTATACCTCCAGCAGGGCCTGGAGAGGGCTCTTCAGCACACCCTGATGGGCATGTACCGATGCCCATGCCTTTCATGCCTCAGATTCCTTTTGTTCCACCCACTACAGCTCCTTTTGGGGTGGCACCCTTTGACCCCACACGTGAGCCACTGCTGTGGTCACCATTTTCCCCTATGCCACCCACTGACCCATACCACAGGTTCCACGTGGGACACACCATTGAGGATGTATTGATGTCCTTTGTATACCAGCATGAGTCGCATGAGCAGCGACTACAGGAGTTGGAGAGAGCCCATCTGCAGCCATGCCAGTGCCATGGCCGGGTACCCTCTCCGTTACAGCCGTTTCGACCATTACCCCCTGACTATGCTGCTCGTCTTACTACTTTGGAGCAGCAGATTGCTTCCATTATTCGCACACAGCAGGCGATGGAGGCGGACTGGTTACAGTTGCGCCGTTTGTTTTATACCCATTTTCCTCCTCCACCACCATCTGCTTAGAGCTCATCGGTGCCACTTGGGTAGGCGAGGTGATAAGGCGGCGATTGCTTTTTGATTGCACAGCATTTTGGGGAGACTACGTTATGATTTGACTTTTGTTATGTATTTGATGTTGTATTGATACTGATGTAGTTTTTGACAGGGGTGATGTAGCCCCAATGATTGATGATTGTATGTATACACTTACGATGTGGTCTCATTTATATGGCAATCGCAGTGTTCTCACCATATTTTGGGATTCACTTGATTACTTGTTACATGTTATGACACGGGATGTGTGTGATTGATATTTGTGTTATGTGATGACATGAGATGTTATGTGATTATACTATTACTACAGTTATATACGTACACTATATTACGAACTGATTTACGTATTATAACAACGGAGCCTTACTATGGCCTAACCAACTTAAACCATCTTTTAGAAGATGCCGCCAAAACGCCCTACGCCCATGCCAATGCCTACTAACGAGGCAGAGCTACAACAAGTCATTGCAGCTGCCATAGCACAGTACGCAGCATCTCAGCCAGGAGGGAGCGGAAGTGTTAACCAAGGCAATAACAATCCACCTCACGGTAATACCACGCCATTCGAACCTACCATGAACTAGTTGGAGATTTTAGCGATGATGCTAATGCCAAACACATGTTTTAACATACGTGCAGGATGCACCTACAAGCAGTTCTTAGACTGCAAACCAGTTAACTTCAATGGCACAGGAGGTGCAATTGCCTTTACCCGCTGGGCTGAGAAAACCGATTCCGTTTTACGTATGAGCAAGTGTGCTGAGGATCAGCAAGTCACGTACATTTCAGGGCTATTTCTAGACGGAGCCCTATCTTGGTGGAACTTACAAGTCCAAACACTAGGCGAAGCTGCCGCCTACGCCCTGACTTGGGCCGAATTGAAAGAACTGATGCGCAAGAAGTACTGTTCACGCGCAGAAATTCAAAGGTTGGAGACTGAATTTTGGCACTTAAAGATGGACGGTCCAAAGATTGCGGAATACGTCCAGAGGTTTCACGACTTATCTCAAGTGGTTCCTTACATGGTTACGCCTGAATACAAGCGAATCGAGCGCTTCATTTGGGGTTTGGCTCCCCAAATAATAAGCATGGTAACCTCCTCCAAACCAGCGACTATCACTGAAGCCATCGACTTGAGCGTGGCCCTCACCGAGGAGGCGATTCGTTTAAACAAGTTTGGTGATGTTAAGGCAAAAGAGAAAGAGACTCAGGTTGAGTCGTCTGGAAGTAACAAAAGAAAGTTTTCGAACTTCAAACAAAGTGTTAGTGGCGATGGTAAGAGAGGAGCACCAAGCACGCCAGCTCAGGGAGCAGCTGGCAGTGGAAGGGGAGGAAGAGGATATATGGGCACTCTGCCCAAGTGTAGTGCCTGCCAGCGTCACCATTCAGGTCAATGTAGGCTAAAAATATGCGAAGTATGTGGGAAACGTGGTCATTTGAAGGACACCTGTTGGGTTGGTACTGGCCGGGGAGGCCAGGGAGGATATGGAAATAGGAATGATAACCGTGGTGGAAACGGAAACCGCTCGCAAGGAAATTTTGGAGGTAACAGAAATCAAGGCAACAATGCTAACCAAGCGGGCGCAGTAAATCGTAATCAGGGAAATGATCAAGCTGGTGGTAATGGGCAGAGGCTCGGATGCTATAACTGCGGGGAAATCGGGCATTTTAAGAAGAACTGCCCAACGTTGAATCAAGCCCGTGGTAGAGTATTCCAACTCGAAGCTAGGGATGCACGCCAGGATCCAAATGTTGTTACGGGTACGTTCCCTATCAATCAGCGCTATGCATCTGTTTTATTTGATACTGGTGCCGACTATAGCTTCGTATCATTAGAATTTAAGGATATGCTTGGTTTAGCCACAAATAAGTTAGATATTCCGTATTCGATTGAATTGGCCAATGGGAAATTAGTAGAAGCAAATAAAGTTATCAGAGGTTGTGTGATTGAGTTGGGAGAACGTGAGTTTTCTTTGGATCTACTACCAGTCCAATTGGGGAGTTTCGACGTGGTAGTAGGAATGGATTGGTTATCTGGCAACAAAGCGGAGATAGTTTGCCACGAAAAGGTGATTCGTATTCCAACTGATGATGGTGAGACCATTGTTGTACATGGAGAGGAGCGTGAGACGCCGCTAAGATTTATCAGCTGCTTGAAAGCAAGGAAGTGTTTACAAAAAGGATGTGTTGCTTTCCTGGCACACATCGTGGATAAGAAGGCTGCCGAACCAAAGATCGAAGACATCCCTGTCGTAAGGGAATATCAAGAAGTCTTCCCAGAAGACTTACCCGGACTGCCACCTCAGAGGCAAGTGGAGTTTCACATCGACTTAGTTCCAGGTGCAGCGCCTGTGGCTAAGGCACCTTACAGACTTGCTCCGTCTGAGATGCAGGAATTGTCAACACAGCTTCAGGAGCTGTTAGACAAAGGTTTTATCCGACCAAGCTTCTCGCCTTGGGGAGCTCCGGTCCTGTTTGTCAAGAAGAAGGACGGAAGTTTCCGCATGTGTATTGACTACAGAGAATTGAACAAGCTAACGATCAAGAACAGGTATCCACTGCCAAGAATTGATGATCTGTTTGATCAACTTCAAGGTTCAAGCTGTTACTCTAAGATCGATCTTCGATCTGGATACCATCAACTAAGGATACAGGAGGAAAGTATCCCGAAAACAGCCTTCCGAACTCGTTACGGACACTACGAGTTCCTCGTTATGCCGTTTGGATTGACGAACGCGCCTGCGGTATTCATGGATCTAATGAATAGAGTTTGCAAGCCATACTTAGACAGGTTCGTGATTGTATTCATCGACGACATCCTGATTTACTCAAAGACAAAGGCTGAACACGAACAACATCTTAGAACCATATTGGAGCTGCTAAAGAAAGAACAGCTGTACGCCAAGTTCTCTAAGTGCGAGTTTTGGCTACGCGAAGTCCAGTTTCTTGGACATGTGGTTAATGGGGATGGAATTCATGTTGATCCCACAAAGATCGAGGCAATCAAGAATTGGGAAACGCCTACGACGCCAACCGAGATTCGACAATTCTTGGGTTTGGCTGGTTACTATAGAAGGTTCATCGAGGATTTCTCGAAAATCGCTCAACCGTTGACGCTCCTGACCCAGAAGGATAAGACGTTTGATTGGGGAATCAAACAGGATGAAGCATTTCAGGTATTGAAAGATAAGCTTTGTAACGCGCCAATCTTAGCTCTACCAGAAGGTACTGATGACTTTGTGGTATACTGCGACGCATCGCGTCAGGGATTGGGTTGTGTGTTGATGCAACGCCAAAAGGTCATTGCTTACGCATCACGCCAACTGAAAGTGCACGAAAAGAACTATACCACACACGATTTAGAGCTTGGCGCAGTGGTTTTTGCACTAAAGATCTGGAGACACTACCTGTACGGTACGAAATGCACAATCTTCACAGATCACAAGAGCTTACAGCATATATTCAACCAGAAAGAGCTGAATATGAGGCAAAGACGATGGGTTGAATTGTTAAACGACTACGACTGCGAGATAAAGTATCACCCAGGGAAAGCGAATGTAGTCGCCGATGCCCTAAGTCGTAAGGAAAGAATCAAGCCCATAAGGGTTAGAGCTTTGGAAATGATTATACGAACCGATCTTTCCTCGCGCATTCGTGCTGCACAAAAAGAAGCTCTCAAGGAGGAAAACCTTGAGGAAGAATATCTCCGTGGAATGGAGAAGCTTTTGGTACCAAACGAGGAAGGAACGTTATGTTTTGAGAAAAGGATTTGGGTTCCTCTGTTTGGTGGATTAAGGGAAGTTATTTTCGATGAAGCGCACAAGTCACGGTACTCTATCCACCCTGGATCGGATAAGATGTACCAAGATCTCAAAAGTTATTATTGGTGGCCTAGGATGAAAGGCGATGTTGCTATTTACGTGAGCAAATGTTTAACGTGCGCTAAAGTCAAGGCGGAATACCAGAAGCCTTCGGGACTTCTGCAACAACCTGAGATTCCCAAGTGGAAATGGGAACAAATCTCAATGGATTTTGTTACGAAACTGCCAAGAACGCCAAGAGGCCATGATATGATTTGGGTGATTGTTGACCGCCTAACAAAGTCCGCACACTTTCTGCCAATCAAGGAGAAAGACAGTACTAGCAAACTTGCGGAAATTTACTTGAGAGAGATCGTAGCACGTCATGGAGTACCTCTCTCGATCATCTCTGATAGAGACGGAAGATTTGTGTCAAGAATATGGCAATCTTTCCAAGAATCTTTTGGCTCACAATTGAATCTGAGCACTGCATTCCATCCGCAAACTGACGGCCAGAGCGAGCGAACAATACAAACGTTGGAAGACATGCTGAGGGCATGTGTTATGGATTTAGGCGGTAGCTGGGATAAACACTTACCTTTGGTCGAATTTTCATACAACAACAGCTACCACACCAGTATTGGTGTCGCGCCATTTGAGGCCCTATACGGACGCAAGTGCCGATCACCACTATGTTGGTCTGACGCAGGTGATAGGCAGCTTGCTGGTCCCGAAATCGTCCAAGAGACGACAGACAAAATTGCGCAAATACTTAAACGCATCGAAGCCGCTCGCCACAGGCAAAAGGCCTACGCGGATCCGGACCGGAAGCATGTGGACTTCCAAGTTGGAGAAATGGTTTTACTGAAGGTATCACCCTGGAAAGGGGTAGCGCGCTTTGGAAAGCGTGGGAAGTTGAATCCACGCTACATTGGTCCCTTCAGAATCCTAGAAAGAATTGGGACGGTAGCATACAAGTTGGACCTACCGGCTGAACTAAATGGTGTTCACGATACATTTCATGTATCCAATCTAAAGAAAAGTCCAACTCAAATTGACGTTGCCATTCCTATCGACGAGATACATATTGACGACACGCTCCACTTCGTTGAAGAACCTGTTGAGGTCACGGATTGGAAAGTTAACAAGACCCGCCGGAGCAGTGTCAAACTCGTCAAAGTACGTTGGAATGCCAGACATGGTCCTGAATTTACCTGGGAACGTGAGGACCGGATGAAAGAGAAATACCCCCACTTATTTCCCAAGAACCCTGCTTCTGCAAGCAGAACTTAAATTTCGGGACGAAATTTATTTAACAGGGGGAGAATGTGACAACCCGCACTAAACCAGGTATCCGTACAACTTAATTACTGATTAATTACTACTTAATTACTGTGCTTGATTGAAACTAGCTGATAAACTGCTACCTGCATACTGATACATGCACATACTTGCATCATACTTTATTTGCTGTCACTACATTATCTGCATACTGAACCTTAGTGACAAACATGATGCACAAAAAGCACAGTAGCACTAAACGGATACACAGTGAACATGCTGATATAACCAGCATCAGGCAAATACTGCCTCAAGGCCTGTTAAGAGCCTCATATGTTTTTGGCTACACTGGTAGTGAGTGTAGGATATAAGGGTTGTGGTACCGCGTCTCTAGGGATAAGATACACTGATTCGGATGTGCCAAAACGTACTTTAAGTACCAAACACAGCACTTTAACAATTTAACCAGCTTCTAGCTGACTAGTAAAGTGCCAGAAATGAGAAATTATAACTAGACACTTTCTAAAGTGTCGGGAAAACAAAACTGTGTCACTAAAAATGTAATAACGACACTTTAAAGCCTTTTGTAGCGCTTTAACGGATTACTATCCAACCGAACAACCGGACTATACCCGGGACATGAAAATATTACTATTTTCACTATTTTTATTTTTCTGAGCCAGTTAGGGTCCCTGATTACCCTAACACCCGTCATAACACGTTATACACAACTAACTAAGTTAATTACTTAGTTAACCCTTTCAACCAAACTAAACACTAACTAACCAAGTTTAAACCGAACTAACCCAACCCCCATCCCATAACCGGCCCCAAATATTAGGGGACACACAAGTACACTAGAGATTGGCATAATCTTGTCATGTCTAATATCTATGCTACATATGATCCAATGGGTAATATCACTAGACTTTTTCTATAAATACCACTAAAACACATAAGTTACTTATCACTAAACTTCACCACAAAATTACTCTCTCTTCTCTTGCTCTTCCACTCTCGGCCGAAACACCCCAGCCCCATACACCCACTTTTCGATCTTGTCTTCATCATTCCATCATCATACGAACATCCGAGGTCACGTTTTAGGAGCTTTGGTGCAAGTGGAACGCGAAGGACCTCGTTTGTTGGCTTTTATCCACGCGTTTTTCGTCACGATTCTTCCCTAGCCCCGAGCTAGAGGTATAACCTTTAAAACTTGTTTTTACACTCATCTAAAGTGGTTAATAGAACTTTCGTCGGTTAAATATCGTAAACACGCGTTTTGAATCTTTAAAGTCTAGTAAAATCACAAAAATGGAGGTTAATAGCACATGTCTTGTGTAAAAGTCGTAGGACTTGAAATTTGTGCTTATTGTGACCCGATCTATGATGTGGTAGCTTAAATCTCCGTTTAACCCGACTTTGTAAAATCATGTATCATCACATAAGCTTGTTTTTGAAAGATACAAGGGTTAAAGGTGAAACACTACCACATTTTAGAGACATGAACTTGTGTAGAAATATTTTTCTTGTGTAAAAGTATTTTAACCGGTAAAATGGTGTTTAAAACTAGCGGATCTACGTATCCGCAAGTGGTATTTCTGAAAGACCACACTTTAAAGAAATCATGTTTTTTTTTAAAGATGAATCTTACACTAATAAATATGATTTTATAAACCACAAGTGGGTAGACACTTGTGAAATGGAAAAATCCGACAAAGAAGTGTACTTGTCACTTGTTACTAGAAGTTGTAAAGACGGTTTTCGCTAAACACAAGGTTTTTATGAGATTAAAGCTACTTTATATAAAGATCTACATATATAAAGGTGATTTACATTAAAGATGCGGGAAAACTACAAGTTCATGCGATTATGCACATTTACATACTTGTCGACTAGTTTGATGTGTCGGAAATTGTTTGATTGAATAAAGAAGATTGTTGAATTGATTTGTTAAAAGAAAATGATACGCTTGAAAGCGTGGCCACCTCCAGTTACAGAGGAAACTCTGGCGAAATTTTCCTAAAAACCTAACACTTAAACTTTTTACACAACAAGTGTTAGAACTATTTTGGACATATTTTCAAAACATAAATTTCGCCAGCACCATATTTTACTAAATATTCGGAGGTGGGATTTTCACAAAGATTAACGTGATAAATATATTTGTCACAACACTGTTTATGATTATTTTGTGAAAATACATAAATATTATTTTAGAGTAAAAATAATATTTACAAGCGTTAATGATTCCAAAACTTTGCGAACGCTTACACAAACATATAAGTTACACCGGTAATTACACTACCACAAGATTGATAAAACGTAACTTACGCACATGTATTGTATCCCCCATCCTTGGGAAAAAGTATAACTACCAAGTGTATACGGAACATAAACACGAAATAGTTGTCTAACTATTTCCCAAAGACATAAACTATAAAGCTAAAGCACGGCCGTCCGTCTAATAGAATTAGCACTTGTAGGTCGTTGCACAGCTTACTATATTGGAGACACTTGGTAGAGACGCGCATTCACTGTGAGTTCATGTCCCCCTTTTCTCTAACTGTTTTCAGTTTTCTTAACTGCGGGGGTGAAATACATGTTACATTGTTTACAAGTACTACTATACACGGTATGATTTACGTAAGGAGGTTTAGATCAAGTGAATGGGTAGTTAGAACACCGAGGGACTTAAGCGGTAGATCTATTTGGGTGTAGCGAGCCCAGCTTCAGGCCAAACGGACCTCTCGGAGGCCAACCACAACGGACCTGGAGTGACTTGGTTGCCCAACGCAAAAATCAGCTAGGGTTGTGTCTACTTACTTGCATTTCACAACATGCTAATGGCCTTGCAAACCATTGGTGATCACAAGTCCTCTTACACTGCTACATACCAGGAAACTTTTATACTTACAAGTGTTTTTACTTACTCACTTGCACATGAACTCGCTCAACATTATTGTTGATTTTTCAACTCACATGTATTTCAGGAAATTAAACGGATCTGGCACGGTATGGAACGTTTTCCGCTGCACTTGTCATGGAGTCATCAGGGTTTAGGGGATGTGTCTCTTTCCTGGACAAGACACAGTCCCTAAATCACGTTTATGTTATAAGTTGTTATGTCTTTTGAACAAGGTTATTGTCGTTGGAGTATGTTCTCGTCAAACAATGGTATTGTATGTTATTTTCAAACTTAATGGATGACTTGCATGGTTTTTAAATTCATATAGCTTGTTATGGTTAAGCTATGGTATTAAGAAGTCACACCAAAATTAACCACGCTTCCGCAAAGCCAGGGTGTGACATTAAACACTTGGAATCTTTTGGAAGCTTTAGGAACAAGGTCACAACGATCGAATGGCAATCCGATCGAACCGCCATCCGATCGAAGTGACGTGTGCCTTGGAACCTTTCAACACTTGGAAACTTTTCAGAAAACTTGGTAATCAATTTGAAATCTCAACACTTGGATCGAATGACCATTCGATCGAATGGACATCCGTATGGATGACCATCCGATCGGATGTCATTCCGTCCCCCACACAATAGTCATCCCAATCGAATGGCAATCCGATCGGATTGCCATCCGATCGAACAGCCTGTCACACCCCTTTCTTAGGCGGAAGCACGAGGTGTGATCTTGAAAGGTTCTCATTGCATACGAAAGGTAAACTTACTACATGCTCGTAAAATAACTCAAAATGCCATTATCATTGCATAATTAAAACATATCATAGGTTAAGTGTTTACATCACAAGACAGCATATTGTCTGAAAAGTTTTACACCTTTATTTAAAAGACGAACATCGAGGACTTGATTCTTATATCCCACATAAGATGAAATATAATAACCAATTCCCACAAAACAGGCATCGGAGTCTTGACACAAGATAGCTAAAGACATAAACAACATCCAAGAGCAAGGGTAAGACCGCGCGCACATCCACTTTAGTTACCTGAAATACATGTGAGTTTTGGAAAATCGTCAACATAATGTTGGTGTGAATTCATGCAGTTTTTGTATTGAATGTTTGTATACTTGAATGAAAACATGGTATGTAATTTGTATGAAACAAGTATTTCTGTAAATATAAGAAAATCGAGATCGCTAATGGTTTGCAAGGCCATTAACATGTAACACGACATAGGAAGCATCCAAACCATAGGCATTTTTAGTTGTCGAATCCACGACTGTCGATTCACGACTAGAGACACAAAAGCACTACTTGGTAAAAGAGTGGCCAAGAGTGTGGCTGCCTGAAACCCATTAGTTCTAACCTTTTGTTCCGCGATCTTGGTATGTAACTGATTAATGGTGCTTATGGCACCCTATTCGTGACATGATCTAAAGTATCATTCCTTAGTTTTCGTATTCCACATACCATAACACATGTATTTTCCCCAAGTTTAGAAAACAAGTAAAAGTTTAAAAGTGGGGACATGAACTCACAACTTTGCGTATCCTGTGCCGTAAACTTCACCGGTTGGTTTTATAGCGTCGTGACCTATACGTGTTTTATTAACGTTAGTCACTAGACTTGTATCGTACAAGTACAAGTCACCATCTTTTATGTATGTGTTCTTTGTTGTTAAAAATAATTTATATTTTTAACCATGTATCTTACTTATATTATTTTCCCAAAAATAAATATAAGTATCTTGTATTTTTCACCCGAGTTATATATTTTCGTCCAAAAATACATTTTAAGTTCATAACCTGTCCAAGTTACATAATCTATTAAGAAATATATTTTCATAAATATATTTCTTGTATTTGTCTATGCAAGTTGTATGTGTATTTTTGTATTTTTACTCCTTAGGAGTATTTAGTGTATTTTCAAGTCCTAATACACAATTACATATTACATACACTTAGCACAAAATTTGGTGGCCAATAAATACATATATTTTCATCAAGAATATACATACTTAATATCAGTTTTTATCTTGAAGAAATCATCATTCCTTAAATTGAAATTCACACAAAAATTAGGGAAACCTTGGTAAATATTTTTAGGTAAATTTTTAGGGAATAGGTTTCACCAAAACTTATATTTTTCTAAGTGTCAAAATTTTATAGAAATTTTGACATAGTTTCCCCTAAAATTGGAGGTTTCCCATGTATTCAAAACATGTGTTTATTTTCTTTTTAATTATCAAAACAAATTAGCAACAACAATCAACAATGAAATCAACGCTTACCAAGTGCCAAAATTATGTAATTTACCTAACAACATGAACTTGAACTTTCATAAAAACTTGTAGTAATTTGGTAGTGTGTTTAGTAGGTTTAGTTACCCTTTAAAGTGTGTTTACTTCTTTAAAAGTTTCATTCTTGAAAAATTTAGGTGTTTACAACTTGTAAACATGTTTTACAAAAACATTTCTTTATGAAATCTTCTTGCTTCTCAAGTGTTTCTACACTAGTTTAACCCTAAAAAAAATAGTGTTTGTTTATGTAAAAACCAAGTCTATGTAAATCTTGTTATTTAACTTAGTTTCTTTGGAAAACTATTTTGGAAATCATCCACTTACAAGACTTGTATTTTGTTTAAATCGTCTTTACATATGAAAACAAATTTCATCATTCAAGTTCATGTATACAAAGTATGATCATCTTGGTCTTTCACAAGATCATCACCTTATCTTACTAGATCATGTGTTTAATCACAATCTAGTAGGTTTCATATGATGTCTAACATCATAAACACAAATCATCAATCATCAAGAAGCAAATCAACACTAATCAATATGTATTCTTATGTTATTAAGCTTATGTTAAAGTTTCATGATTATGTTCTTTAGTGTTCTTCAAGATTAACAATGTTCATCATCTTTTAACCAACTAAATATGAAGTAAAATCAAGTGACAAGAAGCTTACTACTAGCACAAGGGCTAGGGAAGAACACAAGAAGATGAAGGTGACAAATGTGATGGATAAAAGCAAATGAGAAAGGTCCTTCAAGATCCACAAGCTCCACACTTCCTTAGACACCTTCTAGCACCTTGTGATGAACTTGGATTGGATGATCGAAGCTTGAAAATGGTGGTGGTGTGAGGGGTGTTCTCGGCCGAGACCAAGAGAGGGAGAGGAGAAAGAAAGTGTGTGTGTTGAGTGGGTGTGAAGATGAGAATGATACCTTTTACCCATTGTATAATGTGTTCCATAAGTACATGGCAAGATCTTAATCAAATCCAAGTGAATCAAAGGAAGATCAAGGGTGGGTCCACCCTTGATGCCGTGAACATGAGGGGGGGGGGGGGGGTGTCTTGGTTGGGGTTTAATGGTAGGTTAATCATATTAGTTGAAATCTAAGTGTAGTGTTTAGTGTTCATGCAAATGATGTGTTATATAGAGTTTTAGGGTGTTCGGGGATCATAACGAGCTCAAAAACATTAAAACAATGTTTCTAGTATAATTTTGATGTTTCGGGTAGTGTCCGGTTGTTCGGTTAGATACCGGTTCGTTAAAGTGCTAAATTGCGCCGTTTAGTATCCTTTATGTGCCCTTTTGTGACACTTTCCATTCCCGACACTTTGTAAGTTAATTTGGACCATAAAACATAAATTCTGCATGATATTTCAGTGTTAAAATGCTGATTAGAGCTGAATTATTGCTGAAATATGTAAAATTCAGCATTTAAAGTGTGTTTCGGGTGCTTTTTAATGCATAGTTTAGTTTCCGAAAAGTTTATATGTTAACCCTTGTATCCATACTTGGGTTTTAATGTATTTTAGACGTTGGACCTACTCCTAGGCCCTAATTCCATTATCTGACTGCTTTCTGCAGAGTTGCTGACACAGTGTGTCTTACCGGTGAGTTTACTAGTCTTTCTGACGCAACGCTAACAGTAATGCATAAAGCAACATTTGAAGTATAAAACGTGCATGAATTCACATACAACATGAAATCAGACAATGTTGACATTTAAGCACATAATTGCAGATATTAAATAATAATTAAATTGTACGGAAATTACCGGTTTTGTGCCAGTTGTCACACAGCCATCCGATCATGACTGATCCGACACTTGGTTTGAATCTCGTTATTCTGCCCGACTCTTATATGTTGTAATCTAATCAGGCTAACGCTAAAGAGCTCCCTTTGATCCTATAATAGTTAATCTGTTAAGCAATCACTATGAGTGTACTCGATCCCTTTTTGTTTTAAACTTTGGGATGCAACATGTATTCTATTAAACTATGATACTTGAAACTTTTGAAATCTAAACTCTATCCTTTGTGTATGGGAAACTTGTGATTCTTGATTCTAGACTTTTTGTGCTATGTGGACGTTTAATCCAGAGTGTGTAGTTCCACCTTAACAATAGTAGCACTATAGGAGATGCACGTCCCCGTTATTCTCGGGGGTATTGTTAGGAGGATTCTAGTTTTCCTTGAGACTTGGGAAAACACTAAAGCATCGGGATACTTGGGCTATCACTTGTTGGACTGCGAACACTAGCATGGCTGAAACTATTTTTGTATCATTTACACGATGGATATGAGTTGTTTTAATCTATTATGCTATTACTCAAACTTGTATACTCGCCAGTGCATTTTGTACTGACTTTATTTTAATACATGTTGCAGGCTGACAGGATGCTAGGAATCGTGAAACAAGCTAGGATGGAACTTAGATACTCCACGTAGCTAAAACTAGAAACTTTGAAACAATGATTATGCTTGTTTTGGTTTGATACTATGTTTTGGTGGTTGATGTTGTTTTAGACAATTGCATGAAGTGAATCTAATTTATATTGAAACTATTTAGTATTATGGATTCTCATGAGTAATCTGAACGCTTAGTGCTCGCACCCCGATGTTTCCGCCATCGGTTGGGGTGTGGCAACCTTAACCTGCTAAGTAAATCATAATACCCTCCTTTCAACTGATCCAACGATTCATGTTTTTTACACCAAAATTGTTCAAATCTCTTAACCCAAATGTTTCTTTTAATTTCATCCAGCAACCACGGATGCACCTCTTCACCATTATCCCAATCAAACATTTTTCTTAAACTTGAAAGTTAATGAAAACTTGGTTAAAAATATTCAACTTTCACAAAACCCACTAAAATTTGTAACTCAATTTTGATCCACAAGCTAGTGGCCCACTAATCAAAACCCGGTTTAAAACTATCCAATTTCGGCCCAATTTAAAGATTACCCAAACGAAATATTGTTTCAATTGAAATTGTCAAAATTCAGCCCAAACCGAGAATCTTTAGGCCTAAAATATATTCTGTAATCTGCGGCCCACTTGAAATCCAATACAAAATTGTAACAATTTTTGAGCCCAAACACAACACCTAAAAGTTGTTCAAAAACGTTGGCCCAAAACTTGAATAGAACCAGCCCACTAAAAACTTAAAAATTTGCAATCTTTGCCCAATTACCTAATTGTATCCCAAAAGTCAGTTCAAGAACTTAGGACTTGATTTCTCCTCTTTCGACCCAAATTAAATCAACTCACAAGGCCCAAAATGTTCAGCCCAACACAAGATTTGTGACCCACTTATACAAATTCCGATATTAATCTGACCCAAAACTTTGAACTAATTTTTTTTAAACTTGTTTTATTTTTTTTTATTTATTTTTTTAAATCAAACACGTGACCCTATGTATAGTTTATATTTTTATTTTTGAGTTAATTGCCATTTTAGTCCCTGTGGTTTGGGCCATTTTGCCAGTTTAGTCCAAATGTTTCATTTTTAACATCTGGATCCAAAAAGGTTTCATCGTTGCCATTTTGGTCCAACTGACTTAACCCCATCCATGATCCTCAGTTAGTCAAGGGGCATTTTTGTCATTTCCCCAATTATTTTAATTAAGGTTTTTATTAAAGTGCCATTTTAGGGCTCTGTTGTTTATTATCATCATCTTCTTCATCATATAAAGTTTTCAAACGCCGTTCGTCTTCTTCGTTTAACACCTGGAACCAAAACCCTATTTCCTCAGCCACTGGAGATGAAGATAATCGATGGACGTTGTGAAAACTGTTTCGGATTTCGATGATGGCCGAAGAAGAAATTGTGCGGTGATACGGTGGTCGGAGATAGTAGCTCGAAGATGGTTGCGAGGGTGATGATTGTTACTGAACGGAGGTGTGGAGGAGACAGGTAACCGGAGACGTTCAGGTTAAAAAAATGATCAGTGGCAGGTGTGGTGATTGGAGGTGTTACGGTGTAGGACGTCGGAGAAGAAGATGCGACGGAGGGGGCGGACGGAGGGGGCGGACAGAGGTGATTAATGAAGATGGTGATGTCGTGGAAGGGTCACGGTGAACGGCGTTGAAAGTTGTAACCGGAACGGGAACTTAGCAGGTTGGTTGATGTCCGATGATGACGATGATGGTTGTGTGATTATAGTGGTCGGAGATGGTTTAGGAAACCCGAATTCGAACTTGATACCGAAACGGAGAAGGTGATGGTGTCGTGATCGGAGGTGGTGATTCGACGGAATCTGCCGGAGACGATGAAGATAATCGGAGTTGAGTGACGGTTCCGGTGTGCGGTTAAGTGTGTGGAACGACGATGATCGACGGTGTGCGAGGTGATGGTTATGACGAAAGACGGCGAACGAAGATGAAAGATGATTGGGTTCGGTGTGCCGTTCCGGAATCATGTATGGGGACTGTTTGCAGTGGAGGTGGTGTTATATGATGATGATGATAACGATAGAATAGAGTAATAAACAACAAAACCCAAAAATGGCACTTTAATAAAAACCTTAATTAAAATAATAGAGAAAATGACAAAAATGCCCCTTGACTAACTGAGAAGCATGGACGGGGTTAAGTCAGTTGGACCAAAATGGCAACGATGAAACCTTTTTGGATTCAGATGTTAAAAATGAAACCTTTGGACTAAACTGGCAAAATGGCCCAAACCACAGGGACTAAAATGGCAATTAACTCTTTATTTTTAAAATAAAAAACCTAATTATCTTGACATCTGAAAAACTCCGCATACGCTCCTAGATTGCTTCTATCTCAACATCACACAATTTGTCATTATATTCTTTCAAGTGTCACCAAAACTCTAACCCATCACTCAATCAAACTTGCAGATTTCTTTCTTTGAATTACTCTATCATACCAACCCCAATCAGTTTGATTCTTATTTGTTCTTTTCAAATAAGCAACACACTATCAACTTTATGTATTCAAGAAATTTTATCACAGATCTTCTCACTTTATCCAGTCATGACAAACAAACCATATCCTGCTAATCGGTTCAGCTCACAAATCAGATTCAAAAGATAAACAACAATTCAAACATCAATCCAGATCTGAACACTCATCTTGTATCAGTACTATCAGTGTATAACTATGTGATATGCTGAATTATGACGATACACAAAATCTGTTGGTTTAGTCTGTGAAAACAATTCGAGATTTAAACAGTTGAAAACTTATTGAAAAATGTTTGAACCAATTCGAAACCAAAGAAAAACAGTTCGACAGATTTCAAAACATTAGCGATTTTTACCAAAATTTATCGTAAATCAACTGAAATCAGTTCGAAAATATCTAAAATCAACAGAAACTCAATCCGATATTCACCTCGTTTTTATAATCAGGACCAATCAACACGACTATCCTTAGACTTAAAATGCTGAACATATTCTGATTTGTTGACAGAAACCAAAACGATTCAGTTTAACTTTGATGAAAAATGTTTGAGCGAACCTTTTACCGAAAACTTTCAAATCAGTTTGAAATGAGTCTGAACCTTACCAAAGTTTTAATCGAAAATCACTGATTAACTCCGAAATGAACCAACCAAACACCGAATCACTCTAAAATACTCCCAAAACAGTCTGAAAACGATCGAAATTCGAATCGACACCAGCTTCTTTCAGCAACTCAGATTCAGATCAGTTCGTTCAAATATAGTTGTTCAATCAGTATGTAAACAGTTTAAAATTGTCTTATAATTTTTGAAATCTCAAAACTTCGATAAAAAACACTTCGAAATCAATAACAAATGTCCAAAACTCATAAATAAAAACACTGATTCTGTCACACCCCAAAATATCAGAGCATTGGCGTGACTGGACTGGTATCTTCATTGCACAGCGGAAGCAAATAAGTTAAGTCTTTTAGAAAAATGAACGCACACTAAGTACTCGACTCCACATGGTTCTCCTATTCCAACCGTGCCTTGTCTTAGAAATGCAACCTGAGAAAGAAACATGCGAAAAAGTCAACATAAAGTTGAGCGAGTTCATAGTTTGTTTGTAAAAGATTTGTAATAAATCTTTTGAATAACCGGTTTGTGAAATAATATTGAGAAAACGAATTTACAAATCATTTTCTTGCCAAGTTATATGGAAACTTTGTATTTGTAACGCATTATGTTCGTAAAACCATGTATTTGTAAACTCTCGTATTTGTAATGTTCGTATAACCGTCAATGCCCACCCTGACTTTGACTCCATGCCCGCATAATACTATGCCTTGAATTTGTATAAAACATGATATTTAATTTGTATAAATCAAGTATTTCTGTAAGTATGTATGTCCCTGGTATGTAGCAATAAGGAAAAAAAAAAGAGATCATCAATGGTTTGTAAGGCCATTGATATGTGTGAAGTGATGCAGGAAGACTCAAACCTAGCAAATTTGTACCGGACCTCGGCTGTAAGACATAGTCACCACATGGCCCATTCTGCAGACTCATGGATGGGGCTCGCTACACCCAAATAGATCTATCACTCATGTCCCTCGGTCCTACGACGAGGATTAATGGCCTTAAGTATCCGCCTACCCACTCACATGATCTAAGTAGTATACCCTCCTTAAGCTAACCATACCATGTATAAAAATGTCTGTAATAATTGTAACATGTATTTTACCCCAGCCTCTAAGGTTGAATGGTGTGTGTAAAATGCAACATATAAATTACATCAAATGAGGCATAAAACTAACCCTTTTTAAGTACTAATGTTGGAAAAAGAGTGTTTTTGTCTTCCTTTTGTATTTTCAGGATTAAATGAGCTCAAATTCACAAAAGAAGCAAAAAGACAGCTAAATCCAACATAAATACAAGAAAAGAAACATAAGTGGACTGCCCGACCCCTCAACGGCATCTTCCCAAGCAAAATAGAGAAGGCAGAAGACTGAACACGCCCCGTGCTCAGCCAGCACGGGGCCGTGCCCAAGAAGCAGCAGAAAAGACAAACCTATAGAAGCTTCTATTGCCCACCACGGGGCCGTGTCCAGTGAACACGAGGGCGTGGCGAAAGTACTGCAGGCGCATTAATTGTAATTGCGAATTACAATTAATGAAGGGAGAGAGTGTCAGACAGGCACGGGGGCGTGTCCAGCGGACACGGGGCCGTGCCCAGCCTTCTGTTCAGCCTATAAATAGGAGTGCTTGGTTTCATTTCAACTCATCCCTTGGCACACCACCTCTCTCACACTTCATCCACTACCCACCACCATCACAACACCATCATCCACCACCATCATCCATTGTCCATCATAGAATGTGTGAGTCGTCTCGGGATCCAAGATTGATCGTAAGAGTTCTTGACAATCAAGGCCATGTTTGCCTAAGTCTCTTACATCACTTGGTGAAGACAAAGTGTCTAGTATAATACTTTTTATTTCTAATCTTTTGCACTTTTTATTTGGTTTTGTATTAATGACTTTAATAACTAGTTACTTATGTTGAAGGTGATCTTTCCTTATCGTTTGTCCGTGGTGTCTTGGCATTATTTTACTGTCTATATAAAATAAAAGATTTTCACCATTCATATCTCCACGGTCTATATGGAGGTATGTTGGCTACCTGGTCGGGGGTTAAGGGAACGGTTTGGTAAAGGTCTTGCCATTGTTCAGCGTTTAGAGGTCCTGCAATGGACCTGGGTCAAATTTAGTAGGACCTCCTTCAATGCTTCACGGTATTGGATGGCGGGGGTCCAAACTCTTTGATCCCCTCATAAGTTAACTACTATTAATACTATAACCCGGCTATTTAGGACTGTATCCCTGCTGACTCAGACTACTTAGTCGAGGGTAACGTCACCGCCAAAAGCGGGGCCTACCATAATTTGCATTAATAACTTAATTAATTATCTTCCAATAATCCACCCTTTTAGGATTGTATCCTTGCTGACTCAAACTACTGGGGTGAGGGTAACGTCACCTTCAAAAGAGGGGCCTACTACAATAACTAAGATAATCTCTTAAATATGTGCAAAAGTGCGGAAATAATCAAAGGTTATACTAGATACGAGTCGGAACCAAGTGATTCATCTTGTCTATCTGTTTTTCTTTTTATTTTTATTTTCAGCATTTTAGTTAGTTTTTACTTTTCTTAGTTAAAAACATTTTTCTAAACTTTTTATTTTGATTAGACGTTGAGGATAAACCGGTACTAAAAGCTCTTGTGTCCTTGGACGACCTCGGTATCTTACCAACGCTATACTACGCTCACGATGGGTGCACTTGCCCATATGTGTGTTTAGTGTTAGTAAAATATCGTGTTTTATAAATTTAAAACTTGGCTAAAATAAGTGTTAAAGGGGCTTAAAATATACACCTAATATATATAACACTTTACCGCACATCAAGTTTTTGGCGCCGTTGCCGGGGACACAAGGATTTTAAGAAAGCTTAAAATCGACGGCCTAATCAGTTTTTCAAAACCTTTTTAAACGCGCGCACATTTTTCTGCATTTTAGTTTAGTTTTGCATTTACAGTAACCTGTACACGGGGCCGTGGTCATTGAACATGGGGCCGTGTCCAGCATTTTCATAAAAAAAACTCCCAGTAACAGTCGCTTGAACACGGGCCGTGCTCACTGAACACGCCCCGTGCTCAACGAAATCAGTAAATTTAATCAAAACGCCCAGATACAGATCCTGAACACGGGGCCGTGCTCACTGAACACGGGGCCGTGTCCAGCCTTCTGTTTCCGTTTTTATTTTTGTTTTCTGATCTCGAGACCTGGTTGTGGTCTGCTGAGTGATTCTTATGGATCAATACTCAGGAGGTTACAACTACACCTATGATGAGGATGATTATAGGGGTAATTATTGCACTAATTGTCGTAACTCACGCTCGGTTCAATACAATCACTCATATCAACCATCCAATTCATACACCTATTATGAGGAGCCCAGGTACGAACCATCAACTTCATACACATCATATGAAGACCAAAGGTATGAACCTCCTCCCTCATACTCATATTTTGATGAACCAAGGTATGCGCCTTCTTACTCATACTTTGAGGAACCAAGATATGAGCCACCACCTTCGTATACTTACTATGAGGAGCCATGGCGTGAACAACCCACCTCATATGAGTATTATGAAGAACAAAATTATGAACCTTATCCATCATATGCTTACAATGAAGAACAATGGTGCGAAACATCGACTTCATATGGGTATTATGAGGAACAAAGGGTCGAACAACCGGATTCAAGCTTAGAAAATACCGATTCTTTTTCTATAACCGAAGTGACCGATAGGATATTAGAACACATAAGAGTTATCGATCGATGTATAAAAGAAGCTCGCGCAAGGGAAGAGGAGTCCCGCGCAAGAGAAGAATTAAAAAAGGAAGAGATAACTAAAAGTGTTAAAATGGAAGAACAAATAAGTGAAAAACCGATACATGAGTTAAACAACGAAAAAGGTGAGTCCAACAACGTTAAAATTCAAGAAGAGTCTAATTTTGAAAAAATTAATATCTTGTCACCTTCTTTTGAAAATCATTGTTTAGTACACCCTCATGCTAAGTTTTTAAAAGAGTTAAGCACTAACACTAAAATTGACGAAACGGTAAGTGTTAAGTTAACCAATGATCAAACCTCACTAATAAAAGAAGAACCATTTGAAATTAACATTACACCGGTTCCATGTTTCTTTCAAAATTCATTTATTAGTAATGTCACAATCGATAAAGATCTTTGTGTTAACATAATGCCTAACTACATTTTCGAAAAATTAAGTATTAGTGATTTTTCTCCACTTCAAATACCCATTTTTTTATCCAATCGAAAAGTAATAAAATCAATCGGTGTAGTTGAAGATGTATTGGTTCAAACAAATCAAATGGTAATCCCGACCGACTTTGTCATCCTCGATGACGCTCCTCTAGTGTTGGGACGACCATTTGTAAAAACTCACGAAGCTTTGAAAAACCGGAAGTTCAAAAATCTACCTCTTCAATTAGGGGCATTTAAAAGAAGTGTCGATCTCGAACAGTCAATGAAATATCCTTTCGGCAATAATGACCCCCTAATTGAAGATGAAGATGAACCACCTGATACAAGTGAAGAGATTGACCACTTTGTTGAAGAAGAGGTCGCCATAGAACAGACTTTTAAAGTTCTTGATCGAAATGAGCAACCAAATAAGGAGTCTCCCAAAGACCCACCACTTGAGCTCAAAGAACTTCCAAAAGGTTTGGAATATGCTTTTCTAGACAAAGATGGTAATTTACCTGTAATTATTTCGTCTAAATTAGATAACTTAGAAAAAGAAAAATTAATTAATCTTTTGAAAAAACACAAAAACGCAATAGCTTGGAAACTTGTAGACATAAAAGGAATTAGTCCTTCCATGTGCACACACAAAATTTTGATGAACGATGACTACAAATCAGTAATACAACCACAACGTCGAGTAAATCCAAATGTTCAAGAAGTGGTTAAAAATGAAGTCATCAAATTACTTGACGCCGGACTTATCTATCCTATCTCCGATAGCCCTTGGGTAAGTCCTGTCCAAGTAGTTCCAAAGAAAGGAGGTATGACGGTAATAACTAACGAGAAGAATGAACTAATACCAACGAGAACCGTCACAGGATGGAGAGTATGTATAGATTATAGACGATTAAATGAAGCAACAAGAAAGGATCACTTTCCTTTACCATTCATTGATCAAATGTTAGAAAGATTATCCGGTCATAAATTTTACTGTTTCTTGGATGGTTTTTCAGGTTACTTTCAAATCCCAATAGCACCCGAAGACCAAGAAAAGACAACTTTCACATGTCCCTATGGAACTTTTGCTTATCGACGCATGCCGTTTGGTCTATGTAATGCTCCCGCAACATTTCAACGTTGCATGGTAGCCATTTTCCACGACATGATAGAAAAGACGATGGAAGTCTTTATGGACGACTTTTCTATCTTTGGGGATTCATATGACCAATGCCTCGATAACCTTGAACGGATGCTATCCCGATGTGAGGAAACTAACCTCGCCCTTAATTGGGAAAAATGCCATTTCATGGTAACGGAGGGAATAGTACTCGGTCACAAGATCTCAAGCGAAGGAATGGAGGTGGATCGAGCCAAAATAGATACCATTTCTAGATTACCACCTCCATCTTCCGTACGAGCTATCAGAAGTTTCCTGGGGCATGCCGGATTCTATAGGCGGTTTATCAAAGACTTTTCTAAAATTTCTAGACCTCTAACAAAATTACTTGAAAAAGATGCTCCTTTCATCTTTGACAATGATTGCAATCAAGCATTTCTCACCTTAAAAGAAATGTTGGTCAATGCACCTATCATGATAGCGCCTGATTGGAAATTTCCTTTCGAAATCATGTGTGATGCTAGTGACTTTGCAGTTGGAGCTGTCTTGGGACAAAGAAAAGAAAAGCATTTCCACCCAATTTATTATGCTAGTAAAACACTTAATGATGCACAAGAAAATTACACAACAACTGAAAAAGAGTTACTAGCCGTGGTGTTTGCTTTTGATAAATTCTGTTCTTATCTTGTTCTTTCTAAAACTATAGTTTATACAGATCATGCAGCCATCCGATATCTCTTCAAAAAGCAAGATGCAAAACCACGTTTGATTCGGTGGATTCTACTCCTCCAAGAATTTGACATTGAAATCAAGGACAAAAGAGGAGCAGAAAACACCGCTGCAGATCATCTTTCGCGCTTAGAAGACCCAGCTTTGGAAGCAACCAGGGACGAGCAAATCAACGAAAAATTCCCAACTGAGTCCCTGGAAATGGTGGAATACAAGGAAGAACCATGGTATGCCGACTATGCTAACTACCTAGCTAGCGGTATAGTCGCAAAAGGATGGCCACATCATCAAAGAAAAAAATTCTTTGCCAATGTGAAACACTACTTTTGGGAAGATCCATATCTTTTCAAAATGTGTGCCGACCAACTCGTCCGACGATGCGTACATGGTAGTGAAGCACGAAGAATTCTTCGCCATTGTCATGAAGGTCCATACGGAGGACATCATGGTGCTGCTAGTACCGCATGAAAGGTATTTGATTCAGGATTTTATTGGCCAACCATTTACAAGGACGCCCAAAGTCTTGTAAAAACATGTGATGCTTGCCAAAGAATAGGTAATATTTCTTCCAAAAACGAAATGCCACAAAATGGCATTCTTGTTTGTGAAATTTTTGATGTGTGGGGACTCGACTTTATGGGACCTTTCCCACCATCGAAAGGAAACAAATATATACTTGTGGCAGTAGATTACTTGTCTAAATGGGCCGAGGCCGAGGCACTTCCAACAAATGATGGAAGAGTCGTGGTAAGATTTCTGAAAAAATTATTCTCTCGTTTTGGCACACCTAAAGCTTTAATAAGTGATAGAGGTACCCATTTTTGCAACCATCAACTTGAAAAAATTTTAACAAGATATGGGGTCTATCACCGGGTCTCAACAGCATATCACCCTCAAACAAACGGACAAGCCGAAGTGACTAATAGAGGTTTAAAACGAATACTTGAAAAAACCGTAGGGTTAAATAAAAAGGAATGGGCTGATAAACTAGATGATGCTTTATGGGCTTTTCGAACTGCTTATAAAACAACAATAGGGACAACCCCATATAAGCTAGTTTATGGAAAAAGTTGTCACTTACCAGTAGAAATTGCACACAAAGCCTACTAGGCAATCAAAAATGTAAACTTAGATTTAGAATTTGCTGGTAAAAATCGATTTTGTCAATTAAATGAATTAGACGAACTTAGGAATTATGCATACTCAAACTCTGAAATTTATAAGGAAAGAATGAAAAATTTGCATGACAAACATATTAAACCTAATGAATTTCGGGTAGGAGATCTAGTTCTTTTGTTTAATTCACGACTTCGATTGTTTCCTGGTAAATTAAAGTCTAGGTGGTCAGGACCTTTTTCCGTCACCCATATTTTCCCACACGGTGCAGTAGAAATTAAATCTCGAAATGGGCCTCCATTCAAAGTCAATGGGCAACGGCTGAAGCTTTATCAAGGATTCATTGAGGATGAAGAGGAAGAGATCTCGTTTCAAACAGTGGAATGATGAAACCAACATCATACCTGGTAAGTTACGAGCAATTGGGACGACATCGAAAGCGGTAAGTTTTCTAACCAAGGCTTATGGGAAACAAGGGCACTCACACGAGCACTAAAAAAAAAAAAACCGTTGCTCGGCACGAGGCCGTGTCCGCTGGACACGGGGCCGTGTCCGCACTGCAGTCGGGATATATCCCCTTTTTCAAAACAGTTTCTTCATTCCACACGCCCCGTTTCCCCAAAAAAGCTCTGGTTCCAGGCGATTTTTCGAAAAATTTCGACGTCTCTTATCACTCTAACAACATCAAGGTATGATTCTATCACTTTTAGTAGTTAGATTAGTTACTTGCATGTAGTTAATACACCACAAATTTGGGGAAAAATCTAGGGTTCTTGAAGTTCATTCGAATCAAACCTAAAATTTTTGCCTAAATCTGTTTGCATTTAGTTAGATTAGTGTTAAGGGAAGTAAATACACTTGTATTGTTCATAGATTCACCCGATTTCTTACAAAAACCCCAAACCCTTGTTCTTGAACCGAAAAAAGATAAAATTGATAGGGTAACCGGGATATTTTGGGAAAAACGGCACTTAGGGTTTCATTTTCGGGGGAAACCGCATCTATTGGACCAAAAAGTTTCAAATTTTCGGGACCGGGACGAAAAATGAAGTTTTTGGGTTACAGACGCCTGGACACGGGGCCGTGCCCGCTGAACACGGGGCCGTGTCCAGCCTACTGTTTGCAGTTTCTTTAAAAATCTCATTGTTTCGTGCTAATTTTTGGTGTATTCTTTCAGATGGCAAAGTTCACAAGGTTCAATGCAAGTGAGCTCGATGCCATAGCAAGATACGAAATTCTTCAAACAAGACCCGAGGAGTACCCCAGGAGAGCATGCACGGACCTGTTAACCTTGGTAAACCAGCTGGACCGATTCAACAACATCGTTACGGGACCACTAGCTGTTGCATTGAACACTAGGCTTTGGTCGGTGCATCAATGCACCATGGAGTTCTACAGTACTTTTACCTTCACTACAAGGTGTGACCCATTTGACAATGAAGGGGTTGCATTTCGGTGTGGCGGGACAAGGTACTCAATCTCTATGGCACAGTTTGGAGCTATAATAGGACTGTACGAGGAAGAGGAATCGGGAAACGAGGAAAATACCGGGGGATTACGAGACTTGGATGAAAATGAACGACAAGCCGCATGGGCTCAAATCGGTGAAGGAATCTACAACCCTAGCAGCACCAAGAGTACTAAGCTAAGGGATCCGCTCTATCGATACATTCACAGGCTTCTCACTTACTCTCTTAACCAACGTCACGACAGTAGTGGCGTTGTAGGGTTGAAAGATTTGGTTGTCCTTCACTGTATCCACAACCGGAAGCCTCTCGATGTTCCATATCTCCTGTTACGAAACATGCATCTCAACCGCCTTGCTCGCGCTCCAACACCTATCTTCTTCGGAGGATGGGTGTACCGTCTCTTCAAGCATTACACGCGAATTCCAAAGTCCTTTGAAAGAAGCCCATGGTCGGGATGAGTTGACTACCACATTTGCCGAGCCATGAACTTACTTTATGAGGCAGAAGACGGATCGGTGAGCTTCCAAAGGACGCAAGGCTATGCATGGAACCCGCAGGAGGCCCTAGTTCTTCACGCACCACCTCCCCACTACCAGTATCAACCCCATGGTGATCCGGGTCAATCCTCCTCACAAGGAGGCGGTTTTCCTAACTTTCAAAGCTTACATGATCTTATGCAGGAAAACCTCATGTGTACCAGGAACGCCTACAACCTCGCCAACAACACATACCACCGGGTCGGAGCTATTGAACGCAACATCAACGATATACAAGACGATATCGGCAGCATCCGGGAGTATATGGCGGGGCATGGGGATGAAGGTGATGATAGCGATGAGGATATGGAGTAGAGGGTTTGAAGGAACAGGGGCGGGTTGATGGCGAGCCCACAGGTTTAAGTCCATTTATCTATCGAACAATTGGTGGCCTGCGTGCCAAGTGTTGAACAATTACTTTCCTTTACCACTTTTATTTTCCGTTTTTTTTTCTTTTACTTTATGCTTGGAACAATTAACTATGGTAATGTAGGATGTTTATGTTACTTGGTGTGGTATTAAGTGATGAAACAGGTACAAATCGAGGCTTGGAGTGCTAAGCCTCAGCACTTATAGGGCCAGGATGGAAAAACCGGGGGAAGAAACCTGTTTTTCAGGCTTACAGACTGTCCACACGGGGACGTGTCCAGCCAACACGCCCCCGTGCTCACCTTTCAGACCTGCTGTTTGGTTACTATCCTGCAGATTTTTGTTAAGACACGGGGCCGTGCCTAACCAACACGCCCCCGTGTTCGCCTTCTGTAAGTTTTCGTTACTGGCAGTTCGCCACGGGGTCGTGTCCAGCGGACATGGGGCCGTGTCCAGACTACCAGTAACATAAATCTTTGCTTTTAACACCATTTTACACATCTAATCAACCTAAAAATTTATTTTTAGGACACATTGAGGACAATGTGTAATTTAAGTGTGGGGGGGTGCTAAAACCTTGAAATTTTGCAAGTCCTAAATACAAGCCTTACACAAAACTCTATTGGAACCGCTAATCACTCCAAATTTTTTTCAAAAATTTCATTTTTTTACTTGTCTAGGTTTAACTCGGGAAATTCAAGTTCTCAAAAAGGTTATATTTTTACGAATTTACAACCGATAGCGTCGTGATAAAAAGAACCAACATAAGAAAATTATGAAAAGGCATGGCAAACTTAGTTAAAATTTGATTATATATACTTGATCACATAAAGACCCATTCCCACAAAAGTGAGTTTTGAGCCTTTATTGAGCATACAATTACATATCATTAAACTAAATGCTCATTTTTCGTTTCTTGTGTGAATAGCCGTTTGGTTCTTACGACTCTAGAACTTGCCATGACGATACATTCCCGGTCCTTATCAACTTAAACCCGAGTAAGTAAATGATGGAGGCATTAGGACTAACCCTTTTTATTTCTACACCATTATTTTTCTTTTTCTTTTACCACCTACCCAAAAACCCCCCTAGTTAGCCCCTTTGAGCCTAAACCTTTTCATTTCATAACCCAAACCTAACACCCTTTTACCCACCAAAACCTTTTTCATTTTTTTACCCTTTGTTTTAGTAACAAGTTCGGTTTTTCGTATGTTCGTTCGAAAAAAAAAATGTGTGTTGATGATGAAACAAAAGAAAATAAACAAACAAGTTCATCAAAAATAACTTTGTTTGAATAATAGCTTCATCAAAATAAAAGTTACAAAAATAGAAAGTCCTACGAAAACCGACACTTGTTACGCTTTTTCACCCTTTTACTAACCACTAACCCAACTACCTACCTTTAACCCAAGCCTAACCCTTCACCCACAAAGTCCTCTTGATATTTACAAAGGTATAAAAGTTAAAAAAGAGGAGGATTGATTGCTTGGCAAGCCTATGGTAGGAATAAGTTCCATGCCGCTCTCGAGTGATTCACTAAAAATACACCTTCGGCCGAGTGTGAGTGATTTCTCCCGTGAGGTATGTGAACTAGTATATAAATGGAATTTTAAAAAGGCATGTTATGCCCAAATAAGTAATTTCTCCTATGAAACGTTCTAAACAAATCATAACGAATAGGATTGTAAATAAATAAAAATAAAACCCAAAAAGATCTTGGATTCCCAACACTCTACGACAAGCCAAAACCTTCTCTTCTACCCATTCCATTTGGGAGTGTAAGCCACATATTAAAGAGTTTTGCTTGAGGACAAGCAAAAGTTCAAGTGTGGGGGTATTTGGTGTGTGTAAAATGCAACATATAAATTACATCAAATGAGGCATAAAACTAACCCTTTTTAAGTACTAATGTTGGAAAAAGAGTGTTTTTGTCTTCCTTTTGTATTTTCAGGATTAAATGAGCTCAAATTCACAAAAGAAGCAAAAAGACAGCTAAATCCAACATAAATACAAGAAAAGGAACATAAGTGGACTGCCCGACCCCTCAACGGCATCTTCCCAAGCAAAATAGAGAAGGCAGAAGACTGAACACGCCCCGTGCTCAGCCAGCACGGGGCCGTGCCCAAGAAGCAGCAGAAAAGACAAACCTATAGAAGCTTCTATTGCCCACCACGGGGCCGTGTCCAGTGAACACGAGGGCGTGGCGAAAGTACTGCAGGCGCATTAATTGTAATTGCGAATTACAATTAATGAAGGGAGAGAGTGTCAGACAGGCACGGGGGCGTGTCCAGCGGACACGGGGCCGTGCCCAGCCTTCTGTTCAGCCTATAAATAGGAGTGCTTGGTTTCATTTCAACTCATCCCTTGGCACACCACCTCTCTCACACTTCATCCACCACCCACCACCATCACAACACCATCATCCACCACCATCATCCATTGTCCATCATAGAGTGTGTGAGTCGTCTCGGGATCCAAGATTGATCGTAAGAGTTCTTGACAATCAAGGCCATGTTTGCCTAAGTCTCTTACATCACTTGGTGAAGACAAAGTGTCTAGTATAATACATTTTATTTCTAATCTTTTGCACTTTTTATTTGGTTTTGTATTAATGACTTTAATAACTAGTTACTTATGTTGAAGGTGATCTTTCCTTATCGTTTGTCCGTGGTGTCTTGGCATTATTTTACTGTCTATATAAAATAAAAGATTTTCACCATTCATATCTCCACGGTCTATATGGAGGTATGTTGGCTACCTGGTCGGGGGTTAAGGGAACGGTTTGGTAAAGGTCTTGCCATTGTTCAGCGTTTAGAGGTCCTGCAATGGACCTGGGTCAAATTTAGTAGGACCTCCTTCAATGCTTCACGGTATTGGATGGCGGGGGTCCAAACTCTTTGATCCCCTCATAAGTTAACTACTATTAATACTATAACCCGACTATTTAGGACTGTATCCCTGCTGACTCAGACTACTTAGTCGAGGGTAACGTCACCGCCAAAAGCGGGGCCTACCATAATTTGCATTAATAACTTTATTAATTATCTTCCAATAATCCACCCTTTTAGGATTGTATCCTTGCTGACTCAAACTACTGGGGTGAGGGCAACGTCACCTTCAAAAGAGGAGCCTACTACAATAACTAAGATAATCTCTTAAATATGTGCAAAAGTGCGGAAATAATCAAAGGTTATACTAGATACGAGTCGGAACCAAGTGATTCATCTTGTCTATCTGTTTTTCTTTTTATTTTTATTTTCAGCATTTTAGTTAGTTTTTACTTTTCTTAGTTAAAAACATTTTTCTAAACTTTTTATTTTGATTAGACGTTGAGGATAAACCGGTACTAAAAGCTCTTGTGTCCTTGGACGACCTCGGTATCTTACCAACACTATACTACGCTCACGATGGGTGCACTTGCCCATATGTGTGTTTAGTGTTAGTAAAATATCGTGTTTTATAAATTTAAAACTTGGCTAAAATAAGTGTTAAAGGGGCTTAAAATATACACCTAATATATATAACACTTTACCGCACATCACTGAACCTCCCCAGCCTCTAAGGCTGAACCTCCCCAGCCTCTAAGGCCAACTCCCTAGTCTCTCTATATTATCACCAGACGATCCATCCCTAGTCATGAAAATCATTCTCATTTCGATAATCCGCATTTGTTTTGTAAAAACCGATATATTTAGTATAATCCATTCGTAAACCATTTGAGTTCCTCAAAATCCATTCGTAATATGATTTAGAAATATGAGTTTTCGTTCGTTCAAAAGCTTTGTATGTTCTTGCAATACGTCATTTGTCTAAAATATGTAGTCTTTGTTAGTCGAAAACTTTGTGTGTTTCTGCAAAACGTGCATGTCTTTCCACCCCGAAAACATTTATAAAAATGTAAAACCGTAAAAAGGTGGGGTTATGAACTCACCTGGATTGCCTTGTGCAAAGCTAGCTAATTACGACTTTGTGATGTCGTTTCCAAGGCTTGACTTGCTAGCGTGCATTCTACAATATTCCTAACACGGAATATCTAATAAGTTTCTAAATAAACATAGTAACTAAACTACGTGTCATCGAGCTCTACCGAATACGTTAACCGAACGATTTGACGGTAGTTATTAACTTGAAGGAAACGATTACGTCATATTTGGTAAGTATCGTTTATCGTCGATAATAACTAATAAGTTCTTGAAAAGACTTGATTCTCGGGATATTTAAAAATAAATAAATATTTATATCGAAATATATAAATATATCGATATGTTCGCGTTAGTCGTTCCGAGAGGTCGTTTGTGTATAAAAGAATATTTACACGAAAATAATATATAACAAACTCGTATTATATATCGCGTTTCGTATGATCTTTGTCAAAATACCCGTATATGCCGTTTAGGCGTATAAAATAAATGTGAAAAGTTATATTTATTTTATAAAAGAATCGTCGTTGGAAGTTTGAAATAAATATATAAACTATATTTATTTGTCGTAAATAATTTTCGAATTGTTGTTTTCATGCGTTGTAAAGTGTCGTAGAAGTAACTAAGTATTTTTAGGAAAGATAAGTAACATTCCGATTTGTTTTGTGTTATAATAAAACGTAATTATCTTACGGATTTTCTCGAAAAACGGGCAGAGTTTCCTCTGTTTTTGGACGCCCCTGACAACATAGGTTGTCGTTATTTTAACAAAATTCAATCAAGATTCAATAGTCAACATAAACAATTTTGTTAAATATATCAAATATAATCAACCGGTTCGAGCTCGTTATCACGTAATAAAAATAGGGAATAACTAACGTAAATAATACTCGCACTAAATCCTTTACCGAATATTCGTGTCGAGTCGCCGAACGTGTTGACCGAGTTGACCGGGTCAACTGTGTTGACCGGCTGAGTTGACTGAGTCAACTCGCTGAGTGGACTGAGTTTGACCGAGTCTGACTCGCCGAGTTAACCGAGTCGACCCGAACTGCTTCTGAAGCTGACCAATCTGACTGAATCGGACTCGCCAAAACTGCTGACCCGAACCCATCTGAGCCACGACTGACCTTGACCCGCAACCTGACCCGAGCCCGAAACAACCACACAAATCAACGCACCGTCAGTACCTTTCAAACCTCATCTTCAACATAACATCACTGTTATCATCATCGAACATCAAGATCGAACAGGAGGCAAAAAGATATAAAGACGAGGGACAGGGTTTATCGTGAAGTTATCGGGAGAAACAAACTGCCGCCATCATCATCATTTTCTCCAACACCGGTGAGTCGCCGGAAAAACGTGTCAGAGTAGATCAAGACTACCGCCGCGAAACTGAACCACCCAAAGCGAATCTGAACATTTGAATCTGACCGGAGTTCGAAACCCACCGGGTAATAATGCCGACCACCGGGTAAATGAACCGACCGGCGGTCCGAGTCTCCGACCGCCGGTTCTCTCTTTCTCATCGACTCTCTCTCTCTCCTCTCTCTCTCCTCTCTCTTCGCTTCGCCAAACGTCGATCACCACCACCGGACGGTGGTGGTGGTGGTGCTCCATGTTGTCGTTCGGAGGGGGGGTGTTGGAACCGGCGCCTGATTCCGGCGACCGGAGTTGAGGGAGATGAGAGAGATCGAGTGTGTGTGATGAAACTGATCTTTGGTATGTGGGTTTGTGTGTGTAATTTGAGTCTGATGTCTAGTTTGTGTGTGTAATATAATATGCAGGCAAAGAGATAGATGTTAGGGTATCCAGGGCACACTCGGGGAGTGGGTTCGGTGACCACTTTCCCCGATCGGGAACACCGCCGCCATCACCGCGGGGACCCGATTCGGGGGGTGGTTTCGGTGGTTGTTCCCCGCTTTGAATTGGCACATGGATCGAGGAACGGCTCTTTTGAACGGTCATAAAACAAAAAAAAAATATTTCACTTTTTATACAAATATAAATAACCACACCCACCACTAATTATTTACACTCTCATCAAACCACACCACAACTTCACTTATTTTTTATACTCTCAAACCACACCCACTTCACAAATTTTTTATACTCTCAAACCACACCCACTTCAAACCGAGCAATGGAGAACCAACCCCGCGAAGCCAAGAAAAAAACTAAGGGACGAGGCAAGCAACCGTCTCGTGGTGGTTCGAGCGGTGTAAGTGCACAATCACAACCCCCTTTCGGATATACTCCACAACCCCCGTTTTTTTTCCAACAACCTTCACACCCCTCCTTTTACAACACCCAAGCAACCAACCTTCAACCCAATTTCGGCTATGGTTTTCAAAATTTGTTATCAATGGATGCTCCTCCTCAATCCCCCGCCTTCGACCCATATGGTTTTCGTTCCACACAAGTTCCATCGGTCCAAGAAAATGTTGAACGTCCTCTACCTATTTACGACGACGAGGACGATGAGGTAGTGCCCGAAACTCAAAATTTGGGCGACGAGGACGATGAATATAATGTGGATGAAGACGCGGGCAACGAAGAAGATGACGCTCGGGATAAAAAGGGAAAAATGACGAGCGAAAAATGGACAAAGGTCCAAGAAGAGGCGTTGGCGAAGGCGTGGGTACATTGCTCTACCAACAAAAAGAAGGGCAATCAACAAAACCGCGATAGTTTTTGGCGTAAGATTTTAAATCATTTTAACGCCACCGTCGGTGGAAGTAACCGGACCATGCATCAAGTACGGTCTAAATGGGGCCCGATGCACACGAAAATAAACTATTTCAACGGCCTATACCAACAAGCGGTAAAAATTATATTTTTTAACATTGTATATTTTTTAATTTTCTTTACTAAGTTCATATTTTTTTAACACTTATTATTTTATAATATGTAGGATCGCACACGAGGAAGCGGATGTAAGGATCTCGACGTGATGAAAGTCGCTTTAACAGAATTTAAAGAGAGATTTCCGAACGGTTTTCAACATGTCGAGGCGTGGGAGGTCCTTCGAAAACACGACAAATGGGCCCAAGTCCCATTGTTGGGTGAGGAAGGGGAAGGTTCGGGACATAAAAGAAAGCCCGTTGAGGTGGACCCTTCCATACCCGATATGAACGAAGACCCCTCGCCACAAAGAGCACAACGGCGAGACAAGCGTCAAGCGACATCGTCCGAGGGAAGCTCAGCCGAGTTGGCGGAACAATTCAAAGAGTACACTGCCATGAAAGAAAAGAAGCACGCGATTGAATTGGAGGCGATTGAATTGAGGAAGAAAAGAGAGTCGCAGGCTCTCGAGCTCATATCGGAACAACGCGAGACGATGAAAAACTACAATTACGATCGAGATATGAAAACATTCCTCAAGCCGCACGACGATGCTCCGCCAAATATGTTGCCGTTCATCCTCGCCCGAAAGCGCGACATCGCTAACAAGTACGGGTGGCCGTGCGATTTCTAAAATTATTATTTTCTAGTTTTAATGTAATTTTTATTTTCTAGTTTGAATGTAATTTTAATTTTCTAGTTTGAATTTAATTTTTATTTTTATTTTCTACTTTGAAATGTCTTTTGTTAAATTTTATTTAATTTTTATTAATATTTTTTTATAAACATGCATAATTACAACAAATTAAAAAAAAAAAAAAAACCAAGTCCCCTAACAGGGGAGTGCCGCCATCAATTTAGGGTGTTAGGGGAGTTTAAGAGGGGAGTTGACGTGGCACACAAGGATTGGTTATGCGTAAGAGAGGGGACTCCCCTCTTAGGGGAGTGCCCCTCTCACCCTTAGAGGGTTGAGAGGGAATTTAAGGATGTGTGGTGTGTGTAAATAATGTTTGTGTATGAAAGAGTTTGGGTGAGTACCCCTTTTATTTATAAAGTTAGGGATGTTGAGATCTTATGAAATCTTTAGAGATTTGTAAGGATTTTGAAAATATTTTGATGAGATTTAGTAGGATCTTGTAGGATTTCATAAAGATTTTGACAAGATTTCTAATATATTATGTGCTTGTGGGTTTTGGGCTTGGGCCCAGGGCCCACAAGCCCACCTCATGTGTAAGTGGCCCGGACACGTTTTAAAACCGAAATCACCGTAGCCTAGTAAAATAGTATTTCAGAGGTAAAAACGTGTAAAAATAATGTCGGTATCCGTCGTAGTCGCGTTCGCGCATTGATAACGGTAATAATCGCGAAAAAGTACATCGTTGCCGTCTTTAATTCGTTTTTCGATCTGGTTTCGACTGTAGTGACTAAAATTTTATTACGGAGCTAAATATAGCGTAAAATGTAAGCTCTGAAGGTGACAGGCGTCTCCGTAGCTTCTGTTTTGTTGCCGATACGTTTCCTGCTATCGCGTTTTTAGTTCTCGTTGCTTTTGTGTCGCACGGAAGCCCAATAAATTCATAAAATTTATTTCATAGACATAAAATATTCGTATAACATTCATACTTGTCGGCGTTGTCAGCATTTTGTACGGTATCAGTTCGTTGTCGCGAAATATTCAGCAGATTCCCGTAAATCACCACACGCGCACTGTATAAATCAAATAAACGTTCCTGGGCTCTCCAAGGGCCTAATTAAGTTAATTTGCGCTGTAAACACTATTTATTATCGCGTTAATTTCCTGTTAATCACGTAATTAGGAGCCGTAAATCACCGGTTGTCACAGATTCACACCGAAACTTGAACGAATTTGATCCGATTTCACCAAAAATCAACCAAAAACAGTCTGTAATTCATCGAAAGAGTTTGACATACACATACGATTCACCGAACAAATCCGAATCAGTTCGAAATGCTCTAACAACACACCGAAAATTACCGAAACTCGTCCGATTCACAAATGATTACACGCAGAGCTCCGAGCTCTGATACCACTTGTGAGTTCAGGATCGGATACTAGTTCTGCAGTGGATTCGATTTAACGTGTGGAATCCGTTAAATTGAACCGTAATCGTGCGCGAAAACGTAAATAAACGACGTTTTATTACGTAACGACAACCGGACAGAGTTTCGACTCGATCTACACACTAGAACACTCGAAATCTATGAATCCTGACGACGAGAGATGTTCTTGTTGTAGATGATGAAGAACTGAAGTTGTAGTTAGGAACGGATAGACTTACTGTGTTCTCTGATATCTATCTTCCGGATGGACATGTTGTTATTTATAACAGTCCTCCATCCGGACCAGCATGCAATTCACATCCGGGAGAATGGAGTTTCCTCATCCTTAAAGTATATTTTGCCTTCATCCGGGCGAATGGCTGTTATAATAAAATAACTTTTGTCTTGTACTATATTAGTTATGATGTCAACATTTAGTCATGATGACGTCATTTCTGGTCATATCTGATCTCATATCGTGCCGTCTCGTATCGTATCGCATCGTGACCTAGTCACTCATTACCTATTAACACCTAGCGAAATCTCTGTCCGGTATGATACAGACTCAAGACTTTAAACGTTACAAATACTGACAGATTTCTAAATATGGACATACAAAATGTACTCACACACACGTATATTTCATATGTGTGTGCGGCCTTATGTGTTAAGGGGTGTGCAACAAGGGTTGTGGCCCAATGCACAGAGATGTGCGGTTCAATATGACCTCGGCTCATCAGGTTGGAAGCCCAAATGAGGGGTGTGCGAGTGGAAATCAAGTGTGCCGCTGCACACTATAGTTATGTAATGCGCAGTTGAATTATTGAAATAATAATAATAATAATAATAATAACTAGTATTAAGCACTCCCGCGTTGCGACGGGGGTGAGCACTAATGCCACACTACTGTCAGCGACCATCGACACTGAAGTTGCGGTGTTAATGCGAAGAAATTAAACCGAAACGTAAAAACATAAAACATAGAATAAAATAACTAAGTTGATCTGGGACTCGCGCGTTACGATGAATTCGCGTCTATTTTTTCCCGTTTGATAGTTTCATCGTAATCTATACAAACCATAATGCATACATTACAACAACCATTGCATCAATATGTTGCAAATTATATTTATACAAGATTTTGGCTAAATTAATTAGATTATTTTAAATAATAATAATTTACAAATAAAACAACACAACTTTGAATGGATCAAACCGATTGAATATGGTAAGATAATGAAACCATTATTTAATTAGGGTACAACCACTTAAGCATAATTTACAACCATACATGCATACAAAACATATTGAATTTGGTAAGGTAATGAAACCATTATGATTTGATTAAGGTACAACCACTTAAGCACAACTTACAACCTATATTTGATTAAGGTACAAGTATTTAAGCACAACTTACAACCAAACATGCTTAAGCACAACTTACAACCTATATTTGATTAAGATACAAGTATTTAAGCACAATTTACAACCAAACATGCACACAAATGTTTCAAATTAATAGTATATAATAATAATAATAATAATAATAATAATATCTATATGTATTTATATAAACATTCATATTTAATATTGCAATCCAAACTCATAGGCACGTTAATCACTTTTCATTAATAAAAATTCTTATATTAGTTACAAATACATGCACGGTGAAACGAAATAGGAAATAGTTACGAGGTGAAACTTGAGTTGTCACATAACAAATACCGACAAAGGCTTTGTGACTTCACAAAGTCTGACAACAATCAGATTTTTCCTTCTTCAAGGTTTCCACGAAAAGAAACCCCTAATTGCACAGAATTCAATAATGTTAGGCATCAAATCAACAATTCTAACAGTTCTATCATGCCCCTAATATCATTAATCGTCAACAATCATCACGCATTCATTTAGTCTACAACAATTATCATACATTCATTAATCATGAAGCGAAACACAAATTGTTTGGATGTCTAGGGTTTTGCATTGAAATCAAAAGAACAAGATTAACAATCACAAGCATGGGCACTTACCTTAGATTGATGTATGGATGGTTCTACGAGAATTGGAAGGATCAGTGATTGATGATATGTGTGAAGTTGGAGGAGTAGCCAAGAAATGGGAGAAAGGATTTGAGAAAACTGCCGTATGATGATGTTGTGGGGATTTTAGGGTTTTGAGTGGTTTATAAAGGTTTCTAACTTATTCACAAAGTACCCATAATTATGCAACTTTCACACTATGGCACGTAAATCATGCAATTTCACCTTTAAACACAATTCATATAAATCATGTAAACCGTCCGTTTATAATTATTCATGTTAGTCACCAATGTTCAAGAATTATCATATGTGTGTTCTGGTTACCAAAGTAGACTCATTTAACTAACCTTAGTTAAACACAGTGCTATGAATGTATGATTTAATTAACTGTGGTTAGGTTAAAGTAGTAACCTAAAGTTGCGAGTTGTCACAATAAGATTCAACATGTTAAACAATTCTCACATAAGTGTCAATCAAGTTCAGACATTCCATGATAATATAAGCAACATGAAAACACACATAAATCAACTTGTCATAATTCAGCTTTGAATCCTAAAACTGGGCTGTTTTCAGTGATTTTATTAAAATAGTAAACAAGCCTCAAAAGTTACGAATATTTTGTGTGACGCGTATTGGCTAGGCTTTATGTAAAATTCGCAAGACTTAACTCTTTATACAATAATTATGAATATTCATTTACTAAGCAGTGATCAGATTCGTCACTTTCTGACTACAGCTTACGGAAAAATTCATTTAAAAATCCCCGTTCTACCGACTGACGTAATTCCAATTGGAGATTCGTATACACACCTAAGACCGTCTACTGTAAAATTTCATAACCTAATTCCAAATATTCACCAAGATATGACGTAAACACAACAAACAAATTCTGTTTAAAATTGCAGCTTTGACCACTGAAACGATTTAATTCTTTTGGCAGGCCAAACGAGGTCAAAAACTTATGAAACTATCACGGTTTGAATCGTATTTCAGAAAGGTTCATTTTAGACTTCAAAAATAGCATTTTCATTTTGTTTTGACCCATTTACAACTGATTAAAATCAACTGTAACTTGCTGGACAGATTTTGTTTTGTTACCCGACCCCCAAAATGACTTTTATGATTTTTAATCACCTCCCTAGCAGCCAAGAACGGCATATACTCCATATTTACAGCAAATTATTAAAATATATTTTAAATTATACCTGTCTTATTCATCAAGAATCACACCAAGCTATCAATATTCATGTCAAGATCTTTATAAAAATCAAAACCCAAGTTATTAAACAAACACAAATGTGATCAAACACTAAACTGTCACACCCTGACTTTTGCGGAAGCGTGATTTGGTGTGACTTGCTTAATATCATTGCATTCAATCATAACAACAACTATATGATAAAAACCGAAGGTGATCATCCATTAATTAAGTTTAAAACATAACAACATTGTTTGAAACATAGACATCAAATTCGAGTACCAACCATGCAACTTGTTTTTAGAGTTCACAAAGACTCGACAAAAGACATTAATTAAAACTAGGCTTTGAAAGCTGTGTCTTATCTAGAATAAGACACACAATCCAAATCCTCAGACATAGGACGACACCTTTTATTCTCAACTTTACTTGAAACATCCAAACGCCCGCCAGATCCATACTTAATTTCCTAAAATACATGTAGTTTGAAAACATCAACAAAAGTTTAGCGAGTTCATGTGTTTAGTGTGTGAGCTCGAATAAACTTGGAAATCATTGTAAGTAAGTATGAATTTGCAACTCTGGTATGAAAGCAACAAGGAAAAACAGATCATTAATGGTTTGCAAGGCCATTAATATGTGTGACGTGATGCAGGAAGACTCAATCCTAGCAGATTTTACCACGGCTTCAGTTTGAAGACATAGTCACCTCATGGGCCAAACCCCGGTCCACATGGGTGTGGGCTCGCTACACCCAAATAGATCTACCACTCATGTCCCTTGGTCCTATAAAGAGGATTAATGGTCTTAAGCGTTATACCCACCACTCACATGATCTAGCAGTACCATTCCTTAGCTAACCATACCCAATAATAACGTTTGTAAACAGTTTGTAACATGTACTTCACCCCCGAAGTTATAAAACCGAAAACAGTTAAAAGAAAAGGGGGTCATGAACTCACAGTCTTGCGTCTTCAATCACCGTAACTCAAGCTTCTTCGGGTAAACACGACTACCTACAACGTACTATGATCTATTAGACGAGCGGGTCGTGCCTTGACTTAGTATTAATGTCTTTGAGTTACGTTTCTTCGTATCTTCGATATTATTCCAAGTTATATAATTATTTGTTAAAATAATTAATATTTTAACTTAAATTATATTTTTTAAATTTTGGAATAATTGTTAAAACAATATATGTTAACTTAATACTTCCCAAGTATTTATACTTGTATATCCTTCCCAAGGATGGGTGTATTTGTATTCGTATTCTTATACTTGTATATTTTTGCCATGTATTAGGGTCGTATTCTGGTGTGTGTATTTATACGTATGCGAATACGTGTTTTTATTGTATTCATTAAGTATCCTTATACTTAATTTTGTATTAATTTTTCCGGAATATTATTATCTTTAATAAAAGTCCACCAATATATATTTCCAAAATATATATTGTAATAAATATTATTTAGAAAAATTATTTATAATTTTTCTTTTGGGAAAAATATTTGTATTTTCTCATAAGTTCCAAAAATAATATATTTTCATGTCTATCTTGGAAAATATATATAAACTCATTTTTTTCCCAAAAATGATATATTTCATATTTATTTGAGAAAATATATCATTCACCCCAAAAATATTGTATTTCATGTTTGTTTAAGAAAATATATATTTCTTAAAAATAATATATCTTCTAAAAATTTCAAGAAAAATATATATTCATACTTGCTAAAAATAATATATTTCTCCCTTGTCAAAAATATGATATATTCTTGTACTAATTGTAAAAATCATATTTTCGTTTCCTTGGTGTCCAAAATATACTTTGTGAATAAATTTCCGGAATACTTTGTAAGTCTTATTCTATAGTTCGGTTTTACCAATATTTTGTGTATAACTTGTATATTTATTCCTTGGAATTTTGGTAATATTTTAGATTGTAATTCTTGGTATTTTGATGTGTTATATTATTTCATGTCCTAAAATAATATAAGTAATACACAAAATATATAAATAATCACACACATGGTGTCATCTAAATATATATTTCCTAAATACAGATTTAGTCACTTTTATTTATAAAAATCAACCTCCAATAATTATAATTTTTGTAACAAAATTTATGGCAAAGTTTTTGTAACAATTTATGGTTTAAAGTACACTTGTAAATATTTGTTTAGAAATATTTTTCTAAGTGTTTACATTTTTAGAAAATTTTGTCATAGTTTCCCCTAAAAATGGAAGTTTCCATGCTTTCAAGCATATCATTTTCTTTTGTAAAAATCAACAAAATCAACCAATAATCAACAATAAACAATCTTTACTTACCAATCTTGCCAAAAATAAGCATAATCTACTACTTCATTAACTTGAATATTTGTAAAAATTTGTAGTAACTTACTAGTGTTATTAATAAGCCTTGTTATCCTTTAAAGTGTGATTGATTCTTTAAAAACTTCATTTTTGAAGAAGATAGATCTTTACAACTTATGATCACAATTTCTAAAAATGTTTCTTTATGAAATTTTGTTGTTACACAAGTGTTTCTCAACTTGTTTATCCACCAAAAATGGGGGTTATTTATGTAAGAACCAAGATTTAGTAAAACTTATATTTTTAACTTGGTTTCTTTAGAAATCATCCATGAAATTTTTAGATCTACATGATTAATAACTTACTTTGATCATTTCTTTCAAGAAAACATTTTGTTCTTTCAAGTTCATGCTTTATGTGTGGATGATCTATCATCCTACAACATTTCCATTCTCTCATCTTGCTAGATTATGTTTTTAATCATGATCTAGCAAGATCATTTGATGATCTACATCAAATACATGAACAAATAACAATCAACAAACAAATCAACACATAAACAAATTAGTTTCTTCATTATTTAAGCTTATGTTCAAGTTTACTTCTTGTGATTCTTAGTGTTCTTCATGATCAACATTATGATTCTTCTTTTAACCACTTTAAATAGAAGTAAAATAGCAAGATCAAGGTTCTTACCACTAGCACAAGGCTAGGGATGATCAAGTAAAGAAACGAAGTGGATAAAAGCAAATAGAGAAGGTCCTTCAACTTTCGAAAGCTCCTAGCTTCCTTAAGCACCTTCTAACACCTTTGAGTGTATGTGGAATTGTATGAAGATGAAAGAATGAAGGTGATGTATGGTGGTTATGGTTTCGGCCGAAGGTAAGCAAGAGGGAGAGAGAAGTGTGGTGTTGAGTGATGTATGAGGAATGAAGTTCATGTAACTAATGGTTTACTTATAAATCAAATTTTCATGTAATTTCCATGGGACATTATGTCTAATAAAGAGCAAACAAGATCCATTTAAATATTAGAATAAAATCACAAGTGGGGGCCACTTGGGGCCGTGAACTAGGTGGGGGGGGGGGAGTAGATTAGGTTTGAACTAAGTTGGTTACATTATGTTTAAAAATCAAGTATTAGTTAGAAGGTTTAGTTACTAGATATTTTAGGAGGTGTTATGATGTTCAGGGACCATAACTAGCTTGGTAATGTTAAAACAGTGCTTCTAGTGTAAATTTGGTGTCTCGGGTAGTGTCTGGTTGTTTGGTTGGTTACCGGTTCATTAAGGTGCTAAACTTTGCAGTTTAGTGTGCTTTATGTACCTTTTTATGACAGTTTTGATTCCCGACACTTAGGAAAGCATTCAGGACCATTTAACCATATTTCTGCATGATATTAGAGGGTTGAAATGCTGAATTTGCTGATTTTCTGCAGAATTCTGCAGTTTATGTGAGTTTTAGGCACTTTCCGGCACTTAAACTATCTCTAGGAAGGCAGTTTTGTGATCCTTACTTTCCTACACACTATACTAGTGTAAGACTTAGTTTCTGGCTCATTCTGTGTCTCAACACACTGTCTGTCTATCTACTGAACTCCGTCAGCATTTTTCTGATTTGTCTGATAGTTGTGCTAGCCGTGTTTCGTGCATCATTTGAATCAATAATGTTTGCATACAATAATGGTATGTCATTTGCAATATATGATGCACATGTATGTTTATGGTAATAAGCAGAAAGCAATTCAAATTATTAATTGTAATTCAACGCAGTCATTAAGCACTAATTACTGTTTAGTAGACGTACGGATGCATGCAAATTTGACAGTTGTCACATAAACAAACATATTTTCTAGCAATCTTAGACTACAAGCATCATCGTAACATCAAAAACATCAAGAAATCAGAAAACACAGCCATGCTTTATACAATTAACAAGAATAAAACTAAACTAAATGTGTTATCGAATCAAATGAGTGATGTGGATCGATAATAGCTTGAAACCGAACGGATTTGGGGCTTTGTTCTTCGTCGTTTAAGATTGCTTTGTTGTATTTTTTTTTCTAATTACACCAATAGTCCCCCATGTTTCTAATTCTCGAATCTTGTATAGAAAGTTATAACTCTAGTTTGTTATTACACGCATCTAGTCCCCCAAGTTTCTAAACCCTGAAACTTGTATGGAAAGTTAACAATTTAACTTTGGTGTATGTACAAGACTAGTCCCACTAGTTTGTATTACTTCCATATATTATAATTTACACGTGTGACACAAAAGCATCCATGAGTGTTCTATAAATCGTAAAGACTTAACTGAGAAAGGTTAACGATAAATAACTTGAAAATGCGGGTTGTCACATCATCCCCAATTTGAAAGAAATTTCATCCCGAAATTTAGCAAGTAGTCGCTGAAAGAAGTTAGTGTTGAGAATTTTCCCGGGGAATCAGAGAAACAATATATCATACATCTCTTGTTGGACACTAATGGGCTTTATTATGTTGTTTTGGATCTAAAAGGAAATGTATTGGCAGTAGCAATTCTTGTTAGATAATAATAGACAATACATATTCACACAATACACCCAAACACATCTGCACATGCATATACATACAAATGCACCCACAAGGATACATACAACTACAAATACATGTATAAATACATACACAAACGTATGTGCACACACACTTATTCATATTCATATACACTCACATATCTATTCACATATGTATACATGCATGCATGCATACATACATACATACATACATACATACATACATACATACATACATACATACATACATCCAGACAAACATCCAGACATACATACATACATCCATACATACATCCATATATACATACATACATACATGCATGCATGCATGCATACATACATACATACATACATACATACATACATACATACATACATACATACATACATACATAGATACATACGTAGATACATACATACATACATACATACATACATACATAGATACATACATACATAGATACATACATACATAGATACATACATGCATGCATGCATGCATACATACATGCATGCATACATACATACATACATACAAACATAGATACATACATACATACATACATACATGCATACATGCATACATGCATACATCCATACATCCATACATACATACATACATACATGCATACATGCATACATACATACATACATGCATGCATGCGGAGATGCATGCATGCGGATATACATACATACATACATATATGCAGGGGAGTGATCCACTAAAAAGTAGATTTTGCCTAAGTAGTTTAAAAAGGATTGTGATGATGTCATGTGTCACTCCATATAAGTAGGAAGGAAGGGCATTTTGGTCTTTATAAATAGGAGTGTGAAAAGGACATTTGACACCCCTTTTGTTTTCTAAAAAATACAACAAAAAAAAATCTCGTACAAAAAATCTAGAACAAAAAATTCAGTACAAAAAATATAGCACAAAAAATGTTGTACAAAATAATATAGCACAAAAAAAATTAGTACAAAAAATATAGCACAAAAAAATTTAGCACGAAAAAATATAAAGTACAAAAAATCCAACACAAAAAATTGAGAAAAAGAATTTTAAGACAAAAAAATTTAGCACAAAAAATGTAGCCCATAAATATTGTACAAAAATCCAGCACAAAAAATGTTATACAATATAGAAATACAACAAATTTTTGTGGGTTTTTTAGTCGTTATATTTTATATTGCAATATGGTAATCAAATTAAAGATAAAAAAATGCCTGATTTTATGGTGAAATTCTTATGAAAAAATAATGCCGTATAAAAAAGTTATGAATGTTTAAAATGTGAGGGTAAAATATGCATCTGCCTTGCATGTGGAGAGAGAAAGTCAATAAATAAGATTTTCCCAAGATACACTTACACTTCTCTTTTTTCCTACATTTTCATCTTAGCCATTGATTTGAAAACTGAATGGTTAAGATTACTTCTCATCCTACTTAGTCAAAATAAACTTTTCATTTGATCTTACCCTCATACATACATACATGCATACATACATACGCATACACACATTCTGTATATGGGTTGTTTCCTACACATTTGTGATAAATCTTATATTTTCTTTGGAAATGTGTCACAACTTGCAACGCATTTCTCACGGAATTTTAGACTTAAATAAAAAATAAGCCCCTTTGTCACAAATGCGTAGGAAATATATTTATTCTGGTCCGCTACAAAATGCTTCCTTCGATACCTAAAAGGCACTTTTAGTCACGAGTTGCTCATTCATCATTGGCAGGGTTCCTCCACCCTACGTGCCTTCTCAGATGCTAACTGGGCTGGTTACCTGGATGAGCGTCGATCCACATGGGATTTGCTATATATATGGGTTCTTACCCCATCTCCTGGATCACACGAAACATAAAAAAATTCCTCGGTCAACCACGGAATCAAAATACAAAGCACTTTAAAAAATCGTGGATGAACTCGCATGATTAGAAGCTTTACAGAAAGAACTTGTGACAGACACAATTTCTGTTCCAATTCTTCAGTGCGACAAACCTTACTGTTACCTATCTCTCCAAAAATCCAATTTTTCTTATAAAAACAAAACATGTTGAGGTTGATTTTTGTAACCCTTGTGCAAAATTTCGTGCTTTCAATTTTTTTTTTCTTTTGGAAGCGTTTCATTAACCGATACTTAAACGTAATCCATTTAACGCAATGTACACTCTGGAAGGAGGACAAAAGATACACTGTAACAGCCCAGCGTAACCGCACCATGATATTGTCCGCTTTGGCGGCCAGCACGCCCTCGGCGTCCGCCCCTCACGGTTTTCAAAACGCGTCATGATGGTGAAGGTATCCAGCCCCTTATAAGGAATCCTTTGTTCCCCTTCACAACCGATGTGGGATGTCACATACACATACCCTAATTACCCTTTACATAACTTAGAAATAAGTTTTGAAGGGTCAGGGATGACAAAAACACGCTTATTCAAGTGCAAGGACTATTTCCGACAAACTACGAAGGTCTGCCAATTCTCGTATTTCTAAATACGGGCCTCATATACGAATCCAAATATATTTGTACTCAATAAAATCTTGTATTTTATTGATTAGAATGCAAAGATATCATTTGTTGCGTAATTTCGTCCATTTTCGTGTTCGTTTCGGCGTTTGACGTAATTTAACGAAAAACGCGACCGTACAACCGAACGAACCGACATCCACGACACTTTCAGAAAAAAACCAAGCTACATATGCTTTAACGTCCTTATATAACCTAAATATTAGGTTAAAGGGGTTAAAAATTGCAAACAAGTGAAAATACAAGTCCAAGGGCCAAAAATGTCAAAAAAAATAATAATAAAGATTTTGCTTCTTCACCAAGTTTTGATTATTTTAATGTCTTGGGGACCAAGTTATGTGTTCTTCAAGCACTAAATCTGATCCTAACACTTGTTGCAATCTTGTTAATCATTGGAGAACACTCTAGCCACATGTCATGATCCTGTGACTTCAAGAGTAGTATAAATAACCACCTTCATTCACTTCAAAATTTACTCATTTCACTTCTTTCTTCTCCCTACTTCTTGGAGCTTGCTTCCATCATTTGGAGGCCTCTCTCTTGAGATCTTAAGTGTTTCCAAACACAAGTAAGTTCTCATCCTAGTCTATTTCATTTATTTTAGCTATTTTAAGCTAAAAGTCAAACAGTTTGACTTACTGTTTGACTTTCGGTTTTGACCATAATTGTGACAACTCGTAATTTCAAGTCTCTTCTCTATACTGATTCCTTTTTACGTTACGTGTTACGTTGTAACTTACGAGTACGCTATACGTTTAATTAAAGTGTTTGATTATACTGAATTATTGAGAGTTTGTAGTATATCATATGTAATATGTGTTTTAAATCTTGTCGCACAAACTCTCGGGTCGCATACCACCCCACGACCACACACTCTTGTGGTGTTGGTCTCGGCCCAAACCAAAAACAAACCCATCCCCATCTCGGCCCACATAACCAAACCGCCCCACCCTTATTTTTTCATAATTATGTATATGTGTGTGTTGTGCATGAGATAACAAAAACCCTAAATTGTTCCCTCCTTGTGTGCGACGGCAGAAGACCCAACAGCCCCCCTTCATTTGATCACCCTTCCTATCCCTCTTCTCTCTGATTTTCGAGCCACAAGTTCAAATCAAGACTTTCTCGCATCCACATCTTCCTAACTAGGTATTATACTTAGATAATCTTATGATTTTAGATGCATACTTGAATCCATGATTGAGTTTTGTGAAACCTTATGTGTGTGGTAATATTGATAATGTTTCTTGGGTAGAAGGTCATAAAAATCGTGTATGATTAGCTATGGTTTTCGTTTTATGTCGATTATGCATGAATACACGCATGGACAGAAATTAGGGTTTAGTGTTTAACGATTATTTGACAAACCGTGATGGGAGTTCACTGATTTATTTGGTAAGTGATGCGTGTGAAGTGTCGTTAGTTTTTAATATATATATTAAGCCCTTTTTAACACTTTTTTAGTCAAGTTTTAAATTTATAAAACACGATATTTACTAACACTAAACACACATATGGTAGTGCGACTGGGGTATTCCAAGCTCGAGCTCTCGAGTGGTGGACGAACGAAAGGAACATCCGTTCGAACGAAGAGGCTTATGCTTTGCCCTGGGGAGAAGTCAAGACCCTCATGATGGAAGAATTTTGCCCTCCGCATGAGCAACAAAGGTTAGAAGAAGAATTTTGGGCTCTAAAGCAAGTGGGTGATGAGAACCTAGCCTACACTACTCGCTTCAAGCAACTTAGCTTCATTGTTCCTCACCTCGTTATGACCACCGACCGTAAGATAAGGAAATACATCAATGGGTTACCTTCTAGCATGCGCGATACGATCGAGGCAGCCAAACTCGACAATATCGAAGCAGTTTACCGTTTGGCCGCTTCTCTAAACAACAATCGCATTCGCGATAAACAAGCCGCAAACCCCGTTTCATTCAAGCCAGCCAACCAAATTACCCAACAGCCGACTAGCAATAGGGGGAAGAAGCGAAAGCAATCGAACCCCGTTTGCAACGCGATTGTGCCACCCGTTAACCCAAATCCTGTTGCTCCTGATAACACCCAAAAGTCGTACACTGGGATTCACCCCAAGTGTGCCACTTGTAACTATCTCCATCCCCCCAATGCCAGGTGTCATCGTTGTACCAATTGCAACCGTTATGGGCACGATACCGCATATTGCCGCAGCTACCAACAACAGCAAGCACCACAAGCTCAGCAAGCACAACAAGCTCCACCTGCTCCTCAAAATGCAAGACCAGCTAGGGCTTGTTTCAAATGTGGGGATGCTAATCATCTTCGTCCTTAATGCCCACAATGGAATCAAGAGCAACAACACCCTCCTCGTGGACGCGCTTTCAACCTGAACGCAAATCAAGCGCGCAACGACAATGATGTCGTTAATGGTACGTTTCTTGTTAACCATCTTTATGCTTCGATACTGTTTGATACTGGTGCGGACAAAAGCTTTGTGTCCTTAGAATTCGAATCATTGTTAAATTGCACACGCTCTAAGCTACCTAAGTCGTTTTCGGTTGAAGTTGCCAATGGCAAATCCATCTTAGTCGATTCCGTTCTTCTCGATTGTCGCCTTACTCTTAACGAGCACGTTTTTACTATCGACCTCATACCCATGCAACTGGGTAGTTTTGACGTCATCATAGGCATGGATTGGCTTCAGAAGAACCATGCTGAAATCACTTGTCACGAGAAGTACGTTCGTTTACCCCTTCCATCTGGCGATGTTTTGCACGTCTATGGAGACCGACCTTCAAGAGGACTGAAGTTGATGTCCTGCACACAAGCGAATAAATACTTATGCAAACAGTACTTTGCCTTTTTAGCCCATGTTGTGGAAGAAAAGGGCAAGGGAAAAAGCGTAAGTGATGTTCCAGTGGTGCGCGACTTCCCTGACGTCTTTCCTGAAGATTTGTCTGGTCCTCCTCCACCTCGATCTGTTGACTTTCGTATTGACCTCGTACCTGGTGCGACTCCTGTTGCCAAAGCTCCTTATCGTCTTGCACTTTCTGAGATGCAAGAATTATCTACGCAACTTCAAGAACTCCTCGATAAGGGTTTCATTCGTCTAAGTACCTCACCTTGGGGTGCTCCTGTGCTCTTCGTCAAAAAGAAGGATGGCTCGTTCCGCATGTGCATCGACTATCGTGAGCTTAACAAACTCACCGTCAAGAATCGTTACCCTCTTCCGCGTATCAATGACCTTTTCGATCAACTTCAAGGCACTACTTGTTTCTCCAAGATCGATCTTCGATCTGGTTATCACCAGCTTCGTGTTCTCGAAGAGGACATTCCCAAAACCGCTTTTCGCACTCGCTATGGGCACTACGAGTTCGTGGTTATGCCTTTTGGTTTGACCAATGCACCCGCTGTGTTCATGGATCTTATGAATCGCGTTTGTAAGCCCTATTTGGATTGCTTCGTGATCGTCTTCATTGATGATATTCTCATTTATTCTAAATCTCGAGCCGATCACGAACGTCATCTTCGCCTTATACTCGAGCTCTTACGTGTTGAACGCTTATACGCTAAGTTTTCCAAATGCGAGTTCTGGATCAAAGAAGTCCAATTCCTTGGGCACGTTGTTAGTGAAAAAAGGAATCCATGTTGATCCTTCCAAAATCGAAGCAGTGAAAAATTGGATGACGCCTAAATCTCCTTCTGAAATCCGTTCCTTCTTAGGATTGGCGGGTTATTACCGTCTATTCATCTCGAACTTTTCAAAGATCACCGTTCCTCTCACTTCGTTGACTCAAAAAGAGAAACCTTTTGCATGGGGTCCTGAGCAAGAGGAATCTTTTTGGACTCTCAAAGGCTTACTTTGCAACGCTCCTATTCTCGCTCTCCCTGATTGGAATGATGATTTCGTGGTGTATTGCGACGCCTTAAATCATGGTCTTGGTTGTTTTCTCATGCAACGAGACAAAGTCAACGCTTATGCCTCTCGCCAACTCAAAATACATGAGAAAAATTATACTACCCACGACCTCGAGCTTGGCGCAGTTGTTTTTGCGTTAAAGATTTGGTGACACTACCTATACGGTACAAAGTGTGTGGTTTTCACTGACCATAAGAGCCTGCAACACATCTTTGACCAGAAAGAGCTTAATATGCGTCAGCGACGTTGGGTAGAACTACTTAACGACTATGACTGTGAGATTCGCTACCATCCTGGTAAAGCGAATGTCGTGGCCGATGCACTTAGTCGTAAGACTCATGTAGATTACATTCGTTGTTTTCACATCTCGAGCGATCTTCACAATTGCATTGGTGAAGCATAATACTCATCTATCAATGAAGGTTCCATGTCTGTAGAAATACGTGGAGCTACTAAAGATCTACTCACTTCAAAATCTGATGGTCTGCTCTACTGTCGTGATCGCATCTGGGTACCAGATCGTGACAATCTTCGTGATCTCATTATGAACGAAGCACACAAATCCATGTACTCAATTCATCCTGGTGCTGACAAGATGTACCATAATCTATGTACATCCTATTGGTGGCCCGGTATGAAGAGAGACATTGCAGTATACGTCTCTAAGTGTCTTACCTGTTCGAAAGTCAAAGCCGAGCATCAGCGACCTTCTGGTCTACTCGAACAACCTGAAATCCCCGTTTGGAAATGGGATAGCATTGCGATGGACTTCATAACCAAACTTCCCCGAACGCCTTCTGGTCACGATAGTATTTGGGTAATTATCGATCGTTTAACCAAGTCCGCTCAATTCATCCCTATTCGCGAAGATTTCAAGGTTGAACGACTTGCTCGCATCTATACCGACGAAGTCATACGCCGTCATGGTATTCCTCTCGACATCATTTCCGACCGCGATGGTCGATTTACTTCGCGTCTCTGGCAAACCTTTCAGTCCGCTATGGGTACTCATTTGAATCTCAGTACGGCCTTTCATCCTCAAACGGATGGACAGACTGAACGTACTATCCAAACCTGTCACACCCCGACCGCGTAAAACAACAAATCGCGGCGGGAACATCGGGGAGTGTGGTAACAGAATTAATGTTTCAAATCCATGGCAATTGAAGTTTCGTTTTATTGATTAAAAGTGTTACAATGTCTTAACAAACAAAGAAATACAACATAATTAACTAGTCTTGCATCTTTTATTGTCACTAAAGCCCAAGTCTGCCTATGTGTATCTTGATCATCTTATGCAACAGCTCCTGGAAAACACATGTGAAAATAGGTACGTCAGCATAAAAATGCCTGTGAGATACATAGGTTTTGTGAAAATAAGATTCATGACTTATGTTTGAGAAAATGTTTAGTCATGAACCTTGTTATTTGCTTTGTCTTGTAAATCATTTGTAAAACGATAAGATCAGATGATAAGTATAAATAAATGTCAGGTTAAATGAATAACCAAGTAAAAATGTGTTTGTATAAGATAAGTTGTTTATAAATCAATGTCTTGTGAAAAGTATGTTATTTGTATAAAATGTTCTATGTCTCAAACTGAAATGATTCAAATAACGTTACAACATGTAATACCATACAAACACTTATATATAGGAAGTACCAGCGGCGTATCCACCATGCTTGTATCATATTACACATGCATCGTTACTTAATCACTTAATCAAACCAAATCAAACAATGTAAAATGTTCATGTCAAGATGTAAATCATGTCAAAATATCTATGTCAAATATCCATGTCAAATGTCTATGTCAAATATCCATGTCAAATGTCTATGTCAAATATCCATGTCAAATGTCTATGTCAAAATGTCATGTATGGCAAGTGAAAGGTCTCAACTAAACCATATGCACAAAAACAAAGTATTGAAGTAAAACTTGGTTTAAATCAAAGCTATGTTTTGTGTAAATGCATGCAAATATTTAATATGAACATTTATGCGGTATTGTGAATATGCATACATCCAAGCCTTGCGACTGTGGTGATAAACCCTTTAAACAAATTAAAGGTCTATCTGTCTTATATCAACGAATTCGGTCATTCCTTTCATCGCCTTTCCCTGGGACGTCCGGAACGGGAGTTGTCAATTCCTATGGTACCACTACCTACTAACGAACGGCATGATCGGTGTTAATGAATGTATTGTCCCATGTAAACAAACCAAATGTCATACCAAAATGTAAGCATGTGATGAAAAACAATGTACTAAGTATGCACGCAATGGACATAAATAGCATAAAATGTAAATGTAAAACGATGTACTAAGTATGAACTAAATGGACATACATAGCAAAAAACACAATGAGATCATGTACTATAAGTGTACTATTGAACATAGCAGTATATGATGTGAAAACAGGAAAGCATGAAAGTAACAAGTAGGCACATGTGTTCCACCCCAAAACAGTTTGGAAAACAGTAAAAGAGGGGTCTATGTACTCACTTGAGATTGCTCAGTTGTCTAAAGATAACCACCAAACAGTGCTAGAGATCTCGGAATCAAACGGCACCTAATATAGGTAACTATGTTAAATAACCGGACCTAAATCGGAAGACTGGGTAGCATTAGGGTTTGTAAACCAAACGAGTGTGGAGACTCGTGTGATATGGTTTAACAAAGCCTACATACTAAACGAAACCTAACATAACTGTCTACGACCCATTACGACCCGTTTAGGTAGCTTATGCTACTTTAACGCGTCGTTCGCGTGAAACGCGTTCGGACCGCCTAACTAGTCCTATGACAAGTGTTATATGCCTAAACATGTTACATAATCAGTTATGTGACAAAATTTTAGGTTACATATGCTTAATTACCAATTATACATGAAAAGGGTATTCTGGTAATTTACCTAAGGCATATAAACTACCTATCATACAACTACTTAAACGATGTGACCATAGGGTATAACCTCGGAAGGTTATGCCCTATACTAGGGTCACCTAATGTATTTGGTCGGATCCTAATGATCGACCAAACTGGGTCGGGTTCGAGGTATAAGCGATTTATCAGATCGCTTACCCTACGACCCTAGACAACGTGGTAATCAGTAGGCATAGCCCCAAGGGACTATGACCATCGTGATTACAATCACGTTGCGAAGTTCTAACGAACTTCGCATTGACCATTACTGGTCAACGCTGAAAGTCAAACAAAGTTTGACTTTCTGACTCGAAAAGCAGTAAAAATAAGGAAAAGAACGAAAGAATACTTACGAAGGGTCCCCGAATGCTAATCTAGATCAGTATAGTTCAGGTATGAAACAAGGTTTCAACTTAGAACACAACTAATAAGATTCTAGTGCCTTAAAACAATGAAAGGCATGGGGTATATATAGTATTCGGGTAACCGTTAGGATCGTTTCTTGAATAACGTGCCTTAATCCCATCCGTACATGTGTTGAAATGTCATGGTGTTTAGGTGTTTAAATTCCATCCATACATGTGTTGAAATGTCATGGTGTTTAGGTGTTTAAATTCCATCCACACATGTGTTGAAATGTCATGGTGTTTAGGTGTTTAAATTCCATCCACACATGTGTTGAAATGTCATGGTGTTTAGGTGTTTAAATTCCATCCATACATGTGTTGAAATGTCATGGTGTTTAGGTGTTTAAATTCCATCCACACATGTGTTGAAATGTCATGGTGTTTAGGTGTTTAAATTCCATCCATACATGTGTTGACTAAGCATTGTTAGAATGTGTGGTTGTGAATTAAACAACGGCTAATACATCGAATCTGGTCCCGAAAGTGCAAAACTGATCCAAATGACGCGACGCATGGATTTTTCTTATGCCGAACACTAAAATAAAATGTTTTAGTGCTTACATAAATTTTTGGATGTCCAGATGTATTCAGAACGTAAGTTATGCGCGAAAATGCAAACTTGTGCTCTTTTTGACACTTTTAGTCCCTGAATGACCCAAAAGTTTATTTTAGCACACCGAACCCCTCAAAGCCTATTTCTAAGTTATGTAAAGGTTATTTAAGGTATGTTAAGCCTATGTCACTATTCCGGAGTGTTCGTTGCATTAAACTGGTTATATTTACGCATCGGTGCGCGTATAACCTTCCAGAAAGCGATTTAGAGTTTGAAATTGAACGAGAATTGATATGTGCAAAAGATACACATATTTTTACAAATCCCAAGTATGAAATAAAATATTTCATTGGTTTGGTATTTGTTTGATGGCCGTGGAGGCACAGGTGTTACAGTCTCCCCTACTTTAGGAAATTTCGTCCCGAAATTTATTTAGAGGAAACTTGTGAGAGCTTGAAAGCATGAAGTTGAAAAGATCGAACAATATTGGTTAGGGTTCTGAACTTCTAGTAACCTTAATAACATTATGCTTGCAATGTAAGAGGGACACTTATATACAAGTATATGAAGCGTCATTGGTGCGTCCACCATGCCTCCGTTACATCGTTCTCATTTTGTTATTGTTGTCACTATCGGTTCTTACACATAATAAACCTTACTAGGTTTCTGTGCACTAAATTTCATAATTATGTACGCGTCCATAATCAGACAATTCCTTGCACAGTTCACACAGTCTATTTTATAATGTGTAGGGGAAAACCAAATGAACAATCCTGTGATGAGTGTGACTAGACCGCCATAGAGTCCTTTTGACTAAATCAATAAATGATCTAAATAGACTATCAAGGAGTCTGTCCAGCTACATCACTAGATGTCGTCTTTTAACCAAATTGTGAATCAATCTTTTTGACTAGACCACTTAAGGGTCTCCTATAAAACATGGAGTGGTACTATATAATCCAAGGGTCTTAACTATTACATAGAAGCCCGTTAAGGATTGAAGGTAGTACCTTTTGAATATCCTGCTACGAATCCCTCATATGAAGATATGAAAGATTCTGCGAGGGTTTGGATAACGAATATCAAGAGTATTAAAAACACAAAAATGCATAAAAGAAAACATAAAATGAATTAACACATAGTCACATAACCACAAAATTGTTTAACTAGAAGTTTGTTCTGCTAACAGAGTACATGTATTTAAAGCACACTAGGAATCCATCTCGTGGATTTCATTTGGCACTTTAACATTATCAAGAATCTAACTATAAAGATAGAAAGATCTTTTAAAAGAAAAATTCGATTTCGATTATAAGGAACCGAAATGTTCGAATTCAGGTACATAAGGAATCCAATTAAGGACTCTGATTTGAACGATAATTATCCACAAGGATCTAATTGTAAAGATAAAAAGATCCCTTATGAATTTTAGAAGTTGAAAATGTTTTGAAACCTTGCACTGGATGTGCTTAGGTCAAAACATGATGTAAAATGCTTATGAAGTTGAGATGCTTGATATGTCAAGGCGACATATGAAGCAGAATTTTGAAGGTTAAATCAATGTATGAGGAAAATATTTTTGAAAACTATGCATGGGGTTCTTTTAAGAAAAATGTGTTTAACGTTTTTGAAACCTTATATATAATACTTTTTGGAAATCATAAAGTAGGTGTATTATATAGGTATATTTATAAAAATGTTTTAAAATCATGCGAGATGAATTTTTGAAATTATGTATAAGGTTTTTGAAAGACATGAATAATGCTTTTCGAAATCATGCACTTGATCAGAAAATGTATTGTGTTAATATTGTCTTCAGACTATATAAAATATTTTGAAATTAGAAAGGTTGGTTTTGATAACATGGCCAATGTTTTTGAAATAACATAGACAAGGCATTTAGAAAAATTGTTTTCAAACTATATGAAATGTTTTGAAATCATGAAGATTGTTTTGAAATACTTGTACTGTGTATGTTGAAAAATCAAAACGTAATGGGTATGAGATTTGAAAATATCCTTAGTTATCCAACCAAGGATTCAAAAATACAGATGTGTAAAAAGCACGATTACTCAAAATTTCACTTTATTTCCTGTACTTCGTTTCTTAGAATGAAACGAGTACTTAAAATTTTTGAAGGAAATTATGAGCGATCACTTGAAAGGGAGAAATCACAAGAGTAATTTGTAAGGAACATAGTTCCTTAGTGCAGGTATTATAGGGAAAAGCCATAAACACATGTAATGATACTTGTATAGCAGAATTGTGAACAACAACCTTTATTTATGAACAAGACATATTGTTTCACAATACACGAGAACAAAAGAAACAAAGGCATAAGACAGCAACATCCTTTGTTCAGCCGAATGCTCATCCAAGGGTTGGATTTGCATTAGCAAGCTTTGGGCAGTTGTTCCTGAAATGGCTCGTATCACCACAGTTGTTACAAGTACCACGCGGGAAACGAGCTTGAGTAGGGTTGACTTGGAGTTGGGTAGTAGCAATATTTGCAACAGCTTTGTTCTGGATAGCAAAGCGGCATGTGTTGACCAAATGTCCCCGCCGTCCACAGTAGGTACATTTCCAGCAGGGCATGAGGTTTGAATGATGACCGTTGCATCGCTTGCACCTAGGAGCAGTTCCTAAGTACGGCTTCCTAGCTGGTGGCCTTGCCACTTGGCTAGGTCCAGCTTGATTAGGTGTAACCGCTGCGGGTTTCCTTGAAGCCTTATGCTTTCTTGATGTTGGTGCAAGCCTGACTTCTGCTTCCTTTGGTGGCTCTTGAGTGGCTTCATTGTCGAGACGAGAGACTTCATTATTGAGACGAGCCATGGCAATACCTAAATCTACAGTCCTCTGAATCACTTCGCCAATTTGCTGGACAAATTTGGCTGTTCGCTCGGACGTTTGACCAGTGCCAAGAGGAAGAGACATTCTAGAAGAAAAAGAAAGACAGAGGAAGAAACGAGTGAAAGGTTATTGGATAATCAATACAGAATGGTAACGAATGAAAATTGTGATCATTTGTTTGTTACCTAAGGCAAACAAATGAGATGGTGACTAATCAAAGTAAATGGGTCAAAAATAATGTATCGCGAAGACATGCTCGCCTATAAGTGAACACTCATCCCAAGAATTCCCAGGTAAGCACAACTGGTCTCGCGTCTGATGAGATGTATACGAAGTGCTTGCCTAGACAGAAAACTCAGAATACAGGCATTCACCCTTCCAGTTTGCACGTGTTCACATTATTTAAAACCCAAAACCTTGACGAGATTTTGAAAATTCAAAGGGGTTCAAAACCTTATAACTGAGGGTTCAAAACCTAGAAATTAATCATCCTAGAACAGATGATTGCTTTTCAAAGCGGTTTTGAAATTTATGTTCTTGTTGTGGTTGTCGCCTAAGGATAGGTGACAGTAGTGTTTTATGACTAAACGCTAGTAAACTCGCGTTAGGGTCCTAAGAAGGTTATAGACTAGGTCAAAGCATTACTAATAACCTAATTCCCTATAACCATTGGCTCTGATACCATCTTTTCTGTCACACCCCGACCGCGTAAAACAACAAATCGCGGCGGGAACATCGGGGAGTGTGGTAACAGAATTAATGTTTCAAATCCATGGCAATTGAAGTTTCGTTTTATTGATTAAAAGTGTTACAATGTCTTAACAAACAAAGAAATACAACATAATTAACTAGTCTTGCATCTTTTATTGTCACTAAAGCCCAAGTCTGCCTATGTGTATCTTGATCATCTTATGCAACAGCTCCTGGAAAACACATGTGAAAATAGGTACGTCAGCATAAAAATGCCTGTGAGATACATAGGTTTTGTGAAAATAAGATTCATGACTTATGTTTGAGAAAATGTTTAGTCATGAACCTTGTTATTTGCTTTGTCTTGTAAATCATTTGTAAAACGATAAGATCAGATGATAAGTATAAATAAATGTCAGGTTAAATGAATAACCAAGTAAAAATGTGTTTGTATAAGATAAGTTGTTTATAAATCAATGTCTTGTGAAAAGTATGTTATTTGTATAAAATGTTCTATGTCTCAAACTGAAATGATTCAAATAACGTTACAACATGTAATACCATACAAACACTTATATATAGGAAGTACCAGCGGCGTATCCACCATGCTTGTATCATATTACACATGCATCGTTACTTAATCACTTAATCAAACCAAATCAAACAATGTAAAATGTTCATGTCAAGATGTAAATCATGTCAAAATATCTATGTCAAATATCCATGTCAAATGTCTATGTCAAATATCCATGTCAAATGTCTATGTCAAATATCCATGTCAAATGTCTATGTCAAATATCCATGTCAAATGTCTATGTCAAATATCCATGTCAAATGTCTATGTCAAAATGTCATGTATGGCAAGTGAAAGGTCTCAACTAAACCATATGCACAAAAACAAAGTATTGAAGTAAAACTTGGTTTAAATCAAAGCTATGTTTTGTGTAAATGCATGCAAATATTTAATATGAACATTTATGCGGTATTGTGAATATGCATACATCCAAGCCTTGCGACTGTGGTGATAAACCCTTTAAACAAATTAAAGGTCTATCTGTCTTATATCAACGAATTCGGTCATTCCTTTCATCGCCTTTCCCTGGGACGTCCGGAACGGGAGTTGTCAATTCCTATGGTACCACTACCTACTAACGAACGGCATGATCGGTGTTAATGAATGTATTGTCCCATGTAAACAAACCAAATGTCATACCAAAATGTAAGCATGTGATGAAAAACAATGTACTAAGTATGCACGCAATGGACATAAATAGCATAAAATGTAAATGTAAAACGATGTACTAAGTATGAACTAAATGGACATACATAGCATAAAACACAATGAGATCATGTACTATAAGTGTACTATTGAACATAGCAGTATATGATGTGAAAACAGGAAAGCATGAAAGTAACAAGTAGGCACATGTGTTCCACCCCAAAACAGTTTGGAAAACAGTAAAAGAGGGGTCTATGTACTCACTTGAGATTGCTCAGTTGTCTAAAGATAACCACCAAACAGTGCTAGAGATCTCGGAATCAAACGGCACCTAATATAGGTAACTATGTTAAATAACCGGACCTAAATCGGAAGACTGGGTAGCATTAGGGTTTGTAAACCAAACGAGTGTGGAGACTCGTGTGATATGGTTTAACAAAGCCTACATACTAAACGAAACCTAACATAACTGTCTACGACCCATTACGACCCGTTTAGGTAGCTTATGCTACTTTAACGCGTCGTTCGCGTGAAACGCGTTCGGACCGCCTAACTAGTCCTATGACAAGTGTTATATGCCTAAACATGTTACATAATCAGTTATGTGACAAAATTTTAGGTTACATATGCTTAATTACCAATTATACATGAAAAGGGTATTCTGGTAATTTACCTAAGGCATATAAACTACCTATCATACAACTACTTAAACGATGTGACCATAGGGTATAACCTCGGAAGGTTATGCCCTATACTAGGGTCACCTAATGTATTTGGTCGGATCCTAATGATCGACCAAACTGGGTTGGGTTCGAGGTATAAGCGATTTATCAGATCGCTTACCCTACGACCCTAGACAACGTGGTAATCAGTAGGCATAGCCCCAAGGGACTATGACCATCGTGATTACAATCACGTTGCGAAGTTCTAACGAACTTCGCATTGACCATTACTGGTCAACGCTGAAAGTCAAACAAAGTTTGACTTTCTGACTCGAAAAGCAGTAAAAATAAGGAAAAGAACGAAAGAATACTTACGAAGGGTCCCCGAATGCTAATCTAGATCAGTATAGTTCAGGTATGAAACAAGGTTTCAACTTAGAACACAACTAATAAGATTCTAGTGCCTTAAAACAATGAAAGGCATGGGGTATATATAGTATTCGGGTAACCGTTAGGATCGTTTCTTGAATAACGTGCCTTAATCCCATCCGTACATGTGTTGAAATGTCATGGTGTTTAGGTGTTTAAATTCCATCCATACATGTGTTGAAATGTCATGGTGTTTAGGTGTTTAAATTCCATCCACACATGTGTTGAAATGTCATGGTGTTTAGGTGTTTAAATTCCATCCACACATGTGTTGAAATGTCATGGTGTTTAGGTGTTTAAATTCCATCCATACATGTGTTGAAATGTCATGGTGTTTAGGTGTTTAAATTCCATCCACACATGTGTTGAAATGTCATGGTGTTTAGGTGTTTAAATTCCATCCATACATGTGTTGACTAAGCATTGTTAGAATGTGTGGTTGTGAATTAAACAACGGCTAATACATCGAATCTGGTCCCGAAAGTGCAAAACTGATCCAAATGACGCGACGCATGGATTTTTCTTATGCCGAACACTAAAATAAAATGTTTTAGTGCTTACATAAATTTTTGGATGTCCAGATGTATTCAGAACGTAAGTTATGCGCGAAAATGCAAACTTGTGCTCTTTTTGACACTTTTAGTCCCTGAATGACCCAAAAGTTTATTTTAGCACACCGAACCCCTCAAAGCCTATTTCTAAGTTATGTAAAGGTTATTTAAGGTATGTTAAGCCTATGTCACTATTCCGGAGTGTTCGTTGCATTAAACTGGTTATATTTACGCATCGGTGCGCGTATAACCTTCCAGAAAGCGATTTAGAGTTTGAAATTGAACGAGAATTGATATGTGCAAAAGATACACATATTTTTACAAATCCCAAGTATGAAATAAAATATTTCATTGGTTTGGTATTTGTTTGATGGCCGTGGAGGCACAGGTGTTACAAAACCCTAGAGGACATGCTCCATTCTTGTGTCATCGACTTTGGTGGTAGTTGGGATGTGCATTTACCTTTGATCGAGTTCTCGTACAACAATAGCTACCACTCCAGTATTAAAATGGCTCCATTTGAGGCATTGTATGGTCGCAAATGCCGATCTCCTTTAAGCTGGCACGAGATTGGAGATAAACAATTTACTGGCCCTGAAATCATACAAGAAGCAACGGATAAGATTCTCCAAATCTGTGATAATCTACTCAAGGCTCGAAGTCGTCAAAAGAGCTATGCTGACAAGGGACGCAAACCAATGGAATTTAACGTTGGGGACCATGTTCTACTCAAGGTGTCTCCTTGGAAAGGAGTGGTTCGTTTTGGTAAAAAGGGAAAACTTGCCCCTCGCTATGTTGATCCTTTCAAGATACTCGAAAGGATTGGTAAGGTGGCTTATCGACTCGATTTACCCCAAGAACTCGACAACGTGCATCCAACATTTCACGTCTCGAATCTAAAGAAATGTCTCGCTGAAGAAGGACTCCAAGTTCCTCTCGAAGATCTCCAAATCAACGAAACCATGCATTTTGTGGAAAAACCCGTCGAAATCATGGATCAAGGAATCAAGTTATTGAGGCGCAGTAAAATTCCTATCGTTAAGGTTCGATGGGAAGGTAAAGGTGGCGCTGAATTCACTTAGGAACTCAAGAGTCACATGAAGACGAAGTATCTGCACCTTTTCCCTACATCTTCCTAAATTTCGGGACGAAATTCCCTAAAGGAGAGGAGACTGTAACGCCCGGCTTCGTTGTACTTTCAATTTATAGCAAGTTTTTATTCATATGTTTATTTTTAGGAACTTTATACCCTTGTAATCGTTGTTCCTTGCAATCATTGTAAACTCGAGACTTGAATCATGAATGAAACTTGCAATTATTTAAACTCGTGTTATATATACTCCATGCATGTTTGTACGTTTAAATTGAGAAACAATTTGGTATTTATTCGGGATGTTTGCAAACTTATGATAAACTATTAGACACGTGACATTTATGTTTTATACGAAACTTATGCTTAGTTATACTCAATTTACACTTATGCAATCTTTAGAACATGTTACATATGCCTAAGAACACTAATTTAATCATAAAATCCGTATTAGGTGACATTGGAACAAGTTGCAAACCATTAAAACAAGAAATAAAAATTTTGTGCTTTCTGGTCCAGGCTTACGGACCGTAAGCACCCCCCCCCCCCTTACGGTCCGTAAGGGGGTCTGGCGGGATAGCAGCTTGTAATCTCCGCGATTATGCACGAAATCCCAAGTTCCCACCTCCTCTAATCAGCTCTAAACCACCTTTAAACACCTCCAATCAACCCTAAACTCATCCCCTATAAATACCCATCTTCTCCAAGCCATTCTACACTTTCAACACTCTCAAATCTCTCCAAAATCACTCTCAAGTTCTTGCAAGATTCTGAAATTCGGACAGATTCATACCTTCATACAAAAGTGAGCATAACTTGCTCAAAACTCAACCAAATTACTTGATTCTTCTTCCTACTTGGTTGGATAATCATGGGGTTTGATTCCTTGGTTTCTCCTTGGAGAAATCAGACCAGGAAGCGCCCTGAAATTGTCCATAAACTTTCTGTTTTGTTTCGAACTTTCTTAAACTATTGAATACTTCAAACAAGCTTGTGTTCTTATGCTTCTAGTCCATAATATGATTAGTAAAGCTAAACCAAGGATGTTTTACACTAAATAGGAGTGTCTAAACACTCCAAACTTTCTGTTTTAATCGAGTTATTAGCTCACAAGTGGTGCTAAGTCTTGAACTTGAAGATAGTGTGACTACATGGTTAGCCTAGGCTAACCTACATACAAGTCCACACACCTCTTGATGTTTTGCTTAGTTTAGTTGTATCAATTCTTGTACATATCTATGAGGTTCCTAAAGAGAAGATTCGTCTTCCTACCTCCTACATGACCTATATGTTAATAAATCATTCGAGGTGCCAAAGTGGAGGGTTTCATCTCCCACATCCTACTTGACTTACATGACACCAAGAGGTACCAAAGTGGAAGGTTCAACCTCCCGCCTCCTACATGACTAAATATATTATTATGTGTATATTATAAACCGAACCCTTGATAGTGATTATATAAATCTTCTACCAAGTTAATAAGTTTCTCACTATGTGTATAGTTCCTTGTCATGATTCTAATAGGTCTTGAACCTATGAAATCACATACAATCCTTAGGGATTACTATAGTGTCAAGACAAGTGCTAATACCATAGTGAATATTTTTCATAATATTTACTTTGTCATTCCTTGAATCTTAAGTCCGAATATCCCATCATTCTTCCCAATTACTCATACGCCTTGACTTTTCCTCTTGTAGGATAACTTGGTGTTCCCTCCATCAATCAACTCTTCACGGATTCAAGTGAAAAGCTTGCAAAACCGTGAGTATACTCGATCCCATTTCCCTTTTACCATTTTGGGATGCAACATGTATATTATACAAAATGACACTTAAGCTATTTTAAACATACTCTATCCATGCTTAACATGAAACTATATGTGATACTTGTTATTCTCGTATGCTATGTAAACTACTTGGATGTTATATGCTCATTAACTTTGCTAGCCTCCCTTAACAATTATAGCGCTATAGGATTAACGCACCGCCCGTTAGACTTTGGGTATTGTTAAGTTAAACATGTTACCACCCGCTAAAATCTTGGGATTAGGCTCTTTTAATGCGTTGTATTCTCGGGTTTGAACATATAGTACGCCATATTTGCATACTAGTACTCACATATTATGAATCATGTTGGATATGAGCACTTTTATTCTATTTATGCTATGTAACAAAACTTGTATACTCGCCTTTGCTTTTGCATTGAACTCTATTTTAATACATGTTGCAGGTTAATTGATGAAGTGATATTGCAAGATGAAACAAGATTTAGGGTGGACTAGATACACACCTAGATTAAATCATCTATTTTTGTTGTTATGTTTTATCATGAATCAATGTTGTTATTTTATTTGAATCTTGTATGACAATTAGTCTTGAAATGAAATTTGAATTAAATTAATATTGTCACATAGTGTTATGAAGTCTCTTGCAATCTACACACTTCGTCTCATCCCGATGTTTCCGCCATCGGTTGGGGTGTGACAGGGCCAATGGCGAACGGGTTATTAGTTAAATAGCGCTATTAGGTTTGACAAGCCTCACACCGTGCCGCAGAGGACGGGTGTGGACTAATATACTTGGGCACTTAGTCAATGATGATAGACATTGACTCGGGGCACTAAACATAACTACAGTCAGTAGTCGGTATGGTATGGGTCTAGTAGTTTAAAACAATGGGGTAGCTCCCCCTGACATGTTTTATAAGAACAAAGTAATTTAACAAACTTATGTTTTTGAAACAATACTAAACAACTGTGAACTCGCCAACATTTTTGTTGATACGTTACTACATGCTTTGCAAGTCGTTAGGTACTTACTGGAGTTTGCGCGGAGGACTGGTCATTGTGGGGAAAGAACCATTATTGGGTTCTTATGAAACTTTATGAACTTTTAAACTTTTGATTTGGGTTTTAGACATTATGCTTCCGCTGACACTTAAATTTGGTTTTGGATGTTTGTTCTCGTAATCATTAGTCGTATTGATTGCGATGGACTTTATTTATTTTTACTTATTGTTCAATATGATTGGTGGCATGATCCTGGTCAGTCACACGCCTTGCGGCAATACTCCGCATGTGGATTTTGAGGGTGTGACAGATTGGTATAAGAGCCATTGGTTATAATGAACTCGGTTTTAAAAAGGGAAAATCTTTTTGAGAAAAAACTGACTATAACCTGCTCAGTACTCAACGATCCACAACGACACTTCGCTCCTCGTGCAAGGCTCAACACTTTAGGTGGTATGATTTATGTTTATATTGCCTACTTGATAGTTACTTGGTGTGTTGATTATGGTATGCTTAGTTCTTAGAGTTTACTTAGAGCTTTATATGCTTATGTCGAACCCTCTTCTGTCATTCTTTTCCACACTTCTGCGTCAACGTTCCCACTTGGTGTTTTATGAATGTGAAGATCATGAGTGGACGCGGTGAGGACGTGTTGGTGGTATCAACTTGACTTAGGACCTGCTGACGGCCCTGATTAATGCTCGGGTTGCAGAGGCTTTGCAGCCCAACCGGGAGGTAAAACCTACCATTTCGAACTTTCCTAGGAGGTCTAGATCCTACTCTCGTGACATTCTGTCATTTCTAACCTTATCCCTTCCTTTCTATGCGATAGGTCAACCTGCTCAGCCTCGAGCATGCACGTTCAAGACTTTTATGGACTGTCGACCTAGTTCTTTCAGCGGTACCGAGGGAGCCGTAGGTCTTCTCCACTTGTATGAGAAGATCAAATCTGCTTTTTGAGATGTGTGAATGCCCTGTCACCAACCGAGTGAAGTTTGCAACTGGAACGCTTGAAGGAAGTGTGCTCTCCTGGTGGAACGCACAGGTGCAAATGTTAGGACTGGTAGCTGCTAATGCCACCCCATGGAACGACTTCAAGGATCTAATAAAAGAAGAATATTTCCATCAGGATGATATTCACAAGCTGGAGGTAGAGTTCTATAACCTGAAGATGACGGGGTCTGAGATAGAAGCGTATACAAAAAGATCGAATGACCTGGCAGCCCTCTGTCCCAACATGGCCAACCCTGCGTACAAACACATTGAGCTTTACATCAAGGGTTTAGTATCGGAGATACAAAGCATGGTAACTGCAGCTAACCTCCCTACGATTCAGCAGATTATACAACTGGCACACCGCCTCACTGGCCAGGCAGTCGATCAGGGCAAGTTGCCTAAGCGGGTTGGTGCTACTACTGATGCATCCGGTGATAATAAACGAAAGTGGGATGGAAACTAGAGCAAAGGTTCAAGCTCCTCACAGCCTCAGTCTCAGCAGAGAAAGACCGATGACAACAGAAGCCCCAATCAGCAGTCTGCCACTAATCAAAACCAGGGTGGGTACAACGGAAATCACCCTAAATGCAACCGTTGCAACTTGCACCACAGTGGACCATGCAACTAGAACCACTGTCAGAGGTGTAACAAGCCAGGGCATGCGGCAAAAGATTGTAGGAGTCTGTATCCTGCAAGACAAAATCAGCAGCAACAACCAGCCCCACAGAACCAGCAGCAACAACAACAACAGGGGTTGTTACCAATGTGGATCCGAAGGGCACTTTAAGAGAAACTTCCATTAGTTCAACCAGAACCACAACAATAACAACAACAATCAGGGTAATGGGAACAACAATCGAAACAACAATGAAGACAATGGTGCCAAAGGGCGTGTTTTTGTGATTGGACAAGGAGAGGCAAGAAACGATCCCAATTTCATGATAGGTAAGTTTCTTTTGGATGACTACTTTGTTTCTGTTTTATTTGATTCGTGAGCTGATACTAGTTATGTGTCCTCAAGGGTTAGTCAGATTCTTAAGCGTACCCCAATCCCTCTGAACTCCAAGCATGTTGTAGAACTAGCGAACGGTAAAAACCTTGAGGCCACATACATTATCAAGGGTTGTAAACTCGCTCTAGCTGGTCAGAATTTCTCTATCGATCTCATTCCCATCATTCTGGTAGCTTCGATGTCGTTATCGGGATGGATTTGTTATCCCAACACCGAGCGGAAATACTCTACAAAGAGAAGATTGTCCGCATCACTCGTCTTAACGACGAACCTCTCACTATTCATGTTGACAAGAGTGGTGCTGTTGTGGGCATCATCTTATTCCTTAAGGCCCAGAAATGTTTGCGAAAGGGCCACACTGCTATCTTAGCTCTTGTTACCGACACCTAAGCTAAAGAGAAGAAGATTGGAGATATCCCTATCGTACGCGACTTTCCTGAGGTATTTCCTAAGGTATTTCCTAAGGAATTACCTGGCCTTCCGCCTCATCGTCAAGTCGAGTTTCAAATTGAGCTAACCCTTGGAGCGGCACCTATAGCACCTGCAACTTACCATTTAGCCCCGCCAGAATTAGAAGAGCTGTCCACGCAATTGCAGGAACTTTTAGACAAGGGTTTTATTCGTCCTAGTTCGTCGCCCTGGGGAGCCCCCATATTATTTATCAAGAAGAAAGACGGTACCTTTCGTATGTGCATAGACTACCGTGAACTCAACAAGGTGACTGTGAAGAACCGTTATCCACTCCTGCGTATCAATGATCTATTCGACCAGTTGCAAGGGTCGAGCTTCTTTTCCAAGATTGATCTGAGATCGGGCTATCATCAGCTTAGAGTCCGAGATGAAGACATCTTTAAAACGTCATTCGGGACTCGTTACGGACACTACAAGTTCCTTTTTATGCCATTCGGGTTGACAAATGCGCCTGCGGTTTTCATGGACCTCATGAACCAAGTGTGCAAACCTTACTTGGATAAATTCATTATCGTTTTCATCAACAACATCCTGATTTATTCTAAGAGTCAGGAGGAACACGAGCAACATCTGCGTCTTATTCTTGAACTTCTACGAAACGAGCAACTCTATGCTATATTCTCGAAATATGACTTTTGGCTTCGTGAAGTCCATTTCCTCGGCCACATAGTCAATGAAACTGGGATTCATGTTAATCCAGCTAAGATTGACTCTATTTAGAATTGACCTGCACCTCGAACTCCAACTGAAATCCGTCAATTCTTGGGTTTGGCGGGTTACTACCGATGGTTCATCAAGGATTTCTTGAAGATTGCACAGCCTCTCACTACCTTAACTCAAAAGGGTGTCACCTATCGGTGGGGTGATGCTCAGGAATCCGCGTTTCAGCAGTTGAAAGGAAAACTCTGTAGTGCACCCATTATTTCGCTACCAGAAGGCATAAACGATTTCGTTGTTTATTACGACACGTCTATACAAGGACTTGGTCGTGTGTTGATGCAACGTGAGAAAGTTATTGCTTATGCATCACGCCAACTCAAGGTCCACGAAAAGAACTACACTACCCACGATTTGGAGTTGGGAGTAGTAGTGTTCGCACGCAAGATATGGAGACATTACTTATACGGTACCAAGTTCTCCATTTACACCGATCACAAGAGTCTCCAGCATATCTTTGATCAGAAGGAGTTGAACATGGGACAGCGTCGATGGGTCGAACTCCTAAACGACTACGAGTGCGCAATCAAGTATCACCCAGGCAAGGCCAACGTCGTGGCCGATGCCCTCAGTTGGAAAGAAACTAAACCTAAGCGTGTACGTGCGTTACAACTTACTGTTCACTCCAATCTTCCCACTCAAATCCGAAACGCTCAGGTTGAAGCACTGAAGGAAGAAAACCTTCTTGCTGAATCCCTGCGGGGCATGGAAAAGTGACTTGAACTCAAGAAAGACAGTACTTAGTACTTCATGGAGCGTATATGGGTTCCAGTCTATGGAAACCTACGAGAACTTGTGATGGACGAAGCACACAAGTCTCGCTACTCGGTACATCCTGGTTCTGACAAGATGTACCATGATCTCAAAACCTTATACTGGTGGCCTAGTATGAAAGCTAGCATTACCAAGTATGTTAGCAAATGCTTGACCTGTGCTAGGGTCAAAATCGAGTATCAAAAGCCATAAGGGTTGCTGCAACAACCCGAGATACCAACATGGAAATGGGAGCAAATTTCCATGGACTTCGTCACTGGGTTATCTAGATCTCAGCGGGGGAACGACACTATCTGGGTGATCATAGATCGACTAACCAAGTCTGCACACTTTCTGGCAATCAAGGAAACCGACAAGTTTTCTACACTCATAGATATCTATTTGAAGGAAGTAGTCGCTAGGCACGGAGTGCCAACTTCCATCATTTCTGATCATGACCCATGCTTTGCATCTGAATTGTGGCAGGCGATGCACAAATCCTTTGGCTCACGTCTAGACATGGGCACGGCTTATCACCCACAAACGGATAGTCAGATTGAGCGCACCATCCAAACCTTGGAAGATATGCTTCGAGCATGTGTTATTGACTTTGGTAGCGGCTGGGAAAGACACCTGCCTTTGGTGGAATTTTCGTACAATAATAGTTACCATACCAGCATTAAGGCTGCTCCGTTCGAGGCTTTGTACGGACGAAAATGCCGATCACCTCTATGTTGGGCTGAAGTTGGCGACAGCCAAATCACTAGCCCAGAACTTGTTCTCGACACAACGGAAAAGATTGCCCAAATCAGACAACGAATGGTGGCAGCTCGTGACCATCTGAAAAGCTACGCTGATAAGCATAGGAAACCTCTCGAATTCCAAGTTGGGGATCAGGTACTACTCAAAGTCTCACCTTGGAAAGGTGTGGTTCGCTTTGGCAAAAGGGGCAAGCTTAATCCGCGTTATGTCGGACCCTTCGAAATCACTGAGAGAATTGGCAAAGTGGCGTATAGACTAAACCTACCAGAAGAACTCAGGGGTGTACAAAACGTCTTTCACGTGTCGAACCTGAAGAAGTGACTGTCAGATGAGACCCTCATCGTTCCTTTTAAGGAACTCACTATCGACGACCACTAATGTTTCATTGAGGAACTAGTGGAAATCATGGACCGGGAAATCAAAACCCTCAAGCGAAGTAAGATACCTATTGTTCGAGTTCGTTGGAACTCACGTCGTGGCCCAGAGTTTACCTGGGAATGAGAAGACCAAATGAAACACAAGTATCCTCAGTTGTTTAAGAAAGAAAAGTCTAATTCTGAAGCTACTACTGAATTTCAGGACGAAAGTCCAAACCAACGGGGGGATGATGTGATACCCCAAGAAAACGCTCAACAAAACTAGCTTCCTTAGTGACTGTGTGCTAAATTTCGGGAGAAAATTTCTTTCAACTTGGGGATGATGTGACAACTCGTAAATTCAAGTCTCTTCTGTATATTGATTCCTTTTCATGTCACGTGTTACGTTGTACGTTATACGTTTAATTAAAGTGTTTGATTATACTGAATGATTGAGAGTTACTAGTATATCATATGCAATGTGTGTTTAAATCTTGTCGCACAAACTCTCGGGTCGCACACCACCCCATGACCGCACACTCTTTTGGTGTTGGTCTCGGCCCAAACCATAAACAAACCCATCCCCATCTCGGCCCACATAACCAAACCGCCCACACCCTTATTTTTTCATAATTACGTATATGTGTGTGTTGTGCATGAGATAAAAAAACCCAATATTGTTCCTTCCTTGTGTGCGACGGTAGAAGACGTAACAACCCCCTTCATTCGATCACCCTTCCACTCCCTCTTCTCTCTAATTTTCGAGCCACAAGTTCAACTCAAGACTTTCTCGCATCCACATCTTCCTAACTAGGTATTATACTTAGATAATCTTATGATTTTTGATGCATACTTGAATCCATGATTGAGTTTTATGAAACCTTATGTGTGTGGTAATATTGATAATGGTTCTTGGGTAGAAGTTCATAAAAATCGTGTATGATTAGCTTTGGTTTTCATTTTATGTCGATTATGCATGAATACACGCACAGACAAAAATTAGGATTTAGTGTTTAACGATTATTTGACAAACCGTGATGGGAGTTCACTGATTTATTGGGTAAGGGACTTGTATGACCTGCAAATATGGTGTTATAGGGTTGAATGATCACATGATTTGCTAAAAAGAACGATTGAAACTTGTATGGGATTGTTTTAAGCTGAAAAGGATTATGTCCGGAATTCTGCAGCTAACTTCCATTGGCTGTAATCGGACTTTAACAAAACGAAAAATATAATTTCAGATGTACTATTTTGAAATACGATTCCAATGGCGTAGGAATCATAATTTTTCGACGACGTTTACTATTTTAAATGATTTATTCCGTTTCAGTGCGCAAAGCTGCAGAATTCTGCAGAAAATGCGACTTATGTTTTCTGTCATATCTGAACAAATATTGTGAATTGGGTTGTGAGATTTATGAAGCAGATGGCCTTATCTGTCAGGATGAATCTTCAACTGGAATTTCATCAATCGGATAAACGAAGAATTTTAAATGAATTTTTCCGTAACCTGCAGTCAGAAGTGACGAATCTGATTACAACTTAGCAAATGAATTGTTTTGAATTATTAGTAAAGAGTTAGACCTTGAAATTTTAACACAAGGCCTAATCCTCCGAGAAGTGCGTCACATAAAAAAATCATAATTTTGAAGACTTGTAAACAGGTTAAATGGGTCACCCAAAACTGCCTATTTTCAGTGATTTTACTATGCAGTAAAGCATGAACGCAAAACGACTAAACTTTCTACTTTTAGTATCTATGCTTGTTTGATAATTGCATAGATAGCATATTTAATATCATAGAAAGGTTGTGAACATGGTTATGGAACCATATGATAGACGTGCCATGTCATTGCTTGTTTGTGTGCTAGTTGCTAGACGTGTGTAGGACTTCCATGCAATGTCTAAACAAAGTCTAATATACCATGGTAACTATTATAGGGCGTGGTCGGTCGCTCTAGATTTCATACACTTAATCTAATCTGCCGAGCTAATCTAAGGTGAGTTCACACTTTTCTAAAAAGCATATAATTCCCGGTGGTTTGGGAATGGAGCAAACAACAACTATCCCCCGTGGGTGAGATGCAACTTACGTATTCTCCTTGGGTAGAATGCGGGAAAGCTTGTCCCCCTTGGGTGGGACAACACGTTAATTTACTATTCATTTAACATGTCATAAGTGGACTAGACGGAACTCTATTTGAAAGTCGCCACACATTTTATACCGATTAATCGTTGGGCCAATGGCGAACGGGTTATTAGTTAAATAGCGCTATTAGGTTTGACAAGCCTCACACCGTGCCGCAGAGGACGAGCGTGGACTAATATACTTGGGCACTTAGTCAATGATGATAGACATTGATTCGGGGCACTAAACATAACTACAGTCAATAGTCGATATGGTACGGGTCTAGTAGTTTAAAACAATGGGGTAGCTCCCCCTGACATGTTTTATAAGAACATAGTAATTTAACAAACTTATGTTTTTGAAACAACACTAAACAACTGTGAACTCGCCAACATTTTTGTTGATACGTTACTACATGCTTTGCAGGTCGTTAGGTACTTACTGGAGCTTGCACGGAGGACTGGTCGTTGTGGGGAAAGAACCATTATTGGGTTCTTATGAAACTATATGAACTTTTAAACTTTTGATTTGGGTTTTAGACATTATGCTTCCGCTGAAACTTAAATTTTGTTTTGGATGTTTGTTCTCGTAATCATTAATCGTATTTATTGCAATGGACTTTATTTATTTTTACTTATTATTCAATATGATTGGTGGCATGATCCTGGTTAGTCACACGCCTCGCGGTAATACTCTGTGGATTTTGAGGGTGTGACAATAATTGTTCAAGTCAAAGTTCAACTGAACTTTGCAACGTGATCGTAATCATGAAGGTTATAATCCCTTGCGATTATACCTACTGATTATCACGTTTAGTAGTCGAAGTGACAAGTCAAAGTTTCGGTTAAAATGCACAATTATGTGCATTTTATGACGAAACCATTTTTAGGTATCAAAACATTAAGTTTTGATACCAAATCAGTTTTGCAACTTAGTTAAACATGATTTGACATGTTTAACTCATCATTTCTAGTTTATGCTTATTTAGGGTCGTAAGTCGAGCGCTCTTGACCACCGCTTTGACTTTCGAATCCGACTTGTTTGGTCGATCTTAGGATCCGACCAAACACATATTTGTGACCATAGTTGTATAGGGAATAACCTACTAAGGTTATACCTTATGGTCACTTCATTTGGTTAGTTATATGATAAGTCGTTACTATGCCCTCGAAAAGACCAAAATGCCCTTTTTGCGCATAAATCCATTTTAAGCATACGTAACCAAACTTTTGACATATAAACTGATTTAATAACATTTTCAAACATGTTTGGGCATATAAGACTTATCATAGCTCATATCTAACCATCCGAACGCGTATTTACGCAAATGACACGTTAAAGTAGCGTAAACTACCTTAATAGGTCATAACGGGTAAAAAACACTTAGGACTCATTCCAAATTAGAATGTAGACTTTGTTAATCCATTTCATATGAGTTCCAACACTCATTTGGTTTACAAGTGTCACACCCCGAAATTATCAGAGCATTGGCGTGACTGGACTGGTATCTTCATTGCACAGCGGAAGCAAAATAAGCAAAGACTTCTAGAAACTGAACGCCTGCTAAGTACTCGAATTCTCGATGGTTCTCCTATTCCAACCGTGCCATGTCTTAGAAATGCAACCTGAGAAAGAACATGCGAGAAGAATCAACAAAAAGTTGAGCGAGTTCATAGTTTGTTTGTAAAAGATTTGAAATAAATCTTTTGAGTTGTGAAAGGTTTGAGATAAGTCCTTTGAGTTGTGAAAGATTTGAAATAAATCTTTGGAATAACCGGTTTTTGAAGTAGTATTGAGAAAATGAATTTAAAAACCATTTTCTTGCGAAGTTATATGGAAACGTTGTGTTTGTAACACGTTATGGTCATAAAACCATGTTTTTGTAATGTTCGTAAAATCATCAATGCCCACCCTGACTTTGACCCGCATAATCTTATGCCTTAAATTTTGTAGAAAACATGGTATTTAATTTGTATGAACAAGTATGTTTCGTACGTATAAAATCTCTGGTATGTAGTAGTGTAAGAGGACTTGTGATCACCAATGGTTTGCAAGGCCATTAGCATGTTGTGAAATGCAAGTAGGAAGACTCAACCCTAGCCGATTTTTGCGTTGGGCAACCAAGTCACTCCAGGTCCGTTCTGTTGGCCTCAGAGAGGTCCGTTTGGCCTAGAGCTGGGCTCGCTACACCCAGATAGATCTACCGCTCGAGTCCCTCGGTGTTCTAACTACCCATTCACATGATCTAAACCTCCTTACGTTAATCATACCGTGTATAAAATAAATTCCTGATCACCCTGACCAGCTTCCTGGTCACCCTGGCCAGATTTCCTGGTTACCCTAACCCAATCCCCGGTCACCCTGGCCGAATATCATTCACATTTCGAAAATAAGCATTTGTTTTTGGTAAAAACCGGTATGTTTAGTATAAACCTTTCGTAAATCATTTGAGTTCCTCGAAATCAATTCGTAATATGATTTAGAAATACGAGTTTTGCATTTGTTCAGAACTTTGTATGTTTTTGCAAAATGCGCATGTCTTTCTACCCCGAAAACATTTTATAAAAATGTAAGATAGTAAAGAGTGGGGGTTATGAACTCGCCTGAATATTCCTGTGCAGAGCTAGCTAATTTACGACTTCGTGATGTCGTTTCCAAGAGTTGACTTGCTAGCGTGCATTCTACAATATTCCTAACACGGAATATCTAATAAGTTTCTAAATAAACGCAGTATCCAAACTACGTGTCATCGAGCTCTACCGAATCGTTAATCGAACGATTCGACGGTAAGTTATTACTTAATAGAAACGATTAAGTTATACGAGTTAAATCTCTTTTAATGTCATTAGCAGTTTAATAAGTCTTTGAAAAAGACTTAGTTTCCGAGAGACTTAAAATGAATAAATATTTATATAAAAATATATAAATATATCGTTGTAAGTGTGTTAGCCGTCTCGAGTAGTCATACGTGTATAAAAGAATATTTCTATGAAAATATCATATAACAAACTCGTATCATATATCGCGTTTCGTATGAAAGTAATATATAATAACTTGTATTATATATATCACGTCTTGTGTATATTTGCCAAAAATATACGTATATGCCGTTTCGGCGTATAAAATAAATATGAAGAGTTATATTTATTTTATAAAAGAATCGTCGAGTTGTCGTGTTTGAAAATAAATATACAACTATATTTATTGTTGTTGTTAAAAACGGTGTTCTCGTAAGTCGTAAGTTGTGGTCGAAGGAAACTTTATATCCGTATCTCGTTTTATAAAAGTCGCTACAAAAAGCACGTTTTGTTTTATAATAAAACTTGGATTTTCTCGAAAAACGGGCAGAGTTTCCTCTGTTTTTGGACGGCCCCGACAACTAAAGTGTCGTAATTTTATCAAGATTCAACAATATTCAGTCAAGATTCAACTAAACTATATATGTACTTTCGTCAAAAATATATAAATGTAAATTATAATCGGTCGGTTCAAGCTCGTTATCACGCGATGAATTTTAATAATAAAGATAACAAAATAAACGCGCCGTTAATTTTACCAAGTCTTTATGTCGAGCCGCTTGACTAAGTTGACTGGAAATCTGACTCGAGACCCGACCCGTTGACTGTCTTTGACCCAGAACCCGAACCGGCTGACCCGAACCGACTGACCCGAACCGACTGATCCGAACCTACTGATCCGAACCGTTGACTGAGTTGACCGAGTCAACTGAACTGCTTCATGATATGACTCGAACCATACTGTTGACCTAAACCGAACCGAAGCCTGCTGGCCAGTTGTTGACTGAACCAAACTGTTGACCCGGTCCCGAGCCGAGTTAACTGTTGTTGACTGTTTGACCGCTGTTGACTCGGTCTGACCGAGTCAACCGAACCGAACCGAGATGCCACCCGAACCCAAAACTTGCCTTGAGCTGAACCACCTCGGTGAAACCCGTCGGACCAATCTCACCACCGCCGTCACTGCTACTGCCGCCGCCGTAGGCGGCGGCGCTGCTCCGCCTCCGGCTCTCTCTCTCCTCCCGAGTCTCTCTCTCTCTCCTCGAGTCTCTCTCTCTCTGATTGCAGCCACCGCACCACCACCGGACAGTGGTGGTGGTGCTCTGATCGTGAATCGAAGAAGAAAGGGAGCAGGGGGGGGTGTCTTCGCCTGAAAGGACCACCGGCAGCCGCCGGTTCTCGGTGGTTGTTCGCCGGACAGAAAATCAGAGGGAGGGAGGTGGAGGGTGGTCGGCTGGGTTGGGTTGTTGTTGTCTGATATATGGAACCGAGAGAGAGAGAGATGGAGTGTTGAAGGTAAGTCTGCATCTTGTTTGTGTGTGTATATAGATAAAATTAAGTATAGGTATGGGTCTTATAGAGTAGAGATCTTATGAGGATCTAGTTAAAAGATTTGCAAAAATCTTTAGTTAGAGGTTTGACAGGATTTTGGAAAGATTTATAAACAAAAATCTTGTAGTAAAGCTTAATATATTATGTGTAGGTTTAGGCTTGGGCCCAGGGCCCACAAGCCCATCTCGTGCGTAAGCGGCCCGTAACTCCTACGAGACCCGTTGTCAAATCCAGAACTCCGTTTAACGTCAAAAATTAAAATACACAAAAACACGGTCGGTAGTCGTTGTTTGCACGCCCGTTCGTCGATCACGGTAATAATCGCGAAAATTTGTATCGTTGCCGTTTTTAATCCGTTTTTCTATCTGGTTTCGACTATAGTCACAAAATTTTATTACGAAGCTAATATATATCGTAAAAATTTAATATTTGTCGGCGTTGTCAGTACTTCGTATGGTTTCGTTTCGTTATCGCTTAACGTTTAGCATGCTTCTCCGCGAATCACCATTCGCGCACTGTGAAGTCGGATAGACGTTCCCAGGCACTCCAAAGGCCTAATTAAGTTAATTCGCGCTGTAAACACTATTTATTATCACGTTAATCACCTGTTAATCACGTAATTAAGAGCCGTAAATTACGGGTTGTCACATTCTCCCCCTGTTACAGAAATTTCGTCCTCGAAATTTAGACTATGTTATCTCTTCAGAATTGTGTTGTTCGCAGGTAAGTCCGAATAATAACAAAGTGAATGACCGCGAAATCAAAACAAGACTTATTCGAATCATGACATTCCTCAACAATATGAACCCAACGGTAAAAGCAATATGTCTCAGTAAGTGATGTCAAAGGAAACGAGACGTAATGATACAATCACCAGTGTGACTAAGTTAACAAGGATCCAACAATGAACAGGAACTTTTACAACGTGTAAATGAGTTCTAAAAGCAATAACATCCACTGGATGAACTTAGAATCAACAAATCTCAATCTGTAATAGTTTGCATGAAACGTTCGATCGTGATCAGCGCAAGCTGCAAGTCATACTGACGCCACAAGGTGTCGCAATGAATGAAACAATTTAATAATAGAGGTGATCGAACAAGTATCACCTGTGTTTTGCATAAAACGCTCAATCATAATTAGCCCAAGCTACAAGTTTGTACTGACACCACAAGGTGTCGTAGTGATTTAAATAGTTCAATAATAACGGTGATCAAACAAATCCACCGTGTTTGAAGTCAATTGAAAACGTAATGAAGTAAATATGAATGTTTGTTCCAAACAAACATCAAAGAATTTTCAATTGAAGATGGAACACCAAAGAATTACTGTTTCGATCGAAGAGGAAGGAGCCATGAATATTGCAAGACTTTCGATTGATAATGAAAGAGACGTTAGTAGGTACACCGGAATATAAAATGGATTTGTGTACCATTGTCTTAACACACTATTGTATTAAGACTGTTGTAATGTGATAAACCAAAGCGGATTTAAAGCAATTCAATAATTAAATCCGTGTACGAGATGTGTAAATGAGTTTAGCGCAAGCTTCAAGTTAATGAATACACCACCACAAGGTGTCGAAATCCACAAATGACTTATTGGAGTCGTAGACCAAACAAGTCTACTACCACTCGGAACAAATGAAGTGTTCGTTAAAAATTGATTTGAATATGATGCTCCCAATACATCATATGGTGTCTCGAATCGAATAAGTGTAATGAGCAAGTCCAAACAATTGAACTTGGTTTTAGCGCAATCCAACAATAGACATATGTATCGATAAGAAAACTTTCGGCATGGTCACAACGAAAAACCATGTATGTAACTTGTAAAGAAATGATCGTGACACAATGACCATTAAGAGGAGTAGAGATACGAAAATCTACTCAGTAAGTGTGAAATTCGAAATTTCAATAAAAGAAATTTGAGGACTTTACCTGGGGTTTCGTGTGACGACCATTTGTTAGGTGACATTACCATGGAATATCGAACATAGCGTATTCGTCGTTAGTTAGGTGGAGGGGGGAATTGCGGAGACAATCGTCTTCTCCCTGGCGTGATTCGTGTCGTTGCAGGATCGCGTGACAAGTTGTCGTTTCCTGATTGTTAGTTCTCCTGCTGACAGGAATCTAGCGTCGTCGTTAGATTGCGTCATCGTTCCTTCTCAAAGGCCTCGCCTCGATAGTCGTGTATGTCGTATTTCAATCTCCGTTGATGTATAGCTAAAGTTTCACGTATACCTGTGCACTAGCGTTGTGTGCCGCGTAGAAGGTGATGTACCCCGACATCCGTTGGCGTAAAATTTGAGTTCTATGTATTCTCATGCGCTAGCGTTTTGTTATGCGTAGGATGCCTGCTCGGGAAGTTAAAATATCATAGACAATATGGATAATAGTGTGTGCCCGAGTTAATATTCGCGGTTCCTACGTGATGACCTTTAATAAACACACACATGAACAAATAACCAATAAGCAATCAAATAGTCCTCCTAGTCCCACTAGCCTCCCAGCCTCCCAGACTGACTCCCTAGTCCCACTAGACAATTTTCCCAGCCTCCCAGACTGACTCCCTAGTCCCACTAGACTATCCTCCCAGCCTCTCAGACTGAATCTCCTAGTCCCACTAGACTATCCTCCCAGCCTCTCAGACTGAATCTCCTAGTCCCACTAGACTATCCTCCCAGCCTCTCAGACTGATCCAGCCACCCGACTGAATTCCCTTTTCCGAAGGTCTTAATTGCATGTTTCCTAAACTCTCAGAGTGTTGTGTACTGTATGTAATCGTTTCATGTACCGTGTGTAAAACATCACAATAGCGTATGTTTGAAAACGAAATTTTGACTGTTTGTTTTTCGGCAACGGTTGGAGACCATATTCGAGTACTAGGCGTTCTGTGTGTATTCAACGTCTTAATAGTCTAAGTTCCCAGAGGAAAGTGAGGTTAGAGCCTAGGTATCACAACAGAAACCTAATTCGCTGTAACCTATAGCTCTGATACCAATCTGTCACACCCCGAAATTATCAGAGCATTGGCGTGACTGGACTGGTATCTTCATTGCACAGCGGAAGCAAAATAAGCAAAGACTTCTAGAAACTGAACGCTTGCTAAGTACTCGAATTCTCGATGGTTCTCCTATTCCAACCGTGCCATGTCTTAGAAATGCAACCTGAGAAAGAACATGCGAGAAGAATCAACAAAAAGTTGAGCGAGTTCATAGTTTGTTTGTAAAAGATTTGAAATAAATCTTTTGAGTTGTGAAAGGTTTGAGATAAGTCCTTTGAGTTGTGAAAGATTTGAAATAAATCTTTGGAATAACCGGTTTTTGAAGTAGTATTGAGAAAATGAATTTAAAAACCATTTTCTTGCGAAGTTATATGGAAACGTTGTGTTTGTAACACGTTATGTTCATAAAACCATGTTTTTGTAATGTTCGTAAAATCATCAATGCCCACCCTGACTTTGACCCGCATAATCTTATGCCTTAAATTTTGTAGAAAACATGGTATTTAATTTGTATGAACAAGTATGTTTCGTACGTATAAAATCTCTGGTATGTAGTAGTGTAAGAGGACTTGTGATCACCAATGGTTTGCAAGGCCATTAGCATGTTGTGAAATGCAAGTAGGAAGACTCAACCCTAGCCGATTTTTGCGTTGGGCAACCAAGTCACTCCAGGTCCGTTCTGTTGGCCTCAGAGAGGTCCGTTTGGCCTAGAGCTGGGCTCGCTACACCCAGATAGATCTACCGCTCGAGTCCCTCGGTGTTCTAACTACCCATTCACATGATCTAAACCTCCTTACGTTAATCATACCGTGTATAAAATAAATTCCTGATCACCCTGACCAGCTTCCTGGTCACCCTGGCCAGATTTCCTGGTTACCCTAACCCAATCCCCGGTCACCCTGGCCGAATATCATTCACATTTCGAAAATAAGCATTTGTTTTTGGTAAAAACCGGTATGTTTAGTATAAACCTTTCGTAAATCATTTGAGTTCCTCGAAATCAATTCGTAATATGATTTAGAAATACGAGTTTTGCATTTGTTCAGAACTTTGTATGTTTTTGCAAAATGCGCATGTCTTTCTACCCCGAAAACATTTTATAAAAATGTAAGATAGTAAAGAGTGGGGGTTATGAACTCGCCTGAATATTCCTGTGCAGAGCTAGCTAATTTACGACTTCGTGATGTCGTTTCCAAGAGTTGACTTGCTAGCGTGCATTCTACAATATTCCTAACACGGAATATCTAATAAGTTTCTAAATAAACGCAGTATCCAAACTACGTGTCATCGAGCTCTACCGAATCGTTAATCGAACGATTCGACGGTAAGTTATTACTTAATAGAAACGATTAAGTTATACGAGTTAAATCTCTTTTAATGTCATTAGCAGTTTAATAAGTCTTTGAAAAAGACTTAGTTTCCGAGAGACTTAAAATGAATAAATATTTATATAAAAATATATAAATATATCGTTGTAAGTGTGTTAGCCGTCTCGAGTAGTCATACGTGTATAAAAGAATATTTCTATGAAAATATCATATAACAAACTCGTATCATATATCGCGTTTCGTATGAAAGTAATATATAATAACTTGTATTATATATATCACGTCTTGTGTATATTTGCCAAAAATATACGTATATGCCGTTTCGGCGTATAAAATAAATATGAAGAGTTATATTTATTTTATAAAAGAATCGTCGAGTTGTCGTGTTTAAAAATAAATATACAACTATATTTATTGTTGTTGTTAAAAACGGTGTTCTCGTAAGTCGTAAGTTGTGGTCGAAGGAAACTTTATATCCGTATCTCGTTTTATAAAAGTCGCTACAAAAAGCACGTTTTGTTTTATAATAAAACTTGGATTTTCTCGAAAAACGGGCAGAGTTTCCTCTGTTTTTGGACGGCCCCGACAACTAAAGTGTCGTAATTTTATCAAGATTCAACAATATTCAGTCAAGATTCAACTAAACTATATATGTACTTTCGTCAAAAATATATAAATGTAAATTATAATCGGTCGGTTCAAGCTCGTTATCACGCGATGAGTTTTAATAATAAAGATAACAAAATAAACGCGCCGTTAATTTTACCAAGTCTTTATGTCGAGCCGCTTGACTAAGTTGACCGGAAATCTGACTCGAGACCCGACCCGTTGACTGTCTTTGACCCAGAACCCGAACCGGCTGACCCGAACCGACTGACCCGAACCGACTGACCCGAACCGACTGATCCGAACCTACTGATCCGAACCGTTGACTGAGTTGACCGAGTCAACTGAACTGCTTCATGATATGACTCGAACCATACTGTTGACCTAAACCGAACCGAAGCCTGCTGGCCAGTTGTTGACTGAACCAAACTGTTGACCCGGTCCCGAGCCGAGTTAACTGTTGTTGACTGTTTGACCGCTGTTGACTCGGTCTGACCGAGTCAACCGAACCGAACCGAGATGCCACCCGAACCCAAAACTTGCCTTGAGCTGAACCACCTCGGTGAAACCCGTCGGACCAATCTCACCACCGCCGTCACTGCTACTGCCGCCGCCGTAGGCGGCGGCGCTGCTCCGCCTCCGGCTCTCTCTCTCCTCCCGAGTCTCTCTCTCTCTCCTCGAGTCTCTCTCTCTCTGATTGCAGCCACCGCACCACCACCGGACAGTGGTGGTGGTGCTCTGATCGTGAATCGAAGAAGAAAGGGAGCAGGGGGGGGTGTCTTCGCCTGAAAGGACCACCGGCAGCCGCCGGTTCTCGGTGGTTGTTCGCCGGACAGAAAATCAGAGGGAGGGAGGTGGAGGGTGGTCGGCTGGGTTGGGTTGTTGTTGTCTGATATATGGAACCGAGAGAGAGAGAGATGGAGTGTTGAAGGTAAGTCTGCATCTTGTTTGTGTGTGTATATAGATAAAATTAAGTATAGGTATGGGTCTTATAGAGTAGAGATCTTGTGAGGATCTAGTTAAAAGATTTGCAAAAATCTTTAGTTAGAGGTTTGACAGGATTTTGGAAAGATTTATAAACAAAAATCTTGTAGTAAAGCTTAATATATTATGTGTAGGTTTAGGCTTGGGCCCAGGGCCCACAAGCCCATCTCGTGCGTAAGCGGCCCGTAACTCCTACGAGACCCGTTGTCAAATCCAGAACTCCGTTTAACGTCAAAAATTAAAATACACAAAAACACGGTCGGTAGTCGTTGTTTGCACGCCCGTTCGTCGATCACGGTAATAATCGCGAAAATTTGTATCGTTGCCGTTTTTAATCCGTTTTTCTATCTGGTTTCGACTATAGTCACAAAATTTTATTACGAAGCTAATATATATCGTAAAAATTTAATATTTGTCGGCGTTGTCAGTACTTCGTATGGTTTCGTTTCGTTATCGCTTAACGTTTAGCATGCTTCTCCGCGAATCACCATTCGCGCACTGTGAAGTCGGATAGACGTTCCCAGGCACTCCAAAGGCCTAATTAAGTTAATTCGCACTGTAAACACTATTTATTATCGCGTTAATCACCTGTTAATCACGTAATTAAGAGCCGTAAATTACGGGTTGTCACAACAAGATCTCATTCTACCCTATTCTCCGATTAGGTCCCGACTCATTAACATAGTTATCCGATACTAGGTGCCATTTGATTCCTTGATTCTTCAAGCTTTGTTTAATCTTTTATACAAGACTTATACGCAATCCCATGTGAGTACATAGCTCACCTCTTTTACATTTTTCAAATGTTTTGGGGTGATTCATATGTGTAACCGATTTATTTTCAAATGTATGGCATATATGTGTTTACTAAGTGCTTTTTGTGTATTATTCTGATTATGCAAACACGACAATTGAGAACATGAACCAAATCATTAAAAGATCTATCTATCTTCATAGTTAGATTCTTGTATCTTAGATCTTTCGATCTTCATAGTGAGATTTTTAAGAAGTGCTTTACACGACGATGGTTATTTGTTTATGTATAGAGATTGTTGGTGATTTAGATAATGAAACTGGAGTAACACAATAAGAACATGGTGGATACACTGCTGGTACTTCCTATATATAAGTGTGCTTATTGTATTACCCTTCGTAGCGTTATCCCAAATCACCATTAGGATTTAGGATGTTATGATTCAATGATTCAATGTGACCAAAACCAAAGTATAGTTTGATATACTACCAAATCACAAACCAAAGTATATTTTTATATACTTCCAATGCATAGATTGATATGCTACAAATGTGGTATTGTTTACCAAAGCATAGTTTGATATGCTATCAATATGATATTGTTTACCAAAGTATAGTTTGATATACTACCGATTGTTAACAAAACTAGGTCCTTATAGTATCTATCTATCTTCATACATTGATTCTTGTAGGATGTTTAAAGTGCTAATTTGAAATCCTTGACTGGATTTAATTGTGTACTTTAATACGTATATGACAAGACGATGTGACACAACCAGTCCTTGTAGCATCTATCTATCTATCTTCATAGTTAGATACTCGTGGGATGTTTAAAGTTTAATTGAAGTCCTTGACTGGATTCTTTGTGTACTTTAATGCGTGTTTACAAGTTGATGATTATGTGTTTATGTAACACCTCGAAAATATACGTCCTATAATGTGTTGACACGTGTCATAACCTTTGAACGTGTGAAAGAATACTTTCGAGGGACTAAAGTTGACAAACAATGAAACTATGTAAATATAAGGGTTCAAAATGTCAACAATGAATAAATATACTTTACAATAATCCTACATGATGTTTATAACCTTAAACGAATAAATCATAGATCATACGTAGCTAATTATGAAAGAAAGTGAGAGATTACAAACTACAGGGGTTAAATGTGTCAACATGTTTAAGATATACCTCTGAGTGACCTTTTAGCAAACCCGAAGCTTTGTAACGATTAATTATGCTCACTTGAATGTGTGATAAAAATATCACCAAGTTTCGTTATCGTATGAGAAAGTTATGATAAAATTCGTGTGCGAGGGGTTAGAAGCATCAACATGGAAATTTAGGATTTTTCGGGTAAACACAAAGTGGCCAAGGACTTCACAAAGTGGGTATAAGCCTTAAAGCCCCTATATATCAATATTAAAGGCCTAGAATGCAAGAAATGAAGTGAAAGCGACGTTTAGGAGAACCGGGGACTAAACATGCAATAAAGGAAAACTTCAAAACCTGAGCCGGAGACCCAAGCGGGCCGCGTAAGATCATGAAGACCTTTACGCGGGCTGCGTGCGATGCCCAGTTGCAGAAATAACAGGCAGGTGTCTGTTCAGTCCCTTAACCGACTCCAATTGCATTTCCTTGATACCATGGGCTTCCTAAACTGGTTTTGAGGCTATAGGGGACACTTGTATACATCCATGATCCTTAGTAGCCTTGCATGTCAACAATCTATGAGCTTAAAGACACTATATAAGACCCAGATTTTGTCAAACATTGATTATTCATCTCATCTGCATTTCTTGAAGACTTCTGGAACTCAAGAGCCTTTTCTAAGCCTTCCTAATCGTTCATTAGACACTTGTAAGTATGCTTAACCTTCTTTAATTAAGTTTTGATTAGTTTATAGCTTAAAAGTCAAACCGTCGTAAGTAACGGTTGACTTTTTGATTAATCGCTAATGGTCCAGCGATTAGGAAAACGTAAGGTTGTTATAAGTTGGTAATTAGGTGGTCAATAAACCCTTAAAAGGGTACTCACTGATTCCCATCTTAACTAGGTCATTTGTCGAGTCAAAGATGATTAGAAAAAGTCAACAGAAATGTAAACTTTGATTTAACGCATAATTAACGATGTAAAAGGCGTGTAACCTATTTTATCATTCATATAACTTGGTAATAAGTATAAGAACTTGTCTAAGCTTGTTTGATTCGACAACTTTCTGTTTAAGATCGATTCGGAACCGAAAGGCGCATAGTTTGACTTTCTGCTTTGACTTCGGTTCTGACCCGGTTTTGATAGGTTTAGACATGCCTTAAAGTTCCATTAGGACCTAGTTACATGATTGTATAATCCTCTGCGTTTATACCACTTGAATCCTGAATTGTCCGAAGTTTCCGTTAAGTGCTTAAATATTGACCGTAATGCCCTTATGACCATAAAACGAGAATTTTGGAAATATGAAAGTACAATAATCTTTGTTACTGATTATTAAACATGTCCCTAAATTTTCACATCAGTTGGAGGTCTAGATTAGGAGTTATGCTTAATGACGTAATTAGAACGCTTCTTAATAATAAAACGGCGTCATTAGCGTAAAGCCTATCTAAACCCAATTTTTGACACCAAACCATTTACCCATTGATGTAATATAATATTTTGGGATTTTTGAAGATTTTTAATTATTTTTAAACTGATCATAAGCTAGGATTAGTGCCTTGATTCGGTAAATACCGAATATACCCTTTTAGGCCATAAAATGAGTTTTACAAATCCTTTTGACACCAATCCAATTGTTGCTGATTTTAAATAATAAATGAAGCATATTGAACCTGTTGAACTGATCAGAAAACTTAGAATCCTATTTTAACCCGTACATCGCTTAAAACGGCGTTATACGCATATTAAACGCATAGTAAGGGTTTAAAACCATTTTGTCACATAAGACTTAACACCAACTGATATACCATGTTAAAATAATCTATTTTACTGAATTATTCAGACTTGGATCACAGAAGCTTAATTGATCCCTTTTATAATCTTTAAAATGACCAAAATACCCTTACGGGGTTTAATATGAGATTGAACTCGTTTTGGGCATAATGGAAGGTATCCTACTGATATCACAACATATTTAAGGCATGTTAAGTTAGGAAACCTGTTTAGGACTCTTATGGTTACCCGTTACGCTTCATGCGCGTTCGGTTCGGTTTATGTAACTAGTTTACATAAATTAGCTGAAACGGGTCAAACCTTATCGGTTTTATCTCAAAATCCAGAATGTGTATAATATACCCATATTAAGCAAGTCTTCAAACTTGTCGGGTCTAAATCACATTCTATCCGGTCTTCGCTTAATCATGCGTTCGAACCGTATATTCCTTTAAAACTAACCGGTCTAAGTTTAGACTTAATTAAAGACCCATTAGGATTCTAATTGGTTATTATAAACCTTCGTTCCAGAATAGGAGACCCGGTAAAAGATACTTGCACTCGCTGATTGTGATTTATACTTGCTCAGGTAAATACTTTTAACTTATTTTCTCTATACGGGCTTGGGGTACGGTATATAAAATACCGCTTGGTCGGGCATTCGACCTTAATCATTTGTTGGTTAAGTATTATCGAGATGACCGTTTAAATTGTTTTGTTTGCTTAAAGCCTTTGGGGGGTTAATGACCATGTCCCGGATATCCCTGGCATCATTTTACGAAATGGCCACGACCTAAGCACGGGGCGTAGGCGTACGCCCGACGGTGTTTCATATAATTAATGTGGTGTGTCCATTGATCTTTAACCCCGCACGAACCGGGCTACTGAACGCATAAGAAACATGTAAATCTGTTATGAGTATTATATTCAAATAATTATCCCAAGTTATAAAATATTATTTGTGCCTTGTGCCTTAAATTCATTTTCTTAAACTCTTTTCAAAATGAGTCGGTTGATTGTATTTACTAGTGTAAACTGACGTATTTTCTCAAAAAGGTTAAGTGCAGGTACTACGCGTAATAGGCTGGCTTTTCTCCTAGCATCCACAATAGTCTCACAAGCTTGGATGTCATAGACTGTTGAACATTGTTTCCTTTTATTTTGATCTACCTGTGGATTTATATTCAACTATTTGTGATACTTAATATTACAATGTTGTTTGGTTGAAATGAATCTATACTTTGCTTCCGCTGTGCATTTAAATATTGTGTTGTTTGACTATTATGTTACCAACCACGTCACGATACTCCCCTACCGGGCCCACCGGTAATACATGGAAATCCGGGGTGTGACAGGTTGGTATCAGAGCCAACACTGAGTGAATTAAACACTAGCCTTTTGTGTTTAATCTCAGTGACACAATTGCACATTCCTAAATCTTCGAGTCTAGACAAAGAACTTAGGAATAATCCAAAATGTTTTTATTTTAATTTTAACTTTGTCCTTTATTTTTTCCTTGTTATTACCTTTGTTTATATTGATAGGTTTAACAATGCCGCCAAGATTCAGGCAAGGAGGACGAGGAAAAGGGCCAATCAGCGCCCCTAACGACCACGAGGCCGGGCCTTCGCACCGGCGAACTCCTTCTTCTACAAGGAGTATCGATCCGCGAGAACCTTGGAAGACTTATGAGGAGCCTGCCAGACAATCTACGTCATATAGCTCAACGCCTCCATATCACCACTCCTTTGGGCCTCAGTCCGAGAATGAGCCCAACAACCCGCAACCTTCATACATACCACTACAGCGATCTTTATCGCACAATTCCTTCGGCGACCCTACTCCTGTCTTTCAGGGCCAGTTTAACCCGGCGGACTACCTACCAGAACAAGTGGGCTTTAACCCACTAGAACCGGAGGATCACTTTTCCGGTGATCCAGCGATGAATATGGACAAGGACACAGATCCCGTCGAGCCTGCAACCGGAACCCCGAACCATCCTGTTGAGATCTCTGATGGTTCGTCTTTTCCCGGATCACCATACCAGGGTCCGGATAGTCACCAGGCGCGGTTCAACCAGTGTGAGTGGTACTACACACCATCTCACCATTCATCGCCTCACCAGCAGCAGCAACAGCAGCAGCAAGATCCCTCTGGGGATCCACGTTTAGTGGCAGTCACGCCACCGCCTCCACCGCCGCCAGTTCATCTAGCACCTCCAGAACCACCAAGACGTAGGAGGAGTGGCGCACGGATGTCAGCACGAGGAGGGGATTTTCATTTCAGCACCCCTCAACACTCTAGTGGCAGCCACTACCCGCCACTTTATGAAGACCCACAGATGGGTGGACCTTCAGTTCCAGTATCAGAGGTGAATTCGGCACCTGTTGCACCGCCACCATCGGGTTATGGCAACCCTATCCCTGCTTATACTGCTCCAGGAACATACAATCCATTCGGACCGCCAGCATACCCTAACTATAACTATGCTGAGGATCCTTACCAGGTGGCATCAAACTACCTTGCCCAAAATCCTGAGGGACCTTATGGAACCCCTTGGGGAATAGGATACCCAGCTCGTGGGTATCAAGCACCTGCTCAGCCACTACTACAGCACCAGCCGCCACGGTTTTCCCCACCGGAGCAGGAGGATCTCCGTCAAAGGCTGGAAAGGGTTGAGCGAGACTTCCAGAGGGAACGTAGGAAGAATCAGGGATTCATGAGTGGCTTAGCAAGTTTGCTGAAAGGAAAGAAGAAACGGGATCGTTAAATCCCAATATGTATTATTGTATTTCCTTGTTTAAATCAAGTCCCTGCGTGGACATTTATTTATGTGAGTATGTAGTCCCTGCGTGGACATCTATCTTTGTACTTAGTCCCTACGCGGACTTATCTCTGTTAGTCCCTGCGTGGACATTATTTTTGTAAACAGTCCCTGCGAGGACTTGTATTATCTATGTAGCTCCTGCGTGGGCAAGTGTTTCTCCGAAAAGTCCCGTTTAGGGCAAAGTGTATTACTTTTAAATTTTAATGGAATGTTAAGTTTGAAAATTTCATTTATGTCATCTATGCATTTATATATTATACATGAGATAAACGAAATAAAATCATTCCTTTTAAAAATGATCTGCCTATTAAATATTAAATAAAGATCTTAAAGGTAAAACCTAGCCTACATGTCCTTATAAGACTTGGCCAAGATGGTAAGACCTGTATAAAAGATTCAAATCCCTGTTAACATCTGAAAACATGTTAACACTCCTGGCAGATGTGATTCGTTAAAATCACACACGTCATTCTTATGTAAGGATTCTTCAAAAGATTCCTAACCCAACTTAATGATCTCTGAATCATGGGTTTAAATCATCAATTAAGATGATCATATTTTGACTATACACTAGTAATACAATGCCTACGGGCCTTGCTCATTTCTACATGAGCCAAAAGACAGTGGTAGCTATGACTCCCTGTCCGAAAAAGGTAATGAACTATGTTCAAACTTTAAAAGCCTTGATTCTCTGAAATCATAGCTTATGATTTAAATTGTCCTTGTGACTAGGTCTTTTGTGCTACTAATAAAACTGTTATTGTTTTATAATTAGGATAAATTATAATGGAAATCCTAAATAAATGTGAGTAACAAATTAACCATATATTCTCTACGTTTACCACGGTTAATAAATTGCCATAAAAGACAATTCTATAATAAACTCACCAATAAATTATTGTCAATATGTAACAGTTCAAGCAACATGGCCAACTCAAGCGAGATTAATAGTCATCCAAGGAGAGAGCATGATAATGCCCGAGTAAATGTAGCGGGTGCAGAATTACAGGCAATGATAGATAATGCCGTTAATCGAGCTTTGGATAGACAGCTCCATGAATCCAGTGGTACCCATACAAGGACCCGATCTGCACCACACTCTAGAACACCCTCCAGGACTGACACTGCCCACAGTAGTAATTCTCACCACTCATCAAACCGGAGGAGTGTTCCATCCCAAAGAGTCAAACTAAATCAAGAACCCCGTAATAAGGGTTGCTCCTATAAGTACTTCGTTTCGTGCAAACCCAGGGATTTCACTGGGGAAAAAGGAGCTGTGGATTGCATGACTTGGTTGGACGAGATGGATACGGTAGTGGATATCAGTGGTTGCGATAATAGGGATATTGTGAAATTCGTGTCTCAGTCTTTCAAGGGTGAAGCATTAGCTTGGTGGAGATCTTTGATCCAAGCTACGGGGAAAATCTCGTTGTACAATATGACCTTGGAACAATTCATGTCACTGATCAAGGAAAACTACTGCCCTCAGCATGAGGTTGAGAAAATTGAAGCTGACTTCTTGTCGCTGGTCATGAGAAACCTAGACTGTCAGGCCTACCTTACCAGTTTCAATACTTTGTCAAGATTGGTTCCATATTTAGTAACCCCGGAACCCAAACGTATAGCTCGTTTCATCGGGGGTTTGGCCCCGGAGATCAAGGCAAGTGTGAAGGCCTCCAGACCAGCTACTTTTTGGTCTGCAGCGAACATATTATTGTCTCTTACCTTGGACGCGGTCAGGCAGAAATCGCATAGGAACACTGATACCGAAAAGAGGAAGCGTGAGGATGACAACTCACGACGTTCAGACAAGAAGCATAAAGGAAACAATGACCACAAGAAGGGGTCAGGATTTAGGAAGGATGGTCAGCAGTCGGGTGAAAAACCCAGATGTAAAATCTGCAAGAGACAGCACTTTGGGAAGTGCAGGTATGAATCGAATTCGCATACACAATCGAAAACTTTTGCATGTGGGTTATGCAAGTCCAAGGAACACAAAACCTTGGATTGCAAAAAGATGAAGGATGCAACCTGCTACGGTTGCAATGAAAAGGGGCACATCAAGACCAATTGCCCAAAATACGCCAAGAAGCCTGAAGAGGCCAAGAAGACCAATGCTAGGGTCTTCAGGATGGATGCTAAGGAAGCCGTCCATGACGACAATGTGATAACAGGTACCTTCCTCGTAAATGATGTTTATGCGAGAGTGTTATTTGATTCAGGCGCTGATAAGTCGTTCGTAGATAATAAGTTTTGTGAATTGTTGAAACTACCTGTTAAGACCTTAAGTGTGAAGTATGAGGTGGAACTAGCAGATGGCACTTTAGAAACCGCCTCAACGTTATTAGATGTATGTTTCATATCCATTAAGAACCACTCTTTTCCTTTGTCCCTACTTCCTTTGAAACTAGCTGGTTTTGACATAGTTTTGGGCATGGACTGGTTATCTCATAACCAGGCCCAGATTGTCTGTAATAAGAAGCAAGTGATGATCAAGACTCCGTCTGGTGAATCACTTACTATCCAGGGAGATACCCAGTGTGGGCTGCCTGAGCAAATGTCTATGCTCAAGGGCTCTAAGTGTTTGAAGAAGGGTTGTGTCATCTACATGGCACAAGTGATTATTGATGAGCCGAAGCCCAAGATTGGGGATATCCCCGTCGTTTCTGAATACCTGAGGTTTTTCCTGAAGAACTACCTGGTTTGCCACCAGATAGGCAAGTAGAATTCAGAATTGACATTATTCCTGGATCAGCACCGGTAGCAAGGGCGCCTTATAGGTTGGCACCAACAGAGATGAAGGAATTGAGAACGCAGCTAGATGATTTGCTAGCCAAAGGTTTCATCAAACCTAGTTCGTCTCCTTGGGGAGCACCGGTTTTATTTGTAAAGAAGAAGAATGGATCGATGCGTCTGTGCATCGACTACCGTGAGCTTAATAAGGTCACTATCAAGAATAGGTATCCCTTGCCCAGAATCGACGATCTGTTCGATCAACTTCAAGGGGCAAGTTTCTTCTCTAAGATTGACTTAAGGTCAGGCTATCACCAACTGAAGGTTAGAGATGAAGACGTACACAAGACTGCATTTAGGACTCGTTATGGTCATTACGAGTTCCTAGTGATGCCTTTTGGGCTCACTAATGCACCGGCCGCATTCATGGATCTCATGAATCGCGTTTGCAAGCCTTACATGGATAAATTTGTCATCCTCTTCATCGATGATATCCTCATCTACTCGAAGAACCAAAGTGACCACAAGAAGCACCTTCATTGCATTCTGGAACTACTTCATAAAGAAAAGCTCTATGCCAAGTTCTCGAAGTGTGAATTCTGGCTTCGAGAAGTCCAATTTCTTGGACATGTTGTTAGTGAGCGTGGTATCCAAGTAGATCCCGCTAAAGTTGAAGCTGTCATGAATTGGCAAGAGCCAAAGACGCCTACAGAAATTCATAGCTTCCTAGGTTTGGCAGGATACTATAGGCGATTCATTGAAAACTTCTCAAGGATTGCTGCACCCCTGACTTCGCTGACGCGTAAGAAGATTAAGTTTGACTGGGGTCCTAAGCAGCAGGAATCCTTCGATATTCTGAAACAAAAGTTGAGCAATGCTCCAGTACTGACATTGCCGGATGGAATCGAGGAGTTTGTAGTTTATTGTGATGCATCACACACCGGGATGGGATGTGTGCTTATGCAGAAAGGCAAAGTCATTGCCTATGCTTCACGCCAATTAAAGGTGCACGAAAAGAATTACACCACCCATGACTTGGAGTTGGGTGCCGTTGTATTCGCACTAAAACTTTGGAGGCACTACTTATATGGAATCAAATGTGTGATCTATTCTGATCACAAGAGCCTTCAACATCTGTTCAATCAGAAGGACTTGAACATGAGGCAACGCCATTGGATGGAAACTCTGAATGATTATGATTGTGAAATCAGATACCATCCCGGCAAGGCGAATGTAGTCGCTGATGCCTTGAGTCGAAAGGAAAGGGTGAAACCCATCCGAATCAATGCCAAGAGCATTGAAATAAAGAACAATTTGATTGAAAGGTTGTTAGCTGCACAGAAGGAAGCTGTGTTGGAAGCTAACTACCCTAATGAAAAGCTAGGGGTAACTGAGGAGCAGTTATCTCTTAGCAAGGACGAAATCCTGAGATTAAATGGACGAATATGGGTTCCAATTTTTGGAGGACTTCGAGATGTTATCCTCCAGGAGGCCCATAGTTCTAAATACTCCGTTCACCCTGGAGCTGATAAGATGTACCAGGATCTAAGGGCAAGCTATTGTTGGATAGGCTTGAAAAAGTCTGTAGCTGCCTATGTAGCTAAATGCTTGACTTATGCGCAAGTAAAAGCGGAACATCAAAAGCCGTCAGGTTTGCTACAACAACCTGAACTTCCCACATGGAAGTGGGAAATGGTAACTATGGATTTTATCACCAAGTTACCCAAGACAAGGAAAGGAAATGATACGATATGGGTTATAGTTGATAGACTGACTAAGTCAGCACATTTCCTACCCATTAAGGAGACTTACAGCTCCGACATGTTAGCCCAGTTGTACGTGGATAAGATTGTAGCTTTACATGGCATACCTGTGTCTATTATCTCCGACAGGGATACTAGATGCACGTCACATTTTTGGAAAAGTTTCCAACAATCTTTGGGCACGCGTTTGAATTTTAGTACGGCTTACCATCCTCAGGCGGACGGCCAGAGTGAGCGTACTATTCAAACGTTGGAAGACATGCTTCGAGCATGTGTGATTGACTTGGGTGGTAGTTGGGATAACCACCTACCGTTAATCGAGTTCTCCTACAACAATAGCTACCATACCAGCATTAAGGCTGCGCCTTTCGAGGCCTTATACGGTAGAAAGTGTAGAACGCCCGTTTGTTGGGCGGAAGTTGGAGATGTCCAATTATCAGGACCAGAGATAGTCTTTGAAACGACGGACAAGATTGTCCAGATTCATGACCGTCTCAAAGCTGCCCGAGATAGGCAGAAGAGTTACGCGGATCCAAAGCGTAAATCCATGAAATTTGAAGTTGGTGACAAAGTCTTACTTAAAGTATCACCCTGGAAAGGAGTGATGCGTTTTGGTAAGAAAGGTAAGTTAAGCCCGAGGTATATAGGACCATTCGAGATAATCGAATGTGTTGGGTCAGTGGCTTACAAGTTAAACTTACCTGAAGAGCTCAGTGGTATTCATAATGTATTCCACATCTGTAATCTGAAGAAGTGTTTCGTAGATGAATCACTGGTTATACCACATACGGATGTGCATATAGATGAGAGCTTGAAATTTTTGGAAAAAACCATTGTCGATCGAGGATCGACAGGTTAAGAAGCTTCGAAGGAAGCATGTACCGATTGTAAAGGTCAAATGGGATGCCCGTAGGGGTCCCGAATACACGTGGGAGGTAGAGTCCACTATGAAAGAGAAATACACTCATTTGTTTCAGTAAATCTCGAGGTCGAGATTTCTTTTAAGGGGGTGAGGATGTAACACCTCGAAAATTTACGTCCTATAATGTGTTGACACGTGTCATAACCTTTGAACGTGTGAAAGAATACTTTCGAGGGACTAAAGTTGACAAACAATGAAACTATGTAAATATAAGGGTTCAAAATGTCAACAATGAATAAATATACTTTACAATAATCCTACATGATGTTTATAACCTTAAACGAATAAATCATAGATCATGCGTAGCTAATTATGAAAGAAAGTGAGAGATTACAAACTACAGGGGTTAAATGTGTCAACATGTTTAAGATATATCTCTGAGTGACCTTTTAGCAAACCCGAAGCTTTGTAACGATTAATTATGCTCACTTGAATGTGTGATAAAAATATCACCAAGTTTCGTTATCGTATGAGAAAGTTATGATAAAATTCGTGTGCGAGAGGTTAGAAGCGTCAACATGGAAATTTAGGATTTTTCGGGTAAACACAAAGTGACCAAGGACTTCACAAAGTGGGTATAAGTCTTAAAGCCCCTATATGTCAATATTAAAGGTTTAGAATGCAAGAAATGAAGTGAAAGCGACGTTTAGGAGGACCGGGGACTAAACATGCAATAAAGGAAAACTTCAAAACCTGAGCCGGAGACCCAAGCGGGCCGCGTAAGATCATGAAGACCTTTACGCGGGCTGCGTGCAACGCCCAGTTGCAGAAATAACAGGCAGGTGTCTGTTCAGTCCCTTAACCGACTCCAATTGCATTTCCTTGATACCATGGGCTTCCTAAACTGGTTTTGAGGCTATAGGGGACACTTGTATACATCCATGATCCTTAGTAGCCTTGGATGTCAACAATCTATGAGCTTAAAGACACTATATAAGACCCACATTTTGTCAAACATTGATCATTCATCTCATCTTCATTTCTTGAAGACTTCTGGAACTCAAGAGCCTTTTCTAAGCCTTCCTAATCGTTCATTAGACACTTGTAAGTATGCTTAACCTTCTTTAATTAAGTTTTGATTAGTTTATAGCTTAAAAGTCAAACCGTCGTAACTAACGGTTGACTTTTTGATTAATCGCTAATGGTCCAGCGATTAGTCAAACTTAAGGTTGTTATAAGTTGGTAATTAGGTGGTCAATAAACCCTTAAAAGGGTACTCACTGATTCCCATCTTAACTAGGTCATTTGTCGAGTCAAAGATGATTAGAAAAAGTCAACAGAAATGTAAACTTTGATTTAACGCATAATTAACGATGTAAAAGGCGTGTAACCTATTTTATCATTCATATAACTTGGTAATAAGTATAAGAACTTGTCTAAGCTTGTTTGATTCGACAACTTTCTGTTTAAGATCGATTCGGAACCGAAAGGCGCATAGTTTGACTTTCTGCTTTTACTTCGGTTCTGACCCGGTTTTGATAGGTTTAGACATGCCTTAAAGTTCCATTAGGACCTAGTTACATGATTGTATAATCCTCTGCGTTTATACCACTTGAATCCTGAATTGTCCGACGTTTCCGTTAAGTGCTTAAATATTGACCGTAATGCCCTTACGACCATAAAACGAGAATTTTGGAAATATGAAAGTACAATAATCTTTGTTACTGATTATTAAACATGTCCCTAAATTTTCACATCAGTTGGAGGTCTAGATTAGGAGTTATGCTTAATGACGTAATTAGAACGCTTCTTAATAATAAAACGGCGTCATTAGCGTAAAGCCTATCTAAACCCAATTTTTGACACCAAACCTTTTACCCACTGATGTAATATAATATTTTGGGATTTTTGAAGATTTTTAATTATTTTTAAACTGATCATAAGCTAGGATTAGTGCCTTGATTCGGTAAATACCGAATATACCCTTTTAGGCCATAAAATGAGTTTTACAAATCCTTTTGACACCAATCCAATTGCTGCTGATTTTAAATAATAAATGAAGCATTTTGAACCTGTTGAACTGATCAGAAAACTCAGAATCCTATTTTATCCCGTACATCGCTTAAAACGGCGTTATACGCATATTAAACGCATAGTAAGGGTTTAAAACCATTTTGTCACATAAGACTTAACACCAACTGATATACCATGTTAAAATAAGCTATTTTACTGAATTATTCAGACCTGGATCACAGAAGCTTAATTGATCCCTTTTATAATCTTTAAAATGACCAAAATACCCCTACGGGGTTTAATATGAGATTGAACTCGTTTTGGGCATAATGGAAGGTATCCTACTGATATCACAACATATTTAAGGCATGTTAACTTAGGAAACCTGTTTAGGACTCTTATGGTTACCCGTTACGCTTCATGCGCGTTCGGTTCGGTTTATGTAACTAGTTTACATAAATTAGCCGAAACGGGTCAAACCTTATCGGTTTTATCTCAAAATCCAGAATGTGTATAATATACCCATATTAAGCAAGTCTTCAAACTTGTCGGGTCTAAATCACATTCTATCCGGTCTTCGCTTAATCATGCGTTCGAACCGTATATTCCTTTAAAACTAACCGGTCTAAGTTTAGACTTAATTAAAGACCCGTTAGGATTCTAATAGGTTATTATAAACCTTCGTTCCAGAATAGGAGACCCGGTAAAAGATACTTGCACTCGCTGATTGTGATTTATACTTGCTCAGGTAAATACTTTTAACTTATTTTCCCTATACGGGCTTGGGGTACGGTATATAAAATACCGCTTGGTCGGGCATTCGACCTTAATCATTTGTTGGTTAAGTATTATCGAGATGACTGTTTAAATTGTTTTGTTTTCTTAAAGCCTTTGGGGGGTTAATGACCATGTCCCGGATATCCCTGGCATCATTTTACGAAATGGCCATGACCTAAGCACGGGGCGTAGGCGTACGCCCGACGGTGTTTCATATAATTAATGTGGTGTGTCCATTGATCTTTAACCCGGCACGAACCGGGCTACTGAACGCATAAGAAACATGTAAATCTGTTACGAGTATTATATTCAAATAATTATCCCAAGTTATAAAATATTATTTGTGCCTTGTGCCTTAAATTCATTTTCTTAAACTCTTTTCAAAATGAGTCGGTTGATTGTATTTACCAGTGTAAACTGACGTATTTTCTCAAAAAGGTTAAGTGCAGGTATTACGCGTAATAGGCTGGCTTTTCTCCTAGCATCCACAATAAGTCTCGCAAGCTTCGATGTCATAGACTGTTGAACATTGTTTCCTTTTATTTTGATCTACCTGTGGATTTATATTCAACTATTTGTGATACTTAATATTACAATGATGTTTGGTTGAAATGAATCTATACTTTGCTTCCGCTGTGCATTTAAATATTGTGTTGTTTGACTATTATGTTACCAACCACGTCACGATACTCCCCTACCGGGCCCACCGGTAATACGTGGAAATCCGGGGTGTGATAGTTTATGTGGTTAGTAGTTATTTAAATAACGAAACAAGTGTAATACCATAAGAACATGGTGGATACGCCGCTGGTACTTCCTATATATAAGTGTTCTTATTGTATTACTCTTGTAGCGTTATCCAAATCACTTTAGGATTTTTATGTACGGTTGATTCAATGTTCGATTATTCAAATCCTTGTAGAATCTTCCATATTTTTCTATATGTTAGATTCTTAGAAGGATACCCAAAGTATTATTATAAATCATTGACTTGATTTCTAATAATACTCACACGAGTTATGACCGATTTCAATATTGTTATTATTAATCCTTGATTGGATTTCTAATAACACACTCACAAGTTTTATGACCGCTATCAATGTGATTTTTTATTTTTTTTGGGTAAAGGGTTACCCCGATTAAATTTCATTCAACACCAAATAAAACAAGTGAGGAATATAGTACACCTCAGTTCTCTAGAAGGACATGCCATTGCTAGAGTTCACACGCAAAACAACAAAGCAAAAGCTCATATGCAAAACAAAACAAAGCAAACAAGTCAAAAACGACAAACAAGCACCAAAAACGGATCCAACCAAACGTGCTCATAAATCAGCCACATTCATCTTGGTCCATCAGCAATTCTCGAGGGAGACTCCAGTCGCTCAAAACTTGACTCACGTTACTCGTTCTTCGAAACTTCATAGTATGTAATTTCATTCTAACGGTCATAAGGGTCACCTCAATAACTTGAGCCGCACTCCTTTTCTTTGAAGAGAATAATCTGTTATTTCGTTCTTGCCAAATAAAGTAAGCCGACGCCGCCACCACTAATTTGCCAATGATGTGAGAGGCTCGTTTGGACTCCGCATGTTGCAGTAAATAACTCATAATCCCGTCCCACGCCCTCTCTATTGTTAGCATACCCGCCTTCTCGCGAACCCCATACCAAACTTGAGATGCAAACTCGCACTCAAAAAAGAGGTGATCATGAGAGTCCGGTCCCGATGTACATAAAGAACAACACAAAAGGTTGTAGTTAGCATTACCCGACGATCCCCATTTGCACATAATATCCTGAGTTTTTAGTTTCTTGCAAACTATAAGCCACATGAGAAAAGAATGCCGAGGGATAGCCTAAGGAAACCACACTATACGATCCCACTCAACCTTCTCTTGAACCTGACGAATATCGTTCCACACTCCATAAGTGCTATAGTCCATATCTTTACCGTCTCTAGAGCGCCAAATAGTCTTATCTTGCACATGAGGGTCTAACATGACATTAGAAAAGTCATGTAAACCCGGAAATCTAGTCACCCATGAGTTCGGCCATACCCACCTTCCGTTTTGAAATATATCCGCAACCGTGAACCTCATATCAAACCCCGCATTAGATATCATTCTCGGTGTAATAAAGAGATTCAAAGGGCACAAATTATCCCATGTATCAAACCAGACTCGTGTGTTAGCTCCGTTACCCAACTTAATCCAAATGTGTCGACGTATGAGCATTCTCAGTTGAAGTATCTTCCGCCAACCCCACGTAATGTTATTCCGAGCAGGAACATCCCAAAAACTTCTATCCCGGATGCGATACGAGTGAACCCATTTAACCCATAATGATTCCCTATGACTTAAGAGACTCCAGATGTGAGCAACCATAAGAGCAGTATTCATGTCAGAAATTCTCTGGATACCTAACCCACCTTCTTCCTTAGGCAAACACACACGACTCCATTTTACTTTCGCCTTACCCTTTATATTATTCCCTTGAGCCCAAAGAAATCTTCGCATCCTATCTTCAAGATCATGGACAATTATTTTTGGTAATATAAAAACGGAAGACCAATAAACATGCATAGACGCTAACACTGATCTAACAAGTTGAAGACGACCAGCAAACGACAAGCTTTTTGCTTTCCAATCAGTGATTCGAGATTCCAAGTTTTCAACAAGCTTTTTACAATCAGAATAATTCAATCTAGACGAGATAAGAGGAACACCAAGATACCTAACCGTAAAAACGCCTTCATCGAACTGCATAATACTACGGATTTGATCTTTCACATAATTCGGAACACCTCCAAAAAAAGCATTGCTCTTCGTTATGCTAGGAACCAAGCCCGACATATTCTTGAACAGATTCAACGACTCTAGAATAACAGCAGCTGAATTAGGGTCACCACGAGCAAACAAGAATAAATCATCAGCAAAATATAAGTTAATAATTCTTTGCTCTTCACACTTATGATGAAATCTAAAATCAGCAGTAATCTCCACTTGCTTTTAAAGAATCAACGTAAGGACCTCCATTACCAAAGTAAAAAGATAAGGAGACATAGGATCCCCCTGGCGTAAACCCCTCTTCCCTTTAAAATACCCATGAAGATTCCCGTTTATAGCGAGAGAAAACGTAGTAGAAGTAACACACGCCATAACCCATTTAATAATCTTTTGGTGAAACCAAAAGCCATGTAAAATATCATCCAAGAAACCCCAATCAATAGTATCATAAGCCTTCTGAATATCGACTTTAAACGCACATCTCGACGGACCATGATTATGATGATAGTTGTGCATTAACTCCTGGGTTAGGAGGATATTATCTGAGATCTTCCTACCCAGGATAAAAGCTGACTGATTAATATTAAAAACATCTCCTAGGCCTTCTTTAATACGAGTAGTAATAATCTTACTTATACACTTATAAAGAGTATTACAGCAAGATATAGGCCTATAGTCCGTTACAGAATCGGGAGTCTTAACCTTCAGGATAAGAGAGATTACCGTGTGATTCAGCTGATTTAGAAGCTTTCCGTTCTCGAAAAAGTCTTTTATCGCTAAACAGACATCCTTTCCAACAACATCCCACGCCTTTTTAAAGAAAACAGAGGTATATCCATCCGGGCCAGGCGCCTTATTCCCAGTAATAGAAAATGTAGCATCTTTAATTTCATCATCAGTCACTATTCGAACCATATTATTTGCTTTTGCCAACGATAACTTGTTTCGGAAGAGATCCATATTCGGCCTAGAAGTAACCTGGCCGACACTCCCAAAAAACTTAGAATAATGGTCGACCAAAGCTTTGGCCGCTGCCCCCCCTTCGTGTAAGATACCACCTGTATCCCGAATCGATAGAATTCGGCTTCGGTGGTTTTTAGCTTTCACAACGTTATGGAAGTATTTCGTGTTCGAGTCCCCAAGAGTTAGCCAATCGACTTTCGATTTTTGTTGTAGGAAAACGGCTTCATCATGGATTGCATCCTTATATTTTTTAAGAAGAATACTATGTTTCGCTAGCACATCCCCATTGGCCGGATCCTGGTCCATAACACCCTGCCAATTATCTAATTCCTTTCTCGCCTTTTTTATATTCTCATGCAGATTGCCTTGTTGAAAGAAAAGTTTTCGTAACGGGGTTTTAAGTAATTTAAGCTTCATAACTACTTGATACATACTAAACCCTATAATCTCTTTACTCCAGATCTGATTGACTTCTTCCATAAACCCAAGCTTCTCGGCTATTAAATTAACAAATTTAAACGGTCTTGGTTTGTCTTTTGCAACACTCGGCAGCTTCAATATGCAAGGAGCATGATCCGAGACCTGAAACGGATGAAAGTAAGCTCCAGCATTAGGAAATTCAGTAATACAATTAATATTGCACATGATTCGGTCCAATTTTTAAAAAATAGTACCACCTCTTTGCTGATTGTTCGTCCATGTGAAGTGTAAACCTGTGCTATTAGCATCAAAAACTTCAATAGTATTAACACATTCCCTAACTTCAATAGTATTACAAAGATCAATGTACAATTTTCAATGGCATAAAATTTTCCTAGTAATAATCATATGGCCATATACAAAACCTTTTAGTCACAAGTTTTCACATTCAAGATAACGTATTGCAATACTAAACCTTTTTGCCATTCCGTGGCTTCAAAGATTCCATTTTCAATTGACGACCCTCGTAGTTGTCAAAGTATTGCAATACCAAACTTTTTGCCATTTATTTGGCTAACAAAACCTATATACTCGCCAGCTTTTATGCTGACTTTCATTTTCACATATGTTTTAGGATTTTGATTATTCAAGCATGCAATGCATATGATTGCATCCGGGCCTTAGACTTCTTTAATCAAAAGACAATTACATGTATTCTTTGTTTGGTAAAACAATGCTAACAATAATGAAACAATTTAGTACCAGTTGTTATGAGCAATTTGTAACTTGACTCCCCGATATTTCCGCCGCGTGTTACGCGATTGGGGTGTTACAGATTGGTATCAGAGCACTGGTTATAGGGAATTAGGTTATTAGTATGCCTTTAACCAAGTCTATAACCTTCCTAGGGACCCAAACATGAGTAGACTTAGGATCTCTATCCTAATCCTCATCCTTACTCTTGCCACAACTAATATATGATTTACAAGTAATCTAACCTTAGATGATTTATGGCTTTATGCCTTAAGGTGTTCCTCAAATGTTTTCTCAAACATTTTCATTGAAATATTTCTCAAAATGTTTTCTCAAACGTTTTCGTCAAAATGTTTCTCAATCTGTTTATCTCGAACATTTTTTATCAAAAGGTTTCTCAAAATGTTTTCCTCAAACATTTTCATCGAAATCTTGGGTTTTAATAATGTGAACACATGCAATCTGGAAGAGTGGATGCCTGTACCCCGAGTTTTCTATCTAAGGCTAGAGTGTTCGTACAAATCCGCATTATCGGACCAGTCACTCTTACCTAGGAACTCATAGGGTGAGTGTCCACTTATAGGCTAAAGTATGTCTTCTCGAAACATTATGAAAACTCATCCACCTTAACCATGTCAAACAATTTCTAAACACTACAACCTTTGTGACACTACTCCATCATATTACCTTTGGTAATATGTTACGTTTTTTATTCCACACATTCGAAACAAATTTCATTTCATTTCACAACACTTTGCAATCCTATCTCATTTTCAAATACTACATTTTGTCTTTCAACATTTCAAAAATTTTATCATTTGGATGAGAATTTTTAAAATTTTCTACACAAAATTTCTTTATTTTAAAAATTCAATTAAAAATATTTTATCTTAAAAATAATAGTTTTTTAAAAGGTAAAGAATTTAAAACACAAACCATTAACTTGGTTTGTATTTTCTCATCCAAAAAAATAATAATATAACAAAAGTTTATTTTCAAACAATTCTTATTTCAAAACAAAATCCACAACACTATTTTTCCTAAATACAAGAACAAGATTTTTGAGCGAATACCAAGTCAAGATTTTCAATTCACTATGGTATTTTAAACTTATTACAACTCTATGAAATCTCACTTATTTGATTTCACTTTAGCTATTTCTTCAAGATGCCTCCTCACCGTGATGCCACTTGGAACGCCAAAATGGCAGCAATGATTGCTTAGCATCTAGCTGCTATACTCCCAGACATTGTGACCCAAGTTAATCAAACCTACAACAATAACGACAACAACAATGTTATCACACCCTGCAACTACAAACAATTTAACTTAGCTAAACCACTCCAGTTTAATGGGTCTAAAGGAGCAACTGGGCTCCTACAATGGTTTGAGAGTATAGAAAGCACATTCCACAATGTTCAGTGTCCTAGTGAGCGCAAGGTAGAGTTCGCCTCCAGTGTTTTCCAAAAGAGAGCACTTACCTGGTGGAACGGAGCCATGAGGGACAGAGGTGCAGACATAGCGATAGCATAAACGTAGGAAGAATTTAAGAATCTTATGAGGAAAGAATTCTGCCCATGAAGCGAAATGAGGGCACTTGAAACCAAATTTTATTACCTCAAACAAGATAGTGGGGAAAACCGTGCCTACATTGACCGGTTTGAAGAGTTGAGCCTACTCTGCCCTACTATGGTCACACATTTGGATTGGGCCATTGAGAAATATATTGATGGCCTACCAGATCCATCCTAAGATATTGTCACCGGCAGCAAACCCGCAACACTTAGGGAGGCTAAGGAACTAGCCGCTACCCTAACCGACTCCCAAGTTAGAAAAAGGAATTTTTTTCGACAGGGAGACAAGAAACGAACTACTGGAACTACTAAGGAGAACCCAAGGGAAACAAAGGCTAAACCATCTAAAAATTCTAAGAAGCATAAGGCTTCAAAGAATTATGCAATTCCCGCACCCATTCCACTAAACTCAGTACCCTTTAGGGGATTCTATCATGGAAAGCAACCTCGGTGCAATCATTATCATCACCCAACAAATTCTCCATGCTGCCAATGTACAATCTATGGTCTTTTTGGCCATCTAGCTGTGACCTGTCACATCCAAGCAGCCCCTACTCAAACACGCCCTCGCTATCCAGTTGGAGCATGTTTCAATTGTGGTGATTTAAATCATTTCAAGCGAAACTACCCTAAGCTTGCTAACACAAATGGACGAGTGTACAATGTCAATAAGGCTCAAGCTGATGATCAAGCACTTTTGATCATTTGAACCTGTACATTTCCTGTTTATTTTCCAAAAACAATGTACATATTTCAACTATATTTGTAATGACAATATAAATTTCAAGAAGTTTTTCTTCATTCTTGTTTTTCGTATTCCATTTACAAGTTCCAATGTAATTACACTATGTGTAATATACAACTACATACCAACTTCGAGGATTCTGTTCTTTATTATTAGGAACTAAATCTCGTAGTTTAGCATATTGTGATCGCACACTAGCGCATTCATACAATCTCTACAACACGATCTCTACAAATACTATGTACCTACAACTACTTTTGTTTTCATGACATTATATACATGGATTGTTTATCTAGTATGTGTAGTTCATGATCACAAGTACATTTTGCTTTGTATGTTGACCCAACATACTTAGTACACGATTTACAAATACATTTTCTCTTTGTATGTTGACCTAGCATGATTAGTACACAATTTTCAAATACATTTCTGCTTAGTATGTTGACCTAGCATACCTAGCACATGGTTTGAAAACATTTTCACGACATGTTTACATTATTTATAACAATCCGTGCTTAGTATATGATGCATACTACCAGTATGGTTAGTGTGAAATATATATTAACATTTATACTAGAATGAAATACTTGCTACTAATTTTGTTGTATGCAAAACAAGTAGTGATATTATTGCTAATATGAAACACGTTTTTATTCAATAGATGTTGTGTTATGACGATGCTTATTTGATTTAGATGTTAGTGCGACCTTATTATTTATTTTCCCTCGCTTAATAAAAGGAGCTATGTGGACCATGCGACGAAACGAATAATTATGGGTGCACACTTAATTATGAGGTTCGACGCATGAGAATCATAGTAAGCCTTGTTAAGTATGGTGGCATATGGGTGCACACTTAATTATGAGGTTCGACGCATGAGAATCATAGTAAGCCTTGTTAAGTATGGTGGCATAAAATCTCGAGTGGTTAGGTAATGGGAGGGGTATGATGCGATAAGAACATGGTGGATACGCAGATGGTACTTCCTATATATAAGTGTTCTTATTGTGTTATTCTTCAGAACGTTACTAGGATCACTTGAAGATTTTATGTTATCTTGGACCATTATGTGATTATATGATTATTTGTTATTTGTTTATAGAATGCACTGAACAAGACGAATACATTCATTTACTCTATTCGAGCCGATCGGGAATATATTATGGTGTTAAAGGTGACGATCTTGATGCCATAGGTATGTTGACCCGTCTCCTATGCATGAGATGCTCATGGTACATGGGATGTACCCCGTGGGACGTTAGAAACCGTGTACGTATGGCCAGGCTTGAATGTACTCCACTTTGTTTGCTAGGATTTACACTAACAGCTTGGTATAACACAGTGCCATATAAAACAATTTTATACACTTGATGACACTTTTAAAGATTCAAAAGTTCTAAAGGTTTAAATACCTTAAGATACTTTGAATATCCCTACTCACACTTTGAATTCCCCAAAACTTTCTAACACCAAACGGTGCTCCGCATCAATGGGATCTAGCGCTTTGCTTATCTTTCAATCATTTCAATTACACTCTATGGTCTCCTTTGAATAAATTTCGGGACGAAATTTCCTAAAGTAGGGGAGACTGTAACCCTTGTGCAAAATTTCGGGCTTTAAAAAACTTTTTCTTTTGGAAGCGTTTCATTAACCGATATTTAAACGTAATCCATTTAATGCAACGTACACTCCAGAATGAGGACATAAGCTACACATACCCTAAATACCTTTACATAACTTAGAAATAAGTTTTGAAGGGTTAGGGATGACGAAAACACGGTTATTCAAGTGCAAGGACTATTTCTGACAAACTACGAAGGTCTCCAATTCTCGTATTTCTAAATACCAACCTCATATACGAATCTGAATATTTTTGCACTCAATAAAATCTTGTATTTTATTGATTAGAATGCAAAGATACCATTCGATGCGTAATTTCGTCCGTTTTCGTGTTCGTTTTGGCGTTTGACGTAATTTAACGAAAACCCGACCGTACAACCGAACGAATCGACATCCACGACACTTTCGGACAAAAACCAAGCTACGTATGCTTTAACGTCCTTATATAACCTAAATATTAGGTTAAAGGGGTTAAAATGGCAAACAAGTGAAAATACAAGTCCAGGGGCCAAAAATGTCAAAAAAATAATAAAGATTTTGCTTCTTCACCAAGTTTTCATTATTGCATGATAGCTTATTTGACTCAAATGATGCACGAAACATAGTTAGCACAGTTATCAGATAAATCAGGAATATGTTGACAGAATACAGTACATAGACAGACAGTACGTTGAGACACAGAATGAGCCAGAAACCAAGTCTTACACTAGTATAGTGTGTAGGAAAGTAAGGATCACAAAAACTGCTTTCCTAGAGATAGTTTAAGTGCCGGAATGTGCCTAAAACTCACATAAAGTGCTGAATTCAGCAAAATTAAGCAATAATCAGCATTTAAACAATCTAATATCATGCAGAAATATGGTTAAATGGTCCTGAATGCTTTCCTAAGTGTCGGGAATCAAAAGTGTCACAAAAGGGTACATAAAGCACCCTAAACTGCATAGTTTAGCACTTTAACGAACTGGTAACCAACCGAACAACCGGACACTACCCGAAGCACCAAAATTTCACTGGAAGCACTGTTTTAACATTTCCAAGCTAGTTATGATCCCCGAACATCATAACACCTCCTAAAATATCTAGTAACTAAATCTACTAACTAATACTTGGATTTTTACCTTAATGTAACTAGTTTAGTTTTAACCTACTCTAGACCCCCCTATTTACGGCCCCAACATGGCCCCTACATGTTGATTTGTTTTAATATTTAATTGGATTATGTTGGCACTTGGAGAACACTAGAACCATGGGTTAAACACTCAAAATGGTCTATAAGTAAACATGTAAGTTCATAACTCATTCTTACACACACTCAAAACACACACAAGTTCTCCTCTTCCCCTTGGTGCTCTCGGCCGACCTCAACCCCACATACATCCACCATCATTCATCCATTCTCATACAATCCAAGCTTATACAAAGGTGTTAGAGGTCACATAAAGGAGCTAGGAGCTTACAGAAGTTCAAGAACCTCTCTTATTTGCTTTTATCCACTTGTTTTCTTCACTTGATCATCCCTAGCCTTGTGCTAGTGGTAAGAACCTTGATCTTGCTATTTTACTTCCATTTTAAGTGGTTAAAAGAAGAATCATACTCATGATCTTGAAGAACACTAAGAATCACAAGAAGTAATCTTGAACATAAACTTAAAGTATGAAGAAATCTTGATGAATATGAGTTGTTATGCTTGATGATTGTTGATTGTTTGTGAAAATGATGTTGATCATCATATGATCTTGCTATATCATGATTAAAAACATAATCTAGCAAGATGAGAGAATGGAAATGTTGTAGGATGATAGATCATCCACAAATAAAGCATGAACTTGAAAGAACAAAATGTTTTCTTGAAAAATAATGATCAAAGTGAGTGGTAATACTTGTAGATCTAAAGATTTATGGATGATTTCTAAAGAAACCAAGTTAAAAATATAAGTTTTACTAAATCTTGGTTCTTACATAAACAAACCTTATTTTTGGTGGTTAATAAAGTGTAGAAACACTTATGTAACAAGAAAAATCAAAGAAGAAACATTTTTAGAAATTGTGATCATAAGTTGTAAAGATCCATATTCTTTAAAAATGAAGTTTTTAAAGAACTAATCACACTTTAGAAGGTAACAAGGCTTACTAAGAACACTAGTAAGTTCCTACAAATTTTTACAAAGATTCAGGTTCATGAAGTAGTAGATTATTACTTGTTTTTGGCAAAGTTGGTGAGTAAAAGTTATTTATTGTTGATTGTGGATTGATTGTGTTGATTTTTATGAAAGAAAATGATATGCTTGAAAGCATGGAAACCTCCATGTTTAGGGGAAACTATGGCAAAATTTTCTAAAAATCTAAACACTTAGAAAAATATTTATTAACATACACTTACAAGTGTATTTTAAACCTTGAATTTTTCACATAAAGTTTGCCATAAATTTTGTTACAAATTTTAATTATTGGAGGTTGGTTTTTATAAATAAAAGTGACTAAATATGTATTTAGAAAATATATATTTAGATGACACCATGTGTGTGACTATTTGTATATTTTGTGTATTAGTTATATTATTTTAGGACATGAAATGATATAACACATCAAAATACCAACAATCACAATCCAAAATATTACCAAAATTCCAAGGAATAAATATACACATTTCACACAAAATATTGGTGAAACCGAACTATAGAATAAGACTTACAAAGTATTCCGGAAATTATTCACAAATTATATTTTGGTAAATAATATTTTGGAAACTTAGGAAATGAAAATATGATTTTTACAATTACTACAAGAATATATCATATTTTTGACAAGGGAAAAATATATTATTGTTGGCAAGTATGAATATATATTTTTCTTGACATTTTTAGAAGATATATTATTTTTAAGAAATATATATTTTCTTAAACAAACATGAAATACAATATTTTTGGATAATATGAAATATATCATTTTTGGAGAAAATAAGTTTATATATATTTTCCAAGTTGGACTTGAAAATATATTAATTTTGAAACTTATGAGAAAAATACTAATATTTTGCCAAAAGAAAAATTATAAATAATTTTTCTAAATAATATTTATTACAACATATATTTTGGAAATATATATTGGTGGACTTCTATTAAGGATATTATTTCGGAAAATTAATACGAAATTAAGTATATGGATACTTAATGAATACAATAAAAATACGTATTCTCGTACGTATAAATACACACCGGAATACGACCCCAATACATGGCAAAAATATATAAGTATAAGAATACGAATACAAATACACCCATCCTTGGGAAGGATATACAAGTATGAATACTTGGGAAGTATTAAGTTAATATAAATTTGTTTTAAAAATTATTCCAAAATTTAATAAATATAATCTAAGTTAAACGTAACTCAAAGACATTAACACTAAGTCAAGGCACGGCCCGTTCGTCTAATAGACATTAGTACGTTGTAGGTAGTTGTGTTTACCGATGAAGCTTGAGTTACGGTGATTGAAGACGCAAGACTGTGAGTTCATGACCCCTTTTCTTTTAACTGTTTTTGGTTTTATAACTTCGGGGGTGAAATACATGTTACAACTATATACAAACATTTTGATTTGGTATGGTTAGCTAAGGAAGGGTACTACTTGATCATGTGAGTGGTGGGTATAACACTTAAGGCCATTAATCCTCGTTGTAGGACCGAGGGACATGAGTGATAGATCTATTTGGGTGTAGCGAGCCCACACCCATGTGGACCAGGGTGGCCCATGAGGTGACTATGTCTTATTCCCGGAGACAAATCTGCTAGGTTTGAGTTTTCCTGCATCACTTCACACATATCAATGGCCTTGCAAACCATTGGTGATCTGCTTTCCTTGTTGCTTTCATACCAGGAGTTTACAAACATACATACATTCTTTCAATGATTACAAAGGTTATTCATACTCACAAACAAACACATGAACTCGCTTAACTTTTGTTGATGTTTTCAAACTACATGTATTTCAGGGAATTAGAAGTGGATCTGGCGGGCGTTCGGAAGTTCCAAGTGTGGTTTAAGAATAAAAGATGTCATCCATGGTCTTAGGGTTTGGTCAGTGTGTCTTATCCTGGACGAGACACATCTTCCAAATCCTGGTTTTATCTAATGTCATTTGTCGAGTCTTTGTGAACTCTTAAACAAGTTGCATGGTTTGTACTCGAATTTGAATTTCTATGTTTTAAGACAATGTTGTCATTATGTTTTTAAAACTTATTTAATGGATGGCCATCTTTAGTTTTATCATATAGTGGTTGTTATGATTGAATGCAATGATATTGAGGAAGTCACCCATAATCACGCTTCCGCAAAAGTTAGGGTGTGAAAGCTTGGTATCAGAGCTTCGATTGTAGCGAACTAGGATTCCTTCTTGAGTCTAGACTACAATCATTAGGGCTCTCACGAAAATATTTTCACAACATGTTTTCATTGCATATACAAAACGCCCAGATCCAGGAAAACAAACATTTTTACTAACAAAAAGACACGAAACACATTTCAAGGTTTATGATTATGGTTCAGTTTGAGAGACTGGGAGGTTCAGTCCGAGAGACTGGGTGGTTTAGTCTGGGAGACTTGGTGGTTTAGTCTGGGAGACTAGGTGGTTTAGTCTGAGAGACTAGGTAGTTCAGTCTGGGAGACTGGGTGGTTTAGTCTGAGAGACTAGGAAGGATATATGATTACATGATTGCCTTGTCATTGATTACATGCTTAATGTTAGTAGTTAATATATGTGCATATATTGTGATTGTTATGTTATAGATACCATATCGTCATCAGATAGCGGATTGTCCGATGACCATGATCCTATGGCTATTGTTTCTGACGATGAGATTGTCCCTGAGCCAGAGATCTTTACTTCCGATACAGAGAGTGACCCGGAGATGATGTCCGATGACGATGACGATTTCCAGCCATTTGCGCTGCCCGATTTCGGAGATGATTTACCGATTGCTGATGGTATCCCAGACGAGGATCCGTTTGTTATTCCCATTCCTGTCCACGATCATCTTATCATCGGTCATCCCGATGGTGAGCACATTGTGGCACCGATCCTTGCTCCGGTTCCCCTCATGGTCATTCCACCTGAGGATTTTCCTTTTGACAATCTTTTTGACGATGATTTTGATTTGTTTGTTGATGGTCCCCCTGATGATGCTCATGGCGATGGAGAGCTCGATGAGGACGTTGTTGATATTCTACTTCTGGGGATTCCTGTTATTGAGATTTCTTTTGATTCCAGCTTACACTCTGTCTCAGATTCTTTTGCGTCTGTGACATCTTCCGCCTTACAGGCAGTTGGTTTGCGACGTTACGCCACTGATACTGACGATGATACAGCCATGTCAGCTGCACCGTCCCCTCCACATCACATTGAGCCTGGACTTGAGCTTGATTTTATTCCTGTCGATCAGCCTGATGATGCACCCGCTGATCCTGAGCCGATACATGCACCTGAGCCTTTACCTGATTATGACCCTATTCCATTTGGCATACCTGACATTGCACCTCTCATACCTGATCCAGTTCCTGCACCCGTTGACCCTCCTGTTATTGAGCCAGTTACTCCTCCACTTGCACCCGCACCTGCTGAGGTTGCTCCTTTTCGTCCAGAGACTCCATTGGGGAGGGCACTTCAGGAGTCTGATGTACACCGTGTCGACCTGCCTATTGTTTTCTTGCAGGATAAACCCGCACCCAGTCCAGGGGAGGGCACTTCTAGCCAGCAGCCTAGCCATGACCCTCATGTTTCAGCAGCTTTCCCTCACATACCTCAGTCTGCACCTCATGCTCATTTTACTTCTTCAGCACTTGATGAGCCACTTAGCTGGTTCCCACCTTACACCATGCCGATTTCTAATCCCTACCATCCCTCGCACTTTACTGGTTGTACACGGGATGAGTTACTTCTATCATTGCAGCTCCAGTATGAGATCATGAGCCACAGGATTTTAGAGCTTGAGATGATACCGCGTCCTTTGCCATGTCCATGTCAGCCTACATTTGTTCCTCGTTCATCACCAACCCCATTTTCACATCCTCCTGCACCGCTTACTCCATTTCCTGAGTTTGATACTCGATTTCTCACCGTTGAGTAGCAGATCAGTTATTTGTTGCGTCATGTTTATGAACTTGAGGAGGAGCTAGCGCATGTGCGCAGCTTGCTTTTTGTTCCTCCACCTCCTCCTCCACCACCATCAGCATAGCCGGGTTTTGGTTTTATGTAGGTAGCTTGCTTTTGATGAGAGCACCACTATTGAGCCAAGCTAGTGAAGCCTTTTGGAGACCACTTTTTGATTGTATGACTGTTATAGACTGATAGACATATTGGACAAGGGTAGTGTGACCCTATGATCCCTTTTGATATGATAATTTGTAAAACATGTAACAATATGCATGGTGGATGATTAATGAAAGCTCAATCGTAATGTTCTCATTAAATACGTTGTTAAATTACATGCTCGCATTATAATTGTGTTGGTTACCTGATTTCTTGCTACAATAATTGCTACTACATATACATACTATATACTTATTATATGAGTAAGACCTGACCTATACAATCTTCTTTATAGAAGATGCCTCCTCGAAGGAACAATCAGTTGCCCACAACAGAGGCAGAACTACATGAACGGATTTTACAAGCAATCGCACAACATGAGGCCTTACGCTCTGAACACATCGGAGGTACCTCAGGAAATAACCCAGCTCACGGTAATGTTTAAGTGACTTAAGACACATTATGATACGTTTGGGACATTCTATGTGCATTTGCTAATGCTTTCTGTGAATGATGTTGCTTGTACAGGTTGTACTTACAAGCAGTTCCTTGACTGCAAGCCTCTAAACTTTGACGGCACTGGAGGTGCTGTAGCTTTCATAAGATGGGCTGAGAAAACCGATCTGCGGATGAGCAAGTGTGCGCCAGAGCACCAGGTCACCTACATTTCTGGATTGTTTCTTGATGGAACTCTATCGTGGTGGAACCTTCAGGTTCAGACCCTAGGTGAGGAAGCAGCATATGGTATGGCCTAGGATGAGATGAAAGAACTGATGCGTAAGAAGTACTGCTCGAGGGCAGAGATTCAGAAGTTGGAAATCGAGTTATGGAATCTGAAGATGGATGGACCCAAGATTGCTGAGTACGTACATAGATTCCATGATTTATCTCGTGTTGTCTGATGTGTGCAAAATGCAACATATAAATTACATCAATTGTGGCATAAAACTAACCCTTTTTTAGTACTAATGTTTGAAAAAGTATGTTTTTGTCTTCCTTTTGTATTTTCAGGATTAAATTAGCTCAAATGAACAAAAGAAGCAAAAAGGCAGCTAATTCTAACATAAATACAAGAAAAGGAATAAACGTGGCATGCTCGACCCCCTGACAACATCTTCCTAAGCAAAATCAAGAGGACAGAAGGCTGAACACGCCTCGTGCTCAATGAGCACGGGGGCATGCCCAAGTGTCTGCAGAAAAGACAAAGTTGTAGAAGCTTCTATCACCCACCAAGGGGGCGTGTCCAGCGGACACGGGGCCGTGGTCAACTCTAAGATTCGCAGAATCTAGGAAAATCTTGATAGTACAAATACGCTTCTGCAAACGGGGTCATGCCCAGCGGACATGGGCGCGTTGTCAACTAATGCAGACAAACTGCAATTAATGAAGAAAGAGAAGATGGGTGGACACGGGGCCATGCCCAATAGACACGGGACCGTGTCCGGGCTTCTGTGCAGGCTATAAATAGGGGTGCTTGGCTCATTTGTGAACCATCCCTTGGCAAACCACCTCTCTCACACTTCACCCACCCACCACCACCATCACAACCCACATCCACCACAATCATCCATCATAGAGTGTGTGAGTAGTCTCAGGATCCAAGATTGATCGTAAGAGTTCTTGACAATCAAAGGCCATGTTTGCCTAAGTCTCTTACATCACTTGGTGAAGACAAGTGTTTAGTGTAATACTTTTTATTTTTAATCTTTTCGCACTTTTTATTTGGTTATGTATTAATGACTTTAATAACTAGTTTCTTATGTTGAAGTTGAATCTTCCTTATCATTTTTCCGTGGTGTCTTAGCATTATTTTACTGTCTATATAAAATAAAAGATTTTCACCATTCATATCTCCACGGTCTATATGGGGATATGTTGGCTACCTGGTCGGGGGTTAAGGGAATGGTTTGGTAAGCATCTTGCCTTGTTCAGTGTATAGATCCTGCAAGGACCTGGGTCAAGTTTAGTAGGACCTCCTTCAATACCCACTGGTATTGGATGGCGGGGGTCCGAACTCCTTGATCCCCTCATATGTAAACTACTATTAAAACTTTAACCTGGCTATTTAGGATTGTATCTCTGCTGACTCAAACTACTTAGCCGAGGGTAACGTCACCTTCAAAAGAGGGACCTACCACATTATGCATTAATAACTTAATTAATTATCTTTCAATAATCCAACCCTTTAGGATTGTATCCTTGCTGACTCAAACTACTGGTTTGAGGGTAACGTCACCTTCAAAAGAGGGGCCTACTACTATAACTAAGATAATCTCTTAAAAAGTGTAAAAGTGCAGAAATAATCAAAGGTTACACTAAATGCGAGTTGGATCCAAGTGATTCATCTTGTCTATCTGTTTTTATTTTTATTTTTATTTTCAGCATTTTTAGTTTTTATTTTCTAATTTAAACCTTTTTCTAAACTTTTGATTTGATTAGACGTTGAGGATAAACTGGTATTAAAAGCTCTTGTGTCCTTGCACGACCTCGGTATCTTACCAACACTATACTACGCTCACGATGGGTGCACTTGCCCATATGTGTGTTTGGTGTTAGTAAATATCGTGTTTTATAAATTTAAAACTTGACTAAAGTATAAAAGGGCTAAAAATATACATAAAATATATAACCACCACACATGTATCAAGTTTTTGGCGCCGTTGCTGGGGACACAAGGATTTTAAGAAAGCTTAAAATCGACGGCCAAATCAGTTTTTCAAAACCTTTTTAAAACGCGCGCACATTTTTCTGCATTTTAGTTAGTTTTGCATTTACAGTAGGTTGAACACGGGCCATGCTCACTGAACACAGGGCCGTGCTGCATTTTTTTTTCATAAAACACCCAGATACAGAGTCTGAACACGGGGTCGTGCTCAGTGAACACGCCCCCGTGCTGCACAAAACCAGTCACTTTAATTCAAACGTCCAGATACAGATGCTGAACACGGGCCATGTCCACTGAACACGGGGCCGTGTCCAGCCTCTATTTCCGTTTTTATTTTTGTTTTCTGGTCTCGAGACTATGTTGTGGTCTGCTGAGTGATTCTTATGGATCAATACTCAGGAGGCTACAACTACACCTATGAGGAGGATGCTTATAGGGAAGACTATTGCACCATTTATGGTGACCCGCACTCGGTTCAATATTGTGACTTATTTCAACCGTCCACTTCATACACCTACTACGAGGAGCACAGGTACGAGCCATCGACTTCATACACATCCTATGAAGACCAAAGGTATGAACCTTCTTGTCACACCCCGACCACGTAGAACATACAAAAACGTGGCGGAAACGTCGGGGAATGTTGTAACAGAATTATTGTTTCACAACCATGGCATACAAAGTTATATTTTATTTATTAAAAAAGAGTGTTATTTTGTCTTAAACAGGAAACATAGAGTTCTTAACATAATTAAACTAGTCTTCTTCATTTTTAGTCTCTAAGGCACAGGTCCGCCCTAGTGTCACGATCATCATCCTATGGAAAAGCTCCTGAAAACACATGTGAAAATAGGTACGTCAGCATAAAAATGCCTGTGAGATACATAGGTTTTGTAAAAATATGAGTCATGACTTGTGTTTAAGAAAATGTTTAGTCATGAACATTGTAATTTGCTTTGTCTTATAAATTATTTGAAAAACGATAAGATCAGATGATATGTATAAATAAATGTAAGGTTAAATGAATAACCATGAAAAAAATGAGTTTGTGTAAGATAAGTTGTTTGTAAACAATGTCTTGTAAAAAGTATGTTATTTGTATAAAATGTCATGTGTCATAAATTGAAATGATTTAAATAACGCTACGATATGTAATACCATACAAACACTTATATATAGGAAGTACCAGCGGCGTATCCACCATGCTTGTATCATATTACACACGCCTCGTTACTTAAATCACTTACTCAAACCAAACCACCAATGTAAATTGTTTATGTATAATCAAATGTCAAAATGTTATTGTGTAAACCATATCAAATGTCTGTGTTTAATGCAAATCATGAATTGTGTATATCAATGTCAAAGTGTTTATGTCTAATGTAAATCATGTAATGTGTATCCAAAAATGTCATGTATGGTATGTGAAATATATCAACTAAACCATATGTAAAATGCACAAAAACAAGGTATTGAAGTAAAACATGGTTTAAATCAAAGTTATGTTTTGTGGAACAAATGCATGCTGTACTGATATAAACATCTATGCGGTATTGTGAAAATGCATACATCCAAGCCTTGAGACTGTGGCGATAAACCCTTAAACAAATTAAAGGTTTATCTAAGTTATGTATATCGAATTCGGTCATTCCTTCCAATCCAAACGAACCCAGGATTTCAGGAACGGGAGTTGTCAATTCCTATGGTACCACTACCTACTAACGAATGGCGTAGCTAATGTTAATGAATGTATTGTTCCATGTTAAACAACCCAAATGTCATACCAAAATGTAAGCATGTGATGAAAACAACTGTACTAAGTACGCACACAATGGGCATACATAGCATGAAATGTAATGTAAAGCAATGTACTAAGTACGCACACAATGGGCATACATAGCATGAAATGTAATGTAAAACAATGTACTAAGTACGCACACAATGGGCATACATAGCATGAAATGTAATGTAAAACAATGTACTAAGTACGCACACAATGGGCATACATAGCATGAAATGTAATGTAAAACATGTACTATAATGTACTAACGAACATAGCAGGTATATGATGTGAAAACATGGAAAGCATGAAAGTAACAAGTAGGCACATGTGTTTCACCCCAAAACAGTTTGGAAAACAGTAAAAGAGGGGTCTATGTACTCACTTGAGATTGCTCAGAAGTCCTAAGATAACCACCAAGCAATGCTAGAGATCACGGAATCAAACGGCACCTAATATAGGTAACTATGTTAATAAACCGGACCTAAATCGGAAGATCGGATAGAATGCGGGTTCCTAAACCAAACGAGTATGGAGACTCGTGTAATATGGTTTAACAAAGCCTACATACTAAATGAAACCTAACATAAGTGCTTACGACCCATTACGACCCGTTTAGGTAGCTTATGCTACTTTAACGCGTCGCTCGCGTGAAACGCGTTCGGACCGCCTAACTAGTCCTATGACAAGTAAAATATGCCTTAACATATCTAATATTGTTACCAAAACAGTTTAGATACCAAAATTTATGTTACATATGCTTAAAATGAATTTTGGCGTCAAAAGGGCATTTTGGTAATTTACCTAAGGCATATAAACTACCTATCATACAACTACTTAAACGAGGCGACCATAAGGTATAACCTCGGAAGGTTATTCCCTATATACTATGGTCACCTAATGTGTTTGGTCGGATCCTAATGATCGACCAAATGGGTCGGGTTCGAAGGTATAAGCGATTTATCAGATCGCTTACCCTTACGACCCTAGACAACGTGGTAATCAGTAGGCATAGTCACAAGGGACTATAACCATCGTGATTACAATCACGTTGCGAAGTTCAAACGAACTTCGCATTGACCATAAACTGGTCAATGCAGAAAGTCAAACAAAGTTTGACTTTCGGACTCGAAAAGAAATAAAAGAACGAAGGAACACTTACGAAGGGTCCCCGAATGCTAATCTAGATCAAAATAGCTCAGGTATGAAACAAAGGTTTCAACTTAGAGCACATTAGATCAGATTCTTGTGAGGAAAAGTGAAGGGTGGAGGTGGGTATTTATAGTTTTCGGTTCACCGTTAGGATCATTTCTTGGAAAAGGGGGCACGATCTAAGCCGTACACTTGTTGGAAAGTTGTGGTAACTCATTTGCCATCCACCATAAGAGTTTGACACTTGGCACTTGGCCTTTGGAGAGTGTTAAGGGCTGTTAACAGCTGAAAAAAAACGTTTTGCTGCATCTGGCCCCTGTTTACGGACCTAGTTTGGCAGATTTACAGTTTCAGTCCCTGCAACCTCAAAACTTGGTTTTCGATGCGTTTTTTTGACACGTTTAAGCCCCGTTAACCCCATTTCAAAGCTCTAAAATGAAGTTAAAGTATAGGGAACTTAAAATTTGCTCAAAAATATCTCAGATGTCGGTGCGTTTGGCCGTACGATCGCGATGTTCGCTTAATTACGACGGAATGCGCATAAGCGCGAAAAACGATCCAAATGACGCGACGAATGGATTTTTCTCAAGCCTAAACACCTCAAATTTTTGGATGTCCGGATGTATTCAGAACGTAAGTTATGCGCGAAAGTGTAAACTTGTGCACTTTTTGACGCTTTTAGTCCCTGAATGTCCCAAAAGTTTATTTTAGCACACCGAACACCTCAAAGCCTATTTCTAAGCTATGTAGAGGATATTTATGGCATGTTTAACTTATGGTCATGTTCTGGAATGTTCGTTACTGTTCAAATTGGCATACTTTCGCAGTTTGTCAAGTTTAGTCCCTGTAAGTGAATTAACTTGTTTTTGCCATACCAAAGCCTTCAAAACTTATTTCTAAGTTATGTAAGGGTTATTTAAGGTATGTTAAGTATATGTTGATGTTCTGGAGTATTTTTCGTATTAAACTGATTACGTTTACGCACCAGTTTGCGTATAACTCTCCAGAAAGTGATATAGAGTTTGAAATTGAATAAAAGTCAAAACATGAAAAATGTAAAACATAACCAAACAAACATTGGGATCAAATAACATTGTTTTATTGATAATTGAACTGTTCACAATGATTACAAGCACAGATGTTACAGTCTCCCCTACTTGTGGAAATTTCGTCCCGAAATTTATTTAGAGGAAACTCGTGGGTAAAGATGCGGATACTTCGCCTTCATTTGATCTTCGCGTTCCCAAGTAAACTCGGGTCCACGTTTAGCTTCCCAGCGAACTTTGACCAAAGGAATGCGCTTGCGTTTGAGCCACTTGACTTCACGTTCCATGATTTCCACAGGTTTCTCAACAAATTTCAGTGTTTTACCAACACGAATTTCGTCAAGTGGTATGTGGAGGTTCTCATCAGCTAAACACCTCTTGAGATTGGACACGTGAAAAGTTGGATGAACATTTCCAAGTTCAGGAGGTAACTCAAGTCTGTAGGCCACCTTTCCGATTCTTTCGACGATCTTGAATGGTCCAACGTATCTAGGTGTAAGTTTTCCTTTCTTTCCAAATCTGATCACACCTTTCCAAGGTGAGACCTTAAGTAATACTCGATCACCGACTTGAAATTCCAAGGGCTTGCGTTTTGGGTCCGCGTAACTCTTTTGACGGCTTCTAGCTGTCTGAAGGTTATCACGTACTTTCTTAGTCTTGTCAGTTGTCTCTAAAATGAGGGCAGGTCCAGTAAGCTGAGCCTCGCCGATCTCATTCCAGCAGACTGGTGAACGACATTTTCGACCATAGAGAGCCTTGAAAGGAGCCATTTTGATGCTGGTGTGATAACTGTTGTTGTAGGAGAATTCAATCAACTGAAGATGTGAATCCCAACTACCACCAAAATCGATCACACAAGCTCTAAGCATATCCTCCAGAGTCTGGATTGTTCTCTCAGATTGACCATCCGTTTGCGGATGATAAGCTGTGCTCAGGTTAAGTTGGGTCCCCATAGCAGATTGCATGGTTCTCCAAAAATGAGAAGTGAAACGAGCATCTCTGTCAGAAATGATGTTCAAAGGAACACCATGTCGAGCTACAATTTCATCCACATAGATTTTAGCAAGTTTGTCAGCAGAAAAATCCTCACGGATTGGCAAGAAATGTGCTGACTTAGTAAGACGATCAACAACTACCCAGATGGCATCATGACCTTTCTTTGTGCGTGGAAGTTTGGTAACAAGATCCATAGTAATGTTTTCCCATTTCCAAACTGGGATCTCTGGTTGCACCAATAAACCCGAAGGACGTTGATGTTCAGCCTTAACTTTGAGACAAGTAAGGCATTTTGATACATATAAGGCAATGTCTTTCTTCATACCAGGCCACCAATAGTGAATACGAAGATCCTTATACATCTTATCTGAGCCAGGATGAACGGAATAACGCGATTTATGGGCTTCATTCATAAGCAAGGTGTGAAGATTTTCTTGGCTTGGGACCCACAAACGGTCCATGAAGTAATACGATCCATTGTCCTTCAGTTCCAGATCAGGAGTTATGTGATAGGGAAATTCTTTATCCATCAAACCTTGTGAAACACAAGATTGTTGAGCCTGAGAAATACGGGCTTGGATATCGGATCGAGCTTGAATAACAGATTGAACACGAACACAATGAAGCTTAGTACGTTCCTTACGACTCAATGCATCGGCTACGACATTCTCCTTACCAGGATGGTAGCGAATTTCACAGTCATATTCGTTTAGAAGTTCGACCCAACGTCGTTGCCTCATGTTGAGTTCTTTCTGGTTGAAGATATGCTGAAGACTTTTGTGGTCCGTGAAAACCACACATTTTGTACCGTACAAATAGTGTCTCCAGATCTTTAGAGCGAAAATAACTGCACCCAACTCAAGATCATGAGTGGTGTAGTTCTTCTCATGTATCTTCAACTGCCTCGATGCATATGCTATGACTTTGTTCCTTTGCATCAGAACACAACCAAGACCCAATTTAGATGCATCGCAATAAATGACGAAATCATCATTGCCCTCAGGCAAAGTCAGAACAGGCGCGTCACAAAGTTTCTGCTTCAAGTGTTGAAAAGCTTCCTCTTGCTTGAATCCCCAATCAAAGGGTTTGTTCTTCTGAGTTAGAGCAGTTAGAGGAACTGCAATCTTTGAGAAGTTCTCAATGAAGCGGCGGTAATAACCCGCTAGACCAAGAAAAGAACGAACTTCAGTAGGAGTAGTAGGCGTATCCCAATCCTTAATCGCACTGATCTTGGAGGGATCTACATGAATACCTCGTTCGTTGATAATATGTCCTAAGAATTGAACTTCTTTAAGCCAGAATTCACACTTGGAGAATTTGGCGAAAAGTTGCTCTTTCTTTAGGAGTTCCAGAGTAAGACGAAGATGTTGCTCGTGATCAGCTCGCGTCTTAGAGTAAATCAAGATATCGTCAATAAAAACAATGACGAACTGATCCAAATAAGGCTTGCAGACCCTATTCATTAAGTCCATGAAAACCACAGGAGCATTAGTCAAACCGAATGGCATGACTGTGAACTCATAATGCCCATAACGAGTGCGGAACGCTGTCTTGGGAATGTCTTCTTCATGCACATGAAGTTGATGATATCCAGATCGCAGATCGATCTTCGAAAAATAAGAAGCGCCTTGTAACTGATCAAAGAGATCGTCTATGCGAGGTAGGGGATATCGATTCTTGATGGTAAGCTTGTTAAGCTCACGATAATCGATACACATCCTAAAGGATCCATCCTTTTTCTTGACAAAAAGAACGGGAGCACCCCAAGGTGAAAAGCTAGGACGTATAAAACCTTTGTCAGAGAGCTCCTGAAGCTGCTTAGACAACTCTTGCATCTCAGATGGTGCAAGACGATATGGAGCTCTGGCAATGGGATTTGCACCAGGTACGAGATCAATGCGGAACTCTACTTGGCGTGATGGGGGTAGACCAGGTAACTCTTCAGGGAAAACTTCAGAATAATCCCGAACGACAGGAATATCTGAAATAGACTTACCCTTGCCTTTATCTGTTGTAAATGTGCTAAGAAGGCCACATAATTCTTCCGCAGATATTTCCGAGCTTTAAAACAAGACATGAGTTTGAGACCATCGGCAGGCTTCTCACCACGAACCTGTAGGATCTCGCCTGTCGAAAGCGGCACACGAACAATCTTCTCAGAACAAACTATCTCTGCGTGATGCTTAGATAACCAATCCATACCCACTATAACGTCGAAGCTTCCAAGTTGCATTGGCGTGAGGTCAATAGGAAAAAGATGGTCGTTAAGGTTCAACTGGCAGTTGTGAAGAACAGAATCAAGAACAATGGGTTCACCACTAGCAACTTCTACTGTCAAGGGTTTTCCTAGTTTCGTTCTAGACACGCGAAGCATTGGCTCAAAAGACAATGACACAAAACTCTTATCGGCACCCGTATCAAAAAGAACAGATGCAGGCTGATTATTAATAAAGAACGTACCGTTCACCACATTATCGTCCACCTGCGCCTCTTGGGCATTCAAGTTAAAAGCTCGCCCTCGAGCCTGAGCCTGATTCTGGTTTGCATTCACCAATCTTGGGCACTGGTTGCGGTAGTGGGTCAGATCCCCACAGTTATAACAAGCACCCGGTGGGTAGTGTGGTCGTGCAGCTTGACCCTGTTGTTGAGCAGGAGGCTGGGCAACTTGTTGAGCCGGGTTCTGAACTGCGCGATTTTGAGCAAACCGACAAACATCGGCAAGGTGACCTGACTTCCCACAGTTAGTACAGAAACGGCACTGATGTTGCGGCTGATGGTGACTGTTGCATCTATTGCACAAAGGTGCATTCCCTGAATAGGGTTTCTTCGCTGGAGGCTGTGCGGGTTGGTTGGGAGCTGCCTGGTTAGCTTGGGCAGTGACAGCAAAATTTTGGGAAGCCTTACGCTTCCTTGACCCTCTCGAAGAACCCGAATTCTTTCCATTCTTGTTTTGACCTTTCTTGCTATCTTCCTTGTCAGCCGACTGTTTCTTGCCCTTGTCACCCTTCCTGTGTAACTTATTCTTCCGAATCTGCGACTCAGTCAATGTCGCTGCTAACTCGATAGCCTGACGGAGTGTGGTAGGGTTACTACCAGTAATGATGTCTTGTACCGAGTCAGGTAGCCCGTCGATGTACCTTTCGATAGCCTTGTCGAGTGGGGTAACCATAGTCGGGCAAAGCAGACTCAACTCCTCAAATCTATCAGTATACGCCCTGTGCTCACCACTATCTTGCTTCAAATCATCGAACTCTCTCTCCAAAGCTCGCTGTTCATGACGAGGACAAAATTCCCTCATCATAAGAGCTCTAAGTTCAGCCCATGTCTGTGCTAGAGCAACTTCTGCACCACGATCTCTCATAACCCCGTTCCACCATGTGAGAGCCATCTTCTGAAACACACTCGAAGAAAACTCGACCTTGCGATTGTCAGGACACTGAACATAACGGAAAGTATTCTCAATGCTCTCGAACCATTGAAGAAGCCCAGTCGCTCCTTCAGAACCACTAAACTTGAGTGGTTTAGCCGAGTTAAAATCCTTGTATTTGCATGGAGCATTGTTGTTGTTGTTGGCTTGGTTCCATTGAGCAAAGAGGTTTGGAAATTGAGCAGCCATCTGCTGCGCAATGATTTCTGCTAGTTCGGCAGTCGCTATCTGGTTTTCGCGTCGAGGATGCATTCTAAAAGAGGAAAACATGAAAGGAAACGAGTGAGATGATTGGATGAAGAGAATGAGATGAAACAAAATTAACAAAAGAAAAGATGGTGGTCATTTGTCCACATTACCAAGCAAACAAACGACACACAGTGACTAATCAAAGTAAATGGATCAAAAATAATGTATCGCGAAGACATGCTCGCTTATAAGTAAACACTCATCCCAAGAATTCCCAGGTAAGCACAACTGGTCTCGCGTCTGATGAGATATATACGAAGTGCTTGCCTAGACAGAAAACCCAGAATACAGGCATTCACTCTTCCAGTTTGCACGTGTTCACACTATTTAGAACCCAAAACTTTGACGAGATTTTGAAAATTTGAAGGCACAAGGCCAAAAACCAAACTGGAAGGGTTCAAAACCATATAACAGAGGGTTCAAAACCTTACAATAGAGGGTTCAAAACCTTGTAATAAATCATTCAAAACAGATGATTGTTTTTCAAAAATCGTTTCGGAAAATTTGGTTTTTGTTTTGATAATCACCTAAGGATAGGTGATGTGCATGTTTTAAGATCTAAACACAAGATAACTTGTGTTAGGGTCCTAGAAAGGTTATAGTCTAGGTCAAAGAATTACTAATAACCTAATTCCCTATAACCATTGGCTCTGATACCAACTCTTCTGTCACACCCCGACCACGTAGAACATACAAAAACGTGGCGGAAACGTCGGGGAGTGTTGTAACAGAATTATTGTTTCACAACCATGGCATACAAAGTTATATTTTATTTATTAAACAAGAGTGTTATTTTGTCTTAAACAGGAAACATAGAGTTCTTAACATAATTAAACTAGTCTTCTTCATTTTTAGTCTCTAAGGCACAGGTCCGCCCTAGTGTCACGATCATCATCCTATGGAAAAGCTCCTGAAAACACATGTGAAAATAGGTACGTCAGCATAAAAATGCCTGTGAGATACATAGGTTTTGTAAAAATATGATTCATGACTTGTGTTTAAGAAAATGTTTAGTCATGAACCTTGTAATTTGCTTTGTCTTATAAATCATTTGAAAAACGATAAGATCAGATGATATGTATAAATAAATGTAAGGTTAAATGAATAACCATGAAAAAAATGAGTTTGTGTAAGATAAGTTGTTTGTAAACAATGTCTTGTAAAAAGTATGTTATTTGTATAAAATGTCATGTGTCATAAATTGAAATGATTTAAATAACGCTACGATATGTAATACCATACAAACACTTATATATAGGAAGTACCAGCGGCGTATCCACCATGCTTGTATCATATTACACACGCCTCGTTACTTAAATCACTTACTCAAACCAAACCACCAATGTAAATTGTTTATGTATAATCAAATGTCAAAATGTTATTGTGTAAACCATATCAAATGTCTGTGTTTAATGCAAATCATGAATTGTGTATATCAATGTCAAAGTGTTTATGTCTAATGTAAATCATGTAATGTGTATCCAAAAATGTCATGTATGGTATGTGAAATATATCAACTAAACCATATGTAAAATTCACAAAAACAAGGTATTGAAGTAAAACATGGTTTAAATCAAAGTTATGTTTTGTGGAACAAATGCATGCTGTACTGATATAAACATCTATGCGGTATTATGAAAATGCATACATCCAAGCCTTGAGACTGTGGCGATAAACCCTTAAACAAATTAAAGGTTTATCTAAGTTATGTATATCGAATTCGGTCATTCCTTCCAATCCAAACAAACCCAGGATTTCAGGAACGAGAGTTGTCAATTCCTATGGTACCACTACCTACTAACGAATGGCGTAGCTAATGTTAATGAATGTATTGTTCCATGTTAAACAACCCAAATGTCATACCAAAATGTAAGCATGTGATGAAAACAACTGTACTAAGTACGCACACAATGGGCATACATAGCATGAAATGTAATGTAAAGCAATGTACTAAGTACGCACACAATGGGCATACACAGCATGAAATGTAATGTAAAACAATGTAGTAAGTACGCACACAATGGGCATACATAGCATGAAATGTAATGTAAAACAATGTACTAAGTACGCACACAATGGGCATACATAGCATGAAATGTAATGTAAAACATGTACTATAATGTACTAACGAACATAGCAGGTATATGATGTGAAAACATGGAAAGCATGAAAGTAACAAGTAGGCACATGTGTTTCACCCCAAAACAGTTTGGAAAACAGTAAAAGAGGGGTCTATGTACTCACTTGAGATTGCTCAGAAGTCCTAAGATAACCACCAAGCAATGCTAGAGATCACGAAATCAAACGGCACCTAATATAGGTAACTATGTTAATAAACCGGACCTAAATCGGAAGATCGGATAGAATGCGGGTTCGTAAACCAAACGAGTATGGAGACTCATGTAATATGGTTTAACAAAGCCTACATACTAAATGAAACCTAACATAAGTGCTTACGACCCATTACGACCCGTTTAGGTAGCTTATGCTACTTTAACGCGTCGCTCGCGTGAAACGCGTTCGGACCGCCTAACTAGTCCTATGACAAGTAAAATATGCCTTAACATATCTAATATTGTTACCAAAACAGTTTAGATACCAAAATTTATGCTACATATGCTTAAAATGAATTTTGGCGTCAAAAGGGCATTTTGGTAATTTACCTAAGGCATATAAACTACCTATCATACAACTACTTAAACGAAGCGACCATAAGGTATAACCTCGGAAGGTTATTCCCTATATACTATGGTCACCTAATGTGTTTGGTTGGATCCTAATGATCGACCAAATGGGTCGGGTTCGAAGGTATAAGCGATTTATCAGATCGCTTACCCTTACGACCCTAGACAACGTGGTAATCAGTAGGCATAGTCACAAGGGACTATAACCATCGTGATTACAATCATGTTGCGAAGTTCAAACGAACTTCGCATTAACCATAAACTGGTCAATGCAGAAAGTCAAACAAAGTTTGACTTTCGGACTCGAAAAGAAATAAAAGAACGAAGGAACACTTACGAAGGGTCCCCGAATGCTAATCTAGATCAAAATAGCTCAGGTATGAAACAAAGGTTTCAACTTAGAGCACATTAGATCAGATTCTTGTGAGGAAAAGTGAAGGGTGGAGGTGGGTATTTATAGTTTTCGGTTCACCGTTAGGATCATTTCTTGGAAAAGGGGGCACGATCTAAGCCGTACACTTGTTGGAAAGTTGTGGTAACTCATTTGCCATCCACCATAAGAGTTTGACACTTGGCACTTGGCCTTTGGAGAGTTTTAAGGGCTGTTAACAGCTGAAAAAAAACGTTTTGCTGCATCTGGCCCCTGTTTACGGACCTAGTTTGGCAGATTTACAGTTTCAGTCCCTGCAACCTCAAAACTTGGTTTTCGATGCGTTTTTTTGACACGTTTAAGCCCCGTTAACCCCATTTCAAAGCTCTAAAATGAAGTTAAAGTATAGGGAACTTAAAATGTGCTCGAAAATATCTCAGATGTCGGTTCGTTTGGCCGTACGATCCCAAAAGTTTATTTTAGCACACCGAACACCTCAAATCCTATTTCTAAGCTATGTAGAGGATATTTATGGCATGTTTAACTTATGGTCATGTTCCGGAATGTTCGTTACTGTTCAAATTTGCATACTTTCGCAGTTTGTCAAGTTTAGTCCCTGTAAGTGAATTAACTTGTTTTTGCCATACCAAAGCCTTCAAAACTTATTTCTAAGTTATGTAAGGGTTATTTAAGGTATGTTAAGTATATGTTGATGTTCCGGAGTATTTGTCGTATTAAACTGATTACGTTTACGCACCAGTTTGCGTATAACTCTCAAGAAAGTGATATAGAGTTTGAAATTGAATAAAAGTCAAAACATGAAAAATATAAAACATAACCAAACAAACATTGGGATCAAATAACATTGTTTTATTGATAATTGAACTGTTCACAATGATTACAAGCACAGATGTTGCACTTCTCCCTCATACTCATATTTTGATGAACCAAGGTATGAGCCTTCATACTCATACTTTGAGGAACCAAGATATGAGCCATCACCTTCATATACTTATTATGAGGAACCATGGCGTAAACAACCCACCTCATATGAGTATTATGAAGAACAAAATTACGACCCTTATCCATCATATACTTACAATGAAGAACAATGGTGTGAACCATCTACTTCCTATGAGTATTATGAGGAACAAAGGATCGAACATCCGGATTCAAGCTTTGAGGATCCCGATCCTTACTCTATCACCGACATAGCTGATAGGATAATAGAACACATTAAAACTATCGAATGTTGCATACTAGAATCTCGCATAAGGGAAGAGGAGTCCCGCGCAAGAGAAGAATTAAATAAAAAAGAGATAGTTGAAAATGTAAAAATGGAAGAACCAGTAAGTGAAAAACCAACACATGAGTTAAACAACGAAAAGGGTGAGTCCGACAACGTTAAAATTCAAGAAGAGTCTAATTTTGAAGAAATTAATCTCTTGTCGCCTTCTTTCGAAAATCATTGTTTAGTACCCACTCATGCTAAGTTTTTAAAAGAGTTAGACACTAACACTAAAATTGACGAAACGGTAAGCATTAAGTTAACAAATGATCAAACTTCGCTAATAAAAGAAGACCCATTTGAAATCAACATTACACCGGTTCCATGTTTTTTTCAAAACTCCTTTATTAGTAATATCACAATCGATAAAGATCTTTGTGTTAATATAATGCCAAACTACATTTTTGAAAAATTAAGTATTAGTGATTTTTCTCCACTTCAAATACCCATTTTTCTATCCAATCGGAAAGTAATAAAATCAATCGGTATAGTTGAGGATGTCTTGGTCCAAACAAATCAAATGGTAATCCCAACCAACTTTGTCATCCTTGATGACGCTCCTCTAGTGTTGGGACGACCTTTTGTAAAAACCCACGAAGCTTTGAAAAACCGGAAGTACAACAATCTATCTATTCAATTAGAGGCATTTAAAAGAAGTGTCGATCTTGAGCGCTCAATGAAATATCCATTCGGCAATAATGACCCCCTAATTGAAGATGAAGATGAACCACCCGATACAAGAGAAGAAATTGACCACTTTGTTGAAGAAGAGGTCGCCATAGAACAAACTTTTAAAGTTCTTGATCAAAATGAGCAACCAAATAAGGAGTCTCCTAAAGACCCACCTCTTGAGCTCAAAGAACTCCCAAAAGGTTTGGAATATGCTTTTCTCGACAAAGATGGTAAATCACCTGTAATTATCTCGTCAAAATTAACTAGTGTAGAAAAAGAAAAATTAATTTCACTTTTGAAAAAAAACAAAAATGCGATCGCTTGGAAGCTTGTAGATATTAAAGGTATAAGTCCTTCCATGTGCACGCACAAAATTTTAATGAACGGTGACTACAAATCGGTAATACAACCACAACGTAGAGTAAATCCAAATGTCCAAGAAGTGGTTAAAAACGAGGTCATCAAATTACTTGACGCCAGACTTATTTACCCTATCTCCGATAGTCCGTGGGTAAGTCCCGTCCAAGTAGTTCCGAAGAAAGGAGGTATGACGGTAATAACTAATGAAAAGAATGAATTAATACCAACGAGAACCGTCACAGGATGGAGGGTATGTATAGATTATCGTTGATTAAATGAGGTAACAAGGAAAGATCACTTTGCTTTGCCTTTTATTGATCAAATGTTAGAAAGATTATCCGGTCACAAATTTTATTGTTTCTTAGATGGTTTTTCAGGTTACTTTCAAATTCTGATAGCACCCGAAGACCAAGAAAAGACAACATTCACATGTCCCTATGGAACTTTTGCTTATCGACGCATGCCATTCGGTCTATGTAATGCCCCCACAACCTTCCAACGTTGCATGGTGGCCATCTTCCATGACATGATAGAAAAGACAATGGAAGTCTTCATGGACGACTTTTCTATCTTTGGAGATTCATACGACCAATGCCTCGATAACCTTGAATGAATGCTATCCCGATGTGAGGAAACTAACCTCGCCCTTAACTGGGAAAAATGCCATTTCATGGTAACGGAGGGAATAGTACTCGGTCACAAAATCTCAAGCGAAGGAATGGAGGTTGATCGAGCAAAAATAGACACTATTTCTCGATTACCACCCCCATCCTCCGTTAGAGCTATCAGAAGTTTCCTAGGGCATGCCGGATTCTATAGACGATTTATCAAGGACTTTTCTAAAATCTCAAGGCCTCTAACAAAATTACTTGAAAAAGATGCTCCTTTCATCTTTGACAAGGATTGCAATCAAGCATTTCTAACCCTCAAGGAAATGCTAGTCAATGCACCTATCATGATAGCGCCTGATTGGAAATTACCTTTCGAAATCATGTGTGATGCAAGTGACTTTGCAGTTGGAGCAGTCTTGGGACAAAGAAAAGATAAGCATTTTCACCCAATTTATTATGCTAGTAAAACACTTAACGATGCACAAGAAAGTTACACAACAACAGAAAAAGAGTTACTAGCCGTGGTATTTTCTTTTGATAAATTTCGTTCTTACCTTGTTCTTTCTAAAACAATAGTCTATACAGATCATGCAGCCATTCGATATCTCTTCAAGAAACAGGATGCTAAGCCGCGTTTGATTCGGTGGATTCTACTACTCCAAGAATTTGACATTGAAATCAAAGACAAAAGAGGAGCAGAAAACACCACAGCAGATCATCTTTCACGCTTAGAACACCCAGCTTTGGAGGCAACCAGGGATGAGCAAATCAACGAAAAGTTCCCAACGGAGTCCCTGGAAATGGTGGAATACAGAGAAGAGCCATGGTACGCCGAATATGCTAACTATCTAGCTAGCGGTATAGTCACGAAAGGTTGGCCACATCATCAAAGAAAGAAATTCTTTGCTGATGTGAAGCATTATTTTTGGGAAGATCCTTATCTTTTCAAAATGTGTGCCGATCAACTCATCCGCCGATGCGTACATGGTAGTGAAGCAAGTAGAATTCTTCACCATTGTCATGAAGGTCCATATGGAGGACATCATGATGCCGCAAGTACCGCACGAAAGGTATTTGATTCAGGATTTTACTGGCCAACCATTTACAAAGACGCCCAAAGTCTTATCAAGACATGTGATGCTTGCCAAAGAACAGGTAATATTTCTTCCAAAAACGAAATGCCACAAAATGGCATTCTTGTTTGTGAAATTTTTGATGTGTGGGGACTCGACTTAATGGGGCCTTTCCCACCGTCAAAAGGAAACAAATATATAATTGTGGCGGTAGATTACTTGTCTAAATGGGCCGAGGCCGAGGCACTTCCAACCAATGATGGAAGAGTCATGGTAAGATTTCTGAAAAGATTATTCTCTCGTTTTGGAACACCAAAGGCATTAATAAGTGATAGAGGTACCCATTTTTGTAACCATCAACTTGAAAAAATCTTAACAAGGTATGGGGTCTATCACCGGGTTTCAACGGGATATCACCCTCAAACAAACGGACAAGTCGAAGTGACTAATAGAGGTTTAAAACGAATACTTGAAAAAACCATAGGGTTAAATAAAAAGGAAAGGGCCGATAAATTAGATGATGCTTTATGGGCTTTTCGAACTGCTTATAAAACAACAATAGGTACAACCCCATATAAGCTTGTCTATGGAAAAAGCTATCATTTGCCAGTAGAAATTGCACACAAACCCTACTGGGCAATTAAAAATGTAAACTTGGATTTAGAATTTGCCGGTAAAAATCGATTTTGTCAATTAAATGAATTAGACGAATTAAGGAATTATGCATACTCTAACTCTGAAATTTATAAGGAAAGAATGAAAAACTTGCATGATAAACACATTAAACCTAATGAATTTTGAGTAGGAGATCAAGTTCTATTGTTTAATTCATGACTTCGGTTATTTCCTGGTAAATTAAAGTCTAGGTGGTCAGGACCTTTTTCCATCACCCATATTTTCCCACATGGTGCAGTAGAAATTAAATTTCGGAATGGAATTCCATTCAAAGTCAATGGCCAACGGCTGAAGCTCTATCAAGGATTCATTGAGGATGAGGAGGAAGAGATCTCACTTCAAACGGTCGAAGAATGAAAGCATTAACATCATACCTGGTAAGTTACGAACAAGCGGGTTGACATCTAAATCAGTAAGTCTTCTAACCAAGTTTTTGGAAAACAGGGCACTCACACGAGCACTAAAAAAAATTTAAAATTGCCCGCCCACGGGGCCGTGTCCGCGCAAGTGTCGTGATAAAACCCCTTTTCAAAACAGTTTCTTCATTCCACACGCCCTGTTTCCCCGAAAACTCTCTGGTTCAGGCGATTTTTCTGCAAGATTCCGACGTCTCCTCTACTTCTAACAACATCAAGATGGCCAAGAAATTCACTTGGTTCAATGCTAATGAGTTGGCGGCTCAAGCTCGTTATGACGTGTTATGGACTAGGCCCGAGGAGAACCCCAGACAAGTATGCATAAACACTCTTGAGGCAGTGAACCAACTGGACCGATTCAACACTATTGTCACCGGCCCGCTACGAACCGCCCTTTGCACTAGGCTTCACTCTGTACATGAATACAGCATGGATTTCTACAGCACGCTCGCCTTCAACACAAGGGCTGAGCCGTTTGACAATGAAGGGTTGGAGTTTCGCTGTGGTGGAACCACATACCGGATCTCAATTGCTCAATTTGGGGCTCTGGTAGGGTTGTACTCGGAAGAAGATGCTGGGGATGAGGAAAACACCGGCGGTCTCCGCGAGATCAGGGAAAGTGACTGCCAAGCTGCTTGGGCTCAAATAGGAGAAGGACACTACAATCCAAGCCGAACTAAGAGTACCCTCTTGAGAGACCCTCTTTACCGCTACATTCACAGGGTCCTCACCTACTCTCTTAGTCAGAGGCACGACAGCAGCGGTGTTGTAGGTTTGCGAGATCTACTAGTCCTTCATTGCATCCACAACCGGGTCAACCTTGATGTTCCATACCTCCTGTCCCGAAACATGCACTGGAACCAGCTCGCTACTCCCCCGACTCCTATTTTCTTTGGAGGGTGGATATACCGCCTCTTCAAGCACTTCGTGAACATGCCAAGGTCCTTCCACAAGGGGCCATGGTCGGGGAGAGTAGACATGGTCATTTGCCACTCCATGAACTTAATCAATGAAGCAGATGACGGGACGGTCAGATTCCATACGGTTCAAGGGCATGCATGGAACCCGCAAGAAGCACTTGTCTTACACGCCCCACCCGTCCATCCTCCTCCTCAGTACCATTACCAGCCCCAGGGTGATCCGGGTCAATCCTCATCTCAAGGAGGCGGTTTTCCTAACTTTCAAAGTTTACATGATTTATTGCAGGAAAACCTCATGTGCACCAGGAACAACTACAACATGGCCAGCAACACGTACACCCGGGTCGGAGCAATAGAGAGAAACATATCCGACATACAGGATGACATTGGGAACATCCGGGAGTACATGGCGGGGCACGGAGGAGACGATGATGATGAAGACGAGGACATGGATTAGGCGGGAGGAGTAGGAGGTAGCATCCCATGAATGGAGGTTCCACAGTTTAACCCCCCTTTCTTACAAACAATTTCCGGCCTGTGTGCAGTTTGTTGAACAATTTACTTTCTCTAACACTTTTTAATTTCTTGCATTTTCTTTTTCTTTTTAGCTTGTGATATGGATTATTAACATTGGTAAATTAGGATGTTTGTTATGATTGGTGTGGTGTTTATTAGTTAAACAGGTACATACGAGGCTTAGAGCACTAAACATTAATGCGACTAAAGCCGAGACAGCAAAACCGAAGGCAGAAACCTGTTTTGAACACTTGCAGTTTGTCCACATGGGGTCGTGTTCAGCCAACACGCCCCCGTGCCCATTGCCCCAGACCTGCTGTTTGTTTTATTTATGCAGACTTTCGCCAGAAACGGGGTCGTGTTCACCCGACACACCCCCGTGTCCACCTTCTGTAAGTTCTCGTTTCTGGAACTCTGTACACGGGGTCGTGTTCACCCAACACGGGGCCGTGTCCAGATGCCCAGTAACATAAAAAATTGTTTTTAAACACACTTTTACACATTCAATCAACCTAAAAACTTATTTTTGGGACACATTGAGGACAATGTGTAATTTAAGTGTGGGGGAGATGCTAAAACCTTGAATTTTGCAAGTCCTAATTACAAGCCTTACAAAAAACTCTATTGGAACCGCTAAACACCCCAAATTTTTTCAAAAACTTTTCATTTTTTTACTTGTTTTGGTTTAATTCGGGAATTACAATTTCTAAAAAGGTCATATTCTTACAAATTTACAACCGATAGCGTCGTGATAAAAAGAACCAACATAAGAAAATTATGAAACGGCATGACAAATCTAGTTAAAATTTGATTATATATACTTGATCACATAAAAACCCATTCCCACAAAAAGTGAGTTTTGAGCCTTTATTGAGCATACAAATACACATCTTTAAACTAAATGCTAATTTTTCGTTTCTTGTGTGAATAGCCGCTTGGTTCTTACGACTCTAGAACTTGCCATGACGATACATTCCCGGTCCTTACCAACTTAAACCCAAGTAAGTAAATGATGGAGGCATTAGGACAAACGCTTTTTATTTCAACACCATTATTTTTTTTTACCACCTACCCAAAATCCCCCTAGTTAACCCCTTTGAGCCTAAACCTTTTCATTTCTTAACCCAAACAAACACCCTTTTACCCACCAAAACCCTTTTTCATTTTAAACCCTTTATTTTAGTAACAAAGCTTGGTTTTCTTATGACTTCCTTATGAAAAAAAATGATGATGATGAAGCCAAAAGAAATAAAACAAACAAGTTTAGCAAAAAGAACTTTGTTTGAAGAAATGCTTCATTAAAATAAAAAGTTATAAAGTCTTACGAAAACCGACGCTTTTTACGCCTTTCGCCCTTTTCTACTAACCACTAACCCAACCACCTACCTTTAACCCAAGCCTAACCCTTTCCCCCCAAAAGTCCTCTTGATATTTACAAAGGTGTATAGTTAAAAAGGAGGAGGATTGATTGCTTGACAAGCTTATGGTAGAAGTAAGTTTAATGCCGCTCTCGAGTGTTTCACAAAAATACATCTTCGGCCGAGTGTTGAGTGATACCCCGTGAGGTATGTGAACTTGTATATAAATGGAATTTTAAAAAGGCATGTTATGCCCTAATAAGTAATTAATCTTATGTAATGTTTTAAATAAATCATGACGAATAGGATTGTAAATAAAATAAAAATAAAACCTAATAAAGAAATCTTGGAATCCCGACACTCTATGACAAGCCCAAAAACCTTCTCTTCTACCCATTCCATTTGGGAGTGTAAGCCACATTATAAAGAGTTTTGCTTGAGGACAAGCAAAGATTCAAGTGTGAGAGTATTTGATGTGTGCAAAATGCAACATATAAATTACATCAATTGTGGCATAAAACTAACCCTGTTTAGTACTAATGTTGGAAAAAGTATGTTTTTGTCTTCCTTTTGTATTTTCAGGATTAAATGAGCTCAAATGAACAAAAGAAGCAAAAAGGCAGCTAATTCTAACATAAATACAAGAAAAGGAATAAACGTGGCATGCCCGACCCCCCGATAGGATCTTCCCAAGCAAAAACAAGAGAACAGAAAGCTGAACACGCCCCGTGCTCAATGAGCACGGGGGGCATGCCCAAGTGTCTGCAGAAAAGACAAAGTTGTAGAAGCTTCTATCAACCACCACGGGGGCGTGTCCAGCGGACACGGGGCCGTGGTCAACTCTAAGATTCGCAGAATCTAGGAAAATCTTGATAGTACAGATACGCTTCTGCACACGGGGTCGTGCCCAGTGGACACGGGGGCGTGGTCAACTAATGCAGACAAACTGCAATTAATGAAGAAAGAGAAGATGGGTGGACACGGGGCCATGTCCGGGCTTCTGTGCAGGCTATAAATAGGGGTGCTTGGCTCATTTGCAAACCATCCCTTAGCAAACCACCTCTCTCACACTTCACCCACCCACCACCACCATCACAACCCACATCCACCACCATCATCCATCATCCATCATAGAGTGTGTGAGTAGTCTCAGGATCCAAGATTGATCGTAAGAGTTCTTGACAATCAAAGGCCATGTTTGCCTAAGTCTCTTACATCACTTGGTGAAGACAAGTGTTTAGTGTAATACTTTTTATTTTTAATCTTTTCGCACTTTTTATTTGGTTATGTATTAATGACTTTAATAACTAGTTTCTTATGTTGAAGGTGAATCTTCCTTATCATTTGTCCGTGGTGTCTTGGCATTATTTTACTATCTATATAAAATAAAAGATTTTCACCATTCATATCTCCACGGTCTATATGGAGATATGTTGGCTACCTGGTCGGGGGTTAAGGGAATGGTTTGGTAAGTGTCTTGCCTTGTTCAGTGTATAGATCCTGCAAGGAACTGGGTTAAGTTTAGTAGGACCTCCTTCAATACCCACTGGTATTGGATGGCGGGGGTCCGAACTCCTTGATCCCCTCATATGTAAACTACTATTAAAACTTTAACCCAGCTATTTATGATTGTATCCCTGCTGACTCAAACTACTTAGCCGAGGGTAAGGTCACCTTCAAAAGAGGGGCCTACCACATTATGCATTAATAACTTAATTAATTATCTTTCAATAATCCAACCCTTTAGGATTGTATCCTTGCTGACTCAAACTACTGGGTTGAGGGTAACGTCACCTTCAAAAGAAGGGCCTACTACTATAACTAAGATAATCTCTTAAAAAGTGCGAAAGTGCGGAAATAATCAAAGGTTACACTAAATGCGAGTCGGATCAAGTGATTCATCTTGTCTATCTGTTTTTATTTTTATTTTTATTTTCAGCATTTTTAGTTTTTATTTTCTAATTTAAACTTTTTTCTAAACTTTTGATTTGATTAGACGTTGAGGATAAACCGGTATTAAAAGCTCTTGTGTCCTTGGACGACCTCGGTATCTTACCAACACTATACTATGCTCACGATGGGTGCACTTGCCCATATGTGTGTTTGGTGTTAGTAAATATCGTGTTTTATAAATTTAAAACTTGACTAAAGTGTAAAAAGGGCTAAAAATATACATAAAATATATAACCACCACACACGCATCATTGTCCCGTACATGGTAGAGCCGGAGTTCAAGCGTGTTGAACGTTTCATTTGGGGATTGGCACCCCAAATTATGAGCATGGTGACTACTTCGAAGCCTCTAACGATCACTGAGACCATTGATTTGAGTGTGGCACTGACTGAAGAAGCGATTAGATTGAACAAGTTTTCAATTTCTGAAGGAAATAAGAAGGAGACTCATGTCGAGTCGTCAGGAGAGAATAAGAGGAAGTTCTCGAACTTCAAGAAGGATACCCAATGGGAACAACAACGGTCTTAACAAGAAGAGAGATACGAACCCACCAGCCGAGGTCAGGACTGGTGTTGCAAGTTCAGAGAGTAAGGGGAAAGGATACATGGGCACCTTGCCTAAGTGTGATGTATGCCAGTTCCATCATGCCGACCAGTGTAGGTTCAGGAAATGTGAATCCTGTGGAAAGAATGGCCATTCGAAGGAAACGTGCTGGGTTGGTAATGGTCGTGGGAATGGTGGCTAGAGAGGAAATGGTAATGGCTATGGTAACCATGGTGGCAACGGTAATGGGAATCAGACTGGGAACCGCAATCAAGGAGGAAATGGAAATTTCGGTGGTAATGGAAATCGTGGTGGTTCTGGAAACCAAGCTGGTAGCGAAAACCGTGGAGCAAACAACAACCAGAGAGGTACTGGAAACAAACATGGTTGCTTTAGCTGTGGTGATGTTGGACATTTCAAACGAGATTGCCCAAAGAACAACCAAGCCCGAGGAAGAGTCTTCAACATTGGAGCTAGGGAAGCTCACCAGGATCCGAACGTAGTCACGGGTACGTTCCCTATCAACCAACACTTTGCATCTGTACTATTTGATACTGGTGCCAACTATAGCTTCGTGTCCCTAGAATTTAAGAATATACTTGGGTTAGTTGCCAGTAAGTTAGAAATCCCGTACTCAATAGAACTAGCTAATGGAAAGCTAGTAGAGGCAAATGAAGTGATTAGAGGTTGTGTAATAGATCTTGGAGAGCATGATTTTACGCTCGATCTTCTGCCAGTTGAATTAGGAAGCTTTGACGTGGTAGTTGGAATGGATTGGTTGTCAAGCAACCGAGCTGAAATCGTATGCCATGAGAAGGTTATCCGCATTTTGTTGGCGAATGGAGAGACGATAGTAGTGCATGAAGAAAAGCATGATATGCCTCTAAGGATTATCAGCTGTTTGAAGACCCAGAAGTTTTTGCGGAAAGGATGTGTTGCCTTTTTGGCTCACGTTGTTGATAAAGAAGCCGAAGAGCCAAAGCTGGAAGATATCCCTGTGGTAAGGGAATATCCTTAAGTCTTCCACGAAGACTTGCCAGAATTGCCGCCACAACGACAAGTCGAATTCCATATTGACTTGGTCCCAGGCGACGCGCCTATGGCCAAGGCACCTTATCGACTTGCGCCTTCCGAGATGCAAGAATTGTCGACGCAGCTTCAGGAGCTTCTGGACAAGGGATTCATTAGACTAAGCTTCTCGTCTTGGGGAGCTCCAGTCCTATTTGTCAAGAAGAAGGACGATAGTTTTCACATGTGCATTGACTACCGAGAGCTAAACAAGTTAACCATCAAGAATCGGTATCCTTTGCCGAGGATTGATGATCTTTTCGATCAACTTCAAGGTTCGATTTACTACTCCAAGATCGATCTTCGATCACGTTATCACCAGCTGTGGATTCAGGAAGAGAGTATACCGAAGACTGCCTTCAGAACTCGTTATGGACATTACGAGTTTCTAGTAATGCCGTTTGGCTTGACTAATGCACCGACAGTATTTATGGATTTGATGAACCGAGTTAGCAAGCCATATCTCGATAAATTCGTGATTGTATTTATCGATGATATTTTGATCTATTCACGGACGAAGGAAGAGCACGAGCAACACCTTAGAACCATTTTAGAGCTGCTCAAGAAGAAGAAACTATACGATAAGTTCTCGAAGTGCGAGTTCTGGTTGTGTGAGGTACAATTCCTTGGACATGTAGTGAATGAAGATGGAATCCTTGTGGATCCCACCAAGATCAAGGCGATTAAGAATTGGGAAACTCCGAAGACGCCAACCGAGATCCGTCAGTTTTTAGATCTAGCTGGGTACTATCGTAGATTCATCGAGGATTTTTCGAAAATCGCTCAACCGCTGACCTCCCTTACTCAAAAGGACAAGAAGTATGAATGGGGAGACAAGCAAGAGGAAGCTTTTCAGCTACTCAAGAATACTCTTTGTGATGCACCTATATTATCCCTACTCGAAGGCACTGATGACTTCGTGGTATACTGTGACGCCTCGCGTCAGGGATTGGGCTGTGTGCTGATGCAGCGACAGAAGGTTATCGCTTATGCTTCGCACCAGTTGAAGGTTCTTGAGAATAACTACACCACACACGACTTGGAATTAGGCGCAGTGGTGTTCGCTTTGAAGATTTGGTGGCATTACCTTTATGGCACCCGATGCACAATCTTTACAGATCACAAGAGTCTACAGCACATATTCGATTAGAAAGAGCTTAATATGAGACAGCGACGATGGGTTGAGTTGCTAAACGATTATGATTGTGAAATCAAATATCACCCAGGAAAGGCGAATGTGGTGGCAGATGCCTTATGTCAAAAGAGAGGATCAAGCCCATAAGGGTTAGGGCTTTGGAGATGATCATTCAGACAGATCTCTCATTGCGCATTCGTGCTGCATAAAGGGAAGCCCTTAAGAAGGAGAACCTTAAGGATGAATATCTCCATGGGATGGAGAAAAAGATGGTACCCAACAAGGAAGGAACCTTGTGTTTTATGGGACGAATTTGGGTTCCCCTCTTTGGTGGTCTTAGAGATGTGATCTTTGATGAAGCTCATAAATCAAGGTACTCGATCCACCCAGGATCGAATAAGATGTATCAAGATTTGAAGGATTTCTACTGGTGGCCGAGACTGAAAGGTGAAGTTGCAACTTATGTTAGGAAGTGTTTAACTTGTGCCAAAGTGAAGGCTGAGTATCAGAAGCCTTCAGGTCTCCTACAGCAACCTGAGATACCCATGTGGAAGTGGGAGCAGATCTTAATGGATTTCATAACGAAGTTGCCAAAGACACCGAGAGGTCTTGATACGATTTGGGTAATCGTAGACCGTCTGACAAAATCTGTGCACTTTCTGCCAATCAGGGAAAAGGATAACACAGGGAAGCTAGTTGAGCTGTACCTAAGGGAGATAGTTGCACGTCATGGAGTGCCTATCTCGATTATATCTGATAGAGATGAGAGATTTGTGTCAAGGATTTGGCAATCTTTCCAAGAAGCGTTTGGTTCACAGTTGAATCTGAGCACCGCATTTCATCCACAGACGGACGGTCAAAGTGAGAGAATAATTCAGACGCTTGAAGATATGTTACGTGTGACAACCCGTGATTTACGGCACCTAATTACTTGATTAGCAGATGGTTAACGCAATAATAATTAGTGTTTACAAAGCAAATTAACTTAATTAGGCCTTTGGAGTACCCAGGAACATTTATCCGACTTTACAGTGCGCGAACGGTGGTTTACAGAGAAGCCTGTGAAACGTTAAACGGCAACGGATTGAAACCGTACAAGATACTGACAACGCCGACAAGTATGAATGTTACACGAATATTTTATGTCGATGAAATAAATTTTGTGAATTTATTGGGCTTCCATGCAACACAAAAGCAACGTGAACTAAAAACGCGATAGTAGGAAACGCATCAGCAACAAAACGGAAGCGACGGAGACGCCTGCCACCTTCGAAACTTACATTTTACGCTATATTTAGCTCCGTAATAAAATTTTAGTAACTACAGCCAAAACCGGATCGAAAAACGGATTAAAGATGGCAACGATATAATTCTACGCGATTTTTACCGTTATCGACGCACGAACGCGACTACGACGGATACCGACCTTATTTCTATACGTTTTTAACTCTGAAATATTATCTTTGAAGGCTGCGGTGATCTCGGGTTTTGATAACGGGTCTCGTAGGAATTACGGGTCACTTACACATGAGATGGGCTTCTGGGCCCTTGGCCCAAGCCCAAAACCCACAAGCCTAAACCTGCATAATATCCTTCACAAGATTTAGAAAATCCTACAAAATCCTTATGAAATCTCATTAAGATCTCTATAGATCCACACCCACAGAACAAAAGGAAAACACATTAAACAATTCACACACCAATGAGGATAAAAGCCTTACCCAAACCTTTTCCTCTTCACAATTCATACAATTACCCTAAAGAACTCGATCTCTCTCTCAGTTATTCACACAGGCAACAAAACACATGAGTCTTATAGCTTCCCTTCTTCTCGGTTTCTCTGTAGCCCACAACCGAGCCGGACTCCGGTGATTACACCGGTACGGGCCGCGTCCCGACAACCAACCCCCCCTTTCTGATGACGACCCGACGGCGGAGAACCGTCGGTGTACGGTGGTGAGTCGGCGGAACCAGGAAAAAGAGACGGAGGAAGATGGAGAGATCGAGAAGAGAGAGAGAGATCTGGCGGACAAAGACTTGGACCACCGGTCGGCTCATTTATCCGGTGGTCAGCATGTTTATCCGGCTGCCCTTGCCATTGTCCGACGAAGATGATGCCTATAATAACCTGTTGAAGACGATGACGTTGATGATGATGGTCCGACGACAGCAGGTGGTCGTCGGAGTTAGCGACGATGGTGGTGAATCCGAGTCAAACTGTTCTCCGGTAAGTGATTTGGCTTGAATCCATGTATTACGACTTAAATCTAGTTCATTCCGGTTCTGTTTGGCATTTAGGAGCTCGGGTTCAGATTTCAGATTCGTTCATGTCAGATCTGAGTGGATTAGGTACGGTCTTGGGTCATCCGCAGTACAGGAGTCTCGGGTCACCCACGGGTTTGTTCGGGTCAGATCTGGTCAAGTCTCGGACGGTCAACATTTCGGCTCAGTCAACGGGTTAGCCGACTCAAGTCAACAGCGGGTCAACAAGTCAACAGTTGTGGTCAAAGTCAGATTTCAGTTCGGTCAACTCGGTTCGATGTTCGGGTCAACTCAGTCAACGGCGGTCAAATTTAGTCAACTGATGAAACACGAGACCCGGTAAAAGTTTAAACAAAGCGAAAATTTTATTACAATGTTTATATATGTTATAGTTTACGCGAACCGAGCTCGACCGATACCTTTAGTGACTATTTACACTTTATTTTGGCATATTTGATGACAAGCTATATACATTGCGTGAATTGATTGAAATTTTGATAAATATATCGACACCTAGTTGTCGGGATCGTCCAAAAACAGAGGAAACTCTGCCCGTTTTTCGAGAAAAATCCGTAAAAACAAAACATGTTTTATTGAAAAGCGACTTTTATGAGAATCAATATAAATGTGTATATTACTTCAACGACATGTTATAACATACAAGAGCGACGATAACACATTCTTTTACAAAAGTAAATATAGTTTTCATGTTTATTTCAGATATCGAACAAACGAATACTCTTTATAGGAATAAATATAGTTATATATTTATTTCAGATGTCAAGCAAACGAAGAGTTTTTATAAAAATAAATATAGATTATATATTTATTTCAGGCGTGAAACGACTCGTGTTCTTTTACAAAATAAATATAACTTTTATATTTATTTCAAACGCCTAAACGGCTTACGATATATAATACGGGTCTATTATATATTCTTTTCATGAAACATTCGTTACACGCACGTACGACTTCACGAGACGGCTAACACGGTTACAACAAAATATTTATATATTTTTATAAATATTTATATACTCTAAAATCTTTCGAAAACTAAGTGTGTGTAGACTTAGTAAATTATCGTGCCAATAAAACGAAACTTAGCAAGTATAACTTCTTCGTTTCTTTTAAGTTAACAACAAACCGTCGAATCGTTCGTCAACGATTCGGTAGAGCTCGGTAACACGTAGATTTGTTACCGCATTAATTAGAAACTTATAAGATATTCCGTCTTAGGAATATTGTTGAATGCACGCTAGCGAGTCGCGTCTTGGAAACGACATTACGAAGTCGTATATAGCTAGCTTTGCACAGAAATATTCAGGTGAGTTCATAACCCCCACTTTTTACGGTTTTACATTTTTATAAATGCTTTCGGGGTGGAAAGACATGCACGTTTTCAGAAACATACAAAGTTTTCGAATGAATGAAAACTCATATTTCTAAATCATATTACGAATGGATTTCGAGGAACTCAAATGATTTACGAATGGATTATACTAAATATACCGGGTTTTACAAGACAAATACGTATTATCGAAATGTGAATGATTTTCATGACTAGGGAAGGTTCAGCCTTAGTGGCTGGGGAGGTTCAGCCTTTGTGGCTGGGGAGGTTCAGCCTTAGTGGCTGGGGAGGTTCAGCCTTAGTGGCTGGGGAGGTTCAGCCTTAGAGGCTGGGGAAAATTACAGGTTACAATTATTACAGACTTTTATATATATGGTATGGTTAGCTTAAGGAGGGTTTACTACTTAGATCATGTGAGTGGGTAGGCGAAAACTAGAGGCCATTAATCCTCATTGTAGGACCGAGGGTCATTAGCGGTAGATCTATCTGGGTGTAGCGAGCCCAACTCCAGGCCCACTGTACGGACCTTGGGGTAACTTTGAGCCCGACGCAAAAATCTGCTAGGTTTGAGTCTTCCTACAGCACTTCACACATATCATTGGCTTTGCAACCCAATGGTGATCTCTTTTTCCTTATTGCTACATACCAGGGACATTTATACATACAAATCATATTTCAAAGGTTTATACATGCATACATACAGAAATACTTGATTTATACAAAGTAAATACCATGTTTTTATACAATTTAAAGCATAGGATTATGCGGGCATGGAGTCAAAGTCAGGGTGGGCATTGACGGTTATACGAACATTACAAACACAAGAGTTTACAATTACATGGTTTTACGAACATAATGCGTTGCAAATACAAAGTTTCCATATAACTTGGCAAGAAAATGATTTCTAAATTCGTTTTCTCAATATTATTTCACAAACCGGTTATTCAAAAGATTTATTTCAAAAGATTTACTTTTCTGAAACTATGGCATGGTTGGAATAGGAGGACCATGAAGAGTCGAGTACTTTGTGGGCGTTCAATTTCTAGAAAGTGTCGATCACCGTTATGCTGGGCAAATGCAGGTGATATATAGCTGGTTGGTCCCGAATTGGTCCAGGAAACGGCAGAAAAGATCATACAGATCCGAGAGCGCATTAAGGCGACTCATGATCAACAAAAGAGCTATGCGGACCAAAGAAGGAAACCTTTGGAATTTGAATTGGGTGATATGGTTTTGTTAAAAGTCTCACCTTGGAAAGGTGTGGCACGCTTTGGAAAGCGTGGAAAGTTAAACCCACAATTTATCAGACCATTCAAAATCCTGGAAATGATTGGCCCTGTAGCATACAAGTTGGAGCTACCGGCAGAACTTAATGGTGTTCATGATACATTCCATGTATCTATTCTAAAGAAGAGTCTGACACAAGAAACAGTGGTCATTCCTGCTGATGAAGTTCACATTGATGACACACTCCATTTACCGAAGAGCCTGTTGAGGTTACTGACTGGAAAGTTAACAAGACTCGGAGGAGTATTGTTAAACTCGTCAAGGTTCGATGGAACGCGCGTCACGGCCCAGAGTTTATTTGGGAGCGTGATGGCCGCATGAAAGCTAAGTACCCGCATTTATTCCCTAACACCCCTGCAGCTAGTAGTAAAGCTTAAAATATCGGGACAAAATTTTCTTAACAGGGGGAGAATGTGACAACTGTCAAAAATTCAGGTATCCGTCAATTAATTAACCATGATTAGTGCTTAATGACTATGCTGAATTACAATTAACTGCTTACTAATTATTGCCATATACATACATGTGCATCACATATTGCTTGATGTCATATCATTATTGCATGATAGCTTATTTGACTCAAATGATGCACGAAACATAGTTAGCAAAGTTATCAGATAAATCAGGAATATGCTGACAAAATACAGTACATAGACAGACAGTATGTTGAGACACAGAATGAGCCAGAAACCAAGTCTTACACTAGTATAGCGTGTAGGAAAGTAAGGATCACAAAAACTGCTTTCCTAGAGATAGTTTAAGTGCCGGAAAGTGCCTAAAACTCACATAAAGTGCTGAATTCAGCAAAATTCAGCAATAATCAGCATTTAAACAATCTAATATCATGCAGAAATATGGTTAAATGGTCCTGAATGCTTTCCTAAGTGTCGGGAATCAAAAGTGTCACAAAAGGGTACATAAAGCACAATTAAGTGCATAGTTTAGCACTTTAACGAATCAGTAACCAACCGAACAACCGAACACTAACCGAAGCACCAAATTTTCACTAGAAGCACTGTTTTAACATTTCCAAGCTAGTTATGATCCCCGAACATCATAACACCTCCTAAAATATCTAGTAACTAAATCAACTAACTAATACTTGGATTTTTACCTTAATGTAACTAGTTTAGTTTTAACCTACTCTAGACCCCCCTATTTACGGCCCCAACATGGCCCCCACATGTTGATTTGTTTTAATATTTAATTGGATTATGTTGGCACTTGGAGAACACTAAAACCATGGGTTAAACACTCAAAATGGTCTATAAGTAAACATGTAAGTTCATAACTCATTCTTACACACACTCAAAACACACACAAGTTCTCCTCTTCCCCTTGGTGCTCTCGACCGACCTCAACCCCACATACATCCACCATCATTCATCCATTCTCATACAATCCAAGCTTATACAAAGGTGTTAGAGGTCACATAAAGGAGCTAGGAGCTTATGGAAGTTCAAGAACCTCTCTTATTTGCTTTTATCCACTTGTTTTCTTCACTTGATCATCCCTAGCCTTGTGCTAATGGTAAGAACCTTGATCTTGCTATTTTACTTCCATTTTAAGTGGTTAAAAGAAGAATCATACTCATGATCTTGAAGAACACTAAGAATCACAAGAAGTAATCTTGAACATAAGCTTAAAGTATGAAGAAATCTTGATGAATATGAGTTGTTATGCTTGATGATTGTTGATTGTTTGTGAAAATGATGTTGATCATCATATGATCTTGCTAGATCATGATTAAAAACATAATCTAGCAAGATGAGAGAATGGAAATGTTGTAGGATGATAGATCATCCACACATAAAGCATGAACTTGAAAGAACAAAATGTTTTCTTGAAAAATAATGATCAAAGTGAGTGGTAATACTTGTAGATCTAAAGATTTATGGATGATTTCTAAAGAAACCAAGTTAAAAATATAAGTTTTACTAAATCTTGGTTCTTACATAAACAAACCTTATTTTTGGTGGTTAATAAAGTGTAGAAACACTTGTGTAACAAGAAAAATCAAAGAAGAAACATTTTTAGAAAATGTGATCATAAGTTGTAAAGATCCATATTCTTTAAAAATGAAGTTTTAAAGAACTAATCACACTTTAGAAGGCAACATGGCTTACTAAGTGTTGGACTCTGTATGCCCAAGACACATATTAAATTGATGTGGCTAGTACGTTATGATCCAAGTCGAGTCATACCCAAATACAAGCCAGACAAACACTTATAATATTTATTTGTGATATGATCAAACAAATAAATATTAACACTTACAATATTTAGAAATTGGTTTTCTAAATAATTGCACTTAACAAACTAATAAATTATATGGATAATTTATTTTGAGAGAATATTTTATTTTGTTATTTAATGGGTTAAATAACATAATAAAAGTAGTATAAGTCTTATAACATATGATGTTATATTTTATAAAAGTTATAAAATATATATAAGACATAAATTGTTTAAAAGAAAAAAATGTTTTTTTTAAATAAAAGGTGGGCCGCCCCCACCTCTCTTCCCAAGACAAATTTATGGTCCAATTACATTGCATGCAATCTTCAAAGCTAGATGAATTTTGATTGGGTCTTGTGTGAGGCAATCTCTCTCTTCCTTTTATTATATTTTGTATGACAAAAATAAAGGGAAGAAGAGACATAATTTTTCAAGTCTAAGACTTGAAAGCTCTCTCAAAAATTCGGCCAAGCCAAGGTGGTTTCCAAGGGTTTCAATTTTGGCATTTAAGTGCAAGAACACTATTACTCCACTCATAATTTTCGGCCATGATGTGGTTGTTAAGAGGGAATCTTAGTAAGTTCATAAGTGTAGAAATCCTAGCTAAACTTAAGGTGTTTGTTGGAAGGCTTGGGGTATGCAAGCTTGAGGTCTTCTACACTTGAAGGCAACCGTTCAAGAGGCATCATCTTCTTCATATCTTTTACTCCTTGGAAGGTAGTATTCTAAACACCCTATGGTTGTGTTTTAATTATTTTGATAGCATGCATGTTCGTATATGGATCCGGGGATTGGGTTTTGTATATAAAATGAGTTTTATATCTTGAAAGTAAACATGTTTTAAATAATATTCCGCTGCGTTTTTATTTCAAACGGATGAAAACACTTTGATAAACAAGTGAAAAACCCAACAATGGTATCAGAACCGCTTATATGAGTGCATGCTTCATAGGATATGAAATTTTCGGGTTTCGGGTTTGGTTAAAACCCTTTGGCCGAAATTTTGTATACGGTTATCCTTTTGTTTTTCAAGATTATTTTCTTACATGCATAAAAGTATCTTGAAAAATTATGTCATTTGGATGATTTGTTTGTTTGGACAAAAACCCACTTTTTCGGTTTTTTCATTCTTGACCGAAAAGTAGGTTGTAAAAAGGAAACCATTTTTGCTTCTTGAATTTTATATATATGTGGATATATATTTTGGTGTTCATAACCTAGCCATGACCTTGTGTGTGAATATGTTGAATGTTTATGTTTGTGATTTGTATTTAATTATTTTAAAGGGTTGTAATAATTATTATCTTTGTTCTTCCATTTGTAAAGTTATGTAATTTATTTATTTTCATGTGGTATGTAAAATAAATAGATTAGGTGCATTTTATTTTTTACTAGAAAAATGTATTCGGATTTTTTTTTGTAAAAGAAGATGCACACAAAAATATGGTTTTGGTTTTGGCTAATTTCGGGCCTAAAGGACTTCATAGTTCTTAACTGGATTTTAGCCCGATAACCAAAACACATTTTGAAGTCCAAAGGAGTTTGGAGCTGAATATAAAAGACATTTGGAAGCTCAAAGAAAGTGTAGAAATCACAACACAAGAAGGAGACTTGAAGCATTTGGATGCGGGATCAAGTGGGAGTTCAACGACACATTATTTGTGTCTATATTCGCCCTTAGGAAGGACCTTTTGACACACTTGTTTCGGCTAACAAGTGTGGTCAATATAGTTGGCTATGGTTATGCACCTATTGTTATGTATGTTGTGCTTGTGTGGTTGCTTATTTATATTGTTTTGATGATATTTGGATATGCATGCTTAACAAACTAATAATCAACAACAAGCTTAAAATTGGTCCTTAAAAAATCATTAAAATTGGCTAATAAAAGGTTATTAAAAATTAATGATTTTATAATAAAATGGGTTTTATTAAAAGAACCTTGAAAATTTGTTTTCACAAAAGTACCAAGGATTTGAATGCATGCAAATGTATGGTACATAAAGTTTTCCAAACTAGAATTTTGAAAACTCAAAATCCCTTTTATAAAACAAGACAAACACCATCCTTTTATACAACACTCGAATCACTTAGGAACTCTTATTGTGGGATAAAGGTCACCTAACCACATTTGAGGGAACTTGTATATTCGAGGTGGGTTTACCATGTTTGTGGGATAAAGGTCACCTAACCACATTTGAGGGAACTTGTATATTCGAGGTGGGTTTACCATGTTTGTGGGATAAAGGTCACCTAACCACTTACACATAAACTTACATGTGTGTGTAAGTTGGACGACTTGATTTGGAAACCATGAACTTAGGGTCACCGAAGCATGGCGAACAAAAGGTGTTGATGGGATTAAACATGCCAACTAAACATAAAGATGTTTAACCGATCCCATATGGCTAGAAGTTGCAAAGGGTTGCAATTATCAAACGTTGACTACCTTGTTAATTTAAATAGAGGGATAAAGGTTACCTACCAATATTTAGAGTTAATTACATAGTTAGTCCCTATGGTTTGCATAAAATAACATACTTAGGTACTAATAGTTTAAAATCACCTTCTAGGGTATTAACTTTTCATTTTGTAACGTTTGGATGTATTAACTTCTAGGGTATTAACATAGTTAGGCCCTGTGGTTTGCAAAAAATAACATACTTAGGTACTAATAGAATGTGATTTTAAACCTACATATGATGTTAATACCTCCAAACGTTACAAAATGAAAAGTTAATACCCTAAAATGTGATTTTAAAATATTAGTACCCTAAGTATGTTACTTTGTGCAAACCACAAGGACTAACTATGTAATTAACTCCAATATTTAAATGTAACGTTGGATTCTAGATTTTAATTATTAATTGTCTTTGAGACATAAAAGGGTATTAATGATTAAAATATAATAATATCGAAAATACTAAAATTGAACCTTGTTAAATTTTGTAGATGGCCGCTAACAATATTACCCAAACCGTCCGTAACCTATCACTAAAAACAATCCTTGATAAGGATCGTCTCAATCATAACACTTCATGGATCAATATCGAAACTTAAAAATCATTCTTAAGTAAGAGAAGATATCCTATGTGTTGAACGATCCTAATCCCGATGAACATCTTATGGAAGATAAGGATGCCTATAACGATTGGATTAAGTATATCAAGGATACTATGCAAGCCTCCTGCCTCATGTTAGGAATTATGATTCCCGAGATTCAAAAGGATTTTGAACATCATGAGCATACGACATGATTAACCAATTGTAGGAAATGTTCTTAAGGGTAGAACGCTTTGAAACGGTTCGAGCGCTTCATACATGTCGAATGGAGGAAACCCAATCGGTCTCATCTTATGTCTTTAAGATGAAAAGCCACATTGATCACCTCGAAAGGCTCAATATGGGTAAAAAGGGCTTTATCCATTCTAACGATCAATGAGGGTGGCAACAAGAACAAGCATCATCCCGACACCAAAGCAAATGTTGCAAATGGTAACGAGAAATTCAAAGGGAAAAAGAAAAGAAAGACTAAAGCAAAACCACCAAAAGAAAAGAAGGCAAAGGTTGCCATGAACGATCCATGCTTTGAATATGGTGAGATAGGACATTGGAAAGGGAATTGTCCAACCTATCTCAAGGAGTTGAAAAGCTAGAGGGATGCTAGGCAGACCTCAGGTACAATCATTATGAAACATATTGACCTTAATGTTATTTCTTCAAACACGTGGGTATTAGATACCGGATGTGGAACTCATGTTTGCAATTTGTTGCATCAAAAGAAATAAGCATTACAAGAAAGGAGACTATGTTTTGAAACTTCCAAATGGTTTGGAAATTGTTTTAAAAATGTATTGTGTGCTCCTAGTTTGACTAGGAACATTATTTCAGTTTCCTTATAAGACGATATGGTTTTTGATTTAAAGTTTGTAAACAATGACATTTTTCGATGAATGACATGTTTTACCTATAGCTATGCCTTCAAATGGTATTTATGAATTGGTTCATGATAATACATCATTTGATGGTTAACTGTACCAAGCAATCACCAAGAAACTCAAAAAAATGGATTTGAGTAAGACCTATCTTTGGCATTATAGCCTTGGTCATATAAACAGAATCGCATACAAATACTTCAAAAGAATGGTCTTTTGGAAACAAATGAAATTGGTTCATTTGTTATATGCGGATCTTGTTTAAAAGGTAAAATGACTAAGAAAACCTTTAGTGGGAAAGGGCAAAAGATTTATTAGGTATCATACATTCAGATGTATGTGGTCCTTTTGAAGCCAATGACTAGGAATGGTGACAGGTACTTCATTACTTTTACCGACAACTATAGTAGTTATGGTTATGTGTACTTGCTGAAACACAAAGTTGAAGTTTTTTTTGAAATGTTCAAAGCCTTCAAAAGGTGAAGTACAAAATCAACTCAATCAAAGTTCTTCGTTCCGATAGAGGAGGAATCGAACTCTATTTGGATATGGTTCGATCTATGATGGCTAGGAGCACATTATCTCTATCATTTTGGGGTTACGCTTTGCTCTCCGTGGCCCGTATGGCCCCAACCAAGAAAGTGGATAAGACACCTTTTAAAATATGGCATGGAAGGGCTCCATCATTATCATATTTAAAGGTATGGGTTGTGAAGCTTATGTGAAGCAATACACCCCAAACAAATTAGAAGTACGATCCACTAAGTGTATCTTTGTAGGATATCCTAAAGATGGTATAGGATATTATTTCTACGATCCTACAGAGCAAAAGGTATTTGTTGTTCGAAAGGCTGAGTTCTTGGAAGCTAAGTTCCTTGTGGAAGGAATTAGTAGAACAGTGGAACTTAATAAGGATCGAGAACCACAAGCCGATACACGTTTGGTTGATACTAGCACTCAACAAGAGGTTGTTGAAAATGATCAAGTGGTTGATCTATACACACAAAACGTTCGCAGATCTGGTAGAATTAGTAGTCCACCTGAAAGATATGGTTTTTTCATAGATGGATGCTACGTGGTAGATTCGGGTGAACCTACCACATACCATGATGCAATGTCAAAATCCGATTATGACAAATGGCTTGAAGCCATGAACGTAGAGATGCAATCCATGTATAATGACCAAGTATGGGAATTGGTTATGCAACCTCTTAAAGCCAAAGTGGTAGGAAATAAGTGGGTTTTCAGGAAGAAAACTGATATGCATGGAAACTTGGATACTTATAAAGGAAGACTTGTAGCAAAAGTTTTCAATCAAACTCAAAGGGTTGATTGTGATGAGACCTTCTCGCCTGTGGCAATGCTAAAGTCAATAAGGATATTATTTGCCATACCTGCATAATATGATTATGAGATTTGGCAAATGGATATCAAAACGGCTTTCCTTAATAGATATCTTGAGGAAGATGTCTATATGGTTCAGCCTGAAGGTTTTGTCGGTCCAAAACATCCTGACAAAGTATGCAAGTTAAAGAAATCAATCTGTGGATTGAAACAAGCATCTAGAAGTTGGAATCACCGTTTTGAGGAAGAGATTAAGGAATATGGATTCATCATGAACGTTGATGAAGCTTGTGTATATATGAAGGCTAGTGGGAGCATCATCACTTTCTTAGTACTGTATGTCGATGACATTCTACTATTTGGAAAAGACATTCCAAACAAGGAAGGTGTAAAAGCCTGGCTTGGGAGTTGTTTTTCCATCAAGGATCTTGGTGAAGTCGCCTATATTTTGGGAATAAAGATCTATATGGATAGATCAAGGCGCTTGATAGGTTTAAACTAAAGTGCATACATTGATAAAGTCTTGAAAAGGTTCAAGATAGAGAACTCTATAAAAGGTTTGGTACCGATTCAAGAGGGGACAATATTGAGTGCGTCTCAATGTCCAAGCTCAAAGGATGAGCAAGAAAGAATGAAAGGAATCCCATATGCGACAGCTATAGGATTCATTATGTTTGTAATGATATGCACTAGACCGGACATGTCATGCGCTTTAGGCATGACGAGAAGATACCAGCGAGTATCGGTCATTGGGTGACTATTAAAAATATATTGAAATACCTTAGAAGAACTAAGGATATATTTCTAATATATGGATCTGGTGAAGAAGAACTCGTTGTAAAGGGTTACAGGGATGCGAGTTTCGGAATTCGTTGTAAAGGGTTACATGGATACGAGTTTCCAAACTGATTGAGATGATTTTCGATCACAATCAGGGTAGCATTATCCACTACAGAATCAGAATACATCGCCGCTTCATTGATCGAGATAATTCATATGGATCTGCCACTTGAATTATTGCTGATCTAGGGGTAGTCCCTACCATTCAGGACCCTAGAGATCTTTGTGATAACGATGGTGCGATTGCTCAAATCAAGGAACCTCATGTACATCAAAAGACTAGGCACATTGAGCGGAGTTTCAACTACATAAGGGATGAAGTTGAAAAAAGGGGAAAGATATGTATTCGCAAAGTTCACACTGATCAAAATATTACGGATCCACTCACGAAGCTCCTTGAACGGGCAAAGCATGAAGGGTCACACTTGTGCCTTAGGACTTCGATATTCTAGTGATTGGATTTGATCTATTTTGTATTTGGATATTGGAACAACTGTTATTATAACTCTTTATGGTATTTTGAGTTACGTTCCGTTTTAGCATGTTTAAATCCGTGAATAAGTTGCTTATTCTAAATGTCCGTAGCCGATCATACTTGTGGGAACAAATATGAATGTAAGACTATTATGAACTTGGATTGGTGGATATTCATTAGGTATGAATATAGAGCAAAGTGTTGCTGCCAAAGTTCATAGATATTTGTGGGATACAAATATTGGACTGACTCACTCTCAAATCTTACTGCATGGAATCATTTATGATTGATCATAAGTAAATTTGAGTAAAGGAGAATATCATAGTATCCTCTGACCCGAGATACATATTGGGTCTTGATATTCACCAAGTATTATACCTTGACCTAGTTCTTCGCTGTCAGTAATATGACAGTACATAAGGCTAAGCTCAGGTGTGATACAAGGTGATTGTGAGAGACGTATGTAGTCAAGAAGGGATTTGTTCCTCTTATTCGTTGAGAGTAAGATGTCTCTGGATTTGACATGACATCTGTAACAAAAGGATAAATGATAGATTCACCTAAATCATATTCAAGTAAGGGACTTGAAGGGGATGATGTTATTGAATGGGACATATAGTCATACGTATTAGGGGTAGTAAACCGTAGTTAGGCGTCATTTACTGCTTGCATCAATCTACTATGTATCTTGTGCAAGTGGGAGATTGTTGGACTCTGTATGCCCAAGACACATATTAAGTTGATGTGGCTAGTACGTTATGATCCAAGTCGAGTCATACCCAAATACAAGCTAGACAAACACTTATAATATTTATTTGTGATATGATCAAACAAATAAATATTAACACTTACAATATTTAGAAATTGGTTTTCTAAATAATTGCACTTGACAAACTAATAAATTATATGGATAATTTATTTTGAGAGAATATTTTATTTTGTTATTTAATGGGTTAAATAACATAATAAAAGTAGCATAAGTCTTATAACATATGATGTTGTATTTTATAAAAGTTATAAAATATATATAAGACTTAAATTGTTTAAAAGAAAAAAAAATGATTTTTTTTAAATAAAAGGTGGGCCGCCCCCCTCTCTTCCCAAGACAAATTTTTGGTCCAATCACATTGCATGCAATCTTCAAAGCTAGATGAATTTTGATTGGGTCTTGTGTGAGGCAATCTCTCTCTTCCTTTTATTATATTTTGTATGACAAAAATAAAGGGAAGAAGAGACATAATTTTTAAAGTGTAAGACTTGAAAACTCTCCCAAAAATTCGGCCAAGCCAAGGTGGTTTCCAAGGGTTTTCAATTTTGACATTCAAGTGCAAGAACACTATTATTCCACTCATAATTTTCGGCCATGATGTGGTTGTTTAGAGGGAATCTTAGTAAGTTCATAAGTGTAGAAATCCTAGCTAAACTTAAGGTGTTTGTTGGAAGGCTTGGGGTATGCAAGCTTGAGGTCTTCTACACTTGAAGGCAACCGTTCAAGAAGCATCATCTTCTTCATATCTTTTACTCCTTGGAAGGTAGTATTCTAAACACCATATGATTGTGTTTTAATTATTTTGATAGCATGCATGTTCGTATATGGATCCGGGGATTGGGTTTTGTATATAAAATGAGTTTTATATCTTGAAAGTAAACATGTTTTAAATAATATTCCGCTGTGTTTTTATTTCATACGGATGAAAACACTTTGATAAACATGTGAAAAACCCAACACTAAGAACACTAGTAAGTTCCTAGAAATTTTTACAAAGATTCAGGTTCATGAAGTAGTAGATTTTTACTTGTTTTTGGCAAAGTTGGTAAGTAAAAGTTATTTATTGTTGATTGTTGATTGATTGTGTTAATTTTTACAAAAGAAAATGATATGCTTGAAAGCATGGAAACCTTCACTTAGAAATTTTTTTATTAACATACACTTACAAGTATATTTTAAACCATGAATTTTTCACATAAAGTTTGCCATAAATTTTGTTACAAAATTTAAATATTGGAGGTTGGTTTTTATAAATAAAAGTGACTAAATATGTATTTAGGAAATATATATTTAGATGACATCATGTGTGTGACTATTTGTATATTTTGTATATTTGTTATATTATTTTAGGACATGAAATGATATAACACATCAAAATACCAAGAATCACAATCCAAAATATTACCAAAATTCCAAGGAATAAATATACACATTTCACACAAAATATTGATGAAACTGAATTATAGAATAACACTTACAAAGTATTCCGGAAATTATTCACAAAGTATATTTTGGTAAATAATATTTTGGACACCAAGAAAATGAAAATATGATTTTTACAATTACTACAAGAATATATCATATTTTTTACAAGGGAAAAATATATTATTTTTGGCAAGAATGAATATATATTTTTCTTGACATTTTTAGAAGATATATATTATTTTTAAGAAATATATATTTTCTTAAACAAACATGAAATACAATATTTTTGGATGAAAGATATATTTTCTCAAACAAATATGAAATATATCATTTTTGGAGAAAATAAGTTTATATATATTTTCCAAGTTGGAGTTGAAAATATATTAATTTTGAAACTTATGAGAAAAATACTAATATTTTACCAAAAGAAAAATTATAAATAATTTTTCTAAATAATATTTATAACAACATATATTTTGGAAATATATATTGGTGGACTTTATTAAGGATATTATTTCAGAAAATTAATACGAAATTAAGTATATGGATACTTAATGAATACAATAAAAATACGTATTCTCGTACGTATAAATACACACCGGAATACGACCCCAATACATGGCAAAAATATACAAGTATAAGAATACGAATACAAATACACCCATCCTTGGGAAGGATATACAAGTATGAATACTTGGGAAGTATTAAGTTAATATAAATTTGTTTTAATAATTATTCCAGAATTTAATAAATATAATCTAAGTTAAAATATTAATTATTTTAACAAATAATTATATAACTTAGAATAATATCGAAGATACGAAGAAACGTAACTCAAAGACATTAACACTAAGTCAAGGCACGACCCGTTCGTCTAATAGACATTAGTACGTTGTAGGTAGTCGTGTTTACCGAATAAGCTTGAGTTACGGTGATTGAAGACGCAAGACTGTGAGTTCATGACCTCCTTTTCTTTTAACTATTTTTGGTTTTATAACTTCGGGGGTGAAATACATGTTACAACTATATACAAACATTTTGATTTGGTATGGTTAGCTAAGGAAGGGTACTACTTGATCATTTGAGTGGTGGGTATAACACTTAAGGCCATTAATCCTCGTTGTAGGACCGAGGGACATGAGTGATAGATCTATTTGGGTGTAGCGAGCCCACACCCATGTGGACCAAGGTGGCCCATGAGGTGACTATGTCTTATTCCCGGAGACAAATCTGCTAGGTTTGAGTTTTCCTGCATCACTTCACACATATCAATGGCCTTACAAACCATTGGTGATCTGTTTTCCTTGTTGCTTTCATACCAGGAGTTTACAAACATACATACATTCTTTCAATGATTACAAAGGTTATTCATACCCACAAACCAACACATGAACTCGCTCAACTTTTGTTGATGTTTTCAAACTACATGTATTTCAGGGAATTAGATGTGGATCTGGCGGGCGTTCGGAAGTTCCAAGTGTGGTTTAAGAATAAAAGATGTCATCCATGGTCTTAGGGTTTGGTCAGTGTGTCTTATCCTGGACGAGACACGTCTTCCAAATCCTGGTTTTATCTAATGTCATATGTCGAGTCTTTGTGAACTCTTAAACAAGTTGCATGGTTTGTACTCGAATTTGAATTTCTATGTTTTAAGACAATGTTATCATTATGTTTTTAAAACTTATTTAATGGATGACCATCTTTAGTTTTATCATATAGTGGTTGTTATGATTGAATGCAATGATATTAAGAAAGTCACACATAATCACGCTTCCGCAAAAGTCAGGGTGTGACAATACTGCCCGCGCAGTGAGATACAGAAAATCGAGACCGACTTTTGGAACCTAACAATGGAAGGTCTGAATGCAAGAGCTTACACTTCTCGTTTTAACGATTTGGCAAGGTTAGTTCCACGAATAGTTACTCCTGAGTATGTTAAGGTAGAGAGGTATATTTGGGGGTTGTCGCCATGAATTCGCAGCATGGTTACATCAGCGAAACCCACTACCTACCTAGAGGCTACTACATTAGCGAAATCGTTAGCGGATGACGCTGCTCGCTAAGGTAGTCTTGACAAGAAGGAGGAAACCGGGAAGTCATCGAGCAAGGCCAAAGAAGACGCGAAATCTGAACGGTCGGGGCGTTCTGAGTCTAAGTCAGGAGATTCGAAGAAACGCAAGTCCGAGAGCTCGAGGAAGGAAACCGATGAGAAGCGTGACAGGAAACGCAGTTCAGGGAAGGCGTATGTACCCAATTCTAGCAGTTCTAGAAGGGATAATGTCAGGGATGGCAGGAGTGGTACTGAGAGGAAGACCTCACGAGGACGAGCAGAAAAAGTGTGCCAGATGTGGTCGAACTGGGCATGTTACCCGCGAGTGCTATGCTAAAAGTACTTCGAAGGGAGCGAAGCTAGAGGGATGCTTCCAGTGCGGTGAACAAGGACATTTCAAGAGGGATTGTCCTAAAGCAAAGGGTCAGAATGCCAGGGGTAGAGCGTTCAACACGCCAAAAAGGGTTTAATAATGTCTTTTGGAATAAAACATACCTTTGATATAAATTATATATTTTTGTTGAAAATATATGGTTTTGATAAATATATGTTTCGGGGAGAAACGGTTTGGTGAATATATATGTTTCGGGGAGAGACGGTTTTGGAAAATATATGTTTCGGGGAGAAACGGTTTTGGTGAAAATATATGTTTCGGGGAGAAACGGTTTTGGTGAAATGATATGTTTCGGGATGAAACGGTTTTGGTGAATATATATGTTTCGGGGAGAAACGGGGATTTGTACGGTGTTTCAGAGAAAATGACCATGTAGTTGGGACGGATTTGCTTGGTCCAAGGGATTTCAGTAAATTCGTACAACGGTTTATATTAAATTTGTCATATTAGTAGGATATATATATCGTACGTGAGGCAGGCATCATAGATGGTCTTTTAATCATTTAAGTATTGCACGCGAGGAATTGTTTGTAGATCTATCGGGTTGACAACCCCGTCGTGACCGGTCGCTCCGTGTCAAATCAAATGACGAATTGATATTCTGTTTATTGTCTAGCTTTGATTATCCCTTCATTGTAAATATATAGTTCGTAATGTCTAGCTAACATACGAGTCCGAACATTTGATACTATAAATTTAATATGTAAACTTGGGAATATGCTTTGTTCGAAGGTTTTGGGGAAACGCTTGTGACGGCTGACCCTTGGATTTTTATTAAGGAAATAAATTGGCTTTCGTAAATTATATGGACATTTTTATAATAAACACATAATTGGAAAGTATTTCCTTGGGATCAAATTACTTTAGAATTGAATATGTGAACTCACCTTCCTTTGTGTTGACACTTGATTTTAACGTGTTCTTCAGGTACTTGAGTTCGGCTTCGGGAATTATGGCGTATCTTGTGGTTGTTGATGCATGTGTGGTTTGAAAATGTGTTGGACTAACTTTTAAAACTTTCTGGGATAAATGTAATAAGATCCGTGAGGATCAAGACAACTAAACTATGTCGTGGTTGTGTCATGTTTTGAAACCTTATGTTTAAAACTTATGTTTTAATTAAGTTAACATGTCCAACAATTAAATGCATCGTCAACAAGATATTAATGGGCACCAACTTCCATCACCACTACGTTTTATATTCCGCTGCGACTTTTTGGGGTGTGACACTAGCCACATGTCATGATCCTTTGACTTCAAGACTAGTATAAATAACACACTTCATTCACTTCAAAACTTGCTCATTTCACTTCTTTCTTCTCCCTACTTCTTGGAGCTTGCTTCCATCATTTGGAGGCCTCCCACTTGAGATCTTAGGTTTTTCCAAACACAAGTAAGTTCTCATCCTAGTCTATTTCATTTATTTTAGCTATTTTAAGCTAAAAGTCAAACAGTTTAACTTACTGTTTTACTTTCGGTTTTGACCATAGTTGGTCAAGTCAAAGTTCAATTGAACTTTGCAATGTGATCGTAATCATGAAGGTCATAATCTCTTGCGATTATACCAACTGATTACCATGTTTACTAGTCGAAGTGACGAGTCAAAGCTTCGGTCAAAATGCACAATTATGTGCATTTTACGACGAAACCATTTTAGGGTATCAAAAAATAAGTTTTGATACCAAATCAGTTTTGCAACTTAGTTAAACATGTTTTGACATGTTTAACTCGCCATTTCTAGTTTAGTGCTTATTTAGGGTCGTAAGTCAAGCAGTCTTAACCACCGCTTTGACATTCGAATCCGACCCGTTTGGTCGATCTTAGGATCCGACCTTAGTGCTTATTTAGGGTCGTAAGTCAAGCAGTCTTAACCACCGCTTTGACATTCGAATCCGACCCGTTTGGTCGATCTTAGGATCCGACCAAACACATATTTGTGACCATAGTTGTATACGGAATAACCTACTGAGGTTATACCTTATGGTCACTTCGTTTGGTTAGTTATATGATAAGTCGTTACTATGCCCTCGAAAATGACCAAAATGCCATTTTTGCGCATAAATCCATTTTAAACATATGTAACCAAAATTTTGACATATAAACTGATGTACTTACATTTTCAAACATGTGACATATGTGCCTCCACGGCCATCAAACAAATACCAAATCAATAAAATATTGTATTTCATACTTGGGATTTTGTATAAATATGTGTATCATTTGCACATATCAATTTTCGTTCAATTTCAAGCTCTAAATCGCTTTCTAGAAAGTTATACGTGAACTGATGCATAAACGTAATCAGTTTAACGCGACAAACACTTCGGCACAGTGACATAAGCTTAACATACCTTAAATAACCTTTACATTACTTAGAAATAAGTTTTAAAAGGTTTGGTGTGTCAAAATCAAGTTTATTTGCTTACAAGGACTAATTTCGACAAACTGCGAAAGTATGCCGATTCGTACTCTAACGAACATTTCGGAATATGATCATAGGTTAAACATGCCCTAAATATCCTTTACATAGCATAGAAATAGGCTTTGAGGCGTTTGATGCGCAAAAATAAACTTTTTGATCAACAGGGACTAAAAGCGTTAAAAAGTGCATAAGTTTGCATTTTCGCGCATATCTCACGTTCTGAGTATATCCGGACATCCAAAAATTTATGTAATCATTAAAATATTATATTTTAGTGATTGGCATGATAAAATTCCATTCGTCGCTCAATTTGGATCGTTTTTGCGTTCGTTACGACTTTCGTCGTAATTAACCGAACAACGCGACCGTACGACCAAACAAACCGACATCTGAGATTTTTTTTGAGCATGTTTCAAGTTCCCTATACTTTAACTTCATTTTGGAGCTTTGAAATGGGGTTAACGGGGCTTAAACGTGTCAAAAATGCATCGAATATCAAGTTTGGGGTCTCAGGGGCCTGTTTTGCTAATTTGTGAAAGTTGCTGATCTGCAAGGTCCATGCGGACCGTATGGATATGTGGATGAGGTCCATAAGCCTTACCAGCACAACAGAAATTGCAGAAACATTAAATCTGGTCTCTTGAACTGGTTTTAATGGTTTTTAACCATTGTATTTGCACTCTATGGGCTGGTTTTGAGTACCCCATGTATTGCAAAACCATGGGCCCAGGTGTAAGGCCAAGATTCAAGCTCGGATTTCAAGAAACGATCCTAACGGTTTTAGGAAATCTATAAATACCCACAAGCTTTCATTGTTGCAACACACAAATCTGATTCTTTTGCTCTAAGTTGGGGTTTAGTACCTCATACCTGAGCAATTTGAATCAAGATTTCCTTGCTTGGACCCTTTGTGTGTATATTATTTCATTCTTTTATGGTTTTCTAAGCGTGAAAGGCAAATCGTGTTTGACTTTCTGCTTTGACCAGTCTTTGGTCAACACAAAGTTCGTTTGAACTTTGCAACGTGAGTGTAATCATGATGGTCATAGTCCTTTGTGACTATACCTACTGATTACCACGTTGATTAGGTTTAGTGACGAGTCGTAGTTTCGGCCAAAATGCGTGTTCATGCGTATTTTGTAACCAAACTACTCTTGGGTATCAAAACACTTTGTTTTGATATCAAAACCTGTTTTCTAACTTAACTAAACATGTTTTAACATGTTTAGCTCGTCACTTTTAGTCTTGTGCTTGCTTAGAGTCGTAAGTCAAGCGGTCTAAACAACCGCTTAGACTTTCAAACTAGACCTGTTTGGTTGATCATTAGGATCCGACCAAACATGTATTGTGACCATAGTTGTATAGGGAATAACCTTCTGAGGTTATACCTTATGGTCACTTCGTTTAAGTAGCTGTATGATAGGTAGTTTATATGCCTTAGGAAAATGACCAAAATGCCCTTTTTACGCATAAATTCATTTTAAGCATATGTAACCTAAATTTTTATATCTAAACTGATTAGGTAACATTATTAGACATGTTAAGGCATATAATACTTGTCATAGGACTAGTTAGGCGGTCCAACCACGTTTTACGCAAACGACGCGCTAAACTAGCGTAAGCTACCTAAACAGGTCGTAACGGGTCGTAATGGGTTGTAAGCACTTAGATTAGGTTTCAATTTAGAATGTAGGCTTTGTTAAACCATATCATATGAGTTCCAATACTCATTTGGTTTACGAAACCTCATCCTATCCGATCTTCCGATTTAGGTCCGGTTTATTTACGTAGTTACTTATATTAGGTGCCGATTGATTTCCGGGATCCCTCTAGCTTTGCTTGGTAGTTATTCAAGACTTCTAAGCATTCTCAAGTGAGTACATAGTTCCCCTATTTTACTGTTTTCAAATGTTTTGGGGTAATTCATATGTGTTAAATGATTTAAATGTTTTTAACGATGGTTTCAAAAATGATTAAAATGGTTAATATTAAATTAATAACGATTTTGATAAAGTGAACAAACTTGTTGGTTGTATTTACATAACGAATAACATTCATTAGTTTTGGCCGAACCGACCAGTATTAGGTTATGGTACCATAGGATCTGACAAATCCCGTTATCAGACTGCTCCCATGGTTATGTGTGGGTTAGGTGGGTAACGACTGAATCTGTGATTGTTAATTTACCCTTTGATGGTTTATTAATGCGAGAAGCGAGATAGTCGAGTCGCGAAGGTTTGGATGTTATTAGCGAGACGACCAAAAGTAGATTTCACAATTAAAACGAGAATGATTTAAACGACTGAAACGATTTTGACGAGTTAAACGATTTGGGTAAACGATTGGTTTTAGTAAGTATTTAGATAACGAGACGGGTGTAATGTGATGAAAACATGGTAGATACGCCGCTGGTACTTCTTATATATAAGTGTTTTCATCATATTACATACCGTGGAGTTATTTAATTCACTTGGGTAAACGATTCTGAAACGATGTCACTCAATGATGTTTTCTGAATAATATAAACCATACGAGTTTTATTAACGAGTTTTTAACAAGATGTTTTACAATTTGATTTAATTAAATAAATGTTTTGGGTTAAGAATTATGGCTACGAGATTTTATAAATTATAACCAACTCGATTTGAGACGGTTAATTATGTCGCAATACTATACTTTTCAAAACAAGGTTTTTAATTAAGTATTGCAACATGTAAACTAGCCATGAATCCGACACTCTTATAAACCTATGTACTCGCCAGCATTTCTTTGCTGACTTTGTTTTTACATATGTTTCAGGTGTTGTTGAATGATGTTGATTGCTAGGATGCATGCTCACATAGGACTGGACGAGGCCTTAGTGACTTAATAACAATGATAGACTATGTTTAACTTGTTTGTTTAGATTTCAAGACGATGTAAATGGTTAATCTTTAAATAAAACGAAACTTCAAATTTCCATGTGTTATGAAACAATGATTCTGTTACAACACTCCCCGACGATTCCGCTGCGATTTGTTGTTTTACGCGGTCGGGGTGTGACAGAAAAGTTGGTATCAAAGCTCATGGTTATAGGGAATTAGGTTATTAGTAATGCTTTGACCTAGTCTATAACCTTCCTAGGACCCTAACACAAGATCCTTGTGTTTAGATCTTAAAACAATACCGTCACTTATCCTTAGGTGACAACCACCACAAGAACACAAATTTCAAATCCGCTTCGAAAACCAATCATCTATTCTAGGATGATTGATTACTAGGTTTTGAACCCTCTAAGCTTTCAAAATCTCATCAAAGTTTGGGTCTTATAATGTGAACACGTGCAAACTGGAAGGGTGAACGCCTGTACCCTGAATTTTCTGTCTAAGGCTTGAGTGTTCGTACAAATCCGCAGTATCGAACCAGTCACTCTTACCTGGGAACTCTTGGGGTGAGTGTTCACTTATAGGCGAGCATGTCTTCAATGATACATTATATTGACCCATTTACTTTGATTAATCACCATCTCATTTGTTTGCCTTAGGTAACAAACAAATGATCGCAATTTCTATGCATTGTCATTCTGTTTTGATTATCCGACAACATTTCACTTGTTTCCTCTTATGTCTTTCATTTCTTCCAGAATGTCTCTTCATCGCAGTGACACTCAAATGTCCGAGCAAACTGCCAAATTTGCCCAACGAATAGGCGAAGTAATCCTGAAGTCTGTGGATTTAGGTGTCGCCATGTCTCGTCTCAATAATGAAGCCACTCAAGAAACATTGAAAGAAGCAGAAGCCAAGCCTTCGAAAAGGTCAAGTAAGCGTAAAGCCTCAAAGAATCCTCCAGGCGTTGCACCAAATCAAGCAGAACCTAGCCAGGTGGCAGCACCACCAGCCAAGAAGCCGTACTTGGGAACTGCTCCTTTCTGCAATCAATGCAAGGGCCATCATCCGAATCAAACACCCTGCTCCAAATGTACCCACTGTGGATGATGGGGACATTTGATTAAAACATGCCGCTTTGCTATCCAAAACAAAGCTGTTGCAAATCCTACTGCTACTCAACCTCCTGCAAGGGAACCTTATACCGGTACTGCATCAATGTGCAACAAATGTAATGCACCTCACCTAGCTTACCTACGGTGTCCTCTGTGTGCATCATGAGGGTAAATCGGTCATCTGGCAAATGCTTGTCGGTTCAACCTAAGCCAAGGTGGTCCAGACCAAACCCAAGGCAACCTTGCTCAAACTCGTTTCCCGCCTGGTATTTGCTACAACTATGGCGAGACGGGTTATTGCAGGAACAAATGATTAAAGCTTGTCAACGCCAATCCGACCCATGAATGAGCATCTGGCTGATTAGAAGACGTTGCTGCTTTGAATTAGTTTAAATCTTATGCTTTTGTTTCTTTTGTTTTTCTTGAACCCTGAAACAATCGGTTTTGTTTATAAATAAATCGTTGTTCTCAATTCTGATGTACAAATATAGTTGCATATGTGTGTATGGCATACCCCTACGATACCTACACCAAAGAACCATATTTGTTGTTCTCTCGTTCATGTGATCGCTCATGATTTCCTAGAAAATTCTAAGTGCTCGTTTCATTATAAGAAAACGAAGTACAGAAAATAAGTGACAATTTGAGTAATCACTTTAAATCCTTGGTTTAATAACTAAGGGTATTCTTCGATCTCATACCCATATCATTTCATTCTGGTTTTACATAACAATATACATAGTATAAGTTTTCAAAACAACCTTCATGATTTCAAAATATTTCATATAGTTTGAAAACAATTTTTTTTAACACAGTATATTTACTTAATATATCAAGTGCATGATTTAAAAAAAAACATTATTCATGTTTTCAAAACCCTTATAATTTCAAAAATTTATCTCGCATGATTTTAAAATATTCTATAAATATACACCTACTTTATGATTTCAAAAGTATTATGTAGGATTTCAAAAACATTAAACACATTTCTAAAAAGAACCCCATGCATAGTTTTCGAAAAGCATTCTGCTCGTATTACCCAACCTTCAAATTCTGCTTCATATGTCGCCTTGGCATATCTAGCACCTCAACTTCATGGGTATTCTACCTCGTGTATCGACATAAGCACGTCTAGTGCAAGGTTTTGAAGCGTCTCCCGCTCTTCAAATTCCAAAATCCATATAGGATCTTCTTATCTTCATGATTAAATCCTGGTGGATGATTATCGCTCAAATCGGAGCCCTTGATTGGATTCCTAGTACGCCTTAATACGTACATTTCAATTCAATAAGGACAAAGCCAGATTCCTATTAAGATCTTCCTATCTTTATAGTTAGATTCTTGATATATTTAAAGTGCCAAATGAAATCCATGGATTGGATTCCTGGTGTGCTTTAAATACCCGTGTCCAAAGATAACAAATTAATGGTCAAAATTAAACAATTATGCGATTATATGATTATGTGTTTATGTGTTCTCGTTTTATGTTTTTGTGTGATCCGAATTTTCATTATCCAAATCCTCGTAGAATCTTCCATATCTTTGTATGAGGGATTCATAGTAGGATACCCAAAGGTACTACCTCTAATCCTTAAATGGGCTTCTACGTGGTAGTTAAGACCCTTGGATTATATAGTACCATTCCATGGTTCGAAAGAGACCCCTTGAGTGGTCTAGTTAAAAGATTGATTCAGAATCTGGTTGAGAATGGCATGTGATGATATAGCTGAAAGGACCCTGTGGTGGTCCAGTCACACTCATCACAGGTTCGTTCATTTGGTTTTCCCTACACATTATCAAATACACTGTGTGGACTATGCAAGGAATTACGTAATTATGGACACGTACATAATTATGAAATTCAGTGCACAGGAACCCTAGTAAGATTTATCATGTGTAAGAACCTATAGTGGCAACAATAACGAAACGTGAACAATGTAATGAAGGTACGGTGGACGCACCAATGGCGCTTCATATACTTGTATATAAGTGTCCCTCTTACATTGCAAGCATGATGTTATTTAAAGTTACTAGAAGTTCAGAACCCTAACCAGTATTATCTTTTCGACTTCATGTTTCGAGCTCTCACAAGTTTCCTCTAACTAAATTTTGGGACGAAATTTCCTGAAGTAGGGGAGACTGTGACATCTGTGCCTCCACGGCCATCAAAAAAATACCAAATCAATGAAATATTGTATTTCATACTTGGGATCTGTATAAATATGTGTATCATTTGCACATATCAATTTTCGTTCGATTTCGAGCTCTAAATCGCTTTCTAGAAAGTTATACGCAAACTGATGCGTAAATTTAATCAGTTTAACGCGAAAAACACTCCGGGACAGTGACATAGGCTTAACATACCTTAAATAACCTTTACATAACTTAGAAATAAGTTTTGGAAGGTTTTGTGTGTCGAAATCAAGTTTATTCGCTTACAGGGACTAATTTTGACAAACTACGAAAGTATGCCGATTCGTACTGTAACGAACATTCCGGAATATGATCATAAGTTAAACATGCCCTAAATATCCTTTACATAGCTTAGAAATAGGCTTTGAGGCGTTTGATGCGCAAAAATAAACTTTTTGATCAACAGGGACTAAAAGCGTCAAAAAGTGCATAAGTTTGCATTTTCGCGCATATCTTACGTTCCGAGTATATCCGGACATCCAAAAATTTATGTAATCATTAAAATATTATATTTTAGTGATTGGCATGATAAAATTCCATTCGTCGCTCAATTTGGATCGTTTTTGCGTTCGTTGTGACTTCCGTCGTAATTAACCGAACAACTCGACCGTACGACCAATTTGTGATAAGTAGTTTATATACCTTAGGAATCTGGTCTTAAACGTGTCAAAAATGCATCGAATATCAAGTTTGGGGTCTCAGGGGCCTGTTTTGCCAATTTGTGAAAGTTGCTGATCTGCAAGGTTCATGCGGACCGTATGGATATGTGGATATGGTCCGTAAGCCTTACCAGCACAGCAGAAATTGCAGAAACATTGAATCTGGTCTCTTGAACTGGTTTTAATGGTTTTTAACCATTGTATTTGCACTCTATGGGCTGGTTTTGAGTACCCCATGTATTGCAAAACCATGGGCCCAAATGTAAGGCCAAGATTCAAGCTCGGATTTCAAGAAACAATCCTAACGGTTCTAGAAAATCTATAAATACCCACAAGCTTTCATTGTTGCAACACACAAATCTGATTCTTTTGCTCTAAGTTGGGGTTTAGTACCTCATACCTGAGCAATTTGAATCAAGATGTCCTTGCTTGTACCCTTTGTGAGTATTCTTTCGTTCTTTTATGCTTTTCTAAGCGTGAAAGTCAAACCGTGTTTGACTTTCTACTTTGACCAGTCTTTGGTCAACACAAAGTTCGTTTTAACTTTGCAATGTGAGTGTAATCACGATGGTCATAGTCCTTTGTGACTATACATACTTATTACCACGTTGATTAGGTGTAGTGACGAGTCTTAGTTTCGGCCAAAATGCGTGTTCATGCGTATTTTGTAACCAAACTACTCTTGGGTATCAAAACACTTTGTTTTGATATCAAAACCTGTTTTCTAACTTAACTAAACATGTTTTAACATGTTTAGCTCGTCACTTTTAGTCTTGTGCTTGCTTAGACTTTCGAACTAGACCCGTTTGGTTGATCATTAGGATCCGACCAAACATGTATTGTGACCATAGTTGTATAGGGAATAACCTTCCGAGGTTATACCTTATGGTCACTTCGTTTAAGTAGTTGTATGATAAGTAGTTTATATGCCTTAGGAAAATGACCAAAATGCCCTTTTTACGCATAAATTCATTTCAAGCATATGTAACCTAAATTTTTATATCTAAACTGATTAGGTAACATTATTAGACATGTTAAGGCATATAATACTTGTCATAGGACTAGTTAGGCGGTCCGAACGCGTTTTAAGCAAACGACGCGTTAAAGTAGCGTAAGCTACCAAAACGGGGCGTAATGGGTCATAAGGACTTAGGTTAGGTTTCGATTTAGTATGTAGGCTTTGTTAAACCATATCATATGAGTTCCAATACTCATTTGGTTTACGAAACCTCATCCTATCCTATCTTCCGATTTAGGTCCGGTTTATTTACGTAGTTACTTATATTAGGTGCCGATTGATTTTCGTGATCCCTCTAGCTTTGCTTGGTAGTTATTCAAGACTTCTAAGCATTCTCAAGTGAGTACATAGTTCCCCTATTTTACTGTTTTCAAATTTTTTGCGGTGATTCATATGTGTTAAATGATTTCGATGTTTTTAACGATCGTTTCGAAAATGATTAAAATGGTTTATATTAAATTAATAACGATTTCGATAAAGTGAACAAACTTGTTGGTTGTATTTACATAACGAATAACATTCATTAGTTTTGGCCGAACCGACCAGTATTAGGTTATGGTACCATAGGATCTGACAAATCCCGTTATCAGACTGCACCCATGGTTATGTGTGGGTTAGGTGGGTAACGACTAAATCTGTGATTGTTAATTTACCCTTTGATGGTTTATTAATGCGAGAAGCGAGATAGTCGAGTCGCGAAGGTTTGTATGTTATTAGCGAGACGACCAAAAGTAGATTTCACAATTAAAATGAGAATGATTTAAACGACTGAAATGATTTTGACGAGTTAAACTATTTGGGTAAACGATTGGTTTTGGTAAGTATTTAGATAACGAGACGGGTGTAATGTGATGAAAACATGGAAGATACGCCGCTGGTACTTCATATATATAAGTGTTTTTATCATATTACATACCGTGGCGTTACTTAGTTCACTTGGGTAAACGATTCTGAAACGATGTCACTCAATGATGTTTTCTGAATAATATAAACCATACGAGTTTTATTAACGAGTTTTTAACGAGATGTTTTACAATTTGATTTAATTAAATAAATGTTTTGGGTTAAGAATTATGGCTACGAGATTTTATAAATTATAACCAACTCGATTTGAGACGGTTAATTATGTCGCAATACTATACTTTTCAAAACAAGGTTTTTAATTAAGTATTGCAACATGTAAACTAGCCATGAATCCGACACACTTATAAACCTATGTACTCGCCAGCATTTCTTTGTTGACTTTGTTTTTACATATGTTTCAGGTGTTGTTGAATGATGTTGATTGCTAGGATGCATGCTCACATAGGACTGGACGAGGCCTTAGTGACTTAATAACAATGATAGACTATGTTTAACTTTTCAAGACGATGTATGTGACAACTGGCTCCAAACCGGTAATTTCCGTACACTTTAATCATTATTTAGTGACTGCAATTATGTGCTTAAATGTCAACATCGTCTGATTACATACTATACAAGTGAATTCATGCACGTCTTATACTACAAAATATTGCTTTATTCATTAACGAGAGCGTGGCGTCAGAAATACTAGTAAACTCACCGGTAAGACACAATATGCTAACAACTCTGCAGAAAGCAGTCAGACAATAAAATTGGAGCCTAGGTGTTGGTCCAATGACAAGAATACATTAAAACCCAAGAGAACATACAAGGGTTAACATATATACTTTTTGGAGACCAAAATACGCACTAAAAAGTACCCGAAACGCACTTTAAGTGCAGAATTTTATTAAATTCAGCTATAACCAGCTTTTAAACATATAAATATCATGCAGAATTTATGTTTTATCATCCAGAATATTTTCCTAAGCGTTGGGAATTAAAAGGATTACAAAAGGACACTAAATGGTGCAATTTAACACTTAACGAACCGGTATTTAACCGAACAACCGGACATTACCCGGAACATCAAAATATTACTAGAAATATTATTTTAATATTTCTAAACTAGTTGTGGTCCCCGACCACCATAACACCCCTTATGATGTAATAACACATCAAGTCCCTAAAAAAAATTACATATGAAAGCCAACTTGTGTATATATTAGAGTTGGAAATTACACTTTGCCCCCCCCCCCCATATTGATTCACGATCACAAGGGGTGGACCAACTTTTGATTTGTGAAATCTTACTAAATCACCCAATATCTTACCAAGATATTCACTTGATCATCTTGGATTTGTTTTGATTATATTAGGATATTGTAAGATCTTGCAAGTTACACATTACCCACCCCCATATGCAAGTAATCGGCCAAAGCCATGGACCCACCCCAAGATTTACACCATGCCTCAATCTTGCCTTAGATTTTATTCAATTGTTTATTAGATGTTGCTTGATCTTCTAACCAAAATATGTAGTAGAGATCTATAAGTATGGCACCATGATCAACTTCATCATTTCACAAGTTCACCTCACTCCTTCACTCTCTTCTCTCCCTCTCTCGGCTCATTTCCACCGCCCCCATCACCACCACTAAACCACCATCTTCATCCTTTATACAAGTTCCATTCAAGCTTTGAAGGTGATTCAAGGAGGTTGCACTTGTGGAGCTTAAAAAGGGCTTGGTTTCTATCTTTTTCATCACCATTCCTCATCATCCTCTTCACTAGATTCTACCCTAGCCTTGTGCTAGTAGTAAGTCTCGGTTTACTCTTGTTTATGGCCACTTTGTGTAGTTAGAAGTTGTATTATGTTGAGATCCATAAGAACACTACAAGAGTCTAAACAAGAAACTCGAACCTAAAAGTTTACTTAAACCTTTACATAAAGTTTACATAAGAATGAGACATGAAGATGAAATCTTGTTGGATGAGGGTTGGTTAAATCATGCATGATATTTGATCGTTGGTTTCTTGATAAACCCGTTGTTCGGACATTTGTTGATACGATTTAGTGACATTTAAACTATAAAGAAACATGCTGATTTACATTTTCAGCCAACTTCAAATGGCTGTAAACAGACCATAATAAATCGAAAAACAGAATTTCTGAATCCTAAATTATGTATTTTCGAAAAACGGATCAAATGGCACTGGAATCGTAATTTTTCGAAGTGGTTTACTATTTTTAAAGGTCTGTTTTTGGACAGCAGCTCAAGCTGCATTTTTACTGCCAAAAACATGTGTTATATTCTTCATCATAACTTGAAACCTGAGTAGAACCAGCCCCTGAAATTTATACCGTAGATGATCACTGATGTCGTTGTGACCCTCCAACTAGAATTTCATAAACCGGACTTACAATGAATTTTAAACGAATTATTCCGTAGGCTGCGGTCAGAAAGTAACAAATCTGATCGCAGTTCAGTAAATGATTTTCTATAAAATATTGATAATGAACTGGACCCCGATATTTTTACACAATAATATTTGATTCGTATAAGACATTCTGTAAAAATTTGGGAATTATTGGGATAAGTTAACCATTTTATTAAAATGTCCGAAAACAGTCCAGTTTTATATATATGAAAACTGAAACGACAAAAGTAGTATCTTGCATGTCAGAATGTCGGGTTGATTATTTGAGAACGATCTAACGTGTTATATGTTAAAGAAAACGATATGCTACTTAGCATGGACACCTCCATTTACAAAGGAGACTATGGCGGAATTTTCTGAAAATCCTAACACTTAGTAGATATTTTCTAGACAAATGTTTGCTAGTGTGTTCTAAACTATGCTTTTCGAATATAAACCTCGCCATAATTTTTGTAACGAAAATACACATACAACATACAAGATACATAATTCGGGTGCAAAATACAAGAAACTTATATTTATTTTTGAGAAAATAATATAAGTAAGAGACTTAGTTAAAAATATAAATTATTTTTAACACAAGAGTACGTACACAAAAGATAGTGACTCGTACTTGTGCGATACAAGTCCAGTGACTAACGTTAATAAAACACGTTTAGGTCACGACGCTAAATAAGCAAATCCGGTGAAGTTTACGACGCAAGGAACGCAAAGTTGTGAGTTCATGCTCCCCCTTTTCTCTTAATTGTTTTCAGTTTTATAACTTCGGGGGTGAAATACATGTTACAAATATTACAATGTTTATAAATGGTATGATACAAAAATAAGAAGCACTCTTGGTGAGAACGAGTACCAAGTATGATGCGAGAAATGATACGAGAAATCGTGTCACGAATAGGGTACCTGTAATAAGCACCATTAATCGTGTACATACTTAGACCGCAGAACAAAAGGTTAGATCTAATGGGTTTCAGGGCAGCCCCACTCTTGGTGACAACTAGTACCGAGCAGTGTTTTTGTGTCTCCGTCGTGAATCGACAACTAGAAAAATGCCTATGGTTTGGTGACTTCCTATGTCGTGTCACATGTTAATGGCCTTGCAACCCATTAACACCTGATACATATAGAAATACTTGATTTATACAAGAATACGTGATTTATACAAGATACATACCATGTTTTCATACAAAGTATACAAACGTTCAATACAAGAACTGCATGAATTCACACCAACATTATGTTGATGTTTTTCCAAAAACTCACATGTATTTCAGGTAACTAGGATGGATGTGCGCGCGGTCTTACTCATGCTCGTGGATGTCGTCATGTTTATCGTTAAATAAAGTTGTAACTTTTAAGACAATATGTTATCTCATGTTGTAAACACTTAAATTATGTTTTCAGTAATGTAAGGTTTGAAGTTATTTTTGAGCATGTAGTATGTTTACCTTTCGTATGCAATGAGAACCTTTCATGATCACACCTCGTGCTTCCGCCGCAGAAAGGGGTGTGACAGATTGGTATCAGAGCTGCAATTGTAGTGAACCAGAATTCCTTCTCGAGTCTAGACTACAATCACTAGGATCCTTTCACGAAAACGATTTTTCAAAAAGTTTCCATTGCATATAGCGTCCCGTGACATCCACTTCCTGAAAACTGTTTACATGAGTCAAGAAAAGACGCTACAAGACTTAGGGTACACTAGAGTAGCACTCGTCAGTAAGTGAGAATTACTTGCAATTATGTGTGATAACTGATACATACACATGCTAGAAGTAGAATATCACACGTATACATGACTTTACCTGAAAACAATGGCCTATTTGAAGGAAGAGATACGAGGATGAAACGAACTGTGCGGACTGTGCAAGGAGTTACGTGTCACACCCCGACTACGTAAAACAACAAAACGTGGCGGAAACGTCGGGGAGTGTTGTAACAGAATCATTGTTTCATAACACATGGAAATTGAAATATTGTTTTATAAATTAAAATAGTTACAATGTCTTGACAATCAAAGAAACACAACATAATTAACTAGTCTAGCATCTTTTATTGTCACTAAAGCCCAAGTCCGCCTAAGTGCATCTTGATCAATCCTATGCATCATCTCCTGAAACACATGTGAAAATAGGTACGTCAGCATAAAAATGCCTGTGAGATACATAGGTTTTGTGAAAATAGAATTCATGACTTATGTTTAAGAAAATGTTTAGTCATGAACCTTGTAATTTGCTTTGTTTTGTAATTCAATTGAAAAACGATAAGATCAGATGATATGTATAAATAAATGTAAGGTTAAATGAATAACCATGTAAAAATGAGTTTGTATAAGATAAGTTGTTTGTAAAACAATGTATTGTGAAAAGTATGTTATTTGTATAAAATGTTATATGTCCAAATTGAAATGATTCAAATAACGCTACGATATGTAATACCATACAATCACTTATATATAGGAAGTACCAGCGGCGTATCCACCATGCTTGTATCATATTACACACGCCTCGTTACTCAAATCACTTACCCAAACAAACCACCAATGTAAGATGTCTATGTTTAAACCAATTGCCAAACGTATTGAATAATATGTCAAAATGTTTATGTCAAGATGTAAATCATGTAATGTGTAACCAATGTCAATAATGTTTATGTGTCAAATGTAAATCATGTAATGTGTAACCAAAAATGATATGTATGGCTAGTGAAATGCATCAACTAAACCATAGGTAAAATGCACAAAACAAAGTATTGAAGTAAAACTTGGTTTAAATCAAAGTTATGTTCTGTGGAAATGCATGCTATACTGATACAAATATCTATGCGGTATTGTGAAAATGCATACATCCAAGCCTTGAGACTGTGGCGATAAACCCTTAAATAAATTAAAGGTTTATCTAAGTTATGTATATCGAATTCGGTCATTCCTTCCAATCCAAACCAACCCAGGATTTCAGGAACGGGAGTTGTCAATTCCTATGGTACCACTACCTACTAACGAACGGCGTGATCGGTGTTAATGAATGTATTGTTCCATTTATACAAACCAAATATCATATCAAAATGTAAGCATGTGATGAAAACAAATGTACTAAGTATGCAATAGAAGAACATACATAGCATGTGATGTGATGTGAAACGATGTACTAAGTATGAACTAAATGGACATACATAGCATAAAATGTAATGTAAAACGATGTACTAAGTACGCACACAATGGGTATACATAGCATAAAATGTAATGAAATCATGTACTATAATGTACTAACGAACATAGCAGGTATATGATGTGAAAACATGGAAAGCATGAAAGTAACAAGTAGGCACATGTGTTCCACCCCAAAATGTTTGGAAAACAGTAAAAGAGGGGTCTATGTACTCACTTGAGATTTCTTAGTAGTCCTTGAGTAACAACCAAACAATGCTAGAGATCACGGAATATCAAACGGCACCTAATATAGGTAACTACATTAATAAACCGGACCTAAATCGGAAGATTTAGATAGAATGAGGGTTCGTAAACCAAACGAGTATGGGAACTCATGTAGTATGGTTTAACAAAGCCTACATACTAAATGAAACCTAACATAAGTGCTTACGACCCATTACGACCCGTTTAGGTAGCTTATGCTACTTTAACGCGTCGCTCGCGTGAAACGCGTTTGGACCGCCTAACTAGTCCTTTGACAAGTAACATATGCCTTAACATGTCTAATATTGTTTTCAAATCAGTTTAGATGTCAAAAGTTATGTTACATATGCTTAAAATGAATTTTGGCGTCAAAAGGGCATTTTGGTAATTTACCTAAGGCATATAAACTACCTATCATACAACTACTTAAACGAAGCGACCATAAGGTATAACCTCGGAAGGTTATTCCCTATATACAATGGTCACCTAATGTGCTTGGTCGGATCCTAATGATCGACCAAACGGGTCGGGTTTGAAAGTATAAGCGATTGTTTAGATCGCTTACCTTACGACCCTATATAAGCACTAAACTAAAAGTGACGAGCTAAGCATGCTAAAACATGCTTAACTAAGTTTAGAAAACAGGTTTGGTATCAAAACAAACGGTTTTGATACCCATAAGTAGTTTGGTTACAAAATACGCAAGAATACGTATTCTGACCGAAACTACGGCTCGTCACTGAGCCTAGATAACGTGGTAATCAGTAGGTATAGTCACTAGGGACTATAACCATCGTGATTACGCTCACGTTATGAAGTTCAAACGAACTTCGCATCGACCATAAACTGGTCAATGCAGAAAGTCAAACAAAGTTTGACTTTCGGACTCGAAAAGCAATAAAAGAATGAAGGAACACTTACGAAGGGTCCCCGAATGCTAATCTAGATCAAAATAGCTCAGGTATGAAACAAAGGTTTCAACTTAGAGCACAATTGATCAGATTCTAGTGAGAAATGAAGTTGGGGTATGTGGGTATTTATAGTTTTTGGTTCACCGTTAGGATCGTTTCTTGGAAAAGAGGGAATGATCTAGCCCGTACACTTGTCAAAATGTTGTGGTAACTAATTTTGGCCACCATAGGAGATTAACATGTGGCACTTGAACTTTGGAGAGTGTTTAAAAGGCTGTTATCAGCTGTTACTTGACCTTTGCTGATCTGAAGGGTTGACGCGGCCCACTTCAGGATTCACACAAACTCAGGCGGGCCGCCTGGAGCTTCTGATCAGAAAACAAGTTTCAAAAGTGACAGTTTTGGTCCCTGTTGTGTTTTAAGCCCATTTCCGGCACTTCTAAGGCCCGTCAAGCCAAATTTAAGGCCCTAAAATGATGCCTAAACATTGTGGACATGAAACATGCTCAAAAATATGTCGGATGTTGGTTCGTTTGGTCGTACGAACGCGATGTTCGCTTAATTACGAGGGAATGTGCATAAGCGCGAAAAACGATCCAAATGACGCAACGAATGGATTTTTCTTATGCCAAACACTAAAATAAAATATTTTAGTGCTTACATAAATTTTTGGATGTCCAGATGTATTCAGAACGTAAGGTATGCGCGAAAATGCAAACTTGTGCACTTTTTGACACTTTTAGTCCCTGAATGACCCAAAAGTTTATTTTAGCACACCGAACCCCTTAAAGCCTATTTATAAGCTATGTAGAGGATATTTAAGGTGTGTTTAACTTATGGTCATGTTCCGGAATGTCTGTTACAGTTCAAATTGGCATACTTTCGCAGTTTGTCAAGTTTAGTCCCTGTAAGCGAATTAACTTGTTTTTGCCATACCAAAGCCTTCAAAACTTATTTCTAAGTTATGTAAAGGTTATTTAAGGTATGTTAAGCCTATGTCACTATTCCGAAGTGTTTATTGCATTAAACTGGTTATATTTACGCATCGGTGCGCGTATAACCTTCCAGAAAGCGATTTAGAGTTTGGAATTGAACAAAAATTGATATGTGCAAATGATACACATATTTTTACAAATCCCAAGTATGAAATATAATATTTCATTGGTTCGGTATTTGTTTGATGGCCGTGGAAGCACAGGTGTTACATTACGTAATTATGGATGCATACGTAATTATGGAATTCGATGCACAGAAATCACAGCAAGTCTTGTCACGTATAGATTCCCTCAGTACAAGAAAAGGTCAAACGTGAACACCCCTCCCCCAGCCTACTAAGTACTCCATTGGAGTAATAATTGTTTGATGTCACTTATGTGGTATATGACTGAATATATATACTACTACTGTCTCTTAAGACGATATCAAACAAATATCTAACCCTGCTGTGCTGTGTTCTGATAGAACATGGCGCCCAGGAAAGCTGTGAATGCTCGCGATGATCAACCCCATCTTCCTCTTCTACCGAGGACTGCTGAAGAGCTGAACGCTCTACTGGAAGAAAGGATCTCCGCTGCTATCGCCCAATACGGGGCGAACCGTACTGCAGACAGTGGAGGACCAAGCAATGCTAGACGCAACGGGAATGGAGATTCATCTGGAGGAAATGCAGCTCCAGGCTGCACTTTCAAGCAGTTTCTCGACTGCAAACCAATGAACTACGACGGCACTGGAGGTGCAGTAGCATTTGTACGCTGGACGGAGAAGACTGAAGCCACTATCCGCATGAGCAAGTGTACCGCGGATCAGCAAGTCACTTTTGCTACTGGGTTGTTTGTCGATGAAGCTCTGACTTGGTGGAACTTGCAAGTCCAAACCTTGGGCGATGATGCCGCTTATGGCCTAACTTGGGATGAACTGAAGGAAAGAATGAGAGAGAAGTATTGCTCTCGTGCTGAACTCCAAAGGTTGGAGACTGAGTTCTGGCACTTGACCATGGAAGGTGCTGACATTAATGGTTATACTCGAAGGTTCCACGATCTGTCTAGAGTGCTTCCCTACATGGTGACTCCGGAATTTAAGCGCTTTGAACGCTACATTTGGGGACTGGCCCCAGAATTTCGTGGCATGGTAACATCGGCCAAACCTCAAACAATCACCGAGGCTGTAACTCTGGCTGTCATCCTTACTGAAGATTGTGTTCGTATGAAGAAGCTATCACTGAGCCCAAAAGAAGAGACCGAGACGCATGCTGAGTCGTCCGGCAACAAGAAAAGGAAACATGCAAACCTGAACCAAGCAACTCGTAACAATAAGGGTTCCAACAAGAAGCGTGACACCAACCCGCCTCAGGGGGCGAGATCTCTTGCAGCCATGAATGACCCTCCAGCTAAGGGATACCTGGGCACTCTGCCCAAATGCAATCGGTGCAAGCGTCATCACGAAGGAGTCTGTCACATCCCAAAATGCGACAAGTATGGCAAGTTGGGTCACCGCACTAAAGACTGTTGGGGTAAAGGAAAGAACGGGAATGAAAACTGCAACAATACTGGTAATAGAAACAATGGTGGAAATGGGAATGGCAATGGTAGCCGAACTGGGAATGGAGCTGGGCGAAACCAAGGATGCTTCAGTTGTGGAAGCAATGATCATTTCATGAAAGACTGCCCAAAAAGAAACAATGCTCAAGCACGAGCATTTGTGATTGGAGCAAGGGACGCACGCGAGGACCCTAACGTGGTCACCGGTACGTTTCTCGTTAACAATCACTTTGCATCCATATTATTTGACACTGGTGCTGATTATAGCTTCATGTCTGTGGAATTTAAACGCATGCTTGGAATAGAATCTAGTAGATTAGAAATTCCTTATTCCATAGAACTAGCCAATGGTAAACTTGTTAAGTCGGGCGAAGTTGTTAGAGGTTGCACATTGGAACTTGGTGAACGAAGGTTTAGCATCGAGCTTTTACCTATTCAATTGGGTAGCTTTGATGTAGTGGTCGGAATGGACTGGTTGTCCAAGAACAAAGCTGAAGTTATTTGTCATGAGAAAACCATTCGCATCCCTTTAGCGAATGATGAAACTCTCATTGTACATGGAGAAACGCGAGACACGCCTCTACGAATCATTAGTTGTATGAAGGCACAGAAGTGCTTAAGGAAAGGATGTGTTGCTTTCCTAGCGCATGTTGTAGACAAGAAGACTGAGGAGCTGAAACTCGAAGACATTCCTGTGGTGAAGGAATTCCCTGATGTTTTTCCCGAAGATCTGCCAGGATTACCTCCGCAACGACAAGTCGAATTCCGTATAGACTTGGTTCCAGGGGCCGCTCCTGTAGCCAAGGCACCCTATCGGCTTGCACCATCCGAAATGCAAGAATTATCTATACAACTCCAAGAGTTGTTGGATAAAGGATTCATAAGGCCAAGCTTCTCACCCTGGGGAGCTCCAGTATTACTCGTGAAGAAGAAGGATGGAACACTGCGGATGTGTATCGATTACAGAGAACTGAACAAACTCACAATCAAGAATCGGTATCCATTACCGAGGATTGATGACTTATTTGATCAGTTGCAAGGATCAAACTACTATTCCAAGATCGACCTTCGATCTGGATACCATCAGTTAAGGATACAAGAGGAAAGCGTACTAAAAACTACATTCAGAACACGCTATGGGCATTATGAATTCCTTGTGATGTCGTTCGGACTGACGAACGCACCAGCGGTCTTTATGGACCTGATGAACCGCGTTTGCAAACCATATCTCGATAAATTCGTGATTGTATTTATCGATGATATCCTGATTTACTCGCAAAAGAGAGAAGAACACAAGCAACACCTCAGAACCATTCTAGAACTACTAAAGAAAGAGAAACTCTATGCAAAATTCTCAAAGTACGAATTTTGGATTCGCGAAGTACAATTTCTTGGTCACGTTGTGAATGAGAAGGGCATTCATGTAGACCCATCCAAGATAGAAGCGATAAAGAATTGGGAAACCCCCAAAACCCCAACTGAAGTTCGACAATTTTTGGGTTTAGCGGGCTATTGCCGACGGTTTATTGAGAATTTCTCAAAGATAGCTCAACCGCTAACTACCCTTACGCAGAAGGACAAGAAGTACGACTGGGGTGACAAGCAGGAAGAAGCCTTCCAGCTACTTAAAAACAAGCTATGCGATGCACCGATACTATCATTACCCGAAGGCACTGAAGACTTCGTGGTATACTGTGACGCTTCACGACAAGGTTTGGGTTGCGTGCTTATGCAGCGTCAAAAAGTCATTGCTTACGCTTCAAGACAATTGAAGGTTCATGAAAGAAACTATACCACTCACGACCTGGAGCTGGGCGCAGTGGTATTTGCCCTGAAGATCTGGCGACATTATTTATATGGTACTCGATGCACAATCTTCACAGATCATAAAAGCCTACAACACATATTTGATCAGAAGGAATTGAACATGCGCCAGCGGCGATGGGTCGAGTTGCTAAATGATTACGACTGTGAGATTAAGTACCATCCTGGAAAGGCAAACGTTGTAGAAGATGCATTAAGTCGAAAAGAAAGGGTTAAGACTCTAAGGGTTCGAGCGTTAGAAATGACTATTCGAACGAACCTCACTGCACGTATTCGTGATGCACAACAAGAAGCTCTTAAAGGAGAAAACCGTAAAGCTGAATACCTCCGGGGTATGTTGAAATACATGGTGCCAAATGAAGAGGGAGCCTTATACTTTAAAAAGCGTATTTGGGTTCCGCTCTATGGTGGCATACGAGAAGTCATCCTTGATGAAGCACACAAGTCAAGATACTCGATCCATCCAGGATCGGACAAGATGTATCAAGACTTAAAAGAATACTATTGGTGGCCGAGACTTAAAAGCGATGTTGTTGTCTATGTTGGAAAGTGCCTAACCTGTGCTAAGGTTAAGGCTGAATATCAGAAACCATCTGTCCTACTACAACAACCAGAGATTCCCATGTGGAAGTGGGAGCAAATCTCGATGGACTTCATAACGAAATTACCTAGGACCCCTAGAGGGCACGACATGATATGGGTGATAGTCGATCGGCTAACGAAGTCTGCGCATTTCCTACCAATCCGAGAGAAGGATAGCACTGGAAAGCTTGCTGAGATATACCTAAAGGAAATTGTGGCACGTCATGGAGTGCCTATCTCCATTATTTCAGACAGAGATGGACGCTTTGTCTCAAGAATCTTGCAATCTTTTCAGGAAGCCTTTGGATCTCAACTAGATCTAAGCACGGCATTCTATCCACAAACAGACGGCCAGAGAGAACGGACTATACAAACGTTAGAAGATATGCTTCGCGTATGTGTCATGGACCTAGGCGGCAGCTGGGATACTCACCTACCTTTAGTTGAGTTTTCCTACAATAACAGCTATCATACAAGTATAAAAGCCGCACCGTTCGAAGCTCTGTATGGCTGCAAGTGCCGATCGCCCTTATGTTGGGCAGACGCTAGAGATAAACGCATGGTTGGTCCTGAACTTGTACAAGAGACAACCGGTAAGATTATGCAGATCGGAGAGCGCATTAAGGCGGCTCGAGATCGACAAAAGAGCTACGCTGATCAAAGACGAAAGCCATTAGAATTCGAGGTGGGAGACAAAGTGTTGTTAAAAGTCTCACCTTGGAAGGGCGTAGTCAGATTTGGAAAACGTGGGAAGCTGAATCCCCGATACATTGGACCATTCAAAATTTTGGAAAGAATTGGTACCGTGGCATACAAGTTGGAATTACCGGAAGAACTTAATGGAGTACACGATACGTTCCATGTATCTAACCTCAAGAAGAGTCCAACACAAGGAAACGTGATCATCCCTGCGGATGAAGTACATATTGATGGCGCCCTCCGATTTACAGAACAACCCATTGAGGTTACTGACTGGAAAGTCAACAAGACCAGGAGGAGCAGTGTAAAACTTGTCAAAGTACGTTGGAACTCTAAGCACGGACCCGAGTACACGTGGGAACGTGAAGACCAGTTCAAAGAAAAGTATCCCCACCTGTTCAAGAAGACTCCTGCGAGAGTTAGTTCAGCCTGAATTTCGGGACGAAATTCTTTTAACGGGGGGAGACTATGACAACTGGCTCCAAACCGGTAATTTCCGTACACTTTAATCATTATTTAGTGACTGCAATTATGTTCTTAAATGTCAACATCGTCGGATTACATACTATACAAGTGAATTCATGCACGTTTTATACTACAAAATATTGCTTTATGCATTAACGAGAGCGTGGCGTCAGAAATACTAGTAAACTCACCGGTAAGACACAATATGCCAACAACTCTGCAGAAAGCAGTCAGACAATAAAATTGGAGCCTAGGTGTAGGTCCAATGACAAGAATACATTAAAACCCAAGAGAACATACAAGGGTTAACATATTTACTTTCCGGAGACCAAAATACGCACTAAAAAGTACCCGAAACGCACTTTAAGTGCAGAATTTTATTAAATTCAGCTATAACCAGCTTTTAAACATATAAATATCATGCAGAATTTACGTTTTATCATCCAGAATATTTTCCTAAGCGTTGGGAATTAAAAGGGTTACAAAAGGACACTAAATGGTGCAATTTAACACTTAACGAACCGGTATTTAACCGAACAACCGGACGTTACCCGGAACATCAAAATATTATTAGAAATATTATTTTAATATTTCTAAACTAGTTGTGGTCCCCGAACACCATAACACCCCTTATAATGTAATAACACATCAAGTCCCTAAAAAAAATTACATATGAAAGCCAACTTGTGTATATATTAGAGTTGGAAATTACACTTTGCCCCCCCCCCCCCATATTGATTCACGATCACAAGGGGTGGACCCACTTTTGATTTGTGAAATCTTACTAAATCACCCAATATCTTACCAAGATATTCACTTGATCTTTGTTGGTGCATTTAGTGTCTGTTAACTTCGTCTTAATCGAGTCTTATGTCTAGATAGGATAAACGAGCACACAACAGGGTTAGAAATTAGGGTTTTACATGTAATTGTGGGTGATTCCGCTTGAAAGTGTGAATGTCCAGTTCAAGCGAAATCAACACATGTGATTTCGCTTGAAATGAACATTGATATGTTCAAGCGAAATCAGCTCAAGTATAAATAGGTGATGTGTGTGTTCATTTGGAGCGGAATTAGATCATATGCTCTGAGTCGAGGTGCTGTCCGTTTGTTATTTGAATTGTAAAAAGCTCAGTAAATCAGTAATAGAAGAAGATTAGAAAGGAACAAGCTGTTTTGACATCGTTTACATTGATTCCGCCTTTGTACTTGATGATGAACTACTCATACTGACTGTTTAGGGTCACCGAACGATCCAACAAGTGGTATCAGAGCTCAGGACGAGGAGTTCATACCAATTTAGCTTGATTTTACCGGATTCTCACACTTCTACTCCTTCTTTTCTGATTTAAACAAGTTTGAACGGTTGAAATGGCCTGAAACTCACACATATCGAGCGAAACATAGTGTTAACTAATCCTTGAAAGAATTGGACCTTAATTCGAACAAAATCTGATAAAAACTTGTATTTTCGCTTGAAAAGTTGTTCGAAAATGCTGACATCATCCTGATTCCGCTTGAACTTGCACGTATAATTTCAAGCGAAATAAGCTTCTGTTGTTGATTTTGCTTGAAACTTCTGTTGATTTCGCTTGAAATCATATTCCGCTTGAAAGTTCAAGCGAAATTAGTGATTTCGCTTCAAATCTGATTTCGCTTGAAATCATATTCCGCTTGAAAGTTCAAGCGAAATTAGTGATTTCGCTTCAAACCTGATTTCGCTTGAATAGTATTCCGCTTGAAAGGCTATCTCGCTTGAAAAGTCATAATTTTGCTTGAAGCTATTTCGCTTCAACTTATTTCGCTTGAAATTGCTGTTTTAAAAATTCAAAAATATTTCTAAGTGTTTGTTGACTGTTTCAGGTACTTGAAAGATGGATGATATCAATCCGTTTTATGGCGTGTTTGCTTTTGCTGGAAATGGTGGAGATGATATTTCAAACGACACATCAAACAACACAAATGAGAAAACTCCGAGTGCGAAAAAGACTCTTTCGGATACATTAAGTGTTGAGAGTGCGTATGGGACGTACAACAAACCTCCAAAACTGTTAGCTATTGAAGATTATAATAGGTGGGCTACAAGATTTGATGAGTGGCTTCAAGCCTTTGCATATCAAAGCTGGAAAAGTGTAAAGATTGGTTACATTAGAGGAAATCGTTTTGGTGAAAGTCTAACAGATACTGATGATATGGAAAGATATGTTGCTGAACAAAAGTGCATCGCGTTGATTCATCAGTCTGTGAGAGATGATATAATTTCATTGATTGAATATGAAAATTCAAAAGATCTTTGGGAAAAACTGAGGGTTAAGTGTGTAGGCAGTGCTGAGATAGTAAAGAACAAAAAGAAACTGCTAAGAAAAGAGTTTGATTTATTTGGTTGTTTAAAGAACGAATTTGTTTCCAAGATGATTGAAAGATTTGGGCATCTGAAATTGGAGCTGGCAAGACACAACATTGTATATACTCAAGAAGAGTTGGTTGACAAACTGTTCGACTCGCTGCCGAATGAACAAGATTGGCAGTACTTTGCATTAATGCTGAAGAATACTATCAAGTCTGAAGAGATGACAGTGGATCTGCTTATCGAAAGACAGGAGAGTCACGAGTTGGAGATTAAGAAATCTAGCAAAGTCAATAACACATCTTATCAGCAGAATGTGGAGTTGTACTACAGAGGAAACCTACCAAAGACTGGTTCTCCAAGAACAGCATTTTCTGCAGAGAGTTCAAATACTGTGAATCAAGAAACTCCTCACAGTGGTTTTCATAGTGGATCTTCTTCAAAAAATTCAAGCCAATCTGCATCAAAGAATCTGTTCCAATGTAACATTGCTGTGGATCTGAAGAACGCTCAAAATTTCAGTGAAGAGTCAGCAAAACAACAGATGGTGTTCTTAGCGTCAGTGTTAGAATCGTACGAGAGCCTCGTGGCGGGCAAGATTGGAAACACCAACCTGACTAAGGAGGACTATGATCAAATAGATCCTGAAGAGATGGAACTGATTGATATCAGGTGGTGTATGGCCAGTGCGGTCAGACGAGCTCAAAGGTTCATGGAGATTACGGGTAGACATTCAATTGGCGAACCGTCCACAAAACTTGGCTTTGATAAATCAAAAGTCATGTGTTTCAGGTGTAAACAAAAAGGACATTTCAAATGTGAATGTCGTAACGCTCCTGCTGATGACACTGCAAATCCATTCCGTGAAGATTATTACAAAAGAGCAATCTACCATCAAAACAAATCTGAACCCCCCAAAATGAAGCAGCTTGAAGATACCCCTAAAGAAAAATCAAGTGCTCTTGCTGTCATTCATGATGATGAGGGATACGATTGGAGTGATGTGCTACCGGAGGAAGATGCAGTAGGATACGCTTTCGTAGCAGAAGAAGTTCCTTTCAAAGACACAAGAACTGAAGAACAAAAATACCAAGCCAGAAAGCAGAATTCAAGATGATGAGATTATCTAGGGTGTTCAGTGAAGCCAATAGAGCAAAGATATGGGATGCTGATAGAGAATGTTATCTGGATCCTCAAGGAAACATTGCTATTGATGCGAAAACTCTTAGTATAGAAGCTTTCATTGAGGAATTCAAAGCAGAAGAAGATGGCAGATAGAGAGAATGGTGGGGAGGAGGAGAATCTGATGAGAAAGAGAAAGAGACAGCAAAAGAATCGCAGAAAGAAAGTGGATGATGGAATTATTGATACATCACAGGATTTCACCGCTGAAAATCTGGCAAAGATGGCTGACAAAGTTCTAGCTGCGAAAGAACTTGAGGTAGACTCTAAGTCTGAAACTAAGTCTAAAAGCAAGGTCAGTCCAAACGTTTCAACAAGTGAAACAGTTAAGAAAGTCAAAGGTGATAGTGACTGCAAAAGTTGCATGAAAAATTGCAAGTTTTGTAGTACACTTACTTACTCTAGTAATGCAAAGGTTGAAGAACTGACAAAAAGAGTCAGAAAGGTTGAAGATCAGATTCTAGATCGTGATAAAATGCTAAAATCTTCAAATGATAGAGCTAACAAGTTAAATGATAAAATTGAAAATGATAAAATTGAAGTAGAAAGAATTAGAAAAGAAAATGAAAAATTGGTTCTTGAAAATCGTACAATTTCAGAAAATTTTGAAAAATTAAAACGAACGGTAAAAGATTCTGATGAAAGAAACGGTAAAACCAATAAAGAAAATGAGCATTTAACTGTTGTTCTTAGACACAAAGAAGAGCAAATCAACCAACAACTGGATGAGATTGCTAAATTGAAGCTTCAATTTGAAGAAGCTAAGATTGAGAATGAGCGTATCAATCTGAAATTAACCAGTTACAGCTCCGCAAGCTTTGTTTTACAACACATTGTTCCCAAACCCATCGGGAAAAACAAAGCAGGCGAAGATGTTTACTCGGATGGAACTGGGGTTGGGTTTCATAAGGTTCCACCGCCAGTTTTAAACAATTACTCAAAGAAAAAGTCCGGGTTGGTTAATGATGAAGATGAAACGAATGAAATAAAACTTCCAGAGTCAATTGATGTTACATTTTCTTCATCTAATGATAGTGTTCAAACTGATATTGTGAAAGGCATGGCTGAAAGTGTTTTGAAGTCTGATAGTGATTCAGTTGAAGATGAAGAGTGTTTTCTGAACAATTACATTCCGAAATCAAAATCCAAAAACAACTTAGGTGATGAACCGGGTCTTGTGATGTACAAGATGGCTGGATCTGATAAGTTGTATTTGGATTTTCCTTTGGAGAATGTGAATGTTGCTAAATTGACAAATGTGTTCAAATTGGTTGAAATTGATTTGTCTGAAGTAGAGGGCTTGAATCAGACAAAGAGGCAAATGAATTTTGAAAAAAGATAAAGCTTACTACAAGAAACCTGTTGTTCCATCGCGTTTTTATAACAACAATCGAAACAGATGGTCGGTGGTTATCAAGGTGGTAAGAATTATCAGAAAAAGAATTTTCAAAACAAGAAGTTTGCTAAGAAAAAGGTGTTTATGAACAGTTCAAGTTCACTTTCTGATGAAGAATCTGAGATTTTTTCAAAATCAAACAAAGAGTTCTTTGAGAAGAAAGCATTGCAGCCTCAGTCTGAAGGTACAAGTCGGGTAGTTGACACTCGAACATGTTTCAAATGCAATCCAGTTGGACATATTGCACGAAAGTGTACCAACTTGAAGCCTAAGACGGAAGTTGTGATGAATTCAAGAAAGAAAAATGATGTGAAGGGAAAAGCTCCATTGGCTGTTGAGAAAAAGGTTTTGAAAAATGACAACACCAAGATCAAAACTGAACTTGTTAAAAATGTGGTAACTAAAAATGACAAGTTTTACAAAAGGGTTGCATCATCTCAACAAATATGGAAGCCAAAAGTGATTGAAAAGAAATCAAGTGTTCCAAAACCAAAGGTTTCAGAGTTGGAAAAACAATCGTCTTCTACCACATCGGTAAAGATGGATGTTCCTTTGGACTATTATGAGAAACTTGAATCAAAATAGGCTATTGATAACAAACTGGAAATGAATGATGAAAATTTTCCGCCTCTTAAATCGGTTGTAAAGTGTATAGATGAGATTAAGTTACCTGAGTCTGATGAGGCTTGTGCAGCTTATTTCAGCTAATCAATTCCTGACTTGCCGGAGCTTCCAGGTTGGTAAGTGTGAAGTAGGAATCAGCATCATTCTTGACAAGGTTTAATCAAGGACATTAATTTGTATTTGATTTAACTTTCATATAAAGTTGATACGAATTGAGAATATCCACACTGACAAACAAAAAGCTGATTTACATACCAAAGCGTTTGATAAAACTCGTTTTCAATATTTGCTAAAATTGAATGGTATGAAGCTTTTATCGTGTTGGAAGAGATTCTTGGCGTTGATGAAGGAGACATTGTAGATGATGTTGAGAAGCAATCTGCAATGGTTTGTCGATTTTTTACTTGTTTTGGTATTTAGGGGGAGAGTAGGGTAATATTTTCAGAAAATACAAAAACAGTAAAAAAAATTTCAAAAATCCAAAAACATGAGATATTTTCAAAATCTAAAAACAATAGAAAATAGAAAAGAGCTTGTGTTAAAAGGGAAAATGATAGTACATCGGCTTGACAGTTACAGTATGCTAAAGATATAGAAAGTTTAAATGCGTTAAACAGTCTCGCTGATGATGTGCCGATAGGTTTTTACACATTTAGTAGGTTTGTTCGGGATATAAACCTAAATCCTTACTTGCTTATTTCGTGGGGAACACTACTTGGATATATAGGTAACCCTGATATCTTGTTTGAAGGATCCCTTTTTCTGAGAAACTAGGTCTTTATACTTAGTGATATCTGGGGTATTATTCCGGGACTTCTGATAATGCGGAAGCAATGGCCTAGTCCTTGAATAATACTTTCTGCATTGCTTGAAACATAGCGCCGCCCTCTGCTAAAAAAAATGATGAAACATTTAAAAATGCTAATCATGGCTGTTGTAAAAAAGATCCTCTAAAGGTGTGACACCTGGGTCACTGCGACCATCAAACAAATACCAAACCAATGAAATATTGTATTTCATACTTGGGATTTGTACAAATATGTGTATCATTTGCACATATCGATTCTTGTTCGATTTCGGGCTCTAAATCGCTTTCTAGAAGGTTATACGCGCACTGATGCGTAAATATAACCAGTTTAATGCAACGAACACTCCGGAATAGTGAAATAGGCTTAACATACCTTAAATAACCTTTACATAACTTAGAAATAAGTTTCGAAGGCTTTGGTATGGCAAAATCAAGTTAAATCGCTTACAGGGACTAAAGTTGACAAACTGCGAAAGTGTGCCAATTTGAACTGTAACAGACATTTCGGATCATGGCCATAAGCTAAACATACTGTCACACCCTGGCTTTGTGGAAGCGTGGTTAATTTTGGTGTGACTTCTTAATACCATAGCTTAGTCATAACAAGCTATATGAATTAAAACCATGCAAGATCATCCATTTAATTAAGTTTTAAAAACCAAATACAACAACATTGTCTCAACGGAAACACATCCTAACGACATTGTTCAACAACACAAACATTAACATGACATAAACACAGTTTAAGGACTGTGACTTGTCCAGGAAAGAGTCACATTCCCCAAACCCGGATGACCTCGTAACTAGTGCAGCGGGAAAACGTGTCATACCGCGCCAGATCCTTTAATTCCCTGAAATACATGTAAGTTGAAAAATCAACAATAATGTTGAGCGAGTTCATGTGTTTAGTATGTGCGCGCGAGTAAACCTTTATAATCATTGTAAGTATGAATGTTTTGTAAACTCTGGTATGAAAGCAAATAAGGAAACATATTAGTTAATGTGTAACCACATGGTCCAACCTGCGGGCGCATGGGAGGGGATAGGACAAGGTCACCACATGGTCCAACCTGCGGGCGCATGGGTGGTGTTACGACCAGGTCACCACATGGTCCAACCTGCGGGCGCATGGGTGGTGTTAAGACAAGGTCACCACATGGTCCAACCTTAGGGCGCATGGGTGGGGTTTGTTATGCTCAAATAGGCCTATCACTTGTATCCCTCGATCGTACTACGAGGACTAATGTTCTTAAGGTTTCACCTACCCAATCACATAACCTAACAGTTCCTTCCTTAGCTGACCATACCATGTAAGAAACATTCGTAATCATAGTAACATGTATTTCACCCCCGAAGTTATAAAACTGAAAACCAGTTAAGAGAAAAGGGGGACATGAACTCACAGTGGTGCGTCTCTACCAAGTATACCTCCAATCAAGCAGCTGTGTGACGACCTACACGTACTAACTCTATTAGACGGACGGCCGTGCCTTAACTTTATGGTTTAAGTTTTCGGGAAATAGTTAGACATCTATTTCGTGTTTACATTCTGTATACTTGGTAATTATTTTCCTTCCCAAGGATGGGGGATTGAATAAATGTGTGTTCGAAATATATTATTAAGTCTCACTTAAAATATATTTTATTTCTAAACCCAAAATATAAATATTCTTCTCAAAAATATTATATTTTCTATTACAAATAATTTTCCCCAAAATAATACCTTAACAAAATCACGCGTTCATAAATATTTCCTTAAAATGCGTAAGTTGCGTTTTAACGAACGAGTGGTAATAATAATTACCGGTGTAACTTATGTATTTATCGTAGAGGCGTTCGTATTATTTTGGATTCGTTAACATTCGATAGTATTATTTTTACCCTAAAAATAATACTAGTATTTTCACAAAATAATCATAATCACATGACGAGTGTCGTTAAGAAAAATGTATACAAAATATATATCTACCAAGTTTTATTTTGTGAAATCCCCACCTCCGATATTTTGTAAATAAAGTCGCGGCGAAATCTACACTTTGAAAACAAGTTAAAATGTATTTCTAACACTTTTGGTGAAAATAATTCTAAGTGTTAGGTTTTTTTGGAAAATTTCGCCAGAGTTTCCTCTGTAACTGGAGGTGGCCACGCTTTCAAGCGTATCATTTTCTTTTGTAAATCAAATCAACGTTTTTTCTTACTCAATCAAAACAATGTTCAACGTATCAAACTAGTTAATGAACATGTAACTTGCAAGAATCTCATGAACTTGTAGTTTTCTAATATTATGAAGTAAATCCCATTACTTTTAGTGGATCTTTATATAAAACAATATGATTTCGTAAAAGTCTTGTTTTTAAAGAAATTCCATCTTTACAACTTCTTGTCAACTTTTACAAAAATAGTTATTTTGTCGAAACTTGTGTTACACAAGTGTTCACACACTTGTGTGTTCTAAAAATCATTCTTGTTGGTGTAAGATCCGTCTTTAGAAAACATGATTTCTTTGATACTTGGTTCTTTGAAAATACCGCTTGTAGATACGTAGATCTACTAGTTTTAAACACTATTTCACAAGCTAAACCGCTTTTACACAAGTTCATGATTCGTGTGTGGTAGAGTTTCATCCTTTAACCCTTGTTACTTCCGAAACAACCTTATGTCATGATCCAAGGTCATGACCGATCCGGGTTAAACGATGATCCGAGCTACCACAATATAGATCGGGTCCAAATAATCACACAAATCAAATACTACATGATTTACACAACATATGAGCTTTTATCCAACATCTTTAGTGTTTTTAGTAGACTTTTACGCATCATTTTGTAAGATTACGAGTTTTAACCGTTACAAATCTTATTAACCACTTCAAGATAGTTCGAGAAGGTGATTCAAGCAACTTACTACTAGCTCGAGGCTAGGGAAGAATCTATGCGAAAAACGCGTGGATAAAAGCAATGTAGTGAGGTCCTTCGCCTTCCGACTGCACCAAGGTTCCTTATACGCGATCCTTAACACTTGTATGAGCTTGGAAAGGCAAGATCAAAACTCGAAAATGATGGATGGGGGTGGGGTGTGTTCGGCCGAGAGCTCTAGGAGAGGGAGAGAGTGTGTGTGAGTTGTGGTGTTAAGTGTGTGATATGTTGGATTAAGCTCATTACTTATAGACAATACTCAAGGTTATTAACCATAGGATCATGTGTCTAATAGATATTAGACATGGTTGATTAAAATAATCAACATGGTACAAAGGGTGTCCCCTTGGGGACGGTTTCTAAAGGGGGGGGGGGGTAGCTAGTTCAAATCCAAATAAAGGTTAAGTATATAGTTAGGTTAATATAGTTAAGTTTAGGGATTAACCCGGTTAGTGGTGTGTTGTGCTCTAATGCGGGTGTTAGGGTATTCAGGGACCCTAACTGGCTCAGAAAAAGGTAAACAATGAAAATGACAATATTTTCAGGTTCCGGGTAAAGTCCGGTTGTTCGGTTGGATAGTAATCCGTTAAAGCGCTTAACAAAGCTTTAAAGTGTCGTTATAATTATATTTAGTGACACAACTTATTTCCGACACTTTGGAAGGTGTCTAGTAACATTTTTCTCATGTCTTGGCACTTTATTAGGTAGCTTAATGCTGAATTATTATGTAAAGTGCTGAATTTTGTACTTAGAGTACGTTTTAGGCACATCCAGTCATCGTAACTTATTCCTAGAGACGCAGTTCTACAACCCTTGTATCCCTACACTCACCACTAGTGTAGTAACTATCTCAGGCTCATACAGGCCTTAGAGGCAGTGTCTGCCTGATGCTGGCTTTATCAGCATGTTCAATAGGTTATCCGTTTACAGTGCTACTGTGCTTTTTGTGCATCATGTTTGTCACTAAGGTACTGTAAGCAAAACATGGAGTGACAGCAAGTAAAGTATGATGCAAGTAAGTACATGTATCAGTATTCAAGTAGCAGTTCATCAGTAATTTCAAACAAGCATAGTAATTAAGCAGTAATTAATTATTAATTAAGTCGTACGGATACCTGGTTTAGTGAGGGTTGTCACATTTTCCCCCCGTTAGAAAAATTTCGTCCCGAAATTTTAAGTTCTGCTTGTAGATGCAGGGTTCTTAGGAAATAGGTGGGGGTATTTCTCTTTCATCCGGTCGTCACGCTCCCAGGTGTATTCAGGACCATGTCTGGCATTCCAACGAACTTTGACGAGCTTGACACTGCTCCAGCGGGTCTTGTTTACTTTCCAATCCGTAACCTCAACCGGTTCTTCAACGAAATGGAGCGTGTCGTCAACATGAATCTCGTCGATGGGAATGGCAATAGTATCTTGGGTTGGACTTTTCTTCAGGTTGGATACATGAAATGTATCGTGAACTGAATGGAGTTCAGCAGGTAGGTCCAACTTGTATGCTACTAGTCCTATTCTTTCCAAAACTCTGAAAGGACCAATGTAGCGCGGATTTAACTTTCCACGCTTTCCGAAGCGTGCCACACCCTTCCAGGGTGAAACTTTCAATAAAACCATATCTCCAACTTGGAATTCCAAGTGTTTCCGGTTTGGATCTGCATAGGCCTTCTGTCTGTGGCGAGCTGGTTCGATGCGTTTTCGGATCTGCGCAATCTTGTCTGTCGTCTCTTGGACGATTTCGGGACCAGCAAGTTGCCTATCACCTGCGTCAGCCCAACATAGGGGTGATCGACACTTGCGTCCATAAAGAGCTTCGAATGGCGCGGCACCAATACTGGTGTGGTAGCTGTTGTTGTATGAAAATTCGACCAAAGGCAAATGCTTATCCCAGCTACCGCCCAAATCCATAACACACGCTCTCAGCATGTCTTCCAAAGTCTGTATCGTCCGCTCGCTTTGACCGTCAGTCTGCGGATGAAACGCAGTGCTCAGATTTAATTGCGAGCCAAAAGCTTCTTGGAAGGATTGCCATATCCTTGACACAAACCTTCCGTCTCTATCAGAGATGATCGAGAGAGGCACTCCATGACGTGCGACGATCTCTCTCATGTAAATTTCGGCCAACTTGCTCGTATTATCCTTCTCTCTGATAGGTAAGAAGTGTGCTGACTTTGTTAATCGATCCACTATTACCCAAATAGTGTCATGGCCTCTTGGCGTTCTTGGCATCTTCGTAATAAAATCCATTGAGATTTGTTCCCATTTCCACTTGGGAATCTCAGGTTGTTGCAGAAGTCCTGAAGGCTTCTGATATTCGGCTTTAACCTTAGCGCATGTTAAACATTTGCTCACATAAACAGCAACATCGCCTTTCATCCTAGGCCACCAATAGTAATCCTTGAGATCTTGGTACATCTTATCCGCTCCAGGGTGGATAGAGTACCGCGACTTGTGAGCTTCATCAAAAATAACTTTCCTTAAACCTCCAAACAAAGGAACCCAAAGCCTTTTCTCAAAACATAACGTTCCTTCCTCGTTTGGCACCAAAAGCTTCTCCATCCCACGGAGATATTCTTCTTCAAGATTTCTTTCCTTAAGAGCTTCTTTTTGCGCGGCACGAATGCGCAAGGAAAGATCGGTTCGGATAATCATTTCTAAAGCCCTAACCCTTATGGGCTTGATCCTCTCTTTTCGACTTAGGGCATCGGCGACCACATTCGCCTTCCCTGGATGATACTTTATCTCGCAGTCGTAATCATTCAACAACTCAACCCATCGTCTTTGTCTCATATTCAACTCCTTCTGGTTGAATATGTGTTGTAGGCTCTTGTGATCTGTGAAGATTGTACACTTCGTACCATATAGGTAGTGTCTCCAGATCTTTAATGCAAATACCACTGCGCCAAGTTCCAAATCATGTGTGGTATAGTTCTTCTCATGTACCTTCAACTGACGTGATGCGTAAGCAATAACCTTTTGGCGTTGCATCAACACACAACCCAATCCTTGACGTAAGGCGTCACAGTATACCACAAAATCATCTGTACCTTCCGGTAGTGCTAAGATTGGCGCATTGCAGAGCTTATCCTTCAACAGCTGAAACGCTTCTTCCTGTTTGATTCCCCAATCAAACTTCTTATCTTTCTGGGTGAGGAGCGTCAATGGTTGAGCGATCTTAGAAAAATCCTCAATGAACCTTCGATAGTAGCCAGCCAAACCCAAGAATTATCGAATCTTGGTTGGCGTCTTTGGCGTTTCCCAATTCTTAATCGCTTCGATCTTGGTGGGATCCACGTGGATTCCATCTCCATTTACCACGTGCCCAAGGAATTGGACTTCATGTAGCCAAAACTCGCACTTAGAGGATTTGGCATACAGCTGTTCTTTCTTTAGCAGTTCCAAAATAGCTCTTAGATGCTGTTCGTGCTCAGCCTTTGTTCTTGAATAAATCAAGATGTCGTCGATAAACACAATCACGAACTTGTCCAAGTACGGCTTGCAAACTCTATTCATCAAGTCCATAAACACTGCAGGTGCGTTTGTCAAACCAAACGGCGTAACCAGGAACTCGTAGTGTCCATAACGAGTTCTGAAGGCTGTCTTCGGGATACTTTCCTCTTGTATCCTTAACTGATGGTATCCAGATCGCAAGTCGATCTTTGAGTAAAAGCTTGAACCTTGCAGTTGATCAAACAGATCATCAATTCTTGGCAGAGGGTATCTATTCTTGATCGTCAGCTTGTTCAGCTCCCGGTAGTTGATGTTTATTCGAAAATCATCATCCTTCTTTTTGACGAGTAGAAATGGGGTTACCCCAAAAAGGGAATTTTGGTCTGTTATCTTCCTTCTCTATCCATTGCTAAAACTTCTCTGTCAATCCTTGCATCTCCGAAAATGTAAGTCGCTACGATGCATCGACTACGGGTGCAGTGCCTGGAATTAAATCGACGCGGGATTCGACTAATCGTTGAGGAGACGATTCCGGCAAGTCTTCGAGGTATTCTCCTATCACAGGGATATCTTCGAGTTTTGGTTCTTCGGCTTCTTTTTCCACGACATGAGCCAAGAATGCAACACATCCTTTGTGCGAAAATTTTTGTGTCTTCTTTGCCTGATAATCCGTAGGAGCGTATCCTGCTCCATGAATCACAATCATTTCTCCGTTCGTCGTCGGGGCGCGGATGACAATCTCCGCCGGGTTGTTCGACAACCAGTCCATCCCAATTATCACATCGAAGCTTCCGTTAGGCTTGTTCTATCGAGAACTGGGTATCTAGGTTACTTACTACTAAAACAACTATATTTTCTGAAGCTAAAATTTGACAATACTGTCAAATAGAGCATAACATTGACTATTATGAGACGTACCGATATCCACGCTTGGATTCTATCCCCGCTGTTGAGCTTTCATCCATGTGCCTGAGTGTTCTTAGGGCAATACTTCCTGAAATGCCCCACATCACCGCAATTAAAACATGCTTGGCCACAGCCTTGATCGTCACCATCCCTGCCTTGATAGTTGTTGTCGTCGTTATTTCCTCCGCGATTTCCGCTACCATCTTGACCTCTATTTCCATGTTTAGTACCTTGCCGACACGTTTCCTTGACATGTCCCACCTTGCCACAGTTACCACATTTTCCATATCTACACCGCCCGTTATGGTGACGTTGACAGTTGTCGCACTTTGGTAGGATACCCGTGTAGTCTTTTCTCTTTTTGGCCTTGTCGTTGCTACTCGACTGGGTACCCTGTTTGAAATTCACCAACTTCCTCTTGTTGTCCCCAGATGACTCTACATGAGTCTCCTTCTTCTCCTCAGAGGTTGAAAATTTGTTCATCCTGATTGCCTCTTCCGTCAGGGCTACACTTAGATTGATGGCCTCAGTGATTGTTGCAGGCTTTGATGTCGTTACCATGCTCATGATTTGGGGTGCCAATCCCCAAATGAAACGCTCAATCCTCTTAAACTCCGGATCTACCATGTAAGGAACGATACGCGATAGAACTTGGAACTTCTCCACATACTCAGCTATTTTTGGACCTTCCATCTTCAAGTTCCAGAACTCAGTTTCTACCTTCTGGCTTTCTGTTCTCGAACAGTACTTTTTATGCATTAGCTCTTTCAGCTCGTCCCATGATAGAGCATACGCAGCAGCCTCGCCCATTGTCTGAACCTGAAGTTTCCACCATGACAGAGCCCCATCTCGGAACAGCCCGGAAATGTACGTGACCTAATCTCTTGGGTCGCATTTGCTCACACGCAAAACAGTGTCCGTCTTCTCAATCCAGCGTACGAAGGCTACGGCACCCCCAGTGCCGTCGAAATGTAGGGGCTGGCAGCCTAAGAACTGCTTGTAGGTGCAGCCATTGGGTGGGTTATTTCCTGAGGTACCTCCGTTGCGCTCGGAGCGATGGGCCTCGTATTGTGCGATGACTGCAGCAATGATTCCCTGAAGTTCCGCCTCGTTGGTGGGTATGCATACATCCCGTCTTGGAGGCATCTTCTAAATGATGATCGTATGGGTCAGGTCATAGTAAGTAAAGTGTACGTAAGTATACAACAATATCAGCATATAACATCTCATGTTATAAATAAATCAATCACATAACATCTCATGTTATAAATCAATCACCCATATTGATAGCTTCTGCAATGGTTGAGGGCTTCGAGGTAGTAACCATGCCCCTGATCTGGGGTGCAAGTCCCCAAATGAATCGCTCCATCCTTTTGAACTCCGGTTTGACTAAGTAGGGGATGACCCTAGACAAGTCGTGAGATTGCTGGATGTATTCAGGAATCTCTGGTCCGTCCATTTTCAATTCCGGAACTCTACCTCACGCTTCTGGTTTCCAGCCCTAGAATTGTATTTCTTCTCCATCATTCCTTTGAGCTCGTCCCAGCTCAGTGCATTAGCAGTATCTTGTACCAAGGGTCTGAACCTGGAGGTTCCATTATGAGAGTGTGCCATCTAGAAATAACCCCGAGATATAGGTAACACTCCGTTGGGGCGAACAGCTACTCGTTCTTAGGATGGAGTTAGTCTTTTTGGACCAACGAACAAGTGCCACGGTGCCTCCCGTTTCGTCAAAGTTCAAAAGCTTGCAGTTCAGGAACTGCTTATAGGTGCAGCCAGTTGGAGGGTTATTTCCAGTAATGCCATCGCTGTGCTTAGAGCGGAGGGCTTCATGTCGTGCATTTGCCTGTGAGATGTGTTCTTGCAGCTCGGCTTCTGTCCTTGGCAGCGTACCGGTGTCTGTGACACGTCTGGGTGGCATTCTCTTCTGTTGAAGTGGTATGAAGCGGGCTAGACAACATTTCAGTTGTCTATGAGATACATAGCACCATAAGCCATCATGTAATCACCCAATTTCACACGTAAATATACTCAATGTATGAGTGAGGTAATAGTTTCTGAGCCTTCACATAGGCTTGCCAATTTGGCTTATTCGAGGCTACAACGCCTTGGTCATTCGTGTTTAACTTATTTCCTGCTACATTGGTTTTCACTAGCTTGACCCGCAGAGTCCACCAGGATTTCTGTGCACTACAAGTCGTTATTACGTGGGCCCCCGTAATAATAAATTGTCTTGCACAGTTACCCCAATTTTCTCTCGTCCAAGCTGATGATCAATCAAGGAGCAATAGCAGGTGCATCGCTGTCACACCCCGACCAAGTAGAACATACAAAACGTGGCGGAAACATCGGGGAGTGTTGTAACAGAATTAATGTTTCAAATCCATGGCAATTGAAGTTTCGTTTTATTGATTAAAAGTGTTACAATGTCTTAACAAACAAAGAAATACAACATAATTAACTAGTCTTGCATCTTTTATTGTCACTAAAGCCCAAGTCTGTCTATGTGTATCTTGATCATCTTATGCAACAGCTCCTGAAAAACACATGTGAAAATATGGTACGTCAGCATAAAAATGCCGGTGAGATACATAGGTTTTGTGAAAATAGGTGTCATGACTTATGTTTGAGAAAATGTTTAGTCATGAACCTTGTTATTTGCTTTGTTTTGTAAATCATTTGAAAAACAATGAGTTCAGATGATATGTATAAATAAGTGAATAATGTATGGTTAAATGAATAACCAAGTTAAATGAGTTTGTAAAAGATAAGTTGTTTTGTAAAACAATGTCTTGTGAAAAGTATGTTATTTGCATAAAATGTTATATGTATCAAACTGAAATGATTCAAATAACGCTACAATATGTAATACCATACAAACATTTATATATAGGAAGTACCAGCGGCGTATCCACCATGCTTGTATCATATTACACACGCATCGTTACTTAATCACATAATCAAACCAAACCAAACAATGTAAGATGTCTATGTTTAAACCAATAGTCAAAAGTCCTTGTATAAACCATGTCAAAAGTTGATAGTCCAAAAGTAGTCAAGTAATGTATAACCAAAATGATATGTATGGCTAGTGAAAGGTATCAACTAAACCATATGCACAAGAACATAGTATCGAAGTAAAACTCGGTTTAAATCAACGTTATGTTTTGTGTAAATGCATGATCAATGTAAATCATGAGATATGTAAACAAAATGATATGTATGGTAAGTAAAAATTTAGACTACTTAAACCATAAGTAAAAATGTACAAAACAAAGTATTGAAGTAAAACTGGTTTAAATCAAAGTTATGTTTTGTAAGATATATGCATGCTATACTGAATATGAACATTTATGCGGTATTGTGAAAATTCATACATCCAAGCCTTGAGACAGACGGATAACTATGTAAAAGTGAGTTATCAAGGGAATATGTATTCGGATTCGGTCATTCCTTTCATCCCCACCTACCCGGGATGTCCGAAATGGGATTTGTCAAGTCCTATGGTACCACTACCTACTACCGAGCGGCATGATCGGTGTTAATGAATGTATAGTATAGTTTAAACAAACCAAATGTCATTTCAAAATGTAAGCATGTTTTATGAAGATAATGTACCTAGTATGCTAGAGTAAACATACAAGGTAGAGCTGTAAAACGATGTGTCCATATGTTACTGGAACATATGCAACAGAGATGCAATGTGAAAACAATGTACTAAGTATGCTAAGTTAACATACAAAGCAGAAAAGTCATGTAAATCAATGTGCTTAGCATGTTATCAGTCAACATACATAGCAGAAAAGTCATGTAAATCAATGTGCTTAGCATGTTATCAGTCAACATACATAGCAGAAAAGTCATGTAAATCAATGTGCTTAGCATGTTACCAGTCAACATACATAGCAGAAAAGAAATGAAATCATGTACTATAATGTACTAACAAACATAGTCGGTATATGATGTGAAAACAGGAAAGCATGAAAGTAACAAGTAGGCACATGTGTTCCACCCCAAAACAGTTTGGAAAACAGTAAAAGAGGGGTCTATGTACTCACTTGAGATTGCTCAGTAGTCCTTGAGTAACAACCAAACAAAGCTAGAGATCACGGAAATCAAACGGCACCTAATATAGGTAACTATGTTAATTAACCGGACCTAAATCGGAAGATTGGGTAGCATTAGGGTTTGTAAACCAAATGAGTGTAGGAACTCATATGATATGGTTTAACAAAGCCTACATACTAAATGAAACTTAACCTAAGTGTCTACGACCCATTACGACCCGTTTAGGTAGCTTATGCTACTTTAACGCGTCGTTCGCGTGAAACGCGTTTGGACCGCCTAACTAGTCCTATGACAAGTATTATATGCCTAAACATGTTTAATAATCAGTTATATGACAAAGGTTTAGGTTACATATGCTTAATTACCAATTATACATGAAAAGGGTATTATGGTAATTTACCTAAGGCATATAAACTACCTATCATACAACTACTTAAACGATGTGACCATAGGGTATAACCTCGGAAGGTTATTCCCTACCTACTATGGTCACCTAATGTGTTTGGTCGGATCCTAATGATCGACCAAACTGGGTCGGGTTCGAAGGTATAGGCGATTTATTAGATCGCCTACCCTACGACCCTAGACAACGTGGTAATCAGTGGGCATAGTCCCAAGGGACTATGACCAACGTGATTACACTCACGTTGCGAAGTTCAAACGAACTTCACATTGACCATTACTGGTCAACGCTGAAAGTCAAACAAAGTTTGACTTTCTGACTCGAAAAGCAATAAAATAAGGAAAAGAACGAAAGAATACTTACCCAGGGTCCCCGAATGCTAATCCCGACTCAAGAACTCAGGTATGAAACAATGGTTTCAACTTAGAGCTCTCAAAATCAGAATTCTTGTGAGTTTAAGCAATGGGGGGTATGGGGTATTTATAGTTTTCGTTGAACCGTTAAGATCGTTTCATGGAAAACGTGCCATGATCCGACCCGTACACTTGTTGGAACCTTATGGTGACTAAAATCCATCCTTATCAACATGACTAGATAATTGGGAATGTGTGGTGGAGGTTAGAACAGCTGCAGCCTGCTGTTTAAAAACTCTGAATCTGGTCAGCAGACCCCTAGCGCACCGCTACACTAAAAGTGTAGCGCACCGCTAGGCCTAAGTTTGGCAGAATTACACTTTTGGTCCCTGTATTGCAATCAGCCCATTTTCGACACGTTTAAGGCCCGTTAACCCCATTTCAAAGCTCTAAAATGAAGTTAAAGTATAGGGAACTTAAAATGTGCTCAAAAATATGTCGGATGTCGGTTCGTTTAGCCGTACGAACGCGATGTTCGCTTAATTACGACGGAATGCGCATAAGCGCGAAAAACGAACCAAAAGACGCGACGAATGGATTTTTCTTATGGCGAACACTAAAATATAATGTAGTCATGCTTACATAAATTTTTAGATGTCCGGATGTATGCAGAACATGAGTTATGCGCGAAAATGCAAACTTGTGCACTTTTTGACACTTTTAGTCCCTGAATGACACAAAAGTTTATTTTAGCATACCGAACACCTCAAAGCCTATTTCTAAGCTATGTGAAGGATATTTATGGTATGTTTAACTTATGGTCATGCTCCGGAAGGTCTGTTACAGTTCAAATTGGCATACTTTCGCAGTTTGTCAACTTTAGTCCCTGTAAGCGATTTAACTTGATTTTGCCATACCAAAGCCTTCAAAACTTATTTCTAAGTTATGTAAAGGTTATTTAAGGTATGTCAAGCCTATTTCACTATTCCGGAGTGTTTGTTGCATTAAACTGGTTATATTTACGCATCGGTGCGCGTATAACCTTCCAGAAAGTGATTTAGAGTTTGAAATTGAACAAGAATTGATATGTGCAAATGATACACATATTTTTACAAATCCCAAGTATGAAATATAATATTTCATTGGTTTGGTACTTGTTTGATGGCCGTGAAGGCACAGGTGTTACAGTCTCCCCTACTTTAGGAAATTTCGTCCCGAAATTTATTTAGAGGAAACTTGTAAGAGTTTAAAACATGAAGTTGAAAAGATCGAACAATATTGATTAAGGTTCTTGAACTTCTAGTAACCTTAATAACATTATGTTTGCAATGTAAGAGGGACACTTATATACAAGTATATGAAGCGTCATTGGTGCGTCCACCGTACCTCTATTACATCGTCCTCATTTTGTTATTGTTGTCACTATTGGCTCTTACACATAATAAATCCTTACTGGGTTTCTGTGCACTAAATTTCATAATTATGTACGCGTCCATAATCAGACAATTCCTTGCATAGTTCACTCAGTCCATTTTATAATGTGCAGGGGAAAACCAAATGAACACTCCTGTGATGAGTGTGACTAGACCGCCATAGAGTCCCGTAGACTAAATCAATAAATGATCTAAATAGACTATCAAGGAGTCTGTCCAGCTACATCACTAGATGTCATTCTTTAACCAAATTGTGAATCAATCCTTTAGACTAGACCACTTAAAAAAGGTCTGGAGTGGTACTATATAATCCAAGGGTCTTAACTATTACATAGAAGCCCATTAAAGATTGAAGGTAGTACCTTTTGAATATCCTGCTACGAATCCCTCATATGAAGATATGAAAGATCCTGCGAGGATTTGGATAACGAATATCCAGAGTATTAAAAACACAAAAAAAAAAAACTTAAATGAAAACTCAATATGCATAAACACATAGTCATATAACCACAAAGATTGTTTGTTAATTTGTCTTGTTACTTGCGTACATGCATTTAAAGCACACTAGGAATCCATTCAACGGATTTCATTTGATACTTTAAACGTTATCAAGAATCTAACTATAAAGATAGAAAGATTATTGAAGAGAAAATTCGATTTCGATTATAAAGAACCGAAATATTCGAATTAAGGTACATAAGGAATCCAATTAAGGATTCTGATTTGAATGATGATCATCCACAAGGGTCTAATTATGGAGATAAAAAGATCCCATATGGATTTTAGAAGTTGAGGATGTTTTGAAACCTTGCACTGGACGTGCTTAGATCAAAACATGAAGTAAAATGCTTATGAAGTTGAGATGCTAGATATGTCAAGGCGACATATGAAGCAGAATTTGAAGGTTAAGTAAATGTGTGAGGAAAAATATATTTGGAAGACTATGCATGGGGAAAAAAAATGTTTTTGAAACCTTATATATAATATTTTTAAATCATAAAGTAGGTGTATTAGATAGATATAAAAATGTTTTAAAATCATGCGGAATGAATTTTTGAAATTATGTATAAGGTTTTTGGAAAACATGAATGATGCTTTTCGAAATCATGCACTTGATGAGAAAATGTACTGTGTTAATATTGTCTTCAGACTATATGAAATATTTTGAAATTAGAAAGGTTGGTTTTGATAACATGGCCAATGTTTTTGAAATAACATAGACAATGTATCTAGAAAAATTGTTTTCAAACTATATGAAATGTTTTGAGATCATGAAGATTGTTTTGAAATACTTGTACTGTGTATGTTGAAAAATCAAAACGTAATGGGTATGAGATTTGAAAATACCCTTAGTCATCTAACCAAGGATTTAAAGGCACAGATGTATGAAAAGCACGATTACTCATAATGTCACTTTATTTTCTGTACTTCGTATCTTAGAATGAAACGAGTACTTAAAATTTTCGAGGGAATCATGAGCAATCATTTGAAAGAGAGAATCACAAGAGTAGTTTGTAAGGTACATAGTTCCTTGATGTAGGTATCATAGGAAAAGCCATACACACCTAGCAGGGGGTTGAGCTGGTTGGTTGGGGACGGCTTTACCATTGTGAGCGACCATGGCGAAGTTCTGAGAAGCCTTTCGCTTCTTTAACTTCTTAGGGGATCGTTCATCCATGGTCTTTGATTCCGCGATTGGTTTATTGGCTGATGGCGCTGTCACCTGGCTAGGTCCTGCCTGTCTTGGTGACTCTTGAGTGGCTTCATCCTGAAGATGATACATGGCAGTAGCTAATTCAACAGTCTTCAGGACTACTTCGCCTATTTGCTGAGCGAATTTGGCTGCTTGCTCAGATATCTGAGCGTCATCGTGATGAAGAGACATTTTTGAAGAAAAAGAAAGGCATAGGGAGAAACAGGTGAAAGATTATTGGACAATCAAAACAGAATGATAACGCATGAAAATTGCGATCATTTGTTTGTTACCTAAGGCAAACAAATGAGATGGTGACTAATCAAGGTAAACAGGTCTTATTAATGTATCACTGAAGACATGCTCGCCTATAAGTGAACACTCATCCCAAGAATTCCCAGGTAAGCACAACTGGTCTCGCGTCTGATGAGATGTATACGAAGTGCTTGCCTAGCCAGAAAACCCAGAATACAGGCATTCACCCTTCCAGTTTGCACGTGTTCACATTATTTAAAACCCAAAACCTTGACGAGATTTTGAAAATCCAAAGGGATTCAAAACCTTATAACAGAGGGTTCAAAACCTAGTAATCAATCATCCTAGAACAGATGATTAGTTTTCAAAGCGGTTTTGAAATTTATGTTCTTGCTGTGGTCGTCGCCTAAGGATAGGTGACGGTATTGTTTTATGACTAAACGCAAGTAAACTCGCGTTAGGGTCCTAAGAAGGTTATAGACTAGGTCAAAGAATTACTAATTACTAATTACTAATAACCTAATTCCCTATAACCATTGGCTCTGATACCATCTTTTCTGTCACACCCCGACCAAGTAGAACATACAAAACGTGGCGGAAACATCGGGTTGTGTTGTAACAGAATTAATGTTTCAAATCCATGGCAATTGAAGTTTCGTTTTATTGATTAAAAGTGTTACAATGTCTTAACAAACAAAGAAATACAACATAATTAACTAGTCTTGCATCTTTTATTGTCACTAAAGCCCAAGTCTGTCTATGTGTATCTTGATCATCTTATGCAACAGCTCCTGAAAAACACATGTGAAAATATGGTACGTCAGCATAAAAATGCCGGTGAGATACATAGGTTTTGTGAAAATAGGTGTCATGACTTATGTTTGAGAAAATGTTTAGTCATGAACCTTGTTATTTGCTTTGTTTTGTAAATCATTTGAAAAACAATGAGTTCAGATGATATGTATAAATAAGTGAATAATGTATGGTTAAATGAATAACCAAGTTAAATGAGTTTGTAAAAGATAAGTTGTTTTGTAAAACAATGTCTTGTGAAAAGTATGTTATTTGCATAAAATGTTATATGTATCAAACTGAAATGATTCAAATAACGCTACAATATGTAATACCATACAAACATTTATATATAGGAAGTACCAGCGGCGTATCCACCATGCTTGTATCATATTACACACGCATCGTTACTTAATCACATAATCAAACCAAACCAAACAATGTAAGATGTCTATGTTTAAACCAATAGTCAAAAGTCCTTGTATAAACCATGTCAAAAGTTGATAGTCCAAAAGTAGTCAAGTAATGTATAACCAAAATGATATGTATGGCTAGTGAAAGGTATCAACTAAACCATATGCACAAGAACATAGTATCGAAGTAAAACTCGGTTTAAATCAACGTTATGTTTTGTGTAAATGCATGATCAATGTAAATCATGAGATATGTAAACAAAATGATATGTATGGTAAGTAAAAATTTAGACTACTTAAACCATAAGTAAAAATGTACAAAACAAAGTATTGAAGTAAAACTGGTTTAAATCAAAGTTATGTTTTGTAAGATATATGCATGCTATACTGAATATGAACATTTATGCGGTATTGTGAAAATTCATACATCCAAGCCTTGAGACAGACGGATAACTATGTAAAAGTGAGTTATCAAGGGAATATGTATTCGGATTCGGTCATTCCTTTCATCCCCACCTACCCGGGATGTCCGAAATGGGATTTGTCAAGTCCTATGGTACCACTACCTACTACCGAGCGGCATGATCGGTGTTAATGAATGTATAGTATAGTTTAAACAAACCAAATGTCATTTCAAAATGTAAGCATGTTTTATGAAGATAATGTACCTAGTATGCTAGAGTAAACATACAAGGTAGAGCTGTAAAACGATGTGTCCATATGTTACTGGAACATATGCAACAGAGATGCAATGTGAAAACAATGTACTAAGTATGCTAAGTTAACATACAAAGCAGAAAAGTCATGTAAATCAATGTGCTTAGCATGTTATCAGTCAACATACATAGCAGAAAAGTCATGTAAATCAATGTGCTTAGCATGTTATCAGTCAACATACATAGCAGAAAAGTCATGTAAATCAATGTGCTTAGCATGTTACCAGTCAACATACATAGCAGAAAAGAAATGAAATCATGTACTATAATGTACTAACAAACATAGTCGGTATATGATGTGAAAACAGGAAAGCATGAAAGTAACAAGTAGGCACATGTGTTCCACCCCAAAACAGTTTGGAAAACAGTAAAAGAGGGGTCTATGTACTCACTTGAGATTGCTCAGTAGTCCTTGAGTAACAACCAAACAAAGCTAGAGATCACGGAAATCAAACGGCACCTAATATAGGTAACTATGTTAATTAACCGGACCTAAATCGGAAGATTGGGTAGCATTAGGGTTTGTAAACCAAATGAGTGTAGGAACTCATATGATATGGTTTAACAAAGCCTACATACTAAATGAAACTTAACCTAAGTGTCTACGACCCATTACGACCCGTTTAGGTAGCTTATGCTACTTTAACGCGTCGTTCGCGTGAAACGCGTTTGGACCGCCTAACTAGTCCTATGACAAGTATTATATGCCTAAACATGTTTAATAATCAGTTATATGACAAAGGTTTAGGTTACATATGCTTAATTACCAATTATACATGAAAAGGGTATTATGGTAATTTACCTAAGGCATATAAACTACCTATCATACAACTACTTAAACGATGTGACCATAGGGTATAACCTCGGAAGGTTATTCCCTACCTACTATGGTCACCTAATGTGTTTGGTCGGATCCTAATGATCGACCAAACTGGGTCGGGTTCGAAGGTATAGGCGATTTATTAGATCGCCTACCCTACGACCCTAGACAACGTGGTAATCAGTGGGCATAGTCCCAAGGGACTATGACCAACGTGATTACACTCACGTTGCGAAGTTCAAACGAACTTCACATTGACCATTACTGGTCAACGCTGAAAGTCAAACAAAGTTTGACTTTCTGACTCGAAAAGCAATAAAATAAGGAAAAGAACGAAAGAATACTTACCCAGGGTCCCCGAATGCTAATCCCGACTCAAGAACTCAGGTATGAAACAATGGTTTCAACTTAGAGCTCTCAAAATCAGAATTCTTGTGAGTTTAAGCAATGGGGGGTATGGGGTATTTATAGTTTTCGTTGAACCGTTAAGATCGTTTCATGGAAAACGTGCCATGATCCGACCCGTACACTTGTTGGAACCTTATGGTGACTAAAATCCATCCTTATCAACATGACTAGATAATTGGGAATGTGTGGTGGAGGTTAGAACAGCTGCAGCCTGCTGTTTAAAAACTCTGAATCTGGTCAGCAGACCCCTAGCGCACCGCTACACTAAAAGTGTAGCGCACCGCTAGGCCTAAGTTTGGCAGAATTACACTTTTGGTCCCTGTATTGCAATCAGCCCATTTTCGACACGTTTAAGGCCCGTTAACCCCATTTCAAAGCTCTAAAATGAAGTTAAAGTATAGGGAACTTAAAATGTGCTCAAAAATATGTCGGATGTCGGTTCGTTTAGCCGTACGAACGCGATGTTCGCTTAATTACGACGGAATGCGCATAAGCGCGAAAAACGAACCAAAAGACGCGACGAATGGATTTTTCTTATGGCGAACACTAAAATATAATGTAGTCATGCTTACATAAATTTTTAGATGTCCGGATGTATGCAGAACATGAGTTATGCGCGAAAATGCAAACTTGTGCACTTTTTGACACTTTTAGTCCCTGAATGACACAAAAGTTTATTTTAGCATACCGAACACCTCAAAGCCTATTTCTAAGCTATGTGAAGGATATTTATGGTATGTTTAACTTATGGTCATGCTCCGGAAGGTCTGTTACAGTTCAAATTGGCATACTTTCGCAGTTTGTCAACTTTAGTCCCTGTAAGCGATTTAACTTGATTTTGCCATACCAAAGCCTTCAAAACTTATTTCTAAGTTATGTAAAGGTTATTTAAGGTATGTCAAGCCTATTTCATTATTCCGGAGTGTTTGTTGCATTAAACTGGTTATATTTACGCATCGGTGCGCGTATAACCTTCCAGAAAGTGATTTAGAGTTTGAAATTGAACAAGAATTGATATGTGCAAATGATACACATATTTTTACAAATCCCAAGTATGAAATATAATATTTCATTGGTTTGGTACTTGTTTGATGGCCGTGAAGGCACAGGTGTTACAATCGGCATGAACAGTGTCATGCTCTAATGCGGGGTTAGGAGCAACGCCTGGCTCAGGGGCCATGGCCGGCTCCAGATCAACAAACTTTATTTCAAAGTTAGCTGGATCAACAAACACAGGGGCTACAGGATCCTCCAAGGGCTGGTCTAAGTGTATGTACTCAATGTCATGGTCTGGATCGAAACCAGGTGGAAGAACAGGATTATCCTTAATATCGTGATCAAACTCAAAGCTGTGCGCGAGAACTGGTGCAGCTGATGATGCCATATCAGGGTCGGCGTCGTGTGAGTGATGTTGCTCTCCCGGTGTATGCAAAGATGCGAACGCCACAGACTCAAATGGGTCTGGGACAGGTGAATGGGCATGAGCCTCTTCTTGCAGGAGCGTCAGCAAGCAGCAGGCTATCACCAACAGCAATAGGGCCTCGCCCTCAAATGGGTCCTCCTCTAATAGATCGTTATCGTCGTCAGGGACCACGTCGGGGGGCATATCAACAACGGGAGAAGCGGCAAGGGCACAGGAGCAGGGATCACCGCGAGTGGCAAATTCCCAACAAGATGGCCATCAGCAGGCTTTGCTACGACATCAGGCAGCGCAAAGGGCTGAAAGTCGTCATCGTCTGTGCCTGTAGTATCGGAAATGTACACCTCGTGCTCCGATGAAACTATGTCGTCTGATACTATGGCCATGGGATTCGTAGTGTCCATCTTTCTAGTACATGATGAAGGCATGATGTTTGTAACACAAACACACATACGTATAACAATCAATCATATAATCATATTAACATATTAGTCACCAAGTAAGCAATCAAATAATTCTCCTAGTCCCACTAGCCTCCCAGCCTCTCAGACTGCTCTTCCTAGTCCCACTAGCCAATTCTCCTAGTCCCACTAGCCAATTCTCCTAGTCCCACTAGCCAACTACCTCGATCTCCCAGACCGAGCCTCGGCCTCCAAGACCGAGCCTCAGCCTCCAAGACTGAGCCTATAAATAATAAATAAAATGTGCTCAACATTTGTTTGTAAAAACATTTTGGATCTGGACTTAAGTGGTATGCAGTAAAAATGTTTTCGTGAGAGCCCTAGTGATCATAGTCTAGACTCGAGAAAGAATCCTAGTTCGCTATGATCAGAGCTCTGATACCAAGCTGTCACACCCTGGCTTTGCGGAAGCGTGGTTAATTTTGGTGTGACTTCTTAATACCATAGCTTAGTCATAACAAGCTATATGAATTAAAACCATGCAAGATCATCCATTTAATTAAGTTTTAAAAACCAAATACAACAACATTGTCTCAACGAAAACACATCCTAACGACATTGTTCAACAACACAAACATTAACATGACATAAACACAGTTTAAGGACTGTGACTTGTCCAGGAAAGAGTCACATTCCCCAAACCCAGATGACCTCGTAACTAGTGCAGCGGGAAAACGTGTCATACCGCGCCAGATCCTTTAATTCCCTGAAATACATGTAAGTTGAAAAATCAACAATAATGTTGAGCGAGTTCATGTGTTTAGTATGTGCGCGCGAGTAAACCTTTATAATCATTGTAAGTATGAATGTTTTGTAAACTCTGGTATGAAAGCAAATAAGGAAACATATCAGTTAATGTGTAACCACATGGTCCAACCTGCGGGCGCATGGGAGGGGATACGACAAGGTCACCACATGCTCCAACCTGCGGGCGCATGGGTGGTGTTACGACCAGGTCACCACATGGTCCAACCTGCGGGCGCATGGGTGGTGTTAAGACAAGGTCACCACATGGTCCAACCTTAGGGCGCATGGGTGGGGTTTGTTATGCTCAAATAGGCCTATCACTTGTATCCCTCGATCGTACTACGAGGACTAATGTTCTTAAGGTTTCACCTACCCAATCACATAACCTAACAGTTCCTTCCTTAGCTGACCATACCATGTAAGAAACATTCATAATCATAGTAACATGTATTTCACCCCCGAAGTTATAAAACTGAAAACCAGTTAAGAGAAAAGGGGACATGAACTCACAGTGGTGCGTCTCTACCAAGTATACCTCCAATCAAGCAGCTGTGTGACGACCTACACGTACTAACTCTATTAGACGGACGGCCGTGCCTTAACTTTATGGTTTAAGTTTTCGGGAAATAGTTAGACATCTATTTCGTGTTTACATTCTGTATACTTGGTAATTATTTTCCTTCCCAAGGATGGGGGATTGAATAAATGTGTGTTCGAAATATATTATTAAGTCTCACTTAAAATATATTTTATTTCTAAACCCAAAATATAAATATTCTTCTCAAAAATATTATATTTTCTATTACAAATAATTTTCCCCAAAATAATACCTTAACAAAATCACGCGTTCATAAATATTTCCTTAAAATGCGTAAGTTACGTTTTAACGATCGAGTGGTAATAATAATTACCGGTGTAACTTATGTATTTATCGTAGAGGCGTTCGTATTATTTTGGATTCGTTAACATTCGATAGTATTATTTTTACCCTAAAAATAATACTAGTATTTTCACAAAATAATCATAATCACATGACGAGTGTCGTTAAGAAAAATATATACAAAATATATATCTACCAAGTTTTATTTTGTGAAATCCCCACCTCCGATATTTTGTAAATAAAGTCGCGGCGAAATCTACACTTTGAAAACAAGTTAAAATGTATTTCTAACACTTTTGGTGAAAATAATTCTAAGTGTTAGGTTTTTTTGGAAAATTTCGCCAGAGTTTCCTCTGTAACTGGAGGTGGCCACGCTTTCAAGCGTATCATTTTCTTTTGTAAATCAAATCAACGTTTTTTCTTACTCAATCAAAACAATGTTCAACGTATCAAACTAGTTAATGAACATGTAACTTGCAAGAATCTCATGAACTTGTAGTTTTCTAATATTATGAAGTAAATCCCATTACTTTTAGTGGATCTTTATATAAAACAATATGATTTCGTAAAAGTCTTGTTTTTAAAGAAATTCCATCTTTACAACTTCTTGTCAACTTTTACAAAAATAGTTATTTTGTCGAAACTTGTGTTACACAAGTGTTCACACACTTGTGTGTTCTAAAAATCATTCTTGTTGGTGTAAGATCCGTCTTTAGAAAACATGATTTCTTTGATACTTTGTTCTTTGAAAATACCGCTTGTAGATACGTAGATCTACTAGTTTTAAACACTATTTCACAAGCTAAACCGCTTTTACACAAGTTCATGATTCGTGTGTGGTAGAGTTTCATCCTTTAACCCTTGTTACTTCCGAAACAACCTTATGTCATGATCCAAGGTCATGACCGATCCGGGTAAACGATGATCCGAGCTACCACAACATAGATCGGGTCCAAATAATCACACAAATCAAATACTACATGATTTACACAACATATGAGCTTTTATCCAACATCTTTAGTGTTTTTAGTAGACTTTTACGCATCATTTTGTAAGATTACGAGTTTTAACCGTTACAAATCTTATTAACCACTTCAAGATAGTTCGAGAAGGTGATTCAAGCAACTTACTACTAGCTCGAGGCTAGGGAAGAATCTATGCGAAAAACGCGTGGATAAAAGCAATGTAGTGAGGTCCTTCGCCTTCCGACTGCACCAAGGTTCCTTATACGCGATCCTTAACACTTGTATGAGCTTGGAAAGGCAAGATCAAAACTCGAAAATGATGGATGGGGGTGGGGTGTGTTTGGCCGAGAGCTCTAGGAGAGGGAGAGAGTGTGTGTGAGTTGTGGTGTTAAGTGTGTGATATGTTGGATTAAGCTCATTACTTATAGACAATACTCAAGGTTATTAACCATAGGATCATGTGTCTAATAGATATTAGACATGGTTGATTAAAATAATCAACATGGTACAAAGGGTGTCCCCTTGGGGACGGTTTCTAAAGGGGGGGGGGGTAGCTAGTTCAAATCCAACTAAAGGTTAAGTATATAGTTAGGTTATTATAGTTAAGTTTAGGGATTAACCCGGTTAGTGGTGTGTTGTGCTCTAATGCGGGTGTTAGGGTATTCAGGGACCCTAACTGGCTCAGAAAAAGGTAAACAATGAAAATGACAATATTTTCAGGTTCCGGGTAAAGTCCGGTTGTTCAGTTGGATAGTAATCCGTTAAAGCGCTTAACAAAGCTTTAAAGTGTCGTTATAATTATATTTAGTGACACAACTTATTTCCGACACTTTGGAAGGTGTCTAGTAACATTTTTCTCATGTCTTGGCACTTTATTAGGTAGCTTAATGCTGAATTATTATGTAAAGTGCTGAATTTTGTACTTAGAGTACGTTTTAGGCACATCCAGTCATCGTAACTTATTCCTAGAGACGCAGTTCTACAACCCTTGTATCCCTACACTCACCACTAGTGTAGTAACTATCTCAGGCTCATACAGGCCTTAGAGGCAGTGTCTGCCTGATGCTGGCTTTATCAGCATGTTCAATAGGTTATCCGTTTACAGTGCTACTGTGCTTTTTGTGCATCATGTTTGTCACTAAGGTACTGTAAGCAAAACATGGAGTGACAGCAAGTAAAGTATGATGCAAGTAAGTACATGTATCAGTATTCAAGTAGCAGTTCATTAGTAATTTCAAACAAGCACAGTAATTAAGCAGTAACTAATTATTAATTAAGTTGTACGGATACCTGGTTTAGTGAGGGTTGTCACACATACCATAAATATCCTTTACATAGCTTAGAAATAGGCTTTGAGGGGTTCGGTGTGCTAAAATAAACTTTTGGGTCATTCAGGGACTAAGTTTGCACTTTCACGCATAACTTACGTTCTGAATACATCCGGACATCCAAAAATTTATGTAAGCACTAAAATATTTTATTTTAGTGTTTGGCATGAGAAAAATCCATTCGTCACGCCATTTGGATCGTTTTTCACGCTTATGCGCATTCCGTCGTAATTAAGCAAACATCGCGATCGTACGGCCAAACGAACCGACATCCGAGATATTTTTGAGCACATTTTAAGTTCCCTTTACTTTAACTTCATTTTAGAGCTTTGAAATGGGGTTAACGGGCCTTAAACGCGTCGGAAATGGCTTAAACAAGGTGCAGGGACCAAAACTGATATTTCTGCATAATTGATGGCTTACGGACCGTAAGACATCACCCTTACGGTCTGTAAGGGGTCCTCAGACAGCAGAATGGCAGAAACATCGAATCTGGTCCGTTCCATTTGTGCACATGGTATTACAATACCATGGGTGCAAGTGTATCGCCAAGATTGAAGCACGTTTCCCGATAAACGATCCTAACGGTGCTAGTATTCCTATAAATACCCACCACATTCTTCACTTCTTCCTCACAAGAATCTGATTTAAGAAGCTCTAAGTTGAAGCCATTGCTTCATACCTGAGCTACTTGGATCGAGATTAGCATTCGGGGACCCTTTGTAAGTGTTCCTTCGTTCTTTTATTGCTTTTCGAGTCCGAAAGTCAAACTTTGTTTGACTTTCTGCATTGACCAGTTTATGGTCAATGTGAAGTTCATTTGAACTTCGCAACGTGATTGTAATCACGATGGTTATAGTCCCTTGGGACTATGCCTACTGATTACCACGTTGTCTAGGGTCGTAAGGGTAAGCGATCTAATAAATCGCTTATACCTTCGAACCCGACCCATTTGGTCGATCATTAGGATCCGACCAAATACCTTAGGTGACCATAGTGTATAGGGAATAACCTTCCGAGGTTATACCTTATGGTCGCTTCGTTTAAGTAGTTGTATGATAGGTAGTTTATATGCCTTAGGTAAATTACCAAAATACCCCTTTGATGCCAAAATTCATTTTAAACATATGTAACATAACCTATGACCTCTAAACTGATTTATCAACAATATTAAACATGTTAAGGCATATTCTACTTGTCATAGGACTAGTTAGGCGGTCCGAACGCGTTTCACGCGAACGACGCGTTAAAGTAGCATAAGCTACCTAAACGGGTCGTAATGGGTCGTAAGCACTTAGGTTAGGTTTCATTTAGTATGTAGGCTTTGTTAAACCATATGACACGAGTCTCCATACTCGTTTGGTTTACGAACCCTCATTCTATCTAAATCCTCCGATTTAGGTCCGGTATATTAACATAGTTACCTATATTAGGTGCCGTTTGATTTCCGTGATCTCTAGCATTGCTTGGTGGTTGTAACACCTGTGCCTCCACGGCCATCAAACAAATACCGAACCAATGAAATATTATATTTCATACTTGGGATTTGTAAAAATATGTGTATCATTTGCACATATCAATTTTTGTTCAATTCCAAACTCTAAATCACTTTCTGGAAGGTTATACGCGCACCGACGCGTAAATATAACCAGTTTAATGCAACGAACACTCCAGAATAGTGAAATAGGCTTAACATACCTTAAATAACCTTTACATAACTTAGAAATAAGTTTTGAAGGCTTTGGTATGGCAAAATCAAGTTAATTCGCTTACAGGGACTAAATTTGACAAACTGCGAAAGTATGCCAATTTGACCTGTAACGAACATTCTGGAACATGACCATAAGTTAAACACACCTTAAATATCCTTTATATAGCTTAGAAATAGGCTTTGAGGGGTTCGGTGTGCTAAAATAAACTTTTGGGTCATTCAGGGACTAAAAGTGTCAAAAAGTGCACAAGTTTGCATTTTCGCGCATAACTCACGTTCTGAATACATCCGGACATCCAAAAATTTATGTAAGCGTGACTATATTTTATTTTAGTGTTCGGCATAAGAAAAATCCATTCGTCACGTCATTTGGATCGTTTTTCGCGCTTGTGCGCATTCCGTCGTAATTAACCGAACATCGCAACCGTACGGCTAAACGAACCGACATCCGAGATATTTTTGAACACATTTTAAGTTCCCTATACTTTAACTTCATTTTAGAGCTTTGAAATGGGGTTAACGGGCCTTAAACGTGTCGAAAATGGGCTGAATGCATGACAGGGACCAAAAGTGTAAATCTGCCAAACTAAGGCCTAGCGCACCGCTACCCTTATTATGTAACGGTGCGCTAGCCTGGGTCAGACCAGATGCAGAGTATTTAACAGCCTGTTTGCAGCTGTTTGATCCACCACCACACATTCTAAGATGCTTAGTCAGCTGATAAGGATGTATTTGAGCTACCATAAGGTCCCGACACTTGTACGGGTGGGATTAAGGCACGTTTTCCATGAAACGATCTTAACGGTGGACCAAATACTATAAATACCCCATGCCCCCCATTGCTCAAATCACTAGAATTTTGATTTGAGAAACTCTAAGTTGAAACTATTGTTTCATACCTGAGATTTTTGAATCGAAATTAGCATTCGGGGACCCTTCGTAAGTATTCTTTCGTTCTTTTCCTTATTTTATTGCTTTTCGAGTCAGAAAGTCAAACTTTGTTTGACTTTCAGCGTTGACCAGCTTATGGTCAATGCGAAGTTCGTTTGAACTTCGCAACGTGATTGTAATCACGATGGTCATAGTCCCTGGGACTATGCCTACTGATTACCACGTTGTCTAGGGTCGTAGGGTAAGCGATCTGATAAATCGCTTATACCTTCGAACCCGACCCAGTTTGGTCGATCATTAGGATCCGACCAAATACATTAGATGACCCTAGTATAGGGCATAACCTTCCGAGGTTATACCTTATGGTCACATCGTTTAAGTAGTTGTATGATAGGTAGTTTATATGCCTTAGGTAAATTACCAGAATACCCTTTTCATGTATAATTAGTAATTAAGCATATGTAACCTAAACTTTTGTCACGTAACTGATTATATAACATGTTTAGGCATATAATACTTGTCATAGGACTAGTTAGGCGGTCCGAACGCGTTTCACGCGAACGACGCGTTAAAGTAGCATAAGCTACCTAAACGGGTCGTATTGGGTCGTAATCACTTATGTTAGGTTTCATTTAGTATGTAGGCTTTGTTAAACCATATGACACGAGTCTCTACACTCGTTTGGTTTACGAAACCTCATTCTATCCGATCTTCCGATTTAGGTCCGGTTTATTAACATAGTTACCTATATTAGGTGCCGTTTGATTCCGTGATCTATATCTTTGTTTGGTTATCACTCCAGGACTACTGAGTAATCTCAAGTGAGTACATAGACCCCTCTTTTACTGTTTTCCAAACTGTTTTGGGGTGAAACACATGTGCCTACTTGTTACTTTCGTGCTTTCTTGTTTTCACATCATATACCTGATATGTTCATTAGTACACTATTAGTACATTGTTTTACATTACATTTCTGCCATGTATGTTGACTGATAACATGCTAGCACATTGATTTACATGACTTTTCTGCTTTGTATGTTAACTTAGCATACTTAGTACATTATTTAACATCGCATCTCTGTTGCATATGTTCCAGTAACATATGGACACATTGTTTTACAGCTCTACCTTGTATGTTTACTCTAGCATACTAGGTACATTATCTTCATCACATGCTTACATTTTGGTATGACATTTGGTTTGTTTAAATGAGACAATGTACATTCATTAACACCGATCATGCCGCTCGGTAGTAGGTAGTGGTACCATAGGACTTGACAAATCCCATTCCTGAAATCTCGGGTTTGTTTGGACGTAAGGAATGACCGAATCCGAATACATATTCTTTTGATAACCTTGACTAAAAAGGCTATCCGGCTGTCTCAAGGCTTGGATGTATGAATTTTCACAATACCGCATAAATGTCTATATCAGTATAGCATGCATATATTACACAAAACATAACTTTGATTTAAACTATGTTTTACTTCAATACCTTGTTTTTGTGCATTTTACCTATGGTTTAAGTAGTCTTAATTTTACTTACCATACATAACATTTGTTACACATTACTTGACTACTTTTGGACTATCAACATTTGACATGATTTATACAAGGACTTTTGACAATTGGTTTAAACATAGACATCTTACATTGTTTGGTTTGGTTTGGTTTGAGTAATTGATTAAGTAACGAGGCGTGTGTAATATGATACAAGCATGGTGGATACGCCGCTGGTACTTCCTATATATAAGTGTTTGTATAGTATTACATATCGTAGTGTTATTTGAATCATTTCAATTTGAGATATATAACATTTTATACAAATAACATACTTTTCACAAGACATTGTTTTACAAAACAACTTATCTTTTACAAACTCATTTTACATGGTTATTCATTTAACCATACATTATTCTCTTATTTATACATATCATCTGATCTTATCGTTTTTCAAATGATTTACAAAACAAAGCAAATTACAAGGTTCATGACTAAACATTTTCTTAAACAATAAGTCATGAATCCTATTTTCATAAACCTATGTATCTCACAGGCATTTTTATGCTGACGTACCTATTTTCACATGTGTTTTCAGGAGATGATGCATAGGACTTATCAAGATACACATAGGCGGACGTGTGCCTTAGTGACTTAAAACGAGACAAGAATTAGTTAATTTATGTTATGTATTCTTTATTTCTTGTTTAAAGACAATGTAACTCGCTTGTTTGATGATTAAAAAGAAACTTTAATTTCCATGGTTGTGAAACATTAATTCTGTTACAACACTCCCCGATGTTTCCGCCACGTTTTGTATGTTCTACGTGGTCGGGGTGTGACAGTGGTTATCCTAGGACTTCTAAGCAATCTCAAGTGAGTACATAGAACCCCCTCTTTTACTGTTTTCCAATCATTTTGGGGTGGAATACATGTGCCTACTTGTTACTTTCGTTCTTTCCTGTTTTCACATCATATACTTGCTATGTCCATTAGTACATTTATAGTACATGATTACATTACATTTTATGCTATGTATGCCCATTGTGTGTGTACTTAATACATCGTTTTACATTACATTACATGCTATGTATGCCCATTGTGTGCGTACTTAGTACATTGCCTTACATTACATGCTATGTATGCCCATTGTGTGCGTACTTAGTACATTTCCTTACATTACATGCTATGTATGCCCATTGTGTGCGTACTTAGTACATTGCCTTACATTACATGCTATGTATGCCCATTGTGTGCGTACTTAGTACATTGTTTTACATTACATTTTATGCTATGTATGCCCATTGTGTGCGTACTTAGTACATTGTTATACATTACACTTTATGCTATGTATGTCCTTTGTTGCATACTTAGTACATTTGTTATTCATCACATGCTTACATTTTGGATACACATTACATGATTTACATTAGACATGAACATTTTACTTTGGTAGTTTGGTTTAAGTAAGTGATTAAGTAACGAGGCGTGTGTAATATGATACAAGCATGGTGGATACGCCGCTGGTACTTCCTATATATAAGTGTTTGTATGGTATTACATATCGTAGCGTTATTTGAATCATTTCAATTTGAGACATATAACATTTTATACAAATAACATACTTTTCACAAGACATTGTTTTACAAACAACTTATCTTATACAAACTCATTTTTACATGGTTATTCATTTAACCATACATTATTTCTCTTATTTATACATATCATCTGAATTTATTGATTTTCAAACGATTTACAAAACAAATCAATTTACAAGGTTCATGACTAAACTTTATTAATCATTTTCTTAAACTTACAAGTCATGAATCCTATTTTCACAAAACCTATGTATCTCACAGGCATTTTTATGCTGACGTACCTATTTTCACATGTGTTTTCAAGAGTTGATGCATAGGACTTATCGAGACATACTTAGGCGGACCTGTGCCTTAGTGACTTAAAACGAGACAAGAACTAGTTAATTTTTGTTATGTACTCTTTATTTCTTGTTTAAAGACGATGTAACTCTCTTATTTAATTAATAAAACGAAACTTTAATTTCCATGGTTGTGAAACAATTAATTCTGTTACAACACTCCCCGACGTTTCCGCCACGTTTCGTTGTCTCACGTGGTCGGGGTGTGACAGAAAAGATGGTATCAGAGCCAATGGTTATAGGGAATTAGGTTATTAGTAATGCTTTGACCTAGTCTATAACCTTCCTAGGACCCTAACGCGAGTTTACTTGCGTTTAGTCATAAAACAATACTGTCACCTATCCTTAGGCGACGACCTCAACAAGAACATAAATTTCAAAACCGCTTTAAAAATTAATCATCTGTTCTTGGATGATTGATTGCTAGGTTTTGAACCCTCTGTTACAAGGTTTTGAATCCCTTTGAATTTTCAAAACTCTCGTCAAAGTTTTGGGTCCTAAATAGTGTGAACACGTGCAAACTGGAAGAGTGAATGCCTGTACCCTGGGTTTTCTGTCTAAGGCTAGAGTGTTCGTACAAATCCCCATAATCGGACCAGCCACTCTTACCTGGGAACTCTTGGGGTGAGTGTCCACTTTTAGGCGAGCATGTCTTCGCGATACACTATGAGGATCTATTTACTTTGATTCAGCCTTTGTGTTGTTTGTTTGCTTCGTGGTTTAAACAAATGACCATCAACCATGATTTTGGTCGGTAATTGTAACATCCTATTCTGACCCAATGCCATTTCATTTGTTTTCTCTCTTGTTTCCCCTTTTAGAATGCCTCCACGACGCGAAAATCCGGTATCTATTGAAGAGCTGGCAGCTGTCATTACACAGCAAATGACTGCTGCAATCCTGAACATCGTTGCTTAATGTCACCAAGCTCTCAACAACAATAATGCCCTCTGCAACTTCAAGACGTTCAACTCGGCTAAGCCATCAAAGTATTCTGGGTCTCAAGGAGCGACTGCACTTCTGCAATGGTTCGAGAGTCTAGAAAGCACCTTCAGGCATGTTCAATGCCCAAATGAGCGAAAGGTAGAATTCGTATCTAGCGTCTTTGAGAAACGAGCTTTGACATGGTGGAATGGTGTGATGAGAGATAGGGGTGCCGATGTAGCACTGGCTCAAACGTGGGTAGAGCTTCGAGCTCTGATGATGAAGGAATTCTATCCTCGTCACGAGATCAGGGCCTTGGAAAGGGAATTTGACGATCTTAAGCAAGATAGCGGTGAGCATCGAGCCTACACGGACCGTTATGAGGAGTTAAGTTTGTTATGCCCAAACATGGTCACGCCTTTGGTTAAGGCAATCGAAAAGTACATTGATGGCCTCCCTGACTCAATACAAGACATTGTGACTGGTAGCAACCCTACTACAGTTAGACAGGCCATTGAGCTATCTGCAACCTTGACTGAATTAAAGATCAGGAAAGGTAAACTTTTTCGGAAAGGCGACAAGAAACAAGAAACAAGCAGCTAATGTTCAGGAGGAAACCAAGGAAAGCAAAACCGAACCTTCTAAGAAGCGTAAGGCTTCGCAGAATTGTGCGATTGCTGCTCAACCCAACCAAAACACCCGCAACCAACCAACTCAACCTCCTGTAAGGAAACCTTATGCCGGTACTGCACCGATATGCAACAAATGTAATGCACACCACTTAGCTCACCTACAGTGTCGTATATGTGCATCATGTGGGCGACTCGGTCACCTGGAAAATGCTTGTCGATTTACCCCAAACCAAGGTGGTCCAAACCAACCTCAAGTAAATCCTGCTCAAGCTCGTTGTCCACCGGGTCCTTGCTTCAACTGTGGCGAGATGGGCCATTTCCGAAGAAATTGCCCAAAGATTGCTAATGCGAATCCAGCGCAGGGATGAGCATCGGACCAACTAGAAGACAATGTTGTTTAGAAATAATCAAGCCTTATGTATTATTTTCTTTTGTTGTCAAGGTCCTTGAAACAGTTGTTGTTGTTTATAAATAAATCTTTTTATTTTACATTACAATGTACAAATGTGATGGCATGTATAAACAACGTATCCCCTACAATACTGACAATCAAGGAGCCATATTCCTTGAAGAACAGATTCCCCCCCCCCCCCAAAATCTTTCCATTTTATAATCTCTTGCGATTTCTCACAAAAATCCTAAGTACCCGTTTCTTCCAAGGAAACGAAGTACAAGGCGCAAGTTACAACTCTGTACGAATACCCAAAGTACCACTATAAATTCTTAATAGGGTACCTAAGGGAATTTTCGTATATTCAAAAATTATTGTACCTTAATTCAAATATTGCGTTTTCTTGAAAGCGAAATCGAATTTTTGGTAGATCATTCTATCTTTATAGATAGATTCTTGCTAATGTTTAAAGTACCAAATGAAATCCACGGAATGGCTAGTGTGCTTCAAATACATGTACGCAATCAACAAAACAAATTAACAAATTAAAGATCTAGATAAACAATTTTGTGGTTGTGTGACTATGTGTTTATGCATTTTGCGTTTTCTTTTATGCATTTTTGTGTTTTTGTATACTCTGGATATTCGTTATCCAAATCCTCATAGAATCTTTCTTATCTTCATATGAAGGATTCGTAGTAGGATATTCAAAAAGGTACTATCTTAAATCCTTAATGGACTTCTACGTTGTAGTTAAGTCCCTTGGATTATAAAGTACTATTCCAAAGTCTAAGGACATCATGTGTTGATGTAGTTGAATATTCCTCTTGGGTAGTTAAGTTAAATAGATTGGTTCGATAATCTAGTTAAATATATCATGCGTTGATATAGTTAAATAGGCCCTCTGGTGGTCTAGTTAAAGAGATCCTACGTCGATCTAAGTTAAATAGATTGGTTCGACAATCTAGTTAAATATATCATGCGTTGATATAGTTAAATAGGCCCTTTGGTGGTCTAGTTAAAGAGATCCTACGTCGATCTAAGTTAAATAGATTGGTTCGACAATCTAGTTAAATATATCATGCGTTGATATAGTTAAATAGGCCCTCTGGTGGTCTAGTTAAAGAGATCCTACGTCGATCTAAGTTCAATAGATTGGTTCGACAATCTAGTTAAATATATCATGCGTTGTTATAGTTAAATAGGCCCTCTGGTGGTCTAGTTAAAGAGATCCTACGTCGATCTAAGTTAAATAGATTGGTTCGACAATCTAGTTAAATATATCATGCGTTGATATAGTTAAATAGGCCCTCTGGTGGTCTAGTTAAAGAGATCCTTCGTTGATCTAAGTTAAATAGATTGGTTCGACAATCTAGTTATATTTATCATATGTTTATGTAGTTAAATAGGCCCTCGGGTGGTCTAGTTCAAGAGATTGTTCGTTGATCTAATCCTTTGGTGACCTAGTTAAAGAGACTCTATTGCAGTCAAGTTAAATCACCACAGGATTATTCGTTTGATTTTTTTCCATACGCATTATGAAATGAACTGTGCGGACTGTGCAAGGAAATACGTAATTATGGAGGCCTACATAATTATGGAATTCAGTGCATAGAAACCACAGGAAGTTTTGTCATGTGTTAAGACCTATAGTGACAAGAGTAATGATACGGGAGAAGTCTTGGACCTCGACCAGTGTCATTTATTCTTACACTCCCCAATTCTGATCTCAATCACACACCAAGTTTCCTATGATGAGTCTTCATAAGAAACATTTTTCAGCCCGTAGTTCGAAACTCCATGTTTTGTTACTACAAGGACTTCACTTTGAGGGTTGACATTTTCGCTAAGAATAACATGGCCCAGAGTTTTACTTAAGGGTTCAATGGATTTGTCTGAAAGCGAAACCGTCACAGCTGTCTTCACAAGTTTCCTCTAAAACTAAATTTCGGGACGAAATTTCCTAAAATAGGGGAGACTGTGACACCTGGGTCACTGCGACCATCAAACAAATACCAAACCAATGAAATATTGTATTTCATACTTGGGATTTGTACAAATATGTGTATCATTTGCACATATCGATTCTTGTTCGATTTCGGACTCTAAATCGCTTTCAGGAAGGTTATACGCGCACTGATGCGTAAATATAACCAGTTTAATGCAACGAACACTCCGGAATAGTGAAATAGTCTTAACATACCTTAAATAACCATTACATAACTTAGAAATAAGTTTCGAAGGCTTTGGTATGGCAAAATCAAGTTAAATCGCTTACAGGGACTAAAGTTGACAAACTGTGAAAGTGTGCCAATTTGAACTGTAACAGACATTCCGAATCATGGCCATAAGTTAAACATACCATAAATATCCTTTACATAGCTTAGAAATAGGCTTTGAGGGGTTCGGTGTGCTAAAATAAACTTTTGGGTCATTCAGGGACTAAAAGTGTCAAAAAGTGCACAAGTTTGCACTTTCACGCATAACTTACGTTCTGAATACATCCGGACATCCAAAAATTTATGTAAGCACTAAAATATTTTATTTTAGTGTTTGGCATGAGAAAAATCCATTCGTCACGCCATTTGGATCGTTTTTCGTGCTTATGCGCATTCCGTCGTAATTAAGCAAACATCGCGATCGTACGGCCAAACGAACCAGCATCCGAGATATTTTTGAGCACATTTTAAGTTCCCTTTACTTTAACTTCATTTTAGAGCTTTGAAATAGGGTTAACGGGCCTTAAACGTGTCGGAAATGGCTTAAACAAGGTGCAGGGACCAAAACTGACATTTCTGCATAATTGATGGCTTACGGACCGTAAGACATCACCCTTACGGTCCGTAAGGGGTCCTCAGACAGCAGAATGGCAAAAACATCGAATCTGGTCCGTTCCACTTGTGCACATGGTATTTCTCAATACTATGGGCTGGTTTTGATGTGCACATGGTATTACAATACCATGGGTGCAAGTGTATGGCCAAGATTGAAGCACGTTTCCCGATAAACGATCCTAACGGTGCTAGTATTCCTATAAATACCCACCACATTCTTCACTTCTTCCTCACAACAATCTGATTTAAGAATCTCTAAGTTGAAGCCATTGCTTCATACCTGAGCTACTTGGATCGAGATTAGCATTCGGGGACCCTTTGTAAGTGTTCCTTCGTTCTTTTATTGCTTTTCGAGTCCGAAAGTCAAACTTTGTTTAACTTTCTGCATTGACCAGTTTATGGTCAATGCGAAGTTCGTTTGAACTTCGCAACGTGATTGTAATCACGATGGTTATAGTCCCTTGGGACTATGCCTACTGATTACCACGTTGTCTAGGGTCGTAAGGGTAAGCGATCTAATAAATCGCTTATACCTTCGAACCCTACCCATTTGGTCGATCATTAGGATCCGACCAAATACCTTAGGTGACCATAGTGTATAGGGAATAACCTTCCGAGGTTATACCTTATGGTCGCTTCGTTTAAGTAGTTGTATGATAGGTAGTTTATATGCCTTAGGTAAATTACCAAAATACCCCTTTGATGCCAAAATTCATTTTAAACATATGTAACATAACCTATGACCTCTAAACTGATTTATCAACAATATTAAACAAGTTAAGGCATATTCTACTTATCATAGGACTAGTTAGGCGGTCCGAACGCGTTTCACGCGAACGACGCTTTAAAGTAGCATAAGCTACCTAAACGGGTCGTAATGGGTCGTAAGCACTTAGGTTAGGTTTCATTTAGTATGTAGGCTTTGTTAAACCATATGACACGAGTCTCCATACTCGTTTGGTTTACGAACCCTCATTCTATCTAAATCCTCCGATTTAGGTCCGGTATATTAACATAGTTACCTATATTAGGTGCCGTTTGATTTCCGTGATCTCTAGCATTGCTTGGTGGTTATCCTAGGACTTCTAAGCAATCTCAAGTGAGTACATAGAACCCCCTCTTTTACCGTTTTCCAAACATTTTGGGGTGGAGCACATGTGCCTACTTGTTACTTTCGTGCTTTCCTGTTTTCACATCATATACTTGCTATGTCCATTAGTACATTTATAGTACATGATTACATTACTTTTTATGCTATGTATGCCCATTGTGTGCGTACTTAATACATCGTTTTACATTACATTACATGCTATGTATGCCCATTGTGTGCGTACTTAGTACATTGCCTTACATTACATGCTATGTATGCCCATTGTGAGCGTACTTAGTACATTTCCTTACATTACATGCTATGTATGCCCATTGTGTGCGTACTTAGTACATTGCCTTACATTACATGCTATGTATGCCCATTGTGTGCGTACTTAGTACATTGCCTTACATTACATGCTATGTATGCCCATTGTGTGCGTACTTAGTACATTGTTTTACATTACATTTTATGCTATGTATGCCCATTGTGTGCGTACTTAGTACATTGTTATACATTACACTTTATGCTATGTATGTCCTTTGTTGCATACTTAGTACATTTGTTATTCATCACATGCTTACATTTTGGATACACATTACATGATTTACATTAGACATGAACATTTTACTTTGGTAGTTTGGTTTGAGTAAGTGATTAAGTAACGAGGCGTGTGTAATATGATACAAGCATGGTGGATACGCCGCTGGTACTTCCTATATATAAGTGTTTGTATGGTATTACATATCGTAGCGTTATTTGAATCATTTCAATTTGAGACATATAACATTTTATACAAATAACACACTTTTCACAAGACATTGTTTTACAAACAACTTATCTTATACAAACTCATTTTTACATGGTTATTCATTTAACCATACATTATTTCTCTTATTTATACATATCATCTGAACTTATTGATTTTCAAACGATTTACAAAACAAATCAATTTACAAGGTTCATGACTAAACTTTATTAAACATTTTCTTAAACTTACAAGTCATGAATCCTATTTTCACAAAACCTATGTATCTCACAGGCATTTTTATGCTGACGTACCTATTTTCACATGTGTTTTCAGGAGTTGATGCATAGGACTTATCGAGACATACTTAGGCGGACCTGTGCCTTAGTGACTTAAAACGAGACAAGAACTAGTTAGTTTTTGTTATGTACTCTTTATTTCTTGTTTAAAGACGATGTAACTCTCTTATTTGATTAATAAAACGAAACTTTAATTTCCATGGTTGTGAAACAATTAATTCTGTTACAACACTCCCCGACGTTTCCGCCACGTTTCGTTGTCTCACGTGGTCGGGGTGTGACAAAAGGGGACACCCCAAAGTCGAAGCCGTCATCTCTCTGCTGAAGGAAATTCTGACCTGAGCTCTCACGGTTCTTTGCAATTTAACCCCTTACAGATATCATCTGTGGTATACTCACCTGTAAGACTGAATATTGGGATTTGGATACGGGAGTATATTCAAGACGTGGGACACATGAATGAGTTTAAGTCCTTAATTCACTAAATCCGTATCCTGGACAGATTGAAATTTGTGTGAGAATTTAAGTGGATCAGTATATCGACAATCTAAGTGAATTGTTTAATTCTGAGTATGAAATTAAAGCTTAACGGTATTTGTGACTTGTCGAATAGCTGATATGATTCCTTAACACGCTTACCAAAAATATGTTTGTAAATAGTTTACATTTTATTTCTGTATTTCATTTCTAGTTTAGAAGCTTTATTAAAAATCCAAAAAGATTTTACATTTCTGCTTTATTTTTGACAAACCAAAGTGGAAAGCTGATCTTCAGATTCAAATTGAAGCAGATGCAGGAAATTTCTGAACTGGAGGATGAGTCGTGAGCTTAACATGATAAGTTTGTGAAAGTTGAAAAGTTAAAGCAAGATCATTAATTTGAAACTTGTAAATTTTCAGAAAATATTTGAACAAAATGTCAGTGTGAATTGTCTCAGATCAACCAAGGTCATTAAGTTGGACTTGGTAGATTAATTGAGTAATCAGGGTCATTAGTTTGGACCTGAATACTTAAGTGGATTTCTAATTCTGACAAAATCATTAAATGAGTTTGAATGGTAAGTTTAGATTGAAACTGTAATTATCATATATCTTATATTTGGGTAGAGATTGTACAAGAAATAGGAGTTAAGTTCCCCCATGGCAAAGAAAATGTCAAAGATTGAATCAGAATTCAAGTCCCAGCTTATCGAGAGGGGGAGTCTGCGAAAGGGGGAGTCAGAATTCTGGATCAACACTCAAAGGGGAGATTGTAGATTAAAGTTTGGAGATTGAAGATAAAGATTGAAGGGAGCTTTACAATGTTAAGACAATTTGGATAGAAAGACAAAGACTAAAGATTCAATGTCGAAGACTTCGTCAACATCCAAGGGGGAGTCTGTTGGTGCATTTAGTGTCTGTTAACTTCGTCTTAATCGAGTCTTATGTCTAGATAGGATAAACGAGCACACAACAGGGTTAGAAATTAGGGTTTTACATGTAATTGTGGGTGATTCCGCTTGAAAGTGTGAATGTCCAGTTCAAGCGAAATCAACACATGTGATTTCGCTTGAAATGAACATTGACATGTTCAAGCGAAATCTGCTCAAGTATAAATAGGTGATGTGTGTGTTCATTTGGAGCGGAATTAGATCATATGCTCTGAGTCGAGGTGCTGTCCGTTTGTCATTTGAATTGTAAAAAGCTCAGTAAATCAGTAATAGAAGAAGATTAGAAAGGAACAAGCTGTTTTGACATCGTTTACATTGATTCCGCCTTTGTACTTGATGATGAACTACTCATACTGACTGTTTAGGGTCACCGAACGATCCAACAATCTTCTTGGATTTGTTTTGATTATATTAGGATATTGTAAGATCTTGCAAGTTACACATTGCCCACCCCCATATGCAAGTAATCGGCCAAAGCCATGGACCCACCCCAAGATTTACACCATGCCTCAATCTTGCCTTAGATTTTATTCAATTGTTTATTAGATGTTGCTTGATCTTCTAACCAAAATATGTAGTAGAGATCTATAAGTATGGCACCATGATCAACTTCATCATTTCACAAGTTCACCTCACTCCTTCACTCTCTTCTCTCCCTCTCTCGACTCACTTCCACCGCCCCCATCACCACCACTAAACCACCATCTTCATCCTTTATACAAGTTCCATTCATGCTTTGAAGGTGATTCAAGGAGGTTGCACTTGTGGAGCTTCAAAAGGGCTTGGTTTCTAGCTTTTTCATCACCATTCCTCATCATCCTCTTCACTAGATTCTACCCTAGCCTTGTGCTAGTAGTAAGTCTCGGTTTACTCTTGTTTATGTCCACTTTGTGTAGTTAGAAGTTGTATTATGTTGAGATCCATAAGAACACTACAAGAGTCTAAACAAGAAACTCGAACCTAAAAGTTTACTTAAACCTTTACATAATGTTTACATAAGAATGAGACATGAAGATGAAATCTTGTTGGATGAGGGTTGGTTAAATCATGCATGATATTTGATCGTTGGTTTCTTGATAAACCCGTTGTTCTGACATTTGTTAATACGATTTAGTGACGTTTAAACTATAAAGAAACATGCTGATTTACATTTTCAGCCAACTTCAAATGGCTGTAAACAGACCATAATAAATTGAAAAACGGAATTTCTGAAGCCTAAATTATGTATTTTCGAAAAACGGATCAAATGGCACTGGAATCGTAATTTTTCGAAGTGGTTTACTATTTTTAAAGGTCTTTTTTTGGACAGCAGCTCAAGCTGCATTTTTACTGCCAAAAACATGTGTTATATTCTTCATCATAACTTGAAACCTGAGTAGAACCAGCCCCTGAAATTTATACCGTAGATGATCACTGATGTCGTTGTGACCCTCCAACTGGAATTTCGTAAATCGTACTTACAATGAATTTTAAATGAATTATTCCGTAGGCTGCGGTCAGAAAGTAACAAATCTGATCGCAGTTCGGTAAATGATTTTCTATAAAATATTGATAATGAACTGGACCCCGATATTTTTACACAATAATATTTGATTCGTATAAGACATTCTGTAAAAATTTGGGAATTATTGGGATAAATTAACCATTTTATTAAAATGTCCGAAAACAGTCCAGTTTTATATATATTAAAACTGAAACGACAAAACTAGTATCTTGCATGTCAGAATGTCGGGTTGATTATTTGAGAATGATCTAACGTGTTATATGTTAAAGAAAATGATATGCTACTTAGCATGGACACCTCCATTTACAAAGGAGACTATGGCGAAATTTTCTGAAAATCCTAACACTTAGTAGATATTTTCTAGGCAAATGTTTGCTAGTGTGTTCTAAACTATGCTTTTTGAATATAAACCTCGCCATAATTTTTGTAACAAAAATACACATACAACATATAAGATACATAATTCGGGTGCAAAATACAAGAAACTTATATTTATTTTTGAGAAAATAATATAAGTAAGAAACTTAGTTAAAAATATAAATTATTTTTAACACAAGAATACGTACACAAAAGATAGTGACTCGTACTTGTGCGATACAAGTCCAGTGACTAACATTAATAAAACACGTTTAGGTCACGACGCTAAATAAGCAAATCCGGTGAAGTTTACGACGCAAGGAACGCAAAGTTGTGAGTTCATGCTCCCCCTTTTCCCTTAATTGTTTTCAGTTTTATAACTTCGGGGGTGAAATACATGTTACAAATATTACAATGTTTATAAATGGTATGATACAAAAATAAGAAGCACTCTTGGTGAGAACGAGTACCAAGTATGATGCGAGAAATGATACGAGAAATCGTGTCATGAATAGGGTACCATAAGCACCATTAATCATGTACATACTTAGACCTAAGAACAAAAGGTTAGATCTAATGGGTTTCAGGGCAGCCCCATTCTTGGTGACAACTAGTACCGAGCAGTGTTTTTGTGTCTCCGTCGTGAATCGACAACTAGAAAAATACCTATGGTTTGGTGACTTCCTATGTCGTGTCACATGTTAATGGCCTTGCAACCCATTAACACCTGATACATATAGAAATACTTGATTTATACAAGAATACGTGATTTATACAAGATACATACCATGTTTTCATACAAAGTATACAAACGTTCAATAAAAGAACTGCATGAATTCACACCAACATTATGTTGACGTTTTTCCAAAAACTCACATGTATTTCAGGTAAGTAGGATGGATGTGCGCGCGGTCTTACTCATGCTCGTGGATGTCGTCATGTTTATCGTTAAATAAAGTTGTAACTTTTAAGACAATATGTTATCTCATGTTGTAAACATTTAACTTATGTTTTCAGTAATGTAAGGTTTGAAGTTATTTTTGAGCATGTAGTATGTTTACCTTTCGTATGCAATGAGAACCTTTCATGATCACACCTCGTGCTTCCGCCGCAGAAAGGGGTGTGATAATGTAAATGGTTAATCTTTAAATAAAACGAAACTTCAAATTTCCATGTGTTATGAAACAATGATTCTGTTACAACACTCCCCGACGATTCCGCCGCGATTTGTTGTTTTACGCGGTTGGGGTGTGACAAAACATGTTTGGGCATATAAGACTTATCATAGCTCATATCTAACCATCCGAACATGTATTATCAAATGACACGTTAAAATAGCGTAAACTACCTTAACAGGTCATAACGGGTCAAAAGCACTTAGGACTCATTCCAAATCAGAATGTAGACTTTATTAAACCATTTCATATGAGTTCCAAAACTCATTTGGTTTACAAGATCTCATTCTACCCGATTCTCCGATTAGGTCCCGACTTATTAACATAGTTATCCGATACTAGGTGTAACTTGATTCCTTGATCCTTCAAGCTTTATTTGATCTTTTATACAAGACTTATACTCAATCTCATGTGAGTACATAGCTCCCTTATTTTACGTTTTTCAAATGTTTTGGGGTGATTCATATGTGTAACCGATTTATTTCAAATGTATGGCATATATGTGTTTACTAAGTGCTTTTTGTGTATTATTCCGATTATGCAAACACGACGATTGAGAACACGAACCAAATCCTTAAAAGATCTATCTATCTTCATAGTTAGATTCTTGTAGGATATTTGAAGTACAATCTTAGATCTTTCTATCTTCATAGTTAGATTTTTAAGAAGTGCTTTACACGATGATGGTTATTTGTTTATGTGTAGAGATTGTTGGTGATTTAGATAATGAAACTAGAGTAATACAATAAGAACATGGTGGATACGCTGCTGTACTTCCTATATATAAGTGTGCTTATTGTATTACCCTTCGTAGCGTTATCCCGAATAACCATTAGGATTTAGGATGTTATGATTCAATGATTCAATGTGACCAAAACCAAAGTATAGTTTGATATACTACCAAATCACAAACCAAAGTATATTTTTATATACTACCAAAGCATAGTTTGATATGCTACAAATGTGATATTGTTTACCAAAGCATAGTTTAATATGCTATCAATATGATATTGTTTACCAAAGTATAGTTTGATACACTACCGATTGTTAACCAAACTAGGTCCTTATAGTATCTATCTTTCTTCATAGATTGATTCTTGTATAATGTTTAAAGTGCTAATTTGAAATCCTTGACTGGACTTAATTGTGTACTTTAATGTGTATATGACAAGACAATGTGACAAAACCGGATCCTTGTAGCATCTATCTATCTTCATAGTTAGATACTCGTGGGATGTTTAAAGTATAATTGAAGTCCTTGACTAGATTCTTTGTGTAATTTAATGCGTGTTTACAAGTTGATGATTATGTGTTTATGTGGTTTGTAGTGATTTAGATAACGAAACGAGTGTAATACTATAAGAACATGGTGGATACGCCGCTGATACTTCCTATATATAAGTGTTCTTATTGTATTACTGTTGTAACGTTATCCAAATCACTTTAGGATTTTTGTGTACAGTTGAGTTAATGTTCGATTATTCGAATCCTTGTAGAATCTTCCATATTTTTATATGTTAGATTCTAAGAAGGATACCCAAATTATTATTATCAATCATTGATTTGATTTCTAATAATACTCACACGAGTTTTGACCGATTTCAATATTGTTAATATTAATCCTTGATTGGATTTCTAATAACACACTCACAAGTTTTATGACCGCTTTCAATGTGATTACGAAGATCAAAGTACAATTTTCAATGGCATAAAATTTACCTAGTAATAATCATATTGCCATATACAAAACCTTTTAGTCACAAGTTTTCACAATCAAGATAACGTATTGCAATACTAAACCTTTTTGTCATTCCTTGGCTTCAAAGATTCCATTTTCAATTGACGACCCTCGTAGTTGTCAAAGTATTGCAATACCAAACATTTTGTCATTTATTTGGCTAACAAAACCTATGTACTCGTCAGCTTTTATGCTAACTCTCATTTTCACATATGTTTCAGGATTTCGATTATTCAAGCATGCAACGCATAGGATTGCATCCGGGCCTTAGACTTTTTTAATCAAAAGACAACTACATGTATTATTTGTTTTGTAAAACAATGTTAACAATAATGAAATAATTTAGAACCAGTTGTTGTGAGCAATTTGTAACGTGACTCCTCGATATTTCCGCCACGTGTTACGCGATCTGGATGTTACAATTTTCACTTTGTATTTGAAATGTTACACAAGCAAAACTATGACTTAAGTTCAATTCATATCCACACCTACACATAGATTTATCTACTTACACTCCAAGCTATAAGTCGTTCCTTGCCTGGCTTGAGGGAGAAAATTAGACAACAATGTAATTAGTCAAAGTTAGAGATATAAGTTAGAGATATGTAGAGTTAGGTTAATTACCATTCAAAACTTGAAAACCAATTAAACTATTATCAACCAATTAAAGTTTTTTTTTCTTTTTTCTTTTTATTTTCTTTAATTATAAGGTTTATATTGTAGAAATAAAAATAAAAATCTAAAATCTAAAATTGTATGTTGTTTTACGGGCTACATATATGTTTAGTTTCGGATAAGTCTTTTTTTTTTTATTAAAGTTTCATCAATATGGAACATGAATTACACGGAATGATAACATTCATAATTTGTGACGTCCTGTCCATATTGATCTTAAGCAAACCAGTTGTAACACTACTGGTCGCAGGTTTTGGTTACTGAGACCGCCTTTCTAGTAGCAAATTGGTCGCAAGACATGATTACCAATGTCTAAATGCGACCAAAGCAATGTTTTCAGTGTAATTTTGAATCCTGAATGTGCAGCTACAAACCATAGATGATACATTAATATGGTGATTAAACACAGAAAGCTTATTTTACAATATCATGCATGATCCTTATTACATATATAATACATATATTTGCTAGCACACACTCCACACCTATACAACATATTAAACACTTGAAACTTCACACATAATATTATACAACAAACAACCTTAACGTGATCCAACAAGCTTGCTCGTGCTCACAGCTTAAAACACTCGAGAGCAATTTCAGCCTCACAATTGTTACCAGTGAACGTACTGAAAAACTCTTTGTAAGTGTAACCGTGGTACAACATGGCTGATGAACCAAGCAAACAATCTGCAGGTTGTATCAAGACGTCATTCGAAGGAATCAGAAACGTCCCTATGGTGGTCCGCGACTCCTTTGAATCGGTCACTACTCGGTGCACGGCACTTGCTAGCTTCCCATTGCTTATAACCTATTTAGTTTCAAAACTTGATTTTAAAAGCTGACTGACTAATATGTTCACTTAGCTTGAAACCTGCCTAGCGGCGGTCATAAACCCTCGAAACTGACCAAAACATTCAGACGGAAGAAACTATATACTCGTTTGTAACATGTACTATTTGATTCACAATTTGGTTTTAAAGGTTTGATGGTTTACGAATTAGTGTATGCCGTATGGTTTAGAACTTGAAAGTTGAAACCAACCCTCTTAACACTTATTTTAAATATATATTTTATTTTAGTATTATAAATTATGTATGCATATTAAATTCTTTAACAAGCCTTACCATTTTTAGAAATCTAAGACAAAATTCTATTAAAAGCAGCCGGGAGCATCCCTAATTACATACCCGTAACTGGAGGCCGGGAATGACAACAAAAGCGTCGGGAACAGGCTCAACGCCAACCCATTGACCATCTTTAAGGGCTTGTAGCCCGCAAACATCACCTTGTTGAAGCATGCTAATAAGATTCGGGTCACAGTGCGCTTGCATTCCCATAGTTAAACTTGGATCCGGGCAAGGAATGTGATGGTTCACCGATACCAACTGGTTCTTGCTTATTTCACCTTCAAAATATCCTGATTCAAGTCCCATTCCGTCGCAGATTAACTCCAGTATCTTCAGTAAGAACTTCCTCATTTCCGTCGAGTACTCCGCCACAACTTTTCTGCATATTTCCTTAATTTATTAGTCGAAAACAATAAAAGGATAACGTGTTCAAAGCAGGGGTTGGTTTAATGAAAAGAACAAAAAGCTTGAAACAATCAACACTAGACTCTAATTAATTAGGAAACCTTAGATGAATACCAAACAATAAAATGGTATATAAAACAATAATTATTTAAAATAGAAATATTTTTTCGTATAATTTAATATTTGAATCCTAATTGGTAAATACAAAAGAAAAAGAAAAATAAAAAATAAAGTTGTGTATAACTGAAGTAAGAGTTTGCATCTGATTCGGTCAGACTTGAGACTGTTTGATTCCAAAAAAAACATTTGAATGGTTAAAATTGGGTCTGAATAAATCAGACATTGTCAGATGTTGAATGGGACAGGGGAGGAATCAGAGTTGACTGGGTCAAATCTGAATGGAACAAACACAAGTTTAATATCATAAACAAAAAGTCTACCGACTGTTGTGGTCTAGTGGCCCCTTCAACTTCCGCGTTTAACGTCTTGGCACACTGCCCAATGGACGCAAAAGATGGATTCACCAATCTCTCACGTATTTATTTATTTATGTACTAGTTAAACTACAACATGAAAGTTAAAGGGTAAATTAGTTGAAGTCCTTGTGGGACGCTTTAACACCTCCTAAAACCACAAGCCGAGACTAATAAAATAAATATGGTGGGCTTTTGGGTGCTTAGGCATCCGGTTTTCAACGTCTGGATTGCCCCTAAGTTAGAGATCAAAATTTTGTTACCGATAATATGGAGGGTCATTGGGCCAATGGTTAATATGATCTTCAAGAGGATGACAACGGTGCGTTAAATTATCTCTCCAATAATGAACCTCTTCGTTTTCATAGTTTAACGTGCTAGTGTAAAGCCTACAACTTGCATTCAAATCATTTGAATAAAATCTTTCTTTGAATTGCGCAGGCGATGCGAAAAACTGTTTAAACAACGCCATTGTTTGATCCATTAATTCCCTCGAAACTCCATGGTTGATCACCTGTGATGTTGCAAAAGTCGATCAAACATGCTCTTAAAACACTACACAAAAATTGTCATTAGTAACTCAAAAACCTGGACGTTTACTGACCTGAAAGAGCCCAAAATCTTGGCATGCTTTTATAACTTGTTGAATTGTCTGAGCTCGTTCCGGGCCATTGATTTTTTCAAGATCAATGATAGGAATGTCTTTTGATGGTTGAATTTTGTGGTTTCCTGGCCTCCGTTCGGGCGGGAAAATATAGCTTTCCGGTAGGGATTGAACTCCGGACCAGTTTGAAATGAGAATATCCATGTTTTTAATGGTTTAGTATGTATGATTCAAAAGGCATGTTACTCATATGTATTTATAGTTGGGATCTTGTAAACTTCATCTTGGTACGTAACATTTCTTTATTTTATAAGTATTTTGGCCCTACAATATACCGGACCACATATAATAATTAGTTTAGATATGTTAGTGGGCTTCAAAGAAATTGACATTTCTCTTGTTTGATTGTTAGAACTTAGAATATTGAATTTTAATGCAAATTAAAACGATTCTGTGCGAACTTGTAATGTGAGTAGTAGGATTCAGATGATTTAGGTCGGCTACAAAATGTTGACCACAATCAGTTATGTTTAAATATGTTAGTGGGCTTCAAAGAAATCGACATATCACTTGCTTGATTTTTAAAATAATATCTAATACTAATAAAAGAGTGTGGGGCTGTTTGCCAACTTCTAAATGATTAAATGTTGAACGAGTAAAAGATCTGAATCATTAAGTGCTGAACCAATAAGAGTTCAGAACCATTAAGAGCCAGTATAATGTTTAACCCTTCAAAGACAAATGTCTGACCAATTCAGATTAGAGGTCTTAACCATTCAGACTCTGTATAATACTTACATTGTTTAAGACATTTAGGTACGTTGAACTCGACAATGATACATTCATTAACATTGATCACGTCGACCGGTAGTATGTAGTGGTACCAAAGGATTGACAATCCCGTTCCCGCTTCCTAGGTTTGTTTGGAAGTGACCATTAGGGGAACGACAGAATCCGATGAACATTTGATAAACCTTTGACCTGATAAGGGTTTATCCGACAGTCGACAAGGCTTGAGTGTATTCCCAACAAACCTAAAAAATGTTTACACAATAAAAGCAATGCTTTATAAAACAAAACCTTTGACTAAAGAAAATTCTTGTTCATTCAAAAACATTGTTTTATACAAGACATTTTGGTTATACAAGACATTATTTCACGTGGCTTAAGCAAATACCTTTTTGCTTACCATACAAGACATTAATTATACATGACATTTGTTTACGCAAGACATTGTTGTTACATGACATTTGATTATTAAGACATTGTTATTACAAGACATTTGATTATTAAGACATTGTTTATTACATGACATTTGGTTATTAAGACATTGGTTTAAACAAGACATTTCATTTGATGGTTTATGGTAAATGATTTAAATAACGAGACGTGTGTAATGTAATAAAAGCATGGTGGATACGCCGCTGGTACTTCCTATATATAAGTTGTAACGCCTGCGTCCCTAGACTTTTAGCTAATTGTCACTTTTAGCCACTATACTATGTGATACTTGATACTTTTGATACTTGGTGAATCTTACGCTATGATACTTGATTCTTAATGCTATGATTCTTGATACTTGATACTTGGAAACTATGATTCTTGATGCTTGATACTTGGAAGCTATGATTCTTGATGCTTGGAATCTAGATTCTTGACTCTTGATACTTTGGTGCTTAACTCTTGAAGCTCGTGAAACTTGAGACTTGGTTGAACGAAGGACTGGAGTCTTGTCACTGGCGGAAACTATGGAAACTTTTGTGTTAATGATATAATCTAGTTATGTGATATTATTACCCAATAATACGCAACGCAACGCTTAATCCAACTCGCGAAACGAATCAAAGACGGGAACACGGAAAGGATGGGATTGACCGAATGGCAATCCGATCGGATGACCATCCGATCAGATGACCATCCGATCGAATGACCAACCGATCAGATGGCCATTCGACCAAGCTGCCATCCGATCCGTGCACACCGCCTCACTCCCTCTCTCTGACACTATAAATAGGTCTGTCACATCATTCTCACTAATGTGATAGCCTCACTCAATCTAGACGCACACACTCCTACTTTTCTTCCATTTCTCGGCAATTTCGGTACGTTTTACACTAGATTCTTGTACATCTTTGATCTACACGTCATTCTCTACATGATTCTCCTTTGAAATCTCACTTTTCACCGTGAAATCTCTAAGATTTGAGCTCTTGAAGGTGATGTGCACACACTCCTACTTTTCTTCCATTTCTCGGCGATTTCGGTACGTTTTACACTAGATTCTTGTACATCTTTGATCTACACGTCATTCTCTACATGATTCTCCTTTGAAATCTCACTTTTCACCGTGAAATCTCTAAGATTTGAGCTCTTGAAAGTGATGTCATCATGGCGGTTTGTACCAAACTGTTGTGTGATGTCATTCTAGTCAAGAACTAGCTCAGATCTAAGGAATTTCATGCATTTCTTTTTTTTTTTTGGGTAAAAATTTCATGCATTTTACTCTAAATCTTAACTAAATCTAGACTTTTTCAGCTAAAACTTATGTTTTCTCTCATCTTTTCTTAACTTTTCACTTAAAACGGTGGAATCCGGATCTAAACGGGCTGTAGACTCGATTATTAGTCTTGAGTCAGCTTGGAAATGGATTATTACCGGAGAAGACGACCGGAGTACGGATTTTGGCATAAGCACCGTCACAAACGGACGACTGAACGGACTGGGGTGATTCCCATCCGATCAGATCGACTGATCACTGATGTGCTTACCGTTGTATCAATACGTACCATGTCGTCGCCGTTAAAACAGAAACTTAGAAACTTTACAAGGTTGTGAACAGGACAGGAACAACTCAATCGAATGGCAATCCGATCGGATAGCCATCCGATCAAACCGCCATCCGATCAGGTGACACTTGCCTCGTAACCATAAATACTTTGAAACCTTGAAGTCCTTGATCGTTGAGTGGCAATTCGATCGGATAGCCATCTGATCGAACTGCCATCTGATCGAGGTAACAATGTGTTTTTGGAACCCTTCAACACTTGGAAACTTTTTAGAAACTTGGTAATCAATTTGAAATCTCAACACTTGGATTGAATGACCAATCGATCGAATGGCCATCTGTACGGATGACCATCCGATCGGATGGCATTTCGTCCCCCACACAATAGTCATCCCAATCGAATGGCAATTTGATCGGATAGCCATCCGATCGAATAGCCATCCGATCAAGATGACTGATCTGACACTTGGTTTGAATCTCGTTATTCTGCCCGACTCTTATCTGTTGTAATCTAATCAGGCTAACTCTAAAGAGCTCCCTTTGATCCAATAACAGTTAATCTGTTAAGCAATCACTGTGAGTATACTCGATCCCTTTTTGTTTTAAACTTTGGGATGCAACATGTATTCTATTAAACTATGATACTTGAAACTTTTTGAATCTAAACTCTATCCTATGTGTATGTGAAACTTGTTCTAGACTTTTTGTGCTATGTGGACGTTTAATCCAGAGTGTGTAGTTCCGCCTTAACAATAGTAGCGCTATAGGAGATGCACCTCCCCATTATTCTCGGGGGTATTGTTAGGAGGATTCTAGTTTTCCTTGAGACTTGGGAAAACAACAAAGCATCGGGACACTTGGGCTATCACTTTGTTGGACTGCGAACACTAGCACGGATGTAACTATTTTTTGTATCATTTACATGATGGATATGAGTTATTTTAATCTATTATTCTATTACTCAAACTTGTATACTCGCCAGTACGTTTTTGTACTGACTCTATTTTAATACATGTTGCAGGCTAACAGGATGCTAGGATTATTGAAACAAGCTAGGATGAAGCCTAGAAACTACATTTAGATAATCTAGAAACTTTTGAAGCTATGTCGATGTTTTGGATGATGTGTAATCATGGATGATGTTTGCTAGAAAATTTTGCATGAAATCAATTAATCTGTATTGAAACTATTAGTGTTATGGAATCTCACGAGAAATCTGAACGCTTAGTGCTCACCCCCCGATGTTTCCGCCATCGGTTGAGGTGTGACAGATTGGTATCAGAGCCATAACTATAGGGAATTAGGATAAGTAGGAATACTTGCCCTAGTCTATAGTTCTAGGAATCATGATTCTTATATGTTGTTTAAGATTTATGCATTCTACAGTATCTGCTTCCTAGCAGCACATTCTTCCTGTTAAACTTACATGCCTTTCCTAAGGTTGACACAATATAAACTTGATACTTTGAAAACGCTGTTAATCAGTGTTTGTGTTTTGCACGAGATTTGCCCCCAAGTTAGGAGTGACATCCGAACCTTGATGGAAAATTTCCTTATTATATTCTAGTAGGTCTTGTCTGTGGATAAGTACCGATGCTATTAGGGTACGATGTTGTCAAGTTACAGGTGAGACTCAGACCTTGATAACTAGTCCCACTCCTTGATATTTTTATGTCTCGCCTAAGTCTCGAAACTTCCAATCAATTAGGAACGTGGAATGACCAAAAGGACGAATATCGTAGGCCTAACATCGATGACGTATTTGTCTAAGTAAGTCAAGACACGTTGCCTCAATTCGAAAGGGGTTCGAATCACTTTGGTTAGTCACCATTTCTCTACCCGGAACAATCCTATGTTTTATGAGCCTATCTTTTATGTTATCTCGGTTTTATGTGTGGTTTTAAACTTGATTCTTCGTTCATCTTGAGGCTTTTTACACAATTCGCACGTATGTCCGCAATCTAAAACACTAATTCTAATCTCAAAATCAAACTAAATTTATGAAGCTTTGTTCATGATGTTAATCTATGTGGGAATATTGATCAACTATGATACTATGTGAAGCTATTTGATGAATCTGTGTGTTATTGTGGTTGTGAAACACTAAACGAAACATGGCATAGAAATACGAGACAGAAGTGATGTGTCTGAAACATAGTGGATACGCCGTTGGTACTTCCTATATATAAGTGTTTCAGGCATGTTACCAACTTTCGTACCAAGTGCCATGCGAAACATAGTGTTTTGCAGGCCGGTGATGAGGTTGTCGGATTCTAAAACTATGGGAAACTACTTGTGTAATCTAAGTGAAATCTAAGCGTGATCTATGTGTAATCTATGTGTACTCTAGCATAATCTACGTGTAATCTAAGTATGTGTTGTTTGAGAAACAAAATACAAAACATAGCCTAGCGCCGCAGACGAGGAGGACGTGGCATGTCCGAAACATGGTGGATTCTGTCACACCCCCAAAATCCACACGCGGAGTATCACCGCTTGGAGGCGTGACTGACCAGGATCAAGCCACCAATCATATTGAACATATAAGTAAGTAGTAAAAATCATTCATCAATACGAAAGGTGTTTTCAAAACCAAACATCAATAAGTGTGTAGCGGAAGCATTAGTATGTAAACCCAATGTAAATAGTAAATTCAAATGTGTAAATAGATAACATGGCATCATCGATCCATGTCCCACAACAACCTGCTCCTCCCTGTGCACGCTCCATATGTACCTAAGGTCCTGCAAGGCATGTAAGAGAGAGAGTCAACAACTAGTTGAGCGAGTTCACAGTTAATAGTTTAGTAATAATGTCCGTATTGTAGTTCGTATGTTCGTTTAGTAATCATGTATCGTATTTATCGTATCGCGGCCCTCTAGGCATGTTTGCGAAGATTAGTATTCGTATCGCGGCCATTCCAGGCATGTTTGCGAAGATTAGTGGGGTTTTTCCCGTATATACTAGACTAGGTATAGTAGTATCGCGGCCCTTCCTGGCATGTGTGCGAAGATTAGAATATATAGTTCGCGGCCCTTCCTAGGCATGTGTGCGAAGATTGTCATAATATCACAAACCCTAATTCGCCGACATCAACATTCGAAGATCATACCGAACTCACACAGTAATCATTCAGCAAATCATCAATATTATTTATTATGCCAATCATAACAATCACCTTATTTAGTTTACCTAGTGCTATCATCCATCACTGACACAACATTAAAACCATGCACATGGGTGATTAGATGGGGACTATAAACACCCTCACATGGCCGTCAATTATATCAACTCAATTTACAATATTCAATCATCACTTGCAAGCTATTGGACCTTCACTTATATACACTCGATGTAAGCTCCTAACATGCAAAGCAACTGTCACCTCACCCTTAATTATGCATCATATATCGAAATCAAGATTTACATAAACCATGAAATCATTCTATCATTCAATTATTACTCACATTCAGAAAATCACTTGTTCAATAATCAAACAGATTCATCATTCAGTTCAGTATCTAGACATATATATATATATGCGTATATCATCCAGTCGTTTAGCATGAAATATCATATAACCAGACTTCTGATCACAGTACTATCATTCGAATCATCACTAGCAATCACAACACAGTCGAACATCACATTAATAAACATAACAGTTTGTGAACAATTCTCATAGATATACACATAACAATTAAACATCCGTAAACATCTTAGTCAACAGGATATGTAGGTCACTAACCCGAGATCAAACAATAAGAGTTTGACGTCGACCGAGAGGGGCTGCCGTCGGGTTCCAAGGTTAACGAGAGAGAGAGAATACGAATGGTGGTCAGGGTTTGCCAAATAATATTCACGTAAGACTTAATCAGATACTTATCAAGTCACAAGTGGGCCAAAGCCCAATCCTTGTTTTCGGCTATAAGCACTGGACGAAAACACATATATGTGTTTTCATTAGAAATGTTTTCAATAAGTGGGATTGTTTTCGACTAGGAGGAATATGTATCACATATATACACACAATACACATATCACACTAATACTTATATTGCACATCAAGTATAACATGTCAATCACTCTACAATTTAACGTATTCATCATAATAAGGTTTAACGTATTACAAACGTGTCCAGTCATAAGGCAAACAAGTACGATCTAAACTATTAACGTGCAATAAATGCAAAGATGGAGTCTTGGAAACTCGAGTTGTCACATTATCCCCAACTTGAAAGAAATTTCGTCCCGAAATTTAGCATGCGGTTACTGAGGAAGCTAATAGTGTGACGTTGTTTACCTGTTTCGTATCGCGGCTCCCCGAGCATGTATGCGAAGATTACTGGTTTTCTTGGGGTGTCACATTATCCCCCCGTTGATTTGAAATTTCGTCCCGAAATTTTGTATTGGTAGCTTCAGCCTCAGTAGTTGTTGCATTGGTTCCGAATAACTGGGGATATTTGAGTTCCATTTGATCTTCACGCTCCCAGGTGAGCTCTGGGCCATGGCGGGAGTTCCAACGAACTCGTACGAGAGGGATTCTCGTGTTCTTGAGGACTTTAACATCCCGGTCCGTGATTTCAACTGGTTCTTCGACGAAGTGCAACCGTTCGTCGATAGAGGATTAAGTTTGCCGTGTTTGCCAAAACGAACCACACCCTTCCAGGGTGAAACTTTGAGTAGCACTCGATCCCCAACTTGGAACTCGAGTGGTTTCCTGTCTAAATCAGCGTATGCTCTCTGACGATCGCGTGCTGCCGCCATGCGTTGTCGTATTTGTGCAATCTTTTCTGTAGTATCGACTACCATTTCTGGATCCGTGATTTGACTATTACCCACCTCTGCCCAACAAAGAGGTGACCGGCATTTACGTCCGTACAATGCCTCGAATGGAGCAGCTTTAATGCTGGTGTGGTAGCTGTTGTTGTAATAAAGTTCTACAAGTGGCAGATGTTTTTCCCAACCATTGCCAAAGTCAATTACGCACGCCCGAAGCATGTCTTCTAAAGTTTGAATAGTGCGCTCAGACTGCCCATCCGTCTGAGGATAATAAGCTGTGCTCATGTCTAAACGAGAGCCAAAAGATTTATGCATTGCTTGCCACAGTTCTTTCAAGGAGATGTCTGCTAGCGTAGAGAACTTGTCTGTTTCTTTAATGGCCAGGAAGTGAGTAGACCTTGTGAGTCGATCCATGATCACCCAAATAGTATCATTTCCGCACTGAGATCTAGGTAGGCCAGTAACAAAATCCATGGAAATTTTCTCCCATTTCCATTGTGGTATCTCAGGTTGTTGGAGTGGTCCTGACGGTTTCTGATACTCTGTCTTGACTCTCGCACAAGTCAAACATTTGCTAACGTATGTGGCTATGTGGGCCTTCATGCTAGGCCACCAGTATGTAGTCTTGATATCGTGGTACATTTTATCCGAACCAGGGTGTACCGAGTAGCGAGACGTGTGAGCTTCATCCATTACCAGCTCGCGTAAGTTACCATAGGGTGGGACCCAGATGCGTCCTGTTACATAGTAGGCTCCGTCTGCCTTTTGTTCTAACCGTTGCCTTGAGCCGCGTAGGGCTTCAGCCCTGACGTTTTCTGGTTTCAATGCTTCTACCTGAGCATTTCGTATCTGGGAAGGAAGGCTAGACTGTATGGTGAGTTGTAAAGCTCGCACACGCTTAGGCGCGGTGTCCTTTCGACTGAGGGCGCCAGCCACAACATTGGCTTTGCCTGGATGGTACCTGATTGAGCATTCGTAGTCGTTTAACAGTTCGACCCATCGTCGCTGTCGCATATTCAGTTCCTTCTGTTTGAATATATGTTCGAGGCTCCTGTGGTCAGTGTAGATAGCACATTTAGTGCCGTATAAGTAGTGTCGCCATATCTTGAGTGCAAAAACAACCGCTCCCAACTCTAAGTCGTGTGTTGTGTAATTCCGTTCGTGAATCTTAAGTTGGCGCGAAGCATAAGCAATGACTTTATCCTTTTGCATCAATACACATCCAGGACCTTGGATAGATGCGTCGCAGTAGACTACAAAAATCGTCCGTGCCTTCAGACAGTGAGAGGATAGGTGCGCTACAAAGTCTATCCTTTAAGTGTTGAAACGCTGTTTCCTGTGCATTACCCCAACGGTAAACAACACCTTTCTGCGTCAGTAGTGTAAGCGGCTGTGCTATCTTTGAAAAGTCCTTGATGAAACGTCTGTAATAACCCGCCAAACCCAAGAATTGGCGTATTTCTGTTGGTGTGCGAGGTGCAGGCCAGTTCTTGATCGAATCCACCTTGGATGGATCTACATGAATCCCATCCTTGTTCACCACGTGGCCTAAGAAGTGGACTTCACGAAGCCAGAAGTCACATTTGAAAACTTAGCGTATAGCTGTTCCGTTCTTAGAAGTTCCAGTATAAGACGTAAGTGCTGCTCGTGTTCCTCCTGACTCTTCGAATAAATCAGGATGTCGTCGATGAAAACAATGACGAACTTGTCGAGATAGGGTTTGCACACCCTGTTCATAAGATCCATAAATACGGCAGGCACGTTCGTTAGCCCGAATGGCATGACCATAAACTCGTAGTGGCCGTAGCGAGTTCTAAATGCTGTTTTGGAGACGTCTTCATCCCGGACTCTCAGCTGGTGATATTCTGACCTTAGATCAATCTTCGAGTAATAGTTCGACCCTTGCAACTGGTCGAATAAATCATCTATGCGCGGAAGAGGATAACGATTCTTGATCGTCACCTTGTTGAGTTCACGGTAGTCTATACACATCCTGAACGTACCGTCTTTCTTCTTTACGAATAACACTGGAGCTCCCCAGGGCGAAGAGCTAGGACGTATAAAACCCTTTTCCAAGAGTTCTTGTAGCTGCTTTGACAGTTCTTCCAATTCAGTTGGAGCTAAACGATAAGGTGCTCGAGCTATAGGTGCTGCTCCAGGAGCGAGCTCGATCTGAAATTCGACTTGACGATGAGGCGGTAACCCAGGTAATTCCTCAGGGAACACTTGAGGAAAGTCACGTACTACAGGAATATCTTCAATCTTTTTCTCTTTCTTCGAGGTATCTGTAACGAGTACTAATATAGCAGTGTAACCCTTACGTAAACACTTCTGAGCCTCCAAGAAAGAGATGATGCCACTCACGACACCACTCTTGTCGCCCTGAACTTCGAGAGGTTCTTTACCAGAACGGGGAATGCGAATGATCTTCTCCTTGCATAGGATTTCTGCTTGCTTGTTTGAGGTAGCCAATCCATACCACTGTCGATGTCGAAACCATCACAACTTTGGGGTCATTCCTAGTATCACCCTGACCAATCACGAACACTCGACCCCTGGCACCATTGCCGTCGTTATTATCCCCATTGTTGCCTCCATTATTGTTCCTGTTTCCTTGGTTGTGATTCTAATTTTGGTTCTGGTTCAACTGTGGGTAGTGTCTTTTGAAGTGACCTTCAGCACCACACTGATATCATCCCTTGTTACCCTGCTGTTGCTGCTGATTCTATAGGTCTTGTGTCTGTTGTTGTTGGTTCTGGCTTGCAGGACGTGAGTTTCTACCATCTTTGGTTCCATGAACAAGCTTGTTGCATTATTGACAATGATTGCGTTTGCCCTGCCCGCTGTGATGCAAGTTACATCGTTTGCACTTAGGGTGGTTTCCCCTGTATTCACCCTGCCCTTGACTACTAAAAGGTTGCTGTCCAGGACTTTGGTTGTCATCGACCTTTCACTGCTGTGCCTGGGACGGAATCGTAGTCGAACCCTTGCTAGAGGTTCCATCCCACTTTCATCCGTTGTTACTGAGGGTAGCAGAAGTAGTTGAAGTAGTAGTGATAGTAGTATCGCTGATACGTTGAGGCAGCTTGTTCTGTCCCACTGCCTGGTCTATAAGACGATGAGCAAGATGAGTAACATCTTGAATAGTAGCAAGTTTAGCCGTCATCACATGGTTTGAATTCCTGGTACTAAGCCTTTGAGGTACAGCTCAAAGCTCTTTATGGGAGGATCCACCATAGTTGGACACAAAATTGTCAGTTTGTTGGATCGTTATCGTGCACGCTTCTATCTCTGACTCCATCATCTTCATGTTAAAGGACTCCACTTCCAACTTGTGGATGGCATCATAACTACTGTATTCACGTTTGATAGGTTCCTTAAAATCATTCCATGGGGTGGCATTAGCAGCCGCCAGCTCCAACATCGTAATCTTGCGCGTTCCACCAAGTTTGCGCAGTGCCTTCGAGTATATCAGTGGCATATTTCACCTTTCGAGCCTCAGGTCATTCGCACATTTGAAGGCCGATTCGAGTTCCTCGAACTAATGGAGGAGTCCAACAGCTCCTTCAGTGTTGTTGAAAGTAGTAGGACGACTGTCCATAAAAGTCATGTATGTGCACACAGGTGGCTGAGCGTGTTGACTTGTCGTGTGCGTGTTAGTGATCAAAATTAAGCACAAGTGTTGAGTTATAAGAGTAGGATCTATAAATCCTAGAGTAAGTGGTGATGGCAGGTTACACCTCCTGTCTGGGCAGCTGCAAGTGCTGCAGTAACTTGTTCAGTGATCGAAGCCGCCAACTGGGCTTGAGTTAGGTTAACGCGTCCACACATGATCTTGACATCAAGGAGAACATGTGGGTGAGAGGTTCGCGAATAGTGCGAAGAGAGTGAGCATACAAGTGTTCTCAAGCAATAACGTATAGTAGGTTCTGTAATCCAAGCATACCACGAGCAAAGTTCTATGTAATTCTAGCAAGTAGGTAAGGTAACATGAATAGTACTACCTATGATGTTGAGCCTTGCACGTGGAGCGAAGCATCGTTGTGGATCGTTGAGAGCACTGTTCTGGTTATAGTCTGGTTTTAACAAAATCGTTTTCCCTTTATTAAAACCGAGTTCTCTATAACCAATGGCTCTGATACCAATCTGTCACACCCCCAAAATCCACACGCGGAGTATCACCGCTTGGAGGCGTGACTGACCAGGATCAAGCCACCAATCATATTGAACATATAAGTAAGTAGTAAAAATCATTCATCAATACGAAAGGTGTTTTCAAACCCAAACATCAATAAGTGTGTAGCGGAAGCATTAGTATGTAAACCCAATGTAAATAGTAAATTCAAATGTGTAAATAGATAACATGGCATCATCGATCCATGTCCCACAACAACCTGCTCCTCCCTGTGCACGCTCCATATGTACCTAAGGTCCTGCAAGGCATGTAAGAGAGAGAGTCAACAACTAGTTGAGCGAGTTCACAGTTAATAGTTTAGTAATAATGTCCGTATTGTAGTTCGTATGTTCGTTTAGTAATCATGTATCGTATTTATCGTATCGCGGCCCTCTAGGCATGTTTGCGAAGATTAGTATTCGTATCGCGGCCATTCCAGGCATGTTTGCGAAGATTAGTGGGGTTTTTCCCGTATATACTAGACTAGGTATAGTAGTATCGCGGCCCTTCCTGGCATGTGTGCGAAGATTAGAATATATAGTTCGCGGCCCTTCCTAGGCATGTGTGCGAAGATTGTCATAATATCACAAACCCTAATTCGCCGACATCAACATTCGAAGATCATACCGAACTCACACAGTAATCATTCAGCAAATCATCAATATTATTTATTATGCCAATCATAACAATCACCTTATTTAGTTTACCTAGTGCTATCATCCATCACTGACACAACATTAAAACCATGCACATGGGTGATTAGATGGGGACTATAAACACCCTCACATGGCCGTCAATTATATCAACTCAATTTACAATATTCAATCATCACTTGCAAGCTATTGGACCTTCACTTATATACACTCGATGTAAGCTCCTAACATGCAAAGCAACTGTCACCTCACCCTTAATTATGCATCATATATCGAAATCAAGATTTACATAAACCATGAAATCATTCTATCATTCAATTATTACTCACATTCAGAAAATCACTTGTTCAATAATCAAACAGATTCATCATTCAGTTCAGTATCTAGACATATATATATATATGCGTATATCATCCAGTCGTTTAGCATGAAATATCATATAACCAGACTTCTGATCACAGTACTATCATTCGAATCATCACTAGCAATCACAACACAGTCGAACATCACATTAATAAACATAACAGTTTGTGAACAATTCTCATAGATATACACATAACAATTAAACATCCGTAAACATCTTAGTCAACAGGATATGTAGGTCACTAACCCGAGATCAAACAATAAGAGTTTGACGTCGACCGAGAGGGGCTGCCGTCGGGTTCCAAGGTTAACGAGAGAGAGAGAATACGAATGGTGGTCAGGGTTTGCCAAATAATATTCACGTAAGACTTAATCAGATACTTATCAAGTCACAAGTGGGCCAAAGCCCAATCCTTGTTTTCGGCTATAAGCACTGGACGAAAACACATATATGTGTTTTCATTAGAAATGTTTTCAATAAGTGGGATTGTTTTCGACTAGGAGGAATATGTATCACATATATACACACAATACACATATCACACTAATACTTATATTGCACATCAAGTATAACATGTCAATCACTCTACAATTTAACGTATTCATCATAATAAGGTTTAACGTATTACAAACGTGTCCAGTCATAAGGCAAACAAGTACGATCTAAACTATTAACGTGCAATAAATGCAAAGATGGAGTCTTGGAAACTCGAGTTGTCACAGATACGCCGCTGGTACTTCCTATATATAAGTGTTTCTGGCATGTTACCGAACCTTCTTACTGTTGGGTTTTTAACATGTTTATCAAAGTGATTTCATCCGTATGAAATAAAAACGCAGCGGAAAATTAATTTTAAAACATGTTACTTACAAGATATAAAACCCATTTTATATGTAAAACCTAATCCCCAGATCCATATACGGATATGCATGCTATCAAAAATTAAAACACAACCATAGGGTGTTTAGAATACTACCTTCCAAGGAGTAAGGGATATGAAGAAGATGATGCTTCTTGAACGGTTGCCTTCAAGTGTAGAAGACCTCAAGCTTGTATACCCCAATCCTTCCAACAAACACTTTGATTTAGCTAGGATTTTACACTCATGAACTCACTTGAAAAATCCAACTCTTGGAACCAACCCTTGGCCGAAAATTCAGAGGATGAAAGGGAGTTCTTGCACTTGAAAAACATTAGAACCATCACATGTATGGCCGAAAATATTGAGAGCATTTTCTAGTTCTTTTCAAGTTCATCCATCTTTTGTTTTGTCATACAAAAATGTTATAATAACTATGAGAGATAGCCATCCAATTTGACCAATGAAAAACCTCCTAACCATGCAAATTGCATGTAAGACTATTGGAACAAAAAAAAGGTGTCTTGGGAGGTGCATGGGGGGGGGGGGGCGGCCCACTTTAATTATTTTAAAAAAATTAATTTTCGTTTAAACAATTTAAATCTTATATATATAATTTTATAACTTTTATAAAATTATAACATCACATGTTATAAGATTTATACTACTTTTTATTATGTTATTTAACCCATTAAATAACAAAATAAAATATTCTCTCAAAATAAATTATCCATATAATTTATTAGTTTGTCAAGTGCAATTATTTAGAAAACCAATTTCTAAATATTCTAAGTGTTAATATTAATTTGTTTGATCATATCACAAATAAATATTCTAAGTGTTTGTCTAGCTTGTATTTGGGTGTGACTCGACTTGGATCATAACGTACTAGCCACATCAATCTAATATGTGTCTTGGGCATACAGAATCCAACAATCTCCCACTTGCACAAGATACATAGAAGATTGATGCAAGTAGTAAAGACCACCTAACTATAGTTTACTACCCCTAATACGTATGACTATATGTCCCATTCAATAACATCATCCCCTTCAAGTCCCTTACTTGAACATGATTTAGGTGAATATATCATTTATCCCTTTGTTACAGATGTCATGTTAAATCCAGAGACATAGAGTGATCACTCTCTGTTGATTTAACTTTAGCAGGCCTTAGACATCTTACTCTCAACGAATAAGAGGAACAAATCCCTTCTTGACTACATACGTCTCTAACAATCACCTTGTACCACACCTGAACTTAGCCTTATGTACTGTCTTATTACAGATAGCGAAGAACTAAGTCAAGGTATAATATTTGGTGAATATCAAGACCAAATATGTATCTCAGGTCAGAGGATACAATGATATTCTCCTTTACTCAAATTTACTTATGATCAATCACAAATGATTCCATGCAGTAAGATTTGAGAGCGAGTCAGTCTAATATTTGTATCCCACAAATATCTATGAACTTTGGCAGCAACACCTTGCTCTATATTCATACCTAATGAATATCCACCAATCCAAGTTCATAATAGTCTTACATTCATATTTGTTCACACAAGTATGATCGACTACGGACATTTAGAATAAGTGACTTATTCACGGATTTAAACATGCTAAAATGGAACATAACTCAAAATACCATAAAGAGTTATAATAACAGTTGTTCCAATATCCAAATATAAAATAGATTAAATCCAATCACTAGAATATCGAAGTCCCAAGGCACAAGTATGACCCTCTCATGCTTTGCCCATTCAAGGAGCTTCGTGAGTGGATCCGCAATAATTTGATCAGTGTGAACTTTGCGAATACATATCTTTCCCTTTTTCAACTTCATCCCTTATGTAGTTGAAACTCCGCTCAATGTGCCTAGTCTTTTGATATTGCACAAGGTTCCTTGATTTGAGCAATCGCACCATCGTTATCACAAAGATCTCTAGGGGTCCTGAATGGTAGGGACTACCCCTAGATCGGCAATAATTCAAGTGGCAGATCCACATGAATTATCTTGATCAATGTAGCGGCGATGTATTATGATTCTGTAGTGGACAATGCTACCCCAATCGTGATCGAGAACCATCTCGATCAGTTTGGAAACTTGTATCCTTGTAACCCTTTACAACGAATTCCGAAACTCGCATCCCTGTAACCCTTTACAACGAGTTCTTCACCTGATCCATATATTAGAAATATATCCTTAGTCCTTCTAAGGTATTTCAATATATTTTTAACAGTCACCTAATGACCGTTACTCGCTGGTATCTTCTCGTCATGCTTAACGCGCATGACTTGTCCGGTCTAGTGCATATCATTACATACATAATGAATCCTATAGAAGGCGCATATGGGATTCCTTTCATTCTTTCTTGCTCATCCTTTGAGCTTGGACATTGAAACGCATTCAATATTGTCCCGTTTTTGAATAGGTACCAAACCTTTCATAGAGTTCTCTATCTTGAACATTTTCAAGACTTTGTCAATGTATGCACTTTGGTTTAAACCTATCAAGCGCCTTGATCTATCCCTATAGATCTTTATTCCCAAAATATAGGCGACTTGTGACAACCCTCACTAAACCAGGTATCCGTACGACTTAATTAATAATTAATTATTGCTTAATTACTGTGCTTGCTTGAACTTGTGAATAAACTGCTACTTGAATACTGATACATGCACTTACTTGCATCATACTTTACTTACCGTCACTACATTATTTACATGCTGAACCTTAGTGACAAACATGATGCACAAAAGCACAGTAGCACTTTAACGGATAACCTATTGAACATGCTGATAGAGCCAGCATCAGGCAGACACTGCCTCTAAGGCCTGTATGAGCCAGAACTATTTTGCTACACTAGTGGTGAGTGTAGGGATACAAGGGTTGTAGAACTGCGTCTCTAGGAATAAGTCACAATGACTGGATGTGCCTAAAACGTACTCTAAGTACAAAAACTCAGCACTTTACACAAAAATTCAGCTTTTAGCTAACTAATAAAGTGCCAAAACTTGAGAAAAATATTACTAGACACTTTCCAAAGTGTCAGAAATAAGTTGTGTCACTAAAAGGGGTATTAACGACACTTTAAAGCTTTGTTAACGCTTTAACGGATTACTATCCAACCGAACGACCGGACTATACCCGAAACATGAAAATATTGTTATTTTCATTATTTATCTTTTTCTGAGCCAGTTAGGGTCCCTGAATACCCTAACACCCATTGTAACGCGTGACACACCACTAACCGGGTTAAGCACTTAACTACTTTACTTAACCTAACTATTAACCTAACTATTAGTTGAAATCCAACCAAACTACCCCCCCCCCCCCTTGAAACCGTCCCCATCTAGGGGACATACTTGGTCCTTCATAATAATATTTTAATCTTGATGTTTAATATCCTAAAGACATATGATCCATTGGTTATTAATCTTACATTTGTCTATAAGTAATTAGAGATGGCACTTGAATATTCACATTCCATAAACACCACACAAAAACTCTCCTCTCTTGCTCTCTAAGTCTCGGCCGAACACCCCCCTCCCCTACATCCATTTTCGAGTTTAGTTCATTCCATTCCAACATCATACAAGCTTCAAGGATCACGTATTAGGAGGCTTGGTGCACTCGGAGTTTGAAGGACCTCTCTCTCTAGCTTTTATCCACCTCATTTGCGCGTAGATTCTTCCCTAGCCTCGAGCTAGTGGTATGATGTTTAAATCCCTATCTTGAACTAATCTAAAGCGGTTAATATGTGGTGTAATGATTAAAACTCGAAATCTTACAAAATGGTGCATTAAAGTCTACTAAAAACATGAAAAATGATGGTTAAAAGCTCACTAGTTGTGTAAATGTTGTAGTATTTGATTTATGTGATTATTCGGACCCGATCTATGTTGTGGTAGCTCGGATCATCATTAAACCCGGTTTAGTCATGATCTTGGATTATGACATAAAGCTTGTTTAAGTATAACAAGGGTTAGAAGATGAAACTCTACCACACAAGAATCATGAACTTGTGTAAAAGTGTTTTAGTTTGTACAATAGTGTTTAAAACTAGTAGATCTACGGATCTACGGGTGGTATTTTAAAGGACCGACTGTCAAGAAATCATATTTTTCTAAAGACGGATCTTACACTAACAAGAATGGTTTTTAGAACACACAAGTGTGTAAACACTTGTGTAGCACAAAATTTCGACAACATAACTATTTTTTTTGTGAAAAAGATGACGGGAAGTTGTAAAGACGGAACTTCCATAAAAACGAGGTTTTTACAAAATCGGATTGTTTTATATAAGGATCCACAAAAAGTAATGAGATTTACTTCACAGTTTGGGTAAATCACAAGTTCACGAAATTTATGCGATTTATATACATATTTTGACTAGTTTGTGATTTGAACATTGTTTTGGTTGAATGAGAAAATTGTTGGTTGATTTGTAAAAGAAAATGATACGCTTGAAAGCGTGGCCACCTCCAGTTACAGAGGAAACTCTGGCGAAATTTTTCCAAAAGCCTAACACTTAGAAATATTTTCACTATAAGTGTTAGAAATACATTTTGACTTGTTTTCAAAATATAAGTTTCGCCACGACTATATTTACAAAACATCGGAGGTGGGATTTTCACAAAATAAAACGTGATACATAAATATATTTAGTATATATTTTTCACAACATCACTTGTATAAGTGTTTATGATTATTTTGTGAACTACGTAAATATTATTTTTAGAGTAAAAATAATATTACTAAGTATTATTTTGGGAAAATCACATGTATTAAAATATAATATTTTTGAGAAGAATATTTATATTTTGGGAGTTAGAAAGAAAATATATTAAGTGAGACTTAATAGTGTAATCCAAATTATACGAACGCACATGTATTAAATCCCCCATCCTTGGGAAGGAGAAATAACTACCAAGTATACAGAATGTAAACACGAAATAGTTGCCTAACTATTTCCCAAAAACTTAAACCATAAAGCTAAGGCACGGCCATCCGTCTAATAGAGTTAGCACGTGTAGGTCGTCATACAGCTGATCGATTTGGAGGCATACTTGGTAGAGACGCACCACTGTGAGTTCATGTCCCCCTTTTCTCTAACTGTTTTCAGTTTTCTTAACTGCGGGGGTGAAATACATGTTACTTTGATTACAAGTACTTTGTACACGGTATGGTTAGCGTAAGGAGGTTTACTACTCAGATCATGTGAGTGGGTAGGAGCAACATGAGGCCATTAGTCCTCATGGCGGGACCGAGGGACAGGAGCGGTAGATCTATCTGGGTGTAGCGAGCCCAGCCCCAGGCCAAACTAGAAACGGACCTTGGGGTGACTTTGTCCACATACTAATGCCGTGGCGAAATCTGCTAGGTTTGAGTCTCCCTATTTGCACTTCACATATATCAGTGGCCTTGCAAACCATTGGTGATCTCAATTCCCTTATTTGCTACATACCAAGACTATTTTTATACATACAAAGGTTTACTTACTCACTTACACATGAACTCGCTCAACATTATTGTTGATTTTTCAACTTACATGTATTTCAGGAAATTAAAGATCTGGCGCGGTATGTTATGTTTTCCCGCTGCATAAGGGTTCCAAGGTCATCCTAGTTTAGGAAATGTGACTCTTTCCTGGACAAGTCACAAATCTTAAACTGCGTTTATTTCAAGTTGATGTTTATGTTTTTCAAGACAATGTTTTAAGTTATGATGTTGTAAGTCTCTTAGACAATGGTATGTTACTCTGGTTTTAAAACTTAATCAAATGGATGATCTTGCATGATTTTATTTCATATAGCTTTGTTATGGTTAAGCTATGGTATTAAGAAGTCACACCAAATTATCCACGCTTCCGCAAAGCCAGGGTGTGACAGCTTGGTATCAGAGCTCTGATCATAGCGAACTAGGATTCTTGCTCGAGTCTAGACTATGATCACTAGGGCTCTCACGAAAACATTTTTACTGCATACCACTTAAGTCCAGATCTAAAACTTTTTACAAACAAATGTTGAGCACATTTTATTCATTATTTATAGGCTCAGTCTAGAAAGGCTGAGGCTCGGTCTGAGAGGCCGAGGCTCGGTCTGAGAGATCGAGGTAGTTGGCTAGTTGGACTAGGAAGAGTAGGCTCAGTCTTGGAGGCTGAGGCTCGGTCTTAGAGGCCGAGGCTCGATCTAAGAGGTCGAGGTAGATGATAGAGCAGTCTTAGAGACTGGGAGAATTTGGCTAGTGAGACTAGGAATATCAGTCTAGGAGACTAGGAGGCTAGTGGGACTAGGAGAATGATTTGAATGCTTACTTGGTGACTTATGTGATTATTTGATTATATGATTGACTGTTTGTGCATGTTTGTGTTTATGTTACAGACACTATGGACACCTCTGGCACTGGTGATTCAGACACCACAGGACCTAGACCTATAGTATCGGACGACCTAGAGTCTTCTGAGCGCGAGGTTCACACATCCGACGTTACGAGCACGGACGAGGATGATTTCCAGCCCTTCGCTTTACCTGATGGTGCTGATGAGCTCGCTGATGGCCCTTTGGCCGGGGACCTACCGTTAGTGGTGATCCCTGCTCCCATACCACTTGCTTCATATCCTGCTTACGATTTACCCCTCGACGCCGACGCTGACGACGACGTCGATCTTTTTGATGACGAGCCTTTGGAGGATGAGGTTCAGGGCGAGGCCCTTCTTCTTGCTGCTGGTGATCCTTTGATAATCGCAGATGCTCCCGCTGAGGAGTCACCTGCTCACTCTCCGGTCCCAGACTCTTTCGAGTCTGTGGCCTCCACACCTTCACACACCCAGAGTGCGCAACACTTCTCATATGGATCAGATCCCGACCAGGCATCCTCTGTTGCCCCTATTCCTAGTTTTGCTTTCGACCACGATGATTTGGAGGATTCCGATCCTGTCTTTTCCCCAGGATTCGACCCAGATGAGGATATAGAGTTTATACCCATGGATCAGCCTATGGAGGATCCAGTCGACCCATTTGACCCAGTTGATCCCATCGACCCTGAGTTTGATTTTGAGATGGCCTTCGTTGATCCCGAGCAGCCACTAGACCCTGCTCCTGACCCAGCACTTGAGCATGACCCAGTTCATGCTGACGCACCTATTATTGAGCCTGTCTTTGCTGACCCACCTATTGATGATCACCCTGTAGATGCTCCATTGTTGGAGGGCGATCATGTCATTGTTGCTGATCATGTTGATCCCCCACTTATTGCTGATGCACCAGTTGACCTTCTTGTTGCACCTCACCATGATCCTATACCAGTTCAGTTTGATCGTGCGCTTTTTGAGGCACGGATCGACCCACGAGATGAGCACGCCCAGTGTGGGTGGATTCCTGCTGATGACGAGGTTCCACCTATTCCCCCTCAGATCACTGATACCCGTCACGTTGATTTCTCTTTTGCTCAGTACCCTCTCCAGGTCGGCATCGCGTCACGGGAGCTGGAGGGTTCTTCGGCACACCCTTTTGGACATGTACCGGTATCTATCCCTGCTATACCACCGTCTGCTACTTTTCCCACTGTTTCTCCATTTCATGTGGCACCTTTTGATCCCACCAGTGAGCCGTTCCTTTGGGCACCACACTCTGCTATGCCACCGACTGACCCCTACCATTCTTTCCACATGGGGTATACTATTGAGGACGTTTTGATGTCTTTTGTCGCCTAGCACGAGGCACACACACAGCGCATTCAGGAGCTTGAGAGAGCTCAGGCGCCGCCGTGTCAGTGCCAGGGTCAGACCCACTCTCCGTTGCAGCCCTCTCGACCTGTACCACCAGACTATGTTGCACGCCTTTTTGCCCTGGAGCAGCAGGTTGCTTCATTCTTGTGTACCCAGAGAGCCATGGAGGAGGACTGGCTCCATTTGCGCCGCTTGTTTTACACTCACTTTCCCCCTCCTCCACCGCCATCCGTGTAGAGCTCTTCAGTACCGTATAGGTAGACATTGGTGAGAAGACGGCGAATGCTTTTGACTGCACAGCATTTTTGGAGACTACATTATGATTCTGATTTTTGTTGTGTGATTGATGTATGTGACATGAGATGTTATGTACTATTACTATCGTTATATACATACGCTAAATTATGACCTGACTTATGTATTATAACTATGGCCTGACCGACGTAAACACATCTTTTAGAAGATGCCGCCAAGACGTTAAACGCCGTTGCCTACCAATGAGGCAGAACTCCAGCAAATTATCGCTGCTGCCATTGCACAATACGCCGCCTCTCAAGGAGGGACTAGTGGAAGCAACTCTGGCAACACTGGCAACAACAATAATCCACCTCATGGTAATACTAAGTCATTTAGACCTACCATGACCTAAATGGATATCTTTAGCAATGATGCTAATGCCAATCGTATGTTATAACGTATGTGCAGGATGCACCTACAAGCAGTTTCTAGACTGCAAACCGGTCAACTTTGATGGCACAGGAGGTGCTGTCGCCTTTGTTCGTTGGGCCGAGAAAACTGAATCTGTTCTTCGCATGAGTAAATGCGCACTAGATCAGCAAGTCACCTACATCTCAGGGCTATTCTTGGATGGAGCCCTCTCTTGGTGGAATTTGCAAGTACAGACCCTTGGTGAAGCTGCTGCCTACGCGCTAACCTGGACCGAACTGAAGGAACTTATGCGCAAGAAGTACTGCTCCCGCGCGGAGATCCAAAGATTGGAAACCGAGTTCTGGCATTTGAAAATGGACGGTCCAAAGATCGCAGAATACGTTCAAGGGTTCCATGACTTATCGCATGTGGTACCCTACATGGTCACTCCGGAGTTCAAGCGGATTGAACGTTTCATTTGGGGATTAGCTCCTCAAATCATAAGCATGGTGACCTCATCCATGTGACAACTGGCAAATAACTGGTAATTCCGTACAATCTAATCACTATTTATATTTCTTAATCTCATGCATTTAGCGTAATTTAATTTCGTAACAGTGTCGTTAATTTAATAACAAGGTTAGGACAAGAAAACAAAGCTAAAACATATGATAGCTTTCGTCGTATGGCGAAACCAAGCAAACAATGTCCTAAAAGTGTTGGTAGAAAGTGTTGCGTGCACTATTCACGGTTACACTGTTCCATGCCAGCAAACCGTGAGACTAGACCAAAACACTGAAAAACGACACTCGGATGACATAACTGAGTCCATTTATATGAGGAAACAATATTGTGAAAACATGATTTACCAAGAAACAAGACTTTCCGGTATAACGTCCTAATCTCAAAAATGTCCGTTTCGGCCTAAAATATAGTATTTTAATGCGTCCGAACCTAAAACAAAGCATTTCCGGGACTTAGGAATAATGTCAATCGATGTAAAACATACTAAAACAATACGATGATACCAACGGAAGATCCAAAATCACAAGTTTCCGGCACTACGTCGCTATGCTCTAAACTAGTCCGTTAGCGGTTCGAAGAACTAACAGACGACATTTTTGGTCATGAAACAAGCAAACGAAGAATCTAGCGAGCTAGTGAAGCTAAATTTGGGACTCGGAATCATTTCATGCAACTTCCGGATGCAAGAAAACAACTTACGGAATTACTTGTCGGTACGACATAAAAGCACCGTAAACGAGCCGACGGCGAAACGAAAAGCATTCTAAGCATCAAAATGCAATTTTTACTAGTTTGGTAAACTAGTTAATAATAACTTTGGTTCCGAAACACTAATCATCCCTTAACGACGTAAGTAAACCCCTAATCACCCTACACCTCTTAATTACTAAAATATCTAGTTCTTTAATAAAATTTTTATAAAAATTTACAAAATACCCCCCCCCCTTACTTGTTGGCCGAAAATGGTGGGTCCCCACCCACCATATCTTTGTTGAAAATTTGATGTTGAGAGCATGGGTCTTGATAGAAAGTTGTTGTTGAAAATCTTCATAACATACCATACTTTCATCATTCTTATCCCTTATCATTTTCTCACAAGTTCAAGCATAAGAAACCCTTATCTTGGTCCCTTTGAAATCGGCTCCAAGAACACACACTAGAACCCCTTTCAACCTTCCATAAACACTATATTTTACACTAAATCTAAGCCTTTCAACCTCATCTAAGCATGGATTAAGCATGGAGCTACACTAGGAGCTTTCTTTGGAGCATAACCATCTTCTAATCTTCTTATTTAGCTTGGGTGCTTTGTGAGTCTTCTAATCACCATATTCATGCTTCATAATACTAGTAGATTTATAAAGTACAAGTTGATTATCTTGAGATTAAAGATTAACATAACCAAAAACCCTAAACATAAAGCTAATAAACACTAAATATAAACATATTATGTGTTGATTTATGTTGTTTAGTGTTATAAGATTCATGTGATCTTGTTGATTATGTTATCTTTGTCCAGACTAGTAGTTTAAAGTGTATGCTTATGATGATCAAGTTAATAGATTCATGTAGTATTTGATATTTGTGTTCATCTTACCAAGATGAACATAAATATGTGATTTAAACATGATTATGTTTAAATCAAGAATGATCATCTACTTCAAAGATTATGAGCATTTATATATAAACTTGATTTAGTGATTTTTGAAAGAATAAACCAAGAATAATCATGTGAAAAGGGCTTTTAACAACACTAATGAACTTGGTTTTTGACATAAAAATAAGTTTATGTAATATTACTTATGAAAAGTGTTATGTAAAAGTCTTGAGAATGTTTATATAAAGATGTGAGAATCTTTAAAGATGAAAAACAAGTTTAAACAAGTTCATATACATAATAAACTTGAAGAATGGTTAACTTTAAAGTGATAAAAGGATTTACCAAAGAAATGCTCATAATAAGCTTTGAAGGATAAAGTGTGAAATTGTTGTTATAAAATGACATTTAGTGAAACTTGGTAAATTGTGGTGATTTGAGAAAATTGATCATTGATTTAAACGCGTTTTTGTAACGTGGGAAACGTCATAGTTTAGGGGAAACTATGGCGAATTTTTCTAAAAATCTAATCGCGATTAAAGAGGGGATTAAAGGGTGATTAACAATGTTAAACGCGATTAGTGGTCATAAACGTTATTTTGGAAACCCTAATGAGAATATTTAAGATTTAAATATTCAATAAGTTTCATGAACTTAAACTTATTCTTTTACATAAATATATGGTTAAAAATGTAACCATATAAGTATATATAATTTTTGGTAAAAATTATATATTTTCGGAAACTTGCTAAGTACTTGCAATGTGTGCTATATATGTGTATGTATTAGATACCCGTAGGATGATCAAAATAAATCTACATACATGTTCCTACATGGTCCAAGAAAAGCTAGTAAAATCGGACAATTAAATAAAATGGTCGAAATGGAAATACATAACACTTGATGACGACAAATTGGGCGTATCGACACTACGAACAGTTACTACAATGTCGAGTCTAAAAATAACATATTTTTAGACCCTAAAGCGAACGCATAACTAAGTGGTCAAAAACAAGAATCCGGAAAGTCGGAAACTATAAAAGTTACCAAGTATTTTTCATGTGAAAAACGAACTTATTAAGTTATACGTTTGGTGAAATTTTGGTAAAAATGTCAAGAATATATTAAATGGACTCACTAGAAAAACTAGGGCTAGGCCCAATAACAAGAAAACTAGGGCTAGGCCCAATAACAAGAAAACTAGGGCTAGGCCCAATAACAAGAAAACTAGGGCTAGGCCCAATAATATTGATGACAAGCGAAAACATAATAAAGAATTCAAGATGAACAACTTGTACGAGGTCCGAAAGACCTAGTGTCTAATAAAGTTAGTACACATGTAGGTTAATTACATATACGGACGCTCGCTACGGTATTACATACAAGGAACGCAAATTTGTGAGTTCATGTCCCTCCTTTCACTGTTTTCAATGTTTTGTTTTCAAAAACATCGAGGGGAAATACATGTTAAACTATTGGTATGTTAATTTCGGAGTAGAAAACAGGGTCAATGTGCATAAGTAGGGGAATACACACTAATAACCATTAATCACGTAGTGACCGAGGTGCAAAAGGTGTAGATCTATTGGGCTTGAGGCACGCCCCACTCCTAGTTGTTAACCGTGGAGTGCTTTTGTTGATCCCAATGCGAACTAAGTGTCTATGGGTTGGTTATTCTGCTTATGGCGCATCATGTCAGGGGGCTAGCTACCCACTGATAGATCTTAACAGATTCCATGATTTTAAACCAGAACATACCATGATAACAAGATAACAAGTACTATATTTCATATGATATCAAATACTGCATGAACTCGCTCAACTTTTTGTTGACTTTTTAAAACTACATGTATTTCAGGAAACAGGTCTTGAGCCGGTGATTCACTATGGGATTCGGGAAAACAAATGACAACGATAGCCACTTTTGGGAGGGTTTCTCTTTTATATCCCAACTTCGTATGGGTATATAGGAGACAAAACCTCACTATGTGTTGTGTCAAAAACAATCTTTTGTTATATGTAAAATAACTTAGAACTATGCTTTGTCAAACGTTGGTGAACTTGGAAACTATGTTAAAACTTGTAATTCTTTTGTGGGAAAACTAGATATATATGGCATCGTTGTTGGTTCATGTTGTTAATACATTTGGATGCAATGATTACCTTTCTTACGTCACACACAATACGCTTCCGCTACTAGCAGGGTGTGACAATCCAAGCCTGCGACCATTACTGAAGCGATCGATTTGAGCGTGGCTCTCACAGAGGAGGCTATTCGCCTGAACAAGTTTGATGATGCTGAGCTTAAGAAGAAAGAGACTCACGTCGAGTCATCAGGAGGTAACAAACGGAAGTTCTCAAACTTCAAGCAGGGTGCCAGTGTGGCGGTTAAGAAAGGAGGATCAAGCACACCAGCTCAGGTTACAGCTGGTAGTGGAAAGAAAGGAAAAGGATATCAGGGCACCCAGCCCAAGTGTAATACCTGTCAACGCCACCACACTGGCCATTGTAGTGTGAAAGTATGCGAAGCATGTGGAAAGCCGGGCCACTTGAAGGATTCTTGTTGGGCTAGTGCTGGCCGGGGAGGCCAGGGAGGATTTGGGAATAGGAATTATAATCGTGGTGGTATTGGAAATCGCCCGCAAGGAAATAATGGAGGAAACGGGAATCGAAGCAATAATGCGAATCAGGCTGGCAATGCGAACCAAAACAACAACCAAGCTGGAAATGGAGGTGGAAACGGGCAAAGACTTGGATGCTTTAACTACGGTGATATTGGGCATTTTAAGAAGAACTGCCCAGAGTTGAACCAAGCCCGTGGAAGAGTGTTCCAAATCGAAGCAAGGGAAGCGCGCCAGGACCCCAATGTCGTTACTGGTACGTTCCCTGTAAATCAACGCTATGCATCCGTTTTATTCGATACTGGTGCCGATTATAGCTTTGTGTCGTTAGAGTTTAAGAATATGCTTGGTTTAGCCGCTAATAAGTTAGATATTCCCTACTCAATCGAATTGGCCAATGGGAAGTTAGTAGAAGCCAATGAAGTTATCAGAGGCTGTGTGATCGAATTGGGAGAATGTGAGTTTGCTTTGGATCTACTACCAGTCCAGTTGGGAAGCTTCGATGTGGTGGTAGGAATGGATTGGTTATCAGGCAACAAGGCTGAAATAGTTTGTCACGAAAAGGTTGTTCGTATCCCAATCGAAGATGGCGAAACAATTGTGGTTCACGGGGAGAAGCGTGATACGCCGTTAAGAATTATCAGCTGCCTGAAAGCACGAAGGTGTTTGCAGAAGGGATGTGCTGCCTTCCTGGCACACATTGTGGATAAGAAGGCTGCTGAGCCAAAGATCGAAGACATCCCTGTTGTGAGGGAATATCCAGAAGTCTTCCCAGAAGACTTACCTGGACTGCCACCTCAGAGACAAGTAGAGTTCCGCATTGACTTAGTACCAGGCGCCGCACCTGTGGCTAAGGCACCTTACAGACTTGCTCCGTCTGAGATGCAGGAACTGTCGACACAACTTCAAGAGTTGTTAGACAAGGGATTTATCCGACCAAGCTTCTCGCCTTGGGGAGCTCCGGTCCTGTTTGTCAAAAAGAAGGACGGTAGTTTTCGTATGTGCATCGACTACCGGGAGCTGAACAAGCTGACGATCAAGAACAGATATCCTCTGCCAAGAATTGATGATCTGTTCGACCAACTGCAAGGTTCAAGTTTTTATTCAAAGATCGATCTTCGATCTGGATACCATCAGTTAAGGATACAAGAGGAGAGTATCCCGAAAACAGCCTTCAGAACTCGTTATGGATAGTACGAGTTCCTCGTTATGCCGTTTGGTTTGACAAACGCACCTGCAGTCTTTATGGATTTGATGAATAGAGTTTGCAAGCCGTACTTGGACAAGTTCGTGATAGTGTTTATCGACGACATCTTGATTTATTCAAGAACAAAGGCCGAGCACGAACAGCACCTAAGAGCTATTTTGGAGCTACTGAAGAAAGAACAGTTGTATGCCAAATTCTCTAAGTGCGAGTTTTGGCTACGTGAAGTCCAATTCCTTGGGCACGTGGTGAATGGAGATGGAATCCATGTGGATCCAACCAAGATCGAAGCGATCAAGAATTGGGAAACGCCAAAGACGCCAACCGAGATTCGACAATTCTTGGGTTTGGCTGGCTACTATCGAAGGTTCATTGAGGACTTTTCGAAGATCGCTCAACCATTGACGCTCCTCACGCAGAAAGATAAGAAGTTTGATTGGGGAATCAAACAGGAAGAAGCGTTCCAGATATTGAAGGATAAGCTCTGCAATGCGCCAATCTTAGCACTACCGGAAGGTACAGATGATTTTGTGGTATACTGCGACGCTTCGCGTCAAGGATTGGGTTGTGTGTTGATGCAACGCCAAAAGGTTATTGCTTACGCATCGCGTCAATTAAAAGTGCACGAAAAGAACTATACCACACATGATTTGGAACTTGGCGCAGTGGTTTTTGCATTAAAGATCTGGAGACATTACCTTTATGGTACAAAGTGTACAATCTTTACAGATCACAAGAGCCTGCAACACATATTCAACCAGAAGGAGCTGAATATGAGGCAAAGACGATGGGTTGAGTTGTTGAACGACTACGACTGCGAGATAAAGTACCATCCAGGGAAGGCGAATGTGGTCGCCGATGCCCTAAGTCGAAGGGAGAGGATCAAGCCCATAAGGGTTAGGGCTTTAGAAATGATTATCCAAACCGATCTTTCCTTGCGCATTCGTGCCGTGCAGAAAGAAGCTCTCAAGGAAGGAAACCTTGAAGAAGAATATCTCCGTGGGATGGAGAAGCTACTGGTACCAAACGAGGAAGGAACGTTATGTTTTGAGAAAAGGATTTGGGTTCCTTTGTTTGGAGGTTTAAGGAAGGTTATTTTCGATGAAGCTCACAAGTCGCGGTACTCTATCCACCCTGGAGCGGATAAGATGTACCAGAATCTCAAAGATTATTATTGGTGGCCTAGGTTGAAAGGCGATGTTGCTGTTTATGTGAGCAAATGTTTAACGTGTGCTAAGGTTAAAGCCGAATACCAGAAGCCTTCAGGACTTCTGCAACAACCAGAGATTCCCAAGTGGAAATGGGAACAAATCTCCATGGATTTTATTACAAAGTTGCCAAGAACGCCAAGAGGCCATGACACTATTTGGGTAATAGTGGACCGATTAACGAAGTCAGCACACTTCTTACCTATCAGAGAGAAGGATAATACTAGCAAGTTGGCTGAAACTTACATGAGAGAGATCGTCGCACGCCATGGAGTACCTCTCTCGATCATCTCTGATAGAGACGGAAGGTTTGTGTCAAGGATATGGCAATCCTTCCAAGAAGCCTTTGGCTCACAATTGAATCTGAGCACTGCGTTTCATCCGCAAACTGACGGTCAAAGCGAGCGAACGATACAGACTTTGGAAGACATGCTGAGAGCATGTGTTATGGATTTGGGCGGTAGCTGGGATAAACACTTGCCTTTGGTCGAATTTTCATACAACAACAGCTACCACACCAGTATTGGTGTCGCGCCATTTGAAGCCCTTTACGGACGCAAGTGCCGATCACCCCTATGTTGGGCTAACGCAGGTGACAGGCAGCTTGCTGGTCCCGAAATCATCCAAGAGACGACAGACAAGATTGCGCAGATTCTAAAACACATCGAAGCAGCTCGCCACAGACAGAAAGCCTATGCAGATCCAAACCGAAAACATGTGGAATTCCAAGTTGGAGAAATGGTGTTATTGAAAGTTTCACCCTAGAAGGGTGTGGCACGCTTCGGAAAGCGTGGGAAGTTAAATCCGCGCTACATTGGTCCTTTCAGAGTTTTGGAAAGAATAGGACTAGTAGCATACAAGTTGGACCTACCTGCTGAACTCCATCCTGTTCACGATACATTTCATGTATCCAACCTGAAGAAAAGTCCAACTCAAGATGACATTGCCATTCCCATCAACGAGATCCATGTTGACGACACGCTCCATTTCGTTGAAGAACCGGTGGAGGTTACGGATTGGAAAGTAAACAAGACCCGCCGGAGCAGTGTCAAGCTCGTCAAAGTTCGTTGGAATGCTAGACACGGTCCTGAGTACACCTGGGAGCGTGAGGACCGGATGAAAGAGAGATACCCCCACCTTTTTCCTAAGGACCCTGCATCTACAAGCAGAACTTAAAATTTCGGGACGAAATTTATTTAACGGGGGGAGAATGTGACAACCCTCACTAAACCAGGTATCTGTACGACTTAATTAATAATTAATTATTGCTTAATTACTGTGCTTGCTTGAACTTGTGAATAAACTACTACTTGAATACTGATACATGCACTTACTTGCATCATACTTTACTTACCGTCACTACATTATTTACATGCTGAACCTTAGTGACAAACATGATGCACAAAAGCACAGTAGCACTTTAACGGATAACCTATTGAACATGCTGATAGAGCCAGCATCAGGCAGACACTGCCTCTAAGGCCTGTATGAGCCAGAACTATTTTGCTACACTAGTGGTGAGTGTAGGGATACAAGGGTTGTAGAACTGCGTCTCTAGGAATAAGTCACAATGACTGGATGTGCCTAAAACGTACTCTAAGTACAAAAACTCAGCACTTTACACAAAAATTCAGCTTTTAGCTAACTAATAAAGTGCCAAAACTTGAGAAAAATATTACTAGACACTTTCCAAAGTGTCAGAAATAAGTTGTGTCACTAAAAGGGGTATTAACGACACTTTAAAGCTTTGTTAACGCTTTAACGGATTACTATCCAACCGAACGACCGGACTATACCCGAAACATGAAAATATTGTTATTTTCATTATTTATCTTTTTCTGAGCCAGTTAGGGTCCCTGAATACCCTAACACCCATTGTAACGCGTGACACACCACTAACCGGGTTAAGCACTTAACTACTTTACTTAACCTAACTATTAACCTAACTATTAGTTGAAATCCGACCAAACTACCCCCCTCCCCTGAAACCGTCCCCATCTAGGGGACATACTTGGTCCTTCATAATAATATTTTAATCTTGATGTTTAATATCCTAAAGACATATGATCCATTGGTTATTAATCTTACATTTGTCTATAAGTAATTAGAGATGGCACTTGAATATTCACATTCCATAAACACCACACAAAAACTCTCCTCTCTTGCTCTCTAAGTCTCGGCCGAACACCCCCCCTCCCCTACATCCATTTTCGAGTTTAGTTCATTCCATTCCAACATCATACGAGCTTCAAGGATCACGTATTAGGAGGCTTGGTGCACTCGGAGTTTGAAGGACCTCTCTCTCTAGCTTTTATCCACCTCATTTGCGCGTAGATTCTTCCCTAGCCTCGAGCTAGTGGTATGATGTTTAAATCCCTATCTTGAACTAATCTAAAGCGGTTAATATGTGGTGTAATGATTAAAACTCGAAATCTTACAAAATGGTGCATTAAAGTCTACTAAAAACATGAAAAATGATGGTTAAAAGCTCACTAGTTGTGTAAATGTTGTAGTATTTGATTTATGTGATTATTCGGACCCGATCTATGTTGTGGTAGCTCGGATCATCATTAAACCCGGTTTAGTCATGATCTTGGATTATGACATAAAGCTTGTTTAAGTATAACAAGGGTTAGAAGATGAAACTCTACCACACAAGAATCATGAACTTGTGTAAAAGTGTTTTAGTTTGTACAATAGTGTTTAAAACTAGTAGATCTACGGATCTACGGGTGGTATTTTAAAGGACCGAGTGTCAAGAAATCATATTTTTCTAAAGACGGATCTTACACTAACAAGAATGGTTTCTAGAACACACAAGTGTGTAAACACTTGTGTAGCACAAAATTTCGGCAACATAACTATTTTTTTTTGTGAAAAAGATGACGGGAAGTTGTAAAGACGGAACTTCCATAAAAACGAGGTTTTTACAAAATCGGATTGTTTTATATAAGGATCCACAAAAAGTAATGAGATTTACTTCACAGTTTGGGTAAATCACAAGTTCACGAAATTTATGCGATTTATATACATATTTTGACTAGTTTGTGATTTGAACATTGTTTTGGTTGAATGAGAAAATTGTTGGTTGATTTGTAAAAGAAAATGATACGCTTGAAAGCATGGCCACCTCCAGTTACAGAGGAAACTCTGGCGAAATTTTTCCAAAAGCCTAACACTTAGAAATATTTTCACTATAAGTGTTAGAAATACATTTTGACTTGTTTTCAAAATATAAGTTTCGCCACGACTATATTTACAAAACATCGGAGGTGGGATTTTCACAAAATAGAAACGTGATACATAAATATATTTAGTATATATTTTTCACAACATCACTTGTATAAGTGTTTATGATTATTTTGTGAACTACGTAAATATTATTTTTAGAGTAAAAATAATATTACTAAGTATTATTTTGGGAAAATCACATGTATTAAAATATAATATTTTTGAGAAGAATATTTATATTTTGGGAGTTAGAAAGAAAATATATTAAGTGAGACTTAATAGTGTAATCCAAATTATACGAACGCACATGTATTAAATCCCCCATCCTTGGGAAGGAGAAATAACTACCAAGTATACAGAATGTAAACACGAAATAGTTGCCTAACTATTTCCCAAAAACTTAAACCATAAAGCTAAGGCACGGCCATCCGTCTAATAGAGTTAGCACGTGTAGGTCGTCATACAGCTGATCGATTTGGAGGCATACTTGGTAGAGACGCACCACTGTGAGTTCATGTCCCCCTTTTCTCTAACTGTTTTCAGTTTTCTTAACTGCGGGGGTGAAATACATGTTACTTTGATTACAAGTACTTTGTACACGGTATGGTTAGCGTAAGGAGGTTTACTACTCAGATCATGTGAGTGGGTAGGAGCAACATGAGGCCATTAGTCCTCATGGCGGGACCGAGGGACAGGAGCGGTAGATCTATCTGGGTGTAGCGAGCCCAGCCCCAGGCCAAACTAGAAACGGACCTTGGGGTGACTTTGTCCACATACTAATGCCGTGGCGAAATCTGCTAGGTTTGAGTCTCCCTATTTGCACTTCACATATATCAGTGGCCTTGCAAACCATTGGTGATCTCAATTCCCTTATTTGCTACATACCAAGACTATTTTTATACATACAAAGGTTTACTTACTCACTTACACATGAACTCGCTCAACATTATTGTTGATTTTTCAACTTACATGTATTTCAGGAAATTAAAGATCTGGCGCGGTATGTTATGTTTTCCCGCTGCATAAGGGTTCCAAGGTCATCCTAGTTTAGGAAATGTGACTCTTTCCTGGACAAGTCACAAATCTTAAACTGCGTTTATTTCAAGTTGATGTTTATGTTTTTCAAGACAATGTTTTAAGTTATGATGTTGTAAGTCTCTTAGACAATGGTATGTTACTCTGGTTTTAAAACTTAATCAAATGGATGATCTTGCATGATTTTATTTCATATAGCTTTGTTATGGTTAAGCTATGGTATTAAGAAGTCACACCAAATTATCCACGCTTCCGCAAAGCCAGGGTGTGACACGACTTTACCAAGATCCTTAATGGAAAAACAACTTCCAAGCCAGGTTTTTACACCTTCCATGGTTGGAATGTCATTTCCAAATAGTATAATGTCATCGACATACAATACTAAGAAAGTAATAATGCTCCCACTAGCCTTCTTATACACACAAGCTTTATCGACGTTCTTGATGAATCAAAATTCCTAATTTCTTCATCAAAACGGTGATTCCAACTTCTCGATGCTTGTTTCAATCCATAGATTGATTTCTATAACTTGTATACTTTGTCAGGATGTTTTGGATCGACAAAACCTTTAGGCTGAACTATATAGACATCTTCCTCAACATATCTATTAAGGAAAGCCGTTTTGACATCCATTTGCTAAATCTCACAATCATATTATGCAGGTATGGCAAATAATATCCTTAATGACTTTAGCATCATCACAGGCGAAAAAGGTCTCATCATAATCAACCCCTTGAGTTTGAGTGAAACCTTTTGCCACAAGTCTTGCTTTACAAGTATCCAAGTTACCATGCATATCGGTTTTTCTTCCTGAAAACCCACTTACTTCCAACTACTTTGGAGTTAAGAGGTGGCACAACCAATTTCCATACTTGGTTGTAATACATGGATTGCATCTTTACGTTCATGGCTTCAAGCCATTTGTCACAATCGGATTTTGACATTGCATCATGGTATGTGGTAGGTTCACCCGAATCTACCACGTAGCATCCATCCTTGAAAAATCCATATATTTCTGGTGGACTACTAATTCTACCAGATCTGCGAATGTTTTGTGTGCTTTGATCAACCACTTGATCATTTTCAACAACCTCTTGTTGAGTGCTAGTTTTAACCAAACGTGTATCTGCTTGTGGTTCTTGATCCTCACCAAGTTCCACTATTCTACTAATTCCTTCCACAAGGAACTTAGCTTCCAAGAACTCAGCCTTTCGAGCAACAAATACTTTTGCTCTGTTGGATCGTAGAATTAATATCCTATACCATCTTTAGGATATCCTACAAAGATACACTTAGTGGATTGTACTTCTAATTTGTTTGGGGTGTATTGTTTCACATAAGCTTCACAACCCATACCTTTAAATATGATAATGATGGAGCCCTTCCATGCCATATTTCAAAAGGTGTCTTATCCACTTTCTTGGTTTGGGCCACATTGAATGTACGGGCCGCGGAGAGCAAAGCGTAACCCCAAAATGATAGAGATAATGCGCTCCTAGCCATTATAGATCGAACCATATCCAAATAGAGTTTGATTCCAGATCTATCAGAACGAAGAACTTTGATTGAGTTGATTTTTGTACTTCACCTTTTGAAGGCTTTGAACATTTCAAAACTTCAACTTAGTGTCAAGTACACATAACCACAACTACTATAGTTGTCGGTAAAATTAATGAAGTATCTTTCACCATTCCTAATCATTGGCTTAAAAGGATCACATACATCCGAATGTATGATACCTAATAAATCTTTTGTCCTTTAGTTGGTACCACTAAAGGGTTTCTTGGTCATATTTAATAAGATTCGCATGTATCAAATGAACCAACTTCATTTGTCTCTAAAATACCATTCTTTTGAAGTATTTACATATCACGTCTGTTTATATGACCAAGGCAATAATGCCAAAGATAGGTCTCACTCAAATCCATTTTGAGTTTCTAGGTGATTGCTTGGTACATTTAACTATCAAATGGTATATTATCATGAACCAATTCATAAATACCATTTGAAGGCATAGCTTTAAAGTAAAACATGTCATTCATCGATATAAATGTCATTGTTTACAAACTTTAAATCAAAACCATATTGTCTTATAAGGGAAACTTGAATAATGTTCCTAGTCAAACTAGGAGCATACATAACATGTTTAAAACAATTTCCAAACATTTGGAAGTTTCAAAACATAGTCTCCTAGGGCTTCAACTTGAACTTTCAGTCCATTGCCCATGAAGAGACTAATGTCTCCCTTCTTGTATTGCTTATTTCTTTTGAACTTTTGCAACGAATTGCATATATGAGTTCCACATCCGGTATCTAATACCCATGTGTTTGAAGAAATAACATTAAGGTCAATATGTTTCATAATGATTGTACCTGAGGTTTGCCTAGCATCCCTCTTAGTTTTCAACTCTTTGAGATAGGTTGGACAATTCCTTTTCAAATGACTTATCTCACCATACTCAAAGCATGGATCGTTCGTGGCAACCTTTGCCTTCTTCTCTTTTGGTTTCGGTGGTTTCGCTTTAGTCTTTCTAATCTTTTTCCCTTTGAATTTCCCGTTACCATTTGAAACATTTGCTTTGGTGTCAGGGTGATGCCCTTTCTTGTTGCCACCCTCATTGATTGTTAGAATGGGTAAAGCCCTTTTATCCATGTTGAGCCTTTCGAGGTGATCAATGTGGCTTTTCATCTTAAGGACATAAGATGAGACCGATTGGGTTTCCTCCATTCGACATGCATGAAGCGCTCGAACCGTTTCGAAGCGTTCTACCCTTAAGAACATTTCCTACAATTGTTTAATCATGTCGTATGCTCATGATGTTCAAAATCCTTTTGAATCTCGGGAATCATAATTCCTAACATGAGGCAAGAGGCTTACATAGTATCCTCGATATACTTAATCCAATCGTTATAGGCATCCTTATCTTCCATAAGATGTTCATCGGGATTAGGATCGTTCAACACATAGGATATCTTTTCTTACTTGAGAATGATTCTTAAGTTTCGATATTAATCCATGAAGTGTTATGATTGAGACGATCCTTTTCAAGGATTGTTTTTAGTGATAGGTTACGGACGGTTTGGGTAATATTGTTAGCGGCCATCTACAAAATTTAACAAGGTTCAATTTTAGTATTTTCGATATTATTATATTTTAATCATTAATACCCTTTTATGTCTCATAGACAATTAATAATTAAAATCTAGAATCCAACGTTACATTTAAATATTGGTTAGGTGACCTTTATCCCTCTATTTAAATTAACAAGGTAGTCAACGTTTGACAATTGCAACCCTTTGCAACTTCTAGCCATATGGGATCGGTTAAACATCTTTATGTTTGGTTGGCATGTTTAATCCCATCAACACCTTTTGTTCCCCATGCTTCGGTGACCCTAAGTTCATGGTTTCCAAATCAAGTCGTCCAACTTACACACACATGTGAGTTTATACATATAAGTAGTTAGGTGACCTTTATCCCACAAACATGGTAAACCCACCTCGAATATACAAGTTCCCTCAAATGTGGTTAGGTGACCTTTATCTCACAATAAGAGTTCTAAGTGATTCGAGTGTTGTATAAAAGGATGGTGTTTGACTTGTTTTATAAAAGGGATTTTGAGTTTTCAAAATTCTAGTTTAGAAAATTTTATGTACCATACATTTGCATGCATTCAAATCCTTGGTACTTTTGTGAAAACAAATTTTCAAGGTTCTTTTTAATAAAACCCGTTTTATTATAAAATCATTAATTTTTAATAACCTTTTATTAACCAATTTTAATGATTTTTTAAGAACCAATTTTAAGCTTGTTGTTGATTATTAGTTTGTTAAGCATGCATATCCAAATATCATCCAAACAATCATAAATAAAACGACCACATAAGCACAACATAAATAACAATAGGTGCATAACCATAGCCAACTATTTTGACCACACTTGTTAGCCGAAACAAGTGTGTCAAAAGGTCATTCCTAAGGGTGAATATTGACACAAATAATGTGTCGTTGAACTCCCACTTGATCCCGCATCCAAATGCTTCAAGTCTCCTTCTTGTGTTGTGATTTCTCCACTTCCTTTGAGCTTCCAAAAGTCTTTTATATTCAGCTCCAAACACCTTTGGACTTCAAAAAAATGTGTTTTGGTTATCGGGTTTAAATCCCGTTGAGAACCATGAACTCCTTTGGACCGAATATGGCCAAAACCAAAACCACATTTTTGTGTGCATCTTCTTTTACAAAATATATCCTAATACATTTTTTTCTAGTAAAATAAAATGCACCTAATCTATTTATTTTACATACCAAATGAAAATAAATAAATTACATAACTTTACAAATGGAATAACAAAATAATTAATTATTACAACCTTTGAAATAATTAAATATAAATCATAACACAATCATTCAACATATTCACACAAGGTCATGGCTAGGTTATGAACACCAAAATATATATCCACATATATAAAATTCAAGAAGCAAAATGGTTTCCTTTTTACAACCTACTTTTCGGTCAAGAATGAAAAAACCGAAAAAGTGGGTTTTTTGTCCAAACAAACAAATCATCCAAATGACATAATTTTTTCAAGATTCCTTTATGCATGTAGGAAGTAAATCTTGAAAAAACAAAAGGATAACCATATATAAAATTTCGGGCAAAGGGTTTTAACCAAACCCAAAACCCGAAAATTTCATATCCTATGAAGCATGCACTCATATAATAGATGCCATTGTTGGGTTTTTCACATGTTTATCAAAGTGATTTCATCCGTATGAAATAAAAACACAGAGGAAAATTAATTTTAAAACATGTTACTTACAAGATATAAAACCCATTTTATATGTAAAACCTAATCCCCGGATCCATATACGAATATGCATGCTATCAAAAATTAAAACACAACCATATGGTGTTTAGAATACTACCTTCCAAGGAGTAAGGGATATGAAGAAGATGATGCTTCTTGAACGGTTGCCTTCAAGTGTAGAAGACCTTAAGCTTGTATACCCCAAGCCTTCCAACAAACACTTTGATTTAGCTAGGATTTTACACTCATGAACTCACTTGAAAAATCCAACTCTTGGAACCAACCCTTGGCCGAAAATTGAGAGGATAAAGGGGAGTTCTTGCACTTGAAAATTTTAACTTGAAAAACATTAGAACCATCACATGTATGGCCGAAAATCTTGAGAGCATTTTCTAGTTCTTTTCAAGTTCATCCATCTTTTTTTTTTTCATACAAAAATGTTATAATAACTAAGAGAGATAGCCACCCAATTTGACCAATGAAAAACCTCCTAGCCATGCAAATTGCATGTAAGACTATTGGACCAAAAAAAGGTGTCTTGGGAGGTGCATGGGGGGGGGGGGGCACTTTAATTATTTAAAAAAAATTAATTTTCTTTTAAACAATTTAAATCTTATATATATAATTTTATAACTTTTATAAAATTATAACATCACATGTTATAAGATTTATACTACTTTTTATTATGTTATTTAACCCATTAAATAACAAAATAAAATATTCTCTCAAAATAAATTATCCATATAATTTATTAGTTTGTTAAGTGCAATTATTTAGAAAACCAATTTCTAAATATTCTAAGTGTTTGTCTAGCTTGTATTTGGGTATGACTCGACTTGGATCATAACGTACTAGCCACATCAATCTAATATCTGTCTTGGGCATACAAAATCCAACACATACCACGCGCTAAACGAAGTTTGTAGTTTTGTAGGCTCGGGTTGAAGTTGTGGAATCTATTTGGTTAATCTATGTGGTTGAATCTATTTGATTAATCTATGTTGTAAGAATTGGTGAAACCTAATGTTGTGGTTAACGAAGCATGACACCGATGACGAGACGGACGTGGCATGATTGAAGCATGGTGGAGACGCCGCTGGTACTTCCTATATATAAGTGCTTCCATCATGTTGCCGAACTTTCGTAGCACGTGCCATGCAGGATTTCGTTGTTTGTGGATTGTTAACACTAATCTATGTCTATTGGAATCTATTGGAAATCTATGTGAATCTATTTGTGACCACTGTGCTCTGTAAACAATGTACGATGTAAAACAATGTCAATTATCAATAAAACGATGTGTTTTGGTGTTAATATTTATGTATTTGTGTTTGACGATTTGATTCTAGTTCGATTTCAAGCTTTAAATCGCTTTCTGGAAAGTTATACGCAAACTGATGCGTAAACGTAATCAGTTTAACGCGAAAAACACTCCGGAATAGTGATATAGGCTTAACATACCTTAAATAACCTTTAAATAACTTAGAAATAAGTTTTGGAGGGTTTGGTGTGTTGAAAACAAGTTTATTCGATCGCAGGGACTATTTCTGTCAAACTACGAAACTATGCCGATTCGTACTGTAACGAACATTCCAGAACATGATTATAAGTTAAACATAACTTAAATATCCTTTGCATAGCTTAGAAATAGGCTTTGAGGGGTTCGGTATGCGAAAATAAACTTATTTGATCAACAGGGACTAAAAAGCGTCAAAAAGTGCAGAAGTTTGCACTTTCGCGCATATCTTACGTTCTGAACATATCCGGACATCAAAAAAATTTTGTAATCATTAAAATATTTTATTTTAGTGATTGGAATGCAAAAATACCATTCATCGTGAAATTTGGATCGATTTCGCGTCCGTTCGCGTTTTCGTCGTAATTAACCGAATATCGCAACCGTGCGACCAAACGAACCGACATACGAGATAATTTCAAGCATGTTTCAAGTCCCCTATGCTTTAACATCCTTGTAGAGCCTTGAAAATGGGTTAACGGGGTTTAAACGCGTCGAAAATGGCTTAAACATGCTGCAGGGACCATTTCTGCCAATTTGTGAAACTTTCTGGTTCAGATAGGGTGGGTGGCGTCACGCCATAGCAATAGGGTGGTTCCATGGCGGCACGCGACGGCCCTATTTTGACAGAAATCCTGTTTTCAGCAACTAGCTTGAATTTGAGGGTCTTTTATGCAACTTTTTCAATACTATGAACTAGTTTTGGAGCTCCCATTGTATACTAAACCATGTTCCACAAGTGTATGGTTAGGATTGAACCTTGATTCTTGCAAAAAACACTTATCAAGATCCTAAGAATCCAAGCTTACTATAAATAGAAGTGGGTTCTTCACTTCATTCCTCACACTTGATTCTAAATCTGCTCTAGGTTGGAGTTTTATACTTCATACCTGAGTAATTTGAATCAAATCTTCCTTGCTTGGACCTTTTGTAAGCTTCTTTCATGCTTTTTATGCTTTTCAAGCATGAAAGTCAAATAGTGTTTGACTTTCTGCTTTGACCATGAATTGGTCAACACAAAGTTCTATTGAACTTTGCAACGTGAGCGTAATCACGATGGTTATAGTCATGGTTGCAGAAATCGGCCTAGGCGGCCGATTTGTCACACCCCGACCACGTAGAACATACAAAACGTGGCGGAAATGTCGGGGAGTATTGTAACAGAATTAATTGTTTCAAATCCATGGCAATTGAAGTTTCGTTTTATTGATTAGAAGTGTTACAATGTCTTAACAAACAAAGAAATACAACATAATTAACTAGTCTTGCATCTTTTATTGTCACTAAAGCCCAAGTCTGCCTATGTGTATCTTGATCATCTTATGCAACAGCTCCTGAAAAACACATGTGAAAATAGGTACGTCAGCATAAAAATGCCTGTGAGATACATAGGTTTTGTGAAAATAGGTTTCATGACTTATGTTTGAGAAAATGTTTAGTCATGAACCTTGTAATTTGCTTTGTCTTGTAAATCATTTGAAAAACGATAAGATCAGATGATATGTATAAATAAATGTAAGGTTAAATGAATAACCATGTAAAATGTGTTTGTATAAAATAAGTTGTTTATAAATCAATGTCTTGTGAAAAGTATGTTATTTGTATAAAATATTCTATGTCTCAAACTGAAATGATTCAAATAACGCTACGATATGTAATACCATACAAACACTTATATATAGGAAGTACCAGCGGCGTATCCACCATGCTTGTATCATATTACACACGCCTCGTTACTTAATCACTTACTCAAACCAAACTACCAAAGTAAAATGTTCATGTCTGATGTAAATCATATAATATGTATCCAAAATGTAAGCATGTGATGAATAACAAATGTACTAAGTATGCAACAATAGACATACGTAGCATGTGACCTGTACTAAGTATGCAACAATAGACATACTTAACATGTGACCTGTACTACGTATACAACAATAGACATACGTAGCACGTGACCTGTACTACGTATACAACAATAGACATACGTAGCATGTGACCTATACTACGTATACAACAATAGACATACGTAGCATGTGACTTGTACTACGTATACAACAATAGACATACGTAGCATGTAATGTAATGTAAAACGATGTACTAAGTAATGCACACAATGGGCACACCTAGCATAAGATGTAATAAAATCATGTACTATAATGTACTAACGAATATAGCAGGTATATGATGTGAAAACAGGAAAACATGAAAGTAACAAGTAGGCACATGTGTTTCACCCCAAAACAGTTTGGAAAACAGTAAAAGAGGGGTCTATGTACTCACTTGAGATTGCTCAGAAGTCCTAGGATAACCACCAAGCAATGCTAGAGATCACGGAATCAAACGGCACCTAATATAGGTAACTATGTTAATAAACCGGACCTAAATCGGAAGATCGGGTAGCATGAGGGTTTGTAAACCAAACGAGTATGGAGACTCGTGTAATATGGTTCAACAAAGCCTACATACTAATTGAAACCTAACATAATTGTTTACGACCCATTACGACCCGTTTAGGTAGCTTATGCTATTTTAACGCGTCGTTCACGTGAAACGCGTTCGGACCGCCTAACTAGTCCTACGACAAGTGTTATATGCCTAAACATGTTACATAATCAGTTATGTGACAAAAGTTTAGGTTACATATGCTTAATTACCAATTATACATGAAAAGGGTATTTTGGTAATTTACCTAAGGCATATAAACTACCTATCATACAACTACTTAAACGATGTGACCATAAGGTATAACCTCGGAAGGTTATTCCCTATATACTATGGTCACCTAATGTGTTTGGTCGGATCCTAATGATCGACCAAATGGGTCGGGTTCGAGGTATAAGCGATTTATCAGATCGCTTACCCTACGACCCTAGACAACGTGGTAATCAGTAGGCATAGTCCCAAGGGACTATAACCAACGTGATTACACTCACGTTGCGAAGTTCAAACGAACTTCGCATTGACCATAAGCTGGTCAACGCTGAAAGTCAAACAAAGTTTGACTTTCTGACTCTAAAAGCAATAAAATAAAGAAAAGAACGAAAGAATACTTACGAAGGGTCCCCGAATGCTAATCTCGATCCAAGAACTCAGGTATGAAACAATGGTTTCAACTTAGAGCTCTCAAATCCAGATTCTTGTGAGAAATGAGGTTGGGGTGGATGGGTATTTATAGGAATACCCAAACCGTTAGGATCGTTTCATGGAATAACGTGATTGAATCATGTGCGTACACTTGTTGGAAACTCATGGTAGCTAAGAATGATCCTTATCATCTGACTAGACAATTGAGAATGTGTGGGTGAGAATCAAACAGCTGCAACCTGCTGTTAAAAACACTGAATCTGGTCTGTCCCCAGGCTAGCGCACCGTTACTTAATAAGTGTAGCGGTGCGCTAGGCCTTAGTTTGGCAGATTTACAATATTGGTCCCTGTCATGCATTCAGCCCATTTTCAACACGTTCAAGGCCCGTTAACCCCATTTCAAAGCTCTAAAATGAAGTTAAAGTATAGGGAACTTAAAATGTGCTCAAAAATATCTCGGATGTCGGTTCGTTTAGCCGTACGGTTGCGATGTTCGGTTAATTACGATGGAATGCGCACAAGTGCGAAAAACGATCCAAATGACGCGACGAATGGATTTTTCTTATTCCGAACACTAAAATAAAATATTTTAGTGCTTACATAAATTTTTGGATGTCCGGATGTATTCAGAACGTAAGTTATGCGCGAAAATGCAAACTTGTGCACTTTTTGACACTTTTAGTCCCTGAATGTCCCAAAAGTATATTTTAGCACACCGAACCCCTCAAAGCCTATTTCTAAGCTATGTAAAGGATATTTGTGGTATGTTTAACTTATGGTCATGTTCCGGAATGTCTGTTACAGTTCAAATTGGCAAACTTTCGCAGTTTGTCAACTTCAGTCCCTGTAAGCGATTAAACTTTGATTTCACCACACCAAACCTTCCAAAACTTATATCTAAGTTATGTAAAGGTTATTTAAGGTATGTTAAGCCTATTTCACTATTCCGGAGTGTTCGTTGGATTAAACTAGTTATATCTACACATCAGAGCGCGTATAACCCTCTAGAAAGTGATTTAAAGCTTGAAATCGAACAAGAGTCGATATGTGCAAACGATACACATATTTTTACAAATCCCAAGTATGAAATACAATATTTCATTGGTTTGGCATTTGATTGATGGTTGGAGTGACACAGGTGTCACAGTCTCCCCTACTTTAGGAAATTTCGTCCCGAAATTGATTCGTAGGAGTCTATCTGTGGCTTTGTGTGAAGTAACCATCAAAGATAAGCAAGGCATAATCCTGTTATTTCTCTTTAACGGACATTTTTCAGAATTGAAAAATGAATGGAGTTATTTTCAACAGGCATTCTTCAGAAACGAAAATGAACGAAATGAGTCTTTTTCCACAACCTCTTCAGAACCGAAAATGAACAAAATGAGTCATTTTCCACAATTTCTTCAGAACCAAAAATGAACGAAAAGTGTCATTTTCCACCACTTCTTCAGAACCGAAAATGAACGAAAAGAGTCATTTTCCACCACTTCTTCAGAACCGAAAATGAACGAAAAGAGTCATTTTCCACCATTTCTTCAGAACCGAAAATGAACGAAAAGAGTCATTTTCCACCACTTCTTCAGAACCGAAAATGAACGAAAAGAGTCATTTTCCACCACTTCTTCAGAACCGAAAATGAACGAAAAGAGTCATTTTCCACCATTTCTTCAGAACCGAAAATGAACGAAAAGAGTCATTTTCCACCATTTCTTCAGAACCGAAAATGAACGAAAAGAGTCATTTTCCACCATTTCTTCAGAACCGAAAATGAACGAAAAGAGTCATTTTCCACCACTTCTTCAGAACCGAAAATGAACGAAAAGAGTCATTTTCCACCACTTCTTTAGAACCGAAAATGAACGAAAAGAGTCATTTTCCACCATTTCTTCAGAACCGAAAATGAACGAAAAGAGTCATTTTCCACCATTTCTTCAGAACCGAAAATGAACGAAAAGAGTCATTTTCCACACACACGACCAAACTAGCTGTGGTTTCCGTGCACTGAATTCCATAATTATGTATGCATCCATAATTACGCAATTCCTTGCATAGTCCGCACAATTTGCTTGTAATGTGGAGGGGAGGAAAATCAAACCTGTGATGAGTGTGACTAGACTACCATAGGGTCCTTTTAATTAGATCGACAAATGATCCTTTTAATTAGACCACCAAGGAGTCCTTTCAGCTATATCATCACATGATATTCCTAACCAGATTTTTGGATCAATCTGTTTACCTAGACCACTCAGGGGTCTAATTATGGAATGGTACAATATAATCCAAGGGTCTTTACTATTACGTACAAGCCCATTGAGGATTTAATATAGTACCTTTGGATATCCTACTATGAATTCCTTATACGAAGATATGGAAGATTCTACGAGGGTTTGGATAACAAGAATATCCAGAGTATACAAAAACACAAAACACATAAGAAAACACATAAGCACATAATCACATAGTTGTTTAACTTGGTTATTAATTTGTTATCTTTGGACGCGGATACTTAAAGCACACCAGGAATCCAATTTGTGGATTTCATTTGGCACTTTAATCATTTCAAGAATCTATCTATGAAGATAGGATAATCTTAAAAGGAATTCGGCTTTGTCCTTATTGAATTGTGATGTACGTATTGAATCATACAAAGAATTCAATTAAGGACTCCGATGAATGATACCCATCCACAAGGATCTAATTATGAGGATAGAAAGATCCTACATGGATTTTTGGAGTTTGTGTAACGGGAGGTGTTCCGACACCTTGCACTAGGCGTGCTTACGTCGATACACAAGGTAGAAAGTTCATGAGGTTGAGGCGCCAGATATGTCAAGCGACATATGAAGCAGAGTTTGAAGGTTGAGCAGCAGCAGGATTTGTAACAGCTTTGCTTTGGATTGCAAGGTGGCACATGTTAACCAAATGTCTCCATCGTCCACCGTGGGTACATTTGAAACAGGGTATTTGGTTCGGATAATGGCAGTGGTATTAATTGCACCAAGGAACAGTTCCCTTTATACAGCTTCATCCCAGGGACAAGTCATGGGGATAGCTAAATCATCGGTCCTCTGGAGTATGACGCCTATTTGCTGGGTAGTTGCAGGACCTGGTTCGGACGTTGTTGTTGCGATGAAGAAGCATCTTGAAGATAACGAAAGGCATAGGAGGAAACAAGCGAAAGATAGTCAAAAGAGAATAAAAACACATGAAGATTGTGACCATTTGTTTGTTACCAAAGGCAAACAAATGAGATGGTGACTAATCAAAGTAAATGGGTCAATATAATGTATCGCGAAGACATGCTCGCCTATAAGTGAACACTCATCCCAAGAGTTCCCAGGTAAGCACAACTGGTCTCGCGTCTGATGAGATGTATACGAAGTGCTTGCCTAGACAGAAAACCCAGAATACAGGCATTCACCCTTCCAGTTTGCACGTGTTCACATTATTTAAAACCCAAAACCTTGACGAGATTTTGAAAACTCAAAGGGGTTCAAAACCATATAACAGAGGGTTCAAAACCTTACAATAGAGGGTTCAAAACCTTGTAATCAATCATCCTGGAACATATGATTAGTTTTCAAAGTGGTTTTGAAATTTATGTTCTTGTTGTGGTCGTCGCCTAAGGATAGGTGACGGTATTGTTTTATGACTAAACGCAAGTAAACTCGCGTTAGGGTCCTAAGAAAGTTATAGACTAGGTCAAAGCATTACTAATAACCTAATTCCCTATAACCATTGGCTCTGATACCAACTTTTCTGTCACACCCCGACCACGTAGAACATACAAAACGTGACGGAAATGTCGGGGAGTGTTGTAACAGAATTAATTGTTTCAAATCCATGGCAATTGAAGTTTCGTTTTATTGATTAGAAGTGTTACAATGTCTTAACAAACAAAGAAATACAACATAATTAACTAGTCTTGCATCTTTTATTGTCACTAAAGCCCAAGTCTGCCTATGTGTATCTTGATCATCTTATGCAACAGCTCCTGAAAAACACATGTGAAAATAGGTACGTCAGCATAAAAATGCCTGTGAGATACATAGGTTTTGTGAAAATAGGTTTCATGACTTATGTTTGAGAAAATGTTTAGTCATGAACCTTGTAATTTGCTTTGTCTTGTAAATCATTGGAAAAACGATAAGATCAGATGATATGTATAAATAAATGTAAGGTTAAATGAATAACCATGTAAAATGTGTTTGTATAAAATAAGTTGTTTATAAATCAATGTCTTGTGAAAAGTATGTTATTTGTATAAAATGTTCTATGTCTCAAACTGAAATGATTCAAATAACGCTACGATATGTAATACCATACAAACACTTATATATAGGAAGTACCAGCGGCGTATCCACCATGCTTGTATCATATTACACACGCCTCGTTACTTAATCACTTACTCAAACCAAACTACCAAAGTAAAATGTTCATGTCTGATGTAAATCATGTAATATGTATCCAAAATGTAAGCATGTGATGAATAACAAATGTACTAAGTATGCAACAATAGACATACGTAGCATGTGACCTGTACTAAGTATGCAACAATAGACATACTTAACATGTGACCTGTACTACGTATACAACAATAGACATACGTAGCACGTGACCTGTACTACGTATACAACAATAGACATACGTAGCATGTGACCTATACTACGTATACAACAATAGACATACGTAGCATGTGACTTGTACTACGTATACAACAATAGACATACGTAGCATGTAATGTAATGTAAAACGATGTACTAAGTAATGCACACAATGGGCACACCTAGCATAAGATGTAATAAAATCATGTACTATAATGTACTAACGAATATAGCAGGTATATGATGTGAAAACAGGAAAACATGAAAGTAACAAGTAGGCACATGTGTTTCACCCCAAAACAGTTTGGAAAACAGTAAAAGAGGGGTCTATGCACTCACTTGAGATTGCTCAGAAGTCCTAGGATAACCACCAAGCAATGCTAGAGATCACGGAATCAAACGGCACCTAATATAGGTAACTATGTTAATAAACCGGACCTAAATCGGAAGATCGGGTAGCATGAGGGTTTGTAAACCAAACGAGTATGGAGACTCATGTAATATGGTTCAACAAAGCCTACATACTAATTGAAACCTAACATAATTGTTTACGACCGATTACGACCCGTTTAGGTAGCTTATGCTATTTTAACGCGTCGTTCGCGTGAAACGTGTTCGGACCGCCTAACTAGTCCTACGACAAGTGTTATATGCCTAAACATGTTACATAATCAGTTATGTGACAAAAGTTTAGGTTACATATGCTTAATTACCAATTATACATGAAAAGGGTATTTTGGTAATTTACCTAAGGCATATAAACTACCTATCATACAACTACTTAAACGATGTGACCATAAGGTATAACCTCGGAAGGTTATTCCCTATATACTATGGTCACCTAATGTGTTTGCTCGGATCCTAATGATCGACCAAATGGGTCGGGTTCGAGGTATAAGCGATTTATCAGATCGCTTACCCTACGACCCTAGACAACATGGTAATCAGTAGGCATAGTCCCAAGGGACTATAACCAACGTGATTACACTCACGTTGCGAAGTTCAAACGAACTTCGCATTGACCATAAGCTGGTCAACGCTGAAAGTCAAACAAAGTTTGACTTTCTGACTCTAAAAGCAATAAAATAAAGAAAAGAACGAAAGAATACTTACGAAGGGTCCCCGAATGCTAATCTCGATCCAAGAACTCAGGTATGAAACAATGGTTTCAACTTAGAGCTCTCAAATCCAGATTCTTGTGAGAAATGAGGTTGGGGTGGATGGGTATTTATAGGAATACCCGAACCGTTAGGATCGTTTCATGGAATAACGTGATTGAATCATGTGCGTACACTTGTTGGAAACTCATGGTAGCTAAGAATGATCCTTATCATCTGACTAGACAATTGAGAATGTGTGGGTGAGAATCAAACAGCTGCAACCTGCTGTTAAAAACACTGAATCTGGTCTGTCCCCAGGCTAGCGCACCATTACTTAATAAGTGTAGCGGTGCGCTAGGCCTTAGTTTGGCAGATTTACAATATTGGTCCCTGTCATGCATTCAGCCCATTTTCGACACGTTTAAGGCCCGTTAACCCCATTTCAAAGCTCTAAAATGAAGTTAAAGTATAGGGAACTTAAAATGTGCTCAAAAATATCTCGGATGTCGGTTCGTTTAGCCGTACGGTTTCGATGTTCGGTTAATTACGACGGAATGCGCACAAGTGCGAAAAACGATCCAAATGACGCGACGAATGGATTTTTCTTATTCCGAACACTAAAATAAAATATTTTAGTGCTTACATAAATTTTTGGATGTCCGGATGTATTCAGAACGTAAGTTATGCGCGAAAATGCAAACTTGTGCACTTTTTGACACTTTTAGTCCCTGAATGTCCCAAAAGTATATTTTAGCACACCGAACCCCTCAAAGCCTATTTCTAAGCTATGTAAAGGATATTTGTGGTATGTTTAACTTATGTTCATGTTCCGGAATGTCTGTTACAGTTCAAATTGGCATACTTTCGCAGTTTGTCAACTTTAGTCCCTGTAAGCGATTAAACTTTGATTTCACCACACCAAACCTTCCAAAACTTATATCTAAGTTATGTAAAGGTTATTTAAGGTATGTTAAGCCTATTTCACTATTCCGGAGTGTTCGTTGGATTAAACTGGTTATATCTACACATCAGAGCGCGTATAACCCTCCAGAAAGCGATTTAAAGCTTGAAATCGAACAAGAGTCGATATGTGCAAACGATACACATATTTTTACAAATCCCAAATATGAAATACAATATTTCATTGGTTTGGCATTTGATTGATGGTTGGAGTGACACAGGTGTCACACGATTAATCGGCGCCTAGGCGCTAGGCGGTCATCTACTGCCTAATTTTGAGCTAGGCGGTCAATTAATCGGTCATGGTAAAAAATCGGTCAAAATCGGTCCTAGGCGGTCAAAATCGGTCCTAGGCGGTCAAAAATCGGATTAATCGGACAATATTAGTCGGTCAAAATCGATCAAAATCGGTCCTAGGCGGTCAAAATCGGTCAAAATCGAACCATACTATCTGAAACTTGAAGTATTTATGTGAATTTTAAAGTATTATTTTTATATTATTGGGTATATATATATAATTTTGAAAAAATACATATAAAAATCCCATTCCGATTAATCCCTATTAATCCCGATTAATCCCTAGGCTGTACCTCACCGCCCGACTAGCGCCTAGCGCCTTCTACAACATTGGTTATAGTCCCTTGTGACTATACCTACTGATTACCACATCGATTAGTCGAAGTGACGAGTCAAAATTTTGGTCAAAATGTCGTTTATGCGCATTTTGAGACGAAACTATCTTCGGATATCAAAACACTTTGTTTTGATATCAAAACCTGTTTTCTAACTTAGTTAAACATGTTTTAACATGTTTAACTTGTCACTTTTAGTCTAGTGCTTGTATAGGGTCGTAAGTCAAGCGGTCTTGACAACCGCTTAAACTTTCGAACCCGACCCGTTTGGTCGATCGTTAGGATCCGACCAAGCATGTATTGTGACCATAGTTGTATAGGGAATAACCTTCCGAGGTTATACCTTATGGTCACTTAGTTTAATTAGTTGTATGATAGGTAGTTTATATGCCTTAGGAAAATGACCAAAATACCCTTTTCATGCATAATTGGATTTTAAGCATATGTAACTTAAATTTTGTCACTTAAACTGATTATGCAACATATTTAAACATGTTAGGGCATATAATACTTGTCATAGGACTAGTTTGGCGCCTCAAACGCGCATTCGCGCGAACGACGCATTAAAGTAGCGTAAGCTACCTTAATGGGTCGTAACGGTATGTAAGCACTTAGGATAGGTTCCGATTTAGAATGTAGGCTTCGTTAAACCATATCACATGAGTTCCAATACTCATTTGGTTTACGAGACCTCATTCTACCCGATCTTCCGATATAGATGTCGATTTATTAACTTAGCGATCCGATTACTAGGTGCTACTTGAATTCCTTGGTTTACTCGAGCTTTGCTAGTTCATTTAATCCAGGATACTTTGCACTTTGATGTGAGTACATAGTTCCCCTATTTTACTATTTTCAATTGTTTTGGGGTGATTCATATGTGTTAAACGATTTCGATGCTATTATCAACGATTTCAACAACGAATACTATGGTTTATATTAAACATAAACGATTTTGATAATGTGAACAAACTTGTTGGACGTATTTACATAACGAATGACATTCATTAGCTTTGGCCAAGCCGACCAGTATTAGGTTATGGTACCATAGGATCTGACAAATCTCGTTATCGGACTGCACCCATGGTTATGAGTGGGGGGTTATGTGGGTAACGACCGAACCTATTGATTGTTAACTTACCCTTTGGTGGTTTGTTAATACAAGTTGAATGATGGACGAGTTACGAAGGTTTGAATGTTTTAAGCGAGACGACCAAAAGTTAGTTTTCATAATTAAAATGAGAACGATTTGAACGATTGAACGATTGAACGATTTGGAATGATTCAAATGATTTAAACAAATGAACGATGGTCTATAACGAGAACGAGTTAAACAATTTAAACAGTGGGTTTTTGGTATGTGATTAGATAACGGGATGGGTATAACATGATAAAAGCATGGTAGATACGCCGCTGGTACTTCTTATATATAAGTGTTTTTATCATATTATATTCCGTAGCGTTATTTAGTTCACTTGGACTAACGATTTTCAAACGATACACGCAACGATGTTTACTAAACGATATAAACCATACGAGTTTTTTTACGAGAACAATTTACGATTTGGGTTTACATAAACAAATGTTTTGAGTTAAGATTCATGGCATCGAGGTTTTATAAACTATAACCAATTGTTTTGAGTTGGTTATTCAATTTACAATACAAACATTTTACAAAACCAGATTTTCTAATATCGACTCATGTTTTTGTACGAGTTATTACAACATGTAAACGAGCCATGAATCTGATACTCTCACAAACCTATGTGCTCGCCAGCATTTCCTTGCTGACTTTATTTTTACATATGTTTCAGGTGGTGTTGAATGATGTTGATTGCGACTAGGATGCATGCTCACTTAGGACTGGACAAGGCCTTAGTGACTTAATAACGATGATAGACGATATTTAACTTGCTTGTTTTGTTTCAAAGACAATGTTTAATGTTTAATATTTTAATAAAATGAAACTTTTGAATCCATGGTTGTGAAACAATAATTCTGTCGCTCCACTCCCCGACGTTTCCACCGCGGTTTTGTTGTTTAACGCGGTCGGGGTGTGACAGAAGAGTTGGTATCAGAGCCAATGGTTATAGGGAATTAGGTTATTAGTAATGCTTTGACCTAGACTATAACTTTTCTATGTGTCACACCCCTTTCTAAGGCGGAAGCACGAGGTGTGATCATGAAAGGTTTTCATTGCATACGATTGGTAAACATACTACATGCTCATAAAATAACTTCCAATGTCAAACATTACATAACTGAAATCATAGTTTACACAAGACGGCATATTGTCTGAAAAGTTTACAACTTTATTTAAAGATAACATAAACAACATCCTGAGCAAGAGTATGACCACGCACACATCCACTTTAGTTACCTGAAATACATGTGAGTTTTGGAAAAACGTCAACATAATGTTGGTGTGAATTCATGCAGTTCTTGTATTGAACGTTTGTATACTTTGTATGAAAACATAGTATGTATCTTGTATAAATCAAGTATTTCTGTATGTATCCTGTATAAATCAAGTGATCAATAAATATATATATTTTCCTCAAAAATATACATACTTAATATCAATTTTAATCTTGAAGAAATCATCATTTCTTAACACAAAAATTTAGGGAAACCTTGGTAAATATTTTTAGATACATTTTTAGGGAATAAGTTTCTCAAAAACTTGTATTTTTCTAAGTGTCAAAATTTATAAAAATTTTGACATAGTTTCCCCTAAAAATTGAGGTTTCCCATGTTTTCAAAACATGTGTTTATTTTCTTTTAAAATCATCACAACAATCAACAACTTATCAAGTGCCAAAATCAAGCAAAACACACTACATCATGAACTTGAAGTTCTTGTAAAAACTTGTAGTAACTTACCATGTTATTTAGTAGGTTTAGTTACCCTTAAAAACATGGTTGTTTATTTGTAAATCTCATTCTTGAAGGATTTAGTCATTTACAACTTGTAAGATGATTTTTCTAAAAATACTTCTTTTTGTATTTTTCTTGTTTCATAAGTGTTTATACACTTGTTTTTCTAATAAAAATAGTGTAAGTTTATGTAAAAATCAAGATCTTCTAAAAATCACATTTTAAACTTGGTTTTCTTGGAAAATCATTCACAAGTCTTAGATTCACAAGTTTACTAGCTCACTTTATTCATTATTTTACAAGAAATCATTTTTATTTATCAAGTTCATGTGTTTACTAGAAGATGATCATCATATGTTGTTACATGATCATCCTCCCACTTGCTAGATTAAGTGTTTAATCACCATCTAGCAAGTGTCATGTGATGATTAACATCATCATCTCTAGTAATCAACAAACAAATATCATTCATATACTAAACAATATCATTCCATCCATATATCCTCATATGTAAAGCTTTATGTTCCAAGATTCATGTTCAAGTCTTTTAGTGTTCTTGTTATGTCAACATAATATATCTTTTAACCACTAAAGATATGAAGAAATAAGAGATTGTGAGGGCTCACCACTAGCAACAAGGCTAGGGAAGATTACTAGAACTTGAAGGTGACAAAATGGTTGGATAAAAGCAAACGAAGATGGTCCTTCAAGATCCACAAGCTCCACACCTCTTAACTTAGCTCCTAACACCTTGTGTGCACCTTGGAATGGGTGGAAGTTGGATGAAAATGGTGGTGGTGTGGTGGTGGCTTGTAGCCGTGAGCAAGGGGAAGAGAGGGAGAGAGATTAGTGTGTTGAATGTGTTGGTGATTATGATGGATTGTGATCTCGTGTGTAGTTCTTATAACCCCCAACATGAGTTTTAACCAAAGGGTCTTATGTTTAGTAAGTACATAGCATATCTTACTAACAAATCATCAAGATCTTTTAATTAGGCCATGTGGCCGATTTTAAGTATAGGGGAAAGGGGTCTATTTGTAACTTTAATCATAATGTTATCTTATAGTATTTTGCAAAATCTCTAGTAAATCTACATAAGATTCATAATATCTAAATGGATCCAAGGAGAATCTAATGGGATCTTGGTGAATTAAGGGAAAGGTTACACAAGATCAAAGGTGGGACCTCCCATGACCGTCCACTTTAGGAGGGGGGGGGGGTAATGTGTAAATTTCATTCCCTAATTACATAAGTAAGTAAGCTTTCAAGTGTAAAGTTTAAGGATTTAATGTGTTATTATGTTATAAGAGGTGTTATGGTGTTCGGGGACCATAACTAGTTTGAAAATACTAAAAAAAGGCTTCTAGCAATATTTTGGTGTTCCGGATAATGTCCGGTTGTTCGGTTAGATACCGATTCGTTAAAGTGCTAAATTGCACCGTTTAGCGTCTTTTATGTACCCTTTTGTGCCCCTTTCAATTCCCGACACTTAGGAAAGTATTCAGGACCATTTAGTCACGTTTTTGCATGGTAAAATCTTGTTATAATGCTGAATTTTGCTGAAATGTATGAATTTCAGCATTTAAAGTGCGTTTCGGTTGCTATTTAGTGCGTATTTTAGCTTCCGGAAAGTCTATATTGTTAACCCTTGTATGTTCTCTTGGGTTTTAATGTATTCTTGTCGTTGGACCTACACCTAGGCCCCAAATTCTTTTGTCTGACTGCCTTCTGCAGATTTGTTGACACAATGTGTCTTACCGGTGAGTTTACTAGTATTTCTGACGCAACGCTGTTCATTAATGCATAAAGTAATTCTTGTAGTATAAAACGTGCATGAATTCACTTGTATAGTATGTAATCAGACAATGTTGACATTTAAGCACATAATTGCAGTCATTAAATAATAATTAAAGTGTACGAAAATTACTGGTTGGGTGCCAGTTGTCACAGTCTCCCCCTGTTAAAAGAATTTCGTCCCGAAATTCAGGCTGAACTAGCTCTCGCAGGAGTCTTCTTGAACAGGTGGGGGTACTTTTCTTTAAACTGGTCTTCACGTTCCCACGTGTACTCGGGTCCGTGCTTTGAGTTGCAACGTACTTTGACAAGCTTGACACTGCTCCTCCTGGTCTTGTTGACTTTCCAGTCTGTAACCTCAACGGGTTGTTCTGTAAATCGGAGGGTGTCATCAATATGCACTTCATCCGCAGGGATGATCACGTTTTCTTGTGTTGGACTCTTCTTGAGGTTGGATACATGGAACGTATCATGTACTCCATTAAGTTCTTCCAGTAATTCCAACTTGTGTCACACCCCGACCGCGTAAAACAACAAATCACGGCGGAATCGTCGGGGAGTGTTGTAACAGAATCATTGTTTCAAAACACACGGAAATTTGAAGTTTCGTTTTATTAAACATTAAATATTTACATCGTCTGGAAATCTAAATAAACAATTTAAACATAGTCTATCATTGTTATTAAGTCACTAAGGCCTCGTCCAGTCCTATGTGAGCATGCATCCTAGCAATCAACATCATTTAACAACACCTGAAACATATGTGAAAACAAAGTCAGCAAAGAAATGCTGGCGAGTACATAGGTTTTTGAGAGTGTCGGATTCATGGCTAGTTTACATGTTGCAATACTTAAAAAAAAACTTGTTTTGAAAAGTATTGTATTGCGACATAATTAACCAACTCAAATCAAGTTGGTTATAGTTATAAAATCTCGTAGCCATTATTCTTAACCCAAAACATTTATTTAATAAAATCAAATTGTAAAACATCTCGTAAAAACTTGTTAATAAATCTCGTTAATAAAACTCGTTAATAAAACTCGTTAATAAATCTCGTTAATAAAACTCGTATAGTTTATATTATTTCGAAAACCTCGTTTGTGTGACATCGTTTCAAAATCGTTTACCCAAGTGAACTAAATAACGCCACGGTATGTAATATGATGAAAACACTTATATATAGGAAGTACCAGCGGCGTATCCACCATGCTTTCATCACATTACACCCGTCCCGTTATCTAAACATTAACCGAAAACCAATCGTTTACCCAAATCGTTTAATTCGTTAAAAATCGCTTTAGTCGTTTAAATCATTCTCGTTTTAAATCGTGAAAACTACTTTTGATTGTCTCGCTAATAACATCCAAACCTTCGTAACTCGCCTATCGCTTCTCGCATTAATAAACCACCAAAGGGTAAATTAACAATCACAGATTCAGTCGTTACCTACCTAACCCACACATAACCATGGGTGCAGTCTGATAACGGGATTTGTCAGATCCTATGGTACTGGTCGGTTCGGCCAAAACTAATGGATATTATTCGTTATGTAAATACAACCAACAAGTTTGTTTACTATATCAAAATCGTTATAAATTTTGTATAAACCATTTTAATCGTTTTTGAAACCATTGTTAAAACCTCGAAAACATTTAGCACATATGAATCACCCCAAAACAATTGAAAACAGTAAAATAGGGGAACTATGTACTCACATAGTTACCACAAAACATGTAAAAATAGGGGATCTATGTACTCACCTGAGAATGCTTAGAGGTCTTGAACAACAACCAAGCAAAGCTAGAGGGAGCACAGAATCAATCGGCAACCTAATAACTATATAAATAAACTGGACCTAAGTCGGAAGATCGGATAGGATGAGGTTTTGTAAACCAAATGAGTATTGGAACTCATATGACATGGTTTAACAAAGTCTACATTCTAAATCGAAACCTAACCTATGTGCTTTCGACCCATTGTGACCCATTAAGGTAGCTTAAGCTACTTTAACGTGTCGTTCGCGCAAAAGCGTGTTCGAGACGTCTAACTAGTCCTATGACAAGTATTATATGCCTAAACATGATTAAATATGTTGCATAATCAATTAAGTGACAAAAGTTTGTGTTACATATGCTTAATTACCAATTATGCATGAAAAGGGAATTTTAGTCATTTACCTAAGGCATATAAACTACCTATCATACAACTAATTAAACCTAAGTGACCATAAGGTATAACCTCGGAAGGTTATTCCCTATGCAACTATGGTCACTAAACACGTTTGGTCGGATCCTAATGATCGACCAAACGGGTCGTGTTCGAAAGTCTAAGCGGGTGTTTAGTCCGCTTGACTTACGACTCTACACAAGCACTAATCTAAAACGTGATGAGTTAAACATGTTAAAACATGTTTAATGAATTTAGAAAATAGATTTGGTATCAAAACAAACGGTTTTGATACCTATAAGTAGTTTGGTTACAAAATACGCAAGAATGCGCATTTTGGCCGAAACTACGACTCGTCACTACACCTAGATAACGTGGTAATCAGTAGGTATAGTCACTAGGGACTATAACCATCGTGATTACGCTCACGTTATGAAGTTCAAAAGAACTTCGCATTGACCATAAACTGGTCAATGCAGAAAGTCAAACACAGTTTGACTTTCAGACTTGAAAAGCGATAAAAGAACGAAAGAATACTTACAAAAGGTCCCAGCAAGCTTTGATCCGATTTACTCTCAGGTATGAAGCATAAACTTCAACTTAGAGAGCCAAAATCAGATCATTGTGGGTTTTGCAAGTGAAAGGAGGTGGGTATATATAGGAAATCTAGAACCGTTAGGATCGTTCATCGTAAAATGAGCTTCGATCTCATCCGTACACATGTGCTCATGGTTTTGTGAAACCATGGGAGCCCATAGTTTCATTAAAACCATGTGCAAATGAGGGAAACAGCTGGAACAAGCTGGAATTTAGATTTTTCATTTTGGTCCCTTCCTAAGATAACTATGGCAGAATGACAAATTTGGTCCCTGAACTTCAGAATCTTGCATTTCGGCTCATTTTTGACACGTTTAAGCCCCGTTAACCTCATTTCAAGGCTCTAAAATGAAGTTAAAGTATAGGGAACTCAAAACATGCTCAAAAATATCTCGGATGTCGGTTCGTTTGGTCGTACGGTTGCGTTGTTCGGTTAATTACGACGAAACACGAACGAATGCGAAAAACGATCCAAATTACTCGACGAATGGAATTTTATGTCACACCCTGGCTTTTGCGGAAGCGTGGATTTATTTGGTGTGACTTCTTAATACCATAGCAACAATCACAACAATGCTATATGATAAAATACGGGATGTTCATCCATTAAAATGGTTTAGAAAATGCGCAACATATTGTTTTTAAAATACCAATCCCAAAACATATTACAAACATGACTTGTTTAAAATGAGTTCATAAGACTCAACGAAGAACTACCAACAAAACAAGGATTTGAGACATGCAACCCGTCCAGGAGTGAGTTGCACTTCCCAAACCCTACGACCCTGGATGACATCCTTAATTAGTACGCAGCTAACATGCACCACTTGCCAGATCCTATTCATTCCCTGAAATACATGTAATTTAAAAAGTCAACAAAAAGTTGAGCGAGTTCATGCATAAGTGAGTACGTAAAAGCCTTTAAAATAGTCTTGTCTGAAATAAAAGTCCCTGGTATGTAGCAATAAGGAAAAACTGATCACCATTGGGTTGCAAAGCCAATAGAATGTGTGAAATGATGCAGGAAGACTCAAACCTAGCAAATTTGTCTCCGGTATGAAGACATAGTCACCACTATGGGCCGCCCCGGCCTCACGGGTGTGGGCTCGCTACACCCAAATAGATCTATCACTCATGTCCCTTGGTCCTACAATGAGGATTAATGGCCTTAAGTGTTGTGCCCACCACTCACATGATCGCGTAATAAAAACCCTCCTTAAGCTAACCATACCATAAAATAATGTCTGTAACATGTATTTCACCCCCGAAATGTAAAACTGAAAATAGTTAAGAGAAAAGGGGGACATGAACTCACAGTAGTGCGTCTTGTACCGAATCTCAAACTCTGTCTGCTACACGACAACCTACACGTACTAATGTCTATTAGACGAACGGGCCGTGCCTTGGCTTAGAGTTTAGTATTTTGAGTTGCGTTACTTATATTGTTCCGCATGGTAGTTATTTGTTCGTTCAATGTTCTAGTAAATTTTAGTCTTAGAAAGCAAATATTTACTAAGTGTTAGAAGTTTCGGAAAATTTCGCCATAGTCTCCTTTGTAAATAGAGGTGTCCATGCTTAATAGCATATCATTTTCTTTTATATAAATCCCGTAGAGTGTTCCCACATAACCAACCCGACAATCATACATGCAATACACTACTTAAGTCATTTCAGCTTTATTAGACAAAACTGGACTGTTTTAGAGCATTTTAATAAAATAGTTACCCTTCTCCAAAAATTCCCAAATTTTTACAGAATATCATAAACGTTCCAAATTTTATTGTGCAAAAATATCGGCGCTCAGTTCATTACCAATATTATATAAAAATTTATTTATCCGACTGCAATCAGATTTGTTACTTTCTGATTGCAGTTTACGGGAAAATTCACTAAAAATCAATCGTAAGTCCGATCGATGAAATTCTAGTTGGAGGATCACGGAAACAACAGTGACCATCTACAGTAAAAATCCCATGAGCTGATACTACTCAGGTTTCGGGTTATGACTCTGAATACGACACACTTTTTCAGCAGAAAAAAATTCAGCTTGAGCTTCTGTCTTAAAACAATTCTTTAAAAATAGTAAACGACCTCGAAAAATTACGATTCCAGTGCCATTTGTTTGGTTATTCAAAATTACATAATTTAGACTCCAGAAATTCAGTTTTTCGAGTTAAAATGACCCAGTTACAGCCTGTTGAAGTTGGCTGGAAATTCCAATCAGCATGCTGTTCATAATGTAAAAGCTACTAAAACGCATCAACAAGGGTCCTAACCATGGTTTATCGATGATTTAATGATCAAAACTTATGCATGCTTTAACCAAACTCAAACCAACCTGATTTTAACTTCATACAAACTTTTTATGTGGGGTTTTTATGTAGAGTTCCATGTTCATATTTTTAGTGTTTTAGCTTTTGTGTGCCATGAACATTAAACAAAACATAACCAAGAACAAGATGGAACAAGGGTGTGAAGGGACTTACTACTAGCACAAGGCTAGGGTAGAAATCTAGAACAAAGATGAAGAGGAAAGATGGTGATAAAGACTTGAACAAGGCTTTCTTGAGAGCTCTTCAACTTGCACTTCTATGGAGGAGCTTCAAAGCTTGAAATGAGAACTTGTAGAGAAGAAGATGGAGAGTGTGCAAGTGATGGAGGTGGTTTCGGTTTGGGGAACCAAAATAGGGAGAGAGAGGTGAGGGTTGGAGTGTGGTTTTGGAAGAAATGATGAGAGACCTTGGAACTTGTAAGATTTCTTACATGTTTTGGCAAGTCCCACAAGTAACATTCTAATTTTTCAGCCAATAGAACAAGGAGGCATGATGAAGATGATTAGGGTGGGTCCCCATGGCTGGAAATCGGTTGGGGGGGGGTGGGTAAATTGTAAAAATTGTGACTAAAAGGTAACTAGGTAGTTAAATTGCAAGTATGGACTTATAAGTGTAGTGAAATGATTTTTAATGGGTGTTATGGCAAACGGGTACCATGACTAGCCAAAAATAGTAAAGCAATGTCATTGACAAAAATTTAGTGTCCCGGGTAATGTCCGGTTGTTCGGTTACGTATCGTTCCGTTAAAGTGTTAAATTGTACCGTATAGTGTCTTTTATGCAACTTTTTGTGACGAAATCATTCCTGGCACTTAGGAAAGTATACAGGAACACTCTGCCATGTTAGTGTATTCTACTGGTATAATAAAATGCTGAATTTTATAAAAGAATGTAGAATTTTGTATTTAACGCGTGTTTTAGGCACTTACCGGCACTATATCTATCACCTAATGACGCAGTCTTATGGTCCTCACTTCCCTACACTCCAAATGTGACAACCCGCACTAAACCAGGTATCCGTACGACTTAATTAGTAATTAATTACTGCTTAATTACTGTGCTTGCTTGAACTTGTGAATAAACTGCTACTTGAATAGTGATACATGTACTTACTTGCATCATACTTTACTTACCGTCACTACATTATTTACATGACTGAACCTTAGTGACAAACATGATGCACAAAAAGCACAGTAGCACTATAACGGATAACCTATTGAACATGCTGATAAAGCCAGCATCAGGCAAACACTGCCTCTAAGGCCTGTAAGAGCCTGAAATATTTTGCTACACTAAGTGGTGAGTGTAGGGATACAAGGGTTGTAGAACTGCGTCTCTAGGAATAAGTTACAATGATTGGATGTGCCTAAAACGTACTCTAAGTACAAAACTCAGCACTTTACATAATAATTCAGCTTTTAGCTAACTAGTAAAGTGCCAAAACATGAGGAAAATATTACTAGACACTTTCCAAAGTGTCAGAAATGAGTAGTGTCACTAAAAAGAGTAATAACGACACTTTAAAGCTTTAGTAACGCTTTAACGGATTACTATCCAACCAAACAACCGGACTATACCCGGAACATGAAAATATTGTTATTTTCATTATTTATCTTTTTCTGAGCCAGTTAGGGTCCCTGATTACCCTAACACCCTTTGTAACGCGTGACACACAACTAACCAAGTTAATCTCTAAACTTAACTTAGTTAACCTAACTAAGTAACCAACTAATGGTTAGAATCGAACTAAACCCCCCCCCCCTCTCTTTATAACCGTCCCCATGTAGGGGGACACACTTGTACCATTTTGAATATTAAAATCACTCATGTTTAATATCTCTAAGACACAAGATCCATTGGGTAATTAGCATGAGTATTATCTATAAGTATGAGCTATTATACATATGATCATTCACTTAACATAACACCACACAAAACTCTCTCTTTCTCTCTAAATAAGTCACGGCCGAACACCCCCCTCCCCATACATCCATTTTCGGCTTCCATCTTCACATCACAAGATCATACAAGCTTCAAGGATCACGTATAAGGAGTCTTGGTGCACTCGGAGTTCGAAGGACCCCTTTCTCTTGCTTTTATCCACGCCATTTTCATCAAGATTCTTCCCTAGCCTCGAGCTAGTGGTATGATGTTTTAATCCCTATCTTGAACTATTCTAAAGTGGTTAAAAGGATTTTTATCGGTTAAAACTCGTTAACATGCAAGATGATGCTTTAAAGTTTACTAAAAACACTAATAATGGTGGTTAATAGCACATAAGTTGTGTAAATGATGTAGTATTCGAAATGTATGATTATTTAGGCCCGATCTATGATGTGGTAGCTCGGATCATCGTTTAACCCGGTTTGGTAAGATCATGGATCTTAACATAAGCTTGTTTTGAATAATACAAGGGTTAAAAGGTGAAACTCTACCACACGCGAATCATGAACTTGTGTAAAAGAGTTTTACTTGTGAAATTGTGTTTAAAACTAGCAGATCTACGCATCTGCAAGTGGTATTTTCAAAGAACCACTATTAAAGAAATCATGTATTTTAAAAGATGGATTTTACACTAACACGCATGATTTTTATAAACCACAAGTGTGTAAACACTTGTGAAATGAAAAGATCCGACAAAATAACAGTTTTTGTAAAAGATGACGGGAAGTTGTAAAGATGGATTTTCTCTAAAAACGAGGTTTTTACAAGATCAAATTACCTTGTATGAAGATCTACTAAATTTAAGGGGATGTACACCACAGTTTTGGGAAAACTGCAAGTTCATGTAATTTTTGGCAGTTTACACATATGTTGATTTGTTGTTGTGCTGAAAGTTGTTCTGATCACATAAAGAAAATTGTTGAGTTGATTTGTTAAAGAAAATGATACGCTTGAAAGCGTGGCCACCTCCAGTTACAGAGGAAACTCTGGCGAAATTTTTCTAAAAACCTAACACCTGGAACTATTTACACTACAAGTGTTAGAATTACTTTTGGCATGTTTTCAAAATATAAAATTTCGCCATGACTTTATTTACTAAATATTCGGAGGTGGGATTTTCACAAAATTTAACGTGATAAATATATATTTTCACACACTGTTTATGATTATTTTGTGAAAATACATAGATATTATTTTTAGAGTAAAAATAATATTTACGAACGTTAACGAATCCAAAATAATACGAACGCTTTCACCATAAATATATAAGTTACACCGGTAATTATATTACCACTCGATTGTTAAAACGTAACTTACGCACTTACGAAAATATTTATGAACGCGTATTTTAACAACGTATTATTGGAGAAAAATTATGTGAAATAAAAAAATATAATATTTTTGAGAAAGATACTTATATTTTGGAATTGGAAATATATATATATATTAAGTGAGACTTAATGATATAATTTGAACGCACATGTATTGAATCCCCCATCCTTGGGAAGGAGATTAACTACCAAGTATAGACAGAATGTAAACACGAAATAGTTGTCTAACTATTTCCCAAAGACTTAAACTATAAAGCTAAGGCACGGCCGTCCGTCTAATAGAAATTAGCACCTGTAGGTCGTCGCACAGCTGCGTGAGCAGGAGATACTTGGTAGAGACGCTTCACTGTGAGTTCATGTCCCCCTTTTCTCTAACTGTTTTCAGTTTTCTTAACTGCGGGGGTGAAATACATGTTACTTTGATTACAAGTACTTTATACATGGTATGGTTAGCGTAAGGAGGTTTACTACTTAGATCATGTGAGTGGGTAGGTAGAAACACCGAGGGACGTAAGCGGTAGATCTATCTGGGTGTAGCGAGCCCAACTCTAGGCCCAACAGAACGGACCTCAGAGAGGCCCAACAGAACGGACCTTGGAGTGACTTTGTACCCAACGCGAAATCTGCTAGGTTTGAGTCTTCCTACTTGCACTTCACACATACTAATGGCCTTGCAAACCATTGGTGATCTCTTTTTCCTTACACTGCTACATACCAGGGAACTTTTATACTTACAAGTGTTTTACATACTCACTTACACATGAACTCGCTCAACATTATTGTTGATTTTTCAACTTACATGTTTTTCAGGAAATTAAAGATCTGGCACGGTATGTTATGTTTTCCCGCTGCATAAGGGTTCCAAGGTCATCCCAGTTTAGGAAATGTGACTCTTTCCTGGACAAGTCACAACTCTTAAACTGCGTTTATTTCATGTTTATGTTGTTCAAGACAATGTTTTACGTTATGGTGTTGTAAGTCTTTAAGACAATGGTATGTTACTCTGGTTTTAAAACTTAATCAAATGGATGATCTTGCATGATTTTATTTTATATAGCTTTGTTATGGTTAAGCTATGGTATTAAGAAGTCACACCAAAATTAACCACGCTTCCGCAAAGCCAGGGTGTGACAGCTTGGTATCAGAGCTCTGATCATAGCGAACTAGGACTCTTTCTCGAGTCTAGACTATGATCACTAGGGCTCTCACGAAAACATTTTTTTACTGCATACCACTTAAGTCCAGATCCAAAACTTTTTACAAACAAATGTTGAGCACATTGCACCTGTTCACCCTTTTGTTGCTCCCCCACCTGGTCCCATCCCACTAGAGCCCGAGCATGCACTGTTCGCGGCACACATGGATCCACCAGATGAGCATGCACAACACGGTTGGATACCTGCTGATGAGGATGTTCCACCTTTTCCCCCTCAGATCCCTGATACACGACATGTTGATTTTTCTTTTCAGGTTCCACAGTTTGTACCTCCAGCGAGGCCTGGAGAGGGTTCTTCAGCCCATCCTTTTGGGCATGTACCGATGTCTATCCCCTTCATGCCCCAGATGTCATCTGTTCCACCCTCTGTTGCTCCATTTCATGTGGCACCTTTTGATCCCACCAGTGAGCCGTTCCTTTGGGCACCAGACTCTGCTATGCCACCTACTGACCCCTACCATTCTTTCCACATGGGGTATACTATCGAGGACGTTTTGATGTCTTTTGTCGCCCAGCACGAGTCACACACGCATCGCATCCAGGAGCTTGAGAGAGCTCAGCTGCCACCATGCCAGTGCCATGGTCAGACACACTCTCCTCTGCAGCCATTTCGACCCTTACCTCCAGATTATGCTGCCCGTCTCTTTACACTAGAGCAGCAGGTTGCTTCTATCATTCGTACCCAGCGAGCCATGGAGGAGGACTGGCTCCAGTTACGTCGTTTGTTTTACACCCACTTTCCCCCTCCTCCACCGCCATCTGTATAGAGCTCATCAGTGCTGTTTGGGTAGACGTTGGTGAGAAGACGGCGAATGCTTTTGACTGCACAACATTTTTGGAGACCACTTTATGATCCTGACTTTTGTTGACATGTATTTGACGTATTTGACACTGACATGATATAGTTTTTGGACAGGGGTGATGTAGCCCCTAGTTGATTGATGATTGTATGACACAGGGATGTACTGATACACTTACTATGTGGTCTCGATATATGGCAATCGCAGTATTCTCACCATATTTGATTCGCTTGATTGCTTATTTATATTTTTATGACATGGGATGTTGTGTGATTGGTATTTGTGATGTATTGATAACATGAGATGTTATGTGCTATTACTATTACTATGTACGTACGCCTTACTATGGCCTGACCAACGTAAACCATCTTTTAGAAGATGCCGCCGAGACGTGAGACACGCATGCCTACCAATGAGGCAGAACTCCAGCAAATTATCGCTGCTGCCATTGCACAATACGCCGCCTCTCAAGGAGGGACTAGTGGAAGCAACTCTGGCAACACTGGCAACAACAATAATCCACCTCATGGTAATACCAAGTCATTTAGACCTACCATGACCTAATTGGATATCTTTAGCGATGATGCTAATGCCGTTCATATGTTACAACGTATGTGCAGGGTGCACCTACAAGCAGTTCTTAGACTGCAAGCCCGTAAACTTTGATGGCACAGGAGGTGCTGTCGCCTTTGTTCGTTGGGCCGAGAAAACTGAATCTGTTCTTCGCATGAGCAAATGCGCACTGGATCAGCAAGTCACCTATATCTCAGGGCTATTCTTGGATGGAGCCCTCTCTTGGTGGAATCTGCAAGTACAGACACTTGGCGAAGCTGCTGCCTACGCGCTGACCTGGACCGAACTGAAGGAACTTATGCACAAAAAGTACTGTTCCCGCGCAGAAATCCAGCGATTGGAGACCGAGTTCTGGCACTTGAAAATGGACGGTCCAAAGATCGCAGAATACGTTCAAAGGTTCCATGACTTATCGCATGTGGTACCCTACATGGTCACTCCTGAGTTCAAGAGAATCGAACGTTTCATTTGGGGACTAGCTCCTCAAATCATAAGCATGGTAACCTCATCCAAGCCTGCGACCATTACTGAGGCGATCGATTTGAGCGTAGCTCTCACTGAGGAGGCTATTCGCCTGAACAAGTTTGATGAGATCAAGACCAAGAAGGCAGAGACTCACGTCGAGTCATCAGGAGGTAACAAACGGAAGTTCTCGAACTTCAAGCAGGGCGCCAGTGTGGTGGTTAAGAAAGGAGGATCAGACACGCCAGCTCAGGTTACAGCTGGTAGAGGAAAGAAAGGAAAAGGGTATATGGGCACCCAGCCCAAATGCAACACCTGCCAGCGCCACCATTCTGGTCATTGCGGGCCAAAAGTATGCGAAGCATGTGGGAAACGTGGCCACTCGAAGGACACTTGTTGGGCCACTGCTGGTCAGGGAGGCGGGGGAGGATTCGGAAACAGAAATTACAACCGGGGTGGGAATGGAAATCGCCCACAAGGAAACTATGGAGGTAACGAGAATCGAGACAACAATGCTAACCAAGCGGGCGCCGTGAATCGTAATCAAAGGACTGATCAAGCTGGTGGAAACGGGCAAAGACTTGGATGCTTTAACTGCGGTGATATCGGGCATTTTAAGAAGAACTGCCCAGACCTAAACCAAGCCCGTGGGAGAGTGTTTCAAATCGAAGCAAGGGAAGCGCGCCAGGACCCCAATGTCGTTACTGGTACGTTCCCTGTGAACCAACGCTATGCATCCGTTTTATTTGATACTGGTGCCGATTATAGCTTCGTATCGTTAGAATTTAAGAATATGCTTGGTCTAGCTGCTAATAAGTTAGATATTCCCTACTCGATCGAATTGGCCAATGGAAAGTTAGTAGAAGCCAATGAAGTTTTCAGAGGTTGTGTGATTGAATTGGGAGAGCGTGAGTTCGCTCTAGATCTACTACCAGTCCAGTTGGGAAGCTTCGACGTGGTGGTAGGAATGGATTGGTTATCAAGCAACAAAGCTGAGATAGTTTGTCACGAAAAGGTTGTTCGTATCCCAACCGATGATGGTGAGACCATTGTTGTTCATGGAGAGAAGCGTGATACGGCGTCAAGAATTATCAGCTGCCTGAAAGCGCGAAAGTGTTTGCAAAAGGGATGTGTTGCCTTCCTGGCACACATTGTAGATAAGAAGGCTGCTGAGCCAAGAATAGAAGACATCCCTGTCGTGAGGGAATATCCAGAAGTCTTCCCAGAAGACTTACCTGGACTGCCACCTCAGAGACAAGTAGAGTTCCGCATTGACTTAGTTCCAGGCGCCGCGCCTGTGGCTAAGGCACCTTATAGACTTGCTCCGTCTGAGATGCAGGAACTGTCAACACAACTTCAAGAGTTGTTAGACAAGGGATTTATCCGACCAAGCTTCTCACCTTGGGGAGCTCCGGTCCTGTTTGTCAAGAAAAAGGACGGTAGTTTTCGTATGTGCATCGACTACAGAGAATTGAACAAGCTGACGATCAAGAATAGGTATCCTCTGCCAAGAATTGATGATCTGTTCGACCAACTTCAAGGTTCAAGCTTTTATTCAAAGATCGATCTTCGATCTGGATACCATCAGTTAAGGATACAAGAGGAAAGCATTCCGAAGACAGCCTTCAGAACTCGTTATGGGCACTACGAGTTCCTCGTTATGCCATTTGGTTTGACAAACGCACCGGCGGTATTCATGGATCTAATGAATAGAGTTTGCAAGCCGTACTTGGATAAGTTCGTGATTGTATTTATCGATGACATTTTAATTTATTCAAAGACGAAGGCTGAACACGAGCAGCATCTTAGAGCCATTCTAGAGCTGCTGAAGAAGGAACAGCTGTATGCCAAATTCTCTAAGTGCGAGTTTTGGCTACGAGAGGTGCAATTCCTTAGGCACGTGGTAAATGGAGATGGAATCCACGTGGATCCAACCAAGATCGAGGCGATCAAGGATTGGGAAACGCCAAAGACGCCAACCGAGATTCGGCAATTCTTGGGTTTGGCTGGCTATTATCGAAGATTCATTGAGAATTTTTCAAAGATCGCTCAACCATTGACGCTCCTCACGCAGAAGGATAAGAAGTTTGATTGGGGAATCAAACAGGATGAAGCGTTTCAGATATTGAAGGATAAGCTTTGTAACGCGCCAATCTTAGCTCTACCAGAGGGTACTGATGATTTTGTGGTATACTGCGACGCATCGCGTCAAGGATTGGGTTGTGTGTTGATGCAACGCCAAAAGGTTATTGCTTACGCATCGCGTCAGTTGAAAGTGCATGAAAAGAACTATACCACACACGATTTGGAGCTTGGCGCAGTGGTTTTTGCTTTAAAGATCTGGAGACACTACCTTTATGGTACGAAGTGTACAATCTTTACAGATCACAAGAGCCTACAGCATATATTCAACCAGAAGGAGTTGAATATGAGGCAAAGAAGATGGGTTGAATTGTTGAATGACTACGACTGCGAGATAAAGTATCATCCAGGGAAGGCGAATGTAGCCGCCGATGCCCTAAGTCGTAAAGAGAGAATCAAGCCCATAAGGGTTAGAGCTTTCGAAATGATTATACGAACCGATCTTTCCTTGCGCATTCGTGCCACGCAGAAAGAAGCTCTCAAGGAAGGAAACCTTGAAGAAGAATATCTCCGTGGGATGGAGAAGCTTTTGGTACCAAACGAAGAAGGAACATTATGTTTTGAGAAAAGGATTTGGGTTCCTCTGTTTGGTGATTTAAGGAAAGTTATTTTCGATGAAGCTCACAAGTCGCGGTACTCTATCCATCCAGGAGCGGATAAGATGTACCAGGATCTCAAAGATTATTATTGGTGGCCTAGGATGAAAGGCGATGTTGCTGTTTACGTGAGAAAATGTTTAACGTGCGCTAAGGTTAAAGCGGAATACCAGAAGCCTTCAGGACTCCTGCAACAACCTGAGATTCCCAAGTGGAAATGGGAACAAATCTCAATGGATTTTGTTACAAAATTGCCGAGAACGCCAAGAGGCCATGACACTATCTGGGTGATAGTGGATCGATTAACAAAGTCAGCACACTTCTTACCTATCAGAGAGAAGGATAATACGAGCAAGTTGGCTGAAATTTACATGAGAGAAATCGTTGCACGTCATGGAGTGCCTCTCTCAATCATTTCTGATAGAGACGGAAGGTTTGTGTCAAGGATATGGCAATCCTTCCAAGAAGCCTTTGGCTCACAATTAAATCTGAGCACTGCGTTTCATCCGCAAACTGACGGTCAAAGCGAGCGAACGATACAGACTTTGGAAGACATGCTGAGAGCGTGTGTTATGGATTTGGGCGGTAGCTGGGATAAACATTTGCCTTTGGTCGAATTTTCATACAACAACAGCTACCACACCAGTATTGGTGTCGCGCCATTCGAAGCCCTTTACGGACGCAAGTGCCGATCACCCCTATGCTGGGCTGACGCAGGTGATAGGCAGCTTGCTGGTCCCGAAATCGTCCAAGAGACGACAGACAAGATCGCGCAGATTCTTAAACGCATCGAAGCAGCTCGCCACAGACAGAAGGCCTACGCGGATCCAAACCGAAAACATGTGGATTTCCAAGTTGGAGAAATGGTGTTATTGAAAGTCTCACCCTGGAAGGGTGTGGCACGCTTCGGGAAGCGTGGGAAGTTAAATCCGCGCTACATTGGTCCTTTCAGAATTCTGGAAAGAATAGGACTAGTAGCATACAAGTTGGACCTACCTGCTGAACTGAATGGTGTTCACGATACATTTCATGTATCCAATCTAAAGAAAAGTCCAACTCAAGTCACCGTTGCCATTCCCACCGACGAGATTCATGTTGACGACACGCTCCACTTCGTTGAAGAACCTGTTGAGGTCACGGATTGGAAAGTAAACAAGACCCGCCGGAGCAGTGTCAAGCTCGTCAAAGTTCGTTGGAATGCCAGACACGGTCCTGAGTACACCTGGGAGCGTGAGGACCGGATGAAAGAGAAATACCCCCACCTTTTTCCTAAGAACCCTGCATCTACAAGCAGAACTTAAATTTCGGGAAGAAATTTATTTAACGGGGGGAGAATGTGACAACCCGCACTAAACCAGGTATCCGTACGACTTAATTAGTAATTAATTACTGCTTAATTACTGTGCTTGCTTGAACTTGTGAATAAACTGCTACTTGAATACTGATACATGTACTTACTTGCATCATACTTTACTTACCGTCACTACATTATTTACATGACTGAACCTTAGTGACAAACATGATGCACAAAAAGCACAGTAGCACTATAACGGATAACCTATTGAACATGCTGATAAAGCCAGCATCAGGCAAACACTGCCTCTAAGGCCTGTAAGAGCCTGAAATATTTTGCTACACTAAGTGGTGAGTGTAGGGATACAAGGGTTGTAGAACTGCGTCTCTAGGAATAAGTTACAATGACTGGATGTGCCTAAAACGTACTCTAAGTACAAAACTCAGCACTTTACATAATAATTCAGCTTTTAGCTAACTAGTAAAGTGCCAAAACATGAGGAAAATATTACTAGACACTTTCCAAAGTGTCAGAAATGAGTAGTGTCACTAAAAAGAGTAATAACGACACTTTAAAGCTTTAGTAACGCTTTAACGGATTACTATCCAACCAAACAACCGGACTATACCCGGAACATGAAAATATTGTTATTTTCATTATTTATCTTTTTCTGAGCCAGTTAGGGTCCCTGATTACCCTAACACCCTTTGTAACGCGTGACACACAACTAACCAAGTTAATCTCTAAACTTAACTTAGTTAACCTAACTAAGTAACCAACTAATGGTTAGAATCGAACTAAACCCCCCCCCCCCCTCTCTTTATAACCGTCCCCATGTAGGGGGACACACTTGTACCATTTTGATTATTAAAATCACTCATGTTTAATATCTCTAAGACACAAGATCCATTGGGTAATTAGCATGAGTATTATCTATAAGTATGAGCTATTATACATATGATCATTCACTTAACATAACACCACACAAAACTCTCTCTTTCTCTCTAAATAAGTCACGGCCGAACACCCCCTCCCCATACATCCATTTTCGGCTTCCATCTTCACATCACAAGATCATACAAGCTTCAAGGATCACGTATAAGGAGTCTTGGTGCACTCGGAGTTCGAAGGACCACTTTCTCTTGCTTTTATCCACGCCATTTTCATCAAGATTCTTCCCTAGCCTCGAGCTAGTGGTATGATGTTTAAATCCCTATCTTGAACTATTCTAAAGTGGTTAAAAGGATTTGTATCGGTTAAAACTCGTTAACATGCAAGATGATGCTTTAAAGTTTACTAAAAACACTAATAATGGTGGTTAATAGCACATAAGTTGTGTAAATGATGTAGTATTCGAAATGTATGATTATTTAGGCCCGATCTATGATGTGGTAGCTCGGATCATCGTTTAACCCGGTTTGGTAAGATCATGGATCTTAACATAAGCTTGTTTTGAATAATACAAGGGTTAAAAGGTGAAACTCTACCACACGCGAATCATGAACTTGTGTAAAAGAGTTTTACTTGTGAAATTGTGTTTAAAACTAGCAGATCTACGCATCTGCAAGTGGTATTTTCAAAGAACCACGTATTAAAGAAATCATGTATTTTAAAAGATGGATTTTACACTAACACGCATGATTTTTATAAACCACAAGTGTGTAAACACTTGTGAAATGAAAAGATCCGACAAAATAACAGTTTTTGTAAAAGATGACGGGAAGTTGTAAAGATGGATTTTCTCTAAAAACGAGGTTTTTACAAGATCAAATTACCTTGTATGAAGATCTACTAAATTTAAGGGGATGTACACCACAGTTTTGGGAAAACTGCAAGTTCATGTAATTTTTGGCAATTTACACATATGTTGATTTGTTGTTGTGCTGAAAGTTGTTCTGATCACATAAAGAAAATTGTTGAGTTGATTTGTTAAAGAAAATGATACGCTTGAAAGCGTGGCCACCTCCAGTTACAGAGGAAACTCTGGCGAAATTTTTCTAAAAACCTAACACTTGGAACTATTTACACTACAAGTGTTAGAATTACTTTTGGCATGTTTTCAAAATATAAAATTTCGCCATGACTTTATTTACTAAATATTCGGAGGTGGGATTTTCACAAAATTTAACGTGATAAATATATATTTTCACACACTGTTTATGATTATTTTGTGAAAATACATAGATATTATTTTTAGAGTAAAAATAATATTTACGAACGTTAACGAATCCAAAATAATACGAACGCTTTCACCATAAATATATAAGTTACACCGGTAATTATATTACCACTCGATTGTTAAAACGTAACTTACGCACTTACGAAAATATTTCTGAACGCGTATTTTAACAACGTATTATTGGAGAAAAATTATGTGAAATAAAAAAATATAATATTTTTGAGAAAGATACTTATATTTTGGAATTGGAAATATATATATATTAAGTGAGACTTAATGATATAATTTGAACGCACATGTATTGAATCCCCCATCCTTGGGAAGGAGATTAACTACCAAGTATAGACAGAATGTAAACACGAAATAGTTGTCTAACTATTTCCCAAAGACTTAAACTATAAAGCTAAGGCACGGCCGTCCGTCTAATAGAAATTAGCACCTGTAGGTCGTCGCACAGCTGCGTGAGCAGGAGATACTTGGTAGAGACGCTTCACTGTGAGTTCATGTCCCCCTTTTCTCTAACTGTTTTCAGTTTTCTTAACTGCGGGGGTGAAATACATGTTACTTTGATTACAAGTACTTTATACATGGTATGGTTAGCGTAAGGAGGTTTACTACTTAGATCATGTGAGTGGGTAGGCAGAAACACCGAGGGACGTAAGCGGTAGATCTATCTGGGTGTAGCGAGCCCAACTCTAGGCCCAACAGAACGGACCTCAGAGAGGCCCAACAGAACGGACCTTGGAGTGACTTTGTACCCAACGCGAAATCTGCTAGGTTTGAGTCTTCCTACTTGCACTTCACACATACTAATGGCCTTGCAAACCATTGGTGATCTCTTTTTCCTTACACTGCTACATACCAGGGAACTTTTATACTTACAAGTGTTTTACATACTCACTTACACATGAACTCGCTCAACATTATTGTTGATTTTTCAACTTACATGTATTTCAGGAAATTAAAGATCTGGCACGGTATGTTATGTTTTCCCGCTGCATAAGGGTTCCAAGGTCATCCCAGTTTAGGAAATGTGACTCTTTCCTGGACAAGTCACAACTCTTAAACTGCGTTTATTTCATGTTTATGTTGTTCAAGACAATGTTTTACGTTATGGTGTTGTAAGTCTTTAAGACAATGGTATGTTACTCTGGTTTTAAAACTTAATCAAATGGATGATCTTGCATGATTTTATTTCATATAGCTTTGTTATGGTTAAGCTATGGTATTAAGAAGTCACACCAAAATTAACCACGCTTCCGCAAAGCCAGGGTGTGACACCAAACCAGTGTAGTGCTCTATCCCTGGCTCATACTGGCCATAAAAACATTGTCTGTCTATGTGCTGGTATTGTCAGCATTATTTCTGAATCAACCGTTCAGTGTGTCAACTGTGCTGAGTGCATCAAGTATGTCACTAATGTCGGTGTGTAATGAATGGAGTGACTGTATAAAATGTGATGCATGTATATATGATGTAGAATCATAGAGCAGTTTAAATTGTCAGTTGTAATCAAGCACAGTCATTAAGCACGTAATTATGATTAATTAATTTGTACAGTACCTGAAATTTTGAGGGTTGTCACATTCTCCCCCCGTTAAGAAAATTTCGTCCCGAAATTTTAGGTCCTACGCTTAGTTGCACGGGTCTTAGGGAATAAATGTGGGTACTTGGCCTTCATACGATCCTCACGTTCCCACGTGAATTCTGGCCCATGTCTTGCATTCCATCGAACTTTGACGAGCTTGACACTACTCCTGCGTGTTTTGTTAATCTTCCAATCAGTGACCTCAACAGGTTCTTCAACAAAGTGGAGTGTGTCGTCGATATGAACTTCGTCAGCAGGAATGATCACTGTCTCTTGTGTTGGACTCTTTCTCAGATTTGATACATGGAATGTATCGTGAACACCATTGAGTTCCGCTGGCAGGTCCAACTTGTATGCTACAAGCCCAACCCTTTGTAGGATTTTGAAAGGGCCAATGTAACGCGGATTCAACTTCCCACGCTTCCCAAAGCGTGCCACACCCTTCCAGGGTGAAACCTTTAACAAAACCATATCCCCAACTTGAAACTCCAGGGACTTCCTATTTGGATCTGCATAGGCTTTTTGTCTATCGCGAGCCGCCTCGATGCGTTTTCGAATCTGTGTGATCTTGTCGGTCGTCTCTTGGACGATTTCAGGACCAACAAGCTGCCTATCACCTGCATCAGCCCAGCATAGTGGTGATCGACACTTGCGCCCGTCAAGAGCTTCAAATGGCGCGGCTCCAATACTTGTGTGGTAGCTGTTGTTGTACGAAAATTCGACCAATGGTAAATGATTATCCCAGCTACCACCTAGATCCATTACGCATGCTCTTAGCATGTCCTCCAATGTCTGAATAGTTCTTTCGCTTTGGCCATCAGTTTGCGGATGAAATGCAGTGCTCAGATTCAACTGCGATCCAAAAGCTTCTTGGAAGGATTGCCAAATCCTTGATACAAATCTCCCATCTCTATCTGAGATGATCGAGAGAGGCACTCCATGACGTGCCACAATCTCTCGCATGTAAATCTCCGCAAGTTTACTCGTGTTGTCTTTCTCTTTGATCGGCAAGAAGTGCGCAGACTTTGTCAAACGATCCACTATTACCCAAATCGTATCATGGCCCTTGGGTGACTTTGGCAGTTTCGTTATGAAGTCCATGGAGATCTGTTCCCACTTCCATTTAGGTATTCCAGGTTGCTGCAAAAGACCTGAAGGTTTTTGATATTCGACCTTTACCTTGGCGCACGTTAAGCATTTGCTAACATATACTGCAACGTCGCCTTTCATCCTTGGCCACCAATAGAAATCCTTAAGATCTTGGTACATTTTATCCGCTCCTGGATGAATTGAGTACCGTGACTTATGAGCTTCGTCAAAGATAACCTTCCTTAAACCACCAAACAAAGGAACCCAAATTCGTCTCATGAAGCACAAATGTCACACCCCGACCACGTAGAACATACAAAACGTGGCGGAAACATCGGGGAGTGTTGTAACAGAATTAATCGTTTCAAATCCATGGCAATTAAAGTTTCGTTTTATTAATCAAACATGAGAGTTTACATTGTTTTAAACAAGAAACATAGAGTACATAACATAAATTAACTAGTTCTTGTCTCGTTTTAAGTCACTAAGGCACAGGTCCGCCTAAGTATGTCTTGATAAGTCCTATGCATCATCTCCTGAAAACACATGTGAAAATAGGTACGTCAGCATAAAAATGCCTGTGAGATACATAGGTTTTGTGAAAATAGGATTCATGACTTATAAGTTTAGAAAGAGTTGTTTAATAAAGTTTAGTCACGAACCTTGTAAATTGTTTTGTTTTGTAAATCGTTTGAAAAACAATAAGTTCAGATGATATGTATACATAAGAGAATAATGTATGGTTAAATGAATAACCATGTAGAATGAGTTTGTATAAGATAAGTTGTTTGTAAAACAATGTCTTGTGAAAAGTATGTTATTTGTATAAAATGTTATATGTCTCAAATTGAAATGATTCAAATAACGCTATGATATGTAATACCATACAAACACTTATATATAGGAAGTACCAGCGGCGTATCCACCATGCTTGTATCAAATAACACACGCCTCGTTACTTAATCACTTACTCAAACCAAACCATCAGGATGTAATGTTTAACAATTGTAGAAATGCTTAGGTATAGTCAAATGTTTATTGTCAAATGGTTCACATGGTTCAGTAGATATAAATGGTTCACATAATGTAATATAATGTGTCCATATGCTGGATGAGCATATGCAACAAATTGTAATGTAAAACAATGTACTAAGTATGCACACAATGGATATACATAGCATGAAATGTAATGTAAAACAATGTACTAAGTATGCAGACAATGGACATACATAGCATGAAATGTAATGAAATCATGTACTATAATGTACTAACGAACATAGCAGGTATATGATGTGAAAACATGGAAAGCATGAAAGTAACAAGTAGGCACATGTGTTCCACCCCAAAACGTTTGGAAAACAGTAAAAGAGGGGTCTATGTACTCACTTGAGATTGCTCAGTAGTCCTTGAGTAATAACCAAACAATGCTAGAGATCGCGGATATCAAACGACACCCAAATATAGGTGACTATGTTAATAACCCGGACCTAAATCGGAGGATTGGGTAGAATGAGGGTTCGTAAACCAAACGAGTATGGAGACTCATGTAATATGGTTTAACAAAGCCTACTTACTAAATGAAACCTAACCTAAGTGCTTTCGACCCATCGTGACCCATTAAGGTAGCTTATGCTACTTTAACGCGTCGTTCGCGTGAAACGCGTTCGCCTAACTAGTCCTATGACAAGTATTATATGCCTATAATGTTTAATTATGTTACATAATCAGTTAAGTGACGAAAGTTTAGGTTACATATGATTAATTACCAATTACACATGAAAAGGGTATTTTGGTAATTTACCTAAGGCATATAAACTACCTATCATACAACTACTTAACGAAGCGACCATAAGGTATAACCTCGGAAGGTTATTCCCTATATACTATGGTCACCTAAAGTATTTGGTCAGATCCTAATGATCGACCAAATGGGTCGGGTTCGAAGGTATATGCGATTTATCAGATCGCTTACCCTTACGACCCTAGACAACGTGGTAATCAGTAGGCATAGTCCCAAGGGACTATAACCATCGTGATTACAATCACGTTGTGAAGTTCAAACGAACTTCGCATTGACCATAAACTGGTCAATGGAGAAAGTCAAACAAAGTTTGACTTTCAGACTCGAAAAGCAATAAAGAACGAAGGAACACTTACAAAGGGTCCCCGAATGCTAATCTCGATCCAAGTAGCTCAGGTATGAAACAATGGTTTCAACTTAGAGCTTCTCAAATCAAGATTCTTGTGGGTTTTGCAAGAAGTGGGGGTGGGGTATTTATAGGATAACAAGAACCGTTAGGATCGTTTCTCGTTAATCGTGCTTTGATCTTGTCCATACATGTGCACACATGGTTTTGTAATACCATGTGCACTCAATACCAGCCCATAGATTCAAGGAATACCATGTGCAAGTGTGGAAAGGACCAGATCCAATGTTTCTGCAAATTTTGCTGTCTGGAGACTGCTTGCGCACTGCAAAACTCAGAGTGTTGAGGTGCGCAAGGACCTTGCTGACCAGAAAGTTTCAAAAATGGCAGAACAGGCCCCTGCAGCTCCAAACTTGGTTTTCGATGCATTTTTGACACGTTTAAGACCCGTTAACCCCATTTCAAAGCTCTAAAATGAAGTTAAAGTATAGGGAGCTTAAAATATGCTCAAAAATATCTCGGATGTCGGTTCGTTTGGCCGTACGATCGCGATGTTCGCTTAATTACGACGGAATGCGCATAAGCGCGAAAAACGATCCAAATGACGTGACGAATGGATTTTTCTTGTGCCAAACACTAAAATAAAATGTTTTAGTGCTTACATAAATTTTTGGATGTCCGGATGTATTCAGAACGTAAGTTATGCGCGAAAATGCAAACTTATGCACTTTTTGACGTTTTTAGTCCCTGAATGACCCAAAAGTTTATTTTAGCACACCGAACCCCTCAAAGCCTATTTCTAAGCTATGTAAAGGATATTTATGGTATGTTTAACTTATGGCCATGTTCCGGAATGTCTGTTACAGTTCAAATTGGCATACTTTCGTAGTTTGTCAACTTTAGTCCCTGCAAGCGATTTAACTTGATTTCGGCATACCAAACCATCCAAAACTTATTTCTAAGTTATGTAAAGGTTATTTAAGGTATTTTAAGCCTATTTCACTATTCCGGAGTGTGCGTTGCATTAAACTGGTTATATTTACGCATAAGTGCGCGTATAACCTTCCAGAAAGCGATTTAGAGCTTGAAATCGGACAAGAATTGATATGTGCAAAAGATACACATATTTATACTGATCCAAAGTATGAAATACAATATTTCATTGGTTTGGTATTTGTTTGATGGTCGCAGTGACACAGGTGTCATAGTCTCCCCTACTTTAGGAAATTTCGTCCCGAAATTTATTCGTAGGAGTCTATTTGTGACTTTGTGATAAATAACCATCAAAGATAAGCAAGGCATAATCCTGTTATTTCTCTTTAACGGACATTTTTCAGAAATGAAAAATGAACGGAGTTATTTTCAACAGGCATTCTTTAGAAACGAAAATGAACGGAACGAGTCATTTTTCCACAATTTCTTCAGAAACAAAAATGAACGGAACGAGTCATTTTTCACAATTTCTTCAGAAAAAAAAATGAACGGAACGAGTCATTTTCCACCATTTCTTCAGAAACAAAAATGAACGGAACGAGTCATTTTTTTCACAATTTCTTCAGAAACGAAAATGAACGGAACGAGTCATTTTCCACAATTTCTTCAGAAACAAAAATGAACGGAACGAGTCATTTTTCACAATTTCTTTAGAAACCAAAATGAACGGAACGAGTCATTTTCCATAATTTCTTCAGAAACAAAAATGAATGGAACGAGTCATTTTTCACCATTTCTTCAGAAACGAAAATGAACGGAACGAGTCATTTTCCACTATCTCTTCAGAAACAAAAATGAATGGAACGAGTCATTTTTCACCATTTCTTCAGAAACGAAAATGAACGGAACGAGTCATTTTCCACTATCTCTTCAGAAACAAAAATGAACGGAACGAGTCATTTTTTCACAATTTCTTCAGAAACGAAAATGAATAGGGTTAACTCTAGATACATGACAAAACTTGTTGTGGTTTTTGTGCACTAAATTCCATAATTATGTATGCATCCATAATTACGTAATTCCTTGCACAGTCCGCACAGTTTGTTTTGTAATGTTTTGGGGAAGGATATCAAACTTGTGATGAGGGTGACTAGACTACCATAGGGTCCTTTTAATTAGATCGACAGAGGATCTTCTTAGTTAGGCCACCAAGGAGTCCCTTCAGCTATTTCATCACATGATATTCCTAACCAGATTTTTGGATCAATCTGTTTAACTAGACCACTCAAGGGGTCTAATTATGGAATAGTACAATATAATCCAAGGGTCTTTACCATTACGTAAAAGATCATTAAAGATTTAATATAGTACCTTTGGATATCCTACTATGAATCCCTTATACGAAGATATGGAAGATTCTACGAGGATTTGGATAACAAAACTTGGATTACACAAAAACATAAAAGGAAACACATAAGCACATAATCGCATAGTTGTTTAATTCGATTATTAATTTGTTATTAACTTGTTATCGATTGAAAATGGATGTGGAAACCAGTTGATAGACTTCGATGTCCTCTGGGATCTATCTGAAAAGATAGGAAGATCTTCCAAAAATTCGATTTTGTTTTCAAAGAAACGTAATATTTGAATTAAGGAACACAAAAATTTTAGGATTTACGAAAATACCCTTAGGTACCTTATTAAGGATTTATAGTGGTACTTTGGGTATTCGTCTAGTGTTGTAACTTGCGCCTTGTACTTCGTTTCCTTGGAAGAAACGGGTACTTAGGAATTTCGTGGATAACGCAAGAGATCATAAAATAGAAAAATTTTGGGGGGTAGTTTGCTTTTCAAGGAATACGATTCCTTGATTGTTGGTATTGTAAGGGATATGTTGTTTATACATACAACCACATAAATACATCGCAATGTAAATAAAAGATTTATTTATAAACAATGATAACAACTATTTCATGGACCTTGACAACAAAGGAAAATAATACATAAGACGTGATTATTTCTAAAGGGTGTTGTCTTCTAGTCGGTCAGATGCTCATCCCTGTGCTGGATTTGCATTAGCAAGCTTTGGGCAATTTCTTCGGAAATGGCCCATCTCGCCACAATTGTAGCAAGAACTTGGTGGAAAGCGAGCTTGAGCAGGATTGTTGTCAGCTTGATTTGGTGCAACTGCTGCTACGCAAAATTTTGCTGTATGACCTTTACGTCCACAAATTTGACATTCGCGGCACTTCACACTAGCATGATGATGAAGGTTACATTGGTTGCACAAGGGTGAAGTTCCATTGTATGGTTTCCTACCAGGGGGTTGAGCTGGTTGGTTGGGGACGGCTTGATCATTGTGAGTAACCATGGCGAAGTTCTGAGAAGCCTTTCGCTTCTTTGACTTCTTAGGGGATCCAGTCTGTTCATCCATGATCTTTGATTCCTCGATTGGTTTTGATTCCTCGACCGGTTTCTTGTCACCCTTTCGGAAAAGCTTACGTTTCCTGATCTGAGATTCAGTCAAGGTTGCAGCTAGCTCAATGGCCTGCCTAACCGTAGTGGGGTTACTACAGTAACAATGTCCTGAACTGAGTCAGGGAGACCATCAATGTATTTTTCAATCGCCTTATCCAAAGGCGTAACCATGGTAGGACACAACAGGCTCAGCTCCTTATATCGATCAGTGTAGGCTCGATGTTCACCGCTGTCTTGCTTAAGATCGTCGAATTCCCTTTCCAAGGCCCTGATCTCGTGACGAGGATAGAATTCCTTCATCATCAGTGCTCTAAGTTCTTCCCACGTTTGAGCCAGTGCCACTTCGGCACCCCTATCTCTCACCACACCTTTCCACCACGTCAAAGCTCGTTTCTCAAAGACACTAGATGCGAAATCTACCTTTCGCTCGTTTGGACATTGAACATGTCTGAAGGTGCTCTCTAGACTCTCAAACCATTGCAGAAGTGCAGTCGCTCCTTGAGACCCAGAAAACTTTGATGGCTTAGCTGAGTTGAACGTCTTGAAGTTGCAGAGGGCATTATTGTTGTTGAGAGCTTGGTGACATTGAGCAACGATGTTCGGGATTGCAGCAGTCATTTGCTGTGTAATGACAGCTGCCAGCTCTTCAATAGATACCGGATTTTCGCGTCGTGGAGGCATTCTAAAAGGGGAAACAAGAGAGAAAACAAATGAAATGGCATTGGGTAAGGATAGGATGTTACAATTACCGAACAAAATCATGGGTGATGGTCATTTGTTTGAACCACGAAGCAAACAAACAACACAAAGGCTTAATCAAAGCAAATAGATCCTCATAATGTATCGCGAAGACATGCTCGCCTATAAGTGGACACTCACCCCAAGAGTTCCCAGGTAAGAGTGACTGGTCCGATTATGTGGATTTGTACGAACACTTTAGCCTTAGACAGAAAACTCAGGGTACAGGCACCCACCCTTCCAGTTTGCACGTGTTCACATTATTTAGAACCAAAAACTTTGATGAGAGTTTGAAATCTCAAAGGGGTTCAAAACCATATAACAGAGGGTTCAAAACCTTACAATAGAGGGTTCAAAACCTAGCAATCAATCATCCAAGAACAGATGATTAATTTTCAAAGCGGTTTCGAAATTTATGTTCTTGTTGTGGTCGTCGCCTAAGGATAGGTGACGGTATTGTTTTATGACTAAACGCAAGTAAACTCGCATTAGGGTCCTAGGAAGGTTATAGACTAGGTCAAAGTATTACTAATAACCTAATTCCCTATAACCATTGGCTCTGATACCATCTTTTCTGTCACACCCCGACCACGTAGAACATACAAAACGTGGCGAAAACATCGGGGAGTGTTGTAACAGAATTAATCGTTTCAAATCCATGGCAATTAAAGTTTCGTTTTATTAATCAAACATGAGAGTTTACATTGTTTTAAACAAGAAACATAGAGTACATAACATAAATTAACTAGTTCTTGTCTCGTTTTAAGTCACTAAGGCACAGGTCCGCCTAAGTATGTCTTGATAAGTCCTATGCATCATCTCCTGAAAACACATGTGAAAATAGGTACGTCAGCATAAAAATGCCTGTGAGATACATAGGTTTTGTGAAAATAGGATTCATGACTTGTAAGTTTAGAAAGAGTTGTTTAATAAAGTTTAGTCATGAACCTTGTAAATTGTTTTGTTTTGTAAATCGTTTGAAAAACAATAAGTTCAGATGATATGTATAAATAAGAGAATAATGTATGGTTAAATGAATAACCATGTAGAATGAGTTTGTATAAGATAAGTTGTTTGTAAAACAATGTCTTGTGAAAAGTATGTTATTTGTATAAAATGTTATATGTCTCAAATTGAAATGATTCAAATAACGCTATGATATGTAATACCATACAAACACTTATATATAGGAAGTACCAGCGGCGTATCCACCATGCTTGTATCATATTACACACGCCTCGTTACTTAATCACTTACTCAAACCAAACCATCAGGATGTAATGTTTAACAATTGTAGAAATGCTTAGGTATAGTCAAATGTTTATTGTCAAATGGTTCACATGGTTCAATAGATATAAATGGTTCACATAATGTAATATAATGTGTCCATATGCTGGATGAGCATATGCAACAAATTGTAATGTAAAACAATGTACTAAGTATGCACACAATGGACATACATAGCATGAAATGTAATGAAATCATGTACTATAATGTACTAACGAACATAGCAGGTATATGATGTGAAAACATGGAAAGCATGAAAGTAACAAGTAGGCACATGTGTTCCACCCCAAAACGTTTGGAAAACAGTAAAAGAGGGGTCTATGTACTCACTTGAGATTGCTCAGTAGTCCTTGAGTAATAACCAAACAATGCTAGAGATCGCGGATATCAAACGGCACCTAAATATAGGTGACTATTTTAATAACCCGGACCTAAATCGGAGGATTGGGTAGAATGAGGGTTCGTAAACCAAACGAGTATGGAGACTCATGTAATATGGTTTAACAAAGCCTACATACTAAATGAAACCTAACCTAAGTGCTTTCGACCCATCGTGACCCATTAAGGTAGCTTATGCTACTTTAACGCGTCGTTCGCGTGAAACGCGTTCGCCTAACTAGTCCTATGACAAGTATTATATGCCTATAATGTTTAATTATGTTACATAATCAGTTAAGTGCCGAAAGTTTAGGTTACATATGATTAATTACAAATTACACATGAAAAGGTTATTTTGGTAATTTACCTAAGGCATATAAACTACCTATCATACAACTACTTAACGAAGCGACCGTAAGGTATAGCCTCGGAAGGTTATTCCCTATATACTATGGTCACCTAAAGTATTTGGTCGGATCCTAATGATCGACCAAATGGGTCGGGTTCGAAGGTATAAGCGATTTATCAGATCGCTTACCCTTACGACCCTAGACAACGTGGTAATCAGTAGGCATAGTCCCAAGGGACTATAACCATCGTGATTACAATCACGTTGCGGAGTTCAAACGAACTTCGCATTGACCATAAACTGGTCAATGCAGAAAGTCAAACAAAGTTTGACTTTTGGACTCGAAAAGCAATAAAAGAACGAAGGAACACTTACAAAGGGTCCCCGAATGCTAATCTCGATCCAAGTAGCTCAGGTATGAAACAATGGTTTCAACTTAGAGCTTCTCAAATCAAGATTCTTGTGGGTTTTGCAAGAAGTGGGGTGGGGTATTTATAGGATAACAAGAACCGTTAGGATCGTTTCTCGTTAATCGTGCTTTGATCTTGTCCATACATGTGCACACATGGTTTTGTAATACCATGTGCACTCAATACCAGCCCATAGATTCAAGGAATACCATGTGCAAGTGTGGAAAGGAGCAGATCCAATGTTTCTGCAAATTCTGCTGTCTGGAGACTGCTTGCGCACCGCAACACTCAGAGTGTTGAGGTGCGCAAGGACCTTGCTGACCAGAAAGTTTCAAAAATGGCAGAACAGGCCCCTGCAGCTCCAAACTTGGTTTTCGATGCATTTTTGACACGTTTAAGACCCGTTAACCCCATTTCAAAGCTCTAAAATGAAGTTAAAGTATAGGGAGCTTAAAATATGCTCAAAAATATCTCGGATGTCGGTTCGTTTGGCCGTACGATCGCGATGTTCGCTTAATTATAACGGAATGCGCATAAGCGCGAAAAACGATCCAAATGACGCGACGAATGGATTTTTCTTATGCCAAACACTAAAATAAAATGTTTTAGTGCTTACATAAATTTTTGGATGTCTGGATGTATTCAGAACGTAAGTTATGCACGAAAATGCAAACTTATGTCGTTCAATTTTAAGAACAGTGCTCGGGTCCAGGCGTTCCTAGAAGACTGGAAGCTCGAAGAAGCTGAGAGATTTGGAAATGACTAATGTCTTACTTGTAATCTGTTTTAGTTGATGTGTCTTTGGCTGTTTTTCTTGTTTACTTATATGTGGCATGTCACATATAAGAACTAGGGGGTATTTCAACCTCTCTACTTGTGCTTTTGATATTGTTTATAATAGAATCACCGGGGTAACCCTTTACCCAAAAAAAATGCAAACTTATGCACTTTTTGACGTTTTTAGTCCCTGAATGACCCAAAAGTTTATTTTAGCACACCGAACCCCTCAAAGCCTATTTGTAAGCTATGTTAAGGATATTTATGGTATGTTTAACTTATGGCCATGTTCTGGAATGTCTGTTACAGTTCAAATTGGCATACTTTCGCAGTTTGTCAACTTTAGTCCCTGCAAGCGATTTAACTTGATTTCGGCATACCAAACCATCCAAAACTTATTTCTAAGTTATGTAAAGGTTATTTAAGGTATGTTAAGCCTATTTCACTATTCCGGAGTGTTCGTTGCATTAAACTGGTTATATTTACGCATCAGTGCGCGTATAACCTTCCAGAAAGCGATTTAGAGCTTGAAATCGGACAAGAATTGATATGTGCAAAAGATACACATATTTATACTGATCCAAAGTATGAAATACAATATTTCATTGGTTTGGTATTTGTTTGATGGTCACAGTGACACAGGTGTCACAACAAAGTTCCTTCCTCGTTTGGTACCAACTGCTTCTCCATCCCACGGAGATATTCGTTCTCAATATTCCTTTCTATGAGAGCTTCTCTCTGCGCGGCACGAATGCGCAAGGAAAGGTCTGTCTGGACGATCATCTCCAAAGCGCTAACCCTTATGGGCTTGATCCTTTCCTTCCGACTTAGGGCATCGGCGACCACATTCGCCTTCCCTGGATGATACTTGATTTCACAATCGTAGTCGTTCAACAGTTCAACCCAGCGTCTTTGCCTCATGTTGAGCTCCTTCTGATTGAATATGTGCTGCAGGCTCTTATGATCAGTGAAGATCGTACATCGTGTGCCGTATAAATAATGTCGCCAAATCTTCAATGCGAATACCACTGCGCCTAACTCTAAGTCATGCGTGGTATAGTTTTTCTCATGTATCTTCAGTTGGCGTGAAGCATAGGCTATAACTTTCTGGCGTTGCATCAACACACATCCCAAACCTTGACGCGAGGCATCACAATATACCACGAAGTCTTCCGTGCCTTCGGGTAGAGATAGGATCGGTGCGTCACAAAGTTTGTTCTTCAGCAACTGAAACGCTTCTTCTTGCTTGTCACCCCAATCAAACTTCTTGTCTTTCTGCGTGAGCGCGGTCAGGGGTTGAGCTATTTTTGAGAAATCCTCAATAAACCTTCGATAATAACCAGCCAATCCTAAGAACTGTCGAATCTCATTTGGCATCCTTGGAGTCTCCCAATCCTTGATTGCCTCGATCTTTGTGGGATCAACATGAATTCCATTTCCATTTACCACGTGACCAAGAAACTGGACTTCGCGTAGCCATAACTCACACTTTGAGAACTTAGCGTATAACTTCTCCTTCTTAAGTAGCTCTAGAATAGCTCTTAAGTGCTGTTCGTGCTCGTCCTTCGTCTTCGAGTAGATTAGAATGTCATCGATAAACACGATCACAAACTTATCCAAGTACGGCTTGCAGACTCGGTTCATCAGGTCCATGAAAACTGCCTATGCGTTTGTTAATCCAAACGGCATAACCAAGAACTCATAATGTCCATAACGAGTCCTAAAGGCCGTCTTTGGGATACTATCCTCTTGTATCCTGAGTTGATGGTATCCTGAGCGAAGATCGATCTTTGAATAGAAGCTTGAACCTTGCAGCTGATCAAACAGGTCATCAATTCTCGGCAAAGGATATCGGTTCTTGATAGTCAACTTGTTAAGCTCGCGGTAGTCTATACACATACGAAAGCTACCATCCTTCTTTTTAACGAACAGAACCGGAGCTCCCCAAGGCGAGAAGCTTGGTCTGATGAATCCTTTATCCAATAGCTCCTGGAGTTGTGTTGAAAACTCCTGCATCTCCGACGGTGCAAGTCTATAGGGCGCCTTGGCTACAGGTGCGGCGCCTGAAACCAAGTCAATGTGGAATTCGACTTGTCGCTGTGGCGGCAATCCTGGCAAGTCTTCTGGAAAGACTTCAGGATATTCTCTTACAACCGGAATGTCTTCAATCCTTGGCTCAGCAGCTTCTTTATCCACGACGTGTGCCAAAAAAGCAACACACCCCTTCCGTAAACACTTTCTAGCCTTCAGACAGCTAATAATCCTCAGTGGCGTATCATGCTTCTCTCCGTGCACTACGATCGTTTCTTCATCCGTCATTGGGATGCGGATGGTCTTATCGTGACCAACGATCTCGGCCTTGTTGCTCGATAACCAATCCATTCCCACTACCACGTCGAAGCTTCCCAACTCGACTGGTAGTAGATCTAGCGTAAATTTGTGTCCTCCCAGTTCTATCATACATCCTCTGATGACTTCTCCCGTTTCAATCAGTTTCCCATTCGCTAATTCGATCGAGTATGGAACGTCTAACTTACTAGTGGCCAACCCAAGTATATTTTTAAACTCTAACGATACGAAACTATAATCGGCACCAGTATCAAAAAGAACAGATGCAAAGCGTTGGTTTATAGAGAACGTACCGGTGACAACGTTCGGATCCTGGCGCGCTTCCCTTGCGCCAATGTTAAAGATTCTGCCATGTGCCTGATTCAGTTTTGGGCAATCCCTTTTAAAGTGCCCAGCATTCCCACAATTGAAGCATCCTGGCCCTCGGCCATTCCCATTTCCATTTCCATTTCCGCCTCGACTCCCAATCGCTCCCTGATTACCAGCTTGATTCGTGGCATTCCCACGATTACCATTTCCCCCATTATTCCCTTGTGGCCGGTTTCCATTGCCACGGTTGTTGTTATTGAAACCCCTTTGGCCACCCTGGCCTGATCCAACCCAGCATGTCTCCTTTAAATGGCCCGTCCTCCCGCAGGATTCGCATTTTCTAAATCGGCATGGGCCGGGTGATGGAACTGGCAAATACCACACTTGGGCAGAGTGCCCATGTAACCCTTTCCTCTGTTTTCATCACCGGTTTTGGCTCTGGCCGGTGTGCTCGACTCGCCCCTCTTGCTCACATTGCTTGTACTCTGCTTGAAGTTGGAAAACTTTCGTTTGTTATCACCTGCTGACTCCGCATGAATCTCCTTCTTCTTTGGTTTAGAGATTGAGAACTTGCCCAACCTTACGGCCTCCTCAGTAAGTGCCACACTAACGTCGATTGCTTCCGTAACTGTTGCCGGCTTGGATGTGGTAACCATACTCAGCATTTGGGGTGCCAATCCCCAGATAAAGCGTTCCACGCGCTTGAATTCGGGCGTGACCATGTACGGCACTACATGGGACAGATCGTGGAACCTTTGAACATACTCTGCTATTTTTGGACCTTCCATCTTTAAGTTCCAAAATTCTGTTTCCAATTTCTGGATCTCAGCTCTGGAGCAATACTTCCTGCGCATCAGCTCTTTCAGTTCAGCCCAAGTCATGGCGTACGCTGCAGCCTCTCCTAAGGTTTGAACTTGGAGATTCCACCATGATAGGGCACCGTCAGTAAAAAGCCCAGAGATGTATGTAACTTGTTGTCCCGGCACACATTTGCTCATCCTTATTATTGTTTCAGTCTTCTCAGTCCAACGGGTAAAAGCCACGGCACCTCCAGTGCCATCAAAGTTTTGTGGCTTGCAATCTAAGAATTGCTTGAAAGTACACCCTGTACAAGCAATGTCATTTATAGAATTATTAGCAGTCGCACATGAATCATCCAAATATAGTGTAATGTGTCTCCTATGACTGATCATTACCATTCGGAGGGTTGTTGTTGTTGTTCGAAATGTTTCCGCTTGATTCTCCTTGAGAAGCAGCATATTGCCCAATAGCAGCCGCGATGATCCCCTGTAGTTCTGCCTGGGTAGTCGGCATGCGTGCTTCGCGTCGTGGAGGCATTTTCTAGAGGATGTTTCATATTGGTCAGGTCATAGTAAGTATAATAAATATGCATACATAGTAACATTCATCATCCCCATAACATCTCATGTGATTATCATAAAACAAATAATTTAACAAAGTAAGAAATGGGAACACTGTGACTGAGCTTTCATATCATCAAGACCATAATACAGAGTTTACAAGTTTTCCAAATGTAACGTACATCCAAAAGAGACTAAGGGTCACAATGCCCTTGTCTAAACTGTCTAAACAAATACAACTGACAAAATCCAATATCCAGAGTCATGATGTCAAAATGGTCTTAAAAAATGTTGTAAAGTCTAGCTCGATCGCTGTCTTCTCGTCAGAAGTAGTCAATACCTGCAATAACCCAAAAGTAGCTATGCTGATGGCGGCGGAGGAGGTGGAGGAAAATGCGAAAAGAGTAAACGTCGCATGTGAAGCCAATCTTCCTCCATGGCGCGATGAGCTCTCTCTAGCTCCTGCACGCGGCGGGTCAGCGCCTCGTGCTGTATCATGAATGAAACAAGAACATCCTGGGTGGAAGGCCCAACATGATAGGGGTGATACGGATCTGTAGGTGGCATAACATGGGGTGATGACCATAGAAATGGCTCGCCCATCGGAGCTGAAACCGGATGAGTAGTGTGCGGGGTAGATGTAAACGGTAAAGTAGTAGGGGGAAAATAAGACATGAAGGGTGCAGTAGATGACATGGATGGGACAAAACCAGGATAAGGAAACTGTGGTATAAACTGGCTATCTCTGGTCATAAATGGTGCGTGGCTGGGGGGCTGTCTTGACGATCCCTCCCCAGGTCGTGGCGGAGGAATGTCCTGTAGGAAGGTAATCTGAAGATCGGTACGCTGGATATCTGTGGTGTGCGGGTGAAAGGATGGGATATCAAGCGATGCAGAAATAGGTGCGGTAGGGGGAGTGACTGGGGTCGCATACGGAGGGTAGTCATCCTCCTCGATCCACCCATTCTGGGTGTCAGCGTATCTCGGGTCGATATGGGTAGCAAACGGTGCCAGGTCATCAAAAATGAGGTCAGGTATGGGTGCTACATCCGGGATCTCAGCAGCTGGTGGTGCAATGACAGGTGCATCAGTGACAGGTGGTGTAATGACTGGTGCATCCCCAGGAATAGGGTCAAGGGCAGGAACGGCCTCTGGAATGATGGGAGCAGGCTGACGATCAGCAGGCATAGCAGGATCCTGATCATCCGGGAGAACAGGAGCCTCAGCAGGCTGCTCCTCGGGAACCAACTCATCCTCCATATCCATCTCCTCATCATAGTTAATACGAGGGAAGTTACCGAATCCCAACGGTGGGTAGGAGGAAGCTAGTGACTCAAAGGAATCTGAGGCTGACGAATCGGAATGAGCCTCCATGTCAGGAAGCTCAACCATGGGAACAACGGGGTCAATAACCGGGATATCAGCAAGCGGAACATCGTCCTCCATCAGGGCCCCACCATCCTGGTCTCCCTCCGGGGGACCCTCGATGGGTAGATCGATGTCATCATCGGGTAACGCGTCGAGAGGTTGTTCCTCAAAGGGAACTGCAACAAATGGGAGAGGGGCAGGGATCGGAACAAGGGGTAGATCCTCTCCTGGAGGGCCATCAGCTAGGGGTACATCGTCTCCGAAGTCCGGTAGGGTAAAAGGCTGAAAGTCATCTTCATCGGTGCTCGTGTAGTCTGAAGTGTAAACTTCCGGGTCTGTGGCGATCTCGTCGTCTGAGGTAATGGCCATCGGGTCGCTCGTGTTGGACACTTCACTACCAGAAGATGCCATGGTGTCTGTAACACAGCCATAACATATACACATAAATCAGATAAGCATGTAAACAAATAGCAATGTAATCATGTATGCAGGTAATCATCCTAGTCTTCCCAGACTATCCCTCCCCATTTCTAGAACTGAACTCCCTAGTCTCTCAGACTACCCTGGTCTCTCAGACTACCCTGGTCTCTAAGACCAACCTCCCAGTCTCTAAGACTAATTCTTTCCCAATCTCTAAGATTGAACTCCCTCAGTCTCTAAGACCGAAATATAAATTTTGAAAAGTGTATTTGTGCCTTTTTGTTTGTAAAAATGTTTGTGCCATGGATCTGGACGTTTAGTGCATGCAATGTAAAATGTTTGAAAACATTTTCGTGAGAGCCCTAGTGATCATAGTCTAGACTCGCGAATGAATCCTAGTTCGCTATGATCGTGGCTCTGATACCAAGTTGTCACACCCTGGCTTTTGCGGAAGCGTGGATTTATTTGGTGTGACTTCTTAATACCATAGCAACAATCACAACAATGCTATATGATAAAATACGGGATGTTCATCCATTAAAATGGTTTAGAAAATGCACAACATATTGTTTTTAAAATACCAATCCCAAAACATATTACAAACATGAATTGTTTAAAATGAGTTCATAAGACTTAACGAAGAACTACCAACAAAACGAGGATTTGAGACATGCAACCCATCCAGGAGTGAGTTGCACTTCCCAAACCCTACGACCCTGGATGACATCCTTAATTAGTACGCAGCTAACATGCACCACTTGCCAGATCCTATTCATTCCCTGAAATACATGTAATTTAAAAAGTCAACAAAAAGTTGAGCGAGTTCATGCGTAAGTGAGTATGTAAAAGCCTTTAAAATAGTCTTGTCTGAAATAAAAGTCCCTGGTATGTAGCAATAAGGAAAAACTGATCACCATTGGGTTGCAAAGCCAATAGTATGTGTGAAATGATGCAGGAATACTCAAACCTAGCAAATTTGTCTCCGGTATGAAGACATAGTCACCACTATGGGCCGCCCCGGCTTCACGGGTGTGGGCTCGCTACACCCAAATAGATCTATCACTCATGTCCATTGGTCCTACAATGAGGATTAATGGCCTTAAGTGTTGTGCCCACCACTCACATGATCGCGTAATAAAAACCCTCCTTAAGCTAACCATACCATAAAATAATGTCTGTAAATGTCTGTAACATGTATTTCACCCCCGAAATGTAAAACTGAAAATAGTTAAGAGAAAAGGGGGACATGAACTCACAGTAGTGCGTCTTGTACCGAATCTCAAACTCTGTCTGCTACACGACAACCTACCCGTACTAATGTCTATTAGACGAACGGGCCGTGCCTTGGCTTAGAGTTTAGTATTTTGAGTTGCGTTACTTATATTGTTCCGCGTGGTAGTTATTTGTTCGTTCAATGTTCTAGTAAATTTTAGTCTTAGAAAGCAAATATTTACTAAGTGTTAGAAGTTTCGGAAAATTTCGCCATAGTCTCCTTTGTAAATAGAGGTGTCCATGCTTAATAGCATATCATTTTATTTTATATAAATCCCGTAGAGTGTTCCCACATAACCAACCCGACAATCATACATGCAATACACTACTTAAGTCATTTCAGCTTTATTAGACAAAACTGGACTGTTTTAGAGCATTTTAATAAAATAGTTACCCTTCTCCAAAAATTCCCAAATTTTTACAGAATATCATAAACGTTCCAAGTTTTATTGTGTAAAAATATCGGCGCTCAGTTCATTACCAATATTATATAAAAATTTATTTATCCGACTGCAATCAGATTTGTTACTTTCTGATTGCAGTTTACGGGAAAATTCACTAAAAATCAATCGTAAGTCCGATCGACGAAATTCTAGTTGGAGGATCACGGAAACAACAGTGAACATCTACAGTAAAAATCCCATGAGCTGATACTACTCAGGTTTCGGGTTATGACTCTGAATACGACACACTTTTTCAGCAGAAAAAAATTCAGCTTGAGCTGCTGTCTTAAAACAATTCTTTAAAAATAGTAAACTACCTCGAAAAATTACGATTCCAGTGCCATTTGTTTGGTTATTCAAAATTACATAACTTAGACTCTAGAAATTCAGTTTTTCGAGTTAAAATGACCCAGTTACAGCCTGTTGAAGTTGGCTGGAAATTCCAATCAGCACAGAGGCGAAGGTTAGTTGGTGCCCGGGGGTGCACCCGCCCACCCCAATGTTTCGGTTAGAAGTGTATAGGTTCCGATTTTCCGTCCGGAAATTTTAAAAATTATATAGGATCGCATCCCCCCAATTATTTTTCCTAAATATTTATACATTATATAAATTAAAATAAAGTTTGTCACCACTTTGTATATCCTAAATATTTATACAATATATAAATTAAAGTAAAGTTTGTTACCACTTTGTATATAAGTGATGGGTAGTTTTGTAAATATATTTTAACTCTTTATTTGTTTAACCCTAGATTACCTATAACACAATAAACTTAATCGCAAGTTTTTATGTGTAAGAACAGGTCCTTTGAATGAATGAAATTTTTTAGTTTTATTTGGAACTATTATTATTTGACCTGACCCAAATCGATAGCCGACCCGACCCGAAACATAACGATAGGAAAAAAAATTTGGGTCTCATCACTTTACGCCCCCTCGAAACTTTTGGTCAAGCTCCGCCACTGAATCAGCATGCTGTTTATAATGTAAAAGCTACTAAAACGCATCAACAAGGGTCCTAACCATGGTTTATCGATGATTTAATGATCCAAACTTATGCATGCTTTAACCAAACTCAAACCAACCTGATTTTAACTTCATACAAACTTTTTATGTGGGGTTTTTATGTAGAGTTCCATGTTCATATTTTTAGTGTTTTAGCTTTTGTGTGCCATGAACATTAAACAAAACATAACCAAGAACAAGATGGAACAAGGGTGTGAAGGGACTTACTACTAGCCTTGTGTAGAAATCTAGAACAAAGATGAAGAGGAAAGATGGTGATAAAGACTTGAACAAGGCTTTCTTGAGAGCTCTTCAACTTGCACTTCTATGGAGGAGCTTCAAAGCTTGAAATGAGAACTTGTAGAGAAGAAGATGGAGAGTGTGCAAGTGATGGAGGTGGTTTCGGTTTGGGGGAACCGAAATAGGGAGAGAGAGGTGAGGGTTGGAGTGTGGTTTTGGAAGAAATGATGAGAGACCTTGGAACTTGTAAGATTTCTTACATGTTTTGGCAAGTCCCACAAGTAACATTCTAATTTTTCAGCCAATAGAACAAGGAGGCATGATGAAGATGATTAGGGTGGGTCCCCATGGCTGGAAATCGGTTGGGGGGGGGGGGTAAATTGTAAAAATTGTGACTAAAAGGTAACTAGGTAGTTAAATTGCAAGTATGGACTTATAAGTGTAGTGAAATGATTTTTAATGGGTGTTATGGCAAACGGGTACCATGACTAACCAAAAATAGTAAAGCAATGTCATTGACAAAAATTTAGTGTCCCGGGTAATGTCCGGTTGTTCGGTTACGTATCGTTCCGTTAAAGTGTTAAATTGTACCGTATAGTGTCTTTTATGCAACTTTTTGTGACGAAATCATTCCTGGCACTTAGAAAAGTATACAGGACCACTCTGCCATGTTAGTGTATTCTACTGGTATAATAAAATGCTGAATTTTATAAAAGAATGTAGAATTTTGTATTTAACGCGTGTTTTAGGCACTTCCCGGCACTATATCTATCACCTAATGACGCAGTCTTATGGTCCTCACTTCCCTACACTCCAAACCAGTGTAGTGCTCTATCCCTAGCTCATACTGGCCATAAAAACATTGTCTGTCTATGTGCTGGTATTGTCAGCATTATTTCTGAATCAACCGATCAGTGTGTCAACTGTGCTGAGTGCATCAAGTATGTCACTAATGTCGGTGTGTAATGAATGGAGTGACTGTATAAAATGTGATGCATGTATATATGATGTAGAATCATAGAGCAGTTTAAATTGTCAGTTGTAATCAAGCACAGTCATTAAGCACGTAATTATGATTAATTAATTTGTACAGTACCTGAAATTTTGAGGGTTGTCACATTTTATCATGCCAATCACTCAAATAAAATAAAATATTTTAATGATTACATAAATTTTTGGATGTCTGGATGTATTCAGAACGTAAGATATGCGCGAAAATGCAAACTTATGCACTTTTTGACGCTTTTAGTCCCTGAATGACCAAAAAGTTTATTTTAGCACACCGAACCCCTCAAAGCCTATTTCTAAGCTATGTAAAGGATATTTAGGGTATGTTTAACTTATGGTCATGTTCCGGAATCTTCATTACAGTACAAATCGGCATACTTTCATAGTTTGTCGAAATTAGGGTATGTTTAATAAACTTGATTTCGCCACACCAAACCCTCCAAAACTTATTTCTAAGTTATGTAAAGGTTATTTAAGGTATGTTAAGCCTATGTCACTGTTCCGGAGTGTTTTTTTGCGTTAAACTAGTTATATTTACGCATTAGTGCGCGTATAACCTTCCATAAAGCGATTTAGAGCCCGAAATTGAACAAGAGTTGATATGTGCAAACGATACACATATTTATACAAATCCCAAGTATGAAACACAACATTTCATTGATTTGGTATTTGTTCAATGGTCGTGGAGGCACAGATGTCACAGTCTCCCCTACTTCAGGAAATTTCGTCCCGAAATTTATTTAGAGGAAACTTGTGAGAGCTTGAAACACGAAGTCGAAAAGATAAAACAACACTGGTTAGAGTTCTGAACTTCTAGTAACTTTAAATAACATCATGCTTGCAATGTAAGAGGGACACCTATATACAAGTATATGAAGCGCCATTGGTGCGTCCACCGTACCTCCATTACATTGTTCACGTTTCGTTATTGTTGTCACTATCGGTTCTTACACATGATAAACCTTACTGGGGTTCCTGTGCACTGAATTTCATAATTACGTACGCGTCCATAATTACGTAATTCCTTGCATAGTCCACATAGTGCATTTGATAATGTGTAGGGGAAAACCAAATGAACGAACCTGTGATGAGTGTGACTGGACCACCATAGGGTCCTTTCAGCTATATCATCACATGCCATTCTTAACCAGATTCTGAATCAATCTTTTAACTAGACCACTCAAGGGGTCTCCTTCGAATCATGGAATGGTACTATATATTCCAAGGGTCTTAACTACCATGTAGAAGCCCATTAAGGATTTAGGGTAGTACCTTTTGAATATCCTACTATGAATCCCTCATATGAAGATATGGAAGATTCTATGAGGATTTGGATAACGAAAATCGGATCACACAAAAACATAAAGGAGAACACATAAACACATAATCACATAATCGCATAATTGTTTATCTTGACCTTTAATTTGTTATCTTTGGACACGGGTATTTAAAGCATACCAGGAATCCAATCCGTGGATTTCATTTGGCACTTTAAATATTTTCAAGAATCTAACTATGAAGATAGGAAGATCTTAATAGGAATTCGGTTTGTCCTTATTGAGTTGTAATGTACATATTAAGGTGTACAAGGAATCTAATCAGGGCTCCGATTTGGGCGATAATCATCCACAAGGATTCTTAAAATAGAGCAACCCATCGCCCTTTCGTTTCGAGTTTAAGCTCGAGTTGAAGTGGTAGCTCATATTTCAATAAGCCTTCGTTTACACAAGATCGTTGTGCTTGAAGGACACGAGATTGAATATCAGATAGAGTTTGAACAGAATGAAGCTTGACTCGCTCCTTTCGACCAAGCGCATCGGCTACGACATTCGCCTTACCAGGAAGGTAACGAATCTTGAAATCGTAATCGTTCAAGAGCTCAACCCATTGTCGCTGCCTCATGTTCAGCTCCTTCTGATTAAGAATATGCTGGAGACTTTTGTGGTCTTATGAGAACCACACACTTTGTTCCATAGAGGTAGTGTCTCTAGATTTTGAGAGCAAATGCCACAACACCTAACTCAAGATCATGAGTTGTGTAGTTCTTTTCGTGAACTTTCAATTGTCTTGACGTATATGCTATGACTTTACCTCATTGCATAAGAACATAACCAAGGCCTAGATTCGACGCGTCATAAAAGACAACGAAATCATCGTTTCCATTGGGCAAGGACAAAACAGGAGCATCACATAGCTTCCGTTTTAGCGTTTGGAACGTTTCTTCTTGCTTAGATCTCCACTCCAAAGGCTTATTCTTCTGAGTCAAAGTAGTGAGTGGCACCGCGATCTTCGAGAAGTTCGAAATAGAATTACGATAATAACCAGCGAGACCAAGAAAAGAACGAATTTCTGTAGGTGTCGTTGGTGTATTCCAATCCTTAATTGCAGCAATTTGGATGGATCCACATGAATACCCTGCTTGTTGACTACATGACCCAAAAACTGAACTTCTTTAAGCCAAAATTCACACTTGGAGAATTTAGCAAAAAGTTTGTTCCTTCTTTAGGAGTTCCAATGTCAAACGAAGGTGTTACTCGTGATCGGCTCGAGACGTTGAATAAATGAGAATATCGTCGATGAACACAATAATGGACTTATCTAAATAAGGTTTACAGACCCTATTCATTAAGTCCATGAAGACAGCTGGGGCATTCGTCAAACCAAAAGGCATGACAGTGAACTCGTAATGCCCATATCTTGTGCGGAAGGCAGTTTTGGGAATATCTTCTTCGAGAACACGAAGCTGACGATACCCAGAACGCAAATCGATCTTGGAAAAACAGGTAGCACCTTGCAGCTGATCAAAGAGATCATCGATTCGAGGTAGGGGATATCGATTCTTGATGGTAAGCTTATTAAGCTTACGATAATCGATACACATTCGAAAAGATCTATCTTTCTTCTTCACAAAGAGGACAGGAGCTCCCCTAGGGTGAATAATTTGATCGGATGAATCCTTTATCAGATAACTCTTGAAGCTATTTCGATAATTCTTGCATCTCGGATGGTGCAAGACGATAAGGTGCTTTCGCTATTGGGTTGGCATTGGGTACAAGGTCAAAATGAAACTCGACTTGACGAACTGGAGGCAAACCAGGCAGTTCATCAGGAAACACCTCTGGATAATCCTGAATAATCGGAATATCCTGAATACTCTTGCTCTTGCCTTTCTCCTCGGTGACATGTGCCAGAAAAGCAACATATCCTTTTCGTAGATAACTTTGGGCCTTCGTACACGACATGAGCTTCAATCCACTAGAGGGTTTCTCGCCACGAACTTCCAGAACATCGCCAGATGAAAGAGGAATGCGAACAATCTTATCGAAACAAATCACCTCAGCATGATGTTTGGTTAACCAATCCATCCCTATGATAATGTCGAAACTCCCAAGTTGCATCGGTGTGAGGTCAAAAGGAAAAAGATGATTACTCAAATTGCCACTTCGTTTCTTAGAATGAAACGAGCACTTAGAATTTTCGAGGAAATCATGAGCGATCATAGGAACGAGAGCACTACAAATACGGTTCTTTGGTGTAGGTATAGTAGGGGTATGCCATACACACATGTAACTATATTTGTACATCAGAATTGTAAATAAAGATTTATTTATAAACAAAATCGATTGTTTCCGAGTTCAAAGGAAAACACTAGAAACATAAACATAAGATTCGGATTATTCAAAGCAGCAACTTCTTCTAATCGGCCAAATGCTCATCCGTGGGTTGGATTTGCATTGAAAATCTTTGGGTATCTGTCCCTGACATAACCCGTCTCGCCATAGGTGTAGCAAATACCAGGAGGAAAATGAGCCTGTGCTGGATCTGCTTGAAATTGAACGGGGTTCTGAAAAGCTGGGTTTAGCACAGTGACTGAACGACAGTCTCGTGCCAAATGACCAATGAGTCCACAGTTGAAACATTTCCGACATTTGACACTGGCATAGTGGTGGAGGTTACACTGATTGCACAAAGGAGCATTTCCTAAGTACGGCTTCTTGGCTGGTGGTGCTGCCACCTGGCTAGGTTTTGCTTGATTTGGTGTAACGGCTACGGGATCCTTTGGAGCTTTACGCTTCTTTGACTTTTTCGAAGGCTCGGCTTCTGCTTCTTTCGATGCTTCTTGGGTGGCTTCATTATTGAGACGAGACATGGCGACACCTAAATCCACAGTCTTCAGGATTACTTCACCTATTCGCTGGGCAAGTTTGGCAGATTGCTCGGACATTTGAGTGTCGTTGCGACGAAGAGACATTCTAGAGGAAATGAAAGACATAGGAGAAAACAAGTGAAATGTTATCGGATAATTTAAAACAGAACGACAACGCATAGAAATTGTGATCATTTGTTTGTTACCTAAGGCAAACAAATGAGACGGTGATTAATCAAAGTAAACGGGTCGTATTAATGTATCACTGAAGACATGCTCGCCTATAAGTGAACACCCACCCCAAGAGTTCCCAGGTAAGAGTGACTGGTCCGATACTGCGGATTTGTACGAATACTCTAGCCTTAGACAGAAAACTCAGGGTACAGGCATTCACTCTTCCAGTTTGCACGTGTTCACATTATTTAGACCCAAACTTTGACGAGATTTTGAAAACTCAGAAGGCACTAAGCCAAATACGAGTCAAAATGGAAGGGTTCAAAACCCTATAACAGAGGGTTCAAAACCTAGTAATCAATCATCCTAGAACGGATGATTAATTTTCGAAGCAGATTCGGATTTTTGTGTTCTTGTTGTGGTTGTCGCCTAAGGATAGGTGACAGTATTGTTTTATGACTAAACGCAAGTAAACTCGCGTTAGGGTCCTAGGAAGGTTATAGACTAGGTCAAAGCATTACTAATAACCTAATTCCCTATAACCATGAGCTCTAATACCAACTTTTCTGTCACACCCCGACCGCGTAAAACAACAAATCGCGGCGGAATCGTCGGGGAGTGTTGTAACAGAATCATTGTTTCAAAACACACGGAAATTTGAAGTTTCGTTTTATTAAACACTAAATATTTACATCGTCTGGAAATCTAAATAAACAATTTAAACATAGTCTATCATTGTTATTAAGTCACTAAGGCCTCGTCCAGTCCTATGTGAGCATGCATCCTAGCAATCAACATCATTTAACAACACCTGAAACATATGTGAAAACAAAGTCAGCAAAGAAATGCTGGCGAGGACATAGGTTTTTGAGAGTGTCGGATTCATGGCTAGTTTACATGTTGCAATACTTAAAAAAAAAACTTGTTTTGAAAAGTATTGTATTGCGACATAATTAACCAACTCAAATCAAGTTGGTTATAGTTATAAAATCTCGTAGCCATGATTCTTAACCCAAAACATTTATTTAATAAAATCAAATTGTAAAACATCTCGTAAAAACTTGTTAATAAATCTCGTTAATAAAACTCGTTAATAAAACTCGTTAATAAAACTCGTTAATAAATCTCGTTAATAAAACTCGTATAGTTTATATTATTTCGAAAACCTCGTTTGTGTGACATCGTTTCAAAACCGTTTACCCAAGTGAACTAAATAACGCCACGGTATGTAATATGATGAAAACACTTATATATAGGAAGTACCAGCGGCGTATCCACCATGCTTTCATCACATTACACCCGTCCCGTTATCTAAACACTAACCGAAAACCAATCGTTTACCCAAATCGTTTAATTCGTTAAAAATCGCTTTAGTCGTTTAAATCATTCTCGTTTTAAATCGTGAAAACTACTTTTGATTGTCTCGCTAATAACATCCAAACCTTCGCAACTCGCCTATCGCTTCTCGCATTAATAAACCACCAAAGGGTAAATTAACAATCACAGATTCAGTCGTTACCTACCAAACCCACACATAACCATGGGTGCAGTCTGATAACGGGATTTGTCAGATCCTATGGTACCATAACCTAATACTGGTCGGTTCGGCCAAAACTAATGGATATTATTCGTGATGAGTTAAACATGTTAAAACATGTTTAACGAATTTAGAAAATAGATTTGGTATCAAAACAAACGGTTTTGATACCTATAAGTAGTTTGGTTACAAAATACGCAAGAATGCGCATTTTGGCCGAAACTACGACTCGTCACTACACCTAGATAACGTGGTAATCAGTAGGTATAGTCACTAGGGACTATAACCATCGTGATTACGCTCACGTTATGAAGTTCAAAAGAACTTCGCATTGACCATAAACTGGTCAATGCAGAAAGTCAAACGCAGTTTGACTTTCAGACTTGAAAAGCGATAAAAGAACGAAAGAATACTTACAAAAGGTCCCAGCAAGCTTTGATCCGATTTACTCTCAGGTATGAAGCATAAACTTCAACTTAGAGAGCCAAAATTATATCATTGTGGGTTTTGCAAGTGAAAGGAGGTGGGTATATATAGGAAATCTAGAACCGTTAGGATCGTTCATCGTAAAATGAGCTTCGATCTCATCCGTACACATGTGCCCATGGTTTTGTGAAACCATGGGAGCCCATAGTTTCATTAAAACCATGTGCAAATGAGGGAAACAGCTGGAACAAGCTGGAATTTAGATTTTTCATTTTGGTCCCTTCCTAAGATAACTATGGCAGAATGACAAGTTTGGTCCCTAAACTTCAGAATCTTGCATTTCGGCTCATTTTTGACACGTTTAAGCACCGTTAACCTCATTTCAAGGCTCTAAAACGAAGTTAAAGTATAGGGAACTCAAAACATGCTCAAAAATATCTCGGATGTCGGTTCGTTTGGTCGTACGGTTGCGTTGTTCGGTTAATTACGACGAAACACGAACGAATGCGAAAAACGATCCAAATTACTCGACGAATGGAATTTTATCATGCCAATCACTAAAATAAAATAAAATATTTTAATGATTACATAAATTTTTGGATGTCCGGATGTATTCAGAACGTAAGATATGCGCGAAAATGCAAACTTATGCACTTTTTGACGCTTTTAGTCCCTGAATGACCAAAAAGTTTATTTTAGCACACCGAACCCCTCAAAGCCTATTTCTAAGCTATGTAAAGGATATTTAGGGTATGTTTAACTTATGGTCATGTTCTGGAATCTTCATTACAGTACAAATCGGCATACTTTCACAGTTTGTCGAAATTAGTCCTTGTAAGCGAATAAACTTGATTTCGCCACACCAAACCCTCCAAAACTTATTTCTAAGTTATGTAAAGGTTATTTAAGGTATGTTAAGCCTATGTCACTGTTCCGGAGTGTTTTTTTGGGTTAAACTAGTTATATTTACGCATTAGTGCGCGTATAACCTTCCATAAAGCGATTTAGAGCCCGAAATCGAACAAGAGTTGATATGTGCAAACGATACACATATTTATACAAATCCCAAGTATGAAACACAACATTTCATTGATTTGGTATTTGTTCGATGGTCGTGGAGGTACAGATGTCACAACTTGTATGCCACGGTACCAATTCTTTCCAAAATCTTGAATGGTCTGATGTATCGTGGATTCAGCTTTCCATGCTTTCCAAATCTGACTACGCCCTTCCAAGGTGAGACCTTCAACAAAACTTTGTCTCCCACCTCGAATTCTAATGGTTTTCATCTTCGATCAGCGTAGCTCTTTTGTCGGTCTCGAGCCCCCTTAATGCGCTCTCGAATCTGCATAATCTTGTCTGTTGTCTCTTGTACAAGTTCAGGACCAACCATACGTTTATCTCCAGCGTCTGCCCAACATAAGGGCGATCGGCACTTGCGGCCATACAGAGCTTCGAACGGTGCGGCTTTTATGCTTGTATGATAACTGTTATTGTAGGAAAACTCAACTAAAGGTAGATGAGTATCCCAGCTACCGCCTAGGTCCATGACACATGCGCGAAGCATATCTTCTAGTGTTTGTATGGTTCGTTTGCTCTGGCCGTCTGTTTGCGGATGGAAGGCCATGCTTAGATCTAATTGAGATCCAAAGGCTTCCTGAAAGGATTTCCAGATTCTGGAGACAAAGCGTCCATCTCTGTCTGAAATAATTGAGATAGGCACTCCATGACATGCCACGATTTCTTTTAAGTATAATTCAGCAAGCTTTCCAGTGCTATCCTTCTCTCGGATAGGTAGGAAATGTGCAGATTTCGTCAATCGATCAACTATCACCCATATCATATCGTGCCCCCTAGGGGTCCTGGGTAATTTTGTTATGAAGTCCATAGAGATTTGTTCCCATTTCCACATGGGTATCTCTGGTTGTTGCAGTAGGCCGGATGGTTTCTGATATTCAGCTTTAACCTTAGCACAGGTTAGGCACTTTCCAACATAAATAGCAACATCGCTTTTAAGTCTCGGCCACCAATAATATTCCTTTAAGTCTTGATACATTTTGTCCGATCCTGGATGGATCGAGTATCTCGATTTGTGAGCTTCATTAAGGATGACTTCTCGCATACCGCCATAGAGCGGAACCCAAATACGCTTCTTAAAGTATAAGATTCCCTCTTCATTTGGCACCATATATTTCAACATACCCCGGAGGTATTCAGCTCTACGATTCTCCATCTTACGGGCTTCTTGTTGTGCGTCACGAATGCGTGCAGTGAGGTTCGTTTGAATAGTCATTTCCAATGCTCGAACCCTTAGGGTCTTAACCCTTTCTTTTCGACTTAATGCGTCTGCTACAACGTTTCCCTTTCCAGGATGGTACTTGATCTCATAGTCATAATCGTTCAGCAGTTCGACCCATCGTCGCTGACGCATGTTCAATTCCTTCTGATCAAATATGTGTTGTAGGCTTTTGTGATCTGTGAAGATTGTACATCGAGTACCATGCAGATAATGTCGCCAGATCTTCAAGACGAATACCACTGCGCCTAGCTCCAAGTCGTGAGTGGTATAATTCCTTTCATGTACCTTTAATTGTCTTGAAGCATACGCGATGACTTTTTGGCGTTGCATGAGCACGCAACCCAAACCTTGTCGTGAAGTGTCGTAGTATACCACGAAGTCTTCAGTGCCTTCGGGTAATGATAGTATTGGTGCATCGCATAGCTTATTTTTAAGTAGCTGGAAGGCTTCTTCCTGCTTGTCACCCCAGTCGTACTTCTTGTCTTTCTGCGAAAGGGTAGTTAGCGGTTGAGCTATCTTTGAGAAATTCTCAATAAATCGTCGGTAATAGCCCGCTAAGCCCAAAATTTATCGAACTTCAGTTGGGGTTTTGGGGGCTTCCCAATTCTTTATTACTTTAATCTTGGATGGGTCTACATGAATGCCCTTCTCATTCACAACGTGACCAAGAAATTGTACCTCGCGAATCCAGAATTCGCACTTTGAGAATTTCGCATAAAGTTTCTCTTTCTTCAGTAGTTCCAGAATGGTTCTGAGATGTTGCTCGTGTTCTTCTCTCGCTCGTGAGTAAATCAAGATATCATCGATAAATACAATCATGAATTTATCGAGATATGGTTTGCATACGCGGTTCATCAGATCCATAAATACCACTGGCGCGTTCGTCAGCCCGAATGGCATCACAAGAAACTCGTAATGCCCATAGCGTGTTCTGAATGCAGTCTTTGGTACGCTTTCCTCTTGAATCCTTAACTGATGGTATCCAGATCGAAGATCGATCTTGGAATAGTAGCTTGATCCTTGAAACTGATCAAATAAGTCATCAATCCTCGGTAGCGGATACCGATTCTTGATTGTGAGCTTGTTCAGTTCTCTGTAATCGATACACATCTGCAGTGTTCCATCATTCTTCTTCACGAACAATACTGGGGCTCCCCAAGGCGAGAAGCTTGGCCTTATGAATCCTTTATCCAACAACTCCTGGAGTTGTGTAGATAATTCTTGCATTTCGGATGGTGCAAGCCGATAGGGTGCCTTGGCAACAGGAGCAGCTCCTGGAACCAAGTCTATGTGGAATTCGACTTGTCGTTGCGGAGGAAGTCCTGGCAGATCTTCGGGAAAAACATCAGGGAATTCCTTCACCATAGGAATGTCTTCGAGTTTCGTCTCCTCAGCCTTTTTATCTACAACGTGTGCTAGGAAAGCAACACATCCTTTCCTTAAGCACTTATGTGCCTTCATACAACTGATGATTCGCAGAGGCGCGTCTCGTTTTTCTCCATGTACGATGAGAGTTTCATCGTTCGCCAAAGGGATACGAATGATTTTCTCGTGACAAATAACTTCAGCTTTGTTCTTGGACAACCAGTCCATTCTGACCACTACATCGAAGCTACCCAATTGAATAGGTAAGAGATCGATGCTAAATCTTCGTTCACCAAGTTCTAATGTGCAACTTCTAACAACTTCGCCTGATTCAACAAGTATACCATTGGCTAGTTCTATGGAATAAGGAATATCTAATCTACTAGATTCTATTCCAAGCATGCGTTTAAATTCCACAAACATGAAGCTATAGTCGGCACCAGTGTCAAATAATATGGATGCAAAGTGATTGTAAACGAGAAACGTACCGGTGACCACATTAGGGTCCTCGCATGCGTTCCTTGCTCCAATTACGAATGCCCGAGCCTGAGCTTTTGTCATGGCCCCCGACCCAGTTTGACCCGTTTCAGGAGCCGCGGGACAGAAAATCCCGTGGTATTTATTTAACAGCGGAAGTTTTCTTCAGGATCTTTTTAAAACTGAAATTTCCCGTTTATTTTATTTCACAACTCGGGATAAACCCTTAGTAATTTACAATCATATGATTTCATAAAGAAATCTTTATTCTTCTAAAACATGTTTCTTTATTTTATATTGAGCCACTTTCTTAAGCTTGTAGTGCTACGCGGCACTTTTCTTGGATCACAACAGATCACCTGAAACATGTTTGAAAAAGGTTTTGTCAGCGGGAAATACTGGTGAATCATTCTATTTACTAAAACGACCTGTTTGTTATAATTTACAGTATTAAGGGTGATTACATTGTTTCTATATCAACCAACTACCCACAGTATTTGTCACTCGACTCGTTTCTGTGACTGTGGTTAGATCACCCATTGGCTAACTCGTTGTCCAATGGTGACGAGAACAAGTAATGTATACAATACCCCACATACCGGCTGTAATTTGGTGATTACAAAGACTTAATCCCTGTAATTATAACCTTGAAAATAAACATGCTTTTGTAAATAAATTTGATAAAAAGAGAATGACTCACATTGCAGATTTAATTGAGCGGAGCCTAGTCTACTGATTAGCCTTTTGACCTAAATTTTATAACATGCACATGAACTCGGTTAGTAACTAATACAGCATTTACGATAACTCACGAGATTAAACCTTCACTACGAATGACGAAGTGCGATACTTAAACATCCATCGAATTAACGACGAATGACAAAGCATCAACCCTAATGTGGGCAACACTTAAACATCCATTGGATAGTTTAATCGATCGGATATTGAATCGTAGCAGCGATCGAGTTAATACCCGGTATCGGAGCAGCACCCGACTAATTAATGTTGTATTTTTTACTTCAGAGTATTATTCTTTCGTTTTTGAAAGTTATAATCGACACCAACAGACTGTGCAAGTGACGGGCTATTTATAGGTAAAATTAAGGTCTGTCGCGGCCCGCATAAATCCTTAGGTCAACCTTACGCGGCCCGCGTAGCCGCCCAGTCTACGAGTAGCCTTGACCAGTCACCAGTAGGTGTGACACGTAGGCGACACTTGGACCCGGAACACTTATCCGGTCACTCATGGTTTGACGCGGCCCGCGTAAGACCTAACTTGTCTTTTACGCAGTCCGCCTGAAACCTAGAATTTTGTTTTTCTTTCTTTTTAATATGGTTTAGGGGTTCAGGGGTCCGGGTTTGAACTTACGGGTATTTTTAGGAAAATTTTGAGAGTCCTTACATCCTCCCCACCTTAATTAAAATCTCGTCCTCGAGATTCATTGGAATAAGTGAGGATATTTTCGCTTCATCTCCGATTCCAGCTCCTAAGTGTATTCAGGTCCTCTCTTTGAATTCCACTTGACTTTAACAAGTACTAACCGTTTGTGTTTGAGAAACTTCACCTTTCTATCTTCTATTTGAAGAGGTTTCTCCACAAAATTTAATTTCTCATTTACTTGTATATCTTGGAGAAGTACTACCAAAGATTCGTCTGATAAGCATTTCTTGAGATTGGATACATGAAATACATCATGTACTCCAGCTAACTCTTCTGGTAGTTGTAAACGATAAGCAACTAGTCCTATACGTTGGATCACTGAAAATGGTCCTACGTATCTTGGACTTAGTTTTCCTTTCTTACCGAATCGAACTACTCCTTTCCAAGGAGAAACTTTTAATAGTACTTTGTCTCCAATTTGAAATTCCAACGGCTTCCTTCTATTGTCTGCATAACTTTTCTGACGATCTCGAGCCATCTTCAGTCTTTCCTTGATTTGAGAAATTTTGTCGGTCGTTTCTTGCACTATTTCAGGACCTGACAATTGACTTTCTCCTATTTCTGCCCAACAAACTGGAGTTCTGCACTTTCGTCCGTACAAGGCTTCAAATGGGGCAGTTTCAATACTTGAATGATAACTATTGTTATAGTAGAATTCAATTAATGGCAAGTGGTCATCCCAGTTTCCACCAAAATCTATCACACATGCTCGGAGCATGTCTTCTAGTGTTTGTATCGTCCTTTCACTTTGCCCGTCTGTTTGTGGATGATATGTAGTGCTCAAGTTCAGTTTAGTTCCCATGGCTTCTTGGAAACTTGTCCAGAAGTGAGAAGTGAAACGACTATCCCTATCTGATACAATGGAGAGTCGAACTCCATGTAAGGATACTACTTCATCTACATACAACTTTGCCAACCTTTCCATGCTAAAGGTTTCTTTCATAGGTAGAAAGTGAGCTGATTTGGTTAATCGATCCACAATTACCCAAATCGCATCATTACCTTTTTGGGTTTTGGGCAATTTAGTAACAAAATCCATTGTTATGAGTTCCCATTTCCATACAGGCATTTCTAGTTGTTGTAGTAAACCTGAAGGTTTCTGATGTTCTGCCTTAACTTGGGAACAAGTAAGACACTTAGAAACATATCGAGCTATATCCTTTTTCATTCCTATCCACCAAAAGTTGTTTCTTAAATCTTGGTACATTTTATTGTTTCCTGGGTGTATGGTATACCTAGATTTATGAGCTTCTTCTAAGATCTTATGTCTTAATTCTCCCTGCTTTGGTACCCAAATTCTTCTTTTGTGGAATCTCCAAATTCCATCAGCTCCTTGTTCTAATTCTTTTATTCTTCCTTTCATTCCTTCAGTATCATCCTTGATTGCTGTTTCTTGAGAATGCTTTATTTGTTCCATTAAATCTAACTGTAGATTTAATCTGAGAGCACGGACTCGTCGTTGTTTCTCATGATATTTATGACTTAAGGCATCTGCAACTACATTTGCCTTTCCTTCGTGATACTGAATATCACAGTCGTAATCACTTAGGATTTCCATCCATCTCCTTTGCCTCATGTTTAACTCTTTTTGCCCAAATATATATCTTAAACTCTTATGATCTGTATAGATAGTAAATTTACTTCCGTACAGATAATGTCTCCAAATCTTAAGGGCAAAAATTACAGCTCCTAATTCTAAATCATGAGTCGTATAGTTTTCTTCGTGCTTTTTCAATTGCCTTGAAGCATATGCAATTACCTTCTTGCGTTGCATTAACACACATCCTAATCCTAGTTTTGAAGCATCACAATATACTTCAAAATCTTCAGTCCCTTCTGGTAAAGCTAGGATTGGGGCATTTGTTAATTTCTGCTTCAAAATTCTAAAGGCTTCTTCTTGTTTAGGTCCCCATTCAAACTTAACTGCTTTACTGTGACACCTGTGTCACTTCAACCATCAAACAAATTCCAAACCAATGAAATATTGTATTTCATACTTGGGATTTGTAAAAATATGTGAATCGTTTGCACATATCAACTCTTGTTCAATTTCAAGCTTTAAATCGCTTTCTGGAGGGTTATACGCGCTCTGATGCGTAAATATAACCAGTTTAATCCAACGAACACTCCGGAATAGTGAAATATACTTAACATACCTTAAATAACCTTTACATAACTTAGAAATAAGTTTTAAAGGCTTTGGTATGGCAAAAACAAGTTAATTCGCTTACAGGGACTAAACTTGACAAACTGCGAAAGTATGCCAATTTGAACTGTAATGAACATTCTGGAACATGAACATAAGTTAAACACACCTTAAATATCCTTTATATAGCTTAGAAATAGGCTTTGAGGGGTTCGGTGTGCTAAAATAAACTTTTGGGTCATTCAGGGACTAAAAGTGTCAAAAAGTGCACAAGTTTGCATTTTCGCGCATAACTTACGTTCTGAATACATCCGGACATTCAAAAATTTATGTAAGCACTAAAATATTTTATTTTAGTGTTTGGCACAAGAAAAATCCATTCGTCGCGTCATTTGGATCGTTTTTCGTGTTTGTGCGCATTCCGTCGTAATTAAGCGATCATCGCGATCGTACGACCAAACGAACCAACATCCGGCATATTTTTGAGCATGTTTCATGTCCACAATGTTTAGGCATCACTTTAGGGCCTTAAAGTTGGCTTTACGGGCCTTAGAAGTGTCGAAAATGACCTTAAACACGTGCAGGGACCAAAACTGTCATTTCTGAAACTTATTTCTGATCTGTGCAGGCCAGGCGGCCCGCGTCAGTGTCCCAGAACAGATAAGATCACTTAATCAGCAGATTCCAGCTGCTTAACTCACAACCACACACTCACACTTATCCTTTCAGCTGATTAGGGGCCATTTTTAGTCACCGTAACTTTCCAACAAGTGTACGCACGAGATTCGATCACATTTTCCAAGAAACGATCCTAACGGTTCGGGAAATCCTATAAATACCCACATCCATCCATTTCAAAACCCACAAGAATTTTGATTTGAGAAACTCTAAGTTGGAACCATTGTTTCATACCTGAGATTCTTGGATTGAGATTAGCATTCGGGGACCCTTCATAAGTATTCTTTCATTCTTTTATTGCTTTTCGAGTCCGAAAGTCAAACTTTGTTTGACTTTCTGCGTTAACCAGTTATGGTCAATGCGAAGTTCGTTTGAACTTCGCAACGTGATTGTAATCACGATGGTTATAGTCCCTTGGGACTATGCCTACTGATTACCACGTTGTCTAGGGTCGTAAGGGTAAGCGATCTAATAAATCGCTTATACCTTCGAACCCGACCCATTTGGTCGATCATTAGGATCCGACCAAATGCCTTAGGTGACCATAGTATATAGGGAATAACCTTCCGAGGTTATACCTTATGGTCACATCGTTTGAGTAGTTGTATGATAGGTAGTTTATATGCCTTAGGTAAATTACCAAAATACCCTTTTCATGCATAATTGGTAATTAAGCATATGTAACCTAAACCTTTGTCACATAACTGATTATGTAACATGTTTAGGCATATAATACTTGTCATAGGACTAGTTAGGCGGTCCGAACGCGTTTCACGCGAACGGTGCGTTAAAGTAGCATAAGCTACCTAAACGGGTTGTAATGGGTCGTAAGCACTTATGTTAGGTTTCATTTAGTATGTAGGCTTTGTTAAACCATATTACACGAGTCTCCATACTCGTTTGGTTTACGAACCCTCATTCTATCCGATCCTCCGATTTAGGTCCGGTTTATTAACATAGTTACCTATATTAGGTGCCGTTTGATTCCGAGATCTCTAGCATTGCTTGGTGGTTATCTTAGGACTACTGAACAATCTCAAGTGAGTACATAGAACCCCTCTTTTACTGTTTTCCAAACTGTTTTGGGGTGAAACACATGTGCCTACATGTTACTTTCATGCTTTCCATGTTTTCACATCATATACCTGCTATGTTTGTTAGTACATTTATAGTACATGATTTCAATACATTTTATGCTATGTATGCCCTTTGTGTGCGTACTTAGTACATTGTTTTACATTACATTTTATGCTATGTATGCCCATTGTGTGCGTACTTAGTACATTGTTATACATTACGCTTTATGCTATGTATGTTCTTTGTTGCATACTTAGTACATTTGTTATTCATCACATGCTTACATTTTGGATACACTTTACATGATTTACATTAGACATGAACATTTTACTTTGGTAGTTTGGTTTGATTAAGTGATTAAGTAACGAGGCGTGTGTAATATGATACAAGCATGGTGGATACGCCGCTGGTACTTCCTATATATAAGTGTTCGATGGTATTACATATCGTAGCGTTATTTGAATCATTTCAGTTTATGACATATAACATTTTATACAAATAACATACTTTTCACAAGACATTGATTTACAAACAACTTATCTTATACAAACTCATCTTACATGGTTATTCATTTAACCATACATTATTCTCTTATTTATACATATCATCTGATCTTATCGTTTTTCAAATGATTTACAAGACAAAGCAAATTACAAGGTTCATGACTAAACATTTTCTCAAACATAAGTCATGAATCCTATTTTCTCAAAAACCTATGTATCTCACAGGCATTTTTATGCTGACGTGCCTATTTTCACATGTGTTTTCAGGTGATGATGTATAGGACTTATCAAGACATACTTAGGCAGACCTGTGCCTTAGTGACTTAAAACGAGACAAGAACTAGTTAATTTATGTTATGTACTCTTTGTTTCTTGTTTAAAACAATGTAAACTCTCATGTTTGATTAATAAAACGAAACTTTAATTTCCATGGTTATGAAACATTAATTCTGTTACAACACTCCCCGACGTTTCCGCCACGTCTGGTTGTTATACGTGGTCGGGGTGTGACAGAAAAGATGGTATCAGAGCCAATGGTTATAGGGAATTAGGTTATTAGTAATACTTTGACCTAGTCTATAACCTTCTTAGGACCCTAACGCGAGTTTACTTGCGTTTAGTCATAAAACAATACCGTCACCTATCCTTAGGCGACAATCACAACAAGAACATAAATTTCAAAACCGCTTTGAAAACTAATCATCTGTTCTAGGATGATTGATTACTAGGTTTTGAACCCTCTGTTATAAGGTTTTGAAACCTTTAAGTTTTCAAAATCCCGTCAAAGTTGATCTAAATAATGTGAACACGTGCAAACTGGAAGGGTGGGTGCCTGTACCCCGAGTTTTCTGTCTAAGGCTAGAGTGTTCGTACAAATCCACATAATCGGACCAGTCACTCTTACCTGGGAACTCTTGGGGTGAGTGTCCACTTATAGGCGAGCATGTCTTCGCGATACATTATGAGGATCTATTTGCTTTGATTCAGCCTTTGTGTTGTTTGTTTGCTCCGTGGTTCAAACAAATGACCATCACCCATGATTTTGGTCGGTAATTGTAACATCCTATTCTTACCCAATGCCATTTCATTTTTTTTCTCTCTTGTTTCCCTTTTAGAATGCCTCCACGACGCGAAAATCCGGTATCTATTGAAGATCTGGCAGCTGTCATTACACAGCAAATAACTGCTGCAATCCCGAACATCGTTGCCCAATGTCACCAAGCTCTCAACAACAATAATGCCCTCTGCAACTTCAAGACGTTCAACTCGGCTAAGCCATCAAAGTTTTCTGGGTCTCAAGGAGCGACTGCACTTTTGCAATGGTTCGAGAGTCTAGAGAGCACCACCTTCAGGCATGTTCAATGTCCAAACGAGCGAAAGGTAGATTTCGCATCTAGTGTCTTTGAGAAACGAGCTTTGACGTGGTGGAACGGTGTGGTGAGAGATAGGGGTGCCGAAGTGGCACTGGCCCAAACTTGGGAAGAACTTCGAGCACTGATGATGAAGGAATTCTGTCCTCGTCATGAGATCAGGGCCTTGGAAAGGGAATTCGACGATCTTAAGCAAGACAGCGGTGAACATCGAACATACACTGATCGATATGAGGAGCTGAGCCTGTTGTGCCCTACCATGGTTACGCCTTTGGATAAGGCGATCGAGAAATACATTGATGGTCTCCCTGACTCAGTTCAGGACATTGTTACTGGTAGTAACCCCACTACGGTTAGGCAGGCCATTGAGCTATCTGCAACCTTGACTGAATCTCAGATCAGAAAGCATAAACTTTTTCGAAAGGGTGACAAGAAGCCAATCGAGGAATCAAAGACCATGGATGAACAGACTGGATCCCCTGAGAAGTCTAAGAAGCGTAATGCTTCGCAGAATTTTGCGATTGCTGCTCAACCCAACCAAAACACCCGCAACCAGCCAACTCAACCTCCTGCAAAGAAACCTTATGCCGGTAGTGCACCGATATGCGACAAATGTAATGCACACCACTTAGCTCACCTACAGTGTCGTTTATGTGCATCATGTGGGCGACTCGGTCACCTGGCAAATGCTTGTCGATTTACCCCAAACCAAGGTGGTCCAAACCAACCTCAAGTAAATCCGGCTCAAGCTCATCTTCCACTAGGTCCTTGCTTCAACTGTGACGAGATGGGCCATTTCCGGAGAAATTGCCCAAAGATTGCTAATGCGAATCCAGCGCAAGGATGAGCATCGGACCAACTAGAAGACAATGTTGTTTAGAGATAATCAAGCCTTATGTATTATTTTCTTTTGTAGTCAAGGTCCATGAAACAGTTGTTGTTGTTTATAAATAAATCTTTTTATTTTACATTGCAATGTACAAATGTGATGGCATGTATGAACAACGTATCCTCTATAATACCGACAATCAAGGAACCGTATTCCTTGAAGAACAGACTACCCCGTAATTTCTTCCATTTTATTATCTCTTGCGTTTTCCACGAATACCCAAAGTACCACTATAAATTCTTAATAGGGTACCTAAGGGTATTTCCGTATATTCAAAAATTATTGTACCTTAATTCGAATATTGCGTTTTCTTGAAAACGAAATCGAATTTTTGGAAGATCTTTCTATCTTTATAGATAGATTCTTGAAAATGTTTAAAGTACCAAATGAAATCCACGAGATGGATTCCTAGTGTGCCTTAAATACATATGCTCTGTTAGCAAAACTAATTAACAAATTAAAGATCTAGATAAACAATTTTGTGGTTATGTGACTATGTGTTTATGCATCTTGTCTTTCCATTTATGCATTTTGTGTTTTTGTATACTCTGGATATTCGCTATCCAAATCCTCGTAGAATCTTTCATACCTTCATATGAGGGATTCGTAGTAGGATATTCAAAAAGGTACTATCTTAAATCCTTAATGGACTTCTACGTTGTAGTTAAGTCTCTTGGATTATAAAGTACTATTCCAAAGTTTAAGGACAACATGTGTTGATATAGTTGAAGAGATTGGTCCGACAATCTAGTTAAAGACATCCTACGTCGATGTAGTTAAATATTCCCCGTGGGTAGTTTAGTTAAATATATCATTCGTTGATCAAAGTTAAAGAGATTGGTTCGACAATCTAGTTGAATATATCATGTGTTGATATAGTTAAAAAGGCCCTCTGGTGGTCTAGTTAAAGAGATCCTACGTCGATCTAAGTTAAATAGATTGGTTCGACAATCTAGTTAAAGACATCCTACGTTGACGTAGTTAAATATTTCTCTTGGGTAGTTTAGCTGAAGAGATTATTCGTTGATCTAATCCTTTGGTGACCTAGTTAAAGAGACTCTATTGCAGGCAAGTTAAATCACCACAGGATTATTCGTTTGATTTTTTTTCCCATACGCATTATGAAATGAACTGTGCGGACTGTGCAAGGAAGTACGTAATTATGGAGGCCTACATAATTATGGAATTCAGTGCACAGAAACCACAGGAAGTTTTGTCATGTGTAAAGACCTACAGTGACAAGAGTAATGATACGGGAGAAGTCTTAGACTTTGACCAATGTCATTTATTCTTACACTCCCCAATTCTGATCTCAATCACACACCAAGTTTCCTATGACGAGTCTTCATAAGAAACATTTTTCAGCCCGTAGTTCGAACCTCCATGTTTTGTTACTACAAGGACTTCACTTTGAGGGTTGACATTTTCGCTAAGAATCCTAACATGGCCCAGAGTTTTACTTAAGGGTTCAATGGATTTTTCTGAAAGCGAAACCGTCACAGCTGTCTTCACAAGTTTCCTCTAAAACTAAATTTCGGGACGAAATTTCCTAAAGTAGGGGAGACTGTGACACCTGTGTCACTTCAACCATCAAAAAAATGCCAAACCAATGAAATATTGTATTTCATACTTGGGATTTGTAAAAATATGTGAATCGTTTGCACATATCAACTCTTGTTCAATTTCAAGCTTTAAATCGCTTTCTGGAGGGTTATACGCGCTCTGATGCGTAAATATAACCAGTTTAATCCAACGAACACTCCGGAATAGTGAAATATACTTAACATACCTTAAATAACCTTTACATAACTTATAAATAAGTTTTAAAGGCTTTGGTATGGCAAAAACAAGTTAATTCGCTTACAGGGACTAAACTTGACAAACTACGAAAGTATGCCAATTTGAACTGTAACGAACAATCCGGAACATGACCATAAGTTAAACACACCTTAAATATCCTTTATATAGCTTTGAAATAGGCTTTGAGAGGTTCGGTGTGCTAAAATAAACTTTTGGGTCATTCAGGGACTAAAAGTGTCAAAAAGTGCACAAGTTTGCATTTTCGCGCATAACTTACGTTCTGAATACATCCGGACATTCAAAAATTTATGTAAGCACTAAAATATTTTATTTTAGTGTTTGGCACAAGAAAAATCCATCCGTCGCGTCATTTGGATCGTTTTTCGTGCTTGTGCGCATTCCGTCGTAATTAAGCGATCATCGCGATCGTACGACCAAACGAACCAACATAGGGCATATTTTTGAGCATGTTTCATGTCCACAATGTTTAGGCATCACTTTAGGGCCTTAAAGTTGGCTTTACGGGCCTTAGAAGTGTTGAAAATGACCTTAAACACGTGCAGGGACCAAAACTGTCATTTCTGAAACTTATTTCTGATCTGTGCAGGCCAGACGGCCCGCGTAAGATCTATGTGAATCCTTACGCGGCCCGCGTCAGTGTCCCAGAACAGATAAGATCGCTTAATCAGCAGATTCCAGCTGTTTAACTCACAACCACACGCTCACACTTGTCCTTTCAGCTGATTAGGGGCCATTTTTAGTCACCATAACTTTCCAACAAGTGTACGCACGAGATTCGATCACATTTTCCAAGAAACGATCCTAACGGTTCGGGAAATCCTATAAATACCCACATCCATCCATTTCAAAACCCACAAGAATTTTGATTTGAGAAACTCTAAGTTGGAACCATTGTTTCATACCTGAGATTCTTGGATCGAGATTAGCATTCGGGGACCCTTCGTAAGTATTCTTTCGTTCTTTTATTGCTTTTCGAGTCTGAAAGTCAAACTTTGTTTGACTTTCTGCGTTGACCAGTTATGGTCAATGCGAAGTTCGTTTGAACTTCGCAACGTGATTGTAATCATGATGGTTATAGTCCCTTGGGACTATGCCTACTGATTACCACGTTGTCTAGGGTCGTAAGGGTAAGCGATCTAATAAATCGCTTATACCTTCGAACCCGACCCATTTGGTCGATCATTAGGATCCGACCAAACGCCTTAGATGACCATAGTATATAGGGAATAACCTTCCGAGGTTATACCTTATGGTCACATCGTTTGAGTAGTTGTATGATTGGTAGTTTATATGCCTTAGGTAAATTACCAAAATACCCTTTTCATGCATAATTGGTAATTAAGCATATGTAACCTAAACCTTTGTCACATAACTGATTATGTAACATGTTTAGGCATATAATACTTGTCATAGGACTAGTTAGGCGGTTCGAACGCGTTTCACGCGAACGATGCGTTAAAGTAGCATAAGCTACCTAAACGGGTTGTAATGGGTCGTAAGCACTTATGTTAGGTTTCATTTAGTATGTAGGCTTTGTTAAACCATATTACACGAGTCTCCATACTCATTTGGTTTACGAACCCTCATTCTATCCGATCCTTCGATTTAGGTCCGGTTTATTAACATAGTTACCTATATTAGGTGCCGTTTGATTTCGAGATCTCTAGCATTGCTTGGTGGTTACCTTAGGACTACTGAACAATCTCAAGTGAGTACATAGAACCCCTCTTTTACTGTTTTCCAAACTGTTTTGGGGTGAAACACATGTGCCTACTTGTTACTTTCATGCTTTCCATGTTTTCACATCATATACCTGCTATGTTTGTTAGTACATTTATAGTACATGATTTCAATACATTTTATGCTATGTATGCCCTTTGTGTGCGTACTTAGTACATTGTTTTACATTACATTTTATGCTATGTATGCCCATTGTGTGCGTACTTAGTACATTGTTATACATTACGCTTTATGCTATGTATGTTCTTTGTTGCATACTTAGTACATTTGTTATTCATCACATGCTTACATTTTGGATACACTTTACATGATTTACATTAGACATGAACATTCTTTGGTAGTTTGGTTTGATTAAGTGATTAAGTAACGAGGCGTGTGTAATATGATACAAGCATGGTGGATATGCCGCTGGTACTTCCTATATATAAGTGTTTGTATGGTATTACATATCGTAGCGTTATTTGAATCATTTCAGTTTATGACATATAACATTTTATACAAATAACATACTTTTCACAAGACATTGATTTACAAACAACCTATCGTATACAAACTCATCTTACATGGTTATTCATTTAACCATACATTATTCTCTTATTTATACATATCATCTGATCTTATCGTTTTTCAAATGATTTACAAGACAAAGCAAATTACAAGGTTCATGACTAAACATTTTCTCAAACATAAGTCATGAATCCTATTTTCTCAAAAACCTATGTATCTCACAGGCATTTTTAAGCTGACGTACCTATTTTCACATGTGTTTTCAGGTGATGATGTATAGGACTTATCAAGACATACTTAGGCGGACCTGTGCCTTAGTGACTTAAAACTAGACAAGAACTAGTTAATTTATGTTATGTACTCTTTGTTTCTTGTTTAAAACAATGTAAACTCTCATGTTTGATTAATAAAACGAAACTTTAATTTCCATGGTTATGAAACATTAATTCTGTTACAACACTCCCCGACGTTTCCGCCACGTCTGGTTATTATACGTGGTCGGGGTGTGACATTTACAGGTTAGCTTAGTTAATGGTACAGCTATCTTGGAAAAATCCTTAATAAACCGTCTATAATATCCAGCTAAACCTATAAAACTTCTAATTTCCATTGTGGTTTGCGGAACCCTCCATTTGGTAATTGCCTCTATCTTAGCAGGATCTACATGAATACCTTTATGATTTACCATGTGTCCTAAGAATTGAACTTCTTGTAGCCAAAATTCACACTTCGAGAATTTGGCATCAAGCTTTTCTTTTCTTAACAAAGTTAAGAGTGCATGCAAGTGCTCATAATGTTCTATCTGACTTTTGGAATAAATAAGTATATCGTCTATAAAAACAATTACAAATTTATCCAAATACGGTTTACAGATTCTATTCATCATGTCCATAAATGCCGTAGGAGCATTTGTTAAACCAAAGGGCATGACTGTAAACTCGTAATGACCATACCTAGTCCTGAAAGTAGTTTTAGGTATGTCTTCCTCTTGTACTTTCAATTGATGATATCCGGAACGTAAGTCGATCTTAGAAAAGTATCTAGCTCCTTGAAGTTGATCAAAAAGATCGTCAATCCTAGGTAATGGGTATCGATTTTTAATTGTAACCTTATTCAATTCTCTATAATCAATACACATTCTCATCAAACCATCCTTCTTCTTCTTTACGAACAACACTGGCGCTCCCCAAGGGGATGAGCTAGGTTGTATGAATCCTTTGCTTAGTAATTCATCTAATTGCTTTTTCAGTTCTAACATTTCGGTAAGAGCTAACCGATAAGGTGCCTTGGCTATCGGTGTAGTTCCAGGAATTTGATGAATCCTAAATTCTACTTCCCTATCTGGTGGTAATCCTGGTAATTCTTCTGGGAATATATATGGGTATTATGAAACTACAGGAATCTCCTTAAGTTCTTTTCCCTTAGTACTAATGATTACTGAAATCATATATACTATTCCTTGCTTTCTTTCATAACTAGCAACTTTCATTACTGATATGAACTTCATGGGTTTACGAGGTTTATCTCCTGTAATCCTGATTACTTCTCCGGTAGGTGCCTGAATTTCTATAGAATTGTTATCACAAATGATTCAAGCATGGTTAGCTACTAACCAATCCATCCCTAACACAACATCGAATTCAGCTAATTTCATAGGTAACAGATTTGCAGAGAATTTATACCCTAAAAGTTCTATGTTTCCTTCCCGCAAAACCTTATTTATTTTAACTGAATTCCCATCTGCCGTTTCGACTGTAAAAATCTGCCTAAGGTTGGTTAAAGGTAATTTAAGAGCTTGGCAGAATGAAGTATTGATAAAACTTTGGTTTGCACCAGAGTATAATAATACTTTTGCGTAAATGTTGTGAACTAGGAACGTACCAGCTATCACATCGGGAATGAGTTCTGCCTCCTGAGTAGTTAATTGGAATACACGAACATTCTTCTTGGTAGCTCCGTCGGCTGGTTTAGCTTTGTTGTCTGCTGGTTTAACCAATTTAGGGCATTCTGGCTTAAAATGTCCTGTTTCTCCACAGTTATAGCAGATTCTTGTTTTCTTCCTGCAGTCTTCTTCGCAATGTCCTATGGCTTTGCAAAAGTTGAAGATTACATTACATCTTCCGTAATGTTTCTTTCTGCAATTTCTGCAGAACGGCGAAGTTGAAGATTGCCCTGTTCCTCTTCTCTTGAAGCCGTTATTATTACCCACCCGAAATCCTTGGGTAATTTTCTGAGCAAGTTCCTTTTTCCTATTTTCATCTCTTGTGCGTACCAGTTCGTCAGTGAGGGTGTTAGCTAGTTCCACCGCATCGTCAATAGTACGAGGTCTCGCAGCTTTAACGATATTGCGGATTTCGCTAATTAATCCCCAAATATAGCGAGAAATGAGTACCGGTTCTGGCGGCGTTGGTACCACTCTAGCATATTCGAAGAATGTTGAAGTATATCCCCGACAGTCCACATTCACCATCCGGTGGTTTAGGAACTTATTTGCCATTTGATCTTTTTCATATTTGGGACAGAATTTTCTTTCTATAAGATTCTTAAATTCTTCCCATTTCATGGCATATGCCTCAACCCTTCTTTTATCTTGTAACACTGTGTTCCACCATTCCAGCGCCCCTTCTTTAAAAAGATTTGACGCATACATAACTTGATCTTCCTCAGCACATTTACTTATAGTGATCACTGCCTCAGTTTTCTCTAACCAACGCAGTGCTGCAATAGCCCCTTCGTTACCTGCAAACTCAGCTGGTTTACAGGCAAGAAATTCTTTATAAGTGCAACCAGGTGTTGCAGCTTTCATTTTCTTGAAAATTGGGGCTTGCAGTTCATTATTGTTATTAATATGATTACCGCCTCCGTTTATACTATTACTAAAGTTGTCGCCTTGTGTACGTTTACTAGGAATGATTGATTGAGGTTTAACAGGTTTCTGGACAGCAGCAACGATTGCTAGAATAGCATTGGCTATTCCTTGTGCAACGATATCCTCGATATCTTGCCTATTTAACAATTGCTCTTCCTAATTTTGCTCAGATTGATTTACTTCATTTACTGGTTCATTACTAATGTTTGCCATCTGATAATTAATTTAAATAGTTAATATAGAATAAGAAACAATCCAATATAACAATTAATCGCACATAATCATGTAAACAAATATACAACCAAAATTGTAAATTTTCTTTTATTTTATAGATTATATTATGCTTCCATATACATTTTTATCTTACAGCCGTTTTATTGTTTATTTTACACATACTGATTTTTATTAATATTACTGTTATTATACAAACACAGACTCATAACCCATTTTTCCCTCGTCAACTTGCATTTTTAATAACGATGTTCCCTCTCATCATATTTCCATGAGATTTGTCCTCCTATCTCTCGAATCCTATTCCCAGCATCCATCAGCTCTTCACCAAAATGGCGGAGTTCAGCCATATTCTCATTACTCATAGGTGGATTTGGTAGAGGTTCGGGATCGAACTGAGGAAAAAAGGAATAAGGACTGTTGATAAGGTTTTGGAACTGCCAATCATTTGTCCACCATTCATCCATTCCTAAAGGTTGGGTGTGGATTATTGGTTCTGGGATTGCTGGTTCCAGATTTATAGGGAGTTGATTTTCAATAGGATTAGAGTAAAAATTATTATTGATCGGCCTGACTATATCACAGCTTGCCAATGCACGATCCAATTCATCTTGAAATGGTAACTGATCAACTTGTTTAGAGCTTTCCCCAATTTCCATCTGGGTTTGCCTAAAACCTCCTCCAATCTCTATTTCCGTCTGTCTAGAACCTTCTCCAATCTCTATTTCCGTTTTCCTAGAATCTTCCCTAACTTCAATTCCCTTCCCTTTATCTAAGGGATTTTCTATTTTAGGAAGTCTCTTAGCTGGCTTTTTCCTACGTACACGCCTCCCCCATACAAATCTCTTTCTTTTCTTAGGTTTTGGCTTTTCCAAAGGTGGAGCGTTGAATTCCATAGGTTCTTCTATGTCTGGTATATACCTATTGAAATCTCTAGAAACCTCTATTTTCACCGGATAGAGATTTAGGTCTTGAAGGGCTTCAGACAAGTCATTCATGCTGTTTATAAAAATAAAAATTACTAAGTTAAAATTTTATAACAAAATTTTATGGATAACCTTTAAATTTTATTGCATACCGTGTAACACAAAAGATAATTAAAAATTAAAACATAATGAGGTTTACTTGTAAACTTATTTATTTACTGGATAAGGTTTCTAGTTTTGTAGGTGATAAGGGTACTAAAATTTGAATATTTAAAGATTTGCATTTACTGCTACAGTGGCTAGCATATAAAGATCTGCCCATTTTTCATCTAACTTGTCCTCCCATGGTGATTTACTGGTTAATTCCTGGGTTTCCTGTTTAACTTTCTTTTCTCGGGCTTTCTTTATTTTCTCTTGACTTTTCTTAATAATCAAATTTCTCTTATTAGGAGAAAGTGGTTCCTCATAGTGTGCTTTACGAACAAAGATTCCTTCATCAGGATCTGTTAGGTATTTTGAGAATTTTGTTTGGGATGAACTTCCCTTCTCGTTGGAAGACCTATCTAATTTAAGATAGATGTTTGAAAGCTTTTGTTTACCCATACTGTAACTTAACAAATAATCAATTAATAAAACACATAATCACAGAATAGCAATTAGTAAAATTAAGTATTTTCTAAATACTTAATAGGCTTAAATCAGTGGCTCTGATACCACCTTTTTCTGTCACGGCCCCCGACCCGGTTTGACCCGTTTCAGGAGCCGCGGGACAGAAAATCCCGTGGTATTTATTTAACAGCGGAAGTTTTCCTCATGATCTTTTTAAAACTGAAATTTCCCATTTATTTTATTTCACAACTCGGGATAAACCCTTAGTAATTTACAATCATATGATTTCATAAAGAAATCTTTATTCTTCTAAAACATGTTTCTTTATTTTATATTGAGCCACTTTCTTAAGCTTGTAGTGCTACGCGGCACTTTTCTTGGATCACAACAGATCACCTGAAACATGTTTGAAAATGGTTTTGTCAGCGGGAAATACTGGTGAATCATTCTATTTACTAAAACGACCCGTTTGTTATAATTTACAGTATTAAGGGTGATTACATTGTTTCTATATCAACCAACTACCCACAGTATTTGTCACTCGACTCGTTTCTGTGACTGTGGTCAGATCACCCATTGGCTAACTCGTTGTCCAATGGTGACGGGAACAAGTAATGTATACAATACCCCACATACCGGCTGTAATTTGGTGATTACAAAGACTTAATCCCTGTAATTATAACCTTGAAAATAAACATGCTTTTGTAAATAAATTTGATAAAAAGAGAATGACTCACATTGCAGATTTAATTGAGCAGAGCCTAGTCTACTGATTAGCCTTTTGACCTAAATTTTATAACATGCACACGAACTCGGTTAGTAACTAATACAGCATTTACGATAACTCACGAGATTAAACCTTCACTACGAATGACAAAGTGCGATACTTAAACATCCATCGAATTAACGACGAATGACAAAGCATCAACCCTAATGTGGGCAGCACTTAAACATCCATTGGATAGTTTAATCGATCGGATATTGAATCGTAGCAGCGATCGACTTAATACCCGGTATCGGAGCAGCACCCGACTAATTAAAGTTGTATTTTCGACTTCAGAGTATTATTCTTTTGTTTTTGAAAGTTATAATCGACACCAACAGACTGTGCAAGTGACGGGCTATTTATAGGTAAAATTAAGGTCTATCGCGGCCCGCGTAAATCCTTAGCTCAACCTTACGCGGCCCGCGTGGCCACCCAGTCTACGAGTAGCCTTGACCAGTCACCAGTAGGTGTGACACGTAGGCGACACTTGGACCCGGAACACTTATCCGGTCAATCATGGTTTGACGCGGCCCGCGTAAGACCTAACTTGTCTTTTACGCGGCCCGCCTGAAACCTAGAATTTTGTTTTTCTTTCTTTTTAATATGGTTTAGGGTTTTAGGGGTCCGGGTTTGAACTTACGGGTATTTTTAGGAAAATTTTGAGAGTCCTTACAGCTTTGTTTCCCCTTGGGCAATCTTTGATGAAATGATCCTTGCTTCCACAACTGAAGCATCCTTGGTTCTGCCTATTTCCGTTACCATTCCTGTTACCAGTACCATTTCCATTTCCACCATTTCTATTACCGGCACCGTTGCGGTTTCCATTTCCGTTCCTTCCTTTTCCCCAATAATCCTCAGCATAGTGACCCAATTTTCCACACTTGTCGCATTTTGGAATGCGACAAACTCCTTCGTGATGATGCTTGCAATGGTTGCAGATGGGCAGAGTGCCCAGGTATCTTTTGGCAGGAGCGTCATTCATGGTTGCAAGAGTTTTCGTCTCCTGAGACGGGTTGGGGTCTCGTTTCTTGTTGTTGGTGCCCTTGTTGTTGCGTGTTGCTTGATTCAGGTTCGCATGCTTCTTTTTCTTGTCACTAGACGACTCAGCATGCGTCTCGGTCTTTTCAGCTGGGTTCAGAGACAACTTCTTCATTCGGACAGCATCTTCAGTAAGGCTGACAGCCAGAGTTACAGCCTCAGTGATCGTTTGAGGTTTGGCCGAAGTTACCATGCTGCGAAATTCTGAGGCCAATCCCCAAATGTAGCGTTCCACGCGCTTAAATTCGGGAGTCACCATGTAGGGGATCACCCTTGACAAGTCATGGAACCTTCGAGTATAACCAGTAATATCAGCACCTTCCATGGTCAAATGCCAGAACTCAGTCTCCAACCTTTGGAGTTCAGCACGTGAGCAGTACTTTTCTCTCATACGTTCCTTTAATTCATCCCAAGTCAGGCCATAAGCGGCATCATCACCCAGGGTTTGGACATGCAAATTCCACCAAGTCAAAGCTTCATCCACAAACAACCCAGTAGCAAAAGTGACTTGCTGATCCGCGGTACACTTGCTCATACGGATAGTGGCTTCAGTCTTCTCCGTCCAGCGTACAAACGCCACTGCACCTCCAGTGCCGTCGTAGTTCAGCTGTTTGCAGTCGAGAAACTGCTTGAAAGTGCAGCCCTGAGCTGCATTTCCTCCAGATGAATCTCCATTCCCATTACGCCTGGCATTGCTTGGTCCTCTACTTTGTTCAGTACGGTTCGCCTCGTACTGGCTGATAGCTGTGGAGATTCTTTCCTCCAGTAAGGCGTTTAGCTCTTCAGCAGTTCTTGGTAGTGGGGAAGGAGGAGGTTGATCACGAGCGTTCACAGCTCTCTTTGGTGCCATGTTCTGACAGAACACAACACAATAGGGTTAGACTTTTGTTTGATATCGTCATGCGAGACAGTAGTAGTATATATATACAAGCATATACCACATAAGTGACATCAAACAATTATTACTCCAGCAGGGTACTTAGTAGGCTGGGGGGTGTTCACGTTTGACCTTTTCTTGCACTGAGGGAATCTATACGTGACAAGACTTGCTGTGGTTTCTGTGCACTGAATTCCATAATTATGTATGCAACCATAATTACGTAACTCCTTGCATAGTCCGCACAGTTCGTTTCATCCTCGTATCACTTCCTTCTGATAGGCCATTGTTTTCAGGTAAATTCACGTATACTTGTGGTATTCTACTTCTAGTATATGTATATATCAATTATCACACATAATTGCAAGTGATTTCTAGTCAACGACAAGTGCTACTCCAGTGCACCCTAAGTCTCGTAGTGTCTTTTCTTGACTCTTTTGAAAATAGTTTCAGGTAGTAGATGTCGCGGAAAGTTTTATGCAATGAAAACTCTTTGAAAAATTGTTTTCGTGAAAGAATCCTAAATATTGTAGACTAGACTCGAGAAGGAATCCTGGTTCACTACAATCGCAGCTCTGATACCAATCTGTCACACCCCTTTCTAAGGCAGAAGCACAAGGTGTAATCATGAAAGGTTTTCATTGCATACGATTGGTAAACATACTACATGCTCATAAAATAACTTCCAATGTCAAACATTACATAACTGAAATCATAGTTTACACAAGAAGGCATATTGTCTAAAAAGTTTACAACTTTATTTAAAGATGACATAAACAACATCCAGAGCAAGAGTATGACCGCGCGCACATCCACTTTAGTTACCTGAAATACATGTGAGTTTTGGAAAAACGTCAACATAATGTTGGTGTGAATTCATGCAGTTCTTGTATTGAACGTTTGTATACTTTGTATGAAAACATAGTATGTATCTTGTATAAATCAAGTATTTCTGTATGTGTCTTGTATAAATCAAGTGTTTCTGTACGTATCATGTATAAATCAAGTATTTCTGTATGTATCATGTATAAATCAAGTATTTCTGTATGTATCATGTATAAATCAAGTATTTCTGTATGTATCTTGTTGTTAATGGGTTGCAAGGCCATTAACATGTGACACGACATAGGAAGCAACCAAACCATAGGCATTTTTCTAGTTGTCGATTCACGACTGAGACACAAAAGCACTACTCGGTACAAGTTTTCACCAAGAGTGTGGCTGCCCGATAACCCATTAGATCTAACCTTTTGTTCTGCAGTCTTAGTATGTACATGATTAATGGTGCTTATGGTACCCTATTCGTGACACGATTTCTCGTATCATTCCTTAAAGCGCATCATACTTGGTACTAGTTATCACCAAGAGTGCTTCTTGTTTTTGTATCCATCATACCATTTGTAAACATTAGTAACATGTATTTCACCACCGAAGTTATAAAACTGAAAACAGTTAAAAGAAAAGGGGGAGCATGAACTCACAACTTTGCGTTCCTTGTGCCGTAAACTTCACCGGTTTTTGCTTATCTAGCGTCGTGACCTAAACGTGTTTTATTAACGTTAGTCACTAGACTTGTATCGCACAAGTACAAGTCACCATCTTTTATGTATTTGTTCTTGTGTTAAAAATAATTTATATTTTTAACTATGTGTCTTACTTATATTATTTTCTCAACAATAAATATAAGTATCTTGTATTTTTCACCCGAATTATGTATTTTGTCCAAAACTTCATTTCATGTTCATAACTTGTCCAAGTTATTTATTCTATCAAGTAATATATTTTCATAAATATATTTTCTTGTATTTTTCTAAGCATGTTGTATGTGTATTTTTGTATTTTCACTCCTTAGGAGTATTTAGTGTATTTTCAAGTCCTAATACACTATTACATGTAATACATACTACGTACACTTAGCACCAAATTTGGTGATCAATAAATATATATATTTTTCTCAAATAAATACATACTTAATATCAATTTTAATCTTGAAGAAATCATCATTTCTTAACACAAAAATTTAGGGAAACCTTAGTAAATATTTTTAGGAGTAAACTGCCATTTTGGCCCTGTGGTTTAGCCAGTTTTGCCATTTTAGTCCAAATCTCAAACTTTTTACATCTGGGTCCCTGTGGTTTGCATTTTGTTGCCATTTTAGTCCAAAATTCAAAAACCCCATTTTTTTTACTGTTGCAACCTCCTATTTTGTCTTTTAGTTCAGGGGCATTTTGGGCATTTTGCTTTTCATTTAACATTTTCTATAAAACCCCTCTTTATTTATCTCTCTCAACTGACTCTCTCCTTGTACTTTCTCTCTCTACAACTATCATCTTCTTCTACAATCATCATCATCATCAGGACACCAGTACCCACCAACACCATCGACCACCGACATCATCTCCATCACCATCACCTTTGACCTCCATAGTCCCTCCACCATTAGAATCCAACCCCTCACGTTTTTCGGTGGTTGCAAAACTCAGATTTAATGAAAGATCGAAGAGGCAACTTTCTTGTGTTGGTGGACAATGAAATAGATCTGGGTTTTTGGTGCAAAACTCAGATTTGATGAAAGATCGAAGCGGTGTGGGTTTTTGGTTGTGGTGCCGATTGTGTCTCTCTCTCTCTCTCTCTACAAACTCTCTCTCTCTAAACAGTCAAGGGCCACCACCGCCGCCATATCACCACCGCCATGTTCTTCCTCCGCAATACCAACGCCTCCATCTACAAACAAGTGACCGGAACGATTCATCGGGAACCACCTCTTTAACATCACGAATCTCTTCAAACAACGGATTCAACATCTTCAACCTTATAGATGAATTAAAAAACGGCTTCCTTACCTTCAATAAGCTAGAAGTGGTGCGTCGTCGGAAAAAGTGCAGATCTAAAGGTGATTCCAGCACTAAAACAAACACCGATTGAGATTCTTGATTCTTGATAACTTCACTGGCCCAAAGTTCTTGAATTTTATGGTTCAAAGAAATAGAGGACTCACAGGATATTCATGAACAAATTTAGTAATGAAAATGTTGAAATGAAATAAACCCAGAAGGGATTTGTCACAATTTGGTTGAAAACCTTGAACTGTGAACAGAGAGAGGGTGGTTGATAAAAGGGGTGGTGGATGAAGGTTGGGGGAGATGTCATTAATGGGGGACCATTGTCGATAGCGCGGTTGCAGGGGGAAGAAATCCGGGAGAAGATGAAGAAGATTGTTGTGGGATTAGGGTTTGGTGTGGGGTGATTTTGGGGAAGATGAAGAGTATTTGGGGAAGATAATCTGCTGCAATATTTATATAATATATAATTAATTTTGTTTTAATATATTAGAAGAGTAAAATCAGAATGACCAAAATGCCCCTGCACTAAAGGACAAAATAATCAGGTTTCAACAGTAAAAAATAAGGGATTTTGAGTTTTGGACTAAAATGGCAACAAAATGCAAACCACAGGGACCCAGATATAAAATGTTTGAGATTTGGACTAAAATGGCAAAAGTGTCCAAACCACAGGGACCAAAATGGCAGTTTACTCTATTTTTAGATACATTTTTAGGGAATAAGTTTCTCAAAAACTTGTATTTTTCTAAGTGCCAAAATTTATAAAAATTTTGACATAGTTTCCCCTAAAAATGGAGGTTTCCCATGTTTTCAAAACATGTGTTTATTTTTTTTTAAAATCATCACAGCAATCAACAACTTATCAAGTGCCAAAATCAAGCAAAACACACTATATCATGAACTTGAAGTTCTTGTAAAAACTTGTAGTAACTTACCATGTTATTTAGTAGGTTTAGTTACCCTTAAAAACATGGTTGTTTGTTTGTAAATCTCATTCTTGAAGGATTTAGTCATTTACAACTTATAAAATGATTTTTCTAAAAATACTTCTTTTGTATTTTTCTTGTTTCATAAGTGTTTACACACTTGTTTTTCTAATAAAAAATAGTGTAAGTTTATGTAAAAATCAAGATCTTCTAAAAATCACATTTTAAACTTGGTTTTCTTGGAAAATCATTCACAAGTCTTAGATACACAAGTTTACTAGCTCAATTTGTTCATTATTTTACAAGAAATCATTTTTATTTATCAAGTTCATGTGTTTACTAGAAGATGATCATCATATGTTGTTACATGATCATCCTCCCACTTGCTAGATTAAGTGTTTAATCACCATCTAGCAAGCTTCATGTGATGATTAACATCATCATCTCTAGTAATCAACAAACAAATATCATTCATATACTAAACAATATCATTCCATCCATATATCCTCATATGTAAAGCTTTATGTTCCAAGATTCATGTTCAAGTCTTTTAGTGTTCTTGTTATGTCAACATAATATATCTTTTAACCACTAAAGATATGAAGAAATAAGAGATTGTGAGGGCTCACCACTAGCAACAAGGCTAGGGAAGATTACTAGAACTTGAAGGTGACAAAATGGTTGGATAAAAGCAAACGAAGATGGTCCTTCAAGATCCACAAGCTCCACACCTCTTAACTTAGCTCCTAACACCTTGTGTGCACCTTGGAATGGGTGGAAGTTGGATGAAAATGGTGGTGGTGTGGTGGTGGCTTGTAGCCGTGAGCAAGGGGAAGAGAGGGAGAGAGATTAGTGTGTTGAATGTGTTGGTGATTATGATGGATTGTGATCTAGTGTGTAGTTCTTATAACCCCCAACATGAGTTTTAACCAAAGGGTCTTATGTTTAGTAAGTACATAGCATATCTTACTAACAAATCATCAAGATCTTTTAATTAGGCCATGTGGCCGATTTTAAGCATAGGGGAAAGGGGTCTATTTATAACTTTAATCATAAGGTTATCTTATAGTATTTTGCAAAATCTCTAGTAAATCTACATAAGATTCATAATATCTAAATGGATCCAGGGAGAATCTAATGGGATCTTGGTGAATTAAGGGAAAGATTACACAAGATCAAAGGTGGGACCTCCCATAACTGTCCACTTTAGGAGGGGGGGGGGGGTAAAGTGTAAATTTTATCCCCTAATTACATAAGTAAGTAAGCTTTCAAGTGTAAAGTTTAAGGATTTAATGTGTTATTATGTTATAAGAGGTGTTATGGTGTTTGAGGACCAAACTAGTTTGAAAATACTAAAACAATGCTTCTAGCAATATTTTGGTGTTCCGGGTAATGTCCGGTTGTTCGGTTAGATACCGATTCGTTAAAGTGCTAAATTGCACCGTTTGGCGTCCTTTATGTACCCTTTTGTGCCCCTTTCAATTCCCAACACTTAGGAAAGTATTCAGGACCATTTAGTCACGTTTTTGCATGGTAAAATCTTGTTATAATGCTGAATTTTGCTGAAATGTATGAATTTCAGCATTTAAAGTGCGTTCGGTTGCTATTTAGTGCGTATTTTAGCTTCCGGAAAGTCTATATTGTTAACCCTTGTATGTTCTTGTATGTTCTCTTGGGTTTTAATGTATTCTTGTCGTTGGACCTACACCTAGGCCCCAAATTCTTTTGTCTGACTGCTTTCTTTAGATTTGTTGACACAATGTGTCTTACCGATGAGTTTACTAGTATTTCTGACGCAACGCTTTCTGCAGATTTGTTGACACAATGTGTCTTACCGGTGAGTTTACTAGTATTTCTGACGCAACGCTGTTCAACACAATGTGTCTTACCGGTGAGTTTACTAGTATTTCTTACCGGTGAGTTCACTAGTGCCAGTTGTCACACTAAGACCCTGACGCAAGTAAATTTGCGTTTAGATTCTAAAACAATATCGTGACCTATCTTTAGGTGATAACCACAACAAGAACACAATAACAAATCCGATTTGAAAATCAATCATCTATTCTTGGATGATTGATTATAAGGTTTTGAACCTTCAAAGTTTTCAAAATCTCGTCAAATTTTGGGTCTTATAATGTGAACACGTGCAATCTGGAAGGGTGGGTGCCTGTATCCTGAGTTTTCTGTCTAAGGCTAGAGTGTTCGTACTAATCCACATAATCGGACCAGTCACTCTTACCTGGGAACTCTTGGGATGAGTGTCCACTTATAGGCTAAAGCATGCCTTCGCGATACATTATACTATCCCATTTACTTTGATTAGTCACTGTGTATCGTTTGTTTGTTCGAGGTAACGAACGAATGATCGCCTTCCTTGTGTTTTGTCAATGTTTTCAATACCTCTTTTGTAACATTTCCAAAAATTTATTTATAAAAATTTAAAATAAAGTATATAAAAACTTATGAATAGATCATGGGTAAGTTAACCGACAAAAATATGAGGTATTTTGGCGAATGTAGGAACCGTTTAATAGTTATAATAATAAAAATACGATATAATTAACCTTACTCCGTTTTTAATGAAACTTTGTTCAAAATATAGATACAAATATTCTTGTTCTAATGACATATTTATTGTTTTATAAAACGTCATATTTTAGAAGTTATACGCGCGAAATGAGTGAAGCAGTAAAATTAATTATAATATATATATATATATATATATTAAATAAAATAATAATAATAAACTAACATTTTCCAAACTCCTGTCCACGTGTAGTACCTAGAATGATAGTAAGATTTAATGTTGCGTGCACTCCAAGGACATTTTCAAGTATAAAAGAAACAACAGACCTTTCAAAGCTCTCGATCTCACCTTCAGTTCTATAATTTTCTTTAGTAATTCATTCAAAGCTTTGCCCTGTTTTAAGTGTTGTAACCCCTGATCGCTGAATCGATACCCTGTCCGATTGATTTAGAACCCACCAACGCATGTCAAGGCTCTGCCCGACTAAGTACGTTGGGGTTCTGTCTCGTGACATATTGATAAAGTTGAATTGGGTTACTATGCTTAACGCGAGTGCATTATATATTTTATTAAATAATGTAACAACCCTCCTAAAACACCCCTGACATCCCTACGCGTCCTAAAATACACCCCGTATACGAAAACCGGTCCCCGATACCTTTAGTTTTATAAAAATAAAATAAAAACAAGTTTTAATGGTCTTTGGCGGGGCGCGACAGAGTTAACACAGGCTGTCGCGGGGCGCGAACGCCTGGCCACCCGCCCTCACCCGGTGCCGCCACGTGTCAAGTGCGTGTCAAACCTATGCATGTGACTGGTCCCAGCTACGCCCTAGAACCCCTACATCGCGAGCCGCGAAAGCCACCCTTGGCTTCATCGCGGGGCGCGAGGGGCTCGACGATCAGCCCTATAAAGTGGGAGCTCAGGCATTTCATTTTTGTCGTTCATTTCTCTCGATTCTCTCTCTAATTTCTGAATAGCTAAAGTGATACCCGGGCATTATACCCACTAAAATAGCGAAGCTCTGCCTCGATGTAAGTATCATAACCCCCGATTACGTATTAGATACGCTGCCCGATTGATCTAGTGCTCCGTAACGACTGTCGTGGCTCTGCCCGACGTAGTCGTTGGAGTTCTATCTCGGGAAGGGTATAACTAATGTAAATTGGGTTATTATACTAACACGTGTGCATTGTTTAATTAATAGATTATAACCAGGAAATCACAAAGGAAATACCTAAAGTAGCAATGTGAGTAATCTCCTTTTTGCAAACTGTTTTTACAAAACCTCACTTAATTAATAATATATTAAACATTGATTGAGTATTTATATTCTACAATTATCGTCGGTATGTTGAGGTTTTGTATACAAAATTTGTTACTACATTGTGAGTAGTAACATGACCACAAGTCGGGTTGACAGTACCGTGGGTGGTAATTAAAGTTGTCACACCCCCAAAATACCACATGCGGGAAATACCGCGGGACGTGTGACGTACCAGGATCTAGCCACTAATCACATTGAACTCATAACAAGATTTCTAATAAAAACTTTCATTCATTAAGATAAAGTGTTACAAAACATTATTTATAACTCGTTGTGTTTAGCGGAAGCATAATACAAGTTTAACTTAAACCCAAGTGTATGAAATCAGCCAGTCTCGTTTCAAGTTTCCCATGTTCCTCGACCCATGACCACTCCAGCATCCCAGACAGCAAGTTCCACATCCATACGTATCAATAACCTGCGATCATGCACACACACGTGATTCAGACGCTGGTGAGTTCATAGTTTTACGAAAACGTTAGTTACCAAGTGTTTAGTTCCGTTCATTGATTACAATGTTGATAATACCTCGGATACAAGACGGCTCCTGATTTATGTTTTGCTCGTTCCCCAGTGCTCCTATCAAAGCACTGGGCATGACTGGGTCATTAGTTCACACCCGTCTTATCCGGTACAGGGTGAGGGTGCCAAACCTAAGTAGCGCTACCAACTAATACCCCGTTACCTCTCCGGTAACAAAAAGATGGGACTTAAAGGTGATAGGACGAGTATATTATCCAACATTCTAGATTTTACCCACAAGACGTATTCCTCACCAGAATACCCATGATTTACCCAAAAACCTATCCCTCTCTGGGATACTTAATGACTGTCCCAACCACCGGGACGCATGCTCAAGAGAAATGAACTCACCTTTGGTTGCTCGGTATGTTATGTTATGTTACCCGTTCCAAGTTGGTCAACCAAACCCTAATGTGTTTATCAATAACAGTCAGTTTCGTATCCACACAAAACACATATTCTCTACACATACCACACCAGTAACATACAAGGATTACACATATCGTCGTACAAGTCACAACAGTTAATCATGCAACATGCCAGTCCATTATTATTATCCATTCTCATAGCAGGTATTCAGTTCACATATTGATTTACATTACGAGTTCGTGTTTCACCTAAACACTCAACAGTTAATTCGCCACTCATAGGAGTGTGCGGTTCAATCAGGTTAATGGCCCACTATGGGTTTATGATTTGATAACAGTGACCCAGTTTAGTTTGCGGCCCAAGTCCTTACTAGACCCATTAATTAAATTGAATGTGTAGCTCAATTAATATAACAGGCCCAGGTGAATGTGTGCAACATATAACAAGTGTGTAAATGCATGATCAGTGTGCAACGTGCATTTCATTTTATTGAAACATCTACATTATATGCATGCATGTTAAGAGGGTGTGATCCACCCCCATGTGTGTGACCGACTAATACTATCCAGTTTACTCGTTGTTTAAGGCCCAATAACCGGTGTACGGCCCTGTAACATGTTTGGCCCAATCATATGTCAATCCGGTAAACTGTGCGACCCCATTGCATTGTGCGACTGAGTTGTGGTGTGCACCAGGACATGAGTGTACGATATGCATCACTTAGGTGTTCTTTCGGCATCAAGTGTGAGTTTATCACATGGGTGTGAAATCAGAAGTGTGCGAGTTGCACCGTGTAACCCATGTGATGAGTGGTTGTTCCATGTATGGGGTTAGTTACTCAATTCCACATTATTCAGTCAATCATTTACTCAATCAGACACTTCCCATACGATCATGTATCCAATTTAACATAAACATCAATTCATTCAATAGTCATGTTTATAATAATATGAAATCATTACTTGATCATAAACCGAAATCGGCATCCTAACTCACTAGCCAATTGGGTCGAGTAACACAACATGTTCTAACTATGCAGCCCTAGTTCGCTATTCATTATGTTAGTCAGTTAATTATCATTAGTTGGTTTGTACGCAAAACATTACACCACAAGTTCAACTTCTATGCATGTAAGCTATTGGTTCTAAATCCTACAACCCACCATGCTTTCTATCAGTAGTCACACGTGAATAATCCCCCCATAATGATTCACACGAATTCAAACAAATAAAAACACAATCACAGGCAATTCACAGAGATCGAACTAATGCAAGATGAGTATACTAACCAAACTATAAGATGTTGGGGAAGGTGTTAGCGCCGAGAAGAAGCTTCGATGATCATAAGAGGCTGCCTTCGAAGATTAGAGAGGATTAGGGTTCGCTATCATACAACTTGTAATTAGATGGAAATCGGTCCCTCTCTTATGCGAGTTAAATGAGGGAACTCAGGCTCAGGCTTGTTTTAGGCTTAGAAGCTTTGGGCTTGGTTTGGGGTTTGGGCCTTTGGGTCCCCGAAACCCATAAGGTTTTAAAGGAACGTGCGGTCGGAAGAAGAGTGTGCGACTCGGGAATTATGTGTTGCCATGTTAACACATACATACATATGATATACTAGAAACACATACAATCGTAATCATTCACTTATAATTAAGCATTTTAACTTATTAGATAACGTACACGTAAGTAACCAGAAATCCATACAAGGAAAAGACCCTTCAAATCACGGGTTGTCACATCATCCCCAACTTGAAAGAAATTTTGTCCCGAAATTTGATAAGTAATCCACAGCGGCAAGAGGTTAACTCAGGATACCCGTGGATTTTTCTGTAGGTGCCACATCATCCCCAACTTGAAAGGGAATTTCACCCAGAAATTCTCCTGTTGCATCAGATTTAGATTGATCAGTTGGGAATAAGTGAGGGTACTTGAGCTTCATCTGATCTTCGCGTTTCCACGTGAACTCCGGTCCACGTCTTGAGTTCCAGCGAACTCTCACGATTGGAATTCGACTATGCTTACAAACCTTAACTTCCCGATTCATGATTTCAATGAATTTCTCGACAAACTGCAACTTGTCGTTAATCTTAGACGCTAGTAAGGGTATCTCAAGTGTTTCATCAAACAACACTTCTTTTAGTTTCGAGCCATAAATGACATCGTGAACGTTACCCAACTCGTCATGTAACTCGAGTTTGTGGATCATGTTGCCGATTCTTTCCATAATTCTGAATGGCCTAACGCAGAGTGAATTAAGATTTCCACGCTTCCCAAATCGTACCACACCCTCCCAGGGTGAAACTTTCAACATGACTCGCTCGTCTACAGCGACTCCCAGTGTTTCCTAAGCTTATCAGCTTTCCTGGTGGTTACGCATTGCCGCCAAATGATTTCCGATCTAAGCAATCTTCCCAAGAGTTTCGAGTACAAGTCCTGGACTTGTGATTAGGTTGTCACCCCCCCCCCCCTTAATCCAACAAGGAGATTGGCATTATCGTTCATGTGATGCCTCGAACAGAGCTGTCTGAATACCAGAATGGTAACTGCTGTAGTAGAACTCAACCAAAGGTAAGTGTCCTTCCAATCTTTAATATGATCATCCACACCCATATTCGCAGCATGTCTTCGAGTGTCAGGATGGTTCGTTTACTCTGACCATTCGTCCTATGGTGACAAGTAATGCTCATGTATAGATGTGAGCCAAGAGTGTTGCGTATTGCCTATCATAGATCAGGTATAGATCAACATCAGGGATAACAGGAGTTGGCACCTCGTGCCTCAAAACCGCCTCTCTCAGAGGAATATTCATCAGCTGTGAAGACTCGTCAGTTTCCTCGATTGTAAGAAAGTGTGTTGCTTACATGAGACAATCAACGATCACCCAGGTGATATTGTTTCCGTTTTGAGTTCTAGGTAGACCAATGACACAATCCATGGTAGTCTGTTCCCATTTCCAAATGGGTGTTTCTGGTTACTGACACAACCCAGAGGGTTTCTGATATTCCACCTTGACTTTCGCACAAGCCAAACTTCGTTCACGCACATTGCTATGTGGGCCTTCACGCCCGGTTGCCAGTACCGGGTTTATAGATCCTAATATCTCCCATCAAAATCCAGATGACTAGAATAACAAGGCTGGGGTGCTTTGCTCAACACAAGTTTCCCTACGGTTGCCGTATGGTGGGATCCATATTCGTTCCATGAAGTAGCGAATATCGTCCGACTTGCCAAAAGTTGCTCCTCCATGCCCTGCATGGACTCAACTTGAAAATTCTCTTCCTTTAGTGCTTCGATGTGAATAGGGCGAATCTGTTCGGGTAGGCTAGAGTCGATGGTAAGTTGCAAGCTCATACGCGTTTAGGTTCCATAGTCGTATTCGCTCGAGAGTTTCATCCAGCGATGCCATCACATAATTAGCTCTCTCAAAACAAAGGTACACGGGAGGCCCTTGTGATCGGTCTAAATAGTGCAATTGGTACCGTCCAAGTAATGCCTCCATCTTAATTCCATGGACCATGGCTTCCACTATAGGTTATGACTCGTGCAATTCTTCCTGTAAATCCACTACGTAAACCGTTATCTTCTCGTGCCGCATTGGCGCGTAACTGGGTCTCTGCTTCGAATTGTCATGATATACCACTAGATCACCCATACCCTCGGGTAAAGACGATGCTCAATGCATTTTAGTGTTGGGTTTCAGGAGCTAAAAAGACGTTCTCCTGTTTGTCTCCCACGAATACACAGCACCCTGCTATGCTAAGGAAATTAAAGCTACGAAATCCCTGAAAATCCTGTGATGAATCTACGATAGTATCTAGCTGGACCAAGAAATTATTGTATCCTCGATGGACTATTTGGTGTCGATCAATATCTAATGAAATGGATCTTTAGCGAGATCTGCATGTATCCCCACTTCTTTGACTACGTGACCAAGAAAGTGTACCTCCCAAATCCTGAAGTCACACTTAGGTAGACTTCGCGTGGAGTTGCCCCTCCCCTAGGAGCTCTAGGACAAAACAAAGGTGTCGTTCATGGCGTTCCTTTCCCCTGATAGTGATTCCAAACATCACAGATAAATGCGGTCGACTAATCTGGCGAAACAAGGTTGACGCATACTACTCATGTGATCCCTGAGGCTACTGGTGTGTTGGGTATCTTAAATAACTTGAACAGAAAATCGTGGTGGCCACACTCGATCTGTAACACCGTGTTAGGAATCGTCCTCCCCATGGTCTTCCATCAGATGATAGTTCGTTCGTTAGTCAACCCTCGAATAGGAGTTTGACCCTCGCAACTGATCAACAGGTTGTTAATACATGGTCGAGGCAAACGGTTCTTGACTGTCACCATATTGAGTTCTCGATATTCAGTACACATACAAAGAGGCTTATTTTCTCGGATATGACTGGGGCTCCCCAAAGCGAACATTAGGTCTGACAAAACTCCTGTCCAACAGTCCCTGTAGTTGGTTAGACAGTTCGTACAACCCTTCTGGTGCAAGACGGTAAGAAGTACGAGTAGCCAGGACTGCCTCTGGCGTGAGATTAAACTGAGATTCTACCTATCAGTTGTGGAAGTAAACCTGAAAGTTCCTCAAATAGCACTCTGAGAGGAATCACATACAATTGGTGGATCCTCGATCCTCTTCCCTTAGCCTTAGCATTAGTAATGGTTGCCAACATAGCGGGGTAGTCCCTCTGTAGACACTCCTGGGCTTTCATTGCTGAAATGATACTAACCTTTACACCACACTGATGCTTTAGGACAGCCTACGATTCGCCACTAGAGAGAGGGATACTCAATATTTTCTCCTCACAAGGTATATCCGCGCGTTATCTGGATAACCAATCCACACTGACTACTACAATAAAACTAACAAGGGTAGATGTCGAACACTTGTCCCACAAGGTCGAGTTTGCATCCCAACGAACATATGAGGCTTTAATTGACTTGTCGTCAGCCGATTCCACAACAGGTTCGGTTTCAAGTGTGTTAGAGTTGAACAGAACAGGGACGAGGCGATTAGTTATCATGAACTTACAGGCCGCCGTGTTGCTATAATCCTGGCGTCGCCCACGCCAATCCTAAATGCCCTTCCATGAGCTTCATTTCTGGTGTTGTTGTTTTCGTTACAAGGATTTCTAGTACTGTCGTCATCCCCTTGGTTGTTGTCGTCTTGAATTATCAGCGGCCAATCCATGCCGTAGACACCTTCATTTCCATACTGTAGGCTTCTATTACAAGTACATTGATATTGCCATGACTATTGCCTCTAATGTCGTTGCTTGAAACGGAGCCCTATGATCTTTCACCACCCAGATCCATCTTTTCACATGCTGTGCCACGTCCTAAAGCACTACTCACTGTGGTGGTAGTCACACATTCCACACTATGATCAGTTGTCATCGCTCATGTCTCGATTGATTCGTAAGAGTTGACTCCCATAAGTCGCTGACTAGGGTTAAGGATTCGATCGAAGTCAATTTGCTGGTGTTCATTGCCGGTAATCAGGGTCATCCCAATACTGAGGTCGGTAAGGTACTACGCTCATCCTCTTATCCATCGATCTTACAAGTTTATGGAGTAATACACGGTATGTTACGAGAGTGTTGTAGGAGTGATTGCACTTCGGGATCTAAGACGTCAATACATTGAGTTCCAGAGAAGTGAGAAAGGTGTCGGCCATTCATTCGACACTGCGACATCCAACTCAGGATTTGTTACATTTCTCACTGATTAAGTAACAGAACAGAACCCCTTTTTCACTCGTTAAGCCTCACTGGGACTCACATGCACCCCACATTATTATTATGTGTGCACCCACAATAATATTGTGATTTGCATGTTCATCTCAGTTCCTCCTAACTCGTGTCAAATGGCTCTTCAAACTCTGATATCAAACGGAGGTTATCAATGTAAAGAAGTCACAGAAATCCAAAGTCTATGACATACTATCAACGCATCATAATGTAAGCAAGCAATTCATGTAATCATGCTATAGTAACGAGTGTGTGCTCCTATGTTACATCATAAATAAATGTGTACTAGTCATGTAATGTATGCAACAAGTGAGAAAGACGAACCTTGCAATCTGGAGTTGAGTGTCATGGTCGTATTTACGTATTCAGAACTGTTCGGTTATAGTCTGGTTTTACAAAAAAGTTTTAAAACCCAGTTCACTATAACCAGTGGCTCTGATACCAAACTGTCACACCCCCAAAATACCACATGCGAGAAATACCGCTGGACGTGTGACGTACCAGGATCTAGCCACTAATCACATTGAACTCATAACAAGATTTCTAATAAAAACTTTCATTCATTAAGATAAAGTGTTACAAAACATTATTTATAACTCGTTGTGTTTAGCGGAAGCATAATACAGGTTTAACTTAAACCCAAGTGTATGAAATCGGCCAGTCTCGTTTCAAGTTTCCCATGTTCCTCGACCCATGGCCACTCCAGCATCCCAGACAGCAAGTTCCACATCCATACGTATCAATAACCTGCGAGCATGCACACACACGTGTATCAGACAACGCTGGTTAGTTCATAGTTTTACAAAAACGTTAGTTACCAAGTGTTTAGTTTCGTTCATTGATTACAATGTTGATAATACCTCGGAAACAAGACGGCTCCTGATTTATGTTTTGCCCGTTTCCCAGTGCTCCTATCAAAGCACTGGGCATCACTGGGTCATTAGTTCACACCAGTCTTATCCGGTATGGGGTGAGGGTGCCAAACCTAAGTAGCGCTACCAACTAATGCCCCGTTACCTCTCCGGTAACAAAAAGATTGGTCTTAAAGGTGATAGGACGAGTATATTATCCAACATTCCAGATTTTACCCACAAGACGTATTCCTCTCCGGAATACCCATGATTTACCCAAAAACCTATCCCTCTCAAGGATACCCAATGACTGTCCCAACCACCGGGACGCATGCTCAAGAGAAATGAACTCTCCTTTGGTTGCTCGCTATGTTATGTTATGTTATGTTATGTTATGTTATGTTATGTTATGTTATGTTATGTTATGTTATGTTATGTTATGTTATGTTATGTTATGTTATGTTATGTTATGTTATGTTATGTTATGTTATGTTATGTTATGTTATGTTATGTTATGTTACCCGTTCCAAGTTGGTTAACCAAACCCTAATGTGTTTATCAATAACAGTCAGTTTCGTATCCACACAAAACACGTATTCTCTACACATACCACACCAGTAACATATAAGGATTACACATATCGTCGTACAAGTCACAACAGTTAATCATGCAACATGCCAGTCCATTATTATTATCCATTCTCATAGCAGGTATTCAGTTCACATACTGATTTACATTACGAGTTCGTGTTTCACCTAAACACTCAACAGTTAATTCGCCACTCACAGGAGTGTGCGGTTCAATCAGGTTAATGGCCCACTATGGGTTTATGATTTGATAACAGTGACACAGTTTAGTTTGCGGCCCAAGTCCTTACTAGACCCATTAATTAAATTGAATGTGTAGCCCAATTAATATAACAGGCCCAAGTGAATGTGTGTAACATATAACAAGTGTGTAAATGCATGATCAGTATGCAACGTGCATTTCATTTTATTGAAACATCTACATTATGTGCATGCATGTTAAGAGGGTGTGATCCGCCCCCATGTGTGTGACCGACTAATACTATCCAGTTTACTCGTTGTTTAGGGCCCAGTAACCGGTGTAGGGCCCTGTAACATGTTCGGCCCAATCATATGTCAATCCGGTAAACTGTGCGACCCCATTGCATTGTGCGACTGAGTTGTGGTGTGCACCAGGACACGAGTGTATGATATGCATCACTTGGGTGTTCTTTTGGCATAAAGTGTGAGTTTAGCACACGGGTGTGAAATCCGAAGTGAGCGAGTTGCACCGTGTAACCCATGTGATGCGTGGTTATTCCATGTATGGGGTCAATTACTAAATTCCACATTATTCAGTCAATCATTTACTCAATCAGACACTTCCCATACGATCATGTATCCAATTTAACATAAACATCAATTCATTCAATAGTCATGTTTATCATAATATGATTTCATTACTTGATCATCAACCGAAATCGGCATCCTAACTCACTAGCCAATTGGGTCGAGTAACACAACATGTTCTAACTATGCAGCCCTAGTTCGCTATTCATTATGTTAGTCAGTTAATTATCATTAGTTGGTTTGTACGCAAAACATTACACCACAAGTTCAACTTCTATGCATGTAAGCTATTGGTTCTAAATCCTACAACCCACCATGCTTTCTATCAGTAGTCACACGTGAATAATCCCCCCATAATGATTCACACGGATTCAAACAAATAAAAACACAATCACATGCAATTCACAGAGATCGAACTAATGCAAGATGAGTATACTAACCAAACTATAAGATGTTGGGGAAGGTGTTAGCGCCGAGAAGAAGCTTCGATGATCATAAGAGGCTGCCTTCGAAGATTAGAGAGGATTAGGGTTCGCTATCATACAACTTGTAATTAGATGGAAATCGGTCCCTCTCTTATGCGAGTTAAATGAGGGAACTCGGGCTCAGGCTTGTTTTAGGCTTAGAAGCTTTGGGCTCGGTTTGGGGTTTGGGCCTTTGGGTCCCCGAAACCCATAAGGTTTTATAGGAACGTGCGGTCGGAAGAAGAGTGTGCGACTCAGGAATTATGTGCGGCCACGTTAACACATACATACATATGATATACTAGAAACACATACAATCGTAATCATTCACTTATAATTAAACATTTTAACTTATTAGATAACGTACACGTAAGTAACCAGAAATCCATACAAGGAAAAGACCCTTCAAATCACGGGTTGTCACAAAAATATATGGAAACAAATGTAATTGCGCGACCGCCCTCAATACTGTAAAATAGTTTTTACATGACTTGATTAAATTGGGATTCACTCACCAGTATTTCCCACTGACAAAAATGTTTTAAACGCGTTTCAGGTAATAAAATGTGAAAGCCAAATAGAAGCCAGCTGGAGAGCACTAAAGGCTTAGAAAAATGGCTATAAAAGTTACCTAAATAAAGATATGTTTTTATTTAAATAAAATAGGGTTTATCCCTATAAAAATGTGTGTATTGGAAACTTGGGAATTTTCCATGTGTTTAATATTATAAAAGTGTGGCAGTTTACTCTGATAAAATATTTCCTAACTATGGTCCTGATGAAATTTCCGCTGCCAAACTGATAAACACCGATACCACTGAAACTGGCCGCGGCTGCCCGTTCCCGGGTAATTAGGGGACGGGGGTCGTGACAGAAGGCGGTATCAGAGCCACTGGTTTAAGCCATTTAGGTGTTCTTTAATACCTAAAACTTAAACCTTATGTTAGGAAATTAATGTTTTAATTTATGTGATATTCTGTGTAGATAAATTTTCATATGTATATCATGATTTATATGTTATTGTAACAAATTTTGAGTTCACAGTATGAGGGACCAATATAATTAAATGTATCCATAGGCAACCTAGGCAGATGTATTATGTCTCTAATAGGGATGCCTTACTATTAATTGCATTAAGTTTGCAATGATCGCTTATTCCCTAAATAGGTAAGTACCCCATTTACCTAATATATTTATAAGTTAAAATTTTTGTATTAATTAAAAGTGCCAATCACTATAAAAAAAATCCTAAGTAGAAATAAATGGTGCCTATTTATATTGTTAAGCTATTTTATTGCAAGTCAATAATTGTTAAGTCGATGTATTATACTAATTGTGGTGATACCACAATTAGTAAGAATAAAATATTAAATTATGATAGATCATCAGTGAAACATTTGTACATTGGATATTGTCACAACTTAAGGCAATAACCCCCGGTTATAATATATATTATAAAAGTAATATATATTACTTTTAGTAAATTTAATATTATAAAAGTAATATATACTATAATTCAATAAATATCTATCATAATTTAGTATTATAAAAGTAATAAAAGCACCTAAGCAATGAAGTATATATATATATATTCGACGATTTTGATATTTATAAAAAAATAATAATAAATAAATAAATAAATTTGACCGAACATTTAATATATGAAATATATTTCTTGTGTGTCGAAATAAAACAATAATGTTGCTCCGGTAAGTTCATTCAAAGCTTATTATTAGTCTTTATGGACAATCTTTTGTTCCATTATGATGACAATAATAATCACTTTTAAACATGAATCTATATAGAAACTAAAGAGATATCAACTACAGGATATGTGAAAATATTTATAAATGAGTAACGATAGATTTAGGGATATTTAGATTGGTCGACTTTGTCAAACTAACATGGATTCAAAAATATAATAATAATAATAATGATTGTTAAGCTATGTAGATATATAAAAATAACTGATATAACATTTAATAATAACGATATATGTTTTTGATGTAACACATCAACGTATGTGTATATTAAAGTATTAAAAATGGCCTTATATTGAAGTATATCCTGTAAAATTACATACGTTTATAAATAGTATATATGTAAGGTTTTACATGTGAATAAGATTGCACACGAACACTAAAATTTATAAGGTAAATAGCAATTGGAATCCGTTAAACTTTTTAGGATATTTTATATATAAACCGGCTATAGGTATATATATGTGTCCATAGCTACCATTTTATATATATATATATATATATATGAAACTATCTTCAATCAGAAACGGCCCTTGCGGGGCGCGGAAGGAAAAAAATCCCTATGGATCACAGTATTATACAAGTCTACGTGGTTATTAATGAAAATGTTACTTTACTATATTTTGTTGATATAATTATGTATAGTCATTTTAACCATAAAGTCACCCTATCGTCTTTAATGACTTTATATATAGTACTACACTATATATACACAAATATAGTTTATATATACACAAGTATGTCCCGTAAATAAATACACTTTAAAACTTAACTTCCATTACATAACTGCTATATATTTTATTGGAACTAACTAAACTTTTGGGGTTTATATTGAGTGACTATAAGAAAAAAAAAATTCTAAAAATAATAAAAATCAATTGTGTTATTTCTAATGTAATTTAAATATTTCTATCGGAGCCTAATTAGTATATTCCTATATACTAGAGAACGTAGAGTGATTTAATTTATATTTCCTATATTTATAAGAACTTTACTATATTAAAGTACTAGGGGTAAATTTTACCTATAACTTACCTATGGTTAACAGAAAAATGTTTTTATGTTTAAATCACCCATGAAAAAAAAGGGTAATAATTTTCTTTTTATGATATATTATAAAAGAACAGAAAAGATGGGTCTGATGATTTGTACAATTGGTATATATATAAGATAGTAAATAATTTATTTTTACAAGAAAAAGATATTACAAAATGAAAACCCCTTTTCTTACTCGATTTAAATTAATAAATTAGTGTGCTATTTATTTACTTATATAATTATTTTACCTAGCACGTTAAAATTTCCCAGAACATTCTACTTATTGTTTCATTTTCAAACTAAAATTTAAAATGAATGTCTCACAAAAAAAAATAATAAATAAAAATAATAATTGACTCAAATGTGAGTTTAATACGCTTGTCCTTTATATAGCTTCATTTAAAAATCAAATTTACAATTTTAATATTGTAATATCTTTAAACAAATTACTATTACTATTGTTTAAAATACACATACACATTCTAATATCTGTATATTACTTAATTACCTAATATATTTGGAATCAATTTTAGAAAACGTCAAACTTTGTACTACCTACTATAATACTTCTTTGAATAAATAATGTAATATACAATAAGTTAAGAGTTAAGCGTTAATATTTTAAATCAATATGGTTCAACCCATTAGTTAAAAATGAAATTGTTTCCCTAAATCCAGAGAGTTTATATTTTGATTAATTTATTTTTTTAAATTTGTATTTACCCATCCTTTAATTTCAGAATATTAGATTCAATAAATTTAACAGAAATTTATTCAATATACTACTTTTATAAAAGGGTAAATAAAGTTGTGGAAATAAGCTTGACGATTGGTACTATTAGATATATATAGTTATTTTTATAAATTACAAAATAATTTAGTATTATATATATATATGTGTGTGTGTGTATACATATATATATTATGTAAGTTTTAATATTAACTAGAGATCTGAAATTTTATGTTTCTAAAATATACACATATATGCATATACATAATAGAATTTCTTGATGACATATATACAATATAATAATCAAATATCCTCTGTAGATAAACATAAGAGAAAATATCACTGGTAATTCATATGAAAACATGAAGTCATTATAAGAATAAATCATGAAACGTATTATGTTTTAAAATGTCACATGTCTCAATGAAATATTTCTTGCGACGGAATCTAATAATATATAAACTTGAATAGAGTTAGTTGAAAGCATACTCATCACATCGAACCTAGCCATAGTGTCAATAGAGACAATGATATTTTTGTCAAAACTCCATTCTCCAAACAAAAGAAAGTTACAACCATAATAACACCTATGCTTAAACGAAAGGAGTTAGGATTTTGATATTTACTGGTAATTACCTAGAATGGTATTTAGACTTGAACCTAAGGAAAATGCCTTAGTATAAGCTTCAAGATAAGCTAATGACTTGCATAGATAAAATGTGAGGGCTGTTGGTATGCCGTGAGGATAATGACTAGAACAGTACCAGTATTATAAATAAGCAATAACACTTGGCCACTGTTATTTCTTGTTTATTAATACTACTCGGTTCTAGAATATGATCCATCATGAGAATACTAATTTCCTTGTTTTTTTATATAAGCCATATTAAATGATGCACTTTTAATCATGATTTGAGAGAAAACTCTATTTATGGGAAATACAACAATAATTACTTCTCCGGCAAGACTGGGTATGATGGGGTAGACACTCCAGCTTGTCCGGGTAAGATGAGGTATATGTTATGTTAATGGAATTCCCTAAATAATACTGACCTAATTTTAAAATTTGAATCTGTTAAACACATTGAATGGTGTGTATATTACAAGTATGTGAAATATATGATTATATAGATATGTATATCTATAAGGAAATCCAAATACCATAATAATTGACAATTAGGGATAAATCACGAACAAGTATAACAACGGTAATTTTAGATTTATCAGGAATCTCTCATATATGTCTATAATTCCGATAACAAACATCATTTCATTTGATCATCCGTCTCGTAACTCGTGCGACAAGATGAACAACGGGAACCCTATAAGTTGGGACGTCATCAAAAGTATAAAAATTCCCCTTGCGTTACCTTAGATTATTAATGCATTAGAAAATCTGTAACTAAAAGTTGTACGAAGACACAAAAAATCTAAAAACTTACGCTAATAGTAAATTTTACTTTCATTAAGAACTCTTGAGAAAATAAGAGTCTCAAAACATAGAGAATAATTCTGGTCAAATTAATGTGGAATTCAAAACAAGGACTAGAATATACTTAGGAACTAGGATCAATGACAAACTAAAGACATTCCTCTATATTTCAATGAATCTCGAGGATGAGATTTAAAACGAGGTGGGGAGGATGTAACATTTCCAAAATTTTATTTATAAAAATTTAAAATAAAGTATATAAAAACTTATGAATAGATCATGGGTAAGTTAACCGACAGAAATATGAGGTATTTTGGCGAATGTAGGAACCGTTTACTAGTTATAATAATAAAAATACGATATAATTAACCTTACTCCGTTTTTAATGAAACTTGGTTCAAAATATAGAAAAAATATTCTTGTTCTAATGACATATTTATTGTTTTATAAAACGTCATATTTTAGAAGTTATACGCGCCAAATGAGTGAAGCAGTAAAATTAATTATAATATATATATATTAAATAAAATAATAATAATAAACTAACATTTTCCAAACTCCTGTCCACGTGTAGTACCTAGAATGATAGTAAGATTTAATGTTGCGTGCACTCCAAGGACATTTTCAAGTATAAAAGAAACAACAGACCTTTCAAAATGCTCTCGATCTCACCTTCAGTTCTATAGTTTTCTTTAGTAATTCATTCAAAGCTTCGCCCCGTTTTAAGTGTTGTAACCCCTGATCGCTGAATCGATACCCTGTCTGATTGATTTAGAACCCACCAACGCATGTCAAGGCTCTGCCCGACTAAGTACGTTAGGGTTCTGTCTCGTGACATATTGATAAAGTTGAATTGGGTTACTATGCTTAACGCGAGTGCATTATATATTTTATTAAATAATGTAACAACACTCCTAAAACACCCCTGACATCCCTACGTGTCCTAAAATACACCCCGTATACGAAAACCGGTCCCCAATACCTTTAATTTTATAAAAATAAAATAAAAAAAAGTTTTACTGGTCATTGGCGGGGCGTGACAGAGTCAACACAGGCCGTCGCGGGGCGCGAACGCCTGGCCACCCGCCCTCACCCGGTGCCGCCACGTTTCAAGTGCGTGTCAAACCTATGCGTGTGACTGGTCCCAACTATGCCCTAGAACCCCTACGTCGCGGGCCGCGAAAGCCACCCTTGGCTTCGTCGCGGGGCGCGAGGGACTCGACGATCAGCCCTATAAAGTGGGAGCTCAGCATTTCATTTTCGTCGTTCATTTCTCTCGATTCTCTCTCTAATTTCTGAATAGCTAAAGTGATACCCGGGCATTATACCCACTAAAATAGCGAAGCTCTGCCTCGATGTAAGTATCATAACCCCCGATTACGTATTAGATATGCTGCCCGATTAATCTAGTGCTCCGTAACGACTGTCGTGGCTCTGCCCGACGTAGTCGTTGGAGTTCTGTCTCGGGAAGGGTATAACTAATGTAAATTGGGTTATTTTACTAACACGTGTGCATTCTTTAATTAATAGATTATAACCAGGAAATCACAAAGGAAATACCTAAAGTAGCAATGTGAGTAATCTCCTTTTTGTAAACTGTTTTTACAAAACCTCACTTAATTAACAATATATTAAACAGTGCTTGAGTATTTGTATTCTACAATTATCGTCAGTATGTTGAGGTTTTGTATACTTACTCTGATAAAATATTTCCTAACTATGGTCCTGATGAAATTTCCGCCGCCAAACTGATAAACAACGATACCACTGAAACTGGCCGCGGCCGCCCGTTTCCGGGTAATTAGGGGACAGGGGTCGTGACATCTTTTGTTTAACCAATTGTCGATCTCACTTGTTTCTCATGTTTCCTTGTTCTTTTTAGAAAATGCCTCCTCGACGAGATGCATAACCTCAAACTAATGCCGAAATTGCAGCCCTTGTCGCTCAGCAAATGGCTGCTGTGATTCCGAACCTAATTACTCAGATTAATCAAGCGAACAACAAAAATAATAACAATGCTCAGTGCAATTTTAAGACTTTCAATTCGGCTAAACTGTCACACCCCCAAAATACCACCCATGGGAATCCCTACTAGGCGTGTGACAAACCAATAACGAGCCACTAATCATATTGAACCAATCACAAGTTGTTAAATAAAATCATCAATTATTACTGAAAAGTACCGTTAATAAGTTTAAATGAAAACCAACATGTTCAGCGGAAGCAAATAAAAGAAATCACAGTTTAACTGTTTCAAATTAAATGTATGTAATCAATAACCCATCATTCGTATCCAATCAGCACGACCCATGACCACTCCAGCTACTTCAGACAGCAAGTTCCAAATCCATATAATCTAACGACCTGCGAGCATGCAACAAGTGTATCAGACAACGCTGGTGAGTTCATAGTTTTACGAAAACGTTAGTTACCAAGTGTTCAGTTAATCCATTGAATTTAATTCCGAAAGTAATGTTAATAATACCCCGAATACAAGACTGCTTCTGATTATTTTGCCCTTTCTCCAATGCTCCTATCAAAGCATTGGTCATGACTAGGTCATTAGTTCAACACCCGTCCTCCCAGGTACGGGGTGAGGTTACCAAACCTATGTAGCGCTACCAACTAATACCATGTTACCTCCCCGGTAACCAAACAACACAGAGGGACTTTAAAGGTGATAGGAAGAGTATATTATCCAACATTCCCGTTTTTACCCAAAAGACTTATCCCTCCCCGGGATACCCACTGACTGTCCCAACCACCGGGACGCATGCTCAATAGATGAACTCACCTTTGGTTTGCTCGGTAGATTTAGCTACACGTTTATCAACAGTGGTCAACCAAGCCCTACCGTGATTACTAGAGTTAGTCAATTTCATGCACGCGTAAAACATGTTTTCTTTGCATTTATAACACATATTACAATTAAACAGCACGTACGTTTTTTTTACGCAGATCATAGCAGGCAGTTGGGTCTAACAATGCAAGTTCATATCACTCAATAACATAAGTGGTTCAGTTTACATTTAAATACACTCGTTAATTGTAACAAGTATTCATGCATCGTAATTTAACAAGTCATTTTCATGTTGTTATTCAATAGATATCTGAGCCATACTCGTAATTAATCCAAACAGTCCAACCAGGCATTCGCTACTGGGCCACTTCCTATCTGACCCAATCCCTTTGATTCCCATTGTATAACGCACGTGGCCCAACTATTCCAAATATTAACTATATGCTATCCAAACAAAAACATGCGGCCTAATTCAGTATTTATCCCACGAATCATGTATGCAGCCCAACTAATAAATATAACTCAATTCATATGTGGACATTAACCAGTGAATGGTCCATGTTCACTTTGTGGCTACCCATGAGTGTGTGACCCAATGAAAGCTGTGCAGCCCACCTACTTATACGGCCCAAAACAATCACTTATAGTTTTCTTTATTTGTTTGTGTAGCCCAGTTGCTGTACGAGGCCCATATCCAGATTTCATAATGTAATTTTCAACACTTTAATAATTCATGAATGGCAATTTACACATACCACTCATCCGAATCATATCATCATACATTCCTAAACCTGACCGGCCCAGTTGATGTTGTGTGGTCCAATTAATGTACTGATTTGTTCTAATAGTTATTCCCTTATGTTAAACTTCAATTAATCAGTTCCCCTACTCTTCTATATTCACATTATCACAAACAGTATTGCAATTACATAACATTCAACATAACAATTATCATAATCAATTATCATAACACTCATTATCCTCATAAATCGAATTGGATCCATTATATTATGCCACACACACTACTGTTTCTAGACACCCTCATCATCAAGATTACCAAAACAGTAGACACCAATCAACAATATTATGCCACCCTAATCATCAACTAACAGAAATACTTGGACATTATAATAAATCGATTAACAACCCTAGTGCTTATGTTCCATCCATACATGATAATAACATAAATTAGCCCATCTATAAAATCCATATGTATTCTAGTCTTATCAAAAAGCACATGCAATCTGACACTTCACATGCATTTATTTATGGCCGACAATCACTTTACATGCAGACCGAATTCACAATTAAATGCCACATGCAAGAATCAGAACAAATATAAGGTGATTTGGTCGTATCTCTTGTTTACATCATCTTCACGAAATAAAATTCACATGGGTTGTAAGTCAACAAGATTAATGGCACGTAAAAAATTGACATCATTTAATCATGTATAGCAACACTGCATAATCATAATCAACTAGGCTTGACATCCAATAAACAACAAAGATTGAAAATACTATAAACATACTAACTGAAAAAATGCGGAAAATATAATGATGATGATCACGATGGGGGGGGGGGGGGGGGGGGCGTTCTACTGCCGCACGTAGAGGATGCAGGAAAGTAGGGTTTGATGTTTTGAGTTTTGTGATAATTAGAATGAAATACGTAAATTTAAAAGGTAATAGTTTTGTGGCGGTGTCCCCTTTGGCCGAACATAACGGGCTCAAGCCCACCTAATTGGGCTGCCCTAATAACGTGCAAGATTGTTAACTTATGGGTCAATGGTGGCGGCGGTTTGGGCCTCTAATCCCATCGGGTTCTCTTGGGCTTCACGGGTTTGGGTTGCGGCCCATTAGATTAATAGTATTAAACAAAACACAAGGGTGAGGCCCAATAAGCAACTTATAATTTCTAACCATGTTACCACAATCGTTAAACGGAATCATACAAGTACGGAGCGTGAAACACATCAAAGAGGAATATCAAGGAGTTAGGGTCACGTTACTAACCTTGAAAGGTCGAGTTGTCACATCATCCCCAACTTGAAAGAAATTTCGTCCCGAAATTTAACAAGCAAGCACAAAGGTGTGAAGTGAGAAATCAAGAGTGTTGCGGATTATTCTCAGGTACCACATCATCCCCAACTTGAAAGGGAATTTCGTCCTCGAAATTCGCCAGTTTCATCGGAATTGATTCAACAGATTTGTACGATTGCGGATACTTAGTCTCGAGTTCCAACGAACTCTCATAACTGGAATTTGACAGTGCTCGTAAATGTTAACCTCCTGGGGCATGATTTCAATAGGCACCTTGACAACTGCAACTTGACGTTAGACTCAGACTCTAAGAAGGTATCACAAGCGTTTCGTCGGACAAACACTACATTAGACTCGCGACATAAATGACATCATGAACGTTACCCAATTCGTCGGGTAACTCGAGTTTTAGGCGACGTGACCGATTCTTTCCAGAATTCTGAATAACCCAACGTAACGTAAATTAAGCTTGTCACGCTTCCCAAGCGTGCCACACCCTCCTAGGGTGAGACTTTCAACATAATACGATCGCCTCCAGTGTTTCCCAAGTTTATGAGCTTTCCTGCCGGTCACGCGTTGCCGCCAATCGACTCTTGACCCAAACAACCTTCCCAAGAGTTTCGAGTACCAGTCCTGGACCAGTAATTAAGTTGTCAACCATCTCAGTCTAACAAGAAGGTTGGCATTATTGTCTACGTAATGCCTCAACAGAGCTGTCTGGTTACCAAGATGATAACTGCCGCAGTAGTACTCAACCATAGGTAAGAGTCCTTCAAGTTTACACCAAAGCCAATCACACACATGCTCGCAGCATGCCTTCGAGTGACAGGAGAGTTCGTTTACGCTGACCGTTTGTCCAACAACAGTAAGCAATGCTCTGGTCCTGACGTGAGCCAAGGGTGTTGCGTATTGTCTGACATAGATCATGCATAGATCAAATTCAGAGGTAACAGGAGTTGGCACCTCATATCTGAAAGCCGCCTCTCTCAGGGGAACATTCACAACTGTGAAGACTCGTCAGTTTTCTTGATTGCAAGAAAGAGTGCTGGTAACTTGAGTCCATCAACGATCACCCAGGTGATAATGTATCCATTTCGAGTTGTAAGTAGACTAGTGACAAAATCCATGGCAGTCTGTTCTCATTTCCACATATGTGTTTCTGATTGCTAACATCCCACCTTGACTTCCCCCCCCCCTGTCAAACTTTGTTCTCATGCGTGGCTATGTGAGCCTTCAGGCTCGGTCATTCGTACTTGGTCTTCAGGTTTCAATACATCCTATCAAAACTCCGATGAATAGGATATCGAGACCCGTGTGCTTCGTTTGCACCAGTTCCCTAAGGTTGTTGTATAGTGGGGTTCATATTCGTTCCATGAAGTAGCAAATATCATCCGACATGTCAAAGGTTGTTTCCCTATGCCCCGCATGGTTAATCTTGAGAACTCTCTTCCCTCAGTTCTTTAGTTTGAGCAAGGATAGTCTGATCAGGTATGTTAGAGTCGATAGAAAGCTGCAAAGCTCGTTCAAAGCTGCACGTCCAGGTTTCACGGTCATATACATTCAAAAGTTCCATCCAGCGATGCCATCACATGTTTAGCTCCTTCGAAACAAGGGTATACGGGAGGCCCTTGTGATCCGTCTAGGTAGTGCATTTGGTACCATCCAAGTAATGCCTCCAACTTAAATCCAAAGACCATGGCTTCCACCGCAGGTCGTGACTCGTGCAGTTCTTCCTGTAAGTCCACCACGTGGGCCATCTCCTTCTCGTGTTGCATTGATGTGTAACTGGGACTCTGATTCAAACCATCATGGTATATCGCCAGTTCATCGATACCCTCAGATAGAAGTGATGCTCAATGCATTGCAGGGTTGGGTTTCAAAAGCTGAAGAAACGTTTCCCTGTTTTATTTCCCATGAATTCACAGTTCCCCGATGTGCTAAGGAGGTTGAACTTGCGCCATCTTCGAAAATCTCATGATGAATCTGCGATAGTATCCAGCGAACCCATGGAATTGCTGTATCCCAGAAAGAATCTGAAATTGCCTAAGGTCAATCTAAAGTTCCAGCGAACCCATGGAATTGCTGAAATTGACGATGTGGAGGTAAACCAGGCAACTCTTCAGAAAACACGTCAGAAAATTCACGAACAACTGGAAGATCCTCGATCTTCTTTTCTTCAGGTTGCGAATCGGTGACGAGAGCTAGAATAGCAAGGTAGCCCTTCCGTAGACACTTCTGGGCTTTCATGGCTGAGGTGATGCCAACCATGGCACCCCTACAATGATCTTGAACTGATAAGGATTCCCCACTAGGGAGAGGGATATGCACAATCTTCTCTTTACAGAGAATTTCCGCTTGATGCATAGATAACTAAATCCATGCCAACGACCACGTCAAAACTTACAAGAGCATCGGGAAGTAGGTCAATGTCAAGCACTTGACCCATGAGATCCAGTTTACAACCAAAAAGAACATGAGAAGCTTCTATCGATTTACTATTAGCTAATTCTACTACATACTTATATTACAAGAGGGGTGGGAGACTGGCGACTGAACCCCAGAGACACATAACTCAAATCGGCACCAAAGTCGAATAAAATAGAAGCAAAAAGATCATTCAAAGAAGACGTACCAGCCTCGGCATTGCCATCATTGCGAGCTTCCCCAGAGCCAATAGTAAATACTCTTCCACTTGCCCCGTTCCCACCATGGTTCCCATTGTTGTTATTCCCAGTATTGTTGTTGTTGCCAGCATTCTGATTAAGCTGAGGGCAATCCCTCTTAAAATGACCCTCATCACCACACTGAAAGCACCCCTTTCGATTACCCTAATTCTGTTGAGGCTGTTGCCTCTCCTGTTGCTGTGGCTGCTGCTGCGGCTGCTTTGGGAGCCAGACCCTACAATCTTTGGCCATATGACCCACCTTGTTGCACCTATGACATACCCGGGTGCATGGCCTGCGATGGTGGAAGATACACTTATCACACTTTGGTAGCTTTCCCGCGTAAGAACCCTGATTTGAATTGTTGCTTTGATTCTGGTTCACAGAAGACGACTGGCTGAAACTACGGTGGATGCTGTTGTCTGCCCTTTTCTGAGATTGGTTGGCACTGGTTGCTTTGTCAGTATCGTTCCATTTGCGCTTGTTATCACTGGCAGGTGTGGTAGCTGTAGCAGTCGAGGTAGTAGCAGAAACACGTGGCGGCAAGTTGCCACGTTCGACCTCTTGGTCTGTAATCTTATGTGCCAAAATGACGATATGGGGCAGATTGTCTAGGTTTGCAGCAGTAACGTACCCCTTATGTCACACCCTGGCTTTGCGGAAGCGTGGTTAATTTGGTGTGACTTCTTAATACCGTAGCTTAACCATAACAAAGCTATATGAATTAAAAACCATGCAAGATCATCCATTTGATTAAGTTTTGAAAACCAAATACAATAACATTGTCTTGACGGAAACACATCCTAACGACATAAACATTGTTTAACAACATAACATAAGTATAGTTTAAGGGCTGTGACTTGTCCAGGAAAGAGCCACATTCCCTAAACCCGGATGACCTCGTAACTAGTGCAGCGGGAAAACGTGTCATACCGCGCCAGATCTGTTAATTTCCTGAAATACATGTAAGTTGAAAAATCAACAATAATGTTGAGCGAGTTCATGTGTAAGTGAGTAAGTAAAACCTTTGTAAAGATGTCTGTTCGTATGAAAATTCCTGGTATGTAGCAAATAAGGAAAAAGAGATCACCATTGGGTTGCAAAGCCAATGATATGTGTGAAGTGCAAGTAGGAAGACTCAAACCTAGCGTATTTGGCGATGGGTACAAAGTCACTCCAAGGTCCATTCTGTTGGGCCTCCCAGAGGTCTGTTCTGTTGGGCCTAGAGTTGGGCTCGCTACACCCAGATAGATCTACCGCTTCGTCCCTCGGTCCTACAATGAGGATTAATGGCCTCTAGTTTCTGCCTACCCACTCACATGATCTAAGTAATAAACCTCCTTACGCTAACCATACCATGTTTAATGTACTTATAATCAAAGTAACATGTATTTCACCCCCGCAGTTAAGAAAACTGAAAACAGTTAGAGAAAAGGGGGACATGAACTCACTGTGGTGCGTCTCTACCAAGTATGCCTCCAAATCGATCAGCTGTATGACGACCTACACGTGCTAACTCTATTAGACGGATGGCCGTGCCTTAGCTTTATGGTTTAAGTTTTTGGGAAATAGTTAGACAACTATTTCGTGTTTATATTCTGTATACTTGGTAGTTATTCTCCTTCCCAAGGATGGGGGATTTAATACATGTGCGTAACATTCGAAATTCGTTATTAAGTCTCACTTAATATATATATTTTATTTCTCACTCCAAATATAACTATTCTTCTCAAAAATATTATATTTTCTATTACATAAATTTTCCCCAAAATAATACCTTGACAAAAATACGCGTTAAGTCATTTTTTCCCAAAATGCGTAAGTTACGTTTTAATGATCAAGTGGTAATAATAATTACCGGTGTAACTTATGTATTTATCGTAGAGGCGTTCGCATTATTTTGGATTCGTTAACATTCGATAGTATTATTTTTTCCCAAAAAATAATACTAGTATTTTCACAAAATAATCATAAACACATATCAAGTGACGTTGTGAAAAATATATACTAAATATATATATGTATCACGTTTTATTTTGTGAAATCCCACCTCCGATATTTTGTAAATAAGTCATGGCGAAATCCATATTTTGAAAACAAGTCAAAATGTATTTCTAACACTTATAGTGAAAATATTTCTAAGTGTTAGGCTTTTGGAAAAATTTCGCCAGAGTTTCCTCTGTAACTGGAGGTGGCCACGCTTTCAAGCGTATCGTTTTCTTTTATAAATCAAACCAACCATTTTTATCATTCAATCAAAACAATGTTCAAACCACAAACTAGTCAAAATATATAAGTTGCAAAAATCACATGAACTTGTGGTTTTCTAATATTATGAAGTAAATCCCATTACTTTTAGTGTATCTTTATATAAATCCATCCGGTTTCGTAATAACCCCGTTTTTAAAGAAATTCCACCTTTACAACTTCTTATCAATTTTTACAAAGATAGTTATTTCGTCAAAACTTTGTGTTACATAAGTGTTTACACACTTGTGTGTTCTAAAAATCATTCTTGTTAGTGTAAGATCCGTCTTTAGAAAACATGATTTCTTTGACACTCGGTCCTTTGAAAATACCGCTTGTAGATCCGTAGATCTACTAGTTTTAAACACTATTTCACAAGTAAAATCACTTTTACACAAGTTCATGATTCGTGTGTGGTAGAGTTTCATCATTTAACCTTTGTTACTTCCAAAACAACCTTATGTCATGATCCATGATCATGACCAACCCGGGTTAAATGATGATCCGTGCTACCACAACATAGATCGGGTCCAAATAACTACACAAATCAAATACTACAAGTTTTACACAACATATGAGCTATTAACCATCATTTTAGTGTTTTAAGTAGACTTTAAAGCATCATCTTGTAAGATTTCGAGTTTTAATCGTTACACATCGTATTAACCACTTAAAAATAGTTCAAAAAGGTGATTTAGGCAACATACCACTAGCTCGAGGCTAGGGAAGAATCTAGACGCAAATAGAGTGGATAAAAGCAAGATAAAGAGGTCCTTCGCCTTCCGTTTGCACCAAGACTCCTTATAAGCGATCCTTGATACTAGAATGATCTTGGAATGTGATGATGGAAGCCGAAAATATGATGGATCTATAAGGGGATGTTCGGCCGAAGCCTTGAGAGAGAGAGGAGGGTGTGTTTGAGTTGAGAAATGTGATGAATGATTATGATGTGTAATCTCTAGATTTTATAGACAAATCATATGGTAATTATCCAATGGATCATGTGTCTAGATGATATTAGACAAGGTTGATTATTTTAATCAAATGTAGGACAAGGGTGTCCCCTCTAGTTGGGGACGGTTAGAGAGGGGGGGGGGGGGTTCTAGTTCGATCTCAACCAACTAGTTGGATAATAGTTAGGTTAAGTAAGTTAGTTAAGTGCTTAACCTGGTTAGTAGTGTGTCATGCGTGTTATGACGGGTGTTAGGGTATTCAGGGACCCTAACTGGCTCAGAAAAAGATAAATAATGAAAATAACAATATTTTCTGGTTCCGGGTAAAGTCTGGTTGTTCGGTTGGATAGTAATCCGTTAAAGCGTTAACAAAGCTTTAAAGTGTCGTTAATACCATTTTTAGTGACACAACTTATTTCTGACACTTTGGAAAGTGTCTAGCAATATTTTTCTCATGTTTTGGCACTTTATTGGTTAGCTAAAAGCTGAATTATTATGTAAAGTGCTGAATTTTGTGCTTAGAGCATGTTTTAGGCACATCCAGTCATTGTAACTTATTCCTAGAGACGCAGTTCTACAACCCTTGTATCCCTACACTCACCACTAGTGTAGCAAAATATTTCTGGCTCATACAGGCCTTAGAGGCAGTGTCTGCCTGATGCTGGCTTTATCAGCATGTTCAATAGGTTATCCGTTTATAGTGCTACTGTGCTTTTGTGCATCATGTTTGTCACTAAGGTTCAGCATGTAAATAATGTAGTGACGGTAAGTAAAGTGTGATGCAGGTATATGCATGTATCAGAAATCAAGTAGCAGTTCATCAGAATTTTCAAACAAGCATAGTAATTAAGCAGTAATTAATTATTAATTAAGTCGTACGGATACCTGGTTTAGTGAGGGTTGTCACATTCTCCCCCCGTTAGAAAAATTTCGTCCCGAAATTTTAAGTTCTGCTTGTAGATGCAGGGTTCTTAGGAAATAAGTGGGGGTATTTCTCTTTCATCCGGTCCTCCCGTTCCCAGTTGTATTCAGGACCGTGTCTGGCATTCCAACGAACTTTGACGAGCTTGACACTGCTCCGGCGGGTCTTGTTTACTTTCCAATCCGTAACCTCGACCGGTTCTTCAACGAAATGGAGCGTGTCGTCAACATGAATCTCGTCGATGGGAATGGCAATGTCATCTTGAGTTGGACTTTTCTTCAGGTTGGATACATGGAATGTATCATGAACACCATTCAGTTCAGCAGGTAAATCCAACTTGTATGCTACTAGTCCTATTCTTTCCAGAACTCTGAAAGGATCAATGTAGCGCGGATTTAACTTCCCACGCTTTCCGAAGCGTGCCACACCCTTCCAGGGTGAGACTTTCAATAAAACCATTTCTTCCACTTGAAATTCCACGTGTTTCCGGTTTGGATCCGCATAGGCCTTCTGTCTGTGGCGAGCTGCTTTGATGCGTTTAAGAATTTGCGCAATCTTGTCTGTCGTCTCTTGGACGATTTCGGGACCAGCAAGCTGCCTGTCACCTGCGTCAGCCCAGCATAGGGGTGATCGGCACTTGCGTCCGTAAAGGGCTTCAAATGGCGCGACACCAATACTGGTGTGGTAGCTGTTGTTGTATGAAAATTCGACCAAAGGCAAATGCTTATCCCAGCTACCACCCAAATCCATAACACACGCTCTCAGCATGTCTTCCAAAGTCTGTATCGTTCGCTCGCTTTGACCGTCTGTTTGCGGATGAAACGCAGTGCTCAGATTTAATTGTGAGCCAAAAGCTTCTTGGAAGGATTGCCATATCCTTGACACAAATCTTCCGCCTCTATCAGAGATGATTGAGAGAGGCACTCCATGGCGCGTGACGATCTCTCTCATATAAATTTCGGCCAACTTGCTCGTATTATCCTTCTCTCTGATAGGTAAGAAGTGTGCTGACTTCGTTAATCGATCCACTATTACCCAAATAGTGTCATGGCCTCTTGGCGTTCTTGGCAACTTTGTAATAAAATCCATTGAGATTTGTTCCCATTTCCACTTGGGAATCTCAGGTTGTTGCAGAAGTCCTGAAGGCTTCTGGTATACCGCTTTCACCTTAGCGCACGTTAGACATTTGCTCACATAAACAGCAACATCGCCTTTCATCCTAGGCCACCAATAATAATCCTTGAGATCCTGGTAGATCTTATCCGCTCCAGGGTGGATAGAGTACCGCGACTTGTGAGCTTCATCGAAAATAACCTTCCTTAAACCTCCAAACAAAGGAACCCAAATCCTTTTCTCAAAACATAACGTTCCTTCCTCGTTTGGCACCAGTAGCTTCCCCATCCCACGGAGATATTCTTCTTCGAGGTTTCCTTCCTTGAGAGCTTCTTTCTGCGCGGCACGAATGCGCAAGGAAAGATCGGTTCGGATAATCATTTCTAAAGCCCTAACCCTTATGGGCTTGATCCTCTCCTTTCGACTTAGGGCATCGGCGACCACATTCGCCTTCCCTGGATGATATTTTATCTCGCAGTCGTGGTCGTTTAACAACTCAAACCATCGTCTTTGCCTCATATTCAGTTCCTTCTGATTGAATATGTGTTGTAGGCTCTTGTGATCTGTGAAGATTGTACACTTTGTACCATAAAGGTAGTGTCTCCAGATCTTTAATACAAAGATCACTGCGCCAAGTTCCAAATCATGTGTGGTATAGTTCTTTTCGTGCACTTTCAGTTGACGTGATGCGTAAGCAATAACCTTTTGGCGTTGCATCAACACGCAACCCAATCCTTGACGCGAAGCGTCACAGAATACCACAAAATCATCTGTACCTTCCGGTAGTGCTAAGATTGGCGCATTGCAGAGCTTATCCTTCAATATCTGGAACGCTTCTTCCTGTTTGATTCCCCAATCAAATTTCTTATCTTTCTGCGTGAGGAGCGTCAATGGTTGAGCGATCTAAAAAAAAATCCTCAATGAACCTTCAATAGTAGCCAGCCAAACCCAGGAATTGTCGAATCTCGGTTGGCGTCTTAGGCGTTTCCCAATTCTTGATCGCTTCGATCTTTGTGGGATCAACATGGATTCCATTTCCATTAACCACATGTCCAAGAAATTGGACTTCACGTAGCCAAAATTCGTACTTAGAGAATTTGGCATACAGTTGTTCTTTCTTCAGCAGCTCCAAAATAGCTCTTAGATGCTGTTCGTGCTCAGCCTTTGTCCTTGAATAAATCAAGATGTCGTCGATAAACACGATCACGAACTTGTCCAAGTACGGCTTGCAAGCTCTATTCATCAAGTCCATAAAGACTGCAGGTGCGTTTGTCAAACCAAACGGCATAACAAGGAACTCGTAGTGTCCATAACGAGTTCTGAAGGCTGTCTTCGGGATACTCTCCTCTTGTATCCTTAACTGATGGTATCCAGATCGAAGATCGATCTTTGAATAAAAGCTTGAGCCTTGCAGTTGGTCAAACAGATCATCAATTCTTGGCAGAGGATATCTATTCTTGATCGTCAGCTTGTTCAGCTCCCGGTAGTTTATGCACATTCGAAAACTACCGTCCTTTGACAAACAAAACTGGAGCTCCCCAAGGCGAGAAGCTTGGTCGGATAAATCCCTTGTCTAACAACTCTTGAAGTTGTGTCGACAGTTCCTGCACCTCAGACGGAGCAAGTCTGTAAGGTGCCTTAGCCACAGGTGCGGCGCCTGGAACTAAGTCAATGCGGAACTCTACTTGCCTCTGAGGTGGCAGTCCAGGTAAGTCCTCTGGGAAGACTTCTGGATATTCCCTCACGACAGGGATGTCTTCGATCTTCGGTTCTGCAGCTTTCTTGTCTACAATGTGTGCTAGGAAGGCAGCACATCCTTTCTGCAAACACTTTCGCGCTTTCAGGCAGCCGACAATTCTTAACGGCGTATCACGCTTCTCCCCGTGAACCACAATTGTTTCGCCATCTTCGGTTGGGATACGAACGACCTTTTCGTGACAAACTATCTCAGCCTTGTTGCCTGATAACCAATCCACTCCTACCACCACGTCGAAGCTTCCCAACTGGACTGGTAGTAGATCCAAAGTAAACTCACGCTCTCCCAATTCGATCACACAACCTCGGATCACTTCATTGGCTTCTACTAACTTTCCATTAGCCAATTCGATTGAGTACGGAATATCTAACTTACTAGCGGCTAACCAAGCATATTCTTAAATTCTAACGATACGAAGCTATAATCGGTGCCAGTATCAAACAAAATAGATGCAAAAGTTTTTGGTTGATAGGGAACGTACCAGTAGTCATGCCTGGATCCTGGCATGCTACACCAGCTCCGATGTTGGATGTCCTTTCACGGTCTTGTTTCAACTTCGGGCATTCCCTCTTAAGATGTCCAACATCCCCACAATGGAAGCATCCTGACACTCGGCCATTTCCTTTCCCATTTCCACCTTGAACGTTGTTACTGTTTTCTCCTTGTCTGGGACTCTTCCTCCCACAACCATCCTTGTTGTGTCCTTTCCTCCCGTACCTAGGCTTCCGACATCCACAATCGTGGTGATACTTGCACCCAGCACGTCTTGGTTTAGTTTCTAAGTAAATCTTATCATTGGCCTGTTTGTTGTTAGGGCAGTCTTTCTTGAAATGCCCTTTGTCCCCGCAGTCGAAACAACCTCGAATAGATCTTTGTTCATCATTATTCGTTTGGGTATCTTCGGTGAGCTTCCTTTTGTTCTTTCCGGACGTCTCCACCTGAGTCTCCTCCTTCCTGTCGGGGTTCGCAAGTTCTTCTAGTCTAATTGCCTCCGTAGCGAGTGCCAAACCTATCTTACTTGCAACATCAGTTATTGGTGGCGTTGATGTTGTCATCAAGCTCAAGACTTGAGGCGCCAGTTCCCAAATGAATTGTTCCAATTTCTTTAATTCTGGTTTCACCAGGTACGGAACAACTCGTGACGAATCATGAAGTCTTTGCACGTACTCCAACACCTTCGGACCTTCCATCATCAGGCTCCGAAGTTCATCTTCCCACTTCTGGGTTTCCGTTTGGGGGCAATACTTCTTATGCATCATTCCTTTCAGTTCACCCCAGGTTAATGCATATGCTGCAGTAGCACCCTTTATATGGGTCTGAAGATTCCACCATATTCGGGCTTCATCTAGAAACAGCTCAGAAACGTATAGGACTTGTTGTTCCGGCGTACAACCGCTCACTTGAAAGATGGAATCCATACTTTCGATCCATTTTACAAAAGCTATGGCACCTCCAGTGCCGTCGAACTTCGGAGGCTTGTAGTTGAGGAAGTGCCAGTAGGAACAACCGTTATTTTCTGAGGTACCTCTGATAGGTTCGGAGCGTAGGGCCTCGTGCTGTGCTATAGTTGCAGCAATTATCTCTTGAAGTTCCGCCTCTGAGGTGGGCATGCGCATTTCACGTCTTGGTGGCATCTTCTAAAAGATGTTTCACGTAGGTTAGGTCATAGTAAGTAGAGTGTACGTAAGTATACAACAATATCAACACATAACATCTCATGTTATCAATCGCATAACATCTCATGTTATAAATAAATCACCCATATTGATAGCCTCTGCAATGGTTGAGGGCTTCGAGGTAGTAACCATACCCCTGATCTGGGGTGCAAGTGTCCAAATGAATCATTCAATTCTTTTGAACTCCGGTTTGACTAAGTAGGGGGAGACCCTAGACAAGTCGTGAGATTACTGGACGTATTCAGGAATCTTTGGTCCGTCCATTTTCAATTCCAGAACTCCACCTCAAGCTTCTAAATTCCAGTCCTAAAACAACATTTCTACTCAATCGTTTCCTTGAGCTCGTCCCAGCTCAGTGCATAAGCAGCGTCTGTGCCAAGGGTCTGAGACTGAAGGTTTCACCATGAGAGTGAGTTATCTAGAAATAACCCCAGGATGTAGGTAACACTCTGTTGGGACGAACAGTCACTCATTCTTGGAATGGAGTTGGTCTTTTCGGACCAACGAACAAATGCAACGGCGCCTCCTGTTCCGTCAAAGTTCAAGGGCTTGCAGTTCATGAACTGTTTATAGGTGCAGCCAGTTAGAGGGTTATTTCCATTAATGCCATCGTTGTGCTTAGAGCGGAGGGCTTCATGTCGTGCATTTATCTGTGAGATGCGTTCTTGCAGCTCGGCTTCTGTCCTTGGCAACGTACTGGTGTTTGTGTCACGTCTGGGTGACATTCCCTTTTGTCGAAGTGGTGTGAAGCGGGTTAGACAACGTTTCAATTGTCTATGAGGTATATATAGCAACATAAGCCATCATGTAATCACCCAATTTCACACGCAAATATACTCAATGTATGAGTGGGGAAGTAAATTTCTGAGCCTTCACATAGGCTTGCCAATTTGGCTTGTTGCTTGTAATAGAATGAACTCGAGGCTACATCGCCTCGCCTTGGTCATTCGTGTTTTAGATATTTCCTGCTACATTGGTTTTCATTAGCTTGACCCGCAGAGTCCACCAGGATTTCTGTGCACTACAAGTCGTTATTACGTGGGCCCCCGTAATAATAAATTGTCTTGCACAGTTACCCCAAATTTTCTCTCGTCCAAGCAGATGATCAATCAAGGAGCAACAACAGGTGCATCGGCATGAACAGGGTCACGCTCCAATGCGGGGTCAGGAGCAACGCCTGGCTCAGGGGCCACGGCTGGCTCCGGATCAAAAAAACTCCATCTCAAGATCAGCTGGATCAACAAACACAGGGGGTTACAGGATCCTCCAAGGGCTGGTCTAAGTGTATGAACTCAAGGTCATGGTCTGGATCAAAACCAAGTGGAAGAACAAGATCACCCTCAATACTGTGATCAAACTCAAAGCTGTGTGCGGGAACTGGTGCAGCTGATGACGCCATATCAGGGTCGGCGTCGTGTGAGTGGTGCTGCATTCCCTGCATGTGCGAAGATGCGGATGTCAGAAACTCAAATGAGTCTGGGATAGGGGAATGGACATGAGTTTCCCCTACAGGAGCTTCCGCATGCAGTAGACTAATACCAGCAGCAATAGGGCCCTGCCCTCGAATGGGTCCTCCTCTAGTAGATCGTTATCGTCGTCAGAGGCCACGTCGGGTGGGGGGGGGCATACCAACAATAGGATAAGCGGCAAGGGGGCAAATTCCCAACAAGATGGCCATCAGTAGGCTCTGCTACGACTTCAGGCAGCGCAAAAGGGCTGAAAGTCGTCATTGTCTGTGCCGGTAGTATCGGAAATGTACACCTCGTGCTTCGATGAAACTATGTCGTCTGATACTATGGCCATGGGATTCGTAGTGTCCATCTTTCTAGTACTTGATGAAAGCATGACGTTTATAACACAAACACATATACGTATAATAATCAATCATATAATCATATAAACATGTTAGTCAATCAAATAATTCTCCTAGTCCCACTAGCCAAATTCTTCCCAGTCTCTAAGACTGCTCTATCATCTACCTCGACCTCTTAGATCGAGCCTCGGCCTCTAAGACCGAGCCTCAGCCTCCAAGACTGAGCCTACTTTTCCTAGTCTTACTAGCCATCTACCTCGATTTCTTAGATCGAGCCTCGGTCTCTAAGACCGAGCCTCAGCCTCCAAGACTGAGCCTACTCTTCCTAGTCCAACTAGCCAACTACCTCGATCTCTCAGACCGAGCCTCGGCCTCCAAGACCGAGCCTCGGCCTTTCCGGACTGAGCCTAAAAATAATGAATAAAATGTGCTCAACATTTGTTTGTAAAAAGTATTGGATCTGGACTTAAGTGGTATGCAGAAAAATGTTTTCGTGAGAGCCCTTGTGATCATAGTCTAGACTCGAGAAGGAATCCTAGTTCGCTATGATCAGAGCTCTGATGCCAAGCTGTCACACCCTGGCTTTGCGGAAGCGTGGTTAATTTGGTGTGACTTCTTAATACCGTAGCTTAACCAAAACAAAGCTATATGAATTAAAAACCATGCAAGATCATCCATTTGATTAAGTTTTGAAAACCAAATACAATAACATTGTCTTGACGGAAACACATCCTAACGACATAAACATTGTTTAACAACATAACATAAGTATAGTTTAAGGGCTGTGACTTGTCCAGGAAAGAGCCACATTCCCTAAACCCGGATGACCTCGTAACTAGTGCAGCGGGAAAACGTGCCATACCGCGCCAGATCTGTTAATTTCCTGAAATATATGTAAGTTGAAAAATCAACAATAATGTTGAGCGAGTTCATGTGTAAGTGAGTAAGTGAAACCTTTGTAAAGATGTCTGTTCGTATGAAAATTCCTGGTATGTAGCAAATAAGGAAAAAGAGATCACCATTGGGTTGCAAAGCCAATGATATGTGTGAAGTGCAAGTAGGAAGACTCAAACCTAGCGTATTTGACGATGGGTACAAAGTCACTCCAAGGTCCGTTCTGTTGGGCCTCCCAGAGGTCCGTTCTGTTGGGCCTAGAGTTGGGCTCGCTACACCCAGATAGATCTACCGCTTACGTCCCTCGGTCCTACAATCAGGATTAATGGCCTCTAGTTTCTGCCTACCCACTCACATGATCTAAGTAATAAACCTCCTTACGCTAACCATACCATGTATAATGTACTTATAATCAAAGTAACATGTATTTCACACCCGCAGTTAAGAAAACTGAAAACAGTTAGAGAAAAGGGGGACATGAACTCACTGTGGTGCGTCTCTACCAAGTATGCCTCCAAATCGATCAGCTGTATGACGACCTACACGTGCTAACTCTATTAGACGGATGGCCGTGCCTTAGCTTTATGGTTTAAGTTTTTGGGAAATAGTTAGACAACTATTTCGTGTTTATATTCTGTATACTTGGTAGTTATTCTCCTTCCCAAGGATGGGGGATTTAATACATGTGCGTAACATTCGAAATTCGTTATTAAGTCTCACTTAATATATATATTTTATTTCTCACTCCAAATATAACTATTCTTCTCAAAAATATTATATTTTCTATTACATAAATTTTCCCCAAAATAATACCTTGACAAAAATACGCGTTAAGTCATTTTTTCTCAAAATGCGTAAGTTACGTTTTAATGATCAAGTGGTAATAATAATTACCGGTGTAACTTATGTATTTATCGTAGAGGCGTTCGCATTATTTTGGATTCGTTAACATTCGATAGTATTATTTTTTCCCTAAAAATAATACTAGTATTTTCACAAAATAATCATAAACACATATCAAGTGACGTTGTGAAAAATATATACTAAATATATATATGTATCACGTTTTATTTTGTGAAATCCCACCTCCGATATTTTGTAAATAAGTCGTGGCGAAATCCATATTTTGAAAACAAGTCAAAATGTATTTCTAACACTTATAGTGAAAATATTTCTAAGTGTTAGGCTTTTGGAAAAATTTCGCCAGAGTTTCCTCTGTAACTGGAGGTGGCCACGCTTTCAAGCGTATCGTTTTCTTTTATAAATCAAACCAACCATTTTTATCATTCAATCAAAACAATGTTCAAACCACAAACTAGTCAAAATATATAAGTTGCAAAAATCACATGAACTTGTGGTTTTCTAATATTATGAAGTAAATCCCATTACTTTTAGTGTATCTTTATATAAATCCATCCGGTTTCGTAATAACCCCGTTTTTAAAGAAATTCCACCTTTACAACTTCTTATCAATTTTTACAAAGATAGTTATTTCGTCAAAACTTTGTGTTACACAAGTGTTTACACACTTGTGTGTTCTAAAAATCATTCTTGTTAGTGTAAGATCCGTCTTTAGAAAACATGATTTCTTTGACACTCGGTCCTTTGAAAATACCGCTTGTAGATCCGTAGATCTACTAGTTTTAAACACTATTTCACAAGTAAAATCACATTTACACAAGTTCATGATTCGTGTGTGGTAGAGTTTCATCATTTAACCTTTGTTACTTCCAAAACAACCTTATGTCATGATCCATGATCATGACCAACCCGGGTTAAATGATGATCCGTGCTACCACAACATAGATCGGGTCCAAATAACTACACAAATCAAATACTACAAGTTTTACACAACATATGAGCTATTAACCGTCATTTTAGTGTTTTAAGTAGACTTTAAAGCATCATCTTGTAAGATTTCGAGTTTTAATCGTTACACATCGTATTAACCACTTAAAAATAGTTCAAAAAGGTGATTTAAGCAACATACCACTAGCTCGAGGCTAGGGAAGAATCTAGACGCAAATAGAGTGGATAAAAGCAAGATAAAGAGGTCCTTCGCCTTCCGTTTGCACCAAGACTCCTTATAAGCGATCCTTGATACTAGAATGATCTTGGAATGTGATGATGGAAGCCGAAAATATGATGGATGTATAAGGGGATGTTCGGCCGAAGCCTTGAGAGAGAGAGGAGGGTGTGTTTGAGTTGAGAAATGTGATGAATGATTATGATGTGTAATCTCTAGATTTTATAGACAAATCATATGGTAATTATCCAATGGATCATGTGTCTAGATGATATTAGACAAGGCTGATTATTTTAATCAAATGTAGGACAAGGGTGTCCCCTCTAGTTGGGGACGGTTAGAGAGGGGGGGGGGGTTCTAGTTCGATCTCAACCAACTAGTTGGATAATAGTTAGGTTAAGTAAGTTAGTTAAGTGCTTAACCTGGTTAGTAGTGTGTCATGAGTGTTATGACGGGTGTTAGGGTATTCAGGGACCCTAACTGGCTCAGAAAAAGATAAATAATGAAAATAACAATATTTTCTGGTTCCGAGTAAAGTCCGGTTGTTCGGTTGGATAGTAATCCGTTAAAGCGTTAATAAAGCTTTAAAGTGTCGTTAATACAATTTTTAGTGACACAACTTATTTCTGACACTTTGGAAAGTGTCTAGCAATATTTTTCTAATGTTTTGGCACTTTATTGGTTAGCTAAAAGCTGAATTATTATGTAAAGTGCTGAATTTTGTGCTTAGAGCATGTTTTAGGCACATCCAGTCATTGTAACTTATTCCTAGAGACGCAGTTCTACAACCCTTGTATCCCTACACTCACCACTAGTGTAGCAAAATATTTCTGGCTCATACAGGCCTTAGAGGCAGTGTCTGCCTGATGCTGGCTTTATCAGCATGTTCAATAGGTTATCCGTTTATAGTGCTACTGTGCTTTTGTGCATCATGTTTGTCACTAAGGTTCAGCATGTAAATAATGTAGTGACGGTAAGTAAAGTGTGAAGCAGGTATATGCATGTATCAGAAATCAAGTAGCAGTTCATCAGAATTTTCAAACAAGCACAGTAATTAAGCAGTAATTATTATTAATTAAGTCGTACGGATACCTGGTTTAGTGAGGGTTGTCACACCTTAACAGCTGGTGCTAAGCCCTTGAGATACAACTCAATTCACCGATGTGGGGGTCGAGACATGTTAGGGCACAAAGTTGCTAAATCATTAGACCTCCTACTGAATGCTTCAATCTCAGATCCCTCCATTTTCAGATTGCAGTACTCGTTCTCCAGTTTCTGAACCTCATCACGAGGACAATACTCCTCTCGCATCAACTCCTTGAAATCATCCCAAGTAGTGGCATTCGCCATCTCAATACCCAACATCTGAACCTGGGCATTCCACCATGTCAGGGCACCATCCTCGAGTGTGCCCGTAGCATACTTCACTGTGTCCCCAGCAGGACAGTTACACATTGCAAATACCGATTCTGCCTTCTCGAACCATCGCAGGAGTCCTACAGCCCCTTCAGTACCACTGAAGGTCTGTGGCTTACAATCCATGAACATCTTGTACGTACAAGCAGGTGGAGCAGGTGGATTGTTTTGGTTTGCAGGTTGACCTAAAATGAAAGAACGTACAACGCACAGGTAAGATTCGAGTATACGACACAAGGATAGGAAGTAATTGGCACGTATCGTACCAGCCTGGTAAGCCGCTAGGGCTTCAGCTACATGAGTGTTGATCAGGTTGGTTAATTCAGCCTGAGTCATAGCAATGTGACCGCGTCCATGGCCTCGTCCGCTCATGATTCTATAGGAGAAGAGGGAAAAGGTTACGAGTCGAAACAAGGTAGGAGTCAAACCTCCTAATGACTTTTACAGACTACAGAGTTCACATCAAACAACAGAGCGGAACCCCTCTCACACTCGTTAAACCTCACTGGGACTCACATGCACCCCACATTATTATTATGTGTGCACCCATAATAATAAGGCAATTTGCATGCTTATCTCAGTGCCTCTTAACTTGCGCAAAAAGTTTCCCCCCATCCAAACAGCAAACGAAGGGTATTACAGGCTTAAGAATCACAATAAGCAATGGGTAGTGTCACACTAACAGATCACATAACAGGGGTTGGTAACATAAGGGCTCATACTGCAGTGTCAGGTGTGCATTCACGTGTAATGTTATACATAAGTGTACACTAGATATACTATGCAATAGTAAACAAGAGACGAACCTTGCAATCTGGAGCTGAGTGTCATGGTCGATTTTGGAACTGTTCGGTTATAGTCTGGTTTTATGAAAACGTTTTAAAACCAAATTCACTATAACCAGTGGCTCTGATACCAAACTGTCACACCCCCAAAATACCACCCATGGGAAACCCTACTAGGCGTGTGACAAACCAATAACGAACCACTAATCATATTGAACCAATCACAAGTTGTTAAATAAAATCATCAATTATTACTGAAAAGTACCGTCAATAAGTTTAAATGAAACCAACATGTTCAGCGGAAGCAAATAAAAGAAATCATAGTTTAACTGTTTCAAATTAAATGTATGTAATCAATAACCCATCATTCGTATCTAATCAGCACGACCCATGACCACTCCAGCTACTTCAGACAGCAAGTTCCAAATCCATATAATCTAACGACCTGCGAGCATGCAACAAGTGTATCAGACAACGCTGGTGAGTTCATAGTTTTACGAAAACGTTAGTTACCAAGTGTTTAGTTAATCCATTGAATTTAATTCCGAAAGTAATGTTGATAATACCCCGAATACAAGACGGCTTCTGATTATTTTGCCCTTTCTCCAATGCTCCTATCAAAGCATTGGTCATGACTAGGTCATTAGTTCAACACCCGTCCTCCCAGGTACGGGGTGAGGTTACCAAACCTATGTAGCGCTACCAACTAATACCATGTTACCTCCCCGGTAACCAAACAACACAGAGGGACTTTAAAGGTGATAGGAAGAGTAAATTTTCCAACATTCCCGTTTTTACCCAAAAGACTTGTCCCTCCCCGGGATACCCACTGACTGTCCCAACCACCGGGACGCATGCTCAAGAGATGAATTCACCTTTGGTTTGCTCGGTAGATTTAGCTACACGTTTATCAACAGTGGTCAACCAAGCCCTACCGTGGTTACTAGAGTTAGTCAATTTCATGCACGCGTAAAACATGTTTTCTTTGCATTTATAACACATATTACAATTAAACAGCACGTACATTTTTTTTACGCAGATCATAGCAGGCAGTTGGGTCTAACAATGCAAGTTCATATCACTCAATAACATAAGTGGTTCAGTTTACATTTAAACACACTCGTTAATTGTAACAAGTATTCATGCATCGTAATTTAACAAGTCATTTTCATGTTGTTATTCAACAGATATCTGAGCCATACTCGTAATTAATCCAAACAGTCCAACCAGGCATTCGCTATTGGGCTACTTCCTATCTGACCCAATCCCTTTGATTCCCATTGTATAACGCATGTGGCCCAACTATTCCAAATATTCACTATATGCTATCCAAACAACAACATGCGGCCCAATTCAGTATTTATCCCACGAATCATGTATGCAGCCCAACTAATAAATATAACTCAATTCATATGTGTGACATTAACCAGTGAATGGTCCATGTTCACTTTGTGGCTACCCATGAGTGTGTGACCCAATGAAAGCTGTGCAGCCCACCTACTTATACGGCCCAAAACAATCACTTATAGTTTTCTTTATTTGTTTATGTAGCCCAGTTGCTGTACGAGGCCCATATCCAGATTGCATAATGTAATTTTCAACACTTTATTAATTCATGAATGGCAATTTACACATACCACTCATCCGAATCATATCATCATACATTCCTAAACCTGACCGGCCCAGTTGATGTTGTGTGGTCCAATTAATGTACTGATTTGTTCTAATAGTTATTCCCTTATGTTAAACTTCAATTAATCGGTTCCCCTACTCTTCTATATTCACATTATCACAAACACTATTGCAATTACATAACATTCAACATAACAATTATCATAACACTCATTATCCTCATAAATCGAATTGGATCCATTATATTATGCCACACACACTACTGTTTCTAGACACCCTCATTATCAAGATTACCAAAACAGTAGACACCAATCAACAATATTATGCCACCCTAATTATCAACTAACAGGAATACTTGGACATTATAATAAATCGATTAACAACCCTAGTGCTTATGTTCCATCCATACATGATAATAACATAAATTAGCCCATCTATAAAATCCATATGTATTCTACTCTTATCAAAAAGCACATGCAATCTGACACTTCACATGCATTTATTTATGGCCGACAATCACTTTACATGCAGACTGAATTCACAATTAAAATGTCACATGCAAGAATCAGAACAAATATAAGGTGATTTGGCTGTATCTCTTGTTTACATCATCTTCACGAAATAAAATTCACATGTGTTAAGTCAACAACATTAATGGCACGTAAAAAATCGACATCATTTAATCATGTATAGCAACCCTGCATAATCATAATCAACTAGGCTTGACATCCAATAAACAACAAAGATTGAAAATACTATAAACATACTAACCGAAAGAATGCAGAAAATATAATGATGATGATCATGATGGGGGGGGGGGGCGTTCTGCTGCCGCACGTAGAGGATGCAGGAAAGTAGGGTTTGATGTTTTGAGTTTTGTGATAATTAGAATGAAATACGTAAACTTAAAAGGTAATAGTTTTGGGGCGGTGTCCCCTTTGGCCGAACATAATGGGCTCAAGCCCACTTAATTGGGCTGCCCTAATAACGTGCAAGATTGTTAACTTATGGGTCAATGGTGGCGGCGGTTTGGGCCTCTAATCCCATCGGGTTCTCTTGGGCTTCACGGGTTTGGGTTGCGGCCCATTAGATTAATAGTCTTAAACAAAACACAAGGGTGAGGCCCAATAAGCAACATATAATTTCTAACCATGTTACCACAATCGTTAAATGGAATCATACAAGTACGGACCGAGAAACACATCAAAGAGGAATATCGAGGAGTTAGGGTCACGCTACTAACCTTGAAAGTGTCACATCCGCTCGTAGCGGAAGCGCGAGGTGTGATCTGATCGGTTCTCATTGCATAACAATATAAGTGAACATACTAAATGAACAAAAAACAAGCTCCAATGCCATTGTCATAATCGTTTCAAAAGAACGCAACATAAGTTAAATGTATTGGTTACAAACCATCAAATGAAAATAAGTTGTCATTGTTTTATACATCAAAATGTAAGTCTTGTAATGTCAAGGCTTTGACCACTATATCACCGCAAAGAGGCGGTATATAACGGGCAAACCCTTCAAATGGTGGCATGGAGTCTTGATACTTGCTTTCCTTGACTGAAATGTCTGCATGGTCCACTAATTTCCTGAAATACATGTTAAGTTTGAAAACATCAACAAAAGTTGGCGAGTTCATGCAGTTTAGTTGTATGAGATGTATATGTAAAATGTGAGTTGTATAAAATATATCTGTAAAATGTGAGTTGTATAAAATGTATCTGTAAAATGTGAGTTGTATAAAATGTATCCATAAAATGTGAGTTGTATAAAATGTATCTGTATGTAATGATGTAGTATGTAAAGCGTCAATGAAATCGTTGATCATTAATGTTTCGCGAGGACATTAATATGTGTGACGAATTAGGAAGCAATCCAAACCTAGACGATTTCGTGTCGACTACTATCGACTGGGACACAAACGCACTCTTCTGTATGGGTCCACGACCAAGAGTGGGGCTCGCCAATACCCATTAGATCTAACCCTCTGTACCTAGGTCCAAACTGGATTAATGGTGCTTAGATGTATGACCCTAATCGCACATGATCTAAGGTGTTTCATTCCATGAGTTAACATACAATTGAACATGTATTTTCCCCGATAGTTGTAAAGTTGTAAAGCATTTAAATTGAATAGGGGACATGAACTCACAGAATTGCGTCCGTGAATGGTAAGTAACTGTGATCTGACGTACGGTCGTCTTGAATAGTGTCACGACCAAGAAACGTTCTATATTTGTTAGACACTTCGGTCCTGTAATGACTTGAGTACAAGTCTTTTATCTTGAATATGTGTTAAGACTTGTATGTCTTTGTTATTCATTGAACTGTGTCTTAGATGTATTAACTGATAACTGTTTAGTGTGTATATTTCGCCAAATACATATTCTTGTATCTGGTGAGTTGTATCATCGGGTCTTGTCCTCTTGATTTCATGTCTTGTATGAATAATTGTATAATTGTATTTTCATCAATTATATGTCATTGGGCTTAGCCCAAGAATTCATGTTATTGGGCCCAAATAGTGTTGGGCCTAAATAGTGTTGGGCCTAAATAGTTTTGGGCCCAAATGTTATTGGGCTTAATGTTATTAGGCCTTGGCCCATATGTTTGGTTTTGGGCTTAGCCCATAAGTTTGATATTGGGCTTAGCCCATGTATTTATGTTAAGCCCAATTAGGATGATAAGCCCATTTGTAAAATAAGCCCATTTGTATAAAAAATAAGCTCATTTATATAAAATAGGCCCATATGTAAAATAAGCTCATTTGTTATAAAATAAGCCCATGTGTTAAAAATATATTCTTTCATTTTTATAAAAGTTACTAACTATAGGCTTTTTAAATAAAAGAATACATAGTAGTTTTTATAAGTTTCAAAACATCCGGATATTGTTGTCGGTGATTTGTATGTATTCGCGTCGAAAGATCGCCTAAACGTCGTAGTAACTCCTCGGAATGGCGATATGTTCATAGATTCATCCGTCGTCTAATTTGACCATAATTTGTGTCCGATCATTCGGATTGTCCGTAACTCATTTTTGAGGCGTAAATATATGTATTCTTGTAAGACTTTGATGGTAATATACCTTGTGTTTATTTGTATCATTATATTCAAGTTTCTAGTTTTGATAAATATAACTAATACAGCAAATAAACACGTAGCACATAAGTTGTTAAATCACTAAATATATATTTTCTCAAAAATATATATTTATAACTAGCTTTGTTTTTATAAAAACTACTCTTTAAAATCTTTTTATTCTCATAAAGATCTTGTCAAAAATGGTAGTTCTTATAACATATGATTTTTAATAAAATTTTGCCATATAACCTTTGTATTATGTACTTTGCCATGTTTAGATAAACATATCATTTTCTTTTCAAATTCATCATCAATTTACTCATAACTTTCTTAACAAAAAATATGAGATTTTATAACATAAACTTATCATGATGATCTCAAAATCATGTAGGGTTTTGGGTATGATCATAACATATGTTAACTAGTTCAAATCCATGCTTTACTTCAAGTTTGAACCATTTTTATAAAAATCCCATCTTGTATGTTTGTTTTCATAATCTTGTAGAAGTATTGTTTTTAATGAAAAACACTAAATACTTTAACAACATCAAAGATTATGATCATCCATTTAAACATTTATGTTTAACAAAAAAAAACTCTTTTAACATAAACTTGTATACTTGTTAAATCATGTATTTAAACATCATCTAACCATTTATTCATATGCTAATCATCATGACAAGATCAAATATGCAAGTAATAAGTCTCAAATCACCACATAAACAAACATATATATCATGATTATTATTTTGCTTCTTTGTATTTTCATATTATTATGTATGCTTGTTTAATTATTACATGTTCTTTAAACAACATAAACATAAATAAATATGAAAAAGAGATTTAGAAGCTCACTTCTAGCACTTATGGCTAGGGATGATCTTAGTGAAGATGATGAACAAAGATGATGAAGATTATGATGGTAGAAAGCTCTTGAATGGATGAAAATGCTTCCTTCAACTTCGAGATGTCTTAGATATTCATAACTTGCATAAAAGTACATCTTGATCATCTTGTAAATGACTTGAAATGAATGATGAATTAATGGGTGCATGGCTGAATTTTGGGAGTAGTAAATGGGTTCTTGAGTGTGTGTAAATGAAGGTGTGAATTATGGTTGAAATGATCTAGTAAAGATATGTTTACAACACTTTAATCATTCACCAAGTTACTACTTGCAAATGGTAGTAAATATCTAGATATTTTTCCAAATGAGCACATGAATGTGTGTAACACCTGTGTCTCCACGGCCATCAAACAAATGCCAAACCAATGAAATATTGTATTTCATACTTGGGATTTGTAAAAAAAAAAAAAGATGTGTATCATTTACACATATCAATTCTTGTTCGATTTCAAACTCTATATCGCTTTCTGGAAGGTTATACGCGCACTGATGCGTAAATATAACCAGTTTAATGCAACGAACACTCCGGAATAGTGACATATACTTAACATACCTTAAATAACCTTTACATAACTTAGAAATAAGTTTTGAAGGCTTTGGTATTGCAAAAACAAGTTAATTCGCTTACAGGGACTAAATATGACAAACTGCGAAAGTATGTCAATTTGAACTGTAACGAACATTCCGGAACATGACCATAAGTTAAACACACCTTAAATATCCTTTACATAGCTTAGAAATAGGCTTTGAGGGGTTCGGTGTGCTAAAATAAACTTTTGGGTCATTCAGGGACTAAAAGTGTCAAAAAGTGCACAAGTTTGCATTTTCGCGCATAACATACGTTCTGAATACATCCGGACATCCAAAAATTTATGTAAGCACCAAAATATTTTATTTTAGTGTTTGGCATAAGAAAAATCCATTCGTCGCGCAATTTGGATCGTTTTTCGCGCTTATGCGCATTCCGTCGTAATTAACCGAACATCGCGATCGTACGACCAAACGAACGTTGGTGACCGACCGGATAATATTTAAATCCCACAAATATTCTGTTATGATTAAAATCTTATTTTAATCAGGTCCGTGTTGAAAAATAAATTAAAACGCCTAAAAACGTTATTTTTCAAAGTTTAAGCGCGTACCGTGTGTTTCTGCGCAACACAGTGCTTCTACTGCAAAACGCAGACAACGCAGCCAGTCCTGGCAACTGAAATTTATTTCAGTAATAACTTGGCGAGTTTATTTTTATAGAGTAATAAAAATAATTTAGAACGCCATAAACCGGGATTTAAACGCTAGATAAAATACCCGGTACCCAGTTAAATACCCGTCTTAGTCATATACTAGGAATATGCTTGGCATATGCTTGGAATATGCTAAGGTATATGCTTGGAATATGCTAAGGTATATGCTTGGAATATGCTAAGGTATATGCTAGGAATATGCTTGGAATATGCTAGGAATATTCTAGGAATATTCTAGGAATATTCTATATGGAAAAACTATAAATACCCACCATATGTTTCATTCATAATCACTAGAAATTTGATTTGAGAAACTCTAAGTTGAAACACTAGTTTCATACCTGAGATTTTCGAATCGAGTTTAGCATTCGGGGACCCTTCGTAAGTATTCTTTCGTTCTTTTCCTTATTTTATTGCTTTTCGAGTCAGAAAGTCAAACTTTGTTTGACTTTCAGCGTTGACCAGTAATGGTCAATGCGAAGTTCGTTTGAACTTCGCAACGTGAGTGTAATCACGTTGGTCATAGTCCCTTGGGACTATGCCCACTGATTACCACGTTGTCTAGAGTCGTAGGGTAGGCGATCTAATAAATCGCCTATACCTTCGAACTCGACCCATTTGGTCGATCATTAGGATTGGACCAAATACATTAGGTGACCATAGTAGGTAGGGAATAACCTTCCGAGGTTATACCCTATGGTCACATCGTTTGAGTAGTTGTATGATAGGTAGTTTATGTGCCTTAGGTAAATTACCAGAATACCCTTTTCATGTATAATTGGTAATTAAGCATATGTAACCTAAACTTTTGTCACATAACTGATTATGTAACATGTTTAGGCATATAACACTTGTCATAGGGCTAGTTAGGCGGTCCGAACGCGTTTCACGCGCACGACGCGTTAAAGTAGCATAAGCTTCCTAAACGGGTCGTAATGGGTCGATAAGACTTAGGTTAAGTTTCATTTAGCATGTAGGCCTTGTCAAACCATATCACATGAGTTCCTACACTCATTTGGTTTACAAACCCTAATGCTACCCAGTCTTCCGATATAGGTCCGGTTTATTAACATAGTTATCTATATTAGGTGCCGTTTGATATCCGTGATCTCTAGCATTGTTTGGTTGTTACTCAAGGACTACTAAGCAATCTCAAGTGAGTACATAGACCCCTCTTTTACTGTTTTCCAAACTGTTTTGGGGTGGAACACATGTGCCTACTTGTTACTTTCATGCTTTCCTGTTTTCACATCATATACCGGCTATGTTTGATAGTACATTATAGTACATTGTTTTACATGACATTTCATGCTATGTATGCCCATTGTGTGCATTACTTAGTACATCGTTTTACATGACATTTCATGCTATGTATGCCCATTGTGTGCATTACTTAGTACATTGTTTCATATGACATTTCACGCTATGTATGTTCATTTTGATTACATACTTAGTGCATTGTTTTCACAATACCGCATAAATGTTCATTATCAGTATTAGCATGCATTTTCCACAAGACATAATATTGATTTAAACCATGTTTACTTCAATACTTTGTTTTTGTGCATATGGTTTAGTTGAGACATTTCACTTGCCATACATGACATTTTGACATAGACATTTTACACAAAGACATTTGACAAAGACATTTGACATGGATATTTGACATAGACATTTTGACATGATTTACATTTGACACATAACATGATTGACATTTGTTTTACACTACATGATTTACATCTTGACATAAACACATTGACATATTATCCAATACATTTGACAATTGGTTTAGACATAGACATCTTACATTGGTTGGTTTGGTTTGATTAAGTGATTAAGTAACGATGCGTGTGTAATATGATACAAGCATGGTGGATACGCCGCTGGTACTTCCTATATATAAGTGGTTGTATGGTATTACATGTCGTAGCGTTATTTGAATCATTTCAGTTGGATACATATGACATTTTATACAAATAACATACTTTTCACAAGACATTGTTAACAAACAACTTATCTTATACAAACTCATTTTATATGGTTATTCATTTAACCATACATTATTCTCTTATTTATACGTATCATTTGATCTTATCGTTTTTCAAATGATTTACAAGACAAAGCAAGTTACAAGGTTCATGACTAAACATTTTCTCAAACATAAGTCATGAAACCTATTTTCACAAAACCTATGTATCTCACCGGCATTTTTATGCTGACGTACCATATTTTCACATGTGTTTTTCAGGAGCTGTTGCATAAGATAATCAAGATACACTTAGGCGGACATGGGCCTTAGTGACAATAAAAGATGCAGACTAGTTAATTATGTTGTATTTCCATGCTTGTTTAGACATTGTAACACTTATATTGAATAAAACGAAACTTTAATTTCCATGGTTGTGAAACATTAATTCTGTTACAACACTCCCCGATGTTTCCGCCACGTTTTGTATATTCTACATGGTCGGGGTGTGACAGAAGAGTTGGTATCAGAGCTAATGGTTATAGGGAATTAGGTTATTAGTAATGCTTTGACCTAGTCTATAATCTTCTTAGGACCCTAACGCGAGTTTACTTGCGTTTAGTCATAAAACAATACCGTCACCTATCCTTAGGCGACGACCACAACAAGAACATAAATTTCAAAACCGCTTTGAAAACTAATCATCTGTTCTTGGATGATTGATTACTAGGTTTTGAACCCTCTATTGTAAGGTTTTGAACTCTCTATTATAAGGTTTTGAACCCTTTGAGTTTTCAAAATCTCGTCAAGGTTTGGGTTTTAAATAATGTGAACACGTGCAAACTGGAAGGGTGAATGCCTGTATTCTGGGTTTTCTGTCTAGGCAAGCACTTCGTATACATCTCATCAGACGCGAGACCAGTTGTGCTTACCTGGGAATTCTTGGAATGAGTGTTCACTTATAGGCGAGCATGTCTTCGCGATACATTATTTTTGACCCATTTACTTTGATTAGTCACTGTGTGTCGTTTGTTGCTTTGTAGTAACAAACAAATGACCACTATCCTTGCTTTCATCAGATTTGTTTCATCTCATTCTTTTCGTCTAATTCTCTCACTCGTTTCCTTTCATATTTTCTCTTTTAGAATGCCTCCTCGACGCGAAAACCAGATAGCGACTGCCGAGCTGGCAGAAATCATTGCGCAGCAAATGGCTGCTCAATTCCCAAACCTCTTTGCTCAATGGAATCAAGCCAACAACAACAACAATGGTCCATGCAATTTCAAGAGTTTTAACTCGGCGAAACCACTCAAGTTTAGTGGTTCTGAGGGAGCGACTGGGCTTCTTCAATGGTTCGAGAGCATTGAGAATACTTTCCGTCACGTGCAGTGTCCTGACAATCGCAAGGTCGAGTTTGCTTCGAGTGTGTTCCAGAAGAGAGCCCTTACGTGGTGGAACGGTGTTATGAGAGATCGTGGTGCAGAAGTTGCTCTAGCACAGACATGGGCTGAACTTAGAGCCCTTATGATGAAGGAGTTTTGTCCTCGTCACGAAATCAGGGCTCTGGAAAGGGAATTTGATGATCTTAAGCAAGATAGCGGTGAGCATCGAGCCTACACGGACCGTTATGAGGAGTTAAGCCTGTTATGCCCAAACATGGTCACGCCTTTGGATAAGGCAATCGAAAAGTATATTGATGGCCTTCCCGACTCAATACAAGATATTTTGACTGTTAGCAACCCTACTACTGTTAGGCAGGCCATTGAGCTAACTGCAACCTTGATCGAATCCCAGATCAGGAAACGTAAGCTTTTCCGAAAGGGTGACAAGAAACCGGTCGAGGAATCGAAACCAATCGAGGAATCAAAGACCATGGATGAACAGACTGGATCCTCTAAGAAGTCAAAGAAGCAAAAGGATTCTCAGAACTTCGCCGTGGTCGCTCACAATGATCAAGCCATCCCCAACCAACCAGCTCAACCCCTTGCCAGGAAACCTTACAACGGAACTGCATCCTTGTGCAACCAATGTGGCCTACATCATCATGCTGGTGTGAAGTGCCGCACATGCCAAGTTTGCGGACTTATAGGTCATACAGCGAGGGTTTGCCCAACAGCAGCAGCACCAAATCAGATTAACAACAATCCTGCTCAAGCTCGTTTTCCACCGGGATCTTGCTACAACTGTGGCGAGATGGGCCATTTTAGTAGGAATTGCCCAAGACTTGCTAATGCAAATCCAGCATAGGGATGAGCATATGACCAACCAGAAGACAACATCGTTTAGAAATAATCACGTCTTATGTATTATTTTCTTTTGTTGTCACGATCCATGAAACGGTTGTTGTTATCATTGTTTATAAATAAATCTTTTATTTACATCGCAATGTATTTATGTGATTGTATGTATAAACAACATATCCTCTACAATACCGACAATCAAGGAACCGCATTCCTTGAAGAACAGACTACCCCCAAATTTCTTCCATTGTATGATCTCTTGCGTTTTCCACGAAGATCCTAAGTACCCGTTTCTTCCAAGAGAAACAAAGTACGAGGTGCCAAGTTTATAGCAATTAATAACAAGATAATGACAATTAAACAAATATGTGGTTATGTGCTTATGTGTTCCCTTTTATGTGTCGTGTGATCCAAATTATGTTATCCCAATCCTCGTAGAATCTTACATATCTTTGTACCAGAGATTCATAGTAGGATACCCAAAGGTACTATCTAAAATCCTTAATGGACTTCTACGTTGTAGATAAGTCCCTTGGATTATAAAGTACTACTTCGTAATTAGACCCCCTTTAGTGGTCTAGTTTAACAGATTGATCCAAAAATCTGGTTAGGGATATCATGTGATGATATAGCTGAAAGGACTCCTGGGAGGCCTAATTAAGAAGATCCTCTGTGGATATAATTAAAAGGATCCTATGGTAGTCTAGTCACCGTCATCACAAGTTCGACATCCTTCCCCACAACATTATAAAACAAACTGTGCGGACTGTGCAAGGAATTACGTAATTATGGATGCATACATAATTATGGAATTTAGTGCACGAAAATCACAGCAAGTTCTATCATGTATCTAGAGTTAACCCTATTCATTTCCAATTCTGATGAAGCATCCATTGAGGAAAAATGAACTAGCTATTCATTTTTCACTTCTGAAGAATATCCGTTGAGGGAATGAATATCCGTTGTGTAGTCCTTCATTTCCAACTCTGAGGAAGCAACCGTTGAAAATGACTCCGTTAGTTCATTTTCGTTTCTGAAGATTTATCCGTTGAGGAAATGAATATCCGTTGTGTAATCCTTCATTTCCAACTCTGAGGAAGCAACCGTTGAAAATGACTCCGTTAGTTCATTTTCGTTTCTGAAGATTTATCCGTTGAGGAAATGAATATCCGTTGTGTAGTCCTTCATTTCCAACTCTGAGGAAGCAACCGTTGAAAATGACTCCGTTAGTTCATTTTCGTTTCTGAAGATTTATCCGTTGAGGAAATGAATATCCGTTGTGTAATCCTTCATTTCCAACTCTGAGGAAGCAACCGTTGAAAATGACTCCGTTAGTTCATTTTCGTTTCTGAAGATTTATCCGTTGAGGAAATGAATATCCGTTGTGTAGTCCTTCATTTCCAACTCTGAGGAAGCAACCGTTGAAAATGACTCCGTTAGTTCATTTTCGTTTCTGAAGATTTATCCGTTGAGTAAATGAATATCCGTTGATTTTTCTTTCATTTCAAATTCTGAAGAACAAACCGTTGAGGAAAATGACTCCGTTTGTTCATTTTCGTTCTGAAGAATATCCGTTGAAAGAAATGAATATCCATGGATTTTTCCTTCATTCCCGTTTCTGACGAAGAACCCGTTGAGGAAGAATGAATCATCCATTCATTTTCACTTCTGAAGAATATCCGTTGAGGGAAATGTATATCCGTTTAGTTAAACTCCTTTATTTTCCATTACTGAAGAACCCGTTGAAGAAAATGATTTCCGTTCGTTCATTTTCGCTTCTGAAAAAAAAAACTATCCGTTGAGGAAAATAACCAGATTATGCTTTACATATCTTTGATGACAATTTGACACAAAGTCATAGACAGACTCCTACGAATAAATTTCGGGACGAAATTTCATAAAGTAGGGGAGACTGTAACACCTGTGTCTCCACGGCCATCAAACAAATGCCAAACCAATGAAATATTGTATTTCATACTTGGGATTTGTAAAAAAAAAAAGATGTGTATCATTTACACATATCAATTCTTGTTCGATTTAAAACTCTATATCGCTTTCTGGAAGGTTATACGCGCACTGATGCGTAAATATAACCAGTTTAATGCAACGAACACTCCGGAATAGTGACATATACTTAACATACCTTAAATAACCTTTACATAACTTAGAAATAAGTTTTGATGGCTTTGGTATTGCAAAAACAAGTTAATTCGCTTACAGGGACTAAATATGACAAACTGCGAAAGTATGTCAATTTGAACTGTAACGAACATTCCGGAACATGACCATAAGTTAAACACACCTTAAATATCCTTTACATAGCTTAGAAATAGGCTTTGAGGGGTTCGGTGTGCTAAAATAAACTTTTGGGTCATTCAGGGACTAAAAGTGTCAAAAAGTGCACAAGTTTGCATTTTCGCGCATAACATACGTTCTGAATACATCCGGACATCCAAAAATTTATGTAAGCACCAAAATATTTTATTTTAGTGTTTGGCATAAGAAAAATCCATTCGTCGCGCAATTTGGATCGTTTTTCGCGCTTATGCGCATTCCGTCGTAATTAACCGAACATCGCGATCGTACGACCAAACGAACGTTGGTGACCGACCGGATAATATTTAAATCCCACAAATATTCTGTTATGATTAAAATCTTATTTTAATCAGGTCCGTGTTGAAAAATAAATTAAAACGCCTAAAAACGTTATTTTTCAATGTTTAAGCGCGTACCGTGTGTTTCTGCGCAACACAGTGCTTCTACTGCAAAACGCAGACAACGCAGCCAGTCCTGGCAACTGAAATTTATTTCAGTAATAACTTGGCGAGTTTATTTTTATAGAGTAATAAAAATAATTTAGAACGCCATAAACCGGGATTTAAACGCTAGATAAAATACCCGGTACCCAGTTAAATACCCGTCTTAGTCATATACTAGGAATATGCTTGGCATATGCTTGGAATATGCTAAGGTATATGCTTGGAATATGCTAAGGTATATGCTTGGAATATGCTAAGGTATATGCTAGGAATATGCTTGGAATATGCTAGGAATATTCTAGGAATATTCTATATGGAAAAACTATAAATACCCACCATATGTTTCATTCATAATCACTAGAAATTTGATTTGAGAAACTCTAAGTTGAAACACTAGTTTCATACCTGAGATTTTCGAATCGAGTTTAGCATTCGGGGACCCTTCGTAAGTATTCTTTCGTTCTTTTCCTTATTTTATTGCTTTTCGAGTCAGAAAGTCAAACTTTGTTTGACTTTCAGCGTTGACCAGTAATGGTCAATGCGAAGTTCGTTTGAACTTCGCAACGTGAGTGTAATCACGTTGGTCATAGTCCCTTGGGACTATGCCCACTGATTACCACGTTGTCTAGAGTCGTAGGGTAGGCGATCTAATAAATCGCCTATACCTTCGAACTCGACCCATTTGGTCGATCATTAGGATCGGACCAAATACATTAGGTGACCATAGTAGGTAGGGAATAACCTTCCGAGGTTATACCCTATGGTCACATCGTTTGAGTAGTTGTATGATAGGTAGTTTATGTGCCTTAGGTAAATTACCAGAATACCCTTTTCATGTATAATTGGTAATTAAGCATATGTAACCTAAACTTTTGTCACATAACTGATTATGTAACATGTTTAGGCATATAACACTTGTCATAGGGCTAGTTAGGTGGTCCGAACGCGTTTCACGCGCACGACGCGTTAAAGTAGCATAAGCTTCCTAAACGGGTCGTAATGGGTCGATAAGACTTAGGTTAAGTTTCATTTAGCATGTAGGCCTTGTCAAACCATATCACATGAGTTCCTACACTCATTTGGTTTACAAACCCTAATGCTACCCAGTCTTCCGATATAGGTCCGGTTTATTAACATAGTTATCTATATTAGGTGCCGTTTGATATCCGTGATCTCTAGCATTGTTTGGTTGTTACTCAAGGACTACTAAGCAATCTCAAGTGAGTACATAGACCCCTCTTTTACTGTTTTCCAAACTGTTTTGGGGTGGAACACATGTGCCTACTTGTTACTTTCATGCTTTCCTGTTTTCACATCATATACCGGCTATGTTTGATAGTACATTATAGTACATTGTTTTACATGACATTTCATGCTATGTATGCCCATTGTGTGCATTACTTAGTACATCGTTTTACATGACATTTCATGCTATGTATGCCCATTGTGTGCATTACTTAGTACATTGTTTCATATGACATTTCACGCTATGTATGTTCATTTTGATTACATACTTAGTGCATTGTTTTCACAATACCGCATAAATGTTCATTATCAGTATTAGCATGCATTTTCCACAAGACATAATATTGATTTAAACCATGTTTACTTCAATACTTTGTTTTTGTGCATATGGTTTAGTTGAGACATTTCACTTGCCATACATGACATTTTGACATAGACATTTTACACAAAGACATTTGACAAAGACATTTGACATGGATATTTGACATAGACATTTTGACATGATTTACATTTGACACATAACATGATTGACATTTGTTTTACACTACATGATTTACATCTTGACATAAACACATTGACGTATTATCCAATACATTTGACAATTGGTTTAGACATAGACATCTTACATTGGTTGGTTTGGTTTGATTAAGTGATTAAGTAACGATGCGTGTGTAATATGATACAAGCATGGTGGATACGCCGCTGGTACTTCCTACATATAAGTGGTTGTATGGTATTACATGTCGTAGCGTTATTTGAATCATTTCAGTTGGATACATATGACATTTTATACAAATAACATACTTTTCACAAGACATTGTTAACAAACAACTTATCTTATACAAACTCATTTTATATGGTTATTCATTTAACCATACATTATTCTCTTATTTATACGTATCATTTGATCTTATCGTTTTTCAAATGATTTACAAGACAAAGCAAGTTACAAGGTTCATGACTAAACATTTTCTCAAACATAAGTCATGAAACCTATTTTCACAAAACCTATGTATCTCACCGGCATTTTTATGCTGACGTACCATATTTTCACATGTGTTTTTCAGGAGCTGTTGCATAAGATAATCAAGATACACTTAGGCGGACATGGGCCTTAGTGACAATAAAAGATGCAGACTAGTTAATTATGTTGTATTTCCATGCTTGTTTAGACATTGTAACACTTATATTGAATAAAACGAAACTTTAATTTCCATGGTTGTGAAACATTAATTCTGTTACAACACTCCCCGATGTTTCCGCCACGTTTTGTATATTCTACATGGTCGGGGTGTGACAATGTGGGTCCCACAAAGAGAATTATAAACGTGAATGAATGAGGGGGTATCTCATGTTTGATGAATTTGTTTCCTTGTTTAAAGTGTTAGGATTTTTAGGTAGTTTATTAGGAAGTTTAGGTGTTTGAGTTTTTAAGTGATAAGAAGGTGTTTAGTTGATCAAAACTAGTCATAAATGATCCCAATAATGATAGATAGTTACTAAAAAAAGATCCAGTATCGTTCAGATATTCGTTTGGCTTTGTTTCGGTTAGTCGTTATTCGAACGCTAAGCTTGTGTAAGTTGTGTGAATTGATGTAGTTATTGGTTCGGATGATACCCGAAGGTATCTTCATATAAATTCTATGTTAACCAGCACTTTTACATGTTGCAAAAATATTAAATGGCTGATTTCTGCAGAATTTCTGCGAAAAAAGTGTTGAAATCGTCGCTTTTAGTGCTTTTCGAGTAGTTTTTAGTGTTATCGAACTTCGGAATGGTTTTAAACCAATCCCTTGTATTCCTTATTAGTGTTTAATGTATATTAGATGTTGGACTTTCGTCTGAGTCCTAAATATGTCATTAAGATGGTTTCTGCGGATCCTGTGTTTCTGTCAGCACACTAGTTCACTAGGTACTATACTAGCTGTTTCGATGCATTGTTTAAATTGTTTCAAATGTACTCTATAAAAATGAATCATGTGCATCATAAATATGTATTCCATGAGTATTCTAGATGTATGTCATGAAATATGCTGTTCGGATGTTCAAAACACATAACTGTATAATGTAAATGACTGCTTTAAGTGTACGTAAATTACCAGAAAGTGGCAGTTGTCACATTCTCCACCTGTTATAAAGAATTTCGTCCCGAAATTCAAGCAGAGTCATCCTTTGCAGGAGTATTCTCAAACAAGTGAGGGTATTTGGCTTTAATTTGATCTTCACGTTCCCAAGTATACTCGGGTCCATGACGAGAGTTCCAATGTACATTTAATAATTTGATACGACTCCTCCATGATTTCTGGACCTTACAGTCCATGACCTCAACAGGTTCTTCAGTGAATTGGAGTTTGTCGTCAATATGAATCTTATCCGCAGGGATGATAACCGTTTCTTGTGTTGGACTCTTTTTAAGATTCGACACATGAAATGTGTCGTATACAATGCTAAGTTTGTCTGGTAATTTCAGCTTGTAGGCAACAGTGCCAATCTTTTCCAAGAATTCAAATGGTCCAATGTAACGTGGGTTAAGCTTTCCACGCTTACCGAATCTCACTACGCCCTTCCAAGGCGAGACTTTCAACAAGACTTTGTCTCCAACCTCGAAAGATAATGGTTTTCGTCTCTTTTTTTTCTGCGTAGCTCTTTTGTCGATCGCGAGGCGCCCTGATACGGTCTCGGATCTGAGAGAAAAAAAAATTATCCGTAGTCTCTTGGACTAATTCTGGACCAATTAATTGTCTATCGCCTGTTTCCGCCCAACATAGCGGAGAGCGACACTTTCGACCATAGAGAGCTTCAAACGGTGCAGCTTGTGTACTAGTATGGTAGCTGTTATTGTAGGAAAACTCAACTAAAGGTAGATGAGTATCCCAATTGCCGCCTAAATCCATAACACACGCACGAAGCATATCTTCGAGTGTTTGGATTGTCCGTTCTCTCTGGCCGTCAGTTTGTGGATGAAAGGCCGCACTTAGATTCAAATGAGATCCAAAGGCCTGTTGAAAGGATTTCCAAATTCTTGAAACAAAGTGACCGTCTCGATCTAAGATGGTTGAAATAGGCACTCCATGACGAGCCACTATTTCTTTGAGATAGAGTTCCACTAGTTTCTCTATACTATCCTTCTCCCGAATTGGTAAGAAGTGTGTGGACTTTGTTAGTCTATCGACGATTACCCAAATCATGTCGTGACCTCTTGAGGTTCTGGGTAACTTCGTAATAAAGTCCATCGATATTTGGTCCCATTTCAAAACGAGAATTTCGGGTTGCTGTAGCAAGCCTGAGGGTTTCTGATATTCGGCCTTAACTTTCGCACAAGTCAAGCATTTTCCGACATAAGTCGCGATATCACTTTTGAGGTTAGGCCACCAATAGTATTCTTTCAATACTTAGGCCTATGTGCTTCCTCAAAATATCATCTCGAAGGCCGCCAAAGAATGGAACCCAATTTCGACCATAAGGTATAAAGTTCCATCTTCTTTCGGCACTAATTATTCCTTCATGCCTCGAAGTGTTTCGGTTTGAATATGCTCTTCCTTGAGTGCTTGTGAATCATCTTCTCTAGTGCTTGAACTCTCAATGTTCGAACTCGTTCCTTGCAGCTCAAGGCGCCTGCTACAACGTTCTCCTTGCTCGGATGGTACTTTATTTCATAATTATAGTCGTTCAACAGTTCAACCCTACGTCGTTGACGTATGTTTAATTCTTTTTGGTTTAATATGTGTTGAAGGCTTTTATGATCCGTGAGAATAGTGCATGGAGTACGATATAAATAATGTCGCCATATATCAAAGCGAATACCATCGCGCCTAAATCAAGGTCGTGAGTGGTATAGTTCTTCTCATGAACTTTTAGTTGGCGTGACGTGTACACGATAACTTTTTCACGTTGCATGGGTACACAACCCAATCCTTGATGCGAAGCATCACAGTATACAACAAAGTCTTCGGTACCGTCGGGTAATGATAAAATTGGTGCAATGCACAACTTGTCTTTAAGAAATTGAAATGATGCTTCTTGTTTCTCGATTGGGGCAAATTTCTTGTCTTTCTGTGTGAGGGAGGTTAGCGGTTGGGCAATCTTTGATAATATCCCACTAAGCCCAAAAATTGTCGCACTTCAGTAGGAGTCTTGGGTACTTCCTAATTCTCATTTGCTTCAATCTTAATTGGGTCTACTTGAATGCCTTTCTCGTTCACTACATGCCTGAGAAATTGTACCTCGCGAATCCAAAATTCGCACTTGGAAAATTTCGCGTATAGTTTCCCCTTCTTTAGTAGCTCCAAAATGGTTCTCAAATGTTGTTCGTGTTCATCAGTCGATCGTGAGTATATTAATATGTCGTCAATAAACACTATGACGAATTTGTCGAGATACGACTTGCACACGCGATTCATTAATTCCATGAAGACCGCTAGTACGTTCGTTAAACCAAAAAAAGGCATAACGAGAAACTCGTAATGACCGTAACGAGCCTGAAAAGCCGTTTTCGGTATGTTTTCCTCTTAAATTCGTAACTGGTGATACCCAGAACGTAAGTCTATCTTGGAGTAGAAGCTTGAACCTTTTATAAACCATTTGAGTTAGATGGAAATTCAATTGTAACATGGTTTAGAAATATAAGTTTTTGTTCATCGAAATGTTGTGCATTTTTTTTTTTTTTTTGCAAAACTTGCATTTCTGTCCACCCCCGAAAACCTTTATACAGATGTAAAATGGTAAAGAGTGGGGGTTATGAACTCACAACATCCTTATTCGGTCAACTACTGGGTTCAGAAGGAGCTAATCGATATGAAGATCTGGCTACGGGTGTGGCTCCCGTTACCAAGTCGATGTGAAACTCGACTTGTCGATATGGTGGTAGTCCTGGAAAGTCTTCAGGAAAGACTTCAGGGAATTCTTTTACCACAGGAATATCTGTCATCTTAGGCCCATCAGCCTTCTTGTCGACAACAAGTGCTAGAAAGGCAATACAACCTTTCCGTAAACACTTTTGTGCCTTCTTGTAATTGATGATCCGCAATGGGGTGTCGCACTTTTCTCCACGTATAACAAGTGTCTCTTTGTTCAGTAGTGGTAGGCGAATGACCTTCTCATGACCAAATACTTCGGCTTGGTTATCGGATAACCAATCCATATGTTCAGATGTAGGATAACCCAATCCATATGTTTAGATGTAGGATAATCCAATCCATATTTTTAGGTGTAGGATAACCCAATCCCTATGCTTAGATGTAGGATAACCCAATCCATATGTTTAGATGTAGGATAACCCAATCCATATGTTTAGATGTAGGATAATCCAATCCATATGTTTAGATGTAGGATAACCAATCCATATGTTTAGATGTAGGATAACCGAATCCATATGTTTAGATGTAGGATAACTCAATCCATATGCTTAGATGTAGGATCACCCAATCCATATGTTTAGATGTAGGATAACCCAATACATATGTTTAGATGTAGGATAACCCAATCCATATGTTTAGATGTGGGATAGCTCAATCTCTATGTTTAGTTGTAGGATAATCTAGTCCCTAATTGTAGCTAGGACAATCCCGTCACTAGCCATGAAACTCATTTCACATGCATGAGTTTGATTGCTAAGAAACGTGTCAGGTAGCTACTGTTTGAGTGATCGAGGTAGGGTGGGATGATGCGGTCATGCCTCAGATCTCAGAGGCTAAACCCTAAAGGTAGCATTCAATGTGTTTTAATTCAGGAGTTACCTAGTATGGAACAACCCTTGAGAGATCGTGAAAGTCTCGAGTGTAACCAACAACGTTGGCTCTAGTAATGATCGAGTTGTAGAATCTTGTTTCCAACTTTTGAATTTAAATCAGTGAGCAATACTCTTCTCGCATAAGATCCTTGAGTTCTTCCCCCGACAACCTCTTCACTGTATCACTTCCTAGCATTTGTACTTGGAGATTCCCCCAAGTTAGGGCTGCGTTTAGCAGGAGACTCTCTGTGTATCTAATTGTCTACTCAGGAATATGTTTCCTAGTATAAATGACTGACTTCATTATCTTCATTTGGCGGACAGAACCTACCGCACCTCTCGTATTAACGGGCTCTTGTGGCTTACAGTCCGGAAAGGCCTTAGACTTAAACCTTGTGCTGTCGCATCTTTCGATGTGGCATTGTCACTCGTTCCCAATCCATCGGGATTTGAACCACTTGAACTACCAGTTCCACCAGTACCGTCACTAGTGTCGTCTCGATTGACCTCATGTTGTGCAATTTCTGCACCCTTGTGTTGTTCCGTAAGAACTCTTGTTCGACTTAATCAGTAAGATGCTGATTTGTTAATCCCTTTCTGGGTGTAAACCTTCCTTTTGGCGCCATGATCTTTTTAATACGAATTATAAAAGAATCTAGACATATAGTTGGACAATATAGTCTATCATGCGCCCAAGAATGAAGAATGCAGTTGGTCATGGAAACCTTAAGATCGCATTGTTCATACATGTTTGAATAAATAGTAATGTGGATAACCGCAACCAAAATGAGTAGTGCCTCTTGCGTATACCGGTCATATGTCTAAGTGGAAAACGAAATAATTCGTTGAGGATGGGAAACCAACCAGTGGCCTCCGTCCCTATAGTATGCATTCCATACTACATAGGCTTTGATCATCCGAAGTAGAGAAATTCCTTTGTCGTACTTGCCCATGTGATGAATATGGTAATAGTGCTTAAGCTTCACGAGCTCCAACAAGATCATTAAGATCTTCATAGATGTCGAATAGAATGCAATGAGGGAGTTGTAGCATGGCGCATGCCATACTATCCCTTTGGATAGGACAAATGTCAAATGACGGAATTCATCGTATTCATTTCCAATAAGTAAGATAAGGTGCCATAGACACCAAGGAACCAACTCATGTACAAGAATTCTAGAATGTTGAGGAAAGATCCTCCATGAGTGGTTAACAAGTTTTGTTTGTTTAGATGACTAGTCTCGAATAACTCGTGTTATAGATCAAATGTTTAGACGCGAATGAATACGTATCGTCTTCCTGTATTGTATTGTAGGGTGTTATAGTAACCATCTCGGTTAGTGTTCTACTGGACAGAAACTTGAATACTTAAGAATTTTGAATGGATAGTGATCAGTAGCTTGACCCGCAGAGTCCACCAGAATTTCCATGCACTACAAGTTGTTATTACGTGGGCCCCCGTAATAATAAATTGTCTTGCATGGTCACTCTAGCATTCTCTCGTTCAGAGCAGACGATCAGTCAGAGAGAGGACACTATTGTCTATGTTTAACACATGAGGGAACTTTATGATAGTTCATGTGTCAACGTCCGTTGTCATTACTCGTGGAATGGCACGACGTTAGATGAAATAACAATCGAGAGAATTTGTAAAAATAACAACTGGAGGGGCACCTTCAAGATGAGTACTTCTTCTTCCTTAACTGGACAAAAGTGTCATCAATCATGATTTGTATGAGCCACAGGGACCTCATCCCACTAATGGAGTTGTTGTCTAAGGTTACCACCTCTGCCTCATAGTCACTACTGAAGTCAGGCGTCTCAGCATCCGCGAGAAAGTAACCATTCTTCCATGGGATCAATGCTTTATGGTCTCACTCAGGAACCACATTCGTTATAAGCTCCGCAATAGACGTGAGGTCGATATTCTCATGGAAGATGTATTGTATAAAATATGTCATGTTTGAAAATAGAGTATCATATCTTATGTAAAAGATGTCGTGTCTTAACCATGATATGTGTGTCAAGGATGACAATGGAATTCGAAGTCGAAGGCATTTTGTTCTTGCCACAATATTCCTTAGAACACATATATAAATCATTTATATATAATCACATAAAATCCTATCTAACAAGGATTTCTATCTTGCATAAGCTGAACTTGTAAACCGTTTATAATGCGTAAACTGATAATGTAATGTATTGTAGGCACATAGTCTGTTAATGTAATGTGTCTATTTCTCATAGACTTCACCCATGGAAATGTCCTCGCTTGATTTATGTGAAGTGAATTTTTGTTGTAGTGGACCTTGAAAAATATTTATGCAATGAAAACCTTTTGACCTATCCAATTTTATTTATAATCTGTTCAACATGAACAAGAGGTTTTTGTGAGAGGTCCCTAGTGATTGTAGACTTAGACTCGAGAAAGAATCCTGGTTCACTACAATCGATGCTCTGATACCAATCTGTCACACCCGCTCGTAGCGGAAGCATGAGGTGTGATCTGATCGGTTCTCATTGCATAACAATATAAGTGAACATACTAAATGAATAAAAACAAGCTCCAATGCCATTGTCATAATCGTTTCAAAAGAACGCAACATAAGTTAAATGTATTGGTTATAAACCATCAAATGAAAATAAGTTGTCATTGTTTTATACATCAAAATGTAAGTCTTGTAATGTCAAGGCTTTGACCACTATATCACCGCAAAGAGGCGGTATATAACGGGCAAACCCTTCAAATGGTGGCATGGAGTCTTGATACTTGCTTTCCTTGACTGAAATGTCTGCATGGTCCACTAATTTCCTGAAATACATGTTAAGTTTGAAAACATCAACAAAAGTTGGCGAGTTCATGCAGTTTAGTTGTATGAGATGTATCTGTAAAATGTGAGTTGTATAAAATGTATCTGTAAAATGTGAGTTGTATAAAATGTATCCATAAAATGTGAGTTGTATAAAATGTATCCATAAAATGTGAGTTGTATAAAATGTATCTGTATGTAATGATGTAGTATGTAAAGCGTCAATGAAATCGTTGATCATTAATGTTTCGCGAGGACATTAATATGTGTGACGAATTAGGAAGCAATCCAAACCTAGACGATTTCATGTCGACTACTATCGACTGGGACACAAACGCACTCTTCTGTATGGGTCCACGACCAAGAGTGGGGCTCGCCAATACCCATTAGATCTAACCCTCTGTACCTAGGTCCAAACTGGATTAATGGTGCTTAGATGTATGACCCTAATCGCACATGATCTAAGGTGTTTCATTCTATGACTTAACATACAATTGAACATGTATTTTCCCCGATAGTTGTAAAGTTGTAAAGCATTTAAAATGAATAGGGGACATGAACTCACATAATTGCGTCCGTGAATGGTAAGTAACTGTGATCTGACGTACGGTCGTCTTGAATAGTGTCACGACCTAGAAACGTTCTATATTTGTTAGACACTTCGGTCTTGTAATGACTTAAGTACAAGTCTTTTATCTTGAATATGTGTTAAGACTTGTATGTCTTTGTAATTCATTGAACTGTGTCTTAGATGTATTAACTGATAACTGTTTAGTGTGTATATTTCGCCAAATACATATTCTTGTATCTTGTGAGTTGTATCATCGGGTCTTGTCCTCTTGATTTCATGTCTTGTATGAATAAATTGTATAATTGTATTTTCATCAATTATATGTCATTGGACTTAGCCCAAGACTTCATGTTATTGGGCCCAAATAGTGTTGGGCCTAAATAGTGTTGGGCCTAAATAGTGTTGGGCCTAAATATTGTTGGGCCTAAATAGTATTGGGCCTCAATAGTGTTGGGCCTAAATAGTGTTGGGCCTAAATAGTGTTGGGCCCAAATGTTATTGGGCTTAATGTTATTAGGCCTTGGCCCATATGTTTGGTTTTGGGCTTAGCCCATATGTTTTGATATTGGGCTTAGCCCATATATTTATGTTAAGCCCAATTAGGATGATAAGCCCATTTGTAAAATAAGCCCATTTGTATAAAAAATAAGCCCATTTATATAAAATAGGCCCATATGTAAAATAAGCCCATTTGTTATAAAATAAGCCCATGTGTTAAAAATATATTCTTTCATTTTTATAAAAGTTACTAACTATAGGCTTTTTAAATTAAAGAATACCTAGTAGTTTTTATGAGTTTCAAAACATCAGGATATTGTTGTCGGTGATTTGTATGTATTCACGTCGAAAGATCGCCTAAACGTCGTAGTAACTCCTCGGAATGGCGATATGTTCATAGATTCGTCCGTCGTCTAATTTGACCATAATTTGTGTCCGATCATTCGGATTGTCCGTCACTCATTTTTGAGGCGTAAATATATGTATTCTTGTAAGACTTTGATGGTAATATACCTTGTGTTTATTTGTATCATTATATTCAAGTTTCTAGTTTTGATAAATATAACTAATACACCAAATAAACACATAGCACATAAGTTGTTAAATCACTAAATATATATTTTCTCAAAAATATATATTTATAACTAGCTTTGTTTTTATAAAAACTACTCTTTAAAATCTTTTTATTCTCATAAAGATCTTGTCAAAAATGGTAGTTCTTATAACATATGATTTTTAATAAAATTTTGCCATATAACCTTTGTATTATGTACTTTGCCATGTTTAGATAAACATATCATTTTCTTTTCAAATTCATCATCAATTTACTCATAACTTTCTTAACAAAAACATATGAGATTTTATAACATAAACTTATCATAATGAAAAACACTAAATACTTTAACAACATCAAAGATTATGATCATCCATTTAAACATTTATGTTTAACAAAAAAAAAAAACCTTTTAACATAAACATGTATACTTGTTAAATCATGTATTTAAACATCATCTAACCATTTATTCATATGCTAATCATCATGACAAGATCAAATATGCAAGTAATAAGTCTCAAATCACCACATAAACAAACATATATATCTTGATTATTATTTTGCTTCTTTGTATTTTCATATTATTATGTTTGCTTGTTTAATTATTACATGTTCTTTAAACAACATAAACATAAATAAATATGAAAAAGAGATTTAAAAGCTCACTTCTAGCACTTATGGCTAGGGATGATCTTAGTGAAGATGATGAACAAAGATGATGAAGATTATGATGGTAGAAAGCTCTTGAATGGATGAAAATGCTTCCTTCAACTTGGAGATGTCTTAGATATTCATAACTTGCATAAAAGTACATCTTGATCATCTTGTAAATGACTTGAAATGAATGATGAATTAATGGGTTCATGGCTGAATTTTGAGAGTAGTAAATGGGTTCTTGAGTGTGTGTAAATGAAGGTGTGAATTGTGGTTGAAATGATCTAGTAAAGATATGTTTACAACACTTTAATCATTCACCAAGTTACTACTTGCAAATGGTAGTAAATATCTAGATATTTTTCCAAATGAGCACATGGATGTGGGTCTCATAAAGAGAATTATAAACGTGAATGAATGAGAGGGTATCTCATGTTTGATGAATTTATTTCCTTGTTTAAAGTGTTAGGATTTTTAGGTAGTTTATTAGGAAGTTTAGGTGTTTGAGTTTTTAAGTGATAAGAAGGTGTTTAGTTGATCAAAACCAGTCATAAATGATCCCAATAATGATAGATAGTTACTAAAAAAAGATCCAATATTGTTCAGATATTCGTTTGGCGTTGTTTCGGTTAGTCGTTATTCGAACGCTAAGCTTGTGTAAGTTGTGTGAATTGATGTAGTTATTAGTTCGGATGATACCCGAAGGTATCTTCATATAAATTCTATGTTAACCAGCCCTTTTACATGTTGCAAAAATATTAAATGGCTGATTTATGCAGAATTTCTGCGAAAAAGTGTTGAAATCTCGCTTTTAGTGCTTTTCGAGTAGTTTTTAGTGTTATCGAACTTCGGAATGGTTTTAAACCAAACCCTTGTATTCCTAGTTAGTTTTTAATGTATATTAGATGTTGGACTTTCGTCTGAGTCCTAAATATGTCATTAAGATGGTTTCTGCGGATCCTGCGTTTCTGTCAGCACACTAGTTCACTAGGTACTATACTAGCTGTTTCGATACATTGTTTAAATTGTTTCAAATGTACTCTATAAAAATGAATCATGTGCATCATAAATATGTATTCCATGAGTATTCTAGATGTATGTAATGAAATATGCTGTTCGGATGTTCAAAACACATAACTGTATAATGTAAATGACTGCTTTAAGTGTATGTAAATTACCAGAAAGTGGCAGTTGTCACAGAAAGGTCGAGTTGTCACATAAACCACTAAAATTTTCTGGGTCTCAAGGAGCAACTGCACTCCTACAATGGTTCGAGAGTCTGGAGAGCACATTTAGACATGTTCAGTGTCCGAATGAACGAAAGGTTGAATTTGCATCCAGTGTTTTCGAGAAGCGTGCTCTTACATGGTAGAATGGTGTGATGCGTGATAGGGGTGCCTATGTGGCGATGGCACAAACTTGGTAAGAGCTTCGGGCTCTCATGATGAAAGAGTTCTGTCCCCATCACGAAATTAGGGCTTTGGAATGAGAATTCGATGATCTGAAACAAGATGGGGGAGAACACCGTGCGTATATGGATTGTTATGAGGAGTTAAGTTTGTTGTGTCCTACTATAGTTACCCCGTTCGAAAAAGCGATTGAGAGGTATATCGATGGTCTACCCGATTCTGTGCAAGACATTGTAACTAGTGAGTATCAGGTTCATGGCTAGTTTGTATTGTAAATGAATAACCAAGTCAAAATAGATTGGTCATAATTTATAAACCTCGATGCCATGAATCTTAACCCAAAACATTTGTTTATGTAAACCAAATCATAAATCATTCTTGTAAGAAAACTCGTATGGTTTATATAGTTTCGTAACCATCGTTGTGTGACATCGTTTAACTCGTCTCGTTATAGATCATCATCCATTTGTTTAAATCATTCAAAATCGTTCAATCGTTTTAATTGTGAAAACTACTTTTGGTCGTCTCGTTAATAACATTCAAACCTTTGTGACTCGTCTATTGTTCAACTCGTTTTCGCATTAACAAACCTCCAAAGGGTAAGTTAACAATCATCAGATTCAGTCGTTACCCACCTAACCCACACATAACCATGGGTGCGGTCTGATAACGGGATTTGTCAGATCCTATGGTACCATAACCTAATACTGGTCGGCTTGATCAATGCTAATGAATGTCATTCGTTATGTAAATACAACCAACAAGTTCGTTCACATTATCGAAATCGTTATTAGTTTTGTATAAACCATCTTAATCGTTTCGAAACCATTGTTAAAAAATCGGAATCGTTTTGATACATATGAATCACCCCAAAACAATCGAAAATAGTAAAAAGAGGGGATCTATGTACTCACCTTCGGGTGCGTTTTTAATTGTTAACACAATCCCTCAAATCGTTTATCCGCCCTAAATTAAATAAGAATGATTTTAATAATAAAAAACCCACACTTTGACATTGCAAAATACTACTTAGGTCATTTCTGTTTTAATATATATGAAACTGGACTGTTTTCGAGGATTTTTATAAAATAGTTAACCTATTCCAAAAATTCCCGAATTTTTACAGAATGTCTTAAACGATCCAAATATTATTGTGTAAAAATTTCGTGGTCTAGTTCGTTACCAATATTTTATAAAAATTCATTTTCTCGACTGCAATCAGATTTGTTACTTTCTGATCACAGTCTGCGGAATAATTCACTAAAAATTAATCGTAAGTCCGATTGACGTAACTCCAGTTGAAGGATCACGGCGACAACAGTGACCATCTACAGTATAAATTTCATGATCTAACCCTACACAGAATTCAAGTTATGACTGAAAACAAGACGCATATTTTCAGCAGCAAAAATGCAGCTCTAGCTGCTGTTACAAAATGGCACTTTAAAAATAGTAAACGAAGTCAAAAAAATTATGATTCTAGTGCCATTAAAACCGTATTTCATAATACATAAATCCAGACTTCAGAAAATACTTTTTTCATTTTATTAAAGTCCTGTTACAGCCAATAGAAGTTGGCTGTAATCACCAAACAGCCCCTGTTTTCAGCTTTTATTATTCTAATGCGAGTTATATTGGTTCCGTTAATATGTCTAGCGATAAACAACGATACTTGCAGTAGATTATCACTTGTATATCTCAGATTTAACATGTATTATCATATTTCATTCATCATTTTAACACTACTTCAACACTAAACTAGTTTATGTTCAAGACTTGTTTAAGTTCTTTAGGCTTTCTATCTTTTTGATCTTTAAACATCATTAACCCCTCAACAATCATGTAAAATGCAAGGATCTAAGTGCTTACCACTAGCACAAGGCTAGGGGAGTTCGAGTGTAGAAAAGTGGTGGATAAAAGAAAACGAGAGCGGTCCTTGAGCTTCCGAGTGCACCAAGCTTACTTGTTCGGTCTCTAGCACCTTTGGATATGTATGGATTGTTTGAAAAGGACTTGAAGGTGGTGGTATGGTGGTGTGATGGTGGCTGCCGAAAATGAGGATGGAGGGAGGAAGGAGAGCAAGTTTGGTGATGTTAGTGGTGAATGAAGAAAATGATGGACTCAAGGGTTTACTTATAATCCCCTAATTCTTGTTAACCATTGTATAAAGTGCCTCATTATCCCCAACAAGATCCATTAAAATAATAAGGAAAATCATGGGGGTGTCCCCCACTCTCATGACCGTAATGGGGGAGGGGGGTATTAGGGGTTGGGATGTAAATACTAGTTAGTAATTTGGTTAGGATTTAAGTATATAGTTAGTGTATAATATGTGTGTTATAATATAAAGTGGGTTAGGGTATTCGGGGACCCTAACTAGCTCAGAAAAGTAAGAGCAATATGTTTGACAATATTTTTGTGTTCCGGGTAATGTCCGGTTGTTTGGTTGGGTAACGTTCCGTTAAAGTGTTTAATTATGTACCGGGTATTTTATCTAGCGTTCAAATCCCGATTTATGGCGTTCTAAATTATTTTTATTATTCTATAAAAATAAACTCGCCAAAATATTACTGAAATAAATTTCAGTTGTCAGAACTGGCTACGTTGTCTGTGTTTCGCAGTAAAAGCACTGTGTCGCGCAGAAACACGCGGTACGCGCTTAAACTTGAAAAATAACGTTTTTAAGCGTTTTAATTTATTTTTCAACACGAACCTGATTAAAATAATCATAACAGAATATTTGTGGGATTTAAATATTATCCGGGCGGTCACCAACGTTCGTTTCGCAGTTTTGTCGTAATTAGTTCTTTAGTTCAAATAAACATGTTTTCGCCATACCGAATCCTTTGAAACTTATTTCTAAGTTATGTAAGGGATATTTAGGGTATGTTCGGCTTACGTCACAGTTCTGGAGTGTACGTTGCGTTAAACTGATTGCGTTTATGCACCAGTTTGCGTATAACCTTCCAGAAAGTGATTTAAAGCTTGAAATCGGGGGTCGAATCAAATTGTAAAATTAATAAACACATTTGCACATATAATATCACCAAAACACATATAATAACACCAAAGCACATTGTTTTATTGATAACTGACATTGTTTTACATAATACGATGATTACAGAACACAGTTGTCACAGTCTCCCCTACTTTAGGAAATTTCGTCCCGAAATTTTATTTAGAGGAATCTTGTGAAAACAAATGCGGATATTTCGCCTTCATCTGGTCCTTATGTTCCCAAGTAAACTCGGGGCCACGTTTGGATTCCCAGCGAACTTTGACCAAATGAATCCGTTTGTTCCTCAACTGTTTGTATGTACGGTCCACTATCTCCACAGGTTTCTCGACAAAGTGCATCGTTTCATCAATTTGAATCTCGTCGAGAGGAATGTGAAGATCAGCAAAAGCTAAACATTTTCGCAAATTGGACACGTGAAAAGTCAGATGAACATTTCCAAGCTCTGGAGGTAGCTCTAGTCGATAGGCAACCTTTCTAATTCTTTCGACAATCTTAAATGGTCCAACATATCGTGGTGCAAGTTTTCCTTTCTTTCCAAATCACACCACTCCCTTCCAAGGTGACACCCTGAGTAGGAAACGGTCTCCGATTTGAAATTCCATGGGCTTGCGTCCCAAATCCGCATAACTCTTTTGACGGCTTCTAGCTGTCACAAGATTATCGCGAATTTTCTTGATTTTGTCTGTTGCTTCCAGAATGATCTCAGGTCCAGTAAGCTGAGCTTCACCGGTCTCATTCCAACAGACAGGTGAATGACATTTTCGACCGTAGAGAGCTTCGAATGGTGCCATCTTAATGCTAGCATGATAACTATTATTGTATCAGAACTCGATCAATTGCAAGTGAGAATCCCAATTACCACCAAAGTCTATCACGCATGCTCTAAGCATATCTTCCAAAGTTTGAATCGTCCTCTCAGATTGACCATCTGTTTGGGGATGATAAGCAGTGCTTAGATTCAGTTGGGTTCCCAAAGCAGATTGCATGGTCTTCCAAAAAAGAGATTAAATCGAGCATCACGATCGGAAATGATATCTAGAGGAACACCATGTCGTGATACAATCTCGTCTACATAGATCTTGGCAAGCTTTTCAGCAGAGAAATCCTCACGGATTGGTAAGAAGTGAGCTGATTTTGTCAAACGATCAACTACGACCCAAATAGCATCGTGACCTTTAGACGTACGCGGTAACTTAGTAATGAGATCCATTGCAATGTTCTCCCATTTCCAAACCGGTATCTCTGGTTGTACAAGCAAACCTGAAGATTGTTGATGTTTCGCCTTGACTTTGAGACAAGTTAGGCATTTCGATACATACAAGGCAACATCCTTCTTCATACCAGGCCACCAAAACTTAGTACGAAGATCCTTGTACATTTTATCAGCAACAGGATGGATAGAATATCGAGACTTGTGACATTCGTCCATTACTAAGGTGCGAAGATCGTCCTGATTCGGAATCCACAAACGATTCTCAAAATAGAGTAAACCATCGTCTTTCCTTTCGAGTTTAAGCTCAAGTTGAAGCGGTAGCTCATATTTCAATAAGTCATTGGTCACACAAGATCATTGAGTTTGAAGAACACGGGATTGAATATCAGATAGAGTTCGAACAGAATGAAGCTTGACTCGTTCCTTTCGACTAAGCGCATCGGCTACGACATTCGCCTTACCAGGGTGGTAGCGGATATCGCAATCATAATCGTTTAAGAGTTCTACCCAACGTCATTGCCTCATGTTCAGCTCCTTCTGATTGAGAATATGCTGGAGACTTTTGTGGTCTGTGAAAACCACATACTTCGTTCCATAGAGGTAGTGTCTCCAGATTTTAAGCGCAAAAACTACAGCCCCTAACTCAAGATCATGAGTCGTATAGTTCTTCTCGTGAATTTTCAATTGTCTAGATGCATAAGCTATAACTTTACCACGTTGCATAAGAACGCAACCAAGTCCTAGATTCGACGCGTCACAATAGACAACAAAATCATCGTTTCCCTCAGGTAGAGATAGAACAGGAGCATCACAGAGCTTCCGTTTCAGCGTTTGGAATGCTTCTTCTTGCTTAGGTCCCCACTCAAAAGGCCTATTCTTCTGAGTCAAACAGTGAGTGGAACCGCGATCTTCGAGAAATTAGAAATAAACCGTCGATAATAACCAGCAAGACCAAGAAAAGAACGAACTTCTGTAGGTGTCGTTGGTGTATTCCAATCCTTAATTGCAACAATCTTGGATGGATCTACATGAATACCCTGCTCATGACAATATGACCCAAGAACTGAACTTCTTTAAGCCAGAATTCACACTTGGAGAATTTAGCAAAAATTTGTTCCTTCTTTAGGAGTTCCAATGTCAAACGAAGGTGTTGCTCGTGCTCTGCTTGAGACTTTGAATAAATAAGAATATCGTCGATGAACACTATGATGAACTTATCTAAATAAGGTTTACAAACCCTATTCATTAAGTCCATGAAGATAGCTGGGGCATTTGTCAAACCAAAAGGCATGACAGTGAACTCGTAGTGCCCATATCTTGTTCGGAAAGCAGTTTTGGGAATATCTTCTTCGAAAATACGAAGTTGATGATACCCAGAACACAGGTTGTCACACCCCGACCACGTAAAGCGACTAGACGTGGCGGAAACGTCGGGGAGTGTTGTAACAGAATTATTGTTTCATAACCATGGCATAAATAAATTCTGTTTTATTGAATAAATGAACTCATTGTTTTAATACAATCAAATAACTACAACTATGATCTTCCAAGTTTTAAAGTTGCTAAGGCACGAGTCCATCCTAAATGTAGCATGTATCAACAATCATTGCAAAGCAGTACCTGAAACATGTGTAAAAATAGGTACGTCAGCATAAAAATGCCTGTGAGATACATAGGTTTTGTGAATGTAGGATTCATGACTTATAAGTTTAGAAAATGTTGCTTGACAAAGGTCAGTCATGATCCTTGTAAAATGTTTTGTTTTGTAAATTGTTTGAAACACAATAAGATCAGATAATATGTATAAATAAATGTCAGGTTAAATGAATAACCATGTAAAAATGTGTTTGTATAAGATAAGTTGTTTGTAAATAAATGTCTTGTGAAAAGTATGATATTTGTAATAAATGTTATATATCTCAAACTGAAATGATTCAAATAACGTTACGGTATGTAATACCATACAAGCACTTATATATAGGAAGTACCAGCGGCGTATCCACCATGCTTGTATCATATTACACACGCATCGTTACTTAATCACTTAATCAAACTAAACCAAATCGATAGATAGATAGTACATTAAATATACCTTCGTTGTTTAAAAGAATAGATTTAGATAGTATATTACAAGTATACTTCGGATTTATAGATAACATATCAAAATATGCTTTGGATGTGATAAATAACATATTAAACTATGTTTTTGTTTAGTAAATAACATATCAAAATATGCTTTGGATGATTAACAAAATATATGTTGGTTTGTACAATACCACACATGAGAGTATATCAAACTATACTTTAATAGTGTGATTTGAGAATTCATTCAGACCTGGTGCATCAAAATACACCTTTGAGACTATAGAAATACCACAAAGGCAATCCCTATTTGGATGGAGCAACAAATTGGTTTCAGACATTCCATGACAACAGGAATGGGGTGTCAAATCCTATAGCGCTATATCATACTAACAATCGGTCTGGTGAACATAAAATAAGTACAATTCAACAATTTATTTTATGTTCTTTGAGAAATCAATGTTTAAACCATAGTTAGTCATTCAGTTTGTCAAATGATAAGTAATAACATGTATAATCAATTATACTTTTGGAAAACATGAAAGTAACAGATAGGTACACATGCTTCACCCCAAAACAGTTTGGAAAACAGTAAAATAGGGGAACTATGTACTCACATTGAGAGTGCTTAGGAGTCCTTGTGTAACAACCAAACAATGCTAGAGATCACGGATATCAAACGGCACCTAATATAGGTAGCTATGTTAATAACCCGGACCTAAATCGGAAGATTTAGATAGAATGAGGGTTCGTAAACCAAACGAGTATAGAGACTCGTGTCATATGGTTTAACAAAGCCTACATACTAAATGAAACCTAACCTAAATGCTTTCGACCCATTACGACCCGTTTAGGTAGCTTATGCTACTTTAATGCGTCGTGCGCGTGAAACGCGTTCGGACCGTCTAACTAGTCCTATGACAAGTATTATATGCCTAAACATGTTACATAATCAGTTATGTGACAAAAGTTTAGGTTACATATGCTTAATTACCAATTATACATGAAAAGGGTATTCTGGTAATTTACCTAAGGCATATAAACTACCTATCATACAACTACTTAAACGATGTGACCATAGGGTATAACCTCGGAAGGTTATTCCCTACACTATGGTCACCTAATGTATTTGGTCGGATCCTAATGATCGACCAAACTGGGTCGGGTTCGAAGGTATAAGAGATTTATTAGACCGCTTACCCTACGACCCTAGACAACGTGGTAATCAGTAGGCATAGTCCCAAGGGACTATAACCATCGTGATTACAATCACGTTGCGAAGTTCAAACGAACTTCGCATTGACCATTACTGGTCAACGCTGAAAGTCAAACAAAGTTTGACTTTCTGACTCGAAAAGCAATAAAATAAGGAAAAGAACAAAAGAATACTTACGAAGGGTCCCCGAATGCTAATCTAGATCTTAATAACTCAGGTATGAAACAATGGTTCCAACTTAGAGTCACTTAGATCAGATTCTAGTGGTTTTGAAGTAATGGGGGGTGGGGTATTTATAGTTTTCGGGTAACCGTTAAGATCGTTTGTCGAATATCGTGCCTTAATCGTATCCGCACAAGTGTCGGAAAGTTATGGTGCCTAAAAACAATCCTTATCAGCTGAATATGCAAGTGGTGAGTGTGTGGTGGTGGTTAAAACAGCTGGAACACGCTGACTGTTCGATCTGATCTGATCAGACATGCGTACGCGGCCCGCTTCAGGATGTGTAGAAACTCAGGCGGGCCGCCTGAGAGTTGCAGATCAGAAACACCTTTCTGTTTTGGCAGTTTCAGTCCCTGTTGATGTTTAAGGCCATTTCCGACACTTCTAAGGCCCGTAAAGCCAACTTTAAGGCCCTAAAATGTTGCCTAAACATTGTGGACATGAAACATGCTCAAAATTATGCCGGGTGTTGGTTCGTTTGGTCGTACGAACGCGATGTTCGCTTAATTACGACGGAATGCGCATAAGCGCGAAAAACGATCCAAATGACGCAACGAATGGATTTTTGGCAAGCCAAACACTAAAGCATAATATAGTCATGCTTACATAAATTTTTGGATGTCCGGATGTATTCAGAACGTAAGTTATGCGCGAAAATGCAAACTTGTGCACTTTTTGACACTTTTAGTCCCTGAATGACCCAAAAGTTTATTTTAGCATACCGAACCCCTCAAAGCCTATTTCTAAGCTATGTAAAGGATATTTATGGTATGCTTAACTTATGGTCATGTTCCGGAATGTCTGTTACAGTTCAAATTGGCATACTTTCGCAGTTTGTCAAGTTTAGTCCCTGTAAGCGAATTAACTTGTTTTTGCCATACCAAAGCCTTCAAAACTTATTTCTAAGTTATGTAAAGGTTATTTAAGGTATGTTAAGCCTATTTCACTATTCTGGAGTGTTCGTTGGATTAAACTGGTTATATTTACGCATCAGAGCGCGTATAACCTTCCAGAAAGCGATTTAAAGCTTAAAATCGAACAAGAGTTGATATGTGCAAATGATACACATATTTTTACAAATCCCAAGTATGAAATACAATATTTCATTGGTTTGGCATTTGTTTGATGGTTGAAGGGACACAGGTGTCACACAGGTCGATCTTGGAAAAGCATGAAGCACCTTGCAGCTGGTTGAAGAGATCATCAATTCTAGGTAGGGGATATCGATTCTTGATGGTAAGCTTATTAAGCTCACGATAATCGATACACATTCGAAAAGATCCATCTTTCTTTTTCACAAAGAGGACAGGAGCTCCCCAAGGCGAAAAGATCGGATGGATGAATCCTTTATCAGACAACTCTTGAAGCTGTTTTGATAACTCTTGCATTTCCGACGGTGCAAGACGATAAGGTGCTTTCGCAATCGGGTTGGCATTGGGTTACAAGGTTAATATGAAACTTGTGACACCTGTGTCACTTCAACCATCAAACAAATGCCAAACCAATGAAATATTGTATTTCATACTTGGGATTTGTAAAAATATGTGTATCGTTTGCACATATCAACTCTTGTTCGATTTCAAGCTCTAAATCGCTTTCTGGAAGGTTATACGCGCACTGATGCGTAGATATAACCAGTTTAATGCAACGAACACTCTGGAATAGTGAAATAGGCTTAACATATCTTAAATAACCTTTACATAACTTAGAAATAAGTTTTGAAGGCTTTGGTATGGCAAAAACAAGTTAATTCGCTTACAGGGACTAAACTTGACAAACTGTGAAAGTATGCCAATTTTGTAGGACCAGTTTTGAAACCGTTCGATTGCGTAACGAACGTTCGACGTGCGGAATCCGTGAACGTGCATGACCGAACACATAATAACGTACTAGAACCGTGAATCTATTGAAATATATGACGTGTACGATACAAGAATCACGTGGAGAGAACTTTCTCTCTCTAGACTTTCTCTCTCTAGACTAGATCTTCTCCAATGTCACAATGAGCAAAAGTCTTAAACATTAATTCTAATGCTCCTATTTATATCCCTTGGAATTAATGAAATTTCTCATTAATTACCAAAGTGCCACCTTGCTACTTCTAACTAAATATTACAATAAAATTCTAATTTCTTCAGTTTCAGCTACGGTTTGAATTGACGGAGGCGATAGACATTAATGCATCAACAAACTCCCCCTTGGATATTGCCGCAGTCAATCCGTAGTTAAACTCGTAGCGACTTGTCTTTCTCTCTCTCTCTCTTGAGTATTCTTTAAGATTTAACGTCTTCAGCAAACACAGACTCCCTCTTGCTCGAACAGAATCCCGGTGGATCTGTCTTCAGCTTCAGCTCCCCCTTTCGGTAGTCTCTTCAGGCTCCTCCTTTCGTCAAGCTTCCGTGCTTTTAGGATCGACGCCTGGCTTTTCGTAGCAACAGATTCAAAAATCTACACATCTCAACCTCTCGTAAGACAAAATAGTTTTGACTCTAAAAGAATTCACTCAAAATTCTCAAACATATAACACACAATATTGTGATTCAAATTAATGAATCATCTAAACATTTGACGATTATCTTCTAACTTCTCATCATCTTAACCAAACCAATTGTTCATCTTGTTTAGCCTTTGAGATTTTGAATACCAGCTTTTCAACATCAATTGTCGAAAATCTTTTTGAATTTTTCAAAATATGAAACATAAATGCAATAACAGAAATTAAATGCAGAAATGAAATATGTACAAACATATTTTTGTGAGTTTGCGAAAGAGGATCATATCAGTTTTTGAATCTCCCGGACCATCCTGAATATTCATCCAAACTCATCAATTTTGGAGGCTTCTGCATCGTTCCAAGCTCATTTTCCAGATTGACATTCTGCATGATGCTAGCAGGACTCTGAGTAACTCCACCACTACCCGCAAACATGTTGTAAAAATCTTGGCTTTCCATTTTCAGTCGTAACGGAAAAAATTTTCAAACAATCTGAATGAGCGAACCACAACTGTAACTAAGAGCGAACCAGAGATTAGTACTTCGAGCGAACCAGAATGTTGTACTAAAAGCGGACCAGACAGCTGACTATCGAGCGAACCATAACTGACACTGGAGCGGACCAGAAAGTTGACTATCGAACGAACCACAACTGACAAATGAGCGGACCAGAAACAGCTTAAAATGTACGTTGGAGCGGTCCAGAAGAGCGAACCAGAAGCATGACGTAAGCGCGAACCATTTTCACGAGGGTTTTTGGATCACTTTTAGGCCGTATTTTGATCCGAATCTTTCAAGGGTTTGTCATTAGTGTATTTAACACCTGTTGTCCAAATTTCAGTCCATTTCCACCGTTCAAACAATCCAAATCTACAAAAGTCCGTGTAAAACTCTTCGTATCTAGCAAACTAACTCGCAACTGGCTCTGATACCAATTGTAGGATCAGTTTTGACCTCTCGAGTGAGTCAATCAGAGCTAGTGCTTACTGAGAATGTGGCGGAAACACATTTTCAGCATGATACAAAGAAAAACGTAACAGAAAGGAGTAGAAACAGAAAATTCACACTTAAAATACTTTTTCTTCACTTGATAACACTTGTCGTACGGACAGCAGTTCGACGTGGAGTTCCAGACAACGTTACAAATGAAGGACTACAAAGGGGTATATATAGGGATCCTGGTCCGCTCATGTGACATGTCCACAAGAGCGGTCCAGACTACTAAGCTGGTTCGCTTTTGTGGACACATGCCACAAAAGCGGAACTACAACATGAAAGTTATAAATTTACACTTTTACCCCCTATACTAACACAAAATGACCTATCTGAACCCTATACATTAAACTAGCATTACAAAGACGCAGGCTTTAGACATTGTGCATCAACAAATTTGAACTGTAACGAACATTCCGGAACATGACCATAAGTTAAACACACCTTAAATATCCTTTATATAGCTTATAAATAGGCTTTGAGGGGTTCGGTGTGCTAAAATAAACTTTTGGGTCATTCAGGGACTAAAAGCGTCAAAAAGTGCACAAGTTTGCATTTTCGCGCATAACTTACGTTCTGAATACCTCCGGACATCCAAAAATTTATGTAAGCACTAAAATATTTTATTTTAGTGTTTGGCATAAGAAAAATCCATTCGTCACGCAAATTAGATCGTTTTTCGCGCTTATGCGCATTCCGTCGTAATTAACCGAACATCGTGATCGTACGACCAAACGAACCAACATCCGGCATATTTTTGAGCATTTTTCATGTCCACAATGTTTAGGCATCCTTTTGGAGCCTTGAAAATGATTTCACAAGCCTTAAACATGTCGGAAATGGCCTTAATACACAACGGGGACTGAAAGGTGAACATTAGAAAGTGTTTGCTGATCAGGGGGACCCTAGCGTGACACCTAGCCCCCTTGGCGTCATGCGAGGCCCCTTCTGATCAGAAAAAGCCATTTTAAACACATGTTAACATCCCCTAACACCCTCCAAAGGTCAAGTGCCACATGTTAATCTCTTATGGTGGCCAAAATCAGCTACCATAACTTTCCAACAAGTGTAGGGATGTGATCATTCCCTCTCCTCCAAGAAACGATCCTAACGGTGGACCGAAAACTATAAATACCCACCTCCACCCTTCACTTTTCCTCACAAGAATCTGATTTAATGTGCTCTAAGTTGAAACCTTTGTTTCATACCTGAGCTATTTTGATCTAGATTAGCATTCAGGGACCCTTCGTAAGTGTTCCTTCGTTCTTTTATTGCTTTTCGAGTCCGAAAGTCAAACTTTGTTTGACTTTCTGCATTGACCAGTTTATGGTCAATGCGAATTTCATTTGAACTTCGCAACGTGATTGTAATCACGATGGTTATAGTCCCTTGTGACTATACCTACTGATTACCACGTTGTCTAGGGTCGTAAGGGTAAGCGATCTAATAAATCGCTTATACCTTCGAACCCGACCCATTTGGTCGATCATTAGGATCCTACCAAACACATTAGGTGACCATAGTATATAGGGAATAACCTTCTGAGGTTATACCTTATGGTCGCTTCGTTTAAGTAGTTGTATGGTAGGTAGTTTATATGCCTTAGGTAAATTACCAAAATACCCCTTTGATGCCAAAATTCATTTTAAACATATGTAACATAACTTTTGACATCTAAACTGATTTGACAACAATATTAGACATGTTAAGGCATATGTTACTTGTCATAGGACTAGTTAGGCGTTCCGAACGCGTTTTACGCGAACGACGCGTTAAAGTAGCATAAGCTACCTAAACGGGTCGTAATGGGTCGTAAACACTTATGTTAGGTTTCATTTAGTATGTAGGCTTTGTTAAACCATATTACACAAGTCTCCATACTCGTTTGGTTTACGAACCCGCATTCTATCCGATCTTCCGATTTAGGTCCGGTTTATTAACATAGTTACCTATATTAGGTGTCGTTTGATTCCGTGATCTCTAGCATTGCTTGGTGGTTATCTTAGGACTTCTGAACAATCTCAAGTGAGTACATAGACCCCTCTTTTACTGTTTTCCAAACGTTTTGGGGTGGAACACATGTGCCTACTTGTTACTTTCATGCTTTACATGTTTTCACATCATATACCTGCTATGTTCGTTAGTACATTATAGTACATGATTTCATTACATTACATTACATTTCATGCTATGTATGCCCATTGTGTGCGTACTTAGTACATCGTCCTACATTACATTTCATACTTTGTATGTCCATTGTGTGCATACTTAGTACATTATTTTACATTACACTTATGCTATGTATGTTCTTTGTTGCATACTTAGTACATTGTTATACATTACACTTTATGCTATGTATGTTCTTTGTTGCATACTTAGTACATTTGTTATTCATCACATGCTTACATTTTGGATACACATTACATGATTTACATTAGACATGAACATTTTACTTTGGTAGTTTGGTTTGATTAAGTGATTAAGTAACGAGGCGTGTGTAATATGATACAAGTATGGTGGATACGCCGCTGGTACTTCCTATATATAAGTGCTTGTATGGTATTACATATCGTAGCGTTATTTGAATCATTTCAATTTGAGACATATAACATTTTATACAAATAACATACTTTTCACAAGACATTGATTTACAAACAACTTATCTTATACAAACTCATTTTACATGGTTATTCATTTAACCATACATTATTCTCTTATTTATACATATCATCTGATCTTATCGTTTTTCAAATGATTTACAAGACAAAGCAAATTACAAGGTTCATGACTAAACATTTTCTCAAACATAAGTCATGAATTCTGTTTTCACAAAACCTATGAATCTCACAGGCATTTTTATGTTGACATACCTATTTTCACATGTGTTTTCAGGAGATAATGCATAGGACTTATCAAGACATACTTAGGCGGACCTGTGCCTTAGTGACTTAAAACGAGACAAGAACTAGTTAATTTTTGTTATGTACTCTTTGTTTCTTGTTTAAAATGATGTAAACTCTCTTGTTTGATTAATAAAACGAAACTTCAATTGCCATGGATTCGAAACAATTAATTCTGTTACAACACTCCCTGATGTTTCCGCCACGTTTCGTTGTCTAACGTGGTCGGGGTGTGACAGAAAAGATGGTATCAGAGCCAATGGTTATAGGGAATTAGGTTATTAGTAATGCTTTGACCTAGTCTATAACCTTCTTAGGACCCTAACGCGAGTGTACTTGCGTTTAGTCATAAAACAATACAGTCACCTATCCTTAGGCGACGACCACAACAAGAACACAAATTTCAAAACCGCTTTGAAAATTAATCATCTGTTCTAGGATGATTGATTACTAGGTTTTGAACCCTCTATTACAAGGTTTTGAACCCCTTTGAGTTTTCAAAATCTCGTCAAAGTTTTTGGTCCTAAATAATGTGAACACGTGCAAACTGGAAGAGTGAATGCCTGTACCCTGAGTTTTCTGTCTAAGGCTAGAGTGTTCGTACAAATCCACATAATCGGACCAGTCACTCTTACCTGGGAACTCTTGGGGTGAGTGTCCACTTATAGGCGAGCATGTCTTCGCGATACATTATGAGGATCTATTTGCTTTGATTCAACCTTTGTGTGTCGTTTGTTTGCTTCGTGGTTCAAACAAATGACCATCACCCATGATTTTTGGTCGGTAATTGTGACATCCTATTCTTACCCCATGCCATTTCATTTGTTTTCTCTCTTGTTTCCCCTTTTTAGAATGCCTCCACGACGCGAAAATCCGGTATCTATTGAAGATCTGGCAGCTGTCATTACACAGCAAATAACTGCTGCAATCCCGAACATCGTTGCCCAATGTAACCAAGCCCTCAACAACAATAATGCCCCCTGCAGCTTCAAGACGTTCAACTCGGCTAAGCCATCAAAGTTTTCTGGGTCTCAAGGAGCGACTGCACTTCTGCAATGGTTCGAGAGTTTAGAGAGCACCTTCAGACATGTTCAATGTCCAAACGAGCGAAAGGTAGACTTTGCATCTAGTGTCTTTGAGAAACGAGCTTTGACATGGTGGAACGGTGTGGTGAGAGATAGGGGTGCCGAAGTGGCACTGGCTCAAACGTGGGAAGAACTTAGAGCACTCATGGTGAAGGAATTATGTCCTCGTCACGAGATCAGGGCCTTGGAAAGGGAATTCGACGATCTTAAGCAAGACAGCGGTGAATATCGAGCATACACTGATCGATATGAGGAGCTGAGCCTGTTGTGTCCTACCATGGTTACGCCTTTGGATAAGGCGATCGAAAAATACATTGATGGTCTCCCTGACTCAGTTCAAGACATTGTTACTGGTAGTAACCCCACTACGGTTAGGCAGGCCATTGAGCTATCTGCAACCTTGACTGAATCTCAGATCAGGAAACGTAAACTTTTTCGAAAGGGTGACAAGAAGCCAATCGAGGAATCAAAGACCATGGATGAACAGACTAGATCCCCTGAGCGGTCAAAGAAGCAAAAGGCTTCTCAGAACTTCGCCATGGTTACTCACAATGATCAAGCCGTCCCCAACCAACCGGCTCAACCCCCTGCTAGGAAGCCATACAATGGAACTTCACCCTTGTGCAACCAATGTAACCTTCATCATCATGCTAGGGTGAAGTGCCGCGAATGCCAAATTTGTGGACTTAAAGGTCATACAGCAAAAGTTTGTCGAGCAGCAGTTGCACCAAATCAAGCTGACAACAATCCTGCTCAAGCTCGCTTTCCACCAGGTTCTTGCTACAGTTGTGGCGAGATGGGTCATTTCCAAAGAAATTGCCCAAAGCTTGCAAATGCTAATCCAGCGCAGGGATGAGCATCTGACCGACTAGAAGACAACACCCTTTAGAAATAATCATGTCTTATGTATTATTTTCTTTTGTTGTGAAGGTCCATGAAACAGTTGTTATCAATGTTTATAAATAAATCTTTTATTTACATTGCAATGTATTTATGTGGTTATATGTATAAACAACATATCCCATACAATGCCGACAATCAAGGAATCGTATTCCTTGGAAAGCAAACTACCCCCAAATAATTTTTCTATTTTATGATCTCTTGCGTTTTCTACGAAATTCCTAAGTACCCGTTTCTTCCAAGGAAACGAAGTACAAGGCGCAAGTTACAACACTGGACGAATACCCAAAGTACCACTATAAATCCTTAATAGGGTACCTAATGGTATTTTCGTAAATCCTAAAATTGTTGTGTTCCTTAATTCGAATATTACGTTTCTTTGAAAACAAAATCGAATTTTTGGGAGATCTTCCTATCTTTTCAGATAGATCCCAGAGGACATTAAGGTCCATCGACTGGTTTCCACGTCCATTTTCAATCGATAACAAGTTAATAGCAAATTAATAACCAAGTTAAACAACCATGTGATTATTTGCTTATGTGTTCCCTTTTATGTTTTGGTGTAATGCAAGTTTTGTTATCCAAATCCTCGTAGAACCTTTCGTATCTTCATATGAGGGATTCGTAGTAGGATACCCAAAGGTACTATCTAAAATCCTTAAATGGACTTCTACGTTGTAGTTAAGTCCCTTGGATTATAAAGTACTACTCCATACTTAGACCCCATGAGTGGTCTAGTTAAACAGATCGATCCAAAAATCTGGTTAGGAACATCATGTGATGATATAGCTGAAAGGACTCCTTGGTGGCCTAATTAAAAGGAACATTTGTCGATCTAATTAAAAGGACCCTATGGTAGTCTAGTCACACTCATCACAGGTTTGATTTTCCTCCCCTGAACATTACAAGACAAACTGTGCGGACTATGCAAGGAATTACGTAATTATGGATGCATACATAATTATGGAATTCAGTGCACAGAAACCACAGCGATTTTTGTCATGTGTCTAGAGTTGATTCGTTCATTTTCGTTTCTGAAGAAATTGTGAAAAATGACTCATTCCGTTCATTTTTATTTCTGAAGAAATTGTGAAAAATGACTCATTCCGTTCATTTTTGTTTCTAAAGAGGTTGTGGAAAATGACTCATTCCATTCATTTTCGTTCCTGAAGAAATCATGGAAAATGACTCATTCCGTTCATTTTCGTTCCTGAAGAAATCATGGAAAATGACTCATTCCGTTCATTTTCGTTCCTGAAGAAATCATGGAAAATGACTCATTCCGTACATTTTCGTTCCTGAAGAAATCATGGAAAATGACTCATTCCGGTCATTTTCGTTTCTGAAGAAATTGTGAAAAATGACTCATTCCGTTCATTTTTGTTTCTGAAGAAAATTGTGGAAAATGACTCATTCCGTTCATTTTCATTTCTGAAGAAATCATGGAAAATGACTCATTCCGTTCATTTTTGTTCCTGAAGAAATCATGCAAAATGACTCATTCCGTTCATTTTCATTCCTGAAGAAATCATGGAAAATGACTCATTCCGTTCATTTTCGTTTCTGAAGAAATTGTGGAAAATGACTCATTCCGTTCATTTTCATTCCTGAAGAAATCGTGGAAAATGACTCATTCCGTCCATTTTCATTCCTGAAGAAATCATGGAAAATGACTCATTCCGTTCATTTTCGTTCCTAAAGAAATTGTGGAAAATGACTCAATCCGTTCATTTTCGTTTCTGGAGGAATTGTGGAAAATGACTCGTTCCGTTCATTTTCGTTTCTGAAGGATACCCATTAAGGAAAATAACTCATCCCGTGTATTTTTCGTTTCTGAAAATTTTCCATCAAAGGAAAATGAATATTCCTGATTCTTCCTTCATTTCCATTTCTGAAAATGTTCGTTAAAGAGGAATATCAGGATATTCCTTATCCTTGATGGTTATTTAACACAAAGTCACAGACATGCTCCTACAAATAAATTTCGGGACGAAATTTCCTAAAGTAGGGGAGACTGTGACACCTGTGTCACTTCAACCATCAAATAAATGCCAAACTAATGAAATATTGTATTTCATACTTGGGATTTGTAAAAATATGTGTATCGTTTGCACATATCAACTCTTGTTCGATTTCAAGCTCTAAATCGCTTTCTGGAAGGTTATACGCGCACTGATGCGTAGATATAACCAGTTTAATGCAACGAACACTTTGGAATAGTGAAATAGGCTTAACATACCTTAAATAACCTTTACATAACTTAGAAATAAGTTTTGAAGGCTTTGGTATGGCAAAAACAAGTTAATTCGCTTTGAACTGTAACGAACATTCCGGAACATGACCATAAGTTAAACACACCTTAAATATCCTTTATATATCTTATAAATAGGCTTTGAGGGGTTCGGTGTGCTAAAATAAACTTTTGGGTCATTCAGGGACTAAAAGCGTCAAAAAGTGCACAAGTTTGCATTTTCGCGCATAACTTACGTTCTGAATACCTCCGGACATCCAAAAATTTATGTAAGCACTAAAATATTTTATTTTAGTGTTTGGCATAAGAAAAATCCATTCGTCACGCAAATTAGATCGTTTTTTCGCGCTTATGCGCATTCCGTCGTAATTAACCGAACATCGCGATCGTACGACCAAACGAACCAACATCCGGAATATTTTTGAGCATGTTTCATGTCCACAATGTTTAGGCATCCTTGTGGAGCCTTGAAAATGATTTCACAAGCCTTAAACATGTCGGAAATGGCCTTAATACACAACGGGGACTGAAAGGTGAACATTAGAAAGTGTTTGCTGATCAGGGGGACCCTAGCGTGACACCTAGCCCCCTTGGCGTCACGCGAGGCCCCTTCTGATCAGAAAAAGCCATTTTAAACACATGTTAACATCCCCTAACACCCTCCAAAGGTCAAGTGCCACATGTTAATCTCTTATGGTGGCCAAAATCAGCTACCATAACTTTCCAACAAGTGTAGGGATGTGATCATTCCCTCTTCTCCAAGAAACGATCCTAACGGTGGACTGAAAACTATAAATACCCACCTCCACCCTTCACTTTTCCTCACAAGAATCGGATCTAATGTGCTCTAAGTTGAAACCTTTGTTTCATACCTGAGCTATTTTGATCTAGATTAGCATTCAGGGACCCTTCGTAAGTGTTCCTTCGTTCTTTTATTGCTTTTCGAGTCCGAAAGTCAAACTTTGTTTGACTTTCTGCATTGACCAGTTTATGGTCAATGCGAAGTTCGTTTGAACTTCGCAACGTGATTGTAATCACGATGGTTATAGTCCCTTGTGACTATACCTACTGATTACCACGTTGTCTAGGGTCGTAAGGGTAAGCGATCTAATAAATCGCTTATACCTTCGAACCCGACCCATTTGGTCGATCATTAGGATCCGACCTAACACATTAGGTGACCATAGTATATAGGGAATAACCTTCCGAGGTTATACCTTATGGTCGCTTCGTTTAAGTAGTTGTATGGTAGGTAGTTTATATGCGTTAGGTAAATTACCAAAATACCCCTTTGATGCCAAAATTCATTTTAAACATATGTAACATAACTTTTGACATCTAAACTGATTTGACAACAATATTAGACATGTTAAGGCATATGTTACTTGTCATAGGACTAGTTAGGCGTTCCGAACGCGTTTTACGCGAACGACGCGTTAAAGTAGCATAAGCTACCTAAACGGGTCGTAATGGGTCGTAAACACTTATGTTAGGTTTCATTTAGTATGTAGGCTTTGTTAAACCATATTACACGAGTCTCCATACTCGTTTGGTTTACGAACCCGCATTCTATCCGATCTTCCGATTTAGGTCCGGTTTATTAACATAGTTACCTATATTAGGTGTCGTTTGATTCCGTGATCTCTAGCATTGCTTGGTGGTTATCTTAGGACTTCTGAGCAATCTCAAGTGAGTACATAGACCCCTCTTTTACTGTTTTCCAAATGTTTTGGGGTGGAACACATGTGCCTACTTGTTACTTTCATGCTTTACATGTTTTCACATCATATACCTGCTATGTTCGTTAGTACATTATAGTACATGATTTCACTACATTTCATGCTATGTATGCCCATTGTGTGCGTACTTAGTACATCGTCCTACATTACATTTCATGCTATGTATGTCCATTGTGTGCATACTTAGTACATTGTTTTACATTACACTTATGCTATGTATGTTCTTTGTTGCATACTTAGTACATTGTTATACATTACACTTTATGCTATGTATGTTCTTTGTTGCATACTTAGTACATTTGTTATTCATCACATGCTTACATTTTGGATACACATTACATGATTTACATTAGACATGAACATTTTACTTTGGTAGTTTGGTTTGATTAAGTGATTAAGTAACGAGGCGTGTGTAATATGATACAAGTACGGTGGATACGCCGCTGGTACTTCCTATATATAAGTGCTTGTATGGTATTACATATCGTAGCGTTATTTGAATCATTTCAATTTGAGACATATAACATTTTATACAAATAACATACTTTTCACAAGACATTGATTTACAAACAACTTATCTTATACAAACTCATTTTACATGGTTATTCATTTAACCATACATTATTCTCTTATTTATACATATCATCTGATCTTATCGTTTTTCAAATGATTTACAAGACAAAGCAAATTACAAGGTTCATGACTAAACATTTTCTCAAACATAAGTCATGAATTCTGTTTTCACAAAACCTATGTATCTCACAGGCATTTTTATGCTGACGTACCTATTTTCACATGTGTTTTCAGGAGATGATGCATAGGACTTATCAAGACATACTTAGGCGGACCTGTGCCTTAGTGACTTAAAACGAGACAAGAACTAGTTAATTTTTGTTATGTACTCTTTGTTTCTTGTTTAAAACGATGTAAACTCTCTTGTTTGATTAATAAAACGAAACTTCAATTGCCATGGATTCGAAACAATTAATTCTGTTACAACACTCCCCGATGTTTCCGCCACGTTTCGTTGTCTCACGTGGTCGGGGTGTGACAAAACTCGACTTGACGAACTGGAGGCGAACCAGGCAGTTCATCGGGAAACACCTCTGGATAATCCCGAACAATCGGAATATCCTGAATACTCTTGCTCTTGCGTTTCTCCTCGGTGACATGTGCCAGGAAAGCGACATATCCTTTTCGCAAATAACTTTGGGCCTTTGTACATGACATAAGCTTCAAACCACCTGATGGTTTCTCGCCACGAACTTCCAGAACATCGCCAGACGGAAGAGGAATATGAACAATCTTATCGAAACAAACCAGCTCAGCATGATGTCTGGTTAACCAATCCATCCCCATGATAATATCGAAACTCCCGAGTTGCATCGGCGTGAGGTCGATGGGAAATAGATGGTTATCAAGGTTTAACTGACAATCACGAATAACAGAATCGAGAACAAGAGGTTTACCAGTAGCAACTTTGACAGACAAGGGTTTCCTCAGTTTAGTTCTAGGTATCGCAAGCAAAGGCTCAAAAGATAATGAAACAAAACTTCTATCGGCACCAGAATCAAAAAGAATGGATGTAGGTCGATTGTTAACAAGAAACGTACCATTGACGCCGAGGTTGTCAGCTCGCGCCTCGTTTGCATTTAGATTGAATACTCGTCCACGAGCGGGATTCGCATTCGCATTGTCATTGACATTCACGTTCGGATTTGCATTCGCATTTGCCAACCTCGGACAGTTGTTGCGGAAATGACCATACTCTCCACAGTTGAAGCATGAACCCGGTGGGAACCTAGCAGCATTCCCCTGAACTGGGGCTTGAACCTGAGCAGGTTGATTCTGAACAATCTGATTCTGACCCGAACGACAGACGTTGGCCAGATGCCCAAGCTTACCACACGTTGTGCATTGTCTACAAGCTTGTTGTGTAACATGATGACCGTTGCAGCGAGCACAATGAGGTGCAGTACCAGCATACACTTTCTTCGCAGGCTGTTGAGCTGGTGGGTTCTGAGGGTTCTGAGCATTTTGTGCAGTTACTGCAAAGTTCTGAGCACCCTTTCGCTTTCTCGACTTCTTCGAAGACTCACCCTTCTTACCCTTACCCTTTTCCTTGTCTTTAGCAGAATCAGTTGACTTCTTCTTATCACCCTTGTAGGTAAGTTTACCCTTCCTGACTTGCGACTCAGTCAGGGTAGCAGATAACTCGATCGCTTGACGAACGGTAGTAGGGTTAACGCCAGTCACAATATCTTGTATGGAATCGGGTAACCCATCGATATACCTCTCTATCGCTTTCTCCAACGGGGTAACCATAGTAGGACACAAAAGACTGAGCTCCTCAAATCGATCCGTGTATGCACGATGTTCTCTCCCATCTTGTTTTAGATCGTCAAACTCTCGTTCCAAAGATCGAATTTCGTGACGTGGACAAAACTCTCTCATTATGAGAGCTCGAATCTCTTCCCATGTTTGTGCCAACGCCACTTCGGCACCCCTGTCGCGCATCACTCTGTTCCACCAAGTAAGAGCACGCTTCTCGAACACACTTGATGCAAATTCAACCTTACGCCCATTCGGACATTGCACATATCTGAATGTGTTCTCAATACTTTCGAACCATTGAAGGAGTGCAGTCGCTCCTTGTGACCCAGAAAACTTTAGCGGTTTAGTAGAGTTGAAACTCTTGAAATTACAGTGTGCATTGTTATTGTTATTGTTGTTGTACAGCTCGTGGATTTGGGTCACAACGCCTGGAAGCACAGCAGCCATTTGTTGAGAGACAAGGGCTGCGAGTTCTTCAGCAGTAAAAGATTGTGCATCACGTCGAGGAGGCATTGTCTAACAAGGAAATATGAGAAACGAGTGAGGTCGACAATTAGGAAAAACAAAAGAGGTATTGAAAATATCGACGAAGCATAAGGAAGGCGATCATTTGTTCGTTACCTCGAACAAACAAATGACACGCAGTGACTAATCAAAGTTAGAATCAAAATAATGTATCACGAAGACATGCTCGCCTATAATCAAAGTTACATTGTTTTGTCTACTAGATGTCTTGTTATGATGTATAGTAGACTAGGTTTTTGGGGTGTTATAGGTTTTTGGTTTTTTGTTTTGTTTTACATATATGGGGCATGTCCTGTATATGAACTAGTGTGGAACTCATCCTCACTACTTGTACTTAATTGCGGTTGCATTTTAATAGATTCACCGGGGTAACCCTTTACCCAAAAAAAAAAAAGAGTGACTGGTCTGATTATGTGGATTTGTATGAACACTCTAGCCTTAGACAGAAAACTCAGGGTACAGGCATTCACTCTTCCAGTTTGCACGTGTTCACATTATTTAGACCCAACTTTGACGAGATTTTGAAAACTCAAAAGGCACTATGCCAAAAATGAGTCAAACTGGGAGGGTTCAAAACCTTACAACAGAGGGTTCAAAACCTAGTAATCAATCATCCTAGAATGGATGATTAATTTTCGAAGCAGATTCGTATTTTGTTTTTAAAATCTAAACGCAAATCAACTTGCGTTGGGGTCCTAGAAAGTTATAGTCTAGGTCAAAACATTACTAATAACCTAATTCTCTATAACCATTGGCTCTGATACCAACTCTTCTGTCACACCCCGACCACGTAAAACAACAAACCGTGGCGGAAACGTCGGGGAGTGTTGTAACAGAATTATTGTTTCAAACCATGGATACAAAGAGTCTCGTTTTATTAAATATTAAACATTGTCTTAAAGAAAAACAAGCAAGTCAAACATAGTCCATCATTATTATTATGTCTCTAAGGTCTCGTCTAGATCCTATGTGACTCAAGCATCCTAGCAGTCAACATTAAGCAACTTCACCTGAAACATATGTAAAAACAAAGTCAGCAAAGAAATGCTGGCGAGTACATAGTTTTTGTGTGAGTATCAGGTTCATGGCTCGTTTGTATTGTAAATGAATAACCAAGTCAAAATAGATTGGTCATAATTTATAAACCTCGATGCCATGAATCTTAACCCAAAACATTTGTTTATGTAAACCAAATCATAAATCATTCTTGTAAGAAAACTTGTATGGTTTATATAGTTTCGTAACCATCGTTGTGTGACATCGTTTAACTCGTCTCGTTATAGATCATCATCCATTTGTTTAAATCATTCAAAATCGTTCAATCGTTTTAATTGTGAAAACTACTTTTGGTCGTCTCGTTAATAACATTCAAACCTTTGTGACTCGTCTATTGTTCAACTCATTTTCGCATTAACAAACCTCCAAAGGGTAAGTTAACAATCATCAGATTCAGTCGTTACCCACCTAACCCACACATAACCATGGGTGCGGTCTGATAACGGGATTTGTCAGATCCTATGGTACCATAACCTAATACTGGTCGGCTTGATCAATGCTAATGAATGTCATTCGTTATGTAAATACAACCAACAAGTTCGTTCACATTATCGAAATCGTTATTAGTTTTGTATAAACCATCTTAATCGTTTCGAAACCATTGTTAAAACATCGGAATCGTTTTGATACATATGAATCACCCCAAAACAATCGAAAATAGTAAAAAGAGGGGATCTATGTACTCACCTTCGGGTGCGTTTTTAATTGTTAACACAATCCCTCAAATCGTTTATCCGCCCTAAATTAAATAAGAATGATTTTAATAATCAAAAACCCACACTTTGACATTGCAAAATACTACTTAGGTCATTTCTGTTTTAATATATATGAAACTGGACTGTTTTCGAGGATTTTTATAAAATAGTTAACCTATTCCAAAAATTCCCGGATTTTTACAGAATGTCTTAAACGATCCAAATATTATTGTGTAAAAATTTTGTGGTCTAGTTCGTTACCAATATTTTATAAAAATTCATTTGCCCAACTGCAATCAGATTTGTTACTTTCTGATCGCAGTCTACGGAATAATTCACTAAAAATTAATCGTAAGTCCGATTGACTTAATTCCAGTTGGAGGATCACGGAGACAATAGTGACCATCTACAGTATAAATTTCATTATCTAACCCTACACAAAATTCAAGTTATGACTGAAAACAGGACACATATTTTCAGCAGCAAAAATGCAGCTCTAGCTGCTGTTACAAAACGGCACTTTTGAAAATAGTAAACGAAGTCCAAAAATTATGATTCCAGTGCCATTAGAACCGTATTTCATAATACATAAATCTAGACTTCAGAAAATACATTTTTCGTTTTATTAAGGTCCTGTTATAGCCAACAGAAGTTGGCTGTAATCACCAAACAGCCCCTGTTTTCAGCTTTTATTATTCTAATGCGAGTTATATTGGTTCCGTTAACATGTCTAGCGATAAACAACGATACTTGCAGCAGATTATCACTTGTATATCTCAGATTTAACATGTATTATCAAATTTCATTCATCATTTTAACACTACTTCAACACTAAACTAGTTTATGTTCAAGACTTGTTTAAGTTCTTTAGGCTTTCTATCTTTTTGATCTTTAAACATCATTAACCACTCAACAATCATGTAAAATGAAAGGATCTAAGTGCTTACCACTAGCACAAGGCTAGGGGAGTTCGAGTGTAGAAAAGTGGTGGATAAAAGAAAACGAGAGCGGTCCTTGAGCTTCCGAGTGCACCAAGCTTACTTGTTCGGTCTCTAGCACCTTTGGATATGTATGGATTGTTTGAAAAGGACTTGAAGGTGGTGGTATGGTGGTGTGATGGTGGCTGCCAAAAATGAGGATGGAGGGAGGAAGGAGAGCAAGTTTGGTGATGTTAGTGGTGAATGAAGAAAATGATGGACTCAAGGGTTTACTTATAATCCCCTAATTCTTGTTAACCATTGTATAAAGTGCCTCATTATCCCCAACAAGATCCATTAAAATAATAAGGAAAATCATGGGGGTGTCCCCCACTCTCATGACCGTAATGGGGGAGGGGGGGTGTTAGGGGTTGGGATGTAAATACTAGTTAGTAATTTGGTTAGGATTTAAGTATATAGTTAGTGTATAATATGTGTGTTATAATATAAAGTGGGTTAGGGTATTCGGGGACCCTAACTAGCTCAGAAAAGTAAGAGCAATATGTTTGACAATATTTTTGTGTTCCGGGTAATGTCCGGTTGTTTGGTTAGGTAACGTTCCGTTAAAGTGTTCAAATCCCGATTTATGGCGTTCTAAATTATTTTTATTATTCTATAAAAATAAACTCGCCAAAATATTACTGAAATAAATTTCAGTTGTCAGAACTGGCTACGTTGTCTGTGTTTCACAGTAAAAGCACTGTGTCGCGCAGAAACACGCGGTACGCGCTTAAACTTGAAAAATAACGTTTTTAAGCATTTTAATTTATTTTTCAACACGAACCTGATTAATATAATCATAACAGAATATTTGTGGGATTTAAATATTATCCGGGCGGTCACCAACGTTCGTTTCGTAATTTTGTCGTAATTAGTTCTTTAGTTCAAATAAACATGTTTTCGCCATACCGAATCCTTTGAAACTTATTTCTAAGTTATGTAAGGGATATTTAGGGTATGTTCGGCTTAGGTCACAGTTCTGGAGTGTACGTCGCGTTAAACTGATTGCGTTTATGCACCAGTTTGCGTATAACCTTCCAGAAAGTGATTTAAAGCTTGAAATCGGTGTCGAATCAAATTGTAAAATTAATAAACACATTTGCACACATAATATCACCAAAACACATATAATAACACCAAAGCACATTGTTTTATTGATAACTGACATTGTTTTACATAATACGATGATTACAGAACACAGTTGTCACAGTCTCCCATACTTTAGGAAATTTCGTCCCGAAATTTTATTTAGAGGAATCTTGTGAAAACAAATGCGAATATTTCACCTTCATCTGGTCCTTATGTTCCCAAGTAAACTCGGGGCCACGTTTGGATTCCCAGCGAACTTTGACCAAATGAATCCGTTTGTTCTTCAACTGTTTGTATGTACGGTCCACTTTCTCCACAGGTTTCTCGACAAAGTGCATCGTTTCATCTATTTGAATCTCGTCGAGAGGAATGTGAAGATCAGTAAAAGCTAAACATTTTCTCAAATTGGACATGTGAAAAGTCGGATGAACATTTCCAAGCTCTGGAGGTAGCTCTAGTCGATAGGCAACCTTTCCAATTCTTTCGACAATCTTAAATGGTCCAACATATCGTGGTGCAAGTTTTCCTTTCTTTCCAAATCTCACCACTCCCTTCCAAGGTGACACCCTGAGTAGGACACGGTCTCCGATTTGAAATTCCATGGGCTAGCGTCCCAAATCCGCATAACTCTTTTGACGGCTTCTAGCTGTCACAAGATTATCGCGAATTTTCTTGATTTTGTCTGTTGCTTCCAGAATGATCTCAGGTCCAGTAAGTTGAGCTTCACCGGTCTAATTCCAACAGACAGGTGAACGACATTTTCGACCGTAGAGAGCTTCGAATGGTGCCATCTTAATGCTAGCATGATAACTATTATTGTATGAGAACTCGATCAATGGCAAGTGAGAATCCCAATTACCACCAAAGTCTATCACGCATGCTCTAAGCATATCTTCCAAAGTTTGAATCGTCCTCTCAGATTGACCATCTGTTTGGGGATGATAAGCAGTGCTTAGATTCAGTTGGGTTCCTAAAGCAGATTGCATGGTCTTCCAAAAATGAGATGAAAATCGAGCATCACGATCGGAAATGATATCTAGAGGAACACCATGTCGTGATACAATCTCGTCTACATAGATCTTGGCAAGCTTTTCAGCAGAGAAATCCTCACGGATTGGTAAGAAGTGAGCTGATTTTGTCAAACGATCAACTACGACCCAAATAGCATCGTGACCTTTAGACGTACGCGGTAACTTAGTAATGAGATCCATTGCAATGTTCTCCCATTTCCAAACCGGTATCTCTGGTTGTACAAGCAAACCAGAAGATTGTTGATGTTTCGCCTTGACTTTGAGACAAGTTAGGCATTTCGATACATACAAGGCAACATCCTTCTTCATACCAGGCCACCAAAACTTAGTACGAAGATCCTTGTACATTTTATCAGCACCAGGATGGATAGAATATCGAGACTTGTGACATTCGTCCATTACTAAGGTGCGAAGATCGTCCTGATTCGGAATCCACAAACGATTCTCAAAATAGAGTAAACCATCGTCTTTCCTTTCGAGTTTAAGCTCAAGTTGAAGCGGTAGCTCATATTTCAATAAGTCATTGGTCACACAAGATCGTTGAGTTTGAAGAACACGGGATTGAATATCAGATAGAGTTCGAACAGAATGAAGCTTAACTCGTTCCTTTCGACTAAGCGCATCGGCTACGACATTCGCCTTACCAGGGTGGTAGCGGATATCGCAATCATAATCGTTTAAGAGTTCTACCCAACGTCGTTGCCTCATGTTCAGCTCCTTCTGATTGAGAATATGCTGGAGACTTTTGTGGTCTGTGAAAACCACACACTTCGTTCCATAGAGGTAGTGTCTCCAGATTTTAAGCGCAAAAACTACAGCCCCTAACTCAAGATCATGAGTCATATAGTTCTTCTCGTGAATTTTCAATTGTCTAGACGCATAAGCTATGACTTTACCACGTTGCATAAGAACGCAACCAAGTCCTAGATTCGACGCGTCACAATAGACAACAAAATCATCGTTTCCCTCAGGTAGAGATAGAACAGGAGCATCACAGAGCTTCCGTTTCAGCGTTTGGAATGCTTCTTCTTGCTTAGGTCCCCACTCAAAAGGCCTATTCTTCTGAGTCAAAGCAGTGAGTGGAACCGCGATCTTCGATAAATTAGAAATAAACCGTCGATAATTACCAGCAAGACCAAGAAAAGAACGAAGTTCTGTAGGTGTCGTTGGTGTATTCCAATCCTTAATTGCAACAATCTTGGATGGATCTACATGAATACCCTGCTCATTGACAATATGACCCAAGAACTTAACTTCTTTAAGCCAGAATTCACACTTGGAGAATTTAGCAAAAAGTTGTTCCTTCTTTAGGAGTTCCAATGTCAAACGAAGGTGTTGCTCGTGCTCTGCTCGAGACTTTGAATAAATAAGAATATCGTCGATGAACACTATGATGAACTTATCTAAATAAGGTTTACAAACCCTATTCATTAAGTCCATGAAGATAGCTGGGGCAAGTGTATTCAAGATATTCCGATTGTTCGAGATTCTCCAGAGGTGTTTCCTGATGAACTGCCTGGTTTGCCTCCAGTTCGTCAAGTCGAGTTTCATATTGATCTTGTACCTAATGCTAACCCGATTGCTAAAGCACCTTATCGTCTTGCACCGTCTGAGATGCAAGAGTTATCAAAACAGCTTCAATAATTATCTGATAAAGGATTCATCTGACCGAGCTATTCACCTTGGGGCGCTCCAGTCCTATTTGTGAAAAAGAAAGACGGGTCTTTTCGAATGTGTATCGATTATCGTGAGCTTAACAAGCGTACCATCAAGAATCGATATCCCCTACCACGAATTGATAATCTCTTTGATTAGCTACAAGGTGCTACATGTTTTTCCAAGATTGATCTGCGTTCTGGGTATCATCAGCTTCGTGTACTCGAAGAAGATATTCCCAAAACTGCTTTCCGCACGAGATATGGACACTGCGAGTTCACTGTCGTGCCTTTTGGTTTGACGAATGCCCCAGCTATTTTCATGGACTTAATGAATAGGGTCTGTAAACCTTATTTAGACAAGTTCATCATTGTGTTCATTGATGACATTCTCATTTATTCGAAGTCTCAGGCCGGATCACGAACAACACCTTCGTCTAACGATGGAACTTCTGAAGAAGGAACAACTTTTTGCCAAATTCTCTAAGCGTGAATTTTGGCTTAAAGAAGTTCAATTTTTGGGTCATATTGTTAACGAGCAGGGTATTCATGTGGATCCTTCCAAAATAGCTGCTATTAAGGATTGGAACACACCTACGACACCCACAGAAGTTCGTTCTTTTCTTGGTCTTACTGGTTTTTATCGACGGTTTATTTCAAACTTCTCTAAGATCGCAGTTCCACTCACTGGTTTGACTCAGAAGAATAAGCCTTTTGAGTGGGGACATAAACAAGAAGAAGCATTCCAAACGTTGAAACGAAAACTCTGTGATGCTCCTGTTTTATCTTTGCCCGAAGGAAACGATGATTTCGTTGTCTACTCTGACACGTCGAATCTAGGCCTTGGTTGTGTTCTCATGCAATGTGGTAAAGTTATAGCATATGCGTCAAGACAATTGAAAATCCACGAGAAGAACTACACCACTCATGATCTTGAGTTGGGAGATGTGGTTTTTGCACTCAAAATCTGGAGACACTATCTCTATGGCACGAAATGTGTGGTTTTCACAGACCACAAAAGTCTCCAACACATTCTTAATCAGAAGGAGCTGAACATGAGGCAACGACGTTGGGTTGAGCTATTGAACGATTACGATTGAGAGATTCGCTACCATCCTGGTAATGCGAATGTCGTAGCCGGTGCGCTAAGTCGAAAGGAACGAGTCAAGCTTAATTTTGTTCGAACTCTATCTGATATTTAAACTTGCATTTCTCAAGCTCAACGTACTTGTGTTACACAAGACTTAATTGGTAAGGAATTACCACGTCAACTAGAGCTTAAACTCGAAACGAAAGACGATGGGTTACTCTATTTCGAGAATCGTTTGTGGATTCCGAAACAAGACGATCTTCGCACTTTAGTGATGGACGAATCTCACAATTCCCGATATTCTATCCATCCAGGTGCTGACAAAATGTACAAAGATCTTCGTACTCAGTACTGCTGGCCTGGTATGAAGAAGGATATTCCTTTGTATGTTTCGAAATGCCTAACTTGTCTCAAAGTCAAGGCTGAACATCAACGACCATCTGGTCTGCTTGTACAACCAGAGATACCGGTATGGAAGAGGGAGAACATTGCAATGGATCTTATCACTAAGTTACCGCGTACATCTAGAGGCCACGATGCTATATGGGTGGTTATTGATCGATTAACGAAGTCAGCTCACTTTATACCGATTCACGAGGATCTATCTACTGATAAACTTGCCAAGATTTATGTTGATGAGATTGTATCTCGACATGGTGTTCCTTTGGATATCATATCTGACCTTGATGCTCGATTCTCGTCTCATTTTTGAAAAACCATGCAATCTGCTTTGGGAACCCAACTAAATCTAAGCACTGCTTATCATCCCCAAACAGATGAACAATCCGAGAGAACGATTCAAACATTGGAGGATATGCTTAGAGCATGCGTGATAGACTTTGGTGGTAATTGGTAGGGGTGTTCAAAACCGGATATCCGAAAACTCGGATATCCGAACATTTCGGATAGTAGATTTCGCTATCCGTATCCGAATTTTCGGATATCCGAAATTCGGATATCCGAAAATTCGGATACGGATTCGGATAATGAAACGGATATCCAAAAGTTTTTAAAGAAAAAAATCAAAATTAAAGTTCCTACTTTTCCAACACAGCAAACATCAAATTTAACATCTGATGTTCAAAAAAATTGAATCGAACACAATCCATTGTACCAAAATAACATATAACATAATATCATTCTCTCAAAAGAAACACATAATCTTCCAGGTCCAATCCATTATTCCAACTTCCAAGCCACCAAATGAAATCTGCACTATACCGTAATGCGAAATGATTCAACATTTAATTTTTGCTTAACCACATACGAGTGTAATGTGAAATAGAAATCAATAAAAGAACATGAAGTTCTTATATTAAATAGTCTAAAAACAAACATTGAGCTCTCGAGTTTCAAGAACTGTTAATGGTAGAACTTAAAAAAAGATGGAATCAACTTTAAAAAAAAGATAGAATCAACTCATCGGACATATAAAAACTGGGAAAAATCATCTATAAAGTATACTGATGAAACAAATCACCTATAAATCGAAAAAAAAAACATCTATAAACTGAAACTAAACTTAAACCTTCGATTGAACAAATCTGAATGGAAAGTTAGAAACAAACCTTCGATGGTCGTTTTTCAAGATCTTCGATGTTCAGATCTTGACCATCGATGTTAGTTTTTTAAGATCTTTGATGTTCAGATCTTGACCTTCGATGTTCATATGTAGATTCTTCCATGTTCAGATCTTGATTCTTAGATGTTCCATTGTTCAGATCTTGGGAGATGGGTTGTGGGGAGAGGTTGGAGAGCGGCTGAGGAAAAGCTTTAGGGTTATTTTACAATCTATAATGATATATATATTATTACACATATATTAAAAAAAAGTTTCGGATATCGGATATCCGAAATATCCAAAAATTTCCGAAATCACTATCTGAATCCGAATCCGAAAATTCGGATTATCCGTATTTCGGATATCCGAAATTTCGGATAATTCGGATATTCGGATAATTCGGATATTCGGATATTTCGGATTCGGATGATTTTGAACACCCCTATTGGGATTCTCATCTTCCGTTGATCGAGTTCTCTTACAACAATAGTTATCATGCTAGCATTAATATGGCACTGTTCGAAGCTTTATACGGTCGAAAATGTCGTTCACCTGTCTGTTGGAATGCGATCGGTGAAGCTCAGCTTACTGGACCTGAGCTCATTCTAGAAACGACAGATAAAATCAAGAAAATTCGCGATAATCTTCTGACAGCTAGAAGCCGTCAAAAGAGTTATGCGGATATGCGACGCAAGCCCTTGGAATTTCAAGTCGAAGACCGTGTCCTACTCAAGGTATCCCCTTGGAAAGGAGTGGTGAGATTTGGAAAGAAAGGAAAACTTGCACCACGATATATTGGACCACTTAAGATTGTTGAAAGAATCGAAAAGGTTGCCTATCGATTAGAGCTACCTCCTGAACTTGGGAATATACACCCGACTTTCCACGTGTCCAATTTATGAAAGTGTTTAGTCAATACTGATCTTCACATTCCACTTGACGAAATTCAAGTTGATGAAACGATGCACTTTGTCGAGAAACCTGTGGAGATAATGGACCGTGCAGTCAAACGGTTGAAGAACAAGTGAATGCGATTGGTCAAAGTTCGCTGGGAGTCCAAACGTGGCCCAGAGTTTACTTGGGAACGTGAGGACCAAATGAAAGCGAAATATCCACATTTGTTTTCACAAGTTTCCTCTAGTTAAATTTCGGGACGAAATTTCCTAAAGTAGGGGAGATTGTGACAACTGTGCTCTGTAAATGATGTACAATGTAAAACGATGTCAATTATCAATAAAACGATGTGTTTTGGTGTTAATATTTGTGTATTTATGTTTGACGATTTTACGATTTGATTCTAGTCCGATTTCAAGCTTTAAATCGCTTTCTGGAAAGTTATACACAAACTGATGTGTAAACGTAATCAGTTTAATGCGAAAAACACTCCGGAATAGTGATATAGGCTTAACATACCTTAACTAACCTTTAAATAACTTAGAAATAAGTTTTGGAGGGTTTGGTGTGTCGAAAACAAGTTTATTCGATCGCACGGACTATTTCCGTCAAACTGTGAAACTACGCCGATTTTTACTGTAACGAACATTCCAGAACATGATCATAAGTTAAACATACCTGAAATATCCTTTACATAGCTTAGAAATAGGCTTTGAGGGGTTCGGTATGCGAAAATAAACTTATTTGATCAACAGGGACTAAAAGCGTCAAAAAGTGCATAAGTTTGCATTTTCGCGCATATCTTACGTTCTGAACATAACCGGACATCCAAAAATTTTTGTAATCATTAAAATATTTTATTTTAGTGATTGGAATGCAAAAATACCATTCGTCGTGAAATTTGGATCGATTTCGCGTCCGTTCGAGTTTTCGTCGTAATTAACCGAATAACGCAACCGTACGACCAAACGAACCGACATCCGAGATAATTTCAAGCATGTTTCAAGTCCATTATGCTTTAACATCCTTGTAGAGCCTTGAAAATGGGTTAACGGGGTTTAAATGCGTCGAAAATGGTTAAACATGCTGCATGGACCATTTCTGCCAATTTGTGAAACTTTCTGGTTCAGATAGGGGGTGGCGTCGCACCACAGCAACAGGGTGGTGCCGTGGCAGCACGCGATGGCCATGTTTTGACAGAAATCCTGTTTTCAGCAACTAGCTTGAATTTGAGGGTCTTTTATGCAACTTTTTCAATATTATGAACTAGTTTTGGAGCTCCCATTGTATACTAAACCATGTTCCACAAGTGTATGGTTAGGATTGAACCTTGTTTCTTGCAAAAAACACTTGTCAAGATCCTAAGAATCCAGGCTTACTATAAATAGAAGTGGGTTCTTCACTTCATTCCTCACACTTGATTCTAAATCTGCTCTAAGTTGGAGTTTTATACTTCATACCTGAGTAATTTAAATCAAATCTTCCTTGCTTGAACCTTTTGTAAGCTTCTTGCATGCTTTTTATGCTTTTCAAGCATGAAAGTCAAACAGTGTTTGACTTTCTGCTTTGACCATGAATTGGTCAACACAAAGTTCGTTTGAACTTTGCAACGTGAGCGTAATCACGATGGTTATAGTCCCTTGTGACTATACCTACTGATTACCACGTCGATTAGTCGAAGTGATGAGTCAAAGTTTCGGACAAAATGTCGTTTATGCGCATTTTGAGATGAAACTATCTTCGGATATCAAAACATTTTGTTTTGATATCAATAGCCATCCAATCGAACTGCCATCTGATCAAGGTAACAATGTGTTTTTGGAACCCTTCAACACTTGGAAACTTTTCAGAAACTTGATAATCAATTTGAGATCTCAACACTTGGATCGAATGACCAATCGATCTAATGGCCATCCGTACGGATGACCATCCGATCGGATGGCATTCCGTCCCCCACACAATAGTCATCCCAATCGAATGGCAATCCTATCGGATATCCATCCGATCAAGATGACTGATCCGACACTTGGTTTGAATCTTGTTATTCTGCCCGGCTCTTATCTGTTGTAATCTAATTAGGCTAACTCTAAAGAGCTCCCTTTGATCCAATAACAGTTAATCTGTTAAGCAATCACTGTGAGTATACTCGATCCCTTTTTGTTTTAAACTTTGGGATGCAACATGTATTCTATTAAACTATGATACTTGAAACTTTTTGAATCTAAACTCTATCCTATGTGTATGTGAAACTTGTGATTCTTGATTCTAGACTCTTTGTGCTATGTGGACGTTTAATCCAGAGTGTGCAGTTCCGCCTTAACAATAGTAGTTCTATAGGGGATGCACCTCCCCATTATTCTCGGGGGTATTGTTAGGAGGATTCTAGTTTTCCTTGAGACTTGGGAAAACAACAAAGCATCGGGACACTTGGGCTATCACTTGTTGGACTGCGAACACTAGCACGGCTGAAACTATTTTTGTATCATTTACATGATGGATATCAGTTGTTTTAATCTATTATTCTATTACTCAAACTTGTATACTCGCCAGTACGTTTTTGTACTGACTCTATTTTAATACATGTTGCAGGCTGACAGGATGCTAGGATTCTTAAAACAAGCTAGGATGAAGCCTAGAAACTACATTTAGACAATCTAGAAACTTTTGAAGCTATGTCGATGTTTTGGATGATGTGTAATCATGGATGATGTTTGCTAGACAATTTTGCATGAAATCAATTAATCTATATTGAAACTATTAGTGTTATGGAATCTCATGAGCAATCTGAATGCTTAGTGCTCGCACCCCGATGTTTCCGCCATCGGTTAGGGTGTGACATAAGTTCTTTTATTATATTACATAACGTGGCGTTATCTAAATCACTCCGAACAAAGACAAGCTATGACATCTTTTAGTCAAAACCTATGTTACTCACAGGCATTTTTATGCTGACGTATTTACTTTCACATATGTTTCAGGAGATAATGTTTGATGTTGAGCATGCTACACTTAGGGCGGACTTGGTTCTTAATGACTTAAAAACATGAAAGACAGTTTAATTTATGTTATGTTTTTCATTTAATCCAAGACAATGTAAATGTTTCATTTAATAATGCCAAACTTTAAATACCATGTGTTATGAAACAATTATTCTGTAACATGACTCCCAGACGTTTCCGCCGCGGTTTGTTGTTTAATACAGACGGGGTGTGACATGAAGGAGTAGACGTGGCTGACAATGTGGTTGTCACACTTAACTAGCCACGCCCCATAGGATATGTCGCAGCCCCCGACCCCTGCCCCAGGATCGGGTGCCGCGAACCAGTCAGATGGTATTGGTGTTTAATTATTTTGCAGCGAAATTCATACCTCAGGACAGTAGTTAGGAAATATTTTTATCAGAGTTAATCACGAAACTTTTATAATAAGTGGGATAACCCATGTTTCATTTGACAATACAATTGTAGGGATAAACCCTAATTATTGAAAACATAAACTCCGTTTCTTATTTGGTAACTTTTATAGCCACAACTTTAAGCCTTCAGTGCTCTCCAGCTGGCTTCCATTAGCTTCACATTAAGTTACCTGAAACGCGTTTTTAAAAAGTTTTTATCAGCAAGAAATACTAGCAAGTGCATCCCAGTTTAATCAAAATAATTGTTACGACTTTACAGTATTAAGGTTTACAATGTTTATATCTATCCAATTATTCAATACAGTATTGCTACTGGGTAACCTTTTATCCCCCGTGCTTGCGGTCATGCTACTATTTGCAATAGTAACAAGTGTCAAGTAATGTATACAAAACCCCACATACTGATGATAATTGTAGAATTACAAAAACTTAATCACTGTAAGTGTCTTGATAAATATTTAGGGTTTTGTAAATTATTTGACTCACAAAAAGTTGACAAAAATAAGATGTACTCACATTGCTGATTTAGGTGATACTACTATAGCTTCCTGGTGATTCTCCTGGTTATTATCTATTAAAATTAAACAATGCACATGTGTTAGTAAGATAACCCAAATCACATTAACCATACAACTCGAGACAGAACTCCAATGACTGAGTCAGGCAGAGCCTCGATATACATTACGGAATCCTAGATCAATCGGGTGTAACACAAGACAGAACTCCAACGACCGAGTCAGGTAGAGCCTTGACATGCGCTAAGAAGCCCTAGATCAATCGGGTAGGGTAACAGATATGTGATCGGGAGTTATAATACTTACAACGAGGCAGAGCTTCGCTTTTTAGGGGTATAATTCCCGAGTGTTTTAGCTTACAGGGAATTTGAAAGAAGAAAAGAAAATGAACGATGACTGAATGAGGCCTAAGGCCTCTTATATAGGCCTGACGAGAGGCGGCTCATGCCCCACGAGAGATTCAGGGTCGGCCTTCGTGGCCCGCGAGGCTGGTAGACTAGGCCCTAGCTGGGTCGACTCACCTAGTAGGCTTGACACAAGACGGGGACATGTGGCTGGCTGGGTGTCCGGCAAGTAACCAGGGCTCGCGCCCCGCGACGGACCCAAAGGAATGGGCCGCGGCCCGCGAGGGCACCATGTTTGTGATTGTATTTGATTTTTATAAATATAAAGGTATTTTAAGCTCGTTTCTCGTATACGGGGTATATTTTAGGACGTTTAGGGTTAAGTTAAGGGGTCTTAGGAGGGTTGTTATATCCTCCCCACCTTGATTTAAATCTCGTCCTTGAGATCTACTGGAACAGGTGTGGATATTTCCTTTGCATTTCTGACTCGAGCTCCCAAGTGTATTCTGGTCCTCTCTTAGAATCCCATTTCACTTTGACCAAAACTAGTCTCTTATGTTTGAGATTCTTGATCTTTCTATCTTCAATTTGAAGGGGTTTCTCTATAAACTTAAGTTTCTCGTTTACCTCTATGTCCTTAAGAGGTATCACTAATGATTCGTCTGCTTAGCACTTTCCATGGAGAAACTTTTAATAATACCTTATCTCCAACTTGAAATTCCAAAGGTTTTCGTCGATTATCTGCATAACTTCAAGAGCTTCAATTCTACTAAGCCTCTAAAGTTTTCTGGGTCGCAAGGAGCAACTGCGCTCTTGCAGTGGTTTGAGAGCATCGAGAGCACGTTCAGACATGTGCAGTGTCCGAATGCGCGGAAGGTTGAATTTGCTTCAAGCGTGTTTGAGAAGCGAGCGCTTACCTGGTGGAATGGTATTATGCGCGATAGGGGTGCCGAAGTGGTGTTGGCACAAACATGGGAAGAGCTCCGGGCTCTCATGATGAAAGAATTTTGTCCCCGTCACGAAATTCGGGCTTTGGAGCGAGAGTTTGACGATCTAAAACAAGATGGGGGTGAACACCGTGCCTATACGGATCGTTTTGAGGAACTCAGTCTGTTGTGTCCCACTATGGTTACCCCTCTGGAGAAAGCAATCGAGAGATATATCGATGGTTTACCCGATTCCATTCAGGATATTGTGACCGGCGTTAATCCTACTACCGTCCGTCACGCAATCGAATTGTCTGCTACCCTGACTGAGTCGCAAGTCAGAAAGGGTAAACTTACCCGTAAGGGGGACAAGAAGAAGTCGACTGATTCTGAGAAGAACAAGGATGAGGGCAAGGGTAAGAAAGGTGAGTTATCGAAGAAATCGAGGAAGCGAAAGGATGCTCAGAATTTTGCTGTTACAGCACAGACTGCTCAGAACCCGCAGAACCCACCAGCTCAGCCTCCTGCAAAGAAGGCATATGCTGGTACCGCACCTCATTGTGCACGCTGCAACGGTCATCACGTTGCATAACAAGCTTGCAAGCAATGCACAACGTGTGGAAAACTTGGGCATTTGGCCAATATTTGTCGTCTGGGACAAAATCAGGTTGCTCAGGTTCAAGCTCCGGTTCCGGGGAATGCTGCGAGATTCCCACCGGGTTCATGTTTCAACTGTGGAGAGTTTGGTCACTTCCACAACAATTGTCCAAGACTGGTGAATGCAAACGCGAATGCTAATGCAAACCCGAATGCGAACGTCAACGTCAATGTGAATCCAGCACGTGGACGAGTGTTTAACATCAATGAGGCAATCAATGATGCAGCAGTGAACGATTAGTATTTTGTAATTTCCTCTGGTTGTTATCTTTTAACATTTAAGAACAATGCGGTTGTTATATAAATAAAAATTTGTGGTTTTTATTTTTTAACTAATACAATTGTATGAATGTTTGATGCAACCTTATGATGTCAACGCAAAGACAAACTACTCGTGTGGTTCTGTCATTTTTTATGATCACTTGTGATCTCCCCAAGAACCTTAAACGCTCGTTTCTTTTAAGAAACAAAAACCCAAAGTTATTTAAGAAAAGGATATGTTGCTTTCCTAGCACGTGTCACCAAGGAGAAAGACAAGAATAAGAGTATTCAGGATATCCCGATTGTTCGGATTTATCCAGTGGTGTTTCCTGATGAACTGCCTGGTTTACCTCCAGTTCGTCAAGTCGAGTTTCATATTGATCTTGTACCCAATGCCAATCCAATTGCAAAAGCACCTTATCATCTTCCACCGTCGGAGATGCAAGAGTTATCGAAACAACTTCAAGAGTTGTCTGATAAAGGATTCATCCGTCCGAGCTTTTCGCCTTGGGGAGCTCCTATCCTCTTTGTGAAAAAGAAAGATGGATCTTTTCGAATGTGTATCGATTATCGTGAGCTTAATAAGCTTACCATCAAAAATCGATATCCCCTACCTAGAATTGATGATCTCTTCGACCAGCTGCAAGGTGCTGCATGCTTTTTCAAGATCGGCCTACGATCTGGGTATCATCAACTTCGTGTACTCGAAGAAGATATTCCCAAAACTGCATTCCGTACAAGATATGGGCATTACGAGTTCACTGTCATGCCTTTTGGTTTGACGAATGCCCCAGCTATCTTCATGGACTTAATGAATAGGGTCTGTAAACCTTATTTAGACAAGTTCATCATTGTGTTCATCGACGATATTCTCATTTATTCAAAGTCTCGAGCCGATCATGAACAACACCTTCGTTTGACCTTGGAACTTCTGAAGAAGGAACAACTTTTCGCTAAATTCTCCAAGTGTGAATTCTGGCTTAAAGAAGTTCAGTTCTTGGGTCATATTGTCAATGAGCAGGGTATCCATGTGGATCCTTGCAAAATAGCTGCTATTAAGGATTGGAATACACCGACGACACCTAATGAGATTCGATCATTTCTTGGTCTTGCTGGTTATTATCGTCGATTCATTTCTAATTTCTCAAAGATCGCGGTTCCACTCACTGCTTTGACTCAGAAGAATAAGCCTTTGGAGTGGGGATCTAAGTAAGAAGAAGCGTTCCAAACGCTGAAACGGGAGCTATGTGATGCTCCTGTTTTGTCCTTACCCAATGGAAACGATGATTTCGTTATCTTCTGTGACGCGTTGAATCTAGGCTTTAGTTATGTTCTTATGCAACGAGGTAAAGTCATAGCTTATGCGTCTAGACAGCTAAAAATTCACGAGAAGAACTATACGACTCATGATCTTGAATTAGGAGCTGTGATTTTCGCACTCAAAATCTGGAGACACTACCTCTATGGAATGAAGTGTGTGGTTTTCACAAGACCACAAAAGTCTCCAGCACATTCTTAATCAGAAGGAGCTGAACATGAGGCAGCGACAATGGTTGAGCTCTTGAACGATTACGGTTTTGAGATTCGCTACCTTCCTGGTAAGGCGAATGTTGTAGCCGATGCTCTTGGTCGAAAGGAGCGAGTCAAGCTTCATTTTGTTCAAACTCTATCTGATATTCAATCTCGTGTCCTTCAAGAACAACGATTTTGTGTAAACGAGGACTTATTGAAATATGAGCTACCACTTCAACACGAGCTTAAACTCGAAACGAAAGGGCGATGGGTTGCTCTATTTTAAGAATCCTTGTGGATGATTATCGCCCAAATCGGAGCCCTGATTGGATTCCTAGTACACCTTAATATGTACATTACAACTCAATAAGGACAAACCGAATTCCTATTAAGATCTTCCTATCTTCATAGTTAGATTCTTGAAAATATTTAAAGTGCCAAATGAAATCCACGGATTGGATTCCTGGTATGCTTTAAATTCCCGTGTCCAAAGATAACAAATTAAAGGTCAAATTAAACAATTATGCTATTATGTGATTATGTGTTTATGTGTTCTCCTCTATGTTTTTGTGTGATCCGATTTTCGTTATCCAAATCCCCATAGAATCTTCCATATCTTCATATGAGGGATTCATAGTAGGATATTCAAAAGGTACTACCTTAAATCCTTAATGGGCTTCTACGTGGTAGTTAAGACCCTTGGGTTATATAGTACCATTCCATGATTCGAAAAGAGACCCTTGAGTGGTCTAGTTAAAGATTGATTCAAAATCTGGTTAAGAGTGGCATGTGACGATACAGCTGAAAGGACCCTATGGTGGTCCAGTCACACTCATCACAGGTACATTCATTTGGTTTTCCCCTACACATTATTAAATGCACTGTGTGGACTATGCAAGGAATTACGTAATTATGGATGCATACATAATTATAAAAATTCAGTGCACGGAAACCATAGTAAGATTTATCATGTGTAAGAACCAATAGTGACAAAAATAGCGAAACGTGAACAATGTAATGGAGGTACGGTGGACGCACCAATGGCGCTTCATATACATGTATATAAGTGTCCCTCTTACATTGCAAGCATAATGTTATTTAAAGTTACTAGAAGTTCGGAACTCTAACCAGTGTTGTTTTATCTTTTCGACTTCATGTTTCAAGCTTTCACAAGTTTCCTCTAAATAAAATTTCGGGACGAAATTTCCTAAAGTAGGGGAGACTATGACAACTGTGTTCTGTAAGCATCGTATAATGTAAAACAATGTTGGTTATCAATAAAACAATGTGCTTTGGTGTTATTATATGAGTTATTGTGTTGATGATTTTACAATTTGATTCGATTCCGATTTAAAGCTTTAAATCACTTTCTGGAAGGTTATACGCGAACTGGTGCATAAACATAGTCAGTTTAACGCGACAAACACTCCGGAATAGTGACATAAGCCAAACATACCTTAAATATCCTTTACATAACTTAGAAATAAGTTTCGAAGGATTCGGTATGGCAAAAACATGTTATTTGAACTAAAGGACTATTTACGACAAAACTGCGAAACGAACATTGGTGACCACCCGAATAATATTTAAATCCCAAAAATATTCTGTTATGATTAAAATTTTATTTTTAATCAGGTCCGTGTTGAAAAATAAATTAAAACGCTTAAAAGCGCTATTTTTCAAGTTTAAGCGCGTACCGCGTGTTTCTGCGCGACACAGTGCTTCTACTGCAAAACGCAGACAACGCAGCCAGTCTGGGCAACTGAAATTTATTTCAGTAATATTTTGGCGAGTTTTTTTTTATTAAGAAATAAAAATAATTTAGAACGCCATAATCCGGGACTTTAAACGCTAGAGAAAATACCCGGTATCCAGTTAAACACCCGTTTTAGCCTACATATAGCATGTTTATATAAAAATATGCATATATACACACATTTCGTGTATATATGTAGGTAGGACAAGTGCCTTTTCTTTCTTGCCACTTCTCTTCCATTTTGAACACTTGTCTTGCATGCTATCTCATGAGATCTCCAAATATCTTCTATATATTCTTAGATTTTTCATAAGATCACAATCTAAGATCACACTCCATCACCTTCTCTCCTACCCCAAAACCGTCCCCTCTCTCTCTCTCCTCCCATCTTCATCCTTTTCATACTTTGTTCTTGTGAATCAAGTCCTTTTCCAAGCATATTTCAAGTGATTGTGAAGAATTAAAGGTGTTTCCAAGGTGTTTTCAAATGATTCAAGCTTCCTATCATCAAAATCTCATCCCACAACATACTTGAATCTTGAAGGTATAACACTTATGTTTAAATCATACTTTTGATTCTTGGTTGTTCTTGATGATTGAAGTTTCTCTTGAATCTTGGAATTTTCACTAAACTTGAAATCTAACATGAAATGGGTCTTAATACAAGTAATAAAAATGGTGTTGTATATATATACATAACCATACATATGTATGTGTGTATATGAGTTTTGAAGTTTGAGATCTTGTTAAGTACTTGTTTATGTTGTTACATATTCTTGAATGGTGGTAAAAATGCAAGTATTTGGTGATTTATGTATTATATGTTAAATGTAAATTACATCAGCAAATAAACCTGAATATATCACATATTTGATGCTTTTAAACTCATAAAAAAATGATGTTGCTATGATAGTATGCTTTAGGCACTTGTACATGAAGATACATGTTGATGTAAAGCTCAAGAAATGGTAAAAAAGTGTTGTATGACAAAAATGTTTTAGATCAGGTTACAAACACTAAAAATAACATTATTTGGTATATTATGAGGACATAAAACTTTGACATAGGTTTGATGGCTTTGCATGTTGTACATATAGCTTAAAAAGTGGTAAATTATGTGAAATTTGCATGAATTATGTGCTTTGTTTAAGACCTGCACTATCATGAGTATAACCATTATTTATTTCAGTAAATAACATGGGTTGTGTTAAAATTTCAAGTCATTTCGATTTGGGAAGGTTCGGGTAACGTTTGATGCAAAACTATGCGGTAAAACGGTCAAAAATCGCCTTTTCGGAGGATTTTTATTAAACTGTTTAGATCAGTAACCAAACTGATATTTTTGCTATAAAAATAAGTAATTTAACTTATATTAAGTTTACTTGGTGTTTGGTTAGTCATACGTGACTTCCGACGCCCAAAAATGTTACCGAATCGCTAAAATACGTGCTTTTCGACATAACTAGAATGGGTTGTTCATAGGTTATTTTATGTGTTACAATGTGCTATGTGTTTTACAATATGTGTATGATGTTGTGTTAGTGTGGACAAGATTATGTGTATCACGCTTGAGTACATATATACAAATACACCAAAATAATCAAAAATAATAACTTTTCGAGAAATCTCAAAGTTATGTGAAAATTCAAAGTATCGGAGAAACTTCGGTATTTTTTTGTGAGTTTTTGATTATTAAATCATTCTTATTTAATTTAGGACGAATAAATTGAGGGATTGTGTTAACATATAAAAACGCACCCAAAGGTGAGTACATAGATCCCCTCTTTTTACTGTTTTCGATTGTTTTGGGGTGATTCATATGTATCAAAACGATTTCAACGATGGTTTCAAAACAAGTAAGATGGTTTATACTAAACTAATAACGATTTTGATAATGTGAACGAGCTTGTTGGTTGTAGTTACATAACGAATGACATTCATTAATTTTGGCCGAACCGACCAGTATTAGGTTATGGTACCATAGGATCTGACAAATCCCGTTATCAGACTGCACCCATGGTTATGTGTGGGTTAGGTGGGTAACGACTGAATCTGTGATTGTTAATTTACCCTTTGGTGGTTTATTAATGCGAGAAGCGATACGCGAGATAGTCGAGTCACGAAGGTTTGGATGTTATTAGCGAGACAATCAAAAGTAGTTTCACGATCTAAAACGAGAATGATTTAAACGACTAAAGCGATTTTTAACGAATTAAACAATTTGGGTAAACGAATGGTTTTCGGTTAGTGTTTAGATAACGGGACGAGTGTAATGTGATGAAAGCATGGTGGATACGCCGCTGGTACTTCCTATATATATATATATATGTTTTCATCATATTACATACCGTGGCGTTATTTAGTTCACTTGGGTAAACAATTTGAAACGATGTCACACAAACGAGGTTTTCGAAACGATATAAACTATACGAGTTTTATTAACGAGATTTTATTAAATAAATGTTTTGGGTTAAGAATCATGGCTACGAGATTTTATACACTATCACCAACTTGATTTGAGTTGGTTAGTTATGCCGCAATACTAATATTTTCAAAACAAGGTTTTTAATTAAGTATTGCAACATGTAAACTAGCCATGAATCCGACACTCTCAAAACCCTATGTACTCGCCAGCATTTCTTTGCTGACTTTGTTTTCACATATGTTTCAGGTGTTGTTGAACGATGTTGATTGTTAGGATGCATGCTCACATAGGATTGGACGAGGCCTTAGTGACTTAATAACAATGATAGACTATGTTTAACTTGTTTACTTAGATTTCCAGACGATGTAAATAATTAATGTTTAATAAAACGAAACTTCAAATTTCCGTGTGTTTTGAAACAATGATTCTGTTACAACACTCCCCGACGATTCCGCCGTGATTTGTTGTTTTCCGCGGTCGGGGTGTGACACTCTGGTTCAGATAGTTGTTTTTCTCCAATCTCTGCCCAATAGACTGGAGTTCGGCACTTTCGTCCATAAAGTGCTTCAAACGTTGCAGCATTAATGCTAGTATGATAGTTGTTATTGTAAGAAAATTCTATTAATCGTAAATGATCGTCCCAATTTCCTCCAAAATCAATTACACAGGCTCTAAGCATATCTTCCATCGTCTGAGTTGTCCTTTCGCTTTGTCCATCCGTTTGTGGATGATAAGCTATGCTTAGATTTAACTTGGTTCCCATTGCTTTTTGGAAAATATTACTTGGCTAATTGTTCCATACTGAAAGTTTCCTTCATTGGTAAGAAATGAGCAGATTTGGTCAATCTATCTACAATCACCCAGATGGTATCATTACCTTTTCGTGTCTTGGGTAATTTGGTAACAAAGTCCATTGTTATCAATTCCCATTTACATATTGGCATTTCTAATTGCTGTAATAACCCTGAAGGTTTCTGATGTTCGGCTTTAACCTATGAACAGGTTAGACATTTAGTAACGTAGTTTGCTATATCCTTTTTCATTCCTATCCACCAGAAATTCTTTCTTAGATCTTGATACATCTTATCACTTCTGGGATGTATAGTATACTTAGACTTATGAGCTTCTTCTAGAATTATGTGGCGTAAGTTTCCTTGTTTAGGTATCCAGATTCTCTTCTTATGGAATCTCCAAATTCCATCTATTCCTTGTTCTAATTATTTAATCACTCCTTTTAAACCTTCAGCATCATCCTTGATTGTTGCTTCCTGTACTTCTCTAATTTGCTCATTTAAATCTACTTGTAGATTTAACCAGAGTGAATGTACTCATTTTGGCTTTTCATGATATTTCCGACTTAAAGTATCAGCTACTACATTGGCTTTTCCCGCATGATATTGAATATCACAATCATAATCACTAAGAATTTCCATCCATCTTCTCTGCCTCATATTTAATTCCTTTTGCCCAAAAATATATCTTAAACTCTTATGATATGTGAAGACAACAAACTTATTACCATATAGATAGTGTCTCCAAATCTTAAGGGCAAAAACTATGGCTCCTAACTCTAGATCGTGGGTCGTGTAATTCTCTTCATGTTTCTTCAGTTGTCTAGAGGCATAGGCTATAACCTTTTGATGTTGCATCAACACACATCCATATCCTAACTTAGATGCATCACAATAGACTATAAAGTCTTCAGTTCCTTCTGGTAATGCGAGTATGGGTGCGTTGGTTAACCCTTGTTAAACCTTGCTTAAGAATTCTAAAGGCTTCTTCCTGTTTTGGTCCCCATTCAAACTTAACTGATTTGCAGGTCAATTTGGTTAATGGAATGGCTATCCTAGAGAAATCTTGGATAAACCGTCTATAATATCCTACTAGTCCAAGGAAACTTCTTACTTCTGTTGGAGATTCAAGGACTTTCCAATTAGTAATGGACTCTATCTTTGTGGGATCCACATGAATTCCTTCATGATTAACTAAATGTCCAAGGAATTGCACTTCTTGTAACCAAAATTCATATTTTGAGAATTTAGCATATAGCTTTTCTTTTCTCAACAATGTCTGAAATGTATGCAGATGCTCTGTATGATCCTCTCTATTCTTAGAGTAAATTAGAATATCATCTATAACGACAATTATGAATTTATCTAGGTATGGTTTACATATCCTGTTCATCATGTCCATAAATGCAGCTGGGGCATTAGTTAGACCAAATGGCATGATGGTAAATTCATAATGACTGTACCTTGTTCTGAAAGCAGTTTTAGAATTGTCCTCTTCCTGTACTTTCAGTTGATAATATCCTAAACGTAAATCGATTTTAGAAAAGAATCGAGCTCCTTGAGGTTGATCGAACAGATCATCGATTCTCGGTAGTGGGTACTGATTTTTAATCGTAACCTTGTTCAATTCGCGGTAGTCAATGCACATACGCATTGATCTGTCTTTCTTTTTGACGAATAAAGAAGTTCGTCCAACCGTTTCTTCAGTTCCTGCATTTTCTTCGGTGCTAATCGGTAGGGTGCCTTGGCAATTGGTGCCATTCCTGGTATTAGATGAATTCTAAATTCAACCTCTCTATCTGGCGGTAATCCAGGTAATTCTTCTGAAAAAACATCTGAGAATTTAGATATTACAGGAATATCTTTTAATTCTTTTCCTTTAGTGTTAATGATTATGGAAATCATATACACTATTCCTCCTTTCCTTTCATAACTTGCAACTTTCATCACAGAGATGAATTTTGTTGACCTGAATGGCTTATCTCCTTTAATTGTGATCTTTTCATCCGTTGGTGTACTTACTTGTACTGACTTTTGATCACATAAAGTACTGGCATGATTGCCTACCAACCAATCCATTCCTAATACAATATCGAATCAGGCTAGATTCATTGGGTAAAGGTTAGCAGAAAAGTTATGGTTCAAAATTTCTATTCTTACTCCCTGCAAGATTTCACTTATCTTAATGGAGTCTACATTTGCTGTCTCCACCAGACAGTCTTGTTGGAGTTTAGTTAAGGTGGTTGAGAAGTTGTAGATAGAAGTATTGATAAAACTTTGGTTTACACCAGAGTCAAATAATACTTTGGAAAATATATCATTAACTAAAAACATACCGGCTATCACATACGGAATCATCTTGGCTTCCTCAGCTGTCAGAACAAATGCTCTGGCATTTTTCTTAGGTCCTTCGGTTGCTTTAGCTTTGCTGGTTGTTGCTAGAGCTAGTTTTAGACAGTTTGGTTTGATGTGACCAGCTTCTCCACAATTGAAGCATAGCCTATTGCTAGCTCTCGTTCGATATTCTTCTTCCTTATGCCCGGGTTTCTTGCAGAAATTAAAATATCTTGCTGATTTTCCATAATGCTTCTTTTTACAAGTCTTGCAGTAAGGTGCATAGGAAGAACCTGTACCTTTCCCACGGTTGGTATTACCGTAGCGAATTTCTTGGGTAAGCCTTTATGCTAGGTCCTTTCTCTGGTTTTACTCTTGTGTATGTACCAATTCATTAGTCAGGGTGTTGGCTAGTTCTACTGCTTCTTCTATGGTTTGAGGTCTAGCTGCCTTGACTACATGTCTGATCTCACTAATTAATCCCCACAAATAACGGGAGATTAACACTGGCTCAGGTGAGGCTAAGGTTGGCACTATCCTAGCATATTCAAAGAATATGATAGTGTAACCTTTGCAATCTATTCCAGTCATTTTATGATTTAGGAACTTATTGGCAATTTGTTCCTTTTCATTGGGAGGACAGAATTTTCTTTCAACCATTTCCTTAAAGTTGGTCCATTCCATATTATAAACTCTGTCACTTCCTCTAGACTGAAGAATAGTATTCCACCATTCTAAGGCTGCATTCTTAAAAAGATTAGAAGCAAACATAATCTTATCTTTATCTTCATCTGCACATTTACTTATTTTTATGACTGCTTCTGTCTTTTCTATCCAAAGTAAGTCTGCAATGGCTCCTTCATTGTCTGAGAATTCTATTGGTTTGCAGGCCAAGAATTTTTTATAAGAACAACCATAAGAAATGGTTCTCTTCTTTTTGGAATTGGAGCTTGGATCAGGGGTTGGTGATTTCGTTCACACTATGACTTGGTTCAGTGGGTTGACGTTTACTTCCAGTTACAGGTTTATTATTTTCTGCTTCTTTAACTATCTTGATAATATAAGGCATAACATCTATAATTCCTTGTGCAACTATATGTTCGATGGCACTATTATTCACTTGGTTCTCGTTATTATCATTATTCTGGTTTTCCTGATTTACTTCGTTTGACATCTGAATTGTAAACATTTATCAGGTATCAATATCACTGAATAAAATTTAATACAGACATTTATACAATACTCACACAAACAGGTTGATCAAAAACGTCGAACATTGCGACTTTACTCTTTTTATATAGATATGCATCGATTACATATTACAACTGAAAACTAATACACTATTAGTTACGCATCTATATCTATTTTAGTTGATTTAGTTGGTTATACATATAGGGGAAGGTTCAAATGAAAACCACTAGTTAACGCGAAAACTCGAAAACTAACTAAAAAAGCCTAAAAAACATACAAAATTTTTTGTCATACCAATTTTCGCTATTTTAGGTATATAAAAAAACTTTTTTTTAAAAAAAAGTTTGTAGTGCACATGTGAATTATTACACATGTGCACTACAAAAAAAAAATTGAAAAAAAGTTTTTTTATATACAAAAACTAGCGATTTTTTATTAAAAAAAAACTGGTGTGTTTTTTAGGCTTTTTTTAGTTAGTTTCCGAGTTTTCACGTTAAAAATGGTTTTCATTTGAACCATCCCCTATACATACATACATATATACATACATATATATATATAGAAAAAGTATATCGTACATTACGGCTTAACGTACTTCACGTAGGACAACGTGCGTGATTTTAAAATGAACGTGCGTAATTACCTGTCGTACGTGATGTACGTTAAGCCATAATGTACGTTAACCTTCCTATATATATATATATATATATATATATATATAGGATAAGGATCCGTTAGGAACCACCCTTTATTGCGAGAACCGCGAGAACCAATGTGAACACATGGCAAATTTGTAATTAAGTGACATTTAATAAAAAAAACACGCGCTCCTGATTTCCATCCCCTGTTCACGATAGTCTTTTACAATCTAGGGTTTCATTCTAGATCTTGCATCCATCGACTACGGCGACGGCGATCTTACAACGACGACTGATATCACGGCGGCGACATACACATTTTACGGCGGATTCACTTGGGATACTGATTAGGGCGTTGGGGATATTGATTTCGGCTACACATGGCTTCGTCTGACTCATCTCGTGTTGGGGTTGAACCTAACGCATCTAATGATCATCATACAACAACTTATGCATATCATCTACATCCCGATGCTGGTTTTGGCAGCCCATCTGATGTCAATGTCAATCTTATTTCTGTTGTCGGTCCGTCTGATGTCAATCCCTTACCTGCCATCAATCCAAATGAAAGTCGCAATCCTGTGTTTACAACAGTTGCAAGTCGACACACCCTTCATCGGACGCTTGATTCCATGTCTACATTAGGCAACGTAGGCTCTGGGACTGCTAATTTACCTGATCACTCATTATCAGTTGACACCACATCGACTGGTAACACCACATCAACTGGTACAGCACCTACAAGCACAGAACATCAACACATACAATTCATTCGGTTTGAAACTAAAGGTATTTTATATCCATTTTATGTAAATTGTGACTCGTTCAATGATATACTCCTTTGCATCATGTTCACAATTGTTTTATGTTGTAAATTATGATTACTCAATATTATATGCACATGTGCATTGTGTTAACTGCATCATATTACAAATTATGCATCATATTTCAAATTATGTTACATTGCAAATTTATGCACATGTGCATTATGATTGAAAAAATAACTTATGACCTCAGACATTAACTGACAATGCACATGTGCATATTAATTACAATTCTACTATTCATCTGTGTATCATGTTGACCATTTTTTCATTTATTAATTATTTCTCACAGTAAAAATTACGGCTGCCATACATGCTACACCTAACGGCACCCCGAGTTGGATACCTGAAGTTGATGTTAAGTACCTTCCTGTTATAAACAGTACATTTACCCATCGGGAAGATATTGTCATGATGTACAATACGTATGCTACACAATCCGGATTTTCTACTCATATCGGCACATCGAAGAACAAAAAATATCATGACAATCCTAATATGAACATCCGCACTCATAGATATATATTATGTTCAAGAGAAGGACAACCATGGGTCACAGAATCTGACCCCAATGCTCCATCCAAGAATGCTCCAACCATGTATGATAAATCCAAGAAACAACATCGACAAAGCCGATACACAGTTTCTGGGTGCCATGCGCGTATCAAAGTGAGTTATGATCGTGCCACCGAACAATACAAAATATACGATTTCATCGCCGTGCACAACCATTGCATGATTAGTAGCGATAACGCCAACATGTTAAAACAAAATAAGAAACTCGGATTTGAAGAACAACAGTTCATCCACAAAGTTAGCCTTAACAAAATCGGCCCAAATGTTGCACATAACATCCAAGTATCACTTAAAGGCGGGCCTCATAATGTTCGTGGCACGACAAAAGATTTCAAAAATTGCTATAGAGATATACGTTTATTCATTGGTGAACACGATGCAGACATTATCTTACACACCATGAGATCCCGAGTTACCAATCTTAAAGACTTCTATTTTGGTTGCGTCATAGTTGATAATGAGTTGCGATCGTTCTTTTGGGATGATTTTGTATCATTGCGAAATTACGAGGCTTTTGGTGATGTATGTGCATTTGATGCTACGTATGACACTAACAAGTAAGATACTACACTTTCCAACATGTGCAATTATTATTAATTTTTTAATATAATATGTTTTCTTTACAGGTACAAATTGATTTTTGTGCCATTCACCGGAGTTGATCATCACAAGAAATGTGTTATCTTTGGCGTTGGCATGTTATATGATGAGACTATAGAGTCATATACATGGTTATTGAACACCTTCCTTGCTGCACACAAGAAACAACCAATATTTATTCTCACTGACCAAGATGCATCAATGAAACAAGCTGTATCAACCGTTTTCACAAACTCCATCCATCGTTTATGCATGTGGCACATAATGAGAAAACTTCCATCCAAGGTAAACACCATATTTTAATATTAACACAACTCCAATTAAACCATATAATATGATTAACTAATTCTATTTTTTATTATTCACGTATCTTTTTTTGCAGATTTCAAATGACATCCTTGATAATACTACCCTTCGTTCATCAATACATAAATTGGTGTGGAATTTATTCATCACACCACAAACATTCTAAGAAAGATGGCATGTATTAATGGATGAATATCATCTAGACAATCATCCTTGGCTATGTGAGATGTTTGCTATACGGCATGAATGGGTCCCGTGTTATTTCAGAGAGATACCGATGTGTTGTTTGATGAAGACTACATCAAGATGCGAGAACTCAAACGTGCGTTTTAAAGTCAACTCATCAGAAACTAACACATTAGTTCAATTTATGATGTGTTTTGATACCAGTATTGATGCTCAGCGGCACACACAACTAGATCTCGAATTTAAAAGCGACATATCGACCCCTCGTTTATCTACCGGTCTTCGCATAGAGGCACACACGTACGAAACATACACATGGTCCAAGTTTCTTGAAGTTCGAAAAGAAATATACATGGGCATGTTCCATTGCATGCCAATTGAACGTCCTGGAACGACCGACATAAAAAAATTACACTGTTCGTCACTGCAAATCAAACATGTCATATGTCAATGAATTTGAGGTATGTCCTTACTATCCAATATGTTTTAATGTTCAATATAAACAACATAACTACCCAATATGTTTTAATATGTTTTAAATATTACCATTGTTTCATATTACAATCAATATAACTATTATAATTGTTTCTCTGATTATTTTTTGTTATGTACCTGTATTTTATTTTGCACATGTGCATGTGTATTTTATTATGCACATGTGCATGTATCAACGAATGTATTTGTGCATGATACCCTCAATATACCATTACTGCATATTAACCTCAGTATACCTATTATAACTGTTTGTTTGATTATTTTTTGTTATGCACATGTGCATGTATCAAAGTTTGTCTGATTATTTTTTGTTATTCACTTGTGCATATATTAAACAGTGTATTTGAATCGATTATTTTATTATACATGATAACTTATTCACTTGTGCATATTACCCTTCATGTATACATTCTATTTATAATATATGTTATGCACATGTGCAGGTGTCACTCAATGTACCTGAACAAACAGTAAGTTGTACATGTCTTGGGTTCACTCGTATTGGATACCTATGCCGACATGTATTCTGTATATTCCGTTACAACCAAATTGAACGAATACCGTCCCACTACATCATTCCACGTTGGAAACGAGATGCGCTCCCGTCAGTTGTGTATAGCATATCTAACATGTACTCATCTGACAATAGCGAGTTTGCTATCATCCACAATGAAATAATGGATTTAGTCACTCAATGCACAAACCGACTCAGACGCAATCCTGATCATCTATGTTCCTTATCTTCTGAGATCAAACGCATCAGAAACCGCATATTCGAATCGTTCCCGTGTGAGCCTCAGCCTCGTTCCGTCCAAAAAACTGCAAACATCAGCAACATATTAAACATACTTGCAAATCTAAGCACAAGTGTCCATCCTCCTCAAGGTATTTGAAACAAAGGTTGTGGGACCAAAAAAACAACGGATTGGCCCTGGTGGTCAAAAAATTAAAGATAAATTAAAGAATGCCGGTAAACGACAAAAAGCCACCCATTTATGCAACAAATGCAACAAATATGTATTTGACCATGATTCCCGCAATTGCGAGAAGATTAAGGCTACAAAACTTGTTGCACGAGCAGCTAAACGTGCTGATGCTATCGCCGCTGGACTACCCGCCCCGTCTGATTCCGGTTCTGATGATACTGATGTTGATCTCGATGACACCGATGATGATGATACCAATGATGACATCGATGAGTATAATTCTTCTGATTATGATGCATCTGAATACCCCCTCTCCATGCAAAAACCGCCCGTACCCGAACGAACAAATGTTAGGCGTGAATCTGAACAGTCTTTTTAGCCTGATCAAACCCTTAGGCGTTCAACCAGACGTCGCAAACCATCCAACATAGCTCATGATTCTTGATTGATATATTATATATTACAACTTATGATTATCGAACTTATCTAATTACGACTATCAATGTTTGTTTTGGTTATTTTGTGACAACTCGAGTTTCCGACTTTCACTTTCGCATTAAATGCACGTTGACTTTGACTGATTAGTTGTTTGACTTGTCTTACTTTGTAACTGTACACTTTGTTAGAATGAAACGCATTGTGTTTGCATGATTTTGTGTTTGGTTGTATAACATGAGACGGTTTAGAAAACTAAAACTGTTTAACACAATGAAAGGACCCGACGAAACAAAGTGTTTCGCCAAGACCAAACCCGACGAAACAGAAGCCGTTCCGTCGGCAAATCCGTTTCGCCGGCCCAACTACTACGCGAAGCCCAGTAGAGGCCCAGTAGTGTTACGTCGATGTATACATTAGGGAACCCGGTCATTCGTTATTATCTTGGCAACCAGAAACCCTAGAAGCACTGTGTCGGCAACCTAAGAGTAATCAGAGACCTACTATCGATCTAACTATCATTCGGTCAGTAAATCTATGTGTTCTTGATTGATCTTTCATCCGTATACGTATTTACATGTCATGTGATTCTGTTATGATGATGTATATTTGTAACCAACACTACATGTTGAATATTAGGGTTCTTGTCATGATGATGATTGCACAATGTAAAAGTCATTGACACATAACAGGTCACGTGAATGGATGTGATGAGTGTTAGCCTATTGTGCGGTCCAATTATATGTGAGATTTGTGAATTGTGAGTTAAGGTTCATGTGATATTCATGATTAGTTGCCATCACATCTACTGTTGTAAATCATATAATCAATTGTTTGTTTTGATGTCCCATGTAAGTTGGTAATGCACTAGTGAGAGTTGGTCCAATCACCTCTTGAGGTGATTAAAATTGTCTGCCATTGAAGTGATAAAAGTCATGATGATTAGATGATTATTTTGGTGATAAATGAATATTGATGATTTCTGAATAAATCCTGTATGATCTTTGTATAATGTTGACGGCTGCTAGGGTTCTGCATGAAACTGATTATGACGTAACTAATGCCTTCACGAAACTGATTTGACGAAACGGAGGTTTTGACGAAACAAAACTCACGACGAAACAGATTGTGTTTCGCCGAAGGGTATATGACGAAACAGATTGGGATTCGTCGAAGGGGCTCACGGCGAAACAGAGGGTGTTTCGCCGACCTGGGTAATTCATACAGTAACTGTTTCCGTAAGACTTAACTGAGTTAACTAACTGCCGTTAAATGTTAAACATGACTTGAATGCTTGCGAATACGTACTACTTGCTTATACGTGAACAACTTGAACACAAACTGATTATTCTATACGTGCATACTCTAGGACGTGATTGATTTACTTGCGAGCACATATTTAGCATACCGAGCAAACCAAGGTGAGTTCACACAGCCAAGGCATGGGATTCTCGGGTTGGGAATCGGGTTGGATTATTTGAAATGGATAACTACTCGTACTTACGCTATCGCTAGACTATAGACCATCGTCCTCAGGATAGTCAGGACACTTACGTAAAACCTACGTAACCCAGTATCTACCATTGTCTCCCGGGTCGGGAGGACACTTACGTAAAACCTACGTAAACTAATACCTACCATTGTCTTCCGGGTCGGAAGGAAACTTACGTAAATCCTACGTAAACCCCACACGTACCACTGTCCTCGGGGAAGGGCACTCACGTAAATCCTACGTGACCTTGTACGTATTCCTGTTCTCGGATTAAGAAGAACACATGGTTGCAAATAGTCTAGTAAGTGCAAATATGGGAAGCCCCCATTAGTAAAGATAAACGTGGGAAACCCCCACTAGTAATACATATGACCATGGGAAACCCCCACCATTAGTGCGTATTAACATGGGAAGCCCCCACCTATCGAACATACAAACGATCTAGTTAATAACGTAATGATTTGCATCGAACTTACTTTCTGTGAACTCGCTCAACTAGTTGTTGACTCTCTCTGCTGCATGCCTTGCAGGATCTTAGGTACATTGGAGCTTGCACAGGGAGGAGCAGGTCGTTGTAGGCACGGATTGTGGATCTTATATTGAAACATCAAACATTGAACTTATTACTTACGTTGGGTTTACATTTTTATGCTTCCGCTATACACTTAACATGTTTTGTTGGAACACCTTTCATATCGTTTGGTTTAAACTACATTTAATTCTTATTGCGTTTGATATGATTGGTGGCTTGATCCTGGTCAGTCACGCCTCCAAGCGGTGATACTCCGCGTGTGGATTTTGGGGGTGTGACAGATTGGTATCAGAGCCATTGGTTATAGAGAACTCGGTTTTAATAAGGGGAAAACGATTTTGTTAAAACCAGACTATAACCAGAACAGTGCTCTCAACGATCCACAACGACGCTTCGCTCCACGTGCAAGGCTCAATATCATAGGTACTACTATTCATGTTACTTTACCTACTTGCTAGAATTACATAGAACTTTGCTCGTGGTATGCTCAGATTACAGAACCTACTATATGTTATTGCTTGAGAATACTTGTGTGCTCACTCTCTTCGCACTATTCGCGAACCTCTCACCCACATGTTCTCCTTGATGTCAAGATCATGAGTGGACGCGTTAACCTAACTCAAGCCCAGTTGGCGGCTTCGATCACTGAGCAAGTTACTGCAGCACTCGCAACTGCCCAGGCAGGAGGTGTAACCTGCCATCACCACTTACTCTAGGATCTTTAGATCCTACTCTCGTAACTCAACACTTGTGCTTAATTTTGATTACTCTAACGCACACGACAAGTCAACACGCTCAGCCACCTGTATGCACATACAAGACTTTTAAGGACTGTCGTCCTACTACTTTCAGCGACACTGAAGGAGCTGTTGGACTCCTCCATTAGTTCGAGGAACTGGAATCGGCCTTCGAGTGTGAATGACCCGAGGCTCGTAGGGTGAAATATGCCACTGTTACTCACGAAGGCACTGCGTTAACTTGGTGGAACGCGCGAGTTCAGATGCTGGGGCTGGCGGCTGCTAATGCCACCCCATGGAATGATTTTAAGGAACTGATCAAACGTGAATACCACAGTCGTGATGACATCCACAAGCTGGAAGTGGAGTCCTTTAACATGAAGATGACGGGGTCAGAGATAGAAGCGTACACGAAACGATCCAACAAACTGGCAATTTTGTGTCCAACTATGGTGGATCCTCCCATAAAGAGCTTTGAGCTGTACCTCAAAGGCTTAGTACCAGGAATTCAAAACTATGTGATGACGGCTAATCTTGCTACTATTCAAGATGTTACTCATCTTGCTCATCGTCTCACAGACCAGGCAGTGGGACAGAACAAGCTGCCTCAACGTATCAGCGATACTACTACCACTACTACTTCCACTACTTCTGCTACCCTAAGTGCAAACGATGTAACTCGCACCACAGCGGGCAGTGCAACCGAAATCATTGTCATTGATGCGACAAGCTTGGTCATGGAGCCAAAGATGGTAGAAACTCACGTCCTGCAAGCCAGAACCAACAACAACAGACACAAGATCTTCAGAATCAGCAGCAACAACAGGGTAACAAGGGATGTTATCAGGGTGGTGCTGAAGGTCTCTTCAAGAGACACTGCCCACGGTTGAACCAGAACCAGAATCAGAACCACAACCAAGGAAACGGGAACTAGGGAAGACAACAACGAGGGTAATAACGACGGCAATGGTGCCAGGGGTCGAGTGTTCGTGATTGGTCAGGGTGATACTAGGAATGACCCCAGCGTTACGATGGTTCCGACATCGTCATTGGTATGGATTGGTTATCCCAACAACAAGCAAAGATTCTATGCAAGGAGAAGATCATTCGTATTTCCCGTTCTGGTAAAGAACCTCTCGAAGTTCAAGGCGACAAGAGTGGTGTCGTGAGTGGCATCATTTCTTTCTTGAAGGCTCAGAAGTGTTTACGTAAGGGCCACACAGCTGTTTTAGCACTCGCTACTGATACATCGAAGAAAGAGAAAAAGATTGAGGATATTCCTGTAGTACGCGATTTTCCTCAAGTGTTTCCTGAAGAGTTACCTGGGTTACCGCCTCATCGTCAGGTTGAATTTCAGATCGAGCTAGCTCCAGGAGCAGCACCCATAGCTCGAGCACCTTATCGCTTAGCTCCAACCGAACTGGAAGAACTGTCTAAGCAACTGCAAGAACTCTTGGAAAAGGGTTTCATACGTCCTAGCTCTTCGCCTTGGGGAGCTCCAGTACTATTTGTAAAAAAGAAGGACGGTACCTTCCGCATGTGTATAGACTACCGCGAATTGAACAAAGTGACTGTGAAGAATCGCTATCCTCTTCCACGCATTGACGATTTATCCGACCAGTTGCAAGGGTCGAACTATTACTCGAAGATGGATCTAAGGTCAGGGTATCATCAACTGAGAGTCCGGGATAAGGACGTCTCCAAAACAGCGTTCAGAACACGCTACGGCCACTACGAGTTTCTAGTCATGCCTTTCGGGTTGACGAACGCGCCCGCGGTTTTCATGGATCTTATGAACAGGGTTTGCAAACCTTATCTTGACAAGTTCGTCATTGTTTTTCATCGACGACATACTGATCTATTCGAAGAGTCAGGAGGAACACGAGCAGCACTTACGACTTATTTTGGAACTTCTTCGAACGGAACAGCTATACGCTAAGTTTTCAAAATGCGACTTCTGGCTTCGTGAAGTCCACTTTCTAGGCCACGTGGTAAACAAGGATGGGATTCATGTCGATCCATCCAAGGTAGATTCGATCAAGAACTGGCCTGCACCTCGCACACCAACAGAAATACGCCAATTCTTGGGTTTGGCAGGTTATTACAGATGGTTCATTAAAGACTTTTCGAAGATTGCTCAGCCGCTTACACTACCGACACAGAAAGGTGTTGTTTATCGTTGGGGTAATACACAGGAAACAGCGTTCCAACACTTAAAGGATAGACTTTGTAGCGCACCTATTCTCTCATTACCTGAAGGCACGGACGATTTTGTAGTCTACTGCGACGCATCTATCCAAGGTCTTGGATGTGTATTGATGCAAAGGGATAAAGTCATTGCTTATGCTTCGCGTCAACTTAAGATTCACGAACGGAATTACACTACACATGATTTAGAGCTGGGAGCTGTTGTTTTTGCACTCAAGATATGGAGACACTACTTGTACGGTGCCAAATGTGCTATCTACACTGACCACAGAAGCCTCGAACATATATTCAAACAGAAGGAACTGAATATGCGACAACGACGGTGGGTCGAACTGCTAAACGACTACGAATGCTCAATCAGGTACCACCCAGGCAAAGCCAATGTTGTGGCTGACGCCCTCAGTCGAAAGGACACCGCGCCTAAGCGCGTGCGAGCTTTACAACTCACTATACAGTCTAGTCTTCCTTCCCAGATACGAAATGCTCAGGTAGAAGCATTGAAACCAGACAACGTCAGGGCTGAAGCCCTACGCGGCTCAAGGCAACGCTTAGAACAGAAGGAAGATGGTGCTTATTACGTAACAGGACGCATCTGGGTCCCACTCTATGGTAACCTACGAGAGCTTGTAATGGATGAAGCTCACAAGTCTCGCTACTCGGTACATCCAGGTTCGGATAAAATGTACCACGACATCAAAACTACATACTGGTGGCCTAGCATGAAGGCCCACATAGCCACATACGTTAGCAAATGCTTGACTTGTGCGAGAGTCAAGGCAGAATATCAGAAACCGTCAGGACCACTCCAACAACCTGAGATACCACAATGGAAATGGGAACAAATTTCCATGGATTTTGTTATTGGCCTGCCTAGATCTCAACGTGGGAATGATACTATTTGGGTGATCGTGGATCGACTCACAAAGTCTGCACACTTCCTGGCTATCAAGGAAACGGATAAGTTCTCCACTCTAGCAGACGTATATCTTAAGGAAGTGGTTTCAAGGCACGGGGTGCCAACCTCCATTATCTCAGATCGTGACGCACGCTTCACTTCAGAACTATGGCAAGCGATGCACAAATCTTTTGGCTCTCGATTAGACATGAGCACAATTTATCACCCTCAGACGGATGGGCAGTCTGAGCGCACTATTCAAACCTTAGAAGACATGCTTCGTGCATGTGTAATCGATTTCGGCAACGGCTGGGAAAAACATCTCCCGTTAGTGGAGTTCTCGTACAATAACAGCTACCACACCAGCATTAAAGCTGCTCCATTTGAGGCATTGTACGGACGTAAATGCCGGTCACCTCTTTGTTGGGCAGAGGTGGGTGATGGTCAAATCACAGGTCCAGAACTCGTAGTTGATACTACAGAAAAGATTGCTCAGATACGACAACGCATGGCGGTAGCTCGCGACCGTCAGAAAGCATACGCAGATAAAGACAGGAAACTACTCGAATTCCAGGTTGGGGATCGAGTGCTACTTAAAGTTTCACCCTGGAAGGGTGTGGTTCGTTTTGGCAAACGAGGCAAGCTCAATCCGCGATACGTTGGACCGTTCGAAATTATAGAGAAGATAGGCAGGGTGGCCTACAGACTGAACTTACCAGCAGAACTCAGTGCAGTTCACAACGTATTTCATGTGTCGAATCTGAAGAAGTGTCTGTCAGATGAGACCCTCATAGTTCCTTTGAAGGAGCTCACTATCGATGAACAGTTACATTTCGTCGAAGAACCAGTTGAAATCACGGACCGGGATGTTAAGGTCCTCAAGCACACTAGAATACCTCTTGTACGAGTTCGTTGGAACTCCCGTCGTGGCCCAGAGTTCACCTGGGAACGAGAAGATCAAATGGAACTCAAATATCCCCAGTTATTCGGAACCAATGCAACTACTACTGAGGCTGAAGCTACCAATACAGAATTTCGGGACGAAATTCCAAATCAACGGGGGGATGATGTGACACCCCAAGAAAACCAGTAATTTTCGCAAACCTGCTCGGGGAGCCGCGATACGATACAGGTAAACAACGTCACACCACTAGCTTCCTCAGTAACCGCATGCTAAATTTCGGGACGAAATTTCTTTCAAGTTGGGGATAATGTGACAACTCGAGTTTCTGACTTTCACTTTCGCATTAAATGCACGTTGACTTTGACTGATTAGTTGTTTGACTTGTCTTACTTTGTAACTGTACACTTTGTTAGAATGAAACGCATTGTGTTTGCATGATTTTGTGTTTGGTTGTATAACATGAGACGGTTTAGAAAACTAAAACTGTTTAACACAATGAAAGGACCCGACGAAACAAAGTGTTTCGCCAAGACCAAACCCGACGAAACAGAAGCCGTTCCGTCGGCAAATCCGTTTCGCCGGCCCAACTACTACGCGAAGCCCAGTAGAGGCCCAGTAGTGTTACGTCGATGTATACATTAGGGAACCCGGTCATTCGTTATTATCTTGGCAACCAGAAACCCTAGAAGCACTGTGTCGGCAACCTAAGAGTAATCAGAGACCTACTATCGATCTAACTATCATTCGGTCAGTAAATCTATGTGTTCTTGATTGATCTTTCATCCGTATACGTATTTACATGTCATGTGATTCTGTTATGATGATGTATATTTGTAACCAACACTACATGTTGAATATTAGGGTTCTTGTCATGATGATGATTGCACAATGTAAAAGTCATTGACACATAACAGGTCACGTGAATGGATGTGATGAGTGTTAGCCTATTGTGCGGTCCAATTATATGTGAGATTTGTGAATTGTGAGTTAAGGTTCATGTGATATTCATGATTAGTTGCCATCACATCTACTGTTGTAAATCATATAATCAATTGTTTGTTTTGATGTCCCATGTAAGTTGGTAATGCACTAGTGAGAGTTGGTCCAATCACCTCTTGAGGTGATTAAAATTGTCTGCCATTGAAGTGATAAAAGTCATGATGATTAGATGATTATTTTGGTGATAAATGAATATTGATGATTTCTGAATAAATCCTGTATGATCTTTGTATAATGTTGACGGCTGCTAGGGTTCTGCATGAAACTGATTATGACGTAACTAATGCCTTCACGAAACTGATTTGACGAAACGGAGGTTTTGACGAAACAAAACTCACGACGAAACAGATTGTGTTTCGCCGAAGGGTATATGACGAAACAGATTGGGATTCGTCGAAGGGGCTCACGGCGAAACAGAGGGTGTTTCGCCGACCTGGGTAATTCATACAGTAACTGTTTCCGTAAGACTTAACTGAGTTAACTAACTGCCGTTAAATGTTAAACATGACTTGAATGCTTGCGAATACGTACTACTTGCTTATACGTGAACAACTTGAACACAAACTGATTATTCTATACGTGCATACTCTAGGACGTGATTGATTTACTTGCGAGCACATATTTAGCATACCGAGCAAACCAAGGTGAGTTCACACAGCCAAGGCATGGGATTCTCGGGTTGGGAATCGGGTTGGATTATTTGAAATGGATAACTACTCGTACTTACGCTATCGCTAGACTATAGACCATCGTCCTCAGGATAGTCAGGACACTTACGTAAAACCTACGTAACCCAGTATCTACCATTGTCTCCCGGGTCGGGAGGACACTTACGTAAAACCTACGTAAACTAATACCTACCATTGTCTTCCGGGTCGGAATGAAACTTACGTAAATCCTACGTAAACCCCACACGTACCACTGTCCTCGGGGAAGGGCACTCACGTAAATCCTACGTGACCTTGTACGTATTCCTGTTCTCGGATTAAGAAGAACACATGGTTGCAAATAGTCTAGTAAGTGCAAATATGGGAAGCCCCCATTAGTAAAGATAAACGTGGGAAACCCCCACTAGTAATACATATGACCATGGGAAACCCCCACCATTAGTGCGTATTAACATGGGAAGCCCCCACCTATCGAACATACAAACGATCTAGTTAATAACGTAATGATTTGCATCGAACTTACTTTCTGTGAACTCGCTCAACTAGTTGTTGACTCTCTCTGCTGCATGCCTTGCAGGATCTTAGGTACATTGGAGCTTGCACAGGGAGGAGCAGGTCGTTGTAGGCACGGATTGTGGATCTTATATTGAAACATCAAACATTGAACTTATTACTTACGTTGGGTTTACATTTTTATGCTTCCGCTATACACTTAACATGTTTTGTTGGAACACCTTTCATATCGTTTGGTTTAAACTACATTTAATTCTTATTGCGTTTGATATGATTGGTGGCTTGATCCTGGTCAGTCACGCCTCCAAGCGGTGATACTCCGCGTGTGGATTTTGGGGGTGTGACATATTTTTTATTAATGAACTTATCTAATTATGACTATCATTTTTTTTAATATATTCATCATTGTCATCATATTATTCTGTTATCAATTATGTATTACATGCAATTATCTGTATCAATTATGTATTACATGCAATTATATGTGATTGTATTATTATCCACTTAACATAATGTAATTTTATTAATAACCATTTAACTCACAGCATTGATATTGATGCTTAACTTGCCGTATGCACATGTGCATATGTATTTACAAGTTATATCTACCATTTTAACACACTTGTTTATTTATATAATATTGTTTAACATTATACATGTTACAAATATGAATTTAAAACCATTTGTTATACCTTACATATAAATATACCCAATTGTAATACATTATATAAACTTATCCTTTAATCTGTACGTTGTATCACTTTATGCACATGTGCATACACATCATCTAATTTATATAACTTTATGCACATAATGCATGCACATGTGCATACGGGTCATTTAATTTGTTAATCAACATAACATAACATATTTTAACAAACATATAAATTTATAACTAATAACATGCATTTAACAATTATTACCATACATTACTGTGACTTTAATCATATTAATGCACATGTGCATACACAACAAACAATACGAACTGTAACTCCAAACATTGATTACAATATCATCCATCCAACATACCAATTGCTAAAATACCAACTGCTCAATATATCAACTAACAAGTATTAGTAACACAATGAGCTAGTTCCAACCACAACTAACCAAAACTATAACATACATCATAACGGTACCAACTTGTTACCTTCCCAACACAACTATCCAACATGCCAAACCAAAAAAACAAACCAAAGTACCAGTTTGTTAGTGCATGGAATGTCTGTTGACTACGTTTACATTGAGTCTTAGGTCAAGATAAGTCAAAATAGGAGCTTGAAATTCAAAATTAGGGTTTAATATGTTAATTTCGCTCATATGTACATTTAGTTAGGAGATTTCGCTTATAGGGTTACTAGGTAGTTTCGCTTATATGGTCTCATGGGGTTTCGCTTATATGGCAGTCCATATAAGCGAAATCAGCCACTCTATAAATACCCTCATGTGTGATCTTTCATTGTAACTTGGAGCGAAACCTGTTCATGTGCTAGGTGACGAAACTCTGTCAAATTGTAATCAGAAAGCATCAATAGAGAAGAATTTGAAAGAGAAAAGCTGTTGTTACTTTGTATACACTGATTCCGCCTTTGTACACAAAGATGAACTGCCTTGACTGACTTTTCAGGGTCGCAAAACGGTCCAACAAGTGGTATCAGAGCTTCAGGACGAGGAGTTCATACTACTACAGCTGATTCGACAAAATTCTCTCATTTCTACTCACTTTCTCTTATACTTTTTCGATTTGAACTGGTTCCTACGGTTGAAATGACCTGATTTTCGAGTATAACGTGTAAAATACAGTAATAACAAACCCTAGAAAGATTCAGGTTAAAACACGGAATAAAAATGGTAAAAATCAACTAAAAACCATGTTTCGCTTTTTCGGACATCGAAGGTTTCGCTCGAAATAACTTGATAGTTTCGCTTATTCGAACAAGTTAGATCCGTTCATACGAACAAGTTAGTTCAGCTCATACGGACATTTCTAGTTTCGCTTATACGGACATTGCCTATTTCGCTTATACGGACATTGCCTATTTCGCTTATACGAACATTGCCTATTTCGCTCATAGGGTTTCGCTCATAGGAACCTATCTAATTTCGCTTTTGTGTCATACAACCTGATTTCGCTTATCAGTCATTCAGACTGATTTCGCTTTTGTGACATATGTGATTTCGCTTATTTGTCACAAAATTGATATTTCGCTCATTTGTCACAGTTTTCAAAATTTCGAAAATTTTTCTAAGTGTTTGCTGATTTTGCAGGTACATTCAAGATGGATGACATATTCTTGAACCCGTTTAGTGACATGTACGCATTTGCTGGAAATTCGGGAGACGATTCATCTACAAGCAACAACAATGAGAATCCATCGAATACGAAGAAAAAGTTAACGGAAGCTTGGGAATCTGAAAGTGCCTTCAGAACATTCAATAAACCTCCAAAACTAATGGCTATCGAGGAATACAGTCGGTGGTCAAGAAAGTTTGAAGATTGGTTGATGGCATTCGCATTTCCCAGCTGGAAGAGTCTGAAAAACGGTTATGTCAATGGAAACAAAAATGGTGAAACTCTAACATCAGCTGAGGAGATTGAATCGTTTGTAGCTGAACAAAAGTGTGTGGCTTTGTTGTTCCAATCCGTCCGGGAAGACATAATCTCATTGATCGATTATTCAAATGCAAAAGATCTTTGGAAAAAGTTAGAAAAGAAATGTATAGGTAGTGAAGAAATCAAGAAAAACAAAATGAAACTACTTAGGAAAGAGTTTGATATGTTTGGGTGTTTAAAGAACGAGTCAGTTTGTAAAATGATAGAAAGGTTTGGTCATCTGAAGCTGGAATTAGCAAGACATGATATCAAATATCCTGATGATGAGCTTATTGACAAATTGTTCGATTCATTGCCAGACGAGATGGATTAGAGATATTATGCGTTGATGCTGAAGAACACTATTGAGCCTGAAAAGTTGACTGTGGATTTGTTGATTGAGAGACTTGAAAGTCACGAGCTGGAACTGAAGAAGACATACAAAGTCAATCACTCATCTTACCAGCAGAATTTGGAGTTGTATTATCCAAAAAGTATGATGCCAAAAGCAAGTTCTCCCAAGACTGCGTTTTCTGCTGAAAATGTGTCCACAGCAAGCAAAGAAAGTCAAAGTGGTCAAAGCAGTGGAAGTCACAGTAGTTATCACAATGGATCTTCATCATCTGGAAGTCATTCTGATGCAAAGAATCGGTTTCAATGCAACATCGCAATAGACTTGAAGAATGCTCAGAATTTTGATGAGGAGTCGGCCAAACAACAGATGATCTTTCTAGCATCTGTGTTGGAATCTTATGAAGGGCTAGTAGCAGGGAAGATAGGCAACACCAACCTAACAAAAGAAGATTATGACCAAATAGATCCTGAGGAAATGGAGCTAATCGACATTCGTTGGTGTATGGCCAGTGCTGTTCGTCGAGCACAGCGTTTCATGGAAATTACCGGCAGGAAGACAATTGGTGGTCCATCTACCAAGCTGGGTTTTGATAAGTCCAAAGTGACATGCTTCAAGTGTAAGCAGAAAGGTCACTTCAAGCGAGAATGCAGAAACGCATATGCTGATGAGTCAGAGAACCCTTTCAGAGAAGATTACTACAAGAAGGCAATTTATCACCAGAATAAATCTGAGCCGCCTAGATTGAAGCAGGTTGAAGATAATAGAGAGAAATCTAGAGCTCTTGCGGTGATTTACGATGATGAGGGGTTGGTTACGCGTTCATGGCGAAAAACAAACCTATTCCTTGGAAAGATAACCGTACTGAAGAGCAGAAGTATCAATACAGAAAAATGTTGGCTGAAAACAGAATAATTAGAATTTCTGGTATCTACCTGGAAGCGAGAAGATGGGATCCGGACAGGGAGTGTTATCTTGATCCATATGGAAATATTGCAGTTGATGACAAAACTCTTGATCTGGAAGCCATAATAAAGGAGTTCAAAGATGAGGATGAGTATTGGCAGAATAAATGGTGGGGAACTGGAGATGAGAAAGGGAAAGAAGAGAAAGAGAGGAAGGAGAAAGAAGAGAAAGAGAAGAAGGAGAAAGAAGATATAGAGAAGTCAAAGAAGATTGATAATGGGGTTATTGACACAACGCAGGAGTTGACTGCTGAGAACCTGGGAAAAATGGCTGACAAAGTGTTGGCTGCTAAGGCACTTGAGGTAGACTCTAACTCCGTGTCTGAGTCAAAAAGCCAGGTCAGTTCAAATTTGTCAACAAATGCGTCAGGTAAGAAAATTGACGGAGATGTTGATTGCAAAAATTGCAACAAAGAGTGCAAATTTTGTAATACAGTCACGTATCTCAACGGAAAGAAAGTTGATGATCTGACGGCAAAAGTCAGAAGCGTTGAGAACCAAATTCTTGATCGTGACAAAAGAGTTAAAGCTTCAACTGAACGGATAAAAGAATTAACTAGCCAAATTGAAAATGATAAAATTGATCATGAAAAAATTAAACAAGAAAATGAAAAGTTAATTCTTGAAAACCGTCAGATTTCTGAGAAGTTTGAAAAACTCAAAAGCACAATGAAAGATAATGATGATCGAAATGGTAAAACTTATAAAGAAAACGTTCAACTAAAAGCAGTGCTTAGAGTAAAAGAAGAATCAATCAACCAACAACTAGATGAAATCGCTAAACTGAAACTTAAATTTCAAGAGGCTGAAATTGAAAACGAGCGAATCCAGTTGAAGCTTAACAGTTACAGCTCCGCAAGCTTTGTTTTGCAACACATTATTCCCAAACCCATCGGGAAAGACAAAGCAGGCGAAGATGTGTACTCTGATGGAACCGGGGTGGGTTTTCATCAAGTTCCACCACCAGTTCTTGATAATTACACGAAAAAGCAATCAGGGTTGGTTGAAATTGAAGAAGAAAGTGAAATGAATCTTCCGGATTCAATTGATGTCACGTTCACATCTTCCAATGACGATAGTGTCCAAAATGATATTGTAAAAGGTGTTGTTGAAAATGTGCTAAAAACGGATAGTGATACTACTGAGGAAGATGGGTGTTTCTTGGACAAATACATTCAGAAACCAAAATCCAAAAACAACTTAAGTGATGAACCGGGTCTTGTGATGTACAAGATGGCTGGATCTGATAAGTTGTATTCGGATTCTGAGTTTCCCATTGAAAATGTTAATGTGAAAAAGTTGACAAATGTTTTCAAATTGGTTGAAGTTGAGTTGTTAGAAGTAAACAGTTTGAAACAAATAAAAAGGCAAATGAATTTTGAGAAAGATAAAGCTTACTACAAAAAGCCTGTTGTTCCACCACGTTTTTATAATAACAATCGAAACAATTGGTCGGGTGGTTATAGGGGTGGTAAGAGTTATCAGAAAAAGATTTTTCAAAACAAAAGGTTTGCTGAAAAGAAGGTGTTTGTGAATGGTTCAAGTTCACTTTCTGATGAGGAAAATGAAATCTTTTCAAAATCAAATGAAGAGTTCTTTGAGAAGAGGGCCTCACAACCTTAGTCTGAAGGCACAAGTCGAGTTGTTGATACTCGTACATGTTTTAGATGTAACAAAGTTGGTCACATTGCAAAAAAATTGCACCAACTCCAAGCCTAAGACTGAAGTTGTTGAGAGACAAAAGAAGAAGGTTGATGCTAAAGGAAAAACTCCAATGGTTGTTGAGAAAATTTTGAAAAAAGAGAAAACAAAAGTCAAAATTGAACCTGTTAAGAACTTGGTAACTAAAAATGACAAGTTTTACAAACGGGTTGCATTACCTCAACAAACATGGAAGCCAAAAGTGGTTGAAAAGAAACCAAGTCCTTCAAATCAAAAGGTTTCTGAGAAAGTAAAACAATCGTCTTCTACCACTTTGGTAAAGATGAATGTTCCTGTTGATTATTATGAGAAAATTGATAAACAGGATTCTGAGAAAAAGGTTGTTTTGGAAAAAGACCAACCATCTGGTCAACCTCAAAAAGATGAATTTTTCTTGTATAAAGAGGTTGAGGTTGGGTCTGCTGAGAGTTTAAAAATGAATGATAAAAATTTTCCGCCACTTTACACTATGAAATCTAAACTCAAAGTCCAGTTACCCGAGTCAAAAGAGGCTTGGGTAGCATCAAAATCTCACTAAAGAGTTTGGACTTGCCGGAGCTTCCTAGTTGGTAATCGTGAAGCATGAATCGGCATCTTTCTTAAATTGTTTGTAATATGTGCAGGATCTTCCGAGAGCTATTTCAAGATGGATTATGGATAGTGGAGCGTCTCGACATATGACAGGAAAGACTGCATTATTGTATGATGTTAGAAATATCAGTGGTGGTTATGTGGGATTTGCTGGTCACGAAGGAGGTCGAATTATCGGTGAAGGAACGTTATCCAATGGGATTGTTACGTTTGAGAGAGTTAACTACATTACTGAGCTGGAAAATAATCTGCTAAGTATCTCACAGATTTGTGACAATATGTATACCACTCACTTCACAGACAAAGAGTGTTTGATCTTGAAACCAGGATTTGTTGTCCCTGAAGAATGGATTATCATGCGGGCACCTAGAGTGAATGATTTATATGTGTTGGACATGAGTGTAGCAACTACAACTACAGGCCAAGCACATTGTTTTGTTACTAGAGCAACTGAGAAAGAATCGAAGTTATTGCACAGGAAGATGGGGCATATACATCTTAGAAAAATGAATCACTTGGTGCACAATGATTTGGTTCTTGGAGTTAATATCAAAGGTTTTCATCTGGAAGGGGAGTGCATCAGCTGCATCAAAGGCAAGCAGAAGAAAAAGTCACACCCTACAAAGCAAGTCAATTCAGTTTCCAGACCATTAGAGAGACTACATATGGATTTGTTTGGTCCAGTAAACGTCAAAAGTATTACAGGAGATCTCTACTGTCTTGTGGTTACTGATGATTATTCCAGATTTTCGTGGGTATCATTCTTGAAGTCGAAAGATGAAACGTTTGACAGTTTGATGTCGTTGTTCAAGAAAATTGAGAATCTGTACCAAAGGCGTATCAAAAGAATTCGTAGTGACAATGGTACTGAATTCAAGAACAGTAAGATGGAAGAATTTTGTGATGAAAGAGGTATATTGCATGAGTTTAGTGCTCCGTACACTCCGCAGCAGAATGGAGTCGCAGAACGCAAAAATCGGACACTAATCGAGACGGCTAGAACTATGCTCGCAGATTCAAAGTTACCGATAAATTTTTGGGCTGAAGCAGTTTCCGCCGCATGCTATACGCTCAACAGGGTTCTCACTGTCAAGAAGTTCAACAAAACATGTTTTGAGCTAATCAATAACTGTAAACCGAATTTGAAGTATCTAGAACCGTTCGGGTCACCCTGCACTGTTATAGAGCCTTATGGAAAGTTTGGTCCGAAGCGCATTGAGGGAATATTTATTGGTTATGCAAATCCGATGCGATGTGTCTTCGTTCCAAGTGAGAAGCGGATTATTGAAGCTGCAAATGTTGAATGTCAAGGTTATACTATGCCGCCGCAGAATCCAGGAGATTCATGGCGTTATCATTATGGCAAACTGTGGGATTCGTTTGACATGAGAGAAGAATCACAGGATGATGAAGATTTCTTTGATGAGTTGGATATTTTGCGCGAATACGAGTCACAGCAAAGGTTCCCAGCTGAGTATTCTAGAAGACCTCGGGAAACTTCAAATGATGATGAAGCAGGTCCAAGTAATGCTGATGAAGATGATGATGTCCAACAAAATGAAGTTGCTCAAGATAATCAGTCGGCACTGAATGATAATCAAGAATCTGAGAACATGCCAGTCTTTGATCATGGTGATTTAGATTCTGAGGGGGAGCAAATTCAGATTTCAAGTCAAACAAACCAAGTTGGTGAACAAGATGCAGATCAGAATGTTACTAATCTGGAGGGCAATGTAGATGTTCCAAGCGAAGTGATGCCACGAACTTTTTCATACCATCAGGAGGAATTGATCATTGGAGAGTTGCAGACAGGCGTTCGCACTCGAAGATAGATTGATAAAGGGCTTACATGTTTTTATACAAAAGTTGCTCCTTTGCAAACTGAATTCTCATTAAGTTATTTTATCTCGCAGGTTGAACCAAGAACTTACAAAGAGGCGCTTACTGAAGATTCTTGGGTCAATGCAATGCAGGAGGAACTTAGTCAATTCGAAAAGTTGGGAGTGTGGAAGTTAGTGGATTTGCCAGATGGTCAGAGGAAGATTAACACCAAGTGGGTGTTCAAGTGCAAGAGAGACGACAGAGGAGTTGTTGTAAGCAACAAAGCTCGACTCGTTGTTCAGGGCTTTAGTCAACAGGAGGGGATTGATTTTACAGAAGTCTATGCTCCTGTAGCACGACTAGAGGCAATCAGAATTTTTCTTGCATTTGCGTCTTGGAAGAACTTCAAAGTATATCAGTTAGATGTAAAATCGTCGTTTCTTTATGGGAAGGTCAAAGAGGAGGTTTATGTCGGACAGCCGCCGGGCTTCATCGACCCAATCCACAAAAACAAGGTCTACTTATTGGACAAAGCGCTGTATGGTTTACACCAGGCCCCGAGAGCTTGGTATGAGACTTTGTCTCAACACCTACTAGCCAACAAGTTCATTCGTGGGAAAGTGGATGCCACTCTCTTCACTAAAGAGGTCGAAGGTCATCTTCTGATAATTCAGATTTATGTGGACGATATAATTTTTGGGTCAACGAATGAAAGTCTGTGCAAAGACTTTGAATCAGTGATGAAGCAAAAGTTCGAAATGTCATCAATGGGGGAGATGAAATTCTTTTTGGGTCTACAAGTTGAACAACTTCCTGAGGGAATTTTCATTCACCAGACAAAGTACGTTCGTGATATTCTAGAGAAATTTGGGATGTCAAGTTCTACTCCAGCTGCTACCCCACTTGCAACAAATCATGGGATTCACCCAGATCTCACCGGAGACAGGGCTGATGAAACGTTCTACCGATCCATGATAGGTTCATTGATGTACTTAACTGCTTCACGTCCTGATATCATGTACCCAACGTGCCTCGCAGCAAGATTTCAATCTAACCCGAGAGCTTCGCATATGATCATTGTGAAGAGGATATTGCGCTACCTGAAAGGAACTCCTTCATTGGGGTTGTGGTATCCTAGGAAAGGCGATTTTACGCTCGAAGGGTATTCCGATTCAGATTTCGGATGCTGCAAAGTCAATTCAAAATCAACAACTGCAGGATGCCAGTTCTTTGGACCTAGATTGGTTACCTGGCAGTGTAAGAAACAAACGTCTGTGGCGTTATCTACATGTGAAGCGGAGTACGTTTCTGCTAGCAGTTGCTGCTCTCAGATCTTGTGGATACAGCAACAGATGCGCGACTACGGTTTGCAGTTTCTTAACACACCTCTTTTTGTTGATAATGAGGCAGCTATAAATATAACAAAGAATCCAGTACATCACGCTAAAACTAAACACATAGAAATTCGTCATCACTTCATTTGCGATTGTTTCGAGAAGAAGTTGATACGTATTGAGAAAATCCACACTGACGAACAGAAAGCTGATTTACATACCAAAGCTTTTGATAAAAATCGGTTTAAATATTTGTTAAAACTGAATGGTATGAAGCTTCTTTCAGTGCCGGATGAAATTATCGGCGTTGATGAGAGTACTGTTGCGGATGAAGACGAGAAGCAATCTGCAATGGTTTGTCGATTTTTTACATGTTTTGGTATTTAGGGGGAGGTATAGGGTAAATATTTTCAGAAAATACAAAAACAATAAAAAATGACAAAAATACAAAATCATGAGATATTTTCAAAATCCAAAAACAATATAAAATCAGAAAAGAGCTTGTGTAAAAAGGGAAAATGATAGTACATCGGCTTGACAGTCACGGTATGCTAAAGAAATATAATGTTTAAATGTGTTAAACAGTCTCGCTGATGATGTGTCGATAGGTTTTTGCACATTTAGTAGGTTTGTTCGGGATATAAACCTAAATTTTACTTGCTTATTTCGTGGGGAACACTACTTGGATATATAGGTAACCCCTGAAATTTCGTTTGAAAGATTCCTTTTTCTGATATACTAGGTTTGTATACTCAGTGATATCTGGGGTATTATTCCGGGACTTCTGCTGAATGGAAGTTCTGACCTAGTCCTCGAATAATACTTTCCGCAATGCTTGAAACATAGCATCACCCTCAGCATATATGATAAGACAACAAAATTGCTTAGCAATGCTGTTGTAAAAAAGATCCTCTAAAGGGGACACACCCACAAGTTGAGTCATGATCTCTCTGCTGAACGGTAGTTCTGACCTGAGCTCTCATGATTCTTCATAATTTATTAACCCTCTACAGATATCATTTGTGTCATAATTGCCTGTAAGACTGAATATCGGGATCTGGATACGGGAGTATATTCAAGAGGTGGGACACACGTATAAGTTTAAGTCTCTAAAACACTAAATCCGTATCCTGGACAAATTGAAATTTGTGTGAGAATTTAAATGGATCAGTATATCGACAATCTACGCGAATTGTTTAATTCTGAGTATGTAATTGAAGCTTAACGGTACTTGTGACTTGTTGAATAGCTGATATGATTCCCTGACACGCTCGCAAAAAATATGTTTGTAAATAGTTTACTTTGTTTACTTTCTGCAATTTAAGTTTCTGTATTTCATTTCTTAGTTTAGAACATTTTATAAAATCCAAAAAGATTTTATTTCTGCTTTATTTTCCGACAAACCAAAGTGGAGAGTTGATTGTTGGATTCTCGAAAGTTGAAGCAGATGCAGGAGATTCTGGACTGAAGAATGAGGAGAGCTTATCTTGATGGAGTTTGATTTATTGAAAAGTTCATTAACTTGATACTTGTTATTTTCAGAAAATGTGTAAATTGTTGTTTTTAAAATCAGTTTGATTCGTCAAATGATCAACCAAGGTCATTAAATTGAACTTGGTAGATTAATCGAGTGATCAGGGTCATTAACTTGGACCTGAATACTTGAGTGGATTTCTAAAACTGATTGAGGTTGTGATTTATTGTTGAAAAGATAGTTTGTAATGTTTGATGTTTGAGACACAGGTTTTGGACTTCATTATTCCCACGGAAGCTAATTGTCAAAGCTTGAACCAGATCAAGACCTCAGATTCTAGCATATTGAGAGGGGGAGTCTGTGAAAGGGGGAGTCTGGATCAACAGTCAAAGGGAAGTCTGAAGATTGAGCCAGGACAAGATTCTAAACTTGTGAAGATAGAGTTGATATGATAAAAAGAGAGAGTTGGAGAAAAGACCAAGACTGAAGACTCGGAGCTGAAGACTTCGTCAACATCCAAGGGGGAGTCTGTTAGTGCATGGAATGTCTGTTGACTATGTTTACATTGAGTCTTAGGTCAAGATAAGTCAAAATAGGAGCTTGAAATTCAAAATTAGGGTTTAATATGTTAATTTCGCTTATAATGACATGTTGGTCATTAAAAGCGAAATCAGTTGTTGGTATTTCGCTCCTATGTACATTTAGTTAGGAGATTTCACTTATAGGGTTACTAGGTAGTTTCGCTTATATGGTCTCATGGGGTTTCGCTTATATGGCAGTCCATATAAGCGAAATCAGCCACTCTATAAATACCCTCATGTGTGATCTTTCATTGTAACTTGGAGCAAAACCTGTTCATGTGCTAGGTGACGAAACTCTGTCAAATTGTAATCAGAAAGCATCAATAGAGAAGAATTTGAAAGAGAAAAGCTGTTGTTACTTTGTATACACTGATTCCACCTTTGTACACAAAGATGAACTGCCTTGACTGACTTTTCAGGGTCGCAAAACGGTCCAACACATTTTAATGTTCATAGATCACCAATTAACTAGAAATACTACCTACGTGTCATGACAGTTAATAAACTGAATTATTAACTAATACCCTCAAGTGAAATTTCCTCACAACATGGAGGTAACATCGAATCAGCTTAACTCCATGCCCAAGGAAGTTTCATAAGTCTAGTTTAACTCAAAACTTTTGCAACATCAAAACGAGACCTTTCTTAAGATGTTGGTTCGACATCGAATTCAGCATTGAACCCATGTCATAGGAGAGTTTTCTTAACTCCAGTTTTCATTTCTGAATTCTTTTAAAATGTTTAAATCTACACTTTCTTACAACGATGGTTAACATACGCAGCTTAACCCTACGTTATGAGAAACCTTTCAAGTTCTTCTTTAAATTTCAATCGCATCGACCTTACTAATTCTTTGAGATTCGTGATACTTTTGAAACGCCAACTCGTGGTATGCTACTTTCGTCATTACGTCGCCTTCTCGCTATCACAATTGATTTCTCTTACTTGAGACGCTCTCGCTCGTTTACTCTCAGTCAATTAACTCGCTATATCGCTACTTATACGAGGAAAACTCTCAAAGTCTACCTGATGGATTAATTTCGGGATGAAATTTCCTAAACCAAGGGAGACTGTAACAACCCGCACGTTCGTGCGTTGTTACTACTCGCTACACTTGTTACGCCTAGCACCAAAGATTCTGATCATAATGTAACTATATCGCATACCTTGCTATTTCACAGTATATTCGCATATTTCGCCTATTTTATCGCTATAACACATCACATCGCACATACTAACACTCACGATGTCATTGAGTGAGGACCTATTCTACCCTCCTCGATAGCCTTGATGTGTCACAACTCAAACATTAACGCTAACGATGACTTTTCGCGTGAGTACTACCCCATCGGTCATCGTGACGATGATGACAATACGAGCGAGTAGTACCCCGTCAGTCATTGTGGCACAACGCATCGCAAACTCGAAAGCGCACCCGCAATCACGCGTAACTCGATTATCGCACCGTATATTTGAAAGTATGGATACGTATATACGACCTTTTGTGATTAATTATAATAAATAAATATATATATATATATATATATATGAAAATGTGTAACCAAACTATCGCAGCGCTTAGCAATCGAAACGGAACGCCAAAAACTCAGCTCGCTGGAGGCGTTTGATCGAATGGCACTTCGATCGAATGGCCATCCGATTGGACAGCCATCTGATCGGACAGCCAACCGATCGGATAGCCATCCGATCCGATGCACTGCACCGCCTTTCTCCTCCCTTGCCTATAAATACCCCACTTGTCACATCAACAACAGTTGATGTGACTGCTCTCACTCGACCAGCACGCTTCGGGGCTCTTTTCTCTCGATTTCTCGCGATTCTTGTAAGTTTTCAACCGAAATCTTGTACTTCTATGATCTACACGCACTTCTACACCTTTATCTCGTTTGAATCTCAACTTTTAACCATGAAATCAACGGATTTGAGGTGTCCTGGAGTGATGACATCATGAAGTTCATATGAACTTCAAGTTTTGGCATCATTCCACCATGAATAACTCAGGTCTGAAGGATTTCCATAAGATTAAATTAAGTTTTCGCATAAACCTACACAAACTCATGGTTAAAAGGATTGAAAGATCGTTTTCTAACTATTCTTTCAACTCTTTTACACTCAATGCACTCAAAACCGATGGAATCAGAGCTAGTTCTGACCTTCTACTCGTCCTAAGTGAAGTGTTGGTTCCAGATCTGATTCTGTCTAAAAGAGGCAACCGATTTCGGGTTAAGCATGAACAACCGTTACGGACAGTTAACTGATCAAACCAGGGTGATTCATGTTCAATCGGATGACTTGGTTCATGATGGAGTTTCTGTTGCTTAGCACGTTATCACATTGACTCGATCAAAACCGCCAACTTTCAAAACAATCAAGTGTCAAGACGATCAAGGCAGTTGGAACGAAATGTCGTCCGACCGGATTACCACCCGACCGGATTGCCACCCGATCGGACAGCCGTCCGATCGGCTTACACTTGGTTCCACACTTAAACTATATTTCAACTCTTCAAAGGTTTTGAACGTCGAATGGATTGCCGTCCGATCGGATTGTCGTCCAATCGAACGACCATCCGACCATGTGATGTTTTAAACTTCAAATGCATACTTAGTTCCAGACAGATTACCACCCGATCGGATTGCAATCCGATCGAGTGACAAACTGTTGTGAACCTGTTCCCGCTAAGTGTCTTGCCAATCAGATCACCGTCCGTTCGAACAGCCACCCGATCGAGTTTCCACCCAATCGACCGGCCGTTCGATCGACCAACCTGCAAGGTAGAGATACTTCTCTGTTTTCAAAATACTACAACGAAAACTCCAAAAGGCAAACCATCATACATAAAACACCTCTTCACCAAACAAAGTGACAATCCAATCGAATGGTCATCCGATCGGATGACCATCCGAACGGATTGCCACCCGATCGACTGGCTATCCAATCGGATTGCTATCCGGTCGGATTACCATCCGACACTTGGTTCATTCGCCACCGTTTATCGCACTATTCAACGCTTATGCTATCAACCTATAATCAGGCTAATCTCGGACGCGCTCTCTTCAATCCAACCAAGTTGTGTTTACTTGCTGAACACCGACTGTGAGTATACTTAAACCCTTTTTGCTTTTGCGCTTTTGGGTGTAACATACGTTGCTATCAAATCGAATTATATCAAATGCTTAAACTACTTATCACTTGCGAATGACTTACGTGCATAGTTATACGTGATGCTAGTTACATATGTTCTAGGACTTATACTCGCGACGTCCCACCATGACTTGTATAGTACTATTGCGCCCAACGGGGTCTAGTTTGCCATCCCGTATTCGAGCATCGAGGACTTAGCTGGTAGTATCGGTTTAGTGAGTATGTATGTCGTGTGTCACACCCCGACCACGTAGAATATACAAAACGTGGCGGAAACATCGGGGAGTGTTGTAACAGAATTAATGTTTCACAACCATGGAAATTAAAGTTTCGTTTTATTCAATATAAGTGTTACAATGTCTAAACAAACATGGAAATACAACATAATTAACTAGTCTGCATCTTTTATTGTCATTAAGGCCCATGTCCGCCTAAGTGTATCTTGATTATCTTATGCAACAGCTCCTGAAAAACACATGTGAAAATATGGTACGTCAGCATAAAAATGCCGGTGAGATACATAGGTTTTGTGAAAATAGGTTTCATGACTTATGTTTGAGAAAATGTTTAGTCATGAACCTTGTAACTTGCTTTGTCTTGTAAATCATTTGAAAAACGATAAGATCAAATGATACGTATAAATAAGAGAATAATGTATGGTTAAATGAATAACCATATAAAATGAGTTTGTATAAGATAAGTTGTTTGTTAACAATGTCTTGTGAAAAGTATGTTATTTGTATAAAATGTCATATGTATCCAACTGAAATGATTCAAATAACGCTACGACATGTAATACCATACAACCACTTATATATAGGAAGTACCAGCGGCGTATCCACCATGCTTGTATCATATTACACACGCATCGTTACTTAATCACTTAATCAAACCAAACCAACCAATGTAAGATGTCTATGTCTAAACCAATTGTCAAATGTATTGGATAATACGTCAATGTGTTTATGTCAAGATGTAAATCATGTAGTGTAAAACAAATGTCAATCATGTTATGTGTCAAATGTAAATCATGTCAAAATGTCTATGTCAAATATCCATGTCAAATGTCTTTGTCAAATGTCTTTGTGTAAAATGTCTATGTCAAAATGTCATGTATGGCAAGTGAAATGTCTCAACTAAACCATATGCACAAAAACAAAGTATTGAAGTAAACATGGTTTAAATCAATATTATGTCTTGTGGAAAATGCATGCTAATACTGATAATGAACATTTATGCGGTATTGTGAAAACAATGCACTAAGTATGTAATCAAAATGAACATACATAGCGTGAAATGTCATATGAAACAATGTACTAAGTAATGCACACAATGGGCATACATAGCATGAAATGTAATGTAAAACAATGTACTATAATGTACTATCAAACATAGCCGGTATATGATGTGAAAACAGGAAAGCATGAAAGTAACAAGTAGGCACATGTGTTCCACCCCAAAACAGTTTGGAAAACAGTAAAAGAGGGGTCTATGTACTCACTTGAGATTGCTTAGTAGTCCTTGAGTAACAACCAAACAATGCTAGAGATCACGGATATCAAACGGCACCTAATATAGGTAACTATGTTAATAAACCGGACCTATATCGGAAGACTGGGTAGCATTAAGGTTTGTAAACCAAATGAGTGTAGGAACTCATGTGATATGGTTTGACAAGGCCTACATGCTAAATGAAACTTAACCTAAGTCTTATCGACCCATTACGATCCGTTTAGGAAGCTTATGCTACTTTAACGCGTCGTGCGCGTGAAACGCGTTCGGACCGCCTAACTAGTCCTATGACAAGTGTTATATGCCTAAACATGTTACATAATCAGTTATGTGACAAAGGTTTAGGTTACATATGCTTAATTACCAATTATACATGAAAAGGGTATTCTGGTAATTTACCTAAGGCACATAAACTACCTATCATACAACTACTCAAACGATGTGACCATAGGGTATAACCTCGGAAGGTTATTCCCTACCTACTATGGTCACCTAATGTATTTGGTCCGATCCTAATGATCGACCAAATGGGTCGAGTTCGAAGGTATAGGCGATTTATTAGATCGCCTACCCTACGACTCTAGACAACGTGGTAATCAGTGGGCATAGTCCCAAAGGACTATGACCAACGTGATTACACTCACGTTGCGAAGTTCAAACGAACTTCGCATTGACCATTACTGGTCAACGCTGAAAGTCAAACAAAGTTTGACTTTCTGACTCGAAAAGCAATAAAATAAGGAAAAGAACGAAAGAATACTTACGAAGGGTCCCCGAATGCTAAACTCGATTCGAAAATCTCAGGTATGAAACTAGTGTTTCAACTTAGAGTTTCTCAAATCAAATTTCTAGTGATTATGAATGAAACATATGGTGGGTATTTATAGTTTTTCCATATAGAATATTCCTAGAATATTCCTAGAATATTCCTAGCATATTCCAAGCATATTCCTAGCATATACCTTAGCATATTCCAAGCATATACCTTAGCATATTCCAAGCATATACCTTAGCATATTCCAAGCATATGCCAAGCATATTCCTAGTATATGGCTAAGACGGGTATTTAACTGGGTACCGGGTATTTTATCTAGCGTTTAAATCCCGGTTTATGGCGTTCTAAATTATTTTTATTACTCTATAAAAATAAACTCGCCAAGTTATTACTGAAATAAATTTCAGTTGCCAGGACTGGCTGCGTTGTCTGCGTTGTCTGCGTTTTGCAGTAGAAGCACTGTGTTGCGCAGAAACACACGGTACGCGCTTAAACTTTGAAAAATAACGTTTTTAGGCGTTTTAATTTATTTTTCAACACGGACCTGATTAAAATAAGATTTTAATCATAACAGAATATTTGTGGGATTTAAATATTATCCGGTCGGTCACCAACGTTCGTTTGGTCGTACGATCGCGATGTTCGGTTAATTACGACGGAATGCGCATAAGCGCGAAAAACGATCCAAATTGCGCGACGAATGGATTTTTCTTATGCCAAACACTAAAATAAAATATTTTGGTGCTTACATAAATTTTTGGATGTCCGGATGTATTCAGAACGTATGTTATGCGCGAAAATGCAAACTTGTGCACTTTTTGACACTTTTAGTCCCTGAATGACCCAAAAGTTTATTTTAGCACACCGAACCCCTCAAAGCCTATTTCTAAGCTATGTAAAGGATATTTAAGGTGTGTTTAACTTATGGTCATGTTCCGGAATGTTCTTTACAGTTCAAATTGACATACTTTCGCAGTTTGTCATATTTAGTCCCTGTAAGCGAATTAACTTGTTTTTGCAATACCAAAGCCTTCAAAACTTATTTCTAAGTTATGTAAAGGTTATTTAAGGTATGTTAAGTATATGTCACTATTCCGGAGTGTTCGTTGCATTAAACTGGTTATATTTACGCATCAGTGCGCGTATAACCTTCCAGAAAGCGATATAGAGTTTGAAATCGAACAAGAATTGATATGTGTAAATGATACACATCTTTTTTTTTACAAATCCCAAGTATGAAATACAATATTTCATTGGTTTGGCATTTGTTTGATGGCCGTGGAGACACAGGTGTTACAGTCTCCCCTACTTTATGAAATTTCGTCCCGAAATTTATTCGTAGGAGTCTGTCTATGACTTTGTGTCAAATAGTCATCAAAGATATGTAAAGCATAATCTGGTTATTTTCCTCAACGGATAGTTTTTTTTTTTTTTTTTTCAGAAGCGAAAATGAACGAACGGAAATCATTTTCTTCAACGGGTTCTTCAGTAATGGAAAATAAAGGAGTTTAACTAAACGGATATACATTTCCCTCAACGGATATTCTTCAGAAGTGAAAATGAATGGATGATTCATTCTTCCTCAACGGGTTCTTCGTCAGAAACGGGAATGAAGGAAAAATCCATGGATATTCATTTCTTTCAACGGATATTCTTCAGAACGAAAATGAACAAACGGAGTCACTTTCCTCAACGGTTTGTTCTTCAGAATTTGAAATGAAAGAAAAATCAACGGATATTCATTTCCTCAACGGATAAATCTTCAGAAACGAAAATGAACCAACGGAGTCATTTTCAACGGTTATTTCCTCAGAGTTGGAAATGAAGGATTACACAACGGATATTCATTTCCTCAACGGATAAATCTTCAGAAACGAAAATGAACTAACGGAGTCATTTTCAACGGTTGCTTCCTCAGAGTTGGAAATGAAGGACTACACAACGGATATTCATTCCCTCAACGGATATTCTTCAGAAGTGAAAAATGAATAGCTAGTTCATTTTTCCTCAATGGATGCTTCATCAGAATTGGAAATGAATAGGGTTAACTCTAGATACATGATAGAACTTGCTGTGATTTTCGTGCACTAAATTCCATAATTATGTATGCATCCATAATTACGTAATTCCTTGCACAGTTCGCACAGTTTGTTTTATAATGTTGTGGGGAAGGATGTCGAACTTGTGATGACGGTGACTAGACTACCATAGGATCCTTTTAATTATATCCACAGAGGATCTTCTTAATTAGGCCTCCCAGGAGTCCTTTCAGCTATATCATCACATGATATCCCTAACCAGATTTTTGGATCAATCTGTTAAACTAGACCACTAAAGGGGGTCTAATTACGAAGTAGTACTTTATAATCCAAGGGACTTATCTACAACGTAGAAGTCCATTAAGGATTTTAGATAGTACCTTTGGGTATCCTACTATGAATCTCTGGTACAAAGATATGTAAGATTCTACGAGGATTGGGATAACATAATTTGGATCACACGACACATAAAAGGGAACACATAAGCACATAACCACATATTTGTTTAATTGTCATTATCTTGTTATTAATTGCTATAAACTTGGCACCTCGTACTTTGTTTCTCTTGGAAGAAACGGGTACTTAGGATCTTCGTGGAAAACGCAAGAGATCATACAATGGAAGAAATTTGGGGGTAGTCTGTTCTTCAAGGAATGCGGTTCCTTGATTGTCGGTATTGTAGAGGATATGTTGTTTATACATACAATCACATAAATACATTGCGATGTAAATAAAAGATTTATTTATAAACAATGATAACAACAACCGTTTCATGGATCGTGACAACAAAAGAAAATAATACATAAGACGTGATTATTTCTAAACGATGTTGTCTTCTGGTTGGTCATATGCTCATCCCTATGCTGGATTTGCATTAGCAAGTCTTGGGCAATTCCTACTAAAATGGCCCATCTCGCCACAGTTGTAGCAAGATCCCGGTGGAAAACGAGCTTGAGCAGGATTGTTGTTAATCTGATTTGGTGCTGCTGCTATTGGGCAAACCCTCGCTGTATGACCTATAAGTCCGCAAACTTGGCATGTGCGGCACTTCACACCAGCATGATGATGTAGGCCACATTGGTTGCACAAGGGTGCAGTTCCGTTGTAAGGTTTCCTGGCAAGGGGTTGAGCTGGTTGGTTGGGGATGGCTTGATCATTGTGAGCGACCACGGCGAAGTTCTGAGAAGCCTTTTGCTTCTTTGACTTCTTAGAGGATCCAGTCTGTTCATCCATGGTCTTTGATTCCTCGATTGGTTTCGATTCCTCGACCGGTTTCTTGTCACCCTTTCGGAAAAGCTTACGTTTCCTGATCTGGGATTCGGTCAAGGTTGCAGTTAGCTCAATGGCCTGCCTAACAGTAGTAGGGTTGCTACCAGTCAAAATATCTTGTATTGAGTCGGGAAGGCCATCAATATACTTTTCGATTGCCTTATCCAAAGGCGTGACCATGTTTGGGCATAACAGGCTTAACTCCTCATAACGGTCCGTGTAGGCTCGATGCTCACCGCTATCTTGCTTAAGATCATCAAATTCCCTTTCCAGAGCCCTGATTTCGTGACGAGGACAAAACTCCTTCATTATAAGGGCTCTAAGTTCAGCCCATGTCTGTGCTAGAGCAACTTCTGCACCACGATCTCTCATAACCCCGTTCCACCACGTAAGGGCTCTCTTCTGGAACACACTCGAAGCAAACTCGACCTTGCGATTGTCAGGACACTGCACGTGGCGGAAAGTATTCTCAATGCTCTCAAACCATTGAAGAAGACCAGTCGCTCCCTCAGAACCATTAAACTTGAGTGGTTTCGCCGAGTTAAAACTCTTGAAATTGCATGGACCATTGTTGTTGTTGTTGGCTTGATTCCATAGAGCAAAGAGGTTTGGGAATTGAGCAGCCATTTGCTGCGCAATGATTTCTGCCAGCTCGGCAGTCGCTATCTGGTTTTCGCGTCGAGGAGGCATTCTAAAAGAGGAAACATGAAAGGAAACGAGTGAGAGAATTAGACGAAAAGAATGAGATGAAACAAATTTGATGAAAGCAATGGATAGTGGTCATTTGTTTGTTACTACAAAGCAACAAACGACCTCGGTGAAAAATCAAAGTAAATAGGTCAAAAATAATGTATCGCGAAGACATGCTCGCCTATAAGTGAACACTCATTCCAAGAATTCCCAGGTAAGCACAACTGGTCTCGCGTCTGATGAGATGTATACGAAGTGCTTGCCTAGACAGAAAACCCAGAATACAGGCATTCACCCTTCCAGTTTGCACGTGTTCACATTATTTAAAACCCAAAACCTTGACGAGATTTTGAAAACTCAAAGGGTTCAAAACCTTATAATAGAGAGTTCAAAACCTTACAATAGAGGGTTCAAAACCTAGAAATCAATCATCCAAGAACAGATGATTAGTTTTCAAAGCGGTTTTGAAATTTATGTTCTTGTTGTGGTCGTCGCCTAAGGATAGGTGACGGTATTGTTTTATGACTAAACGCAAGTAAACTCGCGTTAGGGTCCTAGAAAGGTTATAGACTAGGTCAAAGCATTACTAATAACCTAATTCCCTATAACCATTAGCTCTGATACCATCTTTTCTGTCACACCCCGACCACGTAGAATATACAAAACGTGGCGGAAACATCGGGGAGTGTTGTAACAGAATTAATGTTTCACAACCATGGAAATTAAAGTTTCGTTTTATTCAATATAAGTGTTACAATGTCTAAACAAACATGGAAATACAACATAATTAACTAGTCTGCATCTTTTATTGTCACTAAGGCCCATGTCCGCCTAAGTGTATCTTGATTATCTTATGCAACAGCTCCTGAAAAACACATGTGAAAATATGGTACGTCAGCATAAAAATGCCGGTGAGATACATAGGTTTTGTGAAAATAGGTTTCATGACTTATGTTTGAGAAAATGTTTAGTCATGAACCTTGTAACTTGCTTTGTCTTGTAAATCATTTGAAAAACGATAAGATCAAATGATACGTATAAATAAGAGAATAATGTATGGTTAAATGAATAACCATATAAAATGAGTTTGTATAAGATAAGTTGTTTGTTAACAATGTCTTGTGAAAAGTATGTTATTTGTATAAAATGTCATATGTATCCAACTGAAATGATTCAAATAACGCTACGACATGTAATACCATACAACCACTTATATATAGGAAGTACCAGCGGCGTATCCACCATGCTTGTATCATATTACACACGCATCGTTACTTAATCACTTAATCAAACCAAACCAACCAATGTAAGATGTCTATGTCTAAACCAATTGTCAAATGTATTGGATAATACGTCAATGTGTTTATGTCAAGATGTAAATCATGTAGTGTAAAACAAATGTCAATCATGTTATGTGTCAAATGTAAATCATGTCAAAATGTCTATGTCAAATATCCATGTCAAATGTCTTTGTCAAATGTCTTTGTGTAAAATGTCTATGTCAAAATGTCATGTATGGCAAGTGAAATGTCTCAACTAAACCATATGCACAAAAACAAAGTATTGAAGTAAACATGGTTTAAATCAATATTATGTCTTGTGGAAAATGCATGCTAATACTGATAATGAACATTTATGCGGTATTGTGAAAACAATGCACTAAGTATGTAATCAAAATGAACATACATAGCGTGAAATGTCATATGAAACAATGTACTAAGTAATGCACACAATGGGCATACATAGCATGAAATGTAATGTAAAACAATGTACTATAATGTACTATCAAACATAGCCGGTATATGATGTGAAAACAGGAAAGCATGAAAGTAACAAGTAGGCACATGTGTTCCACCCCAAAACAGTTTGGAAAACAGTAAAAGAGGGGTCTATGTACTCACTTGAGATTGCTTAGTAGTCCTTGAGTAACAACCAAACAATGCTAGAGATCACGGATATCAAACGGCACCTAATATAGGTAACTATGTTAATAAACCGGACCTATATCGGAAGACTGGGTAGCATTAAGGTTTGTAAACCAAATGAGTGTAGGAACTCATGTGATATGGTTTGACAAGGCCTACATGCTAAATGAAACTTAACCTAAGTCTTATCGACCCATTACGATCCGTTTAGGAAGCTTATGCTACTTTAACGCGTCGTGCGCGTGAAACGCGTTCGGACCGCCTAACTAGTCCTATGACAAGTGTTATATGCCTAAACATGTTACATAATCAGTTATGTGACAAAGGTTTAGGTTACATATGCTTAATTACCAATTATACATGAAAAGGGTATTCTGGTAATTTACCTAAGGCACATAAACTACCTATCATACAACTACTCAAACGATGTGACCATAGGGTATAACCTCGGAAGGTTATTCCCTACCTACTATGGTCACCTAATGTATTTGGTCCGATCCTAATGATCGACCAAATGGGTCGAGTTCGAAGGTATAGGCGATTTATTAGATCGCCTACCCTACGACTCTAGACAACGTGGTAATCAGTGGGCATAGTCCCAAAGGACTATGACCAACGTGATTACACTCACGTTGCGAAGTTCAAACGAACTTCGCATTGACCATTACTGGTCAACGCTGAAAGTCAAACAAAGTTTGACTTTCTGACTCGAAAAGCAATAAAATAAGGAAAAGAACGAAAGAATACTTACGAAGGGTCCCCGAATGCTAAACTCGATTCGAAAATCTCAGGTATGAAACTAGTGTTTCAACTTAGAGTTTCTCAAATCAAATTTCTAGTGATTATGAATGAAACATATGGTGGGTATTTATAGTTTTTCCATATAGAATATTCCTAGAATATTCCTAGAATATTCCTAGCATATTCCAAGCATATTCCTAGCATATACCTTAGCATATTCCAAGCATATACCTTAGCATATTCCAAGCATATACCTTAGCATATTCCAAGCATATGCCAAGCATATTCCTAGTATATGGCTAAGACGGGTATTTAACTGGGTACCGGGTATTTTATCTAGCGTTTAAATCCCGGTTTATGGCGTTCTAAATTATTTTTATTACTCTATAAAAATAAACTCGCCAAGTTATTACTGAAATAAATTTCAGTTGCCAGGACTGGCTGCGTTGTCTGCGTTGTCTGCGTTTTGCAGTAGAAGCACTGTGTTGCGCAGAAACACACGGTACGCGCTTAAACTTTGAAAAATAACGTTTTTAGGCGTTTTAATTTATTTTTCAACACGGACCTGATTAAAATAAGATTTTAATCATAACAGAATATTTGTGGGATTTAAATATTATCCGGTCGGTCACCAACGTTCGTTTGGTCGTACGATCGCGATGTTCGGTTAATTACGACGGAATGCGCATAAGCGCGAAAAACGATCCAAATTGCGCGACGAATGGATTTTTCTTATGCCAAACACTAAAATAAAATATTTTGGTGCTTACATAAATTTTTGGATGTCCGGATGTATTCAGAACGCATGTTATGCGCGAAAATGCAAACTTGTGCACTTTTTGACACTTTTAGTCCCTGAATGACCCAAAAGTTTATTTTAGCACACCGAACCCCTCAAAGCCTATTTCTAAGCTATGTAAAGGATATTTAAGGTGTGTTTAACTTATGGTCATGTTCCGGAATGTTCGTTACAGTTCAAATTGACATACTTTCGCAGTTTGTCATATTTAGTCCCTGTAAGCGAATTAACTTGTTTTTGCAATACCAAAGCCTTCAAAACTTATTTCTAAGTTATGTAAAGGTTATTTAAGGTATGTTAAGTATATGTCACTATTCCGGAGTGTTCGTTGCATTAAACTGGTTATATTTACGCATCAGTGCGCGTATAACCTTCCAGAAAGCGATATAAAGTTTGAAATCGAACAAGAATTGATATGTGTAAATGATACACATCTTTTTTTTTTACAAATCCCAAGTATGAAATACAATATTTCATTGGTTTGGCATTTGTTTGATGGCCGTGGAGACACAGGTGTTACATCGTGTATCTCGTTTATGTATGTAGGAGATTCGCAGCACTTTTAAATCTATTATGCTATTACATATCAAACCTGTATACTCGCCAATACTTTTGTATTGACTTTATTTTAACGTATGTTGCAGGTTTAGATGTAGACTACATAAAATCAAGCTAGGAAGTCTAGAAACTTAACAAAAATCTAGGTTGTCGGATTTGTATTGTTCGAGAGAACACAAAATCTGTGATAACTTATGTGACTGTAATTGTTTATTAGTATGGGATAATGAACGCATTAAATATTGTCACTAATAGTTGTTATGGATTCTCCTGAGCAATCTGATTCGCCTAGTGCCGCGCCCCCGATGATTCCGCCATCCGTTGGGGTGTGACAGATTGGTATCAGAGCCATAACTATAGGGAATTAGGTAAGACATTCGATCTAGTCCGGGTTGAAGTCTTAGCAATGACCTAGTCTATTGTCTAAGTACCAACAGGCTGACTTCGTGCGAACCTGGTGGGGTTTGTACGGGCCTACTTAATACTCTCGTTCGAATTCGCTAAAAGCTACTACTTCGCGTGAACACCGCATGCTACAACTTCACGCGAAGAGCCTTTCCTAAGGTTGGAATGATACTTGGCCTTTCCTAAGGCTAACACAATACACACGTTTTCAAAAATATTCGCGTAACACAACCGAGTGGTCTAGTCGAGATCAGGCGTGAAAACCAAGAACTCTCGACAAGATCGCTCACTCAGCGCATTTTTCTAGCATGAGAACTTTCCGTTGAGCTAGGAGTGACGTCCATATCTCAATGAAAGCCTCCATTTCAAAATCTAGTGGAACTCCCGAAGTTATTCGAAGAGCACAACCACAGTTAGGAGCGAAGTTATTAAGTCAGGGGTGAAACCCATACCTTAATAAACCGTTCCGCTCTTTATAAAAATGATTTTCAAAAGCTCTCACCAAGGACTCGACATAACGATAACTCGAGCCACGCGATGACTAGGAAGACGAATGCCATGAGCTGCATCCCAGTGGAAGCATGAGTCTTCTAGGGCAACGCGAGTGCACGAGCTGGTTGGATATGGTTGAGTTACCTTGGGTAGTCGACGCCTAAACACCCGAGGCACTCTATCTACTTCTTTAGCATACGACCCGCCGATTTTACACTTGTTGGAACTTATTTACGCTTACGTGTTTAAATTTTGAAACTTTATGCTTTATCGATTTCTCGATTTATCGATTTTTCGCTCCCCGCTTTATGAATGCACAACTCGCACAGCCATCACATTCTAGAACGAAAAACCGAATGATCGCAACAAAACTAATGTCTAAATTCTCGCCCTCGCTTCCCTTCTTCAACGCGTCCTCGCACATTCTACACCAACATGTATGTGTATAAGTATAAACTACAACTAATTATATATATATACAAACGAAACACTTGTGCGAGAACTTAGGAATCTTGTGTCTCCTATGTGGCTCCTATGTGTATACGGAATACTATACAACCTGCAACAAGTTTTGATCGCGCTCAATCGCATTTCATCGCGAAACTTAAAATCATTATGATCGAATCTCACTCCAAGTCTCTCTGTCTAGATGCCTTCCAACAACTCTGCTTCGAGAATGTCAGCCAGGAGACGAGCCAAACGAAGGGACGAAAATAGGATTGCTTCACTTGTGGTCAGGGAAGTGGCCAAAGTTATTCCTCAGATTGTCACTCAAGTGCACTCTCTCAGCAACTCTTGAACTTCGGAAGACGTTAAGACAGAAGCGCCGCAATCTACTTTCCTATACAAACACTTCAAAGCCTGTGACCCGATGGTCTTCACGGGTTAAGGAGGTGTCTCTCAGCTACTCCAGTGGTTCGATTCTGTTGAGGTGACCCTTCGTCAAAGTGGGTGCCCCGAGCATTTTCAAACCACTTGCGCTACCGGAGTATTTCAATCGTGTGCACTCGACTGGTGGACCGCCGAACGCAACAAACGTGGGATTCACGCAGCTTATGCTCTCTCCTGGAATGAGTTGAAAGAGCTCATGAAGGAAGAGTACTGCCCTCCCCACAAAGTCCAGAAGTTGGGAAACAAATTTTGGGAAATCAAACAAGTCAAAGATGACAATACTGGCTACACCGCAAGGTTCAAACAGCTTAGCACAATCTGCCCAAGTCAAGTCAACACTTCAGAAAAAGCCATAACAAAGTACATTCGCGGTTTGCCTGAATGTGTGGGCGATTTTGTCGAAGCTGCAAGGCCTACTACCATCGAAGAGACCTACCGCTTATCCGCGGAAATCAACGACAAAAGAGTCTTGGACGGGTTCTTTTCCAAGAATCCTGTCAAACAAGCTCATCAAGCAATCGAATTCGATTCTTTTAACGATTCTACCGACGATTCTTCTAACGATTCTGCCGACAATTCTTCTGACGATTCTGTCGACGATTCTACAAGTGAGTCCTCAGACGAATCCTCCAAAGAAGACATCTCATCACAAGACATCGACAAACCCAGCCACAAACGAAAGATCTCAAGCTCGAACTCATCGACAACCGAACTGCTACAACCAGAACCTCTCCAATCAGTTCCACTACTTCCAAAACGTGCCTACACTGGAACTCATCCCCAGTGTTACACATGCACCTATCATCATCCAGTTGAAGCTGATTGTCGCTATAGCAACAATTGCGACTGTTACGGTCACTTCACCCGCAACTGCCACACCGAGCCGCGAACTTGAGTGCAACAACAACAGCTCCAGCAAAAGTCTTCAACACCGAGCATCTAGCAAGCGTAGGATAATGTTGTAATGATACGATTTTTTATGTTAATTTCTAAGTATTGAACCTACTTTATTACTCGATGTTGCCACTATGTGTAACGTTAACTCTCGCTTTCGTTTTCGCTTTCACTCTCTAGTCGTCGCACTTATATTAGCTTCACACATGAACTATATACTATATCACGATATAATGTGTTTTAACCTCACTACACTCTTAGAATAAGGTACGATCAACGTGCAAGGAACGACTAATCACGGGTGCACACGGGATTATTTGGGTCAGTGCACGGAGATCGTAGTGAATTTTAATAGTGCCATAACGTTAAAAGCATGGTCGAGCGTGGTGGATATGCCGCTGGTACTTCCTATGTATAAGCGTCTTGACCATGTCGACAAAGGGTGACACCTATTCACGAGTTGTAAGTAGTAGGGGTCAAGCAAGGTGTGCTTTATCATACTACTGATGTTTCGTGTAGAAAGTGCTATGTGCAGTTGAACGTTATTTAGACCTATACTATTATGGTTATTTTCGACACGCAAAACTAATCCGCAAGGCGTAACATCCAAATCGCATCACCGCGAGACTTTTTCGTAAGTCTGCAAACACAATGCAATTGCCTCATCGATAGACCTTGGTGAATCTACCCCGCAGGGCGATCGCATCAATGCAAGACTGGTCGTAAGTCTGTCGCAATTAATCGCACCACGTACACTAACGCTCACGATGCCGTTGAGTGAGGACCTATTCTACCCTCCTCGATAGTCGTGATGCGTCGCAACGCAACGCATATTCAAAGCAAAAACTCGATTAATCGCATAGCTTTGATACTCGCATCGCTTATCGCTTTTAACGCTTATCGCTATCTGGGTTATGTGGCACACATGACATCGATTCACGAAACGGATCTAGTATGGTCAAAACATGGTGTTTTAGCCATACTAGCAAACTTTTGTGGAAAGATGCCATATGGGGCTTCATGTTGGTTAATTTGTGAAACTGTGGAGACTAATCGAATCGAATTACTCGCTTATCGCTATCGCACGTCGCTTCTCATGCATCGCGTAACGTTTATCGCTTATTCGCGTATCATTTATTGTGTGTCTATCGATCACCGCTCATCGCATGGTACTCAATCGTAAATTGTGTTGTATTAGTATACATGACATCGCTTCACGGGACAAAACTGGTATGGTCGAAACATGGTGGATACGTTGCTGGTACTTCCTATATATAAGTGTTTTTTCCATATTAACAAACTCTCATGGAAACATACCATGTGGGATTTAATGTGGAATCTAATCGAAATCGCACTAATCGCTTGTCGCTTATCGCTCGTCGCCTATCCAGACACGCCACGTCAATGTTTCGTGGCATCAAGCTATTCGCACACGCTGCCATCGCTATGTTCGCAATAAACCTCACTGTTTAACCCATTCGATTCTACCTTCAGCTCGGCCTAACCTCCTATTGATTGGATCGAGGGAACGCAATTCTATCTGTGTCTTATCAGCACACATGACACCGCCTCACGAAATGGAAGTAATATGGGCAAAACATGATGGATACACCGCTGGTACTTCCTATATATAAGTGTTTCAATCATATTAACAAACTTTCGTGGGAAAGTGCATATGGGGCTCGATGTTAATTATCTTTTCGAACTGTTAAAAACTGATTTTTATAAAAATTTTATTAAAACCGTTGGACAAGTAAAATTTCCTCACAACATGGAGGTAACATCGAATCAGCTTAACTCCATGCCCAAGGAAGTTTCATAAGTCTAGTTTTCCTCAAAACTTTTGCAACATCAAAACGAGACCTTTCTTAAGACGTTGGTTCGACATCGAATTCAGCATTGAACCCATGTCAAAGGAGAGTTTCCTTAACTCCATTTTCCATTTCCGAATTCTTTTAAAATGTTTAAATCTAAACTTTCTTACAACGATGGTTAACATACGCAGCTTAACCCTACGTTATGAGAAACCTTTCAAGTTCTTCTTTAAATTTCAATCGCATCGACCTTACTAATTCTTCGAGATTCGTGATACTTTTGAAACGCCAACTCGTGGTATGCTACTTTCGTCATTACATCGCCTTCTCGCTATCGCAGTCGATTTCTCTTACTCGAGACGCTCTCGCTTGTTTACTCTCAGTCAATTAACTCGCTATATCGCTACTTATACGAGGAAAACTCTCAAAGTCTACCTGATGGATTAATTTCGGGATGAAATTTCCTAAACCAGGGGAGACTGTAACAACCCGCACGTTCGTGCGTTGTTACTACTCGCTACACTTGTTACGCTTAGCACCAAATATTCGGATCATAATGTAACTATATCACATACCTCGCTATTTCACAATATATTCGCATATTTCGCCTATTTTATCGCTATAACACATCACATCGCACATACTAACACTCACGATGTCATTGAGTGAGGACCTATTCTACCCTCCTCGATAGCCGTGATGTGTCACAACGCAAACATTAACGCTAACGATGACTTTTCACGTGAGTACTACCCCATCGGTCATCGTGACGATGATGACAATACGAGCGAGTAGTACCCCGACAGTCATTGTGGCACAACGCATCGCAAACTCGAAAGCGCACCCGCAATCACGCGCAACTCGATTATCGCACCGTATATTTGAAAGTATGGATACGTATATACGACCTTTTGTGATTAATTATAATAAATATATATATATATATATATATATATGAAAATGTGTAACCAAACTATCGCAACGCTTAGCAATCGAAACGGAACGCCAAAAACTCAGCTCGCAGGAGGCGTTTGATCGAATGGCACTTCGATCGAATGGCCATCCGATCGGACAGCCATCTGATCGGACAGCCATCCGATCGGACAGCCAACCGATCAGACAGCCATCCGATCCGATGCACTGCACCGCCTTTCTCCTCCCTTGCCTATAAATACCCCATTTGTCACATCAACAACAGTTGATGTGACTGCTCTCACTCGACCAGCACGCTTCGGGGCTCTTTTCTCTCGATTTCTCGCGATTCTTGTAAGTTTTCAACCGAAATCTTGTACTTCTATGATCTACACGCACTTCTACACCTTTATCTCTTTTTAATCTCAACTTTTAACCATGAAATCAACGGATTTGAGGTGTCCTAGAGTGATGACATCATGAAGTTCATATGAACTTCAAGTTTTGGCATCATTCCACCATGAATAACTCAGGTCTGAAGGATTTCCATAAGATTAAACAAAGTTTTCGCATAAACCTACACAAACTCATGGTTAAAAGGATTGAAAGATGGTTTTCTAACTATTCTTTCAACTCTTTTACACTCAATGCACTCAAAACTGATGAAATCATAGCTCGTTCTAACCTTCTACTCGTCCTAAGTGAAGTGTTGGTTCCAGATCTGATTCTGTCTAAAAGAGGCAACCGATTTCGAGTTAAGCATGAACAACCTTTACGGACAGTTAATTGATCGAACCAGGGTGATTCATGTTCAATCGGATGACTTGGTTCATGATGGAGTTTCTGTTGCTTAGCACGTTATCACATTGACTCGATCAAAACCGCCAACTTTCAAAACAATCAAGTGTCAAGACGATCAAGGCAGTTGGAACGAAATGCCGTCCGACCGGATTACCACCCGACCGGATTGCCACCCAATCGGACAGCCGTCCGATCGGCTTGCACTTGGTTCCACACTTAAACTATATTTCAACTCTTCAAAGGTTTTGAACGTCGAACGGATTGACGTCCGATCGGATTGCCGTCCAATTGAACGACCATCCGACCATGTGATGTTTTAAACTTCAAATGCATACTTAGTTCCAGACAGCTTGCCACCCGATAGGATTGCAATCCGATCGGGTGACAAACTGCTATGAACTTGTTCCCACTAAGTGTCTTGCTAATCGGATCACCGTCCGATCGAACAGCCACCCGATCGACCGACCTGCGAGGTAGATATACTTCTTTGTTTTCAAAATACTACAACAAAAACTCCAAAAGGCAAACCATCATACACAAAACACCTCTTCACCAAACAAAGTGACAATCCAATCGAATGGTCATCCGATCGGATGACCATCTGAACGGATTGCCACCCGATCGACTGGCTATCCGATCGGATTGCTATCCGAACGGATTACCATCCGACACTTGGTTCATTCGCCACCGTTTATCGCACTATTCAACGCTTACACTATCAACCTATAATCAGGCTAATCTCGAACGCACTCTCTTCAATCCAACCAGGTTGTGTTTACTTGCTGAACACCGACTGTGAGTATACTTAGACCCTTTTTGCTTTTGCACTTTTTGGTGTAACATACGTTGCTATCAAATCGAATTATATTAAATGCTTAAACTACTTATCACTTGCGAATACGTGATGCTAGTTACATATGTGCTAGGACTTATACTCGCGACGTCCCACCATGACTAGTATAGTACTATTGCGCCCGACGGGGTCTAGTTTGCCATCGCGTATTCGAGCATCGAGGACTTAGCTGGTAGTATCGGTTTTGTGAGTATGTATGTCGTGTATCTCGTTTATGTATGTAGGAGATTCGCAGCACTTTTAAATCTATTATGCTATTACATATCAAACCTGTATACTCGTCAATACTTTTGTATTGACGTTATTTTAACGTATGTTGCAGGTTTAGACGCAGACTACATCAAATCAAGCTAGGAAGTCTAGAAACTTAACAAAAATCTAGGTTGTCGGATTTGTATTGTTCGAGAGAACACAAAATATGTGATAACTTATGTGACTGTAATTGTTTATTAGTATGGGATAATGAACGCATTAAATATTGCCTCTAATAGTTGTTATGGATTCTCCTGAGCAATCTGATTCGCCTAGTGCCGAGCCCCGATGATTCCGCCATCGGTTGGGGTGTGACATTCTGTAAAACCCGCTGTTACTCATCATCTTATCAATAACTTCGACCTTCGCATTCTCTATATCAAAGGATTTTAGATAGAAATGCTTTCTTTCGATCATTGGTATTATTATGATGTTAAATTCTTTTAACTCCAACATTTTAGTGTCACACTTAACAACCTCCTTCAAGTGTGAAGTTAATGTTCTAAACGCCTTTTTTCTGTCTGTTTTGTTTTCAACATAAACTCCGGCTGCACTTTACATTAATACATATCACACACAAGTATAACTATCCTAAATATGATTGTTAAACATGAATTATAACACACTTACGATAGTTGTCGTATAACACCATAATCGCCTTTTCCCTAATGTATTGTTTTTTTCTCTTCATAATTCAAATAGCCGCCCAACAGTCTATCACGTTTTGTGAAATCCATTGCCCATCCTCCAAGGTGTTTATCAAATATGCTCGTGTTGTCATCCCATGAGGTTTCAAAAATATTTGTGTTGTAATCGTCACAATAAATTACATCAGTTATGTTATGTATGCACATGTGCATCAAATACATTACATGTACTATATACCATATTTTATGCCAAAACTCATCAGCCCACCTACACTAAATTTTTAACTACCCTTCAAACCAAAACAGTCGCTAACCGAATCAGTCGCAACCAACCAGACCCTTATAACATGCGAACAGTATAAACAACCCACTTATTTATTCCGAATTTACTGATTAAATGCTTTATATGTCAAAAGTTTAGGTCATTTCTAAACAAATTGCTTCCTATACTCAAATGTTTTTAAATATTCATTTTTAACATGGCAAACCATCCTCACATATTAACCTTATGGCAGATTCAATCAAATAACCAACCCCTAAGCAATCGACATAAAACAAGACCTGTTTTAGCACCATTCCAGCCGCAAAAAAATATACTAAATAAAACCCAAAACAACATGTAATAATCCATCAGCAGCCTAAAACTCTAAACCGTCCAAGCCTTAATCTTAAATAACTCAAGATATGATCAATAATAACCAGCCCAGCCAGCCGCAACCAGTATCACGTAAATAGAAGCCAACCCAAACCTCCCGCACCATGTGAACATACTAAAAATAACTTGTAACATGGACACATACTGACCTAAAACCTAACATATCAAACAATACGTAACAGATTTATAAATAAAAAATATTGCATATTTAATCTTACTTGAATGTCAGGCTGACCTCCCTCGTCTCCTTTTCAACATCTATTTCTTGATCGTCCACATTACATTTTTTGCCCTCCGCCCTACAATTTTAGTTTGTACATCAGATTGTAACTCTAAATTATTATGTCACAACAAATAATAACATAACATTATAATACACGTCCTTACCTTCGTTTGTCGTTAACGGTTGTCAGCAAATATTGCCATATCATTTTTTTCATCGTCATATAATGGTTCATTCATGTCAACCACATTTGTATCTTTACCACTCACATGCACGTTTACGTTTGTATCTTTAACACTCGCATTCACGTTTGTTCTAGTGTCTGATTCTGGTGAACTTTGCGAGCTTTGCGACAACAACATAAAAGTCGGTATGGTGTTATCTACTTCTTTCCTCCTACGTGTTTGCCTCTTCATAACACCCTTTTCCGTTTCTGCCAACTTAATGGTCTCACCAACAACTTTGTCTAATTTTATATTCACATCATGTTTTGTCACTCCATCCACCTTCATTGCATCACATTCGTCATTTTTTGATACACCATCCAACACATCACTTTCATCTGTTAAACTTCTTTTTCTTGACCTTGTAAACACCTTCATCCCACCTTTGATTTTAACATTAACCTTTTTATCCTTCTCATAATCCATCACTTCGTTTTCTTTGTTGTTAACCTTCTCCATTCTACTTAACAACCCGACATTTTGTTCTCACCTCTAAATATGCTATCATACTCCCTAACCAACTCTTCAACCTTTTCATTATTTGGATATTTGTACCAAATATCATCCAACTCTTTATTTAACAACTCTTTTTTCCTTAATGTCTCAGCCATTAAACTTTCAACCATACGAACATCCTCCTAATTAATAACACATTAATAAATCAAAGTTAATAATATCAACACAACATTATGCATATATGCATCAGCTTTATCGCATTATAAAACACCATTATGCACATGTGCATGAGTTATATGTTCATATCAACACAACATTATGCACATGTGCATCAGCTTGTACAACATGAATTACATATCGAACTGTATCATCTTAAAATTATTATTATGCACATGTGCATGAGTTATATGTTCATATCAACACAACATTATGCACATGTGCAGCAACTTGCACAACATGGATCATATACATCCTATCCTAACCACTAACACCACCACATATCACTCAACCTAACACGGATCTATATCAACCACATACAAACTACAAAATACAAATTATTATTTTAAACAATATAATCAATCATTTTATCATTAACACACACTTCAAACAACAATATAAACAATGTAAGCTGGATCACAGTCCTAATTCAATATAAACAAAAAAAACATTAAAACATGATACGTACCTCAAACGTCACATTTTTCTTTTCACCACCATACTCGTCTACCATTTGCTCCACGTTCTTCATTCTGTCCTCTTTCATTACATGCTCCACGTCAACTTGAGTGTCGACGTGTCCTTCACGTAACACCCCTTTTCCAAAACCGCCATTCTTTATTTCCCATATCTGCCTTCTGCTCAACGTTTCTTTCGTCCAGAATGATAGTGGACTCAATGTTCGGACCGTATTGATGTCCCTGCACAAAGTTCTATCCACGTATAAAATCTGCACATATGCATTATTACCATATGTGAACAAAAAAAAAACTTACACAAACTAAAAAATAATAATTTATACAAAAATACAAATTAAATTATATATTTTATTTAAAACATAACAATTAACTTACTACCAATATTGTAAGAGCACCATTAAAATATTTTGATGTGTTATCCCGTTGCCGTCCATCTTTGCTCATCTTAATGCTATCACAAATATACAAGCACCAGTTTACATCTTCAACCGCAACATCTTCACCCAAGCATTCCAGAAAATCAGTTTTGCATCTACCATCTTTATTTATTTCCACCATTGTATTCATGAATAATGTCAAAAAATCATATTTGAACATTATGCCATCTTCCGTTGGGTTATCTCTTAATCGCTCGACAATTCTACTCGGTGTCAATGCACGCCCTTTGTATAAACGGTTCCACTCAGTCAATATCCCATGTTCTTCGTCTTCTTCTTCGTCTTCATCTTCTTTCACATCAGATTCTATAACAGCCCCACTGTTTTTATCATTCTTTTTCCCCTTTTGTTCATCCTTTTGTTCTTTATGTTCTTCATTCTTTTTATCCTTCTTTTTCTCCTTCTTTTTATATTCTATAACAGCCCCGCTGTTTCTTAATCCCAACAACCCGCTAATAACAGTCTCATTAACTTCAATGTTACCAACATTCAACTTGATTACCATATCTTTACCGCTAAACTTGTCTACCACAAAATGTGACATTTTTGCTGGTAAGCTGTCTGTTTTAAGCTTCAAAATACTGCCAAACCCCATATTTTTTATTGCGACCAACTGTTGTTTAGACAATGTGTTTAACCCCACCAAAAGTTGATGTGGTGATATGCGTGTTCGGATCGATCGCCAGTTAGCTACTCTCATAACCTTTTTACTCCTCGTCTTGTTAACTATCGATGACATAACTTCTTTCTTTGAACCTGTTTATTAACATAATAACATGCACATGTTATAGAATGTATGTACAAAAAAATGCACATGTGTATTTCAAAGTTTGATTAATTATTTTCAATAACACGTACCATCACCATCATTGTTATCAACCTTAATGTCTTTCACTGATCTTCGTGATTTTACAAGCCTTTTGTTCTTCGTCCTACATGTTACATTCAAACCTTTAGTTGTTTCCTCGTGTTTCCGTTTGCTTGTCCTTCTTTCTACATCAAAGCCTTTAGTTGCCTCATTTCGTTTCTGTTTGCTGTTGTCCTTTTGCGCATTCTGTTCCACCTTTAATATACCTGAATTCATAAAATTAATGCGTTTGCACAAGTTATAACATTTGAAAAAACAAAAAATATTTTGATAATGCACATGTGCATAACCGCGTATTTCATCATTAAAAAACTAATATTAACAATAAATAATCAACACTTTCTAACCTTTGTGCTTAACAGTCGCGTGCTCGTCTTCTGTCGCATCTGGCATTCTTTTTTACCCTTCATCCCTTGACTTCAGGACAAACATAACTTTCTTTGTTTTTTTTTTCCATTGACTGTCTACAATGAGAATGTATATCAACTTTAATTTATATTACTTTGTTAATATGTTATTTCAAACTACGCACGTTTGCATATCAACCTATTATGACAATGTATGCGCGTGTGCATAACTATACATATCATAAATTTATGTTATTATCATATTGTGTAATCATATCCTGTCAAATTATGCACATGTGCATACATATATGTCACACAATTACACTTTATTAATAAAGAAATTCATAACACAAAACACCTAAAGTCCAATTATCAACTGCGTAATCATGAGTTTTATTTTCAACCATATCTGGTGATAGATAGTCACACATTGTGTGTCTCTTGTTTTTTGACTGAACAGACCACCCAAAATCCGCTATACATTAGGCATATGCATCTATACTGTCTCGTGCTTATAGGGGTTTACATATGAGTCTGTTTTCATAAGCTGGTGCACAGTTGTTTTGTAGCAACTAGCAATTGTGCAATTGCACATAACTATAACTATGCAATGCATTTATCAGGTTTGGTGTAAACACAATTTATCACATTATGCACATGTTAAACACAATTTATCACATTATGCAAATGCACATAACTATAACTATGCAACTACAACTATGCATGTGCATACATATAACTATGACATAACTTATCAACAGTATATATGAACCAAAACTATGGTCGGCTATGAAATCTAAACATAAGTTATCACATTATGCACATGTGCATACCTATAAATGACCCAAAAATATAGTCGGCTACAAATTATCACATTATGCACATGTGCATACCTATAAATCAAACAAGAATATGAACCAAACCATAAGTTATCACATTATGCACATGTGCATACCAAATCAAACATAAATATGAACCAAAACCATAAGTTATCACATTATGCACATGTGCATACCTATAAATGACCCAAAAATATAGTCGGCTACAAATTATAAACATAATTTATCATGTTATGCACATGTGTATACCAAATCAAACATAAATATGAACCAAAACCATATTAGGCTACAAAAATCTACATGAACAAACACATAAGAACTATGAACAAACACATAAGAACTTTGTATGAACTTACATCGTATGAACTTACATCGGCTGTATGAACTTACAAATTCATAAATCGATGCAAAGGCGAATCGAGCGGTTGTCCTTCAGTTAGCCGACTTATGTTCTTCGTAATATCCCTCTTCGTGCGATAAACCTCGCCGATTATGCCGATTATGACCGTTTTGCCCTAAATTCGATTCGTTGTGACCGTTTTGCCCTAATTTCGAACCGACGACTAATGTGCGGTCGACGATTTCACTAGATACGATGATCGTAGGATGAATATTGATGATGAACGGCTGAAATTGTGAGCATCGGTGAGCATCGGACTTGATTTTGTGAGATTTTTTGGGAGAATTGACTGATTGGGAAAGTTGTGTTTGAATGTGATAGTTATCAGCCACGAGATTGTATTATCGAACATAATTAATTTCAATTTTGACGTCCATATCGTATAAGCGGGGTTTTTAGAATTTTTTTGGTTATTTACAAAATTACCACCCGTTCACATTGGTTCTCGCAATAAAGGTGGTTCTCGCATGAACCCTATATATATATATATCAAAATACAATATTACACACATGTCCATATATTATTCTAGGTGTCGTTCATCCAATACTGCATCTCATTCTCATCATATTTCCAAACTAGCTTCTCTCCTATCTGTCGAATTCTATTTCCCTCATCCACTAAATTCTCGCCATACTGACGGAGTTCCTGCACATATTCTCGACTCATTGGTGGGTTTAACGGTGGTTCTGGCACTGGTTCTTCGGGAGTATATAGGGCCGAATATGACCTATTGTCATCTAACCATGGATCATATTCTGAAGAGATTGGGGTTGGGATTCTAGGTAATTCATTGGGGTCAAATGCAGGTATCGGGAATTGATTTTCCTGGTTGGGTTCTAACATTTGTTGATCTGGGAATAAGGGTAACAGTGGCGGTTCAGCTATTTGTTTCAGATTAGGGTCTGCTGCTGTAGTAGCTAACATATGGAAATCTGCTAACTATCTATTAAGTTCCTCTTCCCACGGTGGCATATTGACTGCTTCATGGGTTTGTGCATTCACTTCTCTATTCGCTCTTACTATTGCTCTCTGTTGTTGAAGTTTCTTCATCCTCTTTCTCCTCTCATGTGCTCCCCTACTAAACCATCCTCTCTTTTTAGGAGGGAATGGTTCCTCAGACCGTGCCTTAAAGATAAATATTCCTTCCTCAGTATCAGCTGAGTATCCTGTGGGGTTTGGCTGAGATGAGATTCCTTCATCTTTTGGGGAACTAGCTAATTGACGATAAGCGTCGGATGTACCTTACTTACTCATACTGTAAACTAACAATTTGTCAAATAACACAAAACAATAATATACAAATAATCACATAGGTTATTTCCTAACGCAATTTATCTAAAATTTAGATGTCAGTGGAACACTTCATTGGCTTAAACCAGTGGCTGTAGCTCTGATACCACCTCCTGTCGCAGCCCCCCACCCCTGCCCCGGGAGCGGGTGGCGCGAACCAGTCAGATGGTATCGGTGTTTAATTATTTTGCAGCGGAATTCATACATCAGGACCGTAGTTAGGAAATATTTTTATTAGAGTTAAACACCAAACTTTTATAATAAGTGGGATAAACCCTAATTATTGAAAACATAAACTCTGTTTCTTATTTGGTAACTTTTATAACCACAACTTTAAGCCTTCAGTGCTCTCCAGCTGGCTTCTATTAGCTTCACATTAAGTTACCTGAAACGCGTTTTTAAAAAGGTTTTATCAGCAAGAAATAATGGCGTTTGCACCCCAGTTTAATCAAAATAATTGTTACGACTTTCAGGATTAAGGTTTACAATGTTTATATTTATCCAATTATTCAATACAGTATTGCTACTGGGCAACCTTTTGTCTCCAACAATTAATCGGGTGTAACACGAGACAGAACTCCAACGACTGAGTTAGGCAGAGCCTTGACATGCGTTACGAAGCCCTATATCAATCGGGTAGGGTAACAGATATATGATCGGGAGTTATAATACTTACAACGAGGCAGAGCTTCGCTTTTTAGGGGTATAATTCCCGAGTGTTTTAGCTTACAGAGAATTTGAAAGAAGAAAAGAAAATGAACGACGACTGAATGAGGCCTGAAGCCTCTTATATAGGCCCGATGAGAGGCGGCTCGCGCCCCGCGAGGCTGGTAGACTAGGCCCTAGTTGGGTCGACTCACCTAGTAGGCTTGACACGAGACGGGGACACGTGGCTGGCTGGGTGTCTGGCAAGTAACCAAGGCTCGCGCCCCGCGACGGACCCAAAGGAATGGGTTGCGGCCCGCTAGGGCACCATGTTTGTGATTTTATTTGATTTTTATAAATATAAAGGTATTTTAAGCTCGTTTCTCGTATACAGGGTATATTTTAGGACGTTTAGGGTTAAGTTAAGGGGTCTTAGGAGGGTTGTTATAGGATATGACAATACGACCATTGAAAATTTCCCAGTTGTTGTGGCTCATGTTGTCCTCGGTAGCCTCTCATAACCCCGCGGTGATTATGCATTGTACTATAAATTCAAAGATCTGGTTACTGCTAGTTGGGAAAGGGTTGTCGCATATGCCACAATCCATCCTTCTGTATCCGGCGTTAAGGTGGTGCTTACATTGCAGGAATCGTGTTCTGATCACTTGCCATGGTGATAGGTCCCCAATATGTATATTAGGTCCCACGGATGGTGCCAATGTAGAAACGTAAACCTGATGAACGTATCTTCAACGAGTGACTTCAACGGTAATAATTCGAGTCACGATCTGCAAAACAGAACATTGTTAGGACTCGTTACAGTGAATGGAGTTATTCTTGTAACCACCCTCCGGCGTGAGAATAAGTCTCGGTAATGCAAAGAAGTAAAGTATTGGGGAGAGAGATAGAATTAATAATGAATGAATCTTACATTGGAGTTGCTCCTTATTTATAGTGTTTGGTTGTTTTAGGGTTTCCTTTTTTTTAGGAATTGAGGTTACATTGAGATTGGGCCTATATCTAGGAAATCATACAAATCTTCTTAATATTTTGGAGATTTGACAGATACTTTATCTGCATCTTTATTGAGAATGTTCTATAATAATATAAACTTTATTATTAAAATATAGGTTTGACTGGCCCAGGTTGACTAGACCGGGTCATACCACCTGAATTATAAAAATAGAACTTTGACCTGATGGTTAAGAGGATTTAACTCTTGTAAAAGACGAAATTTCAATAGGATTTATGATGACAAACTTTAGCTGTTAGAATATATATATATATATATATATATATAGGGTAAGGTTCATGCGAGAACCACCCTTATTGCGAGAACCGCGAGAACCAATGTGAACGCAAAATAAAATCTAAAAAAAATCAAATAAGCACTCAATTTTTTTTTTAATATTTTTCTTGAAAAATCGCTATATTTCGTTACCATAAAAAAAACTTTTTTTTTCGAGTAACAGTTATCCATGCACATGTGCATATGTATCATTACTTCGACAAATTCGGTAATACGTTATCAGGAATAGACAATTGCACTTTAATTTACCATACCGTTCGTAATACACTACTTTTTACATTACCAATATTCAAAATGCACATGTGCATCATTAGGTATAACCATGATATAACGTGTTTTGGTACAAAAAGTTTGTGATTTTGAATGGAGAAGTAGGCCCATATTCGTGTTTTTTGGTTTGTTATATCTAGTGGTTGATGGTTTGGTTATAGTTGTCAATTTATGATGTAATATGTTGATTGGATGGTATAAATGGTGTGTACATACATGTAATAAAGTGAAAATATTGGTAATGGCATTGTATTATGGATGGTAGGAGGTAATGGTATTGTATTATGGATGGTAGGAGGTAATGGTAGTGTATTATGGATGGTATGATAGATGAAAGGGAAAGTGTATTCAAAGTAGTGTACCAAAACACCTTATTTCATATTGATACATATATATGCACATGTGCATTTCTAATATTGGTAATGTAAAAAGTATTGTATTACACATGGTAGTGTAAATTAAAGTGCAATTGTCTAATAGTTGTAATGAATTACGGAATTTGTCAAAGAAATGACAAAAATGCACATGTGCATGTTTGTGTCTTATGGATGGAATGATAGATGAAAGAGAAAGTAGTGTATCAAAACACCTTATTTCATGTTGATACATATAGATGCACATGTGCATTTCTAATATTGTTAACGTAAAAAGTAGTGTATTACACGTGGTAGTGTAAATGAAAGTCCAATTGTCTAATATTTGTAATGAATTGTGTAATTTGTCAAAGCAATGATACAAATGCCCATGTGCATGGATAACTGTGAGTCGATTTTTTTTTTTTTTTTTGAAATTTTTTTTATTGTAAACAAAATATAGCGATTTTTACAAAAAAAATGGTAAAAAAAAATTTTTGGGTGTTTTTTAGATTTTTTTAGGTATTACTGTTTGTGTTCACACTGGTTCTCGCGGTTCTAGCAATAAAGTGTGGATCCTAACGGATCTTTGTCCTATATATATATATATATAGGGTAAGGTTCCAGCGTGAACAACCTCCCAATAGTGAACTGCGTGAACAAATCTTGACCGCTGATTAATATGATCTTGCTTATTTAAAGGGGTGGCATGATTGTAATTAATAGGTTAGATTTTATTGTTTTATTAAAATTAAAAGGGTAGAAGTGTAATTATATTATTTTTCTTATTTAAAACTAGGAAAGAAAATTATTTCCAATAATAAGAGAGTAAATCCCGTAAATATACCATGTATTATACACATGTGTACTATCGTGTTGGAATGTATAGAACAGTAGAACACAGCAGTACACATGTGTACTACGGAGCTAAGACAACAATGTTGTGGGTCACATGTGTACTATCGTGTTGGAATGTATAGAACACAGCAGTACACATGTGTACTACGGAGCTAAGAGTTATACACAATAAAAAAGATGACTGAAAACTCTAGTTCAACCAAAAAAAAAGACTAAAACTATAATTCGAATCTTGCTACTATGACCAAAAACAATGACAATATTAAAATATTAAAATAAGTTAAGATTATCCTAACATATTTAAAATAAGTAATTGTTTTGTAGATGTTGAAAATGTTGGTAACTGATGATGATTTAAATATGTTAGGATTTTGAAATTAATAAGACAATAATTTAAATTCAATATTTATATAAAGTTACAATCTTACCCTTGTTAAATGTATATGGAATCAATGGTTCAGATCAGTTCACGCGGTTCACTCTTGGAAATTTGTTCACGTTTCAACCTAATCCTATATATATATATATATATATATGACAACCGTCACTTTTCCGTACATTCCGTACACTAATTGAACAGTAATCTGTGCTTTAATAACTGTGCATGATCTAGTTTACCAGACAAATGAATTTTTTATTACTGTTATATACATACAATGGCATTTCATGATACAAGACTTTATTCGTTGCTACATGCAACACAAGATAGTTCAAATGATACACAGAACAGAATTGGCACCGTTACCAGACAAACTAAAAATGCTGACGAAGTTCAGTACATAGACAGACAATATTTTGAGGCCCAGTATGAGACAGAGACTACGTATTACACTAGTATAATGTGTAGGAAGGTAAGGACCACAAAACTGCCTTTCTAGGTGAAAGACAAAGTGCTGAAAAGTGCCTAAAACTCACATAAAGTGCAAAATTCTGCACATTTTAACAAAATTCAGCATTTTAACATGCTAGTATCATGCAGAAATATGACAAAATGGTCATGTATGCTTTCCCAAGTGTCGGGAATTAAAAGTGTCACTAGAAGTTACATAAAAGACACTATACGGTATAACTTAGCACTTTAACGAATCGGTATCTAACCGAACAACCGGACATTACCCGGAACACCAAAATATTGCTAAAAACATTGTTTTTATTTTTCTGAGCTAGTATTGGTTCCCGAACACTTAAACATACTACATAAAGCATGATACACCTAAAACACTAGACATAACATTTAACCTTCCACTAATTACTTACATTACCATCAAGTTACACTTAACCCCCCTCCCCCCTCATATATTACGGCCCAAGGGGAGTGACCCCACCAAGATCATATTGATCTTCCCTTGATCTATCTTGGATTCACCAAGATTATGGTAAGATCTTGTATTGTACTTCACAAACACTAAACCCATTGGACAATACTCAAACTTAATTATAAGAACATAGCCATCTTCATCATCCTCACAACTCACCACAACATCTCTCTCTCCCTCTCAATAAGCTACGGCCCAACACCCCCTTTTATCATCATCATCCTTCAAGCCATTTCCAAGTAATCTAAGTTCATCCTAAGGTGAAACAAGCATCACTAAGAAGGTGGGAAGCAAAGGAACTTGAAGGACCTCCTTTACAAGCTTTTATCCACCCCATTTGTGTCATTGTTCTTCCCTAGCTTGAAGCTAGTAGTAAGACTCTTAAAAACTCTTGTTACTTCATATTTTTTGTGGTTAAAAGATATAACATGTTGAAAATCATATGAACACTAAAGATCATACACTTGAAGTTTGAACATAAGCTAACATAAGATGAAATATTGTTAGAAGAAAGTTGTTTTGAATATGTTGATGATTATTTGTTGATTTCTTGGTAATATGATGTTGATCCTCATATTGAACTTGTTAAAGCATGATTAAAAACATGATTTAACAAGTTAGGAGATGATTATGTGTTTACATGTGATGATCATCTTCATGACTAGACATGAACTTGAAGATTAAAATGATTTCTTGAAAAATAATCATTAAAGTGAGTTAATAACCTTGTTAACCCAAGATTTGTGAATGATTTTCTAAAAAGAACCAAGTTCAAAATGTGATTTTTAGAAAATCATGATTTTACATAAACCTATATTATTTTTGGTGGAAGAACAAGTATAAGAACACTAGAGAAACAAGAAGGTTTAATAAATAAACATTTTTGTAAATTATGTTTACAAGTTGTAAACACCAAATCTCTTCAAGAATGAGATTTTAAAAGAAGTAAACACACTTTGGAGTGTGACTAAACCCACTAAACACCTTACCAAGTTACTACGCGTTTTCGTGAAATATCAAGTTCATGTTATTAAGTAAAGTGAATAGTTTATACACTTGATAAGTGAAATATTGTTTAGAGTGTGATTGTTGATTGTTTGAATGATTTTTGGAAAAGAAAATGATATGCTAAAAAGCATGGACACCTCCGTTTTCAAAGGAAATTATGACGAAATTTTCTAAAAATATAAACACTTAGAAAATACTTTCTAAACAAGTGTTTACATGTATGCCCTAAACTTTGGTGTTTCCATATAAACTTTGCCATAGGTTTTGTTACAAAATACAAAGTGTTATGGATCATTTTCTGAGCATATATATCCTGACTAATATTCTGCTTTTGATTGTTTACTTATGATCAGGATACCGGATCAGGATATTGGTAACATCCTGGTGCCATATCCTGGTATTAACTAAATTAACCACGTGCAGGTTAAAAGTTGTGGGTCACTAATGGTCAAGTGGACCTCTTCTCCTTAAGACTCGGGCAAACCAGTTATATGAGAGACATTGAACCCGAAAGACCAGGTCTACAACGTTCGTATGGGGAATATCCGCCGAATCCCGGTTTAATAGGAAAGTTAGTTGTTTTCGTTTAGCTATAAATAGTATGATCGGGTCAAGTTAAGGCACTCACTTTTCATTCGCACAATTTACTCTCTAGTTATTAGCAATCACTACACACCAACACTTGTACTCAAATTACATTGTAACACCTAGACGATCCGCATCATATCCTGCACTGTATCCTGATATTTGAAGCAATAGAAGAACAAGGCAGCTGCGATTGTCAGCTCCCGAGGTTTTGTGCCGGCGATCAAGATTGATCAAGGGCTTTCCTCGTATATCCGGTGTCACCCTTTACCTTTTTTGCTCATTGTTTGATCATAAATACAGCTCTGTATCCTGAGCCGTATCCTCAAACTGTTTTTACAAACAACTTAATAAAAATATTTTCAACACATATTTCTAGCACACTACCTCACTTAACTAGTTTGATCACTTAATTGCTTCGGTAATTTTTGACCAAAACACAAAGCATCGGAGGTTGGTTTTCGTAAACAAAAATGGATAAATATATATCGAGAATATATATTTTATATCAAAGACACATTGTGTGATTGTGTGTATACTCTGTGTATTAGTTGTATTATTTTATGATTTAAAATAATATAACTTAACAAGATACCAAGAATTTACGACTCCAAAATAATACCCAAAAATCTCACGGAATAAATATAAGTTACACACGTAAATATTGAGAAACCGAATGCAAACACGTAACTTATAAAATATTCCGGAAAATACTCTTACAAATATATTTTTGGCAAATATTGTTTTGGATACAAGAAATGAAAATACGATTTTTGAAAATATTACAAGAGTAATATTGTATTTTCGACCAAGAGAAAATAGATTATTTTAGGAAGTAAGAAATATATTTTCTTAGAATATTTAGAAGGTATATGATTTTGAGAAAAATATATATTTTCTTGACGATACATTATTTTTGGACAAAACAAGTCTACATATATTTTATAAGTGAAAATATATTATTTTGGAAACTACAAATACAAGAATACGAGAATACATGTATGAAATACTCCCATCCTTGGGAAGGAAACACGAAAACAAATACTTGAAAAGTATTATAACTCTGGATGATGTAAAGACATAAAGGAAATGTAACTCAAAACATGAATACTAAGGCAAGGCACGGCCCGCTCGTCTAATAGACCCTAGCACATTGTAGGTAGTCGTATTTGCTGACGAGATTTGAGTTACGAGTACTGAAGACGCAAAACAGTGAGTTCATGCTCCCCACTTTTCTTTAACTGTTTTTGGTTTTATAACTCTCGGGGGTGAAATACATGTTACAAATATTACAATGTTTATAAATGGTATGATGGATACAAAAACAAGAAGCACTCTTGGTGATAACAAGTACCAAGTATGATGCGTTTTAAGGAATGATATATGAAATGCCTATGAAATGCCTATGAAAGGCCTATGAAATACTAGATCATGTGAGCATAGACTAAATAAAGAAATGCCATTAATACATAATTAGGGACGAGGGTTAGATATAACGGGTACGGCCGAACCCCACTCGTGGTCAAAACTAGTACCTAGTAGTGCTTCGGAGTCCCAGTCGAGGGAAATCGACACAGTCGAGGGAAATCGACACAGTCGAGGGTAATCGACACAGTCGAGGGTAATCGACACAGTCAAGGTAAATTGACACAGTCAAGGTAAATTGACACAGTCGAGGTTAATCGACACAGTCGAGGAAAAATCGACAAGGGTATAAGCCATTACGAGTGCTTCCCATGTCCTCAAGGAGTCATAACAAGTACTCCCCATGTCCTCAAGGAGTCATAACAAGTACTCCCCATGTCCTCACATGCCTTAATGTCCTTGTACAAACATTCACTTAGTACGTTCATACACGTTTTTCATACCTGTTTACAAAGGAGTCTCTCAAAGATTTACAAGAATTACAGTACACAAACAAGACGCATGAACTCGCTCAACTTTTTGTTGATGTTTTCCAAAATTACATGTATTTCAGGTGACAAGATGGATCTTGGGCGCGGGTGTCGTAACTAGAAGTAGACTTCAAGTATAGATGTCATCCACTTTTATTGATTTGTAACCTAGACGAGGGTTGTGTTTTAAAACTTAAAATACCAGTGTTTGTAATACTCAAATTTTATGAATGGATGAACATCGTTTTGATCATGTAGTTGTTTATTACGATTGAATGCAATGATATTAAACCAGTCACACATCATACGCTTCCGCAAAAGACAGGGTGTGACAGTTTGGTATCAGAGCTTCGATTGTAGTGAACTAGGATTCCTTCTCGAGTCTAGACTACAATCACTAGAGCTCTCTCATGAAAACATTTTACAAAAAGGTTTTCATTGCATTCACGTAAGCGTCAAGATCCACGAGTCAAACACTTTTCAAAAAGAGACAAGGCAAGGACATTAGTAGGGAATACCCTCAAGATAAGGTGCCAATTAAGGCATAGTCTACACGAGATAGACTTGCCAAAAATAAAATACACTCTTGGTGAAAACTAGTACCAAGTAGTGATTTTGTCGTGAATCGACAACTAGAAAAATGACCCCCCCCCCCCCTAAAAAACGAGAGTTATACATGATATGATGCATCAAAATGCCTGTTTATGCTAAGTAACATATTTGTTTATCGATACATACATATGAATAAGTGTACGGAATAAATATTGACGTGAATACATACGAATAAGTGTACGGAATAAATATTGACGTAAATACATAGGAATAAGTGTACGGAATAAATATTGACGTGAATACATACAAATAAGTGTACGGAATGATTATTGACGTGAACAAGATACCTTCGACTCCGACTCCTATTATTGTACGTAACTCGCACGATGAAGCTATCAACCTCGCGTTCATTGCAAAGCTCATAGCTAGAGTGATTACCAAACAAGATTCTGAGCTTGCTTCCGTAGGAAATGGCTGCTCTTCCCTCTCGATCGTGAAGGTGCCTGACTACGGTGATGATGACGAGGCAGAGGCGGTAACCTTGAACAACTTCTAATCAGCGGGACGAGATCCCTGCGACTTTTGTGAAGCGAGATTGACGACATACTTGACCAGAAAAGAAAGATGAAGTATTCATCTTGAAGGTGCCCCTCCAACTACTAGGAATTCTCTTTATTCCTATTTCATTTAATCATCGTGCCTATTCGCGCGTAACGATAACAAGTGTTAGCGCGTGGACCACTGCAATGGTCTTTTCCATGACAGAAGTATAAGGACAATAGTGTCCCCTCCTTGATTGATCATCTGCTTGGACGAGAGAAAATTGGGGTAACTGTGCAAGACAATTTATTATTACGGGGGCCCACGTAATAACGACTTGTAGTGCATAGAAATCCTGGTGGACTCTGCGGGTCGAGCTAATGAAAACCACACAAGAATAAACTCTAGGTGTTCACACCTTTATATGGTAGAACAATACCTAAACCAGTGCTTTGGCACTTTATAAAGTAGGAAACCTGTCTTGCCTACTTCATGCCTGACACTTCTACTCGTGTACGAGACGTTTGAGAACCGATATTTAAACAAGTGAAGATGGATAACATTCGAAAAGATTCAGTGACGTTACACTCTCTATCACCCCTACACGAACAACCCCATCTCTCAGAAAATATACACATCAATAAAGCTAATATAGCAGGAAATAACTGAAACCTAAATGACCGAGGCGATGTACCCTCGAGTTCATTTTATTACAAACAATAAGCCAAGTTGGCAAGCCTATGTGAAGGCTCAGTAATTGTTTCCTCGCTCATACATTGATTATATATACATGTGAAATTGGGTGATTACATGATGGCTTATGGTGCTATGTACCTCATAGACAATTATGGAATATTGTCTAACCTACTTCATACCTTTGACAGAAGAGAATGCCGCCCAGACGAGACACAAACACCAGTACGTTACCAAGAACAGAAGCTGAGCTTCAAGAACGAATCTCACAGGAAATTACACGACATGAAGCCCTCCGCTCCGAACACAGCGGTGGCACTTCCTGAAATAACCCTCCAACTGGCTGCACCTATAAACAATTCCTGGACTGCAAGCCATTGAATTTTGATGGCACAGGAGGTGCCGTTGCATTTGTTCGTTGGTCAGAAAAGACTGACTCCATTCTAAGAATGAGTAACTGTTCGCCCCAACAGAGTGTTACCTATATCTCAGGGTTGTTTTTGGATGGCGCACTCTCCTGGTGGAACCTTCAGGTTCAGACCCTTGGTGCAGATGCTGCTTATGCACTGAGCTGGGACGAGCTCAAGGAAATGATGGAGAAGAAATACTGTTCTAGGGCTGAAATCCAGAAATTTGAGGTAGAGTTCTGGAAATTGAAAATGGACGGGCCGAAGATCCCTGAATACGTCCAGCGATTTCACGACTTGTCTAGAGTCGTACCCTACTTGGTTAAGCCGGAATTCAAGAGGATTGAGCGATTCATTTGGGGACTTGCACCTCAAATTAGGAGCTTGGTTACTACCTCAAGGCCTCCAACCATCGCAGAGGCTATCGATTTAAGCGTTACACTTACTGAAGAGGCTCTACGTACGGGAAAATTTTCGAAATCTGAGGATAACAAGAAAGAGACTCATGTGGAGTCATCAGACAATAAGAAAGGGAAGTCTTCGAACCTAAAGATAAGCACCAAGTCAGCTATGGAAGCTCTAAAGCAAACAAAAGGAAGAAAGTGAACCCGCCGCATGGCAGGAAAGCTGATGGAGCCACTGATAAGATCGGTGGTAAAGTTTACTCGGGGACTAAGCCGAGGTGCGGGGAATGCAATTTTCACCATGAAGGTCGATGTCTGAGGCCTAAGTGCGGAAAGTGTGGAAAAGAAGGGCACAGCGAGGACGCCTGTTGGGCGAAGGACCCAGATGGAAGAAATAAGAGAATACCAGGTTGCTACAGATGTGGTGAAGCAGGGCACTTTAGGAAAGATTGCCCTAGGAAGAAACAAGCAAGGAAGGGTTTTCACGATCGAAACCTGTGAAACACGCCAGGATCCAGATACGGTTACGAATACGTTCCCTATTAACCAACCCTATGCATCTACTTTTAATTAATATTGGCATCAACTTTAACCTTGCATGCTTAGAACTTAAGAAACTGCTTGGCCTAGTTTCAAGTAAAATAGACGTCCCGTATTCTTTAGAAATGGGCATATAGAAGGCTAATTTAAGAAGACGAAGCGAATAAGGATTGTATTTAGGGACTCAGAAGGCCGGAACCTTCTGTTACCCTTGACTTGAGAAGTCATGATATGATAGTCAGCATGGATTTGATATCCAAGTATAGAGCCTGAGAACATCCCCGTTATGGAAGAAGTTCCTGTAGCCTTTTCTGAAGACTTGCCAAGAATACCCCCACAAGCGACAAGAGGAGTCTAGGGTAAATCTCGTGCCAGGAGCGGCACCAGTGCCGAATGACGCCTTACCGACTATCTTCGTCCGCAAAGCATGAGCCTCCGATATAACTACAAGAGCTGCTAGACAGAGGGAAATTAAAGACATGACATCCTTAGTTAAGGACACAAAGAGAAAGTTGACAGTGTACACTTTGCATCAATTCCAGAAAATTGGATATCAAGGATTTGCATCCTTTGCCAAGGATTGATAGCATGAACAGACTAATCGTAAGGTTCTAGTTACCACTCAAAGATCGACTGGAGGACAGGATGTCCTCAACTGTATACAAGAAGACAATATTCCTAAAACGACCTTTAGGACTCGCTTCAAGCGTTACGAGTTCCTTGTCATACCATTTGGCTTGACACATGCATCGACAATATTCATGGACCTCATAAATCGAGCGTGTAAGCCACACTTGGATAAATCATGATTATACTTATTGACTACATTCTTATATGGCTAACGACCAAGGAAGGTCGTGAGCAACAGTTGCAATTTGCCTTGCAACTCTTAGAGAAAAGAACAGTTATGTGCTATGATGACGAAAAGCGGATTTCGAATTCACGAAGTGAGAACTTTAAGATACATGGTGGATAAGAACGAAATTCATACCAACCCTGCAACCAAGAGCTAAGGAGCTAGAGTTGCAATTATATGACGCTTCTCGACAAAGTCTCGGTTGTACGTCGATGCAACGAGACCACAACATTGCATACGCGGCACATTGATTAAGGAATCATAAGAAGAAACCTTGAGCTAGATACAGTAATTGCGTGCCGCAAAATTTGACGTTATTACCTGAAAGAAAACGCTGCACAATCTTTACTGATCACAAAGATAGCAGCACACCTTTGATCGTAAGAACTTGAATATTAACGAAGATAGACTAAGCTCCTAAGCGATGCAAACTGTATGGACATGATACGTAATTGTGTGATAAACCTTGATGAAAAGTTGGAACACTCACTTGCCCTTAGTAGAGTTTTCCTACAGCAGTATTTATCACACCGCCGTTTAAACCGCTTCGTATGAAGCTTTAGATAGAACATAATAAGACGATCCCCATCGTGTTGAACGGAGACCAGAAATAAACTATCAACCAACCCGAGTTGGTCTAGGAAAAACTAGAGGCAAGATCGTTCAGATATGTGATCATATCGAGACAGCCGTAGAATACAGAAAGATTGCGCCGATGAGCAGCAGAAATCGTAAGAATTTGAAACAAGAAGTATGGCATTAATGGGAGTCTCGCCTAGAGAAGGCATGGTGTGATTTGGAAAACGAAAAGGTTGGATCCCCGGTGTAGGGATCGGAACCATTGTTCACAAGATGAAATTTCCAGAAAAAGATCAGTAGTGATCGCGACACATTCTATGTGTCTAGTCTTTAAAGGATTCTGACTCAAGGAACAGTCGTAGTTCCCACAAATAAGATTCACGTCAATGACAAAAGACAAAATTACTATAAAACCTGTTAAGGTTTCGGACCAAGAGTCCACAATACTATAGAAACCTGTTAAGGTTACGGACCAAGAGTCCACAAGATACAGAAAAGACATGATTGATTTACTTGAGCACGATAGAATTTATAACATGACCCAGAGAACATGGGAACATAAAGACAAATCATAAATCTAAGTGACCATATTTGATTCACAACTCCCCTGCGACCGATGGCATCGCTTGAATTTCGGAACGAAATTCTTTTAACGGGGGGAGACTGTGACAACCGTCACTTTTCCGTACATTCCGTACACTAATTGAACAGTAATCTGTGCTTTAATAACTGTGCATGATCTACTTTACCAGACAAATGAATTTTTTATTACTGTTATATACATACAATGGCATTTCATGATACAAGACTTTATTCGTTGCTACATGCAACACGAGATAGTTCAAATGATACACAGAACAGAATTGGCACCGTTACCAGACAAACTAAAAATGCTGACGACGTTCAGTACATAGACAGACAATATTTTGAGGCCCAGTATGAGACAGAGACTACGTATTACACTAGTATAATGTGTAGGAAAGTAAGGACCATAAAACCGCCTTTCTAGGTGAAAGACAAAGTGCCGAAAAGTGCCTAAAACTCACATAAAGTGCAAAATTCTGCACATTTTAACAAAATTCAGCATTTTAACATGCTAGTATCATGCAGAAATATGACAAAATGGTCCTGTATGCTTTCCCAAGTGTCGGGAATTAAAAGTGTCACTAGAAGTTACATAAAAGACACTATACGGTATAACTTAGCACTTTAACGAATCGGTATCTAACCGAACAACCGGACATTACCCGGAACACCAAAATATTGCTAAAAACATTGTTTTTATTTTTTTGAGCTAGTATTGGTTCCCGAACACTTAAACATACTACATAAAGCATGATACACCTAAAACACTAGACATAACATTTAACCTTCCACTAATTACTTACATTACCATCAAGTTACACTTAACCCCCCTCCCCCCTCATATATTACGGCCCAAGGGGAGTGACCCCACCAAGATCATATTGATCTTCCCTTGATCTATCTTGGATTCACCAAGATTATGGTAAGATCTTGTATTGTACTTCACAAACACTAAACCCATTGGACAATACTCAAACTTAATTATAAGAACATAGCCATCTTCACCATCCTCACAACTCACCACAACATCTCTCTCTCCCTCTCAATAAGCTACGGCCCAACACCCCCTTTTATCATCATCATCCTTCAAGCCATTTCCAAGTAATCTAAGTTCATCCTAAGGTGAAACAAGCATCACTAAGAAGGTGGGAAGCAAAGGAACTTTAAGGACCTCCTTTACAAGCTTTTATCCACCCCATTTGTGTCATTGTTCTTCCCTAGCTTGAAGCTAGTAGTAAGACTCTTAAAAACTCTTGTTACTTCATATTTTTAGTGGTTAAAAGATATAACATGTTGAAAATCATATGAACACTAAAGATCATACACTTGAAGTTTGAACATAAAGCTAACATAAGATTAAATATTGTTAGAAGAAAGTTGTTTTGAATATGTTGATGATTATTTGTTGATTTCTTGGTAATATAATGTTGATCCTCATATTGAACTTGTTAAAGCATGATTAAAAATATGATTTAACAAGTTAGGAGATGATTATGTGTTTACATGTGATGGTCATCTCATGACTAGACATGAACTTGAAGATTAAAATGATTTCTTGAAAAATAATCATTAAAGTGAGTTAATAACCTTGTTAACCCAAGATTTGTGAATGATTTTCTAAAAAGAACCAAGTTCAAAATGTGATTTTTAGAAAATCATGATTTTACATAAACCTATATTATTTTTGGTGGAAGAACAAGTATAAGAACACTAGAGAAACAAGAAGGTTTAATAAATAAACATTTTTGTAAATTATGTTTACAAGTTGTAAACACCAAATCTCTTCAAGAATGAGATTTTAAAAGAAGTAAACACACTTTGGAGTGTAACTAAACCCACTAAACACCTTACGAAGTTACTACGCATTTTCGTGAAATATCAAGTTCATGTTATTAAGTAAAGTGAATAGTTTATACACTTGATAAGTGAAATATTGTTTAGAGTGTGATTGTTGATTGTTTGAATGATTTTTGGAAAAGAAAATGATATGCTAAAAAGCATGGACACCTCCGTTTTCAAAGGAAACTATGGCGAAATTTTCTAAAAATATAAGCACTTAGAAAATACTTTCTAAACAAGTGTTTACATGTATGCCCTAAACTTTGGTGTTTCCATATAAACTTTTCCATGGGTTTTGTTACAAAATACAAAGCATCGGAGGTTGGTTTTCGTAAACAAAAATGGATAAATATATATCAAGAATATATATTTTATATCAAAGACACATTGTGTGATTGTGTGTATACTCCGTGTATTAGTTGTATTATTTTATGATTTAAAATAATATGACTTAACAAGATACCAAGAATTTACGACTCCAAAATAATACCCAAAATCTCACGGAATAAATATAAGTTACACACGTAAATATTGAGAAACCGAACGCAAACACATAACTTATAAAATATTCCGGAAAATACTCTTACAAATATATTTTTGGCAAATATTGTTTTGGATACAAGAAATGAAAATACGATTTTTGAAAATATTACAAGAGTAATATTGTATTTTCGACCAAGAGAAAATATATTATTTTAGGAAGTAAGAAATATATTTTCTTAGAATATTTAGAAGGTATATGATTTTGAGAAAAAAATATATATTTTCTTGACAATACATTATTTTTGGACAAAACAAGTCTACATATATTTTCTAAGTGAAAATATATTATTTTGGAAACTACAAATACGAGAATACGAGAATACATGTATCAAATACTCCCATCCTTGGGAAGGAAACACGAAAACAAATACTTGAAAAGTATTATAACTCTGGATGATGTAAAGACATAAAGGAAACGTAACTCAAAATATGAATACTAAGGCAAGGCACGGCCCGCTCGTCTAATAGACCCTAGCGCATTGTAGGTAGTTGTATTTGCTGACGAGATTTGAGTTACGAGTACTGAAGACGCAAAACAGTGAGTTCATGCTCCCCCTTTTCTTTAACTGTTTTTGGTTTTATAACTCTCGGGGGTGAAATACATGTTACAAATATTACAATGTTTATAAATGGTATGATGGATACAAAAACAAGAAGCACTCTTGGTGATAACAAGTACCAAGTATGATGCGTTTTAAGGAATGATATATGAAATGCCTATGAAATACTAGATCATGTGAGCATAGACTAAATACAGAAATGCCATTAATACATAATTAGGGACGAGGGTTAGATCTAACGGGTACGGCCGAACCCCACTCGTGGTCAAAACTAGTACCTAGTAGTGCTTCGGAGTCCCAGTCGAGGGAAATCGACACAGTCGAGGGTAATCGACACAGTCGAGGGTAATCGACACAGTCAAGGTAAATTGACACAGTCGAGGAAAAATCGACAAGGGTATAAGCCATTACGAGTGCTTCCCATGTCCCCAATGAGTCATAACAAGTACTCCCCATGTCCTCAAGGAGTCATAACAAGTACTCCCCATGTCCTCACATGCCTTAATGTCCTTGTACAAACATTCACTTAGTACGTTCATACACGTTTTTCATACCTGTTTACAAAGGAGTCTCTCAAAGATTTACAAGAATTACAGTACACAAACAAGACGCATGAACTCGCTCAACTTTTTGTTGATGTTTTCCAAAATTACATGTATTTCAGGTGACAAGATGGATCTTGGGTGCGGGTGTCGTAACTAGAAGTAGACTTCAAGTATAGATGTCATCCACTTTTATTGATTTGTAACCTAGACGAGGGTTGTGTTTTAAAACTTAAAATACCAGTGTTTGTAATACTCAAATTTTATGAATGGATGAACATCGTTTTGATCATGTAGTTGTTTGTTACGATTGAATGCAATGATATTAAACCAGTCACACATCATACGCTTCCGCAAAAGACAGGGTGTGACAATATATATATATATATATATATATATATTCTTCTTAATTTGATTTTTGCAACCTATGTAGGTTTGTAGGGAAAATGTCATTGGATGATCTGGTGGAATGAAGATATCATTAGAATACAGGGTGTGGAGGGGATTGGGTTAAGGGAATTGTTCGACACGTGACGAGGATGAGATTCACGTGCAAATACTCAAAAAATAGGGGTGTGGTGGGGCGTCGCTTAGCTGGGCATGGCCAGTCATGTGTAAAAAAATTTTAAACTATTAAAAATTTCATTTAATAAAAATAATACACTAATTAAAATAAAAGATTACATAGAATTAGGGATGAGATTTTTTACCGAAATATCGGTACCGTACCGATGCCGTACCGATCATAAACGGTACCGGTATTGGTAATAGATTTTTCAAAACTCGGTGTCCGTAAAAAAAAGGAATCGGTACCGGTATTTTTCGGTAAATACCAGTATTAATACCGAATTTAATAATGAATTCCAAGAGGTTTTTAGGTTAGATTGAAGATGCACTTAATATGCAAAACAGAAGTGGAAAAGGGAAAATGCAAAGCGATTAGCGAGATTAAACCAATTATTTCTTTTGTTTGGTTATTTTTAATCAATTATTATGCTTTTTTGACATGTTGGAATTTGGATGTTAAAAGTCGAACACATGGATATTTACCTTTTGATTTTTTTAGTACTTAATATGTTACCTTTTGTTTACATTCCTGTATATGTTACTCTAGTTCAATTAATAATTGATGAATGGGTTGCACATGATTTTTTTAGGTAAAACAATTGATGACACCAAAGCGGTAACAATGTGGAAAAGTATCGAAATACCGGTACCGAATCTTTAAATACGGTACGGTAATCGGTTTCCACATTTCCTCAATTTCGGTAACGGTATTTACAGTATCGGTACCGGTACGTTACCGGTATCGTACCGATCTCATCCCTACATAGAATATTTTTAAAAAGTACAAAAAAATTAAAAAAAAAAAAAAACATAAAGTTAAAAACAACATAAAAGTTACTCCATGGTATCCAAAGGGGTTGTTTGGGTCGTAGCCACGGTTATAAGGATGCATTGTAGGATGTTGTGGGTTGATTTTATAAAAAATAAAGAGATATGGTAGAAGAAGTAGAGAAATGGTAAAAATTGTAAAAATGGGTAGGTAATATATATTTGTTTAATATGTAAATATTTTTTTAAACTAGCCGTTTGACAACGGCAACCCCCAACGGCTACTTTGAACCAGCCAACCACAGCTCGTCATTTCACCCAGCCCCCCACCGCACGCCAAGCAGAATATCTACGCCAAGCAAGGATGGTATAGCCGGCGTTAAACCTCCTTCAAGCCACAACCCACGCCCCATACCCACTAGTCTTAGTTGAAAGTTTGCATATGTTGCGTGGAATCTTAAATTTATTATAACTAGGTTTATCACCCTAGCCGTGTTGCGGCGAACTTCTTTTGTTATTTAGTCTGTGTTTACATGTGTTTTGAAATCACTACGAGCGCGTTGCACACGGAACCACTAACAAGAATTAAAAGAAAATGTAAAAAACAGTAAAAAATAATCGAAAGAAAATCAACAAAAAAAATTGTATGTTAATGATGTTGTTCGTATGAAACCCGTGGTTAGAGATGAGCAAATAATACTGGGTACCGGTACCGAATTTCCCGAACCGAAGGATCCTAAGTACCAGTTCGGTACCGACTTTTGGCGTTCCTGGTACCTGTTCGCTACCGATTTTTACCTTCATATACAGGTACCATAACCGGTAATTTCGGTATCGGTTGCCACCGAGCTCATCCCTACCCCTGAAACTAAAAAAAGAAAATCAAAGTTGAAGAAAATCAACAAGAAAAAGTTGTACGATACCGTTGTTGTTTGTACGACACCCGTGATCAGGGATGAGCAAATGGTACCGTGTAGCAGTACTGAATTTCCCGAACCAAAAGATTTTCAAACTCAATCCAATACCGACTTTTGGTGTTTTCTGTATCAGGATGGTGCTGATTTTTACCTTCGTGTACCGATAATGAACCTGACGATACCGGTATTTTTTATACCAGTATTGGTTGACATCAAGTTTATCCAACTTAGAAAGTAAAGAAAATAATAATTATTATTATATTAAAATAGCAAAGGTATTAAAAAAACATATATTATTATAATATAATGAAAACACTGTTCATTTCATTTCAATTATTAATATTTACTAGGTGAAGCTCCGTCCGCGTTGCGAGGAGATGGCCGAATAATTCTCAGCCAATTAAAAAAAAGTACTATAGTTTTGCTAGAAAGAAAAAAATAAAAAGAGTGTTAGGCAGCTCCTTGACACGATTTTTAGTTGGGGGTAAAGTCATATTTTTATTTTTACATGGGGGAAAAATCAATTTTTTTTCCCGAGGGTAAAATCCTAGTTTTTAGCTAGGGGAAAATAATATTTTTATTTTGCACTGGGGGTGAAAACGTAACTTTGAATTGAGGGTGATATCGTAATTTTGAACCGAGGGGAAAATCGTAAATTTTAGCTGGGGGCAAAAACATAATTTTTTTTTGAACTGCGGGCAAAGACGTAATTTTAAACTGGGGGCAAAACCGTAATTTTAAAGTGGGTATAAAATAATAAACTGGTGTAAAATCGTAATTTTGAGCCGGGGGGGGGCAAAATTTTATTTTGAATGGGGGCGAAAACGTAATTTTGGCTGAGGGTAAAAGCGTAATTTTTTTACGAATGGCGAAATCGTTTTTTTTTTTCTCGGGGCAAAAAGGTAAATGTATTTTGAAGTTGGGGTGAAACCGTATTTTTTAACTGTGGCAAAAACGTAATTTTAAAGTGGGTATAAATTAATAAACTGGTTGGTCAAATGGGTATTGCTCGACCCCTATTTGAACCAATGGCAGGGAAACACTATTCCGGGGCAAAAACGTAATTTAAAGTATGTATAAAATAATAAACTGGTTGATCCAATAAGGAAGGGGTGGCCGCCCATTTCGACCAATGGCAGGGAAAACTATTCCCTGCCATAGTTTTTCTAGATGTAGTAAATTATTAATGATTTAATTCAATTTTGGTGAGGGGTTTTCTTTTCTTTTTATATTGGTTAAACAACCAAATTACAAATTTGTCATTGTACTGTTCATTCACTTTGGTTTTTAATATAAGGATAGATAGATGTAGTAAATTCTTAATGATTTAGACCGTGGGGTATGGTGGGACGTGGGTTGGGGGCATGGTGCGACACGTGGAGTATGAGGCACCCAAGACCAAAAGCCAATTTCAAAGGGGTATGGTGGGGTGTGGCTGGAGTGGCGTGGAAAAAAAGCCAATTTCAAATGGCTAGTGCTCTTGGCCAATGAGGTTCCACCATGTCATGTGGGTAGCCCCGCCCAACGCCGGGGCTGAAACCCCCGCCCAAGGGGCCACGCCGAAACCCAAGCCCACACGAGGTAGTGACTTGAGCGTTTGTACCCAACCCACGCCCCAATCCCGCCCCATCCCCATAGTCTTAATTTAATTACGGTGAGGGTTTTTCTTTTCTTTTTATATTGGTTAAACAACGAAATTACAAATTTGCCATTGTACTGTTCATTTACTGTGACTTGGGCGTTTGTACCCAACCCACGCCCTAATCCCGCCGCATACCCCATAGTCTTAATTCAATTTTGGTGAGGGTTTTTCTTTTCTTTTTATATTGGTTAAACAACGAAATTACAAATTTGCCATTGTACTTTTTATTTACTTTGGTTTTTAATATAAGCATAATTTATTATTATTAATTATTAATTATTAATAATTAATAATAATAATATATAGTAATTATTATATATAGTAATAATAATTATTATTATTTATATTACTTTGGCTTATAAACTTATTTAAATAGTTATTGTTGCAGTATATAATCAATAGAGTTAAATGTGATTTTAGTCCCTGTTGTTTGGGATATTTTGACAGTTTAGTCCAAATTTTTCATTTTTCACCTGTGGGTTCAAAAAGGTTTTATCGTTGTCATTTTAATTTTAGTCCACTGAGTTAACTTCATCCATTTTTCTGTTAACGAAAAGGCCAATTCGGTCATTTTATATGTAATTCTGTTAACTAGAAGGGCAATTTGGCCATATAAAATGACCGAATTGGCCTTCTTGTTAACAAAAAAACATGGATGACAGTTGACTGAAATGACAACGGTGAAATCTTTTCGGACCCACAGTTAAAAAATGAAAACTTTAAACTAAACTGTGAAAATAACACAAACCACATGCACTAAAATAGCATTTAACTCATATCAATATGATATAACTTCTTCCAAAGTGCGTTGGATAGAAATTTGAATACATAAACAATTGAAATAAAGTCTCGTCGAAAACGAAGTTTTGTTTGGAACACATAAGTTTTATCTTTTATGAAGAAAAAAATATGAACTATTATAAGCTTGAGGATATAACATGATGATTTTTTAGATAACAAGGTTAGGAAGCGAAAGATAAAGCGGTGTCTTTATCTTTCGCTGGCCGTATTACCCTAGCCAAAGCGGTTCTGGGTAGCTTGCCTTCCTATTATTTATCGCTCTTCTCAGCCCCTAAGTGTGTCATCAAAAAAATCGAAGGAATCAGGAGGGACTTCGTCTGGGGCAAAAGAGGAAACTGTAGCAAAATGAGGTGGGTTAAATGGAGGGTGATGCAGAATTCCAAGGGGAAAGGTGGGCTAGGGATTGGCAGCTTGTCGAGTTTCAACACCGCCATGAGGTCTAAATGGTGGTGGAGGTACAAGAACGATCCGTCTCAACTTTGGGCAGCCGTCATTAAGTCGATTCACTATAATAAAATGGACGCCAAAATGATTCCGATGAAGAAATCCATCCCAGGAGTGTGGTCAAGTATCGGCATGGTGGATGCTTCTCTCCTAAGCTGCGGTATTAACATTGGCCAGAAATTAAAAGTGTGTGTCGGGAACGGGGAGAAGGTTCGGTTTTGGAAGGATACTTGGATCCTTAACGAACCGTTGCGAAAGAGCTTCCCAGATTTATTCAAACTAGCCAGTGACAAGGAGGGAACGGTGAACAGTTTACTGTCCGTTGTGGGCTCGGAGCGACGTTGGGAGAGGTCTTTGTCAAGTGGGCCGTCCACTGGCGCTGAATTGGATCAGCTGAGTCGTCTTTCTAGACTTCTCCTTTCAGCCGATATTGTTGCCGATAAGGAGGACAAGTGGTACTGGGAAAATGATGAAGGTGTCTCTTTCTCTACCAAAGGGGTCCGACTAGAAATCGAGGCAGCGGGCAGCGATGACGATTCCGAGATTGAGTATAAATGGAATAACTGGGTCCCTTTAAAGCATAATTACCTCTTGTGGAGGGCCCTTCAAGGCAAAGTGGCAGCTAAAACTTGTTTAGATAAAGAGGCATTCCGATTCAAGACTTGCATTGTGATAGATGTGGCTATGGGATTGAAGATGTAGACCATGTTTTCGCAAACTGTATCTGGGCTAGGAGCATTTGGTGGCAAGTTGTGGTGTGGATGCGTATTCCTCCTCCTATCTCGGCTTCGAGTCTTAAGGATGTGGTGAATGCTCTGCTCGGGAACATCGGCTCGGCCAGGTGGCTGAGAATCGTCCACTCGGTCATATTGGCTTCGGTTTGGTGTATATGGAATGCAAGAAACCTGATGGTCTTTGAGGGCCGGTTTATTCCTACGCAGAGAAGTGTCGACAGCATCAAAGAAGACATTTTTCAGTGGCTCTCTCATCGGTCGAAGCTTCCAAAACCAGACTGGGATAAGTGGGTGGATTTCAATGTAGTGGACCTGTTGTAATCTTTTGTTTTCATTGTTTCTTGTTTGCCTTCCGGCCTTTTTCCGTTTTCTGTTTCTGTCTCTCAGCTTCTTGCTGGCTCTTTTTATATATATAAAAAGCGTTTTGCCGTTCAAAAAAAAAACAAGGTTAGGAAGCAATTTTATCAACTAGATTTAAAATTTTTGGTCAATAATAAATGGGTGGAATTGAAAAAAGAAAAAAGGCACACGAGTTTGTGTAAGTGTATTCTAATTCATTCAAAGCAATAGTTTTTTCTCCCGTTTTTAAAAGTTAATAACTTTTTCATACGACATTATTTTTTTATAAAAATTGCACCATAAAAACGAGCGTTTTTTATCTTTAAAACGAGTATACTATTGCTATACTTTAAAAAAGTATTCGAAAACCCAGATCGTAAAACGCAATTCAAAAAAACCTATATCGTAAAACGCAATTCAAAAAACCTATATCGTAAAATGTAATTCGAAACCCAAATCGTAAAACAAAATTCAAAATGTAAAAACCAAAACGTAAAACGCAATTCACAAAGATAAAACGCATATCGTAAAACACAATGGTAAAACCCAGGTCGTAAAACACAATTCACAATGGAAAACCCCGGATCGTAAAACGCAATTTGAAAACCCAGGTCGTAAAACACAATTTGAAAACCCAGATCGTAAAACACAATTCAAAAACCTGGATCGTAAAACGCAATGATTGACGAAATTCTTCAGATTTCTTACATATATTGAAGTCGATTTCTTTGGGTATCTTCAACGATTGACGAGAATTGAATGCTTGAAACATTAACTAATGAATTGATTGATTCACTTCAAAAATCAAGAAAAATTTGTAAAATTGAACTGAGTTTCTTCAAAAAAATTGAAGAATACGTTGATTGAGTTTTTGAATCATTGGTTAACGAAGAAAATCGCAACATGGTGTTGTGATTATAGAGAGATAAAGTGATGTAGCGTGTGTTACGATAACGAAGAACAAAACACGTTGATTTTGCGAATACCCGTGTTGATCTTCCCAAAACCCCTAAAATTCAACCCAAAGGGCACATAATTTGAAGTGAAAATTGAGTAAATTCAAAACTGATGTCTGACCATCCAACTTACAAGAGAAACATATAAATAATGACCGAAATATGAAATGGGCCACAAAAAGGCCATGGGCGAAACACAAGCCCAAAAAACAAAATGTCCAAAACACCGAAAAAAACACAAAAAGATAAATAACTGATAGAAATAAGCGTTTTAAGGCCCGGACGATGGCCCAAGTTAGAGCCATTTTAGTGAAGCCCTTTTTGTTACACGATCTTAGGCCTCCAAATACAAGATGACCCGCTCCTCCACACTTGGGCCTGCATCATAAAGTGAAGACAATGTTGAAGTTGATGGGTTTTAAAAATGGTGGGTTTTGAAGATGCAGGAAAAGAGAAAGAAATGAGATAATATGAGATTGACTAAAATAACATTCCCTTTTGTTTTTCCATTTTGTCAGATGTCACAACCAGATTCATTCTTACCCAAACTATACTTCATATTTAATCTTTTCCCCTATTAGACTATGGGGTATGGGGCGGGGTTTTGGGCGTGGGTTGGGGGAAAACGCCCAAGCCACCACCCCGGGTGGGCTTGGGTTGGGGCGTGGCGCTTGGGGCTTGGGTTTCAAGCCGGGCGTGGGGCGGTCTTGACATCCTAGCTGGCTTGCTTCCATTCGCTGACCCCGCCATGTCATAGCGGGCCATATGAAAAGTTTGAATTTTAAATTCAAACCGTTTGGCTTGGCCAAGCGGTCACCCCAACCCCAACATCCCCTATAAATAACCCCAAACCCCACCGTGTGGTCCATCCCAAACATCCCACGAACCCGCTACCCCAACCGGTCACCCCAACCCCAATATCCCACGAACCCGCTATGGCATCCTGTGTGACAACTGTGCTCTGTAATCGATGAAAAATGAAAAACAATGTTAATTATCAATAAAACAATGTGCTTTGGTGTATTTATGTGTGTATTTGTGTTTGATGATTTTACGATTCGATTCGATTCCGATTTCAAGCTCTAAATCATTTTTGGAAAGTTATACGCAAACTGGTGCGTAAACGCAGCCAGTATAACGCGACAAACACTCCGGAATAATGACATAGTCTTAACATACCTAAAATAACCTTTACATAACTTAGAAATAAGTTCTGGATGGTTTGATGTGTTGAAAACAAGTCTATTCGATCGCAGGGACTATTTGTGTCAAACTGCAAAGCTATACCGATTCGTATGGTATCGAAGAGTCCGGAACTTGATCATAAGCTAAACATACCATAAATAACCTAAACATAGCTTAGAAATAAGCTTTGAGGGGTTCGGTGTGCGAAAATATGCTTATTTGATCTTACAGGGACTAAAAGTGTCAAAAACAACGTAAGTTTGCATTTTCGCGCATATCTTACGTTCTGACCACATCTGGACACCCAAAATTTTTGTACACACTAAAATATTTTTATTTTAGTGATCGGCATGCAAAAAATACCGTTCGTCGCTTAATTTGGTTCGTTTTCGCGTCCGTTTGAGTTTCGTCATAATTAACCGAACAACGCGACCGTACGACCAAACGAGCCGACATCCGAGATATTTTTGAGCATGTTTTGAGTTCCCAATACTTTAACTTCATTTTAGAGCCTTGAAATAAGGTTAACGGGGCTTAAACGTGTCAAAAATGAGCCAAAATGCAAGATTTACAAGTTCAGGGACTAAACTGCAATTTCTGCATAGTCTGCCCAGGCGGGCCGCGTAAGCTTGGTATCTCCTCTTACGCGGGCCGTGTGAGGATACCCAGCATCAGAAACTGATTTTTCAGCAACAGATTCATAATTCAGGGGCTGTTATGCGATTTTCTGGTGTGTTGAGCAAGTTTAAGTGTTCTCCAAGGTCCCTAATCAGTTCCTAACACATGTATGGCTATGATTTATTCCTTGATGGCCACACAAACACTTGGAATGATCTTGTGATTCCATGATCACTATAAATAGCAAGGCCATTCATTTGAATCCTTGCTCATTCCTCTCTTCTCTTCTCTACATCTGATTTGGGAGCTCTCTCAAGTGTTTGGAGCTTTCTAATCTGATTTGGAAACTTATTCTTTGTAGAAAAGATAGCTAGGACCTATTGTAAGTCTTCTTTCATGCTTATTCTTTATGTTTAAGCAGAAAGTCAAACAGTTTGGCCAACAGTTTGACTTTCGGTTTTGACCATCAATTGGTCAAGTCAAAGTTCAATTGAACTTTGCAACGTGATTGTAATCACGATGGTTATAATCCTCAGCGATTATACCTACTGATTACCACGTTAACTAGGCATAGTGATGAGTCAAAGTTTCGGTCAAAATGCGTTTTAGCACGCATTTTGCAACGGAACTATTTTCGGGTATCAAAACCCATTGTTTTGATACCAAAACAGTTTTCTAAGTAGGTTAAACATGTTTTGACATGTTTAACTCGTCACTATTAGTTAGTTCTTGTTTAAGGTCGTAAGTTAAGCGGTCTAAACAACCGCTTAGACTTTCGAACCCGGCCCGTTTGGTCGATCATTAGGATCCGACTAAGCTTGATTAGTGATCATCGTTGCATAGGGAATAACCACTGAGGTTATACCTTATGATCACATAGGGTTGGTTAGTTATTTGTTAAGTAGCTTGTATGCCCATAAGAAATGACCAAAACGCCCTTTTGAATCATAAATCCATATTTTACATATGTGAACATGTTTTTGACTTATAATATGATTTAGTAACATGTTTAGGTATTATTGGGCATGTAAGACTTGACATAGCACATAGTTAACCATCCGAACATAGTTTCACGCGAACGACGCGTTAAAGTAACATAAGTTACCTTAATGGGTCGTAACGGGTCAAAAGCACTCAGGCTAGGTTTCGATTTAGGATGTAGGCCTTGTTAAACCATATCATATGAGTTCCACACTCAATTGGTTTACAAGATCTCATTCTATCCGATCTTCCGATTTAGGTGTCGATTTATTTACTAGTGATCCGATTACTAGGTACTACTTGAATTTCCTTGGTTTGTCTGAGCTTCGCTAAGTTCTTTAGATCAAGGATACCCCTCCATTCAATGTGAGTACATAGTTCCCCTATTTTACTATTTTCAATTGTTTTGGGGTGATTCATATGTACAAAATGATTTCAAGGTTTAAACGATGATTTCAAAACGAATAAGATGGTTTATATTAAACTAAATAACGATTTCAATAATGTGAACAAACTCGATGGTTGTAATTACATAACGAATGACATTCATTAGCATTGATCAAGTCGACCAGTATTAGGTTATGGTACCATAGGATCTGACAAATCCCGTTATCAGACTACACCCATGGTTATGTGTGGGGGTTATGTAGGTAACGACCGAATCTGATGATTGTTAACTTACCCTTTGGTGGTTTGTTAATACGAGGAACGAGGTAGTCGAGTCACGAAGGTTTGAATGTTATTAGCGAGACGACCCAAAGTAGTTTCACAATTAAAACGAAAACGATTTTGGGACGAATTAAACGATTTGGAACGACCTAAACGATTTGAACGAACGATTGGTTTTGGGTAGTGATTAGATAATGGGACGGGTGTAGCATGATAGAATCATGGTAGATACGCCGCTGGTACATCTTTTATATAAGTGCTTCTATCATATTACATTGCGTGTCATTATTTAGTTCACTTGGGAAACAATTTGAAACGATGCCACACAATGAGGTTTTCGAAATGATATAAACCACACGAGTTTTATTAACGAGTTTTTTACGAGATGTTTTACGAATTGGTTTACTAAAGCAAATGTTTTGGGGTTAAGAATCATGGCTGCGAGATTTATAAACTATAACCATCTTGATTTGAGTTGGTTAATTATGTTGCAATACACTTTTCAAAACAAGGTTTGTACTTTTGACTCTTGTAGTCTAATGAGGTGCTGCAACATACAAACGAGCCATGAATCCGATACTCTCACAAAACCTATGTGCTCGCCAGCATTTCTTTGCTGACTTTGTTTTTACATATGTTTCAGGTGATGTTGCGTGATGATTGCTAGGAAGCATGTTCACTTAGGATCTGGACGTGGCCTTAGTGACATAAAAACGATAGTAGACGATGTTTAATTTGTTTAGTTGGTTATAAGACAATGTAAATTACTTAATAAATCAATAAAACAAAACTTTTGAATTACCATGGTTGTGAAACGATGATTCTGTTACAACACTCCCCGACGTTTCCGCCACGGTTTGTTGTTTTAACGTGGTCGGGGTGTGACAGAAGAGTTGGTATCAGAGACAACGGTTATAGGGAATTAGGTTATTAGCATTGCTTTGACCTAGACTATAACTTTCTAGGACCCCAACGCAAGTTTACTTGTGTTTAGATTTTAAAACAATACAGTCACCTATCCTTAGGTGATAACCACAACAAGAACACAATAACAAATCCGCTTCGAAAATTAACCATATATCCTTGGATGATTGATTGTAAGGTTTTGAACTTTCTGAGTTTCCAAATCTCGTCAAAGTTTGGGTCTAAATAATGTGAACACGTGCAAACCGGAAGAGTGAATGCCTGTACCCTGAGTTTTCTGTCTAAGGCTAGAGTGTTCGTACAAATCCGCAGTATTGGACCAGTCACTCTTACCTAGGAACTCTTGGGGTGAGTGTTCACTTATAGGCGAGCATGTCTTCAGTGATACATTATTATGACCCACTTACTTTGATTAGTCACAGCGTGTCATTTGTTTGTTCGAGGTAACGAACAAATGATCGCACTCCTTGTGTTTTGTCGATGTTTTCAATGCCTTCTTTGTTTCTCCAATTGTCGACCTCACTCGTTTCTCATGTTTCCTTGTTAGACAATGCCTCCTCGACGCGATGCTTAAACTTTTACTGCTAAAGAAGTCGCAGCCCTTGTCTCTCAGCAAATGGCTGCTGTACTTCCAGGCGTTGTGACCCAAATCCACGAGTTATATAACAACAATAATAACAACAATAATGCTCAGTGAAATTTCAAGAATTTCAATTCTGCGAAGCCGCTTAAGTTTTCTGGGTCACAAGGAGCAACTGCGCTCCTGCAGTGGTTCGAGAGTATCGAGAGCACATTCAGACATGTGCAGTGTCCGAATGCGCGTAAAGTTGAATTTGCATCTAGCGTGTTTGAGAAGCGAGCGCTTACCTGGTGGAATGGTATTATGCGCGATAGGGGTGCCGAAGTGGCATTAGCACAAACTTGGGAAGAGCTCCGAGCTCTCATGATGAGAGAGTTCTGTCCCCGTCACGAGATTCGAGCTTTGGAACGAGAATTCGATGATTTGAAACAAGACGGGGGAGAACACCGTGCTTATACGGATCGATTTGAGGAGCTTAGTTTGTTGTGTCCTACGATGGTTACCCCTTTGGAGAAGGCAATTGAGAGGTATATCGATGGTTTACCCGATTCCATTCAGGATATTGTGACCGGTGTTAATCCTACTACCGTCCGTCATGCGATCGAGTTGTCGGCTACCCTGACTGAGTCCCAAGTCAGGAGGGTAAACTCACCCGCAAGGGTGATAAAAAGAAGTCGACCGATTCTGACAAGGAAAAGGGTAAGGGAAAGAAGCAGGGTGAGTCTTCTAAAAAGTCAAGGAAGTGCAAGGCTTCCCAGAACTTTGCTGTTACAGCACAGGCTGCTCAGAACCCACCGACTCAACCTCCTGCAAAGAAAGCATATGCTGGTACCGCACCACACTGTACATGATGTAATGGTCACCATGTTGCCCAACAGGCCTGTAAACAGTGTGCTACGTGTGGTAGACTTGGGCATTTGGCCAACATTTGTCGTTTTGGTCAAAATCAGGCTGCTCAGGTTCCAGCACAAATTCAGGGGAATGTTGCGAGATTCCCACCTGGTTCGTGTTTTAATTGCGGAGAAATGGGTCATTTCCGCAACAACTGCTCGAGATTGGTAAATGCGAATGCAAATCCGAATGCCAACGCGAACGCGAATGTAAATCCTACTCGTGGATGAGCATTCTATCTGAATGCGAATGAGGTGAGGGCGGACAACGAAGTTGTTAACGGTACATTCCTTGTTAACAATCAACTTGCATCTGTTCTTTTCGATTCTGGTGCCGATAGGAGTTTTGTTTTGTTATCTTTTGAGCCTTTACTTGTGATACCTAGAACTAAACTGAGGAAACCCTTATCTGTCGAGGTTGCTACTGGTAAACCACTCGTACTCGATTCTGTTCTTCATGGTTGTCAGTTGAACCTCGATAACCATCTTTTTCCCATTGACCTCGTACCAATGCAACTTGGAAGTTTCGACATTATTGTAGGGATGGATTGGTTAACCAAACATCATGCTGAGGTTGTTTGTTTCGATAAGATCATTCGTATTCCTCTTTCATCTGGCGATGTTCTGGAAGTTCATGGCGAGAAACCATCTGGTGGATTGAAACTCATGTCTTGTACGAAAGCCCGGAGTTATTTACGAAAAGGATATGTTGCTTTTCTAGCACATGTCACCAAGGAGAAAAGCAAAAGCAAGAGTATTCAGGATATTCCGATTGTTCGGGATTATCCAGAGGTGTTTCCTGATGAACTGCCTGGTTTGCCTCCAGTTCGTCAAGTCGAGTTTCACATTGACCTTGTACCTAATGCCAACCCGATTGCGAAAGCACCTTATCGTCTTGCACCATCTGAGATGCAAGAGTTATCGAAACAGCTTCAAGAATTATCGGATAAAGGATTCATCCGACCGAGTTATTCACCTTGGGGCGCTCATGTCCTCTTTGTGAAAAAGAAAGATTGATCTTTTCGAATGTGTATCGATTATCGTGAGCTTAATAAGCTTACCATTAAGAATCGATATCCCCTACCCCGAATCGATGATCTCTTTGATCAGCTGCAAGGTGCTACCTGTTTCTCCAAGATCGATCTGCGTTCTGGGTATCATCAGCTTCGTGTATTCGAAGAAGATATTCCCAAAACTGCATTCCACGCGAGATATGGGCATTACAAGTTTACTGTCATGCCTTTTGGTTTGACGAATGCCCCAGCTATCTTTATGGACTTAATGAATAGGGTTTGTAAACCTTATTTAGACAAGTTCATCATTGTGTTCATCGACGATATTCTCATTTATTCGAAGTCTCGAGCCGATCACGAGCAACACCTTCGTTTGACATTGGAACTCCTTAAGAAGGAACAACTTTTTGCTAAATTCTCCAAGTGTGAATTTTGGCTTAAAGAAGTTCAGTTTTTGGGACATAGTGTCAACAAGCAAGGTATTCATGTGGATCCATCCAAGATTAATGCAATCAAGGATTGGAATACACCGACGACACCTACAGAAATTCGTTCTTTCCTTGGTCTCGCTGGATATTATCGTCGTTTTATTTCGAATTTCTCGAAGATTGCGGTTCCACTCACAGCTTTGACTCAAAAGAATAAGCCTTTTGAGTGGGGACCCAAGCAAGAAGAAGCGTTCCAAACGCTGAAACGGAAGCTCTGTGATGCTCCTGTTTTATCTTTGCCCGAGGGAAACGATGATTTCGTTGCCTACTGTGATGCGTCCAACTTAGGCCTTGGTTGTGTTCTTATGCAACGAGGTAAAGTTATAGCATATGCATCTAGACAATTGAAAGTTCACGAGAAGAACTACACAACTCACGATCTTGAGTTTGGAGCTGTGGTTTTCGCTCTCAAAATCTGGAGACACTATCTTTATGGCACGAAGTGTGTGGTTTTCACAGACCACAAAAGTCTCCAGCACATTCTTAATCAGAAGGAGTTGAACATGAGACAACGACGTTGGGTTGAACTATTGAACGACTATGATTGCGAGATTCGCTACCATCCTGGTAAGGCGAATGTCGTAGCCGATGCGCTTAGTCGAAAGGAGCGAGTCAAGCTTCATTCTGTTCGAACTCTATCTGATCTACAAACTCGTGTTCTTCAAGCTCAGCAATTTTGTATTTCACAAAATTTGATGGGTAAGGAATTACCACGTCAACTTGAGCTTAAGCTCGAAGCGAAGGACGATGGTTTACTCTATTTCAAGGATCGTTTGAGGATTCTGAAACAAGACGATCTTCGCACTTTAGTGATGGACGAATCTCACAAGTCTCGATATTCTATCCATCCTGGTGCTGATAAAATGTACAAGGATCTTCGTACTCAGTATTGGTGGCCTGGTATGAAGAAGGATGTTGCCTTGTATGTATCGAAATGCCTAACTTGTCTCAAAGTCAAGGCAGAACATCAACGACCTTCTGGTTTGCTTGTACAACCAGAGATACCGGTTTGGAAGTGGGAGAACATTGCGATGGATCTCATCACTAAATTACCACGTACATCTAAAGGTCACGATGCTATTTGGGTTGTCATCGATCGATTAACGAAGTCAATTCATTTTATTCCAATTCGCGAGGATCTATCTGCTGATAAACTTGCAAAGATTTATGTTGATGAGATTGTATCACGACATGGTGTTCCTTTGGATATCATTTTCGATCGTGATGCTCGATTTTCATCTCATTTCTGGAAGACCATGCAATCTGCTATGGGAACCCAACTAAATCCAAGCACTGCTTATCATCCCCAAACAGATGGACAATCTGAGAGGACGATTCAAACTTTGGAGGATATGCTTAGAGCATGCGTGATAGAATTTGGTGGTAATTGGGATTCTCATCTTCCATTGATCGAGTTCTCTTACAACAGTAGTTATCATGCTAGCATTAATATGGCACCATTCGAAGCTCTCTATGGTCAAAAATGTCGTTCACCTGTCTGTTGGAACGAGACCGGTGAAGCTCAGCTTACTGGACCTGAGCTTGTTCTGGAAACAACAGACAAAATCAAGAAAATTCGCGATAATCTTGTGACAGCTAGATGCCGTCAAAAGAGTTATATGGATTTACGATGCAAACCCTTAGAATTTCAAGTCGGAGACCATGTCCTACTCAAGGTGTCACCTTGGAAGGGAGTGGTGAGATTTGGAAAGAAAGGAAAACTTGCACCACGATATGTTGGACCATTTAAGATTGTGGAAAGAATTGGGAAGGTTGCCTATCGACTAGAGCTACCTCCAGAGCTTGGAAATATTCATCCGACTTTTCACGTGTCCAATTTGCGAAAGTGTTTAGCTGACGCTGATCTTCACATTCCACTCGACGAAATCCAAATTGATGAAACGATGCACTTTGTCGAGAAACCTGTGGAGATAGTGGACCGTACATACAAACAGTTGAAGAACAAACGAATTCATTTGGTCAAGATTCGCTGGGAATCCAAACGTGGCCCAGAATTTACTTGGGAACGTAAGGACCAAATGAAGGCGAAATATCCGTAATTGTTCTCACAAGTTTCCTCTAGTTAAAATTTCGGGATGAAATTTCCTAAAGTAGGGGAGACTGTGACAACTGTGCTCTGTAATCGATGAACAATGCAAAACAATGTTAATTATCAATAAAACAATGTGCTTTGGTGTATTTATGTATGTATTTGTGTTTGATGATTTTACGATTCAATTTCGATTTCAAGCTCTAAATCACTTTCTGGAAAGTTATACGCAAACTGGTGCCTAAACGCAGCCAGTATAATGCGACAAACACTCCGGAATAATGACATAGGCTTAACATACCTAAAATAACCTTTACATAACTTAGAAATAAGTTCTGGATGGTTTGGTGTGTTGAAAACAAGTCTATTCGATCGCAGGGACTATTTGTGTCAAACTGCAAAACTATACCGATTCGTATGGTATCGAAGAGTCCGAAACTTGATCATAAGCTAAAAATATCATAAACAACCTAAACATAGCTTAGAAATAAGCTTTGATGGGTTCGGTGTGCGAAAATATGCTTATTTGATCTTACAGGGACTAAAAGTGTCAAAAACAACGTAAGTTTGCATTTTCGCGCATATCTTACGTTCTGACCACATCTGGACACCCAAAATTTTTGTACACACTAAAATATTTTTATTTTAGTGATCGACATGCAAAAAATACCGTTCGTCGCTTAATTTGGTTCGTTTTCGCGTCCGTTTGAGTTTCGTTGTAATTAACCGAACAACGCGACCGTACGACCAAACGAGCCGACATCCGAGATATGTTTGAGCATGTTTTGAGTTCCCAATATTTTAACTTCATTTTAGAGCCTTGAAATGAGGTTAACGGGGCTTAAACGTGTCAAAAATGAGCCGAAATGCAAGATTTACAAGTTCAGGGACTAAACTGCAATTTCTGCATAGTCTGCCCAGGCGGGCCGCGTAAGCTTGGTGTCTCCTCTTACGCGGGCCGTGTGAGGACACCCAGCATCAGAAACTGATTTTTCAGCAACAGATTCATAATTCAGGGGCTGTTATGCGATTTTCTGGTGTGTTGAGCAAGTTTAAGTGTTCTCCAAGGTCCCTAATCAGTTCCTAACACATGTATGGCTATGATTTATTCCTTGATGGCCACACAAACACTTGGAATGATCTTGTGTTTCCATGATCACTATAAATAGCAAGGCCATTCATTTGAATCCTTGCTCATTCCTCTCTTCTCTTCTCTACATCTGATTTGGGAGCTCTCTCAAGTGTTTGGAGCTTTCTAATCTGATTTGGAAACTTATTCTTTGTAGAAAATATAGCTAGGACCTATTGTAAGTCTTCTTTCATGCTTATTCTTTATGTTTAAGCAGAAAGTCAAACAGTTTGGCCAACAGTTTGACTTTCGGTTTTGACCATCAATTGGTCAAGTCAAAGTTCAATTGAACTTTGCAACGTGATTGTAATCACGATGGTTATAATCCTCAGCGATTATACCTAATGATTACCACGTTAACTAGGCATAGTGACGAGTCAAAGTTTCGGTCAAAATGCGTTTTAGCACGCATTTTGCAACGGAACTATTTTCGGGTATCAAAACCCATTGTTTTGATACCAAATCAGTTTTCTAAGTAGGTTAAACATGTTTTGACATGTTTAACTCGTCACTATTAGTTAGTGCTTGTTTAAGGTCGTAAGTTAAGCGGTCTAAACAACCACTTAGACTTTCTGTAGGATCGTTGTTGGACCCGAACGAGTCAATCAGAAGAGTCTTTTCTCTGTATCAAAGGCGGAATCAAAGATACAGACGCTCAAACTAATTATAATGCTTCTTTGATTGATTTAACAACGTTTACAACCTAAAAGCAATCTGGCAGCACTTCGTTACAAGTTCCAGAACCGTTACCAAATGAACAACAATGCACCTATATATAGTTGGAGTGATTCCACTTATATGGACATGCCATAAAAGCGGAATCACTTGTTTCTGATTTCACTTATATGGACATGTCCATATGAGTGGAATCACTTGTTTCTGATTTCACTTATATGGACATGACCATATGAGCGAAATCACTCCCTTAACTTCTAACAATCGTTTCTCGAACCTCGCGCACTAGTTATTCTAATCTATCCTATTACGTTACATGATACAAGACGAAGTCAATAGACGTAATGCACCAACAGACTCCCCCTCGGATATTGACGAAGTCTTCAGTGACTAATCTCTGTTGTGACACCTTCTTCAGTCTTGATCATTCTGCATCCTCACTCAGATTGTAACATTGTAAGCATCCATCACTCTCTTGATCAGCTTCACACTTTGACTCTTTCACCAGAATCTCATCACTGGTTCTATCATCAACAGCTTCATCATCAACAGGCTCCCCCCTTTCGTCAAGCTTCCGTGCTTTTAGGGATCGACACCTAGCTTTCCAGCTACAAGCTCCTCCTAACTCTCAACTTGTCTTCAGACTCCCCCTTAGACTCAGCTCTTGGGATCGTAGTCTGGACTTTTCCTGCAATCACTCATACAACTATAAGTAATAACATTTTAATCTTCCAGATATCGTAATCTAACAATTCAAACTCCTCAAAATCACTTCTCATGAATTTGGCAGTTTCATCGAATTGTATCGGAAACTAGCTCTATAACAATATAAGCATCCAAATCCCCCACAGTTAATCATCCAAGTCCAAATTAATGACCTTGGAGATATCACAAACTGTTTTTGAATTTTTAATTTTAAAACTTCAAGTTTCAAATGAATGAACTTGTTTTATTTTCAGAAACACGATCAGCTCACATAGATTTTGAAACTCGGCACTCAGACATCAGTTGTCGAAAATAAAGCAGAAATCAAAATCTTTTTGTATTTTCTGAAAATATAAAGCAGTAAAGAAATATGTACAAACATATTTACAGACAATATTTTTGTTTGAGTTTGCGTCAGAGGATCATATCAGTTTTTGACAAGTTACAAGTACCGTTGAGCTTAGTTACACAGTAAGAATTAAACAATTCACTTAGATTGTCGATATACTGGTCCACTTAAATTTTCATACAAATTTCAACTGATTCAGGATATGAATTAGGTGTTTTAAGAACTTAAACTCATTCATGTGTCCCACCTCTTGAATATACTCCCGTATCCAGATCCCAATATTCAGTCTTACAGGTGAGTATACCTAGATGATATCTGTCAGGGGTTAAATGCGAGGGCCGTGAGAGCTCAGGTCGATCTTTCGATACGCAGAGAGATGACGGCTTCGACTTTTGGTGTGTCCCCTTTAGAGGATCTTTTCTTCAACAGCAATGATTATCAATTTTATTGTTTCATCAATTTGCTGAGGGCGATGCTATGTTTCAAGCATTTGCAGAAAGCATTATCCAGGGACTAGGTCAGAACTTCCATTCAGCAGAAGTCCCGGGATAATACCCCAGATATCACTAAGCATAAAGACCTAGTATCTCAGAAAGAGGGACCTTTCAAACGAGATTTCAGGGGTTACCTATATATCCAAGTAGTGTTCCCCACGAAATAAGCAAGTTTGAATTTAGGTTTATATCCCGAAAAAGTTTACTAAATGTATAAAAACCTATCGGCATATCATCAGTGAGACTGTTTAACACTATTTAAAACATTACAAATCTTTAGCATACTGTAACTGTCTACTGATGTACTATCATTTCCTCTTTTTACACAAAAACTCATTTTCATTAAATTTTATCATGTTTTTGTGACAACCCTCACTAAACCAGGTATCCGTACGACTTAATTAATAATTAATCACTGCTTAATTACTGTGCTTGCTTGAACTTGTGAATAAACTGCTACGTGAATACTGATACATGTACTTACTTGCATCATACTTTACTTGCTGTCACTACATTATTTACATGCTGAACCTTAGTGTCAAACATGATGCACAAAAAGCACAGTAGCACTATAACGGATAACCTATTGAACATGCTGATAAAGCCAGCATCAGGCAAACACTGCCTCTAAGGCCTGTATGAGCCAGAAATATTTTACTACACTAGTGGTGAGTGTAGGGATACAAGGGTTGTAGAACTGCGTCTCTAGGAATAAGTTACAACGACTGGATGTGCCTAAAACGTACTCTAAGTACAAAATTCAGCACTTTACATAACAATTCAGCTTTTAGCTAACTAATAAAGTGCCAAAACATGAGGAAAATATTACTAGACACTTTCCAAAGTGTCAGAAATGAGTTGTGTCACTAAAAAGGGTATTAACGACACTTTAAAGCTTTGTTAAGCACTTTAACGGATTACTACCCAACCGAACAACCGGACTTTACCCGAAACCTGAAAATATTGTTATTTCGTTATTTATCTTTTTCTGAGCCAGTTAGGGTCCCTGAATACCCTAACACCCATGGTAACGCATGACACACTAGTAACCGGGTTAATCCCTAAACTTAACTATATTAACCTAACTAATGTCTAACTAGTTGGTTGGAAGTGAACTAGTACCCCCCCCCCCCCCTTTAGAAACCGTCCCCATGAGGGGGACACCTCTTGTCCTTGTTGATTTAAATAATCTAGTGTGTCTAATATCAAGAATACATATAATCCTTTGGATAATACTCATGTTAATTATCTATAAGTTCATGGTTTAGCACAACATAACCAACACCACTTCACAACTTCTCTCTCTCTCTCTCAAAGGCTTCGGCCGAACACACCCACAAACATCCATCAACTTTCGATTTTTGATCCTCACATTCCAAGTATCTACAAGTGATAAGGATCGCGTATAAGGAACTTTGGTGCAAACGGAAGGCGAAGGACCTCGTTATCTTGCTTTTATCCACCCGTTTTTCGCATAGATTCTTCCCTAGCCTCGAGCTAGTGGTATGTTACTTAAATCACCTACTCAAACTATTTTAAAGTGGTTAATACGATGTGTAACGGTTAAAACTCGAAATCTTACAAGATGATGCTTTAAAGTTTACTAAAAGCACTTAAAAAGATGGTTAAAAGCTTATAAGTTGTGTAAATGTTGTAGTAATCAAATTGTGTGGTTATTTGGACCCGATCTATGTTGTGGTAGCTCGGATCATCATTTAACCCGGGTTGGTCATGATCATGGATCATGACATAAGGTTGTTCGGAATGTAACAAGGGTTAAAGGGTGAAACTCTACCACACACGAATCATGAACTTGTGTAAAAGCGATTTTACTTGTGAAATAGTGTTTAAAACTAGTAGATCTATGGATCTACAAGCGGTATTTTTAAAGAACCAAGTATCAAAGAAATCATGTTTTCTAAAGACGGATCTTACACTAACACGAATGGTTTTTAGAACACACAAGTGTGTAAACACTTGTGTAACACAAAGTTTCGACAAAATAACTATTCTTGTAAATATTGACAAGAAGTTGTGGAAGTTTATTTTCTTTAAAAACGAGGTTTTTACAAAATCGGATTGTTTTATATAAAGATCCACTAAAAGTAATGAGATATACTTCATAGTATGGATAAATCACAAGTTCATGAAATTTATGCGATTTATATACATATTTTGACTAGTTTGTGATTTGAACATTGTTTTGATTGAATAAGAAGATTGTTGGTTTGATTTATAAAAGAAAATGATACGCTTGAAAGCGTGGCCACCTCCAGTTACAAAGGAAACTCTGGCGAAATTTTCCTAAAACCTAACACTTAGAATTATTTTCACTAAAAGTGTTAGAAATACATTTTGACTTGTTTTCAAAATTATAGAATTCGCCACGACTTATTTACAAAGTATCGGAGGTGGGATTTCACAAAATAAAACGTGATACATAAATATATTTAGTATATATTTTTCACAACATCACTTGTATAAGTGTTTATGATTATTTTGTGAACTACGTAAATATTATTTTTAGAATAAAAATAATATTACTAAGTATTATTTTGGGAAAATCACATGTATTAAAGTATAATATTTTTGAGAAGAATATTTATATTTTGAAGTTGGAAATAAAATATATTAAGTGAGACTTAATAGTGTAATCCGAATTATACGAACGCACATGTATTAAAATCCCCCATCCTTGGGAAGGAAAATAACTACCAAGTATGTACAAAATGTAAACACGAAATAGCTGTCTAACTATTTCCCAAAAACTTAAACCATAAAGCTAAGGCACGGCCGTCCGTCTAATAGAATTAGTACGTGTAGATCGTTATACAGCTGTTTGATTTGGAGGCATACTTGGTAGAGACGCACCACTGTGAGTTCATGTCCCCCTTTTCTCTTAACTGTTTTCAGTTTTCTAACTACGGGGGTGAAATACATGTTACTTTGATTACAAGTACTTTATACATGGTATGGTTAGCGTAAGGAGGTTTACTACTTAGATCATGTGAGTGGGTAGGCAGAAACTAGAGGCCATTAATCCTCATTGTAGGACCGAGGGACGTAAGCGGTAGATCTATCTGGGTGTAGCGAGCCCAACTCTAGGCCCAACAGAACGGACCTCAGGGAGGCCCAACAGAACGGACCTTGGAGTGACTTTGTACCCAACGCTAAATCTGCTAGGTTTGAGTCTTCCTACTTGCACTTCACACATATCAATGGCCTTGCAAACCATTGGTGATCTCTTTTCCTTATTTGCTACATACAAGGATTTTTATACTTACAAGTGTTTTACATACTCACTTACACATGAACTCGCTCAACATTATTGTTGATTTTTCAACTTACATGTATTTCAGGAAACTAAAGATCTGGCGCGGTATGTTATGTTTTCCCGCTGCATATGGGTTACGAGGTCATCCGGGTTTGGGGAATGTGACTCTTTCCTGGACAAGTCACAGTCCTTAAACTGTGTTTATGTCATGTTGATGTTTATGTTTGTTGAACAACGTCATTAGGATGTGTTTCCGTTAAGAAAATGTTGTTGTGTTTGGTTTTTTTAAAACTTAATCTATGGATGATCTTGCATGGTTTTATTTCATATAGCTTTGTTATGGTTAAGCTATGGTATTAAGAAGTCACACCAAAATTAACCACGCTTCCGCAAAGCCAGGGTGTGACAGCTTGGTATCAGAGCTCTGATCATAGCGAACTAGGATTCTTTCTCGAGTCTAGACTATGATCACTAGGGCTCTCACGAAAACATTTTTACTGCATACCACTTAAGTCCAGATCCAAAACTTTTATAAACACATGTTGAGCACATTTTATTTATTATTTATAGGCTCAGTCTTGGAGGCTGAGGCTCGGTCTTGGAGGCCGAGGCTCGGTCTGAGAGATCGAGGTAGTTGGCTAGTTGGACTAGGAAGAGTAGGCTCAGTCTTGGAGGCTGAGGCTCGGTCTTAGAGACCGAGGCTCGATCTAAGAAATCGAGGTAGATGGCTAGTAAGACTAGGAAGAGTAGGCTCAGTCTTGGAGGCTGAGGCTCGGTCTTAGAGGCCGAGGCTCGATCTAAGAGGTCGAGGTAGATGATAGAGCAATCTTAGAGACTGGGAAGAATTTGGCTAGTGGGACTAGGAGAATTATTTGATTGACTAACATGTTTATATGATTATATGATTGATTATTATACGTATATGTGTTTGTGTTACAAACGTCATGCTTTCATCATGTACTAGAAAGATGGACACTACGAATCCCATGGCCATAGTATCAGACGACATAGTTTCATCGAAGCACGAGGTGTACATTTCCGATACTACCGGCACAGACAATGATGACTTTCAGCCCTTTTGCGCTGCCTGAAGTCGTAGCAGAGCCTACTGATGGCCATCTTGTTGGGAGTTTTGCCACTCGCGGTGATCCCTGCTCCTGTGCCCCCTTGCCGCTTATCCTGTTGTTGATATGCCCCCCCCCCCCGACGTGGCCTCTGACGACGATAACGATCTACTAGAGGAGGACCCATTCGAAGGCAGGGCCCTATTGCTGCTGGTATTAGCCTACTGCATGCGGACGCTCCTGCAGGGGAAACTCATGCCCATTCCCCTGTCCCAGACTCATTTGAGTTTCTGACATCCGCATTCTCGCATATACAGGGAGTGCAGCACCATTCACACGACGCCGACCCTGATACGGCATCATCAGCTGCACCGGTTCCCGCACCCAGCTTTGAGTTTGATCACAGTATTGAGGGTGATCTTATTCTTCCACCTGGTTTTGATCCAGACCATGACCTTGAGTTCATACACTTAGACCAGCCCTTGGAGGATCCTGTAACCCCTGTGTTCATTGATCCGGCTGATCTTGAGATGGAGTTTTTGATCCGGAGCCAGCCGTGGCCCCTGAGCCAGGCGTTGCTCCTGACCCCGCATTGGAGCATGACCCTATTCATGCCAATGCACCTGTTGTTGCTCCTTGATTGATCATCTGCTTGGACGAGAGAAAATTTGGGGTAACTGTGCAAGACAATTTATTATTACGGGGGCCCACGTAATAACGACTTGTAGTGCACAGAAATCCTGGTGGACTCTGCGGGTCAAGCTAATGAAAACCAATGTAGCAGGAAATATCTAAAACACGAATGACCAAGGCGAGGCGGTGTAGCCTCGGGTTCATTCTATTACAAGCAACAAGCCAAATTGGCAAGCCTATGTGAAGGCTCAGAAATTTATTTCCCCACTCATACATTGAGTATATTTGCGTGTGAAATTGGGTGATTACATGATGGCTTATGTTGCTATATACCTCATAGACAATTGAAACGTTGTCTAACCCACCTCATACCACTTCGACAGAAGAGAATGTCACCCAGACGTGACACAAACACCAGTACGTTGCCAAGGACAGAAGTCGAGCTGCAAGAACGCATTTCACAGGCAAATGCACGACATGAAGCCCTCCGCTCTAAGCACAGCGATGGCATTACTGGAAATAACCCTCCAACTGGCTGCACCTATAAGCAGTTCCTGAACTGCAAGCCTTTGAACTTTGACGGAACAGGAGGCGCCGTTGCATTTGTTAGTTGGTCCGAAAGGATTGACTCCATCCTAAGAATGAGTAACGGTTCGCCCCAACAGAGTGTTACCTATACCTCGGGGTTATTTCTAGATGACACACTCTCATGATGGAACCTTCAGGTTCAGACCCTTGGCACAGATGCTGCTTATGCACCGAGCTGGGACGAGCTCAAAGGAATGATGGAGAAGAAATACAATTCTAGGGCTGGAAATCCAGAAGCTTGAGGTGGAGATTCTGGAATTGAAAATGGACGGACCAAAGATTCCTGAATACGTCCAGTAATCTCACGACTTGTCTAGGGTCGTCCCCTACTTAGTCAAACCGGAGTTCAAAAGGATTGAACGATTCATTTGGACACTTGCACCCCAGATCAGGGGTATGGTTACTACCTCGAAGCCCTCAACCATTGCAGAGGCTATCAATATGGGTGATTTATTTATAACATGAGATGTTATGTGATTGATAACATGAGATGTTATGTGTTGATATTGTTGTATACTTACGTACACTCTACTTACTATGACCTAACCTACGTGAAACATCTTTTAGAAGATGCCACCAAGACGCGAAATGCGCATGCCCACCTCAGAGGCGGAACTTCAAGAGATAATTGCGGCAGCTATAGCACAGCACGAGGCCCTACGCTCCGAACCTAGCAGAGGTACCTCAGAAAATAACGGTTGTTCCTACTGGCACTTCCTCAAATACAAGCCTCCGAAGTTCGACGGCACTGGAGGTGCCATAGCTTTTGTGAAATGGATTGAAAGCATGGACTCCATCTTTCAAGTGAACGGTTGTACGCCGGAACAACAAGTCCCATACGTTTCTGAGCTGTTCCTAGATGAAGCCCGATTATGGTGGAATCTTCAGACCAGTATAAAGGGTGTTACTGCAGCATATGCCTTAACCTGGGGTGAACTGAAAGGAATGATGCATAAGAAGTATTGCCCCCAAACGGAAACCCAGAAGTGGGAAGATGAATTTCGGAGCCTGATGATGGGAGGTCCGAAGGTGTTGGAGTACGTACAAAGACTTTATGATTTGTCACGAGTTGTTCCGTACCTGGTGAAACCAGAATTTAAGAAATTGGAACAATTCATTTGGGAACTGGCGCCTCAAGTCTTGAGCTTGATGACAACATCAACGCCACCAACAACTGATGTTGCAAGTAAGATGGGTTTGGCACTCGCTACGGAGGCAATTAGACTAGAAAAACTTGCAAACCCTGACAAGGAGACTCAGGTAGAGTCGTCTGGAAAGAACAAAAGGAAGCTTACCGAAGATACCCAAACGAATAAGGATGAACAAAGATCTATTCGAGGTTGTTTTGACTGCGGGGACCAAGGGCATTTCAAGAAAGACTGCCCTAACAACAAACAGGCCAATGATAAGGTCTACTTAGAAACTAAACCAAGACGTGCTGGGTGCAAGTATCACCACGAGTGTGGATGTCGAAGGTCTAGGTGTGGGAGGAGAGGACACAACCAGGATGGTTGTGGGATGAAGGGTCCCAGACAAGGAGAAAACAGTAACAACGCTCAAGGTGGAAATGGGAAAGGAAATGGCCGAGTGCCAGGATGCTTCCATTGTGGGGATGTTGGACATCTTAAGAGGGAATGCCCGAAGTTGAAACAAGACCATGAAAGGACATCCAACATCGGAGCTTGCGAAGCATGCCAGGAACCAGGCGTGGCTTTTGGTACGTTCTCTACCAACCAAAACTTTTGCATCTATTTTGTTTAATACTGGTGCCAATTCTAGCTTCGTATCGTTAGAATTTAAGAATATGCTTGGTTTAGCCGCTAATAAGTTAGATATTCCCTACTCAATCGAATTGGCCAATGGAAAGTTAGTAGAAGCCAATGAAGTTATCAGAGGTTGTGTGATCGAGTTGGGAGAGCGTGAGTTTACTTTGGATCTACTACCAAGTCCAGTTGGGAAGCTTCGACGTGGTGGTAGGAATGGATTGGTTATCAGGCAACAAGGCTGAGATAGTTTGTCACGAAAAGGTCGTTCGTATCCCAACCGAAGATGGCGAAACAATTGTGGTTCACGGGGAGAAGCGTGATACGCCGATAAGAATTATCAGCTGCCTGAAAGCACGGAAGTGTTTGCAGAAGGGATGTGTTGCCTTCCTGGCACACATTGTGGATAAGAAGGCTGCTGAGCCGAGAATCGAAGACATCCCTGTCGTGAGGGAATATCCAGAAGTCTTCTCAGAGGACTTACCTGGACTGCCACCTCAGAGACAAGTAGAGTTCCGCATTGACTTAGTTCCAGGCGCCGCGCCTGTGGCTAAGGCACCTTATAGATTTGCTCCGTCTGAGATGCAGGAACTGTCGACACAACTTCAAGAGTTGTTAGACAAGGGTTTTATCCGACCAAGCTTCTCGCCTTGGGGAGCTCCGGTCCTGTTTGTCAAGAAGAAGGACGGTAGTTTTCATATGTGCATCGACTACAGAGAATTGAACAAGCTGACGATCAAGAATAGATATCCTCTGCCAAGAATTGATGATATGTTTGATCAACTGCAAGGTTCAAGCTTTTACTCAAAGATCGACTTGCGATCTGGATACAATCAGTTAAGGATACAAGAGGAGAGTATCCCGGAGACAGCCTTCAGAACTCGTTATGGACACTACGAGTTCCTTGTTATGCCGTTTGGTTTGACAAATGCACCTGCAGTCTTTATGGACTTGATGAATAGTGTTTGCAAGCCATACTTGGACAAGTTCGTGATTGTGTTTATCGACGACATCTTGATCTATTCAAGAACAAAGTCTGAGCACGAACAACATTTAAGAGCTATTTTGGAGTTGCTGAAGAAGGAACAGTTGCATGCCAAGTTCTCTAAGTGCGAGTTTTGGCTACGCGAAGTCCAGTTTCTTGGACATGTGGTTAATGGAAATGGAATCCATGTTGATCCCACCAAGATTGAAGCGATCAAGAATTGGGAAACGCCTAAGACGCCAACCGAGATTCGCCAATTCTTGGGTTTGGCTGGCTATTATCGAAGGTTCATTGAGGATTTTTCGAAGATCGCTCAACCATTGACGCTCCTCACGCAGAAAGATAAGAAGTTTGATTGGGAAATCAAACAGGAAGAAGCGTTCCAGATATTGAAGGATAAGCTCTGCAATGCGCCAATCTTAGCACTACCGGAAGGTACAGATGATTTTGTGGTATACTGTGACGCTTCGCGTCAAGGATTGGGTTGTGTGTTGATGCAACGCCAAAAGGTTATTGCTTACGCATCATGTCAACTGAAAGTGCACGAAAAGAACTATACCACACATGATTTGGAGCTAGGCGCAGTGGTATTTGCATTAAAGATCTGGAGACACTACCTTTATGGTACAAAGTGTACAATCTTTACAGATCACAAGAGCCTACAACACATATTCAACCAGAAGGAGCTGAATATGAGGCTAAGACGATGGGTTGAGTTGCTAAATGATTACGACTGCGAGATAAAGTATCATCCAGGGAAGGCGAATGTGGTCGCCGATGCCCTAAGTCGAAAAGAGAGGATCAAGCCCATAAGGGTTAGGGCTTTAGAAATGATTATCCGAACCGATCTTTCCTTGCGCATTCGTGCCGCGCAGAAAGAAGCTCTCAAGGAAGGAAACCTTGAAGAAGAATATCTCCGTGGGATGGAAAAGCTTTTGGTGCCAAACGAGGAAGGAACATTACGTTTTGAGAAAAGGATTTGGGCTCCTTTGTCTGGAGGTTTAAGGAAGGTTATTTTTGATGAAGCTCACAAATCACGGTACTCTATCCATCCAGGAGCGGATAAGATGTACCAAGATCTCAAGGATTACTATTGGTGGCCTAGGATGAAAGGCGATGTTGCTGTTTATGTGAGCAAATGTCTAACGTGCGCTAAGGTGAAAGCGGAATACCAGAAGCCTTCAGGACTTCTGCAACAACCTGATTCCCAAGTGGAAGTGGGAACAAATCTCAATGGATTTTATTACAAAGTTGCCAAGAACGCCAAGAGGTCATGACACTATCTGGGTGATAGTTGACCGCCTAACGAAGTCAGCACACTTCTTACCTATCAGAGAGAAGGATAATACGAGCAAGTTGGCCGAAATTTACATGAGAGAGATCGTTACGCGCCATGGAGCACCTCTCTCAATCATCTCTGATAGAGACGGAAGGTTTGTGTCGAGGATATGGCAATCCTTCCAAGAAGCTTTTGGCTCACAACTAAATTTGAGCACTGCGTTTCATCCGCAAGCTGACGGTCAGAGCGAGCGAACGATACAGACTTTGGAAGACATGCTGAGAGCGTGTGTTATGGATTTGGGCGGTAGCTAGGATAAACATTTGCCTTTGGTCGAATTTTCATACAACAACAGCTACCACACCAGTATTGGTGTCGCGCCATTTGAAGCCCTTTACGGACGCAAGTGTCGATCACCCCTATGCTGGGCTGACGCAGGTGATAGACAGCTTGCTGGTCCCGAAATCGTCCAAGAGACGACAGACAAGATTGCGCAGATTCTAAAACGCATCGAAGCAGCTCGCCACAGACAGAAGGCCTATGCGGATCCAAACCGGAAACACTTGGAATTCCAAGTTAGAGAAATGGTTCTATTGAAAGTTTCACCCTGGAAGGGTGTGGCACGCTTCGGAAAGCGTGGAAAGTTAAACCCGCGCTACATTGGTCCTTTCAGAATTCTGGAAAGAATAGGACTAGTAGCATACAAGTTGGACCTACCTGCTGAACTCCATTCAGTTCACGATACATTTCACGTATCCAACCTGAAGAAAAGTCCAACTCAAGATAACATTGCCATTCCCATCGACGAGATTCATGTTGACGACACGCTCCGTTTCGTTGAAGAACCGGTTGAGGTTACGGATTGGAAAGTGAACAAGACCCGCCGGAGCAGTGTCAAGCTCGTCAAAGTTCGTTGGAATGCCAGACATGGTCCTGAATACACCTGGGAGCGCGAGGACCGGATGAAAGAGAAATACCCCCACTTATTTCCTAAGAACCCTGCATCGACAAGCAGAACTTAAATTTCGGGACGAAATTTATTTAACGGGGGGAGAATGTGACAACCCTCACTAAACCAGGTATCCGTACGACTTAATTAATAATTAATCACTGCTTAATTACTGTGCTTGCTTGAACTTGTGAATAAACTGCTACGTGAATACTGATACATGTACTTACTTGCATCATACTTTACTTGCTGTCACTACATTATTTACATGCTGAACCTTAGTGACAAACATGATGCACAAAAAGCACAGTAGCACTATAACGGATAACCTATTGAACATGCTGATAAAGCCAGCATCAGGCAAACACTGCCTCTAAGGCCTGTATGAGCCAGAAATATTTTACTACACTAGTGGTGAGTGTAGGGATACAAGGGTTGTAGAACTGCGTCTCTAGGAATAAGTTACAACGACTGGATGTGCCTAAAACGTACTCTAAGTACAAAATTCAGCACTTTACATAACAATTCAGCTTTTAGCTAACTAATAAAGTGCCAAAACATGAGGAAAATATTACTAGACACTTTCCAAAGTGTCAGAAATGAGTTGGGTCACTAAAAAGGGTATTAACGACACTTTAAAGCTTTGTTAAGCACTTTAACGGATTACTACCCAACCGAACAACCGGACTTTACCCGAAACCTGAAAATATTGTTATTTTCATTATTTATCTTTTTCTGAGCCAGTTAGGATCCCTGAATACCCTAACACCCATGGTAACGCATGACACACTAGTAACCGGGTTAATCCCTAAACTTAACTATATTAACCTAACTAATGTCTAACTAGTTGGTTGGAAGTGAACTAGTACCCCCCCCCCCCCTTTAGAAACCATCCCCATGAGGGGGACACCTCTTGTCCTTGTTGATTTAAATAATCTAGTGTGTCTAATATCAAGAATACATATAATCCTTTGGATAATACTCATGTTAATTATCTATAAGTTCATGGTTTAGCACAACATAACCAACACCACTTCACAACTCCTCTCTCTCTCTCTCAAAGGCTTCGGCCGAACACACCCACAAACATCCATCAACTTTCGATTTTTGATCCTCACATTCCAAGTATCTACAAGTGATAAGGATCGCGTATAAGGAACTTTGGAGCAAACGGAAGGCGAAGGACCTCGTTATCTTGCTTTTATCCACCCGTTTTTCGCATAGATTCTTCCCTAGCCTCGAGCTAGTGGTATGTTACTTAAATCACCTACTCGAACTATTTTAAAGTGGTTAATACGATGTGTAACGGTTAAAACTCGAAATCTTACAAGATGATGCTTTAAAGTTTACTAAAAGCACTTAAAAAGATGGTTAAAAGCTTATAAGTTGTGTAAATGTTGTAGTAATCAAATTGTGTGGTTATTTGGACCCGATCTATGTTGTGGTAGCTCGGATCGTCATTTAACCCGGGTTGGTCATGATCATGGATCATGACATAAGGTTGTTCGGAATGTAACAAGGGTTAAAGGGTGAAACTCTACCACACACGAATCATGAACTTGTGTAAAAGCGATTTTACTTGTGAAATAGTGTTTAAAACTAGTAGATCTATGGATCTACAAGCGGTATTTTTAAAGAACCAAGTATCAAAGAAATCATGTTTTCTAAAGACGGATCTTACACTAACACGAATGGTTTTTAGAACACACAAGTGTGTAAACACTTGTGTAACACAAAGTTTCGACAAAATAACTATTCTTGTAAATATTGACAAGAAGTTGTGGAAGTTTATTTTCTGTAAAAACGAGGTTTTTACAAAATCGGATTGTTTTATATAAAGATCCACTAAAAGTAATGAGATATACTTCATAGTATGGATAAATCACAAGTTCATGAAATTTATGCGATTTATATACATATTTTGACTAGTTTGTGATTTGAACATTGTTTTGATTGAATAAGAAGATTGTCGGTTTGATTTATAAAAGAAAATGATACGCTTGAAAGCGTGGCCACCTCAGTTACAAAGGAAACTCTGGCGAAATTTTCCTAAAACCTAACACTTAGAATTATTTTCACTAAAAGTGTTAGAAATACATTTTGACTTGTTTTCAAAATTATAGAATTCGCCACGACTTATTTACAAAGTATCGGAGGTGGGATTTCACAAAATAAAACGTGATACATAAATATATTTAGTATATATTTTTCACAACATCACTTGTATAAGTGTTTATGATTATTTTGTGAACTACGTAAATATTATTTTTAGAATAAAAATAATATTACTAAGTATTATTTTGGGAAAATCACATGTATTAAAGTATAATATTTTTGAGAAGAATATTTATATTTTGAAGTTGGAAATAAAATATATTAAGTGAGACTTAATAGTGTAATCCGAATTATACGAACGCACATGTATTAAAATCCCCCATCCTTGGGAAGGAAAATAACTACCAAGTATATACAAAATGTAAACACGAAATAGTTGTCTAACTATTTCCCAAAAACTTAAACCATAAAGCTAAGGCACGGCCCTCCGTCTAATAGAATTAGTACGTGTAGGTCGTTATACAGCTGTTTGATTTGGAGGCATACTTGGTAGAGACGCACCACTGTGAGTTCATGTCCCCCTTTTCTCTTAACTGTTTTCAGTTTTCTAACTACGGGGGTGAAATACATGTTACTTTGATTACAAGTACTTTATACATGGTATGGTTAGCGTAAGGAGGTTTACTACTTAGATCATGTGAGTGGGTAGGCAGAAACTGGAGGCCATTAATCCTCATTGTAGGACCGAGGGACGTAAGCGGTAGATCTATCTGGGTGTAGCGAGCCCAACTCTAGGCCCAACAGAACGGACCTCAGGGAGGCCCAACAGAACGGACCTTGGAGTGACTTTGTACCCAACGCTAAATCTGCTAGGTTTGAGTCTTCCTACTTGCACTTCACACATATCAATGGCCTTGCAAACCATTGGTGATCTCTTTTCCTTATTTGCTACATACCAGGATTTTTATACTTACAAGTGTTTTACATACTCACTTACACATGAACTCGCTCAACATTATTGTTGATTTTTCAACTTACATGTATTTCAGGAAACTAAAGATCTGGCGCGGTATGTTATGTTTTCCCGCTGCATATGGGTTACGAGGTCATCCGGGTTTGGGGAATGTGACTCTTTCCTGGACAAGTCACAGTCCTTAAACTGTGTTTATGTCATGTTGATGTTTATGTTTGTTGAACAACGTCATTAGGATGTGTTTCCGTTAAGACAATGTTGTTGTGTTTGGTTTTTTAAAACTTAATCTATGGATGATCTTGCATGGTTTTATTTCATATAGCTTTGTTATGGTTAAGCTATGGTATTAAGAAGTCACACCAAAATTAACCACGCTTCCGTAAAGCCAGGGTGTGACAGTTTTTGACTTTTTCAAATTTTCAAATGTTTTTATATTTTCTAACAATATTACTCCCCCTAAAATGCAAAACCATTTAAAAAAATTTGACAACCAATACTGATAGCTTTGTCTCGCCATCCATTTTCTGCTTTGCATGCTCTGATTTGCAGAAAATATAACATACCCCCATGATTTACAACACATTGATATTTTACAGTTTGAAAACCGTTTTTCAATCTGATGAAAGTAATCATGTTTGTTCAGCCATGAGGGTTTCGGCGTATTCAATCAACAATTATTCAAACAAAATTAAAAACAAACATATTTTTTATTTTTAAGTTTTTCAAATTTTTAGGGTTTTGAAAATATTGTTTATTTATGTACAGAAAACAATCAAACTAAACTCCCTGTTCAACCAAACCAGGGTCCTGCAACCTCTTCCTGTGCCAGGCTGCTCCAACTTCTCTTTTCATAATCTTCAGCTTTGTTGAGCACCTGCACATTCAAACTTTATCAATTATTTGAACAATTTAGCCCAGGTCTGTTGGACCTTAGGCATTTCAACACAATAATGTTCATTTAATTTCGGAAACTCTTCGTCATTTAAAACTTGTTCAACTTTGACTTCAACTTTCTCATCTTTTTCCAAAGTCACTTGTTTCTTAGCACTCCACATTTGACCTTTCGGAGTACCTCTTTTGTAAAAGTTTGTCTCTCTTTGAACCTTTTGATTTTGAACAACATTTTTAGGTTTCCAAAACTCTTGAGGTTTTGTCATATCAACAGATGTTCTCCAACTCTGTGTTGTTCTGAATCTGGGTGTATGAGAATTCCAGGTCTGTCTTGAATCGAACCTGTTCGGGTTTGATTTCCAATTTTGATTTGAAACAAACTTGTTTGTATTGTACCTCCAAGTTTGTTTCGAATCAAATTTGGTTGACCTTGGTTTCACATTCTCAGATTGCTGTTTTTCAACATCAACAGGCTTTGGATTTGGACACTTTCGTGCAACATGTCCAATCTGATCACATTTAAAACATACTTTCTTTGAAACGTCCTTGGCCTGTTGTTGTTTCTTTTTCATAGCATCAAACTCCTCATTAGACTGTTGTCCAAATTTGAGTTTTTCCTCTTCTTTCAAACTTTTTCCTTGAACAAAATTCAATTTTTGTTGCAAATCCTGTTTTTCATTTTGTTTTCGATTTTGTTTCTTTTTATAACCCAAACCAGCCTTCATGTTTTTCTTCTTAAAACCAGGTTTGTTATAAAAAGATTTATGACCTTTACCAGCAAACTTTGAAATTTCCGACTTCTCAATCTCAACCATTTTGAAAACTTTATCGACCTTCTCTGAAATCACATTTTGAATCGGGAATACAACATCTGAGAATAATTTGTCCGATCCAATCATGGTATAAACCAATCCTTTTGAATCATCATTCAAATTTTTCTCGGATTTTGTGTTTTTCAGATAACCATCATAAATATTTCCTTCATCTTCATCCTGTGATTCAGACTTACCTTTTGTAGACTCAAAACGCTTTCAACAACCTTACTTACCACCTCTGAATCATTAGCATCATCAGATTTGGAGTAAGTCACATCGATACTTTCAGGTAACTGGTCAGCTATGTTCAAACCCTTTGCCACCTTTTCCTCATCATAAAAAGTATAATTGTTTCTCAATGGTGGTGGTACCTGATGAAACTCTGAACCAATACCCTTTTTGCAATTTTCAGTATCTTTGTCATCTGGTGTGATGTTGAAAATGCGTTCGAGAATGTACGAAGAGTTATGATAACTTTGAAGTTTTGTAACAATCTTTTCTTTTTCAGCCAAGACTTGTTTAAGATTAGCAATTTCATCAACACACTTGTTCAATTCAATTTGCTTTTCTTTAAACCTTCTTTCATACATTTCTTTAGTGACTAAAGTTTCTGACAATCTTTGATCAAAACTTTTGACTTGGCACTTCAAAGTATCATAAGCTTCTTGTACTCTCTGACTCGACCACTTTAAAGAATCATACTGTTTTTGTAAATCTTGAAATTTAGATTCTTTTTCAACACAATCAACACATTTTGCTGAACACAGTTGTCTATAAACATCATTTTCTTTTTCAAGATCTTGACATTTCTGTGTCAGCTTTTCAACTTTTAGTTTCAAAATTTCTTCTTTTTCAATCATTTCTTTACATTTTGTTTTGAAAATATTTTCAAGTTTGCTTGTTTCAATATCTTTTGTTTTGATTGTTTCATCTTTTTCGGTACAGGCTTTGCACATTTCTATGCAATTCCTGCACTTATTTTCATTTTTATCATCAGACTGTTCAATGCTTTTGTCTTTGTCAAACAATTCAGAAGATTCAGTTTGAATTTTTTCGGTTATCACACCTCCTTCTTCTGTCTTTTTCTGATCTTCATCTTTCATCTGTTCTTCTTCATCAGTTTCCTCTGCCGTTTTCTTTACTTCCTCTATCAACTTTTCCAGTTCTTGTTCTTTCCTCTTTTTCATTTCTACCACCTTTGGTAGACTTGCTTCAAAAACTTCTTTTAACTTGTTCATCAAATTTGGCAAATAGCTTTTATCAGAAAGCCTTCTTGTGTTGAAAGTTCCCTCACTTGGAAACACATTGGTTACAGCATCAAAATCCACTTTTGATGGATCAACTACTGGATTACCCTGTGGATCCATGTAACACTCTAGTTCTTCATTCCATCTCTTGGCTCTTTGTGCTTCCTTAAATGGTTCATACAATTTGCCAATCTCCCATCTCGCACTGTCTCTTCTCCACCATCTATCATGAGCACTTTCTCCTGACATTTTAAATCTTCTTCTTGATATTCGCCCCTTGTAAATCTTTAATCACCTGAAAGCAAACAAACAAACTCAATCAGTTTAAACAATATCAAGTAATCTGAAATACACTGACACTCGATTGTCGTGAAATGATTTTGACGCGAGAATGTTCACTTTCGAGCGAAATATGACACTTGGGCGAAATCAGTCTTTAACCAAAATATGTTCCTATAAGTGGAACTATCAGTGTACGAATGAGTGGAACTATCAGTGTACGAATGAGTGGAATCACAATGTACGAATGAGTGGAATCACAATGTACGAATAAGTGGAATCACAATGTATGAATGAGTGGAATCACAATGTACGAATAAGTGGAATCACAATGTACGAATAAGTGGAATCACAATGTACGAATAAGCGAAATCACTCATGTTCTTGTCCATTGGAGCGAAATTAGATTGACAAATAAGCGAAATCACACATTTTCTTGTCCATTGGAGCGAAATTAGATTGACTAATAAGCGAAATCACACATTGTCCAAATAAGCGGAATCACTTCGGAAGATGATTTGGTCCATTTTTAGTCCGAATTTTGTCCTGTAACTTTAAAGGCTTTGTTAATATCCACTAATACACATTCTGTGAAAAATTTGGTCGATTTTAACCGTGGAAACTTGTTCAGATTGAAAAAGAAGGTGTAGAAGACAGAAAACTGATGCAATTGAGCTAAACTCTTCCTCCTGTGCTCTGATACCACTTGTAGGATCGTTGTTGGACCCGAACGAGTCAATCAGAAGAGTCTTTTCTCTGTATCAAAGGCGGAATCAAAGATACAGACGCTCAAACTAATTATAATGCTTCTTTGATTGATTTAACAACGTTTACAACCTAAAAGCAATCTGGCAGCACTTCGTTACAAGTTCCAGAACCGTTACCAAATGAACAACAATGCACCTATTTATAGTTGGAGTGATTCCACTTATATGGACATGCCATAAAAGCGGAATCACTTGTTTCTGATTTCACTTATATGGACATGTCCATATGAGTGGAATCACTTGTTTCTGATTTCACTTATATGGACATGACCATATGAGCGAAATCACTCCCTTAACTTCTAACAATCATTTCTCGAACCTCGCGCACTAGTTATTCTAATCTATCCTATTACGTTACATGATACAAGACGAAGTCAATAGACGTAATGCACCAACACTTTCGAACCCGACCCGTTTGGTCGATCATTAGGATCCGACTAAGCTTGATTAGTGATCATAGTTGCATAGGGAATAACCACTGAGGTTATACCTTATGATCACATAGGGTTGGTTAGTTATTTGTTAAGTAGCTTGTATGCCCATAAGAAATGACCAAAACGCCCTTTTGAATCATAAATCCATATTTTACATATGTGAACATGTTTTTGACTTATAATATGATTTAGTAACATGTTTAGGTATTATTGGGCATGTAAGACTTGACATAGCACATAGTTAACCATCCGAACATAGTTTCACGCGAACAACGCGTTAAAGTAACATAAGTTACCTTAATGGGTCGTAACGGGTCGAAAGCACTCAGGCTAGGATCCGATTTAGGATGTAGGCCTTGTTAAACCATATCACATGAGTTCCACACTCAATTGGTTTACAAGATCTCATTATATCCGATCTTCCGATTTAGGTGTCGATTTATTTACTAGTGATCCGATTACTAGGTACTACTTGAATTTCCTTGGTTTGTCTGAGCTTCGCTAAGTTCTTTAGATCAAGGATACCCCTCCATTCAATGTGAGTACATAGTTCCCCTATTTTACTATTTTCAATTGTTTTGGGGTGATTCATATGTACAAAATGATTTCAAGGTTTAAACGATGATTTCAAAACGAATAAGATGGTTTATATTAAACTAAATAACGATTTCAATAATGTGAACAAACTCGATGGTTGTAATTACATAACGAATGACATTCATTAGCATTGATCAAGCCGACTAGTATTAGGTTATGGTACCATAGGATCTGACAAATCCCGTTATCAGACTACACCCATGGTTATGTGTGGGGGTTATGTAGGTAACGACCGAATCTGATGATTGTTAACTTACCCTTTGGTGGTTTGTTAATACGAGGAACGAGGTAGTCGAGTCACGAAGGTTTGAATGTTATTAGCGAGATGACCAAAAGTAGTTTCACAATTAAAACGAAAACGATTTTGGGACGAATTAAACGATTTGGAACGACCAAAACGAAATAAACGATTTGAACGAACGATTGGTTTTGGGTAGTGATTAGATAATGGGACGGGTGTAGCATGATAGAATCATGGTAGATACGCCGCTGGTACATCTTATATATAAGTGCTTCTATCATATTACATTGCGTGTCATTATTTAGTTCACTTGGGAAACGATTTGAAACGATGTCACACAACGAGGTTTTCGAAATGATATAAACCATACGAGTTTTATTAACGAGTTTTTTACGAGATGTTTTACGAATTGGTTTACTAAAGCAAATGTTTTGGGGTTAAGAATCATGGCTGCGAGATTTTATAAACTATAACCATCTTGATTTGAGTTGGTTAATTATGTTGCAATACACTTTTCAAAACAAGGTTTGTACTTTTGACTCTTGTAGTCTAATGAGGTGCTGCAACATACAAACGAGCCATGAATCCGATACTCTCACAAAACCTATGTGCTCGCCAGCATTTCTTTGCTGACTTTGTTTTTACATATGTTTCAGGTGATGTTGCGTGATGATTGCTAGGAAGCATGTTCACTTAGGATCTGGACGTGGCCTTAGTGACATAAAAACGATAGTAGACGATGTTTAATTTGTTTAGTTGGTTATAAGACAATGTAAATTACTTAATAAATCAATAAAACAAAACTTTTGAATTACCATGGTTATGAAACGATGATTCTGTTACAATAATCCCCGACGTTTCCGCCACGGTTTGTTGTTTTAACGTGGTCGGGGTGTGACATCCTGGACCCACGAGGAAGAACTTGCTCTCGTCACAAGCGTCGTTGACGCTATCAAGGGGCGGCCACCGGGCCAAACAAAATATTGGCCGGAAGCTTTCGCAACCTACCGACATAACGTCGGTAACGACCGCCACAACCTCAACGCGTGCCAACATAAATGGCGCGAGCTACGACCCAAGCTCGAGCGTTTCAAGGCTTACTACGAAGCCGTTCCGAGCGGCGAGTTAAGCCACGAGGACCGGGTGGCGGTGGCGAACATAGAGTTTCGAGGCAAGGAGCGAAAGGCGTTCGACAAGATTGACCTTTTTGAAATTTATTTAACGCTCTGGCTTTGTTATTTTGTAATTTTTAGGATTATGTAATTTTTAAAATTTTAATGAAGTTGTAGGTTTTTTTTTTATAAATGTTGTGTGATTTTTATAAATTTTTTGTAATTTTTTTTTTTGAATATTCTGCCACGCGGTGCACCCAACCCAAGCCCAACCCACGCCCCGCCATACCCCGCGGACACGTAACCAGGCGGTGGGGGGGCTCCTATTCCACGTGTCAACAAATGGCCCAACCCAAGCCCCACCATACCCCACGGTCTTATAAGTTAATTTAAATAATCTGACATTTACCATAATAAAAGGTATTGGTAGCTTACAACTGTAGCCTACGTCTTTAGACCATGTGTAGTGGTTTAGCTCAATAATGCTCCCACCATGGGGCGTTTTGCGACACGTGGCAGTCCAGTTAGCATGGGGCATTATTGGGGGTTATTGCAAAAGTGCCGTAGCGAGAATAATGCCCAATAACGCCCCTTCCAATCATTAAACAATTATTTTTTTATAGAGAAAAGGATAAAAAAAAATAAGAAAACCCCATTGGCCAGATGCAATTTTCAGTTGACCACTTCAGCGTTTTTTTAAAAACGCCGGAATCAATTTTGTCAAAGAAAACGCCGGAAAACGCCCGGGTGTAATGGGTGGGGGGTGTGTTTTGGCGTTTTCTTTTTTTTGAATTTTTTTTAAAAAAAAGCCCCACTACGGGGGGTCTTAGGCCCGTAAGGATCCTAAACTTTATATATTCTACCTATACAAGATGACAAGTTACAATTACCGAAACTTAAACACTTGAAATCCTGATCACATATGTATGCTCAAAATTCATACCAGCCCCATATGATGCATATCTCTCGCACTAACTAAACCCAAGGATCTACGACTCAGATTCCATTTTGTGATACTTCACCGCAACCATGATATTGGAAAATGTCGCTCACGGTTTTATTCTTGATGACCGCGAGAAGTTGCAACCATGATATTGGAAAATAGGGTTGTTCACGAGCCGAGCCGAACCGAGCGGACCTTTGCTCGTGCTTGGCTCGTTTACAAACCAAACCGAGCGAAGCGGCTCATTTAAAACCGAGCCTCAAATCAAGCGAGCGTTTTTCGAGCTGTAAATATTTCGAGCGAGCGTCGAGCGAAGTTCGAGCAATTTGGACAACCGTGTCACCCGATTTAAATTTGCTAAGAGAGATAGTGACAATGTTTGGTTTCAAGTTTTTATGTCTTAAAAACATACACATTTCATGGTATAATATTTTTCTGATGAATAACAATGTTGTGGCCAACGAGGCGATGATCATATTGCACAAACAATTACGTTGAGAGCAAGAGACGATCGACCTAGGGTAACGACATGAAACATTAAGGCGATGAGCAACCTTTCATTTACCGGCTTAGGGTTTAACTTTTATATTTGATATTAATTTTTTTATTGGCGTGGTTGGAATAGTACGTCTAGATATAGTTGTAAATTTATATATAGTGGACCAAAATCTAATATAATGGTATATATATAAAACTATAAATTTAATTTATATTTAAGTATATATGTATGTGTAATGTGTGTATATATATAGGTGTGTGGTATGTATAATTTATATTTGTATATATATATATATATGTATAGGGAGGAGCTCATGCGAGAACCACCTTTATTGTGAGAACCGCGAGAACCAATGTGAACACAACCTAAAATAGCTAAAAAAACCTATAAAAACCTAACCCCCCCCCCCCCCCCAAAAAAAAAAAAAAAACCTAACCCCCCCCCCCACCCCCCAAGCTAAAATGCTAAAAACTAAACCCCCAAAAAACCTAAAAAAATCTAAAAAAATTTTTTTGAATTTTTTAATATTTTTTATGTTAAAATCGCTACTTTTCGAAGCCAAAAAAAAATTAAAAAAAAAATTTTTTTTTTTTTTGGCTTCGAAAAGTAGCGATTTTTTTATAAAAAATATTAAAAAATTCAAAAAAAAAATTTGTGTGATTTTTAGCTATTTTTAGGCATTTTTGGTTGTGTTCACATTGGTTCTCGCGGTTCTCGCAATAAGAGGTGGTTCTCGCATGATCTTCTCCCTATATGTATATACATGTTTATATATGTATGTTTATATGTGTGTGTATATATATATATATACTAATTAAAAAATTAAAAATTCGAGCCGAACCGAGCCGAGCGGACCTTTGCTCATGCTTGGCTCGTTTACAAACCGAACCGAGCGGAGCGGCTCGTTTACAACCGAGCGTCAAATCGAACGAGCATTTTCCGAGCAATTTCCGAACAAGCGGCGAGCGAGCAATTTCCGAACGAGCGGCGAGCGAGCGACGAGCGGCGAGCGATTTGAACGGCCCTATTGGAAAATGTCGCTCACGGTTTTATTCTTGATGACCGCGCGAGAAGTTGCAACCATGATATTGGAAAATGTCGCTCACAGTTTTATTCTTGATGACCACGCAAGAAGTTGCTAAGAATGAAGTTCTAGTAAGCTTTGATGTGTTTATAATATAAGAATGAAGTTCTAGTAAGCTGGGGAAGGTTCAAATGAAAACTCTTTTTATCGCGAAAACTTGAAAACTAACTAAAAAATCCTAAAAACATACAAAAGTTTTTTTACAAATTTGTTATTAAAAATCGCAATTTTTAATATATAAAAAAACTTTTTTTTTTTAAATTGTAATGCACATGTGTAATAATACACATGTGTATTATTACACATGTGCACTACAAATTTTTTTTGTTTGAAAAAAAAGTTTTTTTTTATACACAAAAGCTAGCGAAAATTGGTAAAAAAATAATTTTGGTATGTTTTTTAGACTTTTTTAGTTATTTTTCGAGTTTTCGCGTTAACTAGTGGTTTTCATTTGAACATTCCTCCTAGTAGCTTTGATATGTTTATAACAGAGTGAATTTCAAGAATTGTCCTTTATCTTTATACTCATTTTCAGGCACTGTCCTTTATGTTCAAAATTGACGAGTTTTGTCCTTTATGTTTTCATATCATACACGTTTTGTCCTTTAGGCCAAACCCAGTTAGTTTTTTCAGTTAAATTTGGTCATGTGCAAAATGTTTTGCACATGAGGGCATTTTTGTCAATTCAAATGTAAGTTTAACGGCAGATTTACAGCTCAAAGCTTCTGCAACCATTGAATTTACTAAAATGCCCTCATGTGCAAAACATATGACCAAATTTAACTGAAAAACTAAATGGGTTAGGCCTAAAGGACAAAACGTGTATGATATGAAAACATAAAGGACAAAACTCGTCAATTTTGAACATAAAGGACAACGTCTGAAAATGTGTATAAAGATAAAGGATAATCCTTGAAATTCACTCTTTATAATATTAAATCATGTATTGTCTTAACACTCTCTTTTAACTAAAACATCCATCATATTACTAGTGGTAAATGATAAAGAAAGTTATAGACGTGAACATTAGATTAGATATTAGTGGCAGGATTCTACAACTTCTTATCTTCACCGCTGGAACTATATACATATGTAAATCCATAAAATCTACTATTTTATTACACACAATAATTCATCGTATAATATAATTATGTGAAAAATTGAGGAGTGCTAATGATTTTAGTTTTTTTTTTTTTTGAAAGGTAAACTTTATTAAAAAATTTAGTATTCATCCCAAAAATATATATTTGGTCTATGGTGACATTTAATTTCTTCAAAGTCTATGATTTGATTGATGATCACCATTTTATCATTAATAATATTATTTATGGTCCTGTGTAAATTGGACCACAGTTGATCACATTTATTAATAATATTATTTAGATATAATAATATTAATGTTGCAGTCTTAACACTTGGACTTTGAAAATGAAAAGATATGATATTCAATTTATTAGCACATAATTGTACTTTTTTTTTTTTTTTTTTGAACGGCGATTGACTCCAACAGTCGAGAGGATCACACCCACATTGCATGGGTCCTAGTCCCCCTCGGGCGAGGCATCCGAGGTTGACCATAGGCGCTCCACGAGAAAATTTCCAGCCGACAGCCACTTGACTGCCGTTGCAGCCTCCGCACTCAAGAGCCGGAGTAACCGCACTGTAATAGAAAACTCGTGTGCGGCTCAAGACTCGAACCCGGGCTATTACGCACCCAAGGCTCTTATCCATCATTGTTGGACGTTGAAAATGAAAAGATAAGATATTCAATTTATTAGCACATAATTGTACTTATTTGAACATTCAAATGATAATCGTACCAAATTAGGTTAATGTAATGCTTTGTAAGCTTCAGAGAAGCCAATCTTGATTTGACAACTTATATTACATATGTTTATAAAAACTAGAACGTTGTATACAATTTTTTTTAGAGATAAAATCAAATAAAAAGTTTATTTTGCCTAAGAAGGATAAAAAAGAATCTTAACCATTCATTTTTCAAATCAATGGTTAAGATGAAAGTGTAGGAAAAAGGAAGAGTGCGAGGGTATCTTGGGAAAAATCCTATTTATGGACTTTCTCTCTCCACATGCAAGGCACATGCATATTTCACACCTATTTTTTAAACGTTCATAACTTTTTTATACGACATTATTTTTTCATAAAAATTTCACCGTAAAATCGAGCGTCTTTTTATCTTTAATTTGAGTACCATATTGCTATATGAATACTAAAAACCCACTAAAATGTGTTGTATTCTATGTTGTATAATATTTTTTGTGTTGGATTTTTGTACTATATTTATGTGCTAAATTTTTTGTGCTGGATTTTTTTGTCTTAAATTTTTTTTCTCAATTTTTTGAGCTGAATTTTTTATACTACATTTTTTCGTTCTATATTTTTTTGTACTACATTTTTTGTGCTATATTTTTTTGTACTATATTTTTTTTATACTACATTTTTTGTGCTATATTTTTTGTGCTATATTTTTTTTTGTACTATATTTTTTTTGTACTAGATTTTTTGTGTTAGATTTTTTTGTACTAGATTTTTTTTTTGTATTTTTAAAAAACAAAAAGGTTGTCACATGTCATTTTCACTCCTATTTATAAGGACCAAAATGCCCTTCATTCCTACTTATTAGGAGTGCTACATGTCATTTTCACAATCCTTCCTAAGCTACTTAGGCAAAATCCACTTTTTAGTAGATCATTCCCCTACATTTTTATATGCTTATTTTATATTTATGTTTTATATATTACACGGGTTGATTAAATATATTTTTGTATAATAAAAAATTACATCTTTAATTACCCGTGTATAACATGAGTTGAATAAGCACGTGTACTACACGGCTTGAATAAATATAATGTAATCAGTTAACACACACAGTCGTCAAAATACGTTTTTGGTAAAAAGAACTTTGATATACTATTTACATATTAGAACATTTTACTTAGTTTTTTTTTTATTTTTCTATTATTAGGTTATAAACTTATGTATTACAAAAATAACATTCTACTTTGTTGTTTTTTTAATTTATTAACAGATTAAAAACGTCTCTGTTACATGTGGTCGAATCAATAAAATATTAAATAGTTATTATTATTAAGTGTAAAAAATAAAAAAATAAAAAGCCTTAGGCCCTCAGCCACCGCCATTAGAGACTTTTGAGTATGAAATGAATCTATTCATAATTTAAAGAAACGCAAATTTTGCACCAAAATATACATTTAGTCCATTAAATCCACTTATTTATTTTTTCCTCATTCATGACTCATTGCTTTGTACCTAAATATTAGTTTTTATTCTTCCCTATTTAATACATGTAATCTCCATCAAGTAATCAAAACTAAAGAGGAAAACAATTACAAAAAATGATATGCACTTTTCAATTTGAAATCACATACAGAACTAACGTGAGGCTATCAACCTGCAAATATGGCTTGTTTGGCATTTAGTCAGCGAAAGGCAGGCTGGATCTCTCCTCCGAGTGGATGTTGATAGCTCGGAATCGAAAGGGGCTTGCTCCATGTGAATGGCCCCATAAATTTAAGAGATCCAATTGTGTTTGGACTACATCTTCGGTGAAAACAGAGGCAATTTTGCTTGGGTTTCAGGCAGTTTTGCGCTTGCACCACATCCCGTTACATTTTGCGAGTCAGTTGATGTCGGTCATCAAACGATAGTGGGACCCTCACATGTTAGGCATGTGAGGGAAATAAACTGAGATAATTAACTTGGTTAGTCATAAAGGATTAAACCAGCAACAAAAATAAACTTAAAGGATATTTTTAGCAAGTTTTAAATATTAAGGTTGGAACCTAGAGGTTTGAGGAAACATAAAGGACGTTTTGTGCAATTTACTCGCAAAATAATAAAATAAAAATAAGTATAAAGATTATATTAGAAAATAAGTATAAATATATAGATATAGTTATAGATAAACGTCGACTTAAAATATGAGATAACTTGATAAATTATTTTAAAACTTGTAATTTTTAAGATAAAAATAAACATAGATATATGATGGGAAATCTAAAAAATAGATGTCTATCATATCGACACGTGTCCCTCAATTGGTTTCTTTTATTATATGTATAGATTTGTTGTGTAACGTGTTATCAATATAATAGTGTGGTATGATAAATATTTCCATATGTTATGTATGATAATTATTCGAGAACCTATACGTTCCTACTTTTTGTTTCAAGTCAATGGTATAGAAACCGAGTAAATTATTATTGGTCCAATGTGATTCGGGTAAAATTAGATTTGAAGATTAGGAAAATTAGCAAAGAATGTCAGGTAAACGAGAAACAAGCTGCACCATAACCAGCAAAGATCGTAATTTAGTCAATTAATTTTAGACCATTAATGTGGTCATACATATTTTAACAAATATAAAACCCTAGTCGTACTTCTTTTCCTCTCTCACACCCGACAAAATCTTCGCCGCAACAGTAACCTAGTACACTGCAAGCCGTAATTCTGCACTCTTCTTCGCTACCTCCAGTTGGAATTTGTGATTTTGGAAATGATTTTGTGCAATCTATATATTTGGAGGTGAGTTTAGTAGAATTATGGATGCTAAATTTATTTCGTTGGAAGTAGGTTTCGTGACTTCCGTATGTATAAAGTTGTTCACGAGTTGAATCGTGTCGAGCTAGGCAAGCTCAGGTTCTGTTGGATTATAAACCGAGCTGGCTTGGTTCGGATATAATACCGAGCTAAAAATCTAAGCTTGAGCTTGTCTTGTTTTGTAACCGATCCGGCTTAGCTCGGCTTGGTTAGCTTCATATTAAGAATGAAATTTAATACATTGCTTTTAAAACATATTAGTCTAAAATATTATTCAATAGTTAAAAAAAGACATACCTGTAAGTTCAGGATCCGGTGGGTTTAGACGGAAGTTTGGATAGGATAGTACTAATTCGGTAGAATTCCCGTTAGATTAGTCATAAGTCGAATGATTCCATTCATACCCAAAGAGTTTACATCGTTTACAAGCTGAAGAAACAAAATTTCTCCAGCATTCCCCTCTTGGATCTTCAAAACTTAACAACTAACGAAGACACAACACTATATATACCTTTTGCTACTTTCTCTCTCTAGGCTTCAAAGCTCTCCAAAGTAACAAATGACCAAAAGTTCTAAAATTAAACAATACATGGGTTATTTATAGGGAAGGCTTAATGATAGCTCATTTAACTCGCTAGCTCCATTTGTCCGGACGGGCAATGCTCCATCCGTCCGCATGGACTTCTCCCTATAATATTCATTTGTTAAACTTGTCTTGTTCCATTTCTACTACGACGCATGATTGACGGAGGTGATAGACATAAATGCACTCACAGACTCCCCCTTGGATATTACCGCAGTCAATCTCGTAGCTTTCTGTCTTTTCTCTCTCTCTCTCTCTCTCTCTCTCTCTCTCTCTCTCTCTCTCTCTCTGAGTCTTCTCGAAGCATTGACATCTTCAGCAACCACAGACTCCCTCTTCAAGCTCCTTTTGATTCTACGTTCTGAATCAGCTCCCCCTTTCGATTGACTCTTTCTTCAGGCTCCCCCTTTCGTTAAGCTTCCATGCTTTAAGGATCGACACCTGGCTTTTCGATTACAAGCTCCCGCTTGCGATGAGCTCGTCTTCAGACTCCCCCTTAGTCTCAGCTATCGGGATCGTAATCTGGCTCTACATCTGCAAATCTCAAACTTTTATAAGATATTTGACAATTTAAGATTGAAAACCTAGCTCTAAACATAAACTGGAACATTTCAAATATGTGACATTGAAAGCTTTTTAGGTTTTCCCAGGAATGATGACCTGGCTCTTAAAATATTTTTAGATCGAGAATCTGGCTCTATTGCACTAATGTAACAATATGTATTTATCCAGGATTACCCGACTCTACTCCCCCTATCAAATGACTTTATAAATTTGACACTTTAAAGTATCCAAAACCTCACAAGTAATCATCCAACTCTAAATTAATGACCTTGGAGATTTCATAAACTGTTTTTGATTTTTGATTAAAACCTCAAGTTTCAAATTAATGAACTTGTTTATTTTCAGAAACACGTTCAGCATACTCAGATTTTGAAACTCAGCTTTCAGACATCAGTTGTCGAAAATAAAGTAGAAACAAAATCTTCTTGTATTTTTCTGAAACATAAAGCAGTAAAGAAATATTTACAGACAATATTTTTGTTTGAGTTGTGTCAGAGGATCATATCAGATTATGACAAATCACTAGCATCGTTGAGCTTTTAACACTTTAAGTTCTAAATGATTCACTTAGATTATCAGTATACTGATCCATTTAAATTTTTACACAAAGTTCAACTGATTCGAGATACGAGTTTAATGTTTTAAAAACTTAACTTATTCGTGTGTCTCACCTCAGAATATACTCTCGTATCAATATTCCCTAGATTCAGTCTTACAGGTGAATATACCATATTGATATCTGTTCTCTGGGTTAGTGCGAGACCTTGAGAGCTCAGGTATGTTCAATCAAAGAGATGAAGGCTCGACTTTAGGTGTGTCCCACTTAGGGATCTTCTTTACAACTGCACTTGATTCATACTTTTCGATATTTTCCAATTTTTATGCAGAGGGTGAGCTTTAAGTGCCTAAAGTATTATACGAAGTCTAGGCCATTACTTCTGCAATATCAGAAGACCAGGTATAATAACCCAGATATCAAACAGTATAAAAACCTAGTATCTCAGAATCAGGCAATCTCTCAAACAAGATTTCGGGGTTTACCCATATATCCGAGAGATGTTCCCCATGAGATAAGCAAGTTATTGATTTTATGTTTATATCTCGAGATCAATCTACTAAATGTGTAAAACCTACTGGCATATCATCAGTGAGACCGTTTATCACATTTGACTTTCCATTTCTTTAGCATGCTGTGATTGTCTTACTGATGTACTATCATTTCCTCTTTTTTCACAAAAAAATCATTTTGAATTTTCTATTGTTTTTTTTAATTTTCAAATGTTTTTGTATTTTCTGAAAATATTTACTCCCCCTAAAATTCAAAACATTTAAAGAAAATTTGACAACCCGATGCAAATAGCTTCATCTCGCCATCAACTTTCTGCGTCACATGCTCTGTTTCGCATAAAGTACCCCCATGATTTACAACACACTGATTTTTAACAATATTAAAACCATTTTCAATTGTGAAATAATCATGTTTGATCAGCCGTGAGGGTTTCGGCGTATTCAATCAACATTTTTTGAAAAAAATTTGATTTTTTGACAAATTTAAAAAATAAACATATTTTTTTCATTTTTCAATTTTTGATAGAATAAAAACATATTTTTGGTTTTTAAATTTTCTATTTTTAGGATTTTTAATATGGTTTATTTATGTACAAAATAAACAAACTCCCTGTTTTTTCAGATGTGGGGATCAACAACCTCCTCTTCTAGTGCCAGACTACTCCTCTATTCATTCTGACAATCATCCATTATCAGGAGCACCAGCACATACAAACAACTCAATTACTTGAACAAATCAACCCAAGCCTGTTTTGACTCAGGTAACTGAACATAAATCTTTCCAGGTAAAACTGGATAGTTTCGTTCGTTCTTTTCAAAAACATTTTCTTTAATTTCTTCTTCAACTGAAACCTATTATTGTTTGACCCCCAACTTTGACCTTTTGAAACATTCCTTTTATAAAATCGTGATTCATTTTGAATGCTTTGATTTTGAACAACAACTTTTGGTTTCCAAAACTGGTTTGGTTTTGTTGCATCAACAGTTTTTTTCCAACTTTATGTTGTCCGAAATCTGGGTGTCACCGGTTTCCAAGTTTGCTTTGAGTCAAACTTGGTTGACTTCTGATTCACAACATTAGACTGCTTTTTCTCAACACCAACAGATTTAAGATTTGGACATTTTCAACTGAGATGTCCAATTTGATCACACTTAAAGCATGTTCTCTTTGAAACATCTTTAACCTATTGTTGTTGTTTCTTCTTTTGAGCATAGAACTCTTCATTAGACTGTCTCCTAAATTGGAGTTCCTTCTCTTCTTCTGAACTTGTTCCGTGAACAAAGTTCGTCTTTTTATGAAGATTTGTCTTTTCAAATTGTTTCTTTTGGTTTTGTTTCTTTTTATAACCCAACCCAGCCTTCATGTTTTTCTTTTTGTAACTAGGTTTGTTATAAAAAGTTTTCTTGATCTTACCAGCATATTTTGAAATTTCAGTTTTCTCAATTTCTACCAGTTTGAACACTTTATCAATCTTTTCTGAAATCACATTTTGAATCGGGAATTCAATATCTTAGAATAATTTGTCCGATCCAATCATGGTGTATGCCAATCCTATCGGATCATCATTCACAACTTTCTCAGATTTTGAATTTTTCAAATAACTTTCATGAAAACTTCCCTCATTTTCATTATGTGATTCAGACTTATCTGTGTTGGTAGACTCCTCTGTGAGAACACTTTCAACAACCTTATCTACCACCTCTGAATCATCAAGATCATCAGATTTGGTGTAAGTCACATCGATGTTGTCAGGTAATTGGTCAACCATGTTTATTGCTTTTTCCACCTTTTCGCCATCATATAATGTATAATTATTCTCCAACTGTGGTGGAACCTGATGGTATTCTGACCCAATTCCCTTTTTGTTCTTTGCTGACTCTTTCCCATCGAGTGTGATGTTGAAAATTCTTTCTAAAATGTATGAAGAAGCATGATAACTTTGAAGTTTGTTAACCAATTTCTCTTTTTCAGCCAGTTCTTGTTTGAGTTTAGCAACTTCATCATTGTAATTATTTAAAACCATTTGTTTTCCTTCATATCTGGCTTCAAGAAATTTGGTTGTTTTCTGACATGCAGACAATCTATCATCCAGACTTTTGACTCTACTTTTCAAAGTTTCATAAGCTTCTTTTACAGTGTGATATGACAATTTCATTACAACATATTCTTTTTGCAATTCTTGAATAGTTTTATCTTTTGGAACACATTCGTTGCAAACAGCTGAACACTTTTGTTTCAAAATTTTGTTTTCGTTTTCAAGATCTTCACATTTCTGTGTCAGCTCTTTTTGTTTTTCTTTCAAAAACTTTTCATTTTCAATCATTTCATTACATTTCTCTTTAAAAATTCTTTCTATTTTAGTGAATTCAATATCTCTGGATCTCAGATTGTTATCCTTTTCAGTACAAGCTCTGCACGGTTACATGCATTTCTTGCACTGTTCAGCAATTTTATGTTCAGATTTATTTAATATTTCAGAAGATTCAGGTTTAGTTAATACCTCAACAATTGGTACCTCGGCTTCTTTTGCCGTCTGATTCTGATCTTCTTCTTTCTCCTACTTTTTTACAACAACAACTCCATCAACCAGCCTCTCCAGCTTCTCATCAACTTTCTCCTGCTTTTCTTCATTAACTTCTTCTTCTTTCTTCAACTCTTCATCCTTCTGTCCATCACTTCCTTCCTCTACATTCTTCTTTAATTCATCCACTAGCTTCTCAACATTGTTCTTCATTCTCTTATCGTCTCTCTTCTTTAAGCTTACTGTCATTACATCTCTGATTATCTTGTTCAGCTTCTTGAGATAGTCTTTATCTGCTTCTATCTTTGAATAATATTCACCAGACAGAGGAATGACTGCAAGTACGTCATTATAAACCACTAGACTTGAATCAACAACTGGTTCTCCGTTGTGATTGACATAGCACTCTCTCTTTTTATCCCATCTACCCATTCTCCTAGCTTCATCGTACTCTTTTTACATCTCATCTATTCTGTAATCTGCAAACCTTCTTTCTCTGTGTGTTTTCTCTTCAAGAATTTCCTCTTTCGTTTTCACTTTCACTACAGCAACCAACGCTCTTTTATCATCTTCCGATATATATTTGCTCCAATCGAAACCTTCATCATCATGAATCATAACATTAGCACCATCTTTTCTCGCTTTTGATGACCCTTCTTCAATTTGCTTTTGACTTGTTCTTGATGATTGATCACTGTTTCGATGATAAATGGCTTTCTTACAGTATTCATCATGAAATGGATTGACATGATCAGCTACCTCCCAGTTGACACATTCTCTTTTGAAATGACCTTTATGTTTGCATCGAAAGCATGTGACCTTTGACTTATCAAATCCCAGCTTTGTGTTTGGACCCTCAAGACGTTCCCTGCCTGTAATCTCCATAAACCGTTGCGCTCTTCTAATGCCACTAGCTAAACACCATCTGATGTCAATGAGCTCCATCTCTTCTGGATCTATCTGGTCATAGTCTTCTTTTGTCACTTCAGGGTTTCCAATTCTCCCCGCCACCAGACTCTCATATGATTCCAGAATCGATGCTAAGAAACTCATATGTTTCTTAGCAACATTGATACTCATTGTCGGAGAATTTTTTAGCTTTAAAGCAATGTTACAGTGAATCTCATCAGGTTCTGCTTCGTTTAATGCTGATGAAGAAGAATGATAACCTGGGTTATAGCTTGATGAACTCTTCTGTGAATCCTTTGTCTTTTCGACGCTAAAAGTTGTACCAGGCTTAGACGCTTGAATGGTTGAAGGCAAACTACCTCTGTAGTAAAGACCTACGTTCTGCTGGTAAGTTGAACTGCTGATTTTATTTTGTTTTTGCAATTCCAGCTCGTGTCCCTCAATTCTCTCAATCAAATTATCTAGAGTGAAATCATCAAACCTTGCATCATTTTTCAAAATCATGACAAAAGTCTGCCAATCATCAACACGTTGTAACGCTTCAATCATTTTGTTAGTGATTTCTTCCTTAGTTTTTGTAATCCCAAATCGTTGAAGTTCAATCTTTAAATGACAAAATCTTTCGATCATTTGTCTCACATTCTCACCTTTGATACATTCAAACAAATCAAATTCCTTTTTCAACAATAAGATTTTGTTTTTCTTGATTTGTTTTCCTCCCTCTGCTTTCACACGTAATGCTTCCCACACAGATTTCGATGAACCGTCATGATTTAGTAAAGAAAAGTTATTATCTCTAATTGATTGTTGAATTAAGCGATCATTCTTCGTTCGTCAGAAAATGTTTGTTTATCTTCTTTGCTAAAGCTGGTAAATGGAATTTCTTTCAAAATTATAATCAAACCTATAGTTTCAATTTTATTTTTTGTCCGTGGATCGATCATTTATTTGATGATTTACGTCTTAAAACCCCTAAAAGTCCATAAATCATGAGCGTAGGTGATTAAATCAACTGTTAGATCGATTAAATAGGTACCGTAGCTTTGATACCAATTGTAAGGTCAGTATCTATTGGGTTCAGACGGAAGTTTGGATAGGATAGTACTAATTCGGTAGAATTCCCGTTAGATTAGTCATAAGTCGAATGATTTCATTCATACCGAAAGAGTTTACATCGTTTACAAGTTGGAGAAACAAACTTTCTCCAGCATGTCCCCTCTGAAGTTGGAGAAACAAACTTTCTCCAGCATGTCCCCTCTGGGATCTCCAAAACTTAACAACTAACGAACACAGGACACTATATATATATATATGAGGTTGGGACGGACTAGCACTTCCGTGCGGATGAGCTTGTCCATGCAGATGTAGTTACATCCGCACGAATGAGCTACATCCGTATGAATCTCTCTCGTCCTCTCAAAAGTCATGTGTTCGTATCTCATCTATACAATATTCAACACACACTCTATCTAGCCTATTCGCACAGTGGCGGACACACAGAAGATGCACCAATTATATCAAAAATAAGTTCAACATAATACATTAGAAGGCAAAATCAAGTTCATACAAATACAATATAAGTTTATTACTATCATAATCAACCCCCAAATAGGCAATAGATAAAAAAAAATGTAATGTATTGTAATGTTGTTGTATTACAGAGATGGTGTTTGGATTACAGGTATAGCACGCAGGTTGGATCTGATCCCAACAGATGAGTGGCAGCATTTGACACTAGTTGCCCCCACAGAGCGTAATGTATTCTGATCCCAACAGATGATCCCAACAAATGTAATGTATTTTGCATGATACACCAGCTGACATAGAAGTTAGACCTCCTAGACCTGTAGGTGATGGTCCAGGGCATGCAGCCAGATGTCATAGAGGTAGAGGTCCTAAGGGTGGTCTTGCAGATGTTCATGCAACTGGTGGTGATACTGGTGCTGCTCATGTTGGTGATGTTGGAGGAGGTGATGTTGTTGTTGGTGGTTTGATGGGGTTCATGCAGAGGATGGAGACAACTATGGGTCGGGGTTATAGACTCGGTTTAGAGGATTGCTGAGAGGTCAGGGACAAATTTTGCACCCATGCCTCAGGTTTACCCGCCACCACTACCTCAGTAGTTTATTTGTAGTTGTTTGATGTTTCACCCAAACACTTTATTTGATGTTTATGTAGCTTGTTCCAGACATTTTATCACTCTCTTTTATATGTATTTATTTGATGCCTAGCCTATTGTGTAACACCCCAACCGTTGGCGGAAACATCGGGGCATCACTTTGGTAGATTGTTCAACAGCACATGTAACTAAAACTTAAATATTTATTATTTTATTTGAATCATATAATACATCATGAAAACAAGTAATACAAAGTAATCTCTGTTAAATTTTTCTAAGTCCCGATATGCTTCCTATGTGAGTAGTAAATCTTGTAAATCAACAAACTCTATTACCTAAAACATGTGAAAAATAATTGGGTCAACTACAAAGAAGTTGGTGGCATACATAGGTTTGCTAAAATAAGTAAGTACATAAGTAGCATGTCAAGTTTATCTAAAATTATCTTGTGAAAACAACACTTAGGAACAATTGGGGCGCAAAATCAAACCTTGTGACTGAAGGAACTGCGAAAAGTTAACATTTGTGGATGTTGCTGTTTCAATCATCCCTAGACCCATACGGGGATGGCGTTGTCAGACCTATAGCGCTATAATCTACTACAGTTGGCTTGGCTAAAGTTAATGATTGTACTAAGTTATGTAAGCTCCTAAGTTATGTTTAAAACAAGCACTATAGAGATAAATGTTAACATACATAATTGATAAGTTTAAGTAACACGTTTCACCTAAAAGTTTAAATAAAAGGGCTTTGTAAACTCACTTGGATATAGCTAGCGAACACAAGCAGATAATATTGCAGAAGAGGTTGGAAAATTCCAAAGAATTATCCTATTGAAATTAAGGGATATTGTTTAATAAATGGACTAGAATTTACATTTAAGGGTTTAGGACTAGTACGGAAACTTGAGAATTTTTGGATAAAATTTGAAAATCACAAAGTTTAGATAATTAGAAATTAAGTAAAATTTATTTAATTAAATAAAACTTATAGACAAAAGTGGAACAATGTTTAAATGGTATAATTTATAAAAATTACTTATTTAATACAATTTTTATAAACTAAGTTTTGATTTTTTTAAGTTTATATAGATAAAATAGTAATAAGTAAGACTTAAAAAAATAGGAAAAATACATTTAAGATTTATAAAAACGGTTTTTAAAGTTTATAATTTATAAACGTTAAGTTTATAAATAATATATTAGGTTTGTAAAAAATAAACTTTTAAACTTAACCCAATAAACAAATTAAGATTTAAAAGTAATTAAAATAGAATTGATATTTAGTTTTATAAATAGAACAGTAAATTTAATGATTTGAAAACTAATTTAATTAGTTGTTACTAAGTTTACCTTATTGTTAAAATGAAAGTGAAACAATTAGTTTAATTATAATATGCTAATATTGTAGGTTTGTAGACAAAAACTTCAATATTGCTAACATATATAGATTATACTATAATACCATGAAATATTGTAAAGCATTATATAGGGTTAGTTAACGTACAATTGACCTTAACATACGATGCTAATACTGTAGGTTATATATTATAGGGGATGGATCATGAGAAAACTAGTTTAAATGAGAAAACCAAAAAACTAACCAAAAAAACCTAAAAACATACCAAAATTTTTTATTTTTTTTTACAATTTTTTTTATAAAAATCGCTACTTTTTATGTATGGAAAAAAATTTTAAAATTTTTTTTTTTTTTTTGTTGTACTGCACATGTGCACTAATACATAAAGCTTAAACCACTTAACCCACCCCCCCCCCCCACCGACACCCCCTAAAAACCTAAACCCCCCACCCCCCAAAAACCTAAACCCCCCCACCCCCACCCCCACCCTCCCGAAAACCTAAAACTAAACCCTAAACATAAACCCGAAAAAAACCTAAACCCCCCCACCCCCACCCCCCAAAAACCTAAACCCCCCACCCCCACCCCCCCCAAAAACCTAAATTCACCCTCCCACCAAAAGCCTAACCCCCCCCCCCCACCCCCCACCCTCCCGAAAACCTAAAACTAAACCCTAAACATAAACCCGAAAAAAACCTAAACCCCCCACCCCCTAAAAACCTAAACCTGTAACGCCCCAAAATCTGAATGTTAATATTTGTCATGTGTTCCTATATGACACGTCATGAAATTAATAACTAGGCTGTTTAACCTAGTTAAGGGTATGGTCAAAAGTATTAAATGATGAAGGTAGTGTCGGTTATGTTTTAAAGGCAAACCCGAGGGGTTAAAGTGGAACAAGATAAAAGTTAAGTTATTAAAAGAAAAAGATTACACACACACACATCTTTGTGTGTGTTCTGGATGGATCGAGCAGGGGCTCTCAAAAGCCCCAAAACCCTAGTTCTTCAAAAGCTTCACATTGAAGAATGAATCAAGGCTCAAATTCACAACCGAACATGAATTAGTGATCACCTTCACAAGGGGATCGTAAGGTATGTCTTAAATCAAAGATTGATGATCTTGTGTGAAAGGGGTTATGTTCTAATCCGTAAGTTAGTATGAAATTGATCATGTATAAGGGTTAGAATCATCGTATAGAACACGGGTTACGTATGGTTTGTGTTAATTTGATGATTAGAGGTGAAACCCGTTAGTTAGGGTGAAGATGATGACTAGAATCACCTCCCATGTCCGAGCCTTGTTGAAAGATTGATGTATTATGTGGGTATGATGAATACTTGTTAGATGAATTAGGAGAAATATGATGATAATATGTTTGATGTTTATTTGGGAATGATCCATGATGGTTAGTAGTAGGTTTTGATGGGTTATGTATGAGTTTAGAAGATTTATGCATGAATTAGTTGTACGTTATGCTTAAAAGGTGGTACGTACATCAAGTGTATGATAAAATGTATATAGTGTCGTCCGTATAGTCGATTATGATGTTACGGGTATATGTTGATAAGTCGATAGTTACATATGGTTAATAGTTGACTTTTGAAAGTCAACAAGTATAAGAAACATGATTTAACTCGTTGTGGTAAAAGCAGGATTATAGGAAGTCGTTTGGGCATGTTATGTTAATATACGTTAATTGTGATTACATGATGATGTACATGTGTTGGAAAGGATATGAAGTTGATTATATGTTTTATTCTTGTTAGAAATGACTAAGGAAAGTTAAGTGTGAAATATGCGATTGATATGATTGTTAACATGTACAAATGAGTATGCTAATAAGAGCGTGATTTCGATGAAATGAAAGCATAGGAATCACGTCGAGACGCCCTCAAGCATGAGGTGTTAACGGGTCAAGAAGAGGCAAGGAATCGGATACGAGCACGGACGCATAAGGTAAGTGATTTCTGTAATCACTTCTTATGTTCGATTAAGTAATATGGTATTTTAATTAACTAAACATGATGGTTGAGGTCAAATATGTGCCGTAGTCTTTCGTCGTAAATGATGGGATTAAAGTTGACCAAAATGCCCTTGATGGGTATTTTGGGCAAACGATCTTAAAAGTAGTTTAGAAACAGGTTATTCGATTAGTGTAAAGTTTTGGTCAAGTATGAAAGTGAGGAGTATGGTTTTGTAAGTCAGAAACGTTTTAATGCGCAATTACCCTTAACGGGTCAAAGTAAGCTTTTGAGCGCAAACGGGTGGAATAAGATGTAAGGTATCCGGGAATGAATCTTTTATGACAAATGACCTTGAAGTTATCAATTCATACGAAGTTAAGGTCAAACAAACAAGTTATGTGATAAAAATATGAACGGGTCAATTCTTGGTAAAAAGGGTAGTAAGCCGCAGACTTAAAAGTCTAGAATTTTGTTAATTCGGATATCGGATCTTAACTCCATGAGATGGAGAATTAAATTACGGACGCGTAGGAAAAAGAATCGGGTAAAACGGACCAAAAACGAAGAAGTTATGATCGTTTCCGTGAAATGCGGTCGTGCTGGGAATCTGCAGCACGGCAACTGCAACTTTCTGTTAAAATGAGGGGCTCGCGTAGCGCGACTGGCAGTGGCGCTACGCGAGCATGTGTCAGTTTCGCAAAAATTCGTTTTTTATCCGTTTATGCAATGCAAACCCGTCTGAACCGTTTTTAAACGCGTATAAGCTAAGAATGACTAATTTATTCCTTGTTTTAGGGAAAGTAGATACGTATGAAGGTATGTATGTGTGTATGAATATAAGTGGTATGTATGAATGAATGTATGTGTGTATGTATGCAAGTAGGTATATATGAGCGTATGTACGTATGTAGGCATGCGTGAAGATGTGAATGTATGTATGTATGTAGGTGTGAATGTAGGTAGTATGTGTATGTATATATATATATATATATATATATCCAAGTGAGTATGTACGAATGTATACACGTAGGTAGGGTTGTGTGAAGGCATGTAATAGGTATGTATGTAGGCCTGTATGTATGTATGTAGGTATGCACGTATGTAGGCACGTACATATGAATGTATGTACGTATGCATATAAGTAGTTATGTGTGAACGGATGTATATATATGTAAGTATGTATGAAAGTATATACACATGTATTCATAGAAATTGAGTATTGACGATAATAATAGCGTGCTTTGTGAACGAAGTGTAACGCAGGTACAACGAGAAAGTCTCACCACGGATTGTATGACTAGATGGAAAGCTGGGATGTAAAGAGTTAACAGAACGAAATGTAAACGTGAATAGATCTTGTATGTTTATGATGCATACTAATGTTATGAATTTTATGTGGTGAACGCAGGTAGTACGAGTCATGAGGATCATCAAGGTTTAGAGATCGAGGATCGAGTCACAAGTTAGATTGTACGGGAGTGTTAGAGTACGTAATTGAGCGAAGCTAAGTTATGTTTTCTTATTGTAAATAAGTTCACTAAATGTATTTATTGAGAAAGAGTTAACTTTAAAAATGAATTTAAGTACGTCAAGATGTTTATAACATAAGGAAATTTTATGGTACGAATTTCCGCTGCGACTTTTGTCAAATACGTATTAGGGTCTTACAAGTTGGTATCAGAGCCCTGGTTTGAGGGAATCAAGTACGAGAAGGTAAGTACTTGAACTCAAACTTGTGTGCTCTTGAGATAAGAAACCCGTACAATCTAAGACTCGATCAAGATCCAAAGGTAAAAGCTAATGTAAGTATGTACTTATGTATACGTATAAAGAAACTGACGGTTTTGTATGTGCGAGGTAAGCATAAGTGTTTGAAGAGGATGATCTGTGAATGCAGTCTAGGATGAAAACTGAGGCAGGCAAAGAGGTAATAAGCCAAATTTGAATACAGGTACGTAAAGTCGATATGTGGGTATGTGTAACAGTAAAATTCATTAAGAGAAGGAAAATGTTGAATGAAGGATAATGATAGTATAGTAATGAAGTACTGAAAGAGATACACGCGCCGAAACCTAAGTCTACGGACATAAGGTGACAATTACATGAAGGCACGAAACTACTATGTGGATTGTGTACCTGGCCAGTACACGAGAAACGTATGACATTCGTGAGATCATGATAATTGTTACAGGTATGTCTGGTAGAGTTGGGTAGCGGGCGGGCGTGTGGGTGAAATGGGAAGTAAGACTCTCGGGAAATTGAGAGTACTATGTAAGAATGAAAAACATGCCTGATAAGAATGAAGAATGTTGAATCCGTGATTAAGTGCGGATCAACAAGATATGAAGGATATGTTTGAATCCGTGAGACGGATTCAGGGAATGAAAGGTATGAATGCAATGTTTGAATCCTTGCGACGGATTCAAGGATGAAAGGCATGGATGATATGTTTGAATCCGTGAGACGGATTCAGGGAATGAAAGGTATGAATGCAATGTTTGAATCCGTGCGACGGATTCAAGGATGAAAGGCATGGATGATATGTTTGAATTCGTGAGACGGATTCAAGGGATGAAAGGCATGAATGGAATGTTTGAATCCGTAAAACGGATTCAAGGAAATGAAATGTAGAAATGATATGTCTGAATCTGCGAAACAGATTCAACACATGTAAGAAATGAAAGATGTGAATGATATGATTGAAATCCGTTAGATGGATTCAAAACATAGAAGGAAGGAAAGGTATAAATGGTATGTTTGGAACCGCTAGACGGATTCGAAACATAGAAGTAATGAAAGGTATGAATGTTACGTTTGAATCCGCAGGACGGATTTAAAATGATAAAAAAGATGGAATTAGTCCACATCGGAACGTGTCGATAGTTTGACCGTGGTTGTGTCAAACGAGTCATATGGGTAAATGTAAAGTAAATAAACAAAAGAATGATCGTAATAGGCATGCAAAACCTAAGTTGTGAAATGAAAGAAATAAGTTTTGAACCAGTTAGGTGTTAAATGTGTTAGTAATAGACCCTTAGGAGTCATAATAAATGACGGGCTACGACCCGGACAATAAATTAAGTATGTGCAAAAATGATAAGTTTTGCTAACAATACCGAAATGATGTAATGAATGTTTTTGCACGTAAGCATGAATGGAAAGAAGTACGGACGTGTGCCTCAGTACTTACACAATAATTAAGAAATGTCAGTTAAGCTTTGAAGAGTCAAATGAAGGTTGACGAAATAAGTAATTAGAATGAAAGAATTACATGTAAGAAATGGAATGTGTGATATGTTACAGCCTGGACGTAGGAAATTGTAGACTTATTATAAGTGGGTAATCCCCTAGTATAATGAATGTTTAAATGAAATATGCTAACCGCCAATTTTGTTGATGAAAATGTTAGAATTATTGATGTGATGGAACCAATCGTATTGGTGAAAGAATATGCACAAGCGGAAGCTCATTATAAGGATGAATGAAACCTGGTCTGTTATGGCTAGTACTCGAGAAGAATATGTTCGATCTGGGTTACGGATCGTCGGTTTGCGAAATGAAAAGAGGTTAGTAAGATGTTTAACTTATGTTGGATAGATATAAACTAGTATGATACACATGTATACATGTAAATTAAGTAATGCATGAAGTGAAAGCAATAGTGATGTGAAATGGACAAAATGATTTAAAGGTAACGTAAAGGTATGCAAGGTACAAGTAACTGTAGAAAACGTAGAAGGATGTTCACGTTAGAGTTAAGTACGTAAGTGTGTATGATTACAGATTAAAGAAGTGGGTATATTGACCCGTTATTAATCGGTCAAGGAAATAAGAATGATGTGTGAAGTTATAGTATGGAAGGCATGAACTTATTAGAAAGAAGCCAACTATATGAATAGTTTATGAATCGAGAATGTATAGTTACCCATTACTATGATGTATTAGTTAAAGTTAAACATATCTGAGTATATACAAATTTCGATGCAAGATCGTATAGTCGATGAAAACATTATGAATGTTGAAATAAACAAATCGGAATGTTAGTAATGGGATGTTGGAATGGTTTCAAGTAAATAAAAAGATATATAATGCATATGATATAAGAGTATTAGAATAATGAATGGATCATTAGCTATAAAGGCTGTTAGGAATTAGCGTTATTAGTGAAAGCGACACTAATAAGAACTCCGGAGCGGGTTCTTTAAGAATAAAGATAGTCGTTGTGATGGGCTAGCGGTAGTGTTGAAGGGACGTAGAGAAGAATTAATTAGTGTTAAATAGAGGTGAGAAAGGTTTCGGGGACGAAACCTTAATTAAGGGTGGTAGACTTGTAACGCCCCAAAATCTGAATGTTAATATTTGTCATGTGTTCCTATATGACACGTCATGAAATTAATAACTAGGCTGTTTAACCTAGTTAAGGGTATGGTCAAAAGTATTAAATGATGAAGGTAGTGTCGGTTATGTTTTAAAGGCAAACCCGAGGGGTTAAAGTGGAACAAGATAAAAGTTAAGTTATTAAAAGAAAAAGATTACACACACACACACACATCTTCGTGTGTGTTCTGGATGGATCGAGCAGGGGCTCTCAAAAGCCCCAAAACCCTAGTTCTTCAAAAGCTTCAAATTGAAGAATTAATCAAGGCTCAAATTCACAACCGAACATGAATTAGTGATCACCTTCACAAGGGGATCGTAAGGTATGTCTTAAATCAAAGATTGATGATCTTGTGTGAAAAGGGTTATGTTCTAATCCGTAAGTTAGTATGAAATTGATCATGTATAAGGGTTAGAATCATCGTATAGAACACGGGTTACGTATGGTTTGTGTTAATTTGATGATTAGAGGTGAAACCCGTTAGTTAGGGTGAAGATGATGACTAGAATCACCTCCCATGTCCGAGCCTTGTTGAAAGATTGATCTATTATGTGGGTATGATGAATACTTGTTAGATGAATTAGGAGAAATATGATGATAATATGTTTGATGTTTATTTGGGAATGATCCATGATGGTTAGTAGTAGGTTTTGATGGGTTATGTATGAGTTTAGAAGATTTATGCATGAATTAGTTGTACGTTATGCTTAAAAGGTGGTACGTACATCAAGTGTATGATAAAATGTATATAGTGCCGTCCGTATAGTCGATTATGATGTTACGGGTATATGTTGATAAGTCGATAGTTACATATGGTTAATAGTTGACTTTTGAAAGTCAACAAGTATAAGAAACATGATTTAACTCGTTGTGGTAAAAGCAGGATTATAGGAAGTCGTTTGGGCATGTTATGTTAATATACGTTAATTGTGATTACATGATGATGTACATGTGTTGGAAAGGATATGAAGTTGATTATATGTTTTATTCTTGTTAGAAATGACTAAGGAAAGTTAAGTGTGAAATATGCGATTGATATGATTGTTAACATGTACAAATGAGTATGCTAATAAGAGCGTGATTTCGATGAAATGAAAGCATAGGAATCACGTCGAGACGGGCTCAAGCATGAGGTGTTAACGGGTCAAGAAGAGGCAAGGAATCGGATACGAGCACGGACGCATAAGGTAAGTGATTTCTGTAATCACTTCTTATGTTCGATTAAGTAATATGGTATTTTAATTAACTAAACATGATGGTTGAGGTCAAATATGTGCCGTAGTCTTTCGTCGTAAATGATGGGATTAAAGTTGACCAAAATGCCCTTGATGGGTATTTTGGGCAAACGATCTTAAAAGTAGTTTAGAAACAGGTTATTCGATTAGTGTAAAGTTTTGGTCAAGTATGAAAGTGAGGAGTATGGTTTTGTAAGTCAGAAACGTTTTAATGCGCAATTACCCTTAACGGGTCAAAGTAAGCTTTTGAGCGCAAACGGGTGGAATAAGATGTAAGGTATCCGGGAATGAATCTTTTATGACAAATGACCTTGAAGTTATCAATTCATACGAAGTTAAGGTCAAACAAACAAGTTATGTGATAAAAATATGAACGGGTCAATTCTTGGTAAAAAGGGTAGTAAGCCGCAGACTTAAAAGTCTAGAATTTTGTTAATCCGGATATCGGATCTTAACTCCATGAGATGGAGAATTAAATTACGGACGCGTAGGAAAAAGAATCGGGTAAAACGGACCAAAAACGAAGAAGTTATGATCGTTTCCGTGAAATGCGGTCGTGCTGGGAATCTGCAGCACGGCAACTGCAACTTTCTGTTAAAATGAGGGGCTCGCGTAGCGCGACTGGCAGTGGCGCTACGCGAGCATGTGTCAGTTTCGCAAAAATTCGTTTTTTATCCGTTTATGCAATGCAAACCCGTCTGAACCGTTTTTAAACGCGTATAAGCTAAGAATGACTAATTTATTCCTTGTTTTAGGGAAAGTAGATACGTATGAAGGTATGTATGTGTGTATGAATATAAGTGGTATGTATGAATGAATGTATGTGTGTATGTATGCAAGTAGGTATATATGAGCGTATGTACGTATGTAGGCATGCGTGAAGATATGAATGTATGTATGTATGTAGGTGTGAATGTAGGTAGTATGTGTATGTATATATATATATATATATATCCAAGTGAGTATGTACGAATGTATACACGTAGGTAGGGTTGTGTGAAGGCATGTAATAGGTATGTATGTAGGCCTGTATGTATGTATGTAGGTATGCACGTATGTAGGCACGTACATATGAATGTATGTACGTATGCATATAAGTAGTTATGTGTGAACGGATGTATATATATGTAAGTATGTATGAAAGTATATACACATGTATTCATAGAAATTGAGTATTGACGATAATAATAGCGTGCTTTGTGAACGAAGTGTAACGCAGGTACAACGAGAAAGTCTCACCACGGATTGTATGACTAGATGGAAAGCTGGGATGTAAAGAGTTAACAGAACGAAATGTAAACGTGAATAGATCTTGTATGTTTATGATGCATACTAATGTTATGAATTTTATGTGGTGAACGCAGGTAGTACGAGTCATGAGGATCATCAAGGTTTAGAGATCGAGTCACAAGTTAGATTGTACGGGAGTGTTAGAGTACGTAATTGAGCGAAGCTAAGTTATGTTTTCTTATTGTAAATAAGTTCACTAAATGTATTTATTGAGAAAGAGTTAACTTTAAAAATGAATTTAAGTACGTCAAGATCTTTATAACATAAGGAAATTTTATGGTACGAATTTCCGCTGCAACTTTTGTCAAATACGTATTAGGGTCTTACAAAACCCCCCTCCCCCCCACACCCAAAAACCTAATCCTAATCCTAAACCTCCAAAAAAACTAACCCTAAAAGCTAAACTAGACTCAAAAAGCTAATTTGAAGCATGTAATGCAATTGTAGTACATGTTATATTGCACATGTGCACTACTATAATAATAGTATTGAAAATAAGACGACACCATAAATCTTTTTTTATGTCATAAAAAATATGCTCGAATATACTTGAATGAAAGATACAAAAATTTGTGATCTTATGGTGCCCTTTTTGTTTTAAAATGATAACGTATGGAGAAATGGGAAACGTTTGAAAAGTTATATATTTTTTTTTCCAATTTTACCCCTCCTTTATTAAAAGTCCCCCCCCCCCCCCTTCATTAAAAGTCTCCTCCCTCCTTTTTAGTGTTTTTTTGGTTAGTTTTTTGGTTTTCTCATTTATATCTAGTTTTCTCATGATCCTCTCCCATATATTATATATATTATAATTAAAATATATTTAAAAGTTTCTAATTTAATTCATGAATGCCTACAAAGGCCTCACGCTCAGGATTTCTTAACTGTTATTCCTATTGAAGGTATGGGCTAACGTATGTCAGCGATGGAGTACCGGTCAATTCTTAAGTACCGTCTGATGATCCCTATGTTCCAGAATGATGAAACTTGCCCAGTCTGCCGTAAAGCATGCCTGGATAAATACAGGGAGCATGCGTTACACTACAGAGAGTTGTCGGGGTTTAAGTATCGCCATGCCTTTGTTCGAGACGCGTTAATGGATATTCTCAGACGAGCAGGGATCTTGGCAAAGAAAAAGGTAACGGTTAATTTTCTTACAGACCCGGCGGAAGGGAGGTCCACCAAACGCCCGGCTGACGTGCTAGCTTTTGGTTGAGAGGGCGGGAAACATGCTTGTGTCGATCTCACAAGTGTATCCCCCTAGCCGGGTTCCGGGAAAATGGGTTTGTGGCGGGGCAGACGGTACTGAAAGCAGAGTCAAAGAAGGTGGAAAAGAACACGAAAGCTTGCGAGGATAATCAACATGCCTTTGTCCCCCCAGCGTTTGACACGTTTGGCTCCTTGGCGCCCAAGGCGGTTCGGTTCTTGGCTAGAGTTCAGCGTGTGGTCCACAACAACTTTTCGACCCCTCAGGGGCGAGACTTTGTTTTTAGTAGATATGGGTTTTCTATTCAAAAGGGGATGGCGGCGCAGTTTGTTGCTCGTTTACCTACTATACTTATGTAATATGCCCTTATAATTGGAATGAAACAATGATTTTCTAATAAAAAAAATTCATGAAATAAAAGAAATAATTGAAATAGATTTTTTTCCGCCATCTCCTTTTGAATAGAAAACACTAATCTACTAAAAATAATAATTTTTTAATACAAAAAAATTCATGAAATAAAAGAAATAATTGAAATAGATTTTTTTTGATAGGTTTATAAAATAGTACTAGTTATTAAATTTAGTTTAAAAGAAATAGGGTTAAAAATGAACTAAAAAAGCGTAAAAAAGTGGGAAAGTAGGACTTGAACCCGCACCTTAGGCGGTTTGAGTATTAGTATGCGTGTAAGATACCATCTGGGATACCAGTTCGCTTCGCTGGCAGTTCAAACTATTTATTTAATTTATATAATTTATATAATATTAAAACAAAAGGTCGGTGGCTACGGTGCACCGACACAAATTACAACTTTACCCTTCGTGTCAGCCTACATTCAGACCAACACAATACAAATTCCCAGGTCCACCCAAACAGTCTTCAAAGACCGCCTCCTTGTCCGATTTGGCGGTGAACCACTGTCGACCTCCGGCTCCGTATTAAGTTGGAAAGATAACACAATGCTTCATGTTTTTTTAGTTTCACTACATGATTTTACCTGGCCCTTGAAGGTACGTTTGTTCAGAGGGCGTTTTCTCCACCCACCACAACATCCCCCAATGGGTTCTACCGCCGCCACCGCCGCTAAGAGGCGGTTTCACCACCGCCACCGCAACCACGCCGTCGCCAGGTACTACAGCCACTACCACCTCCACTCTCCATTCTTTAAGATTTGTTCTTTCAGTGGGTTGATGTGCTAAAAGTTTGTGTTTTTTAGAGAGAAAAATAGGGTTTTCAGAGAGAGATGGAAGCTAGAGAATCGGAGAAAAAATATTGGAACTTGGTGAGCGATTGTGGTGGTGGCTGCGGCGGACTTGGAGTGGTGGAGGTGGTGTGGCTATGACGGCGGCAGTGGGGGAGAAAGGAAATAGTAGAGGGAGGGAGAGAGTGAATGGTGGCAATTTTGTTTGATGGTTTTAAAAATCCAGCTGTATTAACCTAATAATATTTATCTAAAATCCTGATAAAAAATAGAAATTCTCAAAATTCAGAATCGTAATTCATTTAGTTTTCTCAAAATAATAAAAAGGATTGTTTAAAAGCATGTATTGTCAGTTTCACTTTGTAGTTTTCTTTTGATAATAATAAAGTGCAATAAAAAATATATTTGTACATATTACATACAATATTTCTAATTTCTAAGTTATCGGAAATGGAAGATTTAGTTTATTTTATAAGATTCGCTAAAATAGAGTTTTTAATAATTATTGTATTAACCTCATGGATGTAACATGTGTAACAAGTCAGCACAGGCATCAAATATTAATGTAATCATCGTAACGCGTGTAACGTAGTCGTAAACACGTTGATGCCGCCGCAACGCGCGGCACGGGTCAAAAATCTAGTGTCTTGAATAAAATTCAGTTTCCACAATTATCCCAAAACCCTAGTTTCTTAGTTCCCTAAGGGACTGTTTGGCAACATCTGAATGGTTAAGTGCTGAACCAGTAAGAGATCTGAACCATTAAGTGCTGAATCAGTAAGAGGTCTGAACCATTAAGTGCCTGTATAATGCTTAACCGTTCAGAGGCAAATGTCTGACCAATTCAGATTAGATGTCTTAACCATTCAGACTCTGTATAAATCTTAACCATTCAGAGGCAAATGTCTGAACCATTCAGACATCTGCTCGTGAAACAAACAGTCTTACCATTAAGAGTCTCATTAAGAGGTAAACAAACAGCCCTTAAGTTGAACAGGTTATATCCTCTGTTAGGGGCTGTTTGGCTAAGCTTATTTTAGTGACTTATTTACTTATTTACTTTTTGAAAAGTTAAAAGGTGTTTGGGTTAGCTTATTATGTGAGAGGAATAAGTAAATAAGTCATTCCATTATGACTTATTTGTTTTTCAAATAAGCAAATAAGTAAATAAGTCATTCCAATAAGCTTAGCCAAACAGCCCCTTAATCAAAATTAACAAAGGGCTTTTGATTATCATAACACCACGAACAAAAACACATAATAATGGTATCTCAGGAGTGCTTAGAACGAACTGTTAAAGGCTGGCAGGAGTTTAGAGTTTTCCGGTGACTAACGGAGGAACAAAACAGAGAGAATTAAAGGGTGTATTGGGTTAAGACGAGTTGTAATGGAGTCGTAGGGTCTGTTTTTATATGCTTATTGAGTCGGTTAACCAAGATGCAGTTTCAAATTTTCGAAGGTATTGGCTTATCCGATGTGTACGTTTCATAGTGAAATACAAGTTAATATTGGAGATATAGATTAGGTGATGGTGGAGATAAGTTTTATCTCTAAAGAAACACATAATAATCCAACGAATCGAGATATCCGGATTCTGACGAAATGGCCGGACGAAAAAAAGAGGATGATGATGTTGCTTGAATGATTAAAAACTTTTTGATTTTATACACAATAGGTCCCTTTAGTTTAAGTTATATTTAAAATGGTTTTTATCTTTTAAAAGCTCTTGTTTAAACTTTGTAAAATGTCAAGTTTTGGTCCTTTAAAGTTTCTACAGCTTCTATTTATTTTTATTTACTAGGTTATAACCCCCGGTGTATTACACGGGTTAAATAAATAAATTTTATATACTAAAAAATAAAACAATATATCTTTATAAATCTTCTTTATTGCACGAGTTGAATAAATATAATTTTATATATTAAATAATAAAAAGTTATATCTATAAGAACAATATTGTACAGGTTGAATAAATGTAATTTCATATACCAAATAAAAAGTTATATATTTAAAAGCACGTGTATTACACGAATAAATGTAATATTGTTTACCAAATAATAAAATAATACATCTTTAAAAAACCTCATTTATTACACGGGTTGAATAAATGTAATTTTATATACTAAATAATAAAAAAAATACATCTTTAAAAATATGTGTATTACACGGTTTGAATAAATGTAATTTTCTGTACTAAATAATAAAAAAATATATATATTTCCTTAAAAAACTTCGTGTATTGTACGAATTGAATAAATCTAATTTTATACATCAAATAATAAAATTACGATTTTGGCCCCTGTGGTTATATCCCTTTTCCCCTTTTAGCCTAAAAAGAATTTTTTAACATCTAAGCGCCCAACATCTTTTTTTCTAACATTTTTTGCCCATAACGTATTTTTTTAACCCTTTTGGCTCCTAACATTTAATGGATGGGGTTAGTGTTAGGGGCCAAAAGGGTTAGAAAAGAATACGTTGAGCCCCCAACGTCTTTTTTTCTAACATTTTTTGCCCATAACGTCTTTTTTAACCCTTTTGGCCCCTAACATTTAATGGATGGGGTTAGTGTTAGGGGCCAAAAGGGTTAGAAAAGAATACGTTGGGGGCTCAGATGTTAAAAAAAAAAATTTTGTGCTACAAGGATAAAAGTGATATAACCACATGGGCCAAAATCGTAATTTTCTCTAAATAATAATATAAATGAGAAGAAGATTAAACTAAATAATAATTATCCATAATATTAAACTAAATAATATTTAATAGGAGGGTTATCTATAATTAATTAGAAAATTATTAAATTAAAATAATTATTATCTATAAGAGATGCTCTAATATGATGACAAGTGTTCCCAAAGTGGTTTCTTTTATTATATAGTATAGAAGATTTGGTAAAATAATTTGATCTTTTTAAAAGTTTTACAAATGTTGATATTTTTATAAAATGAAATATGATAAATATCAAATTGTAAAGATAGAATAAGATGCAAGGAAATTTGGATCGTTTATTGATAATTTGATCAAGTATAATGAAATTAGAAAAAGTGTTGTTACATATTGGGTTAGATACACTTTATATGTATGTTATGGTTGCTAGGATACACTATCTTATATTTATCCCATGCACGTATGTATGGAATTTTGCTTGATATGTCTTGTGACCGGTGTTTGTGATTTGATGATTATTATGGTGTAGTACCAGTTCTTTTTCTATACAATGCAAACAAGTCAATACAGGAAACACAACATATGGGATTTGCTAGGATTGTTTATCTTTTAGTTACATATTGCTTGGCTTAGGAAGTTTCACAATTCCTATCTATTGTTTATTTCAGTTTGAATATTGGTGACAATTTCCATCTTAAGTGTGGGGATAGGGGAATCGTGACATGCTTAAAATTTCTAAACTTCCCTATATTTTCAGAAAAAAAACATGTAATTGTAAATCATAATTAGTAGAATGTTCAAATATGTGACGTTTGAGCCTATTGCTTAAAATTTCTAAACTTCCCTATATTTTCAGAAAAAAAACATGTAATTGTAAATCATAATTAGTAGAATGTTCAAATATGTGACGTTTGAGCCTATGAATTAAAAATTCGACTTTGATTGTAAGTTTTAGGATGGAGTTTTCCCGAAAACAAGTTAGTTTTTGAAAGAAGATGATAAAGAACACCTGATTAGTTTAAGAAGCCTATTAGTCAAACACATTACTTCATATTGGCAATCCTAATTCCTTCCATTTTAGGTGAGTGTTTGAGCCTTTTGTATGTATGTTTCATTTGTTGAGAGATACTAGTATAGCTATTCATTATAGAAGTTGTGCATGTTACACAATTAGCTAGTTGATACAATAATTACTATACCGATATGATTAAGGAAAAAGTAGGATAAAAGGAGCCCTTGTTTACCCATTTCATGTCATATTCCTACCGTATAATATTTCCATTAGAAGCCCTGCTGAGCCTAAACATATGTTTTGTTACCATATTCGTTTCACTACCCTTGATAGTATGGTTCAACGGAAATATGAAGAGATGAAAACGATCAAAGAAAAATAAGTATGGGGATCGAAGATCCCAATGCTAGAAAAAAATGATGAATATATAAAAAGAGTAAGGAAAGTTGATGAAGAGCTGAAGAGAGAACTTGAATTGTAATACGATTAGCCATTTTGTTACCCAAATTCGTTTATTCATTTAACCCTAAACCAAAACCCATAAAAAGTCCTTATGATCTGTTAGTCTTATTTGTCGAAATAGGCTGTTGATTTCTGTACAAGCCTATGATAATGATAGTTATATCTAGGTAGTGAGGTTTAGTAGTATTACTAGCACATGTTATGTTAGTTTCTTAGAAAATAGCCGAGAGGAGTGAAAACTGTGAGGGGGGGGGGGGTGAACTATGTAGTCGTTCTATAGGGTGGACAAGATGAATTCGGGTAAGTTCTTGTTTTTAAAATGTACCACCTAAATGACTTGTTTAGGATGTCAAACTCTTACCTTTGTAAGTCTTGGGAGCAAATTTTGAGGATTGGGTGAGAAATAACATGGTTTTGAAATTTGAAGATTATGTTGATTGTAAAGATTGTTTTTTTTTAAATCAGATGTATCACTTAGGGACAAGCAATGCTTAAGTGTGGGGATATTTGATGTATCTGTAGGATACAAAATATTCCAGTGTTAAAAGACCAACTATAAAAGGCAATTATGGCAAATTTGACAAGAATATATATAAATTAATATTTTGCTAATATATGCAGGTGAACAAAGAAAAGAGGGTGATTTGGACATAAAAGGGTATAAACAGAATAGCAGGTGAATGACTAACGGAGAGACAACAACCCATATCCGACACAATAAGTACGAATCGTAACTGCTGCTATTTGATTAAACAACAGAATCTACACTTGGAATTGTGCCAGAGTGGGTCCTACTATGTTTACGAGCCGTGGGCTTGGCCTATGTTTACAGCCCGTAAGGTTGAGAACGCTAGGGTATAGTCCATGATATTTAAGGAATACTATGAGAAACCTAAGGAGGATTGGAGTTCAAGAATTAGTGAAAAGGGTTGTAGAAAGAAAAGAAACACGAATCGGAAGAGAAAAGAGGACGAGACTGAAGATTGAAGACACGAGGAAGCATTAGACTGATTCCACGGGTTATTCTTTATCGTTTTCTCACCTTTGTAACTTTTGTAATGATGATGAAATTGATTTCTGTGTTGAATTTGTTTGTCATGTTCAACTAAACTTTGATATAACTGTCCGGATGGGATGCTACGTTGATTTGTGTATGACTGATGATAGATTTCCTGCTTGTATGATTTTAGTCGTGTAGTATGATCAGTTCTTATGTTGCATATGTGTGTATGTTGAAATTAGTTATGATGTTTACGCATGTTACATTCGGTATTTGCTATCTCTAGGGTATATTGACATCCATTAGCCTAGGGCTTGACACTTTGTGTGACAGTTGTGCCATTAAGATCATCATACAAATACGAATCCAATGAAATCTTGTGTTTCTTTCTCGGATTTTGTACAAATACATATGACAAGTACAACTATCAAATTTCGTATGATTCCGAACTCTCGAGAAGCTTTTCTAGAAGTTATACGCAAACTGTTACGTAAACGTAATCAGTTTAACATGACATACACTCTGGAATAGTGACATAAGCTTAACATACCTTAAATAACCTTTACATAACTTAGAAATAAGTTTTGAAGGGTTTGGTATGGCAAAAACAAGTTTATTCGATCACAGGGACTATTTGCGACAAACTGCAAAAGTCTGCCAATTCGTATAGAAACGTACACTCCAGAACAAGATCATAAGCTAAAAATACCCTAAATACCCTTAACATAGCTTAGAAATAAGTTTTGAGGGGTTCGGTATGCGAAAATACACTTATTTGATCATAGGGACTAAAAGCGTCAAAAATGCAAAAGTTTGCATATGCGTGCATATCTTGCGTTCTGACCATATCTGGACATCCAAAAATTTTTGTAATCGCTAGAATATTGTATTTTAGTGATGGGAATGCAAAAATACCATTCGTCGCGCAATTTGGGTCGTTTTCGCGTTAATTACGATTTCATCGTAATTAACCAAAAACGCAACCGTACAGCCAAACGAACCGACATCCGTGACATTTTTTAGCATAATTCAAGTTAAATATACTTTAACTTCATCATGGAGCTTGAAAATGGGCTTAACGGGTGTTAGAAGTGCCAAAACGCGACAAAACAAGCTCAGGGACTGAAACTGTCATTTTTCAAAATTGCTGCCCCTGCATACACCATACGGACCGTATGGTGAGGAACTTTACGGTCCTTAATGACCCTCCAGCACAGCAGAAAGTTCCTGGTTAATTCCCAGTTGTTTTCACCTTGTTTCCTTTGTTTGTTTTCAATCTTGTGGGCTGGTTTATGTGTTCTACAAGGCTTGAAACCTGGTCTTAACAAGTGTATGGTCTTGATCATTCCTTGATCAACACACAAGACACTTGGCAAAACAACACTATAAATAGCAAGCTTCTTTCATTCATCCGTTGCTCAATTCTTTTCTTTCTTCACACCAGCTCTAAGTAGAGGCTACCACACTTGTTGGAGGCCTCTTATCTGAGTTTTCTAGTTATCTTCCATCCAAGAACACTTGTAAGTGTTCCTCCTTGCTTTGTTTATTTATTACAAGCAAGAAAGTCAAACAGTGTTTGACTTTCAACTTTAACCATGATTTGGTCAAGACAAAGTTCGTTTGAACTTTGCAACGTGAGCATAATCACGATGGTTATAGTCCCTTGCGACTATACCTACTGATTACCACATTGACTAGTCAAAGTGACGAGTCAAAGTTTCCGTCAAAATGCACGATTATGTGCATTTTGCGACGAAACTATTTTTGGATATCAAAACACTTTGTTTTGATATCAAATCAGTTTTCTAACTTAGTTAAACATGTTATAACATGTTTAACTCGACACTTCTAGTTTAGTGCTTATTTAGGGTCGTAAGTCAAGCGGTCTAAACAACCGCTTAGACTTTCGAACCCGACCCGTTTGGTCGATCATTAGGATCCGACCAAACACATTAGGTGACCATAGTTGTATAGGGAATAACCTTCTGAGGTTATACCTTATGCTCACTTCGTTTAGTTAGTTGTATGATAGGTAGTTTATATACCTTAGGAAAATGACCAAAATGTCTTTTTTGTGCATAATTTGAATTTAAGCATATGAAACCAAGTTTTTGACACTTAAACTGATTATGAAACATTATTAAACATGTTTAGGCATATAAGACTTATCATAGGACTAGTTAGACCCTCCAAACGCGCTTTTGCGCAAATGACGCGTTAAAGTAGCGTAAACTACCTTAACAGGTCATAACGGCTCATAAGCACTTAGGATAGGTTTCAAATCAGAATGTAGGCTTTGTTAAACCATATCATATGAGTTCCAACATTCATTTGGTTTACAAGACCTCATTCTACCCGATCTCCCGATTTAGGTCCCGATTATTAACATAGTGATTCCATACTAGGTGCCACTTGATTCCTTGATTTCCCGAGCTTTGTTAGGTCACTTAATCAAGGATACTTGCAATCTCAAGTGAGTACATAGCTCCCCTCTTTTATGCTTTCAATTGTTTTGGGGTGACTCATATGTGCAAAATGCTTTTCGAGTTTTCATAAACAAATGCTATGGTTTATATAAAACATGATGATTTCAATAATGTGAACGAACTTGTTGGGGCGTTAGTTGAAAGACATTCGAATGAAATTCATTAACTATGATCAAGCCGACCAGTAGTATGTTATGGTACCATAGGATATGACAAATCACGTTATCGGACTATCTCTTTGGTGGGTAATGTGGGTAACAACAGAACTGTTTTCTGATTAACAAATCATGTGTTGGTTTGTTAGTCTTGTTAAAGAGATCTTTCAGGGCCTATTAAAGATACCCCATGGGTGGTATATCGAGTCACACGGGTTTGAATGTATTCTTTAAAGAACAACCAAAAGTTGTATTTCACAATTAAAACACGGACGATTGAACGATGGTTTATAACATGGACGATTTGAACGCTATGAACGATTTGAACGATTGAACGATATGAACTATTTGAACGATTGAACGATATGAAAGATTTGAACGATTGAACGATATGAACAATTTGAACGATTGAATGATTTGAACGACTTGGACGAATGTTTTCAAACGATGTCACATAACGAGGTTTACTTAAAGATATAAACCATATAACGTTTACTTTCAAAGACGATTTACTACTTCGTTTTACCAAGACAAATGTTTTCAGTCAAGATTCATGGCTACAATGGTTTTGGTTTTACATATATCAAATTGTAAAGTTGATAAAACATATTGCAATATCAAACACTTTTTGATTTCAAGGTACATACTCGACAACTCTCGTAGTTGGACGAGGTATTGCAATATGGATTCAAAGCCATGAATTTGACATACAAAACCTATGTACTCGCCGGCATTTTTATGCTGACTATTTTCACATATGTTTCAGGTTCTACTATGTGATGATTGTTGATTGCTTGCTACACATAGGATGGACGGGGGCTTTAGTGACTTAAAACTTGAAGGACAATTGTTGTAATTATTTGGTGTATATCAAAACAATGAGAAAATTAATGAAATAAAACAAAACTTCAATTACCATGTGTTGTGAAACAATGATTCTGTTACGACACTCCCTGACGTTTTTGCCGCGGTTTGTTGTATTACACGGTCGGGGTGTGACAGAAGAGTTGGTATCAGAGCTCATGGTTACAGGGAATTAGGTGGTTATTAGTAATGCTCTTGACCTAGTCTATAACCTTCCTAGGACCCTAACGCGAGTTCACTTGCGTTTAGATTCTTAATATAATACCAACCACCTATCCTTAGGTGATTAACAAAAACAAAACAAAACACAATTCATTCTCTCGAGTCAAAATTTTCCCAAAACATCACAAGAAATCATCTATTCTTAGATGATTTGTTTTAAGGCTCCAAGCCTACAAAGTTTTAAAAATCTCGTCAAAGTTTGGGTCTTATAATGTGAACACATGCAATCTGGAAGGGTGGGTGCCTGTACCTCGAGTTTTCTATCTAAGGCTAGAGTGCTCGTACAAATCCGCAGTATCGGACCAGTCACTCTTACCTGGTAACTCTTGGGGTGAGTGTCCACTTATAGGCTAAAGCATGTCTTCGTGATACATTATTATGGCCCACTTACTTTGATTAGTCACCGTGTTGTTTGTTTGTTTTAGTTAACGAATGAATGGTCACAATCTTCATGTTCCGTTGATATTTTCAATACCTCTTTTGTTTATCCAAATATCAATCTCACTCGTTTCTCATGTTTCCTTGTTCCTTTTAGAAAATGCCTCCTAGAAGCGATCAAACTTAGGATGTTGCACTCGCAACCCTAGTCGCTCAGCAGATTGCTGCTATGATTCCGAACCTTATTACTCAGATAAACCAAGCGAATAACAATAACAATGCTCATTGTAGCTACAAAACGTTCAATTCAGCTAAACCACTGCAATTTTCTGGGTCTCAAGGAGCAACGGCGCTCCTACAATGGTTCGAGAGTCTAGAAAGCACATCCCGACATGTTCAGTGTCCAAATGAGCGAAAGGTTGATTTCGCATCTAGTGTTTTTGAGAAATGAGCATTAACATGGTAGAACGGTGTGATGAGGGATAGGGGTGCCGATGTGGTAATGGCACAAACCTGGGAAGAGCCTCGAGCTCTAATGATGAAGGAATTTTGTCCTCGTCATGAACTCAGGGCACTGGAAAGGGAATTCGACGATATTAAACAAGATAACGGTGAGCATCGAGCCTACACTGATCGTTATGAGGAATTAAGTCTGTTATGTCCTACCATGGTTACGCCTTTGGATAAGGCGATTGAAAAATACATTGATGGCCTCCCTGGCCCAGTTCAGGACATTGTTACTGGTAGCAACCCTACCACAGTTAGACAGGCCATTGAGCTATCCGCTACCCTGACTGAATCTCAGATCAGGAAGGGTAAACTTTTCCGAAAAGGCGACAAGAAACCATCAGATGAGACAATACCAAAGGATAAGCACACTGAGTCCTCTAAGAAGTCAAAGAAGCGTAAGGCTTCACAGAACTTCACCATAGTTGCTCAAAACAATCAAGCTGCACCTAACCAGCCAGCACAACCCCTTGCTAGAAAAACCTATGCTGGTACTGCACCGCTGTGCAACAGGTGTAATGCTCACCACCAAGCTCACATACAGTGCCGTCAGTGTGCATCATGTGGGCGACTTGGTCACCTGGAAAATGCTTGTCGAACTAACCCGAACCAAGGTGGTCCAAACCAACCTCAAGCCAACCCTGCTCAAGCTCGTTTTACACCTGGTTCTTGCTACAACTGTGTCGAGATGGGCCATTTCAGGAATAATTGCCCAAGGCTTAATAATGCAAATCTAGCCCGTGAATGAGCATTTGGCTAACTGGAAGACGATGCTGCTTTGAAACGACTAAACTTTATGTTTTGTTTCTTTTGTTATCCAAGACTATGAAACAATTATTTTGGTTTATAAATAAATCCTTATTCACATTTTGATGTACAAAAACAAATGTGGTTACTTGTATGAATGACATACCCCTACAATACTGACACCAAGGAACCATGTTCCTTGTAAGACAAACTACTCTTGTAGTTCCTCCATTTTGTGATCGCTCACGATCCCCACGAAAATCCTAAGTACTCATTTCTTCTAAGAAACAAAGTACAAGATACAAGTTACAACTCTGGACGAATACTTAAAGTACCACTTTAAATCCTTGCTTGGATATCTAAGGGTACCTTCCATAAGTCCTTAATTGGTCTTATGTGATATGTCTATGTACATATCATTTCTTTTTGTTTTCACGACAATATACATAGTATATGACTTCAAAACATCATTCATGATTTCAAAAAACATTTCACATGGTTTTAAAACATTTTATAAACATATTTACCTAATATACCTAGAACATGATTTCAAAAACACTACATAATGTTTCAAAAACATTAAACATATTTTCAAAGATCCCATGCATAGTTTTCAAAGGCATTCTACTCGTATGTTGACTGAGCATACGTAGTACACGATTTCCAAGGACATTCTGTTTCGTATGTTGACTTAGCATGCCTAACACATTGATTTCAAGGATCCTATTTGCTTCATATGTTGACTTAGCATATCTAGCACCTTGATTTCATAAATACTATACTTCGTATGTTGACTTAGCATACCTAGTACAAGGTTTCGAAACAATTTCTCGCTACACGAATTCCAAAATCCTTTTACGATCTTCCTATCTTCATAGTTAGATCCTTGTGGATGTTTAAAGCGCAAAATCAAAATCCTTAATTGGATTATTTGTGTACTTTAATGCGTATGTTAAGATTCAATGAGGACAAAACTGAATCCTTATAAAATCTTCCTATCTTCATAGTTAGATTCTTGAGGATGTTTAAAGTATTAACTGAAGTCCATTGATTGGATTCCTGGTGTACTTTAAATGCAAGTATACAAATCGATAACAAATTAATAACAAGCTGATGACCAAGTTGACAATTATGTAATTATGTGACTATGTGTTTATGTGTGAATCCAAATGCTCGATATCCAAATCCTTGTAGAATCTTCCATATCATCATATCATGGATTCTTAGAAGGATAACCAAAAGTACTATCTTAAATCCTTAATGGGCTTCTATGTAATAGGTAAGACACTTGGATTGTAAAGTACTATTCCAAAGTTAAAGACATCATTTGTTGATGTAGTTAAAGACACCCTTTGGTGGCCTAGTTAAAGAGATCATGCATTGATCTAGTTAAAGACATCATTTGTTGATGTTGTTAAAGAGACCCTTTGGTGGTCTAGTTAAAGAGATCATGCGTTTATCTAGTTAAAGACATCATTCATTGATGTAGTTAAAGAGACCCTTTGGTGGTCTAGTTAAAGATATCATGTGTTGATCTAGTTAAAGATATCATGTGTTGATATAGTTAAAGAGACCCTTTGGTGGTCTAGTTAAAGAGATCATGCGTTGATCTAGTTAAAGACATCATTCGTTGATGTAGTTAAAGAGACCCTTTGGTGGTCTAGTAAAGAGGTCGTTCGTCGATCTAGTTAAAGAGATCATTCGTCGATCTAGTTAAAGAGAGCCTTTGGTGATCTAGTTGAAGAGACTTTTTGGTGTTCTATTTAAAGAAATCATTCGTTGATCTAGTTAAAGAGACTCTATGGTAGTCTAGTCAAGTCATCACAGGATTATTCGTTTGATTTTTTCCCCTACACATTATAAAATGAACTGTGCGGACTGTGCAAGAAATTATGTAATTATGGATGCATACATAATTATGGAATTCAGTGCACAAAACCACAGCAAGTTTTGTCATGTGTAAGAACCTATAGTGATAAGAATAACGAAACGGGAACAATGTAATAAGGGCATGGTGGATACGCCAATGGTACTTCCTATATATAAGTGTTCCTTATTACATTGCGAGCGTAGCGTTATTTAAGTTACTAGAAGTTCTGGACCTTAACCAATGTTGTTTTATGTCATAATCTCCGACTCCAAATTTCGAGCACACACAAGTTTCCTATATTAGTCTTCATGGGAAACATTCTCTCTGTCCGTTGTTCGAAACTCCGACTTCTTGTCGAATTCACACGCTCTCCATATTTTACTACAACAGGGATATAATTTTGACGATTACACGTCACTCTTGAGATTCGGTACAATCATACACAAACCTATTGGAATGGAGTTTAAATCTTCGGATCTGAACTTTTCCATATAAACAACAAACGAGTACGAATAATAGAGTTCGCAGGAAATCCAGACATGGCCCAGAGTCTTACTTAGGAAACGGAGGATTTATTTGAAAGCGAATCATCCACATCTGTTCCTACAAGTTTCCTCTAAATTAAATTTCGGGACGAAATTTCCTAAAGTAGGGGAGACTGTGACAGTTGTGCCATTACGATCATCATACAAATACGAATCCAATGAAATCTTGTGTTTCATTCTCAGGGATTTGTACAAATACATATGACAAGTACACATATCAAATTTCGTATGATTCCGAACTCTCGAGAAGCTTTTCTGGAAGTTATACGCAAACTGTTACGTAAACGTAGTCAGTTTAACACGACATACACTCCAGAATAGTGACATAAGCTTAACATACCTTAAATAACCTTTACATAACTTAGAAATAAGTTTTGAAGGGTTTGGTATGACAAAAACAAGTTTATTCGATCACAAGGACTATTTGCGACAAACTGTAAAAGTTTGCCAATTCATATAGCAACGTACACTACGGAATAATATCATAAGCTAAACATACCCTAAATACCCTTAACATAGCTTAGAAATAAGTTTTGAGCACACCCTGGCTTTGCGGAAGCGTGGGTTTATTTTGTGTGACTTCTTAATACCATAGCAACAATCATAATCATACTATATGATAAAAACATGAGATATTCATCCATTAATAAAGTTAGAAAAATCCCATTTTCAATAATCACAAAATAAGTTACAAACCTTAACTTGATTTAATTGAGTTTATAAAGACTTAGCAAAAGACTTTAAACAATACTAGGTTTAGAGATATGTAACCCGTCCAGGAAGAGGTTACACCTTCTAAACCCTGGATGACTTCTTTATTCAAACGCAGCTTGAAAATACGTGCATACCGTGCCAGATCCGTTAGATTCCTGAAATACATGTAGTTTGAAAAGTCAACATAAAGTTGAGCGAGTTCATGTGTAAGTGAGTATGTACAAACATTTGATAATGTTGTAAGTATGTATAAAAGTCCCTGGTATGTAGCAAATAAGGAAAAAGAGATCACCATTGGGTTGCAAAGCCAATGATATGTGTGAAGTGCTGTAGGAAGACTCAAACCTAGCGGATTTTGCGTCGGGCTCAAAGCCACCCCGAGGTCCGTTCTGTTGGGCCTGGGGTTGGGCTCGCTACACCCAGATAGATCTACCGCTTACGACCCTCGGTCCTACAATGAGGATTAATGGCCTCCAGTTCCCGCCTACCCTCTCACATGATCTAAGTAGTAACCCTCCTTACGCTAACCATACCATGTAAAAAGTACTCGTAATCATAGTAACATGTATTTCACCCCCGAAGTATAAAAACTGAAAACAGTTAAGAGAAAAGGGGGACATGAACTCACAGAAGTGCGTCTCGAAATAGTAATCCCAAAATAACCTGTTGCTTGACGACCTACACGTACTAACTTCTATTAGACGGACGGCCGTGCGTTGGCTTAAGGTTTAACGTTTTTGGGAAATAGTTAGGCAACTATTTCGTACTTACACCTCATAATTATTTATAGTTATATTCCTTCCCAAGGATGGGGGTTTTAATACATGTGCGTTTTTGTAATTCCAAAATATATTATTAAGTCTCACTTAAAATATATTTTAATTTGTTTGTCTAAAATATTCTATCTCCAAGATATACATATTTTTCCCAAAAATATTATATTTATTCCATACAATTTTCCAAAATAATACTTTTATCAAAATACGCATTTAAGAGTATTTTCTAAAAATACATAAGTTACATTTTAAGGTTCTTGTGGTAATAATAATACCGGTGTAACTTAAATATTTATTTGTGATAGCGTTGGTATTATTTTGGAGTCGTGACTTTATGATATCCTCAAGTTATATTATTTTTACTCTAAAAATAATATATAGTTCACAAAATAATCGTAAAATCACGCAAGTGTTTTACTACGAAATATATATACTCAATATATATTTAACAAGTTTTATTTAAGAAAATCCACCTCCGAATACTTGGTTATTTTATAATAAAAGTCATGGAGAAGTTTGTTTGGAAAACAAGTCAAAAATGTATTTATAAACACTTGTCACCAAAATATTCTAAGTGTTATTTTCTGGAAAAATTTTGCCAGAGTTTCCTCTGTAACTGGAGGTGGCCACGCTTACTAGCATATCATTTTCTTTTAAAAAATCAACCAATCAATTTTCCATCATCAACAAACAATATTCAAACATTGAACTAGTCAAAATAAACATAAATCGCAAACACATGAACTTGCAGGTTGTGTAAAATGTGTAGTAACTCTTCAACACATTTAATAGATTTTTCCATCTCTAAAAATAAAATCAGTTTCCTGAAAACTTTATTTTTAAAGAATATGAAGTTTTACAACTTCTAGTCGGTATTTACGAAAAATTATTTCTTTGTTAAGTCCTTTTGTTACACAAGTGCCTACACACTTGTTTGTTCACAAAAACACTTTTGGTTTATGTAAGATCCGGCTTTTAAACATGGTTCGCATCTTCTACTTGGTTCGTCGAAAATACCACTTGTAGATCTTTAGATCTACTAGTTTAAAACTTCATTTTACAAGAAAAGCTATTTTTACACAAGTTTATGTTTATGTGTGAAAGGGTTCGTCATCTTGTAACTTTTACACTAAACATATTGCTAGTTCATGTTCCATGAACATGACCTAGCGTGGTTAGATGACGATCCGTTCCACTACTAGCATCCAACAACATAAAATAACCATAACAAAACAAGATTCATGAGTTTTACACCATTATTTAGTCTTTAACCATCTTGTTCATTATTCTTACAAGACTTTTAGATTTGATCTTTAGTGTTCATGATTTTTATCTGTTAAATCTCTTATTAACCACTTTAGACAAGATCAAGAGGGTGTTTAGAATCACTTACAACTAGCTCAAGGCTAGGGAAGATTCAAGGCGAAAACAAGGTGGTTAATAGCGATGTAGAGAGGTCCTTGCGATTCCGTAAGCACCGAGCCTCCTTGTATGATATGTAACAACTTTGGATGTTTGTGGAATAGCAATATCAAAATTTGAAAGTGGGTGGATGTGGGTTGTGGTTGTCAGCCGAATGTAAGTCAAGAGGGAGAAAGAGTGCAAAATTTTTGAGGGGTTTAGTGAATGTAATGCTCTTGTCCATCAAGTCTATTTAAAGACCATTATCTTCTAATACCTATAGGGTAATATGTTCTCTAGATTCAAGACATGGCAAATAAAATAATCAACAATGTGTGGTGTGTGTTCCCTTGGGGAACCGTTCGGTTCATGGGGGGTGGTTATGGGTTAGATTTTAACTAAATAGTTTGATGATTAGTTTGTTTAGTTAGGTACTTTAAACAAGTTATTAGTGGGTTATCAAATATAACGGGTGTTAGGGTGTTCGGGGACCCTAACTGGCTCAGAAAAGGAAAAACAATGTCAATGTCAATATTTTTATGTTCCGGGTAAAGTCCGGTGGTTCGGTTGGATATTAATCCGTTAAAGTGCTAAATAAGCATTTAAAGTGCCGTTAATATTTGTTTTACTGACACAATGAATTCCCGACACTTTGGAAAGTGTCTAGTATTATTTTCCCATGTTTTTGCACTTTACTAGTTAGCTTAATGCTGAATTTTATATTAAAGTGCAGAATTTTGTAGTTAGAGCATGTTTTAGGCACATCCGGTCACTATAACTATCACCTAGTGACGCAGTTTAACAATCCTCACCTCCCTGTAGACTCCCTACTGGTGTAGTAATCTATTCCCGGCTCATACTGGCCTCAGAGACAGTGCCTGTCTGATGCTGGCTATGTCAGCATGTTTACTGGGTTATCCGTTCATTGTGCTACTGTGCTTTTGTGCATCAAGTTTGTCACTATAGTTCTGTGTAAATAATGGAGTGACTGTAATACAGTATGATGCATGTATAAGTATGTATCAGAATTCAAGTAGCAGTTTAATCACAACTGTAAGTAAGCACAGTAATTAAGCATTAATTAAATATTACTTAATTCGTACGGATACCTGGTTTGGTGAGGGTTGTCACATTCTCCCCCCGTTAAAGAAATTCGTCCTCGAAATTTGTACTACCTTAACTCCTTATGGTTAAGTCACACACGTATGTATATGAATAATATCGAAGTAGATAATCATCAAATCAAAACAAACATTACTCACATTAGGTGAGTCCAAGAATATATAACAACCCGAATCCTAGGGTTGAAAGGTGTGTGCTTCTAGCAATGGATGTCAAAGGTACAAGACGCATTTGACGTATAGTCTAGTGTAATCCGGCTAGCAGGGGTTCCACAAAAGTGGAGTTTTGACTAATAAGATTTTTAAACGATCGGTTGTAATATCCAAACGAGTTTTCACAAACCATAGCACCCGCTATAAGAACTCAAAAGCAGCAACTCAACGTAATAGCAAAATGATCTGTCAACTTCTGAATAAATGTCTGGCAAGGTTTAGTGTGTTGACATTTTTGAATGGTGAAGATACACCGAATGGAATACAAGCGAATCTGGTGTATCATTGTCTTGATTCGTAGTTGCATCAGAAATGTTTAAATGATAAATCAAACAAAAGTATGTGTGGTCTCGTGTGAAACGCTTTGCCATGATTAGCACAAGCTACAGGTTTATGATGACACCACAAGGTGTCGTAATGGCATTATCCACTAATAGTGGTGACTGAACAAGTTCACCGCGTTTGAAATCAAATGAAAGTGTGCTGAGACAATCTGAAGATTTGATTTATACCATGTTATAGAGTTTCCAATTAAATACGAAACATCAAAGGACCACTGTTTCCGATCGAAGATGAAAAGTAATAAGTATCGCAAGGCATTTGGTTGACAACGAAAGAATCGTTAGGAGGTACATTGTGCTTATGAAATGAATATATGTACCATTGCCTTAACACACAATTGTGTTGAGACTGCTTTGATCGTGAAGATCCAAGATGGATTGTTAACAACTAAATAGGGAATTAAATCTGTGTACGAAGTGAGTAACCAAATTAGCACAAGCTTCAATTTTGTGAAGATATCACCGCAAGGTGTCGAAATGAATCAAACGTTTTAGTGGAGTCGTAGACCAACCAAATCTACTACGAATCGAAATGAAAGAATCTCTGCAAAAATAGTTGAGTATGATGCTCCCAATACATCATATAGCGTTTCAAGTTAAACCTGTGAACTGGATAAGTTCAAGCAATTGAACTTGGTTTTAACGTAACCCGACAATGTATGTATCAACAAGGAATTCTCGGCATGGTAGCAAAATAAACCATGAATGTAACTTGAAAGAAAGCGGTTTCAAGAAAGTGTGTTGGCTTGGTAACAAAAGAGCCAACAATAACAATAATGTAGGTTGCTCGAATCAGGAATCAGTAATTAGGTTTATGTAAATTCCAATGAAGTGTTTGTTCAAAACGAAATCTCATGCGTAGCAAATAATGCATGTATGTCAGGTAAGTTTCCAAGAAAAGGAACAGCGAGTATTTGCTAAAGTGAAGAAATGACCAGATATCGAAGCAAATGTGTGTTCGCTCTCAGCGAGAAAATTATTGCGATGCAACTACCATTAAGGGGAGTAGAGATACAAACATCTACTCGCCAGAAGTAAAAGAAATCCAAGTACTCTCTGTTTGGTCAACGGAACTGGCATATGCGCCAGTTTAATGATGGTTGATTGAGTTGACAGATGTGGTTCCTAAATAAAAACCCTTACGAGTTTGGACCTGGGTTCCCAGAGGTCCTAAATATATGTTTTCTAAATCCTCCAGATTTCGTATCCCGTGTGGATCTGGTTTGTACATTGTGTAGGAAGCACCGTTTTTGTGTACGTCTAAGAACTAGTCTTTGTCCCACAATTTTCACCGGTAAACTTTCTTCTTGAATTCACTGCTAACGACGCTCGATTGTCGACCAGTCGTGTAATAGTAGTTGGGTCCTTACAGTCAGTTATGTAAGAGGTTCGTTAATTCCTCAGCAAGTGCCACCGACTCTGGTTGGCTAACTTGTCCGACTCCCGATCATTTGAAAGTCATTCGTCCTTTCTTTTGGCGAGCAGAACTGAGGTTATCCAAAACAAAAGTTTTGGTCTGTTATCTTCCTTCTTTATCAACCACTAAGGTTACACTGTCTATCCTTTCATCTCCGGAAGTGCAAGTCGCTACGATGCATCGGCTACAGGCGCGGTGCCTGGGATTAAATTGATGCGAGACTCGACTAATCATTGAAGAGGTGATTCCGGCAAGTCTTCGAGGAAGACTTCAGGATAATCTCTGATCACGGGGGTATCTTCGAGTTTTAGTTCTTCGGCTCCCCTGTCCCCGACATGAGCCAAGAAAACAACACATTCTTTACGCAACATCCTTTGTGCCTTAAGCAATTCGTGATCTGTGGTGGTGTGTCCTGCTTCGTGAGTCACGATCGTATCCTTCATTCGTCATCGAGGTGCGGATATCAACCTCCGCTCGATCGCTTGCCAACTAATACATCCAGTTACCACGTTGAAGCTTCCCAACTCAACTGGAAATAGATCTAGCGTAAACTTACGCTTTCCGGGTTCTATCTTGTCGATTCCAGTTACTGCGTTGGCTTCCACTAGCTTCCCTTAAGCTAGTTCTAATGGGTACTGGAAGATCTACTTACTCGCTACTTACACCAATTATGCTCTCGAACTCTAGAAGTGCGAATCGTAAAATTTGCAACAGTATTTGGCAATACAGATGCATAATATTGAGTAATTCGGGACGTACCGATTTCCATGCTTGAATCACTGGCGTGTCTCCCTAGCTCCGGTGGGGAGCTTTCATCCTTGCGCCTGATTGTTTTTAGGGCAATATCTTCTGAAATGCTTTTTGCTTCCACAGTTTAAACATCCTCGAGCACGCTTCTGTTTATCGCTCATTCTGCCTTGGTAATTGTCGTTGTTTCCTTCGTGATTCCCACTACCATCTTGGCCTCCATTACTATGTTCAGTATTTTGCCAACAAGTTTCTTTGGGATGCCCCCTCTTACCACAGTTATCACATTTTCCATATTTACATCGTCCGACATGATAACGTAAACAATTGTCGCACTTAGGCAAGATACCCTTGTAGTCTTTTCCCTTTTTGGCCTTCTTCTTGCTACTCCCCCGAGTAACCATCTTGAAATTTGCGTGCTTTCTCTTGTTATCCCCAGATGCCTCTATAGCAGTCTCCTTTTTCTCTTCCAAAGTGGAAAATTCTCCTCGTCTAACTGCCTCTTTCGTGAGCGCCATGTTGATAGCCTCGGTGATCGTTGAAGGTTTAGATGTTGTTACCAGGCTTGGAATCTGGGGTGCCAGTCCTCCTATGAAACGTTCGATCTTCCTAGATTCTGATTCCACCAAACGCGAAGCATCTTGTGATAAATCGTTAAATCTCTGCACATATTCAGCTATCTTTGTACCTCCCATTTTCAAGTTCCACAGTTCTGTTTCCAACTTCTGGACTTCTGCCCTCGAGCAATATCTCTTACGCATCAGATCTTTCAGTTCGTCCCACGTCATAGCATACGCAGCGGTCTCGCCCATTGTCCGAACTTGATGGTTCCACCATGACAGAGCCTCATCCACCAATAGTCCTGTTATATACTTAACTTGCTGTTCGGGGTCACATTTGCTCAATCGTAAAACAGAATCTGTCTTTTCAACCCAGCGCACGAAGGCTAAGGCACCCCCAGTGTCGTCAAACTCTCGAGGTTTGTGGTCCAAGAACTGCTTGTAGGTGCAGCCTGCGATGTAAGCAACATTATTCGCGTAAAGCCTTAGCAAGGCACCCGTGGGAATGTCCAAACATTTTGTAATGTGTCTTAAAGGACTAAACATTACCGTTGAAGGGGTTATTTCCTGAGGTACCTCTACTGCAATCGGAGCAAAGGGCCTCGTACCGTGCGATGGCCTGTAAGAGGCGCTCTTGCATTTCCGCCTCTGTTGTAGGTAGAGGGTGATTGATATCGGTGTTCCCTTGAGTCGACATCTTCCTAGAAGAAAGTCGGTTAGGTCAGGTCTAATTTGCTTTGTGCGTGCATTTGGTTGTTTAGTGGTCATAAGTACATACACATAACAGGTTACCATACCAACCAATCAAATAATAGTATAATCATAGTATGACCAAGTAATTCGGTAATTATGTTTAATGAGAGCATAGCAAGTAAGCACGTAGTATTATAGTTATAGCACACACACATAGATCAATGACGTGCTTAGCGAAGACCTAGCGACTGAGATTTCATTGGTTATTGGTCACAAAGTGTTGTCGCATGTTTAAAGATGATTGGGCTTTCATTATCCTTCGGCCACAATCACTGTGTCTAACAAAATGTTTCACATCGAGAGGGGCACAGGGTCACCCTACCCTTGTCCAATAAGTATATTAGTGCGTCAAAATTTCGTAATCAGAAGTGGTCCTCAAAAGTCTCCACAATCCCGGCTTATCATTAGTGTCTTTACCCAAGTGTAATGCAATCCGCATAATCCAGAAATCAACTATACTGGTGACTGAGGTGGAGGAGGAAAGAAAAGTGACTGCTAGCATGCGTAAACTCCTCCTCGAGCTTGTATATATATATATATATATCGAAGTAGTTAACTAATCTGCCGCCCAATAGTATAGAAATAAGTATCAGAATCCTGGGAACGGTGTAATAGCAACGGTCGAGAGCGCAAAAGGAACCTTGATGTATGTGACGAATCAAAGTATGCTGGCAATAGACAGGGTGGAGGACGGGGTGTCTTACATAAACTTTTCAGGCAATATGCCGTCTTGTGATGTAGTCACTTAAATCATGTTTTCGGTTATGTAATGTTTTGCATTTGAACTTGCCAATTGTGGTGTCAGCTCAAGCTCCAACGTTCTGCGACTCATATCCTCAAACTGTAGTTGGTGTTACAGGAGCAACTCATCTCGTATGTGGCCTCCATAACGGGATGAATGGTAAGGGTCTAAAATCTGCATAGTGTATTATAGGATCCATCCAATCGGCTCGTACCGCGATGCAGGGGTGAAAGGAGTAAACGGTGCGGCCTGTAAGGCCGTAGAAAATGCTGCTGTAGCAAAAGGATCGTTACGTGGGTACTGACCTGGAGTACCCCTCTGGGGTGCAGGTATGTCTTGAAATAAAGCGATAGGCATGTTGGCGCAATGGACGTAGGTCTTCATAGGGGAAAAAGGAGCAACATCAGCGGTTATGGATGCAAAAATAAACGTTTCAACCAATAAGGAGATTGTCAGGTGCTGGTATTGGGTTAGATAGTAGGGGTGCAATGTCTAGTAAACCAAAAGTAGCAGGGTCACAATCAAGCAAGGGTGTAGGACCAGCAGTTGCAACATCAGGCTGACTTAAAAGGTGCAGAAGCTAGCTCAGCAGCAGGCCCTGGGTCGTGTAACGGTTTGGTGCCTCGAGCAGGTGATAGTGCAGCAGCCATGTCGTCGTCGTCTTGTGTCAGTAGTAGAATGCTGTACTCCAGCTGTTTGTACGGTTGCAGGTATCACAGACTCAAAGGAGTCTGAATGCATGCTAGAATCAGAGGATGGCTTGTTAACAGGGGTCTTAAGAAGTGAAGTTAGTAACAGTGTCCTCGTCTAATTTTCCATCATTATGGGCGTTATCGGAAAGACCATCAATATCATGTCGATATCGTTATCAATTGTTCGCCGAGTAATCAACCTTCGGAAGGAATGTCCACAAGAGGCGCATTGTCTAGGATCGGATCCATAGTGTGCTCACCATCGGGATGACCAGTGATGAAGTGGTCATGGATCGAAACAAGAGTGACAGAAGGATTCTTGTCACAGAAGCCATCAGCAAGGGTAAAGTATTACCAGAATCTGGTAGCGCAGACTGTTGGAAGTCGACCTTGTCCTTGGTCGGCATATCAGGATCACTCTCAGTGTCTGCCGTAAATATCTCTGGCGCAGATGCAGTCTCCTTATCTGTGGCGGTGGCCGTGGGGTTATCAATGTCTGATAACTCGCTTTCTAAATAGAGTGACATGTGTGCCGGTACATAATAGTCATAGCATGTATACCCATAGTAGTTATTAACGATTAGTGTATGCAAATATTCACCACATGTGCACGTATATCAATAATCATCAACTAAGCAGCATATAATCATCCTAGTCTTCCCCAGACTATCCTCTCAGCCTCTCAGACTGAACTTCCTAGTCTCTCAGACTAAAATCTCCCAATCTCTCAGATTGGATTCTCAATCTCTCAGACTGACTTCCTGGTCTCTCAGACTGATCCTCCTAGTCTCTCAGACTATCCTCCCAGTCTCTTAGACTGATCCTCCTAGTCTCTCAGACTATCCTCCCAGTTTCTCAGACTAATCTCCTGGTCTCCCTGACCTAATTCCTGGTATCTCCGACCTAATTTTTCCTGGTCTCCCCGACCTAATTTTTTTTCCTGGTCTCCCCGACCTAATTTTTTTCCTAGTCTCCCCGACCTAATTTTTCCTGGTCTCCCCGACCTAATTTTTCCCCAGTCTCCCCGACTGGACTCCCTCAGTCTCCCCGACTGAGCTATAAATTTAAATTTGGAAATGTGTATTTGTGCCTTTTGTTTGTAAAAAGGTTTGTTTCCTGGATCTGGACGTATAGTGTATGCAATGTAAAAATGTTTGAAAACGTTTTCGTGAGAGCCCTGATGATCATAGTCTAGACTCGAGAAAGAATCTTAGTTAGCTATGATCGAGGCTTTGATACCAAGCTGTCACACCCTGGCTTTGCGGAAGGGTGGGTTTATTTGTTGTGACTTCTTAATACCATAGCAACAATCATAATCATACTATATGATAAAAACATGAGATATTCATCCATTAATAAAGTTAGAAAAATCCCATTTTCAATAATCACAAAATAAGTTACAAACCTTAACTTGATTTAATTGAGTTTATAAAGACTTAGCAAAAGACTTTAAACAATACTAGGTTTAGAGATATGTAACCCGTCCAGGAAGAGGTTACACCTTCTAAACCCTGGATGACTTCTTTATTCAAACGCAGCTTGAAAATACGTGCATATCGTGCCAGATCCGTTAGTTTCCTGAAATACATGTAGTTTGAAAAGTCAACATAAAGTTGAGCGAGTTCATGTGTAAGTGAGTATGTACAAACATTTGAAAATGTTGTAAGTATGTATAAAAGTCCCTGGTATGTAGCAAATAAGGAAAAAGAGATCACCATTGGGTTGCAAAGCCAATGATATGTGTGAAGTGCTGTAGGAAGACTCAAACCTAGCGGATTTTGCGTCGGGCTCAAAGTCACCCCGAGGTCCGTTCTGTTGGGCCTGGGGTTGGGCTCGCTACACACAGATAGATCTACCGCTTACGACCCTCGGTCCTACAATGAGGATTAATGGCCTCCAGTTCCCGCCTACCCACTCACATGATCTAAGTAGTAACCCTCCTTACGCTAACCATACCATGTAAAAAGTACTCGTAATCATAGTAACATGTATTTCACCCCCGAAGTATAAAAACTGAAAACAGTTAAGAGAAAAGGGGGACATGAACTCACAGAAGTGCGTATCGAAATAGTAATCCCAAAATAACCTGCTGCTTGACGACCTACACGTACTAACTTCTATTAGACGGACGGCCGTGCCTTGGCTTAAGGTTTAACGTTTTTGGGAAATAGTTAGGCAACTATTTCGTATTTACACCTCATAATTATTTATAGTTCCCAAGGATGGGGGTTTTAATACATGTGCGTTTTTGTAATTCCAAAATATATTATTAAGTCTCACTTAAAATATATTTTAATTTGTTTGTCTAAAATATTCTATCTCCAAGATATACATATTTTTCCCAAAAATATTATATTTATTCCATACAATTTTCCAAAATAATACTTTTATCAAAATACGCATTTAAGAGTATTTTCTGAAAATACATAAGTTACATTTTAAGGTTCCTGTGGTAATAATAATACCGGTGTAACTTAAATATTTATTTGTGATAGCGTTGGTATTATTTTGGAGTCGTGACTTTATGATATCCTCAAGTTATTATTTTTACTCTAAAAATAATATATAGTTCACAAAATAATCGTAAAATCACGCAAGTGTTTTACTACGAAATATATATTCTCAATATATTTTTAACAAGTTTTATTTAAGAAAATCCACCTCCGAATACTTGGTTATTTTATAATAAAAATCATGGCGAAGTTTGTTTGGAAAACAAGTAAAAAATGTATTTATAAACACTTGTCACCAAAATATTCTAAGTGTTATTTTCTGGAAAAATTTCGCCAGAGTTTCCTCTGTAACTGGAGGTGGCCACGCTTACTAGCGTATCATTTTCTTTTAAAAAATCAACCAATCAATTTTCCATCATCAACAAACAATATTCAAACATTGAACTAGTCAAAATAAACATAAATCGCAAACACATGAACTTGCAGGTTGTGTAAAAATGTGTAGTAACTCTTCAACACATTTAATAGATTTTTCCATCTCTAAAAATAAAATCAGTTTCCTGAAAACTTTATTTTTAAAGAATATGAAGTTTTACAACTTCTAGTCGGTATTTACGAAAATTATTTCTTTGTTAAGTCCTTTTGTTACACAAGTGCCTACACACTTGTTTGTTCACAAAAACACTTTTGGTTTATGTAAGATCCGGCTTTTAAACATGGTTCGCATCTTCTACTTGGTTCTTCGAAAATACCACTTGTAGATCTTTAGATCTACTAGTTTAAAACTTCATTTTACAAGAAAAGCTATTTTTACACAAGTTTATGTTTATGTGTGAAAGGGTTCGTCATCTTGTAACTTTTACACTAAACATATTGCTAGTTCATGTTCCATGAACATGACCTAGCGTGGTTAGATGACGATCCGTTCCACTACTAGCATCCAACAACATAAAATAACCATAACAAAACAAGATTCATGAGTTTTACACCATTATTTAGTCTTTAACCATCTTGTTCATTATTCTTACAAGACTTTTAGATTTGATCTTTAGTGTTCATGATTTTTATCCGTTAAATCTCTTATTAACCACTTTAGACAAGATCAAGAGGGTGTTTAGAATCACTTACAACTAGCTCAAGGCTAGGGAAGATTCAAGGCGAAAACAAGGTGGTTAATAGCGATGTAGAGAGGTCCTTGCGATTCCGTAAGCACCGAGCCTCCTTGTATGATATTTAACACCTTTGGATGTTTGTGGAATAGCAATATCAAAATTTGAAAGTGGGTGGATGTGGGTTGTGGTTCTCGGCCGAATGTAAGGCAAGAGGGAGAGAGAGTGCAAAATTTTTGAGGGGTTCAGTGAATGTAATGCTCTTGTCCATCAAGTCTATTTAAAGACCATTATCTTCTAATACCTATAGGGTAATATGTTCTCTAGATTCAAGACATGGCAAATAAAATAATCAACAATGTGTGGTGTGTGTTCCCTTGGGGAACCGTTCGGTTCATGGGGGGTGGTTATGGGTTAGATTTTAACTAAATAGTTTGATGATTAGTTTGTTTAGTTAGGTACTTTAAACAAGTTATTAGTGGGTTATGAAATATAACGGGTGTTAGGTTGTTCGGGGACCCTAACTGGCTCAGAAAAGGAAAAACAATGTCAATGTCAATATTTTTATGTTCCGGGTAAAGTCCGGTGGTTCGGTTGGATATTAATCCGTTAAAGTGCTAAATAAGCATTTAAAGTGCCGTTAATATTTGTTTTACTGACACAATGAATTCCCGACACTTTGGAAAGTGTCTAGTATTATTTTCCCATGTTTTTGCACTTTACTAGTTAGCTTAATGCTGAATTTTATATTAAAGTGCAGAATTTTGTAGTTAGAGCATGTTTTAGGCACATCCGGTCACTATAACTATCACCTAGTGACGCAGTTTAACAATCCTCACCTCCCTACACTCCCTACTGGTGTAGTAATCTATTCCTGGCTCATACTGGCCTCAGAGACAGTGCCTGTCTGATGTAAATAATGGGTTATCCGTTCATTGTGCTACCGTGCTTTTGTGCATCAAGTTTGTCACTATAGTTCTGTGTAAATAATGGAGTGAAAGTAATACAGTATGATGCATGTATAAGTATGTATCAGAATTCAAGTAGCAGTTTAATCACAACTGTAAGTAAGCACAGTAATTAAGCATTAATTAAATATTAATTAATTCGTACGGATACCTGGTTTGGTGAGTGTTGTCACATTCGGTATGCGAAAATACGCTTATTTGATCACAGGGCTAAAAGCGTCAAAACTGCAAAAGTTTGCATATGCGTGCATATCTTGCGTTCTGACCATATCCGGACATCCAAAATTTTTTGTAATCACTATAATATTGCATTTTAGTGATAGGAATGCAAAAATACCATTCGTCGCGCAATTTGAATCGTTTTCGCGTTCGTTACGATTCCGTCGTAATTAACTGAAAAAAGCAATCGTACAGCCAAACGAACCGACATCCGTGACATTTTTTAGCATAATTCAAGTTAAATATACTTTAAATTCATCATGGAACTTGAAAATGGGCTTAACGGGTGTTAGAAGTGCCAAAACGCGACAAAACAAGCTCAGGGACTGAAACTGTCATTTTTCAAAATTGCTGCCCCTGCATACACCATACGGACCGTATGGTGAGGACCTTTACTGTCCGTAAGGTCCCTCCAGTACAGCAGAAAGTTCCTGGTTAATTCCCAGCTGTTTGCACCTTGTTTCCTTTGTTTGTTTTCAATCTTGTGGGCTGGTTTATGTGTTCTACAAGGCTTGAAACCTGGTCTTAACAAGTGTATGGTCTTGATCATTCCTTGATCAACACACAAGACACTTGGCAAAATCTTGTGATTTCAAGAACAGGATAAATATCAAGCTCCTTTCATTCATCCATTTCTCAATTCTTTTCTTTCTTCACACCAGCTCTAAGTAGAGGCTACCACACTTGTTGGAGGCCTCTTACCTGAGTTTTCTAGTTATCTTCCATCCAAGAACACTTGTAAGTGTTCATCCTTGCTTTGTTTATTTATTTCAAGCAAGAAAGTCAAACAGTGTTTGACTTTCAGCTTTGACCGTTATTTGGTCAAGATGAAGTTCGCTTGAACTTTGCAACGTGAGCGTAATCACGATGGTTATAGTCCCTTGCGACTATACCTACTAATTACCACGTTGACTAGTCGAAGTGACGAGTCAAAGTTTCGGTCAAAATGCACGATTATGTGCATTTTGCGATGAAACTATTTTCGGATATTAAAACACTTTGTTTTGATATCAAATTAGTTTTCTAACTTAGTTAAACATGTTTTAACATGTTTAACTCGTCACTTCTAGTTTAGTGCTTATTTAGGGTCGTAAGTCAAGCGGTCTAAACAACCGCTTAGACTTTCGAAGCCGACCCGTTTGGTCGATCATTAGGATCCGACCAAACACATTAGGTGTCCATAGTTTTATAGGGAATAACCTTCCGAGGTTATACCTTATGGTCACTTCGTTTGGTTAGTTGTATGATAGGTAGTTTATATGTCTTAGGAAAATGACCAAAATGCCCTTTTTGTGCATAATTTGAATTTAAGCATATGAAACCAAGTTTTTGACACTTAAACTAATTATGAAACATTATTAAACATGTTTAGGCATATAAGACTTATCATAGGACTAGTTAGACCCTCCGAACGCTCTTTTGCGCAAATGACGCGTTAAAGTAGCGTAAACTACCTTAACATGTCATAATGGTTCATAAGCACTTAGGATAGGTTTCAAATCAGAATGTAGGCTTTGTTAAACCATATCATATGAGTTCCAACACTTATTTGGTTTACAAGACCTCATTCTACCTGATCTCCCGATTTAGGTCCCGATTATTAACATAGTGATTCCATACTAGGTGCCACTTGATTCCTTGATTTCCCGAGCTTTGTTAGGTCACTTAATCAAGGATACTTGCAATCTCAAGTGAGTACATAGCTCCCCTCTTTTATGCTTTCAATTATTTTGGGGTGACTCATATGTGCTAAATGCTTTTTGAGTTTTCATAAACAAATGCTATGGTTTATATAAAACATGATGATTTCAATAATGTGAACGAACTTGTTGGGGCGTTAGTCGAAAGACATTCGAATGACATTCATTAACTATGATCAAGCCAACCAGTAGTATGTTATGGTACCATAGGATCTGACAAATCCCGTTATCGAACTATCGCTTTGGTGGGTAATGTGGGTAACGACAGAAACTGTTTTCTGATTAACAAATCATGTGTTGGTTTGTTAGTCTTGTTAAAGAGGTCTTTCAGGGCCTATTAAAGATACCCCATGGGTGGTATATCGAGTCACACAGGTTTGAATGTATTCTTTAAAGAACGACCGAAAGTTGTATTTCACAATTAAAACACGGACGATTGAACGATGGTTTATAACATGGACGATTTGAACGATATGAATGATTTGAACCATTGAACGATATGAACGATTGAACGATTGAACGATATGAACAATTTGAACAATTGAACAATTTGAACGATTTGGACGAATATTTTCAAACGATGTCACACAACGAGGTTTACTTAAAGATATAAACCATATAACGTTTACTTTCAAAGACGATTTACTACTTGGTTTTACAAAGACAAATGTTTTCAGTCAAGATACATGGCTACAATGGTTTTGGTTTTACATATATCAACTTGTAAAGTTGATAAAACATGTTGCAATATCAAACACTTTTTGATTTTAAGGTACATACTCGATAACTCTCGTTGTTAGACGAGGTATTGCAATATGGATTCAAAGCCATGAATTTGACATACAAAATCTATGTACTCGCCGACATTTTTATGCTGACTGTTTTCACATATGTTTCAGGTTCTACTATGTGATGATTGTTGATTGCTTGCTACACATAGGATGGACGCGGGCTTTAGTGACTTAAAACTTGAAAGACAGTTGTTGTAATTATTTGGTGTATATCAAAACAATGAGACAATTAATGAAATAAAACAAAACTTCAATTACCATGTGTTATGAAACAATGATTCTGTTACGACACTCCCCGACGTTTCCGCCATGGTTTGTTGTATTACGTGGTCGGGGTGTGACACTTTAATCGGTAATAGATAGCTAATCGTCATAAATGGCTAAACATATGTGTTGCTTATGGGAAGGGTTTGATTAAAAGAATCTAGAAACTAATTAGGGTTTCTAAATGTCTTACATTGGTAGTTGTAATTCGCTCGGTGCCTTCAGCACTAGGCTATAAATCATATATCATAAGAATTTGTACGATCAGTAGCTTTATTGAAATAGGTCTAAAGGTGTGTCAATAGTCCTAACCCTAGTTTCATAAGATTAACCTTACGCGATAGTTGTCTATTTTTGCACTTTGTACGCCATAGGCAAGTTAAGTCTTGGAGTGGTTATATTTTCTTAACTCTTGGTAGTAATTCTCAGTAATCCAAGTTATTAGATCTTAAGTATTGATTTCAATAATTCATTAGATAGCATATTAAGTGATAGGTTCAGTACTAGTGGATTTTGTGTCCACGGATTCATACTTAGGTACTTACCTTAGCTATATTATATTTTAATAGGTACGCTTGCCTAGAACATGTATAGATATTATTAGTGTTTTATCCTTAAAACTTGATTGTGTTTGTGTTAATTTAGTTGTTACTTTTTAAGCACGTCAAGTTTTTGGTATCGTTTCCAGGGACACGATACTATTAGGAAAGAATTTGTTTTAGTAGTGCATTCAATTTATTTGATTTGTGGTTTTTGTTTTCTTAGTACACTTAGGAAAATACTTGATTATACGTATAACACGATCCGGTAGAGTAGTAGAACTTTTTTTGGAACTTGAAAGATCATTGCCAAAGAAGCCAAAGAAGAAGAAAGGCAAGGTAGGCTAGTATATATTCACGTAGAGCGAAAACCCGAATAAGTAAAGACGGAGGACCCCGAAGCAGTAGCCATCATAGGAGATCTAGTTACTAAGCACTCTATCTCACACCACATTCGACCTTCCACTACTGTTCCATCTAGTATCACTCGTCATGCTACTCATGTAGACATTCTAGATCCCACCTCAAATCGTAGATCTCAATGAGACAAGTTCTCAATTCTCTGGATTAGAGGATGAGGATCTAAACACGCACATTAATAGCCGTGATACATTCAAAATCAATGGTGTTTTGCTCGATGCGACCAAACAACATTTATTTCCATTTTCCTTATTTGGAAAGCCCGGAATTGGATTTTGGTCTTAGAAGGTGGTTCCATAACCACCTAGGACATCTTAGTTGATAAATTTCTAAAGAAACATTTTTCAGCTTCTAAGATCAATAAGTTGAGGCAGAAAATCCTCACTTTTCACCAATAAGATGGTGAGTCATTCACTAAAGCATGGACCAATACAAAGAGATCATACGCAAATGTCCCAATCATGGTGTAGACTCATGGTTAGTTTGCCAAACCTTATATAAGGGTCTATTCTCAGAATCTAGGAAAACCCTAGATACAGTGGCTGAAGGAGTCTTTGCAGACTTAACACCAACTGATTCTTTCGCATTGATGGATAAGTTAGCTGCAAACGACTATACACCATCAATAGCATCCAGCTCTGGGAAAAAGGCAGGTCTATACCAAGTAGAGGATGATGTTATCTTGTAGGAGAGAGTTGAAGCATTAACAATCAAAGTGGTGAAGTTACTTGCTACGAACGGAGAAGATGTGGATGTGAAGTGTAAGACATGTGGAGGAGAGCATAAGGTGACGGTATGCTCGTGTAAAGTTATTGAAGAAGCACCCTACGTCAATAAGCAATGGGGATTTCAAAACAGTCCCTATAATCGAACTTATAATCCTGCTTAGAGGAGTCGTCCTAACTTCAGTTGAAGGAACTCTTCAACTTCCGCTCCATCAGGATTCACTTAAAGGGATGCAGTTGAGGACACGAAACCTAATCTAGAGGATATAACGAAGAAGTATAGTGAAGCTACTAATTTCAGAATAAAAATACTGACGAAGAGCTGAAACTCCAAAAAACCTCATTACAGAACGTTGAGAAAACGTTAGGAAGATTGGTCTAACGTACGACTAAAAGGAAACCAGGAGGGTTACCTTCAAACTCTAAAGTTTATTGATATAATACAAATTACATCTCTTATCAGTGTACCATTTGTATATCTATCGAGTCCAGTTGTGTCGGTTTTAGAGTGTTTTTGTATATTATCGAGTCGTATATCTTTTGCAGGGTTTCGGAGGTAAAAGGAAGCAAAAAATGAGAAAGTATGAAGAAAATTGAGCCTATAGTGTCCTCATGATATTAAACGCTTTGACCGGTCCAATATTCAAGGCGCTCAACGCGTTAACGGCTTGCTCTTGCATATAGTTCATATCTCGGTTAGCGGGGAGTAAATGCCTATCGTCCTCAGCAACAAAATAGTGATTATGGGCCTCCTTGAAAGAATATACCTCGTATAGATTCGAAGCGTTTAACTTTACACACATACGTGCTTCGCAACCCGTCCTTATAGAAGGAACACGTCGAATAGATTCCCTCTTTGACCCATTATTTGAGGTGTCAATTTCTTTAGATGTATCGATCGCCTTAAAAGGTTTAGTTCCCTCCTTTGAGCAAACGGACTATTTAGATTTTATAACACCATGAGGCGTGTATTGAGAAGACTTCCTAGCAGTGAAGCCTGAAGCCGTTGCATACTTCTGATAAAAGAGGAATGCATTATTCACTGTATCAAACATCATCTTATCCTGCGGCTTAAGCGAGTCATCCACCTCAGGTAAATAAATCCTCTTACCGAAGTTTGGAGACAGATGTAGTTGCCCAACCGGCTGATAAGTTTGAAAGCCTACAAAAAATAATAAATTAAATGCTAGCCTGGTTAAATTCAGTTAAACAAAATTGGAAAAATATGACAACATAATATATAGAAAAAACACCATTAAACAACCAGCATATATATTAAATACAACATAGACGAAAATAAGACACCACGGATATCATTTACAATATAACACCATAAGGAAATAACAACTTATGAGTAAGACACCATATTGAATACAACAAAAGAAAGAAAATAATACAGTACAAAAAAACACCATATGGAACTATACAACTAATGCAGAAAACACCATTCAACCTCAATAGTATACATCAAAACACGATGTACATATAACACCATGCGCAACTAATCAAACTGTAGAAAAGAAACAACTGGTATAAAAAACACCATTCAACCTCAATAGCATACATCAAAACACCATGTACATGTAAAACACCCTGGATGGATCACACATGGTGTCATTAAACAAACTCGTATACTAAAAGAAAATTACCCATGCAAAAAACACCATACACTGTAACATCAAAGGGTCAAAAAACCATATTCATCAGAAAACTAATCAGATTGTAAAAAAGGCAAAAATATGAACACAATCCACAAAAAAAAAGATGATTGAAAATTGAAGCATTGCTTAAACGAATATTAAGTACTATTAACAGAAATTCACATAATAAACGAAAAAACACCATAAGATATTACCTGGTTCGTCGATCTCCATGAAGAATTACGACCTGATGTTCTGGAAAAGCAGATGATGGAGAAGATAGACGTATTGTTCTTAATGATTTAATCTTTACGTATAATCATATAAGATTCGAAATTCGAATTCCTAAAATAACTAACTAAATTCGGTTACATAATTTTATCCTTAATTAGAATTATTGGTAGAATTACCATTATATCCTTGATCTAATGAAATGGATAAGGAAAGATCTAATGACTGAGATTATTTCTTACCCTCCTCACACTTTTGGTCTTTTTTACAGGAACCTTTGTCTCTCTCTCTCCATATATATATATATATATATATATATATATATATATATATATATATATATATAGGGGAAGGTTCATTGGGGAACACTAAAAAAGTGGGGAATAGCGGGGAACCGGCTCAAACGAACTCCGATTGGACTCATTCCAGCGGCGTTGGAACCGGCTCGTCGAACCCTAACTAAGATCTCTTAACCCTAAACTATAAATCCTAACTCCTAAACTCTAAACCCTAAAGCTAAAAAATAAGGCTAAAACCTAAGCTAAACCGTAAAATCTAAACTATAAACCCTAAAAGCTAAACCCTAAAGGCTAAACCTAAAGCTAAACCCTATAGCTAAACCCTAAAGCTAAACCCTAAACCCTAAAGCTAAACTCTAAACCCTAAAGCTAAACCCTAAAGCTAAACCCTAAGGCTAAACCCTAAAAGCCAAACCCTAATATATTTAGGGTTTAGGGGTTATGATTTAGGGTTTAGGGTTAAGAGATCCTAGTTAGGGTTCGACGAGACAGTTCCAACGCCGCTGGAATGAGTCCAATCGGAGTTCGTTTGAGTCGTTTCCCCGCTGTTCCCCACTTTTTTAGTGTTCCCCAATTAACCTCCCCCTATATATACACTTTTTTAGTGTTCCCCAATGAACCTCACACTATATATATATATATATATATATATATATATAGGGGGAGGTTAATTGGGGAACACTAAAAAAGTGGGGAACAGCGGGGAACCGACTCAAACGAACTCCGATTGGACTCATTTCAGCGGCGTTGGAACCGGCTCGTCGAACTCTAACTAGGATCTCCCTAAATCCTAACTCCTAAACTCTAAACCCTAAAGCTAAAAAATAAGGCTAAAACCTAAGCTAAACCATAAAATCTAAACTATAAACCCTAAAAGCTAAACGCTAAAGGCTAAACCTAAAGCTAAACCCTAAACCCTAAAAGCCAAACCCTAATATATTTAGGGTTTAGGGGTTATGAGTTAGGGTTTAGGGATAAGAGATCTTAGTTAGGGTTCGACGAGCCGGTTCCAACGCCACTGGAATGAGTTCAATTGGAGTTCGTTTTATTATTATTGTTGTTGTTGTTGTTGTTGTTATTATTGTTGTTGTTGTTGTTATTATTCTTGTTATTATTATTATTATTATTATTATTATTATTATTATTATTATTATTATAATAGGGGACAGCTAAAATGAAAACCACATTCAGTTGTAAGAACCGTGAGAACCAGTTCCTAACCATTAGATCTTCAAGATCAATGGATGAGATTAAAAGTAACTAAAAATAATATTAAATACTTTTTGTCTTATTATGTCTTTGATATTTTAATCCAAAAGGGTAATTTAGTAAAATTACTCTATTTTGTCTTTTTGCCTTTATTGTTTTTTATTAGTTTTTTGTATTATTATATTAGTTTTTATTTTTTAAACATAATTTTTTTATTAAAAGAATTTTTAAATTCAGATTTTTTTTACAAAGACAAATTTTTTTGCGCGCCGGTTTTTACGCGCCGTTTTAACGCCGGGCTTTTTCAAGCGTCGTTTTTTTTAACGCGCCGTTTTTTCAAGCGTCGTTATTTTAACGCGCCGTTTTTTACACTTTTTACGTTTTACGTTAAAATTTTTACGTTTTACGTAAAACTTTTTACGTTTTACGTTAAAATTTTTACGTTTTACGTAAAACTTTTTACGTTTTACGTAAAACTGTTTACGTTTTACGTTTTATCTAAAAGTTTTTTACACAAAACGAACGCACCCAGAAAATCGCTACTCGGTAGGTGTCTCAGATAGATTGCTATCATCATCGACGCCTCAAAAAAATATAAAAACCCAACAAACAAAAATCAAAAGAACGAGTGGATTCTTGAAAAAAAAAAACGATGTTTTGGCTCAGATTTTCCGATAATCAGAGGCTGCAAAGTGGGGTTGCAGGTTCAAAAACCTACCCTCCACCATCCTTGCCGCGCCATCGTCATCAAAATATACGTTTTTTTTTTTTTGCATCATCACCGCCCAAATCCAAACGGATCAAAACCCACATAGTTCACTGTTTGAAATCTACCAAAAAACACCATATTCAAAACATTCAAAAGGCACCAGATTCAACAGATTCAAACATTTCAAAAGCACCATGAACATCATTCAAACAGATTCAAACAGATTCAACAGATTCAAAAAGCACCAGATTCAACAGAATCAAAGCCAACAAAAACACTTACCAACAAACACATGAACATCATCAGTCGTAAAACAAACCATCAAGAAACTCAAAACCACAAGATTCAAACCCAGATTCAACGGAATCAACAGAATAAAAAAAGCACCAGATTCAACAGAATCAAACCCAACAAAAACAGTTACCAACAAACAGATCACCCACCGCCTCTCTCCTCGACGCCGTCAGATCACCCACCCCCTTCACCTCATCATTCACCGCCACCACCGCCGTCGACACACCGCCGCCCCTAATCCACCACATCAAACAAAGAGGGTCTTGTCACCGGAATACTCCAACCCCGACTAAAACAACATCAACCGGAGACACCACCGTCACCGAAAAAAGGTGAGACGAGACGGCTCACTGGAGACTGAGGGTTTTGATCTGAGGGTTGCCGGAGAAACGAGGGGGCCGCCGGAGTGGGTGCGGTGTTTGGGGGTCGCCGGTGTGGGGGTGTGGTGGTTGCCTGTTCATCGGAGGGTAAGGGGAGGAACAGAGGTGTTTGGGTTAGGGTTTGTCGGCTGCAAGTTTAGAAGATTCAAAGAAGTTCTGCAACTTCAAGAGAGAGAGAGACAAATGAGAGATGATTTTTTGAATTTCAATATATAGATGAGAGAGAAAGGATGATCTGACCATAATAAATGAGGAGAGATATAGGGAAATGACATTTGGTAGTAAATGACCAAACTACCCTTTTGAATGGCTGAATCTAATTGGTTGAGACTTGAGAGTGGTTCTCGCGGTTCTTACAACTGGGGGTGGTTCCTATTTTAGCGGCTCCCTATATATATATATATATATATATATATAGGACAAAGATCCGTTAGGAACCACCTCTTATTGCGAGAACCGCGAGAACCAATGTGAACACAACCAAAAACACCTAAAAATAGCTAAAAAAACACAATTTTTTTTTAATATTTTTTATAAAAAAATCGCTACTTCTAGTAGCAAAAAAAAAACTTTTTTTTTAATTTTTTTTTGTCTACTAAAAGTAGCGATTTTAACTTAAAAATTAAAAAAAAAAAATAAAAATTTTTGTGTGTGTGTTTTTTTTATAGATTTTTTTAGGTTTTTTTGGGGTTTAGTTTTTAGCATTTTAGCTTGGGGTTTGGGGGGGGGGGGGGGGTTAGGTTTTTTTAAGGTTTTTTGGGGGTTTTAGTTTTTAGCATTTAGCTTGTGGGGGGGGGGGGTTAGGTCTTTTTAGCTATTTTAGGTTGTGTTCACATTGGTTCTCGCAATAAAGGTGGTTCTCCAATGAACCTCACACTATATATATATATATATATATAGGGGAAGGTTCATTTGAGAAGAAAAAGAATAAAAGGGTACAATTGTAAAACATTAAATAGTTTTTTTCTTAACTCATTTATTATTATGTTTGACTAACTAATTAGTCATTAAGACTATAATCCTCTACATTAAATATTTTTGCCTACACACATCAAAAGTTATCCTACACATTTTGAAATTTAACCTACACAACTCGTAATTTATCCTACACGCCTCGTATTTATCCTACACTATAAATGAATTTTTATTTTCATTTTTTGTGAAAAATATATATCTTAAAAATAAGTTACAAATTTAATATAGTTAGTTATTAAAGATGAAACTACCAATTAATGATGTATGTAAGTTTACTAATATACCCTTATAGTTACATTAAGTACACATATTAAATGAAGTCTAATGAAGCATTCCTATTGGTTGAAATTTCTTGTTTTTTCTTCTTACAAAAAATTTCTTCTCATTTGAACCCTACACTATATATATATATATATATATATAGGGTATGTTATTTTAATGGTAGCCCACTTAATTATGAGCCAAAGAAAGTTGAGCATATTAGTTAACTGGTTCATACAGTCAGACGGTTGGATATTTTATTTTTGTGTCTGGACACAACTCCATCCTTTTGCTTTCTGTAGCCGATCAATGGCAGCTCGTAAGTACGCGAAACGCTTGTTGTACGACATAGGTACGTATTTCAGCTTTATTTTCTGTTGATTGTATGTATTATTCTTTGAATCGGGAGCCAATTTTGCTATAAAGTATTGATGATTAGTGATACAATGTACGATAAATTTGATGGTTAATGGAGAGTGTGATTGATTTGATGCAATTGCGTCTTTTCCAGGTGAAAATTTGAGTTTTGTTATAATTCATCTACTACTAGTTGTTTCTAACAATGGGATAGTTCAGTATGAACCCTAAGTGTCTGATGATTATAAATGTTTGATGATTTTGTGTTATAGTAATCACCTAATATCTTTTTCAACATATACCATCAAACATGTAGAAAAAAAGAAGATATTGTTTTTTACAAAAATTAGAGTTATTTAATAACCCAAACCATGACTTCTGACTTTCACTTTCGTTACCAAGGGCAACAAACTAAATATTGGGTTTTGTTTTAAAATCATTTCATTTTGGTGCTGCAGATTTGAGTTTTAAGTTGATAAGGAAACGGGAATTGTATCATCCGTCTGTATACAACGCATTCAGCCGCTATCAATCACACTCGTCGAAAGTAGAAAACCCAGACATTATAGATGCAAAGGATGCATCAGTTTCACCTACAATATCTCAACAGGGCAGCCAAACAGAGTCAAATACCAGGGTTAGCAAATACACTTCTGAGGAAGACGATGCAACCAATAACATGTGGAAGCCAGATCTTCAGCTAGCTTGGCTCACAAAAACACTTGAACCAGCTCTGCAATTGTGTAGGTGGCCTTTGCCCACAGGTATTTCTTTTCTTTGATCCGTTTGAGATGATAACACACCCAAAATAACCTATTCACTAATGTGTATATGTGTGGGCCGTCGGGGGGCAAAAGTGAAAGTGCACTAATTTTAACGTTATTTTACTAATAACGTTAAAAATGGGGGTACGTTAATCATGCATCATGTGGTGGCGTTGATAGCCGAAGGGCGAGGGGGTACATGCACTAATCGGCCTTTGCTGAGTGTTATGTGTCTTATGTCCAAGGCTTGATGCAAAACTACTATCGAGCCGGGGGTCTCACTGGAAGCAGCCTCTCTATTTCTACGGGGTAGAGGTAAGGTTGTCTACATCTTACCCTCCTTAGACCCTACCTTACCTTTGCTATTGGTGGGATTTACTGAGTATGATGATGATGACTAAGAAAATCCATCGCACTCCTCTCAAAACTTCCGGTTGCATTTTCTTTCACAGGAGATGCACATGGAAACAAAATTCCGCCTAGCAGTCGAACACTTGCGGAAATCCTTGCAAGCATTCAAAGGAGTAAACTTGAAGTTCAAGATTGGAGCTTGAGTGATCTTACAATAGGTTTATATCTCGTTTACCTTCAACAAACATCTAAATATCCGTTTGAGGATGTTAAGGGCGTAAAGATTTCATCCGACAAAGTGGTAACCACTAGGAACCTTACAACTCACAAAAGCATATGCCAATAGGCCTGTAAACGAACCAAATGTTCATGAACTGTTCCGTCTGTTTGTGAACTTGTTCGGCGGGAAGTTCGTTTATTTAATAAATGGACGAACATGAACACAATACTTTTGTTCAATCAACTAAACGAACAGACATGAACTTACGTTTTGTTCGTTCTGTACTTTATCTTTTATTTTGTGTAGGTTCAGGATCTTATATACCATGTAGAACTAGCAAAAGGGGCGTATAGGGGTAATGCCGCTGCACTAGCCAAAAGTAGCATGCTTAGAGAAAGTAACGTTGTGAAATATGTGAAGGACTCTAGTATGTTACGACCAGGATATTATGTTGGGATTGATACGCGAAATAAACTTGTGATTTTTGGAATTCGTGGAACACATACAGTTTCTGACCTTGTTACCGACATTGTTTCTTCGAGTGATTCAGAAGTCAATTTTGAAGGCTATTCGACTCATTTCGGTACCGCTGAGGCTGCTCGTTGGTTTCTAACTCACGAGATCGGAACCATTAAGAAGTACCTTGAGAAGCATGAGGTGGTGAATTCATTTTTGTTAACTTTCAACGTTTTTTACTTTTAGCGAAGGTTTTTATATTATATCTGTTGATCCATTGAACGTTTAATGTAAACGGACCGGATCCGGTTTTTGACAAATGGGTCGAAATCGTCATCTCTCTTTTTGTGATTCTAATCCGTCTACAGGGATTTAGGTTAAGGCTGGTGGGCCATTCACTTGGAGGTGCGATTGCTTCAATGCTAGCTATAATGCTTCGCAAGAAGACGAGTGAAGAGTTGGGTTTTAGCCCTGAAATTGTTACGGCTGTCGGATATGGGACACCGCCCTGTGTTTCTAAAGAGCTGGCTGAATACTGTTCTGATTATGTCACAACCGTTTGTATGCAGGTTAGTACTTAGTATATAGTTTGAGTATTTTTATTATGAATTTCTTTATCTTAAATCAATCATATTGGAACTTGGATAATTTTTTTTGCCTAAAATAGTCAGTTTACTAAGTTAGTTTTATGCAAGTAGACCATTGCTGAATCTGAGGACGTATATAGAATTGAGTTAAAATAGATACCTTTGTTGGTGTAAATATGGGTGTGTAAATGAGCCTAGCTCGGCTTGGGCACGACTCGTGTATATTTATTCATGTGTAATTAATTTTTTTAGTGTACCTACAATCTTAGTTATTATTAACATAAGGCTGAAAACCGTTAAATATTTAGGACCCACTTTATTCACCTGTTCGCAGGTGAATACATTGTTTGTTTAATCATTAATATTTATTTATAGTGTGAATAAACTATTTATAGAATCATTAGAATATTATAGTGTATTGTATTGTTGTATTCACTAGTAAATACATGTGTTATATATAGTAAAATAAAATGGTTCTCATTTGAACAACATATATAATTGAGGTCTGATCTTTTTTTTGTTATCTTCAAATACATTACAATATTGTAACACACACATGTTTATAAAATATTTTCACATTACAATAGTATATTTACAAAAATCCCAAAATTTTCCATTATTAGTTATGTTTATGCGCAAGCACTTAAAAAAGATTTATGTAGATTACATTATAAAATATAGGCAACAAGTGGGGTATAATAGTTGACTCTGATCTCATCACTCTTTGTTGTCTTACTCCATTACGTAAAAAACATCTGATTTAGAACCGTTAGCCAACATACATACCATTTCATACATCACTAAGGAATTTGTAAGAATTTTATATTTTGTTTCGTGACACACAGGATGATATAATCCCAAGGCTAAGCGTTGCTACTCTGATGAGATTAAGAAACGAAATTCTTCAGACTGACTGGTAAGTAATATCTACACATCTGGCAATTCAAAAATTGAACCAAGCGCGTATCAACAAACGGTGTTTTATCAGGAAAACTGTATTGGAGAAGGAGGACTGGAGAAGTGTTTTGGATTTGGTTAATAATGCAAAGCAGGTTCTATCTTCCGTACAAGACGTAGCTAAGAAGCTAGTTGATTATACCAAGTTTGGAAGCCAGGCTAAATATATCGGTAAGCACTACCTTGCCTGCAGAATATTGCGTATTTTTTGAAAAACTTTTTTTCAAATTCTAAATACAACTATTTGACAAACTATGACCAAAAGCTTTAAAGCTAAGGATGCACATGCTTGTGCTAGTATGGTGAAACAAATATCTTCACCAATGTGAAAATAGCTGTTGAATTGTTATCCTATGAATTAGTCGATTTGGGTTATGCTATATTTCCTTCAGGTTAAATGGGTAAAATAGAAAATAACTGAAGTAACGAAGCAGGTTAAATAGGCTGGTAAGTCACTGAAAGTGTATATTAATGCACTAGCTTACAAACCTGTGTATTACACGGGTTGAATATCTAAAAAAAATGTAAATCATAAATTTATATATAATACTTATCCATGGAATAACTTATTATAAAAAATAGTGAAACAAAATGAAAATTTACAATTTCAGCTATTCAAATATAATTTTCAAGTTTTCATTTATCTCTTGAGCCACTATAATCCATCCATCTTATTATATATAGGGATATGATAAGAGATACAAATATCATCCTAGTATAGAGAATATTACACATTTCAAAAAAGTTGTACTATAAATAAAATATGCGTTTAAAAAAATATGACTAAAGTTTTAAAAAAATTTATATCTTTGTTTAGCATGATGACAAGTTACTTAATATGATTAAATTAAGTTTAATATTTAATAGCTAATGTTAATAGGAAGTTTGGCCAATTTTTTAGGGTGAAAATTTATTAATAAATATAATATTAAAATTGGACGCCCAGCTTGCGGCGTGCACATATAATGTATATGTGTGGGCTCTCGAGGGGGCAAAAGTGAAATTGCACTAATTTTAACGTTATTTTACTAATTTTGTATTTTTGTGAAAATAACGCTAAAAGCGGCGGACTGTTAATCATGCATCATGTGGTGGCGTTGATAGCCGAAAGACATAAGGGTCCATGCACTAATCGGCCTTTGTCCCGATTGCTGAGTGTTATGTGCCTTATGTCCAAGGCTTGATACAAAACTACTATCGAGCCAGGGGTCTCATAGGAAGCAGCCTCTCTATTCATACAAGGTAGAGGTAAGGTTGTCTACATCTTACCCTCCTCAGACCCTACCTTAGCTTTGCTATTGGTGGGATTTACTAAGTATGATGATGATTAAAATTGGAAGAAGAGATTTGTATCATTTTATCAAATAAATTGTATTATTAATTTATTATTGATTAAAATAATATATATCTGCCATCACACACTTAAAACTTTTATAGAAAAGTAATTAATTTTTTTTTTGTAGAACAAGGTATTCTGGGTCAACCCAACCCATTTTGACCCGTACACATTTGCCACCTAAACTCTCCAATGAAATATGTGATTTTGCTTTTTTCTGCTCTTCGGGGGTGTTTTGTTGACTGAGTTGTTGACCACCATTACATCAGATTTGACCAAAAGGTTTGACTTTTTGATGAACCTCCACAGATGTTCCTGGTAGAAAGGACTCGATCATGGTACAAGATAGTACATCTTCAAACTTCAAACCAGAAGTAGCAAAAGCCAATGACATCAAAACGGAAAGACCTGATTTAGCGTGTCCCCGAGAGGAACTATTTATTCCGGGCAGCGTTTATTTTCTAAAGCGGAAAGAAGAACAACACAATGGCAATAAAGTAAATACGTTCACTCTTTGGAAGAGACAAACAGGTGAACATTTTCAAAGAATATTATTGTCAAACAACTTGATTGCAGACCATAAATGTGATAGCCATTATTATGCTCTTAGGGATGTCCTCAAAGGCATTCCCGCGACTCAAAAATAAAAAGATGTGTTTTTCTTCATTCCTAGGTGCAATGTATATGGGCTATGGATTAGAAACTCGGGTATTAACTATTATTCCTATGTTTTCCTAGTTAGTTTGTTGAAACCATGGATTCCCTCTTAACCAGGTGTTATTAATGCAAGGAAGGGTTTAGTCTTTTCTTTCTGTTTTCTCCTTGCGATCATGGTAGTCGAGTAGTCGGAGATGGGAGTTATCCCATTATACTTTCAATCTTGAAGATAAAGATATTTGAGTTTCATTTGTTCTTGTAATCTTCATGCGTTGAGTTCAATTTCGAACAAGTGGTATTGTAACTTGGTTAGGATTGGATGAAGATGCGATCCAGACGATGAGATTAGGATGCAAATTGAAGGGGCAATGAGAAGATGGTGTGAACAAAGTTTGATCTGAAAAAAATAAAATAAATTGGTGGTAAAAATCACTGGTCTGTGGAGGATAACACCCCTAATCATATGAGTATTTTGTTGACATCTTAGTGTAATAACGGTGCTAATGTGTTGTGTTCGTGAGTTGGCGGGACGAACCTGACACAAACACGAGTATGTTACACATACATACCTGAAAATCGTGTCATAGACAGGAACCAACACATGACATGCATATTCTTGGGTCGACACGAACATGACTCGTTTAACTTGTAAACAACGTTTTTTGCATGTTAATACTCCGGAATAACAACAAAAGATCAAAATGTATAAAAAGTTACGTTTTGAACTATAAAACTTGACCATTCTGTTGAGTGTGAAGCCACTTGACCAAGTTGAGGTCAGAAAACAGGATAAGATAAGGGGGCATGGGTGAACCAATAATGCCTGTAACCCATTTCTCAGGATAATGTTTTGGGACTTCTTTCTCTTTCTTCAATCTCTATATAAGAGATTCATATGCATTGTAAACTTTGTATCTCTCCAAGTATTATAAACTCCTAGTTACCCGTGGACGTAGGTTAGTTTAGACCGAACCACGTAAATCCTTGTGTTCTTGATTGTGGCAGAGTGTGTGAGAGTAGAGTGTGTGTGTGGTCCGAGTTCGTGTGTGAGAGTCCGATCCCAACAACTGGTATCAGAGCTCAGGCTCGTGTTGTTGAACCGAACAGAAACCAATCAGAATGAACAGAAACCGAACAGAAACAAAGGTGTAGAAGAAGAAGATACATGAAGGTGCAGAAATCTGAACTAGGGTTCCGATTTGCATCAGTTTCTACCGGATTGTTCACGTCAGCCATTTTCTGTTCGAAGCCGCTGCCGCCCACACCGCCGGATTCCGTCAGAATCACGGCCACCGCCGTCAGAATCGCGGCCACCGCCATCAGAAACGCCTCCACCGCCGTCAGAACCGCCGGTCATCTTCCGCTGCCAGCCGCCGCCGTTGTCTAGGGTTCCGATTGAACCCAGTTTGGCTCTTGTGTGACACACGAACAGGAGAGAAGAAGAAGCTGACCAGTGAGATCGAACTAGGGTTCCGATTAAACCCAGTCTCCTGTTCATCGCAGGAAGAAGAAGAAAAGAGAGAGCGGATTCCTTTTTTTTTGTTCTGGTGGAATTGGGGAAGAAGAAAAGAAGTGAACGTGTTTTATTCTGGTGGAAAATTGAGGCTTTTCAATTTGACCAGAAGGCCCCTCAACTTTAAACAAAGAACAAAATTGGGTTTAGTTCTTTTAATTTAATTCCTTGGTAGTAATAGCCAAACTTTTATTTATCAAAGAACTAAGTTTTTTTGGGGGCATTAGGCAGAAGGTTTTAAAATTTCAAGATCAGTTTTTTGTCCGGTTAAACCAACAAATTTTCAGAGTATCGTTTCGTTGAAGATCGAAGAAACAGAACCGTAGACCAGTGCTTGTTTCAGTTTGATTTTTGGTTTATTTTTCGATTTCAGTTTTCGTTTAGTCGTGTTTGAGTTATCATGGCAGAAGACGGGAAGGTGCAAATCGACAAGTTTAACGGTACAGATTTTAGCTGGTGGAAGATGCAGATTGAGGCATTATTGGTTCAAAAAGATCTTGATCTTGTGTTAACAGGAGTTAGACCAGAAAGGGTGGAACCAGCAGATTGGGAATTAAAAGACAGGAAAGCCAGGGCAGTTGTTACATTGGCGTTATCAAAGACTGTGGCATTCAACATCATGAAGGAAACCACAACAAGTGGCATGATATTAGCCCTATCTAACATCTACGAGAAACCTTCGGCAGCTAATAAGGTCTTTCTGATTCGAGAGCTGGTGAATACTAGGATGAGGGGAGGCAGTTCAGTCACAGAGCACATCAACAAGTTGAATTCGATTTTGGCCAGACTTGCGTCAGTGGCCATCAAATTCGAAGATGAAGTTCAAGCTTTGCTACTGTTATCTTCTTTGCCAGACAGTTGGTCCGGAACTGTTACAGCGATTTCCAGTTCATCAGGTACCAGCGGATTCACTTTTGAAGGGATTCGTGATCTTATTCTGAGCGAGGACGTCAGAAGGAGAAGTTCGAGTGGATCATCGAGTGAATTACTGAATGTTGGCAGGGGAAGGAAGAATAACAGAGATCGTCGGAGCAGGAACAGAAATAGGAGTCAATCTAGGGCTCGAGGTGATGTAACCTGTTGGAACTGCAAAGAGGTAGGACATTTTAGGAATCAATGTCCAAATGAGAAGAAAGAAGTTAACGCTGCAGTAGCCCACTCAGATGATGATGTTTTGATCTGTAGTGTGGAGAGCAGTGTGGATTCCTGGGTTATGGATTCGGGTGCTTCATTTCACGCTACCCACAGCAGTGAAGCACTGCGAAATCTGAAAGAAGGTGATTTTGGTAAGGTAAGACTGGCGAACGATGAGGTTCTTGATGTGACGAGCATGGGTGACTTAGATCTGAAGACTCGAGTCGGTTCATGGACTTTGAAGGATGTCCGGGTAATTCCAAGTCTGAAGAAACAGTTGATTTCTGTTGGGCAGTTGGATGAACAGGGGCACGAGGTTAAGTTCAAGAACGGGCAGTGGAAGGTTCTAAAGGGAAATCTAGTCATAGCTCGAGGAAAGAAACGGGGTTCGCTGTATATGATCAGTTTACCGTCTGAGGGAGTAACCGTCCCAGTTAAGAAGAAGACCAAGATCCGGTTCACAGAATCTCGTGGGCAAAAGAAGGTTTGCTTTGCAGATGGCAAACCTAGAGCCACAGGTCAGATTCAGGATGAACGTGCTGGAAAAGGTTCAGTAAAACCAGTCAGGGGCATTCGTGGCAGTGGGAGCACGGGACGTGCTTCAGTCAGAGTTACCAGACGACAATGGGTTAAGAGAACCAGTATTCCAGTTGTCAAAGTCTCTCCAGTTGATAATCTACTTTGTTCGGAGAGTGTTTGTTCTCAGGATGTTCCAGGATCGGGCAGTTCGTGTCAGTGGGAGCCGATAGGAACAGAGAATGGGTCAGAGGCAGACTTAGCCATGACTGATGTGTTGAAGCTAATGGAAGCTTCAACGGGCCTTCAGGATAATTGAAGAGAGGGCCGGGTAACTAGGAATGTATGAAGATCAAAGTTTTTACAGAGATACTGATGCACAGTTGAAGCACATGTGAAGATTATTCCGTGGCTTCAAGTGGGAGATTGTTGAGTGTGAAGCCACTTGACCAAGTTGAGGTCAGAAAACAGGATAAGATAAGGGGGCATGGGTGAACCAATAATGCAGGTAACCCATTTCTCAGGATAATGTTTTGGGACTTCTTTCTCTTTCTTCAATCTCTATATAAGAAATTCATATGTATTGTAAACTTTGTACCTCTCCAAGTATTATAAACTCCTAGTTACCCGTGGACGTATGTCAGTTTAGACCGAACCACGTAAATCCTTGTGTTCTTGATTGTGGCAGAGTGTGTGAGAGTAGAGTGTGTATGTGGTCCGAGTTCGTGTGTGAGAGTCCGATCCTAACACATTCCCCTTTTAACTTCTAAATTTTCGCACAACTTATGACATAAAACACATTTAATCAAATCATAAAATAATCGGGTTAAAAGGCCAACTTGAATCTCGCTCATTCTAATCTGTAAGCCAATGGTGTTCATGAGCTCAACCCGAAACCGATTGAAACTTGCATATATTCCGTGTTAGGTTCGTGTCCGGGAGTGACAAATGAATGGAAGTGGGAAGGGCAAGGTATGTCATAAACATGAAGGTTATAGTAATCATGCATGCATGCATCCATATGCTGAAACAAGACAATTAAAATTACATGTAGTTTAATCTACTGGTAAAGAACCACAAATCCAGGGAGCTCATTTATAATAGGATTAAAAAAAACAATTAGATCAACTATAGTCTATACATATCACTAATGCACTTAATAGTGTGGTGATATGATTTTATCATTGATCTTGAAAGCTCTTTAAACCAGGTACCAATTAAAATACGTTTTAACGTCTAGCAATACCTCCATTCATTTGTCATTGGCAGTTAAATAGACTCTCTTCATGTTTTAAATTTTTAATTGTACATGGTGAGTTAATTTCTTCAAATACTTCCGAATCACTTCAAAAGTTTTTCACAGTATAAAATGATAAATTATCATATTTATTTTCTTTTAAAAGTGTTGTTTACTATTTAGTGTTTTATTTTCCAGTAACATAATGTGTTTATGACAATTATTATAACTAGGATGTCATTATGATGACGATTCGTTACACTTAACTTAGCGCCGAGACAAAAGAAAGGTTAACGGGTTGACCTGGTTTAACACAAAAGAATAGTACATTGTCAACTGCATTATATAAACAAATAATAAAGAAACAAAAGGGGTACGAATCAAAATTTATGAATGAACTATGTCTACCAAAATGATAATTGTTTTCGTAGCTGCAGACTTGCGGCATGCCATTCAAGTCAAAAGGCTACAATTGTGAAAGGATGCCTGCCTGCATGTATTTGTTACCTTCATAAGCATCTACATTTTCAAATGAATAGAACGCCTTTCACTTTGACCGCCATCTAACTCATTGTGTTTTGAGTCTCTTAGCTCCGAGAATAGATGAGCCAAATGGGGAAGATCTCTTCCGCTTCTGTAATTAGCATCGTTGTACACACAGGTAAGCAATCTTCTTGTTTTTGACAAATCATCGGCTCAACCCCATTGCTTCCGGAAATCTATATATTGTAATCAAAAGATAAATAAAGGTTAGTATTTTAAACGATAAATCATGTGGAAATAAAGAAAATGATAAAATGAATTACCTGCGCAACTGGAACTCATTGACCAACACACTACACCTGTCACGCCCTAATATTCGTTTTATGGGACCTAATTTCATGAGTAAACTGATGCAGGCTTTACTAAAAACCAAGGGCCTTTCAAGACTTTCCAAACCATTGCAACTTTCTGAGAATTTTCATCGAAAACTTCCACAGATATCACCACTCACCCAATTCTACCAACCAGCCGCAGGCGCAGAAGGCCTTGCAAACCTTCTAATAACCTTTCCACACCTTCATAACCATCATACCTCACATTGTAAACATGTCCATTGCTGGGTAAAAATAAAGTTTTATATGGGAAAGAATGCATCCAATTTCCCTCGATATAGATTATTTATACATAGAAAAACATTGATTCTCAAGTTCAAACAACACAGATATGTATTATAGCTTCAGTTCAAGAGGAAATAAAGTTTGATGCATGTAGTAAATGAATTAGAAAAACATAGAAAATGAGCTTCAATTTCATCCAATTGAGATCATAAAATCAACTCCCTAGATTGTTTAGGTGACATTACAGAAACCAAGTGTACACTCTCTTTAAGCCAAAAGATTTTCAAAATATTTTAAAGAGAGCAGAAAGAAAATCGTTTCAAGTTAAACAAACCTGAAGAAACACGGAACTAATCTGGTGATTAATTTGGGATTGTGTCTCGACAAATAAGGTTAATCTTCTTTGCCTCACCTGAGCTGTGGTGATGATCCTTCTGCAAAGCACTAAATGTGACAACTGTTAAAATTTCAGGTATCCGTACAACTATTAAACCATGATTAGTGCATAATGACTGTGCTGAATTACAATTAATGACTTTAATTGCCTTCTGATTATTGCTATGATACATACATGTGCATCACATATTGCTTAATGTCATATCATTATTGCATGAGAACTTTATTGACTCAAATGATGCACGAAACACAGTTAGCAGATAAACCAGGAAAATGCTGACGGAGTTCAGTACATAGACAGACAATGTGTTGAGACACAGAATGAGCCAGAAACCAAGTATTACACTAGTATAGTGTGTAGGAAAGCAAGGATCACAAAACTGCCTTCCTAGAGATAGTTTAAGTGCCGGAAAGTGCCTAAAACTCACATAAACTGCAGAATTCTGCAGAAAATCAGCAAAATCAGCATTTAAACACTCTAATATCATGCAGAAATATGGTTAAATGGTCCTGAATGCCTTCCTAAGTGTCGGGAATCAAAACTGTCACAAAAAGGTACATAAAGCACACTAAACTGCATAGTTTAGCACCTTAACGAACCGGTAACCAACCGAACAACCGGGCACTACCCAAAACACCAAATTTTCACTAGAAGCATTGTCTTAACATCACCAAGCTAGTTATGATCCCCGAACATCCTAACACATCATATAACAACTAGTAACTAAATACCTAACTAGATTACTTGAATTTTTACCATAATCTAACTTTCTAGTTTCAACCTAAGCATATACCCCCCCCCCCCTCCCCCCACCTAGTTCACGGCCCAACAAGGGCCCCACATTGGATTTTATTTAGTTATTTTATTAGATTGTGTTGGTTCTTTAAAGACATAATGACCATTGGAGAATTTAGTGTTGTTGGATTATAAGATAAACCATAAGCACATAACTTTCATTTTCATCACACAACACCAACACTTTTCTTTTCCTTCCTCCTCTTCTTGCTACGGCCGAGAACAACAACAACAACAACATCACCATCATCAACCAATCTTCATCCAATTCCATACATATACAAGGGTGCTAGAAGAACATAAGGAAGCTTGGAGCATTTGGAAGCTAAAGGACCTTCACCATTTGCTTTTATCCACTTCAATTCTTCCATTGATCATCCCTAGCCTTGAGCTAGTAGTAAGAACATCATACTCTTCATTTTACATCATATTTTGTTGGTTAAAAGAAGATACATAATGTTAATCTTGAAGAACACTAAGAATCAAGAACATGAAACATGAAGATAAGCTTAAAAATCTTAAGAAATCATGTTGTTTAGTGTTGTTGTGCTACTTGATGATTGATTGTTTATGTTAACTAGTTATTTTCCGCCCGCGCGTTGCGCCGGGACCCAATGACTACAAAAGGCGTGTCAGTAACGGCAAACAGATACCGAATATCAAAACATAAATAAAATGACGTGGTAAGGATAATCAGTCCGTCATAAAAAAAACGATTTTAAATAACCTAATATATTATAATAGTACCCACACGTCCTACACGTTGGAAATTCAGTTGTTTTCAGTTCAGTTATTACGGTGCTAACACGTTAAAATATGGGTGAGCTCGGTACCGGTAACGGAAACGAAAGTACCGATCCGGAAAATCATCGAAATTAGGTACCGGCACCGAAAAATGCTCGGTACAATACGGTATGGTATTTGAAGGTAAAAATAATAAATACAGGTATGGTACTAGACCGGTGTCGAACCGAAAGTAACGATTCTGAAAACGCCAAAAGGTGGGTACCAAATTGGTAACGAAAATGATTTGGTATAGTAAATTTGGTACCGATACGATACCGGTTCATTTACAGGATTTGATACGATTTGCTCATCAATATTCTAAATATCCAAGTTAATTTTACATGCTACAAGTCATTCATTACAGAAAAAGACAAAAAAGAAAGCAAAATAAGTTGTTGTATATATAAAACCTCATTCAAACGAAATACAGTTTACTTACTGTGTGTATGAAAAGTAATCTAAACGATGCAATTGCTTGCATTGCTGCGTTGCTACAGGATTTGATGAGCTCGGTACCACCAACCGGTACCGAAAATACCGCTACCGAAATCCCCAAAAGTGGGTACCGGTACCGAATATACCTAGCATGGTACGGTTCGGTACCGGTCGGTACTGGTACGACACCAGTATTTGAGGGTAAAAACCGGTGAATACCTGTGCAGAACCGGTACCGAAAATACACCGGTTTGGTAAATTTGAGACCGGATTACTTGCATTGCTGCGTTCCTACAGGATTTGATGAGCTCGGTACCAACCGGTACCGAAAATACCGTTACCGAAATCCCCAAAAGTGGGTACCGGTACCGAATATACCTAGTATGGTACGGTTCGGTACCGGTCGGTACTGGTACGACACCGGTATTTGAGGGTAAAACCCGGTGAATACCTGTGCAGAACCGGTAACAAAAATACACTGGTTTGGTAAATTTGAGACCGGTACCTATACCCGATACCATTTGCTCATCTCTTAATGATGTTACTATTCATTCTATTCTAATTTTAATTTAAAAAATAAATAATAAATCACATTACTGTTCATTCAGTTTTAATTTTATCATATATAGATGATGTAGATCATCATATGATCTTGCTACATATTGATTAAAAACATAATCTAGCAAGATGAGAGGATGAAAGTGTTAAAAGATCCATAGATCATTCTCACATAAATCATGAACTTGAAAGAATAAGTTGATTTCTTGTAAAATGATGATTAAAGTAAGTGTAAGGTCTTGTAAATCTAAGATTTCAAGAATGATTTTTCAAGAAACCAAGTTCAAAATACAAAGTTTACTTAATCTTGGTTCTTAAAGAAATAAACCACATTTTTAGTGGTTAAACAAGTGTAGGATCATGTATTTAACAAGAAAAATCCAAGAAGAAACATTTTTAGAAAATGTAATTACAAGTTGTAAAAAACTAATTTCTTTAAAAATGATGTTTTTAAAGAAACAACCACACTTTAAAGGGTAACAAGACTTACTAAATACACTAGTAAGTTACTACACATTTTTATAAATTTTCAAGTTCATGAGGTAGTAGTTTATGCTTGATTTTGGCAAATTGGTAAGTGTAGATTGATTTGTTGTTGATTGTGTTGGTTTACAAAAGAAAATCATGGAAACCTCCATTTTTAGGGGAAACTATGGCAAAATTTTTCTAAAAATTAAACACTTAGAAAAATATTTTTAAACAAATATTTACAAGTATATTTTTAACCATGAATTTTCATATAAAGTTTGCCATAAATTTTGTTACAAAAAAATTATAAATATTGGAGGTTGATTTTTATAAATAAAAGTGACTAAATATGTATTTAGGAAATATATATTTAGAAGTCACCATGTGTGTTATTAATTGTATATTATGTGTATTAGTTATATTATTTTAGGACTTGAAATAATATAACTCATCAAAATACCAAAAGTTACAATCCAAAATATTACCAAAATTCCAAGAGAATGAATAACAAAGAATACCCAAAATATTGGTGGAACCGAACAAAGGAATATAACTCACAAAAATATTCCGGAAATTTTATTCATAAGTATAATTTGGTAAATAATATTTTGGACACCAAGAGAACAAAAATATGATTTTTACAAGTATTACAAAACATATCATATTTTTGACAAGGAGAAAATATATTATTTTTGGCAAGTAAAAATATATATATTTTCTTGGAATTATTAGAAGATATATTATTTTTGGAAGAAAATATATATTTTCTCAAACAAATATGAAATACATAATTTTTGGGAGAAAATGTATTTTCTTAAATAAACTTGAAATATAGTATTTTTGGATGAAAAATGGATTTATATATATTTTCTAAGTTAGACATGAAAATATATTATTTTTGAGACTTATGTGAAATTTATAAATATTTTTGCCAAAGGAAAAATTATAAATAATTTTTCTAAGTAATACTTCTTAAAATATATTTTGGAAATATATATTGATGTATTTTTATTAAAAATAATATTCCAGAAAAGTTAAGTGTAAGAATACTTAATAAACACAATAAAAGTACGTATTTTCGTACGTATAAATACACTCCGGAATACGACACCGATACATGGCAATAATATACAAGTATAAGAATACAAATACAAATACACTCATCCTTAGGAATGATATACATGTATAAATACATAAAAAGTGACAAGTTAAAATATATTATTTTAACTAATATTCCAAATTCTGATAAATATAATTTAAGTTAAAATATTTATTATTTTAACAAATAATTATATAACTTGGAATAATATTGAGGACACAAAGAAACGTAACTCAAAGACACTAGTTAATACTAAGTCAAGGCACGACCCGCTCGTCTAATAGTCCTTAGTACGTTGTAGGTAGTCGTGTACACCAGAAGAAGCTTTGAGTTACCGTTGGTTACGAAGAACGCAAGACTGTGAGTTCATGTCCCCCTTTTCTTTTAACTGTTTTCGTTTTATAACTTCGGGGGTGAAGTACATGTTACTAAATGTTTACAAACAATTACAATTGGTATGGTTAGCTAAGGAATGCACTGTTAGATCATGTGAATGGGTAGGAGCACTCCTAAGACCATTAATCCTCGTGTTAGGACCGAGGGACATGAGTGATAGATCTATTTGGGTGTAGCGAGCCCACACCCATGTGGACCGGGGTTTGGCCCATGAGGTGACTATGTCTTACAGCCGGAGGCCCGATACAAAATCTGCTAGGTTTGAGCCTTCATACGCCGTTGCACACATGTTGATGGCCTTGTAAACCATTAATTGATCTGTTTCCTTGTTTGCTTTCATACCGGGTTTACAAAACATACATACTTACAATGATTACAAAGGTTTATTTGTGCACACTTACAAAACACATGAACTCGCTCAACTTTTGTTGATGTTTTCAAACTACATGTATTTCAGGGAATTAAATGTGGATCTGATGGGCGTTTGGATGTTTCAAGTAATGATGGGAATAAAAGATTTCATCCGAAGTCTAAGGGTTTGGATAGTGTGTCTTATCCTAGATAAGACACATCTTTCAAAGCCTGGTTTTATTTAAAGTCTTTTGTCGAGTCCTTATGGAACTCTAAAACAACTTGCATGGTTTGTATTATGGATTTGAAGTCTGTGTTGGGTTTCTAAACAATGTTGTTGTTATGTTTTAAAACTTAAATTAATGGATGGACATCTTAGTTTTATCATATAGATGTTTGTTATGGTTGAATGCAATGATATTAAGCAAGTCACACATAATCACGCTTTCGCAAAAGTCAGGGTGTGACACTAAACACCCCGTTAAGCTCGTTAAGAGGAGGGGAATAGGGGGGTTCTCCTCTTAACCACTCTCCAGCGTGAGAATAAGGATGTGTATTGAGGATTAAGTATGTAATTAGGAGTAAGAGAGCAAGGAAGTGGATCCTTAAACCTATGGAAGAAGGTCTCTATTTATAGCCGGAGTGGTGTGGAAGGAGATGAGCTGATGGGCCTTGGGCCTTGAGGTCGACAACAAGGAATATCTGTTTTGTCTCCTCTGCCACGACCGTTGGTGCTTTTGGACGAGAGGAGAGTTGGCGCGTGTTGATTGGATCGACGTGGCCTGACCGTTGTCCTTGTTGTCTGCTTTGTCACTAGCGGTTAAGTGGAGATCGTGGTGCAGTTGTCGGCGCACGGTGATTGGTGCCACATAAGCGTCCATGTGTACCTTTTTGTCTCCTGTATAATTCGTCAATCGTGGAGCATGATCGGATACACCTGTTGGACACTTATTGGACCGTTGTTCTACCACTTGTACCCTTTGTGTCACACCCCGAAATTATCAGAGCTGGCGTGACTGGACTGGTATCGTCATTGCACAGCGGAAGCAAATAAGCAAAGACTTCTAGAAACTGAACGCCTGCTAAGCACTCGAATTCTCGATGGTTCTCCTATTCCAACCGTGCCTTGTCTTAGAACTGTAACCTGAGAAAGAACATGCGAGAAAAATCAACATAATATTGAGCGAGTTCATAGTTTGTTTGTAAAAGATTTGAAATAAATCTTTTGAGTTGTGAAAGGTTTGAAATAAATCTTTGGTATTGTGAAAGATTTGAAATAAATCTTTGGAATAACCGGTTTTTGAAATTAATAATGAGGAAAATGAATTTAAAAATCATTTTCTTGCCAAGTTATATGGAAACGTTGTGTTTGTAAAACCATGTATTTGTAAGCCTTGTATTTGTAATGTTCATATAACCGTCAATGCCCACCCTGACTTTGACTCCTTACCCGCATAATCATGTGCTTTGGATTTTGTATAAAACATGGTATTTTAATTTGTATGAACAAGTAGTTTCGTAAATATATATGTCCCTGGTATGTAGCAAATAAGGGAATTGAGATCACCAATGGTTTGCAAGGCCACTGATATATGTGAAGTGCAAGTAGGGAGACTCAAACCTAGCAGATTTCGCCACGGCATTAGTATGTGGACAAAGTCACCCCGAGGTCCGTTTCTAGTTTGGCCTGGGGCTGGGCTCGCTACACCCAGATAGATCTATCGCTCCTGTCCCTCGGTCCTACCATGAGGACTAATGGCCTCATATTGCTCCTACCCACTCACATGATCTAAGTAGTAAACCTCCTTACGCTAACCATACCATGTGTAAAAATGTCTGTTAAAAATTGTAACATGTATTCTACCCCAGCCTCTAAGGCTGATCCTCCCCAGCCACTAAGGCTGGCTCCTCATTCTCTATATATATCATTGCCAAACGATCCATCCCTAGTCATGGAAATTATTCATTTTGATAATACACCTTTGTTTTGTAAAAACCGGTATGTTTAGTATAAACCTTTCGTAAATCATTTGAGCTCCTTGAAATCCCTTCGTAATATGATTTAGAAATACGAGTTTTGCGTTTGTTCAAAACTTTGTATGTTTTTGCAAAACGTGCATGTCTTTCCACCCCGAAAACATTTACAAAACTGTAAAACAGTAAAACGTGGGGTTATGAACTCACCTGAATATTCCTGTGTAAAGCTAGCTAATTACGACTTTGCGATGTCGTTTCCAAGACTCAACTTGCTAGCGTGCATTCTACAATATTCCTAACACGGAATATCTTATAAGTTTCTAAATAAACGCAGTATCTAAACTACGTGTCATCGAGCTCTACCGAATCGTTAATTGAACGATTCAACGGTAAATTGTTAACTTAATAAAAATGATTAAGTTAAACTTGTTAAGTTCCGAGAAGTCGTTTGTGTATATAGGAATATTCGTACGAAAGTAATATATAATAAACTTGTATTATATATAGCGTCTTGTGTATATTTGCCAAAAATATACGTATATGTCGTTTCGGCGTTTGTAATAAATATAAAAAGTTATATTTATTTTGCGAAAAATATTATCGAGTTTGTTGGAAGTTTGAAATAGATAAACTATATCTATTTTATAAAAGAATTCGTGTTGTTTATTACTTCAAATAAATATATAAACTATATTTATTTTAGCAAAACAATCGTTGAGTTGTTATGTTTGAAAATAAATATAAACCATATTTATTTTGATGAAACGAATTCGTGTTACGCGATGCTTGAAATAAATATATATACTATATTTATTTATAAAAAGATTCGAGTTTGTTTGAAATAAATATAATAATAACTATATTTATTTTGTTGTCGAAAATATTTTCCGTATCTTTGTTCTCGTAAGTTGCAAGTCGTTGTCGAAAGAAGCTTTACATTCATATCTTGTTTTTCAAAAGTCGCTTTATATCAAAAGCACGTTTTGTTTTATAATAAAACTCGTTTTATTTTACGGATTTCTCGAAAAACGGGCAGAGTTTCCTCTGTTTTTGGACGCCCCGACAACACAAGTTGTCGTTATTTTTTTTTATCAAAATTCAACATTATTTAATCAAAGATTCAATTAAACTATATATGTGATTTCGTCAACATATATCAAATGTAAGTTATAATCAGTCGGTTCGAGCTCGTTTTCACGAAATAAGTTAAAAGTATAAAACACAAAATAGTAACGCCGTTAAAATCTTTACCACTTCTTCTAGTCGAAAGTCGAGCTGACCGAGTCAACTCGCTGAGTTGACTGGGTTTGACCGAGTTTGACGAGTTTGACCGAGCCGACCGAACCGCTTCCTAATGTGACTCGAATCCTGTAACCCGAACCGAAGTCGCTGACCAGATGACCGAGTCTTGACTGTGTTGACCGAGTCAACTGAGTTGACTCGGTTTGACCAGGTGAACCAAACCGGAGCTGAGTTGACCCGCACCGAACCGCTCCCGAAACTGAGCTGAGTCGTACGGCACCACCAACACTAACCCAACCCGAACCCGGAACAAACCCACACTCGAACCACCTCCACTGCCGCGTCACCGGCCGTCCCGTGTCGGACCACCATCGTGCCAGAACCACCACTTTCGTGGCTCACCCCTACCTGAAACAACCATCAATCGGCCGGAAAAAACGAATTGACCACCGGAAAACAGAACTGACCGGCGGTCCGAGCCTCCGACCGCCGGTTTCTTTCTCTCTCTCTTGGTCTCTCTCTCTTCCTCGTTTCTTTGTGTCGCACCGCTGCACCATCACGCGCCGCCACCACTGTGGTGGCCGGCGATTATCGAAGACACAGGGGGGGGGGGGGGGGGGGGTTTGTCGGCTTAGTGTGTCGATGGGAGAGGTGTGCGACTGTGGAAGACCCGTCGCCTGGATTACAGCCGGCACCGGCTCCGGCCGCCGCTGATATGAGGGAGTCAAGGTAGGTGTTGGTGATTTGGAGTAGGTGGATTCTTCATGTGTCTGTGTATATAGAATCGAGAGAGTGAAAGTGATTTAGGGGAAAAATAATTCTTATGTATTTTAATATTATGAGAGATGTAATCTCTGTGTTTATATTTGTGAGGAATCGATGGAGGGAGGGCAAGACAGACTAAGAGTCTGTGTTTGTGTGTGTATGTTTGATGAATGAAGGATGTTAGGGTATGGGCCTCTTATACTCATCCAAGTGTGTAAAGACCCATGTGGTTTCATTTTGTCTTGTGTATAAAGATCTTACCAGATCTCATGAAGATTTAAGCAAGAGATATGCAGCAGGCAAATCTTAAATCAAGATTTAGTATAGATTTGTGTAGATTTCTAGAGATTTTTGGTGATATTTTGCTTAGATTTAGTTAGATTTTGTAGATCTTGACAAGATCATGGTAAGATTTTCAAGAAAATCTTGTAGTAAAATTCTAATAGGTTTAGGCTTGTGGGTTTTGGGCTTGGGCCCGGGGCCCACAAGCTTATTCTCATGTGTAAGCGGCCCGTAATCCCTACGAGACCCGTTGTCAAAACCAGAACTCCGTTTTAACATCAAAAATTAAAATACACAAAAATATGGTCAGTAGTCGTTGTTAGCACGCCCGTTCGTCGATTACGGTAATTAATCGCGAAAAATTGTATCGTTGCCGTCTTCTCCGTTTTTCGATCCGGTTTCGACTGTAGTCACTAAATTTTAATTACGAAGCTAAAATACAACGTAAAAATTTAATATTTGTCGGCGTTGTCAATATCCTGTTTGGTTTCAATCCGTTGCCGTTTAACGTTTCGCCAGTTTCTCTGTAAACCACCGTTCGTGCACTGTAAAGACGGATAGACGTTCCCAGGCACTCCAAAGGCCTAATTAAGTTAATTCGTGCTGTAAACACTATTTATTATCGCGTTAATCACTTGTTAATCACGTGATTAAGAGCCGTAAATTACAGGTTGTCACATTCTCCCCCTGTTACAAAAATTTCGTCCTCGAAATTTAGACTATGTTATCTCCTCGGAATTGTGTTGTTCGCAGGTAAGTCCGAATAATAACAAAGTGAATGACCGCGTAATCAAAACAAGATTTATTCGAATCATGTGAATTCAAGGGCATTCCTTCACAATAGGAATCCCAACAGTTTAAAAGAAATGTGTCTCAGTAATTGATGTCAAAGGAAACGAGACGTAATGATACAGTCACTAGTGCGACTAAGTTAACAAGGATCCAACAATGAACAGGAAATTCGACCAATCGAATTCCATATGAACGTTTATAACATGTAAATGAGTTCTAGAAGCAATAACATTCACTGGATGAACTTAGAATCAACAATCTCAAATGTACTAGTTTGCATGAAACGCTCGATCGTGATCAGCGCAAGCTGATGCCACAAGGTGTCGCAATGAATGAAACAATTCAATAGTAGGGGTGATCGAACAAGTATCACCTGTGTTTTGCATGAAACGCTCAATCATGATTAGCCCAAGCTACAAGTTCGTACTGACACCACAAGGTGTCGTAGTGATTGAAATAACTCAATAATAGCGGTGATCAAACAAATCCACCGTGTTTGAAGTCAATTGAAAGCGCAATGGAGTAAATATGAATGTTTGTTCCAAACAAACATCAAAGAATTTTCAATTGAAGATGGAACACCAAAGAATTACTGTTTCGATCGAAGAGGAAGGAGCAATGAATATCGCAAGACTTTCGATCGATAATGAAAGAAACGTTAGTAGGTACACCGGAAAAATGAATTTGTGTACCATCGTCTTAACACACGATTGTGTTAAGACTGCTTTAATATGATAATTCAAAGCGGATTTAAAACAAATTAATAAAGAAATAATTAAATCCGTGCATGAGACGCGTAAGCGAGTTCAGCGCAAGCTTCAAGTTAATGAATACACCACCACAAGGTGTCGAAATCAACAATTTAATGGAGTCGAATACCAAACAAGTTTACCACGACTCGGGACAAATGAAGTGTTTGTTAAAAATTGATTTGAATATGATGCTCCCAATACATCATATGGTGTCTCGAATCGAATAAGTGTAATGAGCAAGTTCAAACAATTGAACTTGGTTTTAGCGCAATTCGACAATAGATATATGTATCGATAAGAAAACTTTCGGCATGGTCACAACGAGAAACCATGTATGTAACTTGTAAAGAAATGATCGTGATACAATGACCCTTAAGAGGAGTAGAGGTACGAAAATCTACTCAGTAAATTGCGAAATGTGAAATTCGAAATTTCAATAAAAGAAATTTGAGGACTTTACCTGGGGCTTCGTGTGACGACCAATTGTTGGGTGACATTACCATGGAATGTCGAACATAGCGTATTCGTCGTTAGTTAGGTAGGGGGGGGATGCGTAGACAATCGTCTTCTCCCTGGCGTGATTCGTGTCGTTGCAGGATCGCGTGACAAGTTGTCATTTCCTGATCGTTAGTTCTCCTGCTGACAGGAATCTAGCGTCGTCATTGAATTGCGCCATCGTGTCTTTTCAAAGGCCTCGCCTCGATAGTTGTATTTGTCGCACGTCAACCTCCGTTGATGTATAGCTTAAGTTTCACATAAACCTGTGCACTAGCGTTGTGTGCCGCGTAGAAAGTGATGTACCCCGACATCCGTTGACGTAGAAATTGAGCTCCATGTATTCTCATGCGCTAGCATTTTGTTATGCGTAGGCTGCCTGCTTGGGAAGTTAAAACATCATAGACAATATGTATAATTGTGTGTGCCCGAATTAATATTCGCAGTTCCTACGTGATGACCTTTAATGAACTTCAACAGAAGTTTCCGAAGGTCTTACATGCATGTTTCCTAAACTCTCAGAGTTTCGTGTATTGTATGCGACTGTTTTGTGTATCGTGGGTAAAACACCAGTTTAGCGTATGTTTGGAAACAAAATTTTTGACTGTTTGTTTTTCGGCAACGGTTGGAGACCATATTCGAGTACTAGGCGTTCTGTATGTATTCAACGTCTTAATAGTCTAAGTCCCAGAGAAAAGTGAGGTTAGAGCCTAGGTATCACAACAGAAACCTAATTCGCTGTAACCTATAGCTCTGATACCAATATGTCACACCCCGAAATTATCAGAGCTGGCGTGACTGGACTGGTATCGTCATTGCACAGCGGAAGCAAATAAGCAAAGACTTCTAGAAACTGAACGCCTGCTAAGCACTCGAATTCTCGATGGTTCTCCTATTCCAATCGTGCCTTGTCTTAGAACTGTAACCTGAGAAAGAACATGAGAGAAAAATCAACATAATGTTGAGCGAGTTCATAGTTTGTTTGTAAAAGATTTGAAATAAATCTTTTGAGTTGTGAAAGGTTTGAAATAAATCTTTGGTATTGTGAAAGATTTGAAATAAATCTTTGGAATAACCGGTTTTTGAAATTAATAATGAGGAAAATGAATTTAAAAATCATTTTCTTGCCAAGTTATATGGAAACGTTGTGTTTGTAACACGTTATGTTCATAAAACCATGTATTTGTAAGCCTTGTATTTGTAATGTTCATATAACCGTCAATGCCCACCCTGACTTTGACTCCTTACCCGCATAATCATGTGCTTTGGATTTTGTATAAAACATGGTATTTTAATTTGTATGAACAAGTAGTTTCGTAAATATATATGTCCCTGGTATGTAGCAAATAAGGGAATTGAGATCACCAATGGTTTGCAAGGCCACTGATATATGTGAAGTGCAAGTAGGGAGACTCAAACCTAGCAGATTTCGCCACGGCATTAGTATGTGGACAAAGTCACCCCGAGGTCCGTTTCTAGTTTGGCCTGGGGCTGGGCTCGCTACACCCAGATAGATCTATCGCTCCTGTCCCTCGGTCCTACCATGAGGACTAATGGCCTCATATTGCTCCTACCCACTCACATGATCTAAGTAGTAAACCTCCTTACGCTAACCATACCATGTGTAAAAATGTCTGTTAAAAATTGTAACATGTATTCTACCCCAGCCTCTAAGGCTGATCCTCCCCAGCCACTAAGGCTGGCCTCCCCAGCCACTAAGGCTGGCTCCTCATTCTCTATATATATCATTGCCAAACGATCCATCCCTAGTCATGGAAATTATTCATTTTGATAATACACCTTTGTTTTGTAAAAACCGGTATGTTTAGTATAAACCTTTCGTAAATCATTTGAGCTCCTTGAAATCCCTTCGTAATATGATTTAGAAATACGAGTTTTGCGTTTGTTCAAAACTTTGTATGTTTTTGCAAAACGTGCATGTCTTTCCACCCCGAAAACATTTACAAAACTGTAAAACAGTAAAAAGTGGGGTTATGAACTCACCTGAATATTCCTGTGTAAAGCTAGCTAATTACGACTTTGCGATGTCGTTTCCAAGACTCAACTTGCTAGCGTGCATTCTACAATATTCCTAACACGGAATATCTTATAAGTTTCTAAATAAACGCAGTATCTAAACTACGTGTCATCGAGCTCTATCGAATCGTTAATTGAACGATTCAACGGTAAATTGTTAACTTAATAAAAATGATTAAGTTAAACTTGTTAAGTTCCGAGAAGTCGTTTGTGTATATAGGAATATTCGTACGAAAGTAATATATAATAAACTTGTATTATATATAGCGTCTTGTGTATATTTGCCAAAAATATACGTATATGTCGTTTCGGCGTTTGTAATAAATATAAAAAGTTATATTTATTTTGCGAAAAATATTATCGAGTTTGTTGGAAGTTTGAAATAGATAAACTATATCTATTTTATAAAAGAATTCGTGTTGTTTATTACTTCAAATAAATATATAAACTATATTTATTTTAGCAAAACAATCGTCAAGTTGTTATGTTTGAAAATAAATATAAACCATATTTATTTTGATGAAACGAATTCGTGTTATGCGATGCTTGAAATAAATATATATACTATATTTATTTATAAAAAGATTCGAGTTTGTTTGAAATAAATATAATAATAACTATATTTATTTTGTTGTCGAAAATATTTTCCGTATCTTTGTTCTCGTAAGTTGCAAGTCGTTGTCGAAAGAAGCTTTACATTCATATCTTGTTTTTCAAAAGTCGCTTTATATCAAAAGCACGTTTTGTTTTATAATAAAACTCGTTTTATTTTACGGATTTCTCGAAAAACGGGCAGAGTTTCCTCTGTTTTTGGACGCCCGACAACACAAGTTGTCGTTATTTTTTTTTATCAAAATTCAACATTATTTAATCAAAGATTCAATTAAACTATATATGTGATTTCGTCAACATATATCAAATGTAAGTTATAATCAGTCGATTCGAGCTCGTTTTCACGAAATAAGTTAAAAGTATAAAACACGAAATAGTAACGCCGTTAAAATCTTTACCACTTCTTCGAGTCGAAAGTCGAGCTGACCGAGTCAACTCGCTGAGTTGACTGGGTTTGACCGAGTTTGACGAGTTTGACCGAGCCGACCGAACCGCTTCCTAATGTGACTCGAATCCTGTAACCCGAACCGAAGTCGCTGACCAGATGACCGAGTCAACTGAGTTGACTCGGTTTGACCAGGTGAACCAAACCGGAGCTGAGTTGACCCGCACCGAACCGCTCCCGAAACTGAGCTGAGTCGTACGACACCACCAACACTAACCCAACCCGAACCCGGAACAAACCCACACTCGAACCACCTCCACTGCCGCGTCACCGACCGTCCCGTGTCGGACCACCATCGTGCCAGAACCACCACTTTCGTGGCTCACCCCTACCTGAAACAACCATCAATCGGCCGGAAAAAACGAATTGACCACCGGAAAACAGAACCGACCGGCGGTCCGAGCCTCCGACCGCCGGTTTCTTTCTCTCTCTCTTGGTCTCTCTCTCTTCCTCGTTTCTTTGTGTCGCACCGCTGCACCATCACGCGCCGCCACCACTGTGGTGGCCGGCGATTATCGAAGACACAGGGGGGGGTTTGTCGGCTTAGTGTGTCGATGGGAGAGGTGTGCGACTGTGGAAGACCCGTCGCCTGGATTACAGCCGGCACCGGCTCCGGCCGCCGCTGATATGAGGGAGTCAAGGTAGGTGTTGGTGATTTGGAGTAGGTGGATTCTTCATGTGTCTGTGTATATGGAATCGAGAGAGTGAAAGTGATTTAGGGGAAAAATAATTCTTATGTATTTTAATATTATGAGAGATGTAATCTCTGTGTTTATATTTGTGAGGAATCGATGGAGGGAGGGCAAGACAGACTAAGAGTCTGTGTTTGTGTGTGTATGTTTGATGAATGAAGGATGTTAGGGTATGGGCCTCTTATACTCATCCAAGTGTGTAAAGACCCATGTGGTTTCATTTTGTCTTGTGTATAAAGATCTTACCAGATCTCATGAAGATTTAAGCAAGAGATATGCAGCAGGCAAATCTTAAATCAAGATTTAGTATAGATTTGTGTAGATTTCTAGAGATTTTTGGTGATATTTTGCTTAGATTTAGTTAGATTTTGTAGATCTTGACAAGATCATGGTAAGATTTTCAAGAAAATCTTGTAGTAAAATTCTAATAGGTTTAGGCTTGTGGGTTTTGGGCTTGGGCCCGGGGCCCACAAGCTTATTCTCATGTGTAAGCGGCCCGTAATCCCTACGAGACCCGTTGTCAAAACCAGAACTCCGTTTTAACATCAAAAATTAAAATACACAAAAATATGGTCAGTAGTCGTTGTTAGCACGCCCGTTCGTCGATTACGGTAATTAATCGCGAAAAATTGTATCGTTGCCGTCTTCTCCGTTTTTCGATCCGGTTTCGACTGTAGTCACTAAATTTTAATTACGAAGCTAAAATACAACGTAAAAATTTAATATTTGTCGGCGTTGTCAATATCCTGTTTGGTTTCAATCCGTTGCCGTTTAACGTTTCGCCAGTTTCTCTGTAAACCACCGTTCGTGCACTGTAAAGACGGATAGACGTTCCCAGGCACTCCAAAGGCCTAATTAAGTTAATTCGTGCTGTAAACACTATTTATTATCGCGTTAATCACTTGTTAATCACGTGATTAAGAGCCGTAAATTACGGGTTGTCACACTTTGTACTTGTCCTTAGATTAGCTATGCTTCTGTCCTCCACGCGACTATCAGGAAGGTCCCAAGTAGCCGGCGCAAGGTCTAGGAAGTGAGAGTTTTCATCCAAGAAGCCTAGTGTGAAATATGTTCTTATGTTTTCCTTGACCCTGCGCGCGACCTAGGTTAGACCTGTTTGGTCGGTGAAAGGTTGGTAAAGCTACCAAATTGTTGTGTTAAGGGTATGGTCTCGCGCGCAACCTGTGTGGTCGGCACAGGATTTGGGACCATACCCCTTCAAGTCCCCCCAGTCCAGTGTTGCTTCCATGCGCAAGTTGCAAGTGGGTGGAGCTTTGGACTTAGAAAAGTCTGAAGCTAAGCCTGCTTTTGTTCAGTTCTTCATGTTGCATCTTCGAAACAAGAATAACTGGCGCACGTATAATGTAACACGTAGCACGTGGCGCAACTGCCCAGCTGGCGGGCGTGTAGTGTACCTTCGTTTACGTGGCGCAACTATCTATTTAATGTTGAACTGTCGTGCTTTGTTACGCAGGGCCGTTCTTAAAATTTAAAAATCAGCTCGGATAGGAAGGTTGGCGCGCGTCTGGATTTGTGTTATTCAGACGACACAACTTCCTAGCTTGCTGTTGAAGCAGTCTGTTCATTTGCGTGGGAAAATTCCTTGGAATTTGAAAAAGCACTGACAGGTTGGTGGTGACAGAGACGTTTGAGTTGACCGCTGACACCTTAAGCTGTCATTGTGTTAGGCGCGCCGAATCATATTTTTATGCCCAAACCAACGTTGCTTCTGCCGGTCATCAAATTGCTCGAGAATAGCAAATGAGCTTCAATTTCATGCAATAAATCCAATTGAGATCATAAAACCAACTCCCTAGATTGTTTAGTTGACATTACAGACACCAAGTGTACACTCTCTTTAAGCCAAAAGATTTTCAAAATATTTTAAAGAGAGTAGAAAGAAAATCGTTTCAAGTTAAACATGTGACAAATGGCAAATAACCGTTCATTCCGTACAATCTAATCACTATTTTTAGTATATAATCTCATGCAATTAGCATAATTTAATTACGTAACTGTGTCGTATATTAGATAACAGTGTTAGGACAAGGAAACAATGATATAAGATATGTTGGTTTTCGTTGTGTCGCGAAACCAACTAAACAATGTCCTAAAAGTGTTGGCAAAAAGTGTTGCGCGCACTATTCACGGTTACACTATTCATGCCAGCAAACCGTGAAAACAAAACGAAACAATGAAAAACGACACACAAACAACATGACTGACTCCATATACATAAGAAAACACTTACATGTAAACATATCTTGCAAAAATATAAGAATTTCAAGTACAACGCCCTGATCACTAAAACGTCCGTTTTGCTAAAAATATGACAATTTTAACTCGTCCGAATCTATAATTTAGCATTTTCGAGACTCTGGAACTATGAAAAATGATAACAAACATATGAAAACAACATGAGGATAATAACGGGGTGTCCGAAAACATAAGCTTTCGGTGCTACGTTGCAACCCCACAATTGTCCGTTTTTGAACCGATAAGCTAATAAATAATATTTCCGACGCCAAAACAACTAAATGGAAGACATGACGAACTAGTTAAGCTTATTTTGGGACTCGGAATCACTTCATGCATCGCTTGACGGTGGAATAACAACTTGCGACAAAACTTCGTTGGTACGACGCAAAAGTGCCGTAAACTAGCCGACGACCAAACGGAAGGCATCTAAAGCGTCGAAATACAATTTCTACCAGTTTAGTGAACTAGTTAAGGTCGATTAACAATCTGAATCTTTAATTACACCTTAATGGTGCAATTAAACCTCTAATCACCAAACTTTATTTAATCACCAAAATATCTAATAAATTTAGATATTTTATAAAAATGTTACACTTTACCCCCCCTAGTCAATTTCGGTCAACAAGTGGGTCCCACCCCACATGATTCATGTTGAAAAATGCAAGATTTTGAGTATGGTGGGTGATATAAAGCATGGTCTTGAAAGTATGGAAATTATAACAAGTTAACCATAAAATTCCTCATTCTTTCACACCACATTTTCAAGCAACAAACTTTCATCTAGGCCTCCATACTTACGGCTCGAAGAACACACATTAAACTCCACCATAACTCACCATTAAACACCATAAATTACCCACATTCAAGGCATTTTATGGTCATTAATGCAAGGGTTAAGTATGGAGCTTCATTAAGGACTTTCTTGGGAGCTTAATCTTCTTTTAATCTTCTTGTTTAGCTCGTGCAAAGTTGTAAGTCTTCTAAACACCATATTTAAGCTTATTATTATTAGTAGATTACAAAAGTACAAGTTGATTATCTTGAAGATTAATAAAAATCACATCAAAAACCCTAATCTCAAAGCAAATAAACACTAATTATAACCATATTATGTGTTGATTTGTGTAGATTAGTGTAGCTAGTTTATATGATCTTGCTGTTTATGTTGATTATGTTAAGACTAGTTGTATGAAAAATGATATTATGGCGATCTTAATGCTTATATGTTGTAGTAATTTATAAGCATGATAATCTTGTTATATTGAACTTTAAAATATGATTTATACATGGATATATTTAAATCATGAAAGATCATCCATCACCTTCAAAATCATGAGTATTATATATATATATATATGAAACTTGATTAATGTTCTTGAAAGATAAAACATAAGAATGAACTTGAATCAAGACTTTTAAAACACTAATAACTTTGTTTTTACATGAAACAAGTTTTTATAAAATTGTTTATAAAAAGTGTTATGTAAAAGTCTTGGTATTTTTTTTATAAACTTGAAAGATATAAGATATGGAGACTTTTAAAAGTATAAAACAAACATGATCAAGTTTATGTAAAGAATGAACTTGAAAAGCGGTTTACTTTAATGTCTTGAAATTTAACATAAGTAATACTCATGAGGAAATTGAAGGAAAATGTGTGCGATTATTGTTGTAAAAATGATTTTGGTGATACTTGATGAATTAGAGGTGATTTGGAAATTGATTATGATTATGGGTTTAAACAGGAATTAAATACGTTTTTTGAAACGTGGAAAACGCCATAGTTTTAGGGGAAACTATGGCGAATTTTTCTAAAAATCTAATCGCGATTAAAAATGGGGTTAAAGGGTGATTAACAAAGTTAAACGCGATTAGTGGTCGTAAACATCATTATGGAAGCTTTGGTGAAAATGGTTAAGTCCTAAATACTCAAGAGTTATTGTGAACTTGAAAATATATTTTTACAAAAATAAATGGGTAAAAATAATAACCATGTATAAGTATAATTTTTGGCAAAAAAAATTATATATTTTGGAAACTCATCAAGTATATGTATTATGTGCTATGTGTATGTACCTAGATACACTTAGGGTGATCAAAATAATACACCCATGACACCGAGAAATACTTGTATGAAACAAGTATAAAAAGGCACAAATAGACACATACATGTTTCCAAAAAAATGCAATGAAAACGGGTATAATTAAACCCTAAACATACTATATCAACAAGCGAATGAACGGACGAATCAATAAAACGGACAACGGACGAGCTCACAAGAAATATATATTAAGCGATCAAAACAACGTGTCTAACAATATATTTTAGACAACCGGGCGAATATACGAATATATATCACCGATAACAATTCCGGAAAGTTGAAAGAAAAATACAAAATTTCTAAGTATTCTTTAATAAAAGAATGAAAATTATAAAAATTACATATTTAGTAATTTTACCAAAATGCAAGATTGTTAAACATATGAACTCCGAAAAATCAAGTTGGGCTAGGCCCAAATTACTAAAATACATGGGCTAGGGCCCAATGATAAAATATTTGGGCTAGGCCCAAATTACTAAAATACATGGGCTAGGGCCCAATGATAAAATATTTGGGCTAGTCCCAAATTGCTAAAATGCATGGGCTAGGGCCCAATGATAAAATATTTAGGCTAGGCCCAAATTACTAAGATGCATGGGCTAGGGCCCAATGATAAAATATTTGGGCTAGGCCCAAATTACTAAAATGCATGGGCTAGGGCCCAATGATAAAATATTTGGGCTAGGCCCAAATTACTAAAATACATGGGCTAGGGCCCAATGATAAAATATTTGGGCTAGGCCCAAATTGCTAAAACGCATGGGCTAGGGCCAATGATAAAATATTTGGACTAGGCCCAAATTACTAAAATACATGGGCTAGGGCCCAAATTACTAAAGTACGTGGGTTAAAGCCCAATGACATAGAAACGTGGGTTAAAGCCCAATGACATAGGTCCGGCCCAATGACACGCGTGCGAAGCACGAGGACATGTGCAGGGCGAAGCCGTTCACATATAATTCAATACATATAAAATATATGTATGCACTTATGAAATCTATATACATAACAAGTGAACGAACAAACCTACCAACACTCTAAAATACAAAGTTGTTCCAAAATGACAAGTGAAAACACAATAAGAATTCAAGATGAACAACTTGTACGAGGTCCGATAGGACCTAGTGTCTAATAAAGTTAGTACACATGTAGGTTAATCACGCGTACTAACGCTCACTTACGGTATTACATACAAGGAATGCAAACTTGTGAGTTTATGTCTCTCCTTTCCATGATTTCAATGTTTTGTTTCTAAAACAATCGAGGGGAAATGCATGTTAAACTATGGGTATGTTAGCTATGGGTTTAGATGATAACACGATCAATGTACATAAGTAGGATGATGACATAGTAACCATTAATCACTTAGTGACCAAGGTGCAAAAGGTGTAGATCTATTGAGCTTGAGACACGTTCCACTCCTGGTTGGTATACCCTGGAGTGCTTTTGTGATCCCAGAAATGTCAAAGTTGTCTCGGGTTGGTTGCGTACTTATGGTACACTATGTCAGGGGGCTCACTACCCACTAATAGATCCTTAAACTCCATGAACGCTAATAACATACCGGGATTTCATTACAAGAATACAAAGATTTCATATGATAACAATAACTGCATGAACTCGCTCAACTTTTGTTGACCTTTTAAAACTACATGTATTTTAGGAAACAAGTCTTGAGCCGGTGATACACTACGGGAAACGGGAAAGTCAATGACAACGATAGCCGCTTTTGGAGGGTTTGTCTTTTATCTCCCAACTTCGTATGGGTATATATGGGACAAACCTCACTATATTTTATGTCAAAAACTATCTTTTGTGTGGTGTAATATTGTCACACCCCCAAAATACCACCTCGGGAGTGTCCTTGAAAGGCGTGTGACGGACTGACAATGAGCCACTAATTACATTGAATCCACAAGTCTCGAAATAAAATTCCCAATTTAATTATAAAAATCTCAACAAGAGTTTATACGAAAAACCACTAAGTTCAGCGGAAGCGTTATCAAAACCATAATTTAAATATTCTCAAAGCGAATGTACGAAAAACCAATATTCCAATAAGTGTATCCAATCAGCACAATCCATGACCACTCAAACCGCTCAAAACAGCAGTTTAAGAAAACGTTTGTTACCAGATGTATGAAACAGTTCATTAACAAATGCAAGTAATATTGATAATATCTCATTTCTGAACAAGACGGCTCCTGATGTATGTTTTGCCCTTTCACCAGTGCTCCTATCAAAGCACTGGGCCCCGACTGGGTAATTAGTTCACAACCGTCCTCCCCGGTACGGCGTGAGGGTGCCAAACCTAAGTAGCGCTACCAACTAATACCCGTTACCTCCCCGGTAACAATGAATGAGACTTAAGAATGATAGGATGAGAATATTATTCAATATACCAGTTTTACCCAAAAGACTTATCCCTCCCCGGGATACCCACTGACTGTCCCAACCACCGGGACGCATGCTCAAATGTAGTGAACTCACCTGTGGTTTGCTCGACGAGATTAAATATCTTGTTTATCAGTTGAACAAACACGCCCTAAAAAGGGGTTACCGATAACAGTTAGTTTTACACAAACATGGGCCACATGTTGTACATACGATTAATTCACATTTGCATCGTTCACATGGAGCACATTATTGAACAGATAATGCACATATATAGTTTTATTCACGAACACTACAGGCCCAATCATGAGGTTTATGCCTATTGTTACATAACGCGCAAGTCATATATGGTCCGGATGCACAACCCAATAAATGGATCAAACTAACAAGTATATGGGTGCGGGCTTGACTGATGACCCGCGGTCATACAGCCCAGCCGCATTGTAATGGACCAGGCAGTTTCACTCAAATCCCTCAGCCCAATAACCTTATGAAGACCAATGAAAATGAATGAACAAAAGTGGCACATACACTGTTTACTAACGTGTACAGCCCAAAAACAAATAGTCCCATCACCGGTCGCATAGCCCACCCGAAAATAATCCAAATTTCTGTAAATAATATTCCACAACAGGCCAAAGTGATCTACTACCCTAGCTTTCATAACTCTAGTTCTCAACTCATTCATACATCATAAATCAATACCATAATTAATTTTTCATGTCAGATCAATCATTCACCCATGTCATGCACAGTTTACATATGTTCACATGCAACCCTACTTCAATGTACCCACATGCAAGACTTTCACATATTCTATGTTACTGACAATCATTAATGAAGAATTTCACTTTTTGTTTGATTAACACATGGACCGACCGCCATTTTTCATTTAAGTTGCCTAGCTTTATCAACCAACTAATTTCAATTCTATTGGACCCCTAATCTTACTGTTACATCAAGATTTATTAAGATCAATCACACTTTGACTTCATGACCACCCACACACATCGATAACAGCCACTAACATGCAATTCCATTTCATGTCTAACTCATTAACATATTACTACAATATTACATAGTTACCAATTTCCACAAGGGATTCCTCAATTATACATGCATACACAGTTCTTGTTATTCCACAAGATATCTTTACAACTTGCTACCTAACTACTCTAAAAATTAAAAGCATATATCAACTAGGAAATCACACCTCGTTCACATGTAATCAAATTTATCAATAAAATATTTAAACACAAGATGATACTAACCGAATGAATGCAGAAAATATAATGATGATCACGATAGGGGGAAAGGGTCTTTTACAACCGCCGTCGCACAATATTGGTAGAAATAGGGTTTTGCAATGTAAATTGTGTGTTATGCCATTTGTGTGTACGTATACTAAAATAAAAGAATAGATGGGCCGATCATACTAGCTGGTCAACATGGTAATTTGGGCCGGTTGTTTATTGATGTTACATGTCACGATTGGGCCAAGTTTGATCACTTATAACAATGGTTTCCTAATCAAATAAGCATATTCACATTGCGGTCCAATTATACGTCACGGCCCAATCGTGAGCCCAACATAGGGATCTGCCCGATACACGATTATCTGAGTCACGTCCCGAATAGATAGATTAAAACAAGGAAAGATTAAAACAAGGACGGGGAAAGGAGAGAAAACCGAAGACACTAACCTTGAAACTCCGGGTTGTCACATCATCCCCAACTTGAAAGAAATTTCGTCCCGAAATTTGGCAAGTAAGCACGGGGAAGTGACGTGATAATCAAGATTGTTGCGGATTTTGCTCAGGTGCCACATGATCCCCAACTTGAAGAGGAATTCCGTCCTGAAATTTACCAGCTTTACTAGATTTAGACTTGTCTTTAGGAAAAAGGTGTGGATACTTGAGCTTCATTTGATCCTCTCGCTCCCACGTGAACTCCGGTCCACGTCTTGAGTTCCAACGAACTTTAACGATCGGGATACGACTATGTTTACGCACCTTGACCTCTCGGTCCATGATTTCAATAGGCTCTTCGATAAACTGTAACTTGTCATCAATCTTGAGCTCTTGAAATGGCACAACCAATGTCTCATCAGCCGGACACTTCTTTAACTGAGAAACGTGGAAAACATCGTGAACATTACCCAGCTCAGCAGGTAACTCAAGCTTGTAAGCGACTTTACCGATTCGTTCCAAGATTTTAAACGGTCCAACGTAACGCGGATTAAGCTTACCGCGCTTTCCAAAGCGTACGACGCCCTTCCACGGTGAAACTTTCAGCATAACCCGATCACCTACTGCAAACTCCAACGGTTTGCTACGCTTGTCGGCGTAGCTCTTCTGACGATCACGTGCTGCTGCCATGCTGTTCCTGATATGAACAATCATTTCCGAAGTTTCCAGTACAAGCTCAGGACCCGTAATCTGACTGTCACCCACTTCAGCCCAACAGAGAGGAGAACGGCATTTCCGCCCGTACAATGCTTCGAACGGAGCTGCCTTGATACTAGTGTGGTAGCTGTTGTTGTAGGAGAATTCTATCAACGGCAAGTGCTTCTCCCATCCTTTCCCAAAATCAATCACACATGCCCGCAACATGTCTTCAAGCGTCTGTATGGTGCGCTCACTCTGACCATCTGTTTGTGGGTGATAAGCGGTACTCATATCAAGCCGTGAACCGAACGATTTGTGCATAGACTGCCATAACTCAGAAGTAAAACGTGGATCTCGATCTGAAATGATGGAAGTTGGCACCCCGTGCCTAGAGACAACCTCCTTGAGATAGACTGCTGCAAGCTGAGAATACTTATCTGTTTCCTTGATTGCCAGAAAATGTGCTGACTTCGTGAGTCAGTTTACAATCACCCATATAGTATCGTTCCCAGCCTGTGTTCTCGGTAATCCTGTAACGAAATCCATTGCGATCTGCTCCCATTTCCACATGGGTATCTCTGGCTGCTGGAGTAGACCCGAGGGTTTCTGATACTCTGCTTTGACTTTCGCACAAGTCAAACACTTACTCACGTATGTGGCGATGATAGCTTTCATATTCGGCCACTAATACAAAACTTTAAGATCCAGATACATCTTGTCCGATCCCGGATGAATAGAGTATCGTGACTTGTGCGCTTCATCCATCACAAGTTCTCTGAGATCACCAAACAGAGGAATCCATACTCTTTCCATAATATAATAGATGCCATCAGATCTCTGCTCGAGCTGCTTTTTCATACCTCGCAAACCCTCAGCTTCGATGTTTTCTTCCTTCAATGCCTCAGTCTGAGCCGTACGAATCTTATCAGGAAGGTTAGAATGAATAGTGAGTTGCAATGCGCGAACCCGTTTAGGCTTCGTCTCCTTTCGGCTAAGTGCATCAGCTACTACATTAGCTTTACCCGGATGATACTTGATAGCACACTCATAATCGTTCAAAAGCTCTATCCAACGCCGTTGCCGCATATTCAATTCTTTCTGGTCGAAGATATGCTGAAGGCTTCTGTGATCGGTGTAGATGGTGCATTTGGTACCGTACAGATAATGCCTCCAGATCTTCAACGCGAAAACCACAGCTCCTAACTCCAAGTCATGAGTCATATAATTCTTCTCATGTACCTTCAACTGACGAGAAGCATAAGCTATCACCTTCTCGCGTTGCATCAACACGCAACCGAGGCCCTGAATCGACGCATCACAGTAAACCACAAAATCCTCCGTACCCTCTGGTAGAGACAAGATTGGCGCGCTGCATAATTTCTGCTTCAATAGCTAAAAAGCACCCTCCTGTTTCGTTCCCCAAGTATAAACAACGTTTTTCTGTGTCAAGGAGGTGAGTGGTTGAGCAATCTTCGAGAAATCCTGAATAAATCGACGGTAGTACCCTGCAAGACCCAGGAATTGTCACACCTCTGAAGGATTCTTCGGTGCCGCCCAACTCCTAATAGCATCGATCTTGGCAGGATCTACTTGTATCCCCATCTCGTTGACAATATGCCCAAGAAAGTGTACTTCCCGAATCCAGAAATCACACTTAGAAAGTTTTGCGTAAAGCTGCTCCTTCCTCAGGAGTTCCAAAATAAGACGTAGATGCCGCTCGTGATCCTCCTTGCTCTTGGAATAAATCAAAATGTCGTCGATGAAAACAATAACGAAGTCGTCAAGATACGGCTTGCACACGCGGTTCATGAGATCCATGAAGACCGCTGGTGCATTGGTCAATCCAAACAGCATAACCAAGAACTCATAGTGGCCATACCGCGTTCGAAAAGCCGTTCTGGGAATATCCACTTCTCTAACCCGCACCTGATGATAACCCGACCTTAAGTCGATTTTGGAATAGAAACTTGACCCTTGCAGTTGGTCAAACAGGTCGTCAATACGTGGCAAAGGATAACGGTTCTTGACCGTCACCTTATTGAGCTCGCGATAATCTATGCACATCCGAAAAGATCCATCCTTCTTCTTCACAAACAGTACTGGGGCTCACCAAGGTGAAGAGCTAGGTCGGATAAAACCCCTATCCAACAGTTCTTGGAGCTGATTTGACAACTCCTGCAACTCCCCTGGTGCAAGACGATAAGGAGCACGAGCAATCGGGGCTGCTCCTGGCGCGAGGTCAATCTGAAATTCCACCTGACGGTGTGGAGGTAAGCCAGGAAGTTCTTCAGGAAACACATCAGGGAACTCACGAACAACTGGAAGATCCTCGATCCTCCTCTCATCAGACTGTGAATCAGTAACAAGGGCTAAAATAGCAGGATAGCCCTTGCGCAGGCACTTCTGAGCCTTCATTGCCGAAATAATGCTAACCGGGGTTCCACTGCGATGACCCTGAACCGATAAGAATTCTCCACTAGGGAGAGGAACACGCACGATTTTCTCTTTGCAGAGAATTTCCGCCCGATGCTTGGACAACCAGTCCATGCCAATAACCACATCGAAGCTTCCAAGAGTAATTGGGAGTAGGTCAATGTCGAATACCTGACCCATGAGATCGAGTTTGCACCCAACAAGAACATGTGAAGCTTCAATTGTCTTACCATCGGCTATCTCTACTATGTGCTTAGTTGCAAGTGGTGTAGGACTTAATCCTAACTGACGACTGAACCCCAACGATACGTAACTCCAATCGGCACCAGAGTCAAATAAAATAGAAGCAAATATACCATTCATCGAAAACGTACCAGTCACTACGTTGCCGTCATTCCGTGCCTCCCCAGCTCCGATAGTAAACCCGCGCCCACGCGCACCGTTTCCCCCATTGTTTCCGTTGTTATTCCCAGTATTGTTATTCCCATTGTTATTACCACCCACATTCTGATTCAGCTGAGGGCATTCTCGCTTGATGTGACCCTTAGCTCCACATTGAAAGCACCCCTTCCGAATACCCTGGTTCTGCTGAGGCTGCTGTCTACCCTGCTGCTGTGACGACTGTTGCTGGTTCGGGAGTGAAACCCTACAATCCCTGGCCATGTGCCCTGCTCTGTTACACATGTGACAAGCCCGGGCACACTGCCCCCGATGATGATAGTTGCACTTACTGCACTGTGGTAGTTTTCCCGCATAAGAACCCTGCCCCGAATTGTTACCCTGATTCTGATTCACTGAAGACGACTGGCTAAAACTGCGATTGCTGCCGGTGTCTATCCTCTTCTGTGACTGCACTGAATTGGACGTCTTGTCCACATCGTTCCACTTACGCTTGCTGTCAGTAGTGGGAGTAGTAGCTGTAGTAGCGGCAGTAGTAGTAGTAGTAGTAGCAGAAACACGTGGTGGTAGTGAATTACTCTCCACCTCCTGATCAACAATCTTGTGAGTCAAACGGACAATCTGAGTTAAGTTATTGAGGTTTGCTGCAGTAACCAAACCCTTCACTCGTGGAGGTAATCCCTTAATGAACAACTCAATTCTTCGAGACATAGGCCGGGACAAATTCGGACACAAGTCAGCCAACTCATACGACCGCTTCACGTATGCTTCAACCTCAGATCCCACCATTTTCAGATCATAATACTCGTTCTCTAGTTTCTGTATGTCATCACGAGGACATTATTCCTCCCTCATCAACTCCTTAAAGTCGTCCCACGTAGTGGCGTTCGCCGCCTCGATGCCTAACAGCTGAACCTAGGCATTCCACCATGTCAGGGCACCATCCTCGGGCGTGCCCGTAGCATACTTCACTCTGTCCCCAACAGGGCAGTTACACATCGTGAATACGGACTCCGCCTTCTCGAACCAACACAAGAGGCCTACAGCCCCTTCAGTCCCACTAAAGGTCTGCGGCTTACAATCCATGAAGGTTTTGAATGTGCAAACAGACGGATGGTGCAGATTCTGTTGCACCTGTTGACCTATTGACGAAAGAACATAAAACAAACAAGTAAGACTCAGGCATGCGACACAAGGATAAAGAGTATTTGGTACACATCGTACCAGCCTGATAAGCCGCTAAGGCTTCAGCCACGCGAGTGTTGATGAGATCGGTTAACTCAGCTTGAGTCATAGCAATATGGCCACGTCCACCACCGCGGCCTCCACCACGTCCACCGTTACGTCCGCCACGTCCGTTCATGACTCTATATATAAGGAAAGGAAGGATTTAACATGCAAGTACCAGTAGGAGTCAAGCATTACTATAACCTCCCATAGACTACTGAATTCTATCATAGCATCAACTAGCAGAGCAGAATCCTTTTTCACACTTGTCAAGTTTCACTGGGACTCACATGCACCCCACATTATTATTATGTGTGCACCCACAATAATAATCCAGTTTGCATGTTCATCTCAGCTCCACTCAATTCGTGTTAGAAAGGTTCCCCGAATTCAAGCATCACGACAAATGACATCACAACATAGAGCATGTAAGTCCAAAAAGTGTTCCACTCTGAAAACATGTAACATGGGTTGGTAACCTAGAAACTCATACTGTAGTGCCAAGTGTGCATTTACAGGTGATGTCAATCATAAGTAAGCACTAGATATACTATGCAATAGTAAACAAGAGACGAACCTTGCAGTCTGGAGCTGAGTGTCATGGTCGATGTCGGATCAGTTCGGTTATAGTCTGGTTTTATAAAAACGTTTTAAAACCAAGTTCACTATAACCAGTGGCTCTGATACCAAACTGTCACACCCCCAAAATACCACCTCGGGAGTGTCCCTGAAAGGCGTGTGACGGACTGACAATGAGCCACTAATTACATTGAATCCACAAGTCTCGAAATAAAATTCCCAATTTAATTATAAAAATCTCAACAAGAGTTTATACGAAAAACCACTAAGTTCAGCGGAAGCGTTATCAAAACCATAATTTAAATATTCTCAAAGCAAATGTACGAAAAGCCAATATTCCAATAAGTGTATCCAATCAGCACAATCCATGACCACTCAAACCGCTCCAAACAGCAAGTTCCACATCCAAGAAATCTAACGACCTGCGAGCATGCAACAAGTGTATCAGACAAAGCTGGCGAGTTCACAGTTTAAGAAAACGTTTGTTACCAGATGTATGAAACAGTTCATTAACAAATGCAAGTAATATTGATAATATCTCATTTCTGAACAAGACGGCTCCTGATGTATGTTTTGCCCTTTCACCAGTGCTCCTATCAAAGCACTGGGCCCCGACTGGGTAATTAGTTCACAACCGTCCTCCCCGGTATGGCGTGAGGGTGCCAAACCTAAGTAGCGCTACCAACTAATACCCGTTACCTCCCCGGTAACAATGAATGGGACTTAAGAATGATAGGATGAGAATATTATTCAATATACCAGTTTTACCCAAAAGACTTATCCCTCCCCGGGATACCCACTGACTGTCCCAACCACCGGGACGCATGCTCAAATGTAGTGAACTCACCTGTGGTTTGCTCGGCGAGATTAAATATCTTGTTTATCAGTTGAACAAACACGCCCTAAAAAGGGGTTACCGATAACAGTTAGTTTTACACAAACATGGGCCACATGTTGTACATACGATTAATTCACATTTGCATCATTCACATGGAGCACATTATTGAACAGATAATGCACATATATAGTTTTATTCACGAACACTACAGGCCCAATCATGAGGTTTATGCCTATTGTTACATAACGCGCAAGTCATATATGGTCCGGATGCACAACCCAATAAATGGATCAAACTAACAAGTATATGGGTGCGGGCTTGACTGATGACCCGCGGTCATACAGCCCAGCCGCATTGTAATGGACCATGCAGTTTCACTCAAATCCCTCGGCCCAATAACCTTATGAAGACCAATGAAAATGAATGAACAAAAGTGGCACATACACTGTTTACTAACGTGTACAGCCCAAAAACAAATAGTCCCATCACCGGTCGCACAGCCCACCCGAAAATAATCCAAATTTCTGTAAATAATATTCCACAACAGGCCAAAGTGATCTACTACCCTAGCTTTCATAACTCTAGTTCTCAACTCATTCATACATCATAAATCAATACCATAATTAATTTTTCATGTCAGATCAATCATTCACCCATGTCATGCACAGTTTACATATGTTCACATGCAACCCTACTTCAATGTACCCACATGCAAGACTTTCACATATTCTATGTTACTGACAATCATTAATGAAGAATTTCACTTTTTGTTTGATTAACACATGGACCGCCATTTTTCATTCAAGTTGCCTAGCTTTATCAACCAACTAATTTCAATTCTATTGGACCCCTAATCTTACTGTTACATCAAGATTTATTAAGATCAATCACACTTTGACTTCATGACCACCCACACATATCGATAACAGCCACTAACATGCAATTCCATTTCATGTCTAACTCATTAACATATTACTACAATATTACATTGTTACCAATTTCCACAAGGGATTCCACAATTATACATGCATACACAGTTCTTGTTATTCCACAAGATATCTTTACAACTTGCTACCTAACTACTCTAAAAAATAAAAGCATATATCAACTAGGAAATCACACCTCGTTCACATGTAATCAAATTTATCAATAAAATATTTAAACACAAGATGATACTAACCGAATGAATGCAGAAAATATAATGATGATCACGATAGGGGGAAAGGGTCTTTTACAACCGCCGTCGCACAATATTGGTAGAAATTGGGTTTTGCAATGTAAATTGTGTGTTATGCCATTTGTGTGTACGTATACTAAAATAAAAGAATAGATGGGCCGATCATACTAGCTGGTCAACATGGTAATTTGGGCCAGTTGTTTATTGATGTTACATGTCATGATTGGGCCAAGTTTGATCACTTATAACAATGGTTTCCTAATCAAATAAGCATATTCACATTGCGGTCCAATTATACGTCACGGCCCAATCGTGAGCCCAACATAGGGATTTGCCCGATACATGATTATCGGAGTCACGTCCCGAATAGATAGATTAAAACAAGGAAAGATTAAAACAAGGACGGGGAAAGGAGAGAAAACCGAAGACACTAACCTTGAAACTCCGGGTTGTCACAAATATAACTACGTTTTGGTTAATGTTTGTGAACGTTGTGGAAACTAGAAAACTATGTTGGAAACTTGTAAACTTTGTTTGAAAACAGTATATCTATGACATCATTGTGGATTATTATGTTTACACATTTGGATGCAATGGTCACACACAATACGCTTCCGCTACTAGCAGGGTGTGACAAAACATACCAAATTTCTTTATTCTTAAAGCTTGATTCAGTTTTATTTTTATGGAGTGGCCCAAGAAACCAAAAAAAAAAAATTGATACAAAAAACTAGTTATTTTGACAACCAAAGTATAGGAAACATGACTTTAACCACAAAAGATTCTTTTATATCCCAATGAGGCAATTCATCAAGCAACTTGTGTGTGCTTTAAGTCAAACATTAATGTAAAGCACCGATAATAAACCCATAACTGGTACAGGTGGCGTCTGTGCATAAACAACATCGGTCGGAGTGGAGTTATTACCTAAATTCGACATAATACTTACCCAAAACAGTGAACGATTGGATTGACCTAAATTGTAAATAGAATGAGAATCTCAGAACCTTCAAAGGAAAACCGTAAAAGACAATTTAGAATGATCTTTGAACGAAAACCTAAAAATAACCGAAGTTCATGATTCCCCTAAGAGTAAAACCAATTTAGGTTTACAATTTAACTAAAATGTGAATCAAAGATAGCCAGAATCTAAATTTTGTGAACAAAATTGAATTTTATCAATAAAATAAATGTAAGACTGAAACAGGCACATCAGAACATTGATATACCCTAACCTAGTTTGGTGTAGGCCCGCGATGGTAAGAATCAAACCGGAGAGATCAGTAGTGGCGATGGTGTCAATCAACGATGATCAACAACAGACGGAAACGAATTGACGAATGATAAGGAAATAAACGTGTTGACCAACGATTCTTGAACACTTATCGAACCGGATTTTATGTTCGTTCGACTTCATTAAGGAAATGAACTTGTTCACGAACACAAATAAATTTGGTGAACGTGACGAGAGCTAAAGGTGGATGACGAAGAGAGCAACGCTGGAACTTGAAGCCTTAATCGTGAAACGAATGTCGATACTATCTGTCACGACCCCCGACCCACCCTGGACAGAATCGGAAGCCGCGAACAGCCCAGTGGTACCGGTGATTAATTTTGAAAACGTATTGCAGCGGAAATTTCATCAGGACCGTGAGTTAGGAAAAATATCAGAGTTTAGAAAACACCGGATTTTATTTATTAAATAGATGGGATAAACCCATGTTTTACAATGGTAGCTTTAATAAGATAAATTTGATTACATAAAACAATATTCCTTAATTTGATTTAATTAATAAAATAAGCCACTTCTTGAAGCCTTTCAGTGCTGTATCCAACTCTTACTCCAATCTACTGTAATTACCTGAAATATGTTTGAAAAAGGTTTTGTCAGCGGAAATACTGAGTGAGTTCATTCCATTTTTATAAAATATATTGTTATACCTTACAGCATTAAGGTTTTTATATTTCTTTATATTTACCCAACTCAATCAGTATTTGTCACATGGTGGCAGATCCGATGTGACAGTAGTCATATCACTCATTGGCTCACTTTCGTCCAATAGTGAATTTATCAAGTAGTTATATTTTACTATTATTCAATTTATTTGTCACTAGGCGATTCCTGTGACGGTGGTCATATTACTGTTGATCATTCTTTCAACTAATGACTCTGGTCATATCACTGTTGATCATTCTTTCAACTAGTGATTCTATAACACTGTTGATCATTCTCTCAACTAGTGCTTTTGGTCATGTCACTGTTGATCATTCTCTCAACTAATGACTCTGGACTTAATTGTGTCCCGTGTCATTACTTTGTCAAATATATTACTTATGGCATAAAACCATTTAATCCAGAAAATGACATATATCATTTTATATAACTTATCAAATATAATATGTTAATTAAATAATTGTAATATCATTATTTAATCTATTAACGTGACTAAGACTAAAATATAATCTTAGTATAGTAGAATACATTATACTTGATTATTTTATTATGATATATACCATTTAGATTTATTTCAAACATACATTAAATTTATTTATGATTTAATATTAAAATAATATTAGGTATAGGCTATCGCTACTGAGCATAATTCCCACTGTGATTATGGTCATGCTACTATTGACTAACTTTCTGCCTAATAGTAACGAGGATCAAATAATATATAAAACCTCCCATACTGGCAGTTATTATAGAATATAAAAATTTAATCACTGTAAGTATAACAGGTAAACATTTAAGATTTTGGAAAGCATTTGTAAATATAATTATATCACAAAAAGGTGATAAAACTGTGAGAAAAGAGAATGGACTCACATTGCAGATTTCTATGAGCAAAGTTTAGTCTACAGATAAGCCTTGATATATATTGCAGATTTATACAGGCATAGCTTAACCTACTGATTAGCCTTGTAACCTAGTGCACACGAACTAGGTAAGTAACTAATACAGCATTTACGATAACTCACGAGATTAAAATCCTCACAACGAATGACAAAGTGCAATCACTTAAACATCCATCGGAATCACAACGAATGACAAAGTATAATTACTTAAACATCCATCGGATTCACAACGAATGACAAAGGATAGTACTAAAACATCCATCGGATAGTTTCAATCGATCGGACATTGAATCGTAGCAGCGATCGAGTTAATACCCTGTTTGCGGCAGCACCCCGCTATACTAATTAGTGTTTTTGGTAGTAATCAGACGATAATTCAGCGTACAATTTGAATTTTATCGTCGTTCAATCGCCAGAAATCAAGTGCCAAAGCCTGCTATTTATACACGAAATTTGCATTGCTTGCGCACCGTAAGCCTCAACCCTTACGGTGCGCAAGGGACTTAAAGTGGCCATATGCTTGCCACGTGTGTTTGGAGTGCAGGTGAGTCGACGGTTCGAGAAATTTCAATTTAGACAGCGTTTTAATTGGATAATCGTTGAGTAGGGAATGCCCCCCCTGAGTTTTAGGGGCCCTGATCCTGATTCTGATTGTTCTGAAATTTGTAGGGTTTGTGCAGAATCACTTGGGTGTCTCAATTAGGGTTTCCTATTGGATAAAATAATAAAATAAATAGGACTTTTAATGAGGGTTGTTACACTATCCGTTGATGTGAATAATGAGAAAGGAAAGGGGAACAATGTATAAACAAGATGGAAATAAGATTTTTTAATTTAATTGTTAGGCTAATAAAATAAATAAAAATTAAAGAATATAAAAAGTTTTGATAAAATATATAAAAGTACAAGAATCTTTAATTAACAACACAAACAAACAAGCATAAATAAACACAAATGAAAGAATGTTTATGAACATAATTGAACGAACGAGACCGTTGTTCATTTGACTAATCAAACAAAATTTCTTGTTCATGTTCGTTCGTTTACTAAAGGAACGAACGGAAACGAACTTCACGCCAAATAGTTCACAAACTATTCGCTGAATGTTTGGTTCATTTACAACCCTAGTTGTGGCGGTGTTGCATAACCTGCCTTGGAAGTTAGGGAGAGAAGGAAGGTGTGGATTACAAATGCGTGCTTAATGGACATGTATGAACAATGAATTTACGAAAATAGCCTCGGTACTGTAGCAATCATCTGTTGTCATCTGATATATATAACTAGTGGAATTCCCTCGTACGTTGCGGTATCGGAACAGTAGCCTTAATTAGTATAGCAACTGAGAAAGAAAACCCAAAAAAAGTCGTGATATCCCTAAAATATATCAACACATGTTTTATATTGATCGCGATGTTCACACAAAATCGATTCAACTCCGTTTTCAACATTGTTCGGCCGGGACCGGAACGAAGTTTATGTCGGGAACCATAATAACAAAACGAATATTGGCACCACTACTAAAGTTTGGGATTGGAATGAAGTTTATACCAGTAACCAGTGTTGTAAAAATCGGAATTAATCGGCGCCTAGGCGCTAGTCGGGCGTTGACTGATTAATTTTGAGCTAGTTGGACCATTAGTCGGTAGTCGGTCCAAATCGGTCCTAGTCGGTGCAAGGCGGCCCAAATCGGCCCAAGTCGGCCAAATCGTTTCTAGTCGGCCCACTCTTTTTTAGTTTAAATCAGGCCCAAAGAAATGTTTTTAACCATTAAATACATGGCTCATGTTGTTTAGTTCCAACCTGGCCCAAAAAAAACATGTTTTTAACCCATTAAAACATATTTCATGAGGCCATGACTGATAGGTTAATGTTTGAATGTTTAAATACTTAAATTGCTATGTTTTAAACTTCATTGTTTAAATTTTGAACTATTTTTACGTATTATATTGATATTATTGTGTGTATTGAATGTTTAAATACTTGATTTGCTATGTTTTAAACTTAGTTGTTTGAATTTTGAACTATTTTTAAGTATTATATTGATATTAATGTATGTGTATTTATATAAATTTTAAAATTATATATATAAATTCCGATCCGATTAATCCCGATTAATCCCTAGTCAGTACTCCACCGCCCGACTGACGCCTAGGGATCTCTACAACACTGCCAGTAACCATAAAAACACATATTGGCACCACTATCAAAGTTGAATATACTGTATCTTCGTCACAGAACAAAACACGTTTTGACAATACGACGATTATATTTTTTTTTCGTTTTCTCTTTCGAGCACATCGAAACCGACTGAGTTTCCACCCATTTAAGACTCTTTATTTAAACTAAAATCAATCTCTGTGAATTATTTATTTGTTTATTTATTTTTTGTTCTTTTAAATTATTATTAAACTTTACATTACATGTTTATGAGAGATATCAAAAAATTAAAAGGTTAGAATCGTCGATATCAACAAATTAAAAGGTTATAATCTGTAGGTCCACCTGGAGGATCAAGAAACCTACCTCCTTTTTGTTATAACACACTTACAAGTGCGGAATCCACGTAAGAATGCAACCAAAGCAAAGTATAACAAACACAAGTAACCAAAGATTCACTATCTTGATTAATCTGAAGAGAACAAGTACAAACACATACACACAATGTTGGACAGACTCTATGTGTTCTCTTAACTGAAACTGTTAACATATGCTGCTATATATAGGCTCATACCCAGTAACATTACGAAGAATGTTACTGGGCTCACGAAAGACTCAGGTCCACGAAGAAGTGGGTTCTTCGTTGACCAAACCAACGAAAGACTGGCCCCCTACGAAGAAGTCTTTCGTGAAGATGTTATCCCACAAAGAATGGGTTCTTCGTGGGTAGGTATGTGATTACTACTGAAAATGATAAGCGTGGAAACAGGTCTGGCATTCGAGCTGGGCTTACAATGAAGAGAATGGAATGTTCATAGTAAAGAGAAAAAGCGGAGATTGTGAATACTATGATCATTCTGATGCGTTTAACTCCTGGACAGCGGTAGATCTGAGAGAGTTGAGCAATGCAGGCTTTCATGATCAATCCATAAATCCAAACTGCAAAATTGGATGGAATTTCTTCAACAAGCTGCAGCAACAGGCTCGAGTTAACTTTAAAGATATGAAGTTAGCTCAATTTATCGTTTAGGAAGATGAGGAGGTAGTGAATCCTGCCACAGGCAAGCCTTACAAGACTGTGAGGTGGCCTGCTACAAAGCAAACCAAGACTGTACCACTGCTTAAAGAGCTTCTTGATAATAGTTTGAAGGACTTGCAATTTCTGGATGTATGACCCCATTACAGGTCAAGCTGTAATTGTTTGTGATAATGCTGAGTACAGGTTTTTGGATACAAGAGACTTGATGTGCTTTGGTTAAAACGACATAAAGCTCTTGGCAAAGACTCAGATCCAAAGTGACCCTCAATATGAAGTATGTGCAAAAAGTTGGACGGGTGCTGTAGCTCAGATTATGGGGTTCAAGTTGTGGTCAGGACAACGTACGAAAGTCGAGACTCAGCTATTTGGTCCATATGTTGGAAGAAGGTTGCCTGATTTGCCTGAGTTGCAGAGGAAACAGAAGAAGCAAACAAAGAAGCACAAGTAAAGACGAAACGACCAAGACAACATAAACCTAGGGGGATATTGTAAGGGCATAAATTAGTTTAGGTTTACGTTTGTCTTGAATGACTTGTTTTTTTTGGGTTCGAATAGATAAATGGGCTTGGCTGATGGTTTAATAGTCAAACGGGTATGGGCTTGGCCCAATGTATTGGGGCATCCTATGTATCTCTAAATAGGTTGTTCCTTATCAAGTTTAGGTTGTTGATTCTAGTAATAATTTTTGCGCTTTGTGCGATCAAGTACCACACGATCCTCAAGAGATCATGTGCTTGAAGTTTACGAATCAATACAATCATTGTTCAATCTTCTACATCATTCTTGTATTTCCGCTACTTGTTTGGTGTCGTGTTATTCGATTGTTAAGTGTTTCTGGACTAATGGACTTGCCGGATTTGAAAAATAACATCTATTATTATTAAAATCATATTTCCCTTTAATAAATAGTCTAATCTAATACCAAGCCCAAAAAAATCTCCACCGCCATCACAATCCCAAATCAACGAAGCGTCCTCCATATCAATAAATCTTCCCAAATCCAACGGCCACAATTCAACTCCTAAACACCAACACAGATCTCATCTTCACTTCCCTCTGTTAAACCCTGCAACTTTTGAAACCCTAATTCACACTCCTCTATGCTTAGGGTTTAATAAAAAAGTTTGCTTGTTCGATTAATAATGGCGAATTCCTACTCTTCTTCTTCTTCTTCCGTTACTGCATCTCAGGTTTCGGTTATTGTGTTCACAATTGTTGGAAAAATAGACTTTTATTTTGATAAGAATTGTTTTGTTGTTTATTCGTGTAGGTGGGTTCGTACTTTGTGCAACAATATTATCAGGTGCTTCAGCAACAGCCTGAATTTGTTCATCAGTTTTATGCGGATTCCAGTACTATGGTTCGAGTTGATGGTGAATCCACTGAGACTGCTTCTGCTATTTTTGTAAGTTGTTTTTTTTTTTTTTTTAGTTTGATGCTTGAATGGGATGTTTTTAGTATCCAGAAGATTTTTTATATGATTTTGTTGTTTAAGATGTGGTTAGGGGTGTTCACTGTCCAGTAAGAAAGATTGGATTTAGGGGTGTAAAGACACAAAATGCTGTTTTCATTCAAAAGAATATCTTTGTGTTAAATCTTTAAAACTGTTGAAGGATAATAAGTGTCTAACGGCCGGTTACATGTTCCAAACATTAAACTGAACTGTAAACCATCAATTCATCGAAACCGAACCATGAACCTGATGGTTTGTATTTTAAACCGGCCGACTTTCTTTGGTTTGAGAGCTTTGGGCGATTTGTGATTTATGAACACCTCAATAATTGACATTAACTGATCGGTTTTAAGTTCTAGTATTGTGATTATGTGACTATGATCACTTTTCCATTGGGACGTGTAAATTTGCTTCCTTTTTCGGGCTTTAGTGATCTGAAGTTGCTTACTTAATGATAGTCACTATATGCACAATCAAACTTGAATGCTGAAATGTTAAAAAGTATATACATATAACTTGAATGCTGCTTTTTTGGGCATTATAAAGCTCATTTATGTGTTTAATGTAATGGGATAATTATGGACATGTAATGCTTTTAACGAGGTGACGTGATTATAGGTCGCAATCTGAATTTGGTGTCTCCATACCGTGGAAATAGCGGGGATATATGTTTTTTTTGTTTTTGTTTTAATATAAATAGCGATAATATGCCTATAAAATTTAAAATAGCAGAATTTTCATTTTTTAAATATACATATGAAAACAGCGTATTTTGATAAAATACACGAATAAAATATTTCTGAAGTTATCTTCTACTGTATCGCCAAAGCGGTGCTATAACACCGCTATAGCGCTTAGCGGACATACGAACCCATAGCGGTCCCTTATAGCGGCCCCGCTATTAGCGGTGCTAAATCCTGCTATTGGATCGCTATTTTGAAACCCATATAGTGGTCGTATCACTGCTTTTAGCGGTTTTTCTTATTTCAGCCCAAAAGTATGGTAAAGCCCACATTAATCAACTTTTTGTTTATAAATAAACCCAAAAGTAAAGGCCAAACCCAAAATTAAACCTAAATTGAGACCAAAAGTCTTCATTCGTTGGTTCTTCATTAGTTCATCATTCAACAAAATTAAACCTAAATCTCTAAGTCGCTGGACTTTTTTAGTTCATGTTTTGGATTTTGATATTACTACTAATGTTTTGCACGATAATATGATATTACTATGAATTTTGATATTATTATTGATATTTTTCAATATATATGTATGTATATATCTATAGGGAGGGGCTCATGCGAGAACCACCCTTATTGTGAGAATCAATGTGAACACAACCTAAAATAGCTAAAAAAACCTAACCCCCACCCCCCAAAAACCTAAACCCCCCCCCCCCCCCCCCCCCCCCCAAACCTAAACCCCCCAAGCTAAAATGCTAAAAACTAAATAATTTTTTTTTGATTTTTTTAATATTTTTTAGGTTACAATCGCTACTTTTCGAAGCAAAAAAAAAAAAAAAAAATTTAAAATTTTTTTTTTTTTTTTGGCTTCGAAAAGTAGCGATTTTAACCTAAAAAATATTAAAAAATCAAAAAAAAATTTTTTGTGTGATTTTTAGCTATTTTTAGGCATTTTTGGTGTGTTCACATTGGTTCTCGCGGTTCTCACAATAAGAGGTGGTTCTCGCATGATCTTCTCCCTATATCTATATATATATATATATATGTAGGATAAGGATCATGTGAGAACTAGTAGGCTAATTGAGAAACTTGAGAAGCATTCTGGACCACACATTTTCCCTAAACAAAAAATGCAGAAAAAAAAGTAAAAAATGCAATTTGTTTTTTGGAAAAATCGGAGCTTTTCCTATTAGTTTTTTTCTCCTTAGGGATTTATACACGTGTATATTGTTAATCTTTTAACTATACATATGTGTATATTGTCAATTTTTTAACTATACATATATGTATATACATGTTTAAAATTGAAAATAAGTGTTGTAAATCTTTGATTGAGGTGAATGATTTACTTTTAACTTTAGGATTTAGCATTAGGGTTTAGCTTTAGGGTTTAGAGTTTAGCTTTAGGGTTTAACATTAGGGTTTAGCATTATGGTTTAGTTTTTGGGTTTAGCATCAGGGTTTATCTTTAAGGTTTAGCATTAGGGTTTAGCTTTAGCTTTTGGGTTTAGCTTTAGCTTTAGCTTTAGGGTTTGCATTAGGGTTTAGCATTATGGTTTATCTTTACGGTTTAGCATTAGGGTTTAGGTTTTAGGGTTTAGCATTAAGGTTTAGGGTTTAGAGAGTACTGGTTATTGTTCAATATACACATATGTATAGTTATAAGATTGATAATATACACATATGTATAGTTTAAAGATTAACAATATACACATGTGTATAAATCCCTAAAAAAACCTAATAGAAAAAGCTCCGATTTTTCCTAAACCAATATATATCACGTACGACAACGTGCGTGATTATGTGTATAACGTGCGTGATTAATGTTTTCCAACATGCGTGATTTGGGTTTTTTAGTTTATAACGTGCGTGATTTTCAAATGAACGTGTGTAATTATCTGTCGTACGTGATGTACGTTAAGCCGTATTGTACGTTAACTGGCCTCTATATATATATAAATACATAAAATATGCATGATATAAAAATTACCATTATAACACCGCTATAACCTATATATCATATAGTGGACCGTGACTGCTATTTGATTTTGGACTGCTATAACTGCATAGCGCTAAACATAAAATAGCGCCCGCTATTTCATTGCTATCGCTACGTAGCGATAAAATAGGTGCTATCGTCTGCTATTTTCTATGAACAACTATGTTCATAATACTTATATATGGAATGTTGTGCCTTTTTGTAGCAAATCCATTCACTTGTCCAGTCACTACATTTTAGCGGGATCGAGATCAAGACAATAAATTCTCTTGAATCATGGAGCCAAGGCATTATTGTTGTGGTTTCTGGTTCCGTAAAATCCAAACTTTTCACCGGCTGGAAGAAGTTTGTTCAGACATTTTTCCTTGCTCCACAAGAAAAAGGTTACTTTGTGATGAATGACATCTTCCACTTTGAAAGTGAGGAAGTTACACATCAGCGTCCACCACCCGAGGCCAAAGTTGTTTCTCAACAAATTACTTCTGAGTTACCTGGTACTTACCATTTCTATCTTTCTTATTTTTACCTTAGATGAGCTTATTTGGACTGTGTTTCATTTATTTGGATTCCTGGACCATTAATCATTGTATGAATGCATTGTTTGTGTAAATTTGTATTTGTATTTTCATTTATTTGGCAGTTAGTGAAGATGCTTATGAGGTTGAAGCAAGGGAAAATCTCAGTTCATTAAATTTAGAACAAAACAATGAAGATGGCTACTACAATCCTTCTCAAGAAACACATCTACAAGAAGAAGAAGAAGAAGAAGATTATGAAAGTGAATCCTATGATGAACAACCACCACTAGAAGATAACGTTCAAAACAATACTGTGGACTACGTACAACAAGAACAACCCATTCATTATCAAAACACAGTGGATGAATATGTTCAAGAGAACACTGTAGAATACGTTCAAGAACCAGTTTCTGCTGTGGTTGCAGAGCCCGTGAAGTTCACATATGCTTCTATTGTACGTATTTCTTTACTATTCACATATGCTTCTATTGTATCTTTATATGTATTTGTAATGTAACATGTCATAACTTGCGTTTTAGTACAAGACATGTCGTTTGCTATTGGTACTAATATATTCTTATTCTCTCATGGATGTTGAATTGTAAAAGTTGCGATCTAAAGGGAAATCATCGCCATCAGTTTCTCTTCAGCCACCGATTGCTAAGAGTGTGACACCTGCCCCCGAATGGCATTCGACTCCTGAACCCGTTACTCAACCGCCACCTGTTTCATCGGCATCAGACTCCACTACTCAATTGGCACAGGAATCTTTCACTAGTGAAGAAGGTAAAGAAAGTATTTCTTTTGTGTTGCATCTGTGAACAAAATATGTAATATAACGTGTGTATTTTTAGGCGATTCGAAGTCTGTTTATGTGAGGAACTTGCCAACTACTGTTACTAGCCAGGAAATATTTGAAGAGTTCAAGAATTTTGGCAAAATTAAGCAGGATGGTGTATTCATGAAGAATCGGAAGGTGGGTGGTTACTTGTTTTGTCTTTTAGCTGCTGTCGTTATTATTACTTTTAGTGTAGAACGGAACTTTTAATTCACTTAGTTTACAGGATGTTGGTGTTTGCTTTGCCTTTGTTGAGTTTGAGGACTTCGAGGGTGTCCAGAGAGCAATCGAGGTCTGTGCTTAATTTCTCAACTCGATGTTTTATATGCTTTTTCCATGTTATTTTCTTTTGCTTTCAACAATATTCTTACATTTTTTTTTTCATTTAGCACATATACAAATTACCATTTTTCAAACTAAGATTTTGTGACTTCAGTGGTTTTTTTTGTGTGTTTTATGGTGTTTAAACTTGGTTTATGTATCACTTGTATTGGATTATATTAATGTTTATGCATGCATGGATCGTTTGTTTTAGACTTTGACAATGTTTATAAGTTTTTTTTTGTATTTTTTAAACTATATATGATGTTATCGAGTTTTTGTGATTGGTCAGACCAGTGAACTTTGGTTTCATTTGTGCAAGTCAAAAGTCAGCCAAAGTGTATTTAATGTATATAAACTCTAAAGTCAGTTATAAAACTAAATTTTTATTGAGATATTATAGTTTTGTAATCACATGTGACATTCGTTATTAAGAACAGGTTATTAGTATATCTATTTAATGCCCATGCGGATCAATATAGGCCCTATTTGTACCTCTTTATATATTTACTTTTTTGCATTGTACTACTGTATAATCATATTTCTTAACTCTTATAAATAGTATCATTTGTCGTGCTTTGCTTTTTAGAATCATTGTGTGAGGCCTGTTAAAAATGTGGTACAGATTATTGATCTTCATGTTATTTTTTGTTTTTGTTTTGTAGGCATCTCCAATTCAATTAGCAGGAAGACAAATCTACATTGAAGAGAGGAGAGCAAACAACAGCGGTAGTACTCGTGGTGGAAGTATGTGCCTGTCATTATCTAGTTTTACATTGATCTCCCTAATTAATTTTATACAAAAACTATATGCATAAGAGGATCTTAATATGATTATTTCAACCGTATATAACATTATAACCTGGAAATAAAACAGGGTGTTGGCAGTCATTTTAGCAATAACAAAATCTGAAAGTTGAATTTTGAACAACAATGTTTAAAACAGAATCGGTTTTTCAATACTAAAAGAAACAATAATATTATGTGGATGAAAAACCAATCTACTTTTTTATTCTTCGTGCAAGTCACGGAATTCAGTTTGATATATTAAAGTCACTAAAATTGTATAAAAACCCAAAGAAGTCATTAATCTAGTTTTTGTTTATTAAAGTCGCTAAATCTTTTAACATTTAAATTAACAAAATTTGAGAAAGGGTCATTCAAAAGTATCCGCATTTTAGACAAGTTTAGGATTTTAGTATGCTACATTTAGTGAGACTTTCCCATGTACTTGTTACAAGCTAAGGGACTTCAATATATCAAAATCAGTTTGCGGGACTTTCTCGTAAAAAATTAAGTAATTATAGTGGGTTTTTATGTAACCAATATTATATCAAGATTAGTTTGAGGGGCTTTTGTAAACAAAAAAAAGTAAGTCTACTGGTATTTATTTATAGTATTAGCCCTATGAATGAATATTTATATATCGGCGGTTATTTGAGCAGGAGGAAGAGGCGGCGGGAGAGGTCGAGGTGATGCATCAAGAGGACGTTACGGTGGTGGATCTTATGCAAGAGGAAACGGTTTTCATTAATCTACTACAAGAGGAAAGCCACCATGTTTGTGGAGGCTTTGTTTTTATGCTAGTGTTTTTGGTTTTAAAACAAGTGTTTGGGTTGTGATTTTATGTTGCATTTTGCTAATCTTTGATGCATGTTAAAGAGAATGGTTGTATATCGCGCAAGCGGTAACTATCGATCTCTTGATTGATTGTTTATTTAACTATCAATTTGAGAGATGCATGTTTTGTGAACCTTTCCTCCTAATGTTTTGAGATGTTCGATGATTTATATCAAAAAACTTTTTATCTCAAAAACTTTTTATTAAAAACTGCGACATTTTTTAGATGCTTTTTTTGTTTGTTGCTTATAAGTCGTAGAGATTTAAAAGTTTCACTACATTTTTGTTCTTCCAAGAGCACCCATTTCTCATCGTTTTTCTGGTTCATTCACTCCTATGTTTTCTGTTTAATTAACATAACTGTGCATAGCAAGGTTGTGCACATTATCTTAATGTTTTTCTTTGTTTACTTGGGCTGTTTGACAACTTCTGAATAGGTAAGTGTTAAACCAGTAAGAAGTCTAAATTATTAACAGCTAGTATAATGCTTAACCATTTAGAGGCAAATGTCTGATCAATTCAGATAAGAGGTTTTAACCATTTAGACTCAGTATAACGTGTAACCATTCAGAGGCAAATCTCCAAATAATTTAGACATCTGCTCGCAAAACAAAACAATCTGAACCAGTAAGAAGTCTGAACCATTAAAAACCCATCAAGAGGTGAAACAAACGACCTCTTAGCTTGTTTAATATAACGATGGTCTTCTTTTCCTAAGGATGGCTCTTTCAAAAGTGTGGTGGGCGTGCTTGATGGTTGAGAGTATTGACCACACGCTCTACATTGATAATGTAAGTGTATGTAAAATGGTGTAGTATATAACGGTAAAAAGAAGTATTGATACATGGGTCTCAAGGAAATACTTAGGGGGCGTTTGGTTCGCAGGAATTCAATGGAATTTAAGGGAATTGGAATTTAAATTCCATTTCTTAAGGTGTTTGGTTCACAGAATTTGATGAAATTGGAATCACAATTCCAATTTTCATGTGTCACACCCTGGCTTTTGCGGAAGCGTGTGCGTGTGACTTGATCAGTTTTCATTGCATTCGATTATAATAAACAACTACATGACTAAAATATGATGTTCATCAATTCAGAAGTTTTAAAAACATTACAAACATAAGTTGTTAAGTTACAACCATCCAAAATAGTAATAAGTTCCATAAAAGGACTTTTTAACAAAAGACTATTAGACCAAGGCTTTGCTTCATATATCTTATACAAGATAAGATATACAAATCAAACCCTTCAAAATAGGATGACATCTAGTCTTGAAATTTACGACTTGAAAACAACACCAGCGCCAAAGATCCATCTTGTTTCCTGAAATACATGTAATTTTGAAAACATCAATAAAAGTTGAGTGAGTTCATGTGTTTTTGTATGAGTTCCAAATAAACTTGTAAACATTTGAGAGTATTCTTTTGATAACCGGTATGTAAAGCGTTTATGAACAGATCAATTAATGTTTTGCAAGGACATTAATACGTGTGCAATGGCGTAGGAAGGCTCAAACCTAGCAAATTTTGTACCGGTCCACCCGGCTGGAACGACATAGTCACTACATGCGGCCACACAAGGACCTATGAGTGGGGCTCGCTACACCCGATAGATCTACCACTCCTGCCCCTCGGTCTTTAAACAAGATTAATGGTCTTAAGTGTGCACCCATCCACATGATCTAACAGTTCATTCCTTAGCTAAACCATACCATTGAAACATGTATTTCAACCCCGAAGGTTATAAATACTAAAACAATTAAAAGAAAAGGGGGACATGAACTCACAAATTTGCGTCTGCAGTCTCGTGTACTCAAAGTCTCTATCCTCAAGCCGTACTACTACCTACACACGTGCTAGGTTTTATTAGACGCTTAGGTCGTGTAACGACTCTTTGTCTTAGTTGTTTATTAAGACTTATTTTGGAATGCTGGTATACTTTGAGTTACACGTTTGGTGTATGTTGTATATATAATTACATAATCCCGAATTATATAAATATTAGTTAAAATAAGGATATTTTAACTCATGTTATTTCCACACAATTATTTGGAATATTGTTAAAAATAATATATTTTTAACTTGTTTTGTCTTATGGTTCTCACATATAAATTTTCAAGTATAGGTATACTTGTAAGTTATTTTGTATTCTCATTTTCGTGTATAATACTTGTATATGCGTATTTTACCAAGTGTTGGTAGTGTATGTCGGTATGTATTTATACATATAGGAATACGTATTTCCTTGTATTTATTAAGTATTTCATACTTAATTTATGTATAATTTTCCGAAATATTATTTTTGTACAATTAAAATTCACCAACTTTATATTCTTAAAATATATATATTTTAAGAGAATTTTATAGAAAAATATCTACAAACTTTATTTGGTAAAAATATGTATACTTCCACATATATCTTAAAAATAATATATTTTTAAGATTAAAGTTAGAAAAATATATATTTTTAGTTTTCTCCAAAATAATATATTTTTGAGTTGTTTATGAAAGTATATATTTTCTTTCATTCCGAAAGTAATATATTTTCAATGTGTGACAAAATATGGCATATTTTATAATAGTTGTAAAAATCCATACTTTGCCGTTTCTTTGGTTTCAGAAATACCATTTATCACATTTGTCAAGATACGAATTTATTTCTGGAATATATATATATATATATATATATAGGGGAAGGTTCTATGCAGAACACTAAATATCGCGAGAACATGCAGAACAAAATGAATCACTCATTTTTTCAATCCTATAAACCTAAAAAGTAAATGAAAATGTTATAAATGGAAGATTTATTGTTTCTCACACCAGAATTTAAAACATAATATGAAAAATCTTCAGTTTTTAAATAACCTACACACATGTAGGTTATGTGCAGGCTAAATTACCTACATGTATGTAGACTATGTGTAGGGAAAATATATTATTTTTTTATGTATATATAATACACATATGAATGTAAGAAACATAAAATTTAATAAATATGAACCTTAAAACCCAAAATTTAGTGATTTAGAGTTGTTCTTTTTGTTCTCGCAATAATTAGTGTTCTGTAATGATCCCTATCCTATATATATATATTCCAAAGTGTCCATTGTCCGAATCGTCCAATATTTGAGTATAAGTTATATATTTATTTTCTTGTGATATTGTAATTCTTTAAAATACAATTTTTAGTATTTTTGTGTGATATATATTATTTTCAAGTTTCTAATTTTTAGTATAACTAATACAAGCAATATACATGTAGCATATAATTTTTGTGACTTCTAAATATATATTTTCCTAAATATATACTTAGTCATTTTTATTCTTGAAAATCAACCTCCAATACTTGTAATTTTTATAACAAAAATTATGGCAAATTTTATATTTAAAACCATGATAAAAAATTTACTTGTAAACACTTGTTTAAAAATATTTTTCTAAGTGTTGAATTTTTACAAAAATTTTTCCATAGTTTCCCTTGAAAATGGAGGTTTCCATGCTTATAGCATATCATTTTCTTTTCAAAAATTCATCATCAATCATCAATAGTATTCTACAACTTACCATGAGCCATAAACATGCACTTTTACAAGATGGTTTGAACTTGAAGTTTTATAAAATCTTGTAGTAACTTAACATGATGTTTAACATGGTTTAATAACACTAAAAACATGATTCTTATTTCATAAAAATCATTTTTACAAGATTTCAATCTTTACAACTTATAACTCATTTTAAAAAAAATCATCTTCTTGAATTTTTCATGTTCTCCATACATCAAGTGTTCCATTTTAACACATAAAACATGTTTACTTTCTTTTAAAACCATATCATGTTAAATCTTGTTGTAAACTTTAATTTTTTGAAACTTTTTTCTTTGAAATCTTATATTTTTAAGACTTACAACTTGTAGGAATCATCATCCTACACAAAATCAAGTTCATCTTCAAGTTCACACTTAACATAAAGGATGATCAACATAGATCTTTCAAGATTCATCCTCATACTTGCTAGATCATGTTTTAAATCATTATTTAGCAAGCTTTTATGTGGTGATCTGCACCATACATTCAAGAAATCAACAAACAAGTTCATCACATACACTTAAACAACTTAGATCTTCATGATTTCAAGCTTTATGTTTATGTTCATGTTCTTGTTTTGGTGTGATTCTTTAAATCTTTAGTTACTACATACTTTAACCACTAAAATCAAATGTAAAAACAAGATCAAGAGGGCTTACTACTAGCACAAAGGCTAGGGAAGAACAAGATGCAAGATGAAGAAGAAAAGAGTTGGTTAATAGCTCCTCAAGATGGTCCTTCAATTCTCCTTGCTTGCAACCTTCCTAAGTAGCCTTGATTCACCTTAGAACACCCTTAGATTGCTTGGAAATGGATTGAAAATGGAAGTGTGTGTGAGTGTGATAGTGGCCGTGAGTTTGAGAGGGGAAGAAGAAGCTATTTTGTTGTTTGAATGATGATAATGATAAGTGTTAAAGGCTAGTGGATATTTATCAAGTTCTTCCAACATATGTTTACAAAATGGTTCCTATGCTTAATATCTTTATAACATTCAAAATAAAATAATCAAGAAATGTTGGGGTGTGGGACCCTCTTTGTAACCATCCATGGGGGGGGGGGGGGGTAGCTAGTGGTGTTTCAAATATTAGTTAGGTGATTAGTTAAGGTTTAAGTGATCTAGTTAAAGCTTTAATGTGTTTATGTGTTTTGAGGTTTAATATGATGTTTATTGGTGATAACTAGTCTTGTAATACTAAAACAATGCTTCTACTTCATTTTTTGGTGTTTCGGGTAGTGTCCGGTTATTCGTTTGGTTACCGGTTCGTTAAGGTGCTAAATTGCACAGTTTAGTGTGTTATGAGATACCTTTTATGACAATTTTCATTCCCGATACTTTACAGATTATTCTGGACATTTAAACTTTGTTTCTGCACATTATTTTGATGTTAAATTGCTGACTTTTGCTGATTTCTGCAGAATTCTGCATTTAGGGTGTGTTTCGGGTACTTTTTAGTGCTTAAATCGTCACTCGGAAGACAGTTTTATAACCCTTACTTTCCTACATAGAATTCTAGTGTAAACTTTGGTTCCGGGACTCACTCTGTGTCCTAACATGATGTCTGTCTGAGTACCGAACTCCCGTCAGCACTACTAGTTTATCTGATTATTGTGTGTAAGGACTTGCAAAATTGTCCATAAATGACCCGTAAGTGAAAACCCGGACCCCTGAAACCCGAATGTGCATAAAAAACCAAGAAAACAAGAATCTTAAGTTTCAGGCGGGCCGCGTAAAACGTAAGCTTAGGCTTACGCGGGCTGCGTCAAAGTAAAATTTACCGGATAAGCGTTCCAGGCCACTTGTCGCACACGTGGCGGACCTACCGGTGACACACAAGCCCTACACGTAGACTAGGGGCCCTCGCGGGCCGCATAAAACCCTTGTTAAGGTTTACGCGGGCCGCGTAAAACTCAATATGTTGCTATAAGTAGCCTGTGCATGGGACTTGCTTCTCTGTTTGAAATTTTAGTTTCAAAAGTCCATATTCTGCTTAAAAACGAGTATTAAGGGGTCACGACGCTGCTACGATACAGGGTATTAACTCGATTACTGCTACGAAACAATGTCGATCGATTGAAACCGATCCGATGCATGTTTAAGTGCTGCCAGTATTTGGGCTATACTTTGTCATTCGTCGTGAGGGTTTTGATTTCGTGAGTTTATCGTAAATTGTTGTATTAAGTTACTGACCTAGTTTCGTGTGCATTGTTGTTTAAATTAGGTTATCAGGCTTATCAGTAGGCTAAACTCTGCCCAATTAAACTTGCAAAGTGAGTCATTCTCTTTTTATCAACTATTTTACTAAATTTCAAATTATTTTTAAAAGTTATAATTACAGGGATTAAGTCGTGGTTATCTTAACTCACTGGCAAGTGGGGTATTGTGCACATTACTAATTTCTCACGGTTAGGTTAACAAACCTAACAGTGATAATCATCACTACTTGGGTGAAAGGACCCAATAGTGGTATGACCATCGTCACCAGGGTTTGACACGGCGCCAGATAAAAATAAGATAGTAGCCATTGTAATCGCTCTTATGCTGTACTCTATAACTAATGTGTCGTTTTATTTAACCTGAATGACTCGCCAGTATTTCCCCGCTGATAAAATATTTTTAAACATGTTTCAGGTGACTTACTGTGAATCAAGGAAAAAGTGCTACGGAGCACTAACAAGCTTGAAGTGGTGGCTCAATCAATTAAATAAACATGTTTTGTAAAACAAGGGATTTCCTCGTGAACTTCCCTTTACTGTAAATTACGGGGTTTGTCCCAAATTATGAAATAAAATAATTGGGCGTTTTCAAGTTTTAAATGATCCTGGTAAACTTCCGCTGTCAACTCAAATAATAAATACCACGGGTTTCTGTCCCGCGGCTCCTGGACCGGGTCACACCGGGACGGGGGCCGTGACAGAAAAAGGTGGTATCAGAGCCACTGATTTAAGCCAATTAAGTATTTAGAAATTCTTAATTTCTCAAATTGCCACTTTGTGATTCTGTGAAAATTTAACTTGCAATATATAACTTTCTAAGTAGAGTTTTGTGTTTTCTCTATATCTGCTAAACAACATGAATGAGTTGTCTGAAGCTCTTCAGAATCTCAATATCCATTCTGCTGGTATGGAAGTTTCCAGAGACTTTTCCGATTATCTGGCCGACACTGAAGAACCTATGGAATTCCTGGCTCAAGCCCAGGAGAAACCCAAGACGAAGAAAAGAAGGAGAATCATAGGCTGGAGACGCGCACGAAGGAAGAAGCCACCTGCCCAGAGGATTAAAAAGACTGAGGAACCAAAAGACAAAGGCAAGGGAAAAGAGATCGGGGAAAGTTCAGGGCAAGCCCAGGAAATGCCACCGTGGGAAGAGCTGGATCGCAAACTGGCAAATTGTGACCTCATTGGACCTGCCAATGAAGACCTCTTCAATTACCCAGTTGAATCACAACTTCCAGTTAATTTGGAACCTGCTATCCCAGATCCCATTGTCAACCACCAACTTCTACCCGGAGAGCTGGAGGAATGGTGGACAAGTGATTGGCAATTTCAGAATCTTTTGAATAACCCTAATACCTTTTTCCCCCAGTTTGACCCTGAGCCTGCACCAAACCCACCTATGAGCACTGAGAACTTGGCTGAACTCCGCCACTATGGAGAGGAGCTTGTGGACGCAGGAAATAGAATCCGGGAAATGGGGGAGAGGATATCATGGAAATACGACGAGAGGGAACGTCGTTTCTGAAGTGCCAGCTGACAGGGATCGTATGTGGTTGTGCGGTTACGTGTTTAATAATAATAAAATAATAATAAAAATTAATAAAAATATAATCATGTAAAATAACTTAAAATAAAACTTTTGTAATATAACTGGTGTGTATGGATGCATACTAATATATAAAAATATCAACGTCGTAAAGTCGACAATTTTGGCTATACGTGTTGACATGATCATGTGTGATTGTTTTATTGTGACTAATTATTAATTATTCTATTTTATGCCAATAATTTATACATTTGTATATTGAAAATTATCAGATGGAACCCGCCGTCAATGAGCCAGTTAACAAAGTTAACTAATCTGAGCAAAACAATGAAGATCACTTTCTTAATAGGCAAGATATAGAAAACATCGTTGCCCAGGGAATAGCAAATGCTATTCCAGCAATCCTTGCTGCTGCCCGAAATCCAGTTGAACCTCAACCAACTACTCCCAGCAAACGTACTCACGGCGACAATTTCAATAATAGTGTAAATGGAGGCGGCAACAATAATAATAATGATGATGTGATGCAAGCCCCATTTCTTAAGAAAATGAAAGTTGCAACGCCTGGTTGCACTTACAAGGAATTTCTTGCCTGTAAACCAATCGAATTTGCAGGCAATGAAGGGGCAACTGCCGCACTGCGTTGGTTAGAGAAAACCGAAGCAGTAATTAAAATAAGTAAATGTGCCGAGGAAGACAAGGTCATGTACGCGTCGCATATTTTTAAAGAAGGGGCACTAGAATGGTGGAACACGGTACTACAAGCTAAGGGAAGCGATGTGGCTTATGCCATGAATTGGGATGAATTTAAGAGACAAGTAGAAAGAAAATTATGTCCCGAATATGAAAAGAAACAAATGACAAATAAGTTCCTAAACCACCGGATGGTAGATGTGGATTGTCGAGGGTATACTTCGACATTCTTCGAGTATGCTAGAATTGTACCTACCCTGGCTTCGCCAGAACTGGTACTTATTTCTCGCTATATTTGGGGTTTAATTAGCGAGATTCGTGATATCGTCAAAGCTACGAGACCCCGCACAATTGAAGATGCGGTGGAATTAGCCAACACCTTAACTGACGGGCTGGTACGCACAAGAGAAGAAAACGGAAGAAAGAAGTGGCCCAAAAGATTACCCAAGGATTTCGTGTGGGTAATAGTAGTAATTTCAAGAAAAAGGGAACCGGGCAACCTTCCATTGCTCCATTTTGCAGTACCTGCAAAAGAAAGCATTTTGGAAGATGCAAAGGGTATTGCAATTTCTGCAAAATTTCAGGGCATCAAGAGGAAGATTGCAGAAGAAAGAAATCAACAATCTGCTTCAACTGTGGAGAAGCTGGACATTTTAGACCTGACTGCCCCAAATTGGTCAAACCAGCTGACAACAAAGCCAAACCTGCAGAAGGAACTACAAAAAAGAATGCAACAACATTCCAGTTAACTACCCAAGAAGCAGAACTCATCCCAGATGTGATAGCTGGTACGTTCCTAGTTCACAACGTTTATGCGAAGGTATTATTTGACTCTGGTGCAAACCAAAGTTTTATAAATGCTTCATTCTGCCAAGCTCTTAACCTACCCTTAACCAACCTTAAACAAATTTTCACGGGAGAAACCGCAGATGGTAATTCTGTTCACATAGATAAGGTTTTGCAAAAAGGAAAGACAGAACTCTTAGGCCATAAATTTTCTGCAAACCTGTTACCTATGAATTTAGCTGGATTCGATGTGGTGTTAGGAATGGATTGGTTAGTAGCCAACCATGCTCGAACCCCCTGTGATAAGAATTCCATAGAAATTCATGCACCCACCGGGGAAATAGTGGTGATTACAGGAAATAAGCCACGTAAGCCACTGAAATTCATTTTAGTAATAAAAATGGCCAGTTATTCAAGAAAACAAGGAATAGTGTATATGATTTTGGTAATCATTAACACTAAAGGTAAGGAACTTAAGGAAATTCCTGTAGTATCGGAATACTCAGATGTATTCCCCGAAGAACTACCTGGATTACCACCTGACAGGGAGGTAGAATTTAGAATTCATCTAATTCCTGGAACTACACCGATAGCTAAGGCACCTTATCGGTTAGCACCAACCGAAATGCTAGAATTAAAAAAACAGTTAGATGAATTGTTAAGTAAAGGATTTATACAACCTAGTTCATCCCCTTGGGGAGCACCCGTGTTGTTTGTGAAAAAGAAGGATGGTTCAATGCGAATGTGTATCGATTACAGGGAATTAAATAAGATTACAATTAAGAATCGATACCCATTACCTAGGATTGATGATCTTTTCGATCAACTTCAGGGAGCTAGATATTTCTCTAAAATAGATTTACGCTCCGGATACCATCAGTTGAAAGTACAAGAAGAAGACATACCTAAAACTGCTTTCAGAACTAGGTATGGTCATTACGAGTTTACAGTCATGCCCTTTGGACTAACAAATGCTCCTGCAGCATTTATGGACATGATGAATAGGATCTATAAACCATATTTGGATAAATTCGTAATTGTCTTCATCGACGATATACTTATTTATTCCAAAAGTCAGGATGAGCATTGTGAACACTTGCATGCACTCTTAACTTCGTTAAGAAAAGAGAAGCTTTACGCCAAATTCTCGTAGTGTGAATTTTGGCTACAAGAGGTACAATTTTTAGGACACATGGTGAATCACGAAGGTATTTACGTAGATCCCTCCAAAATAGAAGCGATCACCAAATGGAAAATCCCACAATCAGCCATGGAAGTTAGAAGTTTTCTAGGGTTAGCCGGATACTATAGACGGTTTATTAAGGATTTTTCCAAAATAGATGTACCATTAACTAAGCTAACCTGTAAAGCAGTGAAGTTTGAATGGAGATCTAGACAAGAAGAGGCTTTTAAGATTTTAAAGCAAAGGTTAACAAACGCCCCAATTCTTGCCTTACCAGAAGGGACAGAAGATTTTGAAGTTTATTGTGATGCTTCTAAGCTAGGATTAGGATGTGTGTTAATGCAACGCAAGAAGGTAATTGCGTACGCCTCAAGGCAATTAAAAAAGCACGAAGAAAACTATATGACTCATGACTTAGAGTTAGGAGCCATAATTTTTGCCCTTAAGATTTGGAGACACTATCTGTACGGAAGTAAGTTTACTGTCTATACAGATCATAAGAGTTTAAGATACATATTTGGGCAAAAAGAATTAAACATGAGGCAAAGAAGATGGATGGAAATTCTAAGTGACTATGACTGTGATATTCAATATCACGAAGGAAAAGCAAACGTAGTTGCAGATGCCTTAAGTCGTAAGTATCATGAGAAACAACGACGAGTTCGTGCTCTTAGATTAAGTTTACAATTAGATTTAATGGAACAACTGAAACACATTCAAGAAACAGCAATTAAGGATGATGCTGAAGGAATGAAGGGAAGAATAAAAGAATTAGAACAAGGAAGTGGATGGAATTTGGAGATTCCACAAGAAAAGAATTTGGGTACCTAAGCAAGAAAACTTAAGAAATAAGATTTTAGAGGAAGCCCATAAATCTAGGTATACCATACATCCTGGTAATAATAAGATGTACCAAGATTTAAGAAATAACTTCTGGTGGATAGGAATGAAAAAGGATATAGCTAGATATGTATCTATGTGCTTAACTTGCTCACAAGTTAAAGCAGAACACCAGAAACCTTCAGGGTTACTCCAACAATTAGAAATGCCTGTATGGAAATGGGAGATCATAACAATGGACTTTGTTACTAAGTTACCCAAAACAAGAAAAGGTAACGATGCGATTTGGGTAATTGTGGATCGATTAACCAAATCAGCTCATTTTCTACCCATGAAGGAAACCTTTAGCATGGAAAGATTAGCAAAATTATATGTAGACGAGGTAGTATCCTTACATGGAGTCCCACTCTCCATTATATCGGATAGGGATAGTCGTTTCACTTCACATTTCTGGACAAGTTTTCAAGAAGCAATGGGGACCCGACTAAATTTAAGTACTGCATACCATCCCCAAACAGACGGACAAAGTGAAAGGACGATCCAAACCCTGGAAGACATGCTTAGAGCATGTGTTATAGATTTTGGGGGAAACTGGGATGACCACCTACCTTTAATTGAGTTCTCCTATAACAATAGTTACCATTCAAGCATCGAAGCTGCCCCGTTCGAAGCACTATACGGACGTAAATGTAGAACTCCAGTCTGTTGGGTAGAAATAGGAGAGAGTCAATTATCAGGTCCCGAGATCGTGCAAGAAACCACCGACAAGATCACTCAAATCAAGGAAAGAATAAAGACGGCTCGAGATCGCCAAAAGAGTTATGCAGACAATCGACGCAAGCCACTAGAATATCAAGTGGGAGACAAGGTACTCTTGAAAGTTTCTCTTTGGAAAGGAGTAGTTCGGTTCGGTAAAAAAGGAAAGCTAAGTCCAAGGTACGTAGGACCATTCCCAATAATCCCGCAAATAGGACTGGTCGCCTATCGCTTGCAACTACTAGAAGAGCTAGCTGGAGTACATGATGTATTTTATGTATCTAACCTCAAGAAATGTCTATATGACGAATCGCTAGTAGTCCCTCTTCAAGACATACAGGTGAATGAAAAGTTGAAGTTCGTGGAGAAACCGCTTCAAATAGAAGACAGAAAGATTAAGTTTCTCAAACACAAAAGATTGGTACTGGTCAAAGTCAAGTGGGATTCAAAAAGAGGACCCGAATACACCAGGGAGCTGGAATCGAAGATGAAGCGAAAATATCCTCACTTATTTCAGTAAATCTCAAGGACGAGATTTTAAATAAGGTGGGGAGGATGTAAGGACCTGCAAAATTGTCCATAAATGACCCGTAAGTGAAAACCCAGACCCCTGAAACCCTAATGTGCATGAAAAACCAAGAAAGCAAGAATCTTAAGTTTCAGGCGGGCCGCGTAAAACGTAAGCTTAGGCTTAAGCGGGTCGCGTCAAAGTAAAATTTACCGGATAAGCGTTCCAGGCCATGTGTCGCACACGTGGCGGACCTACCGGTGACACACAAGCCCTACACGTAGACTAGGGGTGCTCGCGGGCCGCGTAAAACCCATGTTAAGGTTTACGCGGGCCGCGTAAAACTCAAAATGTTGCTATAAGTAGCCTGTGCATGGGACTTGCTTCTGTGTTCGAAATTTTAGTTTCAAAAGTCCATATTCTGCTTAAAAACGAGTATTAAGGAGTCACGACACTGCTACGATACAGGGTATTAACTCAATCACTGCTACGATACAATGTCCGATCGATTGAAACCGATCCGATGGATGTTTAAGTGCTGCCCGTATTTGGGCTATACTTTGTCATTCGTCGTGAGGGTTTTGATTTCGTGAGTTTATAGTAAAGAGTTGTATTAAGTTACTGACCTAGTTTCGTGTGCATTGTTGTTTAAATTAGGTTATCAGGCTTATCAGTAGACTAAACTCTGCCCAATTAAACTTGCAAAGTGAGTCATTCTCTTTTTATCAACTGTTTTACTAAATTTCAAATTATTTTCAAAAGTTATAATTACAGGGATTAAGTCGTGGTTATCTTAACTCACTGGCAAGTGGGATATTGTGCACATTACTAATTTCTCATGGTTAGGTTAACAAACCTAACAGTGATAATAATCACTACTTGGGTGAAAGGACCCAATAGTGGTATGACCATCATCACCAGGGTGTGACACGACGCCAGATAAAAATAAGTTAGTAGCCATTGTAATCGCTCTTATGCTGTACTCTATAACTAATGTGTCGTTTTATTTAACCTGAATGACTCGCCAGTATTTCCCCGCTGATAAAATATTTTTAAACATGTTTCAGGTGACTTACTGTGAATCAAGGAAAAAGTGCTATGGAGCACTAACAAGCTTGAAGTGGTGGCTCAATCAAATAAATAAACATGTTTTGTAAAACAAGGGATTTCCTCGTGAACTTCCCTTTACTATAAATTACGGGGTTTGTCCCAAATTATGAAATAAAATAATTGGGCATTTTCAAGTTTTAAATGATCCTGGTAAACTTCCGCTGTCAACTCAAATAATAAATACCACGGGTTTCTGTCCCGCAGCTCCTGGACCGGGTCACACCGGGACGGGGGCCGTGACATTGTGTTAGTTTCGTTCTGTGCACTAATTTAACGGTTTCAAGTTGCATTTAGCAATCGTATGTAACTGTAACATGTAATGTATTTGTGAGTTCTTTGAAAGTAAATCATGGAATCATTCATATCATTAGTTCATCATACACAACCATATATCCCAAGTTACTGTTCACATTGTACGGAAATAAATTTAAAAGTGCCAGTTGTCACATCATGTGTTTGGTTGACAATGAAATTGGATTTGTAATTAGACATGAATTCCTTCAAATTTCTTTAACTAAAGGAATTCAAAATCCTTATTGTATGTGAAGGAATTAAAGTAAATTCATTGGAATTTTCGACCGTTTCGACCCGCACCGTTTCAAACCCGCACCATTTCAAACCGTACTGTTTCGACGCGTACCGTTTTGACGCGAACCATTTCGATGTTTACCGCTTCGACCTGTACCGTTTCGACTCGAACCGTTTCGATCTGAACCGTTTCGACCCGTACCGTTTCGACCAGTACCGTTTTGACCCGTACCATTTCGACCAGTACCGTTTCGAGCTGTACCGTTTCAACCAACTAAACTACGTTGTAAGTTTTAACATCTAATAAAATTCAAATAACTTAACAAGCTAATCATATTCAAGTACAACAGGTTACGCAAAGTAGTTGAGTAGCAAACTAGGCATTAACAACTGAAATTTGAAGGTTGGAAACGGGTTGCTCGGAGGTCTTTGAGGGGTTGGAAAGGGGCGGCCGATAGTGTGAACAGTGGCAAAAGGTTGGAAGTGGTCGGTCCTTAGCGGTCTTGTCTTAACACACGTGCTGGGGGGGGGGGGGGGGTAAATTGACAGATCTTTGTTTTAGGAAGGAGATATTAGGTTTAAAGATGTGGTTGAGTTGATACTTAAGTTTAATTCAAGTTGGTAATGCCAATAATGAAAATTAAATAAGTCAGTTTATCAGTTGGTTGTATTCTTGTCTCAATTAGCTTCATTATCTTATCTTGGGTCGATTTATCGAATGATCAAATATTGTATATAGGACTTTTAACTTTTCAAACTTTCATGCGATATCTAGACTAGTATTTTCGTCATTGTTATTTTATAGACGAATGACAAATTATGCGTTAGGATGAAAAGGTAAAGAAATGTATTTGTAACACCCTAAAACTTGCAATACGTTTAAAGTATTTAATGAATGAATGGATTTAATGAAATGAGTTTTAGCTTATGGAATAGATTTTGCACAAAATAGAAAGTTTAGGATGGGCTATAGGTCTCTAATCCTTGCTATATAAGGAAAAGAGAAAAATGTAATTTGCGTCCCTGTGGTATGTCCCAAACATCAACCTGAGCCCCTAAATTCATTTTTTGGTTTTTTGAGCCCCTGAGCTTATGAATTTATAACAGTTTGAGTCCCTGCCGTCAGTGTTCCGTCAGTTTGACCGTTTAACAAGTGTGAAAAGTCCTTTTTGCCCTTGACCCTTAACATCTACACTTAATAGCAGTGGCAGATCAGTTCCACCATCTTCCTCACACTTCTTAACAAGATCTCCCAACTCCCAACACCTTCATCTTCCATCATCAGTTCCATCATCTTCATCTTCATCGATAACAATCCATCATCTTCCTCACACCTTCATCTTCCATCATCAGTTCCATCATCTTCATCTTCATCGATAACAATCCAAGGTAAAATCGACACTATGTTTTGTGTGAAAATATTGTTTGTATTGGTTTTGTTTGATTCTTGTGGGTTTTTGTCTCGGATATCAAAACAGAGGGTTATCTTCATACGGGTTAGATAACTCATATACGGAATGAATACGGTACTAAATTCATTATACGGTTTGATTCTTGTGGGTTTAGGGTATCAAAACAGAGGTTTTGAATGAGTTTTGGTTTTGATTCTTGTGGGTTTAGGGTTTAGGGTATCAAAACAGAGGTTTTGAATGTGTTTTGGTTTTGATTCTTGTGGGTTTAGGGTATTAACTGAGTATATTGTTCAAAATGCATCAAAACAGAGGTTTTGAATGTGTTTTGGTTTTGATTCTTGTGGGTTTAGGGTTTAGGGGTATCAAAACAGAGGTTTTGAATGTGTTTTGGTTTTGATTCTTGTGGGTTTAGGGTATCAACTGAGTATATTGTTCAAAATGCATCAAAACAGAGGTTTTCAATGTGTTTTGGTTTTGATTCTAGTGTGTTCATCATATTGATTTTTGGTTTGATTCGATGATTTGGGTTCCTCATATTAAGAACTGATCGGATCAGTTTCGGATTGATGTGTTCCTCATATTGATTTTTGGTTTGATTCGAATGTGTTCCTCATTTGAATGTGTTTTGTTGTACAGAATGACTGCAGATGTAAAGATACGCAAAACACCAACTACGAAGGCGAGGACACTTGACAACCTCCTAGAAGATGGTGCGGTGCACATAAGGAAGTGATTGATATGAATGAATATAACCCCAGTGGAGCTCTTCGATTTTCCTTGAAATTCCAGAGCTCGCTAATTACATATCTACCACTTGGGTTATATTCATTCAAATGAATGAATATAACCCCAGTGGCAGATATGTAATTACCTACACTGGGGTTATATTCATTCATATCTGCTACATTCCGAAGTGCACCCGTCAGTAAAGATCCACAATTGCTTGTGGTGGTATGACGTTTTGTCTCTGTATTGTATGTTACGGTCTTTTGTTATCTAGTCTGTAAGTTCCGTCAAGTCTACGAAGTTGGTATGACGTTTTGTCTCTGTATTGTATGTATTAAAAGTTTACATTTAATATACAATTTAGGCTTTAATAATTTGTTATACATAGTATACATTTAATTATTAGATTGCATTTATTTAAAAAGAGTTAATTATTAGATTGCATTTATTTAAAAATAAAAGAGTTAATTTGAAGTATTAGATTTCTTAAGAAAAAAACAAAAAATGAATTTAGGGGCTCAGGTTGATATTTCACTCATACCATAGGGACGCAAAGTGTTATTAATATATGCCAAAAGACGGTCTTACCCCTGCCTCAAACAGTCAAACTGACGGCAGGGACTCAAAGTGTTATGAATTCATAAGCTCAGGGGCTCAAAAAACCAAAAAATGAATTTAGGGGCTCAGGTTGATGTTTGGGAGATACCACAGGGACGCAAATTGCATTTTTCTCCAAGGAAAAAGATGAAACCCTAATCTCATTTTGTCCATCATCTTCACCAAATCTAAATAGAGGTTAGAGAGAGAAAGTGAAGAAAAAAATAAAAGTCAAAGGAATTGAAGATTTAAAGATTCGGGTAAAAATACTTCTAGTTTTGTTTTTTAATGGTTTTAGGTTAAATATGTTTTTTTTTAAATCAAAACGGGTGGATATTGTTGAGTTAATGAACAATGAATTTTGTTTCATGGAAGTCAAACAAACATTTTGGGCATAAAAATGTGATTTTATGCTAAAAACGTTCTTGGATAAGATGAACTTGTCGAGGATGGCGACACTACACCAACGTGGGAAATTTTGAAGATAATGGTGTGGATTTCATTGATAACCAGTGATTGGTGACACGAGTCATGGGTGACCGTTAGTGTCACTAGGATTGATGGTTGGCGACACTCTCATAGTCGCAAGTAAGGAGGTTGGCAGTAGTGTGGGTATCAAGTCCTAACGCAAGATAGGCAACATTATGCTGTGTTAGTGCATATTTTTTGTGTCCGCCACTATGCAGATGAGCTAGATAGAGCGTGTGTTGAATATTGGATACATGAGAGTTAGATTCGAACACATGAGATTTGGTGCTTAGAAGTGCTTTATACGGATGAGACTCATCCGCACGAATGAAGTCCACTCGTACGGACAAGGCGGATGAGTCATGCCTATAAATAGGTTCATATTGTCAAGTTTTGGAGTTCCCAGAGGGGAAATGCTTCTCCAGCTTGTAAATGATATATACTCTTTAGGTATGAATGATGCATATTTGCCGAATCTTGGATTCTCAATTGGTATCAGAGTACGGTTTCCGGGGGAACGCCGTAACCAAGTCTGACCAACCCAGCGCGGGCCTGGTTAAGACAACGTAGTCTGGGCAGATCTTGCCTAGGGCAGCTGTTTAGCCGGTGTGACATTTGGTCACTCAAAAAGAAAGTCACCATTCAAAAAAAAAAAAAAACATAAACATAAACCACGTATAAACCCGTATATACAGTGTTAAACAAATATGTTTGGTTCTCATAGTTGTTACTTCAAAATTGATACTTAACGGGTAAAAGCCAAGCAAAAGCAGAAGTAATCTAAATATTGGTTTTGTTATTATTAAAACAATATCTGTGTAGTCATGTTTAGCACCGTAACATATAAAAAGTTAGCAAAATACGTATTATTAACCTGACTCGAATGATGAAAGAATTGGACGGTTCAATGCGCTAATGAACACTTAAACTATTTTCCCGCGTCATTCAAAATTGTATCAAAGCATTAAATCAAGCAATTTGTCGCCATTGTTCCTGAAACGTTTTATTTAACGCATTGATTTTGACATCGCGCTAGTCCTAGCACTCGTACCCCATTCCTTGGCTTCCGCAACTGCTCTTTCTCGGTCACTAGCCGATGCCTTATTGGCCTTATTGATATAACAAAACGCTTGAGATGGAGATAATTTAATTGGAGAATCCACTAATTCTATCGTGTCGTCTGTTTCGTCTCCAAGAAAAGTAAGAGCAGTAACCACATCGCTGATCAATGGTCGAGCCGATGCATCAACGTTTAGACACATGGCTGCAACTGCGATTGCTTGGTTCAAACCTTTTTCGGAGTAGTCTCCTTTTAATAGTGGATCGGCTAATTCCGTGAATCTTTGAGGGTTCTTGAAATTTGGATACGCCTGCTCAATAATAAATTTAACATCAATCTGGATATGCCTGCTCAATTATAGATTTATCATAAGACAAACTTATTACAGAGTGGGTGTTCATCGGACTCTTTAAATAAAAGAAAATACCATGCGATTTGAAACATAATATATAGTTGTTTTGAACTTGGAAGCGGTATCTAACCCACCATTTACCTATACTATGTATTTTCTTTTCAATTTTGAAATACATAGACATTCATATGTATAATATTCATGAACCAATCTTATCATTTTTAAGCAATTAACATTTTTTAATTATAAACAAGCAGCCGGCTGGTTTGGTTTGTCGATTTTCGAATTAAAAAATGATTATCTTAATTTCCGTATAACCACACAATCTATTTCAAAACGTACCCCTAACTTCTAAAAGCAAATGATAGAGCTAAGCAAGATGTAAATCAGTAATTACCCAAGAAACTAGATTTTGGTCTTTATTTCTCCTTCTTGTATCAATGGCTCTTCTTCCGGTGATGAGCTCCAACAATACTACTCCAAAACTGTAAACATCAGATTTGGTTGTCAACTGACCCGTTCTTTGATACTCAGGTGCACAATATCCGTATGTCCCCATTACTCTGGATGACACATGCGATTTGTCTCCCTCGGGTCCAAGCTTGGCTAACCCAAAATCTGAGAGTTTGGCATTGAAATCTTGATCAAGTAGGATGTTGGAGGATTTCAAGTCACGGTAAATAACAGGTGGGTTAGCCTTATCGTGCAAATATTCTAGACCTTTTGCAGCATCTAATGCAATTTTCATCCTCGTGAACCAAGGTAGCGGGGCTTTCCCTCTTGGAAGATCTGCCAATATGTAAATGTAAAAAAAACTAAGACTAAAATTAAGATAAAAAATAAATTTTACCATTTTTGTACATTATCTAGCTATGCTAATATCATATCATAGAAGTATACAATTACAAACTTTAGACTAATCTTGATCTTGAGTTTGTATACTTGTATAAGCTATCAGAGCATATGACGAATCGAAAATCAAATCATTTTCATTTATGATGTGAATCTTTACAAATCAGGCACAAACTTCCTATCTTCAGAAAATGTATACAAGTAAATGCTAAACCTACTACCAACTATCACACCAATGAGCTGCTGCACATATACCATTTTAATGATTTACATGATTGACATACCTAGAAGTTGATCTTCTAGTGAGCCTCCAGACATATATTCATAAACAAGAAGTCGTTGATCGCCATCTGCGCAATATCCTACAAGATTCACCAAATTTGGGTGATGGAGAAGGCTCAACATCAGAACCTCGACCAGGAATTCTCGGTTTCCTTGCAACCCGTTGCGATCCAGTTGCTTCACAGCCACAACCTGGATAATTTATGAGAACATAATCTAAATTTGTGTTACAAATACATTAATTAATATGATATAAGAATACAACCATAAACTTAATTGAAGTTCGATCACTTTGGGCTTCAAAATCGTTCCCTTAGTTACCTTTAAAGGCCGTGTATAATATCCAAGTGTTATCATCATTAATTTTTCTTTGAATTTTCAAGTATAGTCATGAAAGATATAGATAAATTGTATATATATATATATATAGTTCAAGTTGGGTGGTTTTAGTGTGTTACCTACCTAGCCTACATGTCCCCTTTATTTTGGCATGTATATATATATATATTCACCTGGCCGGTTTTAGCAAGTTTTCCTTTGTAAACTCGGCCGAATCCACCTTCACCAATGAGGGATTCTTGCCGGAAATTATTTGTAACAGCCGCTAGTTCCCGGAAAGTGAAAGTTTGAGCTGCAATACTCTCATCGGCAGATGCTTTTATGGCAGCTTCGTTACTCTTAGGGGAAGCAGCATTTTGCATCTTGCCTTCTGTTTGTTGATCATCTATAAGATAACGAATGTAGTATAAGTATTTTTTTTTTTTTTTAAATTTTAATCGAATGGATAATAGTTTTGCAATCATATTTCATATACTTTTCAAAAGAAAATAAAATTAATTACAAGTATCTTGACCTTTCTTTTACAGCCGATAAATGAAAAACGGTGTTGTTGAATGATTATGGACGATGCTTACCGGTCAGAGGCGGTTCGTTGGACGAGGGTGAATTAGGTACATTCGGGCTTATCCCTCTTCGACTTGCATGTCTTCTTGATCTTGTCTTCTCTTTTGACGAAAAACACGAAAAACAATTCATGTTTTCTATCAAATCTGATTTCTTTAAAACATGAAATATAAACGCATTCATATGCTATGATCAAGATCTATTAACCCTACATAAATCCTTAAAGAAACATGAAAACTCTAATATCAAATCCTTCACATCAATTATAATTTCTCAAACTGTTTAGAACAAGAGAATTACGGATCGTCAAATCCTTTAGTTAGAGAAAAAAATGGGGTAAAGAAAATAGAGAAGATCCCAAATCATAGGAATGTAATGTAATTATAAATTCGAGTTAAAAGATTAGTGGTAAAATGACGTGTTAAAGACATTACAGTAAGGCCACTAGGGGCGGTTACGTTCGTCCGTTATAGAATTGTTCCATGCGTGGAACAAACACAATTTCCACCGCCACCTACAAAGTCTACGCGTGATAACATGCACAAATTCAAAGTCCGTTATTTTCTTCACGCCGTGATGGTTTTATTTTGTGAGGGTAATTGTTGGTTGGGGGGAAATTGTTGGGTGTGGTGGTGAGTGATGACCATTGCCACTAAAAAATGATATGAGTGATGGAAAAATGGTTGATGACATGGCGGAACTTGATTAGATGTTTGTGAGTGATAGAATTTTTGCAAGTGATACCACCCCCACTCCCCTAATGCAAGTATCTGTATCTATTCAATGTGTGACACGTGTGAAAGACATTTGTTTTTTGAGTTAATTACACAGATGGACCTTGTGGTTTATAGGCAGTTTCACATTTGGTTACTAACTTTTTTTTTAACATGTTTAGGTTTTATGGTTTCAATTTTGTAACACCTTTGGGTACTAACACCAAAATTATCAATATAATAACTAAAATACCCTTCCATTTTTTTTTATCAATGTAACACATTTGGGTACTAACACCTAATTTTATTTAAGTTTAAATCAATTTTACAAAAATCTATTTTTTTTATTTTCATCTTTTTATTATATCTCTTGATTAACGTAAATCTATTTGTTTTTTTTTATCTTTTTTATAAGTAAATATTTTTATATAATTTTTTAAGAAATGATAAATAATTTAGCACGATAGAAGTTGCTCAAAATCTTAAATAATTAAAAATTCAATAGGTATAATAATAGTTGGTAATATGCAAATAAATTATTATTAAGATATTAGGTTAAAACTTCGTGTATTACACGTGTTTAATGTATAAAACTTAGTTTTTGTTTTTGTAATTTTAAATAATTGGATTAAATAATATAAAACCAATAACAATAATAATAAAAGACTGTATCTTATCGGAACTAAAATGTTTCCTAAGCACATAAATACACAAATAAAAAAGAGACGTCATGGTTTAATCACATCGTCTCAAAATGTGCCAAGTAATTGATCGTAATAAACAAATCAGATTCGATTATACATTTTTACGATTTTACTACAAAATATATTAAATTAGTTGTAGTTATTTTTAAACAGTTTTTCTCGATTATGCTACATATCTTGATATATTAATTTAACTAATTTGCAGATATTATATTCATGTGTTTTCAAGATTGCTATGGATTTTAATAGATACTTATTATATCATTTGTTTCATTATTTAATTTATATTTTAAAAAGTTTTTATATATTCATAATATTAGTCAGATATTTATCTAGTATTATTTAGTAATATTATTAATAAATAAAAAATGAAGCAGACGTTTTCTGACTTTTTTAATTTTTATTTATAAATAAAAAAATAAATAGATTTTATGTTAAGTAAGAGATATAATAAAAAGATGAAAAAAAAAATTGATTTTGTAAAATTGATTTAAACTTAATAAACCTAGGTGTTAGTACCCAAAGGTGTAACATTGATAAAATTAGAAAAAATGGAAGGTATTTTAGTCATTATATTGATAATTTTGGTGTTAGTACCCAAAGGTGTTACAAAATTAAAACCATAAAACCTAAACTTGTTAAAAAAGGTTAGTATACAAAGGTGAAACTAACTATAAACCATAGGATCCATTTGTGGAATTAACTCTTGTTTTTTCTATTTTCATGTCTTTCTTTCATGCTTATTTTTATAATAATATAAATAAATAATAAATTAATACTAAACCTTATCCTTCAATTTCAAACTAGCTTTTTACCCACATGCGATCGACGTTAATCCGCTTTTAACTTTTGAATATAAGTAATGAAGTAGCGATCCGCGCTTCAAATCCCAAATCGATTAACAAGCAGATTCGTAACGGAATTACACTTGTTAATAAACCAATATGTTACAACAAAATTTAAGAATAATATATATTGCTTATAGTTTTTACTCAAAATAATGAGTAACCAATTTGTAAAATATTACAAGCATTAATTTTGATGTTGTGGCAAGGGTTAAGAATAACCAAAGGCACCCCATGTTCTAAGTTGGTCACACTTTGGCATAACCCAAAAAGATGTCAAATGTTCTCTTTTCTTCCATAATGCTTGCTTGTCTAATAACAACCTGTATATGTAATATTCAATCGTCTGCTAGTCGTGCTTTGCAAAAGTATAACGAAAACATCAATGAAGCTTATCCTCGTCATACAAAAAACATGAGTGTGTAAAGGGCCGAAAAATAAATATGTCATGATTGTATAACAATCTTCAATTTACACGTACCTTGAAGTTGTTTAGAGGTGGTGAGAGATGGGTAATCCCAGGCCACTTCATGGTTCCTAGCTTTGAAACGAAACACACAACTCGGAGGAGTCACCAGATTTTCGATAGGAACTCTAGCCGGCAAAGTTCGCGGTTGTGATTTCTAAACTCCGTTTCTTGTCGTTGTGTTTTGATATGATCTTCAACATCACACATCATCATCGCCACCATGAATCTCCGTATTCATCGCGAACCTGGGTTATGTGGTTGACGAAAACAACACTACCACTTCCTGTACACTCCAATTGACATCACCATGGGAAGCTTCGTCCTAACCTTTTTACGGCCGGAGAGTCTGCGTAGTTAAATGTCGCAGCCCCTGACCCCACCCTGGGAGCGGGCGCCGCGAGAGAGAACTGGTGGTATCGGTGTTTATTAAAATTGCAGCGGATTTAAAACATCAGGATCGTAGTTAGGAAATAATTTCAGAGTTTGTAAAACACCAAACTTTTATATTAAACAAATGGGCTAAAACCCACATTTCATTGATAATGTATTTATAGGAATAAACCCTAATTTGCTGAAAATATAACTTCTTCTTTTATTTAGGTAATTTATATCCACTTTATTTAAGCCTTCAGTGCTCCATAGTTGGCTTCTAATAGCTTCACATCAAATTAACTACCTGAAACGCGTTTTAAAAAAATTTTATCAGCAAGAAATACTGGCGAATTCATTCCATTTTATAAAATGACACATTGTTATAACTTTACAGCATTAAGAGTTTTTACATTTGTTTATATCTTAACAATTTCTCAAACGGTATTGCTACTGGGGCACAATTCCCCCGTGCTTGTTTGGCTAACTCTTTGTCCAATAGTAACGAGTGTCAAGTAATGTATACAAAACCCCACACACCGATAGTAATTGCAAAATACAAAAACTTAATCACTGTAAGTATAATTATAAACATTTAGGGTTTTGTAAAGCATTTTAAATAAAATGGCTCACAATAATGTGAGAAAAAGAGAATGACTCACTTTGTAAACTTAGGTTTTACTATAGGCTTCCTGGTGATATTTTCTGATAATTTTCTTGAGTTCCTATTAAAAATATACAATGCACGCGTGTTCGTATAATAACGTAATTCAACTTTATCAATACGTCACGAGATCAAAACCCCAATGTAGTTTATAAAGCATAGCCTTTATCAGGCAGCGCCTTGGCATCCGTTGCTGGGTTCAAGATCGATCGGACAGGGTATCGAATCAGTGCTCAGGGGTTAAAACACTTACAACAGGGCAGAGCTTTTTGGTGTATAAATTTTGTTCTAAAAGCTTGAGAGAAAGAAAGAATTGAGCGAGTTGGAAAGGCAGACTGACTGCTCTATTTATACGATTTTTCTGGTCCTTGTGCCCGTCGCGGGGCGCTATAGCCCTATAGCTAGGCTTAGGTTTGACTAGTCAGGGGTGTAGGCTCGACACGTGGTCGACACGTGTCTCCAAACGTGTTTGGATAGATACGAGGCCTCCGCGTCCCGTGGAGGGTTTTCTAAAGTCTGTCGCGGGCCGCTACAGACATGAAATATTTTTTTTTCATTTTTTTCAATTACGGAGCATTTTACGGCATTTTTATGGGTTGTCATATCCTCCCAATCTTGTTTTAAATCTCGTCCTCGAGATTCACTGGAATAGGTGAGGATATTTCCTTTTCATTTCAGATTCTAGCTCCCATGTGTATCCTGGCCCTCTCTTCGAATCCCATTTTACTTTGACCAGAACTCATCTCTTGTGTTTGAGATTCTTAATCTTTAATTTTACTTCGAATCCCATTTCTACAAACTTAAGTTTTTCATTTACCTCTATATCTTGAAGAGGTATTACCAATGATTCATCTGCTAAGCATTTCTTTAGGTTGCATACATGAATTACATCATGTATTCCTGCCATTTCTTCTGGCAATTGTAGCTGATAAGCTACTGGTCCTATTCATTTGATAATTTCAAAAGGTCCAACATACCTTGGGCTTAGCTTTCCTTTCTTACCGAATCTGACAACACCTTTCCATGGTGAAACTTTTAATAGTACATTGTCTCCAACTTGAAACTCTAGTGGTTTGCGTCTGTTATCTGCATAACTCTTTTGACGGTCTCGGGTTGTTTTCAGTCTTTCCTTGACTTGGATAATTTTGTTAGTTGCTTCTTGTACAACTTTCAGGACCAGACAATTGCTTTTCTCTAACTTCTGCCCAATATAGTGGTGTTCGGCATTTCCGTCCATAAAGTGCTTCAAATGGTGCAACATTAATTCTTGTATGATAGCTATGTTGTAAGAAAATTCTATTAAAGGTAAGTGTTCATCCCAGTTTCCTCCGAAATCTATCACATAGGCTCTAAGCATATATTCCATAGTTTGAATTGTCCTTTCACTTTGTCCATCTGTTTGAGGATGATAGGCTATACTTAAATTTAGTTGGGTTCCCATTGCTTTTTGGAAATTTGTCCAAAAATGGGAAGTAAAACGACTATCTCTGTCAGACACAATAGATAAAGGAATCCCATGTAATGAAACTATTTCATTCACATACAGCTTAGCTAATTGTTCCATACTAAAAGTTTCTTTCATTGGTAAGAAATGGGCAGATTTAGTCAATCTGTCCACAATTACCCAAATTGTGTCATTACCTTTTCGTGTCTTGGGTAATTTGGTAACAAAGTCCATTGTTATCAACTCCCATTTCCAAATTGGCATTTCCAATTGCTGTAGTAATCCAGAAGGTTTCTAATGCTCCGCTTTAACCTGTGAATATGTTAAACACTTAGCAACATAATTTGCTATATCCTTTTTCAATCCTATCCACCAAATTTTTTCCTTAAGTCTTGATGGGACAACTGGCACTTTTCCATACATTCCGTACAATAATTAAACAGTAATATGTGCTTTAATAACTGTGCATGATCTAATTTACAAGACGAATGTAATTCTGATCACTGTTATATACATACAATGGCATTTCATGTTGCAAGACTTTTATCATTACTACAAGCAACACAATATAGTTCTACTAATGCACAGAACAAAGTTAGCACAGTTATCAGATGAACTAGAAGTACTGACGGGAGTTCAGTACTTAGACAGACGTGATATTAAGACACAGAATGAGCCCCAGAACCAAGTGATACACTAGGATAGTGTGTAGGAAAGTAGGGATTACGAAATTGCCTTCCTAGTGATGACATAGGTGCCGGAAAGTGCCAGAAACACCCTAAAACTGCGCAATTCTGCAGAAAATAAATAAATTCAGCAGAAATTCAGCTTTTAACATCTAAATATAATGCAGAAATGTGATTTAATGGTCTAGAATACTTTCCTAAGTGTCAGGAACCAAAACTGTCACAAAAGACTACATAAAGCACACTAAACTGCGCAATTTAGCACTTTAACGAAGAGTAATGAAACGAACAACCGGACACTACCCGGAACACCAAATTTTCACTAGAAGCATTGTTTTAGTGTCACAAAGCTAGTTATGGTCACCAAACATCATAACACATCCTATAAACATATAACACACATAACACTAACTATTATCCTTGAAAACTAACCAAGATCTTCAACTATCCATTACAACCTAACTCGCACCCCCCCCTTGTTGGCGGACCAAACATGGGTCCCACACCCTTGATTTTATTACAATTATTTATTGGATATGCTACATGCTTTTGAGACATAAAAATCCATCAAGATTGTGTTGTTGGAGAATACTTTATAAAAACCCACTAGATCCATTCATTTCTCATTTTACCACTCCAAACCACACTACCTCTCTTCTTCTTCTCCAAAGGCTACGGCCCAAACACCATCCACCATCATCCTCATTTCAAGTTTCATTCCATCCATTCTCTTGATATACAAAGGTGTAAGAAGCATCACAAGGAAGCTAGGAACCTTCGGAAGTTCAAGGACCATCACCATTTGCTTTTATCCTCTTCTTTTCTTCTCTTGATCATCCCTAGCCTTGAGCTAGTGGTAAGAACACTAATCTCTTCATTTTACATCTTATTTAAATGGTTAAAAGATTATACATGATGTTAAGTTTGAAGAACACTAAGAATCAAGAGAATGGAACATGAACATAAGCTTAAATCATGAAGAAATCATGTTGTTTATGTGTTGATTTACTTGTTGATTATTGATTACTTATGTAAATGATGTAGATCATCATATGATCTTGCTATATCATGATTAAAAACATAATCTAGCAAGATGAGAGGATGAAAGTGTTAAAGATCCATAGATCGTCCTCATGAAAGACATGAACTAGAAAGAATATATTGTTTTCTTGTAAAATGATGATTAAAATGAGATGTAAGTCTTGTAGATCTAAAATTTCAAGGATGATTTTTCAAGAAACCAAGTTAAAAATACAAGTTTTACTTAATCTTGGTTCTTAAATAAATAACCCTCATTTTTGGTGGTTAATAAAGTTTAGAAGCACATATGTGACAAGAAAAATCCATGAAGAAACATTTTTAGAGAATGTGATTGTAAGTTGTAAAGAACTAACTTCTTTAAAAATGATGTTTTTAAAGAATCAACCACACTTTAAAGGGTAACAAGACTTACTAAATACACTAGTAAGTTACTACAAATTTTTGTAAATTTTCAAGTTCATGAAGTGGTAGTTTATGCTTGTTTTTGGCAAAATTGGTAAGTGTAGATTGTTTATTGATGATTGTGGATTGATTGTGTTGATTTGCAAAAGAAAATAATATGCCTTCCATGGAAACCTCCATTTTTGGGGGAAACTATGACAAAAATTTTCTAAAAAATAAACTCTTAGAAAAATATTTGTAAACAAATATTTACAAGTATACTTCAAACCATGGATTGTTACATAAAGTTTGCCATAAATTTTTGTTACAAAAGTGACTAAATATGTATTTAGGAAAATATATATTTAGATGTCACCATGTGTGTGATTATTTGTATATTATGTGTATTCATTATATTATTTTAGGACTTGAAATAATATAACTTATCCAAATACCAAAAATTATAATCCAAAATATTACCAAAATTCCAAGAATGTGAATATACAAAGAATACACAAAATATTGGTGAAACTGAACAAAGGAATATAACTCACAAAAATATTGCGGAAAACTTATTCACAAGTATATTTTTTTGGTAAATAATATTTTGGACACAAAGGAAACAAAAATATGATTTTTACAATTATTACAAGATTATATCATATTTTTACAAGGAGAAAATATATTATTTTTGGTAAGTAAAAATATATATTTTCTTGGAATTATTAGAAGATATATTATTTTTGGAAGAAATATATATTTTCTCAAACAAACATTAAATACATTTTTTTTTTTTGGAGAAAATGTATTTTCTTAAGTAAACTTGAAATATATTATTTTGGAAGAAAAATGGATTTATATATATTTTCTAAGTTAGACTTGGAAATATAATATTTTTGAGACTTGCATGAAATTATAAATATTTTTGCCAAGGGAAAAATTATGAATAATTTTTCTAAGTAATGTTTCATAAAATATATATTTTGGAAATATATATTAATGTATTTTTACTAGAAATAATATCCCGGGAAAATTAATACAAAATTAAGTATGAGATACTTAATAAACACACTAAAAAATACGTATTCTCGCGCGGATAGTTACACGCCGGAATACGCCAGCGATACTTGGCAAAAATACAGAAGGATAAGAATACAAATACACCCATCCTTGGGGAGTTATACAAGTACAAATACATAAACTTGACAAGTCAGAATGTACTATTTTTACTAATATTCCAAAGTTCATAAATATAATTCAAGTTAAAATATGTATTATTTTAACAAATAATTATATAACTTGGAATAATATTAAGGACACAAAGAAACGTAACTCAAAAACACTTTAATACTAAGCCAAGGCACGACCCGCATGTGTAATAGACCGTAGTACGTTGTGTTGGTGCATGCGTCTGTCGACTTCGTCTTGTATCGAGTCTTGCATTACAATTGTTAGATCAGGATGCGTTGTACGAGAAATAGGGTAGGATTTATGTGTAATTGAGCTAATTTCGTTTGAACATGACATGTGACACATTCAAACGAAATTACCTTGTTTAATTTTGTTTGAAAGGCTCCATGCCACTTTCAAACGAAATCACTCACCCTATATATACCTCATGTGTCATTTCATTTGTAACAGTTCCGGTCAGTGTAACGAAGTGCTGCCGAAGTGTCCACAGACTTGTATTTGATCTGAAATCAATATACGACAGTTTAAAGTGTGAATCTAGCTGAATTGATCTTGATACTTGTGTTTCCGCCACTCGTATTGAGCAAAACTCTTCTGATCGACTTGTTCGGGTCTGAAAACGATCCTACAAGTGGTATCAGAGCTCAGGAGGAAGAGTTCATACCAATTCAGTTGAAATTTCTGTTTTCTACACCTTCTTTTCAAAATTAACCGTGAAAACTTGGTTAAAAACGGCTGATTTTTACATATCATGTGCGTAATGTTGTTTTAATAAACCCTAGAAAGTTTCAGAACTAAAATCGACTTAAAAATTGATTAATTGGACAAAATCTGGATCGAAATGATGATGTCATGGTGATTTCGTTTGAAGGAACTGGCTGATTTCGTTTGAGATTGAACATTGGGACTAATTTCGTTTGAAGTTGCTTGCCTATTTCGTTTGAAAGTGCACAAATTGTCTAATTTCGTTTGAAGTTACCAGTTAATTCCGTTTGAATGAGGAATTTCGTTTGAGGATTTCGTTTGAACTAGGTTATCTCGTTTGAAATTGCAATTTCGTTTGAAAGTATATCAGATTCAGCAATTTCGTTTGAACTAGTGTTGTTTCAAACGAAATTAGTCATCTTGTTTGAAAGGGTTTTTCATTTGGAGTGGTATTCCGTTTGAAGCTGTCTGTTTGTGAATCTTTGAAAATCAAACCATGGACAACGAGTTTTACAATGCTTTTGCTAGTCCGATATCAATTACGCAGAACACGATGCTTGAAAATGAAACGGGAACAACTCAAAAACCGCCTAAGCTTTTGGATATTGATGATTTTAGTGGATGGGCTGAATGATTTGGTAACTGGATTGAAGCTTATCATTTAGATGCATGGGAACATACGGAAGTTCAATATTTTAGACCAGTTGGTAGCGATCGAGAGAAAATACCAATTAGAGATTTGAGTGCTGAGGAGAAAAAGAAATACAAAGATAAGAAGTTGATGGTTAGTTTGTTGCAGCAGGCGATTAAAGAAGACATCTTGATTTTACTTCAACATAATGGAACTGCACATTCAATATGGACAGAATTAGAAGCAAAGTTTCTTGGTAGTGATGACATGCTTAAGAACAAAAAGTCGTTGATGAAGAAGGAATTCGATTTGTTTCGTGGTTTAAGAAATGAAAGCACCAAGCAAATCATTGAAAGATACTGCAATTTATTGAAAAACATGAACAGATTGAGTATCAGAAAGGATAAAGATGAGTTGATTGAAAAATTAGCTGATGCGTTGCCACATGATGAGTGGGGCACGTATCTTATGATGTTAAAAAATAAACCGGGTTTTAATGATCTAACATTGAGTGATTTTATTAAACAGCTTGAAGCTCAAGAAATGGAACAACGAAAGATAGTGAGAATGAAGAATTATGATGGAGAGCAAGACATTGGTTTGTACTACAAAAGTGGTGTTAATGACAAAACCAAGTTTTCGCCAAAAGTTGAAACTGCTTTCAGTACAACAGGATCTTCTGAAAAGTCATCTCAAGGATCAAGTAACAAGACGGGATTTTCTTCATTTCCATCATTTGATCCACATTTTTCTACAACAAAGAGTGGCAAAGTACTTCAATGCAACATTGCTTTAAACCTTGAAAATGATCAGAATTATACTGAGGAAGTTGCTAAAAGCCACATGTCGTTGTTGGTAACTGTGCTTGAATCCTATGGAGGTTTAGTTGCAGAAGGATTGGGAATCCAATGCTAACAAAAAAAAGATTATGATCAAATAGATGCTGAGGAGATGGAATTGATGGATATAAAATGGTGCATGGCTAGTGTACTGAGACGAGCTGAAAAGTTTAAAGAAATTACAGGCAGAGATGATTTTCGTGATGCACATGTTTCAGCTTTAGGATTTAATAAGTCTAAAGTTACTTGTTTTCGATGCAGGGAAAAAGGGCATTTCAAGAGGGAGTGCACAAATCGTGAAGCAAGTGGAGCTCAAAATCCTTTTGGAAACAATGATTACTATCGAAAAGCGTTATATCATCAAGTTGCTCAACAGCCACATCAACAACAACAACCACAAACAGCTCATGGTAGGAAAGAAATTGAAGATTCAAAGAGAGCATGTCTTGGTAATCAAGATAATGGAAAAGGATTCAGTTGGGATAAATACATTCCAAAAGATAGTAAAGCATGTTTGGTAGAACAAGAAGATGAAAAATTGGCAGAAGGTTTCAGTTGGGATGATTATTACCCAGACAAAGAATTATTGGCTAAAGGATTTGTTGCTCATGTTATCAATGATTATACTGATGATTATTGGGTAGAAAAAGTCAAAAAACGGTTAAATGGTGAAGCTGAGAAAAAGAAAGAAGTTGTAGAAGAAGTTCAAGTGAGAGTAGTTAAAGAAGTTCCTGCATTTGAAATCAAAACAGATGATGAGGTATTGCTGAGAAGTGTATGAATTGTGATTCTCTGATAATGCAGAACAATGAATTGCTGCACAACATAAAAGGCTGAAAGAATCATATGATACTTTGAACAGAGAGATAAATAAGTACAACGAATCAAGCAGTGAACAAGTTGTAGCAATGAATACACTCAAAGGAGCTTACATGAGACAGCTTGACGATGTCAACTATTATACAGAGAAGTGTGCTGAGCTTGAATTGAAGTTGGCAACACAAAGAATTGAAACTGAAAGAGTTAACAATTTATTAAAAAGTTACTCATGTTCTACTTTTGTTGTTGACAGGATTTACCCCATAGTGGAAAAATTGAAGACATTTGAAGAAGAGAAGACTTCGGGAGAGGAAAAATCTGTGACAAAAGAAGATGATGAAGTGAATACATCTGGTAAGAAATCAAGTGTGGTTTATAACAAATGTCCGCCTCCTGTTAAAAGTGCATATTCTCTGCGAAATGCTAATTCTGAAAGAGTCAAAAAGGCAACGAACTTACAGTGGGAGTCTAAATCGTCAAATAATTTGCCAGAAAGTATAGATGTCACTTTTACATCGTCCGATACTGATCATGAGTCCGAGTTAATAAAAAAGGTGGTCGATCAGGTGTTGGATAAGGATGAATCAGAGGAGTCAATGTCGGAGTCAAAATCAGAGTCCAAATCAAAGTCCGACATGTCAAGTCAAAAATTCAAACAGGAAAATCAGGTGTATAATAAAGAATTTTTGTTATCAAAATCTAATTTGAATGACGAACCGGTCAAAGTAGCATATACTTTGATAGATTCTGACAAATTATATTCTGATGAAGTTTTTCCAATAAGAGGTGTTAAACCAGAAATGATTAAAAAGGTTTTCAAACTGACAGAAATTAATATTTCTGAAATAAAGGATGCAAATCTTTCTGTAAAACCTAAATCTTACACCTCAAGAGTTCAACAACGTTTAAACAAGAAAATGGGTTACAATTATGGTTATAGTTTTCAAAAGAAACCAAACCATAATGGTAATTTCAAAAAGAATGGTTTGGGTTTTATTCCACCGAAAAACTATAAAAATGAGAAAATTTATAAACCTAAAACTGTTTTTGTTTCAGGAACAAGTGCTGAGAAAGAACAGAAGAGTTCATTCTGGAAGCAAACGAACAAAGAATTCCTTGCAAAGAAGCAAGAAGAGATGAAGAAAAGTGTTGTTCAGAAAAAGATCGAGACAAGAACTTGTTTTCAATGTAAAACAATTGGCCATATTGCCAGAAATTGTCCAAAGACAATACAGACAAAACAGGAAGTCTCTGGTAAACTGAAAGAAAAAGTTGTTGAAGAAACTGAACTTCCAACCAGAAAATTTAATGGTTTTGAAAATTCAATATTTGAGGTTGGAGAGTGTTCAAAGAACGTTTTAAAAAGAAAAGAAAATCTGAAAAATCAGAAGTGGGTGGTTAAGGGTTCAGGAAATAGTTCTGGTGATGAATCTGATTCCACAAAATCAGAGGAGCCAAAAGTTGTTATGAAAGAAGATAATTCAGTTCCGATTGTGAATGATGAAAATTTTCCATTACTAAGGGCTGAAAATTTTAAAAAGAAAGTTGGAAAAGTGGAAATTTCAAATCAATTTTATTCTGAAAAGAATAAATTTGATGTTGAAAAGACTTTCAATGGGAATGTGAAACACATTTTTAGAAAAATGGTCGATGGTAAGGCCAAAGGTGTTAAAGAATTTTATGCTTCCAAAAAGAGTGTTCACAAGTCTGTTGAAAGTGATGTTGAAAAAGATGTGGTTACACCCAAGGATGGTCAGGCCTGGGTGTCAATATTTTTCAAAGAATAAAAACCTGACTTGCCGGAGCTCCCAAGTTGGTAATCGCGGAGCATGAATCGGCATCATTTATTGTTTATGAAATTTTTTTTTGTATAAGTGTGACTTGCCTGAACTCCCAGGTTGGTAAGTGAGGAGTAGGTATCGGCATCTTGAGAATTCAACCTACAAGTGGTTTTTGGTTGAAATAGAAGCAAATGGTTTATCAAGGTCATTAGATTGAACTTGATTGGACCATTCTTACAAGTGATAAATCAAGGACATTAAGTTGTACTTGCATTTTCCTTCAAGTGGTTAAAAGACAAAGTGATGAACCAAACCCCTAGTTTACAAGTTTGAATACCTACAAGTGGTAAAATCAACAAAACTTATTTTCCGAAAAAACCATTTGATTAAAACAAACTTAAGTGTTTTGAAATCAAAATAGGAAAATAGTTTGTTGTGAGGGGGAGTTCTGATTGTTTATGCCAAGTGGATGGCGATGTGAAGCGATTTGATATCAGTTGTCAATTTACTTGTACAGTTTGTTTTCAAATTTCCTGAAATGTGTTTGCATTTTAGGGGGGGTAAGAAATTTCAGAAAATCTAAAAACATTTGAAAATTTTGAAAAATTCAAAAACATGAAAAAATGCAAAAATGAGTTTTGTTGTCAAAAAGAGGAAATGATAGTAAATCAGTTGGACTGTCACAGCATGCTAAAGAAATGGAGAGACTGTGACAACTGTGCCTCCGTGACCATCAAACAAATACCAAATCAATGAGATATTGTGTTTCATACTTGGGATTTGTAAAAATATGTGTATCGTTTGCACATATCATTCTTGTTCGATTTCGGGCTTTAAATCGCTTTCTGGAAGGTTATACGCGATCTGATGCGTAAATATAACCAGTTTAATGCAATGAACACTCCGGAATAGTGAAATAGGCTTAACATACCTTAAATAACCTTTACATAACTTAGAAATAAGTTTTGGATGGTTTGGTATGCCAAAATCAAGTTAATTCGCTTACAGGGACTAAATTTGACAAACTATGAAAGTATGCCAATTTGAACTGTAACAGACATTTCGGAACATGACCATAAGTTAAACATACCCTAAATATCCTTTACATAGCCTAGAAACAGGCTTTGAAGGGTTCGGTGTGCTAAAATAAACTTTTGGGTCATTCAGGGACTAAAAGCGTCAAAAAGTGCATAAGTTTGCATTTTCGCGCATAACTTACGTTCTGAATACATCCGGACATCCAAAAATTTATGTAAGCATTAAAATATTTTATTTTAGTGTTTGGCATAAGAAAAATCCTTTCGTCGCGCAATTTGGATCGTTTTTCGCGCTTATGCGCATTTCGCGTAATTAAGCGAACATCGCGATCATACGACCAAACGAACCGACATCCTGCATATTTTTGAGCATGTTTCATGTCCACAATGTTTAGGCATCATTTTAAGGCCTTAACGTTGGCTTAACGGGCCTTAAACATGTCAGAAATGAGCTTAAACACTAACAGGGACCAAAAGTGTCAATATTGCAAAGTTGTTTCTGATCAGAAGGGCCAGGCGGCCCGCGTAAACTCTTGGTGATCCCTTACGCGGCCCGTGTCAGACTCCCAGATCAGAATAATTAGTTTTAACAGCTGTTTACAGCTGTTAACCACTCAAAGCTCACCCACACTTGTCCTTTCCTGATCATGAGGGGCCATTTTGTGTTACCTTAGAGTTGCAACAAGTGTAGGGACAAGATCAAAGCACGGTATTCGAGGAACGATCCTAACGGTCCTAGAAATCCTATAAATACCCATTTGATTCACTTGCAAAACCCACTTGAATTCTTGAGAGTTCTCTAAGTTGAAGTGAGACCACTTCATACCTGAGAATACTTGAGAAATCAAAGCTTTCGGGGACCCTTTGTAAGTGTTCTTTCATTCTTTTTATTCTTTTAGCGTTAAAGTCAAACTTTGTTTGACTTTCTGCGTTGACCAGTTTATGGTCAATGCGAAGTTCGTTTGAACTTCATAACGTGAGCGTAATCACGATGGTTATAGTCCCTAGTACCTACTGATTACCACGTTATCTAGGCTCAGTGACGAGTCGTAGTTTCGGCCAAAATGCGTGTTATTGCGTATTTTGTAACCAAACTACTTATAGGTATCAAAACCGTTTGTTTTGATACCAAACCTCTTTTCTAAACTTAGTTAAGCATGTTTTAACATGCTTAGCTCGTCACTTTTAGTTTTGTGCTTGTCTAGGGTCGTAAGGGTAAGAGATCTAATCAATCGCTTATGCTTTCGAACCCGACCTGTTTGGTCGATCATTAGGATCCGACCTGTGACACCTGTGTCACTTCAACCATCAAACAAATGCCAAACCAATGAAATATAGTATTTCATACTTGGGATTTGTAAAAATATGTGTATCGTTTGCACATATCAACTCTTGTTCGATTTCAAGCTCTAAATCGCTTTCTGGAAGGTTATACGCGCACTAAGGCGTAAATATAACCAGTTTAATGCAACAAACACTCCGGAATAGTGAAATAGTCTTAACATACCTTAAATAACCTCTACATAACTTAGAAATAAGTTTTGGAAGGTTTGGTATGCCGAAATCAAGTTATATCGCTTACAGCGACTAAAGTTGACAAACTGCGAAAGTATGCAATTTGAACTGTAACAGACATTCCGGAACATGACCATAAGTTAAACATACCATAAATATCCTTTACATAGCTTAGAAATAGGCTTTGAGGTGTTCGGTGTGCTAAAATAAACTTTTGGGTCATTCAGGGACTAAAAGTGTCAAAAAGTGCACAAGTTTGCACTTTTGCGCATAACTTACGTTCTGAATATATCCGGACATCCAAAAATTTATGTAAGCACTAAAACATTTTGTTTTAGTGTTTGGCATAAGAAAAATCCATTCGTCGCGTCATTTGGATCGTTTTTCGCGCTTATGCGCATTCCGTCGTAATTAACCGAACATCGCGATCGTACGACCAAACGAACCGACATCCGAGATATTTTTGAGCATGTTTTGAGTTCCCTATACTTTAACTTCATTTTAGAGCTTTGAAATGAGGTTAACGGGGTTCAAACGCATCGAAAATAGCTTAAACGGGCTGCAGGGACCAAATCTGACATTCTGCCAAATTAGGTCCTTGCGCACCGCAACAATTAATTGTTACGGTGCGCAAGCAGTTTGCAGATCAGCAGAATTGCAGAAACATTGGATCTGGTCATTTCCACACTTGCACATGGTATTCCTTGAATCTATGGGCTGGTTTGATGTGCCCATGGTATTACAATACCATGGGTGCAAGTGTACGGCTTAGATCGTGCCCCCTTTTCCAAGAAATGATCCTAACGGTGAACCGAAAACTATAAATACCCATCCACCCCCATTTCAAAACCCACAAGAATTCTGATTTGAGATGCTCTAAGTTGAAACCTTTGTTTCATACCTGAGCTACTTGGATCGGGATTAGCATTCGGGGACCCTTCGTAAGTATTCTTTCGTTCTTTTATTGCTTTTCGAGTCTTTTCGAGTCTGAAAGTCAAACTTTGTTTGACTTTCTGCGTTGACCAGTTTATGGTCGATGCGAAGTTTGTTTGAACTTCGCAACGTGAGTGTAATCACGTTGGTTATAGTCCCTTGGGACTATGACTACTGATTACCACGTTGTCTAGGGTCGTAGGGTAAGCGATCTAATAAATCGCTTATACCTTCGAACCCGACCCATTTGGTCGATCATTAGGATCCGACCAAATACTTTAGGTGACCATAGTAGATAGGGAATAACCTTCCAAAGTTATACCCTATGGTCACATCGTTTGAGTAGTTGTATGATAGGTAGTTTATATGCCTTAGGTAAATTACCAGAATACCCTTTTCATGTATAATTGGTAATTAAGCATATGTAACCTAAACTTTTGTCACATAACTGATTATGTAACATGTTTAGGCATATAACACTTGTCATAGGACTAGTTAGACGGTCCGAACGCGTTTCACGCGAACGACGCGTTAAAGTAGCATAAGCTACCTAAACGGGTCGTAATGGGTCGAAAACGCTTAGGTTAGGTTTCATTTAGTATGTAGGCTTTGTTGAACCATATTACACGAGTCTCCATACTCGTTTGGTTTACAAACCCTCATGCTACCCGATCTTCCGATTTAGGTCCGGTTTATTAACATAGTTACCTATATTAGGTGCCGTTTGATATCCGTGATCTCTAGCATTGTTTGGTTGTCACTCAAGGACTACTGAGCATTCTCAAGTGAGTACATAGACCCATCTTTTACTGTTTTCCAAACTGTTTTGGGGTGGAACACATGTGCCTACTTGTTACTTTCATGGTTTCCATATTTTCACATCATATACCTGCTATATTCGCTAGTACATTATAGTACATGATTTCATTACATTTCATGCTATGTATGTCCATTTAGTTCATACTTAGTACATTGTTTTACATTACACTTATGCTATGTATGTCCATTGTGTGCATGCTTAGTACATTGTTTTACATTACAATTTGTTGCATATACTCATCCAGCATATGAACACATTATATTACATTTTGAACCGTTTATAACTATTTGACTATGTGAACCGTTATTTGACTATGGGAACCGTTTGTATCTGTGAACTGTTTGTATCTGTGAACCGTTTGTATCTGTGAACCGTTTGTATCTGTGAACCATTTGTATCTGTGAACCGTTTGTATCTGTGAACCGTTTGTATCTGTGAACCATTTGTATCTGTGAACCGTTTGTATCTGTGAACCGTTTGTATCTGTGAACCGTGTGAACCGTATTTGACCATACATAAACATTTCTACAATTGTTAAACATTACATCTTGATGGTTTGGTTTGAGTAAGTTATTTAAGTAACGAGGCGTGTGTAATATGATACAAGCATGGTGGATACGCCGCTGGTACTTCCTATATATAAGTGTTTGTATGGTATTACATATCGTAGCGTTATTTGAATCATTTCAGTTTGAGACATATAACATTTTATACAAATATCATACTTTTCACAAGACATTGATTTACAAACAACTTATCTTATACAAACACATTTTTACATGGTTATTCATTTAACCTGACATTTATTTATACATATCATCTGATCTTATCGTTTTTCAAATGATTTACAAGACAAAGCAAATTACAAGGTTCATGACTAAACATTTTCTAAAACATAAGTCATGAATTCTGTTTTCACAAAACCTATGTATCTCACAGGCATTTTTATGCTGACGTACCTATTTTCACATGTGTTTTTCAGGAGATGATGCATAGGACTTATCAAGACATACATAGGCGGACCTGTGCCTTAGTGACTTAAAACGAGACAAGAACTAGTTAAATTTTGTTATGTACTCTTTATTTCTTGTTTAAAGACAATGTAACTCGCTTGTTTGATGAATAAAACGAAACTTAAATTTCCATGGTTGTGAAACATTAATTCTGTTACAACACTCCCCGATGTTTCCGCCACGTTTTGTATGTTCTACGTGGTCGGGGTGTGACACGACCAAACACATTAGGTGACCATAGTATATAGGGAATAACCTCTCGAGGTTATACCTTATGGTCACGACGTTTAGTTAGTTGTATGATAGGTGGGTTATATGCCTTAGGTAAATTACCAAAATACCCCTTTGACGCCAAAATTCATTTTAAGCATATGTAACATAACTTTTGACATCTAAACTGATTTAGCAACAATATTAGACATGCTAAGGCATATTTTACTTATCATAGGACTAGTTAGGCATTCCGAACGCGTTTCCCGCGAACGACGCGTTAAAGTAGCATAAGCTGCCTAAACGGGTCGTAATGGGTCGTAAGCACTTAGGTTAGGTTTCATTTTAGTATGTAGGCCTTGTTAAACCATATTACATGAGTTTCCCATACTCATTTGGTTTACTAGCCCTCAATCTATCCGGTCCTCCGATTTAGGTCCGGTTTATTAATGTAGTTACCTATATTAGGTGCCGTTTGATATCCGTGATCTCTAGCATTGTTTGGTTGTTACTCAAGGACTACTAAGCAATCTCAAGTGAGTACATAGACCCCTCTTTTACTGTTTTCCAAACACTTTGGGTGAAACACATGTGCCTACTTGTTACTTTCATGTTTTTCCATGTTTTCACATCATATACTTGCTATGTTCATTAATACACTATTAGTACATTATTTTACATTACATCTCATGCTATGTATGTCCATTGTGTGCATACTTAGTACATTGTTCTACATTACATTTCATGCTATGTATGTCCATTGTGTGCATACTTAGTACATTGTTTTACGTTACATCTCATGCTATGTATGTCCATTGTGTGCATACTTAGTACATTGTTTTACATTACATTTTGTTGCATATGCTCATCCAGCATATGAACACATTATATTACATTATGTGAACCATTTGTATCTATTGAACCATGTGAACCATTTGACAATAGACATTTGACTATACCTAAACATTTCTACAATTGTTAAACATTACATCATGATGGTTTGGTTTGAGTAAGTGATTTAAGTAACGAGGCGTGTGTAATATGATACAAGCACGGTGGATACGCCGCTGGTACTTCCTATATATAAGTGTTTGTATGGTATTACATATCGTAGCGTTATTTGAATCATTTCAATTTGAGACATATAACATTTTATACAAATAACATACTTTTCACAAGACATTGATTTACAAACAACATATCTTATACAAACTCATTTTACATGGTTATTCATTTAACCATACATTATTCTCTTATTTATACATATCATCTGAACTTATTGTTTTTCAAACGATTTACAAAACAAATCAATTTACAAGGTTCATGACTAAACTTTATTAAACATTTTCTTAAACTTACAAGTCATGAATCCTATTTATTTTCACAAAACCTATGTATCTCACAGGCATTTTTATGCTGACGTACCTATTTTCACATGTGTTTTCAGGAGTTGATGCATAGGACTTATCGAGACATACTTAGGCGGACCTGTGCCTTAGTGACTTAAAACGAGACAAGAACTAGTTAATTTTTGTTATGTACTCTTTGTTTCTTGTTTAAAACAATGTAACTCTCTTATTTGATTAATAAAACGAAACTTTAATTTCCATGGTTGTGAAACAATTAATTCTGTTACAACACTCCCCCGCGTTTCCGCCACGTTTCGTTGTCTCACGTGGTCGGGGTGTGACAGAGATAAAATGTGATAAACGGTCTCACTAAAGATGGGACGATAGGCTCAGCTAGACTAGTAGATTTGCAATAACGATACAAACTTAAATGAAAAAGCCTAGTTCTAGTGGGAAACATGGTCAAAAACATAGTACTTAGTTTTGTCCTTCTTGATTGTGTGCCTACTCGGTAATCGCTGATTGTCGAAAGACATAAAACTGGTTAAGTTTGTGAACTTTCACAACTTTGCTAAAAAGTCGCTGTGATTGTGCATTCTATTTTGCAAAGACTTAAACTTGTTTTATTTCTTTATTTTGTTTAAGCATTGGACATCCTCTGCGTATACGTGAGTATCGACCTGGATGTTATTGCCTAAACGTTTTGTTTTATTTTCTTTGGTGTTTCGTTTAAGCTTTGGATCACCTCTGCGTATACGTGAGTATCGAACTGGTGGTTAAAGCCTAAACAATTTCAACTTGTTTTATTTTTCTTATTTTGTTTAAACATTGGACTTTCTCTGCTTATCGAAAGATCGACCTGATTGTTAATGTTTAAACATTCTGCTTTGTTTTCGCATAAATCATAGTTGATAAAAGTTTAAAGGCATTACTTGAGTTAGTGTATTGCATGATGAGGGGATATGCTAAGATCGTGGGGTCCATAAGAATTTAGTGCAAAATTAATATACCTTAAACGTATCGGTAAGCATTTCGAAAGTTTTTAGATTGAGTTTAAGTGGACAACAATATCGTCAATCTACGTGAATCGTTTAGAACTGAAAATGTTTACAGCTTAACGGTGTTGGTGATTTGTCTCAGAAACTGATATGATCCTCTTACACAAGCTCACAAAAATAGTATCTGTAAATATTTCTTTATTGCATTTCATTACATTAAAAATCCAAAAAGATTTTCAGTGTGTTTTAGCATAAACTTTTGAAAAATACAAAAAGATTTTCGACAACTGATGTTGGAGAGCTGATTTTCAAAATTCCAAGTGCTAAACTTGATGAACAGGTTTGGGAATGAATGTATAAAGATGTTGTATTTTCAAGTGATTATCAAAGATTAAATCATTTTTGAATTATACCTGCAAGTAGTTTCTAAATTTGCAAAAATTTTAAATTTGTGAAACTTATTTTTGGGTAGAGATTTGTGCAGGTTAGACAGGTTCCGATATCTGAGTTAGATGAGTGCCAGGTTGTGATCTAAGAACCTGTGGAAAAAGAATTCCAGACTGCGATCCCAGCTTAGTGAAAGGGGGAGTCTGATGACATCGAGAGGGAGTCTGAAAATAGTAGAGCCAGATTCAGATCCTGAAGATTACAAGAAAGAGAAAGAGATTGATTGAAGATGCTTACAATGGAGAATATATGGAGAGAGTGAGCAGACTGATAAAGACTGAAGGTTTGACAACCGAAGACTCGACACTGAAGACTCGTCAACATTCGAGGGGGAGTCTGTTGGTGCATGCGTCTGTCGACTTCGTCTTGTATCGAGTCTTGCATTACAATTGTTAGATCAGGATGCGTTGTACGAGAAATAGGGTAGGATTTATGTGTAATTGAGCTAATTTTGTTTGAACATGACATGTGACACATTCAAACGAAATTACCTTGTTTAATTTCATTTGAAAGGCTCCATGCCACTTTCAAACGAAATCACTCACCCTATATATACCTCATGTGTCATTTCATTTGTAACAGTTCCGGTCAGTGTAACGAAGTGCTGCCGAAGTGTCCACAGACTTGTATTTGATCTGAAATCAATATACGACAGTTTAAAGTGTGAATCTAGCTGAATTGATCTTGATACTTGTGTTTCCGCCACTCGTATTGAGCAAAACTCTTCTGATCGACTCGTTCGGGTCTGAAAACGATCCTACACGTTGTAGGTAGTCGTGCACACTAGTAGCAGCTTGAGTTACGTCGGATTGAAGAACGCACAACTGTGAGTTCATGTCCCCCTTTTCTCTTAACTGTTTTCGGATTTATAACTCTCAGGGGTGGAATACATGTTGCATACGTTTAAATGGTATGAATTGGCTATGAAATGAATTATAGATCATGTGAGCATAGATTAAAATTGAAATGCCATTAACTCTTAATTATGGACAAAGGTTAGATCTAACGGGTACGGCCGAGCCCCACTCATGGTCCCTATGCGACCACTTGAGTGCTTTGGTGTCCCAGTCGAGGTAACTCGACAACAATCAAGGTGAATTGACACAGTCAAGGTAAATTGACACGTTCAAGGTAAATTGACACAATCGAAGGGGAAATTCGACACAGTCGAGGAAATCGACGAGGGTATAAGCCTACTCATATTGAGTGCTCCCTATGTCTTCACATACATTAATGTTCTTGCAAAACATTAATTTGATCTGTTCATAGATGCTTTTCATACCCGTTTTCAAAGGAGTCTCTCAAACGTTTACAAAGTCTATCAGTATTTATATAAAACGCATGAACTCGCTCAACTTTTGTTGATGTTTTCCAAAATTACATGTATTTCAGGTAACAAGTTGGATCTTGGGCGCTGGTGTAGTTTCTAGAAGTAAATTCCAAGTTTAGATGTCATCCACTTTTGTTGATTTGTAACTTAGTCGAAGGTTGTGTTGTTTGAAACTTAAATAACTGGTGTTTGTAATACTTTTAACTTAATGAATGGATGAACATCATTTTGATCATATAGTTGTTTATTATGATTGAATGCAATGGTATTGAACAAGTCACACATCATACGCTTCCGCAAAAGTCAGGGTGTGACAGTTTGGTATCAGAGCTTCGATTGTAGTGAAGTAGGATTCCTTCTTGAGTCTAGACTACAATCATTAGGACTCTCTCACGAAAACATTTTCAAAAAAAGGTTTTTCATTGCATTCACGAAAGCGCCAAGATCCATGAGTCAAACATTTTTCAAGGAAAAGACAAGGCAAGGACATTAATAGGGAGGAGAATACCCCAAATTAAAATGCCAATTGAGGTATATGTGACATGATGCATCTATTTTCGTGTTTATGCTAAGTAACCTATTTATTTATTGATATATATACATATAAGTGTACGGAATAATTAAAGACATGAACGAGATACCTACGACTCTGAATCCTATCATTGTTCTTGACTCGCACGATGAGACTATCGACCTCGTGTTTATTGGAAGCTCATGGCTGGAGTGATTACCAAACGAGATCCTAAGCTTATTTCCGTGGAAGATGGCTGTTCTTCCCTCTCGAATGTGAAGGTGCCTGACTACGATAGTGACGGCGAGGCGGAGGAGGCAACCTTGGACAACACCCTCATCAGTGGGACGAGGTCCCTGTGGCTTTTGTGAAGCAAGATTGAAGACGCTCTTGTCCAGACTAGGAAGATGAAGTACTCATCTTAAAGGTGCCCCTCCAACTACTAGGAATTCTCCTTATTCCTATTATGTTTAATCATCGTGCCTATTCACGTATAATGATAACGGATGTTAGCGCGTGGATCACCGCAATGGTCCTTTCCATGTCAGAGATATAAGGACAGTAGTGTCCCCTCTTTGGTTGATCATCTGCTTGAACAAGGGAAAGTTGGGGTGACCGTGCAAGACAATTTATTATTACGGGGGCCCACGTAATAACGACTTGTAGTGCATGGAAGTCCTGGTGGACTCTGCGGGTCAGGCTAATGATCACCATCCATCCAAAAAAAATAATCTCTAGGTGTTCACACCTTCATCTAGTAGAACAATACCTAGACAGTTGCTTTAGCACTCTACAAAGTAGGAAACCTGTCTTTGCCTACTTCGTGTCTGACACTTCTACCCGTCTACGAGTTGTTTGGGAACTGATATCTAAGTAAGTGAAGATGGCTAACACGCGGGAAAAATTCAGTGACGTTACACTTACTATCACCACAATATGTACAACCCCCCCATCTCTTGGGAAGTATACCCGTCTTGTGAAGCTAAAGACCTAAGAAAACCAATGTAGAAGGAAAATAACTACTACTTTCATATTATGAAACTTGTATGACTGAGGTGATGTAACCTCGAGTTCATTTTGTTTTCCCCGTTACAAACAATAAGTCAAGTTGTCAAGCATATATGAAAGCTCCGTGGTCGTTTCCTTACTTATACATTGTTGATTATATATGCATGTGATATTGGATGATTACATGTTTGCTTGTGGTAATATGTACCTCATAGACAATTATGGAATGTTTTCTAACCTACCCATACCTTTTGACAGAAGAAAATGCCGCCCAGACATGACACGGACACCATTACGTTAACTATGGCCGAATACAATGAGCGCATTTCCCAAGCTATAACGCAACATGAAGCCCTCCGCTCTGCACACACCTATAAACAGTTCCTGGACTGCAAGCCATTGAGTTTTAACGGCACAGGAGGTGCCGTTGCATTTGTTCGTTGGGTAGAAAAGACTGACTCCGTTATGAGAATGAGTAACTGTTTGCCTGAGCGGAGTGTTACCTATATCTCAGGGTTGTTTTTGGATGGCGCACTCTCCTGGTGGAACCTTCAGGTTCTGACCCTTGGTGAAGATACTGCTTATGCACTGAGCTGGGACGACCTCAAGGAATTGATGCGGAAGAAGTACTGTTCTAGGGCCGAAATCAAGAGGCTTGAAATTGAGTTCTGGAATTTGAAAATGGACTGGCTGAAGATTTCTGAGTACGTCCAATGATTTCACGACTTGTCTAGGGTTGTTCCCTACTTAGTCAAGCCAGAATTCAAGAGGATTGAGCGATTCATTTGGGGACTTGCACCTCAAATCCTGAGCATGGTTACTGCCTCAAAGCCTCCAACCATCAAAGAGGCTATCGATTTGAGTGTCACACTTAAAGAAGAAGCTCTACGTATGGGAAAGTTTTCAGGATCTGAGGCAAATAAGAAAGAGACTCATGTGGAGTCTTTGGGCAATAAGAAAAGGAAGTCTTCGAACCTAAAGATAGGCACCCAAGCCAGTAATGGAAGGTCTAAAGCAAACAAAATAAGGGAAGTGGACCCATCTCGTGGCATGCAAGCTTATGGAGCCACCAATAAGGCCAGTGGTAAGGTTTACTTGGGGACTAAGCCGAGATGCGAGGAATGCAATTTTCACCATGAAGGACGATGTCTGAGGCCTAAGTATGAAAGGTGTGGAAAAAAAGGGCACAGCAAGGATGCTTGTTGGGCGAAGTATCCAGACGGAAGAGACAATGATAAAGTTCCAGGTTGCTACAGATGTGGTGAAGTAGGGCACTTTAGGAAAGATTGCCCTAGGAAGAACCAAGCAAGGAAGGGTCTTCATGATTGAAGCTCGTGAAGCACGCCAGGATCCAGATGCGGTTACGGGTACGTTCCCTATTAACCAACTTTATGCATTTATTTTTGATTAATACTGGCACCAACTTTAACCTTGTATCCTTAGAACTTAAGAAACTGCTTGGCATAGTTTCGAGTAGAATAGACGTCCCGTATTCTCTAGAATTGGCGAATGGAAGGTTAGTTAAACGAAGTAGATGATTAAGGATTGTATTTTGGGGAACTTAGAAGGCCGGAACCTTCTATTACCATTGACTTGGGAAGTCAAGATATGGTAGTTAGCATGGATTTGATATCCAAGTGTACAGCTGAAGTTGTTTGTTATAAGGAAAATCATTCGCATCCCTCTTGCGAATAATGAAACACTTATAGTACACAACCTTCTTGCAATAGGTGCGTGAGCACTAGGCCCCATAAGACGGTGAATTGGCAACGCCTCACATTAATTATAGAGGCACGGAAGCGCCTCCGAATAGACTGCATAGCCTTCCCTGCTCATGTTGTCAATAAGGAGACCATGAAGCCAAAGCCTGAAGACATCCCCGTGGTGGAGGAATTTCCAGAAGCCTTTCCTGAAGACTTTCCAGGAATACCTCCATAGTGACAAGAGGAGTTTAAGATAAACCTAATACCAGGAGCGACACCAGTGACAGATGACGCCTTACCAACTAGCTCCTTCCGAGATACATGAGCCACCGATGCAACTGCAAGAGCTGCTAGACAGAGGAAATCTACCAGGTCGAGCTTCTCACCCTGGGAAGCCCCAGTGTTATTCATTAGGAAGTAGGGCAACAGTTTTTACACGTGTACACAACCTAATCTGAGAGGAACTCAGAAGAATTAATGTGGAAAAGTAATACGCATAGGTTACATGGAGATAGACGACTAACCATCAAGAATCGATACCCTTACCGAGAATTGATGACTTGTTGACCAACTACAAGGTCCCAGCTACTATTCCAAGGTGGAACTAAGGACAGGGTATCACTAGTTAAGGACACAAGAAGAAAGTTGGCAGTTTCTGTTTTGCATCAACTTCAGAGAAATGGATTTCAAGGACCGGTATCCTTTGCCAAGGATTGATGACTTGTTCAACCAATTGTAAGGTTCTAGTTACTACTCAAAGATCGACTTGAGGTCAGGATGTCCTCAACTACAAACATAAGAGGAAAGTATCCCTAAAATGACCTTTAGGACTCGCTTTGAGCACTACGATTTCCTTATCATGCCGTTTGGCTTAACACATGCACCGGCAGTATTCATGGACCTCATGAATTGGGTGTGTAAGCCGTACCGGGATAAGATCGTGATTATATTTATTGACTGCATTCTTATAAGCTCAAAGACCAAGGAAGGTCATGAGCAACATCTGCAATTCATCTTGGGACTCTTAGAGAAAGAACAGTTATGTGCTAGGATGTCGAAGTGCGAACTTTAGATTCGCAAGGTAAGATTCTTAGGACACGTGGTGGATAAGAATGAGATTCATGTCGACCCTGCAATCAAGAACTAAGGAGTCCCTAAGACACAACTAAGAATTTTTGGGGAATGTAGGCTATATCAGACGACCCCTAGAAAGCCTTTCAAGGACTGCTCAACCGCTAACAACCCTAACCTACTCGACACCTATCTTGTCTTCGCCTGGTAGTACCAATGAAATTGCGGTTCTTGTAACGCTTCTCGTCAAGGTATCGATTGCGCGTTGATGCAATGAGACCAAGTCATCGCCTACTTGTCACGTTGGTTAAGGGATCATGAGAAGAGGCCTTGAACTAGGTGCAGTAATTACGCGTTGCAGATTTGACGTCATTACTTGTATAGGCAAATGCTGCATGATCTTTACTGATCACAAGGGTTTGCAGCACACCATTGGTCAGAAGGACTTAAACATGAGGTAACTAGATGGAATGAGCTACTGAATGATTACGACTGTGAGATTAAGTGTCACCTGGACAAGGCGAGCATTGTAGCAGACGCCTTGAGCCACAAGGAACGCGCAAAGCCTCTAAGGGCGCGAGCCTTAGAGATGATCATACAGACAAATCTCGTCACTTGGATTCGTGAAGCTGAGCAAGAGACGCTCAAAACAGAGAACCAACAAGCTGAAGTGTTACGTAGAATGGAAGTACAGTTAATGCCTACAGAAGACGGAACCTTACACTCCATGGGACGACTTTGGAGTTCCGACTCACGACAATTTACGTACGCTTATTTTGGGACAAGGCTCATAGGTCAAGGTACTCGATCCACCCTGGATCCGACAAGATGTACCAAGACTGAAGGATTAGTATGGATGGCCCAAGATAGGAGCTGATATAGCTACATATGTGGGTAACTGTCTTACTTGCGTTGAAGTTAAGACAGAATACAAGAAGCCATCAGGGCTACTGCAACAGCCTGAGATTACCATATGGAAGTGGGAACGAATCTCAATGGATTTCACTACAAGCTACCAAGAACCCAAAAAGGTCACGATATGAATTGGGTGATTATTGATCGACACACCAAGAGTGCACATTTCCTGCCAAATAGTGAGGAAGACAGCGCAAGGGAATTAGCAGAGATTTAGCCTAAAAAGATTGTGGCACGTCATGGAGTGGCTAATTCTATCATGTCCGACCGAGATGGTCGTTTTGTGCCAAAGATATGGCAGACGTTTCATAGGCGTTTAGGTCACGATTGGACCTTAGTACTACATTTCACCCTCGGACGGACTGCCAGAGCAAACGAACGATACAGACTGTGTGGACATGTTATGTGCTTGTGGGATGAACTTTGATGAAAAGTTGGAATACTCACTTGCCCTCAGTGGAGTTTTCCTACAATAATATTTATCACACCGTCATTTAGGCCGCCTTGTGTGAAGCTTTAGATGGAACGTAAGTTTCGGTCCCCGTTGTGTTGGACGGAGACCGGAGATAAACGATTTACTGGCCCTGAATTGATTCAGGAAATTATAGGCAAGATTGTTCAGATACGTGGACGTATCAAGTCAACACGTGGTATACGAAAAGGCTACGCCGATAAGCGGCGGAAACGGTTGGAAATTGAGATAGGAGGTATGGTTTTATCGAGAGTCTCGCCTTGGGAAGGCGTGGTACGATTTGGAAAGCGTGGGAGGTTGGACCCACGGTATATTAGACCTTTCGAGATCCTGGAAAGGATCGGGACCATTGCTCACATCCTGAAACTTCCAGAATAACTTAGCAGTGATCACGACATGTTTCACGTGTCTAGTCTTTAGAGGAGCCTGTCTCTAGGAACAGTCGTTATTCCCGCAAACAGGATTCACGTCAACGACAAACTCCAATTTATTAAAGAACCTGTTAAGGTTGCAGACTGGAAGTCCGCAAAACACGGAGAAGTCGTAATTGATTTGTTAGAGTTCGTTGGAAATTATATCATGGCCCAGAATTTACTTGGGAACATGAAGACCAAACTAAGCCTAAGTGACCACATTTGATTCACAACTCCCCTGCGACTGATGGCATCGCTTGAATTTCGGGACGAAATTCTTTTAACGGGGGAAGAATGTGACAACAGGCACTTTTCCAGGCATTCCGTACAATAATTAAACAGTAATCTGTGGTTTAATAACTGTGCATGATATAATTTACAAGACAATTGTAATTCTGATTACTGTTATATACATACAATGGCATTTCATGTTGCAAGACTTTTATCATTACTACACGCAACACAATATAGTTCTATTAATGCACAGAACAAAGTTAGCACAGTAATCAGACGAACTAGAAGTACTGACGGGAGTTCAGTACTTAGATAGACGTGATATTAAGACACAGAATGAGCCCCAGAACCAAGTGATACACTAGGATAGTGTGTAGGAAAGTAGGGATTACGAAATTGCCTTCCTAGTGATGACATAGGTGCCGGAAAGTGCCAGAAACACACTAAAACTGCGCAATTCTGCAGAAAATAAATAAATTCAGCAGAAATTCAGCTTTTAACATCTAAATATAATGCAGAAATGTGATTTAATGGTCCAGAATACTTTCCTAAGTGTCAGGAACCAAAACTGTCATAAAAGACTACATAAAGCACACTAAACTGCGCAATTTAGCACTTTAACGAACAGTAACGAAACGAACAACCGGACACTACCCGGAACACCAAATTTTCACTAGAAGCATTGTTTTAGTGTCACAAAGCTAGTTATGGTCACCAAACATCATAACACATCCTATAAACATATAACACACATAACACTAACTATTATCCTTGAAAACTAACCAAGATCTTCAACTATCCATTACAACCTAACTAGCACCCCCCCCCTTGTTGGCGGACCAAACATGGGTCCCACACCCTTGATTTTATTACAACTATTTATTGGATATGCTACATGCTTTTGAGAGATAAAAATCCATTAAGATTGTGTTGTTGGAGAATACTTTATAAAAACCCACTAGATCCATTCACTTCCCATTTTACCACTCTAAACCACACTACCTCTCTTCTTCTTCTTCTTCTTCTCCAAAGGCTATGGCCCAAACACCATCCACCATCATCCTCATTTCAAGTTTCATTCCATCCATTCTCTTGATATACAAAGGTGTAAGAAGCATCACAAGGAAGGTAGGAACCTTCGGAAGTTCAAGGACCATCACCATTTGCTTTTATCCTCTTCTTTTTTTCTCTTGATCATCCCTAGCTTTGAGCTAGTGGTAAGAACACTAATCTCTTCATTTTACATCTTATTTAAGTGGTTAAAAGATGATACATGATGTTAAGTTTGAAGAACACTAACAATCAAGAGAATGGAACATGAACATAAGCTTAAATCATGAAGAAATCATGTTGTTTATGTGTTGATTTACCTTTTGATTATTGATTACTTATGTAAATGATGTAGATCATCATATATTCTTGCTAGATCATGATTAAAAACATAATCTAGCAAGATGAGAGGATGAAAGTGTTAAAGATCCATAGATCATCCTCATGAAAGACATGAACTTGAAAGAATATATTGTTTTCTTGTAAAATGATGATTAAAATGAGATGTAAGTCTTGTAGATCTAAATTTTCAAGGATGATTTTTCAAGAAACCAAGTTAAAAATACAAGTTTTACTTAATCTTGGTTCTTAAATAAATAACCCTTATTTTTGGTGGTTAATAAAGTGTAGAAGCACATATGTGACAAAGAAAATCCATGAAGAAACATTTTTAGAGAATGTGATTGTAAGTTGTAAAGAACTAACTTCTTTAAAAATGATGTTTTTAAAGAATCAACCACACTTTAAAGGGTAACAAGACTTACTAAATACACTAGTAAGTTACTACAAATTTTTGTAAATTTTCAAGTTCATGAAGTGGTAATTTATGCTTGTTTTTGGCAAAATTGGTAAGTGTAGATTGTTTATTGATGATTGTGGATTGATTGTGTTGATTTGCAAAAGAAAATGATATACCTTCAAGGCATGGAAACCTCCATTTTTAGGGGAAATTATGGCAAAATTTTTCTAAAAATTAAACACTTAGAAAAATATTTCTAAACAAATATTTACAAGTATACTTCAAACCATGGATTGTCACATAAAGTTTGCCATAAATTTTTGTTACAAAAATTATAAATATTGGAGGTTGGTTTTTATAAATAAAAGTGACTAAATATGTATTTAGGAAAATATATATTTAGATGTCACCATGTGTGTGATTATTTGTATATTATGTGTATTCGTTATATTATTTTAGGACTTGAAATAATATAACTCATCCAAATACCAAAAATTATAATCCAAAATATTACCAAAATTCCAAGAATTTGAATATACAAAGAATACACAAAATATTGGTGAAACCGAACAAAGGAATATAAGTCACAAAAATATTCCGGAAAACTTATTCACAAGTATATTTTTTTTGGTAAATAATATTTTGGACACCAAGGAAACAAAAATATGATTTTTACAATTATTACAAGATTATATCATATTTTTTACAAGGAGAAAATATATTATTTTTGGTAAGTAAAAATATATATTTTCTTGGAATTATTAGAAGATATATTATTTTTGGAAGAAATATATATTTTCTCAAACAAACATGAAATACATTTTTTTTTGGGAGAAAATGTATTTTCTTAAGTAAACTTGAAATATATTATTTTGGAAGAAAAATGGATTTATATATATTTTCTAAGTTAGACTTGGAAATATAATATTTTTGATACTTGTATGAAATTATAAATATTTTTGCCAAGGGAAAAATTATGAATAATTTTTCTAAGTAATGTTTCTTAAAATATATATTTTGAAAATATATATTAATGTATTTTTACTAGAAATAATATCCCGGGAAAATTAATACAAAATTAAGTATGAGATACTTAACAAACACACTAAAAAATACGTATTCTCACGCGGATAGTTACACACCGGAATACGCCAGCGATAGTTGGCAAAAATACAGAAGGATAAGAATACGAATAAAATTACACCCATCCTTGGGGAGTTATACAAGTACAAATACATAACCTTGACAAGTTAGAATGTACTATTTTAACTAATATTCCAAAGTTCATAAATATAATTCAAGTTAAAATATGTATTATTTTAACAAATAATTATATAACTTGGAATAATATTAAGGACACAAAGAAACGTAACTAAAAAACACTAATTAATACTAAACCAAGGCACGACCTGCACGTCTAATAGACCGCAGTACGTGTAGGTAGTCATGCACACTAGTAGCAGCTTGAGTTACGTCGGATTGAAGAACGCAAAACTGTGAATTCATGTCCCCCTTTTCTCTTAACTGTTTTCGGATTTATAACTCTCGGGGGTGGAATACATGTTGGATATGTTTAAATGGTATAAATTGCCTATGAAATGAATTATAGATCATGTGAGCATAGATTGAAATTGAAATGCCATTAACTCTTAACTATGGACAAAGGTTAGATATAACGGGTACGGCCGAGCCCCACTCATGGTCCCTATGTGACCACTTGAGTGCTTTGGTGTCCCAGTCGAGGTAACTCGACAACAGTCAAGGTGAATTGACACAGTCAAGGTAAATTGACACGTTCAAGGTAAATTGACACAGTCGAAGGGGAAATTCGACACAGTCGAGGAAATCGACGAGGGTATAAGCCTACTCATATTGAGTGCTCCCTATGTCTTCACATACATTAATGTCCTTGCAAACTGTAACACCTGTGCCTTCACGGCCATCAAACAAATACCGAACCAATGAAATATTATATTTCATACTTGGGATTTGTAAAAATATGTGTATCATTAGCACATATCAATTTTTGTTCAATTCCAAACTCTAAATCGCTTTCTGGAAGGTTATACGCGCACCGATGCGTAAATATAACCAGTTTAATGCAACAAACACTCCGGAATAGTGACATAGGCTTAACATACCTTAAATAACCTTTACATAACTTAGAAATGAGTTTTGAAGGCTTTGGTATGGCAAAAACAAGCTAATTCGCTTACAGGGACTAAACTTGACAAACTGCGAAAGTATGCCAATTTGAACTGTAACAGACATTCCGGAACATGACCATAAGTTAAACATACCATAAATATCCTTTACATAGCTTAGAAATAGGCTTTGAGGGGTTCGGTGTGCTAAAATAAACTTTTGGGTCATTCAGGGACTAAAAGTGTCAAAAAGTGCACAAGTTTGCATTTTCGCGCATAACTTACGTTCTGAATACATCCGGACATCCAAAAATTTATGTGAGCATGACTATATTATATTTTAGTGTTCGCCATAAGAAAAATCCATTCGTCGCGTCATTTGGATCGTTTTTCGCGCTTATGCGCATTCCGTCGTAATTAAGCGAACATCGCGTTCGTACGACCAAACGAACCATCACCCGGCATATTTTTGAGCATGTTTCATGTCCACAATGTTTAGGCAACATTTTAGGGCCTTAAAGTTGGCTTTACGGGCCTTAGAAGTGTCGGGAATGGCCTTAAACACGTTCAGGGACTGAAACTGTCAATTCTGCAAGAAGTTTGCTGATCAGACAGCTAGGCGGCCCGCCTCAGTTTCTTAACATTCTTAGGCGGCCCGCGTCAGACTCCTAGAACAGATCAGAACGAACAGTCAGCGTGTACCAGCTGTTTTAACCACAACCACACACTTGCAACTTGCATATTCAGCTGATAAACATCATTTTTAGGCACCACAACTTTCCGACACTTGTACGGTTTCGATTAAGGCACGATATTCGACAAACAATCTTAACGGTGGACCGAATACTATAAATACCCCATGCCCCCCATTGCATAACTTACAAGAATTCTGATTTGAGAAACTCTAAGTTGAAACCATTGTTTCATACCTGAGATTCTTGGATCGGGATTAGCATTCGGGGACCCTGGGTAAGTATTCTTTCGTTCTTTTCCTTATTTTACTGCTTTTCGAGTCAGAAAGTCAAACTTTGTTTGACTTTCAGCGTTGACCAGTAATGGTCAATGCGAAGTTCGTTAGAACTTCGCAACGTGATTGTAATCACGATGGTCATAGTCCCTTGGGACTATGCCTACTGATTACCACGTTGTCTAGGGTCGTAGGGTAGGCGATCTGATAAATCGCCTATACCTTCGAACCCGACCCAGTTTGGTCGATCATTAGGATCTGACCAAATACATTAGGTGACCATAGTAGGTAGGGAATAACCTTCCGAGGTTATACCCTATGGTCACATCGTTTGAGTAGTTGTATGATAGGTAGTTTATATGCCTTAGGTAAATTACCAGAATACCCTTTTCATGTATAATTGGTAATTAAGCATATGTAACCTAAACCTTTGTCACATAACTGATTATGTAACATGTTTAGGCATATAACACTTGTCATAGGGCTAGTTAGACGGTCCGAACGCGTTTCACGCGCACGACGCGTTAAAGTAGCATAAGCTACCTTAATGGGTCGTGATGGGTCGAAAGCAATTAGGTTTGGTTTCATTGTAGTATGTAGGCCTTGCTAAACCATATCATATGAGTTCCAACACTCATTTGGTTTACCAAGCCTCATCCTATCCGATCTCCCGATTTAAGTCCGGTTTATTTATATAGTTTTAGATTGCCGACTGATTCCGTGCTCCCTCTAGCTTTGTTTGGTTGTTGTTCAAGACCTCCAAGCATTATCAGGCGAGTACATTATTCCCCTATTTTACTGCTTTCAATTGTTTTGGGGTGACTCATATGTGCTAAATATTTTCGATGTTATAACGATGGTTTCAAAAACGATTAAGACGATTTATACAAAACTAATAACGATTTCATAAAGTGAACAAACTTGTTGGTTGTAGTTACATAACAAATGACATTCATTAGCAATGATCAAGCCGACCAGTATTAGGTTATGGTACCATAGGATCTGACAAATCCCGTTAGTTACTACACCCGTAGTTATGTGTGGGTGTTGTGGGTAGCGACTGAATCTGTAATTGTTAATTTACTCTTTGGTAAGGGTTTATTAATGCGAGATGTTAATTTACTCTTTGGTAAGGGTTTATTAATGCGAGATGTTAATCTATCCTTTGGTAAGGGTTTATTAATGCGAATTATTAATCTATCCTTTGGTAAGGGTTTATTAATGCGAGTCAAGAAGGTTTGAATGTTATTAGCGAGACGACCATTTAAGTAGTTTCACGACCTAAAACGAATTTAACGATTGGGTAAACGATTGGTTTTCACACGATGTTTTAACGATTGGGTAAACGATTGGTTTTCACACGATGTTTTAACGATTGGGTAAACGATTGGTTTTCACACGATGTTTTAACGATTGGGTAAACGATTGGTTTCAAAGCGATATACGATTGAGTTTTGGTTACATATTACATGATTTACATTGGGCATGAACATTACTTTGGTGGTTTGGTTTGATTAAGTGATTAAGTAACAATGCGTGTGGAATATGATACAAGCATGGTGGATACGCCGCTGGTACTTCCTATATATAAGTGTTTGTATGGTATTACATATTGTAGTGTTATTTGAATCATTTCAGTTTGAGACATAGAACATTTTATACAAGTAACATACTTTTCACAAAACATTTATTTACAAACAACTTATCTTATACAAACTCATTTTTTCATGGTTATTCATTTAATCATGCATTATTCTCTTATTTATACATATCACCTGAACTTATTATTTTTCAAATGATTTACAAAGACAAAGCAAATTACAAGGTTCATGACTAAACATTTTCTTAAAACAGAAGTCATGAATCTTATTTTCACAAAACCTATGTACTCGCCAGCATTTCTTTGCTGACCTCGTTTTCACATATGTTTCAGGTATTGTTGAAAGATATCGATTGATAGGATGCATGCTCACATAGGACTGGACAAGGCCTTAGTGACTCAATAACAATGATAGACTATGTTTAAATTGTGTATTTAGACTTCCAGACAATGTAATTATTCAATGATTAATAAAACGAAACACTTTTTGGTATCCATGGTTATGAAACATTAATTCTGTTGCAACACGCCTCGATGTTTCCGCCGCGATTTGTTGTTTTACGCGGTCGGGGTGTGACAGAAAAGATGGTATCAGAGCTGATGGTTATAGGGAATTAGGTTATTAGTAATTAGTAATGCTTTGACCTAGTCTATAACCTTCTTAGGACCCTAACGCGAGTTTACTTGCGTTTAGTCATAAAACAATACCGTCACCTATCCTTAGGCGACGACCACAACAAGAACACAATTTTCGAAACCGCTTTGAAAACTAATCATCTGTTCTAGGATGATTGATTACAAGGTTTTGAACCCTCTGTTATATGGTTTTGAACCCCTTTGAATATTCAAAATCTCGGCAAAGTTTTGGGTTTTAAATAATGTGAACACGTGCAAACTGGAAGGGTGAATGCCTGTATTCTGAGTTTTCTGTCTAGGCAAGCACTTCGTATACATCTCATCAGACGCGAGACCAGTTGTGCTTACCTGGGAATTCTTGGGATGAGTGTTCACTTATAGGCGAGCATGTCTTCGCGATACATTATTTTTACCCATTTACTTTGGTTAGTTCTGTGTGTCGTTTGTTGCTTTGTAGTAACAAACAAATGACCACTATCCTTGCTTTCATCAGATTTGTTCATCTCATTCTTTTCGTCTAATTCTCTCACTCGTTCATTTCATGTTTCCTCTTTTAGACAATGCCTCCTCGACGCGATGATCGAACCGATGCTCGGACTTTCACTATTGAAGAACTCGCAGCTCTGATCTCTCAGCAGGTGGCTGCTGTGCTCCCCGGGGTTGTAACCCAAGTCCACGAGATATACAACCACGACAATAATAACAACAACAATAACGCACAGTGTAAATACAAGGATTTTAACCAGGCTAAACCACTCAAGTTTAGTGGTTCTGAAGGAGCGACTGGGCTTCTTCAATGGTTCGAGAGCATTGAGAATACTTTCCGCCACGTGCAGTGTCCTGACAATCGCAGGGTCGAGTTTTCTTCGAGTGTGTTTCAAAAGAGGGCTCTCACATGGTGGAATGGGGTTATGAGGGATCGTGGTGCAGAAGTTGCTCTAGCACAGACGTGGGCTGAACTTAGGGCCCTTATGATGAGGGAATTCTGTCCTCGTCATGAGCAGCGAGCTTTGGAGAAGGAATTTGATGAGTTGAAGCAAGATAGTGGTGAGCACAGGGCGTATACTGATAGGTTTGAGGAGTTGAGTCTGCTTTGCCCGACAATGGTTACCCCACTTGACATAGCTATCGAAAGGTACATCGACGGCCTACCTGACTCGGTACAAGACATCCTTACTGGTAGTAGCCCTGCCACACTCCGTCAGGCGATCGAGTTAGCTGCGACATTGACTGAGTCGCAGATTCGGAAGAATAAGTTACACAGAAAGGGTGACAAGGGTAAGAAGCAGGGGTCTGACAAGGAGGATAGCAAGAAAGGTCAAAACAAGAAGGGTAAGGAAGGTGAGACTTCGAAGAAATCAAAGAAGCGGAAGGGTGCCCAAAATTTTGCTGTTACAGCACAGATTGCTCAGAACTTGCAAAACCCACCGGCACAGCCAGCTGCAAAGAAGGCATATGCTGGTACCGCACCACATTGTGCCCGTTGCAACGGTCATCACGTTGCACAACAAGATTGCAAGAAATGCACAACGTGTGGTAGACTTGGGCATTTGGCCAATATTTGTCGTCTGGGACAAAATCAGGCTGCTCAGGTTCAAGCTCAGGTTCTAGGGAATGCTGCGAGATTCCCACTGGGTTCATGTTTCAATTGCGGAGAGATTGGTCATTTCCGCCACAACTGCCCAAGACTGGTGAATGCAAATGCTAACGCAAACCCGAATGCGAACGTCAACGTCAATGTGAATCCAGCACGTGGACGAGTGTATAACATCAATGAGGCAATCAATGATGAAGAACAAGTAGAATTTTGAAATTCCTCTGGTTGTTATCTTGTAACATTTAAAGACAATGCGGTTGTTATATAAATAAAAATTTGTGGTTTTTATTTTCAACTAATGCAATTGTATGAATGTTTGATCCAACCTTATGATGTCATCACAAAGACAAAACTACTTTTGTGGTTCTGTCATTTTTATGATCACTTGTGATCTCCCTAAGAACCTCAAACACTTGTTTCTTCTAAATCTAAAGTATCTTATCGTCTTGCACCGTTCGAGATGCAAGAATGATCAAAACAGCTTCAAGAATTGTCTGATAAAGGATTCATCCGTCCGAACTTTTCACCTTGGGGAAACTCTTGTTCTCCTTGTGAAAAGAAAAAAAAAATGGATCTTTTCGAATGTATATCGATTAACGTAAGCCTAAGTAAGCTTACCATCAAGAATCGATATCCCCTACCTTAAATCAACGATTTCTCCGATCAACTGCATAGCGTTTCATATTTTTCGAGATCGATTTGCGTTTTGGGTATCATCAACTTTGTATTCTCGAAGAAGATATTCCCAAAACGGTTTTCTGCACGAAGTATGGCCATTAAGAGTTTACAGTCATGCCTTTCTGGTTGACAAATGCTCCAGCCATCTTCAAAGACTTAATAAATAGAGTCTGCAAGCCTTATTTGGATCAGTTCGTCATTATTATTAATGACATCTTGATCTATTCATATCACGAGCCGATCCCGATCAACACCTTCGTTGACATTGGAACCCTTAAAGAAGGAACAAACTTTTCGCTAAATCCTCCAAGAGGAAATTTTGGCTTAAAGGAGTTCAGTTTTTGGGTCATGTAGTCAACAAGCAGGGTATTCATGTGGATCCATCCAAATTGATGCAATTAAGAATTGATTCCTTGTATGCATTAAATACCCGTGTCCAAAGATAACAAATTTAAAGGTCAATTTAAACAATTATGCGATTATGTGATATGTGTTTATGTGTTCTCCTCTATGTTTTTGTGTGGTAAACGATTTTCAAATCCTCATAGAATCTTTTATATCTTCATACGAGGGATTCATAGTAGGATATTCAAAAGGTACTACCTTAAATCCTTATGGGCTTCTACGTGGTAGTTAAGACCCTTGGATTATATAAGTACCGCTCCATGATTCATAAGAGACCCTTTAGTGGTCTAATCAAAAAGATTGATTCACAATTTGGTTAAAGAACGACATCTAGTGATGTAGCGGGACAGACTCCTTGATAGTCTATTTAGATCATTTATTGATTTAATTAAAAGGACTCTATGGCGGTCTAGTCACACTCATCACAGGATTGTTCATTTGGTTTTCTCCTGCACATTATAAAATGGACTGAGTGAACTATGCAAGGAATTGTCTAATTATGGACGCGTACATAATTATGAAATTTAGTGCACAGAAACCCAGTAAGATTTATTATGTGTAAGAACCAATAGTGACAACAATAACGAAATGAGAACGATGTAATGGAGGTACGGTGGACGCACCAATGACGCTTTATATACTTGTATATAAGTATCCCTCTTACATTGCAATCATGATGTTATTAAAGTTACTAGAAGTTCAGAACCCTAACCAATGTTGTTCGATCTTTTCAATTTCATGTTTTAAACTCTCACAAGTTTCCTCTAAATAAATTTCGGGACGAAATTTCCTAAAGTAAGGGAGACTGTAACACCTGTGCCTTCACGGCCATCAAAAAAATACCGAACCAATGAAATATTATATTTCATACTTGGGATTTGTAAAAATATGTGTATCATTAGCACATATCAATTTTTGTTCAATTCCAAACTCTAAATCGCTTTCTGGAAGGTTATACGCGCACCGATGCGTAAATATAACCAGTTTAATGCAACAAACACTCCGGAATAGTGACATAGGCTTAACATACCTTAAATAACCTTTACATAACTTAGAAATGAGTTTTGAAGGCTTTGGTATGGCAAAAACAAGCTAATTCGCTTACAGGGACTAAACTTGACAAACTGCGAAAGTATGCCAATTTGAACTGTAACAGACATTCCGGAACATGACCATAAGTTAAACATACCATAAATATCCTTTACATAGCTTAGAAATAGGCTTTGAGGGGTTCGGTGTGCTAAAATAAACTTTTGGGTCATTCAGGGACTAAAAGTGTCAAAAAGTGCACAAGTTTGCATTTTCGCGCATAACTTACGTTCTGAATACATCCGGACATCCAAAAATTTATGTGAGCATGACTATATTATATTTTAGTGTTCGCCATAAGAAAAATCCATTCGTCGCGTCATTTGGATCGTTTTTCGCGCTTATGCGCATTCCGTCGTAATTAAGCGAACATCGCGTTCGTACGACCAAACGAACCATCACCCGGCATATTTTTGAGCATGTTTCATGTCCACAATGTTTAGGCAACATTTTAGGGCCTTAAAGTTGGCTTTACGGGCCTTAGAAGTGTCGGGAATGGCCTTAAACACGTTCAGGGACTGAAACTGTCAATTCTGCAAGAAGTTTGCTGATCAGACAGCTAGGCGGCCCGCCTCAGTTTCTTAACATTCTTAGGCGGCCCGCGTCAGACTCCTAGAATAGATCAGAACGAACAGTCAGCGTGTACCAGCTGTTTTAACCACAACCACACACTTGCAACTTGCATATTCAGCTGATAAACATCATTTTTAGGCACCACAACTTTCCGACACTTGTACGGTTTCGATTAAGGCACGATATTCGACAAACGATCTTAACGGTGGACCGAATACTATAAATACCCCATGCCCCCCATTGCATAACTTACAAGAATTCTGATTTGAGAAACTCTAAGTTGAAACCATTGTTTCATACCTGAGATTCTTGGATCGGGATTAGCATTCGGGGACCCTGGGTAAGTATTCTTTCGTTCTTTTCCTTATTTTACTGCTTTTCGAGTCAGAAAGTCAAACTTTGTTTGACTTTCAGCGTTGACCAGTAATGGTCAATGCGAAGTTCGTTAGAACTTCGCAACGTGATTGTAATCACGATGGTCATAGTCCCTTGGGACTATGCCTACTGATTACCACGTTGTCTAGGGTCGTAGGGTAGGCGATCTGATAAATCGCCTATACCTTCGAACCCGACCCAGTTTGGTCGATCATTAGGATCCGACCAAATACATTAGGTGACCATAGTAGGTAGGGAATAACCTTCCGAGGTTATACCCTATGGTCACATCGTTTGAGTAGTTGTATGATAGGTAGTTTATATGCCTTAGGTAAATTACCAGAATACCCTTTTCATGTATAATTGGTAATTAAGCATATGTAACCTAAACCTTTGTCACATAACTGATTATGTAACATGTTTAGGCATATAACACTTGTCATAGGGCTAGTTAGACGGTCCGAACGCGTTTCACGCGCACGACGCGTTAATGTAGCATAAGCTACCTTAATGGGTCGTGATGGGTCGAAAGCAATTAGGTTTGGTTTCATTGTAGTATGTAGGCCTTGCTAAACCATATCATATGAGTTCCAACACTCATTTGGTTTACCAAGCCTCATCCTATCCGATCTCCCGATTTAAGTCCGGTTTATTTATATAGTTTTAGATTGCCGACTGATTCCGTGCTCCCTCTAGCTTTGTTTGGTTGTTGTTCAAGACCTCCAAGCATTATCAGGCGAGTACATTATTCCCCTATTTTACTGCTTTCAATTGTTTTGGGGTGACTCATATGTGCTAAATATTTTCGATGTTATAACGATGGTTTCAAAAACGATTAAGACGATTTATACAAAACTAATAACGATTTCATAAAGTGAACAAACTTGTTGGTTGTAGTTACATAACAAATGACATTCATTAGCAATGATCAAGCCGACCAGTATTAGGTTATGGTACCATAGGATCTGACAAATCCCGTTAGTTACTACACCCGTAGTTATGTGTGGGTGTTGTGGGTAGCGACTGAATCTGTAATTGTTAATTTACTCTTTGGTAAGGGTTTATTAATGCGAGATGTTAATTTACTCTTTGGTAAGGGTTTATTAATGCGAGATGTTAATCTATCCTTTGGTAAGGGTTTATTAATGCGAATTATTAATCTATCCTTTGGTAAGGGTTTATTAATGCGAGTCAAGAAGGTTTGAATGTTATTAGCGAGACGACCATTTAAGTAGTTTCACGACCTAAAACGAATTTAACGATTGGGTAAACGATTGGTTTTCACACGATGTTTTAACGATTGGGTAAACGATTGGTTTTCACACGATGTTTTAACGATTGGGTAAACGATTGGTTTTCACACGATGTTTTAACGATTGGGTAAACGATTGGTTTCAAAGCGATATACGATTGAGTTTTGGTTACATATTACATGATTTACATTGGGCATGAACATTACTTTGGTGGTTTGGTTTGATTAAGTGATTAAGTAACAATGCGTGTGGAATATGATACAAGCATGGTGGATACGCCGCTGGTACTTCCTATATATAAGTGTTTGTATGGTATTACATATTGTAGTGTTATTTGAATCATTTCAGTTTGAGACATAGAACATTTTATACAAGTAACATACTTTTCACAAAACATTTATTTACAAACAACTTATCTTATACAAACTCATTTTTTCATGGTTATTCATTTAATCATGCATTATTCTCTTATTTATACATATCACCTGAACTTATTATTTTTCAAATGATTTACAAAGACAAAGCAAATTACAAGGTTCATGACTAAACATTTTCTTAAAACAGAAGTCATGAATCTTATTTTCACAAAACCTATGTACTCGCCAGCATTTCTTTGCTGACCTCGTTTTCACATATGTTTCAGGTATTGTTGAAAGATATCGATTGATAGGATGCATGCTCACATAGGACTGGACAAGGCCTTAGTGACTCAATAACAATGATAGACTATGTTTAAATTGTGTATTTAGACTTCCAGACAATGTAATTATTCAATGATTAATAAAACGAAACACTTTTTGGTATCCATGGTTATGAAACATTAATTCTGTTGCAACACGCCTCGATGTTTCCGCCGCGATTTGTTGTTTTACGCGGTCGGGGTGTGACACAAAACATTAATTTGATCTATTCATAGATGATTTTCATACCCATTTTCAAAGGAGTCTCTCAAACGTTTACAAAGTCTATCAGTATTTATACAAAACGCATGAACTCACTCAACGTTTGTTGATGTTTTCCAAAATTACATGTATTTCAGGTAACAAGTTGGATCTTGGGCGCTGGTGTAGTTTCTAGAAGTAAATTCCAAGTTTAGATGTCATCCACTTTTGTTGATTTGTAACTTAGTCGAAGGTTGTGTTGTTTGAAACTTAAATAACTGGTGTTTGTAATACTTTAAACTTAATGAATGGATGAACATCGTTTTGATCATATACTTGTTTATTATGATTGAATGCAATGGTATTGAACAAGTCACACATCATACGCTTCCGCAAAAGTCAGGGTGTGACACTTGACACATCTTATCACTTCCAGGATACATCGTATACTTAGATTTATGAGCTTCTTCTAGAATTTGGTTTCGTAAGTTTCCTTGAATAGGTACCCAAAGTCTTTTCTTATGGAATCTCCAAATTCCACTGCTCCTCTTTCTAATTCTTTGATCATTCTCTTTAAACCTTCAGCATCATCCTTGAATATTGTTTCCTGTATCTTTTTCAATTGCTCATTTAAATCTACTTGCAGGTTTAATCTGAGAGCACGTACCCTTTTTGGCTTCTCATGGTACTTTCGACTTAAAGCATCGGCTACTACATTAGCTTTTTCTGCAAGATATTGAATATCACAATCATAATCGCTAAGGATTTCCATCCAATGTCTTTGTCTCATGTTTAATTCCTTTTGCTCGAAAACATATCTTAAACTCTTATGATCTGTGAAGACAATAAAATTACTACCATAGAGATAATGTCTCCAAATCTTAATAGCAAAAATTATTGCTCCTAACCCTAGATCATGTGTTGTATAATTTTCTTCATACTTCTTTAGTTGTCTAGAGGTATAAGCAATTACCTTTTGACATTGCATCAACACACATCCAAATCCTAATTTAGATGTGTGAGTGCATTAATGTCTATCACCTCCGTCAATCGTACATTGTAGCAGAAACATAAGAAGACGAAGTTTAACGAAGATTTATTATTGGGAGAAGTCCTTTCTGGACTGATGGAGCTTTGCTCATCCGGACGGATGGAGGGCTTTATGTAAGGAGTACTTCATTAATCCCTTCCATATAAATAAGCCTTGTTAGTGTTTCATTTAGAACTTTTGTCATTTGTTACTTTGGAGAGCTTTTGGATTCTAGAGAGAGAAAGTAGCAAAGGAGAAGATTCAAGATGTAAAACATTGTCAAATCTTAATCGAATCATTGATTAATTACGTTCTTGTGTTCGGTCAACACACGTGCATGGATTCCGCACGTCATTCGTAATCGTTCGGGAGTCAAATTCAATCCTCATACCCGTTCTCAAGTGGTATCAGAGCGGGAGATCGATTGCACGGATCAGAGATACAAGTTCTTACAAAATTTCATCAGATTCAGAGTTGAATTTTCATCCGGACGTATAACAATCATCATCCGGACCAATTAATGTTTAAGTGGAAATTGTGGCCCAATAGCTTTACATATACAACGGTCCAATAATCTTCAAAAAAATTGTTTTGGATGAAAATGACAAACATACACAAACCTCGGGGACGATTTTGGCAATTTACTCAAAAAATAAAGTCGAAACTATTTTTTTTTTCAAAAAATGCATAAAAACAGTTAAATAAAAGGTTAAAAAATTAAAAACCAGGGAATAATGTATTTAGCATTATAAATATTTTATAAAAATTTAATTTAACATGTTAATTTTTTTTTTTCAAAAAAAAGTTTCGAAGCTTTAAAAAATTCAAAAAAAATGCTTAATAATGCCACAGAAACAACAAAGTTTGCAAAAGTGTCTCAAAATTGACAAAACACCCATCGACAATGCTTTATAAAAATTCGTGTTTATCCGTCTAGTTTATTATATTGTGTAGGGGTGGGTTCAATGGATAACTTTGAAAAAAGTGGGGAACATGTATTTAACATATTAAATATTTATAAAAATTCAATTTAACATGTTAAATATTAATTTTCTCAAAAAAAAAGTTTTGGAGCTTTTGCATATAAATACATCTAGAAGCCTTTTTAATAAAAAAAATCAAAAATAAAAAAATTCTTAAAAACAGTTGATAAAGGTAAAAAAAAATTATAAACTGGGAACCATATATTTAACATGTTAAATATATTATAAAAAATAGATTTAACATGTTAATTTTTTTTTTCAAAAAACGTTTCGGAGCTTTTGCTTATAAATACATCTAGAAACCTTTTTAATAAAAAAAATAAAAACAAAACTAATTTTTTTTTACAAAATGCATAAAACAGTTAAATAAAAGGTAAAAAAATAAAAACCAAGGAACAATGTATTTAGCATTTTAAATATTTTATAAAAAATAAATTTAACATGTTAAAAATTATTTTTTTTCAAAAAAAAGTTTCGGAGCTTATAAAAAATTTTAAAAATGCTTAAAAACGCACTAACATAAAAGGTAAAAAAATTACGAAACCGGGGCACCATGTTAAATATATAATAAAAAAATCAATTTAACATGTTAAAAATTATTTTTTTTCAAAATCACTTTTGGGTCTTTTGCATATAAATCCATTTAGAAGCCTTTTTAATAAAAAAATCAAAAAAAATCAAAAAATGGTTAAAAAATGGTCAAAAAACAGTTAATAAATTATAAAAATAAATTTAACATGTTAAATAAATTATAAAAATAAATTTAACATGTTAAATAAATTATAAAAATAAATTTAACATGTTAAAATCATTTTTTTCAAAAAAGACGTTTTGAAGCTTTTACATATAGATACATCTAGAAGCCTTTTTATTAAAAAAAAGTCAAAAGCTTATAAAATTAAAAAAAAATGCTTAAAAACAGTTAAATAAAACGTTAAAAAAATTACAAAAACAGGGAACCATGTATTTAATATATAAAATATATTATAAAATTTTAATTTAATGTTAACAATTAATTTTTTCAGAAAGAAAATTAAGAGCTTTTGCATATAAATATATCTAGAAAGCCCTTTTAATTAACAAAGTCAAAAAATGCTCAAAAACACAGTAACATAAAAGGTAAAAAAAAAATTACAAAAATGATTTTTTTTCCTACAATGGCTTCTACATATCTTTATATTCAAAAGCTCTGATTTTTTTTCAATAAAAACCGTTTATTTGTAGCAGAGGTAGAAATGGAAACAAAACAAAAGGCGGCCCAAGAAGCTCAAGCCACCAGTTGGGGTGTAAACGAGCAGGGCCGAGGCCGAACTTGACTGGGCTCGAGCTCGGCTCGTTATGTTTTTATGAAGCTCGAGCTCGGCTCGGTTCGAGCCTACTTACTTGAGCTCGAGCTTGGCTCGCGAGTAAAAACCCAAAGCTTGAGCTCGGATCGAGCTATTTTGGGAGCAACCTCAAACGAGTTAAAAGTTTGGCTCGATGTGTGTGACAACCCTCACTAAACCAGGTATCCGTACGACTTAATTAATGATTAATTACTGCTTAATTACTGTGCTTGTTTGAACTAGCTGATGAACTGCTACTTGATATCTGATACATGTAATTACATGCATCATACTTTACCTGTCGTCACTACAATACTTACATACTGAACACTAGTGACAACCATGATGCACAAAAAGCACAGTAGCACGATAACGGATAACCTATTGAACATGCTGATATAACCAGCATCAGGCAAACACTGCCTCCAAGGCCTATAAGAGCCTGAGATATTTGGCTACACTAGTAGTGAGTGTAGGGATACAAGGGTTGTGAAACTGCGTCTCTAGGGATAAGTCACAGTGACTGGATGTGCCTAAAACGTACTTAAAATACAAAACTCAGCACTTTAATAAACAATCCAGCTTCTAGCTGACTAGTAAAGTGCCAGAACATGGGAAAAATATCACTAGACACTTTCTAAAGTGTTGGAAATAAGTTGTGTCACTAAAAATGTTAATAACGACACTTTAAAGCTTTTTTAACGCTTTAACGGATTACTATCCAACCGAACAACCGGACTATACCCGGAACATGAAAATATTGTTATTTTCACTATTTATATTTTTCTGAGCCAGTTAGGGTCCCTGATTACCCTAACACCCGCCATAACGCATAACATACAAGTAACTAAGTTTAACACTTAACTTACTTAACTTAACCAATCTATGCTTAACTACCTAGTTGATTTCGAACCAAGACCCCCCCCCCCCTCTTGACCGAATTCGGTCCCCTAGGGGACATACTTGTACCTTGCAAGATTTACTTGATCACCTTGGTTTAGTATCTAGGGTACATAATTACCATTGGGTAATAACATTAATCTTAGCCTATAAGTTAACCACTAAACACCTAAGATCATTCACACACTTAACCAACAACTCACACCTCTCTCTCTTGCTCTTGAACTCTCGGCCGAACACCCCACCCCCCTTATCCATCATTTTCGATTTCCATCTTCACAATCCAAGTTCACACAAGCATCAAGGGTCTCGTATTAGGAAGCTTGGAGCAAGCGGAACACGAAGGACCTCTTTCTTTGGCTTTTATCCACCCATATTGCGCATAGATTCTTCCCTAGCCTTGAGCTAGAGGTATAATGCTAAAAACTCATATTTGAACTTATCTAAAGTGGTTAAAAGAATTTTTATCGGTTAAATCTCGTTAAAATGCAAGTTGATGAACTAAAGTCTACTAAAAGCATGAATAATGGTGGTTAATAGCAATTATGTTGTGTAAAAGTCGTTGTGTTGGAAAGTTGTGATTATTTAGACCCAATCTATGTTGTGGTAGCTCGGATCATCATTTAACCCGGGTTGGTAAGATCATGGATCTTAACATAAGCTTGTTTTGGATAATACAAGGGTTAAAAGGTGAAACTCTACCACACATGAGACATGAACTTGTGTAAAAATGCTTTACTTGTGTAAAAGTGTTTTAACTTGTACAACGGTGTTTAAAACTAGCGGATCTACGCATCTGCAAGTGGTATTTTCAAAGAACCACATATCAAAGGAATCATGTATTTTTAAAGAAGGATTTTATACTAACAAGCATGATTTTATAAACCACAAGTGTGTAAACACTTGTGAAATAAAAAGATCCGACAAAGAACTAGTTTTGTCAAATGTTACTAGAAGTTGTAAAGACGGATTTCTCTAAAAACGAGGTTTTTACGAGGTTAGAATTACTTTATATAAAGATCCACAAAATGTAATGGGATTTACACTATAGTTTCAGAAAAACTACAAGTTCATGCGATTATGCGATTTACATACTTGTTGACTAGTTAAAATGTTGAAAAGTTGTTTGATAATGTTAAGAACATTGGTTGATTTGATTTGTTAAAAGAAAATGATACGCTTGAAAGCGTGGCCACCTCCAGTTACAGAGGAAACTCTGGCGAAATTTTTCTAAAAACCTAACACTTAGAAATATTTACACTACAAGTGTTAGAATTATTTTTGACATGTTTTCGAAACATAAATTTCGCCATGACTTTATTTACTAAATATTCGGAGGTGGGATTTTCACAAAATTTAACGTGATAAATGTATATTTTCACACACTGTTCATGATTATTTTGTGGAAATACCTAAATATTATTTTTAGAGTAAAAATAATATTTACGAACGTTGACGAATCCAAAATAATACGAACGCTTTCACCATAAATATATATAAGTTACACCGGTAATTATATTACCACTCGATTGTTAAAACGTAACTTACGCACTTACAGAAATATTTATGAACGCGTATTTTAACAACGTATTATTGGAGAAAAATTATATGAAATGAAAATATAATATTTTTGAGAAAAATACTTATATTTTGGAATTGGAAAGGTATATATATTAAGTGAGACTTAATGATTTAATCTGAACGCACATGTATTAAATCCCCCACCCTTGGGAAGGAGATTAACTACCAAGTATATACAGAACGTAAACACGAAATAGTTGTCTAACTATTTCCCCAAAGATTTAGCTATAAAGCTAAGGCACGACCGTCCGTCTAATAAAATTAGCACTTGTAGGTCGACGCACAGCTTTCTGATTTGGAGTACTTGGTAGAGACGCACAGACAGTGAGTTCATGTCCCCCTTTTCTCTAACTGTTTTCAGTTTTCTTAACTGCGGGGGTGAAATACATGTTACTTTGATTACAAGTACTTTTTACACGGTATGTTAACGTAAGGAGGATTACTACTTAGATCATGTGAATGGGTAGGCAGAACACCGAGGGACGTAAGCGGTAGATCTATCTGGGTGTAGCGAGCCCAACTCTAGGCCCAACAGAACGGACCTCTAAGAGGACCAACAGAACGGACCTTGAGTGACTTTGTACCCGACGCAAAAATCTGCTAGGTTGAGTCTTCCTACTTGCATTTCACACATGCTAATGGCCTTGCAAACCATTGGTGATCTCTTTTCCTTACACTGCTACATACCAGGGAACTTTTATACTTACAAGTGTTTTACTTACTCACTTGCACATGAACTCGCTCAACATTATTGTTGATTTTTCAACTTACATGTATTTCAGGAAATTAACGAGATCTGGCACGGTATGGCATGTTTTCCGCTGCACTAGTTTCCGAGGTCATCCGGGGTTTAGGGGATGTGTCTCTTTCCTGGACAAGACACAATCCTTAAACCATGTTTATATTATGTTTAAGTTTGTAATGTCTGTTGAACAAGGTTGGTTGTTGGGGTATGTTCCCGTTAAAACAATGGTACTGTATTTGGTTTTCGAAACTTAATGGATGATCTTGCATATTTTTAATTCATATAGCTTGGTTATGATTAAGCTATGGTATTAAGAAGTCACACCAAAACTAACCACGCTTCCGCAAAGCCAGGGTGTGACAGCTTGGTATCAGAGCTCTGATCATAGCGAACTAGGATTCTTTCTCGAGTCTAGACTATGATCACTAGGGCTCTCACGAAAACATTTTTCTGCATACCACTTAAGTCCAGATCCAAAACTTTTTACAAACAAATGTTGAGCACATTTTATTATTTATAGGCTCAGCCTGGAGGGCTGAGGCTCGGTCTGAGAGATCGAGGTAGTTGGCTAGTGGGACAAGGAAGAGTAGGCTCAGTTTGGAGACTGAGGCTCAGTGATGGAGACCGAGGCTCGGTCTGAGAGATCGAGGTAGTTAGCTAGTGGGACTAGGAAGAGTAGGCTCAGTTTGGAGACTGAGGCTCGGTGTTGGAGACCGAGGCTCGATCTGAGAGGTCGAGGTAGTTGATAGAGCAGTCTAGGAGACTGGGAGGCTAGTGGGACTAGGAGAAATTATGTGATATCTTGCTTGGTGACTTATGTGATTATCTGATTGTATGACTGATTATTTGAGCATATTTGTGTTTATGGATTCGGCTGGCACTGACGATTCGGGCACCACAGGACCTATACCCACTGTATCTGATGACCTTACACCCTCCGAGCACGAGGTGTACACGTCCGACTATACCAGCACTGATGAGGACGATTTCCAGCCCTTCGCACTACCCGATGGTGCTGATGAGCTTGCAGATGACCTTCCTGCTGAGTACCTACCTTTAGTGGAGATTCCTGCTCCCGTACCACTTGCTTCATACCCTGCCCATGGTTTGTTTCTCGACGACGGAGATGATGACAACATCGATCTACTCGATGACGAGCCTTTAGAGGAGGATGCTCAGGGCGAGGCCCTTCCTGTTGCTGATGATCTCTTGATGATCGCAGATGCTCCCGCCGCGGAGTCACCTGCTCATTCACCTGTCCCAGACTCCTTCGAGTCTGTGGCATCCGCACCTTCTCATACTTTGAACGCACATCACCTTGTGCACGATTCTGATCCTGACCAGGCATCCTCTGTTGCACCTATACCCGGCTTGGAGTTTGACCATGATGACATAGAGGATTCTGACCCTATCTTTCCCCCGGGGTACGACCCAGATCATGATATCGAGTTTATACCTATGGATCAGCCCATGGAGGATCCAGCTGACCCAGTAGATCCTATCGACCCAGAGTTTGACTTCGAGATAGCTTTTGATGACCCTGAGCCTGCCGTCGCCCTTGAGCAGGCAGCCGCTCTAGACCCCATGCTCGAGCATGATCCCGTACATGCTGATATACCTTTTGAGCCTGTTATAGCAGACCCACCTGTTGATGATCTCCCCGTGGATGTTCCTTTGTTAGAGGGCGATCATGTTGCTGTTGATCCTGTTGTTCCTTTACCTGTTGTTGATATACCTGTTGACCATCCTGTTGAGCATATTGCACCTGTTTACCCTTTTGTTGCACCTAATCCCATTCCACTAGAGCCCGAGCATGCACTGTTCGCGGCACGCATGGATCCACCAGATGAGCATGCACAGCACGGTTGGATACCTGCTGATGAGGATGTTCCACCTTTCCCTCCTCAGATCCCTGATACATGACATGTTGATTTTTCTTTTCAGGTTCCACAGTTTGTACCTCCAGCGAGGGCTGGAGAGGGTTCTTCAGCCCATCCTTTTGGGCATGTACCGATGTCTATTCCCTTCATGCCCCAGATGTCATCTGTTCCACCCTCTGTTGCTCCATTTCACGTAGCACCTTTCGATCCCTCTAGTGAGCCGTTCCTTTGGGCACCAGGCTCTGGTATGCCACCTACTGACCCCTACCATGCTTTTCACATGGGACACACTATCGAGGACGTCTTGATGTCTTTTGTCGCTCAGCACGAGTCACACACGCAGCGCATCCAGGAGCTCGAGAGAGCTCAGCTGCCACCGTGCCCGTGCCATGGTCAGACACACTCTCCTCTGCAGCCATTTCGACCCTTACCTCCAGATTATGCTGCCCGTCTCTTTACACTAGAGCAGCAGGTTGCCTCTATCATTCGTACTCAGCAAGCCCAGGAGGAGGACTGGCTCCAGTTACGTCATTTGTTTTACACCCACTTTCCCCCTCCTCCACCACCATCTGTATAGAGCTCATCAGTGCTGTTTGGGTAGACGAGGATGAGAAGACGGCGATTGTTGGACTGCACAGCATTTTTGGAGACCACATTTGATTCAGACTTTTGTTGAATTGTATTTGATGTTGTATTCGACCTTGACATGATATAGTTTTTGGACAGGGGTGATGTAGCCCCTAGTGGATTGATGTTGTATGACACTGTGATGTACTGATACACTTACTATGCGGTCTCGATATATGGCAATCGCAGTATTCTCATCCTATTTGATTCGCTTGATTGCTTACTTGTATTTTTATGACATGGGATGTTGTGTGATTGGTATTTGTGATGTATTGATAACATGAGATGCTATGTGTTTTTACTATTGTTATCGTTATATACGTACGCTACATTATGACCTGACCTACGAGCTTTACTATGGCCTGACCGACTTAAACCATCTTTTAGAAGATGCCGCCAAGACGTGAGACACGCATGCCTACTAATGAGGCAGAGCTACAACAAGTCATTGCTGCTGCCATAGCACAGTATGCAGCTTCTCAGCCAGGAACGAGCGGAAGTATTAACCAAGGCAATAACAATCCACCTCACGGTAATACCTAGTCATTGAGACACACCGTGGCCTAATTGGATATTTCTAGCGAAGACGCTAATGCCATTTATATGTTATAACGTATGTGCAGGGTGCACCTACAAGCAGTTTCTAGACTGCAAACCGGTCAACTTCGATGGCACTGGAGGTGCTGTCGCCTTTGTTCGTTGGGCTGAGAAAACCGAATCTGTTCTTCGCATGAGCAAGTGCGCGCTGAATCAGCAAGTCACCTATATCTCAGGGCTGTTTCTAGATGGAGCCCTCTCTTGGTGGAATCTACAAGTTCAGACACTAGGCGAAGCTGCCGCCTACGCGCTGACCTGGACCGAACTAAAGGAACTCATGCGCAAAAAGTACTGTTCCCGCGCAGAAATCCAGAGATTGGAAACCGAGTTCTGGCACTTGAAAATGGACGGTCCAAAGGTAGCAGAATACGTTCAAAGATTCCATGACTTATCTCAAGTGGTTCCTTACATGGTTACACCAGAATACAAGCGAATCGAGCGCTTCATTTGGGGTTTAGCTCCTCAAATCATAAGTATGGTAACCTCCTCCAAACCAGCAACTATCACTGAAGCCATTGATTTGAGCGTGGCTCTCACCGAGGAGGCAATTCGTTTGAACAAGTTTGATGAGATCAAGACCAAGAAGGCAGAGACTCATGTCGAGTCATTAGGAGGTAACAAACGGAAGTTCTCGAACTTCAAGCAGGGCGCCAGTGTGGCGGTTAAGAAAGGAGGAGCAGACACACCAGCGCAGGTTACAGCTGGTAGAGGAAAGAAAGGAAAGGGATATATGGGCGCCCAGCCCAAATGCAACACCTGCCAGCGCCACCATTCTGGTCATTGCGGGCTAAAAGTATGCGAAGCATGTGGGAAACGTGGCCACTCGAAGGACGCTTGTTGGGCCACTACTGGTCAGGGAGGCCAGGGAGGATTCGGAAACAGGAATTACAACCGGGGCGGGAATGGAAATCGCCCACAAGGAAACTATGGAGGTAACGAGAATCGGGGCAACAATGCTAACCAAGCGGGCGCCATGAATCGTAATCAGAGGAATGATCAAGCTGGTGGAAACGGGCAAAAACTTGGATGCTTTAACTGCGGTGATATCGGGCATTTTAAGAAGAACTGCCCAGACCTAAACCAAGCCCGTGGAAGAGTGTTCCAACTCGAAGCAAGGGAAGCACGCCAGGACCCCAATGTCGTTACTGGTACGTTCCCTGTGAATCAACGCTATGCATCCGTTTTATTTGATACTGGTGCCGATTATAGCTTCGTGTCGTTAGAATTTAAGAATATGCTTGGGTTAGCCGCTAATAAGTTAGATATTCCCTACTCGATCGAATTAGCTAATGGGAAGTTAGTGGAAGCCAATGAAGTTATCAGAGGTTGTGTGATCGAATTAGGAGAACGTGAGTTTGCATTGGATCTGCTACCAGTCCAGTTGGGAAGCTTCGACGTGGTAGTAGGAATGGATTGGTTATCAGGCAACAAGACTGAGATAGTATGTCACGAAAAAGTTGTTCGTATCCCAACCGAAGATGGCGAGACAATTGTGATTCACGTAGAGAAGCGTGAGACGCCGTTGAGGATTATCAGCTGCTTGAAAGCGAGGAAGTGTTTGCAGAAAGGATGTGTTGCTTTTCTGGCACACATTGTGGATAAGAAGGCTGCTGAGCCTAGAATCGAAGACATCCCTGTCACGAGGGAATATCCAGAAGTCTTCCCAGAAGACTTGCCTGGACTGCCACCTCAGAGGCAAGTGGAGTTCCACATCGACTTAGTTCCAGGCGCCGCGCCTGTGGCTAAGGCACCGTACAGACTTGCTCCGTCTGAGATGCAGGAACTGTCAACACAACTTCAAGAGTTGTTAGACAAGGGTTTTATCCGACCAAGCTTCTCGCCTTGGGGAGCTCCGGTCCTGTTTGTCAAGAAGAAGGACGGTAGTTTTCGAATGTGCATTGACTACCGGGAGTTAAACAAGCTGACGATCAAGAATAGATATCCTCTGCCAAGAATTGATGATCTGTTTGACCAACTGCATGGTTCAAGCTTTTATTCAAAGATCGATCTTCGATCTGGATACCATCAGTTAAGGATACAAGAGGAAAGCATTCCGAAAACAGCCTTCAGAACTCGTTATGGACACTACGAGTTCCTAGTTATGCCGTTTGGTTTGACAAACGCACCTGCGGTATTCATGGATCTAATGAATAGAGTTTGCAAACCGTACTTGGATAAGTTCGTGATTGTATTCATCGATGACATTTTAATTTATTCAAGGACGAAGGCTGAACATGAACAACACCTAAGAGCTATTTTGGAGCTGCTAAGGAAGGAACAGTTGTACGCCAAATTCTCCAAGTGCGAATTTTGGCTACGTGAAGTCCAGTTTCTTGGACATGTGGTTAATGGAAATGGAATCCATGTTGATCCCACAAAGATCGAGGCGATCAAGGATTGGGAAACGCCAAAGACGCCAACAGAGATTCGGCAATTTTTGGGTTTGGCTGGCTACTATCGAAGGTTCATCGAGAATTTTTCAAAGATCGCTCAACCATTGACGCTCCTCACACAGAAGGATAAGAAGTTTGATTGGGAAATCAAACAGGAGGAAGCCTTCCAGATATTGAAGGATAAGCTCTGTAACGCGCCAATTTTAGCTCTACCAGAAGGTACAGATGATTTTGTGGTATACTGCGACGCATCGCGCCAAGGATTGGGTTGCGTGTTGATGCAACGCCAAAAGGTTATTGCTTACGCATCGCGTCAATTGAAAGTGCACGAAAAGAACTATACCACACACGATTTGGAGCTCGGCGCAGTGGTTTTTGCTTTAAAGATCTGGAGACACTACCTTTATGGTACGAAATGTACAATCTTCACAGATCACAAGAGCCTACAGCACATATTCAACCAGAAGGAGTTGAATATGAGGCAAAGACGATGGGTTGAATTGTTGAACGATTACGACTGCGAGATAAAGTATCATCCAGGGAAGGCGAATGTAGTCGCCGATGCCCTAAGTCGTAAAGAGAGAATCAAGCCCATAAGGGTTAGAGCTTTGGAAATGATTATACGAACCGATCTTTCCTTGCGCATTCGTGCCGCACAAAAGGAAGCTCTCAAGGAAAGGAATCTTGAAGAAGAATATCTCCGTGGGATGGAGAAGCTTTTGGTACCAAACGAGGAAGGGACGTTATGTTTTGAGAAAAGGATTTGGGTTCCTCTGTTTGGTGATTTAAGGGAGGTTATTTTTGATGAAGCTCACAAGTCGCGGTACTCTATCCATCCTGGAGCAGATAAGATGTACCAGGATCTCAAGGATTATTATTGGTGGCCTAGGATGAAAGGCGATGTTGCTGTTTACGTGAGCAAATGTTTAACATGCGCTAAGGTTAAAGCGGAATACCAGAAGCCTTCAGGGCTGCTGCAACAACCTGAGGTTCCCAAGTGGAAATGGGAACAAATCTCAATGGATTTTGTTACAAAATTGCCAAGAACGCCAAGAGGCCATGATATGATTTGGGTAATAGTTGACCGCCTAACAAAGTCAGCACACTTCTTACCTATCAGAGAGAAGGATAATACGAGCAAATTGGCTGAAATTTACATGAGGGAGATCGTTGCACGTCATGGAGTGCCTCTCTCGATCATCTCTGATAGAGACGGAAGATTTGTGTCAAGGATATGGCAATCCTTCCAAGAAGCCTTTGGCTCACAATTGAATCTGAGCACTGCGTTTCATCCGCAAACTGACGGCCAAAGCGAGCGAACGATACAGACTTTGGAAGACATGCTGAGAGCGTGTGTTATGGATTTGGGCGGTAGCTGGGACAAACATTTACCTTTGGTCGAATTTTCGTACAACAACAGCTACCACACCAGTATTGGTGTCGCGCCATTTGAAGCCCTTTACGGACGCAAGTGCCGATCACCACTATGTTGGGCTGACGCAGGTGATAGGCAACTTGCTGGTCCCGAAATCGTCCAAGAGACGACAGATAAGATTGCGCAGATTCTTAAACGCATCGAAGCAGCTCGCCACAGACAAAAGGCCTATGCAGATCCAAACCGGAAACATGTGGATTTCCAAGTTGGAGAAATGGTGTTATTGAAAGTATCACCCTGGAAGGGGGTGGCACGCTTTGGGAAGCGTGGGAAGTTAAATCCGCGCTACATTGGTCCTTTCAGAATTCTGGAAAGAATAGGACTAGTAGCATACAAGTTGGACCTACCTGCTGAACTGAATGGTGTTCACGATACTTTTCATGTATCCAATCTAAAGAAAAGTCCAACTCAAGTTGACGTTGCCATTCCCATCGACGAGATTCATGTTGACGACACGCTCCACTTCGTTGAAGAACCTGTTGAGGTCACAGATTGGAAAGTTAACAAGACCCGCCGGAGCAGTGTCAAACTCGTCAAAGTTCGTTGGAATGCCAGACATGGTCCTGAGTTCACCTGGGAGCGGGAGGACCAGATGAAAGAGAAATACCCCCACCTTTTTCCCAAGAACCCTGCATCTAGTAGCAGAACTTAAATTTCGGGACGAAATTTATTTAACGGGGGGAGAATGTGACAACCCTCACTAAACCAGGTATCCGTACGACTTAATTAATGATTAATTACTGCTTAATTACTGTGCTTGTTTGAACTAGCTGATGAACTGCTACTTGATATCTGATACATGTAATTACATGCATCATACTTTACCTGTCGTCACTACAATACTTACATACTGAACACTAGTGACAACCATGATGCACAAAAAGCACAGTAGCACGATAACGGATAACCTATTGAACATGCTGATATAACCAGCATCAGGCAAACACTGCCTCCAAGGCCTATAAGAGCCTGAGATATTTGGCTACACTAGTAGTGAGTGTAGGGATACAAGGGTTGTGAAACTGCGTCTCTAGGGATAAGTCACAGTGACTGGATGTGCCTAAAACGTACTTAAAATACAAAACTCAGCACTTTAATAAACAATCCAGCTTCTAGCTGACTAGTAAAGTGCCAGAACATGGGAAAAATATCACTAGACACTTTCTAAAGTGTTGGAAATAAGTTGTGTCACTAAAAATGTTAATAACGACACTTTAAAGCTTTGTTAACGCTTTAACGGATTACTATCCAACCGAACAACCGGACTATACCCGGAACATGAAAATATTGTTATTTTCACTATTTATATTTTTCTGAGCCAGTTAGGGTCCCTGATTACCCTAACACCCGCCATAACGCATAACATACAAGTAACTAAGTTTAACACTTAACTTACTTAACTTAACCAATCTATGCTTAACTACCTAGTTGATTTCGAACCAAGACCCCCCCCTCTTGACCGAATTCGGTCCCCTAGGGGACATACTTGTACCTTGCAAGATTTACTTGATCACCTTGGTTTAGTATCTAGGGTACATAATTACCATTGGGTAATAACATTAATCTTAGCCTATAAGTTAACCACTAAACACCTAAGATCATTCACACACTTAACCAACAACTCACACCTCTCTCTCTTGCTCTTGAACTCTCGGCCGAACACCCCACCCCCCTTATCCATCATTTTCGATTTCCATCTTCACAATCCAAGTTCACACAAGCATCAAGGGTCTCGTATTAGGAAGCTTGGAGCAAGCGGAACACGAAGGACCTCTTTCTTTGGCTTTTATCCACCCATATTGCGCATAGATTCTTCCCTAGCCTTGAGCTAGAGGTATAATGCTAAAAACTCATATTTGAACTTATCTAAAGTGGTTAAAAGAATTTTTATCGGTTAAATCTCGTTAAAATGCAAGTTGATGAACTAAAGTCTACTAAAAGCATGAATAATGGTGGTTAATAGCAATTATGTTGTGTAAAAGTCGTAGTGTTGGAAAGTTGTGATTATTTAGACCCAATCTATGTTGTGGTAGCTCGGATCATCATTTAACCCGGGTTGGTAAGATCATGGATCTTAACATAAGCTTGTTTTGGATAATACAAGGGTTAAAAGGTGAAACTCTACCACACATGAGACATGAACTTGTGTAAAAATGCTTTACTTGTGTAAAAGTGTTTTAACTTGTACAACGGTGTTTAAAACTAGCGGATCTACGCATCTGCAAGTGGTATTTTCAAAGAACCACATATCAAAGGAATCATGTATTTTTAAAGAAGGATTTTATACTAACAAGCATGATTTTATAAACCACAAGTGTGTAAACACTTGTGAAATAAAAAGATCCGACAAAGAACTAGTTTTGTCAAATGTTACTAGAAGTTGTAAAGACGGATTTCTCTAAAAACGAGGTTTTTACGAGGTTAGAATTACTTTATATAAAGATCCACAAAATGTAATGGGATTTACACTATAGTTTCAGAAAAACTACAAGTTCATGCGATTATGCGATTTACATACTTGTTGACTAGTTAAAATGTTGAAAAGTTGTTTGATAATGTTAAGAACATTGGTTGATTTGATTTGTTAAAAGAAAATGATACGCTTGAAAGCGTGGCCACCTCCAGTTACAGAGGAAACTCTGGCGAAATTTTTCTAAAAACCTAACACTTAGAAATATTTACACTACAAGTGTTAGAATTATTTTTGACATGTTTTCGAAACATAAATTTCGCCATGACTTTATTTACTAAATATTCAGAGGTGGGATTTTCACAAAATTTAACGTGATAAATGTATATTTTCACACACTGTTCATGATTATTTTGTGGAAATACCTAAATATTATTTTTAGAGTAAAAATAATATTTACGAACGTTGACGAATCCAAAATAATACGAACGCTTTCACCATAAATATATATAAGTTACACCGGTAATTATATTACCACTCGATTGTTAAAACGTAACTTACGCACTTACAGAAATATTTATGAACGCGTATTTTAACAACGTATTATTGGAGAAAAATTATATGAAATGAAAATATAATATTTTTGAGAAAAATACTTATATTTTGGAATTGGAAAGGTATATATATTAAGTGAGACTTAATGATTTAATCTGAACGCACATGTATTAAATCCCCCACCCTTGGGAAGGAGATTAACTACCAAGTATATACAGAACGTAAACACGAAATAGTTGTCTAACTATTTCCCCAAAGATTTAGCTATAAAGCTAAGGCACGACCGTCCGTCTAATAAAATTAGCACTTGTAGGTCGACGCACAGCTTTCTGATTTGGAGTACTTGGTAGAGACGCACAGACAGTGAGTTCATGTCCCCCTTTTCTCTAACTGTTTTCAGTTTTCTTAACTGCGGGGGTGAAATACATGTTACTTTGATTACAAGTACTTTTTACACGGTATGTTAACGTAAGGAGGATTACTACTTAGATCATGTGAATGGGTAGGCAGAACACCGAGGGACGTAAGCGGTAGATCTATCTGGGTGTAGCGAGCCCAACTCTAGGCCCAACAGAACGGACCTCTAAGAGGACCAACAGAATGGACCTTGAGTGACTTTGTACCCGACGTAAAAATCTGCTAGGTTGAGTCTTCCTACTTGCATTTCACACATGCTAATGGCCTTGCAAACCATTGGTGATCTCTTTTCCTTACACTGCTACATACCAGGGAACTTTTATACTTACAAGTGTTTTACTTACTCACTTGCACATGAACTCGCTCAACATTATTGTTGATTTTTCAACTTACATGTATTTCAGGAAATTAACGAGATCTGGCACGGTATGGCATGTTTTCCGCTGCACTAGTTTCCGAGGTCATCCGGGGTTTAGGGGATGTGTCTCTTTCCTGGACAAGACACAATCCTTAAACCATGTTTATATTATGTTTAAGTTTGTAATGTCTGTTGAACAAGGTTGGTTGTTGGGGTATGTTCCCGTTAAAACAATGGTACTGTATTTGGTTTTCGAAACTTAATGGATGATCTTGCATATTTTTAATTCATATAGCTTGGTTATGATTAAGCTATGGTATTAAGAAGTCACACCAAAACTAACCACGCTTCCGCAAAGCCAGGGTGTGACAATGTGATCATCACTATTATTATTATATTGTATATAAAAAATAAAATGGTGTTTGGGCTCGCTAGCCTAAACGAGCTTTGTATTTCAGGCTCGAGGTCGGGCTCGTTAAAGCTCGACTTTTTCGAGCTTTTAACTGAGCCGATAACGAGTAGCTCTAGAGCTTCTGAACTTGTTTACACCCCTAGCCGCCAGTGTGATTTCACACCTGGACTTAGAGCAAAGGCAGCACCAGCTCTAATTTCATATATGTGGCTATCTTATAGAGTTTATGTGAAATTAGAGTCGGGTGTTACAGTTTCGTATATCCATAAACGTGGTTGTCTTGTAGAGTTTATGTGTGTTTCCCCCACTTAAAGCACTTTGTTGGACCGTAAATGTTAATATGAACTTGATTTCGCTTTGGAGCACCATCACATGGGATTAACACATTTTTAACTACAAGTCAGCTTAAGGTAACATCATATTCATAGGATTACAAATTTCTGTAATGATATCATATGTGTCTCATCCATTTGTGAGGGCGCTTGTTGATACCTATGAAAGACCATTTGAGGGTGATTATTTTCTTTTGAATAATTGGTTGTTAATAGTTCAAATGATATCAAAACGATTTCATAATTACTGAATTCGAACGACAATCGTTAGTTCACAATTTCTTATCTCCATTGTTAATATATTTCGTTACTAGTGTTGATATATTATGATGATTGTGAAACTGTTTTGATGAATGCCATCATGTGCTTGAAGATGATGTTCTTGATGTAGAAAACTTATATTAACATGTTAAATGAGTGTTTGCATTGATCAACTAAATTCGATTTGATTTTATTTGACCAAACAAGTTTTTTATTGTCACACCCTGACTTTTGCGGAAGCGTGATTATGTGTGACTTGCTTAATATCATTGCATTCAACCATAACAAACAGCTATATGATAAAACCAAAGATGTTCATCCATTGATTAAGTTTTAAAACATTACAACAACATTATTTTCAAACCCCAAACACAGACTTCATGTTCAGAATACAACACCAAGTTTTAAGTTCCATAAGGACTTCACAAAAGACACTAATGAAAACTAGGCTTTGAAATATGTATCATATCCAGGATAGGGTACATACTCCCAAACCATACGATACCGGATGACATCTTTTATTCCAAACAACACTTGAAAACTTCAACGCCCGCCAGATCCATACTTAGTTTCCTGAAATACATGTAGTTTGAAAACATCAACAAAAGTAGAGCGAGTTCATGTGTTTAGTGTGTGAGCTCGAATAAACTTTGTAATCATCATAAGTAAGTATGTATTTGTCAAACCCTGGTATGAAAGCAAACAAGGAAAACAGATCATTAATGGTTTGCAAGGCCATTAATATGTGTGACGTGATGCAGGAAGGCTCAAACCTAGCAGATTTTGCACCGGGCTTCAGTTTGAAGACATAGTCACCTCATGGGCCAAACCCCGGTCCACATGGGTGTGGGCTCGCTACACCCAAATAGATCTATCACTCATGTCCCTCGCTCCTACTACGAGGATTAATGGTCTTAAGCGTTGTACCCACCACTCACATGATCTAGCAGTACCTTTCCTTAGCTAACCATACCACATATAAACGTTTGTAAACAGTTTGTAACATGTACTTCACCCCCGAAGTTATAAAACCGAAAACAGTTAAAAGAAAAGGGGGGACACAAACTCACGTTTTTGCATTCTTCGTAATCAACTATAACTCAAAGCTTCTCTTGTGCACACGACTACCTACAACGTACTACAGTCTATTAGACTAGCGGGTTGTGCCTTGACTTAGTATTAATTAGTGTCTTTGAGTTACGTTTCATTGGGTCTTTACTATTATTCCAAGTTATATAATTATTTGTTAAAATAATAAATATTTTAACTTAAATTATATTTATTAAATTTTAGAATAATTGTTAAAATACTATATTTTAACCTGTTACTTTCCAAGTATTTATACATGTGTATCCTTCCCAAGGATGGGTGTATTTGTATTTTTATACTTGTATATTTTTGCCATGTATCGGTGTCGTATTCCGGTGTGTATTTATACGTACGAAAATACGTATTTTCTTGTAATTGTTAAGTATTCTTACACTAAATTTTGTATTAACTCTTCCGGAATAATAACTTTAATAAAAATACATCAATATATATTTCCAAAATATATATTTTAAGAAACATTACTTAGAAAAATTACTTATAATTTTTCTTGGCAAAAATACTTATAAACCTCATACAAGTCTCAAAATTAATATATTTCCAAGTCTAACTTAGAAAATATATATAAATCCATTTTCCTTCCAAATAATAATATATTTCAAGTTTATTTAAGAAAATACATTTTTTTTCTCAAAAATAATGTATTTCATGTTTGGTTGAGAAAATATATTTCTTCCAAAAATAATATATCTTCTAATAATTCCAAGAAAAATATATATTTTTATTCACTCAAAAATAATATATTTTCTTATGGTCAAAAATATGATATATTTTGTAAGAATTGTAAAAATCATATTTTTGTTTCCTTGGTGTCCAAAATATTATTTACCAAAAATATACTTATGAATAATATTTCCGGAATATTTTGCAAGTTATATTCCTTTGTTCGGTTTCACCAATAATTTGGGTATAATTTGTATATTCATATTCTTGGAATTTTTGTAATATTTTGGATTGTAATTTTTGGTATTTTGATGAGTTATATTATTTCAAGTCCTAAAATAATATAACTAATACACATAATATACAAATAATCACACACATGGTGACATCTAAATATATATTTTCCTAAATACATATTTAGTCACTTTAATTTATAAAAACCAACCTCCAATATTTATAATTTTGTAACAAAATTTACGGCAAACTTTATGTGAAAATCCATGGTTTGAAATATACTTGTAAATATTTGTTTAAAAATATTTTTCTAAGTGTTTAATTTTTAGAAAAATTTTGCCATAGTTTCCCCTAAAAATGGAGGTTTCCATGCCTTCAAGGCATATCATTTTCTTTTGTAAATCAACACAATCAATCTATACTTACCAATTTTGACAAAAACAAGCATAAACTACCACTTCATGAACTTGAAAATTTATAAAAATGTGTAGTAACTTACTAGTGTATTTAGTAAGTCTTGTTACCCTTTAAAGTGTGGTTGATTATTTAAAATCTTCATTTTTAGAGAAGTTAGTTCTTTACAACTTATAATCACATTTTCTAAAAATGTTTCTTCTTGGATTTTTCTTGTTACACATGTGTTTCTACACTTGTTTAACCTCTAAAAACATGGTTGATTTCTTTAACAACCAAGATTAAGTAAACTTTGTATTTTTAACTTGATTTCTTGAAAAATCATTCTTGAAATCTTAGATTTACAAGACTTACATCTTACTTTAATCATCATTTTACAAGAAAACAATTTATTCTTTCAAGTTCATGTCTTTCTGAGGATGATCTATTAATCTCTAACATTTTCATCCTCTCAGCTTGCTAGATTATGTTTTTAATCATGATCTAGCAAGATCATATGATGATCTACCTCATTTACATAAGTAAACAACAATCAACAAGTATAACAACACATAAACATCAAGATTTCTTATGATTTTAAGCTTATGTTCATGTCTCATTCTCTTGATTCTTAGTGTTCTTCAAGATTAACATCATGTATCATTCTTTAACCACTTAAACAAGATGTAAAATGAAGAGATTAGTGTTCTTACCATTAGCTCAAGGCTAGGGATGATCAAGAGAAGAAAAGAAGTGGATAAAAGCAAATGGAGAAGGTTCTTCAACTTTTGAAAGCTCCTAGCTTCCTTATGCACCTTCTAACACCCTTGTGTATATGTAGATTGAATGAAAGTTGGAAGATGATGATGGTTATGGGTGTGTGTGATCTTGGCCGAACCCAAGGAAGGAGGAAGAAAGAAGTGTGTTGGTGTTAAGTGTGTGAAAATGAAAGTTAAGGTTCCTTTGGTTATACTTATAATACACTTCATGAGTTTAACTCTTGGTTCATATGTCTTAAAATCACCAACAAGATCTATTATTTAATCAAAAGAAAACCACAATGTGGGTCCCTTGTTGGGCCGTCCACTAGGTGGGGGGGGGGGGGTATAGGCTAGGTTTCAACTAGTAATTAGTTATTATGGTTAGAATCCAAGTATTAGTTAGGGATCTAGTTATTAAATATTTATATAGTGTGTTATGATGTTCGGGGATCATAACTAGCTTGGTAATGTTAAAACAGTGCTTCTAGTGAAAATTTAGTGTTTCGGGTAGTGTTCGGTTGTTCGGTTTGTTACCGGTTCGTTAAGGTGCTAAACTATGCAGTTTAGTGTGCTTTATGTACCCTTTTATGATAATTTCGATTCCCGACACTTAGGAAAGCATTCAGGACCATTTAACCATATTTTTGCATGTTATTAGAGTGTTCAAATGCTGATTTTGCTGATTCTGCAGAATTCTGCAGTTTATGTGAGTTTTAGGCACTTTCCGGCACTTAAACTATCTCTAGGAAGGCAGTTTTGTGATCCTTACTTTCCTACACACTATACTAGTGTAGTACTTGGTTTCTGGCTCATTCTGTACCTCAATACTATATCTGTCTATGTACTGAACTCCGTCAGCATTTTTCTGATTTGTCTGATAACTGTGCGGCCGGTGTTTCGTGCATCGTTTGAATCAATAAAGTTTGCTTGCAATAATGTTATGTCTTTTGCACTATATGATGCACATACATGTATAATGATAATATTCAGAAAGCAATTCATGTCATAAATTGTCAATCAGCACATTCATTAAGCACTAATTACTGTTTAATAATTGTACGGATGCATGCAAATTTGACAGTTGTCACATTTACGATAAACTTTAACATGTTAAATAAGAGTTTGCATTGATCAAGTAGGTTCGATTCTACTTTATTTGGCGAGAGTTCAAAATATTAAAAAAAAGTTATGTGTTGAGTCCATGTGGGCTTAAAATAAATGAAATCAACATGTAAGTTGAGTGCTTGCATTTATCAACTAAACTCGATTCGACTTTATTTGACCAAACATGTTTAAATTTTTGTACGATAAATTTTAACATGTTAAATGAGAGTTTGCATTAATCAAGTAAGTTCAATTCAACTTTGTTTGACCAAAATATATATTCTGTCTTATAAATTACCAAAAAAACAAAGGCCAAAGTAAAAAAATTGAACGGTAAAAGCCATTTCATTTCTCAATACAATATATTTGCAAACTCGTCGTCACTAGTAATTTTCTAGATAACAACAGTACATCGCTGATGTGTGCAAAATGCAACATATAAATTAGATCAATTGTGGCATAAAACTAACCTTTTTTTAGTACTAATGTTGGAAAAAGTGTGCTTTTGTCTTCCTTTTGTATTTTCAGGATTAAATGAGCACAAATTAACAAAAGAAGCAAAAAGGCAGCTAAATCTAACATAAATACAAGAAAAGGAACAAACGTGGAATGCCCGACCCCCCCGATAGCATCTTCCCAAGCAAAATCAAGAAGACAGAAGGCTGAACACGCCCCGTGCTCAGTGAACACGGGGGCGTGCCCAAGTGCCAGCATAAAAGACAAAGCTATAGAAGCTTCTATCTCCCACCACGGGGCCGTGCTCAGCGGAAACGGGCTCGTGGTCAACTATAAGATTCGCAGAATCCAGGTAAATCTTGATAGTACAGATATGCTTCTGCACACGGGGGCGTGCCCAGCGGACACGGGGGCGTGGTCAACTGATGCAGACAAACTGCAATTAATGAAGAAAGAGAAGGATGATGGACACGGGGCCGTGCCCAATGGACACGGGGCCGTGCCCGAGCTGCTGTTCAGGCTATAAATAGGGGTGCTTGGCTCATTTGCAAACCATCCCTTGGCACATCACCTCTCTCACACTTCACCCACCACCCACCACCATCACAACACCATCATCCACCACCATCATCCATTGTCCATCATAGAGTGTGTGAGTCATCTCAGGATCCAAGATTGATCGTAAGAGTTCTTGACAATCAAAGGCCATGTTTGCCTAAGTCTCTTACATCACTTGGTGAAGACAAGTGTCTAGTGTAACACTTTTTATTTTTAATCTTTTCGCACTTTTTACTTGGTTATGTATTAATGACTTTAATAACTAGTTTCTTATGTTGAAGGTGATTCTTCCTTATCGTTTGTCCATGGTGTCTTGGCATTATTTTACTGTCTATATAAAATAAAAGATTTTCACCATTCATATCTCCACGGTCTATATGGAGGTATGTTGGCTACCTGGTCGGGGGTTAAGGGAACGGTTTGGTAAGAGTCTTGCCTTGTTCAGTGTATAGATCCTGCAAGGACCTGGGTCAAATTTAGTAGGACCTCCTTCAATACCCACCGGTATTGGATGGCGGGGGTCCAAACTCTTTGATCCCCTCATATGTAAGCTACTATTAATACTTTAACCCGGCTACTTAGGACTGTATCCCTGCTGACTCAGACTACTTAGCCGAGGGTAACGTCACCTTCAAAAGAGGGGCCTACCACAATACGCATTAATAACTTAATTAATTATCTTTCAATAATCCGACCCTTTAGGATTGTATCCTTGCTGACTCAAACTACTGGGTTGAGGGTAACGTCACCTTCAAAAGAGGGGCCTACTACAATAACTAAGATAATCTCTTAAAAAGTGCAAAAGTGCGGAAATAAATAAAGGTTACACACTAAACAAGAGTCGGAGCCAAGTGATTCATCTTGTCTATCTGTTTTTATTTTATTTTATTTTTCAGTATTTTAGTTAGTTTTTATTTTTCTTAGTTTAAAACCTTTTTCTAAACTTTTGATTTAATTAGACGTTGAGGATAAACCGGTACTAAAAGCTCTTGTGTCCTTGGACGACCTCGGTATCTTACCAACACTATACTACGCTCACGATGGGTGCACTTGCCCATATGTATGTTTAGTGTTAGTAAATATCGTGTTTTATAAATTTAAAACTTGGCTAAAAAGTGTAAAAGGGCTTAAAATATACATTAAAAACCATACACACTACACACGCATCAATCACCTATCATGCTTTCCCCATATTAGTTTTACTTCAAGTTACAGAATAATTAAAACTAATATCGCACAGCTGTTCTCCCATTATTGCCTCGCTTTGCCTTGTGTTTGAAACATAAAAACACTATAACCTGAATTTCCCCAAAGATTCCATCAAATCTTGCTCACCTACATGTGACAAAAAAATTATGATTTAGTTCGTAATAAACCTAAAAATATTGAACTTATCAATATATTATTAACTTGGGTTTAAAATAAACCATGTTCCTCCATTCATAAGCGAGTGTCGACGGCCCATTCATAAGTAAATGAATTAAAGCTGCCATCAACAGGAAGATATATCAATATCTATTTTGAAACTAGAAAACTGTATAACTATTTAATCAATCATAAAAGTATCGTCATCATCGTTAACATGATAATTAAGGCTGTAAATTCTTAATTCTTGAAGTACTAATTCATGAGCATGCGCATGTACACGACAAGATGAGGATCACGACCTCCATTAATAATCCAATTAACGACTTTTTGAACATCAAATGAAGGTGATACTATCACCCTTAGCAGCTCGCCTGTTACGTTCAGTCTAGAATAAAGCACTTTAGTGTTGCCAAACAATGCAGAAGCCGATTTCCTCATTTGAAAGTGTATATTCTTTAGGAAAAATTGCGTTGCCACAACATCTGGTGTACCTTTAAACCTGGTACATGTTTGTTGGTGCATATTCTGTGACAACAGCTTAATAGTTTGATTATTTAGTCTTTGGATATTTTGTAATGGGCTTAGCATATTGGTTAGTGAGTTATTTGTTGTAATGGGCTTGGAGAATGGCCTAGCCCAGTGGGAAGCCCAGTTCACAGACATGTGGTATATAAACATGTTTTGTGATTAGGGTTAGAGGGTTAGAGGGGTTCTTAGAGGCTAGAGAGAGAGAGGATTTTGAATTAGGGTTTAGAGCAAGATCACAGAGAGTGGCTGTGAGGTTGTGTGGTATTGAATTGATTGTAAACTGCAAGTTGGATAATCAATAGAATACCGATTTAATTGTGAATTTCTTTTTTCTACTATTTTCTGTGCAAATCTGATCTAGAGGATTCCGCACTCTAGATTAGATAAACCGATTCTATAAAGATCCATAGGATTAAAGGACCTACAATTGGTATCAGAGCACTAGGCTCTTAATTGGCTCGGTTCAAAATTGGCTGCTGCAGAAAACTAGGGTTTTGGAGAGTTGTTGAAGAAATTTCGAAATTTTTGGAGTTTGTTCTTGGGATTTTCAAAAATTTTAGGGTTATTTAGATCTTATTGCGTATTTAATTTTGCTGTTTTGAGTGTTTTTGGTTGCAGAAAAATTGAAGATTTTGAAGAAAAACTTGAAGTTTTGAAGATTTGTTCGTTGTGTTCTTCATATTTTTATCAAAATTTTGTTGATTTTGGTTGTTTGATTTTGAAGGAAAGTGTTAAAAAGATTTGTAGAATCTGGATAAAATCTTTTCAAATTTTGAAAAGATTGGATTTTCAGCATATTTAACAATTACACTGACTCACCAGCATATTTAATAATTACACCGACTGGCCAGCATACTTAAATCCAAAGGCGACTTTGATAACTGTGGTAATAGTACTCAGCGACATTATCACAGTGATCGGCGAATTTACTAGTCGTCGTAATAGTGAACTGATCAGCTAGCGTAATTAACCGGAGTATTTAATTCTCAGCGTGTTTGACCAGCCAGTGTATTTAATCAACAACTTTGCTCGCCAACATATTTGCCATCGTATTTGATTTTACCAGCGTATTTGATCCACCAGCGTATTTGACTAGCTAGCGTATTTATTCAGAGCCAACATAATTAGCTTGATCTAGCGTATTTACTCAGTGCCAGCATAATTAACTTGGACCATCGTATTGTCACACCCCAACCGATGGCGGAAACATCGGGGCATGGCACTGAGCGAAACAGATTGTCCAGGAGAAATCCATAACAACTAATATTACCAAATATTTAAAGTTACGTCCCATACCATAACATACTCAGTAAAATTGTTAATACAGACATAGTATCTCAAAGACAAATAAATTGTTTCAACAACTCAGAATTTAATGTGACGTTTCTAGACCTCCTATCTTGATTTCCAAACAGCAAGCATAGCATAAGCATCCTAAACACCTGTCACATACGTTAAAATAAAAGTCAATACACATAGTGTAAAGGTGAGCATACAAGTTTAATAGCATAATAGTAGTGAAAAGCGGTTTACGCATAACCAGCATGTAACATGTTGAAAAGTGAAGCTAGCAGGTTATCGACAATGAAATATGCACAGACATGACTGCGAGTTTTAGAATGCACAACACATATCACCACCATAACACGTGAAGTAAAACTCTTAACAACCCTTGTCCACGACAGGTGCTGAGTCCAAACTATAGTACTATCGTTGCTAAGGTGTCAGGCAACAATCACTGTGTAAACATAACATACAAGCATTCATCGAGTAACACGTATAACATGCAATAACGGTCAGCGTACAAAAAGTGTTTGCGTTGTGTGTCGATTGTGATTTGAAATAGGTAACGTATGTAACACCCAAAAGTGCGTGAAGCAAAAGGGTTCGAGTATACTCACAGATCGTGTTTAATGAATAAACACAGTCTTGGATTGAAGGGAGCGCTGGGGAGATTAGCCTGATCAGATAATGACAGTATAAGCGTTGAACAGTGCGCGAAACAACGTGTCGGTGGAATAAGTGACGAAGGGTTATCTGATTGGATGACCTTCCGGACGGATGGCCATTCGGTTGGAGGGTCGTTCGTTTGGGATGGATGTGTTTGTGTATGATGTGACTTTGAAGTTTTCGTTGTAGCATTTTAAAAAGAGAAAGGTATCTCTACCTTTCAGGTCATCCGGTCGAACGGTCATCCGGACGGATGGTCGTTCCCTCAGAGGGCGATCCGTTTGAGTGAGATATTTCAAGATCTAAGTCTCCTGATAGAATAGTCATTCAATCGGATGGTCTTCCGGACGGATAGCAATTCGTTGGGAACTGATATTTTTAAAGTTAACAAAATTTGGTTAAGTGTTGGAAATATCACAAGTCATCCGTTCGGATTGTCGTTCGATCGGATGGCAATTTGATCAGACGGCAATTCGTTCGGTAACCTGTTCGTTTGGAAACTTGCAAAATTCGTTAAGTTAAAAGTTTGCAGTTTGACTGAGATGGTACGATAACGTGTCTAAACAACGGAAACTCCATCAAGTCCAAGTCATCCGATCGGATGGGAATCACCCCATCCGATCAGTTAACCGTTCTCGATGGAACTTCATATTCAACCCATTAAGTCGATCATCTCTTTGATAGTAACCCGTTCTCAGACCGGCACTTCACTAGAAAATGAGTAGAAGGCCCGAACGAGCTCAGATTCTATCGGTTTTGAGTAAAAGTGAAGAAAGTTTGAAGAAAAGTTTGAATCTAGTTGGAAATATTTAGATTTAGGGGAAATCAGTGTTTAAACATTGTAGAAATCTGTTAGATCTGGGTTGTTCTTGGTGAGATGATGTCACACTTCAATGTTCATGAAAACTCCATGATGACATCACCCTTGATAAGCCCGAATCCGCAGATTTCATGGTGAAATGGTGAGATTTGATGGTGAATTGATGAGAAAGTGTGTGTAGATGATAGAAGTACAAGATTGGAGATGAAAACTTACAAGAATCACGAGGAATCGAGAGACAATAAGTCAAGAGCGTGCTAGTCAAACGAGAGCTGTCACATCACATGAACAGTGATGTGACAGGTGATATTTATAGGTGGTGAGGAAGAAAGGCGGTGCAAGTGTGACGGATCGGAGGGCCATCCGATCGGATGGTCATCCGGACGGATGACCATTCGATCGAATGGTTTATGCAAGTTGGTTTCCGACTTTTGTTTCGTGTGTTGAGCGTTGTGATGCGTTTAAGCGAGTGTCGAATAAGCGATGCGATAACTTTAAATAATAGTTACACAAATAACATAACTAACATATAACAACATAAGTAAACTTGCGTTTCCGGATCGCGATGAGATTGCGTTGCGATTGCGTTTGCGATTCATCACCTCAAAACATATAATAAACATGCACAAGTAACACATAATAGCACACACACGTAAAACAATATCCAGAACTGCGATTTAAGTTGCGATGCGATGGCGATGAGATTAGCGTTAAGTAGATTAGCGTTCAATAGTGTTTATTGCATTTACTCCACATAATACAACTAAAACAACATAAATTAAAGTATCGATTAACAAGTCAAAGAGTACAAGTAATAATTAAGCAAGGAATGAGATATCAAATTAGCAATCTTTTCTTCCTTTGACTTTGACTTTGACTTGTACTTTGACTTTAAAAAGCCGGGTTGTTACACGTATTTATTCACCTGAGCTTTTAACTCACCAACATAATTATCTTCGGTAACATTAGCTAACCAGTGTATTTGTTGGAGTATTTAAAAAGGTGGAGTATTTATTTTTGGGAGTATTTAGCTACGTATAGAGTATTTAACGTTTTCGTAAATAAAAAACGATCCGTAAACAATCTAAGCAAAAACTCTGGAAAATCCCGAAATAGATTTTGGACATTATATATCATTGGATTCGTAATCTCGAGATGAGTCTAACGGTATAATTTGTTAAAAACAGTTTTCAGAAATTTTTTTGACGGTTTTAACGGTACAGTTACGGTAAAAACCCAACAAGGACCGGTAGATAATTTAGATTTGGATTTTGACACAGGCTACCAAAATCCATTTAAACTTTTAAGTTGCGTGTTTAAAGATGGTCAGAATGGATAAGGCAAGTGGGACTGTGAATAAATACAATAGCTACATTAAAAAAAATCATGATTTGCCAAACGGGTTTCCTTCAATGCAACCTTTGCAGATTTAAAACAAGACAAGTCGATAAAAGTCCATAAACCTCTAAATCACAAAACCTTCATGTGACCGTAAACAGTTCACTTTCTTTCAGCCATAGCTAAATGATCTAAAATTTGTAATTAGTTATACATACAACTCAAGTCATGTGTAATCTGTAACGCAATTCATATCAGTCAAAAACCTAAAAAGTCTCGTACTAATGAGTTAAATAAGAGTAAATGTGACTCGTTACGTGCTAATGAGGGATTATAAAACGCAGTTTCTGTCTGTTAACACAAAATCACAAAACCTTCATGTCACCGACTCATGATAAACAGTTCACTTTCTTTCGGCCTAGCTAAACAATCCAAAACTTATAACTAGCTATACATACAAACTCTAGTTATATTCAATCCGTAACACAACTCATATCACTTTCAAAACTCAGTTTCTGTCTCCTAACAACTAAACACAACTTCTTACTCAAACTAGGGCTAGAAAACCTTATTTCTAGTAATCCTTCTTACTGCTACTCTTATCAAACTCAAAACTCCTCTATAAAAACCATAAACAGTATACTAATAATCACAAAAGTTAACACAAAAGTAGTAAAAAATAAGTATATTTAAGTAAATGACTCAAAAGAAGCCCTAAAACTTTCATCCACTTATGTAATTAGGTCATTCAACAAAACAAACATAAATTAAACTAGAGATACACACATCAGTTCAAAGCTAATACAATAATGCGTAGAACTGCAGTAGATAACGTTAACATATATAATCAAAATAAACAAAATCACGAAGTCTACCTTCGCAGAGTTTCCTATCAAATGCAACCTAACTTCGGAACTCTAACCGGCGAGAAACCTGTCCAATATCATCTTCGATCAACTCGATTCATGCTCGCAGGGATGACGAATCACAGTGGTTAGATCTTCTAACGCCGACCACGATGAGGAATCACGCTGGCGTCTGGCAGTGGTGGTTAATTGCAATCCTAAAAAAGAAAGTACACGCCCATTCAAAACAAATAAATTGATACGAAAACATATTTTAAATATAGATTGACAATAATGCCCCTGTTCCACAGTTCCCCACTTTTTTGGTGTTCCCTAATGAACCCTCCCCTCTATATATATATATATATATAATTGAAGAGGTATACCCCCACTATACACCTGTGTGATATAACCCCACTCTTTTATTTAGGGATGAGCAATTTACGGTTTCGAACCGCTAGAACCGGAGTACCGAACCAAAACCGCTAGATCTGAACCGTATTTTTATAAATAAGTTTCGGTTCTAGTTTTTAATTTTTTGTGAAAATGGTTCCCGGTTCGGTTCCGGTTAAAATCGACGGTTCCAGTTCTGAACCGCTAGCACCGTTTGAGATTTTAAATATTCAAAACCCTATTTAATTAATGGGCTTTTCAACTTCATACGACCATCCAAATTCTTTTTTCCTCCAATTTATATTCATTCTAGAATACAGTCAATCTTTCATCTTCCAATTCTTCTCCATCTCTCAATCCTAACCCTAATTTGTAACAACCCACGTTTTTTAAGTCAAAGTACAAGTCAAAGTCAAAGGAAGAAAAGGTTGCTAATTCGATCTGTCATCCCTTGCTTAATTATTGATTGTACTCTTTGACTTGTTAATCGATTACTTTAAATTGTGTACTTTAGTTGTATTATGTGGAGTAAATGTTAATAATCACAGTTTAATCGCTAATCCATTTATCGCTAATCTCATCGCAACCTGAATCTCATGTTCTGGATATTGTTTTACGTGTGTGTTATTATGTGTTACTTGTGCAAGTTTATTTTATGTTTGTAGTGGTTAATCGAAAACGCAATCGCAACTCTATCACAATGCAATCTTATCGCAAACTCGAGATATAAGGTTACTTAAGTTGTTGTAAGTTAGTTAGGATATTTGTTTAACTATTATTTAATACTATCGCATCGCTTACTCGCAACGCATCGCAACACTCAACGCATGAAATGAAAAGTCGGAAACCAACTCGCACTAACCATCCGATCGGATGGCCATCCGATTGGAAGACCCTCCGATCCGTCACTTTGCACCACCTTTCTTACCCTCTCACCTATAAATAGCACCTGTCACATCACTGTTCATGTGATGTGACAGATCTCGTTTGACCAGCACGCTTTTGGCCTATTTTCTCTCGATTCCTCGCGATTCTTGTAAGTTTCTACCTCAAATCTTGTGCTTTCTCAATCAACACACACTTTCTCATCATTTTCACCATCAAATCTTAACTTCTCACCATGAGATCCATCTGATTTGGGTTGTTCGTTGATGACGTCATCTCGGGTTCTCATGAACTTCAAAGTGTGACCTCATTCCACCAAGAACAACTCAGATCTAAGAGATTTCAACATGTTTAAACACTGAATTCATCATAATCTAAACATTTTCCAACTGATTTCCATTTTCCTTCAAAACTCTTAACTTTTATTAAAAAACCGATAGGATCTGACCTCTCTCAGGCCTTCTACTCATTCTCTAGTGAAGTGCCGGTTTGAGAACTGATTTCTATCAAAGAGTCAACTGACTTAACAGGTTGAACATGGACCACCGTCAAGAACAGTTAACTGATCGGACAGGGTGATTCCCATTCGATCGGATGGCTTGGATTTGGCGGAGTTTCCGTTGTTTAACTCGTTGTCATATCGTCTCGGTCAAACCGCAAAACTTTCTAAACTTAGCAAATTTTACAAGTTACAAAATGAACAGGTTACCAAACGGATTGCCTTCCGATCGGATAGCCATCCGATCGAACGACAATCCGATCGGACGACTTATGGATTTCGACACTTAAACATTTTTACAAAACTTCAAAAAGTAACAGTTCCCAACGAATAGTCATCTGATCGGATGTCCATCTGATCAAATGACTATTCTATCATGTACTTAAAAATTGAGAAATGTTTCCCTAGACCGGATTGCCATCCGATCGAATGACCATCCGTCCGGATGACCGTTCGATCGAACGACATGAAAGATAGAGATACTTATCATTTTATATAATTCTACAATGAAAACTTCAAAGTCACATCATACACAAACACAACCATCCCAAACGGATCACCCTCCGACCGAAGGCCATCCGATCAGATCACCCTTCGTCACTTTATTCCAGTCGCATTGTTTAACGCACCGTTCATCGCTTATGCTATCGTTCTGTAATCAGGCTAACTTTCCAGCGCTCCCATCAATCCAATCCAAGGCTGTGTTATTCATTTAGCACAATCTGTGAGTATACTCGAACCCTTTTTGCTTTACGCACTTTTAGGTGTTACATACGTTATCTAATTCGAAATCACAATCGACACACAACGTAAACACTTTTATACGCTGACCGTTATTGCATGTTATACGTGTTACTCGATGAATGCTTGTATGTTATGTTTACACAGTGATTGTTGCCTGACACCTTAGCAACTATAGTACTATAGTTTGGACTAAGCACCTGTCATGGACAGGGGTTGTTAAGGGTTTTACTTCACGTGTCACAGTGGTGATATGTGTTGCGCATTCTACAACTCGCAGTCATGTCTGTACATATTTCATTGTCGATAACCTGCTAGCTTCATTTTTCAACATGTTACATGTTGGTTATGCGTAAACCGATTTCGCTATCTACTATATTATTAAACTTGTATGTTCACCTTTACACTATGTGTATTGACCTCTATTTTAACGTATGTGACAGGTGTTTAGGATGCTTGTGCTATGCTTGCTGTTCAAGAATCAAGTAGGGGAGTCTAGAAACAAACAATCAATATTTTTGAGTTGTCAGAACTATGAATTGTCTTTGAGATAACTATGTCTGTAATAACTGCTTTATTTGATAAGTTATGGTATGGGACATAATGTTAATTATCTGGTAAATCAGTTGTTATGGATTTCTCCTGGACACTCTGTTTCGCTCAGTGCCTCACCTCGATGTTTCCTCCATCGGTTGGGTTTTGACAGATTGGTATCAGAGCCATAACTATAGGGAATTAGTCAAGACTCGACCTTGTCCGGGTTGATGTCCTAGAAACGACCTAATCTATAGTCTAAGTACCAATAGACCGCCTTGTGCGAACCCGATAGGGGTTCCGTGCGAGCATATTTCTACTAATCGACCGACTCGCGAACATACTATGCCCCGTCGACCTTTCCTAAGGTCGAGCACTATCACACTGCTTTTCCTAAGGCAGGCACACCGCACACTATTTTCGAGAATGAACGAGTGATTAGATCGAGACAAGGTGTGAAAACCGCAAACTCTCAGTTAGATCGTTTATTCGACACACATTTTTACTATAAACACGAGAATTTGCGTTGATTCAGGAGTGAAATCCGTACTTCGATGCAAAATCTCCTTCTCTATCTCGTGATTCTATCACACAAACAGGAATACAATCATTAAGTTAGGGGTGAAACCCGAACCTTGATGACTTGTTTCATCCTCTATTTTTGGTTTTACAAAACTCTCGCCAAAGTCTCGATGGATTCCAATGACTCGAGTCACGTAAATAGCCGAAAGGATGCGTGCCATTCACCGTATGCCAGTGATAGAGCACAGTCTATTAGGCCAAAGCATGTACTCGAAGACCTTGAGAATAGTCGAATCACTTTGGGTAGTCGAAGTCTATCAGCCGAGACACTCTATTTTCAATTTTGAGCTGCAATCGCTGTTTTATATGTTTCGATTCTGAGCCTGCAACTGCTGACTCTGTGATTTATCGCTTTTATGTGGAAATTTTACGCGTTTTATGTGATTTTGCATGTTATGTGTTTTGATTTTTGGTTATTTATACGCTTTTCGCTTTTCACTTCGATCACACACACAACTCGCACTGCACATCTACCTCAAAATGTTAACAAATCGCATGCTATGTTCCTCGCTTATGCTATGCTACTCGCTACTCGCAATCGCTACTCTCGAACGCGCCTCACGACCTTGATTAATAGGTGAATATGTGCAATATATGTAGGTGAATACGTGCAAAATATAGTGTAAAGCATGATTACGTTGGACTATGTGCTTATGTGTTTACGTGCTTACGTGCCTACGTGGATTACGTGCCTGTGATTATGTGTTACATACCGATGTGTTCCTGAGCTTTATTTAGTAGTAGTGCGTGTGAGGTGAGATTCGATTATATAGTGTTTGAGTCCTATTGCGATGTCTGTTGCAGACAATGTCGTCATTTGGATCGCATCACTCCCGCGCTGCACGCCGAAATCATGCTGACAAACGAATCGCTTCTCTAGTCGCAAAGTAGATGGCTAAGGTCATTCCGCAAATTGTCAGTCAGCTTAATGAGAATACCAGCAAGTCCTCTGAGGAATCAAGGACCGACTCTCCAAAGGGTACCTTCAGCTTTAAGCAGTTTAAGGCCTGTGGCCCAAAAGACTTCACAGGCCAAGACGGACCAAACGCTATGTTTCAATGGTTCGACTCAATCGAAGTCACGCTACGCCAAAGCGGATGTCCCGGCCACCTACGAACTGTCAACGCAACTGGCGTCTTCCAATCCAGGGCTCTGGATTGGTGGACAGCCGAAAGAAACAGACGTGGGAACGACGCGGCCTATGGGCTTACTTGGGATGAGTTGAAAGAACTCATGATGAAGGAATTCTACCCACCCCATGAGCTCCAGAAGCTAGAGAACGAGTTCTGGAACATCAAGCAGGATGGTGGCGATAATGCTGGTCTAACTGCCTGCTTCAAATAGCTGAGTATCATTTGTCCAAGCCAGGTGGAAACACCTGACATGACGATCAATAAGTATATCCGTGCTTTACCGGATTGTGTTGCTGACTTCGTGCAAGCAGTAAAGACAACAACCATCAAAGAGACATACCTACTCGCTGCTGAGATTAATGATAAGCGAGTGTTGGCTGGTTATTTCAAAAATACCACCAAGAGTCTCCACCAAGCTACCGCTTCTCCCACCGCTGAAACCGCCGCTCCGCAAGCTTCCAAGTCCTCCCGCTGCAAACGCAAGCAGAACAACAACAACAACAACAAGAACTGCGCAGTAACCGCCGCTCCACTCCAAGCTGTCCCTGCTCAACCGCAACCTCAGAACCGCCAAGTAGTGGCACCGGTGACCAATGCACCGCCGGCCAAGCGTGCATATACTGGTCCACACCCACTCTGCCCTACTAGTACTTATCATCACCCTGTTGGGATTGCATGCAGATTTTGTGTTCATTGCAACCTGTATGGCCACTTTACTGCCAACTGCCGTACCGGTCCTCGCCAAGCTCAAGCCCCAGTTCAAGCTCCTGCACCACCAACTCTCCTTCCTGCTCCACAGGGTCAATAAGTAGCTCCTGCACCCGCTGCCCATGCCAGAGCCTGCTTTGCATGTGGTGATCCTAACCACTTTGTAAATGTCTACCCAAACAGAGTGGTGAAGCAAGAGCCACAGCAACAGCCACAATAACATCAACAGCAGCAGCCTGCAGCCCGCGGACGTGCATTCAACATCAACGCCCGCCAGGCTCAAGCAGATAACAACGTGGTTAATGGTACGTTCCTTGTGAATGGTATATATGCTTCGTGTTTATTTGATACTAGAGCCGATAACTGTTTTGTGTCGTTAGAATTCGAAAAGCTCCTAAATCGTAAGTGCGTTAATCTCCCTACGACGTTCAACGTTGAAGTTGCCACTGGAAGAACCGTCCTTGTTCGTTCTGTTCTTCGTGATTGTACGCTTGAACTCAACAATCATGTCTTTCTTATTGATCTTATCCCGATGTAGCTTGGTAGTTTTGATATCATAGTAGGCATGGATTTTCTTCGCGAAAATCGTGTTGAAGTCGTTTGCTTTGATAAAAATGATTCGTTTCTCGCTCGCTAGTGGTGATCAACTCTGTGTCTATGGTGAAGTCGCATCGAAGAACCTCAAACTCATGTCGTGTATCCAAGCGAGCAAGTATCTTCGCAAGGAATACAAAGCTTTCTGGGCACACATTGTAGTAGCGGAGGAAAAGGAAAATAAGGCAATGGATAAGGTGCATGTGGTTCGTGATTTTCCTAAAGTCTTTCCTGATGATTTACCTGGTTTACCCCCGAGTCGTGATGTTGATTTCCGAATCAACCTCATTCCTGGAGCTAATCCTGTTGCTAAATCTCCTTATCGCCTAGCTCCGTCCGAAATGCGCGAACTCTTGAGTCAACTCCAGGAATTACTTAACAAAGGCTTCATTCGCCCTAGCACCTCTCCTTGGGGCGCGCCTGTCCTTTTCGTCAAAAAGAAGGCCGGATAGTTCCGGATGTGCATCGACTACAGGGAATTGAATAAGCTAACAATCAAGAATCGCTATCCCCTGCCCCGCATCGATGTATTGTTTGATCAGTTGCAAGGTGCTACGTGCTTCTCGAAGATTGATTTACGCTCAGGCTATCACCAGTTACGAATCCAGGAGGAAGATATACCCAAAACCGCTTTCTGAACCCGATACGGCCATTATGAATTCGTCGTAATGCCCTTTGGTTTAACCAACGCACCTGCGGTTTTCATGGATTTGATGAACCGTGTGTGCAAACCATTTCTCGACCGCTTCGTCATCATGTTCATCGATGATATCCTTATCTATTCGAAATTGAAAACCGAACACGCGCAACATCTACGTTTGGTTCTCGAGTTACTCCAAGGGAATCGACTCTATGCCAAGTTCTCCAAGTGTGAAATTTGGCTAGAGGAGGTTCAATTCCTCGGTCACTTCATCAATAGTCAAGGTATACACGTCAACCCCGCGAAGATCGAAGCTGTTAAGAGTTGGGTTACACCAAAATCACCATTCGATGTTCGTTCGTTCCTCGGATTGGCAGGCTATTACCTTCGATTCATCGCTGACTTCTTGAAAATTGCCGTTCCGCTTACTTCTTTGACGCATAAAGACAAGCCTTTTGTTTGGGGAACTGAACAAGAGACTACCTTTCTGACTCTAAAGCATATGCTTTGCAATGCTCCTATTCTCGCTCTACCCGATAGAAACGATGACTTCGTAGTCTACTGCGATGGCTCGAACCTTGGTCTCGGTTGTGTTCTCATGCAACGGGACAAGGTTATCGCGTACGCCTCTCGTCAGCTCAAGATCCACGAGAAGAACTATACAACCCATGATCTTGAGCTTGGTGCAGTTGTTTTTGCGTTGAAGATTTGGCGACACTACCTTTACGGTACCAAGTGTACGGTCTTCACCGACCATAAGAGCCTACAACATATCCTCAACCAAAAGGAACTGAATATGCACCAACGCCGATGGGTAGAACTTCTTAATGATTATGGCTGTGAGATTCGTTACCATCCTGGTAAAGCAAATGTCGTTACCGATGCTCTAAGTCGACGAAGCTATTTGCATAGCGTTTGTAATACTCACACCCAGCATGACCTCGAAGCCCTAATTCATGACGCTAAGCACGCCTGCTTCGTTGAGAATACCATGCTAGAGGAAATGAAGAAGTGTGGTGCTGAATCTCAATTTGTCACCAAATCGAACGATATCTATTACTATCTAGATCGCATTTGGATTCCAAGTCGCAATAACCTTCGAGATATATTGCTGACTAAAGCACACAAGTCTCGATATTTCATTCATCCTGGTGCCGACAAGATGTACCATGACCTTCGTCTACGGTATTGGTGGGTTGGAATGAAGAAGGATATTGCTATCTATGTTTCGAAGTGCCTGACTTGTTCGAAAGTCAAGGCCGAGCAACAAAGACCCTCTGGCTTACTTGTGTAACCCGAGATCCCGATGTGGAAATGGGAGAGTATAGCCATGGACTTTATAAAGAAACTTCCGCGTATGCCAACTAACACGATAGCATCTGGGTTATCGTTGATCGCCTTACAAAATCTGCTCATTTTCTGCCAATATGAGAAGACTTTAAGGTAGAACGATTAGCAAGAATCTACACCGACGAAATCATCTGTCGACACGGGACGCCCCGTGACATGATCTCTGACCGCGATGGTCGGTTTACCTCGCGTCTTTGGGAAATGTTTCAATCTGCTCTCGGTACTACTCTTAATCTAAGTACCGTTTTCCATCCCCAAACCGATGGTCAGACTGAAAGAACGATTCGTACCCTTGAAGACATGCTTCGCTTGTGTGTCATAGATTTTGGTGGTAATTGGGACGCGCACTTACCTTTGGTCGAATTCTCGTACAATAACAGTTATCATTCTAGCATTCAAATGGCACCATTTGAGGCACTATACGGAAGAAAATGCCGATCGCCTATTGTATGGCACGAGATCGGAGATGCGCAAATTATCGGTCCTGAGCTGCTGCAAGAAACGCCTAACAAAATCCTCTAAATTCGAGACAATCTGCTGAAAGCTCGGAGTCGTCAGAATAGTTACGCCGATAGACGCCGGAAGCCCCTTGAATTTGACGTTGGCGATCACGTACTCCTAAAGGTTTCACCTTGGAAGGGGGTGATCAGATTCAGCAAGAAAGGGAAACTCGCGCCTCGATATGTTGGACCCTTTAAAATTCTGGAAAGGATTGGCAAGGTGGCCTACAGACTTGAACTACCGGAGGAACTTAGCAACGTCCACCCGACTTTCCATGTTTCGAACCTCAAAAAGTGTCTGGCTGAGCAGAATTTACATGTACCACTTGAGGATCTACAAGTGGACGAAACATTACACTTCGTGGAAAAGCCTGTCGATATCATGGATCGAGAAACCAAGAAGCTCAGACGCTCATGCATTCCCATAGTGAAAGTTTGCTGGGAAGGCAAACGCGGCGCAGAGTTCACCTGGGAACTCGAAAATGACATGAAGGCGAAGTATCCACAGTTATTTGTTACGCCTACGGCCTAATTTCGGGACAAAATTCCCTAAAGTAGGGGAGGCTGTAACAACCCGCGTTTTTGAAGTCAAAGTATAAGTCAAAGTCAAAGGAAGAAAAGATTGCTAATTCGATATGTCATTCCTTGCTTAATTATTTATTGTACTCTTTGACTTGTTAATAGATTACTTTAAATTGTGTACTTTAGTTGTATTATGTGGAGTAAATGTTAATAATCACAGTTTAATCGCTAATCCATTTATCGCTAATCTCATCGCAATCGCATCGCAACCTGAATCACATGTTCTGGATATTGTTTTACGTGTGTGTGTTATTATGTGTTACTTGTGCATGTTTATTTTATGTTTGTGGTGGTTAATCGAAAACGTAATCGCAACTCTATTGCAACGCAATCTTATCGCGAACTCGAGATATAAGGTTACTTAAGTTGTTGTAAGTTAGTTAGGATATTTGTGTAACTATTATTTAATACTATCGCATCGCTTACTTGCAACGCATCGCAACGCTCAACGCACGAAACAAAAAGTTGGAAACCAACTCGCACTAACCATCCGATAGGAAGGCCCTTCAATCTGTCACTTCGCACCGCCTTTCTCACCCTCTCACGTATAAATAGCACCTGTCACATCACTGTTCATGTGATGTGACAGCTCTCGTTCGACCAACACGCTTTTGGCCTATTTTCTCTCGATGCTTCGCGATTCTTGTAAGTTTCTACCTCAAATCTTGTACTTTCTCAATCAACACACACTTTCTCATCATTTTCATCATCAAATCTTAACTTCTCACCATGAGATCCATCTGATTTGGGCTGTTCGTTGATGACGTCATCTCGGGTTCTCATGAACTTCAAAGTGTGACCTCATTCCACCAAGAACAACTCATTACATCGAGATTTCAACATGTTTAAACACTGATTTCGTCATAATCTAAACATTTTCCAACTGATTTCCATTTTCCTTCAAAACTCTTAACTTTTATTCAAAAACCGATAGGATCTGACCTCTCTCAGGCCTTCTACTCATTCTCTAGTGAAGTGCCGGTTTGAGAACTGATTTCTATCAAAGAGACAACCGACTTAACGGGTTGAACATGAACCACCGTCAAGAACAGTTAACTGATCGGACGGGGTGATTCCCATCCGATCGAATGGCTTGGATTTGGTGGAGTTTCTGTTGTTTAACACATTGTCATATCGTCTCGGTTAAACCGCAAACTTTCTAAACTTAGGAAATTTTACAAGTTACAAAACGAACAGGTTACCAAACGGATTGCCGTCCGATCGGATTGCCGTCCGGTCGAACGACAATCCGATCAGACGACTTGTGGATTTCAACACTTAAACATTTTTACAAAACTTCAAAAAGTAACAGTTCCCAACGAATAGTCATCCGATCGAATGACTATTCTATCATGTACTTAAAAATTGAGAAATGTTTCCCTGGACCGAATTACCATCCGATCGAACGACCATTCGTCAGGATGACCGTTCGATGGAACGACCTGAAAGATAGAGATACTTCTTATTTTATAAAATGCTACAACGAAAACTTCAAAGTCACATCATACACAAACACATCCATCCCAAACGGATCACCCTCCGACCGAATGGCCATCTGTCCGGATGACCATCCGCCCGGAAGGCCATCCGATCGGATCACCCTTCGTCACTTTGTTCCACTCGCACTGTTTACCGCACCGTTCATTGCTTATGCTAGCGTTCTGTAATCAGGCTAACTTTCCAGGGCTCCCATCAATCCAATCCAAGGCTGTGTTATTCATTTAACACAACCTGTGAGTATACTCGAACCCTTTTTACTTTACGCACTTTTGGGTGTTACATATGTTATCTAATTCGAAATCACAATCGACACACAACGCTAACACTTTTATACGCTGACCGTTATTGCATGTTATACGTGTTACTCGATGAATGCTTGTATGTTATGTTTACACAGTGATTGTTGCCTGACACCTTAGCAACGATAGTACTAGAGTTTGGACTCAGCACCTGTCATGGACAGGGGTTGTTAAGGGTTTTACTTCACGTGTCACAGTGATGATATGTGTTGCGCATTCTACAACTCGCAGTCATGTCTGCGCATATTTCATTGTCGATAACCTGCTAGCTTCACTTTTCAACATGTTACATGCTGGTTATGCGTAAACCGATTTCGCTATCTACTATATTATTAAACTTGTATGCTCACCTTTACACTATGTGTATTGACCTCTATTTTAACGTATGTGACAGGTGTTTAGGATGCTTGTGCTATGCTTGCTGTTCAAGAATCAAGTAGGGGAGTCTAGAAACAAACAATTAATATTTTTGAGTTGTCGGAACTATGAATTGTCTTTGAGATAACTATGTCTGTAATAACTGCTTTATTTGATAAGTTATGGTATGGGACATAATGTTAATTATCTGGTAAATTAGTTGTTATGGATTTCTCCTGGACAATCTGTTTCGCTCAGTGCCTCACCTCGATGTTTCCGACATCGGTTGGGGTGTGACATAATTGCTATCAGACAGATTGGTCTCCATCAACACCCAGCAGTACAGGTACGCTGTTCCACTATTCTACATGATATATTTTTTGGATGATTGCCATTTTTTTCCTTTCATACATGCAAATAAAATAAGAAAGTGATTTTAGTTTGATTCAGTGTTCATAAATTAATATCACAGTATGTATAAAAATATAGTTTGTTTAGTGATCTATAAAGAAACAGGGAGTTCGAAAACTAATATGAATATGTATAAAAATATAGTTTATTTGAGTTATTTATAAACCAACAGGAAAATATTAGTTCATGGGGCCATAGGAAAAGATTAGTGCAGAATCAAAAGATGCATCTAGTATACATTATATATTCATGTTGAAACATTACAAACTAATTGTGTTGCATATTAGTTGCAGGTTTGTACAATAAATGGATCATACAGAAAATGTTTCTAATGATGAGACCGAGGAAAACGAAACCACCGATGAAACGCAAACCGTGAATATAAGAATGATAACTAGGAAAAGGAAGCTCAAAGGTGAATGTTGGAAACATTTTGATGAATTTTATGACGAGGAGGGCAATAGAAAAGGAAAATGCAAATACTGTGAAAAAGAATTGTTTGGTAAAAATGGGACATCATCAATGAATAAGCATTATAAAAGCTGTGAAAAGAATCCAGCTAACCAAGGAAGAGATCAACGTAACTTGGTTTTTAACAAAACCGATGATGGCCAAGGTACGCTGAGAACATGGAAGTTTGACCCGATTAAGGTTAGAAAGTTATTAGTTAAAATGATTATTTTGGAAGGTTTGAACTTGAATGTTACAACTCTTGTATGTTTTGAATGGTTGGATTGACTTTTATTGAATTGTAAATTTTAGGATTTAATTAATAAGCGGTTCCGATGAGAACTGTTTCCACAAGAACCGTTTAATCGGTTTTAAACTGAATAAGAACCGTTAAAATACGGTTCAGTTTTGGTTCGTATTTTTAACACTAAACGGTTCCGGATCGGTTTGGTTCGGGTCTGAACCATTACACACAACCCTACTTTTATTTTATGTAATTACCAGACAAGGGTAGGAAAAAACAAGTTATATGATCCTTTATGAAAGCCCCCCATGTTCAGAGCCCAGCCCACTAGATTAGATTAGCGGTGTGTGGTTTATTAAAAAATAAAATAAAATAATGATGAGTTGAATGATCCGCAATGGAAGAAGGAGGCAAGGAATCGGAGCAGGTGTCTGATCATTTTATGTGCGCCGTTTGCTTGTAATTACTTTTCCGAAATTCAATTTCTTTAATTATGTTTAGGGTTTTCAATTGAATTGAATGTGTTGTTTGCAATTCGTGTATGGAAGATCCAGTCCTAATCACCTACTACAGCAATATTATTAAAATTTATTTATTGTTTCATAGCAATGAATGCTCTAACCCGAGCGCGCTTAACTTAAGAGTGCCTTTGTCATGTTAAATCCTTATTATTATGGCCCTAGTAAGCTACTCGTTTAAATTATAATACAATGTCAGTATAAAAATATGTTTAAATTATAAATTCCATTGTTTATAAATTCTGCATTATAGAATATTATTAATTTTTGTTTTTGTATATGTGTGTAAATAATTCAAAATTTGGGATGCTTTTATTAACAGTACTGCATTATGAATTTACATCGAGATAGTTGGTAAACGGGCAACAAGTTGCGCCACTACCCCTTTTTGAATAGCAAAACTAAGTCTTTTAAAAACTACGTCCATAGATCTCGGGGTCATAACATTACTATGCATGACCCTTTGAACTCGACTAAGTAGGTCCACAGCCTCTGGCCCCTTAAAACCAAAAGCATCGAAAGCAAATGGGATAAACACGTGCTGGTTGTCAAGGCACGCTTTCTCATGTTTGGTCACTTTACCCGAAGCAGCCTTTAAAGCAGCCTTGATTTGAAAAATAAACGAGCTCAACATTTCATGCTTGTTTACTGTGGAGCCTTGATTTGTGCCTGGTTAATTAAAGTGACAGGATAATTAAATTGAAGACTTGGCCCCTTTTGTTTTAAATAAATTGTTTTCTTGCGCTTTTATTTTCTCTTGCAGTTTGTTCATGTTTGTGTGTGTTGTTGTTTACAACCCTAATCTATAATCTGGACAAAACAGAACAATGTGGGATTTGTCTAAGGTGTCACATAGTATGTATTTTGATAATTCCGTTGGAATCAGCCGAATTCAGTTTGTTATGTGTATAAGAAGAAGTTCATTATCTTGCAATAGAAATTATTCGTATATCGCTATAATAAAATGACATAGCATGGAGAACATTGAAGGATTCCCGGGCTAATAATAATATGATTATTGTAAGCTCAAAACATTGAACTGTAGCCATATCTATTGATAGTAAGCTGTTTCTAATTGCATAATTGGTGATGATGCTTACGAACTAAATTTTTCGCTTTCTTGCTGCAGAGACCTTCTATACAAACCCATTGTTCTAGGTAGCAACACTTGTGGATTTTGTGATTTGTGTTGTTTGGTATTATTATTATTTTTACAACTTACAAGTGGCTTTGTTTCTGGTTCATTTTGCAGTTTGTGGCCATGTCACCTGCCTCTGGTGCTGCTACCAATCCATGGATAAGAGGGGTCAATCTCACTGTCCATTATGCAGGCACCCTTATCGTCATTTTCCCGCCATCTGTCGGATGCTAGACATTTTTCTCAACAAAATGTATCCAATTTCCTACGATAGAAGGAAAAAACAGTCACTTGGTAAACTCTATATTTTCAAATAGTGTTTCTAGTGGTTTTCATGGAATCAGTATTTAAATTCTTTGTTTAGATGATGAACAACAAAACGCGTTAGGGTTTGCACTGGATGAAGAACTAAGCATTGTGGACCAGCCTTCTGAAGATAATTTGTCAGTAAGCACTTCTTCCGCCAATGATGGGAAATCGGGTGGTGGATATTGTTATAAGCAGGTAACGGTTGCTGACGTGCTCTGTACTGCGTGCAAGCAACTGCTATTTCAGCCCGTTGCTCTTAACTGTGGGCACGGTATGCTTACTATCACTTCCTTAGTTTTTAGTTACTATCATTATTTACACTTCTTAATTACTATTTAGTTTACTGTGAGGCGTGCATCACCATCCCAGAAGACGGTGTGATTAAATGTCGTAGCTGTGAATGTCAACATCCAAGTGGATTTCCAAAAGTCTGTAAGGAGCTTGATTACGTACTGGAGGAACAATTTCCATCAGAATACACGCTTAGAAAAAGCAGTACGCAGCTCTCCCAAAAAAGAAATCTGTTCGAAGGTGAGTTTTCATGATCTTACAGTTATTTATTTATTTAATGTTTTATGGGATCGAGGTCATACGTCCAGTTATTTTTTAAGTAGTGATGCATAATTGCAAATATTTTCTTTGGGTTGATCAGAAGTGAATGAGCAAGGTTCCGAGTTTGCATATCCATCCGGAGAGAATTTTCTTCAATGGTGGGCTGTTCATGGTTCTAAATATCATCCAGGGCATGGTTGCGATATGTGTGGGGTAACTTATTTATTTTACTTATGCTTTAATGCCGTCTTTCATTAATAAAGTTTTCTAGTAATGTTTTCAGGGGACTAAAGCAAACAATAAATTTGAGGCCTTTTTTATTAGTTAAGTTTGAGGTTGAGCAAAATTTAAAAGTGTACTAGACAAGGCCTTTTGCTTTTTAAAAAACAATTCAATACAAAAATGTATGGTATTTTATTATATTATATATATATACACATATAAGATTTAACATATTATTTTTGTTTTCAGTAATTACTTGTTATATGTAAGTTGTATATAACTTTTTACATACTATTTATTTCATCTTATTTTTTATCTGTATTTTAATTTAATATATATTTTTTATATAAACCAAGATATATTATGGTTAATATTTGGGATTTTATTAGAAATAAGATATATCTTAAACAATACACACACACACACATGAATATTACACTCAATACAATTTATCTCAACCAAAAACCAAAACACACACACACAACTGTAAATTTATCTCATTTCTTCTGTTTTAGAATTTTCTTCTCATCTCTTTCTAGAAACATATATTATTATATCATCATGGACATATGTACTATGAAAATAGATCATACTAGCTCTTTAAAATTGGGGGCCTAAAGCAAGAGCTTCATTTGACTTATGCTAGAGCCAGTCTAACAAGTGAGGGTTTTTAAGATATTTAGGAGAATATTATGTCGTCTTTAATCCCTTATGGAATGGTTGCATATAAAGGTAGCAGGATGGGTTGGGTAACGGGTTATTAGGATAACAAAACGCATTCCCGGTGCATGAGACTCCCTCATGCCAGGTATTGGGCCAACTGGCAAACCTTTTTTCTTCATTTTACAATGAACATATAAATTTAGTTTATTAATAATGATTAAAAATCAATCATTATTAAGAATGAAAACGATGTATGAGGCTGGATGCCCTAACAATAGACTTTGGGCCGACTTTCAAACCTGGTCAACCATTTGACCCATTCGCTTTTTTTTTCTTTGGGAAATTAGAGATTATAAAACTACACTCTTAAACCAGTGAGAGTTATTTGGCTAGGAATCATCAATGAAAGTTTTATCTTAGACTTGATTAACCATCAACACAAATGACACTCAGGTAGAGAAAATTTATGAATATTACCAACACATTAAGTTGGCTTACAGTTTGTAAAATTTTAACTAAAAACACCTCTTGTGTGAACCAAATTAATTATTAGTTAAAGTGAATAGTTTATTTTTTGACAGATGTGTCCAATAATTGGAGATAGATATCAGTGTAAAGATTGCAAGGGAAAAAGAAGTTATGATCTTTGTGGAGATTGCCATAAAACAGGTAGAAAGCTTCCTGGCAGGTTTAATCAGAAACATACCTCCCAACACCGGCTTGAGATGGTGAAAGCAGTCATAAACCAAGATGTTATCTACAGATTGTTAAGTGGACAGTTGGCGCTTCTTTCTGCATCTCGTAATCGAACTCTAGAATTTGCATCTTCCCCTCTTGATGTTGGCATTCAAATAGATGGTGATGGTCCAACGGAATCTGCAATTGACTCAAGAGGTCAAAGTAGCAACCAAACTGCTGTGTGATAGGTAAATATGCTTCAACTATTACAAAATGGACCATTTACTTATAACAGCGTTGATTTACGTTATGCTTTATCTCTTAACGGGTCAGATAAGAGAACGAGTCAAAGTAGCCCAAAATGCATGCAACCACATTTCATATCAGTAGATTACTTATGCAACATTGATATAGTAATGTAATTCTTTTTAACATATTATTAACTAACAAAAGTTGTTTACAGGAAGGATGTATCAAAAGTTACTCGTTTTGACCCGACCCTTGCATACCTTTTACAGATGTCTGTCAATTTAGCTTTTATTTTTCATATTTTTCTTACAGAATGGAGAGGGTTAAACCCAATCATGTGCTGGAATTATGGAAGGTAATTGGTTTAGCCTGATATAATATTAAATTATGTTGTATGTTCAACCATTGAGGTATACGTTCTTAAACACATGTCGTGTATGTTTGGTGAAAATCCAATTATTAAATATTTAAAATTTTTGAATTTGTGTTCATATTGAAAAATAAATCATAAGGTTTAATTGTAATCAAAGTGGGTTTATTTTGGTCTAGTGGTATCCTGGGTGCCACTCCTTGAGAGAGAACGAGGGTTCGGAAGTCTTGTTTAAGACATGGTGTAGCGTATGTGGGTGTGTGTGTTTGTGGTTCTTGACCAACCATATAAATTACTTTTCACCAAGTACATTGTTGACATAAAAGTACATTTTGCAAATGTTGCTTTGCAATGGCTTGTTTTTTTTTTTTAATTAAACACTATCTTAAACAACCATTGGTAAAAATATATACTAAAATTAAATTTAACGATAAACGAATGAGTTTATGTGACTCTGACTAGACTTTTTTACAAGTCTAAAACTACCAACCATGGGTCACATGCTCCTCACATGATGAGCAATTAAGTAATTTCAGTTACTCCACTAAATAAATATAATAACTAATATATAACCACCACCAATCTCTCTCTCTCTCTCGAACTAGCAACAATCACTCTGTTAGAGAGCTCTGATGAGTACCACACTCCTCAAGAACACCATTCTTCCTCTCAAAACTCCATCGACACCCGCTTACCACCATCAAACACATCAGCTGCCGACCAGGATCCAATCTTGGTGAATGACGATGGTTTCATCTGTACACCCTGTAGTTATTCACGTATGATTTGCAGATCATAACAGTTTTGTATGACTAATTAATTTAGAACCGAAAATCCGCCAATCACTCTCCTTTCTAAAACTTGACTATCGATAAGGATTTTATAAAACCCAAACCCATAACTCTCCTTCGAACTTTCCCTGAATCACCTGCACTTCCAATTTCGCAACTGAAACCCTCTACAACTCCTAGAACTCGCCTGAGCACTCGGAACGCAGACGACACCCATTTACTTCTATTCGATTGCATACATGTAATTTTAAACAACCTTCAGAGAGAGAGGGAAAGGGAGAGAGAGGTGATGGTGGTGCTTATATATTATATATTATATTTATTTAGTCGGATAGCTAAAATTACTTAATTGCCCATCATGTGAGGAGCATGTGACCATTTATTAACTTAGGTTATGGATGGTGTTAGTCGTAGGGGCCAAAATAGTTAGATAAAGAGATGTTGGGGGTACAGATGACAAAAGTTTCCTTTTTAGGCTAATAGGTTAAAAGTGATACAACCACATGGACCAAAATCGTAATTTACTCGATTAACTTATAACCAATAGTTTCGGTAAATAATTAATCGTTAAATATATCATGATTACGGCTTTTGTTTATGTGGTTTAACGAAAATTTCAATTTTTCTCCCTAGGCTTTTTTTGCATACGAACCTTTGTGGTTTCATTTCTTGTCATTTTGGTCTTTGAGATTAACATTGTCTATCTATAAGTTACTCATATATAAACCAACCAAAATGCCATTGCTTTTAAAAAAATAAAAACTAGAATGGAAAATGAACATATATATTGCTGTATTTAATGTTATTGTATTGTCAAGGTAAATTTACATTATTGATTAATTTATTGTATTCCATTAAATTAGCTAACTACACATTAAACTAATATCTTTTTTTTTTAAAATATATTAGCAAACATAATTTATGATGTAGGACAAATTTCGATATGTGTAGGATACATGTAGATAGAATTTCAATATGTGTAGGATATATATATATATAAAAATTGATATATGTAGGATGTAATGGGAGGAGAGATAAACGATTTAGTGTTTTACCATTATACCCTTTGTTCTTTCTCTTCTCAAATTAAATTTTGTTCTCAAAAGATCTTTCACCTACATATTAAGAGGACAAAAACGTAATCGTACATAATTTAAAAAGGAGTAAAGTGCAATTTGTAGGGATGCAAACGAACACGTACAAGCCCGTATTCGTGTTCGTTTGTTAAGGAAATAATGTGTTCACGAATAGTTAATGAACACTTACTGAACAGGATTTTATATTCATGTTCGTTCATTAAGGAAATGAACATGTTCGTGTTCGTTTGTTAATTTTAGGTACCGAACACAAACGAACGTTCATCAACACAAGTGAATATAAATAAACACAAACAAGCGTTCATTAACATAAACGAACACAAACGAATGTTCAACAAATGAATACATATAAACACAAACAAGCGTTCAAGAATATAAACTAACACATATTAAATTTCGAATAAAATCGGCATCTTTCATCACAGGCATTAAGTAGATCCACTCAAAATACACTAACCTAATTATCCAAATGAACATAACCTAATTTAGGTATCGAACGTTCACGAACATAAATGAACCAACGCGACCTCTGTTCAAGTTCGTTCGTTTAACTAAACGAACTTCCCGCCGAACGGTTCATGAACCATTCGGTACAAGTTTAGTTCCTTGGTAGCTATCACACCCGCATCAGAGGCGGAAGCGCGTAGTGTGACTTGATCGGTTTTCATAGCATATGATGTAAGTAAATAAACTATATGAAATAAAACATGCATGATGTTCATCCATTACCATAACGCAAAGATACAAGTCATAAGTTATTTAGTAGCAAAAGACAACATAAGTTAATAAGTTTTGCACACGAGACTTGTTCAAAATGTAGTTTTTAAAATAACAAGGTTTTGCATCCTATGTCCTGTTCGAAGACGGGATATATGGATCAAACCCTCCAAAATATGGATGACATCGTCTTGATAATAAACTTGAAACTTCGTAACTAGCCACACCAAGATCCATTTAGTGTCCTGAAATACATGTAAGTTTAAAAACATCAACAAAAGTTGAGCGTGTTCATGTGTTTTAATTTCGCAATGCATCAAATGAATCTTAAAAACATTTGAAAGTTCGAGTATCGAAAGCTGGTATGTAAAGCGTCAATGAATTTAATGATCATTAAGTGTAGCTAGGACATTAATATGTGTGCCGACATAGGAGACACTCAACCCGGTAGACGATTTTATGTGCCGATTACCCTTGACTGGGACACAGAAGCACTCTAAGTGGTCTCACAAGGACCTGTGAGTGGGGCTCGCCCGTACCCGATAGATCTATCCCTTTTGTTCCTTGGTCCTTAACAGGATTAATGGTGCCTAAGTTTTGCGCCTATTCGCACATGATCCGATATTTCATTCCATAGCTTAACCATACCATAGTTAACATGTATCCCCCCCCCCCCCCGAGAGTTATGAAACCGAAAACGTTTAAAAGAAAAGGGGGACACGGACTCACAAATTTGCATCCGTAGTAGTGTGCTAGTAAAACGGGTATCCAATAGAGCGTAATAACCTACAAGTGCTCTAACTCATTAGACACTTGGGTTTGTGTTAATTCATGTACACGTTGCTCATCTTGAACGTTATTGTATTTGTTATTAATTTGGAACCCTTATGTATTTTATATATATTGGCATTTATTTCGTATGTTTGTTTAATATATATATATATATATATATATATAGGGGACCGCTAAAATGAGAACCACCTCGAGTTGTAAGAACCGTGAGAACTACACCGTACAGGGCGAGGTGGACCAAATTTTTTTTTCATAAACGTAGATGCGTGTATTATAAACACATTTGTAAAAAAAAAATTCAAAAGAAAAATGTCGTGTGTGTAGTTTTGAGCACCACAAGTTTGTGTTTACAGGTACCGTAAATCTTACCGGAAAATTTACGGTACCCGTAAACACAAACTTGTGGTGCTCAAAACTACACACACGACATTTTTTTTTTTTTGAATTTTTTTTACAAATGTGTTTATAATACACGCATCTACGTTTATGAAAAAAAAATTTGGTCCACCTCGCCCCGGATCAAAAAGTTCTCACGGTTCTTACAACTCGAGGTGGTTCTCATTTTAGCGGTCATTTATATATATATATATATATATATTAGACACTTGGGTTTGTGTTAATTCATGTACACGTTGCTCATCTTGAACGTTATTGTATTTGTTATTAATTTGGAACCCTTATGTATTTTATATATGTTGGCATTTATTTCGTATGTTTGTTTAATATATATATATATATATATATGAGTTAATTGCCAAAATCGTCCCTGAGGTTTGGGCACGTTTGCCATTTTCGTCCAAAATGACACTTTTGTACCAAATTGCCCCCAACGTTTTAACTTTTTGTCATTTTCATCCAAACCACTAACTTAGTTTATTTTTTCTGTTAAGTTGAGGATATTTTGATGAAACTGGCAAATATAAAACCACAGGGACGATTTTGGCAATTTACTCAAACCCTTTTTAATTTCTTTTATTTAATCATTTTTGTTACATATATAATAAAAAAGAATATACATGGAGTTTTTAGAAAAAAAAAATTAATAGTTTTGTCACATAATTTTTATAAATTTTCATCCAAATCACTAACTCAGTTTATTTTTTCTCTTAAGGTGAAGGATGTTTTAAATTTTATAAATTAAGACATAAATTAATTTATAACTTCTTTATATAAATCGGTTTTATAAAGAGAAAACGTCATTGGTGTGCAACACATAACAATCGATTACAACTTTTAGTATTTATCAGTTGTAGTGATAGAAAAAAATTATTAAACGTTACATATTTTAATGTGTTGAGCAACTAGGAAATATGTTGGTAGAAATAAAGTATTTATTTAATTAAGATTATAAGGGTAACTAACTAATACTTATTCTGAGTGGCTTGAGTAAAGAAACTTTTTTGTTTATAGCATTATAATTACAATTTGGTGGGTAATTTCAAGGTTTGGTAACGATACGTTGTTTGATAGGGGGGCACTGGCTTCTGTTTTTCCTTAGGAGCGAATTTAAAAGAGTAGAAGATGAATTACAAACTTGGTACATATGATAAGATTTTTTTATTTGATCTTTTTCAGTAAGGTTACCAGCATTTTAGTTTTATAAAAGAGTTAACTGCCATTTTCGTCCCTGTGGTTTGGTCACTTTGGCCATTTCAGTCCATTTTTAAAAAATGCGCCATTTTCCTCCCCGACGTTCTGGAAAGGTGCCATTTCAGTCCAAAAATCATAACCCAGTTAAGTCAGTTAGTAAATAAGGACTGATTGTGTAAATTTGTAACATAAAGGACTGATTGTGTAAATTTGTAACACCACCACCACTAGCCCTGCCACCACCACCACTCCGCTGCCACCACCACCACCACCGGCACCACCGCCACCACAGCCACCACCGCCACCACAGCCACCACCGTTTTTTTTACCATTTTTGGCCGGAAAATGCTCTGAACCTGCTCCTGAGAGCCCGAAACCGTGCCTTTCATGGCGCATCGAATATGGTGCTCTGGGCTGCACTTCTGTGCTATGGTGCGTTTGACAAAATAGGTTAAAAGTATAAAAATTGAATTTTGAATTTATTTGTCCATATGTAAGTCCTAAAGATTAGATCATTAGTTCTGATGTGATTCAAGTTCATAAATTATGAACATATTAGATTGATATGAATGACTACTGGTGGAGATTATTACAGCTTTTTGCTAGTTTTCTGGGCTTACTTTTCCCACTCAAGCGATGATTTGCAATAGACGTGGCTCCTAAGTGAAAGCTTGAATGATTTTTTGCGTCACTCTGTATCTATTGGTCTCTAAAAATTAACAATATTGTTCTGTGCTCATAGCTCTTTTAGCAAGGTTGAAGGTACCAATAATTGTTCTTTTCGGTTTTATCCCTAGCTTTTTCATCTTCATCAAATTACACATGCAAGTTCAGTGTCATGAAATAAATGGTCCTTTAGTGACTAGTGCAGATACCCTGAAACTAATCATAGGTGATCCCTTGAAAGCTTTATTATGGTAACTATGAAGTTGATAACACCAACAAAATAGATAACCAAGTTCCAACCAATGTATATTTCAGAAAGTGTCACCGAAATGTCATAGTTTGGTGCAATTATACAGGTCACCGGCACTGCCCGGACTAGGTTATTATGTCTGGTCTTTGCTTTGTGTCTTCTACAAAATCTGGTTTTCGGTCCGGTACGGGTATAATCCAGTAAAAACCAACGAAACCCGGAAATGAATCGACTTCAACTCTTTTAAGTCTTAAACCCTTGTGAACTTTAGCAAGCGTCCTCATTTAAGGTTTTAATGAGGGACTGACATTTGAATTTGACCGGTTTTAGAATCGGGGACTGATGTACTGACCAGTGCTCCCAGTCCAGTTTTCCAGTATAAGATTTTCTGTTATTTGATTTTCGGTTCGGTCTGTTCTGGTCTTCAGCCATGCACAGTCCTCTGTGCAATGATCAGAACACACACCATGATACTTTAGTATTTTTTTCATATGATAGGCTTCACCTGAAAATCTGGAGTTAACTGCCATTTTCGTCCCTGTGGTTTGGTCACTTTGGCCATTTCAGTCCATTTTTCAAAAATGCGCCATTTTCCTCCCCGACGTTCTGGAAAGGTGCCATTTCAGTCCAAAAATCATAACCCAGTTAAGTCAGTTAGTAAATAAGGACTGATTGTGTAAATTTGTAACATAAAGGACTGATTGTGTAAATTTGTAACACCACCACCACTAGCCCTGCCACCACCACCACTCCGCTGCCACCACCACCGCCACCACAGCCACCACCGCCACCACAGCCACACCGCCACCACAGCCACCACCGTTTTTTTTACCATTTTTGGCCGGAAAATGCTCTGAACCTGCTCCTGAGAGCCCGAAACCGTGCCTTTCATGGCGCATCGAATATGGTGCTCTGGGCTGCACTTCTGTGCTATGGTGCGTTTGACAAAATAGGTTAAAAGTATAAAAATTGAATTTTGAATTTATTTGTCCATATGTAAGTCCTAAAGATTAGATCATTAGTTCTGATGTGATTCAAGTTCATAAATTATGAACATATTAGATTGATATGAATGACTACTGGTGGAGATTATTACAGCTTTTTGCTAGTTTTCTGGGCTTACTTTTCCCACTCAAGCAATGATTTGCAATAGACGTGGCTCCTAAGTGAAAGCTTGAATGATTTTTTGCGTCACTCTGTATCTATTGGTCTCTAAAAATTAACAATATTGTTCTGTGCTCATAGCTCTTTTAGCAAGGTTGAAGGTACCAATAATTGTTCTTTTCGGTTTTATCCCTAGCTTTTTCATCTTCATCAAATTACACATGCAAGTTCAGTGTCATGAAATAAATGGTCCTTTAGTGACTAGTGCAGATACCCTGAAACTAATCATAGGTGATCCCTTGAAAGCTTTATTATGGTAACTATGAAGTTGATAACACCAGCAAAATAGATAACCAAGTTCCAACCAATGTATATTTCAGAAAGTGTCACCGAAATGTCATAGTTTGGTGCAATTATACAGGTCACCGGCACTGCCCGGACTAGGTTATTATGTCTGGTCTTTGCTTTGTGTCTTCTACAAAATCTGGTTTTCGGTCCGGTACGGGTATAATCCAGTAAAAACCAACGAAACCCGGAAATGAATCGACTTCAACTCTTTTAAGTCTTAAACCCTTGTGAACTTTAGCAAGCGTCCTCATTTAAGGTTTTAATGAGGGACTGACATTTGAATTTGACCGGTTTTAGAATCGGGGACTGATGTACTGACCAGTGCTCCCAGTCCAGTTTTCCAGTATAAGATTTTCTGTTATTTGATTTGTCGGTTCGGTCTGTTCTGGTCTTCAGCCATGCACAGTCCTCTGTGCAATGATCAGAACACACACCATGATACTTTAGTATTTTTTTCATATGATAGGCTTCACCTGAAAATCTGCAATAAGTGCACATTCTTAATAGTATTACACTGATCTTTCTAACCGAGAATGACAAAGTGACATGATTCCCACACTGAACTTTAGAGAACACCACCGGCTCTAACCTCATCAAACTCAATGTTAAACCCAATAAGGAACTTAAAACTACAATTATAATCCATATACGTTAATAAACCTGTTATGACTTTGTCTTTTATGCATAAATAAAGGGTTGAACTGGACACACATATGTTGTTTAAGTGGCTGTGGTGGCGGTGGTGGCTGTGGTGGCGGTGTGGCTGTGGTGGCGGTGGCAGTGGCTGTGGTGGCGGTGGTGGCGGTGTGGCTGTGGTGGCGGTGTGGCTGTGGTGGCGGTGTGGCGGTGTGGCGGTGTGGCTGTGGTGGCGGTGGTGGCTGTGGTGGCGGTGGTGGCGGTGGTGGCGGTGGTGGCAGCGGAGTGGTGGTGGTGGCAGGGCTAGTGGTGGTGATGTTACAAATTTACACAATCAGTCCTTTATGTTACAAATTTACACAATCAGTCCTTATTTACTAACTGACTTAACTGGGTTATGATTTTTGGACTGAAATGACACCTTTCCAGAACGTCGGGGAGGAAAATGGCGCATTTTTGAAAAATGGACTGAAATGGCCAAAGTGACCAAACCACAGGGACGAAAATGACAGTTAACTCTTTATAAAATTTAGAGGTTTAAGTAGATTTTATTTTTATAAAACTGATCTATATAAAAAAATAGAAATTATTTTCTGTCTTAGTTTATAAACATCCTTCGCCTTAATACAAAAATTAACTTAGTTAGTGGTTGGATGAAAATTTATAAAAATTATGTGACAAACCTATTATTTTTTTATATAAAAATTACATGTATATTCTTTTTTATTATATATGTAACAAAATTAATTAAATAAAAGAATTTAAAAGAGTTTGAGTAAAATGCAAAATCGTCCCTGTGGTTTTATATTTGTCAGTTTCATCCAAATATCCTCAACTTAACAGAAAAAATAAATTAAGTTAGTGATTTGGATGAAAATGGCAAAAAGTTACTAACGTTGGGGGCAATTTGGTAAAAAAGTATTATTTTGGACGAAAATGACAAACCTGCCCAAACCTCAGGGACGATTTTGGCAATTAACTCATATATATATATATATATATATATATATATATTCTTTCATTCATAATGTGTAAGAACGGGCCTTGCCCTTCGTGAGTCTCTGTGCCTCGCACGGTATATGTGGGCCTAGCCCATGAAAGTACTTATGCCTTGCACAAGTGAGAATGGGCCTAGCCCATATGAGTTCTCGTGTCTCGCACGGTATAAGTGGGCCTAGCCCATGAATGTCTTTGTGCCTTGCACAATAAGAATAAGGCTAGCCCGTTTGAATCCCCGTGCCTCGCACGGTATAAGTTCGTCGTGTGAAATATATATATTCTTCAAAATATATATTTTTAAGTTCGGTGAACCTCGTTCACATGTACATGTACGATCGGTTTACTTTGCGTATATTTGTTTCACAAATATATATATGTATATCTTTTCAAGATATAATTGTTAAAAATATTTATTTTTGAATATTGTATATATGTTTATGTACGTGTACGGTACCTTTTGTGAGTGTACATTTCAACAAGCGTATTTGAGTACATTACTATGTACTTGCGTATTTATACGTGTACACATACTGTGTTTATATGTGCATTTATACCTCATTTATACGTGTATGTATACCGTATTTATAAGTATATTTGTACATCCCACAATTGGTATTTATGTCGTATTTATCCTTATACTTACACCGTGTGTATACGTATATTTGTACGTCCCATAACTGGTATTTATGTCGTATTTCATACATATTTGTGAGGACCGGGAGTTCGGTTTGCTCGAACACGCTCAGGTCAGATTAGCAGCTACACGATCATGCGGAATCCGAAAGTGAAGTAGGAAAGGGATATACAACATAGACATCGTTAAACACATTCATTCTCATTGATGATGAACACTCGTACAAAGATCCAGAGAAAAATTGGGCAGGGCTTCGCCAGAGGTGTCAAGAACAAGTGTCTCAAATGAGGAGCCAAGACCCTCTATTTATAGGCGAACCCATCCGGGAGAAAGCAACTAACCCATCCGTCCGGATGGGACTATGTCCATCCATCCGGATGGACTTACATTGTCACACCCCCAAAATACCACATGCGGAATCACCGCGGGACGTGTGACGTACCAGGATCCAAGCCACCAATCACATTGAACTACGCATAATATTTAAACAAAAATTCCATTCATTTCAAATATAAATCCAAGTCATAAGTTAAATCACAGTAATTGTTCAGCGGAAGCAAAATGTAAACTGTAAATCAATTGTTTCAAAACATGTGTTCATAATCAACAAAGCAAGTATCCAAGAGTCTCGACCCATGACCATTCCAGCACTCCCAGATAGCAAGTTCATATCAAGAATCTAACAACCTGCAAGCATGCAGATAAGTGTGTCAGACGACGCTGGTGAGTTCAAAGTTTTGTTAATGCGTTTAGTTACCAGATATGAGTATAAAACAATTCAATGATTTGATTTGATGTTGTTATTAACTCGATTACCGCAGATGGCTTCTAGATTTATTTGCCCAAACCCCAATGCTCTATCACACATTGGTCAAGTGGTTAAGGTAATTAGTTCACGACCGTCCTCCCCGGTACGGTGTGAGGGTGCCAAACCTAATAGCGCTGTCAACTAATAACCCCGTTGCCTCCCCGGAAACTAATCGGTAGATGTAAGGGGACTTATCGATAGAAATGAGTGTAATAACCAACATCCCAACAACCCGACATTCCTCCCCGGAACGTTACCCGATATCCCTCCCCGGGATGCATGCTTGGAAAAAGAGCAGTGAACTCACCTTGGTTTGCTCGGTATGATTAATTACTTGTTCACAATTAATTCAGTCAAAGCCTACCGTATTCATGTACGCATAATTAGTTTCACATTCTCAAGATTCACGTATAAATTGTAGTCATGATGTGCATTCAAACAACAGTTTCCGAATAACACATAGCCGTTATATAACTCAATCAAGTCCACAGTTCATATGTATGTTTCATATGCAAATTCATGTTTCCTCATCATGATTAACATCATAAACAGGCAGGTAGTAATCATTCAGATTTCATACACATGATAAACACAGTCTGTTGTGAACCAACCACTGGGCGACGAAACTTCAATCGGCGAAACACCAAGATGTTTCGTCGACTTGAGGAGTGACGAAAGACTAACATGTTTCGTCGGCCATGAGAGTGACGAAAGACTCATGAGTTTCGTCGACAGGGTGTTTCGTGGGGGTGGGACTTCCGTCGTCAAATGTAACAGTTAATCATACACACACACACACAGAAACCCTAATCGCCATTGTTCCATTCATGCCGATCGATTGGTTGTAATCATTACTTCGTCAGTTAACCCTAACTATTAACCCATTCATCATTTAACCATCTCATAACAGATTAACAGATCAACCATTTACAAGTATCATTCTAACCAAACGATTAAATCTCGACATACATAACCATCATAACAATCCAACCATTTACAGTCCCCTAAGTCATCGATCATCATAAACCATGCAATAATATCTAACAATCATTAGACAGTTACAAATCAAACCATTCTGCCATGGCATTATGCAACCTAATATGATAGGAAGTTGAATCAGTCAATTGGTATTTACACACTAACCGTTAGAATCCGAGATCGAAATCAGGAAAACCTTTGTGAGAGGGAATAGTGTTGCCGTCGCTGACTTAGAGAGAGTCTAGGGTTTGTAAATCGATCAATTATGTGCCATCGTACAACCCTACTTCGCTATATGTGCATAAAAGTGTTGGGCCCTTACTAGGCTTCGAATGAATCCGGGCCGACGAAACACCTATGTTTCGTCGTGATGTGCATGACGAAACCCCTAGGTTTCGTCGAGTGAGTGATGTTTCGTAGTCATAAGGATGAGAATGCATGTGTACAGTTTATAACTCAAACAGTTAAGTTCATAAGTTTATTATTCACCAAACTATAGTATAATACACCAAACATATATGAAACATGAACAAGTTACAATGCAAGCGGATTATGGAAACACTTTGCGAAACAAGTAACGTGTCAAGTAAGGACCTTGAAAACTCAGGTTATCACATCATCCCCAACTTGAAAGAAATTTCATCCCGAAATTTGATAAGAGATCCAAAACGGTACAGTGTCAGATCAAGATGACTAGGCATTTTCCGGGGGTGCCACATCAATCCCAACTTGATTGGGAATTTCATCCTGAAATTCACTAGTTGTACTAGGTTTAGACTTGCCAGACTTGGATTTGTCATCCGGGAATAAATGTGGGTACTTGAGCTTCATTTGATCATCGCGTTCCCATGTGAACTCCGGTCCCCGCCTTGAGTTCCAACGAACCCTCACGATCAGGATTCGACTATGCTTACGAACTTTGACCTCCCGGTCCATAATTTCTATTGGTTCCTCGACAAACTGCAACTTGTCGTCGATTTTCAGCTCTTGAAACGGTACCACAAGTGTTTCATCAGACAAACACTTCTTCAGCTGCGACACGTGGAAAACATCATGAACGTTACCCAACTCAGCAGGTAACTCTAGCTTGTAGGCCAATTTACCGATTTGTTCTAGAATTTTAAACGGCCCAACATAACGAGGGTTAAGCTTGCCGTGTTTCCCAAAACGCACCACACCCTTCCAGGGTGAGACCTTCAACATAACACGATCACCAACTGCGAACTCCAAAGGTTTCCTACGCTTATCAGCGTAGCTTTTCTGACAGTTGTACGCTGCTGCCATCCGATTCCTGATCTGAACAATCTTTTCTGAAGTTTCCAACACAAGTTCAGGGTCCGTGACCTGGCTGTCACCCACCTCAGCCCAACAGAGAGGTGAACGACAATTTCGTCCGTACAATGCTTCGAATGGAGCTGCCTGAATACTGGTATGGTAGCTATTGTTGTAAGAAAACTCTATCAAAGGCAAGTGTTTCTCCCAACCCTTGCCAAAATCAATCACACACGCGCGCAGCATCTCTTCTAGTGTCTGGATGGTTTGTTCACTTTGACCATCCGTTTGTGGGTGATAAGCAGTACTCACGTCGAGGCGTGAGCCAAACGATTTGTGCATCGACTGCCACAAATCTGAAATGAAACGCGGGTCACGATCGGAGATAATAGAAATTGGCACCCCGTGCCTAGAAACCACCTCCTTGAGGTAAACATCAGCTAATTGTGAGAACTTATCCGTTTCCTTGATTGTAAGAAAATGCGCTGACTTCGTGAGACGATCAACGACCACCCAAATTGTGTCGTTCCCGTTTTGAGTTCTAGGTAGCCCAGTGACAAAATCCATTGCGATTTGCTCCCATTTCCACATGGGTATTTGTGACAACTCGAGTTTCCGACTTTCATATTCGCATTTAATGCACGTTGACTTTGACTGTTTGGTTGATTGACTTGACTGACTTGTAACTGTGCACTTGTGTTATAATAAACGATTGTGTTTACATGATTATGTGTTTGATTGTATAGCATGTATACTGTTTGAGAAACTTAACCTGTTAAACTATAAAAGAACCCGATGAAACACAAGAGTGTTTTGCCATAACCAGTTCCGACGAAACAGAACCTGTTTCGCCATCTACATCTCGACGAAACAGTGTGTTTCGCCAAGCCCAGATCCGCCGAAGCCCAGTTCGGGCCCAACATGTTTTTTCGAGTTTTAATACGTAAAACAACATTAGTTTCACACTTTCATCATAACAACCGAAACCCTAGAGCTCCCTCACTGTGACGGCAACCTTGTGTTACTCCGAAACCCGCTAGATTGATCATACTTTGTCATTGCGGTTAGTGTTAATTCTTGTTTGATTTGTTTGAGTTATATCGGATGTTGATCGATTGTTTATGTTCTGATTGTTATGTGTTAAATGTGTATTCCGTTCTATCGATCGATCCGCATGATAATCATAGTTAGGGTTTGCAGAATTGGAGGTCACGTATCGATGTTGTTTGTGAAACAGATTAATATGTTCATTATCAGGGTTTGCTATTCTGTAGATATCATATGTTTTGCTCGTCGTTAAACTGATAATACACATATATACATAGGAAAGGATTCGCATGAACGTACTACGTAAACTTGATATGATACGATGTGTTGGAGGTAATACATGAGACTAAGATACATGAATATGAATGATTACTGTACTGTATCAATGATTGGATAATGATGATACGTTAAATGATTTCTGCATGATTGCTGTTTAGATGATGACGGCAACTAGGGTTTTCTGTATGATTTCGTAACTGATATGACGTAACTGATCTGTTTGACGAAACAGAACTCTTGGCGAAACAGAAAGTGTTTCGCCAAAGGCAGTCGACGAATTAGACTACTGTTTCGCCAAACATGACCACGACGAAACAGGAGATGTGTTTCGCCAACTTATGTGTTTCGCCAATAAGTGTGTTTCGCCGACTCGAATGATTTGCACAGTAACCTGATTTAACCTTGTTAGAAGTTAACTGAACTAATTAACTGCTGTTAAGTGGTATGCATGATTTGTATGATAGTGAATACATATTTAGTACTTGGTGATCATTGATTGTATCTACACGTGAACTTCGTGAATGCAAACTGATTTTGGTACACGTGCCTACTTTAGGGTTGACTGATTAAGTGTGAACAAGTAGTTAATCTTACCGAGCAAACCAAGGTGAGTTCACTGCACTTTTCTAAGCATGCGTCCCGGTGGTTTGGGACATCTGGTAAACGTTTCAAAAGGGAATACTGGGTAAACTGTTATTTGGGATGTTGGTTATTGAACACAGAATCGATCATCTACCGTGTTGCCTGTAAGGCAATGGGGTAACTAGTTGATAGCGCTATTAGGTTTGACACCCTCACACCGGGCCGTAAGGACGGGCGTGATCTAGTTACCTGGATATTATTACCAATGCTTGGTTAGGGGCATTGGGGTTGGGCACACTCCCAGGTTATATTGGGCACACTCCCAGGTTATATTGGGCACACTCCCATGGTATATATTGGACACACTTCCAGTATATAAGACTCTCCTACGTTAATAACAATTTCAAAATGAAGCGATGATTTGACTTAACAGATATCGGGTAACTACACACATTAACAAAACCTTGAACTCACCAGCGTCGTCTGACACACTTGTCTGCATGCTTGCAGGTCGCTAGAATTCGGGACGTGGACTTGCTATCTGGGAGTGCTGGAGTGGTCATGGATCGAGGCTCTTGGATTAACTTAAAAGTGAAACGTTGGTTTTGAACATTTACTATGAAACAATTGTTAAACGATTTATGATACGCTTCCGCTACACAACTCTTTGGGAGTAACTCTATGTTTGATATTTTCTATTGGTAATTCATGACATGGTTTATTTAAATATTTATCATTGGCTCAATGTGATTGGTGGCTCGAACTCTGATGAGTAACACGCCTCGCGGAGTTTCCGCAGGTGGTATTTTGGGGGTGTTACAGTTGGTATCAGAGCCACTGGTTATAGCGAACTAGGTTTTAAAACGTTTTATAAAACCAGACTATAACCGAATACCTTCGAAGAATCGATCATGACACTCAGCTCCAGATCGCAAGGTTCGTCTTCTGTTTAGTTTATGCATTACTTCCTTAATAGTCACACACTCATAACTTGCATGAAACGATACACTTGATACTATGGTGACTTGATAGTGTGACACTACTCTTCGACTTATGTGAATTGTAAACTTGTGATACCAATCGTTGTGTTGTGTGAACGGGGGAAACTTCGAGCGCAAGCTAAGAGGCACTGAGATAAGCATGCAAATTGCCTTATTACTATGGGTGCACACTTAGTAATAACGTGGGGTGCATGCAAGTCCCAGTGAGGCTTATCAAGCGTGAGGAGGGTTCTGCCTTATTATGTGTGAACTTGGTAGTACATAGATATCAACATGATACTTGATTTCTATCTCGTTTCGACTTTCTGAATCGGTTCATCTCTATATATAGAATCATGAGTGGACGAGGACACGGACGTGGCAACATTAACATGACTCAGGCTGAGTTGACTGACCTAATCAACACCCGTGTGGCTGAGGCTTTAGCAGCCTATCAAGCTGGTACGGAATGTACCAAGTACTCTTTACTCTTATATCGCGTACACGTCTTTTCACTCCTATAATGTGTTTCCTTTCATCCTTTAGGTCAGCAAGCGCAACCCCAGAACAATCAGCCTGTCTGTACGTTTAAAACGTTCATGGACTGTAAGCCACAGACCTTCACCGGCACTGAAGGGGCTGTGGGACTCTTGAGATGGTTCGAGAAAGCAGAGTCCGTGTTTGCTATATGTAACTGTCCCGCTGGGGACAGAGTGAAATATGCTGCGGGTACCTTGGCGGATGGTGCCCTAACGTGGTGGAATGCCCAAGTGCAGTTGCTGGGCATTGAGGCAGCGAATGCCACAACTTGGGATGATTTCAAAGAACTGATCAGGGAGGAGTATTGTCCTCGGGATGAGATCCAGAAGTTGGAAAACGAGTATTATGACTTGAAGATGGTAGGATCTGAAGTCGAAGCGTATGTGAAGCGATCGTATGAACTGGCCGACATGTGCCCGAATTTGTCCCGGCCTATGTCTCGGAGGATTGAGTTATTCATCAAGGGGTTGCCTCCGCGTGTGAAGAATTTGGTCACTGCAGCCCATCTCAATGATTTGACACAGATTGTCCGTTTGACCCACAAGATTGTAGACCAAGAGGTAGAGAGTAACTCGTTACCACCGCGTGTTTCAACCACTACTGCTGCTGCACCCACTACCACTGCGTCCGCTAATGATAACAAGCGGAAGTGGAACGATTACGACAAAGCATCTAGTGCGGGTCAGACCCAGAAAAGGCCCGACAACAATAGCAATCGCAGCATCAGCCAGTCGTCTTCTGTCAATCAAGGCCAGGGAGGTAGCCAAAGTCAGGGTTCGTATGTAGGGAGGAAGCCACGGTGCAACAAGTGTGGCTATCATCATTTCGGGCAGTGTGGACGGATATGTACCAGGTGTGGTAAGGCGGGCCACGAGGCCAAAGATTGTAGGGCCCCACAGCCCAAACACCAGCAGCAACAGAACCAGCAGAACCAGAGACAGCAGGGACAACCACCCCAGCAGAATCAGGGCTTCAGAAAGGGGTGCTATCAGTGTGGTGACGAGGGTCACTTTAAGCGGGATTGCCCTCAGTTAAATCAAAATGCTAACGACAACAACCGCCCGAATAACAATAATGCTGGGAACAACAACAATGGCAACAATGGGGGCAATGTGGCATGTGGTCGCGGATTTACGATTGGAGCTGGTGAAGCTCGAAACGACGGCAACGTGGTTACTGGTACGTTTTCAATAAATGGTGTTTATGCTTCTATTTTATTCGATTCAGGTGCCGACTGGAGTTATGTGTCTTTGGGATTCAGTAGACGTCTAGGATTGAGTCCTACGCCTCTTGTTGTTAAGCACATAGTAGAAATAGCGAATGGTAAAACTATCGAAGTGTCACATGTTCTCATGGGTTGCAAATTAGATCTCTTAGGTCAAGTATTTGACATTGACTTACTTCCTGTCACTCTCGGGAGCTTCGATGTAGTTGTTGGAATGGATTGGTTATCCAAATATCAGGCGGAAATTCATTGCAAGGAGAAAGTCGTTCGTATTCCCCTTGCTAGTGGTGAATCTCTATCGGTCCAGGGTTATCGTAGCGGTGCTACAGTAGGTATTATTTCAGCCATGAAGGCCCTAAGTTTCTTACGAAAGGGCTATCCTTCCATTCTCGCTCTAGTTACTAATTCGCAGACTGACGAAAGGAAACTCGAAGACCTTCCTATTGTTCGAGAGTTTCCTGATGTTTTTCCTGAAGAACTTCCCGGTTTACCTCCACATCGTCAGGTGGAATTTCAGATTGATCTTCAGCCAGGAGCAGCGCCGATTGCTCGTGCTCCGTATCGTCTTGCACCAGGAGAGTTGCAAGAACTGTCGAACCAACTTCAGGAGTTATTGGACCGAGGTTTCATTCGTCCTAGTTCCTCTCCTTGGGGAGCCCCTGTATTATTTGTAAAGAAGAAGGACGGGTCTTTTCGTATGTGTATCGACTATCGTGAGCTCAACAAGGTGACGATCAAGAATCGTTATCCTCTGCCTCGCATCGACGACTTGTTTGACCAGCTACAGGGATCCAGTTTTTATTCCAAGATTGATTTGAGGTCGGGGTATCATCAGGTACGGGTTAGAGAGGAGGATGTGCCTCGAACGGCTTTTCGAACGCGGTATGGCCATTATGAGTTCTTGGTTATGCCATTTGGGATGACCAACGCACCAGCGGTCTTCATGGATCTCATGAACCGCGTGTGCAAACCTTACCTTGACGAATTCGTTATCGTTTTTATTGATGACATTTTGATCTACTCCAAGAACAAGGAAGACCACGAACGCCATCTTCGTCTCATTTTGGAGCTTCTGAGGAAGGAGCAGTTGTACACAAAGTTTTCTAAGTGTGACTTCTGGATTCGGGAAGTACACTTCCTCGGGCACATCGTTAACGAAATAGGTATTCATGTGGATCCTGCCAAGATCGATGCTATTCGAAATTGGGCGGCACCAAAGAATCCTTCGGAGGTGCGTCAATTTCTTGGTCTTGCGGGGTATTATCGTCGTTTTATTCGGGATTTTTCGAAGATTGCACAGCCTCTCACCGCCTTGACTCAAAAGAAAGTTGTTTATTCTTGGGGATCGAACCAGGAAGAAGCTTTTTAGCTCTTAAAGCAGAAGTTGTGCAGCGCACCGATTTTATCTCTACCAGAGGGTACTGAAGATTTTGTGGTTTATTGCGACACGTCTATTCAGGGTCTCGGCTGTGTGTTGATGCAGCGAGACAAGGTGATAGCTTATGCATCTCGACAGTTGAAGGTACACGAGAAGAACTATACGACACACGACCTGGAGTTAGGAGCCGTAGTCTTCGCGTTGAAGATTTGGAGGCATTACCTGTACGGTACCAAGTGTACCATCTATACCGACCACAGGAGTCTTCAACATATTTTCGACCAGAAGGAGTTGAACATGCGGCAACGGCGTTGGGTCGAGCTTTTTAATGATTATGAGTGTGCTATCAAGTATCATCCGGGTAAAGCTAATGTTGTAGCTGATGCTCTTAGTCGCAAGGAACCGAAACAGAAGCGTGTTCGTGCCCTACAGCTTACTATTCACTCTAATTTACCTGCCCGGATTCGTTCAGCTCAGATTGAAGCGTTAAAGGAAGAAAATATCGAAGCTGAAGGATTACGAGGTCTACACAAGAAGAAGTTCGAGCAACGGTCTGACGATATCTACTACTTCATGGAACGGATATGGGTTCCTTCATTTGGTAATCTTCGAGAACTTGTGATGGACGAAGCACACAAGTCACAATATTCTATTCATCCAGGGTCTGATAAGATGTACCAGGACCTCAAGGTTTTGTATTGGTGGCCGAACATGAAAGCTATTATTTCCACCTACGTGGGTAAGTGTTTGACCTGTGCTAGGGTCAAGGCCGAGTACCAGAAGCCTTCGGGTCTACTTCAGCAGCCAGAGATACCCATGTGGAAATGGGAACAGATCGCTATGGATTTTGTTACAGGGTTACCTAGAACACAGGCTGGGAACGATACTATATGGGTGATTGTCGACCATCTCACAAAGTCAGCGCATTTCCTAGCAATCAAGGAGACAGATAAGTATTCGCAGCTCGCAGCAGTGTACCTTAAGGAGGTGGTTTCTAGACACGGGGTGCCGACTTCTATTATTTCTGATCGAGATCCTCGTTTTACTTCGGAGTTATGGCAGGCTATGCATAAGATGTTCGGCTCACGTCTCGATATGAGCACGGCTTATCATCCACAGACAGATGGTCAGAGTGAGCGTACTATTCAGACACTAGAGGACATGCTGCGGGCATGTGTTATTGATTTTGGGAAAGGATGGGAGAAGCACTTGCCGTTGGTAGAATTTTCCTATAATAACAGTTACCACACCAGCATCAAAGCGGCACCATTTGAGGCACTGTACGGGAGAAAGTGCCGTTCACCTCTCTGCTGGGCTGAAGTGGGTGATAGTCAGATCACAGGTCCTGAGATGGTACTCGAAACTTCAGATATGATTGTGAAAATCAGGGAACGTATGGCAGCTGCTCGTGACCGCCAGAATGCCTATGCTGACGAGCGTGCCAAGGAAGTAGTGTTTGAAGTGAATGACCGCGTCATGCTGAAAGTCTCGCCGTGGAAAGGGGTTGTACGCTTTGGGAAGCGTGGAAAGCTGAATCCACGTTATGTTGGGCCGTTTAAAGTTCTTGAGCGTATCGGTAAGGTGGCTTATAGGTTGGAGTTACCCACTGAGCTGGGCAATGTTCACGACGTATTTCATGTATCACAGTTAAAGAAGTGCTATGCTGACGACCCATTAGTGGTACCATATCAAGAGCTGAAAATAGACGACAAGTTGCAGTTTGTCGAAGAACCAATTGAGATTATGGATCGAGAAGTTAAAGTTCGTAAGCACACCTGTATACCTATTGTGAGAGTTCGTTGGAACTCAAGACGTGGTCCGGAGTTCACGTGGGAACGCGAGGACCAAATGGAACTTAAGTATCCACATTTGTTCCCCAAAGACAAGACCAAGCCCAGCAATTCTAGATCTCAAGTAACTGGTGAATTTCGGGACGAAATTCCCATTCAAGTTGGGGATGATGTGACACCCGCGGAAAATGCACAGTTGTCCTGATTAGCATCGCATTGTGTTGCGGATGGCTTATCAAATTTCGGGACGAAATTTCTTTCAAGTTGGGGATAACGTGACAACTCGAGTTTCCGACTTTCATATTCGCATTTAATGCACGTTGACTTTGACTGTTTGGTTGATTGACTTGACTGACTTGTAACTGTGCACTTGTGTTATAATAAACGATTGTGTTTACATGATTATGTGTTTGATTGTATAGCATGTATACTGTTTGAGAAACTTAACCTGTTAAACTATAAAAGAACCCGATGAAACACAAGAGTGTTTTGCCATAACCAGTTCCGACGAAACAGAACCTGTTTCGCCATCTACATCTCGACGAAACAGTGTGTTTCGCCAAGCCCAGATCCGCCGAAGCCCAGTTCGGGCCCAACATGTTATTTCGAGTTTTAATACGTAAAACAACATCAGTTTCACACTTTCATCATAACAACCGAAACCCTAGAGCTCCCTCACTGTGACGGCAACCTTGTGTTACTCCGAAACCCGCTAGATTGATCATACTTTGTCATTGCGGTTAGTGTTAATTCTTGTTTGATTTGTTTGAGTTATATCGGATGTTGATCGATTGTTTATGTTCTGATTGTTATGTGTTAAATGTGTATTCCGTTCTATCGATCGATCCGCATGATAATCATAGTTAGGGTTTGCAGAATTGGAGGTCACGTATCGATGTTGTTTGTGAAACTGATTAATATGTTCATTATCAGGGTTTGCTATTCTGTAGATATCATATGTTTTGCTCGTCGTTAAACTGATAATACACATATATACATAGGAAAGGATTCGCATGAACGTATTACGTAAACTTGATATGATACGATGTGTTGGAGGTAATACATGAGACTAAGATACATGAATATGAATGATTACTGTACTGTATCAATGATTGGATAATGATGATACGTTAAATGATTTCTGCATGATTGCTGTTTAGATGATGACGGCAACTAGGGTTTTCTGTATGATTTCGTAACTGATATGACGTAACTGATCTGTTTGACGAAACAGAACTCTCGGCGAAACAGAAAGTGTTTCGCCAAAGGCAGTCGACGAATTAGACTACTGTTTCGCCAAACATGACCACGACGAAACAGGAGATGTGTTTCGCCAACTTATGTGTTTCGCCAATAAGTGTGTTTCGCCGACTCGAATGATTTGCACAGTAACCTGATTTAACCTTGTTAGAAGTTAACTGAACTAATTAACTGCTGTTAAGTGGTATGCATGATTTGTATGATAGTGAATACATATTTAGTACTTGGTGATCATTGATTGTATCTACACGTGAACTTCGTGAATGCAAACTGATTTTGGTACACGTGCCTACTTTAGGGTTGACTGATTAAGTGTGAACAAGTAGTTAATCTTACCGAGCAAACCAAGGTGAGTTCACTGCACTTTTCTAAGCATGCGTCCCGGTGGTTTGGGACATCTGGTAAACGTTTCAAAAGGGAATACTGGGTAAACTGTTATTTGGGATGTTGGTTATTGAACACATAATCGATCATCTACCGTGTTGCCTGTAAGGCAATGGGGTAACTAGTTGATAGCGCTATTAGGTTTGACACCCTCACACCGGGCCGTAAGGATGGGCGTGATCTAGTTACCTGGATATTATTACCAATGCTTGGTTAGGGGCATTGGGGTTGGGCACACTCCCAGGTTATATTGGGCACACTCCCAGGTTATATTGGGCACACTCCCATGGTATATATTGGACACACTTCCAGTATATAAGACTCTCCTACGTTAATAACAATTTCAAAACGAAGCGATGATTTGACTTAACAGATATCGGGTAACTACACACATTAACAAAACCTTGAACTCACCAGCGTCGTCTGACACACTTGTCTGCATGCTTGCAGGTCGCTAGAATTCAGGACGTGGACTTGCTATCTGGGAGTGCTGGAGTGGTCATGGATCGAGGCTCTTGGATTAACTTAAAAGTGAAACGTTGGTTTTGAACATTTACTATGAAACAATTGTTAAACGATTTATGATACGCTTCCGCTACACAACTCTTTGGGAGTAACTCTATGTTTGATATTTTCTATTGGTAATTCATGACATGGTTTATTTAAATATTTATCATTGGCTCAATGTGATTGGTGGCTCGAACTCTGATGAGTAACACGCCTCGCGGAGTTTCCGCAGGTGGTATTTTGGGGGTGTTACAGTATTTCTAGCTGTTGCAGCAATCCAGACGGTTTCTGATATTCCACTTTAACTTTCAAGCAGGTTAAACACTTACTCACATAAGTCGCGATGTGGGCCTTCATCTTCGGCCACCAATACATAACTTTGAGATCCTGATACATCTTATCCGAACCTGGGTGAACAGAGTATCGAGACTTGTGTGCTTCATCCATCACAAGCTCCCTAAGGTTACCGAACAAAGGAATCCATACACGTTCCATGAAGTAGAGGAGACCATCCGATCTATCTACAAGTCGTTTCTCCATGCCCCTTAAGTACTCTGCTTCGATGTTTTCCTCCTTCAATGCTTCAGCTTGTGCATAACGGATCTGGTCAGGTAGGTTAGAATGAATGGTGAGCTGCAAAGGGCGAACACGTTTGCGTTTCGATTCCTTTCTACTAAGAGCGTCAGCTACAATGTTGGCCTTACCTGGATGATACTTGATTGCACAGTCGTAGTCATTTAAAAGTTCTACCCAGCGATGCTGTCGCATATTCAAATCCTTCTGGTCGAAAATATGCTGAAGGCTCCTGTGGTCGGTATAAATAGTGCATTTAGTACCATACAGGTAATGCCTCCAGATTTTGAGCTCAAATACTACGGCTCCCAACTCCAAGTCATGTGTCGTATAATTCCTCTCGTGAACCTTCAACTGTCGAGAGGCGTAAGCTATCACATTGTTGCGTTGCATCAGCACGCAACCAAGACCCTGTATGGAATGATGTGTGCAAAATGCAACATATAAATTACATCAAGTGTGGCATAAAACTAACCCTTTTTAGTACTAATGTTAGAAAAAGTGTGCTTTTGTCTTCCTTTTGTATTTTCAGGATTAAATGAGCTCAAATTAACAAAAGAAGCAAAAAGACAGCTAAATCTAACATAAATACAAGAAAAGGAACAAACATGACATGCCCGACCCCACGACAGCATCTTCCCAAGCAAAACAAGAGAACAGAAGGCTGAACACGCCCCGTGTTCAGTGAACACGGGGGCGTGCCCAAGTGCCAGCAGAAAAGACAAAGCTATAGAAGCTTCTATCGCCCACCACGGGGCCGTGCTCAGCGGACACGGGGCCGTGGTCAACTATAATATTCGCAGAATCCAGGCAAATCTTGATAGTACAGATATGCTTCTGCACACGGGGGCGTGCCCAGCGGACACGGGGGCATGGTCAACTAATGCAGACAAAGTGCAATTAATGAAGACAGAGAAGAGGATGGACACGGGGCCGTGCCCGAGCTTCTGTTCAGCCTATAAATAGGAGTGCTTGGCTTAAGCTCAAACCATCCCTTGGCACACCACCTCTCTCACACTTCACCCACCACCCACCACCACCATAACACCATCATCCACCACCATCATCCATTGTCCCTCATAGAGTGTGTGAGTCGTCTTGGGATCCAAGATTGATCGTAAGAGTTCTTGACAATCAAGGCCATGTTTTCCTAAGTCTCTTACATCACTTGGTGAAGACAAAGTGTCTAGTGTAATACTTTTTATTTTTAATCTTTTTGCACTTTTTACTTGGTTATGTATTAATGACTTTAATAACTAGTTTCTTATGTTGAAGGTGATTTTTCCTTATCGTTTGTCCGTGGTGTCTTGGCATTATTTTACTGTCTATATAAAATAAAAGATTTTCACCATTCATATCTCCACGGTCTATATGGAGGTATGTTGGCTACCTGGTCGGGGGTTAAGGGAACGGTTTGGTAAAAGTCTTGCCTTGTTCAGTGTATAGATCCTGCAAGGACCTGGGTCAAATTTAGTAGGACCTCCTTCAATACTTAACGGTATTGGATGGCAGGGGTCCAAACTCTTTGATCCCCTCATATGTAAGCTACTATTAATACTTTAACCCGGCTACTTAGGACTGTATCCCTGCTGACTCAGACTACTTAGCCAAGGGTAACGTCACCTTCAAAAGAGGGGCCTACCATAATATGCATTAATAACTTAATTAATTATCTTTCAATAATCTGACCCTTTAGGATTGTATCCTTGCTGACTCAAACTACTGGGTTGAGGGTAACGTCACCTTCAAAAGAGGGGCCTACTACAATAACTAAGATAATCTCTTAAAAAGTGCAAAAGTGCGGAAATAATCAAAGGTTACACTATACACGAGTCGGAGCCAAGTGATTCATCTTGTCTTTCTGTTTTTTTTTTATTTTCAGCATTTTAGTTAGTTTTTATTTTTCTAGTTTAAAACCTTTTTCTAACCTTTTGATTTGATTAGACGTTGAGGATAAACCGGTACTAAAAGCAACCTCGGTATCTTACCAACACTATACTACGCTCACGATGGGTGCACTTGCCCACATGTGTGTTTAGTGTTAGGAAATATCGTGTTTTATAAATTTAAAACTTGGCTAAAGAAAGTGTAAAAGGGCTTAAAATATACTTAAACTTATATACACACTTCACACGCATCAAGTTTTTGGCGCCGTTGCCGGGGACACAAGGATTTTAAGAAGGCTTAAAATCGACGGCCTTATCAGTTTTTCAATTTTTGTTAAAACGCACGCACATTTTTCAATATTTTAGTTTAGTTTTGCATTTACAGTAACCTGAACACGGGCCGTGCTCACTGAACACGGGGCCGTGCTGCATATTTTCATAAAACACCCAGTAACAGTAGCTTGAACATGGTGCTCACTGAACACGCCCCCGTGCTCAACGAAATCAGTAACCTTAATTAAAACGCCCAGATACAGATTCTGTACACGGGGCCGTGTCCACTGAACATGGGGCCGTGTCCACTGAACACGGGGCCGTGTCCAGCCTCTGTTTCCGTTTTTATTTTTGTTTTCTGATCTCGAGACTTGGTTGTGGTCTGCTGAGTGATTCTTATGGATCAATACTCAGGAGGTTACAACTACACCTATGAGGAGGATGATTATAGGAATAACTATTGCACTAATTGTGGTGACCCGCACTCGGTTCAATATTGTAACTTATATCAACCATCCACTTCATACACCTACTATGAGGAGCCCAGGTACGAGCCATCAACTTCATACACATCCTATGAAGACCAAAGGTATGAACCTCCTCCCTCATACTCATATTTTGATGAACCAAGTTATGAGCCCTCTTACTCCTACTTTGAGGAACCAAGATATGAGCCACCACCTTCATATGCTTATTATGAGGAACCATGGCGTGAACAACCCACCTCGTATGAGTATTATGAAGAACAAAATTACGACCCTTGTCCATCATATGCTTACAATGAAGAACAATGGTGTGAACCATCTACTTCATATGGGTATTATGAGGAACAAAGGATCGAACAACCGGATTCAAGCTTTGAAAATCCCGATCCTTTTTCTATAACCGAAGTGACCGATAGGATATTAGAACACCTTAGAGTTATCGATCGCTATATAAAAGAATCTCGCGCAAGGGAAGAGGAGTCCCGCGCAAGAGAAGAATTAAATAAAGAAGAGATAACTGAAAGTGTAAAAATAGAAGAACAAATAAGTGAAAAACCGACACATGAGTTAAGCAACGGAAAAGGTGAGTCCGACAACGTTAAGATTCAAGAAGAGTCTAATTTTGAAGAAATTAATCTCTTGTCACCTTCTTTTGAAAATCATTGTTTAGTTCCAAATCATGCTGAGTTTTTAAAAGAATTAAACACTAACACTAAAATTGACGAAACGGTAAGTGTTAAGTTAACTAATGATCAAACATCACTAATAAAAGAAGACCCATTTGAAATTAACATTACACCGGTTCCATGTTTCTTTCAAAATTCACTTATTAGTAATGTCACGATTGATAAAGATCTTTGTGTTAACATAATGCCTAACTACATTTTCGAAAAATTAAGTATTAGTGATTTTTCTCCACTTCAAATACCCATTTTTCTATCTAATCGGAGAATAATAAAATCAATCGGTGTAGTTGAGGATGTCTTGGTTCAAACAAATCAAATGGTAATCCCAACCGACTTTGTCATCCTCGATGACGCTCCTCTAATGTTGGGACGACCCTTTGTTAAAACTCACGAAGCTTTGAAAAACCGGAAGTTCAACAATCTACCTATTCAATTAGGGGCATTTAAAAAGAGTGTCGATCTTGAGCGGTCAATGAAATATCCATTCGGCAATAATGACCCCCTAATTGAAGATGAAGATGAACCACCCGATACAAGTGAAAGTTTGACCACTTTGTTGAAGAAGAGGTCGCCATAGAACAAACTTTTAAAGTTCTTGATCAAAATGAGCAACCAAATAAGGAGTCTCCTAAAGACCCACCTCTTGAGCTCAAAGAACTTCCAAAAGGCTTGGAATATGCTTTTCTAGACAAAGATGGTAAATTACCTATAATTATTTCGTCTAAATTAGATAGTTTAAGAAAAGAAAAATTAATTAGTCTTTTGAAAAAACACAAAAATGCGATTGCTTGGAAGCTTGTGGACATTAAAGGAATAAGTCCCTCCATGTGCACACATAAAATTTTAATGAATGATGACTACAAATCGGTAATACAACCACAACGTCGAGTAAATCCCAATGTTCAAGAAGTGGTTAAAAACGAAGTCATCAAATTACTTGACGCCGGACTTATTTATCCTATCTCCGATAGTCCTTGGGTAAGTCCCGTCCAAGTAGTTCCAAAGAAAGGAGGTATGGCGTTAATAACTAACGAAAAGAATGAATTAATACCAACAAGAACCGTCACAGGATGGAGAGGTTGTATAGATTATAGACGATTGAATGAAGCAACAAGGAAAGATCACTTTCCTTTGCCCTTCATTGATCAAATGTTAGAAAGATTATCCAGTCATAAATTTTACTGTTTCTTGGATGGTTTTTCAGGTTACTTTCAAATCCCGATAGCACCCGAAGACCAAGAAAAGACAACCTTCACATGTCCCTATGGAACTTTTGCTTATCGACGCATGCCGTTTGGTCTATGTAATGCCCTCGCAACATTCCAACGTTGCATGGTAGCCATCTTCCATGACATGATAGAAAAGACAATGGAAGTCTTCATGGACGACTTTTCTATCTTTGGGGATTCATACGACCAATGCCTCGATAACCTTGAACGAATGCTATCCCGATGTGAGGAAACTAACATCCCCCTTAACTGGGAAAAATGCCATTTCATGGTAACGGAGGGAATAGTACTCGGTCATAAAATCTCAAGCGAAGGAATGGAGGTGGATCGAGCCAAAATAGACACCATTTCTCGGCTACCACCCCCATCCTCCGTTAGAGCTATCAGGAGTTTCCTAGGGCATGCCGGATTTTATAGGCGGTTTATCAAAGACTTTTCTAAAATTTCAAGGCCTCTAACAAAATTACTTGAAAAAGATGCCCCTTTCATCTTTGACAAGGATTGCAATCGAGCATTTCTAACCCTAATAGAAATGTTAGTCAATGCACCTATCATGATAGCGCCTGATTGGAAATTTCCTTTCGAAATCATGTGTGATGCAAGTGACTTTGCAGTTGGAGCTGTCTTGGGACAAAGAAAAAAAAAGCATTTCCACCCAATTTATTTTGCTAATAAAACACTTAACGATGCACAAGAAAATTACACAACAACTGAAAAAGAATTACTAGCTGTGGTATTTGCTTTTGATAAATTTCGTTCTTATCTTGTTCTTTCTAAAACTATAGTCTATACAGATCATGCAGCCATTCGATATCTCTTCAAAAAGCAGGACGCAAAACCACGTTTGATTCGGTGGATTCTACTCCTCCAAGAATTTGATATTGAAATCAAAGACAAAAGAGGAGCAGAAAATACCGCGGCAGATCATCTTTCGCGCTTGGAAGACCCAGCTTTGGAGGCAACCAGGGACGAGCAAATCAACGAAAACTTCCCAACGGAGTCCCTAGAAATGGTGGAATACAAAGAAGAACCATGGTACACCGACTATGCTAACTACCTAGCTAGCGGTATAGTCACAAAAGGTTGGCCACATCATCAAAGAAAAAAATTCTTTGCCAATGTGAAACATTATTTTTGGGAAGATCCATATCTTTTCAAAATGTGTGCCGACCAACTCATCCGACGATGCGTACATGGTAGCGAAGCACGAAGAATTCTCCGCCATTGTCATGAAGGTCCATACGGAGGACATCATGGTGCCGCTAGTACCGCACGAAAGGTATTTGATTCAGGATTTTATTGGCTGACCATTTACAAAGACGCCCAAAGTCTTGTCAAGACTTGCGATGCTTGCCAAAGAACAGGTAATATTTCTTCCAAAAATGAAATGCCACAAAATGGCATTCTTGTTTGTGAAATTTTTGATGTGTGTGGACTCGACTTTATGGGACCTTTCCCACCGTCAAAAGGAAACAAATATATACTTGTGGCAGTAGATTACTTGTCCAAATGGGCCGAGGCCGAGGCACTTCCAACAAATGATGGAAGAGTCGTGGTAAGATTTCTGAAAAAATTATTCTCTCGTTTTGGAACACCTAAAGCATTAATAAGCGATAGAGGTACCCATTTTTGCAACCATCAACTTGAAATTTTTTTAACAAGATATGGGGTCTATCACCGGGTCTCAACAGCATATCACCCTCAAACAAACGGGCAAGCCGAAGTGACTAATAGAGGTTTAAAATGAATACTCGAAAAAACCGTAGGGTTAAATAAAAAGGAATGGGCAGATAAATTAGATGATGCTTTATGGGCTTTTCGAACTGCTTATAAAACAACAATAGGTACAACCCCATATAAGCTCGTCTATGGAAAAAGTTGTCACTTGCCAGTAGAAATTGCACACAAAGCCTACTGGGCAATTAAAAATGTAAACTTAGATTTAGAATTTGCTGGTAAAAATCGATTTTGTCAATTAAATGAATTAGACGAACTTAGGAATTATGCATACTCAAACTCAGAAATTTACAAGGAAAGAATGAAAAACTTACACGACAAACATATTAAACCTAATGAATTTCGAGTAGGAGATCAAGTCCTTTTGTTTAATTCACGACTTCGATTGTTTCCTGGTAAATTAAAGTCTAGGTGGTCAGGACCTTTCTCCATCACCCATATTTTCCCAGACGGTGCAGTAGAAATTAAATCTCGGAATGGAATTCCATTCAAAGTCAATGGCCAACGGCTGAAACTCTATCAAGGATTCATTGAGGATGAAGAGGAAGAAATCTCGCTTCAAACGGTCGAAGAATAAAAGCAACAACATCATACCTGGTAAGTTACGAACCAACGGGATGACATCTTAATCGGTAAGTCTTCTAACCAAGTTTTGGGAAAACGAGGGCACTCACACGAGCACTAAAAAAAATTTTAAAAACTTTGCTCGGCACGAGGCTGTGTCCGCTGGACACGGGGTCGTGTCCACGCAACTGTCGGGATAAATCCCCTTTCTCATAACAGTTACACCATTCCACACGCCCCGTTTCCCCGAAAACGCTCTGGTTCAAGGTGATTTTCTGCAGATTTTCGACGTCTCCTATCATTCTAACAACATCAAGGTATGATTCTATCATCTTTAGTAGTTAGATTTAGCACTTGCATGTAGTTAAAACTTCAAAAATTTGGGGAAAAATCTAGGGTTCTTGAACTACATCCAGATCGAACCTCAAATTTTTGCTTAAATCTGTTAGCATTTAGTTAGATAAGTGTTATAGGAAGTAAATCCACTTGTATTGTTCAAAGATTCGCCCAATTTCTCACAAAAACCCCAAACCCTTGTTTTTGAACCGAAAAAGATAAAATCGAATGGGTAAACGAGTTGTTTTGGGAAAAACGGCACTTGGGGTTTCATTTTCGGGGGAAACCGCACCTATTGGACCAAATATTTTCAAGTTTTCAGAACCGGGTCGAAAAATGATGTTTTTGAGTAACAGACGCCTGGACACGGGGCCGTGTCCGCTGAACACGGGGTCGTGTCCAGCTCGCTGTTTGCAGTTTTGTCCGAAAACTCCACTGTTTCATGCTAACTTTTGGTGTATTCTTTCAGATGTCAAGGAAGTTCACAAGGTTCAACGCAAATGAGCTCGATGCTAGGGCTAGATACGAAGTACTTCAAACATGACCGAAAGAATACCCAAGACAAGCATGCATGAATTTGTTAGCATTGGTGAACCAACTTGATCGATTTAACAACCTCGTTACCGGCCCACTAAGAGTCGCCTTAACAACTCGACTTCGTTCCGTCCACGAGTGCACTTTGGAATTCTATAGCACCTTCACGTTCAATTCAAGGTGTGACCCGTTCGACAGTGATGGGGTGGTATTCCGATGTGGTGGAACTAGGTACTCAATTTCAATGGCACAATTTGGGTCGATAGTCGGGCTGTATGCGGAGGAAGATGCAGGTAATGAAGAAAACACTGGAGGGGTGCGAGAGTTGGATGAGAACGAACGCCAAGCCGCATGGGCTCAGATTGGTGAAGGGCACTACAATCCGAGATGCACTAAGAGCACTAAGCTGAGGGACCTGCTTTACCGATACATCCATAGGCTCCTCGGCTACTCTCTTAGCCAAAGGCATGATAGCGGTGGCGTTGTTGGGTTGAGAGATTTGGTTGTCCTCCACTGCATCCATAACCGCAGACACCTCGATGTTCCGTTCCTCCTGCTCCGTAACATGCATTTGAACAAGCTTGCTACTTCACAAACCCCTATCTTCTTTGGAGGGTGGGTGTACCGTCTCTTCAAGCACTTCACCAACATACCTAGGTCATTCGAAAGGAGCCCATGGTCGGGAAGAGTAGACATACACATCTGTCGCTCCATGAGCTTGATCTATGAGGCTGAAGACAGGACAGGTAGCTTCCAAAGGATGCAGGGGCATGCATGGAACCCGCAAGAGGCACTCGTCCTTCACGCTCCACAACATCATCAGTACCAGTATCAGCCCCATGGTGATCCGGGCCAATCCTCCTCACAAGGAGGTGGTTTTCCTAACTTCCAAAGTTTACATGATTTTTTGCAGGAAAACCTCATGTGCACTAGGAACACCTATAACATGGCGAGCAACACGTACAACCGAGTTGGAGCAATCGAGAGAAACATATCTGATATCCAAGATGATATTGGAAATATGCGGGAGTACATTGCGGGGCATGGTGGTGGAGATGATGATGATGAGGACGAGGATATGGACTAGGCGGGAGAAGCGGAGGCCGAAGCGGTTGGTTAGTAATTCCACAGGCTAACCCCCCTTTATCTTGAACAATTTCCGGCCTGCGTGCCGAGTATTGAACAATTTACTTTCTTTTAACCCTTTTTATTTTCTGCATTTGTTTTTCTTTTAACTTTGTTGACATGGATGTTGAACTTGGTAAATTAGGATGTTTGCTATGGTTTGGTGTAGTGTTTATTGATAAAACAGGTACATACGAGGCTTAGAGCACTAAACATTAGTGCTACTAAAGCCAAGACAAGAAAACCGGAGCCAGAAACCTGTTTTTCAACCTTGCAGATTGTCTACACGGGGTCGTGCCCAGCCGACACGCCCCCGTGCCCACTTCCCCAGACCTGCTGTTTGTTTAAAATCTGCAGACTTTTGCCAGACACGGGTCGTGCCCAGTGAACACGCCCCCGTGTCCACCTTCTGTAAGTTCTCGTTACTGGCACCTGAACACGGGGCCGTGTCCATCAGATATAGGGCCGTGTCCAGACGTCCAGTAACATAAAATTTTGCTTTTTAACACTTTTTACACATTCAATCAACCTAAAAACTTATTTTTGTGACACATTGAGGACAATGTGTAATTTAAGTGGGGGGGGGGGGATGCTAAAACCTTGAATCTTGCAAGTCCTAATAACAAGCCTTACACAAAACTCTATTGGAACCGCTAATCGCCCCAAATTTTTTTCAAAAATTTTCATTTTTTTTTACTTGTCTAGGTTTAACTTGGGAATTTCAAAGATCTAAAAAATGTTATATTTTTTTACAAATTTACAACCAATAGCATCGTGATAAAAAGAACCAACATAAGAAAATTATGAAAAGGCATGACAAGCTTAGTTAAAATTTGATTATATATACTTGATCACATAAAAACCCATTCCCACAAAAGTGAGTTTTGAGCCTTTATTGAGCATACAAATATATATCTTTAAACTAAATGATCATTTTTCGTTTCTTGTGTGAATAGCCGCTTGGTTCTTACAACTGTAGAACTTGCCACGACGATACATTCCCAGTCCTTACCAACTTAAACCCAAGTAAGTAAATGATGGAGGCATTAGGACTAACCCTTTTTATTTCTACACTATTATTTTTTTTTACCACCTACCCAAAAATCCCCCTAGTTAGCCCCTTTGAGCCTAAACCTTTTCATTTCGTAACCCAAACCAAACACTCATTCACCCACCAAAACCCTTTTTATTTTTAACCTTTTATTTTAGTAACAAGCTCGGTTTTTCGTATGACTTTAGCAAAAAAAAAAAAAAAAGTGTGTTGTTGATGAAGCAAAAGAGAAATAAACAAACAAGTTTATCAAAAATAACTTTGTTTGAATAAAAGCTTCATCAAAATAAAAGTTGCAAAAATAAAAAGTCTTACGAAAACCGACGCTTGTTACGCTTTTCGCCCTTTCACTAACCACTAACCCAACCACCAACCTTTAACCCAAGCCTAACCTTTCACCCCAAAAGTCCTCTTGATATTTACAAAGGTATATAGTTAAAAAGGAGGAGGATTGATTACTAGGCAAGCTTATGGTAGGAGTAAGTTCCATGCCGCTCTCGAGTGATTCACTAAAATACATTTTTTGGCTGAGTGTTGAGTGATCCCCCGTGAGGTATGTGAACTTGTATATAAATAGAATTTTAAAGAGGCATGTTATGCCCTAATAAGTAATTTATCTTATGAAAAGTTTTAAATAAATCATGACGAATAGGATTGTAAATAAATAAAAAAATAAAACTTAATAAAGAAGCTTGGAAATCCCGACACTCTATGACAAGTCCAAAAACCTTCTCTTCTACCCATTCCATTTGGGAGTGTAAAGCCATATTATAAAGAGTTTTGCTTGAGGACAAGCAAAGATTCAAGTGTGGGGGTATTTGATGTGTGCAAAATGCAACATATAAATTACATCAAGTGTGGCATAAAACTAACCCTTTTTAGTACTAATGTTGGAAAAAGTGTGCTTTTGTCTTCCTTTTGTATTTTCAGGATTAAATGAGCTCAAATTAACAAAAGAAGCAAAAAGACAGCTAAATCTAACATAAATACAAGAAAAGGAACAAACATGACATGCCCGACCCCACGACAGCATCTTCCCAAGCAAAACAAGAGAACAGAAGGCTGAACACGCCCCGTATTCAGTGAACACGGGGGCGTGCCCAAGTGCCAGCAGAAAAGACAAAGCTATAGAAGCTTCTATCACCCACCACGGGGCCGTGCTCAGCGGACACGGGGCCGTGGTCAACTATAAGATTCGCAGAATCCAGGCAAATCTTGATAGTACAGATATGCTTCTGCACACGGGGGCGTGCCCAGCAGACACGGGGGCGTGGTCAACTAATGCAGACAAAGTGCAATTAATGAAGACAGAGAAGAGGATGGATACGGGGCCGTGCCCGAGCTTCTGTTCAGCCTATAAATAGGAGTGCTTGGCTTAAGCTCAAACCATCCCTTGGCACACCACCTCTCTCACACTTCACCCACCACCCACCACCACCATAACACCATCATCCACCACCATCATCCATTGCCCCTCATAGAGTGTGTGAGTCATCTCAGGATCCAAGATTGATCGTAAGAGTTCTTGACAATGAAGGCCATGTTTGCCTAAGTCTCTTACATCACTTGGTGAAGACAAAGTGTCTAGTGTAATACTTTTTATTTTTAATCTTTTCGCACTTTTTACTTGGTTATGTATTAATGACTTTAATAACTAGTTTCTTATATTGAAGGTGATTTTTCCTTATCGTTTTTCCGTGGTGTCTTGGCATTATTTTACTGTCTATATAAAATAAAAGATTTTCACCATTCATATCTCCACGGTCTATATGGAGGTATGTTGGCTACCTGGTCGAGGGTTAAGGGAACGGTTTGGTAAAAGTCTTGCCTTGTTCAATGTATAGATGCTGCAAGGACCTGGGTCAAATTTAGTAGGACCTCCTTCAATACTTAACGGTATTGGATGGCGGGGGTCCAAACTCTTTGATCCCCTCATATGTAAGCTACTATTAATACTTTAACCTGGCTACTTAGGACTGTATCCCTGGTGACTCAGACTACTTAGCCGAGGGTAACGTCACCTTCAAAAGAAGGGCCTACCATAATATGCATTAATAACTTAATTAATTATCTTTCAATAATCCGACCCTTTAGGATTGTATCCTTGCTGACTCAAACTACTGGGTTGAGGGTAACGTCACCTTCAAAAGAGGGGCCTACTACAATAACTAAGATAATCTCTTAAAAAGTGCAAAAGTGCGGAAATAATCAAAGGTTACACTATACACGAGTCGGAGCCAAGTGATTAATCTTGTCTTTCTGTTTTTTTTTTATTTTCAGCATTTTGGTTAGTTTTTATTTTTCTAGTTTAAAACCTTTTTCTAACCTTTTGATTTGATTAGACGTTGAGGATAAACCGGTACTAAAAGCTCTTGGGTCCTTGGACGACCTCGGTATCTTACCAACGCTATACTACGCTCACGATGGGTGCACTTGCCCATATGTGTGTTTAGTGTTAGTAAATATCGTGTTTTATAAATTTAAAACTTGGCTAAAGAAAGTGTAAAAGGGCTTAAAATATACTTAAACTTATATACACACTTCACACGCATCAGGAAAAGCATCACAGTATACTACAAAGTCTTCAGTGCCTTCAGGTAAAGACAAAAGTGGTGCACTGCAGAGTTTCTATTTCAGTAGCTGAAAAGCTTCCTCTTGTTTCGTTCCCCACGAGTATACAACGCCTTTCTGTGTCAATGAAGTAAGAGGTTGGACGATCTTCGAAAAGTCCTTAATAAACCTTCGATAGTACCCAGCGAGTCCAAGAAATTGTCGCACCTCTGAAGGAGTCTTCGGTGCCGCCCAATTTTTTATAGCATCAATCTTTGCAGGATCCACGTGTATCCCTGATTCGTTCACAATGTGGCCAAGGAAGTGTACCTCTCGAATCCAGAAGTCACACTTAGAAAACTTCGCATAGAGTTGCTCCTTCCTTAGGAGTTCCAAAATAAGACGCAGGTGCCACTCGTGATCTTCCTTGCTCTTCGAGTAGATCAAAATGTCGTCGATGAATACTATAACGAAATCATCAAGATACGGTTTGCATACACGGTTCATGAGATCCATGAAAACCGCTGGCGCGTTGACGCAAACGGCATAACTAAAAACTCATAATGCCCATACTGCGTTCGAAAAGCCGTTTTAGGTACATCCTCCTCACGGACTCTCATCTGATGATAGCCCGATCTTAAGTCGATCTTCGAGTAAAAACTTGACCCCTGCAACTGGTCAAACAAGTCGTCGATACATGGCAAAGGATAACGGTTCTTGACAGTCACCTTGTTGAGTTCCCGATAATCAATACACATACGGAAGGACCCGTCTTTCTTCTTTACAAACAACACTGGGGCTCCCCAAGGCGAAGAACTGGGTCGGATAAAACCCCTATCCAACAGTTCTTGAAGTTGATTAGATAACTCTTGCAACTCTCCAGGTGCAAGACGATAAGGAGCATGAGCAATTGGAGCCGCTCCTGGTGCAAGATCGATCTGAAATTCCACTTGACGGTGAGGAGGTAAACCAGACAGTTCCTCAGGAAATACATCAGGAAATTCACAAACAACTGGCAGGTCTTCAATCTTTCTTTCTTCTGATGGAGTATCAGTAACAAGTGCTAGAATAGCAGGATACCCCTTTCGTAGACATTTCTGCGCTTACATAGCTGAGATAATGCCAACCATCGTCCCGCTACGATGCCCTTGAACCGATAATGACTCTCCACTAGGGAAAGGAATACGTACGATCTTCTCCTTGCATAGAATCTCAGCTTGATGTTTGGACAACCAATCCATACCAACTACTATATCAAAACTACCGAGGGTAACAGGAAGGAGGTCAATATCAAACACTTGACCCACAAGATCTAGTTTACACCCAAAAAGGACATGTGAAGCTTCAATCGTTTTACCATTAGCTAGTTCTACTACATGTTTAACTTCTAAAGGTGTTGGGGTTAACCCTAATCGCTGATTGAACTCTAGGGACACATAACTCCAATCGGCACCGGAATCAAATAATACAGAAGCAAAAAGATCGTTCACAGAAAACGTACCAGTCACGACATTGCCGTCGTTCCTAGCATCACCAGCACCAATCGTGAACACTCTTCCACGAGCACCATTTCCCCCATTGTTGCCGTTATTGTTGTTCCTAGCATTGTTGTTGTTGTTCTGGCAGTTGTTGTTGTCGTTAACATTCTGATTCAACTGAGGGCAATCCCGCTTAATGTGGCCCTCATCCCCGCACTGGAAACACCCCTTCTTATAGCCCTGTTTCTGATGAGGTTGTTGCCTTTGCTGTCGCTGATGCTGCTGATTTTGCTGCTGCTGCTGCTTTGGCTGCGGGGCTCTACAGTCTTTGGCCTCATGGCCCACCTTTTCGCACCTACGGCAAGCCCGGACACACGGTCCATAATGATGATAACCACACTTGTTGCACTGTGGCTTCTTTCCAACGTAGGAGCCTTGATTCTGATTTCTGCCCTAGCCTTGGTTAACTGAGGACGACTGACTGAAACTACGGTTATTGCTGTTGTCAGGCCTTTTCTGAGATTAACTGGCACTGGTTGCCTTGTCAACGTCATTCCATTTTCGTTTGTTATCACTAGCAGGTGTGGTAGCGATAGCAGCATGGGTAGTAGCAGAAATACGAGGCGGTAGCGATCCACGCTCGACCTCTTGATCAGTAATCTTGTGTGCTAAACGGATGATCTGAGGTAGATTGTTAAGGTTTGCAGCAGTGACATAACCTTTACGGCTGGTGCTAGGCCCTTGCGATACAATTCAATTCGTCGAGGTGGAGGTCGTGACAAGTTAGGGCACAAAATTGCTAGCTCATAAGATCGTTTCGTGTAAGCCTCGATCTCAGACCCTTCCATCTTCAAATCGTAGTACTCGTTTTCAAGTTTCTGAATTTCATCTCGAGGACAATACTCCTCCCGTATTAACTCCTTGAAGTCATCCCAAGTAGTGGCGTTAGCCATCCCGATGCCCAACATTTGCACCTGGGCATTCCACCAAGTTAAGGCACCATCCTCCAAAGTGCCTGTAGCATACTTCACACGGTCCCCCTCAGGACAGTTACACATAGCAAACACTGACTCAGCCTTCTCAAACCAACGTAGTAACCCCACAGCCCCTTCAGTCCCACTGAATGTCTGTGGCTTGCAATCCATAAACGTCTTGAAAGTGCAAGCAGGCGGATGGTTTTGGTTCTGATGCGCTTGCTGACCTAATGGATGAAAGAAAATACAACACAGGGGTAAGAGTTGTGTACGCGACACAAGTATAAAGAAGATTTGGCACATATCATACCAGCTTGATAGGCTGCTAATGCTTCAGCCACACGGGTGTTAATCAGATTTGTCAACTCAGCCTGAGTCATCGCAATGTGTCCACGTCCATGGCCTCGTCCACTCATGATTCTATATAAGGAGAGGGAACAAGTTTAAGAATCGAGATGAGGTAGAAGTCAAATCTCATGCTGACATCTACAAACTACAAAGTTTACACCAAACAATAGTGCAGAACCCTTCTCACACTCATTAAGCCTCACCGGGACTCACATGCACCTCACGTTATTATTATGTGTGCACCCATAATAATAAGGCGTTTTGCATGCTTATCTCAGTGCCTCTTAACTTGCGCTAGAAGTTTCCCCCCACATTCAAATAGCATATGAAAGGCATTATAGGATTTAAGAATCACAAGGGTCGGAGAGTAGTGTCACACTATCTAGCTACACTAAAGCTGCAGCACAAGTAATCACATCGAGGTATCAAATACGTTGTTTCATGCAAGTCGTGTGTGTGTAACTACTAAGAAAGTAATGCATAAAGGAAACAGAAGACGAACCTTGCAATCTGGAGCTGAGTGTCATGGTCGATTTTCGAAGTTGTTCGGTTATAGTCTGGTTTTATTAAAACGTTTTAAAACCTAGTTCACTATAACCAGTGGCTCTGATACCAAACTGTCACACCCCCAAAATACCACATGCGGAATCACCGCGGGACGTGTGACGTACCAGGATCCAAGCCACCAATCACATTGAACTACGCATAATATTTAAACAAAACATTCCATTCATTTCAAATATAAATCCAAGTCATAAGTTAAATCACAGTAATTGTTCAGCGGAAGCAAAATGTAAACTGTAAATCAATTGTTTCAAAACATGTGTTCATAATCAACAAAGCAAGTATCCAAGAGTCTCGACCCATGACCACTCCAGCACTCCCAGATAGCAAGTTCATATCAAGAATCTAACGACCTGCAAGCATGCAGACAAGTGTTTCAGATGACGCTGGTGAGTTCAAAGTTTTGTTAACGCATTTAGTTACCATATATGAGTATAAAACAGTTCAATGATTTGATTTGATAATGTTATTAACTCGATTACCGTAGATGGCTTCTAGATTTATTTGCCCAAACCCCAATGCTCTATCACACATTGGTCAAGTGGTTAAGGTAATTAGTTCACGACCGTCCTCCCCGGTACGGTGTGAGGGTGCCAAACCTAATAGCGCTATCAACTAATAACCCCGTTGCCTCCCTGGCAACTAATCGGTAGATGTAATTTTTTTTTTGGGTAAAGGGTTACCCCGGTGATTCTATTATAGACAACCGCCAAATAAGTACAAGTAGTGAGGATGAGTTCCCCACTAGTTCATATACAGGACATGCCCCATATATGTAAGCAAAAAAGCAAACAAACCAAGTGACCACCTCAACCTAGCCTACTACAATCATGATAATGACTAACTAGTAGACAAACGAAAAAAAACAAACAAACGACGTCAACCGCCATCATCAAAAATGAAATTGCTACCAACCGGCAGACCCTTAGCATGAAACAGAAGCCACCTATCCATTGGACAACTTTATGTGAGAGGTGCTTGCCCCTGTACTGGAAGATGTAGGATGTGTACCCGATGTCATAAACTCATTCGTTTCATCATATACAACCTCTACCTCGTCATCGTCAGACTCCTCATTTAGCTCACGTCCCCCTTTATATCTCCCCTGGAAGGAACCCCCGTTCCCCCCAACAAACCCAAGAGCACTAAACGAATTATGTGTTTGAACCTTGGACGAACTAGTGCACCGCGCATTCACGTAGGAAAAACTCACTGCCTTTTTCTTTTTATCCACAGGTCTATATTCAAACTTGGGCTTTTGATTGTTAACTTGAAAACCGCTCTTCTTTACATTCTTCTTTGTCTTGACTTCCGTATAACCATCCTCATCTACTTTCGGACTGTTTGTAGGAGGTTTCACTGTCGATCGAATGCATTTTGGACACTCCTCAGAATCATGCCCAAATACACAACAATGGGCACATCTCGGGGGTTTCCATTCATATTCCACACGAATAGTCTCATTGACATACTTTTTCTCATCCAACTCAGGAATAGCCATGGTTAGGACCTCTTTAAAATCATGTTCAACAGAGATATCAATGAGGGCCCTAGCATAGCTGCTTCGTCCCCAAGCCTCGTTGCACATATCAATAGTATACGAATCCAACCGCAAAGGAGAACCAATTTTAGACGCCAACATGCTTAACCCATCATCAGTATACGCCGCTAGAGGAACCTCATGCAATTTCACCCAAACCGCAACCTTTTTAATATCTTCTTTTTTAAGAGTGTTTGTAGGGGACCAAGTGTTGAGAAAAAGAGGTTTGTTCCGAATCAGCCAAGGACCCCCTTCAAGAACATTATTCATACCCTGACTATCTTCAAACTTGAAGAAGAAAAACCCATTCGAATTCATCATAATTTTCTGAAAACCATGTTTTTTCCAATTTGTTTTCACAAAATATTCAACAACCGGATAAGCAATTCTATCCCCCAGGAAGTAACCATAAAGAGTATTTGCTAACCTGCTGTTAACCTGACGAACATAATCAATTGGTAAAACTACATCCACTCCTTCCAAGGAGACATCCGACTTTAGCGACCTAAAATTAATTTTAGGAGTTTGATCAGCCGACTCATTAGCATTCCTAGCTGAATTTTGAGCATTCGAGCTAGAATCCATGTTAACACCACCCTGGTCAGCTTGTTTGTTTGACACAACATTAGCGTACGATTGAGAAGTAGCTCGAGGGATAGGACTAACATCATTCAACGGGAGCACAAAAGCTACCTTTCTTTTATAAAGAACCTTAGCATACTGCTGATTAGGAGAATCAGACCGACCAACCTGTTCATCATCATCTAGTGGTAGCATAAAGGTTACCTTCTTGCTCAATTCGAAAACCCTCGCAGCTATATTTGACGTTAGTTTTGGCTCAAAAGGTTTACCGTCAATATTCTTTATCTTCCTCGCAAAGACGTTTACGTTGTCTGCATTTTGTTCATCCATTTCAGCAGCCACAACCCTTCAGAACGTTAACTTTCTTGAATCTGAATTGCGGCCAAAGATTGAATCCAAATCAGGTTATTAAGAAACCTTAATTCATCAATACAATCAGCCGTCACCTCTAACTTGAAACCCTAATTCGTCAAACCCAAAAAACGACCAAGAAAGCTCAGCCAATCTTGAAATCAAATGAATGTTTACTGCAAATCAATCACTCTCTCTTGATAAAACCCAAACAATTACGAAACACAAGCAACCAATGAACCCAAACACAACAGCAGCCAACGAAACTTGCAAAAAGGATGGATAAAAACGTAACCCTAATGTATAAAAACGGATTCTTAATGATTAACCTGAATTGGAATTGGAAATCAGGAATCAAGAGACCCTAATCACACAATCAATCCTCATTAGCAAGAAGAAATCACGAATTTTGGTCATAAGATTTGTGGGGCGCCATTTTCCTCCATTTGCTTGAGATAAAACTAGGGTTTTTACTGCTTCTAATCGGTAGATGTAAGGGGACTTATCGATAGAAATGAGTGTAATAACCAACATCCCAACAACCCGACATTCCTCCCTGGAACTTTACCCGATATCCCTCCCCGGGATGCATGCTTGGAAAAAGAGCAGTGAACTCACCTTGGTTTGCTCGGTATGATTAATTACTTGTTCACAATTAATTCAGTCAAAGCCTACGGTATTCATGTACGCATAATCAGTTTCACATTCTCAAGATTCACGTATAAATTGTAGTCATGATGTGCATTCAAACAACAGTTTTCGAATAACACATAGCCGTTATATAACTCAATCAAGTCCACAGTTCATATGTATGTTTCGTATGCAAATTCATGTTTCCTCATCACGATTAACATCATAAACAGGCAGGTAGTAATCATTCAGATTTCATACACATGATAAACACAGTCTGTTGTGAACCAACCACTGGGCGACGGAACTTCAATCGGCGAAACACCAAGATGTTTCGTCGACTTGAGGAGTGACGAAAGACTAACATGTTTCGTCGGCCATGAGAGTAACGAAAGACTCATGAGTTTCATCGACAGGGTGTTTCGTGGGGGTGGGACTTCCGTCGTAAAATGTAACAGTTAATCATACACACACACACACAGAAACCCTAATCGCCATTGTTCCATTCATGCCGATCGATTGGTTGTAATCATTACTTAGTCAGTTAACCCTAACTATTAACCCATTCATCATTTAACCATCTCATAACAGATTAACAGATCAACCATTTACAAGTATCATTTTAACCAAACGATTAAATCTCGACATACATAACCATCATAACAATCTAACCATTTACACTCCCCTAAGTCATCGATCATCATAAACCATACAATCATATCTAGCAATCATTAGATAGTAACAAATCAAACCATTCTACCATGGCATTATGCAACCTAATATGATAGGAAGTTGAATCAGTCAATTGGTATTTACACACTAACCGTTAGAATCCAAGATCGAAATCAGGAAAACCTTCATGAGAGGGAATAGTGTTGTCGTCGCTGACTTAGAGAGAGTCTAGGGTTTGTAAATCGATCAATTATGTGCCATCGTACAACCCTACTTCATTATATATGTGCGTAAAAGTGTTGGGCCCTTACTGGGCTTCGAATGAATCCGGGCCGACGAAACACCTATGTTTCGTCGTGATGTGCATGACGAAACCCCTAGGTTTCGTCGAGTGAGTGATGTTTCGTAGTCATAAGGATGAGAATGCATGTGTACAGTTTATAACTAAAACAGTTAAGTTCATAAGTTTATTATTCACCAAACTATAGTATAATACACCAAACATATATCAAACATGAACAAGTTACAATGCAAGCGGATTATGGAAACACTTTGCCAAACAAGTAACGTGTCAAGTAAGGACCTTGAAAACTCGGGTTGTCACATACATTACATCCTAACTTTCCGTTTCAATCCGGATTTGATACAAAACATACATTAAACTGTACATAGACCACAAACAGGTAAATATAGACTCGATACAGACGAAAGCTACAGACATATGCATCTGCAGACTCCCCCTTGGATGTAGCTGCAGTCTTTCTTCCTGTATAGTCTTCATCATGCCTTCCTATTGCGTCTTCATTCTTTAGCCTTCCTTCTTCTTTCTTCTTTCCGTTCTTCTAACATCTTTTGTCTCAAAGGTCTTCCCACGTTGATCCACCACTCACGATATACTCTGTCACCATCTCTAGCTTTCGACCACCTTGAAATCTTTCTTTCTTCTTTATCGATTGGAGTTTGATCAGTGACAGGGTTTTCCAATCCCAATCTCCAACTACCACGCTTAGCAGCATCAACCCTCATCTTTTCCATCCTTTCAATACAACGCTCTTTCTTTAAAAGTTGTTCTAACTCGAGGTTTCTCCATTTAGATTCCAGTAACGACCAGAGTTGATGTCTTTAGCAAAACAGACATTCACTAACTTTTGGTACCTTTGCGCTTGATTCTTGTCAACTTCATTGTATATGATCCTGTTGAAGAAGAGACACTCTATATCTTTCTTCGAACAATTGACAAGCCACATCGGATCCAACACATGAATATGTCTCCAGTCGCCTATTTTATCATCCAATAAAGTAATCATCGCCTCACACGTACTAGGATTGAAGATCCAGCCTTTGAAGTCTTTATAGAAATCTTGTTCCATTTCTCTGAGAGGAATGTTCTTCAAACACCTTGGACGTTTGACATGTAGGGTGATATCTTTCTCTCCGGTGATTGGATCAATCTTCACTATCTGTTTAGGTTGGTGTGGTTTCTAATGCGTGTGTAGCGTTATAAAATTTTAATTATATTTTAAGCCCTTTTTAACACTTTAGTCAAGTTTTAAATTTATAAAACACGATATTTTACTAACACTAAACACACATATGGATAAGTGCACCCATCGTGAGCGTAGTATAGCTTTGGTAAGATACCGAGGTCGTCCAAGGACACAAGAGCTTTTAGTACTTGTTTATCCTCAACGTCTAATCAAATCAAAAATTTAGAAAAAGGTTTTTAAACATGAAAATTAAACTAACTAAAAATGCTGAAAATAAAAATAAAATAAAAACAGATAGACAAGATGAATCACTTGGATCCGACTCGCCTTTAGTGTAACCTTTGATGTTTTCCGCACTTTTGCACTTTTTAAGAGATTATCTTAGTTATAGTAGTATGCCCCTCTTTTGAAGGTGACGTTACCCTCAACCCAGTAGTTTGAGTCAGCAAGGATACAATCCTAAAGGGTTGGATTATTGGAAGATAATTAATTAAGTTATTAATGCGTAATGTGGTAGGCCCCTCTTTTGAAGGTGACGTTACCCTCGGCTAAGTGGTTTGAGTCAGCAGGGATACAATCCCAAGTAGCCGGGTTAATGTATTAGTAGTAGTTTACATATGAGGGGATCAAGGAATTCGCACCCCCGCCATCCAATACCAGTGGGTATTGAAGGAGGTGCTACTAAACTTGACCCAGGTCCTTGCAGGATCTATACACTGAACAAGGCAAGAACCTTACCAAACCATTCCCTTAACCCCCGACCAGGTAGCCAACATATCTCCATATAGACCGTGGAGATATGAATGGTGTAAAATCTTTTATTTTATATAGACAGTAAAATAACGCCAAGACACCACGGACAAATGATAAGGAAGTTTCACATTCAACATAAGAAACTAGTTATTAAAGTCATTAATACAAAACCAAATAAAAAGTGCGAAAAGATTAAAAAACAAAAGTATTACACTAAATGCTTGTCTTCACCAAGTGATGTAAGAGACTTAGGCAAACATGGCCTTTGATTGTCAAGAACTCTTACTATCAATCTTGGATCCCGAGACTACTACTCACACTCTATGATGGATGATGGATGATGGTGGTGGATGTGGGTGTGGTGATGGTGGTGGAGTGTGGGTGAAGTGGGAGAGAGGTGGTTTGTCAAGGGATGCCTTTGCAATGAACCAAGCACCCCTATTTATAGCCTGCACAGAAGCCCGGACACGGCCCCGTGCCCGCTGGGCACGGCCCCATGTCCACCCATCTTCTCTTTCTTCATTAAATGCAGTTTGTCTGCATTAGTTGACCACGCCCCCGTGTCCGCTGGGCACGGCCCCGTGTGCAGAAGCGTATCTGTACTATCAAGATTTGCCTAGATTCTGTGAATCTTAGCGTTGACCACGGCCCCATGTCCGTTGGGCACATCCCCGTGTTGGGAAATAGAAGCTTCTACAACTTTGTCTTTTCTGCAGACACTTGGGCACGCCCCCGTGTTCAATGAGCACGGGGCGTATTCAGCCTTCTGAAGTCCTGTTTTTGCTTGGGAAGATGCTGTCGAGGGGTCGGGCATGCCACGTTTATTCCTTTTCTTGTATTATTGTTAGATTTGGCTGCATTTTTGCTTCTTTTATTCATTTAAGCTCATTTAACCCTGAAAATACAAAAGGAAGACAAAAGCACACTTTTTCCAACATTAGTACTAAAAAAGGGTTAGTTTTATGCCTCATTTGATGTAATTTATATGTTGCATGTTACACACATCAAATACCCCACACTTGAATCTTTGCTTGTCCTCAAGCAAAACTCCTTATTTTGTGGCTTACACACCCAAATGGAATGGGTAGAAGAGAAGGTTTTGGGCTTGTCTTGAGTGTCAGGATTCCAAGATCTTTATTAGGTTTTATTTTTATGTTATTTACAATCCTATTCGTTATGATTTATTTAGAACATTACATAAGAGAAATTACTTATTTGGGCGCAACATGCCTCTTTAAAATTCCATTTATATACAAGTTCACATACCTCACGGGGGGTCACTCAACACTCGGCCGAAGATGTATTTTTGTGAAACACTCTTTTTTTTTTTTTGGGTAAAGGGTTACCCCGGTGATTTTATATATTCACAACCAAATAAAACAAGTAGTGAAGATACGTCTTCACTAGTTCAAACATGGGACATGCCCCATGAATGTATTTCAAATAACAAACAAACCGAAAAGCAAAACAACTAGACTAAAATCTAGACAACCTCAAAAACTTAACAAATCAATCAGCCTCCATCTTGTATACTTTCGTCCCCTCCAATCTCCCAATCTTCAAGCAACCTCCTTGTTTTCACACATCTCTTAAGCTTGGCTCCCATAAGTTTGTATCGAATAATCTTAATAATTAACTGACAAATGGTATCCGGAGGTCTCGTTTGGTTTTTGAACAACCTTGCATTGCGCTCCTGCCATATGACATAAGCAACCGTAGCAACAAGCAACTTGGAAACATAGTTGGCTGCTGATTTGGACCGAGAACGGTTTAACAACCAATTCATGACTGAGCTCCATTTTGAATCCACATTATTCATGCCACCCCTATGTCTAAGCGTATTCCAAACCTGAGTCGAAAACTTACACTCGAAGAAAAGATGATCATGGGAGTCAACATTAGCATAGCACAACAAGCAACACATCATGTTCATGTTATTTCTTCTCGAACTATCCCACTTCAGAATTCTATCTTGAGTCAGCAACTTACGACGCATGATCAGCCACATAAGAAATGCATGTTTCGGAATGCATTGTGGGAACCATACAATGTTAACCCAATTAACTTCTTGGTCTCTCATACGAATCGACTGCCAAACATTTGCCGAAGAAAAATTAAGAAGATCGTCCCCATCCTTCCAATAAATACGATCCATTTCACCTGGATGCAACGTGATTTGGTCCAGTTGGATCAGAACTGGAAACAAATCTCTCCAGGCAGCAGGCCAAGACCAATCACCATTAACATGAACATCTACAACTTTAGCTCCCAGCTCAAAACCCGCATTCGTGATAACTCTAGGAGTAAGAAAAGTAGATAACGGCCCCAAGCTACTCCAATTGTCATACCATGCTGAAGTACGGCTTCCATCTCCCAAAGTCGACCAAAAATGACTTCTTATAAGAGGCCTGATTTGAATTAGTTTCTTCCAGCTCCAACTGCAATTTGCGACCTCTTTACAACTCCAAAAACTCCGCCCTTTAAGCCTATACGAATGAATCCAGCTAACCCACAAAGAATCTCTTTTAATAAGAATGCTCCATATATGAGAAACCATAAGAGCTTTATTGAAATCCCCTATCCGACGTAACCCCAACCCACCCTCATATTTAGGGACACAAATCGAATTCCATGAAACTTTAACTTTACCCTTGTGATAGGAAGTCTCCTGCGTCCAAAGAAAGTTCCACATCTTGGCCTCTAACTCCTTAATAATACGAGCCGGAAGGATAAAGACAGAAGACCAATAAATATGCATGGCCGATAACACCGAGGAGATTAGCTGAAGTCTGCCCGCAAAAGAAAGAAACCTGTTTCGCCAATTCATAATACGATTATCTAGCTTTTCCACGAGGACACTACAGTCCTTATAAAGAAGACGACTTGAAATTAAAGGAACCCCTAAATATCTGACCGGAAGCATACCCTCTTCAAACGGTAAAATCTCCAAAATAGCATTTTTAACATGAGCTGGAACATTACAAAAAAACGCCGTACTCTTCTGTATACTTGGGACTAAGCCTGACATACTCGTGAACAAAGTAATCGACCTCATAATACAATTAGCCGAATTAACATCCCCACGTGCAAAGAGGAACAAATCATCTGCAAAACAAAGGTTTATAATTCGTTGTTTCTCGCATCTATTATGAAATCTGAACGACGAATCCAACCTAGCATTCCGCTGTAAAATACACGTTAGAATCTCCATAACAAGCGTAAACAAATATGGAGAAAGCGGATCGCCCTGCCTTAAACCACGGCTACCTCTGAAATACCCATAAACATCACCATTGACACATACTGAATAAGAAACAGACGCAACACATGTCATAATCCACTCCACCATCTTATAATTAAATCCGAACCCTAGAAGAACATCCTTGAGAAATCTCCAATCCACAGTATCATACGCTTTTTGTATATCAACTTTAAAGGCACATCTCGGGGGACCGTGATCTCTATGATAGTTGTGCATAAGCTCTTGAGTCAACAGAATATTATCAGAAATTTTCCTACCCGGAACAAACGCTGACTGATTTATACTCACAATTCTGTTTAGAGTACCTTTAATGCGGTCTGCGACAATTTTACTAATGCATTTGTATAGCACATTACAGCAAGCTATCGGACGATAGTCTGTGACTAACAATGGAGTAGGCTTCTTCGGAATAAGAACAATAAGAGTGTTATTAATTTCACGAAGAAGCTTACCAGTATCAAAAAAAATCCCTGATAGCTCTCGTAACATCATCGCCAATAACATTCCAGACACTTTTAAAAAATGCTGCTGAAAAACCATCAGGCCCTGGGGCCTTGTCATTACCAATCGAAAACATGGCCTTCTTGATCTCCTCATCTGTGACCGGACGCTCCATATGAGAAGCTTCAAACGAACTCAACTTATTAGAAAACAAATCAGCCGTAGGAGCTAAATAAGCCGGCTCCTCACAACCAAGGAACTTCTCATAATATTGCACAATAGTTTTATGAACATTATCCCCCTCCATTAAAATCCCATCCGAATTCATAATAACATCAATCCTACTTAGATGATTCTTACTCTTTAAAGTAGCATGAAAAAACTTGGTATTTGCATCACCAGCTTGCAACCAATCTACTTTTGATTTTTGTCTTAAAAAACGTTCCTCATCGAGACAAGCTTCGAGAAAATCAGCATTTAACTTAGATTCCTGCAGCCGCAAATCAGCATTCATTGGATCATTATCAATCTCTTGTTGTACCGAATCCACTTTACCACGGAGATCTTCCACTTTTTTATGTAAATTCCCTTGTTGGAAAAGAAGATTCCTCAACGGGCCCTTTAACAATTTCAATTTCTTCACAACTTTAAATTGATGAACCCCATCAACGTTCGTTTCCCAAATGTTCTTCACTACATCCGAAAAACCTGGTTTGTGAATCAAAAAATTCGCAAACTTGAAAGGTCTACGTTTAGCATTAGACATACTGGGAATTTTAAGCAGAGAAGGACAGTGATCAGACATTCTATAAGGATGAAAAAATGCCACCGAGTTTGGAAATTCAGCAACAAACGAGGTATTCCCCATCACCCGATCAATTTTCTTCAGTAACCCAACACCCTTTTTTGGTTTCTGGTTCCATGTAAATTGAAACCCGGATCGATTAATATCAAACATCTCAATGTTGGCCACACACTCTTGGAACTCCCTCATACTGATCGACACTTGTGAAACTCCCATTGACATGTCTTCCAGATTTAGCGCTGAGTTAAAGTCCCCTAGGATAACCCACGGCCTATCACCCACCAAAACTTTATGCATATTAAGTTGGTGCCAAAGCTCCCTCATAGTAACATAATAGTTGGCCGCATAGATTACTGAACAAAATAAAAGCTTTTTATCATTCTTGAATATAAGCTGAAGATGCATAACTTGATCAGTTTGAGCAATCACCATAACATCAACTACACTTGAATCCCACCCAGTAATTATCCTGGTACCTTTATTACATCTATTCGCATTAGACGTCCACTCCCACTTCCGAAAAACAGATTTACACACTTTCTGTAAATTATCCATATCCACATGTGATTCTAAAATAGCACAAAGACTCAACTTATTACTCCGGACAACCTGACGAACCTCCTTTTGTTTTAGAGGACGGTTCAATCCTCTAACGTTCCATGCCGCAAAACTAACCATTGGAAACTTGTGTAGAAGGAGTGCTTGCCCCTTTAGTATCCCCTTTAGTATTTTTTGGATTTTGAGTACCCTCCATTATGTAACTATCTGTTTCATTAAAAACCTCCACTACCTCTTCCTCATCCGAAGATTGTTGGCCACCACCACCATCTTTACTACTTTGCCCCGTCTCCAAGTTATCAGCAAACTGTAAAACATCAAAAGGGTTTGAAGTTTTAACCGAGTGAATCTGACCTGACTTAGTAACTGGCTCCTTCGGCTTCGGACCAATAGGCCTGTATTCAAATTTTGGCTTCTGCTTATTAACAGGGAACCCTACCTTCCGAGCTACTTTCTTGTTATGCACACCCATATAACCATCATCATCAACAGCCGGTTTCTTATCCTGTCTTCGGTCTTGCTCAAAAGCCTTAAAAGGCTTATCTCCATTGAATTGTTTACCCATTTTCCTAGGTTGTTTAGGACAAGTATCGTCCGTATGACCAAACACACAGCATTGGGAGCACCTATGCAGACACCATTCATATTCTACATACATGGTTTCTTTAACGTATCCATCACCTTCCAGCTCAGGGATTGCCATGGTTATTTTCTCTTTAAGTTTCGTATCAGCCGACACTTCGATCAAAGCCCTAGCATAACTGCTTCGACCCCATGAATCCAGACACATCGATGTAGTATAAGAATCAAGAAGCTTTGGTTCACCAATCGCTGTAGCAATCAAACTAAGACCATCCTCTGTATAAGCCGCCAGAGGGACCTCATGAATTTTCACCCAAATCTGCATTTTATTGACCTCTTTTTTAATCAGCTTAGTGTTTGGACTCCATTCACTTAAAAAGAAGGGTTGAGATCTAATTATCCACGGACCTCCATTTAGAACATCCAACATACCCTTGTTATCAGCAAACTTGAAGAAAAAGAATCCATTTGCGTTCATCATAATTTTCTCCAACCCAAACTTTTTCCAGTTATTTTTTACATAATATTCAACCACCGGGTATGCAATCCGATCTCCCAGAAAATATCCATAAATCGTGTTAGCTAGCTTATCTTTTACCACTCGAACAGACTCCTTCGGAAATACCACATCACACTCATCACAACAATCCGCAGTAGCAAAAGATCTGAAGTTAATCTTATTACCTGTAGCATTCATCACGGATTCAGCATAAGATAATGGTCTATTTCCCTTATCTTGGACATTCTGAAACGATTCAGCCAATTCTGGTGCTTCCGCATTCTTTTTACCATCAGATTGAACATCAATCTCAGCAACAGGGACAGTAATCTTGCTAAGCTCATCTATAACATTAAACTTAGCCGGCTCAAACGTAGCAGAAGACACCGTGCCCCTACGAGGCATTAAAGGTTTGCCCTCAATATCGATCACACGAGAAGCTAAACCCTGACGGAAGGTTGAAGTAAACGGCGGTTTAAATCTACCATCATGCACATCCCCCTCTGATTTCTTACGATCATCCATACTATAATTATCACCTCTCTCAATTAACAAAACAGCAACAAACCATGCAAAAAGAAACCCCTCGTCACAAGCAAACCAAGACACAAAAGATGTAAAACCCTAATCCTTTAAACCCTAGATTCAGATCTCAACCCTTAATCGATTAACCTAGAGTTGTCAATCTAGCTAAATTAGTCTCAGCTAACCGCAATCAACAACAACCAGGTTAATAAATCAGAGTATCAAAACGAATTACTAAGGCAGCGATTGAAGAAACAAGAAAAAACCCTATTTTTGGATCGATCCCTAATGCTAACAAGTTCGTTATAGAATTTCGAAAGAACAAAACTCTAATCACAGACTGTTATGCATAAGATCACGAAGAAAAACATAGGATTCATGATGAAGAACAAGAAAATCGCCTAAAGGAGAGAGAGTTTAGGGTTTCCCATTTTTGTGAAACACTCGAGACCGGCATGGAACTTACTTCTACCATATGCTTGCCAAGCAATCAATCCTCCTCCTTTTTAACTATAAACCTTTGTAAATATCAAGAGGACTTTGGGGAAGGGTTAGGCTTGGGTTAAAGGTAGGTGGTTTTGGGTTAGTGGTTAGTGGAAAAGGGCGAAAAGGCGTAAAAAGCGTCGGTTTTCGTAAAACATTTTGTTTTTGTGACTTTTTATTCTAATGAAACATTTTTCAAACAAAGTTTCTTTTGATGAACTTGTTTGTTTATTGCCAAACTTCATCATTTTTTTTTGTAAGATGTCACAAGAAAACCGAGCTTTGTACTAAAATAAAGGGGTTTAAAATGAAAAAGGGTTTTGGTGGGTAAAGGGTGTTTGTTTTGGGTTTAGAAATAAAAAGGTTTAGGCTCAAAGGGGTTAACTAGGGGGATTTTGGGTAGGTGGTAAAAAAAAAGAAAAATAATGGTGTTGAAATAAAAAAAGGTTAGTTCTAATGCCTCCGTCATTTACTTACTTGGGTTTAAGTTGGTAAGAACCGGGAATGTATCGTCATGGCAAGTTCTAGAGTTGTAAGAAACCAAGCGGCTATTCACACAAGAAACGAAAAATGAACATTTAATTTAAAGATGTGTATTTGTATGCTCAATAAAGGCTCAAAACTCACTTTTTGTGGGAATGGGTTTTTAATGTGATCAAGTATATATAATCAAACTAGGTTATAACCCGAAAATTTTCCGGGTAGAAAAATTTAATTTACAACAAATAAAAGTATAAAAATAACGTTTTTAACCTCTAAAGTATTCTCTTTCCCTTTTCTCCACCATAAATTTTTAATTCGGTTTCTTAGACTTTTTCTTGTTGTAAACTTCACATCACTATTATAATATTTCCAGTACACCAGTACTTGCTATTGAATTCAATGCAGTAAGTAGTTTCAAAACATTCAAAAATCTGTATAAATTCATTTTAAATGCAGAGTTAAAACTTAAAAGCATATCTTGTATCTAGCTACATACTTGTTCATCCATCATAGTTTTTTTTAATCTAACAACATGCAGCACCTCTGTCTCATAACAGTTTATGACTTAATCCTAAATTTAAGAATGATACACAATTATCACAATCAACATTAAAGAAATTACAACTCTTTTAACAAAGACTATGTATGGCTTTGTGAAATAAGCTTAATTTCAATCTATACACATGCCCCTTCTAATTCAAATTATGTATCAAATTAAAAACCCGTTAATAAGCATATTAATTAAACACAATGCACAACACTTACATAGGGCTTATAGGTGGTTGTTGAAGAGTAGTTGCAACATGACCCTGCTTCATCACCGCTATCAGAATAAGAAATATAACTAAAAAGGATTGTAATTGCAAAACCAAGCTATCTCAATAAGAAATGTAATTAAAAAATGATTGTAATAACCAGTAAGTGATCCTAATTATCCTATATCATTTATCTACAAATTAAAGACTATATTAAAAATAGTCTTCAACTTTACCTGTGAAACAAAGTTGCTAACAACACGCACTGACGCACATAATCCAAACATATCCTAGGACCATATGTGTTAAAAATACGTGCAATCTGAACCTGCAATAAAGCCATAGTTGTCACGTTTCATGCTGCCACAATGGTGCAATAACTTGTTGCAATGTTCATATTGACATAAGGGATAACATAAACAGTAAGCGATAAAAGTGAATCTTTATAAGCCTTAGATTGTGAATCTGGAAAATGGTGGAAACAAAGAGAGCAAAAAGGGTACCAACTTGCGAATGAAAGAGAGAGGGTTTGGGAAGTAGCCAATGCAGATGGAGCCTGTATCCTTATCTTGAAAATAGAAGAATCACTGAGCGAAGTAAAAGAATGTAAAAAGCTGAAGGAGCCCTATGCAGAATAGAGTAAACACAAAATCCAAATACCTGTTAGTTCATCAAAGCACTTATTCTGCAATCCAAATAAAAAAACCGGTAAAATAAGTTTGAAATATACCTTCACATTATGTTATATATCCAAGTCAAAACACAAAATAATACATTGAAAGAAATTATAAAGCAAGAGAATTCAAGTAATAAAAAGATAGAATTTTGATGTTAATTACCTTAGCACCATCCCTTGTAAGCCGAAGAGAAGAATTAGTTAACAAAGAAACCTTCTGAGAGCACTCCATCAATTCTGTCACATTAAAGATGAATTAAGTTAATTGAAAAAAGGAACGGACTAAACGGGTGAAACACATTAATGGTTTACTTCCAAATTTAAATTAAAATAATGATTGACTTCGAAATTTAAAATCAAACACATTAATAGCAAACTTTCAAATTTAAATTTAAAATAATAATTGACTTCGAAATTGAAAATGTAAAATTAAACACAATAATGGTTTACTTCAAAATTTAAATTTAAAATAATGATTGACTTCAAAATTTAAAATTTAAAATCTGAAAATCAAATCACTAATATCCAATCCCGTAAATCAAGCAAACTTATTAGGAAAGTCTAACCTTACCAAGCAAAACCAACCGACATGGTACCAATTTCCAGACATAGCAAGCATATCTCTGTCTAACATAGTTGCAGCCAAAAACTCCGGACCATCCAAAATAAACACCTAATGAATCAAAACAAAAACACATAAACCTTGAATATTACTCAATTTATGACTACTATCCCCCAAAACTAAACTTTGTCAACAAATTATACTAACTTATGCAATGGTAAACCATAAAAATAACAAATTAATTTAGATGATTAGCCTTGAAGAAAACCCAAATCGGGAAAGTTTACCTGAATCGTTAACGAAAAAAATCAGACTCAGATTGGGTTACTCAACCGGATATTAATCACTGGAATCAGATCTGGTATCAAACATAAGAGCACACATGAGTTGATTAACGTAACAAAATGGTGAGGAGAAGAATATACATCAGTGAATCGAATAGAGATCAATTTCCCATAGGATCCCATTCAAGATATATAAATATAGATAAAGAACGGTGCAAGATATACCTTTCCTTCCACTTCCCATACGATCCCATTCAAGAGTTCCTTGTAGGGGAAGGAGTCTGAAAGAAGCTCATCACCTAAAATTACAAAACACAATTTGAATTAGATATGCAACTCGAGTACAAAATCAATAGTCGAAGACTCGAAGCATCCCTAAAATTACAAATAATACAGTCAAAGCATCTCATAAAAAAATCAAGATTTCAAAGCATTCAATTAATCAAAGTGATAAAAACCATTGATTTCAAAGTCATCCCTTGTAAGCCGAAGAGAATAATTAATTAACAAAGAAACATTCTTAGAGCACTCCATCAGTTCTGTCACATTAAAGATGAATTAAGTTAATTGAAAAAAGGAATGGACTAAACGGGTGAAACACATTAATGGTTTACTTTCAAATTTAAATTAAAATAATGATTGACTTCCAAATTTAAAATCAAACACATTAATGGCAAACTTTCAAATTTAAATTTAAAATAATAATTGACTTCGAAATTGAAAATTTAAAATCAAACACAATAATAGTTTACTTCAAAATTTAAATTTAAAATAATGATTGACTTCAAAATTTAAAATTTAAAATCTGAAAATCAAATCACTAATATCCAATCCCGTAAATCAAGCAAACTTATTAGGAAAGTCTAACCTTGCCAAGTAAAACCAACCGACATGGTACCAATTTCCAGCCATAGCAAGCATATCTCTATCTAACATAGTTGCAGCCAAAAACTCCGGACCATCCAAAATAAACACCTAATGAATCAAAATAAAAACACATAAACCTTGAATATTACTCAATTTATGACTACTATCCCCCAAAACAAAACTTTGTCAACAAATTATACTAACATATACAATGGTAAACCATAAAAATAACAAATTAATTTAGATGATTAGCCTTGCAGAAAACCCAAATCGGGAAAGTTTACCTGAATCGTTAACGAAAAAAATCAGACTCAGATTGGGTTACTCAAGCGGATATTAATCACTGGAATCAGATCTGGTATCAAACATAAGAGCACACGTGAGTTGATTAACGGAACAAAATGGTGAGGAAAAGAATATACATCAGTGAATCGAATAGAGATCAATTTCCCATAGGATCCCATTCAAGATATATAGATATCTAGATATAGATAAAGAACGGTGCAAGATATACCTCTCCTTCAACTTTCCATAGGATCCCATTCAAGAGTTCCTTGTAGGGGAAGGAGTCTGAAAGAAGCTCATCACCTAAAATTACAAAACACAATTTGAATTAGATATGCAACTCGAGTACAAAAACAATAGTCAAAGACTCGAAGCATCCCTAAAATTACAAATAATATAGTCAAAGCATCTCATAAAAAACATCAAGATTTCAAAGCATTCAATTAATCAAAGTGATAAAAACCATTGATTTAAGCAACTAATCACAAGACAAAAAATTCCGAAATTTTTAATTTTAATTTAAAGTAGTATTACTCTTTTTTCTCTGTTCGTGTTCATCATAATCAACTCAAAATCTTTTCTTGATTAATATTATCAATGGAATAATAATATTAGTAAGAAATTATTCAATCTACTGCATAACAATTAAGAGAGAATAATTAATAAAACAGTAAATAAAACCTAAAATCAGCTAAAAAGATATAAACAAATTTACAGATCCTAACAAAAGATTAAAGCTTCAAACATCAGTCACATGACAAATAATAAAAAGATTAACAACAAATTAACAAAACCTAAAATGCTAATAAAATACCATTACACAAAATAAAACTAAAAAACCAATCTTCAGATCTAAAAAACTTCACATCAAACAATAACCTAATAGATTATGTAACACATAGATCTAGACGATTACAGCCAAATTAAACCTAATAAATAACCAAAAACGATAAGATTCGCAATCAAAGAGCTAATAAGCCTAAATTCATAAATACAAAATATAGTTGAGATTGAAAGGAAAATATTACCAGTAATCAAATCTTGATAGACCAACATGATGATGCTTCTGGAAAACGGTGGAAACAAAGAGAGCATTGAATCGGATTAACATACCCGCAACTTATGTTTACGAATCTACAAAAAAAATAAGAACGATGACGAACTTATTATCAATCGAATCAATTTTTTAAAAAAAAAAAAATCAACATCTATATAATCGAATAACACAAACAAACCATATTTAGCTTTGATTTGGTAGATTTACCTTTGAATTTGATCAAATCTTGATAAAACCAGGAAGATGATGAAGGACTGTAGAAGAGAGAGAACAGAGAAATTTGTGGTGTCGGTAGGTGAGATTTGCAAAAGAATAATTGAGACCTAATTTATATGATCCAAATTAGGTAAGTGGGTGTGTTTGGAAACCCAATAATCCGACCCGCATACATACGGATCTCGCGTCCAATGTGAGGATAATTGTGAATTTAGAATTTTATAATAGATTCCATCCCAAAATCAACCTCCACTAAACCAATGGATGCCACATAAGCAAAATGGCTCCACCATTCAAAGACAAATGGCCCAAATCATCTCATTTATTAATATATATATATATATATATATATTTTAACTAGATTTGTCATGTCGTTTCATAATTTTCTTATGCTGGTTCTTTTTATCACGACGTTTTCGGTTGTAAATTTATAAAAATATAACCTTTTTAGAACTTGTTATTCCCAATTTAAACCAAGACAAGTAAAAAAACGAAAATATTTTTTTTTGAAAAAAATTTGGGGTGTTTAGCGGTTCTAATAGAGTTTTGTGTAAAGCTTGTAATTAGGACTTGCAAAATTCAAGGTTTTAGCATCCCCCCCACACTTAAATTACACATTGTCCTCAATGTGTCCCAAAAATAAGTTTTTAGGTTGATTGAATGTGTAAAAAGGTGTGTTAAACAAAATTTTTCTGTTACTGGGCACCTGGACACGGGCCGTGGTGACCGGGCATGACCCCGTGTTCAGATTGCCTGTAACAGAAATCAACAAAAAGTAACAGAAGGCTGAACACGCCCCATGTCCAGTTACCTGAACTGGTCGTTTTTCTGCAGACTTTTGAGCACGGGGCCGTGCTGGCAGGACACGGCCCGTGCTGGACTTGCTGTAATAAAGAAAAATGTTCGGGAGGCTCTGTTTTTGTGCATGGGGCGTTGGTTCAAGTCTCCCTTAGTATCCTTCACCATCCAAGTGTGTTTTACCCATTACAACATCATCCAAACACCATATAATTTTAAAACCACCATTCATTAAATAGAGAGAATTACAACAAGGTCCTAGAAAAATAAAGAAAGATAAAAAGTTAAAAAGAAAGTTCCTAAGATAGTTAGGTCAAGTGATACATGAAATCATCCTAACGAGTTCTTCCCTTATTCTAGAAATATCAAAAGTCTGAAAATAGCTTCCCGGTATTTTGTAGACATTGTCGAACTTGGAGCCGAGAGGTGTCCCCTAGATGCCGTTGAGCCATTCCTCTGTTTCTTTTGGGAGGAAGAAGGCGGGCTCATTTTCCTCAACATCTTGTGGGGGAGGAGCGGTAGCGACCGGGACCCCGGGGAGTATGTCTCGAGGTGGTTCTGTATGCACGACGTACCACTCGGCCGGTATGATGATTCTGGTACCACATTCCACGCCCTTTGTGTAATGATTGGTACCAAAGGAGGGGAAGCGAGGAAATTCAACCTTTGGTGCAAAAGGTTGACCTCCCTAAGACACCCCATCTAGACCCACCGATAAATGATTGATACGGTCGACCAGAGCTTCCTCAACCCCGTCATTTCGTCTATGGCCTCTCTCAAGGCATAGACATAGTTGACGAGAGAGTCTTCTACCGTTGACCTTCTCCCTTGTCGGTTGTTTCTCGAGTGTGATGATGATGTTCCACTGTTTCTGCTCGACATTCTAAGAAAACAAACCGAAAAGAATTCATTTTAGTGAAACAACACCTCGAACACGGCCCCGTGCTCAATGAGCACGGCCCCGTGTTCACCTTTCTGCAGATTTTTGGAACAAGGAATCTTGGAGTTTCAAATTATTTTTCTGACTTTTGAAGCATTTTTAAGCAGGAATAACTTAAAACAGTGTTGTAAAACTTATTTTTAACAAGATTCCTTGAATAAAGGTCTAACAAACATCTCAATAAAGCTTGAAACCATGGTGATTTTAAGCTTTAATGGAGGTGTTTTGAGTTAAAAATGAAGAAGAAGGCAATAGACAAAAGTAGAAAAGACAAGATGGTTGTTGAGAACCTTCTTTAGAATATACCTAGGATGGTATGTGTGAAGATCCCACCAAATCTCTGTCTTTGGAGTGATCCAAATATGCAGGAATCTTGGTTGCATTTATAGAAAACGACAGCACGCTGGACACGGCCCCGTGTCGGCTGGACACGGCCCCGTGTGCAGACAAGATCCTGACATATTTTATCCGTATTCTGACTGAAAGTCAGACAAGAATCTTTTGGTGGACACGGGGGCGTGCTGACCTGGACACGGCCCCGTGTCTAGAAGCTGTTTATGAAGTTTCGTCTATTTTCAAGGAATTTTTCAGATCGGGTGGTTCCTTACTGGATGGAACAACACCGAAGTGTCTGAGATACCTAAGTTTCCCTAGACTTAGACGAGAACGCAAGAGGTTGTCGGTAAGGGTGATTCCTATGCTAAATGTAGGTGGACAAGTCCAACCCTTTCCTGGGCTCTTGTTAAAGAAGGTGTATGTCGAATCGCTCAGGTCTATGTATGCATCGACGGAAGTCAATGGGGAGTCCTTCACAGCACAATCGATACAGGGACGACTATCGCTCAAGTCTTCGCAAGAGTTAGAGGTGATTTCGGGAGCGACGATGTTGTTTTTATTCGAATGCGATCTCAATAATTCTTCTTGGATGTCGTCTTGGGATGAATTAGTTATATCCATCTCAAGTTCTTTTATCCATCGAAGAATTAGTTCCTCTAGCTGAAAGAATTCTTCGAGAAGCATTTCATCTAGAAGGGACGATTGAGAGTATTCGAGGGAGAGATACGAATTATTTTTACTCTCGCCCCTCTTAAGGTTACAGGAAAACAATGGGTCCATATAGTGGGGAGTATAGTTTAAAAAATAACATTTTAATTCTTCATGATTTCCACCACATAATTGACACCACATACCATAAGAGGAACGGTAGTAAAAAAAAATCAGTATCGCTCATGTCTGTGTCAGAAATTACCAACCGTCAGGATCTTACGGTTCTGTTTTCAGTATCTGATACTTGGGCACGGGGCGTGTTGGTTGGGCACGGCCCCGTGTTCAGCTACTGTCTGACTTAAACAAGATTGCCAGTACCAAAGATTGGGCACGGGGCCGTGTTCAGCTGGCACGACCCGTGCTGAGCTCTGTAGAAGCTGAAAATCTAAAAAAAAATCCTAAAAAAAGAAAAATAAAAAAACGATTAGGCCGTTGATTCCTAACTTTCTTAAAATCCTTGTGTCCCCGGCAGCGGCACCAAAAACTTGATGCGTGTGTAGCGTTATATAATTTTAATTATATTTTAAGCCCTTTTTAACACTTTAGTCAAGTTTTAAATTTATAAAACACGATATTTTACTAACACTAAACACACATATGGGCAAGTGCACCCATCGTGAGCGTAGTATAGCGTTGGTAAGATATCGAGGTCGTCCAAGGACATAAGAGCTTTTAGTACTGGTTTATCCTCAACGTCTAATCAAATCAAAAATTTAGAAAAAGGTTTTTAAACATGAAAATAAATCTAACTAAAAATGCTGAAAATAAAAATAAAATAAAAACAGATAGATAAGATGAATCACTTGGATCTGACTCGCCTTTAGTGTAACCTTTGATGTTTTCCGCACTTTTGCACTTTTTAAGAGATTATCTTAGTTATAGTAGTAGGCCCCTCTTTTGAAGGTGACGTTACCCTCAACCCAGTAGTTTGAGTCAGCAAGGATACAATCCTAATGGGTTGGATTATTGGAAGATAATTAATTAAGTTATTAATGCGTAATGTGGTAGGCCCCTCTTTTGAAGGTGACGTTACCCTCGGCTAAGTGGTTTGAGTCAGCAGGGATACAATCCCAAGTAGTCGGGTTAATGTATTAATAGTAGTTTACATATGAGGGGATCAAGGAATTCGCACCCCCGCCATCCAATACCAGTGGGTATTGAAGGAGGTGCTACTAAACTTGACCCAGGTCCTTGCAGGATCTATACACTGAACAAGGCAAGAACCTTACCAAACCATTCCCTTTAACCCCCGACCAGGTAGCCAACATATTTCCATATAGACCGTGGAGATATGAATGGTGTAAATCTTTTATTTTATATAGATAGTAAAATAACGCCAAGACACCACAGACAAATGATAAGGAAGTTTCACCTTCAACATAAGAAACTAGTTATTAAAGTCATTAATACAAAACCAAATAAAAAGTGCGAAAAGATTAAAAAATAAAAGTATTACACTAAATGCTTGTCTTCACCAAGTGATGTAAGAGACTTAGGCAAACATGGCCTTTGATTGTCAAGAACTCTTACTATCAATCTTGGATCCCGAGACTACTACACACACTCTATGATGGATGATGGATGATGGTGGTGGATGTGGGTGTTGTGATGGTGGTGGAGTGTGGGTGAAGTGGGAGAGAGGTGGTTTGTCAAGGGATGCCTTTGCAATGAACCAAGCACCCCTATTTATAGCCTGCATAGAAGCCCGGACACGGCCCCGTGCCCGCTGGGCACGGCCCCATGTCCACCCATCTTCTCTTTCTTCATTAAATGCGGTTTGTCTGCATTAGTTGACCACGCCCCTATGTCCGCTGGGCACGGCCCCGTGTGCAGAAGCGTATCTGTACTATCAAGATTTTCCTAGATTCTGTGAATCTTAGCGTTAACCACGGCCCCGTGTCCGCTGGGCACGCCCCCGTGTTGGGAAATAGAAGCTTCTACAACTGTCTTTTCTTCAGACACTTGGGTACGCCCCCGTGTTCAATGAGCACGGGGCGTGTTCAGCCTTCTGAAGTCTTGTTTTTGCTTGGGAAGATGCTGTCGAGGGGTCCGGCATGCCACATTTATTCCTTTTCTTGTATTATTGTTAGATTTGGCTGTTTGTTCATTTAAGCTCATTTAACCCTGAAAATACAAAAGAAAGACAAAAGCACACTTTTTCCAACATTAGTACTAAAAAAGGGTTAGTGTTATGCCTCATTTGATGTAATTTATATGTTGCATTTTACACACATCAGTTTCCAATATGGAAAATTCAACTTTGCCTGCTGCTTGATATAATTCCACAACCTTTGTTCATGACATTTCACCTCAGAACCATAATAATATTGCTTTATGTTCTTCGTCTTTACTAACTCATCAACATCCCACCATGGAAGAGTCTTTATATCTTCAAGGAATTCAAAGTACTAGACACCAAACTCACGCTTGATTGCATAAACTTTCAAATCTTCTAGATAACCCTAAGATAGGATATCTCGAAGCGACTTGTCTGGATGTCTTGTGAAGAACTTTAAAGGTCTTTTGAACTTTCTTTCTTCTGGCATAGCCCTGAACCATCTCTTCTTTTCTTCTAGAAGATCTTCTTTTGAAATAGTCTTTGGAATATCATTGGAAGCAATCTTCTCAGAAACTTTCCTTCTAAGTTCATCTTCATTATGCGATCAGAACAACTCATCAAATGTAGGAAAATCATCTTCTAGACCAGTATAATGAAATGGAACGTCCTGGTCAGAATCCAATCCATCTTCAACGACCACATTAACAAAATTGTCCGCCTCATTAACGAACTTAAACACATACTCCCGATCAGGAGTTGGTGGAATTTCTTCTTCAATGTCAAACTTGGCCTTATCTTCTTCCATATCTAAACTTTCCAACATGGACTCCCTTGTCCAGTTCTCTACTATCTCTCCCTCTTCTTCAGTATGATTCAAGTAAATAACTTTTGGAGTATTAGATAATACATGATGAAGATCAGCATGCTTAGTTCCAGAAGAAGACTCCCCCTGATGTTGAGCTTCATCTCTTTCCTCATTCTGCTCATCGTTCAAAAAATCTTCAACATTACTTGTACCTGATGATTTCACATTCGAAGTACCACCAGCACCATCTTCATCATCATTACCTTTATCATCCTTATTATCTTTGTCGTCTTTATCATCTTGGTGATCTTCATCCTCATCATCACCAAACCATTCATTCAATTCTTCATCATCGTCATCAACTTCAAACTTTTTCAACTTCACCTTAAGACGTCTTCGTTCAACTTCAATTCTACGAAGACTAACTTCTTTTCTATAAACCACATCCTTTGGCTTACCAACCATAACAATAGCCAAATCATTATTAACTTCATTTTCTGCAGCATTCACCATAATTTCTGTCGCCTTGACCTCAACCTCTGCATCTTTCATCTCAAGATCATCAGTATTAGCTTCAACATGAGAAACATTTACCTCAGCATCAGGTTGTAGCTGCTCCTGTTGACTTGACAAACCAAGAATCTCTTCAGTATCAATCACAATGCCTTTTCTTTTGTCTTTTAGTGCCTCTGCAGCTTCCTCTGCGACAAGTGGCGAGGTGGGTGTAGTTGTCTAACCCGGCCTGTCACACCCCCAAAATACCACTTGCGGAAACCCCCGCGAGGCGTGTGACGTACCAGGATCCAGCCACCAATCACATTGAACTCATAATAATATTTCAAATAAAAACTTGCATTCATTAAAACAAAGTGTTACAAATCATTTATTAAACATGACATGTTCAGCGGAAGCATAAATCATTCGTTATATTTTTCATAATCCATGAGTATGTAAGCCATTAGATGTGTCTCGTGATTCCATGTATCTCGACCCATGACCACTCCAGCATCCCAGACAGCAAGTTCCAATGATATAAACATACAGACCTGCAAGCATGCAGAAAAGTGTATTAGACAACGCTGGTGAGTTCAAAGTTTGTTAACACGTTTAGTTACCAATTAATAGTTTAAAAACATTTCAGAGATTTGATGTTGTTAATAACTCGATTACCGCAGATGGCTCCAGATTATTTGCCCTTCCCCAATGCTCTATCAAACATTGGTCAAGTGGTTAAGGTAATTAGTTCACGCCCGTCCTCCCCGGTACGGTGTGAGGGTGCCACACCTAATAGCGCTATCAACTAATAACCCCGTTGCCTCCCCGGCAACCAATTCGGTATATGATGGGACTTAATGATAGATATGAGTGTATTAACCAACATCCCAGGTTTAACATTCCAGTCAAACCCATTTACCCGACATTCCTCCCCGGAACGTTTACCAGATGTCCCTCCCCGGGACGCATGCTTGGAAAAAGAGCAGTGAACTCACCTTAGATTTGCTTTGTATGTTATGTTACATTACCCGTTCCAAGTTAGTCAACCAAACCCTACCGTGGTTACCAAAGATCATCAGTTTCGTAAACACATACCCAATTCACGTATTCAATAAGTCACACGTAATACCATTGTCACGTAACACATAACAACTGTTTGGATTTCACACACGTTTATAACACAAGTTCATGTTCCCAACAATGGTTACCAATAACATCAGTTTCACAATTAATCAAGTTACTTATCTCACACAGTTGGCATTTATCACAAGATCACAGTGTAACATGTAGCACATACCCAGTTCTTATACAAGTTCACATCTCAGGTGAATGTCACATAACAACGCATAACATGTGAGTGTCTTATCCACAAGTTAAATCAGAATTCTCATTCCTAATTACTGTTATCCTGCAAAAATAGTATCTAATATCACAAGTATTCATTATCATATGCATCGGTTGCCTACTGTTCCTCCTATTTGCCTTCCCGACGAAGTATCCTTGTGACGAAGAATCAACCTTCGTCGAGTTTGAGTGTGACGAAGAATCCATTCTTCGTCGAGATGGGGTGTGGCGAAGAACCTCAAAGGTTCGTCAAGCATCAGTCAACAAGAAACCAGTTCTTCATTGCACCCTTATCAGTTACAGATTATGGCTTATCTCAATCAGATCAATCAACACTTTTGGTAACAGTCATATGCAATCAAATTCATCAACAACAATTAATCTAATCGGTCATCATCCCAAAACATCCTAATCGAATCATTAGTACATTTATTTCAGTCATTAACATGCAATCCCTAATCCATCTATTACTACATGACCATTGGTTTCCAGTTCTGCATTCATAAGATTTGCACAGCCATAACTATGAATCCATCATATTCCATTAAAGATTGTTTTACTACATTCCCAATACCCAATCCTTAACCAACAATGTTGCACACAATTACAAAACCCCTTTTTATCATTCGAACAAAAGCACATACTCTAGCATGACAACCATTGTTAAACACATAAAGATGAACATACTAACCGTACACAAGAGATGAAGAATAGGGGAAGAAGGCTTCGTCCGGGATATTGTCGTCGTCGATCAGAGGGAGAGAGATAGTGCTAGGGTTTGACGTTTTGTGATTTGCAAAGGAAATAAAGGAAACTACGCCCAGCCATTGGGCCGGATTCACTAACCTAGGCCGAAGGCCCCTCTTTGGCGAAGTACCCTTGGCGAAGATTCAATCTTCGTCGAAGGTTGGTCATGACAAAGGATCATCCTTCGTCAGAAGGTGCATGTGACGAAGACTCTAGTTCTTCATCATTATGAGCTCTTCGTCGATATGATTGTGGTATGCACATGTTATAACCAATGATCAACATTAAATAATACTTAAGTTTTTACGTAGTACCCAAACGTAATTAATACCTTACTCATTCACATGTCAAGCACAAGATACAACATAACAAGAACTGTGGAAACATGATTTGTGAAACAAGTGACGCGTAGAGGAAAGACCTCGAGATCTCGGGTTGTCACATCATCCCCAACTTGAAAGAAATTTCGTCCCGAAATTTGATAAGTAACCAAAAGCAGCAAAGTGTTAGATTAGGATGACTGTGGATTTTCCTCGGGTGCCACACGGTCCATGTACACGTCTCTCAGTTAATACCCGCACATGATCATAAATATAATTATGATCTGTTTCGTATGCCGTTCGTAATTACCAGTTAAGCAGGTTAAGTGGATTTTTGTTCGTTGCCCAAGTTGTAACTCTTACGGGTCAAGACCCGTTTGGCAGCGTTGACTTATTGAACCGGACATAATATCCAACAGTAACTCCAGCCACTGCCCCCATCACCGTAACTCCGGCCACCGATACGCTACTTGTGTTACTCACCTGGTTGAATTCAACCGATTTCATTTTTTAATGTAATAGGATAAACGCAATAAAGTCCATGAAAAGTTTGTTTGTTTTGCGTTTGATTCTTGTGATTGTTCAAGAAGTAAGGTGGTTTTTGTTTGTTGATAAAAGTGGATTGATTATAAAGGATTATATATTTTGTTCAGGAGTAAAATGATTGTTGCGTTTTATGAAAAGTGTCAACTGCTTCAATTATATATTGTTTAGTTAGATGACCATAGCCCCACATATGAGTATCTTTCCAACACCTTTTGTATATTTCTAAAACACAATACCCTATATTGCAAGGTTCAAATGAGAAGAAAAATTTTGTAAGAATAAAAATAATAAGTTTTAAACCAATAGAAATGCTCCAGTTTTACTTCATTTAATATGTGTATTTAATGTTATTAATAAGGGCATATAGGTATATTTCTAATTGTAATTAATTAGCTAACTAATTAAAATTGTAACTCACTTTTAAATATACTATTTTAAGATAAAATAATTTAGGATGAAGACAATTTTCGACATTTGTAGGATAAATTTTAGTATGTGTAGGATAAATTCTTAAATGTGTATGATAAATTTAGATATGCGTAGGGTAAATTTCGGTAAGTGTAATATACATGTAGGATAAATTTTGAAATGTGTAGGAATAAAATGTTTTTTGCTTTATTAATGAGAGATAACATAATTAATGGGGGGGGGGGTTATAAACTATTTAATGTTTTACCATTATGCATTTTCTTCTCACATTAAAATTTTCTTCTCAAATGGACCTTCCCCATACCCTATATTGTATATATTTCAAAAACGCAACACCCTATATTTCTAAAAGCCGAAGCCGAAATTTGAATACAGGCCCATTGGACTTAAGCCGAAGGAACCAGTTAGTAACTCGGATCAGCTTTGTGACAACCCTCAAATTCCATGTATTCCGTACAATTTATTAATGATGATTAAAGTGCTTGATGACTGAGCTGAATCATTTAACTGCTCTCTGATTTTTGTGTTATGCTTACATGTACTTGTTAACATGCTAATAGTATACAGAAAAGTTACTAAACAGTCCGGTATGCCTTCTTGAGTGTTGAAAATTAAAAACGTTACAAAAATATATATATAAGACACTTTACGGATTGATTAAGCACTTTAACGGAACAGTGTCAAACCGAACACCCGGACTTTACCCGGAACATAAAAATATTGTCAATAACATTGTTTATCCTTTTCTGAGCTAGTTAGGGTCCCCGAACACCCTAACACCCGGTATATTAAATAACACACTAGTAACTAACTTGAATTCCTAACTAACATAACTAAACACATAACTAAATGAAACAAGTTCCATTACATCCCAACCCCATACCCCCCCCTTTCTACGGTTTTGGTGAAGTGGGGACACACCCCACAATTCTTTGATTAGTTTATTAACCTTGCTTGATATCTAGTAGACATAATATCTAATGGGTAATGGTGGAGTTAGTTTATAAGTAAACTCTAAGGGTAATCATCTTCATTTCACAAATCACCAACAAGCTCTCATCTCTCTCCCTCCTCCCTCACTTACGGCCTCCACTACCCTCCACTATCTCGCCACCATCCAACCTCCATACAACCATTTCTTACATACTCAAAGGTGCAAGGGATCATACAAGAAGGCTCGGTGCTCTCGGAAGTTCAAGAACCTCTCTAGATTTCTTTTATCCACTTCATTTATACTTTGATTCTTCCCTAGCCTCGAGCTAGTAGTAAGTGCCTCTAAACATCATCTTGATCTTGTTTATGGTGGTTAATAAGAGATTTAATGGTTAAAAATCAAGAACACACAAGAACATGACATAAAGTCTTGTACATAAGGAATAAAAGATGGATAAAGAGAAGTTATGTGTGTAAATCATGTAGATCTTGTGTTGTTATGATTCTTGATTGATTTCCTGATGATTTGCTGGTTAATATTGATGTTTAATGTTGTTGTGCTCACTAAACATGTTAACGGAATCAATCGAACACAATTTAGAAGGTTAAAAGCTGAAACAGTAGGCTGTTTGGTAATTACAGCCAACTTCAGTTGGCTGTAACAGGACCATAACTTAACGAGAAATGTATTTTCTAAAGTCTAGGGTTATGTATTAAGAAATACGGTTCTAATGGCACCGGAATCATAATTTTTGGACTTCGTTTACTATTTTTAAAGCGTCTTTTTGTAACAGCAGCTAGAGCTGCATTTTTCTGCTGAAAATATGCATTTTGTTTTCTGTCATAACTTGAGTTCTGTGTAGAGTTAGATCATGAAACTTGTACTGTAGATGAAAACTGATGTATTTGTAATTACCCCACTGGAATTTTGTAAATCGGACTTACGATGAATTTTTAATAAATTGTTCCGTGGACTGTGGTCAGAAAAAGATAAATCTGAGTTCAGTCCGGAAAATGAATTTTGATAAAATATTGGTAAAGAACTGGACCCCTATATTTTACACAATAAAATTTGGAACGTTTAAGACATTCTGTAAAAATTTGGGAATTTTTAGAATAAGTTAACTATTTTATTAAAATGTCCGAAAACAGGCCGGTTGTGAATATTTAAGCTGAAACGACATAAGTTGTAATTTGCGTGTCTAAATGTCGAGTATGCTATCTGTGAATGATCTAACATGTTATAAGTGTTGTGTGCATTATCGTATGTTTGTTTATGAGTGGGGAATGGATGGGAAGTATATATGGGTATAAACAGTTAAAGTAATGCATGCTATGTGATAGATACGTGTAGGAACTTTGTGCTCTATTTGAAAATCACTAGATGACTAACTGGTAATCATATTAGGACGTGATTGACCGACCTTGACTGTTAGCTATATTTGCGAGTCTAACCGAGCAAACCGAGGTGAGTTCACACCCTTACTAAGGCATGGGATTCCCGGTGGTTGGGAATGGGATTGAATAACTATTTATATTATCAACACTACTAGACTACCTACTACTGTCCTCGGATTGAGAAGGGCACGTACGTAAAACCTATGTACATTCATACTTACTACTGTCCTCGGATTGAGAAGGGCACGTACATAAAACCTACGTACACTCATACTTACTACTGTCCTCGGATTGAGAAGGGCACGTACGTAAAACCTACGTACACTCATACTTAACACCGTCCTCGGATTGGGAAGGACACTTATGGATACGCCTATCTAGTAACATACATAATGGGAAGCCCCCACTAAATATCGTAAAGGTTTGGGAATCAAGGATAATGGGTAATACATGGTTATGAAACGAACTTACGATTTCTGATACGAACTCATTAACTGAACAACCAATTGTGAACTCGCTCAACTTTGTTGTTGATTTGTTGTTGCATGCCTTGCAGGTCGTTAGGTACTTATGGAGCTTGCGCGAGGAGGAGGTCGTTGTGGAATAGGGACTGTTATGTCCCGTGCCTAATAAATAAACTTTATGAACTGATGAACTTATGATTTGGATTTATGTTTTATGCTTCCGCTGTTAACCTAAAGTCGGTTACTTATCTTTTAGTCACCAATTGTATTGCGATTGGATTTATTTACTTAGTTACGATGTTCAATATGATTGGTGGCTCGATCCTGGTCATGTCACGCCTCCAAGCGGTGATACTCCGCATGGTGGAATTTGGGGGTGTGACAGATTGGTATCAGAGCCATTGGTTATAGTGAACTTGGTTTTAAAAAGGGAAAAGCTTTTTGATAAAACCAAACTATAACCTGTACAGTGCTCAACGATCCACGACGACGCTTCACTCCACGCGCAAGGCTCAACACTATAGGTGATATGGTTTATGTTTATATTATTACCTACTTGCTAGTTACATAGAACTTTGTTTATGGTATGCTTAGATGAACGTAGCAACTATTGATTGAAAACACATGTGTGCTTACTCTCTTCTGTCATCGCACTTTCGCGAACCTCTCTCACTCATGTTTTCCTCTGACATGAAGATCATGAGTGGACGCGTTAACCTAACTCAAGCCCAGTTGGCGGCTTTGATCACGGAACAAGTTACTGCAGCGTTCGCAGCTGCCCAGGCAGGAGGTCAGAACGCTCAGCCACCAGTATGCACGTTCAAGACTTTTATGGACTGTCGTCCTAGTACTTTCAGTGGCACTGAAGGGGCCGTTGGACTCCTCCACTGGTTCGAGAAGCTCGAGTCGGTCTTCGAAATGTGTGAATGCCCTGAGGATCGTAGGGTAAAGTATGCTATTGGTACTCTTGAAGGGGTAGCGCTCACGTGGTGGAACGCTCAGGTTCAGCTGCTGGGGTTGGTTGCTGCTAATGCCACCCCATGGAATGACTTCAAGGAACTGATCAAGGAAGAGTACTGCAGTCGTGATGACATCCACAAACTAGAGGTGGAATTTTTCAATCTAAAGATGACGGGGTCTGAGATTGAGGCGTATACTAAGAGGTCGAATGAACTGGCCATCCTGTGCCCTACTATGGTGGACCCTCCCATCAAATGTATTGAGCTTTACCTCAAGGGCTTGTACCCGAGATTCAGAGTCACGTAACTTCGGCTAACCTGGGTACCATTCAACAAATCATCAAGTTGGCTCACCGTCTCACCGACCAGGCAGTGGAACAAAACAGATTACCTAAGCGTATTGGTACTGCTACTACTGATACCCCCAATGATCACAAGCGAAAATGGGATGGAAATTCGGGCAAAGGCTCTACCTCTGTTCAGTCTCAGTCTCAGCAACGAAGGACTGAGGACCATAGGAGCCCTGGTCAGCACTCTTCTGGTAGTCAAGGGCAGGGTGGATATCGAGGAAACCACCCAAAGTGCAACAAATGCAACAGACACCACAGTGGTCAATGCAACAAGGGACACTGTCAGAGGTGTCTCAAGATGGGTCATGAAGCCAAGGATTGCAGGAGCCCACGGCCTACGAATCAGAATCGTCAGCAGCAACAGCAAGCACCGCAGAATCAGCAACAGCAACAGGGCAACAAGGGATGCTTTCAGTGTGGTGCTGAAGATCACTTCAAGAGACACTGCCCTCAGTTAAATCAGAATCAGAATCACAACCAAGGAAACGGGAACAATAATGGGGGCAACAATGGAGGAAACAATGATGGCAACGGTGCCAGGGGTCGAGTGTTCGTGATTGGTCAGGGTGACGCAAGGAATGATCCTAACGTAGTGATGGGTAAGTTCCTTCTCGACGACTTTTATGTTACTGTTTTATTTGATTCGGGTGCCGATACCAGTTATGTGTCTCTAAAAGTTAGTCAAATGCTTAAGCGCACTCCAACACTTTTGATCCCCAAACACACAGTAGAGCTAGCAAACGGTAAAAGTCTCGAGGCCACGCACGTAATCAAAGGTTGTAACCTCGTCTTAGCTGGTCAGACCTTCTCTATCGATCTTATTCCTATCCCACTGGGTAGTTTCGACGTCGTTATTGGGATGGATTGGCTATCTCACCATCAAGCGGAGATTGTTTGCAAGAAGAAAATCATCCGCATTCCTCGCTCTGGTGAAGAACCCCTCGTGATTCATGGCGACAAGAGTGGTGCTGTTGTAGGCATTATCTCTTTCCTTAAGGCCCAGAAGTGTTTGCGAAAGGGCCACACTGCCATTTTGGCACTCGTTACTGACACATCAACGGAAGAGAAGAGAATTGAAGACATTCCTATTGTGCGCGACTTTCCCGAGGTAGTTCCTGAGGAATTACCTGGTCATCCGCCTCATCGTCAAGTTGAATTTCAAATCGAGCTACCTGGAGCAGCGCCCATAGCTCGAGCACCTTATCATCTAGCTCCATCAGAACTTGAAGAACTGTCCACACAACTACGAGAACTCTTGGAAAAGGGTTTCATACGTCCTAGCTCTTCGCCCTGGGGAGCTCCAGTCTTGTTTGTGAAAAAGAAAGATGGTACTTTCAGAATGTGTATTGACTACCGCGAACTCAACAAGGTGACTGTGAAGAATCGTTATCCTCTTCCACGTATTGACGACTTGTTCGACCAGTTGCAAGGGTCGAGCTATTACTCCAAGATTGATTTGAGATCGGGATACCATCAGCTGAGGGTCCGAGATGAGGACGTCTCCAAAACAGCATTCAGAACTCGTTACGGCCATTACAAGTTTCTGGTTATGCCATTCGGGCTGACGAATGCACCAGCGGTCTTCATGGATCTCATGAACCGAGTATGCAAACCTTACCTGGATAAGTTCGTTATTGTGTTCATCGACGATATCCTGATCTATTCTAAGATTCAGGAGGAACACGAGCAGCATCTACGACTTATGCTGGAACTTCTTCGAAAAGAGCAGTTGTATGCCAAGTTTTCGAAATGTGACTTCTGGCTTCGCGAAGTCCACTTTCTAGGCCACGTAGTAAACAAGGATGGGATTCATGTTGACCCATCCAAGGTAGACTCGATCAAGAACTGGCCTGCACCCCGCACACCAACAGAAATCCGCCAATTCTTGGGTTTGGCAGGATATTACAGAAGGTTTATCAAGGATTTCTCAAAGATTGCACAACCTCTCACTTCACTAACTCAGAAGGGTGTCACCTATCGTTGGGGTGATGCACGGGAGTCTGCATTTCAGCACTTGAAGGATAGACTTTGTAGCGCGCCTATCCTCTCATTGCCTGAAGGCACAGATGATTTTGTGGTTTACTGCGACGCTTCCATCCAAGGACTTGGTTGCGTGTTGATGCAACGTGACAAGGTCATTGCCTACGCATCGCGCCAACTTAAGGTTCACGAAAGGAACTACACTACACACGACTTGGAGCTGGGAGCAGTTGTTTTCGCACTTAAGATATGGAGACATTACCTATACGGTACCAAGTGCACCATTTACACCGATCACAGGAGTCTCGAGCATATCTTCAAGCAAAAGGAGTTAAACATGCGACAACGCCGATGGGTCGAGCTCTTGAACGATTATGAATGCGCTATCAAATACCATCCAGGCAAGGCCAATGTTGTGGCCGACGCCCTCAGTCGAAAGGATACTATACCTAAGCGTGTACGTGCGTTGCAGCTTACCATTCACTCTAGCCTTCCCGCTCAGATTCGCGATGCTCAGGTTGAAGCGTTGAAAGCAGAGAACATCAGGGCTGAATCCTTACGAGGATCGAGGCAGCGGCTAGAACAAAAAGAAAACGGCACCTACTATGTAAACGGACACATCTGGGTTCCACTGTATGGAGACCTACGCGAGCTTGTGATGGATGAAGCACATAAGTCTCGTTATTCGGTACATCCTGGTTCGGATAAAATGTACCACGACCTCAAGACTACGTATTGGTGGCCTGGCATGAAAGCCCACATAGCAACCTACGTCAGTAAGTGCTTGACTTGTGCGAGAGTCAAGACTGAATATCAGAAACCATCAGGCCTACTTCAACAACCGGAGATCCCGAAATGGAAATGGGAGCAAATTTCCATGGATTTCGTTACTGGCCTGCCTAGATCTCAACGCGGAAACGATACCATTTGGGTGATCGTAGATCGACTGACCAAGTCTGCACATTTTCTGGCTATCAAAGAAACGGATAAGTTTTCTACTCTTGCAGACATTTACCTAAAGGAAGTGGTATCAAGGCACGGAGTGCCAACCTCCATCATTTCTGATCGTGACGCGCGTTTTACTTCAGAATTGTGGCAAGCTATGCACAAGACTTTTGGCTCACGTTTAGATATGAGCACCGCTTTTCATCCACAAACGGATGGGCAATCTGAACGCACCATCCAAACTCTCGAAGACATGCTTAGGGCATGCGTAATCGACTTCGGCAATGGCTGGGAAAAACACCTCCCGTTAGTGGAGTTTTCATATAACAACGGCTACCACACCAGCATCCAAGCCGCTCCGTTCGAGGCATTGTACGGACGCAAATGCCGATCACCTCTCTGTTGGGCAGAAGTTGGTGACAGCCAAATCACTAGCCCAGAACTTGTAGTAGATACCACCGAGAGAATTGCTCAGATACGACAACGAATGGCGGCAGCTCGTGACCGTCAGAAAAGCTATGCTGATAAGGGAAGAAAACCACTCGAGTTCCAGGTTGGGGATCGAGTGCTACTCAAAGTCTCGCCTTGGAAAGGCGTAGTTCGTTTTGGAAAACGAGGCAAACTCAATCCGCGTTATGTCGGACCATTCGAAGTCACCAAGAAAATTGGCAAAGTCGCCTACAGGTTGAATCTACCTGAAGAACTCAGCGGAGTTCACAATGTTTTCCATGTGTCGAATCTGAAGAAGTGTCTGTCAGATGAGACCCTCATAGTTCCTCTCAAGGAACTCACAATTGACGACCAGCTGCGATTCGTCGAGGAACCAGTAGAGATTACGGATCGAGATGTTAAGATCCTCAAGCGTACCAGGATACCTCTGGTCCGAGTTCGTTGGAATGCTCGTCGTGGCCCAAAGTATACCTGGGAACGAGAAGACCAAATGAAACTCAAGTATCCCCAACTGTTTAAGAAAAACGCAACCACTACTGAGGCTGAAGCTACTGCAGAATTTCGGGATGAAATTCCAAATCAACGGGGGGATGATGTGACACCCCAGGAAAATCAGGAAAACAACGCAACTTAACTAGCTTCCTCAGTAACCACGCGCTAAATTTCGGGACGAAATTCTCTTAACAGGGGGAGAATGTGACAACCCTCAAATTCCATGTATTCCGTACAATTTATTAATGATGATTAAAGTGCTTGATGACTGAGCTGAATCATTTAACTGCTCTCTGATTTTTGTGTTATGCTTACATGTACTTGTTAACATGCTAATAGTATATGGAAAAGTTACTAAATAGTCCGGTATGCCTTCCTGAGTGTTGAAAATTAAAAATGTTACAAAAATATATATATAAGACACTTTACGGATTGATTAAGCACTTTAACGGAACAGTGTCAAACCGAACACCCGGACTTTACCCGGAACATAAAAATATTGTCAATAACATTGTTTATCCTTTTCTGAGCTAGTTAGGGTCCCCGAACACCCTAACACCTGTTATATTAAATAACACACTAGTAACTAACTTGAATTCCTAACTAACATAACTAAATGAAACAAGTTCCATTACATCCCAACCCCATACCCCCCCTTTCTACGGTTTTGGTGAAGTGGGGACACACCCCACAATTCTTTGATTAGTTTATTAACCTTGCTTGATATCTAGTAGACATAATATCTAATGGGTAATGGTGGAGTTAGTTTATAAGTAAACTCTAAGGGTAATCATCTTCATTTCACAAATCACCAACAAGCTCTCATCTCTCTCCCTCCTCCCTCACTTACGGCCTCCACTACCCTCCACCATCTCGCCACCATCCAACCTCCATACAACCATTTCTTACATACTCAAAGGTGCAAGGGATCATACAAGAAGGCTCGGTGCTCTCGGAAGTTCAAGAACCTCTCTAGATTTCTTTTATCCACTTCATTTATACTTTGATTCTTCCCTAGCCTCGAGCTAGTAGTAAGTGCCTCTAAACATCATCTTGATCTTGTTTATGGTGGTTAATAAGAGATTTAATGGTTAAAAATCAAGAACACACAAGAACATGACATAAAGTCTTGTACATAAGGAATAAAAGATGGATAAAGAGAAGTTATGTGTGTAAATCATGTAGATCTTGTGTTGTTATGATTCTTGATTGATTTCCTGATGATTTGCTGGTTAATATTGATGTTTAACGTTGTTGTGCTCACTAAACATGTTAACGGAATCAATCGAACACAATTTAGAAGGTTAAAAGCTGAAACCGTAGGCTGTTTGGTAATTACAGCCAACTTCAGTTGGCTGTAACAGGACCATAACTTAATGAGAAATGTATTTTCTAAAGTCTAGGGTTATGTATTATGAAATACGGTTCTAATGGCACCGGAATCATAATTTTTGGACTTCGTTTACTATTTTTAAAGCGTCTTTTTGTAACAGCAGCTAGAGCTGCATTTTTCTGCTGAAAATATGTGTTTTGTTTTCTGTCATAACTTGAGTTCTGTGTAGAGTTATATCATGAAACTTGTACTGTAGATGACAACTGATGTATTTGTAATTACCCCACTGGAATTTTGTAAATCGGACTGACGATGAATTTTTAATAAATTGTTCCATGGACTGTGGTCAGAAAAAGATAAATCTGAGTTCAGTCCGGAAAATGAATTTTTATAAAATATTGGTAAAGAACTGGACCCCGATATTGTTACACAATAAAATATGGAACGTTTAAGACATTCTGTAAAAATTTGGGAATTTTTGGAATAAGTTAACTATTTTATTAAAATGTCCGAAAACAGCCCGGTTGTGAATATTTAAGCTGAAACGACATAAGTTATAATTTGCGTGTCTAAATGTCGAGTATGCTATCTGTGAATGATCTAACATGTTATAAGTGTTATGTGCATTATCATATGTTTGTTTATGAGTGGGGAATGGATGGGAAGTATATATGGGTATAAACAGTTAAAGTAACGCATGCTATGTGATAGATACGTGTAGGAACTTTGTGCTCTATTTGAAAATCACTAGATGACTAACTGGTAATCATATTGACCGACCTTGACTGTTAGCTATATTTGCGAGTCTAACCGAGCAAACCGAGGTGAGTTCACACCCTTACTAAGGCATGGGATTCCCGGTGGTTGGGAATGGGATTGAATAACTATTTATATTATCAACACTACTAGACTACCTACTACTGTCCTCGGATTGAGAAGGGCACGTACGTAAAACCTACATGCATTCATACTTACTACTGTCCTCGGATTGAGAAGGGCACGTACGTAAAACCTACGTACACTCATACTTACTATTGTCCTCGGATTGAGAAGGGCACGCACGTAAAACCTACGTACACTCATACTTAACACCGTCCTCGGATTGGGAAGGACACTTATGGATACGCCTAGTCTAGTAACATACATAATGGGAAGCCCCCACTAAATATCGTAAAGGTTTGGGAATCAAGGATAATGGGTAATACATGGTTATGAAACGAACATACGATTTCTGATACGAACTCATTAACTGAACAACCAACTGTGAACTCGCTCAACTTTGTTGTTGATTTGTTGTTGCATGCCTTGCAGGTCGTTAGGTACTTATGGAGCTTGCGCGAGGAGGAGGTCGTTATGGAATAAGGACTGTTATGTCCCGTGCCTAATAAATAAACTTTATGAACTGATGAACTTATGATTTGGATTTATGTTTTATGCTTCCGCTGTTAACCTAAAGTCGGTTACTTATCTTTTGGTCACCAATTGTATTGCGATTGGCTTTATTTACTTAGTTACGATGTTCAATATGATTGGTGGCTCGATCCTGGTCATGTCACGCCTCCAAGCGGTGATACTCCGCATGGTGGAATTTGGGGGTGTGACAAGCTTCACTTGGTTATATCTTCGAATCCTTTTGATGTTTTAAACTTTGCTGATAACGTGGAGAAGGGGCAGAGTAGTAAAGATGGAGGAGGTGATCAACAACCTTCGGATGATGAAGAGGTAGTGGAGGTTTACAATGAAACGAATGAATTTCTGATGGAAGGTACTCTTAATCCTATAGCAAATAAAGGGGCAAGCACTTCTAATCTGGGGGTTTCCAATGGTTAGTATTGCTTTCTGGAATATTAGGGGGTTGAACCACCCACTAAAACAAAAAGAGGTTCGTTCCGTAGTTAAAGATAGTAATTTAAGTTTTTGTGTTATTCTTGAGTCCCACGTTGAAGTTGATAACCATAGTAAGGTATGTAACTCGGTTTTTCGGCACTAGGATTGGACTTCGAATGGGGGTATGTGTGATAGAGGTACCCGTATAATTATAGGTTGGGACCCGGAGATCTTTGATTTGATGGTTTTATCTCAAACGGCGCAGGTAATGCATATTCAATTGTTTGTTAAACAAGACAAGAAGTGGCTTTATTGTTCGGTGGTGTATGCAGTGAATTACTATGTTACTCGTCGTGAACTTTGGTCTCATCTATCTTATCACAAGCAGGTGGTGGGTAATAAGCCATGGCTTGTTATGGGTGATTTCAAGTCTGCTCTACATTTAGAGGATAAGTCTATGGGTGCGTCATCCATCTCTACGGGCATGAGGGATTTTCAGGCTTGTGTGGCGAATATTGAGGTGATGGATATTAATCAGTCTGGTCTCCATTTTACATGGAACCAGAAGCCAAAAAAGGGTGTTGGTTTACTCAAGAAAATTGATCGTATTATGGGCAATACTTCGTTTGTAGCTGAATTTCCTAACTCGGTGGCTGTCTTTCACCCTTATGGGTTGTCGGACCACTCACCGTGTGTCCTAACTATGAATCGAGCTAATTCTAACAAGCGTAAGCCTTTTAAATTTACAAATTTCTTGATTCATAAACCGGATTTCCTTAAAATTGTGAAGGATACTTGGGAGGATAACGTCAGTGGAGTTCATCAATTTCGGGTTGTGAAAAAACTTAGGCTATTAAAGAGCCCATTACGTGCTTTACTCTTTAAGCAGGGTAATCTCCACAAGAAGGTAGCTGATATTCGTGATAGTTTAAATGACATTCAGTCTAAAATTGACAAAGACCCTATGAACGCGGATCTTAGAGCTCTAGAAACGAAATTAAACTCTGATTTTCAAGTTGCTTCTCTTGGTGAGGAAAGATTTTTAAAGCAAAAAGCTAAGATGGAGTGGTTAAGAGTTGGGGATGCTAATACTGCTTTTTTCCACGCTACTGTTAAAAGCAGGAACCATAGATGTAGAATTCAAGTGGTTCGGGACATGAATGGGGTGGAGTACGAAGGTGAGGCGGTTCAAGATGCTTTTGTTAAACACTATGAGATTTTTTTGGGATGCCAAGATAATCTATCTATGTATCCTACTCCTGATCTCTTTACTAAGCATGTGAACCCGGCTGATGCTTCTCACATGACTCGTCCGGTCACGGTGGAGGAGGTAAAGAAAGCCATGTTTTCTATAGGTAATGACAAGGCCCCAGGTCCAGATGGCTATTCTGCTGCGTTTTTAAAGCTGCCTGGCCGATTGTAGGAGGTGATGTTTCTTTGGCTATTATTGATTTTTTCAAAACAGGTAGATTACTTGGTCAGATTAATCATACTCTTCTTGCTCTTATTCCGAAGAATTCCTCTCCTATTTTAGTTACTGATTATCGGCCAATTGCTTGTTGTAACGTCCTATTCAAACGTGTGCGTAAGATTATTGTGGATCGAATAAAGGATGTTCTTAATCAAGTGGTTAGTATAAACCAATCAGCATTTGTTCCTGGCAGAAAAATATCAGACAACATCCTTCTCACCCAAGAGTTACTACACAACTATCATAGACATACGGGCCCCCCTCGTTGTGCTTTTAAGGTAGATATTCAGAAAGCGTATGATACGGTTGATTGGTGTTTCTTGAAAAATGTTTTGATTGGTTTCGGTTTCAACGCTAAGATGGTCGAATGGATTATGATGTGTGTCATAACAACATCTTATTCTTTGTGTGTTAATGGTAATGTACATGGCTATTTTAAGGGCAAGCGTGGTCTTCGACAGGGTGATCCTCTTTCTCCTTATCTATTTACGATGGTTATGGAAATTTTGACTTGCATTCTTCAGCGGGCTGCCAGAATTGATAAGTCTTTTAAATTTCACAATAAATGTGAGAAGCAATGGATTATCAATCTATGTTTTGCGGATGATTTATTCTTGTTTGCTAGAGGAGACATTAGTTCAGTTCAATGTATTATGACATCTCTTTCAAACTTTACAAATATGTCTGGGTTAGTTCCTAGTATTCCAAAGAGCACGGGGTTTTTCTGTAATGTGCCCTCTAATGTTAAAAATCATATATTGAGCATTATGCCTTTTGTTGAAGGGTCTTTGCCGGTGAAATACTTGGGAGTTCCTCTTATTTCTTCTGGTCTTCTGTATAAAGATTGCAGTGTTCTAGTTGAAAGGTTGGATCAACGGATTTCCAACTGGAAGAATAAGCTTCTTTCCTTTGCAGGTAGATTACAGCTTGTTAATTCGGTTCTTTCGTCAATGCATATCTTCTGGTCTTCTGTTTTTATTCTTCCGAATCGGATCATTCTTGAATTGGAAGCTAAACTGTGTAATTTTTTGTGGTCGTCGGATGGTTTGTTTCATAAGGGGAAGGCCAAAGCTTCTTAGAAGTCAATCTGTGTTCCAAAATATGAGGGTGGTTTAGGTATTCACAGAATTGGGGATGTAAATAAAGCGCTAATGATTTCTCATATTTGGAGCATTCTGGTTAGTCGTGACTCTCTTTGGGTGGCTTGGGTTCACTCGTATTGGCTCAAAGGGAATAGCTTCTGGATTTGCAAGGCAGTGGCGACTAGTTGTTGTAGTTGGGTGATGGAAGCAACACATCAGCTTGGTTTGATTGGTGGAGCCACTTAGGTCCGCTTGGTAATTTTTTGACTCCTAGAACCATTTCAAATGCAGGATTTTCTCTAAACACTACAGTTCTAGAGATTCATGTTAATGGGGTTTGGAGGTGGCCTGTGGCGTGGAGGGATACTTTTCCTGTCTTAATCCAGCTTGATAACATTCGTACAGATTCTAATCGATCTGATCAGCTCTTGTGGAAGGATGGCAATGACCTAACTGAACACTCCTCTTCTCGGGTTTGGCATTCTATTAGACATCGAGCCGCGGAGGTAGATTGGGTTAAACTTGTATGGTTCTCACAATGTATTCCTAAGCATGCTTTCTTCATGTGGCTGGTGATACGTCGTAAGCTCCTAACTCAAGACAAAATTCTGCAGTGGGATTTTTCGAGAAGGAAAAATATGAATATGATGAGCTGTCTTCTGTGCTACGCGGATACTGATTCTCATAATCATCTGTTTTTTGATAGTAACTATTCTACTCAAGTTTGGATCAAGGTTCGTGGCAAGGGGGTATGAGTACTGTTCCTCTAGAATGGGAAGCTATTGTAGAATGGCTAGCGGCTCGTGCTAATTCAAAATCAGCGAGTAATTTCATCAGTAGGCTCATAGCAGCAGCTGCGATCTATTTTGTTTGGCAGGAACGTAATGCCAGAATATTCAAGAACCAGACGAGACCTCCAGACGTTCTGAGTCACTTAATCTTGCAGACGGTTCGATATAAGCTAATGGGGGTTAAGTTTAAGGAGAGCACTAATGTTCGAAGATTGCTGGAATCTTGGGAGATTTATTCCAACCGTTTAGATGATGATGGAGGTTGATTAAGCTTGCTTTGTTTTTTTTTTTTTCTAGATTATAGTCTAGTTGTCTTGTTTGATGTTATTGGCTCTTTGTTTTTGTTGTCTGGACTTACTCTCATGGGGGGTGTCCCATGTTTGAACTAGTGTGGGTTTTCCACGCTACTTGTATTATTTGGTTTGTTGATATATAGAATCACCGGGGTAACCCTTTTACCCAAAAAAAAAAAAAACATAATACCCTTTACTGCAGGTTGTTATTTAACTACATTTCTTAATTTCCTTCATAATTTGATCTTGAATTGTGTTTTAATAAACACTACTTTATTGTGTTCATTTGTTGCGTTTTTATAACACAATGAAAAAACACACTTTTTTTAGTTTTTAGTTTATTGTGTTTTGGAAAGAAAAAAATACACACATTTTTTTGAGTTTTGAGTCCATTGCGTTTTAAATATAAGACATTTTTTGTGTTTTTTAATTATTGCGTTTTAGAAATAAGACATTTCTTTGTGTTTTTCAGTCATTGCGTTTTAGAATTAACACATTTCTTTTGTATTTCTTGTCCATTGCGTTTTAGAAACAAGATATTTCTTTGTGTTTTTTGTCAATTGCGTTTTAGAAAAAAAAGTATTTTTATGCTTTTTGTCCATTCCGTTTTCCTCAACTAGGTTTTCGAAAAAAATAAAAAATATAGCAATACTATACTCGTTTTAAAGATAAAAAACGCTTGTTTTTTTGTGCAATTTTTATAAAAAAAAATACTGTCGTATGAAAGAGTTGTTAACGTTTAAAAAATGGGGGGGGGGGGAAATTGGAGGAGAGAGAAACGATTGTCTTGAATTGACTAGAATGCCGATAGACAAACCCACATGCCTTTTTTTTCTTCAATTTCACTTATTTAATCTTAGCCCTTATTAATAAATAGATGGTCAAAATTACTTCTGATCCATATCCGGAAACTTCTATTCTAATAAGAAAATAAAAGCAAAATTAGACCATACTATATTAATTCTCGAAGATACGCATGGAACAAGACAACAATCGCCAAAATGTCACGCATTTTTTAAATTATTTTTATTTATTTAAAAAATATATCATAAATGCTTTAGTTTGAATTTGTATTCGTATTTAATGGTATCGTCGCTAACGTATGTGTTATTTTAGTTGTTAATTACAATTATTTCTGGAAGATAATGCAATAACTTGTTTTGTCAATCTCTTCTTATTAAAAAGTTCAATAAAACATCGACCTATTTGATGATATCTAGGTCTCAAACGATCTTCGATATGAACCGGAGACGAAAGTATATCCGATGTTTTAAAATCTGATTTTTATACCGTACCGGATTGGACTCAGAAACGGTTTAACTGAATGTATTGGACGGTTTAACAGGTACTACCGACCGGTTTGTGTTTTGGTCAAAAATTACTGAAGCAATTAAGTTCAAATTAGTTAAGTGAGGTAGTGTGCTAAGAAAGTGTGTTGAAAATATGCTGATTAAGTTGTTTGCAAAAACAGTTTCCAGGATACGGCTCAGGATATTGAACTGTATCTACGATCAAACTATGAGCAAAAAGTAAAGGGGGCGACACGAGATATACGAGGAAAGCCCTTGATCAATCTAGATCGCCGGCACAAAACCTCGGGAGCTGACAATCGCAGCTGCCTTGTTCTTCTTATTGCTTTAAACGTCAGGATACAGTGAAGGATATTGATCAGATCGCTAAGTGTTACAATACTTTTTGTGAGAGTGAAAGTTGCGAGAGAGAAAAGTGTTAGAAAGCAGTGAGTGTTGTTGTGATGTCCTATTCGATCTGATTTATCCACCTATTTATAGCTAGTAAACGAAAACAAAATCTCCTATAAGTATGGGATGCCTTCGAATATTCTTTAGTAGCCGTTGGAGACCAGGTAAAGCGGGTTCAACGTTCTTCTTTGAACAACTTAGAGCGAGTCTTCAGGAGAAAAGGTCCTCATGAACGTTGCAAGCTTGGACTCATATTCCTGCACATAATCCGTTAGTGATCCTCAGGATATCATCCAGGACGTTACCAATATCCTGAATGAGTATCCCGGGCATGAACATATATCATGAAATTAAGATATAACTTAAGATATTACCCAAGATATGGGCTCAGAATTTCACCCATAACAATTGTCCCCAAAAATGTTACCGTTAGGTATCCTGATACTAACGGTTACATTTTTTCACGATAAACGAGGCAATTAAGAGATTAGACTCATGATGTGACCGCTTGTAACCGCTTAGTCTATAATTACTCATTACCTCCCTATAACTTCTCATCCTCATCCTCTTTTAACCTTTACCAACGAGAAAAAGGTAAACATTTCTCTCTCAATCCCATCTTCCTCCTTCATTCTGTTCAATATTCCGGCACCATATGACGAGGCAAACAAGATCAAGCTCCGGTGACTCTGCTCCCACATTCATTCAGCAGAATCTTCTCCAAGAACTGGAGAAAGAGATATGCTCCTTTGATAGTGCCCACTTGTCGGCTCTCAAATCCTCCGGCATCTTCCCGAAAGGAACGGTGTTCCGGCCGTTTGACCGGGAAATCCGGTCGGACATGGTTTCCGACGAGTGGTTATGCTTTAATGCCTTTCCTTTTACCTTAGGATTACAGTTTCCCTTCCCAGATTTCATCACTGATTTCTTTAACACCACGAAAATCTGTTTTAGCCAAAAAATGCCGATGCTCTGGCGAGTCTTGTCTGTTCTTGACCAGATCAAGAGAAATCATATTCCTGACCTCTCCGTTCATGACCTCCCCCTAGCATATCGGCTTAGATGCCATGGTTCCTGTAGATTCTTGTTCTATTCTACCTCCGGCGATCCGCTGATACTTCGTGCCACCAGGAATGAGGAGAAATGGCAATCCAAATTCTTCTTTGTAAAAAGAGACTCAATCCCTGGTGGAACGGAATATCCGGTGAAGTGGTTGAGAAAGGGTAGGATTTAGGGTTCTAGGATGATCCTGTCTTGTATCCTGCTTTATATCTTGAGCTAATCAACTTTTTTATTGTCTTGTACACAACTGATTTTAGGAAGCTTGCACCTCCCCTAACTGATTCACAGAAGAGAATTGACGCTGTCAGACTCCTCCCAGAGGCTGAGAGAAGTTTTAACCCGTCTCCACCATCTCCAAGCCCTCTTTCCAGTGCAAACATGTCTGGTAATGATCCTGCACAATATCCTCCATACATGTTTTTAGTTGATATATTTAGGAAAGAATTTTACTCCCTGTACGCAGACTCCAGCAAAGTTCCAATCCTCCTTGATCTTGACGAGCTCGACAGTTACCCCACTCCAGTTATTGTCAAGAAAGAGACTCATGCCGCTACCAGCTCCAAGCCGCTCCCGGCTCCTAAGCCCAACACGAGGACTCGTGCTTCCACCGCAAAAAAGAGGAAAGGTTCCGAAGTTAGTGCCCCAGGCTCTGAAGGGTTCTCCTATGAAGAACTCAGCTTTTCTGACTCATTGGAGCCGATGACATCCTTCCTCAACAAGGTAATATCCTGCACATATATCCTGATAGGATATCCTGACAGGATATCCTGGTTAACATATTTTAACTCATACCTGAATTTTGACGTACAGGGCCTCCAACATCTGCTCCACCTTTACACCAATGCTTGCAGCATGAACGCGTTCAAAGAGGCCAGGATCAAACAGCTCGAGACCACTGTTGCCGACCAAGGGGCCATTGCCGAGGTGAAGACTCGGCATTACGAGGACAAGCTGAAGAAGGTCACCCAGGATGCTGAGATCAAACTGGCTACCGTCCAAATGGAGCATGAACAGGCCATGGTCTCTTTCCGGGAAGGGATCAAAGCCTCTGCCATAGTCTCTCTGCTACAAGCTCGCATTAAGATGGCTTATGAGACCAAGGAGACAGGCCTTGAGTGCCCATCCTGGCCGGTTGAATCCTGGGTGGTAAAGCTGAAGGAGCTTGGAGGCAAGGCTGTGCCATATCCTGCTGAAGCTGGTGAATCCTCTAAGTCAGCAGAGGTGGTGGACAAGGCTGGAGAAGAAAAGGATGTTGGGACGGATGCTGGTCAGGATGCTGCTCAGGATGCTGGGGCTGAGAAGACGGAGAAGGCTGGTGAAGATGCTGCTGTGTGAGGGCATTTAAGTGGGTGATGATGGATATTGATGCCTAGGCCGGAGCCCACTTTTTTAAATTTGATCATTGGTCTGTAACCCCAAAACAATTTACTTTTTCTGCACTTTACTTTTCCTGCATTTGAACAATATGATGGCCAAAGGTGGAGGGATCCTGAGTTTCAGGACGAAGCCCTTGGTCATCAATGTTAGTATGCTTTACTTTTGGACAATATAACAGTTGGAGGTGGATGGGTCTCGGTTTGAGACAAAACCTTCAGCTGTTAAGTACATATGGTATGGGACTAGTCGTGCTTTTGGTGGATGGACCTTGGTTTGAGGTGAAACCAAAAGCACAACTTTTGATATGTTAATAATATAACTTTCTTTTGGCTTTATTTATGTTGTTACTATTTTAGTGCATAAATCTTACTTATGAAAATAGTTTAGTTTGGACAATTTTGGGAACACATTGTAAGAATATCCTGAGAGATATCCTACTCAGGATACTGCCTCAAGTTATCCAAATAAAAAGGAGGGACCATACCAAATATTCCCAGAGAGTCAATTCCAATCTTCAATCACAGGGATGTCCCCAGTGCACACTTATAAGTTTGAATCCATCCTTTAAATTGTATAATGTATGTCCCCTGTGTTCAACATAGGAATGTAAACATAGTCATACTTTAGGTTTACTGAACAAATCCTGAATATCCTGGGGTAAACCCTTAATATCCTGGGATGAACCCTTAATATCTTGGTGATAAACCCTTAATATCCTGGGGATAAACCCTGATATCCTGGGGATAAACCCTGATTTTCATGCGCTACAGGCGGGAGTGTATAAACTCCAAGAGTTAGAAAGGTGAAAACCTTTAAACCTTAGAGAGTATGAAAATACTCTTTCGTGAGAGAGGGTGATCAATCCTCACATACCTTGAGGATCCAGGATATAGCCAACAATAACGAAATTGTCAGCCACTTTTACATGGACTGGTCCCACTATCTTGAACTATCCCTGGATAACTTGCGCTCCAGGCGGGGTGTTTAAACCCAATTCGAGAGAAAGGTGAATACCTTTAAACCTGTGAAGGGATCAGGATCCCTTAATCGTGAGAGAGGGGGCCAATCCTCTAATCTTTCGAGTTATTCTGAGTGTATATCCTGGAGTATATCCTGCAAAACAACCTTAAACTAAGGTGGGTGTTAGCTTGGCTAACACCCCTCTGATGCTTAAGTCAGTATTGGGTTCGAAAGAATAAATAAACTCAAATATATTGAAAAGAGATAGAATTCATACCATCCTGAGTTAGAAATTAAATTCTAAACTCACTTGAAATAGAGCTTTAGATGTATAGCATTCTAGGATCTTGGTAGCATATCCCCTTCCATATTCTTGAGTCGATATGCTCCTTTTCCTGCTTCTGATTCAATCTCATAGGGTCCTTCCCATTTTGGAGCTAATTTTCCATCGGCAGGATTAGTAGTATTCTGAAAAGCTTTTCTTAACACCAAATCCCCAACTTGAAACCTCCTAGTCCTTATATTCTTGTTGTACGCTCTGGATATCCTCTGTTGATATGCTGCCATCCTTAGCTTTGCTGCATCTCTTGTCTCATCCACAGTGTCTAATTCTTGGCACATAGCTTCAGGATTCTGCTCAGGATCCCGGAGGATAGATCTTGCCGTAGGTATCACCATTTCTGTTGGGATCACTGCTTCTGCCCCAAATACTAAGGAGAATGGAGTTTGGCCAGTTGCATTTTTTATTGTTGTTCTATCAGCCCACAAAACAAAGGGTAGTTCTTCTGCCCATCTTCCTTTCTTAGCTCCTAGTCTCTTCTTCAAGTTGTTGACAATTATCTTGTTTGAGGATTCAGCTTGTCCATTTGCTTAAGGATGTACCAGAGTAGACGTGATCATTTTGATTCCCCAACTCTTGCAAAAGTCAGTAGTCCTTTTGCTTATAAACTGGGATCCATTGTCACAAATGATTTCAGCTGGTACTCCAAATCTGGTCAGGATATTCCTCTTTATGAAGGATACTACTTCTTGGTCTCTAACTTGAACAAATGCTTCAGCTTCAACCCACTTAGAGAAATAATCAGTCATTGCCAGCATAAAGACTTTTCCTCCTGGAGCTTTTGGTAATTTCCCTACTATGTCCATCCCCCATTTCATGAATGTCCAAGGGGAAGCTATAGGATATAGTGGTTCAGCTGGTTGATGTAGTATGTTACTGTGCCTTTGACATGCATCACATCTTCGAGCATATTATGTAGCATCTTTCTTCATTGTCGGCCAATAGTATCCTGTTCTTAATACTTTTGAGAATAATGACCTGCCCCAGTGTGGTTACCACAATCCCCTTCATGTATATCCTAAAGCACTTCCTTAGTTTCAGGATCCTCCAAGCACCTCAGGTATGGTCCTGCAAGAGATTTCTTGTACAAAACATTATTTATAATGGTGAATCACGATGCCTTCATCCTAAATGCTTTAGGATTTTCGTCTCTAGGGATGCGTCCTTCCTTGAGATATCTTATGATTGAAGCCATCCAGGATCCAGTATCCTTCTCAGGATCATGACCAGGATCATGAATGCTTGTTACCTTCTTATCCTGAGCTTTGAAGGGATCCATAGCAGGATACAGGATATGAAGTATCGGTATATGGGTTCCCTCTGGTATCCTGACTGATGATCCTAAGTTTGCCAAAGCATCCGCTTCAGCATTATCCTCTCTTGGTACCTGTTCAAGTGTAAAAACATCGAAATATCCTGCTAATTTTTTGAGAATATCGAGGTATTCGATTAACTTCTCACCTTTAACTGCATAGGATCCATTAAAATGATTAGTGATTAATAAGGAGTCAACATATACTTGCAAATTCTTGATATTCATATTTTTAGCCAACTCTAATCCTGCAATTAAAGCCTCATATTCTGCTTTGTTATTAGTAGCAGGAAATTCACACCTAATAGCCTGGGGTAATATGTCCCCCTGTGGCGATTTTAGTAGTATTCCCAATCCTACTCCTCTAACATTAGATGCTCCATCAGTGTACAATGTCGAGGATCCTGAGGATTCTCCTAATTGTTGGACTTCTAGATCTACCTCATCCTGAATATCACTACTGAAATCAGCCACAAAGTCAGCTAGAGCCTGTGATTTTATGGCATTTCTAGGTTCATATACTAAGTCGTAAGCACTTAATTTCACTGACCACTTAGCCATCCTGCCAGACATCTCGGGTTTCCTAAGCACATTTTTAACAGGATAATTGGTTTTAACATGAATTCTATGTGTCTCAAAGTAATGTCTAAGCTTTGTTGATGCCATAACTAGAGCCAATATTAACTTTTCTAAATGAGAATATCTCGTTTCAGCATCTAATAAACTTTTACTAACATAATAGACAGGATATTGCTGACCTTCATGATCCTTTATAAGGACGACACTTACAGCATTCCCTGATACTGCGAGGTATAGGGACAGTGGTTCACCATTCTCAGGCTTCATCAATAGAGGCGCAGTTGAAAGATACTGCTTCAAATCCTGCAGGGCTGCTTCATGCTTCTCTCCCCATTTGAAACTTCTTGTTTTTCTTCAGGATATCGTAAAATTCCTTGCATTTCTCGGAGGATCTTGAGATAAATCTGTTCAATGTTGCTACTCTCCCTGTTAACCGTTGAACACCCTTCATATTTGAAGGTGATTTGATATCCAAGATAGTTTTAATCTGCTCCGGGCTTGCCTCTATTCCTCTTTTGGTCACCATATACCCTAGAAACTTTCCTGCCCCCACTCCGAAATGGCACTTAGCAGGATTTAGTTTCATGTTATACTGATCCAGGATATCAAATGCTCCCTTAATATCCTAGAGGTGATCCTCAGCCTTTTTAGATTTTACCACCGTATCGTCGATGTATACCTCCATGGTGTCCCCCAGCTTGTCTTTAAACATCATGTTTACCAATCTCTGGTATGTTGCACCTGCATTTTTCAAACCAAAAGGCATAGCAGTATAACAATAAATACCTGTTGGTGTCATGAAGGCAGTATACTCCTGGTCCGAAGGTTCCATTTGAATCTGCTGAAATCCTGAGGATGCATCCATGAAGGTTAACATCTCATGGCCGGCAGTAGCATCCACCATTGCATCAATATGAGGAAGAGGAAATGGGTCTTTGGGACAAGCCTTGTTCAGGTCTGTGTAATCTACACAGACTCTCCATTTCCCATTTTTCTTCTGTACCACGACTACATTTGCTAGCCATCTTGGAAACTTGACTTCTCTGATCATCTTAGATTTCAATAGCCTCTCTACTTCTTCCTGAATGATCATATTTCGCTCCGGAGCAAACTTCCTCCTCTTTTGTTGGACAGGTTTGAATGATCTGTCAATACCGAGCTTATGTGTTATAATATCTTTGGAAATGCCAGTCATATCCTCGTGCTTCCACGCGAATGTCGACATCCTGCACTTCAAAAAGTTAGTTAACTGTTCTTCAATATCCTGAGGGATATTGGTTCCTACGAGCACCGAGATATCCGGATTATCCTGATCCAGGATAATTTTCTTCATATCCTGCTCTGAAGCCTCGACGATATCCTGGGCCCGCATCTTTAATTTCTATGCTACATTAGGCTTGGTTGAGGATTTCATTGAGGATGAGTAACATTCCTTCGCCTCCTGCTGATCACTATCAACCTTGACAACCCCCCAAGGGGTAGGGATCTTGATGCATTGATGATAAGTTGATGGCACAGCCTTCATATCATGGATCCATGGCCTGCCCAATATGATGTTATAGCAGGATAGGGAGTCCATCACACAGAAACGTTGTATTGAGTTGACCCCTTCAACATATACTGGTAACTTTATCTCTCCCACTGTGTTCCTAGCCTCTCCACTGAACCCAACAAGCATTGTGGATTTTGAAGTGATATCCATTGGAGATACATTCATTCTTTTCAAAGTTTCTAGTTGGATTATGTTGACGGAGCTGCCATTATCCACCAATATCCTGCGTACAAAATGGTTAGCCACATATAATGTTATTACGAGAGCATCATGGTGAGGATCCTGGACAGTATCCCTGTCATCACTGTTGAAAGTGATCACTTTATCAGTTGTGAGGGTAGTCATCCTGGCTGGTTTATCTCCCCTTTCGGCCTTAGCTTCCTTTGCATGTCTCTTGGCCGCAGAATACGAAGTCCCACAAATGTCGGATCCTCCTGAAATAAAGTTGATTATCTTGGCATCCGCAGGAGGTGATGCTGCTCGTTCAGGATCCTTCTCAGTATCCTGACCCTTATTTTTCTTTCTTCCTAGGAGATCCTTCAGATATCCCTGCTTAGAAGATAACTTATTTCTTTTCTTAGAGCAATGCAATCCTCAGTTACATGTCCGAAATCTTCATGGAAGGCACACCATTTGGACTTATCCTTCCAATCAGCTTTTTGTTGATTCCTTCGAGGCCACCTAGCTTTGTCTCCTAAACCCTGCATAGCATACATTAATTCAGGTATGTTAACAGAAAAGCAATATTCAGATAATTCAGGATATTCTTCAAGATCCTCGTCTTCAACAGCATTCACTTTCTTGTTGTCATTTCTGCCATACGGCTTAGAGCGATATGGTTTAAATGAGGATTCTGACTTCCTATTAGTTGACTCATAAGTGGTGGACGAGTTCATCCTCTCTTGCATCTTTTTGTCATCCTCCAGTCGAATATATCTTAGGGCCCTGTTTCGAGCTTCATCCAAGTTCCTGCATGGGTTCATTACAAGATCTTGGTAAAATTGAGAGTCTTTTTGCAGCCCCATCTTGAAAGCCTGCACAGCTGTTGCAACATCAAGATGTGGAATATCTAAGGATTCTCGGCTAAACTTGTTCACATAATCTCTTAAGGGTTCCTGAGGCCCTTGAGTTATCCTGTAGAGATCACTTGTTAGTTTGTCAAAACTTCGACTAAAAGAAAATTGACTATTAAATAAATTCACTAGGTGAGCAAATGATGTAATCGAATGAGGAGGAACATTTAAGAGCCATTTCAAGGCCGATCCTGTTAAGGTAGAACCAAAACCCTTGCATAGGCATGCTTCCTTGAGCTCCGGGGGGATAGGGTTAATCTCCATTCTTTCCCTATACTGGGCAATATGCTCTTCAGGATCCGTAGTCCCATCATAGAGCTTCATGTTGGGGGTTTGAAATCTTTTTGGGATTTCAGCATCACAGATAGGATATGCAAAGCAAGATATCCTGTGACTGTCTTGGGACACTTCCGGAATTGGCTGGACCACTCAAGGTACACTGGATATCATGTCCTTCAATTTCTGAAGCTCCCTAGTAAATGTTGACGTCATACCTGCATCCTGCAAAGATCCACTATTGTTAGTAGCAATAATATTATTATTTGACACGTTACCAGTCTGAGGATTCTGGCCATATCCTGAAGCATATCCTGAGCTCCTCACAGTTGACATCCTGACCGAGGAGGGTATTTCAGGAGTATGATTCTGAGGATGGTTAGGCACAATATTTCCCCTGTTATCCTCAGTATATACGGCCGAACTGAAGTTCAAGGCTCTGGGCAGTAAAGGAGTGACATTATCCTCAGCGGGCCTGCTTGAGCTAGATTTCAAGAGTTGTATTTCTCTCATTAGCATTTGGTTGGTTTCTCGCTGTTGCCTCATCTGTTCCTGTACACTACCAAACAAGGTTAGAATTTCGTCATTAGAAGCCAGAACAGGACCAGATCCCTGAGTGTTCCGAGTAGGGATAATATCCTGAGGTTGTGAAGAAGCTTGCATCCTTGGAGGAGGTGGTGGAAGCGTTGAACCAATGGTAGCAGAGGTTGTAGCAGACACGGTGGAAGAGCTCATGTTTGATCTCGAGGCCATTGAAAATAGAGTAGCAAAAATTTTTGAAAATAGAAAACCAAGTAATGGTTTTGCAAAAGTTTTTAGTAAAAATAGCACCACTGGCCCCATGGTGGGCGCCAAATTGTTTTGGTCAAAAATTACCGAAGCAATTAAGTGATCAAATTAGTTAAGGGAGGTAGTGTGCTAAGAAAGTGTGTTGAAAATATGCTGATTAAGTTGTTTGCAAAAACAGTTTCTAGGATACGGCTCAGGATATTGAACTGTATCTACGATCAAACTATGAGCAAAAAGTAAAGGGGGCGACACGAGATATATGAGGAAAGCCCTTGATCAATCTAGATCGCCGGCACAAAACCTCGGGAGCTGACAATCGCAGCTGCCTTGTTCTTCTTATTGCTTTAAATGTCAGGATATAGTGCAGGATATTGATCAGATCGCTAAGTGTTACAATACTTTTTGTGAAAGTGAAAGTTGCGAGAGAGAAAAGTGTTAGAAAGCAGTGAGTGTTGTTGTGATGTCCTATTCGATCTGATTTATCCACCTATTTATAGCTAGTACACGAAAACAAAATCTCCTATAAGTATGAGATGCCTTCGAATATTCTTTAGTAGCCGTTGGAGACCAGGTAAAGCGGGTTCAACGTCCTTCTTTGAACAACTTAGAACGAGTCTTCAGGAGAAAAGGTCCTCATGAACGTTGCAAGCTTGGACTCATATTCCTGCACATAATCCGTTAGTGATCCTCAGGATATCATCCAGGACGTTACCAATATCCTGAATGAGTATCCCGGGCATGAACATATATCATGAAATTAAGATATAACTTAAGATATTACCCAGGATATGGGCTCAGAATTTCACCCATAACAGTTTGAACCGATTTTTAAAACATTAAATTTATCTAATCAACTAGTCCATTCATGTTTGATTTTATTTTAAGTTGGTCTCACAAATAAAATTACAAGACTAAAAGAAAATGAAAGACTTTAAATCAACAACAAAAATTACATAATGTTCTCTTTAAATATTCATTCATCGGCCTTCATAAATTATATAGGTATAATAATCATCAGAAAAAATTAAATAAAAAATAATCTATGGCAGAATTCGTAATTTATGTATATATATAGGGGAAGGTTTATTGGGGAATACTAAAAAAGTGGGGAACAGTGGGGAACCGACTCAAACGAATTCCGATTGGACTTATTCCAGCGGCGTTGAAACCGGCTCGTCGAACCCTAACTAAGATCTCTTAACCCTAAACACTAAATCCTAACTCCTAAACTCTAAACCCTAAAGCTAAAAAACAAGGCTAAAACCTAAGCTAAACCGTAAAATCTAAACTATAAACCCTAAAGGCTAAACCCTAAAGGCTAAACCCTAAAGCTAAACCTTAAACCCTAAATCTAAACCCTAAAGTTAAACACTAAAGCTAAACCCTAAAGCTAAAACCTAAAAGCCAAACCCTAATATATATATATTTTGTATTTTGGACGTATTACCCGATCTATCTTGTTAAGTCTGAATAATCCCGTTAAAAGTGTAATAATTTGAAGCGGGCTTTTAATTATATATATTTTATTACAAAATAAAAACAAAGGTTAATCTTGTAATTTTATGTAATAAATAAGGAGAATAAATGGCACATCAACGGAACCCTCAAGATCTTCCGTCTGTTATTTACGACAAAACGGAGCAAAATGTCACCGTGTCCCACAAATCACTGCTTCCAACGGACAGCTGACTTATTAGACCATGAGTAAGTTATTTTGTTCGCCGGTAAAAAAAAAGCAAAGTGGAAATGCTATTTTTCGTTATGTGTCGTCCATATCATGGAAGCTATTTCACTGGGTAAAATAGTGTAGGCAAAAGATCAAATACAAATAATCTTAACATACTAAACATACAAATTGAAGGAAAACTCATAAAGACAAGGTGGCATTTTTGTAATTACCACCAACTATCAAAGTTACTATACAAATGTGAACTCAACAAAAAATACCTAAAAAACACAATTTTTTTTAACATTTTTTATTAAAAAATCGCTACATTTTGTTAGCAAAAAATATATATATATATATATATATATATATATATATATATATAGGGAGAAGATCATGCGAGAACCACCTCTTATTGTGAGAACCGCGAGAACCAATGTGAACACACCCAAAATGCATAAAAATAGCTAAAAATCACACAAAAAATTTTTTTTTGATTTTTTTAATATTTTTTAGGTTAAAATCGCTACTTTTCGAAGTCAAAAAAAATTTTTTTTTTTTTTTTTTGGCTTCGAAAAGTAGCGATTTTAACCTAAAAAATATTTAAAAAATCAAAAAAAAAATTTTAGATTTTTTTTTGATTTTTTTTAGATTTTTTTAGGTTTTTTTGGGGTTTAGTTTTTAGCATTTTAGCTTGGGGGGGGGGGGGGGCCTTAGGTTTTTGGGGGGTGGGGGAGGGGGGTTTAGGTTTTTTTTGGGGGGGGGGGGGGGGGTGTTTAGGTTTTTGGGGGGTGGGGGTTAGGTTTTTTTAGGTTTTTTTAGGTTTTTTTAGCTATTTTAGGTTGTGTTCACATTGGTTCTCAAGGTTCTCACAATAAGGGTGGTTCTCGCATGAGCCCCTCCCTATATATATATTTTACAAATTTTGTAAATTAAATTAAAATTTATCTTAACTACAACTGTTAATAGAAAGCAATTATAAAACAATATAGCATTTGAAAATATTCTTTTTATTTAATTTAATGAAATAATTAGATTAATATAAATTAATTTTTGTTGCACATCAGGTAGTATTTTTATTTTACAGTTGTCGTATACATAATTTAAATGGTCCAACACCGTAACGTTCATGGGGAATAACCTAGTTATCTTTATATAATACAAGGTAATTGCATTTAATAGATAAACAAGTCTTGATAATTTGTTTTCTTCAAATTACCAAGTATTTCTATACTGTGCTTCGTAGGCATGTTCTTTAGCGCCAATCTTTTCCCTTTCGAAAGCAACCTTGTCTTCAACAGTAGTAACCTTAAGAGACTTTGGTACAAACAAACAATTATTGGTAGTAAAGATGTTTGATTTTGGTGCGAATTGTTCTTCCATAGCAAGTAACTTGTCTTCTTTAAGTTTTGTATTATCAGCATGTTATGTTTATCTCAACATTTATGTGGCTCATTTATAAACACAGATACTTACTACTCCTACTTCTCTATTTAAAATTCCTTCTTAGAAATACAAGTGTGTTACTTATTTCTCCTACTTTGTCTATTTAAAATTGTCATACATCCCTCTTAAAAAAAACATTATCAACAAATATTTTAAATTACAGCACAAAACTTGCAAGAAGAATACTAATTATTGAGTTTTTTTTTTTCTCTTTAAACAAGTCATGTCCATTTGTATCATTGGTGCTCATGTATAGAACAGAAGCTTCCAAATCATGACTTCAGAAGCTAACAAGTTTGACATATGAAGTCAACACGTATATGCTCTTATTGCTCAAATTTCGATTCAACCGTGAATCAAATCATTATGAGTCATAAAGTTCTCGGAATTACACATGAAACAAAAATAAAAAGTACTTGTTTACGCCAAAAACCGCTGACCTATTCCCGTCAAACGTGTTTTTCTGGGCAAATTATCTCATTCTATGTAAACCATCTATTAACAAGTATGCATGTTGTTTAATTCAAACGCCTTTAATTATCAACCCGAGCAGGGAAAGAACGAAGAAATTATATTTTTTTCTGCATGTGTGTGTAATTGTTGTGTTGTATATTACTCAGAAACTGAGAAACCTCGAGTTTTGAATGAGAAATCATATGCCCGAAACGAGAATCTTTGTCTGAAGCAAAGTTGATATTTTGAGGTCAACTGACTAAACTTCTGACGTTCATTGCCATCTTCCACTTGAGGATGATTTGGTCCGTCTCACCCAACACGAGTTTGTTCTCTGTTATACCAAGTTTAAGATCATTAGCGTTAAAATGAAAATCAGAAATGTTTTGACTTTGGAGGTCAAACCAACTAAACATCGAGTCTGAAACTTGACAAAAACTTTAATTTATAAGAAAAATTTTAAAATGCGTGAAATCCATAACCAAGGTTCTCATGGGAAAAAACTTGATGCTAAAACAATAAGGTCTTTTCGAGGTCAAATAGGCCAAGTTTGACTTCAAAAGTCAAATTTAACATTGATGTCAAAAGTCATATCAATTATGAAATTTGAAGTAAAAGATTTCAACTTACATTAATAGCATCCCCTCTTAGGGTCTCTATTGACTCCTCGAGTTCCATTTGTTTTGAAGCTGTAGCAAATAATGCCTACAAAGCAAAAACAAGGGTTAGCAAGCTACACACTATTGACGGATCTTTAAAATTCTTCATAACTAAACAATATATGACTAGAAAAACTACTTTTCAGAAAAAAAATTATTTACATATGTTTGGTGCGTATGTCATAACTAGATTTCTTTTATTCGGCTCATTTGATCAGTTTAAAGATCAAACATAACCCAGATCGACCCGTTCATAAAACAAAAAATAATTACTTTTTTAGTCTTTTGCAAATCATACTCCATTGATCTTATACGATTCATCGATTCAGCGAGCATTTCCTCTTTTTCTTGTGGAATTCTTGACGGCTTACTTGAAAGCTCAGCCACCATTGCTTCTAATTGTTTTAACTTCTCCTCACACGGGTGCAAAATATCTTTTTCTACGGGACTGGAAGCATTCACAAACCGTTGTATGTTTTTCTCGTTGCTAAATGACTTGATAATGTTTCTTGTCAAAAAATTCACCAACCCAAAAGAAATAAGAAACATGTAGGTTAAAACTTTGTACGGAAAGCCAAAAACTTTATTCACAGTGGATTCTTCCATCCTCATTCTTGATATTGTAAAATCATCTGGTCAAATAGTTAACAATGGTTAGAAAGACTGTACTAAAATATTATAATTCTATAACTAGAGGTCCAAAAGATATATTTTTTTAATTAATCAGTATAATAAACAACATAAAATATTATTGTAACAATAACCCGCACTAAATATTATCCATTTTGACCTGTTATCCAACCCATTTCCCCGTCTGATGTAAAATACGCACAAGGATCACTTACTTCTGGGAGTAACATCAATTTGAGAACTGGAAACCAGTTGTTCAACTCTTGTTTCGTTAGAAACAGGTATGTAACTCTACAAGAGAACAAGATAAAAGAAAAGGGTGAATAGGTCATTTTAGTTCTATTAATAACAAGTTTTTATTGGAGAAAACATGAAACTTGGAACTTTCTATTAATAACAAGCTTTTATTGGAGAAAACATGAAACTTGGAACTAATTATTCCTAAATAACCAGAAAACAAAATTTGTGATGTCAAGCCAAAAAAATCAGAAAACGAGTTCCATAACACATACCCTAAGATTGAGAGACATTGATCTTCTTGGAACATGAGTTTGAAAGCCCACTAGATCCCCAGATATTTTACGGCTTGTACTCTGAAATAAAAGAAAGTAAAATGTCAGCAAAATAACCGAAAACACCTAAAAAGAAATTTTTACAAGTTAAAAAAATTTGTATAGCAGCCACTGCACCTGAGAAACAATTGACTTGACTTGTAAATTAGAATCATCATAAAAGCTACCATTTTTCTCTGTATTTTCCGTATTGATTAGCTGCAACAAGAATCCAAACAATTGAAAACATGCACCCATTTTGTATAAAAACATGGGTCGTTTCTCTTAAAAATGGCCCATATGTAGAAAATTAGCTAAAAAAGACAGGTCAAAAGTCAACTAACTTGATTTCAAAAAATAAAAAATAAAAAAAAAGTTTGACATATTGACCCCGACGACCCACTTTGACGTGCATACATTACATACCTTCATTAATTCTAGATCATGCCAAGGACCCTTGTCTGACCTCAAGCATCCACCTTCATTAGGACATGAACAACTTCCGCCAAGAAAATCCGGTAATTGGCTATAATAAATTCACAAAATTTTATAAATTCTAATCAAACATAAGTTTTATACTTCAAAGGAAAGAGAAAAAAAGGCAAACCTTGAATCGATAACTTCCAACAGTTTGCTCTGATACTTGTTGCCAAGAACCTAAAAATTCTCATAAATCAAATCAAATCAAAATTCAACATTGCATGAAACACAAAAGTCGGATGGATCTTGGTAATCTTACATGTATCTTTGAGGTTGTTCTTGGATCAAGAAATCCTTTCACCGTATTCCATACTAATTTGAATCCGTTACCAGCATTGACAATGAACATCTGATGTAGAGTCTGATTAACCAAAATTTAAATAAATAAAAAATAGAAAAGGGATCAGAAACAGTACACACATGAACAAAAATAGTCTTAGTAATAGGGATCAATGTTAGCACCTCAGGATAGTTATCTCCGTCTATTTTCTGCATGCGCATTAACAAATCATGTGCAACTTTACCAAAACTCATCCAGTTCTACAAAACGAGACGATTAAGAATTCTTGAACTAAAAATAAAGGTCGTGTGTCGCTCATGATCGACTCGTGCCAAAAGCTCGAATCGAGCCAAGCTTAAACGAGCTCGTGCCCGAGCCAAAATAAGCTTCTTTATTAAACAAGCCCAGGCCTGAGCTTCATAGTAGGCTCGCGAGCCGGTTATTCATATAACTTCTATATAATGTATTGAATATACATACATTTACATAATAATTATAACATAAATAACTGAATAATATATATTATATTAAATACAAAAACTATAATTATAAATTTATACCATAGTTATTAAAGGCGTTAAGCGCACTCTAGGCGCATAGGCCTCGCCTGTGGCCTAGGCGCTAGGCGCAAAAAAAAGCGCGGGCCTGAGGAAAAAAAGCGCACAACGAAAAAAAATTATAATATTTTTATATATAATAGAAAATTAATACTGTTCTTCAAATAAAATAAACTAAAACTATTATATAACATTTAATATCGTCTGTTTAGTACCAAAAGTTATAAAATGCTAGTTTATTAGTGTAGAAAAGTAGTTTCGTTAGATAAAAGTAGGAATCTAGCTGGAATCTTGCCAGAATTTAAAGAATTTGGCTCAAAACTCTTAAGAATCTTGGAATCTCGCCAGAATCTGCGCATGAACCATCACCGGGAGAATTAAAGCGCAATTGCCTTGACTTAAGGCGCAATTGCCTCGCCTCGCTAGGAAATTGGGCCTAGGCGCAAGAGGCGATGGCTTTTAACAACTATGATTTATACAATAGAAGGCATAAAACAAGCTAACCATTCCGTGAACGTCCAATATGGTGGTGCAGGAATCTATATGTCTTCTAGCGGCAACGGAACATGCTGGGAATTTTTCAGAAAACGCTTTCTCGAAACCTTGTACGTGGTATCTTAAAAACCTGTCAACTGTGGTGACATTCATAAGCTTACTGGGGTCCACTTTTCCTAATCGTTCAAAATAAACAGGCCGTCCCTCTTTGTCCACGCCATGATAGCCATGAGGATAGTAGCTTTGAACCTCTTCATATTCATCATATACAAAATCCTGCACAAAATCACAATTGCATAAATAAAATATCAAACGTTGAACCTAGCAGGTTTAGTCAAGTTATATTAAACATCATTACAATATTCGACAATGTAATTTTTACTAATTTACTAAAAACGTTAGTATTATTAAATGACTCTAAAATAAGATAAAAATGAAAGGTGAATAAATAAACTTATTTTTCTAACATAACCAGTTTTGGTTCAGCTGAATCGATATTGATCATTCAAAGTATAATCACATAATCAGAGTCAAATATGCATTGCTAAAATTTTATTATATGATTACTGAAAAGTAATGTCTTTAACGAAACACACAAAGACAAAATGATCATGTAACATATGAATTAGACCCTAAAAAGTCAAATAATCATGTAAGCTATTAATTAGAGTAGACCTTAAAAAAGTCAAATAAACATGCAAAAAGTCAAAGAGCACCTTTAAGATGGAATCAGCACCATAGTCTTTCCTCCAGTTGAGCATGTCTACCCACATTTGGACGGCCTTATCAATATCAAATTTCCTAGCCTTCAAGAATCTGCAACCCCATGAATATTGCAGCATTTCTTTTTAATAATATATTTTGAATCCATTGTTATTGTTACATGTAGATTAGATTGATGGCATTGGATTTAAGTCCCCTTCCTTATTTAAGGGCAGTTTAGAAATTTGACTGGTACTCTGAAGAAGAAGAAGAAATTGATTTTCGCCTTTTTTTTTTTTTTTTTTTAATTTTCAAAACCTATACGGATTTCAAAACGGGTAATGGCAATAACTAACAGAAATATTGATGTTTTCATCCTTTTTAGCTTATTCTTATTTGTAATCTGAAAATTTGTAGAACAAAACTTAAACTTCAAGAAACCAATAAGTGTTTAAACAAAATAACCCTTTTTTCCACAAGATTGAGATCATATAAAACACTACCTCAACAAGGTGTGATAATCATCATGAGCATCAGGAAGCAAGTCTTTCTCAATCAAGATTTCACGAAAAGCATTCACTACTTTCTCTTCCTCGTCATCTCTAACATCATCAATCGAAACAGAAGCAAATCGACAATTGGAAACCCGCTTATTACTTGGCGTTTTCACCGCGTTTGGCATCCCACCCATTGCTTTTTTCTTCAAAGATCTAACCCTAACCCTTTTCTTATCATCCCCCAAATCACATCTTTGACTACTCCTATCTTCTTGATTCAATGCTACAACAATAATAATAATAAAACTAATACTAAGAACAAAAACTATGAATACCCTACAAGATTATATTAATAATATTTAAAACGATATACCTGGCATTATATAAAAAATTGGAGCTTACAAGAACCCCAGAAATACCCAATTGGAAATCTGCATTAGGTTATATCATGGGGTTAGATAACTTAGATCCAGAAAGATTCTTGTAATCAAGATCATGATCATTCAAAAGAATTACAACCCATAAAGAAAAGAAACAAGAATTGTAAAATAATAAGAAAAGGGTACCTTGAAAGAACCCACATTAACAAGATCGCAAGAACCAATTGAAGAATCTTTGTTTGTGTGATGAAATCGGAGATGAAAATGATGAATTAGTTGGGTATTGTGAGAAAGTTGGAATGGGTTTGCTTTGCTTTGTGAATACTCGCTTCTTTGCTGTAAAGAAACAGTTTTTATTTAATAAACAACAACGTGGATGAAAGGTCGGAGGGGTGATCTCTCTTATTTATTTGGGTCTTAGTATCATATTACAATAGATACCATTCTAACTTCAATAATTAAAGTCACAATTCTTTATTTATAACACTCATTACACTCTAGGTCCTTTAGCTCAAACCAGGTTAAAATTTTCCGTTAAATATAGCATGTGTCTTGCACATAAGAGTATGTTAGTAATTTTACAAGTATATATAAAATATATTTAAACAAACTTAGATTTAAAAAATAAAACAATTAACTGAGTATTAATATTGAAGAATATAAAAACTTTTTTTTCAAAATTCAGCCCAAACACAAATCTCCATTCTTCATTTTTTCCTTCGTCATCTCTGTGTTGTTTTTTTCACAATTTACATCACTCTTGGTCGATAAATTGTACTTTTCATTTAAACCAATGTATATAATTTTTTGTTAGGAACTAAAGTTCAAACATAAATCTACCCAAACCAATTTAATTTAACCCAGAAAAAACAATATACAAAGATGAACCCTAACGAGCTCCTCTAACCAGTTCAGCCTTAAACCCATCAACATACTCTAGCAACGCAGCCCAGCAACACTCAAGTTCAAGCCTTAAGAAGATCGTTCAACTTCATGGTCATTCTCCTATATCCCAGATTTGTTACATGTCGATGTTTATGATTTGATTCACTGTTTCATTCGTAAGGTTCTTCATGATGTTTTGACAATAGATGATGTTAAGAGGATTAGGGTTCTAGAACATGTTTTGGATTCATATGAAGGGTTATGATGATAATGATGATTTGAAAATGACATACACATGATGTTCATATGAGAGTTGTGTTGGTTTCCGTGGTGATTATACAAAACTTTATTTATCAAAAACCCGGTTCAATAAATAATAAATAATTAATTAAGCAAGTTAATTAATAAAAACGCAGCGGAAATAAAAACAAGTGATCAACAAAACGAAACCCGACAGGATCCGGTTACATACAAATACGAGCACAGTAAAATATATTTAACTACCGATGAGATAGATATACCTCGGTTAATGACTAACCGGTCGAGACACCGATGTTCAACGAACAAGTGCTAGTAAACGAACCAACGAGACGCGATGTGCAAACCCGTGTAGCGACGGCGGTGACCGACGGCGAGCGGCGGTGACCGGCAGCGGCAGCCTGCAGTGAGCGGCGTCGTGGGGCGGCGACAGCATGCGGACGACGACGGCATCCAGCGGCAGCAGCAGCGGCTGTAGGTGGCGGCCGGCAGTGGCGGTTGGCGGCTGGCAGCGGTAGCAGGCGGCTGGCAGCGGGCGGCAGGCAGCCTTGGCCGGTTGCTATGTGGGTGTTCTTGAGAGAGTTCTTGTGTTCATTCAACAACTATGTTCATCCACACTCTACTCAAAACAAGCAAGACCCAACAACTTAAAGGTGTAGACATTCCTGCATGCTAGCCAAGTGTCGTTCATGCAAAATTGCATGTATTTCAATTGGCCTAAAGTTAGGTACGCGACAAGTGGCGCAGGGTGAGAATACCCGTGTCACCCGGTCCATGTACCCATCTCTCAGTTAATACCCGCTTATGATCATAAATAAAATTATGACCTGTCTCGTATGTTGTTCGTAATTACCAGTTAAACATGTTAAGTGGATTTTAGTTCGTTGCCCAAGGTGTAACTCTTACGGGTCAAGACCCGGTCGGCAGCATTGACTTATCGAACCGGACATAATATCCAACAGCTCCCACTTGGACGGTCTCTGATAAGATCTCAACGCAGACAGCCAGCGGTGTTCTAGCTACACATAGCTGCCCCACAGGTCATGACACTTTAAAGTCATTAACCAAGGTATCTTGTCTTTAGCAACGGCTTGCTATATGAAGATAGTAGACTTATGGCAATTCTTCGTCATCTATCCTTTTTGTATAAGACATCAATTGAACAATGAGACATGGATCAGATTCAATCTCACATGGCGTTCAATCATTATCGTTCTCGTTCACAGAATCAAAGTGGTCCAATCAAACACACAGTAAGTTTGGGTAAGGCCTTACACTTCACCAGTTTGAATCAACGAGGGCGCCCAGATGTCTAACTGTTACATATAATGTAAGAGTACAGAATCCCATCTTGACTACATACAACTCCCACTGAACTTCAGAACCACTCCCAACCAATGCCTTTATGACTGGCAGTTACGCGACAGCGTTGGACACTGATCAAAGAACAGTCTTTAGTAAACGAAAGTTCTAGTATGTATATCAGGTCAGAGGATACTAAATGAGTATACCTAAATCAAATACATCTTATGACCATGATCCATGAAGATGATTTGATGCGAGTTACATCCAACGTCATTCTCAATGAGGTTTGTGAGTTTGGAAGTCAACTCCTTGAGTCCAAAGCCAGAATAGTCTTAATTCAGAGTCGTTCCCACGAGTCTGACCGACTACGGATAATTTAGAATACAAGATTCATGGATTAAACGTACAAAAAATCGAACACAATTGTAAGATTCAAACTTTGCATTTAGCCAGTAAATCAAAGGTGAATTCAAAAGGTACAACTGTTTGAATGTTCGTACATCCAAATACTAAATCAAAACAAATGGTTATCTAATCTAAGACCGATAGCATTCCCATGCTTGTCCTGAGACATCGGTCTAGTGAACAGGTCTGCTAAGTTTTGATCTATGTCTAATTTGCTTATTAAGATGTTTCCTCGTTCCAGTATTTCCCATATATAGTGGAACTTTCTTAGAATGTGCTTAACCCGGTGATCTGGCTCCTTGGTTTGAGCAATGGTTCCTGTGTTATCACAGAACACCTAGATTGGTTTCTGAATCCTTGAAACCACATCGAGGTCGCTGATGAACTACTTCATCCAAGCAGATTCCTTCGCAGCATCTGATGCAGCTATTCATTCAGATTCGGTGGCTGAATCCGCCACTACACTCTGTTTGGAGCTTTTCAAATAGACAGCTCATGCATTGAGAGTGAATACGAATCCTAATTGTGAGCGAGAATCATCTTGGTCACTTTGGAAGCCAGCATCAGTGTAACACCTTACAGTGAGCTCCTCTTCCACTCCTCCAAACACCAAGAACATATATTTGGTTCTTCTCAAGTACCTTAGAATGTTCTTTACTACAGTCCAATGGGCAATGCAAGGACTATGCTGAAAACGACTGGTCATGCTTAAAGCATACGAGACGTTAAGTCTAGTACATAGCATACATGATTGAACCAATCGCTGAAGCATATGGAATTGCTTCCATTTGCTTAGTTTCAATGTCCATGGAAGGAGATTGCGATTTGTTCAACACGGTTCCTTTAGTCATAGGAAGACCTCCTTTCTTGGAGTTTTCCATCTTGAAGTGTGTCATCATTTTGTCTATGTACGTTCTTTGACTTAGCCCCAGAAGCCGCTTAGATCTATCCCTATAGATTTTCATTCCCAGAATGTAAGCAGCTTCTCCAAGATCTTTCATTGCGAAGCAAGATCCCAAATAGTGTTTAACTTCGTTAAGACTAGGGATGTTATTTCCAATGATTAGAATATTATCCACATACAGGATGAGGAATGATATGGTGCTCCCACTAACCTTTCTGTAAACACAAGTCTTATCTTCATTCTTGACAAAACCAAACTCTTTGATCTCTTGGTCAAAATGAAGATTGCAGATACGAGATGCTTGCTTGAGTCCATAAATGGACTTATTGGGTTTGCACACCTTAGTTGGATATTTAGGATTGAGGAAACCTTCAGGCCGAACCATATAGACATCTTAAGAGAGATGTCTATTAAGAAGGGCGGTTTTGACATCCATTTGCCATATTTCGTAATCACAATACGCAATTATGGCAAGCAATATCCTGATTGATTTAATCATAGCAACGGGCGAGGGGGTCTTATCATAGTCAATACTTTGAGTTTGAGTGAAACCCTTCGCAACTAGCCGTGCTTTATAGGTGTGTACATTTCCATGCATATCGGTTTTTCTCTTGAAAATCCATTTGCTTCCTACTGCCCGAGATTCGGGGGGTAGCTCAACCAAGTCCCATACTTGATTGTCATGCATAGATTGCATCTCGACGTTCATGGCTTCTTGCCATTTCTCAGATTCCGAATCTAAGATTGCAGATTTGTAGTTAGCAGGTTCGTCATTAGACTCAGCTACTAATAAGAATTCGTGACCCTTTAGATACGATAGATATCTATCAGATTCTTTGCGAATTCTACTACTTCTACGGACGCGTGTGTTTATGTCTGATTCGATGGCAACAACTACTTGTTGATCAGACAGTCCGACTTCATTAGCGGTTGTTTGTGGTTCTCGAATTTCTTCAAGATCAACCACATTTTTTCCAGTTTCTCGATTAAGAAGTTCTTCCTCGAGAAAGTGTCCCTTCCGTTTGATGGAAATCACATTTGCATCAGGATGGTAGAAATAATATCCGCTTCTTTATAGTATCCGACGAAAACAACCTTTTCGCCTCGAGGATCGAGCTTATCATCAGAATCATTTGTGATGTATGCATCATATCCCCATACTCTAAGGTATTCCAAATCGGGTTTATGCCCATGCCATATCTCATATGGCGGTTTTGTTTACCTTTTAGTCGGAGTCAAATTGACAATGCGGGAAGCGATCATAAGAGCTTGTCCCAAAAGGAGTGAGGCAAGTTAGTTCTACACATCATCGATCGAACCATATCAAGTAGAGTTCGATTTCACCTTCCACTCACGCCCTTAAGTTGGGGTGTGCTAGGTGGAGAGGGTTGTGAAACTATTCCACACTCTTTTAGATGATTGAGAAATTCTAAGCTGAGGTATTCACCACCTCGATCTGATCGAAGTACTTTTATCTTTCTATCAAGCTGGTTTTAGTCATGGTTTCTAGTCATGGTTCTGAAAGGGCCATATAAATCATGTGATGAGTTCTAGAAGACCATTGATCCGTTCACCAACTTCGGTGAAGGGGTGCTTTGTGAGTTTGCCAGCTAAGTAAGATTCGCAATCATCAAAGGAGTTATATCTGGTGGATTCAAGAATCCCCTCGGACTGGAGCCATTTTATGCATGCCTTACTTATGTGGCCAAGTCAGCAAAGCCATAAATGCGTTTCATTCATACCGGATTTGTTACGCTTAGAAAGATGATATATGTTATTACATGTTTGAACATCAATCTCATAAATACCATTTCGAGGTTTAGCCTCAAAATGAAAGACATCATTCAAGTAGGCTAAAATAGGAAAACCATTAAAACATACTTGAATCCTTGTTCAAACAGTGAAGAAATTGAAATGATGTTTCTGGTCAAACCAGGTACATATAAACAGTTATTTAAAGTAACTACAAGGCCACGGAAAACAAAATGTTCCAGTTATCAGAACTGGAACTCTCTTTCCATTACCAGCTATGAGTTCCGGTGGCCTTGTTTCAGTTTCCTCCACTTTTCAGGCTTCTGCAAGACATTAATGATGTGGAGACCACATCCGGTATCAAATACCCATGTGTTGCTAGAAACAGTGAAAAGTTTGATAACATAAAGGTGAATATTAGAAGAAGTGCCAATGTTATTGGCCTTGTTCATCTTCAGCTTGGCTAGATACTGTGGGCAGTTTCCCTTTCAGTGCCCATTTGGTTGCATTCAAAGCACTGCCGCTCCTAGGAGGGTGTGGTTTTGCAACATGCTTGTTGTTGGTGGCATTTCTGGCAGCAACAACAACTTTTTCTCTTGCCTTTGCTCTTATGTTTCCTTTTCTTGTTATTGGGGTTATTAACACCATTACACTTGACCATTAGAACTTGGTTGGTTTTGTGGAATAACCAAGTTTTGTTCATCTGGTCAATGTATCCTTTCATCTTTAGCACATGAGTACTGATACATGATCTTTTCAGCATTTTATAGCTTATGAGCTATTTCATGGTGTCATATCGCTCCTGTCGGACTTGTTTCTGGAACATGCCTTTCAGTTGCTGGATCATGTCATAAGCATCCATATCTTCCATGTTCTTCTGAAGATCAGGAGACATGGTGGCTTTCATAAGGTAGGGTACCTCAACGACATCCTCGTTATGTTTCTCCAGTGCTTTGCGAGTAGTAATAGAATTACTTTCATGCTCGGTAGGGACTGGGCCATCTAAGATATACAGCTTTTCCTCCATCTTGAGAACTATTCTCAGATTGCGGTGCCATTCGAGAAGGTTGGTGTTATTCAAAATTTTATTTCTTTTCAAGTATAGACTTGAGAATGAAGGAGTTGTTTTTATTAGACATCTGTTATATAAGCAAAGTGATATTAATTAGTATTTTCGATGTATATCTCCTTATTTCGTGAGGTGAGACGATAAGGAATGAGAATCCGGTTAGAAGCTCTTTCTAAAGGCGGCTGGGGCACGCAACATCAGCAAGAGGTTCAAGCGGACTGACAACGATTGTCAATTATGAGAAAAGCACAACTCCCGAGGTTTATGAGGCTGTGAGGATAACCTACTGTCCTTGCATTGATACGTTTGGCCTCATCTATGCCACTTTAGTTCTCGAGACAGCTGGGGCACGTAAACACGAGAAGAAAAGTAATAGTCGTCCTAAAACGGTCACATGTGGAAGGGTCGGATGTGTCGACGAAGCCCTTGCACCTTGGAAGGATAAACTAGACACCAAGTGTCGTGCTGTGGCTCCAACACTGATGGTTCGCATTATGCCCCAAGCGTTACTAGTAGTAGGATGGCATAGACTATTGATTTTATTTTTTACCAAATAGGGTCGTTATAGTCGGCTTTAATTTAGATATTAAATTTGCGACATAACCAAAAGACCCTTTCACCTCTCGGGACAATTAGTTTTAGATAACCTATAAAACTAAGTTTGTCGCGACTTGGAATAACCAGTTTTAAGTTAATAGAAAACTATTAAGTTAATTGTTTTGGAAAATAAAATTAATTTAATTTTGCAAAACTTAATTGGTTATTATTTGTTTCAAAACCATCCTTTGTTTTATAACAAAACTTTAACAAGTTGTAAAAACAATTCAGAACTTGTTTTAATGTGATTGTTTTTAATATTTTAAAACTCCTTTTAAAACATGTTGGTATTTAGGTTAGTTACGTTATAACAATCTATAAGATAAAAGCAACCACAATAGCAAGATAAATATGTAAATCCATATGGCCAAAATTGTTCGATCTTGCTAGAGCCTAATAGCAAGATCAAACGGGTCACGGGGTCACAACACACAAACAACCACAAGGATGGACTTGAGTGCATCTTGTTGTCTTGAGCAACTCCCACTAACTCCAAGACTCCTCTTGGCATTCGGTTTTGCTTCGGGTTTGCTTCGGGTCTTCGTATCAACAATATTTAACAAGTAAATATAACAAAGACAAAAAGCCTATCTATTACAACTTTGAACCACAAGACGGGCCAAAACCATAAACTAAACTATTACAACTTTGAACCATCTCGGTGGCCAAAAATAATAGTTACAAAACCGAATAAAATATACAACCACAAAAAAATAAGGTCGAGCCGGATTTACATATCGCACAACAATCACAAAATAAAACCGGGCAATGTTTTGGTCAAGCAAAACAAATAAAATATTGACCAAAATAAAAGTGCCCTTAAAAATATACTTAGATCATAAACTTTAAATAAGTAAAGTTTGTGTTCTAATTCCGGTTAAAAAGACCGGTACCGACTCGTATGTTGTAACCAAGGCTCTGATACCACTGTTGGGTTTCCGTGGTGATTATACAAAACTTTATTTATCAAAAACCCGGTTCAATAAATAATAAATAATTAATTAAGCAAGTTAATTAATAAAAACGAAGCGGAAATAAAAACAAGTGATCAACAAAACGAAACCCGACAGGATCCGGTTACATATAAATACGAGCACAGTAAAATATATTTAACTACCGATGAGATAGATATACCTCGGTTAATGACTAACCGGTCGAGACACCGAGGTTCAACGAACAAGTGCTAGTAAACGAACCAACGAGACGCGATGTGCAAACCCGTGTAGCGGCGGCGGTGACCGACGACGAGTGGCGGTGACCGGCAGCGGCAGCCTGCAGTGAGCGGCGTCGTGGGGCGGCGACAACATACGGACGACGACGACATCCAGCGGCAGCAGCAGCGGCTGCAGGTGGCGGCCGGCAGTGGAGGTTGGTGGCTGGCAGCGGGCGGCTGGCAGCGGCGGCAGGCGGCTGGCAGCGGGCGGCTGGCAGCGGCGGCAGGCAGCCTTGGCCGGTTGCTATGTGGGTGTTCTTGAGAGAGTTCTTGTGTTCATTCAACAACTATGTTCATCCACACTCTACTCAAAACAAGCAAGACCCAACAACTTAAAGGTGTAGACATTCCTGCATGCTAGCCAAGTGTCGTTCATGCAAAATTGCATGTATTTCAATTGGCCTAAAGTTAGGTACGCGACAAGTGGCGCAGGGTGAGAATACCCGTGTCACCCGGTCCATGTACCCGTCTCTCAGTTAATACCTACTTATGATCATAAATAAAATTATGACCTGTCTCGTATGTTGTTCGTAATTACCAGTTAAACATGTTAAGTGGATTTTAGTTCGTTGCCCAAGGTGTAACTCTTACGGGTCAAGACCCGGTCGGCAGCGTTGACTTATCGAACCGGACATAATATCCAACAAGTTGCTTGAATTCTATGTTATGGTTTTGGGTGAATCTTGTGATATTACACCAATTAGGAATAGTGAAAACACGAGTATAATAATAGGTGATGAATGATGTAAACTTAGGATGATTGGCTTGATTTGAAAACATGAATGATGAACTGTGTGATTTTAATGAACTGTTTGTTTCATTGTTCTTATTGCACACACCTGAAATGTACGACATCAGCTGCATAAGGTACGACTACCAGATGCACACCACACACTTCAGGATTGCACAATCTCTGAACGTACAACACTTAGTTGCATGATTTACAACCACACGCTACACACCGTACACTCGAGGGTCGCACACTCCTAAATGTATAACTCCTGATGCACCATGTACAAAGGGATTAAGCTGAGTCGCACACTCGCACATCTTCTGCGTACAAGACACCAAAGCAAGGAGTACAATCTACTTTAAGCATGATCGCACACTGTCAATAGGCCGCACACTGACAAGTGGGCCGTGCACTATTATGGTTGGGCTATATTCTAGTGGGCCGCACACTAATTAAGCCCAAACCTTCATTAAACCGCACATATCACTCTCCACTTTAATGTCTGTTAACTGTGAGGATACTTGTACATGAATGGTATAATATGCAATAGTTGATACTTGGACACTACATGGTAGATACGTGTAGATATTACATGGTTACATGTATACAGTCCAAATATTGGTAACCATAATAGGACGTGGTTGACCAAACTTAGGATAAATACTCTATCTACCGAGCAATCAAAGGTGAGTTCACACTAACACTTAAAGCATGTATTCTCGGTGGATTGGAAACCTAATATTCCGGGGGAACGTAATAGTAATTAAACAATACTCATAATTCATGCTTCTAGTGTGCTAAACAAAACTCTATCATGAAGTCCCTAATACTTACACCGATTAGTCGCAAGATATGGCGAACGGGATATTATTTGATAACGCTATTAGGTTTGACACCGTGCCTTGGAGGACTGGAGTGAACTAGTATGGCCTTATAACCGATCGATAATGAGAGACATTGATCAAGGGAAAAATGCACTATAGTCTCAGTTTCGGTACCACACAGTTTAGTAGCTTACATGGGGTAGCTCCCCGTGGCATGTTTTATAATTGGTAACTTAAATAAGTAATGTTATTGGGATAAAACGAGAAAACCTTTTTGAAAACTGTGAACTCGCCAACTTTATGTTGACATACTACTGCATGCTTGTGGGTCCTTAGGTGCTGCGCTAGAGTCTGCTCAAGGAAGTGTACTGATCATCTAAAATCCGTTATTGGATTCCTACTTTGAAAACTTATGTTCTAAACTATTAATGGATTTTGTACTTAATGCTTCCGCTAAATATTTTAACTTTATTTTAAGACTTTCAATGTGATGTCACTAATCTTATTTGTAATGATGGTTTTACTTTATTTATCTTGAATGTTCAAATATGATTGGTGGCATGTTCCGGTCAGTCGCACACCTCGCGGTGATACCTCACATAGTGGAAAAATGAGGGTGTGACAGATTGGTATCAGAGCCATTGGTTATAGTGAACTCGGTTTTAAAAAGAAAAAGTCTTTTTGAGAAAAACCAGACTATAACTCGTTTTATACTAATCGATCCGCAACGACACTACACTCCAAGAAAGATTCAGCGCCCTAGACTACGAAGCATAAGTATATGCTTACTTATAATTTCCTTAGTATATTACGTGGTATTATGCTTAGTAATGAATTATGTTATATTACTTATTTATCCCTCTTTTAAGTGTTTGTTTGGAAACCTACGTACTTTAGTTATATTTCTTTCTATCTTCTTTCTCTTAAATCTTTCCGACGTCGCTCTCATTCTGTGTTTATGTGGATGCGAAGAAAATGAGCCAATGCGGCAGAGGTAACGTGAACCTAACTCAGGACCAGCTGACGGCCCTAATCAACGTTCGGGTGGCTGAAGATTTTGCAGCTCACCCAGGAGGTACAACTAATCCGAATCAGTCTGGGATGTCTACATCCTATTCTCGTGTCACACTACCTATCTTAAACTTATTCGTTTCTCCCCACATGACAGGTCAACCTGCACCCACTCAGCCTCGAGAATGCACTTTCAAAGCTTCCATGGAATGCAAGCCTCATCCTTTCAATGGCACTAAAGGAGCTATAGGCCTTCTGCATTGGATCGAGAAGGTCGAGTCAGTATTTGAGATATGTGATTGTCCAGCTAATTGTCGGGTGAAGTTTGCCACTGCTACTCTCGAAGGAAATGCGCTTTCATGGTGGAACGCACAAATTCAGATTCTCGGATTGGCAGACGCCAATGCTACTTCTTGGAATGACTTCAAGGATTTGATCAAAGAGGAGTACTGTCACAGGGATGACATCCAAAAGCTTGAAGTGGAGTATTACGGACTGAAGAGTGTTGGGTCTGAAATTAAGGCGTACACCAAGAGAATCAGCGCTACTACCGATGCTACTAGGGATAACAAGCACAAGTGTTATAACAACAAAGGTTCCAACTCTTCACAACCTCAAGCTCAGCAAAAGAAGGTCGAGGGAAACAAAGGTCCTAACCAGCAAACCGGTGGCTATCTGGGAAACCTCCCTAAGTGAAACAAATGCAACCAACACCACTATGGACAATGTGAGAAGGGCCACTGTCAGTGATGCAACAAGCTTGGGCATGAAGCAAAGGATTGTAGGAGCCCGCACCCAGCCACGCAAAACCAACCACAGCAGCAACAATAACAGCAGCACCAAGGGAACAACAGGGGATGTTTTCAGTGCGGGGCAGTTGGGCACATGAAGAAGAATTGCCCACAGCTGAATCAAAATTGCAACAACAACCAAGGAGCTGGAAACAACAACAATGGCAACAACGGCAACAACGGCGCAAGGGGACGCGCGTTTGTGATTGGCACAGGAGAGGCAAGGAATGACCCCAACATTGTGACCGGTAAGTTCTTACTCGACGACCATTTTGTTTTTATACTGTTTGATTCTAGAGCCAATGCTAGTTATGTATCATTAAGTGTTAGTAAGATGCTTAAGTCTCCACCAACTCCTTTGAACACTAAGCACATCATCGAATTGGCCAATGGTAGAAATATCGAGGCTACCCACATCGTCAACGATTTTAAACTTGTGTTGTCCGGTCAGCCTTTCTCCATTAGTCTCTTTCCTATCGTTCTTGGAAGCTTCGACGTTGTTATCGGAATGGACTGGTTATCCCAGCATTGAGTGGAAATACTCTGTCAAGAGAAAATCGCCCGCGTTCCTTGTTCTGTCGGCGAACCTCTTGTTATTCAAGGTGAAAAGAGTGGTGCTGTTGTAGGCATCATCTCATTCTTAAAAGCCCAGAAGTGTTTGCGAAAAGGGCATACCGTTATTCTAGCTCTTGTCATCGATACTCAGGCGAAGGAAAAGAAGATTAAAGATATTCCTATTGTTCGTGATTATCCCGAGGTATTCCCGAAAGAATTTCCTGGCCTCCCACTTCACCGTCAAGTCGAGTTCCAAATCGAGCTAACTCCAGGAGCGGCACCTATAGCTCGTGCACCTTATTGTTTAGCCCCAACAGGATTGGAAGAACTATCTACACAACTATAGGAGCTACTAGATAAGGGTTTTATTCATCCTAGCTCGTCACCCTAGGGAGCCCCCATACTCTTTGTCAAGTAGAAGGATGGCACTTTCCGTATGTGTATCGACTACCGCAAATTGAACAAAGTGACTGTCAAAAATCGCTACCCACTACCTCGCATCGACGATCTATTTGACCAGTTGCAAGGGTCAAGTTTCTATTCTAAGATCGATCTAAGATCGGGCTATCATCAGTTGAGAGTCCGAGATGAAGACATCTCTAAAGGCCTTCAGGACGTGTTACGGTCACTACGAGTTTCTGGTTATGCCATTCGGATTAACCAATGCACCTTCGGTTTTCATGGATCTCATGAACCGAGTGTGTAAACCTTACCTGGATAAGTTCGTATCGTTTTCATCGATGACATCTTGATTTACTCGAAGAGCCAAGAGGAGCACGAGCAACACCTCTGTCTTATTCTCGAACTCCTTCGAAACGAACAATTCTATGCCAAGTTCTCGAAATGCGAATTTTGGTTATGAGAAGTCCATTTCCTCAGACATGTGGTCAATGAAGCTGGGAATCATGTTGATCCAACTAAGATTGACTCTATCAAGAACTGGCCTGTACCTAAAACTCCGACTGAAATCCGTCAATTCTTGGTTCTGGCAGGTTACTATCGTAGATTCATCAAAGGTTTCTCAAAAATCACTCAACCCCTCATGACTCTAACACAAAAGGGTATCACTTACAAGTGGGGTGGTGCTCAGGAGTCCGCGTTTCAGCAGCTGAAGGAAAAGCTGTGTAGTGCATCTATCCTTTCGTTACCAGAAGGTACTGATGGTTTCATATTCTATTGCGATGCGTCTATTCAAGGACTCGGTTGTGTGTTGATGCAAATCGAGAAGGTCATCGCTTACGCGTCACGCCAACTCAAAGTTCATGAAAAGAACTACACTACCCACGATTTGGAACTGGGGGCTGTAGTTTTCGCACTCAAGATATGGAGACATTACTTGTATGGCACCAAATGTACGATTTACACTAGCCACAAGAGTCTCCAACACATTCTAGATCAGAAGGAGTTAAATATGCGGCAACGCAATGGCTCTAACTTCTGAACGATTACGAGTGCCCGATCAAGTACCATCTGTGACAACCGTCAAATTTGCATGTATCCGTACAATTAATTAATGATTGATTAGTGCTTAACGACTGTGCTGATTTACATTTTATGACTTAAACTGCTTTCTGATTACGGCATCATACCTACATGTGCATCACATATTGCATACTGTCACCTCATTACTACATACAACAATATTGACATACATGATGCACAAAGCACAGTTAGCACAATTAACGGATAAATCAGGAATATGCTGACGGGGTTCAGTACATAGACAGACAGTAATTTGAGACCCAGTATGAGCCAGAAACAAAGTATCACACGAGTGTGGTGTGTAGGGAAGTAAGGATCACAAAACTGCGTCACTAGGTGATAGTTTAAGTGCCGGAAAGTGCCTAAAACTCACCCAAAGTGCAGAATTCTGCACATTTCAGCAAAATTCAGCATTTAACATACTAATTTCATACAGAAAACATGGCAAAATGGTCCTGTATGCTTTCCTAAGTGTCGGGAATTAAAAGTGTCACAAAAATTTACATAAAGGACACTATACGGTATAACTTACCACTTTAACGAAACGGTATCTAACCGAACAACCGGACATTACCCGGAACACCAAAATATTGCTAGAAGCATTGTTTTACTTTTTCTGAGCTAGTTATGGTTCCCGAACACACTAACATACTATATAATGCAAGATACACCTAAAACACTAGACTTTACATTTAACCCCTAACTAATTACCTACTTAACATTTAAAGTTACACAACCCCCCCCCCCCATGCTAATCTACGGCCCAAGTAGTGGCCCCCACCCCCCAAGATTTCATAATCTTCCTAAATCTCATCTTTATCTTTGCATAGATTGTGTAAGATATGTCATGTACTATTTGGACATAAGAACCTTTGGTTAATAGGAATTAGAGGATTATAAGAACATGATCATCTTTCATTCAACTCACCACAACTCTCTCCCTTCCCTTTGGCTTGTTCTCGGCCGACCCCTCTCACCCACACCACCATTGTTTTCTTTCCAAGTTCATGCAATCCAAGGTTATCACAAGGTGTGAGGTGCAAGATTAGAAGGCTTGGTGTTTGCGGATCTTGAAGGACCACCTTTGTTTGCTTTTATCCACTCCATCTTCAACTTGTTTCTTCCCTAGCTTAAAGCTAGTAGTAAGATCCTTGAAAACCCTTATTTACTTCTATTTTGCTTGATTAAAAGATGTGTTATGATGAAAAACACAAGAACACTAAAAGACATAAACTTGAATCTTGAACATAAAGATTTCATATGATAAACTATGGATGAAATGATATTGTTTAGTGTATAAATGATGTTTGCTTGTTGATTACTAGAAGTATTGATGTTGATCATTTCATGGAACTTGCTAGGTTATGATTAAATACAACCTTCTGGGGTAGCCCAGTTGGCCAGCCTCACCCAGGCCTCTACTTGAGGTCACCGGTTCGATTCCCGGCAATGCCCTTATGGGGTGTTGGGGCTCTTCACCGTGGGTAATCACCGCCAGGCAGCTATGGGGCTAAGCTAGCTTGCGGAGTTGCAATACTCCGGCGGATGGGAGGTCCGTGCAACTACCCCCCCTAGTTTATGATTAAATACATGATTTAGCAAGTTAGAAGATGATTATGTAACAACATAAAATAGTTATCTTCTTGATTTAACATGAACTTGAAAATAAAATGATTTTCTTGAAAAGTAATAAACAAAGTAGGTTAATGATCTTGTAAATCCAAGATTTGTGAATGATTTTCCAAGAAAACCAAGACCAAAATGTGATTCCTAATGGATCATGATTTTTACATAAACCTACACTATGTTTAGTGGAAAAACAAGCATATAAACATTGGTGAAACAAGGGAGTTAGTGAATCAACATTTTTGTGAAATGTGTTTACAAGTTGTAAACACTTAGTTTCTTTAAAAATGAGATTTTTAAAGGGATGAACCCACTTTAAAGGGTAACTAAACCCACTAAACACTTTACCAAGTTACTACAAGTTTTCGTGAAAAGATCAAGTTCATGCTATTATGTAAATTGAATAGTTATTGCACTTGGTAAGTGTAAGATGTTTAGGGATGATTGTTGATTATTGTGTGATGGTTTTTGAAAAGAAAATGATATGCTAAAAAGCATGGACACCTCCATTTTTAGGGGAAACTATGGCGAAATTTTCTAAAAATACCAACACTTAGAAAATATTTTCTAAATAAGTGTTTACTAGTGTATTTTAAACTATGTTTTCCAAATATAAACTTCGCCATGGAGGTTGTACATAATTTCAAGTATCGGAGGTTGGGTTTTTATAGATAAAAATGGATGAATATATATTTAGAATATATATTTACAAGAAAGACATTTGTGTGAGTATTTGTATACTTTGTGGAGTGATTATATTATTTTAGGATAAAATAATATAACCTAACATAATACCAAGAACTTACAATTCCAAAGTAATACCAAAAATCACAAGAAATGATTACATAAGTTACACACTTGATATTGTGAAACCGTAAGCAAAAACGTAACTTATAAAATATTCCGGAAAATACTCTTATAGGTATATTTTGGTGAATATTATTTTGGATACGAAAGAATGATTTTATTACAAAGTATTTCATACTTTGACAAAAGAGAAAATATTATTTTTTGGGGAGTTAAAATATATTTTCTTAGTATATTTAAGAGATATATGATTTTTGGGAAAAATATATATTTTCTTGAAATGCATTAATTTGGACAAAATAAGTTTATATATATTTTCCAAGTGAGACTTGAAAATATATTGTTTTGGAAATATATATGGGATATTTATTAAGGAAATACGTACACACTGGAATACGACGCCAACACATGGCAAGTTATAAATGTAAGAATACGAATACACAAGCATGAGATACTCCCATCCTTGGGAAGGAAATACGAATAACAATACTTGAGAAGTATTATTACAAAATATTGAAGACACTTTAAAACGTAACTCAAAGGCACTAATCAATACTAAGACAAGGCACGACCCGCTCGTCTAACAGGCCATAGTACGCATGTAGGTAGTAGTGCGTTCTAGAGGAAGCTTCGAGTTACATTGGATACGAAGACGCAAAACAGTGAGTTCATGTCCCCCTTTTCTTTTAACTGTTTCTAGTTTTATACTTCGGGGGTGAAATACATGTTACAATTATTACAAATGCTTTATACATGGTATGGTTAGCTAAGGAGGGTTACTGCTAGATCATGTGAATGAGTAGGGCGATTAAGGCCATCAATCCTCGTTGTAGGACTGAGGGGCATGAGTGATAGATCTATTTGGGTGTAGCGAGCCCCACCTCTGAGTCCGCTGAGTGGACCATGTGGTGACTATGTCTTACAGCCGGAAGCCCGGTGCGAAATATGCTAGATTTGAGTCTTCCTGCATCACTTCACACATATCAATGGCCTTGCAAACCATTGGTGATCTCTTTTTCCTTATTGCTACATACCAGGGACTTACATATATACTTACAATGTTTTCAAAGGTTTATACATACACACGAATGAACACATGAACTCGCTCAACTTTTGTTGATGTTTTCAAACTACATGTATTTTAGGGAATTTATAAGTGGATCTGGCGGGCGCTGGAAGTTTTTATGCTGCGTTAAGAATAAAGATGTCATCCATGGTCTTTGAGTTTGGTTAGTGTGTCTTATTCCTGGACGAGACACGTCTTCCAAACTTTGGTGTTATTCAATATCTTTTGAAGAGTCCTTAATGAACTCATGAATAATTTGTACGGTTTGTAAAATTTGAATTTGAAGTCTACGTTTTAAAGCAATGTTGTTATGTTTTAAACTTATTTAATGGATGATAAACCTATGGTTTTTTATCATATTGGTGATGTTATGATTGAATGCAATGATATTAAGAAAGTCACACCATAATCACGCTTCCGCAAAAGTCAGGGTGTGACACCATCCAGGCAAGGCAAACATTGTAGCCGATGCCCTCAACTGTAAAGACACCAGACCTAAGCGTGTTCGTGCGCTTCAGCTTACTATTCATTTGAATCTTCCTGAATAGATTCGTAACGCTCAAGTCGAAGCCCCGAAGGAAGAAAACCTTTTAGTAGAAGCCATACGAGGCATGGAAAAGCAACTCGAGCTCAAGGACCATGGCATTCATTACTTTATGGAGCGTATCTGGGTTCCAATATATGGAAATCTCCGAGGGCTTGTAATGGACGAAGCTCATAAGTCTCGTTACTCGATACATCTTTTTCCGATAAAATGTATCACGACCTCAAAACCTTATACTAGTGGCTGAACATGAAAGCAATCATCGCGAAGTAGGTCAGTAAATGCCTGACCTGCGCAAGATTCAAGATTGAATACCAGAAGTCGTCTGGATTACTGCAACATCTAGAATTGCCGGAGTGAAAATGGGAGCAGATCTCTATAGATTTTGTCACTGGCTTACCTAGATCTCAGAGTGGGAACAACACCATCTGGGTGATCGTAGATCGCTTAACTAAATCTGCGCACTTCCTCGCAATCAAGGAAATAGACAAGTTCGCAAAACTTTCCAGCATTTACTTAAAGGAAGTAGTCGCTAGACATGGAGTGCCAATCTCCATTATCTCCGATCGTGATCCTCGTTTCTCATCCGATTTATGGCAAGCTCTACACAAATCTTTCGACTCACGTCTAGACATGAGCACCGCCTATCACCCGTAAACAGATGGTCAGATCGAACGTACCATCCAAACACTCGAAGACATGCTGCGAGCGTGTGTTATTGATTTTGGCAACGGTTGGGAAAGACACCTACCTTTGGTGGAATTCTCTTACAACAATAGCTACCACACCAGTATTTAGGCTACTCCGTTCGAAGCGTTGTACAGACAGAAATGCCGATCACCTTTGTGTTGGGCTGAGGTTGGCGACATCCAAATCACTGGCCCTGAACTCGTACTCGACACGACGGAAAAGATTTCCCTAATCAGACAACGAATGGCAGCAGCGCGTGACCGTCAGAAAAGCTACACCGACAAGCATAGAAAACCGTTGGAATTTCAAGTCGAAGATCTAGCCTTACTGAAAGTCTCACCTTGGAAAGGTGTGGTCCGTTTTAACAAACATGGCAAGCTTAATCCACGTTATGTCGGACCTTTCGAAATCACTGAAAAGATCGGCACTATGGTGTACCGACTGAACTTTTCTGAAGAACTCAGTGGCGTACACAACGTGTTCCACGTGTTTAATCTGAAGAAATGTTTGTTTGGTGAAACTCTCATCGTTCCTTTCAAGGAACTCACTATCGAATATCAACTTCGTTTCATTGAGGAAGCAGTTGAGATTATGGATCAAGAGATCAAGACTCACAAGCATAGCAATGTGACACCTGTGCCTCTGCGACCATCAAACAAATTCCAAATCAATGAAATATTGTGTTTCATACTTGGAATTTGTATAAATATGTGTATCATTTTCACATATCAATTCTTGATCGATTTCGAGCTTCAAATCGCTTTCTGGAAGGTTATACACGATCTGATGCGTAAGTATACCCAGTTTAATGCAACAAACACTCTGGAACAGTGACATAGGCTTAACATACCTTAAATAACCTTTACATAACTTAGAAATAAGTTTTGGAGGGTTTGGTGTGGCGAAATCAAGTTTATTCGCTTAAAGGGACTAATTTCGACAAACTACGAAAGTATGCCGATTCGTACTGTAACGAACATTTTGGAACTTGATCATAAGTTAAATATGCCCTAAATATCCTTTACATAGCTTAAAAATAGTCTTTGAGGTGTTTGGTGCGCAAAAATAAACTTTTGGGTCAAACAGGGACTAAAAGCGTCAAAAAGTGCACAAGTTTGCATTTTCGCGTATATCTTACGTTCTGAATATATCCGGACACCCAAAAATTTATGTAATCATTAAAATATTTTATTTTAGTGATTGGCATGGTAAAATTCCATTCGTCGCTTAATTTGGATCGTTTTTGCGTTCGTTACGACTTCCGTCGTAATTAACCGAATAACGCAACCGTACGACCAAACGAACCGACATCCGAGATGTTTTTGATCATATTTTAAGTTCCCTATACTTTAACTTCATTATAGAGCTTAGAAATGGGGTTAACGGGGTTTAAACGTGCCAAAAATGCATCGAAAACCAAGTTTCAGGCTTGCAGGGACCATTTTTGACAATCTGTCAAAGATGGCTTGGAGGGGCGCGTAAGCCAGAGGCTATTCTTACGCGGCCCGCGAGAGCCCATCAGACAGAAACATTGAATCTAGTCCAAACAGCTGAATTTGATGGTTTTGTTGCTTGTTTTTCAATACCATTTGATGGTTTTCATGCTCCCATTGTATTTCAAAACCTTGGGCCCAAGTGTAAGGTCATGATCGAAGCACGGTTTACAAGGAACGATCCTAACGGTTATGGGTTTTCTATAAATACCCAAGCTTTCATTTCTCATTCCTCACAATCTGATTCAAATAGCTCTAAGTTGGGGTTTAACACTTCATACCTGAGCAATTTGGATCAAGATTTCCTTGCTTGGACCCTTTGTAAGTATTCCTTCGTGCTTTTATGCGCTTTTAAGCGTAAAAGTCAAACAGTGTTTGACTTTCTGCTTTGACCAGTCTTTGGTCAACACAAAGTTCGTTTGAACTTTGCAACGTGAGCGTAATCACAATGGTTATAGTCCCGTGTGACTATACATACTGATTACCACGTTGATTAGGTGTAGTGGCGAGTCATAGTTTCGGTCAAAATGCGTGTTTATGCTTATTTTGCAACCAAACTATTCTTGGGTATCAAGACCCTTTGTCTTGATATCAAACTTGTTTTCAAACTTCGTTAAACATGTTTCAACATGTTTAACTCGTCACTTTTAGATTAGTGCTTATATAGGGTCGTAAGATAAGCGGTCTAAACAATCGCTTAGACTTTCGAACCCGACCCGTTTGGTCGATCATTAGGATCCGACCAAACATGTTTTGTGACCATAGTTGTATAGGGAATAACCTTCCGAGGTTATACCTTATGGTCACTTCGTTTAGTTAGTTGTATGATAGGTAGTTTATATGCCTTAGGTAAAATGACCAAAATGCCCTTTTCATGCATAATTGATATTTAAGCATATGTAACTTAAACTTTTGTCACTTAACTGATTATGCAACATATTTAAACATGTTTAGGCATATAATACTTGTCATAGGACTAGTTAGGCATTCCGAACGCGCTTTGCGCGAACGACGCGTTAAAGTAGCATAAGCTACCTAAACGGGTCGTAATGGGTCGTAAGCACTTAGGTTAGGTTTTGATTAAGAATGTAGGCTTTGTTAAACCATATCGTATGAGTTCCAACACTCATTTGGTTTACGAAACCTCATCCTATCCGATCTTCCGATTTAGGTCCGGTTATTAATGTAAGTTACCTATATTAGGTGTCGTTTGGTTTCCGTGATCCCTCTAGCCTTGCTTGGTTGTTAGTCAAGACTTCTAAGCATCCTCAAGTGAGTACATAGTCCCCTCTTTTACGTTTTCAAATGTTTTGGGGTGAAACACATGTGCCTACTTGTTACTTTCATGCTTTTCATGTTTTTATATCATATACTTACTATGTTCATTAGTACGTATATAGTACATGATTTCATTAGGTTTTGCTATGTATGTTCACTTAGCATGCTAACACATTGATTTTAGTATATTACATTTTGTTGCATATGTTTATCTAGCATATGGACACATTGTTTTACATTCTGAACTGTTTGAACCGTTTGAAGCTGTTTGATCTATGTGAATTATTTGGATTGTTGGAACTGTTTGAAACTGTTTGATTTATGTGAACTGTTTGAAATTGATTGATTGATGTGAACCGTTTGAAACTGTTTGAACTGTTGGGTTAGGGAAGTGATTAGGTAACGGGGCAGGGGTAATGTGCTAAAAGCATGGTGGATACGCCGCTGGTACTTCCTATATATAAGTGCTTTTAACACATTATATATCGTTGCGTTATCTAGATCACTTGGGCAAAGATTATCAAAATAAAGTTATACTACAAGGTTTTTCTAACATTATAAAATATTCGAGTTTTATTTCAAAAACGATTTACAATCTGGGTTTATTTAAAACAAATGTTTTGAGTTAAGTTTCATGGCATCAAGGTTTTATAAATTATAACAAATCTGTTTTGACTTGGTTATTTCAATTTACATTACAAACATTTTATAAAACTTGGTTTTCTAATTATCAATTAACAAAGGTGTTCAAGTTATTTTCAAAATATAAACGAGCCATGAATCTGACACTCACATAAAACCTATGTACTCGCCGGCATTTTTATGTTGACGTATTTTCACATGTGTTTCAGGTACCATAGTTGGTGATATTTGATGATGATATTGATGCATGCTCACATAAGAATGGACGAGGCCTTAGTGACTTAATAACAATGAAAGTCTATTTGTTCATGTTTTGTTTCTAGTTACAATACAATGTAATAAACTTAATTCAATAAAACAGAACTTTTATCCATGTCTTATGAAACAATGATTCTGTCGCTTCACTCCCCGACGTTTCCGCCGCGGTTTGTTGTTTTAACACGGTCGGGGTGTGATAGAAAAGTTGGTATCAGAGCTCATGGTTATAGGGAATTAGGTTAATAGTAATGCTTTGACCTAGTCTATAACCTTCCTAGGACCCTAACGCGAGTTTACTTGCGTTTAGTCATAAAACAATACCGTTGCCTATCTTTAGGTAACAACCACAATAAGAACACAAATTTCGAATCTGCTTTGAAAACTAATCATCTGTTCTAGGATGATTTATTATAAGGTTTTAAACCATCAAAGTTTTCAAAATCCCGTCAAAGTTTGGGTCTTATTAATGTGAACACGTGCAATCTGGAAGGGTGGGTGCCTGTATCCTGAGTTTTCTGTCTAAGGCTAGAGTGTTCGTAAAAATCCGCATAATCGGACCAGTCACTCTTACCTGGGAACTCTTGGGATGAGTGTCCACTTATAGGCTAAAGCATGTCTTCGTGATACATTATGAGGACCTATTTACTTTAATTCAGCTTTTGTGTGTCGTTTGTTTGCTTCGTGGTTCTAACAAATGACCATCATTCATGCCTTTTTGGTCGGTAATTATTACACCCTATTCTTACCCAATGCCATTTCACTTGTTTTATCTCATGCTTCCTCTTTTAGAATGCCTCCACGAAGCGACAATCAGATACCTAATGAAGAACTGGCAGCTATCATTACGCAGCAAATGGCTGCTGCAATCCCAAACATCATTGCTCAATGTAACCAAGCCCTCAATAACAACAATAATGCTCCCTGTAACTTCAAGACATTCAACTCTGCCAAGCCATCAAAATTTTCTGGGTCTCAAGGAGCGACTGCACTTCTACAATGGTTCGAGAGTCTAGAGAGCACCTTCAGACACGTTCAGTGTCCAAACGAGCAAAGGTTGAGTTCGCATCTAGTGTTTTTGAGAAACGAGCTTTAACATGGTGGAATGGTGTGATGAGAGATAGGGGTGCCGAGGTAGCACTGGCTCAAACCTGGGAAGAGCTTCGAGCTCTAATGATGAGGGAATTTTGTCCTCGTCATGAGATTAGAGCATTGGAAAGGGAATTCGACGATCTTAAGCAAGATAGCGGTGAGCATCGAGCCTACACGGACCGTTATGAGGAGTTAAGTCTGTTGTGTCCGAACATGGTTATGCCTTTGGATAAGGCAATCGAAAAGTACATTGATGGCCTCCCTGACTCAGTTCAAGACATTGTGACTGGTAGCAATCCCACTACAGTCAGACAGGCCATTGAGCTATCCGCTACCTTGACTGAATCCCAGATCAGGAACGGTAAACTTTTCCGAAAGGGTAACAAGAAACCGATCGAGGAATCAAAGTCAAAGGATGAGCAGACTGAATCCCCCAAGAAGTCAAAGAAGCGAAAGGCTTCCCAGAACTTCTCCGTGGTTGCTCACAATGATCAAGTTGTCCCCAACCAACCAGCTCAACCCCCTGCTAGGAAGCCATACAACGGGACTGCACCCTTGTGCAACCAATGTAGCCTTAATCATCATGCCAGTGTAAAGTGCCACAAATGTCAAATTTGTGGACTTATAGGTCATACAACAAGAGTTTGCCCAGCTGCAGCTGCACCAAATCAAGCTGACAACAACCCTGCTCAAGCTCGTTTTCCACCAGGTTCATGCTTCAACTGTGGCGAGATGGGCCATTTCCTAAGAAATTGCCCAAAGCTTGCTAATGCGAATCCAGCGCAGGGATGAGCATCTGACCAATTAGAAGACAACGTTGTTTAGAAATAATCAAGCCTTATGTATTATTTTCTTTTGTTGTCAAGGTCTATGAAACAGTTGTTGTTGTTTATAAATAAATCATTTATTTACATCGCAATGTACAAATGTGGTTGCTTGTATAAACAACATATCCCCTACGATACCGACAACCAAGGAACCGTGTTCCTTGTAGAACAGACTACCCCCCAAAATTCTTCCATTTTATGATCTCTTGCGTTTCCACAAAAATCCTAAGTACTCGTTTCTTCCAAGGAAACGAAGTATAAGGCGCAAGTTACAACTCTGGACGAATACCCAAAGTACCACTATAAATCCTTAATAGGGTACCTAAGGGTATTTCCGTAAGTCCTTAATTGTTGTCTACCTTAATTCGAATATTACGTTTCCTTGTAAACAAAATCGAATTTTTGGAAGATCATCCTATCCTTTCAGATAGATTCTTGAGGACGTTGAAGTCCATCGACTGGGTTCCTGGTATAACTTGAATACCCATGTCCAAGTCAACGTCAAGTTAATAACAATTAATAACAAATTAATAACCAAGAAAACAATTATGTGCTTATGTGTTTATGTGTTGACCCAATCAAAGTTGTCTCAAGCTTGTTCAAATTCTATCCCTTTCACATTATAAAACAAACTGTGCGAACTGTGCAAGAAATTACATAATTATGGATGCATACATAATTATGGAATTTAGTGCACAGAAACCACAGAAAGTTTTGTCATGTGTCTAGAGTTAATTCTATTCCTTTCCATTTCTGAAGAAGCACCCGTTGAAAATGACTCCGTCCGTTCATTTTCGTTTCTGAAGAATGTTCGTTGAGGGAAATGAATATCCTTTTGGTTATTCTATTCATTTCCATTTCTGATGAAGCAACCGTTGAAAATGACTCCGTCCGTTCATTTTCGTTTCTGAAGAATGTCCGTTGAGGGAAATGAATATCCTTTTGGTTATTCTATTCATTTCCATTTCTGATGAAGCAACCGTTGAAAATGACTCCGTCCGTTCATTTTCATTTCTGAAGAATGTCCGTTGAGGGAAATGAATATCCGTTTGGTTATTCCTTCATTTCCATTTCTGATGAAGCAACCGTTGAAAATGACTCCGTCCGTTCATTTTCGTTTCTAAAGAATGTCCGTTGAGGGAAATGAATATCCTTTTGATTAATGGTGAAGTGCCAAGTTAACCCTAATTCTCTCTCTAGCATGGCGATTTTGGCTCTCTTTAAAACCTTCGATTTTTCTTCATGATCTTCGTATAACAGTCTGATTATTAGATTATTGATTCATCAATACATCTAATTCGAACTAGTTAGCGGAGTAATTGGGTTGAATCTAGGGCGTGACAACTCGAGTTTCCGACTTTCACTTTCGCATTAAATGCACGTTGACTTTGACTGTTTAGTTGTTTGACTTGTCTGACTTGTAACTGTACACTTCGTGTTATAATAAAACGTATTGTGTTTGCATGATTATGTGTTTGGTTGTTCAACATAGACTTGTTTAGAAACTTAAACTGTTACCACATCAGTGAACCCGACGAAACAGAAGTTGATTCGCCAAGAACATCCCGACGAAACAGGATCCGTTTCGTCAACCCAATCTCGACGAAACAAAAGTGTTTCACCGAGCCCAGATTCGCCGAAGCCCATTACGGGCCCAGTACGGTACAACGAGTATATCAACATACACTGACTTCTGTTTCACACCTTTGGCAAAAATAAGAAACCCTAGAGCTCTTTCTCTCCTGTGTGACGGCAGTTTGAGGTCCCCGAAGATATTCTTAGCGATCAATTCGTTATTTCTCTTATCTCGGTTAGTTGCGTACTTGTTTAATCGATTTCTTGATCCTGTGATGTCTCGAGATATGCTTGTATATGTTTGTCCGATTTCTGGAATGCATGTGTTTATGAGTATGATGATTTTGATTGTTTTTATGTCTAGATAGTGCAGCCATGTGAATGATGATTACTTCATGATGACACCCATTTGGTTTATATGTGCATGTGTAATTGTCAGTAACATGAGATCTTTCATGTGTGTGTGTGCAACTTATAAATAACATGCAAAATGTTATTGAAGGAACCGTAAGTCTTAATTCTTATACACATGGGTCATGTGAATTGTCAGAGAACCGATTAACATGATAGGGCCTTTGAACCCACTAAAAATCCATTGTGTCTATTCTTTCTTTTTTTTGTAAATGGCCGACAACTTATACACTAAACAAACTTCTATTGGGCCGATTGTAATATTATATTGATTGCAGATTGATGTTTTACAAACTGTTATATATGAACGATAATGACTGAACGGTTACAGTAGTGTATCAATGACTTCATGATGATTAGATGATGATTTCTGTGTTAATGATTTCCGTATGATTGCTTCTTGTTGATGTCGGCAGATTAGGGTTTCTATGATATTGCGTAACTGATGTAACTGATTGACGTAACTGACATCACCCCGTAACAGGCTTGACGAAATAGATCTCTTGGCGAAACAGAAAGTGTTTCGCCAAGGGCAGTCGACGAAACAGAACCTTGTTTCGCCAAAGGAGACCACGACGAAACAGAATGTGTTTCGCCAATATGTGTTTCGCCAATCTGTGTTTCGTCAAATGTATAATCTGCCCAAATAACTTAGTCTGATTCTGTCAAAATTAACTGAGTTAGTTAACTGCTGTTAGATGATGAACATGACTTGTATGATTACGAAAACGTGCAATGTGATACTCGATGTTTATTGATGAGATGTCCACTATGATTATACCAACGTGCCAACTTCATGAATACAAACTGATTATGTATACGTGCGTACTTTAGGACGTGACTGATTAACTGTGAGCATACTTAGCATACCGAGCAAACCAAGGTGAGTTCACTGCACTTTTCTAAGCATGCGTCCCGGTGGTTTGGGACATCTGGTAAACGTTTCTAAAGGGAATACCGGGTAAACTGTTATTTGGGATGTTGGTTATTGAACACAGAATCGATCATCTACCGTGTTGCCTGTAAGGCAATGGGGTAACTAGTTGATAGCGCTATAAGGTTTGACACCCTCACACCGGGCCGTAAGGACGGGCGTGATCTAGTTACCTGGACATCATTACCAATGCTTGGTTAGGGGCATTGGGGTTGGGCACACTCCCAGGTTATATTGGGCACACTCCCAGGTTATATTGGGCACACTCCCATGGTATATATTGGACACACTTCCAGTATATAAGACTCTCCTACGTTAATAAAAATCCCAAAACGAAACGATGAGTTGACTTAACAGATATCTGGTAACTACACACGTTAACAAAACCTTGAACTCACCAGCGTCGTCTGACACACTTGTCTGCATGCTTGCAGGTCGCTAGAATTCGTGACGTGGACTTGCTATCTAGGAGTGCTGGAGTGGTCATGGATCGAGCCTCTTGGATTAACTTATAAGTGAAACGTTGGTTTTGAACATTTACTATGAAACAATTGTTAAACGATTTACTATATGCTTCCGCTACACAACTCTTTGGGAGTAACCCTATGTTTGATATTTTCTATTGGTAATTCATGACATGTTTTATTTAAATATTTATCATTGGTTCAATGTGATTGGTGGCTCGAACTCTGATGAGTAACACGCCTCGCGGAGTTCCCGCAGGTGGTATTTTGGGGGTGTTACAGTTTGGTATCAGAGCCACTGGTTATAGCGAACTAGGTTTTAAAACGTTTTATAAAACCAGACTATAACCGAATACCTTCGAAGAATCGATCATGACACTCAGCTCCAGATTGCAAGGTTCGTCCCTCTTATACTCATTGTACTACATAGCTAGTGAACACCTACATACGATAATGCATATGATTGCACGTTTAGTACACCAATATGAATTCATGAACACTTTCACGTAATAAGTGACCGATAGGGTGGTCTTTCCCTAAACCTTCATAACATACGCTATATGATACTCTTTGATTCCTACTTGAGTGTGGGGAACCATTTGACATGAGTTAAGAGGAGCTGAGATGAACATGCAAATCACAATATTATTGTGGGTGCACACATAATAATAATGTGGGGTGCATGTGAGTCCCAGTAAGGCTTAACAAGTGGAAAAGGGGTTCTGTCCCGTTATTTGATCAATATGAAACATGACCAACCTATAGGGGCCATAGCAGTAATTGTCCCCCTACTCAAACATAAACGTGAACTTCTCAATTATAGTTGGATCCCTTCGAAACTCGGTGTTGACGAGTATTACCTGAACACCCATTAGAACGTCTAGCAAACCGCGTAGAATGTTAGGTGCTTATACAAACATCCTTGAGTTGGATGTCCCTGCGTAGGATGATTGAACGATACCCTTTCCTGCCCCTCCTCGTCTCCTGAAACTCATGGATTGACGTCTCCGATCCCGAAGTGTGATCACTTCCGCAACACTCTCGTATCAGATAGCGAACCACTTGAACCACTCGTAACGACGACGGACAAGAGGATGAGCGTAGCACCTTACCGACCTCTGTACGGGTTAAGTTAAAACATCATCAACCCAAGGAACAATGACAGTTTTGGGAGCCCTAGTAGCAGTAGCAACAACACTGGATGTGGTACTCGCGATGGGCAATTAGGATTGGTATGGACAACAGCAAGATTGTAACAACATGGTGGCCTTCGTGCTCATAGTAATAATTCACTTCGTCACTGTTCGGCTCAACCCTGGTACATCTCGAAACCAAACCTGCTAAGGAAACGGCAGATGGTGAGCCTATTAAAACCTCATATGGGTGTAGGAATGCAAACTCGACCTTGTGGGACAAGTGATCAACGTCGACCATTCTTCTGCTACCCTTGATAGATTTGACGCAGTAGCCGTGTGGATTGGCTACCCAGGTGTCGTATGTATACACCCAGTGAGGAGAAAGCCTTGTACGAGAAATATTAACTCTTGCAGCGTGTCAGAGTGGCACCACGGTTAACCTTATTTCAGAAAGAAAGGCCAGGAATGTCTACGGAAGAATTACCTTGCAATGTTAACCCTCAACACGGATGTCAAGACTAAGGAAAGGAGGATCAAGGATCCACCAACTACTCGTGACTTCTCCCTAAATGTTACCCGAAGAACTGTCAGGTCTATCTACACATCGACAGGTGGGATGTCAGATCTGTATCATGCAAGAAGTAACCCTCGTTATTGGTATACCTTACTACCTTACACCAGGAAGGTTGCAGGAACTGTCTAATCAACTCCAGGAATTTTTGGACTCGAGCTTCGTCGGACCTAGTTTTCGCTTTAAGGAGCCCCGTTATACTCCCGAAGAGAAGTTGTTCCGCATGTGTAACGATTATCGAGAACTCAACAAAGTGACAGTGAAGTGACAGTGAAGAACCGCTATCCTCTTCCACGTATTGACGATTTATTCGACTAGTTGAAAGGGTCGAGCTACTACTCCAAGATTGATCTGAGATCAGGTTATCATCAGCTGAGAGTCCGGGATGAGGACGTCTCCAAGACAGCATTCAGAACTCGCTACGGCCACTACGAGTTCCTAGTCATGCCATTCGGGCTAACGAACGCGCCAGCAGTTCTCATGGATCTTATGAACAGAGTGTGCAAGCCTTACTTAGACAAGTTTGTGATTGTTTTCATCGACGACATTCTGATCTACTCCAAGAGTCAGGAGGAACACGAGCAGCATCTACGATTTATCTTGGAACTTCCTCGAAAGGAACAACTGTACGCCAAGTTTTCAAAATGTGACTTCTGGCTTCGTGAAGTCCATTTTCTAGGCCATGTGGTAAGCAAGGATGGGATTCATGTTGATCCATCCAAGGTAGATTCGATCAGGAACTGGCCTGCACCGCGTACACCAACGGAAATATGCCAATTCTTGGGTTTGGCGGGTTATTACAGGCGACTTATTAAAGACTTCTCAAAGATCGCGCAGCCGCTTACATTACTGACACAGAAGGGTGTCACCTATCGTTGGGGTAATCCCCAGGAAACTGCTCTTCAGCACTTAAAGGATAGACTTTGCAGTGCACCTATCCTCTCATTGCCAGAGGGCACGGACGATCTTGTGGTTTATTGTGACGCATCGATACAGGGGCTTGGTTGTGTATTGATGCAGCGGGATAAAGTTATTGCTTATGCGTCACGTCAACTCAAGGTTCATGAACGGAACTACACGACGCACGATTTAGAGCTGGGAGCTGTTGTTTTCGCGCTTAAGATATGGCGACATTACCTGTATGGCACTAAGTGCACCATCTACACCGATCACAGGAGTCTCGAGCACATATTCAAGCAGAAAGAATTGAACATGCGACAACGCAGATGGGTCGAACTACTGAACGATTACGAATGTGCCATAAAGTACCATCCGGGCAAAGCCAATGTGGTGGCCGACGCCCTCAGTCGAAAGGATACTACACCTAGGCGTGTACGAGCATTGCAACTCACTATTCAGTCTAGTCTTCCTACACAGATACGAGATGCTCAGCTAGAAGCATTGAAATCAGAAAATGTCAGGGCTGAAGCCCTACGCGGCTCAAGGCAACGGTTAGAACAAAAGGCTGACAGAGCCTACTATGTAACAGGACGCATCTGGGTCACACTCTATGGCAACTTACGCGAGGTTGTAATGGACGAAGCTCATAAATCTCGCTACTCAGTACATCCTGGTTCGGATAAGATGTACCACGACCTCAGAACTACATATTGGTGGCCTAGCATGAAAGCTCACATAGCCACTTACGTTAGCAAGTGCTTGACTTGTGCGAGAGTTAAAGCGGAATACCAGAAACCATCAGGCCCACTACAACAACCTGAGATACCACAATGGAAATGGGAACAAATTTCCATGGATTTTGTTACTGGCCTACCTAGATCTCAGCGTGGGAATGACACTATTTGGGTGATCGTGGATCGACTCACAAAGTCTGCTCACTTCTTGGCTATCAAGGAAACGGACAAGTTCTCCACACTAGCAGACGTATACTTGAAGGAAGTGGTCTCAAGGTACGGGGTGCCCACCTCTATTATCTCTGATCATGATGCACGTTTTACTTCAGAACTGTGGCAAGCAATGCACAAATCTTTTGGCTCTCGTTTAGACATGAGCACAGCTTATCATCCTCAGACAGATGGGCAGTCTGAGCGCACTATTCAAACTCTAGAAGACATGCTTCGGGCGTGCGTAATTGACTTTGGCAATGGCTGGGAAAAACATCTGCCACTTGTGGAATTTTTGTACAATAACAGCTACCACACCAGCATTAAAGCTGCTCCATTTGAGGCATTGTACGGGCGTAAATGCCGATCACCTCTTTGTTGGGCAGAGGTGGGTGACAATCAGATCACAGGTCCAGAAATGGTAGTTGATACTACTGAAAAGATTGCTCAAATACGACAACGCATGGCAGCATCTTGTGACCGTCAGAAAGCATACGCAGATAAAGACAGGAGACTACTCGAGTTCCAGGTTGGGGATCGAGTGCTACTCAAAGTTTCAACCTGGAAGGGTGTTGTTCGTTTTGGCAAACGAGGCAAGCTCAATCCACGATACGTTGGACCATTCGAAGTCATAGAGAAAAATAGGCAAAGTGGCCTACAGACTGAACTTACCAGCTGAACTCAGTGCAGTTCACAACATAGTTCCTTTGAAGGAACTCACTATCGACGAGCGGTTGCAGTTCGTCGAGGAACCAGTTGAAATCACGGACCGGGATGTTAAGGTCCTCAAGAACACGAGAATCCCTCTTGTACGAGTTCGTTGGAACTCCCGTCGCGGCCCAGAGTTCACCTGGGAGCGTGAAGACCAAATGGAACTCAAGTATCCCCAGTTATTCGGAACCAATGCAACTACTACTGAGGCTGAAGCTACTATTGCAGAATTTCGGGACGAAATTCCAAATCAACGGGGGGATGATGTGACACCCCAGGAAAACCAGTGAACGATACAACTTACCTAGCTTCCTCAGTAACCGCATGCTAAATTTCGGGACGAAATTTCTTTCAAGTTGGGGATAATGTGACAACTCGAGTTTCCGACTTTCACTTTCGCATTAAATGCACGTTGACTTTGACTGTTTAGTTGTTTGACTTGTCTGACTTGTAACTGTACACTTCGTGTTATAATAAAACGTATTGTGTTTGCATGATTATGTGTTTGGTTGTTCAACATAGACTTGTTTAGAAACTTAAACTGTTACCACATCAGTGAACCCGACGAAACAGAAGTTGATTCGCCAAGAACATCCCGACGAAACAGGATCCGTTTCGTCAACCCAATCTCGACGAAACAAAAGTGTTTCACCGAGCCCAGATTCGCCGAAGCCCATTACGGGCCCAGTACGGTACAACGAGTATATCAACATACACTGACTTCTGTTTCACACCTTTGGCAAAAATAAGAAACCCTAGAGCTCTTTCTCTCCTGTGTGACGGCAGTTTGAGGTCCCCGAAGATATTCTTAGCGATCAATTCGTTATTTCTCTTATCTCGGTTAGTTGCGTACTTGTTTAATCGATTTCTTGATCCTGTGATGTCTCGAGATATGCTTGTATATGTTTGTCCGATTTCTGGAATGCATGTGTTTATGAGTATGATGATTTTGATTGTTTTTATGTCTAGATAGTGCAGCCATGTGAATGATGATTACTTCATGATGACACCCATTTGGTTTATATGTGCATGTGTAATTGTCAGTAACATGAGATCTTTCATGTGTGTGTGTGCAACTTATAAATAACATGCAAAATGTTATTGAAGGAACCGTAAGTCTTAATTCTTATACACATGGGTCATGTGAATTGTCAGAGAACCGATTAACATGATAGGGCCTTTGAACCCACTAAAAATCCATTGTGTCTATTCTTTCTTTTTTTTGTAAATGGCCGACAACTTATACACTAAACAAACTTCTATTGGGCCGATTGTAATATTATATTGATTGCAGATTGATGTTTTACAAACTGTTATATATGAACGATAATGACTGAACGGTTACAGTAGTGTATCAATGACTTCATGATGATTAGATGATGATTTCTGTGTTAATGATTTCCGTATGATTGCTTCTTGTTGATGTCGGCAGATTAGGGTTTCTGTGATATTGCGTAACTGATGTAACTGATTGACGTAACTGACATCACCCCGTAACAGGCTTGACGAAATAGATCTCTTGGCGAAACAGAAAGTGTTTCGCCAAGGGCAGTCGACGAAACAGAACCTTGTTTCGCCAAAGGAGACCACGACGAAACAGAATGTGTTTCGCCAATATGTGTTTCGCCAATCTGTGTTTCGTCAAATGTATAATCTGCCCAAATAACTTAGTCTGATTCTGTCAAAATTAACTGAGTTAGTTAACTGCTGTTAGATGATGAACATGACTTGTATGATTACGAAAACGTGCAATGTGATACTCGATGTTTATTGATGAGATGTCCACTATGATTATACCAACGTGCCAACTTCATGAATACAAACTGATTATGTATACGTGCGTACTTTAGGACGTGACTGATTAACTGTGAGCATACTTAGCATACCGAGCAAACCAAGGTGAGTTCACTGCACTTTTCTAAGCATGCGTCCCGGTGGTTTGGGACATCTGGTAAACGTTTCTAAAGGGAATACCGGGTAAACTGTTATTTGGGATGTTGGTTATTGAACACAGAATCGATCATCTACCGTGTTGCCTGTAAGGCAATGGGGTAACTAGTTGATAGCGCTATAAGGTTTGACACCCTCACACCGGGCCGTAAGGACGGGCATGATCTAGTTACCTGGACATCATTACCAATGCTTGGTTAGGGGCATTGGGGTTGGGCACACTCCCAGGTTATATTGGGCACACTCCCAGGTTATATTGGGCACACTCCCATGGTATATATTGGACACACTTCCAGTATATAAGACTCTCCTACGTTAATAAAAATCCCAAAACGAAACGATGAGTTGACTTAACAGATATCTGGTAACTACACACGTTAACAAAACCTTGAACTCACCAGCGTCGTCTGACACACTTGTCTGCATGCTTGCAGGTCGCTAGAATTCGTGACGTGGACTTGCTATCTAGGAGTGCTGGAGTGGTCATGGATCGAGCCTCTTGGATTAACTTATAAGTGAAACGTTGGTTTTGAACATTTACTATGAAACAATTGTTAAACGATTTACTATATGCTTCCGCTACACAACTCTTTGGGAGTAACCCTATGTTTGATATTTTCTATTGGTAATTCATGACATGTTTTATTTAAATATTTATCATTGGTTCAATGTGATTGGTGGCTCGAACTCTGATGAGTAACACGCCTCGCGGAGTTCCCGTAGGTGGTATTTTGGGGGTGTTACAGTTTTTTTGTTTTTCTTGTTTCTGATCGCCGGCTTTATCTCTTGTTTTGATCTAATCGTATAGTGGTGTGGGTTTGTCAGTCCTTCTGGTTGGGCAGAAACCTTGATCTACCTATTTTACTATATGATTTAGAAAGACTCATGGGGTAGGGTTTAAGCTAGTTTAGGGTTTTTGTTTTTTCTGTTTGGTGGGTTTTGGTTCATCGGTTTTTCTTGTGCATGGTAGTATACCGTTTGGTTATTATAGAGAGTTGCTTTTAACATCATGGATGATCGAAAGAAATATGCAGATTTACGGTTTTCTGAGTTGTCGTTCAAAGGTATTGCTGATAGGGTTGTTGATATCGATGGAAACACATTTGTACCACGAAGAGGTACGGTTGTTGAGAAGAAGGATGAGGGTCCTCGGATTAATGTGATTGATGAATTAATCAAGATTACGGTCCCAGCTAACTTGGAGAAAGAAAGTTCGGAGAAAAATCAAGAAGAGACTGTTGCTAGTCAACCGGTTGCTGAAAAGGGTTCAAAACCATTGTCATACGCGGAGTCAGTCATGGCTGGTAACTTGAGGAAGGTAAACTTTCGGAAACTTGCTACTGAGGAGAAACATGATGGTTGTGATGTTGTTCTTCCCAGGGAATCAGTCAGGTTGGTGCATGATAAAATGGCTAACACTTTGTATGGATATTTCTTGGGGGATCGGGTAGCATACCCAGTCGTAGAATATTTCGTCAGGAATAATTGGAAGCGTTTTGGGCTGGAAAAATCAATGATGAATGCTAATGGGTTTTTCTTCTTTAAGTTTGGTGATCAAGCGGGTATGATGAATGCTCTTAATGAGGGTCCGTGGATGATCCGTTCACAGCCGATGTTTTTGGAAGTTTGGTCGCCATCGGTAAAACTTGAGAAAAAGGAAGTAAAAAAGGTTAAAGTTTGGGTTAAGATCCATGAGGTTCCTATTGCTGCTTACACGGAAGATGGTTTAAGTTTGATTGCATCGATAATTGGGGAACCGAAAGCCTTGGATTCATTTACAACATCAACGTGTGTTGATGTGTGGGGTCGAAGTAGCTATGCTCGTGCTCTTGTGGAGATTTCAGCTGATAATGATTTTAAGGAGGAATTGGTTATCGCGGTTCCATGTCTTGATGGGGATGGGTTTGTGAATGAGAAAGTCTATGTCGAGTATGAGTGGTCTCCCCATAGGTGTGGTCGTTGCTGTGTTTTTGGTCACAATGAGGATGCTTGTCCAAAGCAGGTTATTCATGTGTCGAGTAGTGGAAACAAAGGGAAACAGCAAAAGGAGGCAGTGCAAGCTATGGGTTCGAAAAAAGGGAGACCTACGGATACTGATGGTTTTACGGGCATGGATAGTAGAAAAGTGGCTAGATCGGTGGTGCCCAAACCGCAGGGTAGTTTGAATTCTCATCCTAAACCGACTAATAATGTGGCTGTGAACAATCCTTTTGATGTTCTAAGGAATGATAAAGGGGAATCTAGTAAAACTGGTGATGGAATGGATAGTAATCAGGAGGAGTCAGATGATGAAGAGGTAATGGAAGTATACAATGAAACAAATGAGTTTCTTAGAGAAGATAAGCATGGAACCACAAGTAAAAAAGGGGCAAGCACTCCTGATTCAGTGGTTTTAAATGGTTAGTTTTGCCACATGGAATATAAGGGGGTTGAACCGCCCCCTGAAACAAAAGGAGGTTCGTCAAGTTGTTAAGGAGAATAATGTCAGTTTATGTGCGATTCTTGAATCTCATGTGGATGTCAATAATCTTAGTAAAGTATGTAGCTTTGTTTTTCGTAACTGGGATTGGACGTCAAATGGAGGATGTTGTCAAAAAGGGACTCGTATAATTCTTGGGTGGGATCCGGCTATGATAGATGTTATGATTCTCTCACAAACGTCTCAAGTGATGCATATTCAGGTTATTTTTAAAGTGGATAGGAAAATGATGTTTTGTTCTATTGTTTATGCAGCAAACTATTATGTTACACGTAGGGTGTTATGGCAACAACTTAAAATGCATAAAGTTTTGGTGAGAAATGATCCTTGGGTTATAATGGGGGACTTTAATTCAGCGCTTAATCTAGAAGATAAGTCTATGGGGATATCTACTATTTCTCAAGGTATGCGAGAGTTTAAGGAGTGTGTGGAGGACATTGGGGTGTTTGATGTTAATCGAGTAGGTATGCACTTTACATGGAATCAAAAGCCGAAAAATGGTGTGGGTTTGCTGAAGAAAATTGATCATGTTTTGGGTAATACTGCTTTTGTGACTGAATACCCGGAATCGGTTGCTTTGTTTCAACCATATGGTGTTTCAGATCATTGCCCATGTATTTTAAAATTTGCAAAGGTAGCGAAATTGAAGCCGAGACCATTTGTGACAACTCGAATTTCCGACATCCTTTATTCGCATTTAATGCACGTTGACTTTGACTATATGGTTGTGTTATGATAAAACCTAGTGTGTTTGCATGGTTAGGTGTGATTGTATAACATGTGTACTGTTGTAAAACTTAAACTGTTTAGAACCCGACGAAACACAAGGCTGTTTCGCCATAACCCATTTCGACGAAACAGGCTGTTTCACCATGAACACTCCGACGAAACAGAAGTCTGTTTCGCCGGCCCAGTAGCCCAGCTAGGCCCAGAACGTATTTTGAGTATTTTACGTAAAAACAACATCACTTTACATTTTCTATCAACACAACCGAAACCCTAGAGCTCTCTCACTGTGACGGCGAACTAGAACCCACCGGAAACCCTTGTGCGATCAAACCATCATCTCGGTTAGTAGATTTATGTGTCTTGATTGATCGTTCATCTGTGAATGTGTTTCTGTGCCATGTGATTCTGATATGTTGATGTATAATTGTAACTAATACATGTTAAATACTAGGGTTCTTGTTATGATAATGATGATATGGATTTCAATATGAATATTGTAGTCGGATATAAACGGTTTTATGCGAAACTTAATATGATTGAATACTCGGTTCTGGATGTTGTTATTATGATCTGATTTTGAATGCAAGATAGCATCTTGATAGGGTTTGATGATGTGATGCTGAAATCGATATGTTGTATGCGTAAGCTAGGGTTCATGATAGACGTTAAAGTGGTCCGATGATTATGCTATGATGATGTTACAATGATTCTGTGTTGAATGAATTTCTGCATGATTGATAATATTGATGTCGGCTGTTAGGGATGATTAGGGTTTCTGCATGTAATTGTACTGATGCAACTGAACTGTCCGACGAAACTGAACCCTCGGCGAAACAGAATGTGTTTCGCCTAGGGTAATCGACGAATCAGAAGTTCTGTTTCGCCAATGGCCACCTCGATGAAACAAATGTGTTTCGTCAATTTGTGTTTCGCCGCTATGAGTGTTTCGCCAACTCCCTTGTTTCGCCAACTTACATGTTTCGCCATATATGTGTTTCGCCGAGCTGTGCTGTAACTTGAGTTAATTCTGTTAAGTGTTAACCTGGTTAATTAACTGCTGTTATATGTTAAACATGACTTGTATGATTGTGATTACGTGTTGCATGCTTATACATGAACAACTGAACTCAAACTGATTATGTATACGTGCAAACCTTAGGACGTGATTGATTATTTGCGAGCACTTACATACCTAGCATACCGAGCAAACCAAGGTGAGTTCACACTCTTACCAAGGCATGGGATTCCCCAGGTGGGTTGGGAATGGGATTGATTGATTGCTTGTACACACATTACTACTAGACTACTTACCACGGTCCTCGGATTGGGAAGGATGCCTGTGCCAAAAATCTACGTATAACATACGTACTATCCTCGGATTGGGAAGGATACTAGTGTTAACACATACAAAAATCCTAGGTACCAATGTTCTCGGATGGGAAGAACACCAGCGCTAAACCTACGTACTCGATACGTACTATCCTCGGTTGGGAAGGATACTTATACAAATATGCATACTTATTACTATCCTCGGATTGGGAAGGATACTTACGAATACAACTAGTCTAGAAAGTATACATTATGGGAAGCCCCCACCAATAGAACGTACTAACGGCCCAGTAGAGCCACATGTTACATACGAACTTACTATTACGCATTTACTCTCTGTGAACTCGCTCAACTAGTTGTTGATCCTCTGTTACATGCCTTGCAGGACCTTAGGTACTTATGGAGCTTGCACGGGAGGCGCAGTCGTTGTGGGCAAGGATCTTGAATACTTGATTAGACTTTTTGACATTTCATTCTTTATTATGTTGGGTTTAATTATACGCTTCCGCTATACAGTGATAACATATTTATGTTTTGGAACACCTTTCATATGGATTGTTTGGGATTAAATGGCAATTACTTTTACTTTATACATTGTTCTATATGATTGGTGGCTTGATCCTGGTCAGTCACGCCTCCAAGCGGTGTTATTCCGCGTGTGGATTTTGGGGGTGTGACAGATTGGTATCAGAGCCATTGGTTATAGAGAACTCGGTTTTAATAAAGGGAAAACGTTGTTATTAAAACCAGACTATAACCAGAACAGTGCTCTCAACGATCCACAACGACGCTTCGCTCCACGTGCAAGACTCGACATCCTAGGTAATAAGGTTTATGTTTATTGCCTACATGTTAGAACTATATAGAACTTTGCTCGTGGTATGCTTAGATTACAATGCTCACTAATTGATGTTGCATGAGAACACTTGTGTGCTCACTCTCTTCTGTCATCGCACTATTCGCGAACTTATCTCACTTACGTTATCTTTACTATGAAGATCATGTCTGGACGTATCAACATGACCCAGGACCAGTTGACGGCCCTCATTAACGAACGGGTTACTGCGGCAGTTGCAGCCGCACAAGCAGGAGGTATACCCTGCAGTTACAACTCACACTAGGATCCTTAGATCCTACAATTCCTAAATCAACTCTCGTGTTTAAACTTGTCCTAATCCTTTTACACAACAGGTCAAGCACCTGTTTGCACTTTCAAGACTTTCATGGACTGTCGTCCATCCACTTTCAGCGGCACTGAGGGAGCCGTAGGTCTCCTGCACTGGTTTGAAAAGATGGAGTCTGTGTTTGAGATGTGTGAATGCCCTGAGGCACGCAGGGTGAAATATGCTACCGGTACCCTCGAGGGTTTAGCCCTCACATGGTGGAAAGCACAGGTCCAAATACTGGGGTTGGTTGCTGCTAACGCCACCCCATGGAACAATTTCAAAGAAATGATCAAAGAGGAGTACTGCAGTCGAGATGAGATTCATAAGCTGGAAGTCGAGTTTTTCAACCTCAAGATGACGGGGTCTGAGATCGAAGCGTATACCAAGAGATCGAATGAGCTTGCATTACTGTGTCCTACTCTGGTGGACAAGCGTATTGAACTTTATCTTAAGGGTCTGGTGCCAGAGATCCAGAGTCATGTGACCTCAGCAAATCATGCTACTTACCAGCAGGTTGTTTAGTTGGCTCACCGTCTCACGGATCAAGCGGTGGAGCAGAATTGGTTGCCCAAACGCATCAGCGCTACAACTACCGCTACTACTTCGGTTACTCCTGCTACTCCCAGTGATAACAAGCGGAAATGGGAGGGGGATTCCAGCAAAGGATCAGCTTCAGTCCAGTCCCAAGTTCAGCAACGAAAGACTGACAACTATCAGAGCCCTAGCCAGCAATCTTCGGGCAGTCACAAGCAGGGTGGTTATCAAGGGAATCTCCCAAGGTGCAACAACTGCAACCGGCACCACCGTGGCCAGTGTAACAAAGTACGTTGTCAAAGGTGTTTCAGGGTGGGCCATGAGGCCAAGGATTGTAGGAGCCCACGGCCTGTAAATCAAAATCAGCAGCAGCAGCAAGCATAGCAGAATCAACAACAGCGCAATAAGGGATGTTTTCAGTGTGGCGCTGAAGGTCACTACAAAAGACACTGCCCTCAGCTAAACCAGAACCAGAACAACAACAACAACAACAATCAGGGCAATGGGAACAACAACAACAACGGTGGGAACAATAACAACAATGGCGCTAGAGGCCGCATGTTTGTGATCGGTCAGGGTGAGGCTCGGAATGATCCCAACGTGGTTATGGGTAAGTTTCTTCTTGACGACTTTTATGTTACTGTACTATTTGATTCTGGTGCGGATACAAGTTACATGTCTCTAAAAGCTAGCGAAATGTTAAAACGTGCACCAACTCTCTTAAACACCAAACATGTCGTAGAGTTAGCTAATGGTAAAAGCCTAGAGGCCACACACATAGTTAAAGGGTGTAATCTTATCCTCGCTGATCAGACTTTCTCCATCGACCTCATTCCTATACCCTTGGGTAGCTTTGACGTCGTCATTGGTATGGATTGGTTATCTCAACAACAAGCGGAGATTTTATGCAAAGAAAAGGTTATTCGTATTCCTCGTTCGGGCAAGGAACCTCTCGAAGTTCAAGGCGACAAGAGTGGTGTCGTGAGTGGCATCATTTCCTTTTTGAAGGCTCAGAAGTGTTTACGCAAGGGGCACACTGCTATATTAGCACTCGTTGCAGATACCTCGAAGAAAGAGAAAAAGATTGAAGATATTCCTGTAGTACGTGACTTTCCTCAAGTGTTCCCTGAGGAATTACCTGGGTTACCGCCTCATCGTCAAGTTGAATTTCAGATCGAGCTCGCTCCAGGAGCAGCACCTATAGCTCGAGCACCTTATCGTTTAGCTCCAACTGAATTGGAGGAACTGTCAAAGCAACTACAAGAACTCTTGGAAAAGGGTTTTATACGTCCTAGCTCTTCGCCCTGGGGAGCTCCAGTGTTATTCGTAAAGAAGAAAGACGGTACGTTCAGGATGTGTATAGACTACCGTGAACTCAACAAGGTGACGATCAAGAATCGTTATCCTCTTCCGCGCATAGATGATTTATTCGACCAGCTGCAAGGGTCGAGCTACTACTCCAAGATAGACTTAAGGTCAGGATATCACCAGCTGAGAGTCCGGGATGAGGACGTCTCCAAAACAGCATTTAGAACTCGTTACGGCCACTACGAGTTTATGGTCATGCCATTCGGGCTAACGAACGCGCCTGCCGTATTTATGGATCTTATGAACAGGGTGTGCAAACCCTATCTCGACAAGTTCGTTATTGTTTTCATAGACGACATCCTGATTTATTCGAAGAGTCAGGAGGAACACGAGCAGCACTTACAACTTATACTGGAACTTCTAAGAACGGAACAGCTATACGCCAAGTTTTCCAAATGTGACTTCTGGCTTCGTGAAGTCCACTTTTTAGGCCACGTGGTGAACAAAGATGGGATCCATGTCGATCCATCCAAGGTAGATTCGATCAAGAATTGGCCTGCGCCTCGTACACCAACAGAAATACGCCAATTCTTGGGTTTGGCGGGTTATTACAGACGTTTCATCAAAGACTTCTCAAAGATTGCTCAGCCGCTTACACTACTGACGCAGAAGGGTGTTGTTTACCGTTGGGGTAATGCACAGGAAACCGCGTTCCAACATTTAAAGGATAGACTCTGTAGCGCACCTATCCTCTCACTGCCTGAAGGCACGGACGATTTCGTAGTCTACTGCGACGCATCTATCCAAGGTCTTGGATGTGTATTGATGCAGAGGGATAAAGTTATTGCTTATGCTTCGCGCCAACTTAAGATTCACGAACGGAATTATACGACACACGACCTAGAGCTGGGAGCGGTTGTTTTTGCACTTAAGATATGGCGACACTATTTGTACGGTACTAAATGTGCTATTTACACTGACCACAGGAGCCTCGAACATATCTTCAAACAGAAAGAGCTGAATATGCGACAGCGACGATGGGTCGAACTGCTAAACGACTACGAATGCTCAATCAGGTACCACCCAGGCAAAGCCAATGTTGTGGCTGACGCCCTCAGTCGAAAAGACACTGCGCCTAAGCGTGTACGAGCTTTACAACTCACTATACAGTCTAGTCTTCCTTCCCAGATACGAAATGCTCAGGTGGAAGCATTGAAACCAGAAAATGTCAGGGCTGAAGCCCTACGTGGCTCAAGACAACGTTTAGAACAGAAGGAAGATGGTGCTTACTACGTCACAGGACGCATTTGGGTTCCACTTTACGGCAACTTACGTGAACTAGTGATGGATGAAGCTCACAAGTCTCGCTACTCGGTACACCCTGGTTCGGATAAAATGTACCACGATATTAAGACTACATATTGGTGGCCTAGCATGAAGGCCCACATAGCCACATACGTTAGCAAATGCTTGACTTGTGCGAGAGTCAAGGCAGAATATCAGAAACCATCAGGACCACTCCAACAACCTGAGATACCACAATGGAAATGGGAGCAGATTTCCATGGATTTTGTTACTGGCCTGCCTAGATCTCAGCGCGGAAATGATACTATTTGGGTGATCGTGGATCGGCTCACAAAGTCTGCTCACTTCTTGGCTATCAAAGAAACAGACAAGTTCTCTACCTTAGCAGACATTTACTTAAAAGAAGTGGTCTCGAGGCACGGTGTGCCAACCTCTATCATCTCTGATCGTGACGCACGTTTTACTTCAGAACTGTGGCAAGCAATGCATAAATCTTTTGGCTCTCGTTTAGACATGAGCACAGCTTATCACCCTCAGACGGATGGGCAGTCTGAGCGCACTATTCAAACTCTAGAAGACATGCTTCGGGCGTGCGTAATTGACTTTGGCAATGGTTGGGAGAAACATCTGCCACTTGTGGAATTTTCATACAATAACAGCTACCACACCAGCATTAAGGCTGCACCATTCGAGGCATTGTACGGGCGTAAATGCCGATCACCTCTCTGTTGGGCAGAGGTGGGAGATAGTCAAATCACAGGTCCAGAAATGGTAGTCGATACTACAGAAAAGATTGCACAAATACGACAACGCATGGCGGCAGCACGCGACCGTCAGAAAGCATACGCCGATTTAGACAGGAAACCACTCGAGTTCCAAGTTGGGGATCGAGTGCTACTCAAAGTTTCACCCTGGAAGGGTGTGGTTCGTTTTGGCAAACGCGGAAAACTTAATCCACGATATGTAGGACCTTTCGAGGTTATTGAGAAAATAGGCAAAGTGGCTTACAGATTGAACTTACCACCTGAACTCAGTGCGGTTCACAACGTCTTTCACGTGTCGAATCTGAAGAAGTGTACGTCAGATGAGACCCACATAGTTCCCTTAAAGGAACTCACTATCGACGAGCGGTTGCACTTCGTCGAGGAACCTGTTGAAATCACGGACCGGGATGTTAAGGTCCTCAAGAACACGAGAATCCCTCTTGTACGAGTTCGTTGGAACTCCCGCCGTGGCCCAGAGTATACCTGGGAACGTGAAGATCAAATGGAACTCAAATATCCCCAGTTATTCGGAAATCAAGCAACTACTGCTGAGGCTGAAGCTACCAATGCAGAATTTCGGGACGAAATTCCAAATCAACGGGGGGATAATGTGACACCCCAAGAAAACCAGTAATCTTCGCAAACCTGCTCGAGGAGCCGCGATACGACACAGGTAAACAACGTCACACTACTAGCTTCCTCAGTAACTGCATGCTAAATTTCGGGACGAAATTTCTTTCAAGTTGGGGATAATGTGACAACTCGAATTTCCGACATCCTTTATTCGCATTTAATGCACGTTGACTTTGACTATATGGTTGTGTTATGATAAAACCTAGTGTGTTTGCATGGTTAGGTGTGATTGTATAACATGTGTACTGTTGTAAAACTTAAACTGTTTAGAACCCGACGAAACACAAGGCTGTTTCGCCATAACCCATTTCGACGAAACAGGCTGTTTCGCCATGAACACTCCGACGAAACAGAAGTCTGTTTCGCCGGCCCAGTAGCCCAGCTAGGCCCAGAACGTATTTTGAGTATTTTACGTAAAAACAACATCACTTTACATTTTCTATCAACACAACCGAAACCCTAGAGCTCTCTCACTGTGACGGCGAACTAGAACCCACCGGAAACCCTTGTGCGATCAAACCATCATCTCGGTTAGTAGATTTATGTGTCTTGATTGATCGTTCATCTGTGAATGTGTTTCTGTGCCATGTGATTCTGATATGTTGATGTATAATTGTAACTAATACATGTTAAATACTAGGGTTCTTGTTATGATAATGATGATATGGATTTCAATATGAATATTGTAGTCGGATATAAACGGTTTTATGCGAAACTTAATATGATTGAATACTCGGTTCTGGATGTTGTTATTATGATCTGATTTTGAATGCAAGATAGCATCTTGATAGGGTTTGATGATGTGATGCTGAAATCGATATGTTGTATGCGTAAGCTAGGGTTCATGATAGACGTTAAAGTGGTCCGATGATTATGCTATGATGATGTTACAATGATTCTGTGTTGAATGAATTTCTGCATGATTGATAATATTGATGTCGGCTGTTAGGGATGATTAGGGTTTCTGCATGTAATTGTACTGATGCAACTGAACTGTCCGACGAAACTGAACCCTCGGCGAAACAGAATGTGTTTCGCCTAGGGTAATCGACGAATCAGAAGTTCTGTTTCGCCAATGGCCACCTCGATGAAACAAATGTGTTTCGTCAATTTGTGTTTCGCCGCTATGAGTGTTTCGCCAACTCCCTTGTTTCGCCAACTTACATGTTTCGCCATATATGTGTTTCGCCGAGCTGTGCTGTAACTTGAGTTAATTCTGTTAAGTGTTAACCTGGTTAATTAACTGCTGTTATATGTTAAACATGACTTGTATGATTGTGATTACGTGTTGCATGCTTATACATGAACAACTGAACTCAAACTGATTATGTATACGTGCAAACCTTAGGACGTGATTGATTATTTGCGAGCACTTACATACCTAGCATACCGAGCAAACCAAGGTGAGTTCACACTCTTACCAAGGCATGGGATTCCCCAGGTGGGTTGGGAATGGGATTGATTGATTGCTTGTACACACATTACTACTAGACTACTTACCACGGTCCTCGGATTGGGAAGGATGCCTGTGCCAAAAATCTACGTATAACATACGTACTATCCTCGGATTGGGAAGGATACTAGTGTTAACACATACAAAAATCCTAGGTACCAATGTTCTCGGATGGGAAGAACACCAGCGCTAAACCTACGTACTCGATACGTACTATCCTCGGTTGGGAAGGATACTTATACAAATATGCATACTTATTACTATCCTCGGATTGGGAAGGATACTTACGAATACAACTAGTCTAGAAAGTATACATTATGGGAAGCCCCCACCAATAGAACGTACTAACGGCCCAGTAGAGCCACATGTTACATACGAACTTACTATTACGCATTTACTCTCTGTGAACTCGCTCAACTAGTTGTTGATCCTCTGTTACATGCCTTGCAGGACCTTAGGTACTTATGGAGCTTGCACGGGAGGCGCAGTCGTTGTGGGCAAGGATCTTGAATACTTGATTAGACTTTTTGACATTTCATTCTTTATTATGTTGGGTTTAATTATACGCTTCCGCTATACAGTGATAACATATTTATGTTTTGGAACACCTTTCATATGGATTGTTTGGGATTAAATGGCAATTACTTTTACTTTATACATTGTTCTATATGATTGGTGGCTTGATCCTGGTCAGTCACGCCTCCAAGCGGTGTTATTCCGCGTGTGGATTTTGGGGGTGTGACACCATTTAAATTTGCAAACTTTTTGGTCCATAAGCCAAAGTTTTTGGAAATAGTTAAAGCTGAATGGGATACTTCTATCAATGGTGTGTATCAGTTCCAAGTTATGAAGAAGTTGCGCATGTTGAAATCTCCTCTAAGGGCCCTTTTGTTTGCTCAAGGTAACTTGCACAAAAAAGTGGTGGATCTTCGTGAAAAGCTTGGGAGTCTTCAACAGGTTATTGATCAGGATCCGACAAATGAGGCGCTAAGGATTGAAGAAGCAAAAGTTTTGAGTGATTTTCAGGAAGCTTGTCTTGATGAAGAAAGATTCTTGAAGCAAAAATCGAAAGTGGAATGGTTGCGAGCGGGCGACTCGAATTCAGCTTTTTTCCACATGTCGCTGAAGAGTAGGAATCATCGATCTCGCTTAGATGTTATTACTGATGCAATTGGCACGTCTTATGAGGGGGATAAAGTCCCGAATGTCTTTGTCAACTATTATGAGAATTTTTTGGGATGTCATGGTCAGGTATCACTAGATCCTTCTCCTGAGTTGTTTACGAAAAAGTTAGATGCTAATCTGGTAGGTCATATGGTGCGGCCTATTACTCTTGAGGAAATAAAGTCGGCCATGTTTGCTATTGGTAATGATAAAGCGCCAGGGCCTGATGGCTTTACAGCTGCGTTTTTTAAGAAGGCGTGGGATATTGTGGGTAGTGACATATCCAATTCGGTCCTAGATTTTTTCACCACGGGGAAGCTCCTAAAACAATTAAATCATACGCTTTTAGCTCTGGTTCCGAAGATCACCACTCCTGCGAGAGTTACTGATTATCGACCGATCTCTTGCTGTAATGTCGTCTACAAGTGTATTAGTAAGGTTTTAGTGGAACGGATTAAGGATACGCTATGTGGGATTGTTAGCATTAATCAATCTGCTTTTGTTCCGGGCCGGAAGATATCGGATAATATTCTTCTTACTCAGGAATTAATGCATAACTATCATAGGAGTTCTGGCCCGCCTAGATGTGCTTTCAAGGTTGACATTCAGAAAGCATACGATACAGTTGACTGGGGATTTCTCAAACAAGTTCTGGTGGGTTTTGGTTTTCATCGAGTTATGGTGGATTGGATCATGGTTTGTGTGTCTACTACTTCATACTCGATATGCATCAATGGAAATGTTTATGGTTATTTCAAGGGTAATAGGGGATTAAGACAGGGTGATCCTTTGTCTCCGTATCTGTTCACTCTCGTTATGGAAGTGCTAACCTGCATTCTTCAGCATATGATTAGAATTGATTCTTCATTCAGGTTCCATAATAAGTGTGAAAAACAACAGATTGTTAATTTATGTTTTGCGGATGATCTTTTCCTCTTTGCAAGAGGAGATGTTGTTTCGGCTAGGTGTATTATGAAGTCTCTAAAGGATTTCTCTAAAATGTCGGGTTTGCTTCCTAGCTCTCAGAAAAGCACGGGTTTCTTTTGTAATGTTCCGGATCACGTTAAAACGACTATTCTGAGTGATGTTCCTTTGGTTGAAGGGAAGCTTCCTGTGCGTTACTTGGGTGTCCCTCTTATCTCTACATGTCTCCTTTATAAGGATTGCAGTATTCTGGTGGAGCGGTTGGATCAGCGTATTCACAACCGGAAGAACAAGCTACTATCTTTTGCAGGTAGATTACAGCTCATTATCTCGGTGTTGTCAGCTATGCACGTCTATTGGTCTTCAGTCTTTATTTTACCGGCGCGGATTATTCATGACCTTGAAGCAAAAATGAGAAATTTTCTATGGTCTCAGGGTACTTTTCAGCGCGGGAAGGCCAATGTTTCTTGGAAATTTGTTTGTCTTCCTAAACTTGAAGGAGGGTTGGGTATTAGACGGATTGGTGATGTCAATAAGGCTCTTATGGTTTCGCATGTTTGGAGCATTTTTAAAACCCGTGAGTCTCTTTGGGTTGCTTGGATTCACTCGCACAGGTTAAAGGGGCGTAGTTTTTGGGAGTGTAAGACTGTTCAGAATTGCTGTTGGAGCTGGAGAAAACTTTTACAGCTTTGGCCGCTGATTAGGGGCTATTTTTGGTCCAAAATTGGCAATGGTAGATGCACTTCAGCATGGCATGATAACTGGAGTGATTTGGGTCCTTTGAATTCTTTTCTATCGGCTAGAACTATCACTCGAGAGGGGTTTTATTTACAAGCAACTGTTGAGGATATGTCGTCTAATGGTTCTTGGTTATGGCCGGATGCTTGGAGAGACACTTATCCGGTTCTATTACAATTTAATCAGATTCAGCGGGATGATAATGCGCAAGACCGTTTGTGTTGGAAAGATGGGGATGAATTGAGTGATTACTCTTCTTCAGTAGTCTGGAATTTAATCAGAGCTAGTGAACCGGAAGTGGACTGAACTAATGTCGTCTGGTTTGGCCAGTGTATTCCTCGCCATGCTTTCTTTATGTGGCTTATTATGAGGCGTAAATTGATGACTCAGGATAAAATTCTTCAGTATAACTTTAGAAGTTATAACATGAATATGATATGTTGCCTCTTATGTTATGAAGATATTGACTCGCATGATCATTTGTTTTTTGAGTGCAAGTTCTCGGCTCAAATTTGGGAAGGGGTTCGAATAAAAGCAGGTATGAGTAATGTGGAAGCAAAGTGGAGAGAGAGAAACCATCGGTTTTTTAAAAACCATCGAGCTAGATCAAAGTCCGCTGCTAATCTTGTCTGTCGATTGATTGTTGCTGCATCTGCTTATGCTATTTGGCGAGAGAGAAACCATCGGTTTTTTAAAAACCATACCAGGCCTCCAGAGAACATTTGTGGTTCGGTTATTGAAATGGTCCGTTATAAACTGATGGGTTTGAAGTTCAAGAACACGCTTAAAGTGAGGAGGCTGCTCGACAAGTGGGAAATCCATGGCGATTCGGTGGTGGATGATGGAGGCTGAATGATTTTGTTGTTTGATTCTAGATTCTAGTCTAGTGGTTTCTGTTTAGTTGGGGTCTACTTGTTTTGTTTTTTAGTTTCCACTTTCATGAGGCATGTCTCATGTTTGAACTAGTAAGGGTGTCTCCTTACTACTTGTTTTAATTTTTGTGAATATATAAAATCACCAGGGTAACCCTTTACCCAAAAAAAAAAGAATATCCTTTTGATTATTCCTTCATTTCCATTTTTGAGGAATACCCGTTGAGGAAAATGACTCCGTTCGTTCATTTTCGTTCTGAAGAATGTCCGTTGAGGGAAATGAATATCCTTTTGATTATTCCTTCATTTCCATTTCTGAAGAACCCGTTGAGGAAAATGACTCCGTCCGTTCATTTTCGCTTCTGAAGAATATCCGTTGAGGAAAATGACAGGATTATGCCTTGCATATCTTTGATGGTTATTTAACACAAATTAACAGACAGACTCCTACGAATAAATTTCGGGACGAAATTTCCTAAAGTAGGGGAGACTGTGACACCTGTGCCTCTGAGACCATCAAACAAATACCAAATCAATGGAATATTGTGTTTCATACTTGGAATTTGTATAAATTTGTGTATCATTTTCGCATATCAATTCTTGATCGATTTCGAGCTTTAAATCGCTTTCTGGAAGGTTATACGAGATCTGATGCGTAAATATAACCAGTTTAATGCAACAAACACTCCGGAACAGTGACATAGGCTTAACATACCTTAAATAACATTTACCTAACTAAGAAATAAGTTTTGGAGGGTTTGGTGTGGCGAAATCAAGTTTATTCGCTTACAGGGACTAATTTCGACAAACTGTGAAAGTATGCCGATTCGTACTGTAACGAACATTCCGGAACTTGATCATAAGTTAAATATGCCCTAAATATCCTTTACATAGCTTAGAAATAGGCTTTGAGGTGTTTGGTGCGCAAAAATAAACTTTTGGGTCAAACAGGGACTAAAAGCGTCAAAAAGTGCATAAGTTTGTATTTTCGCGCATATCTTACGCTCTGAATATATCCGGACACCCAAAAATTTATGTAATCATTAAAATATTTTATTTTAGTGATTGGCATGGTAAAATTCCACTCGTCGATTAATTTGGATCGTTTTTGCGTTCGTTACGACTTCCGTCGTAATTAACCGAATAACGCAACCGTACGACCAAAAGAACCAACATCCGAGATGTTTTTGAGCCTATTTTAAGTTCCCTATACTTTAACTTCATTATAGAGCCTTGAAATGGGGTTAACGGGGCTTAAACGTGCCAAAATGCATCAAAAACCAAGTTTCAGGCTTGTAGGGACCATTTTTGACAATCTGTCAAAGATGGCTAGGAGGGGCGCGTAAGCCAGAGGCTATTCTTATGCGGCCCGTGAGAGCCCATCAGACAGAAACATTGAATCTAGTCCAAACAGCTGAATTTGATGGTTTTGTTGCTTGTTTTTCAATACCATTTGATGGTTTTCATGCTCCTATTGTATTTCAAAACCTTGGGCCCAAGTGTAAGGTCATGATCGAAGCACGGTTTACAAGGAACGATCCTAACGGTTATGGGTTTTCTATAAATACCCAAGCTTTCATTTCTCATTCCTCACAATCTGATTCAAATAGCTCTAAGTTGGGGTTTAACACTTCATACCTGAGCAATTTGGATCAAGATTTCCTTGCTTGGACCCTTTGTAAGTATTCCTTCGTGCTTTTATGCGTTTTTAAGCGTAAAAGTCAAACAGTGTTTGACTTTCTGCTTTGACCAGTCTTTGGTCAACACAAAGTTCGTTTGAACTTTGCAACGTGAGCGTAATCACAATGGTTATAGTCCCGTGTGACTATACCTACTGATTACCACGTTGATTAGGTGTAGTGACGAGTCATAGTTTCGGTCAAAATGCGTGTTTATGCTTATTTTGCAACCAAACTATTCTTGGGTATCAAGACCCTTTGTCTTGATATCAAACTTGTTTTCAAACTTCGTTAAACATGTTTCAACATGTTTAACTCGTCACTTTTAGATTAGTTCTTATATAGGGTCGTAAGATAAGCGGTCTAAACAACCGCTTAGACTTTCGAACCCGACCCGTTTGGTCAATCATTAGGATCCGACCAAACATGTTTTGTGACCATAGTTGTATAGGGAATAACCTTCCGAGGTTATACCTTATGGTCACTTCGTTTAGTTAGTTGTATGATAGGTAGTTTATATGCCTTAGGTAAAATGACCAAAATGTCCTTTTCATGCATAACTGATATTTAAGCATATGTAACTTAAACTTTTGTCACTTAACTGATTATGCAACATATTTAAACATGTTTAGGCATATAATACTTGTCATAGGACTAGTTTGGCGTTCCGAACGCGCTTTGCGCGAACGAGGCGTTAAAGTAGCATAAGCTACCTAAACGGGTCGTAATGGGTCGTAAGCACTTAGGTTAGGTATTGATTTAGAATGTAGGCTTTGTTAAACCATATCGTATGAGTTCCAACACTCATTTGGTTTACGAAACCTCATCCTATCCGATCTTCCGATTTAGGTCCGGTTATTAATGTAAGTTACCTATATTAGGTGCCCGTTTGATTTCCGTGATCCCTCTAGCCTTGCTTGGTTGTTAGTCAAGACTTCTAAGCATCCTCAAGTGAGTACATAGTCCCCTCTTTTACGTTTTCAAATGTTTTGGGGTGAAACACATGTGCCTACTTGTTACTTTCATGCTTTTCATGTTTTTATATCATATACTTACTATGTTCATTAGTACGTATATAGTACATGATTTCATTAGGTTTTGCTATGTATGTTCACTTAGCATGCTAGCACATTTATTTTAGTATATTACATTTTGTTGCATATGTTTATCCAGCACATGGACACATTGTTTTACATTCTGAACTGTTTGAACCGTTTGAAGCTGTTTGATCTATGTGAATTATTTGAACTGTTGGAACCATTTGAAAGTCTTTGATTTATGTGAACTGTTTGAAATTGATTGATTGATGTGAACCGTTTGAAACTGTTTGAACCATTGGGTTAGGGAAGTGATTAGGTAACGGGGCGGGGGTAATGTGCTAAAAGCATGGTGGATACTCCGCTGGTACTTCCTATATATAAGTGTTTTTAACACATTATATATCGTTGCGTTATCTAGATCACTTGGGCAAAGGTTATCAAAATAAAGTTATATTACAAGATTTTTCTAACATTATTAAATATTCGAGTTTTATTTCAAAAACGATTTACAATCTGGGTTTATTTAAAACAAATGTTTTGAGTTAAGTTTCATGGCATCCAGGTTTTATAAATTATAACAAATCTGTTTTGACTTGGTTATTTCAATTTACATTACAAACATTTTATAAAACTTGGTTTTCTAATTATCAATTAACAAAGGTGTTCAAGTTATTTTCAAAATATAAACGAGCCATGAATCTGACACTCACATAAAACCTATGTACTCGCCGACATTTTTATGCTGACGTATTTTCACATGTGTTTCAGGTACCATAGTTGGTGATATTTGATGATGATATTGATGCATGCTCACATAAGAATGGACGAGGCCTTAGCGACTTAATAACAATGAAAGTCTATGTGTTCATGTTTTGTTTCTAGTTACAATACAATGTAATAAACTTAATTCAATAAAACAGAACTTTTATCCATGTGTTGTGAAACAATGATTCTGTCGCTTCACTCCCCGACGTTTCCGCCGCGGTTTGTTGTTTTAACGCGGTCGGGGTGTGACAAGCAAGATACCCATAGTCCGAGTATGTTGGAACTCATGACGAGGTCCAAAGTTTACTTGGGAAAGGGAAGACCAAATGATGCGCAAATATCCTCAATTGTTTAAAGACAAGAAGCCAGTAATGAAGCTACTACGGAATTCCAGGACGAAATTCCCAATCAAGTTAGGTATGATGTGACACCCCACAGAAACGCTTAGCTTGTTGAGTAACCGCACGCTAAATTTCGGGACGACATTTCTTTCAACTTGGGGATAATGTGACAACTCGTATCTTTCACCTCGTATTGTTTTCCTTTACGTTCAACTATGTGTTGTAATTATACATAAATAATATAAAAGTGATATTAATATAAGGTGTGTAGATATTTGGATTGCATTTAAATATGAATGTGGACATATATGTTTAAGAGTTATTATTATTAACAATATCATGAAGGCCGCACACCATACAAATCATAGTGGCCTGTCGCACACTTCAATCCATGTCGCGCACCTCTTTTGTGGGCCTTTAGTTGCTGAGCCCAGACTCAAATTGGGCCGCACACCCCCACCCCGTATGGATTACACATCAGGTCGCACACCTGAATATTTAAAAGACCGCACACATGTGAATTCACATGTGTGCGGCATGATGACAGCTGGCTTCCACAAACCAGTGTGCGGTATCTCTAGGAGGGTTATAAATACCCATATCAGCCAAAACCCTACACCTTATCCCAAACATTCTTTGACGGCTGCCTTTTTGGGAAACACTCTCTCCCACAAATCAACCAAACTTTCCCCAGACATTCAGCAACAATCTTTCTATCTCTCTTGAAGATTCAAGTATCATCAAGTGTGACACCCCAGAAAAACTAGGAAAACCATGCAACTTAACTAGCTTCCTCAGTGAGTACGTGCTAAATTTCGGGATGAAATTTCTTTCCACTTGGGGATAATGTGACAACTCGTATTTCAAACCTCTTTGTACTTTGATGTAACCGATGTGAACGTTATGTGATTATGTGAACTTTGATGATCAATTGAATGTTATGATAGTATGTTACGTGATTATGTGTAATGCATGTATGTATGTAATATGATCACACAAAACGGGCCCGATCGCACAACATTTGGCCGATCGCACAAGCCCATTCGGGCCACACTCTTTGTATCCGAACCAAGGACAGCCCATGTATGGGGTCGGCCCACTCCTCTTATACGCTTACAAACACTCTTATGGGAGTTTGTTTGTCATTATTTGCAAAATCACACAACACACACAAAACCCTACTCGCTCCCTTTCTCTTCTCTCAAAGCCGACGGCAAACATTCTTTCTCTCGAAGCTTTCTTGTTCGGATCATCCTTGCCTTACCTCCTAACCGGTTAGTGTTTCGTTATTATTGTTTTGTTAAATAGTGTTGTGATCTATATGTTATACATGGTGATCTAGGGATGATGTGTGTTTGATTGTAATGTAAATCGATGAGGTTTAATGTTCATGAACAATCGGTTCACGTGTGTAGTATAATTTAGATCATGGTAGGATAGATAATCATATGATGTTAAAGAACCGAAGGTATGATTATCGGCTGTGATGTGTTCGTATTCGGATGATCGATTGTGATAGACTTGTTAGGATGCATGCTAGAAATCAATAACATGAGCCGTGTTAATGGATGTAAATGAGCATGATTGTTGATTATGTTTTGAATCTCATTAGGGTTCATAGGGATTCGATGATAAAACCCCTGTTTGATCGATCATTACATGTTTGGAAATTGTTAATGTTGAATTGATTGAAAGGATGAGAAATAGGAAACTGTTAGGATGACTGTGTAACCGATTGCATGATTCTAGGGATTTGATAACCAATCGCACAAGACCCACCCTTGATCGCACAAGGACGGGTCGCACAAGAACTAACCTGATCGTACAAGGGGCTGATCGCACAAGTGTGATCGCACAAGTTGGGTTTGAACACATAAAGCACAGGGTACTGTTTAGTTATGCATGATCGCACAAGACCTTGTGGATCGCACAAGACAGTGCCGATCGCACAAGGCTTGGGCCACACACAGCTGTTTTAAATCTTATTATGTTATTGGGCCTTAAAGCCCAAATCTCAGTCGCACAAGACATATTGTAATCGTACAAGGAACATACCAAACGCACAAGATTATTAGGATCGCACAAGTTGTTTGTTCGTTTATTAGTTGGGCCGTATAGATTTGGGTTGCATGTTTTGGGCCGGGAACTATTTGGCTTCATTTATTGAATCGCACAAGACTATTGGGCTAATGAACTTATGCGAGCCCAACCATCTGAGTCGCACAAGTTGGGCATTATGTGGACTTGATTGTTTAGGTGAATTACGTGTTTGCCATGATCATTGTGTGATTGTAACCTAATAGTTTATGTGTAAAACCTATGTGCACTACTTGAACCTAGACCTGACTTGTATAGTAACCATGTTAGGACATGGTTAGCCTCAACCAGCTCGATTGACCTTTTGTTTATCTGCCGAGCAAACCAAGGTGAGTTCACACTTTCTACAAGGCATGGGATTCCCGGTGGTTAGGGAATGGGTAAAGAGATTAAACAGAACCTGCATATTCTCCTTGGGTAGAATATGTACCTCTGCTCCTCCATAGGAAGGACGACAACATTGAACCTACGTAATCTCCTTGGGTAGATTTCGTACCTCCGTTCCTCCATAGGAAGGAAGACAACATTAACTTACTAGACAAAACTCTATCATGAAGTCCCTCATTTTTATATCGACTTAATCGCCGGGCCAATGGTGAGCGGGTCATTAGTTAATAGCGCTATTAGGGTTGACAAGCCTCACACCGTGCCGGTAGGATGGGCGTGTACTAATGGATCTGGGCACTTAGTCAATGATGATAGACATTGACGTAGGGCACAACTTATTGTTCATCAGTTGTCGATATGGTAACGGTCTAGTGGTTTACATGGGGAAGCCCCCACTGGTTATGGATATGGTTTGGGAAACAAGGATATTGGTTAACTCGTGGTTTATGAAACAACGTATGGTTTTCGAGACAATCACTAAAACTAAACAACCAACTGTGAACTCGCTCAACTTTGTTGTTGACTTGTTGTTAGATGCCTTGCAGGTCGTTAGATATTTATGGAGCTTACACGAGGAGGCGCGGTCGTTGTGGGACATGGACAGTTGTGTGCCATGTTAACATTTGAAACATTTAAACTTATGCTTTGGTTTTAAACATTTTGCTTCCGCTTGCAACTTAAACTAAGTTTTGATTTGGACACCATTTATATTGTGTGGGATTTTAAATTTACTTACATGCATGTTCAATATGATTGGTGGCTTGATCCTGGTCAGTCACGCCTCCAAGCGGTGATACTCCGCATGTGGATTTTTGGGGGTGTGACATCAAGCTTCATCCTTTTCTCGAAGACTCTCTCATTTTCTCGTGCACTTTTCTTCTTTTTCTTCATTCCTTTATTCTGGGTTAGTACAATAATATCATTTAAAGATTTTGTTTATCTCTAGGTGATGGTATGATAATTCTTCATTAAATGGATTATGATTGTTTTGATGCTTGTAATGGGTTACTGAAGAGATATGTGTTAGAACTTCGTATGATTTCTAAGTGATTAAAAATCTCGTATGCTATTATGAGTAAATGATTGTATAAAAGATGTGTTCTTGTTATAATAATGTTTCTTGTTTGCTTCTTGTTGATTCATGAAGTGTTGGTGATACATTGCTTTTGTATCTATGAAATATGTGATATAACAAAGATCTCGACGAATTCTCGTGACTTAATATGATTTCCGAAACAATTGGATTATGATAAACTAAGGTGTATCTGTGTTGAATAAAGATGAGGAATGATTGGTGTTAAATCTTGTATAAATGATGTTTATGATTTGATTCACTGTTTCATTCGTAAGGTTCTTCATGATGTTTTGACAATAGATGATGTTAAGAGGATCAGGGTTTTAGAGCATGTTTCGGATTCATATGAAGGGTTATGATGATAATGATGATTTGAAAATGACATACACATGATGTTCATATGATAGTTGCTTGATTTCTGTATTATGGTTTTGGGTGAATCTTGTGATATTAATGTCACACCCTGACTTTTGCGGAAGCGTGATTATGTGTGACTTGCTTAAGATCATTGCATTCAATCATAACAAACATCTATATGATAAAACTAAAGATGTTCATCCATTAGTTTAAGTTTAAAACATCACAAACAACATTGTTTTCGAATCCCAACACACACTTCAAATCCATAATACAAACCATGCAAATTGTTCTAGAATTCCATAAGGACTCGACAAAAGACATTAATAAAAACCAGGCTTAGAATTATGTATCATATCAAGGATAAGACACACAATCCAAACCTTTAGACTCCGGATGACATCTTTTATTTCCAACATTACTTGAAACCTCCAAACGCCCGCCAGGTCCACATTTAATTTCCTGAAATACATGTAGGTTGAAAACATCAACAAAAGTTGAGCAACTTCATGGGTTTTGTATGTGTGCACGAATAAACCTTTGAAATCATTGTAAACCCGGTATGAAAACAAACAAGGAAAACAGATCGATTAATGGTTTGCAAGGCCATTAATATGTGTGACGTGACGCAGGAAGGCTCAAACCTAGCAACCGGGCTTCCTGCTGTAAGACATAGTCACCTCATGGGCCAAAATCCCGGTCCACATGGGTGGGGCTCGCTACACCCAAATAGATCTATCACTCATGTCCCTCTATCCAACTACGAGGATTAATGGTCTTAAGCATTGTACCCACCACTCACATGATCTAGCAGTACCTTTCCTTAGCTAACCATACCAAATGTAATCGTATGTAAACAATTTGTAACATGTACTTCACCCCCGAAGTTATAAAACCGAAAACAGTTAAAAGAAAAGTGTGACAACTGTGCCTACAGTTATCACCAACCAATCCCGAACAATTGCATAAACAATAAAACCTTATGTTTTGTTTATTGGATTGTGTAATTATCTATAATATTTGCACAATATCAATCCTTGTTCAAATTCAAACCCTTAACCGCTTTCTAGAAAGTTATACGCAAACTGAGGCGTAAACGTAATCAGTTTAGTGAGACAAACACTCCGGAATAGCAACATAAGCTTAACATACCTTAAATAACCTTTACATAACTTAGAAATAAGTTTTAAAGGGTTTGGTATGGCAAAATAAAGTTTATTCGCTCACAGGGACTATTTGCGTCAAACTGCAAAAGTCTGTCGTTTCGTATGGCAACGTACATTCCGAAATATGATCATAAGCTAAACATACCATAAATAACCTAAACATAGCTTAGAAATAAGCTTTGAATGGTTCGGTATGCGAAAATATGCTTATTCGATCATACAGGGACTATTTGCGTCAAACTGCAAAAGTCTGCCGTTTCGTATGGCAACGTACATTCCGAAATATGATCATAAGCTAAACATACCATAAATAACCTAAACATAGCTTAGAAAGAAGCTTTGAATGGTAAGGTATGCGAAAATATGCTTATTCAATCATACAGGGACTAAAAGTGTCAAAAAACGGCGTAAGTTTGCATTTACGCGCGTATCTTACGTTCTGACCACATCCGGAAATCCAAAAATTTTTGTAGTCACTAAAATATTTTATTTTAGTGATCGGAATGCAAAAATACCATTCATCGCTTAATTTCGATCGTTTTCGCGTCCGTTCGAGTTTCGTCGTAATTAACCGAACAACGTGACCGTACGCCCAAACGAACCGACATCCGTGATATTTCCAAGCATATTTCAGGTCCCCTATACTTTGACGACCTTTTTGAGCCTTGAAAATGGCTTAACAGAGGTTAAATACGTCAAATATACAAGTTAGAGTGTGCAGGGGCTGTTTCTGCCAAATTCTGAAACTTGCAGCCTACCCCTCGCGTCGCGCGACCACCCCCTGGGTTTACTGTCGTGGAATGCGACCCTGTGAACAGGGCAGAAAGTTGTTTTCAGCAAAACAGCTGAAATCCTTGGTTTTATTTAGTTGTTTTAAGATCTTAATGACCAAGTTAAGTGCCTTCCAAGGCTTTAAACCTGAACCAAACACTTGTGTGGACCAGATTATTGCTTGGGCAATACTTAACACACATGGCAAGATCTTGAAACATCAAAAAAAAACTATAAATACCTCCCACCTTTCACTAGTTCATTGCTCATTTCACATTTTGGAACTCTAAGTGGAGGATTTCCTGCTAAGGAGCCACCTACCTGAGTTCTAAGATCATCCTTCTAGCCTTTGAACACCTTGTGCCTTGTTGATTCCGTGATCCTTGGAGCTTAATTTGGTCTTAATCCCAATACTAATAAGCAACCCCAAGTGAGTACATAGTCCCCTCTTTTACCGTTTTCAAAAATTTTGGGGTGATACACATGTGCCTACTTGTTACTTTCATGTTTTCATGCTTTTCAAGACATAAACATGCTATGTTCAACTAGTACACGTATAGTACATGATTTCAATTATGTAATACTATGTATGTTGATTTAGCATGCTAGCACATTGTTTTCAAGGATCCATTATGCTTCATATGTGACTTAGCATATTTAGCACCTCGAATTTCATGAACATTTCCTACTTCGTGTATTTTCTTAGCATACTTAGTACATGGTTTTCTCATAACATGCTTACATTGGTTATGACATTTGGTATGTTTAACGGGACAATAATACATCCATTAACATTATCCCGCCGACCGATAGTATGTATGGTTTACCAAAGGTTTGATAACCTCATTCCCGCTTCCTAGTTTATTTGGAAGTATCCATCTGGGGAATGACAGAACCCGATGAACATGGATAAACCTTTGTCTTTTTAAGGGTTTATCTGACAGACACTAAGGCTTGAATGTATTCGTTAACTAACCATATAAATATCCATATCAATAAAAGCATTGTCTTCTGCAAAACATAACTTTTGATTTAAACTTAGGTTTATTCAAAGACTTTGTTTCGTACATTTTACATACGGGGTTGAGTAAATTCTTTTTATTCACCGTACATGATATTTGGGTATACATTAACATTTTACATATGGTTTGAGTAGATACTCTCTACTTGCCATACATTACATTTGATTATACATGAAACAATTTACACATGACATTGAACATTGTTTACACATAACATTTTGACATTTGTTTAAACAAGACATTTCTGGTGTTTATTTGGTAAGTGATTAAAATAACAAGGCGTGTGTAATATGATAAAAGCATGGTGGATACGCCGCTGGTACTTCCTATATATAAGTGCTTTTATGATATTACATAACGTAGCATTATTTAAACCATTTCGACAAAGACAGAAACATGATACATTTTAAATAGGGACACGACACATTTTTCACAAGGCATTGTTTTACATATAACATATTTTGAACAAGAACATGATATCTTTTTACAAAAGACATCACTTGGTTATTTATTTAACCATGCATTATTTCTTTTAAATCATTTGATTTTCACATCGATTTTCATATGGTTTTACAAAAGAAAACATTTTTACAAAGGTTCATGGCTACTTTTGAGTTAAACATTTCTTTTAACAAAATCAAGGCCATGAATCATCAACAACAAAACCTATGTTACTCACAGGCATTTTTATGCTGACGTACCTATTTTCACATGTGTTTCAGGTGATTACGTTTGTCTATGAGCATGCTTCACATAGGGTGGACTTGGGCCTTAGTGACTTTAAAACCTACAAGACAATTGTTGTGCATTAAACAATGTAAACATTTATCTTAATAAAACAAAACTTTATGAGCCATGTGTTATGAAACAATTTGTAACGTGACCCCCCAATATTTTCCGCAGTGTGTTGTTGTATATTACGCGATTGGGGTGTTACAGATTGGTATCAGAGCCATGGTTATAGAGAATTAGGTTATTAGTAATGCTTCTGACCTAGACTATAACCTTCCTAGGACCCTAACACAAGTTGTCTTGTGTTTAAAACAATACCATCACCTATCCTTAGGTGATTACCAAAACAATTCCACAAGTTCATTTTTGAAAATCAATCATCTATCCTTAGATGATATTTTCGGGCTTCATGCCTTTCAAATTTTCAAATTCTCGTCAAAGTTTGGGCCTTAAAATGTGAACATGTGCAATCCGGAAGGGTGGTTGCCTGTACCCTGAGTTTTCTGTCTAAGGCTAGAGTGTTCGTACAAATCCGCATCAACAGACCAGTCACTCTTACCTGGGAACTCTTGGGGTGAGTGTCCACCTATAGGCTAAAGCATATCTTCGCGATACATTATAAAGACCCATTTACTTTGATTAGTCACCATGTCGTTTGTTTGTTCTAGGTAACGAACAGATGATCACAATCATTATGGTTCGTCGATATTCTTAACATCCAGTTTTGATTATCCAAATAACATCTCACTCACCTTCTCTCATTTCCTTCTCTCTTAGAATGCCTCCCCGTCGAAATGCTGCTCAGGACACCGAAATGGCTACCATAATAGCTCAGCAAATTGTTGCTATGCTACCTAATCTCATAACTTAAATAAACCAAGCCAACAACAACAACAATGCACCTGTTCCGTGCAACTATAAACAATTTAACTCAGCTAAACCACTCAAGTTCAGTGGTTCTGAGGGAGCAACTGGGCTCCAGCAATGGTTTGAGAGTATTGAGAACACATTTCGCCATGCCCATTGTCCAAATGAGCGCAAAGTAGAATTTGCATCAAGTGTGTTCCAAAAGAGAGCACTTACGTGGTGGAACGGAATTATGAGGGATAGAGGTACAGATGTTGCAATGGCACAAACATGGGAAGAGCTTCGCGCTCTAATGATGAAGGAGTTTTGTCCTCGTCACGAATTACGGGCACTCGAGAATGAATTCCACGATTTAAAGCAAGATAGTGGAGAACATCGTGCCTACACCGATCGTTACGAGGAGTTGAGCTTATTATGCCTACGATGGTTACGCCTTTGGATAAGGCAATCAAAAAATACATTGATGGCCTTCCTGACCTGGTTCAGGATATAGTCACTGGTAACAACCCTGCAACCGTTAGACAAGCTATCGAGTTAGCAGCTACCCTGACTGAATCTCAAATCAAAAAAGGGAAACTTTTTTGCAAGGGCGACAAAGAACAGACTGCTGAAACTATACAAGAGAAACCCAAGGAAATCAAAGTTGAACCTTCCAAGAAATCTAGGAAGCGTAAGGCTTCACAAAACCTTATTGTAGTTACTCGACCTAACCAAGCTGTTCCCAATCAACCAGCTCAACCTCCTGCTAGAAAACCATACAATGGAACTGCACCTCTGTGCAACCAATGTAACCTTCATCACCATACCAGTGTACAATGCCGCAAATGCCTAAACTGTGGGCTTATTGGCCATACAGCTAGGGTTTGCCAAGCTGCGACTACACAAAATCAAGTTGTTAATAACCCTGCTTAAGGACGTACTCTTAACGCTGGAGTTAATGAGGCTCGTTCCAACAACAAAGCAGTTACCAACAACTAGGATTTTGCATTTCCATTTTTTTTTATCCAAGACTCGTGTACATTTTCAGTTGGTTTGCAATGATATCAGTATTCCTATAACAAAATTTCAAAATTTGACATGCTTATTCATATATGTGAAATATGCGACTATATATATCAAAACACAAAGTTCTCATTCTTTATAGAATCAAACCAACTTTCGTGATACATTTCATTTGTGCTTTGCACATTTCCTACCAAACCTATGAATCCGTCTATCCGTGAAACCTGTACAGTCTTAATGACTTCTGGAAAACACATAAGACGCACACATTGTTACAATCTTTGAAATAGAGCACCATTCTTTGACCATGTCCATAATTTGTCACTTGGCAAGATAAACTATGCAGACTATGCACGAGTTAAGTAATTATGGGTGCACACGTAATTATGCGACTCGATGCATGGAAATCATAGTGAGTCCTGCTAGGTGTGATCTAGGGTGATTAGATAACGAGACGAATGTAATACAGTAAGAACACCGTGGATACGCCGCTGGTACTTCCTATATAAGTGTTCTTATTGTATTATCGGTCGTAGCATTATCCAAGTCACCTAAGGATTTTATACCCTTGTGTGTTAACCTAAAACCATCTATATTCATTTCCGTCTCTGATGAAGTATCCATTGAGGAAAAATGAACTAGCTACTCATTTTTCGCTTCTTAAAGAGATATCCATTGGGAAATGAATAATCCATCCAAAAACTATGTTCATTTTCATTTCTGATGAAGTACCCATTGAGGAAAATGAACTATTCGTTCGTTTTCGCTTCTAAAAAAATATCCACTGAGGAAAATGAATAAATTCATTCCACTTCTGATGAAGTATCCATTGAGGAAAATGAATTATCCGTTCATTTTTGCTTCTGAAGAAATATCTAATGGGAATGAATAATCCTGTATTGATTCTTCATTTCTACTTCTGACGAAGTATCCATTGAGGAAAATGAATTATCCATTCATTTTCGCTTCTGAAGAAATATCCATCGGGGAAATGAATAATCTTTACAAATTATCCTTCATTTCTACTTCTGACGAAGTATCCATTGAGGAAAATGAATTATCCATTCATTTTCACTTCTGAAGAAATATCCATCGGGGAAATGAATATTCTACACTACAATCCTTCATTTCCACTTCTGACGAAGTATCCATTGAAGAAAATGAATTATCCATTCATTTTCGCTTCTGAAGAAATATCCATCGGGGAAATGAATATTCTTTTCAGTTGTCCTTCATTTCTACTTCTTACAAAGTATCCATTGAAGAAAATGAATTATCCATTCATTTTTGCTTCTGAAAAAAATATCCATCGGGGAAATGAATATTCTTTTCAGTTGTCCTTCATTTCTACTTCTGACGAAGTATCCATTGAGGAAAATGAATTATCCATTCATTTTCGCTTCTGAAGAATTAACCATTTAGAAATGAACAGCTTATACATTCTATCATTTCCATTTCTGATAAAAGTATCCGATGAAGAAAATGAATTATCCATTCATTTTCGCTTTTAAAGAAATGTCCATTGGAAATGAATAACCCATTCATCTTTCATTTCCACTTCTAATGAAGAATCCATTGAGGAACATGAATTATCCATTCATTTTTGCTTCTGTAGAATACCCGTTGGGAAAATGAAACACAAATCCTTATGGAATCTTCCTATCTTTAGTTAGATTCTTAAAGGGACACTTAAAGTACTACTTTCAAATCCTTGACTGGATTTCTAAGAATACTATACATAATACATAAACGAAGAGCCAAATCCTTACAGAGATCTTTCTGCTTTGGTAGTTAGACTCTTAAAGGATACTTACAGAACTATTGGTTGATTTGGGTTTTACCATTAATCAAATCCCTCATCCCCATTTCCTGCATTAATCAAGGAAGTATCCATTAGGGGATGAGCATCATAGGTATAACAGCCCATTCCCACTTCCCGCACTATCTGAGGAAGTATCCGTTAGGGAGTGATAAAGTTATGCCTTACGTGGAAATCCTTAATGAGTTATTCTATGCAAATAGATAATACTCTAGATTCCGCACAAGTCATTTACTTGACCCAACTTATTCACAAGCTCCTATGAATAAATTTCGGGATGAAATTTCCTAAAGTAGGGGAGACTGTGACAACTATGCCTACATAAGGATTCCAGCATGGATGCCTCCTCAGGATTCCAGCAGATCTAAATGGAACCCTCGGATCAGGAGGATACTGCTTTCAAGAAGCCGACATGTATTTATTATTATACTGCTATGCCTTTTGGTTTAAAGAATGCAGGTGTAACATACCAAAGGTTGGTGAACATGATGTTCAAAGACAAGTTGGGAGACACCATGGAGGTATACATCGATGATATGGTGGTAAAATCTAAGAAGGCTGAGGATCATCTTCGGGATATTGAAGGAGCATTCGATATCCTGGATCAGTACAACATGAAGCTAAATCCTGCTAAATGCCATTTTGGAGTGGGGGCAGGAAAGTTTTTAGGATATACGGTGACAAAAAGAGGGATAGAAGCAAGCCCGTAACAGATCAAAGCCATCTTGGATATCAAGTCACCTTCCAACATGAAAGATGTACAAAGACTGACGGGACGAGTAGCAGCATTAAACAGATTTATCTCAAGATCCTCGGAAAAATGCAAGGAATTCTACGATATCCTGAAGAAGAATAAGAAATTCGAATGGGGAGAAAAGCATGAAACAGCCTTGCAGGAATTAAAACAATATCTCTCAACTGCACCTCTATTGATGAAGCCAGAAAATGGTGAACCATTATCCCTGTACCTTGCAGTATCAGGGAATGCGGTAAGTGTTATCCTGGTAAAGGATCACGAAGGTCAGCAATATCCTGTCTATTATGTTAGCAAAAGTTTTCTAGATGCTGAAACCAGATATTCTCATTTAGAAAAATTAATATTGGCCTTAGTTATGGCATCGACAAAACTTAGACATTATTTTGAGACACATAGGATTCATGTTAAAACCAACTATCCTGTTAAAAATGTGCTTAGGAAACCCGAGATGTCAGGTAGGATGGCTAAGTGGTCCGTAAAATTAAGTGCCTATGATCTAGTATATGAACCTAGAAATGCCATAAAGTCTCAGGCCCTAGCTGACTTTGTGGCTGATTTCAGTAGTTATATTCAAAATGAAGTAGACCTAGAAGTACAACAGCTAGGAGAAAATTTAGAATCCTGGACATTGTATACTGATGGTGCATCTAATATAAGAGGTGTAGGTTTGGGTATACTACTAAAATCGCCACAAGGGGACATATTACCCCAGGCTATTAGGTGTGAGTTTCCTGCCACTAATAATGAAGCAGAATATGAAGCTTTGATTGCAGGGTTAGAATTGGCTAAGAGCATGAATATTAAGAGTTTGCAAGTGTATGTTGATTCCTTGTTAATTACTAATCATTTTAATGGATCCTATGCAGTTAAAGGTGAGAAGTTAATCGAGTATCTTGAAATTCTCAAAAAAATTAGCAGGATATTTTGATGTTTTTACACTTGAACAGGTACCAAGAGAGGATAATGCTGAAGCCGATGCTTTAGCAAATCTAGGATCATCAGTCAGGATACCGGAGGGAACCCAAATACCAATACTACATACCCTGTATCCTGCGATGGATCTTCTCAAATCTCAGGATAAGGAAGTAGTAAGTATTCAGGATCCTGATGATGAGTATCCCGAGGAGGATCCTAAGTCCTGGATGGCTCCAATTATGAGATATCTCAAGGAAGGACACATCCCAAAGGATGAGAATCCTAAGGCCTTTAGAATGAAGGTATCACGATTCACTATTATAAATAATGTTTTGTATAAGAAATCTCTTGCAGGACCATACCTGAGGTGCTTGGAGGATCCCAAAACTAAAGAAGTGCTTCAGGATATACACGAAGGAGATTGTGGTAACCATACTGGGGGCAGGTCGTTATTCTCAAAGGTATTAAGAACATGATACTATTGGCCAACGATAAGGAAAGATGCTGCAGAATATGCCCGAAGGTGTGATGCGTGTCAAAAGCATAGTAACATATTGCATCAACCTGCTGAACCACTTTATCCTATTGCTTCCCCTTGGCCATTCATGAAGTGGGGGATGGGCATAGTAGGAAAATTGCCAAAAGCTCCAGGAGGAAAAGTCTTTATGCTGGCTATGACTGACTATTTCTCTAAATGGGTGGAAGCTGAAGCATTTGTTCAAGTCAGAGACCAGGAAGTAGTATCCTTCATAAAAAGGAATATCCTGACCAGGTTTAGGGTACCAGCCGAGATAATTTGTGACAATGGTTCTCAGTTTATAAGTAAGAGGACTACTAACTTTTGCAAGAGTTGGGGAATCAAAATGATCACGTCTACTCCAGTACATCCTCAAGCAAATGGACAAGCAGAATCCTCGAACAAGATAATTGTCAACAACTTGAAGAAGAGACTAGGAGCTGTCACACCCCCAAAATCCACCATGCGGGGTACCACCGCTTGGAGGCGTGACGTGACCAGGATCGAGCCACCAATCATATTGAACATCGTAATTAAGTAAATAAGACCAACCACAATACGATTGGTGACCAAAGCTAGTTAACCATGTTTAGTTTAAACAGCGGAAGCATAAAAGTAAATCCAAAGCATAAGTCCATAGTTTATAAATAAAATTCAAAACGCAAGTTTAATAAGTTCATAGGGATTTAAATAGTAAGCACGGAACATAACAGTCCGTACACCACAACGACTCCTTCCTCGTGCAAGCTCCATCTAGCGACCTGTAAGGCATGTAACAACGAGTCAACAACAAAGTTGAGTGAGTTCACGTTTGGTTGTTTAGTTAATGAGTTCGTATCAGGAATCGAAAGTTCGTTTCATAACCAAGTATTACCCATTATCCTTGATTCCCAAACCTTTACGATATTTAGTGGGGGCTTCCCATTATGTATGTTACTAGACTAGGTGTATCCATAAGTGTCCTTCCCAATCCGAGGACGGTGTTAAGTATGAGTGTACGTAGGTTTTACGTACGTGCCCTTCTCATCCGAGGACAGTAGTAAGTGTGAGTGTACGTAGGTTTTACGTACGTGCCCTTCTCATCCGAGGACAGTAGTAAGTGTGAGTGTACGTAGGTTTTACGTACGTGCCCTTCTCAATCCGAGGACAGTAGTAGGTAGTCTAGTAGTGTTGGTAATATAAATAGAGTGATAGTACGAGTAGTTATTCAATCCCATTCCCAACCACCGGGAATCCCATGCCTTAGTAAGGGTGTGAACTCACCTCGGTTTGCTCGGTTAGATTCTCAATATAGCTAACAGTCAAGGTCGGTCAATCACGTCCTAGTATGATTTACCAGTTAGTCATTTAGTGGCTTTCAAATAGAACACAAAGTTCCTACACGTATCTATCACACAACATGCATCACTGTAACGGTTTATGCCCATCTAAGTTTCCCGTCTATTCCCCACTCAAAATCAAACATACGATAATGCACATAACATATATAACATGTTAAATCATTCACAGATAGCATACTCGACATTTAGACACACAAGTCACAATTCATGTCATTTCAGCATTAATATTCAAAACCGGCTGTTTTCGGATATTTTAATAAAATAGTTAAACTATTCCAAAAATTCCCAAATTTTTACAGGATGTCTTAAACATTCCATATTTTATTGTGTAAAAATATCGGGGTCCGGTTCATTACCCACATTTTTATAAAAATTCATATTCGGGACTGAACTCAGATTTATATATTTCTGACCACAGTCCACGAAACAATTTATTAAAAATTCATCGAGTGTCCGATTTACGAAATTCCAGTGGGGTAATTACAAATACATCGGTTGTCATTTACTGTACAAATTTCATGGTCCGATTCATTACAAAACTCAGGTTATGACTGAAAGTATGACACCCATTTATTGCTGTCAAAATTCAGCTTAAGTTGCTGTTACAAATTAATACTTTAAAAATAGTAAACGAAGTCCAAAAATTATGATTCCGGTGCCATTAGAACCGTATTTAATAATAAAATATTTTAGATTCAAAATATCGGTTTTTCGTTGGGTTTAAGACCTGTTTACAGCCAACTGAAGTTGGCTGTAAAGTATGGACAGATTCTGATTTTCAGTGTTTAACCTTCTAAATCGTGTTCGATCGATTCCGTTAACAAGTTTAGTGACCACAACAACATGACACATTAATATTAATCAGTAAAACATCAGATAATCAACCAATAATCATAATCACACAAGATCTACATGATTTACACACATATTCATCCATTAACCACCTTGTTCATCACTTTAGTAAACTTTTAGACTTTGATCTTATATGTTCATAATTTTCAACCGACGAAACTCTTATTAACCACTCTAGACAAGATCAAGAAGGCGTTTAGAGTCACTTACTACTAGCTCGAGGCTAGGGGAGAAACTAGGCGAAAAACGAGTGGTTAAAAGAAAACGAGGGCGGTCCTTCCACTTCCGAGAGCACCGAGCTTCGTTATGCACCTTGTATCACCTATGTATGGCCTTGGAAAGATTGAAGGAAAATCGAAAAGGGTGGTGGTGCCAAGAGGGGTGTTCGGCCGAGAGAATCAAGGGGAGGGAGAGAGAGTAATTTCTTGTCAAGTGTTGGTGAATGGAATGTGATTACCCCTTAAGCACACATATAGTCCACAACTTCTAATTGTCCATGGGATATTGTGTTCTCTTGATACTAAACATAGACAAATAAAATAATCCATGTTGTAAGAGATGTGTCCCCTAAGGGGACCGATTGGTTGGAGGGGGGGGGGGTATTTAGTTGGATTCTAACCATCTAGTTAGGTGATTAGGGAGTTTGGTTAGAGGTTTAGATTGGTTATTAGTGTGTAGTGTAATATAACGGGTGTTAGGGTATTCGAGGACCCTAACTGGTTCAGAAAAGAAAAACAATGTCATGGACAATATTTTTAGGTTCCGGGTAAAGTCCGATTGTTCGGTTTGACACTGCTCCGTTAAAGCGCTTAATTAATCCGTAAAGTGTCCTACTTATATATTTTGTAACGTTTTTACTTTCTAACACTTAGGAAAATATAACGGACTATTTAGTGACCTTTCTGTACACTATTAGTATATTAACAAATACGTGTAAGCATAACACAGATATCAGAAAGCAGTTAAGTAATTCCACACAGTCGTCAAGCACATTAATTATTATTAAAGAATTGTACGGAATACACCGGATTGAGGGTTGTCACAGGAGCTAAGAAAGGAAGATGGGCAGAAGAATTACCCTTTGTTTTGTGGGCTGATAGAACAACAATAAAGAGTGCGACTGGCCAAAATCCATTCTCCTTAGTATTTGGAGCAGAAGCAGTGATCCCGACAGAAATGGTGATACCTACAGCAAGATCAAACCTCCAGGATCCTGAGCAGAATCCTGAAGCCCTATGCCAAGAATTGGATACTATTGGTGAAATAAGAGATGCAGCAAAGCTAAGGATGGCAGCATATCATCAGAGGATATCCAGGGCATATAACAAGAATATAAGAACTAGAAGGTTTCAGGTTGGAGATTGGGTATTAAGAAAGGCTTTTCAGAATACTACTAATCCTGCTGATGGAAAGTTGGCTCCTAAGTGGGAAGGACCTTATGAGATTGAATCGGAATCAAGGAAAGGAGCATACCGACTCAAGAATATGGAGGGGGATATGCTACAAGGATCCTGGAATGCTATACACCTAAAGCTCTATTTCAAGTGAGTTTAGAATTTAATTTCTACCTCGGGATGGTATGAATTCTATCTCTTTTAATATATTTGATATTATTTATCCTTTTGAACCCAATACTGACTTAAGCATCGGAGGGGTGTTAGCCAGGCTAACACCCACCTTAGTTTACAGTTGTTTTGCAGTATATGCTTCGGGATATAGCTCCAGGATACACACTCAGGATACTTCAAAAGATTAGAGGATTGGCCCCCTCTCTCACGTTTAAGGGATCCTGATCCCTTCACAGGTTTAAAGGTATTCACCTTTCTCATGAATTGGGTTTAAACACCCCGCCTGGAGCGCAAGTTATCCAGGGATAGTTCAAGGTGGCGAGACCAGTTCATGTAAAAGTGGCTGACAATTTCATTACTGTTGGCTTTATCCTGGATCCTCAAGGTATATGAGGATTGATCACCCTCTCTCACGAAAGGGTATTTTCATACTCTCTAAGGTTTAAAGGTTTTCACCTTTCTAAGTCTTTGAGTTTATACACTCCCGCCTGTAGCGCATGAAAATTTGGGATTTTCCCTGGAACACTTATGGGTTTATCCCCAGAACACTAAGGATTTATCTCCAGTATATTTTAGGGTTTATCCCCTGTAATACACAAATTATACAAACGATTGTATTCAAAGGCATAATTCACAGGGGACATTCCTACCTAGGCAATTGTGCAAAGCTTAAAGGATCAAGCTTGGACCCGATACACTAAGTGTCCCAGACTGGGGACATCTTCGTTGGAAAGATTGTAAAAGGATTGAAGATTGAGAATAGGGTTGCACTCTACTTCTGGTATGATCTTTCCTTTATAAAATCTATCTAAATCGTTTAGATTTTTGAAATTATGTTCGACAAAAGCTTGATTATAACATTTATCATTATCCTGATTAGGATATGTTCTCAGGATGTACTTTCAAAATATATTTTAGAATATGTTTCAGGATATTTGGTTGGAATGTTTGGGACTTGATACTTGGATTAAAAGTTGAAACTATACTTGAGTCAAACGTCTGTTATCAAAACAAGCTTTGAAAAATAAAAGTGAACTATCCTTTTTCTTTGGAAACCTTATCTGAATTGTTTGAATTATAAAAACCCTATTTGACGAGAGTCTTAATAGGATATTTGCGAGTATACTGATCAAGATATTTTCATAATATTTGGATAAGACATTTGAAATATTGCACTAAGTTTGGAACATTGAAATTCAAACTAAACAATGCATAATAAGAATTGAAAAAGACAACAATAAATAGGGCCAAAAGAAGGTTATATTATTAACATAGCAAAAGTTATGCTTTTGATTTCATCTCAAACCGAGATCCATCAGCCAAAAGCACAGTTAGTTTTTATCATATTTACCTAACAGTTGAAGGTTTCATCTCAAACCTAGACCCATCCACTTCCAACTGTTATATTGTTCAAAATAAACGATACTAATTGATGACCAAGGGCTTCATCCTGAAACTAAGGACCCATCCACCTTTGGCCATCATATTGTTTTAAGTGAAGGAAATGTAAATTGTTCGAGTGCAGGAAAAGTAAATTGTTTAGGGATTACAAACCATAACCATCAAACTTAAAAAAGTGGGCTCAGGCCTAGGCACAAACATCCAGCATTGCCCACTTCACTGCTTTTAAGGAGCAGCACCTTCTTGACCAGCAACGTCTCCCCCAGCACCTGCACCAGCATCACCCTCGGGATTCTTCTCAGCATCACCACCAGCATCAGCCACCTCTTCTGCCGCCTTGGAAGGCTCCTCACCAGTATGCTTCACAGGATGTTCCACAGGATTGCCTCCGAGATCCTTTAATTTCGCCTCCCAAGCGTTAACATTCCAGGAGGGCATTCAAAGCCCAAGGTTTTGGCCTCATAGGCCATCCTTAACCTAGCTTGGAAAAGGGAAATTACAACAGATCCTTTGAGGCCATCCCGGTAAGAATTCATATCCTGCTAGTATTGGAGATGGGCAGCATCCAGCTTGGCTTGGGCTTCCTCATTGGCCTTGTGAATGGCAGCTTGGTGCTCCTGGGTCATCGCCTTGAATTTGTCTTCGTAGTGCTGAGACTTGGCTGCATCAATCATCCCTTGATCAGCAATGGTGACTTCGGCTTTCTTGAGCTTGACCTTCAGCATTTTGTTGAGACCATAAGCTTCTTCACATAAGTGCATGAGACGTTCGAGGCCCTGCGATCAAAAGTACAGGTATCAACATAAATAGGCTGTCCAGGATAATGATTCAACATATATGTGCAGGATACCAGGTGAGAGTTTTTACCTGATTAAGGAATGACGTTATGAACCCGCTGGCTTCATTGAATCCATGGTTTTCATAAGGGAAGGTCTCGGAGGTAGCCGGAGAGTCCATTTCCTTCCTCTTTCGGGCATTGGAGGCACGAGTCTTGGTGGCTGGAGGAGGCTTAGGAGTAGTAGCAGCTTTAGAACCGGTAGGCTTGGAAGACGTGGTGGCTTTAAGGCTTGGTTCTTTCTTCACGGAGATAGGAGCAGAATAGCTGTCCAACTCATCGAGATCGAAGACCTCTGGAATTTTGGCTGGTGCTGCATAAAAAGAGGAGTTCTAAATCCTTTCTATTCTTTCATTATATAAAGCTAATCAATTATTTGCAGAATAACCCTTACCAGACATGTCGGAGCTGGATTTTTGGCTTGAACTTGCAAAGGATAGAGAAAAAGTTCTCTTACTCTCCGGGAGTCGATAAATGCTTTTGACCCTCAGATCTGATTCAGCGCTTGGAGGGGCTAGTTCTCTGAAATTTGCTGCACAAGAAATAAGAATATCAGTTCAGGATATAACTTCAGGATACATTTGGGGATACTCCTAAAACCCTAAATCCTACCAGAAGTTAACCACTTCACAGGAAGGTCAAAACCTCCAGTAATGGAATCCCTTTTTACAAAAAAGAACTTTCGTTGCCATTTATCCTCATTTTTTGTGGCTTTGAGGATGAGGGGATTTTTGGAAGTTGAGAAAAGGAGAAAACGGCTGTTGCCATGAGAACGAAGGCGATAGGCAACCGGAAGATCCTCGACACAAAGATCAGGAATAAAATGAGATTTGATTTGGTCCAAGGTCACTAGCACACGCCAAACCATAGGCATGGTTTGGGCGTAACTAAGACCGGTAAGTTCAAAGAAATGAGATATGAAAGACGGAAATGGGTATCGGAGTCCTATGGAAAAGGGGTAAGCCAAGAAGCACACCCATTCATTGGAAGAAAAATCTGATCGGATCTCTCAGTCAAAAGGACGGATAATCGCACCATCAGGGAAAGCACCGGAGGCTTGCAGGGCAGCAATTGTCGAACGAACAGACCTCTTTTTCAGGTTCTTTAAGAAGGTTTTGGGCTTCGAAGGTCGGGATTGAATCGCCTGTGTGTGATCTCGTCCTACTGGCCTTGGAGGATTTCAGCAAAGAAAAACCGAGAAGAAAGAATTTACCTGAGAATTCTGGTGAAGATGGTAGGTTATCAAACAAAAAGAGAGAAGATATAGGGGCTAAATGGATAGCCATTGAGTATAAAACGCATTGGAAGTTGCACAATGTCACTTCAACCGTCGCTTCAATTTAATTGCCTCGATTCACGAGATAAGCTTTAAAATATATCCGTTGGAATTGGTATACCAACAGATATATTTTGGGGACAATTGTTATGGGTGGTTTTCTGCTCATATATCCTGACTTATATTCTGATTATGTTTCTTTTGTTGTGACCAGGATACCGGATCAGGATATTGGTAACATCCTGATACGATATCCTAGTAGTAACTAATTAATTCACGTGCAGATTATTGGAGCAAGTCTATAACGTTCAAGTGGACTTCTTCTCCCAAAGACTCGGGCAAATCTGTTGAATTATGGACGTTGAAGCCGGAAGACGTGGACTACAACGTTCACAAAGGGAATATTCGATATATCCCGGATTTATAGGCTAGTTAGTTAGTTTTATTTTACTATAAATAGGAGTGATCGGATCAGATAAGGACACACACAATTTCTCGAGCTCTCTTTCTCTCTAGCTGCAAACACTCACAACACACTTACACTTGTATCGAAATCACATTGTAACACTTAGTTGATCCGCATCATATCCTGCACTGTATCCTGATATTTGAAGCAATAAGAAGAACAAGGCAGCTGCGATTGTCAGCTCCTGAGGTTTTGTGCCGGTGATCTAGATTGATCAAGGGCTTTCCTCGTACATCCTGTGTCACTCTTTACTTTTCAGCTCATTGTTTGATTGTAGATACAGCTCGATATCCTAAGCCGTATCCTGAAAATTGTTTTTGCAAACAACTAAATTAACATACTTTTAATACATATTCTTAGCACACTACCTCACTTAACTAATTTGATCACTTAATTGCTTCGGTAATTTTTTACCAAAACAATTTGGCGCCCATCGTGGGGCAAGTGGTGCTATTTCTACTAAAAGCTTTTGCAAAATCATTACTTGGTTTTCTATTTTCAAAACTTTTTGCTACACTATTTTAAATGGCCTCGAGATCAAACATGAGCTCTTCTACCGTGTCTGCTACAACCTCTGCAACAATTGGTTCGGTGCTTCCACCACCTCCTCCGAGAACGCAAACCTTTTCACAAGGAACTGAAATTCATGTGGCTCGGAATGTTATCCCTATGACAACTGTGCTTGTGTAATCATTGTGCAGACTCTGGACAATTCAATAGTAATAAAACAATGTGTTTTGATCCAAATGTTTGTCATTTATGTTTGATTTTATGCACATGTTGATTTTTTTGATTGATTTTAAACTCTATATCGCTTTCTGGAAAGTTATATGCAAACTGATGTGTAAACGTAATTAGTTTAACACGACAAACACTCCGGAACAGCAAAATAAGCTTAACATACCTTAAGTAACCTTTACATAACTTAGAAATAAGTTTTAAGGGGTTTGGTACGGCTAAAACAAGTTTATTCGCTCACAGGGACTATTTGCGTCAAACTGCAAAAGTCTGTCGTTTCGTAAGGCAACATACAGTCCAGAACTTGATCATAAGTTAAACATACCATATATAACCTAAACATAGCTTAGAAATAAGCTTTGATAGGTTCGGTGTGCGAAAACATGCTTACTTGATCTTACAGGGACTAAAAGTGTTAAAACCGGCGTAAGTTTGCATTTTCGCGCATATCTTACGTTCTGACCACATCTGGACATCCAAAATTTTTGTACACACTAAAATGCTTTTATTTTAGTAATCGGCATGCAAAAATACCATTCATCGCTTAATTTGGTTCGTTTTCACGTCCGTTTGAGTTTCGTCGTAATTTAACGAATAACGCGACCGTACGACCAAACGAGCCGACATCCGAGAGTTTTCCGAGCACATTTTGAGTCCTCTAAACTTTATTGACCTTGTAGAGCCTTGAAAATGGCTTAACGGGGGTCAAAAGGGCCTGAAATGAGCTTAAACCAAGTGCAGGGACCTGAACTGTAATTATATGAAACTTTTGCTGATCTGGGAAGGCCAGGCGGGCCGCGTAAGCCCTGTCTGATCCTTACGCGGGCCGTGTGAGATGTCCAGTGACCAGAAACTTGAAATCAGCAACTGTTTGATAATTCAGGGGCCAAAAAATGCAAATTTCTTGGTGTGAAGAGCAAGTTAACACCTCCCCAAGGCTTTGTACCTGCTTGTGACAATTGTATGGCCATGATTCTTGCTTGGAGGTTACACAAACATGTGTCTTGATCTTGTGAGTTTGCAATAATTATAAATAGCCTACCAATTCATTGTTGCAACTCACACTTGGTCTAAAATTCTCTAAGTTGGAGTTGTATAACTTCATACCTGAGAGTTTATAAGATCAAGTTCAAGCAAGGACCTTTTGTAAGCCTTCTTTCATTCTTTTATTGCTTTCTAGCTTAAAAAGTCAAACAGTGTTTGACTTTCAGTTTGACCAGTCAATGGTCAACGCAAAGTTCGTTTGAACTTTGTAACGTGATTGTAATCACGATGGTTATAATCCTTAGCGATTATACCTACTGATTACCACGTTAACTAGGCGTAGTGACGAGTCAAAGTTTCGGTCAAAATGCGTTTTAGCACGCATTTTACAACGTAACTACTTTTAGGTATCAAAACACTTTGTTTTGATACCAAATCAGTTTTCTAAGTTAATTAAACATGTTTTGACATGTTTAACTCGTCACTATTAGTTTAGTGCTTGTTTAGGGTCGTAAGTTAAGCGGTCTAAACAATCCCTTAGACTTTTGAACCCGACCTGTTTGGTCGATCATTAGGATCCGACCAAGCATGTTTCGTGATCATAATTGCATAAGGAATAACCTCTGAGGTTATACCTTATGATCACCTAGGATTTGTTAGTTAGCTTATATGCCCATAGAAAATGACCAAAATGCCCTTTTAAAGCATAAATCCATATTGTGCATATGTGAACATATTTTTGACATCTAATCTGATTTAGTAACATGTTTAGGTATAATTGGGCATGTAAGACTTGACATAACACATAGTTAACCATCCGAACATAGTTTTGCGCAAACGACGCATTATAGTAGCTTGTACTACCATAATGGGTCGAAACGGGTCAAAAGCACTTAGGTAGACTTTCAAATCAGAATGTTAGCTCTATTAAATCATACCACATGAGTTCAAATACTCATTTGATTTATAGAACATCATTCTATCCTATCTCCCGATTTAGGATCCGTTTATTAACATAGTTACCTATACTAGGTGCCTTGTTGATTCCGTGATACTTGGAGCTTAAATTGGTCTTATTCTCAAGACTAATAAGCAATCCCAAGTGAGTACATAGTTCCCCTCTTTTACCGCTTTCAAATATTTTGGGGTGAAACACTTGTGCATACATGTTACTTTCATGCTTTCTTTGCTTTTATGACATAATCATGCTAGTTTCATCTAGTACACATATAGTACATGTTTTCAATCATGTTTTGCTATGTATGTTTACTTAGCATGCTAGCACATTGATTTCATAAACACCTTTGCTATGTATGTTTACTTAACATGCTAGCACATTGATTTCATAAACATTTTTGCTATGTATGTTTACTTAGCATGCTAGCACATTGATTTCATGAACATTTCTACTATGTATGTTTACTTAGCATACTTAGTACATGGTTTTCACATGCTTACATTGGTTATGACATTTGATGTGTTTAATCGGAACAATAATACATTCATTAACATTAGCTACGCCGCTCGGTAGTATGTAATGGTACCATAGGAATTGACAACTCCCGTTTCCGACTTCCTAGGTTTGTTTGGAAGTTGGGAATGACAGAATCCGATATACATAACTTAGATGAACCTTTAATTTGTTTAAAGGTTTGTTGCCACAGTCGCAAGGCTTGAATGTATGCGAATAAACAATACTGCATAAATGTTTGTAATCATAAAGCATTGTTTTCTGCAAAACATAACATTTGATTTAAACTTAGGTTTATTCAAAACATTGTTTTGTACATTTTCCTACGGGGTTGAGTAACTACTAGTTATTCACCGTACATATCATTGTTAGCTCATTAACATTTTCACGTAGTTAAGTAGATACTTTCTACTTGCTATGCATTACATTTGGTTATACATTATACATTTCACACATGACATTGAACATGGTTTACACATAAACATTTTGACATTGAACAAGACATTTTTGGTTGATTATTAATAAGTGAGTTATGTAACGGGGCTATGTGTTATATGATAAAAGCATGGTGGATACGCCGCTGGTACTTCCTATATATAAGTGCTTTTATTGTATTATACATTGTTGCGTTATCTAAGCCACTTGACAAAGACATGAAACATTTTACACAAGGACACAACATTTCTATACAAAGTAAACATTTTACACAAATTTACTTTTACTTGGATATTCATTTATCCATGCATATTTCTTTTATATCATTTGATTTTCATATCGATTTTCATATCATTTCATAAGAAGAAAATATTTTACAAGATTCATGACTACTTTTTGCTAAACCCTTCTTTAAACTACAAGTCATGAATCTTGCATAAACAAAACCTATGTATCTCACAGGCATTTTTATGCTGACGTACCTATTTTCACATGTGTTTCAGGTGCTAATGCATGATGATGCTTGTGCTACACTTAGGCGGACTTGGGCCTTAGTGACTTAAAAGACAATTATTATGTTATGTTTTATTTAAATTCCAAGACAATGTAAACTTCAATTCTAATAATACAAAACTTTAATTACCATGGTTGTTGAAACAATAATTCTGTCGCATCACTCCCCGACGTTTCCACCACGGTTTGTTGTTTTACGCGGTCGGGGTGTGACAGAAGAGTTGGTATAAGAGCCAAAGGTTATAGGGAATTAGGTTATTAGTAATTATTTGACCTAGACTATAACTTTCTAGGACCCTAACACAAGTTTACTTGTGTTTAGATCTTAAAACAATACACGTCACCTATCCTTAGGTGATTACCAAAACATGAACACAAATTCCAAAATGATTTTGAAATCAATCATCTATCCTTAGATGATTTCTTTTGGCTTAATGCCTTCCAAAATTTCAAAATCTCGTCAAAGTTTGGGTCTAAATAATGTGAACACATGCAAACTGGAAGAGTGAATGCCTGTACCCTGAGTTTTCTGTCTAAGGCTAGAGTGTTCGTACAAATCCGCAGTATCGGACCAGTCACTCTTACATGGGAACTCTTGGGGTGAGTGTTCACTTATAGGCGAGCATGTCTTCGGCGATACATTATTATGACCTATTTACTTTGATTTGTCACTGTGTGTCGTTTGGTTGCTTTGTGGTAACAAACAAATGACCATCATCTTTACATTTCGTTGATTTTTATTGATATCTCATTTCTTTCATCACATCATCTCACTCGTTTTCTCTCATGTTTCCTCTTTTAGAATGCCTCCTCGACGTAACGTTCAACAACCTGATGCCGAACTGGCAGCTATTATAGCATAGCAGATGGCTGCTATGCTACCTAATCTCATCACTCAATTAAACCAAGCCAACAATAACAATAATGCACATGCTCCGTGCAATTTCAAAAGTTTTAACTCGGCTAAACCACTCAAGTTTAGTGGTTCTGAAGGAGCAACTGGGCTTCTATAGTGGTTTGAGAGTCTTGAGAGCACCTTTCGCCACGTTCAGTGTCCTAACAACCATAAGGTCGAGTTTGCTTCGAGTGTATTCCAAAAGAGGGCTCTCACATGGTGGAATGGGGTAATGAGAGATCGAGGTGCTGAGGTTGCTTTGGGTCAGACATGGGAGGAACTTAGAGCTCTTATGATGAGAGAGTTCTGCCCTCGTCACGAGCAGAGGGCACTTGAAAATGAGTTCCATGACTTGAAGCAAGACAGTGGTGAACACCGGGCTTACACTGACAAATATGAGGAGTTAAGCTTGCTATGTCCCACAATGGTCACGCCTTTGGATAAGGCTATTGAGAAGTACATAGACGGTTTGCCAGATCCTATTCAGGATATTGTCACTGGCAGCAACCCTACTACCGTCCGATAGGCCATTGAGCTAGCTGCAACCCTTACTGAATCGCTAGTAAAAAGGGTAAACTCCACAGAAAGGGGGATAAAAAGCAGAAACAGTCTGATAGCACCAAGGAGCAGAAGAGCAAGAAGGCTGCTGAGTCTTCAAGGAAATCAAGGAAGCGTAAGGCTTCCAAGAATTTCGCTGTCACAGCTCAGACTAATAAGGCAGCATAGAATCAGCCTGCACAACCCGCTGCCAAAAGGCAGTATGCTGGTAACGCACCTCTGTGCAACAGATGTAATAGCCATCACCAACCACAAGTGCAATGTCGTATCTGCACAAATTGTGGCAAGTCTGGTCATCTTGCAAACACCTGTCGTTTTGCTCCTAACCAAAATCAGCCTGCTCAAAACCAAGCAGCACAAAACCCTGCCCAGAATCCTGCACGACCTCACTATCCTCCGGGTTCATGTTTCAACTGTGGGGATCTGACCCAGTATAGGAACAACTGCCCGAGGTTGGTAAGCGCAAATTAGGCACCAGCTCGTGGTAGAGCTTTCAATTTTAATGCAAACGAGGCACGCGCTGATAACGAAGTGGTGAACGGTACGTTCCTTGTTAACAACCATCCTGCTTCTGTTCTATTTGATTCGGGTGTCGATAAGAGTTTTGTGTCCTTAGCATTTAAGCCTTTGCTTTCGATGACTAGAACAAAACTAGGAAAGCCCTTGATAGTAGACGTAGCTAGTGGTGAACCTGTTGTACTCGACTCTGTTCTTCGAAATTGCCAGTTGAACCTTAATAACCATCTTTTCCCTATTGACCTCACACCGATGCAACTCGGGAGCTTTGATGTTATAGTAGGAATGGATTGGTTAGCCAAGTACAATGCTGAGGTGGTATGTTTTGAGAAGATTGTCCGTATTCCGCTTTCGACTGGTGAGATCTTAGAAGTTCATGGGGAGAAACCCGTTAAACTCATGTCTTGTACCCAAGCCCAAAAATACATACGAAAGAAATATGTTGCTTTCTTGGCACATGTCGTAGAGGATAAAGGCAAGGGTAAGACTATCCAAGATATCCCTGTTGTTTGGGATTATCACGAGGTATTTCCTGAAGAATTACCTGGTTTACCCCCTGTACGCCAAGTTGAGTTTCGCATTGATCTTGTGCCTGGCGCAAATCCCATTGTTAAGTCACCTTACCGTCTTGCACCGTCTGAGATACAAGAGTTGTCTAAGCAGCTTCAAGAGCTTTCTGATAAAGGATTCATTCATCCGAGCTTTTCACCTTGGGGTGCTCCTGTCCTATTCGTGAAAAAGAAAGATGGATCATTTAGGATGTGTATCAATTACCGTGAGCTTAACAAGCTTACCATCAAGAATCGATATCCCCTACCTCGCATTGATGATCTCTTTGATCAGCTACAGGGTGCTACTTGCTTTTCAAAGATTGATCTACGTTCTGGGTATCATTAACTTCGAGTTCTCGAAGAAGATATTCCCAAGACAGCTTTTCGTACACGCTATGGTCATTATGAGTTCACTGTTATACCCTTTGGCTTAACAAATGCTCCTGCTGTTTTCATGGACTTGATGAATAGGGTTTGTAAGCCTTATTTGGACAAGTTCATCATCGTATTCATTGATGACATTCTGATCTATTCTAAGACACGAGCTGATCATGAGCAACATCTTCGTCTTACAATGGAGCTCCTAAAGAAAGAACTGCTTTTCGCCAAATTCTCCAAGTGCGAATTCTGGCTTAAGGAAGTTCAATTTTTTGGGACACATTATCAACGAACAAGGTATTCATGTAGACCCGCCAAAATCAGTGTTATTAAGGACTGGGATACACCTACTACTCCTACCGAGATTCGTTCATTTCTTGGTCTCGCGGGTTATTACCACCGTTTCATTGAAAATTTCTCCAAAATTGCGGTTCCTCTCACTGCTTTAACTCAGAAGAGCAAACCTTTTGAGTGGGGACCCAAACAGGAAGAAGCTTTCCAGACCTTGAAACAGAAACTTTGTGATGCTTCTATTCTATCTTTGCCCGAGGGTAACGACGATTTTGTCGTGTACTGTGATGCATCCAACTTAGGCCTTGGCTGCGTTCTTATGCAAAGAAACAAAGTCATAGCTTATGCATCAAGACAGTTGAAGGTACACGAGAAAAACTACACAACTCATGATCTTGAGTTAGGTGCTGTAGTTTTCGCTCTCAAAATCTGGAGACACTACCTGTATGGTACAAAGTGTGTAGTGTTTACAGACCACAAAAGTCTCCAGCATATCTTCAATTAGAAAGAACTAAACATGAGGCAACGACGTTGGGTTGAACTCCTAAACGACTACAATTGTGAAATTCACTACCATCCTGGTAAGGCGAATGTCATGGCTGACGCATTAAGTCGTAAGGAACGTGTCAACCTTCATTGTGTTCAGGTTCGATCTGACATTCAAACCCGCATTTCTCAGGCTCAACATACTTGTGTTACACAAGACTTGATGTGTAAAGAATTTCCATGTCACATTAAGCCTGAGCTTGAACTGAAAGACTTTGGGATATTCTATTTCATGGGTCGTTTGTGGGTCCCAAGTATAAACGATCTTCGCACCTTGCTTATGGATGAAGCACACAAGTCTCGTTATTCTATTCATCCTGGTGCAGACAAAATGTATAAGGATCTTCGAACCCAGTACTGGTGGCCGGGTATGAAGAAAGACATTGCCTTATATGTTTCCAAATGCCTTACTTGTCTTAAGGTTAAGGCAGAACATCAACATCCCTCTGGATTATTGGAGCAACCAGAGATACCGGTTTGGAAATGGGAAAACATTGCTATGGATCTCACTACCAAGCTGCCACATACTAAAAGAGGTCATGATGCCATTTGGGTTATTGTTGATCGTCTTACAAAGTCAGCACATTTCTTGCCAATCCGTGAGGATATATCTGCTGACAAGCATGCAAAAATATATGTAGATGAGATTGTATCTCGACATGGTGTTCCTTTGAACATTATATCTGACAGAGATGCTTGATTCTCATCTCGCTTTTAGAGAACCATGCAATCTGCCATGGGAACCCAACTCAATTTGAGCACAGCATATCATCCGCAAACGGATGGTCAATCTCAATTTGAACCCAACTCAATATGCTGTGCCGGTATGAAAGCCCACGATCTAAAGATGTACCACGATCTAAAGACTACATACTGGTGGTCCGGTATGAAAGCCCACATAGCAACCTACGTTAGCAAATGTTTGACTTGTGCGAGAGTCAAGACCGAATATCAGAAACCATCAGGCCTACTTCAACAGCCAGAGATCCAGAAATGGAAATGGGAGCAAATTTCCATGGATTTCATTACTGGCCTGCCCAGATCTCAACGCGGAAACGATACCATTTGGGTGATCGTGGATCGACTGACCAAGTCTGCACATTTTCTGGCAATCAAGGAAACGGATAAGATTTCTACTCTAGCAGACATTTACCTAAAGGAAGTAGTATCAAGGCACGGAGTGCCAACCTCCATCATTTCTGATCGTGACGCACGTTTTACTTCGGAACTGTGGCAAGCTATGCACAGGTCTTTTGCCTCACATTTAGATATGAGCACCGCTTATCACCCACAGACTGATGGGCAATCTGAACGCACCATCCAGACCCTTGAAGACATGCTTCGGGCATGTGTAATCGACTTTGGTAACGGCTGGGAAAAGCATCTCCCGTTAGTGGAGTTTTCATATAACAACAGTTACCACACCAGCATCCAGGCCGCTCCGTTTGAGGCATTATACGGACGGAAGTGCCGATCACCTCTTTGTTGGGCAGAAGTTGGGGACAGCCAAATCACAGGCCCAGAACTCGTGGTAGACACGACTGAGAGAATTGCTCAGATACGACAACGAATGGCGGCAGCTCGTGACCGTTAGAAAAGCTATGCTAATAAGCGAAGAAAGCCACTCGAGTTCTAGGTTGGGGATCGAGTGCTACTCAAAATCTCACCATGGAAAGGTGTAGTTCGCTTTGGCAAACGAGGCAAACTAAATCCGCGTTATGTCGGACCATTCGAAATCATCGAGAAAATTGGCAAGGTGGCCTACAGGTTGAATCTACCTGAAGAACTCAGTGGAGTTCAAAACGTATTCCATGTGTCGAATCTGAAGAAGTGTCTGTCAGATGAGACCCTCATAGTTCCCCTAAAGGAGCTCACTATCGACGACCAGCTGCGATTCGTCGAGGAACCAGCAGAGGTTACTGATCGAGATGTTAAAACTCTCAAGCGCACCAGGATACCTCTCGTCCGAGTTCGTTGGGATTCCCGTCGTGGCCCAGAGTATACCTGGGAACGAGAAGACCAAATGAAACTCAAGTATCCCCAGCTGTTTAAGAAAAGTGCAACCACTACTGAGGCTGAAGCTACTGCAGAATTTCGGGACGAAATTCCAAATCAACGGGGGGATGATGTGACACCCCAGGAAAACCAGGAAACCAACGCAACATAACTAGCTTCCTCAGTAACCACGAGTTAAATTTCGGGACGAAATTTTCTTAACAGGGGGAGAATGTGACAACCCTCATAATTCCATGTATCCGTACAATTTATTAATGATAATTAAAGTGCTTGACGACTGTGTGGAATCACTTAACTGCTTTCTGATTTCTGTGTTATACTTACATGTGCTTGTTAACATACTAGTAGTGTGCAGAAAAGTTACTAAATAGTCCCGTGTGCTTTCCTGAGTGTTGAGAATTAAAAGTGTTACAAAAATCTCTATATAGGACACTTTACGGATTAATTAAGCAGTTTAACGGAACAGTATCAAACCGAACAACCGGACTTTACCCGGAACACAAAAATATTGCCAAACACATTGTTTTTATTTTTCTGAGCTAGTTAGGGTCCCCGAACACCCCAACACACCTTATATTATATTACACATCATAACACACTAACTTAACCTTTAAATCCTAACTAGATTAGTAAACATCCATTGGAAACCAACCCCATACCCCCCCCCCCCATTGGGCGACGGTCACAAAGGGGTGACCCACCCCTTTGATTTCTTGACTAAAATAATAGCTCATGTTGGATGATTAGGAGCATGATACACATAGGATAAAGATGAATGTTGGTTTATAAATAAGCACAAGGGTTAAGACTTCTCATTCACAAATCAACAACACTTGCAAACTCTCTCTTCCTCTTCTCCTCTTGTGTTCGGCCGACCCCAACCACACCCACCATCATCTTCGTTGAAGCTTTTCCAAGCAATCTAAAGGCATCCAAAGGTGTAAGTGATCCTACAAGTAAGCTTGGTGTGTTCGGAAGCTCAAGGACCGCTCTCGTTTTCTTTTATCCATCACTTTTACGCTCTTGAACTCCCCTAGCCTTGTGCTAGTAGTAAGTGCCTTAGATCTTCATCTTCTTCATATTTTTGATGGTTAATAGTTAAAAGAATGATGAAAAGATAAGAACTCTAAAGAACATAAACAAAGTCTTGGAACATAAACTAACTAGTGATGAAGTAGTGTTATAATGATGAAGAAATCATGTTATTTTGTGTAGTTATGTTTGTTGAATGTTGTTTGTTAGTTAAAATGATATGGATCATCATATGGACTTGCTAGATCATGTTTAAAGACATGAACTAGCAAGATGTGAAAGTTAGAAATGTTGTGGATGATGGAATCATCCACACATAAACTATGAACTTGAATAAATACATGTTTTTTCTTGAAAAATAAAGATCAAAATGAGATGTAATCTTGTAGATCTAAAGATCCATGAGTGGTCTTTCGAAAGAACCAAGTATGAGTTTTGTTAAAACTTGGATCTTACACAAACTTAACATGTTTTTAGTGGCTAAACAAGTGTAGAAACACTTGTGTAATAAGAAAATTTCACAAAGAAATATTTCTAGAAATTATGACTAGAAGTTGTAAATATGCAAACTCTTTAAAAATAAAGATTTTAAAGAACCAATCACATTTTGGAAGGTAACAAGACTTACTAAGTGTGCTAGTAAGTTACTACATGTTTCTACAAATTTTTCAAGTTCATGAGTTTATAGTTTATGCTTGTTTTTTGACAAGTTTGGTAAATAGAGATTGTATGTTAATGATTGAGAATTGTTTGAATGAATTTTTGAAAAGAAAATGATATGCTAGTAAGCATGGACACCTCCATTTACAAAGGAAACTCTGGCGAAATTTTCTAAAAATCCCAACACTTAGAAAATATTTTTCTAAACAAGCGTTACGAGTATATTTTATAACTGGCTTTTCGAATATAAACTTCGCCATAATTTTTGTAACAAAACACCAAGTATCGGAGGTTGACTTTCGTAAATAAAATTTGATAAATATATATTTAAAATATATATTGTATACTAAAACTCTTGTGTGAATATTTGTTTATTTTACCGTTATATTATTTTAGGGTAAAATAATATATAACTTAACGAAGTGCGTTGACGTTTAAATTGTGTGATCTGTGATAAAAGTAATGAGTAGATAAACCATACGTGTTGTGCATGAGAAATTGATTGTTATCTGTACCTTTTGTTATCTGTACCTTATTAGGACGTGCTTGATTTCCTGATTATTAGAGTAACTAATCTAACTGAGCAAACCGAGGTGGGTTCACACTTTTCTACAAAGCATGGAAATTCCCGGTAGGAATGGGAATGGGTTCAGGAATAGGGATTCCTCGTCCTTGAGACGTGTTCAGGAATGAGAATTCCTCGTCCTGTTGGGACGGAATTAGACTTACTGGACTAGAACTCTATCAGCGAAGTCCCACCCTTTTTGTATCGACTTAATCGCTGCGGCTATGGCGAGCGGGTCATTAGTTAATAGCGTTATTAGGTTTAACAAACCTCACACCGTGCCAGTCGGACGGGCGTGTACTAATGGACTATGGCACATCGGTGATGATAGACACCGACGCTAGGACACAATTAATTTTTGTTAGTAGTCGATATGATAAACGAGTCTAGTAGTTTAAATAATGGGGTAGCCCCCACGGCCGGAGTGCCGGGCTAGATAGCCAGGGAAGGTGGACATGGGATGGTTAACAGATAAACGTTTTCGAACTATGGGGTAACCCCCACAGCTGGATAGCTGATTAAGACCAAACTACGTTTTTGGAAACAACTCTAAAATGGAAAACCAACCGTGAACTCACTCAACTTTGTTGTTGACTCGTTGTTACATGCTTTGCAGGTCGCTAGATGCTATGGGGCTTGCACATGGAGGTGGTCGTTGTGGGATGCGAACTGTTATGTCCCGTACTTATTAAATAAACCTTATGAACTTATGAAACTTATGTTTTGAGTCTTTAAAACTTATGAACTATGAACTTATGTTTTGGCTTAACGTCTTATGCTCCGCTGATTTAATTGAACTTGGTTAACTTACTTTTGGTCACCAATTGTATTGTGGTTGGTTTCATTTACTTAAATACGTTGTTCAATATGATTGGTGGCTCGATCCTGGTCATGTCACGCCTCCAAGCGGTGATACTCCGCATGGTGGAATTTGGGGGTGTGACAGATTGGTATCAGAGCCATTGGTTATAGTGAACTTGGTTTTAAAAAGGGAAAAGCTTTTAGACAAAACGAGACTATAACCTATAAAGTGCTCAACGATCCACAACGACGCTTCGCTGCACATGCAAGACTCGACAGAATAGGTGGTATGATTTATGATACATTGTCGGTTAGATAGTTCACACTGTGCATTAGTTAACGTGATAATTGCTATTTGAACCTTGTGTGCTTACTCTCTCCTGACGTCCCACACTTACGCATTTTCGCGACACTTTTCTCACTTACGTTGCTTCGTTGTGAAGATCATGAACGGACTCGGAGGACGTATCAACCTAACTCAAGCCCAGTTGACGGCTTTGATCAATGAACGGGTTACTGAGGCACTCGCAGCTATCCCTGCAGGAGGTATAACCTGCCATATCAACCCATCTTAGGACATTTAGATCCTACCTTTGCAAACCAACCCTCGTGCTTAACCTTGTCTCTTATTCTCGCGCAACAGCTCAACATGCTCCGCCTCCTGTGTGCACGTTCAAAACCTTCATGGATTGCCGACCCAGTACCTTCAGCGTCACAGAAGGAGAGGTAGGCCTTCTTCACTGGTTTGAGAAGCTTGAGTCTATCTTCGAGATGTGTGAATGCCCTGAAGACCGTAGGGTGAAATATGCTACCGGGACACTTGAAGGTGCTGCGTTAACCTGGTGGAAAGCGCAGGTTCAACTGCTTGGGTTGGCGGTTGCTAATGCCACCCCATGGAATGACTTCAAGGAATTGATCAAGGAAGAGTAGTGCAGTCGTGACGACATCCACAAGCCAGAGGTGGAATTTTTCAATCTGAAGATGACGGGGTCTGAGATTGAGGCGTATACGAAGAGGTCAAACGAGCTGGCCATCTTGTGTCCTACTATGGTGGACCCTCCCATCAAACGTATCGAGCTGTACCTCAAGGGTCTTGTACCAGAGATTCAGAGTCACGTAACCTCAGCCAATCTTGGCACCATTCAACAAATCATCAAGTTGGCTCATCGTCTCACCGATCAGGCAGTTGAGCAGAACAGGCTGCTCAAACGTATTAGCGCTACCACTTCTGATGCTCCCAATGATAATAAGCGCAAGTGGGGTGGAAATTTGGGTAAAGGTTCTACTTCAGCTCAGTCCCAGCAGCGAAAGACAGATGAGTACTGGAGCCCCAGTCAGCAGTCTTCTGGGAATCAAGGTCAGGGTGGGTACAAGGGAAATCACCCCAAATGTAATCGTTGTAACTTGCACCACAGCGGGCCATGTAGTAAAGGCAACTGTCATCGATGCAACAAGCCTGGTCACATTGCAAGGGATTGCAGGAGTCAGCGTCCGGCGAATCAGAACCGGCAGCAACAGCAAGCCCCACCAAATCAACGCCAGCAGCAGCAACAACAAGGGAACAACAAAGTGTGCTTTCAATGTGGTGCCGAGGACCATTTCAAGAAAGACTGCCCCCAGCTAAATCATAACCAGAACAACAACAATCAGGGGAATGGAAACGGCAACGGGGGTAACAATAATGGCAATGGAGCCAGAGGACGTGTCTTCGTGCTAGGTCAGGGTGATGCAAGGAACGATCCCAACGTTGTGATGGGTAGGTTTCTTCTGGATGATTTCTTTATTACTGTTTTATTTGATTCTGGTGCCGATACTAGTTACGTGTCCTTAAAAGTTAGTCAGATGCTTAAGCGTCCTCCAACACTTTTGAACACCAAGCACATCGTAGAGTTAGCAAATGGTAAAAGTTTAGAGGCTGCACATGTAGTTAAGGGTTGCAAGCTTGTCCTTTCCGATCAGACCTTTTCTATCGACCCCATTCCTATCGTTCTGGGTAGTTTTGACGTTGTCATTGGGATGGATTGGTTATCTCAACACCAAGCGAAGATTATTTGCAAGGAGAAAATCGTCCGTATCCCTCGTTCTGGTAAAGAACCCCTCATGATTCGTGGCGACAAGAGTGGTGCTGTTGTAGGCATCATCTCTTTCCTTAAGGCCCAGAAGTGTTTGCGAAAGGGCCACACTGCTATCCTAGCCCTCGTTTCTAATTCATCCGCGGAAGAAAGGACGATAGAAGACATACCTATTGTACGCGACTTTCCAGAGGTATTTCCTGAGGAATTACCTGGTCTTCCGCCTCATCGCCAAGTTGAGTTTCAAATCGAGCTAGCTCCTGGAGCAGCACCAGTAGCTCGAGCACCATATCGTCTAGCTCCATCAGAACTCGAAGAACTGTCCACGCAACTACAAGAACTCTTGGAAAAGGGTTTCATACGTCCTAGCTCTTCGCCCTGGGGAGCTCCAGTCTTGTTTGTGAAGAAGAAAGACGGTACTTTCAGAATGTGTATTGACTATCGCGAACTTAACAAGGTGACCGTGAAGAATCGTTATCCTCTTCCACGTATTGACGACTTGTTCGACCAGCTGCAAGGATCGATCTATTACACTAAGATTGATTTGAGACCAGGATACCATCAGCTGAGAGTCCAAGAGGAGGACGTCTCCAAAACAGCATTCAGAACTCGTTACGGCCATTACGAGTTTCTAGTTATGCCTTTCGGATTAACGAATGCACCAGCGGTCTTCATGGATCTCATGAACCGAGTATGCAAACCTTACCTAGATAAGTTTGTTATTGTTTTCATCGACGACATCCTGATCTATTCTAAGAGTCAGGAGGAACACGAGCAGCATCTACGACTTATGCTGGAACTTCTTCGAGCAGAGCAACTGTATGCCAAGTTTTTGAAATGCGAATTTTGGCTTCGTGAAGTACATTTTCTAGGCCATGTGGTAAACAAGGATGGGATTCATGTTGATCCATCCAAGGTTGACTCGATCAAGAACTGGCCTGCACCCCGTACACCGATAGAAATCCGCCAATTCTTGGGTTTGGCAGGATATTACCGAAGGTTTATTAAGGATTTCTCCAAGATTGCGCAACCTCTCACTTCATTGACTCAGAAAGGTGTCACCTATCGTTGGGGTGATGCACAGGAGTCCGCATTTCAGCACTTGAAAGACAGACTTTGTAGCGCGCCTATCCTCTCATTGCCTGAAGGCACGGATGATTTTGTGGTTTACTGCGATGCTTCCATCCAAGGACTTTGTTGCGTGTTAATGCAACGTGATAAGGTCATTGCCTACGCATCGCGCCAACTTAAAGTTCACGAAAGGAACTACACTACGCACGACTTGGAATTGGGAGCAGTTGTTTTTGCGCTAAAGATATGGAGACATTTCCAGTACGGTACCAAGTGCACTATTTACACCGATCACAGGAGTCTCGAGCATATCTTCAAGCAAAAGGAGTTAAACATGCGTCAACGCCGATGGGTTGAGCTCTTGAACGATTATGAATGCGCGATTAAGTATCATCCGGGCAAGGCCAATGTTGTGGCCGACGCCCTCAGTCGAAAGGATACTATACCTAAGCGTGTACATGCTTTACAGCTTACCATCCAATCCAACATTCCCTCTCAGATTCGCGATGCTCAGGTTGAAGCACTGAAAGCAGAGAACATCAGGGCTGAGTCCTTACGAGGATCGAGGCAGCGGCTAGAACAAAAGGAAAACGGCGCCTACTATGTTAACGGGCGCATCTGGGTTCCACTATATGGAGACCTACGCGAGCTTGTGATGGATGAAGCACATAAGTCTCGTTATTCAGTACATCCTGGTTCGGATAAGATGTACCACGATCTAAAGACTACATACTGGTGGCCCGGTATGAAAGCCCACATAGCAACCTACGGTAGCAAATGTTTGACTTGTGCGAGAGTCAAGACCGAATATCAGAAACCATCAGGCCTACTTCAACAGCCAGAGATCCAGAAATGGAAATGGGAGCAAATTTCCATGGATTTGGTTACTGGCCTGCCCAGATCTCAACGCGGAAACGATACCATTTGGGTGATCGTGGATCGACTGACCAAGTCTGCACATTTTCTGGCTATCAAGGAAACGGATAAGTTTTCTACTCTAGCAGACATTTACCTAAAGGAAGTAATATCAAGGCACGGAGTGCCAACCTCCATCATTTCTGATCGTGACGCACGTTTTACTTCGGAACTATGGCAAGCTATGCACAGGTCTTTTGGCTCACGTTTAGATATGAGCACCGCTTATCACCCACAGACGGATGGGCAATCTGAACGCACCATCCAGACCCTTGAAGACATGCTTCGGGCATGTGTAATCGACTTTGGTAACGGCTGGGAAAAGCATATCCCGTTAGTGGAGTTTTCATATAACAACAGTTACCACACCAGCATCCAGGCCGCTCCGTTTGAGGCATTATACGGACGGAAGTGCCGATCACCTCTTTGTTGGGCAGAAGTTGGGGACAGCCAAATCACAGGCCCAGAACTCGTGGTAGACACGACTGAGAGAATTGCTCAGATACGACAGCGAATGGCGGCAGCTCGTGACCGTCAGAAAAGCTATGCTAATAAGCGAAGAAAGCCACTCGAGTTCCAGGTTGGGGATCGAGTGCTACTTAAAGTCTCACCATGGAAAGGTGTAGTTCGCTTTGGCAAACGAGGCAAACTAAATCCGCGTTATGTCGGACCGTTCGAAATCATCGAGAAAATTGGCAAGGTGGCCTACAGGTTGAATCTATCTGAAGAACTCAGTGGAGTTCACAACGTATTCCATGTGTCGAATCCGAAGAAGTGTCTGTCAGATGAGACCCTCATAGTTCCCCTAAAGGATCTCACTATCGACGACCAGCTGCGATTCGTCGAGGAACCAGTAGAGGTTACTGATCGAGATGTTAAAACTCTCAAGCGCACCAGGATACCTCTCGTCCGAGTTCGTTGGGATTCCCGTCGTGGCCCAGAGTATACCTGGGAACGAGAAGACCAAATGAAACTCAAGTATCCCCAGCTGTTTAAGAAAAGTGTAACTACTACTGAGGCCGAAGCTACTGCAGAATTTCGGGACGAAATTCCAAATAACGGGGGGATAATGTGACACCCCAGGAAAACCAGGAAACCAACGTAACATAACTAGCTTCCTCAGTAACCACGAGCTAAATTTCGGGATGAAATTTTCTTAACAGGGGGAGAATGTGACAACCCTCATAATTCCATGTATCCGTACAATTTATTAATGATAATTAAAGTTAAAAGTGCCTTAGATCTTCAATTTATTAATGATAATCAAAAGTGCCTTAGATCTTCATGTATCCGTACAATTTATTAATAGATCTTCCATTTATTAATGATAATCAAAAGTGCCTTAGATCTTCATGTATCCGTACATAATTCCATGTATCCGTACAATTTATTAATGATAATCAAAAGTGCCTTAGATCTTCATCTTCTTCATATTTTTGATGGTTAATAGTTAAAAGAATGATGAAAAGATAAGAACTCTAAAGAACATAAACAAAGTCTTGGAACATAAACTAACTAGTGATGAAGTAGTGTTATAATGATGAAGAAATCATGTTATTTTGTGTAGTTATGTTTGTTGAATGTTGTTTGTTAGTTAAAATGATATGGATCATCATATGGACTTGCTAGATCATGTTTAAAGACATGAACTAGCAAGATGTGAAAGTTAGAAATGTTGTGGATGATGGAATCATCCACACATAAACTATGAACTTGAATAAATACATGTTTTTTCTTGAAAAATAAAGATCAAAATGAGATGTAATCTTGTAGATCTAAAGATCCATGAGTGGTCTTTCGAAAGAACCAAGTATGAGTTTTGTTAAAACTTGGATCTTACACAAACTTAACACGTTTTTAGTGGCTAAACAAGTGTAGAAACACTTGTGTAATAAGAAAATTTCACAAAGAAATATTTCTAGAAATTATGACTAGAAGTTGTAAATATGCAAACTCTTTAAAAATAAAGATTTTAAAGAACCAATCACATTTTGGAAGGTAACAAGACTTACTAAGTGTGCTAGTAAGTTACTACATGTTTCTACAAATTTTTCAAGTTCATGAGTTTATAGTTTATGCTTGTTTTTGACAAGTTTGGTAAATAGAGATTGTATGTTAATGATTGAGAATTGTTTGAATGAATTTTTGAAAAGAAAATGATATGCTAGTAAGCATGGACACCTCCATTTACAAAGGAAACTCTGGCGAAATTTTCTAAAAATCCCAACACTTAGAAAATATTTTTCTAAACAAGCGTTACGAGTATATTTTATAACTGGCTTTTCGAATATAAACTTCGCCATAATTTTTGTAACAAAACACCAAGTATCGGAGGTTGACTTTCGTAAATAAAATTTGATAAATATATATTTAAAATATATATTGTATACTAAAACTCTTGTGTGAATATTTGTTTATTTTACCGTTATATTATTTTAGGGTAAAATAATATATAACTTAACGAAGTGCGTTGACGTTTAAATTGTGTGATCTGTGATAAAAGTAATGAGTAGATAAACCATACGTGTTGTGCATGAGAAATTGATTGTTATCTGTACCTTATTAGGACGTGCTTGATTTCCTGATTATTAGAGTAACTAATCTAACTGAGCAAACCGAGGTGGGTTCACACTTTTCTACAAAGCATGGAAATTCCCGGTAGGAATGGGAATGGGTTCAGGAATAGGGATTCCTCGTCCTTGAGACGTGTTCAGGAATGAGAATTCCTCGTCCTGTTGGGACGGAATTAGACTTACTGGACTAGAACTCTATCAGCGAAGTCCCACCCTTTTTGTATCGACTTAATCGCTGAGGCTATGGCGAGCGGGTCATTAGTTAATAGCGTTATTAGGTTTAACAAACCTCACACCGTGCCAGTCGGACGGGCGTGTACTAATGGACTATGGCACATCGGTGATGATAGACACCGACGCTAGGGCACAATTAATTTTCGTTAGTAGTCGATATGATAAACGAGTCTAGTAGTTTAAATAATGGGGTAGCCCCCACGGCCGGAGTGCCGGGCTAGATAGCCAGGGAAGGTGGACATGGGATGGTTAACAGATAAACGTTTTTGAACTATGGGGTAACCCCCATAGCTGGATAGCTGATTAAGACCAAACTACGTTTTTGGAAACAACTCTAAAATGGAAAACCAACCGTGAACTCACTCAACTTTGTTGTTGACTCGTTGTTACATGCTTTGCAGGTCGCTAGATGCTATGGGGCTTGCACATGGAGGTGGTCGTTGTGGGATGCGAACTGTTATGTCCCGTACTTATTAAATAAACCTTATGAACTTATGAAACTTATGTTTTGAGTCTTTAAAACTTATGAACTATGAACTTATGTTTTGGCTTAACGTCTTATCCTTCCGCTGATTTAATTGAACTTGGTTAACTTACTTTTGGTCACCAATTGTATTGTGGTTGGTTTCATTTACTTAAATACGTTGTTCAATATGATTGGTGGCTCGATCCTGGTTATGTCATGCCTCCAAGCGGTGATACTCCGCATGGTGGAATTTGGGGGTGTGACAATACTGGTGGATAACGGCAGCTCCGTCAACATAATTCAGCTAGAAACACTGAAGAGAATGAATGTATCCCTAATGTATATTACTTCAAAATCCACTGTGCTTGTTGGGTTCAGTGGAGTAGTCAGGAATACCGTGGGAGAGATAAAGTTGCCTGTGTATGTTGAAGTGGTCAACTCAATGCAACGATTTTGTGTCATGGACTCCTTATCCTGCTACAATATTATATTGGGTAGGCCATGGATCCATGATATGAAAGCTGTGACATCGACCTACCATCAGTGCATCAAGATTCCTACCCCTTGGGGGGTAGTCGAGGTGGAAAGTGATCAACAGGAAGCAAAGGAGTGTTACTCTTCATCGATGAAATCCTCGACAAAGCCTAATGCAGCATAGCAATTAAAGATGCGAGCCCAGGATATCGTGGAGGCTTCAGAGCAGGATGTAAAGAAAATTATCCTGGATCAGGATAATCCAGATATCTCGGTGCTCGCAGGAACCAATATCCCTCAGGATATTGAAAATCAATTGATTAACTTTTTGAAATGCAGGGTGTCAACATTCGCATGGAAACATGAGGATATGACAGGTATTTCCAAGGATATCATAACTCACAAACTCGGAATAGATAGATCTTTCAAGCCTGTCCAGCAGAAACGAAGAAAGTTTGCTCCTGAACGGAACACTATCATTCAGGAAGAAGTTGAAAGATTATTAAAGAGCAAGATGATTAGGGAAGTGAAATTTCCCAGATGGCTAGCAAATGTAGTGGTGGTGCAAAAGAAAAATGGGAAATGGAGAGTCTGTGTAGACTACACAGACTTGAACAAAGCTTGTCCCAAAGACCCATTTCCCCTACCTCATATCGATTCAATGGTGGATGCTACTGCCGGTCACGAGATGTTAACCTTCATGGATGCCTCCTCAGGATTCCAGCAGATCTAAATGGAACCCTCGGATCAGGAGGATACTGCTTTCAAGAAGCCGACAGGTATTTATTATTATACTGCTATGCCTTTTGGTTTAAAGAATGCAGGTGCAACATACCAAAGGTTGGTGAACATGATGTTCAAAGACAAGTTGGGAGACACCATGGAGGTATACATCGATGATATGGTGGTAAAATCTAAGAAGGCTGAGGATCATCTTCGGGATATTGAAGGAGCATTCGATATCCTGGATCAGTACAACATGAAGCTAAATCCTGCTAAATGCCATTTTGGAGTGGGGGCAGGAAAGTTTTTAGGATATACGGTGACAAAAAGAGGGATAGAAGCAAGCTCGGAACAGATCAAAGCCATCTTGGATATCAAGTCACCTTCCAACATGAAAGATGTACAAAGACTGACGGGACGAGTAGCAGCATTAAACAGATTTATCTCAAGATCCTTGGAAAAATGCAAGGAATTCTATGATATCCTAAAGAAGAATAAGAAATTCGAATGGGGAGAAAAGCATGAAACAGCCTTGCAGGAATTAAAACAATATCTCTCAACTGCACCTCTATTGATGAAGCCAGAAAATGGTGAACCATTATCCCTGTACCTTGCAGTATCAGGGAATGCGGTAAGTGCTGTCCTGGTAAAGGATCAAGAAGGCCAGCAATATCCTGTCTATTATGTTAGCAAAAGTTTACTAGATGCTGAAACCAGATATTCTCATTTAGAAAAATTAATATTTGCCTTAGTTATGGCATCGACAAAACTTAGACATTATTTTGAGACACATAGGATTCATGTTAAAACCAACTATCCTGTTAAAAATGTGCTTAGGAAACCCGAGATGTCAGGTAGGATGGCTAAGTGGTCCGTAAAATTAAGTGCCTATGATCTAGTATATGAACCTAGAAATGCCATAAAGTCTCAGGCCCTAGCTGACTTTGTGGCTGATTTCAGTAGTGATATTCAAAATGAAGTAGACCTAGAAGTACAACAGCTAGGAGAAAATTTAGAATCCTAGACATTGTATACTGATGGTGCATCTAATATAAGAGGTGTAGGTTTGGGTATACTACTAAAATCGCCACAAGGGGACATATTACCCCAGGCTATTAGGTGTGAGTTTCCTGCCACTAATAATGAAGCAGAATATGAAGCTTTGATTGCAGGGTTAGAATTGGCTAAGAGCATGAATATTAAGAGTTTGCAAGTGTATGTTGATTCCTTGTTAATTACTAATCATTTTAATGGATCCTATGCAGTTAAAGGTGAGAAGTTAGTCGAGTATCTTGAAATTCTCAAAAAATTAGCTGGATATTTTGATGTTTTTACACTTGAACAGGTACCAAGAGAGGATAATGCTGAAGCCGATGCTTTAGCAAATCTAGGATCATCACTCAGGATACCGGAGGGAACCCAAATACCAATACTACATATCCTGTATCCTGCGATGGATCTTCTCAAATCTCAGGATAAGGAAGTAGTAAGTATCCAGGATCCTGATGATGAGTATCCCGAGGAGGATCCTAAGTCCTGGATGGCTCCAATTATGAGATATCTCAAGGAAGGACACATCCCAAAGGATAAGAATCCTAAGGCCTTTAGAATGAAGGAATCACGATTCACTATTATAAATAATGTTTTGTATAAGAAATCTCTTGTAGGACCATACCTGAGGTGCTTGGAGGATCCCAAAACTAAAGAAGTGCTTCAGGATATACACGAAGGAGATTGTGGTAACCATACTGGGGGCAGGTCGTTATTCTCAAAGGTATTAAGAACAGGATACTATTGGCCAACGATAAGGAAAGATGCTGCAGAATATGCCGGAAGGTGTGATGCGTGTCAAAAGCATAGTAACATATTGTATCAACCTGCTGAACCACTTTATCCTATTGCTTCCCCTTGACCATTCATGAAGTGGGGGATGGGCATAGTAGGAAAATTGCCAAAAGCTCCAGGAGGAAAAGTCTTTATGCTGGCTATGACTGACTATTTCTCTAAATGGGTGGAAGCTGAAGCATTTGTTCAAGTCAGAGACCAGGAAGTAGTATCCTTCATAAAAGGAATATCCTGACCAGGTTTAGGGTACCAGCCGAGATAATTTGTGACAAAGGTTCTCAGTTTATAAGTAAGAGGACTACTGACTTTTCCAAGAGTTGGGGAATCAAAATGATCACGTCTACTCCAGTACATCCTCAAGCAAATGGACAAGCAGAATCCTCGAACAAGATAATTGTCAACAACTTGAAGAAGAGACTAGGAGCTAAGAAAGGAAGATGGGCAGAAGAATTACCCTTTGTTTTGTGGGCTGATAGAACAACAATAAAGAGTTCGACTGGCCAAACTCCATTCTCCTTAGTATTTGGAGCAGAAGCAGTGATCCCGACAGAAATGGTGATACCTACAGCAAGATCAAACCTCCAGGATCCTGAGCAGAATCCTGAAGCCCTATGCCAAGAATTGGATACTATTGGTGAAATAAGAGATGCAGCAAAGCTAAGGATGGCAGCATATCATCAGAGGATATCCAGGGCATATAACAAGAATATAAGAACCAGAAGGTTTCAGGTTGGAGATTGGGTATTAAGAAAGGCTTTTCAGAATACTACTAATCCTGCTGATGGAAAGTTGGCTCCTAAGTGGGAAGGACCTTATGAGATTGAATCGGAATCAGGGAAAGGAGCATACCGACTCAAGAATATGGAGGGGGATATGCTACAAGGATCCTGGAATGCTATACACCTAAAGCTCTATTTCAAGTGAGTTTAGAATTTAATTTCTACCTCAGGATGGTATGAATTCTATCTCTTTTAATATATTTGATATTATTTATCCTTTTGAACCCAATACTGACTTAAGCATCGGAGGGGTGTTAGCCAGGCTAACACCCACCTTAGTTTACAGTTGTTTTGCAGTATATGCTTCGGGATATAGCTCCAGGATACACACTCAGGATACTTCAAAAGATTAGAGGATTGGCCCCCTCTCTCACGTTTAAGGGATCCTGATCCCTTCACAGGTTTAAAGGTATTCACCTTTCTCATGAATTGGGTTTAAACACCCCGCCTGGAGCGCAAGTTATCCAGGGATAGTTCAAGGTGGCGGGACCAGTTCATGTAAAAGTGGCTGACAATTTCATTACTGTTGGCTTTATCCTGGATCCTCAAGGTATATGAGGATTGATCACCCTCTCTCACGAAAGGGTATTTTCATACTCTCTAAGGTTTAAAGGTTTTCACCTTTCTAAGTCTTGGAGTTTATACACTCCCGCCTGTAGCGCATGAAAATTTGGGATTTTCCCTGGAACACTTATGGGTTTATCCCCAGAACACTAAGGATTTATCTCCAGTATATTTTAGGGTTTATCCCCTGTAATACACAAATTATACAAACGATTGTATTCAAAGGCATAATTCACAGGGGACATTCCTACCTAGGCAATTGTGCAAAGCTTAAAGGATCAAGTTTGGACCCGATACACTAAGTGTCCCAGACTGGGGACATCTTCGTTGGAAAGATTGTAAAAGGATTGAAGATTGAGAATAGGGTTGCACTCTACTTCTGGTATGATCTTTCCTTTATAAAATTTATCTAAATCGTTTAGATTTTTGAAATTATGTTCGACAAAAGCTTGATTATAACATTTATCATTATCCTGATTAGGATATGTTCTCAGGATATACTTTCAAAATATATTTTAGAATATGTTTCAGGATATTTGGTTGGAATGTTTGGGACTTGATACTTGGATTAAAAGTTGAAACTATACTTGAGTCAAACGTCTATTATCAAAACAAGCTTTGAAAATAAAAGTGAACTATCCTTTTTCTTTGGAAACCTTATCTGAATTGTTTGAATTATAAAAACCCTATTTGACGAAAGTCTTAATAGGATATTTGCGAGTATACTGATCAAGATATTTTCATAATATTTGGATAAGACATTTGAAATATTGCACTAAGTTTGGAACATTGAAATTCAAACTAAACAATGCATAATAAGAATTGAAAAAGACAACAATAAATAGGGCCAAAAGAAGGTTATATTGATTTCATCTCAAATCCATCCGCCAAAAGCACAGTTAGTTTTTATCATATTTACCTAACAGTTGAAGGTTTCATCTCAAACCGAGACCCATCCACCTCCAACTGTTATATTGTTCAAAATAAACGATACTAATTGATGACCAAGGGCTTCATCCTGAAACTCAGGACCCATCCACCTTTGGCCATCATATTGTTTTAAGTGAAGGAAATGTAAATTGTTCGAGTGCAGAAAAGTAAATTGTTTAGGGATTACAAACCATAACCATCAAACTTAAAAAAGTGGGCTCAGGCCTAGGCACAAACATCCAGCATTGCCCACTTCGCTGCTTTTAAGGAGCAGCACCTTCTTGACCAGCAACGTCTCCCCCAGCACCTGCACCAGCATCACCCTCGGGATTCTTCTCAGCATCACCACCAGCATCAGCCACCTCTTCTGCTGCCTTGGAAGGCTCCTCACCAGTATGCTTTGCAGGATGTTCCACAGGATTGCCTCCGAGATCCTTTAATTTTGCCTCCCAAGCGTTAACATTCCAGGAGGGGCATTCAAAGCCCAAGGCTTTGGTCTCATAGGCCATCCTTAACCTAGCTTGGAAAAGGGAAATTACAACAGATCCTTTAAGGCCATCCCGGTAAGAATTCATATCCTGCTAGTATTGGAGATGGGCAGCATCAAGCTTGGCTTGGGCATCCTCATTGGCCTTGTGAATGGCAGCTTGGTTGTGACAACTGGCACAAACCGGTAATTTCCGTACACTTTAATTATTATTTATTGACTGCAATTATATGCTTAATTGTCAGCAATGTCTGAACACGTGATTAAACAAGTGAATTCATGCACGTTGTATACTACAAAATAATGCTTTATGCATAAACGAGAGCGTTGCGTCAGAAATATTAGTAAACTCACCGGTAGGACACAATGTGTCAACAGAACTGCAGAAAGCAGTCAGACAATAAAATTGGAGCCTAGGTGTAGGTCCGACGACAAAAGTACATTAAAACCCTAGAGTATATGTAAGGGTTTAATTTATAGACATTGCGAAAGCAAAAATAAGCACTAAAAAGCACCCGAAACGCACTTTAAGTGCAGAAATTACATAATTCAGCAATAATTCAGCATTTAGACACATAAATATGATGCAGAAATGTCGTTTTATTATCCAGAATATTTCCCTAAGTGTTGGGAATTGAAAGAGTACAGAAAGGTACTTAAACGACACTAAAAAGTGTAATTTAGCACTTTAACGAATCGGTATGTAACCGAACGACCGGACTATACCCGGAACATGAAAATATTGATATTTTCATGAATTATCTTTTCTGAGCTAGTTAGGGTCCCCGAACACCCTAACACTCACTAAAATATCTAGTAATTAACACTTATAACTAATACTTGGATTGAAACCCTAAACTAACAACATGGTTCAAACTTACACTTTGCCCCCCCCCCTCTCCTTAAGATGGACGGTCATGGTGGCCCCATAAGGATCTTTATTTGATCTTGTTAAGAGATTATGTAATCTTGTAAGATTTGGGGGGAGATTATGTCTAGTACTTGACCAACATATTATACTTTGGTTAAAACCTTAACATGGTCTATAAGTAAAGCTTAAGGATCATGATCTTTCACACACCAACACCACAAAACTCTCTCTCTTTCTCTCCAAGAGCTCACGGCCAAACACCCTACACCCACACCACCATTGTTTCATTCAAGTTCAAGCATTCCAAGGTTATCTTAAGGTGCAAGAAGGTGATTAAAGAAGCTCGGTGCAAGCGGAACGCGAAGGACCTCCTTCTCTAGCTTTTATCCACCTCTTTTGCGTATAGATTCTTCCCTAGCCTTGAGCTAGAGGTATAATGCTTAAAACTCATATTTGAACTAATCTAAAGTGGTTAAAAGGATTTTTATCGGATAAAACTCGTTAACATGCAAGATGATACTTTAAAGTCTACTAAAAATGCTATAAGTGTTGGATAAAAGCTCATATGTTGTGTAAATGTTGTAGTAATTGAAATTTGTGATTATTTAGACCCGATCTACGTTGTGGTAGCTCGGATCACCCTTTAACCCGGTTTGGTAAGATCATGGATCTTAACATAAAGCTATTTTAGAAGTAACAAGGGTTAAAAGGTGAAACCCTACCACACATAAACCATGAGCTTGTGTAAAAATGTTTTAACTTGTACAAAAGTGTTTAAAACTAGTAGATCTATGTATCTATAAGTGGTATTTTCAAAAGACCAAGCATCAAAAGAAATCACATGTTCTAAACCGGATCTTACACAAACAAAAGTGGTTTTTGTGAACAAACAAGTGTATGGAATACTTGTGTAACAAAAGTTTTAACGAAGAAATAGTTTTCGTAAAAACCGACTAGAAGTTGTAAAACTTCATAATCTTTAAAAATAAAGTTTTTAAGAAATTAAACTTATTTTTAAAGATAACAAGACTTACTAAATGTGCTAGTAAGATACTACACAATCTTGGTAAATATCCAAGTTCATGAAGTGGGGAAAAGTAGTGATTATTGTTGATAATTGTTGTTGCTGATTATTGATGATTGATGATGATTTAAAAGAAAATAAACACACGTTTTGAAAACGTGGGAAACCTCCATTTTTAGGGGAAACTCTGTCAAAATTTTTATAAATTTTGACACTTAGAAAAATATAAGTTTTTGAGAAACTTATTCCCTAAAAATGTGTTTAAGAGTATTACTAAGGTTTCCCTGATTTTTGATGATAAGAAATGAGGATTTCTTCAAGAATAAAAATGGATAATAAGTATATATTTTTGAGAGAAAAATATATATTATTTGATCACCAACTTGTGTGTTAAGTGTATATAGTATGTGTTATACGTGCTAGTGTATTAAGACTTAAAAATACACTAATTACTCATGAGGAGTAGAAATATAAAAATACACATACAACATACAAGATACATAATTCGGGTGCAAAGTGCAAAACATAAAAGACTTATATTTATTTTTGGAGAAAATAATATAAGTAAGATACGTAGTTAAAAATATGGAATATTTTTAACACATGAATATGTACAAAAGAGAGTGACTGTACTTGTGCGACACAAGTCTAGTGACTAACGTTAAGAAAACGCGTATAGGTTACGACGTTAATTAAGCAAATCCGGTGGAGTTTACGACGCTAGGAACGCAAAGTTGTGAGTTCATGCTCCCCCTTTTCTCTTTAACTGTTTTCAGTTTTTATAACTTCGGGGGTGAAATACATGTACAAAAGTACAATATTTATAAATGGTATGATATAAATACAAGAAGTACACTTGGTGAGAACGAGAACCAAGTGTGACGAAATATAAGAATATGAGAAGCGCATTTGGTGAGACGAGAACCAAGTATAAGGCGCTATGAGAAATGATGACAAGAAACGCGCTTGGTGAGGACGAGAACCAAGTAGGATGCGTTATGAGAAGTAGTGTCACGAATAGGGTACAGAAGCACCATTAATCAACGTATACATTCAGACCGCAGAACAAAAGGTTAGATCTAACGGGTGCCTGGCAGCCACACTCCCGGTCGGGGCGAGAACCGAGGAAATGCTTTTGTGTCTCAGAATATACCAATTAAATGCCTTAGGTTTGGTGGCTTCCTATGACGTGTCACATGTTAATGGCTTTGCAACCCATTAACAATCTGATAAGTACAGAAATACTGTATTTACATAAAATTCATACCATACAAAAATTGATAAATAACTTGAAGTACGTGGGGTACTCAAGAGGATTGATATATAACTTGAAGTACGTGGGGTACTCAAGAGAATTGATAAATAACTTGAAGTACGTGGGGTACTCAAGAGGATTGATATATAACTTGAAGTACGTGGGGTACTCAAGAAAAGATTGAATTATACATGGGTACGTGATGTACACATGAAACTGGATTTATATATGAAAACTTGATTTACTCACAAACTATGTTTTCATACAAAGTATACAAACATGAAATACAAAACTGCATGAATTCACACCAACATTATGTTGACGTTTTTCCAAAAACTCACATGTATTTCAGGTAACTAGGATGGATGTGCGCGTGGTCTTGCTTATGCTCGTGGATGTCGCTTATGTTTAACTTTAAATAAAGTTGTAAACTTTTAAGACAATGTTTTATGCTGTCTAGCGATGTAAACGCTAAACTTATGTTTTCAAATCATGGTATTTGATGTTATTTTACGAGCATGTAGCATGTTTACTCTTCGTATGCAATGAGAACCTTTCATGATCACACCTCGTGCTTCCGCCATAGAAAGGGGTGTGACAGATTGGTATCAGAGCTGCGATTGTAGTGAACCAGGACTCCTTCTCGAGTCTAGTCTACAATCTCTAGGATCCATTCACGAAAACAATTTTTCAAAGAGTTTTCATTGCATAAAACGTCCCGCGACATCCACTGCCTGAAACTGTCTACATGAGTCTAGAAAAGACACTACGAGACTTAGAGTGCACTTGAGTAGCACTTGTCAGTGACTAGAAATTACTTGCAATTATGTGTGATAATTAGCATATACTAGAAGTAGAGTGTCACAAGTATATGTGACCTTACCTGAAAGCGATGGCCCATCTGAAGGAAGAAATACGAGGATGAAACGAACTGTGCGGACTGTGCAAGGAGTTACGTAATTATGGATGCATACATAATTATGGAATTCAGTGCACAGAAACCACAGCAAGTCTTGTCACGTGTGAATTCCCTCAGTGCAAGCCTACCAAGTACTCTGCTAGAGTAATAATTGTTTGATGTCACTTATGTGGTATATATACCTGTGGATATATATTATACTACTACTGCCTAGTGTGACGATATCAAACAAATGCCTAACCCTGTTGTGTTATGTTCTGTCAGAACATGGCACCCAGGAAAACTGTGAATGCTCGCAATGACGATCAACCTCCTCCTCCCCTACTGCCAAGAACTGCTGAGGAGCTGAACGCTCTACTGGAGGAAAGGATCTCCGCTGCTATCGCCCAGTACGAGGCGAACCGAACTCAAGACAGTGGAGGACCAAGCAACGTTAGGGGTAATAGGAATGGAGATTCGTCTGGAGGCAATGCAGCTCAAGGTAACCTTGAGACACTGTACTAAGCATGAGGAAATTTATGAACGGTCTTTGTTTCATTATTTCTTCGATTGCTCACATATGAATTGGTTGAATCAATTCCAGGCTGCACTTTCAAGCAGTTCCTCGACTGCAAGCCGCTGAACTATGACGGCACAGGAGGTGCAGTAGCATTTGTGCGCTGGACGGAGAAGACTGAAGCTACTTTCCGCATGAGCAAGTGTACTGCGGATCAACAAGTCACCTTTGCTACTGGATTGTTTGTCGATGAAGCTCTGACTTGGTGGAACCTGCAAGCCCAAACTTTGGGTGATGATGCCGCTTATGGCCTAACTTGGGATGCACTGAAGGAAAGAATGAGAGAGAAGTACTGCTCTCGTGCCGAACTCCAAAGGCTGGAGACAGAGTTCTGGCACTTGACTATGGAGGGTGCTGACATCAATGGTTACACTCGAAGGTTCCACGATCTGTCTAGAGTGCTTCCCTACATGGTGACTCCTGAATTTAAGCGTGTGGAACGCTACATTTGGGGACTGGCCTCAGAGTTTCGTGGCATGGTGACGTCGGCCAAACCACAAACAATCACCGAGGCTGTAACGCTGGCTGTCAGCCTTACTGAAGATTGTGTTCGTATGAAGAAGCTATCATTGAACCCCACTGAGAAGACCGAGACGCATGCTGAGTCGTCCGGTGACAAAAAGAGAAAGCATACAAGTTTGAACCAAGCAACTCGTAACAACAAGGGTTTCAGCAAGAAGCGTGACACTAACCCGTCTCAGGAGACGAAAACCCATGCAACCAAAGCATACCAAGGCTCCATGCCTAGATGCCAAAAATGTAAGTATCATCATGATGGAGCTTGTCGCATTCCAAGGTGCGACAAGTGTGGTAAATTGGGTCATCAAACAGAAGACTGTTGGGGAAAAGGAAAGAACCGAAATGGAAACGGTGCTGGTAACAAGAATGGTAACGGGAAGGGGCAGAACCAAGGATGCTTCAAGTGTGGAAGCAATGATCATTTCATGAAGAACTGCCCAGAGAGAAACAACGCTCCGGTTCGAGCATTTGTGATTGGAGCAAGAGACGCACGCGAGGACCCTAACGTGGTCACCGGTACGTTTCTCGTTAACAATCACTTCGCATCCATATTATTTGACACTGGCGCCGATTATAGCTTCATGTCTGTGGAATTTAAACGTATACTCGGAATAGAATCTAGTAGATTAGAAATTCCTTATTCCATAGAACTAGCCAATGGTAAACTTGTTGAATCGGGCGAAGTTGTTAGAGGCTGCACACTAGAACTTGGCGAACGAAATTTTAGCATCGATCTCTTGCCTATTCAATTGGGTAGCTTCGATGTAGTAGTCGGAATGGACTGGTTGTCCAAGAACAGAGCTGAAGTTATCTGTCATGAGAAAATCATTCGCATCCCTCTAGCGAATGATGAAACTCTCATTGTACATGGGGAAAAACGAGACGCGCCTCTTCGAATCATCAGCTGTATGAAGGCACAGAAGTGCTTAAGGAAAGGATGTGTCGCTTTCCTAGCACACGTTATAGACAAGAAGGCTGTGGAGCCAAAACTCGAAGACATTCCTGTGGTGAAGGAATTTCCTGATGTGTTCCCTGAAGATCTGCCAGGACTACCTCCGCAACGACAAGTCGAATTCCGTATAGACTTGGTTCCAGGAGCTGCTCCTGTAGCCAAGGCACCCTATCGACTTGCTCCATCCGAAATGCAAGAATTATCTACACAACTCCAGGAGTTGTTGGATAAAGGATTCATAAGGCCAAGCTTCTCACCCTGGGGAGCTCCAGTATTGTTCGTGAAGAAGAAGGATGGAACACTGCGGATGTGTATCGATTACAGGGAACTAAACAAGCTCACAATCAAGAATCGGTATCCGCTACCGAGGATTGATGACTTATTTAATCAACTGCAAGGATCAAGCTACTATTCCAAGATCGACCTTCGATCTGGATACCATCAGCTGAGAATCCAAGATGAAAGCGTGCCAAAGACTGCATTCAGAACGCGATATGGGCACTACGAATTTCTTGTGATGCCATTTGGATTGACGAATGCACCAGCGGTCTTTATGGATCTAATGAACCGCGTATGCAAACCATATCTCGATAAATTCGTGATTGTATTTATCGACGATATCCTGATTTACTCGCGAACGAAAGAAGAGCATGAGCAACATCTCAGAACCATCTTGGAGCTACTGAAGAAAGAGAAACTTTATGCAAAGTTCTCAAAATGCGAATTCTGGATTCGCGAAGTGCAATTTCTTGGCCACGTGGTGAATGAGAAGGGCATTCATGTAGACCCGTCCAAGATTGAAGCAATAAAGAATTGGGAAGCTCCCAAGACCCCAACTGAAGTTCGTCAATTTTTGGGTTTAGCGGGCTATTACCGGCGATTCATCGAGAATTTCTCAAAAATAGCTCAACCGCTAACGACCCTTACACAGAAGGACATGAAATACGACTGGGGTCACAAACAAGAAGAAGCCTTTCAGCTACTTAAGAACAAGCTCTGCGATGCACCAATACTATCGTTACCCGAAGGCACTGAAGACTTCGTGGTATACTGCGACGCCTCACGACAAGGCTTGGGTAGCGTGCTCATGCAAAGCCAAAAAGTCATCGCTTACGCTTCAAGACAACTGAAGGTTCATGAAAGAAATTATACCACTCACGACCTAGAGTTGGGCGCAGTGGTATTCGCCTTGAAGATTTGGCGACATTATTTATATGGTACTCGATGTACAATCTTCACAGATCACAAAAGCTTACAACACATATTTGATCAGAAGGAATTGAATATGCGCCAGCGACGTTGGGTCGAGCTGCTAAATGATTATGACTGTGAGATTAAGTACCATCCTGGAAAGGCGAACGTTGTAGCGGACGCGTTGAGCCGCAAAGAAAGGGTTAAGACCCTAAGGGTTCGAGCATTGGAAATGACGATTCGAACGAACCTCACTGCACGCATTCGAGATGCACAACAAGAAGCTCTTAAAGAAGAGAATCGTAAAGCTGAATACCTCCGGGGTGCATTGAAGTACATGGCACCAAATGAAGAGGGAGCCTTATACTTTAAAAAGCGCATTTGGGTTCCGCTCTATGGTGGCCTACGAGAAGTCATCCTTGATGAAGCGCACAAGTCAAGATACTCGATCCACCCAGGGTCGGACAAGATGTATCAAGACTTGAAGGAATATTATTGGTGGCCGAGACTCAAAAGTGACGTTGCTGTCTATGTTGGAAAATGCCTAACCTGTGCTAAGGTTAAGGCAGAATATCAAAAACCGTCCGGCCTACTACAACAACCAGAGATTCCCGTGTGGAAGTGGGAACAAATCTCGATGGACTTCATAACGAAATTACCCAGGACCCCGAGAGGGCACGATATGATATGGGTAATAGTTGATCGATTGACGAAGTCTGCACATTTCCTACCAATCCGAGAGAAAGACAGCACTGGAAAGCTTGCTGAAATATACTTAAGGGAAATTGTGGCACGACATGGAGTGCCAATCTCAATCATTTCAGACAGAGATGGACGCTTTGTCTCAAGAATCTGGCAATCATTTCAGGAAGCCTTTGGATCTCAGTTAGATCTGAGCACGGCATTCCATCCGCAAACAGACGGCCAGAGCGAACGGACTATACAAACGTTAGAAGATATGCTTCGCGCATGTGTCATGGACCTAGGCGGCAGCTGGGATACTCATCTACCTCTAGTTGAGTTTTCCTACAATAACAGTTATCATATGAGCATAAAAGCCGCGCCGTTCGAAGCTCTGTATGGCCGCAAATGCCGATCGCCCTTATGTTGGGCAGACGCTGGAGATAAACGTATGGTTGGTCCTGAACTTGTACAAGAGACAACCGACAAGATTGCACAGATCCGAGAGCGCATTAAGGCGGCTCGAGAGCGACAAAAGAGCTACGCGGATCCAAATAGAAAATCGGTAGATTTCAAGGTGGGAGACAAGGTGTTGTTAAAAGTCTCACCATGGAAGGGCGTAGTCAGATTTGGAAAACGTGGAAAGCTGAATCCACGATACATCGGACCATTCAGAATTTTGAGGAGAATTGGTACCGTGGCATACAAGTTGGAGTTACCGGAAGAACTTAATGGAGTACATGATACGTTTCATGTATCCAACCTGAAGAAGAGTCCAACGCAAGAAAACGTGACCATCCCGATGGATGAAGTGCATATTGATGAAGCCCTCCGATTTACAGAGCAACCCGTTGAGGTTACCGACTGGAAAGTCAACAAGACCAGGAGGAGCAGTGTGAAACTTGTCAAAGTACGTTGGAGCTCTAAGCACGGACCCGAGTACACATGGGAACGTGAAGACCAGTTCAAAGAAAAGTATCCCCACCTATTCAAGAAGACTCCAGCGAGAGTTAGTTCAGCCTGAATTTCGGGACGAAATTCTTTTAACGGGGGGAGACTGTGACAACTGGCACAAACCGGTAATTTCCGTACACTTTAATTATTATTTATTGACTGCAATTATGTGCTTAATTGTCAGCAATGTCTGAACACGTGATTAAACAAGTGAATTCATGCACGTTGTATACTACAAAATAATGCTTTATGCATAAACGAGAGCGTTGCGTCAGAAATATTAGTAAACTCACCGGTAGGACACAATGTGTCAACAGAACTGCAGAAAGCAGTCAGACAATAAAATTGGAGCCTAGGTGTAGGTCCGACGACAAAAGTACATTAAAACCCTAGAGTATATGTAAGGGTTTAATTTATAGACATTGCGAAAGCAAAAATAAGCACTAAAAAGCACCCGAAACGCACTTTAAGTGCAGAAATTACATAATTCAGCAATAATTCAGCATTTAGACACATAAATATGATGCAGAAATGTCGTTTTATTATCCAGAATATTTCCCTAAGTGTTGGGAATTGAAAGAGTACAGAAAGGTACTTAAACGACACTAAAAAGTGTAATTTAGCACTTTAACGAATCGGTATGTAACCGAACGACCGGACTATACCCGGAACATGAAAATATTGATATTTTCATGAATTATCTTTTCTGAGCTAGTTAGGGTCCCCGAACACCCTAACACTCACTAAAATATCTAGTAATTAACACTTATAACTAATACTTGGATTGAAACCCTAAACTAACAACATGGTTCAAACTTACACTTTCCCCCCCCCCCCCTCTCCTTAAGATGGACGGTCATGGTGGCCCCATAAGGATCTTTATTTGATCTTGTTAAGAGATTATGTAATCTTGTAAGATTTGGGGGGAGATTATGTCTAGTACTTGACCAACATATTATACTTTGGTTAAAACCTTAACATGGTCTATAAGTAAAGCTTAAGGATCATGATCTTTCACACACCAACACCACAAAACTCTCTCTCTTTCTCTCCAAGAGCTCACGGCCAAACACCCTACACCCACACCACCATTGTTTCATTCAAGTTCAAGCATTCCAAGGTTATCTTAAGGTGCAAGAAGGTGATTAAAGAAGCTCGGTGCAAGCGGAACGCGAAGGACCTCCTTCTCTAGCTTTTATCCACCTCTTTTGCGTATAGATTCTTCCCTAGCCTTGAGCTAGAGGTATAATGCTTAAAACTCATATTTGAACTAATCTAAAGTGGTTAAAAGGATTTTTATCGGATAAAACTCGTTAACATGCAAGATGATACTTTAAAGTCTACTAAAAATGCTATAAGTGTTGGATAAAAGCTCATATGTTGTGTAAATGTTGTAGTAATTGAAATTTGTGATTATTTAGACCCGATCTACATTGTGGTAGCTCGGATCACCCTTTAACCCGGTTTGGTAAGATCATGGATCTTAACATAAAGCTATTTTAGAAGTAACAAGGGTTAAAAGGTGAAACCCTACCACACATAAACCATGAGCTTGTGTAAAAATGTTTTAACTTGTACAAAAGTGTTTAAAACTAGTAGATCTATGTATCTATAAGTGGTATTTTCAAAAGACCAAGCATCAAAAGAAATCACATGTTCTAAACCGGATCTTACACAAACAAAAGTGGTTTTTGTGAACAAACAAGTGTATGGAATACTTGTGTAACAAAAGTTTTAACGAAGAAATAGTTTTCGTAAAAACCGACTAGAAGTTGTAAAACTTCATAATCTTTAAAAATAAAGTTTTTAAGAAATTAAACTTATTTTTAAAGATAACAAGACTTACTAAATGTGCTAGTAAGATACTACACAATCTTGGTAAATATCCAAGTTCATGAAGTGGGGAAAAGTAGTGATTATTGTTGATAATTGTTGTTGCTGATTATTGATGATTGATGATGATTTTAAAAAAAATAAACACACGTTTTGAAAACGTGGGAAACCTCCATTTTTAGGGGAAACTCTGTCAAAATTTTTATAAATTTTGACACTTAGAAAAATATAAGTTTTTGAGAAACTTATTCCCTAAAAATGTGTTTAAGAGTATTACTAAGGTTTCCCTGATTTTTGATGATAAGAAATGAGGATTTCTTCAAGAATAAAAATGGATAATAAGTATATATTTTTGAGAGAAAAATATATATTATTTGATCACCAACTTGTGTGTTAAGTGTATATAGTATGTGTTATACGTGCTAGTGTATTAAGACTTAAAAATACACTAATTACTCATGAGGAGTAGAAATATAAAAATACACATACAACATACAAGATACATAATTCGGGTGCAAAGTGCAAAACATAAAAGACTTATATTTATTTTTGGAGAAAATAATATAAGTAAGATACGTAGTTAAAAATATGGAATATTTTTAACACATGAATATGTACAAAAGAGAGTGACTGTACTTGTGCGACACAAGTCTAGTGACTAACGTTAAGAAAACGCGTATAGGTTACGACGTTAATTAAGCAAATCCGGTGGAGTTTACGACGCTAGGAACGCAAAGTTGTGAGTTCATGCTCCCCCTTTTCTCTTTAACTGTTTTCAGTTTTTATAACTTCGGGGGTGAAATACATGTACAAAAGTACAATATTTATAAATGGTATGATATAAATACAAGAAGTTCACTTGGTGAGAACGAGAACCAAGTGTGACGAAATATAAGAATATGAGAAGCGCATTTGGTGAGACGAGAACCAAGTATAAGGCGCTATGAGAAATGATGACAAGAAACGCGCTTGGTGAGGACGAGAACCAAGTAGGATGCGTTATGAGAAGTAGTGTCACGAATAGGGTACAGAAGCACCATTAATCAACGTATACATTCAGACCGCAGAACAAAAGGTTAGATCTAACGGGTGCCTGGCAGCCACACTCCCGGTCGGGGCGAGAACCGAGGAAGTGCTTTTGTGTCTCAGAATATACCAATTAAATGCCTTAGGTTTGGTGGCTTCCTATGACGTGTCACATGTTAATGGCTTTGCAACCCATTAACAATCTGATAAGTACAGAAATACTGTATTTACATAAAATTCATACCATACAAAAATTGATAAATAACTTGAAGTACGTGGGGTACTCAAGAGGATTGATATATAACTTGAAGTACGTGGGGTACTCAAGAGAATTGATAAATAACTTGAAGTACGTGGGGTACTCAAGAGGATTGATATATAACTTGAAGTACGTGGGGTACTCAAGAAAAGATTGAATTATACATGGGTACGTGATGTACACATGAAACTGGATTTATATATGAAAACTTGATTTACTCACAAACTATGTTTTCATACAAAGTATACAAACATGAAATACAAAACTGCATGAATTCACACCAACATTATGTTGACGTTTTTCCAAAAACTCACATGTATTTCAGGTAACTAGGATGGATGTGCGCGTGGTCTTGCTTATGCTCGTGGATGTCGCTTATGTTTAACTTTAAATAAAGTTGTAAACTTTTAAGACAATGTTTTATGCTGTCTAGCGATGTAAACGCTAAACTTATGTTTTCAAATCATGGTATTTGATGTTATTTTACGAGCATGTAGCATGTTTACTCTTCGTATGCAATGAGAACCTTTCATGATCACACCTCGTGCTTCCGCCATAGAAAGGGGTGTGACATTGGTGCTCCTGGGTCATCGCCTTGAATTTGTCTTCGTAGTGCTGAGACTTGGCTGCATCAATCATCCCTTGATCAGCAATGGTGACTTCGGCTTTCTTGAGCTTGACCTTCAGCATTTTGTTGAGACCATAAGCTTCTTCATATAAGTGCATGAGACGTTCGAGGCCCTGCGATCAAATGTACAGGTATCAACATAAATAGGCTGTCCAGGATAATGATTCAACATATATGTGCAGGATACCAGGTGAGAGTTTTTACCTGATTAAGGAATGAAGTCATGAACCTGCTGGCTTCATTGAATCCATGGTTTTCAAAAGGGAAGGTCTCGGAGGTAGCCGGAGAGTCCATTTCCTTCCTCTTTCGGGCACTGGAGGCACGAGTCTTGGTGGCTGGAGGAGGCTTAGGAGTAGTAGCAGCTTTAGAACCGGTAGGCTTGGAAGACGTGGTGGCTTTAGGGCTTGGTTCTTTCTTCACGGAGATAGGAGCAGAATAGCTATCCAACTCGTCGTGATCGAAGACCTCTGGAATTTTGGCTGGTGCTGCATAAAAAGAGGAGTTCTAAATCCTTTCTATTCTTTCATTATATAAAGCTAATCAATTATTTGCAGAATAACCCTTACCAGACATGTCGGAGCTGGATTTTTGGCTTGAACTTGCGAAGGATAGAGAAAAAGTTCTCTTACTCTCCGGGAGTCGATAAATGCTTTTGATCCTCGGATCTGATTCAGCGATTGGAGGGGCTAGTTCTCTGAAATTTGCTGCACAAGAAATAAGAATATCAGTTCAGGATATAACTTCAGGATACATTTGGGGATACTCCTAAAACCCTAAATCCTACCAGAAGTTAACCACTTCACAGGAAGGTCAAAACCTCCAGTAATGGAATCCCTTTTTACAAAAAAGAACTTTCGCTGCCATTTATCCTCATTTTTTGTGGCTTTGAGGATGAGGGGATTTTTGGAAGTTGAGAAAAGGAGAAAACGGCTGTTGCCATGAGAACGAAGGCGATAGGCAACCGGAAGATCCTCGACACAAAGATCAGGAATAAAACGAGATTTGATTTGGTCCAAGGTCACTAGCACACGCCAAACCATAGGCATGGTTTGGGCCTAACTAAGACCGGTAAGTTCAAAGAAATGAGATACGAAATACGGAAAGGGGTATCGGAGTCCTATGGAAAAGGGGTAAGCCAAGAAGCACACCCATTCATTGAAAGAAAAATCTGATCGGATCTCTCTGTCAAAAGGACGGATAATCGCACCATCAGGGAAAGCACGGGAGGCTTGCAGGGCAGCAATTTTCGAACAAACAGACCTCTTTTTCGGGTTCTTTAAGAAGGTTTTGGGCTTTGAAGGTCGGGATTGAATCGCCTGTGTGTGATCTAGTCCTACTGGCCATGGAGGATTTCAGCAAAGAAAAACGGAGAAGAAAGAATTTACCTGAGAATTCTGGTGAAGATGGTAGGTTATCAAACAAAAAGAGAGAAGATATAGGGGCTAAATGGATAGCCATTGAGTATAAAACACATTGGAAGTTGCACAATGTCACTTCAACCGTCGCTTCAATTTAATTGCCTCGATTCACGAGATAAGCTTTAAAATATATCCGTTGGAATTGGTATACCAACAGATATATTTTGGGGACAATTGTTATGGGTGGTTTTCTGCTCATATATCCTGACTTATATTCTGATTATGTTTCTTTTGTTGTGACCAGGATACCGGATCAGGATATTGGTAACATCCTGATACGATATCCTAGTAGTAACTAATTAATTCACGTGCAGATTATTGGAGCAAGTCTATAACGTTCAAGTGGACTTCTTCTCCCAAAGACTCGGGCAAATCTGTTGAATTATGGACGTTGAAGCCGGAAGACGTGGACTACAACGTTCACAAAAGGAATATTCGATATATCCCGGATTTATAGGCTAGTTAGTTAGTTTTATTTTACTATAAATAGGAGTGATCGGATCAGATAAGGACACACACAATTTCTCGAGCTCTCTTTCTCTCTAGCTGCAAACACTCACAACACACTTACACTTGTATCGAAATCACATTGTAACACTTAGTTGATCCGCATCATATCCTGCACTGTATCCTGATATTTGAAGCAATAAGAAGAACAAGGCAGCTACGAATGTCAGCTCCCGAGGTTTTATGCCGGCGATCTAGATTGATCAAGGGCTTTCCTCGTACATCCTGTGTCACTCTTTACTTTTCAGCTCATTGTTTGATTGTAGATACAGCTCGATATCCTGAGCCGTATCCTGAAAACTATTTTTGCAAACAACTAAATTAACATACTTTTGATACATATTCTTAGCACACTACCTCACTTAACTAATTTGATCACTTAATTGCTTTGGTAATTTTTGACCAAAACACTACAGTTATCACCAACCAATCCCGAACAATTCCATAAACAATAAAACCTTATGTTTTGTTTATTGGATTGTGTAATTATCTATAATATTTGCACAATATCAATCCTTGTTCAAATTCAAACCCTTAACCGCTTTCTGGAAAGTTATACACAAACTGAGGCATAAACATAATCAGTTTAGTGTGACAAACACTCCGGAATAGCAAAATAAGCTTAACATACCTTAAATAACCTTTACATAACTTGGAAATAAGTTTTAAAGGGTTTGGTATGGCAAAATCAAGTTTATTCGCTCACAGGGACTATTTGCGTCAAACTGCAAAAGTCTGCCATTTCGTATGGCAACGTACATTCTGAAATATGATCATAAGCTAAACATACCATAAATAACCTAAACATAGCTTAGAAATAAGCTTTGAATGGTTCGGTATGCGAAAATATGCTTATTCGATCATACCGGGATTATTTGCGCCAAACTGCAAAAGTCTGCCGTTTCGTATGGCAACGTACATTCCGAAATATGATCATAAGCTAAAAATACCATAAATAACCTAAACATAGCTTAGAAATAAGCTTTGAATGGTTTAGTATGCGAAAATATGCTTATTCGATCATACAGGGACTAAAAGTGTCAAAAACGGCGTAAGTTTACATTTACGCGCATATCTTACGTTTTGACCACATCCGGACATCCAAAAATATTCGTAGTCACTAAAATATTTTATTTTAGTGATCGGAATGCAAAAATACCATTCGTCGCTTAATTTGGATCGTTTTCGCGTCCGTTCGAGTTTCGTCGTAATTAACCGAACAACGTGACCGTACGACCAAACGAACCGATATCCATGATATTTCCGACCATATTCAGGTCCCCTATACTTTGACGACCTTGTAGAGCCTTGAAAATGGCTTAACAGAGGTTAAATACGTCAAATATGCAAGTTAGAGTGTGCAGGGGCTGTTTCTGCCAAATTCTGAAACTTACAGACTACCCCTCGCGTCGCGCGACCACCCCCTGGGTTTACTGTCGTGGCACGCGACCCTGTGAACTGGGCAGAAAGTTGTTTTCAGCAAAACAGCTGAAATCTTTGGTTTTGTTTAGTTGTTTTATGATCTTAATGACCAAGTTAAGTGCCTTCCAAGGCTTTAAACCTGAACCAAACACTTGTGTGGACCAGATTATTGCTTGGGCAATACTTAACACACATGGCAAGATCTTGAAACATCTCAAAAACTATAAATACCTCTCACCTTTCACTAGTTCATTGCTCATTTCACATTTTGGAATTCTAAGTGGAGGATTTCCTGCTAAGGAGCCACCTACCTGAGTTCTAAGATCATCCTTCTAGCCTTTGAACACCTTGTGCCTTGTTGATTCTGTGATCCTTGGAGCTTAATTTGGTCTTAATCCCAAGACTAATAAGCAACCCCAAGTGAGTACATAGTCCCCTCTTTTACCGTTTTCAAATATTTTGGGGTGATACACATGTGCCTACTTGTTACTTTCATGTATTCATGCTTTTCATGACATAAACATGCTATGTTCAACTAGTACACGTATAGTACATGATTTCAATTATGTAATACTATGTATGTTGATTTAGCATGCTAGCACATTGTTTTCAAGGATCCATTATGCTTCATATGTGACTTAGCATATTTAGCACCTCGAATTTCATGAACATTTCCTACTTCGTGTGTTTTCTTAGCATACTTAGTACATGGTTTTCTCATAACATGCTTACATTAGTTATGACATTTGGTATGTTTAATGGGACAATAATACATTCATTAACATTATCCCGCCGACCGATAGTATGTATGGTTTACCATAGGTTTGATAACCTCATTCCCGCTTCCTAGTTTGTTTGGAAGTATCCATCTGGGGAATGACAGAACCCGATGAACATGGATAAACCTTTGTCTTTTTAAGGGTTTATCTGACAGACATTAAGGCTTGAATGTATTCGTTAACTAACCATATAAATGTCCATATCAATAAAAGCATTGTCTTCTGCAAAACATAACTTTTGATTTAAACTTAGGTTGATTCAAAGACTTTGTTTCGTACATTTTACATACGGGGTTGAGTAAATTCTTTTTATTCACCGTACATGATATTTGGTTATACGTTAACATTTTACATATGGTTTGAGTAGATACTCTCTACTTGCCATACAATACATTTGATTATACATGAAACAGTTTACACATGACATTGAACATTGTTTACACATAACATTTTGACATTTGTTTAAACAAGACATTTTTGGTGTTTATTTGGTAAGTGATTTAAATAACGAGGCGTGTGTAATATGATAAAAGCATGGTGGATACGCCACTGGTACTTCCTATATATAAGTGCTTTTATGATATTACATAACGTAGCGTTATTTAAACCATTTCGACAAAGGCAGAAACATGGTACCTTTTAAATAGGGACACGACACATTTTTCACAAGGAATTGTTTTACATATAACATATTTTGAACAAGAACATGATATCTTTTTACAAAAGACATCACTTGGTTATTTATTTAACCATGCATTATTTCTTTTAAATCATTTGATTTTCACATCGATTTTCATATGGTTTTACAAAAGAAAACATTTTTACAAAGGTTTGAGTTAAACATTTCTTTTAACAAAATCAAGGCCGTGAATCCTCAACAACAAAACCTATGTTACTCACAGGCATTTTTATGCTGACGTACCTATTTTCACATGTGTTTCAGGTGATTACGTTTGTCTATGAGCATGCTTCACAAAGGGCGGACTTGGGCCTTAGTGACTTTAAAACCTACAAGACAATTGTTGTGCATTAAACAATGTAACATTTATCTTAATAAAACAAAACTTTATGAGCCATGTGTTATGAAACAATTTGTAACGTGACCCCCCAATATTTTCCGCCGCGTGTTATTGTATATTACGCGATTGGGGTGTTACAAAAAGGGGGACATGAACTCACGGTTTTGCGTTCTTCAATCCGAGTGTAACTCAAAGTTTCCTCTGGTGTACACGACTACCTACAACGTACTACGATCTATTAGACGAGCGGGTCGTGCCTTGACTTAGTATTAATTAGTGTCTTTGAGTTACGTTTCATTGTGTCTTCAATATTATTCCAAGTTATATAATTATTTGTTAAAATAATAAATATTTTAACTTAAATTATATTTATTAAATTTTGGAATAATAGTTAAAAGAATTTATTTTAACTTGTTACTTTTTATGTATTTATACATGTATATCCTTCCCAAGGATGGGTGTATTTGTATTCGTATTCTTATACTTGTATATTTTTGCCAAGTATCGGTGATGTATTCCGGTGTGTATTTATACGTACGAGAATACGTATTTTCTTGTAATTATTAAGTATTTTATACTTAACTTTTCCGGAATAATATCTTTAATAAAAATACATCAATATATATTTCCAAAATATATATTTTAAGAAATATTACTTAGAAAAATTATTCATAATTTTTCCCTTGGCAAAAATATTTATAAATCGCATACAAGTCTCAAATGTAACGCCCTGCTTATTTGTACTTTCCACTTATAGCAAGTCTTGTTCGTATTTCTATTTTTGGAAGTCTTGTGTTCTTGTAATCGTTCTTTCTTTGCAATCGTTGTAAAATCCGAGACTTGGATCATAAATAAAACTCTTATTTTGTTAATTCCATGTTGTACATACTTTATACATGCTCATACATTCGATTTCGTGAAACAATTGATGCTTATTCATAATTCTTGGAAACTATGTGCTAAACTTGCAAATATATGAAACTTTTGCATAAAACGTGTTTTGATCGTAATCAATACTAAAATACGACCTTCATATGCTTAATTATACTTTGCTTATATCCCTCATACTTAAATTCATCTTATACTATGTTTTTATGGCGAAAATAGTCCCTAAAAGGCCTTAAAACCCAAATTAGTAAACTCCAGGGGCAAAATTGAAAATAATCAAAACTTGGTCTCCAGCCCCCCTTGTCACAGGCCGCATACACTTACCCCTCCCCCTACGCGGCCCGAGTGAAGTGCGAATCCGAGACCAGTTCGTTTCAGCTTACGGGATTGGGCCATTTTGGTGTGTTTATTGCTTCCAATGTGTGTTTCTTGCATTAAAAACTCACAACCACCAACCCCAACTCTACCCCTATAAATACCACACCACTCCAAGTCATTTTCACTTTACAAACCTCCTCACAACTCTCTCAAACACTCAAAATCGTTGCTGTAATCTGAAGTTCGGACAGAAGCATCAAGCTCCATTAAAGTGAGCATAACTTCTTCATTACTTATCCTTTTTAGCTCATTCTTTCTCCAGAACACTTGGATCGACCTTAGCTTCGATTCCATGGGTATTTCACAGTGAATAAGTCCCTGGAACTCCGGAAAATAGGCTCCAAAGTTCACTGTTCATTTTGTTTTGAATCAAACTTTGTTTATACTTGTTTAAACTTGAGTCTAACTCACTCAAAACCATGTCCTTATGCTTATAACCACTTCTATGGTTAGTTAAGCTTAAAAATGGGGCTGAGACATTCGAAATTAGAGGTTAAACCTCACATATATTCTGTTTTGTTTAGGGTTTTTAACCCACAAGTTATGTTCAAGCTTCAACCTTGATGAAGGTGTGATTATGGACTAACTTGGGTTGTCCAACATAGAATCCCCACATTACTTGATGATTTCTCATAGTGTAGTTGTTTGTATTCTTGTATATTTCATAGTTCATGACCCTCCTTGTATGTTTTTACATCAAGTGTAGTGGTGAACCATAAGAGGTACCTAAATGGAAGCTTGTTCTTCCTACCTCCTACATGACTTCCATGATACTAGAGGTACCTAAATGAAGATTTAATCTTCTACCTCATGCTTGACTATTGGACATGATAATATGTATATAATATATGTAATATATAAACACATAATCCAAATAATCGAATCTAAGATGATGAACTAGTGTTCATATGTCATAGTACTAGATTATATCATCCTATGGTATGATAACTTGTCACGATTCTAATGGAACCTTGTTCCATGAAAACATATCAACTCCTTGGATTTTCATAGTGTCAAAAAAAAATATCATATGTACTAGGTGATTATTTTCACATGTTATTTTCATATGTTTATGTTTGTGATGTTTAAATTCCGAATCCTTAAATCGTCTGAATTTCCCAAACTCATACACTTTGTTTCTTCGCGTAGAAGGACTTGGTGTTCCAACCTCCTAATCAACAACAACTCACTCGCGGATTCAAGTAGAATACTTGCAAAACCGTGAGTATACTCGTAAACCCCCTTTTTATGTTTACCACTTTTGGGGTGTAACATGTTTAGCTATTAAACTACACTTAAACTTATTCTTTATGCAATGCATGAAAAACAATCCTTATACATGAATACTATGTTGTTATACTTGATGCTTATACGTGGACCATACTTATGTGATATGTTTTAGTCATTAGCTTTCACGAACCTCCATTTGACATGTATAGCGCTATAGGAGTAACGCACCGCCCGTAGACTAGTGGTCATGTTGAATTATATCATTTTGCGTAAACAGAGGGTTGACTAGAAATATTGCATACCATGTTATATTGATCTTGTACAAACTAAGTTGCCATGTGGATTCGTTTTAAACTTTTATACTTATACTTATTCTTAAACTTGTATACTCGCCTTTGCTTTTGCATTGAATTGTATTTTAAACATGTTACAGGTTGAGGATTGACGATGCTATGAAATGGATTAGCAATGATGCCTAGATACTCACTTAGACGTTTAGGTTTAAAGTGTTGTATCAATTTTGTTATGTTATGTTGAACAATGTTGTTATTTAAATTTCTTGTAATGTTTTGACAATTTATTTATGAAATGAAATCGGTTGAATTAAATATTGTCACAAATAGTGTTATGAAGTCTCTTACAATCTTGAACTAGTCCCACTCCGATGATTCCGCCATTGGTTGGGGTGTGACAGATTGGTATCAGAGCCATAACTATAGGGAATTAGGTAGAATTGCCATTTTCGATCTAGTCTATAGTAGGAACCATATTTTTTGACCATTCTTGTTTCATGCTTAAAATAACATGCTTCCTTCTTTGCTCCCTTCTCTTCTTTTCGTCTTAATACTTACATTATGTCTTTCCTAAGACAATTTACACAATACACTTGAAGACTTGAAGACACTCTTTATACAAAAGAGACGAGTTTACCAAAATAGGCGTGAAACCCACAATTTGGTGAACGACTCTCATTCCGCTTATTCTTATTTTTGCACGAAATTTCGCCATTTAGCTAGGAGTGAAATTCACATCTAAATGGTAAATTTCCAATTCAAACTCTAGTGGACCCTCGTCAAAGTGTCGAAATTATATTTTGACCCAACGAGTACCAACCACATTAGGGTACGAAATCGTCAAGTTAGGGGTGAAACCCGCACCTTGTCGATTGAGTCCCATTCCTCGATTTTCGTTCTCGCCAAAGTTTCGATTGTTTTGATCGATTAGAGACGTATAGTAACTGGAAGGGTAAGATACCGTTAATCGCTTCTCGACGAGAGTATCTCACCTATAGGCCAAAGCACGTTTCTCTAATTTGAAAGGACTTTCGATTCACTTTGGAATAGTCGACGTTTCTCTACCCGAAACAATCCTACGTTTATGAGCCTCTCTTTTATGTGATTCAATTTATATATGATTTTATACTTATTACCTCGTTCGTTTCAAAACCATTACACAATTTGCACGTCTCACGCAATCAAAAACAATAATAATTCTCGTGAACAAACTAAATTTATACTCTTTTCCCGCATTCATACGTGTTTATACTTGTTGAATACTTGTTGAAATCATGCTAACTATGTAAACCGTACGTGTTACATCATGTTTACATGTTTAAAACTTGCAAACTTATTTTGAATTTATGATCAAGTCTCATCATTTTCCTTCTCTTTCAATTCCTTAGATGCCGTCCAACGGTGCTTCCAAGAAAACCAAGTCAAAGAAGGGTTCGACCTCCAACGCCAAATCCAACTCCATGTCACAAAGGGATTGCATGAAATTCATGGCCAAGCAAATGGCTAAGGTCATACCTGACATTGTTAGTAAGATTCAGCCAAACACCGATTCACCGCATGGCTCTGTCGATTCGAAGGCCGAAAAACCTAAGCCAACATTCCAATTCAAGCAATTTATGGCTTGTAAACCTTTGGAGTTTACAGGCGAAGATGGCGCTACCGCCATGATGAATTGGTTTAACGCAGTTGAGCTTACTTTCTTGCAAAGTGGTTGCCCTGATGAGCTACTAACTTTGAATGCAACTGGAGTCTTCCACTCGAGGGCACTCGAATGGTGGACCACCGAACGCAACAAGAGGGGAAATGACGTTGCACATGCCATGCCTTGGGATGAGCTTAAGCAGCTTATGAAAGACCACTTTTGTCCTCCTCACGAGCTCCAAAAGTTGGAGAACGAATTTTGGAACCTAGCACAAAAGGGAAGCGACATGTATGGTCTGATTACGCGCTTCAAACAGCTTAGTGTCCTTTGCCCTGGACAAGTCGTTTCCGTCCCCAAAACCATAGCCAAGTTCATTCGTTGTGTTGCACCTTCCGTGACCAATCATCTTGCCTCTGCTAACCCGAAAACCATAGAGGAAGCCCATACCATAGCCACCGAACTTAACAACAACTGCATTCTTCATGGAACCTATGACAAGGTCTCGACGAAGAGTGCGTATCAAGCTGTCACTGATGCCACCAATACTACCACAGTTGTTGAACCTTCATCCTCCCAATCCAAGAAGAACAAAGGCAAGAAGCAGAAGGCTTCAAGCCAAAATTGTGCGGTCGTCACTCCGCCAAACCCTCAACCCTTACAAGCTTTGGCCGCCGTTGCACCCGCAAACACCGAACCACCAAGACAAGGGTATGTTGGATCTCATCCCAAATGTACTACCTGTTTGTTTCATCATCCTACCAACGTACCCTGCTGCAAATGCGCCAACTGTCAGAGGTATGGTCATTTTACTAATCGATGTCGAAACTTCCCTCAAGCCCAAAACAACCAGAATCAAGCTATCGTTGCAAACCCTGCCCCTAATCAGGCTCAACCTCAAGCTGCTCCTGTACGAGCATGCTTCAAGTGTAGCGATCTCAATCATCTCGCCAATGTTTGCCCTCAAAGGTATCAACCCCAACAGCAGTAGCAGCAGCCGCCACAACAACAGCAATAAGCTCAACAACCTGCTAGAGGCCGAGCTTTTGTCATCACTGCCGCTCAGGCTCAGAATGCAAACGATGTCATTACTGGTACGTTTCTTGTGAACCATATTTATGCTTCTTGTCTGTTTGATACTGGCGCCGATAGAAGTTTTGTTTCGTTAGAATTCGAACAATTTCTTATGTGTAAACGCTCTAAGTTGCCAAGATCTTTCACTGTCGAAGTCGCTAATGGTAAATCCGTTGCTGTCGATTCCGTTCTTTCCAATTGTTCCTTGATTCTTAACGACCATACATTTTCAATCGATCTTATACCTATGCAAATGGGTAGCTTTGACACTGGATTAGGCGAGTTCGTGCTGAAGTTGTTTGTTCTGAAAAGTTTATCCGCCTCCCCCTTTCGAACGGTGATTCTCTACACGTATATGGTGAGAAACCTTCTCAAGGTCTCAAGCTTATGTCGTGTATCCAAGCAAACAAGTGCTTACACAAGGGTACCTTCGCCTTTCTCGCCCATATGGAAAATAAGGACAAAGGCCCAAGCATAAGTGACGCTCCCGTTGTACGTGATTTTCCCGATGTGTTTCCCGGCGATCTTCCTGGTCCGCCTCCTGCTCATTCTTTCGACTTTCGCATTGATTTAGTGCCTGGCGCAACGCCTGTCGCTAAGTCTCCTTACCTCTTAGCACCCTCTGAGATGCAAGAGTTCTCGAGTCAGCTTCAAGAGCTTCTTGATAAAGGCTTTATACGCCCTCGTACTTCTCCTTGGGGCGCTCCTGTTTTGTTCGTTAAAAAGAAAGATGGGTCATTCCGTATGTGTATTAACTATCGCGAGCTCAACAAGCTTACTGTCAAGAACCGATACCCTCTTCGGCGCATCGATGATCTCTTCGATCAATTGCAAGGCGCGACCTGCTTTCCAAAAATCGATCTTCGTTCTGGGTATCATCAACTTCGAGTCCTCGAAGAAGATATACCTAAAACCACCTTTCGTACACGTTATGGTCATTACGAGTTCGTGGTCATGCCCTTTGGTTTGACCAACGCACCTGCTGTTTTCATGGATTTGATGAACCGCGTGTGGAAAGCGTACTTGGACCGTTTCATGATCGTTTTCATCGACGATATTCTTATCTATTCCAAGACACAAGAAGAGCATGAGCGACACTTGCGTCTTATCCTTGAACTTCTTCGTACTGAACGTCTATACGCCAAATTCTCCAAGTGTGAATTTTGGTTAAAAGAGGTTCAATTCCTTGGTCATACTGTCAACGAACTTGGTATTCACGTTGACCCCACTAAAATCGAGGCTGTGAAGAACTGGATCGCACCTAAGTCTCCGTCTGACATTTGTTCGTTTCTTGGTCTTGCTGGTTATTATCGTCGTTTTATCTCTAACTTCTCGAAGATCGCTGTTCCTTTGACCTCTTTGACTCAAAAAGAGAAACCTTTTGTTTGGGGTCCTGAACAGGAGGAATCTTTTCAAACACTCAAGGAGATGCTTTGTAATGCTCCTATCCTCGCGCTTCCTGATGGTAACGATGACTTCGTCGTATATTGTGATGCTTCACACCTTGGTCTTGGTTGTGTGCTTATGCAACGAGACAAGGTCATCGCTTATGCATCAAGGCAACTCAAAATACATGAGAAAAACTATACTACTCACGACCTTGAACTTGGCGCAGTTGTTTTTGCATTGAAGATTTGGCGACACTACCTTTATGGTACTAAGTGTGTGGTCTTCACCGACCATAGGAGCCTTCAACATATCTTCGACCAAAAGGAACTGAACATGCGTCAACGTCGTTGGGTGGAACTGTTAAACGACTATGACTGCGAAATCAAATACCATCCAAGTAAAGCAAATGTAGTAGCCGACGCTCTGAGTCGTAAAACTCATGTGAAGGGTATCCGTTGTCTTCAACTCGTTAATGATCTTCAATGCCGCATTCGCGAGGCTCAATATGCCTCTATTAACGAAGGCAATCTCTCTGTCGAGATACGAGGAACGAAGTAACATGAACTCGTGTCTAAATCCGATGGTATTCTATACTATCTCAATCGTATCTGGATCCCTAATCGTGAAAACCTTCGAGACTTCCTGATGAAGGAGGCACACAAATCGAAGTATTCCGTTCATCCTGGCGCTGACAACATGTACCATGATATGCGTACATCATACTGGTGGCCTGGGATGAAGAGGGATATTGCCTCCTACGTTGCAAAATGTCTCACTTGTTCGAAGGTAAAAGCTGAACATCAACGTCCATCTGGCTTACTCGAACAACCAGAGATTGCTGTCTGGAAATGGGAGAGCATTGCCATGGACTTTATCACTAAACTTCCTCGTACTTCTTCTGGTCATGACAGTATTTGGGTGATCGTTGATCGATTAACCAAATCAGCTCATTTTCTTCCCATTCGTGAAGATTTCAAAGTCGAGAAATTGGCTAGAATCTACACTGATGAGATCATCTGTCGTCATGGTATCCCCATTGACATCATTTCCGATCGTAATGCTCGTTTTACGTCTTGTCTTTGGCAAACTTTTCAATCTGCTATGGGTACTGTTCTTAACCTTAAGTACTGCTTTCCATCCTTAGTCAGACGGTCAAACCGAGCGTACTATCCAAACTTTAGAAGATATGCTTCGTTCTTGCATAATAGATTTTGGTGGCAACTAGGATTCACACTTGCCTTTGATCGAATTCTCGTACAACAACAGTTATCATGCGAGTATTCAAATGGCACCTTTCGAAGCATTGTATGGTCGCAAGTGTCGTTCGCCTATTTGTTGGCACGAGATTGGTGAATCTCAATTCACTGGTCCCGAGCTTATACGAGAAGCAACGGACAAGATTTTACAGCTTCGAGACAATTTGCTGAAATCCAGGAGCCGACAAAAGAGTTACGCTGACAAGCGTCGCAAACCCTTGGAGTTCGAGACAGGTGACTTGGTACTTCTCAAGGTATCCCCATGGAAGGGTGTGGTTCGATTTGGTAAGAAAAGGAAACTCGCACCTCGCTACGTTGGTCCTTTCAAGATACTCGAAAGGGTTGGCAAGGTTGCGTATAGACTGGACCTGCCTGAAGAACTCAATAATGTATATCCTGTCTTCCACGTGTCAAACTTAAAGAAGTGTCTAGCTGACGAAGGGCTTCAGGTACCACTCGAAGACCTCCAACTCAACGAGACCTTGCATTTTGTGGAAAAACCCGTCGAAATCATGGATCAAGGAGTCAAGTTATTTAGGCGCAGTAAAATTCCTATCGTCAAGGTTCGATGGGAAGGTAAACGTGGCGCTGAATTCACTTGGGAACTCAAGAGTCACATGAAGACGAAGTATCAGCATCTTTTCCTTACATCTTCCTAAATTTCGGGACGAAATTCCCTAAAGGAGGGGAGACTGTAACGCCCTGCTTATTTATACTTTCCATTTATAGCAAGTCTTGTTTGTATTTCTATTTTTGGAAGTCTTGTGTTCTTGTAATCGTTCTTTCTTTGCAATCATTGTAAAATCCGACACTTAGATCATAAATAAAACTCGTATTTTGTTAAATCCATGTTGTACATACTTTATACATGCTCATACATTCGATTTCGTGAAACAATTGATGCTTATTCATAATTCTTGGAAACATGTGCTAAACTTGCAAATATATGAAACTTATGCATAAAACGTGTTTTGATCGTAATCACTACTTAAATACGACCTTCATACACTTAATTATACTTTTTTTATGTCCCTCATACTTAAATTCATCTTATACTATGTTTTTATGGCGAAAATAGTCCCTAAAAGGCCTTAAAACCCTAATTAGTAAACTCCAGGGGCCAAATTGCAAATAATCAAAACTTGGTCTCCAGCCCCCCCCCCCCCCTTGTCGTGGCCCACGTACACTTACCCCTCCCCCTATGCGGCCCGCGTGAAGTGCGAATCCGAGACCAGTTCGTTTCAGCTTACGGGATTGGGCCATTTTGGTGTGTTTGATGCTTCCAATGTGTGTTTCTTGCATTAAAAACTCACAACCACCACCCCCAACCCTTCCCCTATAAATACCACACCACTCCAAGTCATTTTCACTTTACAAACCTCCTCACAAGTCTCTCAAACACTTAAAATCGTTGCTGTAATCTGAAGTTCGAACAGAAGCATCAAGCTCCACTAAAGTGAGCATGACTTCTTCATTACGTATCCTTTTTAGCTCATTCTTTCTCCAGAACACTTGGATCGACCTTAGCTTCAATTCCATGGGTATTTCACAGTGAATAACTCCCTGGAACTCCGGCAAATAGGCTCCAAAGTTCACTATTCGTTTTGTTTTGTTTAGGGTTTTTAACCCACAAGTGATGTTCAAGCTTCAAGCTTGATGAAGGTGTGATTATGGACTAACTTGGGTTGTCCAACATAGAATCCCTACATTACTTGATGATTTCTCATAGTGTAGTTTGTATTCTTGTATATTTCAAAGTTCATGACCCTCCTTGTATGTTTTTATATCAAATGTAGTGGTGAACCATAAGAGGTACCTAAATGGAAGCTTGTTCTTCCTACCTCCTACATGACTTCCATGATACTAGAGGTACCTAAATGAAGATTTAATCTTCTACCTCATGCTTGACTATTGGACATGATAATATGTATATAATATATGTAATATTTAAATACATAATCCAAATAATCGAATCTAAGATGATGAACTAGTGTTCATGTGACAACTCGTGTTTTAGAACCTCTCTTTGTACTTTGATGTAACGTATGTGGAACGTTATGTGATTATGTGAACTTTGTGATTAATTGATGCTATGTTATGTGCATGTACGTATGTATTAGGATCGCACAACACAACCCAATCGCACAAGCCTATTCGGGCTACACTCTTTGCATCCGAACCTAGGGCAGCCCAAGTTTGGGTTCGGCCCACTCCTTAATGCGCATACACACACACCCTTAGGGAGTTTGTTTCTCATTTGTTGCAAAACAAGAACAACCCTACTCTCCTTTCTCTCCCTCTCAAACCCGACGGCAACAACATCCCTTTCTCTCGAAGCTTTTGGTGTTCGGATCAATCTTTACTCTCTTCTTTAATCGGTTAGTGTTTTAACTATTGATTGTGTGTTGCATGATGTTGTGATATGTATGTTCTACACGATGGTTTAAGGATGATATGTGATTGAATGATGATGTAAACTGTTAGGGTTTGGTGTTCTTGAAATCGGCACACATGTGTAGTTTTCACGGATCAAAATAAGGGTTGATGATGTTATGTTTGAATGATGATATTCGGCTGTGATGTGTCATGTTCGAATGATCGCTGAGTTGTCATGATTAGAATGCATGCTAGTGATCAAGAACATGAACTATGTTAATATGTTTAGGTGTCATGCTTACTGTTTATGCTTGATAAATGATTAGGGTTCTTATGAATTAGATGATAATTGCTTGGTTTGATTGAGTTATGCACGATTGAACTGTTAGTGTTGTTAATTGATAGATTTCATAAATGGAAACCATGTAACTGATTGCCATAATTTTCGGATATTAAAACAAATAGCACAAGACCAGATTGTATAAGATCTGATCGCACAAGACGACTGATCGTACAAGTGCCGGACGCACAAGTGCAGTCGCACAAGATAGGTACAAGCACATAACGCAGCAGTGTACAACTAGAGTTGCATGATCGCACAAGACCTTGTGGATCGCACAAGACGGTGCCGATCGCACAAGGCTTGGGCCACACACGAATCACTTGAACTATTACACTATTGGGCCTCAAAGCCCAATCTCAGTCGCACAAGGACTGGTCAGTCGCACAAGACCATCCGAATCACACAAGACCAATGTTTATTTGTTTGGGCCGTTACTTGCTGGACTGTTTATGTTATTGGGCCGGGTATCTTTGGGCTTCAATGGGTGAATCGCACAAGGCTGCTAGACTTGTGCGAGCCCAATCTTTTGAATCGTACAAGTATGAGTATGTTATGTACTTGGCTGTTTAATGTGTATGCCATGATCAATACGTGTTCATAACCTGTTAAGCTATGTGTAATCATATGTGCATTACTTGAACCTAGACCTGACTTGTATGGTATCCATGTTAGGACGTGGTTGACCACATAAAGCTCAAGTAACCTTTCTGTGTATCTGCCGAGCAAACCAAGGTGAGTTCACACTCTATCCAAGGCATGGGATTCCCAAGGGTTGGGAATGGGTAAAAGAACTGAACAGTAACTACAAACTTGCGTATTCCCCATACAACAGGATACGTACGACCATAAGACCATCAACTCTATCACTTTAAGTCCCTCATTTATCGACTTAATCGCCGAGGCCTATGGCGAGCGGGTCATTAGTTAATAGCGCTATTAGGTTTAACAAACCTCACACCGTGCCAGTCGGACGGGCGTGTACTAATGGACTATGGGCAAAGGGTCAATGCTGATAGACATTGACTTAGGGCACCTCTTACATTTTTGTAGCAGTCGATACGCGTGGTCTAGTAACACATGGGAAGCCCCCACTAATCTTCGCAAACATGTGTGGGAGACCGCGATACTAATTAACACGATACATGGTTTACAAACGAACATACGATTTACGAAACGAATACTATTACTAAACAACCAACTGTTAACTCGCTCAACTTTGTTGTTTATTCGTTGCTACATGCCTTGTAGGTCATTAGGTACTCATGGAGCTTGCATAGGGAGGCGCGGTCGTTGTGGGACATGGCAGTGTGTGCCATGCTAAAAACATTACTTTATTTCGTATTTAATACTTACTTTGGGTTTTACAATTATGCTTCTGCTAAACACTTAACTATGCTTTGGTTTTGAACACCTTTCATATTGTTTGGTTGAATTATATTTACTACATACATTGTTCAATATGATTGGTGGCTTGATCCTGGTCATGTCACGCCTCCAAGCGGTGATACTCCGCGTGTGGATTTTGGGGGTGTGACAGATTGGTATCAGAGCCATTGGTTATAGTGAACTTGGTTTTAATAAGGGAAAAAGTTTTTGTTTAAAACCAGACTATAACCTGTACAGTGCTCTACGATCCACAACGACGCTTCGCTCCACGTGCAAGACTCGACATCCTAGGTGATATGATTTATGCTTATATTGCCTACTTGCTGGATTATATAGAACTTTGCTCCTGGTATGTTTAGAATAAACGTAACAACTATTGTTTGAAAACACGAGTGTGCTTACTCTCTTCTGTCATCGCACTTACGCGAACCTTTCTCACTCATGTTCCCTTGATATGAAGATCATGGCTGGACGCGTTAACATGACTCAAGCCCAGTTGACGGCTCTGATTAACCAACAAGTTGTTGCGGCACTTGCAGCCGCCCAAGCAGGAGGCCAGCATGCTCAGCTGCCTGCGTGCACGTTCAAAACTTTCATGGACTGTCGTCCCAGTACTTTTAGTGGCACTGAAGGGGCCGTTGGACTCCTCCACTGGTTTGAGAAGCTCGAGTCAGTCTTCGAAATATGTGAATGCCATGAGGCTCGTAGGGTGAAGTATGCCACTGGTACTCTCGAAGGTGTTGCGTTGACTTGGTGGAACGCCCAAGTCCAAATGTTGGGGCTGGTAGCTGCCAATGCCACCCCATGGAACGACTTTAAGGAACTGATCAAGCAGGAATACTGTAGTCGTGATGACATCCACAAGTTGGAAGTGGAGTTCTTTAACCTGAAGATGACGGGGTCAGAGATAGAGGCGTATACGAAAAGGTCAAACGAGCTGGCCATCTTGTGTCCAACTATAGTGAATCCTCCCATCAAGAGTATTGAGCTCTACCTCAAAGGATTAGTACCAGAGATTCAAAGCCATGCGACTTCGGCTAACCTTGCTACTATCCAGGACGTTACTCATCTTGCTCATCGTCTCACAGACCAGGCAGTGGAACAGAATAGGCTGCCTAAGCGCATCGGTGCTACTACAGCTACCACTTCTGCTACTCCCAGTGACAACAAACAAAAGTGGGATGGAACCTCTAGCAAGGGTTCGACTACGGTTCAGTCCCAGGCACAGCAGCGAAAGATCGATGACTACCAGAGTCCTGGTCAGCAATCTTCTGGTAGTCAAGGGTAGGGTGGATATCGAGGAAACCTCCCAAAGTGCAACAAATGCAACAGACACCACAATGGTTAGTGCAATAAGGGTCGTTGTTAGCGGTGTCTCAAGATGGGTCATGAAGCTAAGGATTGCAGGAGTTCACTACCTTTGAATCAGAACCATCAACAACAACCACCCGCTCCACAGAACCAACAGCAGCAACAGCGAGGCAACCGGGGATGCTTTCAGTGTGGTGCTGAAGGCCACTTTAAGCGGGACTGCCCTCAGTTAAATCAAAACCAGAACAACAACAACAACAATCAGGGCAATGGGAACAAAAATGGGGGAAACAACGATGGTAACGGCGCCAGGGGTCGAGTGTTCGTGCTGGGTCAGGATGACGCAAGGAATGATCCTAACGTAGTGATGGGTAAGTTCCTTCTCGACGACTTTTATGTTACTGCTTTATTTGATTTGGGTGCCGATACCAGTTATGTGTCTCTAAAAGTTAGTCAAATGCTTAAACGCACACCAACACCTTTGAACACTAAGCATGTTGTAGAGTTAGCGAACGGTAAGAGTGTAGAGGCCACACACATAGTTAAGGGTTGTAATCTCGTTTTAGCCGGTCAGACCTTCTCTATCGATCTCATTCCTATAGCTCTGGGTAGTTTCGACATCATTATTGGGATGGATGGTTATCTCAACAGCAAGCAGAGATCCTATGCAAAGAAAAGATTGTTCGTATTCCCCGTTCTGGTCAAGAACCTCTCGAAATTCAAGGCGACAAGAGTGGTGCTGTTGTGGGCATCATCTCCTTTCTTAAGGCCCAGAAGTGTTTGCGAAAGGGCCACACTGCTATTTTAGCACTCGTTACTGACACATCGACGAAAGAGAAAAAGATAGAAGACATTCCAGTTGTACGCGACTTTCCTCAAGTGTTTCCTGAGGAATTACCTGGTCTACCGCCTCATCGCCAGGTCGAATTTCAGATCGAGCTAGCTCCTGGAGCAGCACCCATAGCTCGAGTACCTTATCGCTTAGCTCCAACTGAACTGGAAGAACTGTCTAAGCAGTTGCAAGAACTCTGGGAAAAGGGTTTCATTCATCCTAGCTCTTCGCCCTGGGGAGCTCCAGTGTTATTCGTGAAGAAGAAAGACGGTACCTTCAGAATGTGCATCGACTACCATGAACTCAACAAGGTGACCGTGAAGAATCGCTATCCTCTTCCACGCATTGGCGACTTGTTCGACAAGTTGCAAGGGTCGAGCTACTACTCGAAGATTGATCTAAGATCGGGATATCATCAGCTGAGAGTCCGAGACGAGGACATCTCTAAGACAGCGTTCAGGACTCGTTATGGGCATTACGAGTTCCTAGTTATGCCTTTCGGATTGACCAACGCACCAGCGGTCTTCATGGACCTTATGAACAGGGTGTGCAAGACTTACTTGGATAAGTTCGTGATTGTATTCATCGACGACATTTTGATCTATTCCAAGAGTCAAGAGGAACACGAGCAGCATTTACGACTCATTTTGGAACTCCTTCGAGCAGAACAACTGTACGCCAAGTTTTCAAAATGCGACTTCTGGCTTCGTGAAGTCCATTTCCTAGGCCACGTAGTAAACAAGGATGGGATACACGTTGATCCATCCAAGGTAGACTCGATTAAGAACTGGCCTGCACCCCGTACACCAACGGAAATTCGCCAATTCTTGGGCTTGGCAGGTTACTACAGGAGGTTCATCAAAGACTTCTCCAAGATTGCACAGCCCCTCACTTCACTAACTCAGAAAGGCGTTGCCTATCGTTGGGGTACTACACAGGAATCAGCATTTCAGCACTTAAAGGATAGACTTTGTAGCGCACCTATCCTTTCATTGCCAGAGGGCACAGACGATTTTGTGGTTTATTGTGACGCATCCATCCAGGGACTTGGTTGCGTGTTGATGCAACGTGACAAGGTCATTGCCTACGCATCACGTCAACTTAAGATTCACGAAAGGAATTACACCACACACGATTTGGAGCTGGGAGCTGTTGTCTTCGCGCTCAAGATATGGAGACATTACCTGTACGGTACCAAGTGCACTATTTACACCGATCACAGGAGTCTCGAACATATCTTCAAGCAAAAGGAATTGAACATGCGACAACGTCGATGGGTCGAGCTATTGAATGATTACGAATGTGCCATCAAGTACCATCCAGGCAAAGCCAATGTTGTGGCTGACGCCCTCAGTCGAAAAGATACCACACCTAGGCGTGTGCGAGCACTACAACTCACTATCCAATCTAGTCTTCCTTCACAGATACGAGATGCTCAGGTAGAAGCATTGAAACCAGAAAACGTCAGGGCTGAAGCTCTACGTGGCTCAAGGCAACGATTAGAACAAAAGGAAGACGGCGCCTACTACGTAACAGGACGCATTTGGGTCCCACACTATGGAAACTTACGCGAGCTGGTAATGGATGAAGCACACACGTCTCGCTACTCAGTACATCCTGGCTCAGATAAGATGTACCACGACTTGAAAACTACGTATTGGTGGCCTAGCATGAAAGCCCACATAGCAACTTACGTTAGCAAATGTTTGACTTGTGCGAGAGTCAAGACTGAATACCAGAAACCATCAGGCCTACTTCAACAACCAGAGATACCACAATGGAAATGGGAGCAAATTTCCATGGATTTCGTTACTGGCCTGCCTAGATCTCAACGTGGAAATGATACTATTTGGGTGATCGTGGATCGACTTACAAAGTCGGCACACTTCTTGGCTATCAAGGAAACGGATAAGTTCTCTACTCTAGCAGACGTCTATTTAAAGGAAGTGGTTTCGAGGCACGGGGTGCCAACCTCTATTATTTCCAATCGTGATGCACGTTTCACTTCAGAACTTTGGCAAGCGATGCACAAATCTTTTGGCTCTCGATTAGATATGAGCACAGCTTATCATCCACAGACAGATGGGCAGTCTGAACGCACCATCCAAACCCTTGAAGACATGCTTAAGGCATGTGTGATTGACTTTGGCAACGGCTGGGAAAAGCATCTGCCACTAGTGGAATTTTCGTATAATAACAGCTACCACACTAGCATTCAAGCCGCTCCATTTGAGGCATTGTACGGGCGTAAATGCCGATCACCTCTTTGTTGGGCAGAGGTGGGTGACAGCCAGATCACTGGCCCAGAACTTGTGGTAGACACAACAGAAAGGATTGCACAGATACGACAACGCATGGCGGCAGCACGTGACCGTCAGAAAGCCTACGCAAACAAGCACAGGAAACCACTCGAGTTCCAGGTTGGGGATCGAGTGCTACTCAAAGTTTCACCCTGGAAGGGTGTGGTTCGTTTTGGCAAACGGGGCAAGCTCAATCCGGGATATGTCGGACCTTTCGAAATCATAGAGAAAATAGGCAAGGTGGCCTATAAACTGAACCTACCAACAGAACTCAGTGCAGTTCACAACGTATTTCACGTCTCAAATCTGAAGAAGTGTCTGTCAGACGAGACCCTCATAGTTCCTTTGAAGGAGCTCACTATCGATGAACAGTTGCGATTCGTCGAGGAACCAGTTGAAATCACGGACCGGGACGTTAAGGTCCTCAAGCACACCAGAATTCCTCTTGTTCGAGTTCGTTGGAACTCCCTTCGTGGCCCAGAGTTCACCTGGGAACGCGAAGACCAAATGAAACAAAAATATCCCCAATTGTTCGACAACAGTACAACCACTACTGAGGCTGAAGCTACCGTGGAATTTCGGGATGAAATTCCAAACCAACGGGGGAAGGATGTGACACCCCAGGAAAACCATGCAACTTAACTAGCTTCCTCAGTAACCACGTGCTAAATTTTGGGACGAAATTTCTTTCAAGTTGGGGATAATGTGACAACTCGTGTTTTAGAACCTCTCTTTGTACTTTGATGTAACGTATGTGGAACGTTATGTGATTATGTGAACTTTGTGATTAATTGATGTTATGTTATGTGCATGTACGTATGTATTAGGATCGCACAACACAACCCAATCGCACAAGCCTATTCGGGCTACACTCTTTGCATCCGAACCTAGGGCAGCCCAAGTTTGGGTTCGGCCCACTCCTTCATGCGCATACACATACACCCTTGGGGAGTTTGTTTCTCATTTGTTGCAAAACAAGAACACACACAAACCCTACTCTCCTCTCTCTCCCTCCCAAACCCGACGGCAACAACTTCCCTTTCTCTCGAAGCTTTTGGTGTTCGGATCAATCTTTACTCTCTTCTTTAATCGGTTAGTGTTTTAACTATTGATTGTGTGTTGCATGATGTTGTGATATGTATGTTCTACACGATGGTTTAAGGATGATATGTGATTGAATGATGATGTAAACTGTTAGGGTTTGGTGTTCTTGAAATCGGCACACATGTGTAGTTTTCACGGATCAAAATAAGGGTTGATGATGTTATGTTTGAATGATGATATTCGGCTGTGATGTATCATGTTCGAATGATCGTTGAGTTGTCATGATTAGAATGCATGCTAGTGATCAAGAACATGAACTATGTTAATATGTTTAGGTGTCATGCTTACTGTTTATGCTTGATAAATGATTAGGGTTCTTATGAATTAGATGATAATTGCTTGGTTTGATTGAGTTATGCACGATTGAAACTGTTAGTGTTGTTAATTGATAGATTTCATAAATGGAAACCATGTAACTGATTGCCATAATTTTCGGATATTAAAACAAATAGCACAAGACCAGATTGTATAAGATCTGATCGCACAAGACGACTGATCGCACAAGTGCCGGACGCACAAGTGCAGTCGCACAAGATAGGTACAAGCACATAAGGCAGCAGTGTATAACTAGAGTTGCATGATCGCACAAGACCTTGTGGATCGCACAAGACGGTGCCGATCGCACAAGGCTTGGGCCACACACGAATCACTTGAACTATTACACTATTGGGCCTCAAAGCCCAATCTCAGTCGCACAAGGACTGGTCAGTCGCACAAGACTATCCGAATCGCACAAGACCAATGTTTATTTGTTTGGGCCGTTACTTGTTGGACTGTTTATGTTATTGGGCCGGGTATCTTTGGGCTTCAATGGGTGAATCGCACAAGGCTGCTAGACTTGTGCGTGCCCAATCTTTTGAATCGTACAAGTATGAGTATGTTATGTACTTGGCTGTTTAATGTGTATGCCATGATCAATACGTGTTCATAACCTGTTAAGCTATGTGTAATCATACGTGCATTACTTGAACCTAGACCTGACTTGTATGGTAACCATGTTAGGACGTGGTTGACCACATAAAGCTCAAGTAACCTTTCTGTGTATCTGCCGAGCAAACCAAGGTGAGTTCACACTCTATCCAAGGCATGGGATTCCCAAGGGTTGGGAATGGGTAAAAGAACTAAACAGTAACTACAAACTTGCGTATTCCCCATACAACAGGATACGTACGACCATAAGACCATCAACTCTATCACTTTAAGTCCCTCATTTATCGACTTAATCGCCGAGGCCTATGGCGAGCGGGTCATTAGTTAATAGCGCTATTAGGTTTAACAAACCTCACACCGTGCCAGTCGGACGGGCGTGTACTAATGGACTATGGGCAAAGGGTCAATGCTGATAGACATTGACTTAGGGCACCTCTTACATTTTCGTATCAGTCGATACGCGTGGTCTAGTAACACATGGGAAGCCCCCACTAATCTTCGCAAACATGTCTGGGAGACCGCGATACTAATTAACACGATACATGGTTTACAAACGAACATACGATTTACGAAACGAATACTATTACTAAACAACCAACTGTGAACTCGCTCAACTTTGTTGTTGATTCGTTGCTACATGCCTTGCTGGTCGTTAGGTACTCATGGAGCTTGCACAGGGAGGCACGGTTGTTGTGGGACATGGCAGTGTGTGCCATGCTAAAAACATTACTTTATGTCGTATTTAATACTTACTTTGGGTTTTACAATTATGCTTCCGCTAAACACTTAACTATGCTTTGGTTTTGAACACCTTTCATATTGTTTGGTTGAATTATATTTACTACATACATTGTTCAATATGATTGGTGGCTTGATCCTGGTCATGTCACGCCTCCAAGCGGTGATACTCCGCGTGTGGATTTTGGGGGTGTGACAGTTCATATGTCATAGTACTAGATTATATCATCCTATGGTATGATAACTTGTCACGATTCTAATGGAACCTTGTTCCATGAAAACATATCAACTCCTTGGAGTTTCATAGTGTCAAGAACAAGTATCATATGTACTAGGTGATTATTTTCACATGTTATTTTCATATGTTTATGTTTGTGATGTTTAAATTCCGAATCCTTAAATCTTCCGAATTTCCCAAACTCATACACTTTGTTTCTTCGCGTAGAAGGACTTGGTGTTCCAACCTCCTAATCAATAACAACTCACTCGCGGATTCAAGTAGAAGACTTGCAAAACCGTGAGTATACTCGTAAACCCCCTTTTTATGTTTACCACTTTTGGGGTGTAACATGTTTAGCTATTAAACTACACTTAAACTTATTCTTTATGCAATGCACGAAAAACAATCCTTATACATGAATACTATGTTGTTATACTTGATGCTTATACGTGGACCATACTTATGTGATATGTTTTAGTCATTAGCTTTCACGAGCCTCCATTTGACATGTATAGCGCTATAGGAGTAACGCACCGCCCGTAGACTAGTGGTCATGTTGAATTATATCATTTTGCGTAAACGGAGGGTTGACTAGAAATATTGCATGCCATGTTATATTGATCTTGTACAAACTAAGTTGCCATGTGGATTCGTTTTAAACTTTTATACTTATACTTATTCTTAAACTTGTATACTCGTCTTTGCTTTTGCATTGAATTGTATTTTAAACATGTTACAGGTTGAGGATTGACGATGCTATGAAATGGATTAGCAATGATGCCTAGATACTCACTTAGACGTTTAGGTTTAAAGTGTTGTATCAATTTTGTTATGTTATGTTGAACAATGTTGTTATTTGAATTTCTTGTAATGTTTTGACAATTTATTTATGAAATGAAATCGGTTGAATTAAATATTGTCACAAATAGTGTTATGAAGTCTCTTACAATCTTGAACTAGTCTCACTCCGATGATTCCACCATTGGTTGGGGTGTGACATCAAAAATAATATATTTCAAAGTCTAACTTAGAAAATATATGTGTAAACTTATTTTCACCAAAAAAGAATGTATTTCATGTTTATTCAAGAAAATATATTTTTCACTCCTAAAATATTGTATTTCATGTTTATTTGAAAAAAAAAATATTAATTTTCTTACAAAAATAATACATCTTCTAATAATTCCAAGAAAAATATATATATGTCTTCTTTTCCAAAAATAATATATTTTCTCCTTGTCAAAAATATGATATAATTGTGCAATAATTGTAAAAATCATATTTTTGTTCTCTTGGTGTCCAAAATACCATTTTCCAAACTATACTTATGAATAAAATTTCTGGAATATTTTTGTGAGTTACATTCCTTTGTTTGGTTTCTCCAATATTGTGGGTATAATTTGTATATTTATTCCTTGGAATTTTGGTAGTATTTTGGATTGTAATTTTTGGTATTTTGATGAGTTATATTACTTCATGTCCTAAAATAATATAACTAATATACAAATAATCACACACATGGTGATTTCTAAATATATATTTCCTAAATACATATTTAGTCACTTTTATTTATAAAAACTAACCTCCAATATTTATAATTTTTGTAACAAAAATTATGGCAAACTTTATATAAAAATTCATGGTTTAAAATATACTTGTAAATATTTGTTTTAAAAATATTTTTCTAAGTGTTTAATTTTTTGAAAATTTTTGCCATAGTTTCCCTTAAAAATGGAGGTTTCCATGCTTTCAAAGCATATCATTTTCTTTTATAAATCACCACAATCAACAATAAACCAATCAACACTTACCAATTTGCCAAAATCAAGCATAAATTACTACTTCATGAACTTGAAGATTTACAAAATTTTGTAGTAACTTACTAGTGTGTTTAGTAAGCCTAGTTACCCTTTAAAGTGTGGTTGTTTATTTAAAAACTTCATTTTTGAAGAAATTAGATCTTCACAATTTGTAAATCGTTTTTTGAAGAAAAAAACGAGAGTTTTGCACTTATGGAGCTTACCTCGCGGGTTGTTGATGGATGATGATGACTGCGACTAAGTGTTTGCTTGTCGTGTGTGTTAGTATAGTTTAGTCCTGAGTGTTTAGTTTCTTTGTTTGCGCTTGTTGCTTGTTGAACTCAAATGTGGCATGTCATATTTGAGAACTGGGGGTTCATGGTAGGCCCTCACTTGTTTTTTGTGGTTGTGTGAAATAAAATTTAACCGGGGTAACCCTTACCCAAAAAAAAAAACATTTTTCTAAAAATATTTCTTCTTGGACTTTTCTTGTTAAATACATGATCCTACACTTGATTAACCACTAAAAATATGGTTTATTCCTTTAAGAACCAAGATTAAGTAAACTTTGTATTTTTAACTTGATTTCTTGAAAAACCATTCTTGAAATCATAGATTTACAAGACTTTACACACACTTTGATCATCACTTAACAAGAAAACAACTTATACTTTCAAGTTCATGATTTGCATGAGGATGATCTCTTGATCTTTAACATTTTCATCCTCTCATCTTGCTAGATTATGTTTTTAATCATTATCTAGCAAGATCATATGATGATCAACATCAAAAACATGAGCAAACAACATTCAACAAGCATAACAACACATAAACATCATGATTTCTTATGTATTTAGTCTTATGTTCAACTTTCAAGTTCAAGATTCTTAGTGTTCATCATGATCAACAACTTGTATCTTCTTTTAACCACTAAAATAAGATGTAAAATGAAGAGTATGGTGTTCTTACTACTAGCTCAAGGCTAGGGATGATCACTAGATGAAATGTAGTGGATAAAAGGACAAGAGAAAGGTCCTTCAACTTCCACAAGCTCCAAGCTTCCTTATACACCTTCTAGCACCCTTGTATATATATGGATTGTATGAGAATTGTTGGATGATGTTGGATGTATGGTGGTGGGTTTACGGCCGTGAGCAAGGGGAGAGGAGAAGAAGAAAAGTGTTGGTGATTTTGTGAAGGAAATGTATGGTTATGATCTAGGACTTACTTCTTATAATCACTAACACATATCTTCCAATGGTTCTTGTGTTTTAAAAAGAACAAACATGATCTATTATAAAATTCTCATAAAATCTTGGTGTGGGGCCCTTGTTGGCCCGTGAACTAGGTGGGGGGGGGGGGTCTAGGCTTAGGTTTCAACTATAAGTTAGTTTATGTGGTTAAAATCCAAGTATTAGTTAGGTATTTAGTTACTAGATGTTATATAGTGTGTTATGATGTTCGGGGACCATAACTAGCTTGGTAATGTTAAAACAATGCTTCTAGTGAAAATTTGGTGTTTCGGGTAGTGTCCGGTTGGTTACCGGTTCGTTAAGGTGCTAAACTATGCAGTTTAGTGTGCTTTATGTTACCTTTTGTGACAGTTTTATTCCCGACACTTAGGAAAGTATTCAGGACCATTTAACCATATATATGCATGATATTAGAGTGTTTAAATGCTTAATTTGGCTGAATTCTGCAGTTTGTGTAAGTTTTAGGCACTTTCCGGCACTTAAACTATCATTAGGAAGGCAGTTTTGTGATCCTTACTTTCCTACACACTATACTAGTGTAATACTTGGTTTCTAGCTCATTCTGTGTCTCAACACAATGTCTGTCTATGTACTGAACTCCGTCAGCATTTTTCTGATTTGTCTGATAACTGTGCTTACTGTGTTTCGTGTATCATTTGAATCAACAATGTTTGCATGCAATAATGATATATCATTTGCAATATATGATGCACATGTATGTATGATAACAGGAACCAGAAAGCAATTCAAGTCATTAATTGTAATTCAGCACAGTCATTAAGCACTAATCATTGTTTACTAGTTGTACGGATACCTGGAATTTTGACAGTTGTCACATTCTCCCCCTGTTAAGAAAATTTCGTCCCGAAATTTTAAGCTTTACTACTAGCTGCAGGGGAGTTGGGGAACAAATGCGAGTACTTAGCTTTCATGCGGTCTTCACGCTCCCAAGTAAATTCTGGGCCGTGACGTGTGTTCCATCGAACCTTGACGAGTTTAACACTAGTCCTCCGAGTCTTGTTAACCTTCCAATCCGTAACCTCAACGGGTTCTTCGGTAAAGTGGAGTGTGTCGTCAATGTGAATTTCATCAGCAGGGATAACCACTGTCTCTTGAGTTGGACTTTAATTCAGATTAGATACATGAAATGTACCATGAACACCATTGAGTTCTGCCGGTAACTCCAACTTGTATGCTACAGAACCAACCCTTTCCAAGATTTTGAACGGCCCGGTAAATCGTGGGTTTAACTTACCACGCTTCTCAAAGCGTGCCACACCTTTCCAAGGTGAAACTTTTAACAGAACCATATCACCCACTTCAAATTCCAAAGGTTATCGTCTTTGGTCTGCATAGCTCTTCTGTCGATCACGAGCTGCCTTGATGTGCTCTCGGATCTGGATGATCTTATCAGTTATCTCTTGGACCATTTTGGGACCAACCAGTTGTCTATCGCATGCATCTGCCCAGCATAACTGTCACACCCCCAAAATCCACAAGCGGAGTATCACTGCAGGAGGCGTGACTGACCAGGATCCAAGCCACCCCTCATGTTGAACTCATAACAATTATTCCAAATAAAACTTTCATTTATTATTGATATAAGAGTTACAAAACATTATTTAACATTCAGCGGAAGCATAATACATTAATTAAGAAATTCATAAACCAAGTGGGTGAAAGCCATTAGATTCGTCTCGCGTTTCCATGTATCTCGACCCATGACCACTCCAGCATCCAAGACAGTAAGTTCCAGCAATATGCACCTAAAGGCCTGCAAGGCATGTAACAACGAATCAACAACAAAGTTGAGCGAGTTCACAGTTGGTTGTCCAGTTTAAAGTTGTTTTCAAAAACCATAACTTCATTCGAAAACCAGTAGTTAATTAATTTCTTGTTTCCCAAATCATAACCAGTGGGGGCTACCCCATGTTGTAAACCACTAGACTAGTTATATATATTGGCGTCCTTCCCAGTCCGAGGACGGAGGTATGTATTCTACCCAACCGAGAATACGCAGGTTAAATGTAGGCGTCCTTCCCAATCCGAGGACGGAGCTACGTATTCTTCCCAATCCGAGAATACGCAGGTTTAGTGTAGGCGTCCTTCCCAATCCGAGGACGGAGGTACGTATTCTGTTCCATTGTAAACAACCCAAATGTCATACCAAAATGTAAACATGTGATGAAAACAACTGTACTAAGTATGCACACAATGGGCGTACCTAGCATGAAATGTAATGTGAAACAATGTACTAAATATGCACACAATGGGCATACATAGCATGAAATGTAATGTAAAACAATGTACTAAATATGCACACAATGGGCATACATAGCATGAAATGTAATGTAAAACAATGTACTAAATATGCACACAATGGGCATACATAGCATGAACACAATGAAATCATGTACTATAAATGTACTAATGAACATAGCAAGTATATGATGTGAAAGCATGAAAGCACGAAAGTAACAAGTAGACGCACATGTGTTTCACCAAAAAACAGTTTGGAAAACAATAAAAGAGGGGTCTATGTACTCACTTGAGATTGCTCAGTAGTCCTTGAGTGACAACCAAACAATGCTAGAGATCTCGGAATCAAACGGCACCTAATATAGGTAACTATGTTAATAAACCGGACCTAAGTCGGAGGATTTAGATAGAATGAGGGTTCGTAAACCAAACGAGTATAGAGACTCGTGTAATATGGTTTAACAAAGCATACATACTAAATGAAACCTAACATAAGTGCTTACGACCCATTACGACCCGTTTAGGTAGCTTATGCTACGTTAACGCGTCGTTCGCGTGAAACGCGTTCGGACCGCCTAACTAGTCCTATGACAAGTATTATATGCCTAAACATGTTACATATTCAGTTATGTGACAAAAGTTTAGGTTACATATGCTTAATTACCAATTATACATGAAAAGGGTATTCTGGTAATTTACCTAAGGCATATAAACTACCTATCATACAACTACTTAAACGTCGTGACCATAAGGTATAACCTCGGAAGGTTATTCCCTACCTACTATGGTCACCTAAAGTATTTGGTCGGATCCTAATGATCGACCAAATGGGTCGGGTTCGAAGGTATAAGCGATTTATTAGATCGCTTACCCTTACGACCCTAGACAATGTGGTAATCAGTAGGCATAGTCCCAAGGGACTATAACCATCGTGATTACAATCACGTTGCGAAGTTCAAACGAACTTCGCATTGACCATAAACTGGTCAACGCAGAAAGTCAAACAAAGTTTGACTTTCGGACTCGAAAAACAATAAAAGAACGAAAGAATACTTACGAAGGGTCCCCGAATGCTAATCTAGATCAAAATAACTCAGGTATGAAACAATGGTTCCAACTTAGAGTCTTTTAGATCAGATTCTTGTGAGTTTGAAGCAAATGGGGGTGGGGTATTTATAGTATTTCCCGAACTGTTAAGATCGTTTCTTGGAAAATGTGATCGAATCTCGTGCGTACACTTGTTGGAAAGTTGTGGTAACTAAAAATGGTCCCTCATGAGCTGAAAGGGCAAGTGTGAGTTTGTGGTTGTGGGTTAAACAGCTGTAATCTGATGATTAAGCGATCTTATCTGATCTGGGACACTGACACGGGCCGCGTAAAGATACACACTGATCTTACGCGGGCCGCCTGGCCATGTCTGATCAGAACTAACTTTCAGAAATGACAGTTTTGGTCCCTGTTGGTGTTTAAGGCCCTTTCCGACACTTCTAAGGCCCGTTAAGCCAACGTTAAGGCCCTAAAATGATTCCTAAACATTGTGGACATGAAACATGCTCAAAAATATACCGGATGTTGGTTCGTTTGGTCGTACGATCGCGATGTTCGCTTAATTACGATGGAATGCGCATAAGCGCGAAAAACGATCCAAATGACGCGACGAATGGATTTTTCTTATGCCAAACACTAAAATAAAATATTTTAGTGCTTACATAAATTTTTGGATGTCCGGATGTATTCAGAACGTAAGTTATGCGCGAAAATGCAAACTTGTGCACTTTTTGACACTTTTAGTCCCTGAATGACCCAAAAGTTTATTTTAGCACACCGAACCCCTCAAAGCCTATTTCTAAGCTATGTAAAGGATATTTAAGGTGTGTTTAACTTATGGTCATGTTCTGGAATGTTCGTTACTGTTCAAATTCGCATACTTTCGCAGTTTGTCAAGTTTAGTCCATGTAAGAGAATTAACTTGTTTTTGCCATACCAAAGCCTTCAAAACTTATTTCTAAGTTATGTAAAGGTTATTTAAGGTATGTTAAGTATATGTTTATGTTCCGGAGTATTTGTCGCATTAAACTGATTACGTTTACGCACCAGTTGGCGTATAACTCTCCAGAAAGTGATGTAGAGTTTGAAATTGAATAAAAGTCAAAACATGAAAAATGTAAAACACAACCAAACAAACATTGGGATCAAATAACATTGTTTTATTGATAACAGAACTGTTCATAATGATTACAAGCACAGATGTTACATCTTCGGAGTTTCCCAATTCTTAATCGCCTCGATCTTGGTGGGATCCACATGAATTCCATCCTCGTTTACCACGTGACTGAGGAACTGCACTTCGCGTAACCAAAACTCGCACTTCGAGAACTTAGCATAGAACTTCTCCTTCTTTAGCAGCTCTAAAATGGCTCTAAGGTGTTGCTCATGGTTTTCTTTTATCCGCGAATAGATCAAAATATCACCGATAAACACAATCACGAATTTATCGAGATATGGCTTGCAAACTCGGTTCATCAAATCCATAAACACTGCCGGTGCATTCGTCAATCCAAACGGCATCACTAGAAACTCGTAATGTCCATAACGAGTTTTGAACGCAGTCTTCGGTATACTTTCTTCTTGGATCCGCAGCTGGTGATAACCTGATCGAAGGTCGATCTTGGAGTAGTAACTCGAACCCTGAAGTTGATCGAATAAATCATCAATCCTCGGCAAAGGATACCGATTCTTGATGGTTAACTTGTTCAGCTCTCGGTAGTCGATGCACATACGGAAACTACCGTCCTTCTTCTTGACAAACAGAACTGGAGCTCCCCAAGGCGAGAAGCTTGGTCTAATGAATCCCTTGTCCAGTAGCTCCTTGAGCTGTGTCGATAACTCTTGCATCTCTAAAGGCGCAAGTCAATAAGGTGACTTAGCTACAGGCGCGGCGCCTGGAACCAAGTCAATTCGGAACTCGACTTGTCGTTGAGGCGGTAATCCTAGCAAGTCTTCGGGGAAGACTTCAGGATATTCCCTTACAACAGGGATATCTTCGAGCTTCGATTCTTTGGCTTCTTTATCCATGACATGAGCCAAGAAGGCAACACATCCTTTACGCATAAACTTCTGTGCCTTCAAACAACTGATAATCCATAGAGGCGTATCCTGCTTCTCCCCGTGAATCACGATCGTCTCTTCATTCGCCATCGGGATGCGGATAATCTTCTCATGGCATACAATTTCAGCCCGATTACTCGACAACCAATCCATCCCAACTACTACGTCGAAACTTCCCAATTCCACTGGCAGCAGATCAAGCGTAAACTCACGCTCTCCAAGCTCTATCACACAGCCTCTAATCACTTCATTGGCTTCCACTAGCTTCCCATTATCTAGTTCTATCGAGTACGGGATATCTAACTTACTTGCAACTAACCCAAGTATATTCTTAAACTCTAGAGATACAGAGCTATAGTCGGCTTCCCTAGCTCCAATGTTGAAGACTCTTCCTTGGGCTTGGTTATTCTTGGGGCAATCCCGCTTGAAGTGCCCTACATCACCACAGCCAAAACAACCTTGGCCGCGACCATTCCCATTTCCACCTTGATTGTTGTTATTATTTCCCCCGCGGTTTCCATTTCCCGCCTGGTTTCCGTTTCCATTCCGGTTTCCATTACCTCCCTGATTATTGTTTCCTCCTTGGTTCCTATTCCCATAACCGTTTCCACCATGGTTGCCATTGCCATTACCATTTCCATTTCCTCTTTGACCACCATTTCCACGACCATTACCAACCCAGCACGTTTCCTTAGAATGACCATTCTTTCCACAGGTTTCACATTTCCTAAACCTACACTGGCCGGCATGATGAAACTGAATACATCACATTTGGGCATAGTGCCCATGTATCCTTTCCCTTTGTTCTCAGAACTTGCAGCACCAGTCCTGCTCTCGGCTGGTGGATTAGCATATCTCCGCTTGTTAGCACTGTTGTTGTTTCCTTGGGTACCCTTCTTGAAATTCGAGAACTTCCTTTTGTTCTCTCCAGACGACTCGACATGAGTTTCTTTCTTCTTTCCCTCAGAAATTGAAAACTTGCCCAATCTGATTGCTTCTTCAGTCAGTGTCACGCTCATGTCGATGGCTTCAGTGATCGTTGGAGGCTTGGATGTAGTTACCATGCTCAGAATTTGGGGCGCCAATCCCCAAATGAAACGTTCAACCCGCTTGAACTCTGGTTCTACCATGTAAGGGACAACAAGAGACAAATCATGGAATCTCTGTACGTACTCAGCTATCTTAGGACCATCCATTTTCAAATTCCAAAACTCGGTTTCCAACTTCTGAATTTCAGCCCTCGAACAATACTTCTTACGCATCAGCTCTTTCAACTCATCCCAAGTCATTGCATATGCTGCAGCTTCACCAGTGTCTGAACCTGAAGGTTCCACCATGACAGAGCTCCATCGAGGAATAGTCCAGAAATGTAAGTGACTTGGTGCTCTGGTGCACATTTACTCATCCGCAGCACATAATCCATCTTCTCAACCCATCTCACGAAAGCTACGGCACCTCCAGTACCGTCAAAGTTCAGAGGCTTGCAGTCCATAAACTGCTTGTAAGTACAGCCTGTACAAGCAACATCATTCACAGAAAGCATTAGCAAAACGCACTTGGAAATGTCCAAACGTATTATAATGTGTCTCAAGTGACTTAAACATTACCGTCAGGTGGGTTATTCCCTGAGGTACCTCCGTTGTGCTCGGAACGTAGGGCCTCATGTTGTGTGATTGCCTATGAAATGCGTTCATGTAGTTCTGCCGCGGTTGTGGGCAACTGAGTGTTCCTTCGAGGAGGCATCTTCTAAGAAGAAGATTGTATAGGTCAGGTCTCATTCGTTAAATAAATATATAGTACATATATATGATAGCATTCATTATAGCAAGCAATTAGTTAATCAACACAATTATAGCACAAACAAGTATCCACAATATGTTTAATGAGAACATGACGATTGAGCTTTCATTAATCATTGACCACAGTTACATTATTTACATAGTGTATCACATCAAAAGGGACATAGGGTTACACTACCCTTGTCCAATAAGTCTGTTAATATACAAAATCATACGATCAAAAAGGGTGGTCTCCAAAAGGCTTCACAAGCTCGGCTCAATAGTGGTGCTCTCATCAAAAGTAATGCAACCTACATAAAACCAAAAACCACTATGCTGATGGTGGTGGTGGAGGAGGTGGAGCAAAGAAAAGCAAGCTACGCACATGCGCAAGCTCGTCCTCAAGCTCATAGACATGACGCAGCAGATAACTGATCTGCTGCTCGACAGTGAGAAATCGAGCATCAAACTCTGGAAAAGGAGTAAGAGGAGCAGGTGGATGTGAAAATGGAGACAGTGATGAACGAGGGGGAACAAAAGCAGGCTGACAAGGACATGGTAGGGGACGCTGAGTCAACTCAAGCTCCAAAATCCTGCGGCTCATAATCTCAAACTGAAGCTGAAGCGATAAGAGTAACTCATCCCGTGTATAACCAACAAAATGAGAGGGATGGTAGGGATCTGAAATCGGCATCGAATACGGTGGGAACCATCGGAATGGCTCATCAAGTGGTGAAGAAGTAAAAGGAGCAAACGGTGTAGACTGAGGGATCTGTGGCAAAGCTGCTGAAACATAAGGATCATGACTAGGCTGCTGGCATGAAGTACCTTCCCCTGGACGGAGTGCGGGAATATCCTGAAGGAAAACGATAGGCAAATCTGTGCGATATACGTCGGACTCCATAGGATGAAAAGGAGCAACATCAGCGGGTGCGGGTGTGGGTGGAGGAATAAGTGGCTCAATAACAGGAGGGTCAACGGGTGCAGGAACTGGGTCATGTATGAAGGGTGCAATGTCAGGTATGCCAAAAGGAATAGGGTCATGATTAGGCATGGGCTCAGGATCAGCAGGTGCAACATCAGGCTGGTCAACAGAAATAAAATATGGCTCAAGACCAGGCTCGAGGTTGTGTAGAGGAGATGGTGCAGCTGACATGGCCATATCATCATCAGAATCAGTAGCATAGCGCCGTAATCCGACTGCCTGTAAAGCTGAAGACGTCACAGACTCAAAGGAATCTGAGACAAAGTGCAAACTAGTATCAGAGGATAACTCAATAACAGGGATCTCAGGAGGAGGAATAGCAACCACGTCCTCGTCTAGCTCTCCATCACCATGGGCGTCATCAGGAGGACCATCAACAAACAGATCAAAGTCATCATTAAGCAGATCATCAAAAGGCCAATCCTCAGGAGGGATGACCACTAGAGGAACAGGAGTGAGGATCAGTGCCACAATATGCTCACCATCGGGATGCCCGATGATAAGATGATCATGGACTGGAATGGAAACAAAAAAAGGATCCTCGTCTAGAATACCATCAGCAATCGGTAAGTCATCTCCAAAGTCAGGCAACGCGAACGGCTGAAAGTCGTCCTCATCATCTGATAGCATATCTGGGTCGCTCTCAGTATCTGACGTAAAGATCTCCGGCTCTGGTATGATCTCGTCATCGAAGGCAATAGCCATAGGGTCATCAGTGTCAGACAATCTGTCTCGGATGAAAACATAGTGTCTGTAACAGAACAATCATAACATATGCACATATATTAACCACTATCATTTAGTATGCAATCAAAGACAATGTATCAAGAAATCATGTATCCTCACGAATCCTTTCTATCCTCCCTAGTCTATCCCATACTAGACCACAAATGTAAACCTTGCAATTGTGTTTCTTGTCTTTCCTTTTGTAAAAATGTTTGTTCCATGGATCTGGGCGTTTGGTATAATGAAAACATGTTGTAAAAATATTTTCGTGAGAGCCCTAATGACTGTAGTCTAGACTCGAGAAGGAATCCTAGTTCGCTACAATCGAAGCTCTGATACCAAACTGTCACACCCTGACTTTTACGGAAGCGTGATTATGTGTGACTTGCTTAATATCATTGCATTCAACCACAACAAACATCTATATGATAAAACTAAAGATGTTCATCCATTGATTTAAGTTTAAAACATCACAAACAACATTGTTTTCGAATCCCAACACAGGCTTCAAATCCATAATACAAACCATGCAAATTGTTCTAGAGTTCCATAAGGACTCGACAAAAGACATTAATAAAAACCAGGCTTTGAATTATGTATCTTATCCAGGATAAAACACACAATCCAAACCTTTAGACTCCGGATGACATCTTTTATTTCCAACATTACTTGAAACCTCCAAACGCCCGCCAGATCCACATTTAATTTCCTGAAATACATGTAGTTTGAAAACATCAACAAAAGTTGAGCGAGTTCATGGGTTTTGTATGTGTGCACGAATAAACCTTTGAAATCATTGTAAGTATGTATGTTTTGTAAACCCGGTATGAAAGCAAACAAGGAAAACAGATCGATTAATGGTCTGCAAGGCCATTAATATGTGTGCCGTGATGCAGGAAGGCTCAAACCTAGCAGATTTTGCACCGGGCTTCCGGCTGTAAGACATAGTCACCTCATGGGCCAAATCCCGGTCCACATGGGTGGAGCTCGCTACACCCAATAGATCTATCACTCATGTCCCTCGGTCCTACTACGAGGATTAATGGTCTTAAGCGTTGTACACACCACTCACATAATCTAGCAGTACCTTTCCTTAGCTAACCATACCAAATGTAATCGTATGTAAACAATTTGTAACATGTACTTTCCCCCCGAAGTTATAAAACCGAAAACAGTTAAAAGAAAAGGGGGACATGAACTCACAGTTTTGCGTTCTTCAATCCTACTGTAACTCAAAGTTTCCTCTGGTGTACACGACTACCTATAACGTACTACGATCTATTAGACGAGTGGGTCGTGTCTTGACTTAGTATTAATTAGTGTCTTTGAGTTACGTTTCATTATGTCTTCAATATTATTCCAAGTTATATAGTTATTTGTTAAAATAATAAATATTTTAACTTAAATTATATTTATTAAATTTTGGAATAATAGTTCAAATAATTTATTTTAACTTGTTACTTTTTATGTATTTATACATGTATATCCTTCCCAAGGATGGGTGTATTTGTATTCGTATTCTTATACTTGTATATTTTTTCCAAGTATCGGTGGCGTATTCCGGTGTGTATTTATACGTACGAGAATACGTATTTTCTTGTAATTATTAAGTATTTTATACTTAACTTTTCCGGAATAATATCTTTAATAAAAATACATCAATATATATTTCTAAAATATATATTTTAAAAAATATTACTTAGAAAAATTATTCATAATTTTTCCCTTGGCAAAAATATTTATAAATCTCATACAAGTCTCAAAAATAATATATTTCCAAGTCTAACTTAGAAAATATATGTGTACACTTATTTTCACCCAAAAAATAATGTATTTCATGTTTATTCAAGAAAATATATTTTTCACTCCAAAAATATTGTATTTCATGTTTATTTGAAAAATATATATATATATATATTTTCTTTCAAAAATAATACATCTTCTAATAATTCCAAGAAAAATATATATATGTCTTTTTTTCCAAAAATAATATATTTTCTCCTTGTCAAAAATATGATATAATTGTGTAATAATTGTAAAAATCATATTTTTGTTCTCTTGGTGTCCAAAATACCATTTTCCAAACTATACTGATGAATAAATTTCCGGAATATTTTTGTGAGTTACATTCCTTTGTTTGGTTTCTCCAATATTGTGGGTATAATTTGTATATTTATTCCTTGGAATTTTGGTAATATTTTGGATTGTAATTTTTGGTATTTTGATGAGTTATATTACTTTATGTCCTAAAATAATATAACTAACACACATAATATACAAATAATCTCACACATTGTGACTTCTAAAATACGGACTCGAGCTTTTCAGTCTTCCGCTATAACCAATGGCTCTGATACCAATCTGTCACACCCCCAAAATCCACACGCGGAGTATCACCGCTTGGAGGCGTGACTGACCAGGATCAAGCCACCAATCATATTGAACATTGTAAGTAATAAATAAAAGTCATTCATCAATACGAAAGGTGTTCAAAACCATAACATAGTTAAGCATTTAGCGGAAGCATAGATATGTAAACCCAACATAAGTTTAAATGTTTCAAATGTTTAGCATGGCACACAGCTGTCCATGTCCCACAACGACTCCTCTTCACTCCCATGCAAGCTCCATAGATACCTAACGACCTGCAAGGCATGTAACAGAGAGTCAACAACAAAGTTGAGCGAGTTCACAGTTGGTTGTTCAGTAATGAGTTCGTTTAATAAATCGTAAGTTCGTTTATAACCCTGCCGTGTATTACTAGGCCATTTGTATGTTCATCTAGTGGGGGCTTCCCATGTTGTAAGTTCAATTAGTGGGGGCTTCCCATACTGTTAGTTACTAGACTAGATGTATCCATAAGTATCCTTCCCAATCCGAGGATAGTAGTAAGTATAAGTTTACGTAGGTTTTACGTAAGTGCCCTTCCCAACCGAGGACAGTGGTACATAGCGAGTACGTAGATTTAGCGCTGGCGTCCTTCCCAATCCGAGGACGGTAGTACGTAGGTTTTACGTAGGTTTAGTGCTGGTGTCCTTCCCAATCCGAGGACAGTAGTACGTAGGATTTACGTAGGTTTAAACACTAGTGTCCTTCCCAATCCGAGGACAGTACGTAGGCCTTACGTAGAGTTTGGCACAGGCATCCTTCCCAATCCGAGGACCGTGGTAAGTAGTCTAGTAGTGATGTAAGTACAAGTAATCATTCAATCCCATTCCCAACCCACTGGGGAATCCCATGCCTTGGTAAGAGTGTGAACTTACCTTGGTTTGCTCGGTATGCTAAAGAAATACACGCTCACAAATAATCAGTCACGACCTATAGTACGCACGTATATATATACAATCAGTTTTGTTCGTAATGTCCATCACATAGTACTTGCCAGTTAATGTCATGTATCACGTAAGCAATTAATCAATATCATGCAATTCATGTTTCACATAAATGTCCATCACAGTTTGTACTAACATGGTTATTCATTAACATACTTGAGAGGGTTAACAGTCTTAACGAAGTTAGCCATTTAACAGGCTCTGTATAGATAACAGGAATAACAAACCAACACTATTAATTAACTAACAGAATTAACAAACTGTGACAACCCGCACAAAACCAGGTATCCGTACAACTTAATTAATGATTAATTATTACTTGATTACTGTGCTTGATTGAAACTAGCTGATAAACTGCTACCTGCATACTGATACATGCACTTACTTGCATCATACTTTATTTGCTGTCACTACATTATTTACGTGCTGAACCCTAGTGACAAACATGATGCACAAAAAGCACAGTAGCACCAAACGGATACACAGTAAACATGCTGATATAACCAGCATCAGGCAAATACTGCCTCAAGGCCTGTTAAGAGCCTCATATATTTTGGCTACACTGGTAGTGAGTGTAGGATATAAGGGTTGTGTTACCGCGTCTCTAGGGGATAAGATACACTGATTCGGATGTGCCAGAACGTACTTTAAGTACCAAACACAGCACTTTAAATAATTTAACCAGCTTCTAGCTGACTAGTAAAGTGCCAAAAATGAGAAAATATCACTAGACACTTTCTAAAGTGTCGGGAAAACAAAATGTGTCACTAAAATGTAATAACGACACTTTAAAGTCTTTTGTAACACTTTAACGGATTACTATCCAACCGGACACCCGGACTTTACCCAGAACATGAAAACTTTACTATTTTCACTATCACTATTTTTCTGAGCCAGTTAGGGTCCCTGATTACCCTAACACCCGTCATAACACGCAACTTATAACTAACTAAGTTAACACCTAAACTAACTTAGTTAACCTAAACTAAACCCCTAACTAATGTTTAGGATCGAACCAACCCCCCACCCAAGCCCCTAACCGTCCACAAATGTGGGGGACACACAAGGACTAGTAAATTATTATTTTATGGTGTGTGTTTAATATCTTGAAGGCACAATTTCCATTGGATAAAACCCTTAAATCATGCCTATAAATAAACACTAATACATGAGATTATTACTTAACATTTTCACCAACACACTTTCACTCTCTTGTCTCTCCCACTCTCGGCCGAAACACCCCAGCCCCCTACACCCACTTTCGACATTCATCCTCATCATTCCAAGACCATTCAAACATCACAAGACACGTATAAGGAGCTTTGGTGCAAGCGGAACGCGAAGGACCACTCTCGTTGGCTTTTATCCACGCGGTTTTCGTCACAACTCTTCCCTAGCCTTGAGCTAGAGGTATAACCTTTAAAACTTGATTTTACACTCATCTAAAGTGGTTAAAAGAACTTTCGTCGGTTAAATATCGTTAACATGCGTTTTGAATCTTTAAAGTCTAGTAAAATCACTAAAATGGAGGTTAATAGCATATGTCTTGTGTAAAAGTCGTAGGACTTGAAATTTGTGCTTATTGTGACCCGATCTATAATGTGGTAGCTCAAATCTTCGTTTAACCCGACTTTGTAAAATCACGTATCTTCACATAAGCTTGTTTTTGAAAGATACAAGGGTTAAAGGAGAACACTACCACATTCTAGAGACATGAACTTGTAGAGAAGTATTTTACTTGTGTAAAAGTATTTTAACCGGTAAAATGGTGTTTAAAACTAGCGGATCTACGTATCCGCAAGTGGTATTTTTGAAAGACCACACTTTAAGGAAATCATGTTTTTCTAAAAGATGGATCTTGCACTAATAAATATGATTTTATAAACCACAAGTGTATAGACACTTGTAAAATAAAGAGATCCGACAAAGAAGTGTATTTGTCACTTGTTACTAGAAGTTGTAAAGACGGTTTTCTCTAAACACGAGGCTTTTACGAGATTAAAGTTTCTTTATATATAAAGATCTACATATATAAAGGTGATTTACATTATTGATGCGGAAAAACTGCAAGTTCATGCGATTATGCAAATTTACATACTTGTTGACTAGTTTGATGTGTCGGAAATTGTTTGATTGAAATAAAGAAGTTGATTGAGTTGATTTGTTAAAAGAAAATGATACGCTTAAAAGCGTGGCCACCTCCAGTTACAGAGGAAACTCTGGCGAAATTTTCTAAAACCCTAACACTTAGACTTTTTACACAACAAGTGTTAGAACTATTTTTGGGCATACTTTTGAAACATAAATTTCGCCAGTACTATATTTTACTAAACATTCGGAGGTGGGATTTTCACAAGGATTAACGTGATAAATATATTTGTCACAACACTGTTTATGATTATTTTGTGAAATACATAAATATTATTTTAGAGTGAAAATAATATTTACAAGCGTTAATGATTCCAAAACTTTGCGAACGCTTCCATAAACATTTAAGTTACACCGGTAATTACATTACCACAAGTTTGATAAAACGTAACTTACGCACATGTATTAAATCCCCCATCCTTGGGAAGATGTATAACTATCAAGCATAAACAAAATGTAACACGAAATAGTTGTCTAACTATTTCCCGCAAACATAAACTGTAAAGCTAAAGCACGGCCGTCCGTCTAATAGAATTAGCACTTGTAGGTCGTTGCACAGCTTACTGCTTCAGAGACGCTTGATAGAGTTTACGCATCCACTGTGAGTTCATGTCCCCCTTTTCTCTAACTGTTTTCAGTTTTCTTAACTGCGGGGGTGAAATACATGTTACTTTGTTTACAAGTACTTTATACACGGTATGAATAACGTAAGGAGGTTTAGATCATGTGAATGGGTAGTTAGAACCCCGAGGGACTCGAGCGGTAGATCTATTTGGGTGTAGCGAGCCCAGCTCCCGGTCCAACAGAACAGGCCTCACGAAGGACTAACAGAACGGATCCGGAGTGACTTGGTACCCAACGCAAAATCAGCTAGGGTTGTATCTTACTTACTTGCATTTCACGACATGCTAATGGCCTTGCAAACCATTGGTGATCACAAGTCCTCTTACACTGCTACATACCAGGAAACTTTTATACTTACAAGTGTTTTACTTACTCACTTGCACATGAACTCGCTCAACATTATTGTTGATTTTTCAACTCACATGTATTTCAGGAAATTAACGGATTCTGGCACGGTATGAACGTTTTCCGCTGCAACCTTTCATGAAGTCATCTGGGTTTAGGGTTGTGCCTCTTTCCTGGACAAGGCATAATCCCTAAATCACGTTTATGTTTTATTTTAAGTTGTAATGTTATTGAACAAGGTTATGGATACTAGAGTATGTCCGCGTTAAACAATGGTAATGTATGTTGATTTCTAAACTTAATGATGACTTGCATGGTTTTTAAATTCATATAGCTTTGTTATGATTAAGCTATGGTATTAAGAAGTCACACCAATATTACCCACGCTTCCGCAAAGCCAGGGTGTGACACAAACAGGGTTAACAATTAGTAGAGTTATGTACTTAACAGAGTTAACATATAACAGAATTACTAAACTAACTGAGGTTACTGAAGTAACAGAGTTAACAGGTTAATGAACCAAAAACATTTAGTGGGCGAAAACTCTTGGGCCGAAATCCCCCTTTGGGCCGAAATCACTTGGGCAACGAAATCACTTTGGATTTCATCGATGTGTACTCAAGTGGGGTGGGGGTTTTCGTAGGCTACAACGTCAACATCATCAACACAGTTACTTGCGACAGAACCTTACTCATTAGCATATTCGACCCAACATATCATTGAAAACAATCATCAGACACAATTATTAGATCATCGATTGACGAGAGTATTGACTGATTGCCTTCGATCTATTACACATATAAGACTTTAGCAAGTTACACATTCATATGAAAATCACATGTCTACTGACATAGGCAATCATGCACTACCATATCATAACCGGTCCAATAGTAAGCATCCAAAAATATCATCCATTCATTTATTATTAAAGGATTCACATGTTCTTACAATTTGTCAGTGGATCACATGTTAAATAATAAATAAGGTTCAGTGGACCACATTCATATCATTCCATATTAATTACTCAATCACATCAGACAATCAATCAACCTTTAGATCAATCAGAATAATCATTCAATCTAATATATATATACATACAGACATGTAACAATTCTGCTAAGGAATCATACAGAAATCTAACAACATTGCTGACTAACCGAGGTGGAAAGGGTATCAGATTGATCGAAAGGAATGACTTGGAAAGCTTGAAGTTGCCATCGCACCAGGAGAAGCAATAGGGAGTTCTAGGGTTTGACTATCACGCCTTCACGTAAAGATTGGGAATAAAATAACTGATTCACTACTGAGCCTAAAGCCCATTCTGTTTTCGTTGAGAGGAGGTGGCGAAATCCCCTTTGGATTTCGTGGAACAGGTTGTGGCGAAATCCCTTTGATTTCGTCACTTTCATAATATCATATAATAATATTAACAATGGTGTTCACCCCTATCTAACAAACAATGCACAACAATTAAACACTCGAATAATTTAATACCCCAAGCATGTACCAAGCATGAACATTTTTCAAACAATTCATAGTGTACAAAATCAATGCACGAATCACCAAACACTGTACAAAACAAGTAACGCATAGAGGAGAAACCTTGGAAACTCGAGTTGTCACACAATCTCTGAACATACAACACTTAGTTGCATGATTTACAACCACACGCTGCACACCGTACACTCGGGGGTCGCACACTCCTAAGTGTATAAACCCTGATGCACCATGTACAAGGGGGCTAAGCTGAGTCGCACACTCGCACATCTTCTGCGTACAAGACACCAAAGCACAGAGTACAATCTACTTTAAGCATGACCGCACACTGTCAATAGGCCGCACACTGATAAGTGGGCCGCACACTGTTAGGGTTGGGCTATATTCTAGTGGGCCGCACACTCGTGTTGGACCGCACACTAATTAAGCCCAAACCTTCGTTAAACCATACATATCACTGTCCACTTTAGTGTATGTTAACTGTGATGATACTTGTACATGAATGGTATAATATGAAATAGTTGATACTTGTACACTACATGGTAGATACGTGTAGATATTACATGATTACTTAGATACAATCCTAATATTGGTAACCATAATAGGACGTGGTTGACCAAACTTAGGATAAATACTCTATCTACTGAGCAATCAAAGGTGAGTTCACACTAACACTTAAAGCATGTATTCCCGGTGGATGGGGAACCTAATATTCCGGGGGAACAAAATAGTAATTAAACAATACTCATAATTCATGTTTCTAGTGTACTAAACGAAACTCTATCATGAAGTACCTAACACTTATACCGATTAGTCACCAAATATGGCGAACGGGATATTAGTTGATAGCGCTATTAGCTTTGACACCGTGCCTTGGAGGACGGGAGTGAACTAGTATGGCCTTATAACTGATAGATAATGATAGACATTGATCTAGGGCAAATGCACTATAGTCTCAGTTTCGGTACCACACAACTTAGTAGCTTACATGGGGTAGCTCCTCGTGGCATGTTTTATAACCGGTAACTTAAATAATTAATGTTTTTGGGATAAAACGAGAAAACCTTTTTGAAAACCATGAACTCGCCAACTTATTGTTGACATACTACTGCATGCTTGCAAGTCCGTAGGTGTTGCGCTGGAGTCTGCTGAAGGAAGTGTATTGATCATCTAGAATCCGTTATTGGATTCCTACTTTGAAAACTTATGTTCGAAACTATTAATGGATTTTATACTTAATGCTTTCGCTAAATACTTTAACTCTATTTTAAGACTTTAAATATGATCTCACTAATCGTATTTGCAATGATGGTTTTACATTATTTATCTTGAATGTTCAAATATGATTGGTGGCATGTTACGGTCAGTCGCACGCCTCGCGGTGATACCCCGTATAGTGGAAAAATGAAGGTGTGACATTTTAAACATGGGAAAACCCCTAATTTTAAGGGAAACTATGGCAAAATTTTTGTAGAATTTAAACACTTAGAAAAATATATTTTTACAAGACTTTTTACAAGAAAAATGTTCAAAGTGTTTAGCCATAATTTTTCCCAAATTTTTATACAAAGGTATAAGTTAAGAAAAGAGTGTTTTTCGTAAAGATTAAAATGGATATAAATACATATAATTAGGGCAAGTTATATATATTTAGTGGTCACCCAAAAATTTGTGTGTTTATGTGTATTATGTATTAGTATACATGTAGGGTGCTAAAACTACAAAATACACACAAAGAATACAAATATAAAATACACCTAAAATACAACCAAGTATAAAGATACTTAAACTACCCAAAATGGGTGTATGGAAAAAATACAAAATATATATTTATATATATTACCTTAACAAATATCTTGGACACTTGGACTATGGACATATGGTGTCACACCCCGACCACGTAAAAGCAACCAAACGTGGCGGAAACGTCGGGGAGTGTTGTAACAGAATTATTGTTTCATAACCATGGCATAAATAAATTCTGTTTTATTGAATAAATGAACTCATTGTTTTAGTACAATCAAAATTACAACTATGATCTTCCAAGTTTTAAAGTTGCTAAGGCACGAGTCCATCCTATATGTAGCATGTATCAACAATCATTGCAAAGCAGTACCTGAAACATGTGTAAAAATAGGTACGTCAGCATAAAAATGCCTGTGAGATACATAGGTTTTGTGAAATAAGATTCATGACTTATGTTTAAGAAAATGTTTAGTCATGAACCTGGTAGTTTGCTTTGTTTTGTAAATCATTTGAAAAGCAATAAGATCAGATGGTACGTATAAGTAAAATAATAGTGTATGGTTAAGTGAATAACCAAATAGAATGAGTTTGTATAAGAGAAGTTGTTTTGTAAAACAATGTCTTGTGAAAAGTATGTTATTTGTATAAAATGTTATATGTATCAAACTGAAATGATTCAAATAACGTTACGCTATGTAATATTATACAAACACTTATATATAGGAAGTACCAGCGGCGTATCCACCATGTTTGTATCATATTACACATGCCTCGTTATTTAATCACTTACTCAAACCAAACCAACAATGTAAGATGTCTATGTTTAAACCAATTGCCAATCGTATTGAATAATGTGTCAAATGTTTATGTCAAGATGTAAGTCATGTAATGTGTAACCAATGTGATTTGTATAAATAAATGTAAGATTAAACAAATAACCTTATAGTAGCATATTAAAAGTATACTTTGGATTTGTAAGTAACATATTAAGCTATGTTTTAGTTTCATAAATAACATATCAAAATATGCTTTAGATGTGATAAATAACATATTAAACTATGTTTTGGTTTTGTAAATAACATATCAAAATATGCTTTGGATGATTAACAAAATATATGTTGGTTTTGTACAATACCACACATGAGAGTATATCAAACTATACTTTAATAGTGTGATTTGAGAATTCATTCAGACCTGGTGCATCAAAATACACCTTTGAGACTATAGAAATACCACAAAGGCAATCCCTATTTGGATGGAGCAACAAATTGGTTTCAGACATTCCATGACAACAGGAATGGGGTGTCAAATCCTATAGCGCTATATCATACTAACAATCGGTCTGGTGAACATAAAATAAGTACAATTCAACATTTTATTTTATGTTCTTTGAGAAATCAATGCTTAAATCATAGATAGTCATTCAATTTGTCAATAGCTAAGTATTAACATGTATAATCAATTATACTTTTGGAAAACACGTATGTAACAGATAGGTACACATGCTTCACCCCAAAACAGTTTGGAAAACAGTAAAATAGGGGAACTATGTACTCACATTGAGAGTGCTTAGGAGTCCTTGTGTAACAACCAAACAATGCTAGAGATCACGGATATCAAACGGCACCTAATATAGGTAACTATGTTAATAAACCGGACCTATATCGGAGGATTTAGATAGAATGAGGGTTCGTAAACCAAACGAGTATAGAGACTCGTGTCATATGGTTTAACAAAGCCTACATACTAAATGAAACCTAACATAATTGATTACGACCCATTACGACCCGTTTAGGTAGCTTATGCTACTTTAACGCGTCGTTCGCGTAAAACACGATCGGACCGCCTAACTAGTCCTATGACAAGTGTTATATGCCTAAACATGTTACATAATCAGTTATGTGACAAAGGTTTAGGTTACATATGCTTAATTACCAATTATACATGAAAAGGGTATTCTGGTAATTTACCTAAGGCATATAAACTACCTATCATACAACTACTCAAACGATGTGACCATAGGGTATAACCTTGGAAGGTTATTCCCTACACTATGGTCACCTAATGTATTTGGTCGGATCCTAATGATCGACCAAACTGGGTCGGGTTCGAAGGTATAAGCGATTGATCAGATCGCTTACCCTACGACCCTAGACAACGTGGTAATCAGTAGGCATAGTCCCAAGGGACTATGACCATCGTGATTACAATCACGTTGCGAAGTTCAAACGAACTTCGCATTGACCATAAGCTGGTCAACGCTGAAAGTCAAACAAAGTTTGACTTTCTGACTCTAAAGCAATAAAATAAGGAAAAGAACGAAAGAATACTTACGAAGGGTCCCCGAATGCTAATCTCGATTCAAAAATCTCAGGTATGAAACAAATGTTTCAACTTAGAGTTTCTCAAATCAAAATTCTTGTGATTTTCAAGCATGGGGGGTGGGGTATTTATAGTAAAAGGTCCACCGTTAAGATCGTTTCATGGAAAACGTGCCTTAATCCCACCCGTACAAGTGTCGGGACCTTATGGTAGCTCAAATACATCCTTATTAGCTGACTAAGCATGTGTGAGTGTGTGGTTGTGAATCAAACAGCTGATAACAGGCTGTTAAGTACTCTGCATCTGGTCTGTCCCAGGCTAGCGCACCGTTACATAATAAGGGTAGCGGTGCGCTAGGCCTTAGTTTGGCAGATTTACACTTTTGGTCCCTGTCATGCATTCAGCACATTTTCGACACGTTTAAGGCCCGTTAACCCCATTTCAAAGCTCTAAAATGAATTTAAGGTATAGGGAACTTAAAATGTGTTCAAAAATATCTCGGATGTCGGTTCGTTTAGCCGTACGGTTGCGATGTTCGGTTAATTACGACGGAATGCGCACAAGCGCGAAAAACGATCCAAATGACGCGACGAATGGATTTTTCTTATGCCAAACACTAAAATAAAATATTTTAGTGCTTACATAAATTTTTGGATGTCCGGAAGTATTCAGAACGTAAGTTATGCGCGAAAATGCAAACTTGTGCACTTTTTGACACTTTTAGTCCCTGAATGACCCAAAAGTTTATTTTAGCACACCGAACCCCTCAAAGCCTATTTCTAAGCTATATAAAGGATATTTAAGGTGTGTTTAACTTATGGTCATGTTCCAGAATGTCTGTTACAGTTCAAATTGACATACTTTCGCAGTTTGTCAAGTTTAGTCCCTGTAAGCGAATTAAGTTGTTTTTGCCATACCAAAGCCTTCAAAACTTATTTCTAAGTTATGTAAAGGTTATTTAAGGTATGTTAAGCCTATTTCACTATTCTAGAGTGTTCGTTGGATTAAACTGGTTATATTTACGCATCAGAGCGCGTATAACCTTTCAAAAAGCGATTTAAAGCTTAAAATCGAACAAGAGTTGATAAGTGCAAATGATACACATATTTTTACAAATCCCAAGTATGAAATACAATATTTCATTGGTTTGGCATTTGTTTGATGGTTGAAGTGACACAGGTGTCACAGTCTCCCCTACTTTAGGAAATTTCGTCCCGAAATTTAATTTTAGAGGAAACTTGTGAAGACAGCTGTGACGATTTCGCCTTCTAATAGATCCATTGAACCCTTAAGTAATACTCTGGGCCATTTTAGAACTCTTAGCGAATTTGTTACCCTCAAAGTGAATTGCTTGTAATTGTAAAACATGGAATTTTGAACTACGGACAGAAGAACGTTTCTTATGAAAACTTATCATAGGAAACTTGTGTGTGTTTGAAATCAGAATTGGGGAGTGTAAGAATAAATGACATCGGTCAAAGTCCGAGACTTCTCCCGTATCATTATTCTCGTCACTTTAGGTCTTAACACATGACAAAACTTCTTGTGGTTTCTGTGCACTGACTTCCATAATTATGTAGGCCTCCATAATTACGTAATCCCTTGCACAGTCCGCACAGTTCATTTCATAATGTGTAGTGGAAAATCAATTGAATAAGCATGAAGCGACCTGTCTAGACCACCAAAGGATCTTTTCAACTAGATCAGCGAACGATCTTTTTAACTAGATCAACGCATGATCTTCTTAACTAGACCGTCGTACGATCTTCTTGAATAGATCACTTAAGGGATCTTTTTAATTATATCATCACATGATATTTCTAACCAGATTTTCAAAATCAATCTGTTTAACCAGACCACTCTAGGGGTCCAATTTTAGAATAGTACTTTATAACCCAAGGGACTCGACTACGACGTAGAAGTCCATTTAGGATTTAAGATAGTAACTTTGGATATCCTATTATAAATCCCTCATATGAGATATGAAAGATTTTACGAGGATTTGGATGGATCACATACAACCACAAAACATGTAAGAAAACACATAAGCACAAAATTAGTTAACTTGATTCTTTAATTTGTTATCTTAAGGTATGGATATTTAAAGCACACTAGAAATCCAATCCATGAATTTCATTCGGTACTTTAATCATTTTCAAGGATCCATCTATAAAGATAGAAGGATTCTCAATAAAAGTTTGGCTTTGTTTCTTAAAAGAAACGAGTGTTTAAGGTTCTTGGGGAGATCACAAGTGATCATAAAATGACAGAACCATACGAATAGTTTGTCTTTGGGTTGACATCATAAGGTTGTATCAAACATTCACACAATTGTATCAGTTTTGCAAAAATAAAAACGATGACTTTTTATTTATATAACAACTGACTTGTCTTTAAACGTCAAAGATAACAACCAAGGGAAATAACAAAACACTAATTGTTCACTGCTGCATCGTTGTTCATGTTTACCTCATTTATGTTAAACACTCGTCCACGCGCTGGAGGTATGTTAACAAGTCTTGGGCAATTGTTCCTGTAGTGGGTAAGGTCACCACAGTTATAACATGACCCTGGAGGGAACCGTGCTTGAACAGCAGCTGGGTTTGCAGCAGCTTGATTTGCATAACGACAAACATTGATCAAATGTCCCAACCGCCCACAGTGGGTACATTTGTGACACTGCTCTTGCGCTAGATGATGACGGTTGCACTTGTTGCACAAAGGTGCAGTACCAACATAGTTTTGCCTTTTGCGAGGTTGTGCTGGTTGGTTTGGTGCAACCTGTTTGTCTTGAGCAGTTACAGCGCAGTTCTGAGAGGCTTTGCGCTTCTTCTTCTTGGATGCCTCAGCATTTTCTTCCTTTGGTTCCACATGAGCAGTCTTGTCAGATGGTCTTGGGTCCCCCTTCCGAAACAGCTTTTTCTTTCTGATGTGGGATTCAGTTAGGGTGGCAGACAGTTCAATGGCTTGTCTGACAGTAGTAGGGTTACTGCCAGTAACAATATCCTGAACTAGGTCAGGAAGACCATCAGTATATTTCTCGATCGCCTTATCCACAGGAGTAACCATAGCAGGACACAACAGGCTCAATTCTTCAAAACGGTCAGTATAGGCTCGATGTTCACCACTGTCTTGCTTCAAATCATCAAACTCCCTCTCCAAAGCTCGCAGTTCATGACGAGGGCAAAACTCCTTCATCATAAGAGCCCTAAGCTCAGCCCAAGTCTGTGCTAATGCAACCTCAGCACCGCGGTCTCTCATCACCCCGTTCCACCATGTGAGAGCCCTCTTCTGAAACACACTTGAAGAAAACTCGACCTTGCGATTTTCAGGACACTGGACATGACGGAAGGTATTCTCAATGCTCTCGAACCATTGAAGAAGCCCAGTTGCTCCCTCAGAACCACTAAACTTAAGCGGTTTGGCCGAGTTGAAACTCTTGAAATTGCATGGAGCATTGTTGTTGTTGATGGCTTGCATCATTTGAGCATAAAGATTTAGGAAGGCAACAGCCATTTGCTGCGCGATGATTTCCGCCAGTTCGGCATTCGCCATCTGATTGTCACGTCGAGGAGGCATTCTAAAAGAGGAAACATGAAAGGAAACGAGTGAGAGATTTAGACGAAAAGAATGAGATGAAACAAATCTGATGAAAGCAAGGATAGTGGTTATTTGTTTGCATTACAAAGCAAACAAACTACACACAGTGACTAATCAAAGTAAATGGGTCAAAAATAATGTATCACGAAGACATGCTCGACTATAAGTGAACACTCATCCCAAGAATTCCCAGGTAAGCACAACTAGTCTCGCGTCTGATGAGATATATACGAAGTGCTTGCCTAGCCAGAAAACCCAGAATACAGGCATTCACCCTTCCAGTTTGCACGTGTTCACATTATTTAAAACCCAAAACCTTGACGAGATTTTGAAAACTCAAAGGGGTTCAAAACCTTATAACAGAGGGTTCAAAACCTAGTAATCAATCATCCTAGAACAGATGATTAGTTTTCAAAGCGGTTTTGAAATTTATGTTCTTGTTGTGGTCGTCGCCTAAGGATAGGTGACGGTATTGTTTTATGACTAAACGCAAGTAAACTCGTGTTAGGGTCCTAAGAAGGTTATAGACTAGGTCAAAGTATTACTAATAACCTAATTCCCTATAACCATTGGCTCTGATACCAACTTTTCTGTCACACCCCGACCACGTAAAAGCAACCAAACGTGGCGGAAACGTCGGGGAGTGTTGTAACAGAATTATTGTTTCATAACCATGGCATAAATAAATTCTGTTTTATTGAATAAATGAACTCATTGTTTTAGTACAATCAAAATTACAACTATGATCTTCCAAGTTTTAAAGTTGCTAAGGCACGAGTCCATCCTATATGTAGCATGTATCAACAATCATTGCAAAGCAGTACCTGAAACATGTGTAAAAATAGGTATGTCAGCATAAAAATGCCTGTGAGATACATAGGTTTTGTGAAATAAGATTCATGACTTATGTTTAAGAAAATGTTTAGTCATGAACCTGGTAGTTTGCTTTGTTTTGTAAATCATTTGAAAAGCAATAAGATCAGATGGTACGTATAAGTAAAATAATAGTGTATGGTTAAGTGAATAACCAAATAGAATGAGTTTGTATAAGAGAAGTTGTTTTGTAAAACAATGTCTTGTGAAAAGTATGTTATTTGTATAAAATGTTATATGTATCAAACTGAAATGATTCAAATAACGTTACGCTATGTAATATTATACAAACACTTATATATAGGAAGTACCAGCGGCGTATCCACCATGTTTATATCATATTACACATGCCTCGTTATTTAATCACTTACTTAAACCAAACCAACAATGTAAGATGTCTATGTTTAAACCAAATGCCAATCGTATTGAATAATGTGTCAAATGTTTATGTCAAGATGTAAGTCATGTAATGTGTAACCAATGTGATTTGTATAAATAAATGTAAGATTAAACAAATAACCTTATAGTAGCATATTAAAAGTATACTTTGGATTTGTAAGTAACATATTAAGCTATGTTTTAGTTTCATAAATAACATATCAAAATATGCTTTAGATGTGATAAATAACATATTAAACTATGTTTTGGTTTTGTAAATAACATATCAAAATATGCTTTGGATGATTAACAAAATATATGTTGGTTTTGTACAATACCACACATGAGAGTATATCAAACTATACTTTAATAGTGTGATTTGAGAATTCATTCAGACCTGGTGCATCAAAATACACCTTTGAGACTATAGAAATACCACAAAGGCAATCCCTATTTGGATGGAGCAACAAATTGGTTTCAGACATTCCATGACAACAGGAATGGGGTGTCAAATCCTATAGCGCTATATCATACTAACAATCGGTCTGGAGAACATAAAATAAGTACAATTCAACATTTTATTTTATGTTCTTTGAGAAATCAATGCTTAAATCATAGATAGTCATTCAATTTGTCAATAGCTAAGTATTAACATGTATAATCAATTATACTTTTGGAAAACACGTAAGTAATAGATAGGTACACATGCTTCACCCCAAAACAGTTTGGAAAACAGTAAAATAGGGGAACTATGTACTCACATTGAGAGTGCTTAGGAGTCCTTGTGTAACAACCAAACAATGCTAGAGATCACGGATATCAAACGGCACCTAATATAGGTAACTATGTTAATAAACCGGACCTATATCGGAGGATTTAGATAGAATGAGGGTTCGTAAACCAAACGAGTATAGAGACTCGTGTCATATGGTTTAACAAAGCCTACATACTAAATGAAACCTAACATAATTGATTACGACCCATTACGACCCGTTTAGGTAGCTTATGCTACTTTAACGCGTCGTTCGCGTAAAACGCGATCGGACCTCCTAACTAGTCCTATGACAAGTGTTATATGCCTAAACATGTTACATAATCAGTTATGTGACAAAGGTTTAGGTTACATATGCTTAATTACCATTATACATGAAAAGGGTATTCTGGTAATTTACCTAAGGCATATAAACTACCTATCATACAACTACTCAAACGATGTGACCATAGGGTATAACCTTGGAAGGTTATTCCCTACACTATGGTCACCTAATGTATTTGGTCGATCCTAATGATCGACCAACTGGGTCGGGTTCGAAGGTATAAGCGATTGATCAGATCGCTTACCCTACGACCCTAGACAACGTGGTAATCAGTAGGCATAGTCCCAAGGGACTATGACCATCGTGATTACAATCACGTTGCGAAGTTCAAACGAACTTCGCATTGACCATAAGCTGGTCAACGCTGAAAGTCAAACAAAGTTTGACTTTCTGACTCTAAAGCAATAAAATAAGGAAAAGAACGAAAGAATACTTACGAAGGGTCCCCGAATGCTAATCTCGATTCAAAAATCTCAGGTATGAAACAAATGTTTCAACTTAGAGTTTCTCAAATCAAAATTCTTGTGATTTTCAAGCATGGGGGTGGGGTATTTATAGTAAAAGGTCCACCGTTAAGATCTTTTCATGGAAAACGTGCCTTAATCCCACCCGTACAAGTGTCGGGACCTTATGGTAGCTCAAATACATCCTTATCAGCTGACTAAGCATGTGTGAGTGTGTGGTTGTGAATCAAACAGCTGATAACAGGCTGTTAAGTACTCTGCATCTGGTCTATCCCAGGCTAGCACACCGTTACATAATAAGGGTAGCGGTGCGCTAGGCCTTAGTTTGGCAGATTTACACTTTTGGTCCCTGTCATGCATTCAGCCCATTTTCGACACGTTTAAGGCCCGTTAACCCCATTTCAAAGCTCTAAAATGAAGTTAAGGTATAGGGAACTTAAAATGTGTTCAAAAATATCTCGGATGTCGGTTCGTTTAGCCGTACGGTTGCGATGTTCGGTTAATTACGACGGAATGCGCACAAGCGCGAAAAACGATCCAAATGACGCGACGAATGGATTTTTCTTATGCCAAACACTAAAATAAAATATTTTAGTGCTTACATAAATTTTTGGATGTCCGGAAGTATTCAGAACGTAAGTTATGCGCGAAAATGCAAACTTGTGCACTTTTTGACACTTTTAGTCCCTGAATGACCCAAAAGTTTATTTTAGCACACCGAACCCCTCAAAGCCTATTTCTAAGCTATATAAAGGATATTTAAGGTGTGTTTAACTTATGGTCATGTTCCAGAATGTCTGTTACAGTTCAAATTGACATACTTTCGCAGTTTGTCAAGTTTAGTCCCTGTAAGCGAATTAAGTTGTTTTTGCCATACCAAAGCCTTCAAAACTTATTTCTAAGTTATGTAAAGGTTATTTAAGGTATGTTAAGCCTATTTCACTATTCCAGAGTGTTCGTTGGATTAAACTGGTTATATTTACGCATCAGAGCGCGTATAACCTTCCAGAAAGCGATTTAAAGCTTAAAATCGAACAAGAGTTGATAAGTGCAAATGATACACATATTTTTACAAATCCCAAGTATGAAATACAATATTTCATTGGTTTGGCATTTGTTTGATGGTTGAAGTGACACAGGTGTCACATATGGAGAATTATATATATATATAAACGGGATCAGGAGAAAACGCTCAAAAGTGTGAGAACGGTGAGAACGCATCCTGGCCTAACACGTGGTGCGGGACATGATCAGAGTCCGAGGGGTTTTTTTATCTTTTCAATCTTCTTTTATTTTCCTAACGTGCTATAACATTTTCTGGCATCTAAGATTTTTTTGGCGTTAATTGTATTTATTAAACTTTTTGGCGTTGAATTAATTGTTTTTGTGTCACATAGATAATTTTATGGCGTTTTGTATAATATTCACTACGAGTCATTAATATTTTCATAAGTTAACAATAAGACCAAATGTTTTTTTTGGCGTTTAATGAATTTTTTGGCGTTTAATACATTTGACTAGTTGCTTTGCCAGCACCCGTTCTCACAGTTTTCACACTACTAACGTTTTGGTGTTTGTAGTTTTGGCGTTTTATATAATAATGTATTTTATTGGTAGAGAATTAGATAACAAAACAACAGATAACTTGATAACAAAACAATATAAAATGAAAAAGAAAAAAAAATTAAAAATGGTAATCTAATTTCTCTTCCGAATCTTCACTGTCATCAGCTCCTTCTTCTTGAATTTGGTTTGGCGTTTTGAACCTTTTGAATACCTTAGCTAGATGCCAACTTTCCTACATAAACTCCGTCTTTTTTAGATGAAGCTGCTTAGTGGCATCCTGTGTTTTGGTGTGATATTCTTGTTTAGTGGCATGTCATTGAAGATCAGCTCTTGCTTGATGCTATTTGTAATAATGGAGTCCAAAATAACATTTTACCCCTGTGTTGATCCCTTTATTCCATGCCTATATTCATCAAGGACAAAGCTCGCATGATGGCATATCACAGTCATCAGTCTCTTTTTCTTGAATATTTGTCCATCTCATTCAGCAAAATATTATTGAGATAACCCTCTTAGAAGAAGAATCCATTCAGTGAAAGCTTTGCCATCTGTGGTTTTTTCAACTAACATTTTTTGGCATTTTAAAGTGAGTGGTTTCTAGAGGATATGGCGTTTGTGTTTTCTGGGTTTGATCAATTTCATTGTGTATAGACCCCTCTCTTATAGGAGTTTTTTGGCGCGTAGTTTAGGCGGAACTTTTTCTTATTGTAATAAATGATAGTAATAAAGTAACTGTCTTTTCAGTTACTGTTTTTGTATTTACTGTGTTGATCAGCTTTTATCAGTTTTATAGGTGATAGACGTCCCATCTTCTAAGTTTGGCGTTTTTTTAAATGGCGTTATGCAGACCAAGATGACAAAATACAATAACGGAGTAAATAAAATATTAAGCAGGAAAAATGTTTTTTGACATTTTTGGCGTTTTGTAAGGAATAACCATTTGTAGTATTTTTTTTTTTTTTGGCGTTTTGATAATAAAGAGAGACATATATCATTTAATTATCTTAAAAAAAAGAACAAGATTACACAGAAGAAAAAAAAGAGGAAAAAAATTAAAAGCCTTCGTCAGAAGGTACTTTATCTGAAAAGTATCCATCACTTGCGTCATCTTCTTCCTCCTCGGAGTCTTCATCTAGATCTTCATCCATGTCATCACCTTCATCTTCATCAGCTTCTTGTTCCTGAAGATTCTGAAGCCTCCACTTGAACATGTCTTGCATTAACTCCAATTTTGAATCTATTTCTGTGTTGGTACAAGTGGCGTTATGCAATTCTTCCATGAAACCAAGACGCTGCTTTGTCATGATGTTTTCTAGCCAGTAGACTTCCTGCTCTCCGCTGTCGTATGTAACGGTCACCATGTCTGTTTCATCATCAAAATGCCATGATGTCATGACAGGGTCCGTCTTCACATCTGCTTTGATTGGTCCAAATTTTCTGGTTAATGCTTTCATAAGCATATGTGTTTCATGACATTCGTTGTCAAGAGCGATGCCAAGGGATAAGATTCCCCTCTGTATGTCTTCTTCCATCTTCAGAATTGCCCTGACCGTCTTAACATACACCCTCCTTCTGTTGTCAAAACGGAGGATGAATCGCCTGATTGCCAGAGTGTTTCTCCACGAAACGATTGTTGCCATTTTTGGCGTTTTGGTTAAGTTGGCGTTTTTGGTTAAAGATGTTTTTTTTTCAGAAATGGATAGATTGAAGTGATTATGGAAGCTGTGTTTTACCTCGTTTATATAATGATGTTTTTAGCGCGTAATTTAGGAGGGAATTTTCTTCTAATAAATGATAATAACTGAAATTCAGTTACTGTGTTGCTTCATCTTCCTGTAATATCCAACGCGTTTTATGAGTAATTTTTGGCATTTTGTTTTTAATGGCGTTTTTTTTAATGGCGTGTTATCATTTGACGGCATTTTGAATATGAGCGGTAAAAGACCCTTTTACCCTTAATGAAGCGCGTCCCACATAATAAAATTGATGTTATTTACGAAAACGCCACCATGCAATCTAGTCCATGGATTGTTTTGATCGGACGACCCATAAGCGTTCTCACCGTTCTCACACTTTTCACCGTATTCTCTAAATCCTGACCCTATATATATATGAAGAAGCAAAATATATATATTTAACAAGTATGATAAAAATACATATATTAAACAAGCCTTAAAAATATATTATTTTTAAGATATATAATTACGGAAAGTATAAAATCATAAAAAATGATTTTTGGCATTAAATACAAAATACATAGGTATTTATACATAAATACATGTATACTTGCCTAAGTATACACTTGGTAAAAATTACAAATATATATATACTAAAATAATATTGGAAATAGTATTTAATAAAAAGTATAAATCTACTTTGACTTGGTCAAACGAATACAAAGACAAGTATACGTACGTATACGAAGATAAGTAAAAATATATCATTTTTAACACATATCGTATACAAAATTCAATATGTATATATATTTATTTGAGAATAAAAATATATATACCTATATATGGAAAATACATTTTAATAACGATAACGCGACGAACGGATAAGACCCGACTACAATGGGCACGACCCACACATGTCTTGGACATGCACATCTTACTCGTGTGAGGCACGAAGTCCCAAGAGGGACTAGACCCGTTAACACAACTCACAAGTATACATAACTAAATATATTTTGTAAAATATATAATAACTCAAGAACATCTACACCTAAGACAAAGCCAACACATAATCAAGATGGATAACTTGTACATAGTAAACGTAAGCTTAGGTTATTAACATATCTAGGACACTTGTAGGTTACGTCACAAAACAAGAGAAGTACCGGTGAATTTACGACGATTCAGGACGCAAATCTATGAGTTCATGTTCTCTCTTTTAAACGTTTTCTAGTTTTCTTAAAACTTTTGGGGGAAATACATGTACAAAAGGTATGATAGACTAGGAAATGAAATAACTAGATCACGTGCGAATAGGGTTGTACTTAAGCACCATTCATCGAGTTTAGACAGAGGAACGGAAATGGGTAGATCTATTGGGTTTTGACGAGCCCCACTCTTGGTCCATATGACCCACACGGAAGAGTGCTTTTGTGTCCGAGTCGAGGGTAATCGGCACAAAAATCGTCAAGGTTTGGATTGATTCATATGTCGTCACACATATTAATGTCCTTGCAAAACATTAATGATCACGATTTCATTTACGTTTACGTACCGATTTCATACAAATACATCTCACATTTTACAAATATTCATTTATTACACAATAACTACATGAATTCACCAACTTTGTTGATGTTTTTCAAACTTACATGTATTTCAGGAAATCAGTGGAATCTTTGCGGGAACTTTGCTTCAAGATGTCAAGCGTCATAACTCCATGCCACTTTTGTAGGGTTGTTCGTCATATCCCGCCTCCTTGCGGTGATATGAGGAACAAATCCTTGATCTTTTAAAAACTTGAACTATGTTGTTAACTTTTAAAACCTAGTTTCTTTTGAAGTGATGTAAAAATTATTATTAACTCATGTTTGTGCTTGGAAACTTATGGTATGACATTTGGAGTTTATTTTATTCATATAGTATGTTTGCTAATTCGTATGCAATGAGAATCAATCACGATCATACCTCGTACTTCCGCCTATGATCGGGTGTGACAAATTGTGAAAACTGATATAACACAATTTGAAGAAATCAGAAATTAATAAAACACAACGTCAAGAAATAATGAATGTGTTTTATTTTTCGAAATATGTGAGGGTATGTTTAATTGTGAAAACTGATATAACACTATGTGAAGAAATCAGAAACTGATAAAACACAACATTAAGAAATAATGAATGTGTTTTATGTTTCGAAATATGTGAGGGGTGTGTTTATTGTGAAAATTGATATAACACAATGTGAAGAAATCAGAAACTGATAAAACACAACGTCAAGAAATAATGAATGTGTTTTATTTTTCGAACTTCAGATGAATTAATTGTGGAAACGAAGTATGTAACTGCCGATTTTGAATAGTTCATAGACATGTAGTTTCCATAAAAATAGTCTTTTATTGTTATGATATAAAATCTTCTATAAATAATATAATTATTCAATTACCTTAATGCCCTTTAGTAAAAAAAAACACTAGATACTACATGTCATAAGGAAATTGTTTCCTACACTTTGTAGGAGCAAAACACTCCCGCGCGCATGCGCGTAGCATGAGCTTGTTCTGGTTTAGAGTGAGAGAGAGAGAGAGAAATATTAGTTGGTTTTGATGAAGATGATGAGAGAGAGAGAGGGAGAGTGTACGGAAAATAGGTATAGGTTGATATAATAATTAATGAAGGATATGAATCACTACACTATTACACTATTTGGGTAAAGTTCTTGTACAAATAATCTTAACATACTAAACATACAAATTGAAGGAAAACTCAAAAAGACAAGGTGGCATTTTTGTAATTATCAATAACTATCAAAGTTACTCTACAAATATACCTAAAAAAAACCTAACCCCCTCCCCCCCACCCCCCACCCCCAAAAACCTAAAAAAAACCTAACCCCCCCCCCACCCCCCAAAAACCTAAACCCCCCACCCCCCAAAAACCTAACACCCCCCCCCCACCCCCCACCCAAGCTAAAATGCTAAAAACTAAACCCTCAAAAAACCTAAAAAAATCTAAAAAAATAAAAAAAAAACACACACAAAATATATATATATTTTTTTAACATTTTTTATTAAAAAATCGCTACTTTTAGTAGCAGCAAAATATATATATATAGGGAGGGGCTCATGCGAGAACCACCCTTATTGTGAGAACCTTGAGAACCAATGTGAACACAACCTAAAATAGCTAAAAAAAACCTAACCCCCACCCCCCCACCCCCCAAAAACCTAAACCCCCCCACCCCCCCCCCCCCCCCAAAAAAAAAACCTAAAAAAAACCTAACCCCACCCCCCCCCCCCCAAAACCTAAACCCCCCTCCCCCACCCCCCAAAAACCTAAGCCCCCCCCCCCCCCAAGCTAAAATGCTAAAAACTAAACCCACAAAAAACCTTAAAAAATCTAAAAAAAATCTTAAAAAATCAAAAAAAAATCTAAAATTTTTTTTTGATTTTTTTAATATTTTTTAGGTTAAAATCGCTACTTTTCGAAGCCAAAAAAAAATATTTTTAAAAAAAAAAAAAATTTAAAAAATATTTTTTTTTTCTTCGAAAAGTAGCGATTTTAACCTAAAAAATATTAAAAAAATCAAAAAAAATTTGTTTGTGTGATTTTTAGCTATTTTTAGGCATTTTTGGTGTGTTCACATTGGTTCTCGCGGTTCTCACAATAAGAGGTGGTTCTCGCATGATCTTCTCCCTATATATATATATATATATATATATATATATATATATTAAACAATGTTTATTAACATAGTAAATGACTCCATAAAAATACTTAAAATTAAGTCATAACTATTTACTATAAATACAACACATTATAAATGTTAGGTTTGACTATTAACATAAATCTATTTACATATTTGTATAAACTAGGATTACGACCCGCCGCAATGCGGCGGGGATTCTTTATTTATAACTAAGTCGATCTACGACCCACACGTTATGTTAAACCTGTCAAACGGGGTAAAAATAGACGATGTAAAAACGTTCACCCACACACGCACGTTGCGTCGTATTAACTCGCAAAATTTAGAACGAAGCGTAAAAACGTTAAGCCAAAGACACAGCTGTGATGTGTTAAGTCACAAAATTTAGAACCAAGCATAGAGCGAAAAATTTGCGAAAAATGGAAACTATAAATGACCAAAGTTGAAAGTAAAAAAAGTTATGAGGATAGATTGCAAAAGATAAAAAGTTTTGGGTTAAAAGTAAAAAAACAAATAGTTTTGGGTTAAAAGTAATTTATGAAATACTTTTGGGTGAAAAGTAAAAAAAAAAAAACATTTTTTTTGAACCCCCCAAAGCCAACGTTACGACAACAATATGCATAACAATTTTTTCTTTGAAAACCCCCAAAGCACACCCCGCGTTGCGGCGGGGCGTAAAACGGTGTCAAATAGTACTAATGTCACACAACCCTCATCGACAACCAACACTGACTTGACCTATAATATGCGTATTGCGACAAACCTGTCAAACATGGAAAAATAGAGGTAAAAACGTTGAACCACACATGCACGTTGCGTCGTATTAACTCGAAAAAATTAGAACCATACGTAAAACGAAAATTTACGAAAGATGACAAGTATAAGTGACAAAAATTATGAAGTTAAATTGTAAATAATGAAAAGTTTTGGGTTAAAGTCAAAAAAACAAATTATGTATGGTTAAAATTGGAAAAGGTACAAACCTTTGGGTTAAAACTAAAAAATCAAGTTTTTTTTTAAAACTCATAAAGCACAACTTACAACTAATAATGCACAAAAAGTTTGCAAACTTATATAGGTTTTAATAGTTTTAAAAGCAAACATGACCAATAAACACATAACCTAAATTATAACAAACATTTTGTTGTGTTAAAAAACATTATAATTCAACGAAAACATTCAAATGCATCACAATGTGAAACAAATAACACCAACATCTCTTGAAAAACACTTCATCAAAAATGAAATATAACGAAACACACCACTTCTCCATCTTTGAAATTAAAGTTTGCCAAGTTCATCAGCCCCAACTTCATCTTTTTCATCTCTAATACGGCGTTTCGTTAAAGAACAATTTAGTGAGTCGTCTACATCATAGACTTCACGAAAGTTACGCTTAACTTTACTAGAGGATGATGATTTCTCATTGCTATGAATAGCATTAGATATAGCCGTTGAAGTTCCGACATAGGAACACCAAACGATTCTGATATTGTTTGAGAATCCTTCCAGAATTGAACACCTACAATATATGAGTAAAATATGAATACATAAGATAACGAAATAGTTTTAATGACAAAGTTGTAAATAAAATTTACCTTGCCTTGTGCTGCTAAAAGTTCTTTTGTGGATTTCTTGAAAATCTTATAGGCTTCATAATCAAATAGGGTCAAAGTCACAATACCAGTACAATATAGCACGCAAATGGATATCTTGAATTTATTTACGTTACAAAGAAATAAAACGTGAATGATTATTTTTTTGGTTGATCTAATAAAGTATAAAATGAGTAAAATTGTAACCGAATAATTGAGAAAATATCAACTCCTTCACAGTCACGATTGGTACAAACCAAAGCTTTCTTATCTTCCACATCACCTGACCATTCTCCTTTTTCAATTGTCTCAAATGTTTTCTCGACACGGGATTTACAATGGTTGCAACCATTATAATCTTGTCATTGCAAATGGCAGAAATTGTCCCAATAACCAAGACCTTCTTTTTATAATAAAAAATAACAAACCAAATAAAAACTAAAAGGCAACATAAATCAAAAAGTATATATGCAAAAAAAGTGTACCACTATTATGGTACCGAGAAAAACTATAGAGTAAAATCAATGTTGTTAAGCAATTCATCCTCGATACTTGAAATAACATACGACCCAACTTGGTCCTTGGATGCTGATGTTAAGGATAGTTTCTCACTATACCTATATATTTATTAATGTGTTTTATCTTTTACAAAATAAAATTGTATACTTCGTATTGATTGATAATACCATTTCTTAATCTGAAACAATTTTAGTATATCTTATCTTTAATAAATTAATTTATTCAAGATCATAGTTGATGAACAGTCGACTAACATCAAATGTGTTAGAAACACTATGTTTACCTACATTAAAATTATAATCAATTTATATCATTAAAATACAAAATGGTATTTAGAATTTAGAATCTATTATAATAAAAATATTTTTTTGACATTTAAATTATTACTAAAATATCGTATTATTCACAGTTGATTTGATTTTATTTGATTAAAAGATAACATATTCAAATACTTAATTAAGGAAAGAGAAGTTAAAATTCGAATTGGAAATCGTAATATACCAAGTAATTATGTATTTCATTTAAAAAGATTTTCCTACCATACAAAATAAAAAATGCTTACCAAATTGAAAATTATTCAATAAAAATGAGTTTTATATAATATAACATCTATAATTTAAAACTAAAAGTTAGTAAAATAATAACTTAATTTGCTCCATAATTATATTACCATCATAATTAATTTTTTTATATTCGACAATAAACAAATAAAGTTTGTTAAATTAGGAAGTTAATAAATGATAGTTATGAATTAAAGAATGATTGAAATTGATTAGAAATTTATCATGAATAAACATATTTCAAATTTCAAAAATATATATAACTGGATATTCAATAAAAAATGAGTTTCATATAATATAAAATCTATGTTTTAAAATTAAATGTTAGTAAAATAATAACTTGATTGGTCTTAATGTTGATAATTTAGGAAGTTAATAAAAGGTCATTACAAATTAAAGAATCATTAAAATCTATTTAGAAATATATAAAAAATAAGCATATTTCAAATTTCAAAAATATAACTGAATATTAATAAAAATGAGTTTCATATTAACATCTATGCTTTAAAAATAAAAGTTAGTAAAATAATAACCTGATTGATCTTAATTTGCTCTATAATTATATTAATACCATAAATAAATCTTTTAGGAAGTTAATAAATGATAATTACAAATTAAAGAATGATTGAACTTGATTTAGATATATGCCATAAATAAACATATTTCAAAATCAAATTTTCAAAAATATACATAACTAAATATCCAATAACAATGAGTTTCATATAATATAACATCTACGCTTTAAAATTAAATGTTAGTAAAATAATAACTTGATTGGTCTTGATTTGCTCCATAATTGTATTACCACCATAATAAAATCTATTATATTCAACAATAAACAAATAAAATAAGTTTAAGTTATAATGTTGTTAAATTAGGAAGTTAATAAATGACGATTACAAATTAAATATTGATGAAAACTGATTTAGAAATCGGCCATAAATAAACATATTTCAAATTTCAAAATTTTAAAAATACACATAACCGAATATAGTAATTATTTAGACAATGCAATAAATGTCGTAAAAAACAAAAAAAGAATTATTAACATTTACTTAATATAAATAATTAAACATGTAAAAATAACAAAAAACTATTTTATAAAATTTCAATATTTTTGAATCTATCTAAATATAATATAAGAACATGGAAAACAAAAATTAATTGAAAATCTAAAACCTAAAAAATCTCATTAGTTAGAAAATATATTTATTTACATATAGTTAACATATATTTAGGTAATTTAGATCGACTCACCATAAGACACATTATCTCCACACAGGTCGGCTCCAAAATCCCTTGGTATTGTTTGTGGAAGAACATACTAAAAAGTCAAATTATACACATTATAAGAATAATCAAGCTTAATAATAGTAAATGTAAAAAAGAAATAATGTAACATACCAGGTAGAATGATTTTGGATCATCGACAAATTTCAAGAAATCGGGATTCATTTTCTTTGGATCCATATTTGCAGAAAATCTTTCATCACAATTAAAAAATGCATTATAACAACAACAATAATCAATTATTAACAACTAGTCTAAGTACCCGTGTAATACACGGGTGGCTACACAAAATAATTTAAACTTTAACATTGTTGACGTAAATAATTTAATTATACATACGTTCAAATATTAAGGTAAATGATGGAGAGTATATCAAATAATTGAAATACATGAATACCATAACATGATGGAGGACGATTCAGAGAAGAAGATTAATGGGTATACATTCAAAGAAGAAAGAATTGGGTGGGTGGTAAAGTGTGTCGTGTTCAACTGTAAGAGGGCAGTATGGTAATTTCATATGAAACTAACAACACAAATAGATGAGGTTAATGAAGGTGGACTGAAATAGTTACGAAAACGAAACCACAAAGACTATTTTCACCATTTTTAAACTAATGGACTGAAATAGTGATTTTTAATAAACCACAGGACGAAAAACGTAATTAACTCTTACTTTGTAATCAAAATCAATTAATATTATGATTCCAAAAGAAATTTAAAAAATGTGTAGTAAAAATCTAGTAGCAACATGATGATCGACTAAATGATGGTAGGCACAACACCTCTAGATTATCCTCGTTTTCTTTAAGTACAAATCTTAATTTCGAAATTGCCCCGGCATAATCCTTTGCAGCTGGTAACAACCTCACATTTAGTATTTTAGTCTAAAATTTAAACAAAATAATAACGAAATACTCAACTCTTTAATCAAAATAACGAAATATTCAATGTCTGTACCATGTCCATATTTTTACCTTTGAATTCTTCATGGCTTCTCTTTTAAGCCTCTTCGACTCTTGCATCATCTTTGACATCTATCTTTCTTCGTATGCAAGTTCTTTTTGAGCACATGCTACCATGTTTAGATTATATTTTCCAGCTTCATCCTAATCTCTTACGATTCTAACAAAAAAAAAATATACGAATCAATCACAATACCTTGGCATGTAACTTCTTTTCAATAATAATTTGTATTTTCTCACTCAAATCGCTGCTTATTTGCTTCTTTAATAACATGTTTGACCACTATATCTTCTTTTCAATAATCATCTCTGCAATCACCATATCTATCGCGTACCGAGTATACCATTAGCTTTTTAAATATTATTTTCTTATTACTTGGTATATAACATCATATTTACTCAAGTCGTGTAATACACGAGGGTTTTTAAAGATATAACATTTTTTATTATTTGGTAAACAATATTACATTTATTCAACCCGTGTAAGAACATTTTTTTATTATTTGGTAAACAATTTACGCTTTTCAAGAACCCTTTGCAGTTAAAGATCCAATCGAAAGAAAAAAACCAACCTGCATGTCGAAAGTCCACAACGTGAGGTTATCGCGAAGAAGCTGCATTGTCAGGGTGTTGTCCTTGTAAGAATCCTCTCCTAGGTTATCCAGTTCTGCAATTGCTTCATCAAAATCCTAGCAAATCACAAATCAAACACCAGCCAACTTCAAGCATCCATAATAACAACGACTAATCTCTGAGTGATTCTGCAAATATAAAAGGTCACTATGCATATACTTTCTTTTCCTCAAATCAAATCCGAAAACAATTAAAAGAGTGTGCTTTGTTCAAAACCAAAATTATAGTTCATTTTTTTCATAGCTCTTTTTACCAAATAGTTGTTTAATCATCATAATATAAAATCACTAACAAACCTTGGCAACCAACTCAAGAAGCTTGTTGGGAGAAGTTTCAATGATATATTATAATAAGAAACTGTTAAACCTTAGCACAAACCTTAACACTACAGGAAGACAGTAAGAAACTTCCTATTGCGAGTTAGCTGCTTGCCACTATCAATATGCTCCCACCTATTTTCAAGATAACACATTTAGCAGATGGTAGCTCCCGAAAAAATGTTGATTTTGTTATGCAAGATTCTTCCAAACTAAAAGAAACAGATTATGTCACACCCCCAAAATACCACACGCGGAGTATCACCGCTTGGAGGCGTGACTGACCAGGATCAAGCCACCAATCATATTGAACATATAAGTAAATACCAAAAATCATTCATCAATACGAAAGGTGTTTTCAAAACCAAACATCAACAAGTGTGTAGCGGAAGCATAAGTGTGTAAACCCAATGTAAATCGTAAATTCAAACGTTTAGATAATTAACATGGCATCATCGATCCATGTCCCACAACGACCTGCTCCTCCCTGTGCAAGCTCCATATGTACCTAA